>OY728134.1:122583543-132583543 GCA_963277665.1 Viscum album | reverse complement strand
TAAAAATTAGTTATTATAATTTCAATTATTTATATTTTCATTCATTTAAAATTATTAACATAATTTATAGTTGATGTTATGGGAATTATGTTCCATTTATCCAACCTCATTTGGACCCATAACTAAGTCATTACTATGATGAAACTCTATAAGGGGTCCTT
Source organism: Viscum album (assembly GCA_963277665.1). Lineage (NCBI taxonomy): Eukaryota > Viridiplantae > Streptophyta > Magnoliopsida > Santalales > Viscaceae > Viscum > Viscum album. Next base: position 132,583,382 of record OY728134.1, on the reverse strand, counting down.
GCATTCTGTTCATTATTTATGTTTCTTAATGAACACATAAATTATATTTCCATTTTCTAATTTATGGAAATGTTTTTTCATGTACATATTACTACCCATTTTATGTACAAAATATGATTTAACCATTTATCTCTCGTCTATAATTTTTATAAATTCTTATGTAACATCATCATGATGTTGAAATGTTTCATTATTTTCCAATGACAAGACAATTGTGTAGTGAATACCAAACAAATTAATCTATTAAAGTTATTGACCTTTATAAACATATTTAATTATATTAGGGAATTTCATGTACATATTACAAATTCTGTTACCATGGAAAAGGTAATGAGGAATAATGAATCCAGGTTGTATGATTTATGTGGAACACATAAGTATGAGAATGAAATGAATATGATGGGTGTTCCAAGATAACACTCTAATGCATTGAGTAATGATTCTTATCATGATTCATCACGTTGGGATAGGGAGTAAACCTGATCCATTTTGGTAATTTTTACACCATGATTTCGTGGTGGTTTTATCATTTACCTATGTTTATTATTTAGTTTGATAAGTTGTTTCCACATTTCCCATGCTCTAATTACCATGGTATACCATGCCTTACTATTCATGTTCCTTTTATTCCTAAATGATATACTTATTATCTAACATGTATGTAACTCCCCGAGATTTTATGATATATATTATTTTTAATTTCTTTGATTTATTCTATTATACACTACACCAAGATTACCTTGTACTATACGCAACACCGTATTAGCTTGCAGTATACACAACACTATTTTTGGCTCGTGTTACACACAATTTAGTGTTCGTTTTGTGGAAATTATTCTACGGAACATTATGTATAGATTTTGTTTTATTGTATAAATGAAATAAGTTTTGATTATGTTATATGCAACAACAAACGGAGCTTTCACTATATGCAGCCCGGACTTGGCTTACATTACACGAAATCAAGACCTTCCTCGATAGCATGTGTAGTACACAATATCATGTTTCACTAAACGAGATATTATTATAATATTGTTATGAACTAGCCGTTATGAATAGTAATACCCACTTTTTTGAAATTTTATATATTTTATCATTCAAAATGGCCTTAATTTTTGGATTCAGAATAATGAAATTAGCCTAGGGTTAATTTTTGGTATTTTTCTGAAAACATTCAATTTTTTATGAATAGTGAAAACACTGGGTTACTATTTAAAACCCAAATTATAATTTAAATAATTCATTATTTTATTTAAATTTAATTAGGTCAAAATTGATATAGAATACCTATATATGTTCAATGTAACTCATTTGAGGAATTTTATAATAATTTTAGATATATAATTTTTTTTAAATGTTTCACCGTCTTTAACCCACCTCCTAGAAGAATTTGAAAATTTACATAAAACATATTTTTACCACTTCTGTGAGTGGAATTTCTAAAATCCAAGAGACACGGTTAATATCATGGTGTAAAATGTGGTTCAATAAGATAAAAATAATTTTTGGGGAATAGTAACTTTTTACTTTTATTTACCACGGTTAAAAGTAAATAGAGTAATTAAGGGTAAAAATGATATTATTATTAACTTAACACATGTCCAAATTCTATTAGATAAGTTTAATTCGACCTGAAACAACCTTAGAAATAAAATATTATCATTTTGGTCAACTTGGATTAGATTAGAAGATTTATTATTATTTTATTTAAAGAAGAGTTATAATAGTTAAAATCAACGTTAAATAACTAAAACATTTTTAATATAGGGATATAAATAAGATAAATTAGACTATTAATATTAATTAGAAATATAGAAATATTTCCTACATAACTGTATTTTATTTATAATTTTTAGAAATTAAATAATTTATTTTATTTTTGGCACAATGATGATGCAGTAATTTACTTATTAATGAAATATTAACAAAATTGATGTTACAAATACCCAAATAAATGTAATTTGAGACTTATTATGAATTACACTACTTTTATAGTTTAATATGACATGTTAGTATTGATTCAATTAACGTTTTTCGAACTAATCGTGTTTTTATGATTTTCAAAAAAATCAATTACCAAATAGTGTCAAAATTGACATAAAATAGTTTTTAAAATAGATATTATATTATTAATTGTTATTTTGTACCTAAATATCTAAGGTTCGGCCAAATGACTTATATAAGGTTATATACATTAATAATGAACCACTTGGGGTTCGTTTGGCTTGTTATAGTATGTATATTAACCATATAGTGTAAGAAAACAAGAAGACACGGTAAAAGATTAATTATTTAACTTTGAGTTAAATCTAAATGATAAGGTTAAAATAGTAACCTAAAGTTGTCTAAAACCTATTGGTTGAGAGTATTTCGACACATCCCCACTTTAGCTTCAAAATAAATCAATGTTTAGAAATTATAAAACAAATATGACTTTATTATAAAATAATATTTTATGATTCCCTATGGTGCCTCTCTCCTCCCTTATAAAAGGGATCATCCTCCCTCTTCTATTTACATAGTTTTGAGCCTTCAATCTCGGACACCCCTGAAAATTTATCTTCTCCAATTCCCTAGCAATATTATAGAGTTTTTTTTTCTTCTCAAAAGGCCAACTATAGTGCCTTAAGAGGATGCTTTAAATGGGTGCGTCGAAGAAGTGGTAATCCCTTCTACCGATTCTTTCATGTTTGTTTCTTCTTCAACTTCATATTCTTTATTTGTTTCATCATAAATTAATAAAATCATTATCACTAATATACTGATATGTTATTATTAATATTAAACAACCCTATTTCACCTTCTATCCATCCTATGAAAAATGAAATCACTGCCCATTCGTACGTACGGAATACCGTCTCCACGCCATGGTGTAATCTGTTTTCCCACCACCACCTTACTTGGATGGGTATAATTGTGTAAATAATAACTATATATAGTTATTATAACATCATACTGATTTTGAGATATTATATAATTCAATCTAATTCAATTCAATAATTATGGGAACAATTCATCACTCGTGTGTACGTACAAATTACCGTCTCCACGATGCGGTGAGATTCATTCTCCTTGTTAACCACTCAAGAATGATTATAAAGTATATATAATGAATAATAAAGAAATATATGAAATGATAAACCTACTGGATATATATATATGTGTCATATACTTACATCCATTCAATCCAACAAGGAAAAGAAAACAGCCTTCATGCGTACGTACGGTCTACAGTCTCCATAAATAGTGTATTTTATTTATTTTATGTATCTATTATATATATATACTGAAAATATATGATATATAAATCATGACTTACATTCTGGAAGTAATTAAATCATGATATAAGTAATAATAATATCAAGAACAATAAGTCGAAACACTTACGATTAATAAAACAATTTTACCCAAAATGCTGCTTTAACATTGAATTTACAAAAGGACTGGTAATATAATGTCATAAGTTAACCATATATGATATCATAATAATGAATATGATTCTGTAATAAGTAAATGACATTATTTAAATCATTATACATGAGGTTCGGATACGTACTAAGCATATTAGACCTAAGGTAAGGTAAAATCACGCAATCTCATTTTTTTTCCAAGATTGTTTATACATCAGAATTTACTGGGCAATATTTATCATCCACATCCATGTTTCCCCAATCTGTTACATTATTTCTATTCTCCTAAAATTTTTTAAATCCAATTTTATCAATTGGTGGGTTTTTAGTAAAATATATAAAAGGAATATTTATTGTTTTTAGTATGAGGTACTTTTTAACTTTTCCTACCAAAGTACGAGAATAATTTTTTTTAACTTATACGGCATGAATGGATTCTTATGATTTCATAGAAAATTATTTCCATAAATCTTCCTTTACAAATTTTCAAGTTTATTTTTAATAAACTTTATTTAGTTTAATAATGTATGACATGTTAAGAAAATAATAAAAATTTTGAAGTAGAAAGGATATTTTCCTAAAAATGGAGTTCAAGTGTTTTTGAAAAATTATTTTCCATCTCAGATAATATGGGGTTCTGTTTGTATCCCTATTTTTACATTGATTTGATTATGTTATGATGAAATTAATATTATGATGTCCTTTTATCTTATATGGATTATGTTATGATGGAATGATGTTTAAGAATCCCATTTTTATTACATGGGTTATGCTATGATTTATGAGTTTGTTGCACACATAAGAGTGATTTCATTATGAGATGGGTGGGACCTTTATCTCCCTCTAATGCCTTGGGTAAAGATTTATATCTAATGAGATAGACATTGTCATGACCCGATCTAGTGGGGCCTCAGCCGCAACTCTCCACGCCCGCCTCCAATAGGCAAGGGGATGGTGACTAGCACCGAGTAGGCATGCTACTAACATGGGAGTCATTGCCTATAACCCTGTACACACGCACACACATCTCCAAGCCCACAAAGGTGAAAAGTAAAGCTAAAAAAGGAATACATGAATGCATACACTAAAACCCAACCATCAGAGTACGATAGGAAAGTAAAGTACAATAATGTAAATCCTTGAGCCAAAAGTACAATCCCACCAAAAGAAAGTCTGTAATAAGGTCCAACCTATAATGAAAGGTGTCAGGACTACAATCTGTAGCCATAGGAAGACACCTTGTCCTGTCTGATCTCACTGGGCACCGTCCGGTCTTGGTCCGCCTAGAATCCTATCAAAGGATTTCTCATCTGCACAAGACACGACACATGCGAGAAATGCCCGTGCAGGTGTGAGTATAAAAATACCCAGTAGGACACCCCAAGACCTAAAAGGAAATGAATCATGGGGAAAACCACAAAGGAATGATACAGTATGATCCACACAGTATACGACTACAGAACATATAACATGAATATCCAGATATACTCATACAAAAACAACCATCGCGATACCGCCACAAGAATCCAGCTTAAAGATTCCACTAAGCACAAAACAAGAAGAAAAAACTCCTAGGTCTGAAGTGAGAGACGCTAATTAATTGTTCCGAGAGAACACACTACACAAGTACTATGAGAACATGATGCTTATATGAGGATCACAACCAAGTCATGGGGTGATTCTGACAACTCAGTCTGAGCTAATCCGCTAAGAAGAGGATCGACACTCGAGTAAAGCTGGTCACATCGATACCAAGAACTCTACCTATGGTTCTAGGAATGAATAGAGGATTCGGCACTAAGTCTCATAGAGGGGATTCCAAAAACTCTATTCAGGATGTCATGATGAAGGGATCATACTCTTGTATAAAGGATATTATACCAGAACCTTTAGGGAAATGACCATGGGTACAAAACCTAAGAAAACTAGTCCAAGTCACAGAAGACAAGTGGCTCAAGCCATGAAGAATTTGTTACATGGAGTGTAGTATAGTTACAAGATGTGTTCCTTGACCCCAGGTATTGCCTTTTTAAATGGCCCGGGACATCCGTCCAACCTGTGTAGAACTAAATTACACAACGTGTAGAGGAATCAAACGTCGTGTTTCGTCACCCCGGGTACTGCCAGTGTAAACGGCCCATGTCATTTGGCTTGTCAGATAGAAAGAAACTACACGGCATGTAGAAGAGTCAACGCCATGTCCGAGCACCTGGGCTTGCCCTGTATACAGTGGCCATGTGCATGTACACGGCCTCTGTACATGTCCGTGTCGCCTGCCCGTGTACCAGTACACATGGTATCACGTGTATCTAGCCGGGTCTGGCCGGTGAAGGGTATACACGCCGTGTCCTTGGCCGTGTACCCATCCTGTGTCCATGTTGCCTGCCTGTGTACCAATACATGTGGTATACCATGTATCTAGATGGGTTTGGTCGGGGAAGCGTATACACGGTGTGTCATTGGTCGTGTACCCATCATGTGTCTGTGTCACCTGCCCGTGTACCAGTACACGGGGTATCCCGTGTACCCGTACACGGGTTATCCCATGTATCTGGATGGGTCTAACAGGGGAAGGGTATACATGTCGTGTCCTTGCCCGTGTACCCAAACCGTGTCCGTGTACTCCCAGAGTACACACCAGGTGGTCCACTGATGAACACACACCGTGTAGCCCATACTACACGGTGTCTAGTCGGGATTTTTCCAGAAGCTTCGTCTTCCTTATCGCACCATGACTGAACCTCCGGATCCTTAGTTTCTCATCTTTTCGTCCTGATACTTCAAGGATTGGTTTGTTTCATCATATGAACATCGTAATGGGTGTTTTTGGCTCTTAAATCAGATCATAAAACTCGAACATTCCATCCGAAGAAAAACACCCATGAACTCGTATCTCCCGGTCCGCTCTGAATCACCTTTAAAAACCATTGTCTCACCTTCGTAACATCTCTACGAGGTTGGATTTTCAATCTCAGATCGTTTCTCCAACAAACGAATGCACAAAAATCGATTTCCTCCAAGAATGCGTAGAATGTAACGAAGAACGTGAGGGTGAAAAAATACAAGAATCAAACAAGATGGATGAACCTTGATTGTTCTTCGTGATGATTCGGGTTCGTCACCATTAGATCAAAACCAAACAACCAAAAAATCTCTTCAAAACCCATCCCGCAAGAATGATCGATCTGTGGGAAAATATGTTCGTGGATTAGTCCACGTTTATCTCAGAAATCAAAAATGGGGAAGCAAATAAAAAATAACATCCTTCCTGGATTCGCGGCGTTCGTTGGTGAAGATCCAGTCTCTGCGTCGTCGTCACCGTTGAAAATCGTCAAGAATGTCCTTGTCATATCAGGAGGTCTTCTCCAGATCCTCTAGAGCTGCCAAGGGTTTCAGGGTTATGAGGATTGTACCCCTGGACCCCTGTGCAGGACTTTATTTAAAAAAAATATAAGATATATTTGTTGATGTAGATTTAAAAAATTTCTCTATGGAATAAAATATATTTATTTAAATATTTTATTACTCTTACGTCCCAAAAAATGGATTTCACCCCCGACCTAGTTTAGCTGATGTTAGGCCTTGCCTAAGGTAAAATCGCTGCTCTGAATGTAAAGGTGCCTTTGAATTTTTGATTTGAGCACCCGTTTAGGAGTTATTCCACTTTTTCAGAAAAAACCACATGCGCGCGTAATTTAATTATTTAATTAAATTCAAAAATTTGTTCCGGGCTCCCCCAACCTCGGAACTACGCGCCGTCTTAGAGCTAGGTCTTGAATAAATTCCCATATAATACTAAAATAATACATGGAAAAATCCAGGACATTACATCATACCCACATTAGGGATTTTATGTCCCTGAAAATCCAAAACAAAGGCTACTCAAAATGATGTCAGTACTACAAGTGAATCTGAGCCTCCCGCTCCCACATTCTCTCCTGGAGATTCTTGGCCTTCCACTGGCACACACTAAGGGAATATCTTACCAATGAAGGATATTCTCCTACCAAACCTCGATCTCCACTGGGTACATAGAAAAGGACGCTCCATCATCAATGTCCAACTAGCCCCAGTCGATAACGTGTGATGGGTCATGCAAGTACCTCCGTAGATGCGACACATGGAAGACGTTGTGTTCCCGGTCCATCTGAGGAGGTAGAGCCATGTGATACCCCACCTCGCAAACTCTACTTAGAATCTAGAAAGGTCCAATGAACCTCAATGATAGCTTGAGACCTCGGCCAAATCTCCTCAATCCCCATAGAGGTAAGACCTGAAGGAACACATGGTCTCCCACCTCAAACTCCAAGGGCCTCCTCCTCCTATCGGCAGAAGAATTTTTCCGACTCTATGTAGTATTCATCTGATCCTAGTTGACCTACACCATCTCTGTAGTAGCTCTTACCATCTCTGGGCCCATAAGTGCTGACTCTCCTGGATCAGTCCAGCAAAAAGGTGACCTGAAATATTTCCCATACAGAGACGTGAATGGTGCCATACCAATAGAGGAATGATAACTGTTGTTATAAGCAAATTCCACCAGTGGTAGGTGATCCTCCAAGCTTCGACCAAAGTCATGTATGCAAGTTCGAAGCATATCTTCCTGGACCTGGAAGGTCTGCTCTGTCTGACCATCAGTCTGGGGATGAAATGTTGTGCTCAAGCATAACTGATTCCCTAAATCTTCTTGTAATCCCTTCGACAACCGGGATGTGAAACGAGCATCACGATCTGAGACTCTCAGGTATGGAACTCCATGAAGTACAACTATCTCTTTCACATAGAGGCGTCACCAGCTCTCTACTAAACTCTGCTCTTGTATGGATAGGAAGTGGGCCGACTTGGTGAGTCGATCAACGATCACCTAGATGGCATCGTGTCCCCTGGACATACGTGGTAAACCCATCACGATTTCCATGGATATCTCTTCCCAATTCCACTCTGGAACCTCAAGGGGTTGAGTCAAGCATGTTGGCACCTGGTTCTCAGCCTTTACTTGCAGACTAGTAAGGCACCGAGAAACAATCTCTTCCACACACTTCTTCATTCCTGGCCACCAGAACTGACGTCGGATGTCTTGATACATCTTTTACATGCCTATATGAACCTCCAAAGGGGGTTTATGGAACTTCTGTAGATACTCTACCCTCAACGTCACTAGAACTACTGTACATCCTTTGAAAAAAAAATGTTCTCCCAAACTTTTGAATATCCATCAGCCACAACTCCTGTTGATATCTAAGCACGTAGAGTCTCACAACTAGCATCCTCGCGTTATGCTTCCCTAACTCGCTGTAAGAGTGGAGGGGTGTCAACCATCGATTGAAGGTAAGCACCTTCATATCCATTCACAAAGAAGAACTGTAAAGAGGCAAACTGCCTTGTCGCCTCATCCAGCAACTGCGAACTGGATTTCCTACTGAGAGCATCTGCCACAACCTTCCCCTTCCTATGTGTGTAAACGATCTCAAATTCATAATCATGGAAGAATTAAAGCCATATACTTTGTATGAAAATCATATACTTCTGAGAAAATACAAATTTTAGACTCCTGTGATTAGAGTAGACGGTAAACCGCTCACCCATCAGGTTGTGCCACCACATATTCAATGTGAAGCCTACCACTACCAACTCACGATCATGGGTTGGGTAGTTCTGTTCGTGTGGACTCAAATGACATGAGACATAGGAAATCACTGCTTGCCTCTACATCATGACACAACCAAGACCAGTTCCGGATGTGTCACTGAACACTACGTACTTGACACCCTCCTCCGGTAATCTCAAGATCGGGGTGCTCGTCAGACTTTTTCTCAACTGCTGGAAAGCCTGCTAGAATCTCTCGGTCCACACGAAAGGCTTCCCCCTTCAGGTCAAAGCTGTCATGGGTGCTGAAATCCTGGAGAAATCATGAATGGATCTTAGATAGTATCCTACTAACCCAAGTAAGCTTCGCACCTCTGTCACACTCCGGAGTGGATCACATTCTAGTACTACCTCCACCTTGGCTGGGTCCACTACTACATCATCTTCTAAGATGACATGTCCTAGAAAGTGGACCTCCTATATCCAGAACTGACACTTCAAGAGTTTCCCATATAGTTGGTGCTCTCAGAGCGAGTCCAGAACCATCCTTAGGTGTCTCACATGCTCCTCCTCGGACATATAGTACACAAGGATATCATCGATGAAGGCTACTACGAACTGATCAGGATATAGATGAATGATCTGGTTCTTGAGTCCCATGAACTCTATCGGGGCGTTGGTAAGGCCTGATGGCATCACCAAATACTCATAGTGAAAGTAGCGGCATCGGAAAGTCATCTTCGGTATATCCTCATCCCGTACTCGCTACTGATGATAGCCTGATCATAGATCAACCATCAAGAACCATCATGCCCCTCACAACTAGTCGAAGAGGTCATTGATCCTCATTAGTGGATACCGGTTCTTCACGGTCACCTGATTCAAGCGCTGGTAATCCATACATAGCCTCAACCTCCCGTCTGCCTTCTTGGAACATAGCACTGGGACCACCCAAGGACAAATGCTGGGTCTCACAAAGCCCTTCTTCTACAAGTCGTCCAGCTACAGTCTCATCTCACGAAGCTCTGCAGGAGCCATCCTTTATGCTGATGCTGATATCGGTGTTGTCCTAGGTTGCAACTCAATGTATAAATCTATCTCCTGACAGTGAGGTAGTCCGGGGACATATTCTAGAAAGACGTCCTCGTACTCAGCCACTACTGCTGGAAAGTGGAAACTCGTAACACATGTTGTTCAAAGTGCTAGGATATCCAACTGATGTGAAATACGTTGTGCCTTTCTATGCACGAGTCCATCCTGCACTTCCTGGGTCTCTCATTCACCTACAAAAGAGAACCTCATTACATCATTGTGGACATCACACCCTTTGCCTAAAATAGTCTATCTAGGCTTTAACTGTGGATAGACCATCTATACCAGGAATGAAATCGTAAGGCCTCAACGCTACCACCAAGAGGTTCCAACTAAAACTCCCACCTCTAAGTGTCAGGTCACACTTTCTACAGAGGTGTGGGATCTCTGAATCTCTTCCAGTTGGTGTTTCAAAGCGTAAGGGTCGAGTCAATGGCTCAACTAGAATCTCAAGGTCTCAAACAAGATAAGAAGCCAGAAAGGAATGACTAGCACCTGTGTCTATCAGTATGACAACCAAAGTAGAAAAGACATAGATTTTACCTCTAATCATTCAGGGAGTACCTGGGTCATAAGCCTCTTCCGCCTGCAGCTGTCCCTGACTCTGTCCACCAGCTCCCTGAGCCGGGGGGGGGGGGGGGGGTAGACCTTTTGAGGGTGGTGGTGGTAAAGGGTCAAAACATCGACCACCTCCAGATGCTCTCCTAGATCCTCTACTGCGTCCTCCTCCCTGCGGATCTGTCTACTCCACATGTTGCCTCTGCCTCGGTGGTCTATTGACTGCTCCCATGCCAGTAGTACGGCGGGTTAGACAATCTTGAGCGAGATGTCCCCTACCATCACATGAGTAGCATCACCTCTCTCGAGGCTGGCAAGATGTGCCCTGCAAACCCTGTATAGCAGATCCCATGTCATGTGATCACCTCAGAAAACATCTCCCACACCTAGGTCCCTGACATCAGCTCCCGGCTGCCGATGTCTCTGCTCCAGCTCGTCCACTACTGACAACTTTCGGGTGTCTCTACTCTTCCAAGAAGCTCTCAACCACCAAATCCAACTTGAGCACCCCAACATAAGTAGGAATGCTCATAGGGATGATGCTATGTTGGATATCTCTGTGCATGCCCCACTCAAAAGTACGAGCTCTGATGTACTAATCTTGGACCATATCCTTCGAGTACCGCGAGAGGTTGGTAAACATCGATGAATAGTCATCCACCGACATAGTTCCCTTATAGAGCTAATGAAGATCCTATATACGTACTGCTCTCAGGGTAACCGGTGAAAAATACTTTCTGAAGAGATGCTCAAACTATTACCATGTAAGTGTAACCTCGTTGTGGGTCTGGATAACCAAACTCCACCATTGTCCTGCTGAGACCTGCAGAAGGCTCGCGGCCAGGATCACCATCTGGTATACTGGTGTCCTGACCAAATGGAAGACTCTGGCCACTTCCTCATGCCAGTACTCTGCTGCCTGAGGGTCAGGCTCGCCTCGAAACCTGAGGGGTCTCTGTCTCTGAAACTCATGGAGTGCGCTTAGCCTGCGCTCCTCCTCTACTGGTACAACAGGCACTAAAAACTTCTCCACAGGTGGCGGGATAATTGTCACACAACCTGATGGTAAAACTGTGGAATCTGGTCCCTGTATCGAAGCATCATCATTGAGGGGGCCATCCTTGTGATTGAGCTACAGGATCCTAGCGAGTACGCTCACAGAGGCATCCTGTAAAGAAACAAGATGTATCTCAGTCAGTGAGTATATCTGGAGAGCTGACTCATGATGGACATGGAAGACACAACCCATTACTATATGATGCAAGTAGCATTATTTTACACTGAAAATATTGTTCTCATTCTCCGAGTCGAAAACCAGGTTATCAGAGTCTCTGTGTGTGGATACGTAGGCCGTCCACACCAAAACTGGGATCCCTAACCTGAAAGCCAAACTCAAAACACTTAACACTGTTTCCCCAAACCAACTCATAGACTCTCGGTCCTAAGGTAGAACTGACCACCTCTGATACCACTCTATCATGACCCGACCCGATGAGGCCTGAGCCACAACTCCTCAAGCCCACCTCCAATAGGACAGGGGCTAGTGACTAGAACCAAGTAGGCATGATACTAACATAGGAGGCATTTACTATAAACATGTACACACACACACACACATCTCCAAGCCCACAAAGATGAAAATTAAAACTAAAAAATGGAATAGACTCATGCATACACTAAAACCCAACCAATAGAGTACGACATGAATGTAATGTACATGAAAGTAAAACCATGGGCCAAAAGTACAAGCCCACAAAAAGAAAGTCTGTAACAAGGTCCTATCTATACAGAAAGGTGTTGAGACTGCAGTCTGAAGTATTAGGAACACACCTCAGCCTGTCAGATCTCATTGGGCACTATCCAGTCCAGGTCCACCTAGAATCATGTCAAAGGCTCGCTCGTCTACACCAGACAAGACACGTGCGGGCAAAACCCGTGCAGGGGTGAGTATAACAATACCCAGTGGGACACCCCGAAACCACAAAGGAAATGCAACAAGGGGAAAACCACAAAATAAAAGATACAATCATCTCCACACAGTATATGTCTATAGAAAATATAACAAGAATATCCAAATATACTCATACACAAACGACCATCGCGATACCGCCACTAGGATCCAGCTCAAAGATTCCACTAATCACAAAATAAAGAGAACACACTCCTAGGTCTGAAGAGAGAGATGTGAAGTTCTCATTCCGAGAGAACACACTCCACATGTACTATGTGAACATGATGCTTAGATGAGGATCATGAACAAGTCATGGGGTGATTCCGACAACTCAGTTTGAGCTAATCCTCTAAGTAGAGGATCGACACCCGGGTAACGTTGGTCACGTCGATACCAAGAGCTCTACCTAGGGTCCTAGGAATGAATAGAGGATCTAGCTCTAAGACACACGGAGGGGATTCTAACAACTCTATTCAAGAATTCCTGCTGAAGGGATCATACACCTGTATAAAGAAAATGATACCAGAACCTTTAGGGAAAATACCAACGGTATGAACCCTAAGAAAACTAGTCCATGTCACATAAGAAAAGTGGCTCAAGCCAAGAAGAATTGGTTATATGGCATGTAGTATGGTTACACCCCATGTTCCTTGACCCTGGGTACTGCCTGTGTAAACGGCCAGTGTCATCCATCCAAGTTGTGTAAAACTAAACTACACAGCGTGTATAGGAATCAAACGCTGTGTTCCTTGACACTGCATACTGCCCCTGTAAATGTCCTGTGTCATTTGGCTTGTCGGATAGAAAGAATCTACACAACTTATAGAAGAGTCGCACGCCTTGTCCGAGAACCTGGGATCGCCCCATGTACGCAATCCATTTTCCCGTACATGGCCTATGTCTGTGTCCGTGCCACCTACTTGTGTACTAGTACAAGGGGTATCCCGTGTATCTAGTCGGGTCTAGCCAGGGAAGGGTATACACGACGTGTCCTTCTCCGTGTTCCCATCCTGTTTCCATGTCACCTACCAATGTACCAGTACACGGGGTTTCCCGTGTTTCTGGACGGGTCCAGCTGGGGAAGGGTTTACACATCGTGTCCTTCGCCGTGTACCCATCCCATCTCCGTGTCGCCTGCCCGTGTACTAGTACACGAGGTATCCCGTGTATCTGGTCAGGTCTTACCTTGGAAGGGTATAAACGTCGTGTCCTTGGCCGTGTACCCAAACCGTTTATGTGTACTCCCTAAGTACACGCCAGGTGGTCAACTGATGATCAGACGCCGTGTATCCCATACTAAACTGTGTGTAGTCAGGATTTTTCCAGAAGCGTCGTCTTCCTCCTCGTGCTGCGGCTGAACCTCCAGATCCGCGGTTTCTTTTCCGTTCATCCCAATACTCTAGGAATTGGTTTGTTTCATCATATGAACATCGTAACGTGTATTTTTAGCACTCAAATTGGATCATATCATCAAACGTTCCATCCGAAGAAAAATGACCGAAAACACATATCTCTTGATCCACTCTGAATCACCTGCTAAAATCTTCATCGCACCTCTGTGACATCACTTCGGGGTTGGATCATCAATCTCAGATCGTTGTGCCAACAGAAAAATGCACAATGATAAATTTTCTCCAAGAACGTGTATAACACAATGAAGAATGTGTGGGAGAAAAAAAATACAAGAATCAAACAAGAGGGATGATCCTCGATCGTTCTTCGTGACAATTTGTGCTCGTCGCCGTTAGATCAAAACCAAACAACCTCAAAATCCCTACAAAACTCTTCCATCAATAATGATCGATTAGCGGGCTGATTTTTTCGTGGATTAGTACACATTTGTTGCAGAAATCAAAAACGACGAAGGAAATGAAAAACAACCATCCTACCTAGATCTGCGGCATTCATTGGAAAAGAACGTCGTTGTCGCGTCAGGATGTCTTCTTGAGATCCTCGAGAGGCGCCAAGGGTTTCAGGGTTATGAGGTTTGTAACCCTGGACCCCTGTGCATGTCTTTATTTAAAAAAAATTAAGAGATATCTATTGCAACTGATTTAAAATATTTCACTGTAGAATAACATATATTTATTTAAATATTTTATTACTCTTATGTCCCAAAAACTGGATTTCACCACCGACCTACACTGGCCGATGTTAGGCATCGCCTAAGGTAAAATTGCTGCTCTAAATACAATGGTGCCTTCATATTTTTTATTCCAGCACCCGTTTAGGAGTTATTCCACTTTTTTAGGAAAAACCACATGTGTAGGTAATTTAATTATTTAATTAAATTCAAACATTTGTTCCAGGCTCACCCAGCCTCAAAATTGCACGTCGTCTCATAGAATGGTCTCGAAATAATTCCCATATATTATTAAAATAATAAATGGAAAATTCATGGACAATATAGACATGGATGGAACTGCATGTCAATCCAGTTCAGTGATACATGACTGGAATGAGGAGTGAACTCGATTCAAAAAGAGACTTTGTCCACTAAGATGGTCTTGGAAGCAATGCCTTGGCTACTATGGCAGTCATAACATGTGCATAATTGTTCTGAAAAATACATGTTTTTTTCCCTTTATATTTTATCATGATTAATGTTTCGTTATGATCTATTCCATACGCAATGCCATGTTTTTTTTCATTGCTCAAGATTTTGATGTTTAAATATTATGATCATGTTTTAAGATCAAATGTATATGGTTTGTTTTATTTTCTCCATGCTTACCTTTATTGAGCATTTGATATCACCCATTGTATGTCTTCTTTTCCCCAGGATATAAAGAATTTTTTTAGGTAAGAAATAAAAGGAAGATCTTTATGGGATATGTTGGAGATCATTCCCCAAGATTAGAAGATTATATTCCGAGTATCCAAAGACACTAAACTATTACGGTCCTTTGGTGCCTGTTTTTGTTATGTATTAGATATTCCACAAAAGTAATGTAATGTCTATGTACGTCATGCTTTGGGTCTCTACAGTTGGTATCAGAGAAAAGGTTTAGTTAACCTCTGGAAACCAGGATGTGAAAACTTGAGTGAGATCCCTATACATATTTCTAAGGTATGTCATGGGATGTCTGTAATGTTAAGTAAAAGTATAGGTTATAGTCTTATAATTATGGTAAGAATCTTATAATTAACCCTAAGATGATATATATGGAAGGTACTCTCCCTTTATTATGTTTTTTGCGTAGAATGAGTTTTGCCTCTCTCACTATTATTTTTCGGTTTTAGATGATGGCTGGAACTCGAAGGAACCGTGCTGATCAATTTAATGTACAATGAAATGATTCTCCTCCTGAACAAACCAATGTTATGGGATATGGAGTTCAGAATCATATTGTTATACTTACACAAGATATAAATTATTCTGGACTTCTAAATGAGCAGAGAAGGGAACAATATTCTATTGAGTCCTTCATGAGGCAACATCTATCTTCTTTCAGTGGGTCTTCTGATCCACTTATTACTGAACAATGGACCAGTACCATTGAAAAGATATTTCTTATATTTCACTGTTCGGAACATGAAAAAGTCATTCTGGTTAATTACTATTTAGAAGGTAAAGCATATCAACGGTGGACTCTAATTAAGAATACGAGCCCCCCAAGATGAAATTGAATCTATGGAATGGGATGAGTTCAAGAACATATTTTTCAAAAAGTACTTCCCTCGTATTCTTCGAACAAAGATGGAAAATGATTTCCATGAGCTTATGCAAAAGGATGATGTATCTGTAGGTATATAAAAAGATAATTTTACAAGGCTTGCAAGGTATGCAGCTAGCTTTATCATCCATCCTGAAAGTAAAGTTGATTGATTCTTCAGTGGCTTAAAACCAAGTCTTAAAAGGGAATTATCTATAAGAGACATCAGTAGATATGAAGAAATTGTGTGTTGTGATATCAAGGTAAAATGTAAGATGGTGTTGCATATCTATCTCATGGTTTTGACCAGAAAAGAATGATGGAGTTCAAGGAGAAATCTCAGAATAGTGGTGAAAAGAAGATGAATTCTTATTTATGCCCAATGTGTGGAAATAAGCATAGTGGTGATGGTCTTAAAGGTAATAGAAAATGTTTTAAGTGTGGAAAAGAAGGTCATCAAGTAGCTGAGTGTCGAAGTAATGGAAAAGGGTTGTTAATGATGTGAATAAAGAAAAGACTGCAGAGAATGCACCACCAACACTTCAATGCATCAAGTTCAAGGAAATGGGGCATTATTCTAATCAATGCCCTAATCCAAGGGTTAATGATGATCAACTTGAGCAACCTCTTAAAGAAAAAGATAAATAGAAGTCACATGCGATCAATATTTGTGATGTTGATTATGAAAATGATGTTGTGTAATGATTAATTATTTTTGTAATGGGATTTCAAACTAGTATCATGGAATCTCATTTATGGTATCGTGGAATTTTAGAATATCTATGTATTGGTTTTCAATAATTATATGGTACCAGTAACCCTGAAAAGAGAATGAAATATTTTTGGAATGAAGATTATATGCGCCTAATGAAGGGATAAACAAAAAATGGAATGACCTAATGACTGATATAAGGACAATGTTATATCATTGTTTGAGTATATAGAAATTTTGGGTTATTGGTATGTGGAATGTGTTAAATTTTGATAGCATTCATGTTTTCAGTAAGGTTCAATGGGTTTTCATTTTTCAAGAGAATACATGATTAAGGAATTCACATGTTTGTAATTTGTCCAAAAAGATATATCGTATGATATACGAGGGATAAATGATGGTATTCACATGCTCAGCAGATGACATTTCTAGTAATTGTTTTCTTTATACTATGAGGTTAGAAAGAAGTATTTTGGATAAGTCTAAAGACTGGAATGGATTATATTTTTCATAAAATAGTATTGCTTAAGACTAGAACAATGTTGATATTATTGTTGGAATGTTATAATAATACAATTTTAGAAAAAGGACAACCTGCAGGACGGGCAACATCTCGTTGTGTCAGGCAAGGATATGGGAATTGAACCCACAACTAAAGTGTGACGGGACTTTGTCACCTACCACTAGCCTATAGGATGTCCCTAGTTAGTAGAAACATGTTTTATTATATTAAGCAGTATGATATATTATGTATTAGTCCATTTGAGGAACCATATATGATTAATCTCACTATAGATAGACTTATGTATATTTGATAACATTTGGTATCCTTTTGTTTGAGACAGATAGAATGACCCATCATTCTATCACATAATCTGCTAACACTTCACGAATGGAAAATTAAACTTCACTTCTTTAAGAGATGAAGTGGAAATTGTTCAAGGAAGGACCAATGGTGAGATTGTACCAAAATCAAGAAAGTATTTCTTCTAATTCAAATTTCTTCAACTTTAGGGAAATGATCTTGAAAACCAAAAATGTTGTCCTCGTGCACTTATATCCGATGAATTAGATGGTACCTTATATCCTCACAAACTTATGTCTTTGTGAATATTGGCTTTTTCATAGCCATGTCCTCTACCACTCTTCATCAGAAGTTGATGGTCATATTTCTATTCCATATCCATATTTCCACCTCTGTTCTCATATGTGGAAACCCAGTGATGAGTTAATCTGGGTAACCTTCACATATCTTACTTTACTTTTTAAAATTATGTTTTAGTCTTCGTTTTAAGATGTTGCTTCTTCCAAACGAAACTTTCAAGTAGTAAACAATTTATAACCCCGACTAATTTCAAGGGCAAAATTCATTTTAAGGGGGTAGAATGTAACACCCCAAGATTTTATGAGATATATTATTTTTAATTTCTTTGATGTCTTCTATTATACACTACACCAAGATTAGCTTTTACTATACATAACACCGTATTATCTAGTAGTATACGCAACACTATTATTGGCTCGTTTTACACACAATATCAAGTTTTTTTTATGGAAGTTATTCTACGCAACGTTAATTATAGATATTTTTTATTGTATAAATGAAATACGTTTTGATTATGTTATACGCAACACCAAACAGAGATTTCACTACATGAACCCCTGACATGGAGTGCATTACACGCAATCCATACCTTCCTCGATAGCGTGTGTAGTATGAAATATCATGTAAGAACCCATTTTCTGTTCCGAAAGACTTTGGGATATTTATTGATGTTATTCTAGAGAAGCGCATTTAGACGGCGTGCGATTTTGAGTCTCGGTGTGTCCGGAATTAAATATTCAGTGCGTTCACACTGGAGATGCCAAATAAATGTGATAACTCATAAATGGTGTTTCATATCAGAGATCTGAGTGTACGAATGGGTCCCGAAAGCGGTGTTTATCCTATGAATGAAATAAAACATGTCGGCGCAGAATGTTTGGACCCCTTGCTTGCTTCCGGAACATTAAACGGATAAATTAAATAATTAATATAAGCATTTAATGGTTAAACTCCATTATCTATTAAACGGTATCTCAGATTGGGAAACCGAGGGTACCGTTGAGTTTGGAGCATGTCGTTTACCCTAGGAGGGCTATAACTTTTGCGGGCGCGACCCATCTGTGAAAAATGGCCCCAGGGGCGTTTTTGTAATTTGGCGGCCTCAGGCGCTAAGTTTAATAACATTTGAACTGGGTCTCGGATTAAAATTTCGAGACAGCCGTTGTGCTCTAGTGATGGTGTTTGGCCTAGGGGAGGCTTAACCTCGACTCTGTCGAAGGTTTCAGATGCGGGTTAATTTGGAGGTTAAATTAATTAAATATTTTTTAGTAATTTTAGTCTTTATTTAATCACCCTTCACACCCCTTCCTCATCTTTGTTTCCCCCTGGAAAACCCCTAATCCTCAACCCCCTCTCCTCCTTCATCCTCACCTACCCAAGGTGGAAGCAGAAATGACAAGGGTGGACGTGCGATGAAGATTCGGGCTGTGCCCACGAGGTAAGATTGGGTTTTTATCTTTTTAATTCCCGCAAAACCCTTCAATTGTTATACATGCACCAAATTTTTATCCTATTGTCGAATGAATCCTATACGTGAGTAGGAATCGTTCTATGATTTATGACGCAATTTACGGTTTTAAATTCTGAGCTTTGAGGTGTCCGTGACTGTCCGACGAAGTTCGGGTGAATTTTGGGGTGTTTTCCCGGTCGGTCGGGGCAGGCAGCGGTGGTCGACGTGGGCTCCGGACGGCGGCGGTGGTGTGAGACAGTGCAGAGGAGGCCGGGGGTGTCGACATCATGGCGGAGGTCGTGCGGTGCATGCGGCTGCGGGGCGTCGCGGTCGAGCGACTTGGTGGGCTGGCACGAGTGCTGGCTTCAGGCGGAGCGAAGCAGGGAGGGATGGCGCGGGCACAGGCATCAGGAGGAGAGGAGAACGGCAGTGCGAGACCTCAGTGGGGAGACAACAAGCAAGCTAGGCCGCGACTCCAGCGGCCAGTCACGGTCAGTGGAGGAGGACCTCGAGGTCAGGCCTCAGGGGTGAAGAAGGAAACCAGGACCCGCCTTTGCGGGTCCTGTTTAGAAGAAGAAGACCGGCCATTCGGCTGATCTGGTTAAAAAAATATGTACAAAAAATAATAATAATAATAAGTTTATAATAATAATAATAATAATATTATTATTATTATCATTAGGGAAATTATTTATATTGATAAATCATCCGCTGGGTGTCCGTTTTACGTTCCGTCTGCAGCAGCATGGACCTCGCATCGAGGGGAATGGTTTGAGAACGTTTCCGGGAATTTTAATTCCCGAAATGAGGGGCTTGGGGGTGCAACATGACCGTTAATTGGACGGGCATTTTTCCAAGGGATCTTTTTTTGGATGGCGCGAACGTGTCCGGCATCCGTTTTGAGCGTCGCCAGTGGCGTTGCGACCCCGACGTCAAGCCGGAGGTGAGGCATGGGCCCCACGGGCCGTCTTTTGAGCTTCGTGCAGCATTTAACGACTTGTTTATTGGACGCCTGTTCGGGTCGTGCGATCAGTCGATGTTGGGTGTTTTTCCGAGGGCATCGCTCTGGCACAGTCTGCCCGATGTAATTCCGAACAATGGTGTGGTCCATGCGAGGGCCGTTTGGGTGTTGACAGGGATTTTCCATCTCTATCACCGGGCGACCGTTTTGGACAATTGAATAGTCCATATTGTGTAATTTTTTGAGAGGATCTCAATGGTGTGATCTGTTCGATGTGTTTCGCGAACGGGATGCGGGTCCCACGAAGCGCCACTCATGTGCGGTGTGCCGAAATGCATATTTTTTCCGGATATCAGTTGCGCTCAAGTGAGCAGTCTTTTTGACATGTTTTTATGAGGAGATTGCAATTGTGCGATGCAACCGACTGTTTTCATGGCCGAGGCCCGGGATCACGGGACTCCGTTCGTGCGTGAGGCTGTGTTGGTGAATTTTCCGTCGGATATATGTTTGAGGGAAATAAGTATTCTATCTCGTGTGTTTTTCTGCAAGGATTACAACGGTATGATCCGTTTGGTTATGCGGAGCCTCTTGCACTATCTTATTAAATGTTGAAATATGAAAGGTGCCCCGGTGGCGGTTCTTCTACCGTTGTTTTATCGAACCCTTGGAATGTGATCGCATACACTCCTGGGAGAGTGATGTTGGTGGTGAAAGAGATTTGGTCATCCATACCTCTGCCGTTGAGGTGGAAAGTTGGAGTTGTTATGATTACACCTTCGCATTGATGTTGGGGGTTGTGTGCATGTTAGGCTTTGGGCTGGAGACGTGGCATACTCTAGGAGTATGCGAGGACGCTGGGAGGTACGTGTGGATAGTTGTACCCATTAACGTTTGTGCGCTTGGTTGGGGTTGACTTGGGGCCACAAGTCGTGTGGGCCCCAGGTTCGTGTCATGTTCTGCTTTGCGTACTTTGACCTCTTGCGGCGTAGAGGGTCCCTCTATGCTAGTTTGTTTGACCAGCAGGGTTGATTGGTCTCCCCCTGGTTTTGTTCTCAATGGATCGGACAGTAGCGGTGCTAGTGACACCCAGTGATGAAATAGGCCCTGAAACTATTTTGGGTGAGTCATTCGGGAGTTGAGTGGTTGTGTGATACCCACTCAGTGCTCGGTTGGCCAGGGTTGTACCATCCAATAGAGATGGCCAGAGCAGATCCGGGTATAACTTCCAGTAGCGACTGGGTAGTGGGGTGCTCACCCGACACTTCTAGGGTTTACCCTCCAGCAGAGACTGGGCTGTGGGTCAGCCGATGACTCTTTGGAGTCTACCCTCCCACAGGGCTAGGCAGTGAGTCGCTCATCGTCTTGATTTAGGTCTACCCTCCGGCAGGGCTGGGCAGTGGGTCTCCTGTCGACTTGTTAGGGTTTACCCTCAACTGGGGCTGGGCAGTGGGACACCCATCGGATTATTCCAGGTCTACCCTTCAGAAAGGCTGGGCAGTGGGTCGCTTGTCGATATGTTAGGGCTTAACCTCCCGCGGGGCTAGGTAGTGGGTCACCCGATATCTCATTCCAGGTCTACCCTCTAGCAGGGTTGGGAAGTGGGTCACCTGATGATGTATTATCGTTTACCCTCTAGCAGGGTTGGGCAGTGGGTCACCCGGTATCTTATAATGAATTACCCTCTAGCAGGGCTGGTGAGTGGGGCATATGTTGGCATTCCAGACTCAGTCCTTTATACTAGGATAGTCTTTGGCTTTCCTCCGTGATCATATGAGTCGGACCCTTGGTTGTATGGGTCACTGATTGAATGACTTTGACTTTGAGGTGATCTCTCGACTGCGGGGTAGTGACGAGGTGTGGTTTGACTAATCATAGATCTCTCAAGTACGAGGGGTGCTTTTCCCCACTGAGACGCGTCCTTAAGACGCGACCCAAAACCATGCGGGCGAGTCAGTGCCGCCCAAAGTGGATAGTGTCGAGGTACGATGATTTGAGCAATTTGGCTTGTAGTTCGGGGTAGACATACGGGATGCTGTGCATCTATGAAGTTTTCTTCTGGGACTACTGGCTACTCATGTTCTTGGGGTGAGCTACAGGATGGAGATCCCCTTACGACCTTGTTCGGGATTCTTATTGGTCATACGGATTTGTATATACCTTGTTTCTGGTACCCATTTTCTCCAGTTTGGTTACTCTCCATCCAAGAGAGGCGAAGACGCACGTCGTATGCCACGTAATTTCCATGTCTAGCTTCTCGTGGTTGGACGAGTCTACTCTCCTGCTATAGGTAGTGAAGACTCGATGAGAAGTTCATCTTCTCACCGTTTCCAACTCCTTGTGTCTGGACGTGTATACCTAAATTCTATTATTGGGTTGAGCTGGAATCTCTACTGTACTCTTTACTGCACTTTTAGTTGTACTCCTCTATTATTCCCTGTTCTCTCTACTGCTCACCCTTTGGTACCTCCTTTGTTGCTCCCTCGAGCCTTCGGGTTATCCTACAGAGTATTTTTATACTCAACCCTACTTGGGCTTTTCCCGCACTTGGTGTGCCCTTGCAGATGATGGGTAGGTTGGTCGTGACGCCAGAGGAGCTTATGAGCTTGGGACTTTGGAATGTGTGCAGTGGCCGGAGTCGGGTTCTAGGTGGGGGAGCCTTCCAGCTATTTTCCTTTTTTTCTTACCTGTTGTCGGGCTGTGGCACTTTTTGGTTGGGCACATGTTTTTTCCCTTCTCTTTCAGTTTACCTTCAGCTTGCTTTTTACTGTTAGAGGTTGATGCACATTTGTGGTTTATTTATAGCAGTTGGTACACTGCTTTTCTTTTTACTCTACACTTTTTCACTGAGTGTGATGCGTGTGTGTGTGTACAGGTTCTTAGGCAAAGGCCTCCCCGAGTTGTTGTGCCTTTGGTGCTGGTCGCCAGCCCCTGACCTATGGAGGCAGGCTTGGGGTAGTTGCGGCTCGAGCCTGGGTAGGGTAGGGGTTTGAAAAAGTGGTATTAGAGGTGGTTCGTTCCATGGGACGTTGTTCGGACATCCATAAAAAATAGGAATTGGTTGGGATTAAGGGAAATAGTGTTAACATGTCTCGAGAGCAGCTATCAGGCCAGGGAGTCTAGTGATTGTGCGGTGTCCAATGTATCTATTCACCATGAACTTGATAACCCGCTTGTCGACTCGGTATGCCGAGACACTTGTTACAGGGAAAATTGGTTTGTGCATCAAATAGAATTGTGTCTTTGACAGTCCTTCTTGAGTCAGCTCCCCATCGTTGTTGTTGGTATATACATTATGCTCATCTGACCGCGGCACTCCTTGATAATATTCAGGATGTCTCCGCGAAGATAGCCAGCCAAGATACCAGCTTTGGTGTGTGATGACGATCCTGTGAGCTATGAGGCCACAGTCCAAGACCAATCATGCGAGCCCCTTTCTTCGGGTGGGTCGGTCACAGCGCTCCCACCTGTTGAGCAGTAGACATCTTCAGCATAGTAGGCTGCATTTGAGCATAGGTTGAGCGCACTCTGTGAGTTCAAGTGGCAGAGACCGCTGAGGTTCAATGGCGAGCCAGACCCTCAGGCAGTAGAGGTTTGGCTAGAGACAGCAGATCGCCTTCTCAGGCTTGTACAGACACCGACAGATAGAAGAGTGGCATTGGCAGCCAACCTTTTTTGAGGAGCATCTCGGCGTTGGTGGAGTCTGGTGACTCAGTTTCTTGACGAGTCGTCACTTTCGTGGGATGACTTCCAGTAGTTGTTTTGTGAGGAGCTTTTCCCCTCCTACTTACTCTCAATTCGAATTCAGGAGCTCCTGCATTTTCATTAGGGAGGGATGACGGTGGCCGAGTACGAAGCTAGTTTTGCAGACCGTGCACGCTTTTACCCGGACATGGTCCATGACGACAACTTTTGAGCACAAATATTCAAGAAGGGTCTCCGTAGAGGGATTCATGTTGTCATAGTACCCATGGGAATTTCCACATATTCAGGGGTACTAGAGCAGGCACTGGTGATAGAGAGTTTCCTGTCACATTCTAGTGTTGGTGGTGGCAGCAGGCACGTTGGAGCCAAGCCGTCTACCGCAGCTAGTGGGCATCAGCAAGCGGGACCTTGATGCAGAAGACCTTTCCACTACCAGTTTCGGAGACGTGGTCGTATACCACTGTGGCAGAAAAGTGCAGGGCCTCATCCGAGGGTTCCCTTCTGTGAGTGGGCTTCGAGCCATGGTCGTACACCAAAGTGGCACCGGAGGGTACCAGGACAGCTCAGGGAGCAGCGGTGTTATGCATGTGATTGGTGTGGTCTCATGGAACAGAACTGCTTGACCAGGCATGCAGGGTGCTTCGGGAAGGTAGCAGGTGAACCACCACAACAGAGGCAGTGCCGTGATCAGAGTAGTACCCAGAGTGGTGGTGCTAGCATATGAGAGGGGGGAGCTGGTAGTGTGGGACGACTTTATGAGGTCTTCTCCTCACCATTAGGCGGTCCACGACAGGCTCTGGGAGCTAATAGTTGGTACCACGAATAGCCGTGAGCTTTGGATGTCTAAGATCCTACAGATCATGAGGTGATAAGAGGTACTCTCTACATCTCTTCTACTTCTTGCAGTATAATTGATAGACTCTTTGTTTGGAATGCTTTCCTCCCTACTCCTTGCTTGCGGTGTTAGGAGGGTGGTGCGGGGCATTGGTGTAACCCTGTGTTGGTATGAAAAAATGTGTAGGACATTTTTCTTTAGTCGATGGTGTCGACTCCCTCGATTTCCTAACGTGTAAGAGAGTCTTGGTTGCGAGACATCGACTGAGTAATCATGCGTGACCAGATATCCTTAGGTGTTTCACCATATGGATATTCTGAAGGAGGAAATCACCGGGCCTTGTTCTAGGTGCGGGCGGTGATTCAAGTCGCGGCGTGCGACGTAGAGGTTCTGTCGGGGAGGTGAGCTACCCTTGAGATCCTTCGGGCAATTTGAGACTGTGCAAATGGATGACGAGGTTCCCTACCACCTTGCCTTAACCCCAGAGGCTAATTTGGGTGCATGACGTCTCCCACGCGACTCACCCGATAAGAGGTGTGCGTGCTCCTATGAACAACATCAGTGAGGGAAAACCTCACGTGAATGGATCAATCCTTTGGTCTGTCTGCGGTGACACAGAGCTATGCGTGAGTTCTTCTGGGTACGATGGAGCCAGGTGTGGGCTTAGTACCTTGAGTTGTTCCCTGATTTTTCTTTTTGGGGATGAAAATCTTAAAGGAGGGAATGATTTAAGAATCCAATTTTTGCTAAGAAAGACATTGGGATATTTCTTGATGTTATTCCAGAGCAGCGCCTTCATACAGCGTGCAATTCCGAATCTCGGCGTGGCCAGAATTAAATTTTCAATGCGTTCACACTGGAAACGCCATATAAATGTTATAACTCCAAAATGGTGTTTCAAATCAGAGATCTGACTGTACAGATGGGTTCGAAATGGGGTGTTTACCCTAGGAACCACATAAAACATGTCGGCGCGGGACGTTTGGACCCCTCCCTCTCTTCCGGAACGTTAAAAGGATAAATTAAATAATTAATTTATGCATTTAATAGTTAAACTCAAGTATCTCTTAAACAGTGGCTCGGATTGGGAAATCAAGGGCATTGTTGAGTTTGGAGCATTCTGTTTACCCTAGGAGGGGTGTATGTTTTGCGGGCGTGGCCTGTGTGTGAAAAATGGCCCCAAGGGTGTTTTCGTAATTTGGCGGCATTGGGTGCTAAGTATAATAACTTTTGAACGGGGTATCAAATTAAAATTCTGAGACTGCCGTTGTGCTCGGGAGGTGGTGTTTGGCCTAGGGGGGCTTAACCATGACTCTGTCGAAGGCTTCAAATGCTGGTTAATTTGGAGGTTAAATTAATTAAATTTTTTAAATTAATTATTTTCTTTATTTAAGCACCCTTCACCCCCTTCCTCCCCTTTGTTTCCCCCTGGTGAAACCCCTCACCCTCAACCCCCTATCCTCCTTCATCATCTCCCACCCAAGGTAAAAGCAGCAACAACAAGGGTGGACGTGCAGCAAAGATCCAGGCTGCGCCCACGAGGTAGGATTGTGTTTTTATCTTTTTAATTCCCTCAAATCCCTTAAAATGTGCTAATTTCCCCTAATTTCTATCCTATCGCTGAGAGAATGAAATATGTGAGTAGGAATTGTTCTAATCATTCTGACGCAATTTACGGTTTAAAATTCCGAGCTTGGAGGTGTCTGTGGATGTCCGACGAAGTTCAAGTGAATTTCAGGGTGTTTTTCCGGTCGGTCGGGGTGGGCAGTGGCAGTCGACGGAAGCACCGGACAACGGCGGCGGCGTGAGGCCGAGCGGAGGAGGCCAGGGGCGTCGACAGCAGGGCGGAGGTCGTGTGGCGCAGGCAGCTGCGGGGCATCGAGGTCGAGCGGATCGGCTGGCTGGCGTAGGCGCTGGCTTCAGGTAGAGCGGAGCACGACGGGTTGGTACGGGCCCGGGCTTCAGACAGAGCATAGCACTATGGTGCAGGGCCTCAGTGGGGGCGGCGTCGAGCAAGCGAGGCCGCGACTCCGGCTGCCGGTCACGGTCAGCGGAGGAGGACCCCGAGGTCACGCCTCAGGGTTGAAGAAGGAAACCAGGAACCTCCTTTTGCGGGTCCTGTGGAGAAGAAGAAGACCGGACATTCGGCAGGTCTGGTTAAAAAAATATCTATACAATAATAATAATAATAATAATAAGTTTATAATAATAATAATAATAATATTATTATTATTATTATTAGGGAAATGATTTATATTGATAAATCATCCGCTGTGTGTCTGTTTTGTGGCAGCGCGGACCTCGCGTCGAGGGGAATGTTTTGAGATGGTTTTGGGGAATTTTATTTCCCGAAATGAGGGGCTCGGGGGCACGACATGACCGTTATGTGGACGAGCATTTTTCTGGGGGGGGGGATCTTGTTTTGGACGGCACAGACACATCCGACGTCCGTTTTGAGCACCGTCAGTGGCGTTGCGACCCCGACATCGAGCCGGAGTTTTACAGTGTGGTTTCAAACGTTGATGCTAGAGTTGAGGCATGGGCCCCATGAGCCGTCTTTTGAGCTGCGTGCACCATTTAGCGACTTTTTTATCGGACATCCGTTCGGGGAATGCGAGTAGTCGATGTTGGGTGTTTTTTCGAGGGCAGTGCATTGGCGCAGTATGCCCGCTGTAATTCCGCACGATGGTGCGGGCCCCATGAGGGCCGTTTGGGCGTTGATAGTGATTTTCCATCTTTATCACCAGGTGACCGTTTTGTAGAAGTTAATAGTCCATCTTGTGTACGTTTTTGAGAGGATCGCAATGGTGCGATCCGTTCGTTGTGTTTCGAGACCTGGATGCGGGTCCCACGAAGCACCGCTCATGTTCGGTGCACCAAAATGCATCTTTTTCTCCATATATCCTTTGCGCTCAAGTGAAGTGTCTTTCTGACATGTTTTACTGAGGAGATCGCAATGGTGCGATGCGCCCGACTATTTTCGGGGCCAAGGCTCGGGATCACGGGACGCCGTTCGGGCGTGAGGCGGTGTTGGTGACTTTTCCGTCAGATATCCGTTTGAGGTGAGTAAGTAGTCTATATGGTGTGTTTTTCTGCGAGGATTACAACGGTATGATCCGTTTGTTTGTGTGGAGCCTCTTGCGTGATCTTATTAAATGAGGAAATATGAATGGTGCCCCGGTGGAGGTTCTTTTACCATGGTTTTAGCAGACCCATGGCATGTGATCGCGTGCACTCCTGAGAGAGTGATGTTGGGGGTTAAAGAGATGTGGTTGGCCATGCCTCAGCCGTTGAGGTGGCAAGTTGGAGTTGTTACGTTTACGCCGTCGCGTTGACGTTGGGGTCGTGTGCATGTTAGCCTTTGGGATGGAGACGTGGCATACTCTGGGAGTATGCGAGGACGCTGGGAGGTATGTGTGAATGGTTATACCCAAGAACATTTGTGCACTTAGTTGCGGTTTAATTGGGGCCACAAGTCGTGTGGGCCCCAGGTGCGTTCCATGTTCTGCTTTGCGTACATTGACCTCTCGCGGCGTAGAGGGTCCCTCTGTGCTCGTTTGTTTGACCAGTAGGGTTGAGTGGTCTCCCACTAATTTCATTCTCGGTGGATCAGCTGGTAATGGTGCTAGTGACACCGAGTGATGGAACATGCACTGAACCTCTTTTGGGTGAGTCATTCGGGAGTTGAGTGGTTGCGTGATACCCACGCAGTGCTCGGTTGGCCCGGGTTGTACCATTCCGTAGAGATGACCAGAGCAGATCCGGGTTAACCCTCTAGTAGAGACTGGGCAGTGGGTTGCTCCCCCGACACTTCTAGGGTTTACCCTCTAGCAGAGACTGGGCAGCGGGTCACCCGACGACTCTTTAGAGTCTACCCTCTAGCAGGGTTGGGCAGTGGGTCGCTCATCATCTTGATTTAGGTCTACCCTCCAGCAGGGATGGGCAGTAGGTGACCTGTCGACCTGTTAGGGTTTAACCTCCAGCGGTGTAGGGCAGTGGGTCACCTGTCGGCTTATTCCAGGTCTACCCTCCAGTAGGGCTGGGCTGTGGGTCGCATGTCGACTTGTTAGGGTTTACCCTCCAGCGGGGTTTGGTAGTGGGTCACCCGATATCTTATTCTAGGTCTACCCTCCAGCAGGGCTGGGCAGTGGGTCACCCGGTATCTTATTATGAATTACCCTCCAGCAGGGCTTGGTAGTGGGACACCTGTTGGCATTCCAGACTCAGTCCTTTCTGTTAGGCTACTCTGTGTCTTTCCTCCGTGATCACCAGAGCAGGACCCTTGGTTGTACGGGTCGGTGATGG
Organism: Viscum album; assembly: GCA_963277665.1. Taxonomy (NCBI): domain Eukaryota; kingdom Viridiplantae; phylum Streptophyta; class Magnoliopsida; order Santalales; family Viscaceae; genus Viscum; species Viscum album. The sequence continues at coordinate 132,554,059 of OY728134.1, read as the reverse complement.
AATGACTTTGACTTTTAGGAGACCTCTCGACTACGGGGTAGTGACGAGTTGTGGTTTGACTAAACCTGGAACACTCATGTACGAGGGGCACATTTCCCCAGTGAGACGCGTCCTTGAGACGTGACCCCAAACCGTGTGGGCGAGTATGTGCTGCCCAAAGTGGATAGTGTCGAGGTGTGGTGATTTGAGCCCTTTGACTTGTAGTTCGGGGTAGACGTGCGGGATGCTTGGCATCGATGGAGTTTTATTCTGGGACTGTTGGCTACTCATTTTATTGGGCTGAGCTATGGGACGGAGATCCCCTTACGACATTGTTCTGGCTTCTTATTGAGCATACATATTTGTATATACGTTGTTTCCAGTAACCATTTTCTTGGGTTTGGTTACTCTCCTTCCAGGAAAGGCAACGACGCACGAGGTATGCCATGTTCTTTCGGTGTCTATATTCTCGTGGTTGGATGAGTCTACTCTCCTGCTATAGGTAGCGAAGACTCGACGAGAAGTTCATCTTCTCACCATTTCCATCTCCTTGTGTCTGGATGAGTCTACATCGTTTCTCTTATTGGGTTGAGCTGGACACTCTACTGTACTCTTTACTGCACTTTCAGTTGTACTCCTTTACTATTCCCTGTTCGCTCTACTGCTCACCCTTCGGTACATCCTTTGTTTCTCCCTCGAGCTTTCGGGGTATCCTACTGGGTATTTTTATACTCACCATTGATTGGGATTTTCCCGCAATTGGTGTTCCCTTTTAGTCGACAGATAGGTTGGTCGTGGCATCAGATGATCTTAGGAGCTTGGGAGCTCGGACCGCGTGCGGTAGTCGGAGTCGGGTTTCAGGTGGGGGACCCTTCCAGCTGTTTTCCTTTTTGCTTACATGTTGCCAGGTTGTGGCACTTTTTGGTTGGGCACATATTTTTCCCCTTTTACTTCAGTTTACCTTCACCTTGCATTGTACTGTTAGAGGTCGATGCACATTTGTGGTTTATTTATAGCAGTTGGTACTTTGGTTTTCTTTTTTACTCTGAACTTTTGCATTGAGTGTGCTGCGTGTGTGTGTGTGTGTATAGGTGCTTAGGCAAAGGCCTCCCCGAGTTGTTGTGCCTTCGGCGGTGTTCACCTTCCCCTGGCCTATGGAGGCGGGCTTTGGGTAGTTGCGGCTCGAGCCCGGGTAGGGTCGGGTTGTGACAATCGAGTTTCACTAAACAAGATATTATTATAATATTATTATTAACTACCTGTTATGAATAGTAATACCCACTTTTTTGAAATTTTATAATTTTTTTTTTCCCAAATTGACTTCATTTTTGGATTCGGAATATCGAAATTATCTTGGGGTGAATTTTTGGTATTTTTTTGAAAACATTCAATTTTTGATGAATAGTTAAAACACTGGGTTACTATTTAAAAACCGAATTTTTATTTAAATAATTATTTATTTTATTTAAATTTATTTTAGTTGAAAATTGATTCATAATACCTATATATGTTCAATGTAATTCATTTTTTATCATTTTATAATAATTTTAGATGTATAAAAATTTTATTGAACTTTTCAACGTCTTTTATCCTCCTCCTAGAAGAATTAGAAAATTTACATAAAACATAATTTTACCTCTTCGGTGAGTGAAATTTCGAAAATCCGAGATACATGGTTAATATCAAGGAGTAAAATGTGGTTCAATAAGATAAAAATAATTTTTGGTGAATTGTAACTTTTTAATTTTATTTACCACGATTAAAAGTAAATAAGGTAATTAAGGGTAAAAATGATATTATTATTACCCTAACACATGTAAAAATTATATTGGATAAGTCTAATTCGACCAAAAAAAACCTTATTAATAAAATATTATCATTTAGGCCCAGTTGGATTAGATTAGGACATTTATTATTATTTTATTTAAAAAATAGTTAAAATAGTTACAATCCATGTTTAATAAGAAAAACATTTTTAATATAAGGTTATGGATACGATAAATACAACTATAAATATTCATTATAAATATAAAACAATTTCCTACATAATGGTATTTTATTTATAATTTTTAGACATTAAATAATTTAATTTATTTATGACGCAATGATGATGCAGTAATTACCTTATAAATGAAATATCAACAAAATGGATGTTATAAATAGATAAATAAATGTAATTTGAGACTTTTTATGAATTAAACTAATTTTAAAGTTTAATATGACATGTTAGTATTGATTCAATTAACCGTTTTTTAACTAATAATGTTTTTATGATTATCAAAAAAATAAATTACCATATAGTGTCAAAATTGACATAAAATAGATTTAAAAACAAATATTAAATTATTAATTGTTATTATTTTCCTAAATATCTAAGGTTCTGACAAATGACTTAGATAAGGTCATATAAATTACTAATTAACCACTTGGGTTTCGTTTTGTTTGTTATAGTATGTTTATTAACCATATATTGTAAGAAAACAAGAAGACACCGTAAAAGTTAAATTATTTAACTTATAGTTAAATCTAAAGGATATGGTTAAAATAGTAACTTGAACTTGTCTAAAACCTATTGGTTGAATGTATTTCTACCCATAAAAACTTCAGCTATGAAATAAATCAATTTTGTGCTATTATAAACCGAAAATTACTTTATTATTAAATAATATTTTAAGTTATCCTAAGGTGCCTCTCTCCCCCCTTATAAATGTGCACCTCCTCCCTATTCTATTTACACAATTTTGAGCCTTCAATATCAGAAAACCCCTACCATGTTCTCTTCTCCACTTCCATAGAAACATTATATAGGTTCTGGTTCTATCGAAAGACCAACTCTAGTTCCATAAGAGGAAGGGTAAAAGGGGTGTGTCGAAGAAGAGGTAATCCCTTCTATCGATTCTTTCAAGTTTATTTCTTTTTCAACATCTTCTTCATTATTTTTTTCATCTTAAATTAATATTATTAGTGTCACTCATATACTGTTTTGTTATTATAAATATGAAACAACCCTATTTCACCTTCTATCCATCATATGAAAAATTAAATCACCACGCATGCGTTCTAATGGAATACCGTCTACACGCCGTGGTGTAATCTGTTTTTCCACCACCACCATACTTGGATGGGTATAATGGTGTAAATAAAAACTATATACAGTTATTATAACATCATACATATTCTGAGATATTATATAAACCACTGCAATTCAATTCAATAATAATGGGAATGATATCATCGTTTGTGCGTACGTATGGATTATTGTCTCCATGACGCGATGAGATCCATTTTCCATGTTAACCACTCAAGAATGATTAGAATGTATATATAATGAATAATCATGAAATATATGCCATTATAAATCTACTGGATATATATATATATATATATATATATATATATTTATTTCATCTACATACATTCATTGAAGTCAACATGGAAAAGAAAACAACGTTCATGCGTACGTACGACCTACCGTCTCTATGAACGCTGTATTTCATTTCATTTATCTATATATTATATATATATATATATATACTGAATATATATGATATATAAATCATGATTTACATTTTTGAAGTAATTAAATAATTATATAAGTAATAAAAATATCCATAACAACAATTCCAAACACGTACGATAAATAAAATGATTTTAACCAAAATGCTGCTTTAACATGGAATTTACAAAAGAACAAGTAATATAAAGTAATTAGTGAACCATATATGATATAATAACAATGAATATGATTATTTAATAAGTCAATGAAATTATTTAAATCATTATACAAGAGGTTCAGATATGTACGAAGCATATCAGACATATAGTAAGGGAAAATCTCACAATCTCATTTCAATCCGAGATTTTTTATACTTCAGAATTTATTGTGGAATATTTTTCATCCAAATCCATGTTTCCTAAATATTTTATATTAATTATATCCTCCTAAAATGGTTTAAATCATATTTTACCCATTGGTGAGTTTTTATTAAAGTATATGAATGGAATCTTTGGTCGTTTTTAGTACGAGGTACTTTTTGACTTTTCTGGCCAAAGTATGAGAATAATGTTTTTTATCTTATACTGCTTGAATGGATTTTTATGATTTAATAGAAAATTATTTCCATAAATCTTAATTTAAAAATTTTCAAGTTTATTTTTAATCAACTTCTTTTAGTTTAAAATTGTATGACATGTTATGAAATGAAAAATGTTTTTGAAGTAGAAAGTATATTTTTCTCAATAATGGAGTTCAAGTGTTTTATCAATATTATTTCCAATCTAAGATAATATAGGGTTATGTTTCTATCTATATTTTTACATTGATTTGATTATGTTATGATGAAATTAACTTTATTATGTCCTTTTATATTATATGGATTATTTTATGATGGAATGATGTTTAAGAATCCTATTTTTATTACATGGGTTATGCTATGATTTATGATTTTGTGGCACACACAATAATGGTTTCATTATGAGATGGGTGGGACCAATATCTCCCTACATTTAATTTGGTAATGATTTATATCTCATGAGATAGACATGGCTAGAATGACAAGTTAATCTAGTATAGTGATATAGGACTGGAATGAGGAGTGAACTCGATACAGAAAGGGACGTTGTCCACTATGATGGTCTTGGAAGCAATGCCTTGGATACTATGGAAATCATAACATATGCTTAATGGTTTCCACAATTACATGTTTTATTTCCATGATATTTTATCATGATTAATGTTTCGTTACGATCTATGCCTTATGTACTGTAATGTTTTATGTCATTACATATGATTTTGATGTTTAAATATTATGTTCATGTTTTTAAGTTCAAATGTATATGGTTTGTTTTATTTCTCCATGCATACCCTTATTGAGCATTTGAGCTCACCATTTTTATGTTTTCTTTTCCCCAATATATACAGAATGGTTTTAGGCAAGAGAAAAAGGAAGATCATTATGGGAGATGTTGAAGAACTTTCACCAAGATTAGAAGATTATATTCAGAGTTTTCAAAGACACTAAACTATTACGGTCCTTTGGTGTCTGTTTTTATTATGTATTAGATATTCTGAAAAAGTAATGTAATAATTTTTTACGTTGAACATTGGGTCTCTACAATGTATATCTTATTCCAGGTATATTCTTTCACTAGGATTTATATCACAATAATTTATTATGTATCACACTTGGTTATCCCATGCAATTTTATGTTTGATGGAGTATTTTTAACATGTTAAAGATGTTTTCAAAAAAGTTGTTATATGTTGTATTTTACGTTGTTATGTAATACACCAAATTCCATAAGGCACTATACTTTTTAATGAAACTTGTTTTATTATGTTTATTCATATATAATATATCAATTATTAATTTCAAGTAAATAGTATGGTTGTAATAACCTACCTCATCCGAATACATTAATATTTTAGATCCTCATCTCAACAAATCCATGTGGTCTGGTGATGAATATACTAATCCCATCCATGCTTTATCATCTGTAATGAACTCAAATTATTCTCTAAAACAAGAAAAAAAATGCAACAATAATAAATTATAATCATTTTTATTAAATAATAAATTTATTCATAAATAGGAATAAGAACTTAAATTATGAATGAAAACCCTATTATGCTAGAGGAAATGAAAAACCCATTCCAATAACCGATAGTTCTCTCCTTTCCTCATTCCAGAAAAAAACCTTATCATATTTCACCAATTCCATGATAATTTTTAGTTGAATTTAATCAAAACATAGAAAATTTACCATTATTAAATTTTTCATCAAAATTATGGTTTACAATATGAAGATGGGTTTTCGAGGAAGCATCTCCGAGAATATATGGGAATCCACTTCATGCTTTGTCGAATCCACTATACTCTCGTGTAATCGACATCATATACATAGATTGATGAAACCTAAATAATATAATGTGGATGTGAATGAGTATATAATAGAAATTAAATAGATGATCCAGTATTAATCAATAAAAAAATCTAGTAAAAACACCTCAAAATGATGGGGAAGAAAGGATAAGAATGTGGAGATATCGCCAATCCCAAAAGGAAAAATTTATAAAATAAGGAGGGGTTGTCCCTCAAAAACAGAAGGTGTAAATGTACTATTTCCACTATTTTAAAAATAAATCGTCAATACAGTGTTGGGATAATGACATGTGAATTGTGACTACATGTATATGGTTTTATATCTCTAATAATTTATTGGATTGTGTCTTACAAAAACCAAGGCACCGATAGAAACCCTCTTTCTACTCAGGGCCCTCCCGAGCCCCCCAGATATCTATCAACCACCACAACTCATACAAAAAATCCATCTTCAAGTGTTCCTATAATTTAATAGTCATTCCATATGACATTACAAAAACTTTTTTTTCCGCTAATTCAACATTCCAAATTCATCATTCATTTAAATTTGGAATCCATTTCATGTACACAATTTATAACAATATACCTGAAATAGAAATTTACATCCATGAGATGACTCATAAAACATTCTATCATAGGACCAGACCAACTCATTTTGTAAAATCTCATCAAATTTGGTGTGTTCTATCCTTCAACACTAAAACATTCTTTTAAAGTTCCATCCAAAACCATGGTGCTCAAAATAATGAAACATGGTCCAAAAATCAAATTTATTTCCAAAACACTGATACATATCTTTCCCACACCCATCTCTCCCTATACACTAAGGATTCATAATATGTTTACTTTTCAATATTGTGTTTCTCCCCACTATAAAGATAATCACACTACTTAAAATTCCAACACCATGATTCCCATCACCAATAAAATTACCAATCAACCCATATTTCTAGTGTTCCATAAATCATTTTTGTTTGTTTCAAACACAAAATTCCCAAAAACAATGCAAGAGAAATAGATAATGATGCCCATATTTATCTCATAATATCCAAAGTAACATATCTATTACAATTTCCATTTCACTACATATATTAATAGATAAATTAATCTAGAAAAAACCTCCTCTTTTCCAACTTTAATTATAAATACCCAACCACTATAGTTGAATTTCCATCGATTTATCTGATCATGGTAATATTAATCTCATAGTCATCCCTAGATCATTCTAATACATTGATAAATGTATCATCAAATACTTTGGTTTGTTTCCATGTTAAAATATTAGATTGAAAATTTTTCACCATTCATGAAATGCGAGAACTAACAATTCATTTATCCAATCATGTTTGAAACAATTTAATTTTTAATTTAGCCAAAATCCATCACTCAGATACAATTTAATAAAATATCTTTTTCTACATGTTGTATTCCTAGTGGAATATAATTTTATTTCAATTTATCCATACAATGTCATACAAAATCCATAAATATATTCTAATAATAAATTACATACTCTGATTACCCTTATAATAGGAGTGTTATACCACCCAAGGCTGATATCAGTCTCTCATTTTAAGAGTTACCTTTCTATCACATCCCTGGATCAAAAATATTATCCCAGTGGATGATGCCCTATCGAATGCTACCTATTATAAGCTAAAATAAATATTATCCATCACATATTCATAAATATAGTTATGATTGAACATAAATCCTTACATTTAACTCTGATTGAGTCAAATGTTAAAGGATCACCTGCTAATAGTCCCACAATAACACTACTAAGCTTTATCAAATTACAGACCAATCACGATGATCTCTATTAATAATATTAAAAAAGATCCTCATATGATTGTCTATTTTATCATAATATCATCAGAAACCCAAAAATATTATACCCTAGTACTTCATAAAATTTTATCTTAACGGACATTCCAAAGAGTTTCATTCCATTATATTTTTGGCCACATTCATATACACATACCATGATTCTTGGGAATTCATGTCTCATTATTCCTGCAGTGCCCTTAAAACTTATAAATAAAATTAGGCACCTCAAATGTGCCATGGATTACCACTCTATTACTATATACATGGTCTCATACCACATCCACATTTTTACATCACTTCAATGAGGTGTCTCAAACTCATACACATGATTAACTTCCACCCATTGTAACACTTCAATGAAAAGCATCTACCCATGGTCACACCATATAATAAAATGCATCCAATTTTAGTACGGTGAGGAACATCAATGGACCTTCCCTTGAAAATCGTCATCGATACTACATTACTTTTTTTTGCATCAAATTATAATGAACCAACACTCAAGGTGAATTTCATTAGAAGTCCCCAAGAATATACATGCTTCTTCCATAAACATGATTGTGTATCTCCTAAATCAATATCAAAGTCCATCACGTACCGCTTATTTCAATCTCAATGGATCTATAAATAATTGCATACAACCTATTTCATGTTTCCCTATAACAGCACAATCCATGACCCATGGACTCAAATAACACAGATCATATCTCTAGATTCAGTAGATCATCCCAGTTTTCGCATAGGTATAATCTCGTAGAATTTCACAACTCATTGAATGTAATCAAAACTACCATCTCGAGAAAACATATAATCGACCTTGAAAAATAATTTAATAGGGTATCCAATATATATGATGGTATATTAAACCAACAGTCTATGACTACCTAGGAATTGATTCTCATTAATCATCCACCAAGGTAATAACTCATAAATTCAAATAAACATCATCCAAGAAGATCTATCCTAAATAAAAACACAGTGAATAATTAGGATTATTTGAATTTATATCCAATATATTTTGGAAAGAACCACTTAATTTTTAACTAGAACATTATATAACCAAACACATAGGATACATTCAATCAACAATGATTTACGATTATTTATACTTAACAAACCACAATTACATAATTTATGTAAGTATAGTTTCATTCTTAGATATGAGGGATTATTTTTATTGGCTGTTTATGATACATTATGTAACCAAATATGAACACTAACATCACACAATGGGTTTATTAAAAAGGCCCTAATGACCTCAAGGACCAACATGGATCACCTAGTGTCCCAAACACAAAGGGACTATGTCTTCATTGTCAAAAAGTGTATTATAATCAATCCACATGGCCTATAATTATAGGAAAATTAAAATACATGTCTATATAGTTTAGTGGAATGTAACCAATTACATATATAATAAAATTATGTTTGGTCATTTTTTACACCTTCATTAGGTGAACCTCATATCAATAATATAAATTAGTTATGTAATCCCAAACATATCATTTCAATCCTGAACACCAACTCAAGATGCATGATATTCATATTGCCTCTATGTACCAAGTGTCAAATCCAAAATTGGAATCATGATAATGGGAAAAGATCAAAAAATATAACATAAAATTATTAAAAATTATAAACCCCATGTGAGTCTCTGAATTTTAATATCACCTCAATCATAATATCATAAATAAATAAAATTAATTTTCTGCTTTCTAATATTTATTTCCTACTAGAAATTTTTTTATGATAAACTTTCCATGAATACATTATTAAATCTTATATATCCATAAATATTGTAGATACCCTATCCAATTGATTTAGATAAATAAAAATCACATTGATTCCACATTATAGTGCCCTAACCTGGATAGTATTTTTAATAGTAGCTGGATCGAAATTTTTTGTGACCTTAAGTTCACCTCCTTCTATTTCCGAGTCAACTGACTAGAATATGGTATAAGGTGGTACAATATGGAGACTGTAACCCATGTATTCAGGGTATGATACCAATTTATAGGTAACTCGAAATTATCAATAACAAGTGAACTGAAATAAAAATCAGATATTCAAAAACAGAACTGATAATAAATGAATTGAATTAATTTCCCAAATAATGATCCCAAATATACATTGACCTTAAATTAAATTTATTAGATATATTGATAAGAATTAATGAAATTAAAGATGTTTGATCAATTATATACCCTAAGAACTCCTCTTCCAAATCTCTAAGTACTCTTCCAAGCCATCCTACGTGATCATCAATGGCCATAGACCAACATGTTCCTATAATTTTGTGAGTGTTTTTTAGATACCAATGTAATATGGTGTGCTGAGTAGAGTGTGAGTAAAAAATTTAATAGGGAACCACACATATAGTACATTATTAACCATAATATGTATTAATATGGTAACATGAAAGGCTCTAGAAGAAAAAAATAAATATATGTGGGAATATAAAATAAACCAACACCATAGATCCTTAGGACCATAACAAAGATCGATCATAACTACTATGTATAGTTATAGGGTGTCAAGAAACACATCCTAGTGTCCAAGACTCATTATTACCCTGTAAGATAAAAATATATGTCATCCCAACCATGTCCTTTCAACTCTGGGGACTCATCCCATGGTATTCCAAACAAATGAGCACTTAATCCACATATACTTAATATATTGTATGTATCCAAATCATTGCAGCCATAACTATATAACTATGGCATCAAGGAAGAATCTTTTGAAATTCCATATGTTGGTCTCTAAAATTTTTGTATACATATTGATATCTCAATGGATTTAGGGACCCATCCTATGAAATTAATTACATACATATCTAAATTCATGGATTCCATAACCATAATCTAATATCCACAGAGACCCATCCTAATGTAGTTTTTGTTTCAAGATCTAAATCCATATAAATTTTAACCATAATCTTGTCGATCTAAGGACCCATCCAATAACTAATCATGCATATGATTCCAAATCCATGGCACCCATTCCATAATCTCATGGATTTGGGGACCCATCCTGTTGTATATCCTAGGATTGAATACAAGTCCTTGGTATTCATAACCATATACAAATATCTAACTCAATGATAAGTCCAAACATCATTAACGATATAATGTAATCTTTATTCTTTTCCCAATAGTAAAATTTCACACACAAAAAACACAAGGGTTGGATGAATGCCCATTCCCATCATCAACACATCATCCCATCAAGACCATTTGTTGTTTTGGGTCATTGTGACATTCACTACCATATCTGATGACAACCACATGTACCCATTTAGGTGAATTCTATGGATGTGGTTCTCAATCATGTCACCCTAGGAATGGAACATCATAGGAACCCTCGTGAGGGTGTTTAGTCTCATTCAAGCTCTCAGGTCACCCCCAAAAGTCTAAGGATGTCACATCCTTCAATGTAATCAACATGGTAGTGCATCCTCACTGGTTACAAGGGATCTCACTATAGGGGTAACTTATTAGAGTTGGTTCATGGCATATATAGTTCCCCAAAGAAACTATTGATCAGTCTACTCACTAAATGTAATCCTACCCTTCGTATGGTCTTCCCATCTGGTAATATGCATGGAAAACAACCCATGTCATGCAATAGAAAAATAGATCTGTATTTATGTTCCATGGACATAGTTTTTAAAATTATGGTGATATGGGAATCTATTTCAATGGTTATTTAAAAATCATGGTCATATGCATCCATGGGATATCCTATAGTCTGGGTTTACTCAAATAATGGCTATATGTGATCCTACAACCATGGTTATATAATACCTCATAAATAGGGGGATGCAGGATAAGTGACATGAACAACCATTTTTGTGAGGGCTGTTGGTAGAAACACCAATTCTTTATTTTTTTCAAAAGTAACTATTGAAATTTATCCAACAGGACATCACATATGACAAGAATTTTTAAAAACACATTAATAGGTCCAACATGGCTTCATCTACGATAAATGAATCTAATATAAAGGAATTATTTCCAATGTAGAATCACCTATGGCCATAGTTTTTTAAACCATGTCACTGGGAACAACATGGAATCCATTATATTCATGGTTTTTAAAAGTGGGCCAACCGACCACACATTGTATTACCTAGGTCCATTATTTTTAGAAAAATGGAAGTCGTTCTATGGTGGCATCAATTACGATAATGGGTTTTAAAAAAATTTGAAATAGACCTTCCCTATATATATATTTTTTCATTTTTAAAGATAAAAAATTATAATGATATTTTAATTTAAATATATATGTGTGTGTGTTTATGTTTGTGTGAGTGTTTATATTTTGGTGCAGAGAGTAGTGTTGAAGTGTTTTTTTAGTATGGAAGTATTATGATGGTCAAATTCAAGAAGTATATTTTATTTTTTAAAATCATTTTTCATGTTTTTAAATGTAGAAATAGTATTCCTATTTATATGGATTACTGCATGGATGTAGGTATTCCATGTCTTCATATCTTGTGGATAATATTACTTTTAAAAGCATAAACTACAAGCCCACAACCATAGTTTAATATATTATAATATGAATGTAGTGTTTTTAAAACAGTGCAAGTTTTCAACAAACATCCACGATTTAAATAGTTCTTATAGGTAAAACACAAAATACAATGGAAATGACAACAATGGTTTCAAAAATAGTGTTTAGTACTTTTGAATAAGGCTTTGGCACATTTTTACATAGTGTAAAACCATTGATGCAAGTGAATTTTATATATTTTTTGGTTTGGGCTCAATGCCTAAGATGTATGGATGTGCCCAGGTATCTCATAGATCTCACAAGGACCTCCTAGTAATATATTCTCAATTCTCTGCACACCTATACTAAGATGAAGATAAGGTTACAAAACGTAATACCAACATGCCTCAGAAGGATTGGTCGCCCCCACTAAAGGGGTTTATATATAAAAAAATTTCAATAGTAACAAACTCAAACATTAGTGGGCAAGGCATCAATTCGGTGACTATATTTTTCCTTACCTAGGAAGCCTAATATATTTATCATTGGTTTTAAACCTAATTTATTCATTTAAATTTAATTTAAAATATTCTGTTTAAATTAAATAACCCATATAACAAAAATTAAAACAACTAATGTGGTGATCCCATGCATCTCAATCAACATAAATTTAAATATTTGGATATAAGAAAATTATGAATGATCATATATCTCATTAAAATAATTTTACAATTTAAATAACCATCTAAAAATGACTTTTTATGCTAATGAAGCATCATCCAATCCCTTCAAATGAAAATGTTTTCCTTAGAATAACACATATACGTCAGGCAATTCTACCGACATTATTTGATTATGAAAATAATAAAAAATTATTGAAAGTAAATATAATTTTTTATAAATTTAAAAAATCCCATCATTGGCATTGTCACACTAGTATAATAAATATATACATGTCAATGACCCATGGTGTAGCTCCACCTTTATTCAAAAAAAATCCCATAACAAGGGTAACCAATACCATGTGAATTTTTATTTTACTCTAACGAAAGAAATTAGCAAAAATATCGTAATCTAATATACCGTCAAAATCATGGGTTAATGTATGAAATACATGGGTGTAGTAAAAAATATCATTAGTGAGAGTGGAAGGCCCGTTGAGCCGTACTGGTTCCACTATATAGGATCTTGTTGAATCTTCATCAAATCACCAGCTAAATGAAATAAAAATTAAATATCAATGAAAAATGCTTGGGGCCTAACGTATTAGAAAATAATCCCTATATCCTGTTGAACTAATTCAAATGAACTATAAAATGAAGGGGGAGTATGACAGAGAAGGGGAGATATATCCTAGTCTACATGGAAAAATATGGAAGAAGTACTAAATTTTCCCTAAAAATCAGATGAGAAACATTTTACATTCACCATTTTTAAAAATTCACCTTCAATCTAGTACATGGACACAAGTTCATGTGTGGTGAAAGTAGATAGATTTTTTACACTCTATTGTAACCATCGTTTCGGTGGCTAGAAACAACCACACCATTCCTACCTAAATCTCTACTGGCCCGTGAGGACATCTCTTTACTACCAATCCTCTTCCAAAAATTCTTTGATCACAAGTTTCATCCATCGTAACCAAATTCTAAACTGTGTTTCAAAATATCACATGTCCACTAAATAAATATTATAGTGAAATCTGAAACCCATCCATACACAACATTTTTTACAATGTCATTTAAAATTTCCAAAGGAAGATGTATCAAGAATATCAGTTGATGAAGTAGATCTAAAAATTTCATGATGACATATCATGAAAATTATTTTATATTATATTATGAGCATTCAAATATAATGTTTTTATCATTATGAAATATCTTCTTCCTCTATGGGTACCAAGACCCTCTGCTGGATATCTATATTAAACATTATGAAGACTTACCTAATTATATAAAGGAATAGGAATTGAAGACCACAAAAAATGTGATTCCATTTATCTATGTTAAATATTATTTATATTAATGGTTTGAATATATATAAATCTCTTATCTAATTATTATTATTATTTAGTATTTATTAACTGATCAAATATTTAAAATAAAAAATTAATCATAAAATAATTTATTAATTATACAAACAAATAATAATTATTTATGTGTTGTTATTTTTATGGTTATAAATACAAATTTTCAAAAATTATTTAATATATTTAATATGTGAATAATAAATAACAATTTATCTGTGATACTATCAATAGATTATTTATTTAATTTCCATCTAGTAAAATAATATTTATTTTTGTTTGGGTTTGAACAAACAATTATATAAAATTGTTGTATTATTATATTACATATAATGAGGTGCTTTTTTGGTTTAATATATAATTAAGGGACTTTGTGAAATTAATTAATTATTGAACCCAAACATAAAATCAATAATTTTTTTTGTGTCATTTTGGAATGTGTTGTGCCTTTTTACCATTATTGATTTCAATATATTAATCATTTCATTCTCGTAGTAATATAAATAACAATAGATATTCCATCAAGCCTGAAGGAATGTATATTAAACCAGGTGAATAAAGTAAAACGATAAATCTGTCATACTATAACCTAGATATTTAGAAATGTTTTTTGAATATTTAAAGAGCATTTATAGATCCCCACTAGAGGGGATCTACTGTGGGTCCTCAAATTGAAACGGTAATACACATACTGTGTTTAGACAATCAACACAATCAATGATGAAATATAACAATACCATGATATTATATCTTCATGTGTTTCTAAATAATTAAAAATTAACATGAAAAGATCATATCTATCGGTTAAACTGAATTCCTTGGTCAATATTATTCAAAAATATTTATTGATCATGAAGACACTCCATATACATTATGGATTATCTATTTAATTGAAAACATTTTTGAGTTAGTAATAGGTATATTGGTTTCTTTCAATATCTGTTGAACAAACAATACATAACTTCATATACAAAATAGATAATACAATCCTTGGGTGGATTTGAAGCAATAACACCGACAAGAGATGGTAAATCTTAATTTTGGGTTAGTTGGGTGAGAATGTAGACATGATTAATTCCATACAAATTTTCCAATACTTATACAGACCCCAAATGCCCATCAACTTTGTGCATTACATTTTTCAATATTAAATGATTAATAATATTCAAAATGGTCATATTTTTGAATTCATTACCTTTTTTCCTTTAGCTTGAGAAATCCACCCCAATTGTGCTCTAGAAACCTCACTTCCCCTCTAATGAATGATATTATTAGTCTATGAAATCCCGAAATGAGCTCTTGATTTCTATTTCAGAGGATTTCCATGCCTAGCAACAGGACCAATAGGTTTCTCACTGATATATGTATTCACATTCCTTAATATAGTACACTCCACATCTAAACATTGTATAATATTTTTATGTATAAACACTTGTATAGGTATATACATATGAATACACTTTAATAAGGTAAATAAAATTCATATGTTTTATTTGAAATAAAATGGATATTATTTTTTACATATGGTTTACATATTTCAAAATATATATTATATGCGAAGAGGTTTAAATATATATATATTTAATTAATTATTATTTTTAAATATATAAAAATTTGTATATATATGTATAAATTTTATTATATATATAAAAATAACCTAAAAAATGCAAACATAAAAACTATAATATCTATAAAATTATATTTTATCGTAATAAATTTATTGATCCCTGAAAAATAAATATAAAAGCAACCCATTATCAATGATAAAAGATCATTCATCAATAGAAGCCGTTACCAACACAAAAAAATAATATAATAATAGAAACCTTTGATTGATGATAAATAAAACATCGATAAATTTAATCTTTGTAATCCATTTTTATGGTTGATAAAAGGGTAACATTGAATATGAATGATTCACTAGTGGTTCTATTTTTGTGTGTGTGTATATATATATATAAATATTTAATTTTAAAAACTTATCTTGATAAATTATTATTATAATGAATGTTTCCTAGTAAGATCGGGTTTGTTGTATTGTATAATATCAACTGAAGTGTATATAAATGGTCTACACTAGTGACTGTATAAAATATGGAAAATATATTTAATTATTATTTAATATTAGGATATGGTATTAATTTTTGGTATTAGATTTTATATGAATTAATATATTAAAAGAAATGATTATGATAAACAGTGATTGTACAATCCCTCACCTACCTTCTTGATGATATGACCCTCCTTATTCTTAACTTATAATCTTTATCTTCTCCTAGCCACAAACTAAAGCCATAGCAGCAGAGCACTATAATACTTTGGTGCACAACCCCATCTGCTAAGGTCTTCCAACTAGAGACTAGGGTAGTAATGGATTTTTGGGATACAATCTGTTTTATTAATAGAATTAATAACAACATTGATATTAAAAACACATAAACCATACCATGTCACCAAACAAATATGTATACAAATTCCAAAATAAATACCATATCAAATGATATGATATATGAAACATAATATATTTCATATATATTCCCTATTTATGGATGATGTATATTTAATGGAATGAAAAAAAAAATAGAATTCTCACAAAAAATGGCCTTAATTCCTTCTAGATCATCTCACCCACACACTACACCAAAATTCCAAGTAACCAACATGAAATTGTCATTTCCATAATCTTATAATCTAAAAATATATTTTTTTCATAGGTACACAAGTTCCATGTAGTCCTGAGAAGGGTGGGAGGATAACTCACTAGGCTCCATCCAATGGTGTCTCTTAAATAACATGACCATAATGGTTAATTAGGTAGTAATAAAGATAAATTGTTTCAAATAATAAAACATTTAAACTAATATAATTATAGAAATTCTCAACCCAAGGTCTATGTTTAGCTAAAGAAGAGTTCAAATATTAGTCTTCTTGTGTTGGGGTGTCTCTCAAGATGTTTAGATGATCGTGTCATCCATTCCACTGTTGAGTAGATGACATATACCCATACATGGTACAAAATAGAATAATCCGAAAAATATAATCATCCACCATTCATTATGTTCCTTGGTTTCTATGTTGAAACTTGGATAACAATAAAATATGGCACCCATGGGGATAGTGTTCATCCCATATTAACCATTAATCCCAATTTCCTCTAGGGGAAGCGTTTACCCTAGGATTACCATAAATTTTATCTTCCCCTAGGGGTAGAATTCACCCCAAGATAACAATAAATATTAATAACTTTTAATAAAACATATATATAACAATGCTAAAAAAAGGTATGCATGATGGTCACTTTTTACATTTCCAAACTAAAAAATTTTCAAATTATTATTAACTAATCCAGTTAAAATATATTTTCAATCCTCAAATCCTATATTAAAATTTTAAAATTAAAATTTTATAAGACCATCTCAATCCAAAAAATAAATTCTATATTAAATTAAAAACCCATGTCTAATTTACAACACTGATTAAAAACACATTCATTAATTCCTTAAGATAACCTAGAAGTCAACACTTTATAAACCAAACTTATATTTCAAAAGGCCAAAACCAAGATCAATTATATTTCAAATTTAACAGATTTTTATGAAATTGCATTTAATAATTATTGATTTCAAATACAAAATTACAAATTTAAAAGAATTATAAAATGGATTATCCAACCCATTTTACTCATCAAGACATGGTTTACTACTCAACTTATGAAATTTAGTAATGAACACCAAAGGAAAAAGATCACAATTATAAGGTGACACATGTTATCTAGTATGACTACATAACCCATGAACAATGAAAACAATGATGAGTCAATGGGTTAGGATTAGGGACCCCCTACCAAAACCATTTCTAAGTCTACATATGAAGAATCATATGTCATTTCACACTGATTCACTTGAATATTAATAACTAGGAAAACAACTTAGATGGACGAAATTATAGTAAAATATAATAAACAATATATCACATATAAATGGGAAATTGGATGGAATAGGATTATTAGACTATCCAAGGGCTCTCTAACAGATGTGACAACATTTAAATTATAAACCCAATTAGAGAAACACTACCAGGATGATAGGAGGGGAAGGAGAGGTGCATACAAGATGTTTCTAGCCCAATGGGGGAGAAAAATAGTTAATGAAGCATACAATATTTGGTGAATATTTTTGAAAATATTCCACATTTAATGTTGAAAATTATTTGGAGACATTTATTTCATTGTCGTATGCCAACCATAAAAATAACACCATCTAATGTATGAAACTATTCATAGTTAATGTGTGTAGTTTTTTAAACTATGTGAAATCCATGTGAATTTATGTGAAAATTATTTGAAGAGAATTCATAGTTATTGAGAGCCCATAACATGATCTTAACATTATTTGGGACCTAAAAAATTGGATATTTTGTTGGTGATCATGGATAGAATTAATTATGTGCCAACTGAGTTCCCATAAAACTCCAAACCATAGAGCCCTTGGTACATCTTTAAACACCTCTGAACCCTTAAACCCCAAACTATATTTTAATTTTATTATGATGTCCCAACTCCTAAAATTAAAATTTTATTCTCTAATAAAAATATTATATTTTTTGTAATATGATATTTAGTCATCTTTATAAGCATTAAATATATAAGAGAAAAGATCTTATAATTTCCCCACGACAACACTTTACAACCATGAGATGTCTTTTTGTGCATCTAAATACATTACCATGCCTGTATCGGTTATCAAATCCCATTCCAACATCCTAGTTCTATATACTACTGCTAAACATGAATCAAAAAAAATGTTCAAACGGTTGGGTACAAGATCCACCTAATAATGATCCAACACTCATATTATCATTTATTACCTAGATAAGTTTTCATAGATACTGTCTAACCTGAGACACATTTGTGTCATCATCCAGTTTATTTTCAGACCATATAGTTCACTTCACTATAGGACTCAGATCACCGGGTTAATTTTGAACTACAATTCCTCCCTCTTAAGGACTTTTCCTTCTTAATAATATTTTATGTTTTCCAGATATCCACTCAGCATGATTTCAAACTACTTCTGTCACAAAACATGTTATAGCTTCATCCAACAATGAAATTAACTCTCACATCCATCCCTAATGTCAAAATGTATGTGACTTAATCATTAGTGGATAATCTTATCACTAAATACCATCTTTGAAAATCATCATCAAACATCATATATTTCAAATAAGTCTCAAATTAATTAAATGATTCATTTTCCAACTCAATTCACCACTACATCCAAAAAATGGTAACTCAATAAGATGTACCTTCTCTGTTAGACCAATTTAATGGACTCTCAGCTACTGTAACTAAGATAAAATTACAAAAAATTGACCATTATAACCATATTTTTAGAGGCATATCATGGTCATATCGATTCTAAACCTCAACCTTTGGGTTTTGTTCTATGATTGAAACACCCAACACAAAAACCATATATTATACACCTACCTGAGCACCAACATTACACCAAAATGAACCACAATTGTATAATGTCAACTCATCTTGATACAAAAAATGACATCTCATGGTCTATACGTCCACAATAATGATTTAAAACTTATATCATTCCCCATTAAATTTTGTTTGTATTGAAAATAATAATGCAATAGAATTAATTTTCATCACAACAATAAAAAAATATTTTAGTCACAAACAACGCATCTGTTACAAAAGAAACATCACCATAATTGGAACATCACTCCATACCCAATGAGTTTGACATTCAGAATTCTAGTAGATTAATTGCTTGACCCTAGTGGCCCACATTTCAAATATCACTAAAATAAATGATCATTAATGAGAATCATCTCCCACACCTGAGCATCACCAGAGCATCAATGTTTCCCATCCTTAAATCAAAAAAAATTTCCTCAATATTCATTGAGTTCCTTTTGAAACGATGGTCAAACCCACCATAGTCTATGGTGACTAGATAACAGGTTCTACCATCATCACACATGTGTCTATAATTCAAATCCATTCCTACAATCCTTTCAAAACCAATATTTATGGATTTCTTGGTTATAACATATCATAAAATATTGATCCACACAAACACCAACCCACTAAATCGATGGAATTTCCCTTTATATACAAACATCATCAATTAATTCTTAAATTCCTCCACATGGTTATCATCACTTATTTTATACACATCCACTTGTCTATCTAAATATTTATGGGCACCACACACACCAGCATGAACTTCTATGATCCATTAAATCAATGAATGCATGAAAACCCCTTCACCATCTTTTTACATAGAAAGGTTCGTGCTCCATTGAGTATACAAAAATCCTAAATTGTACCAAACACCCTAGTAAATTATAATTCTCATGAAGAATTTAAATTTACTTAATTGGGAGAAAACTCAGTTATCCTTATGAATTTTTGAACAGAACTTGTTTGGTTGTCCAACACAAGACCGCACACCAACTACTGTAATCTAAACTAAAATCATATTGCTGCACTCTAACCATGGTGATAGAAAGAAAAACTAAAATCACATTATTTAATAACTAAAACACACTGGAAATGTCCCCACAAAATCAATACCAAGAACCTAATCACACCTCACATGTATCGATACCATCACAAATCACCAATTCAATATCATCTGAACAAGGATCCTAACTCTTTATCTATCTGATCTCATTGAAACACATTCACCACATGATCTAATATGACCAATTTACTGAATAGACTCATCACCTATTGAGTTTCCGATCAACCATCATGGGATAATAAACCAATGTAAGAAAAATCCCATAATATATGTATGTCACTACTAATGACAAGGAACATTCTGGATTCTATATTACAATATTAATGAGACCTTTCACACATTAAGGAACTGTGTAAAACTACCAATCATCCCAAGAATCATTTACTAAACCAAAAAAATCATAATTATAAGGGAATCACATTGAATAAAAAAAACCAATAAATTCAAGGTCAACAATCTGAATGATCCCACCCTTCTAGACCATCTTAGACCCATGGTAATGTTAATATTGATTCTCAATAAAATATAAGCTAGAATTAAGACACTCTGAATAAGTTCCAACCCCACTAACCAAATCATCTACACATTCCTCATTCAACTAGGTCAGGTTATGGTTTTGTAAAACATTCATCTATGTTTCCCATAAAGTTCATGAGGAAACAAACCACAATATCAATTCAATATCAATGGTAACTAGGTCCTACAACCCATCCTATATCCAAGGTCTCACTATATCCACATCTCAAATAGTAACACAGATCATTCTATAAATGTATCATGGAACCAAGTGTCCAAAAAGCACAACCTATTGTTCCCCCCAAATACCTGGTCTAAATGATCCCACACATATCAATTTAAAACATAAAACACACGGTTTAGAACTCAATTGAGGCTACAATATTTGTATCATCTATTATGTACTACTCCTACCATAAATATATGTTTTACAAACCGGTATCTCACTATGACATGAAACTAACTTTCCTTGGGTTAAAAAATATATTCCTGATGTACATCACCCGTAGAGTGTCCTAATCATCAAAACGCACAAAATATTTCCATCAATAACTGACAAGGTTAACACGTCTACCTAAGGGTTCCAACAAAATAATAATGGGGTTAATACATTCTTTTATTTTGAATCCAAACTGTTTAAAACCATACAGTTTAAAACTTCTTGAAATCACAGCATGATAAAACATACATTGAATATTTTACCATTATAATAAAAAAACATTACAAATTCTAAAATTTAAAACTAGATTTATAACCACACATATAAAACATCATATTATAATGATTATGAGGCTCATATAAATCATATTTCGAATTTTTCATGACATTCTAAATCATGTAATTATATGATGCCATGTTTAATAGAACAAATTTCAGAATCTGCAGATGAAAACACTTTATAGGTTTCTTATTGGTACTTTATTTAAAATATAATATCATTAATTCATTTATATCTTCCTATGAATCATGGGATAATCTCAAGAATTCGTCCAGCAAGAATCCACCATTGTTATATATAGAAAACAATTAATGAAATTATGAGAATATTGACTACTAATACCCCTTAGAACCTAGAAAATGTAGAACATAAGAAGAGATAAATCATACCGATATAACTATATAATAATAAATTTTTTTAAATTAATCATAATTAAATAAAAAATACATGTAACATTATGTTTACCTCTTAAATCCCTTGTACATATTAGTATTTATGTCATGTGAATACGTATATGCCTAAAATGATGCTGGAATCCACCCTGAATGCCCCAAATTCACTTTAGACTAGGCCAATAGTGAAATTTTAGAATTACTCGCATCAAAAATTGAATGTTTCATAGACATAAAAAAATAGATAAAAAAGTAACAGGTGAAATCCAAGAACCACAAGTCTCATCATTGATGAATTGGGGATTCCTCATGTGTGTGTTGATCACTCCCATGATTTAGTTCATTTCCTAGCCCAAAATATTTCTTTAAATTTGATAAAACATTCCCAAATATTAATTTAAATAGAAAATAGCTCTGATACAATTTATTAACATCCCTCGACTCTAGTCTATGAACTTGTAGCATACTGGAGAGGTGATGAAAACCTCAGCACACCTCCTCATATTCCTAATGCGATCAACTCGTAGGATGGGGCTGAAAAGGATACCATGATACTATAACATATAGTAAATGTAGAAATAGTATAATAGATAATTAACTCAATAAAATTACCATATAACCATTAAAGATAATCATTAAACAGTTAAAACAATTAAATATAAAATACTATAAAAAATGGAATGTTATAAAGGACAAATGGATCCTCCATAGGCGTAATATATATAATGATTAAAGGAATATAATTGGTCTTATTAGAACTACCCCCCCAAACCACTCTCATGTTCTTCCCATTCCAAACGAACATACACTACTACAACGTAATAGTTATAAAACATGTAATGTTCATTTCCCAAAACATGTATCTCACAAACTGGTAGTCTTCAGCTCAGTTACCCAAGTGTCATAGTATCATGACCAGGGTTTGAGTATAAATTTGTAGGATTCCACCAATGATGTCCCTAAAATTACCAGATCACAACGTATCATGATTTACTACTCAATATAACCAGATATAATTATAAACATATAAATATTTATATCTAATTGAATAAAATAATCATCGAACCTAAAAGGGTGGGTATGGTTTTCCACATGAATGTTAAAAACCATCTTAGGCCATTTTCGGGGTGTCACTGAGCAATTTGTAATGACTATGAAAACCATACCTCTCCAAACAAAGGTAAGTATACCCATCCCCAGCCTAAACCAGTATCCAAGGGATATATACAAATCTTTAGAGCCCTGCATCACCCCAAGTCCATGTTCTCCTAGGGTTAACAATAAAATCAAGAATCTACTAGGGGAAGTGGTTTCCATATTTTGAAAATAAATCCTTGTATCCCAAGATGTCTTTATTCAAAAAATCATTATAATAAATCATAGTGTCCACTAGAGACATTTTTAACCCCTGATCGACTATTAATATGAATAAATTTTAAACAAAAAATATAATTAACTATAAAGCCCGAAAGGTCCATTTTTAAATTTGTAAATTGAAAAAATACAATTATTAGTTTTACAAATATATTTCTAAGAATTAATTTAAATTCCCATTTCCCATACAAACCATATCCAATGTTAATTAAAAATTAATTTACCGATAAAAATTTATTTATTACACATCATTTATAAACAATATCCAATTAAACACATTAGTTTGAAGCTTCATTCATCATATAATCAATGTCAAAAAATGGCTGGAATACCCAGGTACAATGATACCTTAGTAACCCTAGACATTGACCAAAAGGAATTCTCAATCCCCACCTGTTGGTGATCCATGATTTTCGTAAAATAAATGTAATGGGAACAATTTTTTCAAAAGAAAAACAAAAAAAATTAGGGTGGTTGAAGGATAAAAAATAAACAGTTTATATGAGAAAACATCCTCGAGGGTAAAATTACCACATGAAGAGAGAAAAAATCATTGTTAAACACACCATAAAAATATAAAAATAATATATACTAAGAAAATACACAAAATACCTATGTAACAAGTGAACCATAGCACCACCAGTCACCGATGTCATCATAGAGTCTTGTGAATCAAGCACACCAACCCCCTCCAAGTGGTCAATTCAATTTTTCTGGACCTGTAATAAAAAAACATAGATTAAAATTGTAAAAGGTTGGGTGTGGGTAAAACATCCCAGTATGTTTTCACAAAATTTTCTATATTAAATTCCATTATAAGAAAAAAAATTATACTTCAATAGAAAAAAAATAAGGCTACGTATGGCTATTTAACATCATTAGTGAAAGAATATTTCAATTCAACTAGATGGAATATAAATCAAAAAAATATTGTATGAATATATTATATAAAACATTTATAAAAACATATAAAATAAATAATGTAGTTATATAGATAATGGAATGCCTAATCAAATGAAACCAAACCATGAAACATGATGATAATCCTAGAGATGAATTCGTTACTATATTTAACATTATAACAATTCTCAAAAAATGAACATGGATAAAGTGTGTGGACATATCTATAATGATTAATAAATCTTGATAGTCAATCAAGACACTAACAGGAGCTACATAAGTGGAAAAAAATGAAATATACTTTTAGTTAGTGTTTTCATCATTAATCCTTTGTAAGAGAGATAGATACATAACAGGATTTTTCTTATAACCCAATATCTGCTCGGGATCACATGTTATTAAATAAATTAATAAATCAATCATGGAAAATAATTTATTTCAAATCAATTCCCCTTTCAATTGTCCAATTATATTTCTATGTTTAATCATTCAATTTCATTTTCCCCAAAAAACAATTTTTAATAATAAAATTAATTCCATTTAAATCAATTTTTATTTAAATAATTTTTTTCATAATCATTTAAATTAATTTTATAGAAATGATTTCCATCATATGAAACATTTTATAAAAAATCATTTGAGATATCATTGAAACTCAATATGGGAATTCAAAACACAATTCAATTCCATTGAAATGAATCATCAATTAATTTTAATTAAAATCATATAAAATTAGTTTTAAATAAATTTTGAATTAATAAAGTAGTAATAGTTTAAATTATATAAAAGAGGAAGTATATAATCACATAAATTTATCATTGATCACTAGTTTCCAACTATAGGAAATTGTAATCGTGACATGAACTCTATAAAGATCAAAAAAGAAATCTCTCGAATAATTATCCATAAAAATAGGGATGAAATACATTAATCATCATTAGGATTAAATACCCATATATATGAATAAAAATGTTTAAAATATTGATTTTAGAATGAGATAAATTTCTATTATCTGAGAGGAATCAAAAGCTTATATAGACAATTCAATTCGAGAGGTTGGAATGATTAAGGAGCCAAAATGACTCTGGAATTATGTCATGAAAATGGAACCCCATTGAGTATCCCAAGAAACCAGGCCATAGAGATGCTGAAAAATATCATTCCATAACACAGTGGAAGATACATCACCATAGTAACACCTGTGACTATTCAAAAACCCATCTTGTTATGTAATAGTCACCCACAGTAAGGACTGCCTCTCATAACCATGATGTAAACCTCACCAGATCAATTTTACTCAGGTAAATATGTGTTTTAACTAACACACCATGGTAAAAATACCCCCCAATATGGAAAATATTTTAAAACTGACCACCTGAGGCCTTAAATATTATACCACTCTTTATTTAGTAACTATGGAAGGAATTTTGGAACCAATGATTCTAGTTATTCCATAATCATCAAGAGACAATACTATATAAAACAGACTCTACATCATTTCATATTTCATCATTGGTGTAACTCCATATTGAAACTTCATACTGGGTTTAAAATTTATAGAAAACCAAGAAAATTACCCAATCAAGGGAGATTGATTTCATGGTTTGAGAAGTATTTTTGACAAGGTAATCGTATGTTATAACCTCCCCCACTATAAAAATATTGTATCCCCATTAATAAAATAGAGAATAGTACAATTCAAAGAGATCGTGTATTTCTCTCTCACTAGTACCTCTTGATCCTAGTATTCATGAGAATAAGAAACATGATTCAACAAAGCAACAACAAGTGGTGCATTCTTCATATGAAGAACCTTTGTCTTAGAGTCAACAATATGAACTAGATTCACAATCATGGATAAATCCGGTTCAACATCAATTTCACCCATAAAAAAACATGAGATGGGTTAGAGAGATACATTCAAAGATGTGATACAAGAATAACTTAATGATTCAATGTGATATAAGGTGTTGAATCCAAATGGAATTTAAGCATTCAAATTTTCACAACAACTTCAAATGGTCCAATGTATCATTGAAAAATAATTCATTATTTCCAAAAACATTTAAGACCCAAAAAAGTTGAAACTTTAAAAAAAACATGTTGGAAAACTAATTACTCTAATAGATGTTGTTGATGATTAGAAATAGATCTATTCCAGATTTATACAAATATATTTTATGTGTGGAATCTTGTGAATCTTAGTAGTTATCTCTAGGAAATAAATGGTTCCAAACCATGAATATTCACAAACATACAACCAATGAAATTGATATTTAGATAGGTATATATACAAGGTCATAAATATTTTTATCCCAATGGATGAAAAATAACTGTTGTTATATGAAATATCATCTTGTCCCCTGTTCATATCCCAATCTACAACATTTTCAAGAACATAAGAATGAATCATGTCTTCCATGATCTATAGAGATCATTTAGTGTATCCATTTTTTGAAGATGGAAGGTAGTTTTCAAACATACACGGGATCCTAATGCCTCCTTGAAACCTATAAAAATTTAGAATAAGAATGGAGATCCCTATTAGAAACTATTAAAATTTATCTCCATGTAATATATTAATCTATTAAACACACAAGTTTCTTATGTCCAAAATAATGGAAGTATCAAGAATGGGTTTAAAGTGAGGTAATTTTGTTATCCAATTTATTTATGAAAATTTAAAATATTTCCTTCATGGGGTACCAGGAATCCCAACAATAAATTCCATTGAAATATTATGCAAGATACTTCTCGACATACATAGGTGTTGAAGGAAACCCGAAGGTCTTTATTGCCTAAATATGAAATACTAGGAAGTATAGAAAGAATAGACACTGTCATCAATGTCCCATATCATTCATAACCACCAGAATCATTTCCACATAAACATTTATGGGATTCCTATTTTTAATGTATAAAATAAAAATTGAAAATAATGACTAAGAACTTATAGTTTCTCCACCATAAAGAGAGTCCCGGATTCATAAAAACTCAACTTCAATCAATTATTCCTAAATAAAAATATTGATAAGGAAGGAATCAATAGAATTATTTCTAGAACAATCATATACAGAACCATCTATACCCCAAAGTACATATTCAAAAAAAAAGTGTCCTCATTATCTACTCTTCCAAGGATTCTTTCATGGTTTGGGTTGAATGTATCCTACATATGGAATTAGGAATTCCATTTCCTAGTCTATGAGTATAGGAAATTTAGAAATAGAATTATTTTAGGTACTCCACCCAATTCCACTATTAAAAAAATAAATATATTTATTATAATATATAAATTATGTAATTCTGATACGAATAAAAAACAATAATATCTCTGAAATTTTATTTCTACAAACTCTTAAGTGAATTAATCATAATTTTCAATACCTACTAAAGATAATTTTATCATTTAGAGGGGGAGGGGTGCATTAGTGATATCATTTTTCTTTTCTATGTTTCCATAGAAATGAAATAACATTTTTATCTTATTATGGATTTATTTCACGACCGAAAACAGATCAAACATGCATCATCAGTAACAAAACTATTGAAAAGTATCACTATTCAATAGGAATATATACATCTTTGAAATGGTTTGGAAACAATCCAATACAACATAATATGATAGAAGGAAAATCTTATTGTGTGGACTATAATGAGTATGATATGCCATTTCACTTGTGTATCACTATGTAAACAATTCAATAGCATGTGTGCTTCTTCAAACACAAATTGTGTAATACAATGATTGTGTAACACCACATATTACATGTGATTATTAAAAAAATTCACATATATATTATTTTAAAAAAATTATTTTCTTTATTACCTAGAAGATTGTAATAACATCTTGGAATATTCATTTAAAAATTCAATCTGATTATATAGTCTTATTATCGTAATATGAATCTCATATTTAGATTTCCAAATTCGAATTTCCTAATCTATATTCTCAATTTGATTTTCCCTGTCTGAATTCTTGATATGGAATATATGATTCTCCAAAAAGATAGATGATTCAATTTCAAATAATTTTTTCTTCAGTCCAAAATATCTAATATAATCAATTGAATAAAATGATTAGTTGAATACGATTTGATCTTGTCTTATATCCTTCCTTATATATGATTAATGATTTCATCATGAAAATCAATTCACAACATCTTTATCTCTCTATAATTTAAGAGGTTCCCTATCTTCCTATTTGTGAAGAGTACATTCGTTAGAAAAGTACTGAGTACTTTCACCTTTTATAGGTGACTGAAAAATGGTTCAGATGGGAATATGAAATTGTTTCCCACTCAAACATTTTTTCTCAAATTTGAATCCTTCCAGGAATTTTAGGTGCTTCTTTAATTCATCAGTGCTTCTCAATTTTTTTCATTCCTTATAAAAAATCACATAATCTGCATAATTTCATTTCATTATATATTATAATTCCCATTATTATTGTTGATATGATTACATTTCCACCTACCAAATCTAATTTTTTCATTATGATAGTAGGATTAAATGGTATAAAATCTGATATGTTATCTCTTGATCCAATTGATAAAAATATTTGAAAAAAATCTATGTTCATATTTCACTTCTCAATACGATACCCATCAGATTTATTTGATGATTTATATCTTTTGGAATTTCTCCTAACTGAAAACCTATACCTTTGATTTATCACATTTTCAAAAAATCGTACCAATATTTAAAATTCAAGCTCTTTATTTGAGCACATATCCTTTCATCATCTTGATAATATTTCCAATAAAATGTACAACTCTTAATCTGATTATAATCTATCGGATTACGATGAATAAAATAGTAATTCTCTCCAAAAAAATGGTTAACCACCTTTTCGATCAAACTATGTCATTACATTTTGAATCCTCTTCAATTTTTATTAACATTATTTTAAAATCAGCTATGATGAGAACAATATTTTATATACAGAATATGATGGTGTGAAAAATATAATGGTTCGGTATTCTGCAATGTCAACTTCAAAAACATCTTTTCATTATAGTATTATGCTTGTATCATAAATTAGTTCATGATTTTGAATGCATTTGACATCATCTTTTAGCTTATCTGTCTTATTACATAAATTATTATAACATTCTTATAAATCAAACTAAAATTTTTTCCTTCTCATACTAGATGAAAATGGAATGATAATGGTCCGACCATATATTTTTTGCAGCATCTCTTTCACTCCCCCTTTCATTAATCAATAATGAATCAAAAATTTTATTAGTGAATTAGGATTTCATAGAACTGAAAGATTATTATGGAATATTTACATCCTAATTATAGGGATGCATTCTACGATTCTCCCCATTACCAACTCTTCATCCAATCTAGACCATTGATGTATCTAAGGATTCAAAAAACAACATCTAAATTTGAAAGGCATTTTCAAACATTGTGAATCAAAAATTCATGAATATGAAGGTCAATGAGATTTTCACCAAAAAAAATTGATATGATTTATTTTATTATTAAACATCATTTTAATCATAAAATCTTTTGACTGAAAATGAAACACAAAAATATGATAATACTTATGAGGATGGTCCTAAAAATATCCCCCGTTTTATTTTTTTGTCATCCAAATTAACACATAATTGATATTTGTATCCTAAAGAAATGAATTACTTATGAATAATTCTTCGCCTACGAGTGATAATTAATTTTAGGAAATAAGTATAATTGAATGTAAAACCATGCTGTCTAAAATTGGTGATCTTGAAAACCATATTCACAATTCTTCTTCAAATTTTCCTCTTAAAATTTCACCACTTCTTCATCATTCATAGAATATAGTAATTTTTTATACAACAACTTCAAAAAATAGATAGAATAGTTCTCACACCAATACAATGCATGATTCACAACATATGCACAAATCCCCCTATTTATATTCTTTAATAAGGATAGATTTATGAAACAATCATCCCATAAGACAACAATATCCAAATGTATGATGAATGATGGGATTAAAAAACATATTTCAATCTTGATAAAAAATAGTTCATATTTCCATGTTCAACTTCGAATTATAAAAATATTCCTTCTGTAATGGTTTTGTAGAAATATCTATAGCATGGTCATATGTAGGAACACATTCCATCTCCAATTTATTTTTCTCTACATTTTCTTTGGTGAGATAATATTTGATATCCTTATGATTTGAAGAATAATGTTTAAATGAATTATTGGTGGGATTTACATCACTTTTATTATTACAACCGAAGTGCTAGTTTAACTTCACGTTAATGATAAATTATTCTAATTATGTTTTCATCCACATTTTGGGTAGCGGCATGAGTAGGTGTAACATACTCAGGTTCATATATACTAAGAGTTATTTGATTTTTTATCTCAACTATAAAAAATCCTTCCCAAAAATAATACCTCACTAGATTTTTATTTTTATCATCCATATTTCATGCCCAATCATCTCCGAAATACCCAAAAAATCAATATTTACTAATTTTGAATAACTGATTCTGAAATTTGTTGTGCCTTTGATGTATCTGAGAACTTATTTTCAAGCACTGAATTATGTGTCCGTGGGATAAATCTAAATTCATTATCATAAGGTAATTTCATAAACAATGCCTGGTCTTGTGGTAATCATATACAATAAACATCCAATAGTCTTTGAAAATCCTTATGATCAACGTTTTCCCTTTATTTATCATTTTAAAAATATGTTCAAAACAAAATTGGTGTGTATATAGGTATTAAGTTTTCCATTCGCATCTTATTAATAATTTCCCAAGCCTACCTATCTTAATTAAGAATATTTTTTTCTTCATTCCCAATTTTGTAAACTAAGAATGTATTCCATTTCCCCAAGAATTTCAATTTCATAAAAATATTTTATTTCAATAAAAAATCATTCCCATGATCTTTCATCATTCCCATAAAGATATTTTCATTAACATTAACAATTATTTTTATGGAATAATCTCGAATTTATTTTATGTAATGATTATCGTCAATTATTCCTTTCTAAAGACTCATATTCTTAGAAAAAGTGTTCAATTTGGAATAACATATTCTTAGATACTGTTTTAACACATTCAACTTCTTTTTTAATATATACAAAAAACATTAATCCTTATAAATAACAATTCCCCAAAATCAAGATCACCATAATGAAATGCTGACTTAACATCCATTTGAAATGTTTTGAAACATCATTGTGCAATTATAGAAATAAATATTCTTATTGATACTAATATTTCCACTACTAAAAATATTTTATCAAAATCAATACATTTAATATTTGAGTTTCCTTTTCACAATAATCTTGACTTATTTCATGCCACATCAACATTTTCATTCTTCTTATTCTGGAAACGCAGTGATGATAATATTTTCATTATCTAGGTTGGGTATTGGTTACGATGTATAATTATTTCAAATCTAATACAGATATTTATTTTATTCTTGAACCAATTTTGGATATTCAAAATTTTCATTCACATCATTCGAATCAACTTTTCAAAATAAATAATTATGAGAAATTAAATTTAATATTCTTATTATTTGAGCATTATGATATTCAAAACCAATTATAATATGATCTTAAACATTCTTCCTTATCCAATGATGAGATTTTCTAGTGTATTCATCATCACAAAAAATATCTGAGTCTAATTATTCATTATAACAATTGTCTGTTTCCTTATCAGAACTGTTATCAAAACTTTCCTTATCCTTCTCAACTTCTTCATTAGCCCGAGTTTGTTTTTATTAATAAGATCTTTTAGTGAAATTAAAATCCATAGAAGTATCAATTTTTTTATTTTTTTATTTAAACACTATATCCTCTTCATTCTGGATCCTAACCAAGAAAAAATACAACTTCACCATTCTTGTCAAGATTTCCATTGTTTCCATCATTATTCATTATAATTAATAGACTCTCAAAAACTCTTAATTTTTTCAGGATTTTAGTTTTTCCCTAAGAAATTTAATATATATTCAGATCTATTCATGTCCTATAGAAAAATATGTATTGATTATAAAAATAAGTAATCATGTATTTCTAATAATTGTAATGATAAATATCATGATCAAGTAACAAAATTCTTCAAATATTATTCAAACATATATTCTTTATTTTAGCAACCCAATTTTGTGGAGAAGTATGTAGGGAAAAAGAATCATTATGAATTAGATTATTCTCAAGGTAACATTTAAATTCTTCACATTTTTATTCACTACCATTTTCAGATCTCACATTCTTTACTGAATTCTCGTATTCCTTCTCAGCTTTCCTTATAGAACTTTTAAACATTTTCAAATCGTATGACTTATGCTTCATAAACATAACACATGTAATTTTAGTAAAATAATTAAATAATATAATTGAATAATTATCCCCATTTTTTATTGTTTTTTCATTTCCCCACATATAACATATTGAATAATCTCAAGGGGTTCTTTTGAACAAATGTCAACATTCTTGTCCACTGCCTTTTTAATCCCTAATTTCTAACAAATCGCACAACACTAATAATTTTTCTTAGTATAACCATAATTTACTAAACACTATTTCTTTTAGATAAATTTCCCACGATTCTTTAACACATGTTTCCCAACCTTTTATGACATAATTAGCAGTCTTCCAGCATACTCAAGTAATAAGAGTTTTTTATTTCCCCAACACGATTTCCTTTGTGTGATGGCGTCTTGTAACAATCTTTATATCCTTATAAAATTTAAAAAGGTCAATATTTTATGAAAGTAACATTGTTAACATAATTAAAAAATTATGAGACAGTCAATATATTATGATTTATCCCATCCACATAGAAATAATTTTTAGATTTAAATTTTTTTTTTTCTAATGAAAGCTGATCCTACACCTGTGATTCCTTGTGATTCAACATTATCAAATGAAATTTTTCTATATTTAAAATCTTTTACAGTCATCTAAATTATCAAATAAACATTCATATGAGAATTAAACCCACTATAAGGAATCCATGATCATTCCCCTTTTTTAGCTTTTAATGCAGTTTCAACTACAAAAGCCATATCTTCAACCTTTTCATTCTTCATATTTGGATTCTGAGAATTGTTAAAAAAAAATTGTTGTGAATGTTAAAAAAAAAAGAAATCCTTATTCAAGGTATCGAGGTTGTTCACACCTTTAAAATAGTTTCTTCTTTTTGAGACCTATTTTCAATTTTTACACTAATCGTGTTAGGATTCATTCGAATATCATTATCCGGTATTTTCATCAATTAATAGAATTGAATCACACTAAAACATTTAATTTCATAACCTTATTAATAATGGTAATATTGTTAGATGAACTAATACATATGTTTTTTATGTCTAAATCACACACAATACTAGCAGTATCCATATAAATAGTATTTTCTTATGAAACATCCATAATGATTGGTGTTGTTGACAAATTTATCAGTGATATTCTTATATTTCTCATCTGTACCACCATCCATTCGATTATATGATGGAAATTGTTTTTTCGTTTCTACCTTATGAGAATTAAATGTAATAGAAATAATTCTTTATTCAAATTTATTGATATTTTGATTTTTAGAAAAAATTCAGTCCTCGACATTATTACTCATAGCCACTTAAATATCATTACCGTCATTGATTTTTCTGAAACCATTAAATATTTATTTTCAACTTTTAAATGTAAATATTAATAATCCTTCTTAGGATTAACCTTTCTAGGACATTCACAAGAATCTGAGATATAGTAATTGAAACTTATATTCCTCAATTCAACGTTAGACTATTTTTTATAGAAATGTTTCATCTCTTCTTCTTTAGCCTTAATCTTTAAATCTAGATGCTCCATAAAATTATATTCTTCATCAAGATATTTCTAAAAATCATCAATATTACCTAACATCTTGTTGTTCTCTTCTGAAAAGAATTCTTGAATTGTTGAGGTATATTAATCTTCCAAAATCTAGTTTTTTTATTGAAATTATTCTAAATCTTTTTCAAATTTTCATTCAAATATTCATTCAAATGAATATAATGTTTAATTTCTTCTTTAACAGAATTACTGCTTTTGAATTCCCAATAATTCACTACTGAAATAATATTATTCTCACCAATATAGTAAATATATTTTTTAGACTCCCATTCACTATTTTATTATACTAAATTTTTAGATAATAAAATTCTTCATTTGGATTTGAATAATTTTCTTTCATTCCATTAAGAAGTAGTTTTATATTTATCTCTTATTTCAACTCTGATCTTCTTGGGTTTCTTTCATCTTCATCAGTGTCAACTTTTTTCATTATTTTAGGAAAATTGGAAACAAATTTACCAATGGATCCTCATTAAAATAATTTCATGTTATGTTTTTTTTCAATTTACATGTACCTATCTTAACATTTTTAGAAAACTAGAATAGAATTCCCTTAATATTTTTACATACATCATTATTAGAAAAAGAAAACCATATAATTCTTCAATATGATTCATCTTTGAATTATATTCCTTTCATATTTGAAAGGAAATTCTCTATTAACTTTTGTTTTTTTATTTCATTTCATTCCCTCTTTTCATTTCAAAAGTATTTAGTTTGCATGGTAAATCATCTAGAGACAATGCTTCCAGATCTATATCTATAAGTGATGAGACATTGGAATAAAAAATTCATGAAGTATTCTCAAAATTCTTTCAACAATTTTATAATCATATAAATTTTTATCAATACAAATAATAGTGGAAAAAGTATTATTAACCCATGTATAGAAGACCCCAACAAATTTATTCTCACCTATTTTCAAATCATTATTCTTCATCTTCTAAATTAGTATTTTTTCCTTATTCACTTTTTTATTCTATTTGTATATGATATTTAATTATTCCCATATTCAATTGGATATGGAAAAACCATTCACTCTTAATAATTCACCTTCAAAAAGTAATTATAGTAGAGAATACATGGTCCTTCCATCATTCTAAAGATTCATCATATCAATAGATGTTAGAAGAATATTTTCATAACATGGAAGAAACTCATCTACTGGAACTTCAAGAAAACCATATCGAATAGTCACAGGACAAGGAAACATTATATATATTTATTTATGACAATTATTTCAATTAAAAACTGGAATTATAATACAATTCCGACAATTTACATTCCTTGTCATCTTTTCCTTAAATCATCAGATATAAATAATAAGATGGTAACATAACTTCTAATACTATTTTCTATTGATCATTCTTGATAATTGTGTCATTGAGAGGGATAGGGATGAATCAGTGACATATTTTTCTATATATGTTACATTAAAAATGAAAAAACCTTCGCCCATTATCTAGGATTTCTCTTCCTTCTAAAACAGAAATCAATCACAGTCCATAGAAACACAGGTATTTACAAGGTTCACTATTCTATAAGAATAGATACATTTTAGATATGGTTGGGAAACAATCCAATACTACACAATCCACTATCAACCAATAATTTTTGGAATAATACATATATAATATGACCTTTAACCCATCTAGCTCTATGTAAACAATTTAGTAGTGTATATGCCCCTTATTGCAAAAATTGTGTAATACAATGTTCGTGTAACAACACATGTGGCCTATGATGTTTTATCAACTTCATAAATGAATTAATTTAACACAATTATTCACTTTTTTATCTATAATTTTGTTTGAAATTTTGGGACTTTTGATATAAGACTCTAATCAAATTGCCCAACCCGATTCTCCCAATATGAATTTACCATTATGATTACCCAATCCGATTTTCCAAATCCGAATGATCTATATGATTTTTCCAGTCGAAATGATAAATATAAAATTATTATTCTTATATTATATTGTTTATACAATTATAAACACATTCTATAGTAGTTTGAAAATTACTATATGAAAATTCTAACCAATATGACAACCTGAGGAATATGACAATCACACGCAACTTGATAACTGGTAGACTAAAATAATTAACTTAATACGATTATCAAATGAATAGGATGATCACCTAAATACATTGAGATATTTTGTCATATCCTTTATCCAATGTGTGGAAGAAAGTATTTGGAAAAAAAATCATGAACATCATCCTCTCTCCTCAAATATGGATCTTATCTCTCTTATTTTTTGGAAACTTACATCATTTAGAAAAGAGAAATGTACTTTTACTTTTATAGGGTACTAGAAAATAGTTTCACCAATAATATGAAATTGATTCCCACTCAACCGAATTTAATTAATATGAAGTTTTTTTTTAATTTCCAGAGAATCTTTCCTTTATCAACACTTCTTGATTCTTATTTATCCTTATAACAACTTCACCTCTTCTTTAGACTTATTTTCAAAACATAGTTTTATTCCAATTCCATTTCCCAAAATGATTACATTTCTATCCCTCATTTTGATATTATCATTACGATGGAATGATGAATCTATATCATCTCTGAAATAATGGTTATTAAATCAATTTATAAAATCATTGGAAAAAGACTTGATGATAATCATTCCCCTTTTAATATGATATTCATCATCATCATTAAAAAATTTATATCTGTTGTCTTTTTCTCTGAATAAAATTTTGAACTGTCGATTTTTCATATTTTCTCCAAATCATCCAAATCATAAAATATCAAACTCATTATTTGATAGCCTATTCATCCATCTTCATTGTAATCTTACAAACTCAAGCTTGATTCTATTTTTAATTAATAATTTCCACATTCCGATGACGAAAAATGTATGTCACACATAATAAATGGATTACAACCTTGTTGACCAACCTATTATATTATGTTTTCAATCAACATCAATATTTTATATCATTCATTTAACATCATTATTTATGATAATAATTCTACCTTTTATGAATATAATGGTATGATGAATACGATCGATCAGTATTCTACAACATCGAATTAAGAAATTTTCTTCCTTTGCAATCTTGTTCTTGTATTCGGAGTTCCTTCATGAATTTTATTACATTTGATATAAGATTGATTATCATCTAGTTTATAATGGAATTTATTGTGAATTTATTATCATTTAATAGAATCATTCATTCATTCGTAGCCCAAATCAGATTGACATTATTATGATCATACTTGGTACAATTTGGAGCATCTCTTTCCTGCCCCAATTCATTCATCAATAATTCATCAAATATTTAATAGAAGAATTATGATTATGAGAACACCATGATCAGAAAATATTTGTCAAATTTTAATTGTAGTCATGTGGACTCTTATTTTCTCCATTAAAATCTCTTCATCTAGTTCGGAATTGAGATGAATCTGATGATCCAAAAAACAATATCTCAATAAGACATGAATTCTACAACACAGTGAATTTAAATTTCTTGAATATGATGGGTAGTCCAATTTACATCAAAACAAAGTGAGGTGATTTATTTTTTTCATGAACACCCTTTTATTATTAAAATTTGTTGAAAATAAAATATAACACCTAATTAAGAACATCATTCCGAGATTCATACAAATAGGAATTGAATATGTGATAACATGAGTTCTACATTTAAACATATAGTTCCTAATTAATTGGGAATTATAGGCTACCACTTGATCACCCTGCATGACAATATAGCCAGAAACCCATCATGATGCATCATAAAAAAACTACATAGAACTGTCATGCATCTGAAATTGTCAAAACCAGCACGAAATTCCATATTTTCTTCAACTAATCAAAATAAATCTAATATTTTGAATCCTCTATGAAATTATATCCTATCTCTGAGAGAGTTATCATAAGAGAAGGAAACATTTGGAATCCCATGGAAAACATGTTTTAATACCCCCATATCCCAATAAGGTTCTTATCTCAATGACATTATTTCATTTTACCCATGTCATAGAATACATCAATTCTTCATGATCGACTTAGATTCCATGTTATGAGGCTATGTTTATTAAGGGAATCACATCCAAAATCCAAAATATTACATTTGAATAGATTTTCATATAGTCAGTGATCTCTTAAAATAACCATAACATCACATTGAGGATGTATATGCTCCACATTAATTTTAGAGTAATCTTAGATTCTGTCAAATTATTTCACCATGAATGAATTCCGATACTCATGGAGTATCCTATTCATCCATACCATAAAAACTAGATAAGAATTAATTAAATTAAAATGAATCACAATTTACTCCACAAGAGGGTGTTATAGGAGAAATAATATTCTTTTATTCTCAACTAGTCACATTTAGAATGGATTTTGACCATGGATAACCAATTCAACAATTTAAATTAGTCAAAAAGAACATACAACCATGGAATTTGATACTTATTCATTACCAAAAATGACTTAATTTTTTCGTTATCTACGCAATGATGGAGTGTCTCATTATCACTATTTGAATAAATAAGAGGTATCGCCCATGGTAAAACTGTAAAAAACATATAAATCCCTTATCCAACTAGTCATACATTTGGGTTTTAAAATCTTTTGATATATCTAGTTTTTTATGATATTAAAGAATATATATGTGAAGTTTAACTCTTAAAAAATAAACAGAAAACCCTACATCTTACTGATGGTAAACAAAAATAGTCAGAAGAAAACGTGTCGAGAAACTTGATGACCACTAGAGGAAGATAAAAATTGAAAGTTTCTTGTTCTATATCAAAATATAATAAATATATCTTCATTTCAATCTCTGAATATTGCGGTCTTGATCAACACATCTGTGGGTCCAATTCTCTGTGACAAACATGGAACACCCAATTTAGAATAGTAACGGAGATTTTCTGAATATTACAATCAATACAAGATTTATAATAAATCAGGAAATCCTTCCTATGAATTAATATCAATTATTTATTACCAAAATTAATAAATTCTCATGTGTGATTGATGTCGGATAAAGAGAAGGAACACACATGGAATCAAAAACCACATAGTCACTTTATTCCATGGGGAAGAGGAACTTAAATCACACAATACATTGTCTTCATAAGAAGTATAAAAATTAATAATACGAGTTGATATGAATGAGTGATATGAACAAGTATTAAATCATTTAGTCATTATAGATGAATATATAGTTATCAAAGATTTCATTATCACTAGACCCATATCTACATCTTCGGTAGACTTTTTCACTATAGAAGATGTTTCTTTTCAGAAGAATATGGATGGAACCCCTTAGTGATGAACAATCTGATTGTGAAACTATTAATTTTAGTGTGGTTGATCCCACATAACATCATGGGGGAGAAAAGATATCACATAACATATTTATATATCATGAAATATTGTTTGAACAAAAAAATGGGGCCTCAATTCAAACTGTCTTTTAATTCATGAGCATTCCATAATGAATTATATTCATAGGGACTCTGATATATACAATAGAAGTTCTAGATGAATCATGTTATCAATATCTACAACAAGAATCATGATAATTCATGCATCCTTAACATATTCCACCCAATCTTCCATTAGGAAAATAGGGACTCTGGATAAACCAGGCTTATTAGATTGAAAAAACATATCAAACAATTAATTATCTACTATGTCTTCATAAGATGTGATATTTGACATCAGAAATGATGATCAAATAGGATATCAAAGAACCATATAAAATCATTTAGCCTTTAGCTTCTTATTTGTTGTTACCTCAAGAGAAAACTGAAGAATATCATCAAAAAATAGTATGTACTGATTCAAGGTTTTATCACCCTTATAAATACTGATAAACATAGTAGATATTTCCATAACTATAGATTCATGATAGAACTATTTTGTGAAGAGATATTTAAATATTTCTTCTCCAATTCTTCATGATTAATCTCTAAAACCAATTAATCCCACCACCTCATGCTAGGACCATTCAACATAGAGACATCACACCTAACTTTTATTAACTCTTTCGTCTCCAAGAACATGAAATTTAACTAAATGTTTTTCAACCATTCCTATACCACTTGAGGTTCATTCACATCATTTAATGTATGTGTTTTTTTTTAAAATGAATCTCTTTCCCTTAATCTATAGATTAATCCATTCAATTTTCCACTAATATATCATGAATTGAAATGCGTGTGACTACCTATTCCAATTTCTGAAAAAATTTACCCCCATATCTACAGGGTCTAGAAATATCAAAGGGTTCACATTCCATGGTTCAATATTAGTTCCCTTCAGAGGTATATTCAAAAGAAATCTTAAAAGAATATTACAAAACAACATTTATACGAATCAATGAAACATTCACAATGATATTCAGATCATCAAATCAATCATGATATATAGAAGAATCAATTCCATCAAATTGTTTTAAAAATTATGTGATATCAAAATAAATATCGATAATAAATGTAAAATATTTTAATTATATCAAATATAACCTTAAGAATACTTTTTGCAAACTCAATGGAGGATAAAGTCTGGTTAAGATGATATATGACTATGAATTCAGTCTTAGCTACCTACTATTTCACAATAATCCCACCTCATTTATAACAAGACATCTAAAATAATATATCGACATGAATGAAAGATACACATCATCTAATGATATGACATTATATTTTTTAAATACCATCCAAAATACCTAGGTACCCTGATACCTAGGTCATCCATGATAAATTCTGATGGATGTTATAGACCCCCGTGTTTGGTGGCGATCACCTAGAAATCGATAAGTGTTAATAAAATTGTTTTTCCACAAGAATAACCAAAATAGAGAAAATTATGAATAGATAGTCAATAAATAGTTTGTATAAAAAATACCACTCAAGGAGAAAAGCACCATAAGGAGATTAACAAGAACCCCATGTTAAACATAGAACCCAAATAATGATATAACACCCATCATG
Source organism: Viscum album (assembly GCA_963277665.1). NCBI lineage: Eukaryota > Viridiplantae > Streptophyta > Magnoliopsida > Santalales > Viscaceae > Viscum > Viscum album. The sequence continues at coordinate 132,512,541 of OY728134.1, read as the reverse complement.
AAATGTCATGAATTCCATGTGTAACAAGTATCCCACAACACTGATGATCACCACCATTAATCCAATATCCTATGAATCAGGAATACCTACCACCTACGAGTGGTGATTTCCTATTTCCCAGATTTGGAATAAAAAATATACAAAAACATGATGGAAAAGGTAGATTTTGAGGTAAATATCTCATTATATTTTCACAAAATGATACATAATTAATTCTATAAGAATAAAACCTGTAATGTTTAAATTTAAATAAGAAATGAATTAAAAATTAGTTTCACATTTTCAATAAAATCAGATCTCAAATATAGCAGATGGAATACAAATTAATAACATGATTTTAAGAAACATTTATATAATAAATTATAAAAAACATCTGGGAGGAAAAAATTAGTTATGTAGACAACAAAAAGCATAATCAAATAAAACACTACCCAGAAGCATGGTTCTGTACCATATGATCATTTAGTTTCTATATCTAGGTTTGAAACAGTACTAAATAAATGATCATGGATTAGGTGTGTAGACTTATATCAAATACATATCCATTAGTATGGTCAATCAATAAACAATATGAATACCCATCATTGGAAAACTTACTAAGCATTGTTTGGTTTGTTTTGTAATGATCAACATATTTCTAGGGATATGGGGTCTACAAATTCTTGTTATTTCACCCTGTAACTACTCAAGATCACATGTTCTCCAAACAATCAATACTAACATATTGTGAAATACCATTCACTTCAAATCAATTCTACACTCATAGTTCAAATTATTAATATCAAATTTACTCATTCCATTTAATATTAAAAATCCAATTTATAATTTTTTTATTAAATTAATTCCATTCAAATAAATATTCATTTTAATCTATTTTCTCAAAATTATGTCATATAATATTTTTCAAAAAAATCCATCACAATCCATCTTTTCTCTAAATTCAATAAATACCTCAAAACCACCTAGAATGTGATATATTTAAAAAATCCATTCCCTAGAAATCAATCATATGATCCATTTTAATTAAAATCGTAAAAAATATATTTATAATTCACTTTTTATCAATATAGATATAATGGTCTCTATTTTATGGAAGTATTATTATAGTGCCTCGTGTTGTTATCATAGAACAAGAATCACACAACATGAGGTATGCTAATGCTGAGTTAAAGGTGATGAAGACCAAAAAGGAAATATATATAACCACAATCAATTGAAAAGGTGATCAAATACGTCATAATCCTGAGGATACATCACTATAAAATAAGGATGTTAGAGGAGAAAATGTGGATTCTATAATGAGAGAAGTTTCACATATCATTGGGGAATCAAACGTATATATCGGCAGATCAATTTGATAGGATTATAGGATTCAGGAAGTGAATATCTTCTTCAGAGTCTTAAAACCCATATGTATGTTTTTTGGTTGAGTGGTATATTATCTTGTGTCTTAATATGGGTACTAAAAATCATGAATCTAAGAAACACCCAATGGACTAGCCCATGACACCACAATGTAGAGGTGAAGAAAATGACCATACAATAGTGCAATGGATGAGACTATGAAATACTAACAAAAGAGACTATAGAGAAACTTGTTGATATATGAAATAGTCTCCTATTCAATAAGCATATGGAAACCAAGGTTTATACCTCAATAGATCTACTTAATTAAGGGAATGTCTAGGTCACTCTCAATACACTGTGTTATAGGTATGCTCAATATGGAACCAGAGGTTCCACAACAGACCACTCGAGACCATATGTTTCGATCCAATCACATCACAACATTTATTAAACAATTAGAATAAACCCCAAAACATGATACCCCATATTCATTAATTTCCTCAGAAACAACCTTCTTATACTTTCCAAAACACACTATAGAAACACCACATTGGTTTAAAAGTTCCACTAAAACCTAGAATATTTACAAATCAAGAGAAATTAAGGACACGTGATGGTACATACCTATAATTAGCTTCATGGATGTTTCATTTAACTGAATCTAAAATTAAAAACCTTATAAAACAAATTTCAATTTCAAAATTCATAATCCCAAATCAATTTCATTTGACATTTTATAGTTGGTTGTGAAATTCTATTTCACAATAATTATTTCACAAACAAAACACCCACATTGGAAAAATTGTATTATGGAATAGTCTTACCATTTATCTCATGAATACATTGATAACTATTCAACTTTGGCATTTTAATTATGAAATCACAAAGATAATGTAATTTAAATTAATCTCAGTTCGCTCTAATTAGTATGTGGCGTAACACAATACATGCACTTGGACAAAATAAATGAACATTGATTTAGGATTAGGGACCACCAACCCCAACATTAGATGACGATAAATGAAATGAATTGATAACAATTTAATAAAAATTGAGTAAAAAAAGAAAAATTAAAATTCTATGAAAATATGGAATAATAGAAAGATCTAATGTATAATTTTTTAATAGTATAAGAAAGGGAAAATGAAAGGATTAGAAGTCAATTAATCAAAAAAGGATATCTAAGACAAGAGACAAGAATCCATCCAGACACATAATAAGGGAGATACTATAATGATGATAGTATTAGAAATAGAGGATTGTATATAAGGCTAGAGGAAAAATGATAGAGGAAGATCTAGGTTAAAGAATAAAAGGGAAGAAGTTATTTTTCTGTAATTTGGCCACTTTTAATGAAGAACATGGTTGGGCTATATTATTTTTCAACTAATGAAATTACCATATAGACAACTTTTTCTGACATATTCCACTCTTTATAGTTAATGGGAATGGTATTTGGTATTTTTTTCATTCCACTACAACATACTGAAGAAGTATTATTATTTTTTGGTACTCATTGCATGATTCATCCGAAATGTGGCCTTATCAAAACTGGTTTCACTATTGGTGTTCATTGTTAGAATTAACCATGAACCAATAGTGTGGCCAATTATATTCCCCAAAAAATTAAATCTTCAAAACCTAGAGCTCTGGAAACATATTTGAACACTTGAGGAACTTCTCAGTCCCCAAAACATGCACAAAAAACACTCATTTATTACATCCCAACTCTCAAATTTTAATTTCAAAACTCGAAACAAAACATGATCATTATAGTACATGAATGTCGAATTATCTTATGAAACATTAAACCCATAAAGACACCATATCATACATCACATACCCTACATTCAAAATTCAAATGGAGTTTTTTTTTAAAATATTAATAATATAAACATTATACAACCTTTCCACAATGAGTGGTCCCATGTGATAAATACTCTTTTAAATTAGTTATTTATTCCCCATATCCAAAATATTATATTGAAAAATAGTTCTATTTAACATAGTGTTTCTAATATTTTAATAGATATCAGAATCGTTCCCCAAATAATTTTTTTTAACAAGATTCAGGTTCAGGTATATATTAGTAAATTTAAATAGGATTTTGTTTTATTTTAGATATAATTTTTTAAAATGAATTAGTAATTTTATATTAAAAGGATAATAATAGTTATTTATAATTCGTTATCTATAATAATAATTTTCTATAATTATTTAGTTAATAAAAATATAAAATAATTTTTATTTAATTTCTAATTACACGTTTTTTATTCTTAAATCCTTATTAATATATTATATAATTGTCTCTAATCATTGTTACTTAATCTTACAAGATTATTAATATTAATTATTATCCATATAAAAATTTGGATAATAAATTTAAAATATATATTTATTAATACTTTCGACTAGTAATTAATTACTCATTAATACATATTACAAATAAACTAAAAGTTTATTTTAATAATTATTTTCTATTTAAAACATTAATATTACAAAATTCTAATACATTTTGAAAAATATTCATTAATATGGGCCTTTAATATTAAGGTTCCCAACCCCATATATATTTAAGGATTGAATATCTAAACTCAATTACAATGATATTAACATTGAAAATAGATACTAAATTGAAAATCCGGATAACACCTTTAAAATTAAATTATAACAAAATATATTAATTATATTTTTAATTTTTATTATAGTTTTTTATATAACACATTTTTTAACCTAACACATTAAGTGTGAAAATAAATAGTCATTTCATAAGTATGTATATCTCATTTAAAAATTCATGGATGAAAGGTGGTAAAATCATTATTGTTTTGTTTATATAATGTTTTTGAATAACCTATTTGAATTTTGAATGTTGGGTTCATGACATGTATGGAGGTTGCTTGTCACCCTGAATGTGGGTTGGAAATTGTACAATCACCTGTATTCATAGAATTAGAATTTAAAATCATAATTCATATCAAATCCTATCACTAATAATTAATACCATATCCCAATATTAAATAATAATAATAAAAAATACACTTCCATGTTTTCTTTTGTCACTAGTGTGCAATAATTTCCAACCCACCGGTTGATTATATGAACAACCTCTCATCCTGTTATAATATCTATTATATATTATATATATAATTAATCATATTAATTTTATTATTAATTAAATAATTATATATATATGTACAGAAAAAATGTAAAATTTATATTTATGTTTTAAAAATATAATAAATTATTCTTTTACTCTATTAGCCTCCAATTTCTTTGAATTGTAACTAGTCCCAATGTTGTTTTTGAGTAAAATGCACAATACTTATCAATATTCACATGAAACTATTTATTATGTATTTATTATTAGTTTTTTTCAAAGGGTAATAATTTATGTTATCAAGATGAAAATTTTATTTTAATTTCAATTGATCCCCAATCTATGACTGAATTTTTGTAGAATTCTGTGTCTCTATTAACTCAAGAAAATTTATAAGTGAATTTATGAACATACATAGGAAACACAGGCATCCCCATAATCCTTAAAATTTAAATTTATTCACACTATGAGATAATAAAAATTCATTAGATCATAATGGTTATTTCATGGACAATGTTTTTGTTTTATGTTTGTGGGTAAACATTAGAAATACAAACCACAATATGAGGTTTTAATTAGTAATACAACGTATTAATTTTATGATATTAAATGTAATGATGCATCACTCAATTAATATTAGAAAATGATTCACAACACCTGATTCTGTTTGTATTATGGGTAGGGCGACAAAAAAATGAATCACAACCCAATATTTCAATCCTTATTTACAAATTATTTTTTACAATTTTTTTTTAAGAAGAAAATGTCTACATATATTTTTTATATGGACACTTTTTCATATCAATTTTTTCTCATAGAGAATGGATTGACATAAAATAAAACAATGGGTGTAACTCATGATCACATTCTTTAGTATTCCCAAAACCATAATTCTACACCCATAGTCACTGATTCATGTTATATCTCCTATATAAGAACATGAAAATAACCTTTTTTAATAGTCAAACACAAAGTAATAATGTTATTATGTTAAGAGTTATTATAGGTAAAATTATTACAATATTTTATAAGAACCTTTATGGAAATCAATGGTTATTGATTGGATTAAGAGAGGATCCATGTATATTTAATTCCATTGAAAAAATTGCAACAAGACAAATAAGTGGAGCAGTGAATTTGAAAAAAAATAAACTCCAACTCTTAAAAAAATAATAATTATATTTTTTCTCTAAAAAGTAAATGATTCAATGATGTATGATAGGGTTATATAAATAATATATCAAATGTATCCATAGAATACCTCTTATAATGGGACTTTTTATCTAGTAAAATCACTTGTGGGTTTCAATTTTATTATTGAGTAAAAAATTAATTAAAATGATTGAAAATAAAAATTAATGTAATTTAAAAACACATGGAGAACCAATTAAAAAATTTAATGTTAATAAAATATTATATAAATAAAATTATAAGTCATAAAAAGTTTTGATATTTATTTATGCTCAGTGTGTTTAAAATAAAAATATTGAGTGAAAATAGCAAAAAATAAAGGAAAAAAGCACCAAAAATCTAAAAGGATACATTTCATGACCCCCCCTATTTTTAATGGAAGATATTACCAGGAAACCCCATTAATGTATTAATTCATAATTACCTACCAAAATCTTATATTGATCTCCACTCCCAATTATCCACTAACATCCTAATATGAACCCTAATTAGTAGCAATATGATTTTGAGTATTTGATAAATTTTTTGGAGAAAAGGTCACTTTAAATGAAGATACATAGCTTCAATGACACACACCACACAATATTTAATATGAATGAATAATTTAATCACACATGTCACAAACTAATTAACATAATTTTTTCTAAAATACTAATAATATTCATGTTATTTTTATTAGTAATGAATATTTTACCCACATTTTGAATAGTTTTTCTATAAGAACAAATCGAAAAGGAAGAATACTGGAAGGTTAAAAAATAGATGGTTGGTAATAGAAAACATTCTCATGGAGATAAGTAAAACATTACAATATACAAAACACCAAGTTAAAAACATCTTCCAAACAGTGACTTAAAATTTATATAGACATGTATAAAAATACCTATGTAAAAAGGGGAATATAGCTCCACCATTCACCAATACCAATGTATAATCTTTTTAATAATACACACCCACCACCTTCAAGTGGCATTAAACCTCTCTATTGACTGAAAATAGAAAATCTAAAAACTCCCTCTATAAATAGAATGGTGTGGGAAAAACAACATAGTATGTCATCAAAAAATGTTCAGTAATCAATTACATAACAATCAAACCAGTCATGTTTTAGTTGACTAATATATTATTGTGTAATGTAGTTCCAAATCAACAGTTAAATCAATATTAAAATGAGTCAAATAAAATAAATATATAAAACATTATTTAATTAAATTTTTTATTTAAATAATTTATAATAACATATCGAATTAATGAATCATTTATATAAATAATATAAAGCATAATCAAAGAAAATAAAACCAAGAACCACAGTGATAGGCCTAGAGATCAATTTGGTCTTATATTTGGGAGCCTAATAATGCCCAATAAATGAATATTGATCATATGTATGCACATGTACCTATGGATCAATAAATTTTGATAGTCAATCAACATCTGAACTATAGACACATCAACGAAATTCAATTCAAATATCATTTATTTAGTGTTTTTATCATTAATATTTTTCTGAGGATCTAGAGTTTTAATAATATATTCTTATTATCCACTAATTTATCACCCACACATGTTCTGAAATCAATTAATAAATAGATCTTGGACTAAATAATTCATTTCAAATAAATTTCTCATTCATTATTCAAATTCAAAATTTTATTTTTAATCAATATATTTGATTTTCTGAAGCTAAATAATAAGGTTTCCCTTAAACATTTACCTTTTAAATAAATTTTTATTTAAATTAATTTTTTAAATTAAATTTGAACGATTTTATCAAAATGATTTCAATCATAATACACCTTTTAAAAAAAGATTAAATGTCCCAAAATCCCGTCAATATGGGGTTTCATTTCACAAATCCATTCCCATATAATCAATCATCAAATTATTTTTAATTCAAATAATATTAAAATATAGTTAAATTATATTTGAATCTTTCATGTTGTTATTGTTTAATGTTTATAGAATATTTATTATAGAGAAAACTTCACATATCAATGATCAAGATTCACAAAACCTTGGAAATGTCAATGGATAGATGATGGTGATGAAGATCAAGAAGGAAATCCCTAAAATCGTGATCCATAAAAAAATAGAGCAAATCCATTATTATCACGAGGATTCATCACTCTCAAAGAAGTATAGAATAATATATATGTGGGTTCCTAGAATAAGATAAGTTTACTTATTTGAGAGGAATCAAACTCTTTTTTTTGTACATTAATCTGTAAAGACGATAGTTTATAGGATCAAGAATACCTCATTAAATCCTAAAATGAAATAATGGTGGATTTTTGTTGAGTGGGAGATTATTATGAATTAAAAAGAGAGTTTTAGAATTTCATTCAAGAGAACAACACCCCAAAGAGTATCCCAAGTCACAGTACAAAAGAGGTGCTTAAAATTACCTTACCATCACACAGAGGAGGATATATCAACGAAGTCACACCTGAAAATATCATAAAACCAATTATGTTATTATGCAGTCTCACATAGTCAGCTGTCATCTAGGAACCATGTTGTAGACCTCACCAGATATACGTCACTTGGGTAACATAGTCTTTCAACCCACCCAAACTTCCAAATCTACCTCCAATATGGAAGATATTCCATTACAGAACACCTAATACCCTTTATAGAATCCCACTCACTATATCGTAGCTATGAAGAAATTATATGAACAACCAAAACATGATACACCATAATCATCAAGATCCTACACAATAGAAACACACTCTACGTCATATCATTTATCATCAATGGTAAAAAAACCATATAAAACTATAAATAGGCTTAATATTTTTAGGAAAACCTAGAACAATTCCAAATAATGAGAGATAAAATAAATGAGTCGAAAAGTACATAAAAGAAGGTATTTATATGTTATAACCTCCCCAATAAAAAATAATTCAATCCCTAGGAATCTAATGAAACAAAATACTAGTAAAAAAGATTAGGGAATTTCTCAATCACCATTACCTGATGCTCCATTGCTTCCTAAGAATCATAACTAGGATGCCATAGCTTGTGATCCAATGGAATAGAAATCCAATGAAAAAACATTGTCTTATTAGAAAAAAATTTAACTGGATTCTCAATGAAGGATAAAAAAGGTTCAAAATCAAGGTCCTTTGAGATCAAAACATGAGAAAGGTCATAGAGTTACTTTTAGTACATGATATGGGAATCACATTATGAATCTAACTGATATGTGGATAAAAATTCTGAATGGTAAGACAATATTCCTACTCTCTCAACAATTGCAAATGATATCATGTATCTTGGATAAACCATTCCATGTTTACATGATCATTTTTGACCCAAAAAAATCATATGCGGACATAATGCCTCACTACGCCCTCTCCAAAATAGAGAATAAACCTTGAATTCCATATTAAAAACTATTACTAGTTTATCTAGAGGGATTCTATAATTTATTTTCATGTACGTGTTTCTCAATTCCTATGTATTAGTTATAGGATAATTGGGTTTAAAGTGATCTGATTGGGTTATCCAATATATTTCTACCCATATATAATTTTTCCCTCAAGGGGAACCAAGAAACCCAATAAGAAAATCCATAAATAATCATGCAAGATATAGTATGATACCGGAAGTGGATGATGGGCACCCAATGGATTCAATTTTTCAGATATGACCTAGTTGGAATTTTAAAGAGGAAAAGGAGTGTTATAAATTTCCCATCTCATATTAGACCACTAGAATCTCATCAAAAAAAATATGTACAACATATCTATTATAGAATTATAAAATACCTTTATAAGATGATGTATTCTAACTGATAGTCTCCCCACAATAAATTGATTTACGGATTCCTAAAAACTCATCATCAAGTTATTGTTTTTAAATAATAATCTTAATAATATAAGAGATCAACTTAATGATTTAATGAACAATTATAGACTAAATATTTTGAATTCTAATGTGAATATTAGAAAAGAGAATGAACAAGTTCCATAGTTCTGATGATTATTTCATAGTCTAGGACCAAATTTACCTACTAAAGGCAATAACAATGAAATATCCCAACATATCGTTGTAGGAATTTTTGAAATCAAATTATTGTAGGAAATTCAACTGATTCCTCTATTGAAAATTCAAATACTTTTTTGATATGATATATATCTGTATTTTTTTATTAGAATAAATAGTAATAATTTATTTGAAATTTTTATGATACAAAATATTAAGTGAATGCATAAAAAATTTTGGTTTGATATTGTGTGTAGGATGGTTATAGTTATATTTTCTAAACATTTTAGATTTTTCGGCCACCGCATGATCACCCTACAAGAGAGCATAGCCTGAACCTCATCTTGATGCTTCACAAAAGTTTATATATCCTTTCTCCATGTCTTAAATAGTCAACACTGGCATTGATGCCAATTTTTTTCTTCTCATCAAAATAACTCTAAAATATTGTATCCTATATTATATTCACCCCTATCAGTGTGAGATAAGTCATAAGAGATGATATTTATTTTGGAAAACCATGTAAACTAGTGCTAAAACCAATTAATCCCAATAAGATTCATATATCAGAGGCATTAGATTGTTTCTCCCATTTCATAACACACTTCACCTAGTCATGATAAACAAAGATACCATCTTAAGAGACCTCTTGTACCAAGAACATGACATCCCAAATTCAAATGTTACATTTCAGTTGATTTTCATAATGTCATTGTTCTCCAAAAATATTTAAAACTTCAATCAAATGAAGTACATGCTACCCATTAATTATAGACTAATCCAAAATGACATACAAAAATCCCTCCATGAATCAATAAGGATACACATATAATATCATATTCATCAATGCCATAAAAATCACATTGACATTATTTAAACAAAAGGCCATCCCTAAGAATGCATAATGTCCTTTCCATCATATTATGGTGGTCATCGAGATATCAGATTCTTTGATTCACAACAAGTGATAACTAGAATGAACATCAATCATGGAGATACACATCCTTCATTATATTGGTAAAATACATCATCCTTCCATGGTATTTGATAATTATTTTTAAGGGTATGTAAATTTAATTTTTGACAATAAAAACAAAGGTGGAGTGTGAAATCCTAATTATTTGAAAAAATAAGAGGTTTAACCCTAGGTGACTAACTAAGGCATAAAATCCTTTTGTTCGACCTATCAACCAGATGGGTTTTCAACACTGTTAATACATCTGGTTCTATATGATAAGAATGAATAGAGAAGATTTGGTTACTTGGTAGAAAAATAAATTCAAAACCTCATACCATAATAGTGGTGACTACAAATATTTATAAAAAAACAAGGTGGGAAACTCGAAATACACTAGAGGAAGATCAACCATGAAGGATTATCAATTATTTTCCAAATAAAACAAATATATCACAATAAAAAATACCCAAAAAATATGTTATATATCAACTCAACCCTGTATAAAACTGTTTTGTAAAGACTAGTGCACTAAAATTTTGTATATTAAATGACATTCTCCCAAGAATTAAGCTAATCCAAACTTTTTAAGAAATCAAGAAACCCATCCAATGATTGAATCAAAATTTTTAATTTTTGGAAGTAGTAAATGTCACATTATATTGGTCTCATATAATGAGAAGTAACAATAAGGGAATCAAAGACCATTCACTGATTTCATTCTGAGGGGAATAGAAATATAAATAACAAAATACATCATCCACTTAATAATGGATAGAAAATTCATAGTACTAGTTGATATTAATGACTGAGAGGAAATAATATTAAATAAATTAGTCATCAAATATGATGCTATAGTGATCACACCTGTCACTATCACTAGACACTTATTAAATTCCCCTAGAGAAACTTCCACTATAGATGAAGGATTATTTTTTATGTATATGACTGGAAAACATTATTCATAAATAATATGATTACACCATTGTAATGCTTTGCATCGATGATCTCATACTACTGCATGGGGTTAAATAGACATGAAATAACATCTACTGATGGCTTGAATGACTACATGAACCACTAATCATTGGTTTTATATTATAAACTCTTTGTGAGTGTATGACATTTCCAAATTGTATAATATTAAAAGGGAATCTGAAAATTGTTGAAAAAGTTATCAATGACTCTTTTTATTGATATACACTACAAGACTCCTATTGATTCAAATTTCAATTAAATACTTAAACCAAACTCCCACTAGGAGGAATATTAACTCATACCAAAGCTGAATTATCAGATTGTACAAACGTAACCAAAAATGATAAATCATGTTTGTATTCATTTTCATTAATATTTAGCATAAAACTATAGAAAAAATAGGAGATAAATTCAAAATATCAAATCATTTTTCTTGTAGCTTATCATTCAGTGTTACTTTATGAGATGAATTATGAATTTCAACAAAACACATTACATTTTCTATCAAGGTTTTTTCCCCATTATAAGTATTAATAAACTACATAGGAATTTCCATAACCAAGGATTATTGATTGGATTGATTTTTGAAACTTGATTTAATGTGCTTCTACTAGAAGTCTTCTTGTTTATTCTCTGTAACCATTGAATCCCCCCACCTGCTACCAGAGCATACCAACTTGATGATAGTGCACTTGACTTTTGTTAACACATGAAACTACATGAACTAGTAAATTAATGAAATTTTTTTCTATAAACCCCATGTCACTTGATGATCATTCTAGTGTTGTAATGAAGGTTTTTACTTCGGATGAATCTATTTTTCACAATCTCTAGATTCATCCATTTGTATTCCCAAAACCCTATCTGGAATATGAATGGGTACAGCTACCTGTTACAATTTTTTAAAATCATTTTACACTATATCAATATGTTTTTTATAAACTCATGTGTTCACAATGAGTGATTTATTATAAGGTCCCTCCCATTGTCTATTAAAATGATTTCTTAAGGGAATGTTACAATAAAAAAATCAATAGGAAATAATGAAATGTTTTTAAAGAGACCGAGATTATAAACACAATCAAGATATAAAAGATCATAACTTCCATAAAATTGATTATAAAATTATGTGATATAAAAATAATCAGAAAATATTTTGGAAAAATACTTGAATCATTTCATTGTTTACCTCAGTGATATTCCTTCCAATGAAAGTGGTGAATTAAGGCTTGTTATGATGACATATGTCTTGGAAATTAGTTATAACTACCTCTTATGTCTCAATGATCCCACCTTCATTCAACAAGGACATACAAAACAATATTTTTACATAATAGAAAGATACACATCTTCTCATGCTATGATACTATATTTTTTTAACCACCCCATATACATAAGTACACTGATTCCAAAGTCTACCATAAATTATACTCAAGAGTGTTTTGGGAATCCACATTTGGCGGCTAGCACATATTATAAAATAAGATCCCTGGGAATGTGTTTTAAAAAAAATTAAAAAATATAAAATACATGGAGGATAAACAACACATAGTCTATATTCCAAACACCCCTCTAAGATAAATTTATACCATGATGATAGATAGAATCCCAAGGTAAAAAAAGCCTCAAAATAATTATATAACATCAATCAAGAGAGAAATCCCAAAATACCTATGAAACATGTCGACCATAGCTCCACAAATCACTGCCATTTCTCTCATTAATTATGAATCATCCTTACATACAATCAATGAGTAGTCATTTCCGTTTTCATGGAGTTATCATAAATATGTATACAATCAATTGATGAAAAATTATGGTGTGAGATAAATATATCATTAGATTTTCAAATAAAATTCCATAATTATTTTTATAAAAATCAAACAAGATATTATTAAATTTAAATATCAATGGAATTTTAAGGAAATTTCACATCTTAAATCAAATCAAATTAGTAATCATGGAGCTTAAATATAAATCCAAAATAGTTTTCAATGAAAATTTTATAAAAATCATTTATATAAAATAGTTTATCAGAAAAAATAGTTTTGTATAGAATGGAATACATAAAAAAATAAAAAACTATGAAATGTGGTCATATATCATATGATCAGTTAATTATATGCTCTAGGATCCTTTCAATACTCAGACAATGATATTGGATTAGGTGGGTGACCAAATTCCTACTACATAATCCAATATAACTGTAAATCAATACCCCATATGGGGACCCATCACTAGAAATAATGTTGAACATTTTTCGGTAAATGCTTTCAAAATTAATCAATTTACATGGTTTTAGGTTCCAAGAATTATTTCCTTATTACTCAGTAACTGCTAAGGATCATGTGTACATCAATCAATCAACATACAATGTTTAGAAAAACAATTAATTTAAATCAATTCATCTCTTATTTTTATAATTCCAAATTTATGGTTAATTAATTACATTTTATTTTCCAAAATCAGTTTATAAGGATTTATAAAAAATTAATTCTAGTATGTTATTATTTAAAACCATTCTCACTAAATTAATGTATACTCATTTTACTCAAGAAATTCCTACAATATCCATATTTTATAAAATATCATTAAATATATCACACCACCATGATAGTGGGTTATATTAAGAATAAATTCCTTGAAATAAATAATAAAATTATTATCAATTAAAATTTAAAATATGAGATTTAAATTTTTATTATATCAATCAAGATATTAAGGTTTAAATTTTATGGATGTATCATTAAAAACACTTATGGTTATTAATGGCCAAGAATCACACAACATTGGAAATGCCAATGACTATTTAAAGGAGGTGAATAAAAAAGAATTTATAAAGAATCATGAGTCATTATATAAGGGTCAAATACATTGTCAACATAAGGGTTAAAAAAAATCAAATAAGGATAGAAGAATAGAAAAATGTGATTCTAGAATGAGAATAGTTTCACATATGGGAGAGGGGTCATATATATCCACCAACACTTAAATTTTATAGGAGATGATTGAGGTAGTAAATGTATTTTTGAGTGGCATGAAATTTATACAGAAGGATTTTGGTCGAGTGGGAGATTCTTATGGGTTATAATGGGTGTTATCAAAACTATGACTATAAAAAACACCCCATGCCTCATACCAAGAAACCATGTAGTAATGTTTCTGAAAAATCCCATACAACAAAAATTTAGAAGAAATTATGTAGTAGTCACACATAACAATAAAGAAAAAAACATTGAGCTGTTTCACAGTCTCCCAAGTCAATATGTTTTTAGAAACTATTCTACAATCCCCGCAAGATCCACTTTACCGAGGGTATGGCGACATAGATTTCCAAACACCACGTTGTAGATACCGATAATATAGGAACAACAACACCATAACCAACCACTAGAGAACATATGATTAATCCCAATCACTATACAATAATTATTTCTGAATCGGAATAACCACCAAAATTAGTAACACCATAGTCATTATGTAACTTGGCTTCATCCTCCTTGATCTACGACACAACTATCTATAGGAACAACACATTGGTGTCAAAATTCCCATAAAACCTAGAAAAATTCCAAACTATGAGACATCATAGACATGGGATGAGAAATAAATTAATACAAGTAACATTATATTACAATTACCCCCAACCAAAAATTCAACACATTAAAAACCAAATTACCATTTCAAAGGTCCCAAACACTAATCATGTTCATTTCAAATTTAATTGATGTTTGTGAAATTACATTTCATAATCATTATTTTCAAAAACAAAATACCTACTTTGGAACAATCATAACATGGATTTACCATCCTATTAAACTCGTCAATAAATATAAATCTACTAAACATAATAGTTTTAATTATGAAATCCCATGGAAGAAAAATTTAAATAAATTCTCAGTCGACTCCCATTAGTTGTTGTGAAAAAAACCCTTAATTTATAAGTAATTAAAGAACCCACGAGTTAGGATTAGAGACCACATACCTCAACCATAGATGAGGTTACAAGTCATGTATGACCAGAATTTCATCCTATATTGTGTGACCAAAATGAATTAGTTAAATACCATGCAATTAGGGTTAGATAAATCCGATGAATAACTCTGTCATAATAAAATAAAGGTAAATGTAAGGGATTTAAAGCTGTAGACTCACATGGGGACCTCCAACACAATAGAAAACACTCAAATTAGTTACTAAATAGGGGAAATAACACCAAAAGGAGAGGTGGAAAAGGATAGATATGCATGAATGGCATCATGAAAAATGATGGAGGAAACTGAGTTGTTGAATAAAAGGACTGAATACCATTTTTGGTAATTTAGACAGTTTTAAAGAAAACACTTGGTTATGATGTATATTTTTTAAACGATGAACATACTATGTGGGCCCTGTTGGGTGATGGCTTCTACTATTTATGGTTACAGTGCACATTTTTACAAACAATGTCCATGCCTCTAAAACTTATTGATGAGGTTTTATGGTTTTCTAGAGCTGATTTCAAGATTTAAAAAATCTATGGACTTAATTAAATTTTCGACACTATTGGAGTATATATTTTCAACTAACCATGAAGTAATCATGTGCCCTATGTTATATCCCCCGAAATTGACACACCAAACCATACACCTCTTAAATCTAATTTAACACATGAGGCAACTCTCGGTCCTCAAAATATTTTCAAAAACACCCCTTTATGATTTCTCCCCTCTTGAAATTAATCATAGATTCTCTGATCATCACTTTATCATTATAGTAAATAAAAATTGAAACATATTTTGAAACATTATCCCCATACAAACACATGATCATACATCACATATCGTACATTCAAAATTCAAATTAGTTATTTTAAAAAATATTTCAAAAAAATCACTATAACACCATTTAACTATGAGTGGTTTCATGGGATAAATATACATTTTAATTGGTTATTTATTTCCCAAATATACCACATTATATCAAAAACATGTTTTGTGTAACATAATTTTATTTAAAAAATACATAGATAATAAATGGGATCATGATTTATATATTTTATCTAGATTCATGATCATGTATATACTAGTAATGTTAAATAATAGTTGGTGTAATTTTAGATATTAATTTCTCACAAATTCAGTAATTAACAATTAAATATTAATTTTAAATATTTATGGATATTTTTTAACAATAATAATAAATATTTATAGTAATTAATTTACGAGTAGCATAAATTAAATGTTATTTAATTAGTAATTGTAAATGAAATATTCTTAATTAATTATTAATACATTATCAAATTTTTTCTCATTAATAATAAGTATTTTTAAATAAATTTCAGTGTTAATTATTATTTATTTTTCAATATTGATACTGATTATTAAATACTTGTTTAGGAAATATATTTATTTTTAATTAATTATAAATTAATAATTATTAATAATCAATTACTAATTATTCTTAATATTTATAAACAATTAAATAAATTAATATTAATAATTACTAAAAATTATTATTAATTACTAATTATTAGGGACTACTAAAACTAGGGATCCCAACCACATACCTCATTAAGGAATGGATTTTTGAAATTAAACCCTGACTTGATTAACATTGAAAATATATATTTGAATCTGAATCCTGATAACATATTTAAAATATTATTATAACTCGAACACAATTATTACTATATTAATATTTATTATTTATTATTTTATATAATATATTTTAAACATAGCATCTTACATGTGAAAAGAAAGAGACATTTTATAAGTATATAGATCAAATTTGGATATTCATGGTTGAATAGTGCTATATTCAATATTTTTTAGTCTATTTTTGTAGAAATCCTATTTGTGTTTTGAATGTATGGTTTGTGATGAGCATAAAAGGCATGTGTCACCAAGACAATGGGATTGAAACTATACAACAACATGTCACCATATCAATGGAATTTAAATTAGAATTCATAACAAATGAAATCCATGACAATTAATATTGTATCCCAATATTAAATTAGACTAATAAATAAAATTCCATATTTTCTTCATTAACTAGTGTAGACAATTTTCCCACCCACTAGTTGATTCTGCGCACACCATCTTATCCAGGTTTTCAAGATATTAGGCATTATATTTAATTTTTACCATAATAATTTATTTTTTAATAAATTAATTAATTATATAAATATATAAATTAAATTTATATTTATAATTTATATTTTAAAACAAAACAAATTCTTTTTTTACTAATCAATCCTCCAATACCTTTTCCCCATAACCATGGAAAATTATTTTCCCGAATCAAATTCACAAGACATACAAATTTTAAAATAATATTAATTATCTTATCCCATCTATCATTTTGGTTTTCAATGACATAATATATCTTGTCGCCATGAAATTTCTATTCTAATTTCCATTGATACCCATTTTGTGACTCATACCATGATGAATTCAATGTAACTATTCACTCAATAACATTTATAAGTGATATTAGGATCATATATGGAAAACCCATGAATTACTATATTCATTGAAATATAAAATTTCATAACATTGTGAGATAATAAATATGCATTCCATCATAAATAATATTTTAGGGAGATTCTTGTAGATTATGTTGGGGGGGATTTTAAAATAATGGCTACAATATGATTTTTTTAAAAAAATACAATGAATGAAAATTACAGAAAAAAGTTTAATTATTCTTCACTAAATTAACTTTTCAAAATTATAGACCATACCCCATATGGTTTTTGAAATGGGTAAAAAACCATAAAAATTAATAATATCAAAATAATTCAATAATCATTCAGTAATTATTTTTTTAACTTTTTACATCTTTTTCTAAATATATGTACATTTATTTATATGGACATTTTTTTGAAATTCATATTTTTTCATTTAAAATGGAATGATAAGAATGAATAAAATGGTTGTAACTCATTCCTTCTTTCTTAAATATACCCAAAATTACAATGCTACACCCCAAATCACTAATTAGTGTTAATATATCCCAAATATGAACATGAAAATGACCATCCTCTATGCTCAAACATGGAATAATAATGAAATAATTTTATTTGTAATAATATAAAAAATTTGTTCCAAAATTGAAATGAGCATATAAAAGAATCCATCATCAAATACTGGATTAATAAATTATTAATTTTAAGTATAAGGATTTAAAAAATAATGCTAGCTAAATATATTCACAAATAATTTTAAAAACCTATAATGAACATAAAATCATACAAAAATTACAATCCTAAATATTGTATATCATGAAAAAACACTGTTTCCCTCTCAAATTGGTTGGAGATAAAATGAAGATATCAAATGAAGGTATAGAATACATCTCAAAATTGGAGATTTTTTCAAAAAAAACCCCTCAAGGATTTTAATTTAAATATATATTAAAAAAATTGAAAACAATGGAAAATCCATATTAATGGATGTTAAAAACACATTGGGTATCATTTAAAATTATTAAAGTTCAAAATTATGAAATGATAGGAATAATTATACAATAATTCATAAATATATTAGATATCCTTTTAATCACAATGATTATGGAAATCCTAAAAATTGAGACTTAAACTTGAGAAAGAAACATTGAAAAAATGTCATATATTCAATCATTAGCCGAATCACAAACTTCCTCCCCTCTCAGTTTCATCCCCATGTTACTCATCCTTGGCATCAACTAGAAATAACTACCAAAATCCTCTGAGGAACTAATCTCCTTATTCCCCTCTGAAATCTTTTAATGAACCTTAATCACTAAATGTTTAATTTTGAGTTTGTGGTTCATGTTTAGAATCAAAATTTCATAATTAAGTGAAAAGTTTACATTTAGTCATACCCACTTCACCTTGTGTCAAATTTATGAGTGAATAAGTCATCATTCTGGAAATTTATTATCTTCATTTTTTCAAAAATATCAATACATTCCAATTTCACTTATTAGTTATATGTAAATTACCAACATTTTGAAATAAAATTTCATTTTTATTTAAAATCATACACATTCACTCATATTGAAAACACCATTTTTCATATTGATGTATGGTTGATCGATACACATAAAAAATGGGTTATGGGTTATTATCATAATGTACTATGATAATATCATTTCATTTTCATGGTTTTGAGTATATGCTACATCTTTTGAACTAAACATTCACATATAAATGAAAAGACACACATTCTGTTATAAAAGATAAACTTTATGTTAGATTGATATTTGGTTAATTAATACATGTCCCAAATGAATTGTCATTATTTGTACTTAAATATCATGAAAATATGATTCTGTGATCTCAGTTTTGAGTATATCATACATGTTAAATAAAAATGTAATTTCTATATAAAAATAATGAAAATTCATTCATACAAGTCATACTATGTATCATATTGATAGTGGTTGATTCATATAACACCCCATTATAATGTATATGTTACAAAAAAATGTCTTAATTTAAAGATAAATATAAAAATTTACTATGGTTTAATTTTTCTTATTTTTCTGACACGTATAATTTTTTGATGAATAATTAAAATTAGTGAATTTTATTTAAAAATATATTTTTAATCTAACTAATTTTCAGTGTTAAATTATATTTTATTATATTAATGTATAATTAGAAAAATATTATATCTTTTAATCTAATATTTGTCATAAAATTTAATTTGACAGTGATTTTGGATATAAAAACATTTCAGTCATCTGAATGTTTTGACATTAATAAATTGTCTTACCACTACAATAATGAGATTAATTTAAAATTATCTTTAGAAAATTATTTGTTTTGATGTTTGAAGAATTGATTCCATATTATTAACCATAAAGTAATAATTAATTAAAGAGTTCCATTTTTTACTTTTGGATTGTATTAATAGTAACATTAGTATTTTTTAAAAAATTCCATGATTAATGTTAAATGATGTCATTAACTGTAAATTATATATTATAAATTTTATAAACATTCCTTAAAACTTTTCAGTAATTTATTTTATGAGATATTTTGGACCAAAAAACTCTTCCTTATAATTTTATGGATTCATTGATCCACTTGTATGATCTTAAGCCTCTTATAGTATTTTATATCATGGAAAATCAAATATGTCATACATTTGTTTTTTTTAGTATTACATTTTTAATATGAGTTTATATAGAATAAATATTCATCTATAAATATTTATTTGAAATATAAAATTATTTTCTTTATTAAGATAATTTATTTTTTATTTTTAGAGAATGAATAATTAAATTATGATTTTCCCCAATGATGGTGTGATAATTGTTTAATTAATTGACATGACAAAAAAAATTATTAAAAAATTTAGAAATTATATATATTTGAAATAATTAATTCAATCCAATAATTGTATATAGGAATCTAACATGTTATTGATGATTTAAAAAAGTTGGTTTGATTATATCATGTGGGTAAGATGTTTTCTAAAAGTCAAGTAATGAATAATTTCAAAAATCATATTAATGATATTGAAAAATAAACAATATTTTATTGATTTATATAAAATCCATAACAATATAAAAATTAGAACAAATGATTTCTATAAGGATGAAAATTTCATCTGTGGTTCATTTATTATTCTTTTATCATTTTCCAGGCATAATATTAACCCACAAAGAGTAAATATTAATGTTTTCACGATAAGTGGTAAAGAGATTAAATAAGTGTTAAAACCAAAAGATCAGGTTAATAATGTGACAAAAAAATATATAACAATTATTTTATGAATATAATTCAACCATTATCACATTATTATTGAATATTAATGGTTTATTTGAGACTTTTATATTGAAATAAATAATATCTTATTTAAATAAAATATAGTTACAAAATATCACTCTATTTGTATTTAATATCATTTAGGTATCCACATAGGGTAAAATTGAATGCATGAATGCAGCTGAATGCCTATTTTGATCCTAATTAAATTATATTCATTATATAATTTTTTTCATTTTCATAGGTAATATAATTATTTTAAATGATTCTCTAATACAAATATAATATATATTAAATTGAAATTAAAATAAAATAATTTATTTTAAATTTATTACATTTGATATCAGAAAATGTGTATAATTAATTTATAGATAAATTGGATATAGTGCAGATTTCTTAATGTATTTTATTCCAATCCCACCTTTTTCTAGTGGAATTAGAATACAATTTAAATGTATAGCATCAAATTTAAAAATAATGAAATTTTATTGAATTAAACAATTATTAAATAATTCAAAATTCAAAAAAAGGATAAATAATAAAAAATTTAATAATATATGGTCTAAAATGTCATCAAATGTTAATTTATTCGAAATTTGGAAGTATTTAACACTAAAACTGTTTTATTATATCTTAATATTTTGAGGATTTCAGAAAGTTCACCTCACCTCAAAAATAAAAGGAAACCTCCTCGATTAATTCCTAACACCCATTGGAGCAGTTTATCTCAAACAAAACCCAAAAATTTCTCTTATAAATAAACTTATTAATGTTCTAGTGGTTATTATCTTTCATAAACACCCACCCAATATCCCCCAATAATATATAAAAGGAAGTATATCAATGAATATGTAATCGTCTTTATCTAGTCATTCATGTTTGTTTATTCTTCAACATCCAATTAAAAATGTTTTTTCAATATTTAATAAATAAATATAGTATCTTCTATATTTTGAGATGTCATAATTATTATGGGACAACCATGTTCCATATTTTATCTATCATATAAAAATTAAATCACCACACGTGGGTAATTATGCTATATCGTCTCCACGCTATGGTGTAATATTCTCATCACCAATTTAATAAGATGGGTATAATAATAAAAATAAGGGATACATTTCATAAATATGTTATGATATTTATTCTACACAATTAATATATGATCTTCATCCTTACCTTTTTACCATTAAGGAAATGATATCGTCACTCGTGTGTACGTACAACCTACAGTCTTTATCTCATGATGCAATCCATATTCCATGTATAAAATTAAATAATGATTATAAAACTATATTTAATTATTAAATATGATGTTAATAACATTAATATAATTCTGTAGTTGAAGGAAATATATCATATGCATAAGATCCGTGTCATTCACAATAAAACATGACTAATAAAATAATGTGTTTTTCATTTGATTCAATGGATACAATGAAATATTATTTACAAGTTGGTGATAAAATTAAATATGTTGATCATATTGGATATAATAAATAAATAATGGCATGATATAGTTTATTAATAATCATTAAATCATTATAAATTTTCGTAATTCATGTATATACAAAAGGAAGCATGAGGTAAGGCTATTTCTCATCCGACATTGAATTCTATGAGATAATCCTTATTTATTTATAACGATGTACTTCCCATGTAAGGACCCAACCATAAACATCACATAATACTAAGTTATTTTAAGAATTCACAATGACGATATTTTTAGGTTTAGTGTTTTAGAGAATTAGGCCTTAACTATTACATTACATCTAAAATATTACAAAGTATACACTTCAACTATAACCAATTTATTTCACAACAATTAAACTCATTAAATAATACAAAAACTATTTTCTTGATAAAATTAATCTTGTATTATTAATTTCTATTACCCTTCCTTATACCCAATTACATTTCGTTCCAAATCTAGGGTTGAGCATAAAAATATCAGAAAGGGATATAAAATAAGGTAAGAAAACAGTAGTCCATGAATACATATAAATCATGAAATCAAACTTCTCAATCATAAATTTTTTTTATTAAATACATCATGAAATATATATATTAATGGATAACTCATTTAAATCATAAATACTAAAGGTAACTTTTTTCATCCATAACATAATTAAATTGTCGCTTTCAAAGCTATATATGTAGTTATTTTTGGAAGACCCATCATAGTGTATTCCCTAAATATCTAAATAAAAACACTAATTTATACCTCTATCATGTGCCCCAATGCATTGAAGGGCTATCTTTGGCTCAGTCACCCATGATTTGTCACAAATACACCTGTATACGTAAACAATGCCAAAGATCCATAACATATTCATAACACATATACCAAGCATAAAGGAAAGATAACATTTCCACATTGCAATCAAAATATATCATTTCACGATATTGACATAATAAATGATTTCAACAAATGAATTTCAATACCAAAATATGTCATAAGAAAATATGGTAAAACATTACGTCTTGTAATGGATGCCAGATATCAAATAATTCTCACGACGACAGAATGGTCATTATCATTATGTATATTAAAAATAAACATTCCCTTTTTTTAGTAAGTAAAAGTCTTCATAAAACAAAATATTCTTATCAAAAAATGTTTAATTAAATAAAAATAAAAAGGTTATAATCACAACCCATCTAAAAATTTTCTTGTATAAACACAAATATGCCTTAATAAAATGAGATTTAGACTATGTCCCTTACCATGAGTCTGAATTGTATCATTTGACTTTATATTCTTGAATAATAAGATGCGGTTAATTTCTAATGGATTAAAAACATTATTCCATATTATTATTCAATTTATATTACTTTTTACCATGTTATAAAAACTACATAATTATTTAATATAATATTGCCCATTCTATCGATATTCGGTACTTCAGTCAAAAATGAACATGTTTTGCTATAAATTATCCATGTAGTCAAAATTACATCATCTATAGAATGAAATTAATAATTTAAATATCATATATATCCTATATATGTTTATTTATAATAGTACATAAAATTTGGGGATGATAATTGAAATGCACCGTGCATTGTGACGATAAGCCGTAATTACAGCTGAACACTACTTTTATTTATTTTTCATATTAATGGAATGATAAAAATGATACATAGGTATATTATAATTACAGTATAATATTATATTTTATATATGTTACATATGTTCATTTACTCTATCATTTATATGTTCCATGCATGGTATGAATGAGTCATATCACTTTGAGGGGGCGGTAGTCCACACTTCCTCAAATAAAATTACCATATTTACGCATTATGGAATGTTTCACGGTAATATATATATAAAAATTACATAATAATAGATACAAAAACATAAAATATATATCATATTAAAATATAGTTCCATCATAATGGGCACCATGAGAGGTTGTAGGAGAAAATTGAACAATCATCGTTTCTTGAGGCAGTAGTTCACTGTACATAGAAACATTATGTTCGTATCCGTTGATGGAGGTGACAGTAAGTGTAGATATAGTCCTTATCATACAAATATCCCACTATATTGACGATACTGATGTTGTGGTTTAATAAAATAATAATAATATCATAGATAGATAATAAGGAAAATAAACGAATATAAATTGATAGAAGACATTACCTCTAAATCCGGTAAATTCTTCTAATTTGAGCCAAAATGCTTTCTGGAATTGCCTTATTCCCAATGTAAGGATTATATGAGGATGGGAGGGATGTTTGGAGCTTATTTGAGATGATTTTGGATTAGGAAAGGTGTTTTATCGGTGTGATTTTGTGTGTAGAGGTTGTGGCCTTTTTTAGAGGGAGGAGGGGAACATTAAGAAGGTATTGAAATATTAATTTATTAAAAACTGATTTTCAGTTGCAATTTGTCCCAAAATCATTTATTTAAAATCTAAGATGATTTTGGGGCGAACACCTCTCAACCAATTGGTTTTATACATGTTTAGGTTACAAAATTAACCTTATCTTTTAGCTTTAACCCTTAGTTAAATACATTAACTCTTACCATGTCTTCTTGCACATTCATAATATATCATATCTATATTTACTATAAAATACTAATAGAAACATTAGAGGATCATTGATGAAACTTTTAACATTATATGTCAGTTGGACGGATTTTATATTTTGAGGACAAATATATATATTTAATAAAATATTATTTGTTTTAAAAACAAATTTATGTTATTTTTGACACTATTATGTAATTGATTTTTTTCAAAGTCGTAACAACTTGGTTCCTTCAAAATAAAGGCATTAACTCAAAGATAATAGGTCAACATCATACATAATTTTTTTGGATGGAATGAAATATTAAAATTAAATTTATTTTAACATTAATAATATCATTAATTTGAATCTTTTGTTAATGAAGCAACCACTTCATCATCATTGATTCCTTATTAAATATATTTATTTATTGTCTATAAATTATAAATAAAATACCGAAATGCCTAAAAATAAAAGGAACATTTTCAAAAAAAATTGACCTTTTGATTAAAAATATTGAATAAATTTATCTAAATTGAAAACCCAGAACATTTTTTAATTAATTCAAAATTAATTCGTTTTATCAAAACCAAAATGCAGGTTTTTAAAAATTAATAACTATCAAAATATTGACACCCGTTTATGTCTAATTTAAATGTTAAATTTCATAAAATTACCAAAATTGGGATTAATTATATAAATATAATATAATTACACTTTAAAACCAATTAAATTTATAATATATCTTTATAAATAAATTAGATGAAAAGGCAGTTTTGAATTGAAATGGAATATTCTAAACTATTCATTAAAAAATTGAACATTAGTGGAAAAGTACCAAAATTTGAAAAAAATTAAATTTTGATGTCCCTCTTCGATATCATAAGTGTATTTTTACATATTGGACATATAAAATTGAAAAAAACTGAATTTAAAAAGGTTTCATCATCAAAAGGTGGTGAAAAGAACTTTTAAAAATATTAGAGTGTTTCATGATTCAAATCATATTCGTTCTTATTTTAAGACACTAAAATTTATTAGATTAATATCAAAACATTTAACTAACATTTGATATCTCAATTTAGATTGTTGTGTTCATTCCCACCAATATGACAACATGGTGTTAACTACCATTTTAAAAAATAATAATATTTTCGTATTATTTTTTAGTATAACTCAAATTTGTGTGAAATGTAATATTTCAAAGAAACATGTTGTTGTGTGTTGAGTACACTATCAGAAAAAGAATCCCATTTAATTTAAAAATAATATATTTTTCATAAATATTAATAGAAATGAAAAATTATTATTCTATAAATACATTAGATACTACACCATTTCCACCTTTTGGGAATTACATCCTCGCAATTCCAATCACTTTTCATGTAAGTGGGGGTATTTTCCATAATAGAACTTTAATAATCTCATGTTTCCCCTTTTACCATATGGTTTTTCAAAAAAAAGTTTCTTGATGAATTGCCTTATTCTGCAAACACATGCTCTCTAAGGTCAAATATCTGGACTAATTGTTCCTCATAAGAAAAAATCTCTTCCAACTGAACATCCTCTAGACTCAAAAAATGATACAGATCTGGAATACACATTCTAATCATTGAAAAACGAAATAAATTATGTACTTGGGATAAACATGGAGGTAAAGCCACTCTTTAGGAAAAGAATCCAACTTTCTCCAAGTTTTCATTGGGTCCAATGAATCTCTAACTCAACATTCCATTCATAACAAAAACCATCACACTTTCCCATGGAGAAAGCTTGATATTGACATGATTTCCTACCTCTATAAAAATATCCTTCCTCAAGTTATCTGCCTCACTTTTCTTCCTACTCTGAGCTGTTATTATGTATTTTAGAATCAAATGAAATTTTCTTGCCATATTTTCAACCGATTCAGGTCCCATTAACTTTCTTTCACTGAATTCGTCCAAAAAAGCCTTAGTTTGAGACCATTTTTCATATAATTGTTCAATTGGTGCCATATGTATACTAGAATGAAAACAATTATTATAGGAAAACTCAACAAAAGAATGTTTTTGGTTACAAATTCCCTCGTAATCCATTGAACATTCTTGTAACATATATTTATATGTATGAATTGTTCATTCTGACTGTCTATATGATTATGGAAGATAAGTGTAACTAAATTTTAATTCAGTACCCAATGACTTCTGAAGGCCCTTACAAAAGTTAGAAGTGAACCTGAGATCATGATCAGATAAAATAGAGATAGGAACTCCATGTAACCTGACTATTTATTGAATATAAAATCAATAAAGTCAGTCTTGAGATATAGTATCTCAAATTAGAATAAATTGAGAATATTTAGTCATTCGATTAAAACTAACCCAGATTGCATTTTTTTCCTTAAGAGGACTTTGGTAATCCATGGACACATTTTCTCATTTCCATTACCAAACTGGAAAATGATGAATCATGCCTTTTATAAACGGATGCTCTACTTTAACCTGTAGACAAATAATTCATCTCTGGGTAATGTCCATAATATCTATTTTCATTCCACCCCACCTGTAATACTTCTTCATATCATTGTACATATTAGTACTACTAGGATGAACTGATAATGAAGAACTATGAGCTTTACATAATAACTCATACTTCAACTATGAATCACAATTAGAAAATAATTTCTTTCCAAAACTCAAAACACATTCTTTATCATAGTTCAATTTAGGTAACATACTATTATGAACCAATTCCATCTTATTCTGCAACTCAATATCTTCTTTCTAAACAAGCTTAATTATGTCTAATAGAGATGATTTCACTTCCACCTAAAACAAAAAATATTAATTTATTGCACCAAAAACATCCAATCTAGATTTTATCAACTCAATAACCAAAGGATATCATTCTAATCATAGATTGGATAGAGTAGAATTACTTTTCTGGCCTCAACCATCAACCACTTTGTTTTCTTTTCCTAGATGGTAATGAATCATGAA
This sequence comes from Viscum album, assembly GCA_963277665.1. Lineage (NCBI taxonomy): Eukaryota > Viridiplantae > Streptophyta > Magnoliopsida > Santalales > Viscaceae > Viscum > Viscum album. The sequence continues at coordinate 132,484,237 of OY728134.1, read as the reverse complement.
ATCATAATCCTTGATTATTTCTATCCATCTCTTCTGTCTAATGTTTAATCCTTTCTGACTGAATATAACCTTAAAAAATTTATATTAGTATATATTTCACACTTTACCCCATATAGATGATGACCTATATTTTTAAAGAAAAATCAACTTCCCTAACTTGAAAATAATGTGTAGGGTAATTTAACTAATCAGTTTTCAATTGAAGTGAAGCATAAAAAAATTATCTAATCATTCTGCACATGGGAACAACCATTTCCTTTCAACGAAGAATCAAAGTAGATAAAAAATTCACCATTTCACGAAGGAAGGGTGAAAACTAGAGCATTCAACAATATTTTTTTCAATTCTTGAAAAAATTCATCAAAATAATTTCTCCAGATAAACTTAACATATTTTCTAGTGAACTTAATCTATAGAATAACTAACCATCGAAAATTTTCAACAAACCTATATAAATTACCCGATTAACCATGAAATCTATGAATATCAATTGTATTTGTGTGGCTTGGCAATTCTTCTACAACATTCATTTTTCTAGGATCAACATATATTCTATATTTATAGTCAATGTGACCAAGGAATCAAATTTTTTAACCAAAATTCATACTTTCTAAAATTCCCATATAGATTATTTCATTTTAAATTTTTCAAGACATCCCTTAAATGACATTATTTCTCTTATTAAAATTTAGTCTAAACCAAAATATCATCAATAAACACAACTAATAAAATATACAAAAACACATGGAAAATTATTTTCATAAGATCCTCGAATAAAGTAGGTTTATTGATTTACCCAAAACGCATTACTGAAATTCATAACGACCATATATAGTACAAAACACGGTCTTATGAATTTATACTTCATTTTATTCAACAATTGGTCCCCAACCTCAAGTCTATCTTCAAAACATACTGAGCTCCCATGAGCTGATCAAATAAATAATTGAAATGAGGCAAAGGAAACATCTTCATAACAATGATATTATTCAAGGACCTATAATCAATTCAAAGGCTCATTAAACTATATTTCATTTTAACAAAAAATATAGGATCACCCCATGGTTATGTTCTAGTTTTAATGAAACCATTATCTAATAAATATTTCAATTGCTTCTATAACTATAAAATTTCAATTTGAGTCATTCAATAAGGGGTTTTTAAATTTTATTAATATCATAAAATAAGTCAATAATTAATTCCACTTTCTGATCAGGTAATATACCAGGAAACTCATGAGGAAAAACATGAGGATTCACATTGACCACTGTCACATCATTAATATGAATAGTGTATTTGTTTTCAACAATATATACAAGGTAACATTAGTAAACATCTTTAACTAGCTTCTTATCTTTCTAATATGTTATCAAATGTATGGGTTCATTCTCGAACACAAACTGAAATTATTTCATAATAGAACCTTCTTTAGCTCTACATTCAATCTTAGCATGATAAACAAAAAATACAATCCACACCCAATATAAAAACAAACTCTTCTAGAGGAAAATTAATACGGTTTTCCATTATATTATTTCCACACATAGGGACATGAAGGTTATTAAAATTTATTTTTTTCTCAACATTTCTTATAGATGTTTTTACCACAAGTTAAGGATTCATATCATGATTTGGAATTCCCAATATACTATAATATTTTACTGGAATAAAAGAATTTGCAGACGTAGAGTAAAACAACACATTGGAATAATCTGAATAAACAAACAATGTACCTGATATAACATCATTTGTTGACCCAAAATCTATTAATGTAGTTTCAAACGATTTTACCATCCATTTCTATTTATATTGCAACTTAATTCCATCATTTGAGTTCTTAATTGGACACTCATTTTCATAATAACCCATTTCATTACACTTATAACATTTTACTGACTGTAAATTAGATTTTTTATTACCAAAATGATTATCTGTTTTAGTGAAATTACGTGCCTAATATCCCCTTTTAACACATCATAAGCACTTACAAGAATTCAAATGGAATTCCCCATTGTTCTTTTTACAATAATTTTCACATAATGTAAACATAAGTTTCCTACCATCAGTCTTTTTTATGAGTTCTGTTTTTTTCTACCACCTCGACCTCTTATTTTATTGTTTTTGAAACAAAAACTGACCATCATCAGCCTCCATTTCCACCCTCTCCACAAATCAAAAAATAATTTCATAACATTTTAACTCTTGATAAGTTAATTACCTTCTATACTTTGTCATAATTCCTTAGAAAAAATGAATGATTTTACTATCAAGATCCCATATGAAATTTGCACCATACTATGCCAGTCATGTGAATTTTGCATTATAAGCTGTCACATATTCATCCTCCAGCTCAATTACATGAATTTTTTTTCTATCCTAATTTGAACCACATTAGGAAAATATTTCTCAATTAATATACCTTTGAATTCATCCCATCAAGAGAATCAATATTCTCACTATCCTTGAAATTTTTAACTATCTCCCACCACTGATCGGATTCAACTTCAAAACAGCAAACAAAAATACTATCATTTTGATGTTTTGAACACCCCATGACATAAAAAATATTTTCCAGTTCTTTAATACAAGCTTCAGCTAGAAAAAGGTCTGATGGTCCTCTAAATGATGGGGGGTGTTTCCTCATTAAATTCACCACTAATAATGTAGTGTCCCAATTCATTGTAGCACCCAAAGGTTCCCCATACCCGGCTGGTCACATGGAATCAAGATCATTTCCATGAATAATAGAGGCTTCAGACTAGTAGTAAGGGCCTTGGGTGTGATAGTGGGGAAACTATTCCCTCATTTGTAGAGTAGTACAATGGAAATAAATAGATAATAGTAGTGGCTGAAGTAATAATACCATGGAACAGTAAACAAAAGATAAATGCAAGTATTTAAACAACTGGAGAACATATATAAATGAGTCATGTCACTTATGTCTTGGAAAGTAGCCAAACAAGCCACAATATTGGAATATTGTAATAACAAACGTTCAAATGACAACATGTAAATAACTCCAGCTGCATCGCAAGCCTCAGCTTAGTCTCTTGGTCTCCAACTCCACAATAATCAAGTACTTGAAATAGAATGGAACATTCCCTTATGTATACCTACAACAATATAAACTATTTGGGCCCAAAAGCATGACCCAAATAGGGTGTGAAATGAATCCCAGTAGTTAACCAACCAAATTTATTTGCCTAATTTTCAATGAATATATATAATAGGAAATACGTAAAATGAATTAATAAGCAAGGGAGTACTAAAAATTAAACAATCATGCAGTTCCAACTATATTTATTTACATTCATTAAATAAACAACAAAAAATTCTCAAGAAACCCTTTGGGAAGTTATCACAGTCTAACCCCTCTAGTTCAGATTGACAATGAATCTATGAGGAAGCACTCGCCGTCATTTCCCCCTATGGTCTTTTATCGATAAACTACATACACTATGTGGAAAAAATCAATATCCAATTCCCCTCTATGGTTTGAAATGTATAATTATAGAAACATTGATGGGAAATCACATACATCCCCAATATGGTCTCACAATGTGGAAAGTATAACAGACACTCATGGATAGCCCTCAGTGTCCTTTTCCACTATGGTCTAATTACACCAGGTTCACATAGCCTTGTGTATGTCAATATTGCACAAATGATATTCTGCATCCACAGTAAATCACTATATACTACTTGGATAAAGAGCTAAAATGAATTTCATAGCATATCAGATTATATCACTCCATCCCAAAAACAATAGGCATGAAAATCCAAGAACTATAACTTGTAGTTCTGGACCTAACGACCAATAAAATTAAACATAGGAAACCACATCCATATCATGGAAAATAAAACATATTCACAACACCACATCCCAACTCCATAAAAAACCATAGAAGGCATTAACAAGGTTATATTCTCTAATCACTCAATAAATTGAAGAAGATTATTGTGTAGCTTTGCACATGTAATTCAATGAAAAACTATATAAAGGCACAAACAAAATAATTTGATGTTTTATGAAGAACACTCTTGAAATTCAGCCCTTGAATTGGCCTAGAATGTCGTAGATCTACCAAATTTTCATTCATCCCTAGATATCTCACACAATTGGAGAAATCAAGAGTCGAGTATCTAGACGAAGGAAGAAATGACTGATGTGATTCCAATGAGATTGACAGTGTTCTATTTAGAGAACAAACATTCAATTGGGGGCTTGAAGAAGAATCTTAATCATCAATCACTCCTAGATGAGATGACGTTAAATGAATTGTTTTCTATGATTGAGACGCGCGCTTGATATGATTTATCAAATAAAAATAAAAATACATGGTATGTTCGATGAGGATACATAGATGTGTATATTCCTTTATTGGGTTCTACATTAGGTAGTCTCTAGGTCACCCCACATGTCCATGTACTCGGCCATTACACAGCTAGTACATGGCTACACGCATCCACCAGGTGTATAGTGTGTACTCCTCAGTACACGATGGTACTCCTTAAATTTCTAGAAACATTTCTATTTATCATAAACAACATAAATCAATATTCATACTTGAAATGAAGATCTGGGTTCTTACAAACATACTCCCATAAAAAATTGTTCTTGGATTTCCCTTATACGGATTAGTACAAGAAGAAGAATCATCGAACAAATCCATCCACTACGATCGAATATCAGTCTCCCTCTCCCAAGTCTCATCATGTACACTCCCTTGTTGTCATAGCACCCCTACTATAGGAATAGACCAAATGTGGAGAACAGTCACGTTGCGATCAAAAATTTGAATAGGATGCTCCTCGAATGATGAATCCACCTCTAACACAACCTCATTATGTTAAAAAATGTGGTACAATTCTGAGAAGTATCGCCTCAACTATGAAATGTGAATGATGTTGTGAAAATCCTAGTACCTATGAGGTAACTACAACAGATTGGAAACATGAATGGCTCTCACTAAAACCTCCAACGACCCATCATACCTTGGAAAAATCATTCCCTATCTTTTACTCTTCTTTTGTTCCAACCATGGTGTGATACGTAGAAAAATCTGGTCTCCAACCCTATACTCCAGAGGCCGTCTTTGTCGATCATCATATGAAATTTGTCTTGAATGTGTAGTTGAAATCCTCTTATGAATCAACTTTACCAGCTCTGCAGTATCCCAGACAAGATGAGGTCACAGCATAGCTGCCGCTTCTGCCTCCAGCCAACATAGGGGTGGTTAGCCTATCCTACCGCACAAATCCACATAATGATTCATTTGAATAGTTTCCCAAAAACTATTATTGTAGGAAAATTAAACCATAGGTATGGGATTCTCCCAAGAACCTCCAAAATCATGTATTCCTACTTGAAACATGTCCTACAACACTTATATCCTATGATCATACCTACAATCTATGTGAGGTTGTTAATATGTACTCAGAAGTAGCTCTGTACCCAAAGCCCTCTATATCCCCTTTCAGACACGAGAAGTAAAACATGATTCCTTCTCTAAAATGATGGAATGTAGAATTCCATGTAAATGTATGATTTCCCAAACATACAACCTTCCTAGATCATCTAAATTAAAGGTTTCCTTGAATGGTAAAAAGTGTGAAACCTTCATGGGTTTGTCAAGGAGAACCCAAATTACATCATTCCCTCAAGTTAATCTTGGGAAAACCTGTCCCAAAACCCATTGCATCATCATTTCACTTCCACCCAGAAATGGGTTACTACTAAATAATCACTACTAGTTGTTGATGCTCCACCCTGACCTTCTAGATGGAAGAAATTTTCAAGAAAAAATTATTGACATCTTTTATCATGTGTGGCCACCAATACTGACTGTGTAGATGTCTATATATATTGGTGAAACCAAGTTTATCTTCCTAAGTTGAATAATATAAATCCCACAACATCTACTTTTATATGTCTACAGACGCCCACATATGCCCATGAAAGTACATGACCCCATCCTCTCCTACAGTCCATCCAGGAATTGGTTCCTCTCTTAACACACTCTCCCATATGACTAGTCCTTCAACATCTGATAGCTACCCCATCCGCCCTCCCTCAAGCATAGTAGAGGTAACATCTATATAAGAAATATGTGTTTGTCCCTGTCTGTTGTGAACATCCAAATACATCTCTGAGAACAAAGCCATAATCATCCACTCACTGATGGCCTCCTGAGCTACGTGTATATGAGTCCTCCTACTCAACGGATCATCCAAAATGTTGTCATTCCTAGGCATGTAAGAAAGGACAAAATGAATGGACTGAAGGTACTCAACCCACCTTCGCTATCTCAAATTCAGATTGCACTGAGTGATGATACCTGAGAGTTTTGTGGTCGGTGAAAACAGAAAAATTATCTCCTAAAAAGATAATGTCCCCATCAATGTAAATCATGAAAAACTATAGACAACTCAATATCGTGTGTCAGGTAATTCCTCTCATGTTGTATCAACTACCGAGACTCGTACACAATGAATCATGCTACCTGCATATGCACCACTCTCATCCCGATACCTGATGCATCAAAGTAAACTGTATAAATATTTCCCGGATTTGGAAAAACTTATATTTGTTCTAAAGTCAACCTCCACATAAACACATGAATGGATGACACAGAATAATCTGACCACATGTACTTCTCACCCTTCTTAGTCACATTGTCAGTGGCAATGCTGAGCATAAAAGGACTTGTATGAAATTTTTGTAGTAACCATCCAGCACTATAAAACCATGTACCTCAATGATGTTCATCAGATTCTCCCATGAAACTACTACTCTCACATTCTTGGGGTCTACTGATACTCTTGTCACTGAGTTAACATGACCCAAGAAGTGAATATTGTCCATCGAAAAGTTGCATTTTGAGAGATTATTATATAACAGATGATCTCTCTCTATACTCAAAATGATCTCAATAAGGGTGGAATGGTTGTGTTGAGGGTGATATTACACTAAGATATCATCCACAAAAAAAAAACATGATGTATTCTATGTATAGATGGAACACATGATTCATCAGTGCCATAAAACTGTAGTTGCATTCATGAGACCGAATGGCATAACCACATACTCATATAGAGCATAAAAAATTAAATTTTTTTAAGAGGTATATCATATTGTCTAAAGTTAAAGTGATGATAATTGGATATGATTTTTATCTTTGAGAACAACCATTATCCTTGAAGATAAACAATGAGATCATAAGTCAATAGTAAGGGATATCAGTTCTTGACCGTCAACTAGTTGAGCATCCTATAATCCACACAAATTCGAAGGGTACTATCCACCTTATTCGTAAATTGGGAAGGAGATACCCAAGGAGAATTAATGGGTCAAATATAACCATTTACCTTTTACACCTCTAAATACACCTTGATCCCTTGTAACTCTGTTGTAGCCATACTATAAGGTTTAATGGATACTGTTTCTTCTTCTGGCACAAGATCAATATAAAATTCTACCTCTCGCTCAATAAGAAAACCTGAGAATTCCACTGTAATGAAATCTATGAAATGATCCACCACTGGAAGAATTTACATTAGTGATGTCCCATGGTCATTTAGATACAAACAAGAAATCTAGGATGTTAATTTAACCAACCAATGATTCTCAGGTCCCGTGCTTCTTGACTGGACATCCAATTCACCCATGTGTAAAAACGATCCTCCCTTGTATGATGTAAAATGTACCCTACTACGATAGAAATCAACCATACCCTGGAAGGGAACTAACCTGTTTATTCCACAAATGAAATTATAACTTTTCATATATAGGATATAGAGGTCACATAAGATGTGACACCCACCAACCTCTAGAGGGAACTCCTTGAACCTTCGTACACAAGCCGTTCTAGTCCCCAACGAAGTGTATCTCATCAATATATTAGAAGAAGTAATGTTACAGAGCCCAATGCTTTCCACAATATTGACCGATATCAAACTATGGGAAGACCCAGTATCAAAAATTTCAGAATCTATAACTGAGACACATCAAATCGTACCTATAACTGTAGCGGGTTCATGATCTTGCTCTAGATGTGTTTGCTCCACTGCAAAGGTCTAACTAGTATCGCGACTCTGTAACCCTACTTGACCAACATGAGCTGATCAACCTTGTTTTCGGTGAAATACATTCCACTAGATACCATGGAAATGACCTCTAACTCGGCCTGAACAGCCAGAGAAACTCTAGTTCCTAGAAAGATGAGAAACTGGGGGTCCTTCTCTTGAACGATGAGTCATATCAGAACATTTGCCACCAGCTAGTGGTGTGAAAAACTAAAATAAATACTGAATATGACCCATCTTAAAAAATTATCAGCACTCCACTGGGTCTCTGGTGAAATTTGGCTTTGTATTCTCACACTTCCAGCCCTTGTAGCCGACCACCTAGCTTCAAGAAGAAGTATGTTGCCTCCTCGGATCTCTACACGTAGACTCCCGGTGGTGATTCCTACTGTCTGTTTGAGGGGTACCAATTCTGGATGATGAGTTTCTCGATCTCACAACCCCATAATTCCTCAGATTGCACTATATAATCAACACATGGTTTACTATTGATGTGAGGAATTCCACCTGAATATTTTCACCTAATATAGGATATCATGCTTGAGACCATCCCTAAAATTCGTCGCCCGAAATAACTCATCACCCACTGGAATGGGTGTGAAGTATTGTATCTATGTGAAGAAAGAATAACACTACTTGAATGAGAGTCTACCCTGCTCCAAACTCATGAATTCTCGGGCTCGAGCTACCCTCATAGTCAACAGGTATATGTAATTGTAGATGGAATGCTAGACCTCATCCCAAGCCATAAACTGCTGGCGTCCTACCTGAGAGATCACATCCCACCATCTCTTGGAAGAATCCGAAATAATAAAAGTTGCGAGATTCACCCTTTTATATAGAGGCATCTCTTGTTGCTGAAAGATAGATAACATGGATTCTAAACTTGAGTTAACTGCTATAGGTCCTCCATCCCTTATGAATGTGGCAGGATGATGCTATTGGAAAACCGGCATCAACTGGGGTCAGTTGTGGCACTCCCCTAAAGGTCTTCATAAATCTCATGATTACCTATTGGAACTATGTATTGACACCTAAATCTAGGATAATGGATGGTGAAATTATGGGCACAACGGGAGGAACTACTAGTATTCATTGATCTAGCATGTCCAATGTTGAATCACTTCCATGTATTTGGCATACTACTAGAGGGATTCTCAGTGGAAGTACTCTGCAAGGTCAAACACACAGTTCATTTCATGAACATCAGGAACTAAAACCTAGATGTGCAATAAAGGAATTGGAAAATGTAATAATTCATGTTCTTCAAGACATGGATACACGACTTGTATAACCCCTACATGGTGTGTTACCTGAATACTTTACATGGGTGTGTTATCCTGCCAAAACTAGTCATGTGACACCCCATACACAAGGCGTGTTATCCTTGGTCACAACATATACATGATGTTTTTTCCCTTCCAGAGTTCCCCTACACAACTAACCAACACAATTCACTTACGACAAGACTACATGGTGTTTTTGTGCCAGACATGGTGTGCATCGCATATTTGTCAAGTACCGTGTTGTTAGTCACATAATTGGAGACATATATGACTCTACATGGTGTGTTTATGATAGACGTGGCATGTACTAGAAGTATTTCACAAACCCATGTAGTTAGTCACACAGTCGGTTACCCGGTAGACTTCACACAACGTGTTAATGATGGACACAATGTGTAAGGCCTTATTTTCATCCACTCGTGTCATTAGTCACATGGTTGGATACATGGTCTCTATAACATGGCTTGTTTGTTCGGAACACAACATGTTCCACCGAAGATTTACCAACCCCGTGTCTCTGCCCACACAGTCAGTCACATGATTAAGTACTACACTACATGTACATACAGTACACGGCGTTTATTTAGGAAAAATAGTTCCTTCTCGAATAGAATGATAGACAACATGTACTCATCATTACAAACCATTTATTATGAGTTTTTCTGGATAGTAATCTTCAAAACGTACTCATAATCCCATAAAAACAATGAAGCAAACATTTAATTACAAACTCTGATCCATGGGGGAACATACACCCCACAAATTAATGATTGATGTTTTATTCATGTAATATCACAATGTTTAATAGTTACAGTTCAAAATGATCCCCCATATTCTGATCCATGAGGGCCCATAACACCTTAGGGACAAAATATTGGTACTCATTAAAACAAAACCTAACACAATAACTAATAACCTATTAAATAGAAGTTATTATATCAAGTAATCTATCACAAAAGCAAGAATATCTATCACAACAACATGAAATCAGTAATTTTCCCTAAATGGAATGACTAAATTGCATGAAATGTGATCTATAACAAGTGACTATATGATGCATGACATAGAATACACTAATCTCATCTCACTTAAAAAGAAATATAACATTAATAACATCAATTATAACATCTCAAAACATGTGAATAACCCAGTGGTGAAATCAAATCAACTGGAATAATTGAAAATTTATTAAAATTCCAATACTCAAGGCATATTGTCTTTCCCTATAGGCATGTTAGCTACTCTCAGGCACAACATATTACCAACTATATATTCCATCATATCCCTATATATAGTCTCCAAAAAGAATGTCAAATAAGAAAAGAGTTCCTATGATACCAATTTGTAACGTCCCGGATCTAGCTGCCACCCAAAGGTTCCCCGTACCGAATTATTCACATGACCTCAAGCTCATTTCCCTTAAGGTTAGAGGTGAACAACTAGTAGCCAGGGCCTTGGGTGTGATAGTGGTGAAACAATGCACTAATTTGTAGAGTAACACAGTGGAAATAAGTAGATAACTATAGAAGAAGATGCAGTAATGCCACAAAATAGTAAACCATAGAAAACTACATGTAGATTAATAACTGGAGAACATATATAAATGGTGTGTGTCACATATTTCTAGGAAAGAATCTAAACAAGTCACAATGATTGAATAGAGTACTAACCCATATTAAAAGAGTAAAATATGTAAATAACTCCACCAATAACTCAAGCCTCTGCTAGGTCACAGGCTCTCCCGCTCCATAATAATCAAGTAACTGATATAGAAGGGAACCATACCTTATCTATAACTGCAAAAATATAATTTTTTGGACCAATGGAATAGCGAAAACAAGATGTGAGATTAATCCCAATAGACAACCACCCAAAGATTTGTTCCTAACTATCAATGAATATATATTGTAGGAAATATGAAAAATGATGTAATAAATAAGCGAGAACTCAAAAGTAGACAATCATATAGTTTCTACTACATTCATTTAAATTCATTAAATAAACAACCTAAAAATCTCAAGAAACCCTCTAAGATTGTCTCATAGTCTAACCCCTCTGGTTTAGCTTAACAAATACACTCTAAGGAAGCACTCACCATCAATTCATTATGTGGTCTTGTAACGGTAAACTACAGACACTCTGAGGAATCACTCAACATCCAATTCCCCATGTGGTCTTGCAAAGTGTAACTATAGACAATATAAGGGAGCACTCACCTCCATCCCCCATATGGTCTCACAACATGAGAAGTATAGAAGGCACTCTGGGAAATATCTCATTGTCCATTTCCTATGTGGTCTAACTACACCAGGCTTCCATAGCCCTTTATACAACAATCATGCACAAATTATATTCAACAGCCAAAGTAAATCACAATATACTACTTGGAAAAACAACTACACGTCATATCACAACGTATTAGATAATATCACTAAATTATAAAAAAAAATTAGGCATAGAACACAAACCCACCTAACAGGTAGTTCTGGACCTAATGTTCAAAACAATCAAATATGGGAAAACACATCCATAGCATGTAAAATAAACCCTATTCACAAACCAAATTCCCTACTCAATAAAATAATGCATAGTAGGCATTAACAAGGTTAAATTTCCTAAACACGCAATATGATAAACTAGGGTTTTGGAAACTTTTTCACATATAATTCAAATACAAACTATGAAAATTCACAAACCACATAACTCGATATTGTACGAAGAACACTCTTAATCTTTAGCCATTGAATCCACCTAGAACTAAGTAGTTCTAAAAAAGTTAAAAAATTGTCATCCTTGAATACCACACACAAGAGGATAAATTTAGAGATGTGTCTCTAAAAGATTTAAGAACTCACCAATGTGATCTCAATGCAACTAGAGATATTCGATTCAGAGCATAGACGGTGGATTGGGGTCTCAGAGAATAATCGCCATCTTCTTTCTCTTTGGGAGGAGACAACGTGAGAAGAATTTTTTTCTATGAATGTTACGTGACCCTGGTCTAATATATCAAATAAAAATACAAATACCTGGTGTGTTCCCTGATTATACATGGCGTTTATATGCCATTAGTGGGTTATTCTTTAGGTGGTCTCCAGTTCACCTTGCATGGCCATATACCTGCCCGTTACACATCCAGTACGTGGATACCTTCGCCCACCTAGAACACAACATGCACTCCTCAATACACGATGTGTACTCCTTAAATTTCTAGAAACATACCTTTTTCTCAAAAAAAACACAAAAAAAATAGATACATAACTGAAAATAAGATTGGGGTTCTCAAAACTAACGTATTCCATTGTGAATAATCTGGATTATCTCATGCATGGATTCCTCCACTTCTTACAGACTCAGTACATTGTTCCATCACTGCAAAAAATTGTTTATTTTTGATTCTGACCATTTCTGGTTGATGAATTGGTAGGTTGTTTTTATTTGATGTTGTCTCATCATAGATTCCATGTATCCTCTGTAGAAAAGAATTCAGAATATAGAAATGTAATAGGCGAAGCAACATGGTTATCTTAAAATTCTATATCATTTCAATATTACCATAAATTGAAAAACAATTTATGGATATTAATTTAATAATATCCTAACTCAAAAATTTATCCAAATTAACCTTTGATACCAACTATAATGCCTCAACATTAAACATTAGATAATCTTCAGTTATGTTAAGAATTCACAATCCAAATATTTTCAGGTTTAGTTTTTTAGAGAATTAGACTATAACCATTACATTACATCTTAAATATTACAATGCATACACTTCTACTCTATACAATTTTTTCACAATTATAAAACTCATTAAATAATAAATATTTCATGACAAAAAAATTCTTTAATTGTTCCTTTCCCCAACCCTTCCTTATACCCTGTGAACTCATTTCCAAAACATGGAATGAGCATAAAATGATCAGTAAGGGATTTAGAATAAGGGATGAAAACATTATCCCATGAATACATACTAATCACGAAATCCTACTTTTCAATCCAAAAACATAATATCATTAACATACCTACTGAAATTAGAAGATTTATGTATAAAAATTTGAAATCAGAAATCATAAATGTAACTTGTGGAATCCATAACATACATACATTGTTTCTTTCCCAGCTACAGAGGGTGTTATGTTTTAAATACCCATTATAGTATATTCATTAAATGTCATATGAGAAAAATTAATTTTTACCTCTATCACGTTATGAAATGCATTGGAGAGATATATTAATGTAATATAATTATTCATTTGATAATTAATTATTTTTATTGTGATTATTATTCAAATATTTCAATTTGTCTTGGGAAACGTTGATTTAAAAATATTTTTCAAATTGATTTATTTGTTTATTTCCTAAAATGTATACAATTTTTAAATATGGGTTCAATAATAAAATTTATTAAAATTACTGGGGAAATAATATTAAATTCGGATATTGTACTCAATATATATACATTTTGATAAGTTTTATTGATGAATTTAATCAATTATTTTGATATATGAATAATGATTTGGAAAAGCAAAAACAAGTGGGGACCATATATAGAAAAGACCCTTGATGCATCATTAGTCTAATGAGACAACAACGACGGAAAAATTAGATGTTGTTTTAAAACATTCATGTGAATGGTTATGATGGTAAATGTATTATGTCCCTAGGAATCCAAAAATATATAAGTTAATAATTTCTTTCATTAATAATTCCATTATTTTTATACCTGAATTTTTCAGGATAATATTATCTATGGATTGAGATTTTGAAAATTTTATTGATTATATAGAAGGTATGTTCCAATATTTTACCTATTCCTATTTTTTATGTTTTATTTATTAAACGAAATATTATAATTTATGTATCTCATACCGAGTATCTGAGGTCACTATTTATTTTTTTCTATTTTCACCAGGAGATGGGTATGAAATGTTTGAAATAAATCAAGGTAGAAAATTATCATTCTTTGTTATGTTTTATGTTTAATTACTTATGTAATATGGGTTCCATGATTATGTATGTTTTTTCAATACTATAAAACAATTAAGTGATTTAGGATGAGATTAATTATAATCTTTCCAATGTTAAAAAAATAACACATCGGATCTAGGATATTAGGATAGTGTCAGATATAGTTTGTATTAGAAGAAATTTAGTCGAAACCTTGTGAACTAGATTTAAGAAAACATAAACTACGAAACATAACCCTATGATCATCTTTTGAAGATAATCCTGTGTATTGGATCACATCCTATGGAATTAGTATTGATCATTGAAATTATAAGATAATCCGATGGACTAATATATTGGTAACAATATGTCATTATATAGATATCCTATGAATGACTTTCCATGACGTTATCACGTTGATTTGTGTTATTCAAAATGTAAGTTTTAGTTTTAGTTGATGGATATATATAGAATAAAGTAGGTTAATGATTTATCAGATATATAATGTTTTGATGAGAAATAAAATGTTATAATTATGAGAGTTAAGAATAGTGTTATTATACATATCAAATTATAATAATATTTTATTAATAACACGCACCTCAACAAACTCTCTGACTAACAACGTAATAAAATGATAATTTTTGTGTGATCTCATTTGGTAAATTCTATGTACTAAAGAATATTATGTTTCCTTTATATCAATTATATGGGTATAGACACCCATGTGAATGTTCTATATTAATGGGAAGTGGTTTTTCTTGTAAAAAATAAGGATATATGAAAATAAATTTTCTACCAAAATGAAAACAATAGAATAGTTGTTTACTTTGTCATTATCAATCGTAAAATATTTTAAATGGATAAAATTTGGGGTTTATGAAAATCTATATCCTTTGATGAAAACTAATAAATAGAATATTTGTAATACAAGTAATGGATATACTAATGATAATGAAGATACTTTAAATGACATATTAAAGGAATGAGGTATTGTGGAATAAGATGATAAAGCATATTTAATTGTTTATGAAATAAGTGGAATGATTAATGTTCCTTATTATTTGGATTATATAATTTTGTTATCAATTATACATAGGATAAATAATAATTGTATTGTAGTACATCATCTTCAAGGGTTTTTAAGCACTTGATGAGTACTGCAGGTAACCAAGACAAGTGATTCTATAATAAGTTAATCATTTTGAAAACACATGATTGAGAAAATATTACCCGTAATATAATCATTATAATAAAATAATATTGTTAAATGTATATTTATGGTATATTTTTTGTGACAATGAAAGTGGTTCATGATTTTATGGTTTATGTTATCCTTTTTGGGTTTACTACATGTTAAGATTGAAGGAATGTATTAAACAACCTGTTATTTTTTGGATGCATGCTTATTTTCATTAAGGATAAATGGTGATCAATGTATCCTTGTGTTTGGTATATAAAAATAATATCCATATAATTTTTTTGGGGTAAATATTATGTTACATTAAGTTTTGAAGTTAAAATATATTCCCTATAATAAATTTTCTACATTTATTTTGATAGACATTTTTTGTATGACTCGTAAAATTTACAACTTATGGAATAAATTATATTAGGCATTCGAAATTATAATAGAAGGTTTAATTTTTATTTATTATATTTGGTATCAGGTTTTGAAAATTTTGTTTTTGTTAAACATTTAATTACTCATGTAATGACTTGAGGATCATATGATTTATTAATGTTCATTAGGAATAAAATAACCATATTTACCATCTATTTCCTGGCATGAATGATGATCTGTGAATTGATTGAAGAACCTAAACTGATTGATATCATGCTAATGACATGAAAATTAATAACATAACACTATTTCCATATGTTATTTTGTAAATATTAAAGGAATATTTCATCCCTAGAAATGTTATTTTGGAGAGAGAACATTATTCATTTAGATTAATATTATATAAATCAATATTATTTTAATCGATCACAATTTTATTGTTTTTATGGATAAAATTATAATGAGAATGTTCTTTATCACACACTGTTGTAACATGATAGATATATTTCTCATATATTTCCATGATTTAACTTTCCATAAATATTCTCTTATACAAAAACATAACTTTGTGGGGACCTTATCATTTCCATTTCCCTCTTATTAAGAAGAACATTTTATTAACCGTACTTCAAATGCATGTTTCCTATAAAGAAATTTTTATGTATAAACCATTTAATTTTGGGATTAAATTTAATATTTCAAGTAATAAAATTATTTAATTATGGAAGAATGTAACACCCCATGATTTTTTGGTCTTTCCCCTTTTGATTTTAATATTTTCAAATGACTATGTTTCACATAACACCAAGATTAAATGAGCAATGAAATATTATTATAACACTGATTTTGAATTTGATGGAATGAATAGTGTTAATAACATTGTTAAATTAATTTATATTAACATATTTGTACATTAATTGAATATATTTTATTTTCATAAGAAAATTATAAATCAATTTTTAAATGAAAAAAGCTACATTTTTGGAAAATATTTTTTTCACCTTATAATGTAACAATTATTTTAAAAATAAAATTTTACAATTTTTTGGAATATATGTGACAATATAAATCTATAATATTAAACAAAAATATCAAAAAGTACATGTGTTTACATTATTTTTTTTTCATAAATGTTTCTTATTTTAATGAATTGTGAAAAATATAGAATTTTAATTTAATCATTAATTTATTGTCTAACAAATTTATTGTTTTAAATAAATTTCTTTATTTTTTAAGTATAATTACATTGATTTTATATCATTTAATAAAATTTAGGACATTTATAAAAATTCCAAATAGGATGTGGACAAAAAAAATTAATGTTTTCAATGTTTTCACATTACCAACTAGTCATATCACCTAGACAACGAGATTAATTTTAAATTAATTTTAGAAATTATATGTTTTTAAATTCAAAAAAAGGATATAATATTTCATATAATATGATAAAATTTAGTTAAATAGGTCCCATTTATTTTTGGAAAATATTAATAATAAGTTATGTTTTTTTAAACTACCAGTATTAAGGGTAAAACGGTAAATAAAAGGTAACAAATACTATAAATATTTTAAAATATCCATAAATGTTGTCCTAGTTTTATTTTATGAGTTAGTGTTGACCCAAATCATAATTGTTTACTATTTTATTTTATGAGTTAGTGTTGACCCAAATCATAATGGTTCACACCATGATGCCCCACCATTCCGCGTTGTGCTACCAGCTGTTATGTATCATCTTTCAACAATAATATAAACTTGCAAATTAATTAATAACTATATTTATCTATATATGTGGATGTATTTTTTTACCGAATATGAAAATTATACTGGATTAATATCCATATTAATTTTTTATTTTTATTAAAAATATTATTTATTCTGTAAATGTATAAATATTGTGTGTGAGTGTGTGATATATAGTTGAACCAACAAAAACCTATGGGTATCTATCTATAACCAAACACATACACATACACATACCCATACACATGCACATACACATACACATAAACATACACATACCCAAACACATACACATACACATACACATACACATACACATACACATACACATACACATACACATACACATACACATACACATACACATACACATACACATCCACATCTACATACACATACAAATATACATACACATACAAATACACATACACATACACATTCAAATACACATTCACAAACACAAACACATACACATACACATACACATACACAAACACACACAAAGAAACATACACATACACATACTCATACTTATAAACACACATATACATACACATGACACTACACATACACATACAGATACAGATAAACATACACATCCATAAACACATGTAATCATGAACATTCACCTAAATACATACATATACACTTTTATACACAAACTCATACATACACATACATAAAAATACATATATAAATATAAAAACATACACATACACATATATATACACATAAGCAAACACATACACACATAAGTCCATACACATGTACACAACCATACCAATAGATAAACACATATACATAAAAATGCACATACCCATTAATAAAAAAACATATTCATATATATACATGCACAATTGTACATACACATACACATAGAATCATATACACAAAAAAAACACACACACACATATTCCTATAGATAAAAATATAAATACAAAAAAATACAATTAAATAAAAAAACACATACACATAAATACACATACATATACATAAATAAACATACATACTCATACATACACAAATATACATATTGGTAAACACACACACACACACACAAACACACCTACACATATATACACATAATCACACATTCATTCAAATTAATAATTATATTAACACATTCAGAAATATTCAAACAGATTCATCCACATTTATGAATATACATAGACTTAAATTTCCATTTTATTTCTAATTTTAGACAAGAAAACAATTTAACTAGGGTAATATATAACCCATTGATTACCAAATACAAAATATACATTACTCAAGGGAACAAAGGGTCGTAATACAAGGATTTGTGAAAAAGGTCTTAAACTAGAATACATTGCAATAATTATTAAATTTGTTCAATATACCGTATCAATCCAATATTGTGTCCAAGGATCACCATATATTCCCTGTGCAGAGGTGTATAAGACATACATCATGGGGCATGCTTGTCGCTCCACTGACGGTCGTCCTCATATCTAGCTTGAACTATGTAGTGATGATCATTGAATGGTCATTCAATCCATCTATCTAACGCTACACTAGTATAGAACCATGAAGGGCCAACCATACTGACATGATTTCACAGTGTCCTGAAGGCCCAATACATAACATAAAACCCAAATCATGTGAATAGTACTGATCCTACACTACCCCACTGAAGTAATATTTCAGTACGCTCATTTCTATTATTCTACAGTATAAGGGACATTCTTTAAACATTTCATGATTTTGATATTTTAGTCCATAATTCATTCTATTAAATTTTAAGACCTTTTCATGTTTATAGTTTTAAAAAATTAGTCCATAACTGATATATAACCAAAATATATAATGCAATCTATATATTTTAAACAATCTTCTAATTTTCCCAACATATATAACTTTAAAAAAATATTTCAGCACATAAAAATAGCTATTACCAAATTTCATCACGACCTATTCCTTTCTTAAATCCTCCTTAAATTGTGTGATTTTTTTCTATAAAGGTTGGATGAGAAAAAAAACTATGAGTGATATAAAAAATTGAAAATTGTTATTATAGTGAATATATTAAAACACATTTATCATTTACCATTATCTTCAATGTTTTTATCCAATGTGAAAAAACATTTATCAATGAAAAACTACCATTTTTTCTTATATGAATTCTTCTAAACCACATAAATATCATATAAAAACTTTTTCTGTAATATCAAGATTCACATTCAGAATTTATTTCAAACCCATGTCAAAGTTACTTAGAGCCGATATAAAACTATTGGAGAAACACTTTTTCAATTCACTCATTCTTTATTGTTTTGATATGGAACATTACATAATGCATTTCAGTAGTATCTAGGAACATAAATCGTATATGCAATAATGACATCACCATATTCCATCTAGGGTTACCAATTTCACCAGTACAATTGTCCTATATCATATCATGTAATTTTGTTTTATTATTTAACTTTTGATTAATAGAATATTTTGAAGAAAATCTTACACGCATAAGGAAATCACTATTGGATATTAAAATACACATTTTCATTATAATCCATTTTCTATATAAAAATACCCCAATGAAGGGAAACGAGTTTTTAATTGAAGGATAATAAAATTAATACAATGTAACCAGGAAATAAAATAATTTTCATTGTGGAAGAGAAGGTTTTTTTCTACATAGACATTACAATAAAACATTCCTTTTTCTATTACTCAAAAGGTTCCATATAAAACAAAATACATTTTATGAAACCATTAAAAGATTAAAACATATACATAGATTTTAATGTATAAATATTTTATTTCCATATAAATAGTTTCACAAAGTAAATTAATAAACATGGAAATTGAAGATAAATATTTGTAATATATAACAACAAATGATGATATTTTAAAAGAATTGTCCCTTATCACTTGGGAAACAATTACATCTTATTTCCATAAATGAATTACATTAAAAAATATTTAATATCATGATAATAGAAAAATTAATGATATTAACTATAAATGGGGATGCATATACATCTTATAAAATAATAATGGTATATATCATTAAAATATACCTCATTGAATAGAAATTGAGACGAAGTCAATTCCATTAAGTATGAAATGTCACCTGAGTATTTATTTTCATGGACATTAACTTTATGCTAATAATAAAATTGAATGTTTTTATTATCATGTTTTATTATTTAAATTATTTCAATAATTACAATTTTCTAAACAATTAATTAATATATTATGTTAACATGGGACGTAATGACCATATTCGTCTTGTGTGTTAAAAAATGACTTTCGTAGGCTCACTATAGTAAAAGTAGTCATTATTTAAACATCTAAAAGATAATAAACATGATATGATGTCCATATTTATATATCAATTATTATTATAGGACTGATCACGAAATATGGTTTTGGATAGATGATGTGTGTTACAATCACGAATAGGGTAGACATTATATACACATGACTAACTTTTATATTTTTAAATTACCTATATAGAAAAGAGGTAAGTAGTATTGTATCCTAAAATAATTATAATAATATCATATATGTCATATTATTATTTATATAAAGTTATAGATATCATCCATGTGGTATGATGATGTATGGAGAGTTGCATCACTTTGTGAAGTTGTAGTACCCATATTCAAGAACAATACTTTAATTTTTTAGTAGAAGAAATTGCTATAAAAATTGATATATTTTCTTTTTAGATTGATAATAATGTAATTAATATTACTGTTACTTCCTTTTAATATTTTATATTCACTATATTTACACTTATTTGAATCATTTAATATTTTTATTTAAAAACGAATCACATCACTTCGTGAGGAGGTTGGATAACATACACACGAGAAACGTTATCGTAACCTCTATGTAATGGAATATAAAAAATATATGTATGATATATTGAATCAATAGGAATAAAAATATTATAAATACAATATATATACATTGGATCGTTGATGATACACAACTATGAGAAGTGGTGATGAGAAAATAAATCACATTGGTTCACGAGGTAGTAGTCCTCCTGACAAAGAAATGGTGATACCCTAATGCATTTTATGGAATAAGAAAAAAATTTAGGATATTTCATTAAAATAATAAAATCTATGAATGTGGAATTTATCGATGTTATTATATAATCTGGTTTATATAATAATTGTTCAATATTGATGAAGGAATAAAATAAAACACTCATTGAAGAACGTTACCTCATATCCAGGTAACTTGTTTTGGTTTGAACCCAAGTCCCTGTGTTTTTGGATTGGTAGCCAAATTTTCGATTTTATTTTGTGGATAAGAAGGTAGATAAGTTATTTTTATAGGGAGTGACTAATTCTTTTTAAGATGTGAATATAGGAGGATAGGGGGTTGCCTTCTATAAGTGAGGGGCGTGGAAAACTTATTAATTTTGAAAAGAATAAATTCCACCCATGTTATTTCCAAGTCATATTTAACTTATAATTGAAAATTAGGGATAATAGAATGTGTAATGTAGAAATATTTTCATAAAATAGATTTTATATAATATTTTTATTCCACTTATGCCTTCTCAATTTTTGTTAATCCATGAAAAATCCATTTTTACCTTAACTACAATAATTAATTTTTATAGTGTTCAATATTAATTTTGGTCCAAAATTAATCACACCAGGTTAGAAAATATTATTCATTCTGTTTCTAAATATGGAATCCATTTTACCAATATAAATTCTACAAATTAATCACATTAAATTCCAAACAAGACACCTTGATGTTATAAAAAAGTTGGTTTTAAAGAGATGTATTTTTCGGGTAAAAGTAGATTATATATTAAAATATTTGAAAATAATAATAATTTTATAAACCATGAATACTATTTAATGATATATAATATATATGTTTAATTTAAATCATTTTATATTCTTTATTGTCTTAGTTAATTAAAATGGGGAAATATTAAACAATTTAAATGAGGTTTTTGAAAATCACATTTCAATACAAGAAAAAATAATACACTAAAAAACCAATATAAAAATGATTAAAATGTAATTATATGTATTAAACATAACTAAATAGTACGGATGTTAAATTAATTAATATTTAATTTACTGAGGACTATTAAATTGTTTAATTTATTTTAATGTAAAATCATTTTTTTTAAAAATCAGTATTTTAAAATATCCAATGAAAACTAAATGTTTATCAAGTAATACTAGAATTTAAACCTATTAATAATTTTATAATTTCATGTGAAATAAGTGTTTCATATTTTCAAAATAAAATTCAAAAATTTGTAAATTATAATTTTTAATAAAACACCTATAAGATATATTTTTTAAAAAAATTAATCTGTTCTAAAAATAACATAATATTTTAGTAACGAATATAAAAATATAATTAATATTAAAATGATTTAATATATCATTACCTGCGTTGTTACATATAGTTCCACTATGTAAAATGATAATATGATCCCACTGATATTTGACCCGATATTCATGCATGATTTTGGGATGACATTACCACTCAAGTAATCCCTCAACTGCAACATGCATATATACACATTCATCCAGATATATACAAATGTGTACACATACATACACATACACTTATACACTCATACATGCACATACATAAATATACACATATACACTCATACATACACATACATAAACACACACACACATGTATATATATACATACAATCACATACATACATATCAATAGATAGATATATATACATATACACACAACAAAATACATATAAATGAAAAAATTCACTAAAATACATAAATAAATCATTATTTTGTATATAATCATGTATTGACACCCCTTATCATTTATTTTCAGGTTATCACCAATGATAATATTACTATAAATTTCTAATTTTTACCAATATTATTTATAAGTTTACATAAGTATATATGTGTTAATTAATTTATTTCTATATTTATGTAAATATAAATTTCTATAAATTTTTAACATATTTAAATTTAAATTTATTTAAATAAATTATTAAATAATTTTTGTTATTATTATTAATTTTTTAAATTAAATATATAAATTATGAATACATGGGTTATAATTTTTTTATATGAATCACCTTTCTAAAATATTGTTTATATATGTACATATATTTTTATATATTCGTATAGTTATTTTATATAATCATATACACATATATATATATAAACACATAGGCAAGAATATTATCACAAACTGGCCTCACATTCCATTATTTGTATTTTTATCTACTAGTATCTTGTGTTTGTCCCATTATAAGGGTTAAATTTCATTGATTGTTAGTGTTTTAGGTGTGTAGTTTTTAATAAACAATTTCTTTTTATTGAGGTACGAATTTCTTATTTTTCCTTTATCCTTAACTGTTTCTGACAAAATAATGAAAATGGGGAAAATACCAAATTTTGTGGGTACACGCCCTGTACTTCTCTATATGCCATGTACTTTGGCTGTGTGGGATGAGAACACAGGGCGTGTAGACCTGTCGTTGATGAATGGTGTAAAACCTGACAACACACTGTGTACATTGTATTTAAACGCTGTGTAATCTGTTGGTAGGTGAACGGTAAGGCAGTGGAGGTAGCTGCCAGCTGAGCGACAGTACATTCCATGTATTATGGAATACATGCCATGTAATCATGTCGATATATGAATAGTACCACAGTATAAAAAAGCCGCCTGAATAAGAGTTTAAAAAATGAAAAGTACACACCGTGTAATTGAGAGTACACACCATGTAGTCAGTAATTTTTGAAAAAACAGGCAGTAGCCACCTCATTTGGGAGAAGAGGTAGAACCACCGGTTGGAGCTCGGGATGATGTCCAAACATTGGAGGATCACCTGATCGCATACTAGGAATCTGATTCTTCCTCCATCGTTCATGTTGGAACCATAAAAGTAATCCCTCCCCTATCCTTCCATTGTTCTTACCAATTCTTTCCTGAGGGAAAGTTATTTGAGTTTTAATGGGTGAAAGTTTATCCCATATCTACGTCATTCTTGGATAATACGAGAGGCATCGTTCATATACAAGATCAGAGACGATCAAGGTAGGTGGTCTAGTGTTCATTCTAACTGTTGGGTTGATTTTTGTGTATTGTTGAGCTAGGATCCCATGTTTAGGTTTTCGTATGGCTAAGGAAATTGCTGAACAGATATATAACATTGTATATATAATCTAATGTTATGTTTAAACTGTTGTTTGGGATCACTACATGGATCAAGGACCACCCTGGGAGTGTCTTCCTCAATTTATCTGTTTGGACAAGATGCCTGAGGGTATTCAATGATTATCATGTGTATTGTTTTCCCTTCAGATAAAATTTATATAAACTGCTTTGTTATGCTTTGGGATTGTCTCGGTTACGTGCGCCTAAGGGAAGTGGTTATATTCGCCTGAGTGCGTGGTTATATTATCCTGAGGGCATGGTTATATTATTCTGAGGGCATGGTTATATTATCCATAGGGAATTGGGGTATTTAGCCTGAGGGAATGGTGATATTTAGCCTAAGGGCATGGCTATATTTTCCTGAGGGCATGGTTACATTTAGCCTTAGGGAAAGTGTCTGATTAGCCTGAAAACATGGTTCTAATTTTCATAGAATTAAATTATGTTGTATTGTTAAAAGAATTTTAAAATGTAAATTTAATTGGTGTTTGTAGTTACTTTGAGTACTCACAAGTTTACATCATTTACTTTTCCACACCGATGTATCACTTTTCATATACTGTTGGGCACAAGACTTTGGTGGGTGTCTACTAGGATTTATTTATCACACCCTATTTTGGTCATATCTTCAGCCCAAACTGACTATATTTCTGTAGTTGTCAATAGGGAAAAGTGCCCCTATATAGGTACATGATTGTAGCAGAGGAGTTGGAGAGCATGGGACCGAGATTAGGGTTACGATACTGCTACATTCTATTCACTCGATTTTGATTCTATTTAGTTGTAATTTTTACATTGAGAGGTATTGAATTGTATTGCAGTGTATCCTGTTTTGGCTACTTTAATTGAAATAGTGACATGCTGAATCATTATATATATAACTGTCGGTTATCATTTACACCAGTTGTTCATTTCTACTTCATATTGTTTACCAAATCCTCTATTGTATGAGGTTTATTTTTTCCGCTGCACAGCACTTTGAAAAATGAGTGCATAGTTTCACCACTATAAGACCTGATCCCTCACTACTTGTCAGCAGCCTCCGGCATTTTGGGAAATGTGCTTGAGGTCATATGACCAACCGGTTTCGGTGCAACCGTGGTGTTGGTTCTAGATCTGAGATGTTACAAAGTGGTATCAAAGGTGTTTCTTTTCGTTGACTTACTATTTGGAGCCATAGTCAAGGATATGATGGAAATGTTTATTTGTAATAAGAAGTGTCTGGGAGTTTCTAACCCATTTATAGGGAAAAACCAATCTACTATGTTACTTCAATTATTATGATTTTACAAATTTGATAGTTGATTTGATTTTCACAGTTGGGTGATGCACTTAGGATTGTTTAGATTATATGTTATACATGGGTTCTATTTAGTTGCAACCCGATGAGTTGACGGTATACTGTCTCATCATCATTTAGTCACATAATATAAATCACATGCCATGAATTATTCCTTAACATGTAGGTGCATTAGAAATTACATGTTGTTGTGATAGATGTTGTGCAAGAAAAGCATGTTGTTGTGATAGTTTCTTTGATAAATACATGCTATTTGATAGGGTATTATTGTGTGAGGTTGTTGAAAGAATGAATGCCGAACATTGGTTTTTGGGGAGTATGAGCCCTCAATGTCCGGAAATTGGTGGATCATTAACATTATTTCCATGTTATAACATGTATAAGATGTCAGGAATTGATTCACAAAGAGTATGTCCCCTCAAAGATTGGACTTTGGAACCGAGGTTTTTGTTCCATTTTTATGGGGATCTGTAGTAGATTCTGAGGATTACTGTCTGAAATACGAAGCATACACACCATGTAGTTCTATAGACACATGCAATGTGTTCTTCTGTTTGGGAAGAAATGCAAACTTTTTATGTACACAATGTGTACCCTCAGCACACTCTGTGTAGTCTCATCCCGTGTCAAAGGCCATGTGGGTAGGGAGATGGGGTTGGGAATGGCTTGGGGGAACACGCCATGTACCATTTGTACACACCCTATAGTGTTGACCTAGTTTCCACCCGTGTAAGTATGAAGACGAACAGAGTAAACCTTAAGTCATACACGTCGTGTCCACCTTGAACATGCCGTGTAGTCTGACTAGGTACCTGACCATGTCACGAACAACATGGGTCAGTGTTATCTTTCCCAATACACACCATGTACGCTGGGAACCGGCCGTGTAGTGTTACCCTTATAGCGAGCAACATGGGTCGGTATGGGGCTTCATTGAACATGCTGTTTCTTTTTGGAACAAGCCGTTTAGTGTGAACTAGGTACACAACCCGTGTGACGAACAACATGTGCCGATGAAATATTATAGAGCACAAGCCGTGTCTACCTTTGAACAGACCATGTAGTTTTGTTTTAGGAGAGCCGTGTAGATTAAGCTATGTAGAAGGACTCGGGTAGGGGAAAAGTATTCAAGTACATGCCATGTGTTAAGACAACACATCGTGTAGTTATGGTGTTACATGGACAGTTTAAGATGGAGTACACGACCATGTCGATGTCTTGTGAGAAAACATTGTGAAGTATTTATACAAAAAGTGTATTCATGTTTTTTAGATCTTGAATTCTTTCATTCTACTGTTCTCTTCTTGGCCTCCTAGTTTCAGTCCTTGATAATCATGATCTAAGGTGTGCATTTGACCATGTAGAGTCATGCCACCGAGACGACCACCGGTTGTTCTCCAAGAGAGCAGTGATGATTATACTCATAAGATGGTGGGCGATGGGCTACCAGTGGATCCTACAATAGTGCTAGATGTGGTGACAGTTATTATACCGAACACAGGAACAGATACACACTTCCATGAAGGCTTCATGTTGTTCATGCAGACCTTCCAGGGAGCACTGCTGGCCACCAAATATAGGGAAAATATGACATGTATCTTCCAGTAGAAGCATCTGCCTATGATTTCAAGGGATGGAAAACCAAAGGCTGTGTAGTCATGGCTGGATTTGATAAATACGATATTCGAGCATCTAAAGTCGCCTCATGGGAGGAGTGTCAGGCATGCTTCAAACATGTTGTGTGATTCTACCAAGAGGTGGCAGGATGTTACCACCCAGTCCGTGCATCACAGAGACGTGACATGTGAAGATTTTCAGGAAGCCGTCTATGACTTCATCTTCCCAAAGATGCTGAGGGAAGATCAAGCTCGAGAGTTCATGAATCTACAGAAGGGCGTTATGTTAGTGATGGATTATTCTGCTCGCTTCACCGAGCATCAATGTTTTTCACCTGTTAGGGTGGGTGATTAGGTTTTGAGGTCTACATGCTTTGAGGATGGTCTTCGGTGGGACATTCGAGCACTGGTTAAAGTTTTAAGGTTGCCTACCATAGATGTTATTGTGAACTAGGCACGTATTACTAAGCAGAACCTACAAGAAACTAGTGTTGTGATTCTGGCCTGTTCGACACTAGTTTCTTGTACTATTCCTACCGGTAAGAGGAAGACACAAATGGATTTCTCTCATGGTGGTAGTACTAGCCAGAAGAACTCTTCAGTTGGCCTGCTAATGTTCTACCAGTGCGGTAGATAGGGGAACAAGAGACATCAATGTCCCCATGACCCAGTGGAGTGCTGCGTTTGCGGTAAGATGGGTCATCTACATTGTTTTTGTAGGGAGTTTCTACCGGTTTCTACTGAGAGGGGTTCTGTGTAGACTTCACATGCGGGAGCAGGACCAACAGTTTCTTACCAGTTAGGCAATTGGAATGCGTTAGGGCATGTAGGCCGAGATGGTGTTCGTGGTCGTGGTAGCTAGACAACAGGACCACAGAGGTAGCATGGTAGGTCAGCTCAGGGTAGCCAAGCTATGTCGCAGGGCTGCGGCACTAGGCTGGCATATACAGTTCAACAGACCGAACATGAGCAGGATCCTGGACCTTCCTCTGTCAGAGGTACTATTCTAGTTGATTTTTTTTATCTTCTTCACTTTTCGATACTGGGGATAAACATATTTCTATATATGTGGTCGTTGTAATGATCCATTGGATCTGTTATTCTTTTTCTTCAGATTTCATGGTGCTAGACACACTATTGGGAGTGGGGACGACATGTGTATGTCAGTGCACAGAGTGCTCCCTTGAGGTTGGTGGGTGTCACATTCTATGGGACCTATATGCCATAGAGATAAAAGATGATTATTTCATTCTAAGGATGGACATGTTGTTTCCATTTTGAGACATTGTAGACTGCTATCATCGTAGGGTGATTTTTAAGTCACTAGTGGGTGGAGAGTTTCTATACAAGGGAAAATGGGATGTCCAGGTGAGTTGATCTAGACCAGAGCATCCTGGTCATGGTGAAGTCATATCCCAGATTGTGAGTTTGTGTCTAGATGATCATTGGACTTGTCAGAAGGATTTCCCTCCTGTGGTTAATCGTTTTCAGGGATGTCTTCACGGATGAATTTTCAGGTCTACCTCCTGAGCGTGAGGTGGATTTCTCTGTTGATCTTGTTCCAGATGTGGCACCGGTGTCCATTCCTCTATATTAGAATGCTACACTCGAGTTATTGGAGCAGAAGAGGTAGTTATAAGAGTTACAGTCAAAGGGGTTTACCCGACCTAGTACTTCTCCTTGGGGTTCACCGGTCCTTTTTGCGAAGAAGGCGGACGATACCCTCAGGCTCTGTGTGGATTATCAGAAACTGAAACAACTGATGGTTAAGAACCGATATCCATTACCGTGGTTTGATTATATTTTTGAAAAACTTTATGGAGCAAGTGTGTTCTCAAATATTTGCATGAGGACCATATATCATTAGTTACGCGTTAGACCATCGGAAATAACACTTACAGCTTTTTGGAGCAGATATGGAATGTACGAGTACATGGTTATGCCATTTGGACTCATGAACGCGCCATTAGTTTTCATGGCCCTAAAGAATAGAGTGTTAAATCATTATCTGGATTATTTTGTGGAAGTCTTCATGTATTATATCTTGGTGTAATCTAACACTTGACACGACCATGCCACCCATCTTGAGATCATACTGAGATTACCGAGAGATCATCGACTATATGCTAAGCTCTCAAAGTTACACTTTTGGATGGACCAAATACAATTCATGGGTCATATCAACTTAGAGAAAATAATTTTATTTGGCCTAGAGAATGAGAGAGCAGCATTTTCCTATGATTAGCCTATGAATGTGTTTGAGATATAGAGTGTCTTGAGGATGCCTGGTTACTACATGCATTTTATATAATAATTAACCTGCTTAACAACTCTGTTGTTGGGTTTGACATAGAAGGGAGTGAAGATCAGTTGGGAAAATTCTCGTGAGACAGACATTCATGAGCTGAAGGGATTGTTGAAATCTATACCAGTCTTGATACTTCCAAAGCAAGAAAAGAGTTATACAGTTTACTGTGATGCATCAGGTATTGGTTGGGAGCAGTGATGAAAAACGGTGATCGAGTAGTTGCGTATGGGTCACAGTAGTTGAGGCAACATGAGAGGAGTTATCTGATGCATTATCTCGAGTTGGCTGTAGTTGTTCATGAGTTGAGATGTTGGAGACATTATCTCTTGGGAGAACACTTTTTGGTCTTTACCGACCACAAATGTCACAAATACATCTTTACTTATCATGACATGAATCTGAGATATCGAAGGTGGGTCTAATACCTTCAGTGCTTTGACATTGTGCTTTCCTATATAACTTGTAATGGTAATGTAGTAGTTGAAGCAATGAGTAGGAGGAATCGGGTACATGCAGTGCAGGAGGCTAGTGGTGAGTGGAAGCTCATGGATTTGTTCTCTGAGATTCATTTGGAGGTGCACAATAATCAGGGGCGAGCCTATCTTTCATCCTTATCTATGAATTCTACCCTCCTTCGTAGAGTTAGTATGAGAAAACTATCAGACTTAGAAGGACTAGTTCTATTGGAGTTGGTGGCAAGTGATGACCCTCCTCCTGGTTGGACGATAGGCGATGATGAGGTACTACGTATCCATGGAAGAGTGTAGGATCTAGGGGTTATAAGCGAGGAGTTGATGTGGGAGTTTCATTCTTCATCTTGGGCAGTTCATCCCGGTGTTAACAAAATGTACCATAACTTGAGATGTTAGTACTGGTGGATGGGTATGAAATGGGAAGTAGCTGATTTTGTTGAGAGGTGTTCCACCTGTCAGCACATGAAGTCAGAGCATCAGAGGCCAGACATATTATTCCAACAGTTACCCATTCTGGACTGGAAATGGGATGATGTCGCGATGGAATTCATGACAGGATTTCCGATGTCATCTCAAGGAAGTGATTCCATATGGGTTGTTGTGGAAAGACTTACAAAGGTAGCTCAATTTTTCAGATCAAGGAGACCATCGATGTTAAAGAGCTCGAGAATTTATATATCTGATAGGTTGTGTGTCTTCATGGGGTCCCTCGTTCTATCGTTTGTTAGGGACACCTGATTTACGTCTCCTTTTTTGTATAGTTTTTAGATGGAATTTGGAACACATGTTCTTCTAATCACAAAAAACCACCCTCAGACCGATGGCCAGTCAGAGCATACTATACAGGTGCTAGAGGACATTGTACGTTCTTGCGTCCGTGACCTTGGGGGCTCTTGGTAGAAGCATATACCTATGGTCGAGTTTTCCTATAATAATATTTTTCAGGTGACTTTTGAGATGGAACCTTATGAGGATTTATATGGTAGGCCATGAAGAACACCCTTGTGGTGGATGGAGGCTGGTGAGGCACCTATATTGGGGCCATGTCTCATGTAGGAGACATCAGAGTAGGTCATGTTAATTCAGCTGTGGATGGCTACTACATAGTCTTGTCAGACATCTTATGTTGATCGTCGTAGATGACCCTTGGAGTTCGTGGTCAGGGATCTGGTGTTATTACATGTTTCGCCGAGGATGGGACACAGGCGGATCAACAGATAGGGTAAAATTTTACCGAGTTATGTGGGGAAATTTGAGAATCTGGAGAGATTCAGGTCCGTTTCCTATTGGTTGCAGTTACCACAGAGGTATTATTCCATGCATGACGTCTTCCATGTATCTCAGCTGTGCCATTATCACTATGACTCGTCTCACATATTTCATCCTTAGGAGGTTGAGCTTCAGGATGATGCGTCTTTTTAGGAGCGTATGATTTGTATTGTCAATAAGTGCACGAAGGTTCTTCGAGGCTAGTTAGTTCCTCTCGTACGGGTGCTATGCCAGCATGTCCAAGTGCATGATGAATCTTGGGAGTGGTAGACCGATGTATGTTATCTGTGGCTAGAGTTGTTCTCAGATTTATGTTCAGCACCCTTGGAAGGATAATTCAGGGACAAATGTCCTTAAGGGGGGATGTTTGTAAGAACCAGGTTCTTTTTTATTGAGCTATAAGTAACATCTTTCCCCTTTTTCCTTATGTGTTTTTGAGAAAATAATGAAAATGGGGAAAATAAAAAATTTTGCGGGTAAACGCAGTGTACTTCTCCACACGACGTGTACTATGGCCGTGTGGGACGAGTACATAGGGCGTGTAAATCTTTCAGTGATGAAGGGTGTAAAAATTGACTACACGTCGTGTACTAGGTATTTATACGTCATGTAATAAGTCGGCACGTGAACAGTATGGTGGCCGAGGTAGCTGCCAACTGAGCTACATGACATGCTGGGTACTCCGGAATACACGCCATGTACTCATGTCGAAGGATGAACAATGCTGCGGTGGAAAGAAGCTGCCAGATTAACAGTTAAAAAAATGAAAACTACACATCATTTACTTAAGAGTACACACTGTATAGTCATGAATTTTCTCTTAAAACTGGAAATAGCCTCCTCATTTGGGAGAATAGGTAGAACCGCCGTTTGGAGCTTAGGAGGATAGCTGATCCTCGGAGGATCACCCAATCGCGTACTAGGAATCTGGTTCCGCCTCCATCGATCACGTTGGGAATGTAAGGGTAAGACCTCCCCTCTCCTTGGATTGTTCTTACAAATTCATTCCATAGGGAAAGTTATTTGAGTATGAGTGGGTGAATTTTTATCCCAGATCTATGCCATTCTTGGATGATCTAGGAGGCATCGTTCACATATACCGATCAGAGACGATTGATGTAGGTGGTCTGGTGTTCAATCCAAATGTTGGGTTTATTTTTTTCTATCGTTGTGCTACAATCCCATGTTTAGGGTGTCGTATGGATGATGAAATTTCTCAAATTATATCTATAATTGTATAGATAATCTAATGTTAAGTTTAAACTGCTGTTTGGGATCACTTCTTGGATCCTGGACCACCCCATGGGTGCATTCCCCTATTTAGCCGTTTGGCCAGGATACCTGATGGTATGCCATGATTATCTTGTGTATTTAATTTTCTTGATAGATTTTTTATATAAACTACTTGGTTATTCTTTGGGCTCCGCCTGGTTACTTGCGCCTATGGGAAGTGGTTATTTTAGCCTGAGGGTGTGGTTATATTAGCGAGAGGTCATGGTTATATTAGCCTGAGGGCATGGTTATATTTTCTTGAGGGAGTGGTGATATTTAGCCTAAGAGAATGGTTATAATTAGCCTGAGGGCATGACTATATTAGCCTGAGGGCATGATCACATTTACCCTGAGGGTAGGGTCTGATTAGCTAGAGGGAATGGTTCTGATTAGCTTAGAAATAAACTATGTTGATTTGATAAAAGAATATTAAAATGGAAATGTAACTGGTGGCAGTAGTTACATTGAGTACTCACTAGTTTACTGCATTTACTTTTCCTCACTGATGTTGCACATTTCACGGACAGTTGGGCACGAGCCTTTGGTGGGTGCCTACTGGGATTTATTTCTCACACCCTGTTTGGGTCATGTCTTCGGCCCGAACAGACTATATGACTGCATGTGTTTACATGGGAAATGGTCCTTATACAGGTACATGATTGTAGAAGAGGAGTAGTAGAGCATGGGACCGAGCTTAGTCTTAAGATGCTGATGTGTTCTATTCACTCTGTTTAGATTCTATTTTACTGTACATTGTACAATGAGTTGTATTGAACTGTAATGTAGTGTATATTGTTTTGGATTCTTTCATTGAAATATTGACATGCTGGATCATTATATATATAACTGTTGGTTATCTTTTACTGAAGTTGTTCATTTCTAGTTCATATTGTTTTCTGATTATGATGTTATAAGTTGTATATCTTTTCCACTACTCTACACTTTGACAAATGAGGGAATAGTTTTCCCACTATCAGACATGGGCCCTCACTTCTTGTTGGTAGCCTCTAGCATTTGAGGAAATGAGAATGTGGTCATGTGAACAACCTGGTTCGGGGGTACTCATGGTTTTGGTTATGGATCCTGGATGTTACATAGTTCATGCCACATAGTTAAGTGGAAAAATTAGTAATGACCATATGGTAACCCTGTGACATGCATTCATTTTTTAATATGTCCAATAAAATAGTTTGAAGAATGTTTTTTAACCATGTAGCCTCTCAATTATTGTTCTTCTAGGTTCTTAGTTGAGGGAACTCTTTTTGGAAAAATATTCTTTAAAATCATGCACGATGCCTAGATTCATTAAAAATATATAATTAAATTTATTCCTTTCCAGAATTAATGGAATATGGAATTAATATTATTTCATTTTTTATCATATCTTAGACTTGTCTTACCTACATCTCATCTCCCTTATTCCATATTACTATTCCATAGTGTTTCTTTAATTTTTAATGACGATTTATCTATGTAAAACCTTTGACCCCCAACCTTTCCCGCCAATTCTCTTTGGTTATATCCCTATCAGAGACATACATTCCAATGGTTTAACATGTATTAATATTTTATTTATGTATTCAATGATTTTCAGACATAGGAATTTTCTCATTGTTTCTCATACCCTATTCAGTAATATTCATATGGGTTATCACCATTAGTTGATAAAGCATTGAGATTTAACATAGATGGTTCATTGATTTGAGATTTAAATTTGAAATGATGATTGAGGTATGGTTTTGAGTATTGATTCATTCAATTTAGAAATGACAAAAATTATACTTAATTTGATTTTGAAATGGCAGGTGTTCTCTTTTTCATGTCATCAAATGAGAAAGGGATTTCATTTTTTGAATGGATATAATATCTTTAGAAATAAATACACAAATAGTTATTTTAATAATTATGTGGTGGCTCATGAAATTTTATTTTTATTAATTAATGATGCATGTGATCTCTAATGGAAATTAAAATTAATATTTCAAGGAACATGGGTATGCCTAAAAATTGAAAATAAGTAAAATTCACTAAAATGATTAGAAAATTTCATTGGGGTTCTATATTTTGTTTTCAATGAATGTTTGAAAATAAAAAATTATAAGAATGATTCATGAGTATATATTGATTCCTTGAATACATATTTATGTGGAAAAAATATCATGCTACATTCCTATAGAATTTTGAAATGAATGATTTACTATGTAAATGGGTACTATGTTTCTATATGTGTGTACACCAAATAGAATTAGATATATTTATTGTGAAGTCATGAAAGGAGAGGGTGTTACCTATTATAATTTTCATTTGGTATAATGTTATTTTCTTTTTGATTAAAACAATCAAATCCATTTTTAATTCATGAGAATATATGGTTGTTATTGTTTGAATACTAGGTACACTTTTTTCAATAGTTTATAAAAATAATTTGACTAGTGTCTCTAAGATATATTCTTTTAAATTATTGAATTTTTTTCATGTATAGTCTGGTGAAGAAAATTATAGGCATTAATGTATATATCAATTATTCGAAATTTGAAATATTGAATTGTTGATATGGTATTGTCTTATGTTTTCCTCAATGATCCTATGATCTCATGTTAACCGTTTTTGTCTATTATATTTTCTTTTTTGAATTCTGTATTATTTTGATATAAATCATATTTTATTCTCATCATTTGTAAGAAAACCATTATATAATATACCAATTTTATTTTAAAAAGATTTATTATGATATTATATTAAGAAATAAATATTTATTAATAGAAAGATAAATGATATTTGAATATTTCAGAATGATACCAAATTCTTAAATTAATGGAAAACTAACATCATATATTTATTTTCAAACCACCATGATTTTTTTGACTTATAATGTGTTAAAAAATGAATAGGTGGTTACAAAAGATGAAATTATTCTTACACCAATCATCCTTTTAGGTTATTTGGTTCTATATAAATGTAGTACATTGTTTTTGAATAATAGTAGGTAACATGATCTCAGTTTGGGATAGTTATGTTGACTAATAGAGATGATCTGATTCCACATAGAGATAGTCGGTGGCGTCAAATGTATTTTTCATTATTTATATTAGTTAATTTCACTTTTGGAAAATGTTTTATTTCCTAAAATTCACTCTATATTATTTATCTATAAATTACATAGTATGGAATTTACTTTTGATGTATATTTTCATGGATTTGAGTACTTTTATATAATAATTCTATTATCCTAATAGTGTAATATGAATTTTCATATAATTTTTACCTGTATATTTTTTAAATTATCCATTAAACCCATGGAATGGTCTTTTTGGGTAACACTGTTATTTATTCTTATAATTGATGAGAAATCATTTCGCTTTGTAAAAATATTTGGCCATTATACTTTTCTCTTACCTAGGAGGACCGAAAACTACCCTTAGGTGTGTCACAGACCAGCTTCAGAGCCTGTTCTGAGGGGTTTCCATGGATGTTTTGTGGAAAAGTGATATTAGAGTCCCGGTTATTATGGGGGTATATGTTCCCAATTTACCCCAGTTTTTTTTGGTCTGGATGATTAATATTATGATCATTATAATATTATGTTTGGGTCATTAATAGGTGTTTTATCACCACAAGCTCAAAATGATTCTCGATTCAATAGGGTAGTTTGAAGAATGTATCAAATTCAATCATTGTTTTTATTGTTTTTTGATACTTTCTTATCTTTATTTAGATGTTTCTATCTGGGGAAAGAGTGTTTATATTTTTTTTAATTTTTTGTTTCTAAAATAAGAATTTGGGTGAAAAATAGTGACTCACAATTTTTATTAATGGTCTTTGAAAAAGTGTGAAGATTTTATAAACCAATATAGACAACTTATAGTGATATTTTCATGGTTTAAACACAGTTATCTAAGACATATGACCACACCATAAGAAACAATGACTTCGTGCCATTTTTTTCTAGTTTTTAATGATTTTGGATTCTTTTATTTATTATTGTTCATATATTCAGAATATTTTAGATGATTATTACTAATTTTTAATATTATTTTGTGTCATTTAAATATGATTTACAAAATAATATAGTTTCATTGTTTTTTAAAATATATTTAATTTAAAAAAGATTATTATATTATTATAAATTGTTTAATAAATTAATTTTAATGGATATTTATAAATATTTTAATTAGATAGATACCTTTTTATACTACATATATTATATTAATATTATTTTTATGAAAATTAATTAGAAATTATTTCCTATCATTATAGATAGGATATAAAATGAAAATTATTTAATAATGATATGGGTGAAAATAAAATAATTTTTTCAAAAGGCATATGATGTTTTGAAAAACATGTTTTTAATAGGAAAAATGGAGTTATTTTCCATAATCCCATTAAGTATTTCTTATTTATTTTCATTTTTTTAAACTTGTACTAATATTAGTCTCCTTTTATCATTTATATATTTATTATGTTATTGCATTTATTCTTAATTATTATATGTTTGAGAGTTATTGCAACAGTAACTTGATATTTTTTCTAAGAATATTTTATTCTTGTTTATGATGTCTAAATATATATAGTGTTTTTATTATGATTCATGTATATTATTTATTATAATAATCCCATAATGTGTAAGTGTATTATAATTTTTGGATACATGTGGTTCACAATGATAATATCCTATAGTTTATCAAGATTTTCCTCATTGATTCCCCACATATGACCCATCTATAGAGCATAGTGATCCTTGTATTCATTCCCAACACAAGTTTTTTTAATATATTTATAAGATTGAAATATTCTTCACATACATCAAAACAAATATCCCCAAATATAGAGTAATTATTGAATAGTATCGATGGGATCTGCTTCTAGATTGATATTCCACAATCTCATAAACTCACGTTTGCTGCCTTCATGCAAGTGGGACTGTATTCTCAGAAGTGATTGTAAACTAGCTGAATAAATATACTAAGAACCGTATATTTAGAAAACAATAATACATTATTCATCCAAATATTTTCCCCCATGTGGTGTATGTATAAAAGAAAATATAAATGTACTGCCACTAGCAAGGTGATGGATTTAAAATTATTTGTTCTACAAAAAATTGTTTATACATTAGATTCCATGTATATTCGAAAATGTGATGAAAAATATAATATATTATTAAATATTGTTCATTTTTTTATATGAAATTAATGTTATATATTTATAGAGTATCTCTTAATTGAAATGGGAATTAATGTTCCTTTTTATGATGAGAAACATATACTTCCATGATAATATTATTGAAAATTGTTTTATGGTCAGATAACATTCAATGATGGGATTTATAGTATGTTAAACATCTCATGCGAGTGTTATTAATTGAATGAGGCCTCATATGATGAAGTATGATCTTGGAAATTTCCTTTAAGGGATATTATGAGATCATACCTACTAGTAGGAGTTCCATATGTCTTTGTTTCATTGGATATTAATATTTGTGAGAATGTTAAATGATTGTAAGAATCTATGATTATTATTAATTCCTTCAAAGACTACTTTAAAAAGAAATATTACATGGAATTTTGATAATATATGTTCATGGTGAAAATAGCTATGTTGGGTGATTCATGGACGATATATTATTAATGAATAAATTAAAGAAGGATTTATTACTTTTATAGTTATAAATGTTGATATCTTATACTATTGATTGACACAGAACCATCAAATTAATTCACATGGAAATTGTGTATATCTAAGTTAATTATAGATATATGATGAAATGCATATAATGAATATTAATTTATGTTAAGAATGAGAAGTATTTAGTTACCACATCCCATTAATGGTTCTCCTCCTAATATAAAAATGAAGGAAGCAAGATAATGAACTGCAATTCCTTCCTCCAAAAGGGCATAGGTTGTTGACTAACATCGATGTTAATAAAATCTATCATAAGTATGGCATTAAAATTTTAAAAATATAGTTTCAATATATTGGATAAAAAATTCATCAAATAATATAATGGTAACCAAAACCATCAAACAATGCATGATTAGTATAAAAATAAATTTAATTGTCTCCAAAAGTCTACCAAAAGACCAGTCCTATTATTGTGACTTAACAGTATCACTAAAACTAAATCTAGTAATTTCCATCATAGTCTTATAAATCCTCATAGAAACATGAAAACATTTTATATACATATTTTTCTGTAACATGTATTCTCCTAAATAACATACCCATGGTCTCTTATGAACATGTGAAGGGATAAAACTAACAAAACTATGAATAATGTACATAAACAAAACTAACATAAATTTGTATACTAACCTATCACAACCTCATCAAGACATGATCACCAAAAACGCATCCATTATTGAAATACAATATCAAACGTAATAATGAAAAGACACCCCGCAATCACTTCCCCCTAATTATCTTCTCCTATTCCGATATCAAACTTCTTAGGCTACAATACCTTCTAAGAATATCACACCACATAATCATCCATATCATATGTCGATTGAGATGTATCCCTACATAACCATTCATTCCATATGATCTAGAATTGTGAATATGCATTCGTCATTACCACTCTATAAACTCATACAAAAACGATATCTTATATCTAGGAAAGTATGGTATCATTAGTATGGAGGAAATCAGTCTTCTGATCCAATCATGAAATGTATGACCCCATAAGATATCATATACAAAATATTTTATGATATTTAACTCCAACCCATCATAACTGGGTAATTTCCATCAATAAACCATGTCACTAACCAATCTACAACACTAACCCGTGTCATTACTACTTCTAAGGGGAGAGTAAGGTAGAATGGTCAGCCATCCATCTGTTTCACTATAGGCCTAGATGTTGTGTAGAATAGCTATAACCAAAAACATTTCGTGTACATGAGGTTATGAAACATTTGTGGGACTCATAATGGGATAAAATTAAAATACATGATAGATTGATAGCACAAAACACCAAACAAATGGGTTCTCATTAACTATAGTGTCATAGTTCAGATAACCACCACAACACCACATAACATTCGTTACAACTACCTCCACCACTAAATTAAAAACCCCAAAAAACCACAACAAATAGCCACAACATCTCCACATTAAATTATGGATTTTACAAATTCGAAAATTTTATTATTTTCATGTAACTATCATTTAATAATCTATTTCATTCAAATTAACAAATACCCTTCATTTATTATTCATTTAATATAATTCAATTTCCACACATCAATTTTCATTCAATATTATATTGACTTCTATCCCATTAATATTAATTTATGAACCCATGTAATTTCATTTCGAGCATTAAAATCCATAACATGGCTAACCGAGAAACTAAAAAGACTAATATACATATTATATCATCCATCTCATAGCAACAGGTTCTAGAAAGAAATGTATACTGATCCATATAACTGATAAAACCACAAATCATAACCACCACACACCATCCCACATATCACCACATCCCATCCTACCATCACATTGTTGTCCAACTTATTCAACACCCATGATAGTTACCACCATCATAACATAGGCCACACCACTATTCCTACACATATAAGAGGTAAAAACAACATGAACATAAATAAAAAAAATTAGATTAAAAAATTTAACACATTTTCAAATTCAATAAGGTCTTTTATTACATTATTTCAATAATTATCAGGGGTATTCTAAAAAAAATTATATATTACCATGGGAAACAAATTCAATTGACACATATATGTTCTTATCATTTTACTCATGGTTATATCAAACATTAAAAAAACAATGTAATTAAAATAATATCAATGACAACATAATCATGATTCTCAACAACTTTATTTCTCAGTAGGTAAACAAGCATGTATAATTAAATAAGAAATATTACAAGAGGAGAAAGACATATAACTAATACTCATTCCCATACAGTGTTAATTACTTTAATTCATTATCTTTATCAATCAATCCTTTAGTATCCACCTATTAGATAAAAAAATCATTATGTCCCCTCACATGAAAATAAAGGATGAGGGAACAATCATCCCCTAATAATGTATTCCCATTTGTTGTAGAACGGAGAAGATTGTGGAAAACATTATCCAAGAACCAAAATGTAAGGAAACACCTTGATCAACCCAGAACACAATATACAAAATAATCTAAATTAGAAGATCACCATAGCAATCTATATCACCAATAAAAATCACCATCCTATATACGGACATGGAAAAATATAGAAATAAAATAACTAAATAATGTTAGAATTATAAAATATTGATCTCTAAAATATATGAGTAATATCCTAGAAGGATAGTGTTAAATACATCCAAAAATATATTATTACTCTACCAATATATGAGAGAAAATTATGTAGGAAGGTAGGGTTCAATGGGGTTTAATAATTTTTCCAAAAACTATAAAATAAAATTCCATGGTGAGAGGCCAGTCACAACTATTCAAGGGTTTCGACTTAATAAATATATATAATGTAAAGGAAGGGACCAAAACAAAGAGGGGCTAGTCAAATTGAAATTTTAGAAACACGTTACGGACCATGTCAAAGATTCAAAAAACATGGAAATTATCCATGATGCAATAACAAACTCCTATTCCACTAAATTATAAATTCAAGAAGTAGTCCATGTGGCATCCCATATCCATATTGTAGCTACCAAGAAAATAGAATAACTATAATAATTAATCAACTATAATCTCACTTTTTAGACTAGTAAACACTTCTTAGATATGATAAAAATGAAATATACATACAAAATCATTCTCTGGGTCTCGACAAAACAAATAATCTCTAAATTCCATAAAAACCCCATTATAGCACAAAACAAAAAATTACACCATAAAATCCTTCTCCAGCCAAAATATATTTTAGAATTATTCCATACATTCTTCTGCTCCAACAACTACCACCCCCACCCCCACGCATCGTGGCACATTCATCATATATGTTCTCATAAATTTGTGGTTTTGGAATATGAAATAGGAATATTACATACCTCTAAAAAATCATCCTTAATAATTAACTCCAAACATTAAAAAAAAGAGGAGGGTAAAAATAACCTTATTGAGAGAAACCTAGCTGGTTTATATTACAACTAAAACCAAACCACCATTAAAATACATAATCAAAAAAGAACCACATTTGCATATATAGATTCAAATAACAATTTAAATCATTACATATCTCAATCATACAACCTAAAAATCCATCAAAAACACTCCCACAAGAAAAAATATATTTTAAACCATTATTCAATATCATGATATTAGTTTATGTGGGTGGAATAAGCATTTACTCAATGACTTAAACAATGTCATAAATAGAACACATTTAGATAGAGATGTGGTTTCACTGCCATAAAGGTTTTTCATACATAACACACACCAACATTAATGGGAATAAGAATATCTCAAAAAACTATAAGTTTCAAATGTGAAATTATATAATAAAATATAGTATATGGTAAAACTCAATACAACTCAGGGTACTGGGAATTAATCTGAATCTCAAAAACCCCATTAATCACCTTCTAGATCCATGCTTCTACATCACATAATCCAAGGTAACTGTTCGTTCAGGAAAATTTTTCCCTCGATGATCCTGGATCTCTAATAATTTCTCAACAAACTTTATACCATCATTAGTATCAAAATCTCGCGATTCAATTAAATGGGACACCTCATGATGATACATATAGAGTTCTCACAAGTGAAAAAATTTCATTATTCCAAAATTTCCATACTAGAAGGACCAACTAACATGCCACCATTTCAACATGAAGCAACTCCTCAGAAGAAAAGATGAACTAAGGGTAAAGCGTACAACCATTACCAAACCTCTACTACTAATGTTGACAATGGTCTCAAAAAAAGATCTCTGAAATCAAAATAGATAGGGTTTTTTCATATAATCATTATATTATATCTAATGTTCCCACACATCCTTTAATATTTCTCAAACCATCTTGATCATTTGATTCAGGCATTGCACTACAATAAGAGAAAGAGCTACTAACTCCCCGACCTCTAGTCAGTATAATGAAGAATGACATAAACACCCATATAATTCTATAAACATGGATATGATAATTTGTTAGTGCTATATTTTTCATTTGGAGAAATAAATTTATAAGTGATTTTCCCATGATTCAGCAAAATCCATGACTTATGCTTGTGATATATCCTCAATCATTCGGATAGTACGCCCTGTATGCATATCTGTTTGAGGGAGAAAATCAGTGCTAAAGTGAAATCGGGTGCTCAATGCATGATAAAACACTATAATAAATATTTAGGTAAAATGAGGCTCCCTATAAGAAATTATGGCCCTCATAAACCTACGAAACAATACCACAATATCCACATACAGACTCTCAAAAACATCCTGGATACATGATTCACAGATCACCAAACAACAGACTGACCTCATCACATGGACAAAATAATTGAAATTTCATCACATCATCCCTAATCCTAGGTTATACTAGAGATGAAATGAATCCAAATTTCCTTAAATATCCCCTAGAAAACATCCAAGGGATGTAGAAATCATCATGGAACCTTGTTTCTAGGTTTCACATTTTGTAAAACTAGAAACCCCTCAAAAATAATCTACCACTAACCCATTAATAAAGGGAAAGCAATTTCATACCATCATTCCATGAAACATATTATACAGGATATTATTTACCATTACTTTTGAGAAATTAAAATCAAGTAGTTTCGACTCATGTTTTCCGAATTGAACAAAAAATTCCCCTAAAAGATAACCTAATTATAACAATCCTCTAGCTAACCCTCTATAGACTCATCCTAGACAACATGGTATCACATAATCTATTCATCATAGGCTCCCTATTGAGAATACCTCATCTACAACATAAAATATTTTTCCACGGCCATCAGATAAATAAAACTACTTCCACCAACTTCGTTATCCCCAATATGTATTATTGTGTGCTCTTTTATCCCTCTTAAATCATCTGTGAACTCTGTACCACATCACCAAAGGACATCAGACTCGGTGCATCTAAAATGAAATTTCTTTACCATGATTTCATGAGAAATCAAAATCATAATCTTAGAGAAACTGTAAGATCATATTTTGGATGATGTTTAGACCTCAAAGAGAGAGAAACATATTTTAGGCTCTTGTGGTTCTTGAAAGCTTGAAAGCACTTCCTAATGAGGTAATATAAGAAAAATATCGTAAAAATAATAACCTATAACTACATATCTTGGTTTTAATAATAATAACTTTATATATGTAACTTACTATTCCTATAAGAGATTATTAACCTCAATTTTTTATATATGCATGACATTCCTAGACACGATGTGTAATAGATAACTTCAAACATCACACCTTCCACAAGAAACCAATTAACTAAGGAATTTATAATATTCTCCGTTAATAAATTTATTGATTCCATATAATAATTGGTCCATGAAAAATCAATGTCATTTAATTTGAATGATGTTATCAAAGAGGAAACGAGAGAAACATTGGACCCAAATGTCAGATAAAATATCTTGTAAGGCCATGTAAATTATGATCATGTGCCACATTCATGGATGATTCTGATGAAAAAAGTTCCCCAACCTTAGATAGGTTTGGGGGAAAGCCAGTTGAGACACAAAATGAGTAATGAAATGCACTTATCACTTCAAAAACAGGCACATGGACAAGATTCCAAAGAGATGATGGAATTAAAGGAAGTAAAAGGTATCCAAATTATAATCACCAATTTCCCTTTTAACATGGAGTAATTTATTATATAATATATGATAATGACAATTAATTTGTTTAGAAACTTGTAAAATATATATTTCATGACACCCACAAACCCATCTGTTATTTCAATGACACCAAATGACAAGAAAACAAACACAAAGTGCATATACCTACACATGGATGAAGTGTT
This sequence comes from Viscum album, assembly GCA_963277665.1. Classification (NCBI taxonomy): domain Eukaryota; kingdom Viridiplantae; phylum Streptophyta; class Magnoliopsida; order Santalales; family Viscaceae; genus Viscum; species Viscum album. The sequence continues at coordinate 132,439,259 of OY728134.1, read as the reverse complement.
TGGAATATCCTTTTCATTCACCCTCAACTTATGATATCCAAACCACATGTTGATCTTCAAAAAACCTACAACCTCACCTCACCTATATTAATGTATTATTGATCCTCAGAAGTGGGTAGTAGTTCATGACCATCACCCGATTAAACTTTTGGTAGTCTACACACAACTTTATACTATCATCCTCCAACAAAAAAAAATGGGTGCAACCGAGAGAGGAACACTGTGTTTTATAAAAATCCACAAAATAAAATGTTAAAATTGAATCCATGAATCATGAATCCCCATTGCATCCATTTTATAGGATGGCATCAAAACTATTGTTGTTCCCAATTACAAAATTTTCCAAACCCCCACATCTTTTTAAGGCTATAGGGTCTGATCCACACCTAGGAATTCATTAAGGGACTCCTCCTCAACCCTCAAAATATCATCCAACTAATATTCCCATAACATCATGTCTAATTGAGATAAAAGTGCCTTTACCTTCATGTAACCCATATAAAACTTCACTCACAAAAAAAACTTCTCATTGACCCTCTACATTTGAAAATGAAACTCTCCTCAATAAGCTATCAATAGATACACACATGGAATAAAAAATCCATATTAAAGATAACATCATATAGATGCATTTGTAACATAAATAAATCCCCCCAATTACTACATTTGTCTCATTACTATTATACATCCATGAAATAAATTAAACATAGAACTCTAACCTATATCTGTCAGGATAACACTAGTAGAACTAGAAGTCTCTCCACCTATAGTATGAACGAAAATACTAAATTAGTGGAAATAATGTAGTGCATGGATCCCAAAATAAACAACCAACACACAAGGGTAGATGATAATATGATCTTACCAATGGAAAACTATAGACATGACAGTGTAGGATCATTTATTGTATACATTTTCCCTTGTCCAATTGTCCTTACACAATGTTGATGGATTCCAAAATCATGCATCGACCTTTGTCCTTGAATTTGGGGAACATCACAAGTCATCCCCATACAATCTCCATATTCACATTCTTGATAAACAAATATTGGGTTTCTTTAAAGATTGTACATACTCAAAGGGAACTATTATAACTAGTGAAAAGAATCCAAACCTCCAACCTGATAAAAACCTCCTTCAGATATTATTCATGGATCATAATTGATAAAAGTACCCCTATATATTAAATGAAAAAACATTAAGCATAGAGTAGATGCTTTAGAAACACCATCGTATTATAAAAAAGGTTCACCATGGTAATATTTACAACTGACTAATTCCATACTCCTCAAGATTATTAGGTGGCCATACACTTGAGGCTCACCTCCTAGAGGAATAACGCACTTGACAAGACCCACTTTCATTTTTACTTCAAAATACTTACGAAGTATAATTGGGTAACTCCATATCTCACATTTGGGCACAACACCTCAAAACAACTCTTCACTCTATACTAATCATATAGAAATATATAATCATAAATATATAATATATCCATGAACTGGATCGCAAACTCTAACACACTCAGGAACCCCTTCTGAATAGAGGGAAAATCCTACATCTTTATTTCATTCATCATGGTTGATAAGAATACCCACTTTAACTATTCATGGAAGCTATACCATGAAATATATATAGAATTTAATTCACTAATATACAATATCCATGACTGATGTAAAACTAATGACATCTAGATAACTTCAAAAGAAACCTAAAACCCAACAAAATATTGATTCATACCAAATGAGAAACTAATATATTCCAACAAGAACTCCATATCCATGTTATAGATATTCCCCTCATAAATTCCCATACTATACCATTGGATGGAACCCAAAGAACTAAACTAATCCTCATCATTCCTTATTAGGTATATCCTTTGATGATCAATATAAAAAAATTTCTAAACCTAAAATAATACAGCTTCAAACAAATTTGGACCATGATCTATTTATTAAATATTAATGAAAACACCTAATCTTTGAATCTTGGGATTTTATCTTCCTCTAATAAATCTATTATATTTTAATTAAAATAAATTACCCAATTTGAAAGACCAATTTAAAACATCATGATTCATTTTCATTTTATATGTATATATCCTAAATGCAAGACCACCTTAGTGGGTCATTCAATAATCTCAATGTCTTTACATCCGATTTTGGGCGGACCTAAAATCCCATTTCATATGTGATATCTGTAGCCTATGTCTCTTACTAATATCAAATGGAAATATTTACCTACAAAATATTCATGAACACCTCCCTCTAAAGGTAAATCTCTTGGGATGAAAATGAAGGAAGAGTGATAACGACCCTTGTGTTGCCACTCTAATAAGCCTTAGGATTGAGACTATCACAATACATGATATATGGAAAAAAATACAAATACATTTCATCATATAATCACCAAAATAGAAGTCACATGATAGTGATTTAATATAACCACTAATTAAAAATCTAGTGACATCTATATGAGTTAATAAAAACCACCCACAAACCTAAAATAGAGTTTATATAGACAAAGGGTGACTATAACAAATATAATCAATAGGATCATACTCATGGACCCTCTTGAGTATGTGAAAAGAGATTACTAATGTACTAGTGGATAAAAAAAATCAAACATACACCTAAAATTTTAAACAACCCAAACCTAACCCCATTATGGAATGATCACCAAATAATTCATCCAATGTAGAAAAATATTCTCCAACTAAATAACTAAAATGTTGCTCGTAATTATTTCCCAACTTACTTTCGTCCCTCAGACCCCAAAAATAAAAATCATCTTCACCCATTACTTTAAAAAAACATAACATATAAATCCACATTTTATGTGGTTTAGAACACATCCATAATATCAAAAACCTCTTCTACTATCTGGCATCTATTTTTAGCATCAGACATCATCATATTGCAACTTCATCTACATAAGCACTTCTTATATATAGGGTACTTGGGTATCATGAACATAATAGAAAACAACCATGTTCACTCCTCCCCGAAAAAATGACCACCACTACATATCACATCATCAACATTTGGTGTTCTCCAACACTAATTAATAATCACTGGGTAATCTAAAACATCAACCCTTATCAGTGGGTAAAATCATAAACCAACCTTTATCGTCATCTTTATTAAAGGATTAGTTGTGAAAAGAGGCAGCCAACCATACATTTCAACACCATTCATGATATATGAAAAAACATTGAGAATCCAAAATAATTTTCCACTAGAATAGTTTTCTATAAAGGGTTGGGTTCATAAATAACATACCAAAAATAAATGATAGATAGATAAACATCAATACCCCACCTATGGGTCTACGTAAACTGAATTAGCGAACTCCACAATGCTTCCATGAAAACAACTTTATATATCACAAATGATGAACCCGCTAAATTCCTGAAAAAACTCTGGAAACACACATTGCTACAAAATATTGACATTATATTATTGGTTCTAGAAATTTATATATATAATGAGTTTCTAATAAATCTCATTTACAATCCAAAAACAATGTAGATTAAAATAGGCCATTCATTCATCATTCATTTAATTTAAGAGGAATTTCCACCTTCCCCCCACTATTACATTTAATTCCACACCATGATTATTAATTAATTGACTCATTAAATTTAATTTTTATCATTTCAATTCATTACATGTATAAATTTCAACTCGCATAGCCACGCCCCACAATGAATCCTTCATCGAACATCAACCCCCACCACAAAACAACATAATCCATGACATATCATCGTAATTACCACACCTAAAAACCACATCATGTAATACCATATCTCACTCCATTAATTAAAACACCACTTCACTACCCAACTTATTCCATACCCAATATAGTCACTAGATAAAACAACTAAACAGTATTTCCACACATCACGAATGTCATCACAAAAAACACTCTGAATGAAAACAACACATATAGTCTTATCTAATTAACAACAATTTTAGATATAATAATAGATTTAACTACTTTATTTCATTATAGAAAATTGGTATGAAAACAAAAATTCAAGTATTTCATGGGAATCAAATTCATTAGATAACAAAAAAAATTCATAACCATTTTATTTTGGGTGAGATTAAACATTCCACAGAATAAGGGATTCAAAATTATATAAACTACTATACATGAAATGTTATAAATAACTGTTATTTTGAGAAGGGTGACACGAATGTATTTTCAAAAAAAAACATGTATCGTAAATATTTAAAATCATTAAATTAACATACTTTTCCATTCAATTTAAATTATTCTAATTCATAATATATATTAATATAACCATAATCATCCCTAAATCTAATGAAAAAACAAATGAAGTTTCATAACATGAATGTAAAATAATTGATAACAAGGATCCTTAATGTTATACAAACAGTTAAAATTCAGAGTGTAATCTTAACTGAAGATGTGAAGAATATCCAAACACCACAACATAACGAAAAACCTCAATCAAACAAGATCACATCATCCCCATAAATCCACCTCAAAAACATCTCCTTAACCATTTTCCACCCATGAATGACCTCCCTTATAGAAATGATCAAGGGGAAAGTTGAGAAGGTAATGAAGATAATCTCCATATAAATAAATATTAATAATCATTAGATTCTAAAAATCAATGACCATAAGGTGGGGGTAAACGTACTCCCAAAAAACATAGGATTCACTCATGAGTTAAGAAATAAATAGTATGAAGATAGAGTAGAATGGAATTTGGGAATTTATTAGAAAACATGGAAATTTAAGGCCATTTAGAACACCACTAATTATATCACAAGGGTGTTTACATGGGAAAAATATATGGTGTAATCTATGGGACATTTCCATAGTTGGATGATTCAAATATATATTCAATAAATAAGGTGGGTTTTATTATGTATATATGACAAACCATGGGAAGAACCCTGAGAAAAGAGAAAACACATTTTCATATAATTTGATCGCCAATAAGTATTCCACACAATAACCCAACTCCATGATGATGATACAAAAAAATAACAAAAACAATTTCTCCTCGAGACCCCATGTGACAGTCTAGTAACCAATCCAAATATTTGTAAAAAATGTCATATCAATCAAATCACCACCTTCAGAGCCCCATTCCAATGTCAATATCCCCATGTTTTGGGAACATTCTTTATAGTGAAATAAACATTTTCATTATAAAAAAATACACTCCTGTTGAAATTTCAACTACTTATCAACCATCCATGTTACTACTCCATCAGAACATCCCCCTTACTCCTTTGTTGAATGGATTATTAAAATGTAATCGTTTAGAAATACTAGAACATTACACAACATGATTGATGATATATCATGAAAAGTGATTATATTACATGATGGGACTTCATATTTGGTTTTTTTCACTATGAAATCACGCCTTTTTATGTGGTTTGTTAAAAATTTTCTTAGACACCACACTTGGACATTAGGAAAGGATCATTAATATCATTGCGGAAGATACCAAAATGTTTGCAGAAAAATTCATTTCGATGGTCTCATTTAAATATTATTTATATATAATAGTTTTGTTAAATATTATTCTTCAAAACATGAATTAATTTTTGTTTAAAATTATTATTTTTTTGAAAATATTATATAAATATTTATTCATTATGTAATTATTAAGTTATGTTACCATAAACTATTTTTTGATAAGATGTTTTTTTGTGGTAAGAAGTAATTATTTATTTTTTATGAAAATATGATTTATAATTACAGATATATTAAAATATATTTATTTTTCTGTATTTAAATAGAATATTTATTTATTTATTAAATTAAAAATTTATATTTATTCAAGAATACAATAAATTTTGGGGAGGATAAACATAACAAATTCTTTCAAGAGATAATTATTTATTTACCATATTATAAGATAATATATACCATTTCACGGGTAAGAACATTCCATAAAATAAAATGAAATTATTTTTTATATTATAATACATGTGCTTCCATTTGTGATTAATATATTATTAATTGAAACTATGTCTTTACAAAAATCAATCCCTAATCACAGATCTTTATGTTGAAATGTATGTAATTCTAGAAGGCATTAATCACTATTCACAATATTTCTCATTACATCACACTCCTATATTAGGCCAAACATAAGTAATAACAATAGAAATTCCATCAAGACAGAATAATCAAGAAGTGATCAAGGTGGACAATGGATGATGATCAATCAACTACAACTACAACAGACACTTCATTGATGTTGTTCAGATATTGATGGAATATGTTTGGATAAATAGTAGTGTGGCTCTTCATTGGTTCCTCAAAATGAAATGACGATAGATATATTGTGTTCGGATGATCATAGCAGTCAATATATAAATACCTTAAGACATTATAAAATTTCTTAATATGTTTTAGTTTAGTAAAAAATTAACATGAAATGATCATATTTCTCTGTTCTGGTGAAATAATTTATCATTATTTATATTAAAACATTCATTGGTTATGAAATTCACATCATGTTCATTGAGAATTATCAATTTATTCCAAAAAAATATTGTGTTGTCTATAATACCAATGTTCTATTCTTCCTCATATGAAACCATCAAGGGGTATCTGAGTAATAAATCTCAGTTTATTTTATTTATTAACTATTGATCAATTTATATATTTATATGTTAGTTTTAAATGTATGAAATCCATTTTTATAACATGATGGTCATTATATGTTTTATCCACTTTATTTTAAAAAATATATATCCTATATCTGATTGATATTTAATGAAGAACACACAATCCACCCATCCATAGTTGTTGGAGATTATGATCAGTTTGTATAAGATTATATAACATGTATCATGAAGGTATCCTCCATGTATCCTAGTATATTATGCATAAAATAACCATGGTTTACATGGGGTTTATGAAAAAATAACACTTATATGTATTAAATATACTTCACATGTTTACTAAAACAGGTTATAACATGGCATGTCAGACTACACTCCATGTAATTTTGTAACATGCTATGTATTCCATGTGCCTTTCATGAGAAAAACATTGTCAAAGATTCATTTTGTATTAATTAAACAACACAAAAAGATTGCAATCTATTTAACAAGGAAGTTACATGGTGTGTACTTTTTTTACACACTATATAACTAAAAATAACTCAGTAGAAAAACATTTGTTATCTATATACATATATCACAAACATAGAGAGTGTATAATACATGATGTACAAATAGATGTAAAATTAAGGTAACCAATTTGTTTACATGGAAAGTTGAAATTAATTTATTACTATATAAAAATTCATCATTATATATTACTAAAGTCATTTATTGACTTTTACATTACATATCATTTGTTTTATATTCTATTAATTTATAAATTAATTTATATGTAGAATTATGAAATATATACCATGTAGAGTTGTAATAATACATCTACTCAACTCGAATTAAATTTAGTACATGCTACATTAATTACAACTTGTTTTGTGATTCATTTGTTTACTCCACGTAATTATGTGACAAAAATGTATGTTTTATTCCACATGAGTAGAGAATATATTATCTCAATACATTCCAACTATTTATAATAGGCACCCTCTATTTTTTTTCATTTCCTTGTTGTACTTTTATTTTATTAAATATAAATAATAATAATTTATATAATTTATTTAAAATAACTGTGGATGGCTATCTCTATTATATATATAGATGAAAATTAATATAAGAATAATTAAATGATTAATCAGATAATTTTTTTGTTTCATTCAATGATGTTTTATCTATGTAACTTAACAAATCATATTAAATTTTATGTAGTTATTTTATATTAGTATTTAGACACAAATAGACGATCAAGTTCATAGAAAAACTAGTGCTTGTTTGTGCTTTATTTTAATTTAATTATTTATTGTGTTTTTAAATGATATTATTGAATTATATTTATAGAATATCATTCATCTATAACTAATTATTATGCACATACATGCAGGACAGTAGTTTTCTATATACAACCCACACATCTAGTTTCATTAATTGACATGGGAATGCAAAGAATTATAATCATGCATCCATCCAACACATGTAATTGGTAAAAGATGAAACAAAGGGGAAACCAAACCAATGATATTCATATTACATGGGTGGATTCCTATAACGCAATATTAGGATGGCTCAAAGAGTTTTCCCCTAGGGGTAATGGTTTGTTTATTATCCAAACAACAGAAAACTTTCTACTAAATCCCATTATCATTCTATTTTTTATTTGTTTTATTTATATCTAATTAATAATTTATTTTATTGATTACAAATTTTAATCACATAAAAAATAAAATAGTGTTCAAATATCGATTTAAAATAGAAATAATTACACATTGTTATTTTATCAGCACATTTCTAATTAGTTATGTATGATGCATTTAATTTTTATTAGACATAAATATGTTTAAAATAAGGGAGTTCATGATTATGAATATAAATACCTCAAGTTAATATAAATTCATTACACCTTCCATTATTTGTATTTAGAAAAAACAAAGTTAATTTTCTAGTTGTAGCCATACACAGGAGAACCATAATTTATTAGGGAGTTTCATTTAAGATGGTGAGTTTTTATAAAAAAACATGTATTGTATTTGATTGAAATGGTTATTTTCAAAACATATGTGAAATAAATTTAGGGAATCTAGTACATGATTTCAGGATACTAGAGACCACTCAACGGTTCAAGGAGCTCCTTGTAGTTATGTAGAAACACCACCATCCTATATACCTAATTACTAACAATTTTAGGACACCCCATCTCTTATCTGGAATTAAATAATATGAATGTTTAATATTCCTGCCATCTATAATGATCTATGAATAGAATTCTTATATAATAGAATCCTAAATTCTTTATCCATATTCCATGTAGGCATGTGATGATGAGATTTCAATCTATAAATCACATGACTAATGGGTTATATGCTTAATGTATACCACATTAAACTTTTTATAATGAACTCATGATGTTACATGAGAACATTTATAACAATTTCATGATCCATAATCTCCATTATATTTATCAGAAGAGGTCTAGAGTGAAATATTATGAGTTCCTTGTTGCTAAATTCATTAGGAAACATATATAAATTATCCCATATGAGAATAATGTAGTTAAATATATTTCTTACATTGATATCTATGAGGATCTAAAGACAAATATACCAAATTAACTATGAATTAATATTAGTAATTCATGAATACCATTGAAAAAATCTAGTTTTATTTTAATTTTAATATGAACTACATAGAAAAGTCTATACCAATCCTTCTCAATACACTCAACAATGTTTATACATATACAAAGGTTATAAATTCATCATTCATTATAGTGCATAAGAGTAATGGGTGGTCGAAGATATTGAATACTAACATAAATTATAAATATTTTTGAAAACACCATTTTAAGAAGATGAGGATCAATGGGATATAATGCAAATAAGATGATATAATATTATTAAGAAAAAGGTCCTCTTGAAAAAAAGATGCACCTAGATAAATAAATAAAAATAGGATTCAATTTCAGTGGTAATTGGTTTAAATAATTCTATATCTATAAATTGGTTATTATAATCATCATTCAGTTCTCAAATATATTTTTAATTAATGCACCCAATTATATTTTAATATATTTCCCATGGTGAAGTTGATCCCTGAAAATCCAAGGTAGACATAATTACTTGTTTGGATATTAGAGACTAATACCTCATTTTGATGATTTGAATGATCATTCTTTTTGAAATATTTTAATTAAGTGTTTAAGTTACTAAAAATATTATTTCTATTTCTCAAATTGTTAAAGATGAATTTATTTTCAAATATTGGAAAAAGTGACTCTTATTCACTAAATAATTAAATTTTTATTGTATGTAAATGTTGAATAATATTTTTATTGTTTTATTATATAAATAATGAACGCAAATTAAAAAATAGAAATATTTCATATGACTCATACGACACCCAAATAAGAAATCACCATCTAGGTCATCTAAACAGAAATATTTTGATTTGATTAAAACAAGATGGGTATTTTGAATATTTTGATCTAAAATAAAATTTTATATTTCAAACATGTTTTCAATGGATAATTGGAAAATATAAAATAGGTAGAAGGGAATAATGGTAGAATGATCATCATTAGGTTTTTCGTATTGATGTGTTTAGACCATTTATAATAGAGTCATGGAGTGGGTACTTATACCTCATATCATTAGATTATGAATATAGTAAATATAGATATGTCTACATAATGAGGTATAGGTGAAATTAATTTGATATATTCAAGGACTGTGATAATGAATATGTGAACCAGATTTGATATAATAATAAAAAAATCCACTGAACCCAAGTATGTAATATCATAATGTAGGCTTCAAGAATTTTAGTAGGATTTAGGGAAATTATCTCAACTAACTTCAATTTAAAAACCAAAATCTGATAGAGTATGTGAATGGAGGAAGCTCACATAGATAGATGTTGTAATATCAGTAATGATAATTGGATGTCATTGATTATGAATTTTGAGGTACGTATTATAGGAAATGATATATGTACTAAACCATGTGACAACTAAATAAGTTACACGAATTCCATATCAGATTTATTATACAAATAAACCAATTTTGTCTTGTAATTGGGGGTGGGGTTACAATGATTATGTAAAGGAAATTTATATAACCAAACATTCACCCTGAGGAACTAAGTGTAATCTTATAGTGTATCCTATTAAGACAAAAGGATATTACCTAAAAAACTATTCAAATAAGAAAATTTTGGTTAAATATTATATGATATGTTTTATGGGGATCAATTATCCAAAACTAGTTATGGAAGATGGATATATATTTATGAGTTCATAAATTTTGAAACACATGAGTTGAAAAATGAAAAAACTATTCAAATTAATATTAATGATGAAATTTTTGTGACATAAATACTTCATACACGTACAAGAGAGACAATCGATCATGAAATATATGGTTTTTTAGTCATCATGGTTAGTGAGTCATTATTAGAAGATAATTATGAATATATATCATATAAGTAAGCGATACGTAACACGAAATCATCCATGTGGTAAGAACATATGAATTATAAACATGATTCTGTGTACCACAATAACATTTGTATTTATAGAAGATCCTCTTATGGATGTAAATATTTTTGTTGTTGTAAATGGGTATTTTTACTGTCCAAGTGTTTATTAATAATTTTGGTCATGAATAAATGTGTTTTTTATTATATTATATAATATTATGCACATAAAAAACATAGAGAAACCATCAAGGAAATTGGATCATTACTAAATACTCTTACATTAATCAACCTTGAAACATTTAAAATACAAAATATTAATAATAATGAAATTAAAATAGAAAAGATGAAGTGAGAAATTATGGATCTCCTCGATCTACTAGATTCCTCACCCAACTATAAAAAACATAGAGAAGAAGAAAAATATTAGTAAACCAGGCTATATATTTTATAATGTTAATATATAACCTGTAGAGTAATTTATTTGAATATTTATTGAATAGAAAAAAGTTGTATTTATAAGAGTTAATGTAATTAATGGAATAATATTGTGAACAATGGAATAATAAATTAACTATTTGAATAGTAAATTTACTCAATAATAATAAATTATGATATAAAATATATTTATCATAAAAAATTTATGAAAATATAAATTTTATAATGCCAATAATATCATGATTAAAAACTCTGAGAAAATATCACTTAATTTTTAATAAATTATATTTTAATTAATATTGTAAAGTTCATTATTTTTATATTAAAATTTAATATTAACCATTTTAAAAATATATTATTTTAAAATTAATAACATGTTTTTAAATCAGCCCATTGAAATTGGCCAAAGGTGAATTTAGGAAATTTTATGAAATACTTCAATTTTCGCGTGAATATTAAATCTTGTTCACATAATCTCTTCATGATATATTTTTTCATAATCTAGTTAGTAAAATATTTAAAAAAGTATATTCAAACCTAAAACGATCCTTCCAAAATATAAAGACAATATTGATTCTTTAAAATAATAATTTTAATTTCTTTCAACATTCTATTTTACTTAACAAATGAATTTAAATTATTATAGAGATTTATAATCTTAAACACATTATATTATATTAATATATAATTTATATTGTACAAAATATAATGTTACACATTTGACCTCTGATGTATTATTTTTATAAAATATTTTATTCTAAAATTTCTATCTCTTCATGTCTATATAACCCCTCTCCCTACCATTCGAAAATAACTCATCCCACCCATTCCAAATAAAAATAACTAACTGAATATTACCCTTTATTCTTCTTAGAATCCATAAGTATGTCCAAGAGTAATCCAAATCTGAAAATAATAAGAGTAAAATATTTGTATTAATGAATCTATTACTTTGTTAAATTTTTTATAATCTACACTTTTATTAGAAAAGTGCGAAACCTTCATGTTCCACCAGGGGAATCAAATGAAATAACAGATAACAAATATATTAAAGGCCAATATAAACCTATTAGATGTGACCTCCTGATATAATTTTCATAAAATAAAGTTTAGCTCTTTATTCTGGTCATCATAGTTAATATATTTGATCATGTAGGTAAATTTTTACAATTCTTGCAAGAACTCTTCCACTGTTATATTATTATCATTGAAGCCTTTGTTCAGAATTAAAATTTTTTATCAATCCAATCACCCTACTCCATGTTTGTGTCCACTTGAATTAGTGTCCCATTCATCCTTTTTAAATGCCCACTTGAATCATGAATAGTCATTATTGTATCTAATATATCATTGTTAGAGAATATAAGGAGGACGTATGATTTTTCCATAACCTCTAAATCTGTGTCCCACTACGATACAACATCAATCGCCAAAGTGAATTCTCATATTTCATCATGCCTTCCTAATGAATGATTAAACATTAAAGAAGATGACTCAAATTAATTTCGCATCATCAAAATTATGAGTGGTTAAAATATATTATTAATAATAAATAAATGTATAAATTTATTATTTTTATGAATATATAACTAATATAATAGTTACCTATAAAAATAGCTAAATTAAGGAAAAACAATATTTTTTACGAAAACATGGTATCAAAACACATCAATTTCATTAATAGAAATAATTATAATATAATTAAATATATATAATTTATAAATAATTGTATAAATTAATTTAATTAATTTCTATATTTATTTTTTAATAAAATTTTTTAATTATTAATTAAGAGAGAATGTAAAAAAATGTGTGATTAAAGGTAAGGGGATTTCCAAACCCAACTATATTTCATTGGGGTTTTCCTTGTTATGAAAAATTATAATATGGATATTCATTAAATTCTAATCAAATATAATTTCATTACTAATCACTCTACTATTGTGGATAAAAATGTTTCCAATTTTTTTATGATAAGTATAATGAATTTTTCCTAAATAAATTTTCTTTCAATTAGACATATGGTCTCGTCTTGAGATTGTTTCTTCTCCACATGATAATGACAATAATTATAAAAGTTGTTTTTCTATTTGGTAACCAAAAAGTATATTTATTAATTAATGATTAATAAAATTCATGTGAAACCCATTCCATTCAATTTTTAATTTTTTGACTATGGTTTTAATTACATCGCAGGTATTTATAAAATAATAAATTTTGATATCAATTAATATTTTTAAATTTAAAATTAATTGTAGTTTAAAGGGAATAATATGTATAATATTGTACCCAACACACCACAATATGTTTCTCTGAAATCTTATGTTGCATATATCACAAAGTTATACTGAAAATAATACAACAATATATTATTATTTTAAATGGTAGTTAACACATTGTCGTTGTATTGGCGAGAATGAGAATAATTAAATATATTATAATTTTACATATTAGATAAATTTTTATACATTTATCTATATAATTTAGATTTTTAAAAGTAGAATTAATCTACTTTTACCCATAAAATACTCAATTATTTTTAAAAATCCATTTTACTACCTTTGGATGGTGAATCATTTTTAAAAAATAGTTACTGTCACTTTTATATTTTCTAATTGACAAAATAAACCTTTAAATAACAATCTGGACTTCCAAAATTACTTTTGGTATTTTTATGACAAAATTCAATTTTTAATGAATAGTGCACAATACTCGATTTTGATTAAAAACTGAATTTTCTTCTAATTTATTTATATTTTTAGATTGTCCTTTTAATTGGTTTTAACATGTAATTGGATATTTTTTGTATTTTTTAATCCCATTATATTAATTATAAGTAATTTCACATTTTAATTGGATAGAAACACATGTCAATATTTTGATAGTTTTTACCTCTTAAAAAACCTTTTTCTGATTTTGACACCTATAATTGATTATAAATTAATTTTTGCCAGTTCTTTTTTTTATTTGAATTTGGAAAAGTGGATTCCTTATTTAGGATCTGAGGGTCTAAATTATGCAAATAGTTACCAAATCATTATGGAAATTATGAATAGTAAATTTAGTAATTATTATTATTTACCATAGTTAAAGGGTAAACAGGAAAATAAGGGTTAAAAATAATATTATTATTATATAAAACTACAAAAAACGTGTCATAATCCTATTGGATGAGATATTTACAAAAACGAAAACATTTAGGAGAATCCATTGGCTTTTTCGAGCCACATGGGTGTGAAAAATGAAATTTTATAATATTTAATTTAATGAAAATGGAAACATAACATAGACATGTATATTTTAATATATATATTTTAATATAGAGTTATATAAATGAAATCATGGAATATAAATAGTGATTGTAAATCTAAAAATACATCCTACATCATGGTATTTTACTTATAATTTTTAGACATTATATAAATAAATAAATTTATTTGTGACATAATGATGATGTAGTGATTACCTTATTAATGAAGGATTAAAATAAATTATTTTATAAATACTAAATGAAAAGTTATTTGAAAATTTTGATTCTATAACAGAATTTTTAGGATTACATTGACATGTGCTGGATATGTTAATTCAATTAGTTTGATGGAATCAAGTTGTTATGACTTTAACAAAAAACAATTACTAAATAGTGTCAAAAAGGACTTAAATATGTTTTTAAAACAAATACAATTCTATTAAATGATATAATGGTCCCAAAATTTTATGATTCAGTATAATAAATTAAATAATGTAAAAAGGTCATTAATGACACACTCTTGTTTCTATTGGCATGTTATAGTAACTATAGTAACCATATATTATGACGATACGAGAATATATAGTAAGAGTTAATGTTTTTAAATAATGGTTAAAGATAAATGATAAGGTTAATTTGGTGGCATTAACTTGTATAAAACCTATTATATGAGAGTATTTCAACCCATTATCATATTATCCTTGATATATATCACTTTTTATATATTATAATTGTAATATCATTTTACAGTAAAATTATATTTTAGGACTTTCTTAAAGTGCCCCTCCACCATCTTAATAAAGGGTACCACCTCTACCCAATTACTCACTCATCCCAATCTCATTATATTGTCCAAATTCTTCTAAATAAGATCCCAAAATACATAACTTACACCTAGTAGCTGCATTTTGGGTATAAATTCATCCAATTGAATATGTGTGAATTAACTCTGTTTGTTTTACATTGAATATACAATTATATTGGGAGTATATATATTTTGACACATATTTAGGCCATTGATTTATCGTAAATCTATTGTTAATTTTTTTTAAGGGACTACATGTCAATCTCCTTTTATTGAGGGATATCTTCTTATTGTGCACCTTTATTATCCTATAAGGTGTATATATAACCTTCATGACATTTAATATCATGAATTTCAATATTCTCATGGTATTCAAGGTTTCCATTTATTTTATTCTTTAATGATTTTTATTCAAGTGTTTCTCATGTGTTACAGGAATATTTTACTAAAACATTGTTTGAAATATTTTTAATATTTTTTATAAAATATAAAATATCATTTATTTACATCTTTAGAAATGGGTTTAAGGATTTAATTATATGGTCATGGGTGATTTAAGCTGTAAATTGAATTCAAATGTTTCAATGTGTAATGGGACACTATGATTCAAAACACTTCATTTTGAATGTTTTAAGTAGATTGATTATATAAATATATTGAAATTATATCTTGTGATTCCAATGTGGAAATTCTATTTTTTACATTATGCATGTTTTATATGTTATAACTATTTTATTTTTCTTGGGAATTTCTTTAGTATGTTGGTGGTTCCATGATAAATTGAGGGAGGTTGAGCCAGTGATTTCTCTACAATTAATTGGGTAAAATGGATATGGTAAATGATAAGGTCTCTTCTAATAGATTTCAGGCAAAAACTATAATATGTTATCCAAATTTGACCATAAATGTTACCCCCAACGTGGTTTTAAAAGATACAGTGTATGTATGTTATAGATGCTATAAGTTACAATTATGATTTATGATTTCTATGAGTTATTCATACATCTAAGGATTTAATGAGGTATGTTTAAGAACTTATGTTTTATGATTAAAAATAATGATTTTATTTATTTTAATGTATTCATGGAATAATTTTTTCATTGCTTATCTCATATCCCTTACCGAGCTTTTTATGCTCATCCAATGTATTTGAATTTTTTTTAGAGGGTATAAGGAAGGGTAAGAGAAAGGAATAATTCAAATATTTTTTTATCAATAAATGAATTCATGTTTTTTCAAGGTGTATTATTATTGTGAACAAAATATATATAGTATATGTGTCTACATTGTAATATTTGAGATGTAATTTAATAGTTATGTCATAATTATCTAAAAGTATAAAACTAAAAAGAAATTCAATGTAAAGAAAAGTAAATTAATGATCAAAAACATTGATTATGTTATGTTTAAGGATATTTAATTAAAATTGGTATCTAATAACGGTTTAGATAACTTTAGAAGATATGGCATTATTTAGGAATAAGTGACATGTTTTATATAACATCAATTGTTTGCAAATTCGAAAGTGTCATTGTTATTTATGATACATTGAATTATTTTAAGGTAACATGAATAAGTATATCTCAGTGTTTACCATCCTCATTTGGTATTATATGATAATTTTACTGATATACTAACAATGGCCAATTTGGTTTTAGTATATTGATGGATCTAGTAGGTGCCAAGGTAATAATGGATATAAAGGAAAATGCTGTGGAATTCTGAATAAGGAACCAAATTTAATGGGAGATGGACTGAGAACTCTTGTGGTTATTCTTAGAAAAATATTTACAGTCATGATTGACCACTTAAACCATGATGATTTTTCAAAGGAATCTTATATGCTATAAACGAATCCATATGGAATTTTAGGTAATAATAATAATGATATGTATATTCAACAACCTATGTGTATTTTTTGTGGAATGAAACACCTAATAAAATATTTCAAAGGTATAGGATGATTTTATATATTTGGTAATGAAGGTCCAATAAATATTACATACTATGGAAAAAGGAAATGTTCAATTGACTCTAGGAAAGGGGAAATATGTTATTTATGAGTTTTAAACTGAATGTTTTAAAGGTGGGGAGTATGGTCATTATGAAAATAGATGTCCAACAGATGTTTTGGGAATTGGATCGGCATGAACCTAAAATTATATGTATAGAAATATGTAATTCTATTCTAATTAGATATAAGGAAACTAGAAATGACATATGAAAAGAATTTTATTTGTCTCATGTTTTGAAATTATAGAATATTTGGATGTGATACATGATATTTATTGTAAGAATGATGTATTAAAGAATACATTGGAATAATATTTTAAAGGGATCATGAATAATTATAGATGATTAATATGTCTACATTTTAGAAGTTTGAGTGTTATGTTTGATCTATTTATTATGAAATGTCTAAAAGTATTAATTCCCTATAGTGGATGGGATTACTTTGGAAGACTTTTCTCAATAATATGTAACCCTAATAATTGTTACATGTATATTCTATTTGAGGATGAATTTCATTTTATTTTGTGGATATAATTGAAATAAATTTTTAGGGTTTATATGATCATTGATATTGAGGTAATTATGTTTTATTACATTTTTAGATGCAATATGAAGGGCATGATATAAACATGAGGTGTAACACCCTAGGATTTCCTAGTATGTTATGTTTTTTATTCAATAGCTTATTCTACACACAACATCGAGTTCTAGTCCGCCAATACTTACCAAACTAGTCATTAAAAAGCGATTATGAATAGTATTAACTAGATTTTTAATTTTAAATACTCCATATAATTTTAACTTATGTATTATTTTTTTCTTAGACATATTAAAAAAAAAATTCAGCTAAAAAATTTATTTTTCAAAAAATAAATAAATTTTATCACCTTTTAATGGTGAAACCTATTTTAAATCTAATATTTGAACCACTTACATATTCATACTGAAAAAATAATTTTTTCTCTCTAGAATCGGGACAACAAAATTTACATTGGATGAAATTTTGGAATTTTCTAATTAGAATTATTTTTTATGAATACTGAGAAATACTATATTTTAATTCAAAACTTACTTTTAATCTAATATATTTATATGATTATATTATATTTTAAATTGGTTTTGAAGTGTAATTAAACTATATTTTTACCCTTTAATCCAATTATTGTCATTAGAATTAATTTCACTTTGAAATTATACATAAACAAGTGACAATATTTTGATAGTTATTGTTTCCTAAAAACACGTAATTTGTTTTGACAGCGAGAATTAATTTTAATTTAATTAATCCAACTTCTAGTTTTTGAATTTTGTAAAATAGAAATTATTTTTGCATTCGGAATATCAAATATAGCTTAGGCTGAATTTTTTGTATTTTTCTGAAATACAACAATTGTGGATGAAGAGTGAAACAACCAAGTAGTCATTAAAAATATGACTTTTACATTTAAATGAAATTTTACCACTTCTGTTAACTGAATATAAAAAATCCCATATAGATGGTGGTAATTAGTAAGTAAAATTTGGTTGAATAAAATGAAAATTATTTTTGGTGAATACTAACTTATGACTTCTATTTACTGCGGTTAAAGGTAAATAGGGTAATGAAAGGTAAAAATAATATTATAATAATTAAAAATTACCTTTACACATGTTATGAACTTATTGAATGAGTCATGGCCGACCATTGGAATCCTTGGGTATATTTTGGGACCGACTGGAGCGACTTATGAATGATAATGACACATTATTTTTATTAAAAATTACTTTTCCACCTATCCAATTCTTATTGGATGATTTTATTTAGACCATGAGTAATCTTATATTCTATTGTAATTAGTTTTGGACCTTTATAAACTGAATATCACTATATAATAAAATAATATTTTAACACTTTCCTAAAGTGCCCCTCCTCTCCCTTATAAAAGGACACCACTTCCAATCCATTCCACACACCTCTCAAGCCCCTTTGGATCATCCAAACCCTGCCAAAATTACCTATCAAGAACCCCATATTCTTTCTAGAAGCCTTACCATAGGCATAAGTCACTTAAATAATATCTTTTGGTTCAAACCAAAGGATGTTACCAAATTTAAAGGTTACACTTTCTCTTATCTTCTTTTGTGTAATTTTGTTTTATCTTACTTCTCCAACCCCCTAAACAATATTTTTTCCTTTATTTTATAATAATCCTAGTATCCTCAATATACAAGGATGTTTTTATGAGAATTATTCTAATTACACTTTCTCACACCTCCATCTAATGGGTGAAGAACATACAATTTCTAAGGATGGAAAACTAACACCTCATGAAACGATGATAGTTCGATTATCTTCAACCACCTATAATAGTTTCCATTAATTAGGATATTTATTTATATATGATATATATATTATGTTTATGTTTTATTTATGAATCTTTATTTTCCATTTATTTCATTATTTTATGGTTTCCATTATGGGTAAAATGCGATAATTTCATTTGAGGAAGTGGAGACTACAACCCCCTCAAAATGACATGACTCATAAATTACTTATGTGGGATGTGTAAAGGATGTATAAATTGATATTATAAAAGATATTACACAGTAATTATTATATACCTATGTATAATTAGGTTTTAATTCAATGAAAATACAAAATATAAATGAAAGTACTGTTTATGTGTTTGTAAGGCTTACTATCTCCATGAATGGTACATTTCATTTCTTATCTCCCAATGTTATTTAATATTATAAATACAAGTATATACTTGATAAATAATATATATATGATATCTAAATCATTTATATCATTATGTAGATAATGTACTTTAGACCACATGGAAAAATTGTAATTATAAAAGGTTCATTTTTTACTCAAGTTTCGAACATTGATAAAATATCCAATAAGAACTCAAAAAAGTAACTAATTGTTATAGAAAAGTGACATGTGATATAAAAGGAATAATAAATATGAAAAATGTTAATAATTAAGTATAAATTTTATTAATATTATCATTCAGGAAGAATAAGGAACATGTATGACAAGTCGGACTTGAGGTAAGGGGTTTCTTATTTCACTCTTAATGTCGTGAGATTTCCATTGTTTGCCCCTTATTTGTTCCATGTGGTTCATTGTGTACTACCATTTTTTATATATTATCATTATTATATTTATATTTATGGTATTCTATGACTCATTTTTTTGTTATTAACTTTTGTTCATACAAGTCGATTGATTACAACGAAGTAAGGGGTTTTCATCTCACTTTTTGTCATGTGAGATTCATGATTTATTTGCCACTACTACCTTTTTGTGGTGTATTCAAAGACCACAATTGTATTTTTTTTGAATAATATAATATAATTTTATTTTATTTACATCATCATTGTATGATCCTTCTTTCATGGGTTGTATGTTTCGAAAGATACCAAATTTGTAAGGTAATTTCAAATTAAAATTTCTACTCATTAAGCATTAAGAAAACTTCATTGATTATTTTAATCGATGAATATGCGTTGAATCACATTTTATTATTTATGTATTAATTTCACCTCCCCTTTTTGTGGATATAATTTTGATACATATATTCTCTCCATTGATAAATTCCCAAGTCATCGATATGAACATGATAAGAGTAATTTTAACTCAATCTCCATTCATTGAGTGAAACATCTAATTCATTGCTGTTGTTTTTACAAGAATATGTGTGAATTTACTCTAATTTATTAACACTGAATATCAAGTCATATTGAGTGTATTTATATTTTTCACAAAAATTATGTCATTGATTTATCCAAAACCTAAGGATATGACCTTTATTGATTTCATCTCAACCTACATTCCATTGAGTTTTCTTTGTTGTTATGCGCCAACTCACTTTTTTATGTGTATATACTATTAATTTACATAGTATATCATGAATCCCTTTATTCTCATGATACTATTAAGATTTTATTTCCTCAATTATTTTTAATCCAGCATCTCTCATTTTGTTAAAAACTCTTTAACAAAAATATCATTTTAAATGTTTTTAGGATTTATTCTTCTAAATATTTCTCATTAATGTCTATGTTTTAAAATTGGTTTTAATGATTTTTTTTATATGGACATTAATTTTTTCAAATTCAAATTCCTTTTAAAATATTCAAAGTGGTATGGGAAACATTGATTAAAAAAATCTATTTTAAAGGACTTCTTGATAAATAGTGGGACATTTAAAAGCTTTCAAGAAAATGGGGTTATTTCTCTCATATAGTTTAGATAATTATTTTAATATAAATAAATATCCTTCATTATTATCAATTGAGAATAATATATTATAATACAATCTTCCATATTGTATTGGATGAGTTATGTTTGACTATGGATGTGCTATTTATATGCCATTCATCGTTTGTGGTTAAAGTAATGACAATACGTATGCTAGTTTTAATATTAATGTTTAGGCTATGTTTCACCCATTTCATATAAGGATTGCATTGGAATTATTATGTGAAGGTTGGAGCCCACTATAGCTCCTCGATGCATCGGTAGGTCTTTTTAGACAAACTACTGTTTTGGAAAAAGGCTTGGACAAAATCTTATTTCTAGTCTTGGTATGATGACATGACTATGTGGTTATGATGTATGAAATTATGCATTCCATCATTATGAATTTAGAAATTGATATTTCATGTGGTTATTCAAATAGTATAATACCCATGACTATGTTTTATTATGGAAATATTTACTCAGATCATATTCATTCCATAAAGTGTTCATGATTATTATTTGTAAAGCCATGTGTTTTTTATTATTCACCATGACTAATGTTTATGTTATCTTATATTTTATTACTTACTCTTACTGAGCATTTGAGCTCACCCATTTCTCATGTATCATATTTCTAGTATATGAAGAAGATAATTATGAGTGACTTGCTGGAATAATTTTGGAAGTTTGGATGTTTTTAATGGAATAAATTAGTGTTGTTTTGTTTCATGAAATAATGTTGAACTGATGTATATATCATGTTTCCATGACTACTAAACTGATTGGTCCATCGTGACTTGATTCCTTGTAATCATTCCAATGTATTAAAACACTGCACTGGCTCCTAGAATCTGGGTTTGGGGCATTATAGTTTGTATCATAGGATGTTTAGTACAAGCCTTGAAAACTAGATATAGATAAACTCTGATTAGAGAACATTACCCTAAGATAGACATTGATAATTAATATAAAATAACTTCTTATAATCTTGGTAATGGATAAATTTTGTGTATTTTCTAAGTAGTACATCCTTGTCTAGATACGAGTAGGTTGAGACAGCTCTGGCATAGATGTTACTAGGAGTGAAAACTCCGAAAAGGTGTTTCGGGATTGACTCGATGTGTCATGGTACATGACAACGGGCTTTGCTGCACTCTTGGTTACGACACTCCAAAGGGATATTCTTCGGATAATTTAAATTTTATTTACAAAATGATTTGAAATATTTTAATATAAGATGAGAATAAATGACCTTGGTTAATCTTAAGGTGTTTTAAATTAAAAATAAGGTGTCATGATATTCTTTAAATGATTTTATAACTATTATTACTCACACAATTCTTTCTGGTTTTAGACAATTGTTGGATTCCAAGGAAGTCATAGTGACTTTTTTCATGATGTAAAATGTTTGAACAGTGGTGGAAATGATAAAAAATGGAATGATGATTGGATTTAAAGATATTGTGTTCTTGCTGAATCAGTTTTCAAAAAATATCATAGAAAATATATATATTAACCAACTCTCAGACTCAACATGGAAGAGAAAAGTGGTGAATGATAAGAGCTCTACCATTGACGACCATGGAGAAAAGAACGCTCCATTTACATCATGTAGGAAATGAGGAAGGAGACACCTAGGAAGGTGTCTTAATGAAACTAATAAATGATTTAATTTTGGTAATGAAAGACATAATGTAAATAATTTTAAAGTAAAAATGAAGAGTACTATGGAAGATAATAAAAATGCTCCTAAGAATCCATTTAGAGTCATTTTACCTAAATGTTGGGGACCTATCCATTACACGAGTTAATGAACTATTCTATAGGATATCCTCTTAGTCAAGGGAGAAGCTAGGTGGAAATAAATGGATGGCGAAATGTTTAAAAAATTTAAGTTCTCTTTGTAGATGGGAATATTTTGGATGACATTTCTCATGTATTTGTAACCCTGCAGTTTGTCATGTGAAAATGATATTTGAGGAATAATTATCCTTTCCCTTATGGATATAGTTATAAATAACTATCTGTTATTATATTATCATTGATTTTGAGTTAATTACAAGTTATTAAATTTTGGAATGAAAATGTGAGGTATGAGATAACTTTTGTGATGAAATTATGTTATTGTTATTTTGAGGAATCAATCTAATTTTTGGGAATATTATAGAAAGATATATTTTTTGAAAAGGGACAACATGTAGACCGTGTGAAAACCCATCATGTCTGACAATGCTTCATGAATCGAACCCACAATCATAGTTCGATTAGGATTTATCATCTATCACTGGACTACTTGATGTTCCTGGTTAGTGTGACTAATTTTTTTAGGTAAATGATTTTATTGTTCAATAATATCTTGATTTGGTATCTTATGTCTTATCAAATGATATCCTTAGAATAGGAAAATGATTTGGCGATTAATTGATAATTTTTTTTGGAAGATGTTCGCTCTATTGGGAATACTATATGCCTTAGAAAAATAGAATACTATGGGATTTCATTTGATGAGTAATGGTGATTTTTAACTATGTTTTTATTGTGGATTTGTAGTGATTTTTGTTATTTATGGAAATGATTAACCAATCATAGAGATTATGTGATTTGGTTAATTACATTGAAGTATGTGACTTTCAGTGTAGTTGATATTATTTGGAGATACAATTTAACGTGGAAAACTACAAAGCAAATTCTCTTGTGTTTTGGGTTTCAATATTATTTTAGATTATATTAAAATATTTTATAGACAATTGTTTATTGAATGGTATTTATTGATCTTTGGGTATTTATGATTTAATTTTAGAAATTAAGATTATTATTTCTATATCTGAAGTATTATCCATTTTGGGGATCATCAGATCTATTACAAACCATTTTAGTTTTGATTAATCTCTAATGAATAGGGAAATATATAGTTCAAACATTTTGGATTATGTGATTCTCTATAAGTGTATTTTAGCGCTTCAGGTGTGACCATGTCATATTTAGTACTCATCATTTGAAGTGAATGATGAGTTTGTGGAAAGAATTAGATGAAGGATGAAACTCTACTTGTCCAGTATATATTTTTTCCTTATTCTATTAATAAATTTAATATTAAAATTTAGGTAAGATATCATAAAACAAAAAATGTGTTCTCATAATGATTTATATTTAGTTGAATGAATTATATATTAAATAGTTATAGATTTATGGCTTTGAGGCCCCCAATATTACTCCTGATTGTGATTGGTTACCTCAATCACTCCCTATATATATATTTACTAATTTCCTATAATTATGTGTCTCTAATTTTTAAAAATGTTCTTCTAATCTAGATCATAATTTTGTGGTGACTTTTTCATCTCCCTTTCCCTCATATTAAAAATAAATTTAATTAACCCAATTTCTGATGTGGGTTTTTGACAAAGTTATTTTTCTATTTTTATCCTTTTATTTTCGAAGAACAATTTCAAATTACAAGGAAGAAATTTATTGTAGTAGGAGATAATTTAACACCCCATGATTTCTTAGTATCTTATTTTTTTAAAAATTCAATAGCTTATGCTACATGCAACACAGAGTTTGAGCGCATCACGAATTACAAAACTAGTCGTTCAAAAGCGGTTATGAATTGTAGTAACATGATTTTTAATTTTATATACTACATCTAATTTTAACTTATATATTTTCTTTTTCTTAAACATGTTATAAGAAAAAAATAAATTTTTCTGATAAAAAATTTATTTTTCAAAATAAAATCTATTTTACC
The DNA here is from genome assembly GCA_963277665.1 of Viscum album. Lineage (NCBI taxonomy): Eukaryota > Viridiplantae > Streptophyta > Magnoliopsida > Santalales > Viscaceae > Viscum > Viscum album. The sequence continues at coordinate 132,413,684 of OY728134.1, read as the reverse complement.
ACCTTTTAATGGAGAACCCTTTTAAATTACAATATTTGACCATTTTACATATTAAATTTGAAAAAATAAAATTCTTATTTAGAATCGGGATATCAAAATTTACTTTATATGAAATTTTTCAATTTTTCTAATAATATTCATTTTTTATGAATAGTGATAAATACTGTATTTTAATTAAAAAAAGCCTTTTAAGCTAATTTATTTATATGGTTGGAAAATATTTTAAATTTTTTTTGATGTGTAATTAGATTATATTTTTACACTTTAATCCAATATTGGTCATTCTAAATAAATTCAATTTGAATTTATACATAAACAAGTGTTAATCTTTTGATAGATATTATTTCTTAAAAACATGCCATTTGTTTGGACAACAAGAAATAATTTTAAATCAAATAATCCAACATCTATGATTTGAATTTGTTAAAATAGAAATAATTTTTTAATTATTAATATCAAATATAACTTAGGCTTAATTTTGGATATTTTTCAGAAACACATCAATTTTTGATGAATAGTAAATCCACTAAGTAATCGTTAAAAATCCAACTTTTTCATTTAAATTTAATTTTACCACATCTGTGAATTTAATATTGAAAATAAAATATACATGTTTGTTATTAGTAAGTAAATTTTGGTTCAATAATATGAAAATATTTTTTGGTGAATTGTAACTTTTGACTTATTTACCGCGGTTAAAGGTCAATAAGGAAATTCAAGGGAAAATTATATTATAATAATATAAAATTATCTTAACACATGTTCTATCCTTATTAGATTAGTTATTTCCGACCATGGGAATCCTCGAGTGGATTTTCGGACCCTATGGAGCCACTTAAGAATGATAATTACATTTATTTTAATTAACATAAAGTATAGACAAAAAATGTCATTAAAAAATATCTTTTAGTATATCAATTTTTTACATGGGGTTTTATCAGTCATCTATTCAACTATAAATAATAATTTAAAAGCAAATAATATTTTTCCTACATTAAGGTAATTTTTATACAATTTTTATACATTAAATAAATTAAATTATTTATGACAAAATAATGATGTAGCACTAACCTCATTAATAAATGATTTAAATAAATATGATTATTAATATTATAATAATATTCAAAACGTTTCCAATTCTTATTGGATTATTTTATTTATACCATGAGTAATCATATAGTTTATTTTTATTAGTTTTGGACCTTTAGAAACCATATATCACTATATAATAAAATAATATTTTCACACATTCCAAAATAGCCCCTCCTCCTCTTATAAAAGGACACCAATTATAATCCATTTCACACACCTATCAAGCCCCTTGACTCATCAAACCCCTACCCAAATAATCATTGAAGAACACCCTATTCCACTTAGAGGCCTTAACTTAGGAAGAAAGAACTTCAATAAGTCCTTTTGGTTCAATCCAAATGAATATACCCAAATTAAAGGTAATGTTTTCTCTTAATTGTTTTTGTTTTATTTTGTTTTATTTTGTTTTGTTTTACTTATCCAACCCCATAAACTCCCTTTTTTCCATTGTTTTATAATGACACTACTATCCTCAATATACTAGTATGTTTTTATGTGAATGATTCTAATACATTTACAAACACATCTATATAATGGGTGAAGAACAAATTGGTTCTTTGGATGGAAAACTAACACCTCATCAAACAACGATTGTACGATTATCTCTTACCGCCTCACATGGAATCCATTAATATGGAACTTAATATATATATTACATATATTATATTTATTTTTTATTTATGTTTCGTTATTTTTCATTTATGTCATTATTTTATGGTTTCTATTATGGGTAAAACGGGATAATTTCATTTGAGGAAGTGTGGACTACCGCCCCCTCAAAATGATATGACTCATTAATGACATATGTGTAATGTAAATAGGATGGATTTAATGATATATATATGATATTATACTGTAATTATAATATATATATATGTATCATTATGTTTAAATTCCATAAAATACAAAATAGAAATGAAGGTAGCGTTCATGTGTACGTACGGCTTACCATTTCCTTGAATGGTAAATTTAATTTCTTATCTCCAAATGTTTTTTAATGTTATAAATACATATATATACTGGATATATACTATATATATAATTTATAAATCATGTATATCATTCCGCGGATAATGTACTTTTGACTGCATGGATAAATTGTAATTATAACAAGGTTATTTTTTACTCATGTTCTGATCATCGATAAAATATCCAATATGAAATAAAATAATTAACTAATTGTTATAGCAAGGTAATAAGTGATATAAAAGAAATAATAAAATAGAAAAAATTTCTTAATCATGTAGAAATTAACTTAAGTTTATTATTCATGATGAACAATGAATATATAAGAAAATTTGGACTTGTGGAAAGGGGTTTTTTTATCTCACTCTTAATTCCGGGAGATTTCCATAGTTCACCAATTATTTATTGCATGTTGTGTGTTCTGTACTGCCATTTTATATATATTATCATGATTTTTTTTATATTCATGGTATTCTGTGATTCATTTGGTGGTTATTAACTTTTTTTTTCATATGACTCAATTGATTACAAAGATGTTTTTTTTTCATTTCACTTTTATTTCATTGAGATTCATTCTATATTTAACAGTACTACCTTTTGTGTGGTGTATATACTGACCATTATTGTATTGTTTGGATAATATAATTTAATTTATTTTTATTTACATCATTATTGGATGATCATTATTTCATGGGGTGTCTGTTTCGTATGTTACCAAATATGGAACAGAATTTCAAATTTCAATTTCCACTCACCGGGATTTACGCAATCTTCATTGATTATTTTACTCTATGATTATGTGTGGAATCACTATTTATTTTTTTTGTTTAATTTATATTCACATTTATGTGGATATTCTTTTGATACACATAATCACTCCATTGATGAATACTCAAGTCATCGATATGAACTTGATAAGAATAACCTTATCTAAATCATCATTCATTGAGTTAAACATTCAATTCATTGGTGTTGATTTTACAAGAATATGTGTAAATGTACTTTGATTGATTGATTCTGAATATATAATACTATTGAGTGTATTTATTTTTGTCATGCATAATTATTTCATTGATTTAATTTTCACTTAAGGATAAAGTCTTTATAAGGGATTTCATCTCAATTTACTTTCCATAGAGTCTTCTTTTTTTGTTATACGCAAAATCACTTTTTTTGTGTATATACTATACATAGTCATAGTATATCATGAATATGTTTATTCTCTTGATATTATAATGTTTTTATTACCTCAATTATTTGAATTCAAGCGTCTCTTATTTTGTCAAAAAATCATTAACAAAAATATCATTTTGAATGTTTTAAGGATTTATTCTTTTAAATCATTCTCATTAATGTACATGTTTTAAAAATGTTTTTAAGGAGTTATTTATATAGATATTAATTTTTTCAAATTAAAATTTCATTTTAAAGTTTCAATGTGGTACGAGACACTTTGATTAAAAAATCTATTTTAAACGACTTCTTGTTAAATAGTTGGACTTTTAAATGATTTCAAGAAAAGGAGGATATTTCTCCCATACAGTTTTGATGATTATTTTCATCTACTCAAATATCCTTTATTAATCCTGATTGAGATTAATCTATTATAATACAATCTTTCATATTGTAAAGAACGAGTTATGATTGACAATAGAAGTGCTATTTTTATTCCATTCTCGGGTTGAGGTTAATGTATTGACATTTGGTAAGATAGATTTAATATGAATGTTTAGATTATATTTCAACCATTTCATATGAGTAATGCATTGGACATAGTATGTGATTGGTGGATCTTGCTATAACTCCATGATGCATCAGTAGGTCTCACGAGGCAAACTAGTGTCTTAGAATAAGACCATGACAAAATTGTATTCGTAGACTTGGCACGAGGCCTTAACTATGTGGTTATGATGTCTGAAATTATACATTCAATCCTTTGGATTTTATCTTTTGATATTTAATGTGGTTATATGACTAGTAGAATACCCGTGACTATGTTTTATTATGGAATTATTTACTCATCTCATATTCATTCTTTAGAGTATTTATGTTTATTATTTGTAAAGGCATGTGTTTTCTATTATTCACCATGCTAAGTGTTTATGTTATCATCCGCTGTATTTATTAATCATAATGAGAATTTGAGCTCACCCCTTTCTCATGTTTCATTTTCCCATGACATGAATAAGTTAGTTATGTGTGACTTGCATTAATAATCATAGAATCTTGGATATTTCTAATGGAATAAATTAGTGTTGTTTTTTTCTAGTTGTAATAATGAAATTATGTATGTATCTTGTTTTCATGAATACTAAACTAATCGGTCCTTCAAGACTTGATTCCTTGTAATCATGTCAATGTATTGAAATAATGCACTATCTCCTGGATTATGAGGTTTGGGAGTTACATGAGGTTAAATTATGTTATGGTTATTTTTTTAATATTTTTTCTCATTTTTGGAATGATATATAAATTATATAGTTTTATAAAATAAAAACTCATCAGGTTGGGTGACGAATCATTGTGTTGGGATGTTCTTTAGTAATTGAACCCAAAACTGAAGTGAAACAATTCTTTATCTGATACCACTGGCCTATGTGATTTTCCAGGTTATAATGACTTATTATTTTTAGTTAAATAATTTTTTGGAGATAAAATATGTTTATTTTGGGAAATTATGTTTTATAAATGGATATCTTTATTATAAGAAATTGTTTTGATGATTTAGTGATAAATGAAATTTTAGATGACATTCTCTCATTTGGAAACACTATATGACTAAAGAAAATTTAATACTATGGGATTTCATTTGAGGATTAATGGTTGAATTTTATTTGTGATGAATTTTGGTTGTTGTGGAAATAATGAGATTTCAGTTATTTATGGAAATGATTAGCCTAGCAGGGAGAATATTTGATTAATTTAATTTCATTTACATATGTATAATTAAAAGTAGTTGATGTTATTTTGAGATAAATTTTATGATTTATCGTGGATGACTATGTGATAAATCCATTAGAATTTTGGGTTTAAATATTAGTTTGGATTATTTTATCAATTTTAGGGATTATAGTTTATTGAATAGTCATAGTTTAACATTGGGTATTATATGTCTAACTTTGGATATTAATAGTAGTATTAAATTTTATAAAGGATTATACTTTTAGTAATTAGCTGATCATGTAAAAAAAATTTGATTTATGATAATATATAAATATATAGGAAATATAATGATAATGTTTTATGGATTATGTGTTTATCTAGAAATTTATCCTAACACTTCTAATATGAACAATTCATCATCAATACTCATCATTTGGGGAAAAGATGGGTTTTTTTATATATTTATTAAATGAAGAAACTATACTTGAAAAGAATGTATATTACCATATATTCTTAGTCATGCTCATAAATAAATTTTTCAAAATTAATAAAAGTACCTTAACAACTAATTATTTTCCATTTATGTTTTCTTCTGGTAAATCCAAGATCCTTTATGTTATCTCATGTTTATGGTTTTATTACTATTAACATTTTATTAATCATTTTTCTTCCACTCTCTATTAGAACTAGATGGTTAGTTTCTCTTCCATGTCCATGTTTTCGTACATGGAATCATAGTATGAGTTATCTCATTTGACCATTGTACATATCTTTATCAATTTTAATGTGATATTTTTGTTGACTCTCTTTCCAGTGGGATATTTTCAGTGATATTTATGTGCCCATTTTTAATAATACAATGATGTACATTCCAAAAAGGGGGAATGATGTAACATCACTGGTATTTATAGAATAATAAATTTTCAAATATGTTAATATTTTTTGAATTTAATATTAATTTTAGATTAAATGGTACAATATTTATGATAGTGTTCCAGACACGCAATAACGGGTTTCTCTAAAATCATATGTTACACACAACACTGGGTTATAATTAAAAATAATTTAACAATAATATTATTATTTTAAGTGGTATTTAAGGCCTTCCTTCTGTATTATAGGGAATACATAAAATTAACTATATTATGATTTTACATATTCGTTAAATGTTTATACAATTATCAAATTAATTTTAGAGGCTTAAAATGGGAATGAATCCAGTTTTAAGCATAAAATAATCTAATATGTTTAGAAGGAAATTTTATCACATTTCTATGGTGAAAACATTTGTAAAAATATTTTTTCATCCCCATTATATATTCTATATGAAAAAAATAATATTCTTCATTAGAAGAAGGACATCAAAAAAATTCGTATTTTTTTGATAAAATTTATATTTTAATGTATAGTGAAAAATACTAGATTTCAATTCAATACTGCATTTTCATCTAATTTATTTATATAAATAGAATTTAATTTCTATTATTTTAGTTGTTTAATTGTATTAAGTATTTATAATTTAATCCTATGATGTTCATTGTATATAATTACACATTTATATTAGACATAAACACATGTCAATATTTTGATAGTTTTTACATCTTAAAAACAAGTTTTCTTGTTTTGACAATGAGAATTATTTTGAAATTAATTTCTTCCAATTTTGTGTTTTGAATTTGGATAAGTGGATTCATTATTTGGATTCAGATTTTCTAAATTATATTGATAATAACACTTTAATTTTGGAAAATATGAATAGTAACTTCAGTAATTATTTTTATTTTCCATTGGTTAATGGTTAAATCATGTATATAAAGAAAAAATAATAGAACAATAATATAAAAATACCCTAAATCATGTCATAATCCTATTGGATGAGTTATTTTGGACCATGATCATCCTTAGGAAAAATTGTTGGAATTTGGGAGCCATTGGGTATGAAAATGACATTTTATAATATTGAATATAATTGAAAGGGAAATATAACATAAACATGTATATTTTGATAAATAAATGTTAATATAGGGTTATATAACTGATCTATTTTACTATTAATTTTCATTGTAAATATAAAAATATTTCATAAATCATGGTATATTATTTATAATTTTTAGTCATTAAAAAATAAATTTATTTGTGACACAATGATGATGCAATTATTACCTTATCAATGAAATATTCAAATAAATGATATTATAAATATTGAATTAAACATATTTTGAACATTATTATTCCAAAAAAAAATTCTATTTGACAATAACATGTGAATTATGGGTTAATTCCTTTGGTTATAAATAAACAAGTTCTTATGACTTTAACAAAAATTAATTACTAAATGTTGTCAAAATTGACATAAATGAGTTTTTAAAAACAATACGTTTTTAATAAATGAAATAATAGATATAAAAAGATATTAATTGGAAAAATTACTTATATAATATTAACTATTTCATTAATGATCCACTTTTGGTTCTATTTTAATTTTATAGTAACTATAGTAACCCTAAATTATAAATATACAAGAAGACATTGCAAGAGTTAATGGTTTAAACTAAGTGTTAAAGCTAAAAGATATAGTTACTTTTGTGAACTAAACTTGTCTAAAACCTATTAGGGGATAGTATTTCGACCAATAATTATCTTATAATCTTAATTTATCACTTTTTAACTATTATATTACAAAAAATATTTTATAATAAAATAATATTTCAGGACATTCCTAAAGTTACCCTCATCCCTCTTATAAAAGGCCACCACCTCTCTCACTTACTCACAACTATCAAGCCAATTGGCTCATCAAAAATCATACAACATAATCTCCCATCATACCTCCATTCCTTATATATTCCAATCATTAAGAAATAATCCATGTGAAGGAGGCCTTTTTTAAAAATAAGAAGGAGATACTGGAAAAAGATGTTTTTGTTTTATCACCTATTTTAAAATTATTTTCTTCTTATACTTCCTATTATTATGTCATTTCCATAATAAGTTAAAAAATCTAGAATCATATACATTATGAGATGATATTATAGATATGGTACTACCTTATATCTCTTTTTATCCATCCTGTGAATAATAATATCATTATATGTGCGTACATACAGTTTAATATCTCCACGTTGTGATGAAATTTATTATTAAAAAAAAGTAAATTTGGATGGGTATAATGATGAGTATAATGGATTTATATATTTAATATAACATGATAATTTTTTATATAATTAATATACCATAAAATGATATATTGTTTAACCATTAAGTAAATGATAGTGTCACTCTTGCATATTTACGACAGACCATTTACATGATGTGATTCGATTCATTCAACACAGTCTTCATTAAAACATGATTATATACAAGAATGGAATTAATAAATATAACATATATTATATTTATAATGACTTTATATTTCTGTAATTTTTATTTACAACATACCTTTATGCTTTCCCTAATATGTTAATATGATAATTTCATTAGAGAAATTGTGGACTGCCACCCCCTCAACGTGATATGACACATTCATACCACACATGGAATGTACAGAAGATTGAGTTAGTGAAGTTATGTAACATATATTACATATATATTATACATTAATTATAATATATCTATATTTTATTTAGTTTTCATTCCTTAAATAGGAAAATGAAATGAATGTAGAATTCATGCGTACATACGACCTATCATCTCCATCAACTGTGCATTTCATTTTTTAACTCCAAATATTATGGTATATTATAAATAAAACAATTACTACATATATATGATATATAAATCTTTAATAATATTTTGGTTATGATGTAATTTGTAATGCATGGGAAATTTACATCAAACATGTTAATTTTCAACTCAACTACCGAATATCTACCAAATGATAAATATGTACTCAAATAATTTTGTAATTTTATTAAATTTTTCATTAATTGATTTAAAATGAATTATAAACACTAAAATGGTTCTTAATAAAGTATAAATTAACATATGTTTATTACTCATGAATATAATAAACAAACGAGACAAGTCGAATTTGAGGTAAGGTAAATTCTTAACCCAGTTTCTATTCTTTGGGATAATCTTATACTTGTAGATTATGTCATTCTATGATTATTTGAGAAATAACATGTGATATTTAACGCCCCGACCCGAGTTACCCAGAGTCAGTGCATTATTTTAATACATTGGCATGATTACAAGGAATCAAGTCCCGAAGGACCGATTGGTTTAGCAGTCTTGGAAAATAGATTACAAATATGAATGTTACATTTCACTTCATAACATACAAAAAAACGTAAATAATCCTTCACGAATGCCATTATTCTCTTGGCTTAACCATACATATCAACCACTCTACACTTTTAGGAATCCTGGGAATAATAAAACATAGAAAGGGGTGATCTCAGACGCTCATTAAGGATAACAATACAGCAGAAACTTTCATGAATAAGAATAAACATTTAAGGAAATGTATAACTAAAACAAAATCCTTTTAAACTTGAAATTTTGCATAATATGGAAAAATTATAATAAAGCAATTCCATTTAATTATTCACACAGATATTCTACTAGTCTAATAATCACATGAAATATCACTAAACACTTTCATAATGATAGAATGCATAATGCTGAACTTTAATTTCTGTGTCATGGCCCATTGCCAAGACCTATGGGATTACTGTAACCAGAACCCAAATCGGAGAGCCTCTATAACTGGACTCCAACCCGGAGTGCCTCTAATAACCTGACACCGACCCGTAGTGCCTCTAATAACCGAACACCAACTCGGAGTGCCTCTAATAACCAGACACCAACCTGAAGTGCCTCTAATAACCGGACTCCAACCCGGAGTGCCTCTAATAATCGGACACCAACCTGGAGGGTCTGCTGTAACCGGACCCCAACCCGGAGCATACTAGTCCAACACATTCATCTTAATAAGAGGATGGAATATGACATAAACATTCATATTAAAACTAGCATAAAAATTTCCAAAATATTAATCATAAACCATTAATGGAATAAAAATAACTCATCCATAGTCAAACATATCACAAAACCTTAAATACAATATGGATGATTTGATTCATAATAATTCAACTTCAAACTAGTGTAAAATTTATCAAAGGATGTTGACATAGATGAAATCAAAACTATTTTAGAGAAATATCTCTTTTTTTGAAATCATTTAAAAGTCACACAATTTGGAAAAGAAGTCATTTAAATACATTTTTGTATCAAAGTCTCCCATACCACTTCGAAACTTTTGAAAGTAATTAACATTTTAAAAACATTCATGTACATATAAATAAATCCTTAAAATACCATTTTGATTACAAGGACATTAATGAGAATGATTTAGAAGAATAAATATTTTAAACATTTGAAATGATGTTTTAGTAAAAAGTACCTAAAAATAATCCCTTTAAAAACTCTTTCAAAAAACATGGACATGGATAATAAATATGTCCCAGTAGATACTTATGTAAAAACAACCTCAGATAATAAAGAGATTGTGAAATTATCCCTTACCAATTTGGTAACTTACGAAACATACATCCCATAAAGGAGGTATCATACAATGAATATGTAAATACACATAAATTAAAGTGTATTACATAGAGAATACAATTATGGGCAGTACATACACCACACAAAAGGTAATAGTGGTGATATGACATGAATCTCACCAGAATAAGGAGTGAGATAAAAACCCCTTACCTTGCACTTTCCTTTAGTCAAGGGTACGTTTATCCTCTTGTATGATGACTATAGTATGTTATTAAATTATACCAAAAAGATATTAAAATTTATGCTATCATACGTTATTCATTTATGACTTTATACTACCCATTTAATATTAATTTCCATGTTATGTTTATATTTCGGGTAATAAACACTTTCTTTATCGTACGCGTTTTGACTTGTTAATCATGATTGTATCACATATATCATGATTTAAATACTTCCAGAATATAAAACATAATTTATTTATCATATGAATTTATAATATAAAAATTTGTAATTGAAGTATATATGAAATGGAAAACACCGATTATGGAGATGGTAGTCCGTATGTACGCATAAACACTATTTCAATTTTTACATAGTATTGAATAAGATATATGTAAGTACATAAATACTTATATATATAAATATATATATTTAAAATAGAATTATTATGTCATATATTACATACTTATTAGTAATATATATTTTTACAGTCGTTTATGAATGGTGAACTTCGAAATGAATCTCATTGCTTCGTGGAGATGGTAATCCGTACATACATACAAGCGAAAATATCATAATTTTTATTTAATATAATATATAATTGGATGATATATAATATATACATAATAATTATCATGTTATATTTATTATTTAAATGAATTATACGTCATTATTATACCCATCCAAATATTAATATATTGAATAACAATTACACCACGATGTGGAGACGGTAAGCCGTACGTACGCACGTTTGGTGACATGTCATTCCAAGGATGGATAGAATACTGAATATGGTTGTACCATATTTATAATAATATCTAATTATTTATTATATACTGTATTTATTATTTTATAATGGGAATAACAAAGAAATAAGAAGTTGATGAAGACATTAACTTGAAAAAGGGTGGTGAAAACATTACCTCTTCTTTGGGTTCTTCCTTTTGATTTGATCAAAAAGGCTCCATAGGTTGGCTTTATGGTCAAAATATGGACACTAGGTTGTATTGAGGGAAGTTGATAGAGTATTTTTCCAGGGTTTGGATGAACCAAGAGGCTTTGAATGTGTCAATTAGTGAGAAGGGGGAGTGCGCTTTTATAAGAGGCGTGAGGGGCACCTTTGGAAAAGCGAAAAATATTATTTTATAAAAAATTAATATTCGGTTTTTAATGGCTCAAAAGTGGATTTTTTAAAGGTTAATGTGGGTATGGGTCGAGGACCACACAACCAATATAATTTAGATAGGTTTGGGTCATTATATTAACATTATGTTTTAGTTTTAACTCTCAGTTAATTAGTTTGACACTTACCATGTCACTTTGTATTTTTATATTATATAGTTAATAAACATAATATATACCTACAAGAGACCCCCAAGTGTTCCATTAATGATACATATATCATGATATAAGTCTCTATGCCAAACCTTATATTTTTAGGAATTTAATATCAATTAATAATATAATATTTTTTTTAAAAACACTTTTATGTCAATTTTGACACTATTGGGTATTTTGTTTTTGATAATTTCATAACACCATTATTAATTCGAAACGAATTTATATAACCAATCCTCATATATCATATTAACCACGAAAATTAGTGGAATTCATAAAGAGTCTCAAATTACATTTATTTTTATAGTTATAATATCAATTATTTTAATATTTCATTAATTAGATAATTACTGCATCACCATTATGTCATAAATAAATTAAATTATTTAATGTCTAAAAATTATAAATAAAATATAATTATGTAGAAAATATTTTTTTATTTCTATTGAATGTTTACAATCGAATTTATCTTATGTATAACCCTATATTAAAAATGGTTTAGTAAATAAACATTGATTTTACCTCTTTCAACACTTCTTTGAATTAAATAATAATTAATGTTCTAATCTAAACCAAGTGGTCCTAAATGATAATATTTTATTCCTAAGGTTTTTTTTGGTCGATATACACTTATTCAATTGAATTAGGACATGTTTTAGGGTAATATTAATATTATGTTTAACCTTAATTACCCTATTTACTTTTTATAGTGGTAAATATAATTAAAAAGTTACAATTCACGAAAAAAATATCTTATTGAACCACATTTTACTCCTTGATATTATCCATGTCTCTCGGATTTTTGAAAATCCACTCACAAAAGTGGTAAAATTCTGTTTTATGTGAATTTTCACATTCTCCTAGGTGGTGGGTAAAAGACTATGAAAAAGTTCGATAAAATTTTTATATATCTAAAATTATTATAAACTGACTCCAATGAATTACATTGAATTTATATATCTATTATGTATCTATTTTTACCTAAAAAAAATTTAAATAATATATATAATTATCTAAATAAAAAGACAGCTTTAAACTGTAACTTAGTGTTTTTCACTATTCATCAAAAATTGAAAGTTTTCAGAAAAATACCAAAACAATTAACCTAAGCTAATTTTGTTATTCCAAATTCAATAATAAAGTCCATTTTAACAAATTAAAAGCATATAAGTTTCATTTGTTAATTTAAAATTTATTCTCGCTGTTAAAACAAAAAGCTTGTTTTTAAGAAACAATAACTATCAAAAGATTACACTTGTTTATGTTCGGTTTAAATGTGAAATTATGTCCAATGACCAAAATTGGAATAAATGGTAAAACTATATTCTAAATATAATTTAAATCCACTATAATTCAAAATTTATCATTATTAATTATTTCGATTAAAAAAGTTGTTTTTAATTAAAATTTAGTAATTTTCACTATTCATCAAAATATGAGAGTTATCCGAAAAGTACAAAAATTTCACCCTAGGCTAATTTCGATATTCCGAATAAAAAAATGAATTCCATTTTGAGAGATAAAACTTATAATATTTCAAAAAGTGGGTATTACTATTCATAATGGCTACTTTGATTGGTCGTGGTGTGTGTTAGAACTCGAAGTTGCGTACAACACACGCTACTATATTATTAAAAGAGTAGCATATCATAGAAGCTTGGGGTGTTACATTCTCCCCTCCTTCAATAAATTGCGTCCTCGCAATTTATACTCGGTATTGGAAACATAGGGTTGACATTTCAAAATATCTTAGTTGAAATCCCACATTGAAAAATGGATTAACGAGGCCTCAATTAGAAATAAAGAGTGGTAAGTTTGAAGGTTACCGAAAATAACACATAATAGGGTTCCATGTACGAAATTATGGATATGGAGGAGAAATATAACCATTAATATCTGATGGAGAGTGGTATAGAACATGGATATGAAAAGGCCAACAATCCCAAAGCCATAAATTTGTGATTATCTAAGGTAACATGTTGGTCAACATTTTTATCCTAATTTCCTTTTCTTAATGTTGAGGAATTTATTTATGATATTGGATAAGATCATAAGGAGATATACTTAATTTATAATTAGAGTTTCATCCATTAATAAATTTCTACCACAAACTCAACTTTCACTACAAAACATAAGACAACTCAAAAATACTCAATTTATCCTAATCGTAAAGGGTTCCAAATATAATGAATGTATATTTCACATATCAGACCCATTAAAAAAATAAACTACATTATACAATCCAGGGAATTCACGTATCCAGTGGTAGGAACTAAATCCGAATCGCACTATAGTTGTGTGTTCAATTCCCGCAGCTTTGTCTGATGTGACTGGTTGTCACACGGTCTGTGTGTTGTCCTTTTATAAAAATCCAAAAATAACCTTTCAGACATAATCCATTCCAACCTATAGACTTATCCAAAATACTACTATCCAAACTCATAGTCCAAAATTTATATGGAAGTTAAACACAATGATGTTCCTTTTTGCTGTGTAATATCCAAAAAATTTCACTCGCTGTAGAGTCTCTTTTCTTAGTACTATAAAATCTCAAATCCTCAATGAAATAGTACTGTAGTAAAATCCTTATTTATTTTCATAACATCATTGATACAACAATTAAATGAAATAACTCCAAAATAACAACATAAAAACACTAGGCATTCCTCTTCATTTGTGGTAGTATCATAACATGATTATTATCCAATAGCATCATTTGTGGCATAGTCTAATGACAGGGACATTGGTTCGCGTGGTGTCCAAACTCCTTGTAGATGAAGCATTGTAAATTTGAAACCTTTTTCTTACCCTAGCAGTCATGTACATGATGTCCTTTTTCTCCACACTTATAACATACTCCCATTCCCTTCAAGCATTTTCCAAGGTGATTCTTTCTATAGTTATCACATATGGGAAAATCCTTCTTTACCTTATTCCCTTTATCTGTTCTTCTCCCTACCACCCTTTCCTTATCTGGCTTACCTTCAAATCCATATGACTCTGAAAATTTTTTACTTATCTTATCAACACATGATATTATTTCTTTATATGATTATAATATGTGGGAGATTATTTCCCTTCTAAATTCTGGCTTAGGACCATGAAAGATATGATCCTTCTTACTCTTTAGATCATGTGTATTGCTGGAGTTCTCATTCCTTCTACTGGGCGCCATTTCTAAACAATGTCATTCACTATATTAGTTTATGAATAGGAATATATAATCCTGAACTTGTAAAACACTTAACATAAATTAAACAGTTTATGGATATAATATATAATCATAAAAAAAGTTTTCATTGAGGAATTATATACTAATAAACCATTAATAATGGTTTGTAAAAAAATATCGTTATCCTAAGCATATCCTCCGGGAGTGTCATGACCAAGAGTGAAGCAAGGCCCATTGTCGTGCACCAGTTCCCATTCGAGTCTTTCTCAAAGCGGTGTTTTCGAGTTTTACCCCTAGGTACATCTGTGCCAGAGCTGCCTCTACCTGCTCGTATCCAGACAGGGATGTATTGCTCGGAAAAATCCCAAAATCTCTACAATACCAAAATTCTAGGAAGTTCTTCTACACTAATCCTCAAAGTTCATCCTAGTTCTACGCTCTCTAATCTGATTTTATCTAAATCTAGTTTATAAGGTTATTTTCTAAACATCCTCTGATATCAACTGTAATGCCCTGACCGCAGTTACCCATAGTCAGTGCATTATTTTAATACATTGGCATGATTATAAAGAATCAAGTCCCAATGGACTGATCATTTTAGCAGTCTTAGAAAATAGATTAAATACATGAATGTTGCATTAAACTTTATAACATATAAAACAACATAAAAAATCCTTCACGAATGCCATTATTCCCTTGGCATAACCCTACATATCAATCACTATACACTTCTGGATATCCTGGAAAAAAAATAAAACATAGAAAGGGGTGAGATTAGTTGCTCAGTAGGGATACAAATACAATGGAAACATTCATAAATAAGCATAAACATTTAAGGAATTGTATAACTAAAAAAAGCCTTTTAAACATGAACTTCATCATAATATGGAAAAAATAAAATGAAGTAATGCCACTTACTTATTCACATGGATATTTTACTAGTCTAATAATCAAATGCAATATCACTAACCACTTTCATAATGATTGAATGCATAATGACGAACATTAATTTCTATGTCAAGGCCTCGTGCCAGGACCTATGGGATAACTGTAACTGGAACCCAACCCAGAGAGCCTTTGTAACCGGACTCCAACCTAGAGTGCCTCTAATAACCAGACACCAACCCGGCGTGCCACTAATAACCGGACACCAATCCAGAGTGGCTCTAATAACCGGACACCAACCCAGAATGGCTCTAATAACCAGACACCAACCAGGAGTGCCTCTAATAATCGGACACCAACCCTGAGGGTCTGCTGTAACCGGACCCCATCCCGAAGCATACTATTCCAACACATTCATCTTAAGAAGAGGATGAAATAAAACATAAACATTCGTATAAAAACTAGAATACAAAATTCAAAAAAATTAATCATAAACCATTATTGGCATAAAAATAACTCATCCATAGTCAAACATATCACAAAACCTAAAATACAATATGGATAATTTGTATCATAATAAATCAACATCAATAAAAGTGTAAAATTTATCAAATGATGTTGACAGAGATGAAATCAAAACTATTTTAGAGAAATACATCTTTTTTAATCATTTAAAAGTCACAAAATTTGGAAAAGAAGTCATTTAATGAAATTTTTTAATCAAAGTGTTCCATACCACTTTTAAACTTTTGAAAGTAATTAAAATTTTAAAAACATTCTTTTCCATATAAATAAATCCTTTAAAAAGATCATTTTGATTACATAGAAATTAATGAGAAAGATTTAGAAGAATAAATATTTAAAACATTTGAAATGATGTTTTAGTAATAATTACCATAAAATAATCCCTTTGAAACTCCTTTATAAATCATGGACATGGATAATAAATATGTCCCAGTAGATACTTATGTAAAAACAACCCCGGATAATAAAGAGATTGTGAAATTAACCCTTACCAATTTTGTAACTTACAAAACATACAACCCATGAAAAATGTATCAAACAGTGAATATGAAAATACAGATAAATTAAATTGTATTACACATAGAATACAATTAATTTCAGTACATACACCACACAAAAGCTAATAGTGGTGATATGGCATGAATCTCACGGGAATAATGAGTGAGATAAAAACCCCTTACCTTGCACATTCCATTAGTCGAGGGTATGTTTAGCCTCCTATATGAAGACTTTAGTATGTTATTAAATTATACCATAACCATATTAATATTTATGATATCATAAATTATTCATTTACGACTTTATACTACCCATTTAATAATAATTTCTATGTTATATTAATATTTCGTGTAATAATCGCTTTCTTTATCGTACATGTTTTAACTTTTCACTCTTGATTGTATCACATAGATCATGATTTAAATACTTCCAGAATATAAAAGATGATTTACTTATCATATATATTTTGAATATTAAAATTTATAATTGACGTATAAAAGAAATAGAAAACACCGCTTTTGGAGACGGTAGTCCGTACGTACGCATCAACGTTGTTTCTGTTTTTTACATAGTATTGAATAAGATATATGTACGTACATAAATAGTTATATATATAAATATATATATTTCCAGTAGAATTATTATGACATATATTACATACTTAATAGTAATATATATTTTTATAATTGTCGATGAACGGTGAACTTGGAAATGAATCTCATCGCGTCTTGGAGACGATAATCCGTACGTACGCACGACCGAAAATATCAATCTTTTGATATTAATATAATATATAACTGGATGATATGTAATATACACATAATAATTATCATGTTATATTTATTATATACATGAATTACACATCATTATTATAAACATCCAAATATTAATATATTGAATAACAATTACACCACGACATGGAGAAGGTAAGTCGTACGTACGCACGTATGGTGACATGTCATTCAAAAGATGGATATAATACTGAATATGTTTGTACTATATCTATAATAATATATCATTATATAGGAGAAACTGGATTTATTATTTTAGAATTTGAATAACAAATAAATAAGAAGTTGATGAAGAAATGAACTTGAAAAAGGGTTGTGAAAACATTACATCTTCTTTGGGTTCTTCCTTTTGATTTGATCAAAAGGGCTCAATAGGCTAGCTTTCTGATCAAACTAGGGCCTCTAGGTTGTAGTTAGGGAAGTTTATATAGTATTTGGTCAGGATTTGGCAGAGCCAAGAATATTTGAATGTGTTAATTAGTGAGAAGGGGGAGTTCCCTTTTATAAGAGGGGTGAGGGGCACCATTGGAAAAACTAAAAATATTATTTTATAATAAATTCATATTCGTTTTCAGATGGCTCAAAAGTTTATTATTTAAATTTTAATGTGCGTATGGGTCTAAAACCACTCAATAAATAGAATTTAGATATGTTTGGGTCATTATATTAACCTTATCTTTTAGTTTTAACTCATAGTTAATTAGTTTGATACTTACCTTGCCACTTTGTATTTTTATATTATATAGTTAATAAACATACTATATACCTCCAAGAGACCCCCATGTAGTCCATTAATGATACTACTATCATGATATAAGTCTTTTGGCCGAACCTTAGATTTTTTGTTTTTGAATTTAATATCAATTAATAATATAATATTTGTTTTGAAAACTCTTTTATGTCAATTTTGACACTATTGAGTATTTTGTTTTTGATAATTTCATAGCAGCAGTTTTACTTCGAAACAATTTCATATAACCAATCCTAATATGTCATATTAACCATGAAAATTAGTTTAATTCATAAAAAGTCTCAAATTACATTTATTTTGATATTTATAATATCAATTATTTTAATATTTCATTAATTAGGTAATTACTGCATCACTATTGTGTCATAAATACTCTAATTTATTTAATGTATAAAAATTATAAATAAAATACAATTATGTAGGAAATATTTTTATATTTCTAATGAATATTTACAATATTATTTATTTTATTTATATCCCTATATTAAAAATCATTTAGTAAATAAACTTTGATTTTAACTCTTTTAACTCTTCTTTGAATTAAATAATAATAAATGTCCTAATATAAACCAAGTGGTCCTAAATGATAATATTTTATACTTAAGGGTGTTTTTGGTCGAGATACAGTTTTCCAATAGAATTAAGAGATGTGTTAGGGTAATATTAATATTATTTTTACCCTTAATTACCCTATTTACTTTTTTACGTGGTAAATAAAAGTAAAAAGTTACGATTCACCAAAAATTATTTTTATCATATTTAACCAAATTTTACTCCTTGATATTAATATTTCTTCTCATATTTTCTAAATTACACTCACAGAAGTGGTAAAATTAAATTTTATGTGAATTTGCAAATTTTCCTAAGTGGTGGGTAAAAGTCGGTGAAAAAGTTCAACAAAATTTTTATACATCTAAAATTATTATAAACTGACTCTAATGAATTAAATTGAATTTATATAGGTATTATGTATATATTTTGGCCTAAAATAAATTTAAATAATAAAAATAATTATATAAATAAAAAGCCGGTTTTAAACAGAAACTTAGTGTTTTTCACTATTCATAAAAAATTTAACGTTTTCAGAAAAATACAAAATATTTACCCTAAGATAATTTTGATATTCCGAATTCAATAATAAAGTCTATTTTACCAAATTAAAAACATATAAGTTTCATTTATAAATTTAAAATTAATTCCCGTTGTTAAAACAAAAAAGCGGGATTTTAAGAAACAATAACTATCAAAAGATTGACACTTGTTTATGTTTAGTTTAAATGTGAAATTTTGTCCAATGACCAACCTTGGATTAAATGGTAAAAATATATTCTAAATATAAATTAAAACCACTCCAAATCAAAAAAATTCACTATTAGTTATTTTGATTGAATTTTTTTTAATTATAATTTAGAAATGTTCACTATTCATCAAAATATTAGAGTTATCCGAAAAGTAGCAAAATTTCACCTGAGGATAATTTCGATATTCTGAATCCAAAAATGTAGTCCATTTTGAGAGATAATACTTATAAAATTTTAAAAAGTGGGTATTACTATTCATAACGGTAACTTTGATTGGTCGTGGTGTGTGTTAGAACTCGAAGTTGCGTACAACACACACTTCTGTTTTATTCAAAGAGAAGCGTGCCGTAGAAGATTGGGGTGTTACATGGTATAATATATTTTAATTATAAATTATTTATGTGTATATACTATGAAGACACATTATATATCAATTTTACTAACAATCTTATCTTTGTACGGGAATTTCTAAACACAATTACCACTCATTGGTTTCTATGCGTACTTCATTGATTATATTTTGAAAATATTTTCTGCAGAATCACAGTTAATTTAATTCTATTTCTAATTTCTAATTCCGTTTTTGTGGATAGACTATTTATACACATAATCACCCAATTGATTTATTATGTCATCATTAATATGAACTTTCAAAGTGAAATCTTAACTCAATCTTCATTCATTGGGTTAAATATCCATGTCATTAGTTTTGTTTTTTCAAATAATATGTTTCAATGAACTCTTATTGTTTAAAATTGAATGCATACAAATATTTTGTCTATTTACAATTTTGAAACATATTTATGTCATTTATTTACACATAATTTAATGATACAATCTTTGTAAGGGACTACACCTAAATCTCCATTCATTAAGGCATAACATGATATTGTGAACCATTATTATCCTATAAGGTGTATATACAACCCCTTTTTCATTTTATATCATGATTTTAAATTTTCTCAGGATATTTATATTTTTTTGATTTTACTCTTTATTTATTTGTATTCAATTGTTTCTCATGTGTTACGAGGCCCTTTAACTAAAAAAAGGTTTTAAATGTTTTCATGATTTATTCTTATAAATATTTCTCATCAGTGTGCATGTTTACACAATGGTTTTAGCAATATATTTATATATACATGAGTGTTTGAAACTTTAAATTCCTTTCAAAAGTTTCAAATTTGTTTGGGAAACTTTGATACAAAATTATTTTTTTGAATTCTTTATTTGAATTTATTATTTCAATATATTGAAATGATATCTAGTGATTATAATGTGGAATTTTTTTACATTATTCTTGTTTTATGCGTGATGATTATGTTGTGTTTCATCTAAATTTCATAAGTATGTAGGTTGTTTTGTGATAAACCAAGGGTGGGTGAGCCCTTGATAGATTTCCAATGCATTGAGTAATGTGACAAATGTAAATTTTAAAGTTTATCTTAAGAAATTTAGGGAATATACTATAATGGGTATTCCAAATATAACCATGGATGTTACTCCCTACGTGTCTTTGGAAGATAAATTTTATATATGTTATAGATGCAAAATGTTAACATTAGGATTTATGATTTCTATGAGTTAGTCAAATATCATATGATTTAATGAGGTATGTTAAAGATATTATGTTTTATGAGTAAAAATTATTATTCCATTAATTTGTATGTATTCACGGCCAAACATTTTCATTCTATATTTTATATCCATTACTATGCTTTTTATGCTGATACCATGTTTTTTAAATGCTTTTCATAGGGTATAAGGAAGGTTAAGAGAAAGGGATAATTTAAGAATATTTTTACATGGGAAAGAATTCTTGTTTTTACGGAGTTTAATTGTCATGAACCGACCCTGCAGGGCTCAATCCGCGACTCCCCAAGCCTTCCTCCAATAGGACAGGGGCTGGTGTCTAGCGCCGAGTAGGATATCACACACATGGGAGGCATTAGCCCAAGGTACCTGTACACACGCACCCACATTCACCTCCATGAAACATTGAAGATATATATAAAACATTAAAGTATATGCATCTATAAAACTATCCCACAACCAAAGTACAGTAGATGTACAAAAGAAAAAAACATGTCCCACCAAAAGAAAACTTAAAAAACGCATCCAACCTACTCTGAAGAAGGGGAACGCAGCCACAAACACCTGTTGGGAAGCTCCCTTGGAACCACACCGGTAACACCCCAGTCAGTCTCACTCACTCAGCTCCACCTCCTTCGGGTCCTCCTGGGACTCCATCGAAAGGCTTGTTGTCTTCACAAGACACAAACATGTGAAGGAAAATCCCATGCAGGGGTGAGTATAAACATAATCAGTAGGCACCAAAAAACTCAAAACCAAAAGAGAGAAACAGAAAGGAAACTGTCCGCTCATCCTAGCCAGAGGGATCCCAGACGAGAGAGAAACTCTATCTCGCGACCATCCTTGGCTAAACAGAACTAGTCAGCTCAGCTTGAGTGTATGACTATACATACACCATGAACAATCAAGATATAATCAGCTCACGCAACAAGACACATGAGGTACCGACCTCATCACCAGCAACTTTCCACAACTAGGTGATCACACTCTAGGATCACTGTCATCCCATATGACACGCGTCCGAGAGATACACTCCATTGGGTCCCAATAAAACATCTCAAACGCTCACTCGAGACACCACGCTCGTCATATATTATCACTGAGGAAACCCCTCTAAAACAACATAACCACCAAACTCCCCAGATTAGGGATTGCACCTAGGTTCCTCTAGGGGATACCAGAACCCACTCTGACATACGAAGATCACAGATAGGGTGTCACTCCTAGGGTCCTCTAGGGGATGCCACAACCCGATCTGGTATATGTAGTTCTCACAGATAGGGGATCACACACATGATCCTCTAGGAGATACCACAACTTGATCTGGAGATCGACAGAAGCACATCACTCAGATAGAGGATCATCACCCATACAATGGTGGTCACAATGATATCGGAACCCTATCTGGTATAACTTGCGATGTAGGGGATCGAACTAATGATACTTCTACCCTATAGAAACCATGCACTGAGTAGGGGATCGCATAACCAACGATATCGCAACCCTATTATAAACATGATGCTGCGCTGGGGATCGTATACCTGATGATGCCACAACCCAACTGAGCATGGCCCACTGTATAGGAAATCATATTCCTGATGATGCCACAAACCTTACGGGGTTTACCTACTAGATAAGGGATCGTTGTCCATGGATAGGTGGTCGTAGGGATACCAAGAACCCAATCTATTGGAAAAGATGCTATAGGATCCCACTTCGGTCCCACTGGAGGGATGCCACAACTCTAACAAATTAAACATCCCATTGAGAGGCTTACAAACTGATATGATGGTTGGGATGCCGCATGAACCCCCGTTGGGACGAACCAAGGGAGTACCCTCAACCACTACTTGTCCAGACGTTGCTAACCCAAGCGACCCGCAACAACTCCACACTGCGTAGAACAAAGGCTGATACTGAGGCCACCATCATGACCTATACGGAAAAACATGCATGATATGCTGTTTAATCGCCCGAAACAGACAACCGGTGAAAAAGGAACTATTCACCATGGCTTGCCTCTATGGGGCCCACGTCATGCTCCCGAAAATCCTCAATTAGATCATACCACGACGATCCCCTCGAAAAAATGCATAGGAATGACTATGCATCGGCCAAAATCGGACTCCTGGTGCGAAAGCTGCGTTTATCCGCAAACGCCAAAACCTGGCCTCATGGGGCCTGCACCCCGTTCTCAGTCCCAATACCCAAGAAACCGTCTCAAAACATCCTCCATACCATCAGGGACTCAACTCCATTGAAAACACTTCATTTTGAAGCTCCGGGTAGAATTTACAACAGCCCAAAGTCGTAAAATAATAGAATATTATTATTTTCTACGACGTTTCTAACACCCGGGACATGATCCCAAACCTTTAAACCCTCAAACCCACACTGGAGGGTTTGCCTCGTCCTTAGGGTCTCGTTTCCGTAGACGGCATGCGAATCCAACTCTCGGATTGCATGAAACGGGGGTTTAAAACCCATGTGTAAATAAAGGGCCTGGACCGGACCACCGCACGCCGCAGCGGGCCACCCTACCCGCGCCTCCGTGCCAGTGCCGCACCGGCGAACCTTTTGAGGTTTGCCGGAGGCACCTCAGGGGTGAAAATACAGATCCGGAAGCATCTGCGTGCCCCCCGGGACCCAATCTACCCATTTGCAGGATTAAAACAGAGAAAACCGCATAAATTTGGGATCCGAGATTTTCAAAATGTAAAACGCCCACCTTTTGGCGGATCACCAACGCTTTGGGTGTAGAACGGTGCTCGTGACGCCCTGAAGATAGATCCGCAGACGAACGCCTTTGAAAACGGTCGCCCGGAGCTCGAATTGGCAAAGAACGAAGATGGGAGGGGTGTTCGTCAGGCGCTGTGCGTGGGTGGGAGAGGGAGGAGAAGTGAAAACAATTTTCTTAATTTTTTTATTTAAAAACCTCCAGTTAAAGAAACACCCCCGAATCCGCGTCCGACGCTGACAAAGTTAGGGTCACCCCTAGGGTAAATATTCCATCTTGTATGCAAAGAAGAAATCAGATTTTCGATCTGAGACTCTGTTCATATGTTATTTGTTCTGACGCTCGTAAACCAACTTCTCTACTTATTTACGAAAACGCCCCTGGTGGCGTTTTCCACAACAGGCCTGCGCCCGTAAAGTTTACACTTTGTCTAAAATAAACAGCATGTTCCAGGCACAACTGTGACCTCAGATTCTTGTTCTGAGTTACCATTTAGGATATTTCACTCCCCCTCCATGTGCATAGTATCAAAATACAGAAAATTTTTTAAAAAATTAATTCCAGGTACACCGGGCCTCGGAATCGCACGTTGTCTTCACGCCTAGAACTGGAATGATTCATAGAAATATTCCAATGTTTGACAGGGACAAAAACCCATGTTGGTACCTTAATATTTGGGTGAAAATTGGATAGAAGAACAATGTATACATTGAAATATTTGAGATGTAATGTAATAGTTATGGCCTAAATCTCAAAAACTCTAAACCTAAAAAGATCCTCAATGTGAAAGAATGTAAATTCTTGATCAAAAATAAATATTATATAATATTTATGAATGGGATCTTACAATAGTTATGCATTCTTTGTGGCATGCCTAAATGTGTAAATGTTATGGTGTGAATGGTGGACCTAGAATTATATATTTCTCAAAAGAAGTGTGTAATTTTATTTATCTCAATATTTAATGTGAAATATACATAAAAATGATTCTATATATTTTCAAAATGATGATGTTATTATTATGGACATAGGTTTTTCATGAATATGATGCTTGGTTTGATCACACCTATGTGGGATATTTGACCACTATGATATGATGTTTAATTGTTATTCATTGCACATTCGATATATATATACATTGTTTTCCTCAATATGTGGATAATAATCCTATTATTATGTTACGAAGATGATGATTATTCTCACTCATATTATATCTATTCTTGTCCTTTGTTCATACTCCTAAAATTATTTTATCTCCCCCTTACATTACAGTATATCATTAGGTGATTACCTGTAATAAGAAGAATATGAGGTCCACTATGAATATAAATAAAAAAATTTAAATATTGTTTATATTTTATTATGTAATAGTAATGTAGAAACATAATCTTCCTAAGACAATAAATCTTTTTATCCATGATTTTTAGTTATATTATATTGATTATATTTAAATTGAGATATAAGTCAGGTAAAAAAAGTTCATTATAGATTGTATTAGCGCATAGTGTAGTTTATTTGGGAATTGATATTATAGAACAAGAGTAAAAACCATAAGTATAAATTTATATATAGAAATAACAACCTAGATGAGTATTTTTTAAATAGGGATCCCATAATATATTCCTTTTGAGTTATTTATGTAAAATAATAATAATTTTTTCATTCTTTTCTAACCTATATTTGTTTTTCAAATATTTTATATTTTAGAAATTCATGGGAACTAAGATAATGTATTCCAAAACACAATATAAGGGACAGTGAATACATTTTATGAATGAAACCACAAAGATATTGGATTTGGTGATCAAAACGTATTGGTGGTACTTACCCAACAATCTTAGGGTACAAATAATAACTTGAATCATTTGGAACATCTGCATTCACCCAAGAATAATCAACTAGCCACTGTGTCCTTGATACATAAATGACCTTTGATGTTCAATGGAAATTTTGTTCTACTTATGGCGGATAAGTTGTTTAATTGAATGAATAATTTATTTTCTATGATCCATTATTCATAAAATTTTAGTGTGACTCTATTCATCAATAATTTAAATGGAGAAGAAGATAAATTGAGGTCATTGATATAGAACACCAAGCTGATGGAATAAATAAAAGTGATGGATTATGATTAATTTATGAAAATATTTCATAACATGTATTACCCTCCAACTCTTCAAAAAAAGAAGCATAGAGAATTAATAAAGATGCAAATAAAGGTATGCGAACCTATCACAACATAACAAGAAAACATATAATGGCATACAAGCTTTTCCTCATGTTGTGTTATGAAAAAAGTTACATAAAAATATATATATATTCTTTTTTAGATTAAAACCACACCATTAAGAGGATGTAGTAATTGGAGAGTTTGGGAGTTCTGAATTAGTGAGTTTTTTTCTATGAATGTAGATATGGATATCGGATAATGGCACCATGGTTTGGGAGATAATTTGAGTAGAATAGTGTTTCATCATGGTGGGTCAAATGAAAAATGAGGAAAGAGGATCCAACTACCCAGACGAAAAAATGTGAGAATAAGAAAGACAGGAGTTTTCACAAATGTATAGGGAATTTCATCAAGTGTGGGAGAGATTACCATCAAGCTCATGAATTTCAAAGATACATAATGATGTTTGCCAACATGATATATGAAATGAGGGCTCCTCCTAATTCATGAGTTATGGTTTAATGGTTAAACTGTAGGGATAATGGGCACTATGCTTGACAATGTACTAATAAGAAATTCTTTAATGGTAATCGGTATCATCTTCCACTAAATCATGAGGATAAATATAAATATTACTTCATCACTAATACTTAAGTATAGAATGAATATTAATTCATACATGTTACACATCCTATTTAATAAATAATTGAAACTTATTTATTTTATTTTAATTATAAGACTTAGTTTATGTCCAAAAAAATTATAGAACAACTGAGTCAACATATTTATATGTTGATATAGATATATATGTAAAACAAACATAAGGTTCAATCATTGTAACCCATGTATTGGACTCTTATGTTTTTCATGTATATGAGATTATTCTTCCCATGAATCTCATAATTCAATCCATGGTGGAATTGGATTCTAAATTGGGTGGTAATTTTATCTCATTATATAGAATACACACCTACTATTAGGATAAGGAAATACCTTCCCATACTAAGAACCATTCAATTATCCTCTAAACATTCGAGGAACATCATGAATATCTTTTGAAAAATCCCAATATAGGGTGGGTTTTGATACCCTTTAATGAAGAATACAGTTCCCAAATAGTTATTTTGATGGAAAATCAGCAAAAATGTGGAAATAGAAATTGTGAGGGAACGCATTAGGGTATTTGCAAAAGAGTTACTCAGAATTCCCCAAAATCACGAGACAAAGTTTTAAATATACCTCATACCCAGAGAAACTAATATTTCATAGAAACCCCAACATGATAAACCTAATAGAATTCAATGTTTATATAAGTATCCACAAAATCATTTGGATAATGGGTTCATATGCCATAGTTAATAACATTGGGATGTATCTATGCTCTTTGTCAAGTAGAAGGATGGATCGACACCAAATTGTATCAATTATTGAGATCGTAACAAGATCTCTATAAAGAACATAAATCCTCTACAAATTATTTATGACTTGTTCAATCATCTAAAAAGATATCAATATTTTTCAAAGATACATCTTCATTCTGAATGTCATTTATTTAAGGTGGAGAAGGAAGATTTTCTGAATTAATATTTCCATAAAAGGTATGGGAAATATGAGTTTATAGTGTTCTACTTCAGAATTACTAATTTTCTAGGAATATTTCATGGATTTGATGAATATATTCAATTGAAGACTACCTAGAAATTAATATGGTCCTATTTATCATGGATATTCTCATCTACTCTACAATAAATTAGTAATAGGAAGAACAGATAATTATTTTTTTTGAGGACCATAAGGAAGGATATAATTTATATTGAGTTCATTAAGTACCCCGTTTGGTTGAATCAATTCACATTCTTGGTGCACATGATGACAAGTGATGGAAATTCTATGGACACTTCAAAAATAAAGTTAATTGATGAATGATCTAGAACCACAATTTTGTTATAAATAAATAGTTTTCATGTATTTTATGGATACTATCAATAATTAGTGATGAATTTCTCATGATTATATAGCCGAATAGAAATGTAAACATAGAAATTGGTAATATATGTCTGTAGATAAGAATGTTAGGAATGGTTCATGGATCTCCAGAAGATTCAATTCACCAAACATGTACTCTAACTACCTAAATTATAAAATGGTCTATGATTTAAAATGATGCTTTAAATAAAGGCTTGTGTTTTGTACTCATACTGAATGATTAAATAATAGAATTCTTCTCATGTTACTTGAATATCCATGAGATGAACTAATTGACAGCTGATCTTGTGTTGGCATTTAAGATCTTCACTCTGAAACTTTTATAGAACAATATATATGATGAGGTGTGTGATATATATACCGATCTTACGATTTTAATTTATATATTAACATAAATGGATATTCATGTGAATCCAATAAGGGGGTTGGATTAAATCAAAGACTAAGATTTCAATATTCACTATCATCTGGGATAGGTGAACATGGTATTTTACGCTCTTTGCAAGAATGAACGAGCCACTATATCCATGATGATGATGGTGAAAGACCATATCATTATAGAAATGAAATGTAAAAAACCTTGAATTCATAACCATATGGGATACATCCTACCATGACATAATGATATCCCAACCATTAATCCTTGAGAAGATCAAGGTGGCAAAAATGGTTGATCAGAAGCTAAACTAGATTTTGGATGAAGTAAAGAAATGTATGATCTATGAGTTTCATATCAATGATGATGGTGTAATTTAGTTTAAAATGGGTATTTCTCTACCTACATAACTTGATATATTGATGAATATATTTGAAAATGATCATAGCTTATATTTCTACATCTGTCATGGATGTACCAAAATTTATCATGATCTTTGAGAAATATTGTTTTGGGACCACATGAAGAAAGATATTTCTATGCACAACTCAATGAATTTGATAAGTAAAAATGTTAATGAAGAGTGATATATGTCAAAATAAAGGATTAAAACATTTCATATACCAATGTGGAAATTAGATAATTTTATTTCTGACTTTGTATCTAGTCTCTCGAAAACATCCAAAACAAACAATATGATATTTTTCATAGTGGATCAAATCAACAAGATGTCCAACATTATTTGTATTCATTAATATTTCATGCATGAAAATAATTACTAGATATATGTGAAGAATGTGGTGAGGATTCATGGGTACAGATTTGATCACCCATAATCATGATCCAAGGTTTACCAAAAACTCTACATAATTCTTCATCATTCTATAAGTATTGAATTGAATTTTGTTACGGTCTATTACCCCCTAATTTATGACCAATTTGAATAGAATATTTAGAATCTGAAATATATATTCTATGATCATTCTCAATGAAATTCAAAGAGGTATGGTACCAAAATCTCTAATAAGATGATTTTTCCATTAACAAAAGCTTCTACTCAAGTATTAAAATGGAATTGTATGAAACATTATTTGGGAAGTGATGTAGAACTCTATATTTTTGTGTTGAATTTTGAAAACTAAAACTATTTTGACTTAATCTTATGGAATATATGAAATAGATGGGTCAAGCCTTCAAAAAACATATAAAACCTACATAGAGTCAGAAAAGATCCACATTTTCAACTAATTAAGGTACTTGTAGATTGATTTTGGAGTCAGAATTTATCATTTAATTTCACAATGGGAGAGAGTCATGCGGTTTGGAAGGAAACATAGACTTAGTTCACTGTATATTAACCCCTTTGATATCGTTGATCAAATTTGAGAATTTCGATATAGTATTCACCTTCCACTAAATATGGTTCATGTTAACGATGTGTTCCACATATCTCTCCTAGGGAGGAACATTCCAGAACATGAAATGTACTGAATCCCTATGTGATACAAATAGAGAATTATCACTCACATAATGAACATCCACTGAAGATATTTGATGATAGAGAAAATGTTTTACGTAACAAGACTAATCACCTTTTCAAAGTGTTGTGGAAGAACCATATGTATGTAGAAAGGACATGAGAACCAATGAAAAGAATAAAATAGAAGTACCATAATCTATTCTCAACATAGAATACGAGTTGAAAATTAGTGTGTGTAATTTCAAATCTGTTGAAGACTGTAATGAAACATTTTTTATTAGTAATATTTTTTTCATTAATAAATGTGTGTTTTATTTCAACATACAATATTATACACATAAAAAGTACATGGAATACAAAAATAACTATGTTTTATCACAAAATATGATATCATTAATCCTAAATGAAACCAATTAATATTTCAAGATT
This sequence comes from Viscum album, assembly GCA_963277665.1. Classification (NCBI taxonomy): domain Eukaryota; kingdom Viridiplantae; phylum Streptophyta; class Magnoliopsida; order Santalales; family Viscaceae; genus Viscum; species Viscum album. The sequence continues at coordinate 132,382,981 of OY728134.1, read as the reverse complement.
AACATATGGACAAAAAATATAAAATATAAAACGTTAAATGGGAAATAGGGGTATCCCCAATCTATTCGAATCACTACCCCCACTTCAAACACTATATAGAAGAATCCAAATAATAGTTAACAAAGAAACATTATATAAAATGAAAATATAAAACCATGATAATAAATTTTTTGAATATTGAGTAAAAAATTAAGGGGTATTTATATGAGGTAATGTATCCATTGGAATAGTAATTAGACCCTTGGAATAGTAACCTAAATATTGGGAATAGTAACGTTATGTTGGTAGAGTAACCTAACTATAGGAATAATGTTTTTTCCAAAAAGATAAAAATTGATATATAAATATTATTTAGCATGAATGGAATACATTAAATTATAGTTAATAATTCCAAAAAATATATATCATGTTTAAAATCCAATGAAAATATATACACTTTTTTAATAAAATATACTTTAATGTATTTTGTCAAAATTATTATTTTTATTAAAATTTAAAATTAATTACAAAAGAAATTTATATTGATAAAATAAATTTCAATTTTTTATTCATTTTATATAATTTATTTGAGGGTTATTTTTTTTGCAATTTTCTACAATACTAAATTTTGAGGTGAATAGTAAAAATACATTTTTACACATCCAGAGTAACTCAAATTACACCATTAAATTTTTAAGAGATAAATAATCAAATCTAGAATATGTGGTTAGGCAGTTGATTTATTTATTTTATACAATATTAAATAAAATATGATAAAATTAATTTGCAAACCTAAAAATATCATTCCATAACCTAAATCAAAATTGAATCCTTAAAATAAAAAATTTTTCTTCTTTCCAAATTAATTTATAATTAACTAAGTAATTATAATAATTAATGTGAATTAAATTATTAAAATAATTATATTATACTAATATATGATTTATATGATAAATAATTCACTATTACATGTTTTTTCCTTTGATATATTTTCTTATTCAAAATTATATTAAAAATTTACCGTTATCCCCATGTATAAATAACTCCTCTCCCTTTCCTTTGAAATCCACTCCTACCAACTATTAGAAAATAAAAATATATTCCCATATATTAAATCTCATGAGAATTGAAATACGTATGGATGTTTTAGAGTTTTCTGACTCAAAAAATCAGTAGACTAATGGTTTTATACAAGAGAAGTTACACTAAAGAACGAGATCATTTGTCAACTCTTCAGTCATTTACTCTCACTCCTCAATATTTTATCACATTAATCAAAAATAAAATGTTATATTATTTAATTAGAAATAATTATAACATTATATTAATTGTTTTAACTTTTTTAATAATTATAATTTTAACGAATTTATGTTTTATAACTCTTTTTCTTCATATTAGGATAATGATTCTGATTACGTTCGGTTAACAGCCAACGAGGACGTTTCCAATGATTATCGTATAAAAAACCCCATGAATGTTTAAAATAAAATATTTATAATACATAAGGTAAAAATTTATTTATTTTAAACATCATTAACTTATTGTATTATTACTTTTGAAAAAAATAGAAAAATCTAAGCATAACGGGTAAATATTGTGAAAAAGTTATAACAATCCACGTCAATTTCTTCAACATAAATTAAGAAATTTAATAACATGATTACAATTGATAAATTTTATTTTAAATTAATATAATATTATTCTTTAATTTTTTTAATAAATATAAATTACTATTCAATATGTGAAAATGCGACAAATTATACTAGAATAATGGTAAGGAGAATCTTGAACCCAAGTCACATTCTTTAGGTTCTCCCCTTTATAAAAAATTTAATATTTTATATTCATTTAATATTGCATAAATATAATTTCATTGTTCTTCCATCTTATGTTTGATTATATTCATGTTTCTAACTTGGATTAATGACAAGTACAAAGATATTTTCAAATGAACATTTCTTTTCAAAACACATATTGACCCGTTTTAAAATTATATATTCATCACTCAAGATTAATGAATCTTATTCCATGTATGTTTTCCCTTATTGATTTAGGAAGACAAAAATTTATTCAGGAATGTATAATTTATGAAATTATCTTGAAACCAATTCCATTCAATCGGTTATTATATAAATACAATTTTTATATGTTCTATGTGGAATACATGTTTCTGTAAATGTTATGATGTGATAGGTGAGACCAGAATTATATATTACTATAATAAATTTTCTAATGTGACATATCTCGTGATATAATTTGAAATATGAAATAATATTACACTTTATTTTTCACAATGATTATGGTATGATTATACACATATGTTATGTGTGATTAGGATGCCAATTTTGCTCAAAACTAATGCATTGATGGAAATACATTCTCTAGTCAACCCCCAGCAGATTTCTCATTGCTAAAAATATAATGAGTTATGGGAAATTTCAAAAAAAATCAAAATAACTAGGGTTTTACAAGATAACCAAAAACATCCATGTTAGCAAGGGTGATATTTTTATATCACAACCATTGAGATGGATTTTTATAATGATGTGGTGACATTTATGCTAGTTATTAATTCAAGGATAGAGAAATCGGTTTTAGAATTTGTTTTTGTGAATTCCTTCATGTCATGAATGTTTAGTAGAGATATTTAAACACAACCATAAATCATATTTGTGGATTTATTACTGAAAATGGAAATTGGATAGATTATTATATCCCGAGTATATAACTCATCACTGGACACAATTAGTGAGAGGGACTACCCATAAAATATTTTCATACTCTCTTTGGTGGAATTTTATGCATTTATGTTCAGGGATCATATATCCCTATAAAAACCCATTATAAATTTCTATGATAAGTAAATCACTCTCCAAATCATGATTCATCCCCGAATTTTATACAACTACATGGTGGAGGATGAATATTATTTATAACCAATATCGTAAGAAATGATATTGTTTCCCATCATGAAAAAATATTTAGATCAAATGATTGAGTCTATGGATAGAACCATCATAAAATGAATGATTATTGTGAGGTAATAAGATTATTATTTTCAGAATGAATTTCCTAGTGTTACTCTTATATGAGAGTTTAAAATTTCAATCATGATTTTACATGGGATGTTATCTTTTCCCAAGACTCTGTATAGAATGGATATTGTGGAACATGTGGAGATAAAGAAATAAATATAGGATATCCTAAATAACAGTTTCATATTCCAATTTTATTCACCATAGGGTTCTCCATTTCTCTTTATCAAGAAGAATGATTGGTTAATGTTCTTTTATAGTGATTAACATAATCTTAACATGATAAGGATAAAAAAACAAGTATCTTCTTCTTGGGACGGATCAAATTTTTGATCTGTTACATGGAGACCAATACATTAAAAGTGTGGATCTATTATTGTGATATTACCATGTAATGGTGAAGAATGTGGATATCCAAAAAACTATTTTCCAATGAAGTACGGCCAAAATGAGTTTATAATGATTCATTTTAGGATTATTAATGCTACATCAATCATTATGGACATAATGATCATAGAATTTATATATTACATCAAAACAATTTGTTGTAGTATCTATTGGTGATATTATAATATAATCTAAAATCATGTTGGATAATGAAGGGAATGTGAGGACTATGATAAAAAATTACAATAGTATGATATATGTGCCATGTACATCCAATGTGTGTTCTCTTTCAAGGAATTCTCATTCATGGGGCATATGATCATAAAAAATGTGATATATATATATATGGCTAAAAACTGTAGCCATTTAAGGATGGATAGGGCCCATATTTCAGATAGATATCTATATTTTTTTTGAGTTATCATGTTATTATCGTTGATATATGTAAAAGTTATCATTATTGTAAAACCATATTACAAAGGTAACATAGATGGTAGTCCCATTTTCAAGGGATTATGAATTTTAGGAGAGCATTACGGAACAAAAAATATGGATTATCACTACCCCTATATTCACACTACCAAAAAGTGGTAAACATTTTATAGTATTCAATGATACATCAATGTAGGGATTGGAATATGTGTTAATGCAGAATACAAAACTCAAATCCTGTGATTCAATTCAGTTTAATGTTCATGAGAAAAACTACACAACACATGATCTATATTTGGATGTAGTGATATTAACACTGAAAATATTATGGGATTATCTCATTGGGCAGAATTTTTAAATATAAAAGGGTCAAAATATCCTGATGTATATATTCACCCAGAAAGAGTAGAATATGCAAAAATAAAGACATTTTGAGATGATCAAGGAATATGAATTCTCAATCCACTATAATCCTTGTAAAGGAAATAATCTGATAAATGATCCAATTAAAAAGGATCCGTAAATTATATATTTAATGATAATATAGAGGTATTCGATCATCATAGAATTTAAAAGGATGGGAATTGGAGTCATAAATAAATGAACATCATTAATAATTTCCCAAATTATTTCACAACAATATCTTCCAGTGATGTTAAAGAATTATCAAAGAGTTTATGTAAGAATTGATAACAAATTAGAAACTCTATGGAAAGATAAATCTGTGGAATTACATATTAATTAATAAGTAGTTGTGATATTTGGGTCAATATTATGTGTTCTATCAAATCCTGATATACGGAAAGACCTATTATATGATGAACATAGTTTAACTTTCTCTATTAACATGGGAATCACAATGCTTTTTCATGATATCTAAGAGAAATATTGTTGGAACAATATGAAGAATGATATCCTTGAATACAAATAAAAAAATCATTCATTTCAATGATGGACTATTGAGTGGCCAAAATCTAATGGTGTGATGCAACTATTACACAATCCTACATTTAAATGGGAAAACATCAACATAAATGTTGTCAATGGACTTCCAAAGACATCAAGATGAAATACATATATATGGGGTTTAGAGTATCATATTATAACAAATATGCACTTCATTGTGATTCAATAGTTTTTAACACACGATCGACTATTAAGGATATAAATCAGTTAAGTGGTGATGCTATATAGGGTACCAAAATTGGTTCTATCTGATCGAGATCTAATATTCTCCTCTATGTACTAAAAGAGTCTCCAACATTATCTGAATATTGCGTTGAACATCATAATGTATTATTTCCCCCAAACTAATTTCCAATCTTAGTAGACTGTCCAAACAGTTGATGAAATGTTTCATGGATTCTCACTTGACATCAATGGATGACCAGACCAACATCATCCTCTATTTAAGTTATCTTACAACAATTGTTTCCACTTGATCATATAAATGATTCCCTATAAATACCATTATTTGAAGAGGTACATAACACCCACGTGTTGGGATGAATTTGTGGAACAAAATCAGGTAGGTCCTAAAACTGTGGTGTAAATGGTGGAAAAGTTAAGAATATTGAACAAAACATCATGGTGGCTCAGAATTGATAGTTGAGATATGATGAAAATCATCGATGAGTCTTAGATTTTGAATTTAGGGAAATGAAATTCATTTTTATATCTTCATAGAAGAATGTTATGATTTTTGTGAAGAAGGTAAGGCTTAATCAACTAAACATCATCCCCTGTGAGATGCTTGATTGCATTAGAGTTTTGTCCAATAGACACGAACCCCCACTTAACATTTCTACATTAAAAGATGTATTCCATGTATCCTTATTGAGAAATTACGTACCAAGCTCATCACATGTACTATATATAGAGGGGGGAACCATTGAAGAAGGATATATAATAAAATGGAAAGCCATTGAAAATCTTATATTATAGATAAAATATTCTATAAAATAAGATAATGTATCATGTTAATGATTAGTGAATAATCCAAAGATTTGATGAACCTTTGTGGGAACTGGAGGAAGTGATGAAATAGTGTTTCCCTCATTTTTTTTGCTGTTGTAAATGAATATTTTGTGGGAAAATTTTCTTAATAGGGAATGTTTATAATGACTCGAGCTATTATAATTAAATTTCCCCATTGGATTTAATTATATGTATATAGAAAACAAATTCACTTATTTTCATTTATTATATCCATTTTCATTTAAAAGACCATTAAGTGTCATTATAATTCATAATATAGTCATCCAATAGTGATTAAATGATTTTTATAAATATTGGGTTTTATAAAATCCAATTTAAATAGGAAAAGGATGTGTTTCCCCCAACTAGAAGGATCATACACTAAGAATCCCATTTATCGAAGCTTATGAGGGAGGTAAAATCATTAGATTTTTATTGTTACCACTCCCAATATAATATCCGAAAAACATAATAATAAGGGAGAATATTTACATAATACATTCAATCTCATCATGATCATGGAACAAATCATGTTCTCTTAACTACCCCACGAACATCCCACAATCACAAACCATTCATTTATGTAGTAAATAATGAATTAATGTGTAACAAAGAACATGGTTGTTATATTAATCCCCATTGTGTTCCCATCTATAATAGTTAAATATTTTTCATATGTAATAATTATAAAAAAATATTATTCTACAAAGTGGTAAGAAATATTTATCCTAGATTTTTTAATTTATAAGAAATTTTTAAATAAATATTTATTCCTGATGTTATTATTTAATTATTTGAACAGATAAAAATATTTATCACTTAATCTTTACAAGGTAATAAAAAAATATAAATGTATTAAATAAATATTTATATTATTGTTATATATATATAAAATATTTAGTCATTAGACTACGTATAATATATATATATTCCTTTTTAATAAATAATATCAATTTATTTTAGAATTAAATATATTTCAATGAGAATGATCATACCCAGATTTTTTATGATAATTTTATATATACCATAATATAAAATAAAATATATCATTTTTATGATCACTTTATGCAATAAAATAAAAAAAAAATATTACTACATTACATCGAATAATATTCCTCTTTATTATATAATATTTTTACAACTCATTGTGTAATAATATAAATATTAAATCATGACCCTAGGTTTGTTAATATAATTCATATTTATTTTGAATGATGTTAATCATCATGAAAAAATTTTCTCTGATATTATTTTACATTAACATTTCATATCAAGACCATGAATATTAAGATAGATTCATTCCATTGCAGTAGAATGTGAAGTAATCATGGAAACAACATTAGAGGATCAATCACTATAACTAGAAAGCGTTGTTTTATTGGTGTTGTTCATAAATTTGTAGAATCATGTATAGATCACTTATAAAGGGTATTTTATATAACCCATAATGAATAAATGATGATTACTAATCATGTTGGTATGATCAACTACATCAACGAAGAGTGATCTCATAAATGCGGCAATCTTTCTTCTTATGTTATTGAGTCCCTATAAAATAACATGAACATACCCTATCTGATTGTTCCATAGAAATTATTTCTTCAATATTTATTTGGTAAATATCATTTCTCATCGTGTTCACATTATTTAAAATGTGTATTACTTATTTAATATAACAATTTTTTTTTACTGCAAGCATAACATGGTCGTATGCTAGGTTTAGAACCATCAATGAGATGTTCTATGATTATTCCTATTAATTCATTCAGATAACTCTCTTATATCTTAATTTTAATATCCTAGATAGAAAAATATTTTTTAATGGATCTTCCACTACAATGTCGATTGGTATTATCTCCCATTGGATTTATTACTTATTAATCTGTATTGAATTAGACTATGTAGGTGGTATCCGATTCTGTTGGGATACCAAAAATATATATTTTTTCCCATACCTAGTAATGATGGAAGAAGACCAATTAAATAGAATGTGAAGAAATGCATTTCTAGACTATCATGTGGTGATATCAATTATCCATCTAGATTCTTCATTTCGTGTTCATGATGATTTTTAATGGGTTTATAATCAGTGTAAGTAGATAAGGCATAATAATCCTTCAGGCCTAGAGACTCCCATGTCAGGTCATACCCAAGCCTATCTAGGTTATATAAAATGATTGAGTCATGGATAATTCCTTAAGATTAAAGGATCTAGTTATAATCACTTAGAGGATATCTTTAACCTACCCATTGTAGCTAATGATGGGAATTTCAGGATGAGGTGCCGCCAGTAGAGTTCGATTTTTTAACATTGTCCTCTTTCATATTGTATTGAATTATTTGGGAAGTGTGTTGTAATATTATTTAATAAAGATGAATATTGTTTTTGTTTATTGTGCTTTATATTTTTCATAAACTTTCTTGGTAGAAATTATTGATGGTCAAATTTTGTATTTAGGTGATAATTGATTTTTTTGGCAATGTGAGGTGAATCGTGAAATGCTTAACTTCAAATTTGATATATTAGTGTTTATATTGTCTACGTACCTATTATAGTCTCAAACGTTATGATTCCAAAATATTTATTATTTTTTTTGGGGGACTAACATATACAAATCAATTATGGAACAAAATCATTTTTTCTCGTAGAATTCCTTTTTTAGGGTGCGGTTTTTTGAGCTTTCTTTAGTCCTTTTTCCCACCCATCATAATTATAAATTTATTTTATGAAAATATTTGGAGATGGGATCATTTTATGGAATCATCAATAGTTTTTTCATGAGTAAAGTTGTCCTTTTTTTAAATATTATTAGGCTGATATGGACCTTATTTTGGGATCTCGTATGACATAATTATTTAGCACAATTCATGAGCAACTTCATTACTAGTAATAGAACCATAGATGCATCAATTTCTATTTTTTAAGGTATCACCTATATCCAAATCTGGGTACATATTTAAAACTATATTTTATTTTATTTATTACTCATGTTATTTCATTATTTTATACATATTTCTATAGTTTTTTTACATTACGGTCATTATTTCACCAAGGACGGTGAACCTTAGGTCCTCATCTAGATCAACCAACTGTATTGAAGATTTATTGTGAAAAAAATAATAAAAGGAAAAATTGTCACATCCCAACCCAATTTTCCACTATTATTTTATTCATTTTTTATTTTAGGGAATTTAGTTTTCATTCAATGTTGAGTAACTTTTAAATTTTATGTTTTAGTTGTTTGTTTAATGTTACGTGGTTATGGAGTATGATTAGCTATAAACAATAAACATGATAATAGTATTTAAAACACACAATCACAAGGTTTGTGAATGGTTTTCTATCAATACATCCAACACATACATGAAACAATAAATTCCATTTATTGTTACAAGAATGGTGCATGGTTTGAAAAAATATGTGTCCAAACAATATAAGATTCATATATGCATTGGGAAAATTAAATTGACACCCTTATTGAATTAAAACACACATGGGATTCATTTCTCCACCATTCATTAAACATATTCATTTTTTCCTCCACTTTTATATATCCCATAAAATGAGCATCAATTCCATGTATTTTCTTCAAAATGTGAGGTGAAAGTTTCAAGTTAAACACTTAATAAATCATTCCTCCTGAAATTTTATTCATTTTATCTCTTCTACATTCCTACCAAGGTGATGGAGACCTAGTGTTCCATGTGAATAACCTTTTTACTTTTTTATTTTGTAATTTCATTGTTTCTAGTGGTTTTCATTGTCCCTCTAAAATTTTTTGGGTCTCATTGAGATTAGTTATCATCATCCATTATAAAAGAATATCTAATGAAGGTGGGTTCTACATTATATATATCATTGAAATAAAAATTATCATTTATTAATTTATTTTATGGATTTTTTCATGTATTTATGAAATTATATCAAGTATACATAATATTTTTGTCAAATTATGGATTTTATATGAGTTTAGTATAATGTGCTGGAGATTTTTTTCTAATGATATAACTTGTTTTCAAAATCCATACACACAAATTTATTTTATAAATTCATCATTGGAAATTTGATAAATTTTTTATAGAATATAAGGTTGTACTTGGTCTATAAAAAATTAAAGGAATTATTTCATGGAATTTTTTTTTTCTTGGTCATTAAAGGAGAAGTTGATTAACTCAAATGATTAATGATTTTCATCATTATTTTTTGAATTCACACAAAAGGAGAAGTTTAAGAGAATATTTCATGTAGCTAATATGTATGCTCTTATTTCATCCACATATATCCTATAGAAGATAATTCCCCCGTAAAATGTACATACATGGAATAATGTTAAGATGTAGGTAAATATATTTTGATAACATGTGATTTTTGTGGGTCGTGTTGCATGAGTTGAGATCTATGACCTCCATTAATTCTTTATGAATAATTATTTTCCATTAGTTCTTTGGATCACATGGTGGACGTGATGTGGGACTCAGTCATTTTAGCTAGGTTATTAGTCTGTTCAATTAATCATTTTTATTAGAGATTTTTGTGTTATTTGTGGTATGAAATTATAATTAATAGAAAATTTTAATGAAAATATTCAATATAATGAAAGGAGAAAAATAAAAAAAATCCAAAAAAATTACATTAAAGTTAATGTGAAAATTAAATTAAATTAATTTCACTGTGAATAATTATAAAAGAATTATATCATGCATTCCAAAAAAGAAAATATTTTTTAAATTTCATTATGTTTTATGTTATATACTCTTAACATGGAAAACATATAAGTGGAAGACCATGTGAAATTGTCTAGAAAGTGAAATAAACTACTGATCAATTGTATAATGTAAAGATAATTAAATATGAGTGTTATATCAGAATTAATACTCTTATAAAATATTATCAATCACTAAAATAAAAGTACCGGAAAAAGTACCAATATAAATAACATAGCCAAAGTAATAAATCAACCTAAATCAGACTGTAAAGATTTAAGTTTCATAATTTGAATAATACATTCAAAATAATCACCATGAAATAAATTTATATTTACAATAATTATTTCCAATTAGATAAAAAATGAATTCTTTCCGTTATAGTGTTGAATACAGGGTAAATTTTTAGAAACACGAACAATGTGAGGAAGAGATAACCACACAACATATATAAAAAATACATTCACTATTAATTATATAAATCCACCCACCATAATATTTTTTTTTCTAAAATTGAATGTGGAGTCCCCATGTGTAGGGGAAACTCAAAGAAATTCTAATATGACATATATGGGCATTACAACCAACGTAATAATTAGCTAGAAAGTCTCCATTTTAGCTCATAATAAAATATTATTCATCATGTTTATCCTATTATCATTTATGTAAATAGTCCCAATCTCTACATTTATATATTTAATGATTTTTTCGATCCCATGTTACAAAATAATGAATAAAATAATTGTTTTTGGAAAATTTATAATATTGAATTAAATTATATTTTTATTAAAGACAATTTTGTATTCCCATTTTAAGGGATTCTTATATACCTAATGGGATTATCAAATATACATCAGGTGATCACTAATAATGAATAATCTAAATCTCATAGTGAAGAGAATTTCAAATATATAACGAGAATGAAAATGAATAAATATGACGGATCAGAATAAAAATAAATATTTTTTAGTATTATAATGAATTGTAGAAAATTGTTAAGAAAAGAAAATACCTATATATATCAATGATCATTGATTTGGATTCCTAGTGGAATCACCACATTGGTCAAATATATAAGCCTCAAATAAATAATGGTTCAGCCACCCTAGTATCTATTTATAGGGATTAATTATTACCAAAATAGATTTAATTCATCCATAAATAAAGTATAATAATAGATTACACAGTATATAATAGTTGTATCATGTGTTAATTGGAGGCAATGAGTCATAAATAGAGGGTTTCCTTCAAATTCAATGTTTATGAATATTTAATTTAGTTTCATAGTGATCATTCAGATGATGAATTAGTAATTACAAATTAATTTTCATATTTATTTATAGTTTGATAGTTAAGAATGTTATTCAAGTATTAAAACCTAGTGTCAAAGTTATTATTGTTGGTAATTCCACATATCATATATTTACTTTATTTAAATTCTATGAAGCCTAAAATTTCTAAATAAATGTCAATTAAATGGATAACATCATTTAGGTTCTGAAAAAATTATCTTTTTTGTAATATATAAGATAGATTCTTGAAAAATCAAATGAATTCAGACTAAATTAAATATATAATTTGAAAAAATAGAATAATTTCTTAAAAATTTAAATGTACCAATTAATATAATTCTATATGAATTATTTAATTAATTCCATAATTATTTCAGTAATATATAATTTTTAAATATCACGCATAAAATAGATAAATAAAATAAATACAAGTTTTAGCCTTATTTATAAATAATTAATATTAATCTTAAAAAAATTATAATAAAAAATGTGAGAAACATAAATTGTAGTAAAATACTATAATCATATAATGATAAAAATATTATTAAAAATATAGTATAATAATATTAAATAATAAAAATAATTCACTATTAATGTATTTAAAAATTAATATATCAAACTATTATTTTGTGGTCATCATAGAGTTGAATTAGAAATGGTAGTAGTAATAGAAAATAACTTGTAGAAACATAAGTTATTATCCTATCAGAAAAAAGAGTCTGTTATTTCTATTGTAGATAATAAAGATACTACGATAATTGAAATTTTGATACTGCCAATTCAATGTGATAATATTTTAACATAAAAAAGTGGTGGTGATTCACTACAACCATCGTGCTAGAAGTGATATCATTGCAATGTAGTTTCCTCACTGTTGTTGATCACCAGACCTACAAGTGTTGAACTAGAGTGGTGATACTTGCACAGTGGAACAAAATTACACCATTGGTTATTGAAGTTGGTGGTGCTATTTGGTATAATGATAGGCTACATTTATAGTATCGAAGTGGAGAGGTCCTACCATCGCATTATATAGGGTTCTAAAATCACTATGGGTTGCTGTAAATAGGAGATAAATTTTATCATCTTGTCTACATATACATCAGAGAATTTTTATTCCATAAAATAATCAAAATTAATTAATGGTCTATTTGAATAATATTAATATAATATTGATTTACTTTCAGTTGATAAGATATATCTTTGATGAAAAATCTATATAATGATATATCATCACAACCTAGTGAAAATATTGTCTTAAAATAATGGAAAAATAACATGAAACATTTCAAAAAAACTTAAATTTTTTATTTAATATATATTGTAATTTTCTAACATTAATTTAGGATAATGAGATTAATATAATATTATTATATTTCTAATGTACAATTTTTTCATGACACTAAGTTATATCACAATAGTTATCATGGAAAACCTAATATATTGGTTTCTAGAAATTTCATAATTCCAAAAAAAATCCAAAAATATCGTGAAACATGTAGATAATTAATAAAATATTCTATGAAATATATTAAGTTTAATAAAATGTAAATAAATCCAATATATATCCAATTTATAATTCATGTTAATATTTCATTTATTTAACTAAATTTATAATAGAATAAATAAATAAAAGTATGAAACACTATAATCTGAATATTATTGTTTCAACTAAAAGTAAGGTTCATGTTGTGACTAAAAAAGAAATTAAAAAAAACTTAATTTTGGTATTTAAATATTTGAATATAATTTAGATAAAAACTGTTCTCTATAAGAAATAAGATTTATATAAATCGAATCCCCATAACATATCATATAACAAAAATATAGTGAGACGGTAAAAACTAATTTATGAATTAAATATATATAGTTGTTGTATTATTCATAAACATAAAATATTAATAATGTAATATTATCACAAAAAATAAATCTAGATTATTCATTTTCAATATGACAAATACCCCGATTATTCAATTTTATCATACTGATTGGTAATTTCATCAATTGAAATCTATGATTAACAGTCAATTGTATAATCTCATCCTCAATTTCTAAAACCCAATTATACTTCTGACACCATAAAACACCTCAAAAAAAGATCATGGTTCTCCACATTCAGAAAAAATCATGTACTCTGTAGTTTAATACAATGTTGATGTGATATGATACGATGATGATCTCAAGATTGTAATTGAGGAATTATTAATATCTCATGGAATAAGATTATTTGAAGTAATAGGTGAATGAAAAATATCAATAAGAACATTTTTAAACAAAAAATCTATTAAAAAAATAAACATAATTAAAATATTTTACAACATGAGGAAAACATGAATAAGAAATTTTATTAAGACTAAAAATAGTAAAATTTACAAAAGTGTGATTTTTGTCGTGATTAAGGTCAATAATTGTGCGATCCTATATTAATATTTCATCATGAATTCTAAATTGATTCTTTAAAATAGAATAAAAAAACCTGTAAATAAAGAAATTTTTTTCTTAACAACTAAAAATAGAATGTTATGTCAAAAAATCCCCAATAAATATATCATATTTCAAAAAAAAATCAAAAACATTACAATTAAATCAGGAAAATGATCATACATAATTTAATTTCTTTTTAAATTCCATAAGGAGTTTTTTCTAACAAGATAATCATATGTGAAAAATTGATAATATATGAAACAATAAAAAAATTATCACCCCAAAAATGTCAGTAAATAATAAATATAGGATGTAAAAACTAAAATATTTCAATCAAAGCCATATTATATTACTCAACATCAAAAAATTTATATGTTTATTTTAGAAGAATCATATGATGTTGAAAACCATATTTCCCTCAACATTAATCACAATGAGAAAAATACTCACCCCATTTCCCATGAGAACACATTAAAAATTCATAATTAATTTCCCTTAAAGAAACAAGAAAATTATCATAATCAATGTGAATTGTAAATTTTAGAATTTAAATACAAAATGAAAAATCATATGTGAATTGTAATTGATAAAATTTACAAATTAAAAATATCACCTAAATTCGTAGAAATCAATTGATAGAAAACATCATAATGTACCATCAACATAACTTGTGACATTTTATGGAAATGATTATGTTTAAAACTAAATTCGATATTATTTATAAATATACAGGGATCACATGTCCCCATTCTAAATACATTAGGCATGGTAGAAAATTTATCCCTACTAGAAAACAATGTACCTTGTTTTTAAGGTGGATAAGTTTCTTATGCCAAAATTTAAATGAATAAGTACACCAAAAAACAATAATTATCTCAACATATTGGAGCTCAAGTATATTAAAAACTCAACTAATTCATCACTCTATCTGCTATCATAGAACCCATTGAATTATTTTGATTTATATTAATAAAATCATTTAAAAAAATTTCAACTTTAAGACCACTAATATAAATGAGATTTATAATAACCCCAAGATAATGTTGAAAATTATATAGATTAAGCTAAATTCCCATGATGGCCTCCAAAATAACCACCCCCATAACAAAAAATATGATTATCAAGATTTGTACACTATGATCTACTATAAATAATATATTATTTACATATTTATTTGATACCAACTATAGAGGCCCAATTTTTCTATCCATAATAAAAATATAATAATAAAGTATTTTTTTCACATATATGACCATTCCCATTTTTGGTTTAAATATATAAATAATTAGAAAAAACTTTTACATATTAAAACACATGTATTTCCCATCCATTAATTGTTTTTCTCTTATACCATGATTTTCTTGTTTTATGAAAAGAATTTTAAAACACCCAAAATATTATCCACGTGAGAAGTCCTTATGTATAAATATTTCATAATATCATTCTCTATAACATGTGATAAGTGGAAACATAATTAGATAGACCTTAAATGATAAATAATGGTAATGATATAAAAAAATAAATGAGTTATAGATGAAAATATTATGATTATATATAATCAAGGGATAAATATATTATTAAAAATAAAACATAACCTTACAATTTTTCCATTAATCAAGAAAATTATCTATTTGAACTCAAATGAATAAAAATGTACCAGGATATAAGAGGCTAAGATAATAAATATGAGAAATGTAGTATAGTCATATGGATGTCATATAAAATTATGCAATATCATTGAAAAATATCAGAATAAGTAATTTTGAAACAAAAATAATGAAATAGATTCATTACATTAGGATCAACTTAATTCATTCCTAATCATTATGTTATGAAATATTTAATGAATTTCCACCCTATTTGTTTTGAAAAAAATCCATGAATGTTCTTTAATCATTATCTCATGTGAAATTAAACATTTTCTAACTCATTAATGGATGATATATGCCCCCAATATTCAATATACATATGTATCTCATCTATAGGATATAAATTATACCTTTTACCTTAAGAACCCATGGAAAAAATGTGTTCCATATCTTAATAAAATGGAATACCATAATGTGACAGAAAAAGTAAATTGGTTGATATTGAAAGTTAAACTACAAAAAAAGAGTACTTAATAATGGAATATATAGGGTGATTCATTAATCATTTTATAGGATTTATATATTTTAGATATAAATATGAAAATGAAATCAAAATCATGAAAATATAAATAATAAAACATTTTCATCCTTTTTATTAAAATTTGATATTATAAGTCTCCTTCAAAAAAATATTTTTTAATAATGTAACATGATGTTTTTAAAACATAACCCCCTAAAATAAATACAAATAATAGAGACATGGAAAATAAATTATTGTTTAAAAATTAAATATTTATTGTATGATAATTAATAAACTGTGAATGTGATAATATAATCAATATTATAAATTCCTTTAGAAACACAGATCGGAAAAAGTGTTTTAAATCACCCTTTCGAATATATGTAATGATAAATTCTAATATAATAATAAATAAAACATATTTAGAACTAAAATTTAGTATGGGTAATATTAGTCAGATGAGTGAATTTATATATGAAAGAAAAAGCTCTCTATTTGGGATGAAGATATTCATCCTTAACATCACCAAATATTTAGAAGAAATAAATTTAACAAATAATATGTATTTAATTTTAAAAATTAAATTACCAAGAGATATTTTAGAAGATAAATATAATATCATAAAGGGATAAAATAAAATATAATTTTAAAAACATATAAAAATATATAATTAGCATTAAGAATATAATTTTTGTTGAGAAAGCCCCCTACAATATTATTACTTCTTAAATAGAAAACTATTTGTAATTGAAATTGTGACATATTTTTTAATAACATAGTTTTAAATAAATGTATAATAAATATAATGAAGAAGAAACTATAATAATGAGACAAAATAAAAAAATTAGTTAATATGCAATGTGTATCAAGAAATGAAATTCATGTTGAGAAAAACTCCTACAATAGATTCATATTTTGTCAAATGAATTCTAACATCCTTCATCTTTGATTCACCACCTTTTTATTGAGCTTAAATCATTTTAGGGAACAATATTTAGTTAAAACCATGGGATTATAGAATTGTAAATGGATGATTATGGGATTATTTGGGAATATGTTTGAAATAAAAAACATATATATCTTCAGAAATGATAGAATATGTCCCATTTTATATGAAAAATTAAATGAAATTTTGGAAAATATGTATTCTTTATTATTAGAAATTTTACTTATAAATTAGAAAGTGATCAGAAATGATAAATGGACTACAGTGTCTACTAATTCCAATATCTCTTTTACTTTTACACTATTTTTTTTATTTTTAAATCAATTAATAAATTAAAACATAACATTAAATATAGTTAATTTCATTTTTCATACTATTCACACAATTTGATTTTCAAAAATAATGAAATAAACTTATCTAGATCTAAAACCATACATAATAAATTATCCTTTAAAATTATCTATATAATATGGGAAACATCCTTGTCAGTTTTATGGTGTTTAAAATCATTTAGTTTCTTTCTCTATTTCTTAGTGAATAATTTTATCCACAATGAATGTTAATTTTAAATATATATACTATTATTTAAAATCAACAAATAAAATAAATAAAATTTATTCATAATAAATATGATCATATATATCTATTTATAAATTTTTTTATACATCATTTTGATGTGTACTGATTTACGATATTATATGAGAGAGACTGGCATTCTACAAATATTTGATTCATAACATCATAAAGAATATCATTTTCCTTGAATGTAGGTTAATATTTAAAAAATAGGAGAAGAAATAATGGCTTTGTCGATCCATACATTATTCAATCATTTCATGATAATATTGTTTTTTGTATTTCATATTATTAAAATAGGATTTTATTCTTTTACATTATTTTATCATCAACCAATGTAACTCTATTTTACTTTGGTAATTTACTATTATATCTAAAGAATGAAATGGACCTCATTACATAATTTTAATGTAAATTTTCTTAAAATTAAAATAATTTAATAATAATAAATCTCAATTGATGTTAAATGATACATTTTATATTAATATAGAAACAAAATAAAAATTAGTTTTTTGAAAAAAACAAAAAAATTTAAGGATAAAAATAAATTTTGGATAAAATTATGGATGTTTTTGATGGACATGAAATTAATTTTTTTATTATTAATATAATAAATATTTTTTAAATTTAGAAAATCAAAAAATTATTCTGAATTTTGAATATTTAATTGAAACAAATAGAGAAAAAATATTTTTTTTCTTTATAATATATTACTTTTCCATAAAAAAATGTCAAACATAGATTTATGAGTTGAATAAAATATTTTGACATCATTATATTAAAAATTAAATTCATATTTTTTTAATAAAAACGTTCCTATTATTTATTACATTCTTATGCCATTATGATATGAAAAAATTTATGGAGTTTGAAAAAAATGGCATTTTCCATATTCTCCAATAAATAATCAATTTTAAAAAGACCCAAAAAATAATCCGATTAAAAAATATACATTTTTGATTCATGAAAAGATCATTTAATCAAACATATAAAATAAAATTTATAATTTGAACTTCAAAATTAAAAATCCAAAAATAAATAATAAATTAATTTATTGAGAATAACATTTAAAAGATTATTTATTTATAATATATTTTATCTCAAATAATTATTCTAATTAATGTATTTTTTATCATTAAAACACATTATTATATATTTCCTTAAATAAATGGTCAAAATAGTTATTACATAAATATAAAAAACACATTAAAAATATTTTAGTGATAAAAAATCCTTTTTAATATTATGTTATTTTAATCATATCCCATTAATTAATAATCTTCTATACTATAATTTTTATCCAATTCATTAGAATTGGAACATATAATATAATAAAAAAAATCTAAATAATTAAAATGTGAAATTTTTAATAATATATTTTATAATAAAATACATACTTAAGGTTTTATGCTTATTTTAATGTTTTAAATTTTGTTTCACATTATATACTCATAATGAAATAATTATGATATTTCATTACTATAATTATTATCTTTTTTCATAAACATTATTTTTTATTTGATCTATTTAACAAGATATTTATTTTCTATAATATTTACTAAAATCATAGGTTGTTGCATTCTCACCATTACATAAATTTCATCATATCAAATAATTTATGTTATTAAAAAATGAATATTTCTTCTACAAGGTATAATAAAAGATTGTGATTTTATGATTATAAGTAATTTCTAAATTAATACTATGAATATTATTATTTCATAATATATTATATCTATAGCCACTTATGTATCATTATAAGTATCATACTTTTGAATATGTTTCAAAAAACATAGCTTGATACAGGATACATGCTAGATTTTTCATTCCAATAATTAAGTTTGTGAAGTTCATCGAGAAGTAGAATAATGGAAAATGTATTTACATGATTTATTTCCATCCTATTAGGAAACTTCACATCCTTCAATAGTGTTTTGATCAATTTTCTACCTATTCTTAATCATATATTCATAATGATAAATTACAATGATTAATTTATCATTCTTTTAGAATGAAAATCATTATTTTATGAATCATAAGATCTATTAGAGGATGAAAGGATATTCCTATTTTATTTATCCACTAAATCTATTTTTTTTTAGAAAATATAAATATAATAATCTATTTGAATAATAATTTATGTGATGAATAAATTTATTAATCACCAAAACCTATACAATAAAACCCAAAGTTAAACTAAAATAATTCCAAAATAACAAAATCCTAAATATCTTCAAAATATACTTTAATAAACTCAACACCTAAAAATTATAAATATTTTATTAATATAATATTTATCTAAAAAACAATAAAACTACTATAATAAATAATAATATTTCCGGAAATCATTTTATTTAATGATCCTATAAATATAAAATCTTGTCATAAATTTACTTAAATCACATTAAGAAAAAATTACTCCTCATTCATCAAGGTTATTTATACTTCTCAACTTATATTAAAAATATAATTTATCTCATTATCCTTATTAACCATAATTATATTTAAAACAAAAACATGATATCCATATTAACATCCATCAAAGTGGTTCATAAGGATAATCTGAAATAACCATGGAATATCCCTCAGGAGTGTCAAAACGTTAGTGAAGTTAGGGCTTTTTCTTATGAACTGGTTAAAGATAATATTAACACTCAACCTTAAATTTTTATATTATTATCTATATATTAATATATTCTAGACCCTATATCTAAATGTTTTTATCTATATATTAAGGTCATTTATAAGTAACCAAAATATATATACTTTACTAAAAATTGAGGTTATTATCCCATAAATAATATTATCCATAGTGTTTTCAATAATGATATCTAATTATAATATTGAAAAAAATTAATCCCCAAAAATCAGTAATCCTTCCAATAATAATAAATAATGAGAAAAAACATGAAGATATCATTGACATATTTTAGTATTACCCACATAAGAAACATATTACAAATTTCCACTTAAAAATAACCCATAATAAATTATAAAAATGATTTACTTCAATATTTAGACTTGCATATATATTCTCAGAGATAATAAAAAAATACGGGTAAAATTACATGAACAATAAGGAAAACATATCAATGATCTCCAAAATATTAGACGATAAACTTTTGGAAGAAAATTAGTCAAAGAACACAAATAAACAATTAAATTGGAATTGGAAACATAATATATAATCATAAGTAATGATAAAACATCATAAATAATGTCATGAAATAATTGAATCATTAATAACTGACAAATAATATTCTATGTCTTGGAATCAAATGGAAAAGTAATAATACAAGGAAATATAACAATAACTGATTACATAACATGGAAGGACAACATAACCTAAAATCATATCCAACTATTACAAATGTGTCTCATGCATAAGGATATGAATAAAATTAGAGAAAACCCAATTATTCCCATTCAATATGAAAAAACCCAATCATTTTCACACTTTGTAAAATTCCCACAACCCTATCATGACCACATTTTTCATTGTAACATGTAAAACAACTATAACCATGCAATGGGAGGCCATATAATACCCCACCCATAATCATACATTAATATGTGATCGATATGAAGAAATCCATTATTCATCTCATAAATAAACCATGAAAAAATGGGTTACCTAAAATTTCATAATGTTATCATAATAAAATGATATACGAAATTTGATCATGAGACTCATATATCTAAAAAAAGTTTATTTCATAATATCATATAGGTTGTGGTTAATATTATTTAGTAATTATAAATATATGATACATAAAAAATAATTACAACTGAAAATTTCATAAGAAAACATCTTTAAAATTGACTTAAGAGTAAAAATTATATGTAAAAATATAAAATAATCATTTAAGGTAATGAGATGAGTTTTAAAATTCTCATCCTAAAAAATATTCTTGGATATATAACCATAAAAATAAATAATATTCATGCTAATAAATTTTAATTTTATGAGAAAGATATACATGTGAGAATAAAATTCATTATTATTTTAATATTCATTTACTAAATCATAGATTATAAAAAAGTAACTAAACATCTATTTGAAAAAATGTGAATAGAAATAGAAATATTAATAGAAATAAAAACCAATTATTCCTTATTGTAAATAATTATAGAATTGTAAATAAGAGTGAATATGGATATCGAAAAAATGAACTCTTATTTGGAGTGGTTGAGAATTATTCTGAACATCAAAATTATTTATAAAGAATGTTATCCATAAAAAAGTTGATTTTTTTTTTGAATGAAAATTTCCCCAAAAAAAGAAGTGATTAAATATAATATCGCAATATGATTGAATAATAAATTCCCATTAAACCATATTCCAAGTGGAATATTTATAAATCATGAAAATATTCTTATCCACGAAAAAACTTTATGGCGCAACTAATACATGAATAAAAAACCCTTAAAAAGGGAAATTATAATGAATTTTCTAATCCGTCGGATTTCATGAATGTCATAATAAAAAATAATAAGATAGTATATTTAAAACAAAAAAATATGTGAAAATTAATGAATGTCTCTCAATGAATGAAAATTTATAAGACATACCCCAAACTGGATTATATCTTGGTCATATGTGTTATAAAATCAATGATCTTTGAACCACCATCCCTCGATTGAGATTAAAGACTTTATAAAATAGTGTTTTTGTCATAAAAGTTGAGTAGTGATGTGATAATGGAAGGGTAAAGGGGAATTTTAGTAGAGTACTCAGTGAATAGAAAACTCAAATATGTCTCTAGAAAAGTTACATTAGGTAAAATTTTATTGTTAATAAATAGTGATATTTTAAAAATATTTATTCTTTAAGGGTAAAAAATTTACATATAAGAGGGTAAGTTGAAAAAAATGGACAATTGATGTTATTCATGACAACATCAAATACAAATAGTCCTCTTGTAAAATTTTATTGATTTTTAAATATTGTAATAAAATATAATTAACATTAAATATCATTGAAGTCATTGTCATGACATTTATGATAATCAAAATTAGAAAACATAAAAATTATAATGGATATCGAATAAAAAAGCATACATTTGACCATATTCTTCATTATTATAAAAAAACTCATGGAAAATAAATTTAATTTATCATTTTTTTAAAATCATTTACTTGATTTTGGTATAATTACTGTATCGACGTTGCATAAGGGCTCTAGTTAAATGATTTATTATTCAAAAATAAATTATTATGAAAAATATTATTTATTCATATAAATATTTTCATATATAAATTTTTATATTTTTTTTGGATTATCATTATATTCATAACATAGTTATGTTATTAATATTTAGATCAAGGGACATTTTTTATATATTAATTTCATAATATAAAAATGAACATAATTCAGAATGAAAAATTTACAACATTGAAGAAAAACGTGTGATAATATTTGGAATCTACAAAGACAACATCCAATTTTTCAAGATTATATTTTTTTTTGTATTTTAAGGATTTAACCCATTATTAGAAACTTTAATTCGATTCTCCCTTTTACCTTGATGTCTAACTTTTACATTGGTTCCTTATTTTAATGAATAAAAAATTTAATGGACTCTATTACCGAATTTGAATATTAAAATTCCAATTATGAAAATTAATTTTCTAGAATCTATTCCAAGATGTGTTAAAATTTTCTTTTATTATTATATATGTTTAAAATAATAATGAATAGTTTTTTGAAAAATCAATTTCTAAGGTAAAAATGAGTTTGTGATAAAATTAAGATCATTATTGATTTAAATGAAATTTATTTTATTATAAATCAAATAATTTTTACGTGGAATTTAATATAAGATAAAGCTAGGTTTAGCCTTGTGAATACATAATCTGAAGAAAAATACTCAAAATAAATTTTTTATTAGCATTCAATATATCATTTGGATTAAAAATATAAAAATTGGTTTCAAAATTTATAATAATATTTCACAGTGCATTATTTTACTTCATAAATAAATATTTATTCAACCTAGAGGTTTTTATAAATTTTATATTCATTCTTATTTCATGTTATTATTATTAATGTTATGTTATTGTTAAAAATTGATATTCTCAATATTCCAATAAAAATCAACCATTTCATAAAAATTATTAAATTAATCCTCAGATTATATTGACTAATTAAATTAAAAAATAATTATATTTTAATGAAATTCAATTCCTGAAATATATATATTTTTCATTTAAATGAAAATTCAATATATAAAAGAATAATTTTTTACAAGAAAATAATTATTTTTATATGTAACTATTTTGTATAAAATTTCATATAAATTACCCTTGACTTTTAATATTGTTTTTTTAAAAAATTATAACAACTTATAAGAATAGTACATAATTTTTTTTACATAATTATAAAATTAATATACACAGAAATTTAATAAATTTTATTTAAAAATATCCAATTTAAATATTAAATTGATTTAATCAAATTTATTAGTTATTTATATTATAACAATTAATTTTAATTAATGAATTGGAATTGGAATAAAACATATAATAGTAAAAAAATTTAAGGAATTAAAATATATGTTTTCTTTATAAATCCATTTAATACATTAAAATTTAGATTAAGTTTTATACTTGTAATAATTTATTAAATGATGTTTAGAATTATATAGTAAAAATGAATTAGTGTTTTCTTTGATTTATAATAATATGCATCATTTCATTTTTTATTGTTTTTAAGAGGTATAAGATATTTAATAGTATATTGATTAAAAATAATACATTCTAAAATCTCAGTTTATCACCTAAATTGTTAGCATGACCATATTTTCCTATCATCTATGTCTCAAATTTTTTATGGTTGTAAGATATAAAGAACACCTTCAATGATGTAATGTGGAAGTAGGAACCACTATCACAGCCCAAAAAACTATCATTGGGGGAAATATTAGTGGAATAATAAATAATAAAACGATAACCCTAAGAAGCATTAAGGACATGCTGATCCCAATTAGAATTTTTCACATGTTGAATTTTATTCAATATGTTTTTATTTTTCATCTAATAAAAATATTTCATAACAATATATTTTTTACGATAATTATGAAACACAAAAAATCCTTCTTCATCGTCCAAAATATATTTCTACCCTTGCATATACCATTGATTCTTTATATTTATTTCCCTTCATAACTTCTCCCATATTCTCTATGACCATATTCTCTTAAGAATATCTATTTTTAGTATGTCTCCTAAAATATTTACTTAATATTGGATACTTCAAAAATAAATGTTGAAGAAAAAATATGAGAATAACTTGTGATTGTAACAAATAAATATTCACATAAATCCGGTAAAATGTTATGTTGCCAAAGTGTTAAGCCCATATCCACAAAATTAGTTCCCATTCCATATATCTATTGAATGTTTATATAAATTTAGCATAAATAATTAATAAGGATATAAAATTTTACCTCAAATTTATCACATGATTGAGAATAAATAATTCTGTATTTATTATCATTGATTCATTAATGGTATCATGATTCTCCCAAATATTTATGGTATTATAGATGATGAAAATATTCTTCTTCTTCTGATCATCATCAAAATGATGGAAGAAATAACAAATCATCAATTTCTAAAACTCATATTGGGTATCAAATATTTGTTATAGGTTATAGTAACCAAAAATTTACATATTCATTAACTTAACAAAAATTAGAACCCTCATTTTTATCATGAAATATATTAATATTTATCATCCATTAAGATAATTTTTCTATAAATAGAATCCATGATTTACAAAAAAATATATATCATTTTATATTAGATTTTGGTAGTGGTGGAAATCATGTTATTCAAAAAGAATTAACTATGAAAATGCACAATATAAATAATATTTAGATAGCTTTAAATTATTCACAAACCAATCCATCCAATTGACACCCTATTTTTAAGGACCCAGACATAAGCATTACTTAATCTTGAATTAAGTCAATAATACATCTTGAGGATCTTTTCATTTTTAGATATTTATAGAATTATTTCATAACATAAACAAAACAACTTGCATATTGTATGTAGACACTTCTAATCATTATCAATTTTATTAAAATAAAATATCATTGAAAAAAAGTTTTATGTCTAGTTCCTTGTTTTAGAAGGCATGAATTTTCTTTGATCCCATCCATATCCCTATTCATTATTATGTCCTGTGAAAATACCTTTCAAAGCTTGGGATGAGAATAAAAACCTTATTAATGGATACACAATGATGGAAAACTATTAGTTTTTCAAAACAACAAGTAAACTATGAATTATGTATCATAAGTAATACCTTTAACCATTATGAAGTAGTAAATACTCTTTACTGAATAATATATCATTAGTTACCCTTTTGTGACAAAATTATTACAATAAAACACTTAGAAATCACAAATAACATATAAAGGTAACTTGGGACATAAACTTACTTACATAGAATTATCATACATGAACCGTTCGTTATTTAATATCCAGAATAATAAACTAAATATAATTTCTAAATTCTGCAGAAACTCTTTAATGTTGTTTATTCTATTTATATCACTTATTTTTATGTTATAAAACTTATTTAATCATTTAATTTAATAATGACCATTTTGTCGATATTTGGTACTCGAGTCAAAAATGAACTTCTTATATTTAAAATTTGTCGAAGTGGTTTAAATTTCATTATTTCCAGAAATATAGTCATGATTTAAATATCATATAAATAATATATATCTAGTATATATATGTATTTATAATAGTAAATGACATTTTGAGGTAAGAAATTAAATTCACCGTTCATGGAATTGGTATGCCGTACATACGAATGAACACTACTTTCATTTAAATTTAATATTTGAAGGCATTAAGACCAAATTATATATAGGTATAAAATAATTACACTAAAATATCATATATAATTTAATTACCTCAATCCTTTATATTTTCCATGTATGGCATGAATGGGTCATATCACTTTGAGGGGGTGGTAGTCTGCAATTTCTCAATTGAAATTATCGTATTTACCCACTATAGAAACCATAATGGTATTCTATAAATGAAAAAAAATCATAGAAAAATATAAATATAATATATATCCCATATTAGTTATGTTTCATCGTAATGGCCACCATAAGGGGTTGTAGTATGAAATTGAACAATCATCGTTTCGTGAGGCAGTAGTTCATCTTGAACAGGAATAGTATGTTCTTTACCCATTAATGGAGGTGTTTGTAAGTGTAGTTCGAATGCATTTCATAAACAAAACCTAGTATATTTAGTATACTGGTGTGTATATAAAATAATTGAATAAAAAGTGTTTAGGGTTTTGGAGAAGGATAATAAAATAAAATAACTTAAGAAAAGGCGTTACCTTTAAATCGGGTGACTCCCATTTGTTTGAATCAAAAGGATTTATTAAACTGAATTCTACCTAAGGTAAGCCTTCTAAAAGGAAGAGAAAGATGTAAGTAGCTTAATTGGGCAGAGGATGGAATGGCCATGTGTCTTGAGATGTGTTTTTAATGGTATAAGGGTGAGCCCTTTTATAAGGTGGAGGAGGGGCTCTTTAGGAACGATTAAAAATATTATATTATTATATATTGATTTTCATTTTCTAATGTCCCAAAACTCATTGAAGCCTAAAATAAGATGACTAATGTTTGATATAAAATATTCCAATAATAATTGGATATGTTTTGGATATGGTTTTAATTTTATAAACATATTTATTTAAATCATTCATTAATGAGTTAAACACTACATCATTGTTGTGTCATAAATAATTTTATTTATATGATTTATAACAATTATGAATCAAATACCAGGATGTATGAAATATTTTTAGCTTACTAATGAATATTTATAGTCAAATAAATCAATTATATAACCCCACATTAAAATATTTTTACTAAAACAATACATGTTTATGATATTTTTATTTTTACTTTAAATAAAGAGTTATTAATCTCATTATATTACCCACATGGCTTTCAAAGGACAAAAGTATCAGAAAAGGATTTTCTGTGTCAGGGATTACTCATCCAATAAGACTGGGAAAGTTTTATGTTAATTTTATATTATTATAATATTGTTTTTACCTTGAATTACCAAATTTACCATTAACTGTGGTAAATAAAAGTCAACAGTTACTATTCACCAAAAAATATTTTCATCTTATTGAACCACATTTTACTTAGAAATAACAACCATGTATTTCATGTTATAAAAATTCAATTCAAAAAAATGGAAAACATTCATTTAAATGAAAAAGTTGTTTTTTTAACTAATAGTCAGTGTTGTCACTATTTATCAAATATTTGATTGTTTTTAGAAAACTAACAAAAATTCAGCCTAAGCTATATTTGATTGTAATAACCGATAATTTCTAGTAAAGTTTTTTAATAAATACATGGGAATTATAGGAGTGTAAAAAAAATGATGGAAAATGATTCTGTTTCCCAGAGTGTCCGTAATGATTTTCTGAACTTTATTTCAGGTACGTTCATTTAGCGTGCGAGCGGGATTTTCTAAATTTTGAACCGGTGCTCGAAAATGAATTCCTTAGGCACCCGTAAACTCACGGTGTTGGTTTTAACTTTAGGAGACCTCCACCTTTGCCACAGTAGGTCGAGGGTGGAAGTTATCTTTTCACTTATTCATTAAAGAATAAAATAAAATAAAATGGTGTAACATTTTTTTATATTTCTTTTGAAACATCAGTGCAGATGTTTCATAGGTGTGGACCACATGAAATAATCATTCAATGAGAGGATATGGTGGTGGGGACCACCTGAACTAACCTACCATGAGAGGTTATGGTGGTGGGGACCACTTGAGGTTAAAACCCCTTTGAACCTCCCACTTAAATGAGGATAAGTCTCTTGAACTTCCCCTTGATTAATTATTCCACCCCCATTTTAAATAATACACCAACTCAATTCATTAATTATTTCTATTTGAAATTGTGACAAAATATTTTATTATATTATATACCTTTTCTTTATGGTTAGTTGGGGAAAAATTAATTATTAGCAAAGGATAGAGCCTTGGGAGAAAGCTCTCCAACAAAAAACACCAATGTAGAATGCCGACTTCAACTATAACTTCTTCCTTGGGATATTCGTTGATGAGTAACGTCTTCAACATCAATCAACTGATGATCGAGGAAACACCGACGTCAACGATGTCCCTCTATTCCCAATGACATCATCTCATCCCCCATGGACAACCATCAACGAAACAAACGAATGATGTAGGGGGGTTGTTTGATATATTTCCCTTTTTTGTTCTTTGCAACTCATTGTAATACAAAGAGAGATTATAGCCACTTGCTACCGAATTAATGTGGAGAGTGCGGTCCAAACAAACAAGGCCCATACTCTCCGCAACTCTTATGATGAATTTTCATGTTCTTCGCTATGGAGGAGGTCCGCAACCAACCACGTAGGGGAATGAGAACAGCGGTCGTCACTCCCGTCGGCTACACTAGCGGCACTAGAGCAACGGCGCTGCACTGCAGCCACTGTCGTCCAGTGTCCCCTGCGGTCGCGCCACCCGAGGCACCCCGCTCCACCTGGGGAATCGACACCAATGGTTCCCCGCGCCGCATCGCGACCTCGCCTCCCACGGCCCCGCAGCTCTGCCCTCGATGCCTCGTGGCCTCCACACCGCTATGCCAGACCATCCAGCATGGGCCGGGTCAGACCCAGTGGGTCAGGTCGGTTCGAACCATACGAGGTAGGCCCAGTCCAGTTCGGACCAGGCCTGGGAGGTCTGACCGGTTCGGAACGGACCACGACCCACTTCGACCCATTTACACATTTTTTGCAATATCATTTTCACAGGGAGTTTTTTTGATGCAATATCTATGGCGCCAAGGACATTGGAGTGAGATGTCCCCTTTTTTATACTCCACTGGAGTTTTGTGTAATATTGGGGAACAATCAGGTTCAATTGAGCACGAATCCAACTTGGCCCTCGGGACTAAATTGTTGATAACTGATAGACCAGGCATCTGATTGACGCACCGTCTATTACGTTGAGACCCCTATGATGTGGTGGTTCATTGGGATACTTCTTCGTGAGAATTCATGGTAGTGGGAGTATCGACTAGTGGAGTGTGGAGAGAAACCTCCCGGGGACGAGCGATATTAGCACGGTAACCCTATAGATGGATGTGAAATGAATATGTACTAGGATCCTGTGTGGGTCTAATGACGTACTGAAGTAGAAGTATGATAATTTTTGGGTCTAACGATGTACTAGAGATATACTAAGATCATGTGTGGGTTGGAAGATTTACTTAGCGATCATGTGTGGGTCAGCACATAGTGATCCTGGGTTTGTTAGCACGTAGCGATCCTATGTGGGTTAGCACCTAGTGATCATGTGCTGGTCAACACCTTGCAATCCTGTATGGGTCTGCACTTAGCGATTTTATTTGGGTCAAAATAGAGAGATCCAATCTTGGTCAAAACCGAGGGATCTTGTTTGGGTCTGCACCGTGAGATCCTATGTGGGTCTGCACATAGCGATCTTGTATGTGTCAGTACATAGAGATCCGTTGTGGGTCAGCACTTTGGGATCCTATGTGGGTTAGCACCTAGTGATCATGTGTGGTTCAGCACCTAGTAATCATGTGTGGGTCAATACTGAGTGAACCTTTGTTGGTCTTCCTCTTAATAGAGAAATATGATTCAGTGGTTACATCTAATCATCTCTAATACTATACATATGTTATACCTATTTTGAGATGAGTTTGTACGAGTGTGGTGACATTTATCATGGTAGTACCTTGGTGGTAATCCTATGTGTGTGTACCTATGTGGTACCTACCTTATTGGTATTAATTCCTTTTTGGAATAGTTGAGATTTTGGGCTTTGGAGGTGGGCTCTGTGTTTTTCTCATGATTGAGATGAGTTTAAATGTTAAATTAGGTATATGTATAGGAATATATTTTAGTTGGGTCATCAGTTGTTTCATTCATTAAGGTTTAACCTATATTGATTTTGTTAGACATTGAGGGTCTCGGGATCTCTAATGAGTATCGTTACACTCTCCCCTACAAGGGATATGATCACGCTTCGTTGTGTCTGGTGCAGATGACAGATAACGCTGACTGAGGATGAGGGTACCAGGATTGGAGGTTACTCATAGGTGGATGTTAGACGACGCCAACCACAGAGATGGTCATCCGTGTGCTGTACCTACCCTTCTGGTAGGATCCACGGTGGATGATCTGGGATCTTCTTTCCACCTATCAGATGCCTTGTACTTTCTAGTTTTACTTGTACTATCTAGATAGGATTGTTTTCTGGCCACTTTTTACTTATTGTACTCACTCTGTTTTCTATGCATTTTACTTGATTTTGTATCTTAATGTGTTCTTGGTTGTGTGTGTTACATGTTATAAAGGCAATGCCTTTCCAGTTGTAGAGAATATGCCTTCGGTGCTCGTTGCCAGCCCATAGCATTTATAGAAGGCATGATTGGGGTAGTCACAACACGTGCCCCAAGGGATGGGTCGTAGAAAATTGTTATCCGATGTGTCGGTTCTACCATAGAACATAAGAATCTGATCTATCATTTAAATGGTAATAGTGTTAAGTGTAGTCAGTGTTGATATCAATTTAGAAATTCCAGTGTTGGTCTATCGACTGGCATATCCATACACCAGGACCTTGACTTTTGATTTCTAACCCAGTGCACGAAAACACTGATTGTGTGTGCGTTTCCAAGAGTTTTATTTGTGATCTCTTGAGTCAAATCACGAGGTATAACTTATTGTTAATGGATCACCTGTTTCTTTTCAGGATGCCTCTACGCAATGAGCCATGTCGGGTTCCGAGATATGTACACATTGACAGACCACCAAGCGACGATTCCTCGATGTCGGGCCATCTTCCAGTAGAGACACCAGCGGAGGCTCCAACGATACCATTATCCATTGGGCCACTGATGCCACTTTCCATATAAGTAGAGAGTGCAATCCTCTTGAGCGTGTTTCATGAGTTCTAGTGCCAGAGGCCACCCAGGTTCAGGGGAGAGACTGACCCACATGCGGATGTCGATTGGCTGGAGGCTGTGGTGAGACTCTTTCGGCTGGTAGGGAAACCAGACAATATCATGGTGATCCTTGTCACCATCCTCTTATAGGTAGTAGTAGACTGATGGTGGAGCTTGATGCTCTAGGTTCAGAACATAGTGATGCTTCTCTTGGTAGAATTTGATAGCCTATTTTAGGTAGAGTTTATCCTAGCTACTCTTCGCTTAGTGGGAATTCAGAAGCTTCTTCATCTGTAGTAGGGCTGGTTGGCTGTGGATCAGTACTGAGTGAGGTTCATTGACCTCTCATGCTACTCTGTATATAAGGTGAGGGACCCATTCTTCAGGGCCCAGACATTCGAGCAGGGACTCAGGCGGGATATGAGGTCTTCGATGATCCAACTCAATAAACTGACGTTTGCAGGGGTGTTAGAGCGAGCCATTTTAGTGGAGAGTTTCCTTACTGAGAAGTCTCCATTAGTGAGACCCACTACTAGCCATCACGTAGCAATTTATTATACAGCTAAATGCAGATAGATGACATAGAGGTCCAATAGGATCAGAGGACTAGGTGGATGACCGCATTATTCAGAGTTGGCTGTGTGGGGAATCCGAGGCAGAGCCAGTCATTCTAGGAGTGGGCAGTGTTATGCATGCTGTGGGTAGGGTCACATGGCTAATGATTGTCTAATCCGCTATACATAGGATTAGTAGAAGGTGGAAGGACTACCCAAGAAGAGAAAAATATTCGACCGGGGAGGTCCGCATGGAGCAGGCGTATGTGACAGAGGAGGTGGTCGTGATGCTGGAAGTTGGCGACGATTTGAGATGTTACTGCCACAACCTCCAAGAGGTCCACCCTGACCGTAGGGAGTAGGTCGATAGGGGACAGCCTAGCTCCAGGAAGTTCAGGCCTACTATCCCGGTGCTCTAGAGAAGATACGAGGTACGATCTATGTCTACTCCACCTTAGCGGCAGTACTTTTTGAAACAGGTGTCAGCCATTCTTTTATTACCACTTCCCTCATTCCTAGCTCAGATATTCTGACGGAGACGTTGGCTCAATCCTTCTAGCTAGAAACTCTTATGGTAGAAGATTCAACTATTACACACTGGTTTCGGTAGTGTGAGTTTACTCTAAGAGTCAAGTGCTATGGCTGAGATCTCCAAGTAGGGGCATCGAGGCCATACAATGCTATCTTGGGTATGAACTAGTCATCTATAGTCCTTGCTCAGATTGGGTTTATTTGGCACAAAGTGCGGTGTGTTTGTAACACCCCGACCCTACTTGCCCAGAGTCGGTGCCTTATTACATAAAATTGGCATGATCACCAGAAAGATCATGTCTCAAACGGACGATTAGTATAGTACCCTTGGAATAACTAGATACATTCATAATGATTACATTACATCATAATGTGAAAAATACTACATAAGAATCATGTCTTCATATCCCCTCATAGTATCCCTGTAGGTCATTCATAATTTACTTCTTCACATCCTAGGAAAAATAAAACATTAAAACGGGTGAGCTCAGATGCTCAGTAAGGATAACAATATAGCAGAAAAATTCAAAAATAAACATTTAAGGCAATGTATAGCTAAAATAAAAGACTGTTAAACTTGGACATAAGCATTATATGGAAAAGTTAAAATGAAATCATTCCATTTACATAGTCACATGGATATTCTAGTAGTCGAATAATCACATGAAATATCAATAACCACTTTCATAATGATGGAATGCATAATGCCAGACTATCATAACCACATAGCCTGGGCCTCGTTCCAAGACTACAATTAAGATTTTGTCAAGGCCTCGTGAAAAGACACTAGTTTGTCTCATGAGACCTACTGATGCATTGAGGAGCTATAGCATGCTCCAACTGTCACGTATTATGTCCAATTCATTCCTCATATGAATAGGTTTAAACATAACATAAATATTCGTATCAAAACTAGTATACGAAATGTAAATACTTTCTCCATAAACCATGAATGGTATAAAAATAACACATCCATGGTCAAAAATATCACGAAACCTTAAATAAAATATAGAAGTTTGTATCACAATAAATCAACTTCAAATAAACTAAAAATAAATCAAAGGATGTTGACATCGATGAATTCAAAACTATTTGAGAGAAATATCTCATTTTTGAAATCATTTTAATGTCACTTAATTATAAAATAATACATTTACTTTTGAAATTTTCTTATAAGCAAGTATGGGAAGATTCTAAGATTTTATAATGGTGGAAAATAGCCGCACCTGCCATATAAGTTAAAAAATAATTCTTACCTTAATTCGGTCGAAAAGGTTAAAAAGGGACTTGTTTGGAAAAAAGGGAAAGATTCCTTTATAAACCTCATTTAAAAGTCAAATAAAGATATAAATGACTTTAACCCATATTCTGTAAAATAGCTAGAATGTTTTGAAATACATTTTTATGAAACATGGATGTGGATGATAAAGAGGTCCCAGTAGATAATTACATATAAACAACCTCGGATAATGAAGAGATTGTGAAATAACCCTTAGCTTGTACATTTCCTTAGTCGATGGTATGTTATCCTCCTATATAATATTTAAAAAATTGTTATTAAATTATACAAGAACCATATACATAATTATGATATCATATATGATATTCTAATAATGCTTTGTTAATAATACTTTAGTATTATCGTAGTTTTGGGTGTTAACATACTCGTTTTCTTTTATATGTTTTGTTACATAAGTCAAGTTGGTTATGGATAGGTTGTATCTTATTCATATCCAGAATGATATAAAGTTCCGAAACATTATTTTTAATCATCAAATGAGATTTATTCTTGAATGGATACGATGGGGATTGAATCTCATCGCGTTCGTGGAGACAGTAGTTCGTACGTACGCACGAGCGACAATATCATTCTTTTGATATTAAAATAATATATAAATGGGTGGAATATCATATATACAGAATCATTTTCATGTTATATTTATTATTTACATGAATTACACATCATTATTATAACCATCCAAATAATAAAATATTGAATAACAATTACACCATGACGTGGAGACGGTAAGCCATACGTATGCACGTATGATAACATGTCATTCAAAGGATGGAAAGAATACTGAATATGGTTGTACCATATTTATAATAATATCACATTATATAGGAGATACTAGAGTTATTATTTTACTATGGGACTAACAATGATAGAAGATGATGAAGACGAAATGAACTTGAAAAAGGGTGGTGAAAACATTACCTATTCTTCGGGTTCTTCCATTGGATTTGATAAAAAGTGCTCTTTAGGTTGGCTTTCTGATCAATCCAAGGCCTCTATGTTGAAATTAGAGAAGTTGAGAGAGTATTTGGGTAGGGGTTGGCCGATCCAAAATGCTTTGAATGTGTGAAGAATTGGTTAGAAGTGGTGTCCTTTTATATGGGGGAGGAAGGGAACCTTAGGAAAATATAGATATATTATATTATAATAAATTCATATTCTGATTCTAATGGCTCTAATGTGTATTATTTAAAGGATAAGGTGGGGATGGGTCGAAAACCACTCAACCAAAAGAATTTAGATAGGTTTGGGTCATTATATTAACCTTATTATTTAGTTTTAACTCTTAGTTAATTAGGTTGACACTTACCATGTCACTTTGTATTTTTATATTATATAGTTAATGAACATACTATATACCACCAAGCGACCCCCCAAGTGGTCCATTAATTATACACTTATCATGATAAAAGTCTATTGGCCGAACCTTAGAATTTTATGAATTGAATATTAATTAATAATATAATATGTGTTTTAAAAACTGTTTTATGACAATTTTTACACTATTGTGTATTTTGTTTTTGATAAATTCATAACAACATTATTACGTAGAAAAAAAATTATATAAACAATCCTAATATTTCATAGTAACCTAGGAAATTATTGGAATTTATAAAAAGTCTCAAATTACATTTATTTGAGTATTTGTAATATCAATTATCTTAATCATTCATTAATACTGTAATTACTGCATTATCATTGTGTCATAAATAAATGAAATTATTTAATTTTTAAAAATTATAAATAAAATACTATTATGTTGGAAGTAATTTTATCTTACTGATGAATATTTTAAGTTGAAAATATATCATATATAACCATATATTCAAATTATTTTTCTAAAAGATATATTCTTGTGTCATTTTTGTATTTACTTTAACTTAATTAATATAAAGTGTCCCTATCACCTACAAGTGGCTCGATGGGGTCCTAAAATCATCCCAAATATTCCCATGGTCGGACATGTATCCACCAATAAGGTTAGGACACGTTTCTGGTTAATTTATTATTGTTATAATATTATTTGTTTACCCTTATTTACCGGATTTACCCTTTAACCATGGTAAAAAAAATATTTACCGAAATAATTATTCAAAATGTATAAAAATGAAAGTTACCTATTTACACAATTTGGACATACTGATTTCAAATATGGAATCCATTTTTCCAAATTCAGAACACATAAGTGGCAGAAATTAATTTAAAATTAATTCCCGCTGTAAAAACAAAAAGTGTGTTTTTAAGAAATAATAACTATAA
This sequence comes from Viscum album, assembly GCA_963277665.1. Classification (NCBI taxonomy): domain Eukaryota; kingdom Viridiplantae; phylum Streptophyta; class Magnoliopsida; order Santalales; family Viscaceae; genus Viscum; species Viscum album. The sequence goes on along the minus strand of OY728134.1, from coordinate 132,346,465 downwards.
AAAGATTGATACTTGTTTATGTCCGATTTAATTGTGAAATTATGTCAAATAACCAACACTATATTAAATGGTAAAAATATATTTCTAAATATACTATAAAACCATTCAAATTAATAACTTATCACTATTAATTATTTCGATTAAAAAGTTGTTTTCAATAATAATTTAGTAATTTTCACTATTCATCAAAATATAAAAGTTATTTGAAAAGCACCAAAATTTCATCCTTCGATGATTTTGATATTATGAATCCAAAAAATGAAGTCCATTTTGAAAGATAAAATGTATAAAATATCAAAAATTTGGAATTACTATTCATAATGGCTACTTTGATTGGTTACGGCGTGTTAGAATCTCGAAGTTGTGTACAACACACACTACTGTATTATTTAAAGGGAAGCATACATTGGAAGCTTGGGGTGTAATATTCTCCACTCATTCAAATAATATCGTCCTCGAAATTTATAGAATATTACTTCATAAAAAGACTCGGGTGGTTCTTCATCATATGTTCATTTGGTTCCCACGTTACCTCTTCCATTTTATGGTTTCTCCATAGAACTTTTACCAGAAGAGTCATATGATTTCTCAACACTTGTTCTCTCGTATCATGAATCCTGACAGGCTCTTCGCAATAAGAGAGATATGGTTCCAATTCTAATTACTCATAGGTGAGTACATGAATTGGGTCATACATGTATTTCGCAACAGTGATACGTGTAACACATCGTGAACATTGGAGATATTTGGCAGCATTTCCAAAAGGTAAGCTACAACCCCAATTTATTCTAGAATTTCTAAAGGACCAATGTACATGGGACTAAATTTACCTTTCTTGCGAAAAAGTATAACTCCCTTCCATGGATATACCTTCAAGAAAACATGATCTCCCACCGGAAATTCCAAATCCTTTATTTGGTTGTCAGCATAGCTCTGCTGCCTACTTTGAGCTGCTTTGATGTGGTTTTGGATTACCTTCAAGTTTTCCATCATTTCCTCCCCCAGTTCTAGGCCTACATGTTTTCTTTCTCCAACGTCTTCCCAACAGGTTGGTGTGCGACATATCTTTCCGTATAACGCTTCATATGGTTCCATCCAAATACTTGAATGGAAACTATTGTTATAGGAAAATTCTACCATAGGTAAATATTAATCCCATATACCCTGAAAGTCAAGTGAGCAAGATCTCAACATGTCTTCTAAGGTTTGAATAGTTCGTTCTGATTTTCCATTAGTTTGAGGGTGGTAAGTAGTGCTCAAATGAAGTTTAGTATCCAAGTCCTTCTAAAGACTCTTCAAGAATCTCGAAGTAAAATGAGGATCTTGATTCGAAATAATCGATGGGGGTACTCCATGAAGTCTAACAACTTCATTAATATATAGTCTTTATAGAAACTCAAGTTGTAAATCTTCCCTTATAGAATGAAAATGTGCTAACATTGTAAGACAATCAACAATGACCCATATTTCATTGTTCCATCTAGGAGTCTTTGGTAGTCCCATGACAGTGTCCATAGTGATATTATCTGATTTCCACTCAGCTATGGGAAGAGGTTGCATGACTCCTCCAGGATGTTGCCTTCCAGGTTTCACTTGTTGACAAACCATACATCTTGACACAAAATCAACAAACTCCCTCTTCATGTTGTCCCACCTAAAATGTTCCATTAAATCTCTACAAATTTTGGTGCCCCCAGGGTGTATAGATAAATTGGACCTATGAGCATCATCTAACAATTCCCTTTTTAAATTAGGTATATCGGGAACACAAAGTCTCTTCAAAAATTTCAAAATTCTTTTTCACACAAAAAGTATCTCAATCTCCCATCATTCAAAGCATTAATATTTTTTTGAAATTCTTCATCATCAGATTGAGAAATCTTAATCTTTTCTAGTAATGATGCTTTGGAAACCATTTAAAAAAGTACTGATGTTTCACATTCCATGGTTATTCCCATGTACATCTTCACTAGATCCATGAAAATTGGATCCCTTTCAATTCTCATATTATTCAAAACTCCATGATCTTTTCTGCTCAAAGCATTTTCCACCTTATTTGCCTTCCCCGGGTGGTAGTGTATCGTAAAATCAAAATCTGTGAGTAATTAAAGCCATCTCCATTGCCTCGTGTTGAGTTCTTTTTGTGAGGAAATATACTTGAAACTCTTATGATCAGTATAAATCTCACATTTTCCACCATAGAGGTAGTGTCTCCATGTATTCAAAGCAAATATCACAGCTGCTAACTCGAGATCATGAGTTGGATAGTTTTGCTCGTGAATTTTTAACTATCGTGATGCATAGGCAATAACCCTATCATTATGAATAAAGACATAACCAAGTCCTTTCTTTAATGAATCACAATAAATAACAAACCCACCATTCCTCGATGGTAGAGTCAATATAGGAGCATTGACTAATATTCTCTTCAGTTTTTCAAAACATTCTTCACACTCTTTTTTCCAAACAAATGTAACCCCTTTACGTGTGAGATTTATTAATGGGATAACCAATCAGGCTAAATTCTGGACGAAACATCGATAATAACCTGCTAAACCAATAAAACAGCATACCTTAGTTATACTCGTAGGTGCTGGCCATTCTTGGATTGCCTTGGTCTTAGAAGTATCAACAAGGATTCAATATTTAGAGATAATATGGTCATGGAAAGATATCTCCTAAAGCCAGAATTCTCACATGCTAAACATCCCATATAATTCATGTCATCTCAGAGTCTTCGAGATAATGCGCAAGTGATTTTCAGGATCTTCGTAGCTTTTGGAGTAGAAAAGGATATCATCAATAAATATCACTAAAAAATCATCAAGATATTCCTTGAAAATTCTATTCATTAGATCCATGAATACAGAGGGTTCATTAGTCATCCCAAAAGGCATTACTGTAAACTCAAAATGCTCGTACCTGGTCCGAAATGCTGTCTTCAGAATGTATTCCTTCTTCACACACAACTGATGGTATCCCGACCGAAGTTCAATCTTTCAAAAGTATTGAGATATATGCAATTTGTCAAATAAATCATCAATGCAAAGTATGGGATACTTGTTCTTTATTGTTATAACATTGATTTCCCTGTAGTAGATATATAACTCCATAGATCCATATTTCTTTTTAAAAAATATAACAGGGGCTCCCCATGGAAAAACACTAGGGAGAATAAATCCCTTATTACTAAATTCGTCTCGTATTTTTCTTTAGTTCCACTAATTCTACAGTGGCCATTCTATAAGGGGACTTTGATATAGGCCTTGATCCAAGAATTAAATCAATGGAAAACTCAACTTCTCATTCTGGAGGATGTCCAGTTAAATCATCCGGAAACACATCTACATATTCTTTCACAATAGGTACATCCTCTATTTGACCATTCCTTTTCTCACCCATAGTCATTTCATTCTCTTCCTCCATAATAATTGAATTTAGTTGAGATACTGGGGGAGGATCTGGATAAAAATTAGGTCTCTAAAGATAATGTGTTATTTATCATCATCATCAAAAATCATAACCTCCTTATTCTTACAATAAATCATTGCATCATGTTCCAAAAGCCAATCCATACCGAGGATTATATCAAACTCAATCATAGGAATCACAATGAGATCAGTGGATAAATAACATTTATGTTCTCTAATGTGGGATGATTCACAAAACATTGTTTCAATGATACTTATCTTTGGAGATTTAACTGACAACTCATTTGTTCAATAAAATTGGAAATAACTAATTTTCTTAGAAAACTGGGAATATATGAAACATTGCGATGATCCAGAATCAAATAAATCATTTTCTAAACTTGAGGAAACCATTAAATTACATGCCACTACATTTTTCGGAGCCTTTAACTTAGCAGTAGTGATAGCATAAGCTTGGCCTTGATCCCTTGGCCTTTTCTAAGGCAATTTCTCTTGACTCTTAGGACATTCATTTTCATAATGTACCATATCTCTACAATTATTGCATTCCATGTTGACAAAAACTCTCTTTCCCTTGCAATCACGAGCTTGGTGTCCTTTTTCACCACACATGTAACAGACTCTCATTCCTTTTAAGCAAGTACCGGGGTGTTTCTTCCCACATTTACTGTAGGATAGATTTTAATCTTTTCTCTTCTTCCCCTTATTTCCATTTCTAGATTGATAAGTAGATCTCTTCATCTATTGCTTTGTTTAAAGTAATATGACTTAGGGAATTCCTTTTCTGTTTTGATAGCATATGAGACAATGTCTTCGTACGATGAGAAGGACTGTGAGACTAATGCTCAATGAAGAAATGGTTTTAACCCATAAAAGAAATGATCTATATTACTTCTTGGGTTACGTATATAATATCAAGCATACCTTTCTAGCCTTGTAACGTTAGCCTCATACTTTGTGACATTCTTATCCTTCTTTTTCCTCAAACTCAAAAATTACCATTCCATATATGCTCGATGGTCATGAAGAAAGTATTTTTCTAAAAACAGATCCTTGATCTCCCTACATTCCATATTTGATACTTCATCATCTTCCTTCATGTTTTGAATCAATGACCACCATTGATCAGCATCTCCAGTGAGGCGGTAAACTGCCATGATAAATTTTTCCCTTTCACTACTCCCCACAGCATGAAATATTTTCACTAGGGAACTTATCCATTGCTCAGCTACCAATGTATTTGTACTCACATTGAATGTTGGTGGTTTTTTCATCATGAGGCGATGTAACATTGATCCTCCACATTGTGGATCAGGGTGCTCTGTACGGGTATGATTATTATTCATAACCTGAGTGAGTTGTCCCAGTATAGTGATAATCTGATTAGCACCAGTTAGATCACCAACACCACTATAATTATCTTGAATAGGATGGAAATCCCTACATATAGTGTGTGCATTGATACAGTTTCCATTTCTTCTACTAGGTTCCATTTTTAAACAATGGCATAAACTATATCAGTTTATGAATCAAAATACATAATTCCATACTTGTAAAACACTGAACATAAATTGAACAGTTTATGGATATAATCCATAATCATAAAAAAGTTTTCGTTGAGGAAGTATACACTCATAAACCCTTCATAATGTTTCATAGAGAAAATGTGAATTATCCTAAGAATATCCCTCGGGAGTGTCATAACCAAGAGTGCAGTAAGGCCTGTTGGCATGCACCAATTCCCGTTCGAGTCTTGCTCAAAGTGGTGTTTTTGAGTTTTACCCCTAAGTACATCTATGATAAAGCTTCCTCTACCTTCTCGTATCCAGATTGGGATATATTGCTTGAATTATTGAAAAAATCTCTACAATACCCAAATTATAGGATGTTCATCTATACTAATCCTCAAAGACCATCTTAAGTCTATGTTCTCTAATCAGAGTGTATCTAAATCTATTTTCTAAGGTTCGTACTAAACTTCCTCTAATACCAACTGCAAAGCCCAAACCCCAATTTCCCAGAGTCGGTGCATTGTTAAATAACATTGGAATGATCACAAGAAATATCATGTTTCGAAAGACAGATTAGTTTAGTAGCCTTGGAATAACTATATACATTCATAATGTATGCATTACATCATAAAGTTAAAACTACTACAACAACATCTTGTCTTCATATCCCATCATATTATCCATGCAGGTCATTCGTAAATTACTTCTTCACATCTTGGGAAAAATAAAACATTGAAAGGGGTGAGCTCAGATGCTCAGTAAGGATAACAATATAGCAGAAACATTTATAAATAATAATTTAAGGAAATGTATAGCTAAAAAATCATTTTTATCTTTGAAATCATCACAATATGACAAAGATAAAATGAAATAATGACATTTAATTATTCACATGGATATTCTACTAGTTGAATAATCACATACAATATCAATAACCACTTCTATAATGATGGAATGCATAATGCCAGACTATAATAACCACATAGCCTAGGCCTCGTGCCAAGACTACAAATAAGATTTTGTGAAGGCCTCATACCAAGACACTAGTTTGTCTCATGAGACCTACCGATGCATCAAGAAGCTATAGCGGGCTACACCCTTCACTTATTAAGTCCAATGCATTCCTCATATGAATAGGATTAATCATAACATAAATATTCATATTAAAACTAGCATACAAAATGTCAATAATTTCTCCATAAACCATGAATGGTATAAAGATAACACATCCACAGTCAAACATATCACAAAACCTTCAATACAATATGAATGTTTTGTATCACAATAAATCAACTTCAAATAAACTTACAATCCATCAAAGGATGTTGATATAGGTGAAATAAAAACTATTTCATAGAAATATCTCTTTTTTTTTGAAATCATTTGAAAGTCACATAATTATAAAACAAAACAATTACTATGAAAATTATCTTATAAGATTTTATGGGAAGCTTCTAATATTTTATAACGGTGGAAAATATCCACACCCGCCGTATAAGTTAAGAAAACATTCTTACCTAATTCTGTTGAAAAGGTTAAAAATGACCTTTTTTGGAAAACAACAGAAAGATTCCATTATAAACCTATTATAAAAAGTCAAACAAGGGTATAAATGACTTTAACCAATATTCTGTAAAATAGAAATAATGTTTTGAAATAAATTTTTAAGAAACATGGATGTGGATGATAAGGACGTCCCAGTAGATAATTACATCTAAACAACCTCAGATATCGAAGATATTGTGAAATAACCCTTACCTTGTACTTTTCCTTAGTCCATGGTATGTTAACCACCTGTATAATAGTTAAATCATTGTTATTAATTTATACATGAACCGTATACATAATTATGATATAATATTTCATCTTCTAATAATGATTTGTTAATAATACTTTAGTATTATCGTCGTTTCGGGTGTTAACTTACACATTTTATTTTATATGTTTTGTTACATAAGTGGTGTTTGTTATGGATATGTTGTATAATATTCACATTTAGAATGATATAAAGTTCTCAAAAATTATTTTTAATCATCAAATGAGAATTAGTCTTGAATGGATATGATGGGGAATGAAACTCATCGCGTTCGTGGAGACTGTTGTCTGTACGTACGCACGAGCGAAAATATCATTCTTTTGATATTAAAATAATATATAATTGGATGGTATATCACATATATAGAATCATTATCATGTTATAGTTATTATTCACATGAATAACACATCATTATTATACCCATTCAAATAATAATATATTGAATAACTATTACACCACGACGTGGAGACGATAAGCCGTAGGTACGCACGTATGGTGACATGTTATTCAAAGGATGGATAGAATAATGAATATGGTCTTACCATATTTATAATAATATCACAGTATATAGGAGATAAATGATTTATTATTATAGAGTGGGAATAACAAAGATAGAAGAAGTTGAAGAAGAAATGAACTTGAAAAAAGGTGGTGAAAACATTACATCTTCTTCGAGCTCTTCCTTTTGATTTGATCAAAACGTATCCTTAGGTTTTCTTTATGATCAAACTAAGGCCTCTAGGTTGAAGTGAGAGTAGTTTAGAGAATATATGGGAAGGGTTTGGCAGAACCAAAAGTCTTTGAAAGTGTGAATAATTGGTTAGAAGTTGTGTCCTTTTATAAGGGGGAGGATGGTCACCTTAGGAAAATCTAGAAATATTATTTTATAATAAATTAATATTCGGTTTATAATTGCTCAAAAGTGTATTATTTAAAGGTTAACGTGGGATGGGTAGAAAACCACTCAAACTATAGAATTTAGATAGGTTTGGGTCATTATATTAACCTTATATTTTAGTTTTAACTCTTAGTTAATTAGTTTGATACTTACCATGTAACTTTGTATTTTTATATTATATAGTTAAAAAAATACTATATACCACAATGTGACCCCCATGTGTTCCATTAATGATACAACTATCATGATATAAGTCTCTTGGCCGAATATTAGATTTTTAGGAATTGAATTTTAATTAATAATATAATATTTGTTTTAAAAAACTCTTTTATGTCAATTTGGACACTATTGGGTATTTTTTTTCATAAATTCATAATAGCATTATTTCTTCGAAAAAAATTTATATACACAATCCTAATATTCCATAGTACCCTATAAAATTATTTGAATTTATAAAAAGTCTCAAATTACATTTATTTGGGTATTTATAATATCAATTATCTTAATCTTTCATTAGTAATGTAATTACTGCATCATTATTGTGTCATACATAAATTAAATTATTTAATGTCTAAAAATTATAAATAAAATAAGATTATGTATAAAATCACATTTATCTTTCTACGGAATATTTATATTCGAAAATAGAACATATAAAACTCTATTTAAAAATTGTTTTTCTAAAAGATATATGCTTCTGTCATTTTTGAAATTACTTTATCTTAATTAATATAAAGTGTCCCTATCACCTACAAGTGGCTCCATGGGGTCCCAAAATCGACCCAAAGTCTTCCATGGTCAGACATGTATCCACCAATAAGGTTATGACACGTTTTAGGGTAATTTATTAATATCATAAAATTATTTTTTCCCCTTATTTTTAGGATTTACCCTTTAACCATGGTAAATAAAATATATACCGAAGTAATTATTGAAAATGTCTAAAAATTAAAGTTACCTATTTACACAATTTGGATATCCTGATTCCAAATATGGAATCCATTTTTTCAAATTCAAAACACAGAAGTGGAAGAAATTAATTTAAAATTAATTCTAGATGTCAAAACAAAAAGCATGTTTTTTAAGAAATAATTACTATCAAAAGATTGATACTTGATTATGTTCGGTTTAATTGTAAAATTATGTACAATAAATAAAATTGTCTTAAATGGTAAAAATATATTATAAATATACTTTAAAACCACTCAAATTCATAATTTATCACAATTAATTATTTTGATTAAAAAACATGTTTTTAAATTTTTTTTATTTATTTTTTCTATTCATCAAAATATAAAAGTTATCTGAAAAGTACCAAAATTTCATACTAGGATAATTTTAGTACTATGAATCCAAAAAATGAAGTTTATTTTAAAAGATAAAATGTATAAAATTTCAAAAAGTGGGTATTACTATTCATAACGACTACTTTGATTGGTCGTGGCGTGTTAGAATCTCGAAGTTGCGTACAACACACACGACTGTATTATTCAAAGAGAAGCATACCATGGAAGATTGGGGTGTTAGAGTATTCACATGGATGGGACCAGGTTTACCTTTACCGGCGATAAGGGAGCCTTTGCAGCACATGATGGACTTACACGGAGGAGGTGCAGCTGATCACTCATCAATTGTCTAGCCTTACCCTCAGAGTGGTAGATGTAGAGAGTCTGAGTTTTCCTATAGTGGTGGCCATGTATGAAGATGTCTTACCTGATGATATTCTGGGTCTACCTCCTCGTGGAGAGGTGGACTTTTACATTTACTTATACCCATGATTACACCGATATCTAAACCAGCGTATTGGATGGCTCCCTCAAAACATTTTGAGTTGTAGGTACAACTAGAGGACTTATAGTGGAAGCGATTAATTCTACTCAATGGTTAACCTTGGGCAGCCCTGATTTTGTTCGCAAGAAAGAGGATTGGATGTTATGGCTTTGTGTTGACTATCAGCACCTAAACCCGGTGACTGTGAAGAACAAGTACCCACTTCTGAGGATTGACAACCTCTTGGATCAGCTGAAGGGAGAATAGTGGTTCTTGAAGATAGACATTAGATGATCCTATCACCAGCTCAGAGTATAAGACGAGGATATGTAGAAGATAAATTTGATATGTCGGTACAACCATTAAAATTTCTTGGTTATGTCATTTGGTGTAAACAATGCACCAACATTTTTTATGGGACTCATGAATATGAACTTTCATCCATACCTTTTTCGCTTTGTAGTAGTATTCATTGATGTCATTATAATCTACTCGGCTACTGAGGAGGAGCATGCCTTTCATTTACAAGTAGTACATGACACACTCTCATAGAACCAACATTATGGTAAGATCTCGAAGTTCCAGTTTTGGATATGAGAGGTTTACTTTCTGGGAAATTTCATATCGGAGGCAGGAGTTTTTGTGGATCTAGTAAATATTTATGCAGTAATTTCTACAGAGCCACCTAGAAGTGTGATGGAGGTACGAAGATTCCTGGGTTTGGCCAGATACTACCGTAGGTTTTTTCTATATTTCTCTAGAGTTGCAGCACCAATATCCATATTGACAATGAAGGGGAAACCCTTATTTTGGTCGGTGAGATGCCAGGAGAGTTTATAGGAGCTAAAGCAGAGGCTGACTAGATCCCCCCATCTTTAGGCTTCTAGAGGAGGGTGTTGGGTACGTAGTCTACTGCGACGTATCAGGGACAGTTCTTAGAGGTGTCCTGATGTAGAAGTGAGCAATGATCACATATGGTTCTAGATAGCTGATATAACACAAGAAGAACTACGCTACCCATGACCTAGAGTTAGAAATAATGGTCTTCTCCTTGATGATGCTGCGAAATTACTTGATGGTCGAGCACTTTAAAGTCTACGTGGATCACAATAGTTTCAGGTATATCTTCTCTTAGAAGGAAATGAACCTGAGATAGCGAATTTGGATGGAGTTCCTCCAGGACTATGATGTCGAGATATTCTATACTCTTGGGAAGGGGAACATTGTAGAAGATGCACCTAGTAGGAGATCCGTTATACAACTGCTGGGTGGGGTGACAGAGCAGTTGGCCGCTATACAGATATCCTTTGTGGATCTAGATGGAGAAGCCATCCTACAGTCTCTTAAAGTCACGTCCCCACTTCTTGAGTGAGTAAGGAAGGAACAATGTGGGGATGCTGAATGTGAGGCTCGATGCTCCCAGATATCCACTAGGAAGGCACTTGATGGGTTTTTTGAAGGTGGGTAGCATGTCATCTTATTCAGAGGATATACCATGGTACAAGTGTCATTTTGGAATGAAGTGATGAGGCAGTTCCACACATCCCCTCTAGAATTACATCCAGTAGTGGAGAATATGCACTAGGATCTCCAACAAAATCACTGGTGGCTGGGAATGAAAATAGTTGTTTTAGAGTTGGTCTCTCGGTGAATCACTTTTCAGTAAGTGATGGTGGAGCATCAGGTACCAGCTGTCTTGGTTTAGTCATTAGAGGTCCCAGTGTGGATGTGGGATGCGATATCCATGGACATCATGATAGGACATCCACGTACATCCATGGGTCATGAGTCGATTTGGGTGATTGTCGACCAACTCATTATGTCGGCAAACATCCTACCAATCAGAGAGTAGGATTTAGTAGAGATTTGGGGATTCCACTATGTGCAAGAGATTGTGCGGCTACATGGAGTACCATTGACAGTTTTATTCAATCATGATACATGTTTTGCTTCACAGCTATGGAAGGGATTGCAGGAGGCTTTCAGGACACAACATCATTTGAGCACCTCCTTCTATCCTCATATGGATGGTCAGACTGAGCAGACTATTCAGACCCTAGAGGACATGTTCTGTTCTTATGTCTTCAACTTCGGTCGCAGCTATGAAAATTAATTGTCTTTGGTGGATATTTCTTACAACAACAGTTATCACTCCACCATTGGGATGGAACCTTTTGTGGCCCTGTATGGGAAAACTGTAAGATCACCTTTGTGATGGACTGACCCAGGGGAGTCAGCACTAGTGGGACCATAGATGGTATATGCTTCCACTGAAAAGGTGTAGATCATCAAGGAGTAGATGAAGGCTTCACATATCAGGTAGAAGTTGTATGTAGACAAGATATGGAGACCTCTAGAGTTCATGGATGGATACCATATATTTCTATAGGTCTCACCTCAAACGAGGTTTGTAGATATTTGGTCTGGGTGGCAAGTTATCCTTCAGATAATCAGACCCTTTCAGTTCCTTAGGAGTGTTGGTGAGGGGGCATACTACTTAGCTCTTCCACCGAAGTTGCACAGGGTGAAAGACATCTTCCACATATCCGAGATAAAGAGATACGTGCATGACCCTTCTCACATCATCTACAATAATGAGATGGACGTCGATAATGGTGTGGATTTTGTGGAGGCTCTAGTTGAGATTTAGGATTGATTGGAGCATTTCCTTTGTGGGTGGTCAATACATCTAGTGCACATTCGTTGGTAGCACGAGAACCTCCAGGAGAGCACATGGGAGTGGGACGCTCAGATGCATGCTAAGTACAACCACTTGTTTACCTATATTGTGATGTGTGTTACGTGGATTTAAAGCTCTGAGGTGGAGAAAATTTAATGACCTGGAATTTATATATAATTTTATTTAACATACATGTGAATTTTATGAGTCCATGAAAATCCACTACATGTGATTCTGAGGCCCAAAGTTCTAGGAATGAATTTATGAACTTTATTTTGTGTACGTTTAGTAAACGTGCAATAGGTAAATTCTAACTTTTAAACTGGTGCTCGGAATTGAAATCTGAGGGCACCAACGAACACACAGTGTCAGTTTTTTCTTATGTAAACCTTCACCTGAAACATAGTTGGTTGAGGGTGGATATTATCTTTTCTCTAATTCATGAATTAATAAAATAAAATGAAATGGGGTAACATTATTTTTGAAACATCAATTTTGTTATTTCATAGGTGGGGAGGACATGAAATAGACCTCCTATGAGATGTTATGGTGGTGGGGACCACCTGAACTAACCTCCCATGAGTGGTTATGGTGGTGAGGACCACCCAAGGTAAAAACCCCTTTGAACCTCCAACTTAAAAGGGGGGAAGTCTCTGAAAATTCCCCTTGATTAATTTGTCCACCCCCCTTTAATTAATATACCAATCCAATTAATTAATAATTCCAATTTGATATTGTTCCAACCTATTTTATTATATTGGCTACCTTTTGTTTGGTGGGTTGGGGGGAAATTAATTGTTGTCAGAGGAAGGAGCCTTGTGAGAATGCTCACAAACGAAGAATGCCAATGATGAACACCGACTTCGAATTTGACTTCTTCCTTGAGACATTTTTTGATGAGGAACGTCTTCAACATCAACGAACTAAAGTTCAAAGAAACACCGACTTCACCAACGTCTGTCTATTCCCAACGACATCATCTCTTCTCATGTGGAAAACCATCAACAATTCAAAATGACTGAGGTAGGCTGGTTGAATAAAATTATTACCTATTTCATTCTTGACAACTCTTCATACGTTATATAGATATTATATCCACATGCTACTGCCCTAATGCAGAGAGTGTTGGCCAATCAAACATGGTATGTCCTCTCTGCAATTCTTGGGATGATTTTTGGTCTTCTTCGTGACGTAGGAGGATGGAGACCAGCCATGAAGGGTCATGAGAAAGGTGGCCAACACCCCCACTGGCCATGACGACGGTGAAGACACCACAGTGCTGCTCTGCGCCCACCACCACATGTGGTCTCTACTGTCCATGGCTTCTGCCATCCACAACCACTGCCTTCTGTTGTCATCGCTTCCTGCAACACCCATGCCCCATGACACTCCACCATCTAGTGGCCTATGTGGCCTCACTGCCCGCGGCATTCCATGCCACCCCACAGCCTCGCCTACCATGGCCACTCGTGATGCATGTAGATCCCCGTGATGCCCAGTGGCCTCACCACACATGGCCCCGCCACGCCGCCCCACTGCTCGGCTGTCTGTGTCCCCACCGTGCGACCTCGTGGCTTCGCCACCCTCACAGCCCCACGGCCTCCGACCCTCTAGGTCGGGCCAACCAACATGTCAGATTGCCTAGCAACCCAGGCCGCCCCGTGCGGGCCAGACCGGACCTAGTGGGATAGGCTAGGTCGACCCAAACCGGGTCAGCCCAGGCTGGGTTGGGGTGGGTCGGACTAGACCAGGACCCACATCGAATCATTTATGCATTTTCGGCCACATATTTGGCACCAGGAGTATGTTTGAGGAACCTTCTACTGTGCTAGAAACCTTCCATTGAGATGTTCCCTTTGTTATAAACCACATGAGTTTGGGATAATGTTGGGGAATGGTCAGTTCGGATCGAGCAAGAATCCAACAGATCCCATGAGACTAAAATGATAATAACTCACAGACCGGGCGTCTGATTAACACACCTTATTTTGGGTTGAGACCCCTATAAAGTGGATGTCCATTGGGATACTTCTTTTTTAATCTCCATGGTAGTGGGAGTATTGACCTGTGTCTTGTGCAGCAGACCCTCTCAGAGACGAGCAAGCTTAGCATGGGAACCCTGTAGCTGGTTGTGACATGATAATGTACTAGGATCTTGTGTTGGTCTGACAATGTACTGTAGATGTACTAGGATTCTGTGTGTGTATGATGACATACTGGAGATGTACAATGATCTTGTATGGGTTTGACAATGTATGAAGAGATCCTATATAGGTCAACACTTAGTAATCCTATGTGGGCCGACTCATAGCAATCCTGTGCGAGTCACCACCTAGAAATACTATGTGGGTCAGCACCTTGTGATCTAATGTGGGTCCGCACATAGCGATCGTGTGTGGGTCAGCACCGAGCGATCCTCTGTGGGTATGTACGTAGCGATCCTATGTTGGACATCACATAGAAATCATGTGTGGGTCAGCACATAGCATTCTTGTGTGGGTTAGAATCTATAGATACTATTTGGATCAGCACCGAGAGATCCTATTTGGGTTTGCCACTTAACAGAGTAAGATGATTCAGAAGTTACATTTAATCATCTCTACTACTGTACTTAAGTTATTACTTGTGTGATATGAGTTCGTACATGTGTGGTACTTTTCTTCATGGTAATACCTCTGTGTTAATTCTCTATGTGTGTACCTATGTGCTACCTACATTTGTGGTATTCATTCTTTTGTGGAACAGTTGAGCTTTAGGGATTGGGGGTTGGACTCTTTGTTTTCCTCATCATTGAGATGGGTTTACTTTATAACTTTGGATTATGTATGGGAATATAACTATGTAGGGTTTTATGTTTTCTCATTCCCTTCTAGATTACCATATGTGGATTTTATGAGACCTTGAGGGTCTCGGGGTCCCTACTGTGTATCGTTATACTCACCCCTGGACGGGCTATGCCGACACTTCATTATGTCTGTTGAAGACGACGGACAACGCTGACTGAGGACGAGGGAACCAGGACTAGAGGTAGCTTAGAGGTGGACGTTAGGCGAGGAACACTACCGAGATGACCGTTCATGAGATGTACCTACCCTTCAGGTAGGATCATTGGAGGACGATCCATGAGCTGATTTCCACCAATCATTTTTCTGGTACTTTCTAGTTGGTCTTGTATTTTGGCCCCTTTTTTCATACTATACTCACTCTATTTTCTATTCAGTTTAGTTGAGTTTGTATCTTGTTGTGTTCTTGTTTTTCTGTGTTATAAGATATAAAGGAAAAGCCTTCCCAGTTTTAGGGAACACGCCTTCAGTGTTAGTCACCAGCCCCTGGCCTATGGAAGGCAGGCATGGTGTAGAAACTACATGGGCCCCAGGGGACGGGTAGTGACATTGATATTCCAAATTCAAAAATGATGTCTATTTGACCAAATTCAAAACATATATGTTTCAATAATAAATTTAAAAATAATCCCTATTGTAAAAATAGAATGTGTGTTTTTAAGAAATAATAAATAGCAAAAGATTGATGCTAGTTTATCTGTATTTTCAAAGTGAAATTACTTCTAATGACCAAAATTGAATTTAATGTTAAAAATAGAATCTAATTACA
Organism: Viscum album; assembly: GCA_963277665.1. Lineage (NCBI taxonomy): Eukaryota > Viridiplantae > Streptophyta > Magnoliopsida > Santalales > Viscaceae > Viscum > Viscum album. The sequence goes on along the minus strand of OY728134.1, from coordinate 132,330,747 downwards.
ATTAAAAAAACTAATAATATAATCTAACCATATAAATAAAATATATTAAAAGGAATTTTTGAGTTATTGTACGATATTTTTCACTATTCATAAAAAAGATTTCTATCAGAAAAATACCAAATATTTACCCAAAGTAAATTTTGAAGTCCCAATTCTAAAGAAATTTTTTTCTTGTAAAATAGAACATATAAAAGAGTCGAAAACTATATTTAAAATGGTTTTCCTTAAAAAGGTAGTAAATCATCCTTTTTTAGAATATTAGACTATTTGTGCTTAAAATTAGATTCATTCACATTTTAAGCCTCTATATTTTATTGGATAAATGTAAAAACATTTAACATACAGGTATAATCATATTTTAGTTAGTTATATTCATTCCCTCCAATATAATGGGTAGGAATTTACTACCATTTAAAATAATATTATATTATCATTTTTCAGTATGACTCAACTTTTTGTGTAACATTAGACTTCAATGAAATCTGTTCTTGCATATCAGGTAGTCCATAGATCCTAGAATTCCCTTAAAAATAACATTAATATTTAATTCAAAAATATTAATTAATATAAAATTGTATTATTATTTATTTACTTGGTTTGTTACATCATTCCCCCTTTTGGAAATTGAGTACTCACAATTTTTATTCACTTATCAAATAAATGGGGGTATTTATCCCTCATAGAATTTTCGTATTCTCACGTTGTCTCTTCAACAATATGGTTTTTCCAAAAAACCTTTAAATGTTGAATTACCTCATTTTGCAACACTTTCTTTCTTCAGTTAAGAATCTGGAGAGGTTTCTCCTCATAAAAGAATTCTCTTCCTTCTGAACTACCTCTGGTATCAAAACATGAGATGGATCTGGCATATACTTTCTCAACATTGAAACATGAAAAAACATTGGGTACCTAGGATAAACATAGAGGTAAAGGCACTCTATAGTCAACTGATCTAACTATCTATTGGATTTCATAGGGTCCAATGAACCCTGGACTCTGCTTCCCCTTCTTCCAAAATGCATCACACTTTTCCATGTAGAATCATTATGAAAGAAATGATCTCCTACCTCAAAAGAAATATCCTTCCTCCTGTTATCTGCATAACTTTTATGCCTGTGCTGAGTTGTTATCATGTTCTTCTTAATCAACTGAAATTTTTATTCCATCTCTTCTACCAATTCTAGTCCCATTTGTTATCTTTTACCTATTTAATCCCAAAAAGCCAGATTTCGACACTACTACCCATATAATCCTTCCAAAGGAGAAATATATATACTGGAATGAAAACTGTTATTATAAAAAAATTCCAACAATGAAATATGTTGGTCACAACTTCCCTGGTAATCCAATTAACAAGCGTGTAGCATATCTTAAAAGGTTTTAGTTGTTCATTCTAACTTCCCATCTGATTGAGGATGAAAAGATGTACTAAAATTTAATTCTGTACCAAAAAACTTGTTAAGGCCTTTCCTAAAGTTAGAAGTAAACCTGTGATAATGATCAGATACAATAGATAGGGGAACTCCGTGTAACATGAATATCTCTTTATCGTAAAACTGAGAAAGTTGATCTAGAGATATATTATCTCGAATGGGAAGGAAACGAGAAGATTTATTCAATCGATCAATAATAACACAGATTACATTATTCCCTCAAGTTGTATTTTTTAATCCTACTACAATGTCCGTTGATACATTTTCACATTTCCACTCGGGCATCAGTAATGACTGAAGCATTCCTTTTGGTAACTATCGCACTGATTTAAACATTTGAAAAATCTAACACATCATAGTAAAGTCAGAAATATCTCTCTTCATTCCATCCCACAAGTAATACACCTGAAGAACTATGTACATCTTAGTACATCCAGGATGAATTGAAAATTGAGAACTATGAGCATCACATAACAACTCATTCTTCAACTGTGAATCACAAGGAACACATAATATCTTTCCAATACACAAAACACTATCATTATCAATGATAAATTCAGGATACTTACCTTTCTTAACCAACTCCACCTTTTTAAGTAACTCACTATCTTCCTTCTATGCTTTCTTAATTCTGTCTGATATAGATGATTTAACTAACACTAGAAACAAAACAGGGGAATTTTTGCAGCAACAACTCCTATGAAAAAGTTAAACAAATCCAAAACCAAATGATCAGATTCCAAATGTAGTATGGTTAATGAATCATTATCATTTCGAATCAAAGCATAAACCACATTATTTTTATTTTCTTGGATGGTAATGGATCATGAAATCATAATCCTTGATTAATTCCATCCATCTCTTCTGTCTCATGTTCCCTTCATTATGGGTGAATATATAATTCAATCTTTTAGGGTTAGTATATATTTCAAACTTTAATCCATACAAATGATTCCCCCTATTTTTTAATGAAAAAAAATCAACTAATTCCAAATACGGTCTAGGGTAATTTAACTCCTTAGGATTCAATTGATGTGAATCATAAGCAATTACCTGATCATTTTGAATAAGGAACCATCCAAGTCTTTTAAAAGAATAGTCGTTGTAGATAACAAACTCACCATTTATGGAAGGCAGTGCGAAAACTGAAGCATTCAAAGAGTCACTGTAGATAAAAAAAATCACAATTTAAGGAAGGCAGTACCAAAACTGAAGCATTCACCAATGTTCATTTCCATTCTTGAAAACAATCATCACATTCTTTTGTCCAAATGAACATAAAACCTTGTCGAGTTAACTACGTCATAGGGTTAGACTACCATGAAATATTTTTAACAACCCTACAGTAATAAACTTCTATACTAAGAAGACTATAGATCTCAGATATATTTGTGGGTTTTGGTCATCTTCAAAAACATTTTTTTAGAAGGATCAAAAGTTATGCGAGTTTTTCAAACAATGTGACCAATGAATGAAATTTTTAGTAATCCAAACACATACATTATATATTTTCCATAAAATTTATTTTATTTCTGGGTTGTCAAGACAACACCTAAAGGAATTTCATGTTCCTCTTTACTTTTGGAATAAACCAAAATATCATAAATGAACACCACCGAAAACATATCCAAGAACACACAAAAAATTCTATTCATAACATCCATGAATACAGCAAGTGCATTGGTTAACCCAAAAGGAAAAACAAAAAATTTATAAAATCCATATATAGTACAAAACATGGTCTTTAGATTGACTTATTTCTCAACTTTCAATTGATCGTACCCTGACCTCAAATCAATCTTTGAAAAATATTGAGCTCGCTAGAGCTGATGAAACAAATCATCAATAGGGGGAAATGATACACGTTCAAAACAGCGATGTTATTAAATTCTCTATAATCAATGAAAAGTCTCATTGAACCATACTTTTTTTAACAAAAAATATTATATCACCCCATGGTTATGTGCTAGGTGGAATGCATATTTTATCTAATAACTCCTGCAATAGCTTATTTTACTCTAAAAGTTCAATTTGAGCCATTCGATAAGTTGGTTTTGAAATTGTCTTATTATCGAGAATGAATTCAATAGTAAATTAAACTTCTCAATGCGGTATAATATCAAGAAACTAGCCAGGGAAAACATCAAGATACTCATTTACCACTAGTATATCACTAATCTGGAATGTTCCTTTTCTTTCATTTATATGTGCATGGTAACATTGATTTCCATCTTTTACTAGATTCTTTTTTTATTGATATGTCATCCAAAGTATGGATTCATTCTTGTAAAAAAATAATATTATTTACAAAAAAAACTTTAGCTTTGTAGTCAATAATACCATTAGAAATGGAATGCCAATCCATTCCCAAAATTACATCAAACTATTCTAGAGGGAAAAAATAAGTTTTGCAGGTAGATTCATTATGCACACAAGAATTTAAAGGTTATTATGTTTTCTTTTTTTATCATCATTTCATCCAAGTGTTTTTACCATAAGTGTTTATTCATATCTTGATATGTAATTCATAATTTAGTAGAAAACTTCTCATAAATTAAAGAATGTGTAGACTCTGAATCGAACATCACATTGGTATAATATGAACAAACAAAAGTGTACCTAATTCTACTTTATTGAATCTCCCAACATCTTCTGATGTAGTTGAAAAGTATTTCACCACCCATTTCTGCTGGTAATCTAGTTGGTTTCCCTCTGTTGAGTTCTTCATTAGACAATAATTTACATAATGACCCATTTCATTGGGATGAAAACATCTTACCACTGGCTATTCATTTCCTACTTGATTATCTTTTTTACAGTTACGAGCAATATGACTAGACATGCAACACTAGAAGCACTTTCTATACTTTTATAAACATTATCCAATATGGTTTTTACCACACTTCTCACAAGATGGATATATAATTTTCTTACCTCTATGCTTCTTTGATGAATTCTTTCCTTTTTCCTTCCAAAAAGACATATTCTTTTGATTAATCTCTTGGTACAAATATTAATAATAAAAATCAATTTCAACCATCTCAGCACATATGATATGTTTCTCATAGATTTGGAATTCAGAAGAGGCTAATGCTCTTCGATTTCATGGCTTCAGTTATGAGTATAATCGATTTATCTTACAAACATTATCTCATGTGAAATTTGGAGAATACCTTTCCATTCAAGTAAATTTTGATTCATAAGCATCCACTGAGTCATCCACCAACGTCAATTCCATGATTTGTTTTTCCATCCTAAGATGAACCACCATAGGAAAAATATTTCTCAAGAAACATACCTTTTAATTCATCCCAAAAACAAGAATCAATCTCCTCATCATTCATGATAGTTTTCACCATCGACCACCATTGATAAGCTTCACCTTCAAAAAGGTATGTAGATATAATATCATTTCAATGTTCTAGACACCCCATGACATATAAAACCTTTTCCTGTGATTTTATCCACCCTTTTACTAGCACAGTGTCGGATGATCCTTTGAATGATGGGGGATGTTTCCTTATAAAATGATCATCTACAGACATCTTCCTCTGGGGTTATTCTATCTGATCTCATTCATGGATACCACCACCATTTATAGCCTAAGTCAACTATTCCATCACTACAACAAAATTTTTAGTTCTGATTCTAACTGTCTCAAGTTGCTGATTTGGAAGGTTGTCATCGTCTTGTTGTTATCCCATCAAAGCTACCCTATTACTTATGTGGAAAATAATTATGAACACAAAAATATCTTAGGCAAAGCATCATTTTAATATGTAAATGCTATATCATTTCAATATTACCATAAATTAATTTATGGACATTAATTTTTACAATATTCTAACTCCAAAATTTGTCTAAGTCGACCAATGATACAAACTATAATGACACGACCTTAAACAATACATTATCTTGATTTAAGTTAGTAATTCACATTGAATATATTTCAGGGTTTATAGATTTAGAGAATTAGGTCAAAAATTAAAGAAAACAACATGAATATTACATGAAGACACATCTAATCATTATCCATTTTTTATAAAATAAATACTCATTGAAAAAAAGAGCCATTTAAAGTTCCATGTTTTAGAAAAAATGACCTCTCAATGATCCCATCCTTGAAACTATTCATCATTATGTCTTATGAATAACATTTCCAATCATGGGATGAGCATAAAAATCACACTATGGGATACTCAAAGAAGGAAAAATGTTTTTTTAAACGAAAAGCTAACCATAAATACATTATAATAAGTTATACTTTTAACCTTTTTGATGTAGTAAATACTTATCACTGCATAAAAGATCATTATTTTCCCTTTTGTATCCAAAATGTTACTATAATACCCATATAAAGCATGCATAACATAAAAAGGTAACTTGGGAAATTAACATATGTAGATGGGATAACAATACGGTCTACTTTCAACCATATCTCAAAATGAAATAGCCTTATGGATGACTTACATACCCAATGAATTGGAGGTTATCATGTATCCAATCTTCCTAGTTTATCATGACACCACCCATTATTTGGTTTATCACATAACCAACCATCAAAAGTCCAAGTACCATTATAAAATCAGAAAACATAAAATATTGAAAAAATAAATATTTTAATAATAATATTTCATTTTCCATAAAACATAATATCATGATATTGAAATAATAAATCAATTTCAAAAACCATTTTCAATACGAAAACAACCAAAAAATAGTATTAGGGGTTTCATTCCTTTTAATAACATTAAGGCTTATTGAAGAAGCCAAATAAAAATTACAGTAGTGGAGAGGTCTTTTACACTGCATATGTTAAAAAATTACCTTATGTTGTCTAGTAATATTCTTTGTTGAAAAAATAATACCTTTCAATGAAATTAAATGTCAAAGTGGTTTATTATATACTTTATAAAAGAAAGTCATGTATAAAAATCACAATATTCCTTAATGAAATGATATTGAGATGATGGCCATTACTACATGTTCGACATGAACCGTTCGTTCTTTAATTTAATGAATAAGAAAATAAATTTAATTTCAACTTTCTGAATAACATTTTTGTAGTTTATTATTATTTTTATATCATTTATAGCTATTATAAAAACATTATGTAATCATTTTTTTATCAATGGTCATTTTGTTGATATTTGGTTCTTGAGTTAAAACTGAAATTATTATATTTACAAGTTCTCCATGTGGTAAAAATATAATTATTTACCAAATGATATTAATGATTTAGATATCATATATATCATATAGATCTATAATATATATGTATTTATAATATTAAATAACATTTTGAGGTATGAAATAAAATGCACCGTCCATTGATACAGTAAGTCATACAAACACATGAATTCTATTTTCATTTTTATTTCATATTTAATGGAAAAAACATATTGATACATAGTTATATTATAATTATAGTATAATGTCAATTATAATTTAATTATATTTATCTTTTATACGTTCCACGTATGGAATGAATGAGTCATATCACATTGAGGGTGCGGTAGTCTGCACTTCCTCAAAACAAATTATCGTATTTACCAAATATGAAATCCATAATGGTATTCGATAAATGAAAATTAAATAATAATAGAAAAAATATAATTATAATATATATTTACAGATAAATATAGTTCCATTTTATTTTCCCCTATATTAGGTGGTAGGAGAAGATTAAACGATCATCGTTTAGTGAGGCAATAGTTCGTCGTCCACAGAAACAATATGTTCTTTACCTATTAAATGGAGGTTTCTGTTGTGTACAATTAATTCTTCTCATAAAAACTACCTAATATATTGAGGATACTGGTGTTTTAGTAAAATTAAGGAATAAGGAGAGTTTAGGGTGTTGTAGAAGGAAAATAAAAAAAGAACTTAAGAGAAGATATTATCTTTAAATGAGGTAACTCCCATTTGTTTGAACCAAATGGATTTCAGGATGTAACTTATGACTAAGTTAAGGCTTATTTGTGGAAGATAAGGATTTAGGGAGATTAATTCGTAATAGGTGGGGTGATCCAAGGGGCTTGAGAGGTGTCAGTAATGGTTTATAGGTGGCGACTTTGTTTAAGGGGGATGAGGGGCTCTTTAGGAATGTTTGAAAATATTATTTTATTATAAAATTATATTCTATTTATAAAGGTCCAAAACACATTAAATAAAAGATAGGATGACACATGTACAAAATAAAATCTTCCAATATTAATTTTATTATTTTTGAAATTGTTTTAATCTTTATAATCTTATTAATTTAAATCATTCATTAATGAGGTAAACACTACATCATTATTGTGTCATAAATAATTTTAATTATTTCACGTCTGAAAATTATAAACAAATACAATGATGTAGGATATATTTTTAACATATTAATTAATATTCATAGTCAAATACATCGATTATATAACCCCACATTAAAATTGCTTTGGAAAAACATTACATGTTTAAGATATTTTTATTTTTTACTTTAAATAAAATGTTATTAATATCATTATCTTTCCCAAGTGGCATACGATAGCAAAAAGTCTCACCCAATGATTTTCATGGTTAGTCATTACTTATACAATAAGTCTTGTATATTTGTTAAGGTAATTTTAAATTATAATAATATTTTTTTAACATTAATGACACAATTTATCTTTAACCTTTGTAAATAAAAGTCAAATGTTATTCTTCACCGAAAATTAATTTCATCTTATTGAACAACAATTTACATACTAATAACAACCATGTATGTTGTATTTTCAAAATTAAATGTCAAGAAGCGTTTAAATTTCATTTAAATGAAAATTTCAGTTTTTAACTAATACTCATTGTTTTCACTAATCATAAAAGTTGACGGTTTTCATAAAAATACAAAAAATTCTGCATACGATATGTTAGATATTCCAAATTAAAATATGATGTATATTTTTAGGATTTCATAACATAGAAGTAGCATTAATTACATTTAATGTGATTATCATTGTCAAAACAAAGACCATGTTTTTAAGAAATAATAACTATAAAAAAATTAAAACTTGTTTATGTCCAGTTTTAGTGGAAATTACTTCCAATGACAAACATTGGATTAAATGGTAAAAATATAATTTAATTACATATTAAAATCAATTAAAAGGTTAATCTATCCATATAAATAAGTTATATTAAAAGTCACTTTTAATTAAAATACATTATGTTTCATAAATCTTTTAAAACTAAATTTTATCAGAGAAATACCATAAATTTACCCCAAGTATATTTTGATGTCCTAATTCAAAAGAAATTTTTTATTTTGTTATAAATAACATATAATAGTGTCAAAAAATAGATTCAAAAATGGTTTCCCATTAAAAGGACATAAATATACATTTTATGGAATATTAGACTATGTGTGCTTAAAATTAGATTCATTCACAATTTAAGCCTCTAAATTTTATTGGATTAATGTAAAAATATTTAACAAACATGTATAATTATATTTCTGTTTGTTCTATTATTTCCTTCCAAAACAAAGTCTTAGAGTTAACTACCATTTAAAACAATATTATAATATTTTTTTTCAGTATGACCCAGCATTTTGTGTATCATTAGACTACAAAGAAACCTATTTTTGTGTATTGGGTATGCCATCGTACATAGAATCCCATTTAAATTAAAATTAATATTAAATTCAAAAATATTAATAAATATTAAAATGTATTATTCTTTTTTTACTTTGTATGTTACACTATGGGTATGGTAATTAATGAATAGAAATAATGAACCTCAAGTCGCACTTTCTGTAGGCCCTGGGTTTAGGACAAGCATGTTCATAAAATTCAAACCAACGAGAGAGATTACACTCAGTGATTATTACATTATAAAAAATTATAAATAAACCGCAAGAATCTAAATAAAATAACATAAAACGTAAAACAAAACCATCCTTTAATTCATGTATATATAAAATTGATATAGATAAAAGTCACCCAACAATTCAAAAAAATGTTACTGAAACGACACATTAAGTATCCAAGGGTCTAAATTACTAATTCCCAGAACGGTTCATGATGTCTTTAGAGAAACCTATTTTTTCTATATATATGTTTTTAATAATGTTATAATTAGTAGGATAACCAAATTTTTACTTCAGAATGTGAAAGCAACATACTACTTCACCCATAATAAAATAGTAAAACCAACATCTCCCAAACACGTTATCTAGGTAAACCCATCATCACCATGGAATGACAACTAAATAAACCATCCATGTATAAAAATATTATATGAATAAAATCTATGATATGGTACCCCAAAATGATTTCACACTCATTTACCACTCTTTTATGCCTCTATCATACATAATAGGTCAACCATATCATTAATACATCACATCATCTGAAGAGCCCCATGTGAAATTGGAAATCACAAAAAATCTGACCTTAAGACACATGCTTCATCATATCACATCATGCCAAAAGACAACTAGGCCTCACATAAAATCTCTCCCAATGATTCCAATGACATTGCATCACTTTTCATACACAATGATAGCCAATTTATTAACATATCTAGAACATTAATAAAGTCATCACATTCTCTCCTTGCTTCAATGAACAACCCCACCATGATCTATCTCATCACCTTATCAAACATTACAACAATGTACTTTTGAATTGTCTCAATCACATCCCTTGAATTTTATCATTTTCTTGCAGACATAGGGGTAAATATTTGGTTAAAATACATCCGCCCTCACCCATTGGATACTAGTAAAAACACAGAAATTTGTTTTTTGGTTTTGACACATCGGAGATAATTCACGTTTGGTGCATATTGAAAATAATATGGAATATAGATGGAGCACACACACACACACACACACATATATATATATGTATATATATATATATCAACACAAGACCAACCTATGGGATCCAAATAAATTTCCAACCAAATAAAAATATCACCACATCACCTCACAACATAAACAACTTTCACTTCAACCACTTAATGAATGAACCTACAAAACTAGACACAATCCATAATTGAAATTTCATCTGACAGAATCAATTTTCCATATTTTACATTACCAACATATTAAATTATACTTTCTATTCATTTAATTTTTCATCAAATTTAATTACATATTATATACCAATCACTTCTAACCACACTTCCCTGTATTATTCATTCATTATCCATTTCAATCCCCATTAACCACAACAGATCTGGATTTTTTAAATTATTATTATCCAATTACATTACTAAATAGAATATTATCACATCAACAACTAACCAAAACAAGCAACAAATATTCCTCATCAATCCACACATTCCCCCATCAACAAAATGTATTGACACATCCACTTCCTACCGACCACGACTACGCCACAACCAATTTCCATCACAACTACCCCATAGCTTGGAACCACAACCCATCCCATAGCCTCCCTACATCACAAATAGTCACACCACATAATTTGACCAGATAATAAAAAATAATCCTCACAAACCACAACAAAAACATTTAATAGACACAAAAAAGTACCAATCATATTTAAATTTCAACAAGGTGTTCTCACCAATTCCACTTCATTTTATGGTATATTCAAACAAAATCAATAGTTTCCTAGTGAAACCAATAGTTGAATCAAATATAAGTGATTAACCATAATGTCAAAGTGTTATCACATTAATCACACATCAAGGGATCCATAATCAATATCAACTCAATAAAAACATAGATTCATAACAACCATAATTTTCATATGGTTATTTAGAACATCCAATCACAATATATTTGGAATATAAAAAGATATGAATACAAGTGAAACATCCCCTGTAATTTCAATTTAAATGAATGGTTTAATTTTAATTTTTAGGATTGATCAAAACCATATCACCAAAGGTAATCATAATCATAATTCATGCCACATGATATACTAGAATGGAAATAAATTTGTCATACCAAAAATTGATCATTATGATTAAATTTTCAAGGTTAATGATAGTGTAATTCACCACTTGACACTGTAACATGGTATATCACCCCTATTAGAATAAAACAAAAAAAACCATAATAATCTTCCCAAAAACCATAAAAATAAATATAATCATTGAAAAAATCACCTCCTTGATGATGAAATATGGAGAAACTTGAAGGGAACAAGTAGGCACCTTACAAAAAATCCCCACAGATCGATCATAAATGGATGGGGTTGAAAGACACTAAAAGGGGAATGAATCATTCCTTTAGGATTCACATATTTCACACCATAAATGAGAGGATATTTTTAATAATTAGGGGGTATGAGGGGTTATGGGGGTTTTTAACCTCACATAAAAACATTAAAATATTGAACAGACAAGAGAACAATGTTGCAGAACCAATGAAAACTATTGGTACAATAGTGAAACTACACATACCATGAATCAAACACAATGTTCATAATAGACCATGAGATTAATATCTATTCATTGGTTGAATAAAATATAAATTATGGAAGAGGTGACCAATTTGTATCTAAGACCATTAAAATATAGACCCCAAGGATCCTAGAAGAGGCTACACTGCAACCCATTCTCTACAATGAAGCAATACCGATTTTGGAAGAACCACTGAAAATAAACCCCCAAAATAAACATCCTCAAAACATATATACATTCTATGAACAACATTTATTTAGATGTTCTACTCCATATCCATGTCTCCACAGCTCATCCACACAAAAAAAATGTTAGTAGACTATAGGACCTCTATCATCTAGATTTTCAGGTTGTAACCTCCCCTTTCCCTGCATCCACCCTCAAAACAACCTCTTGACCCATCCACCTATTTAATCTAAAAATGTAATAGGATGAAAATCAAGACCATTAGTTCATATACCTATCAAACTATCTTCAAAAATGATAATTGAAAATAATGTAGAAAAAAGAGGGAAAAGTTCTAACAAACAATCGCATTACATATCTATTAATGATAAAATTAATTCTGAACACATATACTAACAAAAACACCATGTCCCGATATAAACATTGAATAAATGTATATAAAAATACATCACAAAATTAAATTACCATGCACTACATTAGAAGAAACCCCACACCGCATTATACCTACCAATAACATCATCTCATACACATAAGAATCTACACAACTACCTAATTTCTAAAAAATCGTATTCCATTTATCGGTATATACCCAAAATAATAGAGGCCAAAAAACAGAATTCCTAAAAATACATCATCTATGTCCTGATGTTAGCCTCTTTAGGTGGAAATGACTCAACCAAGTGTTATTAATAATTTTAATGTATAACCTTTATAGATAGAAATTCTAATTTTACATTCTAGATATTCTTCAATTAATTTCCCCACATGAAACAATCATGATAACACCACATTTCCTAAAACAAATGGATTTGAACATAAACACATCAAATAAAAATAGTGTAATAAAAAACTCAAAATAACTATGGGTGCAAGGAATGAATCTATATATCATACTTCGATGTGAACTCCTCCAGGCATCCATGTCTTACAGTACACCAACTAAATAAATGTTCTGTCACTAAGAAACCTTTTTCTCAATGATCCAATATCTCAACTCACCACATCAACAATGTCATTCCATCCTCATATCCAAATACATATATTCAATGAAATGAGAAGAATCATGAAATTACCATACATTTTGATATTTATGGAATCATTTTTGGATGTTTTTTATCCATGGTAGATGATAAAACCAATAATCTATCTTCCCAATGAACCCCAAAAACATGAAAGGCCCACAAACTTGTGAAAGTTCGTACTCCCCTTTCATACCTCTACTAAACACTTTAAGAGGTAACCTACTAGATTACATGGTATCCATCCTAATACCTCATGGTACTCTTAATATTACCATCATATGACTCATTCTGATCCTACAGTGATTTTCTTCTCCCATAAACAACCTGAACCTTCTATGTCACACTATACTCTACCTTGGGACTGAGAATTGATTACTCCAAAATACAGGTAAAACATAACAGAGAACAAATCTTACTCCTATAAAAAATACTCAAATGAGAATAGTCACTCAATGGGTGATAGATATTTTAATATGAAATCTAAAAGGAATGAAATTTTTTAACTAGTATTCACTAATGTCCAATTTAAATGTTTGTAAGAAGTCCCCCAGTGTCTAGGTGACATTATAATATACCCAAATATGGTTTTACAAATTATAAGTGATATTCTAATATACTCAAAAATCATGTAGGATCATGAAGGGAATGTGAGCACGATGTTCAAGACATTGCGAGTGGAAAATCTCTATCCCAAGTACATCCATTATGAGTTCTATTTATTGGAATTCTCATTAAGGGAGAATATGATCCCATGAAATGGGATATATTTGGATGCATAAAAAATGGAAGCAATCGAGGGATTTATGAGGCCATAATCTATGGTAGATATCCATTGTTTCCTTATGATTTCTAGCTATAATTTTAGATATGTCTGAAACATATCATTATTGACAAACCATCTCACAAATATAACTCAGATGGTAGTCCAATTTCCAAGGGACAATGAATGTGAGGAGTGAGTTAAGGAATAGAAAATATAGATTATCAATACCACAATACTCACACTACCCACAGGTGGAAAATATTTCATAGTATTACACAATGCTGCAATGAAGTGATTAGAATATGTGTTAATGCAGAGTGAAAAAGTGAGAATCTATTATTCAATTTAGTTGAATGTTCACGAGAAAAACTACCCAATAGATGATATATAGTTGAATGTAGTGATATTCACATGGAAAATTTTGTGGGATTCTCTCTTTAGGGATAAGTGTTAAATTATATAAGGATTCAAAAATTATCTTGTATGTATTCACACAAAAAGAGGTGAATATGCACCAATTAAGATAGTTAGTGATGATCAAGGAATAATAATTATCAATCCACTAACATCCATGTAAATAAAATATAGTTTTGGATGATCTAATTACAAATGATATTGAAATTATCTCATAAATGAAAATTGAGAGTTATTCAATCATCATTGAATTGAAAAGGATGGACATAAGAATAATAATGAAATGAACATCATCAATAATTTCACAAATTATTTCCTAACAATATCTTCATGGTGATGTTAAATAATTGTCAAAGAGTTAATGTGGGATTTATTATGAAATTAGAAACTATAAGGAATGAGAAATCCATGTAGTAAAATGTTAATTAAGATGGATTTGTGATATTTGGGTCAATATTATGTTTTCCCTCAAATACTGTGATTCAGAAAGAACAGTTAGATGATGCACATTGTTTGACTTCTCCTATTAATCCAAGATGAACAATGATATGTCAATATCTTTTAGAGAAATAATTGTTGATCAATGTGAAGAAGGAGATCACAAAATATTGATAAATATGTCTTATATTTCATTAATTGAAATTAGAGAGGCTAAAATACAAGGGGGTGATGAAACTATTACCCAAACCCACATTTAAATCAGAAACATCACCATGAACATTTCCATTGGCCTCCCAAATACATCAAGATGAATAATTCTATATTGGTTTCGAAGGATAATCTTATAAATTCTATGCACTTCACTGTGATTTAATATGACTTATCACTTGATCAACTTGAATAGAAATACATTAGTGAAGGGGTGATGCTGCATGTGAAACCACTTTTGGTTACATATGATGTAGATTTAGGATTAATATCTATGTTCTAGAAGAGTCTCCAATATTCTAGGAATATTGAGTTGAACTATAACAAGTTTTATTACCCCCAAACTGATTTCCAATCTGAGTAGACTATCCAGACACATGAGGAAATGTTTCACGCATGCTCACTTGACATTAATGGAGAATGGGACCAAAATATTCCTCTAATTGAGTTCTAATACGACAATATATTCCACTAGAGAATCCAAATGGTTCCTTATAATTAACTTAATATAATGAGTTGTCAGACAGCTACATGTTGGGATGAATTTGTGGAACAAAACTAGATATTTCCTAGAAAATTATTAGGAAATGATGGAAAAGGTTAAGACCATTCAACAATAAGTCATGGTAAATCAGAGTTGACTGAAGAGCTATACTTAAAATCATCTATGAATCCTAGATTTTGAATTTATTGTTGTGTAATTCGTTTTTATTTCACCATGGATGAATGTGACGAGATTTTGAAAGAAGATAAACTATGTAAAAAAACCTCAACCCCTTTGAGATGCTTGATCACATTAGTGTGGTGGCATGCTGACTAGCACTCCCAATTAACTTATCTCAAGTACATGATGTATTCCATGTATCGATATTGAGAAATAACATACCAGATCCTACATAAGTTCTATATCCATAGGTTGTACCATTGGAGAATTATCTCTCATATGAGGAGATTCTGGTGAAAATCTTTTATTTTAGAAACAGTGGTCTACAAAAGAAGATAATGTTCAATGTTAATGTTCTATGAAAAAACCAAAAGTGTGATGAAACTATGTGGGAACTTAGAGAAGTGATGAAATAGAGTTACCGTCATTTTATTTAGTGTTGGATTCTACGAAAAATTTTCTGAATATGGGAATAGTATAACAAATCGAGTTATTATAAAGAAAATTAAAGATTAGGTTTAATTTAAAGTATATAGAAAAAAATAACAATTTCATTTATATTATATCCAATTGGATTTAAATGAAAATTATGTATCTTTATCATTTTTAATATATTCATCAAACAGTGATCACATGATCATTATAAATATAGGGTTTTAGAGAATCCATATTAAATAGACAAAGGTTTTGTTGGCCTCAACTAGTAGGATTGTACCATAAGATTCCCATTTATTTAATCTTCTAAGGGAGATAACATCAATAGGATTATCTTGTGATCATGCCCAACTTACGATCCATGAACTTAAGAATCAGGGAAACTATTTACATGATATGTTCAAGCTCATCGAGATCACATCACAATTCTTCTTCTCTTTACCACCCTATGAATGTCCAACCATCACACACTATTCATTTATGTAGTAAGTCCAGAATTAATGTGTAACAAATAACATTGTGGTTATATTGAAAACTAATGTATCCCAATATATCATTGTTAATTATTATATATACGTAATAATTATAATAAATATTACACTCTAGAGTGGATGAAATATTTATCCATGATTTATTAATTTATAAAAAATATTAAATAAATATTTATTGAGGATGTGATTATTTAATTATTTGAATAGATAATATTTATTTATCACTTAAAATTTATCATATATAAAATAAATATGATTTTATTAATTAAGTATATAATTTATTTTATATTTAGTAAATATTTAATATTTAGACTATGAATAAAATATCAATTTGGTGATTTAATGAATAATATCTACTTATTTTAGAATTTAATATATTTTAATGATAGTTCTCATATCTAATTTTTTCACATGATAATTATTTTTTTACAAAATATAAAATATTATTTATCATTTTTTTGGTTAGTTCATGCTATTAAATAGAATAATAGTATAATTACATTACATGGCCTAACATTCCTTTGGATTGTTTATATTTTTATAGGACTTGGTGTAATAATCTTAATATTAAACTCTACACCAAGTTTGTAAATATAATTATAAGTTTTTTTGAAAGTTGTGAATCACATGGAAAAAAATCCTCTGAACTTATTTTCCCTCTACATTTCTTATCATGACCATGAATAATAGGAGATATTATTTCTACCACAAAATAATGTGAAGTGTTTAAGTAAATAACATAACAGGATTGATCAGCCTCACTAACAAATGATGTTTTATTGGGGTAGTTCATACATTATAGAATCATGTGTGGATCACCTATAATGGGTATTTTCTTAGGTAAACATAAATAAATGATGATGACCTATAATGTTTGTTTGATAAACACCGTAAATGAATAATGATCTCATGAATAAAGTACTTGTTCATCTTATGTTATCAACACCATATAAAATAACAAGAACATATCCTATCTCATTATTGTGACAAAATTATTTTTTCAATATTCCATTGGAAAATATTATTGGTCATCAAGATCTCATAATGTAAGATGTATATTGTTGATTGAATTTGAAAATAATATATGTTGAATATAAGCACAATATGTGCTTATGAAATGTTTAGAAAAATCAATGAGATGTTATTATATTATGGGTATTCATTCATTTAAAGAGTTTTATTCCTTCATAATTTTCCATACCCATGATGGAATAAAATTTTTAAAGGGATCTTCGACTACATCGTTTGTTAGTAGTGTTTCCCATTGGATTTATCAATTATAAAATTATAGTGAATTAAACTATGTATGTGGTATCCAGTTTAATAGGGATACCTAAATAAATATATTTTTTACCTATACCAACTAATTATGGATGAAGATCCATTAAAGGGAAAGAGAAGAAATATATATCTAAACTATATTTTGGTGACATCAGGCATCCATATAGATTATTCATTCTATATTATTGATGATTCATTTAATGTGTGTGTAATTTATATAAGTAGATAAGGCATAATAATCCTCCATGCCAAGAGACTCCAATGTCATGTCGTACACATGCATATATACGTTATATGAAAATATTCATTCATGGAGCTTCCCATAAGGTTTGTTGATCTAGAAATACTCATTTATAGGATATCCATATCCCACCCATTTAACCTAATGATAGTAATTTCCGGATGTGGTGCAACTAGTTGAGTTCAATGTTTCATCATTGTCCTATTTAATATTGTATTTAATTATTTGGAAATTATGTTGTAAAATTATTTCTTAAATTTGAATGTTTTTTTAATGTTTTTTAATTTTCATAAACATTTCATGGTGGAAATTTTAGATTGTAAAATTATGTATTTGGGTTATAGTTGATTCCTTTTATTAAGATGTGTTGTGAATCTTGAAATTTTTATCTTCTAATTTGATATATTAGTGTTAATATGTTCTATGAACCTACTACAGACTCAAGGGTTATGGTTCCAAAGGAGTTCTTAAGATAGTTAGGATAATAACATGTGTGGATTAATTATGGAACAATATGATGATTTATCATTTTCATCCATTTAAAGATGATTTTTTTTGAATCTCAGGTTAGTCTTTTATCACACCCTTCACGATTATAATTTTTTATTTATGGAAATATTTGGATAGGTGTTCATTTTATGGATTCACCAATATATTTTTTCATGTGTTAAGTGGTCTCTTTTTATTTATATATTATTAGGTTGAGATGATCTTTTTTGGGATCTCTTGTGAGTGAATTATCCATCCCATTTCATGAGCCACTTCTTCACAAGTAATATAACCTTAGATGCATCAGTTTTCATTTTTTTGAAGTATCATCTATTTCAAAAATAGGGTAAATATGTTGTACTATTGTTCATCTTAGTTTATTACTCAGGTTATTTGATGATTTTCTACATTTTTTATAGCTTTTTGACTCTCGGTTCATGCCTTCATGAATATAGGTGAACCATAGGTCCCCATCTAGATCAACCAAACTTTTAAATCTTTATTTAGAAAAACATTATGAAAGAAAAAAATATTTCACATCCCAACCCCATTTTCTTCTATTATTTAATTAATTTTTCATTTTATGGAATTTAAATTTCATTCCAAGTTAAGATTTTAAAATTTTGATGTTTTGGATGGGTGTTTAATTTAACATGGTTATGGGGAAAGAATATATCTAATCATGAAACATGGTAATAGTATTCAACAGAAAACATCATATGGTTATTGAATGGTTTTTATAACCATAATACCAAATCATAAATGAATCTATAAATTCCCATTAATTGATACACGGATGGTGCATGGTTTGACCAACAATGTGGAAGAACCATATATGATTCCCATATTCATTGATACAATTAAATTAACATACTTATTTAATTAAAACCCAAAAATGATTCATTAATCATCCATTCATTAATCATCCATTCATTAATCCTCCTCGTTTTTTGTTCTCCACCTTTCCATCTAACTTAATACCCAAAACTATACCATATTGTTTATTCACATATGAAGGAGAAATTTTCATGTTTAACTCACTAGAATAAATTTCTCCAACCATTTCATACTTTTTATATCATTTACATTCCTACCATGGTGATGGAGACCTAGTGTTCCATGTGAATCGATTTTTTATTTAATAATTTTGTGATTTCATGGATCAGAAATGTTCAAATTGATCCTATAAAACATTTTGGGACATGTTTAGATGAGTTATAATCCCCCATTATAATGGAATAGTGAATGGTGGTGGCCTCTCCATTTTATAGCTCTTAGATATTGAAATTATGATTTATTGATGTGTTTTTTGGATTTTTTAATGTATTAATGAAATTATATCAAGTATACATAATATATCAGTTAAATTATTGATGTTATATGAATTTAATTTAATGTGAAGGGGATTGTTTTTCTAATGATTGATCGTTTTTCCAAATACAAGCACAAAATTTGTTTTTATAAATTCCAAGTTGGATATTTGACATATTCTTTTAAATATTTTAGGTAGTATTTTGTCTCAAAAAAATAAATGAATTATTTCATGGAAAATTTGTTTTCTTGGACATTAATGAACAATTCAACTCACTAAAATGATTAATTATTTTCATCCAGATTGTGTAGTAATTACAAAAAAGGATATATTTAGGGGAATATTCTATGTAGAAACCATGTAGGCTCTTATTTCATCCCCATATATCCTATAGAAAATAATTCCTTCTCAAAATGGACATATATAGAATAGTGTTAGGAGGTGGGGAAATTTATTTTGGTTATGGGTGATGTATTTGTGTCACGTTGCATGGGATGAAATCTAGGACTTCCATTAATTCCTTATGAATACTTATATATAATAAATTCATTAGATCACATGGTGGAAGTGATGTGAGACTCTATCATGTTAACCATGTTAGTGTTTTGTTCAACCAATCATTTTTATTTGATCTTCTGCTGTTATAGGAGGCATGAAATTATAATTAAAGTAAAACTTAATGAAAATATTATATATTATGAAAGGAAAAAAGTACACAATCCGAAAATGAAAATGAAGTGAATGTAATAATGAAATTAAATTTCGTTTACTATGCATAATTATGAAATCTTATATCATGTATACTACAATCAATGTTTTTTGTTATATTTATTTATGTTTTATAGTATTAATTATTAATATGTAAAACTCATAGGTGGATGAAAATGAGAAATTATCTAGAAAGATAAATCAACTAGTAATCAATAATATATGTCAAAGACTACAAAATATAAATGTTACATAAAAATCAATAGAGTGATAAAATATGACGAATGCCTAAAATAAAACTACCCTAAAAGAAGTTCAAAAAATAACAAATCTTGAGAAATAAATAAATCAAAATCAGAATGTGATGATTTAAGGTTCATAATTTTTTATAATACATTCAAAATAATCACAATGATATTATTTTTTATTTCCAAAAAATTATGTCGGTTTAGATAAAAAATGTAGTCTGTCGTTTATAATGTTGAATACTGGGTCAATTCATAGAAATACCAACAATGTGAGGAAGAGATTACCATAGAACCGAGATCAAAAATACATTCACTATGAATTACAAAAATTATGCAACCATAATATATTTATTTTTATATAAAATGGAATTTGGAGTCCACATGTGTAGGGGGACTCAAAAAAAATACCAATATAACTTATATGGGGATTACCACCAAGACTATAATCAGTTGGATAGTGTCCAATTTAACTCATAGTAAAATATATTTCATTATGTATATCCCATTATCATCTATTTTAATATTATCAATCACTTAATTTCTATAATGAATGATGTTTTAGATCATATGTTAACAAATAATTAATAATATAATTGTTTTTGGAAAAAATTTATTATTGAATAAAACTATCTTTTTAGTGAAGACAATCGGGTATTCCCCCATTTACCTAATCGTAATATCCCTTATGGGTTTAGAGAATCACCATAAGGTGATCAGAAATGATGAATAATATAAATTTAATATAGAAGATAATTGAAAATAAATTAAAGAAAGATATTGAATAAATAAGAATGATCATAATTAAAATAAATATTTTTTATTGATTAAATGAATTGTAGAAAATTGTAAAGAAAATGGAAAACATATATATAAGAATAACCATCAGGTTGGATCCCTAGTGGTATGTTCACATTGGTCAAATCATTAAGACACAAAAAAAATAATGGAGAAAACCAATGTGCCTCTATTTATAGGTATTACTGATGACCATGTTAGATTAAATTCACCCATAAATGCAGTCATAAATGAGGCCCATGTAAATATTAGTTGTCTAATGTGTTAATTGGTGGTCCTGAGTCATAAAAAGATGGATTCCTTCAAATTCAATTTTGATTAATATGCGATTCAGTAAATTAGAGATCATCAAAATGATGAGGAAATGATTACACAAGAATTTAAATATTGTCAGAAATTTTGATAGTTAACATTGTCATTCTTATAGAAAACCCTATTCTCAATGATATTATTGATGGCCATTATAAATATCATATAAATCTTTCATATAAATTATATGAAGCATAAAATTTCAAAATAAATCTCATTAAATTGGATAAAATCATTTTGAATAAAAATAAAAAAATTAATATTTTTTTAATATATTAGATAAATTCATTAAAAATAAATACTATTCCAACTAAATTAAATATAAAATTTGAATAATTAGAATTATATAAAAAAAATTAAATTTACTGATAATACTATTTTTATAATAATTATTCAACTAATTACAAAATTATTTCATGAATATATAATTTTTAAATATCAAGCATGAAATAGAAAATTACCATAATTAAATGTTTGAACCATGTTTATATATAATTAATATTATTGATAAAACAATTAATATAAATAATATGTGAAACATAAATTGTTGTTAAATATTAGAATCATATAATGATAAAAATAATATTAAAAGTAGAGGACACAATTATTAAATATTAAAAATAATTTACAATTAATAGATTTAAAAATGAAACTATCGATATTTTATTTTCTGGTCATCGTAACATAAAATTCAAAATGGTTTTAGCATGAGAAAATAACTAGTTCAAGTATAATTCAGTATCCTATCATCAACAAGAGTCTTCTACTACAATCGTTGAAAAATAAAGATACTAATACACATTAAATAGTGATTCTACCATTTAAATTAATTGAGATTATAAAAAAAATGGATGATATGCTCTACTACCGCCATTCCATAAGCATTCTCATTGAAAAAAAGCATCATCCCTTTTATTGATCACCAGGATTTCAAGTTTCAAACTTGAGTAGTGATATCAGATAGAGGAAAGAAATTCCACCATTGGTTATTAAGGTTGGTGGTGCTATTGGGGATAATGATAGGCTAAAGTGATATTGTCACAGTGGAGAGGTCATACCATAACATTATATAAGGTTATTCTATCACCATTGGTTGTTGTCAATAGGAGAGAAATTATATCATCTTGGCTTTATATACATCACTGAATTTTTGAACTAAACTATAATCCAAAATAATGAATGGTCCATTTGAATAATATCAATATAATATATATTTTTTCATAATGGATATAATATCTGATTGAGTAAAAAACTATATATGGAGATATAATTTCTAAATAGTCACAATATTATATAAAATTACTAGAATTTTTTTTTGAAACATTTCATAACTTTGGAAAAAAATTATGTATTATAAAAGATTTTTTTTGACATTAATATTTGTTAATGAAAATTATATAATATTCTTATCTTTCTAATGCGACAAGTTTTTCATGACACTATGTTATATCAATAAGTTATTATGGATAAGCTATGATGTTGGTTACTAGAATTTTCATAATTCCAAAACGATTTAAATTTTATTTGAATCTTTTAGTGAATTAAAACAGGAATTTAAGACATGTACTTTATATTAATAAAAATATAAATAAATCTAATATATATCTAATAAAATAATTCATATGAATATTCTATCTATTTATCTAAATTTATTATAGCATAAATAAAAAAAGTATGAAACACCATAAATTGAATATTATTGTTGAAACTAAAAGCATGTTGCATGTTTAGACTATATAAAAAAATATAGTGATATGGAAAAAATGATTTCCATGTAAAATATTTAGAGGTTTTGCAATATTCAAAAACATAAAATATTGACAAAGTAATATTTTCACGCTGCACAAATCTAGATTATTTCTTTTTTATTTGATAAATGCACTGATTATTCAATTTTAACATAAATCTTGGTAATTTCATCAACTGAAATGTATGATTAACATTCAATTACTTAATCCCATCCTCAATATCAAAAACCCAATTATCCTACTTCCAAATTAAAAAACTTTTATAAAAGATCAGTGTTCTCTACATTTAGAACAAGTCGTATACTCTTTAGTTGAATACTATGTTGGAGAGATATGATACTATGATGATCTCTAGATCGGAACTGAGGAATTATTAGTAACCCATGGAATTAGATTATCAGACGTTATAGGTGAATAAAAAATATCAATATGAACATGTTCAAACTAAAAACCATTAAAAAAATAAACATGATCAATAGATTAAACAACATAAGAAAACATGAATAAGATATTTTACTACGACTAAAATCTATAAAATTTATAGACATGTTATTTAAAACAAGTACAAGGACTATAATAGTCTGATCACTTATAAATATTTCATCATGAAAAACAAAATGATTCATTAAAATAGGATCACAAAACCTATAACTACAAACATATTTTCGATAACAAATAAAAACGGTCTATTATTTATAAAAATTTGTAATAAATATATCATATTTTGAAACATGAACAAAATCATTACAATAGAAAACATGCAAATGAGAATACATGAATTAATTTCAACATGAAATCCCATTAGGAGTGTCTTATTACTGGATACTCATATGTGATAAATTGATAATATATGAAACAATAAAAAATGTTTGACCCAAAAATGTTTATAAATAATTGATCTAGGAAGTAAAAACTCAAATGTTTCAATAAAATTACTCTTTTTTGACTCAACTACAAAATTTTACTAAGGTGACATTAGAGAGATCTTTGGATGGTGAAAACCATATTTTTTGCAACACTAATTATAAGGACCAAAATACTCATTCCATTACCAATGAGAAGACATTCAAACTTATTATGTAATATCCTATAAAGTATCTAGAAAATTATTTAAATAAATGAGAATTGTTTTTTTTAATTTAAAACATAAACAAAAATAATAATTGAATTGTAATCAATAAAATATTCAAATAAAAACTATCACTAAAATTCATAGACATAAATGGATAGAAAACAACGTAATGTACCATATACATAACATGTAATGTTCTATGATAATGAATAATTTTAAAACTATATTTCACATGTTTTTCATATATACGGTTAGCACATGTGTATGATTATAAACACTTTAGTCATAGAAGAAAATTTCTCTTTGTTAGAAAATCTTGTCCCATATTCTTAATGTGGATATCTCTCTTATTGTATAATATAGAAGAATATCTCCACTAAAAAACAGTATCAGTATCCCAATAAATAAAATCCATAGTCTATTACAAACATAACTTATTCATGAATATATACACTATCATTGAACACATATATAGATTTTTATTTATAACACTTTCATTATTTAAAAATTCATCATCGTTCAGACCACTCCTAGAAATTATTTCCTTAAGATCCTTAATATAATTTTGAACATTATCAAGAATCGACTAAATTCCCATAATGGCCTCCAAAAAAACCATCCCCATTACTAAAATTTGAATCTCAAGAACTGTAAAATGAGACATTTTATGAAAAATATATTATATACGTACTTTATTTAATACCAACTATAGAGTCCCATTTTTTCATCCATAATTAAAACATCAAAAGAAAATATTGTTTCACTTATATGAAAAATCCATTTTTAGGTTTAAAGATGTAGAAAATTTGAAAATTCATATACATATAACAACACGTGTATATCCTATATGTTGGATATTTTTCAATTATACCATGATTTAATTATACTATAATAAGTATTTGAAAACACCCAAAAATTTATCCACATGAGAAGCCCTTATTTATAAATCATACAAAATCACATTCTCTACAACCAGTGATAGGTGGAAACATATATATGGAGAGCATAAATGGTTAATAATAGTAATATTATAAATATGTCAATGCGTTATAGTTGGTAATCATATGAAAATATAAAATCATGGGAGAAATGTTTTATTAAAAGTTGAATTTAATAACAAATGTTTTCCATTAATCCCAAAAATTGGAAATTTTACCTCAAATGAATAAAAATATAACAGGATAGAAGAGTATGAGATAATAAATCTGAGAAATGTAGTATAATAATAGGAATATGAAATTTAATTATGAAATATTCTAGAAAATAGCATAATAAATAATTATGAAACAAAGATATGGACATTGATTCATTAAATTGCGATAAATTAAAAATCATTCCCAATCATGATGTTATGAAAAATTCAATGTATTTCCACCATTTAGGTTTTAAAAAAAATTACATGAAAATATATTATTCATTATATAATTTAAAATGATACATTATCTAACTAATTAGAGGGTGATATAGGACCCCAATCTTCAATATTCTTATGTATTTTTTTAATAGGATATCAATCATTCAATATACATTGAGAACCCATGGAATAAAATTGGGGTACATATTATATTAAAATGGAATCCCCTAATGTGATATCAAAAGTAAATTGATTGATATAGAAAACTCCTCGCCTAAAATTTATTATATCATAATGGAATGTATAGTGTCATTCATTAAACATAATTTTATAGGATTTATATATTTTTGAGATAAATATGAAATTGAAATCAAAATCATTAAAATAGAAATCAAATTAAATTTTAATCGATTTAATAAAAATGAGATGTAACCTGTAAGCTTAAAAAAATATTTTTTTAATAAAGTTACATGATGTTTTTAAAACATACCTCCTTAAAAGAAATACCAATATTAGAGACTTGAAAAATTAATTAATGATTACAAAAAATTACCTATTAAA
The DNA here is from genome assembly GCA_963277665.1 of Viscum album. Taxonomy (NCBI): domain Eukaryota; kingdom Viridiplantae; phylum Streptophyta; class Magnoliopsida; order Santalales; family Viscaceae; genus Viscum; species Viscum album. Next base: position 132,304,172 of record OY728134.1, on the reverse strand, counting down.
TTATAAATAATTAAACTATTAATATAATAATATATTCAATAATATAAAATCATTTATTGAAATGTACATTGGAAAAAGGATTTTAAATCATCCTTGGGAATATATGTAAATTTTGAGATCATAATAAATTAGCAATATTTAAGCCTAAAACTAGTAATTATAACATTTTTTGGACGAGTTAATCTCTATATGGATGAAGGAGATCTCATTTGGAGAAGAACATATTTATCCTTATCATCAAAAAATATTTTGAAAATTTAAATTCCTCATATAATATGTATTTAATTTTAAAAATTTGGTTCCAAAGGATATATGAAGGATTATAATTATAATATTATCTTATGATAAAAGAAAAGAATATTTTAGAAATATATAAAAAATAAATAATTATAACTGAAGAATATAATTTTAGTTGTGAAAACCACTTACGATGTTATTATGACTTAAATCTACAACTATTGATAATGTAACTTGTTATGTATTTGTTAATAACCTTTTTAATGAAATATATAATAAAAATATTCAATTAAGAGCTATATAGATGAGGGAAAATAAAAATTTTTGTGAATATGTAATATTTATCAATGAAGGAAATTCATGGTCGAGAAAACACTTACCATGGATTACTATTTTGATGAAAATATTGTAACATCATTGATCTTTGAGTCGCAACCTTTTGAACGAGCTTAATGAATTTTAGGAAGAGGATTTTAGTTACACCATGGTATTAGAGACCAGTAAATAGAGGCTTATAAGATTATTTTGGAATATGATTTAAATAACACAAAACTCATATATATCTTCTAAAAATATAGAATATGTCCCCTTTTATATGAATAAATAATTGGGATTTTGGAAAATGTATATTCTTTATGATTCTAAATTGAACTTATAAATTGGAATTTGGATATGATATGAAAAATGCATTACATAGTTAACTATTTACTATAACACATTTTCTATCACACTATTTTCATTATTTTTAAACAAAATAATATAATAAAACAAACCATTAAATATCCTTAATGTCATTTTTGATAGTATTCACAAAATTTTATTTTAAAAAACAGTGGAAAAAATTATTCTATAATCTAGACACTTATATAATATATTATCCATAAAAATTGTAACTTTTTTGGTTTTTAAATCATTAACATGTTTTCTCTATTTTTAGTGAATCATTGTATCCACAGTGCATGTGAATTTTTGATTTATATACTATTATTTAGAATAAATTAATAAATTAAATATAATTTAGTCATAATCAATGTTATCATATGCAACTATTTTTAATTTATTTTATATAGGATTATCATATGAACATTTTTATGATATTTTGTGAGAGACAGAGAAACAATTTTTAAATTTTTTTTCATAAAATAGTAATCAATATCATTCTCAAGGAATTTATGTTAAAATTTGAAAATAATTGATAAAATATTGGTTTTTTAGATCCATAACTTATTTAATCATTTCATTAAAATATTTTTATTATATTTTAATGTATCAATAGATGATTTTACACTTTTATCAGATTTCATCCTTTATTAAGATGACTAAATTTTACTATGGTAATTTATTTTTATAACTAATAAATTGAATAGACCTCATTAGATAATTTTAATCTAATTATAAATAAAATGAAAAAAATTACAATATTATATCTCAACTGATGTTAAATATTACCTTTAATAAAAATATTAAATAAAAATGAAAAATAGATTTTTGGGAAAAAGTATTTTTAAGCAGAAAAATTTATTTTGGATAAAATTAATGATGTTGTTAATTTACATGAAATTAATATTTTTAATATTAATTATATAATATATTTTTGGATATAAAAATTTCAATAAATAAATATATCTTCACTATACTTAATTAAAACAAATATAAAAAAAATATTTTTTTTAATATATTAATCTATATTTTCTTTCAAAATGTCAAACATAGGATTACGTGTTCCAAATAGGATATTTAAGTCATTATTTTTCACATTTAATATATATTTGTTTAATAATTTTATTTAATATTTTATTAAATTTTTATGTTTTCATGAAATCAAAAAATTTACATAGGTTGAAAAAATTACACTTTCAATATTCTCCTAAAAATAATTAATTTTAGAAAAAACCCAAAAATTCAACCTATAATAAAATTTACATTTTTTATCAAAATTATATCATTTAATCAAACATATATTATAAAAATTAAAAATTGAACTTTGAAATTAACATTCATAAAATAAAATAAATTATATTTTACTGAAAATGACATTTAAAAAGTTATTTATTTTTAATAATTTTTATTTTAAATAATTATGCCTATTAATGTATTTTATAACCTTGAAACACATTATTAGATAAATACTTAAATAAATGGTCAATATAATATTTACATAATTATAAAAAACTCTTTATAAATAGATTGGTGAAAAATATTCATTTTTAATATCAAATAGTTTTAATCACATCCCCTTAGATAATAATTTTCAATATTTTTAATTTTATCCAATTCATTAGTATTTGAACACATAAAAATAATAAAAAAATATCTAAGGATTTAAAATGTAATTTTTTTAATATATAATTTTATAATATAATATTTACTTATGGTTTTATAATTAATTTAATGGTACAAATTATGATTCGTATTATATACTCATATTGAATAAATTTTTTAATTTTAATTAAAATAATATATATATATATTCATTTTCATTTGTTTTTTTGTTTGATATGAGATATTTAAAAAAGATATTTGTTTAATGTAATATTTTCTAAAATACTATGGTGTTTCATTCTCACAGTTACATAAATTTGACCCTTTCAATTATATTTTCTTCTTATAAAAATCAATATATCTTCCCCTAGGTATAATATATGATTCTGATTTTCAATTTATAAGTAATTTCTAAATTATTACTATATATATTATTATTTCTTAATCTATTATTTCTAAAACAATTTATGTAACATTATAAGTCTCAAACTTGTCAACATGTTTCAAAAAAAACATACATTGATACGTAAGACTCGCTAGATTCATCTTCCCCATGATTGAGTTTGAGAAGTTCATGGAGAAGTACAATAATGGAAAATGTATTGACAAGATTTTTTTTAATCCTATTATAATATGTGAATCCTTCAATAGTGTATTGATCAATTTTATAAATCTTTTAAATATTACATTCCTAATGATAAATTACAATTATTAATTTATCCTTTATAAAGAATGAAAATAAAAGTTTTATGAATCATAAGATCCATTAATAGAATGAAGGCTATTTTTATTGAATTTATCCACTTATTAAAGTTAATTTTTTAATAATATATCAATATAATAGTCTATTTGAATAATAATTGATGCAATGAATAAATATATTTATCACAAAAACCTATACAATAGAATCCAAAGTTAAACTAAAATCATTCCAAAATAACTAAATCATAAATATCTTCAAAATATAAATTAATAATCACAACGCCCAGAAATAATAAATATTTAATTAACATAACCATTATCCCAGAAATTAATAAACCACTATAATCATAAAAAATATTACTATAAATCAATGAAATATATGATCACGTAAGTATATAATATCCATCTTAAATTAACCTAAATCACATCAACAACAAATTTATCATCAATCCTCAAGGTTATTCATACATATTAACTTTTATTAAGAATAAAATTTATCCCATTATCCTTATAAACCATAATTACTTAAAAAACAATAATAAACAAATTCAAAACATTCATAGTGGATCATATGGATAATCTGAATTAACCAAAGCATATCCCTCTAGAGTGTCAAAACAAGATTGCAGTTAGGAATTTTTCTTGTGAACTTGTTAGAGATCATGTTAACACTCAAAAATAAATTTTTCATATTATTATCCCAATATCTATATATTCAAGTTCCGGTATCTAAATGTTTTTATCCAGATACTAATCTCATTTATAGGAAACCAAAAAATAAATACTTTACTAAAAATTTAGGATTTCATCTATTGGATAATATTATCCATATTGTTTCAATAATGATATCTACTTATAAAATAGAAAAAATTTAATCCCCCAAAATAACTAATCCCTGCTCTAATACAAACTAGTGTGAAAAACGTAAAAGATATCGTTGATGTATTTTAAGATTCGCAACACAAGAAACATATTATAAATTATTACTTAAAAATAAATCAATATATTATCTAAAAATTATATCCTTCTAAATTAAGTCATTCATATATATTCTGTGATATTATTAATGAATATGTTGTAATATTACATCAACAATAAAGGGAACATATAAATGGGCTTCAATAGATTATAAGATAAATGTTAGAAAATAACAGTTAATCAAAGGAAAAATAACTTATTAGATGGGATTTGAAAATATAAGACAAAATCATAATTGATGGTTAAACATAATGAAAAAAGTCATAATAGAAACAAATTACTAAAAATTCATAAATCATATTCCATTTCACGGAAACAAATGTAAAAGGAATAATATATGGAAATATAACACTAGATAATTTCATAATATGGAATGACATTATATCCTAAAAGTGTGGCCCACAATTATAAATTAGTATCATACATAATCATAGGAATAAAATTAGATCAATCCTAATTATTACATTTCATTATGAAAAAACCCAATCATGCCCTCACATTTTAAAAGTGTTACAACACAATCATGCCCATATTTTTCATGGTAACATGAGAAAAAAATAGTAACCATGCATTGTGAGGATATATAATACCCCACCCATCTTCATATATTCATATGTCTACTATATGAAAAAAATCATTATTCATCTCATAAGTAAACATTGTATATAAAATGGGTTTTCTAAAATGTAAAAATGTTTTCATAATAAAATGATATAAGAAATTTGATTAGGAGACTAAAATATCCAGTGACAAAAAAGATTATTGCATAATATCATATATGGTGTGGTTATAAATATTTACCAACAATAAATATATAATACAGAAAAAAATCTCTAAATTTAAAAATTCATGAAAAATTATATTTATCCATGACGTAAGAGTTAAAATTATAATTATATCTTGAATGTTATTTTTAAGGAAATCAGGATAATTTTAAAATTTTCATCCTAAAAAATAAATTTAGAAATGGAAATTTAAAAATAAACTGTAAAGACCCAAAAAATGAAACAAATTTTTTTTCTTAATTTTCATTGAAATTTTAGAAGAACGCAGTTTTTGATTGCACCTGATTTCGAGGCCCGGTGTGCCTGGAATCATTTTCCGAAGTTTAGCTCGTGTACATTCAGTGAACGAACGAGCGAGTTTTTCTAACTTTTGAACCGGTGCTCGGAATCGAATTCCGAGGGCACCGATGGAATTGCAGCGCCAATAATTTCTTAGAAACACCTTTTTTGGGGTTGAGTTTTCTCTGGTGTGGTTTTAAATTTTTGGGGTTATGTTAAGAAATAAAATAAAAGTGGTGCAACTGGTTTTTCTTTCATTTTATTTTTCTTAACTTAAGTTAAGTGGATGATGTGGGACCCACCATATCCAACCCACTTGGTAGGAAATTTGTGAGGTGGAACCCACATGAGCCCCACAGTTTCTTTTCTTCAAAGTAATGCACCCTCACCCCCTTTTTAATAAAGTCAACTCAATTGTTTATTCTGGTTAAGAAACGCCTCATTAAATGGGCGATTTTAAACTCCTCAATTAATTGTTCGTTTCTTTTGTTTTGAAATTCAAATGTAGGCTTGTGCTTTAATAAAATAATACAACTCTTATTTTATTTCGGTTGGAACTTGATGCATGGAGAGGATTTGGAGAAAAGCCTTCTTCTTCGACGAAGAACACGAAAAACGTGGAGAACGTGAAGAAGGCGCCGACCTCTGACGAAGAACACCAAACCCTCGGAGATCGACTACGCGACGACGTGTAACGCTTCTTCCGCGACGTTTCTTCTGCGACTCTTCTCTGCGATGCGACAATCCTCCCTCCACGATGCCTTTTTCTGCGATGAACCCTCGCTCAACGATTCGTCAAGGTAGGGGTTTAACTATAATTTTGTTTGTTCCTGATTACTTCATCATTGGTTATCGTCTATTTGGGGCCACATGTTATCGCAATAACGGGAGGAGGTCGGACCGCACAAACACGACCGACTATCTTCCCCTTTTTGGTTGTTTGATATTGATGCGGCACGAACAAATAAATGCGGTGACGAAGCACCGCACAAGAATTATTTAGGAAATGGGAAGAAGCGCAGCGCCGTTGCAACGTGTCGTTGAAGACGAACCAAAGACGCGGCGTCGTCGCACCACGCCAGAGAACCACAAAAGTACCGTGGCCAGAGCGGGGGCTACGGCGGAGGGGCCCAGCACCATCACGCTGCATCGGACGGACCAAGTCCGCGGCCGGTTCCAGGATGCGGCGGAGCAGGGAGACAGGCAGCCGGTTCTGGGCCACCGGCGTCGGAGAAGGGGGGGATCGGCCGTCGCCGGTCCCATGGTGGCAAAAGCCGGCCAGCCGGAGCGGGCTGGCCAGTCAGGGGGAGATCCGGAGGTTACGACCCCGGGCTGGCCAGAAAATTGGCCCCCACGTGGGTCCGTGTCTTTAAAAAAATGAGGGGCAGTGCCCCCCCCCCCCCCCCAACCCGCGTCCCTTCGCTCAGTCGCAATGGCCGAGCCCGTGGCTGGCGCCAGCGCGCCGGGCCAGCTGCCCTGGCCGGTCTAGCAGACCGGACCACCAGGCGGGGTCACACCCAAGCTGGGTCGGGCCACGCCCAAGAGGGCTGGACCCGGACCCGGTTCGGGTCGACTCGGTTTGGGCCGACCCTGGGGTATCGGGCCGGGTCGGACCGGGCATGAACCCCCTAATAACGAACCTCTTTCGGTCTGTTGCCCATAACATGAGCTACGAGCCTTCGATCGACGCACCGTCAGTTGAGATGCGATCATTGGACCGAGACGATCATTTCGGTATATCATATTCAGTTTTTCGGAGAACATTGAGTTCGGATGAATTGGTTCGTACACGAAACCAACCGGGCCATCGGAACGGAAACACTTATAACTTGAGCCCCATACATCTGATTGACATGCCGTCGACTTTGTTTTTTTCCGCTATGTGAGATGGACCTTTTAGCTTACTTCATTCGAGGTTTGGAAGCAGTTGGAGTACGGTCGGGTTGGATTTGACTTAAAAACAAACCGGGCCCCTGGGACAAAAAAGCCAATAACTCTCAGACCGGGCGTCCGATTGACGCGCTATCTGTGACGTTGATTTCCTATTAACGATACAAAACTTTTGGATACATCAACTCATGACTATGTGTCAGTTGATGTATCAGCTCCGCGGCTCGTGGAGCGGACCCTCCCGAACAATTTTGCTGTGTGCGGGAACCCTAGAGCTGGCTGCGACTGCGACGACGATAAAGACAGTGCAGAAATCCCTTGTGGATTCGACGGCGATGACTACAACACTCAGCGATCCTATGTGGATTAGTGCTACCAATCCTGTGTGGGTCAGATCCTATGTGTGTCAGCGCTCAGCATTCCTGTGTGGGCCAGCGCCTGTAGATCCTATGTGGGTCTGATCCTGTGTGGGTCATTGTGGTGGTTAGTTACCTATAGATCCTTTGTGGGTCATTGTGGGGTTTAGTTACCTGTTGATCCTGTGTGGGTTAGATCCTTTGTGAGTCATTGTGGGGGTTATTACATATCTATCCTTTGTGGGTCCGACGGCTTAGATGAATCAGCGGCTATATCTGATCATCTCTATCGTCTTACAACGAGGTATACCTGTGTGAGCTGAAATCTTGTTTTTCATTCCTATGTGGACTGAGTTGTGCTTTCCTGTGTGGACATGATCGAACATGGGCTCGGATGTTAGAGCCGAATGAGAAATGATGACTTAGGTATATGTATGGTCATATACATAAGCAGTGTTGGATGTTACTTCGTGATTATATCTTTCTTTTGTGGATTATCCTTTGTGGATTCTGGGAGAACTTCAGGGGTCTCGGGGTCCCTACTGAATAAATTATGCTCACCCCTGCATGGGCTATGCCCACACTACGTTGTGTTTGTTACAGATGACGGACAACACTGATAGTGGTTGAGGCTTGTGGAGCAGGTCGGTACCTGGATGTGGACCATTGGGCGGGACATACACGGAGTGGACGGCTGGACCCGGGGAGCTGTGGAGGTTATCTATACCCACCCTTCAGGTGGGACTCCTAGTGGATGGCTCGAGGCTACAGAATTACTTTCAGTTGCTGTTTTCCCTTTCCAGTTTTACGTTACTTTCAATTTGGGTTTGTATACTGGCCCACTTACTTTTCCGCACTTGTTTTTGTACCTAGTTATTACTTAGTGTTTACTTCTGCTTGCTTTCTCTATGGTGTTTGTTTACTTTATAAAGGAAATGCCTTCCCTTTTTACCGATAATTATGCCTTGGTGCTAGTCGCCATCCCCTGGCCTATAGAAGGCGGGCTTGGGGTAGTCACGGCATGGGCCCTGAGGACGGGTCGTGAATAATTGGTATAAGAGGAGTTCATTTCTACCACAGAACATTGGACACTGATCTTTCTTCTATGTGAAGAAATAGTGATAAGCATATTGAGTGTGGTTATATGTCCAGGGAGTCCAGTGTTAGTGCGGCGGCCGACGTATCCGTACACCAGGACCCTGACTTCTGATTTCTGACTTAATGCATGGAAACATTGATTGTATATGTGTTTCAAGTTTTCTTTGTGATTACTTTGTGTCAGCTCACTAGGTATACTGTTTGACCGTGGTGCACCTATTTCTTTTTAGGATGGCCCCACGATGGAAGCCTGCTAGGGTTCCGAGAGTTGTGCGTGACGATAGCCCATTGAGCAACGAGGCCTCGGTACAAGGCCCTTTGACAGTAGAGGCACCAGTAGTACCTCTACCCGCCGAGCCACCGATGCTACCAGCCCCAGCTGCTGACGATGCACATCACCTTAGTGCACTGTACGAGTTTCAGCATCAACGACCGCCCAGGTTCTGCGGGGAGATGGACCCTTACGAAGCCATGGATTGGCTAGAGGTAGTTGTATGGGTTTTTAGTTTATTAATAACACCATCGGACCTCATGGTGATCCTCACAGCGAGCCTACTGCACGCGGAAGTAGGAAGATGGTGGAGTTTGATGCTCCATGTGCACAATAAGGCATCTATTCTCTGTACGGACTTTGAGTGCCTCTTCCTCTTGGAGTTCTTCAAGGCCACCCTTTGTGCGGTGCGCATCCAAGAGCTTCTACAACTGCGGCATGGTAGCTTGACGGTCGCCCAGTACTTGGCGATATTCACAATTCTCTCATGCTACTCGACATATATGTTACAAGACCCTTTCTTCCGGGCCCGGACCTTTGAGAAGGGATTGAGGCATGAGATCATGGCATCACGGATCTCCCTCAGCATTTTGACACAGGAAGGGGTACTGGAGTGAGCCCTTCTGATCGAGAGCTTCCTTACTGAGCCTGAATCAGCAGCAAGACCTACCATAGGGCAGCATGTAGAAGAGTCTTCTGCAGTAGGCAATCGACGGATGACTCATTGGTCCATGTAGACCAGACCCTCGGGTAGACAACCTCAAGACACTAGCTCAGTAGTGCGGGGAACACAGCGTGGAGCCAGTCTTTCGAGAGGCAGACAGTGCTACACATGTGACGGGAAGGGCCACATGGCTCGTGACTGCCCGACACGCCATGCAGAGGAGCAGTAGACGGTTGAGGGACCACCTAGGCTAGGGTAGAGGGTCGACCGTGGCGGTCTGCAGGGAGCTGGCGGGCAGAGACAGGCACATCTCCAGGCAGTGGAGGCCTGCGACCACGGTGCGCCCGAGATGATTCGAGGTACTATCTATGTCTATTACACCCTTACTGCAGTTCTTATAGACACAAGAGAGAGTCATTCATTCATAGCCGATGCCCTTGTTAGGAGCTCGGATATTCTAACAGAGCTGTTGGCTCGATCTTTACAGCTAGAGACTCAAACAAGAGCAAACTCGACGATTAAACACTAGTGCCGGCAGTGTGAGATTACTCTAGGAGGTGAGATCATTGGATGGGATCTTCTTGTAGCGGCGTCGAGGCCTTAAGACGTCATCTTGGGCAGGGATTGGTTATCTACAGTCCATGCTCAGATTGACTGTATTAGGTGCAAGGATCGATCTGTATGCACCGAAGGGAGCAGGTTCACCTTCACTGGCCAGAAGGGAGCCTTCACAGCACAAGATGGACTCATGCCGAGGAGAGGACATCCCATCAATCATCAGTTGGCTAGCCTCATCCTAGGATTAGTTGAGGTGCAGAGTCCTGGTTTTCCTACAGTGGTGGATCAGTGTGCAGATGTTCTCCCCGATTACGTCCCAGGGCTACCTCCTCACAGAGAGGTAGACTTTTATATTGACATGTACCCCGGGACAACCCCGATATCCACCCCATCATATCAGATGGCACCCTCCGAGCTTTGGGAGCGACGGGTACAGTTGGAGGACTTGCAGGGCAAGGGATTTATCTGAACCAGTATTTCACCCTAGGCTTCCCCGATATTGTTCCCCATGAAGGCGGACGGGAGCTTGTGACTTTGTGTCGACTATCGTCGCCTGAACTAGGTGACAGTGATGAACAAGTATCCGATACCAAGTATTGATGACCTCTTCGATCAGCTCAAGGGAGCACGGTGGTTCTCAAAGATAGACCTTAGATCAGGCTATCATCAGCTCAGAGTTCAGGATGAGGACGTGCATAAGACGTCCTTCAGATGTCGGTATGGCCACTATGAGTTCTTGGATATTTCATTCAGTGTAACCAATGCTCCGGAAGTGTTCATGGGCCTCATGAACATGATCTTTCAGCCATACCTCAATCGATTTTTCATTGTTTTCATTGATGACATTTTGATATACTCGACCACTGAGGAGGAGCACGCCTACCACTTGCGGGTTGTACTAGACACCCTCTAAGAGCTCTAGCATTATGGAAATCTCTCGAAGTGTCAGTTATGGATACACGAGTTCCACTTATTTGGACACGTCATCCCTAAGGCGGGAGTTGCGGTGGATCCTGCGAAGATCGAGGTAGTGCTAGCTTGGGAGCCACCTAAGAGCGTGACGAAGGTGCGATGTTTCTTGGGACTAGCTGGATACTACCGAAGATTTGTTCCAACCTTATCCAGAGTTGCGGAAACACTCTCAGCATTGACGAATAAGGAAAAACCCTTTGTGTGGTCTGACAGATGTCAGTTGAGCTTCCAAGAGCTGAGACAAAGATTGAGCTGCGCACCTATCTTGAGGTTTCCATAGAAGTGAGTTGGGTAAGTAGTCAACTAAGACGCATCAGGGACTAGACTTGGATGTGTCCTGATGCAGGAGCGGGCAGTGACCACCTATGGATCATGCCAGTTGAGGCCGCATGAGAAGAACTACACTACCCATGACCTGGAATTAACAGCAGTGGTCTTCGCTCTGATGATGTGGCAACACTGTCTGATAGGCTAGTGCTTTACAATCTATTCTGACCATCAGAGTCTCAGGTACATCTTCTCACATAAGGACCTGAACCTGAGATAGTGGCGTTGTCTCAAGTTCCTCCATGACTATGACATTGAGATAGTATGTACTCCTGGAAATGGGAACATAGTAGTCGATGCCCTTAGCAGGAGGACAAGCATTCAACTGCTTGTGGAGGTGACAGAGCAGCTAGCCACTTTGCAGATATCCTTCATGGATAGAGATTGAGGAGCCTTCCTTTAGTCACTCACATTCACTCCTCTATTACTGCAGCGGGTCAGAGAGGCACAACGTGGGGACACTGACTGTGAGACGCGACGTGCACAGATATCCTCAGGACAGGCACCTGATGGTTAATCTTTAGGGGGAGAGAACAATGTCCTTTTCAGAGGACGTACCATAGTACTAGCTACTTTACATGAGGAGGTGCTGAGAGAGTTTCACAGTTCCCCTTTGGCGGCACATCCTGGAGTGGCAACGATGTACCAAGATCTGAGACGATAGGACTGGTGGCCGGGCTTGAAAAAGGATGTGGCAGAGTTCATTTCTCGATGCCTCACCTGCCAGCAAGTGAGGGCAGAGCACCAGGTACCAGAAAGATTGGTACATCCCTTAGAGGTCTCGAAGTGTAAGTGGGATGAAATATCTATGTACTTCGTGACTTGACATCCACACACTTCCAGAGGTCACGACTCCATTTGGTTGATTGTTGACCTACTCACCAAGTCAGAACACTTCTTACCCATCAGAGAGCAGGGCTCAGTGGAGAGCTTGGGAAGTCGCTACGTTCAAGAGATTTTATGGCTTCATGGTTTACATCATCTATCGTCTCCGATCGAGATGCTCGATTTACATCCCGGCATTGGATGTGGTTGTAGGAGGCATTCGGGACGCAGCTACGTCTGAGCACTGCCTCTCACCCTCAGACGGATGGTCAGCCAGAGATGACCATTCAGACTCTCGAGGACATGCTCCATGCATGTTTCCTCAACTTTGGTCGCAGTTGGGAGGACCACTTACCCTTGGTGGAGTTCGCGTACAACAATAGTTTCCACTCCACCATCGTGATGGAACTATACGAGGTGTTGTACGACCGACCATGCTGATCTTCTTTGTACTAGAAAGACCCTGGGGGGTCGGAACTTGTGGGACCGAAGATGGTCCAGGCCACGATAGACAAGTACTAGGTCATCCAGGAGTGGATGAGGACAGCTCAGAGCTAGTAGTAGTCTTATAGTGACAGGAGGCGGAGGCCACTAGAGTTCGAGGATGGTGACCATGTCTTCATGCGGGTCTCACCTCGACATGGATTACAGATATTTGGCTGAGGCGGAAAGTTGTCTCCACGCTTCATCGAACCATTCCAGGTCCTCAGTTGGATTGGCGAGGTGGCTTATCTCCTAGATCTACCACCTCAGTTGCACCGGGTGCACGACGTCTTCCACGTATCCCAGCTGAGAAGGTAGGTGCATGACTCGACACATATCATTTACCATGGGGAGATGGACGTTGATGATGGGTTGACTTTTACGGAGGTCCTGGTGGAGATTGAGGATCAACATGGGATGGTCCTATGTGGATGGTCGATTCCTCTTGTGCGCATCAGATGGAAGCACGAGAATTTCCAGGAGAGCACTTGGGAGTGGGAGGCTCAGATGTGTGCTCAGTACCCACATTTTTTTCCCTAGTTTATGATGTATCTTTATGGGGATGTAAAGCCATGAGGTGGGAGTGATTTAAAGACCCTAAAAATTTAAGGAAATTTTTTTACTTAATTTTTTTGGGAATTTTACAAGAAGGCAGTTTCTGAGGGCACCTGATTCTGAGGCCTGGTGTTCCTGGAATCATTTTCCGAAGTTTAGCTTGGGTACGTTCAGTGAACGAATGAGCAAGTTTTTATAACTTTTTAACCAGTGCTCAGAATGGAATTCTGAGGGCACCGATGGAATCGCAGCGCCGATAATGGCTTAGAAACACCTTTTCCGGAGTTGCGTTTTCTCAGGTGTGGTTTTTAATTTTTTAGGTTATGTTATGAAATAAAATAAAAGTTGTGCAACCAATTTTTATTTTATTTTATTTTCCTTATCTTGAGTTAAGTGGATGATGTGGGACCCACTATATGCTACCCATTTGGTAAGAAATTTGTGAGGTGGGGCCCACACGATCCCCACCATTTCTTTTCTTCTAAGTAGCGCACCCACACTCCCTTTTTAATATAGTCAACTCAAGTGTTTATTCTGGTTAAAAAATGCCTCATTAATTGGGCGGTTTTAAACACCGCAATGAATAGTTCGTTTCGTTTCTTTTGAAATTCAAACGTTGGCTTGTGCGTTAATAAAATAAGAAAAATATTATTTTATTTATGCTGGTACTTGTTGCGTGGAGAGGATTTAGAGAAAATCCTTCTTCTTCGATAATGAATGCGAAGAACGCGGAGAATGTGAATAACACACCGACCTCCGACAATGAACGCCAAACCCTTGGAGATCAACTATGCGACGAAGTGTACCGCTTCTTCTATGACTTTTCTTCCACGACGCTTCTCCGCGACGCGACGATCCTCCCTCCATGACGCCATTTTCCGCGATGAACCCTTGGTCAATAATTCTTCATGGTAGTGGTTTAATTATTATTTTGTTTGTTCCTGATTACTTCATCGTTGGTTATCATTTATTTGGGGCCGCCTGTTATCGCAATAATGGGAGGAGGTCGGACTGCACGAACACGGGCGACTCTCCTCTCCTTTTTGGTTGTTTGATATTGATGCGGCATGAAAAAAGAAACGTAGTGACGAAGCACCGCACAGAAATTATTAAGGAAAGGGGAAGAAGGGCAGCGCCGTCGCGCCACGCCGTTGAAGACAAACCAAAGACGCGGCGTCATCGCGCCGCGTCGGAGAACCACAAAAGTACCGCAGCCGGAGCAGGGGCCGCGGAAGAGGAGCGCGGCGCCATCACACCGCAGCGTAGTAGGGAGACCGGCGGCCGGTTCCGGGCCGCCTGCGTCGGAGCAGGGGGGACCGGCCATCGCCGGTCCCGTGGCAGCAGAAGTCGGCCGGTTGGAGCGGGCTGGCCGGTCAGGGGGAGAGCCGGGGTTTTCGACCCCCGGCTGGCCAGCAAAGCGGCCCCCACGTGGGGCCGCGTCTTTAATAAAACGGGGGGAAGTGACCCCCACGTCCCTTCGGTCGGCCGAAACGGCCGATCCCCGGGCTGGCTGCCCTGGCCGGTCCGCAAGACTAGGCCGCCAGGCCGGTCCGCGCCAGCCGTGCCGGGCCGCACCCAGGCTGGCCGTACCCGGACCCAGTTCGGGTCGACCCGGTTCGGGCTGACCCTGAGGGTATCGGGCTGGGTCGGACCGGGCCCAAACCCCCTAATACCGAACCTCTTTCGGTCTGTTGCCAATAACATGAGTTACGTGCCTCCGATTGACGCACTGTCAGTTGTGATGCGATCCATGGATCGAGATGGTCCTTTCGGTATATCGCACTCAGGGTTTCAGAGAACTTTGTGTTCGGCTGGGTTGGTTCGTACACGAAACCAACCGGGCCCTCGGAGCGGAAACGCTTATAACTTGAGCTCCAGACGTCCGATTGACATGCCATCAACATTGTTGGTTTCCTCTAAGTGAGAAAGACCTTTTGGCATACTCCAGTAAAGGTTTGGACACAATTGGAGTATGGTCGGGTTGGTTTTGACTTAGAAACCAACCGGGCCCCTAGGGCGAAAAAGCCAATAACTCTCAGACCGGGCGTCTGATTGATGTGTCGTCTGTGACGTTGAGTTCCTGTTGACGATATGAAACTTTTGGATACATAACCACCGGACTATGTGTCAATTTATGTATCAGCCCCTCGGCTCATGGAGCAGGCCCTCCCGAACGAGCTTGTTGTGTGCGGGAACCCTATAGCTGGCTGCGACTGCGAAGATAATGACGACTGTGCAGAAATCCTCCATGGATTTGACAGCGACGACTACAACACTTAGCGATCCTACAAGGATCAGTGCTACCAATCCTGTGTGGGTCAGATCCGGTGTGGGTCAGCGCTCAGCGGTCCTGTGTGGGCCAACACCTACAGATCATTTGTGGGTCCAATCCTGTGTGGGTCTTTTCCGGGGGTAGTTAACTATTGATCCTTTGTGGTTCATTGCGGGGGTTAGTAACTATCGATCCTTTTTGGGTCTGACGACTTAGATGAATCAGTGGCTATATCTGATCATCTCTATCGTCTTAAGAATAAGTAAACCTTTGTGAGATGAAATCTTGTTTTGCTTTCCTATGTGGATTGAGTTGTGATATCCTATGTGGACATGATTGAACTTGGGATCAGATGTTAGAGCCGAACGAGAATTGATGACTTAGGTATATGTATGGGCATTTACCTAAGCAGTGTTGGATGTTACTTCATGATTATATCTTTCCTTTCTAGATTATCCTTTGTGGATTCTGGGAGACTTTTGGGGGTCTCGGGGTCCCTACTGAGTATCTTATACTCACCCCTACATGGGCTATGAACGCACTACGTTGTGTTGGTTGCAGACGATGGAAAACGCTGATCATGGTGGAGGCTTGTGGAGCAGGTTGGTACCTAGAGGTAGACCATTGGGCGGGACGTACACGGAGAAGATAGCTGGACCTGGGGAGCTATGGAGGCTATCTATACCCACCCATCCGGTGGGACTCCCAGTGTATGGCTCGAGGATGCGACATTACTTTCAGTAGATTTTTTCCCTTTCTAGTTGTACTTTACTTTCAGTTTGGGTTTGTACACTAGCCCACTTACTTTTCCGCACTTACTGTTGTACCCAATTATTACTTAGTGTTTACCTCTGCTTTCTTGCTCTATGGTGTTTGTTTACTTTACAAAGGCATTGTCTTCCCTTTTTACCAGGAATTACACCTTGGTGCTAGTCGCCATCCCCTGGCCTATGGAAGGTGGGCTTGGGGTAGTCACGACATGGGCCCCAAGGACGGGTCGTGAAATAAATAATATTCATGCTAATAAATTTTTATTTGAAGAGAAAAATATACATGATAAAGAGAAATTCCTTTATTTTTCTAATTTTCATTTAATAAAAAGTACATCATAAAAAATTTGTAAGACATATATGTGAAAAAAGGTGAAGAGAAATATTAAGATTAATAGAAATAAAAAATAATTATTCCTCAATGAAAAAAAGGATAGAATTAGAAATAAGGGTGAATATGGATATGTAAAAATGATTTCTCATTTGCAGTGGATGAGAATTATTCATGAATCCACAAATTTTATAAAGAATGAAATCAATAAAAATGGTTTTTTTTCAAACAATAAATTTCCCAAAAAATGAATATATTAAATGTAATATCCTAATAATATTGAATAATAAATTCTCAATAAACCATATTCAAAGATGAAAAATTATGAATCATGAAAATATAGATATCCATGAAAACACCATATAATTTTAATAATACATGAATAAAAAACCCTTAAAAAGTGAAATTTTGATGAATTTTTAAATCCATCAGATTTATTTAATTGTATGAAAAAAATATAATATAATATATAAAAAAATATATATGCGGAAAATAATGCATTTTTTCTCAATGGAAGAAAATTTATAAGAGAGAACCCTTACAATAGATTTCTTCTCAGTTAGATGTGTTATAAATTCCCAGATCATTGAACCACCAACACTCAATTGAGTTTAAATCCATTATAAAATAGTGTTTTGGTCATAAAAGGGGATTAAAATGTAATAATGGAAGGTGAGAGGGGTATTTGTGTAGATGTTTGAATGAAAACTGAACTGAAATATGTCTCTAGAAATGTCAGATTATGTAAAGTTTTATTGGTAACAAACAATGTGGTTTCTAACAAATTTAGTAATTAAGGTTAAAAAATGTACGTATAAGAGGTAAAGTTGAAAAAATGGACAATTGATGATATTCTTGACTATTTAGAATCCCACTACACCTCGTAGATTATTTTATTGATTTA
The DNA here is from genome assembly GCA_963277665.1 of Viscum album. Lineage (NCBI taxonomy): Eukaryota > Viridiplantae > Streptophyta > Magnoliopsida > Santalales > Viscaceae > Viscum > Viscum album. Next base: position 132,286,653 of record OY728134.1, on the reverse strand, counting down.
TAAATATTGTAATAAAATATAATTTAAAATCAAATATATTTGATGTTATTCTAATGGATTTTATGATAATGTAATTTTGAAAACATAAAGATTATAATGGATCTCAAATAAATAAAATTACATCAAAACATATCCTTAATTATTATCTATAAAACTCCTGGTATATACATATCAATTTTATTATTATCATTTACTTGATTTTTTTTCAATAATAGTATCGATGTTGGGTATAGGTTTCAGATAATTATTATATTATTCAAAAAAAAATTATTATCCAAAATAAAATTCATTCATGATAAATATTTTCATATCAAAATTTTTATTACATGTTTTTGGGATTATAATTATATTCATATCATATTAATATTATTAATAGTGATATCATGTGACATTTTTTTAAATCATAATTTCTTAATAAAAAAATTAACATAATTTACATGGAAACAAATAAAACATTTTAAAAAATGTTGATATGATATTTATTCTATAATGATAACATATAATCCTTTAAAGATAAACTTTTATTATATTTTAAGGCATTAACCCATTATTGATCACTTTTACCATATTCTCTCATTTACTATATGGTCTAAGATTTACATTGGTTCCTTATTTTAATGAATTAAAAATGTAAGGGAACTTATTAACTATTTTTAATATTAAAATTCCAATTATAAAATTCTATTTTCTAGAATCTATCAAGATTTGTTTAAAATAATTTTATTATATATATGTATTAAATAATAAAGAACAGTTTTATGAAAAATCCTTCTGTATCGATAAAAATGTAATTATGGTAAAATTATCAACATCATTTATTAAAATGAAATTTATATTATAAAAAATAAAATAATTTTAATATGGAATTATGTATAAGATAAAAATGAATTTAGACATGTGAATACATAATGAGGAGAAAACTAATAAAAATATATTTTATATTGGAAAAAATATAACATTAGGTTTAAAAATATCAAAGATGATTTTGTATATTTAAAATAATATTTCATAGTACATGATTTTACTTCATAAATAAATATTTTGTCAAATTAGAGGTTCTTAAAAAAATAATGCCATTCTTATGTCATGATAATATCATAAATGTATTCGTACTATTAAAAATTGATATTTTAAATATTCCAATACAATTCAACCATTTTGAAAAAATTATAAAACTAACCCAAGGATAATATTAAACGGTTAAATTCAAAAATTAATATCTTTTTATAAAATTCAATTTAAAAAATTTATATATTTTATATTTATCTGAAAATTCACTATATAAAGGAAATCTATTTTATATGAAAATGATTCTTTTCATATTTAACAAATTTTAATAACATTTCATATAAATTACTCTTGAGTTTTTATTTATTTGTTAAAAAAATCAAATCAAATTATATAAATAGTCTGAAAAAAAACTCTTCTTAATTTTATGATTAATATAGACAACACATTAAATGACGTTATTTAAAAATATTAAATTTAAATTTTTTATTTTTCTACTCAAATATGATAGTAATTTATCTTCTAACCAAGAATTTTTAATTAATTAATTGGAATTAGAAAACATCAAAAAATAATAATAAAATTTCATTAATTAAAATAAATGTTTCCCTAATAAATCATTTTAGTATGTTATAATTATATTATGTTTTATACATAAAATATTTTTCAAAATATGTTTCAAATTATATATTCAAGATGAATAAATGATACCCTTGAATTATATTAATATGTATCATATTTTTTTGGATTGTATTCTAAGAAATAGTTGAAATTTAACAATATATTTATTTAATGTAATTCATTCTAAAATCTCTGTTTATATCATTCAATGTCATCAATACCACCTTTTCTTATCATCCAGGTCTCAAAATTATGATGGTTCTAAGATATAAAGAACACCTTCTTTGATGTAATATGGAAGTAGGAACCTCTATCACAACCCAAAAAAGATCCATTAGTGGAAAATTTGGTAGAATCAGAAATAATATAATGATAAACCCATGATGCATTAAATACACGATAATATCTATTGGAATTTTTCAAATGTTGATTTTTATTCACTATGTGTCCAATTTTTAGCGAATAAATATAGTTCTTAAGATGATATTTCTTACTATAATTATGACACAAAACATCCTTCTTCTTTAACCAAAATTTAAATCTACCCTTTCATTTACTTTGGATTCTTTGTCCTTATATAACTTCCTGACATCTCCCATATTATTTGTGACAACATTCTCTGTAGAATATCAATTTTTTTAGTATGACTCTTAAATTCTTCATTCAATATTTGATACATGAGAAATAATGTTGAAGAACCAACTATAGGATAACAAGTCAGTGTAACAAATAAATACTCACATAAATAAAGAAAAATGTTATGTTTCAATGTGTTAGTCCCATATCATTAAAATTAATACACATTCCATATAAGTAATAAAAATTAATATGAATGAATCTTAAATAATTATAAATGGATGTACATTTTTTGCATCAAATTTATCACAGGAATGATAATAAATAATTTTATATTGTTTTTCATTGATATATAAATGGATTCAAGATTATCAGAAATATTTATGGTGTGAGAGATGATTAAAATATTGTTCATATCATATCGTCAACCGACTAATTGAAGAAATAACTAATAATATTTTTTCCAAACTCCTATTAGGTATGAAATATTGATTCTGGATTATGGTAACCAAACATTGATAGATTCATTCACTGGCTAAAAAATAGAGCCCTTTTTTCATGAAATATTAAAAAATAAATCTTTTAGTAATATAATTTTTCTATAATTATAATCCGGGAGTTATAAAAATATATAATATTTGATAGTAGATAATGGTAGTGGTGGAGAACATCCAATTCAAAAACAAATATCAATGAAAATTCAAAATAGAAAAAACATTTACATGAATTTTGAATAATTAACAACCAATATAGTCCACTTCAATCCCTCTTAGTATGGAAATTAATGAATATAAATATTTCACCTTGAGTCCCACATCTAATAGGACATGGGTTTGTTACTAGTATGTTCATCAAAATCTCAAAAAATGGATGACAGTAGGCTATATAATTACTATATGAGAATAAATTTTTGATAAACAACATGAATATCCATAACATAATTTAAAATGAAAAACCAAAACCATCCAACAATTCATGTATATATAAAATTTATATACATAAAATTATCCAAAAATTTCCAACAATACATTTTAATGTAAAGATACTGTAATTATCTTAGGCTGTGAAATACTAATTACAAACAATGTACAAGATGTACTCATTGAAACCTATTTATTTATATATATTAGGTTGAAAATAAAATTACAATTAGAAGGATAAAAAATTGTTCTCATGAAAATGTGAAAAGAAGATACCAATTAGCCCTTAGTGAAATATTAAAACCAACTTCTCCCAAACAGGTCAACTAGCCAAATCCATTCTCACTAGGGGATGACCACCAAATAATTCATCGAAGTATAATAATTTAATATGAATCATATCAATTATGGGGATCCGAAAAATTATTTCACATCAAACATCTCAGTGCACCCAAATCTTCAAAACAACACACCATCTCAAGAACCCCAACGTGAAAATCAAAATCACATAAAATTTCACCAGAAGACACTTGTTCATCATATCACAACATGCCCAAAGAAATTGAGGCCTCACATCACATTTCTCCCAATTATACCAATGAAATAACATCTCATTTAATTCAAAATGATAACCAAAGTAGTATCATTACAAAAACATAAAGGAACTCAACTACATGATATCATTCTTTCCATGAACAACCCCACCATGATCTATCACGTCACCTTATCAAACCTTAAAACAATGTAAATTTGACTTATTTCAATCACATCCTTTTAATTGTATCAATACGTGAAGATTTATGAGTAAATTGTGGGTTGACATCCATGAATCCTAACCCATAAGATACGAGTAAAAACACCCCAATTTGTTTTTGGTTTTGACACATGTGGCCCGATTCAGGTTTGGTGCATATTGAAATTAATAAAGAATATAGATGGTGCATATATATATCAACACAAGTGCAACCCAAGGGTTTATAATAAATGTCCAATGAAACAACAAAATCACCACATCACCTCAAAAATTCAACCACATTCACATTAACCACTTAATTCATGATACCACATAAAAAGACAAAATACATAATTCAAATTTCATCTCAATAAATCCATTTTCTTATTTTACATTACCATCCTAGGAAATTATACTTCCCAATCATCAAATTATTCATCCCATTTAATTACAAATTTTATATCAACCATATTTAACCACCCATAACATTATTATTCCATCATTATCCATTTAAATCCCAATTAACAAAAAAATCCATAAAATTTTAATCATTATCATCCAATTCCATTAATACTTGGAAAACTATCACATCACTGCACCACAAAAAACAAACAATAAATCATCCCCATGAATCCTACCATACCCACATCACCATAACGAAATTACACATCCACTTCCTTCCCACAACGACCCTGAAACAACCAATTTCCATCACAACTACCCCATAGAAGGGCCACACAACTAATGAAATATCCTAAAATCATCAAAACATCACACAGCCCATAATATGTCCACATAACAAAAAATCATTCACACAAACCAACACCACACATTTAATAGAAAAAAAGAACTTATCATATTTAAAATTAAATATGGTGTCTTCATCAATTCAACATCATTAGTTTGTGGAATATTCTCACAATCCATAGTTTCCTTGTGAAACCAATTATTTAGTCGAATATAAGTGATTAACCATTAATTCTAGGTGTTTTCACAACAATAAAATATCCGGTAATACATGATACATATCAAATCAACAAAAACATAGACACATTTTATCCACAATTTTAAAATTTGCATTTGGACCATCCAATCACAATATAGTTCTAATATAAAAATATCTAAATACATTTGATACATTCCCCTTCAATTTCAATTTCAGTTAGTAGTTTCATTATTATTGGCATGAATGATGGGAGGAATTTTCCTAAAGGTAAAAAAATCATAATTCATGCAACATGATAAACTAGATGAAAAATGAATGATCCCCTTCCAATAATAGTTCTTTATGATTAAGTATTCATGGATGAAGATAGTGTGATTCCATCATTGTACACCACAACATGGGATATCACCACTATCAACATAAAACAAATTAAACCATATTAATCATCCCAATAAAAAAATAGATTCATTGAAAAAATAACCTCCAAGATGATGAAATAGGGAAAAACTAGATAGGAAAAAACATGGGACTTAAACAAAAGCAACACATAGTGATACTAAATGGATGGGTTTGAAAGACAGTAAATGGGGACTTAAAAATTCCTTTAGGATACACCTCTATCGCTCAACAAATGAAAGGAGGTAGTGAGAATGAGGGGTTTTTGAGGGGTTCATAATATTTATACCCAAACCAAAATACATAACACTATTGAACATCCCATAGAACCATGTTGTAGAGCCCCATAAAACCATAGGAACGATAGTGAAACACCACTTACAATGACACTAACCTTTTTTCAAACTAGAAATTAACATTTGTAGCTATTCATAGTAATAAAATACCATAAAATATTGTAGTTCTGGCCACATTGTATCTGTTCCATTAAACTATAGACCCTAGAAATAAAGAAGAGGTTACACCACAACCCTTTATCCACAATCCAGCTATGTTGATTTTGGAAGAACCACTGAAAATTGACCCCCCCAACTAAAAAGCTATAAAACATGTATCCTTGTTATGATGACCATTTACCAAGTAGTTATACGCCATTTCCATGGCTCCACCACTCATCCACACTCGTAAAATTGATTTGCACTATAGGACCACTTTCATCATGTTTTTCATGTTTTAACCACCCCATTACCCTAACCACCATCAAAACAACCTATAGACTCATACAACACTATAAATATCACTATGTAATAGGATAATGTTCTAGACCATTTGATAAGATACCTTTCAACCTATTGTCACCCTTTATAATTAAAACAAATGTATACAAAAAGAGGGGAAAGACTTAAATAACCATTCCATTACATATCCCGCAAGTATCTAATTAATACAGAATACATATACTAATAAAAAACAACAAGTCTATATGAAAAAATTGACTACATATCCCTAAAAAACACATAACAAAATTACATTATCATCCACCTGAATAGAATAATCCCTACACCACATAATACCAACCTCTTACCTCATCCTTACAAATTACAATCGACAAAACAACATCATTCCTCACAAATCATAGTCCATTGATCTCTATGACCACACGATAATAGAGTCCCGAGAAAAAAAATCATGTAAATCCATGTTTTATGTCAGGATATTAGATGTTTAATGTAAAAATGACTCAGCCACATGATTTAAATAATGTTAACATATAACCATTCTAGATAATAAGTCTTGTTTTCCATTAGATGTATTCACGAATCCATTATCACGCATAACAAAATCACGTGAACACCACAACTCAAAAAAAACAATATATAAAATTAATCCCATCAAATAAAAATAGGGAAATGAAAAACAAAAAAAAACATTGAGTACTATGTAATAATATACATCACATACTTCCATGTACTCCCATTCAAGACTCCATGTCTCTATAGTACACCCATAAATGGAATGTTCTGTCACTAAGAAACCTATTTCTCAAGGAATCTAGATTTCCACTATCCACTCCATCAATGTCATGTCATCCTCAAAATCAAAATCCTTGTATTTAATAACATGGGAGTCATCATGAAATTACCAAAAATGAAGACATTTATCAAAAAATTAGTTGATATAGTCTATCCATGGTAAATTTTCAACCCAATTATACTTCTTCCCAATGAACCCCAACCCCATGAATGGCCCCACAAACATGGGAAAGTGCATTCTCCCCTACCAGACCTACACATCCCACATTGAGATGTAACCTTTTAGAAGACATGGTATCCATCCTAAAATTGTATGGTCCTCCTAATATGATCCTGATATGACTCATTCAATACTACCGTGATTTTTTCATATCATAAACAACATGAACCTTCTCTATCATAGTCTACATTACCTTAGGACTGAGAATTGATGACTCAAAAACACAAGTCCAACATAATAGAGAACAAAAAAGACTCCTATAAAAATACTTTAATGTGGATAGTCAGTTGGTGAGTGATATATATTTTTTTTGAATACTAAACCAAAGTTAATTATTTTCACTAATATCCATGGATGTCCAATTTAAATATCTTTAAAATGTCTCCAAATTTCTAGGTATTCTAGTTTTTCATACCATCTATATAAGGGTGGAAATTTCTTATGAGGTGTTATTGAGAGCCAATAACAAACTAAAATTCCCTCCAAAATCATGATGTAGTTTATGAGTCTAATTTTGAGATAATGGACCATAGAAATCCATGAAATCACACCACCTCATCCACATAATTCATTACCTAATTAGACATAGAGTATAATTCCAATATTTTTAGGAGGTGGTCTAATTCCATTGAGTAATCCATGATTAACTAAATTTTATAACAAAATATCTAATATAATGTTCAACTACTGATGAAGTCTAAACATATTTCATCCTATTTCCTCTCGAGAACGTCCATAGAGTAAAAAAACCTCTTTGACCTTGATTCTCATAATTTACCTGCTCGTAAACCAGACATCTAGCCATAAACTCTAAAACTACCTATTTTATTTCAGGACATAAAAACTACATCCTCCATCCAAGATACATCATGAATACACCAATGTGTACCACGAATAATGATATATTAAACTCAAAAACGGATCCCACATGAATCACTATTGAAATAAATTACCTCTACATAACAAAATATTGATCTATCAATTCTCAAACCATCCATTTAGAAAATCACAATGGACGACATGATTCCACATCACCACTTCCACTATGTCTCCCCATATAGAATCCACTACTTATTACATCAAATAATACGACACCGTTATCTGAAACAAGAAACCACCATGTTCAACCATAATCAAATATAATTACAGGATTTCAAACTCATCATTCAATTTCTAATAGTTTTTATAATCTCAAAAAAAATGATGGAATCATTTTACTAAATGTTTTATAATAAATTCCCCTTTTCTTGAGGATTAGTATATCTTAATGTCATAGTAATGAAAAACATCATTCTAATTAAACTACTATATATGAACATCATTTTGAGAAAATTTACATCTCAAACTCTTGTGATTAATAAAGATCACAATAAATTACCCAATGAGGTAATGTCATGAAAACATCATGAAAAGGAAACTTATTCAACAAAATTGATCTATTGTGGAAATGTTATTCTCATGTATATGTAGATTCCTAGAATAATCTGGGATCAATACTCTCTTCTATATGAAGACCCTTCCCATGACCATATAGGAAGTATCACAAAACACCTCAAATATCACCTCTACATCTAAAAACCAATGAACATGAGAATATTCCAATTTTATATTAATGTATTCAAACGCATCCTAATACAAATTGTTCTATTTAAAATCTGGTTTTTCTAACATTAAAGAAAGAAATGATGCAACAATATATGAAAAATTAGATAAAAACTTATTTTAATATCCTTTGCGACTAAGGAAACTACAAACCCCCACCACATTAATTAGTGCTAACAAATAAGAAACTACCTCACCCTTCAATGGTTTCACAAACACACACTATTGAGGTAGGTAATGGTGGAGGAAATAAACCACTCATGTCTATAATATAGATATGGAAGAAGTTCTATATTGTTTTTTTGTTGATGAACATAAAAAATAGATAAGATATGGTTGGAATGATTATCCAATAAATTCATGTAGATCAATATTCCATCAATGAACATGAATATGAACTGGTCATGGAATTCATTGAATATGTTGATCATGATCCAATGAACATATAATGTTCATTCATGGCACCAAATGTCTGCACAAAAAAATTCCCATACATTAATGTGAAGGCATCCATTAGAAGATCATCCTTCTTCACCCTGAACTTGATTATACCAAAACCATTGATCGATCATAAAAAACCAACATTCCCCTTTGAATTGGTAAATATGTTAATCGATTCTCATATGATTTTTTTGATTCATGAGCATTAGTGGATTCATCATATGGAAGACTATACATAACCTCTGACTCCAATATTCCTTTTGGAAAAATAACCCAGAACCATCCCATAGTGAAAAATAGGCCTAATAAAACCATTATTAATTACATAATCTTATTGAATTCTAATCAAGTGTAACTTAGAAGGTTTTATTATATAAGGGTCCATTGAGATTATAGAATCCTAGGAATGTAAATGTTTTTTTATAGTATTGAATTTATTGGGTAGTGTTACAACATCATAAGGAAAAAAATCTACAAACTACTAAATAAGCCTGGGAACCCCCCATCATCCACGAATATATTATTTTCATAGGAAACTCATGAATCAATGAAAGAAGGGGATCCTCCCATCTACTTCCCATCTGAAAACTCCCCTCACTAGTAAAAACCATACACTATTCATCCACATTTGAGAACATGAATTTCCTTCATAAACAATTGATAACACATACATGGAATAAAACCATCGATTCAAAGAATGACATCATAACATTTCATCTATCATATGAAAATATCCTCATAGGATTGATGTGTCACCATAATCAATATAACCCCCTCGATTAACATCCAAAATCCATGTATAACTTATTATTGGGGTATTAAACACTAGGGGAACCAAATAATCTTTACATATATTGTCATATAGTTTAATAGAGTGGGTGACATAGTTGAGTTTGAAGTTTTTGAATCAATAAATTCTCAAACGATGGTTGGTGATAAACTAGTTGTATGTCAACTGATCTCTAGACCCTCTAGTGCTACCTCAATAACTGTATTTCATTTTCCAAGAATAACACCAATTACACTATATTTATTGATACATAATTGTCTATACTCATGTAAGAGACTATAAAAATGAGGTACATCCAATGTTGACTCAGAACTACTCTATATACTCTTAGTGGACCTTAGGCATACTGTCCCTACTACAAATGTTTTCTCACTGGATGATTCTATTGAGGATGATGATGAACCTGTCCTCATACACTATAGTGATCTTAAATAATGACTTGGAAATCATTCTGATGATGGTAATGAACCACACAGTCAAATAAAATTTTCCTAAATCCACTTGGAAAATCAATAAAACCAATTTCAATATAGGGCCTTAGAGGAACCTAATAAGGTTGAATCTACACTGGTTGAAGCCTCAATTGACATTACTCCTAGGACCTTCCACTAGAAGCTCTCCCCCTTAAATAACACTACTAGTTTCCTGCCCATTGGAAACCTCTTATTGAGTCCATACACTCAATAACCTCAACCTTCTTTTGAACATCCAACCACATTAGTAATAATAATGGACTAACAATTTATTGTATAGAAGGTTAAATCTCCTCCTCATGGAATCATGATCAGGTCTCCACATCTAAAAATTGTATAGGAAAAAATTTAACAGTTCCTGAAACATTATTCATAGATCCCTCATAGAAATTTTCTCTTACTAGAGTTAGAAAAACACCATCCCCATCATTGTATTTTTGTTTTAAAAAAGAAACTCTGAACTAAGTAATTTTAAAACTTGACCCACTAAACATTTACCTAATTCGTATCACCAATACATAATTCCACAAACTAAGGTGAATCTAGTCATATCTAAAAATCATCAATTCTAAGTATTACATTGATTGGGACTAGATAAAATTATAAGTGATCTAAAGATCCTCCAACTACTTATCTATCTATAAAATTGAGATGTCACCCCATTCATTTTGAAACTATTCCACTGAAATGATCACAATGTTTTGTCCACTAATCACCCACCTCAACCAGAACAACCCTATATAAATAAAAATGATAATACTATTGAACATGCACAAACTAAAACATATATAGATGATGACCAAGAATCATAAATAAATATTAAGAAACTATTTTTGAAGCCTAATAGCTTGTAATATTATTTGGGTTTTTATAATTAATTTATAAATTCTAATAAAACCTCCCAGCAAAACATGAATAATTTTCATTCATGGAGCAAGTATATCTCTTATCCCTTAACATTAAAATATATGCAACCCACATTGTGATTATACAATCTTGAAGTCCATTCAACATATCATAGGGCCCCAAACATATTTTTTTCCTAAAGAGTCTTTGCAAGCTTATATCCCACCCCAAGATCAATTAATATTTTTTCTTTACCAACCCATTCAGTCCATATAGTTACTAACTACATAATTTTACCTATCTGTTAACCATAAGCTCTTTTAGCACTCTACGTGACACCCTCCCTCCTAAGATAGCCTTCTTAGACCGATAATATAGGGAGAGAGATAATGACTTCTAAGTCATGCCTCTGTTAGGCCTCGAAATGGAAACAAGAAAAAATTGTATAAAAATATCACAAATAAGATAAATTACCCTCTAATATAATATGACCCATAGATAGGATAAATAAAAAAAATTAACTCGAATGAATAATATAAATATGAAAAAATATCTTACAACAACAAATGTATAAATAAAACACACACACATATATATAAGTGTATCTATAATTTTTCAAAAAAAAGACAAAAACATATAAAATGTCGGTGGAACTGTGCTAGTGAATCCAAAATCAGCCTATGATGTACTCCCAAATACATTAAAATAATGTTTACATATATAGGGTGAGGATAAAAGTAAAATTATTAGAATGACCGAATACTCTCATAAACATGTAAAAGGATCTTTCAAATATTCATGTGAGTAAAAATTAGATTCAACACTACCCAAGTTGGTCGATAAAATAACCACATCATCATAATGGATCAATCACCAAATAATGAATCCACGTATAATGAAATAATATAATTCATAACAATGAAATGGTAACCCCAAAGAACATTCCAATTGATTTGTTACTCCCACACCCCGACATCATTTTTCTGGGAACTGACATTTATTCAATACATTTCATGTTCCAAGAAAATAATTTTAAATCAGAAATCACATAAAATCATTCCTAAAGACACATGGGTTTTCATGATCCATCCCCCAAGCCTTGTGTTCTGACTACCCCTGGCCAACCTTCCATAAGCCAGTAGCTGGTGACTAGCATCGGAAAGGAAAAACCCAAATATGGGAAGGCATTTCTATTAAACCTATAGACACATAGGCAGAGAAAATTGCACACAATGAAAATACAATGAAAAAGGAAAAGTACACCCACTACAAAAAACACCACTAAGAGTAAATGTACATACAAAAAATAAGGGGGACTGTATACAAGCCCAACTAGAATGAAAGTACCACAAAAAGGAAAAAACGTGCTCTGGAGGTCATCCACCAAGGATCCTACCTGATTGGTAGTAATAGATCATCATCTATCATCACTATTACTCCTCACATTTATCAACAACTTCAGAGATCCCTCTAGCCATAGTTCTCCAAGACTTAGTCCTGCTGTCTGTCATCTGCACAAGACACAAAACGGTACAGGAAAAGCATGTGCAAGGGTGAGTATGACAATACTCTGTAGGGTCCCCGAGACCCATGCAAGAATATTAGAATTATACAAAGGAAAAATAAAACTTAATGATCTCAATTACAATTCAAAAAGTTAAATATATATCACAAAAGATATACAACATAGAGAATGTGAATGAATATGATTATTCCTCAGCTAGACCATTTTATTCTATTGAGTGGTTCTGATGCTGATCCACAAAAGGTCGCTGAACTACCGATCCACACAAGGTAACTCTAATGTCTATCCACACCAGGTTTCTCTACCATCAATCCACACTGGGTTGCTCTACTGTCGATCCACAAAGGGTCTCTCTACTTTTAATCCATAATAGGTCACACTATTGTTGATCCACACATGGTCCCTCTATTATTGATCCACATTGTGTCACACTTCTGTCGATCCACATATTATCGTTCTACTATTGATCCATAGAGGATCTCTCTCATAATGTTCTATAGAGGGTCGGTATTCACTCGACAAGTAGCCACATGATTCCTCAACATAGTGCGTTAGAGATGCCGAGAAACCAATCCTCACACCACAGGTCGTATTTTAACTTCCACGAAGTCTCATGAAAAATTAACCTAAAGGACTACCTTGTGGTAAGCATTCTGACACGACAAATGACACGTCAATCAGACAATTGGTCTATAAGATATAGGGAAATAGATAAATAGGGCCCGGTGGGATTCCCATCCAATACAACATAGACAAACTCCAACATCTGCGAAAACTCAAGTGAATATACCAAAAGGACTTCCTCATTGCGAGGGTCCCCATGTAGCTAACGGTGCATCAATCCGATGCTAGGTTTTCGAGATATGAAAAATTTAGAGAAACATGATAATTTGAGTATGGTTTGGGTAGTGGTTCGGCATGGCCGGCACTTTGGGCCCACAGGTTTGGCCCATCCATCAGGTCCGACCTGACAGGAATGTTTGTCATGGTCGGTGGACCCCTCACAACTAGTGGGTCAGTCCCTCATGGGAATCCCAGCCCACGTGGACGCATTCCGGTTACTGGACGCATCCACCGGGAGTGGTGTGTCTGGTTCAGCTATCTGGAAACACCTATAGGGTGCTTCCCCTCCTTCTAAAATAGCTGGCTGGATCCAGTCGTTGATCTAGCCAAGCAGCTCGAGCGCCCCACTCCTCTCTTCATCTGGCGCGACAATGCCACAACATTCTAACCATCACGGTCCGGTTGGCCATGACTCTTACCACCATGGTGCTTGCGGGCACAACTCCTCCATTTGACCGGCTTGACTGGTCTTTGACACTGCACTGGTGGTGTCAAAACATATGTAGCTTCTGCAGTCCACTGTACATGCTCTGGTGGTCCATTTTCATTCCCTTCTATGTCGACAGGCCTCCCAGGACGTCGCCTTTACCACAAGGCTTTTAAATTCATCTATCATCCTTATTTCCTTGTCCCACACAACGAACACAAATAAACTAAGAATGGTGGTGGTGGGGGGGGGGGGGGTTGGGGCTTGTTAAGATTGGATTTCACCCTCAACGTTAGTGTTATAACATGGGGTGATAACAATAATCAATCAAAAAGATAAATTCCTCAAATTAAGACCTCACAACAGCCACTACCATTGTAAAATGAGAATTGGATCAACCCGTTATTTGGATGGCCCAGGTTCATTGTATTTTCTTACAACTGTATGAGTGGAAACATAAAACACGTAAAACCCCCTACCTGTATTCGATGGAATCTATTGTAAATGATGGAAGGAAATACATTTGAAGTTATTCTTCATTTTTCATCTATCCCTGGATCGATTCCCCAAATGGTCGTCATTGGTCCACCATTATTCATTAGAGAGGAAATTCGTCAGTGTTTTGTCATAGGTTTCTCCCATGGGATCTCAATTACCATGCCAAAGGTTTGATTAAATAAAAGGAAATGTACCGCATTTTTTCCTTAATATGGTTTATTAATGAACAGAAATTAACCAACCTTTAATCCACAAACATTGCGGTTACACATACAAAAGGGATCTGTCATTAAATAACACTTATTTAATGTCCATCGTTACACTATGGTCCCAAAATCTATCACACAATGGTTTCATAAAGAATACAATAAGTGATTTAGTAATTTTATTATTTTTTGTAAAATATCTAAAAAATATCTTTTCGGTCCGACCCATGCTGATCATTGTTAAGCCCCACCTAAGAAATTCTCAATACTGAGAATTCAACTATACCATCAAATTTCTAATCCGAGCAGGAGTTCATGATATAGAAAAACCCACTCACATATTTATTGAACAAACATTAAATAAAGTTCTAAATTTATTAACAGTCACCCTCAACTCCGGTCGGTCGAGGATAGGCACCACCTAAGGGAAACACTTCCCCATGAGCTCTACAGTACTCTCATATTTATAAACCGAGTTACTGATTTGGAGTTAAAAATATTTTAAAATAAAATAATTATTCCATAATTTTTTTATTCACGGCCAAAAACAAAAAACCATTGTTGTCCCACACTGCCCAATGTCAGGATCTCCCAAATGAAATAATACCCTCATGTGTTCATCGATGGTCTCATATTTTAAATTTGAGTAAACCTTCTTGAGTTATAAGAATTTTAAAAAAAAAAATTTTGTTTTATTTAGAGTTATTACATTTTCAAGTTTTCTCACTAGAGGCTTATATGACTGTTCTTAAGACATGCCTAGGGTAAACCCGCAATCCTAAACACAACGATTACTTTAAATTTTTGATTTGGGAACCCATTTTAGATTTAATCATCTTTTTTAGGAAAAACACTCATGTGTTCTATTTAAATATTAAATTTTTTTGACAGATCATTCTGGGACCTCGAGGACTAAGAATCATGTACTGGGAAATTTTGTGGTCTAGAAATAATTCTATATATATATATAAATTATACCGAAATTCTAGGAAATTAAATTCTCCCCACCTTAGGTAATTACATCCCATGAAGTAAAAAAATCTTAATCAAACTAGTGTGGTTACTGAGAATGAATATGAGCCACCCAGTCTATTGTGTTCTCATGGAGATTCACATGTTTCAACAAAACTCAACCTAGAGGAATAAAAAATCCCTGAAGGGCCTAATCCAGTCAATATTCTATCTCCAAAATGAACTATGAAAACATCACACCATCATTGATGTCCAGCTTTCCCAAGTCGATGATGTGTGATGGATCATGCATGTACCTGCTCAACGGTGACACATGGAAAACATATTGCACTCGGTGCATCTGTCAGTGATGATCTAGGTAGTACGCCGCCCTACAACTCCTATCAATCTCTAATATGGTCTGATGAACATCAGAGAAATCATGCTGCCCCGACCAAAACTTTTTTATCCTTATCGGGGTGAGACCCGAAGGGAAACATGACCTCCCTCCTAAAACTCCTACGGTCTTTGTCTCTGTCGGCACATGACTTTTTTCTACTATGTGTAGTCCTCATACACTCTTGGATGATCTAAACCCTCTTAATGGAAGCTTGTACAAACTATGGACCCATGAGTACTGACTCCATTGGGTATGTCTATTATAGAGATGATCTGCATGGCCTCCCATACAGTGTCTCAAATGGTGTCATGAAAACGGTGGATTGATAGCTATTTCTGTACACAAAATCCACCAGTGGGGGGTGGTCCTCTCTTCAGTGACCAAAATATAGGAGACAAGAATGAAGCATTTCCTCTATGGTCTATACGGTCCGCTAAATCTGACAATCTATCTGGGGTTTAAAGTTCTACTCAAGAACATTGGAACCTGATGCTCAACACTAACTTGCTGACAAGTAAGGCATCGTGAAAAAAGCTCTACCACCGCTTTCTTCATCCTTGAAAACCAGTACTAATGTCTGAGGTCCTGATACATCTTCTCAAGACTACGATGTACCACCAAAGTGGATGTATAAAATTCCCCCAATACCTCCTCCCATAATTTCACCGGTACCATGGTGAATCCCTTGAAAAAGATGATGTGATCCCCACCTATCGGTAATCCATCATGAGCATGTCTTGACGATATCATGGCATGTTGGGCCTTAAAGTCAAAATCCACAAGTTGTTCCTCCGTAACTCACTGAAGGAGTGGGGGATTAAATTTTATAGATTTGAGGTAAGATACCATTTCACCATCCAGGATATATATCAACATCGCGGCTAGCTGCTTTGTCACCTCACTCAAAAGTTATAAACTAGAAAACGTGCTAAGAACATCTTCCACGTTGTCCACCATCTCAGGAGTATATATTATCTCAAGGATATAATCCTGGAGGAACCCTAACCATATCCGTTGACTCAACTATTGAAAATCCTATGGGAACCATTCCATCTACGCGAAAGGCAACCCCCTTTAAATGATTAATGCACCCATTGATTCTTTGGTAGTTGGTACTCACTCTCCACTGCCACATGGTTTAGTTTATGGTAGTCCTCAAATTACCTCAAACATGGTGTCTTACTAAACCCTTCCTCTGAAAGTACTCCATATACTCCCCCTACATGTGAAGATCTATGAAAGTCCTCTGATATACTAATGCATATTTGGGTGCTATCTCAGGGTGTAGAATGATACAGAAGTCCCTCCACCCTACTCAGATGTAATCCTAGAAACATCTTTTGAAAGGATGTTCCCACACTCCACCAATACCATTGGGAACTAAAAACTCAAAACATCAGCATCTACAAGGGAATTTCGGGCCGAATCAAGAGTGATCAATGGCACCCCCTTATACATGAGTTTGTCTTGTGCGAAATGGGATTCCTTTTTCACCATTTAAAGAAATCCCCATTCCATCCATTTTGATATACTACATTATTTTAGCCTAAAATATTCAATCTAAGCATGAAATATGGATGACTAGTCCATACTAAAACTAAAATGGTAAGGCCTCGATGCAGTGGCACAGAGGTTCCAACTGAAACTCTCCCATCAAGGGTCATATCACACTGTCATCATAAGTGTTATTATCAAGTATCCTTCCATAGTTATCTCTATATGTAAGGATCAATTCAACTATTTAACCATGAATTGTTGGTCTTC
Source organism: Viscum album (assembly GCA_963277665.1). Lineage (NCBI taxonomy): Eukaryota > Viridiplantae > Streptophyta > Magnoliopsida > Santalales > Viscaceae > Viscum > Viscum album. The sequence continues at coordinate 132,268,935 of OY728134.1, read as the reverse complement.
AACATGATTCATGAAAATAAGGAATGATTAGTACCTATGTCTATTAATATAGTAGCTAGTAGTAGAAAATGCAAGTACCTAGAACCTTTAATTGAGCCCTTAGGTTATTCTATATGACAGCATTCCACTACCCCCATCCGATTTCATCAATCTCTCAGAGATTAGTGGGGACAACATTTGGGTGTCAGTTGTAACATGTCAAATATTATACCACTTCTTGTTGCTCTCTATGATCCTCTTCCATGAATTCTACCCAACAGATTCACCTGTCTCTATCCCTTCATCTCCTTGAAACATTTTTAACATCAATGTCTCTATGACTGAATTCGATTTCATACATTCCCACTACGGAAATTCAGTTGATGTATCTACTGAGCAAAATATTTTTCAACATCAAAGGTTCTCTCTAGCACCTTATCATAAGTAGGAATGCACAATAGAATTTTGTTGGATTAGATATTCCTAAACACATCTTCCTCGGGGGTCTGAGTCCTGAATCAATAATCGTATCATATTCATCGAGTACTTGGAATGTTCGGTACACCTCAACGAATACTCATCTACTAACACATTGTCCTTATGAAGATATAGAATCTATTGGGAACACATACCCCATTTATTTTTAGGATAAGATAACCCTTATCTGAGAATAATTAATTATCTCTATCTAGGGAAAAGTCATCTCATCATATGATAGAGTTAATCTAAACCTTTCCATCGCCATATCGAGCCACGTCGAATGCTTACTGCCAGGACTGTCGTCTGATCTAATGCTACCCTAGCAAGATAGAAACTCAGTCTCCTCCTCAAGCCAGTCGTTAGCCTCATGTGATTCAGGATTTCCTTGAAACTTAAGTTGTATATGTCACTGGAATGAATGTATGTAACTGAGCCAACATGTGTCCTCTACCTGTAGCACTGGTAGTAAATGCTGAAAAAAATGTAGTGATATCACTAAGACACCGCCTAAAGGTACCATATCAAGAAAAAATCCTTGTACTAAAGTATAATCACTATATGATTCCTTTTCATGGTCATGCTTTGGAATAATGGTTGACTGTCTGTATGGAGGCATCTTGAATGAGTATTAATAGGAACTAAGGTCATTATGTTATACCAAGTGAGATGACTCAGAAGACATCTAGGAAAAAAATTCAAAACACATTCAAGTAGTGAATTCGGTTACCAAGTCAGAAAAAAGAATTCTGGGTCCCAGTGTATGGATATGTCAGTTTCAGCCCCAACACTAGACTCCCTGGACTAATATCAGAACTCAAGTCACTTAAAACAATTGACCCAATTGAAAATACGAACATTTAGTTCTTCAGGTAGAACCAGCCACCCTCTGATACCACTTTGTCACGACTCGTCCACAGAGGCCCATTCCATTACTACCCCAAGTATCTCTTCCATAGGCTAGAGGCTGGTGACTTACACCTAAAAGGGAAAACCAAAAAATGGGAAATCATTGCCTTTAATCCTTTACCCACAAATAGACAGGGCACACTGCCCACAAGAAAAACAGAATGAAAAATGGAAAGTAAACCTGATACTAAAAACAACCACTATATGTAAAAGTAATAAAATAATATAAAAGGGACAATATAAAAGCCAAAAATGGAAAGAAAGTAGAACAAAAAGATAAACAATGTGCTCTGGAGGTCATACACCAAGGATTCGGCCTGGAGGGTAGGTACAAATCTTCGTCTCTCGTCACTTCCAATCCTCACATCTATCAATCACCTCCGAGATTTGTCTATCCCTTGCTCCTCGAGGCTCAGTCATGTTATCCATCATCAACACAAGACACAACCTAGTGAGTGTGAAGACCGTTCATGGGTGAGTATGATAATACTCATTAGGGGCCCTGAGAACCCTTGAATGTATCTCATAATTCCACAAATGAAAAACCATAATGCATGATCTCAATCACAAAGAAAAAATTAAAATATATCTCCCACAAGGTATACAACTTAAGGAATAATAATAAATGGTTACATTTAATATAGATCATTTTTTTATTTTGATAGGTTGTACTACTTATCCATTGAGGGTTGTTGAACTACCGATCCACACATGGTCACAATACTGTTGATCCACACAAGGTCCATCTATTGTCGATCCACACAAGGTCTATATATAGTTGATTGACATTGGGTTGCACAATTTTCAATAAAAATTGGGTCTCTCTACTTTTGAACCACATAGGGTCACTCTTCTGCCGACCCATGAAGGTTCTCTCTCATACCGATCCACAGAAGGTCGATTTTCTCTTGACAGCCAGCCACGAGATTCCTGTACTTGGTGTGATTGAGTTCGTGAGAAACCACATCACCATCCATTGGTCATATTTAAACCACCACAAAGACTCACAAAGATGTAAATTGAAGTACTACCTCTTCATAAGGGTTCTGACGTGAGAGAAAACACGTCAACCAGACACCTGATCAGTATGATATTGGAAGAAGGTATATAGGGACTGGTTGGATTAAAGTCCAATTCAACTCTTCCATACTCCAACATATGAAAAATATCATGCGGAGTATCTCAAAAGGACCTCATCTTCGCAAGGGTCCTCACACCCCTGACAATATGTCAATTAGATGCATGATTAGAGAGATACACCCAATTTAGAGAAATGGGAACGGTTGGGTCCGGGTCCGGTAGGGGACTAGCCTGGTCGGCCCGCCTGTAAAACCCAGCCCATGTGGATGCAGGTTGGTTGTTGGATGCACCGACTGGACATGGTGCATCCAGTTTGGCCAGTAGCTGGCTCCTGTGGGGAACCACCCAACCTTCCAAAACAGCCGACAAGAGTCAGTCGGTGGCCTTGCTGAGCGGCCCAAGCTACCCACTGCTCCCCTACAAGGCACGACAGTGTCGTACCCTTCCAATTGCCCCCATGACACCTATTATGTTTCCCCTCCATTAATCCATCTTGGCCGGCCATAGCCATAGGTTTTTAGCTCCGCTTCTTCGGTGGTTCCGCGTCGGCGATGCCGCATAGAGGGTAGCCTCCCAAGGCCACTGTATATGCATTTGTGGTCCATTTTCTTAATCATCTATGCCTTCGGGACTCTCAGGTCACTGGCTAGACAGATATGCTCTTAAATTCATCTTTTCTCATCATTTCCTAGCCACACACAATGAATGCAGAGAATCCAAGAACGACGGGGGGGTCTGGGTCTTGTCCATATTAGCATTTACCCACCACGTTTATATTCTAACGTGGTATGATAACACTCATCAATATAACAGAACTATTCCCTAAATTATGACCACACCACAACCACCCAAAATAACAAATTAGAAGTGGATCATATCGTTAGTTAGTTTTTCTGTGTTCAATGTATTTTCAAATAACGAGATGAGGGGAAACATAAAACAAGTAAATCCCTTAACTAGATTTAGTGGAATGTGTTGCGGATGATTGAATGAATCCACATTTGAAGTCATTCCTCATTGATCTTTGGTACCCATATCGATTCCCCCACCGTTAGTTGTTTGTCCACCATTCTTTGTTTGACAGGAAACTCATCAGTGTTTCATCATAGATTCCTCCTATGTGTTCTCAATTCCCATTCTAAAGGTTTGATTAAATAAATATAACTGCAGCATGTTGAATTCATTAATATGGTTTACCAATGAACTACAATTAATAAACCGTTAATCCAATAATGTGGTGGTTACACATCCAAAGGTATGTGTCCTTATATGTCGCTTATTTAATGTATGTCATTACACTATGGCCCCGCCATCCGCTGCTCAACAGTTGTAGAAAGAATAAAATAAATCATTTAGTTTTTTTATTATTTTTTTCAGAAAATTTTCAAAATTAAAAATTTCATATGACCCTTTCTGATTGAAGTTATGATTCACCAAATAGAATCATGATGTTGTGAATTCAACTATTCCCTCATATTTTCAATCCGAACACCGGTTCAAAAGATGGGAAAAAACTGTTTTTACATTTACTGAACATACTTCAAAAAATATAAAAATTTATTAACAGTCCCCCTTGACCCATGCTAGTTGAGGATAGGCTCCGCCTAACGGAAACACACCGTCACGAGCTCAAACATACTCTCATATTTCCAATCCGAGTTACTATTTTGGAGTTATAAAGATGTGACAATAAAATAATTATTACTTAATAATATTATTTATGACTAATAACTATCTTACACTATTGTCCCATGTCGACCAATGTTAGGATTTTTCTATAGAGATTATACTCTCATGTGTTCAGTGGTTGTCTCATATTTTGAATCCGAGTAACTTTTCATGAGTTTTAAGATGTTAAAATATAAAATAATCTTAATTAATTATTTTATTAATGGTTATGACATTTTTGGGTTTTCTCAATGGATGCATGGGCTGACTAAACATAAGTTGTGCCTTGGGTAAACCCACCATCATGAATGTAATAGTGCACTCTAATTTAGGATATGGGACACTATTTAAAAGTTATTCCACTTTTTCTAGAAAACCCCTCATGTATGCTATTTAAAGCTTCACATTTTGCGAAATATATTTTCAGGCACTCCGTGCCTCAGAATCACATTCCATCGAATTTCTTGTTCTCAAAATAATTTCATATAATTAGAAAAAAATATACAGATATTCTGAGACATTACATGGGCCACCACATCGCATCATTTCTAATGACACCTAGGCCATCACAAAACATTTTTATTTATTATGACTAGACTATGACACCACATCTCTTCCAAAATTGTAACCATCATTGTATGCTATCCAAAATATGAAATAAATCAACATCGTGACCACATCCTACCATGAATGATCCCGCCAATAAGCCATATCATCACCTCTTAAAACATCACTATAATGATTTTTTATATCTAGCAATTACAGATTGTCTTTTTAATCATCACATCGTAGAAATATTCTGACAAATCTTGTATCCAACAATGCATTATCACCACCATGATGTTGCAGGAAACTACCGAAATATACGGGTTGTGTCATATGGTTCTTCACTCGGGTGGGGTGAATATAGTAAATCATAATTAATTAACTTGTTATGACTATATATAGTCATACATAAACGTAATCTATTGGTTCACAAAAAAGAATAAACCAAATGAAAAATATCACCACAACACATCAAACCACCCAACACATTCAATGTCACCACTAATTGAATGACATCACCAAACATTAAATAAGCCACATTTTAAATTTCATCTTATTTCTCAACATAATCCATTTTCTATATTTCACATTACCAAAAAAATGTGTTATCCAACATAATTATTTCATTGTTCTTAAAATTTAATTTTACATTATATATCAACCATATTTATCCACTAATCCCATTATTATTCCCGTATTATCCATTTCCACACCATTAACCAAACCTAGAAATTCCATTTCAAATCCTTATTAAGCAATTCCATTAATATTTTGGATACTATCACATCCCAATAACCCACTAGAAAACAATCCATCATCATAATATAACCAACCAACCCATAGCACCACACTTCATAACAACATTCACTTGATCCCTTACATAACTACATCACATACAATTTCTTCATATATTACACATTTAACGAGAAAACCACTCATCACATAACATCACCACTTCATAGTTTCACATAAACATTCCAAATCCTAACCACAATATACCGCATCATCTAAATACGTTAAAAACACACATTTCATACCTATTAAAATCACTTATTTTATTTCAAATTTATCAATGGGGCTTCAAAAAATTAGCCTTTTATTTTTTGAAATTCTCAAAAGATCCATTGCTTCTATGTGAATCCAGTTATTTAGGAGAATATATGTGATTATCCAATTTTTCATTATGGTATCACAATAGTAAAACAACAGTGTTTACACAACTCATAAGAAATAAGAAAAAATAGAGTCTCCAAAAAATTTGATTTTAATAATGGTATTGAAAAGTTCAATCATAATATTATGGTAATATAAAAAGATATAAATCTTGTGCAACATTCCCATTCCCTTTAAAAATAAATTAGTCATTTAATTATATTTATTATACTTGATGAAATTTTTCTTACAAAAAGTTAAAAAATCATTACCCATCCTGAATGAAATGCTTTATTAGAATTGAAGTATCCCATACCTCAAACCGAGAATTCTGATTCTCAATGTAATGTTGAAGAATAGGGAAGACCACCATATAATTACACAATTATGAAGATAACATATAACATACTAGAACAAAGAAACACAAAATTATCTTACCAATACACTATAAAAATAATGGTTTCAAAGATTTCATCCCCTCCTAGACATAGAAATCAGGAAAAACTAGATGATTCCAAGGAGGTGACTTACCAAAAATGACCATGAATTGATTCTCAATAGACGAGGTTGGAAGTCACTACATAGGGGGAGGGGAATAAATCTTTTGGATGGACTCTTTTACCTAAATAAATTAATGGATTGTAAAATTTGGGGGTTTATGGTTTTCTAGAATTTTTATTCTTATTCTATAAAAAATAACAGTATGTCGTTGGCTGGAGGATAATATTGTTGATCCCTTAAAAACTGAAGGATCCATGAAAAACACCCATTAATATGTTTAAAACCATATGGTCAAACCGACCATCAAGATTCATAGATATTGACATACCATGGACACTATAAAACATTACATGATGAAGGCATAGCCCAGAAAACCACATTATAGACCCCCAGAAAAAAGTATGCAAATTAACCATAGCCCATGGTACTATGTAATAACTATACCAAGTTTGGAATAACCACTATAGACTGACCACATGATCCACTATGCTGAAACTGATGTATCCACACCAAAACCACCATCTTCATTTAATATACACTACATCAAATAATCCTTAGAATAGATACCCAATAAAATTATAGTAGCTCCAAAATATCAACATTTGAATCCCTATTCCATAGTCATATTCCCTTATAACCCATCTATACTCCCTATAATTTATCTTATAGCTCCATACCAAAGGACCTCTTTCAGCTGGATTTTTTAGATGCAACCAACCCTTTATTGGAACCCCCCAAATAATCGCATTTAGTTACCTCTACCACAATAATATCAAAATGTAACTAGATGAATTGTTTGGGTCATTTTTTTGAAATGTTAGAAAATAATATATACCTTGCACCGAACCTATATATATTCGTAAAAAAGTATGATCTTGATACTAGATAATTTTGTCATGGAAAACCTAAATAATAAAAATATAACAATAGTTTGTAAAAATAAGTATCCATCATTAATAATAAGTTTATGGAAGAGGCTCCAAAATATGATTTCGATTGCTAAAATCATACACTGATATAATATGATTTTGGATAAAAAGGTATTGTGTGTAAAATAATTCCAAATGAAAATGATTCATCATAAAAAATATGTCAAACTCAATTTCAATGTTTGGATTGAATGTTTACAATGAAAATAAAAATTCTATTATAATCCCGAAGAATAAAATAGAGATTACAACTGGTCAAATATGATTACATCACAAATATTATTATCTTAAATTAAATTATAAAATAGTTCCCAACCATAGTTAGAAAATATGATTTATGGAGAGATATATATTCACCCATATTCAAAAACCCATCATTTATAAACATAAATAATCCTTATCCTTTCATTTTTATTTTTTATTATGTGGATTGTGGAGTCCCCTCACATAGAGGACTCCGAATAGAAATTTTTAATATAGATACATTTTATAGTGGAAAAATCTTGTCTCCTCACTAGTTTAATAAGGAACGAGGTGTGTGTGGTGCCTTTTTATTATGGTGGTACTATTGATATGGTAACCCTGAAATGGATTTTAGTAAGACTTGAATAGAAGGTAGTGTTCAGGTGGAAAATGATCCACTATAGGAATAACGAGGAACAAAAGTTGGGTTACCTTTAACGGTGAATAAATTTATATTTGTATCATTATGAAATGGACGCAGTTTATTTACTGAAAAAGATCAATGAGAATTTTTTCTATAGTAATAAATGTATGTATATAAATGTATTGAATAATTCCAATAAATTTTTCATTAAATAAAATTTTTAATATCTGTAGAAGAATTCATGGAGGATAATTCTTGAAATATACAATTTTTATCTAATAGGAAAATTTTTATTGTGGGATCTTTGAGATCTAAATATGTTAGAAAGAATTAAAGGAGTTAATGAATTTCCCATTAATATTTTTAGCAGGTGTTCTGATGTTCCATTCAAATACATTTCCCTTAGTCATTATCAACCAATGATACCATTTTATGATATATCAGTGTCAACAATAGTCTATTTTTAAAAATCCAAAATTATATTCCACAATTTAGAAAAATAAAAACTAAAGGGTATAATAAATTTTCTTAATTTGTATCTTAATTTTAATAAATTTGCACTTCAATGTTGGGACCATCTATAGGATGGATGATCATGTTGAATTCCCAAAACTAATACACTTGTAAGACTTTAATCGAATATCACATTAATTAAAATTATTTATTGAATCATATTAAGGATAAGTGAATCAAAACTGATGCCTAGAAGGATAATATATTGATGAAATAGAATAATAGGACAATTAGTCAAATAATCCAATGGATTGATCATTTTTTTAACACCACATTTCTTGAGTGAATATAATGTATTAAGTATTGATGAAATTAGACAATACATTCTTTTGAAATAACACTAGTGATAAGATAATTATGTCAATGTGGGCGATTTATGTTTGAAAATGAATTTTGAGATCTATATCCAATCACATGAATGAGTTCCATAACCTAGATAATAAATAATTATATGTATATAAAAACCCAATAAAAAATGATTTTATTATTCAACAACTTTTCAAAAATTATGATGGTTTCGATACATTTATCATCTCCATTAATAAACTGGTTCATTAAGACACACTTATCATAAAAATGGTAAAGGTTACTGTGTTCAATGAGGTGGCCCAATGGGAGGATGTCACTCACATTAACATCTAATCCCTCATATAGGGTAATTGAGCGAGAAAAAAGGAGGCATTTGAGGGGAATAAAGCATAGTTTATAATAATAGGATTGAAAGGTATATATATGGAATTGGGTTATTATAAAAATACCAAAATCATATAACTATGGGAAACATAAAGAATAGTTGTCTAATTATACTACTACAGAATGTGTATGTTAGTAAGCAAGAATAAATGGAGATAGAATTGAAACGAAAAATGAAGAAGGGTTTCATTACTGCAAAGGTGAAGATGTTTTTTACTATAATAAATTATTCCAGTACATATATTGGGTGGTGGATACTATTTCATCATACCAAATCACATAATATCATTAATATTTAATATCTCTTAATGATGTTGACATTGGATTAGTCGAGATGGGGAATACCAGTTCGAAATACATCATTATCATAGTTGATATATAGGTCAAGAAGAGAATTTGATATACAATCACCCTAATGGGTGTTAAAAATGATCCTTGTTTTTTAATCATGTATTTATCAAGTATATCCTTTGATAAAAAAGGATATGAAAATATATTTATCATTTGGAAATTGAAGCTTATGAATGTATTCAACTTTACTTTATGAGGTCACATATGTGGTATGTAATAAAAAATGCAGGTGAATATATGTGGAGACAACTTCAACTGGCTTCAAGAAGAGGAATAATCCAATATAATACTAAAACACGTTGTTGAAAGCGGTACTTAAAACCTGAAATAGAATAACTAAATATGTTTTAAAATGAAATAATCACCATATATATTCAAACCCCACTTCTTTGGGTAGTAGCATAGTGTATTATTCAATAAATATTTGTCAAGGGGATCATAGTAATAAGATATGGTGTACATTGATGTATTTGGTACAGAGGACACTGAATCATTAGACTGTGAGAAATATTTCCAATAATTTATTTATTATGAATCATTAATGGATTTTGTGTTTTTCAAATGAAAATTAAACTAATTAAGGGATTGTGTCAAGATGTTCTAGTCTATTATTGAGTGTTAAACTAAAATGAGAATGGGGTGTCTTTAGTTATACAATGGAGGATAGTACACATCTCTGGATTATTATTCCTATTTCAAGATTCATATTATTATACACGATAGGATAGTTCAACACAACCCTAAACATAATGATTTTAAAGAAGATATGAACAACACCGTTAAAGATAATGTCATAAACATGTTAAATTCTCCTGAGATGCCTTGTCCATTCGTTGGATAACATGTTCATATTTCATGATAACTCATCAATACATCAACCATAGTACCTTAAAATTTTTATATCTTATATTAGAGTTGGTTTTGTAAACATCCCTCTCACTGTCATTTATGAGTATTTGGATGATTAGATTTCGAATATGAATTCAATATGTTTAAGATAAAGCTAAATATGAAACCTACTCCATGAATCTTAATCAAAATTATAGATGAGGAGTTTATATATATGATTTTGGACCAAAAAGAGAAAAAGGATATCAAATATTGATTTTTCGCATTCCATGAGAATGAGATGATTGATGAAATTAAAAAAACCTATAATGTATCAATGAGAATGTGGCAAGGAATCTAATATTTACCCAACAAATGTACCTGAGAAGGTGAAAGAGGACTCATCATCATAATAATACGAGATTTTAGAGAAATATACTGATCAGGGGAGAACCACAACTCTATACGATAAGTCAAAATATTATCATATGATCCAGGTGATAGTGCAGCTTGAAATCCTATCATTTCACAAGATCGATGTTCTTAAAAAAGAATGTATCCATAGAAATGTTTTTCTGATTCATTGTACATATTACATACTGGTGAATGGGATCTAGAAGGTTATCAAGAAGATATATCTCATTTCAAAAAAAAATTATTGTTCACATGTAATGGAGGATAATATTGTATCATTAATGAAGACTCATATATATATTTTGGTGGAACTACCAAATGGGAGGAAGGAATTAAAAAATTGTTTTCAAGGAAAAATGATGTTGAAAACCCAAACTAGTTCAATTATAAGTCCATATAAATTATTAAAGGATTACTTTTAAAGTAATTAAATTTATTTTATGATATATTTTCACCCATGATAGAAGGTGATTCAATCAGATTTATTTTCAGATTAATGGATAACGTTGTCATAGTGTTAGAGAAGATGTATTTAAAGGAAGAATTCCATCATGATTATAACATTGAGAAGATAAATAATAATAATAATATGGTTTTTATATTTTTTTCTACAAAAGAATCATGTGAACATTGATAAAGAGCATATACGGATTAAAATACGGATTTATTTAGTTGTTTATAATGTTAGAATCATTAATGATGAGTCATAAATACAAGTAGACACATACCGATCAAAGCGGTTACTTTTAGAGATTCCATGATGATAACATTTTCGTTCCCCTAGTTTACGTTGATGTCATGTTGATAATTATAAAGGATACAATAAATATCAAGCAACTGGATAGGGATTTATCTATTCCATTTTATATGAAATACCTATGTGTTAGGAAATAAATTTTGGGGGTTAAGGTCACTAATGATAAAAAGGGGATAAAATTATGGATATATGTAATGAATTGTGTTTAAGGTTTTCTAAAAAATTTCAACAGTAGAAAGGAAAAATTAATGAGAATTCATCCACTCAGTCATCTAATGTTTAGATGGAGTACCAACACATCTTCAAAACCAGAATTATAAGAAATAGAGGTGATTCCATACTCTTTATAAGATATAATAATTATGTATGTTATTGTGTTTAGGAGACATACATTTTCAATGAATTAGTGACAACGATCCAATTTGTCTCCAATACTGTGAATAAAAACAAAGATTTACTCACATATTTTCTATGGTATATTATTGTAACATCAAAATTATATTTGAGATATGGGGTACATGATCCACTCTTGGGGCCTATATGGAATTAAATATGGTGAAATATCCCAAAATAATGATGTATCCTTTAGGCTAGATCTATAATTGTTCAATATGACATGTATTATAGAATGCAAGGTTGAATAATATCTTTTCTATATCCATGATAATAGTTTAGTACATTGATGTTATAGAATCTGTGAATGATATGTTTTTGATAAAGTGATTTCTCCAAAAACATGGATTTATATAAAAATATAACATGTTCCCTTAAATAATAAATTTCATTTGAAATTTTTTAATAAATATATATATCATTTTTTCAATAAAGAACACTGACATTCTTTATCATTAGATACATGAGGTAGTGGATAAAAAACTATTTTAACTTGTGATAATCCATATAAACGTGGACATTGTAGACAAGATAAATAGGTGGTGTTTTGGGGGATGTTGAAATTTTATTGAAACACAAGTTTATTGAAACTAAAGGGACAAAATTAATGATAATTTTAGTTTTAGGTGTACACATCCATAAAAATTTATTAATTTATTAGGCTCAGGGAATGAAATGGAAATGAGAATAAATATATATATATGAATAAATTTATTAAATACATCCATTATATTTTTTTCATCAATAAAAGTCATCAATCTAGAATATGTAATGATACATTGAGGATCTTTATTTAATCATCCAAATTAGTGCTAGAGGCAACTTTTGTGTCATGAGAACCATGAGGTCTCAATGAAGGAGAAAATAAGGGGGGTTCAAGGGGGATTATTTTTGTATTCTTATTCTCCCTGAAATAAATATCCAATTTACTATCATTCACAATATCTTTTTCATTAAATAATTAAAATATTTAATGTGAATTCCTTAATTAGAAAACATATGAATGATATGTAAAAAAAATAAGGCATGGGTAATGCTCCTATAAATATAATATTACATGACATATGTTTTTTAGTGTGGTCATCTTGATTTACTACAATATAATTGGTATGATCTATTAGGTAGTTGACTAGATGATGCTGGAATAACATGGTAGGTGATGTAAGGATGAGATATCGGTGATCAATTTTTTATGTCGTGTAAGATTCATTAAATAAAATATATTGGTGTATGGAATAAGGTGGAATTCATGGATTCAAAATGGTTTATAGAGTTATTGTTTTAAAAAAACCACATGATATAGTAACATACCATATCATAAAAAACAAGGAATGTGGTTATGGTATGTTAGTTCAGTCTTAAATTTTTTTACCCCATTAATAGAGGAGGCGATTCTTGGATATAGTATTTTTTTGAAATAGGAGGGAAGGATATGTCCCAACAAATACTTAATTTCATGAAATTTCAAATATAGTGACTGTTGTGGTTGTATTCATTAAAATGGTTTTGTGATAATAATGGGAAATGAGGAACACCAACAACTCTTTAGAGAAGATTTTCATTTTCATTTTTTTAGTGTGATATTTTTTATACATTATTTTAATTTCCTGTCATCATTGGGACAAGTGGTATTCTTTTCTTGATTCATAAAATAGATTAATGGATAAACGGACATTTCTTAATAATGTGAATCTATGAAAAACATCTAGAAAATGTACTGAGAAACATCAATTATTATTAAAAAAATACATTTTCATTATCATATATTTCATTTTTTTATTTCATTTTTCATTTCATCAAAAAATACAAATACAATATTTATTTTCTCTCATTCTTGGTCATTTTGTAGTTGTATGATCAAAATGATTATTTTGTTTCAAAGGTAAGTGTATTGGGTCATAAGTTCTACTAAGGGGTAGGCTATACTATTATATATGGGAATGTATAAGGTAAATTGTGAATGATATTTTTATGTACTACCTAATTACTATTTAAAATAATTATATAGATGAATAAATGATACCCACCTTGTAAATCTTCTAAGGGACATGATCACACCAAGATTCGCTGTTGCATTTTCATCCTTTCACCACTGTGCTAAACTACTTTTGTATTGAAAATTCAAAAAAAATACTTCTAGTTTGATTAAATTATTTTGGGTTTATATGATTTAAAAAGGTAAATGTTGCTTGTTTTGATAATTATATTGTAGGTGGAATCAAATTGGAGGTCCCATGGTGAAGTTCAATAATAATGGGTCCAACTGCACAAGATCCAAACACACTAGGGGTCTCAACCACACACTACTAATACAAAGTGGATTTATATTGGATTAAATTTTGGATGATGGGGAAAATTTTAATTATATGATTTTCATAAGAAGGAACCCAAGACATATTCATCTCTTATGTGGCCTAACTGAGCTAATCAATCCAAGAAACCGAATGTTCACCATGTCAAATGTTGTGTGATGTTTTCTACCAATTTATCCGGCTGTGAGTGTCCAAATGATTCAAACAATTTAGTTTATATATTTTGAATGTCAGGCTAAAACATTTTAATTTTTCAAAAGTGACATAATAATATCTGAATGTCTATAACCATAGATCAAGTGGTTTTAAAAAATCATTGAGCCCAAACACCCATCATATTTTCCTAAAAAAAGAACCAATGGATCCTCATTTTATAGATTGTCAAGGAGGAAATGATCTGGTATTTTTGAGACCCAAAGGTGCCTTATCCACATAAAAAGAAGTTCCAGAGACCTTTATCATCATAAACAGATCATGGATGAAGGCAATATTCCACCTGATCCATCTCCTCCACTCGTTGGTGATCTAAATGGTGGACGATCATTTTGAGAGAGCTAGACAAACGTGGTAGGGAGTTTCGACCCTAATTCTTATAATAGATATTTTTAATTTTTATGTTCAAAATTTCGCATATTTTTATCCTTCATGTGTTTCTCCTATGAATATATATATATTTTATAATTAAGTGAATCACTTTTAATTTGAATACCGATTGGGTTCAGATTTCATTTGGGAATATTAGGTTGGACTTATTGGACAAGAAAATAATCCTATTTCTCTAACACGTTTATATGATTTTATTTTTCTATGGTTTCCCTTTTTCTATGTTTTACAACCAATCCTAGAAAAAATTATTTTTGTGTCAAGGGGTGAATCTTTGATAATAAATTTAAGAGGGAAGATGGAATCTGATATGTTGACATCACTTAACCAAATGATTACATTAAACTACATAATATTTTCCAAACACTGAACTATCCAAGTTGTGTAGTGAACCTGAAATTATATACTTTTCACATAATTATAAAATACAGTCCTTATTTATCAACTATAAAATTATTTAAAGCAAGTCATTTTCTTAAAACTATTTTGAAAATAACTCTTATTTTCTTCCTTTTTATTAAACATTCACGCTATAAACTATCAAAGCTCTTTGAGAGATGACCTAGGGTCTACCCTATAATATAATTCATCCTTAAAACATAATAATTTTGATTTTTCATGACAACGCATTCAAATTTTGGAACTATTTCTGGGGATCTATTTTTTTATAATTCTTTTTTAGAACAATGTTGTTAATTTTTTAAATATTTTTCTACTTATTTGCTTAATTTTAGTTTATTAATTAAATATCCCTCTATAGTTGGTCATATGAATGTTGTTTTCAACTCCAAAATATTTACCACCTTTTGAAATTGAATCAGATATGATCCTATTTGACACCACAATTACACGCAAGGAATCCCATTTAAATGAGGAAAAATCACATCATGAAACTCTTCTCAACCATTATTCTTCATCGGGAACCCACATTAAACCCGAACATAAATTATATAACATGGATGAAAATAATGAAACACTAACATAACTCACCTAACAAGATGTGGATATCCAACCACATACATTCATTTTAACTATAAGGGTCCCAATATTTAATTAAAATTCGATCTAATTAACATATTTCGATGATTCCATAATCTCAGTTGAGAAGACCCACATAAGTATATAGAAAAATTTCACACTATTTTTCAACCTTAAAAACCACTTATGTTAATTAAGAATTTGTAAATATTAGGAAATTCCATTTATCATGAGAAGATAATAATAATTATAAGATTTAGAATATTAATTCACCAATTAGAGGCTGAGAGGGAAGAAACTCTTTTTTTTTGAAAAAGACTTCACAACCTCTCGAAATGAATCATTAAGAAAATAAATCTATTGAATAATAAAATCACTAGGGTAAACACTTCATGAATACTAGGAAATATTTAAAAGGGTTTGTTGAAGTTTCACAAAAAACCAAATAAGTGATTAACATTTAATTCAGTATTTTTTTGAACAATAATTTCACATTGAACAAAATGATATTCATGTTACCGTAGGTGGTGTACTAGTTTATAAGTACCCAATTTCTATATATAACATTACTGAAAACATGCCATATAACAGTCCTAAATTTTTTCAAGATCATATGAACCCATTCGATGATTCCCTGATGTTATATGTAGTAAATTCAAGAAGGAGGACATGATGTTCCAAGAGTTATGTACCCTTCGTAGAAAACAATCACATTCCAAAGTGAAATACCAATCTCCTCCTCCCATCCATTGGGGTATTGGTTCATCATAAAACCACTATTCACACAAATCCCCCAGCATGGTGATAATTTTGAGATATTGGAAGAAATCATCCCATTAAATACCTATAATAAAATTATATAGGGAAGAAACTCACTATCCATCCAACCCTAGGTGGAAATAAAACCAAGATTATTGGAAATGGGTATTCAAGCCAACCTCAACAGTAATGGAACCAACTAGGGTAGAGAAGTTATCGACAAGCACTACCTAGAAATACCCAACCATTATAAAGGACACCCAAAAAACTCACTCAAAAACCCTATATTATCCTAGAATACCTGATAAAAAATATTAATTACAATAATATCCATTTCCAAAAAGAACCACCCAAGATTCCATACAATTATTATAAAAAATTAGGCAGACTAGACAACTCGTTTGGGGAAATTCAAAAGTATATTCTAGGTAAACTACCTTTACAACCACCACTGAACCATATGGATAAGGGAAATGTTAGTTACATAGACGTTTGAGAGTGGAAATAAACTTAAAATCCGAATAACCTCTCCTTTAGTATTATGTAAATCAAAAGAAAACACCATCCCAATAGTTGAAATTATTCCAATTTTTCAAAAACCATGTAATGAGAGATGCCCTTCCAATGGAAAGAGTGTGTCTGTTGATGACTCACCCAGACCAACCAATCCTCTTCGATTTAGGAAAAGGGCTACCCAATAATGAAAAAAATTGGACATAATAATGAAATATGGGAAAAATCTAAAAGGTGCCATTCAAAATCCCCTATATTGATTCCGTGGTGAAAATATCATGATACACCATGTTTATGATATAGATGCATTCACAAAAAAGGATGATTTGTGGAGATGAAAATTTTATCTTGGGGAGGAACATATTAGCAGTGATATACATATCACATCCCACCAAATTCAATGATCCAAGAACATTATCAATTTTGTTCACTATAAAGAAGTATTCCTTTCCAATGTTATGCATGATTTATGTGCCTCTATATGTGTGAAACCTCAATCCATTTACACTTAATTGTAGGTCAAGGAATTGAAGACCACCTGAATTCTTGTTCAACTTGAAATCGAGTGTTCTGTACACCCCAATGGTGTATTACTGGATGTTCTTTTAAGGGTTCAAATTTTAAATTATCTTGTTGATTTTTATGTGATTAAAATGGAAGATGATATGATGAATGGACATGAATCAATTATATTGGGGATACCTTTATTGATAACTTTTATACCAATTATTAATGTCCACAATTGTACATTATCTATTGGTTTAGTGGTGACAATCTCCACTTCAATATATTTGGGTCCACAACGCACCCCTCAAAAGACCACTCCACTCTCATTATTGAATATTTAGATATACCCCCTCCCCTTGAAAAGTAATTTTTCATTCCCATAATCCAATTTATGATTTTCTTCATTTATTGTAATTTTTTATAACAAATCATACATATAATGATGTACCGGTCTAGAAAAATATCTTGCATGTTTTGGAATTGATAATTTCATGAACACTTTGTAACCCATGACCATTGATGATAACGTTCAGGTTGTAATAGCACATTCCTCATCTATGAATGTCACAATTGAGTAGTTAGATGATATTAGAGACCTATAAATTTCACACACACCCATATATATAAAAATTCCCCCTGAATTGGAACTATAATAAGTTCCTCGTGATTTAAAATATTCCTATATTGTGATTGGATACAGGTTCCATGTCATCATTACTAGTTCCCTACCTACGGAGCATGAATTGCGAATAATTTAAATTTTGAGGGAGTATAAAAACACATTATGAAGGAAACAATCTGAAATTCATATTATTATAATTTCAATTTAAAATCATCAAATATTTTTAAATAATTATGATAAACTGGTGAGGCATGCACATCGTTGATTTAACATAAAACCTCATATATGTTTTATAAAAAGTTGTAGAAAAATTATTTTCTATAGGAATCATTTACCTCATCTATGATAGCCAATGTGCCAGTCCAACTGAAGTGGTTCTTAAAAAAACAGGTCTTACGGTAATTAAAAAATAAAATAGTGAATTGGTTTCCCTTATGGGATGAATAGTTGGGGTATTTTTATAGACTATAGCTAATTAAAACTACACACTAGAAAAGGAAATTTCACATTGCCATTCATAAATGAGATACTATAGCGGCTAGTAGTTAATTCCCACTAAAATTTCCTTGATTGATATTCTGGATAGTTTTTGATTAATATTTCCCCAAGGATTAGGAAAAGACAACCATTACGTTCCCCTTTAGATAATTATTATATAGGAGGATTCCATTTGGTCTGGGTAATTCTCCAGGTACTTTCAAACAATGTGTGGTTAGTATTTTTCGGATTACCTGGAGAATTTTAGTGAAGTATCCTATGATGATTTTACTGATTATGTATACTCTTTTGATGAATGTTTGAATACTCATGGATTAGTCCAACATAATTCTACTGAATGGTTATTGTATTAATTTTGAAAAAATACCACTTCCTGGTGTGATAAGTTATAGTTTTGGAACATTATATTTCTTTGGATGGAATCTAAGTAGATAAATCAAAATACATTGTCATTTATTTCCGAAAAATCCCAAAAAAATTTAATGGTTATGTGGCCATTCCTAGTTCCTAATGGATTTTACTGTCGTTTCGTTCAGGAATTTAGAAATGATTTCACTACCCGTGTCCTGATTACTCATAAATGAAAAAGGATATGTTTTTTTAAAAAACCCATGGGGTTGTTTTTAATATGTTGAAATGGTGTCTCATATCACCACCTGTAATCAAGCCACCTCGGTGGGTTTTACCATTTGAGATCAAGAGTGATGCCTCTATCAATGGAGTTGGGGAAGTCATTGCACAAATGGTTGAGGATCCTACAAATGTTATTGTGTATGCCTCAAAAACATTGGGATATTCAAAATAAAAATACCCCACAACATAAAAGTAATTACATTTCATTTTATTTTTCTTTTATTTATTCATGTCATACCTTTTATGGTCAAAATTCATGGTGTTTTCAGACCATGAATCCCTCTAGAATCTCCATAGGAAACTGGAAGCCAAACCACATCTCATTCTTTGGATTCTCCTAATTTGAGAATTTAATATAGAAATTTGTGGTAAAAGTTGCATAGAATGTGTTGGATGACCATATCAATAGGATGATACCTTACTTTAACATTTAATCGTTCCCATGTATTCCTATAAATTTCATTATTTTTGATGTGAAACTCAAGATAGTCCATGGTATTATTCTTTGGTATGATGAAATTGAAAATTATTTTATAATATTGGTCATTCCGTATTATTTCAATAATTATCAGGCTAACCATGTAAATCATGTGTTATTTTGGTATATTGGTGATTATCCCTACCATTGGAAGATATGTTGTGATCAATTCATTGCGTGTTGTGTTCCTGATAGAAATTTTTAGTATTTTCATAGGTTCTAACACAGTCTTGTTTATTGGGGACACTTTGGTCCCCAAATGACTTCTCTCAAGGTCCTTGATTCTAATCTATTTTGGAAATACCTTTTTAAGGGGCCCAACATATCTATAAATCTTGTCGTAATTGCCAATTTAAGGGGAATGTATGTAAAAAAATTAAATTCCAGAAAACCCCTTCTCTCCCATGGAATTTTTTATGTTGAGGTCATTGAATTTATTTGACCAGCCCCCAATTCAATTTAGAACCATTATATTCCTTAGGTAGTGGATTATGTTTCAAAATGGTCAGTGGCATGAGCCGCAAACAATGATTAGTCAATTGAGGTTGTTGATTTTTTTAAAACACAAATCTTTTAAAGGTTTCTATTACATAGTCTCATAATCAGTGACATGGGTTCTCATTTGTATAACTGAACAATGAAATATATTTTTCATCGATATGGGGTCAGGCATTGAGTGTCTACTGATTATCACCAAGAAACAAATGGTCACGATAATGTGTAAAATAGAGATGAAAAAATCAATTCATGAAAAAACGGTTCAACAGAATACCCAATAATGGAGTCTTGGACTTGATGAATCATTATGGGTGTACTATACTTCCTTTAAAACTATAGTGTGCCTTATTTTCTTAAATTACTATTACATCATTTTAGTGATAAAAACATAAAAATATTACAATATGAGGATACAATGGTTTTTTCAGGGACAACTAGAACAATACATAACATTTACAAAATAAATAATAAACATTCATATAATCCATTCTTCTCTACATTCTTCTCAGCCCTTGTGTACTACTTAGTACATGTAGTTGCCTAAGTATATACATCAACAAGGGGTGATATAAAATCCTAATAATAGGAAATACAGTATCATGAAACAATGTTACATGGAGTGTTCATAATCATAAAGTCATTTATATAATAGCATGGAATGCAGTAATGCATAAAAGTGAAACATCACATCTTAGTGGTTAAACACCACACATAGTTGTGAGAAAATCATGCATCATGTTCAAAAAAAATTCACTTTATCTCATGAGATTAATCAATTTACCCAATGAATTGGGGAAATATATAATTACAATCACACCCTCCACATTCATACATTCATATTAATCTAAACAATTATGGGTACCCCATCACAACATAACATTTCCATTATCATACATTCCACATTGAAAATATGTCAAACATAAACATAAAAAAACAAATTGATAGAAATGGGTTTCAAACCATAAATAAAAAAATTATAAACATTTTTGTCCCAAAATAAATAGGGAATATCATTTTTGATATATGAACAATAACCTTGATTGGAGATTGAAACAATCTTTAATAATTGAAAAGGGTGTGATTAATTGGAACAAGATTTATTTTGGAAAAAATTGGATTTTTCATAAATCTTATAGAAAAAATTTATATCCTAGAAAATGTATTATAATTATCAATAAATGATTTTAAGGCATATTCATTCTGAAAATGGGTTTATATAGGAAAACCCAAAGAAATAGAGGTGGGTTCATGAATTTCTCCTTACATTGTCTCTGAACGGTTTCTTCACGTTAATGTCCTTTAAAATTATAGTATATTCAATAATTAACATTTCAATATCCATACAAACATTAATTTTATTCATTGAAGTGTTTTATGCTTTTAGGGGCCTTTGGATAAGTAATAGAGATTAAATTCCTTGTTCGGTAGTATAACGTTTCTTAGGATTTATGAATGGTTCACTTGTATTCATAAATGGTTATTCGTTTAATATGTTTTAAAACAACTAGAATTGTTTATATACATTATTACTCACATTATAGATATATAAATTATCTTATGATGAATATTTTTTATATATCATGCGAATGAATCATTTGATATAAATTAAATGATAAATGCTTGGATTAATTTGGTGGGTATTTTCACAATGAACATGTTTTGTATTATTGTTTTATATCATGGGAGTATAAGGATTATAGAACACAAAATAAGATAAAATAAATATATTTTTATCTAGTTATACCATTAAAATGGTTTCATGACCATTCTATTATATTTTAATGCAACTGGAAGACCTGTCATCCTGAAATGTCATAAAATTACACATCTCGGATGGTGGTTTCATTTTTAGTACAATATTGGAGGGAAGGTGATATTGTAATGAACTATCCCACTATAATAATATAATTCTATTAAATGTATTATATTTTTATTATCATAAATTTTGGTGGAATGAAGGTGGGGAATGAAAATGAAAATAAATGAATTTGAATGATAATTAAAATCTCAGAAAGAGGAATTTACCCATTGAGGTTATCTTCATTGAGAGACTATTTAGGGGAGAGGATTTGGTATTTTGAGGAGACCAAGGGCTGCTAGATGTAGGGAACGATCTTGGGGGGGTATCATCAATGAATTTAGTTAATAATTGATGCTTTAGAGGTGTGAATAAATGAGGGTTTGAGGGGTGGTATTTCTAGTGGAGGGGTGGATGGTTTTCTTATTATTATACTCCTTAATTAATTATTTCTCCAGAATACAAGAAATAATGAATATTCTTGTGACTAAAAATAGTAATGAGTGCATTTGAGTTCTAACCATTGACCATTTACAACATCCATTACTCAACCATGATGCATACATTTATTTATATATAATATTTTATAAATTATCAAATTTCACAATTCAATAATAATTAATGTATTTTAGAAAAATCCCAAAAATTTAACATAAACATTTGTCGACGCAGGTAAACCAAAATTGAAGTACATTTTTTATAAATAATTATCTAAATATGAAAATATTTATTTTTAATTAAAATAATAATTTACATGAATAATAATGATTTTAAATTTAAAATTGGTTTTATAATGCTTTCAAAAGTTAATGAAGTCTTATAAAATTATATTAAAACAATATAAAATGAAAAATGATAATTTATGAAATCATTTATGGGGAAAAATTATTTTAAATGAATAAGTCAATTTTAATTGATTATTTACTACTTACAAAAATACCAATACATTTACTATGATCATATTTTCACATATAAGATGCCTAAATATTATTCATACATTCATTGGAGAGGTTACTATTATTTTTTTTGATTTAATAAACATAATAGTCATATTAATATTCATATGGGTAGGTTTCTATTCACTAAAAATTATTTTTTTCCTATCAGACTCCAATCTTATTAATGATCACAACCATATATGCTAGAATTTTGATATTCAAAACCTAGAAGTCACAAATTTTAGTTTAAAGGTGACATAGTAATTCATTTAAGCATGATGTGGCATGGTTTTTTCTAATGGGATTATATATGATTATGATATTAATATAATAAGGGATAAATTTCATTGATAAAATGTTGGGTCATTACATTCTTCCCACCTTTTGAAATTTCCACATCGAAATTTCATTTTACCAAAACAGGTGAGGGTACTTCTCCTTCATTGTATCCTCTGGTTACCAAGATACTTCTTCAATTTTATGGTTCCACCAAAACAATTTGACAAGGTGGGTTGTCTTGTTGTGTATAACCTTATCTATTTGATATATAATATATATTGGTATGACCTCATAAGAGATATTATCATCCAACTATACTACCTACGAGGTCAGTACATGTAATGGATCAATATGTACTTCCTTAGGAGTGATAAATGAAACATCAAATAAAAAGGAGCCATATATTATGCAAGTGAATGCAGATAATCCATATATCCTATGCAATTAAGGAAATCAAAGGGGAAAATTACCTTAGGATTATCTTCCATTTCTTCCCAAACTGTATGACTCTTCTGAGGTGATATCATAAGTAAGACTTTATCTCCAATGTTGAACTCCTTGTCCATTAAGAGGTTTTCAACATAGCTCTTTTACCAACTATGAGAACCTTTGATCTGTTTCTTGATAACATGAACCATTTATTTCATATCTTTCACAAGATCAGTTCAACATAGCTTTATGTCTCCAACTTTATCCCAACATGATAGAGTTCTACATCTCCTTCCATATAGATCTTCATATGGAGCCATTTGAATTCTCGAGTAGAAGATATTATTGGATGGGAACTCAACCAATGGGAGATAATGATCCCATACACCTTTCATTTCTAATGATTAGACTCTTAGAAAATCATTAACTGTCTAAATAGTCCATTAAGGCTATCCATCAGTTTCAGGGTGATAGGTCTTACTAAAATTTAAATCAATGGTCAATGCATGTTGGGGACTCCTCCGGAATATAGATGTGAACCATGTATCACGATCAAAGATAATAATGAGTGGATACCCATGTAGCCTCACCACTTTTTCACAAATATAACTAGTACTCCGCCCGTGCATTTTCACGGCACTATAAAAAAATTATCTTATCAATAATAAAATACCAATTTTGAAACATAATAAATCATATTAAAATAAAAATGTTTAAAACAAAAAA
The DNA here is from genome assembly GCA_963277665.1 of Viscum album. Classification (NCBI taxonomy): domain Eukaryota; kingdom Viridiplantae; phylum Streptophyta; class Magnoliopsida; order Santalales; family Viscaceae; genus Viscum; species Viscum album. The sequence goes on along the minus strand of OY728134.1, from coordinate 132,244,567 downwards.
TGAGTGGTACATATAATGGAAAAGAAGGAACAGTATGTAGTCATTTATTGAGATAGAAATCTTAATGTAACAAACAACATGTGATTAAAAAAACTCAAAATTTTGATAGAAAAATACACAAAAGTCACTGGAATGCTGCATTAACAAACCCCATTCTAGGAATATGTAGAGGATAGAAAAATCTCCCATTATAGGAAATGTGATAGTTGGTCTGGAGTGACATCATCCCAAACAGTTGAAGTCTTACAGTCAGCCCATCAAAGAGTGTTCTGGCAGTAATTTATGAGACTGAATGATATCAATTTCAAATAACATTGCATGAAAAGAATATTTAATCACATTAAATTGTGTTTTTTTCAACCATTCCAAACTAAATCCAAAAATTAAAGTAATATTTTTATGAATAACAAAGTTAACTTATTCATAAAATTCAACAGTCCTAAATCAAATATGAAGATGTGTCGCTTCCCTCCCTTCAACTGGTGATTCGATATGTCTGCAGGTTATATCCTGCGCTCCTCTTACCACAAACTATTTTTCATAGTGCACCGCCTTTCTTCCTTCAACAACGATCAAATAAACAATTGGTGTATCTTGTTGTCTTCACCAAAAAACCAGATATAGGTGGAAAACGTCTCGACTCCCTTTTATTTCTTCTTCCGCTTTGGATTAAATGCAGTCAATCTTCTGAGTTAATGGATATGGAAACTCCTGTTTTCTAGCACTTGAAATATCCAATTAAATGAGTCAAACAAATGACTCGTCCAGCTTTCCACAACAAATGCCCTCGTTAGATTGAGATTTCCATAAACGATATTCCATATTTCAAAAAATATGGACACTCCCAATTATGTAGTCAATACTGAATTCAAAATAACCCTGAATTTCAAAACGCAATTCTATTTTAAATCCACATAAAACAACCTTATTTTAAATATCTATTTAAATATTTAAATGCGGTATTCAAATCTCCACATAATTCAGAGTGTCCTTCCTGGCATAATATCATATCATTCCCCCATAACACCACCGCAATAACTTTTCATTCAAAGCCTTTCATGTAAATCCTTCTGAAATTTTGTCTAGCTTGAAGTCATAAGATTTAGACAATTTTTAGAGGCATTAAATAGAAGATTTAAAATTACCTCCATTTACATTATATTTAGATAAATCCATAAGCTTTCCAACATATCATAGATCACCTCATTCCAGCTCCTGTAGCTCCTGGATAAACAGAGGTGATTCCAAAGAAGTATTTCTTCAGACTCGTGCCCCTACCCAATTGGAATTAGAAACATGGACCAATGAAAATAAGTTAATATTGGAAAATTCACAATAAACATCTCATAAATGATTGATCAATCATATTTATAGGGAGAAATTTTTCATTATAAAAAATAATGAAATCAATACACTACAGTCAGTAAATTTAAATACAATTTATAAATTTAATCACAAATGATATATTCAATGCATCCCAAACACTAACAAACTTGTTGCCACATAACAAAATTAAAAAAATGCAGTATAACATGAATCAGGATTCCCATGAACTGGTTTTAACTATATCTGGTGTGCAGGTCGGACTGTCATATGCAGGTTCCTCCTTCATACTTCACGCCATCTAGAAGGGTGCATCTGTGGTGCATTGGATGACCACTTCTAGATGGTGGTAATGCATCGATTTAATATATCTAATAAAAAATAAACAGGGAAAAATGTACAATATACAATCTATACTGGTGAGAAAGGATAAGCATGTGTGTTATATGTGTTATAACAACATTCTTGTATCCTATAATAAAAGTAGAGTTAAATGTTGATATAAAAATGTATAAGCTAATTTGAAAAAGAACAGGTTCTATAATGTTCTTGTGATACCTTTTATATGCACCACATAATGTCAATCAGCTAAGAAAGTCCTCTATTTTATGTTTTTCTTTAAACGGGGATGTAGTTCATTGGCATGGCTTGTGGATGTTGCATCATCATGAGTCATTGTAACTGTCTATTTCCCTACATCGTCATCATAAAACTCAATCAACATATTTCTGTACATTAAGAGATGAATTAAATCAATAAGTTACAAAATATACTGACCACTGTAATTATTTAATCAGTAATTTGATGTTCACAAATTGTCAAATGAGTCCAAAAATTGAACTGTGTTTAAATGATATAATGAAATTGATACTGCAAAAAAACAACATTGTCTAATCCAAATATGTAATCAAAATAGAAGGCAGTTAAAAAAACACCTACCTAGGTTACTATTTTTACAACTTACATAAACACAGACCAATCCTGGATAAGCGGAGGGGTAGACAAATATCATTTCCCTGAATGGAGACAGTCACCCATGTGAAGTAGCATCAACAAGGATCCCTCAACCACATTAAAATACCTGACAACAAGAAAGTGAAAAACATTGATAAAGATATATTTAATGTTGATGTTTCTTAACTCAATGTCAAGAGTGATGTACTGCTGGTTTTAAAGCTCACCTGAATAGTGAAAAGTAATGGATAAACTGTGGTGATTCCAGATTTTTTTCCACTGAATCAAGACATTCACCCATGCCAAGAAAATTTGAAAGGGATCTCTCAACCACTTTAGAAGACTTGAAAACATGATATTGACTTAAAAAATATATATGAGGATATATTGAATATTGGGATAGCAGGAGAATAAATGTCACCATTCTATTCAACTTCGAAGCTCTGTAAATAATAAGTGCATGTAGAATATTCAAATACACATAAGGGAATACATATTAAAAAATTCAAAAAAAATCATTACTATATGAATACAATCATAACAGCTTGTGTTTGATGGGATACCTCCATTGTCTACCCCATGAAAGGGTATAAGCCAATGATAAGTCTAGTCAAGTATGGTTCTGCAATGGGAGGAAACATTGCCTTGATTATTGAATGATTAACGTTGAATGGAAAAAAACATCTTCCAATGTTCATTTTTCTGTCATTATTAAAAAATGAATTTAAAAATTGAATATGAATCATTTAGAATGTTTATAATAGAAAATAAAATATCATATGTTTTGATTCTAGAAAAATTGTTTATCATAAAAAGTGTTCCAATGATTTTAATTTCATACCATATTGTGGTACCAAAGAAGTATTTCTTCAGCCTCGTGCCCCTACCCAACTGGAATTAGAAACATGGACCAATGAAAATAAGTTAATATTTTAAAAATCACAACAAACATCTCATTAATGTTTGACCAAGCATATTGATAGGGCACAATTTGAAATAATAAAAAATAATGAAATCAATACACTACAGTAAGTAAATTTAAATACAATTTATAAATTTAATCACAAATGATATATACAATGTATCCCAAACATTCAGAAATCTGCTGCCACATACTAAATTTAAAAAAGTATATGAATTGAATTAAATCCAATGCAAATTAGATGGTAAGAATATGAATAGAATTAAATCACATTGATGCACTCGAAACCATCAAACTGAACCTTGATAACCTACACCAACAGACATTGAATTAAATAAGCCAACTACATTAATTAAATCAATGATAACCTATATCGTGTGAACCCGAATTAAATCAGGAAAGAACAACTCCACAGCCTGCATATGAAACCATGAAAGTGCATAAAGAGTCAAGATTTTAAAAGAAATAATTCAATTATACCTGCGTAAGAAAAATAGTGAAACCATTCCATCACATTCGAAAATTTACCATCTAATTGAACAATTATAACCTACACCAACACACTTTGAATTAAATAAGCCAACTGCATTAAATAAATCATCGATAACCTATATCTTGTGAACCCGATTTAAATCAACCAAGCACAACTCTACAACCTGCATCTGAAACCATGAAATCTTTCATGGAAAACCTAGTTCACACACAAATAAAGAAATTATCATAATTAAAAAAATATTATCAAGGTTGTAATTTCTTCAATTAAACCTATCAAAGTAACTCCATTTCAAATTATAATGTAGGGATATGAATTGAATTAAATGTCATTGATGGGCTGGAAACCATCAAACTGATCCTTCATAACCTACACCAACATACTTTGAATTAAAAAAGCCAACTGCATTAATTAAATCAAGGATAACCTATTTGTGTGAACCCGAAATAAATCAGGAAAGCAGAACTTCACAACCTGCATCTGAAACCATGCATTTGCACAAAGAGTCAAGATTTTATATGCAAAGAGAGCATTAAATAAATTTTAGTGTAAAGAGAGCATTAAATAAATTGTAGTATAAATTGTGAATGCAGACATAGAATTTGATAAAGATATATGCGTGTACCTTTATGTAGCTGTAAAAATGTTACAGACAAAATATGCATGTATGATTTAGTGGAAGGTGCAGGTTATATTTATTGGTATTTAAACCCAATTTGATAGGAACACGAGGCCCGTATGCTAACAGTTGTTCTCTTATATACTTGATATTGTGCTAAATGGAATTAGTAAAGTGAAGAATTTGTTTGTAGTTCAATAAAAATGTATTGCGTAAAGCAGTTAGAAGGTTTAATTATGTGTATGGTATACTCACAATGTGAATATCAGCAGCAGCAGATATGAAAATAAGAAGACGAATCGTTGTCAGGAGAAAATCCTCGTGCGGTTGCTGGGTAATGAAAAATTCATAATCAATTGAATGATGTAGGTTTCATATTTCCGTTGAAAGTAAGAATACTACTACCTCAACAGAGTATTGCTGTAAAGTCTATTCTTCCGGACATCCATTGGTCCTCCGCTAGCCGACGCAGTGGAATAGAGTTGTCGGTTCTTGTCGTGGATGGTGTATAAGTGGGCTGTGGAATACGGCGATGCAGTAGAAGTAATCGGGAATCCCTTATATACCGAGGAGTTGTACAACTCAGAATCTGGTAGCGATAGTCGACATATAATTTCCTGAGACAATGACTGCAAATATGAAGTTAGTATCGGAATAAATCAATGTAGAATGATAATAAGGCTGGAGGAAGATGATGTTGAAGCGTTTGTTGTAAGGGTAGTAGATGCAGTCTCTCTGTGTTAGTCGTCAGAAGAGGGAAACCGCCGGCCTGAATACGGGTGTTGGTAAGGCCATCATTGTAGGCACACTGCGGGACGAAGAAGCTTAGAGGTGGATACTGTAATCGGGGACCCGCGGGATGAAGAAGCTCGGAGATGGATACTGTAATCGTGTAGCTGCGGGAGGAAGAAGCTAGGAGAACGATCAAAGGTACACTATGGGATGAAGAATCTCGGAGATAGAAACCGTAATTGGCGAGCCGCGAGAGGATGAATCTGGGAGGACGAAACCCTAATGGAGGACCCACGTGAGAAAGCTGTTCGTTGGAGGAAACATTTTCGGGGATAACTGCGTCGGGCATCGCGGTATCCTATAGGATATGAGAGGAATTTCTGTGAAAGGTGGATGGTGAAATGGTAATTCGAGAATGGAAATGGGTGACGTGGAATTCTGGCTAACTGACACGTAAGCCTGGTTATACCCAGGTTTAGTAAATATAGTGGATTACAATTTTTTCAAGAGTAATATCATCCTGAATGGTGATAATGTTTTTAGTCTGGGTGAGTTGGTAAAACACAACCCATATCGCAATATTTCTCTTAGATGTCTTTAGGAGACCTATGTCAAAGGCCATATTGACATTATCCCCTTTTCAAATTTAAAATGGAAAAGGTTTCATCAACACTTTGAAGGTTTATATCTACATTTTATTATTTAAATTTCAAACTCCTTGACATATATTCAGCAATATCCATTTTCATTTTTTCCTACTAAAAGTGTTCTCGGAGATCAATATACATCTCGGTGCTCCAAGGAATGATAGAGAAAGGATATATATACGAATTATCAAGTAGGTACTTATTTATCTCAGTTGATGAAGGCACAAAAAGGTTTATTCCCAAACCAATCACAACATTATCATCGATATGGAAATCTAACAACATCCCATCCTTCACAGAATTAAACCTCGTTTGTAGCTTCGGATCATTACATTGTTATTTCATAATCATATGTTGGAAAGGTAGTTGGGAAATAAATTGGGAAAGGATGTATTTATTCCATAATATTTTGATTTACAAATCCATAAATTTCATATCCATGAAGATAGGGTTTTGTCAATTAACAACATGGATAGATTAACAAGATCTTTTCTATATAGAGCAGCAGATACCCCATTGGCCTTGACAGGATCATAGTGAATAGAGTAATAATAATGATTTATTAGCACTAACTATCTCCATTGACACATGATGATCTACGATTTGAGAATATATACATTAGACTCTTATGATCTGTGTATATGTCACACTTCTCAACATAGATGTTGTGCTGCCATATTTTCAAGGTAAAAAATCACAAATTCTAGTTCCAGATCAAGTGTCAGTGTAACGACCCGAAATTTTGAATAAATCTTGTTTCCTAATTTCATGTGTTATTTTTTATACTAAAAAAAATGTTTTATTTGATAAACATGATTATAAATAAAATGAGACCATTGGTTTTTGAGTGTTATATGACCATCGGTCAATACGACCACCGTGAACAAAATGTTTTGATTATTGTCTCTAAATTTAAGTAATCTTGGTTAATTATTATAGAAAGAAGATTTGATGGCCTCACCTAGTAGCCTTGGGCCGATCGAAGCCCATCTAACAGAGATTGGGAAGGAGGTAGCACCATTGGGCTTTGCTCTGGACCAAATCCAAGCCGAACTTCATCATGTGAAGCTAGAACGGAATCGACTTCGCGAGAAGTTCAAACTGATAGAAATTACTACTCGGGCAATGTTGACTGAGCCGCCCCAAAATTCTATCACCCTAGCACACCTTACTCTTAGGTCCTATGCTGGTATTATAAGGGGTTATGTAACGAGACCGTAATTGCCTTGTGTAATCCTTTTTTTTAAATAAAAATTTGGATTTCTTCTTATGATGAAGTTATGAATTTTGAAATGACCGGATAAATATAGTATGCATATTTTTGATGAATTTTAGAAAAAGGATATTTTAAAAATGGTTGTGTAAACCTTAAATAATTAAAAATGTGTAATGATTTTCAAAAAATGGTCTTCTACAATTATGTCCAGTACGAAATTTAGAGTCTAATAAAATCAACTTGATTTTTGATGAATAGTAAATTGTGAATAGTGATTTTACGCTTAGGATTAGTAATGTGACCAAATGGATTAGTAATCTCACTTAAAGAAAGTTTTAAAATAATCTAGGCACCTTGATTAAGTAATGTGATTCAATAAAATAGTTAAATAACGGTTTCATTAATTATTATTCAAGTATTAGTTTTTTCGGGTGAATAGTGTTTTTTAATTAAAAATTTAATTAAAAATAATTAGAAAATTATTTTTATAAAAATGACTTCATTTTTGAACTCAGAGCATCGATATTATGTTATGGTAATTTTTGGGGATTTTTCTGAAAAAAGTGAATTTTCGATGAATAGTGTTTTTTTTTTAAAAATTAAATTAAAAATATTTAGAAAATTATTTTTATAAAATGGATTTCATTTTTGAAATCAGAGCATTGATATTTGGTTAAGGTGGAATTTTGGGGTTATTCTGAGAAGGTTGAATTTTCAGTGAATAGTAAAAATACAGTTTTAGGGTTTCGGTATGTTTAATGACATCATAATGGTGTCATGATGATGTCATGAGATCTTTTGAGGGTTGGCCGGCCAAGGGTGATGAATTATTGTTGTGGGGGCCCCATGTGGCCTAACTCCATGATAAATGCCAAGGGAGAGCACATGGGTTTGAGAAAAGCACATGTGAGGTGTCCTTTGGCCATTAATGCCTTGTCCCCTCACTTTCCCTATAAATACCAAGCCCTCCTCTCATCCATTCGACTCCCCACTCATTCCCAACGAATTTATGGTCTCATTACCTCCCAAGGAGTCCTCCCAAGGTGCCCCCAAGCCCTCAAGGTCCCAACCTTTGAGGTTTAAGAGTTACATTTTAAGGTAAGGGATCCGACCTCTCTCTTTCTTTTCAAGTAATCTCTTTTATGTCATTTCATTTATACTCCATGTTATTATGTTGGAGGATGTTATTTTATATTCATCCTACTGCCTATTTCATGTTCATATGATGAGAGACCCCCCTTGCTCTCATCAATTCGTTTTAAGAATGTTTAAGTGGCGCCGTTAGGCTGCCGAATTTTTAAGGGATTCTTTCACCTTCCTCGTTTTCAAGTTCTATTTTCATTCAAGTCTTTCATGTTCCTTTTTATTATGTTGGGGTATGATCTCTAAATTTATCATACTTGACTCTTATGTTCATATTATGAGAGACCCCATTTTATCACTTCAATTCAGTATTTTGAAGTTTTAAGTGGCGCCGTTAGGCTGCCGAATTTTTAAGTGGTTCTTCACCCTTCTCGTTTTGAAGTTCTACTTTCATGTCAATTATTTCAAGTTCCTTTTTGTTATATTGGGGTATAATCTCTATATCTATCATACTGGACTCTTATGTTCACATGATTAGAGACCCCATTTTATCACTTCAATTCAGTATTTTGAAGTTTTAAGTGGCGCCGTTAGGCTGCCGAATTTTTAAGTGGTTCTTCAGCCTTCTCGTTTTGAAGTTCTACTTTCATGTCAATTATTTCAAGTTCCTTTTTGTTATATTGGGGTATGATCTCTATATCTATCATACTGGACTCTTATGTTAATATGATGAGAGACCCCATTTGATCGCTTCAATTCAGTATTTTGAAGTTTTAAGTGGCGCCGTTAGGCTGCTGAATTTTTAAGTGGTTCCTCACCCTTCTCGTTTTGAAGTTCTACTTTCATGTCAATTCTTTCAAGTTCCTTTTTTTTATGTTGGGGAATTATCTATATATCCATCATACTGATCTCTTATTATCATATGATGAGGGACCCTATTTGATCTTGTCAAATCATTTTCTTTTGAAGTTAAGTGACGCCGTAAGGCTGCCGAATTTTCATAAGAGAAATCTAAACTTTTTTTTTCCATGTTTTTCATTTCAAATGGTATGTCCCTAAAATTTCATTACCATGTCCATATGTCCTTCTTATTCCTTCACCCTACTGTTTTATGGATCATTTATGAGTGGGTGACCCATGTCCCCTCTCATTTCAATGTTTTCTAAAACCCCGAAACTTAGCCGTTATGCTGCAGAATTTTCCCCTCAAAATGCCTCTCTCTTTTCTCAAAAATTATTTTATGTTATAAAGTTAATACTCAAAGCACTTATTTATACAAGGGTATTCACATATATATCAAAATTTTCCATTTTAAATTCTGGGATTTACATACATGAGACCCGCTTTCCTTTTCCATGGGTTTAAAGTGACGTAAAGATCATGTCTTTAAAGCAGTTTATAAAACGTTATGATTATGAAATGAAACCCATTTATTTTATGCTATGTGGGTTATTTATGAAATGTTTGATGATGATATATGTGGCTCACATGATAATAAAGGCAAATTTAAGGGTGCGCCCTGATAGCGCTCCAATGAATTGGGTAATGATGTAACCACTAGAGATTACAATTTTCACGATACCTCGGTGAATAACCTTGGTAATTTTCAAATGACACCTTGGGGATGGACCTTGGTGATATGTTCATGATTGTCTATGTTAAATGATGTAGCCACATCTTCAATTTATGAAAAATGTTATTTTTATTATGAAATGCCTCATGATTTCTTTCTCATGCCTTAAAGTTCTTTTCATGTCCTTATTGAAGTATCTCAAGTTCACATGTGAAATGTTCCTCTTGTTTCCCTTACTGGGCCTTCTGCTCACCCTTTCTTTTGATGTATGTCCCCAGGTTATGAGATGCATAATGAACATAGGATGAACTAAAGGAGAATCCTTTCAAGTGTTTAAGAAGAATGTTTTTATGTTTTTTTTATGTATTATGATCCTTGTTTCCAAGACACTAAACCTTAACGATCATCAGTTTTGTGTAATGTAATGAAAGTTTATGTTATAAAATGGCGGGATGTTATAGTTGGTATCAAAGGATGGTTTAGTTATTTGTGGAAATTAGGATATGAAAACTCTAGGAGGAACCCTACAGAAAAGTTTAATATAGTAAATCTTCCTGGTATTTTGGTGAGTATTGAGTAAGGGGTTGCCAAGCAAATACATCCCTGTCTGGATACGAGCAGGTAGAGGTGGCTCTGGCACAGATGTACATAGGGGTAAAACCCGAAAACACCGCTTTGAGCTAGACTCGAATGGGAACTGGTACACGACAACGGGCCTTGCTGCACTCTTGGTTACGACACTCCCGGGGGATATGCTTTGGTAAATTCATAAGCTTGGTATGAACCATTATTAAAGGAACAAAGATAAAATAAAATAAAGATTCACATAAGAATATATGATCATGGATAACCTAGATGGGAACCTAGGGGATCACAAGTTAGGGTATACTTTTCTTCTACATGTTATCCTTATATGATTTAAGTTCCTTTTCATGATTATTGGTTAAGTATTTAAGCCTCTAATTATACTTTATCTTCTTAGTTAATGGTGGGAAATGGAATAACGTGTCCCAACAACCAATGTGATAGGAAATGCGAAAATTTCCGTATTAATATGTCAGAGATGATTAGGGGATTAAAAGATGATTATTATTTTGGAAGGCGTTCACTATTTTGGGGACCCTATATGATCGAGGTAAATAGATTACTATAGTATTTTCATTGAGGAGTAAGGTTGACTTATATTTTGAAGAATTGATGAATTTAAGGTGGACTTATAGTAATTTAGGTTACTTTTGGGAATGATTAACCTATCTTGGGTAAAATATGTTTAGGTTAGCTACTTTTGTTATAAGATGTTAGGAGTGGTTGATTTTGTCTGGAGATGAACAATGAAGTTGTTTTGGAAGACTATGTTATCAAATCCTTCTTGTATTTGGGTTTCAATCTTAGTTTGGTTTATTTTGAGGAATTTTAAGGACCGTTATTTATGGAGTGGTCTATGATGAACGTTAGGTAGTACCATGGAACTTTGAAGATTTAAAAGTAGGTTCTATTCCTATGGGATTCTTTCTTTTTGAAGAGTTGTTTTACCTTAACCTTTCTGTTTTTGGGATAATGTTTAAAGATAGAAGAAATAGATAGTTAATCTTTTGTAGATTATGTGATTCTATAGAAGATGATTCTTGTGCTTTTATGAGACCAAGTGTTTTTGAATTCTCATCATTTGGCGAAAAGATTAGTGTTGGTAGGGACTTGTTAAAGGATGAAACTCTACTTGAAGGTAGGTATATTTTCTTATGTTTTTGTTCTATGTAGTAAATGAAATCCTCAAAATTATGAAAAGAAACGTAAAACAAAAATGTTGTTGGTTTACGTTTCCTACTAGGTAATCAAAGACCGTTTACACACATCATAAGTTTGGGATTTTCTCATGGTTAACTTTCTCCTAATCATGTTCTCTATCACTCTCCCTCAGAACTGACCCTTTGTTTTTTCCTCCATGTCCATGTTTTCCTACATGGAACCCGAGTGTGGGTTAACTCGGGTGGCCTTTGTACTTCCTTTTTTTTTCTTTTAAAGTAATGGTGTTACTGACTCTTTTTTCGATGTGGGACTTTCAATGAAATTTCAAAACCCAATTTAAAAAAAATTGCGAGGACGCAATTTCTTAAGGGGGGAAGATTGTAACGACCCCAAATTTTGAATAAATCTTGTTTCCTAATTTCATGTGTTATTTTTTATACTAAAAAAATGTTTTATTTGATAAACATGATTATAAATAAAATGAGACCATTGGTTTTTGAGTGTTATATGACCATCGGTCAATACGACCACCGTGAACAAAATGTTTTGATTATTGTCTCTAAATTTAAGTAATCTTGGTTAATTATTATAGAAAGAAGATTTGATGGCCTCACCTAGTAGCCTTGGGCCGATCGAAGCCCATCTAACAGAGATTGGGAAGGAGGTAGCACCATTGGGCTTTGCTCTGGACCAAATCCAAGCCGAACTTCATCATGTGAAGCTAGAACGGAATCGACTTCGCGAGAAGTTCAAACTGATAGAAATTACTACTCGGGCAATGTTGACTGAGCCGCCCCAAAATTCTATCACCCTAGCACACCTTACTCTTAGGTCCTATGCTGGTATTATAAGGGGTTATGTAACGAGACCGTAATTGCCTTGTGTAATCCTTTTTTTTAAATAAAAATTTGGATTTCTTCGTATGATGAAGTTATGAATTTTGAAATGACCGGATAAATATAGTATGCATATTTTTGATGAATTTTAGAAAAAGGATATTTTAAAAATGGTTGTGTAAACCTTAAATAATTAAAAATGTGTAATGATTTTCAAAAAATGGTCTTCTACAATTATGTCCAGTACGAAATTTAGAGTCTAATAAAATCAACTTGATTTTTGATGAATAGTAAATTGTGAATAGTGATTTTACGCTTAGGATTAGTAATGTGACCAAATGGATTAGTAATCTCACTTAAAGAAATTTTTAAAATAATCTAGGCACCTTGATTAAGTAATGTGATTCAATAAAATAGTTAAATAATGGTTTCATTAATTATTATTCAAGTATTAGTTTTTTCGGGTGAATAGTGTTTTTTAATTAAAAATTTAATTAAAAATAATTAGAAAATTATTTTTATAAAAATGACTTCATTTTTGAACTCAGAGCATCGATATTATGTTATGGTAATTTTTGGGGATTTTTCTGAAAAAAGTGAATTTTCGATGAATAGTGTTTTTTTTAAAAAAATTAAATTAAAAATATTTAGAAAATTATTTTTATAAAATGGATTTCATTTTTGAAATCAGAGCATTGATATTTGGTTAAGGTGAAATTTTGGGGTTATTCTGAGAAGGTTGAATTTTCAGTGAATAGTAAAAATACAGTTTTAGGGTTTCGGTATGTTTAATGACATCATAATGGTGTCGTGATGATGTCATGAGATCTTTTGAGGGTTGGCCGGCCAAGGGTGATGAATTATTGTTGTGGGGGCCCCATGTGGCCTAACTCCATGATAAATGCCAAGGGAGAGCACATGGGTTTGAGAAAAGCACATGTGAGGTGTCCTTTGGCCATTAATGCCTTGTCCCCTCACTTTCCCTATAAATACCAAGCCCTCCTCTCATCCATTCGACTCCCCACTCATTCCCAACGAATTTATGGTCTCATTACCTCCCAAGGAGTCCTCCCAAGGTGCCCCCAAGCCCTCAAGGTCCCAACCTTTGAGGTTTAAGAGTTACATTTTAAGGTAAGGGATCTGACCTCTCTCTTTCTTTTCAAGTAATCTCTTTTATGTCATTTCATTTATAATCCATGTTATTATGTTGGAGGATGTTATTTTATATTCATCCTACTTCCTATTTCATGTTCATATGATGAGAGACCCCCCTTGCTCTCATCAATTCGTTTTAAGAATGTTTAAGTGGCGCCGTTAGGCTGCCGAATTTTTAAGGGATTCTTTCACCTTCCTCGTTTTCAAGTTCTATTTTCATTCAAGTCTTTCATGTTCCTTTTTATTATGTTGGGGTATGATCTCTAAATTTATCATACTGGACTCTTATGTTCATATGATGAGAGACCCCATTTTATCACTTCAATTCAGTATTTTGAAGTTTTAAGTGGCGCCGTTAGGCTGCCGAATTTTTAAGTGGTTCTTCACCCTTCTCGTTTTGAAGTTCTACTTTCATGTCAATTATTTCAAGTTCCTTTTTGTTATATTGGGGTATGATCTCTATATCTATCATACTGGACTCTTATGTTCACATGATGAGAGACCCCATTTTATCACTTCAATTCAGTATTTTGAAGTTTTAAGTGGCGCCGTTAGGCTGCCGAATTTTTAAGTGGTTCTTCACCCTTCTCGTTTTGAAGTTCTACTTTCATGTCAATTATTTCAAGTTCCTTTTTGTTATATTGGGGTATGATCTCTATATCTATCATACTGGACTCTTATGTTCATATGATGAGAGACCCCATTTGATCGCTTCAATTCAGTATTTTGAAGTTTTAAGTGGCGCCGTTAGGCTGCTGAATTTTTAAGTGGTTCTTCACCCTTCTCGTTTTGAAGTTCTACTTTCATGTCAATTCTTTCAAGTTCCTTTTTGTTATGTTGGGGAATTATCTATATATCCATCATACTGATCTCTTATTATCATATGATGAGGGACCCTATTTGATCTTGTCAAATCATTTTCTTTTGAAGTTAAGTGACGCCGTAAGGCTGCCGAATTTTCATAAGAGAAATCTAAACTTTTTTTTTCCATGTTTTTCATTTCAAATGGTATGTCCCTAAAATTTCATTACCATGTCCATATGTCCTTCTTATTCCTTCACCCTACTGTTTTATGGATCATTTATGAGTGGGTGACCCATGTCCCCTCTCATTTCAATGTTTTCTAAAACCCCGAAACTTAGCCGTTATGCTGCAGAATTTTCCCCTCAAAATGCCTCTCTCTTTTCTCAAAAATTATTTTATGTTATAAAGTTAATACTCAAAGCACTTATTTATACAAGGTTATTCACATATATATCAAAATTTTCCATTTTAAATTCTGGGATTTACATACATGAGACCCGCTTTCCCTTTCCGTGGGTTTAAAGTGACGTAAAGATCATGTCTTTAAAGCAGTTTTTAAAACGTTATGATTATGAAATGAAACCCATTTATTTTATGCTATGTGGGTTATTTATGAAATGTTTGATGATGATATATGTGGCTCACATGATAATAAAGGCAAATTTAAGGGTGCGCCCTGTTAGCGCTCCAATGCATTGGGTAATGATGTAACCACTAGAGATTACAATTTTCACGATACCTCGGTGAATAACCTTGGTAATTTTCAAATGACACCTTGGGGATGGACCTTGGTGATATGTTCATGATTGTCTATGTTAAATGATGTAGCCAAATCTTCAAGTTATGAAAAATGTTATTTTTATTATGAAATGCCTCATGATTTCTTTCTCATGCCTTAAAGTTCTTTTCATGTCCTTATTGAAGTATCTCAAGTTCACATGTGAAATGTTCCTCTTGTTTCCCTTACTGGGCCTTCTGCTCACCCTTTCTTTTGATGTATGTCCCCAGGTTATGAGATGCATAATGAACATAGGATGAACTAAAGGAGAAGCCTTTCAAGTGTTTAAGAAGAATGTTTTTATGTTTTTTTTATGTATTATGATCCTTGTTTCCAAGACACTAAACCTTAACGATCCTCAGTTTTGTGTAATGTAATGAAAGTTTATGTTATAAAATGGTGGGATGTTATAGTCAGGTAGTTCTGCTCATGGGTAATCAACTAACATGAGGAGTAAGAAATAACATTATAATTTTTAAATAGTACTCAACCCATGCCTTTCTTTCTAGAATCATTGTATGTCACAAAAATGTCCCCACTCTTCAGAAATGTGAGTACAAGTACAGTGATCAACCTTATCTTTATCTCCATGAAGCTTCCCTCACATTCTTCCCTCTAGAAATACATTACACTTTTCCATCTAAACATATTTTTCATGCTTGTAAATGATGAGATTTTTTTCACAAAATATGAATATTTCCCCGATGATTTATGAAATCTAAAAATTTCACTGACAATTAATGATCTGGTCCATTCCTCAATAGCTGTTATTTTTGAAAGGTCTATAGAAATTCACTCACTTGTGATCACATGTCCCCAGAATGTGACTTACTACATATAAATGTCACACTTACTGAACTTGGTTTTAACTTATCCTTTCCCTATGTATTCAACAAAAGTCATATATGTTCTTTATGTTCCTCCTTTATCAGAGAGTAGATGAAAATATCATCAATAAAAACTACCCCAAATTCATTTATATAATGCCAGAACACTATATTCATCAAATCCATGATGAATTAAGGGGAATTAGTAATTCTAATGGGAATCATCATAAACAAATAGTTCCCATACCATGTAAAAAATGTAGTATTCTGAATATCTTCATTATTCCCCATTAACTGATGATATCCAAAACAATGATCCACCGTTGAGAAGTACTAATCTCCTCATTTTTTTATTGAACATGTCATCCATCATTGGGAGATGACACTTGTCAATATGGTGACCTTGTTGACTTCATGATAATCGATACATAACCAGATTGATCAATCCTCCTTCCCAAATTGCACTAGAACACCCCAAGATGATTCCCTAGGGCGTATGAACGCATTGTCCAAATGCTCTTGCAACTACTTCTTTAAATCGACTATTTCGATAGGTTTTATCCAATAGGAACACATTATGATAAGAGGAGGTCTGGGTTTGAGCTCTATAGAGATCTCTAAATCACGAACTGGTGGGAATCGGAGTTACACTTCAGGAAATACATCAATGCATTCCCTTATGATGGGATGTTTTTCTAGGTTAACACTTTCCATTGACGCATCCATTTATGTGAGGTATACCTCTTCATTGGGTATCAACACGGACACCATTTTTGTATTTTTCATAGGGTATACCTGATATTCTTTTCATTGAATAGGATCATGGGATAGTTTAGAATATGAGAAGATATTAACTTTTACTGATAGTTTATACGTGCTCTATATAATGAGGTCCAATCCGTTCCCATTATATCGTCAAATATCACTAAGGGTAGAACCACAAGATTCACTGGAATTATCATCCCACATATGCCAATAAGATAATATTCCAACACATGGGTTATAATGATTACACCACTATGATTTATTATGGATATATCAACTTCAAGGTTTCACGTATTCATTTCCATTATTCTAGAAATATTGATTTATATAAAGGAATGCATTGAACCAGAATCGAATAGTACTATTTCCATTTTGTAGTGAATCGGAATTCTACCATGTAAGACTTGATTTTCATTATCTACTTCCTCAATTGTGAAGGAATATTCCTTCCTTTTTTATTGAGGATTTGGTGGTTTTTGACCCTGATTTCCCTCAAGGGATAGATATTTATATCCGTGGATTTCATTGTTCCCTTACTCCCTTCAGTTGTAGCATTTGACCATCAGTGGTTCTTTCTTTTCTTCTCCAACCTTTTCCTTCCTTCTCATGTATTTTTGAAATTCGAGAGCCTAGTGTCCTTCTCTTATAGATTTGAATAATTTCCCCATCCCATTGAAGAAGTTACCATTATGCTTCATCCAATATTTTGGGCATGTGGACGATTGAGTTTTTTCCCTCCTTTATCATTAGATACTTGGGCTTGAAATCCACCATTCATTTATTATCACCATATCCATGGGACCATTCTAAAAACTCCATATCTATGTTGAGAGCACATCAAACAACATCTTCATAAATCATAAATTCTCGAAATGGAATAGTTGTTTGAAGGTTTGGTTTTAACCCACTAATGAATATTTCAATTTTTCTATCAATGTTGATAACAAGTGCTAAAGCACACCTTACAAGCCTTGTGAAATTAAATTCTTAGGATGTGAAAGATTAAACTTCCTTTCTCTTGAGTTCAATGAATTATCTCCCCATATTTGTACAAAGAGTTATTGAGAAATAATTGTTAAGAAACCTGATCTTAAAATCATCCTATTCTATCTCTTCAATTTCATCATCCAGCTTGGTGTTCTTATTCAAATCCAAAAATTGATATCCATCTCCATCTAGATGATAAACATATATAATGACCTTATTTTTATCTGAATAGTGAATCACAGAAAATATCATATACAGTAAATGTACCCACTATTACACAATATGTGGATCAGTATATTCAATAACCGTCGATGGTCGATGCCGCATAAAACAGTCGATATAAAGTTTCTCCCCCTTAGGTGAAGAAGGTTGTTCCACATTATTCAGGTTATTTTTCATAACCTGATAGGGTTGTGTAAGCATCGACATGATGTTTTGAACTCTAAATCCAAAAATAATTGTAATTTCATTCAAGAAATTATTGTGATGGCCCCCAAGGGGTTATTATCCTAGTTTCTCAGGGTTCCAAACCGTTTTTAAAATTTAAAAGGTTAGAAAAAAAAATATGTCAATTGGTAATTAATAAATAACATACTAATTTGTGAAATTTAAACAAAAATAATACATTATTGGATCCCTATGTCGAGAAAATAATTTTGTCTATATTTATAATTAGTCTCACACTAGAGGTTTTTTCTAGGGTTCAATTATCATAGTTCCAAAATTTACTAAACCATTCCACTGATACAAACTATAGAATCCTTGATTTTATTAAATTTCTTTTACATTATATTAATGATAAAAACCATAAAAATATTTCACAATGTGGATCCCAAGGTTTAGGGTGTTTGTAAATCTTAGACCATACATAACATATGAAGTATAATTCATAAACATTATTTAATTCTTTTTTGTAGATTCTCATCATCCCATCTGTACTTATTAGTATATATAGTCACCTGAGGATATACATCAAAAAGGGGTGAGCTTAAAACCCAATAATAGGAAATAGAACACCAAGAAACTTTGTAATATAGGGTGAGAATAATCATAACATCATTTATATAATACCATGGAATGTTCCAATGAATAAAAATGAATTGTCATGCACTAGTTATAAAATACCACACATATTTGTGAATACAGAGAATCATGTTCATGATTAATTTCACTTTAACTAATGAGAGTCATTACATAATCTAATCCCTTGGAGAACTGTATAATTTTAGGCACACCCATAAAATTTAACGATTTATATTGCGCAATATAATCTTGGGTGCACCCATCACATCATAACATTTATATTATCATACATGCCACATAGAAAATATGTCAAACAAGAGCATATAATAATCCATGAAAATAAATTGGGTAAAATTCATTAATAATAAATTGATAAACATTTCATTCCAAAAATAACAAGGGAATATCAATCTTGAAATGGAATTGTTAACCTTGAGCGGAGAGTCAAACAATTGTTCAGAAGTAAAAATGTGTGTGTTTACTTGAAAAAAGAGTTCTTTTGGAAAACATTGAATTTTATATAAAATAAATTAGAGAACATTTATATCCTATAAAAGTAATCATAATTATGAATAAATAATTTTTATGGGATATCCGTTTGAAAATGTGTTGTAGATGGAAACCCCAAAGAAAGATAGTTGGGTTTGATAATTTCACCTTACCTAGGGTCTTAACAATTTCTTCACTTTAAAGTCCTATAGAATGAAATTATATTAACTAATTAAAAATTAAATATATTTTAATACATGAATTTTATTTATTGTTTTTTATTATGTTCTTTTATGTTTTTTTGGATGAGTTATGAAGTTTAAATTCATAGTGTGAGAGTGTTAACTTTCATATATTTTATGAACAATTTGACAGTATTCATAAATGGATGTTCATTTGAAATGAGGTTAAACATCCAGAATGGTTAATATTTATTATTAGGGAAATTCTAGATATATAAATGATCATATAATAAATTTTTTTATATACCATGAGGATGATTTATTAGATAAAAGTTTAATGATAATCGATTAGATTAATTTGACTATTTTTTGCATAGTGAACTAGTTTCGAATTGTTATTTTATATCATGAGTGTATATGGATTCTATAACATCACATATAATAAAATAAATATATTATGATCTGGTTCAAAATATAAAATTATTTCATGACTAGTATATTATATTCTTATGAATATTGAAAACCTATTTTCCTTGATTGTTATAAATTAACAAATTTTGTATGTTATTTTTATTTATAGTATAAAATGAGAGGGAAGGTAATATTATGATGAAATATCACCTTAGAATAATATTTTTCCAGTAAAAAAAGGTTACTAGAGTTATCATAACATTTTGGTGGAAGGATGTGAGGAATGAAAAAGTAAATAAAGTATCCTGATGGAAAATAAAATAATCAGAAAGTGAAGTTTACCTCTTGAGTTTATCTATTTTGAGATTCTATGGGAGAGTATTTGTGTTTTGAGGAGACCAACGGTAGAAAAAGTGAGGAAGGATAATGTTGTGATATTTTTGCATAATATTGTTGTGGCTTAAAGCTAATGAGGTGTGAATAAATGGGGTTGTGATGGTGGTGTTTATAGTGGAGGGTATTGGGGTTTTCTTAATAATATATTCATTAATTTGTTATTTCTCCCCAAGACAAGAAATATTGCGGAATTTTGGGAATGAAATAGTAATAAGTGTACGTGAGTGTGAAATAATTCCCTTTTACATCATCCGTGACATAATCATGATGTAGAAATTCATTTATTTAGCATATTTTTCAAATTATCGAATTTCACTATTCCCAAAAAATTAATGTATTTCAGAAAATTCCCGAATATTCAACCTAACAATTTATAAATGTATAGAATCCAAATATGAAATACATGTTTAAAAAATAATTCTATAAATATGATTAATTTAATTTTAAATTACAATCAAAATTACCTTGAAAATTACATATTTAAAAATATAAACTGATTTTATAATTCTTTAAAAAATTAAATAATGTCTTATAAAATTATCTTAAAATGAGAAAACATAAAAATTTTAATTTATGAACTCATTTTAGGGAAAAAAATTATTTTAAATTAATTAATTAATTATATTTTATTATTTAGGACTTAAAAAATATTAATTCTTTTACTATAGTAATATTATCACATAAAATATATCAAAATTTTATTTATACATTCATGGATGAGGTTACTAATCATGTGTTGTAATAATATTCATAAGGGTAGGTTTCTATTCATATGGGTTAGGACCATGTTGATGATGAATGTTATGAAGGATTCAAGAGTTGTTTTTTTTGTAATCAAGGATGTTTTGGAAAAAAGAAATCACTTCACTTTTTTTGGAAATAATTTTTTGGAGATATTGTTTTATAAAAAAATTTATTAGTTCTTGGATGAATCAATTTTATAGGATAATGTATCATGTTTGATGTAAATGGTCATCGGTCTAAAACTGGAACCAATTTAAATAATTGTGTTTCAATTTTGATGATGCTTTACAGATTTGTATTTCAAATAAATCATGAGATGTATTGAGATCATGTGATGTAATATTGATTGATGGAAGTGGTAGTAAAAGAGATGATTCCAATCAAAATAAGAACCGTATTTAGATTTATCATATCTGGAAGGAAGAAAGAATGAAGTGGTGCCATTTTTTTTCAAAACAATCAGAAAACTGTCATATCCATATTGAAGTTACGGTGCTGTATTTTTTTCAAAACAATTGTATCCAGATTGAAAAAGTGGTACAGATGCAAAGGTGGTGTTGATGAATGTTCTATCTATGGAATGGTGATGATTATGTAAAGTGGTTTTAATCGATGTGGTGTTGATGGAAGACGATACATTTTTTTTCAAAACCATCATATTCGGGTAAATGAAATTGAATGTGATGGATTCGATTGAGAATGAATCTTATTCTGATAGTAATTGATCAGCTATGGGTAAAAGAGAATTAGTGATACCATTCCAAAATGAATCGTATTCAGAATGCAATTTTATCGTACCCACGCATATCTTTGGTTTTAGATTGTATCATATCTGGGGAGATCATTATTTTTAGATTATATCGTATCCAAGAAGATCAAAATTTTTAGATTGTATTTAATAATACACAGTAATCATAACCAGAATTTCCATACCCAAAAAGAAAATCTAAAATAATCGTAGCTTGCAAACATAACCAAATTAATCATAACCAAAAATCATAAGCAGAATGATCATAACCAGAAATCATAACTTGAATGATCGTAACAAAAAATTATCCTATACAGAATGTACATATCTATAAAGATCATAATCAAGATGATCGCATCATGAACATTTGTATTTAGGAAAGATCATTCTTGGGTTGATATGAAAATAACGGAGAAGGAACGAATGTAATGTTACAATACATTCCAATTGAAATCACGCGATTCTAAAGATGATCCTCAATGAATTCAATGACATGAATGATGTCATGATACAAGAACTAGTTGGTGAATGAAGGTAGTTGGTGGAGATGATGAGCTTTCTAATGTGGGTAATGTGAAGATTAATGATAAGGTGATTAGAAATTAATTGCCAATGCGGGGGTATTTG
This sequence comes from Viscum album, assembly GCA_963277665.1. Taxonomy (NCBI): domain Eukaryota; kingdom Viridiplantae; phylum Streptophyta; class Magnoliopsida; order Santalales; family Viscaceae; genus Viscum; species Viscum album. The sequence continues at coordinate 132,222,487 of OY728134.1, read as the reverse complement.
ATTTAAAATAGTGTTCTATAGATGGTGGAATTACTTCATACATTTGTTTTCAAATGGTAAAGTCCTTTATCTTGATGAAATAAGAATGAGAGAATAAGAATCAGATGATCAGACCCATGTATTGCTCTATAATTGAAAATGGTTTTAGAATTTGAAATGGGAGTCTATATAATATGATATTAAGATTGTGTAAGTTTCAAGAATAATTGTGAAGCATTAACAAAGTAATAATTGCTCTGAGATTTCGGGAGAAATTCAGATTTGGATGAATTTGTGTGGGTAGGAATCTGTATTGGATTCCCACTTAAATATGTTTTGGGTTTCCGATAAAAGAAGAAGTCATTTTACTTTTTGGGGATGTCATGTTCACCACAAAAGAGAGAGAAGCACTGAGTTTTCAGTGAGACAATGTGATATGGTTTAGTTTTTTGTTGAATACATTCTGACATGGATTGTATTCATCTTAGATTGGTATTAGATTGAATTAATCGGAATGGGATTTATTGTACCGGGTATCATCGTATTGAAGATTTCTGTATTGAAAATTGTATCAGATGATGCTGATTCATTCATATTATTTTCATCATGAAAATTGTATTCAGGAATTGAAGTTGTGCCAATTATAATCTATACTTCTCTATCAGAAAACAATACTAGAGGAATTGTTTTGTAATAATTGGAATCAATAGAATTGTACTTGATGGAATAAAACTAATGAAATAATAGACTCATTGTTTCATAAAAATTTGTAGGTGGTTCTTACATTTATTCTGGGTAAGGAATTGATGAATTGTATTAATATTTGAATACAATTGATGAATTTAAAAGAGGAACATGTAACATGAGTTGTTATAAAACAATTGTATTACCCTATTATGTAAATATGATGCACATGGACTAGTTGTATTGTTTCATAGTGTTATACATGTGTAAGGGTACACCCTCTACATTGTAATCCAATGTTTTTTTCTTAGTGGATTTTATGGTATTGGATCATTTCCAAACCATACCAGGGATGTATCTATTGTTATCAAACAGTGAACCTTTTAAATAATTTTGTTCCTGTGGATGTTTTTTGAGTTTGTTTTAGGTATGGAATTGAAATATCTAATAGGAGGTAAAGGATGTTTTTATTGAAATGAAACATAAATGAAGAAGAGTACCATTGATTCATCCCTCCTCATCTCAAGTGTACATTACATCAATTGGGAACTTTCAAGTGGTATCAATGGTGAGGTTACCATCACTATTCTTTACAGATGGAGAAGGAATACTATATGAATAGTATAAGTATTGCTGTCATAGATGGAAAGAACTATCATATCTGGAAAGATATAATTCTTCCATACCATATTTCTATTAGTTATGATGTTCTTGAAGCTATAAATGTTGGGTTTCCTACCATTGATAATATTTATCCACTTACACCTATTGACAAGATGTTTCTTTAGAATGATTAAAGGGACATAATATCAATATCATCATCACTTTCATGAAGTGATTTTTTTATTTTGATAGATGTCTCTACAGCTAATGGTATATGGGAAAATTGATAAACATATATGAAGGAAATAAAACCTGAAGAAGGAAAAGATACAAATTTAGAGATTTAGATGTGAAGATTTATAGATGGATGAGCATGAATTTTTTGGGAAATTATTTACTAGGGTGAATGACATTGTGAGTACTACAGGATGTCTTGGTGAAAATATGAATGACTCTACAATTGGTGTAAATATTTTGAGAATAGAACCTATCAAATACAAATAAAAAGTTTCTTTATTAGAATATTAGTATCCTGAAACATTATCTCTTGATGATCTATATAGCGCACTTCTCACTTATGAAATGATAAAAGAAAATGATATGAAGAGAAAAAAAATGGATGTCCAAGAAATTTCATTCAAGGCTACAATGAAAAAAATGTCAATGAATATTGTTATTGATGATGAAGCTGGTGATTTTAACTCTGAAAATGAGTTCATGTAAAAATTTCAATGAAATCATATCATTTTAGAACAATTTGAAAAGAGGTTTATGGAAATACAAAGTAAAACATCCCATGAAATTATTTGAATGTGGAGGTGTTTTTCACTTTGTGCCTAATTTTCCTCAAATAAAGAAAGAATATGATAGTGATATTGAAGAATTTAAGACAAGTAGATCATAGAAGAAAAATGGTGACAATGAAAAGGAAAATAAATTCTTCAAATAAAAAATAATAAGTATCTTATTCAATGATGATATAGAAGAAGAGAGCGATACTGAATCTAAAAAATCCATTTATTATGTTAATAAAAACAATTTCCTTTCAATAGTTAATGATGAAGAATTCGGAATGAGCAGTTCTAGAGAAAAAGATACTCAACCTGAAATGTATTTGAAATAAGAATGGAAGGAATGACTGAGAAGGATCAGAAGTATTAAAAAGGAAAACAAAAAGTTATAAGACCAATTCTCAAGTGACCAAGATTATTTTAATGGTGATAATGAAAAGTAAGTTAAAGAGATTTATGATTTGAAGAATTATTTTGAAATTGGTAAGAATCATAATTTTCATTTCTATGTGAATTTGAAGGCAATAAAAGAAAATTTGGAACTTGTCCAACAAAAAACTCTCTAGAGATGAATATAAACGTCTATATTTTAAAAAATCATTCATTGAAGTTGGTGAATGTTCCAATAATGATAAACATGATATGGTTTAGTAGAGATACCATCAATGGGTGAGAAAAAGAATACAACTATGTCTGAAAATAAAAATACATGGAAAGTTATGTATGTGGTCAAGGAAAATAATTCATAAGTTACAAAACATCATAGAATCAAAAATGTTTCAAATACTTCTGATCCTATCATGGATGAAATGAAGAAGAAGGATAAGTAAAAATTATATTTTTTATTTCTAAAAACTTTTAGGGAATGTGAGAAACTGTCTAACCCTTAAACCGTACAAGATGACGAATTAAAACAATCCCAAAACAAGAACATACAATTCAAACCACAAGCTGAACCAACCATAACATGAGTATATATCATAAAATCCATTCTCATATCCACATCCCACACAGGAGTCCCCTAATTCAGTATCTAATTCCTATTCAGATGTTGGTCTATGCTTCCTCAAACTATTATCACTTTGATCTTGGCTGTTCATCTGGTCCATTGAAAGCTGCAAATGGCATATTTTCTTGACCAAGCTGCACTGGGCAAGGTTTCTTGACCATGCTAGTATTTTTTGGGATTCAGGAACACAACAAGTATGTTTTGGTTCAATCTAAAATATTCCTATAATCCCACAACCTATGAAAGGAAGAGATCCATGGCGAGTCAATCTTCTCAAAGAATGAAATTTGAGAAGGTTGTCTTGAATAAATCTGAATATAATTAAGTGAAGATTGAAAATAGTTTCCAACACTTGGAAACTATTTTGTGAAAGATGTGAACAAACTGAAAACCATGAAATGGATGTCTTGTTTTTTTACCGGCTCATAAATTTTTTTTCAATTCTCAAAAGTCGAAGGTGAAAAATGAAAATAATGGATAAATGACTATTGTTAATGAAACTACATTGAATTCCATTAAAGGAGAACAACCCTGGATACTTGATATTGGGTGTTCCACCCAGATGACATGATACATGAAATTGTTGAAGGATGTGAAAGATTTTACATAAGGAACAGTGTCATTTGTCCGTGATGAATCGTTGAAAATCAAAGGTGTGGGATAATCCATTATTTGAACAGAAAAGATGAAATCTATGAAAACATTGTATGTTTATTGTATAAAACATATCCTAATAAGTACCTCACAATTGTGTGATGAGGGTAACATGTAAATCTTAAAGAATAATAGATTTTTTATAATGGGTGAATAATATGGAATGATAGTTACAAGTGGCCAATAAAAGAAATGAAATTTTTTTAGGTTGGTGATTTAAAAAACACTTTTTACATGAGTATGGTGGAAGATAATTTGTAATGGTAGAAATGTATTGAACATATGTGTTATATTAATAAGATAATGTTTCATAAAATGGATAGTGTTCGAGACATTTCTTCTTTTTCAAGAAGCAGAGATTGGTGTTGAAATTTCTTGAAGAAATTGAAAAATTAAAAATTATATGCATAAGAATGTGGATATTTGTTCAAAACAACCACTAGGGAGGATCCATTCATAAATATGTGGGCCAATGAGAAAAAAATAAACTCATATAGATAAGTACATCATTACTTTCATTGATGATTTTACTCACATTACATGTGTTATATATATGTAACACAAATCATATGATTTGAAAATGTTTAATGTTTTTTGAAGTGATGTTGAGAAAGAATGTTAGTATTCCATGAAGATTTGGAGAACTAATAATTTTGGTGAATACAAAAGTGAATATTTTGAATACTATATTGTGAAGCATGAAATTCTGCATTAGTATATCACACTATAAAGTCCCCAAAATATGGGATTGTTGAATGAAATAACAGAAGCTTGGTGGAAATGGGAAGAACCCTATAACTGGAGCATGTCCTTTCTCATTACTTTTGGAGGCATCCAATGACTACTGCTATATATATATAGAATCATTTTTTAGGACTCAACAAGTTTGGACTCCCTATGAATTGTTTTATGAAAAAACTCTATGTTTAAATCAATTTAGTATTTTTAGGAGTCCTCATATTATAAATAGGAAAGGTGTAAACAATTTTATGTTTGACCAGAAAGTCGAGGATGTAATCATTCAGGGATATTAGTCGGAAAGAAGAGGGTATATATTCTTCAATAAAGACACAAATATGAATTATCGATTAAAATTTTGTTAATGTGATTGATGTATTTGAGAAGTAGAAACTTGTTTAGGTGGACAATGAAGTCAAGAAATTTAAAGAAGAGTATTCTGATATAGATAAAAATGATTTTAATCCTATTAAAATCTATGAATCACACTTACATTTTTATAGTAATAAGGATCACAATCGATAATCTCATCAAAGGCTGAGCAAACATGTTAATTCATAGAATATATTTGGTGATCAACTTCAGAATGTTCAAACAAGAAGAACAACATATTTCATTACACATACATCTTTTTACATCAAAGTGGAACTGAATGAGGTGGAAGATGATTTTGATCATCCACAATGGGTTAATGTCAGGAATGGATAATTGAATTAGATTCAAACTAATAATACATTGGAACTTGTAACGATGCTTGAAAACAAAAATATCATTATGAAAAATGGATTTTCTGGAAGAATATTATTGAAAAATGTAATGTTATAAGAAACAATGAAAGATGTGTTTGTGAAGGGAACTGATAGATTAAGGGTATTATTTTTAATGGAACTATTACTCGAGATGATTGAATTGAAATAATCATAATCATTCATTCTATTTCCTCACAAATAGAATTCAATATCTTTTAAATGAATGTTAAATCTGCATTTTTAAATGGTGATCTTAAAGAAGATGTTTATTTTGGAAAACCATGTGGATTTTTATATAGAAAAGATAAATGTTATTTGTGATGATTTAAAAATTAATTGTATGGCCTAAAATAACCTCTTAGAGCATGGTATTCCAAATTGTCAACATACATAATAAAGATTAGTTTTTATAAAGGAAGAGTGCATATAAATCTTTACATCAGAGAAATTCAATATTATTCCTTCATTATAATTGTATATGATAATGATATTAACTTTTTTGGGAATTATAAAAGAAAATGTGAATGATTTTCTAAATAAATGATGAATATATTTCTAATTTCCATGCTAGAGGAAATTAAATATTTTCTCAGGTTACAAATCTAGAAAAAGAAAGAATACATTTTATTCTACTAAGAAAATTATCAAAATAACTTCTCAAGAGTATTTTCATGGAAAATTTAAAACATGTTTCTTCACCCATTTCAGTAGGAACAATGCTGAATAATGATTGAAAAGGAAAATAATTTGATCCAAAAGATTATCAGAATCGTTTTGGAAGTCTACTGTATTTGACTACCTCCAGACCCAACATTCATTATGCTATTACCTTATGAGCATGATTTAAAAGTACTCCAAAATAATCACAATTAATTTCTGGAAAAATAATTCTCAGATACATCAATGGCTGAACATAATTTTTTATCAGGTACTAAAGATATGATAGTATATATTTATTGGGATATTTTGATTTAGACTGGGGAGAAAATTTGGATGATAGATGATCCACATCTGGTGGTGTATTCTTTTTAGGAATGAATTGTTGTAGTTAGAATTCGAAGAAAAAAACATAGTAACTTTCATTACAGATAATGATGAGAATGTTGTTTCTACTCAAGCTGCTACTCAACATATGTGGATGATAACACAATTAGATGATTTACTTTTAGATGTGAAGATACCATTTCTCTTGGTTTGTGACCCTGAAATTATAATCAATCTCACTATGAATCCAGTGAAACATTCTCATTCAAAATATATTGACATCAAATATCAGTTCATCAAAGAGCATGTGGATAAGAATGAATTGATGCTGGATTACGTTCCATCATTGGAACAAGATGGTTATATTTTCATAAAACTATTATTGAAGGAATCATTCACAAAAATGAGGTTGAACTTGGGTATCCAACCAATTTCTATTCAATGTTGAGGTATTGGTATTTGTCCCTTCTCTTATATTAACATTGGATATTTTTTTCAATGGGGAGAATGGTTTTTTGTTCATAAATACATTTAAAAAAAGTGAGAGTTATGGGTATGCTTTCAATTCAACATTGTTTATTTTGGGAACTATTTTAACTTTTTGTTGGAGTGGTTGTTGGAAATAAAATTGATTTTTTAAGGGAGAATGATGAAAATAATGTTAAATGAAAGAGGTTCTTGGGATCATTTTTATGGGATAACAAGGTTTTTCTATAAATGATTCTTCTTTATTTAACAAGTAAACTTATGTAGAATTAGAATTATTGATATGAAATCCATCACATGAGGTTACAATGTTATGTGATTTATTAACTTGGTGGACAAAGAAATATAATTGGGGAGATTTTTAGGACTATGATAATTATAAATTTGATGAAGCTTTCAAGGGTTTCTTTTTTTTTTCAAAGTCGATTTTGAAGAAAAGAAATCACATCACTTTGTTTTGAGAACATTGTTTTTGCAATTCTATTTTATAAATGAATTGATTGGTTTTAGGAAGAATCGATTTTATAGGAGAATGTATCTTGTTGGAAGTGAATTTTCATTGGGCTCACTCAAGTACTGTTATGAAAATTGTGTTTCAATTACAATGATTATTTTCTGATTTTTATTTCATACAAATCATGATTGGTATTGAGAACATGTGATACAATAATGATTGAAGAAAGGGGGAGTGGAAAAGATGCTTCCAATCAGAAATGAATCATATTTGTATTTATTATATATGGAGTATAGAAATAAACAACTGGTACCTACTATTTTTGAAAAAAATCATCAACCAACTACATTCAGTTTGAAGAGGTGGAGCCGATTGTTTTTTAAAACAATCATATCCAGATTTAGAAATTGGTATCCATTGAAAGGTGGCTAAAATGAAAGTTGTATCGATGGAAAGATAATTCTGATGGAATGTGGTTTCGATTGAAGTTGTACAAATAGGAAAGGTGATGTCGATGGAATGTGGTTATTATCGATGTGGTGTCGATGAAAGATGATACATCAATTATTTTTTGATAACAATCATATTCCAGTATAATAAATGGAAATAAATGGTGTCGATTGAGAATGAATTAAATTCCAAATGTAATTGATCAGATCTGGATAAAATAGATGAAGTGATACTATTAAAAGTTAATTCATAATCAAAATACATTATATCGTATCTAGGAATATCATTATTTTAATATTGTATTGTATCTTGGAATATCATTGTTTTCATAATGTATCGTATCCGGATAGATCATCGTGTTTAGATTGTATTTAATCGTACCCAACTATCGTAACCAAAATTATTGTAACCAGCTATGGTAACCAGAATGATTATAACCACCAATCATAACTAGAATTATTGTAACCATAAATGATCATATCCAGAATGATTTTATTCAAGATAATCACATCTAGATTATTTGTATTTTGAAATGACCATTCATATGATGAGATGAAAATAATGAAGCAGGAAAGATTGGAATGTTACTATAAATTCCAATTGAATTCAGGAGCTATTATATCTGATCCTGAATGAATTCAACTACATGAATGAATTCATTATAGAAGAACATGTCGGTGAATGAAATTAGTTGATAGAGATGATGTTTTTTATCTTTTTGGTAAAGATTAAGTAAAGGAGAAGGATAATTATGAATGAATTTTCCAAGGGGAATATTTTAATCGAAATATTGTTTTGCAGAAGAATTAATTTTCCCATACATTAGTTTCCAAAATTCCATAGTCCTTTGTTTGGAAGAAACTGGCATGATAGAATTAATGTCAGATGATCAGAACAATGTATTTCAAAAAAATTTAATATTTTTTATCAATTGAAATGGGAGTTTGAAGAAGAATACATGAATATTGTGGATGTTTTGAGAAGTATTGATAAGTGTTGAAAATTTCACAATTTCACCGAGATTTTAGGGGAAATTTAGATTTGGGTGAATTTGTGCAAGCATGAAACATTTTGGGATTTAAAAATAAATATATTTTGGGTCACCTATAATGGGATAATAACATTATAATTTATGGGGGAATAAAATTCCCCACATAAGATATTGTTTCTTCATGCTTTCATTAAGAGAAAGTGATTCAATATTGTTTTGTATTGAATACATTCTGACGGGAATTTATTTAACTCCACATGGAATCAAGAATAATTAATTGGAACAGGATTTTTAGTACCGGGTATCACTATATTGATGATTTATGGATTATTAACTGTCTTGGGTAGTGTCGATTCATTCGTATTCTTTTTGACTTGAAAATAGTACTTAGTAATTGAAGTGGTGTTGATTCTACAATATTGTTTTCTATCATTAAATCATATTGGGATCATTTTTGTTAAGAATCAGACAGGAAGGAATCAGACATGGAGAAATAAGACATAAAAAAGATTAGAATCTGTGTTTCATAACAATTTCTATGAGGTTATTAACTTTTTTTTGGGTATGGAATTATTTTTTTAAAAAAATTTGAATACATTTTTGGAATTTAAATGAAGGTCATGTAACATGTGTTATTAAAAAACAATTATATTACCATATTGTGGGAAGAGGATAAACATGCACTATTGGTATTATTTTATATTTTTTCACGAGTGTAAGGTTAAATCCAACTCATTGTAAACCATTAATTTATTTTTATAAGTGGCTTTTATGGTATGGGATAATTTACATTCTATTCCAAGGACATATCTATTCTTTTTTAATAGTGATCCTTGTAAATCATTGTGTTCATGTGGATGTGTGTTGACATTGTTTTTTGAAGGGAGTTGAAATCTCTAACCGGAGGTGAAGGTTATTTCTAATTGAAATGAATAATAAATGAAAAAGAGTATCACTAATTCACCCCTCCTCCTATCCATGATACATTACTCGGAATAAGAACATTAAATAAGGGTAGGTTAATATTAACCAAAAACTTATTTTGTCCAATCGAACATCAAACATATTTGTGTTCGCACCCATGTATGTTATATTTTCGAAATCAAAACAAAAAAGTATACAATTAATTTTTAAAGGTCACATAGTAGTTAATATCTTCATTATGTGTCACTGTGCTTCCTAATATGATTCTAAATGATTAAGAAAATACTATATGAAGGGAGAAATTACATTTATAAATGTTTGGGTTGTTACAAAAACTCCCATTGAAATTTCACCCTATTCACTTTTGTTTGGAAAGATTTGTCCTTTATATATTAACATATAGTTCTGAGCCTATTAGTCCATTAAAAAAAGAAATTATAGAATTTTTGGTGCAGTTTTTCAATGGAAACTAAATATTCATAAGATATCTGAAATGATAAGTTATTCAAATTATAACTCCCATATTTATAAGGGGTAGACCATGGCTTCCCATGAGTTTCTCATCAATAATCCACATTTCCACATTTCGAAGAAAGGTACCCCTATAAAATGAAATGCAAATGTTGTATCAATGTTAGATTCTTTCCTAATGGATTGGACCATACAATGTAACCAATGTCTCTTCATTTGGTTTTGTTCAGGATCAAAATGATGAAACCAAGAAAACTGGCACTATCAATGGAAAGTTGCTGAGAAACTTAAATAGAGCCATTTAGGTGTCCCCAAGGGGGAAATCCATGTTCAAGAAGCATTTTAGGAATGAAAACAAAAAGGTTTAATCCTTCCTTCGCAAATTTTATTTTATTACAATGACTACACTATAGAGTTTTGGTTTTGGGGGATGTGTATATTTGTGGGTTAGTTATGAATTTACATCATCATTCTCTATTTTTATATTTTTTACTTGATGTATTGTATATTAACATTTCCCTCCTCATTTCACCATTACATTTATGCTGAAATGTTAATATTTTATTCCCACTTCATCATGTAAAATGATGCCTGCTTAATAAATCTTGTTATTGAAAATACATGTGGAATTTTGGTATTTCATATTGTTTTAACATTTTAGAAAATTAATGAAATGTTCATTTTAGTAAGAATTAAATATTATTGTGTGAAATTATATTTAAATATGGTTCTTTTTCAATGATTTAAATGGTTCCATGATTTTGAAAATATTGAGAAGAATGATACCCATTATTTGAGTAGTTTAAAAAAATATTGTTACACTTAATTTCTGCACACATCATTGCACCCAACCATGAAGTGTGAAAATAACATACTTAATATAAATTAAATATAAGTAAGGAATATTTATCTCTACAATAAAAAATTATTTTCCCAACATTTGTTCCTTATCCTATCTATTTCAATAATTTACCAGATTGACCTATGAATGTGTACCTGTTATATAATTTTTGTATACCCTCAAACATAAATTAAAAATTGGGATGTATATATTGAAGTTCAAAAACGAAACTTCCTAAACATTTTATCGTGTTATAACTATTGAAATTATTGTCATGAGGAGATCAAAAAATGGTTTAGGGAAGAGTGTGAGATTTTTTACAAGTTCAATGTTTGAAAATTAATAAATTAGGGGAGTCATGAAATGAACAACATTTGGAGATATCTAGGTTAGGAGATTTTGTTTTGACTTCTAGGGATAAATCAATGAGTGGGTATTGAATTTTTATAGGAAATGATGTTGGGTAGGTTTGGTGGAATGAATAATGTAATTATAAAAATATTAAACTAATATTTATTAAATTGATATAATGTATAATGAATAGCATGAAATGGTTGTCACACACACATATAGGGATGTAGTGACATGATTAAATTGTGAATGTATTTCTTCTATTGGTATAATGCATCACTTCTAAAATCATTATGATACAATTTTTGAGACATTCTTTTCCATGATCATCGATAATAATATCTCAGTAATATTTTTTCTTTGATTACATTTCTGTTTTGAAATAAATTATCATTTACTGTTAAATATTTATGATGTTTGAAATATCTACATGCATATTGTTTTGACTTGGGGCGAAGACACCGGCCATACTTCACTGAAACATGAAACTTAATTGATTTTTTTATATACTATAATTTCCAAAAAAAACTCCTCAATACTATATTAATGATGATTAATTGTGCTAGATATTCCCTTAAATGTCTCTAAAGAAGCATTGATGTTGGATGTTCATTTATAAGTCGGTAGATTTTATCAGTACTATAGAACGTGCGGATATACGTGACCCTCAAAATCATTAAAAATAACTAATAAAAGACCATTTTAAAATATCCTTTTATATTTTATTAATGGAGCATTTACTAGTGAAAAAATATCCCTAATAAAATCGCGGTTGATGCAGCGTGCTCCTACAATTTATAGCACATCACAAAAATGAATATTGTATTTAATTTTAAATAAATTTATGTTAAAATGAAGAAAAAAAATGTAATTCATAAATACATTATACATCACAAATTGGACTTTTCAATAATACTAGTTTGTATAATTTATTAGTAATTTTATTCAATAAAATTCAAAAAACATTATATTCCATGGTCTTTGGGACCCCTTCAAAAAGTTATTATCCTTTCCATAGTTGTAAAAAAAACGACCATATATATATCAATATAAGAGTATAGATATAATAATAAACAATTATTATATTATTTATACTATAAATAAATATATGAAACATACATATGATACATTAATGATTTCATAAAATTCATCTTTTAAACTGAAAACACACACAATACGTTATATTAAGAAAATATTATGTCAACAAAATGTGTTATTGAATCATACATATAAAAATATGTTTATAGACCATTTTATTAAATAATTAATTATATATGAGATCATATTTGTGGATTTGAGTTCAAAATACTAGTTTGTAACTAATATACCAGTTTTAATTAAAAAGAACTATGCTTGAGATATAATTGAAATCCATATGTCATATTTCTATAAAAATAATTCATAAACATAAAAATTAATTTATGGATCATTGTACTAAAATAAAAATACAATTTTAGTTTTTATTTAAGGAGTGACATATGTCCTTAACTAAAATGTCATTTTTAACATGAAAATACAAACATTGTGTAATACTAGTTACACCATTTACCATATTGATGGGATAATGATTCTTACTTGTTAAAAATAATTAATGGATTCTTTTCCAAAATCATAAAAACCATATTAGTGTGTCTTCAATATTTTTTGTGAATGATGGTTGTTTTAAACTAAAATTTCACTTTTTGAATATAAACTAACACATCATGTCCAAAAATTCATTTCATATATTTGATTGAGGAGTGTCATATTACTATATATATATATATATATAATCACATGTGTATAAGTTTTATAATTTAACAACACAATATTAATATGATTTCTAGGATTTAGTGATTAATTATATTTTTTTGACTATGATACGAACATTAAAATAATATGGTCACATTGAGTAATATTGGAAAAAATCGAGTGTCAGATTCAATTGTGGCTGATTCCTATATGTCAAAAATGATATATGGATCATTTTAATAAATACTTTGGAAAATAAAAGGGTGTTTTCTTAATTTTTATGATCTTACATCATTGAACTATAATATCAATTTTAAATGAGAAATTTACATTCGATCATACCAGACACACCACATGTCATATTGACGTTCGATTAATTTCATCATGTTAAAAAGGGTTAATGTATTATTTTCATAATTCATAAATATTATTAATGTATGTTTTCCAAATTTTGATTATGTCATTTGTTTTATGATCTTAAACGTGAATTTAAATAAAGTCACAAACCTACAGTCATAGAAAAAAAACCAAGTATCAGAATGAAGTGAAATTAATTAATACAAGTTTGGAATGACATATAGATAATGTATCATGCCAATATGAGTGTTTTTTCAATATTTTCAATGAAAACACATATTTTGAACTAACATAATTTTTATCAAACTGAATACATGCACATTGATTCATATATATTGCATCATGTACGTGGTTGACATGCAGCTAATTCCTTCACATTACCTAAAATTTTGGATAATTTTCACAAATTATCAAGGTAATATTATTATGGTTTATAAATTTTTAGTGTCTGACATGCATTTTGAACTGAAATTTCATTTTTAAAACAAAAAAAACACACTTTTAGTAATATCATCCACACTGGGTTTTAAATTGATTTTGAGTTGATTCATTCATATCAAAAATGTCATACGAATCATTTTAAAAAATTATCAAGATAATTAAAGTGTAATTCATTGGGTTTTATTGAGTGATGTATGTTTTGACCTAAAATATTTCATTAAAATAAAAAATAGACTCATTATGTCATAACGAGTATATTGTGTGTCCAATTGACATAAAACTAATAATTACACATAAAAATTGACTTATTGATTAGTTAAATATTTTATACAGATGTTATAATTTCATTTACTATTTTTTTTGAATTAAAAAATACTTTTTATAAAAAATTTAAATTTTCAGTAAATACATATGGTTTGAGTCATACTAAGAACATTGTGTATAATATTGATATGAAGTTGATTCATATAGGGAAAAATTTATTTATGGTTTATTTTTATAAATACGAATGCAATTTACTGATGAGTTAAATAATTTTTATATATATATTTATTTTCATACAAATATTATCAATTTAAAATTTCGAACAACCATTTTCGGACACCACATTGACACTATGTGTCAGATTGACATGTAGTTGATTTCTACATTTAAAAAACGGCCGATGGAAAAAAAATTTTATTTAGATAATCCAATTGTGTGGAATATCATTATTTCCAGTGAGTTATGTAATTTTCATCTAAAATGACCCTTTTAAGGAAAAAAACACATCATGTAAATTTGGTCAAACATTTTATTGGATCGAGATGCAAAAAATATATATTTGTTAAAATGACTCATAGATCATTATATTAATGTATCAAAGTAATATTAATGATTTTTCCTTGTTTTTTTGTGAGTGAAATAGTTATTAACAAAATTTCTATTTTTAATTTGAAAAACTCAAATTGATTCATATCAGGAACAATATTAGTCAGATTTATTAGTATTTTATTAATGAAATTCACAAATGAATTTTGGATCATTTTTATAGTGTATAAAAACTATCTACTAGATTTTTCATGGTTAATAGTGAGTGATCAACATTTGTTTTCTAAATTCCTCTATGAAACTAAAAATAAACACATGGATAAATTTCAAAAAATATTTTATTAGATTGATGTATATATTTTTCATAAAAATATAAAATAACTTATAAATACATTTTCCATAATATCAAATAATAATTATATATTTTCATTTTTCCCAACGAGTGAAACTTTTTTATAACTTAAATTTCATTTTTAAAATGAAATCATATACTTTGAGTCATACTAGGCACCACGTGTGTTGAATATTCATGTAGTTGATTCTTAAAAAACAAAAATGAATTATTTATCATTTTACTAATGTATTAAAAAATTAAATATTTTATAATCAGTTTTGATTATTCAACCGATTTTTTGAACTAAGGATTAAATTTTATAGAGATCAATGAATTTTTTTTCCTAAATAAAAAATGTTGGTTAGATTGATGTTTTGTAAAATCATACATGTAACAAAATATTTATGGATCATTATACTATTTCATTATGATAATCTATGTATCTTTTTTAGTTTGGATTATTTTTGACATGTGTTGAACTAAAAAGTCAATTTTATATAGAAACATTCAAATATAATAATATTGTGCACACCATGGTTTATATTACCATTCCGTTAACTACTTAACAAAACAAATTTAAAATAATTTCCAAAAAATATAATGACAGTTTTTGTGTTTTGTATTAGTTTTTTTTCATATTGAATCTTATTTTTGTTGAGTCAACAAGATTTTCCTTATGACTTTTCCATTCAATCTTTTTTTGAAAATCACAAACACCTTATACTTAAGAAAATATATATTTTACTTCTCTAAGGAAAATTTTCTTCCTTAAGGAAATTTATCCTAACCAAGATTTCGTTATACATATCAAAAAAAATTTAAGTACAAAAATTGGATTCATACTCAAAACCTTGGAATCATATAATGATATATATCAAAGCATTCTGTTTTTATTATCCGAATCCTGGATTCGAACTCTCATATAGTTCCATTTCGAATTCTGGATAAGAACACTCATATATTTCCATTCCAAATTCTGGATACGAACTCTCATATAGTTCCATTTAGAATTCAGGATAAGAACTCTCATATAGTTCCATTCCGAATTCTGGATACGAACTCTCATATAGTTCAATTCTGAATTATGGTTATTAACTCTCATATAGTTCCATTCTGAATTCTAGATATGAACTCTCATATAGTTCCATTCCAAATTCTGAATACGAACTCTAACAAAGTTCTACTCCGAACATTTACTTGTTCGACTCTGCACTTTTATGACGTTCGACTTTGAACATTTATATGTTCAACTCCGAACTTCTACAAGTTAGATTCCGAACTCTGTAAGTTCAGATTATGAACTCAAGGGAAACCAGAATCCGTATTTCTATAGAAATTCAGACTCCGGATTTCTACAGAATTTAGTTTCTGAATTCCTGTAATACAAAATCCGAATATCCTTTTTATTAAAGACTCTGAATTCCATTTTGGTTAGACTCTGAACTTTTATTTGATTACATTATGAATTACAATTTTTCTTATACTTATACTTGTTTTATTGCAAAACGATGTCGTGCTTTCAGTTAGACATGTTTTTTTATAAAACAATATCGTCTATTCTGTTTCTAAGTAACTTTTGGTTGAGTTACACGTGTACAAGTCCCTCTGAATTTTAAGGAAAATATGACCATTGGAGGAGGGATCCAACTGTTCCAACCGTGCCAATAAATAGGATCTCATTTGAACGAGTTCAATACACAACACTGAAGTTTGACATATGTGCTTACATGTTGTTGATGTGATTTCTAGAGAGAGAGAGAGAGAGGCTCTTATCAACTCTCAAGCTTCGTGCAGAAAGTTTGAATGACATGTTCAAACATTGCCTTGTGCAGGTTGCTTCGTGTGACCCCGATTGTGGGTGATTACAATTGAGGGATTCTGAGGATAGGAATATAGAGTTGCCAACTTCCTTGAAGATCGAAGGCTTCCTTGTTGAGGGAGACCGATGTTCCAACTACCTTGAAATTGAGGGCTTGTGAGATACCAAGACAGTGACTCTGATCTTCGTATCAAGGGCTTACCCTAGTATGGGTAAGAAAGAATTTCTTGAATGTATAAATCAAGGGACCTTTATCCAGGTTTGTTGGATACCCTTCTCTTTGGGTTAAAAGATTTATATCTTGTTACTTGTAGTTTTACTACTTGTTTTTCCACTGCATTTCATTTTGTAAGGAAATTATAACATTATTATATTTCCTTACACTTGTACTCTGATTAAATTAGATTCTATACGCTTTAAGGTAGAATCTCATATTGTAAACATTGGTTAAGTTTCATTTTCCGGATCCATATTTCCGGAACCTGTTTTTGGAATCACTTTGCAGATTTTAGAAAGTGCATAGAACTAGAAGAATGTAACTTCATACTTTGTCCCAATCATTCATTTCTAATTATAGGTGTTGTGAATTTTCTTAGTTTAGCTTTGTTAAACTTAGATCGTTCCTTGTTTAAGGAAATTTTTAAACTATACAATACACCCCCTCTTGTATATTGAGAATCTACATTGATTATTTTGATCCTACAATTGGTATCAGAGGTTGGAAACCTCATACTCTATACCAATATCACATTTGGTATCAGAGATTGATTCTTAAATACTTATAATCACATATATGTTTTTATGGCTCAGTTTTTCCTTTGTTCTATATTTTCCTTGCCTATGAATATTTTTTCCTTTAATCCGAATTTTTGTGTTTAACAAGTTATTGTGTAGAAAACTTTCTTAAAGATGGCAGGTTTAAATGTTGGTTTCATAGACAATATAAATCCTACAAGACCCCCAATTTTTGATGGCAATGATTATGATTATTTAAGAGATCAAATCAAGACTTTCATTACAAATAATGGAGTAGATAACTATGTTATTCTTACTGGAGGTTATAAAATTCCTAATAAGGAAGTTAGTGATTTCACAAACCATGAGTATCATGATTATCATTTAAACTATAAGGTACGCAATACTATAATATGTTCGATGACTTGGAAAATATGTAGACAAATTTCTTCATGTGAAACAACTAATAGTATATGGAAGAAACTCGAAGTTACTCATTTTGGAACATCTAAAGTGATTGAGACTAGAAAAGCTATGTTGAGAGATGAGTATCATGGTTTTAACTTTCCTTATGGAGAACCTATAAGCAAAGTGCAACAAAGATTTATTACTATCGTGAATGGTTTACAATCTATTGGAGAGAAAGGTATGGATTATGAAGCACTAGTTGAAAAGATCATTAATATTATGCCCAGTGAGTGGGAATCAAAGAGAACAACTATT
This sequence comes from Viscum album, assembly GCA_963277665.1. NCBI lineage: Eukaryota > Viridiplantae > Streptophyta > Magnoliopsida > Santalales > Viscaceae > Viscum > Viscum album. The sequence goes on along the minus strand of OY728134.1, from coordinate 132,204,378 downwards.
GATGAGAACAGGAGGGTTACTCAAATTTCTTTAGATGAGTAGTTTTGAACTCTTCTCCAACATGAAACAAGAATGAAGAGAGTTGCTGAAAACATCAAAAAAAATAATGGGAATGATACTTTTTCTTTTACAACATCATCAAATTACATGAAGCAAAGACTCATGAGAGTGTAACTAGATCCAAGTCTAAGAATGTTACTATCTAATCTGAATCTAGTGAGAGTGAGGTCTTAGAAAATGAGTTAGCAAATCTTGTTTGAAGATTTAACAAGATAGCTGGTAAAAGAAATTTCCAATCTAGATATAAGAAGAAGGAGAGGAAAGATAACAATTATTCAGAGGTCACATGCTATGAGTGCAAGATAAGTGGACACATACGACCTGATTTACCCATGCTTAAAAATATATAAATAAAAGAGAGGCATTATGAAAGAATCATGAATAATTTTTATAAATCTAAAACTAGGAAAAGTCTAAAATCTAATACTACTTGGAGTTATAGTTGTGGAGACTCTTCCTGAAAATGAATCCTCGGAATATGATTCATCAGCTCAGAATAATATGGGATTCATTGCTAATACTTATTTTCCACACACATGTCTTATCACCAAGTTACGCTTTGTTGAGGCTTTAATAAACTTATCTCTTGATAAGAATTATAATTACGAAAATAGTACTTCCAATGAAGATACATCATCCTCAGAAAATGAAGAACCTTTATATGAAGAAGAATCTATATTTTCCAACTTTCTTGAAGTAAAAAATTGTAAAATTTCTAATAAATTAGAAATGGAAAATATTAGGGAATATGTTCTTACAAAAGAGATTTCAGATCGTTCTTCAGATCTTAAAGATAAAAAAGAGATTTTAGAAGAACATATTAAATACCATGAGAAAGAAAATTCTAATAAGGAAGAACTTTTTAAATATCTTAAGAATGCTATTTCAAAAATGAAATTTTTTTATGAAAAATCTAACTCTAAGGAAATGATTCATGAGGATAGGAATTTAGTCATTAGACTAAAATCTAAAAAATTTCACTAAAAAAGCTTATTTCAAAATTTACCTCTGGGAAAGAAAATTTTGACAAGATTTATTCTCAAATTAAACCTAAAGGAAACACTACTAGAGGAGGTTATACTCACCAAAAACCAATTTTCAAAAACAACTACTTTGTTCCTTTTAGAGCCCCTTTTTGCACTAAGTGTCAAAGTGGTGGGAACTGGATGAAATTTTTTTCCTTGAATAAAGATCAATCTATAGGGTTTCATAAATCATATATCTCTATAAAAATGTGGATATCCAAAATTTTTTATTTGAAAATCTTATATCCAAACCATTTTGGATTTCGAATTTCTAATTCTTTTCTTATTTTTAGGAAGATAAAGGATGTTCCAACAACAATACATGTTACATGGATAGTGGATGTTTCAGACACATGACTGGTAACAAAAACTATTTTGAAAATATTATCAAGATGAATAGAGGAAAAGTAACTTTTAGAGATAATGCTCAGGGATAAATTGTTGGTATAGGTTATATTGTTCTTCTTGGTAAAACATTGATTTCAAATGTTTTGGTTGTAAATTGTCTTAGGCACAACTTCATTATCATAGGTCAATTATGTGATGAAGGATACCTTGTGATTTTTTGGAATGACAAGTGCTTAGTACACAATTCCAAGGAAGAGTTTATTCTTTCTCCCCAGAGGCAAGATAATGTTTACACTTTGAACATAGAAGATATTAGAAGCCAAGACATACCTTTCCTTAGTGAAATTGATGATCATTCTTGGTTATAGCATAGAAGGGCAGGTCACTGTAATCTTAGGAACATACACAAACGCTCTAAGAAATGATTAGTTAAGGATATACTAGAGCATAGATTTGATTATACTAAAGTTTTTGATACTTTTTAATATAGAAAGAAACATAAATATAGTTTTAATTCAATCGGTGAAGTCTCAACAACTGATTCATTACAGTTAGTCCACATGGATATTTTAAGTCCAACCTAAACCAGAAGCATTGGGTCCAAATTCTATGTGTTTGTTCTAGTAGATAATCACACTAGATTTATATGGGTCTATTTTCTAGAAAAGAAGTCTGAAGATTTTTCTTATTTCAAAAGTTTTAGAGCCCAAGTTAAAAATGTGAATAACCATCCACTGAAAACTATTCATAGTGATCATGGAGGAGAATTTCAAAATTCTGAGTTTGAAACTTTTTATAGTAGAAAAGGTATTACTCACAACTTTTCATCAGCTAGAACTCTTCATAAAAATGGTGCAGTTGAAAGAATAAATAGAATTCATCAAGAGATATCTAGAACCATGTTGAGTGAATATTCTATAGGTAGACATTTTTGGGCTGAAGCTGTAAGTACTGCTTCTTGTACTATAAATCGAGTTTTTATTAGACATTTTCTTAAAAAAACTCCTTATGTGTTATGGAATCGTAGAAAACCACGACTTTCTTACTTCGTGGTTTTTAGTTGCAAGGTATTTATCCTGAACACTAATGATAATCTACACAAATTCGCACCAAAATCCGATGAAGGAATTCTCTTAGGTTACTCCACATCTTCTAAGGCTTACAGAGTTTTTAATAAAAACAGTTGTACTGTAGAGGAAACAATACATGTAAAATTTTATGAAACTGATCCTTTTATTTTTAAACCATCCAAACCTACATCTTCTGATGTGTTTTCAAAAACTGATTATCAACCATAGATAGAAAATCCTTCTGAAAAGGAAAATGTTCAAGAAGATACATCTGAAACATTTACCCCAGAATACATTCTACCCTATGTTGATGAACAGGTTTTACAAAACCCAAGTCAGGTGTTTCTAAAGAATCATCCTAGTGATATTATCATTAGTGATGTAAATCAACCTATAAGAACTAGAATTTCCTTGAGAAATAATGTAGAATATCTATAATTCCTTTCCCAATTAGACCCAAAAAGCACTGATGAAGCTTTAGGTGATGCTTATTGGATCAAATCCATGCAAGATGAACTAAATGAATTCAAAAGGAATAAAGTCTGGACCTTGATTGAATGACCTATGGAAACTTTTTTTTATTGGAGTAAAGTGGGTATTCAGAAATAAGTTTGATGAAAATGGAGTCATTGTAAGAAATAAAGATAGACTATTTTTAAAAGGATATAATCAGCAAGAGGGAATAGACTATGAAAAAACCTATGCTCCAGTAGCAAAACTTGAATATATTAGTATTTTACATGCCTTTGCAACATTATTTAATTTTAAAATTTTCGAAATGAATGTGAAATGTGATTTTCTTAACGGTTATCTTTAAGAGGAAGTTTTTTTTGAACAACCTCCTGGATTTGAAGATACAAAACATCCTAATTGTGTTTTTAGACTTACAAAAGCGTTGTATGGCCTTAAACAAGCCCCATGAGATTGGTATGATAGACTTATAGGATTTTTACTTCAAAATAAATATGTTAAGGGAAATTAAAATCCAACCCTTTTTATAATAAAATATACGAAAAATGTTTTTATTGTACAAATTCATGTTTATGACATTATCTTTGGTTCAACTAAGCAATCATTAACTGAATCCTTTTCGGATCTAATGAAATCTGAGTTTGAAATGAGTATGATGGGTGAGTTAACATTTTTTCTTGTTTTTCAAATTTCTCAAAAACCAGAAGTAATCTACATATCCCAACATAAGTATATTAAAGATCTTCTTAAAAATTATGGTTATGAAAACAAAATGAGTATAAGTACTCCTATTGGGACCTCAAAAACACTTTATCTTGACGATTCTGGGAAACCGGTAGATCAAACATCTTTTAGAGGTATGATAGGAAGTCTACTTTACATTACTGGTAGTTGATCAGACATAATGTTTTTTGTGTGCTTATTATCCAGATATCAATCCAATCCAAAGTAATCTTATTTAATGGCAGCGAAAAGAATTTTTCAGAACTTAAATGGAACCATGGAACTAGGACTATTTTATATACTTCTGAAATGATTTTATCATAAAATGTTTTTTGGATGATGACTTTGGTTGATATAGAATGGATAGAAAAAGTACATCCAGAACATGTCATTTCTTAGGAGATTCATTAGTTTCTTGGTTATGCAAGAAGCAACATTCTGTATCACTCTCCGCTGCTGAAGCTGAATATGTAGTAGCTGAAAGTTGTTGCGCTCAAGTGTTGGGGATGCACCAAACACTCACAAACTATGGCTTGAGTTTTACTAAGACTCAAATTTTGTGTGATAACACAAGTTCCATTTCCCTTAGTAAAAACCCTTCACATCACTCCCGTGTAAAGCATATAGATATTAGACATCACTTTCTTTGGGATCACACACTAAAAGGAGATATCATTCTTCAGTTTATCGAAATGCAAGATCAACTTGCTGACGTTTTCACAAAATCTTTACCCTCTGAAAAATTTGAATACATTAAATTGAAGTTAGGAATGATAGTCGTAGAGTAATAGTTTTTCATTGACTATTTGTTGAACAATAATACTTATAGTAATAAACTCATTTTCATAGGGGGAGTAAATTGGTATGATAGCTTAATCAATGTATTCCTAGTTAGTCTTTCAAAATATTGTAACTGAATTTTTTTTAATGAATTCTTCAAAAATTTCTGGAACAGGAAATTATCATAATGAAAATTTCCGAAACTGAAATCTTTCATAATGAACATTTCAGGAAAAAAAAAATTTCATAATAAAAATCTTTGAAATAGAAATTTTCAGAATGAAAATTTCCATAATGATTTTTTCCGTAATATGTTTTTTTCTTAATGAGAAATTTCGTACTGAGAATATTCGTAATGATTTTTTTCGTAATGATGTTTTTCGTAGAAATTTTTTCTTAGTTAACATTTCTTCAAAAAGAATATTACCAATTATGAACAAACATCCTGGTCAATTTGAAAGGTATGATTTTTTTTCTCAAGTTTTTATAGTCATATTTTTCTTTCTAGTATTTTCCTATGAGTTTAAAATTTTTCAGATTCTAATTTTCTCAAATCTGAATGTTTTTTCCTAAAACCTCAAATGATCGAAGTCCAATTTTCCTTGCAGTTTGTTTTCAACCATCAGATAAGTTCAAAGGGTTTCTCAAAATTTACATGGTTTATGGAAGCTCAAAGGTCAACCCCAACACCTATATAATGTGGACCCCTGTAGGTCTTCCCACATCGATTTTTCAAAGCTTTCACGTCTCGAAGCCCTGAATCTCTTCTTAAGGACTGTTCCAAAATTTCTGAAGCACATTCTGAATCCTCAAAAACTCTATATTCTGAGTGTATGTTGAAGCTACTTATCAATATATGTCTACCTCAAATCCAATTTTAAAATGGAATGTCTATTGAGAAAGACTGGTCCATCCGAAATTCTACATGTACGATTCTATAATCACCAAGAATATCATGCTGAATGGTTGAGAAGATGCATGTGTTTTCTAGGAAGGTGATCAGGATGATTTTTATCCAGAGTTACTAGTAGAATTTTATGAGTCATCAAGTTTTTATGAGGAAGAAGGAAGAGAATAGTTTTCTTTCATGTCTTATGGAATGACTTAGAAACTTACTTACACCAAGGCGGCATGCTTGGTGGGGCTAGCATATGAAGGAGAAGCTGAATTTTGTTCACACCAACTCTCGGATTCTCAAAGTTGTTTTGTTAAGGTTAAGGCCTTACAATGTCTTGGACATGCTGATGTCAAGACAACAAATATTTCTCATCTATCATCTAATAATCAGATTCTTTAGCTGTGGGTATAGGGATTTTTTGTTCCGAGAAAGGGGGATAAATATACCCTAAAGAAAAGTGACATATATTTCATAGACTATATGGTGATTCTAAGAAAATAAATCTAATGAGGCATGTACTTGTGACTATCAAAAATATCAAGGAAGGAGACTTGAGAGCTCAAACCATCATATACCCTACCTTACTATCAAAACTGATAGTTCGGTGCTTAGATTCTTTTAAGGTTGCATGTAATTCTAAAATTCGGAATTGCATGATTATTCTTGTCTGTGATGATACAATAAAAATAATGAATATTAATTTTTATAAATAAACAGGTGAATTTTATAGCTTTCTAGAGGGAGAGACTGAAATCATTCTTGAGAATGTGGAGAAGGATGAACTAGTGAAAAATTTTTCTAAGAAGAGGACGCTTAATGAAGTGGTTGGTGATGATAAAACCCATAAATCTAAAAAAAACCAATCTGCACCTCCCATGCCAAGAAAATAAAAAGCTTACCCCGATGATGTGGCTACCAAGTGGAGAGAAGAAAAGGAGATGAGGAAAAAGGGGATCCATAGTTCAGATGGGACCCTACTGAGGCAAAGGCCTTAAAAGAAAGAGCCGATGATGAGCTAGAGAAACAAGTAAAAGAGAAGAAGCTGAAGAAGAAAATTTCTGAAGTAGAGGATGTTCAATCTCTTTTAAAAACAACTGGAATAGATTCTGAATAGATTCTGGTTCTGAAAAGTTTCATTACCGAACCATTACCTGAGACACGTGGAAAGAAATACTCCACTCCAGAAATGTGCAATGGGAAGGAAGTTGTTGAAAGAACTGAAGAATAAGTTATTGAGATAATCAAAGAAGAAGAAGAAGAAGAAGAAGAATGAAGTGATAATCTGGATGACTTGAACAAGAATGTAGAAGATTATCATGAAAAAGCAGAATCCACAAAATATGTCACTCTGGGGAAGGGAGTTGAGAAAGACAGTTGAAAAGAAGATGACATGCAGGAGGAAGAGGAAAAAAATGTTTTGGATGATGAGGAAGAATCCTATGAGAAGAATTTTCTTGAAGAAGGAACAGAGAAGAAGAAAATTGATGAAGACTGGATTGTTCAACTTTTAGAAAGTGAGGAAGAATATCCAGATGAGAAACCCATTCCAAAAACTGATAAAGGAAATCATGTTCTCAGCGATACACCAATAAAAGATGTCAACAGAAAGAAAGAGGTTGGTGGTTCATCTAGAAGGAAGATAATCCAAGTTGAGGAAGACAATCTCCAAGCATGTTATCTGATTCGGAGTCATCATCTCATGGTCATGATTTTGCGGTGTAATCTCTGAAGACGTTGGTGGAAAACATTCTGATTTTTCGCACTATTTACTCTAGATGCTAGATGTTACAACATATCTTGAATACAAAATCAAAATCGTTATCTATGGTGATGGATAAGTGTATAAAGATTGAGGTTGACCATACAAATTTCCTTATCAATTATGATGTACACAAGAAGTCATGCATCAAAATCAATTCGTGTTGTAAGAAAATTGAAGAAGATATAGCTCAGTATGATAATTTTCAGAATGAGGTAAAAGATTATTTTGATACTGAGGATGCAAAGATTAAGAATCTTCAGGATGAGCTGATCATTGAACAACGTTCATGGAGTCAAATAGTGAAGGAACTAAATGATAAGGCCAACTCTCTTGCTTAAAATTTTATAAGGGATAGAGATCTCCAGATTTAGCTTAAGAAAATACTTGTAAAGCAAGATGAGTTAGTGAAAATTCCAAAAGAAGCCATCAAGGATCAGACAGAAGCTTTGAAATCTCAAGATGAAAGGATAAAAGATTTAGAGAGGTAAGCTGAGGAGGATCAAAGAGATTTAAAGAAATTGAAAACCATGTTGAAGAAGTTTATCCTGAAGGAGAATGAAAAGAAATACAAATAAACTCACTCTGATCTTTTTTTGTATTTGTCTTTCCTTGTAAAACTTTTCTCAAATCTAATGAAATTTTTGTCTGGTTGTATATTATATTATTATATACTAATGTTTCAGGTACTCTATGTTTTTCTATTCGTTTAAATTCTTTTTGAAAATCACAATGGGGGAGAAGGAAAAATAACTATTAAAAAGTGGGGAAGGAAAAATTTAAAATGGAGAAGGAAAAACTTCTAAGTGAAATGTACTTAATGTAAGGGGGTGTTTCTCATCACGATGTTTTTCATTCCCATTATAATGAAAACTCCACTCCAAAAATTCATAATACAATCCTTAGAGTTTCAATGCCTAAGGGTGAGTTATTTGTATTCACTATTATCCATGAACAAAGGGAGATACATTTTAATTTCAACGTCTAATGAAAATTTTCAATGACTTTATATTATTTTTCGTAAGGATGTTTGGGCTTTCCAAAAAGGGGTAGATTGTTGAGTCAATATGATTTTCCTTATGACTTTTCCATTCCTTCTTGTTTTGAAAATCAAAAACACCTTATACTTAAGAAAATCTATATTTTACTTCTATAAGAAAAATTTTCTTCCTTAAGGAAATTTATCCTAACATATATTTCCTTATACATATCAATATTTTTCATAAGTACAAAAATCAGATTTATAATGAAAACCTCAGAATAATATAATTCTATGAATCAAATTATTCTGTTTTTAGGATCCGAATTCTGGCTATGTACTCTCATATAGTTCCATTCCAAATTCTGGATACAAACTCTCATATAGTTCCATTCCGAATTTTGGATACGAACTTAAATATAGTTCATTCCGAATTCTGGATACAAACTCTCATATAGTTCCATTATTAATTCTGGATACGAACTCTCATAAAGTTCTATTCCGAATTCCAAATACGAACTCTATCAAAGTTTGACTCTGAACATTTATAAGTTCGACTCAGAACTTCTATGAGTTTGACTCTGAAGTTTTATGATGTTCGACTCCGAAATTTTAGAAGTTCGACTCTGAACATATTCAAGTTCGACTTCAAACTCTGTAAGTTCAGATTTTGAACTCTGGGGAAACCAGACTCCAAATTTCCTTATAAATTCAGACTCCAGATTTCTACATAATTCAGGTTCTGAATGACTATAAAACAAAATCCCAATATCCTTTCTATTATAGACTCTGAATTCCATTTTGGTTAGACACCGAACATTTATTTTATTATATTTTAAATTACAGTTTTTCTTATACTTATACTTGTTTTATTACAAAATGATGTCGTGCTTTCAATTACACAAGTTGTGTTATAAAATGATGCCATCCATTCTATTTCTAACTAACTGCTGGTTGATTTACACATGTACAGGTCCCTCTGAATATTAAGGAAAATATGACTGTTGTAGGAGGGAGATGATCATTCCAACCATGACTATAAATAAGAGCTTATTTGAATGAGCTCAATATACAATGCTGATCATTGACATATGTTCTTACATGCTGTTGAAGTTATTTCTAGTGAGAGAGGCTCTTATCTACTCTCACGATTTGTGAAGAAAGTTTTAACGACTTTTTCTAACTTTTCCTTTTGCAGATTTCTTCGTGTGACTCTGAATGTTGGTGATTAAAATCGAGGGTTTCCGGGGATAAGAAGAAAGAGGTTTCGACTTCCTTGAATTTTGAGGGCTTCCTTGCTGAGGAATACAGAGGTTCCAACTACCTTGAAGTTGAGGGATTGCGGGGATAGCAAGAAAGAGACATAGATCTTCATATCGAGGGCATACCCTGGTGTGGTTAAGATAGAATTTCATGAAAGTATAAATCAAGGGACCTTTATCCAAGGTTGTTGGATACCCATATCTTTGGGTTAAAAGAATTATTTCTTGTTACTTTTAGTTTTACTACTTGTTTTTCCAATGCATTTCGTATTGTAAGGAAATTATAACATTCTTATATTTCCTTACACATGCACTCTGATTAATTTATATTCTATACGCTTTAAGGTAAAATATCATATTATAAATTTGGTTAAGTTTCATTTTCTGGATCCATATTTCCAGAACCTATTTTCGGAATCACTTTCCAGATTTAAGCAAGTGCATAGAATAAGAATTTTGTGTGTTCATACTTTTTCCCAATCTTTCATTGGTTATTAGAGGTGTTGGGAATTTTCTTATTTTAACTTTGTTAAAATTAGATCTTTCCTTGTTTAAGGAATATTTTAAGTATACAACTCACCCCCCTCTTGTATATTGAGTACTTGAATTGACTATTTCTATCCTACAATTGGTATAAGAGGTTGGAAACCTCATACTCTATACGAATCTCACACTTTTCAAGTAAAATATTTCATTTAAACACAGAAACCACACATTTACTCACATTGATCCCAGTTGGTATATGTTTTATGTATGGAAGGATTCTTAAAATATAAAAATAGAATGTTTTCTTTTTGATAAAACACAATGTGGTCTGAGTAGTTATTAAAATGAACTTAAAATGAAAGAGATGTCATATCATCACTTATATCCATAAATTAATTAATTAATGAACAAAAACATATATTTACATATCAATTGGTACCTCGAGCTCATAATATTTATTGAGGACTTCATCCAAAACATTATTTTTCTATAAATCATTGGTTTCTAGGAATAAAAAAAATAGTAGTGGGAAATAAGTTCTAAATTATGCCACCTCTTTAAAATCACTATGAAAATTATATAAATAATTAATACATAAAAATTATAATATGATTCATTAGAAAATAATTTGATAAAATTTTAATAATATTTACAAAATAATTTTTAATAATTCACCTCTTCATGATTTTTAAATATATTCAAATACTAAGTATTCTTGTCCCTCATTAATAAAAAATAAACTTCCAATTTTTAATATATGAACTATTGAATATCATAGTAGTATAAGAAATATATATTTAAACAAATAATTAATAAATATTTTTAATTAAATCCTAGTTATCATCTAAAATAACACTTTGAGGTTGTATGTTAATTGATGGAATATGATATCATTCATAAATTCAAAAAATTGATAACCACAATCATGGAAATTATTTATTATTTAACACTATAGAAACATTGACTAAAATAATTAATTACTTTTGATAAATTCCTTGATATTGATATCTTATTATATACAACCAAATATGTATTGTTTTTGAAATCGATTGGATTTTTATGATAAAATACCATCTTAATACCATGGTTTTATTTATATTGAAACAATAACCTACCATAAAATTGTTTTCATTAAATCATAATATAAATCTTGAATATCCTTTTTATTGGTAATATGTTGAATCTAGTGTATTTTAAATTGATACTGGTAATCACGTGTGGTTAATATATTTAAAATCCATTATTTTAATCCAAAAAACAAACTTAGGAAAATAAAAAATTATTATAATGGGAAAACAATTATTCCTAAATGAATAAAATATAATAAGTAATGACTAAAAAGAAAATATATATTATATCATCAGACAATATAGTTTTACCACTATTATATGGGTATTAAATGGGGGTTTTTTATCAATATGATTCTTTTAAAATTCTATATTTTGTTTCTACAAAATTATTTTATTCCAAGGACCCATTTTGTGAGGATTTTATGTGGGGAATGATGTGTCTAAAAAAATTTCAAGGTTTTCAATCAAATAGTATTGATATATAGGCCTGAAAAAATATGAATAATATTTAATTATAATTAATATATTAGACATGATATTTAATGAAAATATTAATAAAAAAACACACCACAAATACATTTACAACTAATACTCTATTTCATGCATGATTGGGAACTTAATCTACATTAACATGACCATAATTCTCCATAATTTCCTCTCTGAACATTTCTTCATAAGAAAAAAATTATGGATATATTATTTTATTTTAATATTTTATAATTATGAATATTTAATATTATAAAATATTTTATTTTAATTAGTGGGTTAAAGGATACATCATAAAGAATGTTTGATTTATTGGTTGATCATTTATAGTATTTATATTTGGACTTTTATATCCACTTAATTTCCTCTAGCAATTAAAATATTTAATAGTTTATAATATTGTTCATTATTATTAATTGTTTTGTATAAAATATAAATTTGGAAGGACACACCTCATTATTTACATGTATTATTACAACATTAAATGGCCATGATGAAAATTTTCTAATTAAAATATTGACCACATCTCATTTAATTGAAAAGGTTTCTTTGTTCTCAATATCATTTTTGAATAGAATATATCATTTAATATCATATTTTCTCCCCTCACAATATGTTTATTTGTGGGTATTGAAAGATATAAATCACAATCAATTTATCCATATAGAATTTTAGAAGAAGAATGACATTAAAAAAAATTGGATCAAATTTTGAAGTGAAATCTATAACTAAATGAATTAGATAAGAAAAAGTATCCCATTTCATGGAATGGATAACATCAAATATGGGAGACTTTCACATAATGTGGAGGTTATAGAGATATATATTATTATCCTCGATGACATAAAGAAGAATATTTTATCAAATTATACTGTTACCTAATTTTTTTTATTTAGATAATTTATTGTCTCCCAAATGTATTTTATTCTAATATCATCATCCCACCATGAATTTTATTTCTAAATATATGTTCTATAAAAATTAACAAGTATTATCCCAATAATTTAGATATATCTTTCTAGACCCTTAAAAGGCCACTATAAGTAATAGATCATCAGGTATATCTGAAGATAAATCTTATGTCTAAACTAGATAAATTATATACTAATATAGGTAATAATTGTAATATAATACATATTTAAAGAATAAATTTGTTTTTTGTTATTTTATACATACACATGATACCCAAACACTATATGTGTTTTCATATACAAGTATAATCACTTTATTTACAATATAATCTATCCATAACACAATATGTGCGATGGAAGTGGATTTTGATTTTGATTTAGTAATATGAAAATAAAAAACTATCATAATAATGTTGGTGTTTCATACCACATAAAAATATTCAAGTACATTTAAGACACAAAAAATGACTTCCTATGGAATAATAGCATGTTCATGCTTAATGGAAGGAGTACATTGGTTTTTATTATGGCAAAATATTTAAAAAACACAGATTCAATTATTTTAATATATAATTATTAATTAATACATATATTTTAGAGTAAACTGTTACCAATAAAAAAATGCCTAAACAAATTCCCATTTATGATAACTAAAAATAATAATTCATTGTTTTTTTGGATAATGTGTATATATATCTATTATTGGTGGTTTTTTACTATCCCATCAAAACCAAGAGATGATAGATAATAAAACATTCTTTAATGGATCTGTGATCCTTTCTAATTAACATTAATAAAAATTTCAATTGATATTCATCTTGTATATATTTATTATAAAAAGGAAAATCAATAGTAAATAATTATTTTATTAGTTTTTATTAAAATATATAATTTATGTCATAACATCCCTCAAATCTATTCTCAAATTAGTTCCTTCTATAAAGGAACACTATTTATACACATATATACATCAGTATAAATATGAATTTTAGTGGTAAAACAACTGTAACTAATGAAATTAGACGTTTAGGTTCAATAATATTCCCAATCTCATTCCATCTAACCTAAAAAAATTATTTCCTTGAATATCACCTAAATAATTTTGGTTATGCTAATAATTCTATAAAACTATTGTTTTTTCTTAGACATTTTTTAATCACCTTCTACCATTTCCTTGGTTTGAACATTTTTAGTATTTTGTTACTCATGATTGGTATCATAATCATGTGGAGAAACCAATTATTCCTCAGCATAGGAACCATCGACATGTAGAAAATACAATATATCAAGAAGTAATTGAATATTTAATTATGTTAATATAAATTCATTGTTGAATAGATAAAATTATGAGGTAATGAAAAGTAGACTAAAAATAATTTACTTTGATTATTCAACTATATTTTCGTCATTAATGAATTATGGGTTTATACAAATCTATCTAGAATATAAAACACCAATTTATTTTTCACAATGACATATATGTGAATCATAGAGGATTTGGTGGGTCACCTTGAGGGGTGTGAATTATAGGCTACTAATCTCTATCAATTATTTTAATATTAAATTATTCCATTAAATAAATTTACCAAACCTATATTATTATTTATTATTTATGGATCACAGATAACTTCCATAAAAACCACTATCTTATATTTTGTATATAATTTAATGTATAAAACAGTAAAATATGTTTACAAGGGTTATCCTCAGTAAATGAATTGATTCCTTATTATTTCAACCATAGTAGAGTGACATAACCTTAATGTAAAATTCATTTATAAAAATTTCAATGTTTTTTTGGAACCTACAATCATAGTCTGCATGCTTCAGAATATTATGTTGTTATTGTATAATTATATTGTTTCCAATTGTTGATCCATAACCAAAAAATATAGAAATATATCTTGATTTGAATGTGTGATTTGTTTTTACTGAAATCAATTGTATTCAATGTTCATAATGAAATTCCTCATGTATGGGTTTTTGGCTACCATTGAATATTGTATTATACTCATCTTGCAGATCGAGTAATCATACATTTATTATAATGTTCATCAAGATATTCTCACAACCATGTACTTCAATTTTATGAGATTAGAAAAATGTTTGCATGGATCTCTTCATTCCATTCATCTTAATCTATAGAAAAAAGTGAACATTGGAACTTTATGTTCTGTAATCTCAACTATGACCTTTCTGACCATTAAATGGAATTAAATTGTCTATATTTTCCTATTATTTAATTTCATTATATATATCAAATATCTTCATTTTTTATCATAAGAAACTAATTCGTTATTCCCAATTTATGTAGCAATACTTCTTATCAAATATATCTGGAACAAAAAGGTTCAAATTGAATATTACCACAATCTAAACACTTTATTTTCAAAAATATTTATATATTTATAAGTTAATAAAATTTAACTTTATGAATGTTTCCATAAAAAATGAGGTAAACTATCAAAAACTCATCCTTATATCTTTTCTTGAAAAAATAATATTTTATCGATGATCATTACACATTTAAAATCAAGATCAATATCATTAGTATTTTTTACATTAGATCATTTTAAATTCCATCTCGAATTTTTCCACAAGATGGTCCTCTAATTGAATCAGTATTCTCTTTTCTGTTATTCAACCTCTTTAGTTCAATCATATGCACCCTTTAGAACATTATAATTTTTAAAATTTATTAATGTTATTATATTTGAATCTATTAATTGTACCTTCCTGAAATTAAAATTTTGGATTATAGATTATTCCTCTTATTCTATTTTTTTCATCATCAAACATATGATGTTATTTTTCCCCTCCCCAGTACATCCTAAGAAAAAAATATAAAATTAAAAACATGTATTTTATTTAAAAATTATTCATTCTATTTATATAAAATGAAGTTTATCATCAAAATTTTCTATCATTAATTATATAAATCGATCTCACTAACGTTTATCCAAAAAAATCATCTATAAATGTTCATGAAAAGATATAAAATGAATTAGTTTTCATCTGTTAATATCAAAAACTCATATTTTCAAAATATCATTCCGAAATGTATATTCCGAAGATACTTCATATGAAATTAACATTGGATCGATCAATAGATCTTCCTCAGCTTAGTATTCATCCAAATATCAGAGATAATAATATGAGTTATGACAATGTGATTTTCCTCAGATGAAGAGTTAGCACATAAAATTCTATATTCATCCAATGAACCCTACCATGGATGATGTTTCTTACATGATCCTTAAAAAAATTGTTAACATCTCACTACATCAACTATAATGATTATATTAGGAGAAAATTATAAATTCAAACTTCATGCATTCCTTCCATAAAATATTTTTCGATATCCCAAAATTATAATACGTTTAGTTGGTCAACCTTATCTATAATATCATCTTCCATACATCATTCATCCTATTATAATATAATTATATTCATGTGATGAACATCAGGAACATTTATATATTTACATGATAAACTCTATTTACATTATATTGGTATAAACCGGAAGGATAGAAATAATGCTACAATGTATTACATCCTTCCAATAATTTTGTTTTCCACACTAATTCGTATGTTGGTTTTACCATCACTCTAATATCCAATATTAGATCTTCCATATATTTGGGTAAATATACCACCTTTTGAATTATCACTAAGACCACCAATATATATTTATACTAGCGTAAAATAATTCTACATTAGATGATGGACCCCATGAGTCTTCATCCTTAAACACCCATTCTTATAAACAATGAATATTGGTAAATAAAAATTATATGTTAATATATTCTACCACATATATATATATATATATTTCAATGAAATTATCTTCTCTCGATCATCAATAATAACCTAGACAGTAATTTGTTACCTATATAGATCTTATAATGTTATTCATACATCAAAATAAAGGTTTATTTTAAGGGATCATTAGTTTATAAGAGGTAATTATGGTGGGTAATTCTGATGAATTCATAGAAAAATTATTAACCTTTAACTTACTAATTGACTTTCCTAATATATTTTGAAAAAGAGTTCAATTTTTAATCATTATCTTCTAATGAGAATTATAGTATCCTTATTTGGAATTGTGGTCCATATAATATTATCGTTAATTTGAATAAGACTTCTATCACTCTTATTAGAAATAAAATAAATTTCTCCTTCTCCCTATAATTTTATGTGAGGGAACAAAAAAACAATTTTATCTTCACCTTTATGACATGAATTGGAACCCCCCTTAGATGTATATTAGGATGAGTGAACAAGTTTATTCAGAACTTTTCTTATTCAATTGTTTTGTTTTTCATCTGACCTAGATATAATCAATGAACATCATGATAATAAATATGACATCACTTATCTTTATGAAATAATCCATAAATAAACTAACAATATTTCTACATGAGTTATTCATGATGTATAAAACACAGTTGATTAACCCAAAAATTAAATCTATCAATAAATGTACAAATTGATGCCCATTTTTATAAAATATTATTTAGTGGGATGTTAATCATAATTTCATTCATCATACATTATTATGTCATTCTCAAAAAATTAAATTAATCAAGTATAAAAATATTTATGTTCTCCCACTTTGTATGGTAATTCGAACATTGTTATAAATATATATAAATCCCGCCTTAACATTTATACATTAGTTTTCATATAAGGATAATAGTGTATAAACAACATACCTCACAGATGAAAATGACTTCAATTTTATATATTTTTCTATTATATATTGGTTTATATTCATCTATGGGATCCACCAAAATTACTTCATATTTAATTTATTTTTGAAAGGATGATATTTAGAATTTGAGATGAAATAATTTTGATCATACACTGTTTTAAATTTTACCATTTGTATAGAGAAAATTTTATCATTTCAAATACTCAACTTAATTTTTCATTAATATTCTTCATGAAATTAACATTAACATTTCATGCAACAATATTTTTTGGTGAAATTGAGTTATCAACACTTTTTAATTTTTTACCTTATATGGTGTATCCTTTTTTTACATCAGAAATCATGGCATAAGAATTCATCTTTTCTTACTCTTCTAATATTGTGGCTTCCTCCAACTATTCTATAGATAAAAATAGACAAGAAATCAAAACATATTTATAATTATTCATCACCTAAGTATTTTATTACATAAAATATTTTGTTCCTTCTTATATATATTTCTTTTTAATTATACATCCTCTAATATTAATATAAAATTTTTATGAAATTTTCTTTACTATTCCCATCCAACATAATCCATCATCCCAACATCACCTCTTTCAGTAAGTTACTCTTTTTAGGAATCTTTCAGTTAACAAAAACATCTTAATATATGATATCATCCAGCATTTTGATCTACTTTTTACTTTTATAGATTGACTAAAATTATATATTGAACTTTTTTCTGATATCTTGAACATTCATTGTTAGTTTAAAAATAACGATGAAGTGGATATTTCTCCCATGTATGTAACATAATTTATTTGGAATGAAATATTCCAAAAAATTATTCTTGTGTGACACATTCCTTCTATACTCCACTACTATAAAACTAGCATTTAACATCGCTAGAAATGGCCTATATCAGACCTATAAAAGCACTACAATGGGGAAATATTATAAGATGAAGACTTTTACCAGTGCTGATAAAGGGTACACTTATCTGTGCTTAAACACTATTGATAAATACTACCTTTATCAGCACTTTTAGAAGCACAGCTAAAAGACACATTTATGAGTGCTCTAATTTAGAACTGCTAAAGTAATCCTTTATTTTCACTTTTAGAAGAATTGAAAATTATTTTCTATAATTGTTTTTAAATGTGCTAATAATTGGAAAAACTAATGTCTGTTGTTATATTACACAACATCCCCACTACAGTGTGTTGTAATAGTACACTACAACTCATGAAACACACCAAAAACACATCAGATATCAAAAAACAAGGTCCTATATATAATTTTAAAGAAATAAAATATACATCACAAAGTCTAGAAAAGAACACTATATTATTGAAATTGTATACATTGTTTTATAAAATTACATAAAAAAATTATTACATACATTAAAAGGCAATCATAATTGTCAATGATAGCACGATTAGCCTTGAATTTATTTGTTTAAATTACATCATTTAATGAGTTGTTTTGAACAAACCACCTCTACATGAAATACATAATCCAACTGTATAAAAAAATAATTTTGAGTAATACTAAAATGAAATATATAAAATAAATATATGAAATAAAACAATAATTCTAAAGAAAATTATTTTACTGTGAAAACATCAAGAATAACCATGGGAATGAGTAGTAGAGGAAACATGAATGAAAGTGACGAATTTCAACAATATAGAAGTGAATGGTTTTGTGGGATAAGAAGTATGTAGATGTTCTGGTGTAGAAAGTTTTGAAATACAGATATAACACCCAAACATTAACAAATGAATACAGCTGTATTAGAATAAAATTATTATGTGGGTAATATTGAAATAAAGTAAATGAAAAATACATATGAAATAAATATATTAAATATTTGGAAATATAATATTACTAAGAAAAAATCAATATTGCCTCTATAGATGAGTATATGTTGTTTCATTGGTCTTCCTTTAACAGTAGTGGAGGTAACATTAAAGTATTTGATAAAGGCACCACTAAAGAGGTGAAATGGTTTTAAGGGAGAAGGGGCATGTATGTTGGACAAATCACCCCAACTAAAAAAATGAATCCACCTATATATGAAAACAATTATTATGTGAGTAATTTAAAAAAAAATAAAATTAAAATGAAACAAAACATTAATTCAATGGGAAATGATTTTAATATTTAAAAATTCAATATTAACTCAATAACTGATTAGAGGAAGCATCATTCATATTTATAAAAAATTTGTTTAGGTAACTTGAAAGAAAGTGATAAATGCACCAATATAGGGTTCAAAGGGGTATAAGGGATAAGGAGCCTGAATTTTTGGAAAATCACTGCAACTCGAACAAAATAATCAACCTGTATAATAAAATAATTATTTTGTAAGTAATATGAAAAAAATAAATTAGACAAATATATGAAAAAATACATTAATTACATGTAAATTTATTTACTATGAAAACATCAATATTACCTCTACAATTGTGAAAATCTAGTGTCATGCTCTTCCTGTAATGGCAGTGGAGGCAACTTGAATGAAATTAAAAAATGCCACACTATATGGGGAAAATGTTTTAAGGGTGGAGTATAAAAGTTGGATAGATCACCCCCAAAATCAAAAACAAAATCCATCTATATAGAATAACAACTATTATATGACTAATAATAGAAAGAAATGAAGTAATAAAAAAATATGAAATTGTAAATTATTTCTAGGGAAAATTATTTTAATGTGAAAACAACAAGATTACCTCTATGATTGAGAAGAGACAAAGACATTTCTCTTCTTTCAAAGGCATGACATATGGATATTAATATTAAAAAATATACAAAATTTACATAGAATAATAACAATTAAATCAACATTATGTGATATAAAATTTCATTAAAATAGAGACATCATTTTATAAAATCACATTTTCATAATCCTATCGATTTATGCCATTATAGTTTGTTCATACTTGGTATTGGTAACATCATCAGGCGCCGAATAAATTTTCATCTTGATTATTCCAACATTTATTTTATATAATGTTAATGAAGTGGATATCATATTGAATTATGAGGAAAAACATAATATATTAAAAAATCCCCTTATAATTGAACTCCATTATATTTTTTAAATGTTTCCTGGATTTGGTTTGTCATTGGAGAATCAAAATACCCACATTGTGGTTCCATTTAATGTAAAATAAATATTATACACTTAGTCTTCCATAAACTGATGGTGGTGTCCGAATGAAAGGTTTAACCATGGTAAAATTACCATCTCACTCAAAAATATTCATCATGAGTATGAGAATCAATGAAATATTGTTTTTTGAATCAAAGGCATAAAATAATTTCACTTCTTGTGATACCATAATGAAAAGATCATATATTCCCCACATATTTTGAAAATCACCTTTATAAATCCCAATTCATCAACTTTAACTCCATTGATATTGTCAACCCATTTACACTAGAAAAGAAGCACATGAAATTTTGTTCAATCAAACTAATATATTTATTTGATAATGCATGAATTTTATATATTTTCAGAAATTGGATTTCTATCCTTGGATCCAGATATGTGAATTTGTCATCTACAAGAATAACACCACAATTTAGCATCTGATTGAATTTATCATGTTCATTTGTTAAGAATGTGCAACCACTAATTACAAACCGAATGTAATATACAAGACATGCATTTAGTCCTATTGCTATCCATTGATGTCATTAAGCAATTTCATTCCAATTTTTCGATTACTGCTTAAAAATTTGATCCCAGAACCATCTTATAAAATGTCTGTTATGTGTATTTTATATCCATCATTCATTCCTTCATAAATTAAAATATATATGAATGTAATTGCCGGATTCAATGTATGGACCCATATATTCACTATTACTTAATATCTAACGACGAGCCTTCTCCCCCTATGTTAAGGTAGTTATAACAACATTTCTCTACAAAAAACATTCACCCATAAGGAGTTCTCTATGATTAAACATTGGGAGACTAATGCTTTAAACATTTTATGGTTAATCATTATATAATTCAATTGCTTCATAAATAATATATCATTCTACAAAACATTATTCTTCATGACATCTATTCTTCACATACCATTTCAAAATCTTTTTATACCATTCAATGAGGTATATCACTCTGTTCAATATAAGACCAAATAGTTAAACCTATTTGACCAAGTGAACCATTAGGTGTACCATTATATCAATGAAATATAGTGGGAAGATAGTTTACAATTCACATAACATGATTCTAATCTCAATAATTATGATGATAAAAATCTATGGTTCTATAAATTTAATACATATGGAATTTAAAAAGAAGTAGTGTTGGGTTAATGTATGTCGTACATATTGAGGTATAATGAAATGGAACGTAACTTGCATTATATATTAAATAAAAACATGACAGTCATGTGATTTTAGTTCTTATAAAATCAAATTAGACATTGACACATCAGTATTGATATTTTATGAATAACCCTATGGAAATTTTACACTCATAAGGGAAATGAAAAATTGGATTTTATTCCTATCTGGATAATGTGTGGGCTGCTGGAACAAGAAAAGTACAAATTTTACCCTTTACTGGTGACAAATCATTCCTTATCCCCATTTTAATAAATTCCAAACTAGTCTTGATTCCATCTTTCATTTTGATAAGAACATATTGAAACTTGACAATAACACTATTTAATAAATATTTTGTCTACATGCATGAAATCAAGAAAATGACTTACAGAAAAAAAAAATTCCAATATGGTAATTAAATGAAAATTTATCTCCACTTCTAACATGAATTTGTATGGTATTTCGAAAATGGTTTACCGAAATCAATTTTAATTTATTTACTCTTTTTATATTTTATCACTCATTAATGGAGACGGTGTTATACCTTGTTCAAAAGTAACATCAATTGTTTTCATCCTGGATCGATTTTTATGTTGTCTTGTTAAAAATAAATCAATATCATAAAAGCACATTATTTGAAAAATATTCCATCCAAACAAAGTATGTTCATTTTTCACAAATGGGATACCCCAAAATACCTTTATTTCTATTTCCATATAAATTTCTATAAGTGGGGATTTCATTCATTGTTCTATACAACATGGCCCTCAATGTGAATTCATCAATTATATGAGCATCATAAATTTTTACAACTCTATCCCACATCAATTTTAGATCTTCGATCAATGGATCTAAATAGAAATCAATATCATTACTGGGTTTCTTTTGCCTAAATATACATAGACACAACATAATGTATATGTGATTCATGTATTACCATGGGGGATCATTATAATTTACCGAAATGATGGGCCATATAACAACCCAAGATTTTATTAGAAATATTATTTTAAATTTCATTTATGTCTTGTGTTATAATCTACACAAAAAGGAGCTTTCACTACAGGCTTCCCTGACTTGGCTTGCATTACACGCAATCACAACTTTCCTTAATAGCTTGTGTAGTAAGCAATACCAGGTTAGACTAAACAACGATATATTGTTATAATTTTATTATGTACTCACCGTTATGAATATTATTTATTAAATTTTGAATTTTATAACATTAATTATTCATATTACACATTTTCTAGAACATGGTATGAGAACAAAATAATTTGTTCGTGTAAAATAAGTATTTTTAAAAAAATTCAGTTTTGCCGCATTTTGATGGTGCACCCACATTAAATATAATTTTTGACATGTTTATAAGTATAATTTGAAAAATAAAGTTCTTCTTTGGAATTAGGATATACAAATATGCTTTGGATAAATTTTTCATATTATTCTGAAAACTTTCATATTTTAATGAATAGTAAAAACACGCTATATTTTTATTGAAAACAACATTTTTCATCAAAATAATTTATATGGTTAAATTAAAATATTGAATGGTTATAAAGTATAAATATAATATATTTTTTCTATTGAATATAATTTATGTCATTACCATTAATTTTACATTGAATTCATAGGTAAAAACATTTCAATCTTTGGCAATATTTTAACTTTTAAAACCTGTTTTCTTAACAACATGATATATTTTAAATTAAATTACTGAAACATATGTGTATTGAATTTATAAAAATGGATTATATATTTGGATTCAGTGGGTCCAAATTATGATAATTGGTTACTTTTTTTTTTGATATTAGGAATAGTAACTATGGTAATTTTTATTTACTGTAGTTAATGATAAATTATGTAATTAAGGGTAAACCTAATATTATAAAATTACCCTAACCAATGCCAAAATTCTATTGGATTACTAAACGTCGACCCATATCACCTAAGGGTCAAATTATATTCATTTTATGGACTTTTGACAATGAAAATAATTTAATTATTATTAAAACCAAATAAAGTTACAACATGTCACTCTCTTAAATATTATAAGTATAATATTTTTAATTTATTTATAATATTAATGAAACTTAAAAAATTAATAGTGTCCAGAAATATAATGAATTTATATAAATCATGTAAATTTATTTATAATTTTTAGGTATTAAATAATTATCATTAAAGGTGACACAATGGTGATGTTGAAATTATTTTATTGATGTTAAAATCAAATAAATGGTTCTAAAATATTAAAATAAATATTATATGAACTATTTTATGTGCTAAAATAATTTTCTAGATAAATAAGACATGTTATGAATATATTAAAGATTTTATTTTGAACATATATTCTTTTTGGATTTTATTAAAATTCAAATAAATGAATAGTTTCAAAATTGACACTATTGTTATTTTTAAAAAATATTATAATATAAATTTTTTTAAAAAATAAAAACAAAATATTTCAAAATTATAAATTAAAATTTATATTGTCTAAAATTTCATAATGTATCTAATTCTGGAAAATTAAAAACACATAAGTAATTATTTATGACAATTTAAAATTTATAATCTTATTACCACAAATAAAATTAAATATAAAAAGGTAGGATAAATCAAGTTGATAATGTTTAAAATAAATTCCCATCATATCTAAATTCTATTGTTTGATGATATTACAACCCTATTTCATCACATATTCGGATTTAAGTCATTTTTGGAGGGTTTTATGTGGGTTTTGATTTATTATAAATTAATATTTTTAAGGTTTCCAAAGGTGCCCATCTCCTCTCTTATAAAAGGGAACCTCCTCCATCTTTCCTTTACACAACATTGAGCCTTCATGCTCAGCCAACCTCTGCCAATTACTCTTCTAAACATTCCTAGTAATATTATTGAGGTTCTGTTCTTCTCATAATTCCAACTCTAGTCCCTTAAGAGGATGTTTAAAGGACGCACGTCGAAGAAGAGGTAATCTCTTCTACCAATTCTTTCATGTATCGTTCTTCCTAAATATCATCATATTTAGTTTTTTCATTGCAAAGTAATAAAAGAAGTATCACTAATATACTGATATTATATTATAAATATGAAACAACTCCATTTCACCTTCTATCCATCCTACAGAAAACGAAATCATCGCACGTGCGTACGTACGGAATACCATCTCCACGTCGTGGTGTAATTAGTTTTTTCAAAACCAACTTACATGGATGGGTATAATGGTAAAAAGAATAACTATATATCTTTATTATAACATCATACTGATTCTGAGATATTATATCATTCACTCCAATTCTATTCAATAATTATGGGAATGATATCATCGCTCGTGCGTACGTACGGACTACCGTCTCCACGAACGCGATTAGATTCATTTTCCATGATTAACCATTTGAGTATTATTATAAAGTATATATGTAATAAATAATCATTAAATATATTACATAATAATCATACTTTATTTATGTACATATATGTTTCATTTACTTAATACCATTCAATTCAATAAGGAAACGAAAACAGCGTTCATGTGTACGTACGACCTACCGTCTCAATGAATGGTATATTTCATTAAATTTATCTATCTATCATGTATATTTATATACTGAATATATATTATATATAAATCATTTATTAAATTCTGGAATTTATTAAATCAAGATATGAGTAATAATATCAAGAACAACAAATCGAAACATGTACGATAAATGAAACGATTTAACCCAAAATGCTACTTTAACATGGAATTTACAAAAGAATGGGTAATATAAAGTCATAAGTGAACCATATTTGAGATAATTACAATGAATATGATTCATTAATAATTCTATGACATTATTTAAATCGTTATATGGGATTTTCATATGCATATGAATCATATCGGACATAAGGTAAGGGAAAACTTTTCCAATCTTGTTTTTATAAGAGATTGTTTATTCGTAAGTATTTACTGGGGTTATATTTATCATCCATGTACCTATTTTATAAAAATGGTTTCATATACATTCATAAAAAAATATTCACTTATACAACATTGTATGTAAGGAATCATTTGTTTAATTATCATATGAGTTACTTTTTGACATTTTTGAAAAAATTATGAGGAGAATGTTTTTTTAACTTATACGACATGAACTGATTCTTACGGCTTCATAAAGACTAATTTTTATTATTATTTCTCTACAAGTTTTCATTTTTATTTTCAATAATATCATTTATTTTAAAATTGTGTGTCATTTTGTGAGAAGAAAATGATTTTTATGAAGAAATGATATTTTTCTCAAGAATTATTTTCAAGTGTTTTATCAAAACCATTTTCCATATAAGATGACATTATTTCATATGTGTATATTTCAGGTATAATATCTCTATGATTTACATGGTTTCACTTTTCTTATAATTAAATGATATCCATTTGTTTTATATGTATTATGTTATGATGGGATGAGGTTTATGAAACCCATTTTTATTCTTTAGGTTATGATTAATAATTTATGTTTATGTTGTGGATCAAGAAAAAATGACTTCATTATGATATGTGTGGGACCTATATGTCCCTACAATGCATTGGGTAAATATTTATATCTCATGAGATACACATGGCTTGAATGGTATGTTAATCCGGTTCAGAAAGGGACTTTATCCACTAAGATGGTCTTAGAATCAATTGATTGGCTAATATGGAAATTATATCATGTGATTAATGGTTTCCCATAATTAAATGTTTTATTCCAATTATATTTTATCATTATTGATGTTTCTTTATGATCTATTCCTTATGTACTACTATTATTTATGTCATGTTCATGTTTTTACATTAAAATGTTTTTGGGTTGTTTTATATTCTCCATGTTTACCCTCACTAAGCATTTGAGCTCACACTTTTTATGTTTTCATTTCTCCAGGATATAAATAAAGGTTTTAGGTAAGATAAAAATTGGGAAGATCCTTATGGGAGATGTTGAAGGTCTTTCACCAGGATTAGAAGATTATATTCTGAGTTTCCTAAGACAATAAACTATTACGGTCCTTTGGTGTTTGTTTTTTTTATGTATTAAGTATTCCACAAAAGTAATGTAATTTACATGTATGTCAATTTTGGGGTCTCTATAGTTGGTATTAGAGGAAAGGATTAGTCAACCTTTGGAAACTAGGATGTGAAAACTTTAGTGAGATCGCTAGAGATATTTCTATGTTATTTCTAGGGATGTCCATAAGGTTTAGTATGACTATAGGTACGGTCCAAGAATTATGTCGATGATAATGAATAACCTAGGGTGATCCTAAGGTATCATAGGTTAAAAGAGGTGTCATAAGTTATAAATACTATAAGTGAATTTTTATTATTATGTGCTTCCTCGTTATATTAACTGTTTCTTACACAATGGTTTCGAGTTTTAGTTTATTGTGGTAACCACAATGAATTGGGTTGACATTGAACCCGATTGACAAATTGGTGACTATGAGAGGCGAAATTGTGTAATTCTTATAGAGAATGATATTCTGATTATGTCAAATCAGATATCATGATATATGATTAACATGGTGAACTTTAGTGGTATTTCTAATTCATCAAATAAGAGGAAGATGGAATTTTATTCATGTTCGCATGGTGAGGATCATAAATAAGGGAAGATTGAGATTTCTAAAAAAAGGAAGAAGAACTATGAGGAATACCTCAAATGGAGAGGAAGATGATATCTATCTAGAGAAAAGGGTCATAGAGTGACAGACTATTATGGAGTCCAATGCCTTATCTGCGGAGAACATGGGCATTACCCAACTCAATTCCCTAACCTAAGAAGTTTCTTCTAAATCGAGGAAGGACCTAATACATGCCAATCATTGAATAGGATGGATTGAAGGGCTAATGTATTGGAATTCAATAATAATATTGTCGAGGTAATTTTATAGTATATTGAAATATCTGTGTATTGGTCCATTGTGGATTTCTATAATAATATCGTACCGGTAACCATAAAAAGTTATTGAAATATATTTTTAAAGAAAATGAAATGCGCATAAGAAAGGGTTAAGGAGAAAATAATATGTCTGATAGTATTCATGAGTTCATGAGTGATATAAGGACAAAGTTATATCATGGCTTGAGTATATACAAATTTTGGGATTTTGGTTTGTGGAAAGAGTTAAATTTTTGAAGCATTCTGGTTTTCACTAAGGTTCAATGGGTGTTCATTTTTCAAGATAATAAATGTTTAAGCTATTCCGATGTTTTAAATGTGACCAAAAGATATATCGTATGATATATGGGGGATAAATGATAGTATTCACATGCTCGGTAGATAACATTTCTCATAATTGTTTTTCATTATACTATGAGATTGGGCAGAAGTATTTTGGATAAGCATAAATATCCGAATGGATTATGTTGGAAATAATTTAGTATTGTTTAAGGCTAGATCTTTTTAGATATTATTTATGTAATGTTATAATAGTGTAAAAGGAAAACCTACAGGACAGGCGAAAACCCATTGCCTTGGAAAAGGATGCGGGAATCGAACCCACAACCGAATTGTGACATGCCTTTATCACCTAACATTTGTCTACAAGAAGTTCCTGGTTAGTAGAAACTAGTTTTATTTTATTAAGTTGTATGATAGATGAAGTATAAGTCCATTTTTGGAATCATATATGATTAACCTCACCAGAGATGGACTTATGTATATTTGATAACTTTTTCTAACCTTTTGTTTGAGGCATATGGAATGACCCATCATTCTTTGACATGATTTTCTAACACTTAACGAATGACAAGTTCAGCTTCATTTCATTAATAGATGATGTGGAAATTTTTCAAGGCACGAATAAGGGTAAGATTTTATCAAAATAAAGTAAGTATTTCTTCTAATTAAAATTCTTCAAATTTAGGGAAATGATCTTGAAAACCAAAAATGTTTTCCAGTGCCCTTATATTCGATGGTACCTTAGATCATCACAAATTTATGGCTTTGTGATTGTTGGTTTTTTCATCACCATTTTCTCTACCACTCTCCATCAGAACGTGATTGTTAAGTTTCTCTTCCATATCCATATTTTAACGTATGTTCACCTATGTGGAAACCCAATTGATGAGTTAATTTGGGTAACTGAAATGTTTTATACTTAAATTTTTAAAATTATGTTTTAGTATTCCTTTTTACAATGTGGGTTTCTATGAATGAAACTTTCAAGTAGTAAACCATTTATAATCCCGACGAATTTTGTGGGTGAAATTCATTTTAAGGGGGTAGAATGTAACAACCCGAGATTTTATTAAAATTATTTTTTTTAATTTCATTGATGTCTTGTGTTGTACGCTACACCAAAAGGATCTTGCATTACATGCATCCCTGACATGGCTTGTATTACATGCAATCACAACCTTCCTTGATAGAGTGGGTAGTACGCAATAACAGGTTTCACTAAAAAACAATATATTGTTATAATATTATTATGGAATAGCCATTCTAAATAGTATTAACTACATTTTTAATTTTAGAACATTATTATTCATCTTACACATTTTCTAGAACATGGTATGAGAACAAAATAAAGTTTTCGTGTAAAATACGTATTTTTCAATAAATGCATGTTTGTCGCCTTTTGATGGTGCACCCACATTAAATCTATTTTTTAACATGTTTATAATTTCAATTTGACGAATTAAAATTCTTTTTTGGAATCAGGATATAAAAATTTACTTTGGATAAAATTTTCATATTATTCTGATAATTTTCATATTTTAGTGAATAGTAAACACACGCTATATTTTATTTAAAATCAAATTTTTTCATCACAATAATTTATATGGTTAAATTATAATATTTAATGGTTTTAAAGTATCAATAGAATATATTTTTACCATTTAATATAATTTATGTCATATCCATTAATTTTACATATAATTTATAGGTAAAAACATTTCAATCTTTGGAAATATTTTAACATTTAAAACCCGTTTTTATAAAAACAGGATAAATTTTAATTTAATTTCTGCAACTTATGTGTTTGGAATTTTGAGAAATTAATTCCATATTTGGATTTAGTGGGTCCAAATTATGTTAATATGTGAAGTGTATATATTTTCTGATATTATGAATAGTAACTCCGGTAATTTTTATTCATTTCAGTTAAAGATAAATATTGTAAGTAAGGGTAAACCTAAGACTATAAAATTACCCTAACTAGTTCCAAAATTCTATTGGATTACTAAAAGTAGTCCCGGATCACCAAAGGGTCATATTAGATTAATTTTATGGACTTTTGACCATGAAAATAATTTTATTATTATTAAAACCAATGAAAGCGACAACATGTCACTCTCTTAAATATTATAAGTATAATAATTTTAATTTAGTAATAAACTTCATAAAAAATCTAAAATGAATATTCCCCAGAAATATAACAAAATTATCTACATCATGGGAATTTATTTAGAATTTTTAGGGATTAAAAAATTATCATTAAATGTGACACAATAGTGATGTTGAAATTATTTTATTGATTGAAATATCAAGTAAATGGTCTTAAAATATTAAAATAGTTATTATATGAACGATTTAATGTTCTCCACGAATTTTATAGATACACATGACATGTTATAAATCTACTAAAGCTTTTATTTCGAAAATATGTTTAGTTTGGATTTTATTTAAATTCAAATAAACGAATAGTATCAAAATTGACAATGTTTTTATTTTATAAAAATAACATAATAAAAAATTGTTTAAAAAGAACAAAACTATATAAAATTTTTAAAATAAATGTTATATGGTCTATAATTTTATAAATTATCCAATTATTGACAATTCAAAATGCATAACACATTATTTATAACAATTTAAAATTTAGAATCTTATTACCACTAATAAAATTAAATAGATTAAATATGGATAAATCAAGTTGATAATGTTTAAAATAAATTTCCAACATGTCTAAATTTTATTAGTTGATAAGATTAAAACCCTATCACATCTCATCTTCGTATTGAAGTCATTTTTGGAGGTTTTGATGTGGTTTTTTATTTATTATAAATTAATATTTTTGAGGTTTCCAAAGGTGCCCCTCTCCTTCCAAATAAAAGGGCACCTCCTCCCCCTTCTATTCACAAAACTTTTATCCTTCAAGCTCAGAAAATCTCTTCCCATTACTCTTCTAAACTACCCTAGTAATATTACAGAGGTTATGGTCTTCTTAAAATACCAACTATAGTCCCTTAAGAGGATGTTTACATGAGGCATGTCGAAGAAGTGGTAATCGCTTCTACCGATTCATTCAAGTTTCTTTCTTCTTCAAATTATTCATCTTCAGTTTTTTAATTTTAAAGTAATGAAAAAGTATCACTAATATACTGATATTATATTATAAATATTAAAAAACACCATTTAACCTTCTATCCATCCTACTGAAAACGAAATCCCCGCGTGTGAGTACGTACGGAATACCGTCTCCACACCGTGGGGTAATTAGATTTTCCACCACCACCTTACATGGATGGGTATAATGGTGTAAAGAATAACTATATATCGTTATTTTAACATCATACATAATATCATATATTATATCATTCACTCCATTTCTATTCAATAATTATTTGAACGATATCATCGCTCGTGCGTACGTACGGACTACCGTGTCCACGAAAGCAAGAAGATTCATTTTCCATGATTAACCATTCAAGTATGATTATAAAGTATATATGTAATAAATAATCATAAATGATATTACATAATAATGATACTGGATTTATGTACATATATGTTTCATTACTTAATTCCATTTAATTCAATAAGGAAATAAAAACAGTGTTAATTCGTACGTACGACCTACCGTCTCCATGAATAATGTATTTCATTCCATTTAACGAACTTCAATATATATTTATTTACTGAATATATATTATAAATAAATAATGTTTTACATTCTGGAATTAAGTAAATCCGGATATGAGTAATAATATCAAGAACAAAAAATCAAAACACGAACGATAAATGAAATGATTTTACCAAAAAAAAAGCTTTAACATGGAATTTACAAAAGAACTGTTAATATAAAGTCATAAGGGATCCATATATGATATCATAACAATGAATATGATTCTGTAATAATTAAATGTCATTATTTAAATCATTATACAATAGGTTCAGATACATACGATGCATATCGGTCATAAGGTAAGGGATAACTTTTCCAATCTCATTTTTATTCGAGATTGTTTATTCGTTAGTATTTACTAGGGTTATATTTATTATCCATGTCCCTATTTTCTATAAATTCTTTCATATATGTTTTTTACCTATTTTTTACTTTTACTACATGGTATGTAAGGAAAAGTTCTTTTGTTTACACTATGAGGTACTTTTTCACTTTTCCTACAAAAGTACGAGGAGAATGTTTTTTAACTTATATGGCATGAATGAATTTTTACGGTTTCATAACGCCTAATTTTCATGAAGCTTCCTCTACAATTTTTCAGGTTTATTTTCAATAATATTATTTTTCTTTTAAAATTGTGGGGCATTTTGTATGAAGAATACGATTTTTAAGAAGAAAGGATATTTTCCTCAAAATTTACTTTCAAGTGTTTTATCAAAACCATTTTCCATCTAGGATGACATTATTTAATATGTGTATGTTTCATGTATAATATCGATATTATTTACATAGTTTAACTTTTCATATGATGAAATGATATCCTTTTGTTTTATATGGATTAAGTTATGATGAGATGATGTTTATGAAACCCATTTTTATTCTTTGGGTTATGATGAATGATTTATGTTTATGTTGTGGCACAAGTAAAATGATTTCATTATGAGATGGGTGAGGCCTATATCTCCCTCCAATGTATTGGGTAAAGATTTATATCTCATGAGATAGACATGGATGGAATGATAAGTTAATCTGGTTCAGTGATACAGGACTGGAACGAGGAGTGAACTCGATTCAGAAAGGTACTTTGTCCACTAAGATGGTATTGGCAGCAATTACTTGGCTAATATGGAAATCATATAATGTTATTAATGGTTTTCCACAATTAAATTTTTTATTCCCATGATATTTTATCGTGATTGATGTTTCTTTATGATCTTTTCCTTATGTATTGCTAACATTTATGTCATGTTCATGCTTTTTGTTCAAATGTTTATGGGTTGTTTTATATTCTCCATGATTAACCTTACTGAGCATTAGAGCTCACCCTTTTTATGTTATCATTTCCCCAGGATATAAATAATGGTTTTTGTTAAGAAAACAAATGGGTAAAGATCCTTATGGGAGAAGTTAAAGATCTTTCACCAGGATTATAATATTTTATTTTGAGTTTCCAAAGACACTATACTATAACGGACCTTCGGTTTTTTTTGTTATGTATTAAGTATTCCACAGAAGTAATGTCATGTCCATGTATGTCATGTTTGGGATCTCCACAGGACATGTACTGTGAGTACTACTCTGTACGTCATAATTATTTATTCCATCTATAGATAATGATAGAAGAAGTTTCTCACCTCATCCATAAATTCTGGAAACTCATAATAAATTTTCTCCCATTAAAGAGAATATGCTAGATGATGTTGGTTCCCATATTCAATTCTTGTATCTTCATGACATGTTAATTTTCTAGTTGTTTCTTGACATCCATATAGTCATATAAACATTTTAATGATAGGAATATACATTACATATTTCAATCGACTTGATTCATTTTTCTTGTATCGATATGCACCACATATTGGTAATTTTATGAGTGAATGATGGTCATTATAAAACAATATACAATCATTTGTACAATCCTATATTTTTTATTGATCATGAGAATTGAAAATAACATTAATTTAGCATCAATATTCTTTATGGTTGTTCAATTTAATCTGGTATCATATCTTTTAGAAGACCAGTTTGTTTTTTAATTCTAGTCTCACTCTATATATTTCCAACTTTCAAATTATATAACTTCAATTAACCTAAAATGGTTTTTATTTAGTAAAAAATTTATAAAATTGTTTCTGGAACATTTATTTAACTCTTCAAAAAACTTTGGTCGATCACGAATGTCATCTTCAATTTCCCTGGTTAATTTTTTCCATGAGATCTCCAACAAATTTTGCAAAGGTATTCATATCAATGCTTCATAAACTATAGTATAACCCAACAGATTTCTACATTTAGTTTTATCCCTTGTTTAATTGAACATTTATATCTTTTATCTATTATAAAACAAATTAATTGTTTCTCCAACTCTTACGGACTAATTTTTCTTCAATAACAACAACGTAAAAAAATACAGAGGATTTTAAAAGGGTAGTCTATGGGATCTCATACAAACATGATGAAATATTAAAATCAATATCCATATTCATTTTTCAAACTATTCCCTTTCATCCATTCCCAGTTTATATATATCCCATTGGGTTCATTAAATATTAATTTTATATAATATATAAATAAATACACATAATATATTCATTATCACAAGTGAATGTTATAGACAATTCAAATAAGGGAAATATCGATCATTTCTACTAGAATATCTGAGAACAGAGATAATCCAAATCCAATAATATGTGATATTGAAATTTGAAAAAATATAGGGAGATAAGTTCCATTAATAAATTATATTATCAATAAACATTATAGGTGTAAACATGAATATAGATATTGTAATGACCCTTACCAGAATTACCCAAACAACACCATGTTGGATCAACTTATGACCTCTAACACACGTCAAATTTACTAAAAGATGGTTTAAATACTAGGGGTAAAAATAATAAAGGGAGGTTGTCCCCAACCCCCCCCCCCCCCCAAATAGAGACAATTAGTACTACTGTTTTACCAAAACACTACAATAGCCATTTGGGTTAATGGACATGCAATCCCAAATTCATGATTACAATATCATGTTTATGAATACTTGATAGAAAAACAACAATGGAAATAAATGATGAAATTGTTTTATAGACACACATACATGTCATTCAAATACAAAAAATCAATCACTTGTAGTTTATAAAAATTTTCAATTTGATGAAAACGTGATATTCATATATAACGTAAACTTAAGTCCCTATAATTATTCAAAATGAGAAGGCATGATGTAAAAAAACCTCAGGTGATTAAATGGGGATGGCCCCATTGAATCTTCTCTATATGAACACTATGAACCATTGTAAATTATATTTGGATCTAAATCCTTTGATACATACAAATGATAAGCGAACGTACTTCAGATCACTAACAAGATTCTCGAAAAATAGTATCTAAAGTTGCATGTCTACTAAGGTGTTCACAAAAGGTGTCTGTATATATATAATCATTAGGGAACCACCAATATGCCTAAAATTAGTAGTTAACAAACATAAATTTACATGAAAATTTCTACAAATTTATATACATATATGAGAAACTTATTTAGTAAGAGGATATAAAACATAGTATCAATAATATAATGAATAAATACAAGGTTCAGTATCATATATAAACAACAGATTAGATGTTGGTATCCAATAAAAACAATGAATGAAAATTCATTCCCCAAATAAAGGATCACAAACAAATACTAAACAATGGATCATAAATAACAGTTAAAAACAAATAGTTGATGAATAAATCAAAAAATGAAACCAAAAATACACAACCAAAATTAGAAGGCATGAATCGTTATGTTGAATAAAATATGAAAACCTCTTCGAATGTTTGACAAGATTTTTAGAGGCAGTCGAGTGGTGTGATTCAATAATGATTCACCAAGGAGGAATATAGAAATTGGGAGGCTTCCGCATAAATCTTCTATATCCCGAAGGGTTTCCAAATGGTTAGAGTTTTTAAAATAGATCAGAACACTTTTATCCACACTTATAAATAAGTGCTGATAATGATCTATTATATCATCGATTATTACATAAGCACTGATAAATGTTCATTTTACTAGTTCTTGGTTTAGCGCAAATAAATCCTCATATTTATTAGTGAAAAAAATTACTGATAATGATTCATTTATCATCGCTTATTACTGAAGCACTATTAAATAATTAATTTTATAATTATAAATTTAAAAAATGTATATATTTATAAATAGATAGTAAATATATATATATAGTAAATATATTCTTTTTTAAATATATTTATTATTAATTTATAATTAATTTTTAATTATTGTAGAAATAATTTTTTAAAATAATAATTATATTATTATATACATTTGTATAATTATACCAAGATATGATTAATGAATATATAATATATATAGTAAATATATTTATTATAAATTTAATAACTATATAAGTAAACATAATTATTTATTCAAATTTATATAAATAATTTAAAAAATATTTTTTATTTATAATTATAAATATATACCTGTATAAATATAGCGATTGTACGATTTTAAATATATTTATTAATAAATATATTTAATTTTAAATATTTTGTTACACGTATAATTTAAAAATTATTGATGGAAATCTAATTTTGAGTGCATGCATATATATACAAAATAACTG
The DNA here is from genome assembly GCA_963277665.1 of Viscum album. Classification (NCBI taxonomy): domain Eukaryota; kingdom Viridiplantae; phylum Streptophyta; class Magnoliopsida; order Santalales; family Viscaceae; genus Viscum; species Viscum album. The sequence goes on along the minus strand of OY728134.1, from coordinate 132,168,491 downwards.
AAATTGAATAAATTAGGAACATTTATAGACTTTAACAATATTGAAAAAATGGATAGGTATTGTGTGTGTGCATATTGTATATAAAAATGACTTAATTTCATTTAAGTGAAATCAATATAACACACATTTGATTTATATTATTTTGAAAAGTCAATTAATATTCAATCATATGTCTTGTACAATGCAATTAGACGGCATTTATAATTCATATTAATTTTTAATTATATACAAGTATTCAATAAATATATAAAAATTTAATGTAAAGTGCATAAATATTTTTAATATATAAAACATACTTATTTAAATTAATATATATCTATATATTTAATATATTCAATTTAATAAAATTAAAAATTATAATTATCTAATTAATAAAATAGTTAAAATTTTATAATATATAATCAATTGATTCATTTTTATCAATACTAATATATTTAAAAAATTTTGTAATATTTTTTTAATAGGAATATTTTTTATTTTTTATTTATTTAATTATTTCATTTTATCAGTGGTAAAAATGCATTGATGAAATAGATATTTATCAGTGCTAAACAAACCCACTGAGAATGTGTACCCTTATCAGAACAAAAAATAATATGATGATAAGGGATACACTTTATGAGTGCTAAAACTGAAGCAATGATAAAGGATACCCTTTACAAGTGCTAAAAATACTGTTTTAATAAAATATTCCCATATTGGTACTAAAATAAAAGTGCTGATAAAAAATTAAATTATCATCTCTATCTTAAGAGGGGATAAATATTCCATTTATCATTGTTTTCATCTAATGGTGATAAATAATATCAGTGTTAAAGGCTATATTTTATAATTGAATAATTCTAATTACTCTTTTATCATCTTTAAGATGACATTCCATAGTTTGAGACAAAAATTTAGAACACTAATTGTCTGAAAACATTATGTATGGTCTAAATATAGTAAGATACAATAAACATTCAATTATTATGCTATACAATTTAATATCAAATAACATTACAGATCCATCCATATCTAATTTTGAATTTTAAATCATCAGTGTATTTATATTCTTACTAGAATGATGTCCAAATGTTTTAATGAGTTATCAAGTATACTTATCCGGATTTATGAAAATATCCCCTTTTATTAGATTAATATGTAATCCATTGAAAAATTGGTTTTACGATTAAGCTCATGTCAAATTTATATTTCAATTAGTTATAAAAATAATTACACAATATATCATTAGTTGAACCAAATAGTATATCGTCAATATAAGTCAATATAATCAATATATATTTTAAAACACTATTTATAAACTTGTTGTTTAAACCATAACTTTAACAAAATGAGTTTCTATTAAAAATGAAGTTAGTATATCATACCAAGTTCTGTGATATTTAATAAGAACATAAAAAAATATTATTAAAAAACTGATTTATATATTGAATATTTCATTTAATTTTTAATTTGACATAAAAATCCTCATATATTATTGCATTTTAAAGGAAGAAATTGTTAGTTCCATTTGAAATGCTTTTATATTACGAAAATAAGTAAATAATAATTAAATTAAATTTTCCTCCATCTTAGAAGAATGAGAAAAAGAATATTTAATTTCAAATCTATCTTCTTGAGAATAATAATGACCTAAAAGTATTCATTTATTTTGAACAATGTTTCTAGATTTTTCTAACTTATTAAAATTCTTGTTTTCTGAACATTTTTATCATTTAAAAATTTAAAAACAAAAACAAACATTATTTTTTAGAATTGATTTAATTCATCATACATATTAATTTCCCAAATTAATAAAATTAATCATTATTAATATTATTGTGGAGAAGTCAGCAACAAAAGATGATATTTCGAAGTTTTGTAAAAAATATTTTATTCTATATATACCAGATTTTATATTTTTTTTTAAAAAAAAAATTAAATGATCATTAAGTGGGTTTCATTCTTTAAAATCTAATCCAAAAAATATATTCTCACAATTAACTTACGAATTCTCATTTTATTGGCCATTATATTTACTAATATTAAATTTACTACACTCATCATCATCATTGTTTAAATTATTTTTTTTCAAGAAATTTAAATTTTCATTAAACATAACATGTAAAGACTCTTCAATAACTAAATTTATCTTATTAGAAACTCTATATGCCTTTCTACTATAATAATATACAAAAAATATTCCTTCAACCCTTTTAAAATAAAATTTGATTAAATTATTTATTGTATTTAACAAAAATAATGCCCATCCAAATAAAATTCAACATAAATAATTAATATTAAATTTGTTAAGTAGCCAATAAGAGGGCATAATTAAAAATAGTTTAATATGAAGTGTATTTAAGACATGAGAAGTTCAATTTAAAGGTTATACATAACAATCTATTAGAATATTTAATTTACTGAAGCATAAATATAGCCATATTTTATATATATTAATTCTTTATTTATACCACACCATTATTTTTTGGTGTCCTATGGGCTGAAAATTAATTGTAATATCTTCTTTCAGAAAAAATATTATCAATTTATAAAATAAAAATTTGAGACCCCATGTTACTTCTGATATATATGATTGAAATGTTCATTATGTGAATAATATGTTTATATAAGTCATGGAAAAAGATAGTCTTTCATTTTTTTGGGATAGGAAATTAATCTAGATATATCTACTTTAGAAATTTTAAACTACAAAGACATGCCTCTTACCACAAAAAATTATTGTTTTTTTTAGTCCAAAAAAATAATATGTAATAGGTATATGAATCTAGAATTATGAACATCAGTTGTATTTTTCCATATTTATTTATGCTTCATAGCATAGATATATGAAATGATCATAAAGTATATAAATGAATTTACATTTTTAAATATCAGAAACATTTCATTGTTTTAATTTTTCTGAATCATTCTAAATATTTCATTCCAAAGCATCATATTCAATAAAATTCAACATTCTTCTCCAATATTTAAACTATTACATTAATTTTTGGATATATTACAAAACAAATTAGTATAATCATTCAATTTTTTATTTTCATAATGTACAATATAAACATTTTTCAAATATATACTTTCATCAAAAGTATCATTTAATCACAAGTTATATAAATGCTGACATTATCATCATGAAATCATATCATAGTATAGTTATATTTAACTCCAATAATCTGTAGAAAATTTCTATATAGGGGAGAACCTGAGGTAAGGGAAATATTCCAACGGAATAACAAAAATAATTCATAAAAATCCCACAAATTCTAATAGTGGGTCGGTATTTTTTCTAAATTTTATAAAATTCTTAAGAAAAAAATTGGACAATTATGAAAAATTGAATATTTTTAATATATAAATGATAGAATTAAATCATGTGTAGTAAAAATAGTAAAATGAGGAAAACTAATCAATATAATCGTTTAAGAAAATTAATACTATTGGGATTATTGGTTTTAAATTTTCAAAGAAAATTAATTGAACTCACAACTTTGACAATGGGTTGAATTGTTCAGTATCACTCTGACAATGATTATGAACAAAAATGAACCGTTGAGTTTTCCACTCCAAAAAACATGGAACTGCAATTGAATTATTATGTAAATGTGATCAAAAACATTTTCACTAATGGTTTCTGATGTTTTAGAAATTAAAGAATAATTTAGATAATTTAAAATTCTCTCTCCAATCTTTTTCAAAAGCATTAATTTCAAAAAATAATATAGTGAAAACAATTTGAATGATCACAGAAATGATCTCACTGATCAAATATAAAATTCCGAATAAATGATGTGATGATTTTAAAGAAGATACCCAGAATATTTAAAATACTCAAACTAAATTTATTTATACTCTGATCATATTCACTAAAAAATTGAAACAAAATCAATTAAAGAGTATAATAAATTGAACAGTAAATGAGTTTAAATCCCGATTTCAATCATGCATTACTACAGTATTCCATTATATCTAAGGTCATCTAGTAACCCTCTCCCAGAATCCTCTTGTACCTTCTCTTGATGATAGTTGTTGAATGCATGTTTTTAATCCACACTATAATTGCCTTGGTATTTTAGAAGTCTATAGTCATTTCTCAGTTGGTCATCACTATGAAGCATTGACATAGTTTGTCTATTTTAGTATCACCAAACACACGAGATTAACTAGGACATGATTGTCTTGATAACAAAACCCATTTAAAAACATTTTCATGTGGTTGGAGTGAATTTAGACATGATTACAAGATTTTTCTGGAATCTGCACAAAAAATAAAAAAGTAGTAAATTATTTAATGACTAAAATAATGTAGAACATTTTAATAAACAATTTATAATTACAAGTTATATGTTAATTTAATAAATTGTAATTACTAAAAATTTATTTAATTAATTCCTTCGAATTTATTTATTTACCTAATTGTTTTATTAATAATATTACATAACTATAAACACTGGTAATAATATATAAAATTATTATAAAATAGAATTATTTACATTACTATTTTTGGACTTAAAGTTATTATTATATCAATTAATAAATTAATAAATTAAAAAAATACTAATTTAATTAAATATTATTGTTAATCTTATTAATTTTATTATTAATTTAATATATTCTTATGTTATTTTATATATTTATCAATTTTATTTTAATTGTTTATTTTATTATTATTATTATTTTGTTTTTAATGATTTTCCATTATAACTCCTTATTTTTGGGAGGGGTGGGATTTTACTATGTTCTTCAGCTTCCTCCTACGTAGTGGATAATGGATTCAATATATGTGAAAAATACATCCACCATGGTGGATCTCGGTGGTGGCAGGCATGTCTCCTCCCTTCTCATAGTGGTGATGGAATCGACCACCATCTAAAATTTAAACTATCCCTACTCCTCAGCCGAGGATGGTGATCCGGTGGAAATCCTAAGAACAAGATAACCTATAAATTTGGAAGAAGACTCGGTTTCACCATCTCCCAATATCGATTCAAACTCCCGTGACAATGGTGGGTCTATAATATATTAGCATCATGTTAAGTTGTGTGACTGTGGTCTCTAGAAACTGGTGGTGACTCGGTTCATCCAGTTCTAATATAAGAGAAAAATTGTGTTATGAAAGGGTTAATGTGGTTAGAAATGAGGTTGGAGAGGTTCTTCGGAGGATTTGGACTTTTGGGTTTGGGTCAGCCTCAAGTGGTGACAATCTCAAAGGTCGTGTTATCTATGTGTTGTAATGTGGGGGTTTTTTTAATATAGATGGTGAAGGTGACTCCATGATAAATAGAGCTGGCTCAGGTGGTGGGAAGAGAAATCGACGATGGGTTGAAAATTGCCACAATGGTAATGTGTCTGTGTGTTCAATGGTGAAAAGTCAGGGTAGTAGTGAGTCGAGTGGTTGGGGGTTATGTGGTACAAAAGTGATTATGGGTGAAACATTTTTGGCTGTGTCGGTGACTCCATTAAGGAATGATGACTTTCTCTATCAAAACTTGTCTTGCCTCAAAGCTTAGAAGAGGTTGGCGGTGGTGGTGACTTGTTGAGTCAATGTTGCTAGGGTATATTAGTGACTTGAAAGGGAAGAGTCTATATTGCCCTAGTGGTGACTATAATTTTGAATTTCAAACAAAAATAAAAATTATTTTATAAATAATATAAAATATAAAATAAATGAATATTTTTAATTCCCAAAACAAAGAAAACTCTAATTATTAAATGAATGTAGATAAATAATTAATGTTATTAATTAGAGAACTAAAATTATTTAAATAATATAGTTATATATATATTTTTGTTAAATTTAAATAAAATAATATCCAAATAAAAGAATAAAAATATGATAAAATGATTAATTACTAAAATGAAATTAATATAATATTAATAAATAAATCATCAATAAAATGTATCATGTAAATAGTCATATTAAATTAAAAAGGACGAAATAAATTAGTGAGATTAAATACTTTTAGTTGAAAATATAGACATAAAAAGGTTTAACTTAAAAATTATATAATAAAATTAATTAAAGTGAAATTAAAAAACAAAAAGTAGAACATATACTTTAGTAAGTGAATAAAAACATTAAAAAGATATTTTGAAAAACATTTGATTTTATAGTCACATCAAATTCCCCCACACGTAATAATTTATTTTCCTAAATTAATTCAATGATTTATTGTCTATTTAAAGAATATAAGAGTGTTTTTATTGGTCATCTCAAATTGAATCATCTATAAATGTTTAGAATCACAGGATCAAAAATAGTGAAATATGATTTTTAAATGATATGTTCAAAATAACTATGTCCTATAATCATATACACACTAAGATGTTAAGGAAGAAAAGAATCTTCTACATCTGATGATTTAATGCATCATATCTGATGTTTTCTGAAGAATTTATTCAATTTAAATCCATGTTATAAATATAAGAGTGATAAAAAGATAAATTTTAGTTGAATTGATACCTTATCAAATGGTACCTTACACTTTAACTCACTCCTCTGTTCGAAAAGGAAAAAAACTAATTTTTTTGAATGTATTTATTGATTTAATTTAAATTAATTCCATATAAATCAATTACCACATTAATATTTTGTCTTCAAAATTCCCCACACCTTAATGTACTCTTTTTTTACCACTAGGAACTTTATGGATTTTTTTTAAATTTTACCCATCCATGTCACATGTGCTATGAACTGTGAAAATGCACTTATTATAATTGTTCGTTGGGCTTACCCACAAAAATTGTGGTTAGTGTCTCACAGGTTTACCATGGGTTCCCAAATTACCATTTTAATCATGTTTCCATTGATTTATATTAATTATATTTAAATTGGATGACTAAAGATATTATTTTTTTATAATTAAAAAGTGATTCCCCTATGCATAAGTTGAAACTTCTAATTTCCTATGATTATGATCATAACTCTTAAAAACTATATCCTATATTAGTCTCAAAATTGTTTCCTAAATAAAACATTCATTAAAATATTTAAAAAAAATCACATTACAATAATTAATCTTTAAAATTTTCAGATTCAATGTTACTCTCAAACTTCATGTATGTAATTATCCTTTTGAAATACTGATTTTAAATATGGTCTGAGGCCTAAAGAAACTCATTTTGGGTAAGAATGATGAAAACACTAACCATTTGATAACAACAAGTTAATAGGAATATGGAGTTGATGGGATTCCATCAAAGTACGTAGTAAATCTACATAAGAATAATTTGAACCCTTCCCCTACCCATTAACCCATCATAGTTTCCATTTGTGAAGTAAAATGTTAATAAAAAATGACTATTAACTTTCAAAACAGATATTCGTTTTAGTAGATTAGTGACATGTTAATGTTTCACCATGTAATTCAAATAGTGTATTGTTAAACATAAAAAAATAATTACAAGTTCACATGCATTTTCATTAATGTAAAATAATGGAATTCTGAATTTATTTTGAAGAATTTAAAATGTAAATAATGAATATATAGTGTATAGGGTATAAGAAATATCAAAATTTTGATTCCAAAAAATGTACAAAATAGATGGAAAATTTATTATAAACATCGTAGTTAATGAACAACTGTCCATGGTAAATTTCTCGAACACATAATTTTAAATAGTGAATTAATTACAATAGTACAACTATATCAATCATTAACATTATTAAAAATTAATACAAGCTTAAAATAAATAAAATTACTATTAATACAAGCCAAAAGATCAAAAAAATTAGTGTATTCGGGAAATACCTACATTGCATTACAACATCAAACAAGAATTAAATATCATTATTGAAAACATATTTAAAATTATCATGGATGAATTGGATAACCTGTGTAAATAAATAATAAATGAGTGATCTATATATCTCTATAAGGGAATAAACATGGAGTAACATGATTATAATAAAACATGTTAGACTAGGAAAATATATGAGGCATAAAAGAAAATGTATAACAATAAATCATTTATCATGAAATTCACAACATAAGAAATGTGGAAAAAACATAAAACAATGCATCATAAACATATATCAAGGATAACACACCAAGAAATCATGGTGGAAAATTTACACTAATTTAATTAGGAATATCCTTGTCCCAACATGACGTATCATGAAACAAAACATTAACCAATGCATCAGAGTGCAATATAATTATAGGTGCACCTATCACTTTCATTTTATTCCCATGACTATGTGTGACCAAAAGATCATAAAAATTGGAGTCAATCATCATCATAATTTATTCAATGATAAATTTGAGAGGATTACATACATGTATATCCCCAATACAAAGGTATATGAGTATAAATGTGAAGACCGTTGATAGGAAATTGTTATGGTATTCACTACACAATTTGTTTGACATTGAAAAATGTTGTGAAATTTTGACATCATAATGATGTCAAATAAATGTTCTTAAAATGTGTTGATGATATTTAAATGGATATATCATCATTTTTAAATGACGTGGATAGTTATAGGGTCATGTAAGGATATTTAAATAAATATATAATTTCAAAAGTAAGGAATATGATGATAAATAATCATGATAAAAATAGAAAAGGGAAATGATGTTTATGAACTTTCATCATTGTAATGGGTGTAAATGGGGGGTGATAGTGTGAGATAAAGGGAAATATCATTATTTTGAAATAATATGATATTTATAAGGGTGGTTTTATATAATACCCCGTCTTTAGTAATTGAAAATAAAATGTAATACCCTGATAATGAATCATTGATAGAGATCAGAAAGGAAAGAAGCCTAACATGAGTATGTGAATCCAAAATCATAAAAAATTGATTATAGATAGCTCAAAAAGCCATTAAAAGATTCCAATGAGTGGATTTCAGAGTGAGGATTTTCTCTATGTATTTTTATTGAATATAAGTGAGAGTTAGGGTGGGTTTATATAGGAAGTGAGTGGCAGATTCATCACAATTTCAAAAACACAGGTTATGGAATCTATATAATAATATATTCAAAACCAGAATCATTCACATGGAATTTCCCATATTTTTTTGACAATGTGTGGAGTTTTTCATTATTTAATTTGAAAAAGGGTAAAATATATTAATATATTCTATTTTTAATGTGTAGGCGAGTAACTCTTTTAAATAAATGAAAATAAAATCATAAAATATATTATTTATTTTGGAGGATTCATAAGGGAATTGTGAAATTAATTAAATATACGTAAAATAATATTATTTTAAGGTAAAAGAAAATATTGGTCCGAGGAAACCAATTAATGTTTTTATTATATCTTTTTTTTTGGGTAGGTATGATGTCATAAAGCACCTCAAATACATCATGAACATGAGATAGGTTAGGAGGATGTGTATGTCGATAGGCCACCGCTTCGACGCAATCAAGGATCTCAAAGGGGATGATGTATCTTCGACTAATATTTCTTTTATTCCAAGATTTAATCAATTTTATCCATGAAGATATATGTTGGAATACCATGTCTATAACATCAAACTATAGGTCTCATCGATAATTATCAACATAGTTTTTTTTCAACTCATAGTCGCCATGATGTAATGTTGAATCCTCTTATCTGTTTTCACCTTTTACTTGACCGTTTTAATACATAACGGTTTCTATGCCCCAACTTCATTCCTGCATATAGGTTTCCTGTATCTCTTCCTGTAAAGGACTTCATTGGGATACATTTGGATTCTCTAGTGGAAACTGTAGTTCTATGATAACTCCACCAAATGAAGATGTTTGTTCTATCCACCTTTGAAGTTCATTGATAATGATCATAATGTGTCCTCAAGTGTATGGATAGTCTTCATCGATTGGTCATCATTTTGAGGGTGATTTTTAATGTTGATGTACAACTCAGTAATCAAAGTGTTATGTATACTCTTCCAGAACATAGAGGTGAATTTTGAATCTCGATTGTATATAATAGAGAGTGGTACTCAATGGAGCCTAACCACTACCCTAGTATATATCTATACAAGTAGATCTAGTGAGAATTACTCTCATATTGCAATAAATTTTGAGGTTGTTATAAGCTAATCCACTAAAACCCATATAGCATTATTCCCTCTTTATTTCATTTGATGATCGGTTAAGTAGTCAATGGTGCTGTTTTCCCATTTTCCTGTAGGTATGGGTAATGATGGAATCATCCCATTTTATTTTATTCTTTAAGATTTTACATTATAATATTAAAGAAATCAGGATGTATATTCTCCAATCTCCTTCCACATATTTTACCACCAATAGTGTTCGTGATGATCTTATCACATATTTGTGGTTCCTTAGTGGATGGATATGGTTGAACTATGTGCATCACCTAGAAACTCATTTAACTCAGTATTTGATGGTACATAGAGTCATAACCAAAATCTCAAAACACATTCATCATTAAACATGAATAATGAGGTTTCCCTTTCCTTACAGCTTTCACATTCTTATTAATTAAAACAACAACTCTGTGTGCATCCATTATCCATTCCAAAAGAGATGGTTGGGAAATAATTTGGGAAAGTATTGATGATGTTCCATAATTTATTATTCAAATTTTTACCCTTTATAAAATAAGATGATCAGATCCCTCTCAATTCTCATTAATGAAAAAATTGTTGGATCATTTCTTATAAAAGTGATTTCCACATTATTCAACATCCCATGATGGTTGTGGATTCATTATTCATAGAATCTAATCAACTCTAATAATCTTTGTGGTTTCATATTCAACTCACTCTATGTGAATATATACATGATATATTTTTAATTTGTATATATTTCACACCTCTCACAAAATAGATAATAGAGAACAATTTCTAAATTCAATATCATGGAATCTCACTCGAAATCTTGTTTTACTTCGCAATATTCAGGAACCTTCAACTAAATTGAATCATAGGAAATGACTTTTTTATTTTGCGTCAACACACAATCCAATCCCTTCTTCAAAGCATCACTGAATACTACAAAATCTCTCCACATGTGGTTATTTTGAGAACATGTATAGTGATAAATATATGTTTCAACTCCTTGAATCCCACTTCACATTCATCTTTTCATGAAATACATACACCCTTCCAAGTTAGTATGGTAACAGGATTTGAAAATCAATATAAATTTCTCAAAAATCTGTGATAGTACCAAACTAACCCAAGAATGCTACAAATATCTGTCATAGATTTTTTCATCAACCATATTTATATTTATTTATTCTATGAAGGTTTCATTGATATCCCATTTCATGTGATGATATTCACCAGGAACGAAATGTCTATCAACCATAACTCACACTTTTTTTACATTACATAAATCTTAACCTTTCTTAAGGTATTGTACATAGTGTTTAAATGGTCATCATTCTCCTCTTTGATTTTAGAGTATATTAGAATATCATCTATAAATACTACCACATATTTATCTAGTTAATCCCCAAAGTCTCATTTCATCATGTCCATGAAGATTAATGGATCATTAGTGAGTCCAAAAGAAATCACTATGAAATCATATTGATTGTACCTTGTACAAAATGTAGAGTTACAGATATCCTCCTTCTACACTCTATCTTGGTAATATCCTGGCCATATTCCCACCATAGAGATGTATTGTACTCCACAAAGATGTTTGAACATGTCATCAATCCATGGTAGAGGATAATTTTTATTTATCATTATCTTTTTAAGAAAATGATAATTGATACAATGGTGTATTGACCAGAGCTTCTTCTTGACGAAGAGTACTGTTGCACCCCATGGAAAATAAAATTATCATGTGAGACTATTTACCATATTCTCTAGAAGTTGTTTCTTCATATCCTCATGTTCCAAAAAATATTACTCTATATTTAGTCTTGAATAATGTTAATTCTCAATTTATATAAATGATTGAAAATTCAACATCTCAGCTAAGGGGGAGACCAGAAAATTCTTCAGGAAGCGTGTTAGTATACACCCTCACAAATGGGATTGTCATCATTGAAGAATCTCTCCATTGTATCTATAAAATGATCATGAAATTATTTCTCTTAGGTAAATAATATCCATGATTGAGATGAAAATAGTAATGAATATTCATCCTCCTCATTGCACTTGTACCAAATATGGGGTCGATTTGCAATATGGAGATTTATTTCCTTCTCCTGAAACTTTTTGCTGGTTCTATATAGAGAAATCCTTTCCATGCCTAAATTACATCAAATTACACAAAAGGGATTATGACAAGGTTCTAAATAATGTTCCTCACCTAAAAATTAATAGAGGAGGAGTTATATACTTACAATGAAATAATTTTCCCATTGTCCATCTCAATTGATATATCAACTTCCAATCATTGTGGTGGTGTTTGGATAGTTATACTAAAGATTGGTAATATGAAAGAATATGTAAAAATCGAATAAAAATGATCATTTTATATTGTTAAATGTGTAACTAGTGTACCAATCACCACTTCATTGTTAGGATTCACTTTGTTGGTAATGATGGAAAAAAGCTCACCATTGCTACCATTGAATTTGTTTTTCATCTCTTAAAATCCTTAGCATAGTGTATTTTTATTCAATGTGAAATAGTTTGGTTCATTTTTATCAATGAATATTACATTGAGTGTTGATTGGAGAATTCCATTCCTCTATCACATTATAAGGTTTGTACTATGGTAATTCACTAGCATTCTTCCCTTCCTTCCCAAACCTAAATCTTTCCCTATCCCCATTAGGTAATTTCCATGGATCTTCATTCAATACATTTAGAAAGTAGGATGTTAAAATTTCATGGAACAATTTTCTATCTATACCGAACCACAAGAATTTATCTCAACTTTCAACTTTTGGTCCCCATGATACCTATGAGATTCAATAATCTCTATTTCGACTATAATTGCACATCATAAAATTCCCTCATAGCTATAAAATTCGTTGATTTCAATAGATTTCCATAGAAAAGTATTTATCCCACCAAAGATGAATTCAAACATTCATACGGGGTAATAATAAATCCATAGAAATATTTTGAAAGCTTTGTAATGTTTTACACATATTCCCTGATTGATTCATCCATGTTTTTCATGAGGGATTGTAAATACATTTCCATTTAAATACATAATGTATGAGAAAAATATTAATCAATTTTTTTTTCAGAAATACTTCCCCACCTGCTTCAATCTCTTCCATTGGATTCATATTTTATATTAATTTCCACCACTAATCTGCTGAACCTAGCATATTATAAACAACTAGTAGAACTGTCTCATGTTAAAAACAAAGAATGATGGAGAAGACCAATTCAATGGATTTGATCAATTGATCCATGATTAAGGGATCAGATGAAACTTCAAAAGTCGGAGGCCTTTGACACATGAAACTCCCAACTGTGGGTTGTTATTTCCTGGGGGGGTTGGAAGCCCATATTGATCCTGTTTATTATTCATAACCTAATTAAACTGAGAGACTATCTTTATGATGTGTTTCATTCCTTCTCCAATTAGGTTGGGCATCTCATTTTGTTAGTAATCACACTTCTCATCCCATTGATTGTTTACCTGGCTACTCTTATTTTCAACCATTATCTAGAATAAAAGTAAATTTAAGGATGCTTAAATTTGTCATATAGACACATAAATGGGAATTTAATGACATTAAAGTGATACATTATAAAATAAATTTATTTCATTAACTTCTTCATTTCTAGGATTAAATCTTTTTTATCCAAGACCTATTAACTAACATACACTCTTATGGTATTTTTTCTATTCCCATTCCAACCCATCGTAATGAGCTTATTAACTACCAATTATTATCCCCAGGGAGTGTCAAATTACGTGCACAGTATAGACCACTATCATTTACCAGGTTACCATATGCTAGGCCCAAAACACCTAGTTGGAGTTTTTGCTTCTAGGTATATCTATTCAAATTACATGTCCACTTTTACTATCCATATAATGATTCTTTTTCCTATAATCACGCATTTTATATACTAACAAAACATTAGGGATGATTTCGTATACTAAGACTTATCGATAAGGCTTTCTATTGTGTTTTCAAATCCTAATACCAAAAATAATTATAATCTTTCTAAGATTCTAACTCTAACAACCCTTAACTTTATTAAACATTAATAAATGATTTAATTGAATAAAATAACACTTAATAAAAACAAAAAGATAAAAATTCATGTTTCATTTGGAATTAGGTACACTTAAATAAAACATTAAACATGGATTACATTATCCTTATTGACATCTTATTATACATTGTTGAGCTTAAAGTAGCATTAGATAACCTAAGGAAATACATAAGAAATGGGTGATCCATAAACCCAGCATGGGAATAAACAAGGAAGAACATGATGATAATAATATATTTTAGAAAATGAAAATCAATGAGGAATTTAGGAACATGAAAAACAAGGTATGATATGTCATTATAATTATAACATGGGTAATTTAGAAACAACATAAAACATTGCATCATAATCATAGGTCATGTATAAACTACCATGATATAATGGTAGAATAATTCTCATAATGAAATAAGGAATACCCCTATCCCATAATTAATTATCATGATACTAAACATTAATCAATGTATTGGACTGATATATAATTATGGGCGCACCCATCCCATTCATTTCATTATCATGTTTATGGGTGAAACACAGATCACACAACATGGATACATTCATCATCATAATTTGTTCCATGATCAAATATTGTGGAATAAATACATTTAATCCCCCAATTAAATTGTATATGTTCCTTAAAATTAACAACCATGATAGTAAATGGGTACGGTATTCACTACAAAATTGGTTTGGATGGGAAAATCACAGTTAAAATTTGACATCATAACGATGTCAATTAAAAGTTCATAAAATGGGTTGATAAGATAAAAATGTGAATATAATAATTTTTACACTAAGTGTATAGTAATAGAGACATTGAAAGACATTTACATATGTATAATTAGAATATAAAAGGCATATGATAATAAATAAGCATCAAAAAAAGAAAAGCGAAAGGATGCTTATAAAATTTGGGCATGGTAACAGGTGTACATGGTAGGGATTTATGACAAAGAAAGGGTTCTATAATCATATATAAATACTAATGAATGTGTGTGTGAGGTTAAAAATCATACACAAAACTTATTAATTGAAAATAATATTGGATAACTAGATAAGTAAATGTTAATAACAATAAGAAAGGAAATAATCTATACATGAGAATGTGGCTTCACAAGCTTGATAAAGGGGTTATTGAGATCATGGGGGCCTTTAGAAGATTATTGGGAGGAGATGGATGATTATATACTTTTTAAAAGGTTTTAGTGAAGATATGTGGATGATTGTGTGTTATTTTATAGGAACAAATATTGGATTTCTTTAATGATTCAAAAACATATGTTTTAGACTCTATATAGTAAAATATTCAAAACCACACATCCTCCATGGTTTTTTATCATGGTTTTTTATCATGGTTTTTCAAAATTGGGGACTTTTTCATTTTTTTTATTTTTAATACGGCATATCATATTAAAATATTAACATTCCATATGTGGAGGTGACATTCTCTTTTAAATTAATGATTTTAAAATCATAAAATATATATTATATTTCAGAGGATTCATATGGTAATTATAAATTTTTTAAAATAAACATAAAATTACATTATTGTATAGGCAAGACATATATTTGAATGATTATAAATTTTTTATTTATTTTTTACATCAATTTGTGTCATTTTGATTTCATAAAACACTGAATATATTTGTAGGAAGTTTAATTTTAACGAAACAATTTAACTATTTTAGAAAATTATGAAAAACTAAACATTGGATAATTATTATATTATGATTCAAAAAATAATATTTAATTTACCAAAATAATTCCCTGAATATTTGGATTTTATTTTTTAATATATATTCTGACATTTATTGAAAAATGCAGGGTTTTTTGATAATAGTAGTTTCTGAACCCTTATAAAAAGTACAATTCACTACATAAAAATTTGATGGTCATTTATAATTAAAAAACCTTCCTTATAATATCATTTTACTAGAATAATATTCATTTAAAAAATCCCATAATAAATCAAAATCAATCCCATACATGAATGTGAATATTACCTGAAAATTCATTGTGTTTTTAATTAAATAAAAAAAATTATAAGGTAAAAATAAAAATGAATATAAATTTATTATTCTATACAATATACATATTAATATTATTATGGTATTGATAAATATCCTTTTATTACACTGTTGTATTCCCTATGTGTAATGTGTGTAATAGTGAAACTTTTATAGGGTTGTTCGATGAACATTGTTTGGGTTTTGATCTCGATGATCTCGAACTACTCCCAATAATAGTTTCTATCAGGCTTAAGATGTTGGATCTCAGATAAGACTCAGTCAATGGAAAATCCCACTAATTATATCTCTTTCAGAATATCAAATACATGGTTTATGTTGGGTTCAATCCGACTGGATGAGGCAATCATTTATTCGTATATATAAATTGTATTAGTGAAATACCAATTTTTATACTAATCAAGTGATCAATATTTAAATGAAATATTATTAATGGCAATGATTCATAATATTATTTTTAATAAAATTAGATATGAAAAAAAATAAAACTGCATGTGTTTTTATAAACATATTAAATAATAAAACATTAAATCATAATGTAATATTATAAATAATTGTTCTGTTTATGAATAAATCCTTTATTTCCAGTAATCAAGAACATGCATCAAAATTTTCCAGCTGGATAAAGAACATCAGTGGCTCACTGCTACTGTCACACTAGTGAGTCATGATTGTGGTGACTCACCATTAGCAATGGAATGATGAATCAAGTGCAATTGTGATTCAAGATCAATAATGATTAATTGAGAAATCATTTTGTAGTGGAAGAGTGACCTTACCATGACCTGTTTTTCTTTTCTACCAAAGTAATAGAGTAGATATGTAGAATTATATAATATTACTTCCATGAATAAATTTCAACTATATATGCTCCATCATGAAGATCAATATGATATGAATATAATTCTTATCCCTAGTGAAAACAACATCAGAAAATATTTCACTCTGAAGACTAGAACTAGAAATACCAAGAGCACATATCCACTAAATAAATTACAATAAACAGAGAAATGCACCACATTATTCTAAACCTAATGATAACATTAGTTACTAAAAATTAATACCGTGGGTTTAATTCCTTGAATAATTTATTTCTATGTCTATAGTTAATATTTATTGAAATTATAAAAATCATAACAAAATAAAAACAACTTTATTAAAAATATTAATATCTTTGCTTTCCTCCCATGTAGAGGTAGTTTAAAATTCCATATTTAGAATCCCTTATAACCTTACAAAATTCACTTGGTGTGTGTTTTTTCATAAGTAGAGACCACCACATTTGTTAGAACCATGAATTTATAACATAATAATAATTTTTTTTGGCTCCTATACAACTAAGAGAAAACATGACTCCATCCATTCATAGAAAATTAACTATGAAATACCAATTAACAATAAGTGACTGCACAATATAGTCTTCAATTGGAGAATAAGTTTCATCACCCAAATTCATTTTTTAGTAGTTATAAGAAATTCATGTTAAAGTGAAAAATAAGGAACTCCCATTAGTTCTGTAAAGAATTTTTTATAATCAAAAACCGAAATCATATCATCAATGTCACTAATGATAGGTGTAAAGTACACTTCCAGACAAGGATCATATTTTAAAAAAATAATTTTTTTATAATGGTGCATAGGTATACTAGGTTCTTCTAGGGGTTTGTAATTGTCCTCGCAATTATCCAACTCATTCATAATCTCAACAAGATCCTTATTATGGGTACTATGTGATCAATCGAGAATTAAAGTTAAATCAATAAAGTTTTCATGAGTGTAATATGATGTCTCCAAATTAATACTCAAAATGAGTTCACATTCCAAACCATTCATTGTCCCAGAAAGTGGTTCACCAGCCAATACAAATAACGAAAACTTCGAAAAGTATGGAAGAGTTAATTTTTGTTCTTCCAAATATATAGGCTTTATAATATTAAAAATATCATCAAAAACATATTAATAAAAAACAATAAAAACATCAATATATTTGTTTGAAAATTTATTTCATCTTGAATCATCATGTTTCTATGCAACCTCTTATCTATGTTCACATTCAAAATGTTTATTATCTCAACCAAGGTATTTTGTGTCTTCAAGTTTAATATCATAGTGAGAAATGTTGAGTTTGGCCTCAATAAATATAGATTTGATATTGATCAAATTTAATTAGTTCTCCCAATGTTGGTCAACATGGTTTTCTATTTTAGTAGAAAAATTAACAGAAGGTTGATTAATCATGGTATAAGGAGGTGAATCCTCAACCATTAGTAATTATTCATAGAACACTCCCTCTCTATTTTCATCACTCATAATTTCAAATACATTTTATTTTAATGTTTACAAATATGGAAGAGTGGTTTTTAATTTATGTTAAATAATTTATAATTCAATTATTTCATGTTTGTTATACTCATCCAATATATTCCCCATTTCAGGTTCAATTTCATTATTCAATATTTCAAAAACAATTAGTTGAAAAGTTTTTATCATTCATGTTTCCATTATTCATATTCACCTCAATAAAAGTAATGGATATTTTAATGTTCCTAAAACTGTATTTTTTATCAAAACATTAGACCATGTATAGAATATGACATTTTTATTCAATATGATCCAATTTTAAAAAATTTCTTACTAAAATCCATATATGATATTGAGGTGATCATTTGAAAAGTTTTTACTAGTATGAGAGCTAGTTATTTCATTAATTTATTCATCATCGGATTAAGACTCATCAAATAATGTGTGCACCACTTATATTTAACCAAAATATTCATGATTCTTTTTTTTAATTTCTCATGAATTAGTTTCTTATTCATTTATTTTAGTTTCTTCTTCTTTATTAATTCTTTCTAGTAACTCTGAGGACCTGTATTATATCTTTTCTAAATATTAATCTCGTTCATGAGTATTTTTAATTTTAGGTTCATCTTTCTTGTTAATCCATATTTTTACCATATCATTAAATTTTAATATTTGTCTTAGATAAAATTTGTTCCAATAATTCTAGGATATAATTATCAGTATCAAGGTGATTTTAATTATCATTAAAAAAACATTTCTATTGTGTTTGATTATAGAAACATTTCCTGTCAGTGTGTCTAAGACACCCACAAAATATATAGAATGGTCTATAAATATTCTAACCCTAAGATACATCAATTTTTTAAACTAATTAGATTAAAAAAACACATTCACATTGAAACAACTTAATTTTAATACTAAATACATGAAACAAGTTCATTGATTTATTTTGGAAATTTTATTTATTAGTTTTAGGAAAAATGGTTGGTTGCTCAAATCTATCAATGGAAATGTCACAAAAACATGAAATATTCATCTTAAAATATTTCTACTGTTTATTCAATAATACCAAATAAAATCTAAACCAAATCTATAATCTAGGGTGAACCCATTGGAAGACTAATTCTTAGTTTATGTGACCAAAAAATTTCTAACAAAACCTATAAGGACCCAACCTTAAACATTACTTAATATCACTATTTCAATGAGATTTCACTTCTTTTCATTTCGACACATCATTTTTTTGTATAGTTTTAGAATGTTAGGACATAACGCATTCATATCATCCCATACATATAAAAAGTGGGTACCATTAAAATAGCATCCACTTCTTCCAGAACATAATTTTTTTACACAAAACAACAATGTGGATTCTATGAAAATTATTCATAACATTTTACATGACATACATATTAATCATAAAAAACCTTATAACCAGTTAAAATATTTAAAAACATTTTATGAGTATATAAATCTAATAAGGCGATATTTAAAAAACGAAACGAATCCATTAGTCTAGGAATACTTATAAACATATGAAATCATTTTCAAAAAGTGAAACGTCTCACCCATATATACATAATTTGGGAAACATGACATTTCATTAAAACATGAAAGAACATATATACAACTGTATTGGTATAATGGGGTATCAATTACTTATAGTTTTACCCTCATAGCTACCTTATGATTTTTCATCCTCACAACTACCTTATATTGTAACTCTTAAGGATACCTTATGGTATAACGATTGTAGTTACACTTGGAGTAACCATATAGATGACCTCCAACATAAACATACCCAGTGAATTATAGGTAGATATAGGTCGCACTATGACTCATGAAATATTACAATGAACTAGAAAAAAATGATAAAACTTGAATAATTTCTTAAAATCTGTGCTTTTGAAATTTGTAAAATTGATTTTTAAATGATTTTTTTAATGTAATGTCCCATAAAAAATCATATATTTGTATTTGGATTTTTTATAATGAATGGATTATCTATAAAAACTATAAATACAAATTATAAAGCACCATATAATCTAAATTTCATCACACAAATAATCATGGTAGCATATAATTAGTGAAGTATAAGGTTGACTCAACGAATGGAGATTCAGTTTATAATTCCCTCACATTGGGATCATCTTAGATAAAACATATATAAAAATCCTATATAATAGATAACAAGGGTAATTAATAATTTTAATAATCCTAATCATGATTATAACACTTTATATTATCATTATATAACATCATTAGATACATTTATTAATAATATTTTGTTATTCTCCATTGTTTCGGGTGCATGCTTAGCATTATTTCCGTTGTCAGTTCGTAGAAATTCTTCTTGTTGAATGGAATAGAAACTATAGAAGTGGAATGAAATGGTGTTAATAAGTTTCCAGAATATTATTTGACGCCATAAATCATTTTGGTTTAATGTTTTGAGAATGAATCCCTATAGAAATGATTAGTGATATTTGTTTAGATAATTTTGGTGGTCCTTAGATAATCATGGACTTGTTTAATCATATACCATTATTATTATGAATATATGTAAATTCATAAACCTAAAACTGGTCATATAATATAATTTATAATCAGTTTCATCTAAAAAATTGGTTTCAGAACCATATTTTAAATATGCGAAGGAAATTGAAGACACCTCATCCATGATGTTGGTAAATCGACACATCATGGACGTTCTTTTTATTTTTCAAATAAGAGGATGAGGGGAGGATGACTTAACATGAAATGTTTCATAAAAATGATAACCATACCTGATATATATAATATTTTATCATTAATTCACCTTGTATAAGGGGATTAGGAGAGTATAATAAAATAAATTAATTGAAAATAGAACATAAGAAAATTATAGAGGATTTTTACCTCTTCATCTCTTCTCCTAGAGATCCTACATGAGGCATTTGGTTTTTGACTTTTGGTGACACTAAAATGTCTTAAACATGGGGAATAGAATTGGGAAGTGTATTGGGAATAATTTTGACAATTATTAATTCTTGAGAGGATTGAGAGGAAGAGGGACGGTGATGGTGGTATTTATAGTGGAGGAGAGGAGGGGTGTTCTATTATTTTAATCATCAGCATGATATTTTTTCATAAGACTTTGAATAGTCATGATTCATGTCACCCAAAATAGTAAAGAGAGAATTTGAGTTCCTACAAATTCTGATTAAATCAACAATGATTCTATGATTAGTGAATAAAACATAGAATTTAAATATATTGTAATTTACTATTTTCACTATTCATAAAAAATTTGTGTATTTTATAATAATCACAAACAATCAACCTAATAATATTTCAACATTTAGAATTTATAAATGAACTCCATTATATGTAGAATAATTTTCTAAATATGAGAAAATGAATTTTTATTTAAAATCATAATTTATCCAAATATAAGCACTTTTAAAAAATTAGTGATTTTATACCACCTCAAAATATTAGTTAAGGTATCATAAATTATTAAAAATAAATTCATTGTATAGGTTACTATTCATTAGGTCATATTAATATTCATAAGGGTAACATAACTATTCATATGGGTGGGTTACTATTCCACAAAAAATATGGTTTACAAATCAGACTCCAAAAAACTTATTGATCTCAATAGTCTATGTCCATTTTTTTAAATTCAAATCATAAAAACAGAAAATTATATTTAATGGATAGTTTATAACTATCTCATTAAGAAAATTTTTGATTATATAGAGACTCAGTGTTTTATTTTGTCTGATTTATTTTCAAAACCATGGGGGTTAGATCCTCCCCACCATCTAGAAATTGAGTAATTGTAATTTAATTTTTCTATTAAATAAGTGAGGGTATCTTTCACCAATAGCATTATCAGAATCCCATGTTGCTTTTTTAAGGATATGGTTTCTCTGCAAAACCTTTACATGGTGGGTTACCTTATTCCACAATACTAGTTATCTTCAATAATGATACAGAATAATATTTTCATCATAATAATGGTTCACTTGCAGTTGAACAACTTTTAGTCTCAAAACATGAGATGAATCTGAAACAATCATCCACAACATTGAAACCTGAAATACATTGTGTCAATTAGATTAAATAAAAGGAAAATCCACTCAATATGAAATAGGTCCAACATTCTCTAGGATTTCATAAGGTCACATGAAACATGGAATCATTTTTCCTTTATTACTATAACTCATATCAATTTTCTCTAGTTGTATTCCAATAAAAACATTATTACCAACCTCAAAAGAAAACTCTTTCTTCCTCATGCCTTATTAACTTTTTTCCTACAAAAAAATGTCCAGATGTGTTGTTGGATCTTCATCACTTTCTCATATACTTCCTCTAATAATTATGGTCCCATCAACTTCCTTTCCAAGACTTCTTCTAAAAATGATGGAGTTTGGCACCACTTCCCATATAATACCACAAAAGATTCATCTGTATACTAGAAAGAAAACTATTTTAATATGATTATTCATTTAAAGAATTTTTCCGATCCAAAATTCCATAGTAATCTATCGAACAAGATCGAAGCATATCCTCCAAATTCTAAATTGTTCGTTTTAATTACAAATCTGATTTAGGAAGAAAAGATGAAATAAATTTTAATTTTGTTATTAGTATCTTCTAATGGACTTCCATAACGGTATAAGTGAAGTAGGGATCATTATCAGATATAATGGAAATAGGAACTCCATGGAAAATGAACATCTATTTGAGGTATTGTTGAGATATCTATTGAAAAGACATATTATATAGAATAATAATAAAATGAGAATATTTATTTATTCGATCAAAAATAACCCAAATTGAATTACTACTTCAAGAACTCTTTGGTAGTCCCACAACGTAGTCCATGGAAATATTTACCCACATCCACTATAAAACTGGTAATGGCTGAAGCATTCCCTTCGGTAAATGATACTCTGATTTAAACTATTGTCGCATCAATAATTTCATTGAAAAATATATAATATCTCATTTAATACCATCCCTCCAATAATACTCACAATAGTCTTTGCACATATTCAAGCTACCAGGATGAACTAAATATATAGAACTATGTGCTTCATAGAACAATTATTTCTTCATATTGGAATCACAAGGCATACATAACATCCTTTTAAATCATAGTACATAATCATTATCAATGTTAAATTATGTAAACATACCCATTTTATCCATGTCATCCTTTTTCTGTAACTTCCCCCTTTTCTATGTCACATGCTCAATTCATTCTGACAATGATGACTACACTAAAACCTCAAGCAAAATAGAGATATTTCATGCACCAACAACATACAAGAAAAAAATTCAATAAATCCTTAATCAAAGTCTCTTTTTCTAGACATAACGTAGTTAATGATTCATTATGTTTTTGACTCAAGGAATATGCCACATTTTTTTCTATGATGATAAATGATCGTGAGTCATAAACCTCTATCATTTCAAGTAATTTTATATTCTTCATGTTTAATTCCTTTTGAGTGAATATAAAATTTTTATTTTCTATTTATTATATATTTCACATTTAGATCCGCCGAAATAATGCATCAAAATTTTGAAAGAGGAATCTATTTCTTCTAATTCCAAATAAAGTGTGGGGTTATTAAACTCATGAGGTTTTAGTTATATTGAAGTATAAACAATTAATTGATCATTTATAATTTTAACAAATCCAATTCCATTTAATGAGGCATCATTGTAGATGAATAAATAAACATTTCTTTAAGGTAGGGTTAGAACTAGAGAATTGACCAATCTTATTTTCAATTGAGGAAAACAATCATCACATTATTTTTTTCAGATGAATTTAAATAATTTTCAAGTTAAATTATTCATTAGACTAGATAAACTTGAAATGTTTTCAAAAAACCTATGGTAATAACCTTCCAAACCAAATAATCTATGAATATTAGTTATATTTTTGGGCCTTGGTCATTATTCAACAACTTTAATTTTTGCAGGATCAGAAGTTATTCAATATTTAAAAAGAAGTTCCCAAGGAAAGAAATTTGTTACAACCAAAATTCACACATTCTGAATTTTCCATATGTTTAATTTTCATTTAATTTTTTCAGAAAAAACATTAGATATTTTTTTATCCTCTTTACAATTAGAATATATTATAATGTCATCAATTAAAAAAATAATAATCCAATAACTCATAATATATTCTAGTTGTAAGATCAATGAAATATCAGGGTCAATAGTTAACCCAATGGCATAACAACAATTTCATAATGACCATATATAGTATGAAAAAATATTTTTTAAATTTCATCCTCATTTTCCTTAAGTTAATGGTACCTAGATCTCATGTAAATATTGGAAAAATACTAATCTCTATAGAGTTGATCAAAAAATTCATCATTATGAGGAAAATGGTACTTATTATTAATACTAATGTCAATAAATGACCTATAATCAATTCAAAGTTTCATTGAACCATCTAAATTTTTAAAGAACAAAATAGGATCTCCCTATAGTGAAGTGATAGGATGAGAGAAGAATTTATTAAGAAAGCCCTACAATTGAATTTTAACTCAAGAGGTTCCATTTGAGCCATTTGATATGGGATTTGAAATTGTATTATCATCTTGAACGAATTCAGTTGTGAATTAAAATTCCAAATTAGGTATAACACCAGGTAACTCATCTAGAAAAAAATCACGGTATTTATTTACCACATGCACTTAATTAATTTCAACAGTTCCATTGTTTTCAATAATATGAGCAAGATAACATTAATTACCATCATTCAACCATTTCTCAATTTCATGATATGTTATCACTTTTATGGGTTCATTATTTTATACAAAAGGAAATTATTTATGATAAATAAATTCATTCACTCTTCAATAAATATTATCTTGATAAACAAGAATAAAAGTCATACCTTGAATGAAATAAATCTCAACTAAGGGGAAAAAATAAGTCCTGCAAGTAATGACCTAACATTGATAACAATAGGAAGATTATTAAAATGATATTTTTGTAACATTTCACCCTGGTGATTTAACAATATGTTCTGGTCACATTTATAAGTTGTTTTTTTAATTTACCATTGAAATTATACAAAATAATTGAATGTGTAGAACCCGTATAAAAAAGATTTAGAAAAATATGATTAAATAAACAATGTATGTAATAAAAAATCATTGGATGTTTCGACAACTACTGACGTAGACTCCATGTATCTTAATACACCTTTATTTTTATAGTATGGTTTCTTTGTATCACTTGAATCATTCTTTGGGAAGTATTTTAGAGAAATACCCATATCACCACGTTTAAAAAAAATAAAGTTTCTTATCAGAATTGATATTAAAATCAATTTAATATAAATCTAAAACCATATGTCCAAACATACCACACAAAAAACACATCATTTATTTGGGAAGACATCCCCATGGGGAATTTTACCACACATAATAAAAACTGGAAACTGGAATTCCTCACATTCAAATTTCATTGATTTATTATTAATCATCACTTTCCATCTTGAACACTTCTTATACTTTTCATAAAATTACACATGATAAAAATAAAAATCTCCTTCTACCCTGTTAGTACATCAGGAAATGTTTTTATAACATTAGAACTCACGATAAGAAAATATCCTTCAAAATAATGGCTTCAATCCTGAGAAAAAAATGTTTGATTTTTCTATCATGATCTTGATTATGATTAGGGGAAAACCATGCCATCTAATGGATTTTTTCATAAAAAATATCAATTGATTTCTCCCCATTTTCCCCTATTCAAGTAATTTTTTCCCCATTCTATGTCTACCCACCATAATAAAAAAATAACCGAACAGAATTTTAAATTCATCACACTCTATGGTTTTAATATACTCTTTATCCCTGATATTCATGAATATTTACCACCACAAATCCACATCAAATTCAAAATGATAAATGTAGAGATTAACCTTTTGATCATATTAAAATACCATAAATAATTTTTTTTCAAGGCCTTTAATACATCCTTTACCCTCTATTGGGTCACAAGTTACACTAAATGTCGGATGGTGTTGTCTCATAAAATATTCTACTATCATCGTGTTACTTTATGGTATCTCGGGTTGTTCTCTTATATTTCTAATGTTTATATTTATTTCCAATGTCTACTAAGACATTACAATAAAAAACTACTAGGTTCCAATTCCCACCACTTCCAATTAGGGATTTAAAAATATATCATTCTCTTAGTTCCTTCCAACATCATCTTCCCTATTTCTTCTGTAGAAAACCATTCTGAACTACCATGTCGTAGTTGAACAATTATGATATACTTTAAATTCAATACCATTTAAAAATTATCATAAGCTAAAAGGAATTTATTGTATTCTATTAACATTATACTAACTCTTATTGATATCTGAAATTGTGCTCTGATAAAACTATACAGACTCATCCTTAAACATTACTTAATCTATCTATTTCAACTACATTTCACTTATTTACATTCCCAGAGATATTTCTAGTTTATTGTTTTATAATTTTAGGAAATAACTCATACATATCAACCCACACACATAAAAATTAGGTACCATTTAAACAATATCCATTTATTCCAAAACATAAAAGTTTTAAACCAAAACAAAAACATGATTTCATTGAAAAATATATATAACATATAGAATGACATTATTATCTCTCTTAACCATCATTATAAGCTATTAAAAACATTTAATAACATTTTATGAGAATAATATATCCTTAAGGGATATAAAAGTAACTAATGAAACTGTTATCCCCTGAATACTTATAAACGTATTAAATCATTTTCACAAAGACATACTTCTCAACCATATATAATTACACTGTGAAACACTAGATTTCACAAAAACATTAATTAAAATATATAAAACCATAATGGTATCATGGGACATTAATTAATTATATTTTAACCTTCATGGATACCTTGTGATTTGTAAACCTAATTTCTACCTTATAATTTGACCCTCACAACTACATTATGGTGTAGCAATCATAGTTACACATGGAGTAACCATACAACCGAACACTAAAATACACATACCCAATGTAGTGGAGGGAGAAATAGGTCCCACCCATCATCATAGAAAATTCTAATGAACTTGAACATAATCATAAAACATGAATAATTTCATAAAAACATTTTTTTTAATTTTGTAAAACAGAATTTCAAAAATTGTTTTTTAATGGAAATTCTCTTACAAATATTATATAATTTAAGTGAGAATTAATATAACGAATGGATTGTGTGTATAAATTGTAAATATACATAATATAACATAATATAAACCAAAATTCATCACAAAAATAATATTGTTATCATATAATTACTAAAGTAGAAGGTAAACCCAATGAATGGAAATTGGATTAAGAATTCCCTAACCTCGTGTTCATCTTACATAAAACTTGTTTGAAACCTAGGTATAGTGGTTAAAAGGGTTTTATTAATTTTATGAAGAACCATATTCAGGTTTATAACATATAATTTGGTCATTTTATAACATCATTTGAACCATTTGTTAACAATATTTTGTTATTTACATTGTTTCGGGTGCGTTCTCTACATGATTTAGATGGTCGGTTCATAATGAATTTTCTTATATAAAGGAAGTAAAATTCCTAAAGTGGAAATAATTGCTTTTAATATGTTATTGAATGATTAAACAATTCCATGTATAATATCCTTATATGGTATGTGGATGAATCATTAGATGCATCATTAGTGATATTCGTTTAGATCATTTTGGTCCTTCTTTGATAATAACGAACTTGTTTCATCGTATACCAATAATATTATGAAAATAAGTTAGTTACAAAATATAATTGGGGACATATAATAAATTTTACAATATTATTAAACCATTAAAATGTGTTTACAACTATATTTTATGGATAAAATGGAAATTGAATACACAATGTCCACGATGTCGGAAAATCGACAACTCAGAGGTGGTGTTTTTATTTTCAGAATAAGTTGAAGAGAAGTGGAAGAATGATGATGAATTTGTCCATAACAATTAAAAAAATAAAGAATATATAAAATAATAGATATTTCAGGAATCTTGGATAATTGGGTGAAGGTAGTATTATAATATCAAATGATTGAAAAGAAAACACAATAAAATGAAAGAGGATTTTTACCTCTTTATCTCTTCTCCTTGAGATCCTCCGTAAGTCTATTTTTTGGGCTTTTTGTGAGACCACCAAGACTATGAAATGCAGAATATACATAGAATGATATTGGTTAAAATTTAGACAATTATAAAGGCTTGATAGCTTTAATAGGAAGATGCGTGAGGCTTGTATTTATTGTGTAGGAGAGGAGGGGATTCCATTATTTTAATCGTCGGTTATATATTTTTTCTCAAGAAAATGAATAATATTAATTCATTTGACCTAAAATTGTAAATTATTATGTTAGTTTTAACCAATAGTGATAATATCATCAATGATTCTATTTATAGTTTATTTAACATATAATGTATATATATAGTTATATATTGTATTTCAATCTTCATAATTTTTTTTGAGTATTTTAAAAAAATCCCAAAAATCCACCATCACCATTTTTCAATGTGTAGAATCTAAAAATGAACTCCATTTTATCGAAATAATTTTCTAGTTATTAGAAAAATAACACTTCAATAAAATGATAAGTTATTCCAAAAATAAGAATATTAAAACAATAACTTATTTTCTAACACAATGAGAATTTTATCAAGGTCTCATAAATTATTATAAATAAATTCATTTGGTAGGTTACTATTCATTTTTTCATGTTACTATTCATAATTTAACATTACTATTCATAGAGGTAGGTTATTATTTTCCAAAATTCATGATTGTCCTATCTGAATCTAAAAAACATACTTATCGCAACTATGTATTTGTATTTTCTGAAATTAAAATCATAGAATAAAAAATTTATATTTAATGACTACTATATAACTCTATCTTCAATAACAATTGTCATTGTATATCAGATTTGGGTGTCAGGCATTTAAATTTATTTTTAAAACCATGTGGTGTTACAAAACCCAACGTTTGTTAATATTGTGTGGGTATTTGTTTCGTTAATTTTTCTAAAATTATTATGAAATCGATTTAACAATGATGAAATTGTTTATTTTCTTAATCATGGAATTATATATTAGAAAAATGTGTAGAATAAATTGGAATATGAGGAAATGAGATCAATATAAAATATTTGGAAAATTAATACAACAAGGATGATGGGTTTTATACTTTCACTAAAATAGAATTGAATTCACAAGCTAGATAATGGGTTTAATTATTTTACTTCTCCAGGAGAATGATAATGATGAACGATGAATCTTGGAATTCTCCACTTTATAAAAAATTGAAATACAAATGAATTTTTATATAAATGAGATCAATAAAAACTTCACCAATAATTTCACCGGCTTTTAAAAATTAATGACAAATAATGATTATTAAAAACAATGTCACAAATCGTTTCCAATGCATAGATTTTGATAAAGAAATGTGATAACATTATTTAAATGAATCTATAATTGATCTCACATATCAATTCTATGATTTGAAAAAGAATAATGTAAATATGTTAAAGAAAATAACCAGGAGATATAAATTCTCTATACGAATATTATTTAGCATGCGATCGGAATCTTTTCAAAAATAAAAACAATTCAATCACATACTATAGGAAATTAAAAAGTATAGGGGAAGAAATATCCAATTAAAACATGAATTACTACTCTATTCTATTATCTCCAAGATAATAGGTTCTACAGATATAAGAATTCTTCTTGATCATCTCCCAATAATAATTGTTGAATAAATTTTGTTGATCCCCAGTAATGCTGCCTATGTATGTTAATAGTCTACCGTAATCATCCGGTTGTTCACCACCGGAAAGAACCAACTTAGTTGGTCTATTTCAATATATTTGAACACATATGATTTACTCTAACATGATTTCCATGTTAATCAAACCCCTCAAATGAACTTATTCTACTGGTTGGATTGAATCTAGGCATGATTCCAGATTGTGCATTAATTTTCACAACGTAATAAAATAAAAACAAATTGATTAATTTTAATAATAGTGTATAAAAAGAAATTATTAATTTATTATTTCTTATTATTTTTTAATTTAATTTAATTAATTATTTAAAATTATTTTTTTAATTAAGATATTTATTTTATTTCATTTAAAAGTTTTATTATTTATATTATTTAACTACTAATATTTTATATTATTTTTATAAGGGATAAATATTTATTTTATTATTTTAAGGATAAAAGAAAATATTTTATAGTTTTAATAAATTTATAAATATTAATTTTATTAGATATTTTTACTAATGTGATTACTTAATTTATTAAATTTATTTTTAATTAATTTTTTTATTTTAATTATTAAATTTATTAATATTATTATATTTTTTATTTTTTCCTCAACCAATTCTTACCTGCACAACATGTATTCTTCCCCTTGGATATTTGGAATCTTCTAAGGTAGAGGATGAGAGATACAGATCTTCGATGAATTCTTCCACCCCATCACATGACGTGGTAGCAAGCAGGTCTCCAGAAATCACACAACAACGATGGAAGAGGCCCCATCCGTGGTGGGGAACATCCCTGCACTACTGTTGAGGTCAGTGATTTGGTGGTTAGCATAAGAAAGAAGTCGAGTACACATTTGAAAGGAGACAGGGTTTATCCAACTCAAAACATCTGCTCGAACTCCATTAACAAAGTCGTCCTCTTCAAATCCACATGGCATATTTAGTGACATGACTAGTGTATCCCAAATATAGTGGTGAGTCACTTCTTCTATATCAAAGTGAAAATGAAAATGTGGGCTAGAAATGGGAGATGTGGTCGATGATGAGGTTTTCTGGTGTCTTCAGATTGGTGGGCACTTGTCTACCTCGTATTGTAATGCTAGTGGAGGGAGTGTTCTCTCTCTGTGGTGATGTATGCAAGTTAGTTTAACTCAAGAGTCTATATAAACTTGTTTGGGCTTATTAAAATAGACTCCTAGACATGTAATATTCTACTTCAACCTCATCATACTCCATCATTTGAATCTTCCACATAGCTGGAAGGTTATCATACAAAGTTGTAGTAGACCAATTGGATTCTATAATACTTGAGCCACATCAAAATATATTATAGAAATTAAATAAGATAACTATTGGTCCCCTTTCATCACCAATTTCTCATTAATAATTTAAGGAATAAAACATTAAAAAATTACAGTCATGACTTGATTATTTTTGGAAATTTTGTAATAACAAGTCAATCATGGGCTAGTCTGAGTATAGAATATTCCAAGATCTTTACTACATGAGGGGGTACAGATGTGTGTCATCTTGTAGTCCTCTGCATGTGTTGAATTATTTTTTATGTTCTTATAGGTTTTTTGGATGGTGGATAATGTGGGGGAATATTAATTGTGGGTAGGGGATTAGTGGGGTATCTATCCGGAGTTTAGTGCTTCGAACTGTTGTTTTTTAGGATTCTAGTCCCAGTGTGGTGACTTTATAGGTATGGTTCTAGGTGTTGTCTAGTTGTGTTGGTGTGTTGGGGGCCTCCATGATGGAGTGTTCTTGCTGTTAGGTTGTTGTGGCTATGGATCAGATGGGATGTGGTAGACTGGTTGGGAAGTGATGATGGTATGTATTTTGCAGGTGGTGTTATCAGTTTATAGCCCGTTCTATCCTCATTATGATGTAGGTTGGAAGGTTTGGGTTATGTACGGTGCAGCCAATGTTCGGGAAAGGGTTGTGGCCGGTTTTTTCTAGGGGAGAACAAATAACATCCACCTTCCTACATCAATTGAAGTGAAGATGAAAAAAATGAATCCTTTGAGCACACTGACTGCATGAATTGACACTGACCTCCCCCTATAGATGGAAACTTCTACTCCGTTTTCATGCAACTCATCCACCAAACCCAGACAGAAACAAGGTTCTTATTTTTGTTGATTTTAATGAAATACCTAAACATCATAAACTATAGGTTAGTTGGATTAGATAATCCTACCTAGAAATCCTCATATTTTTCAAGGACCAAGAGAACCTCATCATATAACTATCTTCACAGTTCTCATTTGAATATGACAAATGATTTTTCATGATAAATTGTGGTGGTACATTATTTCTCATGGGCCCACACTGCATCTAGGAAGTGGTTAAATACTTCAATCTAGAAGACATGGATTCCATAAATAAGGTTCAGAAATTCCCATAATATTTAGAAATTATTATTTTATTATTATGTACTTTGATTACCAATGCGGATTATCAAGATATTGTTTTCTTCATTAAACCACCATTCATCCATGCTTGAGTTTTTTGAAGTACCATACATGGGGTTCCTCGATCAAGTTAATGCTTTGATGATGAAAAATGAATCTCAAGGTCTGTGGAAGGTATCTCCTTGGTGTCTTCTCGAATAAAATAACATGGGTGGTGACCCCAAATGATGATGTATTATACCTAGTGTCATTCCAATCCTCAGCAGCGCCACCCCCCTCCCCCCACAATAATTTACATTCTCAACTACTAACTTGATAAAATACATGATTATTGACATATGTGAAAGAGCCAACCTAGGTGGGAAGAAATATTTTCCACTTCTAGCCCCAAAACCCCTACTGGATATGACTCAACTGTTCTTTAAAAGTGCAGTCAACATTGAAACAAAAAGAAATTTCATAACAGTTTTTCCATGAATTCATGAATTATATAATTCTAGAGATGGATAAATTATAAAGAAAAAACCCAACCACTATACAAGACACCAATTGATCCTATCAGTACAACCCAAAAAAAATATAAGATAAAACAAATATTAGTTCTTAATGAATCTCTCATTGAATCAATATACATAACTAAATAGTTGATATATTAACAAATTGATCATTCAGATAAATAAAAATCTCGAATATATTTTATGGTATAACCATAAAAAATATCACAATCCTTGTCATTATCCTATTCATCCTCACTAAATGAATAATCATCTGGATTTTTTAGACCAACATTTTTATCACCATCTCTGTCACTATCATTTCAAATATCCTCATGAATTTCCATATCATCTAAATTTGGATTAGAATCATCAAATGCATCATTTTCCTTAAAATTTTATAAAATTTCACAACCATCTTCTTCAATTATCCATTCTTCATTGGAGGAAGTATCATCAATGTGAGAAGGGGAATTACTTTTTTTCATATGGTCCTTTGCTCGTTTAATTTTACAAAAAAAATAATTAACACCAAATCATTCATCATACGTTGGTGTAAGCAGTTTCTCCTCTTTGTATAAACCTAAAAATTGAATAGAAAATGTTGTTAAATGTCACAAACCAGCACAGGTACCCCCGTAACCCGATAACCGAGAACACCCTGACATAGCTCGAAGTGATTTCTCAATCCCCACGGATTGGCGACTAGAAATTGGTATCACACAACAAGAAAGTGGGAACGATTTTTCCACAAGAATGCAGAAACAAAAGAAACAAGACAATATGAAAAACAAAAAGAAACCCCAATGTGGGTATTGTACCCAAATACAAAGAGGTTTAAAAAGCCCAATGTACTACAACACAAGTACTAATAATTGGAAAAACATCCCCAAGTTCCCTAAGGAAACAACTCACCATGACCAGAGATCAATAGCTGCATCCACCTCTAATAGGTCCCTTCCCTTTGCTCGATCTTGGAAGAAGAAAGTCAACAAACACCCAAAGGGAAAAGTAGGTTTTGAGACTATGCCCAGTAGGATACCACCAAAGATTCTGGAACAGATGCCAAATATAGATTATCCAAATAAAATCTTTCAAATTTCAAATAAATATGTTAGGAAATTCAAAAGATTATTTTTAACAAAACATGTTATACATTTTCAAATGATAAAAAAAACAATTTAATAAAAGGCTTTATGATGATGGATTATTTCTAAAACAATGGATTAAGTAAAACATTTATATAAACTAGTTTATATAAATTCATCACACATGTAAGGAAGTTCAAAAGCATTCACATACATTTATATCTCACATACAAATAAAAAAGTGAGTAACATGGTCATATGCCAAAAGGTATGATATTATTAACCAGTTATAGGATTCTGCACTCTCATTGTCAACTTAGCAAAATGTGTATACACATGTCCCTATGACACATCCCAAAGGAGACTCATCACCAACTTGTAAGGTATGTGACCCACAACATGTATGTTTTAGAACATTGTTGTAGCGTAGACTGTATCCAAATAACTCACTAACTACCTAAGGCTTGCATGGACTCTTACATGATGGGTGAACAATTTTAATAATTCTTAAAATATGATCAATCCTATTATTCTATTCCAAAAGTTCCAATTTCATTCCATTTAATACCAAAAAAGGTTTTATTCAAAACAAGCCTCTTTCCCAAGATAAAACCAATGTGTTTATATCAAATCATTTTAATCCATTTTCACTAGTTTGAAATCCATTAAAAACCAATTCCATCATTACAAAACATTTTCCCATAATTTAATTCAACAATTTAATTGAAATCATTTCCATAAAATCCATAATTTAAATTCGACAATTTAAATTGGCCAATTTTCATTAACACACCCAATTTAATGGAATTGGGGTGTTCCAAATATCCATTCCAAAACCATTTCAAATATCTCAATTCACTAGAATCGAGTTTTTATCAATTTAATGGAAATAAAACTAGATCAATTTAATTTAAATCAAGCAATTGAAATAAATCGATAAAATACAATAATAATCAATTTGTCAAGTCGGGACGGAACCACCTTTCTTGATGGTTTTGACCAAAACCCCAACAGTCGAGAAAGCTCAAGAAAAATGGGTTGCTTCATCAAGAACACTCCTTAGATATCTTATCCTAGAATGATTAAGACCATATATCATTATATTTGGCATCCAAACACATAGATCTACCCATAATGGGCGTAGATATAAGAATGAGATAGAAGAGGAGAAGTATAACAACGCAGATCTAAGAAAATGATCAAGAATGATGAAGAATGATCACATAACATGAGAATCTGGCTTTAATTAATCAAGACGAGCCTTGGGATTGCCTCCAGAATGGTTGGAGAACCTTCTGTGACCTTAGGAGAAGAAAAATCCCGAGTTAGGTCCACTTATGAGGAAAACGAGTCACTAAAATGAAAAATGTAGTGAGATCCAAAATTTAAGGATCTCATTTACGTGGTCACACGGTTAGTTCTCATGGATTGATAAATTGTGTGCTAAATGTGTGTTATCTTCTTTATTGGC
Organism: Viscum album; assembly: GCA_963277665.1. Lineage (NCBI taxonomy): Eukaryota > Viridiplantae > Streptophyta > Magnoliopsida > Santalales > Viscaceae > Viscum > Viscum album. Next base: position 132,132,726 of record OY728134.1, on the reverse strand, counting down.
CACCCTTCTTGCATGGTTTGGCTCCACGGTTATAAAATCTGTGCACTGCACGTGTGGAAGCTACTACATCCAAGACCAACTGCCCAAAATTTGGCTGCACGGTTTAGACAACATGTGCACCAACCATGCGACTTCTCTTTTTCCCCAAAAAAACATTTAAATTTATCCTGACTCTCTCAAGTCATAATTCCAAAATAGAGGTACTTAGAAACCTCAAAAGTACCTGAAAATGTAAAGTGATGTTACATCCTCGCCACCATAAGATCTTTCTATCCCTAGAAAGCCTATGAAAAACCCCCTATCAAAAAGATGAGGTGACTACTCTCTCATTAGTTCATCCCTTTCCCACATCTCATGAGAATCAGAACCATGCTACCAAAGTACACAGACTAGAGGTATCGTTCTACCACGATGTACCTTGGTCTCAGAATCAACATCCATGACTAGTCGTTCAGTAGTAGATAAATCTGGTTCAATCTCAAGATCATTCCAGCTCATAACATGAGATGGATCAGAGAGATACTTTCATAGTCGTGATACATGGAACACGTTATGTATCGACGTCAGCTGTGGTGGTAAATTTATATGGTAATCAAATTTACCTACATAAGAAAACAACATCTAATGGTCCCATAAAATGTGGAGCAAGATTCCCTTGCCTCCCAAGCCGTCCAAGACCAAATCGGGGTGAAACTTTCAGGAACACCTGGTCACCAATTGAGAACTCTATTGTTTTATAGCAAAGATCAACATAAGACTTGTACCAACTCTATGCTGTCAATATTCTCTGAATAATCAATTAGATCTTACTTGTCGTCACTTAGACCAAACTCCGTCCTACAAAAGAACATTCACCAATCTCTGACCAACATAATGTAGATTTTCAAGGATGGCCATAAAACGCCTCAAAAGTATCCATTTTGATCGCAGACTAATAACTATTGTTATAAGAAAACTCAAATTGCCCCAGATGATCATCCCAAGACCCACAAAAGTGGAGAACACATGTACGGAGCATATCATCAAGGATCTGAATGGTTCTGTCCATCTGGCAATCTAAATGTGGATGGTAGGCCATTCTCTAATGTACCTGAGACCCTAGTGCCTCCAAAAGGCCTCACAAAAAGCGAGAAGTAAACTGAGGTTCTCTATTAGAGACTGTAGCAGATGGAACTCCATGAAAATGAACAACTTCTTCCACATAGATATTTCACGACTCCTCAACTTTGGTTGTATCTCAAATAGGTAAAAAGTGAGACAACATGGTTAGACTGTCGATAAATGTTATACCCCAAGATTTTATAGTGTGTTATTTCTTCAAAATAATTCAATAACTTTCACTACACGCAACACCAAGTTCAATCGCACCATGAATTACCAAACAAGCCGTTCAAAAGAGGTTATGAATAGTGTTAACTAAATTTTAAACTTTATATAATTCTTATAATTTTAGAATCCATATTATAACATTCTTAGACATAATGTAAGAACAAATTCATTTTCAGTATTGCACTTTTATCAACTTTTAATAGTGAAACCTTTTTAAATACAATATTTTAAACTTGTTGACTAAATGGGGACATCAAAAAAATTTAAAATGAAACATCCCAAGCTTCCACGGTACGCTTTCCTTTGAATAATACAGTAGCGTGTGTTGTACGCAACTTCGAGTTCTAACACACACCAAAACCAATCAAACTAGCCGTTATGAATAGTAATACCTACTTTTTGAAATTATATATATTATATATTTCAAAATGGACTTCATTTTTTTATTCGGAATATCGAATTTAGCCTAAGGTGAAATTTTGGTACTTTTCGGATAAATTTTATATTTTGATGAATAGTGAAAATTACTAAATTTTAATTAAAAACAACTTTTTTAATCAAAATAATTAATAATGATAAATTATGAATTTGAGTGGTTTTAAAGTATATTTAAAATATATTTTTACCATTTAATATAATTTTGGTCATTAGACATAATTTTACAATTAAACCGAACATAAACAAGTGTCAATCTTTTGATAGTTATTATCTCTTAAAAACACGCTTTTTGTTTTGACAGCGGGAATTAATTTTAAATTAATTTCTGCCACTTATGTGTTTTGAATTTATAAAAATGGATTCCATATTTGGAATCAGGATGTCCAAATTGTGTAAATAGGTAACTTTTATTTTTAGACATTTTGAATAATTACTGCGGTAAATATTTTATTTACCATGGATAAGGGTAAATCCGGTAAATAAGGGTTAAAAAATAATATTATAATAATACTAAATTACCCTAAAACATGTCCTAGCCTTATTGGTTGATACAAGTTCTACCATAGGCATCTTTGGGTCGATTTGGGGATCCCATGGTGCCACTTGTAGGTGATAGGGACACTTTATTTTAATTAAGTTAAAATGAATACAAAAATGACACAAGCATATATCTTTTAGAAAAACAATTATTAAATAGGATTATATATGTTGTATTTTAGATTATAAATATTCATTAGAAAGATAAAAAGATTTCCAACATAATGATATTTTATTTATAATTTTTTAAAAAAACTATTTTATTTATGACACAATGATGATGCAGTAATTACTAAAATAGTGAAAAATTAAATTAATTGATATTATAAATACCCAAATAAATATAAAATGAAACTTTTAATGAATTAAACTAATTTTCTAGGATAATATGATATATTAGGATTGATTTAATTTAATTTTTTCGAAGTAATCAATCAGTTATGAGTTTCAAAAAAATCAACTATTGAATAGTGTCAAAATTGACATAAAAGAGTTCTTAAAACAAATATTATATTATTAATTGATATTAAATTCCTAAAAATCTAATGGTCGGCCAAGAGACTTATATAATGATAGGTTCATCATTAATGGATCACTTGGGGGTCAGTTGGATGTATATAGTAAGTTTATTAACTATATTATATAAAAATACAAAGAGACATTGTAAAATTGAAACTAATTAACTTAGAGTTAATACTTAAAGATAAGGTTAATATAAGTACCCAAACCTATCTAAATTCTATTCTTTGAGATGTGTTCAACCCATCCCCACATTAACCTTTTAATATTAAACTTTGGAGCCATTGGAAACCGAATATGAATTTATTATAAACTAATATCTCTAGCTTTTCCAAAGGTGCCCCTCACCCCTCTTATAAAAGGGCACTCCTCCTTCTCATTTCTTCAAACCTTCAAAGCCTTTTGGTTCGGCCAAACTCTTCCCAAATACTCTCCCAACTTCCTTCACTAAACCCTAGAGGCCTTATTTTGATCCAAAAGCCATCCTATGTAGCCCTTTGGATCAAATCAAAAGGAAGAACCCGAAAAAGAGGTAATGACTTCACCAACCTTTTTCCAAGTTCATTACTTCTTCCACTTATTCTTCCTTTGTTGTTACCATTATAAAATAATAAATCCAGTCTCATATATATACTGTGATGTTATTATAAATATGGTACAACCATATTCAGTATTCTATCCACCCTTTGAATAACATGTCACCATACGTGCTTACGTACGGCTTACCATCTCCACGTCGTGGTGTAATTGTTATTCAATATAATATTATTTGGATGGGTATAATAATGATATGTAACTCATTTAAATAATTAATATAACATGTTAATGATTCAGTATATATGATATTCCATCCATTTATATATTATTTTAATATCAAAAGAATGATATTGTTGCTCGTGCGTACGTACGGACTACCGTCTCCACGAACACGATGAGAATCATTCTCCATCGTATCCATTCAAGTATAATTATCATTTGATGATTTAAATAATGATGTTAAAGGACTTGATATCATTCTGGATATGAATAATATAAAACCTATCCTTTACAAACATGTCTTACGTAACAAAACATATAAAAGAAAACAAGTAAGTTAACACCCGAAACAATGATAATACAAAGATATTATTATCAAATCTATATTAAAAGATCATATATGATATCATATTAATGTATATGATTCATGTATAATTTAATAACAATTATTTCACCATTATACAAGAGGTTAAACTACCCCAACCAAGGAAAAGTACAAGGTAAGGTTTATTTCACAATCTCTTCATTATCTGAGGTTGTTTATATATAATAATCTACTGGGATCTCTTTATCATCCACATCCATGTTTCTTCAAAATGTATTTCAAAACATTTTTATTATTTACAAGAATATGGGTTAAATTCATTTATACCCTTGTTTTACTTTTTATAAGAGGAATATTTCCATCATTTTCAAAATAAGGTCTTTTTTAACCTTTTCGACAGAATTAAGGTAAGAATGTTTTTTTTAACTTATACGGCGAGTGCGATTATTTTCTGCCGTTATAAAATCTTCAAAGTTTTCCTTAAAAGATTATAAGAAAATTTTCAAGAAAATTTTTTATTTTATATGGCTCTTAAATGATTTCAAAAATAGAAAGAGATATTTCTCCAAAAAGTGTTTTGATTTCATCTATGTCAACATCCTTTGATGGATTTTACGCTTATTTGAAGTTGATTTATTATGATAAAAAACTTCTATATTGTATTGAAGGTTTTGTGATATGTTTGACTGTGGATGTTCTATTTTTATACCATTCATAGTTTATGGTGAAATTATTGACATTTCGTATACTAGTTTTAATAGGAATGTTTATGTTATGTTTAAAACTTTTCATATGGGAATGCATTGGACTTAATATGTGACGGGTGGAGCCCGCTATAGCTCCTCGATGCATCGGTAGGTCTCATGAGACAAACTAGTGTCTTGGCACAAGGCCTTGAAAAAAATCTTATTTGTAGTCTTGGCACGAGGCCTTGGCTATGTGGTTATGATAGTCTGGCATTATGTATTCCATCATTATAAAAGTGGTTATTGGTTTTGCATGTGATTATTCGATTAGTAGAATATCCATGTGAATAAGTAAATAGAATTATTTCATTTTATTTATGCCATACTATGTTTAAAGTTCATGTTTGAAAGGATTTTGTTTTAGTTATAAATTGCCTTAAATGTTTATTCTTATTTATGAAAGTTTCCGCTATATTGTTATCCTTACTGGGCATTTGAGCTCACCCCTTTTCAATGTTTTATTTTTCCCAGGAAGTGAAGAAGTAAATTATGAATGACCTGCAGGGATATTATGAGGGGTTAATTGTGTGAACTATAGAGACAATATGTTGTTGTAGTATTTTTTCAATTTATGATGTAATGTAAAACTTTATTAATATATCTAGTGTTTCCAAGGCTACTAAACCAATCGGTCTTTCGAGATTTGATCTTTCTTGTAATCATGCCAATGTTATATAATAATGCACCGACTCTGGGTAACTAGGGTCGGGGCGTTACAGTTGGTATCAGAGGGAGGTTTAGTACAAACCTTGGAAGCTAGATTTAGATAAACTATGATTAGATCACGTAGACCTAAGATGAACATTGAGGATTAGTATAGAAGAACTTCCTAGAATTTTGGTATTGTAGAGATTTTGTGAGTTTTCTGAGCAATACATCCCTGTCTGGATACGAGCAGGTAGAGGCGGCTCTGGCACAGATGTACCTAGGGGTAAAACCCAAAAACACCGCTTTGAGCTAGACTCGAACGGGAACTGGTGCACGACAACGGGCCTTGCTGCACTCTTGGTTACGACACTCCCGGGGGATATGCTTAGGATAACTCTCATTTTCTTTACAAATCATTATGAAGGGTTTATGAGTATATACCTCCTCAAAGAAAACTTTTTTATGATTATGGATTATATCCATAAATAGTTCAATTTATGTTAAGTGTTTTATAAGTATGGGATTATGTATTTTGATTCATAAACTGATCTAGTGTATGCCATTGTTTAGAAATGGCTCCCAGTAAAAGGAATGGGAACTTCAGAAATGCACATGATCCAATGAGAAGGAAGGATCATATCTTTCATGGTCTTAAGCAATAATTTATAAGAGAAATAGTCTCCCATGTATTATCATCATATGAAGAAATAATATCATGTGTTGATAAGATAAGTAAAGAGTTTGATGAGTCCTATGGCTTTGAAGGGAAGCAAGAGATGAAAATGATGGAAGAGAGAACGATGGATAAAGGGAAGAGGGAAAAGAAGAATTTTCCCATATGTGGTAACTATGGAAAGAAACACCCTGGAACTTGCCTGAAAGGAATTGGAGTTTGTTATATGTGTGGAGGAAAAGGGCACAATGTACGTGACTGCAAGGGTAAGAAAATGGTTTCAAATGTACAATGCTTCATTTGCAAGGAGTTTGGACACTACGCGAACCTATGTCCCAGTCATCAGACTATGCCGCAAATGAAAATATTGGATAATAATAAAGTTATGATACTACCACAGATGAAGAGGAATGATTAGAGTTCTTATGTTTATTATGTCAATTGAGTGTTGTATCAACAATGTACTTGTTATAATAATTATGGAGTATATAAGGATTGTACTGCAATACTATTTCATTAAGGACTTGAGATTGAGTGGAATAAAGAAAAGTGACTCAATAGTAGGATAAATTTTTGGAGAATATATGGTTGAGAGAATGATAAACCATAATATAATTCTGATACAGATGTAGTGATTTTGGAATAATACATGATTGTTTTCGATAAATTATATTGGATATTCTTGACTACCTTAGAACTGATTAATGATTTGTATATTCCATCATTGTTGGGGTTTAAAACATTTTTGGACTGATGAAGTATATCCAGCATTCTATATGGAATAAGGGAGCATGAATGTAATCAATAAGGAATATGGTAACTCAGGATGTTTCAGTGTATTAAAAGAATACATGATGAAAGTATTCACATGCTATTACGGGGTAAAAAAGGATCTACATTATGTTTACCTTCCTTATAAATATTGGACTGTGAGTTTGGACAGAAGTATTTTGTATAGTTCTAGTTTGGATTATTTTGGATTTCCATAAAAGGACAACCCAGAGGTCGGGCGACTACCCGTCACGTCCGACAAGGCTGCGAGACTTGAACCGGCAACCGAAGGGCGACAATGGTGTATCACCTACCACTGGCCCACGAGATGTCCTGGATTAAATAATGTAGTTTTTTTAAAAGATCTGGTAGATTAATTATAAATTCATTTATTTTGGAACCCTGTACGAATAGTATAAATAGAAATTTTTTTACGTTCTATTATCTATTTGAGTGAAAGATGAGTTTGTGGTAGAAATTTATTAACGGATAAAACTCTAATTATAAAGTAATTATATCTCCTTATGATCTTAGCCAATCTCATAAATAAATTTCTCAACATTAATAAAAGTAACTTAGAACAAAAATGTTGTCCTCGATGGTACCTTAAATCATCACTAATTCATGGCTTTGGGATTGTTGGCCTTTTCATAGCCATGTTCTCTACCACTCTCCATCAGATAATTGATGGTTAGATTTCTCTTCCATATCCATATTTTCCTACATGGAACCCTAGTATGTGTTGTTTTCGGTAATCTTCATACTTTCCACTCTTTATTTTAAATAGAGGCCTCATTAATTCATTTTTCGATGTAGTATTTCAACTAAGATATTTTGAAACGTCAAAAATGTGTTATCATAATACCCTATGTTTTGTTGAACCGATGGTATTTCAAATCATCATAGATTGATGAATTTAAGGACCTCAATTATACACATGTATGTGATTGATGACCTCAATCACTACCTATAAATATTTACGTTTTTCCTCTTATTATATGTCTCTAATTTCCACCAATGTTCTCCTAATCGAGATCATAATTTGGTGGTGACCCTTTCATTTCTCTTTTCCTCATATTAAGACTAAATTTTAGTAACCTAATTTCCGATGTGGGTTTTCCCACAATGATATTTTCTATTTTCAACCTTTTATTTTTGAAAAACAATTTCAAATTGCGAGGATGCAATTTATTGAAGGAGGGGATAATGTAATACCCCAAGATTTTATAGTGTGTTATTTCTTCAAAATAATTCAATAACTTTCACTACATGTAACACCAAGTTCAATCGCACCATGACTTACCAAACATGGCGTTCAAAAGAGGTTATGAATAGTGATAACTAAATTTTATACTTTATATAATTCTTATAATTTTAGAATCCATATTATAACTTTCTTAGAAATAATGTAAGAACAAGTTCATTTTCAGTATTGCACTTTTATCAACTTTTAATTGTGAAACCTTTTTAAATACAATATTTTAAACTTTTTGACTAAATGGGGAAATCAAAAAAATTTAAAATGAAACATCCCAAGCTTCCACGTTACGCTTTCCTTTGAATAATATAGTAGCGTGTGTTGTACGCAACTTCGAGTTCTAACACACACCACAACCAATCAAACTAGACGTTAGGAATAGTAATACCTACTTTTGGAAATTATATATATTTTATATTTTAAAATTGACTTCATTTTTATATTCAGAATATCAAATTTAGCCTAAGGTGAAATTTTGGTACTTTTCGGATAACTTTAATATTTTGATGAATAGTGAAAATTACTAAATTCTAATTAAAAACAACTTTTTTAATCAAAATAATTAATAGTGATAAATTTTGTATTTGATTGGTTTTAAAGTATATTTAGAATATATTTTTACCATTTAATATAATGTTGGTCATTGGACATAATTTTACAATTAATCCAAACATAAACAAGTGTCAATCTTTTGATAGTTATTATCTCTTAAAAACACGCTTTTTGTTTTGACAGCGGGAAATAATTTTAAATTAATTTTTGCCACTTCTGTGTTTTGAATTTAAAAAAATGGATTCCATATTTGGAATTAGGATGTCCAAATTCTGTAAATAGGTAACTTTTATTTGTATACATTTTGAATAATTACTGCTGTAAATATTTTATTTACCATGGTTAAGGGTAAATCCGGTAAATAAGGGTTAAAAATAATATTATAACAATACTAAATTACCCTAAAACGTGTACTAGACTTATTGGATGATACATGTTCGACTATAGTCATCTTTGGGTCGATTTGGGGACCCCATGGTGCCACATGTAGGTGATAGGGACACTTTATTTTAATTAAGTTAAAATGAATACAAAAATGACACAAGCATATATCTTTTAGAAAAACAATTATTACATAGGATTATATATGTTGGATTTTAGCTTATAAATATTCATTAGAAAGATAAAATGATTTCCTACATAATGATATTTTATTTATAATTTTTTAAAAAGTTTATTTTATTTATGACACAATGATGATGCAGTAATTACAAAAATAGTGAAAAATTAAATTAATTGATATTATAAATACCCAAATAAATATAATATGAAACTTTTAATGAATTAAACTAATTTTCTAGGATAGTATGATATATTAGGATTGATTTAATTTACTTTGTTCGAAGTAATCAATCTGTTATGAGTTTCAAAAAAAAACAACTATTGAATAGTGTGAAAATTGACATAAAAGAGTTCTTAAAAACAATATAATATTATTAATTGATATTTAATTCCTAAAAATCTAATGTTCGGCCAAGAAACTTATATCATGATAGTTTCATCATTAATGGACCACTTGGGGGTCGCTTGGATGTATATAGTATGTTTATTAACCATATTATATAAAAATACAAAGAGACATTGTAAAAGTGAAACTAATTAACATAGAGTTAATACTTAAAGATAAGGTTAATATAAGTACACAAACCTGTCTAAATTCTATTGGTTGAGATGTTTTCGACCCATCCCCACCTTAACGTTTGAATATTCAAATTTGGAGCCATTGGAAACCGAATATGAATTTATTATAAACTAATATCTCTAGCTTTTCCAAAGGTGCCCCTCACCCCTCTTATAAAAGGGCACTCCTCCTTCTCATTTTTTCACACCTTCAAAGCCTTTTGGTTCTGCCAAACTCTGCCCAAATACTCTCCCAACTTCCCTCACTACAACCTAGAGGCCTTAGTTTTATCTGAAAGCTAGCCTAAGCAGCCCTTTTGATCAAATCAAAAGGAAGAACCCGAAGAAGAGGTAATGATTTCACCACCCTTTTTCCAAGTTCATTACTTCTTCCACTTCTTCTTCCTTTGTTATTACCATTCTAAAATAATAACTCCAGTATCATATATATACTGTGATGTTATTATAAATATGGTACAACCATATTCAGTATTCTATCCACCCTTTGAATAACATGTCACCATACATGTGTACGTGCGGCTTACCGTCTCCACGTCGTGGGGTAATTGTTATTCAATATAATATTATTTGGATGGGTATAATAATGATGTGTAACTCATGTAAATAATAAATATAACATGTTAATGATTGAGTATATATGATATACCATCCATTTATATATTATTTTAATATCAAATGTATGATATTGTCGCTCGTGCGTACGTACGGACTACCGTCTCCACGAACGCGATGAGGTTCATTCTACATCGTATCCATTCAAGTATAATTATCATTTGATTATTTAAAGAATTATGTTTAAGGACTTGATATCATTCTGGATATGAATAATATACAACCTATCCTTTACAAACATGTCTTACGTAACAAAACATATAAAATAAAACAAGTAAGTTAACACCCGAAATAATGATAATACTAAGATATTATTATCAAATCAATATTAAAAGATCATATATGATATCATATTATTGTATATGATTCTTTTATAATTTAATAACAATTATTTCACCATTATACATGAGGTTAACCTACCCCAACCAAGGAAAAGTACAAGGTAAGGGTTATTTCACAATCTCTTCATTATCCGAGGTTGTTTTTATGTAATAATCTACTGGGATCTCTTTATCATCCACATACATGTTTCTTCAAAATGTATTTCAAAACATTTTTATTATTTACAAGAATATGGGTTAAAGTCATTTATACTCTTGTTTGAATTTTTATAAGAGTAATCTTTCTGTAGTTTTCAAAACAAGGTCCTTTTTAACCTTTTCGACAGAATTAAGGTAAGAATGTTTTTTTTAACTTATACGGCGAGTGCGGTTATTTTCTGTCGTTATAAAATCGTCAAAGTTTTCCTTGAAATCTTATAAGAATATTTTCAAGAAAATGTTTTATTTTATATGGCTCTTAAATTATTTCAATAATAGAAAGATATATTTCTCCAAAAAGTGTATTGATTTCATCTATGTCAACATCCTTTGATGGATTTTACGCTTATTTGAAGTTTATTTTTTATGATACAAAACTTCTATATTGTATTGAAGGTTTTGTGATATGTTTGACTGTGGATGTGCTATTTTTATACCATTCATAGTTTATGGTGAAATTATTGACATTTCGTATGCTAGTTTTAATACGAATGTTTATGTTATGTTTAATCCTTTTCATATGGGAATGCATTGGACTTAATATGTGACGGGTGGAGCCCGCAATAGATCCTCGATGCATCGGTAGGTCTCATGAGACAAACTAGTGTCTTGTCACAAGGCCTTGACAAAATCTTATTTGTACTCTTGGCACAAAGCCTTGGCTATGTGGTTATGATAGTCTGGAATTATGCATTCCATCATTATGAAAGTGGTTATTGGTTTTGCATGTGATTATTCGATTAGTAGAATATCCATGTGAATAAGTAAATAGAATTATTTAATTTTATTTATGCCATAATATGTTTAAAGTTCATGTTTGAAAGGCTTTTGTTTTAGTTATACATTGCCTTAAATGTTTATTCTTATTTATGAAAGTTTCCACTATATTGTTATCCTTACTGGGAATTTGAGCTCACCCCTTTTCTATGTTTTATTTTTCCCAGGAAGTGAAGAAGTAAATTATGAATGACCTGCAGGGATATTATGAGGGGTTAATAGTGTGGACTATAGAGACAATATGTTGTTGTTTTATTTTTTCAATTTATGATGTAATGTAAAACTTTATTAATATATCTAGTGTTTCCAAGGCTACTAAACCAATCGGTCTTTCGAGATTTGATCTTTCTTGTGATCATGCCAATGTTATGTAATAATGCACTGACTCTGGGTAACTAGGGTCGGGGCATTACAATAAAAACCCATATCACATTATTACTTATCTTGGTTTGAGGTAACCCAATTACAAATTCATAGAGATTTCATCCCACATCCACATAGGTACGGGAAGTGGTTGAAGCAAAACCGAAGGTTTCTGGTGCTTGACATTCACCTGTTGGCATGTATAGCAATGAGATACAAACTCAGAAATGTCTCGTCTCATACTTGGCCACTAGAACTATCGTTTCATTACATAGAAAATATTAATGGTTCCTGGGTGTACAACCCACTCAGAGTTTTGGAAACCTCCCATCACATCCTTCATTGCTGCTAACAGCAGAAAGTAAGGGTTTCGATTACACAGAACATCCTATTTGGAGAACGACCACTGAGTGTTGGTTTCCCCACCATAAAGAGAGTCCCTAATGCTATGGAATTCTTCATCCAGCTGTTGTTCCTAATTAATTAACTCCAGTAGAGAAGAAGTTAACTGAACACTGAACAAAGAAACATCATTCCCTTTCCACTGAACTCTAACATGCAAATGAGCAATAATGGCCATCAAACTCCACTCTTCTGAAGATTCTTTCATAGCATGTGATTAAATTTTCCTTCTTAACGCAAATTCAACTACGGTCCCTTTTCTAGAGGTATAGGTAATGTCAATGTCGAAAGATTGCAGGTACTCCAACCAATGCCATTGATGGAGATTCAAATCTTTTTGAGAGAATATATAACTTAACCCCTTGTGTTGTGAATACACAGTAAACCTTTCTCCATAAAGGTAATGTATCCAACACTTAAGTGCAAGAATTAAAACTGTATATTCAAGGTCATGGGTTGGAAAATTCTTTTCATGAGGATTATGCTGACGAGATCCATAGGAAAAAACATGATTACCTTTCATAAGGACACATCCCAAACCTGAACCCGATGCATCAAAGAAGACCACATAACCTATCCCAGCCCCAGGAAGAGTTAAAACCAGTGTAGTAGTAAAAATACACTTTAATTCTACAAAATAACTCTGAAATTTATCATTCCATCAAAACATTACTCCCTTTCATGTCAGAGTAGTCATTGAAGAAGCTAACATTGAGAAGTCTTTAAAATATTAGTGAATATATCCTGTTAAGCCCAAGAAGCTCCGAAATTCTAAAACATTATGTGGTTGTTCCCAAGTCATAACAACATTCACCTCTTAGTATCAATTGATATTCTTTATTCTGACACATCATATTGAAATAGTTTCACTTCCCAAATCCATAAATTGCACTTTGAAATCATGGGAAAAAGTCGGTGATCACTTAGAAGACTCCGAACTGTTCTCATATGATTCACATGATCTTCCTCAGATTTGGAGTAGACAAAAATTCCATCCACAAATACTTCCACAAAATTATCTAGGTACTCACAGAAAACCTTTTTCATCAAAGCAATGAAAACCACAGGAGAATTTGTAAGTCCTAAGGGAATAACAAGGTATTCATAATGGCCATAACTACTCCGAAAAGCAGTATTATGAACGTAATATTCTTTTATCCTTATATTTTTGTAACCTGGTTGAAGATCAATTTTTGAAATCCAATTTTCCCTTTCAATTTATCAAATAAACCATCAATTCATGGTAACAAATATTTGTTCTTTATCATAACTCGATTGAGCTTTATATAATCAACATATAAGCAAAGAGAATCATGATCCTTCATGGCGAAGAGAACTGGTGCTGCCCAAGGTAACACACTCAGAAATATAATTCCTTTTTTAGATGATCTTTTAACTGAGACTTTAGTTCTATTAGTTCAGCTGAAGCCATTCGGTAAGAGGGAATAAAAACTGGTTGAGTACCAAGTATTAAGTCAACAGAGAAATCAACCTCCCTTACTGGTGGAAAACCATTGATGTTAGAAGGAAATACATTGGGAAACTCAGTGATGATTAGATCAAGATCAACAAACATTGAATCTCTCTCTCGATCAAAAGAAAAAACTGATATAACATTCCCCAACTCTGGATAAGAGGGTCCAGCTCTGCTTGACCTTGGTTCCCATTATCCTTGCCAAAAAGAGGCACACCACTGGGTGTAGTAAGGTAGACCTGTCAAATAAAACAATTAATCCAGTAATTATCAGCAGTGAGCCAATCTATCCCAAAAATGATGTCAAAATATTTCATGTCAGGAAATAAGAAACTCCAAGAATGATCAACATCTGATAGAGATAAGACACAAGTTGGACTATAAAGACCCTTCTATCGCATTGTACCAAGGGTTTTAGTAATATCCATCACACAAGATAAATGTTTCATAGGTATATTAACCAGTTTAGCAAGTTGGGTTGAATTAAAAGAGTGATATGCACCAGTATCAAAAAGAAATGTCACTAAAGTTGAAGCTATAGTAACGGTACCTCTCACAGTTGCAGGACCTGCATCAGCTACCCCTGGAAACACTTCCACTGCATTAAGAAGCTTCGTTCTGGATGCATGTGGCTTGAACCCTTTTGTACATGAAGCATTTGATTGGCCCGCAGTTTCTGGGGGTGCTAATGATCTTCTTCCACTACGTGGAGTAGAGAAGTGATGGAAGAATCTCTTTAAGTGACCTAAACATCCGCAGGACCTATAGTTCATGGGAGCCTCAGTGGAAACCCTCTTATAATTTCCTAGCTTCACACATTGATAGCAAGTCAATGAATCCCCTCTTGGTGCTACCTAAGGTCTGGGATGGCTCTGTTGTCAGGAACTACCATGAGAAAATTCATGCTTCCGTTTTTCCTTAAAAGGAACCCACACTGCCACTAGGATGGAAAAAACCTCCTTCAATACTCACATTCTTACCAAGTCCATCTCAACTATCATCGCCCTATCCAGCAGATCATCATATGTGGGTAGATTTAGTATGAAAACCTAAGAATGGATATCAGATCGAATTCCCCACCCAAATCGCCAAGCCTTCATCCTCTCATTAGATATAATCTCAGGAGAAATTTTTTCCAGCTCAAAAAACGATTTGAGTACTCAGTCACGGTTTTGTTGGCCTATTCATGATTGAAAAACTCCATATCCTTGCCCAACACCATTGATTCTGGATAAATTAGGTAAGTGTAAAGAAACCTAAATTCTTCCCACTCCAAACTAAGAAACAAGGAAAACTATTCATAAAAAAATGGATAACAAGATTTGGACTCCACTCTATCCAAATCAAAACAGGGAAAATACTAGAAATAATTCCCAATTCATATTTCCCTAACCATCCATGGTGACATAAGGCTCATTGTTGTGGGAGATGGACAGACACACAATTACAACTACCTCTCATGTCTCGACACGAAAACTCAAATGCATACTATCACCAAGGCAAGATTCTTAACCTGACCTTTAATACAACATTGTCATGAACCATCCTAGGTACCCTGGTAACCAGATAACTGAGCCGGACCTGCCATATCCCGAACGGATTTCCCGATCCCCACGGGTCGGCGACTAGCACCTGGAATAACACAACATGCAAGTGGGAATGATTTTTCCACAAGAATGTGGAAGCAATAGAAACAAGACAGTATGTAAAAGAAAAAGAAACTCCAGTGGGAGTATTATACCAGAATACAAAGTGGTATAAAAACCCCAATGTACAATAACCCATGATCTAAAAATGGTAAAAAACAGACCCATTGTCCCTAAGGACACAACTCACCATGACCAAAGATCAATAACTGGATCCACCATCAAGAGGTCTCTTCCCATTGATCGATCCTGGAAGAAGAAGGTCTTAAAAAACTTTAAGGAAAAGGTAGTGTGTGAGCCAAAGCCTAGTAGGATACCACCAAATATTCTGTAACAGATGCCAAATATAGATTATCCAAATAAAAGTATTCAATTCTCAAATAAACAGGTTTTGGAATTCAAAAAAATATTTTTAACAAAACATTTTATACATTTTCAAATGATGGAAAAATCAATTTAAGCAAAGGATTTACGAGGATGAAATATTTATAAAACAATGGCTTATGAAAAACATTTATATAAAATATTTTATATAAATTAAGTAGGAATGTAATGCAGTTAAAAACAATTGGCTTACATTTATATCTCACATATAAATAAACAAGCGAGCAACATCGTCATCTTCCTAAAGGTATGATATTATTAACAAGATATAGGATTCCACACTCTCTATGTGAACTCTACAAAATTTTTAGACACACGTCCCAATGAAACTGGCCAATGGAGACTCGTCGTCTACCCATAGAGGATGTTACCAGCTGTAAGTATGTTTTAGAACGTTGTCGTACCGTACACTGTATCCAAATAACCCACTAACTACCTAAGGCTTGCATGCACACTTACATGATGGGTGAACTATATAAATAATTCTTAAAATATGATCAATCCCATTCTTCCATTTCAAAATATCAAATTTCATTCCATTTAAAACCAAAAATAGGTATTATTCAAAACAAGCCTTTTTTACAAGATATAACCTAAGGGTTTCAATACAATCATTTAAAGCCATTTTCACTAGATTGAAATCCATTAAAAACCAATTCCATCATTACCAAATTTGATCCCACAATTAAATTCAACAATTTAATTAAAACTATTTCCATCAAATCCACAATTTAAATTCACCAATTTAAATCAGACAATTTCCATAAACACACCCAATTCAATGGAATTGGGTTTTTCCAAATATCCATGTCAAAACCATTTCAAATATCTCGATTCACTAGAATCGAGTTTTTATCAATATAATTGAAAGAAAACATGAGGAATTGAATTTTAATAAACAAATGAAATAAATCAAGAAAATAAAATAGTAATCAATTTGGAATGTCAGGACGGAACCACCTACCTCAAAGGTTTTGACCAAAACCACAATGGTTGAGAACGCTCAAGAAAAACTTGTTGCTTATTGAAAACCCACCATAGATATCATCTACTAGAATGATCAAGACCAAATATCATCATATTTGGAATACACACACATAGATCTACCCATAAAAAGCATAGATCTAAGAAACTGAGAGAATATGAGAACTAGATCTATGTAGATCTATGATACCGATCAAGAATGATAAAGAACAATCTCATACCTCAAGAATTTGGCTTCTATTCACCAAGAGGAGATTTTGGATCACCTCCAAAATGATAGGGAGAACATTCTATGATCATAGGAGAAGACAAATCCAGAGTTAGGGCCATTGAAGTAGAAAAATGAGGCACTTCGAGGCAAAACTGAGTGAGAACCACAATTTAAGGATCTCATTTAAGTGGTCACAGAGTTAGTTTTCACTGTTTGAAAAACCGTGTGCCAAATATGCGTTAGATTCAACCTCGGCCACCCTTCTCGCATGGTTTAGCCATACAGTTAGACAAATAGTGCACTGCCTGTGCGGAAGCTACTACCTCCAAGACCAACTGTGAATGGTTTGGACGCACAGTTTAGACAACATGTGCATTGCTCGTGCGACTTCCCCTTTTCCCCAAAACAACATTTAATGTTCTCCTGACTCTCCCAATTCACAATTCCAATATAGAATTACATTGAAACATAAAAATTACCTGAAAATGTAACGTGATGTTACATTAAATGTATTAACTCAAAATATTAATGTAATTAGATTAATTATCATTCTCAACATAACATCTCAAATGCACTCTAATTACACTCACTTCGATATGAACTTGATGTAAAACTCAAAAAATGGATCCAAAATTATTTGAACTCAGTGACATCATCCCCATATGAATCCCACCAATTAGGTGGAGTCTTTTAATCCTTCATCCTTTTTGAATAATACATAACCAGTAATCCTATCACATTATTGATATGGTATCATTGTAAATATTTTTTTGTCTCTCCTATTATGTGTATACCAATCTATTAAAGCAATCATATAAACCAATTTTTACTAATGAACCACCGTATATTTGGAACTATAGTGAAATTGTGAATTTAAATAACAGGCACCAACATTTAATAGCCCATGTAGTTGAGCAGCCCACCTCTCATCAATTATTCCACATATTGGAATATAGAATTATATTATATGATAACTAGAGAAGATTAGTATTCCTTAAAAACAACATAATAGTAATAATAAAATTTATCATTAAATGATTTATATTTTCTTTATTTTTCTGAAATTGTCTATAATTTTTTCCATCTATCGGTCCATCTGCTCATAATGGAATCTAAAGCATTGTTTTTCATCAGAATCCCCAAGATGGTGTACTTTAATGAGTGGGAATTCATCCCTTAAACATGATACGACATCAGACCAAAAGTATGTATCTAACACTATTAATTGAACTTTCTTAAAATCTATCTCTTTTGAAAAGCTACTACAAAACCATTTTTGTGATGTAAATATATTTATCAGAGCACCCTTATGATCAACAAGACCTCCCAATGTAAAGAATGGGGTAGAAAAATGACTGATACATATTTTAATCAAATCTACCCCTTTTCTGAACTCCTATATCAAAGGAATGGGAATTGTTATCAAATAGATATATGTTGTGAAGATTTTTTTCCCATGAAATGGTCACCTAATATAAATCTATTTTTTCTCCATATCCAATAACATCAAATAAATACAATTAGAATAAAAAAGAGTCCAATAAAAGTGATTTCTTTTTTACATCAACATCTCTCTCGCGATATCATAATTTGAAGAATTTTTACTTAGTACATGAACAACATTTTATTCTACAACAAAATCCACAATCTCCTCTAACATTTGAATGATTTTATAAGCAGTTTTTGATATATCAGTTTTATCAATTGATTTTATAAATACAAACCCATTTTTTATTTACCATGAAAATAACAAATCGATCTTATTTTCTTATATGTTCATCTATTAGACATAATAGAATAACCTATTTCATTTCATTATTTCCTATACTCATTGAGTATTTATTTTGTGCAAGAAAAAAATTATTTAAATGATTCTCCCTTATATAATGATATAATGGAGGGTTATATCCATTTAGAAACATTTCAATCACCTCACACATATTCCCAAACTCTATATTTCTAGAACAACTAAAAGTTATAACACTTGTGCAAAAAAAATGCTACCGGGGCATTTGTTTCCTCAAAAAACTCGTTTTTTAAAAAAATATTTCATTGATGGTTTTGAAAAACTAATTAAACTCAAAGCCTCACTATATTTTTTAAAAAACCTATCAAACATCATGTCATCTTTCCCTGAACAAGAAGAATTCATTTCTAACCCAATATCATGAAGATATTTTCATCTTTTATTACTTAACCAAATATTTATAAGATGTATACAAGAAAATTAATTTTTTTTCTTCATCTGACACACTTATTTATAATGCTTCATCTTTATTAGTTTGAGACAAATTTCTTTTCGATAATATAATATCTCATAAAAAAAAATTTCAGCGAACATTCACTTCGCCTTTTTCCCATTTTTTTCAACATCAAAACCAAATTTCCAAGTATAACCATACCTTTTTACAATGATATTTTTTAAAATAATATTATTTTGGATAGATAAAGAATAAATTATCCTAAAACAAAATCAATATTCATTGACTCATAAAAAGAAACAGTCCAAAATAATTAAAGCAATTTACATGTGACAACTAATTAGCCTCACACAAATAACAATTAATATGAATAAATTTAAATCAAAATTCAGACCAATAATTCACATTAGTTTAGGCATTGAAAATGTTTTATATTAAAATCATTAGTAGTAAATAAAAAATCATGCACCAATAAATAAATTTTGAATACATAAAATAATCATTAAGTGATTTTAGTTGAGAAAATACAAAAAATGATTTAATTCTTGATACAATGGATTCCAAACACACTTCACCACATTAACAACTTCTTTAATAAATGAAAACAAATTATCATAACATTCCTATTAATATTCCTGATGCAACCACAAGATTAGTTGTCTAAATCATTGAAGTATCCCTTAATCCTAACCATTTTCTTACCAATGTAATATATGTACTAGATATTAAATTTAAATTGTTTCTTGATTCATATATACATAAAATCAATACTAAATTACTAAATATTATAGGGGAGTCCTTATTCTAATTTCTAATATTTACAAGACCAATTAATCACATTTAATCCTCTTAGATTAGGATGGAAAATACCATGTGAGATCCTTCAGGGTGAAATTCTTAATGACTATTAAATATTTATTGGATGTTTGTAATTTTCTAATATCACATGTCTTTATATTTTGATTATTTATAAAAGTAAATGAAGGTTTTCCTCCTAGGATATTCATTAAATATAAAGGAATACATAATGAATTGAATTGGAATTATATTGAATAAATAAAAAACCCCATTCAACTGTCCCGGCTCCCCTGTGCAATGCGAGGTTGAGGAGAACTGTCACTCACTCCTCTCTGAGATGAGAGGTTAAGATATTCATAGTTCATTGGGAAAGGCTATGTTTGATTTTTGTCATACAAGGTAGTACCAATGAACCAAAGAAGTAGGGAATGATGAGTGTGATGTAGAGTAGAGCAAAGGGGAAGAAGTCAAAACCAGAAACCATAGGATGGTGTGAGATGAGAGGAACGTCACAACTATAGAAGCATTAAATCCACTTTATTTTATTAATTTAAACAATATATTATTTACTCACTCAATGGATCATGGGATTTTTCCTAAGTCAATGTGTATGATTTGTGTCTGGAATTTTTTTCAGAATGAATGGGCCTAAAACGGATTCAATCAATGAGACTAATCTTTGGGGATGAGAGAAACCATTAACTCGAACAAGACTACAAGTTAACCCACAAATTTAACTACCTTGGTTGTGTGGACTGTGTGAATCCAACGTTGATGGTGACTCTAGGAGGAATAGTGTGGGCTCTGGCGGTGGAAAGAGAAATCAACGGTTAGTTGAAAAATATAACAGTAAATTTGTGTGAGTTAAATAGTGAGAAGGAATGAGAACGGTGATTCAAAGGGTGGAGTGTTGATTTATATAATGGTGATGATGGTTGAATAGTTTCTGGCGGTGGTGGTGACACCAATAAAGAATGGTGACTCACGATGTTGAAGTAAGTTGTGTGTCAAAGAAAATAAGAGGCTTACGGTGGTGGTGACATGTTGAGTCATTGTTTCCAGGGTTTTATGGTGACTCACATAGGAGGAGTCACCATTGCACTATAGGTGACTCCAATTGTGAACTGTAACAAAAAAATTAATTAACAAATAATATTAAAATTAAAATAAATATTTTTTAAATTACTAAGACTGAGAAATAAAAAAATATAATAATAAGGAAGATAAATATTTAATGTTGTTAATGTGAGAGTTAACAATATTAAAAACACAAATAGAAAAATATTACATAAAATTTAATAAAATAAAAAATAATTAAAAGAATAAAAAATTGATAAATTGTTTAATTATTGAAAACTAAATAACATTAAATTAATCAATAAAGCATAGTTAATATTTAAAAATTAAATAGAAAACTAAACTAAAAAAAGGTGGAACAAAATTAATGATAATAATGGTTTGAAATTAAAAATTCAAGAATGAAAATGAATAGTTTATATTTTAATAGAAAATTTAATTAATGTGAAATTTAACAACTGAAACACCAAAAATAATTAATTTAATGATTATAAGAATTAAAAACATAATCTGGATAATCATATGATTTTACGGCCACATCAACAATCTTGTGATGTACATATTATATTGTTTTCAAATCATATAAAAATAATAATTCTGAGATAATAATAATCTTGGAAAATCTTACATTACCAATCAATTTAATCTAGCCTTTATAGTATTCTCAAAATGGGACAAATCCACTCTCACATGAATTGAAATATATAAATTTAGAAATATCACTTTCCATGTTCCTTGAGTATCCACTATCTAAATAACATGTATCATTGAGACTTTCAAGTTATATTATCTTTATTAAAAAATATAAAATATTTTAGTACACATGTTAAAATGTGTCAAAATAGTTTATAATAAGAAAAAATTTGAACACAAATTTTATTTAATGAATTTATTAGAGGGATTCTTAGAAAATTATTATCGTGAATTAAATGTAATTATATTAACAAATAATTTGCTAAATCTAAATGGAAAGTCAATGGAAAAATATCATTTCATTAATTTCTTAATTCAGGAAACAATGAAAATACATCATTTCGAATTTTTTAAAATGTTTCCTTTTTCTACCTTAGTAATAAACATTTTTAATTAAAAACTTTATGTTATAGTTATTTATCATATACATAATTTTAGCATTTTATTATTTTTGAGAAAAATATAGGTAAGATATCATTAAGAATTAGAACATCCTTTTCAATTTAATATTATATTTTTTTAATAATATCTAAATAAATATAAATATTTAAATTATTACCATAAGGTTTGTTTCTCATTTTTCTTATATTAATTCTTATGTTTCCTATGATCAATGTTAGCATTATTTTAATCGTTTAAAAATAAATTATATATTATTCATTGATTTATTTCATTAACTACATCAATGTTTTTAATGCTATCATTTTGGAATTTTATTATTAGAATTTCATAATCACATTTCTCTTTAGAGTGTTATTTCTAGGAATCACATACAATAAAATTATAAAATTCCCATTCTATTTTTCATTTTACTTAACCATGTTATTTTAATTTGTATATAATTTTTTTAATTATAAAAAATATATAATTTAATAAATATTTTTTCCGTCAAGATATTTTTTCAATTTAAAATTAACAGAATAAGATTCATAACATTATCTACAATTAGAACTGGGGTCCCTAATTCTAGTTTACTTCTAGAATAATTTTTTGAATTTGAACTATCTGAGCAGTCCCTACCTCCAAAAAATATCATCCTTTCCAATTTCTAAAATGTATTTATCTTTCATTGTATGCTTATTTTTTTGATAGTTTTTCCTGATGTATCCTTTAATCATATACTTGTAACATAATGATTCTTTAACATCGTTATTATTACAATAAATTCTTCACTTTTAATACTTTTTTATCTTCTTTACGATCTAACACTTACCACCATTTCTTCATAAACATGAAAAAAATCATTCAAAAGTGATACATCTATTTTTCACTTTCTTGGAATTATATTCCATAATACTGAGGGATTTCATTAACATGAGACAAAAATAAATAAATTTTATCATTGTGGACTCTACATCTGAAACTTTTTCATATCAAACACATACTAATGAAAATATCATATTAGTTCAACAAATGTATACTCATTAAAATTCATACTCTCCCTAATAACCACCCACTTTGAAAGATTTTTTTTAAATCCCTCATATCTCTTTCAAATTTACCTATGGTGTATAGTATATCACTAAGTGAACTCATACCAATTGTGATGGCAAAAAGGCGATGGAAAATAGGGTTTAATTACTCTTCATCACCCATATTAATGTCATAGTATTCTTATTAGAGAATTCCAAGATTGGTTCTCTTAATCATGTGAGGCCTATATTGATTGACTTGAAGGATTCATCATACTTTTTGGGGTACCTAATTATAAACTAATACATGTAAATAACTAGTTACAATTACAAAATAGTACCTAATAATTTTAACACTATAATTAAAAATACAATTTACCATGTCGTTAAATACAACATCATTCAGATCAGCTATGGGTAACTCACATTGCTTCTCCATGATAGTCCAATGGTCCACATATATATGTTTCAATACGGATTCCATTTGACCTTTCTAATACATTATGTTTAGTCCATAAATGAATGGATGTGTCTATGGAATCCATTTATCATTGTAATTAACTACTACCATATTACTGAACAATATTTTTATTCGTGGGAATGTGTTTTCATGGTTGATCATGTCAGAATAGAGTTAATGATAAACAATAGATGAACTAAATAATGAGTTAGTATCATCTGATACCAAATTTTTAACTATAAGAGTTGAAAATATTGACTTGAGGAGGGAAATTAATTTGAAATTTAAGTACTAACACAATAATAGTTGTTTTAATAAAATAATCTTATATTAGTGTTTTATTCAAGATACGTAGTGAATAAGAAATATAAATAAATAAAACATAGATTTTATAGAGCATCAGATCACTAAGATCATAGTTTACTCATCAAAATTCTCTATATAATGAGAAGGTATGGACCCATAGTGAAATACACTTTTAAATACGTGGGAACCTTTTTTAGATACATCCATTTTCAAATACCTATTTTCACAACACATAAATATTACCTTATCCTATAATCTAGCCAATGACATAACTATTGTTATGGTGTTAGGTTTCAAAAAATTTTCTATGATTCTGGAATAACCAAAATAATAAGGATGTACATTTTTAGTGAAATAACAAACTAGATATGCAAAAATTAAATAATGATAACTATATTTTTAAATAATTAAAAACAAATATAACAAATCATATAAGAAAGTTATGATGAAGTTGATGAAGAGTTTCATTGATAAAGATCACATAAATAGAATAATATATTGTAATAGAAGTTGCTTTATCATATTTTAAAAGAAACAAATGTTTATCAACTTTATAATCAAATGAACAGTAATATTGTGTATCCATTATAAGCGGGGAATGTTTTTTCAAAATAGTTGTATAATGATTTTTATCTCTTGATCACATCTATATAGGATTAGTATATATTAAATAATTGAAATATCTCCTCATATAATCATGTTACCAATGAATTTATTCCACGAGATATATTATATAAAAATATAATGTTACACTTAACATTTTTTGGGAAATACTGCACTAGATACAAATTTTTTTCCAATATATTTATACACTAAATTACAAAATAAATATTCAGAAATGAACTACAGAACAAAAATATATGATACACACTTTAAAAAATAAATAAATTTAATTTTAATATTCTTCAATTTTATTACAACATTAACCATTTCATAAAACATATAATATTAAGATGAAAGTGTAAAATGTACTACATATGGAAAAAATAAATTATATATCATCAAAAATATTTTTTCTCAACATGTAGTTATAATTTTATTATAAAAAATAAATAAAACTGTTCTAAAAATATATATTTGAATTATCTAACATATATTAATGGACAAAAATATATTTTTTAAAAATAATTTTTATGGATGATAGATTAAATTTTTTTCTGGAGCATGTTGTTACCACTGTTAAAAATAATCCATTATAAATATATACCATCAGACGAGAGGAGTGATCTATAATTGAGATATAACATTGGAAGAATAATTCTACCATTGAAGTTCATAAGAAGTGGACTAATACCAGTGCTGGAAAAATAATATTGATAGTTTTAGTGTGATACAATTTCCTTAAGGTGATAACTATTCCTATTTTCATTGAAAAAATGATGTAGGATGGACTGTTTTGGTTGGTGATACCTCCAATATAAATGATATCTATGAAGATATAACAGTTTATAAAAGAGATACCATTTGTGTGGAAAGGAGGAGAAGTGAATCATTGTAGATATGTGCAACTAAGGTTTTCAAAACATCAAAAATGGCCCTTCTAGGATGGAAGTTAAAAAGGCAATTTATTCAGTTGTCATTGAACATAGCTTCTATCGGTGATGGAAAACAATGATTCCATGTAAGATGAGATAACATGATTATATGATCTATCATCCAAGGGATATTAAATCAAAATATAAATTTATATTCTATCAAAGTGATGAAGTTAAAAAGTTAGTGTTTTAGATGTCGCCTTAGATTGTTCTTGATCAATTGGCATGTACATAATACCTCGGTTCGACCATGGATGTATTAGAAATGGGAACTCCAAATAACTCAAGGAAACACTAATAATAGAGAAAATTAGATCTATAAGGAAAATTATTCCACTAAATATATATCTTGGAATTGATTGATTTTACAATCCATGAAATGTTTGTATGTTTTAGTGGAAAAGGATCAATTCCCACACTTTGGCTATCCCACATTGAACATACAGTTGGGTGAACCAATCATATATCAATCACATAGTCATATTTCCTCATTAAAATGTATTGTGGGATCAACAAAAATTACACAAATCATATACCATGGACTCATTATTCTTTACATACTACCTACATGCTTGTTAAGTGTCCACTCTACTCGAGTATATACACGACCCACCTGCTTCTATGGTGGGATCATTCAGTCCATTTCTCCCAAAAGGTTTACCATCATTCCGCTATGTGGGTGATGGGTTACCCAATTTGGATATACATATTTAGCCAATTTTATTATCTAAATCCCTAAAGTATGTGTAAAACATGTTGAAGAAAAATTAGTAAGATATGAAGGTAGAGTATTTAATGAAATTAATAACATATAAAATGTAAAATAAATTTTTTAGGAATGTTTAATTAATAAATTCAAAAAATAATGCCTGAAAAAAATAAATTAATACATATTATAATTTTAAATTTAATAAAATGGTGTAAATAGAAATTTATGAAAACAAAAAATATTATTGTAATAACAAAAAATTTGAAACTCTTACATGCACAACTATCACATGTACATAAGGTAATAATCAAGGTATTTAATGCCTAAAACCATGTTCCTCCTTCTCCTCATATCATTGATTTTTTATGATGTGTTCAATCTTAAAAATATTTGACATGTTAGGGATGATCCAATATAGGGGTGTGTATACCAACAACCAAATGGACACCCTAAAATCTCTAAACATAAATTACAAAGGATATACATCTCATCAATTCACATAGTTTGAAATCCATATAAGTGACATGATTATAATAAAATAAAACATATATATACTCATAAAAGACTCAATGTATCAAGATGCCTCAAACAATACTTCAATCAATATGATTGTCTTGATGATTCATTGAAACAGTCATACTGAAGTACCCTCTCAATGAGCCAATCTGCTTCTGAAAACACCCATCTTTGTTGTTTTCTTAATATAGTCATATCATGATGTAATCTACATATCATGGAAGATTACACCACCAAGATTAAGGATCACACCCTGAACCACTCATGGACACCTCAAACCCTACTGGATCAATGTTCTTTATATGGGATCGACACCCTATAAATGTTTTTCATGTCGATACCAATGGACCCACAAAGGAATGACGTGATGTAGGATCCCACCAATAGATTCCCCTAAGTATTCCATGAAAATTATCCAAAATAGAACTCTTAAGAGAGTAGATCACAACAGTCTTTTGATGACATAATAACATATTTTACCATTATTGAAAAGGATGAAGGGATCTCACTGAACTAAACCTATTATATATATATATAATATGGAGGGAGTCCCACTTCGTTGAAAAAAAGTACATGATATATAATGTTAGTACAAAATATGTCACATCGTATTTTGGTAAACCCATGTACCATAGACTCTGCCCATGTACCTATAGATCTTCCATTGTACAATGGTAGTTCACATTTATCGGGCCATTTTCATGCCCTCTATCTATGTATGAGTACCCCGTAGTTCATGTGTGTCTTTATCATGTTCGTGGGAATTTTGTTGTCCATGACAATGTACCCTCTAGGGTAAACAAACAAGGCAATAGAACAGGGTGGCACAACATGTGATATCCTTCTCCACACATAATCTATTGAGTCGTAGAAGAGGGATAACAATACATCTATTCATCCGAAGACATTATATATAGATGATAATTTCTCAGAAATTCATGGAAGATTTATACGTATTCTCATGCAGATCCATTATCCCCCTAAGATAAAGTTCCCACTATAGATTGTGGATCAACTGTTGAAAAACCATCACCATCAATACATATCATAATCTGTCCATCATTTCAACCTAATTGAAACTATTTTTTCACCATGCTATCATTTCAGGTAAAATCATGAATCATGAATCATCAGTATGATATTGATTTGTATATGATCATATAGTTATGATTGAACTTTTATCCCTCCATCTTTCACAAACCCTAATCTAATATATAGATCCATTACACCGATGAACGGTTTCAAAAATGGTCATCTAATGGCTATTTATCAAACCATCATGCATGGAAATATAGTAAATGAATCGTGTATATAAATAGTGTAGGAAACCATAAAAGAAAACATGTGTAATGTGACATGGTGAATATTCTAGTTTGGAATAATTAATTTATATTGAAAAATAAACAAACGTTATGATAAACAACACTAAGAATTTACCCAAATTCAAGGTAAAGAAACTCTCACATGAAACATGATTGACCCTAAAATACATATGTTGGTTGATTTTATTTGACTTGATCATGGGATAAAAAAATTCGAAAAAACTGAGTCAAAGAAATCAAAAATTGGAAAATAAATCAGGGAAAAGAAAATTACCTATATCATGTTTGGATCGATCGATGATAAATATTTGTCATATGTTGTCTTTTTTGGAAATATCCTCAATCTCTAATTGGTACACCGATCAGATATCCCCAACCATTCATTTCTTATTCAATAATAATATATGAAATTAAGAAAAAGGATCCTCACTATCATTATGGTTATGTGTCTTCCCCCAGTGCATGGCTATAACATTATTTTAATGATGAGTGGGTTCTGCCACTATAGAATAATAATAATAATAAAATAAATTTATATATTTATTTTATTATTTTCTCTTGGTATGGAAGTCATCATAAATCCAAATACTGACAATGGTTATGTTTCATATAGGGTAAAACATGTATTATAGAATTAAACAGAGTCTTCAATTTCCCATTTGTCTCCCTATTTGGGAGTTATATCATGATTTCCCGAAAGTGATGCACCCTGGATATTAATATAATTAATATTAATATATTTTCTATATCAAGCCTATTTGGGATAGGTAATCTCACATTGTCTCAAAACCTCGATCAAATAATACTTGTATCTATATTTCAAATCATTACAAGGAATAAAGGACATGATATATTTTTTTTCTAAAGGGGTTCAATTTTTTTAAAACATTTCTTATAAGAAACATATAGAATTTATTTTCCTTGTATTGAGGGGGTATTTTGTAAACATATATGGATTGACCAATTTATCACACTATCATTACTAATATTTTAATTGAATATAAAATTAAATTTTTTATTGGATATTTTAAAATAAAATCCTTTTATAAATAATTTTTTTAATTTTTTGTTTTATTTAAATCGACAGAAAATGATATTTTTATGCATTTTAAAAGATATATTTTAAATGTTATATTAAATTTATTTTAATCATTATAAAAAAGTCACATGGATTCCTCTACATCACCAGGAATATGATATTATGATACCATCTATCTTTATTATATGTATGGATTATGATGATGACTTTTAAGACGTTATCTTGAAACCCATTTTTCCATGATTAAATCAAGCTATATAAAATTGAATGTTTATTTAATTTTTACTAAGAAAAAACAACATTACATGTGTTATATTCATGTATGGTACATTATAATTTTTTATTTTTATTGGTGAACCAGATATTTCTCATTATGACTGGTGAGATTGATATATCTTTAAGATGGGTGATCATGATATAACTCTCTAATAAAATGGGAAATGTACTTTTCCATAAAATTCAAGGAGGGAATTATCTAGGTATTTTTCTACAATGAGTTTAACCAGGATCAAGTTATTTTGGAACAAGTGAACATGGAGGATGAAGATAATGGTCTAAGATACAACTAATGTTTTTCAATAGTTGAGTTTAAAATGATTCATTTGACCATGATTGATTTCACATGGATCGTGATTAATTATTCTTGTGAATATATACTTTTCTAAATCATTATTCCATGTTATATGTTTTCTGGTCTTGGTTATGATGGGTATAAATTATATTATGTAACACTCACTGTCTTCAAATATATAGAACTATATCATTCACCTTAGTGATATTATATTCTTAATTCCATTGTATACCCACCGTAAGATGTTTATCTCACCCAATAATTATGTTTACATTTCCTTGTGTTATAAATAAAATTTTATGTAAGCTATGTATATATGGGACCCTAGTGAGAGATTATGAATAAATATTTTTGAATAATAAAATATTTGTATTATGGGAAAATATTATAAAAAATATATAAAGATAATGTAATGTAATAGTTTGTCTAAATTATCTAAAATAATAATACTTATTCTTTCATTAGTATATTAGTTTTCTAATATTTTAGTTTTATGTTGTATGATTTGGAGGGATAAAATTAATGGAACTCGAGTTATTTTATAAGCATGAAACATACTTAATAAAAATGTATGATTTTAGATTCATATTAAAAACACTTAATCTAAAAAACCTCATGCCAGATATTCTCAATGGATTGTGTGAAATTCAATTTAACCATTAGGATACAAATCCGATGAAAACCAAAATTGTACACTTTTCATTTGAAATTTATGATTTTTCACAGATCATTGAGATTATATGGATCATTGTCTCAAATTTACGAGTCCAATAGATCATAGAAATGTGGAACCAAAATCTTATATCATGGAATATTTATTCCCTAGTGATAAAATTTGAAATTAAAGACATTTTCAAAGTCTATTTGATAATGGGATGACCACAAAATTGATTGAGAATTCATGATCGGACTAGCCTTGTTCTTCCTTCGAGTTCTATCACTAAGAATTCGAGAAGAGAAGGAAGAGATAACCTCTATCTATATTCATCAATATGGTGGATCTTAATATTATTGAGTCTAAAATAATATTTCATAATTATAATATATTATCCAAAATTACATTTTGGTCCTTGGAATGTTATTTCCTTCATTTTATACCCTTGTCCACACATGCGACTTAATTAAAAATATCCTAAATTAATTAAAAATTGAACCACTCACCTTAAAACTTTATCCTATTACAAGATAATATATGAATCATTAACATGGATTATAATACACCCAAATAATTTAAATAACCTTTAAGGTATTATGTTCATTTTGTATAATTATATATTATAATATCACCTTTATGATCAAACAAACCATAAACACCTTGAGAAATATATCTGATCATCGATATTCTAAAAAATATATAAATTAATTAATTCACATATGATCAATCAAACTCAGACATTGATCATCATCATTATATGTGTCCAACTTCATCCAGAACTAGTAATCATTCCCTTAGGTCGAACTTTTAGATAGAATTAGTGTGTTAGCATATTGGTTATCATCTCGATAGTAGGGAGTCAAATCCAAAAACTAAGAGATGACTATATCTGCCCATTAGGGCCCCTATGGAGATAACCTATTTTATTTCCATGACAAACTCCTTTGAACATGATTTCTATAATATAATTTTGTTCACTCATGATATATAATAAATTTGGATTCAAACATGTTTCAAAATCATTTTCTGTTATTTGTATTTATCATTACCTTAGGTTGATGATATTGATTGGTTTGTGTTCAATAAGTGAGACTTGCAGGACTACGCGATGGTGGGCATGATTTAGAATAATCATCTGATGATACTATTCTCCTAAGAGGAGGATTTAGTGTGAGCTCAGTCAATAGATCCTCGCCGATGCGGTGGATGTCGTTTCATTCTTCTACGATGGACTTTTGACCATTGTATGAATCGGGATTCACCCGCAGCGGCATCCTGGGTTAGTCTTCCTCATCTTCCTTTGTCATTCCAGAATCCATCCATAATTTGTATGATAGGGAATCTAGTCAAACGATTTCTCTACTCTGATGCTCACACCTCATCTGTAAGTCATCCTGTCAACCCACAGCTATGTGTGGGGGTGGAGGCTTTGAAGCCGCCAATTGAATGGATTTTGATTACGGTTTGTGAGGAATTCCGCTGGAGGTAGGTGGTGGTCTTTGAATCGTGGGTCGATTATTGTTCGAGGTGCCATCAGTTGGGTCATCAGGATGGTCACTACTACGGTGGAGAAACCTCAGTCCCAATTGGGTGATGTGGTATGGATGTTGGCCAGGGGCAGAAGACCAATGATATTTATTAGGATTGCACTGGTGTGGGTGGCTCGGCCTTGGGGAATCAGGTTGATGCGGTGGTGTTTGAGAGGATGAGGCAGGATCTCAGGTATGGTTTGGGCCAAGTGAATACATATGATGGTATTTCTGGAGATGGTGTTTGGAAGAAGGCTATAGTGGCGCGCGATGGGTGTGTTTCTAGTGCTGGGATTGAGGATATTGGAACTAGGCAGTGTGTTGTCAGTGCTTCTGAAGACACTGCTCGACCGAAGGAAGTTGGGTGTGCTGGTAGTGTTTCTGAAGTCATTGCTAGTCTGAAGGAGGATTGGAGGATGTTAAATTCGGATGGGTGGAAGAATCCAAATGTTTCATCTCGTCTTGGTAAGGGGTCCAAGATGGAAATGCAATCTGTTGCTTTTGGGAATGCTGCTGAGACATGTAATCAGTTACAAACATTGGCGATTGAAGAGGTTTCTAATGGAGTGGTGGGATACTCAATGAAGGCAGATAAAGTTTTTCAAATTATTCCAGCTGATGCAGTGAAGGAAGTGAAGTCTGCACAAGACATTGAAGGATAGCTGCATTGCTTAGCAATGGTTGTATGAAACAGCTTGTCTGCAGCCCTGACGATTGATGCTGGTTCTCGTGATGTCATTGCTGGAAATTGGGGGGATGTCTCGGACAATGATAAGGTAAATGGAACGTTCAGGACTTCCTATACTGAGGTCCTAAAGGATGGGAAGGGAAAGTCTGGAAAGGCAGTGACTGTCCTGACAATCCAAAGGCTGAGGAAAGACTACTCTGATTTTCCGAAGCCACTTTCTACATGGGCCTCCTTAAAGCAATCTTCGAAAGAGTTGATCTCATTGGAGAAACTGAATCTTATAAGGAAGTATGCCAAAATCCTTAAGCACTATGAAAGCTCAGAATGGGAGTCAGCTACTGTGGAGGAAGTCTATCATGGCGGTGGTAATGGGTATGATATATATGACATGTAACTGGATTTTTATCTTGCGGTGCGTTCTTTCTGTACTTTTCTTTTACATTAATAAATAGTCAGTGGTCCACCTCTCACCTCCTTCTCTGGTATTTAATGGTTCTCATTATATTTTCAAAACAATATATCCATTTTATATGACATATTATATAATGAAACTAACAAATAAATAGTGGATTCACAAGTACAAACATTATTAGGATAATAATATACATATTTTAATATCAATCTATATTCATGTAATGGTAATAAATTTACAAAATGGATTTGGGTGTACAATTCACCATAATAACACTCCCACTTGTACAAGTGAAAATTTGTATCAATTCTAAAACAGATATCTCTCACATGAGTATCAATATTTTGTTATGCTATGGATTTGGTTATTGGGGAATTCCATAATATAATCTATAGTTAATATATTAATCGAATCATCCCCTCCCTGAGAAAATCCCTCCAAGATATGTAACTTTTAATGTATATTCATTTCCCTCGGTTGTAACCTAGGCTCAACAGAAAGGACTACTACTATAATATTATAAAATTAAATTATAATAGGTTCTACATTGTTAGGTATAAATCTAAACATAAAAAAAATTATGAATCAAAATTGCTTCATTAAAGGTGTTAGAATCTACCATTTATAGAAATTCAATAGAAGAATCAGGAACCAGAAACTGTTATAAGATTCTCTTTTACAACACAAAAACATTATGAAAAAATACATATATTCCCTATTATTTCATATCATATTGATCTTTATAGATTCTAGCATTATTATATCCCATCCAGTCATTCTGAATATATGTTCTATACATATTGAATTTTTCCTTCATATATATAAAGTAATTTCAAAGAATTTAAATCATCTTAATGTATCTCTCATGGATTGGATTGATATATTCCACCCATAATTAAATAAAATGAAATATCAAACATAGTTTATAACATAAAATAGATGATAAAACCAATTACTGAAGTCTCAGTATTTTATAATCATTCTTCAATATCCTATTGTGTCCATGGACACATTTTCTAGGAGACATTAATTCCACATGACACTAGAAAGAAAAACATCTTCTATATTTTTTTCTATATTATACCATTTATGTTTCATTCATTATATGTACTTATAATTATCCAAACCATAAATTGATACCTATCTTTATAGATATTGACCCCTAGAGTATTGGATAATTCACCTTATACATTAATGTAAAATAAATTTTTTAACTAATAATTTACTATTTATAAGTCATGGAATTTGTTTCACATTGACAATATGTTATCAATGTATTACACTAGAAAAATAATTGAACTCCTATAAACTTCTATCTTGAAACATGAATCACTTTAATTCTTAATGAAACCATATTAACTAAAGGCCATATAAAAACCAATAATACATGACATTGATTCAATATTCATTCTAAAAATGGATCATTACATCTAAAATATTATATTTTAAATCTTTTACATAATAAACACAGTGTTTTGTATCATTTTTTCATCTTCAACTAATATCCCAATTAGAAATATAGTTTTGATATCCATTTTCATAATTTTATAATCCTGGAAGGCTATTGTTTCACGTTATATTTTGATGGATTTTATTAATGTATTTTGTGATAAGGCTTAATCATATATTATTACTTCACATTGTATGAATCTTATTTCTACTAAACATGCCTTCCAGGCTCTCATATTACCATCCATATCTAGATTTGTTTAATACCGATTTACCCTCAATGGGTTTTACATCATCTAGTGGGTCTATCAAAATCAAATTTTGTATTTTGTACATGGTTTGTATTTCATAATGAATGGATTCATTACATTTATCATCATCCTTTCCATATACTACATCAATTTTTTGTAGAGTCTTATGAATCTCAGTGAGTAATGTTTCAACTCAGTTTTAATAAAACTAAATATATTTTGTTTTATATACTCCATATTATATGCATGTTGTGCTTATCACTTGATTAAAACATCATCTACCACTATCTCGAATGAATATTGTTCCTATACCAAATCATTAGCATCTGAACATCATATTGATCAAATTCAATCATCCTATCAATAGTTCCATTGGATTGTTTTTTCCTACTATGGAATTTTGCCAAGTATATCTATTATCCCCATTCTATGAAAAATTTATTTGTGTAATATTCGTTAGTCTACCTAGGATAACCTATAATGATAAACACTCTACTATGACAATATAACAGAAAGGAACTATGTAGTGTGGTCATTTCCATTCTTTTGTAGAACTAGAAGGCTTGTGAAGTCTTAGAGTGATTTAGGATGGTTTGTCTGTGGAAATATAGATGTTGTGAGAATAGACAACATATTATGGGTTTTTATGTCTTGTTTGTGTAATAAATGTATTTTTAAGGATTGTTCATTGGGTTCATAATGAAATTTATTTAATTAGGTTTAAAAGGTTCATGGTGGTGTTTTTTCATCGCGATCTAAATCCATAAATTTACATGATGTGTAATCATTACACTCCACGTAAATCCTCTCTATAATTCATATTTAAATGGTGAATATGCCCATATGTTTCTAAAAACTAACCCTCGACTCTCAATTTATAGTGTCCATTGTATCCCACAATCCTTATTGTTAGATATCGTCGATGGGTTTCAATCAATGGGCTTCCTTCATCGATATATTGTTATCCATGCTATGTTCAACCACTGTTTCTTGTCGATTATTCTTGATTGGTCTAATTTCCCATATATTCATCTCTCCATGTGATGGTTCTTAATCTCTGATATAAATAATATAGTTTTTGATATTTTTTATTTGTATTGTTAAATTTTTTCCTTTAATGGATTCTTATTCTTATGGGATTAGTGATCAGGATCTATAACATTGGTTTGTTGAAATTTAAAAAATGTGTATGTCTTCAATTTTGGGGATTAATTGATTCTCATACTTAATAAATGTAAAAATGTAAATTGAACATGCTTTATCCAAATTGATTGAAATTAAATTATCCTAATAATCAATGAAATGGATTAACTAATTGGTTTCAATATCATGTTGTTGATGTCACAACATTGTATAGTGATAGGGGTATCCTAATGATTTTATAGATAGAGTGATATCAATGTTGTTATTCATAGTTAGGATGTTCTGTGTCTTGGAGTATCATATGGATATTATTAAATAACATAATTCCAGATTAAATTGTTAAATATTTGTTTATGAAATTAATATTGGGGAATTTTTTTAGTAGGGTTTTACGTATAATTTTTTGATCATCAAATTGATATAATGCTAATGCATAATTGAATATGACCTTATTTATGATTATTTAAATTCTTTATTATTGTGAATAATGTTCAATCACCATGATAATTAAAATTAATGTAATTTATAATGGTAATTATCAAGATTTCATTATACCAAATTAATCCTAGTAGCATTTTATGTCTTTGATAGCTCATTATAACTTGATGCCTAAGGCTTCCTATAGTTGGAACCTATGAATAATAAATCATATAGTTAAATATGGAATAATAACTCTTTGTGTCATAAATATAATTTTTGGGGAAATAATTTCCCATCATCCTGAGAATGACGATTGCCTTGATTTTGTAGTTTTAAGTGCTCATTTAAATATAATACACGAATGACTTGTTTTGAGCACCTAGTTTCACTTTTTTCTAATCTTGTTGTATCCTGTTACATTTATGAGGTGCTCTAGATGCAACTATCAAAATATGAGCCTCATATGGATTATATAGGGAAGTATGAGTCGATATATGGTGGGGAGGTCCATTTGTGATATGAGCTAGTAGTGGATGAGTCAAGTATGGATGATGTAATATGTTGGTGGAGAGGCCAATATGATGTGATAGTAGATAAGACTTATAATAGATAGATGAATTGGTTTATTCATGTCGGTGTTTTTATGGAACTATAGGTTATTGAACAATTTTATTATATGCATACCAAATTATGTGATGCTGAGATATGTTACACTCTCTTCAGAATATATTTTATTTTCGATGCACTGGTTTCCTTCTTTGTCTACATTACTTTTTCCCAATTCATAAGGCCAATGGATGTGCATGGTTTCATAATTCATACTTGTAGTTTTTTAGGATGGTTTACCTATATTACCTAGTTAGAGAATGTATTTTATATTTAATAACTAATTATTAACACGTTGGGGTTGTTAATTTTATAATAGAAACTCTAAATGATGGTAGTTATGATAAATCGAGTGTGCGGTTTGGATTAAACCTAGAAAGAATTGAATTTACTCTAATGATTAATAAAATGAAATGAAATGAAATATGGAATAATAGTAATGGTTAATTAATGTGTAATGTATTAATTTAAAAAAGAAAATTTTAACAAGAAATGATGTAATTAATGTACCAGTTTAAATTGATGTCTACATATGGGATATCTGGTCTTAGTAGAGGATGTTGGAGGGCCGAGAGAAGTTTTCTGAAGATGATTCTAACACTAGGATCTAACCAAATTGTTTTTTATATATATATTATATAATTTATATTCTTCAATATTATATGAAAGACTACCCATTACAGTTTGGTATAGTATACCAAGTGGAATCATTGATGGTGTTTACCCCGAGACCCTGGTGGGATGTTGGATGAATGACTACACCCTCTAACCCCACTCTCTTTTCTTGGTAGTTTATTATTCTAGTATGCATTGTGGTCCGTATTCTAATTTGTGATAAAAAAGGGTTTTGATATCTTATAGTTATTTCATACACATGCATTACCATATATAGTATCCAATGTATTACTATAGATATTCAATGTATTGGATGTGATGGTTTACGGTGATTAATTTTTTTAAGGGTTGTAACGGATTCTGGAATAATTCCTAATGATTTATATACATCATGTAGTCTATGGTTCATCAAAAATACTACATGGATATAATATAGAGGTATGTGATATAGGATGATGTTATAATTTGATGCATGGGGTGGACGTGCCGATTTCATCCCCATGTGTCATCGGGATATTGAACATTTTGATATACATGGATAACGATATATGAAATTAGGGAATAATAAAAAAACTAGTGGGAATTGAGAGAGAGTTACCCTTGTTGATTCATTACCATAATATATTCTATCATTTATGTGATACATGGTGAGAGATATTCATAGAGAGGCTATGAACAATATTAAACTATTTCGGGGTTGAGTTGGTTTCACTATTATTTACTGGGCTTTTCCTTTATTTCATAAAATTTCACCCTACAGGATTTGGGGTGTATTATACTGAGTATAATGTTATATTCAACATATGTATATATAATATTTTTTTAGTCATCTTGAATTGGTCGATGATCGGGCAAGAAATTACTAGCAAATGGTTTTGCAAGAGCTATTTCGGTTATAAGGTAAATATATTCTTTACCTTATGGGTACTTGTAGTTTTTCTATTAGTCTATTATTAAATTATCACATAAAAATTTTCTACTAGGATTTCTTTATCTATATATTTCTAATAATTTTTTGTTTGGAATAGTTATAATCTTTATTTTTTCACCTTTCACAATGAGGAAAATACTTCCCATATACATGGTTATTACACCCTTTAATCTAGTTTAAAAACTAAGTCCTAATTATTTTTGGACATGAGTGGTAATTTTCCCTCTCCCATTATTATGGTATCATTTTAGAGAGGAGGTCCTAAAATCGTTGAATATAATGATCAGGATTGAGAGTTACGTTAGATTTTAGTGTTAGGAAGTGGTGAGGTTGTATGGGATGGTAGGAAAACAAGGTCATCTAATTTTAAAAATAAAAATAAACAGGAGGGAACATATAAGATAAGGTTATTTAGGGAAACCATTGATCTAAATCACAGACCATCATGTTTACTAAGCATACCAAATTACATAATACTAGTTTTCGGTTTGTAACCTAGGAAATGATTATGCATCATTCTCCAGTGATAGTGTGTTTGAAATTGGTCTGCCATAGTATATGTTGAAAACTTTACAAGATAATTAATAGATTGAATGATTTTATGTATTTTATATTTTAGGATAAGGAGTTCTAAGTGGTTTTTTATAGGCATGGTTATGGGTCCAAATCCTCAATAGGTTCACACATAAGAAGTTTTACAATATCTGCAAGTAGGTCACTATGGAGTAGATGTCATTAATGACAACACGTAGAGGAGGACAATATAATTTATTTAGTGATAGAATCAATAGAATTATGGGTGATATATTTTATATAAACCAAGGAAATACTGTTTGGAGGAGGTTGAGATTTCATTAATTTTGATCAGTTCTTGGAAGGTGCACCATGATTCATTGTATATGGTGATTCTATATTTATTAAAGAGGAAGTGAAACATCTTATGCCTTCGAGATTGTGAGGAGTCAAATGTTTCATGGGACATTTTCAAAGACCATATCTGAGTAGAGTTTCTTTTTTCAACCATCATGTTTGATAGTCACCAGGAGCAACATACCCTTCAGCAGGGGATCTCTAGTGTGAGAGGGTTTAAGAACTATTTCATGAATTATCTTCAGTATCCTTCAATGATATAGGTAGATATGGTTTACATGTAGGTGTATTCATAGGAGTATTTTTATAAAAAAAATTATACTTATGTAAACAAGCATTGATAGCAGTGTATCTGCAATTGTTGGTGAGGGAAGTGTTTATTGAGAGGACTCTAGCTTCAAATAGTTCATTATGAGAGGGGTGACACTAATATTTTACATGGAATATATCATTCATCCTAGGATCAAAGATTCAAGAAAATAACATTTCTCTACTAGTTTGGGGTAAGTTCCAACACTCGACACCTCATTTCTCTGGGGTATGAGACGGTCAAGACTATTCCATGTGACAAGATTTTTTTTATTGTGAATGTATAGGTTATTAGTGGAATGTGTTGGAAAAAACACCCCCAAGGTAATGTTGCGTCATTTTTTGATTGGTTGTGTTTGTTTACCAAGCATGTTTTTAGGGTGAATTGTAGAGTTGCAGATATTTTGTTAAAAATACATGTTGAAAAAGAACTATGAAAATGGAATAGAGGATCTGGAGATGGTACAAATGAATAGATATAAGGAGGTTCCATTTTCAAGTGATAGAAAAATATTTGGGGACCAAAATTTGGGATTTGTTAAACATCACATAAAGATGATTTCTATTCAGTTATCATAAAAATATAGATATTGAAAGAGTTTTGCGAAGATGGAAATCATGAATTGTATTTCACAAATTCATCAAGACTATTGATGATGAGATCTGGGATTACGATGAGCTTTGTGAATGGAAGAGGTGAATGGTATTGTGAGGGACCATTGTGGTGGCGACATGAAGTGTTTGTTAGAGAGCATTATGACAAAGAAACATTCCAGTCGTTCTTTGTGAAGGAATGATGCATCATAGAGGCGATTTTGACCAATATTGAAATTTCTACATAAGATGTACTGCTCTGTGTTCAAACATTCCAATAAATAAGAGGACACACCGCTTCATTCCGGATTATCTAATGAGGGAAAACCTAGAGTCATTGTAATTTTTCTATGAAAGGAGATCTTCCTGAATCATGTTTTTAAAGAAAGGCTTTAGATTTTCAAAAAAACTATCCCAGTCTTGATCAAATTCAATCCCTCTACATAGTGAGAGCATCGAAAATATGGGGTGTTCTATGTTTTCTCAGTGAGATTCACAAAGTAGAACATTCCTTGAAGGATGTGTGCTTCGCGATGGAAGTGGGATCCATCGATGCTTGTTGATCCCTACCAAATGAATGAGAATAACTGCGGATAATCCAACTATATGAATGAAATGTTATTTGCAAAGGCTCTTGAGCTCTATGAAGCAATGTGCATTACGAAGAGGCAGGGACTTCCCAATGTATTGTTTGATCTTTAAAATATTGGGAGCATTGAAATGTAGTGAGATTTACAAAGTTAATTCCAAATATTAATGCCCCGTTTTCAATGGAAAGGCCTATTTATTAGTGGATGAAAATTGGAATTCAATAAATCATATAAACTCATTTTAGTAAGATTTATATAATTAAAATTCACAGACCTACAAGACCATAAACTGTGATGGGATCCCTTAAAAAGTTGTGAGAAAATGAAGAGGAAGAAAGTCGTCTATTATAATAGTAGTGAGCTAGAAAAATATAAGTACTGATTCACCCTAAGGAAAGAAGTGAGATAACATTAATCTCTTTAAAGGCAGTGTGCCACGACAATAGAAGTTATCTAGACCGAAAATTGTAAATTTTATGTGAGATTTAGTGGATTTTTTATATCAGCATAACGTTGTTGTATCCTCCATGGACATATCACAGTGAGGGTGAACCATGTAAAAATATTTGTGTCTGCCTTCTTGCATCCATGCATTGCATTCGAAGCATCATCACCAGATAAAGAAGGAAATAATATGGTCTATATGAACAATTAAGTGAAAACAATGTGACCCTTATAATAAATAGGCCATGATCTATTGGGGTAGATCTTATTTTGTGGAATAAAATCCATACCCCTATTCACCCCCTCCCCCCTTCAGGGTATCATGGACCCTTTTAGAGATAAAAATTAGTATTAGAGCGATGGTTTCTTTTACTAAATTCATTTTCTCTGACTTGATTCTCTATATTTCTCAAGTTAATTATTCATTCTATTTTTAACTTGTCATGCCATGGAAAAGGGAATAACATCAGTGAAGATGCAGATATCTTGTGAAATTCCCTAGTGTGGAAGTGTCAATGAAAAGAGTGTGATTTGGATGAAGGAATCATGTAGTGAATAGAATAATTATTTGGATAAATCATATAGTTAAAATTCTTACTGATTTAGTGATGTATAAGGAATGATAAAAGAACATGATATTCTATTTTATGTTGTAAGAACTACTGATGAAGAAACTCCCAGAAGGTGAAAATTGGATGTTTTACATGAAACAAAGGTATTGGATTTGAAGTTCGATGTAGTGATTAAATCTCAAGATATTTTATCCATGAATTGGAAATTGAGGTTCAAAATCTAAAAGGATTAAACCAAGGTCTTATTTATGTGGACATTATCCGAGGGCGAAGAATGATTCTTAGGAAAAAACTGCAAATGTTGTCTATAAGGAGAGAAAATATTAGAGCTGATGTCAAGGGAAAATATCTTAACTCCGATTAAATTCAGAATAATATTTCCAAAATGGTGATCTTATTATGCATCTATGTGAATTACTTAAGAATTATCAAATTCTACCAAAAGAGAATGCATCCATCTCTAATTCTGTTGCTCAAGAAAAATTGAAAATAAAGAACAACGTGTTATGTTAGATAAGCTCACAGATGAACTAGAATATGTGTTGAGTAGAGGGATGAATCTCTGAAGTGAAATAAATTCTCAAAATAAATCTAGAGATAAAAATGGTCAGCAACCAGAAGTATAGATAATATCAGTCAAGAAAAAAATTGAGAAATAAAATGACAAAGGAAAGAATTAGTTGAAGGATAAATTGTACATACTGTTCTATTTTCCATTAGGATGTGATGATAAAATGAAAAGAAACTATGCTATTTCTTAGAAGAATCAAGTACATATTTTCTCATATAAAATTCATAATTTTATAGGAAAGTATGGAATTGGATATGATGACCCCCCTTCTATGCATGATAAGAAGAGAGAAGTGAAGTGACCAAGAGATAAGAAAAACATAGTAGGTTCTAGAGATAGACCTACAAAGGGTGTTACATGAAGTAAGGGTATCATGTTATATTTATGTGGGATTCTTGGTTATAAATCACGCTTTTGTTTAGAGGCTCAATAATACATTTCATACTTTGAATATATAAATTATAGTAAATCATGGAATAAGAAAAAGTGTCATGAAATATCAAACGGACCACCTCCCAGAAGAAATCACTAATCAGATGCTATTACTATGGATGAATGGGACACACTAGGAGTGTGTGTCTAATATCTCCATGGATCTGTATCAGAATAACTCAAGATGCATCAAAATCATTGTTGGGAAATGATGAAATTAGGTATTCCTTTGATGGAAGATTTTTTATATGTTCTGATGATAGGAATTTGGAAATACATTGCATTATGTTGAAAGCGAGAAAGGAAATGAATCCCAGAAAGAGTTTCATGACTATGGTGATGTATAATGATAAATCATATATCAAAAGAAAATGTGGTATGTTGAAAAATAGTTTTACTAACATAATGGAATCAAAGGGAGCAGAAAAAATGGAATCTCAATCACCATCCCCCACACTCTCACAAAAACTCTCATGGAGTGAATGAGAAAAATCCTAGTAGATTAAGGGTATATCTACTCTAGTTGTGATTGAGATTATCGTAAAATCATTGAAATACTCAACTCCAAATGGAAAGGGAAACATGATCCAAACAACTGATAAAAATCATTTTAATAAAGAATTTCATAGAAATTCCACATATCATTAACCCTACCAAGAAGTGAGGGCATGTGGAGAGATTCCTAATCATTGATGGAATTGAAGGAAGTAGAATATTGGTGGAACATCAAATAAAGAAATATATACCATTTGGTTTAAACCCCAATTCCTGAGAAAGGCCAAGCC
Organism: Viscum album; assembly: GCA_963277665.1. Lineage (NCBI taxonomy): Eukaryota > Viridiplantae > Streptophyta > Magnoliopsida > Santalales > Viscaceae > Viscum > Viscum album. The sequence goes on along the minus strand of OY728134.1, from coordinate 132,089,137 downwards.
TATAATATATGCATATTAGAAAAAGACTCAGCATCTGGGGAATGATGCTTAGTCATAGGGACAAAATAGTTGAAGGTGGAAATGTAGTTCGAGAAAGCAATGAATTAGTGCGACGAATGAAAAGAAATAATCAAAGGATTGAACCATAAGGATCATCCATAATCCTTATATTGGGAATTCCAAAATTTACACTTTCCAATGTGTATAAATCCTATTAAATAATTTCCATGTTTTTCAGGTTCCTGGGTAGATACGATCCAAGGGGAAGTGGCATAAAACAATTCTTTGTAGAGAAGTGTTATGACCAGAAAGTCAAATGATTCGATCAGTTACCGGAGATAATGAAGAAATATAGAAGAAATCCCTAAAATTAGTTTATATTATATGGATGAAAGATACATGTCTGTGTAATTGATCACAATATACAATAATTGTGTTATTAACATTATCTCTTGTTTTCAATACTGATTTTTACATAGTATACATAGCGGTTTTATTGGTGTCTCATTGAAATGTGCCACATGAGAATATATGATGTAGAAGAAGAAGAATGATTGTGGGTAAAAACATTTTTCCCAACAATAGGATGAATTTCACATCAAAGGGGGATATCTATATCCACTAATCTAATGCATGATCTATATGGGATATAAAGGATGAAATTTTTGGATATCTAACATCAAAAAAGATGATTGGGGGAGAAGCATGAAAAAATATTGCACTTCATGATTATATATTTTTCAATAAAAATATAGTATCAGCTAACTTGTTTCTGGATACCAAGATGTTGTGATATAATCGAAACTATGCTTTAATAAGATGCTACAAAATTAGTTTAATGAAATGATATAACATTAATATAGAATGAATTTTTTTTAATAGAACAATGAACAAATACATTATGGTAGTGATGATAAGGTAGGAATCTAATGGAGGGAAAATGTGTAAAATATTGATATAGATGAAGGTAATGATGATGAGTAAGAGGAAGTGGTTGAATATGAAAATTGGGTTCAACCTATGAATGAAGAACATGAACAAACAGAGAAGAATCAGATATGAGAGATCACGAGCAATGAATGGAACATCAATTTATGAATCTAGATATTCCCAGTATGTGTTGAGATGGATTGGAATGGAAAAATCATGGAAATGAAAGCTCTAGTGGCTACCCAGATGATGCTATCATGGATTGATGAATGAAAGAAATATTACACCACAGAGTATAAGAAAATCATTTTATGAAATTCAGACATGCCAGTAATAGTTCCTGATATTTTGTTTTCCACATTCCAAGATGAGTGATATCAGTAAAATCTAAAGGAAATACACGTGATTACAATGAAAATAATAACTTGGTATATCAAGTTCACTATGTATTTCAGTTTTCTGTATAATGAAGAATATCATCAAGTGATATTGAAATATACAGATGCATTTTTTGTCGGATCAGTAGATGATTTAAAATCAACGCCAGGTGGTGCATTCTATATTAGAGGTTTTTGTATTTATTGGATATGAAATATGAAATATTTCATTTAATTGAGCACCACAAAAGATGATTATATTGATTCCATTAAAGCATGCACACATTTTTTATGGATAAATAAACATCTTGACGATATGGGAATTGAATTGAAGTCTTTGATCGAAATCCAATGAGATAATTTGTGTGTTATCTATAATGTAGAAATACAGTCCATAACTGAAGGACAAAGAACATTGAAATCAAATATCATTTATTCATGAATAAGGTGGAGCAAGTACTAGTGAATTTAGATTATTTTCCTACAATAGTTAGAAGTTGTAGAAATTTTGACAAAGGCCATACCCAATAATGCTTTTGATAAACATCAACTGGCTCTGGGTGACCTGTCAACTCCCGTAACTTGAAAAAAGTTTAGATGTGGTCACCCCCACTCCCTTAGGAATGCTGTGTTTTTTCATAATGTACCGATCAATGTTCTCTGCTCTAATGCAGACAACAAAAATTGACCTTGGGGTTCAATGAAAAATGGGGAGAAATATTAACTCTATCAGGTGGGGAAACTATGGATAATTAAGGGAGAAAATGTCTATGTAAAGACATGGGGTTATGATGACAGGAAGAACAAGGATATATAGGGGGAGAAATGAGATATGGGGAGAGTTTAGAGATCTGAAGATGCATAAAGTGATCGATCAAATATTAGAAATCATAACAGTTCAGATTTATGATGAAAGTAGTTTATTGATATTAGTATGGTATCAACAATTGGTATCTATAATTATGTGATTCATTTATTAAATTTTCATACTACTCTTGTTTCTCATGTCATGAATTGATCATGTGGGATTAATGTATGTGGTGAGTGAATCACTGGTCGCTAGCTGAATCGTAATGGGTGAATGATTGTAGATGATGGATGGAGCATTAGTGAGTTATTAAAGTGCCAAGAATCATTATAATAAGAGATTTCGACAAACCCAAAGTGGGATATTATTAGGAAAAAATCTTTCAAGGTAACATAGCTGCCTTTTGGTTTGTTGGGTTTTCTTAAAAATAAGGTTTTCGTGGTGAATTGTATAGATCCAAAGATGTTGTTTAAAATCCATGTTGAAAAAGAACCATGATAATGGAATGAAAGATCTGGAGGCGGTACAAAATAAAAAATAAAATGGGGTGTTGTTTCCCCTAGTTTGCAGAAATTTTGGTGTCCAAAATTTGGGATTAGGTTGGCATCACGAAAAGTGGATTTCCTTGAAGATCTCATCGAAATATGGAAATGTAACGAGTTTCACAAAGATAGACACCATGAATTTAATTTTCACTACTATATGAAGATAATTGATATTGAGATATATGATTATTATTAGATTCAAGAAGGGTAGTGGTGAAGTAAATTTTGGGGGAGTATTTTGGCGGCGACACGAAGCATTTGACAGAGAGAATTGCAACAACAAAAAATTCCAATGGGGATTTTCTAAGAGAATTTGTGCCATAAAGATGATTTTGACTAATTTGTAAATCACACTGTAAGAAGAGAAGCTCTGTATTCAACAACACCTATATATAAGAAGCCGCCCCTTTTTATTTTAGAACAGTGTAAGCAAGAAAATTTCGAGTCATTATGATTTTATGAAGAATGGGGCACTCTAGGAAAAAAGGTTTCAGAGACATGCGTGAGATTTTTGAAAAGATTATCCTAGTATTGACCAGTGTCAGTGAGTCTAATAAGTCAGTGCTTTGTGAATATGGGGTGTTCTACATTTTATAAGTAGAATTTAGGAAGTAAGGTATTCCATGAAGGATGTGTGTTTCATAGTGAAAGTATGATCCACATAGGATTGTTGAGCCCGAAAAAATAAAGGATCATAAAATCTGATAATCGATCTCCAAAAAATAAGTGTGGTTCACAAAGGCTCTTGATCTCGGTGTAGCAGTGTGCATTGAGAATAGGTATCGACTTCTCGAACTCTTATTTGAGCTTTGATAATTTGATAGCTTCATGATGTAGGGAGACCTGTGAAGGTAATTCAAATGGTTATCTTCTAGTGGTCAGTAGTGAAGAGGAATTCATCTATCGAGGAAAATTTCACTTCAATAGAGCATCAATATATAGTGGAGTATGTAATCATTAGTTCTAATGAATGGACCTACAAGTCCATAAACGGCGAGTGGATACCTTTAAGCAAAGTGAGAAAAGGAAGAGGAAAAAGTTAATCCTTTCTATTGGTAGTAATCCAGAAAAAGGGATATAGAGAGTGACCCATGGGAAATTAGTGAGATAACCCTAAAATCTATAATGAAAGTGATATTGGGCATATAAGTGATCTAGTATGAACATTGTAAATTGTATGTGATGACTTATGGATTGGGTACATCGTAACATTTCAATTGTATACTCCTTTGATATAGCCTAGTGAGCGTGAATCAAATAAAAATATTTTTGTTTTGATGCTCGATTCCTTGTATTGTATTCAATTCATCCTCACCAGATAAAGAAGGAATGAATATGGTCTAACGAAACACTGAAGTGGAAACAATGAGGTCCTTATAACAAAGAGGTCAGGATCTGGTGTGGTAGGAATTATTTTTGGAGATTAATATACATACCAAGATTCACCCCCCAACTCTCAGGGTATTTAGGCCAATTTTAAAACTAATTATATGAGTCTTTTAATATTATGACTTATCTATGTGAACCAGTTGTTTCATTTTAGGTTCCTATATTAATGTAGTTTAATATGATGTTGTATTAGAAGGGTGGTCATTTATAGGATCATCTATGAAGAAATAAGCCATATATATTACATCACAAAGACACTCTTCATCCATATAGAGTAGATCATGGTTATAGAGGTGGTTATTAATAATGTGGGATAGGTGATAGGGAATGGTTTTTTTAGCTTCAGATAATAGTGTTTTAATCTATAGGTTATCCATAAGTTGTTCTTGGTACCCTTTGTTGTTTTATACATGGTTTAATTAGTTTTTTGATTTTCGAGAGTGTGTTGAGGATTTAAGATACTGTTGGGAAAGAACCAGTCTTGAGATTATTTCCAATGTATTTTTATAAAGCTATATAAAATCAGACATAGAGTGGATTGGTTACATTTAGTGCTTAATATTGTGAATTTTATAAGGATTCATGTTCTTTTTTTATACTGATAGAGAGACAAAAATGTTTTTTGGTGAGTGAGTCCCTCATATATATCTGAGGAATACTATTTCCTTGACATCATATATGTTTTAGGTGATGTTGACATCATCATTGGTTCATTAGTTTGTGTTTCCAAGGGAAGATGAAGAGTACCCTAATATATTTAAATGGGAGGTAAAAAAATTACCCTACCATTGGGAGATCATGTATGGGATTGAGGTATAAGTAGGTGTGTCTCATATATTGATGTTTCCAAATATGATGGTTTGTTCTGAGTTATGAGTTCTGGACGTACAACTCGAGCATCTATTGTTGTAAGGGTTTTTTTCCATGTGTTCCACATTGGGGAGCACCAGTTATGTTATTCATGAAGGATAATGGAATTAGGATACTTTTTATCAACTATCTTTTCTTGATCCATGTTACTCTGATGAACCTCTATCCTTTTTCTTTGATTGAAAATTCATTTCATCATTTCAAATGATCAAATTTTTTTATGAAAATAAATTGGCGTCCATTATATCATCATATGAATGTGTGGGATGTGGAAATTCAGAATACATTATTCAATTGTAATCATGGGAATTATTAGTTCATTTCCATGTCATGTGTCGTATGTACTTCCTCTTCTATGTTCACAAGGTTGATAAAAGAAAATTTTATAGAGTTCATGCCTAAAATTTTGGTGATTTTCATCGGCTAAATCCTATTTTACTCCATGTTTGATAGAGAACATAAAGTGAATCATCTTGGAATTTTGGGAGTTCCTCTTCATGATAATATTTTTGGCTTTTTATGAAGATTGATCTCTAGGATAATGAAATCCTTTTTAATGGAATTTTTTAACTCAATAGGGAGTAGCTATGGATCATGTGTGGAGATAGGTAGTTTTGTTTTGGGAATCCTCAAAAACCATTAAAGTGGTGTAGACTTTCATTTGTACTGTAGGATATTATTAGAAGTTATTATAAAATTTATCTCATGTTGTGACTCCTCTAATACACTTGACCCTGAAGTATTAGGTTTTCTTATGGACTGACTAGTTTCAAGAAACTTTTTAGTACATGAAAGAGAAGTTGGTCAGTGATCCATTTCGTTATTTTATTATAGAGGGTCTTCAGTTTTATGTTTCATGTGATTCTTGATACCTTTAATTTAGATATTTTCTAATTTAGTAAAGATCGGTTTTTTCTTATTAGTCTTGAATGTTTTGTCCCCATTATAATAACTAAGACTCCCATGATCTTGAGTTTATACTAGTGGTATATTCTATAGATTTTTGGAAACATTTCCTCTTAGACGTGATTTTTTTATTTAATACCCATAAGAGACTGAGGTATATCTTATACTAGTGTGATATAAACATGCATCAACAGTGGTGGGAAATATTACTATATTATGATAAAATTAATTTTTAATATACCCTATGAATGAGAAATGTTATAGATAATGTGTTTAGATGTATCCACATAGTGAGGACATGTGTGAATAGGGTGTTTCATAGTGAGTGATGGAAGAAATATCAATGATGTAACTATTAATGGGGGAGTTTGGAAGAGGAGGTTGTATTTTACAGATGATAGTAATGTTTTCTTTGGTTCTTCATGTGGATAATTCTTTCAGGAGGGAGTATGAGGTGGTGTTCTGGAGAGACTGAGTTGTTTTTTTTGATACCTCTTATGGTTGGTTTGATGAGGGAATGTTTTGGCTATGTTTTCAGGGATGTTTTTTCTTGCCTTTTTTAATGTATGAGATATTTATTATAGATTACTATATCATGAAATTAGAGGTACGTACTTTCATGAATATAATTTACGTAACATTTGGAGGTTAGGAATCATGTCTTTGGTTTATATTTGCAGATGAATAGATTTTTTTCTGATGTATGGTCTTCCTGAAGGTGAGGGTCGATATGCATTTTCTTGGTGAATTCATATATCCAATAAATATTTTCTAATAGAAGTGGGAGGAAATCTCAATGAAAATATCAAACAGTTTACATCATGGTCAAGGAGGATATGATTTTGTGTGGGAGATTAAGGATCATTTAATGAAACTGTCTCACTTTATGGCGATCATGGAGTTGATATCAATGAAGGTTTTGTTGGGTTATTATCTGGAGGAGGTGTTGTGACTCCACAGACACCCTCAGACAGTCATCAGTGATTGATATCCTCATTTTCCTCTAGGGTGTAGAGTGGTCTATAGTAGGCTTTTGGAACATAGTTATTCCTCAGAACTATATTGAAACTACAATGTGATGGTCAAACGTAGCAGAGCATCCAGTCACGTGAAGACATGATTTTATCTTATGTACACAATTTTGGAGGATCATGGATGAGGCACCTTCACATTGGTGGTTTCTCATAAAATAATAGTTTTCACCCCAGCAACATAATGGTGTAAATTTAGGTATTGTATATCCAAGATTTATTTTATCCTTTGAGATATAATAGGGTTTGAGAGGAAGCAATTCCCTAGTTAGAACAAGTATAGAACATGACAGATAATTTTCAGGAAATTAATTAGATTATGAATTCAGTACATGGTTTTAAAAAAATATATACCAATAACAGGGGAAAACTTATAGAGATCGATGTTGGTGAACACATGTTATTAATGGTTACTGCTTGTACTAGGTAGTGATGGTTTTTTTATGTGAGTAAGATTTATACATGTTTATTTTGGTCATTCAGGTTTTTTGGATAATGCTGGATCTATGAAATATTTGATAGAAATTCCCCCACAGGTGAGCTAGATACCTGATCTATTTCAAATGGAACATATATTTTGTTATCATTATGATTAATCTCATGTCATTGACTAAGGTGTGATTGATGTTGATAATGATTGGACCTTTAATGAGTGTCCTAAGGAGATCAAGGACTCCTAGGAGAAATTGTTGCACATTAATGGTATTGGAATAGTTCATTTTTTGTTTCATGATGATGACATGTAAGAGAGGACATAGTAATGTGGGTTTTGGTTGCATACTCATTTCCTTAAGATATTTTTGGTATATTTTTTCTCTTGTATGATTGTTCCCTTTTGGATGTGGAACATTCAGGTTTATTAAATGGATTCTAATTATATTTTTATACCATTTATCTTATTTTGGAGGTATCTACCATAGGATAATTTTTAAAAGATAGTTATTTTAGCTTATTCATTTCATTATATCCCACAAAAAAGCTACTTTATCTCTTAATATGATGATATCTTTCAAAGGTATCACACATGGTGGATATTGATATGAAACAATTTCATTTTATATCTAAGTATGGCTTTTTATTCTAATGGGTTAGAATGTTTTGAGAGGCATCAGATTCAATATATTTAATCCAATTATTCAAAACCATTACATGATTTGTGGATCATGGTTGTCGATGGAGTCCTGGATTGAGTCTATAGTGGTTTGGGTACTGAAATATGGAATGTAGTAGAATAAAATAAATTTAAGGATTTATTAGATAGTGTATGTGTGGGATAGGGATGGTTAATGGTGTTTCTCATGGTGTTTCACATGTTGTTTCACAAGGTGTTTTGTGATGTGCATTAATTAGGATTTAAATGATAAATGGTATGTTTTTGGTGTGAACTGAAGGCCAAAATTCACACAACATGTGAAATTTATATTCCATGTAAAAAACGTTTTATTGAATTTTTAAATGGTGCAACCATTTCATTTTTTATCAAACCCTACCCTCCTCACATGATTAATTGTTCCCAAAGAAACTGTCTTTATCATTTTTAGATCCCTTCAATCATGATCAATCATTAGTATAGTGACCCAATATTAACACACAAAGATAATACATCACTTTTTAAGAATTGGTAAAAACATATAATAATAGTTCCCCTAACCATATTTATATATTTCAATTGGAAACATTGAAACATAAAAACTATATAGAAATAAGCTATATTATGTCACACAATATTCTTCTTGAATATCACCCTTCATGTACACATAAAAAATAACAAATATCTTCACAAAATATGTAGGAAAACATAAAAAATGGGTGATCTCAAATTATAAGAAAGGATAAAAAAGGGTGATATATAAGAATAATCATGATAATAAGGGTATGCGAACATGATCATGAGAATAGAAGATCATACCCTAAAAATAAATGATAATATACATAAATCAAGTCATAAATAGTGGTAGATAATAAGACATGAATCAGATGTTAATAAATATCATAAGACATGGAAGAATACAATTGTAAAAAAATTTAGAATTTTGGAAAACAAAGAAGTATATAATATTATTTATATTGTAGCCAAGGCATAAATTCAATGAACATATTTGTAGTATGGGTTCACTCCCCATACTATATCATTTGACATGGTTCACTCCCATGGCCATATTTGTATCATGAGTTATCTTCTCATACCATCATGGTAGTCATAGTTCACTACCATGGACATATTAATAGAATGAGTTAACTCCTCATAACATCTTAGTAGTAATGGTCCACTCCCATTTCCACCCTAGTTGATAAGGTTCACTACCAATACCATATTATTCTATCACATCGTATATAAATATTTTTCCAATATATTTTATAGAGATATTGGTCCCAAAAATCACATAATGAAGTCAAATGTACATGTTCCACAATATAATAAACAATCTTATAATAAAACCTAAAATTAAATGGGTTTCATAAAAATGTTATCATATCATAACCTATGAAAAATAGATAGGTTTCATAATCTTGTCATCCTAGAATATCTATGAGAAGAAATATTGTTTCAAAATAATAAAACTAGTGAATGTGAAATGAGTGTCATAAGCATCATTCATTCAAAACATACACCATTAAAAAAATAATATGAATGGAAAAGTTGTATAATTTCATATAAGATCATGAGTAAAATCAAAATTTTCCATCTTATATGAAAAATAACATGGAACGATATTTTGAAAACATTTGTTGAGGAAAATATCTATTATTATATGAAAAAGTCTTTATAAAAATAAAAACATTATGAATAAATTATCCTTCAAAAACATATAAATTAATCATGAAAACATTAATAAAAAAATCATTGAAAATAATTAAAATAATCTTGAAAACGTTATTAAATCCATTTTCTTTGAAAATATATAAAATTTGATTTCAATGTTTTGAAAAACATTTTCCATGAAAACATCTAATGTAATGGTTCAAAAATATTAAAATAATATTGAAAAGATAAATTTTATTAAAACCATTTTCATTAAAAATATATTTGAAAACATTTAATGGAGGCATTGATTACCATAATAAATGCTTGAAAACATTTTTCATTGAAAACCACATTAAAAACAATGAATTTATAAAACATTTTGAAAAAAAATATTTTAAAGATATTACCATTTTAATCATGAAAAGAAATAAAAAATATAATGTATATCAAGATGGAAGGTAAAATATGGTATCTCCAAATATTCATTTTAAATCATTAAAAGGTTAAAAATATGCCTCGACATGAAGAAGACAGGACGATCCCATTTTAAGAACCCCTTTTTTAAATGGAATAATATGTGTAAAAATAAATATTTATGATCATAGTATAATATTAAGATTATTTTTTAAACATTTCTTTTTAAAACATGGATTGAAAGAACAAATAATCTTGAAAAAAAGGTAGGATAATGTCATTATTTCTTGAAAACAAATTCATTACAATATTATATTCCATATAGTGTAAAAATGGTACCAATACATGAATATATGATGGATAACCATAGGACAAGAAAATTCATTAGTTATCATTAGGTATGGATTATAATATTTCATCAACAAATAAAAAACATAAACAATCTCAAAAAGAGATAATAATGTTTCAGTATACTCTCACCAATTAGTAACATTGAACCATAATCTTCTTGTAAAAATGTGAAAATATATGAAGAATAAATAATAATTAATGGAATTATATTTATTATATAACATGTAAAAGTTAATATGTACTCCACATAATAAAATATAAGTGTATAACATGGCATGTGTCTCAAGGAAGATAAATTGAGATATAAGTATCTTAAGGATTTGATGACATTTGAACAACAAACTCCAAGAAAGTAAAATAATATAATTGATATTTAATTACCCATAAATGTAGGAATAATAATATTATAAAAAATTCAGGGTATTTATATACCCTACATAAATGGAATGTGTTTTGAATAAAGTATTTATCTCAGGGAAATAAAAAGTGAGATGAAATCCTCTTAGATTGTTCCATTACTCATTTTGTTGTTATAAAAACCTCATGCATAATAAATATAAAATTATTAAAAATATTTTAAGGATTCATATTATTATATCAAATAATATATATGGTTTTATTATGACCTTATATTACCCTTTTTAACAAACCTATGTTATGTTTTCACTTCGAGTAATATTTGCTTTATTATTCGCATATTTCTTAATTAGTAATATCATTGGTCCTTATACTTATATAATAATTTATATAAATTAAAACATGATATAAATATCATTTATATTAATTATATTTGTATTAAAATAATATATATTATATAATACTATGAAATGGACTACATTTTTCATTGATATGGTAATTCATATGTGCGCATGGATATTTTTTCTGTTTTTATTATCGTATTAAATGAACGAACTAAAATGTCATATATATATATATATATTATAATTAAATTAGTATTTTGAGTTAATATATTTCATATAATTTAACTAATTTTTTCCTTAATAAATTCCATTTAGGTTGTGAACAAATCAATTCACATTGAAGGGGATATAGTCCACACGTCCTCAATGAAATTATCTTATTAACACAAAATAGAAAGCATAATGAAATTTTTTTTAAATAATTAAATATTAATAAATACATAATAATTATAAAACATAAAATTTATATATCTTGTTTTAATCATAATTTCTACAATGAAATTTAGTAATGGAAAAATGAACTATCACTGTTTAGTGAGGTAGTAGTTCACTGAACACGTAAATAGTATGTTTATTACCCATTAGATAGTGGTGTGTATAAGTCTAGGTATAAAAATTAGAATAAAAAACTTCCAAGTATATTTTGGATACTTTGGATTAATACATGAATGGACCAATGTTATTTTTGGTGGTTGAGAATGAAAATAAACAAATGACCATGAGAGAATATGTTACCTCTTAATTGGGTAACTCCTTTTGGTTCGTGGGAAATGGATTATTGGATTTGTTTCATTCAAAAGCGAGGATTAATGGAATAAGGGAGGTATTTTAGGAATTTTATTTGGATCATCTTGTAATGTCCTATATTTTTTGATAGTTTTTAATACGAGGGATAAGTTGTGGTCATTAATAGGTAAAGGAAAGGACACACTTGATATTTCTTAAAATGCGTTTGGTGTACTAAATTTTTTACAAAACAAATGTAACACATAACAAATTTTAATAAGTAATTAAATTTTAATGGATGATTAATTTCTATAATTTTTTTTAAATGTTTCTACATTGTTTTGGGACTTATATTTGAGTTTTTATACTTTGATAACCTTTTTTTCATTATTGTAATTTATTTAAATAATTTCCACTAAACTTTTCGGTCAATAAAAATGATTAACATATTATAAATTTTAATTTAATCTTATTCCAAATGTTATATCTATTTTTTAAAATTCCAATCATGAATTGTGTAGAAATTAAATTAAAAATAATCTTTCTGAAAGGACGACATTTCAAGTTTCTAGAGTAAAGAACGTCCACAAGTTAGTTAAGTTTTTTTACCCAATGTCAATGCTAAATTTATTAAAATCACCTACATTGGATTAATATATAAAATTATTATATAATTAATTTTTACAAAGAATTGAATTTATAATTTATCATTATAATTTAATTAGACGAATCTACAATTTTTTAACTAAATTTCAGTATTTTTTTCCATGCATTAAAAATTAAAACATCACAGAAAAATAGGAACAATTTATCATTAATAATTTTTTGTGTTTCTATTACTAATATAAGGATTATATAGAAGTATTAAATACATAAATTGTCTAAATAAGTGAAATTTAAAATGGGTTCTCCATTAAAATGTTCTAAAATAATCTATATAAAAAATAGAGTTTTAAGAATAAAAGTAGGTTGGTTCTTATCTTATATCTATAAACTGTATTGGATGCTTCTGAAAAATATATTTTTGGAATATATAAGATATAAATTTATTTATTATACTTCCATATTATTAATTAATTAAACTAATTAATATAAATTTCATTTTTTGATGAAAAACATGACTATTTATATTACAGTAGTTTCTATATTCATTTCAAATTAATAGGTAACCAATGAAATCAACTATAGGAATTCACAAGTTAGTTAATCAAATAATCTTAAATTTAATGGATATTTTATTTATTTCTAAATAATAATATTTTATTAACGAAATATAGTTCGATAAAATTAAGTTTGTATGTTACGAAATTTATCGAGGAATGTCAGTCATGCATGTAATGTAAACTAACATTTGTGTTACATATAGATAAATATAAAAATAATATTGATTGTAATTTACAATTATCTTATTTTTGTGAGTAATTAAAGCCAAACATATTGATTTAATCTAAAATAAAATATTTTCAGTTTTGTGTGAAATGATAAAAATAAATAAGATTCAATTTATTAAAATAAAACAATATTTCAAAAAATATGTGTGTTTTACATTTAAACCCACATAAAATTAGTTTCTCTCTTGAAATTATTCAAGGTTATAAATAGTTTAATACTTGGAATTTCCATTAATATAAACCCATGTCATAAAAATGAATAGTAAAAAATCCCTTAAATAGGGAAATGTGCAACCGGAGTAGTTACCAAAGGTAATCCATAATGAGATTCCAACATAAGATAACATAAGAGAGAGAATATAACACATAGATATGGAAGAGAAATATTTCCATCATGTTCTGATGAGGTGTGATAGATAATAATGTTTGGAGAAATAGAACAATAAAAAATCTGCAAATCATTGATGACCAAATGGACAATCTAATACATTGTTAATGAAGGTACTAGGAAAAAAATTCGGATTCAATATCCCTTGTTATATTTTAATCAATTTTGATTAAAAAAAATAATCTTGCATGATTTCAAGATGGTGTCAATATTTTTTATGGATCCAATTCACCTAATTCTCCAAAAAGTATGGTCAAATGTTCATTCTTAAAGTACTAAACAATCATGAGATCCATCATTTTCCATCCCATTTGAAATCAGTTATCATTAACACAATGTAGTTTGAACAGACAATCCAATATGAATAAATCCACATATGGATTGAAAAAACCATAATCATACTGACATTGTGTAAATTTGAACACAAATAATCCCTGATATTTGAACCTTATAACCCTTCAAAAAGATGAAAATTCAAAGCTTTGTAAATATTGTCATGAAATAAGCTTAACATTAATCTCCCATATATCATAGAGTACCACTTTTCTATCACATCCAATCCTATGAATACCCTCATCGTATATTCTTTAGAAACTAGGTAAGAACCATAATCACCAGAAATCCTTTTAGAAGACATGCATTTATCCTTATTCTAATGACTATTAGATATATTCTGTACATCCAATAAGTTTTAAAATTTATCATTGATGACATAGAAGACGTGGTCAATAATTAGTTCCATGTTAATCAATAACATCCAATTTACTTATTCATATCATGCATATGTATATACATACATCATTATATCATCATCCAACATTAATCAAGAGTTATATTCCCCTAAAAAATATCAACATTTCTTGAAATCGCATCTTTATGTCTTCATCATTGTCTAACATTTCCTTTTTAATCATAAATGAAAACTTATACTGAAAATATAATTATTTTTCAAGATTCAAATAACATTATATTTTAATTAAAAAACATATATACATCATTAATTAAAAATCAATCATAACACAATACTCACGCATCATCAAATTATTATTTAATACAACTTTCCTATAGTATGAAATATGAAACATTCATAAATTTTCACTAACTCAATATAATATTTTATTATATGTTTAATGTAAACAATACTTATATAACTTCACATTCAATTTATAATTAGTTTTCTATCTCATTATCATTGAAAGAATAACCAATACTCATACTACCATTATGATTAACACAATGATATTTCCACTTGGGAAATCGACTAGCATAATTCCCATACATTCCCCATCTTAAAAATTAAATGTTAACTATGTTTCTTCTTGTTATCTCCATTAAATGAAACCAGATACTATAATGTGACAAACATTTATCAAAATTAGAAACCATATAATCATGAAAATTTACTTATATAGTTCTTGAATCATGGATCCCACTTTATTAATTTATGACACCATAAGTTTATCCTAGATTTTTCATAGTCACCATCTACTTAAATACATCATGATTTTCATTAAAGTGTTTGTATATTTTCAAAGAATATTCTCTTCGAGTTTCAAAATAGGTGTGAATTAATGCACTCTATCGTGTAACAGATTTCTCGAGTCTGGCCCAAAACATCTTGTCAGAGTTGTGACTCCTTGATATATATGTTTCAGATATTAAACCACTTGTAGTATCGAGAGATGGATGTATTTATGGGAAACCACTCACTCCAACCTTTTCTAAAATTCTAGGGAATTTTCCTATATATTAACTCATCTTTATAATAATACATAGATACATCATTAGACCTATCATTATAAATATACCAAGGTAACTGAAAAAAAATTTATCATCCAAGTTTCTAAATGTTATCAAATAATTTTATTTTATACCAACTACAGTGACTTGAATTAACATACATATACATTGCAACACATTTGGGAAAATCATTAAACATTATACAAACATATTCCCAAAAACTATATTAGTTTAGTGTCATTAAAAATATGACAACATAAGAACTAGTATACAAATGAGCTATATTATCTCTTAATAGATTCTTCTTTCCTCTCACCATTGTCAAAGATATCAAACATAGTACATATCTTCACAAACTGAGGAAGGAAACATAATAATGGGTGATCCCAAATTCATAGAATGGGTAACTAAATGAGATATGTAATTATAATCAGGATCATAAGGGTAAGATAACATGATCATGAAAATAGAATATCATACCATACAAATTGAAGATCATATACATAATTCATGGAATAAATCATGGCATATCATAAGGAATGAATCATCAGAAAATTAAGAACGTAAGGCTTGAAATCATAACATATGAATAAAAAATGTAATTTAGGATAACACATGAGAATATAATATTATTTATATAGTATCCAAGGCATCGCTTCCATATACATCTTAGTTGTATGGGTTACCTCCCCATACCATCTTTGTAATCATAGTTCACTCTTATGGCCATATTAGTGGAATCTGTTCACTCCCCATACCATCATGGTAGTCATGGTTCACCCCAATATAAGTCATAGTATAAAGGATCACACGTAACACTATATTAGTCTATATCATGGGAAATAAATCTTTAACCAATGTGTTTGAGGGAGATATAGGTCCCACACATCTCATAATAAAATCACTTATACATGCACCAAAACAATCATCACAAATAATATCATATCCCATGAAATGAAATGTGTTTCATAGAAATATAATCATATCATATCCTCTAGAAAATGAATATTTTACATAATCATTTCATTATATGAATTACCTGCAAAAAGAAGCAGTTTTCAAATTCCTATAACTCGTAAAAGTGGAATGGTAGTCCTAATAATCATTCCACTAAAATATAAAACCTTAAATAAAGAATAATAATGGAACCATTGGATCATTTAATTTAAGGGAATGAGTAACATAGAAATCTGTCATCAAAGATGTAAAATAACATGGATGTATAATTTAAAAACATTTCATGAATAAAATATCTTTTCTTCATTGAAATATTCAACTTATAACATAAAACTTATCAAAAACTATATCATTTGAAACTTTTAAAATAATATTTAAAAGATAATAAATCACATTTTCTATGAAACATATAATATAACATTAAAAAAAATCTAAATTATGATTCCTCAAAAACATATAAAATGATGATGAAATTTTTTTGAAAAAACTTTTCTTTGAGATATTAAAAAATAAATATTTAAAAATTTTAAAAAATTTATTAAAACCTTATTGATTTTTGGAAAACCATTTTCTTTTATAATAACATAGAAAAATTTTAAAGTAAGTATTGATAACTAGAAATCATTTTCGAAAACAATCATTGAAATACACATTAATCAAATAATGAATATCCAGAATATGAGGATAAATATTTACTTTTAATATAATAACATTTTAATATAGAAAGGATAGATTTAAAAAGATTTTGGTCATGAGTTATATTTATGGATAGATCATAAAATTTAATCAAAGGAGGTATAAAATTAAACAATCTCAAAATGTGGGGAGATTGTTTCAATAAACTCTTACCACAAGGTAACTTTGTACCATACCCCCCATGTAAGAACATGAAATTTCGTGAATAATAAAATCATGTTTTGAATAATAATTATGATATAACAATTAAAATTAAGTATTTAACCCAAATATTAAAATATATTTGCATAACGTGGAATGTGTCTCAGTGAATGAAAATTGAGACAAAATAATCTTACCGATTTTGTTACTTTTGAAACATAAAAGCCTAAAAAAGATCACATGATGGATATGTAATCCCCCAAAAATTTATGAATAAGAATCATTTATCACATTTATGGGATGTATATACATTATTCACAAAGAATGGGTGGAAATATATAATATATCTCACAGAAATAAAAAAGTTTTATTAAATCCCATCACCTTGTGTATTGACTGTCATCGTACTCATTCAAACCACTTTCAAAATAAATATATTTAAATTTTTTATCTTTTATAAAAATATATTATTAAATATAATAAAATATATGTTTCTATTATGATCTTATATTTCTCACATATTAACCTTATTATGTTAATGTTTCACTTCGTGTAATATTCCCATTAGACATCACATGTGTCTTAATTTATTATATCATTGGTCCTTATTTATGTTTAACAATTTCCAAAATTACACCGCAATATAAATATAATTTATATTTGGTAAATTTTTAATACAATAATATATTTAATATTGGATTATGAAATAGAATACACTAGTCTTGGAGATAGTAAGCCAATTGTACGCATGAATAATGATTCTATTTTTATTTTCATATTAGATTAAAGAAAACAATTACTTATATGTTTATATATTATTATTAATGTACATTAATTATATTATATATATATTATACATTTATAAAACACATCCATAATTCATTCTATGTATTTTTTGAATGAATCAATCGATATGAGGGGGGGGACAGTCAACAGTTCCTCATAGAAATTATTGAATTATCATAAAATTGAAAGTATAATGTTTTGTGTTATAAAAAAAATAATGAAGATTAAATAAAAAATAAGTATAATATGAAACAAATATAAAGATACTTTCCATCATATTTTCCACCATGATATTTGGTAATATAAAAATTAATAACCATTGTTTAGTGAGGCGGTAGTTCGCCAAACACATAAAGAGTACGTTCTTTACCCAATAAATGAAGGTGTGTGTAATTTTAGGTAAACCCCATTATCAGAAGAAAATATTATAATATTTAGGATACTGGTTTTTTATATAATATTTTAATATGGAGTGTTGAGGGTGAAAAAGAAAATAAAAATAAACGTGGTTGAGAGAATACATTACCTCATAATCGGGAAACTCTTTTTGGTTTGTGCCAAAAGAATTACTTGAATTTGTTTATGAACAAAGTGATGAATCAATGAGTAACGGTGAGGTGTTGGCAAGTTTATTGAGAATATAATTGTCAATATATGTGGTTTTAATGTTGTTTATAAGATGTATTGTTGGTTTCCATTATATGGATGGAAAATGACACACATTGCACTTTTTAAAAAAAGCTAATTGTACCAACTTTTTCCCCCAAAAATTCATATCAGAACAAAAATACTCAATATTTTTCAAATTAATGGTCCATTTAGGACCATACAAAGGGTGTTGGACATGTTTTTTGGTCGTTTCGGTTCTTTAATTTGAGTTTCAATACTTTATTAACCTAGTTTTTCTCTTAATCATTATAATTAATTTTGATTATTTCCACAAATGTTATTGATCTACAAAGATATGAACTTATAAAAATTTATTAATTATGATTATTCCAAATATGGAATCCATTTTTCAAATTATAATCATAGAAGAGGAAAAATAATTTAAAAATAATCAGATGAATGAGACGACACTACGTGGGTTTATAGTAAAAAATATCCCAATTTTTGTAAAGTTTAAATACCCAATTATAAAGTGAAATTGATTCCAAGGGGGAAAATATGATTAATTTATAAATATATTATGTAATTAAACATAAACTATATTTTCAAATTATATTTATCATTGAAAATAAATGAGATGAAAATTTATTTTGGAAAAAAAATTCAACACTTTCAATATTTATTAAAAAACTGAATCATGAGAGACAAATAAAAAAATTATCCTGACATAATTTTTATTTATCTATTCTAAATATAATGTTTATTTAAAAATTTTAAATATATAAATTTTCCAAAATTTGGATTTAAAATAGGTCTTCCTTTAAAAGGTTTTAAAACTACCTTTATAACCAATATTGAGTTTTACAAATAAAAGTGGGGTTATTCTTATCATATCTTTAAAAAACGAATTGCATGATTATAAAAAATATTTTTTTTAAGATTAGAAATATAAATTTAATTAATACCATTCAGTATTAGTAGTTCCTTCTACTTATAAATATAAATCATATTTTTCAACTAATAATTTATTTTTATAAAATCAGTCTCCTTATATTCATTTGGTTTCTATATTCCTTTATAATTAATAGGTAACCAATGAATTCAAATATGTATAAATTCATATTTTAGTAAAACATGTAATCTTCCATTTAAAGGCTATGTTATATCCTATTAAATAATAATATTTTATTAATGAATTATTTTTTGGTAACACTCGTTCTTGGCGTGTACACAAGCCATTAGAGAAATTCAGTCTTCTGTGTAATATAAGATAACATTTTTTTTCATTTAATTGAATGATAAAATTTATGTTGTGTATAGTGCACAATAAACATGATGTCATATATAACTCAATAAAATAATAGTGACTTAATATAAAATAAACTTTTTTTAGTATGGCATGAAATAAAAAATATAGAAACTATTAAATTAATTCAATAAAATACTTAAAAAATTATAATGGTGTTAATGTTGGGCTTTTGTATTCGATCTTTAGTTACCTAATGTGTGTTCTACCACCATTTTTTGATTAATATTCTCTATCTTCTAGCCTTCATCCAATTATAATTTCCATGAAATGGTTATTTATCAACAATGTTTCAATACAGATTTTATTGGTTGTTTGTTGGTATAGTTGTGCAATAGTGTCCTTATCTGGATGCAGCTTCATGTGGGAGAGGTGATCTGGATCCATAACATTGGTTTTTTCTCAAAATAATAATGTTGATTCTATTGAGTTATATGATTCATTAATTCTATTACAATATTTATATTCGATCGTACATTGATCATTATTTAATCCTTTAGATGGAAGTTGATTTAAAATAATAATTAATTTATTAGAATAATGAAAGTGATTTTCATCATTATTTTAATGATCGTGTGATATATATTCTATTCTTCCTTATTTTCTTGTTTTAATAGATGGAGTTTCTAATTAAAATTGATAATGAATATAAATTTCTAATTACCAAAAAATCAATTTCCATATGAAATTAATGAAAATGAATGTCTGTAATACAATGTTTGTTATAATTTTATAAAGATCAAATTAATTTTATGTTAATATATAATAGAAAATGATATTCCATGTGATTAAAAGACTTCATAATTAATATGAATAATATTTAAGATTATTGAGAAATAAAAGGAATGACTATTGAAAATGAAACTTCTCTATGTTACTTCAAACCTTAATAAATGATAATTGATCATTTATTATTTAATAGCATGTCATATCATGATTTATTAGGTTTCCTATTGTTGGAACCTCTAAATAATGAATTGGGTAATTAAATATTGAAAAATAATTGGTAGTATGAGGAAGTAAATATTTGGGTCTGGTGTTTTTCATTTCATTGAGAAGGTCGAGTTACTCTTTTTAGAGCTGTGAGAGCTCATTTTCATGTGAGGGCAGAATACCTTATTTTGAGGGACTAGTTTTCAAGTTGGTCATGGTTTTTTTTTCTAATACATTTTTATGTTCACTAAATAAAATAACTATGATATGATCCTATAATTTATGATACTATGTTGGATAATGTGATATTGGTAGGGGAGTCTCAAATGTGATTTGAATATAGGATGGCTGAGCCTATAATAGATGATGTGATATGTGGGTTGGGTGTCTGGGATGATGTAGTAGCTATAACGATCCTTGAATTTATAGAATAATACATTTCATTTCAATTAATACTTATTAATAGGATATTAATTTTATCTTAAAGGGGATGTTATTTTCGATGACGTAATCAATATGCAATAATGGGTTTCTCCTAAATCTCATGTTACACACAAGGCTGAGTCATAATGAAAAATAATTACATAATATTATTATTTAAAATTTCATTTAACACCGAGTAGTTGTATTAAAGGGAATAAATAAAACTAACCATATTAATATTGAACATATTTTTTAATTTTTTTACATTTATCCAAAAAAATTAGAGGCATAAAATAGAATGTATCCAATTTTATGAATAAATATTCTAATATTTTTAAAAGATAGACTTACTGCCTTTTGATAAATAACCCCTTTTAAATCCAGTTTTTTGTCAATTTTATATGTTAAATTGATAAAAAATCATCTTATTTATATGAGGGATATCAAAATTTACTTTTTTTAATATTTTTATTTATTTTTCCGATAATGTTCATTTTTTAATGAATAGTGAAAATACTGAATTTTATTTCAAAACTATCTTTCCATCTGATTTATTAATATGGTTAGATTGTATTTTCAATTGGGTTTAAAGTGTAAATAGATTATATTTTTATAATTTAATCGAATATTTGTTATTGAATGTAATTTCTTTTTGATATTGGATATAAAGACATGTCATTCATTTACTTGTTTTTACTTCTCTGAAACATATTTTTTGGTTATGAATACTGGAAATAATTTTAAAATAATTTTTTCAACTTCATTATTTTAAATTAGGTAAAATGATTTCTATAATTTTAATCAGCATGTCCAAATTATGTAAATAGTTTTCTTTTATTTTTATACATTATGAATAGTAACATTACTAAATATTTTATTTATCATGGTTAAAGGGTAAATCTAGTAAATAAGAATAAAAATTAATATTATAATATTATTTAAATACCCTAACACATTTTATAACCTTATTTAATGAGACATTTCTGACCATGGGAATCTATGGGTCTATTTTAGGACTCCATGGAGCCACATGTGTGTGAAAATGACATTTAATTACATATAATTTATAGTTAAGGATAATATAACCATGACATGTATTTTTTTTTGTAAAAAAACTTATATGGGGTTATATAAGTTATATTTTATACTATAAATAGTTATATTAAATATAATAATATTTCCTAAGTGATGGTATTTTATTTATAATTTTCTGATTTTAAATAAATAAATTTAATTATTACATATTGATGATGTAGTGGTTTCTTCATTAATAAAGGATTCAAATAAACGATTTTATAAATGATCAAATAATTTAAATTTGGTTATTTTTATGTCATCCAAGAACATTCTAGATTATATTTTCCTGTTATATTTGTATTATTGTGGATTTTTAGAATCAATCAAGTAGTTATGGATTTTTAGAATAGATATGATATGAATACTGTCAAAATTGACATAATTCAGATTTTAAAATATAAAATATTTTATTAGAAATTATAAAAATAAAAAATTATTTTTATTACAAATATTTTTCATATGTCTAAATGATTTTATTGACTATATAATTGGATTTTTTTCATGTCTTTTTAACTATTTAGATTCACAAAATGTAAAATGCTTGAAAAATGGTTAGAATAAAAATGGCTTAAGTAAAAATGAAAAGGATTAAAAAATATCCAAAAGCTATCTAATTCTCATTGGATGATTTTATTTCGACTTATATTCAAATTATCTTCGATCTATGTTATTTTTTACTAATTTATAATCGAAATATAATTTATAATAATATAATAATTCAAGAAATTCATTAAGGGACCCTCCTCCCTCTTATAAAAGGGAACCACCTATAACCCAATAATCATCCCTATAAAGCCCATTGGTTCTTCCTATCTCTTCCAAAATAATCCCCCAACATCTCCTCTTCCTTATATAAGCTATTCCTTAGGGAAAAGGATATTCAAGAGATCCCTTTGGATGAAATCAAATGATGTTACCCGATTTGAGGTAACATCTTCTCTCATGTTTCATTGAATTATTTTTCCTTCTCCACTTCCTATTATCTTCATATTTACTATTTAAATAAAAACACTATTATCCTAAATGTAGAAGGTGTTTTTATAATAATTATTCTAACAACACTTACACACACCTCTATCTAATGGATACAGACATAATATCTCTATGTACAACGAACAACTGAATCACGAAACGATGATTATTCAATCTTCTCCTACAATATCTTACGGTGGACATTAGGATGGAACTATAATTAAATATAATATTTATGATATTTATTTTATCTTTATTATTCTGTAATTTTCAATTATAACACACCTCTAAGATTTTCATGTTGTATAAATATGATAATTTCATTTGAGGAAGTGCGGCCTATGGCCCCCTCAATGTGATATTACTCGTTCATACTACACAAGGAACATATAAAGGATGATATTAATGAACATGTGGAAACTATATATGATATTTATCATAATGTATTTATAATATACCTTTTTACCATATAGTTTTTATTCATTTAAATATGAAAAATAAATGAAATTATTGTTCATGCGTACCTACAGATTGCCGTCTCCATAAGTTGTGCATTTCATTTCTTAAATCTAAATGATATAGACAGTTATAAATATATATAATGTATATATATATATGATATATATGATATCTAAATTGGTAATACCATTCTATAGATAATTTAATTTTTAGCACTTCGACAATTTATAATAAAAAAAGTTTATTTTGGAATCAAGTTCTGAACATCGACAAAATGTCCTATATGAACTCAAATAATTAAATAATTGTTATAGCAAGGTAATAAGTGGTATAAAAGAAATATTAAACTTGAAAAAGGTTCTAAATAAAGTATAAATTCACTTATGTTTAATATTTATGATGTTAATGAATGAATGAGTCAAGTCGAACACGAGGTAAGAGACTTTGTCTAAATCATCATTCATTGCAGCATATTTTGATATATACACGATCTTCTTTTATACAGTGTACAATAAAATCCTTTTAATTTTACATTCAATAAAATTGAATCATTTTGTTTCTACTAATAATTTTACAAATTTAAAAAATGAATGATTTTAACTTATGTGGTGACAATGACATCTCTATACTGTAATCGTTATTTGGCGTCCTATATAAGCCTTAATATTTTTAAAAGGGAAAAACCCCTTATTATGTTTTTTGGTGTTTTTATATTGATAATGGTTTTTGAATTGGATTGAGTATTTTAATACCTTGAAATTATATCTTATGATTTAAAATGAAATGTTATTAGTGAAATGTTGATATTTTTAATATTTTATTTGTGATGATTATATAATGGTAATTGGACATTTGGAATGTGGTTACGTGATAAACCAAATTATGGGTGGTTTTGTGATAAAACAATGATTGGCTGTTACATTATAACCTCTAATACATTTGGTGTCGATGTCAGCCGTATGAATACTCCATTTTTAAGAATTATTTTTCGAATTTGACTGAAGGGTTATTCCATTTAAGTTATATTTTTTTCGGAAGTATTCCTTTTATATGTTTTATGATATTTATCTGGGGTTTATGGTAATATTTTGGTTAACAAAGTTTATGTACTGAGATTTTATTCCATGAAGAGTATTTAAAACTTCATAAAAGAGAAAATTATTACTTGTGATAAACTATTCATTGTTTACATGATTTCTTGAAAAACTAACAGTATTCCTTCATTGAGAATCCGTTACTAAGATTTTTATTCTCATCCCATGTTTTTGAAATGTTTTTCACGGGAAATAATGTGGAATAGGGTTGAGGAAGGTATCAATGAAAAGTCATGAATTTTAAAACATCGATATAAACATGTTTTTTTCTTTTAAGTGTTTTTTATATAATGAAATATTTTTATATTGAGTAGATTTGTATATAGGTAATATTCAAGTTGTTATGTATAAGTTATCACCTAATTATCTAATTCTATAAAACTGAAAGGAACCTCAATGTGAATTATTAACATAATTCAATATAATTTAATGCATACGTTTGTGTCTTTATAGTTGGTATCAGAGGTCAGTAAGATATCTTTTAGAGTTTAATTTTTGTTAATATAATATCCATAAATGATTTTTACTTTATGAAAATATTGAATTCATATAGAATTTGAATATTACAATGTTTCTAAAACTAATATATTTCTTTGTTTTGAATGTTTTTTTAAAGGAGAAACTAGGAAGCTATGATGGGACGTCATCAAGAAGAAAACAATCTTTCAAATCAGCAACCTGAGATGGTCGGAATCGGAACTGAATAGTTTGTTGTAGTGATGGAATAGTTCAATCAAGATATAAATGGTTCTTGTATACATGCATGAGATCTACCTGATCAACCACACAGGAACATGTCAGTAATGGAGCATTTCATTGGGAAACAACCCCCATCATTCAGAGGATCATCTAACCCTATTCAAGGGGAAGGGTGGATCAAGGCACTAAAGATATTTTTGATGTGATGGGATCTACAGACAATCAAAAGGATAGTCTTCTTGTTCATCATTTAAAGGAGAATAATACCTTTAGTGGTCCACGATTTAAAATGTTAGGGACTTTTAGGAGATTAATTCCCTTTGATGGAAAATATTCAAAGGAATGTTTCATGACAAATATTTACCTTAGGAAGATTAACATAGAATGAAAAATAACATATTAGAATTGAAGAATGAGGATGACTCAATGGTTTCTTACAAGGAAAAGTTCACATGAATAGCAAGGTATGCTCCATATTTCATACAAGATCTTGATATTATGATAAATAAATTTCAGATGTGCTGAGAAGGTAGAAATGGAGTTTTCTGATGATCAGGTACTCCATGAGATAAAAACATTAAGGGGTAATGTTGTCCAGAAAATGTAAATAATTCATAAACAAATTTTATAGGTAAGAATATTATATTTCTATCTCATGACAAGTGTTGTAAAAACCATTCTGGAGACTGTATCTTAAAATTTGGAAGTGCTTCTGGTGTGGTAAGACTGGGAATATTGATCTTAACGGTAAGCATGATGATCAAGAAGATAATTAAATGACAAAGGTATGTTGTTTTAGTTACAATGAGTTTGGATATTCTGCCAATGTGTGTCCAAAGATAATTACTCATGGTGGAAACCATATATATCAAAACAAAAAGGGTGGCGGTAATCATTTCCTACCACTTCGATTGATGTGGTACCATCAAATGAAGTGGTATCAGGTACATTGATATTTTTTTCATATTACATCAATGTGGGGTTTGATTCAGGATCTACACATTATTTCATTTTAGATAAAATTTATAGAAAATATGAAATGTCATTTTATGATATGAATCCTGAATTTTTTGTAAAAACACCAGGGTGAAATTTTGATGAAAAAAGAAATTATAAGGATCATCCTATCCTTATTTGTGGAAAGGTTCTACCTAAAAACCATATTTTTTTGCCTCTAGTCGCGTTTGATGTTATTTTTGGTATAGATTGGATTTTTCCTTACCATGCTAAGATTGACTATCGTGTTATAAGGGTTTTTTCAGAAAGAATTTAATTTCGTGTACAAAAATAAACACTTAATTATGATAACATATCTAGAAGATGAGAATATAGGAAAAGATTTAAATGAATGTTAGCTTGATCATATTGTTGAAAACAAAGGAATAGAACAAATTAATGGTGTGCTGGTGGTAAATGAGTATCATGATGTTTTTTCTAATTATTTTTCTGGTATAATACATGATCATAATGTTGAGTTTACTATTGAATTTGTTATTGATTCTAATGCAATTTCAAAAACCCCTTATTGAATGGATCAGATTGAAATTTTAGAGTTAAAGCCAAAATTGTTGGATTTGTTAGATAAATGTTTCATTCGACCTATCACATCATTGTGGGGTGCTCCAATATTGTTTTTTTAAAATAAATATCATTAAATGAGACATTTCATTGATTATATTGCCTTGAATAATATCACTATTATTAATAGTTATCATTTTCCTCGTATCGATGATTTGTTTGATCAGATATAGGGAGATCCAAATTTCTCATAGATTGACTTGAGTTAGGAGTACCATTAGTGGAATATAAAGGAAGATGATGTTATGAAGATCATGTTCCATTCTAGATATAGTCATTATGAAACAATAGTTATGAATTTTTTGTTAACCAATGCACCTATTGTATTCATGGATCTTATGAATACAATTTTCCATTAGTACTTGGATATGTTTGTTTTTGTGTTTATTGATGGAAAATTGGTAAACTATAAATTTATAGAGGAGCATGAATGTCTTTTCAGGGTTGTATTAAAAAAATTAAAATAAATGAAACAATATGAGAAATTTAGAATGAGTGAGTTTTGGTTACATGAAATTTCATTAATTGGTCACATTGTTTCATAATGTTGAATAATTGTTGATCTTTCTCAAACCAAAGTTGTTGAAGAATTGCCAAGTCCCACAAATATAACTGAGATTCTTATTTTTCATAGTTTTGAATGTTATGACAGAAGTTTTTTTGATAAATTTCATGGTTATCTATCCCACAAACTATGTTTATTCGAAAAGGTGTTATGTTTTTCTGGTCAAAAGAACTTGATGATAGTTTTAAGGAATTCGAAAGAAGATTGGTGAATTCTCCAGTATTGTAATTACCATCCAGAAATAGTGAGTTTTTTACATAAAGTGATGCAATATTTAAAAGGAATGGTTTTGTCCAAATGCATAATGATAGAGTAATTTCATATGCTTCACATCTATTAAAACCTCTTGAATTAAATTACGTTACACATAATTTGGAATTAACTGCTGTTTTTTTTGCATTATAAATTTCTAGAATTCATTTTTTCATTTTAAAATGTGAAATATATACTGATCACAAAATTTTATGTAAAAATTACCTTATAAGGAATAAAACATGAGATATAAGAGATGTTTATAATTAATTAATAATTATGATTTCACAATCCATTACAATCTATTAAAGGAAAATAAAGTTGCTGACTCTTTGAGCTAAAAGAGTAATGCGACATTAACCATGCTATGTTTAGGACAAGATCATTTGATTAATGATTTAATGAACTTTGGAAATGAATATGTTGGTTTGGGAAATTATTTTTTTTTATTTCAGGTGGAAGTGAAATCGTCACTAGAAGACAGAATAAAGAAAGCGCAGAATGAAGGCAGTGATTTGTAGAAAATGGTAGAGTTGGTCCAGATGGGTGAGTTACTTAAATTTAAGATTGATAATGATTGTTTTTTGGGATTTATAAAGATATTATGTGTTTTTTGTTACTCACAGTTGAAGAAATAGTTGTTATGTGAAGCTAATTGTTCTCCATGATCATTTCATCCTAGAATTACTAAGATGTACAATGATATTCATGAGTATTATAGGTGGGATGGAATGAAAAGTGATATTGCTGCCTTTATTGTGAAGTGTTTGACTTTCCAACATGTTAAAGAAAAGAAAGAAGTTACCAAAATGGATGATTCATCCTTTATCAGTGCTAGAGTGGAAATTGTAATATATATCCATGGACTTCGTTGTGGGGTTACCAAAGACATATTATGGCAATAATGCAATCTGGGTTATTTTTGATCGATTGACTAAATTTACTCATTTCTTTCATATTCGAGATACTCTATCTATAGATCAACTTTATTAGTTGTAAGATAATGGGATAATATGGTTGCATGGAGTTCCCATCTCCATTATATCTGATCGTGATCCCAGAATTACTTTTATCTTTTGGAAAGTCCTTGAGATGTCATTACATAGTGAATTAATTTTTAGTGAAGATTTTCATCCTCAATCATATGGGCAGTCAAAATAAGAAGTTTACACATTGGAAAATATGTTATGTTCTTGGTCAATGGATTACCTGTGATGTTGGGACCAACATCATTCTTTGTTTGAGTTTTCTTATAATAACAATTTTCATTCTAGTATACAGATGGATCATTTAAAAGAATTATAAGTAAATCAGTGTCGAACACTAGATGTTTTGGATGATATAGGTGAATGAATGTTGGTAGGACCATAATTGGTAGAAGAGATGGTGGAAAATTTTCATTTAATTTAGAAGCACATGAGGATAGTATAGAGGAGGAAGAAATGTTATGCAGATAATCGGAGGATGGATTTTTCTTTTGAGGTAGATGATCATATCTTTCTCAAAGCTTCTCAATGGAAAAGTATAATGCATTTTGGTAAGAAGGCAAAGATGATTCTAAGGTTTATTGGACCCTATAAAATCCCGATGAAAGTTGCATCATTTTCTTACAATGAGGAATTACCTTCATTTTTATCCATCATACAAATTGTTTTCCATGTTTTAATTTTTAGAAAATATATGCCAGATCTATCTCGAGTTTGATTCCATAGGCAGTTTTACTGGAAGAAAATAATTATTAAGAGAAACAACTAGTCTAGATTCTTGACTAAAGATAGAAAGTGCTTTAGAAAAAGGTAATTCATTATATAAAGGTTTTTTGGAAAACCACATGGTTGAACAGGAAAGATGGAAATCTGAAAATGATATGATGGATAAATACACCCACTAATTTTCAATGTTAATAGAATTGCGGGGATGCAATTCTGAATGGGGGAAAAGATATAACGACTCAGGTTTTATACAAAAATAATTTTTATTTCTATTAATAATTATGAATAAGATATGAATTTTACATTAAAGGGGATTATTAGTTTCATATCGTACCTGAAACACATCAATTGTAACACCCCGACCCCAGTTACCCAGAGTCGGTGAATTATTACATAACATTGGTATGATCACAAGAAAGATCAAGTCTCGAAATACCGATTAGTTTAGTATTCTTGGAAACACTAGTTATATTAATAATTCTTACATTACATCATAAAAATGCCAACTACAACAACATCTTTTCTTCAAATTCCACACTCATATACCCACATACTATCCCTGCAGATCATTCATAAATTACTTCTTCACATCCTGGGAAAAATAAAACATTGAAAGGGGTGAGCTCAAATGCTCAGTAAGGACAACAATATAGCAGAAACGTTCATAAATAAGAATAAAAATTTAAGGAAATGTATAACTAAAAGAAAAGCCTTTTAAACATGAACATCAACATAGTATGGAAAAAATAAAATGAAATAATGCCATTTACTTATTCAAATGGATATTCTACTAATTGAATAATCACATGCAATATCAATAACTACTTGTATAATGATGGAATGTATAATGTCAGGATATCAAAACCACATAGCCAAGGCCTTGTGCCAAGACTACAAATAGGATTTTTCCAAGGCCTTGTGCCAAGACACTAGTTTGTCCCATGAGACCTGCCGATGAAATTGTTTTAGAAGATACTTACATTTAAAATTAATGGAATATACTCCAGTGTTTTACTGAAAACATTATGCAAGCCTCTGAAAATAAAAAAATAATTATGATACTGCTCGACTAATTACAGGCCATGATGGGTCCGCGCCCAATCCCGTCCTGTCTAGCACACTCGAGAGTCGGGTTTTCTGAAAACATTTTAAATATTGCGTTAAATACGTATATATTTGCACTGTATTTTTATATATTTGAGAGAAATATCTCTTTTATAAAATTATTTAGAAGTCACATAATTATAAAATAAAAAATTTATATTTAAAATGTCCTTATAAGCTTGTATGGGAAGCATATAAGATTTTATAATGGAAGAAAATAGTTTTACCCACCGTATAAGTTAAAAAAACATTCTTACATTAATTCTGTCGAAAACGTTAAAAAGGACCTTGTTTGGAAGACGATGGAAATATTCCATTATAAACCACTTATAAAAGTCTACAAGTGTATAAATTACTTTAACCCATATTCTAGTAAAAAGAAAAAAAAAGTTTTGAAATACATTTTTAAGAAACATGGATGTGGATGATAAATAAATCCCAGTAGATTATTACGTATAAAAAACCTCAGATAATGAAGAGATTGCGAAATAATCCCTTACCTTGTAATTTTCCTTGGTTGTGGGTAGGTTAACCTCGTGTATAATGGTGAAATAATTTTTATTCAATTATACAATAATCATATACATTAATATGATATCATATATGATCTTTTAACATTGATTTGTTAATAATATCTTAGTATTATCGTTGTTTCGGGTGTTAACTTACTCGTTTTATTTTATATGATTTGTTATGTAAGTCGTGTTTTCATGGATAGGTTGTATCTTAATCATATCAAGAATGATATCAAGTCCTTAGATACTCTTATTAATCATCAAATGAGAATTATACTTGAATGGATACGATGGATGATGAATCTCATCACGTTCGTGGAGACGGTAGTCCGTACGTATGCACGAGCAACAATATCATTCTTTTGATATTAAAATAATATATAATTGGATGGTATATGATATAAACAGAATCATTATCATTTTATATTTATTATATAAATGAATTACACATCATTATTATAACCAACCAAATAATAATTTATTGAATAACAATTACACCACGATGCGGAGACGGTAAGCCGTACGTACGCACCTATGGTGACATGTTATTCAAACGATGGATAGAATACTGAAATATGGTTTTAAAATGTTTATAATAAAATCAATGTATATATAATATACTGGATTAATTATTTTAGAATGGTAATAACAAAGAAAGAAGAAGTGGATGATGAAAGGAACTTGCAAAAGTGTGGTGAAATCATTACCTCTTCTTTGGGTTCATGCTTTTGATTTG
Source organism: Viscum album (assembly GCA_963277665.1). NCBI lineage: Eukaryota > Viridiplantae > Streptophyta > Magnoliopsida > Santalales > Viscaceae > Viscum > Viscum album. Next base: position 132,057,210 of record OY728134.1, on the reverse strand, counting down.
ATCAAAAGGGATCCTTAAGTTGGCTTTCTGACTAAATTAAGGACTCTAGGATTAAGTGAGGGATGTTTAGAGAGTATTTGGGCAGAGGTTGGCCGAACCAAAAGGCTTTGAAGGTTCTAGGTAATGATAAGGGAGAGTTTCCTTTTATAAGAGGGGTGAGGGGAACCTTTGGAAAAGCTAGAAATATTATTTTATAATAAGTTCATATTCGGTTTATAATAGCTCCAAAGTTGATTATTTAAAGGTTAAGGTGGGTATGGTTCGAAATTAACTCAACAAATTCAATTTATATAGGTTTGGGTTACTATATTAACCTTATCTTTAGGTATTAACTCTTAGTTAATCAGTTTCACTTTTATAATGTCTCTTTCTATTTTTATATTATATGGATAATAAACATACTATATACATCCAACCGACCCCCAAGTGGTCCATTAATGAAACACCTATCATGATATAAGTATCTTGGCCGAACCTTATATTTTTAATAATTTAATATCAATTAATAATATAATATGTTTTCAAAAAAACTCTTATATGTCAATTTTGACACTATTCAATAATTGATTTTTTTGAAAATCATAACAGAATGATTACGAAAAAAAAGTTAATTAAGTCAATTATAACATGTCATATTAACCTAAAAAATTAGTTTAATTCATAAAATGTTTTAAATTATATTTATTTGGATTTTTATAATATCAAATATTTTAATGTTTTACTATTATTGTAATTACTGCATCATCATTGTGTCATAAATATATTAAATTATATAATGTCTAAAAATCATAAATAAAATAAAATTATGTATTAAATATTTGTATCTTTCTAATAAATATCTAAAATCTAATTTATCTTATGTATTACCCTATATTAAAAATGTTTTAGTAAATAAACATTGATTTTAACTCTTTTAACTCTTCATTGAATTAAATAATAATAAATGTCCTAATCTAATCCAAGTTGACCTAAATGATATTATTTTATTCCTAAGGTTGTTTTTGGTCGAGATAAACTTGTCCAATAGAATTAGGACATGTGTTAGGGTAATATTAATATCATTTTTACCCTTAATTACGCTATTTACTTTTAACCGTGGTAAATAAAAGTAAAAAGTTACTATTCACCAAAAATTATTTTCATCTCATTGAACCACATTTTACTATGTGATATTGACGGTATCTCCCAGATTTTTGAAATTCTACTCACAGAAATGGTAAAATTATGTTTTATGAAAAATTCAGTTTTTTAACTACCACTTAGTAGTTTCACTAGTCATCAAAAATTGAAGTTTTTCAGAACAATGCTCAAATTTCACCCTATGCTATAATTGATATTCCAAAATAAAAAATGATGTCTATTTTAAAAAATTACAAACATATAGGTTTCATTAACTAATTTTATAATTAATTCCCGTTGTAACAATAAATATCGTGTTTTTATGAAACAATATATATCAAAAGATTGACAATTGTTTATGTCCAATTTCAAAGTGAAATTTATTCTATTGAACACCATTGGATAAAATGGTAAAAATTTATTCTAATTATACATTAAAACCACTCTATAGTATAATTTATCACTATAAATTATTTTGATTAAAATAGTTGTTTTTAAGTATTTTTCACTATTCATAAAAATTGGAAGATCTCTAAAAAATACCAAAAATTCAACTTAAGATAATTTTGATATTATGAATCCAAAAATGAAGTCTATTTTGAAATATAAAATATATATAATTTCAAAAAGTAGTTATTACTATTTATAACGGCTAGTTTGATTGGTTGTGCTGTGTGTTAGAACTCGACGTTGCGTACAACACACACTAATGTATTATTCAAAGGAAAGCGTACCGTGGAAGCTTGGGATTTTTCATTAGAAATTTTTGATTTCCCCATTATAAAAAGTAAATTTATTTAGTCAAATTTAATATATAAATGTTGAAAATATTGGATTTAAAAAGGGTTCACTATTAAATGTTGGTAAAAGTGCAATACTGAAAATGAATTTTTTCTTACATTATGTCTAAGAAACACATAATATGGATTATAAAATTATAAGGATTATATATAGTTTAAAATTTAGTTGATACTATTCATAAAATCTTTTGAACGGCTTATTTGGTATGTCATGGTGCGCTTGAACTCGTTGTTGCGTGTAGTACAAGTTATTGAATTATTTTGAAGAAATAACACAGTATGAAATCATGGGGTGTTACATTCTCCCCTACTTCAATAAATTGATTCTTCGCAATTTGATATTGTTCTTCGAAAATAAAAGGTTGAATATAGAAAATGTCTTTGTGGGAAAACCCACATCGGAAATTGGGTTGATAAAATTTAGTCTTAATAAGAGGCAAAGAGAAATGAAATGGTCACAACCAAATTATGATCTCTATTCGGAGAACATTGGTGGAAATTAGAGACCTATAATTGGAGGAAAAATGTTAATATTTTTTAGCTACTGATTGAGGTCATCAATCACAAACAAGTGTAAAATTGAGGTCCTTATATTCATCTATCTATGATGATTTAAAATATCATCAGTTCAGGAAAATATATTGTATTAGGATAACACATTTTTTTGTTTTAAGATCCCTTCGCTAAAGTATAAGAATTAATTTCTTCATTGAATAAAAGAAGAAGAAAATATATATACTTGATAAGTAGAGTCTCAACCTTTAACTCAGTTCTACCACAAACCCATCTTTCACTCTAAAATATAATAGAACATAAAAATAATATTCTATTTATCCTATTCGTATAGGGATAAAAAATGAATTTATAATTCATCTAGAAGAACAGTTAAAAAACGACATTATTCAAACCAGGACATCACATGGGTCAGTGGTAGGTGATACACCCTTATCACCCTTCGGTTGTGGGTTCATGTCTCGAGGTCTTGCCGGATGCGACAGGTTGCCGCCCGACCTCCGGGTTGTCCTTTTATGGAAATCCAAAATAATCCAAACTAGAACTATCCAAAATACTTCAGTCCAAAATTTATAAGGAAGGTAAACACAATGAAGATCCTTTTTTTTCCACGTAATAACATGCGATCACCTTCATCGTGTATTCTTTTAAAACACTACAACATCCTGAATTACCATAAAACCTTATTGATTACATTCATGATACCTTATTACTTAGAGAATACTAGATATACTCCTTCAATCCAAAAATGTTGTAAAACCCAAAAATGATGGAATATACAAATCAATAATCAGTTTCAAGGTAGTCAAGAATATCAAATATAATTTATCCAAATCAATCATGTATTATTCTAAAATCACTACCTCAGTATCAGAACTATATTATGGTTTATCTTTCTCTCAACCATATATTTTCCAAAAATCTAACCTATTATCGAGTCACATTTCTTTGTTCCACACAATCTCAAGTCCTTAATTAAATAGTACTGCAGTACAATCCTTATTAACTTAATTATTACTAGAAAAAGTACATTATTGATACAAAACTCAAATGACATAATCATCATAAGAACTCTAATCATTCCTCTTCATCTGTGGTAGTATCATAACTTGATTATTATCCAATAACATCATTTGCAGCATAGTCTGATTACTGAGACATAGGTTCAAGTAGTGTCCAAACTCCTTCCAAATGAAACATTGTACATTTGAAACCATTTTCTTACCCTTTAAGTCACATACTTTGTTCCCCTTTACTCTACACTTATAAAAAACTCCCATTCCTTTCAGGAAAGATCCAGTGTGTTTCTATCCACAGTTATCACATATGTGATAATTCTTCTTTTCCCTCTTCACTTTATCCATATTTCTCTCTTCCATCCTTTTTATCTCTTGCTTCCCTTCAAAGCCATAGGGAACAGTAAACACATTACATATCTTATCAACACATGATATTATTTCTTCATATGATGATAATACATGCTAGATTATTTCTATTATAAATGCTGGCTTAAGAACATGGAATATATGATCCTTCTTTCTCTTTGTATCATGTGCATTGCTGGAGTTCTCAATCCTTCTACTGGGCACCATTTCTAAAAAATTTCATACACTAGATTATTTTATGAATAACAATACCTAATCCCAAACTTTTAAAACACATAACATAAATTAAATAGTTTATGGATATAATACATAATCATAAAAATGTGTCCCTTGAGGAAGTATATACTAATAAAACCTTCATAATGGTTTGTAAAGAAAATGAGAATTATCCTAAGAATATCCCCCAGGAGTGTCGTAAACAAGAGTGCAGCAAGGCCCGTTGTTGTGCACCAGTTCCTATTCGAGTCTAGCTCAAAGTGGTGTTTTCGAGTTTTACCCCTATGTACATATGTGCCAAAGCCGCCTCTACCTGCTCGTATCCAGACAGGGATTTATTGCTCGGAAAACTCACAAAATCTCCATAATTCCAAAATTCTAGGAAGTTATTCTATACTAATCCTCAAAGTCCATCTTAAATCTATGTGCTATGATTAGAGTTTATCTAAATCTAGCATCCAAGGTTTGTACTAAACTTACTCTGATACCAACTGTAACGTCCCGACCCCAGTTACCCAGAGTCAGTGCATTATTACATAACATTGGCATGATCACAAGAAAGATCAAGTCTCGAAAGACTTCTTAGATTAGTAGCCTTGGAAACACTAGATATATTCCTATGTCTTACATTAAATAATAAAAATTAAAACTAGAACAACAACTTTTCTCCATAGTCCACACTCATATCCCCACATACTATCCATGCAGGTCATTCATAAATTACTTTTTCACATCCTGGAAAAATAAAACATTGAAAGGGGTGAGCTCAAATGCCCAGTAAGGATAACAATATAGAGGAAACATTCATAAACAAGAATAATCATTTAAGGCAATGTATAACTAAAACAAAATACTTTTAAACATGAACTTCAACATATTATGGAAAAAATAAAATGAAATAATGCCATTTACATATTCACATGGATATTCTACTAATCGAATAATAAAATGCAATATCAATAACCACTTTTATAATGATGGAATGCATAATGTCATACTATCATAACCACACTTTAAAGGCCTCGTGCCAAGACTACAAATAAGATTTTTCCAAGTCCTTGTGCCAAGACACTAGTTTGTCTCATGAGACCTACCGATGAAATTGTTTTAGAAGATACTTACGTTTAAAATTAATGAAATATACTCCAGTGTATTTATGAAAAAATTATGCAAGATTCTGAAAACAAAATAAATAATTCTGAGACTTCTCGACTAATTACAGGTCATGATGGGTCCCCTCCCAATCCCTTCATATCAACCACACTCAAGAGTAAGGTTTTCTGAAAACATTTTTAAGCTTGCGTTAAATACGTATACATTTGCATGGGATTTTCATATATTTGAGAGAAATATATCTTTTTTTAAATTATTTAAAAGTCACATAATTATAAAATAAATAATTTTCTTTGAAAATATCCTTATAAGCTTGTAAGAGAAGCTTCTAATATTTTATAACGACGGAAAATTTCTGTACCCGCTGTATAAGTTAGAAAATATTCTTACCTTAATTTCGCCGAAAAGGTTAAAAAGGACCTTGATTGGAAAATGACGGAAAGATTCCTTTATAAAACACTTATAAAAGTCAAAAAGGGTATAAATGACTTTAACCCATATTCTAGTATATAGTAAAAATGTTTTAAAATAAATTTTTATGAAACAAGGATGTGGATGATAAATAAATCCCTGTAGATTATTACGTATAAACAACCTCGGATAATGATGAGATTGCAAAATAAACCCTTACCTTGTACTTTTCCTTGGTTGGGTGTAGGTTAAACTCCTGTATAATGGTGAAATAATTGTTATTAAATCATACAATAATCATATACATTAATATGATATCATATATGATCATTTAACATTGATTTGTTAATAATATCTTAGTATTATCGTTGTTTCGGGTGTTAACTTACTCGTTTTCTTTTATATGTTTTTGTTATGTAAGTCGTGTTTTTCATGGATAGGTTGTATCATAATCATATACAGAATTATATCAAGTCCTTAGATACTATTATCAATCATCAAATGATAATTATACTTGAATGAATACGATGGAGAATGAATCTCATCGCGTTCGTGGAGACAGTAGTCCGTACGTACGCACGAGCGACAATATCATTATTTTGATATTAAAATAATATATAATTGGATGGTATATCATATATAAAGAATAATTATCATGTTATATTTATTATTTAAATTAATTACACATCTTTATTATACCCATCCAAATAATAATTTATTGAATAACAATTACACCACGACATGGAGACGGTTAGCCATACGTACGCACGTATTGTGACATGTTATTCAAAGGATGGATAGAATACTGAAATATAGTTGTAAAATGTTTATAATAACATAAAATTATATATAATATACTGGATTTTTTATTTTATAATTGAAATAACAATGAAAGAAGAAGTGGAAGAAGAAAGGAACTTGAAAAGGGGTGGTGAAATCATTACCTCTTCTTCGGGTTCTTCTTTTTTGATTTGATCAAAAGGGATTCTTAAGATGGATTTCTGACTAAAGGAAGGCCTCTAGGATAAATTTAGGGAAGTTGATAGAGTATTTGGGAAGAGGTTGGCCGAACCAAAAGGCTTTGAAAGTGTGAGTTAATGAGAAGGGAGAGTGTCCTTTTATAAGAGGGGTGAGGGGCACCTTTGGAAAAGCTAGAAATATTATTTTATAATAAGTTCATATTCGGTTTATAATGGCCCCAAAGTGGATAAATTAGAGATTAAGGTGGGGATGGGTCGAAATCCACTCAACCCATACAATTTAGATTGGTTTGGGTTACTATATTAACCATATCTTTAAGTATTAACTTCAAGTTAATTAGTTTAACTTTTACAATGTTTCTTTGTATTTTTATATTATATGGTTAATAAAAATACTATATACATCCAACCGACCCCCAAGTGGTCAATTAATGATACAAATATCATGATATAAGTCTCTTCGACGAACCTTATATTTTTATGAATTTAATATCAATTAATAATATAATATGTTTTAAAAAAACTCTTTTATGTCAATTTTGACACTATTCAATAATTGATTTTTATGAAACTCATAACAGAATGATTACTTATAAAAACGTTAAATAAGTCAATTCTAACATGTCATATTAACCTAAAAAATTAGTTTAATTTATAAAAAGTCTGAAATTATATTTATTTGGATGTTTATAATATCAAGTATTTTAATTTTTGACTATTATTTTTAATTACTGCATCATCATTGTGTCAAAAATATATAAAATTATATAATGTATAAACATCGTAAATAAAATATCATTATGTAGGAAATATTTGTATCTTTCTAATGAATATTTACAATATAATTTATCTTATGTATAACCCTATATTAATAATGTTTTAGTAAATGAACATTGATTTTAACTCTTTTAACTCTTCTTTGAATTAAATAATAATAAATGTCCTAATCAAATCCAAGTGGACCTAAATGATAATATTTTATTCCTAAGGTTGTTTTTGGTCGATATAACCTTTTCCAATAGAATTAGGAAATGTGTTAGGGTAATTTTAAAATCATTTTTCCCTTAATTACCGTATTTATTTTTAACCGTGATAAAATAAAAGTAAAAAGTTACTATCCACCAAAAATTATTTTCATCTCATTGAACCACATTTTACTGCTTGATATTGACCGTGTCTCCAGGATTTTCTAAATTCTACTCACAGAAGTGGTAAAATTATGTTTTATTAAAAATTCAGTTTTTTAACTACCACTTAGTAGTTTCACTAGTCATCAAAAATTGATGTTTTTCAGAACAATGCTGAAATTTCACCCTAAGCTATAACTGAAATTCTGAATTAAAAAATGATGTCTATTTTAAAAAATTACAAACATATAGGTTTAATTAATTAATTTTATAATTATTTCTCGTTGTAAAAGCAAATAGCGTATTTTAAAGAAACAATATATATCAAAAGATTGACAATTGTTTATGTCCAATTTCAAAGTGAAATTTATTCTAATGAACACCATTGTATAAAATGGTAAAAATTTATTATAATTATACATTAAAACCAGTCTATAGTATAATTTATCCCTATAAATTTATTTGATTAAAAAAGTTGTTTTTAATTATAATTCACTATTCATAAAAATTTGATGTTCTCAGAAAAATACCAAAAATTCACCTTAGGATAATTTTGATATTACGAATCCAAAAATGAAGTCCATTTTGAAATATAAAATATATATAATTTCAAAAAGTAGGTATTAAGATTCATAACGGATAGTTTGATTGGTTGTGCTGTGTGTTAGAACTCGAAGTTGCGTACAACACACGCTACTGTATTATTCAATGGAAAGCGTACCGTGGAAGCTTGGGATTTGTCATTGTAAATTTTTTATTTTCCCATTCTAAAAAGTAAATTTCATTAGTCAATTTGAATATATAAAAGTTTAAAATATTGGATTTAAAAAGGGTTCACTATTAAAAGTTGGTAAAAGTGAAATACTGAAAATGAATTTGTTCTTACATTATGTCTAAGAAACACATAATATGGATTCAAAAAAATAAGGATTATATAAATTTTAAAATTTAGTTGATAATATTCATAAAATTTTTTGAACGGCTTATTTGGTATGTCATTGTGCGCTTGAACTCGGTGTTGCGTGTAGTGCCAGTTATTGAATTATTTTGAAGAAATAACACACTATGAAATCTTGGGGGGTTACATTCTCCCCTCCTTCAATAAATTGCATCTTCGCAATTTGAAATTGTTCTTCGAAAATAAAAGGTTGAATATAGAAAATGTCTTTGTGGGAAAACCCACATCGGAAATTGGGTTGATAAAATTTAGTCTTAATAAGAGGAAAAGAGAAATGAAATGGTCACCACCAAATTATGATTTCTATTCGGAGAACATTGGTGGAAATTAAAGATATATAATTGGAGGGAAAATGTAAATATTTTTAGGTAGTGATTTAGGTCACCAATCACAAAAAAGTGTAATATTTAGAGCCTTAAATTCATCAATCTATGATGATTTAAAATACCATCGGTTCTGAAAAACATATGGTATTAGGATAAAACATTTTTTCGTTTTATGATCCCTTCACAAAAGTATAAGAATTAATATCTTAATTTAATAATAGAAGAAGAAAAATATATACTTGACAAGTAGAGTCTCAACCTTTAACTAATTTCTACGACAAACCCATCTTTCACTCTAAAAGATAATAGAACATAAAAATAATATTCTATTTATCCTATTCGTATAGGGTTAAAAAAAGAATTTATAATTCATCTAGAAGAACCGTTAAAAATGAGATTATTCAAACTAGGACATCACGTGGGTTATTGGTATGTGATACACCCTTATCGCCCTTCGGTTGTGGGTTCATGTCTCGCGGCCTTGCCGGACGCGACGGGGTGCTGCCCAACCTCTGGGTTGTCCTTTTAATGAAATCCAAAATAATCCAAACTAGAACTATCCAAAATACTTTAGTCCAAAATTTATAAGGAAGGTAAACACAATGAATATCCTTTTTTTCACGTAATAACATTTGATCACCTTCATCATGTATTATTTTAAAACACTAAAACATCCTAAATTACCATAAAACCTTTTTGATTAGATTCATGATCCCTTATTCCTTATAGAATAATAGATAAACTCCTTCAATCCAAAAATGTTGTAAACCCCAAAAATGATGGAATATTCAAATCATTAATCAGTTTAAAGGTAGTCAAGAATATCCAATATAATTTATCCAAATAAACCATGTATTATTCTAAAATCACTACCTCGGTATCAGAACCATATTATGGTTTATCTTTCTCTCAACCATATATTTTCCAAAAATCTAACCTGCTATTGAGTCACTTTTCTTTGTTCCACATAATCTGAAGTCCTTAATGAAATAGTACTGCAGTACAATCCTTATATTCTTCATTATTATTATAACAAGTACATTATTGATACAACACTCAAATGACATAATCATCATAAGACCTCTAATCATTTCTCTTCATCTGTGGTAGTATCATAACATGATTATTATCCAATAACAGCATTTGCGGCATAGTCTGATGACTGAGACATAGGTTCACGTAGTGTCCAAAATCCTTGCAAATGAACCATTGTACATTTGAAACCATTTTATTACCCTTGTAGTCACGTACTTTGTGCTCTTTTACTCCAGACTTATAAAAAACACCCATTCCTTTCAGGCAAGTTCCAGTGTGTTTCTATCCATAGTTATCACATATGGGATAATTCTTCTTTTCCCTCTTCCCTTTATCCATCTTTCTCTCTTCCATCCTTTTCTCCTCTTGCTTCCCTTCAAAGCCATAGGACTCGGTAAACACATTACTTATCTTATCAACACATGATAGTATTTCTTCATATGATGATAATACATGCGAGACTATTTCTCTTATAAATTCTGGCTTAATAACATGAAATATATGATCCTTCTTTCTCTTTGTATCATGTGCATTGCTGGAGTTCTCATTCCTTCTACTGGGCACCATTTCTAAACAATGGCATACACTAGATTAATTTATGAATAACAATAACTAATCCCAAACTTGTAAAACACATAACATAAATAAAATAGTTCATGGATATAATACATAATCATAAAAATGTGTCCTTTGAGAAAGTATATACTAATAAACCCTTCATAATGTTTTGTAAAGAAAATGAAAATTATCCTAAGCATATCCCACGGGAGTGTCATAACCAAGAGTGCAGCAAGGCCCGTTGTCGTGCACCAGTACCTGTTCGAGTCTAGATCAAAGCGGTGTTTTCGGGTTTTACCCCTAGGTACATCTGTGCCAAAGCCGCCTCTACCTGCTCGTATCCAGACAGGGATGTATTGCTCTGAAAACTCACAAAATCTCTACAATACCAAAATTCTAGAAAGTTATTCTATATTAATATTCAAAGTCCATATTAAATAAATGTGTTCTAAATAGAGTTTATCTAAATCTAGCATCCAAGGTTTGTACTAAACTTCCTATGATACCAACTGTAACGTCCGATCCCCAGTTACCCAGAGTCGGTACATTATTACATAACATTGGCATGATCACAAAAAAGATCAAGTGTCGAAATAAAGATTATATTTGTAGCCTTGGAAACACTAGATATATTCATAAATCTTACATTACATCATAAAAATGAAAACTACAACAAAAACATTTCATCATAGTCCACACTCATATCCCTACATACTATCCCTGCAGGTCATTCATAAATTACTTCCTTACATCCAGGGAAAAATAAAACATTGAAAGGTGTGAGCTCAAATGCCCAGTAAGTATAACAATATAGCAGAAACATTCATAAAAAAGAATAAACATTTAAGGCAATGTATAACTAAAACAAAATCCTTTTAAACATGAACTTCAACATAGTATGGAAAAAATAAAATTAAATAATGCCATTTACTTATTCACATGGATATTCTACTAATCAAATAATCACATGAAATATCAATAACCACTTTCATAATGATGGAATGAATAATGCCACACTATCATAACCACATATTCAAGGCCTCGTGCCAAGACTACAAATAAGATTTTTCCAAGGCCTTGTGCCAAGACACTTGTTTTGCTCATGAGACCTACCGATGAAATTGTTTTAGAAGATACTTACGTTTAAAATTACTGAAATATACTCCAGTGTTTTTATGAAAATATTTTGCAAGCTTCTGAAAAAAAAATTTAATAATTCTAAGACTTATCGACTAATTATAGGTCATGATGGGTCCACGCCCAATCCCTTCATGTCTAACACACTCGAGAGTCGGGTTTTCTGAAAACATTTTTAATCTTGCGTTAAATACGTATACATTTGCACGGGATTTTCATATATTTGAGAGAAATATCTCTTTTTTGAAATTATTTAAATGTCACATAATTATAAAATAAATCATTTACTTTGAAAATATCCTTAGAAGCTTGTAAGGTAAACTTCTAAGATTTTATAACGGCAGAAAATTTCCGTACCCGCCGTATTAGTTAAAAAAACATTCTTACCTTAATTTTGTCGAAAAGGTTAAAAAGGACCTTGTTTGGAAAATGATGGAAAGATTCCTTTATAAACCACTTATAAAAGTCAACAAGGGATTAAATGACTTTAACCCATATTCTAGTAAATAGTAAAAAAAGTTTTGAAATACATTTTTAAGAAACATGGATGTGCATGATAAAGAAATCCTAGTAGATTATTACGTATAAACAACCTCGGATAATGAAGAGATTGCAAAATAAACCCTTACCTTGTACTTTTCCTTGGTTGGGTGTAGGTTAACCTACTTTATAATGGTTAAATAATTGTTATTAAATTATTCAAGAATCATATACATTAATATGATATCATATATGATCATTTAACATTGATTTGTAAATAATATCTTAGTATTATCGTTGTTCTGGGTGTTAACTTACTCGTTTTCTTTTATATGTTTTGTTATGTAAGTCGTGTTTGTCATGGATAGGTTGTATATTAATCATATCAAGAATGATATCAAGTTCTTAGATACTATTATTAATCATCCAATGAGAATTATACTTGAATGAATACGATGGAGAATTAATCTCATCGGGTTCGTGGAGACGGTAGTCCGTACGTACGTACGAGTGACAATATCATTATTTTGATATTAATATAATATATAATTGGATGGTATATCATATATAAAGAATCATTATCATGTTATATTGAATATTTAAATGAATTACACATCATTATTATACCCGCCCAAATAATAATTTATTGAATAACAATTACCCCACAACGTGGAGACGGTAAGCCGTACGTACGCACGTATTGTGACATGTTATTCAAAGGATAGATAGAATACTGAAATATGGTTGTAAAATGTTTATAATAACATCAAAGTATATATAATATACTGGTGTTTTTATTTTAGAATGGTAATAACAAAAAAATAAGAAGTGGAAGAAGAAAGGAACTTGAAAAGGGGTGGTGAAATCATTACCTCTTATTCAGGTTCTTCTTTTTGATTTGATCAAAAGGGATCCTTAATATGGATTTCTGACAAAAGGAAGGCCTCTAGGATAAAGTCATGGAAGTTGATAGAGTATTTGGTGAGAGGTTGGCCGAACTAAAAGGCTTTTAAGGTGTGAGTTAATGAGAAGGGAGAGTGTCCTTTTATAAGAGGGGTGAGGGGCACCTTTGGAAAAGCTAGAAATATTATTTTATAATAAGTTCATATTGGGTTTCTAATGGAACCAAAGTGGATTATTTATAGGTTAAGGTGGTTATGGGTCAGAAACCACTCATACAATACAATTTAGATAGGTTTGGGTTACTATATTAACCTTATCTTTAAGTATTAACTCTTAGTTAATTAGATTCACTTTTACAATGTCACTTTGTATTTTTATATAATATGGTTAATAAACATACTATATACATCCAAACGAACCCCAAGTTGTCCATTAATGATACACCTATCATGATATAAGTCTCTTGGAAGAACCTTATATTTTTAAGAATTTAATATCAATTAGTAATATAATATATTTTTTAAAAAACTCTTTTATGTCAATTTGACACTATTCAATAATTGATTTTTTTGAAAATCATAACAGAATGATTACTTAGAAAAAAGTTAATTAAGTCAATTATAACATGTCATATTAACCTAAAAAATTATTTTAATTCATAAAAAGTATGAAATTATATTTATTTGGATGTTTATAATATCAATTATTTTAATTTATCACTATTATGGTAATTACTGCATCATCATTGTGTCGTAAATATATTAAATTATATAATGTCTAAAAATAATTAATAAACTATAATTATGTAGGAATGATATGTATCTTTCTAATGAATATTTACAATCTAATTTATCTTATGTATAACCCAATACTAAAAATGTTTTAGTAAATAAACATTGATTTTAACTCTTTTTACTCTTCTTTGAATTAAATAATAATAACTGTCTTAATCTAATCCATGTGGACCTAAATGATAATATTTTATTCCTAAGGTTGATTTTTGTCGAGATAAACTTGTCCAAAAGATTTAGGACATGTGTTAGGGTAATATTAATATCATTTTTACCCTTAATTACCGTATTTAATTTTAACCGTGGTAAATAAAAGTAAAAAGTTAATAATCACCAAAATTTATTTTCATCTCATTGAACCACATTTTACTAATTGATATTGACTGTGTCTCCTGGATTTTCAAAATTACACTCACAGAAGTGGTAAAATTATGTTTTATGAAAAATTTAGTTTTTTAACTACCACTTAGTAGTTTCACTACTTATCAAAAATTGATGTTTTTCAGAACAATGCTGAAACTTCACCCTATGAAATAATTGATATTCCAAATTCAAAATTGATTTATATTTTATAAAATTCCAAAAATATAGGTTTCATTAATTAATTTTATTATTAGTTCTCGTTGTAACAACAAATAGCGTGTTTTTAAGAAACAATATATATCAAAACATTGACAATTGTTTATGTCCAATTTCAAAGTGAAATTAATTCTAATGAACACCATTGGATAAAATTGTAAAAATTTATTCTAATTATACATTAAAACCACTCTATAGTATAATTTATCACTATAAATTATTTTGACTAAAAATGTTTTTTTTAAGTATTTTTCACTATTCATAAAAATTGGAAGTTCTCCAAAAAATACCAAAAATTCAACTTAGGATAATTTCGATATAACGAATCCAAAAATGAGGTCCATTTTTGAATATAAAATATATATAATTTCAAAAAGTAGGTATTACTATTCATAACGTCTAGTTTGATTGGTTGTGCTTTGTGTTAGAACTCGAAGTTCCGTACAACACACGCTACTGTATTATTCAAAGGAAAGCGCACCGTGGAAGCTTGGGATTTTTCATTGTAAATTTTTGATTTCCCCATTCTAAAAAGTAAATTTATTTAGTCAAATTGAATATATAAATGTATAAAATATTGGATTTAAAAAGGGTTCACTATTATAAGTTGGTAAAAGTGCAATGCTGAAAATGAATTTGTTCTTACATTATGTCTAAGAAACACATAATATGGATTCTAAAATTATAAGGATTATATAATGTTTAAAATATAGTTGATACTATTCATAAAATCTTTTGAATGGCTTATTTGTATGTCATGGTGCGCTTGAATTCAGTGTTGCGTGTAGTGCAAGTTATTGAATTATTTTGAAGAAATAACACACTATGAAATCTTGGGGTGCTACATTCTCCCCTCCTTCAATAAATTACGTCTTCGCAATTTGAAATTGTTCTTCAAAAATAAAAGGTTGAATATAGAAAATGTCTTTGTGGGAAAACCCACATCGAAAATTGGGTTGATAAAATTTAGTCTTAATAAAAGGCAAATAGAAATGAAAGGGTAACCACCAAATTATGATCTCTATTCAGAGAACATTGGTGGAAATTAGAGACATATAATTTGAGGGAAAATGTAAATATTTTTAGGTAGTGATTGAGGTCATCAATCACAAACAAGTGTAAAATTTATGGCCTTAAATTCATCAATCTATGATGATTTAAAATACCATCGGTTCAGCAAAACATATGGTATTAGTATAAAACATTTTTTTTGTTTTAAAATCCCTTCACTAAAGTATAAGAATTAATTTCTTCATTCAATAATAGAAGAAGAAAAATATATAATTGACAAGTAGACTCTCAAACTTTAACGAAGTTCTACCACAAACCCATCTTTCATTCCAAAAGATAATAGAACATAAAAATAATATTCTATTTATCCTATTCGTATAGGGTTAAAAAAATGAATTTATAATTCATCTAGAAGAAATGTTAAAAACGACATTATTAAAACCAGGACATCACATGGATCAGTTGTAGGTGATACACCCTTATCGCCCTTCGGTTGTGGGTTCATGTCTCGCAGCCTTGTCGGATGTGACGGGTTGCCGCCCGACCTTCGGGTAGTCCTTTTATGGCAATCCAAAATAATCCAAACTAGAAAAATCCAAAATACTTCAGTCAAAAATTTATAAGGAAGGTAAACACAATGAAGACCCTTTTTTTCCACGTAATAACATGTGATCACCTTCATCATGTATTCTTTTAAAACACTACAACATCCTGAATTACCATAAAACCTTATTGATTACATTCATGATCCCTTATTTCTTAAAGAATCATAGATATACTCCTTCAATCCAAAAATGTTGTAAACCCCAAAAATGATGGAATATACAAATCATTAATCAGTTTCAAGGTAGTCAAGAATATCCAATATAATTTATCCAAATCAATCATGTATTATTATAAAATCACTACCTTGGTACCAGAACCATATTATGGTTTATCTTTCTCTCAACCATATATTTTCCAAATATCTAACCTACTATTGAGTCACTTTTCATTGTTCCACACAATCTCAAGTCCTTATTGAAATAGTACTATAGTACAATCCTTATATACTTCATTATTATTATAACAAGTACATTATTGATACAACACTCAAATGACATAATCATCATAAGAACTCTAATCATTCCTCTTCATCTTTGGTAGTATCATAACTTGATTATTATCCAATAACATCATTTGCAGCATAGTCTGATGACTAAGACATAGGTTCGCGTAGTGTCCAAACTCCTAGCAAATGAACCATTTTACATTTGAAACCATTTTCTCACCCTTGCAGTCAAGTACTTTGTGCCCTTTTACTCCACACTTATAACAAACTCCCATTCCTTTCAGGCAAGTTCCAGGGTGTTTCTATCCACAGTTATCACATATGGGATACTTCTTCTTTTCCCTCTTCCCTTTATCCATCTTTCTCTCTTCCATCCTTTTCTTCTCTTACTTCCCTTAAAAGCCATAGGACTCAGTAAACACATTAATTATCTTATTAACACATGATATTATTTCTTCATATGTTGATAATACACACGAGACTATTTCTCTTATAAATTATGGCTTAAGAACATGAAATATATGATCCTTCATTCTCTTTGTATCATGTGCATTACTGGAGTTCTCATTTCTTCTACTGGGAATCATTTCTATACAATGGCATACACTAGATTAGTTTATGAATAACAATACCTAATCCCAAACTTGTAAAACACATAACATAAATTAAATAGTTTATGGATATAATACATAATCATAAAAATGTGTCCTTTGAGGATGTATATACTCATAAACCCTTCGTAATGGTCTGTAAAGAAAATGAGAATTATCCTAAGCATATCCCCCGAGAGTGTCATAACCAAGAGTGCAGCAAGGCCCATTTTCATGCACCAGTTCCTATTCGAGTCTAGCTCAAAGCGGTGTTTTCGGGTTTTACCCCTAGGTACATCTGTTCCAAAGCCACCTCTACCTGCTCGTATCTAGATAGGGATGTATTGCTCTTAAAACTCACAAAATCTCTACAATACCAAAAATCTAGGAAGTTATTCTATACTAATCCTCAAAGTCCATCTTAAATCTATGTGCTCTAATTAGAGTTTATCTAAATCTAGCGTCCAAGGTTTGTACTAAACTTCCTCTGATACCAACTGTAACGTCCCAACCCCAGTTACCCAGAGTCGGTGCATTATTAAATAACATTGGCATGATCACAAGAAATATCAAGTCTCGAAAGACCGATTAGATTAGTAGACTTGGAAACACTAGATATATTCATAAGTCTTACATTACATCATAAAATTGAAAACTAGAACAACAACTTTTCTTCATATTCCACACTCATATCCCCACATACTATCCCTACAGGTCATTCATAAATTACTTCTTCACATCCTGGGAAAAATAAAACATTGAAAGAGGTGAGCTCAAATGCCCATTAAGGATAAAAATATAGTGGAAACTATCATAAATAAGAATAAACATTTAAGGCCATGTATAACTAAAACAAAAGCCTTTTAAACATGAACTTCAACATAGTATGGCAAAAATAAAATGAAATAATTCCATTTACATATTCACATGGATATTCTACTAATAGAATAATCACATGCAATATCAATAACCACTTTCATAATGATGGAATGCATAATGTCACACTACCATAACCACATATTAAAGGCCTCGTGCCAAGAGTACAAATAAGATTTTTCCAAGGCCTTGTGCCAGGACACTAGTTTGTCTCATGAGACCTACCGATGAAATTGTTTTAGAAGGTACTTACGTTTAAAATTACTGAAATATAATCCACTGTTTTTTTGAAAAATTTATGCAAGATTCTGAAAAAAAAAATTATTCTGAGACTTCTCTACTAATTACAGGTCATGATGGGTCCACGTCCAATCACTTCCTGTCTACCACACTCGAGAGTCGGGTTTTCTGAAAACATTTTTAAGCTTGCGTTAAATACGTTACATTTGCACGAGATTTTCATATATTTGAGAGAAATATCTCTTTTTTGAAATTATATAAAAGTCACATTATTATAAAATAAATCATTTACATTGAAAATATCTTTATAAGCTTGTAAGGTAAGCTTCTAAGATTTTATAATGGCGGAAAATTTCCGTACCCGGCGTATAAGTTAAAAAAACATTCTTACCTTAATTTTGTCTAAAATGTTAAAAAGGACCTTGTTTGGAAAACGATGGAAAGATTCCTTTATAAACCACTTATAAAATTCAAAAAGGGTATAAATGACTTTAACCTATATTATAGTAAATTGTAAAAAATGTTTTGAAATACATTTTAAGGAAACATGGATGGGGATGATAAAGAAATCCCAGTAGATTATTACGTATAAACAACCTCGGATAATGAAGAGATTGTGAAATAAACCCTTACCTTGTACTTTTCCTTGGTTGGGTGTAGGTTAACCTCCTTTATAATGGTGAAATAATTGTTATTAAATTATACAAGATTCATATACATTAATATGATATCATATATGATCATTTAACATTGATTTGTTAATAAGATCTTAGTATTATCGTTGTTTCGGGTGTTAACTTACTCGTTTTCTTTTATATGTTTTGTTATGGAAGTAATATTTGTCATGGATTGGTTGTATCATAATCATATACAGAATGATATCAAGTCCTTAGATACTATTATTAATCATAAAATGATAAGTATACCTGAATGAATATGATGGAGAATGAATCTCATCGCATTCGTGGAGAAGGTTGTCTGTACGTACGCACGAGCGACAATATCATTATTTTGATATTAAAATAATATATAATTGGATGGTATATCATATATACAAAATCATTATCATGTTATATTTATTATTTAAATGAATTTCACATCATCATTATACCCATCCAAATAATAATTTATTGAATAACAATTACACCACGACGTGGAGACAGTAAGCCGTACGTACGCACGTATTGTGACATGTTATTAGAAGGATGGATAGAATACTTAAATATGGTTGTAAAATGTTTATAATAACATCAATGTATATATAATATAATTTAGTTTTTATTTTATAATGGTAATAACAAAAAAAAGAAGAAGTGGAAGAAGAAAGGAACTTGAAAAGGGGTGGTGAAATCATTACCTCTTCTTCGGGTTCTTCTTTTTTGATTTGATCAAAAGGGCTCCTTAAGTTGGCTTTCTGACTAATGTAAGGCCTCTAGGATAACATTAGGGAAGTTTATAGAGTATTTGGGCAGAGTTTGGATGAACCAAAAGTCTTTGAAGGTGTAAGTTAATGAGAAGGGAGAGTGTCCTTTTATAAGAGTGGTGAGGGGCACCTTTGGAAAAGCTAGAAATATTATTTTATAATAAGTTCATATTCGGTTTGTAATGGCCCAAAAGTGGATTATGTAAAGTTTAAGGTGGGTATGGGTCGAAAGCCACTCATCAAATACAATTTATACAGGTTTGGGTTACTATATTAACCTTATCTTTAAGTATTAACTCTTAGGTAATTTGTTTCGCTTTTAAAATGTCTCTTTTTAATTTTATATTATATGGATAATAAACATTCTATATACATCCAACCGACCCCAAGTGGTCCATTAATGATACACCTATCATGATATAAGTATTTTGGCCGAACCTTATATTTTTAATAATTTAATATTAATTAATAATATAATATGTTTTTAAAAAAACTTTTTTATGTCGATTATGACACTATTCAATAATTGATTTTTTTGAAACTCATCACAGAATGATTACATAGAAAAAATTTAATTAAGTCACTTCTAACATGTCATATTAACCTAAAAAATTAGTGTAATTCATAAAAAGTCTGAAATTATATTTATTTGGATGTTTATAATATGAATTATTTTAATTTTTCACTATTATGGTAATTACTGTATCATCATTGTATCATAAATATATTAAATTATATAATGTCTAAAAATCATAAATAAAATATCATTATTTGGGTAATAATTCTATCTTTCTAATGAATATTTACAATCAAATTTATCTTATGTATAACCCTATATTAAAAATGTTTTAGTAAATAAATATTGATTTTAACTCTTTTAACTCTTCTTTAAATTAACTAATAATAAATGTCCTAATCTAATCCAAGTGGACCTAAATGAAAATATTTTATTCCTAAGGTTGTTTTGGGTTGAGATAAACTTGTCCAATAGAATTAGGACATGTGTTAAGGTAATATTAATATCATTTTTACCCTTAATTACCGTATTTACTTTTAACCGTGGTAAATAAAAGTAAAAAGTTACTATTCACCAAAAATTATTTTCATCTCATTGAACCACATTTTACTACTTCATTTTTACCGTGTCTCCCAGATTTTCAAAATTCCACTAATAGAAGTGGTAAAATTATGTTTTATGAAAAAATCAGTTTTTTAACTACCACTTAGTAGTTTCACTAGTAATCAAAAATTGAAGTTTTTCAGAACAATGCTGAAATTTCACCCTATGCTATAATTGATATTTCGAATTAAAAAATGATTTCTATTTTAAAAAATTCCAAACATATAGGTTTCATTAATTAAATTTATAATTAATTCCCATTGTAACAACAAATAGCGTGTTTTTAAGAAACAATATATATCAAAAGATTGACAATTGTTTATGTCCAATTTCAAAGTGAAATTTATTCTAATGAACACCATTGGATAAAATAAAAAAAAATTATTCTAATTATACATTAAAACCACTCTATAGTATAATTTATCACTATAAATTATTTTTATTAAAAAAGTTGTTTTTCAGTATTTTTCACTATTCATAAAAATTGGAAGTTCTCAGAAAAATACCAAAAAACCAACTTAGGATAATTTCAATATTACTAATCCAAAAATGAAGTCCATTTTGAAATATAAAATACATATAATTTCAAAAAGTAGGTATTACTATTCATAATGGCTAGTTTGATTCATTGTGCTATGTGTTAGAACTCGAAGTTGCGTACAACACACACTACTGTATTATTCAAAGGAAAGCATACCGTGGAAGCTTAGGATTTTTCATTGTAAATTTTTTATTTACCCATTATAAAAAGTAAATTTATTTAGTCAAATTGAATATATAAAAGTTTAACATATTGGATTTAAAAAGGGATCACTATTAAAAGTTGGTAAAAGTGAAATACTGAAAATGAATTTGTTCTTTCATTATGTATAAGAAACACATAATATGGATTCTAAAATTATAAATATTATATAAAGTTTAAAATTTAGTTGATACTATTCATAAAATCTTTTGAACGACTTATTTTGTATGTCATGGTGTGCTTGAACTCGGTGTTGCGTGTAGTACATGTTATTGAATTATTTTGAAGAAATAAGACACAATGAAATCTTGGGGTGTTACATTCTCCCCTCCTTCAATAAATTGTGTCTTCACAATTTGAAATTGTTCTTCTAAAATAAAAGGTTGAATATAGAAAATGTCTTTGTGGGAAAACCCACATCGGAAATTGGGTTGATAAAATTTAGTCTTAATAAGAGGCAAAGAGAATTGAAAGGGTCACCACAAAATTATGATCACTATTCAGAGAACATTGGTGGAAATTAGAGACATATAATTGGAGGAAAAATGTAAATATTTTTAGGTAGTGATTGGGGTCATCAATCACAAAAAAGTTGAAATTTAAGGGACTTAAATTCATCAATCTATGATGATTTAAAATACCATCGGTTGAGAAAAACATTTGGAATTAGGATAACACATTTTTTTTCTTTAAGATCCCTTCACTAAAGTATAAGAATTAATTTCTTCATTGAATAATAGAAGAAGAAAAATATATACTTGACAATTAGAGTCTCAACCTTTAATTATGTTCTACCACAAACCCATCTTTCACTCTAAAAGATAATAGAACATAAAAATAATATTCTATTTATCCTATTCATATAGGGTTAAAAAATGAATTTATAATTCATCTAGAAGAACCATTAAAAAATGACATTATTCAAACCAGGACATCACGTGGGTCAGTGGTGGGTGATACACCCTTATCGCCCGTCGGTTGTGGGTTCATGTCTCGCGGCCTTGCCAGATTCGACGGGTTGTCGCCCGCCCTCCGGGTTTTCCTTTTATGGAAATCCAAAATAATCCAAACTAGAACAATCCAAAATACTTCAGTCCAAAATTTATAAGGAAGGTAAACACAATGAAGATCCTTTTTTTGCCACATAATAACATGTGATCAACTTTATCATGTATTCTTTTAAAACACTACAACATCCTGAATTACCATAAAACCTTATTGATTACATTCATGATCCCTTATTCCTTAAAGAATAATAGGTATACTCCTTCATTCCATAAATGTTGTAAACTCCAAAAATGATGGAATATAAAAATCATTAATCAGTTTCAACGTAGTCAAGAATATCCAATATAATTTATCCAAATCAATCATGTATTATTCTAAAATCACTACCTCAGTATCAGAACTATATTATGGTTTATCTTTCTCTCAACCATATATTTTCAAAATA
Organism: Viscum album; assembly: GCA_963277665.1. Lineage (NCBI taxonomy): Eukaryota > Viridiplantae > Streptophyta > Magnoliopsida > Santalales > Viscaceae > Viscum > Viscum album. Next base: position 132,034,273 of record OY728134.1, on the reverse strand, counting down.
TCTAACCTACTATTGAGTCACTTTTCATTGTTCCACACAATCTCAAGTCCTTAATGAAATAGTACTGCCGTACAATCCTTATATACTTCATTATTATTATAACAAGTACATTATTGATACAACACTCATATGACATAATCATCATAAGAACTCTAATCATTCCTCTTTATATGTGGTAGTATCATAACTTGATTATTATCTAATAACATCATTTGCGGCATAGTCTGATGACTGAGACATAGGTTCTTGTAGTGTCCAAACTCCATGCAAATGAACCATTGTACATACGAAACCATTTTATTACCCTTGCAATCATGTACTTTGTTCCCTTTTACTCCACAGTTATAACAAACTCCCAATCCTTTCAGGCAAGTTCTAGGGTGTTTCTATCCACAGTTATCACATATAGGAAAATTCTTCTTTTTCCTCTTCCATTTATCCATCTTTCTCTCTTCCATCCTTTTCTTATCTTGCTTCCCTTAAAAGCCATAGGACTTAGTAAATGCATTACTTATCTTATCAACACATGATATTATTTCTTCATATGATGATAATACATGTGAGACTATTTCTCTTATAAATTCTGGATTAAGAACATGAAATATATGATCCTTCTTTCTATTTGTATCATGTGCATTGCTGGAGTTCTCATTCCTTCTACTGGGCACCATTTCTAAACAATGGCATACACTAGATTATTTTATGAATAACAATACCTAATACAAAACTTGTAACACACATAACATAAATTAAATAGTTTATGGATATAATACATAATAATAAAAATGTGTCCTTTGAGGATGTATATACTCATAAACCCTTCATAATGGTTTGTAATGAAAATGAGAATTATCCTAAGCATATCCCCCGGGAGTGTCGTAACCAAGAGTGCAGCAAGGCCCGTTGTCGTGCACCAGTTCTTGTTAGATTCTAGCTCAAAGTGGTGTTTTTGGGTTTTACCCCTAGGTACATCTGTTCCAAAGCCGCCTCTATCTGCTCGTATCCAGACAGGGATGTATTGCTTGGAAAACTCACAAAATCTCTACAATACCAAAATTCTAGGAAGGTCTCATATACTAATTCTCAAAGTCCATCTTAAATCTATGTTCTCTAATTAGATTTTATCTAAATCTAGCGACCAAGGTTTGTACTAAACTTCCTCTGATACCAACTGTAATGTCCCGACCCCAGTTACCCACATTCGGTGCATTGTTACATAACATTGGCATGATCACAAGAGAGATCAAGACTCGAAAGACTGATTAGATTTGTAGCCTTGGTAACACTAGATATATTCATAAGTCTTACATTACATCATAAAAATGAAAACTAGAACAACAACTTTTCTTCATATTCCACACTCATATCCCCACATACTATCCCTGCAGGTCATTCATAAATTACTTATTCACATCCTGGGAAAAATAAAACATTGAAAGGGGTGAGCTCAAATGCCCAGTAAAGATAACAATATAGCAGAAACTTTCATAAATAAGAATAAACATTTAATTCAATGTATAACTAAAAAAAATCCTTTTAATCATAAACTTCAACATATTATGGAAAAAATAAAATGAAATAATGTCATTTTCTTATTCACATGGATATTCTACAAATCGAATAAGGACATGGAATATCAATAACCACTTTCATAATGATGGAATGCATAATTCCATACTATCATAACCACATATTCAAGGCCTCGTGCCCAGCCTACAAATAAGATTTTGCCAAGGCCTTGTGCCAAGACACTTTTTGTCTCATGAAACCTACCAATGAAATTGTTTTAGAAGATACTTACGTTTAAAATTACTGGAATATACTCCAGTGTTTTTATGAATAAATTATTCAAGATTTTGAAAACAAAATAAATAATTCTGAGACATCTCGACTAATTACAAGTCATGATGGGTCCACGCCCAATCCCTCCCTGTCTACCACACTCGAGATTCGGGTTTTCTGAAAACATTTTTAAGCTTGCGTTAAATACGTATACATTTGTACAGGATTTTCATATATTTGAGAGAAATATCTCTTTTTTGAATTATTTAAAAGTCACATAATTTTAAAATAAATCATTTAATTTGAAAATATCCTTATAAACTTGTAATGGATGCTTCGACGATTTTATAATTTCGAAAAATTTCCATACCCACCGTATAAGTTAAAAAAACAGTCTTACCTTAATTTTGTCGAAAAGGTTAAAAAGGACCTTGTTTGGAAAATGGTGGAAAGATTCCTTTATAAACCACTTATAAAAGTCAACAAGGGTATAAATGACTTTAACCCATATTCTAGTAAATAGCAAAAAAAGTTTTGAAATACATTTTTAAGAAACATGGATGTAGATGTTAAAGAAATCCCAGTAGATTATTACGTATAAAGAACCTCGGATAATGAAGAGATTGCGAAATAAACCCTTACCTTGTACTTTTCCTTGGTTGGGTGTAGGTTAACCTCGTGTATAATGGTGAAATAATTTTTATTAAATTATACAATAATCATATACATTAATATTATATCATATATGATCATTTAACATTGATTTGTTAATAATATCTTAGTATTATTGTTGTTTCGGGTGTAAACTTACTCGTTTTCTTTTATATGTTTTGTTACATAAGTCGTGTTTGTCATGGATAAGTTGTATCTTAATCATATAAATAATGATATCAAGTCCTTAAATACTATTATTAATCATCAAATGAGAATTATACTTGAATGAATACGATGGAGAATGAATGTCATCGCGTTCGTGGAGACGGTAGTCCGTACGTACGCACGAACAACAATATCATTATTTTGATATTAAAATAATATATAATTGGATGGTATATAATATATACATTATCATTATCATGTTATATTTATTATTTAAATTAATTACACATCATTATTATACCCATCGAAATAATAATTTATTGAATAACAATTACACCACGACGTGGAGACGGTAAGTCGTACGTACGCATGTATTGTGACATGTAATTCAAAGGATGGATAGAATACCGAAATATGGTTGTAAAATGTTTATAATAACATCAAAGTATATATAATATACTGTATTTTTTATTTTATAATGGTAATAAAAAATAAAGAAGAAGTGGAAGAAGAAAGGAACTTGAAAAGGGGTGGTGAAATCATTACCTCTTCTTCATGTTCTTCTTTTTGATTTGATCAAAAGGGCTCCATAAGTTGGCTTTCTGACTAAAGGAAAGCCTCTAAGATAAAGTTAGGGATGTTTATAGAGTATTTGGGCAGAGGTTGGCCGAACCAAAAGGCTTTGAAGGTGTGAGTTAATGAGAAGGGAGAGTGTTCTTTTATAAGAGGGGTGAGGGGCACCTTTGGAAAAGCTAGAAATATTATTTTATAATAAGTTCATATTCGGTTTCTAATGGACCCAAAGTGGATTATTTAAAGGTTAAGGTGGGTACGGGTAGAAATCCACTCATCCAATAGAATTTATACAGGTTTGGGTTACTATATTAACCTTATCATTAAGTATTAACTCTTAGTTAATTAGTTTCACATTTACAAAGTCTCTTTGTATTTTTATATTATATAGTTAATAAACATAATATATACATCCATGAGACCCCCAAGTGGTCCATTAATGATAAAACAATCATTATATAAGTCTCTTGGACGATCCTTAGATTTTTAGGAATTTAATATCAATTAATAATATAATTTTTGTTTTAAAAACTCTTTTATGTCAATTTTGACACTATTCAATAATTGATTTATGTGAAAATCATAACAGAATGATTACTTCGAAAAACGTTAATTAAGTCAATCCTAACATGTCATATTAATCTATAATATTTGTTTAATTCATAAAAAGTCGGAAATTATATTTATTTGGGTGTTTATAATATAAATTATTTTAATTTTTCACTATTATGGTAATTACAGCATCATCATTGTGTCATAAATAAATTAAATTATATAATGTCTAAAAATAATAAATAAACTATAATTATGTAGGAAATAGTTTTATCATTCTAATTAATATTTACAATCAAATTTATCTTATGTATAACCCTATATTAAAAATTATTTAGTAATAATCATTGATTTTAACTCTTTTAACTCTTATTTGAATTAAATAATAATAAATGTCCTAATCTAATCCAAGATGACCTAAATTATATTATTTTATTCCTAAGGTTGTTTCTGGTCTAGATACACTTGTCCAATAGAATTAGGACAGTGTTAGGGTAATATTAATATCATTATTACCCTTAATTACCCTATTTACTTTTAACCGTGGTAAATAAAAGTAAAAACTTACTATTGACAAAAAATTATTTTCATCTCATTGAACAACATTTTACTACTTGATATTAACCGTGTCTCTTGGATTTTCTAAATTCCACTCACAGAAGTGGTAAAATTATGTTTTATGAAAAATTCAGTTTTTTAACTACCACTTAGTAGTTTCACTATTCATCAAAAATTGAAGTTTTTCAGAACAATGCCAAAATTTCACCCTACAATATAATTGATATTATGAATTGAAAAATGATGTCTATTTTACAAAATTCCAAAAATATAAGTTGCATTAATTAATTTTATAATTAATTCCCACTCTCACAACAAAACGCTTGTTTTTACGAATCAATATATATCAAAAGATTGACAATTATTTATGTCCAATTTCAAAGTGAAATTAAATCTAATGAACACCATTGGATAAAATGGTAAAAATATATTCTAATTATAATTTAACACAAATCAATAGTATAATTTATCACTATAAATAATTTTGATTTAAAAAGTTGTTTTTAAGTATTTTTCACTATTCATAAAAATTTGATGTTCTCAGAAAAATACCAAAAATTAAACTTAGGATTATTTCAATATTCTAAATCCAAAAATGAATTTCATTTTGAAATATAAAATAAATATAATTTCAAAAAGTATGTATTTATATTCATAACGGCTAGTTTTATTGGTTCTGGTGTGTGTTAGAACTCAAAGTTGCGTACAACACACGCTATTGTAGTATTCAAAGGAAGGCGTATCGTGGAAGCTTGGGATGTTTCATTGTAAATTTTTGATGTCCCCATTCTTAAAAGTAAATTTATTTAGTCAAATTGAATATATAAAATTTTAAAATATTTGATTTAAAAAGGGTTCACTATTAAAAGTTGGTAAAAGTGAAATACTAAAAATGAATTTGTTCTTACATTATGTCTAAGAAACAAATAATATGGATTCTAAAATTATAAGGATTATATAAAGATTAAAATTTAGTTAATACTATTCATAACCTCTTTTGAATGGCTTGTTTGGTAAGTCATGGTGTGCTTGAACTCAGTATTGCGTGCTGTGAAAGTTATTGAATTATTTTGAAGAAATAACACACTATGAAATCTTGGGGTGTTACACCAATGGTTTTTTCTGAAATCTCATATTGCACACAGGGCCGAGTCATACTGAAAAATAATTATATAATTTTATTATTTTAAATGGTATTTAATGAATAGAAGTTTTATTAGCTAGAATGAATTGAAAATACAATATTATGATTAAACAAGGTTGTCATATTTTTTTACATTTATCCAATAAAATATACAGGCCTAAATGAGTTTGGATCAAATTTTAAGCATAAATACTCCAATATTTTTAAAAGATTGTTTTACCTCATTTTGATGGAAAACCATTTTAAATCTAATTTTTGTAACTTTATTATTTTTTATTTAACAAATTAATATTCATATATAGAATCAAGATATCAAAATTTAATTTGGGAAATTTTTTGGTAATTTTTTAATAATGTTCCTTTTTAATGAATGGTGAAAAATACTTCATTTTATGTCAAACATGTCTTTTCAGATCACTTATTTATATGGGTAGATGATCATTTTTATTGGAATTAAAGTGTAATTAGATTATATTTTTATCATGTTATCCAATACTTTTCTTTAGAAGTAATTTCCCTTTTAAATTGGACATAAACACATGTCAATATTTTTGTAGTTTTTACTTTTTAAAATCAAGCTATTCTGTTTTGACAAGAAGAATTAATTTTAAATTAATTTCTAATAATAATATGTTTTGAATTTTGAAGAAATTCAATATATATTTGGAATTAAGAGGTTCAAATTTTTTAGGTAGTAAACCTTTATTTGTAGGAATTATGAATAGTAAATTCAGTAAATATTTTATTAACCATGGTTAAGGGGTAAATCAGGTAAATAAGTGAAAATAATAATTTTTTAATACTATATAATTACCATAACATGTGTCCTAACCCAATTAAATAAAATATTTCTGACCACGGTATTCCTTGGATCGAGTTTGGGTACCCGTGGAACCACTAGTGTGTGTAAATTATGGTTAATTACTTTTAATTTAATGTAATGGAAAATATAACATATATATGTATCTTTTAATAAATCAATATTTATATGAGGATACATTTTTTATAAATTCTGCAATAAATAATCATTATAATTATAAAAAAAATTTCTAAATAATGGTATTTTATTAATAATTTTTATATATTAATTAAATAAATTTAATATAGAGTCACTGATGATGAAGTGATGCTTCATTAATAATGTATTCAAATAATTGATGCTATAAAGGATAAAAAATGTAATTTGGTTATTTTAATGTCATACACAAATTTTATGGATGATAGATACATGTTATATTATTATTAATAATGTCTTTTACAATCAATCAAGATGTTATGGATTTTTAAAAATCTCATTATATGAATAGTGTCAAAATTGACATAATTTATATTTTAAAATATCAAATATTTTATTAAATATTTTAAAATTCCAAAAAATATAATGTTTTTTCCAATATTTATAGTAAGTCTAAAATTTTATTATAACCTCTTTAATTTGATATTTTTCATGTTTTGGTAACTATTTGGATTCTTAATGTGTTAAATTCTTGATGAAATGGTAATAGAAAAAAGATTTTAATAAAAACAAAAAGTAATAAAAAATATCCAAAACATTTATAATTCTTATTGGATGATTTTATTTCGTCTTATATTCATCTTATATTAGAAATAAATTAATTTGTACTCATTTAGAATATAAATATAATTTATAATAAAATAATAAATCAAGATATTCCCCAAGTTCCCCTCATCCCTCTTATAATAGGGCACCACCTCTAACCCATTACATACACATCTAAGCCCCTAGTCTAATGAAACCTATTTCCAAATAATCTCTCAATATCACTTTATTCCTCTTAGAGTCCATACCCTAGGTATATGGAAAGAGACCCATTTTGGCTCAAATCCAAAGAAGTTATCCGATTTGAGGTAACATATTCTCTCAAGTTTCATTCCATTTTTTTTGCCTGCTCCACTCCCTATTCTCTTGTTATTATTATTTTTTTATAAAAAAAGTATCTTAAATAAACTAGGTTGTTTTTATGTGATGTATTATAACTAAACATACACACACCTCCATCTAATTGAAATGAACATACTGTTTTTGTGAACGGCAAAGTGATGCATCACGAAAAAATGATTGTTCAATATTCTCTTACCAATTAATATGGTGGAAATTATGATGACACTATAATTATATATATTATATATATAATTTAATTTATTTATATTATTATTTAGTTATCACATATAATATACCTTTATTCTCTTCATGTCTTATAAATAAGATAATTTAATATGAGGAAGTGTGGACTACCGCCCCCTCCATGTGACAGATTGCATTCATTATATACATAGAATTTATAAAGGATTGTATTAAAGTACTTATGTGACATATATAAAATATATATTATACTATAATTATAATTCTCTTATGTAAAATTTATTTTTCATTCCATTAAATGTTAAAAAGAAATGAAAGTAGCGTTCATGCATACGTACGCCTTACCATCTCCATGAATGGTGTGTTTCATTTCTTATGTCAAAATTATATGGAAAATTCTAAACACATATATACTAGATATGTATGATTTATTTTATATATAAATAAATAATACCATTCTATAGATAATTTAATTTTTACAACATGGAAAATTTTTAATTATAACAAGTTCATTTTTGACACAAGTTCTGAACATCGACAAAATGTTAGATATTAAGAATGAACATTACGTAATTGTTATAGGTAGGTAATAAGTGATATAAAAGGAATAATAAACATTATAAATCTTCCGAATAAATTAAAAATTAATTTTTTTTATTCAGGAATACAAAAAATTAACGAGTCAAGTCAGACATGAGGTAAATGATTTTGTCTAAATCTTCTTTCATTGAGGAAAATTTTAAATTCTATGTGGTCTTCTTGTATATGGTGTATAATAAAACCCATTTACATTTACTTTAATTGAATGGGAATAATTGTTTTCTACCATGTATTTTACTAATCTACCAAAGGAATGTTTTTGAACGTATGCGGTGATAATCACCTTACCACCATTGTAATCATTATATGGCATCCTCTTGAAGACTTAATGTTTATAAAAGGAAAAAGAGACCCCTAATACCGTTTGTGGGTGTTTTATTATTCAAAAAGTTTTTTGAAATTTATTGATTATTTCAATGTCTTTAAATTATTTATTGTGATTTCAAATGAAATTTTATTATTGAAATGTTGATATTTTCCATCTTTTATGTTTGATGAATATTTAATGGAACTTGGACATTTGACGGGTTGTTATGAGATAAACCAAATGATGAGGAGTTTTGTAATAGAACAAGGATTGGTGGATACATTATATCCTACATTTAATTGGGTATGGATTTTTTCAGTAAGGATATTCCATTTTTTTGAATGATTTTTGGAAGTCGACTATATGGTTATTCCATTTCAGAAATATTATGTCCCAAATTTACCTTTTATGTTTTCTGACATAATTCCATGGTTTTTATAGTAATAGTTTTGATACAATAGGGTAAGTAATTACTGTTTATTCATTTAATAGTATTACCTTTTTCATAAAGATGAAAATTATTACTTATGGTATAATATTCATGGTTTACATGTTGTTTTGAAAAACTTATAGTTTTACTCCTTTGTATATCCCTTACTGAGCACTTTATTCCCATAAAATGTTTTTGAAATGTTTTTCATAGGACTTGAAGTTGAATAGGATCAAGTATGTGATCACATAAATGTCCTCATATTTAAAACATGGAACTAAACATGATTCGTTTATTTTTAGAGTTTTTATTTTATAAAAATATGGATACTGAGTAAAAGTGTATTCATGTAATATTTATGTTTTTATTTATATGTTATGACCTAAATATCTAATGTTATTAACCAAAAGAGATCCTAAATTTGAATTATTAACTTAATTAATGATTATGTAATGTTTAAGGCTGGGGCCCAATTGTAGCAGTAGGAACCTGTGGTGGAGAGATGAAATGTTATATAAATGTGGGTGTTGGTGATGGAACCATATATGATGGAATAGGTTGATGTTTGTATTACCTATTTATGTGATTTTTAGGGCTATTAGGCTCAGTTATGAATATTTTTAATCTATAATGGCCAAATTCCTAGTTTTATCTACATTCCTTTTACCTATAACTTGTGGCAATTATATGTGATTGGTTGCATGTATTTTATTGGCTGTATCTTTGAATAGTTTCCCTAGAGTACCTATATATTATATTTTACTAAAAATGAATAAATATTTCCTAACCCATGGGGGTTGGATATTTTGGAATTAAAATTCAAAAAGAAGTTAATCTTGATAAATCAAGTACTTATATTGTATTATCCTTGGAGGGTATAAACATTACTTTAATTATTAATGTAATGAAATGTAATTCAATTAAATTCAGTGTGGAATAATAATAATGGTTAATTAATGTCCTACTAATTAATTATCAGATGAAAATAAAAAAAATGAATGATGTAATTAATTTACATCATTAAATTATTATGTTCTTCTAGGATATATTTTTTTACTATTTAAGTGGGGAGTCTAAGTAACATTAGATATATTTTATTCTAAGACTAGGTTATTCACATATTGTTGTTGTGAGATATATTTTATAATATATATTATTTTATTTAATATGCTACACCACCAATGTAGGTTAGGGTGACTGAAATATGGTGGACTATGGGAGGGTGTTTTCCCTAATATCCTGTTTGTAGGATGGAGGATAATTACCCCTTGAATCCCTACTCACTTCTCGTGGCAGTTACATATGATGGTATGCAAGACAACTAGTTTTCCCATATATGATTGAAGATATTTTTTATATCATTTAGTTATTTAAAACATATGCATAACAAAATTTATTTTCTAATGGATAATTATATGTTTGAAGTTTATTGGCTATGATGGATTGAGGTGCATACTCATTATATTGGATACAATGTCTTGAGGTATAATATCATATATTTGATACGGGTCATGAGGGTATTCTAGATACCTAAAACTACTTTGTTAATATATATATATATATATATATATATATATATCTGTGTGTGTGTGTGTGCATGCACGTGTGTTATATTGGATGGTACGGCGAATTGATTGATGAGGTCCATGTTTTGATTACTTTTTCTAAGTGCCTTTTGGTTGACTTACATTTCGAGAGAGATGGATCATGACATGCATTGTCAGAGAAGAGTGGAAAACTAATGGGTAAGATGGATCATGGTACCCATGATGTTAAATTACTAAAATAAATGACCTATTATATGAAATACATGTTAGGAGATAGGCATTGTTTCGTTGGGTACATTGTACACCTATTTAGGTGAGGAATTGCTATAACTATTGTTTACTATGTTTTCGAATTCATTATCTATCATTTGAAAGAGTGTATATATGGGGGTTCCTCCTAAGTATACTCCTTATCACAAATGATTTATATATAAAATATTTTCATTTCAACCAAATCATGTTGGATGTGATGCTAGATACAATTGGATCATTGTTTAATAGGATATGTTTGAGCTTCATGGACACTAAAATCATTACCTTTGGGTAATTTTAGTTTTCTGTTCGTGTTTTTAGTATAATTGGGAATTGAAAGTTTCATATGGGATTTAATTATTTTTATATCCATAAAATGTGTTTTTTATATATCCTTCCAATTTCTCTCTTCGACACATTTCTCTAAGAGGGTAATGACTCCCATGTGTATGTTTACTATAACCTAGGTTCATGTCTCTAACCCGATACTGACTAATGGTGGGACACAGAACATCATTAAATATCTCTCCTCATTGTGCTATCTTTTTGGATAGGGGGTCATGAATGAGATTATAGTATTTATCTAGGTTTATTTTAGACACATACAATCATCCCTATACATATTTATATTACAAATTAGGCCACATTTAGTATGAAAACTTTTATTGAATATCATATACAACTTTTTTGGTACATAGTTAACTATATATGTTACATTATATAGTGCATTGTATAGAAATGAAGGCTTCAAATTCATATATATTTCATAATTTTATATAAATATACAATAAATTACAAAAATACATTCATGTTGACAATAATTGTTTAGTGTATTTGGAATCATAGGATCATAATATTTTATCCTGACGAAATATCTTCAACATCTCCCATAAAAATCTCCAACATTAGTACTAATACCTAAAATCATTCTTAATATCCTTAGTACAAGAGACCTAAAAGGGGTGATATCAAATTATCATTAAGGGTAATCAAGGGATACTTGTATGAATAAACATAACCGTAAGTGTATGAGTATGTGATCATGATAATAGAAGATCAAACCCTTCATATAAAAGATCATAACATTTATCAAGGAATAAATATTGGCAGTTCATAATACATGAATAATAATGATGTAGTGGTTATATGCCATGAATGAATAAGATAAGATTAAACATGGAATTGTGACAAACACATAAGAATATAATATGATTTATATAGTATCCATTGAATCACTTGAGGACTATCTTAGTGGAAAAAAGCTTTTACTAAACTAGGTGAACCCCCATTCCGGCCCTCAATTGCTAAATCGAGTGAACCCTCATTCTAGCCCTTTATTATTGAATTGAGTAACCCCTCATTAAATCCATGGATTACAGAACCAACTAAAAACTCAATCCAGCCCTTTATTGCTGAACCGAGTAAACCCTCATTCCATCCCTATGTTAGAAAACTTATTAAACCCCCTTTACAGGACACTATTATTGATTAGAGTAAACCCTCCTTCCAACCCAATATTTCATAACTGAATGGACCCTTATTCTATCCCTATATTACTGAACCATGTAAACCCCTATTTCAACCAAATATTATTGAACCAAGTAGACCCTTGTCCAAGCCTTGTATTAACTAATAAAATATAAATATTTTCCTAATTCATTGAACGGAGATATAAGTCCCAACTGTATCATAATGATATCATAATTTCATGTTCTACAAGATCATAAATAAACATTTCATAACCATTGAAATTAAATGGGTATCATAAACATGTAAATATATCAAATCCTGTGGAAAGGGATTTAGGTTTCTTACTTGTTTCATTAAAATCATATCATGTAAAAGATAAACTGATTTCATAGAACTATAAACCATGAAGGAGAAATGGTTCTCAAAAAGAAAAGGTAATTAATAATAACTCATTCATAGAAATGATATGAAATAAACTTTAGATAATTTCCTGGATGGAATGATTCACATCCCTAAATGCCAATGTAGATGGAAATTAATTTTGATATATCCTCTAAAAACAGTTCTTGAGGAAAATATAGTTTCTTTTTTGAAAAAAGTGATTTAAAAAAATGTAACCATTTGAAAATTGTTTTCATAATAAATAACATAAAAAAACAAAGAAGACATGAAATAATTTTGATAATATTATTCATTGAATAATTTTATAATAATCTTCAAAACATTTTAAAAACACATTTCTTTTAAAAAACAAGAAATATTTTATTTAAATATTGAAAATGTTTTTGAACTATTTATTTAAAAATACATTGAAAACATATAAAGAAAACGTGAAAAAATTTTGAAAATAAAATTTCTTGAAAACAAATAAAAAATTCATGTGAAATTTATAACAATTATTTATCTTGAAAACTATTAAAAAATGAATTAAGTCATTCTAAAACCCCATTTCTGTGAAAGTAGAATAAAAAATTGTAAATAACATGAAAACATTATTAAAATAATGTTCCATGAAAACATATTAAAGATGTTTAAAACCATTTTGAAATCTAATTTCTAGGAAAATTTGTTTTAAAACATTTTCATTAAGATTTAATTTTTAACAATAAAAAGGGAGCTTTGAATAAATTATAATTAGTAAATATGTACATGTTGTATGAGATCAAAAGAACATTCCTTTTTCATGGTAAAAAGGATAGAAATGTTCACTGTTAGAAAGGAAACACATATATTCACTTTATATTTTTTGTAAAACTGAAAAGGAGTGAAATTTTATATTAGATATTATAGGAGAATGGAGTAATATTCTTGGAAACTATTTTTATAAAACCTAGATTTCTGACTGAAAATTGTAAAATGTGTGGCTTTCCGTAAAACACATTCTTAACTATCTTATGTAACAAGAGTAGAAAATTGTAATAAGACATAATTATATCATAAAACAATATAGTATAAGGAAACCCAAGAATATAATTTTGATATGGATCATAATATTTCATCAATTGAATCATAAATATATATAATAATGAAAACCAATTATACTGTCTAAATAAATTCATATAACATGGTATATTGGGAACATTCTCTCCATAAAATGAAGGAAAATTAAATAAAGAAAATATTATCATAAAAATATTGAGATAAGTGACATGACATAAAACATATAATTATATGAGACTTGAAAATTAAGTTATATTCATAAAAAATATTCTCAAAGAATGAAAATTGATAAAAAAACATTTTTACTGATTTTTTAACCTTAGAAACATAAACCCCGTGATAGAATAATTATTAAATGGGCATGTGAATACCCATTAATTCAATTTCATGATATATAGAAAAAAATCAGAATTAGTAAATACACAACACATATGGAAAGAGAGGTGATCGTAGCTTGTATCTCACAGAAATTAAATGCGAGATTAAATCCCTTAATCTTATGACTTGATTATTTTAGTACTCATACAAGATTAAAATTTAATAAATTTAAGATTATTAAAAATATTTTAATTAATCATATAATAATCCATAACACCATATATGATTTGATTATGACATTATATTACCCTCTTGTTAACGATCCTATGATAATGTTTCACTTCAGGTAAAATTCAATTTGTTCTTCGCATGTGCCTTAATTGGTTTACTTTTAGTCCTTATACTTATAAAATGATTCCATAATTAAATACACGATATCAATATCATGTATATATATTATAATTTTATTGTAATAGTCTATTGAATATAGGATTGAAAAAAGGAATACACTGCTCTTGGAGAGGGTAAGCTGCATGTACGCATGAACGTTGTCTCAGTCATTATTGTCATGCTGAAAGACTGAATGTAAATTAAATATGTATATATATACGTAATTATTAAATTAGAATTAGTATAATATATATATAATTTAATATAATTTATACAATTCATAATATATTTCATTTTGTGTGTGAACGAATCACATCATTTTGAGGGGGCAGTAGTCCACACATCCTCAAATTAGATAATCATATTAACACCAAATGAAAAGTAAATTGTTGTGATTTGTAAAAGGAATAATAAAGAATAAATACATAATAAATTTAATATATGATATATATAAACATACTTTCATTCATAATGGCCTCCATGAATTATCGTAAAGTGGAAATGAACAATCATTATTTTATGAGGAAGTAGTTCGTGGTACCCAGAAACAATATGTTCAACATCCATGAGTTGAAGGTGTGTGTATATTTAGGTTAGAAAAATTGTATGAAAACAACCTTGAAAATTTTGGATATTAGTTTTGTGACACAATAAGTTAATGAATTTATTGGTGGTGGTAGAGAAAGAAAATAATGGAAATGATCTTTAGAGAAGATGTTACTTCTTAATCGGGTAACTCTTTTTGGTTTTTTCCAAAAGGCTTCCTTGTGAAGGTTTCTCCCCAAAGAGAGTATTCAAGGTAGATGGTAGGATTTTGGGAGGATATATGGTAAGATATCAGGCTATTATAAAAGGTTTTATATGTGTGAGTAATGGGTATAGCGGTGGCCTTTTTTAGTGAAGGAAAAGTACTCGTTTTGGATTTTTAGAAAACAATTAGGTGCACACATGTTATTACATAAAAAAGTCCTACCAATCCAAAAAAAAAAACTAATGAAGGTTTATGGTTGAAATACAGACATAATATGGATTTCTCACAACTATATATGTAATTGGGCCCATAATTTAATGTATTAGTCCGTAATTAAGATTAATTTCGACTTAACTACTATGATTAACATTAATCACTATTACTATTCATTTCTATCAAAAATTAATTTGGTATTAATAGACTCAAAATAATATACTGAATAAAATGGATTACATAGGGTTTTTGAATTTAAATTCTCATAAGACAAAAAATTAAAATTACAGTTAATCCTGTAGATGGGACGAAATAAAATGGTTTTAAAGTCAGAAAATGTTCAAATGCTTGTTAAGATTTTATATTCTGTTTCAATGTGAAAGTGATTATAATGAATTATATTATATTAATAGATTTATAATTTTTCCAATGTGCACCTAAAAGAAATTTATAACATCATTTATCATTAATAAATAATTAGAAAAAAATATGGTTTTTAACTAAAAAGTAGTATTTTTCACTATTCATTAAAAAAATGATGTTTCTCAAAAGAATCTGAAAAATTCATCCAAGGATAATATCAATGATTTTTAATGATAATTTAATATAATTTTATTAAAATTATTTTCAACATTTGTCTAAAATATGTTTTATTATTAAAAATTTTCATCGAAGAAGATGGTATTTTTAACACAAAAAGAGCTTTACCAAACATCTCATCTTTAATTATCAATATGATTTACTTATGTAAGAAAATTATAGAGAATATTTTAAAAGTATTTATTAATATTCATGTAACTCTGTTTAATGGCTACATTAAAATTATATCATTTTAATAATTATATTTATATATATGTGTGTTTCATTGAAACTCAGTATTTCATGCATGGTACGCCATGTCGGTGTCACGTGTATCGAATGGAATGTTGGTTTTGCGTGTAGCGCAATCCATGTTAGAACTATTCTTGAATGGAATTATTGATTGTGTTTTTCTCATATATAGATATAATTAACTATTTCTAGTTTCATGTGAAATGAATGGAATTATTTAAAAGATAAATTAATTTGGAAAACACATAATTCTCAAAATCTATGAGTATTACTTTCTACACCCATAAAAATAATTTCAACCTTGATACCCATCTAGTTTATCCATTGCTTAATACTTTAATGTTTCAGTCATAAAACCTTACATTGCAAGAATGGATACAAGAACATCCCTTAAAAAGTGAAATTTTGTACCATAATGGTTAACCAATTTAACATATAACTGGGTTTCCAAATATAATAACATAGTATGGGATTGAAGATTGGACATAGATTAAAAACAAAACTTTTCATAGGTATTGATTGAGTTCATAAAAAAATTAAAAATCAAAGAAATGCGGAGGGCCTCAAAGTAAAAAATCGTTAATGATTTTAAAGTCCATCAGATCAATGAAAATTAATGTATTAGGGAAACAATTTCTTTTATCACATTTAGAATGTTGATTAATTCGTGATAATGTTTTATAAACAAAATTCCATTATTGGGTTTTTCATTGAAATATTTCTAATACATTCATTACCTCATGGAATGAATGTCGAAAAATTAAATTTTATGAACACAAATTAAAATACGCTTTTAAGAGATCTTAAAGACCATAAAAGAATATAAATTATTAATATTTTCCTTATAAAAACAACATGCATGTATATATAAAAATAAAAAATTACACTAAGAGATAATCTTTAATATTTATTCATTAAAAAATAAATATAAATTAACCAAGACATCACGTAGGCCAGTGGTAGGAGTGAAACACATATCGTCCTTTGGACATGGGTTCAAGACCTACAACCTTCCTGGATATGATTTGTTGTTACCATACATACATGATTTCCATTTTTAAAAACAAATTAATATAATATATTATACGAAAATCCATGAAATAAGGTTATTCACTAATTCTCCTTTTAAAAATGTTTTTAACACTAATTAATTTCAAAATTACTTACTCTAAATCATACATATGAATTCCATGAATTGTAAACCTGATAACCCTTTTCAACCTTGAAAATCCAAATCATTAGAAAGAGAGTCACGAAATTATCTTAACATTGATTCCCCTATATAACACAATGTAGTTGTTGGTTTTCCAATTCCAAGCATGTGAATACCCTCATCATATATTCTCAAGAAACATGGTAACAACCTAAATTACCATTAATACTTTTTTAAAACATGTGTGATTCATTATTAAAAGGTGTATTATATCAATTATATAAATCCAAAAATGTTGTAAAAGTAATTAGTTCTGTCATAAAATACTTATCATAAAGTCCTTACGTAGTTATAAACTATCAATACTATACAATTTAGATATTCATATCCCATATATCAGTATCCATACAATATATAATTAAAATAAATAACATATTAAGGGTCACCATCCCTATGTAAAAATATTACCATGTAAATAATTCACTTTAACTATCCATAAGTTACATTCAATATAGACATTAAAATACACCGTGAAAAATATATGTATAATTATCCTTGTATATTTAATCATTCATAACTTATGAATCCAAATACATAAATACCTCGATTACTTCATCGTTAATCCATTCATAATAATACCCATTTCTTTTCACATTTCATCTATAGTCTCATCATCATCTGTAATATAACCATTACTCATACAACCATTGTGATTCACATCAGGAACATTCCTCTTGGAACACTGGGATGAAAAATATCATATTATACACGCATAAAACACCTATACATTGATGATGTCCTATAGAGGAAAAAATCATATCTATATTGTTAATTGAACTCGTCATTTTCCCTTGAAATTATTTTTTTGTGTACTTATTTTTTATAGTCAAAACCCTTATTATTCTACTAAGAAAATGAAGAAGGATATTATTTCCCCATTCTAGACATAAAGGAAAAATTATATTCATTCCTTTATATTATCCTTTACCTAAAATCTCGTTTAACTCATTCTTTATCATCCATGGTGATTCTGTCAGTTTTTTAAGGTTAAAATTATTAATCAAGTTTGGTAAAAATTGATTAGGCGTGATCACTACAACATTCACTCCAGTGATTACCCACCCGATTTATCTGGAAAAAATATTCCATCACATTCAACATTATACTAGTTCCTTCTGGTTCCTGCCATCAACTATAACTAGAAGCATAGTGTGAGATTTGTTTAATATCTAATAAAACATCATATTCACGAAAATAATTACCTAGAGAATAACTAAATCCGGAATCTTTTATTAATCATTATCACACTAGGATTATCTACGGTTATTTATAGACAAATTAAAATTAAATCCTTTATAATGGTTTGTGATGGGTTTTTTTATTCCCATGGAATATCCCACATGACTATCAAATGTGGTGTAATGTAAGGCCTATTACCATGTACCATATTACCCCATGCCAAGCCTAAAACATCTTGTCCATTTTATTACCCCAGGGTACATCTGTGTCAGATCCACATCTACATGTATTTTCCTAACATAGATGTATTTCATGGAAAACAATAACTCTATACTTAACAAAAAATCAAGTATGTTTCCCTAACCATTAAATAATACTTATAAATATCCATACAGACATCCATAGACATATAATTATAAATATAACTAGTGACCCCACAACAGTTTTCTCATCCTTGATTCCCACGGATGACTAATCATTTCCAATGATTCCCACTATAACGACCTAGGCATGACATATGTGGATATTACATCATTTTAGATAAATATTATGTATATTAAAAAAACAAAGTCCAAAGGAAAATAATATTTTAGGGTATTTGGAAACATGGTAACAAAATATTCTATCCCAGTCAGTGATATTAAATATCTCTCATAAAGATATCCACCTTTTGTACTTCTACCTAAAACCTTTCTTCCTATCCTGGGGACAGGAAACATAAATGTGGTGAGCTCAAATGATCAGTAAGGGTAATCAAGTGATAGATGTAAGAATAATAATGATCATAATGGTATGATTATGTGATTATGAAAATAAAAGATCATACCATTCATATCAATGAACAAAATAGAGATTGTGTCATAAATATTGGCATGGCCTAATACATGAATCATACAAAAATATAATGAATAATATATGAAATCATAACAGAGGAATAAAACAAGAAATATTGGAAAACACATAAGCATATTATATGATTTCCATAGTCCCCAATGCATGACTTCTGAGACCATCTTAGTGGATAATTTCCATAACTACACTGGGTGAAGCCTCGTTCCAGCCCTGTATTACTGAACCGAGTGAACACTCATTCCAGCCCTATATAACAGAACTGAGTAAACCCTCATTCCATCCTGGTAATACTAAAATGAGTTAACCATTATTCTAGACTTTTATTATAAAATAAATTATATCCTCATCCCAGTCTTGTATAAATTAACCAAATAAACACTCATTCTAGCATTGTATTACTGAATAGTGAAAAACCTCATTCTAGTCTTGTATTACTGAACTGAGTAAACCCTCATTATAACCCTATATTAATGAACCAATTAAACACTCATTCCAGCATGGTATTACTGAAAAAGGTAAGCCCTATTTATAGATCTCTATTATAGAACTGGGTAAACCCTCATTCCGTCCATTTATTACTGAACAGAGTAAACCCTCATTCTAGCTCTGTATTATCTTATGGGATATAAATATTTACCCAATTCATTGGAGATAGATATAGTTATCACACATCACAAAATGATATCATATATACCTATTCCACAAGATCATAAATAAACATATCATAACCTATGAAATGAAATGTTTATCAAAATCATGGAAACATAGCACAACCTGTGTAAATAGTTACAAGTTTTTAATCATTTCATCAAAAGAATTACTATAAAAGAGAAACAGATTTTATATAAGTATAACTGGTGAAGGAGAAATAGGTTTCATAAAGACAACAACATTATGATCAACTCATTAATAGAAATTATATGAATGAAACCTTTATAAAATTTTCTATAAGATATGAGTAACATCAATATATGACATCATAATTTTAAAATAGCTTTGAAATATCCTTGAAAAAAGTTTTGTGAGGAAAATAAAAATTCTACTTTTAAAATGGTGTTTTAATACTATTCCACATCGGAGATTAATGAATAATGAGTGGTGCAGAAATGGTTTGATGAGTGTCATCACCTTTCCCTTTTTCCATAGATAAGGGCTCTAATCGAATTTACCATTCCATTTTTTCAACCCGTTCAACATCATTATCATTTTAAAACAGTTGAATTAACCCTATGGGGATCTATTGGTCCAATCGGGTAATTACGTGAGGTTAAAGCAGTCATGTAATCAGTCCTTATCGAATATATTTTCCATGTATGGTCTCTAACAAGTTTATTCATGGATCCATAAACACCCAATGGCCTTGGTAGACATGATTCATGGACATACCTTCCAAAGGAATACACTCATTGGCTGAAAATTAGGCCAAAAACACTTAAAGACTCTATTGGGAAAGTGGATGGGTGGTCATTCTCACCACACCCTTTAAGGGTAGGATTGTTTATTCTTCTAGTTCTCTCTTATGATTTATGTTGTGTTCATATGTTCGTGAATCCTTTGTTCAATCCCAATGAGTGTGTCCATAGTAGACCATTGGATTCCCAGATCGTTGTGAGCATCCATATGTTTGAGGTCATAGAGGTGGTGCTGACTTATCCATATTATAAGGTACTCAAGATTTTATTGTCATCCTGGGGGGATGGAAGGTGACTCGATGTTGGGATCGGGACCAAAAGGAGGGCATCCTACAAATCCTCTAGAGAGGAATCATAATTCTCGTAGTTCAGATTTTGTGGGGCTTACACATAAGAGATTCCCATTTAAGGAAACATGATTGGGTAGACCCTTTATGGATGGGAACCCATTTGAGATAGGTACTTCTGGAAGGCTTCATAAGTATCATGATTTGATGAAGAATTAGAGTTCTCATTGAAAAAATGGTGTGGGGAATACTCTTGGAAACATCCCTTTTGATAGACATGATTGGGTGGACCCTTTATTCACGGGCGCCCATTTGATATCAGGCCTTCTATTAGGTGTCCTACGTATCTTGATTTGGTCAGTAATCAAATTTTTCAGAGTTCGAATGTTGTGGGGATTACACAAGGAAGATTCCCATTTTATAGACATGATTGGGTGGACACTTTTGGAATGGTCACCCTTTTGACCTGGGCCTTCAAGAATGCATCCTACATATGCAGATTTGATCAAGAATCAGAGTTCCCAATGTTCAGAATATGTGGGGATTACACATTATTACTTCCCATTTGACACAGATGGTTGATTGGACCCTTCATGGGAGGTCACCCTTTTGATCTCGGGCCCCGGGTAGGTTTCCTACGTATCCTATTTTGACCAGGAATTAGAGTTCTTATAGTTTAGATCGTGATGATGTTTTAATCATTACAAAAATCTAAGCTCATGAGATTCATGATTGGTGTGAGAAACTATAGGATTTGATAGAATCAATAGTATACATGCCTCCTCTCTGATTGGTGGGGGCAAGAGAGCCCGCGGTAGAAGAGGCTGGGGTGACTATTGCAGAGGGAATGAAGCAATGACCCTTTCCATGTGAAATTTCATTAAAGTAATTATGGCCCACCTCAAAAGATTGGAGACATTCCTTTGTGGTAGTTTCACAGAATATCATGTTTAGTATACTACAGTTTAATTTCATAAAGCTTGGACGATGATTAACTCGACGATAATAATGTTGGGATGTTCTGATATGCCTCGAGCATGAGAGGGAAGGAACTTGCAAACCGTGATTCTATAGGATCAGGGATCAGGAGAAATTATATGTATCATGGAATCAATTGAGGCGTACATAGTAAGGAAATTACTCTTATGAGGATGTATTTTCCTTGGGTTGATGGATATATTTATAGGCAACGTTTGGAGAGCCACAGAGGCATGATGTGTATAGTCAAGAAGAGGTGTCCTGAGGAAACAAGCCTTTATTTTTTGATGATTTTTGGAATTTTATCAAGATATTAAATCACCAAGTATACTATATTTTAATTTCATATAGCTTGTATGTTGGAATCAATTCTTAAATTCATGTGTAATCGACTATTACAATACAGATTAAAATTCTATTGTTAGGACGATAAATCATAGTTTATAGTAAAGAGTTTGGACTAGTCATTATAGAAGCCCATTATTAGTTGTAGGATAATTGATATGGGTTGTTCTAATATGACTTGAACTTGAGAGGGAAGGAAAGTGTAAATAGTGAATTTAGGGATTGTCGGATCATGGGAAATGATATAGGGAATGGAATCCATTGAGGCATACAGAGGTATGAAATGACTATCCTTAGGAAAAATTTTCATGTTGTTGACATAACATTTTTTGGGAAACATATGCAGATCTATTGGGGCATGATGTGAATTGTCAATCACGGGTTTCTTTCGAACATTTTCCTTTGTCTTCTGATGGACAAAATGTTTTATGAGGAGCCATAATCACTAGAGACACTGAGTTTGATGGATGGATAGGATGTTTTCAGGTATTTAAAAAACATTTAGGTAGTGATAGTCTATGGAGATCTAGATCAATGTTGAATATGAAACATGGGATAAGGATTTTTAGGAGGTTCATGACGAATTTCTCTTCTCAAGGTATTCAAGTGACATATATTTGGGTGGAATTATGGCACAATGGAAAATGTTGTCAACCTGACCAAAAAAGGTTGTGGTGCGACTGTCCATTTTTCATCGGGGTAGTGACCGTTGTGAAGGTACTGGCCCGTAGGGCTGACACCGCATCCCAACACTAATCCTAAGTAGGGATGTGGGGGTGTAGCCCCGACATTATGGACTATTGGGTGTGAAATATTTTTCAAATATGCCATCCGTGTATGAGCTGGTTGCTTAAGATGGTACGTGGAGGAGGTGTCCATGTATGATGGTATACAAAGGGTATTTCTGTGAACTATTATCCAAATAATGGAATCTGCGTATTGTCTTCCACATATGGGAATCTGGAAACCATCTTCCACATATCAGCATCTGTGATCCATTTTTTATTATATTATTTATTGTTTTTCTGGTTGGATATAAAGGATATTATTTATAAGTTTAATTAGAAGGACTGTCTCGATCCTCTTTCCACATATGGTTCATGGAATGAATTCTATGAATTTTTTATTGTTTGTGGGATGGAATCCATGAACTGCTTTTAGTGCAGGAGAAATTTCACTCCCACCCTCTATATTATTCATCTACCTTTCACCCTTCACCTGGATCTCTCACCATCTCACTTCACACACTCTTTTCAATTCCCATTGTAGTCATTTTATATAGAATTGAGGAAGTTATATCTACGGTTCACATGGCACCTTTTGTGGAATCCAATGGAGGAATTTTAGCATGCATGTGACTCTATCAAGCATGGTTTTTGGAGGGTTTGGCAAGTCCTCAACTAATCCTTATCTGCGAACCACATCATTCACGGGGATGGTGTGCAGGGTGCTCCTCTTTCTGATTCTTGTTTGCGAAAAACGTTTGAAGTAAATTCTGTTCACATATGGAGATTATTCGTGAACTTCTTCATTCAATAGAAAATGCATCTTGGGCCAACGTGTCATAAGCCATGAATGTGCTAGTGGTTCATGACATATTCCTCCCGCTAACCTTTTCGGGTGATTGTACGTAGCCGAACATGATTCATTTTAAAAATTTGTCTTCTATTAAATTTATTGTCTAATTTGAAATCCAATTTTCCTTTCTAGAAATGTGGAACTATATAATTTCACTTGGCTGAATTTTCTGGACCCTACAAATGCCCCCAATCAGAATGAGTTTTGGTCAGGATGAAAAAGAGGTGATTCCGATGTATAAGTATTACATACATGAATGATCAGATAATGTACTAGTTTTTTAGAGCTAAGGGGCTCATCGAGTGTAGTCCAACTATTGCTAAGGCTTTATTGAATACCTCATGATGTTTTACAACTTTTTCATTGTTACACTAATTTTATCATAAGCCTGCTAGACACGAGCTTAGTAGTTATAATTTGGATTTTGATTAGGCCGCCCATCATGAGTTTTCGGCCTAATTAGCTTTTCACCTTTTTCTGATGGATCAATATTTATTTAATGGAAAAATACTCAACTATTACCTGGAGGTTCTTTCGGAGTATTTTCCCTCTGGTGAGAATATAATCTTTTATTTCTAGCAGTTCAAATTCCAACCAATCAAAAATAATAATATTGTTTTGGGTTGAATAGACTGCACCAAATTTAATGGGGCAGGGTCATGACTGATGACCATATGTTTATAATGTTTTAGTATCCTTTAGACATGGGTTATGGATTTTTCAATACCCAATATTTTTGGGTTATGGACATGCGTGAGGCTCCTGAGACGCTTTAGGCATACATAAGAAGGAAAGGACTCTCCTATAGACATATTTTCCTTTGATTGGTGGCCATTTTTTTGGGAGACATATGCGAAACCAATAGGGCTTGATGTGCATAGTCAATAAAAGGTGTTCATAAGACAATAACCATCCATTACTTATGGTCGAGTGGGATTTTCAACATTTTGGATTTATATGGATCTTGGGAGGCAAAATAGGTGGATCTATTCTGTTGTGTTTTCTGAGAACAATATGAACATTCATATCAGCCTTGAGTGGAAAAATTTTCCCACTAATCTCTTACTTGTGTGAGGGAGATCTGGTATGTTTTTAGTTAAGTTAAGAATCATTTCTACTCCAGGGGAACTTTGGAAAAAGGAGGTACATAAGCCTCCATCCAAGAGTTTTCCAAATATAGGGGTGTGACAAAACGTGAACGTCATTTGAGCATATGGAGGATGGAAAAGACACTACTAGTGATGAATCTTCCATTTAAATACAATAGTATTTTTGGGTGATATATGCAGAGCCACCGTTGAAAAATTATCATAGTCAAGACTAGATGTTCGTAGGAAACCGACCTCAAGTCATCGACAAACTTTTTAGATTATGGAGATTGGGAACATTCAGAATACAGTGTGTGTCCTTTGACCAGGGGTTTTCCAAATCACAAAAGGATGCTTTTTAGATGAACTTCATTGGGGAAACATAGAAATGAGTGGTGGAACTCTTTATTTTTCATATAGAAGAACTTAATACATAGCTATGTAATATCTTTTATAGACCTCAAAAGAGAAAAGAGAAGAATTGGGACCATATGATTTGATATATCCAGGATGTGAAAAATAAGGATAATGTAAACCATGACCTTGAGAGACCTTGAATCAGGAGGGATGGAATGAGTCTTGGAATCCATTTGGCATACTGAGAAAGGATAGGACTCTCCTGGGGATGAATTTTTCTTTGACTAACAGACTTTTTTGATGAAAATGTATGCATAGTCATCAGGGAATTCTTTCCATAGTCAATAAATGTTGTTCATAGGACACTAGCCTTCCACCCCAGATGGCCATGGAGCATTACGAGGATTCCAGATCTCTCAATGCATGGATTTTGGAATTTTCAAAGAGCGTATCCGGACATATTAGGGACATTTGAGAAGTGATTTACTCATGGAATCGTGTCCCTTACTTAAATATGACTCATACATAGGGTGAGGTATTCATTCTATCATAGGGATACCTGATCGTTTAACATCACATGGCTAGGATCCGAGGTTCCTCTCATAACAGAGAACCATGACATGCCTTTTAGGGTCATGCTACTATGACCAAATTCTAGGGTTTTTTTTCCATAATGTCTCAGTGGATCTATTGCTATGATACCTAGGCTCAGGTGAGCTATTCTCGGTGTGAGAAACATGGGATTACAAGGGTTTTATGTCACAATCTAATAATAGCGAATTCAACAGTATGTTGAATATCTTGGATAAATCCATTTCCATACATTTTAGAATCATGCGGTGAGAATGATTTTGGCCTTGTATATTAAGTTATACAGTGAGGAAGATTTTGTCCTTCCAGTTTAACGTCGTGCGGTGAAAAGGATTTTGGATTTTCATTTTAATGTCATGTGGTTATTTTGGCTGGGCAGCTTAACATCATGCAGTGATTATGATTTTCACCTTGTAGCTTAATGTCATGCGATGAGGTCTATTTTGGCTTTGTATTTTAACATCGTGTGGTGAGGAATATTTTGGGTTTCCATATTATCATCGGTAATTGAGGATGATTTTGGCCTTCTAGTTTAACGTCATGTTATGATGATGGTTTTGGCCTTATAGTTTATATTTGTGTGGTGAGGATGATTTTGGTCTTTTAGAGGGCATCAAAATTCTCAGATTAGTCATTGTTAGGGTGTTCCGACATTCCTCATATGTGAGTGATGATAATATGTGTAAATGATAGTCCCATGGGAAACAAGAATCAGGATGTATGACAAGAGGATTGAAATCCATTGGGTGAAATAAGGCATGAGAAGACTCTCATGGGGACGACTTTTCCATTGATTGACAGACATTTGTATGGGAGACCTATTCAGTGCCACTGGGGAAAGATGTGCATAGTAAATCAAAGGTGTCTATAGGACACTAGAATTTCATCCCATACGGCCTAGGATAATTATAAGGATCCGTGTTTTCCTGACGTATAGAGTGTGAAAAATGGGAAATGTGTGCCTGGGAATGTGAGAATACCGATTCCATGATTAACCATGACTTTCCAAGTGTGTCCACCTAGGTCCAACCCATGCCTGTAGGAACGGGGAATTTTTTTTTCTAGTGGCTAGGCTAGGATGTCAAATATCTGTTTCATTGCATGTTTTATGAAGTTAGAAATAAATCCACATGTAGTTCTATAATATCCCGACAAATGTTTTTTTCTCTGAATGAAACAATTGAAGACCTTTTGGATTTACTTGATATGGGTACAAGGCCTACCATACTCCCATGAGGTTTATTTTCTTAACAAAATCCCTAAAACTGATCCTAATATCACATGAGTTATACTCCATGTGTGAATGAAAGAGTTGTAACAATGTCTCCTTCACAAGTGTAAGCTGACAGAGAATATGATGGGGGGGATTGTCATTTAGTTTCCTGATGGCGCTCTGCCAGGATCAAAGATCTAGGCGTCACTATGTATCCTACGATGGTTAGAATCAAGCCGAATGTAGTTCTTCATGTACATCGTACTGTTTTATCTTGGTCCAAATGGTAGGGGAATTTTCATTCTACCCATCATGTTTGTTAGGTCTTCCATGTTAACCCATTTTTTTCCTTCATAATAGAATCACTATCACCATTCCTAATAACACGTTATTTGTACTCGATTTGAGAAACATGGATTGATAATGGTTTCTTTTATAAATATGGGTATATAGGGGGTGTCACTGAGGCATTTTTTCGATGGGCGGGGGATGGGCATGGATCGAGGATCGAGGAATCTATAAATATCCTGCATGGGATGAAATCATGTCCCATATAGTTATATGAGAGATAATGCAGTTTATTGTCATGCGATTGGGATGTTTTAAGCTACATAGTTTAACATCTTACAGAAAGAACATGAGTCACAGTTTAACATCATGTTTCATTGATGTGTTCCTTCCTGTTTAACATCTAGTTGAAAGGACAATAACTCATTGTTTAATGTCTAAGAGTTTATACCTTTTAAACACATAGTTTATGTAATTAGAGTTTGGACCATGGAATTGGTGGATATTTTTTTCTCATAGTTTAGGGTCATAGGGCACATAACATAATGTTGGGGCATTTTTTATGAGTCATAGTTTAGGGTCATTGAGTTTGGACCATGAAATGTGGGAATTTTTACAAATATTTTAAGATATTAGAGTTTGGACCAAACCACTAGAGAATTTACATTTCTCATAGTTTAGGTTAGTAGAGTTTGGAAAATAACATTGGGGTTTTGTTGTTACTCAATGTTTATGGTCATAGAGTTTAAAAAATAACAAGGGGTCATTTTTAAAAACTCATTTTTTAGGGTTGTAAATCATGGACCTCCACATTGTAGGGAATTTTTACTTTATTTTATTGTTGTATGGACTTATATCTACATAGGTTAGAGTCATGTGGCCAGGTTGTGGACTCATAGTTTAAGTTCTTATAGTATCAACCATAACATTATAGGAATCCTTTATGACTCCAAGATTAGGGATACAATGATTGGAAAAATGGGTAGGGGTGCTATAACTCATAGTTTAGGGTCATTGAGTTTAGACCAGAAAATAGGTGCATTTTTATGCGAAATATTTCTCCATGAACTTTGAATTTATGGGATCCATGATGATCTTTCCATCTATTGATATCAAGGCGTATTATTTATTTGAATAATCCCTATGTAACGCCCCGACCCCAGTTACCCAGAGTCGGTGCATTAATTACATAACATTGGCATGATCACAAGAAAGATCAAATCTCGAAAGACCGATTGGTTTAGTAGCCTTGGAAACACTAGATATAATCATAAAGTTTTACATTACATTTCAAAGTGAAAAACTACTACAACAACAAAGTCTTCATATCCACACTATTAACCCCTCATAATATCCCTGCAAGTCATTCATAATTTACTTCTTCACTACCTGGGAAAAATAAAACATAGAAAAGGGGTGAGCTCAAATGCCCAGTAAGGATAACAATATAGCAGAACATTCATAATAAGCATAAACATTTAAGGCAATGAATTACTAAAACAAAAGCCTTTTAAAATTGAACTTCAACATAGTATGGCAAAAATAAAAATGAAATAATGCCATTTACTTATTCACATGGATATTCTACTAATTGAATAATCACATGCAATATCAATAACCACTTTCATAATGTTGGAATGCATAATGCCAGACTATCATAACCACATAGCCAAGGCCTCGTGCCAAGACTACAAATAAGATTTTGTCAAGGCCTTGTGCCAAGACACTAGTTTGTCTCATGAGACCTACCGATGCATCGAGGAGCTATAGAGGGCTCCACCCGTCACTTATTAAGTCCAATGCATTCCCATATGAAAAGGTTTAAACATAACATAAACATTCGTATTAAAACTAGCATACGAAATGTCAATAATTTCACCATAAACTATGAATGGTATAAAAATAGCACATCCATAGTCAAACATATCACAAAACCTTCAATACAATATAGAAGTTTTGTATCATAATAAATCAACTTCAAATAATCTTAAAATCCATCAAAGGATGTTGACATAGATGAAATCAAAATTCTTTTTAAAGAAATATCCCTTTTCATTTTGAAACCATTTAAGATCCATATAAAATAAAACATTTTCTTTGAAAATATTCTTATAAGCTTGTAAGGAAATCTTTGAAGATTTTATAACGGCGTAAAATAACCGCACCCGCCGTATAAGTTAAAAAAAACATTCTTACCTCAATTCTATCGAAAAGGATAAAAAGGACCTTGTTTTGAAAACGACGGAAAGATTCCTTTATAAACCTCTTATAAAAAGTCAAACAAGGGTATAAATGACTTTAACCCATATTCTTGTAAATAGTAAAAATGTTTTGAAATACATTTCGAAGAAACATGGATGTGGATGATAAAGAGATCCCAGTAGATTATTATGTATAATACAACCTCGGATAATGAAGAGATTGTGAAATAACCCTTAACTTGTACTTTTCCTTGGTTGGGGTAGGTTAACCTCCTGTATAATGGTGAAATAGTTGTTATTAAATTATACAAGAATCATATATATTAATATGATATCATATATGATCTTTTAACATTGATTTGTTAATAATATCTTAGAATTATCGTCGTTTCGGGAGTTAACTTACTCATTTTCTTTTATATGTTTTGTTACATAAGCCATGGTTGTTGTATCTTATTCATATCCAGAATGATATACAGTCCTTAAACATCATTTTTAAATCATCAAATGATAATTATACTTGAATGGATACGATGGAGAATGAATCTCATCGCGTTCGTGGAGACGGTAGTCCGTACGTACGCACGAGCGACAATATCATTCTTTTGATATTAAAATAATATATAAATGGATGGTATATCATATATACAGAATCATTAACATGTTATATTTATTATTTACATGAGTTACACATCATTATTATACCCATCCAAATAATATTATATTGAATAACAATTACACCCCGACGTGGAGACGGTAAGCCGTACGTACGCACGTATGGTGACATGTTATTCAAAGGGTGGATAGAATACTGAATATGATTGTACCATATTTATAATAACATCACAGTATATGTGAGATACTGGAGTTATTATTTCAGAATGGTAAGAACAAAGGAAGAAGAAGTGGAAGAAGAAATGAACTTAGAAAAGGGTGGTGAAATCATTACCACTTCTTCGGGTTCTTCCTTTTGATTTGATCAAAAGGGCTCCTTAGGTTGGCTTTATGATCAAACTAAGGCCTCTAGGTTGTAGTGAGGGATGTTGGGAGAGTATTTGGGCAGAGTTTGGCCGAACCAAAAGGCTTTGAAGGTGTGAAGAAATGAGAAGGAGGAGTGCCCTTTTATAAGAGGGGTGAGGGGCACTTTTGGAAAAGCTAGAAATATTAATTTATAATAATTTCATATTCGGTTTCCAAAGGCTCCAAAGTTGACTATTCAAAGGATGAGGTGGGGATAGGTCGAAAACAACTCATCAAATAGAATTTAGACAGGGTTGGGTACTTATATTAACCTTATCGTTAAGTATTAACTATAAGTTAATTAGTTTCACTTTTACAATGTCTCTTTGTATTTTTATATAATATGGTTAATAAACTTACTATATACATCCAAGCGACCCCCAGGTGGTCCATTAATTATTAACCTATCATAATATAAGTCTCTTGGCCGAACCTTAGATTTTTAGGAATTTAAAATCAATTAATAATATAATATTTGTTTTAAGAACTCTTTTATGTCAATTTTAACACTATTCAATAGTTGATTTTTTTGAAACTCATAACAGATTGATTACTTCGAAAAAAGTCAATTATGTCAATCCTAATATATCATATTATCCTAGAAAATTAGTTTAATTCATTAAAAGTTTCATATTATATTTATTTGGGTATTTATAATATCAATTATTTTAATTTTTCACTATTATAGTAATTACTCCATCATCATTGTGTCATATATAAAATAAATTATTTAATGTCTAAAAATTATAAATAAAATATCATTATGTAGGAAATATTTTTATCTTTCTAATGAATATTTATAATCTAAAATCCAACATATATAACCCTATGTAACAATTGTTGTTCTAAAAGATATATGCTTGTGTCATTTTTGTATTCATTTTAACTTAATTAAAATAAAGTGTCATTATCACTTACAAGTGGATCCATGGGGTCCCAAAATTGACACAAAGATGCCCATGGTCGACCATGTATCAACGAATAGGGTTAAGACACGTTTTAGGGTAATTTAGTATTATTATAATATTATTTTTTAACCCTTATTTACCGGATTTACCCTTTAACCATGGTAAATAAAATATTTACCGCAGTAATTATTCAAAATGTGTAAAAATAAAAGTTACCTATTTACATAATTTGGACATCATGATTCCAAATATGGAATCCATTTTCCTAAATTCAAAACACAGAAGTGGCAGAAATTAATTTAAAATTAATTCCCGCTGTCAAAACAAAAAGCGTGTTTTTAAGAGATAATAACTATCAAAAGATTGACACTTGTTTCTGTTCGGTTTAATTGTAAAATTATGTCCAATGATAAACATTAAATTGAATGGTAAAAATATATTCTAAATATACTTTAAAACCACTCAAATTCAAAGTTTATCACTATTAATTATTTTGATTAAAAAAGTTGTTTTTAATTAAAATTTAGAAATTTTCACTATTCATCAAAATATGAAAGTTATCCGAAATGTACCAAAATTTCACCCTAGGCTAATTTTGATATTCCGAATCCAAAAATGAAGTCCATTTTGAAATATAGAATATATATGATTTCAAAAATTAGGTATTACTATTCACAACGGCTAGTTTAATTAGTTGTGGTGTGTGTTAGAACTCGAGGTTGCGTACAACACACGCTATCGCATTATTCGAAGGGAAACGTACCGTAGAAGCTTGGGGTGTTACATTCTCCCCTCCTTCAAATAATTGCGTCCTCGCAATTTCTAGGGTATTACTGCATAAAAAGACTCGGGTGGTTCTTCATCATAAGTTCCTCGGGTTCCCACGTTGCCTCTTCCATCTTATGATTTCTCCACAAAACTTTTACCAGACGCGTCGTCCGGTTTCTCAGTACTTGTTCTCTTGTATCAAGAATCCTGACGGGCTCTTCGCAATAAGACAGATCGGGTTCCAGTTCTAATTCCTCATAGGTGAGTACATGCGTCAGATCATGCATGTATTTCCTCAATAGAGATACGTGGAACACATCGTGAACTTTGGAGAGACTTGGCGGCATTGCCAATCGGTAAGCTACAACCCCAATTCGTTCTAGAATTTCGAAAGGTCCGATGTACCTGGGACTCAATTTACCTTTCTTACCAAAACGTATGACTCCCTTCCACGGAGATACCTTCAGAAAAACATGATCACCGACTTGAAATTCCAAATCCTTCCTTCGATTATCGGCATAGCTCTTCTGCCTACATTGAGCTGCTTTGATGTGATTTTGGATTACTTTCACCTTTTCCACCGTTTCCTCCACCAGCTCTGGGCCTACAAGTTTTCTTTCACCAACGTCATCCCAACAGGTTGGTGTACGACATCTCTTTCCGTATAACGCTTCATATGGTGCCATCTGTATACTCGAATGGAAGCTATTGTTATAGGAAAATTCTACCAGTGGTAAATATTGATCCCACATACCCTGAAAGTCAAGTGAGCAAGATCTCAACATGTCTTCTAAGGTTTGAATAGTCCGTTCTGATTGTCCGTCTGTCTGAGGGTGGTAAGCAGTGCTCAAATGAAGTTCTGTATCCAGGGATTTCTGAAGACTTTTCCAGAATCTTGAAGTAAAACGGGGATCACGATCAGAAACAATTGATAGGGGTACTCCATGAAGTCTCACAACTTCATTAATGTATAGTCTTGCTAGACGTTCCAGGGGTAGATCTTCTCTTATATCAAGAAAATGTGCTGACTTGGTAAGACGATCAACAATAACCCATATTGCATCGTTCCTTCTAGGAGTCTTCGGTAGCCCCATGACAAAGTCCATCGTAACATTGTCCCATTTCCACTCCGGTATGGGAAGAGGTTGCATGACTCCTCCAGGCTGTTGCCTTCCAGCTTTCACTTGTTGACAAACCATACATCTTGACACAAAATCAGCAATCTCCCTCTTCATATTGTCCCACCAAAAATGTTCTTTCAAATCTCTATACATTTTGGTGCTCCCAGGGTGTATAGAGAAATTGGAACTATGAGCATCATCCAGCAATTCCCTTTTTAGATCAGGTATATTGGGAACACAAAGTCTCTTCCCGAATTTCAAAATTCCATCTTCATACACAAAGTCTCTCAATCTCCCATCATTCACAGCTTTAATCTTCTTTTGGAATTCGTCATCATCGGTCTGAGAACTCTTAATCCTTTCTAGTAAAGATGGTTTGGCAACCCTTTGAAAAAGCATTGATGTTTCACCTTCCCTGGTTATTCCCATGTCCATTTTCACTAGATCCATGAAAATTGGATCCCTTTCAATTCTCATATTGTTCAAAACTCCATGGTCTTTTCTACTCAAAGCATCTTCCACCTTGTTTGCCTTCCCCGGGTGGTAGTGTATCGTACAATCATAATCCTTGAGTAATTCAAGCCATCTCCTTTGCCTCATGTTGAGTTCTTTTTGTGAGAAAATATACTTCAAACTCTTGTGATCAGTATAAATCTCACATTTTTCACCATAGAGGTAGTGCCTCCATATCTTCAAAGCAAAGATCACAGCTGCTAACTCAAGATCATGAGTAGGATAGTTTTGTTCATGAATTTTCAACTGTCGTGATGCATAGGCAATAACTCTATCATTCTGCATAAGGACACAGCCAAGTCCTTTCTTCGATGCATCACTATAAATAACGAACCCATCATTCCCTGATGGTAGAGTAAATATAGGAGCATTGACTAATCTTCTCTTCAGTTCTTCGAAACATTCTTCACACTCTTTTGTCCAAAAAAAATTAACCCCTTTACGTGTGAGCTTCGTTAATGGGTTAGCCAATCGGGCAAAATTCTGGACGAAACGTCGATAATAACCTGCCAAACCAATAAAACTACGTACCTCAGTTATACTCGTAGGTGCTGGCCATTCTTGGATTGCCTTGGTCTTAGAAGGATCAATAGAGATTCCATCTTTAGAGACAATATGGCCAAGAAAAGAAATCTCCTGAAGCCAGAATTCACACTTGCTAAACTTCCCATATAATTCATGCCTCCTCAGAGTCTTCAAGATAATGCGCAAGTGATTTTCATGATCTTCGTAGGTTTTGGAGTATACCAAGATATCATCAATAAATACCACCACAAATTCATCGAGATACTCCTTGAAAACTCTATTAATCAGATACATGAATACAGAGGGTGCATTAGTCAATCCAAACGGCATTACAGTAAACTCATAATGCCCGTACCTGGTTCGAAATGCTGTCTTCGGAATGTCTTCCTTCTTTACACACAACTGATGGTATCCAGATCGAAGGTCAATCTTTGAAAAGTATTGAGCTCCATGCAGTTGGTCAAATAAATCATCAATACGAGGTAGGGGATACTTGTTCTTTATCGTTATAGCATTGATCTCCCTATAGTCGATACATAACCTCATAGATCCATCTTTCTTTTTAACAAAAAGAACAGGGGCTCCCCATGGAGAAACACTAGGGCGAATAAATCCCTTATTACTCAATTCCTCTAGTTGTTTCTTTAGTTCGACTAACTCTACAGTGGCCATTCTATAAGGGGTCTTCGATATAGGCCTTGATCCAGGAATCAAATCAATAGAAAACTCAACTTCTCGTTCTGGAGGATGTCCAGGTAAATCTTCTGGAAATACATCTACAAATTCTTTCACAACAGGTACATCCTCTATTTGAACATTCCTTTCCTCACCCGCAGTTATTTCATTCTCTTCCTCCCCAATAATTGAATTTAGTTGAGCTATTGTGGGTGGATCTAAATAAGAATTAGGTGGTGACGATTCTGCTCTAAAAATAAGGTGTTCCTTATCATTATCATCAAGAATCGTAACCTCTTTCTTCTTACAATAAATCTTCGCATAATAGTCCGAAAGCCAGTCCATACCGAGGATTATATCAAACTCGATCATAGGTATGACGATGAGATCAGCAGATAAAGAAAATTTATGTGCTCTAATGGGGACTGATTCACAAAACTTTGTTGCAACGATACTTCCCTTAGGAGTTTTAACTGACAACTCCCTTATTAAATCAAATTGGAAATATCTAATTTTCTTAGCAAACTGGGAAGATATGAAACAATGCGATGATCTAGAATCAAATAATGCATTTGCTAAAATTGAGGAAACCATTAAATTACCTGCCACCACGTCTTTCGGAGCTTCTACCTCAGCAGTAGTGATAGCATAAGCCTGGCCTTGATCCCTTGGCCTTTTCTGAGGTAAGTTCTCCTGACGCTTAGGACATGCATTTGCATAATGCCCCATCTCCCTGCAATTGTAGCACTGAACGTTGGTAGCTTCCTTCTTCCCCTTGCAATCATGAGCTTGGTGGCCTTTTTCACCACACTTGTAACAGACTCCCATTCCCTTCAAGCAAGTACCAGGATGTTTCTTCCCGCATTTACCACAAGATGGATATTCAACCTTTCCCTTCTTCCCCTTATTTCCATTCCCAGATTGATCAGCAGGTCTCATCTTCTCTTGCTTTTCTTTAAAGTCATAAGACTTATAGAATTCCTTTTCGGTCTTTATAGCACATGAGACAATGTCTTCGTACGATGAAAAGGATTGTGAGACTAATTCTCGACGGAGAAATGGTTTTAACCCATCAAAGAAATGATCAATCTTACTTCTTGGGTTGCGAATATAATCTCCAGCATACCTCGCTAACCTTGTAAAGTTAGCCTCATACTTTGTGACATTCTCATCCTCCTTTTGTCTCAGACTCAGAAATTGTCTTTCCATATCCGCTCGATGGTCGCGAGGGAAGTATTTTTCTAAAAACAGATCTTTGAATTCCCTCCATTCCATATTTGATACTTCATCATCTTCCTTCGTATTTTGAATCAATGACCACCATTGATCAGCATCTCCAGTGAGGCGGTAAACTGCCATGGTAACTTTTTCCCTTTCACTACTCCCCAAAGCCTGAAATATTTTCTCTAGGGAAAATATCCATTGCTCAGCTACTAAGGGATTTGTACTCCCATTGAACGTTGGTGGTTGTTGTCTCGTGAATCGATCTAACATTGATCCTCCACGCTGCGGATCAGGGTGCTCCATACGGGTAAGGTTATTATTCATAACCTGAGTAAGTTGTCCCAGTATGGTGATTAGCTGATCAGCACCAGTTGCATCACCAGCCCCACTATAATTATCTTGATCAGGAGGGCAATCCCTACATGGAGTGCGTGCATTGATACGTTTTCCATTTCTTCCACTAGGCGCCATTTCTAAACAATGGCATAAACTAGATCAGTTTATGAATCAAAATACATAATCCCATACTTATAAAACACTTAGCATAAATTGAACTATTTATGGATATAATCCATAATCATAAAAATGTTTTCTTTGAGGAAGTATATACTCATAAACCCTTCATAATGATTTGTAAAGATAGCGAGAGTTATCCAAAGCATATCCCCCGGGAGTGTCGTAACCAAGAGTGCAGCAAGGCCCGTTGTCGTGCACCAGTTCCCGTTCGAGTCTAGCTCAAAGCGGTGTTTTCGGGTTTTACCCCTAGGTACATCTGTGCCAGAGCCGCCTCTACCTGCTCGTATCCAAACAGGGATGTATTGCTCGAAAAACTCACAAAATCTCTACAATACCAAAATTCTAGGAAGTTCTTCTATACTAATCCTCAAAGTTCATCTTAGGTCTACGTGCTCTAATCAGAGTTTATCTTAATCTAGTTTCCAAGGTTTGTACTAAACTTCCTCCGATACCAACTGTAACGCCCCGACCCCAGTTACCCAGAGTCGGTGCATTAATTACATAACATTGGCATGATCACAAGAAAGATCAAATCTCGAAAGACCGATTGGTTTAGTAGCCGTGGAAACACTAGATATAATCATAAAGTTTTACATTACATTTCAAAGTGAAAAACTACTACAACAACAAAGTCTTCATATCCACACTATTAACCCCTCATAATATCCCTGAAAGTCATTCATAATTTACTTCTTCACTACCTGGGAAAAATAAAACATAGAAAAGGGGTGAGCTCAAATGCCCAGTAAGGATAACAATATAGCGGAACATTCATAATAAGCATAAACATTTAAGGCAATGAATTACTAAAACAAAAGCTTTTTAAAATTGAACTTCAACATATTATGGCAAAAATAAAAATGAAATAATGCCATTTACTTATTCACATGGATATTCTACTTATCGAATAATCACATGCAATATCAATAACCACTTTCATAATGTTGGAATGCATAATGCCAGACTATCATAACCACATAGCCAAGGCCTCGTGCGAAGACTACAAATAAGATTTTGTCAAGGCCTTGTGCCAAGACACTAGTTTGTCTCATGAGACCTTCTGATGCATCGAGGAGCTATAGCGGGCTCCACCCGTCACTTATTAAGTCCAATGCATTCCCATATGAAAAGGTTTAAACATAACATAAACATTCGTATTAAAACTAGCATACGAAATGTCAATAATTTCACCATAAACTATGAATGGTATAAAAATAGCACATCCATAGTCAAACATATCACAAAACCTTCAATACAATATAGAAGTTTTTTATCATAATAAATCAACTTCAAATAATCTTAAAATCCATCAAAGGATGTTGACATAGATGAAATCAAAATTCTTTTTAAAGAAATATCTCTTTTCATTTTGAAACCATTTAAGATCCATATAAAATAAAACATTTTCTTTGAAAATATTCTTATAAGCTTGTAAGGAAATCTTTGAAGATTTTATAACGGCGTAAAATAACCGCACCCGCCGTATAAGTTAAAAAAACATTCTTACCTCAATTCTATCGAAAAGGTTAAAAAGGACCTTGTTTTGAAAACGACGGAAAGATTCCTTTATAAACCTCTTATAAAAAGTCAAACAAGGGTATAAATTACTTTAACCAATATTCTTGTAAATAGTAAAAATGTTTTGAAATACATTTCGAAGAAACATGGATGTGGATGATAAAGAGATCCCCGTAGATTATTATGTATAATACAACCTCGGATAATGAAGAGATTGTGAAATAACCCTTACCTTGTACTTTTCCTTGGTTGGGGTAGGTTAACCTCCTGTATAATGGTGAAATAGTTGTTATTAAATTATACAAGAATCATATATATTAATATGATATCATATATGATCTTTTAACATTGATTTGTTAATAATATCTTAGAATTATCGTCGTTTCGGGAGTTAACTTACTCATTTTCTTTTATATGTTTTGTTACATAAGCCATGGTTGTTGTATCTTATTCATATACAGAATGATATACTGTCCTTAAACATCATTTTTAAATCATCAAATGATAATTATACTTGAATGGATACGATGGAGAATGAATCTCATCGCGTTCGTGGAGACGGTAGTCCGTACGTACCCACGAGCGACAATATCATTCTTTTGATATTAAAATAATATATAAATGGATGGTATATCATATATACAGAATCATTAACATGTTATATTTATTATTTACATGAGTTACACATCATTATTATACCCATCCAAATAATATTATATTGAATAACAATTACACCACGACGTGGAGACGGTAAGCCGTACGTACGCACGTATGGTGACATGTTATTCAAAGGGTGGATAGAATACTGAATATGATTGTACCATATTTATAATAACATCACAGTATATGTGAGATACTGGAGTTATTATTTCAGAATGGTAAGAACAAAGGAAGAAGAAGTGGAAGAAGAAATGAACTTAGAAAAGGGTGGTGAAATCATTACCTCTTCTTCGGGTTCTTCCTTTTGATTTGATCAAAAGGGCTCATTAGGTTGGCTTTCTGATCAAACTAAGGCCTCTAGGTTGTAGTGAGGGATGTTGGGAGAGTATTTGGGCAGAGTTTGGCCGAACCAAAAGGCTCTTAAGGTGTGAAGAAATGAGAAGGAGGAGTGCCCTTTTATAAGAGGGGTGAGGGGCACTTTTGGAAAAGCTAGAAATATTAATTTATAATAAATTCATATTCGGTTTCCAAAGGCTCCAAAGTTGACTATTCAAAGGATGAGGTGGGGATAGGTCGAAAACAACTCAACCAATATAATTTAGACAGGTTTGGGTACTTATATTAACCTTATCTTTAAGTATTAACTCTAAGTTATTTAGTTTCACTTTTACAATGTCTCTTTGTATTTTTATATAATATGGTTAATAAACTTACTATATACATCCAAGCGACCCCCAAGTGGTCCATTAATTATTAACCTATCATAATATAAGTCTCTTGGCCGAACCTTAGATTTTTAGGAATTTAATATCAATTAATAATATAATATTTGTTTTAAGAACTCTTTTATGTCAATTTTAACACTATTCAATAGTTGATTTTTTTGAAATTCATAACAGATTGATTACTTCGAAAAACGTCAATTATATCAATCCTAATATATCATATTATCCTATAAAATTAGTTTAATTCATTAAAAGTTTCATATTATATTTATTTGGGTATTTATAATATCAATTATTTTAATTTTTCACTATTATAGTAATTACTCCATCATCATTGTGTCATATATAAAATAAATTATTTAATGTCTAAAAATTATAAATAAACTATCATTATGTAGGAAATATTTTTATCTTTCTAATGAATATTTATAATCTAAAATCCAACATATATAACCCTATGTAACAATTGTTGTTCTAAAAGATATATGCTTGTGTCATTTTTGTATTCATTTTAACTTAATTAAAAAAAAGTGTCATTATCACTTACAAGTGGATCCATGGGGTCCCAAAATTGACACAAAGATGCCCATGGTCGACCATGTATCAACCAATAGGGTTAAGACACGTTTTAGGGTAATTTAGTATTATTATAATATTATTTTTTAACCCTTATTTACCGGATTTACCCTTTAACCATGGTAAATAAAATATTTACCGCAGTAATTATTCAAAATGTGTAAAAATAAAAGTTACCTATTTACATAATTTGGACATCCTGATTCCAAATATGGAATCCATTTTCCTAAATTTAAAACACATAAGTGGCAGAAATTAATTTAAAATTAATTCCCGCTGTCAAAACAAAAAGCGTGTTTTTAAGAGATAATAACTATCAAAAGACTGACACTTGTTTATGTTCGGTTTAATTGTAAAATTATGTCCAATGATAAACATTAAATTGAATGGTAAAAATATATTCTAAATATACTTTAAAACCACTCAAATTCATAGTTTATCACTATTAATTATTTTGATTAAAAAAGTTGTTTTTAATTAAAATTTAGAAATATTCACTATTCATCAAAATATGAAAGTTATCCGAAATGTACCAAAATTTCACCCTAGGCTAATTTTGATATTCAGAATCCAAAAATGAAGTCCATTTTGAAATATAGTATATATATGATTTCAAAAATTTGGTATTACTATTCACAACGGCTAGTTTAATTAGTTGTGGTGTGTGTTAGAACTCGAGGTTGCGTACAACACACGCTATCGCATTATTCGAAGGGAAACGTACCGTAGAAGCTTGGGGTGTTACACCCTATGTATGAAATAAGGTCCTTCGAACATTGGTTCAGCCTCTAGGTGCTTCTTCCCTATTATCATTCGGGTACTGAAGACTAACACCATTCCTCCATCATGGAATAATCGATGGAAAACCCTTTTGTTGAAAGCACATTCAATCCAGTTTTGGTATATTTCCAAATGGTACGTAGTGTGTAGCCTTTTTTCGTCTAACAACTCCATTTCATCAAACTCTCTCTATGTTTTCTCATCCATGGATAGAAGATTTAAAATGGACACATAGTGTCACAGAACATGGATTTCGATATGTAATTCCCCTTATTCTTTATATAATAGTGAGTATGGGGTTTCTTGAGTAGTGGTGTGGTCGTTGTCCGATAAACCCACAAAGAATGAAAGACCTTTTCTTCCCACAATTTCATATCCTTTTCTACCATAATTTGATGTATGTTTCATAAAGACTTGATGAAAGCCTCTATTCATACATTGGTTGTCATGTCATAGTGGGATGGTTGGTTGGCCTTGATTCTATATTCCTGGTACAGGTTATCCATCTCAGTAGAGTAAATGTGGGTACCATTGTCCCTTAGTATTGTGTGTGGTACACCACATGTGGTGATGATGTTGGACTTCACAAATTTGATGATATTTTTCTCCATGGATTTTTTAAAGGGTATGGATTAGTCTCATTTAGAAAAGAAGTCGGTTTCTATTAGTATAAACATGAATTGCCTTGTTGTAGTTGGAGGATATGGTCCCAAAGAAACCCTCCCCTAGGTAAAAAATGGAAAATAGTGCGTAGTTGAATGAAGAAAATCTTGGGGTTGGTGTATGAAATTAGCATAAACCTACCATGAATGGAACATCTTAGTGAATATGGACCAATACTGTATCATGGTGGGCCTGTAAAACCCAAGCCTCCACATATGGTGAGAGAGCCTAGTTTCTAACTGGTGTGCTCCACAACCTCCAAAATACCCTTCTTTCAGGACGCAAGAAATCGTTTCTCCATCAATAATCCTCATAAAGAGATCATCCAGGATACATTTTTAGAGAACCTTCTCTATGTTCACCACATTGTATAGGGTAAAATTGACTTCCAACCTCGAACATTTTCACTTTCTTCCCTAACTAGTGGTTGATCCCCATTCCAAAGTTAATTTGTGATGGGTGTCATCCAAACAGTGGTATGTCCATAAGGATCTAGAATGGAGACAATTTCATCAATTTTCTATGTCTTGTTCCGGATGAATGGAACAACCATCCAAGGTTCAGCAATGCTAATGAATGTTTTAACCCTATCAGGATCATCCAAGGTTGTGCCTGCATTTCCCAAAGTGTTGGCTTGTGTATTCTGTAATCAGGGGACATGAGTCAACATGGGTTTTGATAATAATTATTCCATTAGTTCTCGAAAATTGTTTATCAAGAGAACCAATACTTCTTTCATTATTTCATAGTTATTTTTGACATGTTTTATAAATAGATATGAGTAAACATTTATTTTTATGTGTTTTTCTTTACCTGGACTGCCAATTCTAGTCCAATAATGATGTCCTGATACTCTACTTCATTGTTCTTTCAACCGTCCAAAAGAAGTAATGATTAATACAAGATGGCTTCTTTGGTATATATGGGTATAACTCCCTGCCCCACTTTTTTGAGCTTGAGATCTTCCAACCATTTCCCTGTTAGGATTTGGGAAGCACCACCGATGTACATTTCCGTCATCAGGGGGTTCCCCATGACCGAAAACCCTTCTTCATCACGAATGTAGGCATCCAATGGTGTTTTTTCTTCCAAGGGGTGATTGGATAGTATGTTTGCTAATACCTGGCCTCTAATGGCCTTTTGGGGAACATACCAAATGTCAAACTGTTGTAGGAGGACATCCCATCATGATAGGCCCCAATTTCACATGGGAATGTAGAAAATATAATTAATTGGGTTGAAGTGGGAGACTAGGAGGTCCAAATTGTGTTGTGGGTAATGTTTGATCTTTTGAACTATGAGGATTATGTCTATGCATTTCTTTTCAATCCTCAAATACTGAGTTCCGACATCTATCAATGTCTGGCTGAGGTAGTAGAGGCAGTTCTCCCTACCGACATCATTTTTCCACATGAGGAAGGCGCCTAGTGACCATTCCATGGTAGTTAAGTATAAAATGAGCAGACGCCATTCATTTTGATGGATGAGAGCCGATGGGCTTAGGAGACATTTTTTTTAGGTTTTCAATATTTTTCTTGACAATCATTATCCCATTCATACGTAACTCCATTATTTTTTATCTTGGTTAATGTAAACATTTACCTGCTTGGTAGGCTATGAAGATCCAAATGTATGGGAGGTTCCCCTAGAGACATCTCAACTCAGTGATTTGGCGAGGTGGGAAATTTCGAGAATGGATTTCGTATTCTCAGTGCCGACTTTGATGACTTTTTTGCGTATGATGAAGATGATAAATTTTCCCAAGGTAACGCTAATTGTGTATTTCAAGGGATTCATCATTATAATGTGCTATCTAAATTCAATGAATATAGTTTTAATGTCTTCTAGGTGGTTTGAATGCTATCGTTATTTAGCCACCAGGTCATCGACAAAACACTACACAAGTTTTCCGAAAATGATATTAAATATGTGATGCATGGCACGTGGATATGTGGCCCCAAAATTATTTACATCATAGGGAATCACTTTATAATAGAACACTCTCTATGGGGCACTAAAATTGGTAGCTTCTTCATCTCCTCAGA
Source organism: Viscum album (assembly GCA_963277665.1). NCBI lineage: Eukaryota > Viridiplantae > Streptophyta > Magnoliopsida > Santalales > Viscaceae > Viscum > Viscum album. Next base: position 131,990,373 of record OY728134.1, on the reverse strand, counting down.
CCATCCAGATATGATTGTATCCATAATAGACATCCATGAAGGATAGGGCATCATATCTAGATATTACATTGATCAACAATAATGTGATCGGGGAAAAGAATTCGTCTTTTAGGAAATGCTGATTAAGGTATCTGAAGTCAATGATGATTCTAATATTTCCATTCCTATTTTTTACATGGACTTTGTTGGCCTTCCAGATCAGATATTTGACATCTTGTATGAAGTTTTATTTGATCATTTTGTCATCTTTAGCCTCTATTTTGGGTGCATATGTCAGATGGGTTCTTCTAGATGCCTGTTTATAGCCCCAGTGGTCTTTTGGTAAGCACAATGAAGTGTGGAGACATCAGGATCATAACTCGGATATTCGTGTACTTCCATTTTAACACATATAAATTTTTCATTAGGATGGAGTCATAAAGATCATGTTCCTCAACAGGATGGGCCACACTAATTAATGTGGGTCACGATTTGTTTTTAGTGCTAAATATATCTCTTTATGTTCATAAATTGTGGTGTAATAACATTCTTCAAATGTAATAGGGGAATCTTAGAGGTCTTATTCCTATTCTTCTCCACCTTCTTCATTATATTTCCCTTCTGATGGAGAAATGATTTTTTAGATAACATCGCTAATATTGGAAGAGAAACCATCATTTCCATAGTCTGTGAGAAAGGATAATTTTATGTCACATGGATGGGTCAAGAGAATCATTGACATGGCTTTTCCTCACAACACAATAGTCAGCCTCATCTTTTGTGTCATTGGTCCTCGTGATCATAGTAGATACCATGAAGACAACTTATTGAAAATTGATTTCTTTATAATCCTATGTCCCCATTTAAGGGGGAGGAGGAACCAAAAAAGACTTAAACAAAAAAATACATCAAACCAATCCCCCACAATCCAAAATCCAAAACAACCACATTAAACAACCCATATCACATCAAACAGACTTCACAGCCACCTAAAGTCTCATCTTACGATGTCTCCAAACAATGAAAACACACCCGATTCAAGACCCCTTACTGAATCCTTCACCAATCACCATAACCACAAACTCCATAACCAACTCTTGATCCTCCACCCAAATCAAACCATCACACACTTATGGTGGATGAAAACAGATTTCAAAATCATCAATGAAATACAAAATAACAAATAAACTTCACCAAACAGACCCAACGTATCTCGTCCACTAATTTTTAATCCAGGATTGTAATTATGCATTAATCATGTATGATGGGTAGTACTTACACCTCCAAAAGTTGCTGGAAGGGTTTAGTGGGAGCCTTCCCAAATAAATTCAATCATTGATCCAATCAACGTAATCACCTGAATGTTGTTTTCCATCTGGCTCATAAAACCCTTCGACAATGTAATGTGACTCACATAACTCAACCGGGGATTTATTGACATGAAATATCCCATTTTTTTCATTAGTGTGATACTTAATGCACTAATGGTATGAAGATGGAATTTCATCACACCAAGGCAACCAAGGCCACATTAATGAACATTGAAGGTCATACATTTCCGCACCACCAGGTACTCAGAATATGATATGAGATCTACGAACTATTTTTTAAACATGATTTTTCGTAATGGTGTTGTCTCATTTTTGATGTATTCTAGTTGAGTTGTAGTGTAAGGTATCAAGCTATCTTCATCATACCCCAGTAGAAAAATCATTCTCAGTGGGGGGAGGTTAACTCCAGAGCCATTTTTTATGAAGATCATCTAAAAATAATTTCCATTTATCTTGCCAGCACATTTAAGGGTTTGATGTTCCCTTTCATGATAAATTCTTCATCCCTTTTTATGAATGAGATGATGGTGTGGAATTATTTAGGACTTTTCTCCATTCTTTATACTTCATTTGTTGTTATTTCATCCTCGATCTCCTAGGGACTTAGAATGGCTTCGATCGGTGCCTCTATATGATCTGCGGACAAACTCAACACATCCAGGATTGACATTTTTACTGGTACTAAATCCACCTTATTTAATGTTTCATACATATTCTATAACATTAGTCACATCCCATATTGGGGTATCACTTTTATATAAAATTTAGGGTATAGATGTTTGGAACTAGATTCATTATCCTCTATAACAGGATTCAGTGGTGTTGTAGTCCTTTCTCTGTTTGTCCAAACTGGTCTGCCTGTATACCATGGGAAGTTTAGTACTTGTTCTTCCCCTGATAGAAAATCCAATATGACTGGGCTTGTGTTTCTTCTAGAGGGGGTAAAAGAGCATTTTGTTTCCAATTTCATTTTTTGGAAGGTCCTTTCATGATTGTTTGTGTTGTTAACGGTTTGGCTTATGGCATGGGTGGGAATTTGACTACAGCCATGATCACGTCATCCAAGAAATCTCTGACCTCTACAGGATCATACTCCATCTCTCTAGTTGGGAAAAAGCATTTTGAGATCATGGAAACAGTGTTCATCATGGAAGGGGTAAATCAAGTGATTTACTTTAATTTTGTTGAAGATCAGTTCTTGATCTGATATTGTAACTATCAGACTGCCTCCTTTTAATGGTATCGTTTGGTGGGGAGGGACCTGTTAAACAATGATTATTGGAATGAAGTCTGAATTTATCAACACTGACTTTGGATTTGGAACTATATAATCTTCTTGCAATTTCTTTCAGCCATTCTAGACCTCTGAGGACCATGTGGATGACCAGGATGGTTGTGCTATATTATGATATTTTGGGGGAACATTAGGTTCTTTCAACTGCACCTAGAGGTTTTCTTGGACTCAGATGATAGTCATTGGGTCATCATGTTGTAATACTTCTTCACCTTCATGCTGCTAACTGCTTTACACTATTCATACTCACTTGTGTTAGAGGTGGAAACATATGCTACATGTGCTGGAGGTGGACCCCAATTGACATGACTAAAATCAACCATCGTTTTCATGAGATCCATTAAAAAAAGTCATTATTGGATAGATTGTGGTAGTATACAATGATATGGAAAATAATTTTCACGGTTGTTGAGGAACACTTAATCAGCTCGCTTCTGCTTTGGTAGCAGGAGTAGATTTCAATTCATGGTGTTTATGAAATAGTTGTGGACCTGGTCGTCTCTAAACGAATAAACATTATTTTTTCATTCTTTGAATTGATTTATTTTAAAACCCTGTCGATCATATTACCAAGGTGGGGGTAGATTTTGGCATCTAGGGGTTCCTCACAATTCATTGGGAGCCTTGAAACTGCGGCTGGTGCCAGGGGTGGCTTATGCATGACAGAATTCATATCATCTCTTACAATTCTTTTCTTAGGGGTCAGTGGGTCTACTCGAGACTTAAGATTGGTAATTTTTAAGGAGTTTAAAAACCTATGGGAAATGGTAGAGATGTCTCTAAATAAACTGGTGTAATTTACTAGGATGAGAGCCATTCACAATACATTCCAGTGGTTATTGATGCACATTAAGAGCATCTCATTCTAGGAGATTAAATAGTTCATGGAATATGTTAGGTCTACCTATATATGACATCCCTGAATCTATAGTTCCCTTATTTTTTGCAGTTCATGAGATCACTGACCATCATCTTGGGCATCATCAAACTGAATTGGAGAGAAATTTTATCTAGAGGTCCTCCCAGCCTATGATAGAATTGGATGGCAGGATAGTATATCATATGAAAGCTGATCCCTATAGTGATTGTACGAAACACCATTTTTTTATGGCTTCTTTCTACACTGGGGGGGCCATAATGGGGTCACAGTAAGAGGCATTGATCATTGAATGATTTTTAGGGTCCCATGATCTATTGAATACTTGGAATACAGGGCTCTGGAAGAATTGTTGTGGCGGAACATTGCCCCCCCTCCCGCTCGGGGAAGGGTTTCCATTGGGGTTTCATTAGACTGCCCCAATCCTTCATGGATTCTAGTGGGGTTGTTAGATACATAATATTTTTAAGTTCCCTTTATGCTATCTTGAGATGCTTGAGCTTGAGTTGGTGTTGTAGGGGCCAAGATTGGGTGTGTCAGCGCTGCTGGAATTTTTGGTGGATTCCCAACTGGAGGCATCATTTTTGGGTTTACATGGGTATATTACATCTTCCTTCCCAAGAAGTGGAAGTATTTATATTCTTTCAGGGCCTGGTTGAACAGTTTTTTGGGCATGTCTTTAGTCACCATGATATGTGCCTTTGGAATCAGATCCTATTCTGGGGGCACCTATTGACTTTATGCATAGAGAACACATCCTACGAGATACCTCCCTCATCATAGCTTGACATTAATTCATCTATTCTCATTAATTTTTTCATATTTCTTGTAAAAAAATTCTTTGAGGCTATGGGAAACACACTAATGGGTAGGAGGTGGATGTTCATAGACAACCTTGGATTTATTTTTCTCATTGTTTGATTTTCGTGGGGTAGGGAATGTCAGATTGATTGCGGGGGCACCTAGATTTAGAACCCCCACACTAGTTCTGAGTATGCACACTATCAGGCTTGTTGTGGATTTCCTCTTTGAGGGAACCATCATACATTTCATCTTCTCCCCCTGCGTCACATGTTGTGAAATCTATGGGATTGATGTTCCCCATGTTAACTGAGGTAAACCACAATCGGGGTGGTGTACTCGGTGCTGAATGTAAAGAAGGATTCTTCTTCCTTTTATTAGACTCTCTCTTTGCATTCTGTGGTATTATTTGAGATTATTGAATTTGATTGACCCAATGGGAGACCTGATTTGATCTAGTAATGCACCTTTGTCTCAAAGGGTGAAAACCACAAGAGGGGTTAGAATGAGTAACTCATCTATCCATCGTTCTTCCTAGACGATGGATGACATACATCTACCATTGGTGTATTTGAGGTAAACATAACCACATCCTTGTGGGCTGGGTTTTTTCCCCTCCTCCCCTCACTACTCTACGGCCAGGATATGTTGTTCTTATAGAGGAATTATTATTAAAAAATTCCCTCAGACCTATGGGATGGGGTTTTCCCCATATCGTGGCGGTATCCTCTGTTATTTCCACTCATTCAATTTCACATACCCCCATGTGGTTATTAGATGAGTATTACATTGGGTTTTCATGGGTTCAATGGTATTTTTATGAAATTAGTACTACTTTCCAGTTGGATTCCCTTACGCGGTAAGCCTACTAGATGTTCATGGTCACCAGACTCATAATATTTCAGTATGGATTGATATATTTGGCTCGGAAGCTTTTGAGACTTACTATGGGCCTGTTTTGGATGAGTATCCCCACATTACTGATTAGGGGTTTTGTTTTATTGTTTCCTTTGGGCGATCACATTGTAGGATTTCATTTCCATTGGGGCCTACTAGATTGGGCATTGGGGTGAAATTTAAAGCACCGTGTTCCCCCAACCTCAGAATGTGAACTCCTTCTGGGGAATTTCCAATGAGGAGACACAATTTATGAAGTTCATGGAGGTATTATAGTTCAATTTTTTTGTTAACCTTTCTAATTTTTGCTACCTTGCGGATGGGATGGCTTCCATGTAAAGTAGACAGTGGATCTCTCTTACTGCACTGACATGGTCAGCATACCCTTCGTAGTGTAGAAATTTTTCATTAAAAATTCAAAGAGTTGTCCATATATTTTAATGAATGACTTGATTTCATTCCATGGACAATTCTACAAATATGTCAAAGTGAGAATTGTTCATAGTCCATTATAACACTAGTATATTATTCCAATCTATTTGTCTTCATAGAAGAAACATATCATGTTGTTGTTCATATGGAGGCTCCTCAACTTTTTATGAACATCTCGACTACTTCGTGATTATTTTGTTCCCTAGAACTGGGATTCTAGGGGCCATATCTATTTTCAAACACCATAGGGGAGGATTAGTAGATGTGTGTGGCCCCAGGCCATCGTCTGGTTGACAATGAATATAAATCATTATAGACATGGTGCATGATGTGCCTGACTCCCTTTCAAGCACCTCCACATATGAATTATTTCCCATATTTATTTTAGCATGGGGAGGACCATCTTGACATCATGGATTTTGGTTCTGAGGAGGACCTTCACTAGTGGTGTTGTGATGGCGAGGACTACCATGGAAACTTTATGCCTACCCATGGGAATTTTCCTAACAGCGTGTACTCGGGGGAGGACCTTCAGGGTGAGCTGTAGAAAGGGGAAGACCTTCTTGCTGGTTGACTTCAATGTGGAGAGGAAATTTATAGAAACTATCATTTTAAGGAGGTCCTGGATAATGACCAACAACATGGTGAGTACTACCATCCTTACGTGATATATAGTAGCAGGAAGAATTTATGTTGCGTACAGCCTAGGGAGGAACTTCCGGATATGCTGTAATGAGGGGAGGTCATTCTCATTTCTTGGTGTTACTATGTATGTGACCATTAGGTTAACTATAAGTGTGGGGAGGGCCTTTACAATGACCATCATAATGGAAGGGAATACCATCATGACTTGATTTCTGACTACAGGGAGAAGCAAATTTGCAGTTTATACCATGGGGAGGACCATCTGGGCTAACTACAACAAGGGGAGGACCTTCTTGTTGTCTGTTCTTTTTGTCAAGGGGACGGATACCCCAACTAACATCAAGATATATTCTCTCATGGTCAATCATTCTTGACTCATGGAGTAATCCCCAGAGGGTTCTCTGTGGAGGAACATTAGAGTTGCTAGTAGAGAAATTGCGTGGATGACCTTCTCAACATCTACTTATACATCCAAAATTTTGTAATGTAATGATATGGTCTTGATAATTTTTTGATTTCTGTTTTACGGAGTCAAGAAACCCATCTTCGGGAAGAGTAGGGCCATGTTTTATCTCTTCATTTTCAGGATTCCTTTGGGACTTTTCTTATTTGGGCGCTCTCTTGCGGGTAACCGGGTCCATCTGTTGATGGTAATATTATTCATATATGGGTTCATGTCTTGTTGGTTCTCATGATGTCTTCGGGATATTCCAATTATGAACTTGAGTTTGGGTAGTGATATATGAATTCCAGGGAGCAACCACCACGTTGGACCGATGCCCCCCCAGTTGGGATGGGTATTTGTTCTCAACCCGGTTGTCCGTAAGTCACATGATATTTCAATTTACCCTCACTGACTTGCGAAAGGATGCATAAATACTCTAGAGTGAATAAATCATTTTGTGAGTGAGTCATTCTGTTTGTGTAAATCGGGTCGTGGGCCCAATTTCTCACCTTTGTTGCTGATGCAATGATATATTTTCTTGTTTGGAGGATATAGTCTAGGATCAACATATGATCTTCCATCATTTCTAGGATGTGCTGGGAGACATCATTAGTTGGAATGTGTATAAAGGCCCATTACGATGTCGGAGAAGGAGATTGTGCATGATTCAATCTTCCATGAGATGCCATTAAAAACAGGAAGTTCTCCTGTGTCGGGACAGAGGAACATGTCTTCCGCCAGTTTACTTCTCTATTTGCTATTGTATTTGACGGGTGGTCTTCATATTCACGAGTGGGGATTTTCATCCTATCTCTTTCCAATTTATTAGTCTCATTGGATTTGTATGCATCAGTGGGAAATTTAATATTCTCATAATTCGCTACTGCCCAATTTGGATGGCGGCCTTGATATGCATGAGTTGGTATTTGTGACGGCATATAGCCTATTGCTTCCCTATTTAGATGGTAGGCTTGAAATGCATCTGATGTTGTTTGTGCCTACTTGTAGCTGTGTTCCTCCCTATCTTAATGGATGAATTTTTGAGGCTTGGTAGATATTTGCATCATCTTATAGTTTCTTTCCCTGTCTGCACAGCGGGACTGGTGAGAATTAACCGGAACGTGCATGTTCTCATATTATGCCACCCTATTTCTGTGGTGGGCATGAGTTGAGGGGGGAGAGTCATATTTATTCCCATTGAATGTTGTTGTGATAGTATGGTGAAGCCTCTCCTTAGGAATCAGTGTGATAACATGGTCCTAATTATATATTCTACTCCCTTGGTGTCTCCTCGAGGGGCCCAAGACTCTTTGACTTTGGAAGGTGCCCCCAATATAAGGTCCTCCTCAGTGGGAGGAGGTTTGATGGTCTTGTGTCTGCAACAATTCTCTTTGGTGGGGGCTTGTGTGTAGGGCCCCTATGTAGTTGATTTGAAGTTTTCAACATTGAATTCATCTTACATTATGAGTTATGGGAGGTAGTTGTTGTTGCTTTCTAGGTATAGGCTCTAAAATCAGGTTGAGATGACCACTGGGGACACCTTGTGCTCACATACCATCTATGGCTTAAGAGGTAGTTGGTGGACCTTTTCAGACATGAGGGCTTGTCATGCAGCTTCTAGTATGGGGAGAGCTCTGTTTTGGTGATACTCTCTGATCAGTGTACTGGACACCCAGCATAGATGATACTAGGTAGGCGAAGGGGTCCTTCTCTTCGTTGAGGCCCTGGCCGCCAGCGGGATTTCTGGTGCACGTGTCTTCATGGGTCTTTGGGATGTCATTTGGATTGAAGGTTTCTCAACGGGAACCTACATTATACATATGTGACATATAGGCCACATAAAATCTTCAAAGTATAATTCTTTTAAACATATTCATATTTTTAAATTCATCTAGACCCCCTTACCCTTTTCATTTTTCTGTGGGGCGAAGGGGCTTGTGTGTCGTGAGACCACCACCTTGGTTAAGGATTAACATCTGGTTCACCATTTTTGTTTCGCCATTAAGGTGGAACATTTTTCACGTACTAGGGCGGAAAAAATGGTCGGACATGTAGTGGGTTTTTATCATTTATCGTTGTGGTAGAACCGCCACCTTGGTTAAGGATTCACGTCAGGTTCCCTATTTTTTTCCTCCTCCAAGGTGGCATATTTTACATGTACTGAGGAAAAAAATGGTCTAAAGATCAGTGTTATTTTTTATTTTAACATTGTTGTTAGAACCACCACCTTGGTTAAGGATTCATGTCAGGTTCATCATTTTTGTTCCCCTTCAGAGGTGGCGTGTTTACGGGTGGTGCAGAAATGGTTCGAAGAGGGTCATCATCCATTCCTTTTTTCAAAGAGATGGGCTCTCTTCGAATTTACCATTCCTTTTTTCGAGTTTTCCAGTGTCTTGATCCTTTAAAGAGGGTTTAATTAACCCTATGTGGATCCTTTGGTACAATCAGGTGATTGTGTATGGGTCAATCACTCATGCAATCAGTCCTTCTCTAATATAAATTCCACAGATGGTCTGAAACAGGTTTTTTTGTGGAGCCAAGAATGCCCAATGGCCTCGGTAAACAAGATTCATGGACCTACATTCCAATGGATGGTACTCATTGGATGAAAATATTTACAACGACACTTAATGACACCATTGGATGAGAAGAAAGCTAGTTTAGGTTCATGTCACCCTTCCGGGGGAGGATTGTTTCTTGTTCTGGGACTGTCATATAGATTTAATCCATGTCCATATTTTGTGAATCGTTGGTTCATTCCAATAGATTGTGATAATGAGCTACACATTGTTTGGAAGAATTTCATGAGCATAAATATGTTGGATTCCATAGAGGTGGTGATGAATTAGCCATATTAAATGGTGCTCTGGAGTTTATTGTCTTCCAGGGGGGAGGAAGGTGACTTGATGTTGGGATCAAGCCTACATGGAGGGAGTCTTACGTATACTTGAGAGGGGAATTAGAATTATCTTAGTTCATGTTATGTAGGGATTACACATATGATGTGCCCATTTAAAGAAACATGATTAGGTGGAACCTTTATTGTTCTGCACCCATTTTTTGTTTGGGCCTTATAGAAGGCATACTACGTATCCTGATTTGTTCAGGAATCATTTTTATCATAGTTTTAATGGTTTTGGCATATGCATGGAATCTCTTTATTTTATATACATCATTAGGTGGACCATTTATGGTTGGTCTCAAATTTGATCTTGGGCCATCTAGAAGGCGTCCTAAGTATCCAGATTCTAACAGGAATCAGAGTTTTTATAGTTCTAATTGTGTGGGGACTACACATGGAAGCTTCCCATTTGATAAACATGTTTGGGTGGACCCTTTTGGAATATACACCCTTTTACGATTGGGCCTTCTGGCATGAGTCTTATGTATCCTTATTTGGTTAAGAATTGGATTCACGTAGTTTAGAATATGTTGGGCTTACACATTGGAGCTTCTCATTTGACACATATGATTGGGTGAATCATTCATAGTAGGGAAACCTTTTGAGATCTTTCCATCGGGTAGGAATCCCACATATCATGTTTTTATTTGGAATCAGACTTCTAGTATTTCATATAGTAATGATGTTATAATCCACACAAAACTCTAAATACATGTGAGTCAATCTCGGTGTGAGAACCAAGAGAATTTAAAATATTCAATAATAGACATGCCTCCTCCCCAGTTGTTGGGGGATGGAGTGCCAACGACGGAAGATGTCGGGGAGACCATGGGAGAGAGTCTAGAGTAGTGAACCATTCCATGTAAAATGGAAATAAAGGACATGCGGCCCCGCAATAGAAGATTAGGGGAATTACTCATTTGGAGGGACACAGAATATCATTTGAGGTATACTATAGTTTAATTCCATATAGCATGAATGATGATTAACTGGAGGATAATCATGTTCGTATGTTTCAATATGCCTCGATCATGAGAGGGAAGGAATATGCAAACCCTGATTCTGGCTGGTCTTGGATCAGAGGAAATGATTTGGGTCATAGAAGCCGTTGTGGAAAAGAGAGGTTAGAAATGAATCTCCTGGGGACAAATTTTTGTTTGGAAGGCATTTTTCATTGTAGGTAACGTTTGCAGAGGCATCAGGGCATGATGCGCATTGTCAAGTAGAGGTGTCCTTAGAAAAATGGATATCATATTCTGATATCTAGGGAATTTTATGATGATCCAAAATCACTCATTATACTATATTTTTATGTCATAGAGCCTTGTTGATGGCATCATAGTTTTACATCATGTGGGATGAACTATTAACATAAATTTGACCATTGTGTGGTTAGGACGAAAACTTGCGGTTTATAGTCATAGAGTTTGGACTAAATATTATAGAAATCCATGATTCGATGTTGGATAATCGAGATGGGATGTTCTAAAATGACTCAAACATGAGAGGAAAGGAAACTGTAAACTGTTAAATTAGGGATTGTCAGATCAAGATATATGTTATGGAAAATGGAATCTAATGATACATACATAGGTAAGAAATGACTCTCCTTAAAATGAATTTTACTCTTCTTGACAGGACATTTTTTTGAAATCATATGTAGAGCCACTGGGGCATGATTTACATATTCAAGCAGAGGTGTCTTCAGGACACTAAAAATCCTATTCTGATGGCCATTGAGATTTATGAGTATCCAGAATCCCCAGATACACAAGGTTTTAAGGATGTAAATGATGTGTTTGCGAATTTAAGATTCATTCAGGATATGATTGTCCATAGATTTCAGTATCGACCTGACATAAGTGGAAAGGGATCTGCATTTTCGGGAGGTGTCTGAGGAATGTCAATTATCATGGTATTTAATGGAAGTATATTTGTGCGGAATAAGGGAAAAATGGTAAATGTTATCTACCTGACCCGAAAAGGTCTTTGTGCGACTCTCCATTTTTCTTGGGGGTAGTGATAGTAGTGAAGGGACAAGCCTGGAGGGAGAACACCACATTATGGTATTGATCAGGCGTAGGGGTGTAGGGGCGTAGCCCCCACGGTATGGACTGGTTGGAATGAACTATTTTCTACATAGGTAATCTGCGTATGAGCAGGTCATATAGGAGTTAGACGCATTGGATAGTATGCGGAGAAGTTAGCCACGTATGATGGAACACAGAAGTTATTTCAACAAAATGTCTTCCAAATAAGGGTGTTCGCATACTATCTTCCACATATATTAATCAGTAAAACACCTTCAACATATTGGAATCTGTGAACCATTTTTGTTATATTTCTTATTTTTCCATTGGTTTAGAGTAGAGGAACTTCTAGATATGGTTTGCGAGTTAAACATTCACGAACTACATTCAACATATGGTTTTTAGAATGGATTCTGCGAACTTTTTCTGGTGTTTGAGAAATTTCTCTCGCACCCTCTATATTTTTTCCGAATTTTCACCCTTCTCCTAGATCTCATCCCATATTCATTCACTCCCACATTTCAATTCTCCTTATGGTCCTTTTATAGAAAATTGAGGAAGCTATATCTACGGTTTTCACGACACCTTCTACGAAATCCCAGAGAGGTATTATGGCTTGTAGATGACTCAGTAATTTTCATTTTTTGGAGGGTTTAGTACACCATAGAATTCTCATAGTTTTTGAACCACATCATTTGTGATGATGGTGTACGAGGAATTCCTCTATTATATTTTATTAAACTAAAACATTTCATGACCACTTCAATTTACAGGTGGGAATTCACAGCGAACAACTTCATTTGTTGTCCAATGCATCGCTGGTCGATGTGTCACTGTCCATCGGCATACTAGTGGTTCACAACATAAGCCTTATGATAACCTTTCTTAGTTATGGTACACAAATAAAAATTATTACTATTTTAAATTTTACTTCATTAACCTTCTTCTCACATTTTCAATCCAATTTTCCTAGATGGACAAGTGGTAGTATTTACTTTCCAATTGCTAATTTTTCGGGATCCTGCAAATACATAAAACCATTTGAAAATTGTTTTCTTAGAAAATAACTTGATAACATATAATGAATAATTTAAATAATTTTGAAATCCTTTTCACTATATTTTTTTATTATAATCATCAAAACATTTTAAAAAACCTTTTCTTTTAAAACACATAAATTGTTTTTTAATGAATTCTTGAAAATGTTTTGGAGAAAATTTTATTGAAAATAATATAATTTTTTTAATGAAATCATGAAAATTATTTGAAAATATTTTTTTTTTAAATTCATTTTTTTTAAACATATAAATCTAGATTGAGAACATTTTTAAAAATTATTTATGTGAAAGAACATTGAAAACATGTAAATAATACTTAAATGGATTTTCAAAACCATTTTCTATTATAATATGTAAAAGAAGTTTAAAAACATTTTTCAAACAATTTTCTGTGAAAAATTATTTTAAAATCATTTCCATAAAGAATATCATTTTTAATAGTGTAGAGGGAGCTTCGAAGATATGATTGTCCGAAAATATGCACATGTCGTACGAAGATAAAAGAACATTTCTTTTTCTTGGTAAAAGGATTGAAAAGTTACTAGTTTGGAAAGAGACATGAATATTCCCATGAAGATATTGTTAAAATAAAAAATTGTAAAATTTTATTTAATATACTATTAGGGAATGGTATAATATTCTGGGAATCTCTTTTTAGAAAACATATATTTCTGAATGAAGACAGGGTAAAGTAGGGCATTACTAAAAACATTTTCTTAAATATCATATGTAAAAAAGAATTTAAAATGATAATAATAAATGATTATATCATTAAATAATATATTACAAGGAAACTCAAGTATATTATTGAGATATGGACACTAATATTTCATCAAAGGACGAAAAAACATAAATAATATCGAAAATCATTGACATTGCCTATATATATATTATTATAAAAGGGTATCATGGGATCATGATCTCCATGAAAGGAAAGTAAAAACATGATGAATAAAATATCATGAAAATATTTAATTCATGATATTCAATGTAAAATAAATGTATATGATCCTCAAGAAATATTTTAGGTGCATAACCAAACATGAGTCTCAAAGAAGGATAATTGAGACAAAACATATTTCCCAATTCGGTATCCTTGGAAATATAATCCCCATGAAATAAGGATAATAAAATGGATATGTGAATAACCATAAATTGAAGTACAATATACATGTAATAAAATCATTTTATGTATATACACCACACAAAAATAAATAGTGGATAACATAGCTTGTATCACAAATAAATTAAATGTGGGACAGAATCTCCTTACATTGTGTATTGACTCTTTCCATACTCGTAAAAAATTCAGGTATAATAAATATAAGTTTATTATGAATATTTAAAATAATCATACTATTATGCATAATACCATAAATTGTTATATTAGGTACTTATATTACCCACATGTTAACTATCCAATGATAGATTTTCACTTTAGGTAAAATTCAATTTTTTCTTCGCACGTGGATAAATTTTTTACATATTTGGTAGTTATAATTATATAATGATTATACAATGTAAAAAATCATATAAATATAAATTATATAAATGATATTTGGATTATAGTAATCTATAGAATATAATAGTGTGGAATTTAATACACACCTCATGGAGATAATAATCCATATATACGCATGAATGTCAATTCTGTATTTATTATTTTACTGAATGAAAGTATCTAAATGAAATATGTATATATATGAATCATTATTATAGTAAAATTACTATAATATATATATATATATATATATCACATATGTTAATTAAAAACATCATATATATATATTTTATGTGTTGTGTGAATGAATCAAATCATTTTGAGGGGGAGGTAGTCCACACATCCTCAAATGATAATATCATATTGACATCAAATGGAATGTAAATAGATGTTTCTTGTAAAAGGAAAAAAAAGATTAAATATGTAATAAATATTATATTTCACATACATAAATAGATTTTTCATCACATTTTCCACCAAGATTGGGTGTAAAGAATAAATGAACAATTATTGTTTCGTGAGGCAGTAGTTCGTCGTGACTAGAAAAAATATTTTCAACATCCATTAGATGGAGGTGTGTGTAAGTTAAGGTCGTAGAATTTGTTTAAAAACGTCCTAGTATATGAAGGATACTGGTGTTTGACAGAATAAGGTAATAAATAGAGTGTAGGGTGGATAATGAAAATAAAGGAAATGATCTAGAGAGAATACATTACATCTTATTCTGGTAACTCCTTTTGGTTTGTTCCAAAAGTCTTCCCTTAGAACTTTTTTACCCAAAGTGAGGATTCAAGGAAGAAGGGTGGAATTTTGGGTGTCTAAGTAAGATTTTATTTGGATAACATAAATGGTTTAAGAGTTTTTATAATTGGTAGAGTTTTCAATCCTTAATAGTGATGGAAAGAAGGACTCATTTGGAATTTTTAGAAACAATTTAGGTGTACACATGTTATTACCTAATAAATGTTTTGCCGATCCAAAGAAAATTAACGAATGGATTGTATATTGAAGAAATATATATAGCATATGGGTTTTTTATAGGTTAATTGGTCATTTGGGAACTTAATTGTAAGGATTAGTCTGTAATTAAACTTAATGAGGCCTTAACTGCTATGATTAATTTTAATCACATTTATTAATCATTTTAGAAAAACAATAACACAAACATGTTATAATATGAATATTATACATAATATATTGTTATATGTAGGATTTTTCAAAATCAGAAGAATGAATTTGAAAAAAATAATATTAGTTCTAGTACTACAGAAGAGACGAAATAATGGGGTTTTAGTGTAGGAAAAACAAAAAAAAGTTTTTTATGATCGTTTATTCAGTTTTTAAGTGAAATTTATTTTATTGAAATATAATTTAGTAATAAATGTATTATTTAAAAATTATAACCTTAAAAATATTTATAATATCATTTATCATTAATATTTAATTAGAAAAAATTGATGTTTTTTATTAAAATGGGTAATTTTTCATTACTCATCAAAATATTATGTTTCATAGAATAACCCCAAAATTCACTGTAGGATAATTTTGACTTAATAATCTAAAAAATGAATTTTATATTATCAATATTAATTTATAAATTTTTCTAAAATCAATTTTATTATTAGAAGAGGTCCATTCAAGAAGGTGATTTTTTTAACACACAACAGACTACCAAAAATATATTTTTTCATTATAAATATGATTTATTTATATATAAAATTATAGAGAATACTTGAAAAGAATTTATTACTATTAATATAACTATTTTTAATGGTTATGTTATAATTTTTCCATTTAAAAAATTATATATATTTATATACATAAATATTTTTCATAGAAACTCAGTGGTTCCTGCATTGTACATCATGACGATGTTGCGTGTAACATATGCCAAGTTGCTGTTGTGTGTAGTGAAGAAAAATTAGTTTGGTATGTAGTGTATGAAAATTAGGAATTTTTTGTGAAAGAAATGTTTGACTAATTGTTTCTATATACATATATAAATAACAATTTCCAGTTTCATGTGAAAGGAAAAAAAAATTATTGATAAATTAATTTGAAAATAAATAATTCTCAAAATCATGGTGGGTTACACATATATTCAAAAAGATAATTGTATATTTTCATTACACATCATCAATATGAAAATTCCAATCATTTTCATATTATACCTCTCACTAACATCATTATACTAAGGTGTATAAACAAGAGTGATTTGGGTTACATTCCCACAATCCTATAATAGAATTGTGAAATCATGTTTAAGATATTATTCATCATGGTTTGCGTGTAATGTATGACAATTCACTACCCTATCATTAATTTTACCAATGAATAGTATAATTTAAGTAGAATCATAAGGATACATATTTTTCCTGGTTCTAAAATTATTCTTCTAATGAACCTTCCTTCATCATCTAATAAAGACAATTTCATACTCTCTATAACACCATTATAGTTATTCCATAATGAAATAGTAGTGAATTGGTGTATCTAAATGGAACATAGAAGAATAATTTTATATAACACCAGAAATTATTCATAATAATAAATATTTTTTAAAATAATATTTCTTTGAAATCTAGAATTTCTTGGAACACCGTGTTTTTATTTTGTTAAAAATGACACCTAGTTTTAACAAACCATGATATATAATTAATATTATTATTTAAAAAATTATACTATAACCAGGAAATTTATCATAGGGGTAATATTATAAATAACTAATTTTTAAAAAATATTATATGTAATGTGTTTATATGATAAAACCTTATTGATAAAAAGTATATTTTTTTGTAAATATTCTTATGTGTTGCGAAAATATTATTTCTTAAAAAAATCTATTTTAGTATTGATTTAATATGAATAGAAATTATATAAAAATTTATAATTTTCGTTAGAAAAAAAATTATGATTTTTGAAATAGACATGTCAAAATTATATTTTGGTTTTTTTCTGATTAGATTTCCTTTTCGATTAATAGTGAAAAATTCTGCTTTTTATTTAAAATATCTATTCCATTGATAACATTTACAACAAAATATTTATTTTATTATGATTATAAAGGAAAAATTATTTTAATAATATAACTATTAACCTAATTTTTTAAATGTTATAAATTATATATTGAATTTCGATATGTAAAAATTTAAAATAAGTGAAATGTTTCTCTTTAGAATATTTTATTTTCATCATATCTATGAGATTTATTTAAATTTTGAAATTACTAATTATTTAAATTTAATTTTTAAAAATTTATTTCATTATTGAATTCATAAAAATTATTTTTATATAATAAGAAATACATTTTTTAAATTAATTAATTCAAAATTTAAAGAAAATTAGGTTCCTTGGTTAAACTGAAAATTGGTTTACAATGGATAGAACTAAAACATTAAAAAAATATCAACATCCATTTTATGGACTATTTTCAACTCTATCACTATAAAGATACATTAATTTTATAATTTGGATCCATGTTTTATGAAAAAGTCATTTGAACACCATTTTATTTTTTAATATTACATGTGTGAAACTCACCACACATATAAAAGGCCATCCTCTTCTCCCATACAAACATCCAAAGTCGATTAGATCATATAAGACAATTCCATATACCTTCCTTAATTTCCTACTCTATAAATAAGAGACATAATGAATCAGAAATCAATCTCGAGATGAATTTTGTTGAATCCTTATAAATGTTACCTAATTAATAAGTAATGTTCTTCAAGGAGTGTTTTCATTTTAATTCATCCAACACCACCTTAAAATATTTTTAAATAAAGAAAATATAATAACCATATAAAATTAAATATATTAACATGTTATTACACTAGGGGATATGTAAGAACCTGATTCATCCTTTGTGGTATAGTTCTTTCCTTTTATGTTTATTCATAAAAAAATATAGGAAAAAGATGATTACACACATTGTATTTTTCAAGAAAATTCCGTCAAATATGGGTACATTACATGTAATACCTAGTACACAACATATACTACCTAGTACATGTCATGTGATGTCCTAGCCTAATCATGAGCCTTTTGTTGATTGTCGAGTTTGTTATATATATGTCATACTGATGCACTTCCATTTTTAGGTTTCACTTAATTGAAAATTGACCTTCTTTGTTACCTAATTATGAATATTTAATTGTTTAAATGATTATAAGGGATGTTTGAGCTTTTTAGACTTGATTTAGGGCCACAAGATGGGTGTTCTTTTCTTTGGAAGACAAATGTTTAGGTTTGTGGCCAAGGATTCAAATAGTAATGATTTTGATTTCCTTTTCTGGGTTATTTAAAATGGAATTGGTTAATTTATTTATTTTCACAAATAATTTTTTCTGTTGTTAACCATGTAATAGTGTAAGCTGCATGTGTTGATTTTATGCTGAAATGATTAATAATCGTGCTTGGCCCTGATACACGGTGAAATTCTTATATACCATATTTTTATCCAAGAACATGTTGAAATGATTATATACCAGGTTTCGACCATGATTGACTAATGAAATGCCTAAATTCCTAGTTTGATACAGTTTGGTACTACGTTATACTATAGTTATATGGTTTTGGTTAAACACCCTTAGAGTGATACTTGAATTCCACATTAGGATGTTTGGACTAAACCCAGTTATAAATTTAATAATGAAATAAAATGACTAATGACATGTATGCCAGGGAAATACATGACTACATTATATTCTGCAACATCTGTTGTTCTTACATTTGAGTACCAACAATTTACTGCTTTCACTATTGAACACTTCCTCTTATATATATATATATATTCACTAACATATTGGCACAGATTTTGGGTGGTTTCCTACTAATATTTAGTCTCACAACGTATTTGGTTCATTCATTTGGGCCCAAATAGATTATATGTTTGCATATGTTGATGATGGAAAGCGCCCATTTACTAGTACTTGATTTGATGTTTTGGGAAGGAGAGCATGGGACAAAGATGAGGCATGCGGGGACTCTTAGATTCCATTGTTTATTTTGTGGTTTTGGGACATATATTTTGGATTTCTAAAGAGTACATGGTTTTGATGTTTTCATAAAACGTAACATGCTGAATATTCTTTTTTATAGAATGATGTTTTGTGTCTTATCAATCTTTTGCTGTAAATTTTAGTTATATATTTTTTACTCTTTCTTATATGATCATTTTATTGATTCTGTTGTGTTACAATCTACCAATAGGAGAATAGTTTCCCCAAGGTCACAACCTTAGACCTCACTTCTAGTTGGCAGCCTCTGGTGTTTTTGGAAGTGTGTTTGAGTCCATGTGGCCAACCGGGTACAATGAACCAGTTGAGAGACATCCTGATCTAGGAAGCAAAAAATTTGCATCATATGATTTCTTTTCATGTTTGGTTTATTTTTTGGAAAGGATATAAATAAAATTAAATTCAATGGATTTGGAAATATGTTATACCTGAGAGTATCTACCTCACATACATGGTAATTCCAAATTTCCTCAAATTGTTTTCTAATTTTTTGATTTTGAGCTATAACAATTGATTATATATCACCGTTGGGTCACACAATTATTTTATTCCATTATTATTGATATTAATGATGTTTTATTTTATTAAAACCTGATTAGATGATGTAATTCCATCTAATGAATTATATAGGAACTTGTTAAAAATAACATTCCATGCATTCATTCTATGCCATCTAAGATCATTACTGATCGCAAGTCTTTGTGATAGTTTTCATGCTAGATATGCCTACTATTGTTATATGCGACATTATAGGTATATCTTCTATTATGATAGGTAAATTGATACATTTTATGGTTCAAATTGGATTTATGTCGTGCTTTGATACATGAGGAGTATGGGCCCTCTTGGATCAGAATTTGGTGAATCATGTTTCAACCATGTGATAAATTTTTTTATTAAGTGCTATATGTGATTCTATATTTTGATTCATTGGGAATATGGGCCCCATGGATTGTAATTTGGCACATAGTTACATTATTTTGCTAAAATAGGGTTTCCAGGGATGTTTCTAAGGCTTATTGTTTGGAAACCGAGAAAACATGGCATGTGATAATATGAACATGCTCCATGTGTTCTTCTGTTTGGGGAGATAGAAAATTTAATAAATATCACTCCATGTACTCAGTGTACAAATTATGTGGTAATTAACCATGTGACTTATTGTGTGAGAGAGAACACATGTTTTCTGTTACTTCACGCCATGTACGGTAGATACAAACCATATAATTTTTCTTTAATGGGCCCATTATATCTCTAGCCATGTGGAATTACATAGGCATGATTGAGAACATGAATACACATCGTGTATCCGGATGAGACATCGTGTACCATGGATATTTTCATTCCTAGGTTAGTGGGAGTACACACCAATGTAGGAGTTGTACGGTACATGCCATTTGTGCTTTATACAATTCGTGTGATTCTTTTATGATACCCTTTAAAGGTCATTTAATGTTTTGTCCCCTTATCAGTTTTGGACCTATGAGTAGCCATTTCTGATTAGTTTTTCATGTAGATTATAATTTTAAACCTTGTGGTGCATTTGAGGACTCCTCATTAGTGATTTGGAGAATCATTTTTAAATGGATTGGTTCTTCCTCTACTTACCTTTTTCAGTTGTCAACAGAGAGTGAACTTGACATGAATAACCAGTCCGGTGTTCAGACCAACCTAGTTGAAACCTTTCACCTAAGGTGAGATGTGATCCATATCTTGTGACCTATTCTTTTAAGGATGTTTCTTGTGTGATATGTACCTTTATTTCCTACAAGGCCATGTAACCTATTGCATTTATGTATCCCCTAAATAATTCCTTTTTTTAAATGCTATTTTAGGAAGTCCTTTGAAGGATATCTCTTCTATGTACCATTTTTGAGGATCCCTATTGTAGGATGCCCTTGTTGATTTTCTTTTGAAGATCCTAGGTAGGATTCCTCCCTTACCTTTTTATCTATAGATATATGTAGGATTCCCTTTCTCATGTTATCTTTAGGATTCTGAGTAGGATACCTCCTAGTGTAAATGGTTGTGATGATGATCTGATTTTGAGATAGTTATTTTGCGATCCATTTGGTACTAGGATGTGTAGGATGGAAAACATTTTAATATTACCCTAATGTGTCGTTTTCTATTATAAACATGGGGTAGTATACGTTGACATAGGAGGTTCCCATCATGTGTTAAATGTATAAATGATCCATTGAGTTCAGTTAAATCATTGATCTTTGAGATATTGTCTATGTTCTCAGGTTATCCCTCAAGTAGAGTGACATGACCATTATGAATCCAATTTCATCCTAATAATCAGGAGTAATTTCTATGACATGGGTGTTTTGACATTCTGGTTATTTTAATTTAAGACTATCTTGACATGTGATATGACAAATTGATCATGGTTTGTGGAACGACACTCATGCATTTATATTGGTTCTGAACTAGTGCATCTGAGAGTGATTGTTCTTTCTTATCAATGTATAGGAAACTCTTAGGTGGAGAGCACCACGTTAGCTTTACTTAAATTTGTTCCTCCAGTTAGAAGGATCAAATCCAAGTAATATTCAGATATGGTAGTTTCTACAAGAATGACATTGATAATTTAAAGTCCTGATTCATTTGTTTCTTACATGGCAGCACAGTGTTGCTATATTTTCCACTGGGCATAGCCGTTATGAGGCACAATTGATCATGGGTGGACTCGGTTGATTATGCATGATCTTTTAAAGAAATGCCTTGGGATAGAAGAATTTTGATCAGTAAAATGATGATGTGTTGGTTGGTTATGATGAGTTTTCTTTGAGGAGTTCAAATAGTTTTGGTTCAACTATTCTTTTCTAGTTATTCATGAAATCCGTATAGAGTGATATTTCATATAAGGTGATATCATTACCTATCTTGAAATCATACATTAATTAATATGAAAAAGTATGTTATAATTCATGACATAATTGAAGGTCGTTGGGTTAGTTCGTGATCTCCTTCTATGTTGTGCACTGTATTTGTAGTTTTGAATGAGGCTTGGTTAATCCTTTGTAATAATTGGGTTTCCATGTAGAAAATCCATGGATTTACATGGGTATGAATGAAATTTTCTTAGACATGAACACCATGTGTATGCCACTCTGGGATCAATCAATGTTCTTTTGTGGACTTTAGGCCTTGTACCAAA
The DNA here is from genome assembly GCA_963277665.1 of Viscum album. Lineage (NCBI taxonomy): Eukaryota > Viridiplantae > Streptophyta > Magnoliopsida > Santalales > Viscaceae > Viscum > Viscum album. Next base: position 131,967,994 of record OY728134.1, on the reverse strand, counting down.
GTCTCACTTATAACAGGGATTATGGACCACCTTGGTGAGATTCTTAGAGTCTGGTTTGGTGAATATGACGTCATCTCAAACATATTTTCTATCATAGTTATAGTTTTTTAAAAGATTTAATGATCTCAATGGGGTGTATTTGAATAAACATATTCGGGTTATGGGCCTATATTGCCTTGGGAGAAGGATTTGTGTTCTATTAAAATATGACAACCTCCTAAGTCGAGCATTTATATAATAAGTAATCCAGTAATGGTTTGACTCAATATCCTTCTTGGTCTACATGTATGTTTTGAGTGAACATGTTTGAACACATTAATTCTAAGGTGGGAGTGATGTGGAAGTCCACAATGTCCTTTGAGGGAAGATAATGTGGACTATTTTGATGAGGTTGATTGGGGTTCGACCATTCATTGTTATGAGGCCACTGTTATGACCCCAGTTATGTTTGGGTATTCCAAGTTAAAGGAAAATCATGCCTGAAGCATGGATATACTGTTAAGGGGCATGCATGGTGGAATTTTCCAATGATTGAGGTTTTGTGGTAAGGAATGCGTTTGAAATTTTTTTTAATAGAAATACTAATGTCGCTCACTTCTTGCGGATCCAAGAAGGTCTTTAGTGTTGTTGATCTTGAGAAGATGTATATTTTTGAGGTTGTAATACTATTTGGGGTTCTACATTCCATCGATTCTGATGGGGATTCCTAGATTACTTCTTGTTTCAGTCATGGGATAAAGAGGGATTTGTGTACATAGCAGATTCTGAGCACAGCTTACCACCCCTAGATGATGCCCTTTCATAGCGCACGGTTCGGGTGGTTGAGAAAATTTATTGGTAATGCATCATATATTTTTGGGGTTCTTTGGAGACCCATAACCCTTTTTTGAGTTAGCCTACAAAAATATAATCTACGATACTTTTCATATGATTCCCTATGAGGCATTGTATGGTTGGCCTTTCTAAACACCCCGGTGTTGGTTTGAGGCAAGAGAGGCCACAATGATGGGAACTCGTCTTTTATAAGAGTCACCTAAACAGGATTAGTTGATTTGAACGTGGATGAATGAGGCACAGTCGTCTAAGAAATTTTTCACTGATTTCCATAGATGACCTTTGGATTTCATGGTCTGAGATCATGTTCGGTTATGTGTCACACCGAGGTTGAGACATAATTGGATCATGAGACAGGGTAAGGTTTTGTTGAGGTACATCATCCCAATTGAGATTTTGGAAAGACTCGGGTCATTTCTTATTGGTTTCAGTTACCTCAGACACATTAAAATATTCATGATATATTCCACACTTTGTAGTTGCAATGTTACCTTTCATACCTGACTCACAATTTTCATCCCAAGGAGGTTGAGTTCCATGTAGGCGCTTCATTTTAAGAGCATCCTTTCATATTGTAGATCATAGAATGAACATTCTCCATGACCGGTCTATTACGTTAGTATGGATTCTATGGAAGAACAGTTGAGTATGGTATGAGTCTTGGGAGAGGGGGACTGATGTGTAATCACATAAGCTAGATTTATTCATTGATTTTCATCACCACCCTTCAAAGTGAAATTCGGGGATAAATTGCTTTAAGGGGGATGTTTGAAAGAACTCAATTTATCTTTTGAGGTAAGTATCTTTCCATTTATGTTTTTACATAATGAAATGGAAAAGAAAGGTGACTAAAAACCTTTCATTTTTCAAGAACGCACTGTGTAATATGGGTACACTGCATGTACTACCCAGTACACACCTTATAGTACCCAATGCACAGAATGTGATGTAATGGTTATAACCTTTAAAGAATATGTATGAACATGACATGTAGTTTTATTTAAAGACTCTATACTTTTCATTTTTGGCTAAAATATATGGTTTCCTCGTGTTTTGTCAGATAGATAGTAACCTCATCCATTTTTGCGAACAGCACCATCGACATCCAATTTTCCTCCCTTTTGTCCGTCCGAACATCGATTCAAACATCATAGGATGCTTTGTAACCTGATCGGTAAACTCATGATTCCCCTTGAACTGTTCTCCATGTTTTTTCACTCTAAAAAGTTATCAAACCTTGAAAATTTTCCCCATTTGTATATCTACTCTATTCAAGCTTTAATTAGAGACCAATGTTAGATTAATAGTGTCACAAGATGACTAGGTAGGTTGCCTTGTGCCTCTCGTTGACTATCAAGATAATTATATATATGTTGGACAGTAACACCCCCATTTTCTAGTGTTGCCTAAATGAATATAGAATTATTTTGTTACCTAATGTTGATGAGGTTATTGATTAATAGATTATAAGGCAATATATAGATTGTCAACCCTGATTATAGGCCACCCGAAGGGTGGTATTTTCCATGGATGACCATCGTTTATCTATTTGGCCTAGGTTGCCTATGGAAATTCAATTTATTTCCTTTTATGGTTTTTTTAAAATGGAATTGGTAAATTGAATGATTTCCCCATATGAGTTGTTATGTGGTTAACCATTTTATAGTGTAGGTAACATGTGTTGTTTTTATGAAATTTTTTTTAACATAGGGCATAGACCAAAAACATAATAAAATTATTATATATTGGGTTTTCACCCTAGAACATGCTGAAATGATTAAATTCTCTATTTTTACCTTGAATGAGTACTCAAATGCTTAAATATCAATTTTTATCTAGTTTGGTGTAATGTTATACCATGGTTATATTGTTTGGGTTAAACACTCTAATAGTGATACTTGAATTCCACTTTAGGATGTCAGGACCATACTCCATTATAAATTGAATAATGAAATAATATGACGTATGACACGTCTTCAAAGACAAATAACATTCTTTGATTCTTGATTCACCTAATCATGATTACATTTTCTTCTGAGACATCAGTTGTGATTAATTTTCAGTACCTATTGTTTAAATATATCACTATTTTACAATACCTATTATATATATAATCACTGAAATTTTGGCACTGATCTTGGGTGGTAGCCTCCATGGATTTAGTCTCACACTCTGTTTGGGTCAAGCTTTTGGGCCCAAATAGATTATATGATTGCACGTGTTGGTCAGGGAAAGCCCCCATCTACTGGTACGTGATTTCCTATTTAAGAGAAGGAGAGAATAGGACTAAGCCAGGGCTTTCTATGCTTCTTATATTACTATGTTTCATTTTTTCTTTTGGAACATATATTTTGGATTTATATAGTATATATATTTTGACTATTTTCTTAGAACATAACATGTTGCATCGTCTTTAGTATTGAATGATGTTGTGTTTCTTATAATTAATCTACTAGTAATTTTAGTTTTATGATTTTCACTATCTCTTATATTTGTTTTTTATTGATATCTGATGTGTTACACTCTTCCAATGAGAGAATAGTTTCCCCACTATCACATATTATGCCCTCGCTGATGGTCGAAAGCCTCTGGTGTTTGGGGAAATATTCTTGAGGCCCAGTGGACAACAAGGTACGGGGAACCATTTGAGTGGAATCTAGATCCAGGAAATCATAGTAATGAACTACATGTATCTCTTTTTCCCTCAAATGGGAAACGAAATGATAACTCAGATGTACAACAAACAACCACCTCACAAACCAGTGCTACACATTTTCCATCAACATCTATGATGTTTTTGTTCTATAATGTATAAAATATATATATTATAAATGTAACATATGTATACATCTTGAATTAATATATCCCATATACAATATTACCTTCCATTCTGTGGGGTATACACAGATGTTGTTCATGTGTCAGGATGACCAGCTCCTGGAGAATCGATGTGAATCTTTTTTCAGTAATGCATTGAATGGGATGTAATTAGTGTAAATGTATGGAATATATGATATATAAATATTTAATAAATAATATTAATTAAAAGTAATATAATATTTAACATAATTTCATTTCATTCATTGATGAAATGGAATCAATGTTCATTTGTATGCCCGACCAACATTCCCCTAGAATAGAGTATTTCATTTTCTATCTCTAACATTTAAGGATTAATCTAAATACATATTATATATATATATATATATATATATATATATATATTTATGTTATATAAAATATTTTACCATGATCAATGTATGAGGACTACAAATAAAAACTCAAAAAATACACACACATAAAATAGTTATTGTGTAAAACATGATTTTATCAAATAATTTTTAATAAATGGTTAATAAATGGTCATTAGTAAATAATATATGTTAATATATATATAATTTGTTTTCTTTAATATCTTTATAATAAACATTTATTTACTATACAAGATGATAGAATATTTTTTATGGAACTCTAGACTTATAGTATGGGATTCCATATTAACATTCATTTTCTATGATACACATTCCATATTAACCATGTCATTATTTAATGAGGTTTATAAACTACCAAAGAATTTAGTTTATGATATTTATCCTTTTATTGAATTTACATATCCATTTTACGATCACTATTTCAATGGGTTTATATTTTAAATATTACCATTTTCGGTAAAGGATTTTTTTTCTCCATTTGGATTCTTTGAGGTATATATTTTTTCATACACCTGTATTCATTTATGTTGTCTATATAAAGACCCTATTTCATGTAACAACATGAAAGTATTCATACAGATTATATTTTACATTTCATATATTATTATTATTTAGTTAGGCATTTTACTAATGTTTTAATGGATTTTTGGTACACTGTCATAGTTTGTTGGATTGTTTAGGGATTTGAATTCAGTGATATAATATTATGATACATTTATCAATAAGTACATGAATTTTCATCCCATAGAGTAATATAATTATAATATATGTTTTACCTTCATTTTATTCTCTTTGTGTAATTAATAGTCTAGAAGGATGTTTTGAATGAAACTCTTATTTAGTTATCCCTTTGATCAAATACATTGTATCATCTATATCTATGTTTTCAAAATATGTTTCCAAAATTGATTTAATATTTTATAAATTATAAAATAAATAAATTTTAACCCATTTTTTATACATAGATTTTTTAAAAGGAAACATATTTATTTTAGAAAAATGCATATTTGGATTATATCAAAATATTAATGAAATATTTGTTATATCATGTACTATATTAATGAAATATTCTTCCATCATGAACAAGTAAATACTTTTAATCATTCATTATATGTTTCATAGTTAGTAATGAAATAAAATCAGTTATAAAATATGCTTTCAATCATTAGTTTTAAAATGAAAATTTCAAATTGGATTGTATATTTTCCTGAAGAAATATCTTAAATGATTTTAAAAGGTACCATTATATGTCTTGAAATTAATGTTTAATGAAAATGATTCTGGAATAAAAATTATTTTTGAGAGATTATTTATCAATTTGGATGGAATAATTTCCTGAATAAAATTATTATATGATATTTCAAAACTATTTTCATAATTTGAAGTGATCATTTGATGTTATTTATACTTTACAAAGGATAATTTTGAATGATAAAATAATTATCCATTGTCTACATGGTTAATGTTTATGTTGATGAAATGTTTATAAAACTCATTTATTTTTCATGGGGTTTAATATTTTGAATTGATGAAATGTTTTTAATCCACATTTCATTTAAACAGATTATGATTTGATTAAATGATGAATATTTAATGATATTATGGTAAATAGAAGTATGTAAATCACTATTAGTTAGTTAATATCTATATACATCTCCAATTATATATCAAAAAACAATATTTCTCACGAGATAAAAATGGGAAACTTGTATATGGGCTTGTCCCTCTTCGAGAAATAGGTGATTTTTTGTCTACTACAAAAATAGTCACCCTGATCCATTATGGGAAACATGTTTTAATTCCTAATACACTATGTTTATGTTATTAGTATTTAAACAATATATATATATATATATATATATATATATTATTTATCATCATTCCACACATTAATGGCATATTTTTATGGTTCTTGATTTATTTCTCTTTATTTCACACTCACATGGATCATGTTTTCTAAAATGATAACATTTTATTAAATGAATCATACTTTTTATCAATTATATGATTGTCTGAAATTTATATATTAAGTTCATTATCCCATAACCATTATATTTTCATACTCTTTTATATTATGATAGACTAATTTCTCATATTTTATACATATTGAGTATCTACACTATCTCATTCTTATGCTTCGTTCAAGACGTTTTGAAGAATGTTTTAGGTAGGTTAACTCTAATATGAGTACAACAGTGGATGATATGTGTGGAAAATGTTGAATATATTTCTATATATAATAATATTGTGTTTATTGTGTCCATATTCATTAAACTATTATGGTCATCCAACACATGTTCATGAAATGTATTTAATTTTCATCTAAAACTATGTGACATATATGTCTTAAAATCTTGGTCCACTATATCTGTTATTAGAGTATATGTTTAGTTACCCTTTGAAAATTATGATGAGAAAACAATGGTCAGATAACATGGAATTTTTTTAGGATATTTCTATCTAAAATTCAACATATATGAAAATACACTATAATTTTAGTAAATGATAGAGTATGTGGTTTCAAAAAAATAATATCCATGCATACACTGCAAAAGTGGTTGAGGATCTAGAAACACAAAAACTAGGGGTAATAAATCAAAAAAAGTGAACATTTAGAAGTAATTGGTCATCAAATGGTGTATGAAAATGGGCCCTGGTGCACACTTTATGTTACACCCACATGGAATATGTGTTGGAAATTCACAAATTCCTTATGAATGACCTTGTAGGATTTAAATAATGACCAATACTGAAATAAGATAATTATAAGGTTCAAATTATTATAAAAATTTTGAAAATATTTATACATCCTATATGTAATTGATAATAATTATGTGGTTTCACACAATATGTATTTTTACTCACTTTATGATTTTTTTTGTCCATGAATGTAATCGGAATGAACTATTTTAATTCAGAATGAAACAAAAAATGAGATAATTATCCTCTAGAGAAATGAAATATTATTTAAGAAGGAATTACAAATATTTAATATATAATGAAATATATTTCTCTGATTTTAAATCATAATGAATATCTAGACAAACATGGGATGAAAATTCATCTTTTTTACTCCATTATGAAACAACATCCATTATCATTCAATGCTTCTAATAATCCTCTAGTCTATAAAATATGGAGCTGTAATAATGAAAATATATTTTATATTATCTATTATATAAAACCTGAAAAATTCATTTCTGATATCTATAATTTGGAAGTAAAATAAGAATAGTGGTTCACCCTCATCATGAATACAATGAAACATGATTAAATTGACCCTATCAAGTGGGATTATTTTAAGGAATTTTTTTTGTTTGGTAATTCCCACATATTCATCATAATAAAATGAAGAAGTAATTACTTGATTAAAAGTAGAATGATGATGAACCTATTGATAACTATGAGATAAATTTTCCAATAATTGTAAGGTATGCTTCATGCATTATTATAAAACCTAAATATAATGTACCTTGATTGATCAATATATTAATACCGTCAAACTGAAGGAATTTATCCATAAGGGACATCAGTATCTACAAGTAAACTATTGGTTGTCATATAATTGTATAAAATTAGAATATAGTTACTAAATAATATAATATTTATGATAAGAAAAATTAGAGACTTCAAGGGAAACACTAATAACTATTGTGAGAATAAGATGATATTTCCTTCAAACTAAATGTGTGGCAGGAATCATTGAGTAAATTTGTTTAAGGGGTAAGTATAAGTTATTAATTTGTAAGGAAATTTCATCATGAATTAAAATGTTGAATTTATTTGTATAACATAAATAACAATGACAATATAGTGAAATATCCAAAAAATCACAACTATCACTCTAGTTCCATAAGTGCAAGGGCATTTAGAATTATAGAAATAAATGTCCTTATCAAAGGGATAATGAGGATGATTAGCCAGAATAAGAACTTAATGAAATGGAAAAAATAGATAGATTATGAACTCATAAAAATAAATTATAATAAGTGTTATTAGGATACACATTATCAACACTCTAGAGTTATTAAATTTATGAAATATTTCATACTAATTTCCTTATAAAAATATTTTTGTTTATCATATAGTGAAATTTTATGTTATCATAATCATTGATTTTATCCCTCTACATTAAATATTGAATAGTTAAATCATATTTTATATTCTATCAATGCAATGATGAACCTAATTTCCAAATGGAAATGTGTATGTCTAAAAATATGAGCTTATTATAGGAATAAACAGTGAACTATATTTTAAGATCATGTATGTACCCAGGTTAGATTAATATAATAGTTATGGATACCATCACACATAAATGTTTTTCTGGTTTATCATAAGTTCACAATCATAGTCAGACGTTTTTAGGTTTTATGTGATGAGTAATTATCAATATTACTGATATTTTTGGAGAGATTTTTGGAAACACAACTCGTTGGATATTTATATGTTTTAGGGTAAAAGTTATTTGAAGAAGGATTCCTTTACATTTTATGGATATGATTAATGTTATTGGAAACCATTAGGTTTTTTCTTATTAATGATGTTATGGAAAATTTATGTTATTAAAACATGATAATTATATTAATATTTTTTTCGAGAAAGGATACCTTAAATGTCGTGTAACAACATGTCAAGTTTGGTAAGGACACCGGGATTGAACCCATAACCGAAGGAAGATATGGGCATAACTTGTACCACTAGCATATGTGAAAGATTACACTCGGTGAGAGAACATGAAGGGTGATATTTATGACTATGTATCTTGGTATTTATTATGACAGAAAGTTATATATGATAAAAAATGTTTAATGGGATTCTTCATCCATTATCTATTCTAGAATTTAAATGGGAAAACATCACCATTTATTTTTTCATCAAAGTCCCCAAAAATTTATAAATGGGAAAATTCTATAATGGCATTAGTTAGTCACCTTAAATTTTCATCAAATTCATCACCATCATATAATATATCAATATATTTCATCTATCCATGATTTAAATTATGAAAGTCATAATGTTTCATGGAGTTCCATTTTCCATTATGAGTGATCAAGATCTAAAATTTAAATTTATGTTATTATAATGTACAAAGAAACTAATGAAAATGAGTTGATATTCATCACTATGTTCCATCCTTAGACCGATGGTTAGTCCGGGTAAACAATTCAAACCATGAATGATATTCGACGATCTTGTTCTATGCATTTCAATGGTAGTTGAGATCAATACCTTTTAATAGTTGAGGTTTATTATAAATATAAATTATACTCGATGCTTTCAAATGGATCCTTATCAATAAATATTATAATAAAAGTGTACATTTACAAAATTATCAAATGATGTTCAAGAGAGAAGCCTATTAGGACTTGATTCATCTAATGAAATGGTAGATAATGTTAGAGAAATTTAGTAGTACATTAAGTCTGCTTAGAGTAGATTGAAATGTTAGGATGAAAATAATTAGTGGGATCTAGAATTTGAGGATGGTGATAATGTTTTATGGTGAATTACATATATAATATAGAGATAATACTAATCCCTAGGTATGTATATCCCATTTTAATTCCTGATCATATGAAGATGGAAACATATCATTTGCTACTTCCAGGAAACGTCTCATAAGTCCATGAAGTCTTCCATGTATCTCTCTTAAGGATGTAAATACCTCGCACTTCACATGTTCTGAAGTCTATGATTTTCAAATTATAGATAGATAATTAATTTGAGGAACATCCAGTGGAATTCTATATTGAATAGGTAATGCTCTATGAAACTGGACTAATCATGTTGTATTATTTTGGTAGGGAAACCACCAGTTTTATGAAGTTGCGTGTGAACCTACAGAAATGTTGATGCATTAGTATAATCATTATTATGTTAGGGTGATGAGTTTTTAGTGAGAAATTAATTTTAATGTGTGTAAAATTTAATACACTTAGTTTTTATGATTTATTTGTTTCAAATAATTTTTATTTTTTCTATAGAATTCATTAAACATGAAACTGAGTTTACCATGAATTAGATGCGACATCGAGTTTTAACAAACCACTATATATTATAAATATCAGTTTTTAAAAAAATACTATAACAAAACCATTGTATATATAATAGTGAATAGTATTAGTAATATTTTAAATATTATATATAATTATTTTATTTAAATAGAAAATATTGATAAATAATACATTATATTTTAAGAAGATATATTATGTTTTCAAATTACTATTTATAAAAAATGTTATTTAATTATTTTAAAAAATAAGAAAATTCATTTTTACAATGAAATGAAAATATATTTTACAATATAATTTTTTTTTAAAATCTATATATCACAATTAGCATAGGGTGATGTATTCATAATTTTATAAAATGATTAATTCTTTGATTAATATAAAAAACACTTACTTTTTTGTTGAAAAGTACCTTTTTATTAAAATAATTTAAAAGATAAATATGATTTTAATATAAATTTAAATAAAAATTTAGTTTAATTATATATCTATAAATCCAATTTAGGTAATTTAAATCAATTTTATACTTATATTTATGACATTTTTTAAAATGTTTGAATATTTTCTCATTCGAAAACCGCATTTTTGACTCCTGTGCCTGATTACTTTTGTGTATTAAATTACCACTTATATGAATTAAATTTGTAAAAATTGATTCCAAATTTATAAGGATAATAATTTATTTTATCCAATATGTTAAACAAAAAAATTACGTTAATTAGTAGCATCATCTGTAAATAATAACTACATTTTGTTAAGGTGAAAATGGGTTTACCTGGGGTTAAACTAAGAATATAAGGAGTAAAATGACATATATACCATTGTAAAATAAATATTGAAACATGTGGTCTTTGTCACTATATTATATTTATTATTTACCTTTTATGATCATTTCCTTTTCTAAGAACCATGGTTACACACTTTTCTTTAAAAAATTAAATGGGTCCCACTCCCCACACTTATAAAAGGCCCTGAACATTACCCTATCCACACATCCAAAACCAATTTATTTTTCCAGTAAATGAATCATTGATTTAATTATACCTTTATATCATAATGTAGGCCTTATTGTATTCATAAATCTAACCTAGTATGGATTTTGAACAAACCATAGTAGGGTACCTAAATATTATGTAGTGTTTTTCAACATGCATTTTAATTTTACGTCATTCTTAAAATCCTTAAAATGACAATAGAACGTGATAATATAATAAATACATTAAATTTAATATAATGATATGTCATTATACTATGGTAAATTCCCAAAATTCATCATTACATCCCTGAAATGGGAAATGATAGCATTGCTCATGTATATGGAGGACTACCGCCATACAAACTTAGGCAATACTTTTTCCATCAACACCTCTTATGGTTGGTATGATGATGTATATAATTGATATATATATATATATATATTAAATAAAAAATATAATTAAGGAATTATGATATCAGCTATTCTTTTATACATTCCATTTTATGGGGGATTTGATAATTTCCTGCGTTTCTCAGAAAACTACCACCTCAAAAATTATATGATTACTTTTTCACAAAGTATGTTTGTGGAAGGTTATTAGAGAAAATTTAATAAATATATGAGATATAAATATATGAAATAAAAATAATTCATTAAATGTAATATTTTATTTAATATTCCTTCATTTCATCCATTGAGAAAATTGAAACGGCTTTCTTGCGTATGTACGACCTACCTCGTCCATAAACGACGTAATTAATTTTACATCTCTAAAGTGTAATGATAAATCTAAATAAATAAAATACACACACATACACACACACACATATATATATATGATATTTATATCATGTTTAGTATTATGGATATTATGGAATGAGTATCAATGTATACATACCAAAAATAAAACATTAAAACAGAGATGATAAACAATGATGTTATTACCCGAAACATGATTTTGACAATGAATTGTTAATGAACGAGTAATACAATGTTGTATGTAATTCATATATGGTATGATATGCATAATTTTAGTTCCATAATATATTTATAATAAAGTTATATTTATTTTGAAGAAGGTTCGAATTTGTATGATGAAATTTGTGGCTTATGGTATGGGATTTTCGTCTCACATTTATTTTTTGTGAGACCTATTTCATATTCGCTATGTGTTTATTTCCAAGGGAGTATATAAAGGAAAAGAATTTATTATTGAATTATTCAACATAAAATTATTTTTATTTACATATCAATTTTATTATCTTTCATTCAGGGGGTTAATGGTTCAAATGATTCCAAAGTGGTAAGGGGTTTTGCCTCAATTTTCCTTCTTTAGGACATAAGTTGTGTTATACACAAATCTTATTTTATGAGATATATATAAAATAATATAAAATTTAATATCATGAATCTATTTATTTTTTAAACATTTTTTTAAATTAGTATTATTAATTCATGGGAATTATGATTCAAGGATACCCAAGTTATTATGGATTTATAGTAAAATATAATTGTTTATTAGGGTTGTTTATTCTTAGGATTCTGATGATGAAATGATATGATATATATTACAACAAAAACATTGGTTTTTTATCCTGTGTTTATTTCATGAGAATAAATGTTTTACCTTAAATTTAATTTCTCTACATACTCTGGAGTTCAATTGATTATTTTTAAGAAAAATTGTATTCACTTCTCTCTTCAATAAAAAACACATTTTCATTTAAATATGTGTTGTCTAAAAATGTTTTCTTAAATGTTTTAATATTATATATAGGATTTACTAATGAAATTTTTATCTATATTTTAAGTTAAATTTTTCTTAAATGTAATCAACACATAAATTTTGAGAACAACACCCCATTGTCATTAAATGAAAATGTAAAATGAATCATTGTTTTAAGATGTACGTAATGATCTATATACTTCACCATCATTACAAACAAATTGTTTTAAAGAATACTTTATAATATTCATTATTTATTTGTAATTAAATGTAACAAAATAATATTTAATGAATAATTATATAAAAAATGTTATTATTGTAACACCCTAGGATTTCATAGTACGTTATTTCTTCAATTTAATTAAATTACTTGGACTACACGCAACACTGAGTTCAAACACACAAAAACCAATCAAACTAGACATTATGAGTAGTAATACCCACTTTTTGAAATTTTTTAAATTTTTCCTTTCAAAATAGAGTTCATTTTTGGACTTGGAATATTGAAATTAGCATAGGGTGAATTTTTTGTATTTTTCTGAAAAAATTGAAATTTTGATTATTTTTGAAATACACCGAGTCATTGTTTAAAACCGACTTTATATTTAAATAATTATTTAATTGATTTAAATTTATTTTAGGTCAAAATAGATACATAATAGGTATTATATTTTCAATGTAATCCATTGGATTCAGTTTATAATAATTTTAGATATATAAAAATTTTATTGAACGTTTTACCAACTTTCACCTACCTCCTAGGAGTATTTGCAGATTCACATAAAACATAATTTTACCACTTCTGTGAGTGGAATTTCAAAAATCTGAGAGACGCGATTACTATCAAGTAGTAAAATGTGGTTCAATAAGATAAAAATAATTTTTGGTGAATAGTCACATTTTACATTTATTTACAACGGTCAAAAGTAAATAGGGTGATTAACGGTCAAAAATATATTATTATTACCCTAACACATGTTCTAATTCTATTGGATAAGTATAATTATACCAAAAACAACCATTGGAATAAAATATTTACCTATTTGGTCCACATGGAATAGATTAGGACGCTTATTATTATTTTATTTAAAGAAGAGTTAAAGGAGATAAAATCCAAGTTTAATAACTAAAAAATTATTAATATAGGGATATACATAAGATAAATTAGACTATAAATATTAATTATAAAGATAAAACCATTTCATTCATAATTTTTTTATTTATATTTTCTAGACATTAAATAGTCTAATGAATTTATGACACAATGAAGATGCAGTAGTTACCTAATTAATGATATATTAAAATAATTGATATTATAAATATTCAAATAAATGTAATTTTTGACTTTTTATAAATTAAACTAATTTTATAGGTTAATAAGACATTTTAGGGTTGGTTAGTTTAATTTATTCAAAGTAATAATGCTGTTATGAGTTTAGAAAAAACCCAAATACGAAATAGTGTCAAAATTGACATAAAAGAGATTTTGAAAAATATATTATATTATTAAGTTATATTCTATTCATAAAAATCTATGGATTAGACAAAGGACATATAAAATGATATTTGATTCATTAATAAACCAATTGGGTTTGATTGATAGTATATAGTCGGTTTATTAACCATACAATATAAAAATACAAAGAGTCATGGTAATTGTCAAACTATTTAACTAAGAGTTAAATCTAATAGATAAGGTTAATATTGTGAACCAAAACTATCTAAAACCTATTAAATGAGTGATTTAGAATGAATAACACCTTAGAATTTAAATAATATACATTAGTTCCATTATAAACCGAAAATTATTTTATTATAAAAAAAATATTTATATCTTTTCCTAAGGTTCTCCTCACCCCTCTTATAAAAAGGGAACCCCACCTTCCCTCAAATTCACACCTTCAACGACTTTTGGCACGGCCAAAATCTGCCAAAATACCCTCTCAACTACCATCCATTCATCCTAGAGGCATTACTTTAGTCATAAATCCATCCAATGGAGACTTTTTGATCAAATCAAAATAAAGAACCCGAAAAAGAGATAATAATTTCACCACCCTCTTCCAAGTTCTTTTCTTATTCTACTTTTTTTTACTTTGTTGTTTCCATTCTAAAATAATAACATCAGTATATTCTATATAATGTGTTTTTATTATAAATATTTTACAACCAAATTCATTATTATATCTACCCTTTGAATGACATGTCACCATATGTTCGTATGTACGACTTACCGTCTCCATGTCATGGTGTAATTGTTATTAAATACATTATTATATTGATGGGTATAATAATGATGTGTAATTTATGAAAATAATAAATATAACATGATAATTATTCTTTATCTATGATATAAAATACAATTATATATTATTTTAATATCAAAAGAATGATATTGTCACTCGTGTGTATATATGGATTATCGTCTCCCCAAACGCGATGTGATTAATTCCACACCGTATCCATTCAAGAATAATTTTCATTTTATGATTAAAAATAATGTTTAAAGACTTTATATAATTTTGGATATGAATAATATACATCTCATCCATAACAAATATGACTCACATAATGAAGAATATATAGGAAAACGAATCCCTTAACACCTGAAACGACGATAATACAAAGATATTATTAAAAAATGTAAAAAGATCATATATGATATCATATTAATGTATATGATTCTTTTATAATTTAATAAAAATTATTTCACCATTATATATGTGGTTAACCTACACTCTACCAAGGAAAATTACAAGGTAAGAGGTAATTTCCCAAAATCTTTATTATCTTTCATTGTTTTTACGTAAGTATCTACTGAGACCTCTTTATCATCCACAACCATGTTTCATAAAAATGTATTTCAAAAAATTCATACTATTTTATAGACTATTGGTTAAAGTAATTTATACCCTTTTTTTACATTTATAAGATATTTATAAATGAATCTTTTTACCATTTTCTAAATAAGGTCCTTTTTATCCTTTTTGACAGAATTAAGGTAAAATGTCTTTTTTAACTTTTACAGTGGGTGCAGCTATATTGCGCAGTTATAAAATCCATGAAGCTTATCTTACAAGCTTATAATAATATTTCCAAAATAAATGTTTTCTTTTATAATTATATGACTTTTAATGATTTAAACAAAAGAAATATTTCTCTCAAATAGTTTTGATTTCATCTATGTCAACATCCATTGATGGATTTTAAGCTTATTGGTAGTTGATATATTATGATACAAAACAACCATTTTGTATTGAAGTTTTTGTGATATGTATGAATATGGATGTGTTATTTTTATACCATTCATGGTTTATAATAATGTTTTGGCATTTCTTATGCTATTTTTAATAATAATGTTTATGTTATGTTTAAACCTGTTCATATGAGGAATGCATTGGACATAGTATGTGACTGGTGGAGCCCAATATAGCTCCTCGATGCATCGGTAGGTCTCATGAGACAAACTAGTGTCTTGGAACAAGGCCTTGACAAAATCTTATTTGTAGTCTTGGCACAAGGCCTTGACTGTGTGGTTATGATAATCTGGCATTTTTCATTCCATCATTATGAAAGCGGTTATTGATATTGCTTGTGAATATTCAAATAGTATAATATCAATGTGAATAAGTAAATAGAATTATTTAATCATATTTTTTCCATATTGTGTTTATGTTTATGTTTAAAATTCTTGTGTTTTATTTATACATTGACTTAAATGTTTATGCTTATTTATGATATTTTCCACTGTATTGTTATCCTTACATAGCATCTGAGCTCACCCCTTTCTATGTTTTATTTTTCCTAGGCTGTGAAGAAGTATTTAATGACTGACCTGCAAGGATAGTCTAAGGGGATACGAGTATGGACGTTGGAGTCTATATTGTTTTAGTTTTTCACCTTATTGTGTAATATAAAACTTATGAATGTATATAGTGTTTACAAGGATACTAACTAATCATTATTTTGAGACTTGATCTTTTGGGATCATGCCAATGATCTGTAATAATGCACAGACTATGGGTAACTGGGGTCGGGACATTACAGTTGGAATTAGAGAATGTATAGTACAATCTTTGGAAGCTAGATTTGGATAAACTCTGATTTGAGAACATATCGCTATGATAGACCTTGAATATTAGTATATAAGAACTTCCTAGAAATTTGGTATTGTAGAAAATTTGTGAGTTTTCTGATAAATAAATATTTGTCTGGATACGAGCAGGTATAGGCGGCTCTGGCACATATATAGCTAGGGGTAATCCCCAAAAGCACCACATTGATCAAGACTCGAACGCGAACTGCTGCATGGCAAATGGCCATTCTACACTCTGGATTATGAGACTCCCGGGTGATATGCATAAAAAATTCTCATTTTCATTACAAACCATTATGAAGGGTTTATGAGTATATACATCCTCAAAGAAAATATTTTTGTTATTATAGACAATATCCATAAAATGTTCTATTTATGTTTGGTATTTTAAACGTTTGGAATTATTCATTGCAATTCATAAACTGACCTATTGTATGCCATTGTATAGAAATGGAACGCAGTAGAAGGAATCTGAACTCCAGCAATATGTATGATCCAAAGAGTAAGAAGGATCATATCTTTCACGGTATTAATCCATCATTTAGAAGGGAAATATTCTCCCTTATATTCTCAACATGTGATGAAATATTATCATGGGTCAATAAGATAAGGAAATAATTCTCTGAGTCATGTGGCATTAAAGTGAAGCAAGAGAAATAAATTAAGGAAGAGAGAATGATGGATAAAGGGAAGAGGGAAAAGAAGGATTTTCCCAAATGTGATAATTGTGGAAACAATCACCTTGGTAAATTCTTGAAGGGAATGGGAGTTTGTAATATGTGTGGAGAAAAAGGACACCAAGTACGTGATTAAAAGGGTAAGAAAAAAGTTTCAAATGTGCAATGCTTCATCTGTAAGGAGTTGGGACACTACGCGAATCAATGTCTACATCATTAGAGTATACCCAAATGCTTATATTGGATAATAATAATGTTATGATACTACCTAATATAAATCGGAATGATTATATTTATTAAATTGCTATTGATGTATTTTTTTCATTTTAGTATTATATTAATGATGTACATATTATAAGAATATTAGTGTATTTAAGGATTGTATTGCAGTACTATTTAATTAAGGAGTTGGGATTGTGTGGAACCATGAAAAGTGACTCAATAGCAGGTTAAAAATTTGGAAAATATATGGTTGAGGGAATCATAAACCATTATATGGTTATGATACTGAGGTAGAGTTTTTTGGAATAATACATCATTGATTTGGATAAATTATATTTGATATTCTTGACTATCTTGATACTAATTAATGAATTGTATATTCCATCAATGTTGGAGTTTACAAAACTTTTCGATAGAAGGAGTATATCTAGTATTCTATAAGTAATAATGTTTCTTGAATGTAATCAATAAGTTTTTGTCGTAATCCAGGATGTTTTAATGTTTTAAATGAATACATGATGAAGGTTTTCACATGTTATTACATGGAAAAAAGGATCATCATTGTGTTTTACTGCCTTATAAATTTTTTACTGTGAGTTTGGAGAGAAGAATTTTGGATAATTCTAGTTTGAGATTATTTTTTGATTGCCATAAAAAGGACAAACCAGAGTCGGGTGGCAACCCGTCATGTCCAGCAAGGCCGCGAGACTAGAACCCACAACCAAAGGTCGACAAAGGTGAATCACAGAACACTGGCCTACGTGATGTCCTGGATTTTATAATGTAGTTTTTCTAAAAGGTCTGATAGATGAATTATAAATTCATTTTTTGGAACAATATTTGATTAGGATAAATAGAGTATTTTTATGTTATATTATATTTTATTGTGAAAGAAGAGTTTTTGGTTGAAATTAGTTAAAGGATGGAACTCTACTTGTCAAGTATTTGTTTTTTCTCCTATCCTATGAAGAAATTAATTATTATCCTTTAGTTTATGGACCTCAAAACCAAAAATGTGTTCACCTAATACCTTATGTTTTGTTGAACCAATGATATTTTGAATCATCATAGATTGATGTCATTGAGGCCCTCAACTTTACAGTTTTTAGTGATTGATGACCTCAATGACTCCCAATAAGTATTTACATTTTTCTCTAATTATGTGTCTCTAATTTCTATTAATGTTATCCAAATCGAGATCATAATTTGGTGGTGACTTTTTCATTTCCTTTTCCCTATTATTAAGAAAGAATTTTATTAACCGAATTTCAAATGTGGGTTCTCCCCAAAGGTATTTGTCTATTTTTAAATTTTAATTTTGAAGAACATTTTCATATTGAGAGGACGCAATTTTTTGAAGGAGGGGTAATGTAACACTCCAAGGTTTCATAGTATGTTATTTCATCAATGTAATTCAATAACTTTCACTACATGCAACACTACTTTTAAACAAACCACAACCAATAAAACTAGTCATTCTGAAAATTAATACCTACTTTTTGTAATTTTATTAATTTTTCCATTCTAAATGGACTTAATTTTTGGATTCTGAATATCAAAATTAGCTTAAGGTGAATTTTTTGTATTATTCTGAAAACATTCAATTTTTGGTGAATAATGAAAAACACGGTGTCATTGTTTAAAACTGAATTTTTATTTATAAAATTATTTACTTTATTTAAATTTATTTTAGGTCATAATAGATTCATAATACATATATATGTTCAATGTAATTCATTAAGTCATTTTATAATAATTTTAAATATATAAAAATTTTATTGAACTTTTTATCGTCTTTTACCTACCTCTTAAGAGTATTTACTAATTCAAATAAAACATAATTTTACCGCTTCTGTGAGTGTAATTTTGGAAATCTGAGAGACATGATTAATATCCAGGAGTAAAATATTGTTCAATAAGATAAAAATAATTTATGGTGAATAGTAACTGTTTACTTTTATTTATCATGGTTAAAAGTAAATAGGGGAATGGAGGGTAAAAATGATATTATTATTATTCTAACACATGTCTGAATTCTATTGGATAATTATAATTCGACCAAAAACAACCTTAGGAAAAAAAATATTAACCTCTTTGGCCAACTTCGATTAGATTAGGACACTTATTATTATTTTATTTGAAGAAGAGTTAAAGTAGTTAAAATCAATGATTAATAACTAAAACATTTATAATATAGGGTTATACATAAGAAAAATTTCACTATAAATATTCATTATTAATCTAACATGATTTAATACGTAATGGTATTTTAATTAATTTTTTATTCATTTAATTAATTAATTTATTTATGACACAATAATGATGCAGTAATTACCTAATTAATGAAGATTTAAAATAATTCATATTTTAAATATCCAATTAAATGTAATTTGAGGATTTTTATGAATTAAAATAATTTTATAGGTTTATTTGGACATGTTAGGGTTTGTTAGATAAATTTTTTCGAAGTAATAACGCTGTTATGAATTCAGAAAAAAAAACAAAATAACAAATAGTCTCCAAATTGACATAAAAGAGTTTTTAAACAAATATTATATTATTAATTGATATTCTATTCCTAAAAATATATGGTCCATAAAAAGGACTTATATAATGATAGGTGTATCATTAATGAACCACTTGTAGTTCTCTTGGATGTATATAGTATGTTTATTAACCATATAATATAAAAATACAAATAGACATGATAAATGTCAAACTATTTAAATAAGAGTTAAATCTAAAAGATACGGTTAATATAGTGAACAAAACCTATCTAAAACCTATTGGTTGAGTGTTTTGAGACCCATACCCACCATATCCTTTAAATAAATCACTTTTTATCCATTAGAAACTGAAAATTATTTTATTATAAAATAATATTTCTATCTTTTCTGATGGTTCTCCTCACCCCTCTTATAAAAAGGGAACCCCTTCCCTAAAATACAAACAAAAAAAGCCTTTTGGATCGGCAAAACTCTGTCTTAATACCCTCTATAGTATCATCCATTCATCCTAAAGGCATTCCATTAGTCATAAAGCCACCCTATGGAGCCATTTTGATCAAATCAAAAGGAAGAACCTGAAGAAGAGATAATAATTTCACCACCCTTTTTCAAGTTCTTTTATTATTCCACGTTATTTTCCTTTTTGGTTTCCATTATAAAATAATTACTAAATTATCTTAAATATTATGTGATATAATTATAAATATGGTTCAAAGAAATTCATTACTCTATCCATCTTTTTAATGAAATGTCACTATATGTGCGTACGTACGACTTACCATCTCCACGTCATGGTGTAATTGTTATTTAATACATTATTATTTGGATGGGTATAATAATGATGTTTAATTGATGTAAAAAATAAATATAACATGATAATTATTCTTTATATATGATATACCATCCAATTAAATATTATGATAATATCAAAAGAATGATATTTTCACTCATGCGTATGTACGGATTACCGTCTCCACGAACGTGATGAGATTAATTCCCCATCTTATCCATTCATGATTTATTTTATTTTATGATAAAAAATAATGTTTAAATACATGATATAATTATGAATATGAATAATATATATCCCATCTATAACAAATATTACTCACATAATAAATAATATAATGGAAAACAAATCGGTTAACACCCGAAACGATGATAATACTAAGATATTATTAACAAAACAATGTAAAAAGATCATATATGATATCATATTAATGTATATGATTCTTTTATTATTTAATAACAATTATTTCACCATTATAAAATATGTTATCCTACCCTAGACCAAGTAAATGTACAAGGAAATTGTTAATTTCGCAATCTCTTTATTATCTGAGGTTGTTTTTACATAAGTATCTACTAGGACCTCTTTATCATCCACATCCATGTTACTTAAAAATGTATTCTAAAAAATTATAACTATTTTATAGAATATGGTTTAAAGTCATTGATAACCATTTTTTACTATTTAAAAGATGTCTATAAATGAATCTTTCCATCGTTTTCCAAACAAAGTCCTCTTTAACCTTTTCGATAAAATTAAGCTATAATGTCTTTTTTATCTTATACGGTGGCTGCAGCTATTTTACACCATTATAAAATAGTAGAACCTTCACTTACAATCATATAATAGTATTTCTAAAGTAATTTTTTTTTTATAATTATATTACATTTAAATGATTTTTTAAAAAGTGATATTTCTCTCAAATAGTTTTGATTTCATCTACGTCAACATCCTTTGATGGATTTTAAGCCTATTTGAATTCAATTTATTATGATACAAAACATCCATATTGTATTGAAGTTTTAGTTTTTTTTTTGACTTTGGATGTTTTATTTTTATACCATTCATGGTTTATGGTGAAATTATTGACATTTCATATTCCAGTTTTAATATAAATGTTTATGTAATGTTTAAACCTGTTCATATGAAGAATGCATTGGACTTAGTATGTGGCGGGTGGAACCCTCTATAGCTCCTTGATGCATCGGTAGGTCTCATAATACAAACTAGGTTTTTGGAACAAGTCCTTGAAAAAATCATATTTGAAGTCTTGGAACAAGTCCTTGACTATGTGGTTATGATAGTCTGGCATTATGCATTCCATCATTATGAAAGTTGTTATTGATATTGCATGTGATTATTCAACTAATATAATATCCATATGAATTAGTAAATGGAATTATTTCATTTTATTTTTTCCATATTATGCTGAAGTTTAATTTTATAAGTATTTTCTTTTATTTATAAAATGCCTTAAATGTTTATCCATATTTATGAAATTTTTCGCTATATTGTTATCCTTACAGAGCATCTGAGATCACCGCTTTCTATGTTCTATTTTTTCCAGGATGTGAAGAAGTATTTTATTACTGACCTATAGGGATATTATGCGGGGATATTATTGTGGACAATGGATACTATGTTTTTTTAGTTTTTCACTTTTTCATGTAATGTAATACTTATGAATATATCTAGTGTTTCCAAGTCTACTAAAAAAATTATTCTATCAAGACTTTATATTTTGTGATAAATACAATGTTATGTAATAATGCACCGACTCTGGGTAACTAGGGTCGGGGCATTACAATTATCCATGTGGAAGGGTTATTTTACTAAAGAAATTGGATAAATTATATTTTAATATTCAATTATAAGATTCTACTATTATTTTTTGAAAATTATTATCAAATTTATTTATTCTTTAAAAAGTAATTTTTAATTTTGAATGGCTATTTTTCTTCATGAAATATACCATATGATCCTTCATATTCATTATCCATCTAAGATAGAGTCCGTTAATGTTAATTATTATTTACTAGGGATACAATTTAATAATATCATCCTTATTCATTCTCTATATGGTTAATGTTTATGTTAATGATTTTTTTTTGAAAGACATTTTTTTCATGGGTTATGCTATGGTGAATTTATGAAATTTTTAAGAATCATGTTTAAATTACATGGGTTATGATGTGATGATAAAATTATTGTTTTCTAAATTTATGGAACATATTAGTATGGTTCTAATTATGAGATGGTTGGGGACAATATCTCCCTCTAGTGCATTGGTTAAAGAATTATATCAAATGATATAACAATGTGAAGAAATTATATGGGATTGATCCACTATGGTAATGTAGAGACAATGACCCTAGTAGCCCATAGTGGATATTTACATTATTATGTTGCCATAATATACAAGGAATCACATCACAATGTAAAAAAATTAGTAGTTTTTATTGAATAGATACATACATTAACTATACGTTATGAATGAAAATTTGAATTTCTTCAGAGTGAATATTTTCAGGTCACCATTATTATCATAGAAAAACCATGAAAATAAATCTAAATAAACATCATGAAATCATGATGAAAAATATAACATTTAAAAGGGGCGAGTTTACATGATTATTAAGGGTTAAGTATAGAATAAACTACCATAAAAAGTCAAAAGAAAATTGTGGAAAGAAAAATATTGAAAACAAAATATATTTAGATAATAATTTTATCATAATATGGTCTGAATGAATGATGATCATATAATTATTTATAAACAATAAATTGAGATAAAAAACATATCCATGGATAATATTCTAGTCAAATAAACATGTGGAAATAAAAATATATTATATTATTGGGGGTATTCAAAATTTTGGACATCTAAAAATACTATTAGGATTCATCTAAGACACCATATAGAAACAAGTATGAAAGAATCCAATACCCAAACTACATAGTCTTATAAGACCCACTGATTCATCGATGGGATCTACCAGGCCTTGACCATCATATTCTACATCCAATGAATTCCTTATATTAAATGGATGAAACATAAAATATATATAAAATAGAATTAAATCTAACCTATGAAATGTTAATAACCTTTACTATCACTAAAAATAATAAAAACCAATCAAGATTAATGTGGTCAATGGTATCAAAATAGTATAACACCAGTCGAAGTGATCATAATATTGTAAAACAATATGGAATGTGTTTTCATTATATATCAAAATATATGAATACAAACATTAAAAAATTTATGTTAAAAAATGTGAGAATAATATTAATGGGATCATTAAAAATTTCCGGATTAAAATAACCTTTACACTTTGAATGTATGTTATTTAAAAAAATTATTAAGGAAAAAAAAATTCCTGAAGGTTAGTGTTTTAAAATATAATGGAAATATAAAAAAATAAGGATCAAAGATGGAGGGAAAATCAACTCACATCGTATAAGTTAAATAACATTCCCTATGTATTATTTTCACAAAAGTATGAATGAAATATATTTATAAAATGAGAAAATATTATTTTTATTGATTTTTAAAAAGTAAAAACCAAGTGAAAATTATTTTAATCAATAATAGGATAATAGAAAAACATGTATTGAAAGAAATATAGAAAAAATAAAAATTGAATAAAATGATATTTTTTAAGGGAAATTTTACAAGGTAATTTTTTTAATGAAGGCCTCTGAAAAATATCTTTTCATTGATGTGAGTGTTAATCAAATGAATTAATTATTTGTTTCCTATATAAATCCGCATAAAAAAATGAAATGTAAAATAAGGTATTAAAAATTCACATTAAACATATTCAGAGTATTAAAACATAAATAATGTTTATGTTTAACCCAATGAATTGAA
This sequence comes from Viscum album, assembly GCA_963277665.1. NCBI lineage: Eukaryota > Viridiplantae > Streptophyta > Magnoliopsida > Santalales > Viscaceae > Viscum > Viscum album. Next base: position 131,943,066 of record OY728134.1, on the reverse strand, counting down.
ATTTAATTTAGAAAACCATTACCTCACAATTCCCATTAGTTTTTGGTTCATAAATCACTTTTATAATTGTTTAAGAAACATAATTAGTTTTTTAGGATCAATATTAATAATTATAATACCATATATGATAATTTTATGACATATAACCACTCAAAAATTTATAATATCTCATTAATTTCATTATTTTAAGTGTGTTCATTAAAAGGATCCATAGCCTCTTCACCTGTGTATAATTACATTGATGTTTGTAAAATGTATATAATACTATTTAGTTGAAATGAAATGGAATCAATTCACTTCTAGTTGTTTAAATTTTTCCATATATGTGTTCTATTTATTATATAAACACTTTAGTTTGATATAATTTAAAGAAAAATGTTTAGTATAGTTTTGGCTATTTTTCTGACCATCACAAACTACAGTGATCCTCCATAACATTTTTTGATTTTATAAATTAATTTCACATTAAGGGTAAGTGAGAACCAACAAATAACCTAAAGAAGTCTAGGCATTGAACCAAATCCTTGAACAGACCTACCCAAAATAAAAAATCAAAAACCATAAATGGAAAACAAAAAATCGTTATTAATGGAGATGGTTTACCACCATAATTTAGACAAAGGTAATGTTTTATTCAATGAAATGAGTGTAATAAAAGGGTTATATATAAGATATTATATTAAATTCATATAATTATAGTATCTCTATTATTTTGGATTTATTATTCCTTGAAAATTTATGGAGTTTAGGAGAAGTTTGATGATGAAAAGAATATAAGATATGTCATTTAAGTAAACTGATTCTTGAATGTCACATCCTTGAAGTATCCATTAATGACCTTGGAATTGGTATTTTGTTTTGACATGTGTCACCTATACATGGAGAGTGTGATTAAGAGATGTTTTTTCAATTATTTCATTATCATCTTAGATTTTTAGTAGACATGGGGTTGTAAGGAGTGGTATTTATACATGGGTAGGGTTTGTTTTAACTCATTAAAAATTGATTATTTTTTATTTAAATCCAATTTTATTTTTGTAGAATCACTTAAAAATTAATAGATTGATAAATAATGTTGTCATTTATGGTTATATACATGAAACATATCAACCACCAATTTAATGTGGTAGCTTGGAGGTATCATAATATATTCACTTTTATATTATTCATGTTTCCATATTTTTTCTATAACCTTGTAACTATTTTTTTAACATAATAATTATTTATCCATAAAAATGAAAATTAACATAAAAAATAATTTTTAAAATATTATTTTATATATTGAATCCATTTTACATAATTCAATTCAGATATTTGAAAATTTTTAACTATAAAAAAACCTGCAGATCAGATGAAAAATCTTGTTTTCAAGAAGTGTATTTATTATGAAATTTTTTTTAAAATTTAATCTATGACTAATAATTAATATTGTATGAATTTAAATTTAAATATCATAATATATTATTTAAAATTTCCATTTAAATATTTCCACATCATGGATCATTTAAATTAACTAAAATAGAGAAACATTATGCATATTAAAATATTTTTCAAGAAAATCCCATTTTTTACAAAAAATAAAAATAATAATAAATAAAATATAATTTTGATAAAAAATAATTTAATAGGACAGAATAATTTGGACTAATATATATTTTAGATCAAACCATAATAAAAAAATAATTGTACATTTATATTTCAATATTTATTGAAATGAACTGTGTATTTTACAAAATTGTTATTTTACACTATTTGATGAAAAAGTAATATATTCAGAATATTTTAAAAACATAATCATATGATAAATGTGAAATCATTATTTAAAAAATTAATTTTATATTATTTGATAGATTTTATAAAATTTTCATAAAATATATATATTTAGCAGAAAGCTCAAAAACAGGAAAAAACCTATTCCCAGCAAATTTTATTAAAAAACAATGTCAGAAAAAGAGGAGAAATAGGAGGGACTATCAAAGCCACATGTACATGTCACCACGCGCATCCGCAACAACCAACTGATAATAGAATGTTGGTGTAACAAAGGACCAAAAATAACCATCCTTCTCAATGGCACATTTAGAAAGAGAATCAGCAACCCGATTTGCCTCCATATAAACATGAGTAACAACCAAAAATTATTTATGTTTATTTTTTCCTAGAATGAAATAAAAAATAATTTTTTATAGAAACTATTTATATCAAACCTAAAAATACTTTTACTAAAAATTATTTCATCATTAATGAATAATTATAAAAATTTTATTCATCATTATCATCATGTAATTTTAAAAATAAGAATTCAATAATACAAACAAAATCAGAGAGGAACCCCCCGCCTACCCCCTCCCTAAAGAATAAATCTACGGGGGCCTAAAATGGATAAGTCCTCAAGAATCCCCTTTAATAATTTCAATCCTATTTGGATTCATACTTGCTAAAGAGTGAAAAACACCTTCTTCGTTCCATTAAATTCCACTAAGGCCAAGTATGCAGAAATCATGTTACCTTCTCTCAAGGTATGAAGAATACAAGAATTGTTTTTTATTATCCTTTTACAAGTCCTTATGACATAGAAAATCGACCAAGTGGCTTCACCATACTCCATAAAATAGTTGTAGACAATTAAGGAGTCTGTCTCAATTTTGGATATAGCTAACCCCTACGACATGAAAACGCTAAGCCCAGGAAGCATTGTCATGGAATCTTCTTGATGGGAAGATCCATCGGCCAAGCTGGCTGAGAATGCTAAGAAAAACGAGCCTTTAGTATCCCTCACCACACCTCCTCCACGTATGCTCCCCTCGACTCAAGAGCCATCCGTATTGTGTTTCAAGCCACTTGAGGGTGGGCGTCAGATTACCCAATTACCATTCCTTTAATTGACGGTAAAGACCTCAATATAATCAGTTTGAAACTAATGAACGAAAGGAACCTCCCTTCAATACTTCACTACCTTGTTCAAGTACAATAAATGCTTTTTTTCCTAGACAATTATAACAGAAGCTCAAACTGCCAGTCCATCATACTTTACTTTGTTCCTATCCTTCCAAAAACACCAACACCACACTTCCATCAAAACCAAACGTGCATCTCTCTCTGGGCCACTGTCCTCAGAGCCGTGATACCACATATCATGAAAGGAGGATTGAGTCTCGTCTAAAGATATGGTTTTAGGGAACTCTTTAAGGGCCTTCCAGACATTGTATTCCAAATAACGGCTGAAGAACAGGTGGGATGAGATATCCTCTCTATGGACGTTGTAACAAACAAATATTGACATCAGATAAATACCGCATCTCCAGATATTCTTGTCCGTTGGAAGTGATCTGTTTCAAATCTTCATGGATAAGAATTTATGATTAGTTAAAATTTCATTAACCCAAACGACCTCATCACAGCTCCCTACCTGAACTGGATAAAAAATAATGCGACAGAAGTCCATCGAGGATAAATGACCCGATGAAGAAGCTATGAAGACACATTTATCCTCTCTACATTTAGCTCACTGTGTTTGAAATACTCAAGATTATTCTCATCTAGTACCGAGTAGATGAATTATGGGAAATTTCTAGCCTCCCTCTATAATATTTCTATGATCGGACATCCAGGAAAACCCATCGACACACCAGTCATGTTCTGGTGCCAAAAGGAATGACCACCATTTCCAACAATCCACCGAGATAAGGTCCAAATATTATCAATGATGGACCCAATCAGTGACCAAATGGACACCTGGTTTAGATCCCCCAATCCACTGGTGCCTAAGGAATATACGTGTTTGGTAATCCCACATATAGTGTGATGCTCAAGAACATTCCAAACGAGTCTTACATGCATGCAGTAGAGTGTATCCAATAAATTGGGCACATTAATCCCTCCCTCCCTCACCAACCATTCCATTTTACTCCATCCCACCTAGTGTTTCTTCTCCAATAAAATTGTATCCCAAAGGAAATTGGCATTGATCCTATAAATGGCATTGATCACACACTCAGAGACTTTGTTGGATGAAAATACATGGCTTAGAGAGGCCAACAAAATTCTGTTCACCAGGGTGATCCTTCCATTGAATGGAAGGAATTTACTTTTCCAATTACGAACTCTATCTGAGATCCTGGTTCATATGTCATTGAAGACATTGATACGGAGCCTTCCTAGTGATATGGGAGCACCATGGTAAATAATAGGGTATTTCCCCCTCTAAATGCCTAGAAAGTTGATAATAGCCACCACTCTCTCCTGGGAGGTCCTATTGGAGATATAAAAGTCACTTTTACCCATGTTGATCAACTGACCACTCCACTAACAAGAATCACATTTCACTTTAATTATGTTGTGGATGGAATTACAATTAGTTTTCATCAAAAAAATGATATCATCCAAAAACATTAGGTGAGAGATTGTTAGGGACGTCAAAACACTCCGATATAGAAGGATGCCTCCATTGTTGATGCTTCACTGAATAAGGCGACTCCGGGTATCCTGAATTTGAATGAACAGAGATGGCGAGATGGATTCCCCTTTACTAAGGCCGCGAGTGGACTTGAAGAACCATATGATCTTCTCTTAAAGGACACATATAACCAAGAAGAGATGACAAAAAATTAGATAATATCAATGTTCCATGAGTTGAGACCCATACCTGATAGAACTCTTTTGATGAAGCTCTATTCCACCCTATCATAGGCCTTCCTCATATATTTTTTAATGACCATGTTCGACCTTCTGGTCTTGATGTTTCTATAACTAAGTGTGATTTGAGCCAATGGTATGGCCTCCTAGATTGTACAACATTTAATGAACTTGTTTTGTTCTATGGAAATGCAGAAACGGATATGGATAACCATCCTCAAGTTTATAATATAAGACAAGATCTTGTATGTAATGTTACACATACTCACCGTGCGGTAGTGTGAGTCCAACAGGGGCTTTTGGAATTGGGGAGCAGAACCAGAGTGGTTGTGCATGAAATTCAAGATAGTCTCCCCACTAAATAAATGTTGTATGGCATCAATAATGTCCTTATTCACTGTGTCCCTGGAGGCCCTGTAGAAAGAAGTAGGAAATCCATCAGGGCGTACCACGATCTCCAGGTTCAAATGCATGAGCCTTTCCTTAATCTTCAACTCGCCTGGGACAACCCCTAGATTGTCATTGGTTCTATTGGACATATATATAGAAATATCATCAATGATGTTTGATGGTTCTGAATGATAACCAGTATAAAAGAGTTCATTTGGACCAACTAAAAGCTCCTAAAAGACGGAATTGGCCAGGCCTCCTATCATGTCACTATCCTCTATGAATGAATCATCCTCCAGCCAGATGTTCGGTTTTACCAGCTTCCCCCACTCCTTGATGCACGCATGAAAAAACCCCATGTTTCTATATCCCTCGTTAAGACACTTTATTCGAGCCCTCTCCCAAGCCAGATGCTCCTATTTCAGAATTAAATAAACCAGAATTCCCTTCATCTCTATGAGTGCCGCATAAGGGAATTCATCCCACTCCACCTCCATGCCAAGATCTATACACTCAATGTACTACATAACAACCTTTACATCCTATTCATAAGGAGCCAGGTCAATTTCCCATGATTTTATTTTGATTTTAAGCCTACGTAGTTTACTGTGAAGGATAAGCCATTAGTATACTTGTGAAGGAAAGGCCCAAAAAGTGCTAACTAGTTCATCATATACAAATTTTTCAGCCCAATACTATCAAAATCTGAACTGATCCAGTGGCTGTGGCAAGGAGTCAATCGACAAAATAAAATGTGAATGGTCTGAAATTCCCCGAACCAGATGCCTCACCTTAGTTCTAGATAAAACCGAGACAGCATGGATGTTTTCCAGACAATGATATGAACTCCCCCAATAATTGCATGGTCATCACTGATTATTACTTCATGTGAACTTTTCAAACACAAAGTTGGGGTGTGAGAGGCCCTTTCCAGCCATGAATTGAATGAAATCATGTCTTGCTTTCTTTGGTAAGGGTCCTCTACCCAACCCTTCCTCCAGTGTATCCACAACAATATAATCCCCCCCCCCACAATCCATGGATCAGAGCCCAGATAGAACATGCTCAAATATCACTCTATGGCATCATAAGAGATCCTATTTCAACTTACATACAAAAGGATACATAGAACAGAATGATGCTGAGGGTTACCTTCATAGTGAGGAACCTATCTCCTACTTGGATCAAGACCACATTGCACGTACTATGAAAAAAGATCCAAATATGACTATTAACCAGCTCATCATTCATGCTACCATGCATCCAGAGTCTTATGGAAAACTCCCCAATTAAGTTCGGTTATTTTTTATGCTCATGAACGGTTACCACTACTTAGTTGTGGCTGGAGATTTTTGAGGCTAGAACGTATGACTTTACCTGGGCACCAAGACCCTGATCATTCTAGATGAGTAAAGGTATCATTGGAAATAGAGCACCATGGGACTGGAACAAGAGCTCTTCGCCATCTCATAGTGGGATAAATAAATCCCTTGATGCAACTTGTACATTGATCTTGTGCACACCCCTAGTTATGTAGTCGGTAACACCATGGGAGCGACACGACTTCCAACTCTGACTGAAGTACGTTTCCTCCTAGAGGCCACCATGGAAGGCCTTTCTCTTGCATTCTCTTCCTATGGACAAGATAAGGGATCCATATAAGGTATATAAGGAGGGCCATTTGAGAAGGGAGGGTAGAAAACCATAAAGGGGTCTCATATGTGATGGGGAAACACCAATATATCCCATTGGTTCTGTTTGGGAGCATACCCTAATGCAAACATAGTGATGGGAGGTAAAGAGAAAACCCATGGGACCTTCAACTCCGATAGACATCCTGCTAGAGGGAACCACAGAGATAAATTTTTTATTGAAAATAAAATTATTATTTATTTCCAATAATATTTAATATGATTCACACAATCAAATTTAATAGAAATTTTATAATAGTCATGTTAAAATAATATCATTTTTCATATTATTTAAGCATGGTTTTATGCGTAATGTAAGCTATCGAACATAGCATTCATTTAAAATATCATTATGTTAAATTCTTCACACATAAAATAAGTTGGGTATTGTATATTTAATAATTTTATTTTTAATCATGTAGCTAAAATTTAAAAATTCCCTTATGTAAATCCCACATCATAAAAAGGGTTTATAAAAATTCCACTTACAAAGAAGGAATGGAAAATTTTATGGTAACCACATAATCCCATATGGGAAAAATTTAGTGGGATTTGAAAAATTTGACCTAAATAATAAATATAAATATAATATTCAGATGAAGATTTATGAAGAATATTTAAATTAGAATGTTTACCATCACAAATCAGTAAATCTATGATAGGTTAAAAGGTCATTGGTTTCTAATTAATTAATTTAATCTAATATAATTTTTGTTCGAAATTACTTTTTCCTATAGCTGAGGAATCATTGTACGTCTTAGAGTAATAACATAATGGAATATAATAATATTATAGGTTCAATCTCATCCTTTAAAAAATTTACACCACAAAGACATGTTTTCTAAAAATTACAGTTCATCCATTATCCCCCAAATGAAAACCTATTTAACCTAATCATAAAGGGTTCCCAAAATGAACATATAAATTACCTAAAATATAATTTGAATAAATAAAAAAAATTACAAGAAATGGCATCTCATTGTGTGGTGGTAGTTGATGCACTCATATCACCATTCCGTTTTGGGTTCAAGCCTCACGACCATTCCTTATAAGATATATTGTCACTCGACCTTTAGGTTGTCCTTTTTATAAATATATATTTATAGAACCCTTCAAAAATTTCAAAATATAACCTTAACATATTAAAAATCATGGGTATTTTTCTCCTCAATGATTATCTTATACGTTTTATTTTTCAATCCCAATATAATAACCTATATTGAACACTTCAGTCATGGAGTCAATAGAAATCCAGTGATAATTTCCATAGTTTTTTCATATGTTTTTCTATGAAATAATTATCCAAAATTTAATACCTTATGACTAATTCACTATAACTCATTCTTAACATCACATATGATCTATAGGGATTCTTAATTCATTTCGTGTTTCTCAAATTTTTTTCCAAATACATTATGGTTGGAACATGTTATACAGTATGAATAAATACATTAATCATTAAAACAACCTTCAGTATTCTAATTATACCATTTTATAAATTTTTTAACTTATGTCACTTCCAAATGATCAGGACTTATAACATTATCACAGTGTTTACTGAATTTACAAATTTAACATACCATTTATCTATCAAACAACATGATGTAGATCTGAATCATCACATACCAAAAATGTGAATACCATTATCATGTATTCTTTTGAAACATTATATGAACCATAATTATACTAAATAATCATTTAAAAAATACATGATTTCTTATTCATTATGAAAAAAATATTTTCTTGGATATTTTATTAATTTCGAACTTTTTCAACTCTGTACTTGGTAGCACAAAACATATTGTTACCAAATCATTAATCAACAACAAGGAATATCATATCTTCATAACAACATTATTATCTATTAATTATGAATATATTATGGTATTTTATTCATTTAAACATGTGTGTTCAAAAAGATCAACATCCCATTGAATCAATTTTCTTGGTTATTGTTATCATTTAACCAATTCTCTTAACTCCGTAAATAAAAAGTATCATTTTACAACACTTAAAATATTTAAAATTATTATAACCAAAAATTTCATAAAAAATATTTCATGGATCTAAATAAATAATAATTAAAATCATTTCATTTAGGATACATCAATGTCATAAACCTGACCCCGAACCAATATCCTATTTTAAGGTATTTTATATAGACACTTTGGGGTTTCATTTGTGTTGTGGACCATTTCCATACTATTGAAACAATGAAAATTTAGATATTCTTTAGTCCACTTACAATCAAGATTTTTAATTGTTTTATGTCTACACATGTAAAAAACTCCAATTCTCTTCAAGAAATTTTTGGGCTGTATAATTCCAAAATTATCGCATGTGGTAAAATACTTCTTTATTTTTCTCCCCCTTGTCTATTTATTTATTCTCCATCATCTTTAATCTCTTTAAATCCTTCTAAAAAATTACACTTGAATAATTATTTATCAGTCTAGATAGAACATGATACTACGATTTCATATATTGAATTTTTCTGAGAGAAAAATTCTCATAAAAGTTTTATATTAATCCCGTAAATGAAATGGTGAATCTTAAACTTTAGACTATATGTATTATACACAATATATCTGGATAAAGGTTTACCATTAACTTAATTCATAGAAAATATTTCTTCAACATTATTTCTCAAGCAGAATATTTTTCTCATAAATATTCTCATTATTCTCAGGGAAAATATATTTCCAAGAAATGTTATTTGAAATCCTTCCATTACATGATTGATATTTATTAGGTATCTTGAGGGTTTTTCATCAATAACAACCATTGATATTCATCCACTTATAGATGATAAAATACTAGTATATCCTTCTACCTTTTATTACATCCCAAATTGAGAAATATCATCAATATAGTTTTATCCATTTCTCAGCTATATATAGATTTTTAGTCCCAATGAATTATTGAATTTGGTATCACATGTAGTAGAATAAAATTATAACACTTCATTGTGGATCATTCCACTCCATATGAGTAAGGTTTTTTTAATAACATGAGTCAGTTATCACAATACAATTTTAATTTATTCATCTCTAACTCTAACTCCATCTCAAGCCCCATCTTCAGTAACACCATTAATATATTTACAAGTAAGGGAATCACAACATAAATAACATAGTGTGAAATTGTTCCCATTAATCTTATCGAGATCCATTTAGAAATAACAAGAAACTCTTTATTCGATCCTAAAATTATGAAACATGATGTATAATTTGAAAATTACATAACATAAATTGGTATTTTAGGTGATATCAATATCTAAATGATATGTTTGGTTTCATTATTTTTATTTTCCAAAATTTACATAGGGTTTATTTCTCTAATAAATCATTTCTAAATTCTAGTTCCCTCAATTTCTAATTACCATACATAGATACCAATTATAAAAACTATTACCATGTAGCATAATGTTGAAAATTACTTTATTATATTTTAATAATATTCAAGGAATCATATAAATAAAGACCAAATTGTTTAGTAGTTCTGGTAAACTAGAAACATTATCAAACCATACATTACAATTGAAAATATAAAATATAACCTAGTGGATACATTGCAGACACCACTATTCTCAATTATTAAACAACACTATAAATGGTAATAAACATCTTGGAATCATCATAAAAAATTATAACATAACATAAGGGTGAGATCATATATTGAGTATGGTTTATTTATAAAATAATCTATAAAACAATAATGCTAAATAATTATGAAGAGATAAATAATGGAAATACATTCTATTTAATCAATAACATGTGACTAATACGACAATAATAAATGATGATAAATTAATGAAATATAAATAATCACATGATGTAGAAAACATAACCATTGATATTATATTAATATTACAATCACATATAAATCAATAACTAATATCATAATGAGGGAATTCATAATGTCAGACATCTAATCAAACCATCAAGGAATCTTCTGTGGCACTATAGATATGCATGTAAGAAATAAGAAAATACACACACTATGTTATGTCATGAATCCTACCAATGAATTCAGGGGATATAGTGGACCCTACCCATAACTTAATAAGTCAAATTAATTATTCATATGAAAGGTTGTAAATATAATCAAAGTATAAATTTTTATTGAAAATATAATATTTAACGTATATAAAATTTTCCATTAGTAAACATAATGAGAAACTCTCTAGAGAAATATGGTGAATTCAATAAAAAATAGTATATCCCTTGTCAAACTGATCCTAAGTGATTCAATATAAAATTTAATATGTTATCATAATATCTCTTCCCCAATGATGTATAATATTCCACAAATTATGTTGACATTAGTGAAAATACAATAAATGAGATCATTTCAAAAATCATGGGGAATATAACGTTTTTAGTAGACTAAATACAGACATGAACCATCTATTACAACATAAAATATACAACAAAATGTAAGGAATATTTGGTGACATAATTTTTCCCACAAATAAACAAAAGTTATAATTATTAATAAATTTATTAGCATCCTGTGGAAATATAAAACTATAGAAAGGGGTGATCTCATATGATCATAAATGGATAATTGCAACAAAAGGTATCATAAATAAGAATAAACAATTAAGGAAATTTAAATAACTAGAAAAATATACTTAATCCATAAATGGGTGAAACAGAATCGATATATACATTTAAATTTAAAGTATAATATGGACGTTAAATTTGTTTCGTCAATCATTCAACACAATCAGAAACAATCTATATTTATATGGTGAATAGTATGAAATATTATATCCTCAGTAAAACTAATCATAATTTATTAAAATAATAAATAAAATCATGTCATAAGAGATTATATTAAATTAATCTCAATTTTCTAAAAATAAATTTGACATAGATTAAAATAATATAAAAAAGATCATTAGGATGTTATTGATTAAAAATAACTTTTTTATTTGAAGGTAACTTTGAATAAAAACATTAAAAAATTTTAATTGAAAAATAATTTTATTGAAAAAAAATAATGTAAAATTTTAAATTAAAATTAAAAAATATTAATTAGTTATTTTGAATGGATAAACTAATCTTGTTCTATATGTTAAAAACCAAACTCTTATTGAATTTTTGTCAGAATAGTTTTGATGAACATTATTTAAAATGTGAAAAAATATACCTTTTGAAAAATATTGTAAAAATAAAAACATTATTTATGTTAACAATTATAATTAAAAAATTAATTTGTAATCAATTTTGGGAATCATCTTTGGATTTCATGGACATGGTTAAAAATACTATTTTAAGACAAATAATTTTTTTAAATAACTTCTTTTGAAAAAATCATATCATTGAAGATAGAATTACTAAAATGAATAGATTATATTTATCCACATTAAATCCACAAAAATAATGTTTGAAATATTACATAAGGTAACCAAAATACAATATAAACTAAATTTTATCATGAAAAAATTATTTTATTAAAAATTTTACATAATGCATGTTAGTTATGTTAAGAAATCCATTATCTCATTCCCCCTTTAGTATTGCTTACGTAAAAATCCCATATAATTTATTAAATAATGATTTTAATTTATTGTTAAACTGTATTCATATTTAAAATATGTTATATGATCATTTTATAACATCTTACCACCTAATTGTTAATAATATTTCATTTATTTCATTTTTTAGGGTGTATTCTTTTCATGATTTCATCATTGGTTCACTAGTGTATAATTGTGGATATTGAAGAAAACATAAATAAAAATCCTGAGGTGAATTGAAATAGTATTAACTCATATACAATAGTTTAAATGGTCCCACATAACATTTTTATTTACACATGAGGATGATTCTTTTGATAAATGATAATGATAAATGTTTTGATTATTTATGGTGGGTTTTTTGAAATTTTCCATGGTGTTTCATTTTATTTAATAATTTATATATATATGATCTAGATCATTAAAAAAGTCCCCAAATACCTTTTAAAATATTATTATACATGAACAATAAATTTATGGTCATCCTTGAAGGCGATAATGGATAATGAAAAATCATTATTTATGGTGGTGATTAACCACAATAATTTGGAAAATTATTTTGGTTATTTTAGTAAGAGAGGAAAAAAATGGATGGATATAATATATTCAATTATAAACACAAATTTTTATGATATACCCAATTCTTGAGTAATTTTTTTTTGATAGGAAAAAGGATTTTATTAGGATGTAGAATAAGAACGAAAACAATGGAGGTAGTTTGATAAAATTACATCTTCAATATAAACTCCTAGATGGATCCCTTAATGAACATGGAATTCCTCTATTGGAGATTCTAGAATATTTTTTTAATGGGAGAGGAGGAAGAAGAGGTATTTGTAGACATTTGTGGAGTATTATGCTTGGTGAGGAAAAAAAGGCGTTGATGAGTTTTATTTATATTCGAGTAGGGTTGGGATTAAGTGATTCAATTACGATTATTTTATAATTCATTCAAACCACATTGGGGTGGAATTATTTTAAAATAATAATATTAATAATAATTTTTGTAATGGATGGTTATTATATATAATATCATCAACCACCCAATAATGTTTGTAGATTTTATGTATTTTAATCTTTTAACAATTTACATTAACCTATTTCAATATTTTACCAATATCACGGAAAATATTTTTAACCACCCTAAATTTTTTATGAATAAAAATGAAATTAATGATAATAATAAAATATGACATTTTATTAAAAATATAGAATTTATTTTTAATAAATTATATTTATATAATTGGGAAAATTATTTCAAAAAAACAACAGACATGGTGAAAATATGGTTTCCGGCTGAATGAATGGCCCGAAAGACTTTTTTATTATTTTTGATACACCACCATTCATGGGGTGAGGTGGCACCCTTACAAGTACTAAAGGCTTAGAGAAGTTTACATGTCCCATAGGTCATAGAGGAAATCACCCAGACAACAAAACATGGAACTTACCCTCCTAAGAACATGTCATTATATCAGCACTCCCCCTTTTTAAGGCATGTTGGCTAGTTGTCATGTGCAGTGTTTCACATGCCTTGTACTGATGGAAATTCCATACTCTATAATTCTTCCAATTTTGGTTAGCTCGGCTCTGGTGAATGTTCATGCTCTGATCCTCATCTGGGGACTTTTCCCTTGTAGTATGACTGTTATATCAGCATATTCAAGTGGAACAAAGTCTTTTGGGTTTCTCGAAGGCCTTAGAGTGGCCCGAAGGCCTTGGGAGAAAACTAGCCCGAAGGCCTTGGGTATCCTGAAAGCCTAGCATGACCTAAGGACCAAACCACTGGCCTAAAGGCCCAGATGGATGAATAATTTCTATTATTATAGTACCAAATATTACCTGCTACAATAATGCAATACTGACCACATTTGTACTACTATAGTACCCCAAAAATATGTCTCTACCATGATTCGATCCCGAGTCTCTTGGTATTCAATAAGTACATTTTTCATGAAAAATATTAGTTTATATAAATTCTATGAATAATAAAAATAATTACATAAAACTAAATTAATATTTCATGATATATAATATATAATTTTCAATTAGAATTCTCCCCATTAATGAAAATTTAAATTAATTAAAAATGATAAAAATTATTTAATTTAAAATAGATTTCATAAAAATAATGTTCTAAACCAAATAATAAAATTATTTTGAAATACATTAAAATTTTGATTCAAAAATATTTTAAGTTGATTTAGTATAAATAAATAATTATTATTTAACATGAATATATATTGAAAACTTTATGGGAACTTGTAATTGATTAAATTATTGAAAATATATTCCAATAATTTTTTAAAATATATTTTTCAATATTCACAAAAATTTAATCATTTCATAATATTCTATAAAATTAATTATAAGATAATTTTTACTTGTCGAATCCAAAAAAAATTGTAAATATTTCAAAATACATTTTATAAAATTTTCATAAATTATTAATATTATTTCCTCATAGGAAGCAATAAAAATACCTTTTGGAAGAAAACATATATTTGAATAATAAAATTACATTACAAAAAATTATGGCTTTATTTACAAAAAATAATTAATTTTATATTGAATTTTAACATCATGTTAATTTCATAATATAGTTAATCTTATTCACACCTACTAATATAATGGCAAGTTTATAACGGAAATGTTAAAATAAGAATATTTTCGAGTACTTTTAAACTCGATGTTATGTAAAAAATATTCTATAAAACATATTTCTATTTAAAAATATTCATGTGGTACAAGAACATAGGTAAATCATGATATTGTATAGGAAGTAAGTGTTTATTTTTCCCAAATTAGAAACACTTGATAATTCCTAATCAACTATTTTGATAGCCTTATAAGTTAACCCTGAATGGTGAATTGGTATTATCTAGTTTGGATTGTTGGAAACATTTCTGATAATAATTTATGGTTTAAGATTGATTTATTAGGATTTATCACTCATATGGGACATGTTGTCTAAAATGATAAATTTTCATTCCACAACTCATTGCTATGATCATTTATAGGGTGTGTATGAACATCATAAGTTATGTTTATGATCACATATCCTTATGTATATCTATACCTTTCATATGGCCATTGATTTATATCCCTAATGTTTACCCTTAATGGTAATCTAAGCTTCCAATTTCTTATTTTTCTATCACCATGATATAAGTAACGGATTTGTTTGGGTATTCCTAATAGGTTTTCAATGATTTATGATCATTAGGAGAGATTTTGATGATCATTTATAGAAAACCCATTATGCAACTAGCCTATGAATAAACTAAACTATTATGGAAGAAATTGTTTTTATAAAAATTATTGAATACTCATTTATAATGATGTGATATCTATATATAAAAATATTGGTTCGTTATATTTTTCTTTCCTTTCTTCTTATTTTTAAACATAAGGACCAATGAATTTTAATTCATCATATCCTTATATACTTAATTATTTAAATATAGAAAAATTATTAATGGTTCTATGCTATTAACAATATAATAATTAATCAATGTCAATAATATATTTGGTAAATAAGAAAGAATAAAATTTATTTCTAGTTCCTGGTTATATTTTATAACTTAGGACTCTTGACATTTAATCTACCAGATCATCTTGAGTTTATGAGGACTTACTTTTTTCCCTTACACTTTTCTACATATATATGGAGCACATTATATCTCTTATCAAACATAATGTCCTCTACCAATGTATAATTTTTTTGATAAGAAAACATTTTGAAAGTATCTTTTTTCTTTATGAATCTTCTATAGCTCCCTGCATATAGAAGAAAAAAATCACTAATGGTCTACCAAATCTTATATATAACAAATATTTTATTATATTGACCACTATAATACTTCCTGAGGAGTCTTAATAGGCTATAAGTGTTAAAAACATTAATATTCCCCTTCATGTTGTTGTATTTGATCAAATGAAAGTTCCACTGTTGGAAATTATAGTGTATGTGTATATTAATTTTTTCCAATATAGATCATAATGAAATTAAATTGGTAGGGATTTCTATTTGATCAAAAATAATTATATTAAATAGATTAGTACATTATCTTTATTACTAGTCGACAGTTTCAACTTATTAATTTTAAATATCACTCACTATTTTATCAAATCAGAGTTTCTTTAACCTACTAGATTCATTATACACAAAATCATGAGTATTTAAGTAGAAAGTATCTTTAAACCAATATTCATATCCTCATCTATGTAATCATAAATAATGTGGCATTTTAAGGTTGTATTTTTACTATACGACCATAATAATTCTTGGATCCTTGATCTATTATGTGGTGTCCCACCTATAGTAAATGATTAATTATCATTTTATCACTCCATTGCCTCTAAATTTGTAAGAATATTGATATGACTACTCATTTTTACAAATTTAAATAATTTTACAACCACTATCAAAATAAATCATTAGAAATAAAAGAATCGCACAACTATGGATGATGAGAACGTCGAACAAATGGTTATGTTTAAATTGATGTGATGAAAGACATTGAATGATTTATTATTTTTTATGAGGTATTGGATTAAATAATATCATTTATTGAAATCCATTTTAATTTATCATGTTTTTTATATTTTATTTCATTAAATCCATATAAATTATTTAAAATAAAAACATCCCCTTTTCATTATCATTTTATATATACATGCTTGTTTATTATTATTCAATGTGAACACATATAATAAATGCAAATTCCCAAAATAATAATCCATTCACATTAATGAAAAAATAAATAATAGACTTAGAATTAGAATTTATCATATGTTCAATACAATGAGGGGATATTTTATTAACCATGAACCTAGTGGAATCCCATTAGTTTTGACTTGACTTGAATTTCAGCACCCACAACCCACATGTACTTCACTTATTTGGTTTGCATTGGTATAAGACCCAAAAATCTTCTTCACAAACTCCTATAATATTTACAATGTATAATAACATAGAGTGTAGTGGAAATAGGGGTGAGAAATTTTATTTTATCACTATAATGCTGACACACAGACCCTTATACATTTAAAGATGGAGGTATGACACAAATATGATCAATATAAAATAACTATTTTTTTCAAAAAATTATATGTAATAATAATTTAAAAAATTGGTTATCCAAATTTTCCTAGGTCCTTCTTAGATCAAGATTATTCCACACGAAATTCTATTACATATGTAAAATTATATTTTCTAAAATTAAACATGAATTTAATTTGAACTATTTATTTTGTAGTAAAATAATTTTAATTTAGTATAAATACATCACAAAATTACAGAATTTTTTTATAAAATCCACGAAAATTAAATTAAATTATTTATTTTTTGTCCAAATATTTAGTTCTATTAAGAAATCATTCTTATCCTTGGATATTAATTTGGAGCTAGTAATGGGATTTACAGGATGGTATGGTCAGACATAACAGACTATATCCATCCTGAGATGGGGTGAGGCCGAGTATCCCTACTTAGGGGTTCCAAAAATGCAGAAAGAATATATATATATAATATTATAATATAAATGGATCACACACAAATTAATGCGTGAATTTATGTATATTTCCCCCAAAAACCATAGTGAAATGTTGTATTTCCATTCCCATATGACATGGATGTGGATAAATATTTCATTTTTGAAATATTTTATATTTTTTTGTGTCACATTTATTGAATAAAATTAAGAAATATACCTCCCCAAAATATTAATCATTCTCTATTTAATAAAAATCACCCAAGTATATATATTTATATATTTATATGTATAAGGGAAACATATATCCCCAATATGTCATTAAAACACATCAACCATGAATCAATAAAATATTGTCCATCTGAACATGGATCTATGTTCAATTTATTTAATTGAAACTACCTTTAAACATTATTTCTAAATCATAAAAAAATAATTGAAAATTTTATGATATTGACATAATTAGTTTCACATGCGAGCTGATACAAATTGAAAAAACTAAAGGTGTAGCATAATCCTGAAAAATAAAAAAATATTTTTTTTGGGTTTATGTTGATATTAAAAACAAAAAATTCTCAAAAACTAAAGCATTAATATCTCTATGTATTCAATCATATAAAATTTAATCATGAATAATAAATTTAATGGACCCTTAAAATGTACCTTGTTCATTTGAAATCATAGATTTGATTTTCTCTCTATTGGCATGTTGTAGATCAATGGAACCAGGTTTGGATTTATCTAGGTAATCCATACATGCATTAAAAATGTTGGGACAATGATCTTCATATAATATGTGCTAGAAGGGGAAATCAAAGTTCTTTACAATTTCCCTTCAATTGAATTAAGAACACATACTTGATAGAGATAATGGGATTGAGTTTTCCTTCTTATTCATTTAGATTCACTCCGTAAATGATTTATTGGATAGGATATGATATATCATATCATTAAAATTGGAAAATTGGAGGATTTTACTATTGATTATTCTAAAATGAGATTTAATATTTATGTTATACATTTAGAAATTTCATTTTGGTCTCTATAATGTAATTACATTTATTTTATACTCTCACGCACAATTATGAATTATTAAATGTTCCATAAATATCAGGAAATTTTTTCAATCACTTATTATATTTTAACATATTACATGATGAAATTCGAACTACAAACAAGAATTCCTAGTTCACTGTGTATTTTAATGATCTATTAAATTTTTTTCCTTTAAAAAATTATATCTACTTATATTAAACATTATGGTAATTAAACATGTGAATTGCTTGGGAAATAAATTAAATCCTAATAGCTAATTTTTTTAAATAATTCAATTAAAATAATTATGATTGATCATACTATGATGTTAGACAACCCTCAGACATGGAACCTACATTGTATTAAACTCATATTCATCTAAATAAGTTGATGTTGGGGAAAAACCTTTTGTGTGACCATTTCAGTCCTTATCAAGATAGAAGTGAGTCCGACTAATAGACCATGAGTGATGTCTTGTAATACATCATAACCCATAAAATTATTTAGAATATCATAGCTATTAATTCCTCCTATGAAAATTCTATATGTTATATAATCTCTTAATCTAATTATCTCATATAATATTATATACACAAATGTATTATTATCATTTTGATTCTTTATATATATAATGACCATACCTAATGGATTTACCTTCTTGTACCATTGACCAGATTTAATGATTTTACTACCATCATGGTCAACCTGGGACCAAAATATATATCTTCATTATATAGAAAGTGAAAAATTGACTCTTGATCATTCAACCAATGTAATTTAACCAATAATGCACATGATACAATCTACCTTTCCTAGAGATTAATGTCATCATTTTTCCATTCATCGCAATATCTGGTAAAATGGAACACATTGATAATGATTTACAATCATGATATCAATACATAAGATCACATATATCAATAATCAATGACACCTAAATCAGTTTTTGTTTCAATTAGTGGGTCAATACACATAGTATCATCTACTAAAGATCACAAAGTGAGAAGATAATGAGAATAAGTCTCAATGGATATTATCCCCTAAAAATTGAAATTTACATATCATATATGTCCCATTTGTATGATGTATCTAGACCATATAAAATATATTTAATATTAATATCATAGAATCTCGAGGGGCACATTATATATAAGAACTTCGATAATCATTTGATAAGTCTTGTAATTCAAGGACATTTCCAGGAAAATAGTGTATGAAGATGTATAAGAACAATTATCTGTTGAATATAGTCATGTATATGTCAAAGTGCAGACATGTAATGGATATCAATGTTTATAAAGGTATATTGTATATGGAACCCACTCAAAATATAATTTGGGTCACATTTATTAGTATCAAATTAAAATATGTAAATATTTTGTTTTTAGAACTAGATTAGAGAGTCTGGGTTCATGGTCATTATTGAACATGTTTTAACGCATCTTGAAATCCATAACTAGGTTTCATTACACATTTATCCTAACACATTTCATTATTGTGTACAAGGTGGGGTGAGTTGAAATAATGTTTCTATGTCCCACGAATTGTCAAATAAATTTTTGATTAAGAAATTGTTCACCATAATCAGAGCAGTGATTATTAAACATCTTTCAGTTCTTCCAAGAACTAGGTCAAATAGTTGAACATTTCCACTACTGTAAAATGAGGATTGTAAAGTTTTTTGTTGGTAGTTCTTCTACAGAGGGGCTACCATCATCCAATTATCTTATATTTGAGGGAACTACCATCACATGGTACATTGATTATACTTCAAAGTGAACTAGTGGTAAATACAATATAGTAAATGTTTATTCCAACTTTTCCTAATCCTTCTGCATGATCACAGTTACTAATGTATTCCATGGTTTCCTCACCATACATAAATATAGTGAATTCATTAAAATTTTATTCTTAGACAATGTTTATGGTACAAGATGATATCTAAATTGTTTGGATGATTGTTGACGATGTGATTCAATTCTCTATGAAATTTACAGTAGTTATTATGTTAAAGAAATTTTTTCATGTGATTCTGCTATCCCACATTAAAAAATGTGGCTCAGTGATCCACCGTATTATCAATAAAACAATCCCTCTACTACATTAATCTCAGTAAGAGGGATCAACACCCATTACACAACATGGTAAACTAATCCACATGGAATTAAACATACACACTCTTTTAAACTATCCAATACATATAATCATTCTACCAATTCACCTTATTCAGTCTTATTCAGGTACCACCTATAAAGGTGGATTCCCTTTTTGGAATTTTTTCTCCAATGGGATGACCATCGGTCCAGAAATTGGTTAATGTGTGGGCCTATGTGGCTATCCATAGTTTTGAAATATATTTAACTAAATGAAACACCTAAAAAATTAAAAACATTATAATAAAATATATAATTACTATATTTAATGGAATGATTTGAAATGAAAAATAAATATTAAAATTTTACTTAATTATCATTACTGTATTAAAAAAAATAATGCATGAACAAAATAAACGATCACATTTTAATAAAATTAAATTTTATAAATGAGAGGAAATAAAAACTCATAAAAAATTATTAAAATTATAATACACAAATAAATTCTTTATCAAATTATTAATTTTTAATTTGTACAAACTACATTGATATAACATAGATGTATTAATTCAAAAAAATAATATTTAGTTCCAAAATTTATTAAAACACAATTTAAAATACATTAATGTTTTATGAAAAAATGTAGTTATACTAAAACAAATTTTATCTAATGTCACACATATCTAAATATTAATTTTCTATACTTAAAAGAATATAATGGTTATGTGAAAATTTTAACCAATTTTTTTTACTTAGAACAATTTTTAAAAATCATCATATTTATTTTCATGGTCATTCATAAAATGAAATTGATCATATATGGGGTTTTTTCTAAAGTGATGAATATAATTTATATAAATTTAAATTTCACTAGATTTATCTAGGAATATTGAAACATTATAAAAACAAATAGTATAACCACGTAACATTCTTTTAATCTATATTATTTGGGTAATATTGATTAAAAAACAACAGAATCACCTTTAGTTGTATAATGTGATACAGATAGTTGATTCCTATAACTCAGTGAAATTAACCATCTATCCATAAAATGACACCTACCCATTGTGCATTTTTGGTCTAATCTACATCCTCCAAATTCTGAATTAGAGATAGAAAAAAATCAAAAAAATCATTATATTAATAAAATAAACTAGGTTTTATAGATCAATTAATAAATATAATTAGTCTCTTAATATATTTAATATTAAATACCGTAGTGTTGGAATGAAATCATACACATTAATAGAAATAAATTATTATTTATGGCATAGATATAGTGATATAGAGTAAACTACATATCAAGCCTCTACACAGTTTAAAATCAAATGACATTCTAAATTCATCAATGTCCAAATTAGAATTGGTAATCATTGACAGTTTCATATTTTTTCTAGAATTAAGGCCATACCCTTTAAACTATTATTTAGTATTCTTATCTTGATTTAAGAAAGATCCCAATTTTATTTTATGAATTATTAACCCATGAAAAAAAATTAGTTCTCCCATTTTTCTCATGTCATACTCACATTCTATTAGTTTAGAAATATAATTACACCATATATCATTAGATAAACCAAATATTATATCATCAATATAAATCTGTATTATAAGAATATCATGGTAAACTCTCTTTATATATAGAGTGGATCAACCTTGATATTAACATGAAAATTTTATGTTAAATATTAATATAGTATTTCATTCGAAGTTCAATTATAATTATTATGACCACATAACAATTTTTTTATGTTTAAAATATTATTTTTTAATATTTCATTCCAAGGGATTTTATTATAAACCTGCATAGATACTATTCCATTTTAAAAAATCACATTTTACATCTATTGTAAATAATTTTATATTTTCAAATCAGTAGAATGATAACAAAATTATAATTTATTCCAACCTAGAAGAACGAGAAAAATAAAATTTAATGTCAATCCCATCATCCTGAAAATAATCTTATGAAACTAGTGATACATTATTTTTAGCTATCATTCTATATTTATCTAACTTATTTAAAAAAAATCTTATATTAGGTTTATTTATTTGAAATTAAACCAAATAGAAAAAATTATCTTTTTCAAATTTATTTAATTAATCATTCATATAATTTATCCAATTTTCAACAATAAATTAATTACTAACATTAATAGTTAAAAAATATGTAAAAATTTCACCATTTACACAGTAAAGTAAAACATATTTTTTGGATTGTTTGTTAGATTATATATTTTTAATAAATTTCTGAATTAGATTCTATTTAAGTGTTTTCCATTCATTATAATTTAGTTGAGGATATATATAATATCTTGAACCAAGAAAAATCTCAATTATGTCCCAAGCCTAGTTGGTCATATGGCCTCTGGTGAATCTCCCTAAATTCTTGAGGCTGCTAACTAGTAGCTAGGTCATTGGTATGTCATTGATTATAATATTACCTCTTACTAGAGTTTTTAAAAATGAAATATCAATAACACACTGTTAGTGGATGTAGTAAACCATACAAGAAATATTTTAATGGAAAAAATTAAAAATAATACAAAAATAAATATCATATACAATAATGATGATACATGTCATATGGATTTAGAAATGATACCACAACACAAATACAAGTATATATAATATACTGGTGATAATGTTAAAAAAGGCATGATGTATCCAACTGGCATCACTAGCCTCTACTCAGTACCCTTCTCCACTACAAAAATCCATAAATTATTATCTTGTATAAGGTAGTGTTCCCTTATCAATACAAGATATCATATAGTCTGTTATGTTATCCAATGAAAACCCAGATTATGTTTCAGACATAACCCCAATAGATAAAAGAAAATGGTCTATGTCTTCTAGTTTCTGAATATAAATTATAACATTGTGTGTGCATAAATTTAATATGCAATGTATGTACTAATTTAAACATTTTATAAGTCTCATATTCTCATTAATAACCAATTCATTTAATTCAATTTCATTTATGAAAATAATTATTTGAATTTTTAGTGAGTGATATGTCATTTTAAATCAATATCATTTACTAATTAAATCTCATTTAAATATTATGCCTCGAGACATAGTCAGTAGCATAGAAACCTCCATAATAACACATTCAAATGATGTATAAAAATCAATCCATAATTTATATACAAAACCGAATCCAAGATTGTTCTTTGTCTTGGAGGACACATCATATGACTCATATAATTTATAATTCAACATAGAAACTAATCCTATCCATGGAATTCCTTATATGGAAACCATATATTGCTTGAGGGTTAATATAAACCAACAACCGACAAGTAAATCAATGGAGAACATCTAAATAACCCATGAATCAATCTAGGTGTGGTATAATATAACAACCACTCATTTACATACATAGCTATTCACTAATGGATCCCAAGTATCTCACATGGCCTATATAATGAAATTACCTTTTATTCATTCCATGGTATTCTAATATGAATCCATGTATCACAAAACATAGAATTCAATCCATAGAGACAATCTTTAGATGTACTCTAGGAGTCCAATTATCACTCAGGAATAATTTGGTTTCAAGAAAATTGAATCAATCCATGGAATTATAATTTTAATCACTTATGAAACAAATATTATATTCCCACACAAAATTAAATATCATTTAATCAAATTCATTTAATCATTTAATTTAATAATTACAAGGTTAAAACCAAGAGAACCTTAGTTACAACTCACCTTAGAAGGTCACTCTATTCATGGTCTATGCTTAGAAGGTATTCCTATCAAAATAGTTATGTCTGAAATTTATTTAAACAATCATCTATATATTGAACAAGTTATTACATAAACATTTTATATGGAATAGTCATCCATCACATCCTTTACTAAATTAAAACAAAATTGATCTAAAAATTTAATTTATATAAAAATTAACAATTCCATCCCAAATAAATGGAAAAAAGGGAACACACTAAGGATTCCAATTCCATAAGACTTCCATGGGGGTCTAATTCATTTTCGACACTCCCATTTAAATCCAATAGATAATTCTAAAAGGCACACCTCAATGGTATCCGTGAATATACGATCAAAATTGTATATTTAATTAAACAACACAACCAAAGGTGTGGTTCTGTTACCTTGGTATTCAATATTTAACCATTCAATTATTGCCTTTATAATTTCACAGGCCATGAAAATCAATTTAATTCAAGTATTAAATATAATTTTAAAGTAAATGCTCCACCAAATGGGTGTGTTAAAATATTGACATTATATAAACACTTTCACATATAAAGAAAGGCATAAGAACACCTATTATAGGTCCACTTATGGTAGTTCATCCTGTATGAGCTCCTGACTTCACTCAGACCAAGAGAATATAAAAAACATTATTAGAACCTGATAATAGGCCAAATTATCCAAATTATAAATAATTTATCGGATATCAAGAATAATGATGTAATTTTAAAAATGAATTTAGAACTCACCAATATCAATCCAACAAGGTTAGAGTAGCCTTAATCAGATATCTGATGAAGGAGCTACATCAATTCTATGACTATACCCAAAAGAGGAATACCAAGGGGGTGAGTTTCTATGTTGGTGGATAATGAAAATAAAAATTCATTTAATATATTAATTGTGGGGAAATTAAAATTTCAAAAAAAATATGGGTTTTCATCGTCTAAGAACACACTTTCCAAACTGTTCTCTAACTATGTCCAATTAGTTTTAGAGAAGGGGAACCACGTATGGTTTTTCCTCATACTATGAATAACCATCCACAAACCATTCCAAAAATCCGCCATCAAAATTACTAACATGGCAGAATGGTCATGTGTACCAAATCCCACATTTTGGTCAAACAATGTGGCCTTACCCTGCTCTATGCCCAAGCCTCATCTGGTATATCAAAACCTGTAGCCTTCACTATATGGTTTGAACTATGAATGATCTAGGACTATTTCTACCCAAATCATGGACCACATGCTCCAAAACAGCCCTAGACACCCTTGATACCACCATAACCTCAATGGGAAATCATATTTTTCCATATTCAAACTATTAATTTATGTAATTTAAAGGATCCAAACCATTAGACAGAACTGAGTTCATGAAAAATCCAACTCCACAAATAAATCCTTCCCTAAATTTCCCTTTAAAAAGTGGTGAATCAATGTTTTTGGATAAATTTATCCATATGGATCATATATCGGCCTCCCCCTACCATGTCTCATCATGTAATCAACCGTGCCTTCATAACACCAACACAAAAAGAACTTTCCATCCTAGGATAACCTTCATTCTATGATCCAAAATACAAATCAAATACTCCTTAAAGGACACATATACATGTAACTCATCCTCCATAGGATTAAAGTCATGATATGATACATAATTATATTGTTTTAACTGAGATACTTTGAAGACATTATGTATGGATTAATACATCTTTTGAAACTAAAAATGATTTTCTACAAAACCAATTAACCATTGAATCTAAAATGACCTACATGATGTGGTGAATGATTAAATTGTGACTTGATTCTCTTGTGTCCCATCCTTTTTGGAAAAACATAAGAAAAAATGAACCCCAAATTTAAACACTGAAAGTCATCTGCAGTGATTTGTATGTGATTTTTGATGAGACTGCATAATAACCATCTTCTTCCCAATCCACTGAACTGGTTCTATGGTCTCTTTAACAAGACAATGTCCCATAATAGATTACTCTCATAGCTATAACCTATATAGGGGAGATCAAAATGACTTATTGTACAAGCCCTCATAAGGATCCATAAAAATAGTTTCCGATTATTTATTATTGTAGGTGAATTAAACCAGGGGTATATTCCTCAACCAAGAGCCCATGAAATAATTTATGCTTGTTTGTAGTATGTCCTAAAGAACATGAATCACTTTCTCAAACTATATATTTGTAGGGGGAGGTGTGTTATTATAAAAAGCATATTTGTACCCAACAAACTACGTTTCCTTTTCCAGAATCATGTAATAAAACTAGATTCCCTATAAAAAATGATTGTATTCGGGACCCTGTTAATTCATAGTATCTCACTGATGTATGACCTTCCCAGATCAGCAATACTAAAGATGTCATTTATCGACACTAAATTTGAATCTTATTCAGGATGTCAATGAAAACCATTATGGAATCATTACCTTGATGGCACCTTAGTAAACCTGTCATGTAATCCATCATGGCATCATTCCATTTTTACTCAAGAATGGGTAGCATATGTAAAAGTATAACCAGTCAGTGGTTTTCTTCATTCACCAACTAACATGAAAAACAACTCATGAAAAAAATTGCCACATCTATTTTCATACTCTTCCACTGTACAGTAGACATAAATCGTGAAACATCTTTGTAACACTAGGTAAAACATACCAAGTTAATGCATTATTGTATCACATAATCTCCTCAGGGCATGCCTACTAAAACCCATACATGAAAATGTTTTTGGGGAATTTAATTTTCACCTGTGGTCCAACCAATAAGAGGGTCTTCACCTACCAAAATATCTTATAATAATAGTATATTAGAATATTTTATCTTCCATATCATATTTTATCCAATGTGGTATAGGTAACACCTAATGAAGATAGAAAATTCTTACCCTAACTATCATTCAACTCCTTGTGCATCTCACAGATCAAGGCCATGATTTTTCTCTATATACTATCTTGACAAACTAAATTTATATGATTCCTATCACATAGTGAATTAGATAATACATTTCCATTACCCATAATTTATGTAATCAAAATTTTAATGACATTAGGTATTCAACATACCAACACCACATCAGATTCATATCAAACTGTGTAAATATGAACTTGAGTATTTTGAGGTTTTTATACACCACAAAATTCAATCTTTGTATGTATTGTCTCCAATAGTGCAATGCGTGAGAATCTAAAGATAATTTTAGACCATTTATTGATTAATTATTCTTTTGTGGCCTTAGTTTATCAAACATGAGCACTATGAAACTTTTTCTCTACAAAATAATTGATCCTAGACCGATACCCGGTTCATCATAGTGAAAAGTGAAATTATTTCCCAGATATTTAAAAACTTGTTTTGGCACTGAATTCAATCCCCCTTATTGCTCTTGAAAGTAAATATATTAGGAATATGGACATAAAAACTCTGAATTCTTCATAGTTTATCTCGTAAGTGGTGCTGCTATGTGTGATAAGTCATGCATGAAACACCTATAATGAATGGATACCCCATGAAATGATATACCTAAAAAAATCTGTTGGGGAATTGAGGGAAACCCAACTCTCACCTTCTATAGGTCAATTGAAACACCTTTCTTTGAAATAATGCTACCTCTGATCCATTTATGAGTGGAACATTGTTTACGTGGAGAATAACCAATTCTCTCTCAATGTATCTAATATTATCTCAATATTTTTGAAATGGTGATGTCAATTATGTGAATACACCAATATATCTTCCACTCAAACAACCACAACTGAATCCAGATAATGATAGAACAATATTTTCATTATGTCAATGAATCATGTTTTCATGTTAGTGAGACTAAATGATAAATCCAATTAAAAATAGATAGAATACCTACTATGAATCGTTGTTTGGGGTAGTTCTAATGGTATAAAATTAACAAGATGATAAATTGATATCAAATAAATATTCAAGGAGAACCAATCTCCCTGGGGTTTATTAGAATGGAAATATATCCGTAGTATAGGATACAATTTCATAGCCATCAACTATAACAGTTTATAGGAATCCATATATATAATGAGAGTTCTATATTCAATTTATTTTGAAAAAAAATAAAACCCAATAGAAAAGTTTGTGGTCAGATGAAACCATTGAATTTTAAATCATCTAGATACCTCTTGAGCTGTTGAATCTCATTAATAAGAATCTTGCAATGAGGATATGATACTAGTGCAGATCATGGAACTAGATCAATATAAAACACTATAATTTTCACTGGATGTAATAGAGAAATTTCATCTAGGAAAATGACCCTGAAACAACAACCACAATTGGAATATCTTCTTGATGATATGATACTGACCACTATCTTCAATGTCGAGTGAGTGAAGTCCCTCTAACCTTGTATTCTAGAGGAAACATTCTACAAAAGTGCTATATATTTCCCATCTTTCCAGAGGATTGACACACAATAGGGTCCCTCGTACATGGTGTCCTATTATGTATAGGCCAACTATAATGGTTAAACCTGAACTAGCTACCTATGTATGTGCTATAAATACTAATAACACCCTATGAAAGATCTAGATGATGCTTCCTACTACTACTCGATGAAATAAACGACATAGAAGTCGAACCACCCTGGAAGGCAACATTATCCTCTTCTATGTTACTGTTTACGATAAGCACATGATTCACTATTTTAGTTATGGTAGTCATCCAAAAGAAAATAAATTGAGATTTAATGTTGTACCTAATAAATTCCTCAAATTTCATGTTTTTATATATCTTTACTATCTGTAGAAAACTCATCACCCATAAGAATAGATGGGAAGTGCTGGAGCATAGTAAAAGATAACAAGTATTCTATAAATACAATTTGTTTAATTGCCCTGATTGGTGGGGGTGAATTGGGTTATGACATATTAAAATAAAATTCCATTAATATATTGTTTCACCATTAAAAAAACACATTTCTTTATCTTTATCATTTTAATGATTGAAAATAAATAAAATCATGCATGAAACAAAAAATATTACACGGTTCACCCTCCCTAGTAAATGTTTATTGAGAATACATTGATGATGTGATGTGTACCCAATCTACTAATCCTCACATAAAAAATATAAGGTATGGGCTTGATTGGTTCTATGCCAAGGCTCACCGCCTTTACATGTTTTTGGGTATTCTATCTTCATTCCAAAGGGTTACTCCCTCTGACTATTTCTCTATCTCACTTCTACTAGAAATGATCACAATATTCATCATCATTTATTCACTTCTCTTGAATAAGATCCAATCAAAGTTTAGGGAATTTTAGGTCCCTTCATTTTCATGAATGCATGCATCCTCTAATATAGAAATATTCATTCATGGTGTCAAGTTTTTACCAATAGATGTAATCAACTTTTTTTGTGAAAAATTTGTTTTTTGAAATTTATTTAGAAAATTAATTTACTTCATCTGTGAGCCACCATTTTAGCAACCCGAGATTTCATGAGAATTTTTCTTATTAATTTCATTGATGTAATGTGTTGTACGCTACACTAAAAATATATTGTACTATATGCAACACCGTATCATCTTGTAGTATACGCAACACTATTCTTGGCTCGTGTTACACAAAATTTCATGTTCGTTTTGGGAAATTATTCTACTCAACATTAAGTATATATTTTGTTTAATGTATAAATGAAATATGTTTTGATTATGTTATACGCAACACCAAACAGAGCTTTCACTACACACATCCCTAACTTGGCCCGCATTACACGCAACCAGGACTTTCCTTGATAGTGTGTGTAGTACGCAATACCGTGTTTCACTAAACGATATATTATTATAATATTATTATGAACTAGCCGTTATGAATAGTAATACTCACTTTTTGAAATTTAATAAATTTTATCTTTCAAAATGGACTTCAAATTTTTATTCCGAATAGCGATATTATCCTAGAGTGAAATTTTGATATTTTTCTGAAAACATTCAATTTTTAATGAATAGTGAAAACACTGGGTTACTATTTAAAACCCGAATTTTTATATAAATAATTATTTATTTTATTTAAATTTATTTTAGGTCAATATTGGTAAATAATACTTATATATGTTCAATGTAATTCATTGGATTCATTTTATAATAATTTTAGATATATAAAAATTTTAATTAACTTTTTCACCGTCTTTTACCCACCTCCTAGGAGAATTTGTAAATTCACATAAAACTTAATTTTACCGCTTCTCTGAGTGGAATTTCGAAAATCCGATAGACACAGTTAATATCAAGGACTAAAATTTGGTTCAATCAGATGAAAATAATTTTTGGTGAATAGTAGATTTTTAATATTTTTACCACGGTTAAAAGTAAATAGGGTAATTAAGGGTAAAAATGATATTATTATTACCCTAACACGTGTCCTAATTCTAGTGGATAAGTGTAATTCGACCAAAAACAACCTTAGGAATAAAATATGACCATTTAGGCCCACTTAGATTAGATTAGGACATTTAACATTATTTTATTTTAAGAGTAGTTTAAATAGTTAAAATCAATGTTTAATAACTAACAGATTTTTAATATAGGGTTATACATAAGATAAATTCGACTATAAATATACATTAGAAAGTTAAAAATATTTCCTACCTAATTGTATTTTATTTATAATTTTTAGACATTAAATAATTTAGGTTATTTATGACACAATGGTGATGCAGTAATTACCTAAATAATAAAATATTAAAATAATTGATATTATAAATACCCAAATAAATGTAATATGAGCATTTTTATGAATTCCACTAATTTTATAAGTTAATATGAAATTTTAGTATCAATTTAATTAACTTTTTTCTAACTAATAATTCTGTTATAATTTTCACAAAAATCAATTACCAAATAGTGACAAAATTGACATAAAATAGTTTTTTTAAAAAATATTATATTATTAATTTTTATTTTATTCCTAAAAATCTACGGTTCGGGAATATGACTCATATAAGGATATATATTAATAATAAACAACTTGGGGTTCTTTTGGCTTGTTATAGTATGTTTATTATCCATATAGTGTAAGAAAACAAGAAGACACTATAAAAGTAAAATTATTTAACTTATAGTTAAATCTAAATGGTAAGGTTAAAATTGTAACCAAAACTTGCCTAAAATCTATTGGTTGAGAGGATTTCGACCCATAACCACTTTATCTTTGAAATAAATCAATTTGGAGCTATTATAAACCGAATATGACTTTATTATATAATAATATTTTGAGTTTTTTCAAAGGTGCCCCTCTCCTCCCTTATAAAAAGGGCACCCCTTACCTCGTCTCATCACCCCCTTTTGAGCCTTGAAGCTCGGAAAAAACCTTCCCATTTATCTTCTAAACTTCCCTAGAAACATTATGGAGGTTATGGTCTTCTCAAAAGACCAACTCTATTTCTTTAAGAGAAGGCTTAAAGGAGGTGCGTCGAAGAAGAGGTAATCTCTTCTTTCGATTCTCTCAAGTTTCTTTATTCTTCACCTCCTTCTTATTTAGTTGTTTAATTACAAAGTAATAACATAAGTATAAATAATATACTGATATGTTATTATGAATATGTAACAACCCTATTTCACCTTCTATCCATCATACAGAAAATGAAATCACCACGCGTGCGTACGTACATAATATCGTCTCCACGCCTTGGTGTAATCAGTTTTTCCACCGCCACCTTACATGGATGGGTATAATGGTGTAAATAAATAACTATATATATTTATTGTTAAGTGATATTAACTCTTTAATATTATACATACACTTCAATACAATTCCATGATCATGTGAATGATATCATCGCTCGTGCGTATGTACGGACTATCGTCTCCACGAACGCGATGAGATTCATTTTCCATGATTAACGATTCAAGAATGATTATAAAGTATATATAATGAATAACAATGAAATATATGACATAACTAAGATAATATATTTATATATACATACATATATATATATCATCTACTTACTTCCATTCAAGTCAATAAGGAAAAGAAAACAACATTCATGCGTATGTACAGCCTACCATCTCCATGAACGGTGTATTTCATTTGATATATATATATATATATTATATATATATACTGAATATATATGATATATATATCATTATTTACATTCTGGAAGTAATTAAATCATGATATAAGTAGTAAATATATCCAGAACAACAAATCAAAACACGTACGACAAATAAAACATTTTACCCAAAACGCTGCTTTAACATGAAATTTTCAAAAGAACGGGTAATATAAAGTCATAAGTGAAAAATATATGATATCATAACAATGAATATTATTCTGTAATAAGTCAATAAAATTATTTAAATCATTATACAAGAGTTTTGGATATGTACGAATCATATCGGACCTAAGGTAAGGGATAATTATTCCAATCTCATTCTTATCAGAGATTGTTTATTCGTAAGAATTTATTGGGGTTATGTTTATCATCCCTGTCCATATGATCTCAAAATGTTTTCAAAATTTTTTTAAATTTCTTCCATGTATGTTTAAAGTCATTTGTACCATTTTTTTACTTTTAACACATCGTATGTAAGGAATATTTCTTTTGTTTACCAAATGAGGTACTTTTTGACTTTTCCAACAAAAGTACGAGAAGAATGTTATTCTTAACTTATACGGCGTCAACATATTTTTACGGTTTCATAATGCCTTATTTTCATGAAGCTTACTCTACAAGATTTTATAACTATTTTAAAAAAATTATTTTCTTTTAAAATTGCATGGCATTTTGTAAATTGAAAATGATTTTGAATAAAAAAGAATATTTTCTTCAAGAATTCATTTCAAGTGTTTTATCAAATCCATTTTTCATATAAGATTAAATTATTTCATATGTTTATGTTTCAAGTATAATGTCTCTATTATTTATATTGTTTCACTTTTCTTATGATAAAATATCGATTTGTTTTATATGGATTATGTGATGATGGGATGATGTTTATGAAACACATTTTATTATCTGGGTTAAGATGAATGTTTTAAGTTTATTTTGGGGAAAAGTAAGAATGATTTCATTATAATATGGGTGGGACCTATATCTTCTTCCAATTCATTCGGTAATGATTTATATCTCATGAGATTGACATGGCTGGAACGATAAGTTAATCCGGTTCAGTGATACAAGACTGGAAAGAGGAGTGAACTCGATTCAGAAAGGGACTTTGTCCACTAAGATGGTCTTGGAAGCAATGTCATGGCTACTATGGAAATCATAACATGTTTTGAATGGTTTCAAAAATTACATGATTTATTCCCATGTTATTTTATCATGATTGATTTTCCATTATGATTCATGCCTTACGTATTTCCAAGATTTATGTCTTTGCTCAAGATTTTGATGTTTGAAAATTATGTTCATGTTTTTAGGTTCAAATGTATATGGTTTGTCTTTTTTTTCATGCTTACCCTTTCTTAGAATTTGAACTCACCATTTATATGTTTTATTTTCCCCAGGATTTCAAGAAAGGTTTTAGGTACGAAAACCAAAAGGGGAAGATCTTTATGAGAGATGTTGAAGATCTTTCACCATGACTAGAAGATTAAATTCTGAGTTTCCAAAGACACTAAACTATTATGGTTCTTTTGTGTCTGTGTTTGTTATGTAATAAGTATTCTTCAAAAGTAATTTAATGTCCATGTACGTCATGCTTTGGGTCTCTACAGTTGTTATAAGAGGAAAGGATTAGTTAACCTTTGGAAACTAGGATGTGATTACTTTAGTGAGATCCCTATATATATTTCTAAGGTATGTCTAGGAATGTCCCTAAGGTTAAGTATACATACAGGTTATAATCCTAGAATTACAGAAAATATATTATAATTAAACCTAAGATGTTAGATATTAAAGGTACTCCCCCTTTATTATGTTGTTTTCCCTAGCATGATTTTTTCCTCTCACACTATTCTTTTTGGGATTTAGACGACAGTTGGAACCCGAATGAATTGTGTTGATCAATGTATTGGGAAATGCAATGATTTTTCTCCTGAAGAAACCAATGTTATG
The DNA here is from genome assembly GCA_963277665.1 of Viscum album. Taxonomy (NCBI): domain Eukaryota; kingdom Viridiplantae; phylum Streptophyta; class Magnoliopsida; order Santalales; family Viscaceae; genus Viscum; species Viscum album. The sequence goes on along the minus strand of OY728134.1, from coordinate 131,908,426 downwards.
GGAGATGGAGTGAAAAATAATATTGTTATACTTACAGAAGCTATAAATTATTCTGGATTTCCAAATGAGTAGAGAGGGGAACAATATTCTATTGAGTCCTTCATGAGGGAAAACCCACCATATTTCAGTGGGACTTCTGATCCACTTTTTTCTGAACAATGGATTAGTACAATTGAAAAGATATTTTCCATACTTCGCTGTTTGGAACATGAAAAAGTCATGCTGGCTATTTACCGTTTAGAAGGTGAATCAGATCAATGGTGGACTCTAATTAAGAATACGAGGCCCCGAGAAGAAATTGAATCCATGGAATGGGACGAGTTCAAGAACATGTTATTCAGTAAGTACTTCCCTCATATTCCTCGAAAAAAGATGGAAGAGGAGTTTTTTGAGCTTAAGGAGAAGTATGATGAACTGTTGGTATATACGAAGCGAATATAACAAGACTTGTAAGGTATGCATCTGGCTTTATCATCCAATATGAAAGAAAATTTGATCGATTTTTCAGTGGCATAAAACCAAGTCTTCGAAGGGAATTAGCTATTAGAGACTTCAGTGGCTATGAAGAAATTGTGTGTTGTGCTATCAAGGTAGAACTAGATGTTGATGTATCATATCCATCTCATGGTTTTGAAAAGAAACGAATGATGGAGTTCAAGGAAAAACCTCAGAACAATGGTGAAAAGAAGATGAATGTTTCTTTATGCCCAATGTGTGGAAAGAGGCATGGTGAATATTGTCTAAACGTTACTAGAAAATGTTTCATGTGTGGAAAAGATGGTCATCAAGCAGCTGAGTGCCGAAGTAATGGGAAAAAGGATTCTAATGACGCGTATAGAGAAAAGAATACAGAGAATGCTCCACCAACACTTCAATGCTTCAAGTGAAAGGAAATGGGTAATTATGCTGATAAATACCCAAATCCATGGGTTAATGATGATCAACGTGAGCAACCTCTTAAGGCAAAGGACAAAGGTAAGTCTCATGTGATCACTATTGGCAATGTTGAATATGAAAACGATGTGGTGGAATGATTAAGTGTTTATGTAATGGGATTCCAAAATAAAGTTGTATATTGTATTGTGGAATATTGGAATATTTATATATTGGCCTGTTGTGGTTTTCAATAATTGTATGGTACCAGTAACCATGGAAAATGATTGAGATATTTTTGGAAAGAAGATGATATGCGCGTAATAAAGGGATAATGATAAAATGAAATGTTTGATAATATTCATGAGCTCATGATGGATATAAGGAAAAACATATATCTTGGTTTGAGTATATAGAATTTTTGGATTTTTGTATGTGGACAGAGTTAACTTTTGACAGAATTAATGTTATCACTATGATTAAATGGGTATTCATTTTTCAAGAGAATACATGATTAAGGTATTCAAATGTTTGTAATGTGACCAACAAGATATATCTTATATGGGGGATAAATGATGGTATTCGCATAATTATTGTGTGACCTATCAAGTAATCATTTTCTTTACACTATAATATTGGACAGATGTAGTTTCGATAAACTTAAAGGTTGGAATGGATTTAGTTGGACATCAGATAGTATTGTTAAAGGCTAGAACTTTTTTTTATGATATAATAGTATAGTTTTAGAAAAAGGAAAACTCGTAGGACGGGCGACAACTCGTCGCGTCAGACAAGGCTGTGGGAATCAAACCCACAACCGGAGTGCGAGAAGCCTTTATGGCCTACTACTGGCCTACAAGAAGTCCCTGGTTAGTAAAAACAAGTTTTATTTTATTAAGCGGTATGATATATGATGTATATGTCCGTTTTTGGAATCATATATGATTTATAACCCCATATATAGACTTATGTATTTTTAATAACTTTTGCTATCCTTTTGTTTGAGATAGATGGAATGACCCATCGTTCTATCACATGATATGATAACACTTCATGAATGAAAAATTCAACTTCATTTCTTTAAGAGATGATGTGGAAATTGATCAAGGCACAAACAACAGTGAGATTGTACCAAAATCAATTAATTATTTTTTCTAATTCAAAATTTTCAAGAGTAGGGAAATGATTTTGAAAAACAAAAATGTTTCCCTAGTGCTCTTATATCTGATGAATCATATGGTCCCTTAGATCATCACAAATTTATGGCTTTGTGATTGTTGGATTTTTCATAGCCATGTTCTCTACCACTCTCCATCAGAACCAGATGGTTATATTTCTCTTCCATATCCATATTTTTCACCTATGTTATCCTATATGGAAACCCATTGATTAGTAAATTTGGGTAACTGTTACATTTCATAATTTATATTTTTATGTTATGTATTGGTATACCTTTTCACGATGTGGCTTTCTATTAAAGAAACTTTCAAGTAGTAAACCATTTATAACCCCGATGAATTTCGGGGGAGAAATTCATTTTAGGAGGGGTAGAATTTAAGAACCCGAGATTTTATGAGAAATATTCTTTTTAATTTCATTGATTTCTTGTGTTGTATGCTACCAAAAAATTATCTTGTTCTATACAAAACACCGTATTATCTTGCAGTATACGCAACACTATTCTTGGCTCGTGTTACACACAATTTCAAGATTTTTTTGTGAAATTATTCTACGGAACATTAAGTATAGATTTTGATAAATGTATAAATGAAATATGTTTTGATTATGTTATACGCAACAACAAACAGAGCTTTCACTACACGAATCCCTGACTTGGCTTGCATACACGCAATCACGACTTTCCTCAATAGCGTGTGTAGTACGCAATACCAAGTTTCACTAAGAAATAAATTATTATAATATTATTAAGAACTAGCCATTATAAATAGTAATACTCAATTTTTAAAATTTTATAAATTTTATCAAACAAAATGGACTTCATATTTGGATTCGGAATAACAAAATTATCCAAGGGTGAAATTTTGGCATTTTTATGAGAACTTTCAATTTTTGATGATTAGTGAAAACATTGGGTTACTATTTAAAACCCGACTTTTTATATAAATAATTATTTATTTTATTTAAATTTATTTTAGGTCAAAATTGGTACGTAATACCTATATAAATTCAATGTAATTCATGGGAGTTATTTTATAATAATTTTAGATATATAAAATTTTTATTGAACTTTTCACTGACTTTTACCCACCTCCTAGGAGAATTTGTAAATTCACATAAAACATAATTTTACCTCATCTGTGAGTGGAATTTCGAAAATCTTAGAGACACGGTTAATATCAGTACTAAAATGTGGTTCAATGAGATGAAAATAGTTTTTGGTGAATAGTAACTTTTTACTTTTTTTACCACGGTTAAAAGTAAATAGCGTAATTAAGGGTAAAAATGATATTATTGTTATCCTAACAAATGTCCTAATTCAATTGGATAAATGTAATTCGAACGAAAACAACGATAGGAATAAAATATGACCATTTAGGCCAACTTGGATTAGATAAGGACATTTAATAGTATTTTATTTAAAGAATAGTTAAAATAGTTAAAATCAAAGTTTAATAACTAAAACATTTTTAATATAGGGTTATACATAAGATAAATTGAACTATAAATATTCATTAGAAAACTAAATATATATCCTACCTAATGGAATTTTATTTATAATTTTTAGAACTTAAATAATTTATGTTATTTATGACACAATGGTGACGTAGTAATTACCTAAATAATGAAATATTAAAATAATTGATATTATAAATACGCAAATAAATGAAATTTGAGACTTTTTATGAATTACACTAATTTTATAGGTTAATATGACATTTTAGTATTGATTTAATTAACTTTTTTTAACTAATCATGTTGTTATGATTTTCACAAAAATCAATTTCCAAATATTTTCAAAATTTACATAAAATAGTTTTTAAAACAAATATTATATTATTAATTGTTATTTTATTCATAAAAATATACGGTGCAGCCAAATGACTTAGATAAAGATATATATTAATAATAAACCACTTGGGGTTCGTTTAGAATGTTATATTTTGTTTATTAACCATATAGTTTATGAAAACAAGAAGACACGGTAAAAGTTAAATTATTTAACTTAGAGTTAAATCTAAATGATAAGGTTATGATTGTAACCTAAACTTGTATAAAATATATTGGATGAGAGTATTTAGACCCATACCCACTTTATCCCTCGAAATAAATCAATTTGGAGCTATTATAACCCGAATATGACTTTATTATATAATAATATTTTGAGTTTTTCCAAAGGTGCCCCTCTCCTCCCTTATAAAAAGGGCACCCCTTCCCTCTTCTCTTCACACCATTCTGAGCCTTGAAGCTCGGCCAAACCCTGCCCATTTCACTTCTTCACATCCCTAGAAACATTTTGGTTGTTCTTTTCTTCTCAAATGACCACCTATACTTCTTTAAGAGAAGACTTAAAATAGGTACGTCGAAGAAGATGTAATCTCTTCTTTCGATTCTCTCAAGTTTCTTTCTTCTTCACCACCTTCTTATTTAGTTGATTCATTATAAAGTAATAACATCAGTATCACTCATATACGGATATGTTATTATGAATATGTAAAAAACCTATTTCACATTTTATCCATCCTACAGAAAATGAAATCAACACGCGTGCGTACATACGGAATACCGTCTCCACACAGTGGTGTAATCAGTTTTTCTACCACCACCTTACATGGATGGGTATAATGGTGTAAATAAATAACTATATACGGTTATTGTAAAGTGATATTGATTCTGTAATATTATACATACACTTCAATAAAATTCCATGATCATGGGAATGATATCATCACTCGTGCGTACGTACGGACTACCGTCTCCACGAACACGATGAGATTAATTATCCATGATTAACCATTCAAGAATGATTATAAAGTATATATAATGAATAAAAATGAAATATATGAAATAATGAAGATAGTGGATTCATGTATACATACATACATATATATATATATATCATCTAATTACTTCCATTCAAGTCAATAAGGAAAAGAAAACAGCGTTCATGCGTACGTACGACCTACTGTCTCCATGAACGGTGTATTTAATTTCATTTATCTATATATTATATATATATAATGAATATATATGATATATATATATCATGATTTACATTCTGGAAGTAATTAAATCATGATATAAGTATTAAATATATCATGAACATCAAGTCCAAACACGTACGATAAATAAAACATTTTACACAAAACGCTGCTTTAACATGAAATTTACAAAAGAACGGGTAATAGAAAGTCATAAGTGAACCATATATGATATAATATCAATGAATACGATTATGTAATGATTCTATGACATTATTTAAATTATTATACATGAGGTTTGGATACGTACGAGGCATATTGGACCTAAGGTAAGGGATAATTATTCAAATCTAATTCTTATCCGATATTGTTTATTCGTAAGTATTTACTAGGGTTATGTTTATCATCCATGTCCATATGATCTCGAAATTTTTTCATAAATTTTTTTACTTTTCTTCCATGAAGTTTTAATGTCATTTATACGCTTTTTTGACTTTTTCCACATCGTATGTAAGGAATCTTTCTTTTTTTACCAAATGAGATACTTTTTTACTTTTCCGACAAATGTACGAGAAGAATGTTATTTTTAACTTATACGGCGTGAACGGATTTTTACGGTTTTATAATACCTAATTTTCATGAATCTTACTCTAAAATATTTTATTACTATTTTAAACAAAATTCATTTCTTTTAAAATTGCATGGCATTTTGTGTGTAGAAAATGATTTTGATGAAGAATGGATATTTTTCTCAAGAATTCATTTCAAGTGTTTTTTCAAAATCATTTTCCATCTAAGATGAATTTATTTCATATGTGTATGTTTCAATTATAATGTCTATAAGATTTACATGGTTTCTATTTTCTTATGATAAAATATCCATTTGTTTTATATGGATTATGTGATGATGGGATGATGTTTATGAAACCCATTTTATTCTTTGGGTTAAGATGAATGTTTTATGTTTATTTTGTGGAAAAAGTAAGAATGATTTCATTATAAGATGGGTGGGACCTATATCTCCCTCCAATTCATTGGGTAAAGATTTATATCTCATGAGATAGACATGGATGGAATGGTAAGTGAATCTGGTTCAGTGATATAGGATTGGAACGAGGAGTGTACTCGATTCAAAAAGGGACTTTGTCCACTAAGATGGTCTTGGCAGAAATGTCTTTGCTATTATGGAAATCATAACAAGTTCGGAAAGGTTTCCACAATTACATGATTTATTCCCATTCTATTTTATCAAGATTGATGTTCCATTATGATACATTCCTTACGTACTTCCAAGATTTATGTCTTTGCTCATGATTTTAATGTTTAAACATTATGTTCATGTTTTTAGGTTCAAATGTATATGGTTTGTTTTATTTTATCCATGCTTACCCTTACTAAGCATTTGAGCTCACCCATTATATGTTTTCTTTACCCCAGGATTTCTAGAAAGGTTTTAGGTAAGAAAACCAAAAGGGGAAGATCTTTATTGGAGATGTTGAAGATCTTTTACACCGATTAGAAGATTAAATTATGAATTTCCAAAGACACTAAACTATTAAGGTCCTTGTGTGCCTTTGTTTATTATGTAATAAGTATTCCGTAAAAGTAATGTAATGTCCATGTACGCCATGATTTGGGTCTCTAAATCCATGAATCCTATGTAAGAAATCATTCTTCCTTTGAGAACTGTGTTGCACTTCATAGAGAGAGTGCTTCACATATAACCTCTTTCTCAACAAATCATCCCTACTTTGATGAAAAAATATTCTTCCACAGACATCCCATCCATCACGGTAAATTTTTCATTCGGGTATATAGAATCCCATGAAATCATTATATTATATGTCATCAAAAAAATCCCATATCAGAATTGATACCTCATGAACTCCCTCTTTCACAAAATCCTTCCTCACAAATTATTTCAAACATCAATAAAATATTACTTGAGAAATTATGCTTTCTAAAAAAAATCACTCTAAACAATACTATTTTATTATAGGTCCTTATATAATAAATTAGATCAAAATATCAATCTAATCATATATTACCAATGTTTAGATGTTGTATAACCTTCATTGCATGATATTATATGGTATGCATATCCCTTTGATCATCTACGGACGCTGATATCTTCTATGAATGAAAACCATTTTTGGATCATAAAATAACTTCCACCTTTCTACAATAAAATCCACATATGAACATCAATCCTCCCATGAACTAAAATCCTCCTGCAAACCATTGTCCATCTTCTGTCTTCAAAGCTTGATTTATAGTATACAAAACACGAATATATGGAAATCATTCCCCTTCTGATTTTCTATCATTGTTCCACTCATATCAATTGGATTATTCAAATCGTTTTCTATGTAAAAACATCCCTTTTCCAAAAAAACATGATCTCGATTTTGGGGTCCCTAAAATAAGAAAATTCTGGGAAGATGTGAAAACTTAAACACCTACTTTAGGAAAACAATCAATACTCATTTTCAGTAATTTGGTATTTTCATAAAATAGAATCAACCAAAACCCACTAGGGGAATTCCATTTTTGATTTTTTCGTACAATACCTCCCATTTTGTTTGTTGAAAATTCATATCAATTTGATATACTGTTAAATATTCTTCCATCTTCTACTAGAATTCACATCTTAAAATAATAATAGAAATCAATAAATTAATAAAAACACACTATAATCACACATGATCAATGTATGGCTTGAAAAATAAGAGTACAATGTAATTATCACTTCATTTCATTCCATAAAAACATCAGTACATTAATCACTAACCTAAAATGGATTGATATGTAAATTTTCATCGATCACCTTTAACATCTCCAGATTTTATAGCCCCCCAATTTCACTTCTCACACATTCAGCTTCCATTACTCCACATTTTAGGTTCCCCGCCAATATTGATTAAGAAATTTTCTATCATTTCAAATCTACAATTTCTCCCCTCTTTTCAAAAAAATAGAAGGATATTCCTTTTAGTTCTACAATAGGGTAAACAACACATATTATCAAATGAAGGAAAACACACCAAAACATTGGGAGAGGGGCTCCCACATCGATACTTTTTTAGTGGATGGATTTCACTAAACACCAATTTCTAGTGGATACCATTCAAATTATTCTTTGTGTATGGCCATTGTCAGAATGCCTCCAGCCTGTAGTTTTATATGCACATACTCAGACATCAAAATCCATTACTCCACATTCTCCATAAAAATGATACTTGATTTCAAAATTCTTTTTCCAAGGGTGATAGATTGTATTCATTCTATTATTAATTGAACATGAATTATCGCAATGGATTCTGATTAGTGACATCAATTAATTTCCCATATCACCAAGAAACTATTTCATCCACAATATTTTTTTTCAGTCCTTTGCAGCTAAAATATATTCATCTTATTAAGTGATAAATGAAATGAAATGTTAATTATTGATTATCCAAGAAATAAAAAATATTTCATGATTGAATGCACCAACTGTTTTTGATGTTCAATCATCTAATTATCCAGCCCAATACACATATGTATATCCCAATAACTCTTGTGGAGATTATTTATTATACATAAAATCAAAATCCATCATTCACTGGATATACCGATTTATTATATTCACTTCAATAAGGTTAGTTTAAATGGTATTGATTTGATATATTATTTCATGGAATGTGAAAAAAACAGGTCATGTCTCTATTAAGTACAATAGAATTCAAATGATTTTCATGTATAATTTGATGTTGAATGCATTGCCTTCATCATAACATGACATTTTCATTCGAGTATCCACTAGATTTTTTATCTCCTTCTAATTATCCATTCCAAATATTCTACAAACATCATTATATTATATGGATTGAAAAATTAATGTTCCATTCATTACTTGTGTCACCTATACACTAATGAAAAATGTCAATTCACTGATCAATGAAATTTCAAAATCACTTTTCATGAATCATACATATCTATATCATCAATCTTTATCTAATCCAATAAATCTTAATTCATCAAAAAAACAAAATCATCCTTTGATTACTGTCATGGTTGGCATATAGATTGTAGTAAAATTCACTATGATGAAAATAGATCATTTATATAAATAGATCTATTCATGTATACCATGATCATGGTGATTTATTCAACCCCTATTGTGCATTCATCATCCAATAAACTATGTTCTTATTTTCATGATGGATAAAAAAAATTGACTTCTAAATGAAAACTTTTTCTGGAAAAGAACCATTTAGAAATACTAAAATTACATCCATTTTGAAAACATTGAAACTTATATGAACTGCTTTGTCCGGGAAAAAATATGAATGTCTCTAGCCTTGCAAAAGTTTAACATTTTTCATCACCATAAACACCATTCTATTATGGAGAACCCTTTCCACACTAGTCTTTCATTCATTCAAATTACTGCACCATCTTTATTCATTTTAGTGTGAATGACTCGTTTAGTCACAAATACTTTCTTATACGTTGGCCTCTAAATAGTCTCCCATGTTTTATTCTTCTCAAAACTTCCATGATATTAATTTTTATCCTGAAACCATTTCTCTTCTCCAGCTACACCATCAAACCATTTACTCTCACCCTATGTTATGAGCAATTAGTTATAATAACTCTTCTTCATCCTTGTCTATATTTTCCTAGTCTGGTCAATGATTAAGTTTTGTCTATTGATTTCAGATCGTCTCTTCTCTATTTTTAGGGATACTAAATTCCGATCATCCTTTTCATTATCATAATTTTCTTCTAAATCAACCTATTGAACTAGAACATCCCATGATCTACTAATCTCTTATCCACTATCCTCCAATGAATGAATATGTATTCGAATAGTATTTTTTTCATTGTCTACAATAGTTACACCGTGAATTTAGAAAACCTTTCCCAACCACTTACTAAAGCATTTATATGAAAGGATTTTCATTAAGTATCCCAGAAATATACTTTAATCTCCATGTGATTCAGTGTTACATTGTTTCTACTTATTGAGAATGAAAAAAATACTTCTAAAGACTCGAATTTAATTTAATTTCATCTTCTTTCAATACGACAGATCATATTGGATCCTCTCTTCTTTTAGACATAAAAAATTTCTATTTTATGTGTAGAATAATTTAATCACTTTATCATTCCAAAACATATATAGTAGGTATTTTCGAATGAGCATTGTTCTAGCCATGTTTTTAATAATTTATTTTTTTCTCTAGACTACTATATTCTTCTGTGGAGTTATTACTATTAACACATGTTTCCGTATCCCATTTTGTCATTATAATCCATCATTTAGATATCTGTGAACATGTTTTCATTATTCGTTCAGATCTTCTAGATTTCCATACTTATTATGATTTCAACTCCCCATCGATATCATGTAATATAAGTGAACACTATAGACTTGTGGGTAATGATTAATAACCACACCATTCTACTAAAATCATCATGTAATTTAATATAATATCTCCCTCCATCAGTATCTCTTGGTGAGAGAGGTCAACAGACATCAATGTGAACTATCTCAAGCCCTCTTATTGAAACGTTGATTTTGTCTTTAATTTATTTCGAAGGATCATCCCTTTTTGATAGGGATCAAACATATGAGTATGATCACATGATTAAATATTGTGGAAAGGTTAAAAATTATATTTTACCAGATTCTCTATGAAAATTTGTATAATGTGTCCAAGATGTTTATTCTGTTACTTTTTTTCTTTTTCCTTTGATAGAAATCAAATATCTTCATCTCCAATAACTGGGTAGAGATTTCCTTTCATATTTTTTCCCAACATTAGAACTATACATCCATTCTCCTTGATAACACATAATATCATTAAAATGTGTATTTAATGTCTCGGGATACACATTCGACTGACACTAAGCAGGTTGTGACTATTAAATTAATAAACTATGTCATGAACATGTTTCATTTCTTTTCCCAAAATGAGTATTCTACCTGGCCAATATTTGATAATCATTTATAATTACCTAATATTATTATACCTTCAAATAAAAAAACATCTAGATCGAATTGATTTGAATGTTTTCTCCGGTTACACATTATTATATTTATATATTCAAAAATTTCTACAATACCATTCATGTATTCCACGATAAAATTTTCCTGGTGAAAGAATATATCAACAGACTCATTAGGATGTATTCTGAGATCATCATACTTGTTCTATAGAATCTTCAACTCTTCTTCTCAAACATTTGATTAACCAGCATAAATATAGAACAACTATTCCCATATTTCATGTGATGACTTATAAAACATTGTAATTATATATAAAGAATTAGATAGGAATCCCCATAAAGCATTGATTCCATCAGAGTACGCATCCAATTCCTTTCGAACATATTTTGTTAAAGCACCATTTTCAATATTTTAATAAATTACATGCATTTCTTATGTAAAGAAATTCATTCCTAATGATTGAAATTAATGCTACATCCAATTCTTTGATAATTGAAAATTTTCCCATCAATGGTTGTAATCCCTTTTTGATCAAAAACCACTATTTATTCTACAACGGGAGAAATAATGAATTTAAACCTTCCTCTGATACCAATTTTTTCCCAATAATGATAAATATTTAAAGATGGGTTGTGGGTGAAACGCAGTATAATAGATTAAATCAAATGAATATTCAGATCATTTTTTTATGTTAAGAAAAAATACTTCCATCCATTTCCAATTGCATTGTATTAACATAATCTAGAGCATTAAATAGAAACATAAATTTTACATGGTTTACACTCACTTGGGTATGCCGAAAGAGCATTGACTAATAATGATCTGATTTAACAAATACACTATGGCTTAATACAAAAAATAACATTTTTTTGGGATAAATCAGTTCTATGCCTAGGTGCATTGACTTAACATGTTTTAGGGTTAACTCACTTCCTTCAAAAGGGTATCTCCATATGTCTCTTACTTTGGATCCCTATTGGTGGAATTTATCACCATCTTTCTCTTAGTTTTCTTACTTCAATTGGAAGGTACCCAATAAATGTATACGAACTTCTAGGACACTTCATTAGCTTGTATGAACACATATTCAACTAGAGATAGATGCTCCATTATAGTCCAATATTCACCCATATATCAAATATAATTTTCCAGAAACTGTTAGTTTGATGAAATTGTTTTTGTGAACTAGTTTAATGCCTATTTAAGCTTCCTCAAAACCTCTGTAAAAAACCTGTATTCCTCCTTGAACCCTATGTGAACAACATTACATCCTCCCTGAACTGTGTTGCACCATGTGGAGAGAGTTCTTCATGGATTACCATTTCTTTTTTGTACCAACACATGTTTTTGGATAAACCCTTCTGCCACGAAATAACCATACATTAGTGTAATATTTTCATTGTCTCTATCAGACCACAATATTTATGTATAGAAATATTCATTGAAGGTTGATTGAAAATTTGTCCATGCAATATCACGATGATGGTCTGTCTAAATTGTAATATCTAACCATCTCATGGAGGGATCATGCACTATATACCTAGTAAACATTATCCACCTCTCAAGAGGGGTATGTTTATTCTCAATGATAGATATGATGGCCTCTACCCCTGATGTAGAGACCCGAAGCTTGACATACATGGACATTACATTACTTTTGCGGAATACTTAGTACATAACAAAAAAATACACACACAAGGATCTTAATAGTTTAGTGTCTTTGGAAACTCGGAATGTAATCTTCTAATCGTGGTGAAAGATCTCCAATATCATCCATAAAGATCTTCCCCTTTTTTTTACCTAAAACATTTCTTTATATCCTGGGGAAAAGAAAACATAAAAAGGTGAGCTCAAATGCTCAGTAAGGGTAAACAAAAGAAATATAAATCTCATCGTATACACAAGCACATAAATTTTGGAAATTCTTAACCTGCAAAAGAGATCATAATTTCATAACATGGGATAAATCATGGCAGTGAAATGTAATCACAATAATCATAACTTAAAACATGAAACTTTGTGTAATATACACATAATCATAGAGAATCTTTTCTTGTTAGTCAAGACTCATTTCCAAGACTATCTTAGTGGACCAAGTCCCTTTCTGAACCGAGTCACCCTCGTTCCAGTCCTGTTTCACTGAACCGGTATAACCTACCGTTCCATCCCTGTCTATCTCATGAGATATAAAATCTTTACCCAATGCATTGGAGGAAGATATAGGTCCCACCCATCTTATAATGAATCCTTTCTTATGTGTGCCACATAATCATAAATCATACATCATCGCATAACACATGTAACAAAAATGCGATTCTTGAAACATCATGACATCATAAAACAAATCATATAAGTTAAATGACTTCATAAAAATAATTCCCTCAAAACATAATCAAATCAATGTAATAATAGGGATAAAAACAGAACCCTATATTCTCTTATATGGAAAATAATTTTGATAAAACACTTGAAATCCATTCTTGAGGAAAATATCCCTTCTACTTCAAAAACATTTTCCTTTCTTAACATGTCTTACAATTTAAAACTAAAAGAAGTTGATTAAAAATAAACTTGTAAACTTGTAAAGGATGCTTCTTGGAAATAATGTTTTAAAAATACATTCATGCCATATAAGTTAAAAAAAACATTCTTCTCATACTTTTTTCGGAAAAGTCAAAAAGTTCCTCGTATGAAAAATGACAAAAGATTCCTTTCATATCTTTTACTAAAAACTCACTGAAGGGTAAAATTGGATTTAAAAAATTGTAGGTGGATGTAAATAACATTACATATTGAGGAAACATGGATGTGGATGATAAAATATAACCCATTAAATTTCAAAGTACAAACAATCTCGGATAAAAATGAGATTGTGATATTTCCCTTACCTTATGTCCGATTTGCTTCGTATGTGTCCGAACCTCCTGTATAATGATTTAAATAATGTCATTGACTTATTACAGAATCATATTCAATGTTATGATATCATATATGGTTCACTTATGACTTTATATTACCCGTTCTTTTGTAAATTCCATGTTAAAGAAGCGTTTTGGGTAAAATCATTTCATTTATCGTAGGTGTTTTGACTTGTTGTTCTTGACATTATTATTACTTATATCATGATTTACTTACTTCCAGAATATAAAATATGATATATATATCATATATATTCAGTATATATATATATTTATAATAGATAGATAAATGAAATGAAAACACTGTTCATGGAGACGGTAGTCCGTACGTACGCATGAACGCTGTTTTCCTTTCCTTATTGTCTTGAATGGAATTAAGTAGATGACATACATATAAATATAAATAATTCCAGTATCATTATTAGGTCATATATTTCATTAGTACTTATTATATATACTTTATAATCATTCATGAATGGTTAATCATTGAGAATGAATCTCATCGCGTCGTGGAGACGGTATTCCGTACGTACGCACGAGCGATGATATCGTTCCCATGTTCGTGGAATTGTGTTGAAGTGTATGTATACTATTTCAGTATCAATATCACTTCATAATAATCATATATAGTTACTCATTACACCTTTATACCCATCCAATTAAGGTGGTGGCGGAAAATAGATTACACCACGGCGTGGAGACGTTATTCCGTACGTACGCACGCGCGGTGATTTCCTTTTTCCGTAGGATGGATAGAAGGTTAATTAGAGTTGTTTCATATTTATAATAACATATCAGTATATAATAAATACTGATGTTATTACTTTATCATGAAACAACTAATGAAGAAGAAGTTGAAGAAGAATGAAATTGAAAAGGATCGGTAATGGGTATTACCTCTTCTTTGAAGTGCTTCTTTGAGACCTCCTTTTAGGGCACTAAAATTGGTCTTTTAAGAAGACCAGGACCTCTAGGATGATACTAGGGAAGTGGAGAAGTGATTTTGTCAGGGTTTGGCCGAGAATTAAGGCTCAAAGTTGTGTGAGGAAGAGAGGGAGGAGGTGCCCTTTTACAAGGGAGGAGAGGGGCACCTTAGGAATATCTCAAAATATTATTTTATATTAAATTCAAAATCGGTTTATAATGGTTCCAAAGAGTCTTATTTCGAAGCTAAAGTGGGGATGGGTCGCAATCCTATCATCAAATAGGATTTAGACAAGTTTAGGTTATTATTTTAACCTTATCAATTAGATTTAACTTTATGTTAAATAATTTAACTTTTACCGTGTCTTTTTGTTTTCTTATACTATATGGTTAATACACATACTATAACATGCCAAACGAACCCCAAATTGTTTATTATTAATATATATCCTTATATATGTTATTTGGAAGAACCATTGATTTTTAGGAATAAAATAACAATTAATAATATAATATTTTATTTAAAAACTATTTTGTGTCAATTTTGACACTATTTGATATATGATTTTTGTGAAAGTCATAACAGAATTATATGTTCGAACCAAGTTTATTAAATCAACACTAATATATCATAGTAACCTAAAAAATTAGTTTAATTCATAAAAAGTCTTAAATTACATTTATTTTGAAATTATAATATCAATTATGTCAATATTTCATTAATAAGATAATTTCTGCATCATCTTTGTGTCATAAATAAATTAACTTATCTGATGTCTAAAAATTACAAATAAAATACCATCATGTAGGAAATCTTTTTAGCTTTCTAATTAATATTTACAATCGAATTTATCTTATGTACAACCCTATATTAAATTTTTTTTAGTAAATATACTTTGATTTTAACTCTTTTAACTCTTCTTTGAATTAAATAACAATAAATGTCCTAATCTAATACAAGTGGGCCTAAATGATAATATTTTACACTTAAGATTGTTTTTGGTCGAGATAAACTTGTCCAATAGAATTAGGACATGTGTTAGGGTAATATTTATTTCATTCTTACCCTTAATTACCCTATTTACTTTTAACCATGGTAAATAAAAGTAAAATGTTACTATTCACCAAAAATTATTTTCATCTCATTGAACCACATTTTACTTACTGACATCAACCGTGTCTCTAGGATTTTTGAAATTCCATTCACAGAAGCGGTAAAATTAAGTTTTATGAAAAATTCAGATTTTTAACTACCACTTAGTAGTTTCACTATTCATCAAAAATTGATGTTTTTCAGAAAAAAGCCAAAATTTCATCCTAAGCTATATTTCATATTCCGAATTCAAAAATGAAGTCTATTTTACCAAATTCATAACATAGAAGTTGCATTAATTAATTTTATAATTAAATCCCGCTATTAAAACAAATAGCGTGTTTTTAAGAAACAATATCTATCAAAAGATTGACAATTGATTATGTCTGGTTTAAATGTGAAATTACATTCAATGACCAACATTGTATTAAATTGTAAAAATATATTCTAAATATACTTTAAAACCACTCAAATTAATAATTTATCACTATTAATTATTTCGATTAAAAATGTTGTTTTTAATTATAATTTAGTAATTTTCACTATTCATCAGAATATGAAAGTTATCCGAAAAGTACCAAAATTTCACCTTAGGCTAAATTCGATACTCCGAATCCAAAAATGAAGTCCATTATGAGATCTAAAATTTCTAAAATTTAAAAAATGGTTATTACTATTCATAACGGCTAGTTTTAATAATATTTTAATAGCATATCGTTGTTTCGTGAAACTCAGTATTGCGTACTACACACGCTATCGAGGATGGTTGCGATTGCATGTAATGCAAGGCAAGTCAAAGATGCGTGTTGTGAAAGCTCCTTTTGGTGTATCATACAACACAAGACATTAATAAAATTAAAAAGAATATTTTTCATAAAATCTCGGGCTGTTACATTCTACCCCCCTTAAAATGAATTTCGCCCTCGAAATTCGTCGGGGTTATAAATGGTTTACTATTCGAAAGTTTATTTAATAGAAACCCACATAGTAAAAAAGAATATCAAAACCAATCTTTAAAAACAAAAGTATGAAACGTAACGGTTACCCAAATAAACTAATCAATGGGTTTCCACATAGGTGAAAATATGGATATGGAAGAGAAATCTAACCATCATGTTCTGATGGAGAGTGGTAGAGAACATGGCTATGGAAAAGCCAGTAATCACAAAGCCATAAATTTGTGACGATCTGAGGTACCATCTGATTCATCAGATATAAGATCACTAGGACAACATTTTTGGTTTTCATGATCGTTTCCCTAAAGTTCAAGAATTTGAATTAGAATAAATACTTACTTTATGTTGGTACAACCTCACTGTTGTTCATGCCTTTAACAATTTCCACATCATCTCTAAAATAAATGAAGTTGAATTTGTTATTAGTGAAGTGTTAGCAGATCATGTGATAGAATGACGGGTCATTCCATCTGTCTCAAAAGGTTAGCAAAATTTATATACATAAGTCGATCTATAGTGGGATTAATCATATGTGGTTCCTAAAATGGACTTATACTTCATATATCATACTGCTTAATATAATAAAACTTGTTTCTACTAAATAGGGACTTTCTGTAGGCCAGTGGTAGGCGATAAAGGCCAGTCGCACTTCGGTTGTGGGTTCGATTCCCACAGCCTTGTCCGACGCGATGGGTTGTCGCCCGTTCTGCAGGTTGTCCTTTTTCTAAAACTATATTACTATAACATCCCATCAATAATATCGAAAAAAACTTCTATCCTTAAACAATACTAACTTATGTCTAACATAATCCATTTCAATCTTTAGACTTATCCATAATACTGCAGTCCATTCTCATAACATAGTGAAAACGATTACCAGAAATTTAATACCATCGTTGATCCCCATATATCATAAGATATGTTTTGTTGGTCACATTCCAATCACTCAAAGTCCTTAATCATGTATTCTCTTGAATACCCATCGAACCTTAGTGAAAACATGAATGCAGTTAAAATTTAACACTTTCCACATACCAAAATCCTCAGAATTCTATATACTAAAACCATGATATCACTTAGTCCTTATATCAATCATGAGATCATGAATACTGTCAAATATTTAATTTTCTCATTTTCCCTTCATTATGCGCATATCATTCTTTTTCCAAAAATATCAAAATCACTTTCCATGGTTACTGGTACCATAAAATTATTGAAAACCACAATAGACCAATACATAAATATTCCAATACTTTATGATACAACATTATTTTGGAATCCCATTACATACACACTTAATTATTCCACCACATCGTTATCATATTCAACATCGCCAATAGTGATCGCATGTGACTTCCCTTTGTCCTTTTCCTTAAGTGGTTAATCATCACTAACCCTTGGATTAGGGAATTTATTTGCATAATGTCCCATTTCCTTGCACTTGAAGCATTGAAGTGTTGGTGGTGCGTTCTCTACAGTGTTTGCTTTGTTCACATCATTAGAAACCCTTTTTCCATTACTTCAACATTCAGCTACTCGATGACCTTCTTTTCCACACTTAAAACATTTTCTAGTCCCTTTAAGACAATCTCCACCATGCTTCTTTCCACACTTTGAGCATAAGGAAACATTCATTTTCTTTTCACCATTATTCTGAGATTTCTCCTTGAACTCCATCTTTCATTTCTTTTCAAAACCATAAGATGGATATGTAACACCAACTTCCATTTATACCTTGATAGCACAACACACAATTTCTTCATAGCTACTGAAGTCTCTTATAGCTAATGCCCATCGAATAATTGGTTTTAAGCCACTGAAAAATCGATCAACTTTACTTTCAGGATGGATGATAATGCCAGATGCATACCTTGCAAGTCTTGTAAAATTCGCTTCGTATATACCAACAGAATCATCATCCTTTTGCTTTAGTTCAAGAAAATCCTTCTCCATCTTTGTTCGAAGAATTTGAGGGAAGTACATACTGAAAAACAAGTTCTTGAACTCGTCCCATTCCATGGACTCAATTTCATCTCTTTGCCTCGTATTCTTGATAAGATTCCACCATTGATCAGCTTCACCTTCCAAACGATATACTGCTAAGATGAATTTATCATGCTCATAACATTGAAGAACTGAAAATACCTTTTCAGTGGTACTGATCCATTGTTCAGCAACAAGTGGATCAGAAGACCCACTGAAAGAAGGTGTACGTTTCCCCATGAAGGACTCAATAGAATATTGTTCCCTTCTCTGCTCATTTGGAAGTCCAGAATGATTCATAGCTTGTGTTAGTATAGAAATAATATTTTGCACTCCATCTCCCATAAAATTTGTTTGTTTAGGAGGGCAATCATTGCATTGTCCATTTCATTGATCAACACGGTTCCTTCGGGTTCCAGCAATCATCTAAAACCCAAAAAGAATAGTGTGAGAGGCAAAAATCATGCTAGGGAAAACAACATAATAAAGGGGGAGTACCTTCAATATCTAACATCTTAGGTTTAATTCTATGATCGTTAGCGTAATTCTAGTACTATAACCTATACGTATACTTAACCTTAGGGACATCCCTAGACATACCTTAGAAATATCTCTAGGGATCTCACTAAAGTTCTCGCATCTTAGTTTCAAAAGGTTGACTAAACCTTTCCTCTGATACCAACTGTAGAGACCCGAAGCTTGACGTACATGGAAATTACATTACTTTTGCGGAATACTTAGTACATAACAAAATAATACACACACAAGGATCGTAATAGTTTAGTGTCTTTGGAAACTCGGAACGTAATCTTCTAATCGTGGTGAAAGATCTCCAATATCACCCATAAAAATCTTCCCCTTTATTTTACCTAAAACCTTTCTTTATATCCTGTGGAAAAGAAAACATAAAAGGGTGAGCTCAAATTCTCAGTAAGGGTAAACAAAATAAATATAAATCTCATCGTATACACAAGCACATAAATTTTGGAAATTCTTAACCTGCAAAAGAGATCATAATTTCATAACATGGGATAAATCATGGCAGTGAAATGTAATCACAATAATCATAACTTAAAACATGAAAATTTGTGTCATACACACATAATCATAGAGAATCTTTTCTTGTTAGTCAAGACTCATTTCCAGGACTATCTTAGTGGACAAAGTCCCTTTCTGATCCGAGTCACCCTCGTTCCAGTCCTGTTTCACTGAACCGGTATAACCTACCGTTCCAGCCCTGTCTATCTCATGAGATATAAAATCTTTACCCAATGCATTGGAGGGAGATATAGGTCCCACCCATCTTATAATGAATCCTTTCTTATGTGTGCCACATAATCATAAATCATACATCATCGCATAACACATGTAACAAAAATGGGATTCTTGAAACATCATGACATCATAAAACAAATCATATAAGGTAAATGACTTCGTAAAAATAATTCCCTGAAAACATAATCAAATCAATGTAATAATAGGGATAAAAATAGAACCCTATATTATCTTAGATGGAAAATAATTTTGATAAAACACTTGAAATCCAATCTTGAGGAAAATATCCTTTCTACTTCATAAACATTTTCCTTTCTTAACATGTCTTACAATTTAAAACTAAAAGAAGTTGATTAAAAATAAACTTGAAAACTTGTAAAGGAAACTTCTTGGAAATAATGTTTTAAAAATACATTCATGCCGTATAAGTTAAAAAAAACATTCTTCTCGTACTTTTGTCGGAAAAGTCAAAAAGTTCCTCCTATGAAAAAGGACAAACAATTCCTTTCATATCTTTTACTAAAAACTCACCGAATGGTAAAATTGGATTTAAACAATTGTAGGTGGATGTAAATAACATTACATATTGAGGAAACATGGATGTGGATGATAAAATATAACCCAGTAAATTTCAAATTACAAACAATCTCGGATAAATATGAGATTGTGATATTTCCCTTACCTTAGGTCCGATTTGCTTCGTATGTGTCCGAACCTCCTGTATAATGATTTAAATAATGTCATTGACTTATTACAGAATCATATTCATTGTTATGATATCATATATGGTTCACTTATGACTTTATATTACCCGTTCTTTTATAAATCCCATGTTAAAGAAGCGTTTTGGGTAAAATCGTTTCATTTATCGTAGGTGTTTTGACTTGTTGTTCTTGACATTATTATTACTTATATCATGATTTACTTACTTACAGAATATAAAATATGATTTATATATCATATATATTCAGTATATATATATATATATATAATAGATAGATAAATGAAATGAAAAACACCGTTCATGGAGACGGTAGTCCGTACGTACGCAAGAACGCTGTTTTCCTTTCCTTATTGTCTTGAATGGAATTAAGTAGATGACATACATATAAATATAAATAATTCCAGTATCATTATTAGGTCATATATTTCATTAGTACTTATTATATATAATTTATAATCATTCATGAATGGTTAATCATTGAGAATGAATCTCATCGCGTCGTGGAGACGGTATTCCGTACGTACGCACGAGCGATGATATCGTTCCCATGGTCGTGGAATTGTGTTGAAGTGTATGTATACTATTTCAGTATCAATATCACTTCATAATAATCATATATAGTTACTCATTACACCTTTATACCCATCCAATTAAGGTGGTGGCGGAAAATAGATTACACCACGGCGTGGAGACGGTATTCCGTACGTACGCACGCGCGGTGATTTCCTTTTTCCGTAGGATGGATAGAAGGTTAATTAGAGTTGTTTCATATTTATAATAACATATCAGTATATAAGAAATACTGATGTTATTACTTTATCATGAAACAACTAAAGAAGAAGAAGTTGAAGAAGAAATAAATTGAAAAGGATCGGTAATGGGTATTACCTCTTCTTTGAAGTGCTTCTTTGAAACCTCCTTTTAGGGCACTAAAATTGGTCTTTTAAGAAGACCAGGACCTCTAGGATGATACTAGGGAAGTGGAGAAGTGATTTTGGAAAGGGTTGGCCGAGCATTAAGTGTCAATGTTGTGTGAGTAAGAGAGGGAGGAGGTGCCCTTTTATAAGGGAGGAGAGGGGCACCTTAGGAATATCTCAAAATATTATTTTATATTAAAGTCAAAATCGGTTTATAATGGTTCAAAAGGGTCTTATTTAGAAGCTAAAGTGGGGATGGGTCGAAATCCTATCAACCAATAGTATTTAGACAAGTTTAGGTTATTATTTTAACCTTATCAATTAGATTTAACTTTAAGTTAAATAATTTAACTTTTACCGTGTCTTTTTGTTTTCTTACACTATATGGTTAATACACTTACAATAACATGCCAAACGAACCCCAAATTATTTATTATTAATATATATCCTTATATAAGTTATTTGGACGAACCTTATATTTTTAGGAATAAAATAACAATTAATAATATAATATTTTATTTAAAAACTATTTTGTGTCAATTTTGACACTATTTGATATATGATTTTTTTGAAAGTCATAACAGAATTATATGTTCGAAGCAAGTTTATTAAATCAACACTAATATATCATAGTAACCTAGAAAAGTATTGGAATTAATAAAGAGTCTCAAATTACATTTATTTTGGTATTTATAATATCAATTATGTCAATATTTCATTAATAAGATAATTACTGCATCATCTTTGTGTCATAAATAAATTAAATTATTTGATGTCTAAAAATTACAAATAAAATACCATCATGTAGGAAATCTTTTTATCTTTCTAAGGAATATTTACAATCTATTTTATCTTATGTACAACCCTATATTAAATTTTTTTAGTAAATATACTTTGATTTTAACTCTTTTAACTCTTCTTTGAATTAAATAATAATAAATGTCCTAATCTATTCCAAGTGGGCCTAAATGATAATATTTTACACTTAAGGTTGTTTTTGGTCGAGATACACTTGTCCAATAGAATTAGGACATGTGTTAGGGTAATATTTATTTCATTCTTACCTTAATTACCCTATTTACTTTTAACCGTGGTAAATAAAAGTAAAAAGTTACTATTCACCAAAAATTATTTTCATCTCATTGAACCACATTTTACTTAATGACATCAACCGTTTCTCCCAAATTTTTGAAATTCCATTCACAGAAGCGGTAAAATTATGTTTTATGAAAAATTCAGTTTTTTAACTACCACTTAGTAGTTTCACTATTCATCAAAAATTGATGTTTTTCAGAAAAAAGACAAAATTTCATCCTAAGCTATATTTCATATTCCGAATTCAAAAATGAAGTCTATTTTACCAAATTCATAACATAGAAGTTGCATTAATTAATTTTATAATTAAATCCTGCTGTTAAAACAAATAGCGTGTTTTTAGGAAACAATATCTATCAAAAGAATGACACTTGATTATGTCTGGTTTAAATGTGAAATTACATTCAATGACAAACATTGTATTAAATTGTAAAAATATATTCTAAATATACTTTAAAACCACTCAAATTAATAATTTATCACTACTAATTATTTCCATTAAAAATGTTGTTTTTAATTATAATTTAGTAATTTTCACTATTCATCATAATATGAAAGTTATCCGAAAAGTACCAAAATTTCACCTTAGGCTAAATTCGATACTCCAAATCCAAAAATGAAGTCCATTTTGAGAGCTAAAATTTCTAAAATTTAAAAAATGGTTATTACTATTCATAACGGCTAGTTTTAATAATATTTTAATAGCATATCGTTGTTTCGTGAAACTCAGTATTGCGTACTACACACGCTATCGAGGAAGGTTGTGATTGCGTGTAATGCAAGGCAAGTCAAAGATGTGTGTTGTGCAAGCTCCTTTTGGTGTAGCATAAACACAAGACATTAATAAAATTAAAAAGAATATTTTTCATAAAATCTCGGGCTGTTACACCTGAATCTGTACAATGTGGTCTTGCATCCCCTAAAAATGTGGTCAGATGATGCTATTGGAACATCTTCATCAAATCTACCATAGTTGGGGTAGGCCGTGAAGACCACCAATCTATATGTATGAAACCCAAAATCCTTCTTAGAAGCATGCCTCATCATCTATGCATGTTACGTCTACTAGTGTCAAAATATATTATACCAGAGGTTCCACTGCTATCCTATAGACCATCTAACAAAATGTGTGTTCATCACTACTCTCTTGGCATACAACTAGAGGTCGTCACGGTGGAATTCCTATATAATGATGAACACATTAATCAGTTCAATATCATTATAAAATTCGTAGATCAAAAGCACAGATATTTCAATAGGATGTAGATAATCATTCCAATTAATGAAAAAACCCCTCTCCCAATTCTGTCAGTTCGAATTGGATGTTATATAGATCATATAGATTTAATAGATACTACCTATTCACCACTACTAAGGTTGGGTATGGGTCATGTTCCCTTCAATATGAACATTTAATTTACATATCATTTCACATCAATACATACATTCATTCTCATTATTATTCATGATTTTTAAAAACTTATATCATAGTTCATTATATGGTTGAATCAATGGTTCTCCTAATTTTGATCCCTAAAAGCACATACACCTCAGTAACCAAAGTGTAGAATCTACCTAATTTATACCATAACAGATTACTATATACCTATCATAATATAGGGCATAACTATAATGACACATGTCAAAACAATTGGAAATAAGTGATTTATCCTAAATGACATGGCATAATGCATGGAATGTGATTCATATTAGGTGACTAAAATGAATCTTGAGATGGAATAAAAATATATCGTCGGGTGAAAAAATAGAACCTATATCCATATCAACAATAAAAAAATTAGGTGCATAACCCCACTCTAGGATCAAATCAACTAAATTACTCAAAATATAGGAAATCAATTTCAGTCAAGGTAATTTGAATTTTTCATTTATAAGGGTACCTACTCCTAGGAATGACTGATTATAAAAATCCATTTCCTTCGAATACCTTTCTATTTTAACAAAACAAATAATGAAAACAACAAAAAACATTGATATCACATTATAACTTCCCAAACCAGGATTCCACTCAAGAGTACCCCAAGCCTTGTTGGTCAAATGGTCTCAAGCGCATCACCCCTAATGCTAGACACTCCTGACCAAAAGAAATATCCTAGATATGTAATTGGGGTAAATATGATCTCTTAACATTGTGTACCAAAAATTAATATTAATAAAAAATAATGAACAAAATTAGAAAATTAAAAAAATAGTTTTTTTAGTTGTAGATAAAAATAGTAAAAGGAAGATCAGATACAATGATGATGGTACATGTCATATGTCTCTACAAAGAATCCAAAACATGTGCAGAACGAATATATCCAATAAATATAAAAATATTAAAAAAATCTCAGAGTATCCAATGAGCATTTTGTGCCTCATCGTGGTCCCATGCTCCTAACAAGCAATTGAGGTCCTGCATAAGGGTGCTTTCCCTTTTCCAGGAATGTAATCATATAGTCTTTTTGGGTACCCAGAGCCATCCCAAATAGGTAGTGGGAGATAATAACTATACGCAACCAACTATGGTCCATAAAATATAGTGAGTGAATATATATAACAATATGTTTTCGGCAGTAATTTAATATTTATTGGAAGTAGTAAAAGTTAAAATCTTATAAGGTCTAGGTTATCATTTATAACCAATTCATTTAATTAAATTTCATTTAGAAAAACATGTCTATGAATTATAAATTCGGAATTTGTCATTTATTTTCAAAATCATTTACGAATTCATTCTCATTTAAATATTATGTTTGGAGACCTGTCGTATATCCCAACATCATACATGATAACGTGTTTAAAGGATGCATGAATAAGAAATTCATAATGTATAGACAATGATGAATCCATGATTGTTGTTTTACTTGGATGTGTTATCTTATAACTCATATCATTTCTAAATAAACCTGTATCTTGTGCCTATACAGTGTATTCTTATGTTTTAATCTAGGTAAAACTATAGGTTTAATTAAAACATGCACCCTACATGCCAATCCAGGGAGAACCTCTCAAGATGCACAGTATTTCTTTGTGTGTTGTATAATGTCACGCCCTCTCAAACCCATCCTTGGAATTCCACTAAGAGAGCCAAAATTTCACCCATGGAATATATGATCAAATTCCCTTTGATCCCCTACATGAACTTTTTAAATGAATGAATTTATCACTCATTATATAAGTCAATAGATAGAGTTCATCCTTTGTAGTATTCTATGGAGTCCATGTATCACTCAATCATATGTACAGTCCAATGTAATTGATTGCATACATGTATTTCTCTTTTTAATCCATGTGTCACAGAGGTATTATAAGAATGCAAATAATTAGAATCCAAATAATCAATTTTATTTAATCTTTTCATCAAAAACAATTGAGGTCAAAACTTATAACACCTCATATAAAACACAAAATTATAAGGTGACTCAATTCATGGGAAATGCATAGAAGGATTACCTCTCAAATTATTCACAAGGGAAATTGATTTAAACTATAATATCAAGATTAAATACTCTAATATATAACCAATGCAAAGGGTTTGGTCACACATCTCGTAAATTAATCATTCAAAAAAATCATATAACAATTAAAATTATGATACAATTCAAATTGGAATCCCTATGTGGGGGAAAAAGAAAATACCCTATAGAATCCAATTCTATATTACTCCCATGGTGGTTCAATTAATTTTCAAAAAATTCATTCTAATCCCATGGAAAATACCAAAAGGGAAACCCCAAATCTATCCAACCATATACCATAAAAATGAAATATTTAATTTAAAATCCAACCTAATGGTTTGGTTCTATTTATCAGGTATTCAATGAATAACCATTAATTAACAGCCTATTTAATTATGATATCCATGATAAATAATTTAATTTAGGGATTAAATCTCATTTCAAGGGAGGCAATCTAAGAATAGTGTGCATGATAGTGTGAAAATATATAAACACATCTACATTTAGTGAATGGCTTGAGACCACATACCATTGTGAAATATATGATATCTCATCAAATATTAGTTTTTAAATTGACTCATATTGGGATAAAATAAATGAATGGAGAAGGAAACTAGTAATATGAAAAATTATCTTACAATTAAATATCTAAACCAATACCAAGAAGAATAGGGTATGAAATAAAAATGAATTATAAACTCTCAGATACATATCTAATGAGATTAATGGTGCTTGAATTTGACATTGGATGAACGATCCCCTTCAATTCAAATAATATTCACCAAATAGGGCTTCCACGGAGGTGAAATTCATTACTAGAGTGGAATAATAAAATTTTTTAATTTAATAAATTATATAGGGAAAAATTTTAATTTCACCCAAATATGGGGTCATATGGTTTTGGCACCCAGTTTTCAAATCATACCAAAACCCAATGTCAAAAGTGTAGACATGGCCGCACATTCGGGGGGCCCATATCAAATGGTTTTGTCTGATAGTTTAGATCTATCATACTATCATACCATGTATTTTATTGTTAATAAATCTTTGCATCACACCCATCACTATGTTAACTAACCATTCTCAAGGATTGTAACTACCCAAAAGATTGGATTCATGCACAAAATATACCCAGTACAAAAGTTGTACCTCAATAACATTAAGTGGAATTCAAATTTGGCCACATGTAAAAATTTAAACTGATAATTGAGGGAATGGATAGGATATATACCTTTAGAAAGAACCATTTTTTATAAGATATCACCCCAACCAACTAATGAATTCTCATTTTATTAGTCAGTATATTAACTAAAATTACATTTTCTAAACTCATAATCTTAATTAATTAAATTATAATTAAAATTTTTATTGTTTTTTGAATAAAAATAATGTGTAGTGACTCTTTAATAGCGATATTATTCTTATAGGTAACTCTTCATTCTTTTATAGTGTTAGAATATAATAAAAATATTCCTCAATAACTTTTAGAATATATTCATAATATATTATCTATTTTATTCAAGAGAAGGACTTTTCAAGAAAATACTATATAATATCAATAATTAATATTAAACCTTTTATATAGTTATAAAGTGGTATTAATTATAAATCTATTAATGGAAACTATATTAAAAACATGACAAGATGCATTAAAATATTTTGGGTAAATAATTCATGGATCATTTAATTTCATGAACATTAATCTATCAATTTCCTATATATATATATATATATATTCTTACGTTGTATCGCACCTTGTTGGTGTGGATTATTAAAGACCTAAAAATGAAAATAATATTCAATTTATTTAAAAAAACACAATTTTAAATTAAAAAACTACACCACTTTTATCACTTCTGAAAGTGATGATAGAAATAATCTTCATGTTTTGAATAAGTTTGCAGAAGGCATAGAAATAAGATAATGTTTCATTTTTATGTGATAACAAATAATATATTGATATATTTACTATAATAATATACAATTAAATAAACACACCTCGTACAAAAAAAATTATAGTTTTAATTATTATAGTTTTATTTGGTTTAAATAAGTCAATATGTAATTGTTCAATGGAAATTGTGGTACTAAAATAATTTATATATTTATGTATCTTTTTATGGTACTTACCTTTTTAATATGATTAAAACATTAAGTACTTACTTTAAAATAATTTTGGAAATTGGAGAACCTATTCGTGCCTTAATAGTTTGTGAGATGTTATAATGTTTGCATTCCCAAGCCTCTGATTCCAGAAAATGTCTTCTTCTTATAGAATATTTAGAGAATTAATTTTTTTGTTATATAAGAAATATGAATAGTGTAACGACCCCAAATTTTGAATAAATCGTGTTTCCTAATTTTTTTTTGTTATTTTATTTTTCATACTCATCAAAACTGTTTCATTTAACATGAGTATAATTAAAAACAGACTGTTGGGTTTTGACTATTATATGACCGTTAGTCAGTGTGATCGTTGAAAACTGAATGATGGGACCATTGTCTCTAAATACAAGGGATCTTGGTTAATTAATATAGAATGATGATTTGTTGGCCTCACCCAGTAGTCCTGGACCGATCGAAGCCCATATAACAGAACAAGGGATGGAGGTAGCACCACTTGGCTTTTCTCTGGACCAAACCCAAGCCAAACATCATCGTGTGAAGCTAGAATGGAATCGTGTTCTTGAGAAGTTCAAACTGATAGAAATTACTACTCGAGCGATGTTGGTCGAGCCTCCCTTGGATTCTCTCACCTTAGCACACCTTACACTTAGGTCTTATGCTGGTGTGATAAGGGGCTATGTAAGGAGACCGTAACTTCCTTGTGTAATCCTTTGTTTTAAATAAAAAATTTGATTTCTTCTTATGATGAAGTTTATGAATTTTCAAATGTCCGAATAAATATAGTATGCATATTTTTGGTGAATTTTAGAGGAAGGATATTTTAAAAAAATATTTATGTAAACCTTATATAATAAAAAATGTGTAATGATTTTAAAAAAAATTCTACAATAATGTTTAGTTCAAAATTTAGAGGCTAATAAGATCAACTTAATTTTTGATGAATAGTAAATTATGAATAGTGATTTTATGCTTAGGATTAGTAATGTGGAAAAATGGATTAGTAATCTGACTTAAATGAAGCATTAATATAATCTAGGCACCTTGATTAAGTAATGTGATTCAATAAAATGGTTAAATAACAGTTTCATAAATTATTATTCAGGTATTAGTTTTCTCGGGTGAATAGTGTTTTTTAATTAAAAATTTATTAAAAGAATTTATAAAATTATTTTTATAAAATTTATTTCATTTTTGAACTCAGAGCATCGATATTATGTTAAGGTAATTGTTGGGGATTTTTCTAAAAAAAATGAATTTTCGATGAATAGTGGAAATACAGTTTTAAAGTTACGGGTGTTTAATGACATCATTAAATGATGTATTAAGTATGTAATCAATATGGTCGACTTATGAATAGTAATTTAAGGTATGAGGTGTCCCATGTGTCCAATACCATGGGAAAATACCATGGGCAAGCCCATGGTTTTGCCAAAACCACTAATGAGGTGTCCCTTGGCCATTAATGCCTTGTCCCCTCACTTTCCCTATAAATACAAAGCCATACTCTCATCCATTCGACTCTCAACTCTCCCCCAACAAAGATTTGGTCTTATTACCTCCAAATGAGTCCTCCCACGGTGCCCCCAATCCCTCAAGGTCCAAGCCATTGAGTTTTAAGAGTTACGTTTTAAGGTAAGGGATCATACCTCTCTCTTTTTTTTCAAGTACTCTCATTTATGTCATTTCTTCTAAGCTCCATGTTCTTATGTTGGGGATTTTATTTTATATTCACACTACTTCCCCTTTTAAGTTCATATGATGAGAGATTCTCTCTTACTCTCATCATTTTTTTATGAATGTTTAAGTGGCGTCGTTAGGCTGCCGAATTTTTGTAAAGGATTCTTTCACCCTTCTCATTTTCGAGCTCTATTTTCTTGACAAGCCTTTCAAGTTATTTTTTTATTTTTTTGGGGTATGATCTCTAAATCTATAATACTGATATTTTATTATCATATTATGAGAGACCCTATTTGATATCTTCAATTCAGTATTTTGATTTTTTAAGTGGCGCCGTTAGGCTGCCGAATTTTTCAGGGATTCGTTCACCGTTCTCATTTTTCAAATTTCTACTTTCATGTCAATTATTTAAAGTTCTTTTTTTATGGTGTGATATCTAAATATATCGTACATATATTTTATGTTCATCTGATGAGAGACCCTATCTGATCTTTTCAATTCATTTTTTTGATGTTTATGTGACGTCGTTAGGCTACCGGATTTTCATAAGATAAATATTATTTTTGTCTTCCTTTCATGTTCTTCATTTCATATGGTAAATCTTTCAAATTTCATTACCATGTTTATATATCCTTCATATTATATCCCTCTACTATTTTATGGGTCATTTATGAATGTTTTACCCATGTCCCCTCTCTTTTCAATGTTTTCTAAAACCCCGAAACGTAGCTGTTATGCTGTAGAATTTTCATCTCGAAATGCCTCTCTCATTTCTCAAAAATATTTTATGTTATTAAGTGAATACTCAAGATATTATTTCTACAGGGGTATTCACATATATATCATAATTTTCTCTTTTAAATTCTGGGATTTACATACATGAAACCCGCTTTCCCTTTCCGGGGGTTTAAAGTGACATAAAGATCATGTCTTTAAAGCAGTTTTTAAAACGTTATGATTATGAAGTGAAACCCATTTCATTTATTCTATATGGGTTGTTTATGAAATTATTTATGATTATATATGTGGCTCACATGATAATAAAGACATGTCAAGGGTGTTAACAGATATCTCTCCAATGCATTTGGTAAATACGTAATCTTTAGAGATGATCTTTTAGACTGATACCTTAGTGAATAACCTTTGTAATTTCTAATGACACCATGGGGATGGACCTTGGTGAAATGAAATTATTTTCAATATTAAATGTTGTAGCCACATATTCAAGTTATGAAAAATGTTATTTTTATTATTATATATCTCAATATTTTTTTCTCATGACTTAAAGTTCTTTTCATGACCTTATTGAAGTATCTCAAGTTCACATGTAAAATGATTCTCTTATTTCCCTTACTGGGCCTTCTGCTCACCCTTTCTTTTGATGTATGTCCCCAAGTTATGAGATGCAGTAATGAACCTAGTATGAACATAAGGATAATCCTTTCAAGTGTTTAAGAATAATATTTTTTTTGTTTCATGTATTATGTTCCTTGTTTCCAAGACATTAAACCTTAAAGATCCTCAGTTTTGTATAATGTAATGAATGTTTATGTGATAAAAAGGTGAGATGTTGTAGTGGGTATCAAAGGATGGTTTAGTTATTTGTGGAAACTAGGATATGAAAACTTTTGGAAGAACCCTATAAAAAAGTTTAAATATAGGAAAACTTCCTGGTATTTTTGTGAGTATTGAGTGAGGGGTTTCCAAGCAAATACATCCTTGTCTGGATACGAGCAGGTAGGGGTGGCTCTGGAACAGATGTAGATAGGGGTAAAACCTAAAAACACCACTTTGAGATAGACTCAAATGGGAACTGGTACACAACAACGAGCCTTGCTGCATTCTTGGTTACAACACTCCCGGGGGATATGCTTTGGTAAATTCATAAGCTTAGTGTGAACCATTATTAAAGGAACAAAGATAAAAAAATATAGATTCACATAAGAATATATTATCATGGATAACCTAGATTGGGACCTAGGGGATCACAAGTTAGGGTATAATTTTCTTCTACAATTTATCCTTCTATGCATTATGTTTACTTTTAATGATTATTGTCTAAGTATTTAAGCCCCTAATTGTACTTTCTTTCCTTAGTTAATGGCAGGAAATGGAAGAACATGTCCCAACAACCAATTTTATAGGAAATGTGATGATCTCTGTATTAATATGACAGAGATGATTAGGGGACTAAAAGATGATTATTATTTTGGAAGACGTTCACTATTTTGGTAACCCTATTTGATCCTGGTAAATATATTACTATGGTATTTTCATTGAGGAGTAATGGTTGACATATATTTTGATGAATTGATGAATTGAAGGTGGACTTATGGAAATGACTAACCTATCTTGGTTAAAATATTTTTAGGTTAGCTACTTTTGTTATAAGATGTTAGGAGTGGTTGATGTTGTTTGTATATGAACAATGAAGTTTATTTTGGAAGACTATGTTATCAAATACTTCTTGTATTTGGGTTTCAATCATAGTTTATTTTATTTTGAGGAATTTTAAGGACAGTTATTTATGGAATGGTCTATGAAGAAAATTGGGTAATACTGTGTAACTTTGAAGATTTAATGTAGTTTTCCATCCTCTAGGGTTCTTTATTATGGAAGAGTTATTTTATCTTAACCTTTCTGTTTTTGGGATAATGATTAAAGATAGAATAAATAGATAGTTAATCTGTGGTGGATTATGTGATTCTCTATAAGATGATTCTTGTTCATTGATGAGACCAAGTAGTTTTGAATTCTCATCGTTTGGAGAAAAGATTAGTTTTGGTAGAAAATTTTTAAAGGATGAAACTCTACTTGAAGGTAGGTATATTTCTTTATGTTTTTATTCTATGTAGTAAATGGATTTCTCAAAATTATGAAAAGGAACGTGAAAAAAAAATGTTGTTTGTTCAAGTTTCCTACTAGGTAATCAAAGACCATTTACACAGATAATAATTTTGTGATTTTCTTATTGTTAACTTTCTCCTAATCATGTTTTCTATCACTCTCCCACAGAACATGACCCTTTTTTTCTTCCATATCCATGTTTTCCTACATGGAATCCTAGTATGGGTTAACTCAGGTGACCTTTGTACTTCCTTTTCTATCTTTTAAAGTAATAGTTTTACTGACTCTTTTTTCGATGTGGGACTTTCAATGAAATTTCCAAACCCAAATTTAAAAAATTGCGAGGAAGAAATTTCTTAATGGGAAAAGATTATAACGACCCAAAATTTTGAATAAATCTTGTTTCCTAATTTTTTTTGTGTTATTTTATTTTTAATACTCAAAAAAATTATTTCATTTAACATTAGTATAAATAAAATGAGACTGTTGGGTTTTGACTATTATATGACCTTTAGTCAGTATGACCGTTGAAAACTGAATGTTGCGACTTTTGTCTCTAAATACAAGTGATTTTGGTTAATTAATATAAAAAGAAGATTCGATGTCCTCACCCAGTTGTCTTGGACTAATCGAAGCCCAAATAATAGAACTTGGGAAGGAGGTAGCACCATTGGGCTTTGCTCTAGTCCAAACCCAAGCCGAACTTCATCGTGTGAAGCTATAACGGAATCGCCTTCCCGAGATGTTCAAAATGATAGAAATTACTACTCATTGGATGTTGGTCGAGCCTCCCTCAGATTCTCTCACCTTATCATACCTTACACTTAGGTCATATGCTGGTGTGATAAGGGGCTATGTAAGGAGATCGTAACTACCTTGTGTAATACATTGTTTTAAATAAAAAATTTGATTTCTTCTTATGATGAAGTTTATGAATTTTGAAATGTCCGGATAAATATAGTATGCATATTTTTGGTGAATTTTAGAGAAAGGATATTTTAAAAAAAATTATGTAAACCTTAAATAATTAAAAATGTGTAATGATTTTAAAAAAAGGTCTTCTATAATTATGTTGAGTACGAAATTTAGAGTCTAATAAGATCAACATAATTTTTGATGAATAGTAAATTATGAATAGTGATTTTATGCTTAGGATTAGTAATGTGGACAAATGTATTAGTAATCTCACTTAAATAAAGAATTAATATAATCTAGGCATTTTGATTAAGTAATGTGATTCAATAAAATGGTTAAATAACAGTTTCATAAAATATTTGTCAAGTATTAGTTTTTTCAGGTGAATAGTTTTTTTAATTAAAAAATTAATTAAAAATATTTAGAAAATTATTTTTATAAAAAGGATTTCATTTTTGAACTCAGAGCATCGATATTATGATAAGGTAATTTTTGGGGATTTTTCTAAAAAAAATGAATTTTCGATGAATAGTGATTATACAATTTTTAAGTTACAGGTGTTTAATGACATAATTAAATGATGTATTAAGTATGTAATAAATATTTTAGACTTATGAATAGTAACATAAGGTATGAGGTGTCCCAAGTGTCCAATACCATGGACAAATACCATGGTAAAGCCCATGGTTTTGCCAAAACCACTAATGAGGTGTCCCTGGCCATTAATGCCTTGTCCCCTCACTTTCCCTATAAATACCAAGCCATCCTCTCATCCATTCGACTCCCAACTCTCCCCCAACGACGATCTGGTCTCATTACCTCCCAATTAGTCCTCCAAAGGTGCCCCCAATCCCTCATGGTCCAAACCATTGAGTTTTAGGAGTTTCGTTTTAAGGTAAGAGATCCTACCTCTCTCTTTCTATTCAAGTACTCTCGTTTATGTCATTTCTTCTAAGCTCCATGTTCTTATGTTGGGGATGTTATTTTATATTCATCCTACTGACCGTTTTATGTTCATATGATGAGATATTCTCTCTTAATCTCATCATATTGTTTTATGAATTTTTAAGTGGCACCGTTAGACTACCAAATTTTTGTAAATGATTCTTTCACCGTTCTCATTTTAAAGATCTATTTTCTTGACAAGTATTTCAAGTTCTTTTTTTATTTTGTAGGGGTATGATCTCTAAATCTATAATACTGATATTTTATGATCATATAATGAGAGACCATATTTGAGCTCTTCAATTCAGTATTTTGATGTTTTAAGTGGCACCGTTAGGCTGCCAAATTTTTAAGGGATTCGTTCACCTTTCTCATTTTTCAAAGTTCTAATTTCATGTCAAGTATTTAAATTTTCTTTTTTATATTGTTGGGGTATGATATATAAATCTATAATAATGATATTTTATTTTCATATGATGAGAGACCCTATTTTATCTCGTCAATTCATTTTTTTGATGTTTAAGTGACGTTGTTAGGCTACCGAATTTTCATAAGAGAAATCTTATTTTTGTCTTCCTTTCATGTTCTTCATTTCATATGGTACATATTTCAAATTTCATTACCATGATCATATATCAATAATATTATGTCTCTATACTCTTTTATGGGTCATTTATGAATATTTGACCCATGTCCCCTCTCTTTTCAATGTTTTCTAAAACCCCGAAACGTAGCCGTTATGCTGCAGAATTTTCATCTCGAAATGCCTCTCTCATTTCTCAAAATTATTTAATGTTATTAAGTGAATACTCAAAGCTCTTATTTGTACAGTGGTATTCACATATATATCAAAATGTTCTATTTTAAATTCTGGGATTTACATTCATGAAACCCGCTTTCACTACTACAAATCTGAGCTATAGCCACGGACCTATAGCCATGGTTTTATAGGTCCGTGGCTATATCTTTTATACTGCCACAGTTAATTATTTCATCCGTGGCTATATCTAGCAGCCCTGTTTTTTTCCCAAACCCATCGGGCTCCTTCTGCTCCCCCTCACGATTCCTCCTCCTCACTGCACCCTCCCCCTCCACGATGCCTCCACGCCGACGCCTCCTCCGTGATGTGCCCTCCTCGCCACACCCTCCCCACCGCGCCCTCCTCGCCGCGCCCTCCTCCTCGCCACGCCCTCCTCCCCGACGCCTCCTCCCCGCGCCCTCCTCCACGACGCCACCTCGCCGACACCTCCTCTACGACGCGCCCTCCTCGCCACGCCCTCCCCGCCACGCCCTCCACGCCGTGCCCTCCTCTCCATGGTGTCGGTGAGCATTACTCGGTTATGGAACTGAAGAATATGGATGAGGGTGGTCCCAAGAATCCCTCCGTTATCTCATTTTCAACAAGCGGAAATTTATCAGAATGGGTTTAAGGGAGTGAGGGCACGTTCATGAATAGTTCTACAGAAGTGGGAGGTATTGTGATGGATAACCATTTATATCTTTTGTCATATGATGAACTAGTCCAGAATTTTGGACAATACCTGGTCAGAACCGTTGGAGAAGAGCAGGTCCCTTAAAATTGGTCATGTGATGAATGTTCTTTCCACTTTTTAGGTGATTTAGAGGACGAGGTTCAGGATTAAATGTATCCATGTATTAGAAGAGTAATATAGGGAGGGTCAACTAGAAAGATAAAAGGGTTTACTCATATTTTTCTCTAACAATGGGGACTTGGTCTATTAATATGTCAAAGGACAAATAGAAGGAATGTAACCCACCTCTCCAAGGTGGTATTTTAGTAGTGGTATATTCCTGATAATCCTTTAAAAATTCTTGTGAAATCATAAGATGATCAACCAATTAAAGATACCCTTTCTTTTACATTGAAAAATTAAAAAATTGAGGATTTCCTTTTTGATAAGAGGTTGGAGGAGGTTGAATAAATAACTTCTAACTTAGAAACACTCCTAGGATCACCGTTTTTTCTTTGAAAAGAGAAAGATGAACAAATTAATGATGTTTTTTATTTAATTGAACAATCCTTTCTTTTATATTATTGTGATTTTTTTTGTGTATGATTTTGATTTCTCTTCTCTATATTTGTTGTGTAGATTCAAGTGAACATCTTGATTTACTAGAGGTACATGAGAAGGTTATTAATACACCTGATGAGAATCTTTTGAAACTCAAAAAATCTAATTCTAATTCAAAGTTTGGGAGTGGTCGAAGAGCAAGAGGATATTTTGAAGTTGCGCACTAATGAAAAAGTGGATATTGATACATATGGGGTTTTTAATAATGAATTTATATAGGATATTGAATCGGATGAAAAATCTCATCCAATTATTGAATTTTTACTATTTATGCACATCACTCCTCAAGTTGAAGAAGAGGGAACATACCCCCTTCCCCCCCCCTTTCCACTACTCCTAGTAAGTTATAATTTCAAAGTGGTGAAATTAAAAGTATATGAAAATGGGGTATTAAATAACTATTTGAGTTGATTACTATAGATAGAAAGAAGATTTTATGCTAGTTCT
Organism: Viscum album; assembly: GCA_963277665.1. Classification (NCBI taxonomy): domain Eukaryota; kingdom Viridiplantae; phylum Streptophyta; class Magnoliopsida; order Santalales; family Viscaceae; genus Viscum; species Viscum album. The sequence goes on along the minus strand of OY728134.1, from coordinate 131,870,998 downwards.
TGAGTAAGAAGACACATCCTCCATCTAATTGGGGCTAAATAAATGATTTTTCAACTGTGAGCCATCTAAATATAGAACCCCTTGGGGGATAAACCCAAGATTATCTTGTTACTTGTTTAGTTTTTTTATTTGACCTTCTTTAATAATTTTTTTTTTGATTGAGGTCTTTTTTAGTAGGAAGATAGGTGGGTCACTTCACATGGCAGCCCATTTTGAGTAACTTCTTTCACTTTAAGAAAATTTTCAGGTTATTTCCTTCCACCCTTAAATTTTTAAGAGTTGAAATTCTTATTATATACTTCAAATTAAGTGTGAGGTAAGGGTACACAATTTTTTTCTAATCCTAAATTTTGTAATTCTAAATCATTGTTTAAACATTCATTTTTAATGAGTTTTATTAAAAAAAATTATGTTATTCACATAGAATAAGTGAATGTACGTTATAATTTCTATTTTTTTAGTACTTTGGTGAGAATAATTTCACATCCTATAGAAGCATAGATTCAATTATTTTTATAGATCTAGAGAAGTTATATTTCATAGTAACATTGAAACAATCTACCTTAGTTTTTACTCTAGTTTTGTTCTGTTTTTAACTTTAAATTTTATAAATTAATGTATATGTTTACACTTATAGGAGATGAAATTTTGGAAACCAAAGGTATTTATTCAACAAGAAAAGAAGGGAAATTTTTTCCAATGATCTCAAATTAATAGAGCATCTACACCATGGGAGTGATAGTTTAAATTCTGTGATTTTGCTACATAAAATTGAAAATTCACTTTTTTTTGTTGAAATAAATAGTTGGAAGTTTCCTTTTAATAAATTTTGTATGCTGAAATCATCTTGTTAAATCTGTTGGTTATTGCTTCCTTTTTTTACTACCTTTTTGTATTGAAATTCTGGTGTGTATTCTTATTTTAATGTTTTACTAAAAAAAAATTTTTAACTTCAAATGTTAACATGAATCTACATTAAAATCCATGAATATGTGTTGAAGTTGTTAATATTGTAACTAGTTGGTATAAATCATGCATTTTGTGTGATTGTTTGAACTCTATGTACTTCATTAATTTTGTTTTTAAAATATTAGTTATATGCTTTGTTTGTAATTAGATAAAAAAATTCTTTATTGTTACAAAGTGATGCATATATCTAATTAATCATTTCTACCATAGGACGAGGTGGTTGGTGTTGGTTCAAATGCGGGCACATTGGCATGCAACCGACAAGAGAGGGGGAACATCCATTCTTGGTAATGGGCATCTATGTGAACTTCACTTCTCAGTAATTGGTTTTGATTAGAGTGATATTAACATATTATTTTGTTCCCATGTAGTTTTACAAACATAAAATAAAAATTTAATCATAGTTTTATGGTTCCAATTATAAAATCTTTTTTATGAGATGAATTCTAAGGTGCTCAATTGTTGTGCTCGATATGATTGTATCACCTTCTTTCTTCCATAAACCTTTTATAGTTGGATGAAGATAGGGTGCAACTGGTGATGAAATTTTTGAAGATCTAATTTCTAATAGTTGAAATTTTCAAAACAAAACATTTTCCTCACAAGTAAGCTTTGATTTTTGGTTCTTGGATCTACTATTTTTGGAGGATACATGTTTTTATTCATGCACATAAACACAAATATATTTCTTATCAATTATTTATTCTCTACATAATTACTTTTGATTTGTTTTGATTTTTTTTTCTTTACTTCTTGTAGCTAACATATAGGCTTAGGGTGAAAAATAAATTTGCACCCAAAGTACTCTTAAGGCACCATTTTTTATGATGGTAACATTTTGGTAAGTTAATTTATTTCTTTTTACCATACTACATCATGTTTGTTGAGAGGTGTAACACCCGAGACTTTTATGTTATATAAATCATCAAAGGAATCTTTTTCTACACAACACTTGCTTGGCTTGCTTTACACGCAATCGCGACCTTCCTCGATAGCTTGCGTCGTACGCAATACAAAGTTTCACTAAACAACAATATGCTATTAAAACTAGCCGTTATGAATAGTAATAACCACTTTTTGAAATTTTATAAATTTTATTTTTCAAAATGGACTTCATTTTTGGACTCAGAATATCGAAATTAGCCTAGGGTGAAATTTTGGTATTTTTCTGAAAACTTTCAATTTTTGATGAATAGTGAAACCACTAAGTGTTAGGTTAAAAACTGAATTTTGCATAAAACTTAATTTTACCGCTTCTGTGAATGGAATTTCAAAAATCCGAGAGACACGGTTAATATCAAGGACTAAAATGTGGTTCAATGAGATGAAAATAATTTGGTGAATAGTAACTTTTTACTATTTTTACCGCAGTTAATAGTAAATTGGGTAACTAAGGGTAAATATGATATCAATATTACCCTAACACATGTCCTAATTCTACTGGACAAGTTTAATTCGACCAAAAACAAACTTAGGAATAAAATATGACCATTTAGGCCCACTTGGATTAGATTAGGACATTTATTATTAATTTATTTAAATAAGGGTTAAAATAGTTAAAATCAAAGTTTAATAAGTAAATCATTTTTAATATGGGGTTATACATAAGATAAATTCGACTATAAATATTCATTAGAAAGCTAAAAAGATTTCCTACATAAGGGTAGTTTATTTGTAATTTTTAGAAATTAAATAATTTAATTTATTTATGACACAATGATGATGCATTAATTATCTTATTAATGAAATATTGACATAATTGATGTTATAAACACCAGAATAAATGTAATTTGAGACTTTTTATGAATTCCACTAATTTTCTAGGTTACTATGATATATTATTGTTGATTTAATCAACTTGGATCGAACATATAATTCTGTTATGACTTTCAAAAAAATCATATATCAAATAGTGTCAAAATTGACACAAAATAGTTTTTAAATCAAATATTATATTATTAATTGTTATTTTATTCCTAAAAATCTAAGGTTCGGCCAAATTACTTAGATAAGGATATATATATTAATAATAAACAATTTGGGGTTCGTTTTGCATGTTATAGTAATTGTATTAACCATATAGTGAAAGAAAACAAAAAGACACGGTAAAAGTTAAATTAATTAACTTAGAGTTAAATCTAATTGATAAGGTTAAAATAATACCCTAAACTTGTCTAAATCCTACTGTTTGATAGGATTTCGACCCATCCCCACTTTAGCTTCGAAATAAGACCCTTTGGAACCATTATAAACCGATTTTTACTTTAATATAAAATAATATTTTCAGATATTCCTAAGGTGCCCCTATCCTCCCTTATAAAAGGGCACCTCCTCCCCCTCCTCCTCACACCAAATTGAGCACTCAAGCTCGGACAACCCCTGCCATTTTCTCCTCTCCACTTCCCTAGAATAATCCTAGAGGTCCTTGTCTTCTCCAAAGACCAATCTTAGTTCCTTAAGTGGAGGATTCAAAGAGGCATTCCAAAAGAAGAGGTAATATCCATTACCGATCTTTTCAATTTCTTTCTTCTTCAACTTCTTATTCATTAGTTGTTTCATGATAAAGTAATAACATCAGTATTACTTACATACTTATATGTTATTATAAATATGAAACAACCCTAATTCACCTTCTATCCATCCTACGGAAAAATGAAATCACCACGCGTGCGTACGTACGGAATACCGTCTCCACGCCGTGGTGTAATCTATTTTCCACCATCACCTTACAAGGATGGGTATAATCGTGTAATGATTAACTATATATGATTATTATGAAGTAATATTGATACTGAAATAATATATATATACTCCAATACAATTCCACGATCATAGGAACGATATCATCACTCGTGCGTACGTACGGAATAACGTCTCCACGATGTGATGCGACTCGTTCTACATGATCGTCATTTAATAATGATTATATAAATGAATTGAATGAATGAATATGGTATATACTACACTAATAACATTCTGGATATGAATTATCTATAACCTAAAGATAAGAATAAGAATTTATTCGACAAAACACGCATAAGAACAAAAAGTTATAAAGACCCGAGTAACAGGTAACAATAAAATATTACCAACAAGAAGCTAATAATATGACCATATATGATATCATATCAATATGTATGATTCTGGAATAAGTCAATAACATTATTTAAACCATTATACAGGAGCTTCGGACACGAACAAAAGCAAATCGGACCTAAGGTAAGGGAAATATCACAATCTCATTTTTATCTGAGATTGTTTATTCGTAAGTATTTACTGGGGTGTATTTTTTCATCCACATCCATGTCACCTCATTATGTAAAATTATTTCCATCCTTCTACAATAGTTTATATCCAATTTTACCCTTCGATGAGTTTTTTGTAAAAGATATGAAAGGAATATTTTGTCGTTTTTCGTATGAGGTACTTTTTTACTTTTCCGACAAAAGTACGAAGAATGTTTTTTTAACTAATACGGCTTGAATGGATTTTTAAAACATTATTTCAAAGAAGATTCCTTTACAAGTTTTCAAGTTTATTTTTAATCAAATTCTTTTAGTTTAAAATTGTATGACATGTTAAGAAAAGAAAAAGTTTTGAAGTAAAAAGGATATTTTCCTCAAAAATGTAGTTCAAGTGTTTTATCAAAATTATTTTCCATCTAAGATAATAAAGGGATCTGTTTTTATCCATATTGTTACATTGATTTGATTATGTTTTGATGGAATTATTTTTATGAATTCCTTTATCATATATGAATTGTTTTATGATGTCATGATGTTTAAGATTCCCATTTTTATTACATGGGTTATGCAATGATGTATGGTTTATGATTTTGTGGCACACATAAGAATGGTATCATTATGAGATGGGTGGGACCTATATCTCCCTCCAATGCATTGGGTAATGATTTAATATCTCATGAGATAGACATGGCTGGAACGGTAGGTTATACTGGTTCAGTGAAACAGGACTGAAACGAGGGTTACTCGATTCAGAAAGGGACTTTGTCTACTAAGATAGTCTTGGAAATGAGTCATGACTAACAAGAAATGATTTTCCATGATTATGTGTGCATGCCACAAAGTTTCAAGTTTTATGGGGATCTCATTTTCACTTCTATGATTTATTCCATGTTAAGATATTATGATCTCTTTTGCAGGTTTTGATTTTCAAAAAGATATGATATGATTTTTATTTCCTTTATTTCCCCTTGCTGAGCATTTGAGCTCACCCTTTTATGTTTTCTTTTCCCCAGGTCAAGAAGATGGATATTAAGTAGAATATGCTAAAAGGGACCCTAGATATGATGAAATAAATGGGAGACACTGTAGAAGATTTATGAACCAGTTGTTTATGTTTCCCAGTTTCTAAAGACACTATACCTATACGGTCCTTTGTGGTTTTATCATATGTTGTAATAAGTGTGCTTCAATTTTTTAAGTATTAAAAATGTATGTAATGTATGGGTCGTTATAGTTAGTATCAGAGGAAAGGTATAGTCAACCTTTGGAAACTAGGATGTGGAAGCCTTAGTAAGAACCCTAAGGATAAGTCTAAGAATAGAACACAATCTTAGAAATGGCCATGAATAACCTAGGATAAGACCATAAGCATGAAAATTTTATTCTTGAATTATGTGGTTTCTTATTATAATTAGTGTTGCTCACACTATTCTTCTTGGTTTTAGTCAATGGATGGAACCCGAAGGAACCATGTTAATGCGGAATGCGATGGGCAATGCAATGATTGTACCCCTGAGCAACCAAACGATATGGAAGCTGGAATGCAAAATCATGTAGCCATGCTCACACAACTTTCTCAAGCTATGAATCATGCAGGATTTCCAAACGAGCAAAGGAGGGAGCAACATTATGTTGAATCCTTCATGAGGCAGCGTCCACCTACTTTCAGCGGGTCTACTGATCCATTAGTTTCTGAACAATGGATTAGTACTACTGAAAAGATATTTTCAGTTCTTCAATGTTATGAGCATGATAAAGTCATCCTAGCAGTGTATCGTTTGGAAGGAGATGCGGATCAATGGTGGAATCTTATTATGAATACGAGGCAAAGGGATGAAATTGAGTCTATGGAATGGGACGAGTTCAAGAACTTATTTTTCAATAAGTACTTCCCTCTTATTCTCCGAACAAAGATGGAGAAAGAGTTTCTTGAACTGAAGCAAAGGGATGATGAATCTGTTGGTACTTATGAAGCAAATTTTACAAGACATGCAAGGTACGCTTCTGGTATTATTATCCAACCTGAGATTAAGATCGATCGATTCTTTAGTGGCTTAAAACCAAGTCTTCGAAGGGCGTTATCCATAAGGGACTTCAATAGCTACGAGGAAATCGTTCGATGTTCTCTCAAAGTCGAGATGGAGATTGGAGTAACCCATCAGTCACATGGGTTTGATAAGAAGAGGAAGATGGAATTCAAAGGAAACTCTAAAGAGCACACTGAAAAGAAGATGAACATTCCATTATGCTCAATGTGTGGAAAGAAACATGGAGGGAGTTGTCTTAAAGGGACAAGTAAATGTTTTAAATGTGGAAAAGAAGGTCATCGGGCATTTGAATGTCGTGATAATGGGAAGAAGATGTCTAATGACGCAAACAAAGGAAGGGATACACAGAATGAACCTACTACACTTCAATGTTTCAAGTGCAAGGAGATGGGGCATTATGACAATCAATGCCCAAATCCAAGGGTTGATGATGATGGTCGACGTCAACAAAATCTTAAGGCTAAAGACAAAGGAAAGTCACAAGCAATTTCTATCAGCGATGTGGGGTACGATAACGAAGTAGTGAAAGGTACACATACCATCCACTATAAAGTAGCAAATGTTTTATTTGATTCTGGATCCACCCACTCTTTTATTTCTGAAAAATTTTCTAAGGGTATCACCTTATTACCTCAACAATTAGATGTTGAGTTAGCTGTGACAACACCTAATGGCACATCAATCGCATCAAAAGTTTATAATTCTTCTCCGATCGAAGTTTGTGGGAAAGTGCTTCCTGCAAATCTTGTGATCCTTCCTTTAGTGGAATTTGATGTGATTCTTGGCATGGATTGGCTTTCTCTACATGGAGCTCATATCAATTGCCAAAGAAGGGAAGTCACATTTCATATTCCAGATCAATCTACGATCGTCTATCAATGCAAGGATGAACATAACCTTCCAGTGGAAATTTCTTCCATCTTATGGGTATTGATTCCACTAAATGAAGGTTATTTATCTCAAATGGTTGGTGAGAAACTCATGATTAAGAATATGCCCATTGTACGGGAGTTTGATGATGTCTTTCCGGAGGAATTACCGGGTCTTCCACCAAATCGTGAAGTTGAGTTTTCAATAGAACTCGTACCGGGTGCTTTGCCTATTTCAAAGACACCTTATAGAATGGCCCCAATTGAGTTGCAGGAATTGAAGAAGCAACTCCAAGAGAATCTTGATAAGGGATTCATACACCCTAGTGCATCACCTTGGGGAGAACCTGTTCTATTTGTTAAGAAGAAAGATGGATCAATGAGACTCTGCATTGATTATCGAGAACGTAACAAGATCACTATCAAGAACAAATATCCTCTCCCACGCATTGATGACTTATTTGACCAACTACGCGGAGCTCAATACTTTTCCAAGATTGATCTTCGTTCAGGGTATCATCAATTAAGGGTCAAAAGGGAGGATATACCAAAGACGGCTTTCCGTACAAGGTATGGACACTATGAATTTATAGTGACGCCATTTGGTCTTACTAATGCCCCAGCTATCTTCATGGATCTAATGAATAGAGTCTTTAGAGACTATCTTGATCAATTTGTGGTAGTATTTATAGACGATATTCTTGTCTATTCAAAGAGAAAGGAAGATCATGAAGATCACTTGAGAATTATATTGAAGACCCTGAGAAAGGAGAAGCTTTATGCCAAATTTACCAAGTGTGAATTTTGGCTTCAAAAAGTTGAATTTTTGGGTCACATAATCTCAAAAGAGGGGATATCTTTGGATCCAGCAAAAACAGAGGTTATCAAAAGATAGTCAAGACCAACAACAGTAACTGAGATCCGAATTTTTCTTGGTTTGGCTGGATATTATCGACGTTTTGTAAAAGATTATTCACGATTATCTAATCCACTCACCAAGTTGACTCGGAAAGGAGTTAAGTTTGTCTGGACAGAGGAATGTGAAGAGAATTTCAAGGAGTTGAAAAGAAGTTTATCCAGTGCACCTGTGCTCACACTGCCTTGTAGTGGAGAAAGGTCTGTGATCTGCAGTGATGCATCCAAGAAGGGATTGGGGTGTGTTCTTATGCAAAATGATATGGTGATAGCTTATGCCTCACGACAGTTGAAAATCCATGAGCAAAATTACCCAACACATGATTTGGAGTTGGCTGCGGTAATCTTTGCATTAAAGATTTGGAGGTATTAACTTTATGGTGAAAGGTGTGATATTTATACTGATCATAAAAGTTTAAAGTATATTTTCACACAAAAGGAGTTGAATATGCGTCAAAGAAGATGGTTGGAGCTGATTAAGGATTATGACTGTTCAATCCATTACCACCCTGGGAAAGCAAACAAGGTGGCAGATGCATTAAGTCGACAAGACCATGCTAGTTTATCCATGATGAGGATCACAAAAGATCCAATATTTATGGATTTACAAAGGCTGGATCTTGGAATTATAATGGAAGGGGAAAAATCTTATCTTTCTCAAATGAATGTTCAACCATCTATACATGTGAAGATTAAAGAGGCACAGAAAGAAGATGCCGAGTTACAAAAGAAGGTGAGAAATGTTCCTGAATTCAACCTTGATTGTGATGGGATAATAATGTTCAGGAATCGGGTTTGTGTTCCTCCCATCCCCGAATTAAAGAAGGAGCTGCTGGATGAGGCTCATAGTTCTTCATTATCTGTTCATCCTGGAAGCACAAAGATGTATAGGGACCTGAAAGAGTACTTCTGGTGGGATGGCATGAAAAGAGATGTTGCTGAATATGTCTCTCGATGCTTGGTTTGTCAACAAGTTAAAGCTGAGAGACAGAAGTCTAAGGGGATGTTACAACCATTACCCATACCCGAATGGAAATGGGAAAACATCACTATGGACTTTGTCACAGGACTTCCTAAAACATCCAAAGGCAATAATGCTATCTGGGTCATAGATGATCGTCTTACAAAGTCTGCACACTTCATTGCTATTAGAGAGGATTTCTATCTAGATCATCTTGCCAGGATATATGTAAAGGAAGTGTTAAGATTGCATGGAGTACAACTTTATATTATATCTGATCGGGATCCGAGATTTACCTCGAAGTTCTGGCGAAGTCTTCAGCATACTCTGAATACAGAGTTGAGTTTCAGCACTGCTTATCATCCCCAGACAGACGGTCAGTCTGAGAGAACAATTCAAACCCTAGAAGATATGTTGAGAGCTTGCTCTATGGATTTCAAAGGAGGTTGGGATCAACACCTACCTTTGGTAGAATTTTCTTATAATAATTGCTTTCACTCCAGTATTCAGATGGCTCCTTATAAAGCTCTCTATGGAAAGAAATGCAGGACTCCAACTTGCTGGGATGAAGTTGGGGAAAGAAAGCTATTAGGACCTGATCTCGTTGATGAAATGGCAGAAAAGGTCAGATCTATTCAACAACACATAAGAGCAGCTCAGAGTCGACAGAAAAGTTATGCCGACAACCGAAGAAAAGACCTAGAGTTTGAAGTGGGTGATAAAGTGTTCTTACGAATATCTCCCTGGAAGAGGGTTATGAGATTTGGAAAGAAGGGGAAGTTGAGCCCTAGATATATCGGTCCTTTCGAAATACTGGATCGTGTTGGGAAGGTAGCTTACCGATTGGCGCTTCCACCGAATCTCTCTCAAGTTCACGATGTGTTCCATGTATCTCTCCTGAGAAAGTCCATACCAGATCCTTCACATGTACTCAACTCAGAAGTTGTACCGCTGGAGCAAGATCTTTCTTATGAAGAACAGCCAATAGAGATTCTGGATCGTAGCGAAAAAGTCCTACGAAACAAGACCACTCGCTTAGTGAATGTTTTATGGAGGAACCACCAACTTGAAGAATCTACATGGGAGCTTGAGGATATGATGAGGGAGAATTATCCTCATCTGTTTGTTACAAAGTGATGAATTTTGAGGGCGAAATTCTTTTTAAGGGGGGTAGAATGTAACACCCGAGACTTTTATGTTATATAAATCATCAAAGAAATATTTTTCTACACAACACTTGCTTGGCTTGCTTTCCACGCAATCGCGACCTTCCTCGATAGCTTGCGTCGTACGCAATACCGAGTTTCACTAAACAACAATATGCTATTAAAACTAGCCGTTATGAATAGTAATAACCACTTTTTGAAATTTTATAAATTTTATTTTTCAAAATGGACATCATTTTTGGACTCAGAATATCGAAATTAGCCTAGGGTGAAATTTTGGTATTTTTCTGAAAACTTTCAATTTTTGATGAATAGTGAAACCACTAAGTGGTAGGTTAAAAACTGAATTTTGCATAAAACATAATTTTACCGCTTCTGTGAATGGAATTTCAAAAATCCGAGAGACACGGTTAATATCAAGGACTAAAATGTGGTTCAATGAGATGAAAATAATTTGGTGAATAGTAACTTTTTACTATTTTTACCGCGGTTAATAGTAAATAGGGTAACTAAGGGTAAATATGATATCAATATTACCCTAACACGTGTCCTAATTCTATTGGACAAGTGTAATTCGACCAAAAACAAACTTAGGAATAAAATATGACCATTTAGGCCCACTTGGATTAGATTAGGACATTTATTATTAATTTATTTAAAGAAGGGTTAAAATAGTTAAAATCAAAGTTTAATAAGTAAATCATTTTTAATATGTGGTTATACATAAGATAAATTCGACTATAAATATTCATTAGAAAGCTAAAAAGATTTCCTACATAATGGTAGTTTATTTGTAATTTTTAGACATTAAATAATTTAATTTATTTATGACACAATGATGATGCAGTAATTATCTTATTAATGAAATATTGACATAATTGATGTTATAAACACCAAAATAAATGTAATTTGAGACTTTTTTTGAATTCCACTAATTTTCTAGGTTACTGTGATATATTATTGTTGATTTAATCAACTTGGTTCGAACATATAATTCTGTTATGACTTTCACAAAAATCATATATCAAATAGTGTCAAAATTGACACAAAATAGTTTTTAAATCAAATATTATATTATTAATTGTTATTTTATTCCTAAAAATCGAAGGTTCGGCCAAATGACTTAGATAAGGATATATATATTAATAATAAACAATTTGGGGTTCGTTTGGCATGTTATCGTATGTTTATTAACCATATAGTGAAAGAAAACAAAAAGACACGGTAAAAGTTAAATTAATTAACATAGAGTTAAATCTAATTGATAAGGTTAAAATAATACCCTAAACTTGTCTAAATCCTATTGGTTGATAGGATTTCGACCCATCCCCACTTTAGCTTCGAAATAAGACCCTTTGGAACCATTATAAACCGATTTTGACTTTAATATAAAATAATATTTTGAGATATTCCTAAGGTGCCCCTCTCCTCCCTTATAAAAGGGCACCTCCTCCCCCTCCTCCTCACACCAAATTGAGCACTCAAGCTCGGCCAACCCCTGCCATTTTCTCCTATCCACTTCCCTAGAATAATCCTAGAGGTATTGGTCTTCTCCAAAGACCAATCTTAGTTCCTTAAGTGGAGGATTCAAAGAGGCGTTCCAAAAGAAGAGGTAATATCCATTACCGATCTTTTCAATTTCTTTCTTCTTCAACTTCTTATTCATTAGTTGTTTCATGATAAAGTAATAACATCAGTATTACTTACATACTGATATGTTATTATAAATATGAAACATCCCTAATTCACCTTCTATCCATCCTACGGAAAAATGAAATCACCGCGCGTGCGTACGTACGGAATACCGTCTCCACGCCGTGGTGTAATCTATTTTCCACCATCACCTTAAAAGGATGAGTATAATGGTGTAATGAGTAACTATATATGATTATTATGAAGTAATATTGATACTGAAATAATATATATATACTCCAATACAATTCCACGATCATAGGAACGATATCATCACTCGTGCGTACGTATGGAATACCGTCTCCACGATGTGATGTGACTCGTTCAACATGATCTTCATTTCATAATGATTATATAAATGAATTGAATGAATGAATTTGGTATATACTACACTAATACCATTCTGGAAATGAATTATCTATAACCTAAAGATAAGAATAATAATTTATTCGACAAAACACGCATAAGAACAAAAAGTTATAAAGACCCGAGTAACAGGTAACAATGAAATATTACTAACAAGAAGCTAATAATATGACCATATATGATATCATATCAATATTTATGATTCTGGAATAAGTAAATAACATTATTTAAACCATTATACAGGAGCTTTGGACACGAACAAAAGCAAATCGGACCTAAGGTAAGGGAAATATCACAATCTCATTTTTATCCGAGATTGTTTATTCGTAAGTATTTACTGGGGTGTATTTTATCATCCACATCCATGTTACCTCATTATGTAAAATTATTTCCATCCTTCTACAATAGTTTATATCCAATTTTACCCTTCGATGAGTTTTTTGTAAAAGATATGAAAGGAATATTTTTTCGTTTTTCGTACGAGGTACTTTTTTACTTTTCCGACAAAAGTACGAAGAATGTTTTTTTAACTAATACGGCTTGAATGGATTTTTAAAACATTATTTCAAAGAAGATTCCTTTAAAAGTTTTCAAGTTTATTTTTAATAAAATTATTTTAGTTTAAAATTGTATGACATGTTAAGAAAAGAAAAAGTTTTGAAGTAAAAAGGATATTTTCCTCAAGAACGTAGTTCAAGTGTTTTATCAAAAAAAATTTCCATCTAAGATAATAAAGGGTTCTGTTTTTATCCCTATTGTTACATTGATTTGATTATGTTTTGATGGAATTATTTTTATGAATTCCTTTATCATATATGAATTGTTTTATGATGTCATGATGTTTAAGATTCCCATTTTTATTACATGGGTTATGCAATGATGTATGGTTTATGATTTTGTGGCACACATAAGAATGATATCATTATGAGATGGGTGGGACCTATATCTCCCTCCATTTCATTGGGTAAAGATTTTATATCTCATGAGATAGACAGGGCTGGAACGGTAGGTTATACCGGTTCAGCGAAACAGGACTGAAACGAGGGTTACTCGATTCAGAAAGGGACTTTGTCCACTAAGATAGTCTTGGCAATGAGTCATGACTAACAAGAAATGATTTTCCATGATTATGTGTGCATGCCACAAAGTTTCAAGTTTTATGGGGATCTCATTTTCACTTCTATGATTTATTCCATGTTAAGATATTATGATCTCTTTTGCAGGTTTTGATTTTCAAAAAGATATGATATGATTTTTATTTCCTTTATTTGCCCTTGCTGAGCATTTGAGCTCACCCTTTTATGTTTTCTTTTCCCCAGGTCAGGAAGATGGATATTAAGTAGAATATTCTAAAATGGACCCTAGATATGATGAAATAAATGGGAGACACTGTAGAAGATTTATGAACCAGTTGTTTATGTTTCCCAGTTTCTAAAGACACTATACCTATATGGTCCTTTGTGGTTTTATCATATGTTGTAATAAGTGTGCTTCAATTTTTGATGTATTAAAAATGTATGTAAAGTATGGGTCTTTATAAGAGTGGTATTTGATTTGTGGTTCTTGCATCATATATTTTGGTCTTTTGCTATATTTGTTGAAAATAGTCATTTTATCTCTTGAAGTGTTTTTGATAATATCTTCAGGATGTATTGAATTATGATAGGGGGCTGGGTGGAGGGGGGAAGGGGTAGGGTGGAGGGGTGTAGGGGGGTCAGGGTGGAGGAGGATAGGGGGCAGGGGGGCAGAGGGTAGGGGCAGGGGCAGGGGGGAGGGTGGAGGGGGGAAGGGGGAAGGGAGGGTGCAAGGGGGGTGAAGGGGGTGTTGTGCAGGCTAAGGGGCTGGGTGGAGGGGGGCAGGGGGCAGGGGGTAGGGTGCAGGATGGAGGGGGGAAGGGGGTAGGGGGATGGGGGTAGGGGGAATGGGGCAGTTTCTCCATACCATTACTCCAATTATTTTTCTTGTTCTTTAATTTTGGGTCACTACCCATGCCTTTATCATACATGTATTTAGCTTTTGGATATTCATATTCATTTACTATATTGGAGGTGATGATAACCTTCTAACTGATTGAAATTTCCCCATCACCTTCATACCATAATACACGACTTAAGTGTGTAAATTTATCCATATACTATCTAGGATAAGATTGTGACTCTATGGAGGCCTTATTCTTAGTAATCATTGCAGCAGGTACTTTCATGAAACCCCATATTGATCATTATTTTTAGTAGGTGAGGGATTCTGCTACCACTTTTTTTGATGATCCTTGGGTGTACTCATATTCAACGAACCTGGTGAGGTTTCCTTCCTGGATTGTTCCTAGATAGCTATGTATGAAACATGCATGAGGGGTCCATCAGAATGTGTCATCATCAATTAATGATAAGTAGGAACCTGCAAGAATTTTTTCCCATTTTTCACCACTTTAGAACCATGAGATACAATCAGGATAGGTAAATCATCCTAAAAGAAACACCTCTATGTAGGCATTCCATCAAATGTTTCCTCATTTGAAGTACTCTCTTCAAGACCAGCTACATTTGTATAGAGGTCCACATTGACTTTATGCCTATTTTTCCCATTCATTAGTATTTACTTTAGGCTTTACTACAATGTTGAAAATACCTACAGTCCCTTGGATCTGTACAAAACATTAGGGAAAGGTGCCCCCAAAATACATGCCCCTCAAACTGGATGTTCTTTCAAATGTTTATCTCTCTATCAGGAAGGGGTAAATTTTCCTCATTAAAGGATTTTCCCGGGGGTGGGCCCTATAGACTAAATACAACCCACTGAGAATAATCCATGTTTTTTTCATTAGAAGGACCATCCTAAGGTGATGTTGAAGTGATTAAGTCTGTAGTTTTCCCAGTATCCTTCTACACTGATATAACCCATATCATATCCACATTATAAGGGACAGTAGTGTATTTTCTCTCCAAGTCATAGAATGGAATATTCATGTTACCGTTCTAACTTTCATAGTTAGAGACATCATTCCCCTCCATATTGTAAAAAGACACTCCTTGTCCCTATTACATTTTGGAGAATGATGGAAAAAACATATAATTCATGTAGAACTGTGGTTTCCTTTCATATTGGATCAGAAAGTCTATACATTCATCTAGTTAGTTAAGACTACTTCTTCTAGAATCATCATATACATGTCCACATTCAAATGTGTTATCACATAGTGTCCAAACCTTGGGTTATCGGTATGTATATCCAACCAAATTGAGTTCCCCGCGACTGAGAAAATTTCCCAAAAATTGTGTGAGTACCAATAGAGATATCCAAGCAAGGGGAGGGGTGTCCGGTAGGGGGAGGGGTGTCCGGCAGGGGGGAGGGGTGTCCGGTAGGGGGGATGGGCTGTCCAAGCAGGGGGAGGGGTGTCTCGCAGGGGGAGTGGTTTCCTGTAGGGGGAGGGGTGTCCAGACAGGGGGACGGGCTGTCCAGCAGGGGGAGGGCTGTCCAACAGGGGGGGAGGGCTGTCCAGCAGGGGGGTGGGGTGTCCGGCAGGGGGGAGGGGTGTCCGGCAGGGGGTGGGCTGTCCAGGCATGGGGGGGTGTTCAGCAGGGGGAGGGGTGTCCAGTTGGGGGAGGGGTGTCCAGCTGCGGGAAGGGGTGTCCAGGAAGGGGGAGGGGTGTCCAGGCAGGGGGAGGGGCTGTCCAGTAGGGGGAGTGCTGTCCAGAAGGGGGGATGGGTGTCCAGCATGGGGGGAGGGGTGTCCGGTAGGGGGGGAGGGGTGTCCGGTAGGGGGGCGGCCTGTCCAGTAGGGGGCGGGCCTGTCCAGTAAGGGGGAGGGCTGTCCAGGAGGGGGGGGGATGTCCAACAGGGGGAGGGATGTCCAGTAGGGGGGAGGGATGTCCAGCAGGGGGGAGGGGTGTCTAGCAATGGGGAGGGGTGTCCAGGCAGGGGGCAGGGCTGTCCAGCAGGGGGGCGGGCTGTCCGGCAGGAGGCGGGCTGTCAGGAAGGGGGCGGGCTATCCGGCAGGGGGATGGGTGTCCGGCAGGGGGGAGGGGGTGTCCAGCAGGGGAGGGGCTATCCGGCAGGGGGAGGGGTTGTCCGGCAGGGGGGAGGGTTGTCCAGTAGGGGGGAGGGCTGTCCAGCAAGGGGGGGAGGGATGTCCAACAGGGGAGGGCTGTCCAGTAGGGGGGAGGGGTGTCAAGCAGGGTGGAGGGGTGTCTAGCAGGGGGGAGGGTTGTCCAGTAGGGGGAGAGGCTATCCAGGCAGGGGGAGGGGTTGCCCAGGCAGGGGGCGGGGCTGTCCAGCAAGGGGGGAGGGGTTGTCCAGGCAGGGGGCGGGGGGTTTCCAGGCAGGGGGCGGGGCTGTCCAGCAGGGGGGAGGGCTGTACAATAGGGGGGAGGGGTGTCCAGCAGGGGGGAGGGGTGTCCAGGCAGGGGGAGGGGTTGTCCAGTAGGGGGGGAGGGGTTGTCCTTGAATAATGTCTAGCTGAGAAGGAGCATGAATAGGTTTAACAGCAGGTAGATTAAAATGTGGTAGCCCTATTAGTATATGTCATGTATAACTTATAGGTTGAGGTCTGTAATGATGGACATATACATGTTATGGTTGTGTAAAAATTGTTGGGAAGAATCTATTTTCTATTTCTTGATTCATGTATGTTGGTTGTTTTTACCCCAGGTGACCTCTTTTTAACCTTATTTGTAGTTTTTTTCTAACATAGTGTGTGGTATTAATATTTTTCCCTTTCAGAGAATCTATCAACGAAGTATTAATATAGGATGGCTTGCATAATTTCTGTACAATTCTGCACTTATCAGTGGCATGGGGGGTGTCCAGCAGGGGGAGGGGTTTCCTGCAGGGGGGGTGTACAGCAGGGGGAGGGGTGTCCAGGGGATGCAGGGGGTGTCCATTTGGTGCATGAGGGTTGTCCAGTTGGGTGTAGGGGGTAGGGGGCAGGGGGCACGGGGTAGGGGGCACAGGGCACGGGGTACGGGGCACGGGGCACGGGGCACGGGGCACGGGGCAGGGGGAAAGGGTTTCCAGCCGGGGGAGGGGTGTCCAACAGGGGTAGGGGCTGTCAAGACAGGGGGGAGGGGTGTCCAGGGTCTGGGGGGGACTGGCAGGGGTGTCCAGGGTCTGGGGGGGGGGGGACTGGTAGGGGTGTCCAGGGCTTGGGTTCTTTATATTTTTGTTCTGTGTTTTGGATTTCATTGAGGTGGATTCGAATCGCCATTGACGAAGGCTTACATGTGTATGCATAGGTAGGCATATGAATATATAAGTTCCCCCTTTATATATATTCACTCATGGCAGTATGAATATATATATATTGGGGCTAGGTGTTCTTATATATAGATATGAAAAATGCATACGTGTGTAAGTATAAAGGGGTAAATTCAAGTATAAACATATATCTAAGGCCCCCCTTGTGCATATTTGGACATGGAAATATTTACATAGGGGATAGGTTTCCTTACATATATGTTATGTTGCATATGAGTGCAAGCGGAAAAAGGAAGATTCGGGTTATCGTCGTCAAAAGCAAACGCGCCTTGAGGTTGAGGTAGGGTCCCTCTCCAAGTCCGTTTAATTCGAGAATGTTTTAAATTTCATTTATTTTCCTTCTTAATTTTTTATGTTTATATTAAAATGCAATTCTTGAATAAGTGTTACTTCAGATAATTGTTTCGTTTGATAAATAAGTCCTGGTTTTGTAATAAAACCCCTCCAACGGAGTTGCGCTGTCTGCGAAAACTCACAGTGGTATACCTTGCTTAACATTATTGCATTGATGTTTTCCTTATACTTGATGTCATTGTTAGTCATAAAGCACACATCGTACTTAACCCTTTTTATATCCCTGTAGGGGGTTTCCCTCTTTTTGTTAAAACAGTTGTTTGAACCAAGACAATCTTTAAGTGTCGTTAGACTTTTAAGATGGGTCCCATGTTGTGTGATCATTTCACATGGCATGTGATATTTAAATCCAATCAAAAGACCAGTTCCATAGCCCAGGGGTCCCACAGTACCAGTAATGTCAGATTACGTGTTATGTAACCTGTGATTTTCCTAATCCCATGGGGTATTCTTCTAGGTATTCCTACACATTTCTAGATCTCCAAACCTCACTGAATTAGGTATATCATAGGTCATCCAATCCTCTAGTCATCACAGATTATCATTACTTTCTTTAAATCTTCTGAGAAAACATCCTCTCATGCCATCCATATCATCCTATTTGAAACTAAGTAGAAGATGTTGCCCCGCGGATGTCACTGGACCAGGCCAACACATTGTGTTCATGTTGCGGTCACGCCGCGGTCACGCCACGGTCAGGCCGCGGTCACGCCGTGGTCACGCCGCGGTCACGCCGCGGTCACTCCGCGGTCACGCCGCCGTCACTCCGCGGTCACGCCGCAGTCACGTTGTGGTCACGCCGCGGTCATGCCTCGGTCACGCCGCGGTCACGCCGCGGTCACGCCTCGGCCACTCCGCGGTCACGCCGTGATTTGGCCCTACTCCAGGATGACACCCTATGGCAGTTACTCCTCCAAGACGACACCTTGCGGCAGTCACGCCGTGGTCACGCCGCGGTCACGCCGCGGTCACGCCGCGGTCACGCCGCGGTCACGCCGCGGTCACGCCGCGGTCACGCCGCGGTCACGCCGCGGTCACGCCGCGGTCACGCCGCGGTCACGCCGCGGTCACGCCGCGGTCACGCCGCGGTCACGCCGCGGTCACGCCGCGGTCACGCCGCGGTCACGCCGCGGTCATGTCGCGGTCACGCCGTGATTTGGCCCTGCTCTAGGATGACACCCTCTGGCAGTTACTCCCCCAGGACGACACCCTGCGACAGTCACGCTGCGGTCACGCCGCTATCACACCGCAGTCATGCCGCGGTCACGCTGTGATTTGGCCCTGCTCTAGGATGACACCCTGCGGTGGTTACTCCTCCAGGACGACACCCTGCGGCGGTCACGCCGCGGTCATGCCGTAGTCATGCCGTGGTCATGCCACGGTCCGCCACCTTCACGCCACGGTCACGCCGCAGTCACACCTTAGTTTGGCCCTACTCCAGGACAACACCCTACGGCGGTTACTCCTCCAGGACGACACCCTGCGGCGGTCACGCCGCGGTCACGCTGCGGTCACGCTGCTGTCACGCCGCAATTTGGCCCTACTCTAGGACGAAACCCTGTGGCGGTTACTACTCCTTAGAGAAACATTGAATGGTTAGCTCTATAATTTTTCATATTTCTTCATTCCTAAACTATATCTCCTCTTAGCGCTGCCTCTCATCCATCTTTCCACAAAACGTGCATAGCAGATGGTACAAAGGCTCAATTCAACTGAAAAAAATTGGTTTGGAATTGTCTGGCATATTTTATTGTACATGTATCACATAATATTTGTTCGGTAATTCATCTTTTTCCTCGCCCTCTTCACTTGTTGTCCGAACCAGATCATCCTCGTCCTCTGCACATGTCGTCTAAACCAGATCAGCCTGTTGTGATGGAAATTCAATGTATGATTTTGGCTATTTTAGATGAAATTCCTTCCATAATTCCCTATTCTCATGTAGCACTCATTGGGGGGTCTGCAGGAGGTGTTTAGGGTTGTGTCTGGGGGGTGTCCTGGGTGTGTCCAGGAGGTGTCTAGGGGGTGTCCAGGGTATGTCCAGGGTGTGTCCAGGGGGTGTCCCGGGTGTGTCCAGGGGGTGTCCAGGGGGTGTCCAGGGGGTGTCCAGGGGGGTGTCCAGGGGCGTGTCCAGGGGTGTCCAGGGGGTGTCCAGGGGGGTGTCTTGGGGGTGTCCATGGTGTATTCTTTTTATGGATTTGGACACCCTATAGCCACGATTATAAACAGTGTCTATTGGTTTATTGCCACGGTTTATAACCGTGGCTATAGACATAATATCACGGTTTTAAAATGTGGAAATATATTCTGTCCGGCCTTTAGTATATCCACGGTTTCAACCGTGGCTGTATACCTAAAGCCACTGTTTGAACTGTGGCTATAGATTTAAAGCCACGGTTTGGAACCATGGCTATATGTCTAGGCCTATAGCCACGCCAAACATAGCCACGGTTCGAGGAACCATGGCTATTACCTATAGCCACGGTTTGAGGGCCTATAGCCATGGTTTAGAATCATGGCTATAGCCCGAATTTCCAGTAGTGTTTCCCTTTATGTGGGTTTAAAGTGACATAAAGATCATGTCTTTAAAGAAGTTTATAAAACGTTATGATTATGAAATGAAACCCATTTATTTTATGCTCTATGGGTTGGTTATGAAATTATTTATGATGATATATGTGGCTCACATGATAATAAATACATATCAAGGGTGTGCCCATATAGCGCTCTAATGCATTGGGTAAAGACTTAATCTCTAGAGATGACCTTTTAGATTGATACCTTAGTGAATAACCTTGTTAACTTTTAATGACACATTGGGGATGGACATTGGTGAAATGAAATGTTTTTCAATATTAAATGTTGTAGCAACATCTTTAAGTTATGAAAAATGTTATTTTTATTATGATATATCTCATGATTTCTTTCTCGTGCCTTAAAGTTCTTTTCATGACCTTATTGAAGTATCTCATGTTCACATGTAAAGTGTCTCTCTTATTTCCCTTACTGGGCCTTATGCTCACCATTTCATTTTATGTATGTCCCCAGGTTATGAGATGCAGTAATGAACCTAGGATGAACATAAGGAGAAGCCTTTCAAGTGTTTATGAACAATGTTTTTTTGTTTCATTATTAGGTTCCTGGTTTCCAAGACACTAAACATTAAATATCCTCAGTTTTGTATAATTTAATGAATGTTTATGTTATAAAAAGGCGAGATGCTATAAATAGTACAAAAATTCTATATTGTTTTTTAAGATAGTTAATCAAATTTATTATTCAAAACAATACTTTTATAATTTTAAAAACACATTTTATCCATCATCACAAATATGTGATATACTTATTATATTGTTTATTAAAAAATATAAAAAATATACTTTTGATATAATAATAGTTTTGGAAAAATCAATATTTCTGATGCCTTAATCGAACATTAAGAGTTGTCTTTAAATGTGGTTAATCCACCATCACATGAATTGAATGATATAAATTTAAAAATATATTGGGTCTTCTGCCTAGAGCATCCAATGTCTCAGAACTGAGTTTCATTGATAATTCCAAGGTATATTGATAATTTTTAAAAAATAATAATGATTATTTTGGTACCCATGTTTACCTGTGTCCGACTAGTTTATTATTAAAAAATTGTGCAACCCATACTGATTTACTACCATTATTTGGATAGTGATTATAAAATAAATATATGTCCATTAGATATCATTTTATACTGAAATGACTTTGTAAATTGTAGTGAACATTCATTGGCCTAAATCTCCTTTATTTAATTTTTTATTTAGGTTACCCATGAAATACATCCTTTTGAAAATTATAAAATGTAAGATTTGATAATACATGGAGATAAAACATTATATCTAATACCCTTCTTATTATATGTCGGTTCTATAATATATATGAATTTATTATATTTTTATTTTCCTTGAAAAAATTTATAATTTCTCTCTTTAATATTTAAGACTTCATTTTCAAAATAAAATTTAAAATTTTAATAATATCTAAGTAAATATAAATATTTGCATTAGATCTTTTTGGATTATTTTAGATTCATTATTTTCTTTCTAATGTTTTTAGATATCATTCTAGACATTATTAAATATTATATAATTAAATTAATCCTTCTTTATTGATCTTTATCGTTCTCTGTCAAGAATGTTTTTATGTCTTTCATTTAGAATTTTATTTTTATCATCTTAGAAGAATAATTAATTTTAATGTTTATTTATAGGATGAACATATAATAAATATATCAAAACACATTATCTGTTTATCATTTGACATTAAAATATTATTTTAATTTATAAATGTGTATTTTTTTAAATTATAAAGACTTAATTATTTATCAATTCTATATTCTATACAAGAAATTGTTGAATTTTAGGAATAACTAAATTAGAATTAGAATAGTGATAAAAATTAGTTTTTTTATCATCATAATATATATAATTATGACATACATTTTTATTGTATTTAACTGAGCGAGAAAGTAATTATTTACCTCATACCATACACCCATCACAGAATGTTTCCCTATTTACCATTCATATATAAATTCGTTGCTATAATTCAAACTCTCTGGGGATTCCCAACATCCAAAAAATGTTTTCTTTTCATTTCATATTTTCATTTTACCTTATTTATATGACTATTTTTACTATATTTTTAACTGATATATCCTTTAATCCAGTAATCACAACATGTAAACTCCAAAGAAATCATTTTTATTAATATAATCACCTCTCTTAAAGTAATTTTTCATCTTCATTATTAAATACCTCTTGAAAACTTATATTCAAGAACAAGGAAAACTAATTGAAAAAGAGATCCATATCTTTATTACGTAGTTAAATATATGATATAGTTGTGTTGGGTATTTCCTTAACATCCGACATAAATGCTATACATGTATTTTTGTAAACTCTATATCAGCAATTTTTTTATACTCTAACTCATACTAAAGAAAAGAGACTATTAGTTCATCTAATGTATACACATTATAATTCATACTATCTCTTATAAACACCCACTTTGAAATCTATATTTTTGGTGAATCTGTCATAACACGTCTACCATGAGGTATGTTTATTTGTATATCACCATTAACACTCACACCATCTGTGACTCTTGTAAAAATATAGATCATTAGGGTCATTGACTGTTCATACGCAATTTTAATATACTAGTATTCATAGTAGGCCATTAATAGTTTTTATCTATTAATCATGTAAGACACATATTGAGGTACTTGATGGATTATATACAGGTCGTGGGATGTCTTGCATTCTAAAGCATGAATATAAAAACATCTAATTATAGCACAATATTAGTTTTTTAAAACAATTTTAATTACAATCAATGTTTACTAGGTAATTACCTATAGATGAATTCAAATAATCTATGGGTATCTCACATGGTTTCTCCATGATAGTCCTATGATCTAAACATATAAAATTTAGGAAGGATTCCATTCAGTCATTCAAATCAATATAGTCACTTCCATCAATGAATTGAGTTGTTTATGTAATACATATATCATTGTAATTTACACCGTCCAACCAATAGAACTACACTTTAATTCCTCAGCTGTCTTATGTGATAGAAGTAATGACAAGAGGGGATAATAATTTAAAATTATATACTAAAAAACTAATAAATTTATTAATAAAATAATTTTCAGGGGATAATTTTTCATAATATGTAGTTCATAATAAATAAAAATATATTACATAAATATATGTGGTGGTTTGGATCCCAAATATCATATTCCAATAATCTTCCTTCTCTATTCATCCATAACAATTAACCCCACTATGAAACTCAAATTACAATTTCTGAATACATTTTATAGACTCTTAAATTATAAAGATACCAGATCCAAAACCCTAAAAATTTTCATGAGTCTTTAACCGAGTCCTTGAACATAATTTTATTTGGAAGTCACAACTCAAAAAATTGGTTTTGTAATAACCAAAAACGGAAATACATTTTTCTATTGGGAAAGTAATAAACTATAAATGAATGAATTACAAAAAAGATAAAGCAAATTGGGAATGAATATAAATAAATTCAATGAAACCTAGAAAAAATATTCCTTATTTAGGAGATGATTTTCACAGATCACGATCACTTAATTAGAATAATATGGTATAATAGAAGTTTCTTCATGATATTGGAATGGGAAAATAGTTTTTAGAACTTCTTGATCGAATGAGTAGTAATAATATGTTTCCCTCATAAGTAAGGATATTTGTTTCAAATAATATTTACAATTATTTTTAACCCTTTATAAGAACTTTAATTTATAATTTATGTTTCACTAATTGAAATATCTTTTAATATATTCATGTGATCCTATCAACTCATGCCACAAGATATTGTATTACAAAATATAATGTTACCCTGAACTTATTTATGAAATTCCACACTTAATATAATGATTTGTTTTCAATGTATTTATACATTAAATAACAAAATAAAAGTTCAAATATGATGAGTACAATAATAATATGTCATACAAATTTATAAAAAAATTAAATTAAAAGTGAATAATCATCTAGTTTATTATAACATTAGTGGTTCTATAAAATAGAGATTCATATTATGCATGTGTAAAATGTACTACTTGTTTAGAAAATACCTACAATATTCTCAACATTATTTTTACACAACATGCAGTTATATTTTAAAAACATATTATAAAAAATAGTTATTCAAATAATTATTTTAATTATCCAATATAAATTAATAAAAATAAATTCAATTTTAAAAATAATTTTTTATTAATGATAGATAAAAATACGTGGAGATAACATATTGTTACTATCATTTATAATATACCATATTGATGATCTACCACAACAAGAGAAGAGTGATTGATCAATGAGATATATTATAGAATGATCAATCCACCATCACATTTTTATGCAGTGCACTACTAATAGTGTCGAAATAACTAACATTGATTGTTTATGAATGATACTATTTAATGATGGAGAAATGTTTTAATACTATTATTATAATATGAATGTAGGGTGGAATGTTGTGGGTGGTTCTACCACCACCAAAAAACACTTCCATGGGGATGAAATAATATATAGAGGAGATATAATTGGTTTGGAAAGGAGGAGTTGTCACCCATTATAGTTATACGACACTTGGCTGTTGTTACCATAGACTTATGGTGATTTTGTAAAGGAGGTCAAACAGTCAATCATTCCTCTAAAATCGAATGATGATTTTGTCAGTGGTGGAAATATATTATTCCATGAAGTAGATGCTACCATCATCCTGTGATATAACATTCCAGTGAACAACTATCAAATGATACCTTTTATTATATTAGAATGAAGGAGTAGTTGAATCGATTATTTATATGTTGCATAATATTTCTCTCAATCTATATGAAAAAACCAAATATCTTGGTTCTTCCATGGCATCCTTGGCTGGAAGAACTCCCGTGAACTCTACTGAATGGTATCCCCTACATGCACTGAAGGTAGAAGAACAAATATGGCACTTATCATACAAAAATTTAATATTTTCTCTAATAGTCCATGAAATATTAATATACTTTAAATGTGGATGAAAAGTTCCCTTTCTTTGATTATCATGCGTTGAACATATCATTGGGTGATCCAATGCTATATCAATCAATCACTCCTCTTACCGCTTCAAGATTTCTATTTGGGATTAAAACCCACTACAAAACACATATACATGGTCCTCAAATAATTTTTCCAACCCAAAAATTTCCCCTATAATATACATACAGGTATACAATGTGTCCAGTCTTATCATGCATATACAAAAACCCCTACATTTTGGGTTGCCCATTCATGCCGGTTCTTCCATAGGGTTGACCACCAGTCCCCTAAGTTTTTGAGGATATTGTTATTTTCTAATGTTTGTATCCTTTTACATGTGGACTAATTATTTTTTGGGCCT
This sequence comes from Viscum album, assembly GCA_963277665.1. Lineage (NCBI taxonomy): Eukaryota > Viridiplantae > Streptophyta > Magnoliopsida > Santalales > Viscaceae > Viscum > Viscum album. The sequence goes on along the minus strand of OY728134.1, from coordinate 131,845,198 downwards.
AGTATAGATTCCCAATGAGTTCGTGAAGCTTTCAATGAGTATCTATGGATTTATCAGAGATCATAACCCCAACTGGTGGAGAAAACACTAGGCTATATAGTTATTAGAAACTAAGAGACCATGTCTACAAGGTATATCCAAAATGTATAGGTCTAGATAGTATGGTTTAAAAGGGTACATATTTTTCCCTAATAATTCCCTAGGGGATGTATTCCCATGTAATAATTATAGACATGTTGTAGAGGTGCATCACATGGTTAGTGCACAATATCCAAAACTATGTGCCTAACCATGGAAATATGCCTCTATGTTGAAGATTTTTCATGGTTGGCGTACGGTTTTCCAAAACATAAACCCAAACCAAGAATTGCATATTTTTATGTAAATTCAAGAATATTTATGTAAATGAAATTTTTTACGAAAACCACTAAATAGTATGTCTCTGTAGTGGTAAACCTACTATATTTATTATATTTTCAGTTCATTTGAGTGCCAAACATAACATTTTAAGAAAATTATCCATCAGTTATTCAATCAATGCACAATTTTCCTTGCTTGATCTGTTCCAGAAAGTTCGTAGTTTCTTTAATGTCATTAATTGTTCTTTTTTTTCAAAAATGATATTTATATGAAAGATCATATGCACTGTTTTTAGGGTGTTCATTCAATCATGTGATATATTCAAAAACATGAAAAAATAGAGGCAAATTCTACATGAGGAGAGTTATATGAGTATGAGGTAGGTGGTATATAACTCATCACTCATGATTCTTAATTTTATGAATTTCTATGTGTGCGCACTGATTTCATCAGCAACTTCCTATTTAATTTATTTTCCTTTCTTGAAGTCATTATAAACCATGTTCTAAGAAACTTGTTTAATATGTTTTCCATAATTGGTGGTTACATCAAAGATGATGACCACCCCACGTAATGTGTTTTCCTTAAATATGAATTTAGTGATTTTTTTTACATTCAACACCATCGTTCATGTTTTTATTTATTAGACCATGTTAAATGTGAGTTTTTAATTTAATAACTGAATTGAAATTTTCTATAACATGGATTATTTTCACTTGGAAAACCTATGGTAAGTGATTAAACATGATAAATAATCCGAAATGTATAATAAAAGTTTAAAATATAGATGACTAAACCAAATTAAATGTATTTGATGAACTTGGTTGCACATCTAAAACATCCCCCTCCTTGTAAAATGGAAGGGAGCACAGTGAACCTAATAAAAATAATATGACACATATAAAATGAATGATATGAAGTTATAACATTAAGTCATGTCACACTAATAATAGGAAACCAATTTAAAAATTCCATGTTAAATGACTATTACAGAAATGAGCTAATAAATGGTTTCATGTCCTTAAGATACCTTGACACTTATAGGAATGTTAGGGAAGAAACCAATTGATATATAAAATGGAATGATTAGTGTAGACCCTAATTTTTTATGTGAACTAATTACATAGTTCTTAATAGTATATAGACCTTAAAATTATTATTGGAGTATCCAGAATCATGTAACCTTTTAGATTCCTTAGGGATTTCCATGAGCACTCATGGATGCCATTCTAATTAAAGGATGTTGGTTTCTGTTGTTGACACCCACCATGGAAGCTGATCCAAGTATATCAGTAGATATTTAATATTACACCATACGATCCCTCCATTATTTTTAATATAGGATACCTTTGATGCACTCCTTAGATCCATCATGAATTAAAAATACATGCAGCACCTCAGATATACCCTTGGACCAAGCCACTACTTATCCCATTTTACTTTATATTATTTCCTTGGTTTTAGTTAAAAACAATAATATGAAATTACTTTTACGAAACTACTTGGATTCTACTCTTACCCATTAACTGGGCTATTGTTTACTACCTGAGTTATCTTGACCCCTAGGGTTATGGTTTCATCTCTTATCACATTATAACCTCTTATTTAGTAATATCCTTAAAATTTAACATGTATATGTTCAATAATTTATTATCATAAATACATGATATCATTGATGGATGTACCATTTGTGACATATTATAATCCTGAACCAAATTAACGAATGATATGGTTACATTTTCAGAAACCACCTGAGGATGAAGTAGGTACATAGGTATTTAAGTTGTTGTACAATTTTCATATTTTATATGCATTCTTGTCCAATTTTTTAGTTTATATTAAAAGAATTTGATTTTATAAATTTTATTTGTGGTGGACTACATTGATTTATCTCACACCCTATATAGGATCCATTTGTACACGAATTGATTACAATTATACATGTGTTAACCAATGGAACCATGTTTCCTTAGACAGATAATTCTTTTCATACATAAGGATGGAGCTTTGTAGAAGATGACCATTCTAGGGATTACAATGGTCGATAAATATTGGTTTATTTTGCTATGATTTTGTATATTTTTATCTCTTATTCTTGATATCCATGTTTTCTATCATAATAGATACAGGAAATATCATGATTGTCTTATTATGTAATATATATTTGTTTTGTTATACATTACATTCTACTAATTATATTATATATTTTTTAATGCTTCCTATATTTACCTATTATCTTATTTATCTATTGTTCTACATTCTTGTAAGGATGGATTAGTATCCCCATGGACACAACCTATGACCTAACTTCTATGGAATAGCTACTAAAATTTAGGGAGATGATCTAGATGACATGTGTCCCATTGGGGTCGATGAAACTCTGAGTGTAATCCAGGAACTGGATGTCACAAAGTTGTATTAGAGATTATCATTCTGACATTAATATTTTTAGAACATATTCAGAATAATATGAATTTTGTTGAAATTTGTAATGAGATTTTATTAAGCACACATAACCCATGTTTGGGTGAAAATTCTGGTTTCCTTAACGTTACTGTTGTTTGTTTTTTACTATTAATGTTTATATAATATCCCCATTGGGAGACACACATGTGATGTGATAGTTATTATTATTATCCGGATTGAGGATTTCATTCATCGTTGGACTAATAGAATGAGGTAAAATAAATTTGTTACATGCATAATTCTTGGAACTTATACTTCACATTCCATGGATATTTTCATTTTATATGGCTGAATTTCATTGCTTCTCTTTCTAGATATTATTTTTATTTTTATGGTGAGACATGATTACATATTGTTCATGTGATAATATTTTTGTGTGATTGAATGATCTCATGATTCAATTCAATAGATTTATGGTCCTTCGTTGGTTTTAATGATGACATAAAAGACCCAATTTTCATATATATCCCGTAAAATTATGAGAAAATATGTATACTAGCATAACAAGAATTAAATAATTTTCTATTTTAGTGAAAATGTGTATGGGCCATGATTAAATAAAAATGGTGATACGTTTTAAATGAACCTTGATATATGAAAATAAGAAAAATAAATATTTAAAAATGAACCATGAAATGTAAAATAAAATAGCATTAAACATATTATGAGTAAATGTATTAGTTGAGACTTTATCTAATATAACCCCTATAATTTAATCATGAGAATTTAAAAATACCTAGACATCTATGTGGGTAGTTGGATGTACTATAATGTGGGTCTTCAAACCTTTTATTTAGGATTAGAATCCAAATTGTTTTTATATCTTATTAGAAAATGTTCTAAGGAAGATTCTTGAAATTTTCAGAACAATGCTTCAAGGAAGTCCTCATGTCATGCTCTAGGAGGGTGGAAGCGACCATTCTTTAGACATGGTGGGCCCTGAGGCACCAGTAATATTACCATGACATCCAAATGAGGCACCACCTATTTTACATGATATGTAATCTAATGCTTGACTATATGATTGTTTCCTACATCTGATGATTTCTAGGAACGGTGGCCCAAAACATGAACATACAATCGTGATTCTAAACCATGAGTTTCAGAAGAAGTATCTTCCCACATTCTCGGGGTATGGTGGTCAATAGAGTTTCAATTATTGGATAGAATCCACTATTTATATATCTATGAATATATCAGTAATTCCAATTGGGATGATAAATCTTGCTACACACATGCTTCATGATTCGACAAAGAAGTTGTGGGATTTTATTACCTAGGATTATCTCCATTATAACATGGTTTATGATGGGTTTTATTAAGCTTTATAAGATTAATTTTTTCCTCAAACATGGAGAGATAACTGAGATAACAAGTCCATAAAACTACAATAGGGTTATATGTCTATTATTGATTATTTAGAGTGCCTCAATAAGTCACACCACCTTTCACAGCTTCTTGTAGGTGATGAGATTTCAAAAACTAGATTCTTCTTGGATGGTATCCAGTTTGACATCTGTACTCATGTTAATTTATTTTCCATTCCTAATATCTCTGATATTAACAATAAAAATTTAATAACAATGTTTAAAATGAGGGGCGGTGATAATACAAGAAATATATTACTTAAGACATGGAAGGCTAATAGTTCTTATGGAAACATGAAACATTACCTTAAGTTTTCTATCTTGTAAGTGGAAACATGATTACCCATTATAGTAGATATATGGGCTTACATCAGAATGGATCATAGTGAATTTGAAGAAACAATGTGATATAGAACCTTTGGGGTCTCAAGATTGATGTTTTTTTGGTAATCTTCAGATATTTTGTTGAATCATTCCATATGAATCAAATAGAAGAGGTTACACATCATATCTACCAATAGGGGGTGGTTTATTTATGACACATATTGTGATTGTTGTAGTAGAATCAATAGGACAAGACAAGGAGGAGGTCATTGGTACCGTAGTAAGGAATCTTATTTGAAACAACGCTAGGAGAGTAATCATGATCTGGGTTGTCCAACTACAACACATGGTCATGGATGATGTAATTTTCATTCATTATAATGGATACCCAAGGATCAAAGTGCAGGACTATATACTATATTTTTTAATATTCATGTTTCATCTACTATAGTATCAACCTTTTCTAATATAGCTTCTTACCCTCAATTATCTCTTAATATATCATGGAGAGTCTCGAGCTGTAAATATAGTATTACTTTTGTTTAAGGATCCTGGATATGCTGTTGAAAGTATGGTTAGAGGGAATTTACAAATGAAAGGATTATCAACTTGAGGTAGGAAGTTACCCTTTCTTGTATGACCTCTTTTTTATTGAGATGGTAGGATTTTATGTCATTCTCTACATAGATTTGTTGTTTTTGTATCACAAACTTGTAGACTTATATCACAGAAGGGAGTAATTTACATCACAAATTGGAGTTAATTATATGCATAAGGGTTTTTGGGATGTCCAAGGTAGTATAGTTGGACTAGTACATCATGAGAAAGGTGGAGTGACTAACCACATTTCCATTCTCTTTGTGGAGGATCAACATTTACATCAAGATAAATAATTTTTGGTAGTAAAACATTTCAAGGACTTCATTCAAGAATATATATCTTGATTACATCCTAGGAGAGTGGTAATGTTTACTACTGATCTCAATCATAGAGTAGAACCAGTATACAATCCTTCTTAAAGGATGTCAGATACTATGTTTTAAGAGACCAATCAGTTGCTGGTGGAATCAATGGTCCAACATTTTAGACAACCAAATACTTCTTATTTGGATTATAACATTATTTTCTCTAAGAATAAGGATTATAACCTTAATCAATGTGTGTATTAAATATTATTGAACTAGTTCACACCCCTAAATTAATATAAACTACCTCAAATGAATTATATCTTTGAACATCTACGAGGAGCTAAGGTTTTTTCTATGATAGACCTATGATTGGGCTATCATCTCGTGCGAATCAGGACATCTGACATGCCTTGTATTATCTTCCATAGCAGGCATGGTCTGTATGAGTTCATTTTTATGTCATTTAGTCTCACGAAGGAACCAACAATTTTTATTGAATAAATGAATAGGTGTTTTTTAACTGAGGTTGGATTCATTTTTCTCAACACCTATTTGATTCTTGTAGAGCCAGGTAGAGTCTATGTTGTATTATGTGATGCATCAGGAATCTACCTAGGAGCAATGCTGATGGAGGATTAAAATTCAATTATGTATGAATGTAGGTCTTTATGTACTCGTGATAGTAATTACATGACTTATGACCTTGAACGTGGTGAAGTTGTCCATACCTTATGTTATTGGATGGAATATCTGTTATGTGGGTTATTTGTTGTTTATATAGACCAAAATATGATCAAATACATATTTTAATTAGCTGAACAATAATATCAAATATTGTATGTAGTTCTAATATCTCGAGTCCATTGATTTTAATCTTTATGATATGCATGGAAAAGGCAATGCAGAAGAAGATTTATTGAATCATAAAATGTAGGCACATGTTATTTGATATTTTAGTGATGAAATTAAATTGATGGTCCTCACCTATGAGCTTTATTCAGAGATTAATGACTCTCCAAACTAGTCTTACACAGGGTTGAATGTTACATACTACTTCCTTATGAAGGTTATGAGAAAAAAATATTTGTCTCATGAAGGATTGGTTCCCCATGAGAGTATTTCAAGAGATTCCCTATCTCTAGATTTGTCTATAGAAAATGAAAAAAAAAATTAATATACATGGACATGTTTTGGATGCTACAGATATGATATATGAACTCATGAAAGGGTCGCAAACATCTCAATGGGAAGTTCATCATAGCATCTTGAATGGATATCGCGATATGTGATGATGGTAAAGGTATTCTCTGAAGAAATTTCATCTAGTAGGATTCATAACTAGGTGTTAAAATAGTCTGCTGATAATCGTTCAGAAACAAGGAACTTCTAGATTTTTGTATCCAATTCTAATCCCAAAATGGATATGGGAAAATGTTTCTATGGACATTTTTCATCATACACTGGTTTTATTGTGGTAGAACATAGTATGGGTTGTTATTTATTGATTGAAATAAGTATCCCACATCATTCATATTTGAGAGACAATATCAGTTGATAATATATGAATATTGTACATTTATAATATTATCTGAATATACAGGTTCCCTCATACTATCATTTCAAATAGGTAATCTCTCTTTACATCATTGTTTATTATAGGGTTTCAAAATTATATGTTTACTCAAGTAATATTGAAAAAACCCATTCTTCCTGATATTGATGGTTGGTCAGAACAAACAATATGTGTTATAAGAAATACTATATAAATGAATCCTTGATTTTGGTGGTTCCCAGTAGAATCATATTCCTCGCATCAATTACTTCTACAAAATATCACTAATGATTTGATTCAGATGAATCCTTTTGAGGCATCGAATTCTAGGTCGTGTCGTTCACACATGTGTTAGATAGAGGCTAGCGAGGTGGCCCTACTAGGTCCTCATATCATACAAGAGACTTGAAATAAGGTTTATATAGTTGTGAAGTGTATGTATACTACATAGTATAAACAAAATTCTTATGCTAATTGGCATCAACAACCAATGGAGTTTAAGGTCAAAGATTGTGTTTTCTTATGGGTATCACCTTGGTTTGGGAAAAGTTGGATATAATGTCATGGAAGCTATATCTTCATCATGTATCCCCATTTAAAATTCTAAAGAGAGTTGAACCAATAGCGTATCAGTTTTTACTACGTTTTATGTACCATTCCATAAATGATGTCTTCCATGTTTTATAGAATTACCATTATCATGGCAACCCATATCATACTTTTGAACCAAAGGAAGATGAGTGGGATGTTGATGATTCATTTATGGTGCTTCCTATATTAATTATTTACAAGAGAATGATTTATATCCATGGATGTATATCTATATAGTATGTTTTCATTGGAAGAATTTCCATATTCCAGATGAGACTTAGGAGTGGGAGGTCGATGTACGTGCCTGATGTCCAGAGTTGTTTTCATACTATGTTTTTCTACTCATGGATGGTGAAGTCAGGGATGAGTTCGTTTAAGTGGGGTAAAATATATAAACCCAAATTTTATATTTGGTACATATCATATTAATTTTTGTGTAATTTTTCATTTTTTATCTAATACGGATTCTTAATGAGTTTGTGAAGGTTTCAGTGTCGTTCGGGATTGTTCGTAGCTCGGAACTCCAGCCAATGTATAAAAATCTACATCTCATAGTTAATAGAAATAGTGTGACCTAGTTTTCATGATATTTCCTAAATTTATGGGGTGGAATAGTGGGGTTAAGCAGGGCCAATTTAATCCATTGTGAAGATCTAGGTGCCACATTTTCATGTAAAAAAACATAGACCTGTTTTAGAGGTTTTTGGAATGATTGGTGTATGGATTACATAACAATGTGGTCTAACTGTGTGAAATTCTCCTCACTACAATAGGTGGAGCCCAGTTTGTCTAATTATGAAACGACCTAATTTGATGCCTATATTGTGTAAATTTATGAAAATAACATTTAATGTTATGTTTTAAACAAACACTTCATACTTATTTCCCTCCATCATATATCCTTCTATCATGTTTCCCTTTTGATCTTCCTTGAAGGCCTAACCTATTAATTATTTAATCTTCTCCAACTGGAAACCTATTAAAGCCCTATTTATCCCATTGTATCTATATAGATACTATCTTAATTACGTTTTAGGAATTCATTTTTCTACTTTCTATAAAAAAAATTCAATTTAGATATAGTCTCATATGACACATTTTTATGTATTTGATCAATTCTTCAGATATCATCTAATCTAGTCAAATATTGAGGTTGATACTAGATGAGTATAGTTATGCACGAATGAGGTAGGTGGTATATAACTCGCCCATTAAGGTTTGTAGTTTTATAATTTTTTGTGTGTGCAGATTTCATCTGGTGCTTCCTGATTAATTTATATTCCATGATTATCGTCATTAGAACCACGTTCTAATACTATCGTTAAATATGTTATCCATAATTTGTTGTTACATCTACAATATAGACAACCCTTTTAGGGTGTTTTCATTAAATATCCCATTTATATTTTTTGTTGATATTTGTGCCACTATTCGTGTCTTCCTAGGCATGACCTTTATAACAGTGAGTGTTAAATTTAATCAATATTTTGTAAATTTTTAGAACACACATTCTTATCCCATTACCATCCGGATGTATGTTTTTCATCTTGCTAAATAAAACATACATATATTTCTAATGTAAATTAAATATATCAGCGGGCATAATTAAATGAAGTAGAATAATATTGTTTCAAGTATTTATCACCCCTTTAAATATATAATGTATGGTAGTAGAGTGAAACTATTGAATATGATATGAATTATTTTCAATGAGTGAAATGGTTTCATACACACTCACTGGGTGACATTAATAAATGAAAGTGTATTGAAACAATGGAAAATTAAGTTATTATGAATTCAATGATCTAATACATAGTTTTATGTCATTTAGATGCATTGTCACTTGTGTAAAATGAATTTATTGACCCCCCCCCCTCCACACACACACACACATTAAATGGTATGATTGTTCTGTTGCATAGTTTATAAAATGAATTAATTATAAGGTTACTAATTGTCGACAAGCCCTGAAATTTATGTAGTAGTTCTCATACATGAATTTTATTTTGGATTCTTGATAGAATTCCTAGAGAACTCAGGGATGTGAATATTATTCAGGGATTTTAGTTTCCTTAGTTGAGACCCAACTTAGAACATGATCCTTTTCTATTAGTGGATGATCAGTATGACCCCATTTGATCCTCTTTCATTATATTTTTATGATTCCTTGGATAAAATACTTGAATCTTGTGTGACATATTTGGACTTGAGGATCCTTGGACATATCCTTGGGCCTTGTCACGAGTTATCCAATTTTACCTTGGTTGAATTCATTGGATTCAGTTAGAAAAATTATCATGAAATTCCATAGAAGAAGAAATTTGGATTACACACTTACTCGTTATCAAGGAATCAGTTTACTACGTGATTTGAATTAACCACTAATGTTAAGAATTCATTGGTTATATCCTTGGAACTTTTTATTTATAAATATCATTATAAGAATTCTTTTATATATAGAATCCCATATTAATATAATGACATAATTTCAAAGATGGTTTTACCTCACATGACTTATTATAAACTTGAACATAAATAATTAATGCACTAGTTGCATGTTCAGACACCTACTGAGGATGATGTTTTAAATTGACTATTTAACTTAATACACTGCATTCCTTTTATATATGATTTCTTATAGACTATTTCAGTTCATATTACACATTCAATATATAATAGATTCCATCTTTATTGGCTTCATGAGATTTATCTCTCACACTATTTGAGAACCATTGGTACCTTGGAGTATTACCCATATATAGATGGTGAAAAGGGGAGGCATATTGATTCAGAAACATGATTTCATGATTTTATTATGATGGTTCTTCATAGCATATGACCGGGAAAGGACTTGTGATGTTGGATAGAATATGAGGTCATTTTGTATGTTTGTATAGCATGTTATTCGTATTACATTGTATCCATGATTTCCAACATATTAGATACATTACATATACTCACCATCCTTTTTATTTAATATATAATTTTTATGTTATTCATTCATGTCTTCTTCATTTGTACCAACTATTTATATTTATTCCATTAGTTATATATTTTATTATATTTCTATTATGCTACACTATGGATATGAGGGCATATACTCCCCAAAACATATTGCATTACCTCCCTTATAGTTAGTTGATTTTGGTGGTCAAGGATATTCTCTTGAGGTCAGGTGTCCTACCAATCTATAGGAACCACCGAGTGGCATCTGAGCTCGAGGTGCCACAATTGTTTTTGATTTGGTAGACCATGTGGATAACGATGGTTTTCCAATTTTGTTTACTAATTAAATAATGTATTTTAAAAACATATAAAAATTAGATATGTACCAAGTGTATTTAATGAAATGATAAACATAAAAAATTATTTTAATAATGTTTCATTAATCAATTTAAAAAAAATTTCATGATGAAACTAAAATATAACATTTTTAGAAATATAAATTTAAAAAATGGGAGAAATCAATAATATATCAAAAAACGATATTAACGTACTAATTAATATATTAAAATTATAATATGGACTATTACAAAATGATATGAATCAATAAATCACTTTTATTATTGTCTAAACAATTATCCTTATTCTTATGGGCCCCAAGACTGTATTGAAAGACCCTCCATATTCAGATGATATTACTTGTGTGGGTAGATCCTGTCTCAGGGTGAGTATAAAATACATAATATGAAACCCTGAAATTACTAAAAAAAGATATAAAAACTACATTTCTAATCAATACACATGTATTTCAATCACGATAACATATATCATGATAATGAAATAAAACCATGATATTCTAATGACAGAATCAAATTCTCAAGAGGTCTCAACCTATACTACAAACTGTAGGATTATCCTCAATACATTATTGTAACGTTCGTCTGAGAGGACTCCCTATAGGATCTATTTTGTCTTTGAAAACATCCACCTAAGTGTTTTTCATCATTTTTACTCAACAATATGTACTCTATGTATTATTGATGATTACACTTCCTATATTAGGGATAAAACCATAGACCTCTAGGGAAACCACCAACACTACTAGATAATTTCTCTAGATATTGTATAAATATCCTATACATGGTTGTCATGATAACACCACAATACCCAAATAGAAATTATATGGTTTATGATCCCACAAATAGAATTACAGAGGGATTCCATGATCCCTATCTCAAAAATGAACCATATAGGGGATATCAATCTTATGTTGATGAAATAATTATGTTTTATACCCTTCTGAGAAAGGATGAAGGGATCTCAGTCAACTGAACCAGGTATATACAAATGATATGGATGACCTCACACTACCTTAAGTACATGAAATATAAAAAACGAATAGAGTATGTCTTATCATCCCTGGGTCAACCCATTTACAATTATTATGTGCATGTACCTATTCATTAACTTATTTACTCTAGACGATCCCGTGTAACAAGCCATTTATGGGTCATATGGCTGGGTATGAGTACACTCATGTGCATGTGTATTCCTTCAATGCATGTGTAAATTTACTTGCATATTCCCATGTACCCTCCTAGTTAAACATCATGCCACTTGCACTAGGTGACACATAGTTTTATATTTGTCCATGTGTAATCCCTATCGCTATAGAAGATGGATTACATGATAAGTTTTATTTAGACTACACCCCATGTATTCAGTAATTTTTAAATAATTTTCAGTTGCTTCAAGTGTCTTCTCAGGCAGATTCCTTCTTCAGTTCTTTTATAACATCCACCAAAGAGATTTGGCCTTTGGTTTACTAACCCTCGGCATCTCCTCCAATCATAATCTAGCCATCATTTCAGTTTAATTGTAACCATTGTTGCACTATTCGATTAATGAACATGAAACTGAGAATCGTGAATCACCAGTCTCATCCCAATTCAACTATGATCATATTCTATTATCTATGATCCTTGAGTTGATCCTCAATCACAAACACACACAAATATCATCGATCCATTATTCCAATGAATGGTTGTATAATGATCTAATGTAAGATATTCATCAAACCATAAACCATGGAAATACCAGTGATTAATACAACAATGAAGCATTATAGAATAGAATAATCAAAAAAATGTCTAATGAACCATGGAAATATTTTAGGTTGGAGACAAGTTCCCATTAGAGTATTTCTTTAAGCACAATAATGTAATGGTATATCATATGATTTTGATAACATATATATCCCATAGCATGTCTGGATAACCTTGTAAAGTTATAATAATTCATAAAACCAATTTCTTCTTCATTATCTCTTAGAACCATGAATTGTCCCTCCTTAACCAATAATTATTCTCAAGGAAAATATTTTTCCATTAAAATCTTTTTAAAATATTTTATATTCATACTATATGATTATTCTTCATCATTTGAGGTTGGATTTAATGACCACCAATGATCTATATTCCCTAATATATGATAATAATCAGTTATAAACATATCCTTTTAATTGCTTCATAAAGAGTGAAATGTATTGTATAAGGATTATATCCATTACTTATCAAAAAATGGATTTGTAGTCTCATTAAATGATAGAGGATGTTATCAAATGTATCAATATTAAATTTTTACACTAGATTGTGTATCATAACTCACTATATGGGTAAGTATACTTTCATAACATGATTCATTTGTCCCAATATGGTTATATTTTTTTAGCGGCATCCCTAGATCCACTTCAAGACACAGATCGAGCTCTATATTCATTATATTACCTTGGAAGTAAATCCATTCCTAGATTATGTGCAATGATATGGTCAACATGAATTCCACTAAGATCTATTTCTAAATAATTTAATACACTATACTGGATCATAACATTATTAAACAAAATGTAAAATATGAAAACAATAAAAAGTAAATTGAAAATTTAAGAATAACTAATCTCTAAATCATATGTTTGGTTTCATTAAAAGTACATGAGAATTATGACATAATGATTGGTTTTCTACTAAATATTTTGTTAAATATAGTTTCTAAGGATTCAAATAATTTTATTTAGTACCAAATGTAAAGACTGCAACCCATGTATTACAGATTCAATGATTACATTATTACATTGGCACAATATACAATGAATAACATCTCGATTGACCCATCCTATTAGTAGTTTTAGTAAACTTGATATATATATATACCATACATTTCAATTGAAAATATAAAATAAAACATATAGAAAACATTAAGGAAATAATTATTCTTGTATCCTAACCCCATATATCAATCTTAATATACATCACAGTTTCTAGGGGAAAATGTGACATAAGAAAGTCTTGAACATAGATAGTCTGTATGTTCTATGTTTAACAGAATATATCATAAATAATAATAAACAATTACCGAATAGTAAATAATGGAAACACATTGTATTTAGTGAATAACAAGAGAATCATATGACCGTAATAAAATATAATGAAATAAATCCATATAATTATCTCAGGAAAAAAAACAAATTATTGATATTATACTAACCCAATAATCATGTGGAAATCAATAAAAAATATTATAATTAAATAAATAATAATTCTATAAATCTACACATACCATCAAGGATACCACCAAGACACCAGTTATAAACATGAAATTCATAAGCTAATTCCCAAAATATGTTGTCTAATGAGTCCTAAAAATGCATCAAGGTGATATAAATGGCCCGCCAATTACATACTAAGTCAATTGAGTTTTCCATACAAAATGAATTTGCATAATCAGAAAATAATTTTTTATTCAATGAAGCTTATGGAATTTATATAAATTTCCACAATCAGTATTCCTAATAAAAAACAATCCTGATTAATATAGTGAACAATATGGTAATAATCAATACCTTGTAAAACTGATCATATGATATTTAAAATAACATGGAAGATGGTTTCATAATATATTAACCACAAATAATCATAAGACTCAAAAAATGAAGTTTACATATATAAAAAAAACATTAAATGATATACATGAAAAATTCATGAGTAAACTGCGCTTTTTTGGTATACTAGTTACATATATGAGAATTAAATTAAAATTTAATGTATAAAATAAAACACATAGAATACTTTGAGGACATCATTATTATCAAAGATTAACCAGACATTTCAATATTAAAAAACTTATTAGCATAATAAGGAAAAATATGAATACCAACTAAGTGTTCTCAAATGAATAGTAAGGGTAAATTGGATAAGAAGTTATGGAAATTAAGAATAAATAAATATGGAATGGTAATTAAATAAAACAAAAGATATTTAATCATTTACATGATAATAATATGACAAGGATAAAATATGGAAAATAATTACATATAAATAATTACATGATATTTATAACATATCCTTGAATAATTTAATAATATAATAATCACATGGATATTAACAAATAATTTTATAATGAGTCAATTCACTATATCGAAAATATGAATATACTATCAAGGCTTTGTCCATGAAACTATATATAAATAGTTAATACATAATAAAATACCCTAACTAATTTGACTAATGAGACATAACAATGCATCAATGGGAAATTTCAGGCCCAACCATCACATACTGTAATGACATTGAATTCTATCAATGAAATTTACTTTCTTATAATTATTTAATATAGTATAATTCAAATTAAATTATTTATAGAACAAAACAAAATATTTACAAATGAATTATTAATGAAATAAGATATACTTATAGAAGTTGAGTATCATATGTTGAAAAAATATTTACATGACCATAAGAATAGTAATATGCCCCTTATGAATAGTTAATATAAAAATGAATAGTAACATCACCTACGGTATTATGAATTAATTTTATGTATATCATAAATGAATGTATGATAAAATTATATCATAGTATAAGTAAATAATTATCAAATAAATTATTAATTAGGCATTGGTATTTTTTTGAGTCAAAATTTTTTAATTGAAAATTTCTAATTATTAAAATGATTTAGAAGAAAATTTATTTTCATAAAATGTATTCATAAATAAATATATTTTTTTCTTATGATTTTTGGATAATTTTATGAGACACTAGAAATTTTTTCAAAGGGTTATAAAATCAATAATAAATTTTAAATCATTGTTTTTATAGTAAATGATTATTTCAATTAGAAATAAAATTTCACATATGCAGAAAATTATTTTCAAAAAATGTAGTTATTTTTTTATTTTTAGCTGGTAAAAATTGGTTATTTAGATTTTTTGTGATTTCTCTAAAATACATTAATTTTTTGTTAATAGTAATATGAAATAATTTATGATAAATGTTTAAACCATGAATTATTGAGTCATATGTGAAGTGTTGCTAATATAATCCCATAATACCACCCTTTATCCTCACAAATTCCATGAATTGAGCATTTTAAAAATTTAGCCCAAATGTATTCCTAATATACACTCCCATTTCATAGAGCCTATTTTATCAAAACAAAAAACAAAAAAAAATCCCATTATTGAGGATCTCAAGTAGAAGAAATCAAGTGGTCAAGATCATCTTTCATTTCTTTTATTTTATATTCATATTATTTTATATTCTTATCCTCCCATTAACTCCCCTATCGAAATTGACATGATAAATCTTTTATCATTTATATTCTTAAATTAGACCATGTTAATTGATGATCCATCATCAAAATCTTTATTCATTCTTTTTTATTCTATAAATGAAAATATTTCCCAGGTTGTGTCAATTTACTGACATCAAGGACGATGTATATTTGTTTTCCATTAAAAACATATTGGATGGTAAAAAAGCATTATTTATGACATTTTTTTTGAAATACGTATTATTGCCTATTAAATTTCATGGAAATAGTATATGCACATTATTTATTTTACTAAAACAAAACTAGTCTATGTTGATTGAAATGTTGTCAAAGTAGTCTAAATGATTGTCACTAATAACTTATCTAATGATACATCATCATCACAAATAAATAAAAAGAATTATATATCCATTTAATCATTTATATGTTAACTAATACCACATAAATTAAATTCTATATAATTTTTACCATTTTACATAATCATCACTACTTAAAAACAAGCGAACTGATCATGGAGATCGAAAAACTGAATACCCCTCAACACATAATTATAATCTATAACCGATAAAAATGAAATAAATTAACGTAATAATAAAATAAATAGAAAAATAAATGAATAAAAAGTTCTGAATTAACTAATTATTTGATTTAATTTGATTATATATTAGAGGAGTATCATGTTAAGAACCCTTTCAGACAAAAGGTATGATTTTCCTCTCGAACCTCCATTTTCATCCTGTAATTGTTTTATACCTAATAAAAACAATGTAAGTATTCATTCAATTTATATAATTCTTCTATATTCTTTTTAAATATTCCAAATTCATGTATCTATATTGTTACATATTAATTTTTTCGTGAATTACATTATTTTAAAATATTTCCATCTCAATTCTTCTTGATATGCAAGCCCGATAAAGAGGAACATAAATATTTAATTCCCATTATAAATTATCATTAATATCATATTTTAGGACACCATAATTTTTTTAAAATCACATATATTTTCATGAAAAACAATATATGTCCATTTATTTTTTATAAAAAAAATTATAACAAATAAAAATTATTTTTCCTAAATAACTGTTATTTACATAGTAAAAAGTCTATTTTTCTCAAAAGTCCTTGACGATTTTATAACATTATCTTTATATAATGAAACAACTCTACTGAATATTATGATATATTAATATTTATATATTTTTATTATCATCTACAATATTTTATTAAATCTATTTAGATTAGTTTCAATGTGAATGATCTATCTTTATACCATTCACCATATTACACATAATGGCTAGGGATTATGTTTATTTATTAAGGAATGTTATATAAATTTCATATGTACATATTGTTTATATTAAACCTCATTCATATTAAGAATTTGTTGGACTTATTTATTATTTTGATAGTTTTCAACACCCCTCGTTGCATCAGCAGGACTCATGAGACAATCTGGAATGGGTTTTTACCCGTTCAAGTATAGTGGCTTTGCCAAATCCTTGATAGTATGTTTGTGATGTTGGAAATTATGTATTCCCTGTATAAGATATTAGTAATTGATATCATATGTGATTATTTCAATATTATAATATCAATTTTTCTATTTCAATCTCATGTGATTATTTTATCTGGAATTATTTCTCCAACGTTTATTTCTTAAATATTATACTAAAGAATATGTTTTAATGGAATTTGTTTCTAGTTTCTCATAATATCATATTATGTTTGTTTATTTCTTTTTATGTAATGATAAACTATTCTGGTCAGCTGATATTACAACTTTCATAGTTTTTATTTTTCCCAAATATGTGAGTATGTAAATTATGAATGTCTTCCCAGAATAATATAAGAGCCTATGGGTGTTTCCAATAAAATTTCTATGTTATATTTCGTTTCATGTTATTATAAAAAGATCAGGTATTTCATATGGATTCCAAAACTACTAAAATGATTGGTTCTCTGGGATTCAAATTTTCTATATATGATAACGTATTATTGTAAGGAACTCACCTTAGACTACTAGGGTCTAGGTATCTATAGTTGGAATAAATGGTTGATTAGAACAAACCTATGAAACAAGATTTAGAAAACATAGATTAGGGAATCGAGCAATAAGATACACTATTTGGATAATCCATGAAGAAAATCCTAAAATTATATTAAGCAAGATAATTTGTTGGCCTTCCTAGAAATATATTTCTGTCCAGATACTATAAGTTTAAATGGTGGAAGAACATATGTACATAGGGGTAACAAATCTGACAAGATGTCTTAGGCCCAACATGATGTAGCCTAGTACATGAAAATGAACCTTATTGCACAACTAGTTTTACAATCATGGGTGATATTCTTAGGATAATTTAAATATTCTATAAAACCCATTATAATGGAGTGCAATTTAAATATTCAAAA
This sequence comes from Viscum album, assembly GCA_963277665.1. Classification (NCBI taxonomy): domain Eukaryota; kingdom Viridiplantae; phylum Streptophyta; class Magnoliopsida; order Santalales; family Viscaceae; genus Viscum; species Viscum album. The sequence continues at coordinate 131,826,665 of OY728134.1, read as the reverse complement.
AAAGAAACCATATTTATTATTATGATATTAGCTATGCATACATTTTAAATATTTGTAATGTGTTTTGGTAGTTTGAAAATTTGAACAACCTAAGTTAGTATATGTCGTTACTTATAAATGGAACCTAGTGGAAGGAATGAAAACCACATCAAAACATGTATCCCATGTAGGGTTTTCCACCCTATGCAAGATAATTATTCTAGAGCGTGAATACAAATATGAGCTAAGAAACATACAAGCATAATAGGAAATATGAATCATGTTATGAACAATAACCTTAACTGTATGGAGAATCATTATCCACAACATGGAGAAGCAATGTTATAGTTCTTCATGAGACACAAACCTCTATTGTTAAATGGGTCTACGAAACCATTTTTTACTACAAAGTAGATAAGTTCCTTAGATGATATATTTCTTATTTTGGGATGTATTGAATAGGATAATGTTATCATGAAATGTTATGGTATATATGGATGTGATGATCAATATTGGCCTTTGATTCAGAAAAAACAGACAATGAATAAATTTAATATATGTAATGGAATTAATTTAAAGAAATATTCCTGAAAAATATTTCCCTCCTAATCCACAAGTAGATATTGAGAGAAATTTTTTAAAATTTTTGGAAAAAATAATATAATAATGTTTATAATAATTAATTCAAATTTACATTATTATCAAAGAACGTAGTAGACTACATACATAATATAAGGAGTTATCTTGATTACTTTTTTGATTTTTTAAAATCATTCTTCCAAGGGGTAATATTCTCCCAAACCTTCTCATAGAACGAATATATAATATCAAGTGCTATCAATATAGAAAAATAATTCTCTATGATTTATGAGTTCAAAGTAAATTGAGAGAAGAATAGGGCAGATGAACACTCTGGAAAATAAAACTAGGAAAAGGGGAAAAAAGGGAAGAGTTTGTTTTCTATTTTCTATAATAAAGGTAAGAAATGCCTATATACTTTCTTGAAGGGAGTGGTATTTTGTTATAAGTGTGGAGGAAAAGGCCATGAAGACATTTATTAAAAAGGAATCAATGAATGTACTAATGATAAACACTAAAAGTTTAATAATATTATACATTATGAAAATTAATGTCCTATGAATCTAGGAATATTTTACGATAAAAGAACATTCGAGCATGGACAAGATTATACGACCACAACTGCTGAGGTTGATGTTTCTAATGATTTGGTGGAAGTTACCTTAAAATTTTCCAAAAATTTATGTAATTCTCTATTTGATTATGAATTAACACATTCTTGTATATCATCTAATTTTTCCAAGAAAATTAAATATCTCCCATTTGATTTAATAAAATCTTTTTTGATCAAAAATTTGAAGGGAATTATTATTTCAATAGATTATTTCTGGTCAGTACCCATTTTGACAAATAATCATTAATTACTTTCAACCATTATAATCATATAAATGGTTGGTTTTGATATAATTTTGGTATGGATTTTATTTCAATATATGTTGCAAAAATTGTATTTCAATAAGGATGTCCCAATTTGTGTGTAATGTATAGAAACCTTTATATTTATAGAAGAAACAACATCATATATTTCTTATCTATATCCACCTTCAGTAGACCTTCTAAATGACATAATCAAAGAGGAAGAGAAAAAATAATATAAAACTCTTCAATTAGAATATATAACAATTGTGATAGAATATATGAATATATTTCAAGATTAATTACCAATAAATCCTCCCAATAAGGAATTTATGTTCTCTATTGATTGGATTTATGCTGAACGACATGTATCAATGAATCCTTATAGAATAGCCTTTGTTGAATTTTTAATGATGAGGAAAAAACAAGAGGAATTTAGTGTCAAAGGATTTATTATACATAATTTTTCTCCATGGGGAGTGGCTATTCTCATTTTCAAGAAGAAAATTGGATCTATGTGGATGTTCATAGGTTATAGAGAAATCAATGTTATTACAATAAATAAAAAGTATCACATAACATGTGTATATGATTTATTTGATCAAACTCATGGTTTTCATTATTTGTTGACGATTAACCATCGATCTAGATATCATTGACTTTTAGAGGAATTAAGATAATCTAATGATATCATTTCTAATGATGTATCAAAATTAAAATTTTAGTGTAATGCCATTTTGACTGACTAATGTGCCTGTTTTTTAAGAATCTAGCGAATATTGTTTTCAAAGAATAATTTGGAAAAAATATTTTTGTTTTTATGGGTAATGTATTGATATATTAGAAAATTGATGGGGACCCTAAGAACCAATTTTGTTCTATTTAAATGACACTTAGAAAAATTATATATATAGAAAGTTTATCAAGTGTGAAATCTAGCTTCATAACCATTTTTTGGCATATTGTTTCTAAGTATGGAAGCTCAGATGATTGTGTGATGAAAAATTCAATTCAATAATGGAATGAACCAATGAATAAAAAAACGTACATATATTAATTGGTTATTTAGATTACTATAATCATTCCGATCAAAAAATTTCTTAATTCGATAACCCATTAACCAAGCATACTCGTAGGGTGGTTAAGATCATATAGTAAACAGAATGTGTAGAATGTTTCAAAGAATTTATGAAAATATTAGTGAATGCATCAATATCGACTCTAGAAAATGGAACCAATGAATTTTTTATTTTTGGGGATTCATTTAACAAATGATTTTGTTCATTCCTTATACATAATGATAATGTTTTTTCCTATTTATCAAGGTAGTTCAATACTTAGGAGAAAAAAAAATCCAACTCTTGATATCAAATTAGCATCTATAATAGTTTCTATGAAAATATATAAAGATTATCTCTATGTTGAATTATGTGAGATATATGGAGATAAAAATATTTTAAAATGTATCTTCTTATAAAAGTAACTTAGAATAAGGTAAAGGTTATGTATTCTATTGGTCAAGTATTATGATTTCTCAATACACTGTAACATTGGGAATGAAGATAAGGTAGAATATGCATTGAGCATTAAGGATGATGGACTTTGGAACAAAGTGTGGATTAATAGGGATCTTGTGTACATATATCTAGAAAATATGGATAAGGGAATTATTAAGGAAGGATAAATATTATTTACTTTTCAATTGGTCTCCCAAATATATTTTTTAGAATGAATTTCAACACCATAGTTTAATTTGGAGAATCATAAAGAGAAAATGAATATTGTGATACATGGGATGTTGGAGAGAATCATGAGTGAAGATGGAATAATGAAATTTGGTAGTAGTCTATGTGATCCCCCTATGACTGGTCCAAAAATGGTGTTATTCGGTGATTCAAATTGATTTAATTTCTATATACAACCTGGTATCAATAAGATGTATATATATATATAGGAACTTTGTTTGGAAGATAATATGACGTGGGAAATAGTAGATAGAGTATCAAAATAAATAGTCGATCAAGAGATGAAGTTTGAAAGAAAACATACTAGAAGAATCATTCAACCTATGAAAATTCTTACAAGAAACTAATATGACCTCACCATTTATTTTTTCTCTCTACTACCAAAAACAACATGAAATAATGATTAAATATGGGTAATTATTGATCAACTTACAATATCTGGTCATTTCCCCACTATAGTGGTGGATATTCCACTAGAGTACCATTCAATACACCATATTTATGATGTCGTAAGAATTCACGGAGAACATATTTCTATTAGGTATGTTCTTGATCCATGATTTACATCAAAATTAAACCATATCCTTTAAAATATATTGTTATCGAGATTTATTTTTTGTACTTCTTATCACCCTCAAACAAAAGGGCTGTCAAGAAGGTCAATTCAAACATTAAAAGGCCTTTTGAGATTATTATAAATCAAATTTAAATGTATGTGAGATCAATAATATCATTTTATAGAGTTTTCATACAAAATTATTTTCCATTCATGTATTGAAATGGAACCAGATGAAGCATTTTATGGAAATAGACGGTGTACACCCACTTTCTAGGATGAAGTTGGTGAATGGAAGCTTTTGGACCTAGAGCTTGTAGTGGAAACAATGGAAATGGTATAGAATATTCATACACATATAAAAGGAGATCAATATAGGAAACAAGGAAATACTGATAATAAATGTAAGGAATGTGAATTTCAAGAGGGAGATCATGTTTAGTTTAATGTATCATCATTGAAGGGAGTTATAATATTTGAAAATAATGGGAAACTAAGGCTCATGTATATTGTATATTTTGAATGTATGGAGGGAATTGGATCTATGGTTAATTATTTGGAAATTCCACCTAGCCTTTCCAAATATTACAATGTGTTACACATTTCATTGTTAAGGATGTATATGACATTCCCAACACATGTACTCACTTATGAAGTAGTATATTTGGAACATGACTTGTCTTAATTTGAAAATTATATCCACAATATTGACATAAAAGAAAACTATTGAGGAATTGGAAGACTCAACTGGTTGAGGTAATTTGGAAAATTTATAAAATTGACGATGTGAAAAGGGAGCTGAAGGAATATATTTTGAAGAACTAAAGAAATATTTTTATGGGAATACATTATGGGAATTGTGATGATGAAATTTTTATAAGAGAGGGAATGTAATGACCCATTATTTATTAAATGAGTTTCCCCTTATAATATATATTCTAATAGTTAGAATCACATAAAATCTCATAGAGATAACAATAAAAAAAACATACACGAATAATGAATGAAATAAGAGGTATTTATAAAAGTTAATAAACTGATACTGATGAAATGAAAATAGGACTGTTGGAATATTAATATCAACCTTATGAATAGTAAACTGACTATATGAATAGTAACCTCCCCAATAAAAGTACAAATAATATTTTGGCATATCATAATTGAATTTACGATATAACTATATCATATTGTAATTTATTTAATATTAAAAAAAATTAAATATGTGTTGGAATTTTTCTAAGTCTTAAATATTTAATTACAATATTACAATTAATAAAATAATATAAAAGAAAATTAATTTTCAGAAAATGTATTTAATAATAAAATTTTTTATTTAAAATTATAGGATTTTTTGTTAGATTGTAGTTAAATTTTTAGTGTTATAAACCCAATTATAAATTTTAAAAATGTGTTTTTCGATTCAATGGTGATTTTACATAAAAATTAAATACCCTATAATTTGAAATTAATTTTTAAAAATGGATTTTATTTTTTAATTATACATGTTGAAAAATGATTAGGTTGAATTATTTTTATTTTCATAAAATACATGAATTTCTGGTGATTTGTATAATACGATAATTTACGATAAATGATAAATACATTAATTATTTGGTCGTATGTGATTTATGTATGATTTAATATCATAATATGAAAATATCCTCATGATTTTAATATATATATATATTGATAATTATTAAACTATTATTTGTAATTTGAAAAAATAATAATCTAATGATTAAATTAAACAAAAAGCATCCCTCTCCTCGACTATAAATACCACCCATCAGCACCCCTTCCCTTAACACCTTCCAATAATTGAACCTTTTCAAATTAATCCTGAATCATATTATTATCCCCTATTACATGACTAGGAGCTTTTTTAATCAACAAATGAACAAACTAAATCATCTTTATGAGGTTATCATGGAAACGAATTCAAGAGGTAAAAATCCGCTTTATTATCTTTTATTTCCATTTCAATTTCATTTGTTTTTTTATCCTTTCGTAACAAAAACAATCCAAAGAGACACAATAAATCAATTATCAATTATATACTTATATTATATAACGTTAATGGAATATATATCATCATACTCATTTCCCCCTCTCTATTTCTCTCTCTCTTTTTATATATAAATGAAAACATCACCTTTGATGTTTTAATTTATCGACATCATGAGTGACACATCTTCTTTTCCATTAAAATTATAAAGGTTTGACATTATACATTTAATTTAGTTGAAATAAAGTAAAATATATTTATTAAATCCTATTTATTTTTTATAAACATTATATATAAATGGTGTCAATTAATAAAACAAAACTCACTTGTCATGATCGGAACCCATCAAAATAATGTAAATGATTATCACTAATGATTTGTCTAATGATTTATCATCATCCTAAATAACCAAATGAATTATATACTCATTTAATAATTTTTATTTTCATTAATTATATATATTTCTTATTTTATATAATGATAATTATTTTACATGAACATCATTACTTATAAACAAGTGAACCAATCATGAAAACTGAGAAAATGAATGCTCTCGAATGATGAAATTAACTCTATAACTCATCAAAAAAGTCATAAATAAAATTCATAAAACTATAATAAATAAAATAAATGTATAAAAGTTTCATATTTAATTAATTAATGGATTTAATTTAATTTTATAAAACATTAATTTAATGTATAAAACGCTTTCGGATATAAGGTAACGATTTCTTCCCAAAACTCTATTCTCATTCGAGTTAAGTTTTATATTTCTTTACAATAATGTAATTATTCATTATTTTAATACAATTATTATAAATTTCTTTTACATGTCCCAAAATAATTAATATATATCATTATATCTTTATTTTATGGATAATTACTTGTTTTATAAGGTTTCTTTTCAATTCCTCTCAATACGCAACCGTGTTTAAAGAAAACATCTCGATTTCATACCCATTTTCATGTACAATCTAAATCTTGTTTCAAGGAACCATTATTTTTATATTAAAACTCATGTTTCATGAAAAATTATATGTTTTCATATATACATTTATACTAACAATTATGGAAAATAAAAATAACTTTTCCAATTGAACTCTTCCTTACAATGTAAAAAAGGGTATTTATCTCTTAATTCCTCGATGATTTAATTTTTATATTTTCATATATTTCAAAACATATGTTGAATGTTATTATTTATTAATATTTATCTATTATTATTATCATCTACCATATTTTGTTAAATATCTTATGATTATTTTTAATTTTAATTAGATATATTGATACCATTCACAATATTACTCAGAATGGATCATGATTATGTATATTTATTTGGGAATGTTTTTTAAATTTTATATGTATATGGTTTTTCTATTTATCACCATTCATATTAGTAAATAATTTTACTTATTTCGTGTTGTCATGGTCCTTATATATCCCCTTCATGCATCAGTATGTCCCATGACTCAAAATAATCTAGGTTTCTACACATTTATGTATAGTGTCTTAGCAAAATCTGTGATGGTATGTTGATAAATCATGGTATTTTTCATTCCAAATCTATGATATTGATAATTTCTATCATATTTAATTATTCTACGAGTATAATACACATGGTTATGTTTCGTTTTGATTTGATTACATTTCATGGAATTTATTATCCATCTTTTATTTCTTCCAAATCATGATCACGATTATGTTTTAATGGAATGTTATTTTAGTTATTCACCATGCCATATTATTTATGTTAATATCTTCTGCTTATTGCTAACTGTTACAGAGAATCAGATACAAATCCTTTATTATGATTTATTTTTCTCCATGATGCATAGTTGTATATTATGAATGACCAGTAGGGATATTCTAGGAGTCATTGGGTGATTACAATGGAATTGATATTTTGTATTTCCTTTTAGGTTGTAATGTAAAGTTAATGTATGTAAAATATTATCCAAAACAAATAAACTAGTCCTTCTTTTAGGATTCGGGTCATTTATCTATGACTATATATTAATGTACGGTACAGACTCTGGACTACTGTGATAGAGGTCTCAAAACATTCTATGTTTAATTAATTCCACATATAAAAATGGTGAAATATAATAAAAAATGTTAATTTTAATTGAAACTATAATTAAAAAGTAAAAAAAATCTTTAAATCATTAAACATAATAAAAACAATCCAGAGTTGTATGGTCAATGGTATCAAAATAGTATATCCTCAGTCAAACTGGTCAATATCAATTTAATAAAATATGGATGATTTTATCATATGAGATCAAATACAATGAAGTGAAATATTAAAATAATGATTTTGATGAGAAGAAAATAATTTAAATTAGATCATTTAAAAATTATTTATTAAAAAACCATTTCACATTGAAAAACAATTATGTTTATAATGACACAAATTTATGAAAAAAACAATTTCAATTATTATAAGGTTATAAATTCTCAAAAAATATAGATTAATAATGGAGGAAAAATCCTCTCATTTTGTATAATTTATAAAAATGGTTCATTCTGTTTTTGTTAAAAAAAACAAATAACATTATTTAGAAAATTAAAACAATTTAACTTTAAGAATGTTTTATAAATACATAAACATGATAATCATTGAAATTTAAAAAAAATAGATAATACAAAAAAAATGGTAAACAGTAATATAGAAAATGTACATGGATGAAAAAAACAGATTTAAGATTAACATTAAAATATAATTTTTTTAAAGTGGATATCCAAAAATATCATATCATTAAAGAGAGCATTAATTATAATAATCTATTGTGTGTATACACTAAAAATCCACAAAAAATAGTTTAAATAAATCATAATTTAAATATAATTCATTTCAAACAAATTCGAAGAATTATAATGTTAGTTAATTAGATGTTTAACCCAAATAATGGTAATTGAGTTGGGAAATCCCATACCTTATGATTATATTTATTTATTATCATATAAAACATATATATAATGGTTTAAATAATGTTTTTTATTTATTGATGAATGTATTCCTATTTCTAATACCATACATTTTCCTTTAATAACCTCTTATGATTCTTTCATTAAAAATATTTCACTAATTGTTTTTATTAGTTGTGTAAATTTATTCTTTTCTAGGTCAATATAATTGTGTATAATTATGGACATTCATTTAAAATGTAAATGAAATTCCTATATTGAAATAAAATTTTATTCATGCACATAAATATGGTTATAATATGCCATATATCTTATTACATTCATAAATGAGGATGATTAATTTCATTAAAGTTAATGATAAATTTTTAGTTTATTTTAGGCTATTTATCTATAAACTATGAACTACTTTCATTTTATTTATTAATATATATATATATTAGTTCTAGAACAGGAAATAGGTTAATATATACATTTTAAAATATTTTTTAACTAGAATAATACTAATATTGACATAAAAAAGGTGGTAATGGAAAAAATAATTATTATTAGAGATAGCTAACCATCATAATTTGGGAAATTGTTCAGTTTAATTGAATATGATGAGGTAATGAAAGTAATAGATATTAAATAATTTATAATAAAAAAAGAACTATAAAATTTAAAATATAATGTAGTTATTATTTTATGATTTATAAAGGATTATAGGAGAAGGTTGAAGAAGAAAAGAAAACAAGGACTATGGTTTAATAAAATTACCTCTTTAATATCACATCATTAAAGGATCCATTAATGACCTTGGAATTTGTCTCTTATTTAGAAAAGAAGAACATATACATGTTGAGAGTGGGTATAATAGGGTTTGGTATGGATTTTATTATAATCATGTCTTTTGAGGTGAAATGGGTAGTGTGAATTTGTATTTATACTTTAGGAGGGGCAGTTTGAAGTGATTAAATAATGATTATTTTATATATATAGCAAGACAATTTTGGGTGGAATTATTTCCAATAAACTAAATTGATAATTAATGTTTTGGAGACTTTTATGGTCTATAACCATAACAACCACCAATTTAATATTTTAATTTTTTGGTATTATTATCTTATACCTTTTACCATTAACAAGTTTTATTATTTTACCTATATTGGAGTAAATATTTTTTTTACCATGGTATCTTTTTTGACGAAAAATTAAAATGTATTTTAAATAAAATTTCGAACACATGATTCCATATATGGTATCCATTTTACCAAATTCTACCCATATATATTTAAAAAATATATTTAAAATAAAACCAACAGACGTGATAGAAAAGTCGATTTTGAGGATGACTATTTTCAAGAAAAAAATTACTTTATATTAAATCATTGAATAAAATTATAATTCATTTAATTTAAATTAATATCTAATTATATACAATATCTATATTTTATTTAAAATTGTCACAATTATTTTAAATAATTAAAATGGAGAAACATTATATAGTTTAATTTTTTTACAAAAATATTATTTTAAAACAAAAAAAATAAACTACTTCAAATATACAATATAATATTGGATAAAAATATTATTTCTGGATGCAATAAAACCAAATAATAATTATTTATATTTAAGAAATATTACTACCATTTTGGGAGCCTAAAATTGATTGTTTTATTGAAAATAAATGACATTTTTATAGAAACTATTTATGTTAAAAAAATCAATAAAAATATAATATTTTAAATTGATTTTGAAAATTAAAATATATGATAATTTCTATGATTAATAATAAAAAATTTGTATTTCAAAATAAACTTTCTATAATTTTTAATAAATAAATTTTTTTTTATTCTAATTGATTTTAATAAAAAACATTTGAATAAAAACATATTTTTTATGAATAAAGTTGATTTTCAAAAACAAATGTGTTAATTTCTAAAGAATAATTAAATATGTATTGAATATGGACTTAATATTTATATCATAATATTATTAATATTATTTAAATTTGATAATTAATAGTCATTATACAATGATCGTGATAAAATAAATATATTTTGGAGTTCATTTAAGCTCTGGGTTCGGTGCAACATATGATATTGAATATAGTTTTATTTTGAAATCATGAGGGGGTTAAATGGAAACATGTGAGTGCTAATCCACTATAGAAAATAAGTGTTTCTTGATCTAAAATGGAAAATATGTCACAATTCTTGATCTGCTGTGTTTATGGTCTTGGTAGATGACACTATTTGATGAAATAGATTTCTATAATCAAGACAGGTAAATCATTTGGTGACTATAGATATTTTTATAAATGATTTATGATGATTTATCACTCTTATGGGATATTTTTTCTAAAATGATTAAATTTTATTCTATGAATCATTTTTATGATCTCTGAAATGTTTTTTTATACATTATAAGTTATATTCATGACCACATACCCTTATTATTATCTTATGATTTCATATGATCATATATTCATATCTCATATATTTAAACTTATTGAGCATCATAACATACCTTTTCTTATGTTTCCTTCCCAAGATTATTATGAATGGATTATGTAGATCATTCATGATTGGTGTACTGAGTGATATGATCTTCATGATAGATGTTGAAGATCATTCAAGAATTAAAAATAACTTGTTAGTGGTCTCTAAATACAATAAAATATTGTGGTCTTAACGATCGTGTTTATGAAATTTATAGAATATTCATTTAAAATATTTTATCTCAATGTATTAAAATATTAGTTCAATATTTCCGTTCTTTTCTTCTAATTTTTCAACATTGGGGATTAATACCAAGATTTCTTGATATACTTTTCGGCTTAATGAACAAAATCCAAAAACATTAGGAATAACATATTTATAATATTAAATATATAACTAACATGTCATGAATATATGGGTACAAGAGAAAAGAATAAGTTAGATTTATTATTATTGGTACAATTTTACAAAAAGATACTCCATTCAGTTAGGGAACTTGATCATCTTGAGAACATTAAGTCTGACGAACCTCCCTTCCAATATCTGACATCTAGATAGAGAAAATGATATCTCATATCATACTTATTTTACTCTCTCCTAATATAAATACTAGATATAAGAAACAAATTGGAATTTTATCCTATAAATTTTACACATATCACTTGATATAGATGAAAACATGAAGCCCTAAAATTATAGAAAATAATCCATATCATTATTCTTTTTATCATTATCATCATTTCTTACTCCATATGCATTATCAATAGGATATGGTGATTACATGACATTATGTTTCTCTCTTAGTTCATTATTATTCTCATACTCTATACCAAACCTGTAAGTTATAATATATATATATATTCATATTCATCAATATACATCTTTGTTAAATAAACTTGTTGGTGTTCTCCATTTCATCTACAAAAATAAAATTAAATAGTTTAGTACATTATAATTGTTACTAGTGCAGATTTTATAATTTTTTATATTTATATTTCCCTCTAGTTTATCAAATCCTAGTAGCCCTTAACTTCTAGATTCCGAATACCCATTCTTTTGAGTATTCTAGTGGAATGTATCCATAAATTTATATTCATATCGTGGTCAATGATATAATCAATACTGTAAGAGTTTATGGTTATATTTTGACTAGATAACCACATTAACTTGTGTCTCCTTTATCATTTGATTGATGTACCACCTATAGCAATGGATTACTTTTTTATTTCATAATTAATATCCTCTAAAGTTGAAATAATATTGATATGAATACTTTGTTGAATCAAAAATCATATAAGTTAACAAACACTCCCATAAGATCCCCTTTGTATGAAATAAATCAATCAATAATGGTTGATGACCAACTAAAAAAGTTTGTTTCAAATTAAAGTGATAAAATATATAATCCCTAGCCTTTTATAAATATTATTACATGATTTGTAGTATAATTGATATTTATATACAAATCAAGGATTCTAAATTATAATGTCTTTGGATGACTAGGTATATAAAACTGAAATCTAGAAAAAAATATAAAACAAACATTTATATACAATTCATAATGAGATCCTAACACTCTTTGAGACCATGTATATTCATAAGATGACTTGAGGTAATACATGAACAAATAGATGATCGAAAAATTCATATAAGGTAATAAACTTAATAATAAAAGATAACGCATGGGTTCGAAGGCACAACATGATGACATAAAAAGGCGTGAAACATGAACTAACATTAAGAAGAATAAAATGTATAACATGGGATCATGTAAAATTGGATTAATAATAATTTGGTAGAAACATAAAACATGAAACAATAATGAGTTAAGGATCATTTCATATGGTGGACCACAATTCAAGCCAAGACACCATGACCATTTCTCATAGAGAATGAGTCTAGGCTAATAAAAAAACTATTTCACTTGATATATAATGTGACAAAACATTAAACATGGAATTGGAGATCTATATGGGTTCATATGTCATAATATTTTCATGAATATGTGAGGAACATGAAAAATAATAAATAACAAGGCAAATATAAACCTATGTTTTACCCATGGAAAGTATTGATTATTGAAATCCTGTCAGAAGGATAAAAAAAATGGGATATCATAATGGTATCCATGAAATAATGGATTTAAATCATAAATTAACTTTAATAAGTTATAATAGGAATATATCATGATATTATATTTCAATCAAAATTTTATATTGGTAAAAAATTGTGTTTAAGAAACATTTGAAAAAAAATACTGTGGTTTAAAGAAAATTTATAATAGTAAATAAAAAAGAAAATGAATATTTTTTGTAAATAAAATGAATGAAAAATATATTTTTTTTATGAAAATGTGGTAGATTTTATAAAAATAATTATTTCTTAAAAATTATTATGTATGGTACCTGGAAATGGTTAAGAAGTCATGAAGTTCCCCTTAATAGGGATTACTTATCAAGAAGAGTTGATAAGTGAACCATTTTAAAAACATATATCCCCAAAATAATCATTAAGTGATCTAGATACGTGGGTTAGGATCATATAAAAAATTTACACTAAGTATATAAATAAAATTACATTATGGTAAAGAGAAGGAAACGTGACCTGATGTGAACATGGAGGTTTAGAAAGAATCTCTTACCATGTGTCAAAATAATATCTACATAAGATATTAATTTATTGAATAATAAAATTAAATAATAAAATTAATAAAATAAGAAATATTTATACATGAATTGTTTTAGAGTAATTTACTATGTTTATTTATGTCTGATTTGATTGGTTATGAGATTCAATTTCAATGTTTGGGAGTGTTGGTTTCCTTGGTTTTTAATGATAGTTTTAATTGTACATATACATGTAATATAATGAAAAATGTGAATGGGTTTCCAGAAATGATGGAATATTTTATTAATTAAAATACATATTATTAAATGTTTATATAAACAATTTGGTAATTTTAGGTGAGTATGATTCATTAGATAACATTGTTAGTCATAGTTTTTTAAATTAATTTTGTGGTTTCTTGATCACCACCAACTAGTTTTATATTATTAATTTATATTTTTTATATATTTTTGTTCCAGAAAAATATATTGGATCTAATACATATATTATAACCTTATTAAACCAAAAAATTGTGTTATGACCATCCATGAATTAGGTAAATGAAATTGAAAATTCATCATCCTTGAATGTGATAAATTAACATATCAGGAATAATGTTTTCATATTTAGTGCAACATGGGAGGAGAGGAGAAATTATGACATCTTATTACATCCACATAATTAAATTCTATTATATGTGAGATAATATAGATACAATTCCACTTGGATATGTCTTGATAGGAGATAATAAAAAATTAAATGTAATTCGAACAAAATTAAAACAAAATGAAGGATGTTTTTACCTCTTTAATTAATAATCCATGAAAACATTCTTAGGAACTTGTGGTTGGTCTTTAATTTAGATAATGGGATTATTGATAAAATTTATAGACATGTAAGGAGTATGGGGTAGAATGTGTACAAGTCTCAATTCATTGAAGGTGTGAGGTGAAGGGGTGGTGATAGGTTGTATTTATAGATGAGGGGAGGGGTGATTTCTCATTATTTTATTCATTAGATTATTATTTATCCTCAAGAATATAATGTGTAATTATTACATGAATAAATAATGTGAATAGAGAATAAATATTTGAGATTATGTATCTTATATTAGCTTTGACTCAAGGATTAGTTTATTTAACTTATAATGTACATATACCGTAAATTACTTTAACTTACCTTTCAAAAATAGTTCATATATTTCAGAAATATTACAAAATATAATCCTAACAAATTTTAGACATGTAGAATTCTAAAATGAAATATTCATTATGAAAATATTTTTAAAAATATGAGAAATTTAATTTTAAACTAAAATAAACATTTACAATGAATATTCAAATTTTAAAATTACGATATATTATATAACACTCATAAAAATTAATTATGGTCTGATAAAATTATTATATATTCAAAAGAAAACGAAATATTTATTTATTAATCTATTTTTGAAAATAAATATTTTGTTATATTATTATATTAATAATTAAATTTTAAAATAGACATTTATTAATTATAAAAATACCAACACATAATTATTATATTTAAAAATATTAATTAACTGGTACTATGATATAATTATGTCATATAATAATTTATAAGATGAATACAATTTATTTTTACCATTATAGATGATGCTACTTTTCAATAGGCTGATTTACTATTCCTAATTGTCACTTCACAGTTAAAATGTTCATTTTAGTATTCCTTAGGTTTAGGTTACTTAATTTCTATAAATACCTCCTGTTTCATTAATTATTCATTAATAATGTTTTTATTGTGTTCTCTAAGTTATTTTGTGTGATTTATATTATATAAAATAATTATAATATGGAATTTACACTGATATAATTTTGTATCGTTATATTCTTCCCCCTTATCAACATTCTCAAACAAAATTTTTTTTTACAAACAAAAGAGGTGAGGGTACTTCCCCAACATTGCTTATTCCGGTTCTAATGTTGAATATTCATACTTAGGGTTCAACCATAATACTTAAACCTGGTGTGTGGTCTGTTTGTGTAGAACATTATCACTATGATCCATGATCTTCACAAACTTCTCCCCATATGAGAGATCAATTTTCAACTATAATGCCTCTAAATTTAGTATATATAAGAGATATAGAATGTACTTCTTGATGAGGGATACATAGAATACATTGTGTACATGAGACATGTTTGTTAGAAGATCTAATTAATTGGACACATCTATGATACGATCAAGAATATTGATGTGTTAGTGTACCTATGATTTATCGTTCCCATCATCCAAAATATCTTGATACTCTTCTATGGAGATATTCAATGGAATACCATATCACCAACCATAAACTCGAAGTCTCGTCAATAATTTTTTGTACAAATCATTCATCAAATTTTTTATTCCTAACTATGTTGATGAATGGTTTTCCCCTCATCTACTATTTCATTGTCCATTTCTGGTCGAGGAATCTTATGTTCATCGACTCCATGCATGTGTTCTGAATATTTTCCACAAAGGGATTCATCTAGAACAACTTGGATACGTGAGTGGAAACAATTATTGAATGATAATTCAGACAAAGGGATATGTCGGTCTCATCCTCCTTTGAATTACATATAACATTCCCTCAGAATGTCTTCTTGTCTATGACTATTATATCTAGTTTGGCTATTAGATTGAGTATGATAGACTTCATTGATATTTGGCTAAGTGATTTGAGGATATATGAGACATTTCCCGAACAATGTGGGAAGTCTCATATCTTGATCTGATACAAGTGATATTGGTAATACATAAATATTTATCACTAATCATATGTATATCCATTCAATTTTATCCAAGGGGATGTCCTCTCAAACTGGGAAAATGTGATCTATCTTTGTGAGACAATCCATAATTAACCATATAACATTTTTTCCTCTGGATGTTTTTGAATGTCCGGTGACAATGTACATGGTTATATTTTTCAAACTTCCATAATTTTATGGTTAATGGTTGAATCATCCCATTAAAAATTTTCTTTTTCGGATACACTTGCTTACATACCATGAACATAAATGTATATTCATTGTTCTATCGATTCATATTGTACCACCCTTAGTTATCTGTGAGATCTTGATATATATATGTGTCCCCTAGGTTAATAGAGAAGGTTGATATTTGTAAATCATTCAAAATATCCTTCTTTATATCTATATTTAATTGTACTCATATTTGTAATCCAAATCTCAAAAATTCTTCCTCATCAGTTTTGAACACCAAGGATTTCCCATTTCTAATTTCTTGCTCATTTTTTTCGAATTTCTATATCAATTCATTGAGAATTTTTAATTATATCCATAATAATGATTTAGAAATTATTTGAGAAAGTATTTATGATCAATATCAAATAAGTATTCATGTGACCATCTTCTTTATGTTTATGTACACAGGACCCTTCAATGTTATCACCATTGATAATGATGCATGATCCTTCCATCATAAAGAATCTACCACCTTAATTTCCATACTATGATGATAGTTGATTAATATTTTGTAATATTTTATTGGATCTAAACATATATTATGGTTCGTATTATTATCCATCTATGTGAATATTTAATTAGGAATTTTAAGGCCATCATATATTTCACACTTCTCTCCATAGAGATAATGCTGCCAAATTTTAAACCCAAATATCACAACCACCAACTCAATATCATATGTGGGATAGTTTTATTCAGGAATTGTAAACTTTTTTTAGGCCAAGTCTATAAAATTATCATTTATTTAATAATAGATAGACTAATACCTCATTTGAGGCATCCTTGTAGACCACAAAGAGTTCCCCACTTGTCGATTGTATTCAAAATGGTGTAGTTATAATCCAATTTTTCAACAAATTTATGAAATATTCACACTCACTGGTCTACAATAACATTTCTCCCTAATGAGTTATCTTAGTTATTGTGTTTGAGAATCATTAAATGTTCTACATAAATCTATGATAATACCAATCTAAAACAAGGAATCTACAAATATCAATTACATAAGTTGGCATGGGACACTCCACAATATTCATTGACATGGAAGGATCCAAAATTATTCTAATTTTGGTGATAGCATTCACAGATAATAATAAATCATCCACATCTCAAATGTATTGTACTTTTCGTATAGTTTCTCCCTTCAAACAGACTTTATCATAATATTCAAATGCTCATCATGTTCAACCTTTCTGTTAGATTATATCAAAATAACTTCCATAAAGGATGTGAAAAATTTGTCGAGGTAATCTATAAATTATATATTAATGAAATCCATGAAAATATGCAGGATAATTAGTGGGTATGAAGGGAATCAATATGAACTCATAGTTTCCCCAACTTGTTTGAAAGGAATTATTGGTAATATATTCCATCATCACCTTTAGTTTGATATATATGGGCCAAAGGTCCACCATATAGAAATACATATCCCCACGTAGTTGATCGAATAATTAATCTATCTGTTTAAGTGTATACATGTGCTTTATCATTTTTTTATTTTTCTTACTATAATAAATACAAATTCGCATTGATCCATCTATCATTTTGATGAAGAGGACTAGTGCACCCCATGGAAGAGTACTCTGGTGTACAAAACAATTTTACAGATTCAAATATAAATACTTATTTAGTTCTTCCCTCTCAGCGGTGTCCATTTTATAAGTTGTATTTGATTTATTAATATATCCAGAAATTAGTTTAATTGAGTACTCAACAAATATGTCAGGAGTAACACTAGGAGATCCCTTTGGGAAAAAATATGTATAGTCTCGTAGCGAGAGAATATCTTTTATAAAGATCATTTTAATTGAAAAAATTATTTGAGTAATATATGGAATCTTATAAGATAGTAATATCCACAATTGAGAAGATGATTCTAACATATATTCAACCCACTCCTTCCACTTTTATATAATTGGATGATTCCTTAGGATGTAAAAATTTATCTCCCTATCTTGAGTTTGGATATTTTCATTTTATTACGATATCCAATTCATGCCCAAAAAATCATCATACTCCACCAAGTGATGTAAAAAAATATTTTCTTGAAGATCAATCTACAAACATTAACTAGGGATGATTTTTATTCATTGGATGCAAACATTATCCCTTTTTTAGGTCCTAGTACATAAATCAACCTCTATATATTGTGCTGGTATTTAAATAATTCTACTAAGCTTGAATTATATTAATGAATTCATAGAAAAAGAATCAATAAGTCAATCCTATATTCTTGGCTGAAAAAACTAAATTTTAACCATGTCATTTTTGACTCTACCACAATAGTAGTGATAGAATATACCCTTTCCAACATCATTATATCTTGTTGTTGTTGAATTCCTCTAAAAACCATTGAATTATAGATATGTCTTGCATAATTCTGTTGTTCATTGTATTTGAAACACTACACTACATGTGGTGAACTTATCTAAACCTTACCTTATTCTTCTACAATAGTGGGATTATTCACATCCCTTAAAATATTATTATCCAGATGCCCCATTCTTCCACATTTGAATAAACTGTGTGTTCTCTTTAGAAAATTCCCAGGATGCTTCTTCACATATTTTTTTGCATACGAGATGCTATGTATTATTTCTATCATGAGATTTATATGATTATCCACCCATATTAAACTCAATATTTTTCATTTTTATCTTTTGAACCATTAGAATACTGAGAGTCTATGATCTTCATTTCAACCTTAGGGGCACAACCGACAATCTATTCATAATTTTCAATGTGTCAAATCATTTATGATTTTTGTGTACTTAATATTAGACAACATAATATGTGATCGATCATAATTTTGGTGTTCATGAAATTTCAAAAGTCATATCCTTCAATACATGTAATGTTTTCTTCACACCCCTTGATAGAAATTTCTTCCTTTTTGTTCACTTTAACGAATAACCATTCCCTCGTTTGATAGAGGGTTTGGCGGAAATAATTATTGAAAAATATTTTCATGAAATATTCTCATACCATGGAATCAGTTTCCTACTTGAACATTATGTCATCGATATATTTCCACCACTAATTAGGTTTTGTATAAGAAATATAAACCAATAACAAAAATTTCTATTATTTTGTGTCCATATGGGATTATAGTGTTATTTCAATATAGTTAATCCATTATTCTATGAGGTGGTGATTTAATGATCCAATAAACAAGGGAGGCCTTTTTTCTAATAGTGGATTCCACTACAACATGTTATTTCCTTGTAGAAGGAGGTTGTTCCACATGATTCGTGATATTATTCATAAAATGATCTAGTTGAGCAAGTAATGTAATGATGTTTTGAGAACCCATTACCATCATATTTTTTATATCATTGGGAAATCATCACATTACATCTGTTATTTATTGTTGGTTAAAGTTCTTCTATTTCAATCGATTAAGTTTGAAAGGGAATGTACAATTATGGGGCTCAAATACATTGTTAATATGAATATTAAAATAATAAATTTAATAATGATGGAAATTTTTTTAATAGAACGGTATATCCTAAATTTTTATACAATATGATTAAATCTAGGTTATCCACAGTAATATAATTATCCCTAAGGTTCATACTAATGTGATAATGTCAAAATTTCTAAAAATAACTATAAATTTTGTTGATAAAAACTAAAGTATACATATACTATTATACATATTATTAGATGATTTGAAGAATAATTATCCTTCAAATATGAACCATGGATTGATGAATATATTGTCTTTGGATGTCAAGCTATGTAAAAATGAAATAATGAATCCTACATAAAACATATTTTATTTAATATTAATAATTATATCCCAACACCCTTGGATACCTTACATATATAAAAGAAAACATAGGGAAATTCCTAAATAAAGGGATGATCTAAATATCCTATAAAGGGAATAAACATAATAATAAATAATATCACATGTGTAAGATTTCTAAAAATGATGATATAAAAAGGCATGAAACATGAATAAACATTTGGAAGAATATCATACAAGAAATGGGGTCATATAATCATGGAATAATAGAAATATAGAAGTGACACAAAACATGACATTAGCATAATTCTTGGCTCATATCACAATAAGAAGAATAAGTTAGGGATAACCGAAAGGACTGGTGTACATGGATAATTAGTCAAGGATAAACATGAAGACCATTGCACATCACATTTATCGAGCCTCAGATTTTTCCATTTAACTGGTGCACTATCTAAGAAACAACCATTATAACGTTATGTGTTTCGTATGAATAATCATACATATGGGATCAAACATAAACATATGTGCTACCCATGGAATGAATTGTGTTCCATAATCATGTTAATAGGTATAAAAAAAGGGAATTTCATCATTGTCTCCATGAAAAAATAGATTTAGATCAAAAAATAACTTTCATAGGGTATAATATGAATATTTCATGACAATTTATTCCAACTACTATGAATACATTTAAAAAATATTGTTTAAGAATCACTAGAAATAATATTATTTATTGAACTTTAATGAAAATATTCACGATTCATTAAAATAGAAAATGAATAATTTTTTTCATGAAACCAAAAATGGAAAAAAATTGGTTTCAGGATAAAATCGATGATTTCAGGAAGATACTGATGGCTTAAAAAATTATGGATGGCACATGAAAACGGGTACGAAGTCGGGAGGTTCCCATTAATCAGGCTTGATTATCAAAAAAAATATAGAAGAGAACCTTTTTAATATATATCAATGATATAAGGACAAAATGATCAAGATAGATGAATTTTTATCATATACATGAAATAGAATATTTATATAAAATTTAAAATAATTAAATTATGGTAATGGGAGATAAAAGGTGACCTGGTGTGAATATGGAGGTTTAGAAATAATCCATTACCTTATGTCTAATACTATTTTCAACCTAATATTAATGTCCGGGATAATCAAATTAAATACATTAATTAATAAATTCAGAAAAATTTATGAATATATTTATTTTATTTTAATTCATTATTTCCATTTATGACTTTTTTATGGGTTATGATATTCAATTTTTTCTTTTGAGATAGTGGGTTTCATTGGTTTTCAGGATTGGTTTACATGTATACGGGTATAGAAAATAATGTGAAATGATAACAGTTGTCTATAATTGATCATATATTTTATTAATGAAAATATATAATATATAATATTTATATAAATCATTTTTTAATTTTGAGTGAGGATGAATCATTAGATAAGACGATTGTGATAATCCTTATAGTTAATTCTGTGATTTCTTAATCATCATATACTTATTTTGTTTTATTATCTAATATAATATATATATATATAACAGATAAAAAACTATAAATAGGATTTAATACATGAATTTTAATTTTTTTTAACCATAATAATGTTTTTATAAACATCCATGAATTCCTTAAAATAAAATTTGAACTCCTCATCCTTGAATGCAACAAATTATCAAATCCTGGATGATGTTTTAATTTTTAGTTCAATATTCGATGGGAAGAGAAATGATGTAATATTATTAAATTAAAACATAAATTTATAGTATATGCGAGATAATATAGTTTTCTTGATACATGTTGGAGGGTATGTTTTGGGGGAATAATAAAAGAAATGTAACTGGAAGGATATTAAATGAAAAGGAAATAAGTGTTTACCTCTTTAACTTCTCCTCAATCAGAACAACCATATGCAGTTATTTTTTGTCATATATTGGGACCAATAGCTCTTATATTTTTGTGAGATACTTTTTAATAGTATTAGGTATAATTTTTACAATGATTGAATCATGGAATGTGTTAGATAAGGAGGTGGGGAGGGGTGGTATTTATCAGAGAGGAGAGGGGTGATGTGTCATTATTTTTTTCATTTGTTAATTATTTTAACTAAAGACAAGATGTTTACATGATTTAAAGAATAATAGTATTAAACAGAGAATTATAAATTGATATTGTGGTTATTAAGTCACTAATGACCCAGGAAATAGTGTTTTTAACTTCTAATGTATACCTTCCAAAAAATTACAATAATTTACCATTCACCAAAAAATCATGTATTTCAGAAACATACCAAAAATATTCCCTAACCATTTATCAATGTTTCTAATTCAAAAATGAACCTCTTTTTATGAAATTAATTTTTAAATATTATAACATTAATTTTTAATTGAAATCATCATTTACTAGTAAAATATAAATTTTAAAATTATATCAAATTTTATTACACATTAAAAAATCGATTAAGATCTAATAAAATTATCTTATTATCCTATGAAGACAATATAGTAATTAATGAATCTATTATATGAAAATAAATTTTAGATTAAATAATCATAATAATAAAAAAATGGTAAAAAAAATTTATGATTTATAAAAATAAAAACACTTAATTAGTTTGTTTTAAAATATTTATTTACATAAAATATGACATTATTATAAAATATTATGATTTATAAGATTCTAACAATTTATTTATACATTCATAGATGAGGTTACTATTCTTTTAGATGAATTAATATTCATAATTTTCACATTAATGTTCATATTATATGTTATTATTCTTTTATTTTAGGTTCATTAAATTATATATATACTTCTCATCACATTAATTCATTGTTTATAAAGATTTTGTTGTGTTATTTGAGTGATTTTATGTGATTTTTAATTTATGTTGTAATTATAAATGGTGAATTTTTATTAATTGAATTGATGGTTGTTACATGGAAGACAATTAATGACTCAATATTTTTGGAGGTATTAGAAGATATAGTATAAGGAAGTGAAATACTTTTTTAAAACATGTTTTTTATATGTGATATGCATGTTGACTTATCAATTATTTTAAATATAAAAATATGGATTATTATTATATCAATTAAAGCCTGATTATTATTATACTATGTTAAAATAAAAAATAATTACACATTATCAAAATAATAATCTATAAAAACGAATAAATAAAAGAATAATATATGGATAACTAGTCTTTAAATATTATCCATGAAGAACCAGGATGTTTTTATGAATTATATTATTTAAAAAAATTTAATTATTCAGTAGCATGAATTGCATTTAATTTTGAGTTAAATGAAAATATAAGATGTCCATTTTATAAAATTACCATTATATCATAGTTGTTAGGTTCTAAGAATTATGTATAAATAACTTATGAAAATTCATTAGTAATTCATCAACTATCAAATATTTATGAAAAATATAAATAAATTAGATATTTGTATTTTTAAGTGAATTAAAATTGGAAATGAAATTAATGAGATATACATATATTATATTCGTAATAAAATACTTTTCATATATTCATCCTATTCATATTTTAGTCATAGGGTATGAATAAACCCTCCTTGACGTATAAAGACATATATTTTTTAAAGGGTAAATTTTCACTTTTGAAAGGAGAACCCATTTTAAAATTGGATTTTAACACATAAAGAATTTTTTTTGTGATTATATAAACATGTAATTTATAAGAGATGCTTAAAATTTTACTTTGTATGCATTTTTTTGATAACTTTCATGTTTTGATGAATATTAAAAAACACTATATTTTTATACGAAAAACATTTTTTATTGAAATAATTGATATGGTGAAATTATAATATTGAATTTATTTTAAGTATAAATATAATATATTTTTATTATTAAATATTATTTATGGAATTTTCATTATTTTTACATTCAATCCAATTTTAATGTCATTTGGATTATTTTCAATGTTTTAGCTTTTAAAACCTAGTATCTCTTTCTAAAAAAGGGATTAATTGTAATTTATTACAATAAATTTCTTAGTTTAAAATTTTGAAATATGGATTCAATATTTGGAATCAGTGGGTGTCACAACCCCCTCTCTACAATGTGTACCCCTCCTGGGAATGAAATGTGAGAAGAAAGACAATGACCCCCCGAGTCCTGCCTCTAGTAGGCCATGGGTTGGCGACTAGCACCGAGGGTATAGTAAACCCAAAAATGGGAGGCATTACCCTCTAAGATAACACATGCGGAAGAGAGAGATAAGATAGACACCAATAAACTCCAACGTAGAACTGAAATATAAAAGAAACCCATTTACATATATGAAATGTCATGCAAAAGTAATACAACAGAAAGGGAAAAATAAAAGTACTCAAAATAAAGTAAAATGACAACGACCACAAGCCCGAACAACTCCTCAAACCTCAAGCTTATAGTAACCAGCTTGATCTCCAAGCTTCTCCAAGTGACCTGAAAAATAGTTTATATATACATAGGGTGAGTATAATAGTATACTCAGTAAGATCCTCCCCAAGCCTCTCGTGAAAAAGTAAACAAATCATGATAAAGCACAGTGAACAACAAGTGAAACTAACTCGTCACCTAAACAGGAATACTAATTTCCCAACCTCACTACGGCTACTCTCACCAAGTAACGCATATAAGAATATAGAATATAGTAAAGAATACCAAGGGTACCCTGCTTCTACTTCCCCACTGGTTTGCCGCTTTTCCCCAACGACATACATCTTGTGCATCCCTCTCCAAAGTCTTTCCCGCATACACCTGGGCTAAGCTCCACAATCTTCACCTCGCGCACCACAAAGGATTGCTCGCATACACCTAGGCGAACCATCGTACCATCCTCACAACCACAAGTGACCATTTATGTTTTGGGAGCCACCACAGCCTGCATAACGTGTATCATACATCGGGTATTATACTTCAAGTCATTATAGACCATACACGGTGTATGAATACTCAATCCATCACACCCTATACACATTACACCTATAGTAGTCCATAGGATACTATATCCGGAATATATGTGTGCGAAATAACCACAAGCCATTACAGCCCTCCACACACATATATGAGGAAACTAACTGTTGTGCCTGTTGGCACATGTATCCACCAAGAGAAGAGAGCGGGGCCAAAGGGGGTAGTCATCCATTCATCCTCCCACCAGAATGTTGAGGAAAACACCCCCCAAGGCTCAAAATCCCCGGGGTGTCAGTTTCCCTTACCGACAGGGTGGAGTAGCTTATAGAAACACAAAAAATTATAGAGTATATATATAACTCAAATCCACACAATGGGAATTACCTAGTCTTAGATACAACTACAGCTATCATCTCTCAGAATCCTGGATGCTACTTCTAAGACTAGGTATCCAATAAGCACACAAACAATTGAAGAGCTTTATTATATTACTCCATTCTCATTTTATCAGTTCCACTGTACATTAATTAATTCTTTAAACATTAATTAACCATGATCAATTCCACATTAAACAGAATTGGAATCACATTCAAAATCAACATCTCCTTTTATGATTCACATCACCTTTAAATTCAAGTATCTCCATCCCCATGGATGATCACTATTTAATCAAAATTTCATTACATAATTAATTTCTCATATTCGTAGGCATTCTAGAAAGTAATCTTATGCTACTAAACACAAAGGGGGCTCAACACGGTGAGTAGATATACTACCAGTCGAGTCTTTTCCGCCTATAAAAATAGCACAGACCCATTCTCCATTGAGAGGCTAAACATGGAAAGCACGAGGCATATCCGGTGTGTCTTCTCCTCCTTCGGAAGGAGGGTAAGCAAGACCAGCATCCTTGAGCAGTGGGGAAAAGTATAGTAGATAAAGATCCAAACAAAAAAACCAACATCCGGCCATCACATCCATCCCATACCATCATCCTTATTGTCCTCCCCAACCCCCACATGCATAAGGTGATGCATCTCGCCACCCTAGGCATCATCCGCTGCCACAACCACAAGTCCCCTTGCCTCCACATATCACAACAGCCATCCAGGCTCACATCATAGCACAAGAAGAAAGAAAACACAACATCACATCAATGGGATCTTGACCCTTTAACAATCAAGAGGGTAACTCAAAACCCCTTAAAAAATTATCACACAATCTGTTCTTTAATCCATATTGAATTAGAAAATTTATTATTCATAGGTTCCAATTATGAGATACCTAATCAGTAAGATATCACAATTAAATAACCATGCTTACTTCCCTAATTTGATTAACATCAAATTAGAACAATTACATCAACGACAACAACCAAATTAATTTACATGCCTCTTTATCATTATCCAATTAATTAACAATTAATTACGGATTTATGTTCATTATCAATTTCTATCAAGAATGAACAACTATTCAAAGAAATCATAGAAATCACTCTATCTTGGAAAACATGAGGCAAACCGTTATCACGTTACAAAGCAACAACATGTGGTCAACCAATTCTCTTAATCCAGTTAAAGTATGTAATTAGGTCAATTTCATTGTGATCCAAAGGTCTAAATCATGCTAATTATAAGATTGCACATATATAATTAGAGAAGCCACAAATCCCCTACCTCGAAGAGTTCTTGACGTCCTTTATCCACACCACGGGTCACAATCCTCCTCTCACGACAACTGCATCCACCGGAGGATTCCACGGTACGATAGTACCAACCAACCCAAAGAAAAACCCATTATAATCATGGAAATTACATGGTAAAATATAGAATGGAGAAACATTATAAGATGATCCCCATAGGAACGACTATAAAACATAGCTTATAGGGAAGATTGACCGACACAGTTCAGTTGCATCCAAAATAGAGCGAAACCAATCGGAGGATTAGGGTTTGATTGTGAAACTCCTACAAGAATGACTGAAAGGTTCTAGTGTCTCTTAGGCAAGAACAAATAGGAGGAATAAGGGATAATGATATCTGGTTCCTTTTTGAAGATTTAACGAGGTGATGGTTTAAGATCTGGCCAATTATCCATTAAAAACGGATCGCATTAACCCACGCGGGTTGACCAAGTAAAAACCTCCCAAGCTATAGGTATAATTAATATAGGATTTATGGACTTTTAATTGGCTTGAGTCCTTAAAAATAAGGCCTTAAATGTATTTTACATCAAAGCAATCTTTAAATGGGGAAAACTGTAGGAAGCTGAAAGCACTGTTCACATACTCAAAATTTGGCAAAGGCATGTCTACCGATCTGGAAACACTGTACAAGTCTACTGATCTAGAAACACTGTACAAGTCCACCGATAGAAGGTCACTAATAGAACCTCACTGATAGAAAAACTGTTCAAGTCTACCAATAGAAGTCCACCGATAGAACCTCACCGATAGAAACACAGTTCAAGTCTACCAATAGAAGTCCACCGATAGAATCAAACCGATAGAAACACTGTTCAAGTCTACCGAGAGAAGGTCACCAATAGAACCTCACCGATAGGAACACTGTTCAAGTCTACTAATAGAAGTCCACTGATAGAACCTCACCAATAAAAGCACTATTCAAGTCTACCGATAGAAACACTATTCATGTCTACAGATAGAAGTTCACTGATAGAACCCCACCGATAGAAACACTGTTCAAGTCTACCGATAGAAGTCCACCGATAGAACCTCGCCGATAAAAACACTGTTCACGGAACCTCACGGATAGAAACACTATTCATGGAACCTCACCAATAGAAACACTGTTCACCTACTGATACTCTTCATAAACTGGAAACACTGTTCACAGAACTGGAAATTTGGCAAAGTGTTGGGGATAAGTCACCATGACCTCTCGGAACACCTACAACACCACATTTTCACAAAGTAATGGACTGGAGAGGTCCAGGACAATACAACAGATACCTCTAAAAACATTCTTGTCCTCAAGAATTCAACACCAACCTAAATAGAAAAAAAATTAAGAAACGAGCCCCGAACAACCACCCATCGAGATACCTCTCAAAAGAGAGTAATCCACAAAAAGGAACAAAAGAAGTTCATAAATAAAACATGAACGGTCTAACAGAAAATGAAACATCATTACTTGAAATGAATTAAACATTGAACAACTCTAGGTACTGAGCACGTATCTGTGACTCACGCTCCTAGGTACATTCCTCCATTCCACTGTGTCGTCGCAGGACACGAACTAAGGGGATAGAATGCCCACGCAACACCTTCTCCTTGCGGTCTTTGATCTCTACAGGTCGCTCCTAGAAGGTTGCATCATCATCAATATCGATATCTCCCCAATCGATAACATGAGATTCATCTTGAAGATAACGACGGAGCTGTGATACATGAAAAACATCATGTATCCGACTCATCTGAGGGGGAAGTGATACTCGATATGCCACAACTCCAACACGAGCTAACACCACGAAAGGCCCAACAAACCAGGGAGAAATCTTACTTCCATGACCAAACCTTCACTGCCCACGATGGGGAGTCACCATCAGAAACACATGATCCCCAACATTAAACTCTAAGGGTCTCCTTCTTTGATCAACATATGATTTCTGATGATCTTGTGCTGTCTTCATCCTCTCATGAATCATCTGAATCATCTCTGTTGTATTCTTCACTAGTTCCAGTCCGAGGATTACTGACTCTCCGACCCCAATCCAGCACAACAAGGAATGGCAAGGCCGACCATACATGGCTTCTAACGGTGCCATACCAATGGTGTAGTGTAAACTATTATTGTACAGAAACTCCTCCAAGTGTAGGTGCCTCATCCATGAACCTCCAATGTCAAGAACACAAGAGTGTAACGTGTCTTCAAGATTCTAGATGGTATGCTCTGTTTGACCATCCATTTGAGGATGAAAAGCACTGCTAAGGCATAGCTGAGAACCAAAATCATGTTTCACACCCCTCTACACCCTGGAGGTAAAACATGGATCTCGATCAGAAATGATCATCCTAGGGACTCCATGAAGTTTCCTCACCTCCTCCAGATACTGCCTCGACAAAAATTCCACTGAGCC
This sequence comes from Viscum album, assembly GCA_963277665.1. Taxonomy (NCBI): domain Eukaryota; kingdom Viridiplantae; phylum Streptophyta; class Magnoliopsida; order Santalales; family Viscaceae; genus Viscum; species Viscum album. The sequence continues at coordinate 131,797,128 of OY728134.1, read as the reverse complement.
CAAATCCTTGATCGTTATGAAGTGGGCCGATTTTGTTAAACAATCCACTACCACCCATATAGCATCATGTCCTCCCGGAGCTCAAGGTAAACCTATAACAAAGTCCATTGAGATTTCTTCCCACTTCCACTAAGGAATCTCTAATTTCCGGATAAGACCACCCGGAAAACGGTGTTTCGCCTCCACCTTCTGGCAGACTAAACATCAAGACCCACACTCGGCAACCGCATGCTTCAGCCCAAGCCACCAAAACTGACTCCTCAATGATTGGTACAGATTTTTCATACTAGGATATACTACCATGGGAGAACTATGGAATTCTCGTAGAACAGTCTCACACATTGCCAAGGGAACAAAAAGCCTTCCATGATACAACACTCGGTGTTGTTCATCCACCGATTATCCATCAGGGTCCTCACCACAAACAAATCTGTCTCTCCAAACTTCCAAATCTGGATCACCCAATTGGGAATCTTCCAACTTCTGCATTAGGGACAACTACACTGTCATCTGTAAAAGACAACATCTACCTCAAACATCATCCATATCAAGATGAAAAGCTGATAGTTCCTCCATTACTCTCCAAGAAACACCAGATTCATGCACAACATCATTATGTGACCTTTGGCTTAGTTCATCCGCTACAACATTCCATTTCCCAAGTGTATATAATATTTCAATGTAGTATTCCTGCAATAACTCCATCCACCAACGCCACCGCATGTTCAAGTCACGTTGGGAGAAAACATACCTCAAACTCTTAAGATCGGTGAAAACCACAATGTGCTCACCATTGAGGTAATGACTCCACAACATCAGAGAAAACACCACGGATGCCAACTCAAGATCATGGGTGGCATAGTTGATTTCATGGGGACACAACTGCAGTGTCCCATAAGAAACAACTGACCATTTATTCAGGAGAACACAACCTATCCCCAAATGTGAAGCATTGCAGAAAAGATCGAACTGGACTCGCTCAGCTGGAAGACAAAGAACAGGAGCACTTAATAACTTCTTTTTTAGATACTTGAAAGATACCTGACACTGATCAGTCCATACAAAGGCTTGATACATCCTGGTCAGATCTGTTAGAGGAGTCCCAACCCATGAGAAATTGGCTGCAAATCTTTTTTAGTATCGTGCGAGACCAAGGAAACTTCGCACCTCTGACACGGTCTTGGGGGCTTCCCAAGACACCACTAATTCTATCATCGATGGATCAACAGCTACTCCCTGTTGGGACACAACATTCCCCAAGAAAGAAACCTCTTGAGCCCAAAACTCACACTTCTATAACTTCCCAAACAACTGATGTTGGGAAATATCTCCCAAAACGGATCATAGATTCTCTCCATGCTCCTCTTCAGATGTGGAGTACACGAGTATGTCGTCGATGAAAAGCACAACAAACATGTTGACGAATTCATGGAACACAGCATTCATCAACCCCATGAAAACATCTGGAGAATTTGTCATGCCGAATGGAATTACAACAAACACATAATGCCCATGATGACAACAAAAAGCAGTCTTCGGGATATCCTCATCCTTTACACGCATCTAATGATATCCTGACCGCAAGTCGATCTATGAGAACCAACAAGCACCCTTCAGTTGATCTAATAAGTCATCAATCCATGGGAGAGGATAGTGGTTATTTATTTTAACTTTGTTTAATCGACGGTAATCTATTCACAACCGCAAACTGCCATCATCCTTTTTCACAAAAAAAAATGGTGCACCCCATGGTGACACACTTGGTTGAACATAACTGCACTGCAACAGACCATCAAGCTGAATATGTATCTCTCGTAACTCAAAAGGGGACATCTTAAATGGATACATAGAGATAGTAGACTCTCCTAGTTGTAGCTTGATCCCAAACTTGATCTCTCATTGAGGGGGTAAGGCTACAACATCTTCTGGAAAGATTTCAAGGTACTCCTCTACGACCCTAGTAAACACCAACTGCTGATCCTTTGAAGAACTCAAAATCATCTCATCCATCATGGATGATAATGATGGAACTCTTCTACGAGCCATCCGAGGATCTCTCTCACCAACAAACACCACTTTCTCTCCATCTGCATCAAAGAAAATGACCTTCTTCCTATAGCAATCCACAATAGCTGCACTGAATACAACCATTAAATGTCGAGGAAGACATAATATGGTTGTATTCGTAAACATAGGAAATCTCCCCAAAATCATTGTTACCCCAACACTAGCTCATAGTCTCTACATTCTTCAAACAGGTCAGCTCGACCTCCAACTAGTGTAGTCAACACCAAGGGAACTAGAAGACTCTCTACCTCAAGTCCCAAAGCATGGACAAGGGTAAGTGATATGAAGGAGTGTTTTTCTCCTGAATCAAACAAGGCATACACCAAGGTAGAAAATAAGCAAAGGGTACCTCGAATGACATCTGGCTCGCATGGGGCTGGCAACGCTAGAGCATGAAATTGACCACGAACTCCTCGACGGCCTCTCCGACCCTGATGACGACCACCACCACGGTCGTGCTCTGCTCTCTGAGGAAGAGGAGCATCATGGGGCTGTCCTATGCCTGCTCCATCTACCCTCTAGTGATCTAATGTTTGTGCAACCTGCTGCTGCTGCCTCGACTGGAACTGCCTCAATGGAAGAACCTAGAGCGGAGCGCCTGGTGCACGATGACTACTCTAAAAAGTTGGGCACTCCTACTGCTGATGACCATGACCACCACAAGAAAAAAAAGCGCCGGATCCATTGGAATAGGCTTGATAGTTGCTGCCTCTAGAGAAACGAGATGGGAATGGATGAGACCTACCCCCAGGTGAACGGAAACTCTTCTACCCTAAAAACTGGGATCCCCAGACCACAGCTTTTCTTCGTGAGGAATCATGACGATTCCCCTCTTGTGACGATCTGGTCCTAGACAAAGTCCTCCCAACAACCTATTTTCTCTCCAACACCTCAAGATATGTCTTTAGCATAAATTGGGTGACGTGGTGTTGGATCTCTGAAGGTAAAGCCTCTTAGAAATGCCTCTCCCTGGCCTCCTCATCTGGTAACAGGTCTGAACCATATCGTAGAAGGTTCCTGAAATAGATTCCAAACTCTCAAACATTGGACCTCCCCTGTCGATGGGTATAAAGCTCCTAGCGACTGGATGCCTTTGTAGTCGTAGAAAGAAACTCGACTCTAAACCTGTATTGAAACTCCTCCCACGAGATCGTTGACTCCTCATGATCCCCGAGGAACAAGAACCACCATTTCCTTGTAGCTCCATGAAACATTGTCACAACCACAGACACCAAGTGTTCCATCCGAGCACATATTGAACTGAAGCCTATCTCGACCTCCTCCAACCAGTCTTCTGTGACATCATCTGAAACTGAGCCCTCGTACTTCTGTAGACTCTAGCACTGAAACTCTCAAATTGTCTTCCTCCAAGTGTCATCGACATCAACCTCTACCCAGCGGCGATTTGCTGGAACAGCCTACTGGACATCTTCTGTGCAAACCTGACGAGGATGTCGACCTGGAGCCATACCTGTAAAATAACAACTATTAGAGCTCCTAATCCTGGAATATAGAAGAGTCAACAATAATTAATTATTTTTTTTCTTTCATTAATTTTAGGTTAACCTATCCCAAGGTCTACCCATTCAAACACAGGCACAAGGAAGAATGAATCATGATCCTCTCCTAGGTCTTTACCCTGCAACTAGTATCACTTTGTTTAGTAGCCATTGTAAATTTAAAGGTCCGTATGTCAGATCATAGTGGGCCCTAAATTCTTATGTCTCATCCAGTATCTAGTGTTTACCTCAATTTCTAAACATGAATGACACTGTTTCCCTACCATCCCATTCAACCTCACATGTGCCTAACTCAAAAATACATCCTATCCCTCAACCAGACCTCTGATACCACTCTATCACAACCCCCTCCCCACAATGTGTACCCCTCCTGGGCCAGCAATGTGAGAAGGAAGATAATGACCCCCGAGTCCCACCTCCAGTAAGCCTCGGGTTGGCGACTAGCACCGAGGGTATAATAAACCCACAAATAATAGGCATTACCCTCTAAGAGAACACTTGCAGAAGAGAGAGATAAGATAGACACCAATCAACTCCAACTCAGAACTGAAATACAAAAGAAACCCAAGTACATATATGAAATTTCATCTAAATGTACTTCAACTGAAAGGGAAAACTAAATGTACCCATGATAAAGTAAAACGGAAGCGACCACAAGCCTGAACAGCTCGTCCAACCACAAGCTAGTAGTAACCAGCTTTATCTCAAACCTTCTCCAAGTGACCTGAAAAACAATTTATATATACATAGGGTGAGTATAACAGTATACTCAATAGGATCCTCCCCAAGCCTCTCGTGCAAAAGTAAAGAAAGCATGCTAAAGCCCAGTGAACAACAAGTGAAACTAACCCATAACCTAAACATGTATACTAATTTCCCAACCTCACCATGGCTAATATCACCATGTAACGCATACAAGAATATATCATATAGTAAAGAATATCAAGGGTAACCTGTTACTACTCCCCCACTGGTTTTTTGCTTTTCCCCAATGACATACGTCATGTGAATCTCTCTCCAAAGTCTTGCCCGCAGACACCTGGGATAAGATCTACAATCTGCACCTCGTGCACCACAAAGGATTTCCCGGAGACACCTGGGAGAAGCACCACACTATCCTCACAACCAAAAGTAACCAGGTAAGTTCTGGGATCCACCACATCCCAAATAATGTGTATCATAAATCAGGTATTATACCTCAAGCCATTATAGCCCATACACCGAGTAGGGATACTCAAGCCATCATGGAATATACATGTTACTCTTATAGTAGTCCCTATGATACTATATCCAGAATATATGTGTGTGAAATAACCAAAATCCATTACATCCATATACACACATATATAGGGAAACTAACTGTTGCGTCAGTTGTCACATTTATCTACCAAGAGAGGAGAGCGGGGCCAAAGGGGGTAGTCAGCCATTCATCCTCCAACTGGAATGTTGGGGAAAACACCCCCCAGGGCTTAGAATCTTCGGGGTGTCAGTTTCCCTTACCGAAAGGATGGAGTATCTTATAGAAACACAAAAAAGTACAGAATATATATATAACTCACATCCACACTATGGGCATTACCTAGTCCTAGATACAATTGTAGCTAACGTATTTCAGTATCTAGGCTGCTACTTCTAAGACTAGGTATCCTATAAGCACACAAACAATTAAATATCTTTATTAGATTACACCATTCTCATTTTTTCAGTTCCAATGTATGTTAATTAATTCGTTAAACATTAACTAACAATGAAAAATTCAACATTAAACTGAATTGTCATCACATTCAAAATAAAATGCTCTGTTTAAGTGTCACATCACCTTTAAATTCTAGTATCTCCATCCCTGTGGATTATAACCATTTAATCAATCTTTCATTATAGAATTACTTTCCCATATTACCAGGAATTCTAGAAAAGAATCATATGCTACTAAACACAAAGGGGGCTCAACACGATGAGTAGATATACTACCCATCGAGTCTTTGCCGCCTATAGAAAGAGCAAAGACCCATTCTCCCTTGAGAGGCTAAACATGGAAAGCACGTGGCATACCTCGTGTGTCTTAGACTCCATCAGAAGGAGGGTAAGCAAGACCAGCTGCATTTAGCAGTGGGGAAATGTAAAGAAGATAAACAACCAAACAAAACCACCAATATCCAGCCATCACATCTATCCCATACCATCATCCATGGTGTCCTCCTCACCACCCACATGCATAAGCTGATGAATATTTCCACCCTAGGCGTCATCTGCTACTACAACCACAAGCCCCCTTGCCTCCACATATCACAATAGCCATCCAGGTTCACATCACAGCACCAGCAGCACAAAAACACAACATCACATCAATGGGATCTTGACCATTTAACAATCAAGAGGGTAACTCAGAACCCCTTAAGAAATTCTCCCACAATCTTTTCTTTAATCCATATTGAATTAGCATATTTGTTATTCGTAGGATACAATTACAGGAGACCTAATCTGTAAGATATCACAATTAAATAACCATGCTTACTGCCCTAATTTGATTAACCTCAAATTAAAACAATTACAATAACGACAACAACTAGATTCATTTACATCCCTCTTTGTCTTTATCCAATTAATTAACAATTAATTTCAGCTTTTTGTTCATTATCAATTTCCATCAAGAACGAACAACTAATCAAAGAAATCATAGATATCACTCTATCTAAGAAAACATGAAGCAAACCGTTATCACTGTACAAAGCAACAACATGTGATCAAACAATTATTTTAATCCGGATCAAGTATTTAATAAGGTCAATTTCTTTGTGATCCAATGGGCTAAATCATGATAATTCAATGATTGCACATATACAATTAGAGAATCCATGAAACCCATACTTAGAAGAGTTCTTGACATCCTTTATCCACACAATGGGTCACAATCCTCCTCTCACGACAACTGCATCCACAGGAGGATGCCACGGTACGACAGTACCAACCAACCCCAAGAAAAGCACATTAGAATCTTGGAAATTACAAGATATAATATGGAATGGAGAAACTTTATATAATGATCCCCAAAGAATGATGATAAAACATACCTTATAGGGAAGATTGACCGACACAACTCGATTGCATCCAAAATAGAGTGGAACCAATCAGAGGATTAGGGTTTGATTGTGAAACTTTTACAGGAATGATTGAAAGGTTCTAGTGTATCTTAGCCGAGAACAAAGAGGAAGAATAATGGAGAATGATATCTGGTTCCTTTTTTGAAGATTTAACGAGGTGATGACTTAAGATCCGATTAATTCTCCATTAAAAACTGATCGCATTAACCCACATAGTTTGACCAAGTAAAAACATCCCGAGCTATCGTGATAATTAATATAGGATTTATGGACATTTAATCAGCTTTAGTTTCCTTAAAAAATATGGCTTTAAATGTGTTTTGCATCAAAGGAAATGTCAAACGAGGCAAAACTATAGGAAGCTGGAAACACTGTTCACATACTCAAAAATTGGAAAAGGAAAGTCTACCGATCTAGAAACACTGTACAAGTCTACCGATCTGGAAACAATGTACAAGTATACTGATAGAAGGTCACTGATAGAACCTCACCAATAAAAACATTGTTCATGTCTACCGATAGAAGTCCACCGATAGAACCTCACCAATTGAAACAATGTTCATGTTTACCAATAGAAGTCCACCGATAGAAGCTCACCGATAGAAACACTGTTCAAGTCTACCGATAGAAGGTCACCGATAGAACGTCACTGATTGAAACATTGTTCAAGTCTACCGATAGAAGTCCACCAATAGAACCTCACTAATAAAAATAATGTTCAAGTCTACTGATAGAAACACTGTTCAAGTCTACCGATAGAAGGTCACCGATAGAAATATTGTTCAAGTTTACCAATAGAATTCCACCGATAGAACCTCACTGATAGAAACATTGTTCACTGAACCTCACTGATAGAAACATTGTTCACCTATCGATACTGTTTATAAAACTGGAAACACTATTCACAGAACCAGAGATTTGGAAAAGTGTTGGGGATAAGTCACCTTGACCTCCCGGAACACCTCCAACGCCACATTTTCATAATGTAATGGACTTGAGAGGTCTGGGCCATTAAAGTGGGTCCAAATTATGTTAATATGTTTGTTTTATTTTTCAAATATTATGAGTACTAATAATAGTAATTTTTCTATTATGGTAATTAAAGGTATATCTGGTAATTAAAGGTAAAAAATATTTTAAAGTTACCTTGAAACCTGTAAAAATACTATTGGATGATTAAATTCAACCCTTATTATTAATTTTTTAAAATGGAATCACTTAATGACCACTTTCCCATGAATATGAATTTATTATTTTTAAAATCATTGAATGTGAAAAAAAGTGACATTCAATTTTTATATAATTATATTGATTATAATATATGGATAAGATAGAGAATAAAATTACTATAGGTAATCTGCTGAAAGGTAAAATAATTACCTACATCATAGAGATTTTTTTATAATATTGATAAATTAAATAAATACCATTAAGGATGATACAATAGTGAAATAGAAAATTATTTTATTAATTTAAATATAAAATAAATGGTTTCAAAAATATTAAAAGAAATATAAATTGATTTTATTAAGGTTATACCAAATTTTTTTAAGGATTTTAAAATTTGTTTAATATATTCAATTTTTTCATTCTATGTTATCTTTAGTTTGGGTTTAATTTAAATTCAATGTTATAAATAGTGTCAAATTTGGTAGTATTGATATTTTATAAATATAAATTTTTTTACATTATATAAAATTAAAAAATCATTCAAAAGTAAAAAAGTTATAATTATAAGGTCTAAAATTTCATAAATTATCTATTTATGTTTAATTTATAAACATAAATGTAAATATTTATAACCAATAAATTTTTCAATAGTTATAACCACAATTAAATTTTAATAGATTAAATAATGATAAATCAAAATAATAATATTTAAAATAAAATAAAAACATGTCTATAGTTTATTAATAGATTAAATTTACACCCATACTCATATTATAATATATATAAACCAATTTTATTTCATTTTAATTTAAACATTAATTTATATTAATTTAATAGGTTTGGCATTTCCAAAGGTGTCCCTCACCTCTTTTATCAAAAGCCAACAGTCCTTCTATCTTAATCAAGCCTCTAAATCCCATTGTATCTGCCCAACCCTTCCCATTTGATCTAACAGCCTACCTCACTACATCCTAGAGGCCACAAATTGGGAGTGAATCCACTATAATGGGACAATTTGTGAAAATCAAAAGAACATACGTGAGAATGAAGTAATTGGTTTATCACCTCTTTCAATTTTTTTATTCTTCTATTTCCTATTATTATATTGTTTACCAATAAATTTAATAAGTCCAATTTCATATACATTATTATATGTTATTAAAATTATGGTACATCCTTATACCTCCTTTTATCCATTATATATATAACAAAACCCCCATGCGGCCCTACATACGACTTACCGTCTCCATGTTGTGGTGTAATTTTTCTTCAAGAATACATAATTTTGATGGGTATAATGTTGAGTATAATGGATGTAAATAATTAATATAAAATAATTATTATTCTTCACAACTAATATATTATCCAATTCTATACCTTTTAATCATTAGGTGAATGATATCACATCTCGTTTGTACAAATGGACTACCATCTCCACGAGTTGATGTGATTAATTCTACACGATCTTCACTAAAAAACTATTATATACATTAATGGAATGAAAAAAATATGATATATATTATAATAATACCTTTATATAAATAATATTACACTATGGTAAGTTGTGTAACATGACCACATCAGAAAAAACATGCATAAGATCAAAAAGTAGTTAATATCCAAATATCGAGTGACATTGAAATATTACTAACAAATTAATGATAATATAATCATATATGATATCATAAAAATTATTATTATTACAGCATATATAAATAACAATATTTAATTCATTATACATGAGGTTTAGATATATAATAATTATATCAGACCTAATGTATGGGATAATTTTGTAATTTCATTATTATTCGAGATAGTTTATGTGTAATTATTTACTAGGGTATATTTATAATCCAAATCTGTGTTCACTAAAAATTTAATAATTTTTATATAATTATAAAAAAATTTAAATTCAATTTTATCTAAGGCTTATTTATTACTAAATGGTATGAATGTAATGTTTTTTCATTATTCGATACGAGGTACTTTTTTTACTTTTCTGGGAAAAGTATATAGAGAATGTTTTATAACTAATACGACATGAATGGATTCGTACACTTTAGAAATGAAATATTTCAATGAAGATTGATTTTCAATATTTCTAGTGTATTTTAAATTATTTTTTAAAAAAAATCTCCGCATTTGTTAAGTAGGAATTCATTTTAGAAAAAGATTGGATATGTTCCTCAACAAATAATGTAATGTATTTTATCCAAAAAAATTCCCTCTAACAAGTCATACAGTTTTGTTTATATCCATATTATTAATTTTAATTGAATGTGTTTATGATGGTTTTATTTTTATGAAATCTATTTATTTTATATTAATTATGATGGAATGATGTTTATGAAATCCATTTTTTTCTTTGGGTTATACTACGATGAGTGGTTTATGTTTTTGTGGAATATGTAAGAATGATTACATTATAAGATGTGTGGTACTTGTATAACCCTCAATTGCATGGGGTTAATATTTATAACTAATGAGATTGACTTGATAAGAACAAAAAGTGAATCTGGTTTTGCAATATAGGCCTGGAATGATAAGTAAACCCAATTCATTAATGGAAATTGTCTTTTATGATAGTCTTGTAAATAATCCATGACTAATATGAAATAATTTTCCATGTTTATTTGTATTCCAAAAAACATAATATCTTATGTTTTCACATTTGTGATTATTTCCATTAATTATTATGAACCTTAATCCCATGACATGATATAAACATATTTCAGTTGCAGGATAAGACTTCCATATGTTATGTTCTTATGTCTTATGATTATTATAAGATTTATATTTCCCTTGTTTACCCTTATAGGGAATTTGAGATCACCATTTCATATGTTTCTTTTCACTGGGTCCTGATAAAGGGTATTAAGTAAGATATGGAAAACAAGAGAATAGTTTTAAAATTATGTTTATGAAACCCTATATATTTGTGTTCTAATTAATTTATTGAGTATGATTTGTGCATGAAGTGTTCTAATATGGGAAATTTACTACAATGAAAAACTGAACCAGAGAGGATCATACATTAGTGGCCCCAAGACGCAAAAGACAACACATTGAAAGAGGACACACCACCAGTTGAGACTTTTGTAAACCCCTATTATTCTGGAACCACATTAAAACCAGTTATAAATGAGTACAAAATGGCATAAAAATTGAACACAAATAGAACTAACCACACCTGATGTAGATATCCTACCCACAAATATTTATATACATGGAGAGGCAACCAATTTTGAACTAAAATCTGATCTAATTCGTTTATTTCCAAGATTCCATTGACTTCTTAGAGAAGATCCACATAAACACATAAAATAATATCATATTTTGTGTTCTACATTAAAACCTACATATTTTGATGGATAACAATTAAAGCATAGACCATTCCCATTTTGAGAAGAAGACACTACAAATGACTGGCTTTACTGAGTTAATTCCCCAATTAGAGGCTGGGTAGATATGAAATGCCTTTTTCTTGAAAAATATTTCCCAGCCTCTCAAACTGAATCTATAAGGAAAGAAATCTGTAGTATAAGGAAATCAAAAGGGGGAATCATTAAATGAATATTGGGAATGCTTTAAATGGTTATCTTCATATTGTCTACACAACCAAATAAGAGATCAACATTGAATATAGTATTTTTAGGATGGTTTAATTCCAGTAGATTATAACATGATTGATTCTTCTATAGTTGGTGCACTAGTGCATAAAAACCCAATTGTTACAAGGAATCAAATTGATAACATGGATCCAAACAGTTAACAATTCGATTCAAGCTCCAATGTACTTATTCAAGGTGTCCATGAGGTACAATGTTCTGAATTCAAGAAGAAGGTGGACATGATATTTAAGGAGGTATGTACCATTCAATGACAACTTTTCTCTATAGTGGAAATTATCAATATCCTCTTATTATCCATTATGTAATCGTCTCTTCTGAAACTAATTAGTCTATCCAATGCCACTGATTGAGTAAATATTCATAGAGTTGTGAGGAAATCTTCTCAAGACGTACCTATAACCAAACCTTTATGAAAGAACCATACTATCTATCCAACTATGAGTGGAAATGAAACCAATCCTATAGGGAAGTGGGTATTCAAACTATCCACATCAAACATGGAACCAACTAGGTCAGAGTAGTCAACCACCACTACAATCTAGAAATCCACAACCACCCTGAAGGCCTTTATAATCACCCCTATAAAACATGAGTCTATCCAAGAAGATATAATGAAACAAATGGATTCTAACAATATTTTATTCTAGAAAACCACTCAGGCAGCCAAACAAGACCTCAAACCCCAATTAAGCCAATTATCTAACTTGGTGGTGGAAATTCAAAGTTATGGGTCAAGTAAACAATTTTCACAACTATTAGTTAACCCTGGGTATATTGTAAATGTTAGTGCCATCACCCTTAATAGTGAAAAAACATAAAAAGAAAATGAATCCTCTATAAGAGTCATTCCCTCCTGGGGAAAACTCCATCCCAACCATTGAAAATGTTCCAAATTATGAAAAACCATGTCTTGAGAGAAGCCTTTCCTATGGAAAGAATGTATATGTGGACGAGTCTCCTAGAAAACCCATTCCTCTCAATTTACCAAATGTTCCACAAAACATAAGAAATAAAATTAGACTGAACTAGATAAGAAAATATAAGAAACATTCAAAAAATAGTAGGTAAACATACCCTTGACTAATGTTGTGAAACCAATTCCAATATATGCAATGATTCTGATGGATATGTATATAACTGAAGTTGGAATCATGGAGATGAAATGGTGAGCTTGGGGAGGAACATATCAGTATTGATAGAGCCATCACATCCTACCATGTACAATGATCGAAGGACATTCTCGATTCCATGCACCATAGGAGAGCTTTCTTTTTCAAAATCCATGCTTGAATTGGGTGATTCAATAAATGTGATGCCTCACTCCATTTACTCTACATTGAATGTTGGGGAACTATAGCCCACTAGAATTGTTGTTCAACTGGGCAACTTGAGTACTTTACACTCTTCAAGTGAGTTATAGTATGTTCTTTTGATGGTGAAAATTTTAATTTTTCTTATAGATTTTTTTTTTCTAAAAATGGAAGATGATATGATGAATGGTCATGCCTGAAATATATTGGAGAGAAATTTCATGAAAACCCCCAAATTCATAATTCATTTCAGTAATTTACATTATATGTCGATTTTGGTGGTAACATAGTTTATTTCAACATCCTTGATTACAGAAAGAAACACTCCGATGAACATTCATCACTCTTTGTTAATTCAATTGATGTACTCCTTTCCCCTATAAAAAACATTTCATTCCCCCGATCTCCTTTCTGTGATTTTTTATTGATTGAAATTCAAAGTAATGAATCATGCTTTGATATTTTTAGTGGTATAGAAATGTGACATGGATTTTTATGAATTGATTATTTCTTGAACACCCAGGATCCAATGACCATCGATGATACTACTATGCTTGTAAAAGCTCATTCCTCATCTGAGGATGACAGCATTGAGTGTTTAGATGAGATAACATGACTCTCACATTCACAAACATTCCCAAAAATCTAAAATTCAGCTAAATTGGAATAGAAATAACTACATAATGATTTATAATATTCATATCTTGAGAAGGGAAACTAGTTTCCCATCGTCGTTGCTAGATCACTCCATCTAGATCATGAATTGAGACTTATTGAACTTTTGAGGGAGTATAAACAAGCATTGGGATGGAAACATGAAAACATTCTAGGTTTTAGACTATCAATTTGAACACATAATATTTTATTTATTGATGAATCTAAATAAGTGAGGTAGGCACAACGTCGACTGAACCAAAACCTCCAAGAATTTTTGCATTAAGAGGTAAAAAGATTATTGGCTTCCACAATCATTTACCCCATCTCTAAAAAAATGGGTTAGTCCCGTTAATGTAGTTCCAAAAAAAATTGGCATTACAGTAATCCAATAAAAAGGCAATGAATTGGTTTCAAATCATGTGCAGAATAGTTGGTTGGTCTGTATAGACTATTGCTGACTAAACCAACACACTAGGAAGGACCATTTCCCATTTCCATTAATTGACTATGTACTAGAGAGGCTAGTAGGTAAGTGCCACAATTTTTTCTTTGATGGGTATTCTAGATACAAAAGATAAATATTTCCCCAGAGGATCAAGAAAATGACAACCTTCACTTTCCCCATTAGAACATTTTCATATAGAATGATTCCATTTGGTTTGTCCAATGATCCGGGTACTTTCCAGCGATGCATGGTTAGAATTATTTTGGTTTTCACGGTGGATTTCATGGAAGTTTTTATGGATGATTACCCTATTTATGGATCCTATTTTGATGGATTCTTATGTTGTATTGGTCCAGTCATATGATATTGTAATGAAAAGTATCTTCTATTAATTTATGAGAAATTCTATTTCATTATGCGATAAGGTATAGTTTGGGGGGTATGTCATTTGTTGTGATGGAATCCATGTAGATAAATCAAAAGTGGATGCCACTTCTTCCCTACCATTCCTAAAAAATATAATTTATGTGTGGTATTTCCTAAGTCATGATGGATTTTCCATCGTTTCATTTGTGAAATTAGTAAAATTTCAATCCCCCTCTCCCGATTACCCAAAAAAGAAAAAGAATTTTATTTTGATAAATAATATTAATATTATTTTAATAAGTTAAAATGGAGTCTCACGACACACCCGTTAATCCAACCACCTCATTGGGATTTATCATTTTAGCTCATATGTGATACATCTATCTATGTATTTGGGATATTTTTTCACAAATAGTCGATCGATCTCCACATGTCATTGCCTATGCCTCTCATAATTTGGACCCTCCACAAGGAAACTACACCACAACTGAAAAATAATTCTATGTCATTATGTTATCCTAATAAAAATTCAGGTCATACCTTTTGGGGTCCAAATTCAATGCTTTCTCAGACCATGGAGCTCTATGTTATCTCATTAAGAAACCAGACCCCAAACAATGTCACATTCAAATGATTCTACCCCTTCAAGAATTCAATTTAGAAAATAAAGATAAAAATGATACGAGAATGTTGTGGTTGAGCATATTAATAGGATTCTACATTCATTGTACATTGACTTATCCCCCGTTATTCTTATAAATGATATTTTTCCTGATGAGAAATTGTACGAAGTGAAAGATGTTATTCCATGGTATGTTGATATTGTAAATTATTTGGTACTATCTTGCATTTTTACTTATTTAAATTAAAACCAAGCCATTTTTCTAAAGATGAGTCTCGTTGGAACATTTTGGATGACCCATACCTTTGGCGCACATGTATTGATCATATAAATAGGCAATGTATCTCTGATAATGAGTTTAAATCTATCCTTAGATTCTACCACCCTCTTTCTTGTGGGGGGAACTTTGGCCCATAATGGACTCCTCGTAAAAACCTTCATTCTGGTCTCTTCTGGCCAACACTGTTTTAGGATGCCCATGAATTTTTTAAATATGGTCCTCATTTGAAATAATGTGTAATGACTCTAAATGATATGAAATTAAACAACAACCATTTCTCTTTCATGACATTCTTGATGTTTGGGGTATTGACTTTATGTGTATGTTTCCCAATTCTGTTGCATCTTGTACATTTGTCTGGCAGTTAATTATATGTCAAAATTTGTAGAGGCACGAGTTACAAAGACTGGTGATTCTGAGGTTGTTGTAGAGTTTTTGAGAACCAAAATATTATTTTGGTTTGGCTTACCTAGGTTCATCATCAGTGAACAGTGTTCTCATTTCTGCAACTGAACAAAGCAATCACTTTTGTGTCGGTATGGGGTCAGTCATCGAGTGTCTACTACATATCACCCATAGACCAATGAGAAATACGAGGTGTCAAATAATGATTTAAACCAAATTTTAGACAAAAATGATCAATCCAAATAAACTTTTTGAGTATTAGACTCGATGATTAATTTTGGTCTTACCATACTACCTTTAATACACCCATTTGAATGTCACATTATAGGATTGTTTTGGGAAAACGTTGTCACCTCTTTATTGAGACTGCGCACTGAGCCTACTGGGCCATTAACTATTCTATTATATCCATTATGGTGCAGGTTCTCAAAGGACGTTGAAGATTCAGGAGTTGGTGGAAATGATGAGATATGCATATGAAAACTCCAAGAATTAAAAGGAGCATACCAAGGCTAACCCTGACCATCTTATATTACATCATCTATTCCACATTGGGTATAATGTCCTTCTTTATAATGAATTCCTGAAGATTCATCCTGATAAGCTTCATTGCCACAGGTTTGGCCCATAAACTATAATTAATGTGTCTACATTTGCTATTATTCATGTTCCAAATAGAGAAACCAGGAAAACCATCACTGTCAATGGGAAATGGCTGAATCACTTCCACGAATCCCTTCCGGAGTTCCCGATGGAGGAACTCCACCTTCATGTAGAAACATAATAGTGAAACACAATAGTTTTTGTCCTTCTTTCTCACATTGTCAATTATTATAGTGAGGAAAATACCCATTCTTCGTGTGTGTTTGTGGGGGGGGGGTGGATACATTCTTGGTTTCATTAGTATTTTCATGGTCTTTTTTATTTCTACTATTGTTTCATATTCTTTTTGGTATTTTCACTTTGTCCCATATTTTTGGGTTCATTAGTATTTTCGTTGTCTTTATTCTTTCTTCACCTTTTCTCTTTCTTTATGGTATTTTTACTCCCCCCCCTATGGTCACCAAATACTGGAACTTAGAGAAAATTCATGTTGAAATTTTTGGTTTCATCGTGATTTAAAATTTGGTGAAAAAAACTATCTCTATTATATATTGAATATTTGTAGGAATTTAACATCAAAAAGTTATTTTTTTGAATTTTGTTTATGTCAATGATATTAATTGATGAATCACTATGAAATTTTGTAGATGATTAATGCCCCTTGTGTGATCACTTTTATGGTAAACTATTTCACTAATATCCCAGTTCATTCTTGCACCAAACAACAAAGTGTGAATATTTTTTATTTAATAGATGGTAAATATATGTTAGGTTAATATTTTCATCATGAAAGGATATTTCCATATGATCGTCCCATATCTGGTCTGCTTCATTACTGTAGAGGATTGACCTATGCATGTATACATAATATCTGAATCTTGTACGCCCTCAAAAAAATTGTGTTCTATCTTTGGAAGGTCAAAAAATACTCCTTCAAAACCTTTGATCTTATTATAACTATAAAAATTAGTGTCTTGAGAAGATCAAACAAGGGTTCAGAGTTTAGTGTGAGGTTTTTTCCAAATGAAACATCTAAAAAAACTAAAATAATAAATTTTGTGAGTGATGAATTGTGAAAAAAATGGGGATATCTAGGTTGGGAGATTTTGGTTTGATATCCAAGAATTCATAAGTGGGTGCATCAAGAAATATGATTGCAATGTATGTAGGGCAGGTTTGGTGATAAAATAATTAAATAAAGGTGAATAATGATAAAATAACCTATATTTATTGGATAAAAAGTGAAAATAATAACATGGAATGGTTTTCCCACACCGATATGGAAAGTTAGTGGAATGGTTGAATTTTGAATTCCTTTCTCAATTTGGTGTCATGAATCTCTTAGAATATCATTGTGATATGATTTATAAGACATATTTATTTAATTTCACTTGGAATAACTCCTTGGTGTGGTTTGAGAACAGATAACATTATTTTAATGAATTAAAATTTCCATAAATTTTAAATAATCATGATGCCATGAATATATACATGAATCATTTTTTTGAATATTTTATTTTCCTAGGAGTGAAAATGATTAGGTGTGGGGGTGTTATCACATAGTGATTCATTATTCAATTCCACATTAACACTTCTGTTTTAATCTAGTTTTGTAATGAATATTCCAAATATAATAATAAATTTTAATTCTTGTTTTATTAAATGAATTAGAGTTTATCACTATTAAAAATGGAAATTATACTTTTTTTTATATTTTCAGTGAAGGTGGAGGTGATTTGGATGCACTAGAGATGATCTAGAAGAAAAATGGGTCAAAATATCGTAAGTTCCATGAACACTTGTCCACTGTTGGGTATAGTATAAAAACTACGTGCATCCATATGGGATAATAGTTTGGGGGATAGTCCAAAAAACAATTTTATAAAACTCTTTCGAAGACACCCAATCCCCATTCGTCAACTAGGAGGCCCAATCAAAGTGATCTTTCCAGACCACTGAATCTGTATGGAGTCAAAAGTTGTGTGATGTGTGTTATCCATATCTAGAGCATTAGGTGAAAAAATTATGCCACAATTTCTTTGGAGATATACAATATGTGGGAGAATATATTTCTAGTTTTTTCAAAATAGATT
This sequence comes from Viscum album, assembly GCA_963277665.1. Taxonomy (NCBI): domain Eukaryota; kingdom Viridiplantae; phylum Streptophyta; class Magnoliopsida; order Santalales; family Viscaceae; genus Viscum; species Viscum album. The sequence goes on along the minus strand of OY728134.1, from coordinate 131,778,857 downwards.
TAAGGAATTAGAAAGGCTAAAAACTATAGGACAAGTGGTTTTATACAATCTGTGAGCCCAAAACTAGTTCTGTTTTTTCTTATAAAAGAGAACCATGGGTAACTCATTTTCAGAGTTCAACCAGAATTGATTATCTTCCATTTTAGATCCCTAGAGAAGTCTCATCTTCATCCTAGAGGTTATGGAGGCCCCTATACTCAGAGGGGGATCAAATATGAAGCCAAAGTTACACCAGAGCCTCCTCCTCCTTGCGATGGCGAGAAAAATTGTGGAAAATCATTTTGAGGGAGCTAAACACACATGGGAGGGAGTTTCAGAACTAGTTATTATATTTTTTTGTATAATTTTTATGTTAAATATTTCACTTATTTCATATGTTGATATGCTTCTCCACTGAATGCATTTCTTTTGAAATAATTTAGTGAAACACTTTTTAATTTAACACTGATTGGGTTGAAATTTAATGCGGGAATATTTGGTTATTCCAATTTTAAAACACTAGAATCCATTCCCACTCACACATATATGATGTTTTAGTATGCTTCGATATCCTCTGTTCTTTAATTGATAAAAAAACCTAGACAGAATTATTATTTTTTAGGTGTTTCTTCTTCGTGCATTATTTTAAGGGGTAAGAGGGTAGTCAGGATCTTGTGAACCTTTAACAAAAGAATTAAATAGAACCAAAGGAAATTTTTAGAGCAATTAACTATCCAAGATGTGTAGTGAAATCTAAATGATATCCTAATCTCATAATTAAAAAACACCACTTTTCTTTATCAAATATTAAACACTTTAATTAAGTCATGTTATTTTGAAAACTATTTCCAAAACCACCCCCTCTTTATGTAAATTTTATAAATAATACACACACAAGACTTAGTAACACTTTTTGAGAGACGACTTGGGGTCAAACCTTTACAATAAATCAATTTTAAAATCATAATAAATTTGATGTGTCATGACAACGTGGTCAGATAGTGGTGATGACTGATTGTTTTTGGAATAAGTATTCTCATTCATTATTTGATGTGTGACATTGGGATAACATGAGATGATGATCTTCCTTGAGAATTAGACCTCTGGATTATGATGAGATTTGAAAGAAGGCTTGGACATACCATATTGGTGTAATATTTCTAGTTTCATATTGAAAATTGGTGTATATGTAGTAAAATTCAATCATGTGAGGAAGCTAATGGTTTTAGTAAATTTTTAACTTCACGAAATGAAATCCATAAATACACACTATGTTGGGTTCAGGATCAAACACTAGGATTAAATGATATTATCCAATATTTAATGATTTATATATCATGTTATAAATATCTGAGTCATGATATATATATAAGTACCAAATATATAACAATTTAATACCCATGCAATGAAAAAAGCGGATATTATCTGAAATGAAACCCGAACATTAGATTATTGACAAGAGGGTAATATAGGTTCATAATAAAACCATATATGTTTTTAGATTTAATAATATGGCTCATTAAAATAAGTATTATAAATTTATAATTATTATATATGTATTTTTAATGACTATGATGAGATTCGAGACCCAACAAATGGTGATTTACTCTTACAATACATTTCTATGAGATAAGTTATTTATTCCCCAACCAGTCAATTTATGTGGTGTGTATAATGATAATGGATTTATTCAATTATTATTATTTTTATATTTATTGGTATTTATAAATCTATTATATGTTCTATATTTCATGGGGTTAATTTTTTAAAATCTATAAAATTCATAAGATATTTTTTCTTAAATTATATTTATTTGAGACACATGTTTTTTTCTGCACCTACATTTCTCAATGAAGTGTGTATACATACATTGAAATTTTATATCATGAATATTATTATTTTTCATTTTTTTGGATTAATGTAATTTTATTTTAATAAATTGGGATTATGGTCCAAAGAATCCATGTTATTGGAGTTTAATTAAACAATATCATCAACTTTATGTTTATTCTTCTATTGATGTAATATTATTATCCATATCTATATAAAATTACTAAATTTTATACACCTATTGTAATTCATGATATATTAATATATTGGAACAATTTTTTTACACTATAGAGAATAATATTTTTAAGAACTTTTTTTAACAAATATTCACTTTACCCTGGTCAGAAATATGTATTCCTTAAAAATATTTCAAAAAGGGTTTCCAAGAATATTATACTACTCTAATAATTTTTTTTTTATTAATTTATACCCTTATTTCTTTGACTAATGTTTTCAATGGAATGATCCTGTCACATTCTAATGGAGTATTTTCTAAAGTCTTTAATCTAAAAAGTAATTTTCTTTTTTACCTCAGAAAACATTTATGGATTTACCCGCTTAAAAATTGTTGATGATTTAATTTCTTGTTTAAGAGGATAATTTCTAAAAACTGTTTCAAAAAGTGTTTTTATGAAAATTTATCGTGAAATTTTTTATGTTTTAATGAGATTTATTTAAAGTATAAATTATATTTTCCTCAATAAATGTTTTCAAATTATCCATACAAGTTATTAGCCATATATGATAACATACACTGTTGTTACTCATTCCCTTATAGAAATTGATCAAAAAGATTCATAAATATTTTTCTAGAATGTTTTATATTTTTATGGATTGATTCTTATGATACTAATTTCACCTCAAAAGGTTTTATGCTTTTGAAACCTACTTCCATTCAATAGTCATACTTTCATGAAGTTATTATGAAACCTATATCATTTCATAGGCTATTATGTGTTGAAATTTAAATGATACCAATTTCATTTCATGGGATATGACATGATTATTATAAAACCTATCTATTTTTATGGTTCATGATGTGATGAATGTTTTATAATAATTTGGAACATGTATGGGTTAGTTGTATATATTACACTTAAGAATTTCATAATGATACTATGTATATGATTTTAGAAGGTGCATAGGTTATAGACAAATCCCAAAACCAAGAAGGTACATGGGTTTTATCCAAATCCAAAAACATATATAGTTCATGGGTTTTATCCCAATACAGAAAATAATAATATACATGGGTTGTATCCCATGTCTAATAGAATGTGGGTATACAGGTTATAGCCCAATCCCAAAAAATAAGATGGTGCGAGGGTTATATCCCAATCCTAAAAGTAAGAGGGTACAAAATTTATAAAAGAAGCCTGAAAAGATGAATGTACATGGGTTGTAAACCAAGGCTAAAAGTAATAGGGTATACAGGTGGTTAGCCAAAGCCAGAAAAAGGTACCTGGGTCATATACCAAACCTCACATGCTATAAAGATATTGTTAGGTATCCTTGACATATGATAATATTTTATTTTGTTAATACCAAAAATTACATGTCTTATTGTCATGATATTCTTTCATCATTTTTTCTCTTAATTATCAATGAGATATGTATTATGAAATTAAATAATTTCTTATTATCTCTAATGTTTTTTGTAGGATCTTAAAATTTTATTATCAAGTTCCATAGCCTCTTGATCATGTTATGATTATGCATTTTCATTATTTACATTTACTGGGCATCTGATCTCAACCCTTTCTTATGTTTCCCTTTCCTAGGTTATGAAGAATGTGTTTTGGAATAATTACTAAAGGTGGAGATAAAAATGGGTAATGTTGAAGATATTTAACTAGGATATAATATTTGAATTCAATGTTTCAAAATACACAAAACTTTTATAGTTCTTAGGAATGTATTTATTAATGTACTAAATATTGATCTAAGATAATGTAATATCCACGTAAGTTATGACTAAGTAGTTGTAGTTGGTATCAGTAGAATATTTTAGTAAATTATTAGAATATATTTTTGGATAACTTTATTTATATACCTAGGTATATTACTAAGTATATTTCTAGTTATGTATCTTAGGATACATATAAGGATGAGTCAACATTTTGAGAAATACCGTGTAATTTTGTTAAAGGATAAAGTGGGTGGTTTTATATAAATACATCCTTGTATGTATACTACAAGTGGATATTTCTCTTTAAAAATTATATCTAGGGGTAAAAACATTGAAAATATGTCCTAGCCCTGAATCGAGGAAATCTGGTACCTGGACATGGGCATTGAAGCACACCTGGTTTGACACTCCCAGATGATATACATTGTGTGTCCAAAAACACTTAATAAACCATAAAGAATGTTTTAAATAGTAGTTGAATATGAATATCATAGGATAAACATAATGTGTAAAAGATTAATTATTTACCATCCATGATATAGATACCCAATAAGTAATTTTTCATGAGTATATGCTATGATAATATGATAAATGATTATTGAACTACACTTTATAGTTTTAGTCAATATATATGACTAATATTAACATGGTTAACATTTAATGTTTCAAATGTGGTAAGAATGGGAATTATGAAAACAAATTTCCCAAGTAGAAATATCGTAAAGAGAATAAAGAAGGATGTAATATTATTGGTTATACTCATAAAGATAAATATACCACATATGACATGTGAAATGTATTTTACTTTCTTCCACTATTGTGACCATTAAAAATAAGAAGTATGATTAGATTTAGATTGAGGATACGTAACCCGTTATTCATATTTAATATTCTTGTACGGAGGTATTAAGTAATAAGCTGATGAATCCTAAGTATTTGTTTATGTATTTTGATGGATGAATAAAGTATTTTTGTTATTGAATTTAGTGATTATGTTATATAAATAAATAAATATATACATATTGTCAGTATATATTTTCACTTAGTATTGAAAAGGGAATGTCTAATGGTGATGAAAAAATATAAATATATTTCATTGAAACATGATATTTGGATTGAAGGATCGTATCCCTTATTTAATGCCAAACATTGAGACAATGATGTCTTGTTATGGACAAAAAGGATATAAATAAGTAAACTGGATGGTATGAATTACCCTTGATCTAATTATTGACAATGTGTTCCATGTCATCAAGGATAAATCATACAACTTCATGTATTTAAATGATATATACTTTAATCATTGGAATAATCATGAATTCATGTTTTAAAAAATAACTTATGAATATTATGGTTGTTAAAATGTTTCAAGGGAATATACAATGAGGGTATTCACATGTTTGGAATGTCACAACCATTTAGTAGATTTTAATACATGGGGGATAAATTTTATGCCTACATCATGACATTATTTCTAAGTCATTGAATTTTAATAATTCATAATGGTTATAAGGTTATCCATTTATGTAATGTTTTGGATAAACATCATATAAAGATATTAAGATTAAATAGTTATCACTCCATATAAAAAGGTATGAATATTGGACAGCCTATTAAAACTTCGTTCTATTCATGAAAACTGATGACATGTGGGATGGCATACCATGGATATCATGATCATTTAGTACTTTAGGAATGAAAAGTTCACTTTTAGAGAATGTGGTGAAGGGGAAAAAAATAATAAACGATGATGATGTCTTGAAATTAATGCAAGGAAATATTTGCATTAAATTTTTTTTCTTTAATAAAAAGATATTGAATCCAAAAAATTTATCCATGTATATCCGTTTATGATAAATCTGTTTTTTCCTTAGTTTGTTGTAGATTTATTACTTTCTGATTGTTAACATTTTCCTGACAATGTTCAATATTAATATACATCAGATCATGATAGTTATATTTTTATTCCATGTCCATGTTTTCATTTACAACCTATTATACCCTATGTGGAAACCCAATTATATATTATTTTGGTTAACATAATGGTTCTAAAACTTCTATTCTAAGGGATGTTTAAAATTCTTTTTTATGATGTCGGGTTCTATGAATGAAATATTCATGTATTAATCCTTTGATAAACAAGATGAATATCAAGTGTGAAATTAATTTATTTGGTATATTAATGTTACACCCCAAAATTTTTTGAATTATTTTTTTCGAGTTGATTTAATATATTTGATATTGTTCATTTCACGCTACATAGAAGATAATTTATTTTATATTAAAGATCTCTATTTGGATTATATTATATGTGACACCATGTAAATCATTCAATAAATGAAACATAAAATTTAGATTTAACCAAAAAGGACATCTTTTTTAGCTTGCATTATATGGAATAATGACATTCCTCGATGGCTTATGAAACACACATGTCCGAGGCTTGCTAAATGTAAATATATTATTAAAATAGTATTATTTATTATAATAATATGTAACCTCAAAATTATATTAGAGTTATGAATAGTATTAAAAAAATTATAAATATATAAGGTTTATATGATGTAATAATAATTCAATGTTACCAATTAATTATAATTTAATATGGAAACATATTAAATAGAATAGATAATATTTTTATTTTTATTGTAACAAAGTTGATTTTCCCTAATAAATTAAATTAACTTCAATTGGTGACAAATATTAATAAAATATATATGTCATATAATCAAAAAAATATTTTTTATGTTCATTAAATAAAATTGATATACATAAGAAAAAGAACAAGGACAATTTTATGCATAAAAACAGAATTTTTTTTAAATTTAGTTTTACAGTATATTAATGGAGAGCCCATTTTGAATACCAATTTTGTAAATTTTATAGACCTAATATTTTAATATAATATTAATAAAAGAACGAAATTTAATTAGATAAGGGTAATGTTTTGGTATTTTTCTATGTGGATACATTTTCTAATGAATAGTAAAAATTATAGAATTTATGTTCTAAACTATTTTTTCATATAATATATTTATATTGATAGATTATAACATAAATTGGATTAATAGTTTAAATATATAAAATTGTTTTCATTTAATAAAATTTATGCAATTTATATCAATTTTCATTGAAATTGGATAAAAAATTGTAACAAACTTTTGAATTATTTTACATTCAAAACTCATATTGGTGACCTTACTGCAATATTAATATTAATTAAATTTCATCTAATTTTGTGATTAGCATTTTGGAAAATAGGATTAGACATTTTAAATCATCATAATATTTACTTTATCATAATTTCAACGTAGTTTCAGACCAAAAATATTAGTGAATGTGATTAAAATTAATTACATTGATTGTTGTTAAATTAATCATACTAATGAACAAAACCATATCCTTAAGGCCCAAAATGAGCGATAAAATTGTACAAAAACCATTAAATGGAAAAATATAGATCTTATCCTCCCTATTATAGACATTGAAGCATTATTTTATTAGATTTCAACATGGAAAATGATAGTATATTTTTCTTTTAATTATTTACAAGTGTGGAAGTCCTAATTCCCTTTAAAATGACACCCATGTTCCCTCTTCTTCAAACCTCTCATACCACTTCGGCCATAAAAAGTTCTTCCTAATGCACTTACACAAATCCTTTAATTAATTTTTTATACCACCCTTGGGGAATAATGTTTTTCACGAAATCCTTTAGGCACAAACCTAAAGGAATAACATGATTAAGAGGCAACACCTTCTCCGGAGCTCATTTTTTATTCTCATTCTCTACCCTACACTTTTTATATTCTTGGATTTGATAGCAACACAATTATACTAAATATAATACGATGTTTATTTATTGTTTCAGCCTACAGTTACACAAAGATCAATCTAATGGGTAACCAACATATTATTTTGTGTACGGTGGACTACTGCCTCACTAAATGATGATTGGTCAATTTTCATTTACCACCTCTCATGGTATACATTTGGATAGAAATATATTTATATTTAGTATATATTATATATATTATTAATTTATGCTTCTGTATTCGTTTTACAACACATTTCATTTTTTAATCTCTAAATGGTGTAAATATGATAATTGTTTTTGAGGAAGTGTAGAATACCGCCCCCTCAAAGCGAAGTGATTCGTTCCCAGACTACAAGGAATGTTTTAAGTATTGGTTTAGTGAAATTATATGATATATATATCATTATAATTATAATTTAATGATATTATATACATATATATATAATTCATTTTCTTAATTTCTTTCAATGTGATTATTAAAACGGAAACACCGCTTGAGCATAGCTATGACGTACTATCTCTATGAACAATGTCTTCCATTTCATAATTCTGTATTGTATAGATTATAATAATAAAGATATAACAAATATATTTGATTTTTATATCATTTTTTACATTATAAAATCTTGAAATAATAATAAGGACTGAATATATAACAAATTAAGACACATGCGAATAACAATGTAGATATTAGCCAAATTGAAACATTAACATATTATTATTACCAAGAGGGTAATATAAGTCCATAATATAACCAGTTATGGTATTATATATAATTATCTGTTTGTTTAGATGATTTATAGTAAATTAATATTTATTATACAATTTTTTTTGAAAGATTATGATGTCATTAAAGACACATGGTAAGGGTATTTAATATCAAATTATATTTCCCTATTATATATGATTTACTCACCACCCATTACATATATTTTGTGTGTATAGTGATTATGTATGTATTAAGTATTTATGGTTCTTTAAATATCCATTATATGATCATTATTTCATGGGGTTAATGTTTCAAAAGCTACCGAATTAGTAAGTCAGTTTTGTCTAAATTTTATTTCCTTGAGAAAAAGGTTGTGTTATGAACCATTATTTTTCCATGGGGTGTATATAATTACATTGAAATGTAATATCAGTATTTTTAATATTTTAATGAAATTATAAGTTTCATTTAATTTATTTTTCTTGAATATGGATTCTGGTCCAAAGATACCGTGTTATAAGAGTTTATTGAAACAATCTCATCACATTTCATGATTGTTTATGTTCGTGCTTCCTGTGATGAAATAATATCACCAATATTTTAATAACCCTAATGAATATAGTTATCCATTGGTTCTTCAACATATATTCATTTATCGGTACCCTTTTGTTCTAATATTTGGAAAATAATATAGTTCAGAAAGTGTTTTTATATATGCCAGACAGTACCCTCCCTTTAAGGAAAAAATAATGGTTCAATAAAAATATATATTTTCTAAAAAGGGTTTCTACGAAAATTGTAAAACTCTAAGAAAATATTTAAAATACAATTTTCCATTTTTTCCTTTTACAAATTTTTTCAAAGGAATATTTTTTTCGATTTCTGAAGAATTTATTTTTCTATTTTTTTATCGTGTAAACGAAATGTTCTGTTTAACTTGTAATACATGTATTGATTTAACCACCATCAATTATTTGAAGATGTTTTTTTCAATTTTGAAAGGTTATTTTTTAATATTTTTTGTTAAAACGGGTTTTCATGAATATTGTTTTCAAATTTATTTATGTTATAAAGATACATTTTCAAATAAGAAATGATATTTACCACAAGAAATGATATCAAAATATAATTACAAGTAATTCTATGTCTCAGATAACATCTGTTGATGTTAGTCATTCCCTTCATCATAATGTTCCAAAAGATGAATTCATATTCATTATTTAAGTGTTACTGTTGTTAAGGAATGTTGATTATTACACCTATTTAACGTATATAATTTTTATTCTTTTGAAACCCACTTCCTTTCACGATTTATGCTTTCAGTATGTGATATTGAAACATAACTGTTTTCATCAATTTTGATGTGATGAAATTTTAATGATAACCATTTATTTATTAGTATATGATTTGATTTTTATAAAACCTATTTATTTTTATGGGTCATGATATGATGAATTGGTCATATCATGTGGAACATATATGTATGATTTTATTATGGGATGTGTGGGACGTAAATATTCCCCTATGTCAATGGGTTATAGTAAGTTTTATATGAGCTCAATGGGTACAAGGGTAATATTAGAAACCCAAAAACATGAATTAACATGTATTTTATTCAAATAGAAAAATTAATATGTAATAAAAGATTTAACCAAATATCTAAAAAATTATTGTACATGGGTTGTAGCCCAATCCAAAAATAAAGAGGGTACAGATGCTATAGTCCAAGCATGAGAAGAAGAATTTACAATGGTTGTATCCCAATCCTAAAAGTATGAGGGTACATGGGTTATAACCCATAACTGAAAACAAGAAGTTATAAATGTTGTAGCATGAGCCTAAAAGTAAGAGTGTACACGGGTTGTTAGCCTAAGCCTGATGTAGGTTCATGGGTCATACCAAAGCCTAACATGTTATAAAGGTCTTTTGGGTAGCCTTGATATAATATTTTATTTTTTATGTCTATTCCACAAATTCATTTCCTCATTCCAATTTTATGATTTCAAGGAATATGATTTTAATTATCTTATGATCCATGTCTTAAGAAATTACAATCACTATTATGATCTCACATATGAAAGGTATGATATTTAAATATAACGATCCTGTTGAATACACTTTTTTCATGTTATTTTTATAAATTCCCATTATATACTCTTACAAGGAATCTGAGATCACACATTTATTGTGTTTACTTTCACCAAGTTATGAAGAAAAGCTTAAGGTATAATTACTAAAGATGGTAAATATAATGGGAGGTGTTAATGATATATCACAAGGATAGATGATTTTGTTTCCATGTCTCCAAAGACAATAAACTATTAATATCAACAAGTATGTATTTTTACAATATATTTAACATTCATATAAAATGTTTTAATATACATATATGTTAATCCTTGGTCGTTATACTATAGATTATGAATATCTAGAGCATATATCTCTCAACACCGATTACCAACCAATCGTAAATTATATATGGTACTCCAACACTCAGCCTAGTGGGGAGACACACACAACACTATATATCCAAAACATGGTGTGTATCCTCTGTCACTAGAAAACTGTGAAATGTTCTAACAAAATATCCAGAGATGGTTTATATTTAAGAAATCACAACTCTCTATTGGGTTTCTATCACACATGGGATTCTTATTAACCAACCTTCCACAGTAATGGAATACCACATAACAACCAGTTAATACATTATTACTAACACTGCCTTTTAATGAAGTCTAATGGTGACAGTTCCTCCCATTGGATGAATAACTTCACAATCTAGTAATTAATCCACCATGACTGGTACGGTCATATTCCCTCAAATTATGCTCTTGTATGAGGTCCTGGTTCACCATCTCATAAATATTAGAAACTTCATGACATTCAATCGATACTAGATGGAATACCTTTCACATTACTTGAAATGAATTCCCCCTGATTGTTCATCACCTACAAGAGGAAGTGATTGGTTATAGAGCTCAATGAAACGTGATGAGTAATGCATGAATGTCATAACATCCTTCTCCAAATTCACAAATTCACCAACTTGACCAGATCATAAAATATATTGGAATATTTAATTATAGAAACTAGTGTGTAAGTCCGTCAATAAAAAACCTAGTGTATATTTTATAAATTTAGAACATCTGACTACTATTTGGATGATCTGTGAAGTATTTAAGATACACAATTCACAAAACTAACAACACACGCCTATGTGTACTTGAAGATCGAACAGATTGATTCAATCAATGAATCGTCAACTTATAGACTACATTCTGCTAATAATGCAGTTGGGTCCTAATATTAGAACACCCTAGTATACTAAAAAACAATGGTCATAGACTCTATGGATTCCTTAATAGACTGTATATGTGTTAGTAATCCCTCTCTTGGCCATGTGTTATTAAATAATATAGTAATGATTTGTTTAACTATAGGAGTTATCATAGGTGGAACTATATGTGGTGTAATTGTCTCCACATTAATATAATTTCCATTTTCAGCTTCTTAATAGTTTACCCAAATATATCATGGAGGAATATATCTACAATGATAATCACACACCTATGTATAATATGAAAAAGTATAAGAAATTATGGTTTGAAAGAGAGGGATAGTTTAATTGACCTGGTAAAAGAGATATACTAACAATACTACCTACATATATTATTAGTTAAATTGTGATAATTATAATCGTAAACATAAATTCTAATTTATACGGGGTTCCAATCCTATTTTAATGAATAAATTATCTTTAATATGAAATAAAAATACCCATTTAATGAAATACATTTCTTGAAGAGTCTAAATTTAGTATGTTTATAAGAAGTGGTTTAGTAACATGGGCTTATGTCCCCATGTTATAAATATTTAAACATTAAAATATGAAATTAAAAATCCATTTTACCCTAACCGTATATTTAATGTTATTTATTTGAATGTAATATTTCTGTATTAAAATATTTAGTAATATTGATTACTATTACCAATTTATATTAGAATAAAAATATAAATTCTAATCGAATGTATATTTAACAGAAAAAAATATTATTAACATTAATAATTTGAGTAAAAATGTTTATATAAAATGGTTCATTTATATTGATTTCTATTCATTGATTATTGAGTTAAATTAAAATAAATTTCAATTGGAATTAAATTTAATAATATTCTTCAAAAAAGATTATACATATGTGGCATGGGTACCATGGAATATCCATGTTAACGATTGTTAAATAATGTCTCGTCATCATTATATGTATGAAAAACCCATATTGGTTTTTTATACACATTAAATAATGAAAATTTCATGTTATTCAAATAATTAAAGTTACATGATTTAATCATAAAAATCAACTCACAATCAATAAGTAAAAAAATAAGAAGTTGCAATGAGATATGCATATCAAGGTATATAAATGATCTAAAAATCAATATATTCCTATTAATGTTAATTATCTAATACCCTATTTTTTGTTCTATCCCATTGGTAGGAATATATAAAACATAACTACTTATATCATGTTCAATACTTGATGGTGATTTTTGAAGAAACGAAACATTTAAAATCTATAACAACAATTCATATCCCATGAAACACAGATTTCCCCCCACACAAGGGTTACTAATTCTAAGTAAAATCGTATTAACTTGTTTTAAAACATCCAAATTTCCTATTTTCCAAACCCATGTATTAATAAATATGACAAAAATACATCTAATTGAAAAATGTGACCACCCAAGCCCAGTTATAGACAAGTGACTTGTATGGTTGGTATTATAGACCCATGTGAACCTTCTGATATATGATAGGTTTTCAAATAATAGTGAGTGTGTATAGGGATATTGAGGGGAGACTATATATTTTTAGAGTGAATCATAGTATAAATATAAAGTTTACACATGATCCAAATATAAAATAAATAACCATAAATAATGTAGAAGTCAATATACTATAGAGATGTTATCATGATGATATAATATATGAAGTGGGAAGGAGATGATAGAATTTATACATTTAGTAAGAGAATAAAAATGATATTAAAACACCAAAAGAAACTATCTCAATGAGCATCTATAGAACTAGTTCATTCATTTACAATATTCCTCATTCATAAATAGGAAAACAAATTCCATAGTCGGGAAATTATATTTATCTTTAACTACATTCATGTATTCTACCTAGGTGGCATGAAATAACCTAATAATGTAGTGAGTTCAACATTGTAGGACACTACCAATAGTGTATACTAAAAATCCAGTCAAAAAGTATAAATAGAAATATTGTTATGGTATAATAACAAAATTTATTAAAATAAATAGACCCCATATTGGTCATGGAACCTCTTGAGATACCTGACCAACCATACCATATTCAAACTTATCCAGACGACTGTAAATATGTGTCCTATCAATTTCATTCTAGGGACCTAAATTAAGTATCCAATTCATCCCAAATGATGTTACCAAAAGTAATCCATGTAATGGGTCCAATAAATCCCACACAATAATCCCTTTTCAAATTTATTAAAGACCCACGAAATTCTTGACATTTGGTTGTATTATCAGTACAAATTGATCCACCAAATATGTTTATATAGTAGGTTTTATGTTATATTCATGGCATGAAACATATTAAATAAACTCAATAGAGTTTCTAAACAATAAAAGTAAATTTATCACTTCATTTTAGGCAGGTCTTCAATAGATCCCAAAGGGGTAAACATAATGAGTTATTTATTTATGGATATGAAGATAAACCTTGGATACCTCTCTATAATTATATGTTTTTATGAGGATTCATATTAATCCACAACAATATGTCACTTCATTCAACAGATTAATAAATTGACTGAATTAAGGATTTTTGTTCCACTTTTTATTTAGATCAATTAATCAGATGTCATCGAACATGTTCTTTGAAGGATTTGAAGGTCGAGAATCCAAATCATTCTTTTCAAATTCTATTCAATTTCTAGTGTGACAAAAATCCTTAAATTGTGGCCGATACATAATTATAAATTAATCATATGGTTTATTTTCCATCCAATTTAATAATTTCATCTTTAATGATCACAAATCACAATTCCTTGTAATGTAACCATTCTATTTACCAATTCAAGGAATTAAATTATTAAATTCCACTTATGAATGACGTTATAGACACACCCTAAGGGGAGGTTTAGTTACAAAAAAAAATCAGGGATTTCTATAAAAAAACACACTCTGAGATGTGTATTTTATCTATTTCAAAAAAAATATAATTATAGAGGTTAGGGATAACTCACCAAAATGGATTGTTTTTGTGTGATTTCCCAACTCCAAAAGTATCTAGGAGACTAATAGAACATATATGTCAATGTATAACTAAATAATTAAAGAAGATATATAGTGACACAATACATTGAGATATATTTTTACAATAATTTTACAGTATAAATAACAAATAACTACATCTTACAACAAGTGATCCTTGTGTACTTGGAATATTGGTTCCATAATATATCAAAAGGACAATAGAAAATTAAATCCTTAATTTATTCTTCATTCTGAGGAACTCAATCCATTTCTACTCCTATCACTTCACAAGATATCCTGAGAAAAAATATAAAATAAATTAGCGTTCTGAATATCTCAGAAAAGGAATACTCATGACAATAATACTATAAAATCTTTGTTAGAGGAAAACCACTAAAGATTTATTAAAAATAAATAAATATACAAAAATCAAGGACAACAATCCAAAAAAAAGTCAACTACAGATCATAAAATGCATACCCGTTACCACATCCATGATAGGTTGCCTCCTAAACAGTAGCCAATTCCCACTCTGACCATTGACAGTGCATTAGAATCTCGGAATACATATTTCTATCATTAAATTTATCCATGGATAAATACTATTTATTTATTTTCTTATCCTTTTTTAGACCTGGGAAATACCAGATTTCCTTCATGTCAAAAGACCTGGTAGGCACCGACTTCGGTAGGTAATAATATCCTTCCCCGACCTTCTTCATGGTTCAATAGTCATAACCTCCCCATTTTAGGACACATTATTCTTCAAACCCATAAAAATTTCAGTATAGTATGTTCCGATCATTACCCTATCATTTTCATTGTCACTATTTGAGACACCCCACCCCCCATTTTCTAGGGATATGCATGTTTTGGTAACCATCATTCACTCCTAGGACTTTTTGATATTATAATTTAGTATCAATCATGACTTAACATTGTGGGTGTTGTACAGATTCATGAACACTTATTAAATCCTTCATCATTACACCTTATATGGTCACAATATTTTATTATGAGAAATCATAACAGTGTTGGAATCATTGTTTACATGAGAACCCCCCTCCAGATGATATATCTCATCATACTCTAGTTATTAAAAGTGGATACAAATTGGGAATTTAACCAGTTGCATGTGGAGACCTTGACAATCATATAATTGGAACCCTTATGTACCCCTCTTTCATACTGTGATCACTAAAAACATCCTCACCTAATCCCATTTAAACTATAACCCATGCAACATTTTCACTGGCCACAATGTCTGAAAGTCCCTCATTAAGATCATAAAAACATAAAAACATCGTATTTTAATATCATAAAAGAATAGTAAGGCTCTAATAAAAAAATAAAAAAACAATAAATCGTGAATTACATCGATGAAAACAAAAAATGGTGGACAAAGTTCTTTAGAGTATTAGGTTTACCACTTAAATTCCATAAGTAATATCTCATGAGCTAAATGTTTTAACCAATGCATTAATGTTCAATCTAAGAAGACCAACAATAACATGTTCATGGTTATGTGTTCTCTAAAACGAAATAAATCATAAGGAATAAAATTAAAAATTATCATCGACAAGAAAATTGATAGAAAATTTTACATCAAACAATATTCAAAATAAAATTCTTAAAGAAAAATTTTGAGAAATTATCATAAGGAATTTCTTACCCCATTAATGTAAGAGAATATTGGATATGTATATATGTAACAAAAGTTTTTAGAAAATTTATTAAATTATATAACATTAATGGGGGAGATTAATTGAGATATAGTGATAATTGTGATAACCCAAAAAATGGTTTTTTTGTGAGATAAAACATAGCTTGAGTTCAACTCATATGCCCAAAATGGCTTTGGTAATTTTAATATTGTCCATGATATTGTTAATAATTCCCTTATAGAATAATAACAATTATATAATTATCAATTATATATATTAATAATACTATTTAAACCAACCATGAAATAATTTTTTGAAAATGAACTACACCAAAATCATGGAGACAGTAGGTCATAAAAACAGATAAAAAACATTATAATTTTTCAAATGTCCATATTAAAATATTCTAGGTGCTATTTTATAGATCTATAATGATAAATTCATAAAAAATATCATATTATTATTGAAAATGACTAATATATAATGTGGATATGATCACGTAATGAAAAATGAGTCATATATCATCATTGAGGTGGTAATTCACACGTGCACCAGAACTACATTATCAAGATTTAATGAATAAAAAATGTAAGAAAATGTAAGATATATTTTTCATAAATAAATATATATATTTAATTAAAATAATATATATACATTAAATCTATAATCATAAATTTCTATATGAGGTATTTTTAGAAAATGACTTACATCGTTTCCTAAGGCTTTACTCAACCGTACACACAAAATATTGTTTAGATTTCCATTTGATGGAGGAAGGAATTGAATAATGTTATCCAATTAATATAATAAAATATCTGTATATGTTATATACTAATGTTATCATATTGACATATTTGAATAATATTTTAATATGGTTAAATAAGAAAAAAATATTCTTTGTTAAGAAGAATACTTAATATTAAAAATCCCTCGTTCACTCTAAACCAAAAATATTCATAGTACAACCTTATAAAAAACAAATGATCCTCTGGTATGAGATGGTATTTAAGGATGATATTTTTGTAGATATTAGATTATAAACTATACTTTTTATGTGTTATGAGAAGATAAGAGTATGTTACCTTTCATATGTGATGGGAGGGGCCAATTTTAAATTTTCAAGGTTTTAAAATAATTTAAATTCAATTAAATTGACAAATATATCCAAAATAGCTCATATAAAATTAATATAATGGTATTGTTTATATAAATAAATCAATGGGGTTTTTAATACAAATTATGTAATTTCAACTGTTATAATATATATCTAACCCTCATGATGTTGTTTTCGACCTAAACCATAGTTATTAATATTTAATATTTTTATTATTCATTATGATTAAAATTAAATGAAGAATTATATCCTAATATTAATTATTATGATTAAAAATATGTACTATATTTTATGGATAAAAATAAACATATTCAGAAATCATAAAAATATCAAATTATATAGAAATTAATTATATTATATTGATTAAAATTTTTCTTATGTATATTTTATTCCAAATAAAAAAAATTTATTGTAATTTTAATTAATTAATTTATTGAAATGAAGTTATAGAATTTTTGAAATAACTAATTAACCTTATTCATTAAAAAATAAATTATTTTAGAAAAATTAAAACATTTCACCCCATTTTAATTTTAATATTATTATTCCAAAACATATGTCTCTTTATCATATAAATTTTCTAAAATTTTATGAAATTAATAAAAGTATTTACTCACCTAAAAAAATTAAAAATCATTTCTAAAAAACATAATTTTTGAAGAAAAAAATGAATTTATTTGAAATTTAATTGATATATTTATTGTATTTATCAATATATTTATTTATTTTAGGAAAATTATATATTTCATCAATTATGTAATCCTATTTATACCATATAATTTAATATCTAGGTTATAACAATCATATTTAAATAATCAGGGTTCGTTTAGGCTTCTTGTTGCATTACATATACACAATCAATCATGGGATTTTTTTATAGTTGTTTGTTGTTAAAAAATTCCCCCTATTATGGAATTTTACCCCTGAAATATCATATTATATAATTAGGTGAAAATAGATGAAGGTATATCTTCTTCATGGATTCCTATGGCTTCTATGTTTCCTCTTCATATATATGGTTGTTTCATAATATATTAACTAAGTGTGTGGTCTAATGGTATAGAAATTTATCTTTGTTATAAAAGGTCATCACTATCTTCTCCTCATAATTGAGATCATTTTATTGAATTACCACAACTAAATCCAATAAATGTTTGGTATATACTTCCTCAATAGGGATACAAGGAATATGACATGTAATATAGAACGAGCAGGTGTGAGTACTAGTCGATAGTACAAAACTCTACTGTGATCGAGAATCTCAAATGGACGATGTGTCATGGGATTATATTTCTATTCTTCCTAAATATCATGAATCTATACCATGTATATATGTTTTAAATACATTATCCTTGATCTCAAACTCTCATACTCATCGATGATTGTCATCATAGATATTATGTCAAATTTTAGAAGGTATGATGTATTGTTGAATGGACTTTATCTTTTCAACCATTTCTTGAACCGTTTTATGTGCTAATATCTGGTGCAAAGAATCGTTCTTACAACATGCCGGTTTTTTAGATCTCTTCAATTAATGGGGTTTATATGCAGCCATTTTGATTGATGAGTGGAAACAGTTACTATATGAGAACATAACTAGATGACGATGTTGACTGCATCCCCCTATGAAGTCCATTGATCATTATCTCAACATGACTTCTAGTTTTTGGATAATATTCCATAATTTTAAAATATTGTGTGGTTTATAATAAATAATATTGGTCAAATTATTATTTATCACAACATGTCTTGAGCAATATATATAAATTTGTCCAAATCATCAAAATCAAAACTACGACCATGAAAATAATTCATGGAATATTTACCTCTATGTGGTAACTATTACTTATTTTGTTAAATTTTGTACCTTTTGGATATGGATCATAAATTTTTCCAAAGTCATATATTTCCCCAACAATAACACATGATAAAATTTCAATTTTATCAAGTCATTATTATTGGTCAGATTGATCAATTGATTATCTGATACTTGTAATTATGAATTGTAGAAAAATAAATTTTTGTCCTTAAAATGGATTTTTGTTGTCTAACATCAAAAATTACATCATTATATTTTGGATAAACCCATATACCAGCCTCTTAATTTTTAAATTAATTTTTATTCTATTTGTTGGGACCTCTGTTCTCCACTTCAATCTTATTTATCACCTAAGTTATCTACTTTCTAAATTTCATACTATGAGTTAAGTGTCTCTATTGATCTTATAATTTAATATGAGGGTAAAAAAATCCATTTTATGTTCATATATGTGTTTTATTTGATCTCTTTCTACATTGGATACACCAACAAATACTCTTTTCATTTCTCAACTAGTAATTGTACTCAACAAGAGTTTCATAGTTTTGTGAAAATAAATACTAATGATTTTAAATTTATTCCTTCAAATCAGAATTATATTCATCATGTTACTACATAAAGTGTTTTTCATCATGAGACACTCTCTTTGAAATCATTTTTTTTCTCTCCAAATATCCATCTCTCCAATAGTTTCTTCTAATTCGTCATGGAGAACAATCATTCACTCAACTCTCCATCATCATTATCTCTTTCATCCCATGTTTTGGAGTTAGAAAAATCATACACAGTAGACTTTTATATATGATTCTATATGATCTCAATCTCTTAATATTTAGATTCATCATAAAGGTCATTCCCTTGTTTTTTTCCTTTCTTTTTCTTGAATAAATATCTCTTTACAATTTTCTTACCATCCATATAGGCTAATGTCTTCCTCATGGGAATTTAGACTTCATATCATCCACATCTTTGAGTATCAAAGAAAAACATAATGTAATATGTCCAACCATTTAACATCCAAATCATGCTAGAGGATGATTCCCCATTAACATTACATTCCCACTTAATATATATAAGGAAAATAATGAAAAGACCATATCTATTTCATATTCAACTTTTTCAAATTTAATAGCGAACTTCTTCATGGCCTTAAATTCCTCCTCTTTGAACTTCACTTTTTTAAATGAATTAATTTCATAATTAGTCATCTTTTATACTATAAGAGTACTATGAAAAATATCTAATGGCATATTTTTGGATCAAGAAAATTTAGTAAATATTATTTCAGATTAAACTGAGCTGGATTTCTTCTAAATATGTCCTTAAAAATCCTTACATCTTCAAGAATTTCTCTAATACCACACATTTAATCCATAATAACATCACTAAACCTATGAATTTATCTACTGTATCTTTGTGGTTCATTATCATGTCTTTATATTTTTTCCATAGAACCTATAATTATGATTATCAAAAATTTGAATCAACATCATTGATATTTAATATATTCATTCCACATATCATGCATTTACATAAAAGACATCGCCTTCATGTATAATTTGTTAGATAATGCTCCACCCAGGGTATTTATTCCATTAGAATCAGCATTAATTTATATTATGTCTAATTTTTATAGAACTCCACTTTCTATACTAGATAATATAACAAACATATTTGTTATTAAGACATACATAACTAATTAGTGGATGTACTTCATTATCTAATTCATATAAAATTGAAAATTGTTTCCCTCAAAAAATGGGAATCCCTTTGTGATTAGAACCCTCTATTCAAACCAATGAGATAGAAAAACACATTATAAAAATTCTACTAGACAGAAAATATTTTTATCCTAACTACATTAAATAAATTGATAGGGGGAGTGTGAATCAGGGTATGATAGACTAGAAAACTACCAACTGGGATCATGATTCATCATTAATCAAACCACTATTCTCACCCTTTCCCATTGAACTGTATGAGAAAAAGTCATAGAATGAATGAGAATAAACAATTTTACTTAGTTCGCCATAATTTTCCAACATCCAAGATATATAAATATATAATTTTCATACGTACCAAAATGACTAAACTGTATTGTTATTATAATGCTTAGAGGGGATAAAATATCCTTCTTGGTTTACAATCAATCACAATTTGAAAGCTTAATGATCTCTCAATATAAGTGTGGTCCTAGATCATTCATATAATTCTACTATTGATCACTTGAATAAATATTATAGAGAAATCATGTATTTCATCAATACGTTTCACATTCTGCCATATAATGAATAAATCATTACAATAAAATTTTACATAAAATCCCTCCGGTTTTTATAACATACATTTTATAAAAACCCAATCTCATAATTCACAAAACTAGCTAATAATTCAATAAAAATTTCAAATATTCAAAAAAATTTCCTTCTGTGAAACACTTAATTATTATATTAAAAAATTATCATATTTCAGGAAACATCGCTCCTCCAAAAAACTAATTTTCTTATAAAAGCTTCATAAAGTATATAATTCATGAAATTAGTTAATGAATTAATAACCATTTAATTTTATTTATGGTATATTCTCATCAACAAATAGTGTATCCTTCTATATGTAGATTGGGCCTACCCTCCAAAAAAAATTATTTCTATCCACATTAATATTTTGAAACATGTAATTTTTATTATTCAAACTCTCATACTTTAGGAATCCTTAATAAAATTTCACATTTGTGAAAATTTTTATAATTGTGTAACTGAGTACCTTTTTCTTCACGCGTCATCCATATTTCTAGAAACATTGTTTTTTAAAAATCCAAAATGACATGAAAACAATTTTTCTAGAAAAATATAACGTTGAAATATTTTATTGGGGTTGTCTTATAATCCATAATTTGTGAATCTTGTCCCTTCCCTTAAATTTTGGACCCCAAAAATTGGGAAAACACTATGAAAAGACACCAACATGTACACACTACATTCAATACAAAATCCAAGACATCCATACCTATATATTTATGCATTTTAAACATGCCTAATAAATAATGAGACAAAAACTCCACAACTGAACATGTAAACCAGTGTTTTAAATGAACACAATCAATCATGAATTTTCTCAAAGTTACATAGAGGGATTTTTGCCAAATAAACTCCCTAATTAGTATTTTTTGAAACATCTTATCTTTTTATATCACATTAAATATTTTTTCGAACATAAAAATTCATATTTATCTCTATTATATTTTATTGAAATTTATTCATGATATTTTAGTTAGTGCTTAATGATTTTCTCAGTATCCTATTTATGACACCTGAGCTATGATGAGTATGAGAAACCTAAGTAGCCTGGAATTTTCATCAATGAATCACATAATACCATAAATAGGAAACCACTTTCATCATTAATCCCATTTCTTGTTATATATATGCATTGATAAGACATCTTTAGAATCATCATATTTAAAATATCCCTTACTTTGTTGCACCTCCTATCATTTTCTCTCCTATCATGAAAACGATATTTTCTACCCCTTTGTAAATGAACCAAAAGTTAACATCATATTTACTGGACCAATATAAAGATATCATATCATCACAAAAAGGAATAACACACCATACCAAAAGGATATCATAGTTACAGATCCACACATATTCAAATGTTAGGAATTGATATAACTATAATTGATATTAGATTACATTAAAATACACATTTGGGTTTGGACTTCATCAGAATATATGAAACCTAATGTTCTATTAGAACATACACCAAATTCATAAGTCTATGATCCACATATTACATGATAATGTGATACTTAATTAAAATGTTCTTTATCAATGACTGATGAATGGTAGTTTTTTTATCATTTATTGAACTAGAATTATCACAATAGATTACAATTAGAGACTTAACGTCAACTACCATATCATTCAGATGCTACTTTATCCAAACACACTATGTGAAATATATTTTTGCTATAATATATCCAGATTCTACATTTCTCCAAAAATGAAATCTTTTTTCTTAAACATCCAAGAAATAAACATTCCTATATGATATAATGGTCCACCTTTTGTGGATTTTCAATCATCCACTAAACCATCCCAATTTTCTTCCATCTATCAAAATAACTCATGATAAAATTTTTCATTTTAAAATATTCTAAAATTCCCCATGATATTGATACACTCATGTATTCTTTTTCTTTCATGTAACTGGAATTATTTGGGTTTTCGTAGATAATACACTACATTGAAGATGGAATAAATATTTTCCGGTCAAGTTTCTATTAATTATAATATAATAACATTGATCTAGATATATTTTCTGATATTAACCACTTTTCCTTCACCATCTCATGAAAAAATCATCTAGTTTGCCACCCGAATATTCGTTTACTTTGATATCTATTAAAAAATTTCCCAAAACCACTACTGAATATTTTTATAGAAAATTTAATGTTCAAATTCAAAGATTCATAACGTATAAACCAATGAAAAACATTAGTTCTAAAATAATTTACATTTTAACTGTGCATTTCATCGACTTTGAGAACTATTTACGCTTTACTTCATATTATACATCAAATATTATATCATTGAAAAACACCATCAATGTCATCATTTTATTAATATAATTTATTAAATAGATATTGTAATATACTACATTATGATGAAAATTGATTATCTTTAAAAACTAATCAAGTATTTAATACCATTCTCTCATTGACAACATCAACCCATATAGAACATTATTTAGCAAATAAACATTGTTTAAACTTCAGAATAAAAAAACCTTCTGGTTGTTCGATGTATTGTTATTATTACAGAACCCTATTTTGAAATTTTTTGTTAATATCCGTATGTAATTAATAAATTTTTCTTATTACTGTTACATCCAAGAATATCATGATTTATTACAACATTAAAATAAGTGAATATTTTTTTTCAACATGTATTCACTCAAACTTGGACTATCACATTCACAAAACCATTGTTTTTTTTTTATTTAACAATCCATATACATTTTTTTTTCAAATGACCATTTTTTCTGATGATATTATATTATTCCAACCTAAAACCTTTCTAATTAGTTTTTGATATTTAATTTGGTCATGATCTTGATTCATTCCATGACCCAGTTTTATTCTCAAGTTGTATCGTCCAATATTTCAATATATACCCAAGATAATAAGAACACTGTTTTATATATTTCATTATATTTATTTCCACATGAACTTCTTAAAAAGTGAATATGTTTTTTATATCATTATCATCATGAATGTTATTGTTTTAGTTAGATACAAATTTAACTTAATATTATTGATCAATTTAATCTTATTTTGCTTCATAATTTTCCACTTACGATCCTCATGTTTTTCTTACATCCTCAAAATTATCATAATATAAAAGTTTATTTGTTATTAATGATTATATTCATTTCTTATTATAAAAAAATTATTTCTTTAATCCAATTTTCCTATCCCCTTTTTGAAGCATTTATTTACTTGATTTCTTAAGAGTATCCATGGAATATACCCTCATATTAATGAGACTCAAATAATATATTTTTCTACTTACTGAGAATAAACCCCATACTTATAAATATTAAATATCATTTCAATTATGTATACATGAAATTATACCACTCAAAAATAATCATTTAATATTTTTTACACAACAGATACTTATTGAATATGAAAAATGATTTCCAGAATACTTCTCCCTAGAATTTCTCAGATTGGTATATTTCAATGAGAAATATTCTATTATAATTTTATAATCTAATTTTTCCTCCCAAAAAAATAAATTTTCTTGAGAACTTTTCACTAATAAATCAAAGTTCATTATTGGATGTTTATGAATAAAATTATCCTTTTTCATTTATTGAAATTTCAAAACATTATCTATTTGATACATCAAAATATTCTACCAATCTATCCTTATATATTCCATCTAATATTATGTTATGAAATAGAAAACCTATGAAATCTATGTACTGAAAATTATCCATGTAATCCTAATAATAAAATTAAATATCATCATACTTATTCCCATCAATGTACCATAGGGAGTTAAGTCCTCACATATCTGAATTCACCATTTCAACTACAATAGTTGAATTTTATTGTTTTTTGTGAATCTCATATGAAAGTTAGATATTGTGATATCTTCGCGAGATTTAGAGCTATATCACATTTGACAGAATCGTATGGTTATGTATGGAATACATTTTCAACTAGTTTATACGACAACCTATTTTATTTCTCTTTCAATAAAATATAGATATTCTTTTCTCCAATCACATGGTATAGATTCTCCTTCATATGATTTCCCTATAAAACATCAATATAATGAATTCCCCTGATTATAAACAAATTATTGGTAAATATTATTATAGTAAATACATTACAATATTGTCTCCTCTGGTTAACTAACTCAGAGGTTTATTCTTTTATAGGGGTTACTTTCAACCAGGGTGTTTAACTACCACCACCTCTGAAAATCCATTTTATGTAGAGGGGTAGATCATGGGAATATAAAAAATTTCCAAAAGACCTATAGTATTCTATTTTGGATAGGGAAATAATCATCATTGTTTGAAACACCTATGTCTCACATTAAATCTTCTATAACTTGTAATCATGAAAAATAAGGCTACACTACATTCATTTGGGACTCCAATTCTTGATTATTAATTTCGGAAAGTAATGACGATGTTTATTCCTTAAATATTCCCTAAATATATCAATATAATGTATAATAATGACACATCATTCAATATGCTCATTGATTATCTGATCATTAGTTCTTTTATACTTAAATCATCTCCAACATTGTTTATATTCCTAGTTTTGTAATGGATTCAGCAGTCATATTTATTATTCTTATATAAAGATTATCACTAGATATTATTAATAAATTTATATTTGAATATATTTTTTTCTCATATTACCAATATATAATTCTAAATTTTCACCATAGATAAAATTTCGCAATATTTTCAATGAAAAAAATCACTAAATACGACTCTAGGTCATGTGTTAGATAGTTATTTTCATGAAAGTTCAATTTTCATGTGTTGTTGCCTATCATAATTTTCATTTTTAATTATTATATGTCCAGATTCCTTATTTAATTAATTACTATACGCCACAAAAAACTCCCAGATGTGGGAGTGTGAGGAATAATGATGTCATAAGACACCTTTTCACCTCCTTAAATCTCTTTTTGAATTCACTAGTTAAGAAAACCATTACCCATTCCATGTCATCTAGTTAGTAGGATGGAAAATAATGGGATTTTTCTCACAAATGTATTGTAATATCCATCTAGTACAAGGAATCTATGGATCACTTTTACAGATGTTGTTATGAGACACTTCTCAACTGATTTTTTCTTAAAATGGTCCAGAGATATCCATTTTCTAGAGATAATATTCCCCAATAATAATAAAACAATCATATAGAATTCAAATTTACTATATTTTTCAAATATTCTCTCCTTTTACAACATCATAACCATGGTATTGAAATGCTTCTCATTCCCCTCGTTTATTTTGGACTACATTCGAATATCATCTATAAAAAATACCACATCTTTTTTAGGTAATATATAATGAATATTTTAGTTATTTTCATATGAATTTTTTATCATTAGTCTTTAGAAAATGAATCTGTATGAACTCATTAATTCAGTAAATTTTTTGAATGGTTGTTTTGGGAATACATTCCTTCATCACACAAAATTGGTGGAATATATATCAAATACAATACTTATAGAAATACATGGACACATATAGTTAATAAATATAGGAATCAATTTCTATTATTGGATACTTATTATTTCTAATGAATTTATTTAGTTCTTAATAATTAGTATAGCAGTTTGTTTACATATCCTACTTCTTGATGAATTGGACTAGTACATCCCATAATAAAGGACATGAGTGCATAAAACTCTTTTATAAATTCAAAAATATTTTTTTATTCAAATTAATTGGTGGAGATTATGTAAGTAATACTAAATATGAGTGTTGATATAAGTAATTTTTTCATTTAGAACCTAACATATCAGCCAGGAGGAAGACCTGTAAACAATAGATGGAATATATATCAGTATAGTCCGTAAAAATTTAAACGTACTCTGGAATGAATATATATATATTATCTCAATAATTTGGCAGATAAATGATTTATCATAATGAAATATTATCAGTTTATGTACAGAAGATCCCAAGTTAGATTCATCCACCTCCTTACACATTAATGAAATCAATGGATGGTTTGGTACATGATTAGTGACTTCCCTTTCTCAAAAGTGGATGCTTGATTTATATTAGAATACCCAATAAATTAATAATATAGAATCAAACTATCACGAAGGTAGTAAAAAATGTTTTTTTTTGTTATTTCTACAAACAATGACTGGGAAATATTTATACAGATGGGATGAGACCATTTTTTGTTTTATGTTCTCATATATAGCATAATTCCTATGTTTTGGTGCGGAATTGAAATATTTATAAAACACATTCAACATATGAAATAATTCATATAAAAATATTCTAAAAGTATGTTTACAATTATAGAATAAATAATTAGTTTACCTCTAATAATGTTATTGTCAAAATCCACATCAATAGAAATGATAACATATTCCCTTCCATACGTTTTAGAACACAAATATTATTTTAATTTATCCTCTTTGATAACCCTTAGAATAGGACCCAAGAGTGGATATTATTCATATTCCTTAGACTTAAAACACTTTATTATTGTTTAATTATTGATTTGAACTTTATTTTTTATTCTCTATTAGTCAGATTAATTATATCTCTTAGACATAGATTCACATATTTATCCATTTCCAAAAATCCAAACCTTTGTCTGTTCAATTAATATTGTTTCCAAGAAACATATCCAAATAATTTTGATAAGTGGGATGTTGTATTTTCCATCCTCTATGATATTTAACAAATAATCCTCCTGAATAAAACAAAATGTTTCTTATTTTATCCCTAGACCCACAATACCATAAAGAGTATCCAATATCCATCATGACATTGATGTAATAATGAAAAATTTCATCATAACTATAAAAGTATCATATTTACAAATTGTATCATTCTGTTATATATAATACAAAAAACATGTTTTCCACCATACATTATGTAATGATGATGAATAAATAAGAATATCGTTCATGAAATGTGATGTTTTATTCATACACTTAGAGAGAATCATCTTATTTTTTCTTCTATATAAGAAATACCTCTATTTTTTATGCATAATTGAAAGGATTTTTTTTCATAAATAGTTTCTTGAAATATTCCGATTCTATGGAATCAAAATCATATTTGGACAATGTTTTATTGATCAATGTCAGATACTAACCATCTTTCCCCACCATGTGAAAAATGACAACCACAACATCCCCTAACTATACACATTGGAGGATGTAGAATATCGTCTAAATGGAGTTAATTAATAAGATCATCATGATAGTAGAAAAAGATCAACTAAATTTAGGAGTTATTTTTTCATAATAGACTCAAATAAAACATTCCATTAAATAGAATAAGGATGAATTTCTACATGATTCAATTTATAATTCATAAACTGAGATAATGAAACACGTAATATCATTAATTTTAGATATCCAAATGCAATAAGGTAAGGAATATCTTTGGAGAAATCGTTACATTTTCTATTACATTTGTTTTTATAATAGTTTGTCAGATTTACTACAATTAATGAAAAAACTATAAAATGATGACAATAAATTTAATACTAAGGAAAAAAGAATATAAGCTAATGAATTTAAGAGGCGTAACTTTTAAATGAATCATATACATTATATTTTTATTATATATGTTTTAGAATAGGATATAAATTATAATTCACATATTATGATTTTTAACCTAACATATTTTTAATTCCTTCATAATTGTTCATAAATACAATTTTGATTTATAATGAATATTACCCAAGAATATAAAACCAAGTGTGCGTCATGTAAACTTTGTTTTTTACCTAATGATCATCAAGCCAATGCCCATTGTTCTATTTATGGAGTTATTATCCCTTTGTAAAACTATCCTTGATCCACATCCACATTTAGTATCTAGAAAAGAATTTAATTTATTTCAATCCACTAACTCTATACATTACTAAAATTCAAGGATAATATCATACAATTAAATATATATATATATATACATAAGTTTATCACTAAAGTATTATTGTAATAATCAAAAAAAAATAACTAGAATCCATTATAATAATAACTATGGTGAACCAAGAATTTTATACAAATTATTTCATTTTTTAAATATAATCAACTAGTAATCTCAATCCAAATATCCTAAGGCCACGTGTATTTGAAATAATAGATTCATAATACATAGAATGGAAACCAAAACAATACATCCTTATTTTTTCTCCATAATTATATTTTAAATCCAATTTAGCAGATGAATATATAGAGGACAACTTAAGAGAATACATAATATAATGTGATGAGAAAAAATTCCCTTATTGTGACAATAATGAAAAAGAATCATAACATCAATGTCTATGGTAACACATGATATAATAAAATAGACGGATTTAAATTATTCATATAAAGTCATAAAAAATAAACAATGGATCATTACATCATATAAACATAAAAAATATGTATTAAATAGAAAACATGATATAATCATAAGTCAAGGACAACTACCAAGACAACATCACAAAGTAGATTGAGTCCTATAATGGAATAGTGTTACACACTAAAACCCATACATAACATCCTATGAGACGACAATTCCTCCAAATAAATTTGAATTCTATAAAGGAAAACCCAAAAAAAATTCCATGATTTTGTATGACTGAAAAATAAATCAATCAAAAGACATAATCATAATAATTATTCATAGAAAGGAAATTGATTTCTTAATCCATCCTCAAAACATAAGGAAAATAAATTAAATAAATAAGTAAATTGGGAAATTATCATATGGTATTTATTACCCAATGAATATAATATAGGATAATATGGGAATAATGTGAGATAAATATATAATGATTTTATAATAATTCCTTTACATTAAATGGGGAGATAATGTTACATAGATTGAGAATGGCCATAATTTAGATAAAATGATCATCCATGGAGATCCCTTATGTTGACACCAAATATTCATGAAATATTTTTATAATATAAAATAAAAAATTAATTTTAATCATATAATTTTTAAATAAAAATATAAATGTTATGATTCATTTAATTTAATTTAATATCTTTTTATATTCAACTACTTAATTATTATGGTTCTTGTTTATCATTTTAATGATATTTGGCCAATTGTTTCAAAATCATATTGGTATGTTGGTGAAGGTAAAATTGAATATTATTTCACAATACCGCTAATATTAATAATTAAATAATTTTAATTTTTAAAATTAAATTATTTATTTAACACCAACAATTAAAAATGGTTATAAAAAATGAATTATCTTACAATCATACAGATAATATGTCATACATACATATCTGTAACATTTAAATAATTCAAATATATTATTTTAAAAATTTATGTATTATTTAATATTTAAAATATTCAAATTATATATTAAATATAATAATTTTTCATTAAATATACGTATATATAGCATTAGTGTGACATGGTAATGAAAAATGAATCATTATGCTATAGTGAGGTGGTAATCCATAAGTGTGAAAAAACAATGTTAAAATATTTTAATGAATGAAATGGTATGAAAATATATGATATATTAATGTTCATGAATGATTAGTATTTCCTTAGTATAATATATATAAATATACTTAATTATCAAAAATAGGATTAAGGGATGATGAAGGAAAATGAATTGCATCAATAATGAGGTAGTAAACCTCGTTACACAAGAATCATGGTTTCAGTTCCCAATTAATGGAAGATGATATGGATATTGTATATAACCATTAAATAATAACATCTCGTAATTTTGGGATACATTAAAAATAATACATGATAATGGTTAAATAATATTTTTATTCTGGGGATTAAGAAATAAAAACATTCCTGGTTGTGTACGTCACATCTTCATCAAAAACCATATTTTTGTTTTCACCAGAAGCCATTCAAGGAGGATAAGATAATAAAAACCTATCAATATAGTGGTAATGGTATTAAAATTTTTATTTGTTTATGTATTGGAGGAAAATATTTCTAATGTGTGAACAAAATATAATAGGAGGTTCCAAGTTATATGTTAAGGAAGTGGCAAAGTTGTAATTATTCAAAGTTTTAATATAACATCAATTCACCTTATTTGAGAAAAGGGATCCAAAATGGATAATATAATATTTTGATAATGTTTAGTTATAAATCCAACCAAAAATGGTGTTTTAAAAAGTTTATAATTCTTTTAAACCCTTATCATTATTGATTAAACACTGGAAAACCTTATAATTAACCATAGTAATTAATTTTTATATTTTTTATAATTTATTATGATAAGATACTAAGATGAACATATTATATTTTATTAATTATCTTTATTCAATCATTATAAAAAATGTTATTAAATTATATCCATATAAGTAAATAGATATTTTAAATAATAAACCCAAAAAAATTGAAGAAAAGTGGTTTCAGGGAAAATGAAATTTTCCAGAAATATTTGATCAAATATAAACATATTGACAAGAAATCATCATTTTTTGAATTTAAATAATTATAATTATATGTTAAATAATAAAATTTAATTTATATAATTCTATATTAGTGGTTTTTTAAATAATTATAATGTGTGTAGTTTATGCACTTAAATGTTGTTTTAAAAAGATTGAGTTTTTATGAATAAAAATAATCTTATATTAAAATAATATGAACTAGTGATTGAAACAAAATATATGAGATTTTTATTAATAAAATACATTCTTTCTCATTTTAATACCTGATCAAAAATATAGTTTTATTTTATATTAAATTATTTAATGTAGTGAAATGAAATTATTTAGAAACTAGTTATTTTTTTGTATTTAATTAAAAAATAAACCATTATAGAAAAATAAAAAAAAATATTAAAATTAAATTTTATTATTATTATTTATGAAACTAATTTAATTTTAATACATTAAATTTTTAAAATTTCCAAAAAAATTAATTATAATAGTGTCCAAAAAGAAAAATTAATATCATTTTTATAAAAACAAAATTTATTAAAAACAAAATATTTTCATAAAAAATTGAGATATTATTAGATAATAATTTATCAAAAAAAGTATATTGAGAAGAAACATAATATATATATATATATATCATAACATATTTATTCCAATTCCTACCATCCAATTTAATATCAAGGTAACAATGAACATATTGAAATATTCATCGTTCTTTTGAGATAAATGTTTCTTGTTATATATTCCATTGAACATAGGAATATTTTTAAAATATTATATTGTTATATGATACAAATGTTTGGGGAAATGGAAAAAATTTACATCGTGTGACATGATGACACACATTATAAAAAATGATATATTGGGTAAATTGTAATAGACCTATTACCTATGACATATATAGTGATCCTCATCCTGTATTACCCTCATGTTTTCTTTAGAACAAGTGAAATAGGAAAAGTAGATAAAATAATTAAAAATGTTATTTTTTCTTAAATGTATTTATAAATAATGGGGGTGAATAAAACCAAGATAAAAAGTAAATAGTGTCTTAGTTTTACAGAGGGTGTTCTAACGTGACTAGTAGTGAAGAAAAAAGCGGACAAATGTGAGAGATCATAAAAGACAAAGAATATGAATATGGAGAAATAGAATAGTGTTATTTTTAGTATTTTCCAAATTTACCCTATTGGTAGAGGAGGTTTTATTAGTACCTATATATTTATAATTCATTAGGACCAAATAATTTAACTTGATGAACTAATATTTTTTGTGGGGGTGTCGGCTATGAAGTGGCATACTAATTGAATTATGATCTTATGGAGTAATAAATTAAAATAAATGTAAAAAAAATATATTTTCATTCTAAAATCTACATAAAATTTGGATTTATAGTACCTTGGGTAAATACAAAACCTTATAATTAAAAGAATTAATTTATAATTCCAAAGTGTGGTGGAATGTTGTGTTGAATTATTCATTCATCATTTCCAAGGAATCATGCATGTAATTTATGTCTTCTCATTGATTTCATAGAATTATATTGATTGAGGAAAAAGTATTCAAAGTCATTTAATAGAAAAGATTCCATCATGAAGTCAAATAAAAAATATCTACATTTTATAGAATTTCAATTATCCTATTATGTGTTATCACTAAAGGACTGAGATGCATTTTTCAGCATTAAAATACGGACAAAAATATAACCATTAACATGTTCTTCCAAAATCACTCTGAATATTACTAAATTATCATTATATTGTGTTTAGTTAAATATTATCCTTGATTTTCAACAAATTTTGTAAAAATTTCAATATCGTTATATTTCATTTGGGACTCCACAACCATTTTATGTAATGAGGTAAACTATTATTTTCCAATTTATTTATTTATTGGGGGCCCGATATTATAATCATCCTTTGTGAATATTCAATCTTTCCCAGAAGGAAAAATTATCCCCACATGTTTATATTAATGATCATGAAATTTCAAATTGAAATAAGTATTACATAATGTTCCATGAGAAAATGTTAGAATGAGATGATATTAATGCGTTATAAACATGAACTACCGAAACAATATGAATTGTAGATTGTAATGTAAAATTAAATAACCAATAATTTTTCAAATAATGAATCATAAAAAATTTAATAAAATGTTATTAAAATTATCTTATTTCAATAATAAATCACACAAAAAACATAAGATTTTGTGGTTCTTAGAAAATTACTAAATGATAAAATTTTATCCATTTTCTAAATACACTTTATAAAATAACTATTTACACAATCACATCACATAAAACAATCATAATTCCTATAGATGTCAATTCTAAAAATACAATTTCAAAAGAATATACTAACTCCAGTCCCATTTCAGGGTTTAAACTCACCTCAATGTTTTATACAATTCTAATTGAGAATGAATATCTGTTTTTCTTCACAAGATGGATTGGGATTATTTTCATGTTCATGTGGAATATAAATTGAATAATTTGGTAGGAATCACAATTAACCTTAATTTTAGTATATATTTTTTCCCTATTTCATTACATTTGAATTATTATATTTTTGGAACCATAATAGAGATGAAATTCCCAATATAAATAAAAAAATACCGAGTCATGATACCCTACTTGTGAACACTAAAAATATTATCAATTTATTTTCTAAAATAGATATGTAAAGAATAATTATGTGAAATAAAACCATGGATTCATGATCCCCAAGTGATTAACACCACACATTAGGATAATAATTTCATTGCATTGTATTTTCTTTGTTTTTTAAAGAAAATTAAATAAATAGAGATATCATATCCTATGATATAATAAAAGGAATCCCATGTACTCAAATAGTCATGAAAAGTTGATTGATGATCAATTCCTAATTTTGATTATATTGATGAAAAGTTTGATGGTGAAAAAACTATGTCGGACATCTAAGTCAATCCAAATTGTGCCCATAAACCTAAACATGAATAAAGATAAAAATAATGGCCTTAAAAATATTTTTACACTCAGTTTTTAGGTTAATAAATGATCAATTAAAAATTATATATAAGAAAAAAATCCATAAATCACTATTTGTTCATAATTATTATTCAATAAAATTCATAATCTTCAACCCACCATAAAATGAAACTTCTCGAAGTGAGGAATTTGAATAGAAAATAGTTTATTAATTTTATTAAAATGGGGGGGGGGGGTAATAAGTTAAGGAATTATATTTGAAATGCAATTATAGGAAAAAAATCCCATAGTTTGATTATTGTAACATAATAGTATAGAATTGATCATTCCCACTCAATTTAACATGTAGGCTTCTCATGGAAGTCAAATGACTATGATTGAACTACGGATGAAATATGGTTCTAATTAAAAAACAAAAAACATTTAGCTTCAAATTCCTAAAAAAAGACATTAGAGCATCATGGAAACACCAAGTGTTTACTTTAACTACAAATAATCGAAAAATTTATGGATAAAATAACTTTTTTTAATGAAAGTATTAATATAAAAATAAAAACATAATTGAAAATAATATAATATGGGTCTTCTCTCGAAAAGTTCATATTTTATTTTTTTATCTCGAAATAGACCCAACCACATTCCCAATTAATAGTTTAATTATCTTATGTATTAAATAATTTAACACTTTATGCATATTTTTAATTATTTTACATTTTAGATAGTGGGGAGTCTTTTAAATCTCATAATGAACAACAATATTGGTCACAATGTTTGAATTAATACCATGAATATTGAAAATGATCCTTCAAATTTCTTCCTCAATATTTGTTGATAAATTAAGGATATTATTATCATTACTTTATTTTAGGGAGGATTAATTTTAAACCAAATAGTTTTGGTTGTCCCTTATGAAGGAATTATTGAGTTTGTAAAAATGATCCTTGAGTTTGATATTAAGTTAGTTGAAATTTAGAAACAAGATATTGATAATTTGAAATAAATTTTGTTTTATTTAACCATATTTTTTAATGATATTTCCTATATAAAATATTATACAGGCCACAAATTTTCGTTATCTATTATAGGGGTTGGTATAGACTCAGAGTTAAATAATTTTCAAAATGGTTTAGTAATTTTTTTAGAATATCCAATAATATTTTAATATTCTATAACACCAATCCATGATGTCAAATTATTTAGTTTTGAATATTGAAAATCAATTTACAATTGACATAAGCACTGATAAAAAATTAATTCTTGTCCCACATATTAATTTTCATTATTCTCTAACCAATTCACCTTATTATACAATTTTAATTTCATTTATTCTGTCTTTATTATTAAATACTATCCAATAATTCTGAATCTTGTTATGTTTAAGAGTAAATGCTTTATGGTTTTCACTACATTTTCCTCTTGTGGAAATATTCAAATCATGTATTTATTCATTTAGGGTTTCTGTGTAATATGATTCATCTTCTAATTATGAAGATGTGACCTCCTGAGTTAGATTTTTTTTTCAATATCAATGCATTTGGGTTATAGTATAAAGGATAATACATATCAATAAAAAATCCTAATAAGCAACACAATTTTAAAATTAATTTTTTTAGAACTAATTTGAATGAATATTTAGATAGTTATGAATGAAACTTGTATTGATTTAATATGTTTTGTATATTATTAGGATTCAGACCTTACACATGATTGGATAAATAATTATCCAACCTATTAAATGTTGGCATTTCATTTTACCATATATTAAAATTGTTTTATTATTGTACCTTATAAAAATTTATATCATTGACCTATATTAAGGGTCTCCCTAGAATAAAATACCTAACTTATATAATCTTTTTGAATTTTTTAATTGTTTTACCATGTTTTGAAAAACATTAACAAAAATGGTCAATTGATTGAAATTCATTTACAATCTTATTGTCTATTTATTCAATATTAAATATGTGGTAGTAAAGATAAGATTATAATAAATAATTATCACTATTATTCTTTATCATACCAGGTGTGGGTTAATCATTTGTGTTTTTATCTAATAAATAACTCAAGTTATGGGATACATAACATAAATTTTTTAATTCAAACCAACTCAATTTTAAGAAGGGGTAATATTGAAGATACTCCATTGACATGGAATGAAAGTAATATTTTATATTCTAATGAAAACATGGATACAAAAGGTCTAAAACCCTTTTATTTACTTATTTACCCCACCCCCCCGCCCCCCATTAGATTATTAACCCAAACTAAGTATTTTGATTGGTCTCGGGTTTATATGGACATGTACATATAGAAATGAGGAATTATAAGGGAAATTATTGTGACAATAGTGAATTTGGTCTGAGAATAGAAGGTTAGTGTCTAATATACTTACCTATACCTAAAAAATTTACAAACTTTTTCTCAACCTAATTTTCCCTAATGGTGAAAGTGGTCATTTTAGTTAATGTACGGTTAAAATCCATTGGGATCAAAGAATTATCCTTCAGACACTAAATTGTATTGGGGGCTATTAAGAGGCCAACAAATGATTTGATTTTTAGAACAAATGAATTTTTCTAATGATCAATAAAACACAACACCCCATGTATAAAGACTTTATCTAAAAATAATAATACTATTATTTTGATCCGTTGTTGATGCTAGGAATAGAGATGATGACTTTTTTTCCCAAAAAATTTAATCTCACTAACTCCCCATGTTCCAAAAAAATGGATTTAAAAACCAAAATAAATCAATAATATTATCTCTACTCAAAACTACTGTTAATAAAAAATGCAGTTGTTGGAAAAATATAATGGTCACTCTGAAGAATTGTCTCATACTAGAACTCAAAATGTGTCATCATTAACAAATTGTAAAATAATCATCAAGTGAAACTCTTAAAATAATTATTTTATTTATACATTTAATTACATGAAATAAAATTTAATACAGACCCATGAATTTCACTATAATTAACCCAATAATTTTTAATCACTCATTTATGAGTTTCTCCCAATGGGATACAAAAGTTAATTTAATGGAGAGGAAATAAACCATGAAAAAAAATCAACCCAACATGTTATTGTGAATATAATCATACATAAAATTCATGATATCTGAGTGAATATATAAAAATAATATTATTTAATAATATTGTATAATATTATATTTTAAATTAATAGTCACATAGAATAACATACAAGCATAGAAAAATCGTAAAAAATAAAAATGGATTCATAACATTATAGTGAGTTAAGATAAAAATATGATCCATTTTCTTCCAAATATCATGAATAAATTTCTATTAGGAGTCACTTTGGTCAATCAATTCCAATAAAAATCAATCCATTCAATAGTTAGTCCAAAATGTGGAAAACATTGGGAATAATTAATCCTCCTTTATATAAAATGTTGCATGAAGGATATTTCTCTCTCATCCTCTATTGATGAGAATGACTTTTATGTAAACTAAATTGGGCTTTTTCATAGAAGACAAAATTAGATATACTTATGTATTATAATTATAAAAAAATCACATATGGGTCTCCCAAATTTGAGTTATTCATAAAATGTGAAGATGAATTTATTTGCCTTAGAATCTGGCTAAGGATAAATTCTTCAACATAGTCAACCAATATATGCCTAGAAATTATAGACCTAGTCCAATGAAATTTTCGCAAAAATATTTTATATTTTTTCCTAATATTATGTTCTAATTTTATTAAATTGTTTTCTCTATGCCCATTTTAATGGTATTATATGAAATATGATTTACCCATAAAATTCTCTGTTGGAGGCCTAATTTGATCCCCATCATCTATGCATCCTTAATATCTTTAAGAAGAATATATTTTCATAGATAGTGATATTCATGATAATGAAATTTAAAATTAAAATAATGAGTATATACTCCTCCAAAATATTATTTAAATATGTTCCAATAATAATAAATTTTAATCATGATTTTTATAAATATTGTCAAATGATGTTCACATTAAAAAATTAATTAAAAAAGATTTTTATAAAAAATTAATCCAATGAAAAGGGCAGAAAATGTAATTAAAAATATATAGTTATTATTTAAACTTTTATATGATAATGATGGAGGAGGAAGAAAAATATTTATTTACAAGGACATAACTTGAAAAAATCAATTTTCCCCACTTTTTCATAGGGCACCCAGTTTGTTCACACTATTGGCCAAACCATATACCACCATTGAACCTATAGTACTGTAAATTATATTCCCTCACGTGGTTATCAGAACCCCCACCCCCAAACCCTTCATTGTTTTTATCAAAATTTGATCTTCCCCTTTATGTGTAGCATTGTTGAGGAGCACGGTAAGTGAGAAAAGGTCAGCCCATAAAGCATCTCCAATAACTGTAACATCAAACTCAGAACATTTCCAAGACCTCTAGAATCCACATCTAATCACTTTTTCACGTAGATTTAGATTCCAAAGTGGGTTTGATAGATTTAATATGGTATACACCTCACCAATATCATACATTATTTATATATATTATTATTATTGATAGGGGTATAATATGACCTCCAATAAATCAAATATGTATATTTCAATCAAGACAATTGAAATTTTAAAATGTTTTATGTTTATATAATAATGGAAAATAAATGTAAAAATTTGGGTGTTATAATTTATATTTTTCGTATTGATGTATCAATTTTTATTCATATTGAATTTTATGTTGTCTTATGATAAATATTTTTTTGGAAAATGATTAATGGTAAGGGGAAACAATTGTTATCCTTTATTAGATAATTTTAAAAAGTAAAATGTTAATTATTTTACTTCAATCAGGAAAGATTTATGTTGAATATTACATTCATGACGTAAGATATAAAATAAAAGATTTAGTTGTGTGAATCACGAAAAAATATGTAACTTATTTTTGTGAAATGAAAATAAATCAAGTAAGCATATTCACTCAAGTTCCCCATGATGATGGTAAAAGTATCCATAAACTCAAGTAAAATGATTGAAAAATAAAATTTTCATATTCATAACATTATTGTTGATGACAATATGGACTTCTTTATCCCATAATGATTTATGGTTGTGTGTTTATTATCTTTCTCATTATCTAATTCACTATCACTATATAATATTCCTGTGATGTTATTTTTATCCTCATGTTGCATATTTTCCCTTCCCACTAATGTACTGCTTAGTTTGTTAAACAATTATATGTAATTCAAAGTGACATTGATATATCACTTATACACTTTTAAAAAGTATATTTTTTATCCATTTTTTGATTTATTTTTCCCATAAATCTATTTTGAAATATTAATACATTTATATCCATTTGTGATTATATGTTTCTTCTTCTACTCAAAGAAATTCCTTATAAAATAATGTTTTAAAACAGTTTTATTAGTAATAAAAAAAATTATGTGGAAATTATTTCATTAAATGTTTAATATTCAAAAAATAAAGAATTTATAATTAATTTTCATTAAATAATGTCTTCAATAATGTGTTGTATACACAACACCATGATTATATAATCCATGATATACTATAGAAATATTATTTCAAACATATTAAAATATTTACTTAACATTGGTTTCATGGGTATAAATAGGAATTACAATATTTTCTAATATATATTTTGAAATTTGTTCCTTAATAAAATTAATATTAAATTGTATATTAATTATGAATTGGTTCAAATAATGAAATGTTATTTTAAAGGAAATTTGAAATATTAAAAAA
Organism: Viscum album; assembly: GCA_963277665.1. Classification (NCBI taxonomy): domain Eukaryota; kingdom Viridiplantae; phylum Streptophyta; class Magnoliopsida; order Santalales; family Viscaceae; genus Viscum; species Viscum album. The sequence goes on along the minus strand of OY728134.1, from coordinate 131,738,322 downwards.
TTTTGTTTTCATGTGAAAAATGAAATTTTATCATAATAGATGTAATGAAACACTTAAGATAAATTATAAGAATAATTATATTTTATATCTAATTGAATTAATTATCATTCAATTAAATTTGTATATTTTAAAAGCAATGACAATAATGTCATTTTATTCTTCAAGAATATATTTTTTTAAAAATTATTTTTATAACATATGTTTTTTAATATCATAATTAATATATAAAAATTTTATAAATATAATTTGACAAAAAATATATCATTTTTCATGCTGACATATTTAATATATGTTATTGTTAATTTTTATAATTTTTTGGATAAGGTATATTTTTTTTTGTGAATCGGGAAAATAATAATCTTTCAAATGATATAACTTTTATAAATTTATTATGATTTCATCATGGGTTAATGAGTTATGAAACCATTTTATCGGGAGAACCTAAGTATCCTGTGTTCAATAATTTATTTTAAAACATTATATTAAATTTGGGAACTCACACTTTACCTTTATGAATCTAACTTATATTTTAATCCAACTTGAATACAATTTTTCAATATTTTTATTTATTTGTTTTGTAAGAAGGTCAAAATTGGTTTTATATAGATCGAAATGTTTAGAAACCAATAATTTAATTATTTAGGAAACAATTTCTTCTAAATGACCCTACTCCATGATTTTATGGTGAAAATAATTTTACACTTAAATCAAGTACAGTCATAAAAAATGATTTCCATTTATTATTTATAATTATATTAAATTTAATTTATTCCAAAAAAAGATTTTAATTTCTATAAAATAAATCTATAAATTTTAATCTTCATATAAATTTGTTAATAATAACTCATTTATTTTATGTAAAATAATTTAGTTATCAAGATAAAAAGTTATATTTTGAAGGTTATAGTCAAATTTGTTTTGAAGGGGGTTTATAACGGAGATAAGAAATAAAATATATATATATAAATATCTAAATGTTTTTTGTTGAGTTTATCTATACACTATTACATTTTATATATGAATTTTGGGTTTCATGGTTCAAAATGACCATGAGTATGACCTTATAATAATTTAAAGCGTTGAATAATTACCAGAATGTCACTCCCCTCACTTATAAAACAGAAACCACTTCTTATCTCATATTTACACATTTTGTGCTAATTATATCAATATATATATATATAATAAATTTATGAACATCATAATTATAACCTTTTGGCTCTTAACTCATTTAAATAACATCCTAGAAGGATTATTCTACACGATTAAGGGGGATTTCCATTGTATTGGTAAAAAATTTGACTGAGTATTTTCATTTTATTTGTTCTTGTAATAAAAATAAATTAATATTTAAACATAATAAAAAATTAAAATGTTTCTTATATATAATTAAATATTTTTATTATTGTAGAAAAAACGTTTTAATCTATTTTCCCACCCTTTGTGGAATGAAAACACAGTTCATGAATTGTTGTGGACTACCACCATTATGATATGATATGTTTAATTTTTCATCACCAAGTAACAAGAATAAGTATTATGATAGATATAATAAATATGTTTGATATTAATTAATTAATTATGATTATTTAAAATTAATATATTAATTATCTTATTACCCTATAATTCATTAAAAAATGATAACGTCGCCCATGCGTACATGTGGAAAACCATCTCTATAATGAGATGTGATAAATTTATCTTTTATGAAAATAAAATGTTGTTATATAATTATTTTTAATATATAAAAAGATAAATATTTCATGATAAATATTATATATATTATTAAACCATGAATACTCTTAGCATAGTCACCTAATAATGTTATTTTTAGATTATGAATCGAACACCCTCAAAATTAATGACATGAAATTAAGCTTAATTAAAAAATATATAATTCAATGTTATAATTGAGTTAAAAATTATAAGAATAAGAAAATAAACATAAAAATATTCTTAATAATTCATTATTTTAACATAATTTTATTATATAATAGTTAATGTACATATGTGTCGAATTTCACTCATTGTAAAAAAAATTTATTCTAATCAATATTTTAATTGTTTTATAGTTTTCCTTTTTATGAAATATCTATGTTATTGAAAATTATTCATATATGTTTTTAATAAAATGTTTTCTTAAATTAATTTTAATACATAGTTGAATTTTTTTTATAATGTTTTAAAAGTGTAACTGTTAATGTTCCCTATAAGGGTTATTTTTGACATTTTATACAAATGTGTGAAATGAATTTTCTAAATCATATATGAAATGAACAGAATACCATCACACCCAGATTATTATTCTTTGATATGATTAAGATAGAAATTTTCATATTCATCTAAATGAATATACATCGTTCAATAATTCTAGGAAATATTTTTTAATGGGTTTTGAAATAAGTTGTTATATCATCATTTTCTTATGAAGCTTGATTAGACTTTTTCATATGTTCCCAACATAATAATTTTTTAATTTTTAGAATGAAATTAAACATTATATATTATTTATGTCTGGTAATTTCCTTTTACATTCATTATTGTCATAGGTTAGCTCGATATATCTCATTTATTTATTGAGTAATGGTTTTATTTTTTGATGAGTTATGTTTGAATTAGATTATGTAATTATTTTGGAAAGATTTCTTGTTATTGTGATATGAAGTTGAATTCCCAAATATCATAGACGATTACATATGATTGAAAAATTAGTTTTCATTCCATTATTTTTTTTCTTTGGTAATATAATGAGATTATGTTTTAGGAAATTTTATTCCCCTTTTATGGGTAATAGTTTTTTTCAAGAAACTATTTTCTTGAGTACCCATATTAAAAAAACCATTTTGATGATGATTTTTCTTAAATATATTTTATTATATGTTTTCAAAAATGATTTATGAACATAATTTTATTTATTGAGTAATAAATGTATTTGTGATAATATTTTATTTTGTAAAAATACAAAAATTTGTTATGTTAATACATTTTTTTCAAAATTGACTAATGAGTTTAATTATTTTTTTGTCATTTTGACATTATTGTTATCATAATATGGTTTTAAATGTTTTTTCATAGTGCTTATGGATGAGAACTATTCCAAATAAAATTCTAACATTCTATGATGGGTATTAGAATTTAATAAAGGGAACATGTTTGTAAAAAAAGAGAGTTTAAATATTCAAATTTTATTTTTATGAAGAAATATATATTGTGTGGACATGTAACTTTTTCATTGGATGGGTTTTATACATTATTGTATTACCTAATTCAATAAAACTATAACCTTAAAACATGATCAAAATGTATTAAAATGGAACCATTTTTTAAAAAATATTGAACTTTTGGGTTGAATGTTCTAAAGGGATTTTCATAGAATTTAGAAAAAATATATTTTTCTACATTTAGAAACATTTGAATTGAATATTTTATTATCATTGAATAAATGAATTTCTCTACCATCCTTTAGAATGTACCTACTTTTTTATCACTCTCAATTTTCATTTTGGGCACTAAAACGGGGAATTTCTAAATTAATAATAATATTATAACTAAAATTAATATTTTATAATAAACAAGTAGTTTTTGAGTAAAATGTATATTGAGGGTATACAACACATCCAGATTTCTAAAGCAAATTGATGTTCAAAACTACTTTAAGAACATGATGGTTTAAATTTTAGTACCTAAACACATTTCTACTGTATTTATTTTTCAACCCCCAGATATATATAATCCATTATGGTTCATATTCATTTTTTGTGTCATACACATTATAGGATGTGTATAAATACCCTTGAATACTTCAACCAAAACACCATCACCCAGTATCCGGAAACATATACTCTCTCCCCCCAAAAAATATAATATAGCCACAACATCCCATAACAACAACAATTCCTTCCACTCCTATGTCGTTTGACTGATCCAACCATTCCACCAAAGACATGTCAAGTCCTCTTATTTACCATAAATCATGACACACACTTCCTTCCACCAAACAGGTATCTTATCTACTACTCAAACAAGAGATATTATTTTTCCCTCATTCTTTAATTATCAAACATCACTTCAACCAATTGAATAATATTCCATTACTCATCTCTAAATCTATATAAATATACAACTAACCCAATGAGTCCAAATTTAATATGAGTAATTTTTAATTAATTCCAGATATCAAATGATAATATTTATGTTTGTATTAAATGTATTCAATTATTAATTGTATTTTTTCATCTACATTCTATCACTATTAAATAATTTACACACCATTATTATTGAAGTGTATGATATATATATTAAATGTGTGATTTGGGATAAGAATAACATTTTATATTTGGAAAACAAGTTGAGCATTGACACAAAATCTAGATATTTTTGTTTCCATTCTATCATCGAAGAGAATTACAACTACTGACACATTTAAATAGTTTATTTTGAATGATAATGCTCACCACCATTATAATAAAATATCATTTTATGTAATTGAATAAATTCTTATTTAATAATTTAAATGAATTAATTATTTACAATAATAAAAACATATGTATTTCTCTCCACGAATCAACTATTTTCCGTATAACATTTTTTTATTTTATTTAATCTCCATAAAAATTTCAATATCATTGTTTTAAATTCTTATTTATTAAACTATCAATTCAATTTTATTTCCCCCTCCATGGTTTTTATATTAATTAAAAATGAAAATATTAATAATTGATAATCAATATGTGAACAATATTTTTTGTGTTCCAACCTCAAGAGACAATATATCCTTTCTATTATAGTACACCATTATGACATAAAAATATTGTTTATGTGGAGGTCATAAAAATTTCCATTTATATGGTTGTTTTCTATCCACAATCATATAGATAGAAGAACCAAAAACAAAAAAAGTGAAATTAATATAGAAAATAATGAATATAAATAATTTATTATTCCATAATACATATTCCTTTATAAACATTTTATGAATAAATATAAGAAACACCCCAAAATAATCACGGATCATCCCTCGTGAAAAATGTGACTCGGTTGTTCATTCACATTATAATGTAACATTATAGGAATCCTTTTGTTATATATATGATTTATGAAATTTTTTTCTTCAGAACGCATAAACTTCTTCTTTCCTTCGTTTCTTTTGTTCAATTTTTCCAAGACATGGGATGTTTTCCAAATGTGGTTAGCCAAGAAACATGAAAATATATATTTTGTTGTATTGGTAGGTACATTGTTATATTTCTTCTCAAATTGACATAGTGCTTCATGATGATTACTTATAGTCTAATCACCGGGATTGAATTAGTCCAACCATGTTATGAAAACATGGGTATTAATGTTCCACATCAAATAACATTGTACCGTCATATGAAAGAATATGAACAATTCATTGAATTTTAATGTTGTTTCCATAATTTCATATATTTTAAGAAATCTATAACCATTAATATGGATTATTAAACAAAATTGTTAATATTTTATATTGAGTGATTTCTATTTATAGTTATTTTTTACCCCCCTAAAATGAGATTGTTTTGTTTCGAAGAAACAAGATATTAAAGTATATGATTTGTTATAGGTATGAAATAGTGTTTTCATGGGAAATAATATCGATTTATAATTTATTTCTATTACTATAGCCCCCTAATAAATATTTTTCATGTCTAGTGATGGGAATTATAGTTCCTGGCACTACGTAATCACTCTCATGGATTGTAACATGAGTCATGTCATAAAAGATTCATTGCCATGTGATATTATTTTTTAGTCTAGAAACATTAGATGTCATTGTTAATGATATCATTTTGTTGTTGAATAATAAATGATATAAAATTCACAATACCAATTTAAATTCAATGTATTTTTCATTTTATGGTCATACATCTTTAGTTCATCATTAAAACACATTCATTGATGGTTGTCTCTATAAATACAATAAAAAATTTATAAATAAATAAAAATAACTTATCAGTCAATTTATTAATTAATTCTTAAAAGTCACTTACATTTGGAAAATATTATATTTTACCATAAAATATAAAATTCATGAGGATATAATCAATAAATTATAAAGTATAAATTATAAAAAAAATCATTTCATTAAACTTTGTTCTCATGGATGGGTAAACTCCCAAATCTTGGTTATTTGAAATTTGATATTATAATAATTTTTTTCCAAATCATTATCAAATAATGTCTAGTTTCAGGATAAATTGAAGAATTTATTCATAATTATCTAATATCCATATTCATAGCCAATTAATGTTTCGGATCAAACTCATTAAATGCCCCAATTAATGGCTGGATGAACTCTCATATCATGTCAATATAACACTTATCCTAATGTTTTTTCTCCTTGTTCATGGTCATTTGAAATTCCAACACATAATCAGTTATGATATTATTTCATCATTGGTTTATTTTCATATCATTATAAATATATTTACCAACTAATGGTTATTTAAAATCGATCACATGGTACATTAAACACTAATATCATGGTCATCTAAAATCACATATCATTTTTAGTTCGGGTCTCCAAATTATAGTTAAATATTTATCATGAAATATATAATATTACTAAAAAATATATAATACATCGATAATGACCTAAATTATAGAGAATTATTTTAAAATTTATTATTTAAAAATCTAAACTCTTAATTCATAATGTAACATCATGTTACATTTTTAGGTACTTTTTGATGTTTTTATGTACCCATATTTTGGAGAAGAGACTTGGGTTGCGTTTGGGCGAACATTTAAAGAAAAACTAGAGGACAGTGTATTGTGCACGGTTCGCACACGGTTTGACAAACCATGCGACCAAATCGTGCCAGCCTTGAACCTGGACAGAAGCATCCGCACGGGCGGCGCACGATTTTTCTAACCCTACAGCCAAGTCATGCTAGAAGGGTGGCCGAGATAGTAGCTCACACACGGTTAGCGCACTTTTTATCAAACCGTGAGGCCAAACCATGTGGTCACTAAAAGGAGATCCTTAAATTGTGGATCTCACTTGGTTTTTCGTCTAAGTGCCTCGTTTTTTCTCATAAGCGGCCTTAACTCGGGATTTTTCTTCTCCTAAGGTTAGAGTGGGTTCTCCCATCATTCAGGAGGTGATCCAAAGGCTCCTCTTGATGAATAGAAGCAGGATTCATGTGGTATGTGATCATTCTTCGTCGTTCTTGATTGGTTTCTTAGATCGACTTAGATTTACTTCTCCTTTTCTCTCGGTTTCTCATATCTATGCCCGTTATGGGTAGATCTATGTGTGTGGTACCATGTTTGATGATATTTGGTTTTGGTATTTCTATTAGAGGAGATCTAAGGTGGGTTCATCAAGAACCAATCTGGTTTTCTTGAGCGTTCTCGACCGTTGTGGTCTTGGTCAAAACCTTCAAGGAAGGTGGTTCCATCCCGACTTGCCAAATTGATTGTCATTGTATTTGATTTATTTATTTCAATTGTTTATTTAAATTAAATTCCTCAATTTTCTTTCAATTTAATTTATAAAAACCAGATTCGAAGGACTTCAGACATTTGAAATGGTTTTGGCATGGGAATTTAGAAAACCCCAATTCCATTGAATTTGGTGTGTTTATGGAAATTGGATGATTTAAATTGTTGTATTTAAATTATGTATTTGATGGAAATGATATCAATTAGATTGTTGAATTTAATTGTGGAAATTAATTGTGTAATGATGTAGTTGTTTTTGAATAGATTTCAAACTTATGTAAAATGGCATAAAATGATATGATAAAACCCCATTGGTTTTATCTTGTCAAAATGCATGTTTTGAATAAAACCTATTTTGGTTTTAAATAGAATTAAATTGGATCTTTTTGAAAAGGTAGAATGTGATTGATTATATTTTAATCATTATTAAAATAGTTCTCCCATCATTTAAGAGCACATGCATGCCTTAGGTAGTTAGTGAGTAATTTTGATACACTCTACACTATGACAAAGTTCTAAAACATACATGTGGTGGGTCAGATCCCCAAAGTGTTGGTGATGAGTCTCCTTTGTCCATTATCATAGGGACTTGTGTATACACATTTTTCTGAGTTCACATAGAGAGTGGGGAATCCTATAACTGGTTAATACTATTGAACCTTTTGGTAGATGACCATGTTTCTTGCTTGTTTATTTATACTTGTGATATAAATGTCTGGAAATGATTTTGAACTACCTTACATGCCTATTGAATTTATATAAAATGTTTTATATAAATGTTTTACTTAATCCATTGATTTAGAAATATTCCATCATTTGTAAAACATTTGTTTAAATTTGTTTTTCCATCATTTGAAAATGTATAACATGTTTTGTTAAAATATTATTTTGAAATGTCAAACATGTTTATTTGAAAATGGAAAGCTTTACTTTGGATAATCAATATTTGGAATATGTTATGGGATCTTTGGTGGTATCCTACTGGGCTTAGGCTCACACCCTACTTTGGCCTTTGGCTGTTTGTAGACTTTCTTCTTCCAGGATCGAGCAAAGGGGAGGGACCTCTTGGAGGTGTATCCAGTTGTTGATCTCTGGTCTTGTTGAGTTGTGTACTTAGAGACTTTGGGACTGTTTTTTTTTCTTTTCAGTACTTTGGTTTTAGTACTTTGGCATTTCATGCCTCTTTATAATATGGTACATCACTCCCAGTGGTGTTTCTTCTATTATGCATACTATTTTTTTCTCATACTTCTGCGTTCTTGTGGAAAAATCATTCCCACATGTATGTTGTACGATTCCAGGTGATAGTCGCTAACCCGTGGGGATCGAGAATGCCCCTCGGGCTATTTCAGAGCCGGCTAGGTTATCAGGTTACCAGGGTACTCGGGTTGGTTCGTGACAAAGTTGTATTAGAGGGAATTTAAGCATCTTGCATTGATTACATTATGCATTTGAGTATTCTTTTTGAGACATATGAGGTTGTTGTGATTGAGTGTCTGGCCAGCTCTCACCACAATGAACCTTAAGTCACTAGGGTTGGTTAAGGAAATACGACTTGTGGATTAATTCTATTTTTTTCCCCGTTCTGATTTGGATAGAGTGGAATCCAAATCTGGTTTATTCCTTCTATTAATAATATTTTTCCTTGATACATGGTTTTAGTGTTAATATATTTTTTTATCATGTGTAGCATCATGCCTCCGAGAAGACATGGATATTAGATCCAAAAAGAGGATTCTGGTGAATCTTAGTAAGCGTGTCCTATTGTGGATCCAAGTCTAGTATAGGTAATTGTTCACACTGTCCAAGGTCTAGGATAAGCACCACCTACATTTTATGTTTGTGATCCAGTTATAAGTACTCATAATGTTATTATCCGAAGACGTTCTCAAGAGTTCCTATGCCAGAAGCCACCAGTCATCAGAGTCTCCACTAACCCTCAACATGTTGAGGAATGGTTGAGTATGATTGAATGTCTGTTTGGTTTCATGGAGACACCTGATGAGATCAAGGTTAAGTGTTCCACCTTCTTACTGTAGGGACCAAGTAGGAGATGGTGGGACACGATGGTGCTAGCTGGGAAACATGAGGGTTTGGAGTGGAAAGACTTTAGGGTTCTTTTCACTAACCATTTCTAACCTGAATCAATGGTGTTGGCCAAGACTATAGAGTTTTTCAAGCATGATCAGGCCGTCAAAACTATGACTGAGTACTCAAATTGATTTTCTATATTGGTATAGTTTTCTCCAGAAATTATATCTAATGAGAGGATGAAGGCACGGTGATTTGAGTTGGGGCTTTAATCAGATATTCATTCTAAGGTTTTATTACTGATGTTATCCACTTATTTCGATGTGCTGGATAGGGAAATGATGGTTGAGATGGATTTGGTAGGAATTTTAGGGTTGCAGGATGTTCCATTTCTTTCTAGTGACAGTGTTGGTTCCATTAATGGAACAAGGAAGCGCGATGTTTCTCATAGTGGTTCTCGACAACAGAGTCACACCAGACCACAAGTAGCACATGGAGGGGAGTCCTTGACTTTCTATCAGTGTGGGAAGGCAATAAATTATAAGTGGGTTTGCACTGAGGTACCCATGGACTGTAGCTCCTGCGGATGTTTAGGGAACCTACAAAGATTCTGCCATCACTTCTCTACTATGTGTAGTGGAACAGGATCATCAGCACCTCCAAATACTGCAGGGAAATCAAACGTATCACGTACAAAAGGGTTCCAGCCACAAGCATCCAGAACAATGCTTCTTCATGTAGTGGAAGAGTCACCAGAGGTATCTGATACATGCCATGCGACTGTGAAAGGTACAATTAATATAGCTTCGTCTTTAGTGACATATCGTTTTGATACTAGTGCATCCCACTCTTCTATTTCAACCTATCTTGTTAATCTTCTTAATCTGCCTATGGAGATATTATCTTGTGCAATGGATATTACTACACCCCTTGGTGTAATGATATGGAAGGGTCTTTGTAGTCTAGCTTGTGTCTTCTCTCTATCAGATGTTGATCATTCTTGGAATTTCATGGTTCTCGACATTAAATATTTTGATGTCATTTTTTGGATGGATTGACTCATTGAAAATAAATCCCGGATCGATTTTTATCTTCGATGGGTCTCCCTTACCACACCCAGTGGTGTGTCTCTCATTATTCAAGGAGAATGGGACCCATGGTCAAGCAGATCCGTACCATTTTTCACAGATTTGGGGAAATTTATATCAGTGTTTTATTTTGATCTAGAGAGAGACTCATTATGTGATGATCTCCCTCCAATCGTCGCTGAGTTTCCTTATGTTTTTCTTCCAGACTTCTATGGCTTGCCACCAGTAAGAGAGTTTGATTTTACTATTGAATTGATGCCTGGTACTCAATCGGTTTCTATTCCCTCTTTCCAAATGGATCCAACTGAACTAAAAGAACTGAAGGCTTAGTTAAACGATCTTCTTGAGAAAGTTTTTATACGCCTGAGTGTTTCGCCTAGGGCAGCACCAATTCTCTTCTCCAAAAAGTACGATGGTTCTATTCCCTTATTTGTTGATTATCGAATGCACCATTGAGTTATGATAATGAACAAATATCCACTACTATGAATTGATGATTTGTTTGATTAATTGAAACGTTCAAAGTGGTTTTTAGAAATTGATATTCGATCCGGTTTCCATTAGTTGAGGATAAATGAATCTGATGTTCATAAGACCACTTTTCGGAGAATTTATGGCCATTATGAGTACCTTGTTATGCCCTTCGGCCTAACAAATGCTCCTGAAGTTTTCATGGAATTGATGAACAAGATTTTCTATGATTATCTGGATACATTTTTGGTTGTATTTTTGGATGACATTCTTGTCTACTCCACGTCTAAGGAGGATCATGTGCATCATTTGAGAACATTTCTGAGTCTTCTAAGGAATCACCGAATTAATTCCAAGCATTATCATTTTGATTTATGGATTCGAGAAGTGAAATTCTTGGGACATGTTGAGTCAGAAAAAGGAATATCAGTTGATCCTGAGACAGTTATGGCTGTAATGACTTGGGAGCAACCATGAAATGTTTTCAATATTCAAGTCTTCTTGGCCTTAGCAGGATAATATCGCCTATTTTTTAGAGTCTTCTCAAAGTTATCTTCTCCAATGACTGTTTTGACTCGATAGGGGGTAAGTTTTCCTGGAATGAAGAATGCCAGGGTTCTTTTGTTGAGCTAAAGAAATTTTTTGACTACTACACTGGTGTTAACTCTTCTTGAGGCTGGGATAGGTTATTTGGTCTTCTGTGATGCATCGAGTTCAAGTTTGGGATGTGTCCTCATGCAGGGTTATCATGTTGTTGCCTATGGATCTCATCAACTTAAGCTTCGTGAGAAGAACTATCCAACCCATGACTGTGAACGTGCAGCTATAATGCACGCACTTAAGTTTTGGAGTCATTACTATTATGGAGAAAGGTTTACTATGTGTTTAGAAAACAACATCTTGAGTTATATCTTCTCTAAAAAATATTTGAATATTTTCCAAAGGATTTGGGTGGAGTACCTGTAATCTTTCGACATTGACATTGCCCATACCCCGAGGAAATGGAATGTCATTGCATATGCATTAAGCAGGAAACTTCAAACTCAGGATATGAAAGAATCATCAGAATAGTGGAGTTTTATTTCTCTTTTTTCTCAGTTTTATATTGGAATTCACTGCAAGGGGAATGAAGTTTCTTTAGCCATTGTTCTATTGAATTCTTCTCTCCAAGAATCGATTCTTCAGGAACATCTACTGGATAATAAATTCCATATCATTAGGGACACTATTGATGGTGGGGATATTGACACCCAGTGGTCATTCCTCAAAGAGGGTGTTCTATGTTCTCGATACCGTTACGGTGTGCTGTTATAAGCAATGAAGGATGTGATGGGGGTTTTCCATAACTCCTAGTGGGCTATGCACCCAGGAACCACCAAAATGTTCTATGACATGCGGCGACATTCTGGTGGCCAGGTATGAGATGAGACATTGCTGAGTTTGTATCTCCTTGCTATACATGCCATCAGGTGAAAGCCGAGCACCATAAACATTTGGGTTTACTTCAACTACTTCCAGTCACTACATGTAAGTGGGATGAAATCTCTATGGAATTTGTGGTTGGGTTACCTCAAACCCAAAGGAAGAAGAACATGATGTGGGTTGTGATCGATAGACTGACCAAGTCTGCTCACTTTTTACCTATTCGAGATACAACCAAAGTTGAGGAGTTGGGAAATATCTATATGAAATATGTTGTTAGTTTTCACAGTGTTCCGTCTGCTATAGTCTCTGATAGGGATCGCTAGTTTACTTCTCGCTTTTGGAGAGGCATTCAGGAGGCAATGGGATCTCAAGACCGTTTGAGCATGACCTACCATCCACAGTCAGATGGCCAGACAGAAAGGGCAATTCAGATCCTTGAGGATATGCTTCGTGCTTGTGTTCTTGACATTGGTGGGACTTGGAATGATCATCTGGGGATAGTTGAGTTCTCTTATAATAAAGGTTACCAATCTGTGATCAAAATGGCTCCTTTGGAGTCATTGTATGGTCGTCCTTGTAAATCTCTTTTATGTTTTTCGAAGATTGGTGAATGTTCCTTGGAAAGACCGAGTTTGGGCCAAGAGACGATAGCTAAGATCTAGTTGATTCATCAAAGAATGTTGACAGATTAGAGTCGGTACAAGTCTTATGCTGATCGTCAACGTAAACCTTTAGAGTTCTCAGTTGGGGACCAGGTGTTATTGGAAGATTCACCCCTATTAGGTCATCGACAGCTAGGGAGGCAAGGGAATCTTGCTCCTCGTTTTGTGGGACCTTTCGAGGTTATTGGACTTGTGGGTAAAGTTTCTTACCGTTTATCTATACCACCACAACTGACGTCGATACATAACATGTTCCATGTATCGTAGCTGTGGAAGTATCTCTCTGATCCATCTCATGTTGTGAGCTGGAGTGATATTGAGATTGAACGAGATTTATCTCGGACAGAACGATCGGTCAGTGTTGTTGATTCTGAGACCAAGTTACTTCGTGGGAGAACGATACCTTTGGTCCATGATCTAGGGAAAAAAGGTTTTTTTTCTCATGAAACGTGTCAAAGGGAGGAACTAATAAGAGATCAGTGTCGTCATCTTTTTAATGTAGTGGTTTCTTCATAACCTTTCTGGGGACTGAAAGGTTTTATGGTTGTGAGTTTGTAACATCATGTTACGTTTTCAGGTAATTTTTTATGTTTCTAAGTACATTTGTTTTGGAGTAAAGTCTTGTGTTGCGTTTGGGTGAACCCTTAAAGAAAAACTATAGGACAATGTGTTGTGCACGATTTGCGCACGGTTTGACAAATCGTGTGACAAAACCATGCCAGCATTGAATCCTGGATAGAATCTTCTACATGGGTGGTGCACGGTTTGTCTACCCATACTACCAAGCCATGCAAGAAGGGTGGCCAAGGTAGTAGCTCACACACCATTAGCGCACGGTTTTTCAAACCGTGTACCCAAATCATGCGGTCTATCAAAGGAGATCCTTAAATTGTTGATCTCGCTCGGTTTTGCCTCTAAGTGACTCATTTTCCTCCTAAGCGTCCCTAATGTGGGATTTGTATTCTCTTAATGTTAGAAGGGGTTCTCACATCATTCTTTAGGTGATCCAAAGGCTCCTCTTGGTTAATCAAAGCCAGATTCATGAGTTATGTGATCGTTCTTCATCATTCTTGATTGGTTTCTTAGATCTACTTAGATATACTTCTCTTATTCTATCGATTTCTTAGATCTACAACTGTTATGTGTAGATCTAAGTCTGTGGTACAACGTTTGATGAGATTTGGTCTTGATATTTCTAGGAGAAGAGATCTATGGTGGGTTCATGAATATTCAATCCGGTTTTCTTGATAGTTCTCGATCATTGTGGTATTGGTCAAAACCATCAAGGTAGGTCGTTCTGTACCGACTTTCCAAATTGATTATCATTTTATTTGATTTATTTATTTCAATTGTTGACTTAAATTCAATTGCTCAAGTCACTTTTAATTTAATGGATAAAAACCTGATTCCAAGGAGTCGAGGTATTTGAAATGGTTTTGACATGGGAATTTAGGAAACTGCATTTCCATTGAATTGGGTGTGTTTATGGAAATTGGACGATTTTAATTATTTGATTTAAGTTGTAGATTTGATGGAAATGATTTAAATTAAATTGTTGAATGTAATTGTAGAAATGAATTGTGTAATGATTTAACTGGTTTTGAATGGATTTCAAACTTATGTAAAATGGCTTAAAATGATTTTATAGAAACCCATTGGTTTTATCTTGTGAAAAAAAATGTTTTGAATAAAACTTATTTTGGTTTTAAATTGAATGAAAATGGAATTTTTTGAAATGGGGGAATGGGATTGATCGTAATTTAAGAAATCTTAAAATAGTTTTCCCATCATTTAACAGCGCATGCAAGAGTTAGGAAGTTAGTGAGTTATTTGGATACATTCTACTCTATGACAACGTTCTAAAACATACTTGTGGCAGGTCATTTCCCCGATAGGTTGGTGATGAGTATCCATTGTCCTTTGTCATAGGGACATGTGTATACACATTTTTCTAAGTTCAAATTGAGAGTGCAGAATCCTATAACTAGTTAATACTATCGTACATTTTGGCAGATGACCATGTTTCTCTCTTGTTTATTTATACTTGTGATATAAATATATTCCAATGCTTTTGAATTGACTTACATGCCTGCTGAATATATATATATATACTATTTTATATAAATGTTCTACTTAAGCCATTGTTTTAGAAATATTCCATCATTTGTAAAATGTTTGTTTAAATTGGTTTTTCCATCATTTGAAAAATTATTGCATGTTTTGATAAAATGTTTTTTGAAATGTCAAACCTTTTTATTTGAAAATAGAAATCATTACATTGGATAATCAATATTTAGCATCTGTTATGGAATCCTTGGTGTTATCCTTCTAGGATTAGGCTCACACCATACTTTTTCCTTTGGGTGTTTGTAGACATTCTTCTTCCAGGATCGAGCAAAGGGAAGGGACCTCTTGGAGGTGGATCCAGTTGTTGATCTTTGGTCTTGGTGAGTTGTGTCCTTAGAGACATTGGGAATATTTTTTTCCTATTCAGTGATTGGGTTGTAGTACTTTGGTATTTCATGCCTCTTTGTATTCTGGTACATCACTCCTAGTGGAGTTTCTTATATTATGCATACTATTTGTTTCACTCTTGCTACCACATTCTTGTGAAAAATCATCCACACTTGTATATTCTACGATTCCAGGTGCTAGTTGCCGACCTGTGGGGATCAATAATGCCCCATAGGCTATGTAAGGGCTGGCTCGGTTATCGGGTTACTAGGGTACCCAGGTTGGTTCGTGACACAAAAAATATATAGGAAAACTAAATTCCATAAATTTGGAGAAAATAACATAACATTTTGGTATTTTAACACTCTAAAACAATAGAATACATTTGAAGTGGTATAAAATTAACATACAATTAAATCATAATTAAATTCCCCAAATAATTAGAGGCTCAAACTTCATAAAATCATATATAATTTGGTTTTCTTATGATCAAAAATTCATGGGTAATTTCAGTAGAACATAGGGGAAAATGAGTTTATCTTTACATAAAATTTGGTTCAGAGGGGTAGAACTAATCATATGATGAGGAATTATAGTATGATTGATTAAATGGATTTGAATAGATAATATATTCTTTTTTTATAATCATGATTTTAGGTCTAGATGTTTATGGTGGAGTTCTATGGTGTGGGTTTTGGGAGATCATGTTTTTTCACTTATAGAGTGCAGAGGTTGTGTTGGTACACCTTGTTGATATACCAAGTGCTCGATATTATCCTTAGGGTTTATCAAGTTCAAGTAAGGGAGGATTATTTTTTTTTCATGATTCATAAAAGTTCACGAATCATATCATGGAAATCCATAATACACTAAGAACATCATTTATTATATTAAAATTAAATAGTTTTCACCCCATGATATTTGGATAGATTCGACTGGTATTCCTGCATTAGGGATCATTATAGAATAACCCTAAAACATTTCTCTTGATTTTATGTTATTTGGGGTTTCATAAAAAAATATATTTCCTAATATATTTATACATTGTACCACCAAGATTCTTCAAACCCAAGTAAATTATTTTATTTTATAGATTTTCATGGTTTTCCGTTGATGGGATTATAACATTGTCGATTACCATTAATCATTATTGATACAATGTGATCATTCATCATATTTTTTCACATTCATTACTTTTTTTTCAATTAAAAACCACAATGTGGTGGGTTGAACTTATATTTTATTGTTTTGGTCATATTTTAATGGTGAATGTTCATCCATAGGTTTCATAGTGGATCCACGTGAGTTTTAAGACCCTATATTAGTGTTTATCCTCTCACATATATCAATGATATAAAAGCATCGACTGATATGGGATATTCAATATATGTTTTCACTTTTATTATATATGAATATGGAATTATAATGTATATTCATTCATTGGGATGATACTTTTAATTATCTTAACAAAGATAAATAACTATATTAAAGACATTTGATGATAAACATGTGATTAACATGTGATTTATATGATTTTATGTCATTTCATATGAATTTATAACCTAATGATCGTTTTTTTCCTTCCTTGGTAATTCATTTTTTTATTTGTGACATTACTTTATCTTTTATAATTGCTTAATCACTTAAAAATGTTTATGAAATTGGATTTATAAAGTTCTATAATTTTTTTGTTATTATTTGTTGATGTAGAATTGATCCTAAATGAAATAATGATTAAAAAGAGATTAAATAACATCATTTTCAATATTAATTGGTGATATAATTTTTCATTATTGATAATTTTCATTGTTTCAGTGGTTTTGGTTTTGATGGAAACTATGTTTAGAATTATAATTAGTGGTATTTATTTATTAAAATATTTGTGTGCGGTAGTGTGGTTTTTGAAATGGTGTTGAATAATGTATTTGTTGGTTTTTCAATGTTACTATAAAATAATTATAACAATGATTTTAGAGAAACATAAGTTAGAATGTCCTTTAGTGAAATGAATAAATTCCAATAAATAATTAATATAATTAGTGGGATGTCACCATGTCACGAATGATGTTATAATCAATAAGGAATTGTAAAATGGTATACAGAAATTTTAATCCCTACAAATATAAAATCAATGGTATGGAAAATTCTAGAAATTTTCAATTTAGGGAAAAAGTTGTAATTTTCTATGATATTATTATATATTTGTAATTTGATAATTTCTCTCATTATTAGTTTAAGTTTTTGATGTTTGTGTGTGGCGATAGTGATAAATCTACTCTTGTAGGTTATTATAATAAATTGAATTCATTTAAATCCAACCACTAGGATGATTGTAGATGGACTATTATATAAATTATATTCTCATAATTTCATATAAACCACCACACATTCTAGGTTACCATATTGATTTACATATGAGGGAACATGTTCTAGTGTTTTCTCGAATATCAAGGATGTAGGTGACATGGTCAACTGACTAATCTCCCATATCCAGTCAATCTTAAAGATTTAGTATATGCTGTCATGTCCTGAGGACTATGATTGTATTTATTATAATATGTTTTTAAATTATTATGTGGGTTGGTATATTGTATATAGGGGGAGAACATGTAATGACAATGCTGCAATTTTGATGTCCATTATATTTACTGTAAAGTAAAATGATGTGGATAATGTGTTTTATAGTTTAGATGTGATGATAAGACATGTAGACATGTTTTTAGTATGATGTGTTAGTGGTTATGTGGCATGTGTTTTTGGATCTCATGTTGATATTTTATTACATTGATATATGGATATATGTAACACCCCAAGCTTCCATGGTAAACTTCTCTTTGAATAAAACAATGGCATGTGTTGTATGAAACATCGAGTTCTAAAACATTACAAAGAGAAAACTAACCGTTATGAATAGTAATACCAACTTTTTGAATTTTTATAAATTTTACTGTTCCAAATTGACTTTATTTTTGGATTCGGAATATCAAAATTACCCTAGGGTGAATTTTTGGTATTCTTATGAAAAAATTCAATTTTTTATGAATAGTGAAAACACTGAGTCATTGTTTAAAACCGACTTTTTATTTCAATAATTTTTTTTTTATTATTTTTATTTTAGGTAAAAATAGATACATAATACCTATATATTTTCAATGGTATTCATTGGAGATAGTTTATAATAATTTTAGATATATTAAAATTTTATTGAACTTTTCATGGTCTTTTACCCACCGCCTAGGAGAATTTGAAAATTTACATAACACATAATTTTAGCACTTTTGTGAGTTGAATTTTGAAAATCCAAGAGACACGGTTAATATCAAGGAGTAAAATGTGGTTAAATTAAATAAAAATTATTTTTATTGAACAGTAACTTGGTACTTTTATTCACCACTGTTAAAACTAAATAGGGTAATTAAAGGTAAAAATGATATTAATATTACCCTATCACATATCCTAATAATATTGGATAAGTATAAT
Organism: Viscum album; assembly: GCA_963277665.1. NCBI lineage: Eukaryota > Viridiplantae > Streptophyta > Magnoliopsida > Santalales > Viscaceae > Viscum > Viscum album. The sequence continues at coordinate 131,719,244 of OY728134.1, read as the reverse complement.
TCAACCGAAAAAAAGCTTAGGAATAAAATATTATCCTTTAGGTCCACTTGGATTAGATTAGGACATTTATTAATATTTAATTCAATGAAGAGTTAAAAGAGTTAAAATCAAAGTTTAAAAACTAAAACTTTTTTAATATAGGGATAAAAATAAGATAAATTCGACTATAAAATTTCATTATAAAGTTAAAAATATTTCATAAATAATGGTATTTTATTTATATTTTTTAGACATTAAATAATTTAATTTATTTATGACACAATGGTGATGCAGTAATTACCTTATTAATGAAATATTAAAAAATTGATATTTTAAATACCTAAATAAATTTAATTTTAGACTTTTAATGAATTAAACTAATTTTATAGGTTAATATGACCAGTTAGGATTGATTAAATGAATTTTGTTTCTAATTAATAATGATGTTATGAATTAAAAAACAAAATACCAAATTGTGTCAAAATGACCATAAAATAGTTTTTAAAACAAATATTATATTATTAATTGATATAATGGTCCTAAAAATATAATGTTCAGAAAAAAGACTTATATAATAATATATGTGATATCAATGAACCTATTTGTGTTCAATTGACAGTTATTGTAAGATTATTAACTATATAGTGTTAGAAGACTAGAAAAACGGTAAAAGTTAAATTATTTAACTTAGAGTTAAATTTAAATGCTAAGGTTAAAATAGTAACCTAAACTTGTCTAAAACAATTGATTGAGAGGTTTTAGACCCATCCCCACCCATTCCTCAAAATAAGTCAATTTAGAGGCATTATAACCCATATATGAATTTATTATAAAATAATATTTTATGAATTTCCTAAAGTGCCCCTCACCTCTCTTATAAAATCGCACCCCCTTCCCTCCAATTCAAACCATCAAAGCCTTTTGGATTTGGAAAACTCTACCAAAATACCCTCTCAACTGTCCTCCCTTCATCCTAGAGGCCTTCCATTATTCATAATGCCATCCTAATGAGCCCTTTTGATCAAATCAAAAAGAAGAACCCGAAGAAGAGAAAAATATGTCATCACCTCTTTTATGTTTCTTTATTCTTACACTTCCTATTTATTTGTTGTTTCCATTATAAAATAATAACTCCAGTATATTCTATACAATGTGATTCTATTATAAATATGTTACCACCAAATTCATTATTCTATCCCTCCCTTGAATGATATGTTACCATATGTGCGTACGTACGGCTTACCGTCTCCACGTTGTGGTGTAATTGTTATTCAATACGTTATTATTTGGATGGGTATAATAAGGATGTGTATTTCATATAAATAATAATTATAAGATGATAATTATTCTTTATATATGATATACCATCCAATTATGTATTATTTTAACATAAAAACATGATATTGTCGCTCGTGTGTACGTACGGATTACCATCTCCATGAACGAGATGTGATTCATTTCCCATCGTATCCATTCAATACTAATTTTCATTTGATGATTAAAAATAATGTTTTAAGAGTTGATATCATTCTGGGTATGAATAAGATGCATCCCATCCATAACAAATATGACTCACATAAGAAAGAAAATAAAGGAAAACGAATCTGTTAACACTAGAAAGAAGATAATACTAAAATATTATTAACAAAGAATTGTTAAAAGATCATATATGATATCATATTAATGTATAATATTATTTTATAATTTAAAATATATTATTTCACTATTATACAGGAGGTTAACCTACCCTCTACCAAGGAAAAGTACAATGTAAGGGTTAATTATACAATCTCTACATTATCTAAGGTTGTTTATACGTTATTATCTAATGAGACCTATTTATCATCCATATCTAGGTTTCATAAAAATTTATTCAAACAAATTGTGAATATTTACTAGACTATGGGTTAAATTCATTTATATCCATGATTTACTTTTTATAAAATGTTTTTGAGTGAAATCTTTCCATCGTTTTCCAAACAAGGTACATTATTACCTTTTTGACAAATTAAAGTAAGAATGTTTTTTAACTTATTCGATCGGTGCGGCTATTTTTCGCCTTTATAACATCACCAAATCATCCCATAGAAGCTTATTAGAATACTTTCAAAATAAATTTTTTCTTTATAATTATGTGAATCTTAAATTATTTCAAAATTGAAATAGATATTTCTCTAAAATAGTGTTTGGATTTCATGAATGTCAACATCCATTAATGTATTGTAAGATTATTTGAAGTTGATTTATTATGATACAAAACTCCCATATTGTATTAAAGGTTCTTTGATATGTTTGATTGTGGATGTCTTATTTCATACCATTAATGGTTTATGGATAATTTATTGAAATTTCATATGATTTTTGTAATACAGATGTTTATGTTATATCTCAACCTCCTCTTATGAAGAATGTATTAGAATAGTATGTTCCGGGTTGGGGACAGGAAAAAGTAAGCCCTCCAGGATGGTGTCTAGTTACAACAGACCCTCTGGGTTGGAGTCCAGTTACAAAGGCTCTTTAGGTTGGAGTCCGGTTACAGAGGATTTGCGGGATTCAGTTTGGTTATAGAGGCTCTTCGGGATGGAGTATGATTATAGAGGATCTTCGGGTTTGGGCCCGGTTACAGTTAGCCCCTATGTCCTGGCACGAGGCCTTGACACAAAAATTAATGTGTGACATTATGCATTACATCTTTAAGAATGTCACTATTGATATTGTATGTGATTATTCGACTAGTAGAATATCAATGCGAGTATGTAAATGGAATTATTTAGATTTTATCATTTCCATATTATGATGAAGATCAAGTTTAATAGGATTTTATTTTAGTTCTTAATGTTTTCTTAAATGTTTATGCTTATTTGTGAATGTTTCTACTATATTTTTATCCTTACTGAGAATCTGAGTTCACCCCATTCTAGGTTTTATTTTTTATAGGATGTGAAGAAATATATTATGACTGACCAGCATGGACAGTCTACGGGATCTCAGTGTTGTATATGGAAACAATGTTGTTGTAGATTACTATTTTATGATGTAATGTAATCCTTATGAATGTATCTAGTACTTCCAAGGCTACTAACCTAAACCATCTTTCAAGAGTTGATATTTTGTGATAATTCCAATGATACGTAATAATGCAACGACATTGGGCTTCTAGGGTAGGGGTGTTATTATATGTAATGGTTTAGATTTCCATAATGTATTTTTATTGATTGTGTGGTTAACATGATTTTTCGAGATGTGTTTGTGGGTGAAAATTTATGATATATTATTATATTTCTATATTATTATCTTATATGAGATATTTGGTTTCTTACCCTAAATGTGGTTGGTAGAGAAGAAATTGGTAAATTTAACGTTTTTTTATAATGACTGAGGATTTTTTATATTCTTTAACATTGGTAAAAGTGGTTTTTGGGAGGAATCTTATGAGTATGTTCTTATATTCACCCTTTAAAAATATATTAATTTTTTAAAATTTTTAGTAGGGTTTTGGGGAGTAGGTTAATCATAACTAGATCAGGGTGATCATAGGTATTCATGAGTCAGTATTATTTTTTTCATTATGGAATTTTATTTTGGGAATAATTGATTTTTTATGATAATTATATACAATGTGGAATTTTAGTTATATGTATGTTTGGATGATTATTAGTTTGTTTTTATCAATAATCCATGTATTATAATTTTAAGTCTTATCACATATATGTTTTTAACCATTATGTCTTGTATCAAACTTGTGGACAATTAAAGGTCATATTTAGGTTCCACGAAAATTTTAATATTATCCAAATAGGGGATTTATTGTAAAACCCCCAATAATTCATTGTATCTTATTTTGTTTAAATTCAATAGTTTTCACTTCACACAACACCATGTTCGATTGCACCACGTCTTACTAAACTAGCCATTCAACAGAGGTTATGAATAGTATTAACACAATTTTGAATTCTATATATTTCATATAATTTTAAATTTTGTATTATGTGTTTCTTAGACATATTATTAGATTCAATTTTTCAGAAAAAAAATGTATTTTAAAAAAATTATTTTTACCACCTTTTAATGGAGAACCATTTTTAAATCCTATATTTGACCATATTTCATATTAATTTTGACAAAAACAATCTTATTTATAATCGGGACATTAAAATTTAATTTGGATGAAATTTTGGTACTTTTCTAAAAATATTCATTTTTGAATGAATAGTGAAAAATAATTTATTTTAAATCAAAACTGACTTTTAATATAATTTATATATATAGTTAGATTTTATTTTAAATTGGTTTTGAAATGTAATTATATTATATTATTACCCATTAATCTAATGTTGGTTATTGAAATTAATTTCACATTGAAATATATTATCTATACTAAACTAGGCTTCCTCTTACCCTACATGTCACCACCTCCTGCCTCCACGTATCCTTTCATTTTATTTCCCTCCGTCTTTCCATCCTCCCTCACGCGACCCAATTGGGATCCCCCCCATGCGCCCACTCAACATCCCTCTGATTTTGGGTTCCCGGCTTTTGAATTACTTCGAGCATTCAGATTCCTTCAACATTCCTCCCCTCCATTATAGTAGCTTTGGCGATGGAAACTGGTCTTCCTACCAACACAGTGTGCCTCCTTCAATTCTAGATTATGGTTTCGAGGTACCAGCCTTATTCGACAAAAAACATTGATACACATTGCCTCTTTTTAGTCGCACATCCCATGATGACATTCAGTGACGGGTGCACTATCTACTCTTACCTCCATATCATAGTTTCGTTCTACCGGGTGTCTTTGACGATGGACGACGAAATAGTTGTCCGCCTCTTCGCTATGCCATCTATATTGATTTGTTCAGGTTTAGATTCCCAATATGTGTGCACCTATCATTGAATAGATGATCAGGTTACTCCATTCTACCATATGATTTCCGAATAACATCTTCCAGTATTTATTTTCATGTATATGTTGTCTTATTTTTCATATTTTTATGCAAATAGAATTTAGGTATGGGTACCTTTTACTTCATTACATTACATTCAGATTGCATATTTTATTGTATATTTTCAGTCTAATTTATACCTATTTCTTTGATGGTGCTATTACTGTGGTTCATTACAATAATAGCACAGTGCTTCATGAGGTTTATAGATTAGTTAACCCCAATCTTGCATCTGTCTTCACTGTATAAATATTCCTTGATATCCATCTGATTTATTCATTGTAACTGTTCGGGATATGTATTCTCGTGGTGCATTATTTTAAATGTAAATAACATTACACTGCTTATCTAATGGTATCTTTTATTGGATTATGTGACATTAAATTTGCTAATTTGATTTCATATTTTATGTGCAATAGTTATATTTTTCTTTGATGTTGGTATAAGTGTGGTTCATTACAATCAATGAATAGTCGTTATTCAGGTTTATATAACATTTAGTCGTGATTGCATCTGTCTTCACTGCATATATATTTGTCAATATACTTTGAAGGTATTCATTCAAACTTATTTTCTAATGTGTTACCATACAAAATTGTGTTTAATTGAATATGCTATTTTCAAATGATTCAATTCTGTATAGTATATACATGCTTCTTTAATGTTGGTATAAGTGTCGTTTAGTAAAATTACAGGACAATTCTTATCAATGGGAACCTCTTACTACATGATGTTACAATAAATTAAAAGATTTCATTGTATATCTTCTGTGTAATGTATATATGTTTCTTTGAGGTTGGTATAATTGTTGTTCATTGCAATCAAAGTACAGTTTTTATTCAGGTTTACAGATTAATTAGTTGCGATTCCATCAATATTCACTACATAAATATTCCTCAATGTCCATAAATCTATTCATTCAAACTGTTTTGCAGATTTTTTGTCGTACTACATTACTTTTATTTGAATATGCTATTTTAAAATATTTCATTTTTTATAAAATATATCTGATTCTTTCATGTTGGTGTAAGTGCGGTTCAGTAAAATCACAGTACATTGACAATTTACATTTACAAGATATATCATATATAATTTAAACATGCATTCTCCGTCAATTTTCTTATCAATATATTTTAAATTTCATGTACGTACCCATAAAAATATTTTATTTGAATTATATAACATGAAAATTCAACATAAAGAAAACTAAAAAAGGTGCAGACACCATTAGCATTGATAGATGCAAGGATGCAAAGGAGACTTCATTTGAGAGTATGACAAATAGGTACAACAGTGTTGTATTTCATTGAAAACATTTCATAAACTTAATGAATTACTATTTTGTAACATTACAGGAAAATCACCCATGAGCTCACATCAACTATGTTCTTCTGCATCATTTGATTTTGTGCAATTGAATTCCGACTTGATTAGAGGAGCATGCATACCAATTTCACCTATACCAACCAATGGTCAGTACTTTTTCATTTTACCAACATTTTCATATACAATAAATATATTAAACGTGGATAACCTCATCATCTTTAACAATTTTAATTTTTAACTGACAGTGGCTCTAGATTATGGATCTTCTTCGCCAATTACTTTTAAAACACTCATTAGAGAAGGTTTTAGTAATTGTATTAACAGTACTTCAAGTAAGTAACCGAGCATTCAATCCTAAATTACATATAATCATTACCCTTTTCCTCATGTATTGCCTATTCACCAATGGAGGATCATGCATTTCATTGTCACCATTATCTTTGAATGGTGAGTTATATTATGCTGTCAAAGAACAGTGACTAAAAATATTTCTGTTACTATGTCGTAACATTGTATAATTTGTCAAATATTAACTATCATTGACAGCTCATCATGGATGTGGATCTTCATCAACAAGATCTATTCCTGGTATCAAGTGAAATCATATATCATCATCTAATGAAGAAAATTATGACCCCTATGGTATCTACTCTGTTGGTGTATTTTTGTGAATAGATTCACGTTTTGTCTCATATGTATTAAATAGTTAAACTATATTTTCATTAATTTTGGTAGGTGTAACGATTGAGGGAAATATTCCCAATTACCCTTGTCATGACTCATTATCAGAGTAAGCACATATCATGACTTCAAATGCTTTTAAAGTATCACATAGTGTAATATGTTGCATACAATGTTTATAACAGATATTGCTTTACTACTTCGACTACTAGTAACAAATCTTATTTTCCCAACACAGGTGTCTTGTATATTCTAATAATGATGTATTATTTTTTTGTATCTATAGATATATATATCTCCAATAATTTGGTATTTTGAAGTTATTTGAATGCATAATTTACACTTTAAAAATATGTTTCATTTACATTGAGTCATGTCATTTCTGAAAGAGATGTAACAACTGGTGAAATCAGTGCTGGATTTACACATCGAATAGACTATTCAGGTTTGACCTACTATATAATCATTTGTTACTAAACCGGTATTTCGTATTCATTTTCATACTATCTAAATGAAAATACTGCTACAGAAAGAATTAAACTACTTCACCTGGCAGAAAATGAAGGTCACTATATTATTTTTACCTTTTGCTAGAATATTATTGCAGCCATCTTAGTTTAGCACCACTTTATATTTCCATGTTTATTAACACTATTCATTTTATAATTACTCACCTCCAGAATATTTGAATTGTGGGGATCCCTCTAAGTATTTCTAATACTGTGGTTCAATATTTTGGTTTGATGAGATAAATATAAAATGTAGCACCAAAGAAAACCCATGATTTGATATATGTTGCGCGCTTGGTAATGTCCCTTTTCAATTACTACCATCCTGTCCTCCATACAGTCAAACATTAGTCTTTAATTAAAACTCTATGGAGGAAAGATAATTCCTAGAATATATGCATATTTACAATTATAACTTTTCATTCACATTAATGAATTTTAAATTAAAAGATAAGATATAAAAGAATTATTGATATGTTCTACAGATATGAAAGGTAATACGATATCAAGTGATTGTATCTTCTAATTTATTTTTTATCATGTGAGTTAGTTTATTATTCCATTATTACATATCAATTGTCACCTGATGTATTTCAATTATGGTGGGAGAAGGGGCAGTGAAGGGAGGGGGGAGCCTTGTGGGGGCTAGTGGAAAAGGGGCTGGGTAGGGAGGAGGGACCTGGTTAGGTTGGTGTTGGGCAAGAGGGAGGTTGAGTTGGGAGGGGGAGGAGCTGGGATGCAGTGGCAGCAGAGGCTGCTAAGGTGGGAGGGGAGGTAAGGGGTTTGGTCAGGGGTGGAGGGAAGGGGCTGAGCATGGGTGGGGGTGGTGTTGGGCAGGAGGGAGGTGGTGTTGGAAGGGAGGACGAGCCTGGTGGGAGGTGGAGCTGGTTAGGGGGGACGGGACTGTGTAATATTTTTTAATCAAGTTTCAGATTATTACCGAGGTGACATAAATATCTGTATGGTCAACATTAATATGCATGTGGTCTTTATTATATATAGGTTATATGATAATTTATGGTGAAAGATGTTTAGTTATCCATTAATTATAGGATTCCCTTATTTTAACAGTTGTGTGTAGGTTTAATATCAAATTTTGGTGGGGGTGTTTTGCAAGGAACTCCATACATATATTCAAGGTATGTTGTTATGTAATGTAATTAATTATGTTTTTATTGGCTCATTGGATGGTTTATATGAATGAAATTACACAACACATGAAGATTGGATATCTTATACTTGATTTTTTTACTACAAAAACAAATCCTGTGAGGTTATTATTGATATTCTTTTATGCATATTTCATTTTTCAAAGAAGGTATTGCAGTGTGTTATTCTTATTAAAAGGTAAAAACATATAAAATTTCTATTAATCTATGCTACATTTAATTAATGCACATGTATTTATAACCCTGAAGGAATGCTAACACTTAACTAGACCATAGGGATTTGATTTGGGCCTATTTTCTACTCGGTTTCTGTTCAGTTCATTTGTTGAGTCCATGTTGTGTTCTATTTCAGTTCAGTTCCAATGTTGGGTGGATTTTTGGTTATGTTTCAGTTCAATTAATGAGACTATCCTTACATCAAATTTTTTATTCTGCTCAAAATGTTCTATTTTATAGGAGACAATTTATTAGAGTATTGGGTCGGGGAGGGACGAGGTGGGGGACGAGGAGGGGGAGAAAAGGGTTGGAAAAAATTTCGGTTAGTGGGTAGGTGAGGGGAGGGGAGGGATGGGTAGGTTGGAGGGGAGGGGAGGGGAGGGGAGGGGAGGGGTGAGGTGGATGAGGGGAGGGGAGGATGAGGGGAGGGGAGGGGAGGATGAGGGCATGGGGGAGGGACTGAGTAGGTTGGAGGGGAGGGGAGGGGAGAAGAGGATGAGGGCAGGGGGGCTGGGCAGATATGATAGGAGGGGAGGGGAGGGGAGGGGAGGTTGAGGGAAAGGGGGAGGGGGTACTGGGGGAAGAGTTTGGGAAGGGGGGAGCAGTGGGGGAAGGGGCTGGGCAGGGTTGATGCTGAGGCTGAGGTGGGAGGGGTAGCTTCTAGGAAAGGGTGGGAGACAAGCAGAGGAGGGGGAAGGGGTGGGGTAGAGCTGGGTAGGGGGTAGGAGGAGGTGCAGGAAAATGGGGGGGTGGGACAAGTTGGCATGATTAACCACTTATTCTATTTCAATTAGTTCTGCTTTTTCTATTATTTCAATTAGTAGTGATTTTTCATTTTCATATTAATAATTGTTTTCACTGAATATTTATCAAGCGTCTTTTCATAGATGACTACTGTAAACCAATAAGCCATTTTTATGACAAGTTTTTTTTAACTTCACAACATTACCTATGTTTTATATTCATAGTAATATGTCTCATTTATTCAAATTTATGTCTAATTAAATATTTTATGGATCAATATAACTTTCAACAGACATGTAATACTGCTACTCTACATCAACGATACATGGTAGTACTGGGAGGCTGTTGACTGCACATTCTGATGACATGAATTGTAATCTGATCTGCACACCCACTGTTGCTGAAAATAATGGTTCCTGGAATTATTGTCAAACATGTATCTTCTACATAATGTGTACTTATGTTCTCTTATCAGGATTAAATAACATTCCATAGTTCTATTTCAATGGTGACATGAAAATAAAAACTTAATGTTTGTTTCCAATTTCAAGTTCTCTTACAATGAATTTTCTCACTATTTACCAATTTCTAGTATCTGGAAATTAGATTCTCATACATCATTTTTATGAATTGATTTATAATTTAAATTCATTATTAATTTATTTCCATTGATAACTTGTCATATTTATAATTCATTTTTTAGTTCATATTTCATTTATGATGTTGTGCATATGCACGGGCGATGTACTATTTATATATAAACAAGTGGAAATCGTTAAGAAGTTATTGTTTGTTAAAAACACAATATTTTTTTTGACAACATGAATTAATTTTAAATTAATTAATCTGATTTATATGTTTTAAATTTGGTAAAGTAGACATCATTTTTGAATTCGGAATATCAAATATAGCTTAAGCTGAATATTTAGTAATTTTCTGAAAAAAAAATCAATTTTTGATGAATAGTAAAACCACAAAGTAGTAATTAAAAATTTGACTTTTTCATTTGAATGAAATTTTACCGCTTCTATTAATTGAGTTTCAAAAATCCAAGATATATGGTTGTTATTAGTATTTAAAATTTGGTTCAATAAGATAAAAATAATTTATGGTGAATTGTAACATTTGACTTTTATTTACCGCGGTAAAAGGTAAATAGGGTAATTTAAGGTGAAAATAATTTTATAATAATACAAAATTTCCTTAAAAATTGTCTTAACCATATTTTATGATTAATGGTCGACCATGGGAAACCTTGGGTCGATTTTGGGACCCCATGGAGCCACTTAAGAATGATAATGGCACTTAATTTTAATTAACATTAGGTAAAGACAAAAATGGCATTAAAAAATAACTTTTAGTATATCAATTTTTATATGTGGTTATATAAGTAATATTTTAGACTATAAATAATCATTGTAAATCAAAAAATATTTCCTAAATTATGGTAATTTTTTCACACTTTCCTAAAGAACCCCTCCTCCCCATTATAAAAGGACACCAATTCTAACACAATCAATACACCTCTCAAGCCCCTTGGCTCGTCCCACCCATGCCCAAATAATCTCTAAAGATCCTCATTATCCTCATAAAAGCCTTTGCTAAGGAATAAGTCACTTTAATAGGTCTTTTGGTTCAAGTCGAAGGAAGTTACCCAAATTAAAGGTAACGTTTTCTCTTAAATTGTTTTGTTTTATTTTGGTTTATTTCAAATCCCCAACCCCCCAAAATGTTTTTATTTCTATAATTTTTTAAAAAAACCAGTATCATAAATATACTAGGATGTTTTTATGATAAGGATTTTAACTACACTTACACACACCTCCATCTAATGGTAGAAGAACATACTGTTTCTATGGATGGAAAACTAACGCCTCACGAAACGATGAATGTTGTATTATCTCCTACCGCCTCTCATGGTGGACATTAAGATGGAACTGTATTTTATATATGATATATATATTATTTTTATGTTTTCTTTATGCTTCTATATTTTCCATTTATTTCATTCTTTTATGGTTTCCGTTATGGGTAAAATGTGATAATTTCATTTGAGGATGTGTCGACTATCGCCCCCTCAAAATGATATGACTCATTAATGCCTTATATGGGATGTTAAAAAGATGTATTTAATCATATAATATATGAACTTATACAAGAATTATAATATAAATTTTTATGATTATGTTTCTATTCCATTAAAATACAAATTATAAATGAAAGTGGCATATATGTGTACGTACGACTAGCCGTCTCCATGAACGGTACATTTCATTTCATATCTCCAAATGTTATGTACAATTATAAATACATATATATATATATATATATGTACTAGATATATAAAATATATGATATCTGAACCATTTATATCATTATGGAGATAATTGAATTTTGACTATAAGGAAAAATTGTAATTATAACTAGTTTATTTTTGACTCATGTTCTGAACATCGATAAAATATCCAATATAAACTCAAATAATTAACTAATTGTTATAGTAAGGTAATTAGTGATATAAAAGGAATAATAAAATTTAAAATTTTCTTAATCAAGTATAAATTAACTTATGTTTATTTTTTATGAAGAACAAGGAATGTACAAGACAAGAAGTACTTGAGGTAAGGGATTTCTTATCTCACTTTTAATTCCATGATATTTCTATTATTTCCCACTTATTTATTGCATTTTGTGTATTTTTTACATCCATTTGATATATATTATCATGATTATTTTTATATTCAAGGTATCATGTTATTCATTTTATGGTTATCAACAATTGTTCATATGACTCGATTAACTACAACGTGGTAAGGATTTTTCATCTCACTTCTTATTTCCATGAGATTCATGCTATATTGGAAACTATTTCCTTTTGTGTGGAGTATATACTTCACAATATTTTATTCTTTTTATAATATACTTTAATTTATGCTAATTTACATCCTCATTGTATAATCCTTTTTTCATAGGGTGTATGTTTTATAAGTTACCAAATCAGTAAGGGAATTTCAAATTTCAATTTCCACTCATTGGGATTTACGCATTCTTCATTGATTATATTACTCCAAGATTATGTGTAGAATCAATATTTATTATTTTATGTAGTAAATTTCACTCACGTTTCTACGGATATACATTTGATACACACAATAACTCTATTGATAAATTCTCATGTAATAAATATGAACCTGATAAGAGTAATTTAAACTCACTCTACATTCATTGAGTTAAACATACAATTAATTGGTGTTGTTTTTAAAAGAATATATGTGAATGTTCTCTGATAGATTTACATTGAATTTCCAATAATACTAAGTTTATTTTTATTTTTTCATGCATAATTATTTCATTGATTTTTCCTTAACCTAAGGATACAGTATTTATAAGGGATTTCATATCAACTTACATTCCATTGAGTTTTCTTTGTTATTATGCACCAATTAAGTTATATTTGGTGTATATATTGTAATTTGACATAGTATATCATAAATCCCTTTATTATCATGATATTATATGTTTTTTATTACTTCAATTATTTGTATTCAAATGTCTCTCATTTACTTAGGAAGTCTTACGAAAATATCATTTTTATGGTTTTAATGATTTATTCTTCTTAATCTTTCGCATTAATGTCCATGTTTTAAAAATAATTACAAGGATTTATATAGAGATTAATGTTTTAAAATTAAAGTTCCTTTTAAATATTTCAAAATATTATGTGACACTATCATTAAAAAATATAGTTTAAATGACTTCTTGATAAATAGTGAGACTTTTAAATGTTTTCATGAAAAATGAGGATATTTCTCTCTAACAGTTTTAATGATTTTTTTATCTATTCCAATATCCTTAATTATTATTTATTGATATTAATCTATTATTATATAATATTCTATATTATATTTAATGAGATTTTTTTGACTGTGGATGTGCTATTTTTATTCCATTCATGGTTTATGAATAAAGTATTGACATTTCATATGGTAGTTTTAATACAAATGTTTACGTTTTGTTAAAAATTTTCATGTGAGGAATGCATTGGACATTGTAAATGGTGGGTGAAGACCGCTATAGCTCCACGATGCATCAATAGTTCTCATCAGAAAAACTAGTGTCTTGGCACTAGGCATTGAAAAAATATTATTTGTAGTCATGGCACAAGGCCTTGAATATGTGGTTAAGATGTCCGGGATTATTCATTCCATCATTATGAGATTAGATATTTATATTTCACATAGTTATTCGACTAGTAGAATACCCATGACTATTTTTATTATTGAATTATTTACTGAGATCATATTCTTGCCATAAAGTGTTCATGTTTATTATTTTTATATTCATGTGTTTTCAATTATTCACCATGCCTAATGTTTATGTTACGTTCCACTATATTACTTACTCTTGATGAGAATTTGAGCTCACCCATTTCTCATGGTTCATTTTCCCAGGATATGAAGAAGTTAGTTATGAGTGACTTGTAGGAATAATCATGGATGCTTGGATGTTTTTAATGGAATAAATTAGTGATGTTTATCTTTTCAAGTTGTAATGTAAAAATTATGTATGTATCTTGTTTTCAAGACTACTAAACTGATCGATCCTTTGGGAAATGAGTCCTTGTAATCATACCAATGTATTAAAATAATTCACCAGCTCTTGGATTCTGGGATCGGGTCATTACATGTATTTAGGATATTTCAGATCTATGGTCGATTGTGATGTTAAAATATAGTTAGTAACAAGTGAGTACATCTTGGGTATAGTAGGTAAATGGTTTCAATTGAACATATCATGTCATATAAAAATTGATATTTTCTATAAAAAAATCATATCCCTCCTCTGGATTCAATGAAAGGCCATAAAAATACAATAAAAATAAATAAATATGATCATGATTATTCATTAGAGACCTTTCATAGGTACACATAACATTATTCTTCTATAATAGTTTTTAAATTTGGTGATTTTTAAAAAATAAAAAATAATTTTCTTAAATGGAGATGAATACGTTTTATGTATACGATCAAATGAGTTTCATATTTTTTATTATTGATATAGTGAGGGAGAATCAAACTCATATGGTATATCTTACTAAGATATATTAGGATGATCCAATCAATTCTAATTGGTTTGACCCAACATATAATCATGGGTCATTGAGTAAGAGTTTTTTTGAGTTTCATTATCAAAGCATGATGGAGTATTAAATAAATGTCTTAAATATTGTGAAATAGTAGTGGTTGGAAATTCTTAAAAAAACTATTACTTTAATCCATAAATGGATGACTAATTGAATTATTTTGGAAGTTAGTATGATAATTGGTGATTCACCCCAATATCAATTTTTATATCATGGTGATTTGTTTCTATTGAGGTATAATGTGATTATTTGTAGATTATGTTTCATGTTCAGTTACTATCATTGATATTAAAAGTTTACATAATGAAATTTTTTCTCTCTATTCAATAATAAATTCATATTTTTTGGGAAATTGGTTTTTGATTAATGAAACATTTAAATTTTTTCCTATGATATTCTAATATATAAGGAAGCAAAAGAATGATTTTTTTATAGGGAATTATTTCTATGGATTCTTTATTAGTTCACTATATTTATGTTTCCAACATATATAGAGGTGTTGGTAAAGTCATAGGGGACCCTAAATATTTTTTATATATATTTATCCCCAGTATAGTAGTCATCATAAAATTTATTAGACATGCGATATGGATCGATAGTGATTGGTAGTAAGTCTCATATTTTTTCCCATTTATCTAATGTTTTTTATCCTCTAATTAGAGTTATGATCGGCAATATTTTTTATCTTCTTGATATTTCCATTGGATGTTCTATTTTCAAAACATCAATGTTTCTCAGTATGTGGTATGCATATAAATTCCTATATAGTTATAACAATAGTATCTTCTATGTCTATGTAAGATGTCTCAAGGCCCTTGAGCCTTCAAGAAGAAAAGATTATATGTCATTAATGAAGGAAATCATCCTGATTTTTTTCACCTTTAAGTAAATATGTATTATACCAAATTAAGTGGTTTTGATCAACAAGGATTTTGGGGGAAGAGATGCAAGGCACGGCAAATTGAATTCCATATATTTCAAGATCCATGCAAGGTTAATTTTTATTTGAGGTACCATATAATTATTTTCAACCATGGATTATACATTAGTGCATTTTGGATATTCTCACCAATTAATCAAACCTATCTTAATTCAAGATCTAGCACACAAGGTGAAGAGTAATTGGATAAACAAGTTGTTGTCTATTCCTATTTGTAGTGAATATAAAAATATTATGATGTATAATAGTCCTGATTTTATTATATGGTAACATCAATCATTGGGATATTCCTTTTTCCCTATATATATGACCATGAAATGACATTTCATACATTATTTGGTTGTATTTTTTGGAATCTGTTATTAATTGTTTTATATTGAACTGATATGTTTTTGATGTATAATGAAATTTTTTGGTTTTTTAGTAAGTGGTATAATCATTGGAGTAATACGTTATCTTAATATTTTATCATCCCTATTAGAAAATATTATGATTAACTCAATGTATGTTCAAAAAATGGTTTTCCCATGAAAAGTTGAGTTGTATACAAAATTTATTTTTCAAATATTTTTTAAATAAACCCCTTAAACGTATATAATGTTTTAGGTAGACATTCAACATATATTCCCTCACCTTCTAGGTTACGAAAGATGATAATTTTGATCAAAGAAACATTATAGATTGATTTTTTGGCCCATTATGTGGTCATGGAGAGTTGGTGTATTATTAATCTAGAAAAATATTTATTTTTTTTGTTTTGAATTGATCACCAATGATTTAATCAAGTAGTATTGAAGAAAAATATCATATCTGAGGAATTAGAATTTGGATTGATTATATAGAAGGACAAAATTGGAAATGAAAGATAAATTTTGTATTAGATATCATATGATGATTAAAAAGTAGATATATATAAGGAATACTAAATTTATGTCTCATCATATACAGTTTGAGTTCATGGTTATGTCATTTTATGTCAATAATTCACCATATGTTTTTGTGAAAAGTTGAACTCTCTTTTTCATGAGAATTGGAAATAGAAAACATGTGTTCCACAGAATTTGATATGAAAATAAAGATGTGATATTCATCTAGATAATAGAGTCATGTATGAAAAGTGAAACTCCATATTTTATAAAGAATATGTAAATAAAATTATGATTTTTTATGATATCTCATACACAAAGGGATTGTTATTCTATAAAAACAATGACCAATCTACTAGTTTGGTGGTTAGATAATATTATCAATAATGTATAATGGATTCTATCCAATTTTTTGATAGATTTTTGAATACCTATATAATGTATGTTATTTAAAAATAAATAGTCTATTACTACACCCAATTTCTAGTGGTTAAATCATCAAGTTAACATCGATTTGATAGCTCCTATAGCCATAATATGCATTTGGATCAAATGTTATGGCCATATTAAATAGGGATTATTTTTCAAAAGGTGGTAATTGTACTGCATGTAAAAATTATTAATTACATATAGGGTGTATCTCCATTAGATTTTTGGATATGTTTCTTTGTAAAGAAATTCAATTTTATTGACAGCTTATTTTACATAAATCCATGAGTTTATACGAACCACACTATATTGTTAAAATAGTAGTATTTTAATTTGAGACCTATAATGTATCTATTGATTTTAGTAGAAAAAATACATATAACCACTTTTAGAAAAAATTATAATGGGTTTCAATAAAGTTATTTTGTTTTTAATAGAGTCATTATATAATTTTAAATAAAAATTTTTTCTTAAAAAAGGTTTTAATTTATTTTTTTTGAATAAATAATATCACTTATTACTACCAATTTCAGAAATATTATTTCATTAAATTTAATAGGATTATCAAACCAGCATGTCAAAAATAACATAGGATTGAATTTTCGGATTTTCCTATAATGAGTGAATATTCATTAAATATGGAAAATTATCAATTTTTAAAATACTTGAATTCCTTTTATTTAAATAATGTAATTCAAAAGTACCACAATTTTTTATATTTTTCCATAAAATGAAATATGAACTATTATATTGATCATAATATATATATATAATTACATTTTAATTAAAAATAGGATTTCAGAATATTTTCTTTTTTATGTTTAAAAACTCATATGTCTGAAAATAGTTTTTATGTGAATAAGTTTATATGATTATAATTAATAAAAATAAACCATAATTATGAATAATTTAAATTGAATAATAATATTATATATATATATATATGAATATAAATTTATATAATGATGATTTAACGTTTTAGAGTTAATATCAGACTATATATTTCCTCAGACATGTATTTTCAAAAAACAATTCATCATGTATTATGGCTATAATTTTAATTTTATGTCCACAATATAAAAATTTTATTCATTAAAATGAATTTCATATTTAAAATTAGATGATATAATTTTCATAAATAGGTCGCTCTTATTTTTTCACTATGAATTATAATCATAGTAAATAATTTTCACAGTAGTAAGAATGACTTGGATAATTGTGCTTAAAAATATTAATATATAGACACAAAATAACCTAACAATTTCAATAATAGTATTTTCTAGGTATTATTCATGGGTTTCAATCCTAGTTTAGATTATATGGATGATTGGAGACATATCTCAATGAGTTTTTTACATTAAAATATTTATTTATGTATAATGAAAAAATTTGGATTCCTTGATTTTATTAACAATAATAATTTTTGATATGGATAAAAAAAATTTTAAAGAAAATTATTTTTAAAGATAAATTAATTTTAATTATTTTAATTTGATTCTAATCTCATATGTTTAATTGGTTATCATAAATTCAAAAAAAAATTCTAACACAATATATATTTAATTAATATAAAAATAAAATAAATGATTATAAAAATATGGAATTTAATATAATAGGATTCAATTTTTATTATAAAAATGACAATTTTATAAATGCTATTTTTTATTGATTAAGAGGATTTTATATAATTTAATACATGAAAAAATTTATTAATTTTAATAATAATTTTTAAATTAGTCGGTATTAAACCTACTTAAAATTACAATCATTACAACTGTAAAAAATATAAAAAAACATTTAAAATGGGAAAGTTTAAATCTCCCCAATCTACAAAAAAAATCTCCCTCAATAATAATACTATATAAATGAAAGAAAATAATAGTTAACATATCAATATATAATGAAAATGAAAATAAAAATTTAATATATTATAGTGAATTTTTAGTTAAATATTGATGTTTTATTTATAGGGTATAATTGGAAATGTAACTATTGGGATTAGACTGATATATGACTATTTTTAGCACCTAAAAAATATTATGGTATGTTTTTCATAAATATATTCTAGTCATAGATTATATTTCAAAATGTTCTACGTTTTTTTGAAAAAAAAACCTTGTAATTTAGGAGATAGTCATAGACAATCCAATAAACTTAAATTTTCCACATGTATGTTTTTAATTTAGAATATCTGATATACAGAATTTTTTTTGATGATATTTATAATCTGATAGAATTGACATAATTTTACGCGAATAGTAACCAACCATTATGAATAGCAACCCACCCTTAGGAATATTAACTTACCCTTATGAATAGTAACATGACTCTTTAAAAGGTATCTATACCCACTAGTTTATTTTTAAATATCAGTCACCATTAAAATAAAGATTATTATTTTAAGTGATTATATTTTTTTATTTAATAATGATTTTAGATAAATATTTAATTAATAATATTTAAAAATTACTTTTGAAAAATGGACATCATTTTTGGATTCTACACATTAAAAAATTCTTAGCTAGAATTTTTGGTATTTTTCTGAAATACATGAATTTTGATGGATAATGAAATACCATAATTTACAAGATAAGTTAAATACACTAAATATAGAGTCATGTATGATTTCATGCTGATGTAAACCCAATTGATTCAGATTCACATGATATAATTACTATTCTTGGTCATGGACTAATCATTATTCCTTGTCTTGTGGATAAAAATAATAAATTAATGATTATGATATAGAGAAATCCATTATCCCCTCCACTGTATAAACCTCCCCTCTCCCCCACTTCATTCCACACCACTCAAGCTTTAATCCTTGCCTAATGTTTTCGAAATACTCTTCCCAAGCCCTATCCCACCCTACAAGACCTTCTGGTCATACCAGATGGCCCTCAAAAGTTCAGGAATGCAAAGAGGTGATTCAATAATGCTAGAAAAGTACTCATGAGGATGTTTTCCTCAACCTCCAACAGTTCTCTTCCGATCTAAGGTCTTGGAAAAATAGGAAATTCCGATACCCCGACCGACACTACGGCGTCCTTGAAAAGAGGCTGAACAATCGCCTCAAATAGCCCATATCCACTAGCACTCTCTCAAAGATTGTATCCACACAAAGATAGCTTGACATGGCCCTTCATATCAAGGAAATCTTTTGGGCTATGCGTGTGAGGGACAACCATATTAAAGAAGGGGACTCTAACACCCGGGTTTTTCATCATAAAGCATCATCCAGGCATCAGAAAAACACTATTTATTGTTTATTATAGCCCTATGGAAGAAAATTTACTGACATTAAGGGTATTCAAGAGGCCTCAACAAGCTGTTTCCAGAACATTTTCTCTACAAGAACCCCGTTCATGTCTGCTGAGGTGGAAGAAAGTATCCAACCTATGATCACTAAAGAGATCAACAGGGAACTCACTAAAGATGTTTCAGATGACGTGATACACCTCGATCTGAAACATCTTCATCCCACTATGGCTCTGAGGCCTGATGGATTCCACACCCTTTTCTTCAAGAAATACTAGCACATTATCGGCCTTGAAATCTGCAATATGATTAAAAATATTTGGGCAGGTAATACCATTATGGCGGACATCAATGTAACTATCCTCGCCCTCATCCCCTAAATCAATAAACCCATGACGATCCCTAACTTTTGACCTTTGAGCCTCTGTAATGTATTTTACAAGATCTTCTTAAAGATCCTTTTCAATTGGATGTGAACCTAGAAAGCTGATATTATCTCTGAAAACCATAGTGCCTTCATGGCAAAGATATTGATCACGAATAATGTGATTGTGGTCCATGAAGTGTTTCATTCAATGAAATCATGCTGCCCTGCAAAAAGAGGAACCATGGCTGGGAAACTGGATATGACCAAGGTATATGACAGAGTTGAATGGAACTACTTAAGATTCGTTATGCAGAAAATGGGTTTTAATGCTAAATGGACAGATATGGTCATGAACTATGTCATAAAAGTCTCTTTTAAAATCAAGGTCAATGGGGATCTTACCAAAAAAATTCCCCATCCCAAGGTATACGCCAGGGAGACCCCCTCTCCCCTGTTCTCTTCTTAATGGTGGCTGACGTTTTTTCTAATCTTATTTCCAAGGATGTTTTTTCTAAGTCTATTCATGGGGAAAAGTTTGTCGAGCTAGTCTTCCAGTGTCACATCTCTTCTTCGCGGACGACTGCCTCCTATTATCTGGAGCAAAAAATAATGAATGCTGGGTGATCTTCCAAGCAATCCATCAGTATGAGGGGGCATCTGTCCAAACAATCAATCATGGAAAATCTGAAATATCCCTCAGTACAGGGGTGACACATTCTAAGAGGGATGAACTTAGTGCATCAGCTGGCATCCATATGGTTTATAAACATCAGAAGTATCTCAGGCTTCCCACGTTGGTTGGCCATCCCAAAAAAGAAATCTCTGCATCCTTGGTGGACAGGATTGAGGCCAAAATTCAAGGCTGGACCCCAAAAAGAATTTCTAGAGCTAGAAAAGAGACCCTCATCAAAGCTTTCATCCAATATATCCTCAGCTACATTGTGTCCCTTTTTAAGCTCCTGGTGGCCATAGTTGACAAGATCCACACACGTACTGCCAATTTTAGGTAGGGGAATAATGATGGAAGACTCGACCCCACTGGATGGCCTGGGAGGAACTCTGCAAACCCATATCAGAGGGTGGGATGGGGTTTCAGAATCTTTCACTCTTCAACAATGCGTTACTAGACAAGCAAGGATGGAGCCTTATTAAACATCCATCTTTTCTTTATGTGTGAGTTCTACGAGATATGTACTTTCCCCACATGGCCTTTCAGGGTTCCACTCTTGGTCCCTGTCCTAGCTTCCTCTAGAGAAGCATTTGGGGGGATAAAAAATCTCTTGGATAAAGGGCTAGGCTTGAGGATTGGGTCGGGTTCATCTGTCAAAATCTGGTCTGACCCCTTGCTTGTTGATAAGGATGGTTTGTGGGCTACATCCCCCACCCAGCCATGTTTTGAAGACACCACTGTTAGCTGTCTCCTTTCCAGCCAGGGACTAGGGTGGTGCTTGGAAAAGATCTTCAGATGGTTTAACGAAAGAGATCAAAGAATTATCCATAGAATTACCTGGGTTCCGGATGCAGGCCCTGACCATATCTTTTGGATCAATGACATCTCGGGCGACTACATGGTGAGATCCGGCTACATACTTTCTATTGGAACCCGCTTTGTTAGCTAGGATAAGGGTCCTTGGAAATCGATCTGGATGCTCAATGTCCCCCCAAAAATTTGTCACTTTTGGTGGTAGGTTTGTACGGGAACTCTCCCAACAATGAGCCTTTTTGTTCAACAACATATGGCCAACACAATTTTTTTCTCTTTCTACCTAAACACTCCTGAAACCACTCTGCACGTTATCATTTACTACCCGGGAGCTAAGGAAATTTGGAATCAATGGGGCCTGGCTCCAATTTCATTGCTGGAATTGGCCTCTGACCTTCCCGATCATCTGACACGTTGGTGCTCCTCTCTCTCTCCAACAGATGATGGTTCACTTTACTCTCTGGCTTTGTTTATCTGGGTCCAGCGTAATGATTCTGTTTTTCATCAAGCTCACAGACCCACCAAATTCAGGATTCATCCAGAAACTTCTTGGATTGAGGGATGGAAAGGCCACAATATGGTTTCTATGCCGAGTGTTTCCCCCTTCCATCCTATTCATTTTATTCCCCCCCAACAGAATGGTTTTCCATGATTAACGTGGACCCGTATCTTCCAAATGATGGGTTTTTCTCCCTTGGACTCCTTTCCCAAAATCATCTGGGGAAAATCCTTCCTGCTAAATATGATCCACATCAGGAATTTTGAGAGCCAGCAGTTGCTGAAGCTACGACCATACTTGTTGGTTTGATGCTCTCTGGAGAATGTCGATGGGGTGATATTATCATTGAGTCTGACTATCTTACCATAATCTATGCTATTAATCACAACGAAGGCGGACTCCAGTCATTTGGCATTATCAACAGATGATTTCTCTCACTTCGCCAATGCTTCTCCTTATGCACCTTCTCTTTCACCAAAAGGGAAGGTAACAATGTGGCCCATCAGCTAGCGGCCTCCGGCCCATTCAATACTTCCCAACTCTGGTTGGACAATTTACGTTCATGGCTTTGCACAAGTACTTCTACTGATCTTTGTCATTAATGTTATATGCTTTTATTCAAAAAGAAAGGAAGACAGGTTTTCAATTTGCATTACAATATTCAAGACTAGTCAGGAAATGATTCCAATGGTTGAACCATATTTTAATATATTTAGTTCATGTTTTTTAATATTATTAAATCCTTACACACTCATAATTTGGAATAATAATTCAAAACATGTTTATTGTGCACAAAACTGCCAAGCCAATCTAAGCGTTTACCATTAAATCATCAAATGAGTCATCCACCTTGGATATAACTAGAATATTTATAAGATAATTTATATCTTATTAATTTTAATAATATTATATATTAACAATAAATAACTTTTAAACACATTTCATATGAACATCCATTCATGTATACAAGAAAATGGATCCAGAAAACCAAGTAAGAAATTGCTTCAAAAACAATAAAATTGAATCTCATAAACCCATTATAAAGTACATTAATGAACCTAGTAAAGTTATACCATATAAATTACATGTTAAAGTCGTTATTTAATTAATAATTAATGAAGATAAATTTGATTATTCATGTCGTTAAGAAAAATCAAGAACACATTCGAGCTTAAGGTAAGGGATCCTCTATCTCACTTTTGTTCAAAAATCTCCCCTATATTGTGCAGTTTTATTTTTAATACCTAATGACATGTTATGTTTTATCAAATAACCCATAATTCATTTATGATATATAAAAAAATGGATACCCCTTTACATCTCATTAAGATCCCGTAA
This sequence comes from Viscum album, assembly GCA_963277665.1. Lineage (NCBI taxonomy): Eukaryota > Viridiplantae > Streptophyta > Magnoliopsida > Santalales > Viscaceae > Viscum > Viscum album. The sequence goes on along the minus strand of OY728134.1, from coordinate 131,695,354 downwards.
GAATAGTCATTACCATGCCGAAATGTTTGTAAGGGGTTTCTCATCTAACTTTCAATTCTGTGGGATTTCCATTGTTCTCCACGTACTTATTATATGTGGTTTAGTTGTAATTAAATTTCATATATATTATAATTATTCTCTTTATTTTCATGTTATTATGTGATTCATTTGGTGGTTATTAACTTTTGGTCATACGACTCAATTGACTAAAATGGGGTAAAGAGATTTGTCTCAATTTCACTTCCTTCTGACTTGCTTAGTATTGTTCGCCTAATCTTTATTATGTGCTGTAACTACTACAAAATTGTGATAAATTATCAATTGAAATTTCATTCCGTTTAAATTTCCATATTCTCATATCATAGATATGATTATTTTTTAAGCCTTATACTATTATATATAAGGTATTTATTTTGATTGTTGTTTCGACTTTAGAAATATTGATGAATATATATCCGCTATTATATAAAGATATGGTAAAGGAATATGTTTATTTTGTTGAATCTATATTTCAAAAATGATTTGGACATTAAGAGGCAGGTGGGGCCTGCAACTGCCCCTCAATGCATCAACAGGTCTCATGAGACAATCAGTTTGGCAACAAGCACTTCGAGTTTGTTTCCCAAAAAGATAAGGGTTTCTTACCACAGATTTAAACCATTTTAATGGTATTATTGAATAATTATACAGATAAAATACTACTTGTTAATAATCATTATCTTTATTAATGATTAGTTAATTCTATTCATGAGGTTTTCACTATGACAAAATCTATGGATGCAGTTTCATTCATAGATTAATAATGGCATGAGTTTTTTCTTTTATTCACCATGTCATGTTGAATATGTCAAAATGTTTACAATTCAGTTTTTATTTATTCATGATTCCTCCATTTGTAACCCTTACTAAGAATTAAAGCTCACCCTTTTCATTTTTTTACCTTCAACAAGTAAAGAAGAAGAGGATATTTATAGAGCTCTGTGGATGCAGTTTTTAGTTTTTGTTATGTTTTATATTTTGTAACATTTTCCATTGAAATTTGAGTTACATCTATGTATCTAGTTTCATCAAAAAATACTAAAATGATCTTTCCTTTCAGATTAATTTCATTCTAATGATTACAATGTACATTGTAATGCACTAACTCAGGTCGAGAGGGGTCGAGGAGTAAAAATTTGTATCTGAGGATATTTAGTAGAAAATATGGAAACTAGAGTAGGAAATATATTTTAGGGAACAAAGACCTAAGGTAGTATTTGAGAATAAACGTAAAAGAACACCCTCATATTTTGGTTGGAGCATATTATGTGAATATATCTAGAAAATAAAATCATTTCTAGATATGAGTAGGTAGAGGTAGCTCTGGTACAGATATACCTTGGAGTGAATTCTCTGACGAAGAGTTTCGGGCTTGACGCGAGGTATCCTCATAGCCAACAATAGGTATTTATGGACTCTTGGTTACAACCCTCCTGGGGGAAATTCTTAGGATAATTCATATTTTAATTACAATCCATTATGAAGGATTGAAATGTAAATTATTCCATAATGAAACCATTTTTATTATTATGGTATTAGTCATGCGTAGGATTTCAATTTATACTAAGTAATTTGTTAACTTAAGATTATACAATATGATTAAAAAACATAATCTATTTTCTTCTATTATTTAGAAATGGAGTCTAATGTAAGAAGGGGAATCAATACTCATGGAAAATGTAGGGATCTCCCCAATAACCCTATCAACATAGTAAAAGTTGGAGTAGATCAGATCATTCCCATATTGGGAAACCATACTTAGGTTGTAACAAATAACCTTTCCAAACCTATGTTGGGTCATTTCTTATGGATTAATACCCCGTATTTAAGTAGGTATACTGATCCAGTGGTTGCTGAGTAATGGATCAAGTCTCTTGAAATGATATTCATTGAATTAAGATTCAATGAAAATGAAAAAGTACTACTAGCAGCATATTGTATCAAGGTTGAAACTGATCAATGGTGGTAATTGATTCAAAATACCATAGTGGAAGAAAGAATAAAAGATATGGAATGGTGGAGTTTTAAGGAAATATTCTTTGATAAATATTTCCCTCATGAGCATCGAACCGAAATGAAGAGGAGATTCCATGGCTTAATGTAAAGGGAACTAGACAATGTTGTAGAGTATGAGACTATCTTCACAAAGCTAACCAGGTATGTTGTAAGTTACGTATGTGATTCGACAAACAAGATAGATGATTTCTTTGATGGTCATAAGCCATGTCTTCTAAGGGCACTGTCTTCTCAAAAAATTTCATCATTTGTTTAAATTTTGTTAAATGCCATCAAAACAGAGAAATAATTTTATAGATCAAATTTGATCATTGGAAACCATGATAAAAAGTCATACTCTAATAACCAATAGATAGGAGAATAACCAAAGATGAACAAGGGAAGGAAGAAATTCTAATTATGTGAGAAATGTAAAAAAACATCTCGGTAAATGATTAAAAGGAATGGGATTCAACTATATGTGTAGAGAAAAGGGTCATCTATCAAATTAATACAAGGGGAGGAACCAATTTTATGGTGTTCAATTCATCAATTTTAGAGATATGGGACACTATGAAAATGAGTTTCCCACGTTCCAAATAAATATGCATGAGAAAAGTCCAAGAGAGAAAGGGAGAACTTATGAGATTACAACTACAGAATTTGAAGTTTCTAATGATGTGGTGTTATTTTTTTTATTGTTTCCTCAAACATATCCAACACTTTATTGGATTTTGGATCATCATATTCATTTTTATCTTATGAGTTTTCCAAGAAAATTATACATGTACACTTTGATTTAATAACGGAGTTATCAGTCAAAACCTCTAGGGGATACATCATTGCAATAAAGGCATGTAAACTAGCCCCCCTTATGACACATAGACGTGCTTTAATTGTTAACCTAATCATCAAAACAATGACTTACTTTGATATTACTCTCAATATGAATTGGAAGTTAAACTATGATGTGATGATTTATTTACAGATAAAAGAGTTTACAATTTCTGAAAATGGTGTAGAATATTTTACCTTTAGAGTAGGTGCCTCACAATTTGATTCTTATCTAGACCCACCCTAAGTAGCTCTCTTAAATTCAATTCATAGAGAGGAAGAGAACACAATATCTATGGGTGAGGAATGAAATACTAAAATTGAATATGTTCATATAGTGGAAAAATACATTGATGTATTTCAAGAGGATTTTCGTAGACATTCTATAGAGTGGGAAATTGAGTTTTCCATCTACTTAATTATTGGTTCAATACCTATGTAATCATGTCATTATATTACATAACTTTTCAATAAATTTTACAAAAAGAATCTCTTTAGAGTCTAGTGTCATGGAAATCCAGAACATGAAACATGAAAACAACATAAAAAATTCTTCTAATACACTTGTAAGGCTTCATAACAAGTTCATCCAAAGTAAAATTACTTTATCTCATACCCAAGATACATACATCAATGTAATGGGTGAGCATAAGCCACGTAATAAAATCAATGGAATCAATTTTCTTATGATATTAATAAGATCTTGATGAAAAACACAAGACATGAGAAATAGAAAAAGAGTCATATCATAATAAAAATAACATGAATCAAAACATGAATATGTGAATACAAAATTAATTTATACATTAATGAACATATAAATAGGTTCATTCAAAAGGTGTTATAAAAACATTACCAAGGTTATTCACCAAGGTATCATGAAACATGTCATATCCAGAGATTAATTCTTTACCCAATTCACTATAGTGCTATCAGGGGAACCCCTTAATATGTCTTTATTTTTACGTTAGCCACATAAATAATAATATAAAATTTCATTATTAACCCAAATAGAATCAATGAAATGGGATTAATGTAAAAATCCTGATGTTTAAAACGTACATAAAAATAAGATCACTATGTCATTTATAACCCATGGAGAAAGCAAGAGGGCTATTTTTTTCAATTACAGAATAAAATAGATAAATTTTATGTATTGATGAATACCCTTGTAAAAAAAATATATATTTTTGTATCCACATAAATAATAAAATAGAATTTCTTGATAAAAAGAGAGTGATTTTGATAAAACATTCTGCAACATAACGGTTATATAACATCATTTTAGAAAACATTAAAATATGAAGGGACAGAGGTCAAACACTCATAAATAATTCATAATTCAGTATGGGAACATAATAAGATTGTGGTATGGATTTTTGAATGGCATAAAACATGAAAGGAAAATAGTAATGAAAAGAGAAGATTCTATTTCTTTTAAGAAACATTCGACAGCCAAACAGTGTCTCTAAAATAATTAAAAAAAATAAATATATGAGAGACAAATGGGTCTATCATCCTTTTGAAATTAAATTGATAGTAATAAGATTATATTATAACATACCCCTACATAAGAATATGGAATCTATAATACATAAAATAATGGAAATCATTTCTAAAAAGAGTAGGGTGAAAGGTTCCCTTACATTGAATATTGTCATCAAATGCTCAAAGGATGGGGCCTTGGTGGCTTGAAGGAACCTTGGGAGGAACCTTATGGAGGTATAAAGAACATATATTTGTTGAGGAGTATTTTTGAATAAAATGAATGCCAGAATGGATTGGTATTTATAGTTAAAGTGATGCAATATTTAACTAATTTCCAAGGGACACCTCAACGGTGGTATTGGAAAAACAATTGGCCTGCCCATGGAATTTTCACATGGTATTGACAACATGGGATATATCATTTCATATATAACTATTCACATGTTGGAAAGATTTATTACATCATTATTACTTCTTTAATGATGTCATTAAACACCTCAAACTCAAAAAATTATTTTTACTAATCACTGAAAATTCCATTGTTTCAGAAAAATCCCAAAAATTCACCCTAACTTAATATCTATTCTATGAAATAAAAAATTAGCTCTATTTTATAAAAAAATTCTAAATATTTTAAATTTATTTTTTAAATAAAATAATTATTTATAAAAAACAACTCATAAACTATTATATAAGTTGTAACCCCTTGAAAAACTAATCAAGGTCCCATAAAATCATCGTATAACCATAAGACAATAAAGTAAAAATTAATGATTACATTTTTTGAAATTTTTTAAAATTATTAAATTATTTATAAATTTGTAAATAAAATATTTATAACATACAAAAATACCAATACTTATATTGTGACGATTTTTTCACTTTTAAGATGTCTAAATTATATTTAAACATTCATGGGTTATGTTTATATTTTTTGCATATTTATTATTCCTTACTACTCGTTACTATTTATAAGGGTATATTACTATTCATACTTTACTATTCACCAAAAATTATTTTAATCTTATCAGTCTCTAAATTTCTCACCGGTCACAACTGTAGAAAAACATTTTCTGAAAATCATTTCACACTATTAATTATATAAACTTTAAAAAATTTATTTTAAATTATGTTTTTACAAAATTTATCAACAATATTCATCCTATATTTATACAGACGTTTTAAAATCACAATTTTTACCATAATAATTAATAAAATTTTTATTTATACTAATGGATTAAAATGAGTATCTATGGCCTCATTACATATCCCCTTATAACACCAACATAGGACCTCAATGTAAGGTGTGATATAGTGATAGAATCTTGGGGTGGCTTAGATAAAATTACCCAATTGGTGATTTTTATCATCTTGAACTTCTCTTTCAGGAAATTCCGTTCAAGATTAACATGTTAAATATCAACATGGGCTTCGTCTAGAGAAAATCCCTGAGATGCTACCTCCATACCATGCTCTGATAGATGAGCATTGTACGGGTCGAGTCTACTGGATGAGGCCATCGACACCTCTTCCTGTATTAAATAACCAAGATCACATATATTTATAAACAATAATTATAATGTTAAGAGTTTATTTTCCAACAGTCATATAACAGTTGAAACAAAACAGTATCACTTCATTAATTAAAGGATATAGTTTTCTGGAGTATAAAATGAAATAACAAACCAATTTAGAAGAAAATATTATTAAAAGGTTCGGGTCTTTTCATTCTACCCCACTTCAGAAATTCCGTTCGTGAAATTTTAACTCGTACCCCCAGAAGAGAAATGGTGTCGGTACTTCTACCTCATAGACTCATCTAGTTCCCACGTGGCTTCTTCACACTTGTGGTTCCTCCACAACACCTTAACATGATGGGTAGTCACATTGCGTAGAACCTTGTCTCTATGATCCATGCTCTCCAACGACTGTTCCTCATAAGAGAGGTCTTCTTCAAGTTATACCACCTTTGGATTTAGTATATGTGATGGGTCAAGTATATACTTCCTCAATAAGGATACATGGAAGATATCATGAAATTGTGCAAGATTTGGAGGAAGTTCTAGCAGATAGGCCACTGCTCCTATGCGATAAAAGATATTATAGAGGCCAATGTAGATAGAAATGAGCTTCCCTTTTCTTCCCAAACATCGAGACTCTCTTCCAAGGTGAAATTCAAATAATTTCCTAGTCACCAACATCATTCTCAGTGTCCCTTAGATTGTTGTCAGCATAGATCTTTGGCATACACTAAGGTTCCTCAATGTGTTGATGGATGGAATGGACCTTTTTTGTCATCTCTTGCACAAGATCAGGACCAAGATTCTTTCTCTCACCAAGTTTATGCCATTAAGTAGGAGTTATACATCTCTTCCCATATATAGCTTCATATGGTGTCATTTTAATTCTCAAGTGGAATCTATTTTTGTAAGAGAACTCAACTAAAGGGATATGTTGATCCCATCCACATTTAAAATCCATTTATCATGTACTCAACATATCCTTGAATTTTTTGAATAGTATTTTAAGACTGGAATTTAGTTTGGGGGTGATAGGTTATACTGAAATTCATTTCAGAGCTCATAGAATGTTGAAAACCTCTCCAGAATTATTATGTGAACCTTGGATCATGATCTGATATGATAGAAAGTGGAACTCCGTGTAGACTTACCACTTCCTTTATGTAAATCATATCATGTTAGTCAAGAGATAAATCTTCCTGAATATTTCTAAAACTAGTACTCATGGTGATAAGGCCTACAACAACCAACATCAAATTCTTTCATTTGGATGTTCTCGAGAGAACAGTGATAATCTCTATAGTTATATTGTCCCACTTTTATGCTGTTATAGGTAGTGGTTGTAATACCCTTCTAAGAACTTGTCACTCTACCTTCACAAGCTAACATAACAAGAACCATGAAGTGTAATCTGGAATCTACCTTTTCATATTATACCAATAATAATGATAAAAAAGTTATCTATACATTTTGGTGATTTTTTTATGTATAGAGAAGAAAGATCTATGAGATTCATCCATCAGATCCTTCTTTATTTCTAGAATAGTTAGAAGACATATTCTTGTATGAAATTTCAGTACACCTTCCTGGTCAATATTGAACTCAAGAAACTTCCCATCCTTCAAAGCATCAGACATCATATATAATGAAGGATCTTCATTCAGATATTTCCTGATCATATCTAGTGATCACGATTGAGAAATAATTTTGGTTAGGATTGATAATGTTCTTTTCCCTTATAATTCCCATGTTCAGCTTTACTAGGTCATTGACCAAAGGATCTCTTTGAATCCTTGTCAGGGAAAGAACAACTGGTTCATTCATACTGAATGCATCTGCGACATTGTTTTCTCTTCTGATATGATAATGAATTGATCAATCATATTCTTTTAGAAGTTCCAAAAAACTCCACTATTTCATGTTCAATTCATTTTGTGTGAAAATATAATTCAATCTTTTATGGTTTAGGTATATATCACATTTCTCACCATAAATATAATTCCTCCATATCTTCATCGAAATAATGATCATAGCCAGCTCCAGATCATGTGTAGGATAGTTTTAATCATGTGTCTGCAACTATCAAGATGCAGCAATGACCTTGTCATTTTTCAGGAGGATGCACCCATTCCCTTTCCAAGATGAATCGATAAAAATAATGAATCCTTCCCCACTTGAGGGAAATGTTTACATGGGTGCAATAACCAATCACATCTTCTCTGGGAAACATTCTTCACACCCCTTTGTCTATATGAACTGGACCCCTTTTTGAGTAAAAAGGTTAAAGGACTAGAAATTCATGAAATGTTTTTCACAAAATTTTATAATATCCCAATAGTCCATGGAATCTAAAAATCTCATTTGTTGTTGTTGGATGAGGCTACTGATGGACAACTTTTTTCATTTTATGGTCAATTGTGATTCCATCATTGGTATAATTGTTCCCCAATAATGAAACTTTTTGCAACCATAATTCACATTTTTTTAAGATTCCAAAAATCCATTCTTTTTGAATATTTTTAAAAATACCCTATATATGATCCTCATACTCCTGGCCTATTTGGGAATATATTAGAAGATAATTAAAAAATTACAAAAATGTTATCAAGGTAGTCCTTAAAGACAATATTCTTAAAATCTATAAAAATTGCATGTCCATTAGTCAGCCCGAATGGCATAACAAAAAACTCATAATGCCCATATCTTTATCGGAAGGCTGTTTTTAGAATATATACTTTCTTCAGCCTTAATAGATGATAACTATACTAATTCTCAATCATACAACCACAAAGTTGGTAGAATAATTCATCAATTCTTGAAGAGGGTATTTTTTCTTCACTATGATCCCATTTATTTTTCTATAATCAATGCATAGATGCATCGATCCGTCCTTATTCTTCACAAAGAGAATAGGTTCTCCCCAAGGAGACACACTCGGTAATATAAATACCTTCTATAAAATATCTTGGAGTGGTTTCATTAATTCTTCTAGCTCCAAATTTTCCATCTTATAGGGGGTATTAGTTATCAAATGAGACCTAGGTATGAGTTCAATGGAGTACACTACCTGTCTTTCTGGGGGAGGTTCTAGAAACTCCTCAAGAAATACGTCCACATATTCTTAGACAATAGGGACATTTTCTATTGTCAAACTCTTATTTATTTCTTCTTTTTCACAGATCAACTCTATAAAGACGGATATAAAAGGTTCTTCTAGGCAAATATCAGGTTGATATATCTTTCATTGGAAGATATATTTTTGTTTTACATTAAATACTTCAAAGATTCCTTTATTTTTCATTGGATCTTAGCATTATACTTTGGGAGCCAGTCCATCCCTAGTATAATGTCAAATTCCATCATGGGAATGATGACTAGATTTGAGATAAGATTATGTTATCTAAATTAAATACTAGAGTTTCTAAACAGTGATGATACTTGGATAATCCCATAAGGAGCCTGGACTAATAACTCTACTTTTATCAAATCAGGGGTTGATTCTAAATTCTTGGAAAAAATGGAAGACATAAAGGAATGCGTAGAACCAGAATCAAATAGTACATTTCTAGCATTGAGATAAAAAGAGTACCTAGAACCACATAATTTGGTTCATCAACATCGGCTGTAGTGATTGAAAAAGAATAACCTTTCTCCCCTAGCTTATGTTGGGGCTAATTGTGATTCCCCTCCACTGCCCTCGGATTTGGACATTGATTGGAATGGTTCCCATGTTTTCAAAAAGTATAGCATTGGACATCTGAAAGGTCATGCACCGTCTTCTCGTTTTCATTAGTGTTGGGAATTTGTGGATTCACCTCACTATGACAATTCCTTATGATATAGCCATATATTCTACAGTTGTAGAATTTCCCTCTCTCGAGCAGGCCATGCCCCGAATGCTTCTTCCCACATTTATTACACGTGGGATGTTGCACTTTAGTGTATCCTATTACCTAATCAAATCTCATAACATAGCATAGATCCATTGATAATTTCTTGTAATTACATTGTTGAGACCATTGTGTTTCACCAAAATCCAGTTCGACTTTCTTTGCACTTCGCACGATCTCCTCATACCTATCATAATCTTAGTTTTCTAGATTCTTCCAAAAATTAGGTTGCAGTCCACCTAAAAATATATAAAACTAACCATTTGGATCCATGAAAAATCTAGAGGTGTAACATGAAATCCTTTTGAATTTCATCTCGTAGCTTCCCACAGATTCAATATCCTTCTCCTTCAGTTCAAGAAACTCCTTCTCAATTGTTGTTCTAATCGATTGAGGGAAATACATGATGAAGAAGATCCATGTGAACTATTAAAACTTCATAGATTCAACATCCACACATGGCCTCATGTTTTTAATCAGATCCCACAACTGATCACCTTCTCCCTCTAAGAGATAGACTACCAGGGAGACTTTCTCTTGCTCGAAACAACAGGTCACAGAAAATATCTTCTCAATAAAGATGATCAACTGTTCAGCAATCAATGGGTCGGTAGATCCTCTGAAGGTCAATGGTCATTGATGCATAAAGGATTAAACATAAATTAGTTCCCTTAATGGTGAGGTCAGTCTCTCATCTTGATTCAAATTATTTCCCAAAACATGAGTTAGTTAGTTCATCATTCGCATGAAAGTTTCCATTTCGGCTTCCATAGGAGGGTTGTCAGTACATGGTCCATTGTGGTCACCATTTTCATGATTCCTCCTATTTATAACCATTTTAAAAATGAATAAAACCTTAATGAATAAATTATTTGATTTAAGAATATTTTAACCATAAAGGATTTTAATTCCTAAAACATCTTGCTTTAAACAATTACATTTCCCTCTAATTCCCTCATAGTGATTCCAAAAAAGATTTTAATTAACCAAACAAATAACTTGGGAGTGTCATAACCAATAGTGATGCAAGGAATATTTTCATGTACCAGTATACCCGAGGTCATGCTTGAAACTCTTTGTTAATGTTTTCACTACTAGGAATATCAGTTCTAGAGCCTCCTCTACCAGCTCTTATCCAGACATGGATGAATTTTCTTGGAAAACCACAAACTCAATACACACCAAAATAACAGAAAGTATTGATATATTTAAAATTTTCTCTAGTTTTATTCCTAATGTATTAATTTCCAAATTTTCATAAATAACTAAACGTTCCTTTTAAACAATCTATGCCGTCTTGCCTTTATATTACATAACTTTTCATTACATTTTACAAACAGAGGATCTTTAATGTCTAGTGTCTTGGAAATCAGGAACAAAAACATGAAAAAAACAAAAACATTATTCTAATCCACATTTAATGCCTCATCATAAGTTCATCCTATTAACAATTGCTGTATATCATAACCTGGAGACATAAATCAAAGGAAAGGGCGACCAGAAGGCCCAGTAAGGATATTAAGTGAATTAGTTTACTTGTGATATCAATAAAAACTTGATGAAAACCACAGTACATAAGAAATATAAAATGAGTCATATCATAATAAAAAAGACATGAATAACAAAATGTATATGTTTCTAGAACATTTCATTTATACATTCCTGAACATATCACCAAGGTTCATTCAAATGGAGTCATAACAACATTAACAAGGTTATTCACCAAGGTATCGTGAAACCTGTCATCTCAATAGATTAATTCATTACCCATTACATTAGAGTGCTATCGGGGAGAACCTATAATATCCATTTAATTTCACGTGATCCACATGGATCCTAATACAAAATTACATAATCAATCCAAATAGAATCAATGAAATGGGTTTCATGTCAAAATAATGACGTTTACAAAGTACAAAAAATAAGATCATTATGTCATTTATAACACATGGAAAGGGAGTGAGGGTAATAATTATGTAAATTACAAAAAAAAATATCAATTTTATTTATTGATGAATAACAATAGAAATGGAAATATATTTGGGAATCCACATATATAATACAAGATAATTTCTTGAGGAAAAGAGAGAGATTTTGAGACGAAAATTCTGTAGCATAATGGCTACATAACATCATTTTATAATTCATTAAAAATAGAGGGGAAAAGGTTCAACCACTCATAAATAATTCATAATGTAGTATAGGTACGTAATAAGATCATGGTATGGATATATGAATGACAAAACACATGAAAAATAACATGAACAAAAAAAGAAGAAGCTATTTCATTTATGAAACATTCGGCAGCCTAACGATGAAGCTAAAAAATTCAGAAAATAAATTGATGAGAGGGGAAAGGGTGTCTAAACTTTTGGAAAAGAAATGGACATTAATAAAAATATATAAAACCATACCCCCACATATGAATATAGAAACTATAATTCATAACATAAAGGAAATCATGACGAAAAAGGGGATAATGAAAGGTTCCTTATCTTGAAGAGTATCTTCGGAAGCTCAATGGTTAGGTCCTTGTGGGTCTTTATGGCACCATGGGAAGACTCCATGGGAGGTGGAATGACCAGAGCTTTATTTATGTGGATTTAGGATTGAAATGTATAAGGTAATTTCTTGATATTAATAGGAATAGTGACAGAATATTTAATTAATTTTCCAAGGGACACCTCATCTGTGGTATTTGAAAAGCCATGGGTTTGACCATTGTATTCTAAATGGTATTGGACACTTGGAACACCTCATAAAATATATTACTATTCATAATTCAACCAGATTTATTACATTATTATTATATCATCAATGGTTTCATTAAACACCCGAAACTCAAAACTGTATTTTTACAATTCTCTAAAAATACAACTGTTTCAGAAAAATCAAAAAAAATCACCAAAACCATATATGAATTCCTTTCATTCAGAAATGAAATGAATTTTATAAAAATAATTTTCTATATATTTCTAATTTAATTTGTAAATAAAATCAGTTTTTCTTTAAAAAACCACTCTAAAACTAGAACATATTTTATAACACCTTAAAAAAGTAATCAACCGCCCATTAAATTATCGTATAACCAAAAGACAATGAAGTATAAATTTATGATTACATTTTATGAAATACATTTTTATTTTAAATTGTTAAATTAATAAAAATATTGTAATAAAAATATTTATCTCATACAAAAATACCAATACTTATATTATGACCATATTTTCACTTTTATGATGACTAAATTATATTTATACATTCATAGGTGAGGATTCTATTTTATTGGCCTATTTATTATTCATTTCTATTCATTTCATTTCATAAGGGTATATTATTTTTCAAACCTAACTATTCACCAAAAATTAAGTTGATCTTATTTGTCTCTAAATTTTTTTTGGTCACAATTGTAGAATAATATTTTCTAAAAATATTTTCAAATTATTATTTATTCATTGTTTTAAAAAATATGTTACAATTCGCTTTTTACAAAATTAATCAATAATATTCATCCTATATTTATCGATAAATTTGAAAATCACAAAGTTTATCAGAATAAGAAATAAAAATTTTATTTATACCAAGGGATTACCAAAAGTATCTATGGCCTCATTACATAGCATATTATAACACCTGCATAGGACCTATGTGTAAGGTGAGTTATGGTGATATAATCTTGGGGAGGCTCCGACAACATTACCCAAGTGGTGATTTCTATCATCATGAACTTCTTTTTTAGGTTATTTCATTCCCGCTTCACATGTTAAATATCAACTTCAGCTTGGTATAGAGAAAATACCTAAGATGTAACCTTCGTCCCAAGCTCTGACCGATGAGCTTCGTATGGCCCGAGTCTACTGGATGAGGCCATCGACTCTTCTTTATGTATTAATTAACAAAGATCACTTGTATTTATAAACAATAATTATAATTTTAACTGTTTATTTTCTAATGGTCATATAACAGTCAAACCCCAACGGTATCACTTTATTTTTTAAAGGATATAGTTTTGTGGTGTATAAAATGAAATAACACACAAATTTAGTAAACAAATATTATTAAAATGACTGGTTTGTTACATGACCTATATCAACGATCCCCGAGAGAATTGTCACTATAGAGTTAGTGGAGCTAAAGAAATAATAATAGTAGTTGAGTGACAAAGGATTTATTTGACCGAGTGTTTCTCCATGGAGATCCCCAGTCTTATTTGTCAAGAAGAAATATGGATCCATGAGTATATTCATTGATTATAGGGAAATAAATGGTATTATAATATAGAATAAGTATCATATGGCTTGTATTGATTATTAATTTGATCAAAATCTTGGAGATCAAATCATTTCGATCATTGACCTTCGATTCATATATCAGATGCTGCATGTGATGAAGGATGATATTCCTAAAACATCATTTAGAACCACGTACGGGAAATATGAGTTTATAGTGATTCCTTTTGGACTGACAAATGCACCCACTATTTTCATAGTTTTAATGAATATAGTATTAAAGGAATATCTTGATAACTTTTTTGTGGTATTCATCGATGATATCCTTGTATACATAAAAAGATATGATGACAATGAGGATCACTTGTATATTGTATTGAAAAATCTTTGAAGAAATTAATTATATGGGAAGTTTAGCACATTCAAATTTTTTCTTTAATCTGTTTCATTTTTAGGCCATATTTTCTCTACGGATGGAATCCTTATTGATCTTTCAAATATAAAGGAAATTCTTGATTGGCCCATGCCATCAAACATAATAGAGGTTTGCAGTTTTATTGGCCTAGCCGGTTACTATCAGTATTTCATTCATTATTTTTCAGGATTTGCTGACTCGGTAACTATGATCACATGTAAAGGAGTTATGTTTGTGTTGAAAAAATATCATCTCAAATTCATTGAATAATTGAAAAGAATATTTTTTTAATTCCCCAATTTTGACTATTCATTCTAGATGTGATGGATTCGTAATATACAGTGATGCATCGAAGAATGGGATGGGTTGCGTACATATAAAAAAAGGAAAAGATATTAATTATGCATCAAGGCAGTTGAAGTCTCATGATAAAAAATATCCAACACATGATATGGATTTAGCAGCTCTAAAATTTTCTCTGAAAATATGAATACTTTCTAATTATGGTAAATATATAAAATATGCATAGATCTCAAGAGTTTAAAATACACTTTCATATAAAAAGAACTCAACATGGCGTAAAAGAGATGGCTCGAGTTACTCAATGATTATTATTTTTCAATACGCTATGACCCATGAAAGACAACTAATGTGGCAGATGTATTAACCCGAAAAGATCATGAAATTTGGACATAAATGAGGATTGAGAGTGATCCAATATTCAGAGATCTACAAAAGATGTATATGTGAATTGTTAAAGAAGGGGAAACATATTTACTATTTAAAATGAATTCTAAACCGTCTTTACTAGAGAATATAAAAAGATCGTTAACTAATGATGAAAATCTTCACAACAAAAGTATTGTTGTTAAGTAGTGAGATAAGATGATTTCATGTATGAGGAAAGAGTTCTAATGTTTAGTAAGAGGTTATGTGTCCCATCAGTACCTGATCTAAGAAGGGAACTATTAGATGATGGTCATAGCTCAATTTTAACTCTACACCTGGGTAGGACAAAGATGTATAAAGTTCTAAAGGAATATTTTTGTTAAGATAATATGATGTGGGAAATTGTTGGCTAAGTGTCAAGGTGTCTAGTTTGTCAATAATGGAAGGTGGAGATAATACATCTCAAAGGAGTGATGCAACATTTACCTATTCCTATTTGTATATGGGATAACATTATGATGTATTTTTTCACCGGACTACTATTGACACCTAGAAGTAATGATGTAATATGGGAAATTTTTAATCTTCTTACAAAATCAGTACATTTCTTTCTTATAAGAGAGGATTTACCACTTGAGCACTTAGAAAGAATTTATATTAATGATATTGTAAAACTTAATGGATCACCACTATCGATTATTTATGATCTAGATCCAAAATTTACATCAAAATTCTGGAAAGGTCCCCAAAAGGATTTGAATACTGAAATTCGTATGAGTACTGCTTATCACCCCCAAATAGACAGACTATCTTAAAGGACTATTTGAACTCTAGAAGAAATGATGATATCATGCTCTCCTGACACCCAAGGTATGTGGGATCAATACTTTCCTTTGGAGTAATTTACTTACAACAATAGTTTCCATTATATTATTCAAATGGATCCATATGAAGTATTATATAGAATGATATGTCGATCTCCAACTAGTTGGGATGATGTTGGTGAGAGGAATCTTATGGTCCTAGAACATATTGAAGATATCGCGACAAAGGAAATGACTATTGAAGTACATATTAAAGCAAATCAAAGTATGAAAAAGGGTTATATTGAAAACTGTAGAATGGATTTGTAATTTAAAGTTGGTGATCATGAATTTATGAAGGTATCCCCATAGAAGGGAGTCTTAAGGTTCAGATAGAAATGGAAACAGAACCATATGTACATCGAACCATTTGAAATTCTGGAAAGAATCGTATATGTATCATACCATTTAGAAAACTCTTAAATTCTCTATAATGATCATGACGTGTTTCATGTGTCATTTTTGAAAAAATACATGCCAGAACTAATGCATGAACTCACCAATGATGAAATAGAATTGGAACCTGATTTTTCATACTATGAAGAGCCTAACGGGATCCTTGACACAAGAGAGAAGGTATTAAAAAATTAGATGACTCATCTAGTAAATTTTCACTGTATAATCCATAATATAGAGGAAGAAACATGGGAACCTGAGGATGCAATGAAGATAAACCACCCACATATTTCTGGTGGTATTTATAAATGAATATTTTTTAGAATGAAATTTTTGAAGGCGGGAATAATGTAGCACCCCAAAAAGTTTCTTGTTTGATTCAGATTAATAAATTCTAGACATATACTATATTTCATAAAGCTCCTAGTTTATTTGATACAACATATTTTTATTTAAGATGATAGTCATAGCTTATCCATTGAACATAAATGTTCCACTTGTGTGTTTTGAATTTTCAAAATCTGACATACACCGTTGTGTTCAAGATGATATTTAGAGGCTGATAAAATTAACATATTTTTTGAATAATATTAAGCTAACCTTCTAAACATTAACCTACCCTTATTAATGGTAATGTGACTCTTATGAATGGTATCCATACTGATGAATGTATTAATCAATTTAGGGACCATTGACATAAAGAAGAATATTTAAATGGTTTATATTTTTCGATTAAATAATGATTTTAATTAAATATTTAATTAATCATATTAAGAAAATATTTTTTAAAAAAAATTGAATTTTTTTTGGATTCTACACGTTCTGAAATGGTTAGGATGAATTTTTAGTATTCTTCGAAAATACTTAAATTTCTTGATGAATAGTGAAATATTATAATTTAGATAATAAGATAAATACAGTAATTATAGAGTCAGGTATGATGTTCTGCTGATGTAAACCCTATTGATTCAAATTCAAATGATAAAATTACTATTCTTGTTCATGGAAGACACACTATTTTTTTTCTTTTGGTGTAATAATAAATTAATGATTATAATATAGAGAAATCCACTCTCCCCTCCACTATATAAACCACCCATCACACCCTCTTCCTCCCACACA
The DNA here is from genome assembly GCA_963277665.1 of Viscum album. Taxonomy (NCBI): domain Eukaryota; kingdom Viridiplantae; phylum Streptophyta; class Magnoliopsida; order Santalales; family Viscaceae; genus Viscum; species Viscum album. The sequence goes on along the minus strand of OY728134.1, from coordinate 131,677,894 downwards.
AATCAAGCATAAAGACATGACTAAATTATTCTAAATACTCTTCTCAAGCCCTAAACCCACGTCCAGAACCTACTGGTCTCACCAAAAGGGAAAAAATAAAGGCTTTAAAGAGTTTTTCATGGTTGAGTACTCAAGAGGTTAACCCCTCTTCCTTTTTCTTTTAATTCCATTGTCTAGTTAGATTATTTTGTTCTCTCTTCACATTTAACCGCATCCAAATGCCTTGATAATTAATGTACCATAAATGTACTAGAATTTCATTATTCTAATAATATATTTCATCATAATCTCTTTTCTTCTTTTCCTTTAATACTATAAATGCAAACACCGTCTGATATGTGTCAATTTGTCATACTCAAGGAAGACACATTTTCAATTTGCATTACTATATTAAATACTGGTCAAGAAACATATTAATTGGTTAAAAAAAATATATGTAATTTATATTTTTTAATGTTCAGAAATCATTACACACTCATAATATGGAATAATAATACAAAAAAAGTTCATTGTGCACAAAACTGCCATGACAATCCAAGCGTTTAACATTATCTCATGGAATGAGTCTTCCTCATGATATATAACTAGAATAATTATAATATAATTTATATCTCTTTAATTTTAAAATTATTATATATTATCAATTCTTAAAGTTTAAAAACATTTCAAAATACAACCATTCATTAATACAAGTACATAGGTCTGGAAAACCTAGGAAGAAAATGCTTCCAAAACAGTAAAATTGAATTCCATAAACCCATTAAAAATGCCATTAATGAATCTTATAATTTTATAACATGTCAATTTAATGTTTATTAGGTTTTGTAATTATCATTTATTGAAACTAAATTTTATAATTCAGGTCGTTATGAACAATCAAGAACACCTTCGAACATAAAGTAATTGATCCCCTCTATCACTTTCGATTAAGAATCACCCCTATGTTGTGCTCTTTTAATTTTAATTCCTAATGATGGGGTATTTCTTTCACCTAATGATACTAAACTTATGGTATATAAATAATGGGATACCCCTTTACCTCTCATTAATCCCTCTCAAGAACACTAATTACCATGCTGAAATGTTCGTTAGAGGTTTTCTCACCTTACATTCAATTTTGTGGGATATCCATTATTCACATCTTATTTCCTATATGTGTTATATATGTATAGAAATATCATATATATTATCATAATTACCTTTATATTCTCGAAATTATGTGATTTATTTGGTGGTTATTAACTTTTGGTCATACGACTCAATTGATTACAACGTGGTAACGAGCTTTGTCTCAGTTTTCACTTCGTTGTGACTTGATATGTATTATGCACCTACTCTTTTTTATGTGGTGTACTTAATGACCATTTGAGATCACTTTTCAATTTAAATTATATTCCATTTAAATGTCCATTTTCTCAAATAATGGATATTATTATTATATAATATGTATTTTATTTTAAATACATTGTTTATTTTGAATGTTGTTTTGACTGTGGAAATATTGATGAATATGTATCCACTATTATATATAGATAATGTAAGGAATAATGGTCTTTTGTTTAAAATATGTATAAATAATTCTCTAGACATGAATAATAATGCGGGGCCCACTAAAGCCCCTTGATGCATTGACAGTTCTCATGAGACACTCAGTTTTATAACAAACCCTTCATGTTTGTTTCCAAAAATGAAACGAGTTTCTACACACAAAACTTAATTGTTTCTTACAGTATTATAGTATCATGTGCTTGATACATGAAGTCCAATTAATAATAATTCTATTTATTCATTATCACTTATTACTATCAATGATTTTTTATCAATGAAAAAAATATATGAATTCAGTTTAATTCTTAGTTTATTAATGGAGGTAGTTTTTCATTTATTCACCCTTCCATATTGATTATGTAAAATTGTTTACAATTCAGTTATTATTGATTCATAATTCCTCCATTTGTATCTCTTAATGAGTATTTGATATCATCCCTTTAATTTGTTTACCTTTAAAAGGTTATGAGAAGGATACTATTTACAGATCTCTATGGATACTCTTTTTAGATTTTGTTATGTTTTTTTATTTTGTAACCCTTTCTAATGAAATTTGAGTTACATATATGTATCTCGTTTTTTCTATACTATTAAACTGATTGTTCATTCTAGATTTATTTCCTTCAATCCATGCCAATGTACTTTGTAATGCACCGGCTCCAGTTTTGAGGGGTCGAGGTGTTACACTATTGGTCAATATGACTATTTGTCAATAATAATATTGGTCAATATGATAACTTGAAACCACAATTTTTATTGATAATTTTAGCATTATAATTAGTTCATATTTTTATTAATGACATAGTATAATTTATTCAGATAGATGAATCAATGGCCAAAACCAGTAGAGACATGTTATCTGAATCAAATTTGTAAGAACACGAGAATGAGGTATCATCATTGGGGTTCACCCTTGAAAATTTCTAGGATGAGCATCAGTATGGGATGTTTAAATGAAATTTCATGTGGGAGATGTCCTTGTTTTTGGAGATTACCACTCGATCGATGTTATATAAGCCACCCCATAAAACTACCTCCATTACACACCTTACCCTCATGGAGTATATGTGGGTAAAATGTGGTTAAATGTTTGGACCATAGTTTAAATACCATTCATAAATAAAACATTTTTTCCATAAATTCCATCCGATAATGATTTTCTTTATAAGATATATGTTTTATTTACCAGAATTTGAAAATTTTATTTTTAAATGAAAATTATACATTATTAAAAATTAAAAATTATATAATTTTTTTTAAAACCACACAATTATTAATAATATTTTTTAATTCATAAAAATACATTAATTGAAATAATAAATGCTAAAATATTTTATTCAGCCCATTGAATTTAATGATTAGTTCCATAAATTTGATTGTGCCTCAAAAAGTAAATATTTTAAAATAAATAATTGGTTTATATTTTAAATTTTTAAAATTTTCATATTTTGATAAATTTTATGATATAATAAACATAATTTATGAAATTATCGTGTATAAATTTTTTAGGGTTAATTTCTGTGATAATTATAAAAGAATTTATGTTTTTATAAACAGTATAAAAATATATTTTTAGGTTTTTGGTATATTTTATGGAATTATATTTATGTCATAATGATGTAAGTATGAAATTTACATAATCCTAAACCTAAGATATTTAATATTATAAATATTTTGTAATGTAATATATTTTAGTATAAATATAAAACTATAAGTGACTTTAAAATTTCTAAAAAGGAAAATTTTGCTTTTAAAAATAATACTTTGTGTAATTTTGTATTTTCAAATCAAAAAAGGTATTTAAAAATTATGTTCAAGTATATTGGGTTAAAATAACATAATATGTTCCAAAATATCTAAAAACAAGATAGAAATCCATGGTTAATCCATTTTTTTATTTTTCACAAGATTGTTCTCCAAAACCCATATTTGGAAATTATAAACAATTCGTTCACTTATCTTAAAAATACCCATTTATTTTTAAATTTCCATTAAATAACACTCCGTCATCCATGATGTTCTAGTGACTTTCCCCCCAAGGAGTCCCATAAAAGTGTACTCTAGACCCCAAGGTCTTATTTTTCATGATCTATGAGTAACTCTTTAAGGTAATCAAAATATCAGCTTTTTGTTCTCATTTAACAGTTCTTTTGTGGTATGTCCCCTAATTTCTATGAAAATTACTTTTTTCACATTCTATTTTATGATTACTATAATATGATTATTTCATTAATTTATACCCTTGTTCCATATAATTTTAGCATTATGTAAAACCAGGTTTTATACCCGTCATTTTTTTCAAATTTACTACTAAAATTTCCCTCTTCTACATGAGAAATTATCTATTATTTTTTATTTTAATACTCAACCCTCTTTTAATTTCAATGGGTATTCAAATCAATTTAAAAATATTATTTTAATTTTTGTATTTTTATATATATTTAACCCACATTTTATTTTGTGGCATAAAAATTAATTACTGATCATTTCTTCAAGCTCATGGTAATGGAATGATATTGATAATAATATTGTTATTTATTTTTACATGGGTCATTGAAATTAATACCTATGAATAGTTTTCTTTTATTGATCTACAATGCATTGGGTAAAAAACAATTCCCTATAGAAGACATGTTTTATGATACCTTTTTTAATTACAATGGTAATTTTCATTTTTTAACACATTGGTGATTTTCATATGAATTCCTCAATTAAATATTGTATCAATATTTCAATGTAATAATTCATGATCTTTTTATTATGATATTTATTATTATAATTCACTATATTTCTGCCTCATGTGTTTATTGAAATATCTCAGGATCACATGATATATTTCTATCCTACTTGGTAACTTATCAGGCTTAATGCTCAATCGATTCCTTTGATGAATATAACTATAAAATGAGATAAAATAAACATTTCTTAGTGGAAACCCATTAATATGTGTTTCTCGTATATTTTAGATGTTTGTTTTATGTATTCATTTATTATTTACCTTATTTCCAATAAAATAAACATTAAAATATCCTATTTTTGTAAAATGTAATGAAAACTTCTGTAAAAAAATTTGGGATTCAATAGATGGTATCAAAATAATTTTTTTAATTTTTTATAAAATCAAGACTCGTAAACATTACAAAATACCCTAGGGACTAGTTTAAATATAGTAAAACATCTTGGTAATTTTGTTAGGTATTAACTTAGTGGTTTCAGAGAAGTGAAATCCATGTATGGATACAAACTAGTTTTCATGGATATGGACCAGATGTATCTAATAATAAGATCTGAAAACAACACATTAATTTAGACTCTAAACACAATAAGGGAACAATGGCATGATGTTCTACACTCCGGGTATGACACTATTGGGTAATATTTTTAGTTAATCCAAAACATTTTATGAAACATTATAATGGATATATAGAAAATGTAATTTTTAATAGTGGAAATTAATAACATATTGAAGGATGATAGTTTATAACATAATACCATTTAAAATTATAAGATTTTGTAAAAGATACAATTTTATCATTAACTTTTTTTTAAAACATGATGGGAAATAAGATAAACCATGTAAATAATGGCTACAATGGATTGTTCACTTGCGGTGATCCGATTGAATCTAGAATAGAAAAAAAAATCATGAAGATGATGAATCAACTAAATTGTGTAATGAATAATAATTTAGATGATGTTGAGAGACCAAATCCATATTAAAGGGAAAAATTCCATTAATTCCATTACAAGCCATTTACTACGTTCTTTCTGTTGATCTACCTAACCATTAATCTTTGAACAAGGGATATGATCTATAGAAAATATTTTTACCATACTCCATTTTTTAGGGAACATAATATATCTTAGAATGTATAATACTAAAAAGGTGAAACTAGTCATTAGTTGACAGTAATTAAATACAAAAATCCAAGTAGGTAGATAAATTTTATAGAGTGGGAAGTGTTTAGGGGAATCATTTTCAATAAATATATCCATTGATCGGTGAAAAAAAATGATAAGTAATTACAAGAGCTAAATAAGATTGAAAATTAATCGATGAGATTCTATAAGATGAACTTTATAGGGATTTCTTGATGCACAACTATCATTTTCATAGACACGATTGGAAAGGTTTATAGATTCATCGGTGGCTAGAGACCCCTTAAATAGAGGAATCTAGAAAATTGTAACTATGAAATATAAGAGGAGATATTGAAGAGTGATATGATGGTTGAATTTGAGTTTATATAGATATACTAGTAACATATGTCTGAAGAAAAAAAGAGATAAATGGATCCAAACCCATAGAGAATACAGTATAATTGATGATGATAAAATAATGTGAAACATCTCACATTAAAAAAACGTGGTTTTAGGAATTTGGGGGAACTACCTAATTGAAAATGTAATGTGCTATATGTTTATAATATATGTCTATATAGGTCAAAATTATTTTGGTTAGGTGAATCCTCAATATCTCAAAACTAATGCAAAAGGGAATATAGTTTAGGCCCAATAGGATGTTCAATGACTAATGTGTGGACATATTGGAACCATTACCAATAAAAGATCAATTCTTAATATAACAGAGGTGAAACAGAATCATCCTCATCATATGTAATGGGATAGAGTTTAGAAATTTAATATCACAATGGATGATCTGTAGGCTTCGAATTATGTGTTTCTTGGAACCCTCATCATCATCTCAAAGAAAGAAAGTACTTTTTTGATTCTTCACATCCCATTATTTAATACTAGTTTACAAAGAATATATAATCAATTCCTGATCATATAAAATTATAGTTAACAATCATGAGTCAAGGAGGAATTATCCTTGCTTCGATAGTGTGTATAAATTCTTTTATTAACTTTTGATAGTAAAATATAATAAAAAATTATTAGTTATTCCCATGGATAAATTTGAATCTATAGTTGGGATGGAGGGGTTTTCAATGAATAATGATATGATCAACTATAGAAGAATGGAATTTTATATAGTATTGAATATAAAATCTATATTTATTTTAAATGGAGAGATATTGTAGACTGATCTAAGCCAATAAGTATCCTAATAACATTCATTGTGGATATTATTAGTGAATAAGTATAAGTGAATGTATGAAGATAGAGAATGTATAAATACTTTAGAAATGCATTAATGTATTTTCTAAAGAGTTACATAGACATTTCCTATAAATAGTGATAGTGTTTGATGATAAACATAATCCTTGATCCAAACCTATGTCAAAAAAACTATATAGAATGTAAAATATGGATTTAGAGGAATTAGAGGAAAAACATAGAGAAGTTTTGGGAATGAGATTTATCTGAACAAGTTTACTTCATTGGGAAGAAAGTATTCTATTTTTGACGAAAATTGATAGATCAATGCATATATGAATTAATTATTGATATCATAAAAGGATCAACATAAATAACAAGTACCCTACCCCAAGTATTGATTATTTATTTGATTGGATTGGTGGGGCTCAATTCTTCTCCATGATTGAATTCTAATCTATAAATCATAATTTAAGGATGACAAAATATGTTATTCCAAAGACTACGTTCAGATATAGATATTGGATTCATGTCTTTTTATTCCATTCAGCATGACTAATGCTCATGGTATATTTATTTGATTTGATTAAAAGAGTATTTAAAGACTACCTTGATAAAATTTTATTAGTTTTTAGTGAAAATATTTTTATATATTTCACCATTCATGTGGATGATTAGGATCATATATAGGATATTTTGGGATATGTAAAAAGGTTAATAATTTTAAAATATTCAGATAATTTGGATTCTGGTTTCAAAAAGTTTCATTCATGGTGGAAGATTGTATCCATTAAAGAATCTTACATGACCTGGTGTAGAAAAATTATATAATGTAATGGAGCTATCCAGTTTTGGTAACATATATTATTTATTTAAATTGTTTATTTGTTCGTCAAAAACATTTCATGAATTTATATTCCACTAACCATGTTAAAAAAATATGGGATAAGTTCGTTTGGAAAAAAGTGTGTGAAGAACATATCACATAACTGAAGAAGATATGGGTTAATATACCTTTGATAACTCTACCCTCTATCAGAGAAATATTTTCTATTATTATCATCTCATCTATGAAAGGGTATGGGTTCATACTCATGAAATATTACAAGGTTATTTTTATGAAAATGTATAGTTAATTCCCCATGACCATAATTGTCCTACACATGACAATGAGTTTTCAGTAGTTTTTTCCTTTTAATGTTTTTAATAACTATATGTATAGTGATAAATGATATATATAATCATACCAGAAAAGTTTAATGAATATATTAACAAAAAATTAATTGTACATGACACAAAAACGTGTGTTTTTAACTATTTATTGCTTGTTACTAGTAAATTAATTTTCACAAAGTAATATACATCAGAGTGATTTGAATAATTATTTAGAAAATACCCTATTGTGAAGGAAATGATTAGGATTCATCGTTATTAATTGATCATGGAATTAGTGTAATTTTACATAAAAATATATGGGTACACACAAGATCAACCCTATCCCAAATGATTTATCAAACATCATTACGATATAAGATGAATAATTCTCATAGAGAATATTTTTTGTTAAAAAGGTGATATAGACTATGAAGATTGGGTGTGATGAAATTTTATACAGGGTTATTTGTTCCACATATACTATAAAAAATGACTTAGCTGATGGATGAATCTCGTTGCTCTATATTTTAGAGTAAAAAATGAATAAGGGCCTTCATCATCATTATTGGAGGGAAAATATGAAAATGGGGTTTTTTGAGAACACTATAATGTTCATGGTATATCATCAATTGAAGGCTGGTTGACACCATCCTAAAGGATTGTTGAAACCACCACCAATACAAACATGGATGTGGCAAAATATCAATATGGACTTATTCACTAGACTCCAAAGAAAATCCCCTGGAAATAATGTGATATGGGTTATAGTGGATCACCTAACCAAGACTACCCATTTCATCTCTATTCCGAAATATTTCTTTTCTAACCTCTCCAAACTGATTTTCAAATATATACATAAAGGAAGTGGTGGGGTTGAATAGGGTGAAAATTTCTATCATTTCTAATCTTGATCCACGTTCAATATATAAATTTTGGAGAATAATTAAATATTCTATGAACACGGAATTGAATTTAAGTATGTTATATCACCCTCAGACAGAAATACAATCTGAAATGACTATACCAACCCTCGAGGTCTAATTGAGAAGTTGTTCAATGTAATTTAATGCTTGACTGGATCAACATATCATATCAGTTGAGTTCTCATAAAAATCAACTTCTAAATGAGTATTGAAATGGAATAATATGAATATCTATATGGGATAGGATGTAGAACACCTACATGTTTGGATGATATTGTTGAGAGAAATATTCCTAGACATGATCTTGTGAATGAGATGATAGAAAAATGATCATTTCATGTAACAACATATAAAGGCAGCTCAGAGTTAGCAGAAGAGCTATTTGACCAAATTTTATGGGACATGGTGTTTGATTTGGGGGAAAACGTTTCCCATTGAAAATAAATATAGAATGGAGTCATGTAGTTTAGAAATAAATGGAATCTTAGCCTTATATAAATTGTCCACATTAAGATTCTTGATCGCATAGGATTAGTGGTTTATCATCTAGCACATCCAAAAAAATATTGCTCTACATTATGATGTATTCTTCATATCTATCTTGAAAATGTAAATACATGATTCCTCACATGTACTAAATCTGATGGTGGTCCAGTTGGAATAAGACCTCTCTTAATGGGAGCATTTGGTGGATATATTGGATCATAGAGACAAGATTTTATCCAACAGGACATCCCGCCTCATCAAATTATTGTGCATTAATAATAAATATGATGAAGAGAAATCGTAACTAGAAAATACAATGAGATATAATTAACCTCAGATTTTCTAAACATAGAAAATTAGTTGAAATTTTGGGATTTAAATTTTATAATGGGGGAATAATGTAATGACCCAAAAAATTTAAAATGATAATTTTCCCGGAATACATTTCTGCTATATAATTTTATTGACATATTTTTTTTGTCTTCTTAACAATTATCAATTCATATGTCAACTATGATACCAATTAAAATTTTATACATTAAAACTGGATAAAAAATTAAAAAAGTATGTCTAAAATACGAATGCATGGATCCCAATCATCAACCAAAATCATTGCCCTTGCTGAATTTTATATAGAAATAAAAAAATAATATAAATCAAATAAAAAATTATAAAAAATAAAATATTACATTATATTATTGAAGTTAATTTTTTTATTGAATTATTTAAGTGATATTTATAGGGAATAAAAGGAAATGTGACCATTATTATTTGAACAATATATGACCATTGATCAATAATAAAGATTGTAAATATGACCATTGGAAACTATACACTTTCTGTATAATTTTACCATTTTAATTAGAGATTATAAGTTTTAATGACTATGGATATTTGAAACAGAAAGTGGAAATAATGGTCTCAACCAGAAGAGACATTCCATTTGAATTTTATTTTTAAAAAAATGAGATGGAGGTATCCTCATTGGGGTTCTCACTTCACCACTCGGTCGATGTTAGTTGAGCCACCCCAGGAATCTATCACCGTTGTATACCGTACCCTTAGGGATTATGTGGGTTCAATAAGGTTTTTCATGTCCATACTAAAGTTTAAATTCTTTTTATAAATAAAATTTCCATTCTCTTCATTCCTTTAAGGAATAGTTTTTCTTAATAAAATATATATAATTTAGATAAATTTAATAAATTATTTTTTTAATGTAAGTAAAACATAGTTTTATATCACTATAATATATATATATATATATATATCTCATCAAAGGTATATTAAATTTAATTTTTTTACTAAATACTATTTTATAAAACATTTATTAAATCAATAAATTATGAAATTATTTTTATTAATGCCTATAATTTTTTATAAGTGTTAGTAATTTGATTGTGCCTTATAAAAACTATTTTAAATAAGTAATAACATTATATATGATATTTATGATTATCGTATTAATAAAATTTTAATTCTAAAAAACATATTATTGGAAATTTTCATATCAAAATTGTTTTTTAGTGAATCTATCAGAAATTTCCAAAAAAACATTATTTTCTCATGAATCCTAAAAAATATAGTTTTATAGTTTTATAAATTTTATGAAATTGTATTTATCTCTTAATGATGTAATAAGTAATTATAAACAATACATGACCTAAAATATAATATTTTATAAAAATTATGTATTATAACATTTTTCAATCATTTTATAAAATTATAATTTACACTCTAAATTCTAAAATGGAATATTTTTCTTTTAAAAACATTAAATTATAGAATGTTCACATGACAATGAAAAAAATAGTGTTTAAAATTTAATTTAAATTTTTGTGATTTAAAATATCATAAAATGTAACCTGAATATCCAAAAAAATGAGGAAAAACCTTGTAAAATCTAATGTTTATCTATTTTACACAACCATGATTTCTAAGAAACATTTTTTGAAATCATTAAATAATACTTCCACTTCTCCTATAAATACCAACCCATTAATTTATTTCCATTCACTCAAAATACATAATCAATGAAGGAATATTCAATTTTCATCCTATGTAGACCCAACAAGGTGTTGTCCGGCCATCAATTACCCATCCCACAAGATCTTAGAATATATTGCAAACATAATGGAAATATCCACTTCCCATTTCCATTCCAAATTCCTTTTTGTTTTTTGTAATCTAATTTCTAAGAAAATTCCATTTTTCAACTTTCTATTATCCCATTTTTTCTATGACTACACTTTTATAAATTATAAAACATTTTAACCTACCATTTGAACATTACATTATTTAATTTTTATAGTTTTCATGCAATAAAATTTAATTGTCAAATGTTCCACTTTTACTAAAAAAAATCCAATTTTCTATTATACTGGAATTCCAAATCTTACGTTCTATTCAATAGAAATTTAACTATATTTTAGAATTTATTTTTTAATTTAGGGATTTACATATTAGAAATCCACATTTCCCTTCATGTGTTAAAAACGACTTAATGATCATGTCTTTAGGATATTTTATATTCCACGATTTTGTTAAGAAACTCATTATTTATTTATTCATGGGTTATTAATGAAATTATTTTTTAAAGAATTTATATTTTTACTAATAATATATTATTTTTTATTTTAAATTATTGATAAATTAATGAAAATTTGTAATAGAAAATTATAATTTAGTCGTGTTCCCTTTAAAGTGTGGATTTGGAAGGGAACTTGAAATACTTACATATACCTAGTAAATGAATAGATAACCAATTATTTATATAGGTAATAAATATTTTTAAAGAATATAATAGAATTTATGGAAAATAAAATAGAGATAATGAGAGGTAAATATGAATAATTTGTTAGCCAAAATAAAAAGAGGTTTTATTTGGAGTTCCCTAAAATTGGGACCTAACCACATCATGCATGCTTTTAATATCTAAAATAATAATAAAATTATTAAATAGATTTTTTAGAATAATTTAACCTATATTTGATTTGTTATTATTATTTTATTTACATTTAGTATCATTTTAATATGATATTCTGTTTATGTTCCATGTACTGAGGATGTTTGTTTCATGGATCTGAGAATGCTCCAGTTTATTAATAATCGTGGATGTTATTATGAAATATTTTCACTAATACCTAAGTGTAAAATAATAGATTAAAAATTATGAAGAATGTTTAAATAGTTACAAATATCTATATCTATTCTATCACAAGTATGGTTTATTTTTTATAAATGTTTTAGTTTAATAGTTTGCTCATTTTGGTAGTTTTAAAAAACATGTAGAAAGTAATTTGGTTTATTGAATTTCTTGGTTATTTACCCACTATTAAATTTTTTTTGATGTTACAATATCAATATTAAGATTATATTAATCATAATATCGTTTTTAATATCCATCCATGAATTTTTTAATATTATTTATGTTACTATCCATATAGACGGTTAAAATCATCCAGGATAGGATGTGTATTATAAAAAAATATAAAAATATATTACATAAATTATATAGAGAAATAATTAATATTATATAATAATATTATCATTAATTATTTCATTATTACTATTTTCATGATAATTATTAATATGATGTTGAATGAATTAGGAAAATGAATTGAAACGTGAAAAATAGAAAACTAGAATTATCACATTGATGTAGTTCACATACACTACACCATAAGCCTTATTTGATTATTATTTTTGTTATAAAAAACCATATATTATTTGTATTCGAGTGGTGGGGATGCATTTAGGAAAACAATTGGAAATGAAATTTGATTTGAATGTGAAGATAAATGGGTGGAGGATTGTGGTAATTATATTAAAGGAGATAGATGTTTTGGAATAAAAAATATATCCTCAAATAGTTATTGAACATGTTATTCAATATTGAAGAGATTTTTATTTAATAGAAAATTTTTTATGAATGTTTTCAAATAACTTTTTGAAAAAACAAAAAAAATTATTCTTATATACCAATATTGAATATGTTACATATAAGATATCTTCCAATAAACATATGTATTATATAATTTATGAAAAAAATGTCACCCTAAAAAATTTTTTTAGATGATTCCAAAAAAGATCCCCACATTATCAAAATAAATTTTAAAAAATGAGAAATTTATTTTTTTAAAAAACTTTTATTTAAGAAAAAAAACTAAATTTTATGACCTAAAAAAATATGTACATATTAGATAAATTTCTAATAATATAAAAATTATATTACAATTTTTTTAAAAATATAATTATTTTTTAAAAAAAATTAAAAAATTATAAATTGTTTAAAATTAATGTATATATTATATAAATTTAATTCATAAAAAAAATATATGATTCTTAAAAAATAAAATTATCGTTTATTTTTTAAAATATTTTCTTTTAACACATGTAAAACCATTATTTAAATATATTATTACATTATTTTATTATATTTTTATTACTTTATATACATAAATAATGTTTATTAATAAAAAGGTATAATTGTTATTCTAGTCTTCTGGTCATTATTCTAATTATCATTTTTATTTTTTACTTTCTATAAATATGTCATATTACTTTATGTTCTCATTCACATCATTTTATATAAAGTATAAATTATTCTTATTTAGAAATATTTATTAAATTCCTTTGTTTAGTATAATTTTTACAATGTTTTAAAAGGGCTTGATTATTAGAGGAGCCCACAATGACCCAAATATTTTTATTCTAGTCATATTATATTTTTGAATATACCTTTTTATTATTTTCATAATTATTGTATATATTGATACTTTAAATATAATATTCAAAATTAATATAATATTTTTTATTTGTATATTTTATTATTTCGTAAATGTTTTTAAAAATTTCATCCAAAATATGAAATTTATTTAACAGTTATATTATATATATAAAATGTTGGGTAATTACATGTGGGACCATATCCCTTATATTTTGATGAAAATATAAAAAAGGAAATTTTCATTGATATTAGAATTTTACCCATACATTATTTTCAAATCATGTTATAGAAAATAATGAATCCTGAAACACATGTGATATACTAATTGTTTATAATAACTCTTTATTAGTAAAACAAAATTCCTTATAACATAATGGAAAAGAAAAAAATATAAACATATTTTACATAGATACATCGAAACAAGGTATATTCATTAACAGTCAATTTTTTGATATAGAAATTATTTTATTTTTTCACATAAATGAAAACTAAAATCATTTTTAATTAATCAATTTATTTTTAAGATCTATTTACATTCACCATTTGCAATGTAAACATTTAGAATTATATAAACATTAAAACAGAAAAATACCAATTTCTATAACACTGATACATGATATTTAAATTACATAAATTTTATCAAATGCTTATAGGTATCATATAAAATTTATTCAAATGGAATTATTACAACTAATTAATAATTATAGTAGGTTTAAATAAAAATCATTAGATACTAATAGATACATAGTACTATTTTCTTCTACTAACACATATTCTTATAATTTAATGATTTTGTAGCACACTAAACATTTTATGGTATGTTTCTCTTAAATACATTCATTTCATAGCCTAAATTTAAAATATAACTTAATTTTAATTGAAAAAAAACTTTTTTATTTAAAATATAGTCAGATCCTAGCCATTGAAAATAAATTGTATACTAGTGTGTTTTGAATCTTCAAAATCTGACATACACAGTTGTGTTCCGGATGATATTTTGAGTCTGATAGAATTAACTTAATTTTTGGTGAATAGTAAAATAACCTTATAAATCATAACCTACCCTTATGAATATTAACTCACCATTATGAATAGTAACATGACTCTTATGAATAGTATCCATACCCACGAATGTATTAATAAAGATATGAACCTTGAAAATAATGATGGATATTTTAAGTGTTTATATTTTTCGAAAAAAATAATGATTTTAATTAAATATTTAATTAATAATATTTAGAATTTTTTTGAAAAATGGACTTCATTTTATGATTCAACATGTTGAAAAACAGTTAATGTATATTTTGTGTATTTTTTCTGAAATACATGAATTTCTGATGAATAGTAAAATACAATAATTTACAAAATAAGCTAAATACACAAATTATAGAGTCTTGAATGATGTTCTGCGGATGTGAGCCCAATTTATTAGGATTCACATGATAAAATTACTATTCTTGGTCATGGAATGATCACTATTCCTTGTCTTGTTGTGATATAATAAATTGATAATTATAAAATAGGGAAATCCCATATCTCGTCCACTATATAAACCTCCTCGCACCCCCTCTTCTTCCCACACAAATCAAACATCAAGACATGCCTAAATTCATTCCAATTACTCTTCCCAGGCCCTCTATCAACGTCCCTAACCTTTTGATCACACCAAAAGGCCAAAAACAATGGTCTTAAGAAATTTCTAAAGCATGAGTACTCAAAAGACGAACCTCTCTTTTATTTTCATTAAAATTATTTTATAAATTTTATTATTTTGTTTCTCTCTTATCACCTCACCTCATCCAAATACAATGATAATTCCAGTACCAGCCATGTATTTTATTTTCATTATTCTAATGTATTATTTCATCATAATCTATATTTTCCCCTCCTTTTATACAATAAATTCTAACACCGTCTAAGACGTGTAAATTTATCACACTAATGGAAGGTGGGTTTTAAATATGAATTACAATATTAGATACTTGTCATTAAACTTTTTCAATGTTTAAACTAGATTTTTATATAAATATTTTAACGTTTTTTATTTTTTTTAATCCTCACAAACTCAAAATATGCAAAAATTAAAATAGAACATGTTTATTGTGCACAAAACCGCCAAGATAAATCCTAGCATTTATTAACTCATCGAATGAGTCTACATTATGGATTGTAACCATGATAATTATAAGATAATTTTTATATATTTCATGTCACTAATAATTAATATTAACAACTATGGAACATTAATCACATTTCAAACAAACATCCATTCATGAATACAAGTGAACAGATCATGAAAACCCAAGATGAAAATGCTACCAAAACAATAAAATTGAATTTATTAAAACCTTCCAAAAATCCATTAATGAAACTAATAAGGTTATAAAATATCAATTAAATGTTTATGTTGTTTTTGAATTCTTAATTAATGAATATAAAGTTTATTATTCATGTTTTTAATAAAAATCAAGAACACATTCAAGCATATGGTAAGCGGTCCTCTCTCGCACTATTGTTCACGAATTTCGACAATGTTGCGCCCCTTTGTTTTTAATTCAAAATGATGGTGTATGTTTTCTCAAATCCCCCACACATCCCTTATGATATATAAATAATGGGATACCCCTTTAACTCTCATTAGTACCTTACAATAACACTCGTTATCATGACGAAATGATTGTAAGGAGGTTCTCATCTCACATTCAATTCTGTGTGATTTCCATTGTTCTCCACTTATTTATTGTATGTGGTATATGTGTACAGAAATTTGATATCTAATAAAATGATTCAATTATATTCATATAACTCAATGATTCATTTGATGGTTATTACGTTCTGGTAATATTAATTGACTGATTACATTGAGGAACATTCTCTCAGTTAACATTTCGTTGTGAGTCACTTTGTATTGTGCAACTATCAATCCTTATGTGGTGTACCTACTTCCCATTTGAGATCACTTTTCATTTGAGATTATATTTCTTTTAAATATACAGATTCTCATATTGTGGATTTGTTTATTGTCTAAACCCTATACCATTTTACACACAGTGTTTATTTGGAATGTGGTTTTAACTATGGAAATATTTATGAATATGTATCCTCTACTCTATAAGGATATTTAAAAGGAATATTTATCTTGTATTAAATCAATTTATAAAGAATTATTTTGACATATAGTGATGGGTGGGGCCCACTATGGATCCTCTATGTATTGATAGGTCTCATGAGACAATCAGTTTGGTGACAAACCCTTTGAGTTTGTTTTCAAAAACCAGATGGGTTTCTACACACAGAACTAAACCATTTATAACAATATTATTGGGTCATGTTCCAGACACATGATGTCCAATTAAGAAGAATTCACATTATTCATTATCAGTTATTACTATCTATATGGTATTTACTCTGACCATATATATGGATGTAGTTTTATTCATAGTTTATTAATGGCGTGAGTTTTTCATTTATTCACCATCCCATATTGATTATGTCAAATTGTTTACAATTAACTAATAATTGATTCAATCTTCTACCATTTGTAACCCATATTGGGCCTTTTATATAACCCTTTTATTGTTTACCTTCAAACAGGTGATCAAGAGAAGGTCATTTATTTATTTCCTAGGGATGTAGTTTTTTGTTTTTTATGTACTGTATTTTATAACCTTTTCCAATGAAATTTGAGTATAATTTATGTATATAGATTCTTCAAAACTAATAAAATGATTTATCCTTCATGAATTGAAATCATTCCAACCATGAAAATATAACAAGTAAAACACTGACACTGGTCTTGAGGGGTTTGGGTGTTAAAGATTGTATCAAATGGAGTTTTTGATCCTCCAATACTCTAATTAAGTACATTAAAAACAAGGAAAATACATTTAGAAGACATGGATTAGGGAAGAGTCCATAATATAGTACAAGAGGATAAATATACAATAGTGACTTTGTATTTATTATGGAATTGATTATAGGGATCTTTCAATAAATACATCCCTATCTGGATACAAACAGGTAGAGGTGGCTTTGGAACAGATATACCTAGGAGTGAAATCTCCAACAATGAGTTTTAGGCTTGACACAGGGTATCCTAGAAGATGACAACGGTCCTTGTTACACTCTTGGTTATGACACTCCCTGGGTATATGCTTAGGATAATGGACATTTTCTTTACAATCCATTATGAAGGAATTTAATGTAAAATTTTACACAGCTAAGCCATGAGTATGAGATTTTTTATGCATAGAATTTCAATCTATGATAAGTGATTTTTTTGTTTATATCCATATCCTAATCTATTATATTCCATTATTTAAAAATTTCTTCTAATGGAAGAAAAAGAATTAATACTCCAGGTAAATGTAGGGATCTCCCCACTATGCAAGTGAACACAGTCAATGTTGGAGCAGATCAGATCATGACCATATAGGGTCCACTAAATCAGGTTGTAACGAATAACTATTCCAAAACTGTGCTAGATCGTTTCATGAGGTAGAATCCCCCATCATTTAGCGAGACTACTAATCCAATTGTTGCGAAGCAATGGATCAAGTCCCTTGAAAATATAATGATGGTATTAAGATGCAATGAAAATTAAACGGTAGTGCAAGTAGTATAATGTCTCGAGGTATATAGTGATTAATGATGGTCCTAGATTTAGAATATCACAGTGGAAGAATAAATGTATGTTATTTATATAGGAACATTTAATGAAATATTCTTCGAAAAACATATCCCTCTTGAAAAAGGAACTGAATTCAAGTGGAAATTACATGGCTTAAAAAAAGTGAAGAAGACAGTGTTGCAGATTATGAGGCTACCTTTACAAGGTTATCCAAGAATTCCATAGATTACATACATGTCTCAGCAGACAAGATGGATCATTTCTTTGATGGTCTTAAGCCATGTCGTCAAAGGGAACTAGCTTCTCAATCATTTTCATCTTAGTATAAAATTGATCAAGTGCTATAAAAAAGAGAATGAATTTAATAGATAAATGTTTTAAAGGAAACAAGATAAAAAAGCAGTTCTGTAAAAACCATGGGAAAGGTGATGCACCAATGATGAAAAATGGAATGATGAAGTTCCCATTATGTGAGAACTATGGAAACAATCATCTTGAGAAATAATTGAAATGCATGGGAGTCTACTATAAGTGTGGGGAATAGGGTCATATATCTAATTAATGCAAGGTGAAAAATCAATTTGATGATGTTCAATTCTACAATTGTAGACAGATGGCACACTCTGAAAATTAGTATCCTATGTTCCAAGGAAACCTACCTCAGAAAAGGCTAATAGAGAAAAGGGAAATCTTAAGCGATTACAACCACAAAAGATATAGTTCCTAATGATGTGGTGGAAGGTACTTTAATTGTTTCCTAAAACTTATCTAACACATTTTTTTTATTATAGATCATCCCACTCATTTTTATCTTCCCACTTTTTAATGAAAATTTTACATATCCAATTTGATTTAATAAAGGATTTATCAGTCAAATTTCCCTTGAGATGCATTGTAACGACCCGAAATTTTGAATAAATATGTTTCCTAATTTTATGTGTTATTTTATGTTATTTTTATACTCAAAAAAAATGTTTCATTTGATAACATGAGTATAATTAAAATGAGACCGTTGGGTTTTGACTGTTATATGACCATTAGTCAATATGACCGCTGGAAACTAAACGTTTCAATTATTGTATCTAAATACAAGTAATCTTGGTTAATTAATATAGAAAGAAGAATCAATGGCCTCACCCAGTAGTCTTGGACCAATCGAAGCCCATCTAGCAGAACATGGGAAGGAGGTAGCACCACTGGGCTTTGCTCTGTACCAAACCCAAGCCGAACTTCATCGTGTGAAGCTAGAATGGAATCGCTTTCGCGAGAAGTTCAAACTGATCGAAATTACTACTTGTGCGATGTTGGCCGAGCCTCCCTCGGATTCTCTCACCTTAGAACACCTTATAGTTAGGTCCTATGCTGGTGTGATAAGGGGTTATGTAAGGAGACCGTAACTGCCTTGTGTAATCCTTTGTTTTAAATGAAAATTGGTATTTCTTCTTATGATGAATTTTATGAATTTTCAAGTGTCCGAATAAATATAGTACGCATATTTTTGATTAATTTTAGAAAAAGAATATTTTAAAAATGTTTAGCTAAACCTTAAATAATTAAAAATGTGTAACGATTTTCAAAAAATGGTCTTCTACAATTATGCTCAGTACGAAATTTAGAGTCTAATAAGATCAACTTAATTTTTGATGAATAGTAATTATGAATAGTGATTTTATGATTAGGTGTAGTAATGTGTCCAAATGGATTAGTAATCTCACTTAAAGACAGTATTAATATAATCTAGGCACCTTGATTAAGTAATGTGATTCAATAAAATGGTTAAATAACGATTTCGTAAATTATTATTCAAGTATTAGTTTTTTCGAGTGAATATTGTTTTTTAATTAAAAATTAATTTAAATATTTTATAATTTTTTTTTATAAAATGGATTTCATTTTTGAGCTCAGAGCACCGATATTATGTTATGGTAATTTTTGGGGTTTTTTCTGAAAAAATGAATTTTCGATGAATAGTGAAAATACAGTTTTTAAGTTACGGGTGTTTAATGACATCATTAAATGATGTATTAAGTATGTAATTAATATGGTCGACTTATGAATAGTAATATAAGGTATGAGGTGTCCCAAGTGGCCAATACCATGGGAAAATACCATGGGCAAACCCATGTTTTTCCCAAAACCACTAATGAGGTGTCTCTTGGCCATTAATGCCTTGTCCCCTCACTTTCCCTATAAATACCAAGCCATCCTCTCATCCATTCGACTCACCACTATCCCCAGATGAAGTTCAGGTCTCATTACCTCCCAATGAGTCCTCCCAAGGTTCCCCCAAGCCCTCAAGGTCCCAACCTTTGAGTTTTAAGAGTTATGTTTTAAGGTAAGGGATATGACCTCTCTCTTCTTTTCAAGTAATCTCTTTTATGTCATTTATTTTATACTCCATGTTCTTATGTTAAAGTATGTTATTTTATACTCCTACTACTTCCCTTTTCATGTTCATATAATGATAGATGACCTATTACTCTCATTATTTCTATTTATGACGTTTTAAGTGGTGCCGTTAGGCTGCCGAAATTTTTGTAACATATTCATTCTCCCTTCTCATTTTTCAGGATCTATTTTCATGTAAAGTATTTCAAGTTTTTTTTATTATGTTGGGGTATGATCTCTAAATTTATCATACTGATCTTTTATGATCATATTATTAGATACCCCCATTTTATCTCTTCAATTCAGCATTTTGAGATTTTAAGTCGCGCCGTTCGGCTGCCGAATTTTTAAGGGATTCTTTCACCCTTATCATTTTCAAGTTCTATTTCCTTGTCAAGTATTTCATGTTACTTTTTGTTGGGGTATTATATCTATATATATCATACTTATCATTTTTGTTAATATGATTCGAGACACTATTTGATCTCATCAATTAATTTTTGTTGAAGTTTAAGTGGCACTGTTAGGCTGCCGAATTTCTAAGGGGTTCTTTCACCCTTCTCGTTTTCAAGATATACTTTCATGTCAAGTCTTTCAAGTTACTTTTTTTTTTGTTTTGGTGTATGATCACTATATCTATCATACTGGTCATTTATGTTCATATTATGAGAGAACCTATTTGATCTCATCAAATCATTTTTGTTGAATTTTAAGTGGCGCCGTTAGGCTGCCGAATTTCTAAGGGGTTATTCCTCCCTTCTCGTTTTCAAGATCTACTTTCATGTCAAGTCTTTCAAGTTACTTTTTTTGTGTTGGGGTATGATCTATAAATCTATAATTATGATATTTTATGTTAATATTATGAGAGACCCTATTTGATCTCATCAATTCATTTTTGGAAGTTTTAAGTGGTGTCGTTAGGCTGCCGAAATTCTAAGGGGTTCTTTCACCCTTCTCGTTTTCAAGATATAATGTCATGTCAAGTCTTTAAAGTTCCTTTTTTTGTGGTATGATATCTAAATCTATCATACAGATCGTTTATGTTCATATTATGAGAGACCCTATTTGATCTCATCAATTTATTTTTAGAAGTTTTAAGTGGCGTCGTTAGGCTACCGAATTTCTAAGGGGTTCTTTCACCCTTCTCGTTTTCAAGATCTACTTTCATGTCAAGTATTTAAAGTTCCTTTTTATTATGTTGGGGTATGATCTCTATATCTATCATACTGATCATCTATGTTCGTATGATTAGAGACCCTATTTTATCTCTTCAATCCTTTTTTTGGACGTTTTAAGTGACGCCGTTAGGCTACTGAATTCTCATAAGAGAAATCTTATTTTTGCCTTTCTTTAATGTTCTTCGTTACATATGGTATATCATTCAGATTTCATTACCATGTTCTTAAATACTATATATTCTGTTCCCCTACTATTTTATGTATCATTTTTGAGTGGTTGACCCTTGTCCCCTATCTTTTAAATGTATTCTAAAACCATGTATCATAGACGTTATGCTGCATAGATTTCGTCTCAAAATGCCTCCCTCTTTATCTCAAAATTATTTTATGATATTAAGTGAATACTCAAAGTTCTTATTTCTACATGGGTATTCAAATATATATCGAAATGGTATATTTTAAATTCTAGGATTTACATACATGATACCCTATTTCCCTTTTCTGTGGGTTTAAAGTGACATAAAGATCATGTCTTTAAAGAAGTTTTTAAAACGTTATGATTATGAAATGAAACCCATTTATTTTATGCTATATGGGTTGTTTATGAAATGATTGATGATAATATATGTGGATCACATGATAATAAATACATTTCAAGGGTGCACCCAGATAGCGCTCCAATGCATTGGGTAAAGACTTAATCTCTAGAGATGACTTTTTAGACTGATACCTTGGTGAATAACCTTGGTAATTTTTAATGACACCGTGGGGATAGACCTTGGTGAAACGAAATGATTGTAAATATTAAATTTTGCATCCACATCTTCAAGTTATGAAAAATGTTATTTTTATTATGATATATCTCATTATTTCGTTCTCATGCCTTAAAGTTCTTTTCATGACCTTATTGAAGTATCTCAAGTTCACATGTAAAATTTTTCTCTTATTTTCTTTACTGGGCCTTCTGCTCACCCTTCTTTTGATGTATGTCCCCATTTTATGAGATGCATTAATGAACCTAGGATGAACATGAGGAGAAGCCTTTCAAGTTTTTGAGAATAATGTTTTATGTTTTCATGTTTTATGTTCCTGGTTTCCAAGACACTAAACCTTAAAGATCCCCAGTTTTGTATAATATAATGAAAGTTTATGTGACAAAAAGGCGGGATGCTATAGTTGGTATCAAAGGATGGTTTAGTTATTTGTGGAAATTAGGATATTAAAACTTTAGGAAGAAGCCTCTAGAAATGAATAAATATAGGAAATCTTCCTGGTATTTTGGTGAGTATTGAGTAAGGGGTTGCCAAACAAATACATCACTGTCTAGATACGAGCAGGTAGAGGTGGCTCTGGCACAGATGTACATAGGGTTAAAACCCGAAAACACCACTTTGAGATGGACTCGAACAGGAACTGGTACATGACAACGGGCCTTGGTGCACTCTGGGTTATGACACTCCTGGGGGATATGCTTTGGTAAATTCATAAGCTTATTTTGAACCACTGTTAAAGGAACAAAGATAAAATAAAATAAAGATTACATAAGAATATATGATCATGGATAACCTAGATGAGAACCTAGGGGATCACAAGTTAGGGTATACTTTTCTTCTACAAGTTATCCTTATATGATTTATGTTCCTTTTCATGATTATTGGCTAAGTATTTAAGCCCCTAATTATACTTTCTCTTCTTAGTTAAAGGTGGGAAATAGAATAATATGACGCAACAACCAATGTGATAGGAAATGTGATGATTTCCGTATTAATATGACAGAGATGATTAGTGGATTAAAATATGATTATTATTTTGGAATACGTTCACTATTTTGGGGACCCTATATGATCGAGGTAAATAGATTACTACGGAATTTTCTTTGAGGAGTAAAGGATGACATATATCGATGAATTTAAGGTGGACTTATAGTAATTTAGGTTACTTATGGGAATGATTAACCTATCTTGGGGAAAATATGTTTAGGTTAGCTAATTTTGTTATAAGATGTTAGGAGTGGTTGATGTTGTTTGGAGATGAAATGTGAAGTTTATTTTGGAATACTATGTTATCAAATCCTTCTTGTATTTGGGTTTCAATCTTAGATTGGTTTATTTTAAGGATTTTTAAGGATAGTTATTTACGGAATTGTCTATGATGAACTTTGGGTAGTACCGTGGAATTTTGAAGATTTAAAGAAGTTTCTCTTCCTATGGGATTCTTTCTTTTTGAAGTGTTGTTTTATCTTACCCTTTTTGTTATTGGGATAATGTTTAAAGATATAAGAAATATATAGTTAATATTTTGTGGATTATGTGATTCTATAAAAGATTATTCTGGTGCTTTTGATGAGACCAAGTGTTTTTGAAATCTCATCGTTTGGAGAAAAGATTAGTTTTGGTAGAAACATATTAAAGGATGAAACTCTACATGAAGGTAGGTATATTTCTTATGTTTTTGTTCTATGTAGTAAATGAATTACTCAAAATTATGAAAATGAACGTAAAACAAAAATGTTGTTGGTTTATGTTTCCTACTAGGTAATCAAAGACCGTTTACCCACATCCTAAGTTTGGGATTTTCTTATGGTTAACTTTCTCCTAATCATGTTTTCTATCACTCTCCCTCAAGACATGACCCTTTGTTTTCTCCTCCATGTCCATGTTTTCCTAAATGGAATCCTAGTGTGGGTTAACTTAGGTGACCTCTGTACTTCCCTTTCTTTCTTTGAAAGTAAGTGTTTTACTGACTCCTTTTCCGATGTGGGACATTCAATGAAATTTCAAAACCAAATTTTAAAAATTGCGAGGACGCAATTTCTTAAGGGGGGAAGATTGTAACGACCCGAAATTTTGAATAAATATGTTTCCTAATTTTATGTGTTATTTTATTTTATTTTTATACTCAACAAAAATGTTTCTTTTGATAACATGAGTATAATTAAAATGTGACCGTTGGGTTTTGACTGTTATATGACCATTTTTCAATATGACCGCTGGAAACTAAATGTTTCAATTATTGTATCTAAATACAAGTAATCTTGGTTAATTAATGTAGAAAGAAGATTTGATGGCCTCACCCAGTAGTCTTGGACCAATCGAATCCCATCTAATAGAACTTGGGAAGGAGGTAGCACCACTGGGCTTTGCTCTGGACCAAACCCAAGCTGAACTTCATCGTGTGAAGCTAGAATAGAATCGGCTTCGTGAGAAGTTCAAACTGATAGAAATTACTACTCATGTGATGTTGGTCGAGCCTAACTCGTATTCTATCACCGTAGAACACCTTACACTTAGGTCATATGCTGGTGTGATAAGGGGTTATGTAAGGAGACCGTAACTGCCTTGAGTAATCCTTTGTTTTAAATAAAAATTGGTATTTCTTCTTATGATGAATTTTATGAATTTTCAAGTTTCGGTATAAATATATTATGCATATTTTTGATGAATTTAAGAAAAAGGATATTTTAAAAATGTTTAGGTAAACCTTAAATAATTAAAAATGTGTAATGATTTTCAAAAAAGGGTCTTCTACAATTATGCTCAGTGTGAAATTTAGAGTTTAATAAGATCAACATAATTTTTGATGAGTAGTAAATTATGAATAGTGATTTTATGATTAGGGTTAGTAATGTGTCCAAATAGATTAGTAATCTCACTTAAAGAAAGTATTAGTATTATCTAGGCACCTTGATTAAGTAACATGATTCAATAAAATGGTTAAATAACGATTTCATAAATTATTATTCAAGTATTAGTTTTTTCGAGTGAATAGTGTTTTTTAATTAAAAATTAAATTAAAAATATTTAAAAAATTATTTTTATAAAATGGATTTCATTTTTGAACTCAGAGCACCGATATTATGTTATGATAATTTTTGGGGTTTTTTCTGAAAAAATGAATTTTCGATGAATAGTGAAAATACAGTTTTAAAGTTACGGGTGTTTAATGACATCATTAAATGATGTATTAAGTATGTAATCAATATGATCGACTTATGAATAGTAATTTAAGGTATGAGGTGTCCCATGTGTCCAATACCATGGGAAAATACCATGGGCAAGCCCATGGTTTTGCCAAAACCACTAATGAGGTGTCCCTTGGCCATTAATGCCTTGTCCCCTCATTTTCCCTATAAATACCAAGCCATCCTCTCATCCATTCGACTCCCCACTCTCCCCCAACTGATTTCGGATCTCATTACATCCCGAGGAGTCCTCCCATGGTGTCCCCAAGCTCTCAAGGTCCCAACCTTTGAGTTTTAAGAGTTACGTTTTAAGGTAAGCGATCCGACCTCTCTCTTCTTTTCAAGTAATCTCTTTTATGTAATTTCTTTTATACTCAATGTTCTTATGTTAAAGGATGTTCTTTTATACTCCTCCTACATCCCTTTTCATGTTAATATAATGAGAGATCCCCTCTTACTCTCATTATTTCGTTTTATGAAGTTTTAAGTTTCGTCGTTAGGCTGGCGAAATTTTTGTAACGGATTCTTTCTCCC
The DNA here is from genome assembly GCA_963277665.1 of Viscum album. Classification (NCBI taxonomy): domain Eukaryota; kingdom Viridiplantae; phylum Streptophyta; class Magnoliopsida; order Santalales; family Viscaceae; genus Viscum; species Viscum album. The sequence continues at coordinate 131,651,301 of OY728134.1, read as the reverse complement.
TTCTCGTTTTTCAAGATCTATTTTCATGTAAAGTATTTCTAGTTCCTTTTTATTATGTTGGGGTATGATCTATAAATTTATCATACTTATATTTTATTATTATATGATGAGAGACCCCATTTTATCTCTTCAATTCAGCATTTTGAGATTATAAGTGGCGTCGTTAGGCTGCCGAATTTTTAAGAGATTCTTTCACCCTTCTCATTTTCAAGTTCTATTTTCTTATCAAGAATTTCAAGTTAATTTATGTTGGGGTATTATCTCTATATATATCATAATGATAATTTATTTTCATATTATTATAGACCCTATTTGATCTCATCAATTAATTTTTGTTGATGTTTAAGTGGCGTCGTTAGGCTGCCGAATTTCTAAGGGGTTCTTTCACCCTTCTCGTTTTCCAGATATACTTTCATGTCAAGTCTTTCAAGTTCCTTTTTTTTGTTTTGGGCTATGATATATATATCTATAATACTGATCATTTATGTTCATATTATGAGAGACCCTATTTGATCTCATCAATTCATTTTTGTTGAAGTTTAAGTGGCGTCATTAGGCTGCCGAATTTCTAAGGGGTTCTTTCACCCTTCTCGTTTTCAAGATCTACTTTCATGTCAAGTCTTTAAAGTTATTTTTTTTGTGTTGGGGTACGATCACTAAATATATCATACTGATATTTTATGTTCATATGATTAGAGACCCTATTTGATCTCATCAATTCATTTTTGGATTTTTTAAGTGGCGCCATTAGGCTGCCGAATTTCTAAGAGGTTCTTTCACCCTTCTCGTTTTCAAGATATACTTTCATGTCAAGTCTTTCAAGTTCCTTTTTTTTGTTTTGGGGTATGATCTATAAATATATCATACTGATATTTTATGTTCATATTATGAGAGACCCTATTTGATCTCATCAATTCATTTTTTGATGTTTTAAGTGGTGCTGTTAGGCTGCCGAATTTCTAAGGGGTTCTTTCACCCTTCTTGTTTTCAAGATCTACTTTCATGTCAAGTCTTTGAAGTTCCTTTTTATTATGTTGGGGTATGATCTCTATATCTATCATACGGATCATCTATGTTCATATGATGAAAGACACTATTTGATCTCATCAATCATTTTTTTGGAAGTTTTAAGTGACGTCGTTAGGCTGCCGAATTCTCATAAGAGAAATCTTATTTTTGTCTTCCTTTCAAGTTCTTAGTTTCATATGGTATATAATTCATATTTCATTACCATGTTCTTAAATACTATATATTCTGTTCCCGTTCTATTTTTTGTATCATTTTTTAGTGGGTGAACCTTGTCCCCTCTCTTTTAAATTTTTTCTAAAACCATGTATCGTAGACGTTATGATGAATAGTTTTCGTCTCAAAATGCCTCCCTCTTTATCTCAAAGTTATTTTATGTTATTAAGTGAATACTAAAAGTTCTGATTTCTACAGGGGTATTCGCATGTATATCAAAATGTTCTATTTTAAATTCTGGGATTTACATACATGAAACCCGCTTTCCCTTTTCTGTGGGTTTAAAGTGACATAAAGATCATGTCTTTAAAGCAGTTTTTAAAACATTATGATTATGAAATGAAAAACATTTCTTTTATTCTATATGGGTTGTTTATGAAATTATTGACGATGATATATGTGGCTCACATGATAACAAAGACATGTCAAGGGTGTTCCCAGATATCGCTCCAATGCATTGGGTAAAGACTTAATCTCTAGAGATGACTTTTTAGACTGATACCTTGGTGAAAAACCTTGGTAATTTTTAATGACACCTTGGGGATGGACCTTGGTGAAACTAAATGATTGTAAATATTAAATGTTGCAGCCACATCTTCAAGTTATGAAAAATTTTATTTTTATTATGATATATCTCATGATTTCTTTCTCATTCCTTAAAGTTCTTTTCATGACCTTATTGAAGTATCTCAAGTTCACATGTAAAATGTTTCTCTTATTTCCCTTACTGGGCCTTCTGCTCACCCTTTCTATTAATGTATGTCTCTAGGTTATGAGATGCAGTAATGAACCTAGGATGAACATGATGAGAAGCCTTTCAAGTGTTTAAGATGTATTTTTTATTTTTTCATGTTTTAAGTTCCTGGTTTCCAAACACTAAACCTTAATGATCCTCAGTTTTGTATAATGTAATGAATTTTTATGTGACAAAAAGGAGGGATTCTATAGTTGGTATCAAAGGATGGTTTAGTTATTTTTGGAAATTAGGATATAAAAAATTTAGGAATAAGCCTATAGAAAAGTTTAAATATAGGAAATCTTCCTGGTATTTTGATGAGTATTGAGTAAGGGGTTGCTAAGCAAATACATCTCTGTCTGCATAAGAGCAGGTAGAGGTGGCTTTGACACAGATGTACATAGGGGTAAAACCCGAAAACACCACTTTTAGCAAGACTCGATTGGGAACTGGTACACGACAATGGGCCTTGCTGCACTCTTGGTTACGACACTCCCGAGGGATGTGCTTTGGTAAATTCATAAGCTTAGTATGAACCATTGTTAAAGGAACAAAGATAAAATAAAATAAAGATTTACATAAGAATATATGATCATGGATAACCTAGATGGGAACCTAGGGGAACACAAGTTAGGGTATACTTTTCTTCTACAAGTTATCCTTATATGCTTTAAGTTCCTTTTCATGATTATTGGCTAAGTATTTAAGCCCCTAATTATACTTTCTCTTATTAGTTAAAGGTGGGAAATGGGAGAATATAACCCAACAACCAATGTGATAGTAAATTTGATGATTGTCATATTAATATGACAGAGGTGATTAGTGGATTAAAATATTATTATTATTTTGGAAGACGATCCCTATTTTGGGGACCCTATATGATCGAGGTAAATAGATTACTACGGAATTTTCATTGAGGAGTAAAGGTTGACATATATCGATGAATTTATGGTGGACTTATAGTAATTTAGGTCACTTATGGTAATGATTAACCTATCTTGGGGAAAATATTTTTAGGTTAGCTACTTTTGTTATAAGATGTTAGGAGTGGTTGATGTTGTTTGGATATGAACAGTGAAGTTTATTTTGGAAGACTATGTTTTCAAATCCTTCTTGTATTTGAGTTTCAATCTTTGTTTGGTTTATTTTAAGGGTTTTTAAGGACAGTTATTTACGGAATGGTCTATGATGAACTTTGGGTAGTATCGTGGAATTTTGAAGATTTAAAGAAGTTTCCCTTCCTATGGGATTCTTTCTTTTTGAAGAGTTGTTTTATCTTACCATTTTTGTTGTCGGGATAATGTTTAAAGATGTAAGAAATAGATATTTAATATTTTGTGGATTATGTGATTCCCTAGAAGATAATTCTTTTGCTTTTGATGAGACCAATTGTTTTTGAAATCTCATCATTTGGAGAAAAGATTAGTTTTGGTAGAAACTTATTAAAGGATGAAACTCTACATAAAGGTAGGTATATTTCTTATGTTTTTGTTCTATGTAGTAAATGAATTACTCAAAATAAAGAAAAGGAACTTATAACAAAAAAGTTGTTGGTTTATGTTTCCGACTATGTAATCAAAGACCGTTTACCCACATCATAAGATTGGGATTTTTTTATAGTTAACTTTCTCCTAATCATGTTTTCTATCACTCTCCCTCAGAACATGACCATTTGTTTTCTCCTCCATGTCCATGTTTTCCTACATAGAATCCTAGTGTGGGTTAACTTGGGTGACCTTTGTACTTCCCTTTCATTCTTTTAAAGTAAGAGTTTTACTGACTCCCTTTCCGATGTGGGACTTTCAATGAAAATTTCAAAACCCAATTTTAAAAATTGTGAGGATGGAATTTCTTAAGGGGGGAAGATTGTAACGACCCGAAATTTTGAATAAATATGTTTCCTAATTTTATGTGTTATTTTATTTTATTTTTATACTCAACAAAAATGTTTCATTTGATAACATGAGTATAATTAAAATGAGACCGTTGGGTTTTGACTATTATATGACCATTGTTCAATATGACCGCTGGAAACTAAATGTTTTAATTATTGTATATAAATACAAGTAATCTTGGTTAATTAATGTAGAACGAAGATTAGATGGCCTCACCCAGTAGTCTTGGACCAATAGAAGCCCATCTAACAGAACTTGGGAAGGAGGTAGTACCACTGGGCTTTGCTCTGGACCAAACCCAAGCCGAATTTCATCGTGTGAAGCTAGAACAGAATCGCCTTCGTGAGAAGTTCAAACTGATAGAAATTACTACTCGTCTGATGTTGTCCGAGCCTCCCTCAGATTCTCTCACCTTAGCACACTTTACACTTAGGTCATATGCTGGTGTGATAAGGGGCTATGTAAGGAGACTGTAAGTGCCTTGTGTAATCCTTTGTTTTAAATAAAAATTGGAATTTCTTCTTATGGTGAATTTTATGAATTTTCAAGTGTCCGGATAAATATAGTATGCATATATTTGATGAATTTTAGAAAAATGATTTTTTATAAATGATTAGGTAAACCTTAAATAATTAAAAATGTGTAATGATTTTCAAAAAATGGTCTTCTACAATTATACTCAGTACGGAATTTAGAGTCTAATAAGATCAACTTAAATCTTGATGAATAGTAAATTATGAATAGTGATTTTATGATTAGAATTCGTAATGTGTCCAAATGGATTAGTAATCTCACTTAATGAATGTATTAATATAATCTAGGTACCTTTATTAAGTAATGTGATTCAATAAAATGGTTAAATAACGATTTCATAAATTATTATTCAATTATTAGTTTTTTCGAGTGAATAGTGTTTTTTAATTAAAAATTAAATTAAAATTATTTAAAAAATTATTTTTATAAAATGGATTTCATTTTTGAACTCAGAGCACCAATATTATTTTATGGTATTTTTTGGGGTTTTTTCTGAAAAAATGAATTTTCGATGAATAGTGAAAATACAGTTTTTATGTTATGGGTGTTTAATGAAATCATTAAATGATGTATTAAGTATGTAATCAATATGGTCGACTTATGAATTGTACGATAAGGTATGAGGTGTCCCAAGTGGCCAATACCATGGGAAAATACCTTGGGCAAGCCCATGTTTTTGCCAGAACCACTAATGAGGTGTCCCTTGGCCATTGATGCCTTGTCCCCTCACTTTCCCTATAAATACCAAGCCATCCTCTCATCCATTCGACTACCCACTCTCCCCCAACGAAGGTCTGGTCTCATTACCTCCCATGGTGTCCTCCCGAGGTTCCCCCAAGCCCTCAAGGTCCCATACTTTGGATTTTAAGAGTTACGTTTTAAGGTAAGGGATCCGACCTCTCTCTTCTTTTCAAGTAATCTCTTTTATGTCATTTCTTTATACTACATGTTCTTATGTTAAAGGATGTTCTTTTATACTACTCCTACTGCCTCTCATTATTTCCTTTTATGATGTTTTATGTGGCACTGTTAGGCTGCCAAAATTTTTGTAACGGATTCTTTCTCCCTTCTCATTTTTCAAGATCTATTTTCATGTAAAGTATTTCAAGTTCCTTTTTATTATGTTGGGGTATGATCTATAAATTAATAATACTAATATTTTATGATAATATGATTAGAGACCCCATTTTATCTCTTCCATTCAGCATTTTGAGATTTTAAGTGGCGCCGTTAGGCTACCGAATTTTTAAGGGAATCTTTCACCATTCTCATTTTCAAGTTCTATTTTCTTGTCAAGTATTTCAAGTTACTTTATGTTGGTGTATGATCTCTATATATATAATACTGATCATTTATATTCATATGATGAGAGACCCTATTTTATCTTATCAATTCATTTTTCGTGATGTTTATGGGCGTCGTTAGGCTGCCGAATTTCTAAAGGTTCTTTCACCCTTCTCGTTTTCAAGATATACTTTCATGTCAAGTCTTTCAAGTTCCTTTTTTTGTTTTGGGGTATGATCTCTATATCTATCATACTGATCATTTATTTTCATATCATGAGAGACCCTACTTGATCTCATCAATTCATTTTTTTTTGAAGTTTATGTGGCGCCGTTAGGATGCCGAATTTCTAAGGGGTTCTTTCACCCTTCTCGTTTTCAAGATCTACTTTCAAGTCAAGTCTTTCAAGTTACTTTTTTTTGCTGGCATATGATCTCTAAATATATCATACAGATCTTTTATTTTCATATGATTAGAGACCCTATTTTATCTCATCAATTAATTTTTGGATGTTTTAAGTGGTGCCGTTAGGCTGCCGAATTTCTAAGTGGTTCTTTCACCCTTCTCGTTTTCAAGATATACTTTCATGCCAAGTATTTCAAGTTCCTTTTTTTTTGTTTTTTGGTATGATCTCTAAATCTATCATACTGATATTTTATGTTCATATGATGAGAGACCCTTTTTGATCTCATCAATTCATTTTTGGAAGTTTTAAGTGGCGTCGTTAGACTGCCGAATTTCTAAGGGGTTCTTTCACCCTTCTCGTTTTCAAGATCTACTTTCATGTCAATTCTTTGAAGTTACTTTTTATTATGTTGGGGTATGATCTCTATATCTATCATATTTATCATCTATTTTCATATGATTATAGACCCTATTTGATCTCTTCAATCCTTTTTTTGGAAGTTTTAAGTGACGCCGTTAGGCTGCCGAATTCTCATAAGAGAAATCTTATTTTTTTATTCCTTTCAAGTTCTTCGTTTCATATGGTATATCATTCATATTTCATTACCATGTTCTTAAATACTATATATTCTGTTCCCCTTATGTTTTATGTATCATTTTTGAGTGGGTGACCCTTGTCCCCTCCCTTTTAAATGTTTTCTAAAACCATGTATCGTAGACTTTATGCTGAAAAGTTTTCGTCTCAAAATGCCTCCCTCTTTATCTAAAAATTATTTTATGTTATTAAGTGAATACTCAATGTTCTTATTTCTACAGGGGTATTCACTTATATATCAATATGATCTATTTTAAATTCTGGGATTTACATACATGAAACCCGCTTTCCCTTTTCTGTGGGTTTAAAGTGACATAAAGATCATGTCTTTAAAGCAGTTTTTAAAACGCTATGAATTGGAAATGAAACCCATTTCTTTTAGTCTATATGGGTTGTTTATGAAATGATTGATGATGATATATTTGGATCACATGATAATAAAGACATGTCAAGGGTGCGCCCAGATAGCGCTCCAATGCATTGGGTAATGTCTTAATCTCTAGAGATGACTTTTTAGACTGATAACTTGGTGAATAACCTTGGTAATTTTTAATGACACCTTGGGGATGGACCTTGGTGAAATGAAATGATTGTAAATATTAAATTTTTCAGCCACATCTTCAAGTAATAAAAAATTTTATTTTTATTATGATATATCTCATGATTTCTTTCTCATGCCTTAAAGTTCTTTTCATGACCTTATTGAAGTATCTCAAGTTCACATGTAAAATGTTTCTCTTATTTCCCTTACTGGGCCTTCTTCTCACCCTTTTTTATGTATGTCCCCAGGTAATGAGATGTAGTAATGAACCTAGGATGAACATGAGGAGAATCCTTTCAAGTGATTAAGAATAATTTTTTATGTTTTCATGTTTTAAGTTCCGGGTTTCCAAGACACTAATCCTTAATGATTCTCAGTTTTGTATAATGTAATGAATGTTTATGTGACAAAAAGGCGGGATGTTATATGCATCATTGCCATAAAGGCATGTCAACTAGTCCCCCAGTTGGAACATAAACGTTCTTTAGTTTCAAACATTATCATCAAACCAATGATTGACATTGATATAATTCTCAGTATGAATTGGAAATAAAATTATAATGTCATGATCTATTGTAAGAAAAAGGATGTTAGAATTTTTTAAAATGGTGTAGAATTTCTTATCTTTAGAGATGAAACATCACCACAAAATTATTATATAGATCCACCACTATTAGATCTAATGAATTCAATAAATTGAGAGGATGATAAAACAATATCAATGTGTGAGGGAAGAAATATTCAAATTGAGGATTTGGATAGAGTGAAAGAATTCATTGATGTATTTCTAGAGAATTTATATGGACATCCTCCAGAGTGGAAAGTTGAGTTCTCTATTGTTTTAATTCCAGGTGCAAGACCTATATCGAAGACTCCCTATAGAACAGACACTGTGGAATTAATGGAGCTAAATAAATAACTAGTGGAATTGAGTGAAAATAAATTTATTCGTCCTAGTGTTTCTCCATTGGGAGCCCGTGTTCTCTTTGTTAAGAAGATATATGGATCCATGAGGCTATGAATTGATTATTAGGAAATAAATGATATTACAATATTGAATAAGTATCATCTTCCCTTGATTGATGATTATTTTATCAACTTCATGGAGCTCAATAATTTTCAATTATTGACCTTCTATCTGGATATCATCAACTACATGTGAGGAATTAATAAATTTTAAAGAAAAAATTTCAAACTAGATGGGGCATTAAGAGTTTATAGTGATTCCTTTTGGACTGAATAATGCACCATGTATTTTAATTGAGTTAATAAATAGAGTTTTCGAGGAATTTCATCATAACTTTATTATGGTATTCGTCGAGGATATCTTTTTATAATCCAATATCTATGTAGACTATGAGAATAACTTTCTGTTTATTCTGAGAAATCATACAAGAAATGAATTATATGGAATGTTTAACAAGTGTAAATTATGGATTCAATCAGTTTCTATTCGTGGCCATATTGTCTCTAATGAGGGAATATTAGTTGATCCTGTGAAGACAATGGAAATCCATGAATAGACCATGCCAACAAACATAACTATGATATGAAATAATATTGGCACAGAAGGTTACAATCTACATTTCATTCATAATTTTCCCCAAATGGATAACTCGCTAACCAAGATCACACATAATGGGGTTATGATTGTTTGGATGAAAGAATGTACAAAATGACTCAAATAGTTTAAAAAAAGACTAGTCAATGCTAAAAATTTTACTCCTCCATATGCAAATGAGGGATTTGTGATATACATCAATGCATCAATGAATGGACAAGGTTGAATCCTTATGAAAAATGATAAATTTATTGCTTATGCATCAAGACAAGTGAGACTCATGGGAAATATTTTCCAACTCTCGATCTCGAGTTAGTAGCTGTAATCATTTCTATGAAAATAAAGAGATATTGTCTTTATGAAGAAACATGTGATATTTATATGGATGAAACGATATTGAAAATCATTTTCACACAAAAAGAACTAAACATGAGACAAAAGAGATGCATCGAGTTACACAAAGATTACAATTGTTCAATACACTACCACCCAGTAAAGGCAAATATGGTGGTAGATGCATTAAGCATGAAAGATCACATACTCCTAGACAAAATGAGGATTCATAGATATCATTTATTCATGAATCTACTAAATATGGATATGGGAATTGTTAAGGAATGGTAAAAATCTTTCCTCGTTCAAATTATTTCTAAACCACCTTTATTAATGAGGATAAAAGGCTCTCAATATGATGATGAGAATATACACAAGTAAACTAATGATTACAAGGATGCAGGATTGGGAGACTTCATGTATCAAAAAGGAGTTCTGAAACTTGGGAAGAGGTTATGTGTTCCATTAGTACCTGAGAAAAAAATGGAACTACTAGATGATTCACATAGCTCAAATTTATCTATACACCTAACTAGCACATGGATATATAATGATCTGAAGGAATAATTTTAGTTGGATAATATGAAGTGGGAAATTTCTGACTACGTTCTAAGGTGTTTGACTTGTCAACAAGTGAAGGTAGATATACAAAATCCCAGAGGAGTGATGCAACCTCTACCTATTCTTATGTGGAAGTGGGATAATATTACGATAGATTTTTTCACTAGACTACTAAGGACACCTAGATGGAATGATGAAATATGTGTAACTGGTGAACTTCTCACAAAATAAGAACATTTCATTCTTCTAAGATATTATTTACCTCTTACTCTCCAAAAAAGACATTATATTAATGAAGTTGTATGATTTCATGGTGAAACTCTACCAATTATGTCTGATTGAGATCCCAATTTTTCAAAAAAATTCCAGAAAAGTCTCCAGGAGGCTTTTAATAATGATCTTTATATGAGTATTTCTTATCACCCCAAAATTGATGGACAGTCTGAAAGTACCATTCAATCTCTGGAAGACATGCTGAGATAATGCTCTCTTGAATTCCAAGTTATGTGGAATCAATACATTCCATTGGTGTAATTTTCCTACAAAAATAGTTTCCATTCAAGTATTCAAATGGCTCCATATGAAGCATTATATGGAAAGGGATGTAGAACTCCAACTTGTTGGGATGAAGATGGTGAGAGGAATCTTATAGGCCTAGAAGATATTGAAGAGACCACGAAAAAGGAGAAGACAATCCAAGCCAATATTAAAGCAGTCCAACGTAGGAAGAAGAGTTATTCTAAAAAATAAAGAAAGGATTTGGAATTAAATGTGTGAGATCAGGTATTTCTGAAAGTATCTCCATGGAATGGTGTATAAAGGTTGGGTGAGAAATGGTAATTGAACCCCAAGTACATCAGGCCATTTGAAATTATGGAAAAAATCAGAGTTATAACTTAATGTTTAACAATGCCTTCATGTCTCTCAAATGTTCATGATGGGTTCCAGGTGTCATTGTTGAAGAAATATGTTCTAGACCCAATTCATGTACTCACCTATGTAGAAATAGAACTGGAACATGATTTTTAATACTATGAAGAGCATATCGGGATCCTAGACACAAGGGAACATGTATTGAAAAATCATACAACCCATCTAGTAAATGTTCTTTGGATGAACCAGAATACGGATGATGCAAAATTTCAAGCTAATGACATTATGAAGAATAAACACCCACATATTTATGGTGGACTTTATAAATGAAAAATTTCTAGGACAAAATTTTTGAATGAGGGAATAATGTAGCTCCCCGAAGATCTTATGGTATGTTTCTCTTCAATACATTCGAGTCATAGCCTATATTTCATAATGCTCTGAGTTTTTTTTATGAAACACTGGTTTTTTAGGAGATATTCATAGCCTATCCATTGAACATAAATTTTCCACTTTGGTGTTTTTAATTTTAAAAATCTGACATACACAATTGTGTTCCGGATGATATTTAGAGTCTAATACAATTGACATAATTTTTGGTGAATAGTGGCCTACTATTATAAAATGATTCCTACCATTTTGAATAGTAACGTACCATTTTTAATATTAACATGACTCTTATGAATGTCATCTATACACATGAATGTATAAATAAATTTTAGAACCTTTAGAATAAAAATGTATCTTTTAAGTGTTTATATTTTTGGATTAAATAATGATTTTAATTAAATATTTAATTAATCATATTTAGAAAATTATTTTTTATAAAATAACATCATTTTTAGATTCTACAAATCGAAAAATGGTAGGGGTGATTTTTTAGTATTTTTCTGAAATAAATTAATATTTATTAATAGAGAAACACCATAATTTACAAAATAAGCTAAATACACTAATTATAGTGCCATATATGATGTTCAGATAATGTTTACCCAATTTATTTAGATTCATAAGATAATATTACAATTTTTTGTCATGGAAGACTCATTATTCCTATACATGTAGAGAAATAATAAATTAATGATTATAATATAGAGAAATCCCTTCTCCCCTCCACTATATAAACCACCCCTCACACCCTCTTCCTCCCACACCACTCAAGCATCATGACTTGGCGTATATTTTACCAACTACTCTTCCCAAAACCTCTCCTCACGTTCAAGACCTTTGGGTCTCACTAAAATGCCAAAAACAAAGGGCATATGAAATTTATCAAGGAGGAGTAGTCAAAAGATTAACCTCTCTTGTCATTTCATTCAAATTATTTAACAGGTTTTATTATATTGCTGCTCTCTTCTCACCTCACCTCATCCAAATTCCATGATAATTGTATTCCCTTACATGTACTATATTTTCATTATGTTAATGGAATATTTCATCATAAACTATCTCTTACCATACTTGTATACTATAAATGAAAACTCCGTCTGAGAGGTGTTAATTCATCACACTCATGGAAGACGTGTTTTCAATTTGCATTACTATATTAAATAATTGTCATGAAACCTTTTCAATGGTTTAACCAGATCATAATATATGTATTCTATCTTGTTTAATGTTCTAGATTCCTTACACACTCATAACATGGAATATTAATATAAAACAGTTTTATTGTGAAAAAGAACGCCAACCCAAATCCAAACATTTATTAAATCATCGAAAGTGTCAAACATATGTTATATAACATTAACCTTTTAAAAATTATTTATATCTCTTTAATGTCACTAAATTATGGATGTTTAGCCACATTTCAAACAAAAATCCTTTCAATAATACTAGTAAACATATCATTAACACCAAAGAAGAAAATGCTACAAAACAATAAATTGAATCTCTTAAACCCATAAAATATCCCATTAATGAACCAAATAGGGTTATAAAATATCAATTACATGTTGATGATGTTCTGGACTTAGAAATTAATGAATCTAAAGTTTATTATTATTGTCATTAAAAATAATCAAGAACACCTTCATGATTAGGGTAAGGGATCCTCTCTCTCACCACTACAGGAAATAAGATCTATACGAATGGTTTTGGGAAAACCGTTGGTATAGTTCACTTATATTGAACTATACCAATGGTTCAGCCAAAACCATTGGTATAGGGGGGACCTATACCAACGGTTTGGGTAGAACCATTGGTATATGTCACTTATATGTACCTATTCCATCTGTTTTGGAAAAACTGTTGGTATAGGTCCATAATAAAGACCCTATACCAACGGTTTTCCCCAAACTGTTGGTTTAGGTCCCCTCTATAACAACGGTTTGTCCAAACCCATTGGTATAGGTCCTAAAAATCAGGAATCTATTCCAACAGTTCTCGAAACCGTTGGTATAGGTCTATACCAACGGTTTTGAGAACCATTGGTGTAGAGACCCGTATCTTGACGTACATGGACATTACATTACTTTTGCGGAATACATAGTCCATAACAAAAACACACACACAAGGATCATAATAGTTTAGTGTCTTTGGAAACTCGGAACGTAATCTTCTAATCGTGGTCGAAGATCTTCAACATCTCCCATAAAGATCTTCCTTTTTTATACCTAAAACCTTTCTTTATATCCTGGGGAAAAGAAAACATAAAAGGGTGAGCTCAAATGCTCAGTAAGGGTAAACAAAAGAAAAATCAATCACATCATATTCATAAGAACATAACTTTTGGAAATCTTAACCTGCAAAAGAGAGCATAATTTCATAACATGGGATAAATCATAGTAGTGAAATAAAATCCCAATAATAATAACTTAAAACATGAAACTTTGTGGCATGCACACATAATCATGGAAAATCATTTCTTGTTAGTCAAGACTCATTGCCAAGACTATCTTAGTGGACAAAGTCCCTTTCTGAATCGAGTAACCCTCGTTTCAGTCCTGTTTCACTGAAACGGTATAACCTACCGTTCCAGCCCTGTCTATCTCATGAGATATAAAATCTTTACCCAATGCATTGGAGGGAGATATAGGTCCCACCCATCTTATAATGAATCCTTTCTTATGTGTGCCACATAATCATAAATCATACATCATCGCATAACACATGTAACAAAAATGGGATTCTTGAAACATCATGACATCATAAAACAAATCTTATAAGGAAAATGACTTCATAAAAATAATTCCCTCACAACATCATCAAATCAATGTAATTAAAGGGATAAAAACAGAACCCTTTATTATCTTAGATGGAAAATAACTTTGATAAAACACTTGAACACCATTCTTTAGGAAAATATCATTTCTTCTTCAAAAACACTTTTCTTTTCTTAATATATCATATAATTATAAACTAAAACAAGTTGATTAAAAATAAACTTGAAAACTTGTAAAGGAAGCTTCTTGGAAATAATGTTTTAAAAATCCAATCATGCCGTATACGTTAAAAAAACATTCTTTGTACTTTTGTCGGAAAAGTCAAAAAGTACCTCGTACGACAAAAGATTCCTTTCATAGATATTACTAAAAACTCACCGAAGGGTAAAAATGGATTTAAACAATTGTAGGTTGATGGAAATAATATTACATATTGAAGAAACATGGATGTGGATGATAAAATACACCCCAGTAAATACTTACGAATAAACAATCTCGGATAAAAATGAGATTGTGATATTTCCCTTACCTTAGGTCTGATTTGCTTTGTTCGTGTCCGAAGCTCCTCTTCTTTGGAACACCTCTTTGAATCCTCCACTTAAGGAACTAAGATTGGTCTTTTGAGAAGACCAGGACCTCTAGGATTATTCTAGGGAAGTGGAGAGGAGAAAATGGCAGGGGTTGGCCGAGCTTGAGTGCTCAAATTGGTGTGAGGAGGAGGGGGAGGAGGTGCCCTTTTATAAGGGAGGATAGGGGCACCTTAGGAATATCTCAAAATATTATTTTATATTAAAGTCAAAATCGGTTTATAATGGTTCCAAAGGGTCTTATTTCGAAGATAAGGTGGGGATGGGTCGAAATCCTATCAACCAATAGGATTTATACAAGTTTAGGGTATTATTTTAACCTTATCAATTAGATTTAACTCTATGTTAAAAAATTTATCTTTTACCGTGTCTTTTTGTTTTCTTTCACTATATGGTTAATACACTTACTATAACATGCCAAACGAACCCCAAATTTTTTATTATTAAAATATATATCCTTATCTAAGTCATTTGGCCTAACCTTAGATTTTTAGGAATAAAATAACAATTAATAATATAATATTTGATTTAAAAACTATTTTGTGACAATTTTGACACTATTTGATATATGATTTTTGTGAAAGTCATAACAGAATTATATGTTCGAACCAAGTTGATTAAATCAACAATAATATATCATAGTAACCTAGAAAATTAGTGGAATTCATAAAAAGTCTCAAATTACATTTATTTTGGTGTTTATAACATCAATTATGTCAATATTTCATAAATAAGATAAAAACTGCATCATCTTTGTGTCATAAATAAATTATATTATTTGATGTCTAAAAATTACAAATAAAATACCATCATGTAGGAAATCGTTTTATTTTTCTAATGAATATTTTCAATCGAATTTATCATATGTATAACCCTATATTAAAAATGTTTTAGTAAATAAACTTTGATTTTAACTCTTTTAACTCTTCTTTGAATTAAATAATAATAAATGTCCTAATCTAATCCAAGTGGGGCTAAATGGTCATATTTTATTCCTAGGTTTGTTTTTGGTCGAATTACACTTATCAAATAGAATTAGGACATGTGTTAGGGTAATAGTAATATCATATTTACCCTTAGTTACCCTATTTACTATTAACCGCGGTAAAAAAAGTAAAAAGTTACTATTCACCAAAAAATTATTTTTATCTCATTGAACCATATTTTACTTACTGATATCAACTGTGTCTGTCGGATTTTCGAAATTCCATTCACAGAAGCGGTAAAATTAAGTTTTATGCAAAATTCAGTTTTTAACCTACCACTTAGTGGTTTCACTATTCATCAAAAATTGAAAGTTTTCAAAAAAAAAGCCAAAATTTCATCCTAAGATATATTTCATATTCCGAATTCAAAAATGAAGTCTATTTTACCAAATTCATAACATAGAAATTGAATTAATTAATTTTATAATTACATCCCGCTGTTAAAACAAATAGCGTGTTTTTAAGAAACAATATCTATCAAAAGATTGACACTTGATTATGTCTGGTTTAAATGTAAAATTACATCCAATGACCAACATTGTATTAAATTGTAAAAATATATTCTAAATATACTTTAAAACCACTCAAATTAATGATTTATCACTATTAATTATTTTTATTAAAAAAGTTGTTTTTAATTATAATTTAGTAATTTTCACTATTCATCAGAATATGAAAGTTATCCGAAAAGTACCAAAATTTCACCTTAGGCTAAATTCGATACTCCGAATCCAAGAATGAAGTTCATTTTGAAAAATAAGATTTACGGAATTTTAAAAAGTGGTTATTACTATTCATAACGGCTAGTTTTAATAATATTTTAATAGCATATCGTTGTTTAGTGAAACTCAGTATTGCGTATTACACACGCTATCGAGGAAGGTCGTGATTGCGTGTAATGCAAGGCATGTCAAGGATGCATGTTGTGTAAGCTCCTTTTTGTGTAGAGTACAACACAAGACATTAATAAAATTAAAAAGAATATTTTTTTATAAAATCTTGGGCTGTTACATTCTACCCCCCTTAAAATGAATTTCGCCCTCGAAATTCGTCGGGGTTCTAAATGGTTTACTATTAGAAAGTTTCTTTAATAGAAACCCACATCGTAAAAAGGAATATCAAAATCAATCTTTAAAAACAAAAGTATGAAACGTAACGGTTACCCAAATAAACTAATCATTGGGTTTCCACATAGGTGAAAATATGGATATGGAAGAGAAATCTAACCATCATGTTCTGATGGAGAGTGGTAGAGAACATGGCTATAGAAAAGCCAGTAATCACAAATCCATAGATTTGTGATGATATAAGGTACCATCCGATTCATCAGGTATAAGATCACTAGGACAACATTTTTGGTTTTCAAGATCATTTCCCTAAAGTTGAAAATTGAATTAGAATAAATACTTACTTTATTTTGGTACAATCTCAATGTTGTTCATGCCTTGAACAATTTCCACTTCATCTCTTAAATAAATGAAGTTGAATTTGTTATTCGTGAAGTGTTAGCAGATCATGTGATAGAATGACGGGTCATTCCATTTGTCTCAAACAAAAGGTTAGCAAAAATTATATGCATAAGTCGATCTATAGTGAGATTAATCATATATGGTTCCTAAAATGGTCTTATACTTCATATATCATACTGCTTAATAAAATAAAACTAGTTTCTACTAAACAGGGACTTCCTGTAGGCCAGTGGTAGGCGATAAAGGCCAGTCGCACTTCAGTTGTGGGTTCGATTCCCACAGCCTTGTTCGAAGCGATGGGCTGTCGCCCGTCCTGCAGGTTGTCCCCTTTTTCCAAAACTATATTACTATAACATCCCATCAATAATATCGAAAAAAACAAACAATACTAACTTGTGTCCAACGTAATCCATTCCAATCATTAGGCTTATCCATAATACTGCAGTCGACTCTCATAATATAGTGAAAACGATTACCAGAGATTTAACACCATCGTCGATCCCCATATATCATAAGATATGTTTTGTTGGTCACATTCCAAACATTCAAAGTCCTTAATCGTGTATTCTCTTGAATACCTTAGTGAAAACATGGATGCAGTTAAAAGTTAACACATTCCACATACCAAAATCCTCAAAATTCTATATACTCAAACCATGATATCACTTAGTCCTTATATCAATCATGAGCTCATGAATACTGTCAAACATTTCATTTTCTCCTTATCCCTTCATTATGCGCATATCATCTACATTCCAAAAATATCTAAATAACCTTTCATGGATACTGGTAACATTAATCAGACAACAATGTAACAATCCTTACATGTCTCTTTATTCCATAGTACCATGAGACTACTTATACAACATTACACATGATAAACATGTAATCATTCCACTACATTCTTAAACCATTGACCAAGCTTCAACAATTCTTTCATCTCACATATCATTGGTAGTCTCTTCATCATCATCCACATAAATACTTCCCATATGACCATAATGATTATCTTCATGAGACTTTCCCTTAGGGCATTGGTTTGCATAATGCCCGTACATTCCACATTTAAAACATTTAACCATTGTTGAAGTCGTAGCAATACCATTATCCTCATCCCTGGTGTTAACTGAACCTTTTCCTTTGCACTTACTGGCTTTGTGTCCTTCTTTTCCACACCCAAAGCATCTTCCAGTTCCTTTGAAACATTCTCCTTGATGCCTCTTCCCACATGATTTACATAGGGAAAATTGAACTTTCTTTCCTCTATGATCAGCATGAAACTCGATCTTTCTCTTATTATCCGAGTCAGGAAACTTACCAAATTTTACTTTATTGATCATATTATGAGATTGCTGATTCGGAATAATAATTATGTTTGGACTTCCAAATCCCATTTCATTTGGTTTCTCATGAATAATATCATTCCATTGTCCATCATTTCCTCCATTATCGTGAATCACCTTGTTTCCAGCCATTTTCTAAAACCCAAAAAGAATAGTGTGAGAGGAAAAAAATCATAATAAAGGGGGAGTAAATTAAATATCTAACATCTTTGGTTTAATCTAATATCGTTACCATAGTTCTAGGACTATATCCTATATGTATACTTATCCTTAGGGGCATCCCTAGACATACCTTATAAATATCTCTAGGGATCTCACTAACGTTTTCGCATCCTAGTTTACAAAGGTTGACTAAACCTTTCCTCTGATACCAACTGTAGAGACCCGTATCTTGACGTACATGGAAATTACATTACTTTTGTGGAATACTTAGTACATAACAAAAACCCACACACAAGGATCATAATAGTTTAGTGTCTTTGGAAACTCGGAACGTAATCTTCTAATCGTGGTGGAAGATCTTCAACATCTCCCATAAAGATCTTCCTTTTTTATACCTAAAACCTTTCTTTATATCCTGGGGAAAAGAAAACATAAAAGGGTGAGCTCAAATTCTCAGTAAGGGTAAACAAAAGAAAAATCAATCACATCATATTCATAAGAACATAACTTTTGGAAATCTTAACCTGCAAAAGAGAGCATAATTTCATAACATGGGATAAATCATAGTAGTGAAATGAAATCCCAATAATAATAACTTAAAACATGAAACTTTGTGGCATGCACACATAATCATGGAAAATCATTTCTTGTTAGTCAAGACTCATTGCCAAGACTATCTTAGTGGACAAAGTCCCTTTCTGAATCGAGTAACCCTCGTTTCAGTCCTGTTTCACTGAACCGGTATAACCTACCGTTCCAGCCCTGTCTATCTCATGAGATATAAAATCTTTACCCAATGCATTGGAGGGAGATATAGGTCCCACCCATCTTATAATTAATCCTTTCTTATGTGTGCCACATAATCATAAATCATACATCATCGCATAACACATGTAACAAAAATGGGATTCTTGAAACATCATGACATCATAAAACAAATCTTATAAGGAAAATGACTTCATAAAAATAATTCCCTCACAACATCATCAAATCAATGTAATTAAAGGGATAAAAACAGAACCCTTTATTATCTTAGATGGAAAATAATTTTGATAAAACACTTGAACACCATTCTTGAGGAAAATATCCTTTCTTCTTCAAAAACACTTTTCTTTTCTTAATATGTCATACAATTATAAACTAAAAGAAGTTGATTAAAAATAAACTTGAAAACTTGTAAAGGAAGATTCTTGGAAATAATGTTTTAAAAATCCATTCATTCCGTATACGTTAAAAAAAACATTCTTCGTACTTTTGTCAGAAAAGTCAAAAAGTACCTCGTACGACAAAAGATTCCTTTCATAGATATTACTAAAAACTCACCGAAGGGTAAAAATGGATTTAAACAATTGTAGGTGGATGGAAATAATATTACATATTGATGAAACATGGATGTGGATGATAAAATACACCCCAGTAAATACTTACGAATAAACAATCTCGGATAAAAATGAGATTGTGATATTTCCCTTACCTTAGGTCCGATTTGCTTTGTTCGTGTCCGAAGCTCCTCTTCTTTGGAACGCCTCTTTGAATCCTCCACTTAAGGAACTAAGATTGGTCTTTGGAGAAGACCAGGACCTCTAGGATTATTCTAGGGAAGTGGAGAGGAGAAAATGGCAGGGGTTGGCCGAGCTTGAGTGCTCAAATTGGTGTGAGGAGGAGGGGGAGGAGGTGCCCTTTTATAAGGGAGGAGAGGGGCACCTTAGGAATATCTCAAAAATATTATTTTATATTAAAGTCAAAATCGGTTTATAATGGTTCCAAAGGGTCTTATTTCGAAGATAAGGTGGGGATGGGTCGAAATCCTATCAACCAATAGGATTTAGACAAGTTTAGGGTATTATTTTAACCTTATCAATTAGATTTAACTCTAAGTTAAATAATTTATCTTTTACCGTGTCTTTTTGTTTTCTTTCACTATATGGTTAATACACTTACTATAACATGAAAAACGAACCCCAAATTGTTTATTATTAATATATATTTCCTTATCTAAGTCATTTGGCCGAACCTTATATTTTTAGGAATAAAATAACAATTAATAATATAATATTTGATTTAAAAACTATTTTGTGTCAATTTTAACACTATTTGATATATGATTTTTTTGAAAGTCATAACAGAATTATATGTTCGAACCAAGTTGATTAAATCAACAATAATATATCATAGTAACCTATAAAATTAGTGGAATTCATAAAAATTCTCAAATTACATTTATTTTTGTGTTTATAACATCAATTATGTCAATATTTCATAAATAAGATAAAAACTGCATCATCTTTGTGTCATAAATAAATTATATTATTTGATGTCTAAAAATTACAAATAAAATACCATAATGTAGGAAATCTTTTTAGATTTCTAATTAATATTTTCAATCGAATTTATAATATGTATAACCCTATATTAAAAATGTTTTAGTAAATAAACTTTGATTTTAACTCTTTTAACTCTTCTTTGAATTAAATAATAATAAATGTCCTAATCTAATCCAAGTGGGCCTAAATGGTCATATTTTATTCCTAAGTTTGTTTTTGGTCGAATTACATTTATCAAATAGAATTAGGACATGTGTTAGGGTAATAGTAATATCATATTTACCCTTAGTTACCCTATTTACTATTAACCGCGGTAAAAAAAGTAAAAAGTTACTATTCACCAAAAAATTATTTTTATCTCATTGAACCATATTTTACATACTGATATCAACCGTTTCTGTCGGATTTTCGAAATTCCATTCACAGAAGCGGTAAAATTATGTTTTATGCAAAATTCAGTTTTTAACCTACCACTTAGTGGTTTCACTATTCATCAAAAATTGAAAGTTTTCAGAAAAAAGCCAAAATTTCATCCTAAGCTATATTTCATATTCCGAATTCAAAAATGAAGTCTATTTTACCAAATTCATAACATAGAAATTGAATTAATTATTTTTATAATTAAATCCCGCTGTTAAAACAAATAGTGTGTTTTTAAGAAACAATATCTATCAAAAGATTGACACTTGATTATGTCTGGTTTAAAGGTAAAATTACATCCAATGACCAACATTGTATTAAATTGTAAAAATATATTCTAAATATACTTTAAAACCACTCTAATTAATGATTTATCACTATTAATTATTTTGATTAAAAAAGTTGTTTTTAATTATAATTTAGTAATTTTCACTATTTATCAGAATATGAAAGTTATCCGAAAAGTACCAAAATTTCACCTTAGGCTAAATTCGATACTCTGAATCCAAGAATGAAGTTCATTTTGAAAAATAAGATTTACGGAATTTTAAAAAGTGGTTATTACTATTCATAACGGCTAGTTTTAATAATATTTTAATAGCATATCGTTGTTTAGTGAAACTCAGTATTGCGTATTACACACGCTATCGAGGAAGGTCGTGATTGCGTGTAATGCAAGGCAAGTCAAGGATGCGTGTTGTGCAAGCTCCTTTTTGTGTAGCGTACAACACAAGACATTAATAAAATTAAAAAGAATATTTTTTTATAAAATCTTGTGCTGTTTCAATTGGTATAGTTAAATGTATTTTTTATGAATCGTCATTCTGATAACATTAAAAAAATAAAATTTTAAAATATTTATGATAATACATATATGTATTTATGAAATTAGGATCACAAATTTCAATCTAGGCTAGTGGTTAGGTCTTTCAATAATAAACTATATATACTGGGATCAAACCCACCGAGTACTTCTTTTTTTAAATACATATAACAACTATTATATGGAACCCTTGGTAATGATTTTTCATATTACTTATACCAATGGTTTTCAAAACCAATGGTATCGGTCTATACCAAATGTTTTGGTAAAACTATTGGTATAGAACCATCCCCATGACTTACATGGCCATATTTCTCCAATACATTGGTATAAGATATAACAACGGTTTGGAGGCCTATACCAATAGTTTCAAACCATTGGTATGGGGTATTTTTCTACCAGTTCACTTTTCATAAAAATGTCCCCTATGTTGTGCCATTTTATTTTTTATTTCTAGTCATGGCATATTTTTTCTAACCACCCCCATATAGAACTTATAATATATAAATAACAGAATACCCCTTTACCTATAATGAATCCCTCACCTGAACACTCATTTCCATGCCGAAATGTTTGTAAAGGGATTCCCATGTCACATTCATTTACATGATATTTCTATTGTTCGCCACTTATTTCTGGTATTTGGTATATGTTTACTACCATTTGATATATAATAACATGATTCTATTTTATTCATGGTATAAAATTATTCTTTTATGGTTATTATGTTCAGGTCATATGATTTGTATGATTACCTTGAGGAACTTTGTCTCAAATAATATTTCGTTGTGACTAACTTTGTATTGTACACATAATAATCTTTATGTGGTGTACCTACTGACCATTTGAGAGCACATTTTATTTGAAATTAGATTTATATTAAATATCAATATTCTCATATCATGGATAATCTTATTGTCTAAACTGTATTCCATTTTACATAATGTGTTATGTTGGAATGTTATTTTAACTATGGAAATATTGATCAATCAGTATCATCTACTCAAAAAAGACATTGAAAAGAAATATTGATCTTATATTCAACCAATTTATAAAGAATGATTTGGACTAGAAGTGTCGGATGACACCCTCTACTTCCCCTCAATGCATCTTCAGGACTCATGAGACAATCTATTTCGTGACAAACAATTCATGTTTGTTTCCAAAAATAATACGGGTTTCTACCCACAAAACTAACCCAATTTTGACGGTATTATGGTTTCATGTTCTATATACATGACGTCCAATTAATAATAATTCTCTTTATCCATTATCATTTATTACTATACATGAGTTTTTCACTATGAAATAATATATGGATGTAGTTTCATTATTATTTTAATAATGGTTTGAGTTTTTTATTTATTCACCATGACATATTGATTATGTAAAATTGTTTACAATTCAGTTTTTATTGATTCATGCTTCCTCCATTTTTAAACCTTACTGAGCATTTGATCTCACCCCTTTCATTGTTCACCATAAATTGGTGATGAGTAATAGAAAATTTATTGAGTTCCTTTGGATATAGTTTTTATTTTTGGTTATGTATTGTATTTTTTATCCTTTTCCAATGTAATTTAAGTTACATTTATGTATCAGGATTATTCAATTCTACTAAACTTATCATTCCTTCGGAATTTTCATTCATTATAACCATTCCATTATAATAATTAATGCACTAACTCAGGTCTAGAGGGGTCAGGGTGTACAGATATACCCACATTTACTCTCTATATAGCATCAATTTAGATACCAAGAATTTTCATTCATGGATATTAAATATTTAAGATGATCATTCAAAAAATCACACAAACAAATAACCAAGGACTATTATAGTTTAGTATCTTTTGAGACTCGGAACACAGTCATATAATTTGGTCAACGATATTCAAAATATTTCATAATGATATCCCCCTTTGATAATCATCAAAGATCATAATCTTGAGTTATGGAATAAATATGGTTTATTCCAAAGACATGAAACATAAGTGAATCAAACATCATGATCCATGAGAACATAACATTGATATGAGACATTAAATTTTGGCACACACATATGCATATAAAACAATTTCAATATTTTACCCAGATAACTACAAATGGTATTATAGATAAACTGGTTCACTCCCAAAACTGTCATAGTAGTCAAGGATCACTACCAATACTATAATAAAGGACAAATTTCCTTATAAACCTAGTTTCACAACCCATTATAGATTTATGTTTATCTTGATATCTAAATAATTACCCAATCTTTTGGATGAGGATATAATTACAACCCCTATAATAATGAAAATCATATACATGTGTGATAAAATAACATAAGACACTCATTATATCATATCCCATGAAATTATATGGGTTTTGTAAACATTTAATCATATCATAACTTATGGAAAAAAAGGAAGGTCCCATAATAATTTCACCAATCCATCATTACATAACCTGTGAAATGAATCATGTTCCATAAACATTTCTTCATAGTATAACTTTTGTAAAGGGAACATGTTTCATAATAATTATATCATCATAAAGATAAACCATTCATAAAATAAATAAAAATTGTATCTGTGGATAATATTACCAATAACGAAAATGTAACAGCATATGGTGTCATCATAGATTGAAGTTATGTTGACTAGAATCCAAGAAAATTCCTTATGGAAAATAAATTATATTTTAAAACATCATGTTATAATTTATAAATACTTTTCTAAATCATATTCATTGAAAATAGACTATGAATATTATTAAAGAATATATAAAATCAACAAATATATTTCATGGGTAAAATATAAATTTCTATTTGGAAAACAAAAACAAAAAAATATAACATTTTGAAAATCAACTTATTTGAAAATAAATTGAAATATTATAATGAAAGCTTAAAAGAATGAAATGAACATGATGGAAGTAATTTTTTTTTCATTCCGTACATGTTAAAATAATGACTACTTATATATTTTTTGGAAAATCCAAACAAGAATTGTTTAGAAAATAAATTGAAATTTAATTAATGAAAATTAGAAAATTTAAATATGGGTATAAATTCCATTAATAAATAATTTGATGTTTAAAAAATAATTAAATGATTTATATATAACCTGGTTTTGGACAAAAATGTGTTTTGGAACGAAGAGATAAAAGACGAATATTTTTTTACAAATATGGTTTTGAACATTTGAGTTCAAAAAAGGAGGTAATGTACGGGGAAAATTAATTTTATATAAATTAAAAGAGAATAATAAATTTTATTAGTTCCATATTTCATCATTTTATATATAACAATGACCAACATCGATAAAATATGATACTAAAACATAAATAACATTACACGTTGGTAATAATGAATTGTGATCCCCAAAAAAGAGTAACATCAAATGAAATATTGAATACATTGATAATAAATAAATTCATTTTAAAAAATTTCAATTGGGCAGTATAAACACCTTATATAGGATGATAATTTCTAAATATAACATTTGTCTCTAATAAAGAATAATGGTAAAAAAATCCATTACCGCTTCAGTGGATTTTTGAACATTAAAACACATGAAAGAGATATCATAAAAAAGACTTGTAAATACAAATAATTTTGTGGAAAATAATTATAAAATACAATCATATACATAATATTTTAAATATAATAGAAATAAGTGGTGAATAAGTAATTTGTCTCATAAAAATAAAAAGTCGGAAAGATTTCCCTTTTTGGTTTAGAAAATGTTTACCTCATTATACCAAAAAAAATTAAAATCAAATAAAACATTACAAATCATTAAAATATGGATATTTTTTATATAAAATTTCAATTGGTAAATATATACACCACAAAAAATAATCAATTCATGAATTTGAATATGTCTCCCGGAAATAAAAGAGAGACTATGAATACATTAACATAGTTCTCGACATTTTTTTTACATGTTAAAAAATATTTTATATTAAGTATATTTTTATTATAAATATATTATATTTCAATATATATAAAATTGATACCATATATCATATACATTTGAAAATATTTTATGCATTTCTAACAATTACTTGTTAGAATACCATTTTCAGTAATAATCGAATTTTTTTTCATATATGTTTGTTTTTTTTATTTTCATAACTCATAATTTAATCATATTTCAATATAATCATTTGTAATAATCAATAAATATAAATAATAATATTTCCAAAATTTTACTTTTAATAACAAAAATGAGTTATGGTTTTCAAAAATGAAGTTTGTTATGATCATGGAGACACTATGTCATACGTACTCATGAGTATCAATGTCATTTTCTATATTAATTATGGAAACTAGCTAAGTAATATTTTACCGTAATATAATTATAATAATTTTATAAATAAAATATTTTTAATTTAAATATAATTATACATACCATTCATTTGGAGTGATTATGAAAGGAGAGAGTCATATCTCTTTGTGAAGGTGATATTCCATATGTACACGAGTAGTGTTGTTATCTATCAGTGAGTGAAAATGTAAGAATGAAAATGATATATTGTCTTTAAGAATGATTAATAGGTCATTAATACAATATTTATTTCATGTATATTACATATATTCACAAAATATTTCATTATTATTGTCCATGTTAATCCTTAGTGAAAACAAATGACATCGATTCACGAGGCGGTAGTCCTCCGTTCTGATGAAAGACATTATACTATCCCCAATCGAATGGAAATTAAATGGATAATTGTGATATATTAAATTAATAGTTATATTTATGATATAAATATCATATATTTATATAATATCCATCATGATACCAACCCATGAGAGGTTCTAATCGAGAAACGAATGACAAGAGTTCAGGTGGCGGTTGTCCACTATATATATGAATGATGAATCCATAACATATTTGATTGATGTGGGTATAGTTTTAGATAATTGACCTAAAAAAAATTTCTAATTACATGTAATATACTTATGATATTATATCATCATGGTTTAATTGTAATTTATATAGGTGGGAGTGGAATAATATAAAAACACCTGTTGAATAATGTTACCTCTTCTTCAGAAAACATCCTTAGGTTTACCCCAAGATAACTAATAGGATGTATTTATACTAGAAATTGTTATTCTAGGATGAGAATAGGGAATTTGGAAACTTATTTTTGATGTTATATACATAAAATTTTTTTTTGTAAATAATATTTGATTGGGGTTGGAATTTTATATGTGAGGTGATTGGAAGAATTATAAATTTTGGAATAGAAAATGGTGTACCCTTGTTTTTCCGATGAGAAAAGGGAAAATTTGTATTATTATTTAAATATAAAAAACTATAATGTCTAATAATTTAATTGAAATATATTTTATCCTACTTTTTTTTAAAATTTAACACTATTATATTTAGTTTAACCCACAGAAAATATATTATTACCATAACCGGGATAATTGATGTTTACTATTTTCACTATTCATATTGGTAAAATTTATGGTTTCAAAAATTATATAATATAAATTATGTTGACTCCAAATATCGAATATATTTTTCAAAATTAATTTCACTGAAGTGAATGTTTTAATTAACAATTAATCAAGCCAGCATAATAAGAAAGAATGTTTCCAAAGAGAACTGTTAAAAACTGTTACAATGTTTCATATAATGAAACAATATAAAAATGATTAAAATGTCCTAAATTGTATTAAGAAAATAGAACTGAAGAAATTTTTATTTAAAATATTTTTAATATAAATTTTAACTTTACATTTACAATAAAAAAGGATTATTACAATTAAAATGATGCAATTTTCAATATTATATACAAAATTAACTTTTTCAAAAAAATTTAAAAAACGTACTATAATATAATTATGAAATTATGATTTTATAATGAATTTTTTGTTATCAAAAAGAAATTCCAAATATTTTATAAATAATATTTTTAATATAACATATTTTCTTTAAAAATCATTATATTTAATTACATTATTTAACCACAAAAGTGGATTTATTATTATCTATTGTAAATAAATCACAAAATATAAATTTCAAATATATGATTGAATATATAATATATAAATATAATAAAAACCATATTGCAAATTTATTTTGATTTTATTGACGTAAAATGTGATTTATTTCATAAAAATGATATTTAGAAAATGATTTCCTTTATTTTCCAATAGTTTTTGTTTTCATTTTTAATTAATTATTCACCAAATAATTGATTTTATTTACACATTTAAACCATAAATATCTATAGATTAGTTAATCATTTTCATACATGCAATTCTATTGGTTAGGTGATAAACACCACAATATATAAAAAATAAGTAAAAATTCATTTAAACTCATTTATACATGAAAAAATAGATAAAAAAGTGTTATGTGATACCGAAAATATAAAAAAATTTATATTTAGTAGAATAAAAACTTCGCATAATCTCTCGGTGTTACAACAATCAACTACACATCACATTTCAAGTTAATCTATTTTTATTACATTGAGAATATAGGGGTAAAAATTCTTAATACATTTCCCTTGTTACAACATATCTATCAATGAAAATAATATTAGTTTAAAAAAACTCCTATATAAAATCATCAATATAAATACATAATTAGTATACTCATGCATATATAGTATATAAGAAGAGGAAAAATTTTATTATTTCACCATAAATAATATCCTTTTGAATCCTCAAGTGAATAATATTATGCATCAAATATGAAAATTGATTCCCATATTGAAAATATTAAATAGCTAGTTACTATGTAAGGGGTTACAAAATCTCTTTTTATTTTTCATTACTTAATAATTATTTTTACATTTACTTTCTTAATAGTTTCTTTAATTTTAGATAATTCTTTCACAAATACTGATATAAAAGATACATTTTACTCTTTTGATGATAGATATATCTATAATATAAAAAGTTATTGTATGAGTGTATTGGTCATCTATAATTTAATAAGGAAATATATTAAATGTGGCCCCACTAAAATTATAACCCCTTCAAATCACACCATATCAATTTTTTGTCAATATCCATATTTCATCATGGATTACACCACCAATCAAATACATCATCAAATACTGTATATTGTATTCTCAATCATATCATATTTTAATCTTTGTCAGATAATTCTATTACTCCTTACCCAAATCCATTATATAGATTCAATAAACTCAATTACCCTAGTATCATTAAGGGTACATTTTCGTATATAAGTTAAACCATTAAAATTACTAAGAATAAGGGAAAAAAATCTATGTTCACCACATCACATTCATTGCTCCCACGAGATAGTCCATGGGGACCCATGATTTTTCGGGACTAACTGGTTAGATGATTGAGGTCATAATATGTGATTCATTGTTGGGGATATAACACTTACTATTTTATCATGGATTTAATCATACTATAATATATCATGTTATTACTTATTCTTATTCTTTAGTTAGGAAGATTTATTTTGGTATTTTATTTATTTCACCAAATCTATATGATCCAACTCTAGTGATGTGAGGCTCTTTACACAACTCCAAGAATGTGTTACTAAATAAATAAATATCCAATTTTACATATACACATAAAAATGAATCTTATTCATAAATTATGTGACTCTTTTTCATCAAATGTATTATAATTTTACTAGTTCAATATTACCTACAATAATAAATATGAATCCACAAATAAGAAGCACAAAATTTTCTAGAAAATGGAATAGTCTTCCAAGATAGTTGATAGTTTGACCTATAGTCCCACTACAAATGGATACTTTACTCCACATAGTCCAAAATTTCATCTTAATTCGGACACATAATAAGTATAAGTTATAATTAAATTATTATTTCATATTCTTATCAAGTAAAATCCAAATTCAAGTAAAAAATAAATTATATACATTAGTATACCTATAATTTAACATAGTAGATATGTGTATGATAATATATAAATGAAATATGAAAAATTTAACTAAATCAAAAAAGAAATACATATGATATCAAATTTGTATCTGTGAATTTAATTTCAGGGAATAAATATTAAATAAATCAATAATTCATAAATTTAATCATGAGATAAATATTTATGAAAAATTTATAAATAAAGTATAATAATAAAAATATAATAATTTTAGAAACTCATTTTATAAATTCTATAATTTTGAATATAAAAACATTAAATAAATTTCATCATATATATATATTCATTATTTTTCATCATATAGAATTTATCTTTCAATATAAAATATTAATTGAACAGAAATATTTTATTTTCAAATTATATCATCTAAAAAAATTATAAAATATTAATATGACATTTTTTTAATTATTTAAACCTTTATAAAATAAATCATGAAAACTTTTTTTGACATTTTTAAATAATATTCCAATAAAGGCCCTCAATTTGTTAATTTTAAATTAAAAATTATGGAAAATTATTAATCATTAATATAATTTTTTACTTATTTAATAATTTATATTATATTTATATATCTATTTTTTAATATAAAAATAAAAATTTTATATCTAAATTATAAACTTAAATTATTATTTTTATAATTTTTTTTCATTATCATCACTTTATACCTTGTAATATTTTATAATAACTATTTTATAAAATAATTCAATAATAAATATTTTAATAAAAAAACTAAATAATTTAAATTTTTTTATAAATTTATATATTTTTAAAAATACATTTATATATATTTTTTATACAATTTATAAATTATATAATTCAATTCATAGTTTAATTATAATAAATAAAATTTCATTTTAAATAGTATAGACCAATATAGGTGGAATCAAGTGGTCATTGTTTTTAACACTTTTAATAGCTATCAATTAGATATGAGAAACTATAACCCAATCATTGGTTATAATATGTTATTGTCGTAAGGTTTTTTACATCCGCAGCATGGGTAAGACCATTATTTATTTATGTGTCTAGTTTTGTAACCCCTAAACATATAGTACATTACATATCTAGTTTATATGTTCTTTGAAAAAATAAATTATTTTTTATATAGAGAGGTAGAGGTGTGACCCATACTAATGAAAAAATGTATACATAAAGGTTTCTACATCTGAACAAAATAATTGTTTATGAGGCATATGAACAAGATTTATATCACAATCATCCACAATAATAGGTGATTGATAAACTCATGGGAATTGATGAACTCCCATAATTATATGAGAAATGATCTCATCCTAAACATTCTAGATTGTAGTTTTTTTAGTATATTCATTACACCTAGAGTAGATTCCTATAACCCTAAATTAAAATATCTACCAAAATGTGACATAGAAATAATTACACTCAAAACTCCCTGACTACCTCGACCCCTAGCCTTGCAGGACAAGAAGACATCATACTTCTATTCTCCCCTAGAACATGAGCACTATATAGTAAATCTTGATATTCCCCAACTCGTATAATATTTATCCTTGTTATAATCTAAAATAAACCAAATTTAATTTGACTTATAGTAAGGAGGATGTTTCTAATATGATTTCAAAAACCAGTGATGGTGTTATAAATCCTCTATCTATTTTAAATAACATTAGAAATCATCCTACCATAGTGATAAATCAGAATCCTAACATTTCTCTAATAGTTGGGTTTTAGGTAACTTAATATTTAAAAACTCATATTCTACATGATATCCCACATCATGAAGAATATGATATACATTTATGGAAATTATTTTCGACAAACATTATAATCCTATGATTGACTACATCGTAGATAATCCTTACAAGTACTTTTTGATCAACTTCTGAATAATTTCAATAATTTTTTTAACCTAGGACAATCCAATATGATGGTAAATGATGTCATAAAAGATTTTAACAACATATCTAATCAGTCTCATACAATAATTGAAATTATCTTTATTTGAGAATTTGAATATCAGAGCCATCATTGTGTATAAATGAAAAAAAATAGTTTTTAGCATTGATGAGATGACGTCTTCATTATTACTAATACTAAATATAGAATTATCATAAAATAATAATAGATCTATTTCAAAAAAATACATGGAATTACATATATCCCACATGATTTCTAGTCCTTTAATATATAACTAATACATTAACATATACATTTTCTCAAAAAATCAATCAATGTAAAAAACCATTCCTTACAACACCGCTGATTTCAACATTAAGAAATTTTCAAATATGTAATTCTATGACTTGCATCATCAGTTCACATTATATTCCTGATTGTGGGAAATATTATATTATTTAGGATTCCAAAAATATGGGGTTTGAGAGATCGTAACGAATGATAAAACAAAGAGTTAAGGGTATTAAGGAAGGAGAATGATTCAGTATTATCCTTGATTATTTTATGAAATATTTCATTTATCGTATGGAGTATTTAGTGTAATGTTTTGAGAATTTAAAATGAAAAAAAATGACTTTTTAAAATAAATTATGAATAATATATTATACTAAATAACTTAATTAAAATAGAATATATATATAAACATACAAAAAAAATATTTTAAAAGAAAAATATTATAAATTTATGATATATACATGTGTTCAAAAATAATGTATTATTAAATATAAAAAAAACATAACTCCCATATAATGAAATCAAAATTTGTAGTGGTATGTGGTTTTGTAAACATTCCAAAAAGATTGATTTTAGGTTCAAACATTTATAATGAAATATCACCCTTTTGAACATGATCCCTATGAAAATGATTATTTATATTAGTAATATTTGATCTAGAATGAATCATATAGTTTTTACGAATATTTATATCACTATTTTTACCAAAAAAAATAAGAACATGAACGAAATTAAGTCCCAAATGTAAACGTGTAAGTATAATTCCACAAAACATGTGCATGAAAACTACTATAAGTAGCATATTCTGTTTCCGTACTTTACAATGTAAATTTTTTTTCTTCTATCAAGATGATGAAACTAGTTAATTTCATAAAATGTAACTGGTTCCTTAGATCGTTTTTTCTATCTAATATATCATCTCTAAAATTAGTACCTGAATGGGATGGTAGAACACAAACAAAGGTTTTTGGATTAAAAATTGATACGTAAACTATTAATTTTAAATTCCTTAAAATCTTTTTAACAATAACTAAATGAGTAATTATTAGGTTTTATTAAAATCATACCCAAAAAGAAGAAGAAATCATATCTTGTTTAGAAGTAGTATGATACAATAAATTTTGTATCCTACTAGTATAAAACTTTTTTAACTAGTTTACAACCTTATTTCAAATTATGGTTTATATTAGTATATAGAAGTGTTTTATATGTAACAATATTTTCTATAAAATAATATCAAAACAAATAAAAATTAAAAGTTCTATTATTCAAAACATTTCAAAATTCCATTTATAAATTTTGTATCATGGAATGAAATTTAATTTAACCCTCACACTCATCGAAACAATTTTTGATTTTATATTCAAGAACCATTATAAAGAATTCTATTAGAATAGTTGAAAATAATATCATGTAAAAATTTTAATTAATAAATCATTATAAGGTTATAATTTCTTAAAAAGAGTTGGATCAACAATTCCCATAGAAAAACCATTTTCCAAAAGAAAAAAAAATAAAACTATCAACCTATGTTATTTTTAATTATTTAAGACAATAAAATGATTTAGTAATTAAAAAATTTTAATTTGGAAAATGTGGATTTTCAAAACCTAGGTTTTTTTAATATAAACATCTTTTATTAAGTAACTATTTATAATATTATATTTATATCCATATTATATAATTTAATTATTATAAAATATATATAGGAAATAGCAATAATAATTTATTTAGGAAAAAAACATTGGAATTTGTTTCTTTGTATTTTATTTGTTACACCTTATTTTTACCCTTAGAAACTAGATTAGACTTATTTCTATTAACTTCACATTGATAATTTTTTGAAACTCCTAAAGACCCATTTAGATTTTATTAAAGTATTTCATGATGAATTATCAACTATTACAGAAACATTATTGATCTGAAACTGATTTATCACTTCCAAAATAGATAATACCCAACTACAATCATCTAATGCTTAATTTACAGGATTAGGTTCAAAATTGGATAAATAATTGAAGAACTATAAAAGGTTTCCAACCTTCATATTATTCATAACTCCAACTACATGATATCCTATAATAGTATCTAAATTAAATTCCATCAAATTATTAGCTGCTCTATATAGGAAACTTTTAGGTACCATAGTTTAATTTTAATAAGAACTAGACTGATCATGGTAATGTCACATTTTTCTATTAAACACATCATTAAATGGATCATGAACTATATTATTTAAAGGATCAATAATATCATTTTATTATATTTTTCTAATCAAATCGATCACTCTCACCAATCATGTAATAAAAAATTTCCATAACTATTGTTGATTTTTATTAAACTATCTATAATAATTAGAAGTAGAAAAATACCAAATAAATATTCTATATTTAGTTTTTTTGACCAAATATTACTATACTGCTCTTAGATTTATTGATATAAACCATTATGCTCAAAAATAAAAGCAATCAACTTATATTTGTCAATAATTCCATAAATAATAATATATTTTTTTTAGGAATTTTTTTAGTTTAAAACTTATACATAATATTAAAAGTTGTATTTATAGATTTTTACTAAAAATATGATTGAAAATTTTACATATTTAACATAGTAATATTAATTTTTTGAATAGTCCTATTTATTCTTTAGAAAATTCCGTTGTGTTTAGATGTTATTTCAGTGGAATTTTTTTAAATTACAATATTTGAGAAAACGGAATTAAATTATTGATTATAAAATTATACTCAAGGAAAATTCTCATTTTATTTACATTAATAACTGTTTTAATTTGAACCAACATAAAAAATTCATATAAACTAAAAAAATTAAATTTTAAATTTCATATATAAACCTAGTTAAATCATGGAAAATAATCAATAAAAATACATAGAATAACAAAGATAACCCTGGAATCAGTAATCTCCAAAAAAAAATCAAATGGATGGTTTCTAATGGAAAATATGTAATAATTATGTTGAATTATTTAATAGAAGACTTATGCTAATTTCTTATATGAAGTGAACCATAATGAATTTTATAATTAATCATAATACTAAGTAGTAGAAAAACAAACTTATTCGTAAATAATTATGATAATGAAAAATTATTACAATGGTTATGCCTTATATTCCATATTCATGACTCATAAAATAATACATTTAAATATACAAATTTTTCTCACAAGGAAATATGCTTCAATATAAATGTTTTTTAGTTTTGTGTTTAATTAACTGAAGAATTTTATTCAAAAATATACAGCCTACATCACTAGTGAAAAAAAATTAAAAATATAATCATATATTTTAGAAATAATTATCATATTATTCTTTAAACATTGAACTTAGAGATCCTTATTGATCCTGATAGATTTTGGATCTCAAAAAAACCAACTCAAATTAACATTCCTTTTCATCGTCACTGATGGTAACCAAACCTCCATCCTCATTATACTATTACTAGGAGTTGTAAAAGTATGCAATAATATGTATTAAATAAAAAATATCCATATTCAATATTGTGATTTTGTTCACATTAATTTTAACCTATTAAAATATCAATGACGATATTTTTGGGAACAAAAATTATTTAGGGTCCTCTAGTGGCATCAATCAAAGATATAGTAAACTAAATCAATTTTTTATTTCCCTAAACTCATGAATTAACCGTATATATTTCTATAAGTGAATAATTTTTCATCATACTAAAAATTATAGTATTATATAATATAAAAAATGAGAATAATGATAATTCATTTAATAATAAAAAATTTATTATTAGGAATGCAATAATTTTTTTATTTTGGAAAAATATTATTTATATACAACTTAGGGTTATTACCCTTACTAATAATTTTATATACCTATTACTTATGCATACTTTATCTATCAATCTTATCATTTCAATCTTATAATTTTTATAAAACAGTAGAAACACTTTTTTGATAATTCTAATTCAATATGAAAATCTATAATTTTATTTCATCTACAATATTTCTTGAAATTGGTTTATTTAATTATTAATATAAATAAATGTGATGTTTTAAAATAGTGTACTTCTCACCTATGAAAATATTAACAATAATTTTGATATATTTTTTTATTTAGTATTTAATATTTCTTATATATTATGGATAAACATTCAATAATTCTTCATTATTGTAGTATTTGGAATAATAAAATGAAAATAATTAATACTAAGGTTGTACCTCAACTTCCATGGCTATAAGGAACATATTTTCTTTCAAATATAATTACCCTTACAAGAATTTTGAACATGAATGATTTTGGATTCTTCATATAGACTCGACATATCCTTCCGAAATTTTTTACAATTTAACTCATAATATGAATTCTTCTTATGATTCAAATCCATTATCTCAATTTTTAATCATCCATCACATTATTAAAAATATGTTTTTATATTACCTAAATAATTACTTTCATAATAATTGACTTTTTAATACCACCTAAACTATTCAATAATCAATAAGTGGTTTCATAAATCATTTATTCCTCTTGTATGACTTTTGAATATTTTATATAATATTTTAAACTCATCTCCCAAATTTGAATATCTTCATCATTTGAGTATATAAAATCATATAATTTCTTCTTTTATCATTTTTGAATTGAAAGATTTATATCTTTATTTTATTTTATTTTACATTCTACGATCTTAATCCTCGACATTTATCTCAACTTCAAACAACATGAGGGTTCTAGTTACTTCCACCATTATTTAATCATTAGTCAGGGTGGATTTTCCAATTAAAGTAGAAATTCGATTTTAATTTGAAGATAATAATCTAAGATCATTCTGAGTTTAATCTAGTCTAGAATATGTATTTTTTGATTAGATTCACAATTTAAAATAATATTTAATCTTATAGACTTGTGAGTAATACATTCTCCTTTATAAATTAAAAAAAAATCAATCATTATTTTCATAGTATTGTACAGAGTAGACAAAATTAAAGCATACCTTCGAAGGAAACAATGAAATTATTCCATATTTTAAATTTACTATCGCATTGAGAAAAAAAATTTAAATAATCATGTTTAAGTCAACATATATTATCAATTGTGAATCATGAATTTAAATCATATTACCCTTCTTGGGAACCACCCCATATTTGGGGTTCATATATTGGAAATTTATATTACCCATATATTGGAATTTTAATTTTTCTTGAAAAAAATTATATAAACATTCAGAAAATGAGTATTAAGAAATATCATCATTCATGGTTTATATAGAAGATGACTTTAACCATATAATATGGTGCACTAATATCTGAAATACCTTTTTTAATTTCAACCATCAATATAATTATTCGAATGGATTTCTAACAAGATCTTGTTACAGATAAAGGAAAAGAAAAATAGGGAAGACAATATGATATCAATTTTATTCCAATAGTGAAGATGAAGAAACAATTATATTATGAATTATTTAATTTTTTAAACCCACAAGATATTTTTATAACCAATTCCTCTTTGTCATAGAGGTGATGCTGATGAGACTTCTTTAAATATTGTACCTAGTAGATAATAAAATAATCTGAAACAACAAATTCTCAATATTTTTCTGTAATAATGATCTCCATGTCAACCCAAGAATAATCTACAAATTTATTCTAGAACATTCAGATATCCTTCCTAAAACATAATCTCACAAATAAATAAAAAATATTTATATATAAATCAGAAAATAAAATTAACAAAATATTCATAGTAGTAAAATTTTTACATAATAAAATCTATGACATCTATGTCTCTAATTAACAGTCTTGAAAAGAATAAAAAAACAAGAAAAAATTTATCCTATATAACAAGTATCTGTTACATTAGAAAGAATAATTTTGATGGTAAAAATAAATATATCTTGATATTTTAGGCAAAGAGATTCAAAAAAAATTAATGAGCTTCAGTGAAAATAGATTATTTTCATAACGATCAGAAATGCTAAAGATATATTCACTTTAGAATTAAAAATGATGAATAATTTAAATATTGAATAACATATTGGGAAAATTTACTAGATAAATATCATTCATGGAACATGAATTAAAAATAAAATGGAAAACATTACCTCCCTTATAATGTATAATAGATTAACTTATTTATAAATATCCTCTTAAATAACCTATGAATTTCATTAATTCTGTAATTAACCCAAAAATATCTTATTAGAAATATATGAATAATAAATAATCAAAATCCTTTAGATGATGTGTTCAATGTGGCCATTATGTATATGTGGACAGCCGTAAAATTATTGTAGATAGATTATGGTTGATAATAAAAATAGAGCTATATAATGTGTAGTATGATACCAATAAAAGATTTCTTATATTATGAACTAAAAAATGCGGTTTCTTATCCAAACTGAGGATCCTGAACATATTAATCAACAAAATGTGGAGTTAAATACAATATATTGAATACCAATGTTAGGATAATAAAAATATTTGACAAATTATTCTAAAATTCTAGAAAAGTTTTCTGAATAATCATTCACATAAATATAATAATCAAATAAATTTCATCCAAAATTCTACAAAAAGAAATAAATTATTCAATTTAATATAAATATAGAATAAAATCAATGTACCATTATTATTAGAATAATTGTGGGTATATTTGAGAATAAATATCAATGATAATAGGAGAATCAATATCTATATACACAAAATTTTATATGATTTGATCTTAAATATAAATAACACCTAAATTTTATTTATCATTTAATAATTTGGTTCTTCATAACATGATATTTAATCATAGACAATAACATCACATATATAAAAAAATAGATATAGAATAAAACCACTTGATATCATAATATCATACATTATGATACCAACCAAGTTTACACTATTAATATGAAAAAATCTTGAATTATGACTTCTAATA
Organism: Viscum album; assembly: GCA_963277665.1. NCBI lineage: Eukaryota > Viridiplantae > Streptophyta > Magnoliopsida > Santalales > Viscaceae > Viscum > Viscum album. The sequence continues at coordinate 131,612,474 of OY728134.1, read as the reverse complement.
TAAAAATTCTTGGTAGTGAAAACAAATGGTTTATACTCAAACCAATAATACACTATATTATTTCATGGCTCATTATATATTGTGTTTTGTTTGTTATTCAATTTTAAATAAGTATTTCTAAAAAAATCATGGTTATTAATTGACATCATTAATGAGAATATGAGATTTAACTAATGTCATTAACAAACTAATAACAATACAGAATGTCAAATCCATGAATGGAAATATATGAAACCAAAATCATATTATAGTAAAATGAGTAAAATGAACATATAATACAAACCACATCACAGTAGCATCTATATTCATTATTTTTGGTTGATTTTGTAAAAAAATATGATAAATAAAATCACACATTTTTTGTGTAGACAAGGGCTAGTTGATTCACACATCACATTTGCATTATCATCTCATTACCCACAACATTATAGTTTCTTGTGAAGGCGATGGGTGAAGACGAAGATAAAAACGGGATTCAGGTGATTTTGATAAGAATACAAAAAAATTAATCATCCATTATATGGTATTAATCTCATTTTCTGATATTATGTTTCACAATATCTTCATGGGTTTACTTATATATTATAAAATGAATGAGTAATGCCTCAACATGTTACACGTTCTTCATAATAATACAACCCATAAAGATTTCATTTTATGAAATAGCTTTCATTATGATATCTGTTAGGAGTTACTTTTTATTATAACATTTAAGTATTAGTATGTAGTGAACTGATTTATCATACTAGGCCAGACATGGTTGGAACATTTATATATTCATATTGTATGTAATCATTTGGACAAAAAAATTAAATGGTTCAGTTTCTATATATCTTACCATAATACATAAAATATCTTATCTGATGATATAGTCATATACATATCATATATATATATATAAGAAATCCCAAAGGGAATTCACAACGTTTGAATTGGGAATTGAAAACTCTTTTTAGAGGAACCACCCACCCTATATCATTTCTTCTTTTACCTATTCCCTTAGGGTTCAACTAGGAACCTAGTAATAAGATATCTGGCACTCGGTGGATTTTTTCACCAAGGAGTATGTTCTAAATCAAACCATAACATCATGAAGTGGCCTCTTAATCCACCTCCATCACCTCAACGACCTAATAAATAAACAAAATATTCATGGATTATTGAAATTTTGAATGTTTTTTAATGTTATTTTATTTTTTTACATGTACAATTTAACCCTTGTTCAGTATTATTTGTGTTGGGTATTTTTTGGACATTTAATGAAATTTTAGATGTTTTGGAGTCCCATGGGGATGTGAATGTTTGTGTAATGGTTTTGTAAAAATATGTGGTTTGTACCCAAAAAACTATGTAGCCAATGTTGATAAACTATAAGGTGGAACATGGATTGTCCAAACTGTCTCACCACCCATCGAAAAATATTCATCACTAGAAATAAGGTTTATTAATAATTGCTGAATGGTTAAATTATCACTGGGGACAAATTTTGACCCCCAAATAGGATCTATCTATAGGTGTCCTTGTAATTGAAGGTGTTTAATCTTATCTGTGTGGCGCCTCTTCAGAAAACTATGCCAATAGAATTTTAATGTTATGAGTTTATAATTAATAATAAATGATACCCTTGTTTACCCTAAAATGACCCAAAAATTACATATAAGCAAAAAATCATAATCCCTAGTAGTATATAATCTTCTAAATTATTATTATGTGGATATTTATATCTATTGGGATGGAACAACTCCAGTTCTGTTTTTTTATAGGTTGATACTTTCTAAAGATATCCTCATTTGATCTATTCTCCTCCCATATGGTTCAACATTATGGGGAAGTGTATGATGGTTCTTTTTTTATTGAAAATATATGTAGGGTTTTCTTAAGGATCAAATATCATGACAAAAATATATAATCTTTCCAAGTCTCTAATTTTTAAGGGTGTTAGTCCTATATCCGTTCTTGGGGTATGTGTTCTTTTATATAAGATTATTCTAGGAATTTATTATTGATTTTATAAATTCTTCTTTTATTCATAGAATTTAATTTATGTTCAATTATAATTGATTTATTTTAATGGATCCATTTTTAAATTGATTATTTCATTAATATTGTTTTCTGCACACTAAGATTTGATAAAATTATTTAATACCAGTTTTGGTTCTGAAATCTGTTCTCAAAATCTGAAGAGGATTGGATTGGTTATCAAAATTTTTAATAAAAATGATATTTTTTTAAAAAAGTTGGAAAAACATAACACATGGGGAACCCTGGTTTCATTATGAATATAAATATCACTCATATTAGGTGTAATGACACAAGATGGTTTCTTTAACTTTAGTTTCAATAATACCATAATAAGATATACCATTTGGATCAACCATAATCTTATATTGGGGGTTATTTTTTATATCAAGTACATATAAAAATTGGATAGAGCACAAATGTACTTATTTGTGATTTATTAACATAAATTTCAAATTATGGATTTTCGTGGTTATTTTTTAACTTGTTTTCACATGATAGATTAGTCATGGTTATTTTCTCACTTGTTTTCACTATATGAATTTTTCACGGTTATTTTCTCAATTATTATCACATGATAGATTACACATTGTTATTTTCTTACAATTTTACCTTATGGAATATTCCTATATTTTATTGATTATGATCTAATGAGTTATCTCTTATAATTTTTATATTTTTTTAGAATATGAAAGGATACTACGAAAAGTCAATGGATTATTTTCATATAGTTTTTATTTATGTAAAGTATTTATAAAACTATATATTTATTAATGATAAAGCTATTTAACTCTTAATATTATAATTTTGAAATATTCCATGGTGTAATCCTAATGGGAGTAATTCTCAAAGCATAATTTTTCCTTTTGGTGGATTTAGTTGATTATTGAAGTACCCAACTAATGTGAATTACATCATGTAACAATTCATGTTCCCTTTTGGTTGTTTCCCACATTGTAGAATGGTTTTGATGTGAAATTTTGTATCTTGTTCAATTTTTGGTTTAGTCATATCATAGATAAATTTTTGTGGTTCAGATGGTATTTTATAGATCATGAATGTATCTCTGTCTTCTTATTTTTATTTTTCTCATATTTATTATTTGTTTTCATATTTTACATGTGTTCATTATCTTGATGAACCTACCGACCATAATGGGATATATCGAGTGCATTATCTTGTTTTGTAAGAGATGGATTTCCATATAATCATTATGGTATGGATGAAATTTGGGTGATCGTCGATTGAGTTACTAAATAAGATAATTTCTTACCAATTAAATAGGGGATACGAGTTTTATTTCTTAGGGGCCTCTATATCTAAGTGATTTTGTGACCTCATTCATTCCCTATAATTTTATTACTAGGATCCAATATTCATATCAATGATATAGAATTTTTCTATAGAGGAACTAGGTTTGTAGATTAAATTGATCATGGATTTTCATATATAGAAAATGGAAAAATTAGTGAGAAATCTTGGTTTTTGAGGAAATGATTCAAGATTGCATGCCTGAATTTGGTAAATCATCAAAATAGTTTTTTCTTATAGCCATATTTTTACATTAAGATATTTATCAAGATTATATAAGATTTTATCCCTATAATTGTAACACCCCGACCCTAGATACCCAGAGTTGGTGCATTATTACATAAGATTGGCATGATCACAAGAAAGATCAAGTCTCGAAAGACCGATTAGTTTAGTAGCCTTGGAAACACTAGATGTATTCATAAATTTTACATTACAATAATATGTGAAAAACTACAACAACATATTGTCTTCATATCCCCTCATTCTATCCCTGCAGGTCATTCATAAAATACACATTCACATCCTGGGAAAAAATAAAACATTGAAAGTGGTGAGCTCATATGCTCAGTAAGGATAACAATATAGCGGGAAATTTCATAAATAAACATAAAAATTTTAGGCAATTTCTATCTAAAACAAAGGCCTTTTAAACATTAACTTCAGCATAATATGGCAAGGATAAAATGAAATAATTCCATTTACTTATTCACATGAATATTCTACTAGTCGAATAATCACATGAAATATTAATAACCACTTTCATAATTATGGAATACATAATTCCAGACAATCATAACCACATAGTCAAGGCCTCGTTCCAAGACTAAAAATAAATTTTTGTCAAAGCCTTGTGCCAAGACACTTTTTTGTCTCATGAGACCTACCGATGCATCAAGGAGCTATAACAGGCTCCACCGGTCACTTACTAAGTCCAATTCATTCCTCATATGAAAATTTTGAAATATAACAAACATTCGTATTAAAACTAGCATACCAAATGTCAATACATAATATAAAAACCATGAATGGTATAAAAATAGCACATCCACAGTCAAGCATAACTCATTCGATACAATATGGAAGATTGTATTGTATCATAATAACCTCAATCAAGAATGATGAAGTATATTGACATAGATGAAAATAATCATCAAAACAATTAGAGTGAAATATCCCCCTTTTCCTTGAAAACATTTAAAAGCCACACTATTTGTCAAGAATCCATTTAAAATAGATTTTAGAAGCAAAGTGTCCCATGCCAATTTGAAACCTTTAAAAAGAATTTTGATTTGAAAACTTTAATGTCCATATAAATAAATACTTACAACCATTTTTAAAACATGGACATTAATGAAAAAAAATTTGAATAATCAATCTTTAAAACATTTTAAAATGATATTTTAGTTAGAGTTCCTAACCAAAAGAGAGACACTTGAATACAAATAATTGAGCAAATAAAAACTTTGTAATATCATGAGAATAAAGGGATTCATGATATATTATGTCAAAGTACATTATATACACCATATAAAAGTGATTTGGTGTATAACAATAAAGGAGTCTCAATGGAATGTAAATTGTGATGAACTCTCTTATAAAGGCTATATCCTTAGGTTATGGATAAATCAACGACATAATTATGTGTGAAAAATATAAATACACTCAATATGATTGGATATTCAGTTTAAAACAATCAAAAGACATTCACATATATTCTTGTAAAAACAACACCAATGAATTGGATATTTAACTCAACAAATAGAGATTGAGTTAAAAATTACTCTTATCAAGTTCATACCGATCGCTTGAGAATTTATCAATGGAGTGATTATGTGTATCAAATGTATATCCACAAAAAGGGGAGTGTAAATTATGACAAAATCAAATGAATAATTATTCAACACATAATCTTGGAGTAAAATAATCAATGAAGTATGCGTAAAGTTGAATGAGTGGAAATTGAAATTTGTAATTCCCTTACCAATTTTGTAACATACGAAACATACACCCATGAAAGAATGATCATACAATGATGATTTAAATATACATTAACTAATGTATATTACACAATTAATAAAAACATGGGCAATACACACACCACATGCAATAAATAAGCGGTGAATAATGGAAATCTCATAGATTTAAAAGTGAGATAAGAAACCCCTTACTTTGTACTTTTTCCTTGGCCGGTGATTGGTTAACCTCCTGTATAATGGTTAAATAATTGTTATTGAATTATAAAAGAATAATTTACATTAATATTATATCATATATGATATTTTAACATTGATTTGTTAATAATATCTTAGTATTATCGTCATTTCGGGTGTTAACTTACTCATTTTCCTTTATATTCTTTGTTATGTAAGCCGTGTTTATTATGGATATTTTGTATCTTATTCATATCCAGAATTATATCAAGTCCTTAAAAATTATTTTTAATCATAAAATGATAATTATACTTGAATGCATGTGATGGAGAATGAATCTCATCGCGTTCATGGAGACGGTAGTCCGTACGTACGCACGAGCGACAATATCATTCTTTTGATGTTAAAATAATATATAATTCGATGGTATATCATATAGAAAGAATTATTATTATGTTATATTTATTATTTACATGAATTACACATCATTATTATACCCATCCAAAAAAATAATTTATTGAATGACAATTACACCATGAAGTAGAGACGGTAAGTCGTACGTACGCACGTATGGTGACATGCCATTAAAAGGATGGGTGGAATACTGAATATGGTGGTACTATATTTATAATAACCTCATAGTATATAGACGATACTGGAGTTATTATTTTAGAATAGAAATAACAATGAAAGAAGATGTTGAAGAAGACAGGAACTTGAAAAGGGATGGTGAAATCATTACCACTTCTTTGGGTTCTTCCTTTTGATTTGATCAAAAGGTCTCCATAGGTTGGCTTTATGACTAGAGGAAGGCCTATAAGATGAAGTGAGGGAAGTTGAGAGAGTATTTGGTCAGAGTTTGGCCTAACCAAAAGGCTTTTAATGGGTGAATTAATGAGAAGGGGGAGTACCCTTTTATAAGAGGGGTGAGGGGAACCTTTGGAAAAGCTAGAAATATTATTTTATAATAAATTCATATTAGGTTTTTAATGGCTCCAAAGTGGATTATTTTAATTTTAAGGTGGGTATAGGTTGAAAAACACTCAACCAATAGGATTTATACATGTTGGGGTTACTATATTAACCTTATCATTAAGTATTAACTCTTAGTTAATTAGTTTCACTTTTACAATGTCTCTTTGTATTTTTATATTATATGGTTAATAAACATACTACATACATACAAGATACCCTCAAGTGGTCCTTTAATGGTACACCTATCATTATATAAGTCTTTTGGATGAACCTTATATTTTTATGAATTTAATATCAATTAATAATATAATATTTGTTTGGAAAACAATTTTATGTCAATTTTCACACTATTCAATAATTGATTTTTATAAAACTTATAACAGAATGATAAATTCACAAAAGGTTAATTAAATCAATCATAACATGTCCTATTATCCTAGAAAATTATTTTTATTTATAAAAAGTCTCAAATTATATTTATTTGGTTATTTATAAAATCAATTATACTTATTTTTCATTAATTAGGTAATTATTGCATCACCATTGTGTCATAAATAATATAAATAATATAATGTTTAAAAATTATAAATAAAATACAATTATTTAGGAATTTTTTTTCTAATTAATATTTATAGTCGAAAATCCAATATATATAACCCTATGTAAAAATTGTTTTTCTAAAAGATATATGCCTATGTCATTTTTGTATTTATTTTAACTTAATTAAAATAAAGTGTTTCTATCACATACAAGTGGCTCCATGGGGTCCCAAAATCTACCCAAAGATACCCATGGTCAGACCTGTATCCACCAATAAGTTTAGAACACGTTTTAGGGTAATTTAGTATTATTATAATATTATTTTTTAACCCTTATTTACCGGATTTACCCATTAACCATGGTAAATAAAATATTTACCGAAGTAATTACTCAGAATGTCTTAAAATAAAAGTTATCTATTTACACAATTTGGAAATCCCGATTCCAAATATGGAATCAATTTTTTCAAATTCAAAACACATAAGTGGTAGAAATTAATTTAAAATTATTTCCCACTGTCAAAACAAAAAGCGTGTTTTTGAGATATAATAACCATCAAAATATTGATACTTGTTTATGTCCAATTTAATTGTGAAATTATGTCCAATGACCAAAATTGTATTAAATGATAAAACTATATTCTAAATATACATTAAAACCAATCGAATTCACAATTTATCACTATTAATTATTCTGATTAAAAATGTGTTTTTAATTAAAAGATAGTAATTTTCACTATTCATCATAATATTAATGTTATTCTAAAAGTACCAAAATTTCACCATAGGATAAATTCGATACCCCGAATCCAAAAATGATGTTCATTTTGAGAGATAAAATTTCATAAAATTTAAAAAGTAGTTATTACTATTCATGACGGCTAGTTTCAATGGTTGTGGTGTGTTAGAATCTCGAAGTTGCATACAATGCACAACATTGCATTATTCAAAGGGAAATGTACCGTGGAAGCTTGGGGTGTTACATTCTCCTCTCCTTTAATAAATTGCTTCTTCACAATTTTTTTAAAATTGGTCTTGAGAATATAATGGAAAGTCCCACATCGGAAAAAGAGTCAATAAACCTATCACTTTAAAAGAAAGGAATAGAGGTATAAAGGTCACCCAAGATAACCCATACTAAGATTCCATGGTAGAAAACATGGATATGGGAGATAAAATAAGTGTTACGTTCTGATAGAGAGGGATAGAAAACCTGATCAGGAAAAAGTTAACAATAAGAAAATCATAACTTGTGTTGGGTCAAACGATCATTACTCTCCCAGTAAGAAAAGTAAACGAATAACCTTTTTTGTTTTAAGTTACATTACATAAGTACTAGGAATTAATTTATGATATTGAATATGAACATAAGGAGATATACATACTTTTTAAGTAGAGTTTCATTCTTTAAAAAAAATTACCACTAACTCATTTTTTTGAACAATGATTATTCAAGACGACTTGGTCACAATGGAAGAGCTAGAATAAACATCTATAGAAATACATGATCCACGTAGGATAAAATATATATTTACCTTGTCTTTAGAGATTAATCCAAACCAAAATGGATAGTATAATATATTATGATCCCCCAAATGGATATTCCATTATAGAAAAACACTAATCTTAATTTTTAAAATTAAACCATCAATGCCTCAAAGTTAAATAAATACCATTCAATAATCAATTGTTCATAAAATTATTTAATATAATACAATCTAATATTGAAACCCAAATCATCTAAGAATGTATTCTTCCACATTAAATTGTATCTCCAAATGACATTAATTACGCTTAAAGTCACGTACATAAAAGTAATTAACCTAATCATTTCCATAAATAACCCAAATCATTATAAATCCACAATAAAAACATAGATAAAAATCCACCATTACTCCTCAAATGAAATCCCATACTACTCTATTTTCCTTTGGCATATACTTTTCACAACAAGGCGAACAACTTACAAAATAACATTTAACACTTAATCACCAAAAAAATTTCATATACTATGGGTATTTATTTGATAAGACATAAGATCCCAAATCACATTATTATTGATCAATAAAATGATTTAACTAAAAATTATAGTCACACTAACCAGGGAATTCACGTAGTCCATTGGTAGGCGATAAATCACAATCGCACTTTGGTTGTGGGTTCGATTCCCATAGCTTTGTCCGACGTGACGGGTTGTCACACGGTCTGCATGTTGTCCTTTTTCAAATACTATATTTTATAACATTACCAACATGATATAAATTCCTCAAAATTACCATAACATAATTTAACAATAAATATTATCTCATACCTTGCATTTTCATCCTAAATTATAATAAATTATAATTGCCTCAAACCCAACGATCATATAAAAACAATGGTTATTTATAACTATATCAACAAGAGAATAAATAATTCTTTCTCAAATATCATTCTCACATTGAAAACTACAGGGTTAAAAATAGAAGAGAAAATTATTCCAATGTAAACCCATCAATGATGACCACTAATACTTTTTAAACATTTCTCCAACCATTTATTCTCCCATAGCTTCTTTTTTGACCAAGAAAATATCTTATAGAATAGTGCATTCACTCGGGTAATGGCCAGGTCCCCTACATTTATGGAAAATGACTGTAAATAGATTCTTGGGACCATTTGTATCTTCTTCCATAATACTCTTTATTTTTCTTTGGAAATTCGTCGCTTTATGTCCTTCCTTCCTGCATGTAAAGCATTTATTTGTCCCATTGAGACACTTTCCTAGGTGTCTCCTTCCACATTTCCTACATGATTGAAATTAAGTATTCCTTTCTCCGTGGTCTCTACTGCTGGAGCTCTTATCATTCATCAACTTTCTCTTCTTTTTTGAGTCCAGGAATTGGTTAATATATATATTGTTGATCATATTTTTAGAAAATTGATTTTTCATAAAGACAATATCTTTTATGACTATCAACATTCCATTTTTTGCTTATTGCCACCACCATTCCCACCTTGTACATCATTCTCAAAGTCACTATGACTTCCATGGAATCCATCCATTGACTAAAACCAGAAAGCATTGTGTCAGTAACAGTAGTCATAAAATCATTTGGAGATTAACATGTCACTATATTCTCTAATTGAAACACATTATGAGTAACCAAGGTCATTTACTCTCATCTTATATATATAATACTTCAAATCGGTTTGTAATGAAAATGTAAATTATCCTAAGCATATCCCCCGAGAGTGTTGTAACCAAGAGTGCATCAAGGCCTGTTGTCGTGCACCAGTTCCCGTTCGAGTATAGCTCAAAGCGGTGTTTTTGGGTTTTACCCCAAGGTACATCTGTGCCAGAGCCTCATCTACCTGCTCGTATCTAGAGAGGGATGTATTAATCAGAAAACTCACAAAATCTCTACAATACCAAAATTCTAGGAAGTTCTTCTATACTAGTCCTCAAAGTTCATCTTAGTTCTACATGCTCTAATCATGGTTTAACTAAATCTAGCCTCCAAAGTTTGTACTAAACTTCCTCTAATACCAACTGTAATGCCCCATCCCTAGATACCCAGAGTCGGTGCATTATTACATAACATTGGCATGATCACAAGAAATATCATTTCTCGAAAGACCGATTAGTTTAGTATCCTTGGAAACACTAGATATATTCATAAAGTTTACATTACATCAATACGTGAAAAACTACAACAACATATTGTCTTCATATCCCCTCATACTATCCCTGCAGGTCATTCATAAAATTTTTATTCACAACCTGGGAAAAATAAAACATTGAAATTGGTTAGCTCAGATGCTCATTAAGGATAACAATATAGCGGGAACTTTCATAAATAAACATAAAAATTTAATGCAATGTATAACCAAAACAAAAGCCTTTTAAACTTTAACGTCAGGATAATATGGCAATGATAAAATGAAATAATTCGATTTACTTATTCACATAGATATTCTACTAGTCGAATAATCACATGCAATATTAATAAATACTTTCATAATGATGGAATGCATAATGCCAGACTATCATAACCACATAGTCAAGGCCTCGTGCCAAGACTACAAATAAGATTTTGTCAAGGTCTTGTGCCAAGACACTAGTTTGTCTCATGAGACCTACCGATACATCGAGGAGCTATAGCGGGCTCCACCCGTCACTTACTAAGTCCAATGCATTCGACATATGAAAAGTTTGAAATATAACATACATTCGTATTAAAACTAGCATACAAAATGTCAATATGTAATCCACAAGCCATGAATGGTATAAAAATAGCACATCCACAGTCAAACATAACTCATTCGATAAAATATGGAAGATTGTATTGTATCATAATATCCTCAATCGAGAATGATGAATGATATTGACATAGATGAAAATAATCATCAAAACAATTAGAGTGAAATTTCTCCATTTTTCTTGAACACATTTAAAAGTCACACTATTTGTCAAGAATCCATTTAAAATAGATTTTAGAATCAAAGTGTCCCATACCAATTTGAAACTTTTAAAAGGAATTTTGATTTGAAAACTTTAATGTCCATATAAATAAATCCTTACAACCATTTTTAAAACTTGTACATTAATGAAAAAGATTTAGAATAATCAATCTTTAAAAAAAATTAAAATGATATTTTAGTTAGAGTTTCTAACCAAAAGAGAGACACATGAATAAAAATAATTGAGGAAATAAAAACATTGTAATATAATGAGAATAAAGGAATTCATGATATATTATGTCAAAGTACATTATATACACCATATAAAACTGATTTGGTGTATAATAATAAAGGATTCTCAATGGAATGTAAATTGAGATGAAATCTCTCATAAAGGCTGTATCCATAGGTTAAGGATAAATAAATGACATTATTATGTGTGAAAAATAAAAATACACTCAATATGATTGGATATTAAGTTTAAAACAATCAAAGGACATTCACACAAATTCTTGTAAAAACAACACCAATGAATTGGATATTTAACTCCACAAATACAGATTGAGTTAAAAATTACTCTTATCAAGTTCATACCGATCGCTTGAGAATTTATCAATGGATTGATTATGTGTATAAAAAGTATATCCATAGAAAGGGGAGTGAAAATTATGAAATAAGAAAATGAATAATTATTCCACACATAATCTTGGAGTAAAATAATCAATGAAGTATGCGTAAAGCTGAATGAGTGGAAATTGAAATTTGTAATTCCCTTACCAATTTGGTAACATAAGAAACATACACCCATGAAATAAGGATCATAAAATGATGATGTAAATATAGATGAATTAATGTATATTACACAATTAATACAAACATGGGCAATACACACACCACATGGAATAAATAAGCGATGAATAATGGAAATCTCACGGATTTAACAGTGAGATACGAAACCCCTTACTTTGTACGTTTTCCTTGGTCGGAGATTGGTTAAACTACTTTATAATGGTGAAATAATTTTTATTGAATTATACAAGAATAATTTACATTAATATGATATCATATATTATCTTTTAACATTTATTTGTTAATAATATCTTAGTATTATCGTCATTTCGGGTGTTAACTTACTCATTTTCCTTTATATTCTTTGTTACGTAAGCCATGTTTGTTATAGATAGGTTGTATCTTATTCATATCCATAATTATATCAAGTCCTTAAAAATTATTTTTAATCATCAAATGAAAATTATACTTGAATGGATATGACGGAGAATAATTCTCATCGCATTCGTGGAGACGGTAGTCCGTACGTACGCACGAGTGACAATATCATTCTTTTGATGTTAAAATAATATATAATTGGATGGTATATCATATTGAAATAATAATTATCATGTTATTTTTATTATTTACATGAATTACACATCATTATTATACCCATCCAAATAATAATTTCTTGAATGAAAATTACACCACGACGTGGAGACGGTAAGCCGTTGGTATGCACGTACGGTGACATGCCATTAAAAAGATAAATAAAATACTTAATATGGTTGTACAATATTTATAATAACATAATAGTATATAGAATATACTGGTTTTGTTATTTTAGAATATATATAACAAATAAAGAAGATGTTGAAGAAGAAAGGAACTTGAAAAGGGATGGTGAAATCATTACCTCTTCTCCGGGTTCTTCCTTTCGATTTGATCAAAAGGGCTCATTAGGTTGGATTTCTGACTAATGGAAGGCCTCTATGCTGATTGAGGTATGTTGAGAGAGTATTTGGGCAGAGTTTGGACGAACCAAAAGGCTTTGAAGGTGTGAATTAATGAGAAGGGGGAGTGCCCTTTTATAAGAGGGGTGAGGGGCACATTTGGAAAAGCTATAAATAATATTTTATAATAAATTCATATTCGTTTTATAATGGCTCCAAAGTAGATTATTTAAATTTTAAGGTGGGTATAGGTCGAAGAAAACTCAACCAATACGATTTAGACATGTTTGGGTTACTATATTAACCTTATCATTAAGTATTAACTCTTAGTTAATTAGTTTCACTTTTACAATGTCTCTTTGTATTTTTATATTATATGGTTAATAAACATACTATATTAATCTAAGATACCCCCAAGTGGTCCATTAATTGGACACCTATCATTATATAAGTCCCTTGGACGAACCTTAGATTTTTAAGAATTTAATACCAATTAATAATATTTTATTTTATTTTAAAAACAATTTTATGTCAATTTTGACACTATTCAATAATTGATTTTTGTAAAAATAATAACAGAATTATTACTTCAAAAAAGTTAACTAAAACAATCATAAAATTTCATATTATCCTAAGAAATTATATTTATTTATAAAAAGTCTGAAATTACATTTATTTGGGTATTTATAAAATCCATTATTCTAATTTTTCATTAATTATGTAATTTCTACATCACTATTGTGTCATAAATAAATTAAATAATATAATGTCTAAAAATTATAAATAAAATACAATTAAGTATTAAATAGTTTTAGCTTTATAATTGATATTTATAGTCGAAACTCCAACATATATAACCCTATGTAAAAATTGTTTTTCTAAAATATATATGCTTATGTCATTTTTGTATTTATTTTAACCTATTTAAAGTAAATTGTCCTTTTCACCTACAAGTGGATCCATGGGGTCCCAAAATATACCCAAAGATGTCCATGGTCAGAACTGTATCCACCAATAAGGTTAGGACACGTTTTAGGGTAATTTAGTATTATTATAATATTATTTTTTAAACCTCATTTACCAGATTTACCCTTTAACCGTGGTAAATAAAATATTTACCGAAATAATTATTCAAAATGTCAAAAAATAAAAGTTAACTATTTACACAATTTGGACATCATGATTCCAAATATAGAATCTATTTTTCCAAATTCATAACACATAAGTGGCAGAAATTAATTTAAAATTAATTCCTGCTGTCAAAACAAAAATCTTGTTTTTAGGATATAATAACTATCAAAAGATTGATACTTGTTTTTGTCCGGTTTAATTGTGAAATCATGTCTAATGAACAACATTGTATTAAATGGTAAAAATATATTATAAATATACTTTAAAACTACTCAAATTCACAATTTATCACTATTAATTATTTTGATTAAAAAAGTTGTTTTTAATTAAAATTTAAAAATTTTCACTCTTCATCAAAATATTGATGTAATTCGAAAAGTACCAAAATTTCATCGTAGGATAAATTTGATACCCCTAATCCAAAAATGATGTGCATTTTGAGAGATAAAATTTCTAAAATTTTAAAATGTTGGTATTACTATTCATAACGGCTAGTTTGATTGGTTGTGGTGTGTTAGAATCTCGAAGTTGCATACAATGCACGCCATTGCATTATTCAAAGGGAAACGTATCGTGGAAGCCTGGGGTGTTATAATAATATTTGGATATAAATCCATGTTGATCTCCCTTTTATTGGGAAAACATGTTAGATCATTCATTGATTGGGATGATATTCATTCAGGACACTACACAAAGGGTGAAGATAGATCTACACAACATTGTTCATAACACAAATCTTTCATAAATCTTATGCTTAATGTTTTCAAAAGAAATTAGAGTATGAGGTTATTAATCAATTTTTTCTCATTTTTTTTCCTCCCTTTGTTGATAACTAGTTGGGTAAGCATGGTAAGTTGACATCATTGTTTTTGGATCCTTTTAGATTGTAGATACACTCATAAAGAAGGAATATCAGTTAGAGTTTCCATATAATTTCACATCAAATCTAAATTTGATACATGTTTTCTCGAAGATAAGGGACAACCCAGGTCCTTCCCAAGTGATTGAATTGAATTATATAGATCTTTATCTTGGTAAAACATTTTTCAAGGTACTGTTTTATATTATGGATCACTATGATATGGTATGACATGATAAAATAATTACTATGGTTAAGTATTGTGGAAGTGATGATTGGATAAAAACATATAGGAGTGGGAATAACTAATGAAGAGGCCATGTATTTTAATTTTTCTATATCTATAATAGTGATCACATTTTGGGGATAAAAATCATTTTTCTCTGGAAATTATAATGTTCTATTACTTTTTTACATTTACTTCTTGAAAAATGATTAGTCTACATGGAGTTGGGTCTTATTGTCGTGTAATCATAGTAAATTTACATATGTTTTTGAGTCACATGTGGTTATTCAAGGTGGTGTTTGTTTAGCGAAAACCAATCTTTTTTTCCTAGAATATTGTGAGGCGTATGTGGTGAAACTGGTAGGTAGAACACAGTTTATTCAAACTGAGCGGCAACTGAGTGCTATTTGTGCACCCCCAATGAGAAGGGATATGAATGGTTTTCGTAGGGTTAAAGTAATCATGGTAACAAACCATGAACCCCAAACAAGATCTATTTAGAGGGAACACGATTATGGTTTAAGAACACTCTTAATTATGCAGAATCTACAGTAAACCATGGTTACATATATTTAACGTTCTAGTATTTTAAATAAATTCATGGGACCCCCGTTTAACCTATAGTGCCAACTTATCTCATATTGGATCGAAAAAATCCTTCATAAATAATCTAGATACATATGATTTTCATTATATGGGGATTTTATTCATTCTTGATGGATCATCTCATGGAATGTAGTGTTTTTTATCCAGTTTGTATTTCTTATTAACATCTTCATTGAATCCATTTTCCACTAATCTTATAAAACAAGAAGGGGTTGTGTGTGCTAGATATAAGGGTTTTTAAAAATTATGGAAGTGTATATTATTGATTAAGAATAATGACAAACATATGTAATCTTATCTAGTGCAATTTTTGAGTGTATTATGGTCTACATCTAATCTTGAGGTAAATGTTTCTTTAAAAAAATTTAAATATATTAATTTCATTTTTTTTCTTGTAAATTAATCTATTTTACTCATTTAAATGAATTTAATTGTGATTACTAAGGATTTATTAGAATGTAATCATATTTTGAATTTAGTTTTTTTATGGGGTTTTTATTACCACGTTTTTGATAAAATTCATGAATGTTTGTTTGGGAATATAAATGGTTTTCTAGACTATAAAAATGGTTAGATTGGTATTGGATTTTTTTTCAAAATTGTTTGCATGTTTTTTTAAATTTATTTAGAAAAAAATTGAAAATTTAGAACCTATGCTATGTTAGTAATAGATATGACACTCATAATTTCATTAATTCCAAATTGAGGGTTTCATTCACATTTGTGTTAATAATTACACAAATAATTATAATAATTTCTTTTTACGTTCCTACAACATTGGGGATCTCTTTTTATGTCTATAATGTTTACGAATATTCTACAGCCCAAATAAAAGGATTATAATTTTATGATTATCATTTTACATGAATGATTGGTTATTGTTATTTTATTACATGTATTAACATGAATGACTTGTGATGGTTATTTTCTCCCTTTTTTAACATGTTGGATTGGTAATGAATATTTCTCAATTTTTCACACGATGTATTTTTCGTTGTTATTTTATACATCAATAACATATGATGTATTCAAGGATATTATTGATTACTTTCTCATTATTAATCACTTATAATTTTCATATTAATTTTTCTTTTGTGAGTATGAATGTATTTCATAAGGATATATGTTATGATATAAAAATGGTTTTAATTTATGAATATTTTTTATAAATGTTTACTTCTTCCATATAGAAATAATGTATTATAATTATTAAACTATGTATTTATTATGTGGTTTATTAATACAAGTATTAGTCATGAAACCATATTGTTATATTTGAGGGGTTTTAGACTTAGTTTTATAGGACCATAGAATTCTGATTGTCAACGCGTACTTGTTTTCTTCTCTTTATTTCATTACCTTTATTGCAGGATCGTTTGAAGGTTATTGTTGCTCACATATATACATGTTTGTCTAGTCATATCATAAATTTTGGATATTCCTGGACAACATTGATTTTATAGATCATTAATTTATATATTACTTCCAAATTTCACTCTTTTTTTATGATTTATTTGTATTATATGATACTTTTTAATGGTAACTTGTTGCACCTCACCAGTGTTAGTTCATAGCTTTGGTGGATTGTTTTATTTCTCACTTGGATTGGTTCATTATGGAGTTCATACCTCGTATTTAGGTTGGGTATCACAACATCCCCAAAATATGGAGTTTCATCATTGAAATGATTCCCTGAGATTTAGTTAGCATTATATGTGAACAACTCGAGACATTATTCCCATATATAAGGCTCCTTATTCCATATATCTAATGTTATATTTATATAATACCACATTAATATTATATAAAAACTATATTTCTATGATGATTTTTCTCACTCTGACCCAAAATAAAAAACATTTTAAAATGAATGATGAGTTCAACTAAAAACTGACATCCACTTCATTGATCAAATAATATACATTAAGTTGGAATCTACAAAGATGAGTAACATGAATCATACATTCTATAACACTATAACCCTATCAAATCAGTAACTTCTATTATCTATTATAAATTATCTCAAAAACCTTGAATATCCCTACATATATAGGCACCAATTTTTCTAAACAATGAATATTATAATAAATGAATCATGGTTAAACTCATAAGAAAACACAATCACATTCCCCAAATTCGTTAGGATAACATCATTAACAAGAATTTTTCCTAATATAGTACTAAACGGTTGGTAACTATTTCATAATTAGAAGAATATTCTTTATCAATTCTTATTATAGACACATCTTAATAGAAACAAACTCAATAGACTTATGAAAAAATAGAGGCAATAAAAATAGTTTACTGTATAAATCCTCAATGGGATCTATATGAATCAAAGTGTGATAATTATTATTATAGGAAATCTACACTATAGTGCGATAACTATCCCATGAACTTCTTAACTCCTGAACATTTTTTTATAAAAGTTTCTCTAGAAACATATTAGTATACTCAAATTACCTATAGTTCTCTAGTTTTAATGTTGTTCTCAAATTTACTCCTGTGTATATAAATTTTCCAGGACATTTCCATAAGTAAGATGTAAAAAGATAATGTTGATATAATATAGTACCATATAGAACACAATAAACAAGTAAAATATCATCTATACAAAATCATCCTAACTCAACATGAATGAATGTAACATGTGCATATTATATTATATAGTTCAATACATATAAATATTATATCTTTAATATATTTTTTTACAAGAAACGCTAAATTTGAACGAATAATGATTGAAAAGTGAAATATTATTATTTAATGAGATAGTTATCTATTAGTTGTTCGATTACAGGTTTGAATAGTAATTACTAAATTAAAAAAATGAAGGGCTAATAAATTTATAAATTTAATACATTATTTATAAAATTAAAATAAATGAATATTTGAACAAGTTGAATATAATGGAGAAGTAATCTGAAAACCCATTTTTATATGTTCAATGTCTTATTATCTTAGTATATTAAATTAATCACCATTAAAGGATAATTTTTATGAAATTAATATAAACGATATATTCAAAAAAAATTAACATTCATATAATTTTCTGTTAATAAAAGAATAATAATTCAATTTTTTTATGATTAAAATGGTATTTTTTGAAAAAAAATGTTTTCATCTTGTTTTCCTAACTTATTTAAAAATACGTTTTTCCTCATATAAAAGTTGAATAATAAAAAATAGATATATTATTTATAATTTGGAGATTCAAATTTTGAGAATATGTCCCCATTATTTTTGGTCACTATTAACAGAAGTTTTGGTAATGATTCTCATCTTCATGTAGTTAAAAGGGTAAAATATTTTTGACACTTTAGAATAATGATTAGAAATTTATATAACACACCCCTTTATCATTTTTGATAAGTGTATTTCAAAAATATAGATTCAAATCCAGAATAAATGGATACTTGTTCTCAATTTTCTCTAATTATTTCCTCTGTAATACTTTAAGAAAATAATAAATAAAATATAACACACTCTTGAATTCAATACCTATAGTTTTTTATATAATGATTAAGTAAAATTATTTGTATTTTAAATTATTATTTAAAATATAAAATAATTTATTTATGAAGGATTTTTATTTTTAATTTTTGGTGATTCAATAATTACATTAAATGATTACGTAACACTAACTATATTCTTAACAATTTAATTCAAAAATAAAAAAAAAGATTTACTAAAAATTAATATTAATAAAATTTAGGTGAATTATTGTGTTCAAAAAATATCATAGTTAAATATTATATATTATGAAATTTATAATGGATAATATTTTAATTAAATGTTTAGTGTGTTTTCATAAATTTCATATTAAATTAATTTTGTCAAAATTGACATTAATAATATTTTATATAAATATTTATTTTATAAAATAAATGAAAAATCTAAAAATTGCATAAATAATAAATGATGGATTATAAATGGTAAAAAAATTAATTCCATTCCCATTTAATCTATAATTTTTTTATAGGTATATTTTTAAATCATTATTATTTAAAAAGTCATTACATTAATGAATATTGAAAATGGCTAACTAATTTGTTAATTAAATAAATAATGAGTAAAGTGACATGAAATACTATATTAATTTAATTTTCATATTTTCTCTATATCTTATATTTTTTTCTTTAATATCTATATATATTTGTAAATATATGGTATCATAATTATTTAATTAAATTTTAATATTTTTTTAATTCCATTTATGTACTTTCAATCTCATATAAATGGACGCCCATTATAAATTTTACGTACACCACATTGTATCTTATATCATGAAAAAAATGTAAAATTATAATCTCAATTATCATATCCATAAATTTTATGATCTTATTTATCTTAAAATCCCTTTTCATGGGTCCATAAGAAATGATCTAACAAAGGACTCCAGAAGAAGTGGTAATCAACTGACCCTAATTATATTAAATGATTTATACTTATACCTTCATTTATTATATGGTACTAAATATAAAATAACAACCATGTTATATTAAATATACTAAATTTTATTTATGATAATGGAGAAGCAATTATCCACCCTATTTTCCATCAAATGGTATGTGAACGTATCACTCGTACAAACATGTGGACTACAAACTCCACATAGCGATACAATTCATTTTTCAAAAAATCGTTCATGATGGATATTTTTATGGATTAAATGTTTTTATGTGATATTTATGTATTTAATTTTAGTCTTTAATGAAAATATTAAACCTAACATCTTACCTTCTAAGGCATTGATAAATAATAATATCACACTTGCATACGGGTGGACTACAACCTCCACGCACCAATGAAATTCCTTTTTTCATTATGATATACAAGAATATTAAAAAGGAAATAATTAACTAATATATATGATATATATATATATATAAGATAATAATTATTCAATAATGGTAAATTACTATTTACCATTCTTTCATTGAATTCATCAAACTGAGAAAACATTTTTCTTATTTATGTACAACTTACCATCTCCATGAATGGTGTAGCTAATTTATTTATAGATAATGTTTAAATATGATTATAAATATTTATATTATAAATATATAATATTTTTACAACATAAATAACAATTTGGGGATTATATAACAACAATCAATGTATAAGTACCTGAATTTAAAAATATAAATTCTTTTGAAAAATAATTTTCAAAACCTAAAAATGATGATTTTAATAAATAATTATTAACAAATGATTATTAAAATATTATAAGTGGGCCATGTAAAATATTATAAGTATGTATTCCCCTGAGAGAAATAATAATTACAATTTACATTTATTATATATTATATTATATCCCTTTATAATCAATTCAAACTTAAGGTAACAAATTTTCTTCTAAATTTTATGTTGATGACTCTCATGTCATATTCACCAATAGTTTCATTTATGAATGGTACATAGTAACCATGAATGAATTTAATGATTATTCCCAAGAGAATTATTATTAATTATATCCTTATCTATATTTTTCTCTTTTATGAGTTCCTTACCTTATTTATAACAAATTGTCAGTGATAATGTTATTATCAAATTTTTGATCAGGATTGTTTATTATTAATTTTTTTATGAGGATATTTATTTTTTTATTTCACAAAAATATGATTCATTTTATTCTATAATGGTAATTTCGGGAGAAAAAATAATTTTTTATAAATTTTTAAACACTAGGCACTCAAGTTACCTATTTAATTTTTTGCATGATGAAAATATATTTCCCTCTTCGGTTGAATTTTTTTTCTTCATTATCGATGGTTTAAAAAACATTAAAGTAATTATTTATTAATATCGATTTCATATTTTATTTATTTTTCAAACAAATTTCTTTTTACAAAAATTATCTAAATTGGATCTTCATATTTTTCTGTGAATGATTTACTTTAGACTTTTTACCAAATATGTGAAATTAATATAATATTTATCAAACACAACATGAATTGAATTTCATGCTATCCTGATATCTAAATAGTATTAATATTCATTTATTGGTTTAAAAAGTTCTTTTAATGTAATGGTTTTTCCTTAATATTTGTTTAAATATTAATAATTTAATTTAGTTATTCTACATAAAATGTATATTTTCCTCATGAAATATTGTAAGTGAACCTTTAATGGTATTTCTATTGTCGATAACATCCTTGGAAGATAATTACTCTCTACTGGGGATAAGATCCCCTTGTATCATTCTTATTATTTATTTGGATGGATTATTAATTTGAAGAAGAAATGTTTTTGAAACCTATTTATTTTCATGAATTATTATATGTGAAATTGATTAAATGTTAATAAAACATGTTTTCGTATCATGGGTTATAGTATGATTAATGGTTTCTAAAAATATGAAAAAAATATATAAATTTATTTTGATAATGAGATCTATGGGACCCAAATTTATAATCCTAAAATACTTAAGGTGAACATGGAATTCACTAGATATAATTATAACTATTATCGATATTTATCCCTATTTAGTTTGGGGAATTGTCCAATATGACAGTATTAGGATTAAAACATGACTAATATGATTGAACTCGGAGTTAACCTAATATATGATGATAGTCTTGGAAGTAATAAGTGTATAAAAAGTTTTTTTCTATGATTTATTTATCCCAAAATATTATTTTTGATGAAAGTATAATGATCCCATGAATAATGTTATTTGATTAAAATGTGGATGATATATTATGATCTTCCAAGGATATTTCCATGAATCTGGATTCAAATCTATGATACTTTGAACATGGTGGTTAAATTTTAATCTCATGTTAATGTACCCTTACGATCATGGTTTTCATATGTTTTCATTAATATCTACCTTGAATAAATTACTAAGAATATGATATAACACTTTATTATGATTTCTTCTCCCTAAGATATGATGATGTTTTTATCTATTAATTTTCTATGATTGTTCATTGTTATGAGGAATTATGTGGGAGATGATGTTCATATTTTATGAGTCATTTTATTGTGATGAAGTTTCCAACGACACTCAACCACTATGTTTATTGAATAGATCATAATATTTTATAATGAATATTAATCTAATAATATGTGACATTTATGATAGAAGATTATGGGTCATTATATATGGTCTCACCAAAATAATTGGTAATAGTTAGAAACTAAGATGATATCGAATTAGTGGGATCCCTTAGGATAATATTATATATTGGACAATTTCATAAGTTATAAATAATGGAGTATATTTTTCCTATAAAAAATCCATGTCTTGATACAATAAATGAATGTTGTATTGATACTATAGAGACCCAAAATTTTATGTTCATGGATATTACATTACTTTTTCAGAATACTTAATACATAACAAAAACCAACACTCAAGGATTGTAATAGTTTAGTCTATTTGGAAGCTTGGAACATAATCTTCTAATCCTTGTGAAATATCTTCAACATCTCCCATAAAGATCTTTCACTTTTGTTTTCTTACCAAAAACCGTTCTTTATATCATTTGGAAAATAAAACATATAAAGGGTTATCTCAAATACTCATTAAGGGTAAGCATGGAGAAAATTAAACAAACCATATACATTTGAACTTAAAAACCTCACAATAATGTTTAAACCTCAAAATATTGAACAATGAAATAAAACATGGAAGTATATATGGCATAGATCATAATGGAACATCAATAAAGATAAAATATCATGGGAATAAAACCTGTAATTGTGGAAAACCATTAAGTACTTTATATTATTTCCATAGTAGCCAAGGCATTGCTGCCAAAACCATCTTAGTGGAAAAAGTACCTTTCTGAATCGAGTTCACTCCTCGTTCCAGTCCTGTATCACTAAACCAGATTATCTTGCCATTCCATCCATGTCTAACTCATGAGATATAAATATTTACCCAATTATTTTGAGGGAGATATAGGTCCCACCCATCTCATAATGAAATCATTCTTAATTGTGCAACAAAATAAACATAAATCATTCATCATAACCTAATGAATAAAACGAGTTTCATAATCAACATCCCATCATAACATAATCCATATAAAACAAATGGATATAATTTCATCATAAGAATAATCAAACCACGTAAATAATAGAGACATTATACTTGAATCATAATCATACTAAATAATGTCATCTTATATGGAAAATAGTTTTGACAAAACACATGAAATTAATTCTTGAGGAAAATATCATTTCTTATTCAAAATAATTTTCTTTTCAAAAAATGCCATTCAATATTAAAAGAAAGGGATTTTGTGGAAACTAATAATGAAATATTTTATAGGAATATTCATGGAAATTAGGATTTATGAAATCGTAAAAAAAATTTCTTTCCTTATAAGTTAAAAAAACATTCTCCTCGTACTTTTTCCGAAAAACTCAAAAAGATCCTCGTATGGTAAACAAAAGAAAGATTAAATTCATAACACATTGTAAAATTCAAAGTGGGGTAATAATGAATTTTAACATACATGGGCGAATATTAAACACTTTATGAAAAAACATTTTTATGGAAATGGATGAAAAATATAACCCTTGTAAATCCTTACGTATAAACAATCTCGGATAAAAATGAGATTTGAAAAATTATCACTTACCTTATGTTCGACATTCTTCATATGTATCCAAACCTCCTATATAATGATTTAAATAATGTAATTGAATTATAAAATAATAACATTAATTGTTATGATATAATATATGGTTCACTTATGACTTTATATTTCCTGTTCTTTTGTAAATTCCATGTTAAAGCAGCGTTTTGGGTAAAATCATTTCATTTATCGTATGTGTTTGGACTTGTTGTTCTTGATATTATTATTACTTATATCATAGTTTACTAACTTACAGAATGTAAAACATGATTTCTATATCATATATATTCAGTATATATATATATATAATATATAGATAAATAAAATGAAACACATCATTCATAGAGATGGTAGGCCGTACGTACACATGAACGCTGTTTTCCTTTCGTTATTGACTTGAATGGAAGTAAGTAAATAACATATACATAAATCCAGTAGAATTATTGTGTTATATATACCATTATTATTCATTATATATACTTCATAATCATTCTGTAATGGTTAAAATGGAGATTGAACCTCATCGCGTCGTGGAGGCGGTAATCCGTACATACGCACAAGCGATGATATCATTCCCATAATTATTCAATGGAATTGGAGTGGATGAAAAAATATCTCAAAATTAGTATGATGTTATAATAACCAAATATAGTTATTCTTTACACCATTATACCCATCCAATTAAGGTGGTGGTGGAAAAATATATTACACCACGTCGTGGAGACGGTATTCTGTACGTACACACGCGTGATCATTTCGTTTCCCGTAGGATGGATAGAAGGTGAAATAGTGTTTTTACATATTTATAATAGCATATCAGTATATTAGTGATACTTATGTTATTACATAATAATGAAACAACTAATGAAGAATATGTTTATGAAGAAATAAACTTGAATGAATCGGTAGAAAATATTACCTCTTCTTCGACGCACCACTTTTACGCTTCATTATAAGGGACTAGAGTTGGTCAATTGAGAAGACCAGAACCTCCAGAATTTTACTAGAGAATTGGGGAAGTGAAATGGTTCGGGTTTGGCTGAGCATGAAGGCTCAACGTGTTGTGATGAGGAGAGGGAGGAGGTACCTTTTTATAAGGGAAGAGAGGGGCACCTTTGGAAACCTCAAAAAATATTAATTTATAATAAATTAAACCCTACTTAAAAACCACCATAAATGACTCATATTCTATTATGAGATGAGATATGGTTGCAATATCATAATACCATAAAATTTATACATGTTGTAAATTTATTTTAAACCTTATCAACTTGATTTATCCTTATTTAGTTTATTTAATATTATTTGTGGTAATAAGATTCTAAATTTTAAATTGTTATAAATAATTACTTATGAGTTTTTAATTGTCCATAATTGGATCATTTATGATATTTATAACCATATAAATTTTAATTTATAATTATTTAATATTTTTGTTATTTTTAAACAAATTTATATTATGTTATTTTTATAAAATAACAATAGTGGCAATGTTCACACTATTCATTTATTTGAATTTAAATAAAATATAAATGGAAGATATGTACGAACTAAAATATTTAATAGATACATTAAATGTCTTATTTATCTAAAAAAATTAGTGGATCACATTTTATAGTTCATATTATATTTATTTTAATATTTTTAAAACCATTTTTTTTTATATTTGAATCAATAAAATAATTTCAAATCACTATTGTATCACCTTTAATAATAATTATTTAATCCCTAAAAATTTTAAATAAATTTACATAATGTATATAGTTTTATTATATTTTCGGAGTCTATTCATGTTCTATGTTTCATGATTTTTATCACTAAATTAAATTTAATATACATATAAGATTTAAGAGAGTGACATGTTGTCACTTTCTTTGGTTTTAAAAATAATTAAATTATTTGCAGGGTTACAAATACATAAAATGAATATATTCCAACCCTTAGGTGATATGGGTCAACTTTTAGTCATCCAATATAATTTTTGCAGGTGTTACGGTAATTTTATAATCTTATTTTTACCATTAATTGCCCTATTTACCTTTAACAACAGTAAATATAAATTACCGTAGTTACTATACATAATATCAAAAAATTAAAAGTAACCTATTAAAATAATTTGGACCCACTGAATTCAAATATGGAATCCATTTTTCAAAATTCAAAACACTAAATATGCAGTAATTAATTTAGAATTAATCTCATTGTTAAGAAAATGTGTTTTAAAAGTTAAAACATTGCCAAAGATTGAAATGTTTTTACCTATGAATTCCATGTAAAATTAATGGTAAGGACATAAATTATATTAAATTGTAAAAATATATTCTATTTATACTTTAAAAGCATTCAATATTATAATTTAACAATATAATGTTTTGCGATCAAAAAAGTTGTTTTTAATTAAAATATAGCGTGTTTTTAGTATTCATTAAAATATGAAAGTTATCAGAACAATATGAAAAATTTATCCAAAGTAAAATATTATATCTTGATTCCAAAGAAGAATTTTATTTTATACAACTGAACTTATAAATATGTCAAAAACTAGATTTAATGTGGGTCCACCATCAAAAGCTGGCAAAACCGCATTTTTTTGAATAATACCTTTTTTACTCAAAAAATTTATTTTGTTCTCAGACGATGTTCTAGAAAATTTGTAACATGAAAAATAATGTTATAACATTCAAAATGTAGTCAATAATATTCATGACATCTAGTTCATAATATTATAACAATATATCATTGTTTAGTGAAACCCGATATTGCGTATTACACAAGCTATCGAGGAAGGTCGTGATTGCGTGTAATGCAAGCCATGTCAAGGTTGCGTGTAGTGAAAGATCCCTATGATGTTGTGTATGACATAATAAAAACATATTTCATTTAAAAATTACACAAAATCTATACATAATGTTGTGTAGAATAATTTCTTCAAAACAAACTGAAAATTGTGTGTAACACGAGCTAATAATAGTGTTGTGTATACTACAAGCTAATACAGTGTTGCATATAGCACAAGATAATTTTGGTGTAACATAAAACACAATACATCAATGAAATTAAAAATAAAAATTCTCATAAAATCTCGGGATGTTACATTCTACCCCCTTTAAAATGAATTTCTACCTCGAAATTCGTCAGGGTTATAATGGTTTACTACTTGAATGTTTCTTTCATAGAAACCCACATTGTAAAAATGAATATTAAAATTTTATTTTAAAAAGTTATGTATAAAACATAACGTTTTCCCAAATTGACTCATCATAGGGTTTCCATATAGGAGAACATATGGGAATATATGGATATGGAAGAGAAATCTAAACATCAAGTTATAATGAAGATTGGTAGAGAACATGGCTATGAAAAATCCAACAATCACAAAGTCATAAATTTGTGATGATCTAAGGTATCATCTGATTCATCAGATATAAGAGCACTAAGACAACATTTTTGGTTTTCAATATCAGTTTCCTAAAGTTGAAAATTATAAATTAGAAAAAATACTTACTTGATTTCAGTGTAATATCATTGTTGTTCATCCTATGAAAAATTTCCACTTCATCTCTTATTTTAAGAACAGATGTTGAATTTTTCCTTCTCGAAGTGTTAGCATATCATGTGATTGGAATATAGTTCACTCCTATCTACCTCTATCACTAGTTATTAAATATACACAAGTCCATATATACGAATATTAATCGTATATAGTTCCTAAAATGGACATATACTTCATCTATCATAATTCTTAATAAAACTAAACTAGTTTCTACTAACTAGAGACTACCTGTAGGCTAGTGGTAGGTGATAAAGGCCCATCACACTTTGGTTGTGGGTTTGATTCCCACAGCCTTGTCCAACGCGATGGGTTGTCTCTCTTTCTATAGGTTCTCCTTTTTTAAAACTATACTATTATAACATTCTTTAAATAATATCAAAAAACAATTTCTATCCTTAACTAATACTATCTGATGTCCAACATAATGCATTCCAATCTTTAGGCTAATGCAAAATACATCTGCTCAATCTCATAGTATAAAGAAAGTGATTACTTGAAATTTCACATAACAAGCACCAGAATACCATCATTTATCCACCAGATATCATAAGATATATATTTTTGATCACATTTTAAATATGTAAATATATTAATTATTTATTCTTTTAAAACATGGATTACCATAGAATCATTGTGAAAACATGAATGTAGTCAAAAGTCATCTCTTTCCACATACCAAAATAAGACAATTTCTATATACTCAAACCATGATATCACTTTGTCCGTATATGAGCTGATTAATATTATCAAATATTTCATTATCTCATTATCCCTTCATTATGCGCATATCATCTGCTTTCCAAAAATATTTCAATCTCTTTTCATGGTTATCGGTACCATACAATTATTGAAAACCAATAAATAGATATTCCAATATTCCAAGATACTATAAATGAGATTCAATGATACTATATTGAAATACCATTACATAAACACTTAATCATTACACAACACCATTTTCATACTCAGCAACACAAATAGTGATCTCATGTGACTTCCCTCTGTCCTTTTACTTAATAGGTTGCTCATGTAGATCATCATTAACCCTTGTATTTGGGCATTGATTATAATAATGCCCCATTTCCGTGAACTTAAAGCATTGAAGGTTTGGTGGAGTTTTTATTTAGTCTTTTCTCTATTCACATCATTAGCTACCTTTTTCCCATTACTTCCACACTCAGCTGCTTGATGACATTCTTTTCCACACTTGAAACAATTCTTGTACCATTTAGACAATCTCCACCCTGCTTATTTCCACACATTGAACAAAAAGAAACATCCATCTTCTTTTCACCATTGTTCTGAGATTTTTCCTTGAACTCCATCATTCATTTCTTGTAAAAACCATGATATGGATATATAACACCAACTTATATTTCTACCATGACAGCACAACACACAATTTCTTCATATCTACTGAATTCTCTTATATCTAATGCCCTTCGAAGACTCGGTTTTAAGACACTGAAGAATTGATAAACTTTACTTTCAGGTTGGATGATAAAATAGGATGCATACCTTTCAGGCCTTGTAAAAGTATCTTTATATATACCAAAAGATTCATCATCCTTTTTCATAATCTCAAGGAACTCCTTTTCCATCTTTGTTCGAAGAATATGAGGGAAGTACTTATTGAAAAACAAGTTCCTGAACTCATCCCATTCCATTGATTCAATTTCATCTTGGGGCCTTGTATTCTTAATTAGAGTCCACCACTAGTTTTCTTCAACTTTTATATGGTAAATATCCAGAATTACTTTTTAATGTTTTGTAAAGAAAAGAAAGGAAAATATCTTTTCAATGGAACTGAGACATTGTTCATCAACAATTTGATCACATGATCCACTGAAAGGAGGTGGGGCTTGCCTCATGAAGGACTCAATAGAATATTGTTCCCTTATCTGCTAATTTTGAGGTCCAAATAGATTCATATCTTGTATAAGTATAGAAATAAGATTTTTCACTCCTTCTCCCATAAAATTTGTTTGTTCTAGAGGATAATCATTGCATTTTCCATTACATTGATCAACACGCTTCCTTCGGGTTACATCCATCTTCTAAAACCCAAAAATAATATGTCAGAGGCAAAATTCATGCTAGGGAAAACAACATAATAAGGGGGGGTACCTTCAATATATAACATCTTAGGTTTAGTTATAATATTTTTACCATAATTCTAGGACTATAACCTATACTTATACGTAACCATACAGACATCCCTAAACATACTTTAGAAATATCTTCTAGGGATCTCACTAATTTTTCCCCATCCTAGTTTACAAAGGTTAACTAAAACTTTCCTCTAATACCAACTGTATAGACCCCAAAAATGACATACATAGACATTAAATTACATATTCAGAATACTTATCACATTAAAAAACCAACACTTAAGGATCGTAATAGTTTTGTGTCTTTGGAAACATGGAACATAATCTTCTAATCATAGTGAAAGATCTTCAAAATCTCCCATAATGATCATATCCTATTGTTTTCTTACCTAAAACATTTCTTTATATCCTGGTGAAATGAAAACATATAAACGGTGAGATCATATTCTCAGTAAGGGTATGCGTGGAGAAAATAAAACAAACCATATACTTCTGAACGTAAAAACATGACCATAATGTTTAAACATCAAAATCATGAGCAATGACATAAAACATGGCAGTACATGAGGCATAGATCATAATGGAACATCAATCATGATAAAATATCATGGGAATACAACATGTAATTGTGGAAAACTATTAATCACTTTATATGATTTCAATAGTTTCCAAGGCATTGCATCCAAGACCATCTTAGTGGACAAAGTCCCATATTAAATCGAGTTCATTCCTCTTTCAAGTCATGTATCACTGAACCGGAATAACATTCCATTCCAGCCATGTCTATATCAAGAGATATAAATCTTTACCCAGTGCATTAGAGGGAGATATAGGTCCCACCAATTTCATAATAAAATCATTCTTACATGTGCCACACAATATACATAAATCATTCATCATAACCCAAAGAATAAAATGGGTTTCATAAACATCATCCCATCATAATTTAATCCATATATAACAAATGTAAATTATTTTATCATAAGAAGAATCAAACTATGTAAAAAATTGAGACATTATACTCGAAACATAATCATACTAAATAATTTCATCTTAGATGGAAAATATTTTTGACAAAACACTTGAAATGAATTCTTGAAAAAAATATACTTTCTTCATCAAAATCATTTTATTTTCACAAAATGCCATTAAATTTTAAAAGAAAAGTATTTTTTGGAAGATAATCATGAAATATTTTAGAGGAAGCTTCATGAAAATTATGATTTATGAAAATGTAAAAATCAATTCATTCCGTATAAGTTAAAATAAACACTCTCCTCGTACTTTTGTCGAAAAAGTCAAAAAGATCCTCATATGGTATTGAAAAGAATGATTGATTTCATAACAGAATATAAAAAAAATATGGGTACAAAAGACTTTAAAAATACATGGATGAATATTAAACACTTTATTAAAAACATTTTTATGACATGGTTGAAAAATATAACCTAGTAAATACTTATGTATAAGCAATCTCGAATAAAAATGAGATTTGAAAAATTATCCCTTACCCTATATCCAATATGATTCATATGTATCCAAACCACCTGAATAATGATTTAAATAATGTCATTGACTTATTACAGAATCACATTAATTGTTATGGTATCATATATGGTTCACTTATGTCTTTATATTACCTGTTCTTTGGTAAATTCCATGTTAAAGCAGCATTTTGGGTAAAATTGTTTCATTTATCGTACGTGTTTCGACTTGTTGTTTATGAGATTATTATTATTATATCATGATTTACTAACTTCCAGAATGTAAAACATTATTTATATATCATATATATTCAGTATTTATATATATAATAGATAGATAAATGAAATGAAACACACCATTAATGGAGATGGTAGGTCATACGTACACATGAACAATGTTTTCCTTTCCTTATTGACATGAATGGAAGTAAGTAAATAACATATACATAAATAAAGTAGAATTATTTTGTTATATATCACTTTATTATTCATTATATATACTTTATAATCATTCTTGAAGGGTTAACATGGATATTTAATCTCTTCGCGTCATGGAGACGGTAATCTGTACGTACGCACGAGCGATGATATCATTCCCATAATTATTGAATGGAATTAGAGTGGATGAAATAATATCTAAAAATCAGTATGTTGTTATAATAACCATATATAGTTATTCTTTACACAATTATACCCATCCATGTATGGTTGTGGTGGACAAAAAGATTACACCACGGCGTGGAGACGGTATTCTGTACGTACGCACGCGCGGTGATTTCGTTTTCTGTAGGATGGATAAAAGGTAAAATGGGGTTGTTTCATATTTATAATAACATATAAATATATTATTTATTCGGATTTTATTACTTTATAATGAAACAATTAATGAATAAAAATTTGATGAAGAATGAAACTCGAAAGAATTGGTAGAATAGATTACATCTTCTTCGACGCAGATCTTTTAGGCTTCCTCTTTAAGGAATAGAGATGGTCTATTGAGATGGACAGAAACTCCCAAATGTTACTAGGGAAGTGGAGAAGGTACATGGGCAGGGGTTCCCTGAGTTTTAAGGCTCAATGTGTTGTGAAGAACAGAGGGAGGAGGTGCCCTTATATAAGGGAGGAGAGGGGCAACTTTGGAAACCTCAAAAAATATTAATTTATAATAAATCAAACCCCACATAAAAACCTCATAAAATCACTCATATTCGAATATTAGATGATATAGGGTTGTAATATCATCAATCAAAAAAATTTATACATGTTTTAAATATATTTTAAACCGTATCAACTTGATTTATCCTTATTTTATTTATTTAATCTTATCTGTTGTAATAAGATTCTAAATTTTAAATTATTATAAATAATTACTTATCTTCAGTTAATTGTCCCTAATTGTATAATTTATGAAATTTTAGACCATATAAGCTTTAATTTATAATTTTTTAAAAAAAAAATTGACATTTTTAATAAATTTTATATTATGTTATTTTTATAAAATTACAATAGTGTCAATTTTGACGATATTCATTAATTTGAATTTAAATAAAATCCACACAGAAGATATTTTCTAACTAAAATATTAAATAGATTCATAAAATGTCATATTTATCTAAAAAAATTAGTGGAGAACATTAAATAGTTCATATAATATTTATTTTAATATTTTTAAATCCATTTATTTGATATTTCAATCAATAAAATAATTTAAACATCACTATAGTGTCACCAATAATGATAATTGTTTAATCCCTAAAATTAATAATAAATTCACATAATGTAGATAATTTTAATTTATTTCTGTAGACTATTCATGATCAAACTTCCATGATGTTTATCACTAAATTAAAATTATTAGACTTATAAGATTGTATAGAATGATATGCTGTCACTTTCTTTGGTTTTAAGAATAATTAAATAATTTTCAGGATCAAAAGTCCTTAAAAGGAATCAATTATGACCCTTAGGTGATATGGGTCGACTTGTAATCATCCAATAGAATTTTGGCAGTTGTTAGTGTAATTTTATAATCTTATTTTTACCTTTAATTACCCGATTTACCTTTAATTGTAGTAAATAAAAATTACCGTAGTAACTATTCATAATATCAAAAAAAAATAAAAGTAACCTATTAACATAATTGGGACCCACTAAATTAAAATATGGAATCCATTTTTAAAAATTCAAAACACAGAAGTTGAAGTAAATAATTTAAAATTAATCCCGTTTTTAAGAAAACTGTTTTTAAAAGTTAAAACATTGTCAAAGATTGAAATGTTTTTACCTATGAATTCAATGTAAAAATAATGGTAATGACATATATTATATTAAATTGTAAAAATATATTCTACTTATAATTTAAAACTATTAAATATTATAATCTAACCATATAAATTATTGTGATGAAAAAAGTTGTTTTTAATTAAAATATAAAGTGTTTTTACTATTCATTAAAATATGAAAATTATCAGAATAATATGAAAATTTTATCCAAAGTAAATTTTTATATCCTGATTCCAAAGAAGAATTTTATTTTTCCCAATTGAACTTATAAACATGTCAGAAACTAGATTTAACGTGGGTGCACCATCAAAAGGTGAAAAAACTGCATTTTTTAAAAAAGGCATTTTTGAATCGATAAATTTATTTTATTCTCATACAATGTTCTAGAAAAATTTGTAAGATGAATAATAACGTTATAACATTCAAAATGTAGTTAATAGTGTTCATAATGGATAGTTCATAATATTAAAACAGTATATTGTTGTTTAGTGAAACCCGGTATTGCGTATTACACACGCTATCGAGAAAGGTCATGATTTCTTATAATGCAAGCCAAGTCAAGGTTTTGTGTAGTGAAAGAACCATTTATTTTTGCATATAACATAATAAAAACTTATTTCATTTATACATTAAACAAAATATATAATCAATGTTGCATAGAATAATTGGTACAAAATGAACTTGAACTTTCCTGTGACACGATCCAAGAAGAGTGTTGTGTATACTGCAATCTAATACGGTGTTTCTTATAGCACATGATAATTTTTGTGTAGCATAAAACACAAAAAATCATTGAAATTAAAAAGGATAATTCTCAAATAATCTCGGGTTGTTATAGATACAGATACCTATAAATGAAATTACCCTTTAATATATATTTAAGTATATCCCGACCATCATTTTGGCGATAAATGTGTGTGACCATAATACACTCTTTATTTTACACTTATCGAAATATTATTAAGTAAATTAGAATTATTTTAAAAAACCACCATGAAATTTTTGAATAGATGGTGGCCATTTATGAACTATGATTCTCATATGGTGTCAGAGATAGAAAATAAGATGTCATGATTTATACATCACTTCAATTATTTTTCTAGATATGTCACTATATTGAATGAATTATAATGATCATGATAACCATTTGGGATTTATTAAGAGATTGAATATAGAATAATAAATTTTAAGTGGTATGTGTATATACAAATATTGAAGTACCACATTGAGTTTTTTATGTGATTTTAATTATACTAGTAAAGGTATTAAGGAACATTCATTCAAAACATAGGAAATTAGACAATGAAATTACAATAAAAATCTTAATTGTACGATGATAACATCTCAAGTCTAAGATTCTACTCTAGTAGATTTTTGTGGTAATGGACTTCTAGAAAATCCCATTTATGTCCCTCTAGTTATGTTTGATGTTATTATAGGCACGGATTCTATTTATTTACATAAATACCATATGAATTGTTGA
This sequence comes from Viscum album, assembly GCA_963277665.1. Lineage (NCBI taxonomy): Eukaryota > Viridiplantae > Streptophyta > Magnoliopsida > Santalales > Viscaceae > Viscum > Viscum album. The sequence continues at coordinate 131,576,980 of OY728134.1, read as the reverse complement.
GGAAGGGAATTAACTTTAGATATTCTAAACAAGACAGTGATTTTATATCAATGTGATTATAAATATGATCTTCCAATGGAAGTAAAATCCATTATATGGGTCATGATTCCATTTAAATAGAGTTTTTTATCTCATCTGGTTAGAGATAACCCCATCATTGATTATATATATGTTGTACAAGTGTTTTTTAAATTCTTTCAACAATAATTTTCTATTATTGTTATGAATCATAATGGTTGTTTCTTCAATATTACTCAATTAATTTATTATACATAATTCACAGATTCCCAAAATAATATCCCTAACTGAGTTTCAAGAAAATACGAACTAACTCTATAAGAATCATGAAATGGGATTAATTTATCAAAGTGAATCAGTATCGATATACCTATTATTTTATTTATTAATAATTATAGGTAAATAAATATTCATCATTTATTATCAATAACATAATAATATCACTATCGATAATAGGTGTCCTCTACCATATATCTATGACATGTTTTATCAACATCACGGATATTAATAATTTTTTAATATAGAACATTATTCTGAATAACATAAATAGATATTAAAGTTAATTATATAACCAAATTCTCATTATATACAATGTAGGGACACTATAAATATATAATTATCCCATTAGGGATTACTAATTCCCCTTCCATCTCTTATGATTTACTGAATAGAACGTTTCTGGATTCTCACGACCAGTTTGTGGAAGTCATTGTATATGATTTGAGTATACAATCAATTATCAAGGAAGATCATTAATATTGCATGATAATTTTATTGAAGACCCAAATTATATTAATTATTGAAAAATATTAATTTGACTATTAATAGTATCATTTTTTGGATAATGTAATCTCTTCCGACGGTATATCAGTGGGTCCAAAAAAAAATTTAATTATTGAACTTTGGCCAAGACAAACCAATGTTACTATGATATTTATTATACATGGATTGGTTTAATATTATTGATTATAAGTGTATAGTTCCTAATAAAATCATTATGTTAACTTATATGGGAGTCATGTTCCTTTGCATAGATGAATGTGACAACATATCAAGGAACAGAGGATAAGTCTAGTCAAAACAAAAGTTTTATGTTACCTAATATTTTAAAAGGGTTCCAAATATACATTGATTAATATTATATGGGATTTGGGTGAATCATCATGATGTATTTCATGGGGATAGCTTATACATCATGCCAATTGAATTTTCTTGACAATCACTACTCAAGTATTTATTTAGAGTTTGATTTGATATGTTTTTCGTTAAAGATATGAAGGTATTATCTATATAGAGGATTGATATGTATATATTAATCATAATATTTTAATTTACATAATAACTATGAAATTTAAAAATATTTACTAGATAAAATAGATTGATTTGATTAATGAAAAGTGTTTCAAATACATTATCAACTTTGAAAAGTAGCCAAGTTTTTTCTTTAAGTCCAAATTATCAAGATCTTTTATCAATGATAAGGATCAAAAAACATATAAAATTCTACAATTTTTTAAGAATAAATATTTTAATATTTTAGAAAGGTTATAGACCACATTTTACACAGGTGAGTATTCAATGCTCTATCTGTGTGAGTGTTAAATTGGTGTAGAAGAAGGATGTGGATCTAAAAAATGGTTTATAAATGTTCATATGTTTACACTTTATTGTTTTGGAATGAAAAAATTAATGACCTCTTCCTGTAATGTATAAATACAATATTTTAAGGATCTATATAAATATTCACAAATTTCATGATTCTCAATTTATCATATATGACTGATAATATATTGAGTGGTAAAATAATATTTATTAAGGGACAATATAAAGGGTGATATTTCATAGTCTGTACCTCAATGCTTTGTATGACATCATGTTAAGGATTATAAATATATGTCTAATGGGTTGTTACATCCATAAGCTATAAAATTATAGAAATGGTAAAAAATTACAATGTATTTTTTTATCAAACTCCAAAAATCAACTAATGTCCATAAATATATTTGGTTAGCACATGATCTCCTTTTGATGTTATCACACATCATTTATATTAGAGACAATTTTTCACTTGATCATATTTAAAATATATTAATTAAAAATTAGTAAGGATTCATAGAGTAAAACATTAAATTTTATAGGTTTTATATATGAGGTTTATCACAATATTATGGAAAATTATTTCACCCAACTTGGATACGAAGATGACATTTTTCACTTCTTATCATCCATATAAAGATGGTCATTATGAGGGAACCATTTGATACCCTAGATTGTATACTGAGATATTGTTCTAGGTATCTAAATTTTTATGGTATCAACACCTTCCTGTAGTATTTTTTTCATAACATAATAACATTCAATCGAGCATTTATAGGGTGCCTTATGAACACCTCTATGGAAATATGTTTAAAATATAATTTGCAGGGATGACTTTTGAGAGATAATGAAAATGGCACATTAGATAGTTAAATAAATAGTTAAAAATTTAGATCATTTATGTTGAATATCCTGGATGATTAAATTATATAGATAACTTATGATCATAATCACATGTGAAATCCAGAATTCAATGTGGGTGAGAACGTATTTCTATAAATTTTCCAATGGAATATGGTTATGAGAATCAAAAATAAAGGAAAACCAAGAACTAGGAAAATTATTACACTAAATATTATCAATCCAACTATCTTAAAAAAACACTAAAAAATTATCTTTTTAACATCCCAATACGAAAATAAATCCTTTATTTAATTTTAAAATACAATTTAATTTGTTCTCAAATAAGTTTCTCAAGGAGGAATCTTGAAGTATGGTAATCATAGTACCAAACATAATAAAATTTAATAATTATTATAAATCCTATAAATATTTGATATTTATAATAAATTAAGAAATTAAATATAAAATAATATAATAAAATGTTATTATGATAATGAGACCGACATTATCCACTATCGTTTCCTTGGAATGGGATGTGAAATTGTCACTCTTACATATGTGTACTAATTCAACATAGAAATATTAATAATTTTTAGTCATCATCAATCATGTATGTTTTATATGATGAGTTTAATATATATATCTGATATTCGTGATATTAGTATGGTTTTTTAGTCATAATATCACACTTATATTGTTATTTTCCAATCTGTATGATAATGATAACATCACTTATGCATATGTTTGGACTATCACCTCCATAATGTATTGAGATTAGTTTTACATTTATGATTTACATAGATGGTAATAAAGAAATATTTTTTGAATATATATGATATATATTATATAATAATTTATCGTGAAATATTAATTACACTTTATCTTTTTTCATTCCATCTATTGGAACATGAAAACAACATTCATGCATAGGTAAAACCTACCATCTCAATGAATAGTGTAATAAATTTTTTATTATTCTATTTTATAGATTAATATAAATTTGAATCTATATATTTTAAATTATATTTTTATCTTAAATAACATTATTCAAATGATGGAACCACAATCAATGTAAAAAGTACTAGATTTAAAAAATTAAAATTCTAATGAAAAACTATAGAATTTACACCTGAGAATGATGATTCTAAAATGGAATTATTAATAAATGATTGTTGAAATATTATAAGTTAGACATATATGAAATAATAATTATGTACATGAATATGATATAAATGCATAATAAATTTAATTTTCTCATAAAATAGAATAAATTACTTTTCTAAAAAGTTAAAGAGAAGGTTTGCTATTTTCTTCTAACTTTTATTTCACTGAGATAAATGCCATATTCACTAATTTTTTCATTTAAACTGAATTTAATTAATGAATATTCTTATGAAAATTATAATTATTTAAATACCCATATAAGGTTATCTCTTTCACGAGGTTTTTCTTTTTAATTTACCAATGTTACAATAGATTTTGTTACAATCTCAATATTTATTGAGAATAATTATTATTAAGATTCTGATGATTAAATTTCATGATATATCACCCAAAAATATATTAAATTTTATATTCCTATTTTAATTTCTTTACAATAGTTTTTCCTTTCATTTTATTCACAACAAGTTCTCAAGAGTCCAAAATAATATATTCAATGAAAAATAATTCATTTAAATCATCGATCAAAAAACTCTATACTTATATATCTATGATTCCTAAAATATTATCTAGAATATATTTTATCATATCCATTAATAGTTTTTTTATTTTTTACCAATTTTATACGTTTTTGAAAATTTATTTTCCATGTAATCTTCTTTCTTTTTTATGAATTTGGTACTATTGAATTTTTAAATAAATTGGGAAAGGATTATTTATTTTAAAATTAACAACATGAAAGGTATTTATATTCATCATTAATGATCAATGATATGTTTCTTACATGTTATGTTTCAAAGGATCTTCTCAAATAAAATATTTTCTATATTATTTTGGGAATTTGTTGTTTTTATTGAAGATATTTGAAATTGAAAAGGGAATATTCGAAATGAAATATTACAAGATATATTTTAATGGAATTTTCATATATAATGACAAAAATTTGTGATAATTATTCTTTATTTGGGATACGATCCAATGATTACATATTCATTTTTTATATGCGTAGTTTATTATTGTGATTATACGATATTTATGAACCATGTTTTTTACATGTGTTCTACTATAATAATTTTTTTAATGTTTATAAAATCTATTTTCATTTCATGAGTTATGATATGATGAACTTTTAGTTAATTTTTAGAAAAAAATATGAATTAAATATATTTATGTGATAGGTGGACCCATTGTTACACATCCGTCAAATGTACTGGGTAATGATAGATATCTCGTGAGATATGACTAGAACGGTACAAAAACCATGTTAAGGAGTGGGAAATATCAACTATGTCAGTATTAGTAGTGAGGCATTGGTAATATGATGTAATGGGGAGTGAACACAATAAACTATATGATTATGGTTGCAATCCTTGACTAATGATAGTATGATTTTCAATTATTCTGTGTATTCCACAAACATACGTTTTATGAAAATTCTAATCTCTGAATGATCATGTTTTGTGTTTATTTTATGTATAATATCATATGAACCACCAAGATTTATGACATTAATCCTGATTATGAGAAATGATATGGTTGTTATGTATTTCAAATGATATGATCCTGTCCACATACCTTTATACTAATTATAATCTTATGTTTTCATTGAGAACTATCTTACACAACATTACTAAGAATATGATATTACCCTTAATTATGTTCTCTTTTCACCAATATATAATGAATAATTTTATGTATGTTATTTCTATGAAGGTTTGTTTCATTGAATAACTAATTTGGAGATGATGTAGGTATTTTAAAAATGAGTGGTTTTTTATTTATGTGTCAATGTTTCTGAAAATAGTAATCCCTTATGGTTATAAAAGGGATCATAAATTTATGAATTTAACATTCATATAAAGAAATGATATATTTATCAATAAATATAATGGGTGTTAAAAAATCATTTTCTATATAGGTATAAAGTGTGATATGATTATTAACCATTCCTCAATAACCCATAATAAATCACTACATCGAAGTTTTCTCCCTCACTAAATCATAACATTTATATTATCTTGATCCTTCTACAAAATTTTATTAAGTAGTGAGTTGATAAAATCTATTGATAACTATTTCCCACTCATTACCTACTATTAGGTAAAGAATCATGAAATAAACCATGTAATCCCCTTCTTCATCCTAGGATTTGAATACAGCTTGTGATAGACATCATACATCTTGGTAATCCCATGCTGAATACCTCATGGCATTGGAGTATCACATATTCTACACATTAAATCTCATAGGGACAAAAAACCTAACCATTTAGATAAAGAACATCATCAACACCAAATGATACATTAGTTGGTCACTCCCCACTATATACATTGTTTCTCATCACCTAAAAATATGATTCAGTTAACAAACTCTTCATCACCTTTTGAAAGAGTATGAATGAAAAACACAAGGTTTTTATTGTAAATTTTATCTTATACACATAAATTACAATGATTATCGTTATAAATATACTTATCTTTTTCCACACACTAATGAAAACCTACATCATGTGAACCTGAGTGTTTATTATTAAATAATCTATAAGATAATTCCACATTATACAATTATATTTTATCTCTCTGTCAAGCTTTTGAAGACACTCAAAATGCCTCCTCTATAATAGGTAATTTTCATTATGTGAAAAATATATCTAAGTGTTTGGAATTTTTATATATGATGAAGCACTACTCCATAAGATAGTGAATCTAACATCTCAAAGATTCCACTACCACTACCAAATCTATATCATGAGTCAAAAAAATTTACAATTGTTTCCTAAAATTAATTTATCCATTTGTAATGTCACACCTTCCAAATATCATTAACACACCCAGATAAATCCATGGTGTGCCAAAAAATTTAGTGTACTCATTATTTGTTTAATGTAAGGTAAATTGTTTTTAATATCAACATTAACATTAACTCATGGATCGATATATCATTAGATTTAAACAAAAAGAACAAATCATATTTCATGTAAATAAAATTCGTCGGTGTGTATATTAATATGATATCCAGAATCCCTATGCTATAATATCCATCCATACCATAGAATCTATATATCATAAAATTAATCATGGGTTCTATGAAGAAATAATCTTATATATTATTTCGGTATAAATTTTTTTTACATTTAAAATCACATTACTTATAATTTTCCAACACTTATCAAGATTTATCACTTTAAAAGCCTAGATTAAATTTTATGCATTCAAATTTTTCCCATAAAAATATTCAAATTATGAGTGTATACCTTAGTTAAAAGGGAGTATACAAGAATATCATTCATATAAATATCCACAAAAGATATAATAAACAAGTGTAATACCTGATTTATCAAAGTACTAAACACATGTGGCACATTAATAAACCCAAATAGCATCATTATGTACTCATATATGTCATACACACTCCTTTAAATAGCACAAAAATATCAGAGTTCATAATATACATATAATGATACCACAATACCAACTTCATTGTGAAAAAATTTGGGCCAAAAAAAATAACCACAAGGAAATGATCTCAGATCGTGGCCTTCATATTGTTTCAACTCATTTAATCTAAACATAAGCACAATGTTCTATCTTGTTTATTGGAAAAAATAGTAGTACCCAAAGAGGACATATTTTATTGAGTTAACCCTTCAACTCAATAACCATTAATTAATCCTTTAAACCATGAAATTCAATATTATATATCTTATATAAATGAATGGATATAGACATTTTTCCTCAGATTTGATTTTTTAGAAACATGACATCCCTCTTCAGTGAAAACCCCATGAAATCCTTAGGAAAAACCTCTGGGAACTATTAAATAATAAAAATAAATACAACAATGAATATATCATCCTCATCCATAAACAAATACGCCAACTGATCATATATAATCAACAGTATCCCATGATTAGGTATCAAACAACGTTTATACAGACCATACTCTTTAGAAAGGGTATATCAATTACCCTAAATATACATGAATAAAAACATTCATTGATAGATTTTGATGGGTGATCAATACCAAGTCAATGAATGCATACCTAGTACTACATCAAAACTACAGAACTCTAAAATGAAAATATTCTAGAAATGATGATATCCATTAATCCAATGTAACACTTCAAATAGTGATGAATTCCCCTTGATCACACCGCAGAGGGTGTATTGGTTAAGATAAATCTATAATGGTACCTAATCATTAAATTAAAATCACTATAAAAATAAAATTATAAATTAATTTTTTTCAACCACATCCAATTTTTTTTTCTAAAATACATCATGGATTAACTTAAAATAGTTAATGTCCCCTTATCATGGTTATCTTGTTTTATCATGATACCATAGAGATAGACTGACCCTAATCACATCCATTGGGATTACATCACCCATTACCCTGATGATCTCAACATTATTACCTCTATATTCTAACTTAACCATGAGTAACTCCATATCCCGATAATCCATAAAAAATCCAATATCATTCCTAGTACAGTACACTATGTTTTGTTACTGATACCAAACATTTTCCATCACTATAACCACTATAGGGATGTGAAAGACTCTAGAAAATATATTGCATCCTTTTCATAATCTCAAAGATGAGACACTCTGTTAGTGATCATTGATAATGTGGTAATGTATTCCTTAAATTACCACATTTATAAGATGTAGGATATATAATTCTATTATTGAGATATGGTAAGAAATAACTATAAAAAATTATATATCTATTCATGTGTAAATCTACAAGATTCCACTTCTAAATACCTAAGGACCACTCTCAAACCTATTGTATGGAAATAGCTACCTAAAAGGTATAAATATATCTATTTTCTTTACAGTGATAAGGAATTTATTATTAAATTATTAGAAAAGAAAGAATTTATAAAAAAGTAAACTTGTGTTAACTTATTGTATTAGTTCATATATAAATGATATATAGGATTTTTGTCTCATTAATAAAAAACAACGTTGAAAAATTATTCAATTACATAATACATATATATAATTAAAATTTTGATATGTTACCCAAAGATAGATGCATTAACATTAAATATCATCAAGTTATTTTCATCTTTGTAAATAAATATATAACGAAATTTCCAGGAAAGTATCTCTAAGATAGATTTGTATGCTTCTCAAATTGGTCCAGGAATTCCCAAATCCACCTCACTAGTCCTCATTGAATATACACTAAGTTACACCCCAATATCTCAATCGGTGTCTCATAATTATTGATGATGTCCCAAATAGACTCAATACATATATCAATATCATATGTTCAACCACATATAATAAATAGGGAATGATATTAAAATTAAAAATATTTTGTTATATTAGGCATGGAAGGCTCTCTTCTAAAATTACTATCAATAACAGCCTGAATAATTTCAATAATCCTATCATAGTTCTTCAATCAAAAATAATGTACAAATAAAACCGGGGGATCTGAATCAACAATTGGTGGGGAATTCAAGATTCATCTTTCCAGGATCATTGATGAAGTTCACCACTTGGGAATTACACTAGAATATGAAATTCATGTATTATAATCACCAATAAAATTGGTTTTAATATAAAATACAGGTTAAATGTACCATATGGAGAATATCATTATACTATACTCACACCATATCAGACTAGATCCCTCTCATTACATCTAGAAAAAATGATCTGGTCTTAGCTACCCACTCTCTCCCATGTGTAGAATCAAATAAAAATCTTATTCAATTAGTAATTTTAATAATTTATGAACATATTCATAACTAAATGAAAAATATTCGGAAAATTAATATACATAGTAATTTATTAAATAATGTTTCTACTCACATTAAGTAACTACACTGCTTATAAAAATGTTTCTCAATCATAGGAATGAATATTAATATCAAGTAAATCCTATGATGAAACAATGATTCATGTACACTTTCTATCTAACCACCAAAATCTGAGAGAAAAAATGAGTAAATCATAAGTCAACACCTTATAAAATCATATTATGAAATTAACCTAATAGTAAAATATAATATAAACAACAACAATAACATCCCAGATAACATAGATGTACATCATGGATTGTTTGTTCATTCTGATACATAAGATCCATAAAATGATTTTAAATTATCATATTTTCTATATACTATATCCAAATTAATAAGAAATAAATGAAGGATTTTATTCCACTTTACATCTTCCATAATATTGTTCACCTCTGTTTTTCCCAAACCGAGTGTCTTATACTACAAGAAGGAATCCTTGTTCTTGAGAGGCTATCAATCAGAGGAAATGGTCCATTTATTATGTTGGTAAACTATAACCTCTTTTATGTAGATAACTATAAATAAAAAATAATGAAATATAATATCATAAATCGCCTAGATAAAAGTAAATATTAAATATATCATAGATAAATTTCATGTGAATAATTTATTACATTTATTCTATAACAAAATAATATGTTGAATTATCATATAGTCATACAATTTGAAATATTACCTCCCATAGGATGGCAATTTGGAGACAATGAAATGTAAAAAAGAATTAATTTTATAATAAAATTTGATTAAAGGTGCATGTTGACCAACTCATTTATTATATGAAGGTTCAATGATCACCAATCGATGATATTCCCCATTCTCAATCCTATATTAAAATATAAATGGTTTTATCAGTGACCATAATGCCTGATAATGGTTTTAGAAAAATTCAGTAGAATGCTAAAAAAATGTGTCACCAAATAGTCTAACAAATTTGGTGTATTATATGAGTGATATAGAAAAATAAAAACATAAACAATATCATCCATAATAAATTTCATGCACTTGAGGGCCCATTTTGGAAGCCAGGTGTGACCATACATACTATTATAGGCATTGAGGAGTCTCTAAATATATCACATTAAATCATAAGTTTGATTGGGAAGTATTTTTTATTCCTATAAGTTATCAAAATAGATTATTTTTATGTTGTTAAATAATATGAGTCCAAGGTGAATAGTATTACATCCAATAAGATCTCATCCCAACATAATCTTGATCAATCTAAAATTTTTATAAGCCCGACAGGATTGTGAATTTTGGTTAAAAAATTATCAATGTAATGGTATCTCAATAATATAAACCCAATAACTAGGAAATGGGGAAATAATAATCAAGTTATATTGTCTGAGTCCATGTAAATATTAACCATGACATAAAATCATCAATTAATAGCTTGAATAAACCCTACCATAAGTTCTCACTCCATGGATTATCAACCATGAAAATGATTCATAAAAACAGGTATGTATAGGACCTACCACTATGTTCTCACCCCATTGTAATCTCATCCATTGAAAATTATCATAATATTATGGGAAGATATGACCTCAGACACTATACTCTAGCCTAATTAGTCACAGGATTATAGTATAAAAATAATAACCAAGAGTAAAATGGACCAGATAAATCATGGTCTTAATCATCATGAATTCCAATTCCTATCAATCATAAGAAAATTTTTAATTGGAAAATGTGGACTCATGGCATAGTTACATTAGATCAATGAATCATGATATTGAGAATGATAGTCAGAAGTCCATGATAATGATTTCTTAAGTGTATATTGGTCTCAACCATAAGGTTTTTTGACCCCTCATGTCAACCCTCAATTTCATATCATATTAATCAATTTAAAATATAGATATGGTGGAGAAAAACAATTCAAAACTCAATAAACCACCTAGGATGGTCTACCCACCCCAAAACACATTATCAAAAAAAACCTCTACATCCAATCCCTTATGAATAATTCAATTTTATATATGAATTGAATCAAGAATAATATATATAAACCATTTATGAGGTTATGTCCCCCTATTATCTATCTACAATGAAAACCCAATGAAACTACCTTGTAAATCTATCACTTATCTTTACTTAATGGTTGTTAAAGTCTCCAAACTAGGTCCACAGTAAACAATATAAATCAAGGTGACCATTATTATGAAATTATTTCAATGCTCATCCCATATTAAATTTTGTGCATGACCTCCAATGACCATAGAAGAAACAAATTTTTTGATAAATGATCTATTATTGGTCTAGGAAAGCATAATTATATTGTAAAGAACAATGTAATTTTCTTCGTATAAACTTCTAGTCAATATCTCAGAGGAATAGATATCATATATCAAATTATACATGAAAATCATGAAAAACCCATTGGGAATATCTTGGGATAACTAAACTCCATATAATTAAATCCTTCTCAATAGTTAATTCGAAATGAATTATCAATAATCGGTGGGTATTTATGAATACGAATATTCTATGAAATTTTTTAAAAATTGAAATGAATATTGTAATTAATTTTTTTTTAAATGAAAGTGAATTGGTAATTGAAGCATCACCATAGGTGAACTACAATTATAGACTAAATGGTAATCACCTAATAGATGACGGTGATCCACCTAGATGATGAGGGAAAGGATAAATGTGATGGGTTTTTTGTATGCATATATACTATTATTACAGGTGTTACTATTATATAAGAAACAAAAAAATCATCTATTTTATAAAAATAATAAAAACCAAAATGGTGCACAATGGGTAGTTTCTAGCCAGATATTGGTGACCTGGATGGAATTAGGTACCTTCTATAGGGGCCTCAGTTACATGATGTCAGTCACCACATTCCCCCCTCAACTAGGGGATCCACTGGTTACATGGTACCATGAAAATGTGTTTTTGATGGATTCTATAACAAAACATTAATATCATAACAACCCCCAACAATGCAAATAAGCCTCACTAATACCTCAAAAACCTAAAAAAAATATAGGACTTTAATAGAATTGTGGTAAATAAACAACTAATATAGATTTTTGGTATTAGACGTTGATTCCCTATGAGTATCTACACTTTTATTCACCAAGAATATAAACATAATTTTAAAACAGTGTGTTTACTATTTATTCATGAATCATGTTTTTGTAATGAAAAATTTCCATTTTCTATGAATCATTAATATCTTTAACCAAATAAAATGATCAATTTCCTCTTTGAATATTGATCCCACTTCTATGTATGAAAATAATACTCTTTGTGATGATGAAATATTGAATATGGATTTTTGCTGTATATATGTTCATTATGTATTCTTTATAATTTCATTTATGATGATGAACATCCATTCAGTGTTCATAAGACTCAAAAACTAAAAAATTTATCAACACAAGGAACAATTTAAAAGGGAAATTAATTGAAAATATCATCTTTTATTTTAAAATTAGTGAAGAGGGAACCTGATATTTAAGGATTATCTAGAAATGCTCAAGAATAACAGCTTTTACGAAAATTTCTTGTGGTGCATCATGCATCAAAGGGTATTTTAATTTAGATGGTAGTTCTCTAGCAGGTCAAATGGATGTTGTCTTCCTGATGGATTGGAATCCACCCAATATGATGTTTTAGGTGCGTAGTTTACTTTTTTGGTGAGATTATAATTATGATTCATAGATTAATTTATATATTTTTTAACCCATTTGAGAGGATTTAACAATAAGGTGAATCATTTCATTTTTCAAATTATTTATTGGATGTTTTTTAGAAGAGAAATTAAAGGATTTCCAAATCACTACTATTTTTTTTGTCGATGAATATAGGTCATTATGAGGTGTACAATGATTAATATAGGTTTATAAAAAACTATATGACAATATATATGAAATCTATGATTTATTACTATCCCACGTAGTCGAGAACACATGAGTATAATAACATTACCAATGAATTGGAATACTTACCTATGGTTTCCAATAAATTTGCGGGTATATTATCTTCATGGAAAATGGTTTATGATCTCTTAGAATCTCCATATTTTCATGTAAATTTTATACCAAAGTCATATAAAAATACAATATAGTTGTAAGTTGGATTTCCTATGATGACATGTCCCATAGGGCTCATGTTGTGAATACCCAAGACATCTTTCCACATATCAGGTGTTGGAGACTAAGATCGAGTAAACATATCCAAAAAAGAGAAGGAATTTAATTTAAACCTATACACATGCACAAATATCAAATCACAGAAATTAAACATAATGAAAACAACAACAATCACTAAAGAATTTACTAAGAGTACAATAAAAACTGAAAGTAAAAGGTTCCAAAATACAATTCTGAAACCAAAAATGAAAAAAAAACTACAACTGTCAATCTACTCAACACCCATCAAGAATGATAGGAGAAGTGTAGATTCTTGTAGCCGAAGATGTTCGCTCGAAAATCCCATCTCATAGAACCCCACCCAGTCCCAGACCACCATGGTCTCCATCAAAGCACTGACCACATTCATGAGACATGGTACGAGGAGGTAAAGCCTGTGCAGGGTTGATTAACAAAATACACCATAAATACCCAAACCATAAAGGAAAGAAAAAATAGTAAGACCACAAAAAAAAATAACACAAATAAATATCTAAAAATTAAAGACAACCCACACCAGGTATAATTCAAGATATGAAATGTAATATTATCAGTCATAAAACTGAATCATGATGTTCTATTGAGTGACTCATCCCGGATGAGTCGTTAAGGCTTACTAGGCTACTAGACCATTGAGTTCCACTCTGGTATTGGATAACTATGGTCGTCTGAGATACTAGACCACAATGTTCTGCTCAGATTTTGTACCAATGATTTCTGCTCCACTACTGGATCACTAATATCCACTGAGATACTCCACCATAGAGGTCCACTCGGCTAATAAACCATTTTGGTATGCTCAGATACTCAAACATTGAGCTTGGATCGGCTACTAGACCACTAAGGTCTTATTAGCTACTAGACCAATGAGCTCCACTATACTACTATAACACTAAGTTCTTCTTGGCTACGAGATCACTGAGGTCGCACTCATCATATCATTTGGGTAACATCCACCCTTTGGGTTCCCTAACAATATTTTGATTTATTCTAATAGAATATAATCCTCATCCATTGTTAATATATCCACTTCCACAAAACTCACATAATATATTCCTAAAGGACCGACTCTTTGCAAGGGTCCCAATGGAAAATACAGTGTGTCTATCGGATTCCCAGTTTGATTGATATCAACATTTTAGAAAATAGGGTCTTGAAGAGTTCGGGTTTGGTCTGACCAAAGCTAGGACTTACCCATCCTTGATCTGACTTGATTTGGGATCAGTGCAGACTTGATGAGAAGTGGGTCCATCCTTCTAGGTCGTGGGTCAGGCCCACCACCACCAACCTATCCCGCATCATAGCAGGCTGGTTCCCCTAACACAGACAAGGAAAATGCCATGTCTATTCCATGAAACATAGTGCCTCGGTGGCGTCGCCTCCTCTACTAGCCGGTCCGCTTAAGCGGACCGGGTCTCCTGCATGATCGCGATAGGTCATTGGTCTAGATCCTCGCAGCAGTCGAATCTGTGGCTTCTCTATGTGGGTTTCTATAAGGACCCAGCCTTAAACCTTACTTAATCTTGAGTTAATACAAGATTATACATTGAGGATCTTTTCAGGTTTAGAGTTTTAGAGAATTAGATAAAAAACCTTGCATTACATTCAACATTTAAACAAAGTGGTTACATATAAGATAGTATTCATTTTTTCCCACAAACAGAAACATATTTAAAATAAAACATGGATTCTTTCTTGACACTTCCTTGACACTATCGTCATATCATGTACCATTCCCTTGACCTGTGAAAAACATTTCAACAACTTGGGATGAGCATAAAAAGCTTAGTAAGGGATATAAAAATATGGAAAGGAAACATGAGTTCATATATACATAAGAATGAAATCATAATTTCCCATAAAACATAGGCACATTAACATACCTCATCAAATCATGAATAAATCATAGAAATCATAAGACATAAAGGTAACTTGAGGCATTCATAACATTCTTATGTAGGGAGTAACCCTCTTGGTTACGTTTGGAATACCCACCATAGTCTATTCCCTAAATCTCTTCGGAGAAACCTTAATGTTTCACTCCATCGCATTACCTAATGCATTAGAGAGCTATATTGGGCTCACCCGCCCTTAGTTTATCACAGAACCACCCGTCTTCATAACAATTCCCAAGAACCATAACATAATCGTACCAGATAATACATGCATAAAGGAAACATAACATTTCCACATTTCAATCACAAGATATCAATAAAACCCATTGATATAAAAAACCTTATGAAAACCATTTTCAATACCAAAATAAAAGAAAAGTAAAACATGGTATTTATTTTTCTTTTAAAAAGAAAGTATGGCTTGTAGAGGAAGCCGAAACTCAAATAATGGTCATGACAGTGGAGAAGTCGTTGTCGCCGGATACGTAGGACAAAAACATTCCCTTTTGTCGTTTAGTAAATGCTTTGTATAAAAAAGATTCCATTTGAATAAACGTAAAAGTCAAAGGGGTTTATACACCATATAAAAGAAGGTTGTTTATAAAACAGAATATGCCTCAATGAAAAGAGATTGAGATGAAGTCCCTTATAAAGACAGTATCCTTGGTTTAAGGATAAATCAATTACATAATTATGTGTGACAAAGGAATACACCAAATATAAGTGGATATTAAGTGTAAAACAATCAGAGGTTATTCACACAGATTCATAGAACGACATATTTAAGGAGTGCAGGTTTATCCCAAAGAATCAAATTTTGGTTAAGAAGTTTTCTTGCAAAAATTTGACAGCCTAACAGCGTCGCTACAAAATTTAGAAAATGAGTTGATGAGAGATAAAAAGGGTATCTCATCACATGGAAATAAAATTTAAATCAATAAGGATATATAATAACATATCCCAACATCATAGTATGTGAATTAAAAGACATAACAAAATAAGTCTTTTAAAAAAAGGAGGGTGAAGGGTTCCCTTACCATCATGGGTATCTTTCGAGACATGCACCCCATGAAAGAAGGACAATACAAAATTGATGTAAATACTCATAAATGAAAGTATATTACACAATGAGTAAAATAATGGGCAGTATATACACCACTCAAATGAAAATGTGTTAAATGTAACATAAATCCCATGGGAATAAAAGTGAGATGGAATATCCCTTATGAAAACTCGGCAGCCTAACAGCGCCACTTAAAACATCCAAAAATGGATTGATGAGATCAAATAGGGTCTCTCATCATATTAACATAATTTTTAATGAAATATTAATATAAAATATCATCCCCCAACATAAAAAATAGGAGCTTAAAAGAAGTGTCATAAAGAAGAGTACTTAAAAAGAAAGAGAGAGGATAGATCTCTTACGAAACTTCGGCAGCCGAACGGCGCCACTCAAAACATCCAAAATGGATTGATGAGAGAGAATAGGGTATCTCATCATATGAACTCAAAAATTTCAGTAATAGTAATATAAAATAACATCCCAATAACAAGAAAGATGATCTTTAAAAGGAATGACATAAAAGAGTGTACTGAAAAAGAAAGAGAGGAGTAGGATCCCTTACCTCAAGTCCGACTTGTCTTGTTCGTTTCATTTTATTACTGAATAATAAACTTTGGTGAATTTATAGTTTCCTAAGGACATCCTTTAAATATTATTATTCAGTTCATATCACATATTATAATGTTATAATAATTTTTTAATAATGTTAGTTCATATTAGACGTTTTTGCCGATGTTTGGTACATGAGTCAAAAATGAACTTGTTTGAAAAATGATTGTTCATGTAGTTATAAGTAAATAATTTCCAGAATAGTATTAATGATTAAAATATCATATATATCCAGTACATATTAATTTTATACTATTCCATATCATTTGGTGATAAAAACGAAAAGCACCGTTCATGGTGACTGTAGGTCGTACGTACGCATGAACACTACTTTCATTTTTTCTTTGTCATATTAATGGAATTAAAAATAAATGATATATATATATTATAATTCCAGTATAATATATATGTTATATAGGTCACATATGTTCATTAATTTCATTCTTTATACATTCCATGTATTGCATGTACGAGTCACATCACTTGAGGGGGCGGTAGTCCACACTTCCTCATATGAAATTATCGCATTTACACAACCTGAAAAGAATAAAGGTATGGGTTAAATATAAATTACATAAGAATATAGTAAACATAAATACCGTATATATCATATATAAAATACAGTGTCATCATAATGGCCACCATTAAAGGTGTTAAAAGAATATTGAATAATCATCGTTTCGTGAGGCAGAAAATCGCCAACCACAGAAACAGTATGTTCTTTAAACATTAGACGAAGTTGTGTGTAACTTTAGCTCAAATACATCTTATAAAAACATCCTAGTATATTGAAGATACTGTAGGTGTTACAAAATGAATGAATAAAAAGTGTTTAGGGGGTTGGAGAAGCAAAATAATACAAAAGGACTCAAGTGAATACATTACCTTAAAATCGGCTAACTCCCTTTGGTTTGGGCTCAAAGGCTTCCTTGGGAAGACTTCTGCCCAAGTTGAGGCTTCAAAGAGTTATAGAGGGATGTGTAGAGAAAAAATGGGCAGGTTTTGGAAGATCCAAAGGCTTTGGAAGTGTGGGTAAGGAGGTAGAGGTGGGGGCCTTTTATAAGAGGAGAGGAGGGGCACTCTTGGAAAGTAAAGAAATGTTACTTTATTTTAGAATGAGTTTTGGATTTTAATGGTCCCACAATTTTTTTTAGGATAATGTGATAAGGGTTCTAAATCCACCCATACAATAGGTTTTGGACATGTCTAGGTCTTATATTTTACATTATCGTTCCATTTTATTTAAATCGTTAAATAATGAGGCCATCGCTGCATCATATTGATGTCATAAATAATTTAATTTATTTAATATCTAAAAATTATAAAAAAATAATATGATGTAGGAAATATTTTTATCTTTCCAATGACTATTTATAGTCAAATCTCTGACTTGTAGATCCCTATGTAAAATTTTTTTTAGTAAAACATCTCATGTTTGTGTCATTTTTACTTTAACATTAAATAAAACGTTATTTAAGTCATTTTCCATCCAAAGTGGATCCATGGGGTCCCCAAGTTAAACTGTGGATTTTCTTGGTCGGACATGACTCATCAAATGAGGGTAGGAAATGTGTCTAGGTCAGTTCATTTTATTAAAACATTATTCTTACCTTAAACTACACTAATTACCTCTAATTGCGATTAAAAACTTAATAAGTTACTATTCAAAAAAAAATATTTTAATCCCATTGAACCACATTTTACTTCCTAATGAAAACCATGTATGTCAGATTTTTTAAATTCAAAACACAAATGTGGAAAAATTTCATTTGAACGGAAAAATCAGTTTCTTAAGTACCACTTAGTGGTTTCACTATTCATCAAAAATTGAAGTTTTCCAGAAAACAACCAAAACATCACCCTAAGATATATTTGATATTCCGAATTCAAAAATCATATCTATTTTACAAAATTCAAAACATATTAGTTGTATTAATTAATTTAATAATTAATTCTCGTTGTTAGAGCAAATAGCGTGTTTTTATGAAACAATAAGTATCAAATGATTGACACTAGTTTAAGTGCAATTTCAAAGTGAAATTAATTACAACGACCGCTATTGGATTAAATGGTAAAAATATATTCTAATTTTACTTTAAAACTAATTCAAAAGATAATCTAATCATATAAATAAAATATATTAAAAGAAGGTTTTGAATTAAAATACAACATTTTTCACTATTCATTAAAAATTGAACTTTTTCAGAAAAATACCAAAAATTTACACATGGAAAATTTTGATGTCCCGATTATAAATAAGAATTTTATTTTCTCAAATATAACTCAGAAAATTGTCAAAAAGTGGATTTAAAAGAGGTTCTCCTTCAAAAGGCGGTTAATCGACCTTTTAAAGAATATTAGAATGTCTAGGCTTAAAATTGGATTCATTCACGTTTTTAATCCCTAACATTTATTGTAAAAAGTTAAAATATTTGACAAACATATATAATAATTTTTTAGTTAGTTCTGTTCATTCTCGCCATTACAATGGCTAGGAGTTAACTACCATTTAAAATAATATTATTTTATTATTAGAGTGCAATGTAAGATTCCCAAGAAACTCGTTGTTGCGTATTGGGTATGCCATCGAGCATAGCATACCCTTTAAAGTAATATTAATACTTTATTCACAAATATGGATAAATATAAAAATGTAATATTCTTTATTTACCTAGGGTGTTACATCCTTCCCCCCTTTTGGGAATTGCGTCCTAACAATTTTAAAATTGAGCTTGGAAACATCCTTGAAAGTCCCACATCAGAACAAGAGTCGGTAAAACAATCACTTTAAAATAAAGAAATATAAGTACAGAGGTCACCTGAGTTAACCCATACTAGGATTCCATGTAGGAAATCATGGACATTGACGAGAAAACATAGGGTCATGTTCTGATGGAGAGTGATAGAAAACATGTTTAGGGTAAAGTTAACCACAAGAAAATCACAAACTTGTCATGGGTTAAACAGTATTTGATTCCCCGGTAAGAAAAGTTAATAGACAACATTTTTGTTTTAAGTTACTTTTTATTGAGGAATTTATTCATAAGGAAACATAATCACTTATCATGTTGAATTTCAACTTTTATTATATTCCTTACACAAACTAATATTTTCTCCAAAAGACGATTATTTAGGAAGACATGTTCACATTAAGAGTACTATAATCAACTTCTAGAGAATCACCTAATCCACAAAGAGAACTATATAATTCCCATGTATTTACACATTAACCAAAACCAAAACCAAAAAGGTTAGTACAAGATCAGATAATCCAGAAAAGGATAACCATTTATAAAAAGAAAATCTATTCTTAATCTCCAAAATTTGTCCAAAAAAACCCAAAGTTCAACGAGGACCATTCGATAAACAATTTTCCCATATAATTCTTCAAAGTAAACCAAACTATGATTGAAACACAAATATTTTAAGTATTTTGTCACATAGTCTTCCATGTTAAATCGTAACATTTGTCTCTAAACAACACCAGTTTCTCTTAATGTCTCGTATTGAAAAGTAATTAACCAAATCACATATCCTCTATGATAGGTTAATAAATTTCCATAGATAACCCAAAATCAACTTACTCTTAATTCATAAAATCATCTAACTAAAAAGAATCAGTCAAACTAACCAGGGACTTCTCGTAGTCCAGTGGTAGGCGATAAATACCAGTCGCACTTTGGTTGTGGGTTCGATTCCCGCAGCTTTGTCCGACGCGACGGGTTGTCACACGGTCTGCGTGTTGTCCTTTTTATAAAACTCCAAAAATAACCCTAACATGTTTTAACCTCAATAGTTTCCTTATACCTGTCATTTTCATCCAAATTCGTTATGATCTCCACGTCTTAATTATTGAAGTCTTTTTTCACCACCATAAGATAAAATAAAATGATTCCCAAAATGAATAGCATCATACCTTCATCATGGAGTCCACTCGGTTTCATCGTCATCTTTCTCATGTAGGTAGAAGTCTCATGCATTACAAAAATGATTTAGAGATCCTTCAAAATCATTTTCTTCCTCCATCCAAATACACCTTGTACAACATTGGTCATATGGGTGTACACAGGTAAACAGTTTTGGAAAATAATAATGTATAACATATGATTCCAAAAAATCTGATAAAGCATGATTTCTATAAAATAGTTGGACAGAATTTGAGTTGAAATTTTCTATTATTGGTCCTTTAAATATACCATATGTATGTGCTAAGAGACTATATTTTAAAAGCAAATATAAATAGGTTGTGCAAGGGTCTCCTTCCTCAGCACCATTTTTAAAATCATAATATTCTTCAAATTCTTGTGATAAGGTAAAATATTTTAAAATACCTTGATACTGTTTACCTTTCTTGAAAATATGAGAATATTTTGAAAATTGTATTTGTCTAAAAACAACCCATGATCCACGATGATAATGATGTATAGTGGAGGTGTTTGATATCTCAAACAACTGCATGCAATTGAGTTGTATGCTAGAAAAAGTTTCACAATCATCCGAACATGACTTTGTAATAATTATTGCAAGAATGTCATCAGGAAGAGATAGGAATGTCATTTGAGATCCATATCCTTCCATTCGTAACCAACTTTACATGACCTAAAAAAAGTTATAAAACAAGGATCTAACTGAAATAATAAATATAGGGACTAATCATGTGTCTAATAAAAACTCTTAATCCCTAAAGTTGTCTAAACCGACCTTTGATACAAAATATAATGCCCCAGCCTTAAAAATTACTTAATATTGAGTTAATACGAGATTACACATTGAGGATCTTTTCAGGTTTAGAGTTTTATAGAATTAGATCATAAAACTTGCATTACATTCCACATTTAAACAAAGTGGATACATAAAAGATAGTATTCATTTTTTCCCATCAACGGAAACATATTTAAAATAAAACATGGATTCTTTCTTGACACTTCCTTGACACAATCATCATATCATGTACCTATCCCGTGACCTGTGAATAACATTTAAAAAACTTGGGATGAGCATAAAAATCTCAGTAAGGGATATAAAAATATGGAAAGGAAACATTAGTTCATATATACATAAGAATGAAATCATACTTTACCCATAAAACATAGGCACTTTAACATACCTCTTCAAATCATGAATAAATCATAGAAATCATAAGACATAAAGGTAACTTGAGGCATTCATAACATTCTTACATAGGGAGTAACCCTCTTTGTTACTTTTGGAATACCCACCACAATATATTCCCTAAATTTCTTCAGAGAAACCTTAACGTTTCACTCCTTCGCGTTACCCAATGCATTGGAGAACTATATCGGGCTCACCCGCCCTTAGTTTATCACGGAACCATCCGTCATCATAACAATTCCCAAGAACCATAACATAATCGTACTAGATAATACATGCATAAAGGAAACATAACATTTCCACATTTCAATCACAAGATATCAATAAAACACATTGATATAAAAAACCTTTTGAAAACCATTTTCAATACCAAAATAAAAGAAAAGTAAAACATGGTATTTAGTTTTCTTTTAAAAAGAAGGTATGGCTTGTAGAGGAAGTCGAAACTCAAATAATGGTCATGGTGGCGGAGAAGTCGTTGTCACCGCATACGTACGACAAAAACATTCCCTTTTGTCGTTTAGTAAATGCTTCTTATAAAAAATATTACTTTTGAATAAATGTAAAAGTCAAAGGGTTTTATACACCGAATAAAAGAATGTTGTGTATAAAATAGAATATGCCTCAATGAAAGGAGATTGAGACGAAGTCCCTTACAAAGACGGTATCATTGGTTTAAGGATAAATCATTTAAATAATTATGTGTGACAAACGAATACACCAAATATAAGTGGATATTAAGTGTAAAAAAATCAGAGGTTATTCTCACATATTCATATAACGGAATATTCAAGGAGTACAAGTTTATCCCAAAGAATCAAATTTGGGTTAAGAAGTTCCCTTGCAAAACGTTGACAGCCTAACAGCGTCACTACAAAATTCAGAAAATGGGTTGATGAGAGATAAAAAGGGTATCTCATCACATGGAAATAAAATTTAAATCAATAAGGATATATAAGAACATATCCCAACATAATAGTATGTGAATTAAAAGACATAACAAAATAAGTCTTTTAAAAAGAGGAGGGTGAAAGGTTCCCTTACCGTCATGGGTATCTTTCGAGACAGGTACCCCGTGAAAGAAGGACAATACAACATTGATGTAAATACTCATAAATGAAATTATATTACTAAATGAGTAAAATAATGGGAATTACATACACCACTCAAAATAAATTTTGGAAAATTTATCATAAATCTCACGGGAATAAAAGTGAGATGAAAAATCCATTACGAAAACTCGGCAGCCTAATGGCGCCACTTAAAACTTCCAAAAATGGATTGATGAGATAAAATAGGGTATCTCATCATATTAACATAAAGTTTACAGAAATAGTAATATAAAATAACATCCCACAACATAACAGATAGGAGCTTAAAAGAAGTGTCATAAAGGAGAGTACTTAAAAAGAAAGAGAGAGGATAGATCTCTTACGAAAATTCGGCAGCCTAACGGTGCCACTCAAAACATAGAAAATGGATTGATGAGAGAGAATAGGGTCTCTCATCATATTAACATAAAAATTAATGTAATATTAATATAAAATAACATCCCAATAACAAGAAATATGATCTTTAAAAGGAATGACATAAAAGAGTGTACTTAAAAAGAAAGAGAGGAGTAGGATCCCTTACCTCAAGTCAGAATTGTCTTGTTCGTTTCATTATATTCTCGAATAATAAAATTTGGTCAATTTATATTTTCCTAAGGACCTCCTTTAATGATTATTATTCAGTTCATAACACATATTATAATGTTATAATAATTTTTTAATAATGTTAGTTCATATCATACGTTCTTACCGATGTTTGGTACATTAGTCAAAAATGAACTTGTTTGAAAAATGATTGTCCATGTAGTTATAAGTAAATAATTTCCAGAATAGTATTAATGATTAAAATATCATATATATATCTGGTACATATTCATTTTATACTATTCCATATCATTTGGAGATAAAAACGAAAAGCACCGTTCATGGAGACGGTAGGCTGTATGTACGCATGAACGCTACTTTCATTTTTTCATTGTCATATTAATGGAATTAAAAATAAATGATATATATATATATATATTATAATTCCATTATAATATATATGTTATATTTTTCACATATGTTCATTAATTTCATTTATTATACATTCCATGTATTGCATGTACGAGTCACATCACTTGAGGGGGCGGTAGTCCACACTTCATCATATGAAATTATCGCATTTACACAACAAGAAAAGAATAAAGGTATGGTTTAAATATAAAATACAGAAGCATATAGTAAACATAAATACCATATATATAATATATAAAATACATTTACATCATAATTTCCACCTTTATAGGTGTTAAAGGAATATTGAACAGTCATCGTTTCGTGAGGCAGAAAATTGCCAACCACAGAAACAGTATGTTCTTTAACCATTAGAAGAAGGTGTGTGTATGTATAGCTCAAATACTTCTTATAAACAAATCCTAGTATATTTAGTATACTGTAGGTGTTACAGAAGAAATTAATAAAAAGAGTTTATGGGGTTGGAGATGCAAAATAAAACAAAAGGACTCAAGTGATGACATTACCTTAAAATCGGGTAACTCCCTTTAGTTTGATCTCAATGGCTTCCTTGGGAAGACTTCTGACCAAAGTGAGGATTCAAGGAGTTAGTGAGGGATGTGGAGAGAAAAAATGGGCAGGGTTTGGCTGAGAAAAAGGCTTTGGATGTGTGGGTAAGGAGGTAGAGGTGGAGGCATTTTATAAGAGGAGAGGAGGGGCACTCTTGGAAAGTAAAGAAATGTTACTTTATATTAGAATGATTTTCGGATTTTAATGGTCCCACATTTATTTTTTTTCAAGGATAAGGTGATAAGGGTTCTAAATACACCCATACAATAGGTTTTTGACTTGTTTAGGTCTTAGATTTTACATTATCGTTCCATTTTATTTTAATAGTTAAATAATTAGGTCATTGCTGCATCATCATGATGTCATAAATAATTTATTTTATTTAATGTATAAAAATTATAAAACAAATACTATGATGTAGTAAAGAGTTTTATCTTTCCAATTACTATTTATAGTCAAAAATTGGACTTCTAAAACCCCATGTAAAAATCGTTTTAGTAAAACATCTCATGTTTGTGTCATTTTTACTTTAACATTAAATAAAAAGTTATTTAATTCATTTTCCAACAAAAGTGGCTCCATGGGGTCCCCAAGTTGACCGATGGATTTTCTTGGTCGGCCATGACTCATACAATGAGGGTAGGACATGTGTATATGTCATTTCATTTTATTAAAACATTATTCTTACCCTAAACTACATTAATTACCTCTAATCGCGATTAAAAACTTAATAAGTTACTATTCACCAAAAAATTATTTTAATCCCATTGAACCATATTTTACTTCTTAATGACAACCATGTAAGTCGGATTTTTGAAATTCAAAACACAAAGGTGGCAAATTTTCACTTGAACGGAAAAATCACTTTCTAAAGTACCGCTTAGCGGTTTCACTATTCATCAAAAATTGAATTTTCTAGAAAAAAACCAAAACTTTACCATAAGCTATATTTGATATTCCGAATTCATAAATTATGTCTATTTTAAAAAATTCAAACCATATTATTTGCATTAATTAATTTAATTATCAATTCCCGCTGTCAGAGCAAATAGCGTGTTTTTATGAAACAATAAGTATCAAAAGATTGACACTAGTTTAAGTCCAATTTCAAAGTGAAATTAATTCCAACGTCCACTATTGGATTAAATGGTAAAAATATATTTTAATTTCACTTTAAAACCAATTAAAAAGATAATATAATCATATAAATAAAATAGATTAAAAAGAGGTTTTGAATTAAAATAGAACATTTTTCACTATTCATTAAAGATTGAAGTTTTTCGGAAAAATACCAAAAATTTACAGAAAGAAAATTTTGATGTCCCATTCTAAATAAGAATTTTATTTTGTCAAATATAACACATAATATTTTCAAAAAGTGGATTTAAAAGAGGATCGCCTTCAAAATGCGGTTAATCGACCTTTTAAAGAATATTAGAATGTCTACGCTTAAAATTGGATTCATTCGCATTTTTAATCCTCTAACATTTATTGTAAAAAGTAAAAATATTTGGAAAACTTATATAATCATTTTGTAGTTAGTTCTGTTCATTCTCTCCATTACAATAGTTAGGCGTTAACTTCCATTTAAAATAATATTATTTTATTATTAGAGTGCAACGTATTATTCCCAACAAACTCGTTGTTGCGTATTGGGTAAGCCATCGAGCATATCATCCCCTTTAAAGTAATATTAATATTTTCTTCACAAATATGGATAAATATAAAAATTTCATATTCTTTATTTACCTGGGGTGTTACAGTTTCTGTGCTATGTGTATGTCACCGCCATAGTGGTGCACAACCCCTATTGTCTAGCACAACGGTCGTTGATGCATGCCACCAACTCTGATAGGTTCTTCTGTGGACATCTGGGTGAGCTCCAATGGTTCATTCTTCAATTTAAAATGATTTTTGGGGCCCTCTGGTCATTCCCTTTACTATCATGGTCTCAGATGTCCCTTGAGATCCCTCAGGTTATAAATCACCTGATTGGTGGTACCTCACATATCACTTCGTTCCACCCGCAATCACCATTGTTGTTCCTCCTTATTGTTATGACCATCAACTATCCACTATATCGGATCTTGCCCCATAAAGTTATCATGCAATGATCCTTCATTAATATTCCCACGGAGAACAAAGAACATGCAGTGATATTGAGGGAGGATCCACTGAAATAAACTATGGAACAATTTACAACAATTGTATTTTATGGACATAGTCTTCTCCCATTAAATGGATCATGAATTAATTCAAAAAAAGGTCTAAATTTCTGAAAATCATCTCTCAAGAATGATCAATCCTATGGTCAAAATCTTTATGGGTTGATATGTATTTGTCGTTTAAATATATGAATGGGTAAAGACATTATTTAAATAATAAAACCTACCTGGGAAAAATGATATTGGTATTAGATGATCATTTTTTTCATCATCTATTAATTTATTGTACTGAATCAACTCTGCATGGGTGTCACCGCCGCTTTCTGATTCATTAACATTTTTCATTTGAGAGGTTTCCTTCATCACTCGTCATATGAATTCTAGGGTTGTTTGTCAACCATAAGTTATTAATTATTTAATAAAGAAGACATGATGTCTTTTGTACTGTCCCCATAATGATTCATAAATTTGATTCATTAATGTATTCATCATCTCCTCTTCATTTCATGGTGGTGATAACAAGTCATTGTGTAATGATGAAGACAACAAATAGGATACTTTTTTATGTTATTTTATTTTTCTTCATAATGTCCCGAAAACTATCCCTTGGCCAACACATGTGTGTTGATGGTAGGCACTTCCTAGGTGAATATTGATGCTCCGCGTTCAACTGTTACCTCCCATTTTTGATCCGGGCACTAATTTAAAAGTTATAAAAACATCATTTCAATATTATTTATTGAGCTTAAAAAAATGTCAAAAATCAATTTCAACGAATCTAGGCATCAAAATCATGTGTCTTCTCAGATCATGGTCTGTAAATAATCCTATATCAAATATATAAAAAATTCATGTAATTATTGGATGTTAAATTACACACACCATTAATGCTTTACATCCCTATAAGCCAAAAAATGGCTAAACCAACAAAATGTGGTACTAAGCACGAATCTGAGCCTCCCGCTCCCACAAGCCCTCTTTGAGAATTTTATGCTGCAAATGAATGAACTCTAGAGGAATAAACTACCTATAAAGTATACCATATTGTCGATCATCTATCTCCAGCAGTTACTCTGCCAACGTCGCCCTATCATCAATATCCCGCTCACCATGGTTGATAATGAGAGATGGTTCATGCACATATATCCTCAACTAGGATACATGGAAGACTCTATTAACCCTCTCATACTACAGTATTAGAGCCAAGAGGTAAGACACCTCTCCCACTCTACGTGGTATCAGTAATTCTCTAATTAATCATGATGATAACATTCCACCCCAACCAAATCTATTTAACCCTCTTCGAGGAGAGACCCTTGGGATTATATGACCCCCTCCATAAACTCCATGTTTCTCCATCGCCTACTAGAATAATAATTTTTTCTCTACTGTGCAGTCTACATTATCTCTTAGATAAACTTCACCTTTTCAATGGTATCAAGTACCATCTCTCGACCAATGAATGCAAACTACCCTGGGTCTATCCACCATAACGGTGACCTGCATGGTTGTCCGTAATGTACCTCGAACAGTGCTATACTGATGGTCGAGTGCTATATGTTTTGGTATATAATCTCCACCAGTCGTAGTTGGTCCTCCCAACTATGGGAAAAATCATGAACACAAGTAGGATTCATGTCCACCATGGTCTGTATGGTCCGCTCAATCTATCCACCCATCTATGGGTGAAAGGATCTGCTCAATTATAGTTTATTCCCAAAATCCTCCTTCAATCCCTTACCCAACTAGAATGTAAATCATGCATCACCATATATGATTATCGCATATGGGACTCCAGGTAGTCATACTATCTTCTACATGAATAGGAATCCCAAACACTCTATTGAACCATGCTCTTGAATGGGTAGGAAGTGGGTCGATTAGGTGAGTCAGTCTACAATCATTTAGATGGTATTGCGCCCCATAGACGTACATGGAAACCAAGTCATCATTTCCATAAATATCTCTTCCCACATCGTCTATAATACCTCAAGGGGTTGTCTCTGACCTGATGGAACATAGTTCTTAGCCTTCACATGCTGACAAGTGAGGTATCTCGAGTCCAACTCTGTCACTTCCCTCTTCATCCATGGCCACCAGTACAAACATAGGAAGTTCAGGTACATCGTTTCCACACCATGATGTACCCTATATGGTATATATGGAACTCCCTTGGTGAAACACTGGTCCATATGAATACCTTTCTCTACAAGTAATAAAATTGTACCATCATCTCACAGAGATCTTCAAGAGCTATCCAATATGTAGGTGTAGATTTCAGTTCTCTCCTGGGGTACAGATCAATATAAGAGTCTACCTCTCTCTGAGGAGGTAGTCATGGAACATCCTATAGAAATACATTCTCATACTCATCAACCACTATCAGGAACTATGGAAACACCTCATCCACACCACTAAGGGTCATGATTTCCAACTAACAAGTGATCTTCTACATGCTCCTATGTGTGTTTCCACCTCCGTATGTGTCGTTTTCCTACTCCCAAAAAAAGTAAAATTGGTTCCCATCTCTATAGATAGATTTCATTGTGCTTCTAAAATAGTCGATCTGAGCATGAACTGTTGATATCCAGTCTATACTCAGAATGACATCGTAAGGTCTCAACACCACTACTAGGAGATCCAAGTCGTATCTATCTCCTCCAAAAATAAGTTCACACTATCTGGTCCAGTGTTTGTGCATTGAATCCCCTCCCATAAGAGTCCTTAATCGTAATGATGGAGCCAAATACATGATCGCAATCCCCGAGAAATGAACAATGTCTTTGGGAAGGAAAGAGTGAATGGAACATGTGTCTATAAGGACTGCATCTAAAGTGTAGAAAACACAGATTGTACTTTGCATCATCTATATATCAATGGGACCATATGTCTCGATTTACTATAGTTGTTCCTGCCCATATCCACCTACTCCTAGAGCCTATGGTGGACAACCTAGGTGTGGTGGTGGTAGTGGATTGTACATATTCCAACCTCCTTGCACTCGTCATGCTCCTCTGCCACATCATCCATATTGTGGACCTCCTAGATCACAACTCATCCACTACCTCAGTTATCCATTTTCCATCAGTCGGTCCTCTATGTGGTGAGTCTGGATATCATGAACCGTGTTCCCCTACCCACATCATGTGTAGCATACACTTCTCCTCTGATGAATATCTCTACCTTGGGAGCCTCGAACTACTAACCACGAGTCATGGGGTCATCCTCCAAATGGTTTTTCTCGATTGGGCCTCTAAGACATCTGTCGGATACCTTCCACAGATGACTCAACCACCAGTCACCTGGTGGTAGCTCCCACCATCGGTGATTGCTCAGTAAGAGAGCTCTCTACAAGTGGATCTTGCTCCAACAACCAAGCATCCATAGGGATGTTGAGGAAAATCATCGATGTGTGGATATCCCTTCAGTGTTTTTTCTCAAAGGTTTGGGAATTGATGAAAGTGTGATGCCCCATAACCGTAAAATAAAAATAGAGTTCGAGGAACCTCCCAGAGTACTCAACCTGTATCAGGCTTCCTTACAGTTCGAACATAAGTTCAAGTATACAAACAGAGCGCAATGTCATAGGGAACAACACATAATTAAAAAGCCCCTAAAATTTACACCTGATGACGGTCACCTCCTAATGCATCTGGATCTTCAAACTCCACCATATCCCTTCTAATACAAACATAAGACTTGTTGCTTGAACTTCCATCAGGTCAAGTGGCATCCTCACTAAGGATAAGACTTAGGTCACTAGCTTCATCTAGTCCTCAGTTACCTGAGGATTTGTATCTCCCATAAACATGGGAGGTCACTATCTCTGAAACTTTTGCAAGGAATGTTGCCTATGTAGGTCCTCTAGTGATAGTGGGATAAGTAACTACTAACCAACGAGTGGTGGTATCACCAGGACACCACCTAAAGAAACCGTCTCATGCAACTATACTTCTACCAAATTCTAATCACTCCATCGACAATCCTTGTGGTCACGCACTCGAATCCTGGCAGGTTGTTTGTGTGGAGGCATCCTAAAATAGATCATGATGAACCATGATTAATATATTATTCCTAGTGAGCAGAATCTGACATAGAAAGATCATGAGAACAAATTCAAAGATGCTTGAAACTACTATTTTCATGTACGATGTTTGAAAGAAAAATTTGGGGTCCTAGTGTATAGATACGTCGGTTGTCACACTAGCACTTGACCCCATTTCCTGAAAGCCGAAATGGAAACTCATAACACTATTTGACCATAAAATGTTTTTGATTATTAGTTCTTATGGTTGAAATGGCCTCCTCTGATTCCACTTTTTCATGACCCATCCCCCAAGGCCCGTGTTGTGCCTACCCAAAGCCCACCTTCCGTAGGATTGGGGTAGGGGACTAGCACCGAGTAGGAATATCTCAAATAGGGAACACATTTTCCTTTAAACATGTACACACTCACAAATCACAATCTTAGGAAGGTAAACATAAATTAAACCACAACCATCACTATGGAAACTACTGAGAGTACAATAAAAAATGAATGTACAAGGGTCTAGAATACAAACCCAAAACCACAAAGAAAAAACAAAAAATCTATGGTTCATCTGCTCGAGACCCTACATAAAGGGTAGGTGAAGTGTAGATTCATGTATCCATTGACGTACGCACATCCATAGTATCGCACATAGCACCAATTGTTACCAAACCACTAAGGTCTCTACTGAAGTGTCTATTATCTAAATGAGACATGACATGTGCATGTGATTCCCATGCAGGGGTGAGTAACACAATACTTAGTTGGGACCATAAAACCTAAATTAAATACCACAAAGTAAATACAAAAAGAAAATACCACAAAGTAAAGACCACAAAAAATCTTGTTAAAAATCTATATAATTCAAGGTATAGAAAGTAAGATTATTATTTGTCAAGCTGAATTATATTGTACCACTGACGGACTCATCCATGATGTGTCATTGAGGATAGCTCGGCAACTATACCATAGAAGGTCACTTTTCTAATAGAACAATAATGTTTTCTGAGCTACTAGACCACTGAGGTCTACCCGGCTACTAGACCACCGAGGTCTGCTCCGCTACTACACCCCTTTGGTCCGATGGGCTACTAGACCACTAGAAAACACTATGCTACTGGACTAATGAGGTTTGCTAGTATATTGAACCACTGAGGTTCCCTCAACTACTAGACGATTGAGGTCTGCTCGGATATTGAAAAAACCAAGGTCTACTCTATCACTGGACCAACAAGGTCTGCTCGGCTAGAGGACACTGAGGTTATGCTCGTTATTTCATTCATATCACAGCCAATTGTAGGTTTACTGCTCTTTAGTGCGCCTCATTCTAGAAGAATATACACCTCGATACATCAGTTGTAAATTTATTTCCAAAAAAACACCTTGAGTATACCAAAAGGACGGCCTCGTTTGAATTGTCCCTACTACGTAGATAGCACATCAATCGAATTCCTAGTCTGAATGATATCAGTGTTTTTGTAAACATGAGGTAGTAGGGTCTAGGTCTAGTCCGCCCCTAGGTAGACAGACCCGACCCGAGCTGGCCTAGGGTACACCAACCCGAGATGGGTCAAACCGAACCCGAACTTGACTAGGTTTGTGTTCGCCCCGGATTGGCTATGCTGCGGGTTTGGCCACTGGGCTCAGGTTAGCCCAGCCCTCCCTGAAAAGTTGCAGTCAGCTAGCACCTGCCCATCCAGCATTGGAGTGGGCCGGTTCCTCCAACCATGACACGGCCACTTGCCACATCTGTTTCAAGCCATCTGGCACAAGGGTGGCATCGCCTCCTTAGACAGCTGGTACACTCACGCGGATTGGCTCTCCTACATGACCACTGTAAATATTCGGGTCCAACTCCCCTTCATTGTCACAATTGCAGCTGCCACAACCATAGTGGCACATCGCCACCGCCGTCTGTTATAGAGGCCACCACCGTGTGCTAGCACCACCACCATTAGGTTCTTCCACGGACCACTAAATGCACTCTGACGAAATGTTCTTCAATCTGGAAGATGGTTTGGAGCCCTCGGGTCGTTCCCTTTACTATCGTGGGCTCGGATCTCCCTTGAGATCCATTCAACCACAAAGCACCAAATTGGTGGTATCTCATGCATCTTTTTGATCCACCTGCCATCATCATTGTGGAACCACCTGCATGTCATGACCATCTACTATCTACCAAATCGGATCATGCACCACTTAGTTATCATGCAATGATACTTCATTCATATTCCCGCGGTGAATGAAGAACGTGAGGGGATAAAGTGGGATGGAACAATAGAAAAACCCGAGGAATGATCATCTACTGTTGTTCATTATAGCCATATTCTTCTCTCATTAGAAGCCTAATGAAGGAAATCAAACAGATATATCGGGTTCCCAAAACAATCCTACAAGAACAATCAAAATCAGTGTCAACCAATTCGTTTGTTTATCAGCATTCATTTTTTGAATATGTGAATGAGGAATTACATATTTTAAATGAACACCCATACGTACTCAAAATGATATTTATATAATATCATCTTCCATGTTCATCATTCGATCTATGGTCCGGAATCCTTTTTCCAAGGCTATTTTTGACGCTTTTTGATTCACCGACATTCACCATTAGATAGGATTCCTTCATCACTTGTAAGAGGAATTCCATGATAGTTTGTCAAACATGAGTCCCAGATTAATTAAAGAAGGATGGTTTGTTATGTGTTGTAGTGCCTCTTTGTAGATTCATTAATGAGGTTCATTAATGGATTCAACGTCACCCCATCACTGCACCGTGGTGCTGACATGTCTCTATGTAACGATGAAAAAAAATGAATATTTTTTTATCCTCAAATTCCCAAAAACTACCTTTTATGGTCGACCCATGTCAGTCGATGTTCGACCCTTCCTATGAAAATATCAATGCTCTACGTTCAGGGGAGCTGTCAAATATTTGATCCGGGAATCAGTTTATATGTATGAAAAACATGCTCACATGATTATTCAATATACTTTAAATATAGTTTGAAATTACATTCCAACCACTCCATGACTTTGAATCACGTTTCATCTAAGACTATGGTCTCGAAATAATCACATATAATTTTTACCTTAAATACATTGAATTCAAGGTTGGTACATTTCAAAAAGTATTACTATTTTAAAATTTTATCTATTCAATAAAAGTTCTATTTTATAATTAGTACCCTTAGTGAGAAATATAATGAACAAATAAAGGAGGAAGATGTTTAGAAAATAAAATTTTATTTGTTAAATTATAAGTAGTAAAAATTAATTCTTCACATACGATCAATGATATTATATTATAATAATCCTTTATGGGTGTAAGAGGCTTGTATGAGAACATTTATAATGATGTTTATGATGACTAAATAATCACAAATAATTCACATAAAGGATTATCTAAAGGTGGGGAATACATCATAATTTTTCATTGGTGAATATTATTAATAATATAAGTATGAATAGGTTTGGATACAATTCTATATATATCTTAGTGGTATCTACATATGTGATAATATAGTACTAGGGACTCAAATTCTAATTTTTTTATCCCCAAATAAAGTGAAGTGTTCCTATGTTCATATCCCAATGCCTCACATATTAATATGTGATGGACATGAAACATGATCCTTTTGATTTGAGACAAGATATAAAGGTTTAAGGGTATTAGTGTGATAATATATCAATGGATTTCGATAAAATATAACTATGGTAAGTGGCGGTTTGTAAAGATATCTAGGTGATCATTGGTCGATTATGAGAGTCATATAAATTATTTATCATGTTTTATTAGAGTTCAGGGGAGATAATAGTACACCTAACCATGGGTGACATCATATGGTTTTATTGGTTACCCTTAATGATTTACATTGATCTCAATCCACAAAACACAACTCGATTTCTAAGATGTTTTTGGTTGCTTTTAAGATTTAGTAATATTTTAGTATGACATTATACCACTTGAAAAAACATTGTACTGAGAGTACTAAATCTGTTATGTAAGATATGTAGTTGTATTGTGTTTTATATTTTTGTAGGATTCACCCTTGTCAGCAAATTTTGGTTGATATTTTATATAATAATAGATACCACTCTATTATTATTATAAAACTAATTAAAGAATTATGTTGTAGAACATTACTATTAAAACATGGTTGAATTATAATTAGTTATTCCTTACTCATGGGGCCCAAACTAATATAGTTTAATTTATAAATTGTGTAGATGATTCAAGAGTATACAAGGACATACCAATGTCATAAAATGTCCCTTGTGAACATAAGAAGTAAATTTTTTTAGGATAGTGATCATATGTTCTTGAAGTTCACTCTACATCATGTATTGATGCGGGTTTATCTAGGTAGAAATATATCCCCAATGATCATCATTCTATTATATATTTTGAATATGGGGAGTGAAAAAAAATATACACCAAAATTACCCCTCCAAATGGGAAATGATCACAATGTGTTCCATGTATCAAAATTTAGGAAGTATGAATATGATCTATTTTACATTATCAAAAAGGGTGAGTAGTATGTGATGAATAACAATATCCTTAGTAAGTACCTTGTATTTATCTATGATTTGTAGTAGGGGATCCATTGTGGAAATGGTTTTCCATTACTTCAATTATTATAGCAGTATATGAATCTAATGTATAGTTAATGTGAATTTAAATGTTAAATGAGAGCTTAGTACCGCCACCTATTTTCAATAGATTTTCTTTTATTAGTCAAAATACAAAAATGTGGGAAGTATGTAGTAACTCATATTTTTAATTAAATATATACTAGAATAATATTAAAAATATTTAAAAATTACTCATAAATTAACTATATTTTAATTTTCATAATGCATTGTTCCCCTGCACGAATTATAGTGTCTCAATAAGAAAAACTACCATAATTTTTAGAAGGATTCAATATGTTTTAGAAATAAATTGGGTTGTTTCCATTATTTATGGAAAATATTGGTAAATAATTTTAGGATGTTAGTAGGAATAACTAGGTGGGTTAGGTTCAAGGAGTATCCCTCGTGTTTCAGGATTTTTTGTGAGGTTCATCATTTATTATGAATAGTGATTTTATGGTAGTGTTGTCTACATCATTCAATGGATATATGTTGGAGGTTTGTGAAGGAAAAAAAGATGATTTGGGATAAACTAGAGTTAATTAGATATCAATATATAAAACTATCTATGTCCCAGTCTATATTAACTATTAATTTAAGACAATGTAAACATCCTCTAATATTACATATTCATATAGTCATTATTCATAGAAATTAAACAAGATAATCATAGATATTAATCCACATTAAATTTTATATTCACGAGGTTTCCTTAATTATAAATGATCGATAGGTATACATGTAGTAAATCTTGATTGATAAATTTAGATTATTAATTTACATGGGTGTTCTATATGATTGATTTTCATGGTGGCTTATCAAATACATGATCATTGGATAAGGAATGGATACATAAAAATGAATAAAGATTTTATACACATCCATTCAGTCTGTTTAAACATGAGGTAGTTCTGAAAAAATATAATGAATTGGTAAATTTAAATTGGGAAATACATAATAATAATGTTTGTAAAATTTAAATAGTGTAATGGATCAATATAGTATATATAATAATAATTCAATGTAAATTAGAAATGAAATCAAAACATACTTATAATGATATTCATGTATTTAAATATCATGATTTTCAAATGAATAATGATCTAAGATTTCATGAATCAAATCAACTCACCGAAGGTGATTAATTATAATTAAAGAGTTTATAGAAAAGATTAAAACTAATATGTTTGATATTAACTAAACTATAGTGAATTATTTTTTATTATATTATTGATTATTTCTTAAAATATATATATTTTTGTATACATAGATGAGTTCTGTGATATATATTGAAGATACATGGGGTAAATTATAAATGCTTCCATGTCTATGGATGTATTATAATGAATTAATGCCACATGATTTGTAGAAAATATGATTATGTTATTATTCTAGTTTCATGTATCAATATTATATAGTCTTAATAATATTATATATTAATTTTTCAATCGATTGAAATGATCAACAAGTGATGATTCAAAAAAAATAACCTCCCGCAAGTCATGGATTTTTCATATTTGCAATATAGAAGATATTATTCAGGTGATACTATTATATGAGTATTTAAATATACATGATATGATGGATATGTAAAATGCATCATTCATAGACCTTATATTAATTAAAATCCTAATACTCTACCAAATTGAAGTAGAAAAAACTAGTAAAATTCAATAGAGCTTATGCATCAAAGGAGAAGGAGAATAAGTACAACATGATTACTATTGTGTTTAAGAAAAATGTAATGAAGAGTTTAAAATAACAGATTATAGAATCCTATGATATTTAAATATCTGGTGACTATATAATCAAGGTGTTGAAATCATCACATGGAGTATGTATCTAATTTTTAAAGAATGAGTCCTACTACCAACATAAATAATGGAGAAGGATTCATAGTTGTTCAAGGAAGATATTATGAGGACCCCTGATTAACTATTAACATGAAGTATAAATAACCATCATGAGGTTATATGATTCTTTTTGGGACATAAATTCAAATCGAAGGATGATTGTATAATGAACTAATTTGGATGTGGTTTTCAAACATATGAGGACCTGATGTTTCGGGTGATTAACTTATATTATTTTTTTAATGTTTTTGATTAATATTTTTTATTGGTAGATTGTATATGTTACCAAATATATAAATATTGGTGAAATTGGGACTTAAATAAACAACAAAATTAGGCATTGAGTATGCATTCAAGGTTGAACCATGTAAATACACAGTTCATATGAATTCCATATTCTTCCTTCTCATGTAAGTATGACCGAAAACATAAAGAGTGGATCAAATTCTTAACTAGCTATTGGGGACCAATTAAGAGGAAATATTTTTAAATGAAATTTTGATAATATATTCATCCCATCCAAACTGAATGATCTCTCTTGAATCATGAACAATACATTGTATCATACTACTTGTTACCCTACGAAATTATCCAACCTTTGCTAATGAGTGAAGATTGAAAGCTCGAAATTAGTAAATATTATAGGAGTTCAATTATTTTATAGAAATAAATATTATATATTGTAGAACCGAATGATTCCATCTCTTCTTACAAAATGAATCAATGTAATTGATGTAGTAATAGTGCAATTCACTCCACTAGAAATAGATACTTCAATGAATTATGAGTAAAAAAGAAATGTCGAATAGTATTAGTGATTTTGGATGCCATATTGTCACCATTATTTCTCAATGTATATAGAAATGTGACATGACATAAAACTATAATGGAAACTCCTAAATATATGAAAAATTGTTTAAATGGAATGTGTCGATCAAGGAATCTATGAATAAATATTTAAGGTAAAATTATGAAAATATTTAGATGATAAATTAAATGTTTATTTATGATTAAATTACATATGTAAATGGGATAGCGAGTAATAATAGAGAATTTCCAGATACTTTGTAAGAATAAAGAGATATAAAATGGATAATGTGAATGTTACCTAAATTATTTAATTGAACAATATTTAACCTAGAATGTAATGAAAATTTATCTTCTGATGAGATACACAAATCATTTGATACTTTTTCTTTTATAAATAACATGGTGTTTATAAAAAATTATAGAATTAGTGGAACTTTATCCACGAAAGATCTCAAATGGAATGATAGACCATTTTAAGTGCCATATTATTAAGGTGATGGAGAAGGTAAGAAAATCATCCCTCTAATTTAAAAAAACATTTAAATAGGGAAAGTAAAATATAAATTTGATATTCGTCTTATATTATTTAGATTTATTTTTTTGAGAATGCTACATTTGACTAATCTAATTAATAATTGGTTGAAACTGATTGTTATATATAAGATGTCTTCGACTCTTGACATAATCATATAAGATGTTGAATAGATGATAAAAAAATAAAAAAATTTAGAAAATTTAGAATGAGTTTTATGAGAATATATGAGAGTCGAGACTCATCATCCGCAAGTGCGTCATATTTTCATGCCTCCCAAAATCACATAGTCCCCATTTATATAGTTAAAAGTCATAAAGTCATATCATGCAGTAAAGAAGAAGATGAAGGATGTACTGTGTATATCCAAATGATAAAACCAAAATCCAGTGTTGGTAGAAAAATACAATGATCAAAAAGAATTTTAAAATATTTCAACAGGATATAAAAATGATTACCTGAAAAGAAGTGAAACCATATGTGAGATTACCTAGTGTATTGTAATGATTATATAATAAGATAAGATGATGAAATATATTAATGTGAAGACAGATAAAAAAATATATTGAATGAGAATTAATATTCATCCCATAAAGGTAAAAAACATAAATTATATGAGAGAATATTATGAGAAATCAGTGAAGATTTTGGATGAATCATCCAAGGATAATATGAAAACATCCCTAAAAAATGAGAATAAACATTTTCTAAATTATAATGTCATACTAAAAATATTGCATTTCATTGTCTATATTTTAAAAAAATCTATAAATGTTATGGGAAAGTAATGTTATAAAAATTTTACTTCAATAGAAATAACACTTGAACATAAAATAATAATAAAAATCCCACCATAAAAGACGATTAATAATGGGTGAAGATTCTAGGACATAATGTATAATAGACTTGTCATCATATTGACTGAACTAAAATGAAGGGGTATCATTGGTCATGTAGAACTTTTAAAAAAATTCCTTTTATTATTTGTAGAACATATAATTTATATCAAAGTAGTATGAATTAAGTGTGATCATATCTCAGAAGAAAGGAATATTTTTTTTAATATGAATCACTCATATAACTAAAATGTTTGAGGTGAATTTAACTAATGGAAATCTCAAAGAATTCTATAGAAGATAAGAATCGGCAAAAAATGTATACTATCTTGAAAAAATGGTACCAGACAATGTGGAAATCCAAAAGAGTATAACATTAATTCTTATTATAAATACAGAAATGAAAAAATAAACATTTAAATAATAATTGAAGAATATGAAAATATACTAGTCATGCGTTTCTACACTAAATTACATTCCAACTTGTATAAATTGAAAATTAAATTATACAAAAATTTAAGGATGAATGTCGCTTTGTTTCTCATGTAATTAACAATTTCTAGCATAAAAATATTATTGAGATGATTGAGACTAGAAAGCGGTATATAGTGATAATTGTTAATAATGTTTGGAAAATATGATTTAATAATACTATAAATGATAAATATGGAAGGAATAGTATTTACCTCGTGAGGGATTTTAATAAAAATTCATATTTTCAAAAAAGTAAAATATATTACTCCATATTCCTATTTATTTTATGTGTACTAACATATGTGGAATTAATGGATTAAATTAGGATTGAAGTATGTGTGCTATGTTGGGAAAAAATCACTCAAGGTAACATTGCAATATTTTTGGGTTGATTGTGTTTGTTGACAAAGCATGTTTCCATGGAGAATTGTCGAGTTCCCGAGATGTTGTTAACAATCAATGTTCACAAAGAACGATGACAAAGGAAAGGACGATCTGGAGGCGGTACAAAAGAGCAGTACAAGGTGGCGCTATTTCCCATTTTTTGGCATATTTTTGGGGTCCAAAATTTGGATGTTTGGTGAGCATCGCAAAAAGTGGATTTCCATGAAGATCATAATTAAATATGTCAAACGCATGAATTTCGCAAAGTGAAGTTTCATGGATTGGATTTCATGAAAACCATAAAAATGGAGGCGTTGATGCTTCGAGATTACATCAAAGCTTTGCGAACGTCAGAGTTGAAGTGCATCGCGGCGGTCAAGGGCTTTGCGTGGGAGCTTCGCGGCAAAGGCGCGAAGGAATGTTGATCGTAATGCTCCATGATTATGATGATCTCCGCGAACAGAAAATTGTCGTGGTACTTCAGGATTTGGACAGAATTCCGGCCGAAACTTCGGAGCTTCACGATTTGAGATGACGTGGCGTTGACTTCACGAGGAAAGTTTGAGGGTCGGTGGAATCACCTATAAATAGATGCTGACCCCCTCGAGAGAAGTAGAGAGAATTTTCAGAGAAAATATTTTGCTCTTGTTTTGCGATGGTGGTTCGCGGAGCCAGTGTGCTTCGTGAAAGAGGAGCTTCACGGCGGCTATTGTAGCTCCAAGAAACCTGCGAGCTCCACGTTGGCTTAGTAAGCTTTGCGAGGGATGTTGCTTTGCGATGGCTTGAGCTTTGTGAAAGTGCTTTACGAAAGTGATTCGCGAAAAGGCAGTAGCTTCGTGAAATCTTGTTTGAGATTCGCGAAATTGGGAGCCTCAGGAAGTAGGGTACTTCGTGAAGGTACATACCAAAGGTAGTTGCCCAGTGGTCCAAGGCAAAATGGTATTCATCAGTGGATGAAAGTTGGACTTCAACAGAACATCTATCTATATTTGAGGATGCATTCATTAATGAAAATGAAGAGTCCTACAGGTCTATAAACTATGAGTGGATCCCTTCCAAGTGTAGTGAGCATAGGAAGAGATGATGGTGATCCTCTCCACAGGCAGTTAGCCAGAGAGAGAGAAATAGGGAGTGACCCTTGGGAAAGCAGTGAGCTGACCCTAAACCTTTTGAAGGCAGTGAGCCTGGGAATAGAAGTGCTATATCCCAAATTTTTTATCCACATCTTATGAAGACTAGTGGGATTTGGCACGCACGGAAACTTCTCAGCATATTCTCCTTGGACATAGCCCAGTGAGGGTGAACCAAGTAAAAATCTTTGTGTCTGCCTGCTTACTTCCCTTCATTGCATTTGAAGCATCATCATCAGACAAAGAAGAAAATATGTGATCATAAAAAACACACATGTGAAAACAAATTTACCCTTGTAATAAAGAGGTCAAGATCCAGTGGGGCAGAAATAATTTTTGAAAAGAATATCCATACCCTGATTCTACCCCCCTCTCAGGGTATATAGGCCCCTATTGGTCCTAACAATTGGCATCAGAGGACTGCTTTCTTTTATCATATTTGTTTTCTTTGACTTGGTTAAGTCGATATGTGTGGTTGAAGGTATAGTTTTCTCTTATCTTAATATGCCATGGGAAAGGGAAAAGAATCAAAGAAGACTCAGAATTCATGTAATTTCCCTCAGTGTGGAAGTATTTTTTGGAAAAAGTATGATTCAACTAAAAGAATCAAAAAGCTTACTAAAGGAATGTCTGGATGAATCTGATAGGGAAAATATTGACTCACTCAATCATGATGTTGGAATGAGTGAAGTACATGAGCATCAGAGTGATACTAAAACAGAAGAAGAAATTGAAGGAAGAATAGATATGCGAGCTGAGTTAGAGGTGGCTCTTGAAGAGATAGATGTTTGGAGAGCCAAAACCAAGAATGCTAACAAAGTGGTTCGTGATGCCAAAGTCTATATGCAGCAGCTAGAAGAAGAGAAGTCTGAGTTGTTGGATATAATTGAGAAACTCATGTTATGAGCACCAGAGAACTCAGAATCAGATGGTTAGTATAATCATAAGATTGAAGAATAGAAAATGGAGATCGATGGCTTGAATAGAAAAGTGAAAGATCAAGTCATGTTCATTGAAGAACCTGATATTCCTAGTTATGTTGGAAACACCGATGAAATTAAGTCTAAAGACATTCAGATCCAATCACTAGAAATTGAGGTCAATAAGCTAAGAGGCTTAAATCAAAGGCTTATTGATGTGGAAACTGACCTAAATGAGAAGAATGATTCTCAGGGTGAGGAACTACAAAATCTATCTAAAATAAAAGGATGAAAAGTCTTGTGATTATGAAGATAGTCAAAAGTCAGATGAAGTTCAGAATCTGAAATCTAAAAATGAGGATCTAACTACAGAGATATCTGAACTACTTCAAAAGAATAAAATGCGACAACAAGAGAATGCATGTTGTTCTGATTCCGTTTCTCAAGAAAGATTGAAATTAAAGGAGCAGAGTGACAAGGTAGAAAAGCTTACACGAGAATTGGAAGTTGAGATGAGTAGAGGAAATTATCTCAAGAGAGGACTTGATGCTCGACATGAATCAAGTGAATTAAAGATTTAGAAGTTGAAAGAAGAGATAGAATCAGTGAAGAAGGAAATAGAGAAATCCAATGCTAGAAGAAAGCATAACATGGAGGATGCCTTGCACCTACTATTTGATTATCCTTCAGCAGGTGATGATGAAATGAAAAGATAATTGTCTCTTTCTGAAAGGAGGCAAGAACAAATTCTCTCAGATCAAAGACCATACAGTCTGGGAAAAACTGGTATTGGATTTGATGAATCACCTCCCATGCATAATAAAAAGATAGCTGTGAATAGTTCCAAATGTGAACAAAACCCTACAGGTGCTGGAGATAAGCCTAAGAGGACAGTTACAAAAAGAAGTGACGACATGTGCAATTTCTGCGAGATTCATGGCCATACATCAAGCTTCTGTTTAGAGGCTCTGGAATATAGTTCAGTCTGTGAAAATAGAAACTTTGATAGATATGAGAATAAGAAGAAGCGTCATGTGAAAACAGAGAGAAGAGTCTCTCAGAGGAAAGCATCCATTAGATGCTATTACTGTGGAAGAATGGGACACACCATGAGTATATGTCAGGCAGCTCAAGAGCACCGTGTAAGAAGAAGAACTCAAGGTGTATCATCATCTCAACATAGAAGTGATGAAATGAGGTATGTCGTTGATGGAACATGTTTTATATGTTCATATTATGTACACTTGGTAATAAATTGTAGCAAGAACAACACCAGAAGGGAAAGGGAACTGGAAAAGAGATTCTCGACTCCAATGATGCATAATGAGAAATTCTACACTGAGAGACAAAGTGGCAAGGAGAAGAATAGGCTTATAGCCTTAGGGGAATCACATGGAGCTGAACGAAAGGTGTATCAGTCACCTCATCTGTTATACTCAAAACAGGTCTCAAGGAGAGAATGTGAAAAAACCTGGAAGATTAAGGGGAGGTCTACTCCATCTGTGATAAAGAAGAATAAATGTTCAATGGAGGACTCACCACCAGTGAAAAAGAGTGTGGTGACTCAGACATCTGATAAAAGAAAGATGAACAGAGAATGTAATGAAAAATTCACAGGTCGTGTTCCACAGTGAAAACTTGAAGAGGATTCAATATCCTTGCAATGGTGGAAGATGAAAGGAAAGATGGAAAGAAAAGATATTCCTACTCAGAGTAGGAATCAATGGAAATGGAATTTTAGTGGAACATAAAAGACCAAAATGTGTACTAGTGGTTTTAAACCCCAATTGGTGAGAAAGGCCAGGCCTACAGAACCTTCAAATCAGAAAAAGACTCAGCATAAAGGTAATGAATGCTTAGT
Source organism: Viscum album (assembly GCA_963277665.1). Taxonomy (NCBI): domain Eukaryota; kingdom Viridiplantae; phylum Streptophyta; class Magnoliopsida; order Santalales; family Viscaceae; genus Viscum; species Viscum album. The sequence goes on along the minus strand of OY728134.1, from coordinate 131,532,460 downwards.
CATATGGCCAGAGCAGTTGAAGTTGGACAGGCAGCTGGAGGAAGCAAGAAAAGAATTTGATTCACTCCAAGAATGAATAAAAGGGTTGACAATCAGGATCAACCACTATCCTTGTCTTGAGGATTCAAGAAACATCCCCTATCCCTATGTATATAAATTCTATTAACTGATGATTCAAATGATTCAGGTTTTAGGGAGATACAATCCAAGGGGAAGTGGCATCTAAAGATGCAAAGTGGAAAGGTGATATGCTTCATACATTAAAATGATTCAAATCAGGTACCAGAGTTGAAGAAGAAATGGATAAATAGAGCACAATAGAATGTGATTGTGTTGTTAACTTTTTCTATTTTTTCCTACACCGAGTTCTAACTCAGTAGGCTTAGAGATTTTGTTAATGGCTCAATTCCGAGTGCTAGACTGGTATAAATGATGCAGGTGGAAAATGAGAATAGATGGTGCAAGATAAGAAGAATTTTTATGGGCCTAACTCTAGGAATTGTTGCATAACATAGGGGGAGAATTCAATAACAGAATCAGATGCAAGATCCATCCAAGAAATAATTGGATGACTCAGCTTAGGAATTCCCTATTGAGGGAAGAAAGAAACACAGGGAGAAGTGTCAATAATCATTCATCTCATGATTACCTTTTTTTTAATCTGACAATGTTGTATCAGCTGACTGCTTTTAGGATACCATGAAGTTGTGAGGGAAAATCAAAGGCATGTTAAAAAAAATTGAGAGAAGAAGTTCAAAGAAATGACATCAGTGAATAGTGACACAGAGAAAAGTAGCTGAAAAAAATGAAGCAACTAAAAAATTATTTAGTGAACAACTTCCTGATGAAAGTGTTGAGGAAGAAAGAAACATAGGGAGAGCAGAAGTGGATGATACTAATTCAGAAGAAGACACTGATGATGAAAAATAAAGTGTCAAGTCTGTGTCTATAAGGATTCTAAAAAGATGAGCTAATATCGATAGACACAATATCATTAGTGATCAGTCAGATTCATTTCATACAAGAAAAATCTAAAGATGAAAATTGTGTTCATGCCATGAATGAAGAGCTAGATCAGAATTGAGAAGAATAAGACGTGGGAGATTTTTTCAATGCCAGAAGATAAAAACATCATCAAGACTAAATGGGTCTATTAAGAAAAGATTAATGAATATGGCACAGGTTATTCGGAACAAAGCACGACTGATGTGAAAATGAGACTCCTAGATAGAGGGTATAGATGGTGATTAGACATTTTCACCGATTGCAAGGCAGGAGACACTCATATTATTCATAGCCATTGTAGTGCAAAGAAAGTTCAATGCGTTACAGATGGATGTCAAGACTGCATTTCTAAATTAGTTTCTGTAATAAGAGGTGTACACTGAGCATCCAAATGGATTTCTCATTCATGAGGATGAGAACAATGTTTTCAGGATGAAGAAGGTGTTATATGGGATGAAATAAGAACCAAGAGCATGGTACTGAAGGCTATATCAGTATTTGAATAAGATTGGTTTTCAGCGTATGGGATTTGATTACAATATTTGTTTCAACAACAACAATAATCAAAGGATGATGAGGCTGGTCTAGGAAGAAGACATAATATTTGGAAGATCAGATGAAGCATAGTGGAGACAATCTTCTGAATTCAAGAAACATGAGTTCGAAATGTCTATGATTAGTGAGCTAATGTTTTTCCTAGGTATACAGGTTACACAAGGTAGGAATAACAAATTAATTTCTCAATCCAAGTATGCCAAGGAGTTTTTGAAATGGAAAACTCCCAGGAGATGAAGACTCTGGTTTCGACCTGGATGAAATCATCACAATATGACAGTGGCTGGGTAGTTAATTTCACTGAAAACAGGCAGATTAATGGAAGTTTGTTGTACTTGACCGCGACAAGGCCTGATATTGTTTTCGCCACATCCCAAGAAGCGAGATATCAGAGTAATCCCAAGGAAAGACATATGCTTGCAGTGAAAATAATACTTCGGTATATCAAGGGCACAATGGACTTCAGATTGATGTATAACGACAGATATCAAATAGAGTTATTAGGATATACTGATGCAGATTGGGACGATCCAGCGGATGATAGGAAATCAACATCAGGAAGTGTATTATATCCTGGAGGACTATTTATTTCTTAGTTAAGTAAGAAGCATGATTGCCATTCCATTAAGCACCGTAGAAGCTGAGTATATTGCGGCCACTCAAGTGTGCACACATTTATTGTGGATGAGGCAGCAGCTTGAAGATATGGGAGTTGAGGTGAAGTCTCCGATCTAAATCCAGTTTGATTACTCAAGTGATATCAATCTGAGAAAAAATCTAGGTCATCACTCAAGGAACAAGCACATTGAGATAAAATATCATTTTATAAAGGAGAAAGTTGTACAAGGGATCGTGAAGTTGGAGTATGTTCCTATAGAGCTACAGGTTGCAGACATTCTGACAAAGGCCTTACCCAATGAATCTTTTGAGAGGCATCGACTGGCTCTGGGAGTTCAGTTGACTCCCCGCACTTGAAATAGTGTGGTTGTCGAACACCCCCCCCCCCCTCTCCCCTATGTATGATGTGTTTTCCCTAATGTGCTGATATGTGTTCTCTACTATGTTACATACTACAAAGGAGTGACCATTGGGTTTGTTGACAAAGGGGGAGAAAATAGTGATTGTTCAAGGGGGAGACAGTGTGGCTATACAAGAAATCATGAAATATATGGGGAGAAGCTGACCAGTGGAGCAGCCAGATAGGGGGAGAAATGATCAAGGGGGAGAGTTTTAAATCTGATGATGCTAGAAGTGATCGATCAAAGAATAGATATCACGACAGCTGAGGATCGTGATACAAGAAGAACAGTGGTGTTAGAATTGTGAGCAAAGGTATCCAGCTATCACCAATTGGGATCAGTGTGGTTCAATAATTGGTATCAATTTAATAATTGGTATCAGGTTGGAATCGAAAATTGGTGTTTGACATGAAGTGATTCATTGATGATGTTTTTATACCACTCTTGTTTCTCACTCCGAGCATTGCTCATGTGGTCTTAGAGTATGTGTTAAGTGAATCCTTGAATGTTGTCAGAATCGCAAGAGGCGAATGGTGGTAACGGCTGGAAGAAGACTCTGTGAGGTATCAACGTGCAGAAAATCATTCTGAGAAGAGTTATGAAGAATTGTCAATAAACCCAAAGGGGGAGATTTTTGGGCAAAAATCCCTCAAGGTAACATTGAAATATTTTTGGGTTGATTGTGTTTGTTGACAATGCTGGTTTCCATGGAGAATTGTCGAGTTCCCGAGAAGTTTTTGACAATCAATGTTGACAAAGAACGATGAAAAAGGAAAGGATGATCTAGAGGCTGTACAAAAGAGCAGTACAAGGTGGTGCCATTTCCCAGTGTTTGCCAAATTTTTGGGATCCAATATTGGGATGTTTGGTGAGCATCGTGAAAAGTGGATTTTCCGTGAAGATCATAATTAAATATGGAAAAGGCCTAAATTTCGCGAAGTGAAGTTGCTTGGATAGGATTTCGAAAAGACCAGAAAAATGGAGGTGGTGATGCTTCGCGATTACGTCAAAGCATCGTGAACATCAGAGTTGAAGTGCATTGCGGTGGTGACGGGCTTTGCAAGGGAGCTTCGCGGCGAAGGCGCGAAGGAATGTTGATGGTAATGCTCCGCGATTACGATGAGATCCGTGAATGGAAAATTGTCGTGGTGTTTCGTGATTTGGACATAATTCCGGCTGAAACATCGGAGCTTCACGATTTGAGATTACGTGGCGTTAACTTCGCACGGAAAGTTTGAGGGTCGGTGGAATCACTTATAAATAGAGGCCGACCCCCTTGAATGAAGTAGAGAGAATTTTTCAGAGAAAATATTTTTCTCTCATTTTGCGAAGGTGGTTTGTGGAGCTAGTTTTGTTCGCGAAAGAGGAGCTTCGTGGTGGCTATTGTAGCTCCGAGAAACTTGCGAGCTCCACGTTGGCTTAGTAAGATTCGCGAGGGACGTTGCTTTGCGACAGCTTGAGATTCGCGAAAGTGCTTCCTGAAAGTGCTTCGCGAAAAGTCAGGAGCTTCGCGAAGTCTTGTTTGATCTTCGTGAAATTGGGAGCCTCGCAAAGTAGAGTAATTCGTGAAGGTACATTCCAAAGGTAGTTTCCTAGTGGTCAGAGGAAAAATGGTATTCATTAGTGGATGAAAGTTGGACTTCAACAGAGCATCTATCAACAGTTGAGGATTCATTAATTAATGAAAATGAAGAGACCTACAGGTCTATAAACTGTGAGTGGATCCCTTCCAAGTAAAGTGAGTATAGGAATAGGAAGAAGGTGATCCTCTCCACCGGTAGTGAGCCAGAGAGAGAGAAATAGGGAGTGACCCTTGGGAAAGTAGTGAGCTGACCCTAATCCTTGTGAAGGCAGTGAGCCTGGGAATAGAAGTTCTCTATCCCAAATTTTGTATCCACATCTTATGAAGACTAGTGGGATTTGGTACACATGGCAACTTGTCGGCGTAAGCTCCTTGGACGTAGCCCAGTGAGAGTGAACCAAGTAAAAATATTTGTGTCTGCCTACTTACTTCTCTTCATTGCATTTGAAGCATCATCATCAGACAAAGAAGAAAAGAGGTGATCATAAAAAACACACAAGTTCAAACAAAGTGACCCTTGTAATAAATAGGTCAATATCCAGTGGGGCAGGAATAATTTTTGAAAAGATTAACCATACCCTGATTCACCCCCCCTCTCGTGGTATATAGGCCCCTATTGGTCCTAACATGCTATAATCACAGTTTATAGTAATAATAATGGTTCTATCATAGATTACTAATTAAGAATAATAATCCATGCTAAATATATTTATTTCATACCACATTAGATATAATAACATCTAAGTATGAAATAAAAAAAATTTAAACTATAACTAATATGGAATTTTGAATAACCCAATATAAATTAATGTCTGATGTATTCAAAAAAAAATTTATGGCATATACTGAATCTGAAATATTTATATATATATATATATAATAGGAGTATCAGATGATGTTAATTAGGTTATGTGGGGGATAAAGCTTCATTCACATGAAATTTATTGGTGAATTTACTGAGTTGTGTATATGGTATGTCTTTCATGATATATCTGTTGTAGAAGATAAATTGATATTTGAAGTACTGGTATACCATGATGAAATTCATTGGGAAAAATTATTATATAAGTGAATTATATCATATTTTATATGGTGGTTTTATAAATTATTCAAAGGGACTATTACATAAATTATATGGGAAAATATATGAATGTTTTACATAGTTATCGGATAATAGAATCAAGTTATTATTTAAATTCATTGAGGGAGAAGTGGATATTTTGGGAATAGCTAGTTCGAAAGTAGAATAAAGTGAAATAGTATAATTGTTTCACCAATAATTGGCCATTTTAATTTGAATTTTATTACAAGGTAGAAATAAATGATCACCCAAATTGACTTTAGAAATGTGTACAAGTATTGGAAAAAACTAAAATGGGGGGATTATTATATTAATGCATAGAATGTATTTATTTTGAAAAAGGAAATATTGCATACTGATTTGACTATGTTAATATTTTTTGAAGATAAGTTAAGATGATATCATATTTCATGGAACAGAAAAAGAAATATTTGTAGGATAAAACAATTAAGAATATTCTAGTTATGTTCATGGAGCATCCCATGGGTTTGATGTTTGCTTGTAATATTTTTCAATTTTAATGACCATAGTTTCTGTAAAATACTATATACAATATTCAGTGGATGTTGTGTGATAGACTGTTAAGGGGAAATGTTCAGTTAGGGTAGACATGTAGTTATTTAAATGAAATGAAGAAAACTGGCTATGTCACATTTTACATAAACCTAATTTTTATATCTAAATAAACATCATCTCTCATTACACATGCATTATGTTATTATACAAAAACATCAAAAATTTCTATATTCTAATAAATCCATCAATTGTTTTTTTCTCACACAATCCCTCTATCACTCTAGATGGAAACTATTCACATGTCTTTGATTGAGATTAAGGCATGTAGTCGATCCATTAACATAGTTTATACATATGGTCTATTTTCATGGTGTATTTTAAGGTGAGTGATAAATGGAATATGTATGAATACCTAAACATGAATAGTAATGTTTTTAATCGTCTAATGATTCTACTTAAACAAGAATCGATAATACATAAAAATAATTTTTTATATAAAAATTAATTGGGTTCTACATAACCATCATCTACATCAGAATTATGTTTCATAATAATTTTAAGGAGTTTCCGAATGATTATTTCAAATGAAAGAAATAGTTTTAATTTTGATGAATCTTATAGAGTTATACACGAATTCATGCATCGTGATTGATCATGTGAATAATAATACATATTTTTGATATTAAATACATCAATCTAGAAGTAATTATTTGAGATTTAAGATGTTATGGTTGAAATTAATGATTTTATTATTTAACTCCTCCATCAAAAAATAATCAGAGGTGGCTATAGATAATGCCATTTCCTATCAGAAAATTAATTTGGAAGAGTTAGATTAATTCCATTCCATAGAAAAAAGACCCAAATGGATGAAGATGCATTCTTCATTGTATGTGGAGATTTGTTAAAATAATGAAAAGATCATTATTTTTTAGGAAGAAGAGTCCATGATTATTCCAATATCACATAGATTTATTCCAATGTATTAAGGATATTAAATAAGAAACTTTATCATAACATAAATGATCCATAGTAAATGATACAAGGATAAAAATATCCTACCATAAGTCTTAGAGATATCATTTTTTGAATACGATTGATTTTATTCATGGTATATTATTCTGTGAGTATTTTAATATGTAGGATTTGTAGGATGTGAAAAAGATAACTCACATACAACTCGTGATAATTATATTATTGATAATCCAATTTATCAAAGGAGATGATGCCACTATTATTTAGTAAATCTAGTGCATTAAAGAGGATAAAAAAGATTATATGATTGATTCTAGGTTGAATCTAATAATAATGGTACAATAAATAACACTTTTTTTGATATTTGATATCAAATCATTAGGAGACCTTGTGGGAACGGCGATGTGATACTCAAAAAAATAGAATGTTTAGACTCGAAGAACAATAAAGTTGACTCTATACCATAATATGGGATAACTATTTGAAGTCATGTTCAATGATGAGTATATGAGGACCCCTCGGGAACTATTTGGATGAAGTATAATGATCCATCAGGAGGTGATACTAAGCACATCAGGATATAAACTTAACTAGAGAGATTCTAGTATAAAGAACTCGTCCAATGGTGTCTTCCATGAGCACATGAATACTAAATTATTTTATCATATTATAATCTTGGTATTTTGATATTTTTATATCATGATTTTCTGGATATAGATTATATATTTTATTATAGTGATTTATAGTTAGAAACTAGGTCCTATAATATCCCATGAACCTATCAAGGAGTAGGTCATCAAGGATAAAACTTGTAATACCATAGGCCTTTAGTATTTAATTTTCTACAGAACTGAATATGGATGATAAAAAATAAGAATACATGAATGAATCGTAAAAAATATATATAAGTTAAATTAATATGGAATGCAAAAAAAAATGGATTATCAATTCACCCCTCCACCTCTATGTGATATCATCAATCCTGGGAACCATAAAAAGTATCTAAAAAAATAAATAACAAATGAAATATAATGTTTCTGAAACCACTATTTAATAATTTAACATATTTTATGTTGATACCTAAATAAAAATTTTGATATTTTGATTGTCTCTCAGATGGGGACACTGTTTTTTAGATATATAATTTTTATATTCATAAATTGGGGATCGAATTGAGAATTATTGTGTATTTTTGAGTTTATTGATTTTAAAAATCATTAACATAATTTCCAATATAAATATATTTTAATATCATGTACCATTGTATTTTCTTCTGTTATGTAACAAAACCTGATAGTATATTCTGCTTAATATATTCAATTTTTGATGAGTGTTGTTCAGGGTATCATCAATGATGGATATGAATCAAAGAAATATTCTTAATGTGATAGTGACCCACCAATGAGTTATGAAATTCTATATTCCATGTTTAACATAATAATTTTATTTTTTTAATTATTTGTCCTATATTTAATAATTTTCGATTATAAAAAATATAAAAAATCCATAGAAAAAATTAATTTTATTATTTTATAAAAAATATTCACGTAGTCTTAAACATCTATTTTTTAATGTTTTATTAAAGAATTAAATTTTTTATTTTAGTTATTTTTGATCATGTTTCCTTCAAATTTATTTTGGTATTTTAATCATTGTATAGACATGAAATTTAATGCACCATATTTTTATGATATTTTCATCTTCTAGGTACATCCATCTATTATCTTGCGGTTGAATTTATTTCTTCTTAGTTTTAATTAATCATTAAACCTTGGTGGTTGACTCTCATTAAAAAATGGGGATAAAATATTAGGTAAATGTTTCTAATTTATGGCGATGTATGTTTTTTTAATAATTGGATTCATAGTATAATTGGGAAAAATTGGCTTATGAGGGTTCCTTGAGCGTTTGGAAGGCATCAATGCTAGTTTCGTATCATCGGAAGATGTTTGTATTGAAGCTTTCTATATGACATTTACATACCATTTAAATGATAGTAGACATGCCACTATCTCTTATAATATTAATTGAAATGAGGTCATGATGTGAAATGAATACAAAACGTGAAATGAATTCACATTATGTAATGGTCAAGGAGGGTTATTTTTACTCCAAGTGATGTCTTATTATATTTCAATAAAAAAATTAGGAAATAAAAATGTGAGGAGATCCTTTCTCAGGTATTTAGCACGAATGTAATTTTTAAATCCATGATTCACATGTAATTTGTTTTCATCCACATGAATATACCCTTATCTCAATCCATAGGAAATTTTGAGGAAGTTTTGGAGTTCCTTCCTCCCATCATGATAGCTCAATCATGTGTCTAACACATAGATAATTTTATCTATTTGGGTTTCCCCTCTTTTCTTCTTATATATTTTTATCTCGTTGTAATAATTTGTCATCGTTGAAATAGTTTTTGATCCTGATCTTTTTTATCTAGTTCGTCATGTGATCATTTTCTACACTTTTTATTATTGTATTTATCAGTTGGAAGTGTAGTGTCAAATGTTTGTTAAAGGTTGGTGGTCTAAAACCAAAACCCAAGGTATTTCTCTATTGTTCATGTATATTTAATGTCCCATTATTGAACTGAAAAAACATTTGAATCCATTTTTGGATAACGAATGATAATAAATATTCTCATGCAATAATCATTGGATCCTATTGGATTTAATTGTGTTACAAACTAACTTACAGTCACCCATTATGATATCCTAACCTATAATAATAATTAATAGTCTACTTTTTAAATGGGTTTTGATCATGGATTGAGACAATAGGTGATTATCTATATATAGATTCAAATTGGAAAATTGATTACTTGATTATTTGGAATGGATGGTGAAACCTGATATGATATGTTTATGTAAATTGTGTAATTAATAGTTGAATACCTAACTTGATAAATGAAATTGTTATTTAAATATTAAAGGGTAGTGGGTATAATTTTCCCTTTTTTTAAGATGTTGTAACTATTACACTTGCTGCACAATTTTATGATGTGTTTTGTTATGTAATGAATATAAGTCATGGAATAGTTATGATATAATGTGTATAGGTCTTTCCATGATTAGGATGAATTTCATATATATATATAGGACTAGATGTATTTATGAAGATATACATATAGTTCATGGTCTTGTTATGCTGAAATCAATATATAGAGTGATTTTCTAGGATGATGAAATTCATATACAGAGGTATTTTCCTAGTTCTATGCTAATACCATGGACTTGTTGTTATGGTCAGATTGATTTTTATATATGAAAAAAATATTCAAATATGGTTCTAAACGAAGTTGATTGATGTACTATAATACATGATTAATTAATAACCATTATTATTATTTTATTTCATGAACTTATTATCTTAATTATTTTGTTTAGACGTGGTGGTTTCTACCAACCATGTTTTACTCAGACCATATTTTTTATGCATTTGATACCCGAGAATAATACATGGATATAGGTTTAGATGAGTTAATAGTAACTTGTATTGATTGTTTAATTTTATATATGTGATATCTCGGTGTTATAATGAAATGGGGTTCAAGAGTGGGGTCTTCTTAGTTTATTTTTTCAGCTCGTTATTTTATTTTTTATTTTTTTCATTTTTACATTAAGATACATTCAGACATAACATTACATTGTTCTTTATTATTGGTTAGTTGGGTCATCATTATATTTCCTTGATGTATGATGTACTATTTCTTCTATTTTTCTTACTATAATATTAACTTTCATTTTTCATTTTTAATATATTTTTACTCTATATTAGGCAGTATAGTCTTCCCACTATACTCATCACACCATTATTGTTATTCAGTAGCTTCTGGTGCTGGTGGAGGCACACTCTATGTCACGTGACCAATCTGGTCTATAATCCAAAAGAGTGATGGGTCATGGGATACTAAAATGTATTATCCTTGTTAAATCCCATTATTTTTTGTTTCATTGTTATTTGGGAATTGTTTAAAGGAGGCTAAGATTTTTGGGGAGAAGTTAATAATAATATTTAGTGGTGTAGAAAACCCATGAAGGGAATGAAATCCTAGTTCCCATGTATGAGGTTGTTATTCATAATGTATGGTGGTTATTATTCATAAAGTATGGTGGTTACAATTTTATATTATTTAATCATGGGTTACTCACATGTTCTGTGATGTATTTATTTCATAATATTTATACTTTTTCCCTAGTTTGGTGAGATATTTGTATGAATGCTTCATGACAGGCACGTAGTGTTATATCTTAACTTGCATTGTGGGAAATATTTATTGTTAAAATTTTTCCTATATCATCTATGAAATGATAAACCTTTAATATGTGATAAATTAAATTAAATAACTGTATTTCTATGATAAAAATCTATTTAATCCATGATAAGAGAGACCATGAGCTAGTGGTCCCCTATTGTTGTATCCTGATGAGGTTGACCATGTTTTAATCCATTGTTCAATGGGCTGTTTTTATCTTATCAAAAATGAATCCTCATCAACTTTTAATGGAGGATTAGGAGAGTAGAAATCAATATACTACATAAACAGCTGAACAAAATCATCGGGTAGTTTAAAATCATCAGATAGAGGTCCAGCATCATAGTAGCTTCTCTAGGTATATGTGATTCATTGATGTGAGACTATTTACATCATTACATAGATGTAATAGTTGAGGAGATAATTTTAGATATATAATAAATATAGGATCACTAGGTATATAGTCCCCATGAAATCGTGTTCAGGATTGAATTAGTCTATATGAACATTAAGCATATCGAGACACCCACAAATAGAAGGTAAGCTATCTTATTATATAATCCATGGATTTTCCATGTGTTTATTAGAAATTTATGAGAAATTGATATGGCCAGATGAGTTATTTGAGAAGGTCATAGTAGTTATGTTTCATAGCTACCATTATACAGGGATGTTGGTAAGCAATGGATTGTGATTTCATACACAAGAAACCTGAAAATTTGTTATTGATGGACTTTTCTTGAAGTTACGCACATTTTTTGTGCATTGTCCCATCATTTATAACTAATGTGATCTCCCAATAAATACATTTTTTTATATATTTCACTATAATATTGGGTCATAAGTCAACATATTTATCCTATGTAGATTTTTGGTTATAATGAACAGAATACTCATCAAATAATGTAATATTACAGAGGCCTCGAATAGAAGCCATGATGTTTCATTATAGTGAACTATGAACTCTTATTAAAGTAAATATAAGCATTAATATTCCATTTTTTATAAGGAAATAGAGGAATAAGAAGTTAGTTATATGGGTATCTATCTTAGGAATGTGATCCATTATAGAGATATTAGTGTGCAACTTATGGCTACAAGCAACCTCAGTTTCCATACCCTACATTAGAGTGTCAAGATTTAATTATGATGGATCAAAAAAAATGGTTTCTTAGGGTAATACCACATCAATGTTGTTGTTTTGAATTTGGATAATAGATAGATTCCTAGAAGGACATGGCTACCCTAAAATTGACTGGTAGTTGGAGTACCAATTGAAGATTATGTGAAGGTAGGGTATTTATGTCCCTTGTGAATGAGGAGAAATATTTAGAAGAGGGAATAGATTAGGGGAGTCAAAAAAAACCCACAGTAGAGGGAAAATTATCCTTTATTTTATATAGTCAAATTCAGCTAATATGGATAAATGTCCATATACCATTAGACATATGATTCATATGTCATCTATACTTCATTATTTTTTTTGATAAAGGAGAATCACATTCAATTTTATATGGTATTTTTGAAATAATTTTTTTAATATTTTGTAAAACAAGGATGGTAGTATCACCATCGATAGACCACTGGGAGTGAGGTTATAGAATATCAAACAATGCAAGTCAGATTCCCAATAAATTTGCAGCTACCATTTCATTTTGGGAAGCGTGTATGAAATAAAATGAAGAATTCAAAGTATTTCATAATTCAAATTTATTAGTTCAATACTAGAATCGTATTGACTATAAATAAATGTAGTTTACCATTCTATCTCTAGAATGAGAAATTTAATCTCATTATAGTGAGTGGGATATTTAGGATGGGTGTGCATGAGAAATTCAGTTTATATGGGATTGTGTCAATGCTCAAATAAATAACTTTGTAATGAATGATTGTAGAATATAGTAGGATAATTTTCCACAGGGGTAGAGTAGTTTTAGGAATTTCTTCATGAATTGTTATATGAATTACCACCCATGTGAGAGATTGTGTATACAATCGAGTTTGGTTTAGAATAAGAATGATTGTTTTATCCAAAATTAAAGGATAGAAATTTTAGAGATTTAGTAGTTTAAATTTCATTAGAATTACCTCAAATATAATAGTTTAATATGCCTTCATATATATGAATGTTGTTCCCTGGCTATTTTATCAATGAATTCCGGTGGTTCATTGATTTTATTTTTGGAATAACTATGATCGAACTAGATAAATGTCATGAATTAATAACCCCTTCTATATATAAACACAATATATCGGCTGAGTGGTTCTATGAACATTTCCAAAAGAAAATAACGATCTGGAAAAAAGATGGTGAGGGTGAAACAATTGTTCGTAACTAATACTAAATTTAGGATAATGTATGTATTTTAGGATTTTATAGTGATGTTTTTCCTTTGATTAATTCACCACTGCTATTCAATGTTTTGATGAATTTTATCACTGATATTTTTTCTGATCAGTTTGGGGTGGTCTTGTTGATGAAATCATTGTGTACTCCCATCCAGTCAATGAACATTCCCAACAACATGACATAATATTTAGTACATTTAGAGTGAATAATTTCATACCAAGATAACTAAATGAATTTTATAGATTAGAAGATTACACTTCAGAGGTTGTTTCATCTCATAGGAAGGAGTGTTAGTCGTCCCATAGAAGGTTGTATCCATGGGATCTTGGTAGAGGCCCATGATTTGTTTTTGAAAATCATAATCTTTAAGGATAACAAAGTTATTATTGGTGATTCATCATGTAATTCTTTAATATTGAATCCCCAATGTCTGGGATGTCTAGAAATGAGAGAATATTATTATGTCCGATGAATTAGAGAGATATTTTCATGAAATAAAGATAATTCTGACTATAGTACCTACCCTCACGTTACATGTAATATGTAATTAATAAAAAATATATTTTGATGCACTTACAGTTGGGCATGGATAAATTCTAATACAATATGATTTAGATGTTTCTTATGAATCGAGAAAACTAAGACCACATGAGAGGAAGTACCCTAATCAATATCTATATTTGGTTGTAGTGGTTCATGCACTAAGATGATAGAGAAAATATGTAATTTAAAGTGTTTTGTGGTGTGAACAGACTACATTAGACTTAGGTAAATATTTTTTCATTAATACATTAACCTTAAACATATAAGGTTGGTTTAGTGTCTTTATTCATTCAACATTGTGTGGTCTTTTACACTAGGAGAGGGAAACATTGTTATTAATGAATTAATATAGAAGAAATTGATATTGGTGGTGGAAGAGTATTTCAATAAGTTGTGGATGTTATCACTCTTTTTAGACATTGAACTAGATATTCAAGGTTCATATGTATGAGTTTCATTGAATTTTACATATGTTATAACCCTGATTTTGGACCAGATATGGATAGAGAAATTATTTGATCTGGATATCATAGTACTGAGAGAAAAATTATATGGTGGGGGAAAAAATTGGATGGTCTATTGGAATTGGAAATTATATTCTTCTTGTGGTAGAGTATGGGCTCCTATGGTCTTTAAGGAGGATCAGTTGAGATATTTTCATGCTACTAGAGGGCTAGTATGTCATTTATTGACTAATATGTATTGTGATCTCCATAGACAATAGTGGGGATTGGAATTAATAATTAGGTTACAATATTATTGGTGATATATTTCTCCAATAATTAGGTGATGTCCAAGAATCAATTCCTTTCCTGGATATTATATCCATTACTATTTCACGAGTAAAAATGGGATGATCAAAACATTAATTTTTATACAGTATTATATAATGAACCACATATGAAATTTGAATTATGGGAGAGCATGGATATACTAAATTATGTTATCACACTTCATTTCTATCAACGATAATTTTACTATTTATTATTGGGGTTGTTATTACATGTGAGAGATAACTAAACTAAATGTTTTTCATTGGAGTTCATTTCTGATTGAGATTTTCATTTCATGTCTTTACTCTAAAAGTTTATTTAAAAGGCTATGGATTGTTGGTTCATCTAAGAATAACATTACAGTCTTAGAATAATGATTAATTTGAGAATACTATCCAGTTTAGTAGGATATGATATGATCATATTTTTTGGGATTCTGATGGTCCAAGTGATTATCATATGGGACTCATGGTGTTTTCATAAAATAATAGCTTCTATGAATCAATCTAGAGAGAAACCATTGATTATTTTTATGGATGTACATTCTGTTCACCTCTATGTTATTTAGAGTTAGGTGAGTCGGTGCTTTGTTGGACCTTGTCCCATGCAAGAGATGTCTATGTAGTTTCAATTAACCAAGAAGAGGTTGGTGACCTTGTAGCACCGAAATAAAAAATTTTATGACCATAGAAGTTGATGTTTGGTGTTTTATTTTTCCCCATCCTTTTTTTATTTGTTTTTCACCTATGTTGGGGCACACTATATTAATAAATAGGTAAATCTTTGACCTGTGATAGATGGAACATTTGATAGAGGAGAATGGGTTGGTCTATGTTCATATCATTTAACCATTCAACATCTCTACAGTTCCACGCATGATGTGTTTTAAAATTATAATCATTAAATACATCCCACTAACCTATATAATATGGTATATATTGAGGAAATAAATCATTGTTTATATGATTCTAATGAAGATCAATTGATTTGGATTGTGGATCATTGAGAGAAGACTCTCATGAGTTGGACTATACCTATGATTCATGTGAAGTGAATGGATGGGCATGTTTTTGAGTAAAACATACTGAGGGAGACTGATGTGAGAACATAGTATCCAGACTTATTTGATGTGCTGGCAAGGAAATTCTTTGATAAGCTGATTGATGGAATTTTTATGTTGGGGAGGCTATAAGATCCCATATTTTTCCAAGTACATCCCTTTTCTTATTTTTGAATGAATTTATTTCATTTTGGTTTTCGATATTCATTAAGATTTAACAGTTTACTATATTTCTAAGGTTTAGATAATTATTTTTGATATAACATAATTTTCAGGGATTCATGCTATATTTAATTAAATGAATCTAGCAATAAATATGAAAAGGTGGATTAATAGTGTTGTGTGGGAGTTTTGAATGCTTCATTGGTGGTTTGTGCTCTTCTTAAGAATATGTACTAAAGTTATGAAGAGGCTATTTACTTCCCACAAAATGATATATGATGAATAACTGGTACTAGTAATATGTTATGAAATGTGTTCATGATGTGAAATTAATATTTGATATCAAACTGGTTCGAATTGTTAATTGCTCGATAAGGGATATTTCAAAACTAGCCACTATGATTTTTGGTGAAATTACAAATTTATAAAATACATGATTTTAAAATAATACACATGATTAATTTCATAGAAATTATAGTATTAAAGACATGATTCTAATGTAATCTCATTAAATTAACTTTAGTGCTCTCATATATAGATCCCAATGTGATTTCCTAGTCATTTTAGAGTTCTAACCTTCAATTAGGACATCAAGACCATTCTTATGATCACTTATTTGTTTGTTTGATTTGTTTTCTCCTCTATTATTATTTTTTCTTATTATCAAATTGTAATATTTTGACCAATGAGGAAACATGTTTTGATCCTGATCATGCGGGATATTATCTTTCTTATGATATTATGCTCTTTCATTATTGTTTAAATCATTAATGGAAGTATTGAATTAATATACAGTTAAAGGTATGTGGTCTAATACCAAACCCTGTTGTCTATCTCACTTTTTCGTGTAAGTGAAATATCATGTGATTTCTCCAACACAACATAAGAATTAATTAATTGAATTATGATTTATAATGAATCCTATGATTTATTATTCATTGTATACATTTGTATTCAATTGTTTTAGAACCTAAATTGTATCTATATATTGAGTTAGAATACAATAGAAAAATAATTTATTGGGTGATGGTTTAATGTTGGTATAGCTTGACATGAGACCTTAAGTGATATTCTATTGATATATTTACTACAAAAAAATGTATCTATTAAATTTTAAAATGGTATGGGTAAACCTGATAAGACATTGTTGTGTATTTTATAATGTTAATGGTTAATAGCCTATCATGAATAATGAAATGTTCATTTTAGAGTGAAAGTGTAATTTATGGAATTATCCCTTGTGGATTATGATTTATTACATTTTTTAGTATTCTAATAGATCATTCAATGTGTTTAATGTTTTAATTCTTATAGGTCTTGGAAAAATAATACTATAATTATTTTAGGTATTGGCTCAGTTAAGTTGAAGTGATTATATAACGATCTCATTATAATTATATTTTGATTATAATAGTTCTTTGGCTAGTTATGCTTATGTTTTTATATAGATGTATTTACCCATATACAAAAAGGAATATACAGAGTGAATTTCAAATTTATGTGATTATTAAATGGACAGGTGGTTATGGTTAGTGTGTATTTTCTTTATTGTTAGAGATATTATAGTTTTCTTACAATACATGTTTATAAATATTTTATTTTTTGTTGATTAATTAACTAAAATATTTATCTTTTTGTTCATTAAACTATGATTGGACTGTATTTTTTTAGACATGGTAGTGTTGAACTGCTGAGTTGAACACACACCATATAAAAGCCTCCATTTGGTACCTAATAATATTAAATTGATAAATGTTTGGGAAAGAAAAGTGGCCCTTCAAAATTATTGGTTTAATAGTTCAATTTTTTTCGTCCATGTTATAAGTTATACTATTTCAGATATTTTTATTGCTATTATATTTTTAGATATTGTTAATTTCTACTACATTGAATCTTTTTACCTTGCGGTATAGTCTCAATACAATACTCATAAAACCACTAATACAATTTGTATGCATCTAGAATTTGGGGTGGAATTCTTGAGGCCATATAATCAACCTTATTTGGCTAGGTGATATATAGTATAATAAAGTTACATTAACATATATTTTCAAAAAATATATTTTTTGGGATAATTTTTTTTGTCTTCTAATGATCATAGGAAATAATAATTTTTTGAAATATATTATCTATAAATAATACATTAAAGAGTCACTAATATTAATGTATGGTAGATTCTCCAATTGTAATGACATTAACAAAGGATATATCTCATGAATCCTTAACAGAAGTGATGTTTTTTTTCATTTTATATCATACTCTATATAGGATATTTTATTTCACAATATCCATGATGAAAAGACTTAATTTATGGCTTCTGGATTTATCATTACTTATGATATGCAGAAATAATATTACCATTTCTGTGTTCAGTCATATTTTATTACATTGATATATATATATATATATATATGTTATATATTGGATATTTCGGTGTGCAATTAAATTCAAACACCCACACACTACACCCACTTACTAATTTAGTGTATTATATCCCCCTAATAGGTAACTCATCATTAAAAACCCTTATTTATTATTATATATATTGACCATAGGGGAAATTATAATTAGAATACATATGAACTATAATTATTTTTTCATAAATCACCATAGTTGTCATCCATATGGACCAGATGTATACCATAAAAAACCCTTCAGCAATATCCCTCTTTATGAATGGACTCCGCATTTAGGGAATCAATCCCATTATCGCTACTGAGGTGGTCCCCCATTATAGAAGAAAACCCTTAATCATCTCATACAGATAGATGAGAAAAAAAATAAACCTATATAAACTCAATTAAGGAAAGTCACATGAGTTTGTGTTGTACCTCTACATTTCTGGACACCACTGGTCCACTCCCTATACTACTCACTACAGGGTATGCACCTAGCCCACCTACATCCCTCCCATGATAATTGGGACCCTGCACCAACCACTGAGTCAATCACTAATAAAACACCTCACATTAATTCCATTATTCACATTCTAGGTTCATTATTACAGATCACAAACAAACCATGACATTGGATCACCAATTGTCTGAGTCAATTGAGCTTCATCACTACACCATAGACATCTAATGCAACCATCTTTGAGAAAAGCCTTCATTGTATCGGATCCACCCTCCATCACTTCATGGTCGCACAACACTGCCACACATAGGGGAGTCATCAAACAACACTACCATATACCTATACCTGGGAGTCCATCACCCCATATAATCCTTATCATCTTAGTGCAGGTCATCTTTGCCATTTCACCAACCAATGCCACTATCACGCATCCAACTAACATCCTAATTGAGCCAACAATACCATTGGGAAGGGGGCCTCCAACATAGATACTAGATTTATTTTTTAAGATATTATTCCATCAACGATTCTTGATGAACATAAAGCCCAATTATTTTGTGATATCAAGTTTGTTGTGGATAGGTATCAAAACAAAACTTTCCCAATGCACTGCAGGCTGTGCTGAACCACTCACTAATAACCTCATGTGTGCATGGGTATAAATTAATGTATGGAATAAAAGTATTTGGTTTATATATATTCAAATGATTAATTTGGTTTTAAAACATATAATTCTAATATTGATATATTATTATACATAAGGTTTCATTGACTAAAAATTACAAAAGATGATGTTTTGTGATATGAAGGTAAACATTAATTATTAGGTGTTTTAAATTTATGTAATGTATTTAAATATTTTATAAAATATTGAAAAATGAATTGATTCTAATGTAGCATTCCTAAGGTAATATAAGTTCCTAGTATCCATTGAAATAATGTTGGTTCGTTCATGTGTAAGGTTCCTATTGATTTTATGGATGCACTGTTCATGGATATCTATTTTCCAATAAGTGGTGTTTTTATAACATGGAATTTTCAAGAAATCCCTACCAAGTGATGAGTGATTCAGATAAACCTAGGGATACACCATCGAGGAAGTAATCTGATCATGTATTCTAATGGATATTCATCATGCTTATGATTGAAAAAAAAAATTGTGTCCATCATCCTTGAATAGTTAAGGATTTTTATTTTTTCATATATGGTTTTATAATATTATATAATTGTGATATATAGTGTTTTATATCTACTATATTCCATGAAATCTATTTACTATTATTTGATCACTAAAAACCAACGTATGGAATTAGATCATAACCATACATCATAGTTCTCAAAATCATGTCTAAAATTGAATAAGAATTTATTCCATAATGATATTTTATTTTATATCATAAAATGTATATATATCTATAACCATGATTATAATTTGGTTATGGGAAGTCAAAATTTAAAATAAAATTTCATTACTATAGTATTTTTTATGATATGTGATATCATAGGAAAATTGATTATCACTATATAGACTATATGATTTTATACCTAGAGCCATCATATAAATCCTTCAATATTCATTACATAATAGTATATGGTATAGGGAACCATATTATGTTATAGCGATGAAATATTCATGAAAAATATAGCGTCACATCATCATTAAGATATAATATATATATATATATATTATAATATGATTCCATTGCCACTAAAGGGGGAACCATACACCAATGATTATCTATTGTAATATATTAAGGACAATTGAGGATTCCATAACTTACAATATGAAAATATTTTTAAATTTTTTATGCATTGAATTTTAATATTACATATATTATAATTATAAGTTGAAATTTATATATTATATTTTATAAATTAAAAAAAAAATTCATTTTTCTGTATATATTTATTTTGTATATTTATTTATAAATTAATTAATTATAACATGTTAATAAATAAATATTATGTGTTTTTGATATATTTAATAAATAAATAATATTAATAATAATTATTAATATTGAATATAAATTGAAATTATATTTCATTACTTGTAATTTGATATGAAATTTTTATATATGAATCAGAAGTGTGCTATTTAAAATTATAATAAATTATAAACATACATAAATATTAAATTATTTATATTCAATTATGGAATGTTTATAAATTTTTATTTTGAATTGTTCAAATTAAACTTCCAAAATTTAAAAAATTATTTAAGTCATTTCAAAGGAGTTTCTATAATTGATATAATAAGAAACTAAATAATTAATACATTATATTTTAAATGTTTATATAATTTTTTTGAATTCTTCATAAATAGTTTCTTAATATCTTATATATATTATATTTAATAAAATTTCACATAAATGTTAACATGAAGGAGTTATTTTTGGAAATGAATATAATTGTAATTATAATTTTTTGGTAATTTCCATAATGAGTATCAAAATTATTGAGCATTTATACATACATTTATTTTTTGTTCCGTATATTGTTTAAATCATGTTCAAATATATTTATTTTACATTTAATTATTTCTATTCATTCTTAATTCTTTGATATAAATATCCTATATTTTGAATTGATGTATTCGTTGGATAAAATAGTTACACTATTTGAATTTATATAATTTTCTCCTATGTATAATAACTGATTTATTTTTCTTCTACTCAAGAATGATGATGCATTATATGAATGTTACACTTTAATAAGGGTCGGACATTTACATCGGTAATATTGAAAAGGGATTCCGAAATAAATAATTAGAATAATTAAAATATGTAAAGTGAAAAATTGATATATGGTGGTGAGATCAATATGTCAAATTACTTAAAAAGAAAACACTCATCAAGTCCTTTCTTATCCATTCAGTTTGGATTATTACAAGTAAGGTTGATAATGGTATTTATTATATAATACATCAATGTAATGAGGTGACCATAATAGTTAAGTTCATCTTTTCATATAGTTGGGTAATGTAACAGAAAGGTGGGAAACCATAAGAGTTAAGATACTAGAGAAATGGTGTTAATTTTATACATATTATTTATTATGAAAATATTTATCCACTCAACAATAAAATAGTCCTATATTATATAATTAAATTTATTTCCCACCTAGATAGCTTCACGTTTGAGGTTCAGACCAAATGTGATTCATATCTAAGTGAAATAAAAATCTATAACTACTACTGATTATATTTTAATTTAAATGGTTTCATCATTTTAGTGGAATATCATTTCATTAAAGTCCTTATTAAGTAATATAAAAATTATATTATTCTTATAAATGATTTTATTTTTGATAAATGGAATAATTATCCCCAAACATTAAATTTAATATCAAATATCCTGAATGAAATGAATAATGTAAAAAATATATTTATTTAGTTCAGAAAAATATGAGACATTCTAAAGGAAGAAAATATAGTACATCGTATTATAATAAAATATTCTCATCAAAAAATTGATGCTATTAAATATGATAATCAATATTAGTATGATATGTATAAATGTATTCAATTAATATTTTAATGTCATTGGATACAAATTGACATGAGGAACATTAGTATCCACTCATATACTATATATGATTTGGAATGATACAAAATTAGAAAGACTAAATTTTTAATTTATGTCTTCTTCTGGATACGAATGTTGATCTGAAATTATTTCTTGAAGTACTTCTAATAACATTAATGAGTTTAACAAATATTTACACTAATAATATTCTTTTTTAAGAGTATATTATCATGAAAAATTATTTATAAAACCATTTTTTGATAACGTATAAATAAAGAGTGATGTTTTATTCTATTAAGATAATGTTATATTTTTTTAATATTATACCATTGTAATTGAATCAGAAAAATGTTTTCAAAAAAGAGGGGAATTTTTTTTAAATGGTGAAAATTTTCCAAAATATGTAACATGGTTTGAGAAAATACATCTATAGTCTACATGATGTATTTATATCATCTAAATAAATTATTCAATTATAATGAATATATGATGAAAAATGAATATTTTAGAAGTGTTATAAATTTAAAATAGTTCAAAAAGATTGCAAGGATTCATAATTCTTGTAGTATTAATTCATACTATTGGTAAAAAATGATAAATCCTAGGGATAGAGGTAAATAGATAATTAAATCTTAATTGGATCTAGATTAATGGTGTGGTTTAATATCATTTATATTATAATGTAACAGAATATACTTCCAAACACATATTTATTATTAAAAAATGTTGTGATACACATGGTCTGTGATTCATAAAAGTAAATAAATTTCACGAAAATAACATATGGATAAAATGAATTTTATCTATGTTATAATAGTTTCTCCAAAAAATAATTTAAATATGGGATGTAATCCCAACTCACATGAAGGGGATATTTTAATTTTTATTTATAAAATGAAATTATAAAAAACAAAAATAAAATCATTAAAGACATATATAGTTTAATTTTTAAAATTCCAACAAAGAAGAAATTGGTGTCATTTTTAATACAATTAGGTTATTTATATCTAAACATGGTTAAATGATAGATAATATAGTATTAAATATCCTATTAGGTTTATGTTTTTAATTTTTCATATTCCTGTTCAATCATTACAAGACAATAAGGGTCATAATTTAATGTTTGTAACTCCTAATATATTTAAAGTTGATAGTGTATATCAATAATGAGATTTCAAATTCTTTAGTTTATTTAACCAATTATAGTGGATAAACCATATTGATACCTACCAGATATGGATATATAATATCATAAATAAATAAGTACCTGAATGTTGTATTTATTTATCCATGTAAAAGCACATATGAAGAGGATGGTCAAAGACTGCTGGATCCACTAAAGGAATCCCTCTCTCGTGACCATTTGAAGGTTATACAGATTCATCCAGCATGGTGCATAACCCATGGAATATCCTATGGGACCCCATCAATAATACTTCCCTATAAATGCTCTCCATATAACAAATGGGAATTTGGTGTGAACTGAATCAGCACCCCCCAAATCATGTGGTCTTTCATTTCCATGTTCCTGAAAAACCATAATTTTTTTTTGAAAATAAGGACGAATGATATTAAAAGACTAAGATCCCTAGTGGACATGAAGTTCACATGCCATATCATCATTTAGAGAGTAAAATCCCTTGATGATATCCAATCTAACTCAAAAGACCTATGAACCATCATCACACAAAACGAAGAAGACAAAGGGGAGGAGGCAAGAGTGGTTCACAGTCATTAAAATATATGTGTCACTTCTATTAGGACATGCAATAAATAGTGAGTCACCAACATTATGTAATCCCCATCGTGCTATGTTCCTTTAGCTTGTCAGCTTCACCATTGAGAACTCATTGGGCTTGTCTGGGGAAATATTTGGCACTCAAGTGACTGATAGATGGTTTTTTCCCCGAAATACATTCACACCCTCATGTGAACCATATTGGTCACCTGAGGGACCATTGAGAAATAATGTAAAAAGAATGTATATGACTCATGAATACTCATATTACTCATGACCATTCTCACAAAAAACAAATCAAATTAAAAGGGAGGTGGTGGTTATGTTTTTTTTTCACTAAAGGACACAAGACTCGTGACCTTTATGATGATATTTTAAAAAAATATCTGAATAAAAATTCATAACAATTTTTTTATATATCACAAAAATTTATTTCAATGAAAATAAATTGTATATGTTTTCAAAAAATAGAATTACATTTTATTTTATTAAAATATTTACTATAACACATGTAATCCCATTACTTAATTGTATTATTATATAATTTTATTATGTTTTATTACCTAATATACCAAAATATTGTTATAATAACACAAAAGTATAATTACTATTAAATTGGTCTGGTTACTATTTTAATGGCCTTTTTATAACATCTACAAATAAATAAAATTTCCTTAATTCCTCAATCACAAAAATTTATATAAATGTTAAATTATTCAAATTTATAAATATTTAATACATTAATTGGTTTTGTATAATTTTTTCAATGTTTTTAGTGGGTTTTATTAATAGAGGAGCACAAAATGGCCCAAAAATTTTATATTCTAGACATTTTATATTTTTGAAAATACCTTTTTACTATTTTCAACACTTTTACGAATAATAATCCTTTAAATATAATATTATAAATTAATGTAACTTTTTTTTTATTTCCATTTTTAGTTATTTGGATAATATTTTTAACAATTTCAAACAAAATATGACATTTATTTAACAGATATATTACATATAAATTTTTTTTGGTAATTACACATGGGATCATATCCCCAAAAATTTGGAAAAAATTTAGATAAACATAATTTTCATTGATGTAAGAGTTTTAGCATTACATTATTTAAAAAACATGTCATAGAACCTAATGAATCTGGAACCACATGTGAAATATTATATTTTTTTATTATTCCTTATTGGTAAAAAAATTTCCTTGTCAAACAATGTGAATGAGAGGAAAATACACATACTTTGTGTAGATCCATCACAACATTGTATATCCATACATAGTCAAATATTTTATATAGAAATTATTTAATTTTTCAAATAAATTAAAACTATAATCATTGATAATGATTCAACTTATTTTTAAGCTTTTTACTCTTATATCAAATTTAGAATAAACATTTAGAATTTAAAAACCATGAAACAAAAAAACAAATAATAATTTCTATAACACTTGAACATGATATAGAAATTATATAGATTTTATCCTTATTTTAAATGTAATATAGAATATTATTTCCAATGGAATCATTACTACTAATTAAAAAAGACTTTAGGCTTCAATAAAAAAATTAGATACATAAAGAAAATTTGTTATATTTTTCCTACTAATATATCTTCTTGTAGTTTAATGTTTATCTCACATTAACTCTCTACATAACACAATGGTAGTGACCAATAATTTTCATTCATGGATATTACATCTTGTAGATGATGATTAAATACATTACACAAACAAAAATCCATGTACTGTTATAGTTTAGTGTCTTTCAAGAATCAGTACACTTTTATATAATTTGGTTAATGATATTCATAATATCCCATTAAGTTATCCCTCCTTTATTAATCATTAAAAACTTACCCTGTATAAATCCTTTATATATAACCTGAGAAATAGAAACATAATAAAGGGTGATATAAGATTCATAGTAAGGGTAAACAATAGAGAAATATAATCATGACATGAATATAATGTTATGTTGACATGAGATCACATTTGAAAAAAAATACTCTTCATATCAATGATCATAATCGTGGGTTTTGGAATAAATATTGGTTGTCCTATGACATTAGTCAAAAGATAATCAAAAATCATGTTCCACGAGAACATAGAAATGATATAAGACATTAATATTTTATACACATATTCATATAAAATCATATACATAATTCCCAAGAATATCTACCAATTGTGTTATCGAGGTATTGGTTTACTCCCCAAACCATTATAGTTGTAAAGGATCACTCCCAAGACTATTGTAATAGAAAAATTCCTTTATGTACTAGGGTTCAAAACCCATTCTAGACATTTCTATATCTTGAGATCTAAATCGTTACCCAATCCATTTGATGGGGATATAATTACCACCCATATATTAATTAAAATAATATACATATGTGATAATATAGCATAAAAACATCATTATATAATATCCAATGAAATAAAATGGGTTTTATAAACATTTAATCATATCATAACATGTGGAAAATAGACAGGTCCCATAATAATTTCACAATTCCATCATAAAATAACCTCTGAAGTAAATAGTTTTACATAAACATTTATTCATGGTATAACATGTGTAAAGGGAAATGTTTCATAAAAATTATATCATCATAATTATAAACCACTCAAGAAATGAATTATTATTATATCATTGGATAATAATCACAATAAATAAATGGTGAAATCAATGTTTGTAATATTGGATGTAAAATTATGTTCACAATAAACTAGAATAATTCCTTATAGAAAATAAATATTATTTTAAAATTTCATTTTCTAATTCATAAAAAAAAAATTTAAATCCTTTTCATTGAAAATAGACTATGAATATTATAATGGAATCTTTAAAATCAATTAATATATTACTTGAGTAAAATATACTTTCTCATTTTAAAAACAACATATTTAAAAAATAAATAAATTTTAAAATACCAATTTTTGAAAACAAAATAAAATCTTATAATTAAATTTTTAATGAAACAAATATTCAAGATAGAATGAATTTTTTTCATGTCGTACACTAAAATAAAATGATTCATTTTATATTTTTTTTGTAAAATACAAAAAAGAATTATTTCAAAAATTAATTAAAAATTCAGTAAAATTTAAAACAAATTAACATGGGTAAATATTACTTTAATAATTAATTTTATGTATTTAAAAACAATTAAACAATTTATAGAAAACCTGGTTTTGTAGAAAAATGTGTTCTGGATCGAAAAGTGAAATGAGGAATATTTTTATTAAAAATATAGTTTTGAACTCATGAGTACATAAAGAGAGGTAAATTAAGGGAAAAATAATTTTATATAAATTACTAGAGAAGAATAAATTTTAAGTGTTTCATGAAAGATATATAATTTTATTTCATCATTTTATTTTAATAATGTGAAAACTTGATAAACGATGACACTAAAATATAAAAACCTTTACACATTGGTAATAATGAATGCTAATCCCCATGAGAGAGTAACATAAAATGAAATAAATAATATATTGATAATAGATATCTTTATTATAACACATTTCAATGAGGCTATATATAGACCTCATGTATGATTGTAATTTTGAAACTGAACATATGTCCTAATGAGAGAAAAATGAGAAAAAAATTCATTACCGCATCTGTAACATTTGAACTATAAAACACAAGAAAGAGATATCCTAAAAAGGAAATGTAAATTTACATTATATTGAGGGAAATAATTATAAATACATTCATCTAAATAATATTTTAATGAATTTTTTTTTTGAGAATAGGTAATGTTTCACATAGGAGTAAAAAGGAGAGATGGATTTCCGTTTTTACATTAGAGAACATTTTCATCATTATCCCAATAAAATATTAACAACAAATGAAAAATTAAATATCATTAAAATAAGTATATTATTGATATAACATTTCAATTGTTAAATGTCTACAACAAAAATAAGAATCAAGTGGGGAATTAGAATATGTCTTCTAAAAATAAAAGATATAATAGAAATCCATTAACTTATTTCTCGACTTCCTTTGTAAAAGGTATAAAATCGTCTGTAATATACATATTATTATTATAAAAATAGTATATAACCACATATATATATATACATGATACCGTATTGGACATACTTATGATAATATTTTACCCATTGGTTAAAAAAGTTTTGTTAAAATAACATTTCATGTAACAATTGAATTTTTTTTCATATATAGTATTTTTTTTCATTACTAATAATTTGATCATGATACCATAATATGTATAATTTTAAATGGGAAATAAATATATTATATATACCAAATTTCTATTTAAATACTAATAATGAAATATAGTTTTTAGAAATGATGTTTGTTATGATCATGGAGACGCTATATTGCACGTCCTCATCAGTAACATTTCCATTTTCAATGTTCATTATTAAAATATGGAAGTAATATTTTTACATTAAATAATTATAATAATGTCATAAATAATATTTTTTTATATATACTTATACATGTCATCCATTTTCTGGGGTAATGAAAGGTGATAGTAATATCGCTTCGTGAAGGCGATAATCTGCATGTACACGAGTAATGTTATTAACTATCTGTGAGTGAAAATGTAAGAATAAAAATTATTTTCTATATTATAAGAATGATAAATATTTCAATAATACCATATTTATTTCATGTATGTTATATATATTCCTTAAATATTTCCTTACTATTTTCCACGTAATGATTTAGTGAAAACATATATCATCGATTGGTGAGATGGTAGTCTGTCTTATAGATGAAAAAAATTATATTATCCACAATAGAATAGAAATTAATAGTTTACATATGATATAATAAATTGGTAGTTATATTTACATTATTAAAATCATATATATATATATTACATCATGATACCAAACTGTGAGAGGTTGTAATGGAGAAACAAATGACACCAGTTTATGTGGCAGTTGTCCTTTGTACAGATGAATGATGACTACATAACAAATTTGATATATATGGGGATGGTTGTATGTAATTACCATAACATAGAGGCAAATAATTATATGTAATATTATTATTATATTATATAACCACTCATTAATTATAATTTATATAGTTTGGGTGGAATTATATAAAAACGCTCCTTGAATAATGTTATATCTTCTTTGGGAAACCTCCTATTGTTCACACCAAAAAAATTAATAGTATAAATTTATACCAAAAATAAATATTAATGGATTGAAATAGGGATTATGGAAACTTATTTCGCCCGTAATATGCATAAAAAAATTTATGGTGTACCTAAGAGATTATAAGGGTTGTCATTTTATATGTGAGGTGATTGGTACAATTATAATTTTTGAAAAGAAAATGGTGTACCTATGATTCTACTAAGACACTAATGTCCAAAATTGATTATTATTGAGAAATTAAAAATTATATAGTCTAATTTTTTAATTAATATATATTTTATAAAATTGTTTTGTAAATTTTAACACTTTTATTTTTCTTTTAACCCACATATATTTTGTTTTTAACATAACCACGATAATTAATTTTTAATGTTTTCACTATTCTTATTGGTAAATTTTTTGGGTTTCCTTATTAAATAGAGTAAATTATTATGATTCAAATAATTAATAAAATTTTTACAGATTAATTTCTCAGAACTGATAATATGAATTTAAAATTAATCCTGCTGAGAAAATGAGAAAGAAATTTTTTAAAGAGAAATAGAACAAACTATTAAAATTCTTTATATAATGATTCAATATGAAAATAATTGAAAAGAAATAAATAGTATTAATAGAAATTTAAATGAAGAAATTTTAATTTAAAATATATTTTATATAAATTTTATCTTTACATTTACATAACAAAAAGGCATATCTCAATTAAAATGTTTTATTTTTCACTATTAAAAAATTTAACCTTATCAAAAAATTATATAAAATACCCCATAATATAATTTTGGCATGATGATTTAAAAATGAAATTTATTTTATCTAATAAAATTACTATTTTTCAAATCATGATTTTTATTATAACTGATTTTTTTTAAAAAAATTATATATAAATACAATTTTATAACATAAAATTATATATTTATTATTATCTATTATAAATAAAATAAAAAAGATAAATGTTAAATAGATGATTGGATATATAATATATAAATTTAATAAAAACGATTCACCAATTTCTTTTTATTTTATTGAGGTAAAATATTATTGTTTTCATTAATATTGATATATATAAAATGATTTTAATTATTTAAAAATAGTTTTTATTTTAATTCTTAATTAATTATTCACCAAAGAATTAATTTTATATACATGATTAATCCACATAAATCCATAGTTTACTTAATCCTTTTCTTGTGTGTTATTCAAACTGTTATGTGAAAAATATCACAATAATTTAAAAATAAGTCACATTTCATTTAAACTCATAGATTCATGTAAAAATATCAAAAAAAACTATTATGTGTAACCAAAAATATCAAAAAGTTTAAATTTAGTTGACTCAATAATTTACATAATCTCCGTGTTTAAAAAAACACATATAGATCACATTCTTAGTTAATCTATTTTTAACACTTCGAGATTATAACATAATATGTATTAAATATATTCTCCTTGTTACAATATATCTATCAATTAAAATAATATGGGTTTATAAAAAATCCTATAGAAAATAATCAATCTCTATAAATCATTAGTTTTTTCAAGCATATTTGGTATTTAAGTAAAGAATACAGATACATATGTCACCATAAATAAAATCCCTTTAAATCTTCAAGTGAATAATATTATGCATCTCATAAGAAACATGATTCACATATTGAAAAAAAAATTAATGTCTGATTACTCATTATGGGGTTACTCTAATACTTTTAATTTTTCATTAAATAATAATTATTTTTAATTTTACTATCTTAATATTTTCTTTCATTAATATAATTCTTTATCCAAGGTGGATATAATAGATTCATTTAACTCTTTTTATGATAGGATTAATAAATAATAGGATATCTTATAAAATGATTATATTGTTTATCAATAATTTAATAAAGAATTATATTAAATGAGACCCCACTAAAATTATAACCCCTTATAATCACTCCATATCCATTAGTTGGTTAGGATGCATATTTTATCAAAACATACACCATCTATCAAATAAATAATCAATGTATATATCTAGTATTTTCAATCATATCATATTTAAATCATTGTAAGATAATTGTATAACTCCTTACCAAAATCCTTTAAATGGATACAATAACCTCAATTACCCTAGTATCATAAAGGATTCTGTTTCTTATAGAAGTTAAACCATTTATAATATCACAAATAATGCATCAAACATTTATGTTCTTCTAATCACATTCACAACTCACACAATACAATCCAAGGGGACCCAAGTTTGGTCTAGACCAACTGGTTGTATGATTAAGGGATTAGTATGTGTTTCATTTTAGGGTATATAACACTTACTATTTTTAAATGGATTTAATCATTGAAAAATATCTCATGTAATTACTTATTTTTATTCGTTATTCTGGATGATTTATTTTGGAATTTAATCTATTTCACCAAATCAATATGATCAAACCATATTATTCAGAAACTATTTACACTACTCATAACATGTGTTACTAACTAAAATAAATATATAATTATACATATACCCATACAAATGAATCTTATGAATAATGTATACGATAATTATTCATAAAAAGTATTATAATTATACCGATTCAACAATCCCCACATGATTAATCTTGATTCAACAAATAGAAAACAAAACATTTTTTGGAGCATGAAATAGTCCTCCAATATAGTAGATAGTTTGACCTAAATTCCTGTCTACCATGGGATACTTTACTCCAGATAGATCAAAATATCAACATAATTCTAATTCTTAATATGTATAAACAATAATAAAACTCTTATTTCATCTTATAATCAAGTACAATGAACATTAAATGTTGGAAAAACATATAAACATTATTATACATATCATTTCACTTAATATATGTTTTTATGATAATATGTAAACGAAATATAAGAGTTTTAACTAAATCAAACACATATAATTGTTATAAAAAATGTGTATCTACTAATATTATTATAGTGAATAAATATGAAAGAAATGAATAATTCATAAATTTAAATATGATATAAACAATTATGAACAATTCATAAATATAATATAATAAAAATATTTATTAAATTTAGAAATTCATTTATTAATTACTATAATTTTTAATATAAACACATTAAATACAATTCTAAATATATAAATCTCTATGTTATTCACTATATAGAATTTATTTTTAAATATATAATTTTAAATGCAACATAAACATTTTATATTCAAATTATGTCATCTAACAAGTTATATCATATAAATAACACATATTTTCATCATTTAAACCATTATTAAACAAATCTTCAAAACTACTTTTTCATTATTTAAATAATCGTTCAATGAAGTCCTTCAATTTAACCATTGGAAATTAATCATTATAGAAAATTCATAATAATTAATATAATTTCTTTACTTATTTTATAATGTATAGTCAATTTAAAATTAAATTTTATAATCTCCATATAAAAAAATTATCTAAATTATAAACCTAAATTATCATTCTTAGAAAATTTTATTTAATTATTATCATTTAATACCATGGAAGATTTAATAATAACTATTTCTTAAAAAATTAGATAATTTCTGGATAATAATTACATCTAATTAATTTAAAACAATTTTATAAATTTATAAATTTTTAAAAATGACATTATTTATATTTTTATACTATTTATAAATTATATACTTCAATTAATAGTTGAAATATTATAAAAGGAAGTTTCATTTCAAATCGTATCGTCCAATTTTGGTGCAATATATGGGTCATTGTTTTTAAACACATTTAATATCTATCAATCATATATTTGAAACTATAACCCTATCTCTAATTATAATAAGTTTTTGTCGTATAGTTTTTTACTTCCAAAACATGGGGATGGCCTTTATTTTTTTATGTGTCTAGTGGTGTAACCCCTACACATCTAGAACATTGCATATCAGGGTTATATGTTATTTGAAAAAATAAATTATTTTTTCTATGTAGAGGTATTGGTGTAACCCTTACACATGGGAAAAGGAATACATAATGGTTTCTACATATAAAAATTATAATTGGCTATGAGTCAAATGAACAAGCTTAATATCACAATATTCCACAACTAAAGCTTCTTGATAAACTCAAGGTAATCGTAGAACTCCCATAATTATAAGAGAAATGTTCTCATCCTGAACATTAATACTTCTAGTTTATTTAATAATATTATTTAAACCCTGTGTGGAGTCCTTTAACCCTACATTTAAATCACTACCAACAAGTGTCCTAGCAATAATTACACTCTAAACTCTTTGACTACCTCAAAACATGTCCTTGTATGTCTAGAAGACTTTATACTTATATTCTCCCCCATCAACATGAGCATTAGATGGTACATCTATATATACCCCAACTAGTATATTATTAAACCCAATTGTAATCCAAAATAAAACAAACATGATTTGATTTCTAGTAGTGTGGATGTTTCTATTATTATGTCTAATACTAGCATGTTTGTTATAAATCATTCACATGTTTTAAATAAAATATGAAACCATCCTACCACAAGTATAAATCAACATCCTTGAATTTCTCTAACAGTGGTGTTTTATGTACGTTAATATTTGAAAACTCATATTCAACTTGAAATCCATCATCATAAAGAATATGATATACAAGTATGGAAATTAATTTCCATAAACTTTTTAATCCAAGTAATGACTATAACAAATATATTCCTAATAATAATTTTTCAATCATCATCAAAATTATTCACAATAATTTTCATAACATAGGACAATTGAAAATTATAGGACATAATGTAATCATATCATTCAACACCATATACCACCGACCTAATAAAAAAATTTAAATTCCAATCAATATATAATTTGAAAATAATATCCATCATTATGCATAAACTGAAAAAAAAAATCTGATTTATCATTGATGAGATGACATCTTCATTATCACTAAAACTAAATTTAGAATTATCATAAAACAATTTTACATCCCTTTCCAAAAAAATACAAGGAATTCCATA
Source organism: Viscum album (assembly GCA_963277665.1). Taxonomy (NCBI): domain Eukaryota; kingdom Viridiplantae; phylum Streptophyta; class Magnoliopsida; order Santalales; family Viscaceae; genus Viscum; species Viscum album. The sequence continues at coordinate 131,498,325 of OY728134.1, read as the reverse complement.
TATCACAAATGAGCTAATGTCCTTGATGGTATAACCACTACCATAAAATCTATTTTTTTCTCAAACAACCATTCAAATTAGAAAACCATCCCTTACAACACCTCAGATTTGATCATTATGGAATTCTCAGTTTTTGGCTTCTAGAACTAGCCTCATTTTTTGATATTATATTCTCTATTATAAGAAATAGTTAATTATTTAGGATTCCAAATATATGGGGGTTTAGATATAATAATGTAAGAGACAACATAGAGTCATAGGTTTTAAACAAGGGGTGAGATTTAATATTATCTCTGATTATTTTATAATATTTTTAAATTTATCCTATAGAGTATACACTGTATTATTTGGGGAATTTAAAATGATGACATGAATTTTTAAAATAAAAATTTAATAATTTATTATATCAAAAATAAAAAATAAATAAAAAATATCAAATAATACATAAAAAATATTTTAAAAAATAATTTAAAAAAATTAATAATATATATTGGTATTCAGAGATAAATTTTTCTGAAAATTAAAAAACAAACACCCACATAATGAAATCAAAATTTGTAGTTAGATGTGGTTTTTTAAGATTCCAAAAATATTTAATCTACTGTCAACCATTTATAATGATAAATCACCCTTTTGAATATTATCCCTTTGAAAATGATGATTTCTATTAGGGATGATTTCTTCTAGAATGAATCATAATCTTTTAAGAATATTTTTTTAATTTTTTACCACATTAAATAAGAAAAGAATTCAAATTAAGTCACAAATGTTGAAGTGTGTGTATAATTATACAACACTTGTGTACAAAAAGTACTACTATAATCGTATTATCCCCCAGTAGTTTACAATAAAAATAATTATGGCCTCTAACTAGATGATGAAACTAGTTACTTTCATAAAAATTAACTGGTTTTTGTGATTAATTATTTTTCTAACATACAACATCCAAAATCAACACATTAATGGGATGTTAAAACAAAACCAACAGTTTTTTGATTTAGTATTGATATATAAAAAATAAATTATAAATGCCTCAAAATCATTTTAACAATAATGAAATGAGACATTTATAAATTTTATTAAAAGACTACACAAAAACAAAAATAAATAAAATCATATCTGGTTTACAAGTTGTATAACACAAAAAACATCCAATTCTACATCTATACAAATTTTTTAACTGATATACCAACTTATTCAAAATTATGTTTTATAATAGTACATATATGAGCTGTATATATAAAAATATTTTTAAGGACGTAATCTCTAAAAAAAATAAAAATAAATTTACTTTTATTCAAGACATTTCAAAATTCCATTTCTAAATTTTTTAGCTTGGAATGAAACATAATTCAACCATAATATTCACTGAAAGAGCTCTTTGAATTTATTTCAAGATCTATTATTTTTAATTTTATTTGTATAACATAAAATAACATTATGTAGAAAATTTTAATGAATAAAACATCCAAAAGTTATAATTTCTCAAAAAGAGTAGGATCAAAAAATCCTACAGAAAGACCTTATTCCAAAAGAAAAAAATCAAAACCCCAAACCAAGACCATGTTCCTCATATAATACTATAAAGATATTTAGTAAGTTAAAAATTGAATTTGTAAAATGTGCATGTTAATAAACCACTGGTTTTTTAACTAAAAATTCATCTATTAAATACCTATTTATATAATTAGACATAAAATCCATCTAATTTAATTTAATATTTTTATATATTCATAGGCTATAGGAATCCTAATGTGTTAGAGAAAAAAACATTGGGATATTTTTCTTCATAATAAATTCGTTACACCTGATTTTTACAATTTCAAAAATAGCCTTTACTTATTCATATTAACTAAACATTGATTATTTTTTTAATTCTTAGAAACCCATTTAGTTACTGTTAATGGATTTCGTATGGAATTTTCAACTAATTACAAAATATTATTTAACTCGGAATAATTTATCTCTTCTAACACATATAATACCCAAATATAAACCGCTAGTTATTATTTTATAGGATCAGGTTCAAATTGGGATAAATAATTGATGAACTATACTGGGTATCCATCCTCCCCATTACTCATAACTCCAACTATAAGATATCCTATAACAGTTTTTAATGTATGTTCCATAAAATTAGAATTTGGTATATGCATGACACATTTAGGTTCTATAGATTTATTTTCATAAGAAATAGATTGATCATGGTCATGTTATAATTTACTATTAACCACATCATTAAATGATTTAAACCTCATGTTATTTGAAGAATCGATAACATCATTTTCTTATATTTTTTTGAATCTAATGGATTGATGTCATTAAATATTGTTTATTTTTATTAAACTATATACATTATTTAGAATTATAAATATTCCAAATAAATAATCTATTGTTATTTTTTTGATTAAATAATCAAAAAAATTTGTTAAAATTGCTAATACAAAACATTATGCTAAAAAAATCAAAGTAGTCAATTTATTTATATCAATTATCCCATAGATAATATGATTTTATTTTAGATACCCAAGATTTACCTATATTAACATTTTATTACTTTTGCAGAATACTTAATACATAACAAATACCAACACTCTAGGAACATAATAGTTTAGTGTATTTGGATACTCAAAACATAATCTTCTAATCATTTTGAGAGATCTTCAACATCTCCCATAAAGATATTCCTTTTTTTCTTAACTAAAACCTTTCTTTATATCCTAGGGAAAACATAATAATGGAGAGCTCAAATTCTCAGTAAGTGTATTCTTGGAGAAAATAAAACAAACCATATACATTTGAACATAAAAACATGAACATAAAGTTTAAACATCAAGATCTTGAGTTGTGAAATAAATCTGGCCAGTACGTAAGGCATAGATCATAAAAGAACATTAATCATGATAAAATAGAATGGGAATATAACATGTAATTGTGGAAAATGATTAATCACATGATATTATTTCCATAGTATCCAATGCATGGGTGTCAATACCATCCTAGTAGACAAAGTCCCTTACTGAATCGATTTCACACCTCGTTCCATTCCTGTAACACTGAACCGGATTAACATGTCATTCCAGCCATGTCTATATCAAGATATATAAATCATTACCCAATGCTTTTGAGGGAGATATAGGTCCCACCCATCTCATAATTAAATCATTCTTACGTGTGCCACAACATAAACATAATCATTCATTATAACCGAAATAATAAAATGGGTTTCATAAACATCATCCCATATTAACCTAATTTATATAAAAAAATGGATATAATTTCATCATAATTAATGTGAAACCATGTAAATCATAAAGGCATTATACTCGATACATACACATATGAAATAATGTTATCTTAGATAGAAAATGGTTTTGATAAAACACTTGAAATAAATTCTTCATGAAATTATCCTTTCATCTTCAAAATCATTTTCTTTACAAAAATGCCATGAAATTTTAAAATGATTTTGTATAAAATAGTCATGAAATATTGTAGAGTATGATTAATGAAAATAAGGCATTATGAAACCGTAAAAATCCATTCACACCATATAAGATAAAAAATCATTCTCCGCATACCTTTAACAGAAAAGTCAAAACGTTTCTCGTATGGTAAACAAAAAAATATTCCTTACATACTATGTAGTAAAAGTCGAAAATGGGTAAAAAATAATTTAAACATTCATGAAAACATTTTTACAGAACAGGGACATGGATGATAAATATAACCCCAGTAAATACTTACAAATAAACAATCTCGGATAAAAATGAGATTGGAAAAGTTATCCATTACCTTAGGTCCAATTTCTTCTCTATGTGTCTGAAACTCTTGTATAGTGGGTTTAAAAATATTATTAACTTGTATCAGAACCATAATAATATTTTTGATATCATATATTATTCACTTATGACTATATACTACTCATTCTTTTGTCAATTCCATGTTAAAGCAGCGTTTTCCGTAAAATTGTTTCATTTATCGTACGTGTTTGGACTTGTTGTTCTTGATATTATTATTAATTATATAATGATTTAATTACTTCCAGAATGTAAAACATGATTTATATAATATATATATAATTTATATATATATATAATACATTTAAAAATGAAATGAACTACACCGTTCATGGAAACGGTAGGCCGTACGTATGCATGAATGTTGTTTTCCTTTCCTTATTGACTTTAATCGAAGTAAGTAGATGACACACACACACACACATATATATATATATCCAGTAGAATTATTATTTTATATATACCATTATTATTCATTATATATACTTTATAATCATTCTTGAATGGTTAACATGGAAAATGAATCTCATCGCGTCGTGGAGACTGTAATCTGTACGTACGTATGAGCGAGGATATAGTTCCCATAATTATTTTATGGAATTGGAGTGGATGATATAATATCTCAGAATAATTATTATTTTATAATAAAAATATATAGTTATGTTTTACAGTATTATACCCATCCATGTAAGGTGGTGGTGGAAACACAGATTACACCACAGCGTGGAGACGGTGTTCCGTACGTACACACGCATGGTGATTTCATTTTCCATATGATGGATAGAAGCTGAAATGGGGTTTTTTCATATTTATAATAACATATCAGTATATAATTTATACTGATGTTATTTTTTATAATCAATAAACTAAAGAAGAAGATGTTTAAGAAGAAAGAAACTTGAAAGAATCGGTAGAAGAGACTACATGTTCTTCGACGCGGCTCTTTTAAGCTTCCTCTTATGGGACTAGAGTTGGACTATTCAGAAGATAAGAACCTCCAGAATGATTCTAGGGAAGTGGATAAAATAAATGGTCAGGGGTTTGATTAAATTTAATGGTCAATGTGTTGAGAAGAGGAGTGGGAAGAGGTGCGCTTTTATAAGAGAGGAAATTGGCACCTTTGGAAACATAAGAAATATTAATTTATAATAAATTAAAACCCCACTTAAAAACCTCAAAAAATTACTTAAATAATAATATGAGATGAGATAGGGTTGTAATCTCATCATCCAATAAAATTTATACATGTTGGTATTTTATTTTAAAACTTATCAATTTGATTTATCCTTACTAATTTATGTAATTTTATTTGTGGTAGTAATATTATAAATTTTAAATTGTTATAAATAATTACTTATGTGTTGTAAATTATCCATGATTTGGTATTTTATGAAATTTTAGTCCATATAAATGTAAATTTATAATTTTAAATAATTATGTGATTTTTTATCAATTTAATAATATGTTATTTTTATAAAATACCAAAAGTGTTAATTTTGAAACTATTCATTTATTAGAATTTAAATAAAATCCACAGATAGGATATATATGAAAAAAATATATTTAATAGATTATTAACATGTCATAATCATCTAGAATTTGTTTTGGAACATTAATTAGTTCAAATAATTTTTATTTTAATATTTATAATTCCATTTATTTGATATTTACCTTAATAAAACAATTACTACATAATTTTTGTATAATCATTTAATATACTTATTATTTGCATAAAAATTAAACATAAAATCATATGACCAAGATAAATATAATAAATTTCATAATAATATTTTTAATCACATCTATCATCTTAAAATCACAACATTATAATTGTTAAATTTATTAAATAATGAAGGTGACATCTTTGATATCATTTAAAATAAAATAATGTAAATTTTCTAAACTGTTTTATAAGGCACCAAAAGATCCAAATATCGACCCTTGGATTACTAGTGTATAGATATACTCGACCAATAATTTTTGGTAAAGTTTCTGTTCCTTTTGATAGGTATTAATATTTTAATAAATACAATATTATTGATTTTTCACTAAATAAATAATTTATACGTCATTAATGTATAAGATATTAAGGTAGTAAAATATTTATTAAAAATTACAAATAAATTTACATGATAAAGAAAAACATTTCATATTTAAAATTATTATTTATAATCGAATTTATATTATATATAACCCTATATTAAAAATAATCTAATTATTAATGTTTGAGTGAGACAGTTCACTTTCCTTTAAATAAACTAAGTAAAATATCTTAATCAAATACAAGTGGGTTCCATTAGATTCCATTTCAACCCAAATATTCCTTATGACAAAATATAATCATTCAATTATACTAAGAATAATGTTAAGGTAATTTTATAAAATTATTTTTACCCTTAATTACCTAATTTACCTTTAACCGTGGTAAATAAAATTTACCGTAGTTACTATTCATAATCCCAAAAAATAAAAATGAGCATATTAACATAATATGGACCTAATGATTAAAAATATGGAATCAATTTTTCAAAATTCAAAACAAAGATGTTGCAGTAATTAATTTTGAATTAATCTCATTGTCGAAAAATTGGGTTTTTGTTTAAAACATTGCAAAAGATCGAATTGATTTAACCTATGAATTAAATTTATAATAAATGATAATGAAATACATAGTAAAAATATATTATATTTTTACTTTAAAACAATTTAATATTATAATTTATAAATATAAATTATCTCTAAGAGAAAAGTTTTTTTATGTAAAATTTAGCGCGTTTTTAAAATTCATCAAAATAAGAACATTGTTAGAAAAATATCAAAACTTTATCCAATGTAATTTTTTTACCTTGATTCAAAATAAGAATTTTATTTTGTAAAATAGAACTTATAAACTTGTCAAAAATTATATTTAAAATGGGTGCGCCATCAAAAGGCGGAAAAACTGCATTTTATTTAAAATAATTATATTACTCGAAAAATGTATTTAGTTCTCATACCATGTTCTAGAAAATGTGTAAGATGAATAATAATTTTATAAAAATCAAAATGTTGTTAATACTATTCATAACGGATAGTTCATCATAATATTATAACCATATATCATTGTTTAGTGAAACCCGGTATTGCGTACAACACACGCTATCGAGGAATGTCGTGATTGCGTGTTTTGCAAGCCATGTCAGGGATGTGTGTTGTGAAAGACTCCATTGTTTTTGCATATAACAGAATAAAACCATATTTCATTTATACATTTAATATATATATATACTAAATTTTGCGTAGATTAACTACTATCAAACGAATTTGAGATTGTGTGTAACATGATCCAATAATAGGTTGCATATACTACAAGCTAATATGGTGTTGCGTATAGAGTAAGATAATATTGGTGTAGTGTACAACAGAAGATATGAAAGAAATTAAAAGGAATATATCTCATAAAATCTCGAGTTGTTACATTCTACCCCCTTAAAATGAAATATATCCTCGAAATTTCTCGGGGTTATAAATTGTTTACTACTTGATAGTTTCTTTCATAGAAACCCACAACGTAAATAGGAATACTAAAACTAAATTTTAAAAAGCGAAGTATGAAACATAATGGTTACAAAAATTAACTCATCACTAGCTTTACACATAGGAGAAAATACGTTAAAATATGGACATTAAAGATAAATTTTACCATCATGTTATGATAGAGAGTGGTAGAGAACGTGGCTATGAAAAATCCAACAATCAAAAAGCCATAAATTTGTGATTATTTACGATACCATTAGATTCGTCAGATATGAGGACATTATGAAAGTTGTTTTTGTTTTCAAGGTATTTTCCCTAAATTTGAAGAATTTGAATTAAATGAAATACTTAATTTATTTTGGTACAATCTCACCGTTGTTCATGACTTGAGCAATTTCCACTTCATCTCTTAAAGAAATTAAGTTTAATTTTTCATTCATGAAGTGTTAGTAGATCATGTGATAGAATGATGTGTCATTCCCTCTGTCTAAAAAAAAGGTTAGCAAAAGTTTCCAAATATACATAAGTCTATCTATGGTACGGTTAATCATATATGATTCCATAAATGGACTTATACTTCATATATCATATCGTTTAATAAAATAAAACTAGTTTCTAATATCCAGGGACTTCCTATAGGCCAATGGTGGGCGATATAGGCCTGTCACAATCCAGTTGTTGGTTCGATTCCCAAAGCCTTGTCTGACGCGACCGGTTGTCGCATGTCTTGTAGGTTGTCCTTTTTTCTAAAACTACATTATTATACCATTACTACAATAATATCGAATAAATATCTAGCCTTAAACAATACTATATTATATCTAACTTAATTCATTCCAATATTTAGGCTTATCCAAAAATAGTTCTGTCCAAGATCATAGTATAAAGAAAACAATTACTAGAAATTCCATATACTGAGCATGTAAATACCATCATTTATCCACCATATATCATACCATATATCTTTTTGGTCACATTACAAAGATGTTAATACATTAATCATGTCTTCTCATAGAAAATGAATACCCATTGAACCTTAGTGAAAACCTGAATGTTGTCAAAAGTAAACCCTTTCCACATACCAAAATCCAAAAATTTATATATACTCAAACCATGATATAACTTTGTTCTCATATCAGTCAAGGGATCATTTCATTATCTCATTATCCCTTTATTATGCACATATCATCTTCTTTCCAAAAAATACTTCAATCACTTTTCATTATCACTGATACCATATAATTATTGAAAACCAATATATATATATTCCAAAATTTCATGGTACTATAAATTAGATTCCATGATACAATTTCGAAATCCCATTACAAAAAAACATAATCATTACAAAACATCATTTTCATACTCAACATCACAAATAGTTATCGCATGTGAATTCCCATTATCCTTTTCCCTAAGAGTTTTCTCACGATGATCATAATTAAACCTTGGAATTAGGTAATTATTAGCATAGTTTTCCATTTACTTGAACTTGAATCATTGAAGTGTTGGTGGAGCGTTCTCTATGTTCTTTTCTCTATTCAAATCATTAGCTACCTTTTCCCCATTACTTTGACACTCAACTGCTCGATGACCTTCTTTTCCACACTTAAAACATTTTCAAGTACCTTTTAGTCAATCTTCACCTTACTTATTTCCACACTTTGAGCATAATGAAACAATAATCTTTTTTTCACCATTGTTCTGAGATTTATACATGAACTACATCTTTCATTTTTTTTCAAAACCATGATATGGGTATATAACACCATGTTCAAGTTCTACCTTTATAGCACAACACATAATTTATTCATAGTTACTGAAGTCTCTTGTAGCTAATTCCCTTAGAAGACTTGGTTTTAATTCACTGACGAATCGATCAACATTACTTTTAGGTTGGATGATAGAGCCATATGAATACCTTTCAAGCCTTGTAAAATTCACTTACTATATACCAAGAGATTCATCATCCTTTTTCTTAAGCTCAAGGAAATCATTTTCCATATTTGTTCAACGAATATGAAGGATATACTTATTCAAAAACAAGTTCTTGAACTCATCCCATTCCATTGATTCAATTTCATATTGGGGCCTTGTATTCGTAATTAGAGTCCACTACTGGTCTGATTCACCTTCTAAATGGTAAACAACAAGAATGACTTTTTCATGTTATGAATACAAAAGTATGGAAAACATCTTTTCAATGGTACTGATACATTGTTCAGCAACAAGTGGATTAGAAGTCCCACTAAAAGAAGGTGCACGTTGCCTCAAGAAGGACTCAATAGAAAATTGTTCCCTTCTCTAGTCATTTGGAAGTAAAGAATGATTTATAGCTTGTGTAAGTATAGAAATAAGATTTTTCACTCCATCTCCCATAACAATGGTTTGTTCAGAAGGACAATCATTGAATTTTCCATAACATTGATCAACACGGTTCCTTCGGGCTCCAACCATCATCTAAAACCCAAAAAGAATAGTATGAGAGGAAAAAATCATACTAGGGAAAACAACATAATGAAGGGGGTGTACCTTAAATATATAACATCTTAGGTATAATTTTAGTATCATTACCGTAATTCTCGGACTATAACCTATATTGATCCTTAACCTTAGAGACATCCCTAGACATACCTTAGAAATATATCAAGGGATCTCACTAAAGTTTTTGTATCCTAGTCTCCAAATCTTAACTAAAACTTTACTCTGATACCAACTATAGAGACCCAAGCTTGACGTACATGGACATTACATTACTTTTGTGGAATACTTAATACATAAAAAATACCAACACTCAAGGACCATAATATTTTAGTGTCTTTAGAAACACGGAACAGAATATTTTAATCATGGTGTAGGATCTTCAACATTTCCAATAAAGATCTTCATTTTTTTCATTCCTAAAACGTTTCTTTATATCCTAGGGAAAAATCATAAAAACGGTGAGCTCAAATGATTAATAAGGGTACGGGTGGAAAAAATAAAACAAACCATATACATTTGAACATAAAAACATGATCATAAAGTTTAAACGTCAAGATCTTGAGTTGCGAAATAAATCTTGGAATTACGTAAGGAATAGATCATAAAAAAATTAATCATGATAAAATAGAATGTGAATAAAACATTTAATTGTGGAACAACATTATGAACATTATATGATTTCCATAATATCCATGGCATTGCTTCTAAGACCATCTTAGTGGACAAAGTCCCTTACTGAATCGATTTCACTCCTCGTTCCAGTCCTGTATCACTGAACTAGATTAACATTACGTTCAAACCATGTATATCTCATGAGATATAAATCTTTACCCAATTCTTTATTGGGAGATATAGGTCCCACCCATCTCATAAGGAAATCATTCTTACATGTTCCACCACATAATCGTAAATCATTCATCATAACACAAAGAATAAAATGGGTTTCATAAACATCATCCCATCTTAACATAATCCATATAAAACAAATGGATATCATTTCATCCTAAGAAAAGTGAAAACATGTAAATAATAGAGACATTATAATCGAAACAGACAGATATGAAATAATTTCATCTTAGATGGAAAATGATTCTGATAAAACACTTGAAATGAATTTTTGAGGAAAATACCCTTTCTTCTTCAGAATAATTTTCGTTTCACTAAATGCCATGCAATTTTAAAAGTATTTTTTTGAAAATAGTCGTGAAATATTTTAGAGTAATATTCATGAAAATAAGTCATTATGAAACCGTAAAAATACATTCATGCCGTATAAGATAAAAAAAGCATTCTCCTCGCACTTTTAATGAAAAAGTCAAAAAGTACCTCATATGGTAAAAAACATATTCCATAAATACCATGTAGTGAAAGTAAAAAATGGGTTAAAATACATTAAACATACATGAAACACTTTTTACAAAACAGATACATTGATGATAAATATAGCCCCTCTAAATTCTTATGAATAAACAATCTCTGATAAAAACGAGATTGGAAAAGTTATCCCATACCTTAGGTCCTATTTCTTAAAAATGGGTTTGAAACTCCAGTATAGTAAGTTTAAACGAATTATTAACTTGTAAAATAACCAAAATAATATTTATTATATCATATATGATTCACTTATGACTTTATATTACAGTTCCTTTTGTCAATTCCATGTTAAAGTAGCATTTTCGGTAAAATCATTTCATTTATCATATGTGTTTGGACATGTGGTTATTTGTATTATAATTACTTATATCATGATTTAATTACTTCCAGAATGTAAAACATGATTTATATTTCATATATATTCATAATTTATATTTATAATAGATAGATAAATGAAATGAAACACACCGTTCATGGAGAAGGTTGGTCGTATGTCTGCATGAACGTTGTTTTCCTTTCCTTATTGACTTGAATAGAAATATGTAGATGACACAGACCTATATATATAAAAAAATCTGATAGAATTATTATGTCATATATATAATTATTATTCATTATATAAATTTTATAATCACTTTTGAATGGTTAACATGGAGAATTAATCTCATCGCGTCATGGAGATGGTAATCCGTACATACGCATTAGCGATGATATCGATCCCATAATTAGTGAATGGAATTGGAGTGGATAATATAAAATATTATAATCATTATTATTTTATAATAACCATATATAGTTCTTCTTTAAACCATTATACACATCCATGTAATGTGGTGGTGGAAAAACATATTACCCCACGACGTGGAGACGGTATTCCGTACGTACGCACATGAGGTGATTTCTTTTTCCACAGGATGGATAGAAGGTGAGATGGGGTTGTTTAATATTTATAATAACATATCAGTATAATAGTGATACAGATGTTATTACTTTATAATGAAACAACTAACGAAGAAGAAGTTTAAGAAGAAATAAACTTGAATGAATCGGTAGAAGATATTACCTCTTCTTCGATGTAGCTCTTTTAAGTGTCCTCTTAATGGACTAGAGTTGGCCTATTGAGAGACCAAAAAATCCAGAATGTTTCTAGGTAAGTGTAGAAATGAAATGGGCAGGGTTTGACCGAGCATGAAGGCTCAAAATGTTGTGAAGAGGAGAGGGAGGAGGTGCCCTTTTATAAGGGAAGAGACGGTACCTTTGGAAAATAAGAAATATTAATTTATAATAAATTAAAACCACACTTCAAAACCACCAAAATTAACTTAAATACGAAGATGAAATGATATGGGTTTTTAATATCATCATACAATAAAATTTACACATGTTGGGAATTTATCTTAAACCTTATCAATTTGATTTATCCTTATTTAATTTATTAAATCTTATTTGTGGTAAAAATATTCTTAATTTTAAATTGATATAAATAATTACTGATGTGTTGTTAATTATCCATAATTGGGTACTTTATGACATTTTAGACCATATATATTTGAATTTATAATTTTTTAATATTTATGTGATTTTTAAACAATTTAGTAATATGTTATGTTTATAAAATAACAATAGTGTTAATTTTGACACTATTCATGTATTTGAATTCAAATAAAATCCAAAGAGATGATATATTCTATAAAAAAATTTAATAGATTCCTAACATGTCATATTCATATAGAAAATTTTTGGAGAACATTAATTAGTTCATATAAGGTTTATTTTAATATTTATAAAACCATTTATTTGATATTTCCCTTAATAAAACAATTACTACATCATTTTTTTATAATCATTTAATATACTAATTATTTGCATAAAAATAAAAAAATCCTATGAGGAAGATAAATATAATAAATTTCATAATATTATTTTTTCTCTAATTTATCATCTAAAAATCACAACATTTAAATTTTTATATTTATTAAATTATGAAGGTGACAACTTTGACATCATTTAAAATAAAATAATGTAAATTTTCTAACCGGTTTTATAAGGCTCCAAATAGTCCAAATATAGACCCTTGGATGATTGGGGTATAGATATTCTCGACCAATAATATTTTGTCATGTTTCTGGTCCTCTTGATAGGTATTATTATTTTAGTAAAAACAATATAATTGATTTTTCACTAAATAAATAATTTCTACATCATTAATGTATAAGATTTTAAGGTAATAAAATATTTATGAAAAATTACACATAAATTACCATGATAAAGAAAAACATTTTAGATTTCAAATTAGTATTTATAATCAAATTTATATTCTATATAACTATATATTAAAAATAATCTAATTATTAATGTTTGAGTGAGACATTTCACATTCCTATAAATAAACTAAATAAAAGGTCTTAATCAAATACAAGTGGGTTCTATTAGATTCCATTTCAACCCAAATATTCCTTTGGACGAAATATAATCATCCAATTATATTAAGAGAAGTGTTAGGTAAATCTTATAATATTATTTTTACACTTAATTACCTAATTTACCTTTATTTGTGGTAAATAAAAGTTACCGTAGTTACTATTCATAATGCCCAAAAATAAAATGTAGCCTATTAAAATAATTTGGACCTACTGATTCCAAATTTGGAATCCATTATTCCAAATTCCAAACACAGATGTTTCATTAATTAATTTAAAAATAATCCAGTTTTCGAAAAAATGTGTTTTTGTTTGAAACAATTCAAAAGATTGAATTGATTTAACATACGAATTCAATGTAAAATCAATGTTAATAACATACATGGTAAAAATATATACAATTTATACCATAAAACAATTTACAATTATAATTTAACCATATAAATTTTCTTGATGAAAAAATTTGTTCTTATGTAAAATTTAGCGTGTTTTTACTATTCATCAAAATATGAACGTCGTCAAAAAATATCAAAACATTATCCAATGTAAATTTTTATATCCGAATTCAAAACAAGAAGTTTATTTTGTAAAATTGAATGTATTAACTTGTCAAAAATTATATTTAAAATTGGTGCGCCATCAAAAGGATGAAAAATGACATTTTTTGAAAAATACTTATTTTATTCGAATAATTTATTTAGTTCTCATACAAAATTCTAGAAAATGTGTAACATGAATTATAATGTTATAAAATTCTAATTTAGTTAATAATATTCATAACAGATAGTTCATAATAATATTATAACAATTTATTGTTGTTTAGTGAAACCCGGTATTGCGTACAACACACAATATCAAGGTAGGTCATGATTGCATGTAATGCATGCCAAGTCAGGGTTGCGTGTAGTGCATGAATCCATTATTGTTGCGTATAACAGAATCCAACCATATTACGTTTATACATTGAATATATATATACCCAATGTTTCATAGAATAACTACTATCAAACGAATTTGAAATTGTGTGTAACACGATCCAAGAATAGTGTTGCGTATACTGAAAGTTAATACAGTGTTGCGCATAGAGCAAGATAATCATGGTTTAGCATAAAATAGAAGATAAGATAGAAATTAAATAGAATATATCTCAAAAAAATTCGGTTTTTTACATTCTAGCCACCTTAAAATGAATTTCTCCCTCGAAATTCGTCGGGGTTATAAATCGTTTACTACTTGAAAGTTTCTTTCATAAAAACCTACTTCGTAAAAAGGAATACTAAAACTAAATTTTAAAAAATGAAGTATAAAAAATAACAGTTACCCAAATTAACTCATCATTGGGTTTCCACATAGGAGAACATAGGTGAAATTATGGATATGGAAGAGAAATCCAACCATCCAGTTATGATGGAGAGGGGTAGAGAACATGGCTATGAAAAAGCCAAAAATATCAAAGACATACATTTATGGTGATTTAAGGTACCATATGATTCATCAGATGTGAGGACACTGGGACATCAATTTTGGTTTTCATGTTCATTTCACTAAAGTTGAATAATTTGAATTAGAAGAAATACTTACATTATTTTGGTACAATCTCACTGTTGTTCTTTCCTTGATCAATTTCCACTTCATCTCTTAAAGAAATGAAGTTGAATTTGTCATTCGTGATGTGTTAGGAGATCATGTGATTGAATGATGGGTCATTCCATCTGTCTCAAACAAAATGTTAGCAAAAGTTATCAAATATACCTAAGTACATCTATGGTGAGGTTAATCATATATGATTCCAAAAATGGACTTATACGTCATCTATCATACCTCTTAATAAAATAAAAATAGTTTACACAAACTAGGGACTTCTGGTAGGCCAATGGTAGGCGATAAAGGCCTATCACACTTCGGTTGTGGGTTTGATTCCCACATCCTTATCCGATGTGATGGGTTGTCTCATGTCCTGCAGGTTACCACTTTTTCTAAAACTACATTATTATAACATTCCTAAAATAATATCGAAAGAAGTTCTAGCCTTAAACAATACTATCATTTGTCAAACATAATTCATTCCAGTAATTAATCTTTTCCAAAATACTTCTGTCTAAGAACATAGTATAAAGAAATCAATTACTAGAAATGTAATCTATCGAGCATGTGAATACCATCATTTATCCCCCATATATCATATGATATATCTTTTTGGTCACATTCCAAACATGTGAATTCCATAATAATGTATTCTATTGAAAAATAAATACTCATTGAACCTTAGTTAAAACATGAATGATGTTAAAATTTAACTCTTTCTACATACCAAAATCCCAAAATTTCTATATACTTAAACTATGATATAAATTTGTCCTTATATCATTCATGAGCTCATTTCATTATCTCTTTATCCCTTCATTATGCGCATATCATATTCTTTCCAAAAAATATTTCAATCACTTTTCATGGTTACCAATACAATATAATTATTGAAAACAAATATTTTGATATTCCAAAATTCAATGATTCCATAAATGAGATTCCATGATACAATGTCGAAATCCCATTACATAAACACTTAATCATTCCACAACATCATTGTCATACTCAACATCCCAAATAGTGATCCCATGTGACTTCCCTTTATCCTTTTCCTTAAGAGGTTGCTCACGTTGATCATCATTAACCCTTGGATTAGGGCATTGATTAGCATAATTCCCCATTTCCTTGCACTTGATGCATTGAAGTGTTGGTGGAGCATTCTCTAAAGTCTTTTCTCTATTCACATCATTAGCAACCTTTTTCCCATTACATCGACACTCAACTGCTTGATGACCTTATTTTTCACACATAAAACATTTTCTGGTACCTTTTAGAAAATCTCCACCAAGCTTATTTCCACACTTTGAGAATAATGAAACATTCATCCTTTTTTCACAAAATTTCTAAGATTTCTCCTTGAACTCCATATTTTGTTTTTTTTCAAAACCATGAGATGGATATATAACACCAACTTCCAGTTCTACCTTGATATCACAATGCACAATTTCTTCATAGCTACTGAAGTCTCTTATAGCTAATTCCCTTCGAAGACTTGGTTTTAATCTACTATATAATTGATCAACATTACTTTCAGGTTGGATGATAATGCCAGATGCATACCTTGAAAGCCTTGTATAATTTTCTTTGTATATACCAACATATTCATAATCCTTTTGATTAATCTCAAAGTAATACTTTTACATATTTTTTCGAAGAATAATAGGGAAATACTTATTGAAAAACAAGTTTTGTAACTCTTCCTATTCCATTGATTCAATTTTATCTTGGGGACCAGTATTCTTAATTTGATTCCACCACTGGTCTGCTTCACCTCCTAAATGGTAAACAACCAGAATGAATTTTTCATGTTATGAATACCGAAGTATGGAAAATATCTTTTCAATGGTACTGATCCATTGTTCAATAACCATTAGATTAAAAGACCCGCTCAAAGAATGTGGATGTTTCCTCATAAAGGAATCAATAGAATATTGTTACCTTCTCTTCTCATTTGGAAGTCCAGAATAATTAATAGGTTGCATAAGTATAGGAATAATATTTTTCACTCCATCTCCCAAAACATTGTTTTGTTCAGAAGGAAAATCATAGCATTGTCTATTACATTTATCAACACGGTTCCTTCGGGTTCCATCCATCATCTAAAAAACAAATAAAACAGTGTGAGTGTCAAAAATCAAGCTAGGGAAAACAACATAATAAAGGGGGAGTACCTTCAATATCTAACATCTTAGGTATAATTTAAATATTGTTACCATAATTCTAGGATTATAACCTATACTTATACTTAACCTTAGATATATCCCTAGACATACCTTAGAAATATCTCTATTGATCTCACTAATTTTTTCACATCCTAGTTTCTAGAGAATTACTAAAACTTTCCTCTAAAACCAATAGTAGTGACCCTATCTTGACGTACATGGAAATTACATTACTTTTGCGGAATACTTAATAAATCACAAATACCAACACTCAAGGACCTTAATATTTTAGTGTCTTTGGAAACTTGAAAAATAATCATCTAATCATGGTGAATGATCTTCAACATCTCCCATAAAGATTATCCTTTTTTCTTACCTAAAATGATTCTTTATATCCTAGGGAAGAAACCTAAAAAGGTTGAGTTCAAATTCTCTATATGGGTAAGAATGGAGAAAATAAAACAAATCATATACATTTGAACATAAAAACATGAACATAATGTTTAAACATCAAGATCTTGAGTTTTGAAATAATTCTTGGCAGTATGTAAGGCATAGATCATAAATGAACATTAATCCTGATAAAATAGAATGGGAAGAAGACTTGTAATTGTGGAAAAACATTATGCACATGATATGATTTCCATAGTAGCCAAGAAATTGCTGCCAAGACCATCTTAGTGGAAAAGTTCCCTTACTGAATCGATTTCACTCCTCGTTCAAGTCATGTATCACTTAACCGGATTAACATTTCATTCCACCCATGTATATCTCATGATATATAAATCTTTACCCAATACCTTTAAGGGATATATAGGTCCCACCCATATCATAATTAAATCATTCTTACGTGTGCCACAACATAAACATAAATCATTCATCATTACCCAAAGAATAAAATGGGTTTCATAAACATCATCTCATCAAAACATAATCCATATAAAACAAATGGATATCATTTCATCATAGGAAAATTGAAACAATATAAATCATAGATACATTATACATGAAACATACACATATGAAATAATGCCATCTTACATCGAAAATGGTTTTGATAAAACATTTTAAATGCATTCCTGAGTAAAATATCCTTTCTTCTTCAAAATAATTTTCATTTCAACAAATGTTAGGAAATTTTAAAAGGATTTCATTGAAAATTGTCTTGAAATATTGTATAGTACACTTCATGAAAATAAGGCATTATGAAACTGTAAAAATCCATTCATGCCATATAAGATAAAAAAATCATTCTCCTCATACTTTTAACGGAAAAGTCAAAAAGTACCCTATCTTGTAAAAAAAATAAAGATTCCTTACATAACATGTAGTAAAAGTCAAAATGGGTAAAAAAGATAATAAACAAACATGATACCATTTTTACAAAACAGGTGCATGGATGATAAATCCAACCCCAATAAATACTTAAGAATAATCTATCTCGGATAAAAACGAGATTGGAAAAGTTATCACATACCTTAGGTGAAATTTTTTCCATACTTGTTTGAAACTTCTGTATAGTGGGTTTAAAAATATTATTAACTTTTAACATAACTATAATAATATTTATGTTATCATATATGATTCACTTATGAATTTATATTACCCATTCTTTTGTCAATTCCATGTTAAAGCAGTGTTTTTGGTAAAATCGTTTCATTTATCGTACGTGTTTGGACATGTTATTTTTTATAATATTTTTAGTTATATAATGATTTAATTACATACAGAATTTAATAAATCATTTATATATCATATATATTCAGTATATATATATAATAGATTTATAAAAGAAATGAAATACACCGTTCATGGAGACCGAAGGCTGTACGTACTCATGAACGCTGTTTTCTTT
Source organism: Viscum album (assembly GCA_963277665.1). Lineage (NCBI taxonomy): Eukaryota > Viridiplantae > Streptophyta > Magnoliopsida > Santalales > Viscaceae > Viscum > Viscum album. The sequence continues at coordinate 131,479,130 of OY728134.1, read as the reverse complement.
TCTTTATTGACTTGAATCGAAGTAAGTAGACAACACACGCATATATATACATAAATCCAGTACCATTTTTATGTTATATATACCATTATTATTCATTATATATACTTTATAATCATTCTTGAATGGTTAACATGGAGAATGAATGTCATCGCGTCGTGGAGATGGTAATCCATACCTATGCACGAGCGATGATATTGTTCACATAATTATTTAATGGAATTGGAGGGGATTATTTAATATATTAGAATCATTATTATGTTATAATAACCATATATAGTTATTCTATACACCATTATACCGATCTAAGTAAGGTGGTGGTGGAAAAACAGATTACACCATGGCGTGGAGACGATATTCCGTTCGTACGCACGCGCGGTGATTTCATTTTCTGTAGGATGGATAGAAGGTGGAATGGGGTTGTTTCATATTTATAAAAACATATTAGTATATTATTGATACTTATGTTATTACATTATAATGAAACAACAAAATAGGAACATGTTTAAGAAGAAAGAAACTTGAGAGAATCGGTAGAAGAGATTACCTCTTCTTCGATGCACCTCTTTTAAGAATCATATTAAGGGACAAGAGTTGGTATATTGAGATGACCCGAACCTCTAGAATGTTTCTAGGGAAGTGGAGAAAAGAAATTGGTAGGTGTTGTGCGAGGTTGAAGGCTCAAAGTGTTGTGAAGAGTAGAGGGAGGAGGTGACCTTTTATAAGGAAGGAGAGGGGACCTTTAGAAACATATGAAATATTAATTTATAATAAATTCAAACCCCACATAAAAACTTCCAAAATTGACTTAAATCCGAATAAGAGATGATATAGTGTTGTAATTTCATTATACAATAACATTTAGACATTTTGCTAATTTATTTAAAACCTTATCAATTTGATTTATCCTTATTTAATTTATTTAATCTTATTTGTGGTAATAATATTCTAAATTATAAATTGATATAAATAATTACTTATGTGCTGTGAATTATCCATAATTGGGTAGATTATGACTTTTTTGACCGTAAAAATTTCAATTTATAATTTTTAAATATCTATGTGATTTTGAAACAATTTAATAATATGTTATTTTTATAAAATAACAGTAGTTTTAATTTTGACACTATTCATTTATTTGAAGTTAAATAAAATCCAAACAGAGAATATATTTGAAAAACAATTTATAATAGATTCCTAACATGTCATATGCATCCAGAAAATTTGTGTAGAACATTAATTAGTTCATACAATGTTATTTTTAATATTTATAAAACCATTTATTTGATATTTCCCTTAATAAAATAATTACTACATCATTTTAGTATAATAATTTAATATACTTGTTGTTTTATAAATAATTAAAAATAATATCCTCTGTTTAAGATAAATATAATACCTTTTATAATAATATTTTTACTCAAATTTAACATATTAAAAACACAACTTTTAAATTTTTATATTTATTAAAGTATGAAGGGGACATCTTTGACATCATTTATAATAAAATATTATAAATGTCCTAATCGGTTTTATGAGGCTCTAAATGGTCCAAATATCGACCCTTGGATGATTAGGGTGTATATATACACGACCAATAATGTTTGGTCACGTTTCTTGTTCTTTTGATATGTATTATTATTTTAATAAAAACTATGTTATTGATTTTTCCCTAAATAAATAATTTCTACATCATTAATGTATAAGTTTTAAGGTAATAAAATATTTATTAAAAATTATAAATAAATTACCATGATAAATAAAAACATTTTATCATTAAAATTAGTATTTATAATTGAATTTATATTCTATATAACTATATATAAAAAATAATCTAATTATTAATGTTTTAGTGAGACATTTCAAATTCCTTTAAATAAACTAAATAAAAGGTCTTAATCCAAAACAAGGGTATCCCATTAGATTCCATTTCAACCCAAATATGAATTAGGAAGAAATATAATCATAAAATTATATTAATACAAGTGTTAAGATAATTTAATAATATTATTTTAACCCTCAATTACCTTATTTACCTTTAACCGTTGTAAATAAAATTTACTGTAGTTACGATTCATAATGCCCAAAAATAAAAATTATCCTATTAACATAATTTTGATCTAATAATAAAAAATATGGAATCCATATTTACAAATTCAAAACATAGGTGTTGTAGTAATTACTTTAATATTAATCCCGTTGTCGAAAAAATGGGTTTTTGTTTAAAACATTGCAAAAGATTGAATTGATTTAACCTACGAATTCAATGTAAAATCAATGATAATGACATACATGGTAAAAATATATTCTATTTATACTTTAGAACAATTTACTATTATAATTTATCCATATAAATTCTCTCAATGATGAAAAAAAATTTAAGTAAAATTTAGCATGTCTTTACTATTCATCAAAATAAGAACATTGTCAGAAATATATCAAAACTTTATCCATTGTAAATTTTTATATCCTTATTAAAAAGAAGAAGTTTATTTTGTAAAATTTAACTATTAAACTTGTAAAAAATTATATATAAAATGGGTGCACCATCAAAATATGGCAAAACTGCATTTTTTTTTAAAATACTTATTTGACCCGAAAAACTAATTTTGTTCTCATACCATGTTATAGAAAATATGTAAGATAAATAATAATGTTATACAATTTAATATTTAGTTAATTATATTCATAACGGATAGTTCATAATAATATTATAACCATATATCGGTGTTTAGTGTAACCTGGTATTGCGTACAACACACACTATCGAGGAAGGTCATGATTGCGTGTAAGGAAAGCCAAATCAGGGTTGCGTGTAGTGCAAGACTCCTTTATTGTGGAGTATAACAGAATACAACCATATTTAATTTATAAATTTAATATACATATACTTAATGTTTCGTAGAATAACTACTATCAGACAAACTTGAAATTGTGTGTAACACGATCCAAAAATAGTGTTGCTTATACTACAAGCTAATATGGTGTTGCGTATTGAGCAAGATAATCTTGGTGTAGCGTAAAACAGAAGATTTGAAAGAAATTAAAAATAATATATCTCATAAAATCATGGTTTGTTACATTTATTTTAGTAATTGGTATAATTAAAACCTTATTCATAAAATGAAATGATTTACTGATAGGTTTTTCCTAAATATATGGTTATAAATTTTACTCATTTATCATAATTATATCAATATCTTGAATAGTCCTATTTATTCATTAGACAATTATATTTTGTTGAGATGTTAGTAGATTAGATAAATTAGTTTTAAATCTTATATGTGAGAAATATAAATTAAATTTTTAATTCTAAAATCTTAACATGATAATTTATTATTTTATTTGCATTAATATCTTTTTCATTTTGAACCAACATAAAAAATTATTATAAACTAAAATAAATTCAATTCTAAAATTCATATATAAAAAGAGATAAATTATGAAATTCATTAATAAAAATCCATAGAATAATAAACATCAAAATAGACACAATATGGTCTAAAAATTCAAATGGAGGAGTTCTAAAAGACTATTTGTAGTAATATTGATGATTTATTTTATAGAATACATATGCTACATACCTATTTTACATGAATTGTCATGACCCGACCCTACCCGGGCTCGAGCCGTAACTACCCCAAGCCCGCCTCCATAGGCCAGGGGCTGGCGACCAGCGCCGAAGGCACAATAACTCGGGGAGGCCTTTCCCTAAGTACCTGTGAACACACACACACAGCACACTTAATGCAAAGGATAGAGTAAAATAAAAGACAAGTAAAGAAAAGGGCAACCGATATGAATAACCACAAGAGTGCATCGACCTCTAACAGTACAAGGTATAAGCTGAAAGTAAACTGAAAAGTGAAAATGGGAAAAACTCGCGCCCAACCAGAAAAGGTGCCACAACCCGGCAACAGGTAAACAAAAAGAAACAGCTGGTGGATCTCCCACCTGAAACACGGCCAGGACCACCGCACGCGGTCTAAGCTCCCAAGCTCCTGCGCTCCACTGAAGTCATGCTCCACCTGTCTGTCGTCTGCAAGGGAACACCATGTGCGGGAAAAGCCCAAGTAGGGGTGAGTATAAAAATACTTAGTAGGATACCCCGAAGGCTCGAGGGAGAAATAAAAGAAGATACCGAAGGGTGAGCAGTAGAGCGAACGGGAAAAGTAAAGGAGTACAACAAGGAGTGCAGTAAAGAGTACAGCTCAACCCAACAAGAGAAAGGAAGTAGACTCGTCCAGGCATAAGGAGCTGGAAATGGTGAGAAGATGAACTTCCCGTCGAGTCTTCGCTACCTATAGCAGGAGAGTAGACTCGTCCAGCCACAAGAAGCTAGACACGGAAAGCACGTGGCATACCCCGTGCGTCTTCGCCTCTCCTGGAAGGAGAGTAACCAAACCCAAGAAGTGGGTACTATATCAAGGTATATACATATCCATACGCTCTGTCAAAAAGCCTGAACAACATCGTAAGGGGGATCTCCATCCCGTAGCTCAGCCCAAGAAAGAGTATCCAACTGTCCCAGACATAACCCCATCATCGATTCCCAGGATCCCGCACGTCTACCCTGAACTGTAAGCCAAGGGGATCAATCACCGCACCTTGACACTATCCACTTTGGGTGGCACTGACTCACCCACACGGTTTTAGACCGCATCTCAAGAACGCGTCTTGGTGGGGAAAGTGCCCCTCGAACTTGAGAGTTCTAGGGAAAGTCAAACCACACCTCGTCACTGCCCTGCAGTCGATAGGTCTCCTCAATGTCAAGTCGTCACAACACTGACCCGTATAACCAAGGGTCCCGCTCCGGTAATCATGGAGGAAAGCCACAGACTAGACTAGTCGAGAGAACTGAGTCAGGAATGCCAACAGGTGTCCCGCTGCCCAGCCCTGCCAGAGGGTAATCCATAATACATCATCTGGAGACCCACTGCCCAGCCCCGCTGGAGGGTAGACCATAATAAGATACTGGGTGACCCACTGCCCAGCCCTGCTGGAGGGTAAACCATAAGACGTCATCAGGAGACACACTGCCCAACCCCGCTGGAGGGTAGGCCATAACACATCATCAGGCGACCCACTACCCAATCCCGTTGTAGGGTAGACCTGGAATAAGTCGACAGGCGACCCACTGCCCAGCCGTGCTGGAGGGTAGACCTGGAACTAGATGACAGGCGACCCACTCCCCAGCCCTATTGGAGGGTAGACCCTAAAAGCTCGTCGGGTGACCCACTGCACAGTCTCTGCTGGAGGGTAGTCCCTAAGTGTGTCAGGTGACCCACTGCCCAGTCTCTGCTGGAGGGTAGATCCTAAGAGTGTCGGGTGACCCACTGGCCAGTCTCTACTGGAGGGTAGACCCTAAAAGAGTCGGGTGACCCACTGCCCAGTCTCTACTGAAGGGTAAACCCTAAAATTCAGTGAGCAACCCACTACCTAGCCCCGCTGGAGGGTAAAACTCATAACTGCTCTGGTCATCTCTACCAGAGGGTACACCACTGGCCAACCGGACACAGAATTGGTATCTCGCAACCACCCAACTCCAGAAAAACTCTCCCAAAAGAGTTTCAGCGCCTTCTCCATCACTGGGTGTCACTAGCACCGCTATCGGCCCGTCCATCGAGGACGAAACCAGGGGGAGACCACTCAACCCTGCTGGTCAACAAACGAGCACTGAGGGACCCTCTACGCCGCAAGAGGTCCAAGTACGTGAAGAAGAACACAGCACGCACTTTGGGCCCACACGACGTGTGGCCCCAAGTCAAACCCCCAACCAAGCGCACAAACAGCCTCAGGTACAAACCATACGTACCTCCAACTGCTCTCGTATACTCCCAGAGTATACCACGTCTCCAGCCCAAGGGCTTTCATGCACACGGCACCCAGCGTCAATGCGAAGGCGTGACGTAACAACTCCACCTCAAAGGCCCAGGCACGGCCAACCACATCTTGTGAGGCTTTTATGTCACTCTCGCAAGAATGCGCAATCACACACCAAGGGTCCGCTACAAACATGGTAGGACGAACCGCCACCAGAGCACCTTTCATGCTTCTACATTTAATAAGATCTCGTATAGGGCTCCACACAACCAAACGGATTGCGCCGTTGTAAACTTCGCAGAAAAAACACGTGAGATAGACAACTTACTCGCCTGAAACGGTCAACCGGTGAAAAAGGTACTATTCACCGTAACCAAACCCGTATAGGGCCCACCCCAAGATCCCGAAACTAAACCAACAGATCACACCATTGCGATCCCCAAGGAAAAACACAGGGGATTGAGTACTCAATCGCCCAAAACAGACACCCGGTGAAAAGGGCACTATTCACCGTAGCTGGGTCGGGTGGGACCTACACCACGTCCCCAAAAAAGGTCGGGCGAACTGCACCATCGCAATGCTCTTGAAAAAGCACGTCAAATTGACTGCTTACATGCGTGGAATGGGTATCTGGTGAAAAATATGCATTCCGGCGCACCGCACATGAGCGGTGCCACATGGGACCCGCAACCCAGTCCCGAAGCGCTGCCAACGGATTGCATCGTTGTGATCCTCTCGCAAAATCACACAAGGTGGACTATCCACTTGTCCAAAACGGTCGCCCGGTGATTAAGATGGAAAAATCATCGTCGACGCCCAAACGGCCCTCGTGGGCCCTACACCATCATGTGGAATTAGGGTGGGCGGAATGCACCACTGCAATCCCCTCGTAAAAACATCAAGAAACGACTGCTCGCACGCCCCGAACGGACGTCCGGTGAAGAAGTCGCTAAAAGCTACAAGCAGCTCAAAAGACGGGCCGTGGGGCCCACGCCTCAACTTCGACCTCAACGCCTGGAACCTCCCCGGAAAGCTACGTCTCGGTGCCAGGGTCCCAACGCCACTAACGGCACTCAAAGCGGACGTCGCATGCGTCCGCGCCGCTCAAAACAAGATTCCTGGAAAGACGTCAAACCCTTCGACGTAAGTGTCGCGCCACCGAGGCCTATTATTTCGTGAATTAAAAATTCCCTAAACCATTTCAAAAAGTCCGACTCATCGATATGGTTCCACCATGGCAGACGGCGCGTCAATCGGACGCGCCGTTTAAGAGTTAAGGCCCCCCGAGTGCAAGGGGGCCTACCCGGGCCGGTCCACCCCGACCGGCCCGGTCCGAGCCGCCGGCCCGCTGGCCGCAGCCCGCCTCAAACAACCGGACCAGAGCGGGTCCGGCCCTCCTCATCTGACCGGCCAAATTTCCGGTCTCCTGTTGCAGTGCAGGACCCGCCTCATGGGGGTCCCTGCCTCTTTTGAATTGGACTGGCCGAAGCCGGTCCTTGTTGACCCCCGGAAGACCGTCCACGGGTCTTCCCTCCTCCGCCGGACGCGACCGGCGCGCTGGCCTCCTCCGCGACCACTCCTCCTAACACCACTGCCGACGCCCCAGCACCCCGCTGCCAACGCCCAGCACCCCAACCGGACACCCGCTGCCGCACCCCGCGCTTCCACCGGAAACCCGCGGACACCCCGCTGCCGCGCCGTCCGCCCTCGTCGCGCCGCCGCTCGATCCCGCCGGAAACCGAAAACCCGCCAACTTCGGTGGACGATTGCGAACGCCTACGATCTCCGATTTCAAATACGAAACAAATGTCGGAAAGATAAAATTGTATAATAAACGTTCATGGGATTCGTTCAAAAATCCGACAGAGTTCTAATACAATTATTTGAGTTCGAAGTAGGTGCGGTGAATGAAAACGCAAACGACAAATCCTACCTCGTGGGCATTGCCTGAAGCTTCACGGGTGTTCCGCCGGAGCCGCGCCTTTTCGGAGAGGAGGAGGTGATGGAGGGGAGATTCCTCCTTCGATGTGGGGAGCTGTTGGCGCCAGGGGAGAAGAGGGGAGGAAGGGGATGAGTTAAGCGTTTAAATAGAAAACGCTTAACCACCCGCCCGTCGGTCCGAACCCAAACCCTCAGTAGGGTCGAGGTTAAGCCTCCCTAGGGTAAAAACCACCCCCCGAGCACAACGGAGGTCTCATAATTTTAATCCGAGACCCCGTTCAAAAGTTATAAAATTTAACGTCTGAAGCCGCTAAATTACGAAAACGCCCCTGGAGCCATTTTTTCACAAACGGTCCGCGCCCGCGAAACTTATACCCCTCATAGGGTAAACGGCATGCTATGAACACAAAGGTGCCATCGGTCTCCCCATCCTATCCACCGTTTAAGAGATACTCGAGTTTCACCATTACACGAATAAATTAATTAATTAATTTATCCGTTTAACAATCCAGAAGCGGGCGAGGGGTCCAAACCTCCCGCGCCGACATGTTTTATGTCGTTCCTAGGGTAAACACCCCATTACGGACCCATTCGTACACTCAGATCTCTGATCTGAAGCTCCGTTTAGGAGTTATCTCATTTATTTAGCATTTCCAGTGTGAACGCACTGAAAATTTTATTCCGGCCACACCGGGGCTCGGAATCGCACGCCGTCTAAAGGCGCTGCTCTAGAATATCATCAAAAATATTCCAAAGTATTTCATAGAAAAAACCGGGTTCTTACATGATTCCCTCCTTCAATGTTTTCGTCCCCGAAAAGCAAAACTAGGGAGCAACACAGGGTACTAAGCCCACCCATGGCTTTCCCATACCTAGAAGAACCCACGCACAGCTATGCGTCACCGCACACAGACCAAAGGATTGATCTATTCACGCTAGGTCGGCCCTTGCTGATGTTGTGCACCCACTCCAGACTTTGGGGTTAGGGAAAGGCGGTAGGAAACCTCTCCATCCCTTTGCACGGTCTCAAATGGCCCGAAGGCCCTTGGGGGTAGCTCACCACCCTGGTCAAACCTCTACGTCGCACGCCGCAACTGGAATCACCGCCCGCTCCTGGAACAAGGCCCGGTGATTCCCTCCTTCAGACTATCCATATGGTGAAACACCCAAGGATATCTGGTCACGCAAGGTTCCACAGTCGATGCTCTCTTACATTCTCAAAAGGCGAAGGAGTCCACACCATCAACTAAAGGAAAAGGTCTCACGCCTTTTTCCTTACCAACACAGGGTTACACCTGCCGCCCTGCGTCAGCCTGGTAACACCTCAAACAAGGAGCAAGGAGAAAATCATTCCACACACAGAGTCTAACAATTCTACTGCAAGAAGTAGAAGAGTTGTAGAGTGTACCTCTTATCACCTCATGCTCTGCAGGATCGTAGACATCCAAAGCTCGTGGCTGTCTGTGGTCCCAACTCTCAACTCCCAGAGACTGTCATGGACCACATGATGGTGATGGGAAGACCTCGTAAAACCATCCCCCACCACTACCTCCTCCTGCTCCTCTGCTAGCACCACCTCGCTGGGCGCAACTCCGATCAGGACGCTGCCTCTGCCGTGGTGGGGCGCCAGCTGCCTGCCCGAAGCTCTCAGCAACTCGGGTCGGGCAGTCTCGTGCCAAGTGACCTCGCACGTCACAATCATAACACTGTCGCTCTCTGGGCTGCCCTGGTGCCCTCTGGCGCCACTGTAGTTTATGACCATGGCCCGAGATCCACTCATGGAAGGGCATCCTCGGCTGAGGCCCTGTGCCTTTTCTCCACAGTGGTATACGACCACATCTCCGAAACTGGCAGTGGGAAGGCCAGCTATATCGAGGCCCTGTCCTCCGGCTCCTGCTAGCTACGACAGACGTCTCAGTTCCGTCACGCCCACTGCCACTACCAACCGCAAAACATGACAGGAAGCTCTCTGTCACCAATGCCTGCTCTGGCACCCCGACATATGTGGAAATTCCCAAGGGTACTACGACAGCAAGAATCTCTCGGAGGAGACCCTGCTCAAACTTTCGCGCTTGAAGGTTGTCATCATGGACCAAGTCCAGGTGAAAGCGTGCACGGACTGCAAAACTAGCCGCGTACTCGGCCACCGCCATCCCTCCCTGTTGAAAATGCAGGAGCTCCTGAATCCGAACAGAGTGCAAGTAGGAGGGGAAAAACTCCTCACGAAACAACAACTAAAAGTCGTCCAACGAAATCGACGACTCGCCAAGAAACTTAGTCACCAGACTCCACCAACGCCAAGATACTCCACGAAAAAGGGTGGCTTCCAAAGCCACTCCCTGACTTATCGGCGTCTTCACAAGCCTGAAAAGGTGAACCACCACCTCTAGCCAAACCTATGATGCCTGAGGGTCTGGCTCACCACTGAACCTCAGCGGTCTCTGCCGCTGGGACTCACAGAGCGCGCTCAACCTGCGCTCAAGCTCAGCCTGCTCTTCTGAAACTGCCTGCTGCTCAACAGATGGGGGTGCTACTACCAGCCTACCCAGAGAAAGGGCTGACATGATGGGTCCTGGACTGTGGCCTCGTAGCTCATAGGGTCGTCATCATGAACTAAAGCTGGTATCATTGCTGGCTGTCCTCGCGGAGACATCCTGAAAATTATCAAGGAGTGCCGCGGTTAGATGAGCATATATGTATATACCAAAAACAACAACGATGGGGATCTAACTCAAGAAGGACAGTCAAGACCCAGTTCTATGTGACGCACAAACAAATTTCCCTGCAACAAGTGTCTCAGCATGCCGAGTCGACAAGCGGGTTATCAGGGTCCTGGTGAATGGATACGTCGGCCGCCGCACCATCACTGGACTCCCTGTCCTGAGAGCCACTTTCGAGACACATAAACACGGTTGCCCTAAATCCCAACCAATTCCTCTTTTAGGGATGTCCGAACAACGTCCCAAGGAACAAACCACCTTTGATACCACTTTGTCACGACCCGACCCTACCAGGGCTCGAGCCGCAACTACCCCAAGCCCACCTCCATAGGCCAGGGGTTGGCGACCAGCGTCGAAGGCACAATAACTCAGGGATGCCTTTGCCTAAGTACCTGTGAACACACACACGCAACACACTTAATGAATAGTGAAGAGTAAAAGAAAAGAAAAGTAAAGAAAAGGGAAACTGCTATAAATAACCACAAGAGTGCATCGACCTCTAACAGTACAAGGTACAAGATGAAAGTAAACTGAAAAGGGAAAAGGCCCAAAACACGCGCCCAACCAGAAAAGGTTCCACAACCTGGAAACAGGTAAACAAAAAGAAACTGCTGGCGGATCTCCCACCTGAAACCCAGCCACGACCACCGCACATGGTCCAAGCTCCCAAGCTCCTACGCTCCCCTGAAGTCACGCTCCACCTGTCCGTCGTCAGCAAGGGCACACCAAGTGCGGGCAAAGCCCAAGCAGGGGTGAGTATAAAAATACTCAGTAGGATACCCCGAAGGCTCGAGGGAACAACAAAATAAGGTACCGAAGGGTGAGCAGTAGAGTGAATGGGAAAAGTAAAGGAGTACAACAAGGAGTGCTGTAAAGAGTATAGCTCAACCCAATAAGAGAAAGGAAGTAGACTCTTCCAGGCACAAGGAGCTGGAAACGGTGAGAAGATGAACTTCCCGTCGAGTCTTCGCTACTTATAGCAGGAGAGTAGACTCGTCCAACCACGAGAAGCTAGACACGAAAAGCATGTGGCATACCCCACGCGTCTTCGCCTCTCCTGGAAAGAGAGTAACCAAACCCAAGAAGTGGGTACTAGAACAAGGTATATACATAACCATATGCTCTGTCAACAATCCCGAACAACATCGTAAAGGGGATCTTCGTCCCATAGCTCAGCCCAAGAAAGAGTATAAAATTGTCCCAGACATAACCCCATCATCGATGCCTAGCATCCCGCACGTCTACCCTGAACCGCAAGCCAAGGGTATCAATCACCGCACCTTGACACTATCCGCTTTGGGAGGTACTTACTCGCCCGCACTGTTTTAGATCGTGTCTCAAGAACGTGTCTCGGCAAATGAGCACCGAGGGACCCTCTACACCGCGAGAGGTCCAAGTACGCAAAGCATAACACAGAATGCACTTGGGGCCCACACGACGTGTGGCCCCAAGTCAAACCCCCAACCAAGCGCACAAACAGCATCAGGTACAATCCATACGTACCTCCAAGTGCTCTCATATACTCCCAGAGTATACCACGTCTCCCACCCAAGGGCTTTCGTGCACACAGCACCTAGCGTCAATGTGAAGGCGTGACGTAACAACTCCACCTCAAAGGCCCAGGCATGGCCAACCACATCTTGTGAGGCATTAATGTCATTCTCACAAGAATGTACGATCACACGCCAAGGGTCCGCTACAATCATGGTAGGACGAACCGCCACCAGAGCACCTTTCATGCTTCCACATTTAATAAGATCACGTATAAGGCTCCATAAAAACAAACGGATCACGCCGTTGTAAACTTCGCGAAAAAAAACACGTGAGATAGACTACTTACTCGCCTGAAACGGTCAACCGGAAAAAAAGGTACTATTCACCGTAACCAAACCCGTGTGGGGCCCACCCCAACATCCCTAAATTGAACCAACGGATCACGCCACTGTGATCCCCTTGAAAAAACACACGGGATTGAGTACTCAATCGCCCAAAACAGAACCCCGATGAAAAGGTCACTATTCACCATAGATGGGTCGGGTGGGACCCACACCACGTCCCCGAAAAAGGTTGGGCGAATTGCACCATCGCAATGCTCTCGAAAAAGCACGTCAAATTGACTGCTTACTTGCGTGGAACAGGTATCCAGAGAAAAAGATGCATTCCGGCGCACCGTACCCGAGCGGTGCCACGTGGGACCTGCACCCCGGTCCCGAAGCGCTGCCAACGGATCGCATCATTGTGATCCTCTCTCAAAAGCACACGAGGTGGACTATACACTTGTCCAGAACAGTTGTCCGGTGATTAAGATGGAAAAATCGTCGTCGACGCCCAAACGGCCCTCGTGGGCCCCGCACCATCGTGCGGAATTAGGTCGGGCAGATTGCACCACTGCAATCTCCTTGGAAAAACATCCAGAAATGACTGCTTGCACGCCCTGAACAGACGTCCTGTGAAAAAGTCGCTAAAAGCTGGATGCAGCTCAAAAGACGGGCCGTGGGGGCCACACATCAACTTCGGCCTCAACGCCTGGAACCGCCCCCGAAAGCTCCGCCTCGGTGCCATGGTCCCAACGCCACTGATGGCACTCAAAGCGGACGTCGCATGCGTCCGCGCCACTCAAAACAAGATTCCCGGAAAGACGTCAAACCCTTCGACGTACGTGTCGCGCCACCGAGGCCTATTATTTCGGGAATTAAAAATTCCCGATGCCATTTCAAAAAGTTCACCTCGTCGATAGGGTCTCTCTGCCGTAGATGGTGCATCAATCGGACGCGCCGTTTAAGAGTTACGGCCCCTCGAGTGCAAGGGGGCATACCCGGGCCGGTCCACCCCGCTCGGCCCGGTCCGAGCCGCCGGCCCGCTGGCCGCGGCCCGCCTCAATCTGCCGGACCCAAGCGGGTCTAGCCCTCCTCATCCGACCGGCCAAAAGGCCGGTCTCCTGTTGCAGCGCAGGACCCGCCTCATGCGGGTCCCTGCATCCTTTGAACTGGACCGGCCGAAGCCGGTCCTCGTTGACCCCGGGAAGACCGCGCACGGGTCTTCCCTCCTCCGCCGAACGCGACCGGCGCGTCGGCCTCCTCCGCGGTCGCTCCGCCTGATGCCGCTGCCGGTGCCCCAGCACCCCACTGCCAACGCCCCGCGCCCCCGCCAGACACCCGCTTCTGCGCCCCGCGCTTCCACCGGACACCCGCGGACACCCCGCTGCCGCGTCGTCCGCCCTCGCCGCGGCGCCGCTCGATCCCGCCGGAAACTGAAAACCCACCAACTTCGGCGGACGATTACGAACGCCTCCGATCTCCGATTTCAAATCCGAAACAAGCATCGGAAAGAGAAAATTGTATACTACACGTTCATGGGCTTCGTTTGAAAATTAGACAGAGTTAAAATACAATTATTTGAGTTCGAAGTAAGTGCTTTGAATGAAAACGCAAACGACAAATCCTACCTCGTGGGCGTTGCCCGAAGCTTCACGGGTGATCCGCCGGAGCCGCGCCTTTCCGGAGAGGAGGAGGTGATGGAGGGGAGCTTCCTCCTTCACTGTGGGGAGCTGCTGGGGCCAGGGGAGAAGAGGGGAAGAAGGGGATGAGTTAAGCGTTTAAATAGAAAACGCTTAACCACTCGCCCGTCGGTCCGAACCCGAACCCTCAGCAGGGTCGAGGTGAAGCCTCCCCTAGGGTAAAAACCACCTCCCGAGCACAACGGCGGTCTCGGAATTTTAATCTGAGGCCTCATTCAAAAGTTATAAAATTTAACGTCCGAAGCCACTAAATTACGAAAACACCCATGGATCCATTTTTCACAAACGGTCTGCGCCCGCGAAACTTATACCCCTCGTAGGGTAAAAGGCACAGTCCGAACACAACGGTGCCCTCAGTCTCCCAATCCGATCCACCGTTTAAGAGATACTCGAGTTTCACCATTACATGAATAAATTAATTAACTAATTAATCTGTTTAACATTCCAGAAGCGGGCGAGGGGTCCAAACGTCCCGCGCCGACAAGTTTTATGTCGTTCCTAGGGTAAACACCCTATTCTGGACCCATCCGTACACACGGATCTCTGATATAAAGCTCTGTTTAGGAGTTATCTCATTTATTTAGCGTTTCCAGTGCGAACGCACTGATAATTTAATTTCGGCCACACCGGGGCTCGGAATCGCACGCCGTCTGAAGGCGCTGCTCTGGAATATCATTAAGAATATTAAAAAGACTTTCATAGAAAAACCGGGTTCTTACATGAATCATATAGAATTTTATCAATAACCATAATTCTAGGTAGTCCAAAAACAAACATATTATAAGATAATTTTGATAGAGAAAACATATTACATTGGTGAATATATATATTCCATATCCATTACTCAATGACTAATACATTTAAATACTATACTTTTCTTATCACAAGGAAGTAATGTTTAAAGTAAATTTTTTTTATGATTTGGGTTCTCATAACTGAAGAGTTTTATTTTAAAAAACATTGGCTGCATCACTATTGAAAATAATAGGAAAAAATCATCTTAGATTATAGAAATGCATATCATAATATTCTTCAAACATTGAACATTGATAATATTATTGATAATGGTAGATTTTTTTTCTAAAAAAAGTCCAACTCCAATTATAATTCAAATTCATTTTCTATGAAGGTAACCAATCCCCCATCATAATTATATTATTAATGGGAGTTGGAAAATAATCCAATAATATTTATTAAAAAATCAATATCCATAGACCATAAATGGTTTCTATTCATGTTGATTTTAACCAATTAAAATATGGAAGAAGAAATGTTTTTAACTAAATTTCTTTTTGGTCCTTTAGTGTCAACAATCAAGGATTGAGTAAACTCTATTTATTTTTTTCTGCCACAAACTCTTGAATTAAATAATGATAATCCTTTAGATGAATATTTTTTCATCATAGTACAAATTTACTTATTATATTTATAATAAAATTAGAATATTGATCTTTAATTTAATAATAAAAGAATGTATTTTTCAGAATGCTTTAATTATTTGAGCTAAAAAAGATAATTTATATAAATGTTGGGATTGTTACCCCTAATACAAATTTTATATCACTCTTCATTATTCATAAATTATATATGAGACTTATCTATTGAATATTATTAGTTTCTAAAAACATTACAAACAATTTTTGTTAATTCTAATTCATAAATAAAATCTATAATTTTACATTAATTTACAATATAGCTCGATGTAGGTTTATTTTATTGTTTATTTAAATAGAAGTGATGTTTTAGAATAGTGTATTTATCACCTAAGATAAAATTTTCAATACTATTAAGATGGATAATATTTTTATTTACTTTTTAATATTTATTATATAGTATGGAAAAAAATTCAAATAATTTATCATTATAGATGGTTTTAGAATCATAAAACTAAACTAAACAATAATATGTTGGTACCTCAACTTAACTGGAAATGAGGCACATATTTTCATTCAAATATGATAACCCTTAGACAGGTTTATAAACTTAATGATTCTAGATTATTCATTTACACTCCACGTAGACTTCCTAAATTTTATACATGTTAACTCATAATCTGAATTCATCTTATGACTCGTATCATTTTTCCCTATTTTTAGACATTGAATAACTTGTTTAAAATATGGCTTTAAATTCCCTATATACTTACTGTCATTACAAGTTACTTATTAATACAACTTATACTTTTCAATAATCCCATAATTGTTTCATAAATCATTTATTCCTCTTGTATGCCTGATGAATATTTTTGATAATTTTGTAAATATTCTCCCAAATTTTAATATAATTAATACATTGAGTATATAAAATCCTATATTTTCAAATTTTAACATTTGGGAATTGAAAAATTTATATCGTTATATTATAATTTTACATTCTATGGTCCTTATCCCAGACATGTATCTCAACATCAGACATCATGAGAGTATAAGTTAATTCCTCCATTATTTTATCATTAGCTTGTGTGGATTTTCAAATACAAGTAGAAATTCAATTTTATTTTTAAGGTAATAATGTATGATCATTTTGGGTTTAATCTAGTCATAGAATAGGTTTTTAGATATTTGAAACACCATTTACTATATCATTTAATCTTATAGTCATATGAGTATTACATTCTACATAATACATTATAAATTTTTCAAACATTAATTTCATATTATTGTACATATTAGCCTACATATATCCATTCCTTAAAAAAAACAATTATATAAAAAAAATATTCTTAATTTAGTAACATATTGAGAATACTAATTAAAATAATCTATTATATGTCAAAAAAATATATTAGTCATTCCTCATTAATTTAAATCATATTCTCCTCTTTTGGATACATCCCATTTTTCCGTTCAGAAATTGGAATTTCATACAGCTATAAAACCATTAAATAAACATTCAAACATTGGGTTTTCAAAAATATAAACATTGATGATTTATATAGAAGATATCTTTCTAAATTAAAATATGGTTCCCTAATCATTGACATTCCTTATTTAATGTTATCCATCATCATAATTATTTCAATGCATATTTTACTAGAGCTTATTAGAGACAATAAAAATCTTAAATAGAGAACTGTAAATGATATAAATTTTCATCCAATTGTGAATATGAAGATATAATTAGATATTAAATTATTCCATTTTAAAACCACGTGATAATTTTATAACCAATTACCCTTAATCATAGTGGTGATGATAATGTTATTTCTTTAAATAATTTAATATTTAGAGAATAAAATAATCTTAATCTACAAATATTTTATATTTTTTTAGGAATAATGATCTCCATTTCCAACCCAAAAACACTCTCTCCAAGAGAGTGGTGATTTTTACAAATATATTATTTTCCAACGGTTCTCCCTAGTTCAAACAAAGAAATCACATATTTTTTGAAAAACACTTACATCCCTTTAACTCAATACTACTAAAAATCCTAAAAATGAATCCATTTGAGGGTGTTTTGAAAAAACATGAATTTAATTTTTTTTGTATAAGTTATCTTTGATATAGCTTAGATACAGAATATAAAACGAATAGATAAAAATTTATTTCATAGAATAGAAAAATATATTCAAAGAACCTTTTCAAGAAGAATCTCCAAATTTAATTTTGAATATTTTCATATAAATTTGAAAAAACAATTAAATAATCATTATAGTAGTCAAATTTATACATAATAATATCTGTGAAATGTATTTCTCTAAATCACAGTCATGAAAAGAATTAAATAACTACCACAGGTTTATCATAGATTAGAAGTATATATTGCAGCATAACGAATAATTCCATTGGAAAAAATAAATATCTCTTGATATTTTTGACAAATAGATTAAAAAATTTATTGAGGTTCAGTGAAAACAGATTATTTTTGTATTGATCAAAAATGATCTAGATATATTAATATTAAAATTAAAAAATAACAACAATTTAAATCAGGAATAAGATATATAGAAAATTCACTAGATATTTAGAATTCATGAAACATGAATTTATAATAAAATGGGGAAAATAACCTCCCTTATAAAATAGAATAAATAATATTATTGATAAATATCCTCTTAAATAACCTATTAAATTCTTTAATGGTGGATTTAACCCTACAATATCTTATTATAAATCATGAAAAAATTATAAATTCAAATCCATTATATGACTAGTTCAATGTGGCCTTTATCTATAAGAGTGTGAATTTAAAATTAATGTTTATTATGTATGGTTTATAATAAAATTAGAGCTATATAATTTGTTTTATGATACCAATGAGAGATTTCATAAAATAGGTTCCAAAAAATGAGGTTTCTTATCAAAAGTGAGGATCCTAAACATTATAATCAGCACAAAAGTAGAGTTAAATATATGAGTTTTGATACCAATGTTAGGATACAACAACACTATATGAAAGATTATTCCAAAATTATTCAACAGTTCTAGAAGAAATTTCATAATAATCATTCCAATAAATTTAATAATCAAATAAAAGTGTTCCAAAATTCTTGGAAAAGAAATAAATTATTCAGTTTAATATAAATATAAAATACAATAAATATACCATTATTAGTAAAATAATTGATTGTATATATGAGAATAAAAATCAATGATAAATTGTGAGATCAACATCTATATACAAAATTTAATATATAATTTAATCTAAATTATAAATTTATGTGATAATGTAATGAAGATTTAATAATTTGTTTCCTCATAACATGGGTTTTAATCATTGACTAGAACATCACATATATAAAAACATATGACATAGAAAAAAACCACCCGATCTCCCAATATCATCTAATATAATACCATCCAATTTTAGTATTTGAATTTGAAAAAATCATGAATTATGATTTCTTATATGATAAATCTTGTTAGATATATTGAATGGTTGATACATAGATTTGTCAAACCCTACATTATTTCATATATCATTATAGATTTTGTTTTGTTGGTTATTAATTTTTAAATTAATTAAAAAATAAAAGTCATAGTTTATAATTCATACTAATTATAAGTATCTGGGATTTAACCACTATCATTAAAAAAACTAATTTCAATGTAGAATATGAAATCAATGAATGACTATGTATGAACCGAAAATCATAATACTATTAAATGAGGAAAATTTACACGTACTACATTATGTTCAACAATATCATCTATCATCATTATTTTTGGTAGATTAAGAAATAATTAAGAGAAATGGAATCATGCATTCATAGTGTATGCATGGGCTGGATGAATCACTCATCCCACATTCATGATCATCTCATCTCCCAAAACATTCTAGAGTCTTATAATGGCGATGGGTGAAGATGCAGATAACTATAGGAATCTAGTAATTTAGATAGGAATACAAAAAATATTATATACCATCATATGGTATTAATCTCATTTTATGATTTTGGGGTTTCAGAATAACTCCAAGGGTTTACTCATATATTCAATAATGAATGATTAAAGCCTCTATAAGTAACACATTCTTTATAAAAATGAAACCCCAATACATTTCATTTAATGAAATATCTTACATTATGATATCTATTATGAGTTGGTTTAAATTTATAAATTTAATGTATAGTTAGTAGTGAAATAATATCTCTTACTAGGCCAGACATGGATGGAACATTGATATATTCATATTGAAAGTAATGATTTGTCAAAAAAATGAAAAATTTAATGCTTCAGCTTCTATATATCGTACTATAAGAAATAAAAATATCATATCTGATTATATATTCATATAAATGTGATACATATATATGGAATAAATGAAATATGTCATACACTACGTTTGAATTGGTAACTGAGTACTTGTCGTAGAGGCACTAGCCAACTTGTATCACTTATACTTTTACCCCTTCCCCTAGGGTTCCACACGGTACCTAGTAATAGGATATGAAGCACTCCGTGGATTTTTAAACAAATGTATATGTGCCAAAACCATCCCAAACAACATGAACTATCCTCCTAATCCACCTCTAACACCTTAACCACCAAAAATATAAACACAATAAGCAAGTATTACTGATGTTTTGAAGGAGTTTTTAATGTTCTTCTATTTTTTTTCATGTACTCCATAACACTTGTTTAGTATTATTTGTGGTGGTTATTTTTTGTACATTTAATGTAATTTTAGGAAGTTTTGGAGTCCCATGGGGAAGTTCATTTTTGATGAATGGTTAGGTAAAAATGTGTGGTTTCACTCAAAAAAACTAAAAGGCCTATGTTGAGCCACTATAACGGGGCACATAGTTTGTCAAAACCATATCACCTCCAATCAAAATATATTCATCTCTTAGAAATAGGGTTTTGAAAAATGTGTGAATTGTTAAATTATACATATGGGAAAACTGTGAACCAGAAATAGTATCTCTATATAGTTTTCTTGTTAAAGGAAAATGGTTACTCTTATCTATGGGGACTCTTTAAAAAAGTATTCACATATTATTTTAATTATCTAAAATTATAATTAACAACAAATGATACCCTTGTTTATACTCTAGTGACCCCATAATTCCATATATGTAATAAATAAAAATCCCTAGTATATATAATCTTTTCTATTAGTATTCTATGAATATTTCTTTCAGTTGTGATGGATCAACTCCAGTTTTGTTCTATTTTTTATATAGGTCTTTCTTTTCTAAACATATCCTCATTTGATCCATTCTACACCCATCTTGATGAACATTAAGGGTTTTTGTATGATAGATGTTAGGTTTTTGAAAGAGTATAGAGTACTTTCTTAGGGATATAATATCTTGATGATTATATCTACTATTCACATGTGTCTATATTTTATGAAAGTTAGATCTACTTCTATTATTGGGGTACATGTGATTATATAAGGGACATTTCTATGAATTTATTATTGATTTTATATATTCTTTTTATTTATTAACTGGATTGAATTTATTTTCTAATATAATAGATTTATTTTAAGGGAATAATTAATAAATTGATTATTTCTTTTAAACTATTTTCTCCACAAAAAGACTTTGATAAAAATAATTAAATGATGTTTTGGGTTTAGATTTTTTTCCCAAACACTAAATATGATTGGATTGTCGATGAAAATTTTTAATTAAAAAATTTCATTTTAAAAAAAAATTGGCAAACATAACACATTGGTAACCTCAGTTGCATTAAGATTATATACATCACTCATATTTCAAGTAATGACACTTGAGGGATTCTTTCACATTAGTTGTAATAATACCACAAGAGGATATACCAGTTTGATCCCACAGAACCCAATATTAGGGATTCCTTTTTTTATGTCTTGTATATATATATATATATCAATTGTCTAGAGCCTAAATGGTATTATTTGTCATTTATTAATGTAAATTCACTAGATGGATTTTCCATAGTTATTTTGTCACTTTTTTTACATGATGGATTGGCCATGAATATTTTCTCACTTGTTTTAACAATATGTATTTTTTTGGGTTATTTTCTCAATTGTTGTCAAATTATGGATTATTCATTATTATATTCTTAAAATTTTACCATATGTAATGTTCCTATATTATATTGATTATTCAATCATGATTTATCAATAATAATTTTCATATTATTTCTTTAGAATATGGAAAGATATTATAAAAAACAAAAATATTTGTTTCATATGGTTTTTATTTAATAAAATTTTTTGAAGAACAATATAATTTTTAAAGTTAGAACTATTTCATTCATGATATTATAATTTTAATATATTACATGGTGTATTCATAATAGGCTTAATTCTCAACCCCTACATTTTCATTTGGATGGATATAGATGTTTTTTGAAGTTCCCAACAAATGTGTATTGCATCGTGTATCAATCCATCTTCCCTTTTGGTAGATTCCAATATAATGGTACGGTTTGGATGTGTCAATTTGTAACATGTTGAATATCTGGTCTTCTCATGTCATATATATTTTTTTGGATGGTATATTATAGATCAGGGAAGTATCTCTTTCGTCTTACTTTTATTATTCGTATAATTCTTATTTGGTTTTATATTTGACATGTTTCCATTATCTTGATGCACCTACCCACCATAATGGGCGGGATTGAGTGGCATGTGTAGATTTATTAGAGTTTTATTTATATAGACTCTTTTTGGTATTCATCAAATTTCAGGTACCATTCCTTGAGTTAGAAAATCATATCATATCTTACTAATCTAGGAGATGATGAACGTGTAATATCTTAAGGACCTGTACATTTAAATGATTTTGTGACTTCATGTGTTCCCTCTACATTTTTTCTCACTAGCACCCAATGTTCACTTCTTTTATATAGATATTTTTTCTAAAGTAATTGGTTTCTTAGTTTAAATTTTACATGGCTTTTCATAAATAGACAAATGGAGAAACAAAGCGTTGAATATAGGTTCTAGAGGAAATGCATCGTTCATGGGTGCCTGATGTTGGCTAATCTTTATAAAATAATTTTCCACTAGAAATATTTTCCAATTAAAATATTTAACATGATTATATAATAATTTATCCAATTTAATATTTTTATGGACATTCATGTTGACCAACATTGTGTTGTGAAAACATGGGAGATCAATCACTTAATGGGCCAATACACATTCAGGACACTAAAAAAGGGTGAAAATATATCTAGAAGAGGTTGGATACAACACAAAGCTATCAGAAATATTATTCATAATGTTTTAAAAAGACACTAGTGTTTGACAATAATGATCAAATGTTTCTCATAATTTAACCTCTCTTGTTATATCACGTGTTTGGTATGTTGGGTGTGCTGGTACTGATGGTTTTTGGGCCCGTTTATATTGTAGAGTAACTCAGAATATAGGAATATCTTTTTTTGTTACCATCACATTTCACATTGATCCATAATGTGTTATATGTTTTCTAGAAGATGAGGGACCACCCAGGTCCCTCCCAAGTGATTGAATTGAAGGACATTGATCTTTATCTAGGTACAACCATTTTTGAGAAACAATTTTAGATTATGGATCACATAGATACGGTATGACACAATATAAAATTACCAAGGGCCGAATACTATTCACGTGATGATTGGAAGGAAAAAACACATATGAATGGGAATCGCTAATGTGGAGGCCATGTATTTCCTTTTTTCGAAGTCTATAATCTTGATCAAATTATTGGGATAATAATTATTTTCATCATGATATTAGAATGATCATTTTACTTTTTTACATTTACATCATAACAATTGTTTAGTCTACATGGAGTTGGGTATTGTTGTGAATTTGCATATTTTTTAGAGTCCCATGTGGTTATTTATGGTGGGTGCATGATTAGGGAAAAATATTCTATTTTTCCTAGAAAACATTGTGGCATTTGTAGAGTTTCTCGTTTTTGGAACAAATCTTTTTTAAACTGTATGGGCACCAACTGCTAGCTATGAACAACCAGGGAGAGTGGTTATGAATTGTTTTCCCCTGGTTAATGTAAACATGGTGACAAACCATGAACCCCATAAAAGATCTCTTTCGAGGGAGCACAGTTAAGGTGTGCAGTAATTCTTATTTGTATTGACTATCCAGTAAACCATGAACACATTTTTTTAACGTTCTAAATTTTAATTAATATCCATGGGACCCTAGTTTAAACTATAACCCCCTAACCTCATATTGGATCAAACTAATCCTTCCTCTATAGTCATGATACTTATATAATGTTTTATATGGGGATTTTCATCTTTGTTGATTGATCATCTAATAGTATGTTGCATTGTTTATCCACATTACATTTACTATTTATATCATCATAGTATTCATTTCCCTTCACAAAGTGGAACACGAAGAAGGTGTGTATGCTAGATATAAGGGGTCTAAATAATTATTGATGTGTTTATTATTGATCAAGGATCATAAAAACTGTATGTAATCTTCACTAGTTTATTTTTTAATGTAGTGTTTTCTATATCTGTTCTTGACTTTTATGTTTCTATAAAAATATATCATTATATTATTTCAATTTAGATTCAGTAAATTACTCTATTTCAGTAATTTAATTAAATTTATTTTGGATTATAATGGTTTTTTTGGAATTTAATCATCATTTTAATGGTGTTTTATTCCAAAAATGGTTATCCCTTAACAAGTATTTGATAATTGTTTTGAATGGTGGTTTGGTATTATAAATATATTTCTAGACACCGAAAGGTTTGGCATAGAATTTGAAATGTTTTATATAAATATTCCATTCTTTTTTATATTTATCTAGAAACAAATATAAAATTGAGAATCTATGGTGGATTCGGAATTAATATATCACTCATAAAGTGTGTAATTAAATTTGAGGGTTTATTTCACATTTGTGTTCATAATACCACAAATAATTATATGATTTTGATACACTTTTCTCTGATATTGGGGACTTATATTAATGTCTTTAATGTTTACGTATATTCTAGATCCCAAATGGAAGTTTTCTTATTTTCTTATCAGAATTTTACAAGATTATTGGTCATTGTTAATTTATTACTTTCTTTAACATGAATGATTTGTGATGGTTATTTTCTCCCTTGTTTTCACATGATGGACTGCTCGGGATTATTTTGTGACTTTTTCACTTGATGTGTTTTTCATTTTTATTTTTTCATCATTAACATATGATGTATTCATTGATTGTATTGATTATTCTCCCATGCTTTATCACTTATTCATTTCATATTATTTTTTTTGGAGATTATTAATTTATTTCATAATGAACTATGGTATGATTTATGAATGGATTTAATTTATGAAAATTGATTATAAAAGTGTTTTTGAAATTTAAAAATAATTCGTTTTAAATATTTGACTCTGTAAATATTGTGTGGTGGAATTAAAAAATGATTATCTCACACACCATAATATTTCCTTTGAGTAGTTGTATACATTATTTTATAGGCCCTAAAAATAGTGATGGTGAATATGTACTTGTTTTCTTCATTTTATATAATTACCTTTATTGTAGGATGGTTTGGAGGTGATTGGTGGTCACATGGAGACATATTTGTCTAGTGTTTTCGTACATTTTAGATTGGCGATGATATCATGGATTTTATGGATCCTTGATTTATATAATTATTCCACATTTTACTCTTGTTGTGTGTCTAATTTTTATTAAATGAGACTTGTTTATGTTAACTTATTGCACCTCACCACCATCTGTGTCTAGATTGGGTGTATTGTTTAGTTGATCTGATTTAGTTCATTATGGTGTTCATACACTGTATGGAGGTGAGGTATCATAGAATCCCCAACATATATAGTTTCATTATTGAGATTTTTTAATCAGATTCATAGAGTGACATCTATGAAAAAAACTAGATATTATTCAAATATATCAGACTCATACTCCCATGTATCCTATAATATATGGTTGTAATGCCACTAGAAATATTATATAAAAACTATATTACTATGAAGCGTTTTCACACACTAACCAAAATAAAAATCATTTTAAAATGAATTATGTGTTAAACTCTAAATCGATATCCTTGAATTTGATCACATACTATACATTAAGATGGAATCTACAGAGCTGAGAAATTGGAATCATACTTTCTTAAAAACTATATCTATTTGGAATCTGTAACATATATTCGATGGTGTTAATAATATCAATAACCTTGAATATCCCTATATTTGTAGGTACCAATTTCTCCAACCTATGAATATTACAATAAACCAATAATTGTGAAACTCATATGAAATCACAATCACATATCCCAAATTTGGGAGGATAACAACATTGACATGAATATGTTCTCTTGTAGTACTAAATTGTTGGAAACACCTTCCTAATTTGTAGAATATAATTTATCAATTATTATAATAGACTCATCCGAATAAATATTTACTCACTAGACTATGAAAAAATATAGGCAATCAAAATAGTTTATTGTGTAAATCCTCCAGGGGAACCATCTAAATCATTGTATGATAATTATTGTTTTAATAAATATCCACTATAGTAAGATAACTCTCTCATGAACTTCTTAACTCATGAAAATATTCTCACAAAATGTAATCTTGGAACATATTAGTAATATAAAATTACCTATAGTTCTATGTTTATCATGTTTTCACTTTTCCATATCATTTAAATAATCATGTATTAAAAAGGGAATCACGATATAAAACAGTACACTATAGAACACTATAAGAAAGTACAATATCATCTATAAAAATAATCCGAATTCAAAAAAAATTAATGTAACACCTAGATATTTTATGATATAATTTAAAAAAAATAATAAATATTTCATTGATAGGTTTTTTTACTTGAAAAAAAACGTTTAAATAAACAATGATAGACAAATGAAATAATACTATTTAATCTGATAATTATATATTATATATAGGATTATAGGGTATTAATAAGAGTAAATAATATATAAAAATGTGTTGCTTAAATATTTACAAATTTAATATGGTATTTATAAAATAAAAATAAATGATAATAAAAACCAGGTGAATATAAAGGATATGTAATCTGAAATCATATTTTTAAGAGTGTAATGTACTTTTGTATTCCTAAATTAAATTAATCACTATAAATGAATAATTTTAACTATTTTATTTAAACTATTTATTCAAAAGAAGTAAAAATATTCATATAATTTTATTTTAATGAGAGAATAATAAATATCATTTTATGCTTAAAATTGTATTTTTCTAAAACATTGTTTTCATCATGTTTTAATCATTTATTTACAATTAATTTTATACTCCTATAAAAATTGAATCATAAAAAATAGAGATAATATTTCTAATTTAGTGATTAAGATTTTGAAAATATATCCCCATCAGTTCTAGTCACAATAAATATAATCCTTGCAAAATTTTCGCACCTCTATATGGTTAAAAGAGTAAAATATGGTTGACACTTTAAGAAAAGATTAAAATTTTCTATAAAACGTTCATTTATCCTATTTGATAAGTGTTTTTCAACCAACTCTATTCAAATCATGAATATATGGATATTTGGTCTCATTTTTCTCGGATTATGACCTTTTTATTAATTTAATAAAAGATTAAATACAAAATACCATTCTCTTGACATCAATAAGTATGGTTTTTTAGATTAGGATTACATAGTATTTTTTATGTTTTAAATGTATATTAGAAAAATCTATTATTATTTTTTCAAAATTATATAATTTTAATTGTTGGCCATTCAATAATTACATTAAATGATAATGTAATACATACTATGATTTTATCAATTTAATAGAAAAATAAAATAAATTATTTAATAAAAAATATTATTAATAAAATTTGGGTGAATTGTTGTTATCTAAAAATTTCATTGAAAATTTTTACAAATAATGACTTTTTTAATGTGTTATATTTTAATTATTGTCTATGGTGTTTTTTTAATGTCAAATTAAATTAATTGGGTCAAAAATGACATTAATAATATTTTTATATAAAAACCATTTTCTCAAATTGATGAAAAATATTAAAGTTAATTAATTAAGAAATTTGGGATCATAAATGGTATAAAATTTCATACCTTTTCCAATAAAGAGTTATTTTTTCCCTTATAGGTATATTTATAACTCATTAATATCTAAAAAGGCATTACCTTGGTTAAGATTCAAAATTGGTAACTAAGGGGTTAATCCAAAATATAATGGTTAAGGTGACACCAAAACTATATAATTTTAACCTTCATATTTTATTTCTATCTTATATTTTTTCCTTTATCTCTAAATCTATTTTTAAACATGTGTCTTCAGAAAGATTTAATTAAATTTTAATATTTTTTATAATTCCATGTATGTCCCTTCCATACAATGTAAATGGTCACCCATTATAAATTTTATGTACACCAAATTAAACCTTATATGATGAAAACAATTTAACTTGATATCTCAACTATCATAATAATATATTTTTTGATCTATTTTTCATAACATCCCTTTTCATGGGTCCTTAAGAAAAGATCTAATGAAGGACTCTAGAAGAACTGGTAATCGGTTTAACCAAATTATGTTAATTTATTTATACTTATACCGTATTTAATTATATGGTAGTAATAAAAAAATAACTACCCCATTATGCTAAATATACTAAAATTTTAGTAGGAAAATGAATTCTCCATTATCCACCATATTTTCCATCAAATGGGAGGTGAAAGTATCACTCATACATACATGTGGACTTCACCTTCATATAGCTATACAATTCATTTTTCAAATATATCATTCCTGATGGGTACTTTTATAGATTTAATGATTGTATGTGATATTTATGAATTTATATTTATTCATTAATGTAAATATGAAACATAACATCTTAACTTACAAACAATTTAAAATTAATAATGTTGCATGTGCATACGGGTAGACTACCACCTCCATGGAGCAATGCAATTCGTTTTTTATTAATAGTATACATGAATATTAATAAAAAAATAATTAACTAATAAATATTCTATATATACGGTAACAATTATTCAACAATGAAAAAGTATTATTTAATTTTATTTTGTTGAATTCATCGAAAAGAGAAATCATTGTTCATTTCTATGTACAGCTTACCATCTGCAAGAATAGTATAGTTATTTAATTTATATATTCAATTTATGGATGATTATAAATAATAATGTTATGAATATATAATATATTTACAAGATAAATAAAATTTTTGAGATTATATAACAAGGATCAAAGTGTGAGTACTAGAATTTCCAAATTGGAATTCTTATGAAAAACAAAATAGTCAAATCCTAGAAATGATGATTTTAATAAGTAATTATTAATAAATGAGTTACAAAATACTATAAATGTACCATGCATCATATTATATGTTTGTACGTGTCTCCGGTAAATAATTATAATAATTTAAATTTATTATACATCAGATTTAATCCCTTTATTTTCAATTCAAATATGAGTTAAGGGATTTTCTTCTAAATTATATTTTGAGGACACACATATCATATTCACCCATATTTTCATTAATTTATGGTATATAATAACCATGAATGTATTTAATGATTACTATTATGAAAATTATTATTAATTATATCCCCATCGATATTTATCACTTTCATGAGTTCTTTATCTCATTTTTAACAAATTTTGAAGGATAATGTTACAATCCCATTTTTCATCAAGATTGTTAATTACTGATATTTTCATGTTTAATTTTATTTATATAATTCACCAAAAGATGATTCTTTTAATTCTATAATGTTAATTTCATAATAATAATTTTTTAATTCATTTTTCCTAACTTTAGGTAGTCAAGATACCTAATTAATGATTTTATTTAAAACTTTATGTTTCTCCCTTCGTTTGGAAATATTATTTCTTCAATACACATGGATTTAAATTGATTAGATGTATTTTTTATTAATATTGTATAAATATTGTATTCATTTATCCAAAAAAATATTTTTAATAATTTACTTCAAAGGAATCTTCTTATCATTTTGTAAATTATTTACTTTAGACTTTTCACCAAATATGAGAAAAGAATCTTTTATTTAGCTTACACACCATGAATATAATTTCAAGATATCATGATTTCTAAATAGTTTTAATTTTTATTTATATGTTTAAAATTTCCTTTTAACATAAATTTTTTTCCTTAAAATGTTTTTAACTATTTATCTTTTAAAGTAGTGATTTCAAAATGAAAAGGATATTTCCCCCATGAAGTATTCTATGTGATATTTTAATGGTATATCCATCATTGATAACATCCTCAGAATATACATATACTCTACTAGGGATATAATCCAATGATATTATCCTTGTTCTTCCACTATATGTCTTTTTACTTTGATGATGAAATTTTTAGGAAACCTATTTATAGTAAAGATTTATTCAATGTGGAATTTTATAAATGTTTATAAAAAAGTTTTCTTTTCATGGGTTATAGTATAATGAATATGTTATAACAATATGGAATGAATATAAATATATTTTTTTTATGTTATGGGTGGGACCAAAATTATATAATCCTAAAATATATTATGTACAAATGGATTTCACTGGAAATAATCATGACTATAATAGGAAAATAACACTGTTCAGTTTGGGACATTATCTAGTATGATATTATTGGGAGTAAACCATTACTAATAGGATAGATTGGGAAGTTAACAAAATATATGATAATAGGCTTGGAAGTAAAATATGGATAAAAAGGAAATAATTTCTTATGATTTTTTAATTCCTTAATATTATTCTTGATGAAAATAAAATTATCTCATGAATAATGATATTTTATTACATTGTGGTTAATATCTTATGATCTTCCAAACATTATTCCAGATATCAAGATTCTTATCAATGATCTTATGTATATGGTTTTAATATTTTAATCACATGTTCATGTACCATATTGATCATGGTTTTATTATTTTTTACTCAATATATCATTTGAATACCTTACTGAGAATCTGAGATGACACTTCATTTTATTTTTTTTCCCAAAGATATGATAATCTTTTTATGTATGTTGTTTCTATGATGGTCAGTTGTTATGAAAAATTTTGTGGGGTTTGATGTGGATATTTTAGGAACCATTTGTTCGTGTAAATGTTTCCAAATACACTAAACCAATATGGATATATAATGAATCATTATATTATGTATTAAATATTCAAATAATAATTTGTGACATTTATGTTAGAAATGTATGCCTCATTATATATGGTCTTAAATAATGGTTTGATAACCTTTGGAAACTAATTTTAGAAGTAATTAGTTGGATTCCATAGTATAATCTTATATATTGTAGAATTTCATAAGTTATTAATAAAGGAATATAGTTTTCCGCGAAAAAAATCCATGTCTAGATACTGTATTAGATTTAGTTTTAACATAGATTCGTCTAAATATAATTACCATATAAGATGTATTCTAGTATATTTTGACCATCTTTTTGGTAATACATTAGTGTGACCATAATACAACATTTATTTGACACTCATAGAAATATTCTTAAGTAAATTATCATATTATTTATGAACCACCATAAGCTTTTTGAAAAGATGATGACAATGAATGAACTATGTTAATCATATGGAGTAATATATTGAAAATAAGTTATCATGATTTATACATCAGAAGACTTATTTTCCGAGATAGATCACAATATTCAATTAATTATAATAATCATGATAACCATTTTGGTTTTACTGTGAGATTGAATATAGAATAACAATTTGGCGTGGTTATGAGTATGCACAAATACTAAAGTACTGCATTGTTTATTATTATCTAATTTCAAATATACAAGGAAATGTATAGAGTATAATTAATTCAAAAAATCAAAAATAAGACATTGAAATTAAAATGAAATCTCAATCGTACAATGAACACATCTCATGTATATTATTCTACTCGAATTGATGTTTTTTGTAATATGCATCTAGCGAATATAATTTTTATCCTTCTAGTTAGGTTTGATGTTTTCATAGGGATGGATTTTATTTATTTACATATAACTAATATGAATTTTCAAGGAAGGTAATTCACGTTTGATATTCCAAATCAACATGTGATTTTATATCAATGTGATTAGAAATATGATCTTCCAATGTAAATAACATCAATTATATGGGTCAGGATTCTAATTCAAAAGGTATGTTTATCTCATATGGTTGGAGGTAACCCCATCATTGATGATATGTATATTAAACGTGATTTTATTGATTATTTCTTTAATAATTTTATATTATTCCTATAAATCATTAAGGATATATTTTCAATATAACTCATAAAATTTTATATAACTAACTCAATAATTCCTTAAATAATATCTCTGATAGAGTTTCAGGAATAGAAAAAGTAACACCATAAGAATCTTGACATCTGATTAATTTATCCAAGTGCATAACTTTGGTTTCACCAATTATTTTATTTATGATTAATGATAGGTAAATAAATAT
The DNA here is from genome assembly GCA_963277665.1 of Viscum album. Classification (NCBI taxonomy): domain Eukaryota; kingdom Viridiplantae; phylum Streptophyta; class Magnoliopsida; order Santalales; family Viscaceae; genus Viscum; species Viscum album. The sequence goes on along the minus strand of OY728134.1, from coordinate 131,447,239 downwards.
TCAAAATTTATTATCAATAACATAAAAATATCAATATCATGAATATGTATCTTGTACCCCATATAGATGAAATGTTTTATCGACATCATAGTGCTTAATACTGTTTAAATATTGGATTTTAGTTTTAATAATATCAATAAAATATAAAGATGGAGGATATAACTAGTTTATCTTTATATACAATGTATGGACACTATAAATCTATAATTATTCCATTTGGGGTTACTATTTCACCAAATATCTTTACGAATTTAATGAATTGAGTGTTTTGGGACTTTCATGACATGTTTGGGGAAGTCTTTATATATGATATTCATATATATTAAATGATCATGGAATTTCTTAAAGATCACATGGGTATTTTATTGATGTCCCAAATTAAGGGGGAACTATATGAATGATTGAAAAAATTAATTTTGACTATCAAAAGCCTCATGTTTGGATAACACAATATCATATGACGGTATATTAGTGGACCCATCAAAGAAAGAAATTATTGAACATTTTCCAAGATAACCAGTGTGATTAAGATCTGTATTTTTCATGGATTGGTTGCATATTATGGATTATATGTGGAGAACACCTCATTAGTCTGATACAATCATCGTGTTAACTGATATAGGGGTCATGTTCCTTTGGAGAGAGGAATCTAACAAAAATATCACAAAACTGAAAGGAAGGATAGTCAGAACACATGTTCTTATATTAAGTTATACTGTAAAAGGGATTGAAATCTATATTTATGAGTGTTATAAGGGATAAGGTTTAATCATAAGGAGTTATTTTATGGTGATACCTCATACCTCGTTCAATTTTAATTTTCAAGATAAGCATTACTCAAGTATGTTTTCGGAGTTAGTTGTGATATGTCTTTCCTTAAAAAGATAAAAGCATCATCTATATTGACATTTGATATATACATATATATATATATATTATGAAATTATAATGCATATATTATCTAAAAAATTTATCAATATTTACTAGAGAAAATTGATAGAGTTGATTAATGATTATGAGTTCCAAACACATTAACATCCTTGGAAAAAAGACAAGGTGGTTGCTTCGTTCGTTCAAAATTATCATGATCTCTTATCCATGATAAGAATAAAAAAGATATGAAATTTCTGAATTTTTCATGGATAAATCATGAAATATTTATGGATGTTTATAAAAAATATCTTACTCAAATTATTATTCAAAAGTCTGTCTATGTGAGTATTAAAATGTTGTAGAAGATGTATGTGGAACTACCAAAGTGGGCTATAAATTTTACAATTTTTAACCTATACTATTTGGGAATGAAATCATTGAAGATCCATGCATGTGATCCATATATAATATTTTATAATTTTCTACAAGATTATTCACAAAGATAATCATTCTGTATTTATCATATGTATGATAATGTATAGAGGTCTAAAAAAGATATTTATTGAAGGAAAAAAGGGTGATATTTCATTGTTTATAACTCAATGATTATTATTTCATCATTTTAAGGATTATAATTATAAGTCTAATGGAGTGTTACATCCATAATATATACAATTATAGAAACGGGAAAATATCATCATGGATTTTTTCATCATTCTCCCCAAATATACTAATGTGAATAAGTTTATTTAGGTAGTACATGACCAAATTTTGTAGTTATCTCACATGATTTATATTAGAGAAGATTTTAACATTGATCATAATTACAAAATATGAATTAAAAATTGTTAAGGATTCATGGAGTACAACATTAAATTTTATATGTTCTAGATATGAGGTTTATCAAAATATTATGGAAAATTATTTCACCTAATCGAGATATAAAGATGAGTTTTAGTATTACTTATCATCTTTATAAAGATTGTCAATATGAGAGATCCATAAAAACCCTTGTGTGTACACTGATATCATGTTCTGTGGATCTGAATTTTCATGTAAAAAACACCTTCCCCCAGTATATTTTTCATAAAATAGTAACGATCAATAAAAAATTTATAGGGTCCCTTAAGAACCCCTCAATGAAAATAAGTGAACAACTCCAATGTACTTTGATGATGTTTGAGGAAAAATGCTATTGGCACATGGGATAGTTGTGGAAACAATATAGAATTTTAGATCATTTAATACAAATATCCTGAAATATTATATTCAATAGAAAACATATTATTATAATGATATGTGAAGTCAAGAATTCAATGTGGGTGAGAAGGCATTTCTATAAATTTATCAATGGAAGAAGGTTATGAGAAAAAAAAGTAAAGGTAAACCAAGCATTGGGTATATTATCCTCATAAAAATTATCAATCCAACTAGATCAAACAAACTAAGAATAATTTTCGACTGAAAATCCATATAAATAGATAAAATATTTCATTCTTTTTTATATAAAAATTCATTGGTTCATAAAAAAGTATCTCAAGGATGGCTCTTCAAGAAGTGTTAATCATCTTATCAAACCACCTTAAATTTAGTAATTGGTATAACTACTATTAATATGTGTTATTAATAATAAATTTTTATGTAAATATCCAATAATATAAAAAAAAATATTATTATCATCATGAATCTGACATTATCCACTCTATTTTTCGTGAAATTTGATTTGAAATTGTCACTTGTACGTATGTGTACCACTTCAACATAGCAATATGATTCATTTTTAATAACCATATATCATGTATGTATATTGTTATGGGTTTAATATACATAATTGATATTCATGACATTCTAATGGTTATTTTCTCATAATATCATATTTATCTTCTTATTTTCCAATCTATTTTAAAATGATAACTTCACTTATGCTAAAGTGTGGACTTCCACCTCCAAAACGTATTGAGATTCATTTTACATTTCAAATATACATGTATAGTAATAATGATATATTTTTTGAATATATATGATATATATGATATAATAATTTATTTTGAAATATTAATTACTCTTTAACTTTTTATCATTCCATCAATTGGAAGATGAAAGACACATTCATGCATTGGTAAAATCAATCATCTCCATGAATGGTGTAACACAATTTTTATCGTTTAATTTTATTGATGAATATATATTTTAATATAATTATTATAAATAATTTTTATATAATAAATAACAATATTCATAAGATGGAATCACAATCAGTGTAAAGACTTCCAAATTTACAAAATTGAAATTCTAATGAAAAATTAAAAAATAAACATAGTAGAATGTATATTTTAATATGGATTAATTAATAAATTAGTGTTGAAATGCTATAAGTTGGAAATATATGAAATTATATATATGTACATGAATCTAATATATATTTACAATAAATATAAATTTCATAAAAAATATAATAAATTACTTTTGTAAAAAGATAAATACATTGTTTGTGATTTTATTATGACATTTATTTCTATGAGACACATCCCATATTTACAGCTTTTTATATTTAAATTTTTTATATACTACCCTAAATATATTTATTCATGTTTTTATCAAAAATTTTATTCATTTAAATAATTATATATTGTTCTCTCATTCATGAGGTTTTTGAATTTTATGTAACCAATGTTATAATAGATTGTGTTACAATTTCATTATTTATTGAGATTATTTATGATTATGATTATAATGAATATATTTAATTATATATATCTCAAAAATATCTTAAATTTTCTTATCCAATTATATTTTATTTAGAATAGTTTTCAATTCATTTTATACACAACATGTATCATGAGTCCATAATAATTTTTTTATCGAAAATTAATTCATTTCAATCATCGATCAAAAATCCATTTTATTATATATAAATGTTTTCTCAAATTTTATCTGGAATATTATTTATAATATCCATTAAAAGATAGAATTTATTTTAATTTTTTTTTTGTTTTTACCAAATTATTTTAAAGGTATCTTCTTTCATTTATCTGAATTTAGTACTTTTCAATTTCTACCTAGAATGGAAAATGATTATTTATTTAGACATAAAAAACATGAATTTTATTTAGTATCGTCATGAATGATCAATTATGATACGCTTAAATTATAATTTTCAAAGTTTCTTCTCAAATAAAATACTTTCTATAATTTTTTGTGTGAATTTTTTGTTTTTATTGAATATATTTTAAAATGAAAAGGGTATATTCCTAATGAAATATTCCATGTGATATTTTAACTAAATATTTATATATGATGACAACCATTTATGACACTAGCACTTTAATGGGGAAATATTCCTATGATAAGATACCCATTATTTCAATGGATTGTTTATTATTGTGATTATAAAATTTTTATGAAACTTGTTTGTTTACATGGGTTCTGCTATAATGTTTTCTAGAATTTTTTTTAAAGATATTTACTTTTAATGATTTATGATATGATGAATTTTTATTTATTCATTAGAAATAATATGAATAGATTATGATTATGAGATATATGGTCATATAGTTAATCATGACTCCAATGCTTTGGGTATAGATGGATAACTCGTGAGATAGGACTAGAATTGGAAGTTAACTTTGTCTATGGGTGGCAATTATAAACTTTGTCAGTATTAGCAGTGAAACATGGCTAATATGACGTAATAGGGCATGAACATAATCAACTAATTTATTCATGGTTTTAATCCTTGACTAATGATGGTATTATTTTATATGCTTATATATATTCCATGAACATTTGTTTTACAAAACATCAATTATCTCATATATCATGGTTTTTTGTTCAATTAGTTATAATATCTTATGAACAACCAAGATATATTACATGAATCATCATTATTAACAATGATATTGTTGGTATAGTTTTCAAATGACAAGATCTTGTCCACATAACCTTATTATAATTTTAATCATACGCTTTTGTTGAAAAAAACTCATTCTTACCCTTACTAAACATATGGTTTTACCATTTATTCTCTTCTTATTTTCCCAATATATAATGAATAATTTTATGTATGTTATTTCAACGAAGGGTATCTACACTTAATAACTAATTTTAAGATGACATATGTATTTTATAAATGAGTTTTTTTTATGTATCCATGTATATGAAAACAATAATTATTTTCGGTTATGGTAGGGATCATAATTTTAAGTATTTAACATTAATATAATAAAATGATATATTTTTCTATAAAAATAATTCTTATAAAAAAATAACCTTCTAGATAGTTAGGAATTGATATATGTTTATTAATCATTCCTCAATAATCGATAAAAAATAACTACTTCAAGGATACATTGCTCACTACAAAATAAAATCTATAGTAACATAATCCTAATTCAACATTTGAATTTGTAGTCAATGTATAAGATCTATAGATCACTATTTCTCAAACATTACCTACTGTTAAGTAAAGAATCCTAAAATAAACCATGTTATTACCTCATTCATCCTAGGCCATGAATAAAACTTATGAAGTCCATGGTACATATTTGAAATCCCATACTGAATATCCCATTTCATGAGAATCTCACATTTTCTACAAATGAAATCTCAAAGGGACAAAAACCCAACCATGAACATAAATAACATCATCAACATAATAGGAAAAATTAGTTGGTGACTACCCACTATATACATTGTATCTCATCACCTAAGATTATTATTTAGATAATTAGCACTTCTTCAACCTCATAAAGATTATGGATGGAAAAAAACAATGTTTTCATTACCAATTTCTTCTAATATAGCTAAATAAAAAGGATTATCTTTCTGAAAAGTCTTATATTATTCCTCGCATAACTAAAAACCAACATCACATGCACATGAATATTTCTTATTTGTGAATCTATAAGAGAATTCCACATCATATAGATATATTCTATCTCTATGTCAAGGTGTTGAAGACACTCAAAACACCTCCTTTATAATTGTATATGTTTATTATGTAATATATATATATATATGTATTTATATTATTTATATATGATGAACCTCTCACACATAAGATAGTGAAACGAATATCTAAAATTTTCCATGACCAATACCATCTATACCTCATGAGTCAGATAATCTTAATCATATTTTCTCAAATTAATTGATTCATATGTAATGTCACACCCTCCCTATATCATTAATATTCCCAGATAAACCCATTGTGTGTCAAAATATTTGGTGTACTCCTTAGTTGATTAAGGTAATGAAACCAATTATGTGAATATCTGACTTAACATCAAATCTTGGATGGATCTATCATAATGATTAAATTATAAGAACATCTCAGAGTTCATTTAATTATAATTCATTAGTGTGTCTATTCATATGATGTCTTGAATCCATCTCCTATAATAGTGTCCATAACATGAAATCTATATATTATAAAATCAGTCTTGGGTACTTTGAAGAAATAAAAACCTATTTATTATATGGGAATATGAGCATTATAGCCTATAATATCACAGTCATTATAATTTGGGCAACACTGATATTGATTTGTCACCTCAAAAGCATAGAATAAATTTTTTTCCCTCTAATTAATCCCATTATAATAATCAAATTTTTATTTTATACCTTAGTGAATAGGAAGAATACAAGAATATAATTCATAGATATATCCACAAATGAGATCAAAAAATAGTTTAATACTTAATTTATGTGTTTTTTAACATATGTGGCTCATTTATCAACCCAATTAGCATCATAAGTTAGTCATGTAGGTCATACATACTCCTTAAAATAGCACAAAAAATCAGAATTCCTTGTAGAAATCTGATGATTAACCAATATCAATTTTATTGTAGAATGTATTTGGTAAAAAAACATCACCGCAAGGAAAATGAAATCATATCATGGTCTTTTTATTGTTTAATCTTAGTTAATCCAAACATAATCACAATGTTCAATCTTCTTTCATGAAAAAAATAGTTGCACCCCAATAAGATATACTTGCTTCAGTGAACCCTTCACCTCAGTATCCATTAATTAATAATTTAAATCATGATATTCAATATTATACATCATATAAATATGAATTTATATATAATTTGTTCCTCAGATATGATTTGTCAAAAAAAATCCTCCTTCTTCAATGGAGACCCCATGGAATCCTAGGGAAATACATCGTGGAACTTTTAAAAAGGTGAATGAAATACAACAACGAATATATTTTCCTCATCTGGAATCAAAACATTCAAATTGAGAAAAAATAATCACCATTTTTCAAGCATAGGTATCGAGTGGCCTGCGTACAGATCCTACACATTAAAAAGGGTTTATCTATCACCATAAATATACATGAATAAAATATTCCAATCATAGAATCTGATGTGTGACCAATAACAACATGACAAATGCATACCTAGGATCACCTAAAAAATACACACCTCTAACATGATAAAATAATATAAATGATGATATAAATTAATCTAAACATGACACTCGGAATAGTGAGGAATTCCTCTTGGTCACACCACTGAGGGTGTATTAGTTAACATAAATCCATAATGGTACCTAATAATTAACCATAGATCACTAGAAAAATAAAATGATCTAAATTAATATGATTCACCCATATCAAATAAATATCATCTTTTTATGTAATCCATTACGAACTTAAATAAATAGATAATGACCCCTCATCATGTTCAACTTATTTTAGAAATATAGCATGGAGATAGTCTAACCCTAAGCCTATCGCTTGGCCCATAAATCACCCAATACCATGATAATATCCAATTTATTACCTATTAATACCTAGTGAACCATGACCAACTCCATATCATAACCATCCATAAGAAATCCATCAACCATCCTAGGGCTTTATACTATGTTCTTTTACTTATACTAAATATTATCCATCACCATGATCACAAGATGGATGTGAAAGACTCATGAAAATAGGTTGTAGCCTTTTCATATTCTCAAAGACGAGACACTCCATTGGTGATCATTGGTAATATAGTAATGTATTACTTACATTTTGATTTTGATTAGATATAGGAGGTATTATTATATTCTTTGAATATGATAATCTATAAACATATTTTTTTATATCTATTCAAGTGGATATAATCAAGATTCCACTTCTAAATACGAAATAGACCACTCTCAAACCTACTTTAGGGTCTAAAATACCTCTAAGGTATGAATCTATCTATATTACTCACTATGGTAATGAAATTATTCTTAACATCTTCGAAAAGATGTAATTTAAAAAAAATTAACCTAGTATTAATTGATTATATGAGTTCATCTATGAAAAAATAGATGATTCTTGTCTCATTACTAAAAAACAATCTTGAAAAATTATTCAATTATTTTTAACATATATATAATTAAATCTATGATATGATACCTAGAGATAGATTCATTAACATTTTATATCTTCTAGTTATTTTCATTTATATAAGTAAATAAAAAAATTCCCATAAAGTCCCTCTAGGATAGCTTGGTATACTGCTCAAACAGGTTAAGGAATTCCCCATTCCACCTCACTAGTCCATAGTGAATGTACATTATGTTATTCCCCAACATCTCATGTGGTGTCACCTAATTATTTATGATGTCTTAAATATACTCAATCCATATATCAATAGCCTATGGTCAACACCATATAGTAAATATGGGCAGAAATTAAAATTAAAAATATTTAGTTCAATTATACTTCCAAGGATCACTTCATAAATCTATATGAATAATAGTCTGAATATTGTCATGAAGTATATCATAATTAATCAAAAAAATAATGTACAAGTGAAACTGGGGGATCTGACTCAACAATTTGTGGGGTTCTTCAAGTTCCATCCCTCCTAGATCTATGAAGAAGGTCACAACTTGGGAATGCCACTAAAATAAGAAATGCATGAATAAGAATCACTGATATATTAGGTTTTAATATTATATATTGGTTAAAATGTACGATAAATAGAATATCATTACACAATACTGATACCATTTCATACGAAATCCCTCTCATTATATCAGGAACAAAATCTCTTTTCTTGGACACCCACTCTCTTTCATGGGTAGAATCAAATAAAAATAAGATTTCAATTTTATACGTTTAATAATTTATGAACATAATCATAACCCAATGAAAAAATATTTCCAAAATTAATCTACATAGTATATTAAAATATAATTTTATTAACCACAATAAAATACTACACCACTTATAAAAATCAAGGTTCTAAATCATAGGAAAGCATAAGAATATCATGTGAATCCTACGTGAAAACAATGAAGCATGAGAAAATGAAATCAACCCACCCCAATATAAGAGTAAAAATGAGTTCAAAATAAGTCAAAATCATAGAGAGTAATATTATAAAAATTATCCCAACATTAAAATAGAAAATAAAGAACAATAATCACATCCCACAAAACATGGATGTACATAATGGATTGTTTAGATACTCATATACATGATATCCTACAAAATATTTTAAAATAGACAATATAATATATACTATATCCAAATTAATATGAAAAATAAAAGAAGGATTTTATTCCCCTTCACAAATTCTATAATATAATTCAACTTCGGTGTGCCCAAATCGGGTGATTAATACTAAAAGCAAGCCTCCCTGTTCTCTAGTGGCTATCGAACAGTTGAAGGGGATTATTTAATAATTGGATAGACTATAACATGTTTTTTATAGATAAATTTAAATAAATATTAATGAAAATTAATAACGTAAAGTAGCTAAATGAAATAAAAAAATTATATATATGATAGCTATATTTCATGAGGATAATTAGAATCATATATTCTATAACAAAATTGGATGTTGTATTACAAAATAATCATACAATTTGAAATAATATCTCTTATAGGATGTCCATTTAGAGATAAACCAAATGTAAAAAATGATGATATATAGAATAAAATAGGTTTTAAGATATAGGTTAACAAACTCATTTCTCCTATGAACCTTCAAGGATCACCAATCGATGATAGTCCCCTTTCTCATTCCTAATTTAAAGTATATCTTGTATTATCAGTTACCAAAATTTCTAATAATGTTTTTTGTAAATTTATGAAAAATCCCACAAAATGATTCAATAAATATTGAAATAAATTTGGTGTATTATTTGAGTGGTATGTAAAAATAAGTAAAAAAATAATAACATAAATTTTAAATTTCATGCACTCGAGTGCTCATTTTGGAACCTTGGTGGGACCGTAAAACTGTTACATGCATTGAGGAATCTCTAAATATATAACATTAAATAATAAGTGTGATTGGGAAGTATTTTTTCCAACATATAATTTATTAAACTAGATTATAATTTTTAGTGATAAATAACATGAGTCCAAGATGAATAGTACTTCATCAAATATAATCTCTTCAATACATAATCATGGTCAATCTAAAATATTTTTATGCCTGACAGAATGGTTAATTATGGTTAAAGAATTCTCAATGTACTAGAATCTCAATAATATCCATCCAATTACTAAAAAATGGATAAAGCATAAAAAATTTATAAGTTCTTATCCAACCCACCTTCTTTACTCATGATAATGAAGGTTTGGGCGCTATTCCCCAAGAGGATGAAATTCCTGATTCCATGATGAAGCTGATTCCAGACAGTGCAGAGGGTCTACAGGGTTTCCCAAAAACATCTTATAATTCTTGGGGGGACATCGGGAATAGGGATTTAACCACAACTATTCAAGAATTCTTTAGGGGCGTTCCTCTGCCTCGTGTTGTATGCGCAACTGTATTTGTCTTCATTCCCAACTCAAAGTCCCCATCTTCTATTGTGTACATTCTCTATATCAATATGTATAATGTGGCATACAAACTTTTATCCACCATCATCAATGATAGGATTTTCATCAAACTCCCCATTTGCATCTCCATATAACAACATGACGTTATGGGAGGGAACTCTATATAGGGAGCGATTGGCTTGGCACATGAAGTGATCAGCGATCTAAACATGAAATCCTCTGGCTAAAACATGGAGATCAAACATGTTATAAGAAAGGAATATGATCGTGTGGATAAAAGCATCATCAAAAAGGTTTAACTGGCATTGGACTATCCCCATGGATCACTATTATCATCTTTCTATGCTTTATCTCATCATGGATAGTGATATCTCGCATGGGAAAAACATTGATTTTCATCAAAGAAACTCGCAGTCTTCGGTAAGGTGAACCACTCTCCCTGATAATTGTTTTCATTATCCAGGATGTCCTCAGCCACCTCGTTCACCACATCATAAACAATGGTGAGATTATTTTCTTTTGAAAAAGGTTGTGATACCCTTCTATTTCTTACCTTATGTTTGTGGATGACACTATTTTCATCGTCAATGCATCTAGAAGGTCAGTGTGAGTCTTAAAAAAACATTTGTTGTCTACTAATACCGAACTGGCCTATGCGTAAACAAGAAGAATAGTACATTCTTCATATCTATTAACTTCTCTGATAGTCGTTTCCATAATGTGAGTCTCTATTTAGTTGTTCCAAAAGGTAACCTCCCCATGTAGTGACTAGGAACACCCATTTCTTCAAAGCCCCTACTCATACAAGAATTATATCCCATTTTCTGTATAATGTTGGAAAGGGTTCTTAACTAGAATAATGCTTACCTTTCCTTTGGTGGTAGAATATATTTGGTTAATAGAGTATTCCTAGAAATTCCGATACATGAACTCTCTTCTGTCAATGTTCCAAAACGGGTTATATGCTATATAGACAAGATTTTTTCAAGTTTCATGACGGATATCACATATGAGAGAAGGAGACACTATGTCTCATAGAATATCATGGTGTGGCCTATAAGTGAAGGCGGTATTAGAATTTGAATTCTTGATAATTCCCATTCTTATGTGCATGTGAAAATGGCATGGGAGGTTCTGGAGAAGCGTACCTTGTGGGGGATGAACATACATGCATTCTATGTTATATATGGGGATGTTGGGGGACACCCATTTTAAGGTGAGATTATTCCCCCTCTTGTATTCTCTCACGCATCACACACAATGGATCATCAGAATAGAGAAGGGTACCTTCTCACCTGATAAACGATGTGGGGATATCATCGAGATGATGACCTTACCTACAACTAATATATACTTTAATGAGGACATAAAATACCCATATTTCATTAAAACTATCCTTACCAAGGATCATATGAATGTTTTTCAGCTCATAGACATAACCTCGACTCCGGACTGGTGTATGTTCACCACATCCTCCTCAGGCTCCTTCACATCCTAGGATTATCGTAGGGTCTATTCCATGTAGGACAGTACAGATGAATGGAGTGAGGCTCTCTCAAACAATTCAATTACCATAAAATATAACTTTATTTATAGGTGGATACCCAACCAAGATATTCTCATAGAGGATAACCTCAAACATTGTGGCTTGATCATAGAATCTCGTTGTGTCAGCTCTAAGAGGTAGCAGGAGGAAGGCTCGAACAATATGTTCTTTGAGATAGATTGAGAGAAAGAGTTTTGTGAGTGTTTTAGTGCTTTAACCGAATTTTCTAACTCATCTATGGGGGACCAGCCATTTCTTTCTCATTGGTTCCATTTCTCTGGTGGCCTGGTCCCCAAGAAAAGATCCATCTCTCTGGTTTTTCACACTGGCTGATGGAGCATGTGGCAATCACACAGTAGATATATTTACAAGGGGGTGTCCTCATATATGTGTGTGATCATTATTCAAATGAAAAACCACCTCATTGATATAGTCATTGTTCTCATTGACAAGAAGGAGGCTCTTATTCTACAATGGATTCTACCGCCCACCCTGATCCTCCTTCAGTCATTAACCCCCTCCCTGGTAATTGGGTTATATGGCATCCTCTATTGTGGGGATTGAAAATAAATACAGACGAGTCCTGCGTCTCGGGAACTATTTGTAGCGGGGGGATAATTCTTGACTCTTCTGGCTCGACCATATTGGTGTTCTCTTCTTGGTTAGGCCATGGAAGTTCACTTATAGCTGATGCTATGTCCAGTTTAGGGGGTTTTACTATGTGTCCACAAAAAAGGTTGATATTGAGGAGGTTGAAACATATTCCTTGCTTTTGTAAAACACACTCTAGGGTATTATGGTTGTGCCTTGTTCCATTGAATATTATATTAATAAATTCCATCGTATTATTGAAAACAACACTATGGTATCCTACACCTGTTGGGAGGGTAATATGGAAATATTTTTCCTAGCATCATGTGACTTTACAAACTCAAAGTTCTTATTTTTTTCATGTCTTTCACAGTATACCCTATGCGGGTAATATTATCATTAAAGAAGATGCCCTTGATCTTCACCACATTAGTCCCCTATAGTCTTGTTCAGCCCAGCCTGCCCCTCTGGGCCTTGTTTGTACTTATTTTTCCTTTGAATAAAAAATCTTCATTATGATGATGATGATATAATCAGATCACATGTAAATATTAACCATGTTAAAAAAATAATCAATTAAAGGCATGAATGAACTCTACCATATTGTCTTACTATATGGATTCTCAACCATGAAATTTATTCATAAAACAATGGGTATGATTAGGCCCTACCACTATGGTCTCACCCCATTGTCATATCTTCCTTGGAAAATCATCATCATATGATTGGATGATATGACCTCAGACACTATACTATCACCCCATGTGTAACATGACTATAGTATAAAAACAATGAACATGATAAAAATGGACCATATCATTATTGGTCTTATACTTCATAAATATTGATTCATATAAATCTTAAGAAAATGTTTTATTAGAAAATGTGGACTCATTGTATATTTATCTCTACTCAATGAATCATTATTTTGTGGATGATTGTGAGAAGTTCGTTAGAATTATGTTAGGGTTATATATTCATCAAAACCATAATGTTTTTTGACCCCTCATGTCAGCCATAAATTTCATATAATGTAAATTTATTTAAAATCTAGATAAGGTGGAGAAAAATATTTCAAAACATAATAAACCACTTAGGATGGTCTACCCACACCAAAACACATTATAAAAATCTCTACCTATACCCCCATTTGAATTATTCAATGTAATAGAGGATTTGAATTATGAATAATATATATAAACAATTAATGAGGTTATGTCCTCCCATTATCTCTCTACAATGAAAACCCAATGAAATTACCAAGTTACTATAACACCTAACCACACTTAATGGTGGCTAAATTCTACAAACTAGGTCCACATAAAAAATATAACTCAAGGTGACCATTATTAAGAATTGATTTCAAATCAAGTCTCACATTAAATTTAGTGCATGACTTCCAATAACTATAGAATAAATTATTTATAAGGAAAAGATCCATTATAGAACTATGAAATCGTAACAAAATAATAAAATTAAATGTAATATATTTCGTATCCATTTCAAGTCAATAACTTAGGGGAAAAATATAATATATCACATTATGAATGAAATCATGAAAAACACATTGGGAATGGATAGGGAAAAACTAAATCCATCTAATGAAAGCCTTATCAATAGTTAATTCCAAATGAATTATCAATTAGTTTTAGATATTTATATGTATGGAAATTCTTAGAAATTTGGGAAAAATTGAACGGAATATAGTCATTAAAAAAATAAGTGGAAATTGACGGGAAATTATAATTGAAGCATCACCATAGGTGAAAACCAATTATAGAAGAAATGGTAATCAACCATGTGATGAAGGTGATCCACCTAGAGGAAAAGGGAAAGTATGAATGTGAAGGGTTTTTCATGTGAATATATACTTCGATTAGGGGAATTTCTATTATATAATATACAATAATTATTCTAATAATTTAGAAATATAAAAAACATAAAAAGTTCATCATAGGTAATTTCTAGACGAATATTGTTTACCTAGTTGAAATTAGGTTCCTTACATAGTGGACTTAGTTACTTTATTTCCCCCACCACATTCCCTGCTCAGCAATGAGATCTACTGGGTTCTTCGTATGATGAAAATGTGCAATTGATTGCTTCTATAAAAAAATTACTATCATAAACACCTGAAACGTTTCCAATAATCCTCCACCAATACCTCAACCACACAAAAAAACCAAAAATACATGATTTTCTTAGAATTGAGTAAAATAAACACATGATATAGATATCTAGTCTTTCATGTCGATTCCCCTGAGTATCTTCAATTTTATTCAGTTTGAATATAAACATAATTTTGAAGCCATTTATTTACTATTTATTCTTGAATCATGTTTTTGTAAATTAACCTATTTTCTATGATTAAATAATATCCTTACCAATCTAAATTGATCAATTTTGTTTTATAATATTGACCCCATGACTTTTTATGACTATATTTTTTTTTATGATGAAATATTGAAGTTGGGTTTTTGGTGTGTATATGTTCATTATGTTTTCTTTATAATGACTTTTAGGATGATGAACAACCATACAGTGTACATAAGACTCAAAAACTTGATATTTCATCCATACTATGGACCAATTTATGGTGGACTTAATTGAAAATATCAAATTTTATTCCAAAATTTCTAAAGAGAAAATGATTTATTTGAGGATTATCATAGACATACTTAATGAGAACATTTTTTATGTAATGGTCATGAGGGGTATCATGGATCCTAGGCTATTCTATTTTAGTGGGTGGGGATATAATTGGTCCCATGGTTGATGTCGTCTAGATGAATTGGAAGCCACCCAATATGATGGTTTTGGTGTGTAGTGTACTTTTTTGGTGAGATGATACTTTTGATTCATAGAGTAATTTAGAAGTATTTTTACCCTTTTTATGGGATATACCGTTAAGGGGTATCATGTTATTATTTTCTAATTATTGTTAGGATTTTTTTAGAAGAAAAATAAGAGGTTTTCCAAACCTCTGTTATTATTGTTGTTTGGGAAAAGAGTTCATTATATAGTGTATTGTGATGCATCTAGGTATGTACATAACTATATTAAAATACAGAGGCTATACAAGAATGATTACCCGCCCAGGTAGGTGAGAACAAATGAATAGAATAACAATAACAAATAATTGGTGTAATTATCTAAGGGTTTCCAATAAATTTGTGGGTATATTATCATCTGGAAGAATGGAAATTGATCTCTAAAAATATCATGATTCTCAAGTACATTTTGTTAAGTCAAAAGTCTTCTTTTGGCTTTTACATCATGTTTTGGAAATCAAAAATATATTTTACATCATGTTTTGGAAATCAAAAATATATTCTCTGTCATGTTTTTGGAAATCTCAAATGTATTCTATCATATGTTTGTAAATAACAAATTGTCTTTTATCATGTTTATCGTATCGTACGATGTTGATCGTACCGACCAAAACGTATCGTAATGACTCTGTCAAACGTATCGTACTGACTCTGTCAAACGTATCGTACTGACTCTGTCAATCGTATCGTACTGACTTTGCTATTCAGATGATCATTATTTACTTTGTCAAAAACTCTCTCTGCATATGAATCGAACTCATGTTTTACATTTCTATATATCTCTTATCCTAACAAAACGATGTCGTTGAGTTAGTTATATACTAATCAAAACGATGTCGTGCTTTCTGTTTCAATATGACCGTTGGAGGCAATATGACCGTTGGAACCCGAGGCCTATAAATAGGAGGTCATTTGAAGCTGAGAACACACTGATGAACGAAGAGACTCTGTGAACTACGAAGATTCTAGAGAGAGACACTGTGACTTCTCTCATCAGCCTTGTGCGTCCGATCATCGTATCGAGGGCTTTCAAGTAATTGAAAGACAGAGGTGCCGATTACCTGCAAAATCGAGGGTTGCCGGGGATAGGCAGACAGACGAGCCGATCATCGTATCGAGGGCTGCCGGGGATAGGCAGACAGACGAGCCAATCATCGTAACGAGGGCTGCCGGGGATAGGCAGACAGACGTGCCGATCATCGTATCGAGGGCTCACCAAGGTGTTGGTGAGACAGACCTCTTATCCTAGGTGAAAGGATAACCCTTCTCTTTGGGTTAAAAGAATTGTATTACTTTTACATTTCCGCTATTGTATTAGAAAGGGATTTGTATTGTTTCCTTTCTTCTTTACATATTCAATTGTAATTGTTTCAATTACAATCATTCCATTACATATTGTATTGATTGGTTCTATACGCTTTAAGGTAGAATCATTCATATCTGTATTACTCTGATTATTGTGTTCATCTTGAATAAAATTGTTTTACATAACATTAGTATTACAATACATCATACCTTTTACATTCAATACAATTGAGGGTGTTTGTGTTTGTATTAGTTTAAGATCTTTTAAACTAATCTCTTTGTTACTAAATCTCAAAGGTTTTTTAAACCTACAATTCACCCCCCTCTTGTATTGTTCCATCTAATAGACTTTTATATCGACTATTCGATCCAACACATTTTCTACAGATGTTATATCAACATACTTTAGATTTGTTAGTTGGATTTCCTATGACGACTCGTCACCCATGGTCCATTCTCTGACAACCCAATCCCGCCTTCCATAGGACAGGGGATGTGGACTATCACCGAGGAGGCATATCCAAAGAGGGAATTTATTTTCTTTTAAACCTCTACACATGAACAAAGCTCAAACTATTGATTCACTACTGGAAAAACAGATTTTTGCAATGGGTTATTTATTATAAGAATAAATCTCATCGTAGATAGTCTGTCGAAGAAGTTATTTGTTACGGGAGAATCAACCCATCATAAAAACATACGCGCAGTTTGGCATTGTTTTTCCACCAAACCATGTGGAAGGGTATTTGGGACGGGTAGGCACCTCCCGTCGCAAATACCAAGAGATGCTAAATACTATTTGAGATGGGGAATTCCCCGTCACAACTAGTGCGTCTGTTAGAGTGTATTTGCTATGGGACCCTTCACGAAAACCCAATGGTGGTAAAATCTAATAGCGACAGGAAGTAGTCTCATCGCAAATAGCATGTCGGCATGTCACTATTTGCGATGAGACCTGTAACAAATAACCATTTAACTTCCAAGAGTAATTAATACCGCCGAAGATATTTGGGATGGGTCATGTCCCAAAAATGACTATTAGCGACAGTAACCCCGTCATAAATATTCATGTCGCAACTAATATAGCCTCTATATACCCCATCCGCTTTTCATTCACCCCCCTCAATTCCTACTTTAACTCCTCTAAACTCTAATTTTAAAGAGAAAATTGTTCAAAGTTAGTCATTTGTACAAAGAAGTTAAGAACCCGTCGACAATTATAATAGATCATTTTTAAAGGTATTTATGTATTATTTATTTTAGTAAGTATTTCATTTTTTATATTAATTTTAATTATGTTTGATTAGTTGTAATTAAGTTAGAATTATGTTTTTTTTGTCATGATTATTTATTTCTAATAACAAAATAAATTATTAGTACTAATTCTCAGTAGTTAGTAATAATTAATAATTATTAACGATAATTTTTAATGTATATAAATAATTAGCGTTGATTAGTAACTAGTAGATGTATTTTGCAGTAATTAATAGAAATTAATGCTAATTAGTAATAATTATAAAAAATAGTCATATTTAGGGAAAATAGAAATTAATATATACAAGCGGTAATTAATAGAAATTAATGCTAATTAGTAATAATTAGAAAAAATAGTCATAATTAGGAAAAATAGTAATTAATATATACAATTAGTAATAAATACTAATTATTAGTAATATGTAATGATAATTAGTAATAAGAAATAATAATTAGTAATAAATAATAACAATTAGTAATAAATAATAATTATTATTTTTAAATATATTTAATTATTAATAATTAGTTATAATTAGTAATAATTAGAAATAAATAGTTATAAATACTAATGAATACTAATAAATACTAATAAAGAGTAATAAATGGTAATAAATAGTAATAAATAGTAATACAAAGTAATAAAAAGTAATAGTTAGTAATAATTAGTAATAAATAATTATAAATAGTAATAAATTTTAGTAAATAAAAATAATTAGTAATAAAAACTAATAATTAATAATGATTAGTAATAATTTTTAATAATTTTTAATAATTAATAATAAAGAGTAATAAATACTAATAAATATAAATAAATACTAATAAGTAGAAATAAATATTAAAAAATAATAATTAATAGTAATAATTCAAAATAATTACTAATAAATAGTAATAATTAATAAAAATTTGTAAAAATTAGTAATAAATTGTAATAATTAACAATAAATATTAATACAAAGTAATAGATAGTAATAGATAGTAATAGATAGTAGTAGATATTAATAGATAGTAATAGATTATAGATATAAATAGAAATAAATTGAGATAAACAGTAATAAATATTAATAATTTGGAATAATTAGCAATAATTAGAAATAATTAACAATTATTAGCAATAATTATGCATGATTATCAATAATTAACAATAATTAGCAATAATTATCAATAATTTGCAATAATAGGCAGTAAATAGAAATAATTAGTAATAATAAGCAATAATTGGCAATAATTAGAAATAATTAACAATAATTAATAATAATTTCTATAAATATCAATAATGAGAAATATTTTGAAATAATTATCAATAATTAGAATTAACTAGAAACAATTAGAAATAATTAGGAATAATTAGAAATAATTTTGAATAATTGGATATAATTAGGAATTATTGGGAATAATTAGTAATAATTATCAATAATTAAGAATAATTAAGAATAATTAATAATAATTATGAATAATAAAATATAATTAATATTAATTAGGATTACATAAGAATAATTAGGATTAATTATGAAAAATTATGAAAAACTATGAATAATTATGAAAAATTATGAATAGTTATTAATAATTAAGAATAATTATGAATAATTAGGAATAATTAGGAATAATTTGTAATAATTAGGAATAATTAGGAATAATAATGAATAATTAGTAATAATTTGGAATAATTTGGTATAATAATGAATAATTAGGAATAAAATCAATTATAATAAATGGTAATATCTTGGCATAATTTCTAGTGGATTGGTGGAACTATGTTTGCTCGATGACTCTTATTCATTCAACTCTCACCGACTGTAAACATTATGAAAAGTGTGCCTCTACGTATTTGTATCCAATATCGTACGTACACTTTTAAATATACATTCATAGGACCACATTTTTCATAATGTTTTCAGGCGGTGATAGTTGAAAGTAGATAATTCATTGAAGAAAAGGGGTATATTTTGTCAAAAAGATCATTTACATTCATCTTTATAACAATGAAATCACAATGATGATGATTATCAGAGGTATTCTTATATATTCTCGTATGCACGAGAATGGAAATGCATACCTACAGGCATATTCCTCATTGTGATTTCTGAGTGAGAAAGTAGAAATTAAATGAGTCTTCGAACAAATGAGTAGTCGTCAATCCATTGGTAATTGTGTCACCCGTAATTAATGGTAATTATTAAGAAGTAATGGTAATTAATTATCTTCATTTTATTTCATAGTGTTTTTTGAATTTTAAATTATTCAAAAATAGTAATGATTTTATATTTTGTAGAAAATTATCGAACAAGGAAGTCGACAACATTCATTATTAGATGATTGTGCTTTGATAAATCACCACAGAAATCCAAATAGTTTTCATTTAAATCCATTATATATTGAGTTTTTTGAAGCATTCTTATCATTTTCATCATCAAAATCAGAATCTGTTTCCATAGGAAAAATTATGTGTTCTTGTAAAAAATGTGCTCTGAGAAAATTTGACACATTTGAAAAGGTTGGGGGACATCTCTTGCATTTTGGTTTTCAACCAAATTATATTTTTTAGTATCAACACAGAGAAAGCATATCTAGAGAAGATTCCAATAACTAGATTCCATATCCATTATGGTTTCGAAATTTAGTACATAATGTTGCAGGTCCATATGTTCTAAAAAACTGAAACTCATTATGATATTGATTGAACTCCTGAGTTAGAACCATCTGAATTTTATGAGTTGTTGAGGTCTAATAATGATGAATTATATCTTTGTTGCAATATATGAAAACTAAAAGCGGTTGTAAAAAACATGGCTATTATATAAGATAATGCAATGTAAAACAATTATTTTTATCAGATATTTTCATTGGTTAAACACTATTACAAGAAGGAAATGTGTTTCCATCAAATTACTATGAGAACGAGAGGTTGGTTACTAATATGGGCAATAGTTATAGGAAGATTGATGCACATTAAAATGATTTCATCTTATATTCTATTGAAAATGATTCATTGCATAGTTGTCCAACATGTGGAAAATTGAGGTGTCGCGAATCTCAACTAGGGAGATCTAGATTGATTCATGTAAAATAGTAGAGATATTTCCTCTTTACCCCCAGGTCAAAAAATTTATTTATGTCTCAAAACACAACATCAATGATGACATGGCACAAAAGAAATATTTTAACCTATAAAAACATGAATAATCCATCAAATGGTGGTTCATCAAAAAATTCTGACCACATGTATCTGTATATTGCTTTAGATGTCTAGAACATGTGATTGGGTCTTTCTATTGATGGTTTTTTTCTGTTTGGTTCTTATGGTATTTATTATTCATGTTATACTTACATTATAACTCTGTACAATTTACCACCATGGATGTTGATAAAGGAGCCCTATTTTTTGACATTATTAATCCTACGAAATCCCAAAAATAATATTGATGTTTATTCGAAACCATTGATTGATGAGTTTAATTTATTGTGGGGTAATGGTGTTAGTAAATATGATATTGATGCAAAAAAATTCTATTCTATGATGCATTGATGTGGTCGACTAGTGACTTCCCTGAATATGGAATGTTATCTTGCTAGATTACACATGGTCCAAAATCATGTCCATACATTATGAAAGATAATAAATCATTTATTCTCTTCAATGGAAAGAAACCTTTCTATTTTGACTGTCATGACATATTTCTTCCAACTTATCATCCTATTTAGAGAATCAAATCTCATTTCACAAAAGGCTTGATTGAAAGGGATGAACCTCCAAAACTTATCTCAGGTACAATGTTAAAATTAATTTTGTTTTCATTAACTCAATCACTTTTGGTCCAACAGAAAACCAGTAAAAAATTCATGTCTTTGGGAAAGAACATAATTGGATAAAACAGAGAATTTTTTTAGATCTTCTATATTGGATTGATTTGTTGGTCTGACACATGTCGGATGTCATGAATATTGATAAGAACGTTTTTGATAATCTATTTCATACAATTTTGGATACACCAGGTAAGACTAAAGATATTGTAAATGCATGACTAGATCTTGCCCAAATTTACAGACGACCAAAAAATGAACTATTTCAAAATGGTAGATCACATGGTTTAATGAAGCCCAAAGAAGATTATACACTATCCAAAGTGAGTCACTTATTAAAATTTCAGTGGATTCCTGATTTGAGACTTCTAGATGGCTATACTTTATATTTTGATAGATGTGTTAAAAATGATCATATTACCAGATTAAAATTTCCTGATTATCATGTTATAATGGAAAGACATATGCTAATTTGATTTAGGGTTTTGTAGAATTCTATGATTTTTGATTCTATAATTGACATATTTTATTTGTTTCGAGAAATTTTTTTCGACAATAGACTATGATGCACTAAGAAAAACTAAAGAAGATATTGTTGTAATTATATGTAAAGTAGAAAAAATATTCCCACCAAATTTTTTTGATTCAATGAAATATCTATTATTATATTTTCTATATGAATATAAATATAGAGGTCTGGTATAGATTTTATGGATTTACCCATTCAAAAAATATAGTCATAAATTGATGAAAAATGTACATAAGAAGGAATTAGTTTAAGGCTCAATTTCTAGAGATTATTTGCAAAAGGAAATTTATTTTATCTTCAATCATTATTTTGAATCATAATATCAATAAAAACACCACCGCATGTGATTGAACGGGGGGAAAATTGATGATTAATTGGAAAATCATTTATTAGTTTTTAATTATCCAGTGCATGGCTTGGGTGGATTTTATGAACGATAGCTTTCAGATGATGAACATCAAAGAGCTCATACATATGTTCTGCTCAACTGTGAAGAAATAAAATCATTATTACTGTGAGTGATTCTATATTTTATTCAGTAATTTATGTTATAGTAAGAAATCTTATATTATTTTTAGTTTATATGATAAGCATATCATGAAACAACTTCCACAAATAATAGAAGTTTCTCATTAAAAACATCGACGAATAAAATTTATAAATTGTTTCAAAAACTAGTAACATAAATTAATGCTGTTTTAACATATTAATTCAGTTTTTTATTTATTATATTGATAATTGTTTTAAAAATTTCAAGGTGTCTCAACAATATGATAAAATTGATAAGCGATTGTGTATATTGAGTAACCCACCTTCTGAAAGGGTTTAATCATATATTGAATATGTGGTTAATGTTTTTTGATTTCATAAACGTGTATATAAGGAATCAAAAAAACAATAAATAGTACAATCTTCTTGAGAGGATCGCATCATAGTGAAACTGAAGATGAATTTTTTGGCATGCTGGATGAAATTATTGAATTGCGTTATCAAGGGAAAGATTACATAAAAATGTTTAAATGTCATTGGATGGATACTGAGAGAGGGTTTCATATTCATTTGATTCAAATCATCTTAAATACTAAATGTAAATGTCTTCCTGTAGTAAATGACCCATTTTTACTGGCTCAACAGGCACATCAAATATATTACACAAGGTATTGTGCTACTTTACGAGACAAGAGTGATTGGTGGGGCATTATAAAAATAAAATATTGGGAAAGTCAGTAAACTCAAACTGAATTTGGTTCTGATGAAGTACATGGAATTGAAATTTTTCAATATACTACTAAAAATCCATATTTTTCATTGAGACATGAATATCATTGTTGACACCCCACAATTAAGAGTCGATGGTGACGATGATGTTAATGATGAAACAAATGAATTTTAAATGGAAATAGAAGATGAAAATTGAAACTTACATGGATATTGATGATGTAGATGGTGAATATGAATACTTTGACATCCTTATATTAAATGATGATAATGAATGGGAACATTGACATTGTGAAATTTTGGTGGTAATCCTTACTATTATATATCAATATCTAATAGTAATTTTCAAATATATCTTCTAACAAAAATCATTTTTTTCAAATGGAACCTGATCATCCTCGTGAGTTTTAAGAGGCTGAGATACCTTTGGATGAAGATGATTTGGGATAATCTAACCCTCAGCCTAGTGGCAGTGGAGGGGGTATGCGGAGGGGGTGTGGTCTTGCGTGACTGAGGATTCTTAATCCTATAATCGAGGGATGTCCATGTCTTGGATTCGATCCACCCATGTGGAGGTATGATAACCTTTTAATTTTATTCATCTTTCATTTATTTATTTATATAATATTTTTTGATTATTTATTCTTTATTCACATTTTTTCACATGCATCTATTTGATAGTGCAGTTCTATCTTGCTTAATTATTTTTCTTAGCCATGGAACACATGGGAGCAGATTCTCATTGATGTGAAGCTCAGAATGTTCAATCATTGGCTTGTTCATAAATAAATATTATTATTTGGAAATTTATTTCATTAATAACATGATATTATAAATTATTTGTAGGGTTTATGGTATCCTATCGATGATAACATAAAGGATGATATCCACGTGGAATGGGATGTTCCTAAGAGTGAGTGTTTCTGTAAGTGTTTTCCCAATTTGAAAAAGATGACCATTAAGAAAGTAGAAGTGATATTATTTCATGAGTCATATAGATCCCACTGACCAAATTACATTTAATATCACGTTTGGGATGGATTATGTTCACATTATTTGAGTGGTATATTTCATAGGAGATCTTCATTAGGCTGGAAGAATCAGTGGAGATAGGAGGTGACACATTGAGTAGGCCGTCATATATTCAGTAAACATATAGAGCATTTGTTATGTATCCTTTTTAAATATTTTATTTAACATTAAATATAAATTTATTATTTTATATTCATATTGGAATTCGAGCATCCCGATATTATGGTATACAATGTTTATCAGAAGATGTATAGTGATCCAACCATTATTCATATTAGAGGTTATCACCATCATCAGATTGTTGACAGAATTATTTCTTTTTCTATTTCAAAATTAACTGCATATAATAATTTCAGTTTTTAAATTTAAAATTGGAAATGAAGAAGTCATATGAGGCCTCAAACACTCAGGCATATGCTGACATTCTTGCCGAGAGGGCTGATCAAACTAGTGCCCACTATTTTGAAGAGGCAGCATCGATGCAGGCGACCTAGTATACCTTATAAAAGGGCCGAGTATTTGGTATCAGATCTCATTTTACTTATGGGACTTTTTATTGTACTGATGTAATTTCAGTGTCTAGATTGAAAGGATCTCACAGAGAGTAATCATCTTATGGATCACAGTACTATGAGCAGTTGTGAGCTCTGACAGATCTTATAAAGAGTTTTCAGAAGCAGTATGAAGAGATGCGTCAATAGAAGATTCATCAGGAAGAGAAGTGTCATACAAAGCAGCAGCAGCAGTGGAAACAGTATGAGGAGAATACTAGTTGATGGTCGGAGCAGCAAAAGCACTAGGAGGAGATTCTAGGATGGCAGTAGTAGCAGCACCAGCAGACGGAGTACATGATCTTTCTAACTCGTAGTTTAGGGATAAAGTTTCCTCCACCATATCCATCACCTCCACAACCTCCTCCACCACCTCCAGAAGACTATACCCCCTAGTGATTTTTTCACTATTTATAAACATTTGAATTCAACAGTTTTTATTAAATGAACTATTTGTAGTTTTTTTATTTTATATTGCTGATAATATTGCATAATTTATTTTTTAAAATTTTTTTTTAATTTTGTTATATTTTATTATTTAATTATTTATTATTAGTATAATATTTTTTAATTTTTCATTATTTTAATAATAATTATAATAATAAATTACGATTTTTTATATTATTGGCTAATATTTAGAATTATAATATTTTTTATTTATTTAATTATTTTAATAATATTAATGTTATTTTTTCATTAATCATAATTTTATTAAATATTTTTTTCTATTTTATTCAGTATTTGTGATGGGGAATCTTGCATTGGGACCCCATCACAAATAGAATATATATATATATATATATTAAACCATTTTTGTGATTGTAAAAGGACACGTCACAAATAAGTTTTTGTGTTTGGCTCATTGCAGAAGGTGTAGGTATATATAACATATATAAACAGAGAACTATTTCGGACGGGACAACAGACCTGTAGAAAATACATTTTTTTTTGCGATGGTCACATCACAACATGTTTGAATATATATAATGTATTTAATCTGGGATTTATTTGTAATGGGATTGCTTCCCATCTCAAATAGAATTTTTTATACAACGGATCCATAATAATAAAAAATTTGCTGTGATGCTATTTTATGCACCGAGCTATTTGTGAATGCACCCTGTTGCAAAAGATCTTTTACAATGGGATCAGAAAATAAATATCCCATTGAAAATAGGCCAAATTCCAATAGTGAATGTAATCACAAATTAAACCACAACTGTCACTAAGGAAACTACTAAGAGTACAGTACAAACTTAATGTAAAATGGGGCATAATAAATTACAGAGACCATAAAGCAAAAATAAAAAGGCCATTTTAAGTCCACTTGAGACCCTACCATAAGGGTGGGTGAAGGGTATATTATTTTAGTCATAGAAGTATGCTTTTCCATTTTGTATCTCTAAGCACCACCTAATCCCAGACCACCAAGGTCTCTGTCGAAGAGTCGATCACATGTACAAGTTATGACATGTGCTGACGAAGCCTATGCAGGGGTGAGTAACACAGTACATAGTAGGGACCCCAAACCATAAATTAAATACCAAAATGTAATAAAATAATGAAAATACCACAATGTAGACACCACAATGATATGAGATATCATACCAGGTTTATTTCATGGTATAAAAAGAATGGTTATCAGTCACACAATAGAATCATCTTTTACTAATGGGGGCACATCCTTGTTGGTTCAATAAGGATCACTAGATTACTAGACAAATAAGTTCAACTCCGCTATGGAACCACTCAGGTCTAATAATCTACTGGACCACTGAGGTCCATTAGGATACTATTCCAATGACTTCTGCTCCACTACTGGACCACTAAGGTCCACTGAGCCACATGACAACTAATGTCTACTCGGCCGTTAGACCACTGAGTTCTGATCGGATACTAGTTAACTGAGCTCTACTTGACTACTTTACACTGAGGACTTCTCAGCTACTAGACCACTGAACTCTGCTTTGCTACTAAACTACTGAGTTCCCTCAGCATCTAGACCACTAAGGTCCCACTCATCATATCCTTCATGTCACAACCAGCTATAGGGTACCATGTCTCAAGTACGAATTATTCATATAGAATCTACTCCTCAATCCAGTAGTCATATCATGACATCTAAAAATAATCTATTTGAGTATACTGAATGTACAGTCTCATTGCAATGGTCCTGACACCTCAGACGACACATCTATCAGACGCCAGGTTTGAATGATATTGTCATTTCAGTAAATAGGGGCTAGTTGCGTTTAGGTCTAATCTGACCTGAAATAGGTCTTACCCGACCTAGATCCGACCTAGTTCGGGTTTGGAACATACTGGATGGGAAGAAAGTCCCGCCATCTGGGCCTCGGTTCCAACCAGTTGGTCTCGGTCCTTCCCACTAGCACTAGCCCAAACTACATCATAGCAAGCTGGTTCCTCCATTTCAAATGTCGAATCCTATCTTGTCTATTCCACACCATGCAATTTCAGGGTGGTACCACCTCCTTAGCTATCCAATTTGTTCATGTGGACTACGTCTCTCACATGAACCACGACAAGTCATGGCTCCAACTCCCCGCAGTAGCCGGATCCGTGGCATCTCCATGTGGGTTTCCACACTACGTGGCTTCCATCACTAAAGGGGTGTGTTGCCCCTATCATCCGGAAAAGAGGCCGCATCCGCATAACACCTACACTAGCACCGACGGACCAATATGTTCTTCCGAGGACCTCCAAGTAAGCTTTGGTGATTTGTTTATCGATCTGGAAGTTGTTCTAGGGCCCCCGGTTCGTTTTCTATACTATTGTGGTCTCAGATCTCCCTTGGGATCTCTTCCACTAGAAAGAATCCGATTGGTGGTCTCTAAAGCATCACATCAATCCACCTACCAAAATCATCATCACACCTGATTAATGTTGTGACAATCAATTATTTTTTATATAATATCGTGTGTTTCAATGTGCTCGTACAACTATCCTTCTTACATATTCAATTGGAGAACAAATAATGTGCATGGTTAAAGATTGATGAGGCACAAGAACTCAAACTGTGGAAAAAATTTCAAACATTGTTCATTACAAACTTAGATCACTGCTATAAGAAGGATCAAGAATGAAATCATGAAGAAGTACCAATTTCGAAAAATCATCCCATAAGAACGATCGAACCAGGGCTCAACATGTTAGTGGGTTAATCCGTGTTTATAATTTAAATATAAGAATGGGGATGGATATAAACTAAAAAACCCCTACTTGGGAAAAAGGATATTGGTCAATGATGATCATGTATCATCATCCTCTAAACTTTGATCCCAAATCCTCTCCCCAATGGTGTCTTCACCGCATTACGATTTGCTACCATTCGCCGTTGAAGCGGTTTCCTTCATCACTCGTTAGAGGAATTCTTGGGCAGTTTGTCAACCCTAAGACCCCGATTAATTAATTAATAAATTTATGTTTCATGTTGCAGCGGTTCCACACTGATTCATCAATGTGGTTCATTAATGGATTTATAGTCTCCTCTTTGTTTCATGGTGGTACTAACGAGTCCTTGCATAATGATAATGATAAATAATAGAATATCTTTTATAAGTTATTTTATTTTTCTTCACAATGTCCCAAAAATTATATTTTTTTGTGAACCCAATCTGGTCGATGTTAGCCCCTTCTTAGGTGAATCCTAATTCTCTGAGTTCAACCGTGCCCTAACATTTTTTATATTCGAAGATGTTTAAAAGTTAGAAAAACCCACTTGCACAATTATTTAATGAACATTAAAAGTAGTTCTATAATACATTAGAGACACTATAGGCCACAAAATCATGTTTCCTCTTAGATCCAAGTCTCGAAATAACCCCATATAATTTTTAAAAAAAAATACATAGAATTTCGGGATGTAACATTACCCAAAACTTTACGGATACACATCCTTGTAATCTAAAATAAGGGAGAAACAAACAAATTAGGTTTCTGAGCACTAATATGAGCCTCCTTATCTCATGTTCTATCCTATATATTCTTGTATGGCCAACGAACACCCACTAAAGGAATCCACTACCTACAAAGGATACACTCATATTGATCCTCTATCTCTATCGGGTACTCTGCAATTGTCTTATTTCATCATCAATGTCTAGTTCGTTGTGGTTGATGATGTGATAATGATCATGCATGTATCTCCTCAACTAGGATATATAGAAGACTCAATGATACCTCTCCAACTACAGTAGTAGTGCCAAGCGATATTCCACGTCGCCCACTATATGCAGTATCATGAAAACTCTAATAAACCTTGGAGATAACTTGTCACTCAAGCCAAATCTTTATTTGCATTTTCTAGGAGAGACCATTAGGAATACATGACCCACCTCCATGAATTCTAAGGGTCTCCATCACTTATCTGTATATGAATTTTTCGTCTTGGTGATGTTTTCATATGATCTTGAATAACCTTCACATTCGCAGTGGTAGCTTATACCATCTCTACACTCAATAGTGTTGACTCACTTTTTTTTAACCAGAATAATTGTGACATTCATGGTTGTCCATAGTGTACCTCGAATATTACTATACTGATGGTCGAGCGGTATCTATTTTTTTATACAAAATCCACCAGTGATTGGTGGTCCTCCCAACTGTGGCCCAAATCATGATAAAATTCCTGATGCATGTCCTATATAGTCTCTATGGTCTGATCCGTCTAACCATCCTTATGTGGGTGAAGGTCTTTGCTCAAGCCCAGCTGATTCCCAAACTCCTTCTGAAATCCCTCACACAGTCCTGATGTAAAGCATTCATAACTATCTGATACTAGCGCATATGGGACTCCATGGAGTCAAACAAACTCTTACATGTAGAGGAATCCCAATATCTCTATATTGAACCATGCAACTAAATGGGTACGTAGTCAACCAACTGGGTGAGTCGGTCTACGATCACCAAGATGGTATCGTTATCCATGGATGTTCATCATAATACTATTATGATGTATATCAATATCATATCCCACTTCATCTCTGGTACCTCAAGGGGTTGTGTTAGACCATCCAGAACATGTAACTTTGCATTCACTTTCTGAAAAGTAAGGAAACTTGAGACAAACTCTGTAACTGTCGTCTTCATCCTCGACCAAGAATTCTGATTTCGGAGGTCATGGTGCATATTCTCCAAACCTAGGTGTACCACCAAAGGGGATGTATGGAACTCCCTAAACATCACCTCTGGCAATGCCACTAGTACTATTATGCATCCTCTGAAAAGTATGACATGCTCCCCACCATCAAAATATACATCAGGGGTATGCCTTGTGGACATCTGGGCATGTGTTGTCTTGCTGTTGACATCTTAGAGTTTTACCTCCCTAACTCACTATAAGAGTGGAGGGGAAACTACCATCGAATGAAGAAAATTTTTCTCTTATCTATACAAAAAGGATTTTTGATCTGAGGCCAACTTCTCTAAGGCTTCATTTAGTTGTTGAGAACTCGATCTTCTATTGAGATCATTTTCCACAATGATCCCCTTCCCAAGAGTATCAACTATCTCTATGTCATAGTCTTGGAGAAACTCTAGCCACATCATTGTATCAAATTCATATCCTTCTGAGAAAACATATACTTAAGGCCCTTGGGGAAATATTAGATGATTAATCTCTCTCCCATAAGGTTGTATCCCTACATATTCCATATGAAGAATACCCTTACCAATTAAATGTAATGAGACACATAGTTCTTCTCATGTAGTCTCAATTTTCATGAGCCTAATGCAACCACTACATTCCCCTGCATCAAGACAAAACCATGTCTGGTTTCTAATGCTTCACAGAACACCCTGTAGTCTTTTCCCACCTATAATAACCTCATGATAGGATCACACTGTCATGACCCGTCCTCGGGGCCCATGCCGGGACTACCCCAAGCCCGCCTTCCATAGGCCAGGGGCTGGCGACTAGCACCAAAGGCGTAAATCCAGATAACTGGGAAGACATTGCCTTTATAAAAGTAAACAAAACACCACAGAGTACAAGTGGAAGTAAAACACTAAGTACAAAAGAAAGTGCTGAAAAGTAAATGGGCCAAAATACAAACCCAACTAAAACTGCAGCTACAACTGATTGAAAGTACAACAGAAAAAGACAAACAGCTGGAAGAAAGGAAGCAGCTCCTTGGTCATCCTCCTCGGATCATACCTGAAGGGTAGGTACCGATGGCGCAGCTTCTAGATCGTCCACCACAGATCCTACCTAAAGGGTAGGTACAGATAGCTTCCACAACACTCTCGCCCGTCAACCTCCTCCGACTGTCGTCTCGCTGTGAATTCCACCTCCGAGTATTGACTCGTCGTGTAGTCCACCTCCGGGTACCGTCCATTCCTCGAACACTCGGCCTTCATCAGCACTTTCGTCGTCTGCAACCAACACAACGAGGTGCGGGCATATCCCGTGCAGGGGTGAGTATAACGATACTCAGTAGGGACCCTGATACCCTCAAGGTCTCACTAAAACCAACAAGTATAACCACAAAGAAGATCTCTACAGATAACCTCTACTTAGGTATATGCCCATACATATACCTAAGTTATCAAGTAACCCGTCTAAATCATGAGGAAACACAAGGATTGTGAAATCAACGGATAACCACTACCCAGGTATATGCCCATACATATACCTAAGTTATCAAGTAACCCATCTCAATCATGAGGAAACACAAAGGTCATAGACTCAGCTCAAACCAGGAATTTCATTATCAAAATTGTAACTACTGAAGAGCCCCGTATCTGGAGTGTACAGTGGTCCTGTCACGACTCCGAGGTACTGCTCACTAACCTAAGACTGATGAGGTACTCCTCCTGTCGTGTACCGTGGGTTAGCCACCAAAACACAGTAGTGCTTCCCGCCGGGGTATGTCACCCAAACATAGTAGTGCACACCCCCTAGTAGCCCACTGAGATACTCTCCGGACGAGTACCGCGGGTCTGCACTATCACACAGGTAGTGCTCCGTCCGCCCTGGGTCTGCACCTCACAATGTAGTGCTCCGTCCACTAGGCTAGTCGACTCACTCCAAGTCGAGTCGGTCAAGCAGTCGTCAGGTCTTATTCGGCTACACGGTCTCCGTACTCCGCACACTCGTCTCTGGGAGGGTCCTCTCCACGAGCTACAAGTCGATACTCCAAGTATCTCAAAGTCCCACGAAGAAGTATCTAAAAGGGCCTCCTCTTCATAGGGGTCTCAACGCAACAGACGGCACGTCAATCGGACGCCCGGTCTGTGAGTTACTAGCCTTTTCGTCCCAGGGGCCCGGTTGGTTTTGTGAGCGAACCAATCCCGGCCATATCTCAATTGTACCCCGAACTCTCATAGGGTATACTCATAGGTACCATTTCTCAACGTGATCATCAACGCCGCTGACGGTTCATCAAACGGACGTCCGGTATGAAAGATATCAGCTTTCCCGATCCAGGGGCCCGGTTGGATTTCGGGTACAATCCAACCCGGCCACTATCCAACTGTATCCAAAACTCGGGCTAAGTATGCCAAAACATCTTTCTCAACAAGAGGAAATCAACGAGACAGATGGTGCGTCAATCGGACGCCTGGTCTGTGAGTTATTGGCTTTTTCGTTCCAGGGGCCCGGTAGGATTTCATGACCGAACCAACCCGACCGCACTCCGACGGCATCCAAACCTCAAGAGGATTAAGCCAAAAGATCCTTCTCACTTAGAGGAATCCATCAAAGTTGACGGCACGTCAATCAGACGTCCGGTGCTCAAGATATAAGCATTTCCGCTTTAAGGGCCTGGTTGGTTTCGTGTATGAACCAACCCGGCCAAACCCAAAGTTCTCTGAAACCTTGAGTGTAATATACCGAAACGACCGCCTCATTCCAAGGATCGATACGCAACTGACGGTGCATCGATCGGATGTCTTTAACCCAAGATATGTGCATTTGATTGAAAGTGGTCCGAAAATGGGGGGTCTGGGCCCGGACCGACCCGGCCCGACCCCCTTGGGTCGGCCCGAACCTGGTCCGACCCGACTGGACCCGGCCCAGCCCGGCCGGCGCGGCCCGGCGCGGCCGGCTCGGTCTGGTTCAACCGGCCAGCCGCGGCTCGGCGTGGCCGAGCCGAAATCGGGGAGAGGCGGGTGCGCGCGGCCCGCCCCTCGCCGTTAACTGAGGGCGGCGGCGCGCTCGGGCGCCGCCGCCGCCTGGCGGCCGGACGGCTCCTGCTACCGCCTCCAAGTGTTTCCGCGGGCCACCGGAGTTGCTCCGGTGGCCCGTTTTCAAAACCGTCTGAGCCGGTGTTCATCTCGGGTCTCGTACTTTACTGTGCAATCTTTAAAAATACTTTGCGGCCCCGTTATGTTGTCGATTGTCAATCCGCACGTCAATTAACGAAACGCACCATCTTCGTGGTTCTCCGGCACGACGCGTTGGCGCCGTTCCCCTTCGCCGTGGCCTGACTCCATCCGCGGATGTCTTCGGGTTTCTCCAACGCGGCACGACGGTGTCGCTCCCTTGTTTGTTTTTCACGACACGGCGCGACGGCGCCGCGCATTTCCTTGTCGCATGATTCTGCGTGGTGCGACGGCACCACGCCTTCCCGTACCAAACCACAAAGAAATCCAACTGGAAAAAGGAGGTGGGTCAACCGTGTTTGTGCGGACCGGCCCCCTCTCATTAAAAGATAGCAGTTGGAAATATTCACGAAGAATAAAAATCATGGGAGTAATCTCGAACAAATTAATGTAAAGAAAATCCCCTACAACCTCTTAAATATAAAGAATCATAAAAATAATCCCAACCCGCAAAATAATCTTCGCGGATCAACTTAATATTTAGTTGAACAACGTTCTTAGATTTAGAAGGAAGTAAACGAGGGTTCACCCACAATCACAATTTAGATTCCCTACTTCGTAATTGTAGTGTTCGTCACACACTCCCAATTTTCAAGCTCATGCGTCGGAAAGGAAGAAGGGTACTCGTCATTGGTGGATGAGCGTTCGGAGGTGACGTCGTCGTTGACGACGTTCTTCGCGGGCGACATCTTTTCCTTTGACGCGGATGAAGGTCATTGGAGATGTTGTGGGCGTCGTTTCCCTTTCCTTGCCTCGGTTGAAGAACGATGAAGAAGATGGCATCTTCGTGCTTCAGTGGCGGAAGAGACGTTCTTCGTGTTCTTCATCGTAGAGAAAGAAGAAACTCAAGACTTCCTAAGCTTTTTCTCCAAAGGATCCCAATCAATTAAACTCCAACCCAAATAAAATAAGTTCTTAACTTGTTTTATTAACACAACAATGCTTATGAATTTCTAGAGTTTGAAATTAAATTAACTCACATAATTAAATATCTCAAGTTGTCAAATTTAATGAGAGGGAGGTGGAGAGACTCATTTAATGAGAGATAGTTTCATCCACATAAATGGAGAGTTCAAGAGTTAAGGGGGGTTAAGGGGGTTTGATACTCATGTGGGCCCAACATTATAACATCCACCCAAAGGAGGTTATGTGTGGGTGGGCCCCTCCACTAACCTCCACTTGGAGGTTCTAACTACCACTTCAAATAAAAATTTGGCAAACACATATTTGTATTCAGTTTAATTAAAAACCCCCGAAAACTAACTTCCATACTCGATAAAACGCAACTGTGGAATAGGTGTTCCTAAGAAAAAACTGGCGTTGCAGTTCCATCGGTGCCCTCAGAATTTGATTCCGAGCATCAGTTCAAATGATAGAAATTCTCGCTCGTTCGTTCACTGAACGTACCCGAGCCAAACTTCGGAAAATGATTCTTGGCACACCGGGCCTCGGAATCAGGCGCCATCAGAAACTGTGTTCTTGTAAAATACAAAGAAAATTAAGAAAAAAATTTCTTTGAATTTTCCGGGTCATTACATTAATCCCACCTCAGGGCATTACGTCCTCGTAAAGCTTCAACACAAAATAGGGTCACAAAAGCGGTATTGAGCACGCACCTGAGCCTTCCGGTCCCATGTGCTTACCTGAAGATTCTGTACTGCCAAAGAAAGCGCACCCGATGAATCGACCATCCTCATAGGTTCCTCTCCTGTCGATTCTCGATCCCTACAGGAACCTCTGTGGAAATAACCCCATCGTCATAGTCCTTCTCCTCATGGTCGATGACATGTGTAGGGTCGAACGCGTATCTCCTCAGTTGAGATACCTGGAAAACATCGTGCACCTGGTGCAACTGAGGTGGATGGGTCAAGCACTAAACCACCTCGCCTACCCATCTGTGGACCTAGAAAGGTCCGTTGAACCTCATAGATAACTTGTCGCCCTGGCCACATCTCCATAAACCTCGTCGAGGTGAGACCCGTATAAGGACGTGATCGTCATCCTCGAACTCTAGAGGTCTCCCATTCCTGTGCTGCCTGGGGTTTCCTTTTCACTGACCAAGGAAAACCCATCCCGACATCGTAGTTAAACCACAACCTTTTTGCCTAATACAGTCAATTTGTGTATGAACCGTGATTGCCTAGTCCATACTCAAACCAACATTGTAAGGCCTCGACACTACCACTAAGAGATTCCAACTGAAACTCTCACCTCGAGTGTCTGACCACACTATCGGCGTAAGTGTGATTATCGAGTCTCCTCCCAAGGTATCTCCAGACGTGAGGGTCAAGTCCACAGCTTACCGGAAAATCTAGTTCTGGAACAAGATTTGTGAAAGCATGGAATGATTCATATCGATGTCTGTTACTACAGTATCTAGTATTGGACACATATTGACCCTAGATTCATTTTTAGAGCCATTGAGTCACACTCCTTGACCGCATGCAGCTGCACTATTCCACCGCCCTCCAGCTCTCTGAGCCTGGCGGGGATAACTAAGGTGGGTGGTTGTAGCATGTTAAGATGTACACCACCTCATGCTACTCTCCTAGCTCTGCCTCTACATCTGCTGCCCCGCAGACTCATCTCTCCTTAAATGTTCCTCTTCATTAAACATTTAACATGCTCGAGTCTCTAAGACTGGAGCCGGTTTCCTATTTCATACTGCACCATGCAGTCTTCATCCGCTCCTGGATGATCTGCACCTTCTTTACCTACGATCTGAAGAGCTGCTAAAATTTCTCCTTTGCCGAAAAGAGAAACTCGGTATCACCCCCTGGATGAACCACGCCCATTGCCTAATACAGTCAATCCTAACATGAATGATCTATTCATGCCATTGATGACGACGTAAGGCCTCCACGTAACTACCAAGAGATCCAACTGTCATCCTCGCCTCCAAGGGTCGAGTCACACTATCGGCATCAGTGTGAGGTCACTGGGTCTCCTCTAGTAGAAATCTCTAAAGTGAGGGTCAAGTCAACAGTTTTAACCGAGACCACTCAGTATCAACCAAACAAAAGGACAGGAAAGCAAACAAAGATAAGTGTCTTTTTTATTATTGCATCTCATAGTACAAAGACACAAATACAACAGCAACAAGGAACTAGAAGTACAAGAGATGTATCCACTAGTTCCACTCCTATCTACCTGCTCCCGGAGCTCTACTGCCTTGTCCACTGCTCAGATGTTGCTCAAGCACCCACCACTGCTTTTGCCTCAGTGGCTCCTCCAACGCTAGCGGATCAACTGTACGAGGAGTCGGACAGTCACGTTCCTGGTGACCCTTTCCTCCGCATGAGTAACACTGTGTGTTTATGGCACGCCTGGCTCTGACCCCAACCCGAGTGCCCCGCACCACCGATCCTAAAACCCGAGATCGCCCTACTGCTGGTCTGGTCCTCCTGGACCTCTGCATCATCTGTCTACCGCCCACAGATGACCCGGCTACCGATCGAAAAATACGCGGCAAAGGCAGAAGCTCTTGAACACGCTCGGGGTGTAGAGCTACTGGAACAAACTCCACCCTGAAGAAGGTCTCGAAGTCTTCCCATGCGAAGGCCATCCCGTCGCAAAACTGGAACATGTGGCTCCACCACCTGCCTGCTGCTTTCTGAAGAAGGATGCCAGCAAAGATCACCATGAAGTCTTTCGGCATCCCCACTATCCTGAAGACTCTCACCACAACCTCCATCCAATCCTCGGCCGCCTGCGGGTCCGTCTCTCCCCGGAACCTCGGTGGTCTCTGGTGCTGGAACTCGTGCAGCGCGCTGAAGTGGTGTGCATCGCCTACTACTGGGGCTGGTGGCATCGGTGGACCAACATATGGTATTACCGCTGGTGCCTCAACACCAAGAGGGCCCTGTACCGAAGCCTTGTCGCTCGGCAGGCTGTCAGTACACACATCCCTCTGGGCTGCAGCTGGTCGTCCGAGAAAAGGCATCCTAAAAGAAACAACATGACACGGTCAAACTATTATACCTGGTGAGCTGACCTGGTTTGAGCTAATATTTAAATAAAATTTCTGGAAACACACACGCAATCAGTGTTTTCATGCATGAAGTCGGAAATCAGTGGTCAGGGTCCTGTTGTATGGATACGTCGGTCGTCCGCACCAACACTGGACTCCCTGAACTAAAAACAACACTCGTTACTCTTAACATTATTGCTTCACAGAAAGAAAATATCAGAGTTATAAGTTCTGCGGTAGAACCTCCCTCTGATACCAATTTGTCACGACCCGTCCTTGGGGCCTGTGTCGTGACTATCCCAAGCCCGCCTTCCATAGGCCAGGGGCTGGAGACTAGCACCAAAGGCCTAAATCCTGATAATTGTGTAGGAATTGCTTTAATAAAAGTAAACAAAACACCACAGAGTACAAGCGAAAGTAAAACACTAAGTAAAAAAATAAAGTGCTGAAAAGAAACTGGGCCAGAATACAAACCCAACTGAAAGTACAGCTACAACTGATCGAAAGTACAACAGAAAAAGACAAACAGCTGGAATAAAGGAAGTAGCTCCTGGGTCGTCTACCTCGGATCCTACCTGAAGGGTAGGAACAGATAGCTTCCACAATGCTCTCGCTTGTCAAACCTCCTCCCAGTGTCGTCTCGCCACGAAGTCCACCTCCGGGTACTGACTCATCGTGTAGTCCACCTCCGGGTACCATCCAGTCCTCGAAAACTTGGCCTTCGTCAGCACTACCTTTGTCTGCAACCAACACAATGAGGTGCGGGCATAGCCCGTGCAGGGGTGAGTATAACGATACTCAGTAGGGACCTCGAGACCCTGAAGGTCTCACTAAAACCAACAATGATAACCACAAAGAAGATCTCAACAGATAACCTCTACTTAGGTATATGCCCATACATATACCTATGTTATAAAGTAACCCATCTCAATCATGAGGAAACACAAGGATTGTGAAATCAACAGATAACCACTACCTAGGTATATGCCCATACATATACCTAAGTTATCAAGTAACCTATCTCAATCATGAGGAAACAAAAAGGTCATAGACTCAGCTCAAACCAGGATTTTCATTATCGCAACCGTAATTGCTGATGAGCCCCGTATCTGGAGTGTACAGTGGTCCTGTCATGACTCTGAGGTACTGCTCACTAATCTATGACTGCTGAGGTACTCCTCCTCTCTAGTACCGCAGGTCAGCCACCCAAACACAATAGTGCTTCCCGCCAGGGTATGTCACCCCAACACAGTATTGCACACCCCTTAGTAGCCTGCTGAGGTACTCTCCGGACGAGTACCGTGGGTATGCACTGTCACACAGGTAGTGCTCCGTCCGCCATGGTTCTGTACCTCACAAAGTAGTGCTCCATCCACTGGGCTAGTCGACTCACTCCAAGTCGAGTCGGTCATGCAGTCGCCAGGTCTCAGTCGGCTACACGATCTCCGTACTCAGCACGCTCGTCTCTAGGAGGGTCTGCTCCACGAGCTACAAGTCGATACTCCAATTATCTCAAAGTCCCACGAAGAAGTATCTCAAAGGACCGCCTTGTCATAGGGGTCTCAACGCAAGAGACGGCGCGTCAATCAGACGCCCGGTCTGTGAGTTACTAGCCTTTTCGTCCCAGGGGCCCGGTTGGTTTCGTGAGCAAATCAATCTCGGCTGTATCTCAACTATACCACGAACTCTCATAGGGTATACTCATAGGGACCGTTTCTCAACGTGATCATCAATGCCGCTGACGGTTCGTCAAACGGACGTCCTGTCTGAAAGATATCAGCTTTCCCGATCTAGGGGCCCGGTTGGATTTTGGGTACAATCCAACCTGGCCACTATCCAACTGTATCCAAAACTCGGGCGAAGTATGCCAAAAGTTCCGTCTCAACAAGAGGAAATCAACGAGACAGACGGTGCGTCAATCGGACGCCCGGTCTGTCAGTTATTGGCTTTTTCGTTCAAGGGGCCCGGTTGGATTTCGTGAGTGAAACAACCCAACTGCACTCCGACGGCATCCAAACCTCGAGCGGATTAAGCCAAAAGATCTGTCTCACTTAGAGGAATCCATCCTAGTCGACGGCACGTCAATCGGACGTCCTGAGCTCAAGATATAAGCGTTTCCGCTCTGAGGGCCCGGTTGGTTTCATGTACGAACCAACCCGGCCAAACCCAAAAGTCTCCGAAACCTTGATTGTAATATACCAAAATGACTGTCTCGTTCCAAGGATCGCTACGCAATAGACGGTGCGTCGATCGGAGGACGTAGCCCATGATATGGGAATTTGACTGAA
The DNA here is from genome assembly GCA_963277665.1 of Viscum album. Taxonomy (NCBI): domain Eukaryota; kingdom Viridiplantae; phylum Streptophyta; class Magnoliopsida; order Santalales; family Viscaceae; genus Viscum; species Viscum album. Next base: position 131,407,320 of record OY728134.1, on the reverse strand, counting down.
AGTGGTCCGAAAACGGGGGGTCTGGGCCCGGACCGACCCGGCCTGACCCCCCTGGGTCGGCCCGAACCGGGTCCGACCCAACTAGACTCGGCCCAGCCCGGCCAGCCGCGGCTCGGTGTGGCCGAGCCGAAGTCGGGGAGTGGGAAGTTCACGCGGCCCGCCCCTCGCCGTTAATTGAGGGCGGCGGCAAAACCGCCGCCTCAAATTCTTCCGGCGGCGCGCTCGGGTGCCACCACCGCCTGGTGGCCGGACGGCTCCGGCCGCCACATCCGGTCGCCGGCGGCGGCGCGCCGACAACCCGCATATCCGGGTGTTTCCGTGGGCCACCGGAGTTGCTCCGGTGGTCCGTTTTCAAAACCGTCTGAGCCGGTGTTCATCTCGGGTCTCGTACTTTACTACGCAAGCTTCAAAAATACTTTGCGGCCCCGTTATGTCGTCTCTCTTCAATCCGTACGTCAATTAACAAAACATGCCATCTTCGTGGTTCTCCGGTGCGACGCGTTGGCGCCGCGCCCCTTCGCCACGGCCCGACTCCGTCTACGGATGTCTTCGGGTTTCTCTGGCGCGGCGCGATGGTGTCGCGCCCTTGTTTGTTTTTCACGACGTGGTGCGACGGAGCCACGCATTTCCTTGTCGCATGATTCCGCGTGGTGCGACGACACCATGCCTTCCCGTACCAAACCACAAAGAAATCCAACATGGAAAAAGGAGGTGGGTCGGCCGTGTTTGTGCGGACCGACCCCCTCTCGTTAAACGATAGGAGTTGGACATATTCATGAAGAATAAAAATCAAGGGAGTAATCTCGAACAAATTAATGTAAAGACAATCCCCTACAACCTCTTAAATATAAAGAATCATAACAATAATCCCAACCCAAAAAATAATCTTCACGGATCAACATAATATTTTGTTGAACCACGTTCTTAGATTTAGAAGGGAGTAAACGAGGGTTCACCAACAATCACAATTTAAATTCCCTACCTCGTAATTGTTGTGTTCGTCACACACTCCCAATTCTCATGCTCATGCATTGGAAAGGAAGAAGGGTACTCGTCATTGGTGGACGAGCGTTCGGAGGTGACGTCGTCATTGACGACGTTCTTTGCGGGCGACGTCTTCTCCTTTGACGCGGATGAAGGTCGTTGGAGATGTCGTGGGCGTCGCTTCCCTTTCCTTGACTCGGTAGAAGAACGATGGAGAAGATGGCATCGTCGTGCTTCAATGGCGGAAGAGACGTTCTTCGTGATCTTCGTCGTAGAGAAAGAAGAAACTCAAGACTTCCTAAGCTTTTTCTCCAAAGGCTCCCAATCAATTAAACTCCAACCCAAATAAAATAAGTTCTTAACTTGTTTTATTTACACAACAAAGCTTATGAATTTCAAGAGTTTGAAATTAAATTAACTCACATAATTAAATATCTCAAGTTGTCAAATTTAATGAGAGGGAGGTGGAGAGACTCATTTAATGAGAGAGAGTTTCATCCACATAAATGGAGAGTTCAAGAGTTAAGAAGGGTTAAGGGGGTTTGATACTCATGTGGGCCCCACCTTATAACATCCACCCAAGGGAGGTTATGTGCTGGTGGGACCCTCCACTAACCTCCCCTTGGAGGTTTTAACTACCACTTCAAATAAAAATATGGCAAACACATATTTTTATTCAATTTAATTAAAAACCCCCGAAAACTAACTTCCAAACTCGATAAAACGCAACTGCGGAATAGGTGTTCCTATGCAAAAACCGGCGTTGCGGTTCCATCGGTGCCCTCAAGATTTGATTCCGAGCACCGGTTCAAAAGATAGAAATTTCCGCTCGTTCGTTCACTGAACGTACCTGAGCCAAACTTCGGAAAATGATTCCGGGCACACCAGGCCTCGGAATCAGGCGCCGTCAGAAACTGCATTCTTATAAAATTCCAAAGAAAATTAAGAAAAAAATTTCCTTGAAATTTCCGGGACTTTACACACACATTGAACTCTTTCTCAGTTTCTGAAAGCTCTATTTTTATCTTAATGTCCACACAAAGTTTTTCCCTCTTTTTCAATGCCATAGTGTGTGCATCCACCCTTGAGAAGTCAGGTACAAACCACCACTAGTAACCAGCCAACCCAAGGAAATTTTCAACCTCAGTAACGCTCTTGTATGGTTCCCAAGAATTAACCACTTGGAAATTAAATGGTTCTACTACAACTCTATCCTCTGAGATGTCATGTCTTATGAAGTGGAAATTTTGTATCCATAAATCACACATTGAGATATTTCCATAAACCTGGTGCTCTTGATGTGTTTCATGAACCGTACCTATGTGTAATGCATGCTTCTCCTCGGACGCTAAACACACTATGATTTGATCAATGAATACCACTGCAAACTGATCTATGTATGACATGAAGATTTTGTTCATGATTTCCATGAATACTATTAGGGTGTTAGTCATTTTAAATGGTATGACTAAGTACTCAGAGTGGAGGTAGAGACATTTAAAATCTGTCATTGAGATGTTCTCATCTCGTAGTCAGAGCTGGTGATATTTTGATATGAGGTATATCATTGATAACCATATCTCACCATTAAACCGATCGAAGAGATCATCATTCATTGGTTGAGGATACTATTTCTTCATAGTCACCTGGTTCAGGCACCAATATTCAATTCAAAACATAAACCTATTTATCTTTCTTACTGGAAAACAACACTGGGGATGCCCATTGTGAAACATTGGGCCATACAAACCCCTTAATCTACATGTCCTCCAATAGAACCCTCATCTCCCGGATCTCTTCAAGAGTTATCCAATATGTATGTGTAGATTTATGTTTCGTCCAGATGTAAATATCAATGTAGGAGTATACCTCTCTATGAGGAGGTAGTCATGGAACATCCTCGGGAAGGACTTCCTCATACTCATCCACCACTGTCAGAAACTATGGGCTCTCCTCATCCACTAAATTGAGGGTCTCACTTTCAAACTATTGAGTGATCATCTACACCCACTGTTGTGTGATTCCATCCTGTGCTGCTCTATTTTCCTTCTAACAGAAAAATGAATATAGTTTCCCATCTCCACCGATAGAATGCATTGTTCATCTAAAATAGTCGATCTGAACATGAACAACTGATAGAAGATCTATACCTAGAATGGCCTCGTAAGGCCTCAACGCCTCAACTAATAGATCCCAATCGAAGATTTCTCCTCTAATTGTAATCTCACACTGTCGACAAAAGCGTATGATCATCAAATCACCACTCGTAAGAGTCTCGAATCATTATGATTATGTTAACAGTTTGAATAGAATACACATGCTTCAAACAATGTTTGTGGAAAGGAATGATTGACCGGAACCATTGTCTATATGAACTTCATATAAACTGGATAAGACACAGATCATACATAGTATCACCTCTTGTACATCTGGACCATTGGCCTCGATCGCCAAAAGTTGAGCCAACCCCTATCCACCTACTACTAGAGCCAGTGGTGGACCACCTAGGGGTGGTGGTGGTAGTGACTCATACCTATGACAACCAACTGGGACTCTTCCATCTCTGTCATGTTTACCACCAAGAGGACCTCCATGATTCTATCTATACCACTAACTTGGTGGTCCCTAAACTATCTATCAATCCTTTATTTGGTGAGTCATGGAATCTCGATACATGTTCCCCTACACTCCGCACGCATAGCATACTAGGATCCTTTGATGAATCTCTCTGCCTTGGGAGCCACATACCACTAACCATGAGTCCTAGGGTCATCCTTTAGATGATATGTCCTAATTAGGATTCTTCGTCATCTGTCGGCTACCCACCATGGATGACTCATCCACTCGTCCCTTGGTGGTAGCTCCAACCATCAGTTCTTTCTATTCAAGGAATCTCTCAAATAGTAGAGCTTGATCCGGCACCCTATCCTACATAGGGATTCTAAGGGAACTCATTAATACCCTGATCATTTGTCAGAGTCCCTGCTCAATGGTCTGGTCCTGGATGAATGGGTCCCCCATAATATTCGTAGACTAACCGGAGAGGTTTTGGAACCTCGAAGAGTACGCAGTTACTATCAGGTTGCCCTGTTATAGGTGAAGTAGATCTTGTATGCCCAATGAGTGCAATGTCATGGGGAATAACTTCTTAATGAAAAGTCACTCGATGTCAAACCGGGTGAGTGTTGCCTCCTCATGCGTTTGGATCACCAAACTCCACCATCTCCATACTGATCCCTACAAAAGTCTCATGACTAGAACTTCTATCTGGTCAAGTGGAATCTTTACTAAGTAGAATACTCATGTCACTGTCTCTAGAAAATACTTAGTGGCCTGAGGATCAGTCTCACCCATGAAACTGGTAGGTCACAATCTCTGGAACTTCTGTAAGGTATTGAGCCTACATGCGCCACTACCTATAGCTCATGTGGTAATTGAAAAACCACGAGCAGTGGTATCACCATACACCACCCAAAGGTACCATCTCAGTTAACGATCCTTGTACCAATGCCTTATCACTCTATGTACCATTCTCGTTGTCACATAATTGAATGCATGATAATTTCCTTTTTAGATGCATCATAAAAGAGATCAAGATTTATCATGATTAATAGATTATAACTGGTGACCTTTATATGACTCTTAATGATCATAAGGAAATGTTCTATGATGCTTGAAAACAGTGTATACATGGACTGAGATGGAATGAAAAATTCAGGGTCTTGGTGTGTGGATACGTAAATCACTGCACTAACACTGGACACCCTATTCTGAATGAAATCCTTAGGACACTTAACACTGTTTCACCATAAAACATTTTAGACTCACAGTTCTTCTCCTAGAACCGAACTCCGCTGATTCCACTTTTTCATGACCCGTCCCCTAGGGCCCATGTCTTGCCAAGCCCAATCCAACCTTCCATAGGCCAAGGGCTAGTACCTAGAACCATGTACAAATATCCGAAAAAGGGGATGCATTTTCCTTTAAACATGTAAACATAAATAAAGCTCAATATGAAGAATGTAAACACAATGGAAACCACAAATATCACTAAAAAATCTACTGAGAGTGCAGAAAAAAGGATTGTACAAGGGGCCAAAATGCAAGCCCAAAACCAAAGAGAAAAAAATCCAATTGCTATAGTCTATCCGGTCGAGACCCCACATAAAGGGTAGGTGAAGTGTAGACTCTTGTAGTCATAGAAGTAAACCTTTCCATCCCATCTCAATAAGATCCTCATGGATTGGGACCACCAAAGTCTCCATCGAAGCGTCGACCACATACACAATACATGACATGTACAGGTGAAGCCCGTATAGGGGTGAGTAACGCAATACTCAGTATGGACCTCAAACCATAAAGGAATGTCTACAATGTAAGACAAAAAATAAAATAACACAATACAAAGACAACACCTGAAAATATTGAATACACCATGTATAATAAAAGGTATAGAAAGTTAGATTACAAGTCGTAAAGAAAAATAAGTTTGTACTAATTTGTCACTTAGGTTCGCTGTACTATGTGACCACTATTTTATGATCTTCTACTGGACCACTAAGGTTACCTGAGCTAATGGACAACTACGGTCTTCTCGGCTACTAGACCACTAAGGCCCACTTCTCATCTAAAACGTTGAGGTCCACAAAGCTACTGGATCACTGAGGTATACTCTACTACTGGACCACTGAGGTCCTTCATATACTGGACCACTGAGGTTTGGTCTGCTACTAGAACATTGTGTTCTACTAAGTTAATGGTCCACTGGGATCCTTTCTACTTATAGATCACCGAGGTCTTCTCATCTACTGTACCACCAAGGACTCTCTCAACATATCCTTCATATCACAACCAGATATAGGGTTCCTTCTCTTCATTGTGCATCATTCTGGGGGAATCTAATCTTAAACCCATTGGTTGTATCATTATTTACATATAATCAAACCTACAGTATAACCAAATTATTTTACAATATCTAGGTTCCCAACGCTGTATACAACACATCAATGGAATTCCAAGTCTGAAATATGTTGGAGTTTTAGTAAATAGGATACAGTTGGTTCCTAGTTTGGTTCGACCCAGTTAGACCAACACGACCCAACCCGGCCAAGGGTCCACCTACCCGAGATTGGTGTAACCCAACCCAAGTCTAACCTGGATTGGGTCTAGCCCAGACTGGCTGGGTTGTGGGTCGGGCCCACTAGGCTCAGGTCCGGCCTGGCCCACCCTAGATTGGTGCGACTGACCAGCACCAGCCCGACCAACATCGGAGTTGGCTAGTTCCTCCAACCCGGACATGACATCTAGTCATGTCTGTTCCATGCCATGTGGCACTGGGGTGGGACGGCCTCTTCAACCAGCTTATCTGTTCACACAGACTGGGTCTCCTACATGACCTGTGGAAAGTCGCGGGTCCATCACCCCTCTACAATCATAACCATAGCTGCCGCCGACATTGTGTGTTGCCACCACCACGGTCAGGTTCTTCCGTGGACCGCTAAATGTGCTCTGTTGTACTGGTCTTCAATCTGGAAGACATTCTGGGGCCTTGGGTCATGCTCTTTAATTCCTTGGTCTCAGATCTCCCTGGTGATCCCTTCCACCAGAATGTGCCCGATTGGTGGAATCTCTTGCATCACTCTGATCCACCCGTTGTCATCGTCGTTGCACCACCTTCGTGTCATGACCATCTACTACATACAATATCAGACCGTGCACCGCAAAGTGATCGCAAAATGATCCTTTATTCAAATTCCCATAGAGAATGAAGAACATGTAGGGAGAAAGAGGGATGATAGACATGAAAAAACTAAGAAATGATCATCTACCATTTTTCATTACAGACATAGTGTACTCACATTATAAATATCAAGAATGAAATCAAATTTTTGTATATGTTTGATAAAATCATCTTGTAAGACCGATCAAACACTAGGACCACCTATTAGTGTTTTGATATTCTTATAATTCTTAAATTTGAGAATGGGGATGGAAATTAATTAACAGTCAACCAGAAGGAACCGTTTGGTGATATGATGACTTTTATTTATAATTCCTTTATCAATTCAGTTCTACATCTAGAAAGAAACATGATGTCTACCTGACCAATAGTAAAAAACTTGGGAATGAGAGGGAGTTTGACTTTATATCAAGGGGGAGGGTTTTACCTACTCACATACCATCCCTCTATAGTAAGTCAAACTATTGTAACTATGTGATGAAAATATTATAAGATGATTTGAGACACTTTTGATTCCAATGAAATATCCAGGTGGATTCTGTGTGTTTTCATAAACATTCGAACAATTAGAGGAATCCATTTAATGAACATTATCCAAAACTCGACTCATGATTGTATAATAGAAAACAATTCCATCCATAGTACACTCTTCAGATCTCACTCTCAAGCCAATTGTGGTTCCTATCAAAGGCTTAACACCTCTTATCGAGCAGAGAAAACCTCAAAATCTCTCAGTTAGAAGAACAACGAAACCAAGGTCATCATGGATTTAATTAATTATTGAATATGGAATACTCCTTATAGAATTAATGATTCCTAAGTTATTAATTGGATTTCATGGATAATAAACTACTCACACTTCTATAACCCCAGAGGCTTGATGGTGGTGACCTCATGGACCGACCCAATTACTACCTATTCCATAAGAGTTTTGGTCAAAATATCAATAACTAATTCATCTTTAAAGAAATCCTTAAATTCATTATTGATTCTAGATAAGTGGTTCTAGATAAATCCGTGGAGAAGGTTCCATGCATAAATATGATCCAACCAGATGAAGAGGGTGATTGGGATAAGGTCCTAGCGAGACGTGCCTGAATGTTCGATAATTGGATGACTTGAATGGAAGGTGACTGAGCCCATGCCACCTAGAAAGAACATTTTTATAGATGAACGATACTTCCACCCCCATGGATGGAACATAAAATATTCCATACAAAATTTAGGTGTTAACCATAGAAGAAAGAAAATATTGAAGAGTAAATGTTATATTATCCCTCGATGCGATCATTAACTATAGCCAACATCATCCCTGCAGCATCACATATATGAGAATCACCACACCAAATGGAATCTACTTTTATAGAGGAGATCATATTGGGTACTTTCAACAAGATATAGTTTTTAGATACCTTCCCTGAAAGTTATTTTTCCCATATAGGGAGTTTCTCATACACAACCATCGAACGAGAGTCTGTATGCACCGAATCTATGGATAAAGGGGAAATCACAGAAATGGCCAGACCCAATATCCCAATCATATACTTAGATATGAAATATGTGAATTTTATACTCGTGGGAACGTTCTGTTACATGGATGAAAAAGTCATACAGGTTCCTTAGGGACCTCCTGGAATCGCCCACATCCGATTTTCATGAATGACTGCTTAGCAGGGGTCTAATCTAATCAACCCAAAAACATAAAATTTCATCATGACCTATTCCATTGGTATAAGATTGTTCCTAAACATATTCACAAACATCTATCATATCTATTTCTAATGCATAATATCCTCATTCACGCATCTAGTATAATCCAAATATTATGAAACAATGACCTATGTCACAAACATATGATGTCAAAATCTGGAAGCAATCCCAAACAAGCTCTCAGTCCTTGATGTACCCCACCTTTCAAAATAACATAGGGTGGAAATTTTTGAATCCCTATGGAACTCACCGTGTTTGAGATAGTAGTTGCTACTGCTAAGGATCATCATCTGGAGACCGTGGAATCATAGTATCACAACACTATCTAATTCACTGATCCTGATCAAGAAGAGTCCCCTCATGAGAATCTCATTACATTATATGTCTTTGGAAGACTCAATAATTCCAACAACAAAAAGGATCTGATTAATAATCGTTTTGGATAAATCATATGCCAATCTGAACCCTACAATGATAGGTATTTGTTGATGTTTATCTATCTCCCACAAATATAAGAATCCAAGGTAATGGCAAGGATGAGAAAAATACATCACATGATGATCACGATCGAAGCCCAGAATGGGGACCTTGTGCTGGATGGTGAGTTTTTGGAAATCCAATAATACACCACAAATGACCTCTTACATAGAAGTCCCTTTCTACATAGTCACCTGGTTATACCTTCAAATTTTCCCCAATGTCTTAATTATCCCATTAATGGAAAATTTAGCATACTACATGGTGATAGTGATCCATTTGAGACTTCTGGGGCCTCATATACTAGATTTCATTTCTATAAGAAGGGAGTAAAATAACCAATGTTGGATGATAATATACAGTTTTCCACTATAAATGGCTTTGGGTCTACCCCTATGATTAACTAGATTATTCTTGATGTGTAATATGTGTTCTCTATTAACCTGGTCGAGGTCATAGATATAATACTAGAGGTCAAATCCTCTTCTATCCCGAGTGAAAAAATCGAAGACTATTAGCTCTGCCTTCTCCCTACAAAGAATCAGTTAACATGGGATGATAATATATCTTCTCATGGAATATCTCACCCTAATAATGATGGTAAATCCCCCGGATTTGTATCTCCATTTCAATATGACACCACCAAATCAAATGAGGATGAAGTAAGGAACCCCCTCCTTTATTTGAGGAATTTGTCTCCACCCACATCAATTAATTTTGGAAGATAAATCTAGGTAACAAGGAAGGCTAGTGCCCTACATTGATCAGTGGTTCCATGCCCCTTGAAGAAAAATAGATGTACATATTTTTTCATAAGAAACCCTGATACTTATTCACATGAAAGTACATAGAAATCCTTGGACTGTACTTGGATGTGTCTACACGCCATCTCAGGATACTAGATGAGCATCAAGGATTCATGTAGGAATCCAGGAGGATGTACCCCTTTCATGCCACAAATATAGAGGTAGTGGTAGATAATTCGATCTAATCCAACATAATCATTAAGGTAAGATACCCAAGGTGGCTTGATGTCATCATCTATATGAAGAATAAGAATGGACAAAATAAGGTAAAAATTGATTTTGGAGACCTTATTTAGCACTACCCAAATAATGATTTCAAATTTCCGATCACAAAATTCTTGATTCAATAAACTACTGGTTTCCATGCTATTTCCTTTGGGGATGGGTACTTTCCTAGGGTACAATCAGATAAATATTGTAAGGCTCCAATGATTAACATGACATAATCTTGATTTAATTCAATAATTAGACATTGGGGATCATTTTAGGATTAGAGTTTTAGTGGAATATTACATAACAATTAAATTAATTCTGAAATATTACAAAGTAGACTCTTCTTCTCTATCCATTTTTACAAAAATAAAACTCCATAAAATAAAACAAGAATCATTTTCATGATATAAATATTCATGAAATCTTCTTTTCTCTAACCTTTCATTATACCTAGTGAAAAATATTTCAAAAACTACGCATAAGGAAAGAAGCCCAATATAGAATCTAAAATATGGAATGAAAACATTAGTCCATCAATACATTAAATCATGGAAACCATACTTTTTAATCATAAAACATAAGACCAACAACATACCTCATGAAATTATAAGATTTATGAATAACACATAGAAATCATAAATCATAAAGGTAACTTGTGGCATACATAACATACATACATTTTAAATTTCACAACTACATTGGTAGTTAAATTTGGAATACCCATAATAGTATATTCAATAAATCCCATAAGAGAACATTAACGTTAACCTCTGTCATGTTACCCAATGCATTGGAGATCTATCTTGGGCTCACCCATCCAAGGGTTATCACAGAACCACCCAAATATGTAAAAATACCAAATAACCATAACATAATCATAACACATAAAACAAGCATAAAAGAAAGATAATATTTCCATATTCTAATCACACTATAATATTTCAAGATATTGAAATAATCTATACATTCTAAAAACCATTTTTTATACCAAAATACATGAAATGGGTATTTGGTATTTATTTTATTTTTGAAAAACTTTTCAACTTGTTACAAAACAAATATATCAAATAATTCTTGAGGGGGAGGAAAGGACGTTGTCATCGTGTACGATAGAAAACATTACTTTTGTAATTATAGTAAAAGGAATCATAAAAAATGATTCTCTTTGAATTAAATTAAATATCAATGTGGTTTATACACAATATAAAATAATGTCGTGTATAAATAAATATATCCATCATTGAAAAGATATATAGACGAAGTCCCTTATGATAATTCAGCAACCTGACGACGTCACATAAAAATTAAGATAATGTGTTGATGAGAGTGAAAATGGGAAATCATAAATTTAACATAAAATTGATAGAAATAAGGATATATAATAACAAACACCAACATTAGAAAATGGAAATTAAAAAGATATAACATAAATGAATTCCATGACTAAAAGAGGTGGGAGAAAGGATCCCTTACCTTGAGTCCAACTCGTTATTTATGTTCATTGTTCTACATGAATAATAAACATATGTTAATTCAATATTTCATAATAACATTTATTAGGTTTATTATTATTTTTATATCTATTATTACTCATTATAAACATTACATTATTATTTATTTTAATATCGATTGTTTTGTTGTTATTTGTTATTTGAGTCAAACATGAATATGTTAAAATTACAAATTATCTATGTGGTCAAAATTCCATTATCTCTAGAATCATATTCATGATTTAGATATCATATATATCTAGTATATATATTATTATTTATATTAGTACATAACATATTGATATATGAAATGAAATGCACCGTTCATGGAGATGGTAAGCCGTACTTATATATGAATGCTATATTCATTTCATTTTCATATTTAATGAAATTAAAAATAAATGATACATAGTTATTTTATAATTCCAGTATAATATAATATTTTATATATGTTAGATATTTTAATTGACTCCATCCTTTATATGTTCCATGTATAGAATTAATGATTCATATCACGTTGAGGGGGCAGTAGTCTTCACTTCCTCAAATGAATTTATCATATTTACACATTATGGAAATCATAAAGGCATGACTTGAATAAAAAACAAAATAATAGAGACAAAATAAATATAATATATAAATAGAGTACAATCTTAATGGCCTCCATGAGAGGTGGTAGAGGAAAATTGAACAATCATCATTTCGTGAGGCAGTAGATCGTCGTACACAGAAATAGTAAGTTCGTATGAAATTAATGGAGTTCGGTGTATGTTTTGTTCGAATTAGAATCATAATAAAATCCTATTATATTTAATATACTGGTTTTTTAGGTAATCAAATAATATAATTAGATTATATAATGATGATGTAAAATAATGTAAAAACATTAGGGACGACGCTACCCCTTAAAACATGTAACTCCGTTTGATTTAAGCCAAAATGATTTATTGAATTTCCATATGCCTAAGGTAAGTATTCTATGAGTAATATAGGGATATTGGGAGATTATGTGGTCTGGTTTTGGATGAGAAAAAGAGATTTAGAGGTTTATTAAATTAATAGGGGTGATACCCTTTTATAAGAGGGGGGATGGGAACATTAAGAATGTTTTGAATTATTATTTTATTATAATATGTTTTTCAGTTCCAAAAGGCCAAAAAGTCATTTTTTTAAAAGATATGATGTTTTTGGGTTGAAAAACACTCAATTTATTGGTTTTAGACTAGTCTAGATCACAAATATAACATTATATTTTATCATTAACCCTTAGTTAACTAATTTAACTCTTACTAAGTTTTCTTATATATCCACACTATATAGTTAATATAGATACTATAAAATTACAAAAGAATATAAAGTGGTTGATTAATCAAATTTTCAACATTATCTATGTCATTAAGAATAATATTCGATTTTAAGGACTATTATATACTTTAATAATATTGTTTTTCTTTTAAAAACTTATTTATGTAGATTTGTATACTATTCATATCATGACGTTTTAGAATTCCATAACCACTCGATTATTTTGAAACAATACCACTAATTCAAAGATAAAAAGTAATAATCTTACATGAAATTAATGTATGGAATAAGAAAGTTTAAAATAAATTTATTTTAATATTTATAATCTAATTTATTTGAATCATTCATTAATAAGGTAATCACTGCATCATCATAGGGTCATTAATATATTAATTAATTTGATATATAACAATATTAAATAAAATACCATGATGTATGAATTTTTATTATCTTTCTAATGACAAGTTATAGTCTAATATATCACTTATATATACCCATATAAAATATTTTATTAAAAAATACATGTTTATGTTTTATTTTTCTTTATTTTAAATTAATTATTATAATATGTCATTTTCATATCAATGTGGCTCCATGGTGTCCCAAAATATATCCATTGATCCCCATGATTGAATATATTTCACCCAATAATACTAGGACATGTTTTAGGGTAGTTTAATAGTATTATAAAATTATTTTTACCCTTATTTACTAGATTTACCCTTTAACAATGGTAAATAAAATATTTACTGATGTTATTATTCATAATGTCAAAAACAATTAACCATTATTATTTAAAAAATATGGACCTCTAGATTCCAAATATGGAATCCATATTACCAAATTCAAAACAAATAAATTTCAAAAATTAATTTAAAATTAATTCACGTTTTTAAACCCAAAAAGTGTGTTTTTAAGAAATCAAAACTACCAAAACAGTGAAATGTTTTTATGTCCAATTACAATGTGAAATTACATCCAATGTCCATAATTAGAATAAATTATAAAAATATAATCTAATTAAAGTATAAATACAATAAAAATAACAATATATCTATAAAAATAAATTAGAAGAAAATGGAGTTGAATTAAAATGCAGTATTTTTCAGTATTCATTAAAATTGAAAATAATCAGAAAATTAACAAAAAATTATCCACAGTAAATTTTTATTTTTCTTTCTAAAAAAATATTATTTTATCAAATATGACATATAAAGGTTTTAAAAACTTTTTTTTAAATGATATCTCCATCAAAAGGTGGTAAAATGCCAATTTAATATATTAGAGTATTTTATACATCAAATCAGACTCGTTATTATTTTAAGCCTCTAAAATGTATTGGATAAATGTAAAAAAAATTAAAAAACAAGAATAATAATATTTTAGTTACATCTATTCATTCTCGCTAATATAATGCCTAGGAATTAACTACCATTTATAATAATAATATTATCATATTATTTTTCAGTATAACTCAAAGTTGTGTACAACATATGATTTCAATGAAACCTGTTGTTGGGTCTTTAGTACAATAACTGAAAAAGTGTCCTATTAAACAAAGAATTAATATCATATTCATTAATATTAATAATTATGACAATATATTATTCTATTAATACCTATGTCGTTACATCCATCCCCCTTTTGGAAATTTCATCTTCACAATTTTAAAATTGGGCATAGTGACTTCATTAGAAGCCCCACATCAGATAAAGAGTCAATAAAACTATCATTATAAAAGAAACAAAGATAAGTAAAAAGGTTACACAAGATAACCCATACAAGGATTCCATGTTGTAAAACTTGGATATGGAAGAGAAACTAACAATCATGTTCATATGCAGAGTGATAGAAAACATTATCAAAAGAATGTTATCCACCAAGAAAATCACAAACTTGTCACTGGTTAAATGGTCTTTGATTCCTTAGTAGGAAAAGTATATGAACACTATTTTTTATATTAGGTTACCTTTCCTAAATTTTTAGAATTTATTTATGAGACTGACTAAGAACATAAGGAAATATTGTTACTTTTCATTTATAGATTCCTCCATTTGTACATTTCTGCCACACAATCATCGTCTCTCCAAACGATGAGTATTCATGATGCCATGGTCACACCTAAAGAGCTAGAATCAACTTCTATAGAATCCAATAGACCAAAAAATATGAACTATATATTTCCCCATTGATTATAAATTCACCAAAAACAAAATGGTTAGTACAAGATATGATAATTCACAAAAGATAATCCTTTATAAAAAAATATTACTCTTAATCTCCAAAAATTAAAAAAAACCCAAAATTCAACAATGAAAATTAAATATGCAATTTTCCATAAAATTAATCTATGTAAACCAACCAATATTGAAACCCAAAACTCATAAGGATTTATTCACATTATCTTCCACATTAAATCTTAACATTTATCTCCAAATAACATTGACTACTCTTAAAGTCTCATAATGAAAAGTAATTAACATAAGACATATTCTCTATGATAGGTTAATCATTTTCATAAAGAAACCAAATATCCATATATCCACAATAATAAAAATTATCCTTTCAAAATAAACTTTCAACCATTACTCAACATATGAAATCACATAATATTTTATTTTCCTAGGCATAAATTTTCCCCAAAAGAGATAATGTCTTTCAGAATAACATTTTTCACCTAACCACCAAGTCATTTTCCTATACTAAGGATATCTATTTGATAAAAGAGAAGTTCCCAAAATCAAATTATTCATAATCCATAAAATAATTTATCAAAAAAGAACAAGTCATAAAAACTAGGGATATCACATAGGCCAGTAGTAGGAAATGCACCCTGGTCAAGCATCGGTTGTGGGTTCGATTCAAAAGGCCTTTTCAGACGCGACATGTTTTCACCAATCCTACAGGTTTCCATTTTTCTAAAAACATATAATTATTATAACATTCTCAAAAATTAAGATCATTTCCTAAAACATAAATATAACCTATTTTATTCTCACAGTTTATCTAATAAATTTACTTTTTCATATTATAATGTAATAACCATTTATCACCTCAAAATTGAAAGATCATATGAATCCCTCAGGTTATCCATTATATCCACACAAAAAAGATAACTTATTCTTGAATATCATTTTCACATATCTAACATCAAGTTTACACATACTAGAAAACTTCTTCCAATGTAATCCCATCAAGAAAACGTGCCTTAATACATTTTATAATTTCATCATCCTACATTCTATCATCACTCTTAAATCCCATATATGTAGACTTCATACTCATACAATGTTCATTATGATCCATAAACTATGTATTTCAACCTTATTTATTAATACATGTTTCTTACGGATCTAAATCCTCATAATTTATAAATATCAATCCAAAGATGCTTCGTTATTTGTGGATAATAAAATAAATCATACCTAAAATCAAGATTACATGATATTCAGGAGTTTCCATTTCCCTTTCGGCATGTTTTTATTCTTATAAAAAGTAAACATTCACTCCTCTTCGATAATTTCCATTTTCGATATAGTAAGAGTATTTGAGAACCTGAAATCATATGAAAAATATACCATTGCCCATAAAATTATTTTAGAAATGAGTATGTGTTGGATAAATCAAACAATTTCATGCAGGTGATTTGAATACTCAAGAAACTGTCAAAATAGATTGAACATTTTTTCCCTAATAGTGATTATTAAATCATCGGGGAGGGATACAAAGATTTTCAAAGATCTCTTTTAATTCATCTTTACAAATGATCCTTAATCTGCTAAAAGTATCAACACTTAAACCTGAAAACAATTATTAAAAAAATAATATTCCATAGGGTAATGATAACTTAAAACTTTAATATTTATCTAATACATCAAACACTTTATAAATTTATTGATCATGTTTTTATACAATCAACCTATTTTTCTATAACCATACAAATTTTTCCACTTGATAAAAAACCTTCTAGTTTTATGAGATTTTTGACCTATACTTAGATAAGACCCTAATCTATAATGTTATCTAAACTGACCAATAAAACAAACTATAATGCCCCAACCATAAACATTACATAATCATGTGTTATGTTAAGAATTATAAATTGAGGATATTTTTAGGATTAGATTTTTAGAGAACTCATCCATAACTATTACATTACATCTCAAAATTTACATAGTAGACATTTCTTCTCTAACCAATATCTTGTTGATAAAAATTAAACACCTTAAAATAAAAATATAATTCTTTTCTTGATATAAATATTCTTGATTTATTCCTTTCTCATAACCTTATTTATTCCTTGTGAAAAACATTTCTAAAACATGGGTTGAGAAATAAATCATGATAATGTATAAATAATAAGGAAAGAAACAATTAGTTCATAAATGCATAAAAAATCAAGGAAACCATGCTTTTCAATCATAAAACACAAGCTCATTAACATTCCTTATGAAATCATAATATTTATGAATAACACAGAGAAATAAAAAATCATGATGGTAACATGTGGAATCCCTAACATAAATACATTGTAGCATTCATATCAACATAGGAAGTTATGTATGGAATACCCATAACAATATGTTATCTTAATAACTTAGGAGAAATATTAAAGCTTACCTCTATCAGGTTACCCAATGCATTGGAGAGATATATCGATCTCACCCACCCTAGTTTTATCATGGAATGATCTGTATACATAAAAACTATGAAAGAACCATAACATAATCATAACACATAAAACAACCATAAAGGAATGATAAAATTTCCACATTCCAATCAAAATATAATATTTCTAGATATTGATATAATCAATACATTATCCAAATCATTATCATTATCAGAATAACTGAAAGGGGTATTTGGTATTTATTTTATTTTTTTAAAACATTAAGGATTCTTAAGGATGTGAGACATCAAATAATACTCACTGGGGCGGAAAGGTATTTGTCTTCACATACATAAAAAATTTCTTTTTTTCATTTAGTAAAATTTATCGTAGAAAAAATATTCCCATTGAATGAAATTAAAGTAAAAGGGGTTTATACACCATATAAAATAATTTAATTTATGAATCCAAATATTCCTCAATGATAGGATATTGAGTCGAAGTCCCTTACGAAAATTTGGCAGCCTAACGACATCACTTAAAAATT
Source organism: Viscum album (assembly GCA_963277665.1). NCBI lineage: Eukaryota > Viridiplantae > Streptophyta > Magnoliopsida > Santalales > Viscaceae > Viscum > Viscum album. The sequence goes on along the minus strand of OY728134.1, from coordinate 131,389,439 downwards.
TAGAAAATGAGTTGATGAGAGTAAAAAGGGTATCTCATAACATGGAAACAAAATTAGTAGAATAATAATATAGTAGTACACAACCTAACATTATAAAATGTCAATTAAAAAATAACATAAAAGATGTACTTGATTAAAAGAGGATGTTGAAAGGTTCACTTAACTTGATTCTTGACTCATCATGTACGTTCCTTGTTCTTCTGGAAAAATAAACTTAAGATTATTTCTACATTATTAATAAACTATTTAAATTTTATTATTCTTTTTTCATGACTTATTAACTCGTTATAAACATTACATAATTTTTTAAGTTAAGATCGTTCGTTTTTTCTTTATTTGGTACATGAGTCAAAAATGATCTTGTTTAAATTACAAATGGTCCATGTGGTCAAAATTACATTATCTACAGAATAATATTCGTGATTTAGTTATCATATATATCATATATATATATTATATATATGTATTTATAATATTACATAACATTTGGAGATTTGAAATGAAATGCACCATTCATGGTGACGGTAAGACGTCCGTATGCATGAATGCAACTTTCATTTATTTTTCAGAATTAATGGAATGAAAAATAAATGATATATAGGTATATTATAATTCTAGAATAATATCATATTTTTTATAAAATACATAATTTCATTAACTCTATTCTCTATAAGTTCCATGTATGTCATAAATGAGTCATATAACTTTGAGGGGGTGGTAGTATGTACTTCTTCAAATGAAATTATCATATTTACACATTATTGAATGCATAAAATAATGATTTAAATAAAAAACATAATAATATAGATAAAATAAATATAATATATATCATATTTAAATATTGTTCCATTTTAAGGGACACGATGAGAGGTGGTAGGGTAAAATTGAAAAGTCATCGTTTTGTGAGGCAGCAGTTCACCATACACAGAAACAGTATGATTGTATCCATTAGATTGAGGTTTGTGAATGTGTAGATAGAATATGTCTCATAATAAAATCTTAGTCTATTTAGTATACTGATGTTTTTAGGTAATAAAAAATAATTTAATAGAGAGTAATGAAGTAATATAATGGAAAGGAACTTTAGAGAAGATGCTACCTCTTAAAACTTGTAAATCCCTTTGATTTGAGCTAAAAGAAATTCTTGTATTGACTTCTACGTATAGTAAGGAATCTAAGATGAAGATAGTTATATTGGGAGATTATTTTTGAAGAGGTTGGATTATCCAAGGGTATTGAGAGGTGTGATTAAATTGGCAGTGGTGATGCCCTTTTGTAAGAGGTATGAGGTAACTTTAGGAATGTTTTGAAGTATTGTTTTATTATACATTGATATTCAGTTTCAAATGGTCCCAAAGAAATTTATTTCCAATATAAGACTTTTCTTTATAATAACTCTCAATGAATATGTTTTAGGGAAGTCTAGTTTTCAAAGATAACCATATCTTTTAGTTTTAACCCTTAGATAACTAATTTAACTATTACAATGTATTCTAGTATATTCATACTATATGGTAAATTTAATTACAATAAAATGACAATAGAAAATGAAGTTGTTAATTAATGAAATTTTAAACTTAATCTGAGTCATTTTTACAAATTTTAATGTTTTAGGACTATTATATAATTTAATAAAATAGAATTTAATTTAAAAAATCATTTATGTCAATTTTTATACTATACATATCAAGACATTTTAAAAAATCATAAAAACATGATTCATTCTAAAAAACATAATTAATTAAAATATAATGAGTCATATTCATACATAGTATTTGTGGATGGAATAAAAAAGATTTAAAATAAATTTATTTTAATATTTATAATTTTATTTATTTAAATAATTCATTAACAAGGTAATCACTACATCATCATTGTGTCATAAAAATATTTATTTATTTGATGACTAAAAATTATAAATAAAATACCATGAAGTAGGAAATGATATAATATTTATATTAACTATTTATATTTGAAGATATCACCTATATAAACCCATATAAAAAAATTTTATTAAAGAAGGAATGTTTATGTTTTATTTTACATTACATTAAATTAAATTTATAAAATGACATTTTCACATCAATGTGGATCCATGGGATCCCAAAATCATTGCAAGGATTCTTAGAGTCGTACATATTTCATAAAATACTATCATGAAACTATTTAGGGTATTTTTATATTATTATAATATAATTTGTTACCCTTATTTACCAGATTTACCCTTTAACCATGGTAAATAACATATTTTATGAGGTTATTATTCATAATATCTTAAAAATTAATGTTACCCATCTATAAAATGTATACCTCTTGATTCCAAATATGGATATAATTTTTTCAAATTCAAAAAATAAAAATTGAATAAATTTATTTAAAAATAATTCTCATCGTCAAATCAAAAAAAGTGTTTTCAAGAAGTAAAAACAATTAAATGATTGTCATGTTTTTATGTCCAATTTCAATGTTAAATTTTTGACAATGAACAAAATTGGAATAAATGATAAAAAAATAAAATTAAACATTAAATACAATAAAAATTACAATCCAACTATATAAATAAATTAGATGAAATGATAGTTTTGAATTAAAATTTAGGACTTTTCAATATTCATTAAGAAATGAACATTGTCATAAAATTACAAAACATTTATCCAAATTAAGTTATTAAGTTCATATTATAAGGAAGAAGTTTATTTTTAAAATATAACATATAAAGATGTCAAAAAATATATTTAAAATTGGTTCACCATCATAGGACAGAAAAAAGATATTTTAAAAATATTAGAGTATTCCATAATTAAAATCAGATTCATTCTTATTTAATCCTTTAAAATGTAACGAAATTGAACAAAAATGTATAATCACGTTGTAGCTAGTTCATTTAATTCTATCCAATACAACTGATAGGAATTAACAACCATTTAAAATAGTTATATTATTATATTATTTTCAGTATGACTCAATTTTTTGTGCAACGTGAGATTTCAAAGAAACCCATTGTTGTGTTTTAAGTACACTATCAGACAAATTTTCCTCTTTAAAACAAAATTAAAAAATTATTCATAAATATTACTAGATATAAAAATGTATCATTCTATTAATAACTGGTTAATTACAAATATGGCCCCAAATATAAATATTCCACTTCCTTTAGAGTGCCTAAGAGGAACTTTTTCTATTGGGTTCTTCCCTTTGGCATGAATAATTCTGGTTCCACATATCAATGCTCTATTCACCATAACATTATGGAATTCATGTGAAATATATATTAATGTTATATTGACGACCTTGTAGTTAAATCCTAACAGCTATGTGATCATTTCATGGACCTTCAAACAATTTTTGATAAGCTAAAACAACATTGTCTAAATACTAATCCACTAAAATACACTTTTGAGGTAACATTTTGGAAATTTTTTGGTTTTATAGTACACCACAACAACATTGAGGTCCACTCAAAAAGACTTTTTCTATCTTAACAATGTCACCACCTAAAATCTCAATGAATTAATGCGGTTAAAATGTGACCTTGATTTGATTAGGTAGTTCATTTACAACATGGATCGTAAAGCACTCATATTCAACAGGATAATGAAGAAGGGAATCACCTACTAATGGGATGATGATTCCCAAAAATGATTTGGCAGTCTCAAGAAATACCAACTTCACCCATCATTCCTGATGCCTTCGGTGGAAGGGAGGCCACTCATATTAAATGTGGATTCCATGGAGTGCTCATTGGGTTCCCTCCTCATGTAGAAGAATGACGTGAGAAACAAAAATTGTCTCTATTACCATTGATGAATTATTATAGATATTGAGACCCGGTACTCTAATGTCTTTAATAACACCCTTTCACTCTTTATCACAATATAAATGCTTCAACAATAATTGTAGCACCAGGAATTCCAGTTGGTCTCTCACATTGTCCCTCTCATGTATATCCATGTTCTTCCAATGATGACTAGGCGATTGGACCTAATGGGAAATAATTTTATATAAATATTTAATTCAGTTTTTGTCACAACATTCATTAAAAGAAAATCCCCTAGATGATTTCCATGTAGCACATCCTACAATAGAAAATTGACTGGAATATACTGATCTTCTATATGAAGACGTCTTCTACCCCATGACACACCCCAGACATGGGAGATGTATTTTGATTATGCCTCATAGAGTCCTATAAAAAAAGGATGGAGAACCAAAATATCAACCAACCTATCATGGGGATTGTATTTGTCTCTCATAATAATGTAGGGTTCCCCAACTCTTTCTCACAATCATAAGGATTCACAAATAACAAGGATGAATTATATTCCATCATCGCTGGTTTGGAACTAGCTATATAACTAAAAATATTCCACTTCATTATCAAAAAAACATTAGATTTAGTGATAAAATATGTAAATGGGTAATACGACATAAAAAATGATGAAATGTCCCCTATCACTACCTATGTCAAGGGACTAATGGAAGTGTTCCCATTGAAACCACATTGCATCATGTTCCTAAATCGAAGAATGAAGGTGATAATGTGTTATACAATGCTTCCACTATCATGGATGATCCTGATTAGGATGAAAAAATCATCTGCATCACACATCGGAGAATCGTCTAAACAATCGTCATCTATGATATAAATGAATCCAATCAGATAAACACCACCCAGATCATGATGAACTAATAATCACCCCTGGATTAATGGGGAACATAATCATCTATCTTTGAAATGGGACTCTTCCAATTGAAATAATATATAGGTAACAATTTCATCACCGTGTAGTGAAACATACCCTACAAGTCATCCCAAATTTAGGAAAACACTATATAAGTGTGCCATTGTTGGGATCCTACCTTTGTAAATAGATGAAGTATAGGTTTATTTCATCTAGAATGAAGCCCATATAGGATCTTTTGGTTCTAATAAATCTAGGATCTATCTCTCCCAAGTGATCAGAAGGTAAAGATATTATCAAAAAACCATGATACATGACTGTGTTGAATTTACCAAGAAATTTCATGAATTCCAAATCCATGCGAATATCATTCATCAAAATCTAAAATTAATACATATAGCTAGATATTCCAATCCATTTTCCATTTGGTATATGAATTTCAAAGGGACATATCCCCTATCCCTTATGATGAATTTCAAGTATATAGTTATGACTACCAAATTATTTTCCAAATGGGATGAGGCCATACACCTCATGGATGTCGGGATGGAGGCCACCATAAACATCGTAATGTCCCATAGAACCACCTGGTTTGGGGTTTGTCACATAAGTTTGACAAAAAACTGCACCAATTTATTTCCATGGATTTGAAGAAGCTCTAACCTGAGTACAATATTGAGTACAATCACTCAGATAGCTATCATACAGTGCCAAGTAGACAAATAGAGGCCTTAAATTAGATTCTATCAAATATACTCGAGAATATTTTTAATATGGATAATAAGTATTATCCAAAAAAACATTTTTATTAATTATGGGCCTACTATACCACCATGTCTACTGCTACACATGAAACACCATACTCCTTGTAATGTAGTACTGAGGAAACATTACCCATGGAATTCAAAATTCCCTCGCTCTAAGTACCCATCTGCGATAAACTGTCAGATGAATAGAAATTGAAAGAGAGATTAGACGAATTCGGATAGCCTGACGAGAATAGGTTGGGCACAATACAAAACCTTGAGGTCCTCCAGAATCAGATTTCATGATCTTTCAATAATAAGGATCACCTCTAGTCATTCCTCTATGAGGAACTAGTGTTGGTCCTCAGAACCCTAATGACACCAAGAATGAATCCCCCAATGATTTAAACCAAATTCAAGGTACATGATTTCATGTATAATTTCTACCCCAAGAGTGCTTAATCATTGAACATAATGTATAAGGAGTGTGTCACACTCCCCACCAATCCATGATTTCTCATTAAATACATTGCATAGTTTTCAATAGAAGGGCATCTAAACTAGTGTAAGTCTCATCGTTCATCAAACCAATATGATATTAAACTGTGCAGAATTCATCTGGGAAATAAGAAATTAAACTACACTTATTCTATAATCTTGACCACAAGACATAAACTTCATGACATCTTACAAACTAACCACATGACGATAAAATTTAAATAATTCATCCTGCAAACAAGACGTTAAACTCCATGACATCATTTGTCCGGGAATCATGATGTTAAACTACACTGCATCTTCATCCTGGTATTAATACATTAAACTACAAAACCAATGTCCTTACCTCCTGACCTAAAACTACCCAGATCTATTTTCTCAATCTCTATTCACTTATAGTCACCTATGTCTTTGTTAAATGATGTAAAATTGCATGGTTAATCTAGAATAACATATGGATTGATTCCCATCATGGTGAGAGAAAAATGGATTCCCCAATCCTATATATTGGTACAACCAATACCTGGTACAAAATTTATTATTTATACACACAATTTCCTAGACATTTTATGTAAACCCTGTCCATTCTGTGTTTCTCACACCAAACATAGCTCAAATGAGCATAGGAATTGTGGTTGGGACATACCCTTCCAAGTAAGGCATAAAAGTACAAAAAACGTCCATTGTGGTCATAAATGTAAGACTGGAGAAGGAATACCCTGTTTCATTGCTTCATGATAATAAACACTACAAACAATGTCCTTAACACATGAACTACAGGAACTACATGTGGTTTGATTCTCATCCTCATGAGATAGGTTGTGATGCCCATACATTCATCTTTAGTCCCAAATGAGATTTTCCATTTATTCATGTTAGTTCACCATCATCCTCACTATATGACCTTATATTGTATCAATATCATGAACTATCTATTGCTTGATTCATGTCATCATAGGATACAATGGACATCTGAATCTTCAATCATAGTCCCAACTACAATGGTGAATAGAAATAATGAAAATTGTTTTGTATGGTTCAGATCTACGTAGAGTATTTCCCATTTGAGAACTACGTGTGTAATGATTTCTTCCCATATAAGTTATGTAGTGATGCCAGAAAGTCCAAATATGTGCCTAATAACAACAAAAAATAAAAAAAAATTCTCCCTCATTGAGTATGAATCAGACCAGAAATGTTCACTTATTTTAGAACTATGTGTTTATTTATTCTCATCCTCATGACATACATTGTGTCGACGAAGCCTCCATATTGAGGCCTAGTTGAAACAACCATCATTCCATGTTGTTTTATTTACATCCTTATCACATGACATTAAAATTCATGGAAGCACTTCCTTTTATCATGACATTAAAAGCATGGAATAACTTCCTTGCAACATGATTGTAAACATCCTAGATGTAAAACACTAATGAATGTGGTTAAAAAACATGGAGGAAAGTACATCTAAACTATGTGATGACAAAATGAGTGATTTGTAACCAATTTTTAATTCCTTATCAATGGTCCAGAATAGTCATGCCCCTTTCAACCAGAGTATTGGGTGATTCCACCATCTTTTAGAGGGCCTAAATATATAAGGAACACATCATGAATTAGGTTTACCAGTTCATCGCAATCATCCATGTCCCTTGGAATGAATATCTCACTTTGTTGACCTTTTTCTGGAATACGCATACATGCATGTCGATCCTGTATATACACCCATGGTTTTCAACAAAATGAATCACTCAAAAAGGAAATTCTTATCCTCATGATCCATGACGTCATTGTGGATGAACTCAAAACATTTGTATGCCTAAACTACTATTGGTATGACTGTCCCAAATCAGTAATCCTGAACTGAGGACATCGATCCATGATTTACAACATTTTCATGTATCTCTCAGAAGGATGTCGGGGGTGATCTTAACCCAAGGTTTCTTAATTAGGCTATTGTGTAACATCACCCATATGAGGTCCATGTGAGTCATGTCTTTAAAAAATTATTGTGTTTTGGTGAATGATATATGACCTTAGATTCTATCCCATAATGGTCCAAAACACAATAACCTAAAATTTTAACAAAAAGACAAAAACATGTCAGATGAAAACCAAAAAAAATGGATACCTGAGAATCTGTCAGGCCTCCATCCACTAAACCCATCATTATCAGAATTTAGGCTATAAATAGGGATCAAATAAATAACAACTAAATATCATTGGGTCTAACTTTTAACCCTATTAAAATAAAATCTATTTTCACTAGACCCCATTTTATGGGAAAAATTTAGAGTAATGATATTTCACATCTCCTTCCCACAAGATTATGTTCATTGTGAGGTGGCACAAAATTTATTTTAGTCGAACCCTCCATTGATTTTACACTTCCCACAGATCAAAAATCATGAGTTGGGGTGTCTCAGATCATCGTAACCTTTTATAGACCTCAGAAATGATATCCATCCCCAAGGGCCCAATGCATGACTATTCATACTGGCATATGGTTCTTACATATGTTTCTATGGCTGTTAACAAAATCCATCTATTTGAAAAACGACAATCCAATCCTAATGTACCTCAACATCATTATGTATTCAATAAATTCCTTATCATGTTTGAACTACTCTCAATATGACTGTTCTATTTCATTAACCTAGATCATGTGATCTGGGTTGTCATTTACAATCTATCAACAATACTATCCAAGAAGATTCTATATCATCGATGTTATGTCACCATTTTTTGTACCCTTTTTCAAGGATGGACAGTGGAACTTCATTACCTAACCGTCGATAGGCCACACCTCATGGTTCCAAAAAAATAGGGCTTAGAGATTGAGCATCATTATTTATGAGATAATATCTCTTGGGTTATAGAATCCTCTCTCAGTAGCATTCATTATATAACCAACTTCATCATCTAGAATCTTTATCCATTGAAAATCATCAATGGCCCTTTGGGAGAGGTGTGGATAATAATTCACATGGCATTCTACCGATGCATAAGGGCCTTTACCAATGAACTAAATGAATATTCTCATTTCTAGCAAGGAGTATCAATCCCCATGAGATCTATAAGCACTATGTAAGATCCTCGAATCCTATAATGTCATGGGACATACCCGACATGTCCTCCCCGTCTCATATTAATGGACTCCAAATTCCAGGTTATGATTTACATTACCCACACTCCAACTATCCATGTTTATCTATCCTCTCTAATTTTTCATCCTCAAATATCACCTCTATAAATCTTACATTACCCCTATAATGGATAAATGACTTTAGGGACCCTTTAATTGACCATGCATGCTTGCCTAGGGATCCTATATATGTTATTATTATAGCATCCTGTCTTTTTATTACATAACTTTTCATTCCATTACACGGAACTGAGGATCTTTAAGGTTTAGTGTCTTGGAAACAAGGAACATAAAACATGAAACAAAAAAAACATTCTTCTTAAACACTTGAAAGGATTCTCCTCATGTTCACCCTAGGCTCATTACTGCATCTCATAACCTGGGGACATACATCAAAAGGAAGGGTGAGCAGAAGGCCCAGCAAGGGAAACAAGTGAAACATTTTACATATGAACTTGAGATACATCAATAAAGTCATGAAAAGAACTTTAATGCATGAAAATGAAATCATGAGGCATATCATAATAAAAATAAAACTTTTTCATAACTTGAAGATGTGGCTACATCATTTATCATAGACAATCATGAACATATCACCAAGGTCCATCCCCAAGGTGTCATTTTAAAATTACTAAGGTTATTCACCAAGGTATCGTGAAAATTGTAATCTCTAGTGGTTACATCATTACCCAATGCATTGGAGCGCTATCAGGGCGCACCCTTAAATTTGCCTTTATTATCATGTGAGCCACATATATCATCATCAAAGATTTCATAAATAACCCATATATCATAAAGGAAATGGGTTTCATTTCATAATCATAACCTTTTTAAAAACTGCTTTAAAGACATGATCTTTATATCACTTTAAAACCCACAGAAAAGGAAGGTGGGTCTCATGTATGTAAATCCCAGAATTTAAAATAGAACATTTTGGTATATATGTGAATACCCCTTTAGAAGAATGAGCTTTGAGTATTCACTTAATAAAATAAAAGGACTTTAGAAAAAGATATAGACATTTTGAGACAGAAATTCTGCAGCATAACGGCAATGTTCCGAGGGTTTAGAAGACATTAAAAGAGAGGTAAAATGGGTCAAACATTCATAAATGACCCATAAAATAGTACATGGACAGAATAATATGGATACATGATCATGGTAATGAGATTTCAAGGACATACCATTTGAAATGAAAAACATGGAAGGAAGAAAAAAAATAGATTTCTCTTATGAAAGTTTGGCAGGCTAACGGCGTTACTTAAACATCAACAAAAATGATTTGAAAAGATCAAATAGGATCTCTCATCATGTGAACATAAGAGTTCAGTATGATAGATATAGAGATAATTCCCCAACATAACAAAAAGGAACTTGAAAGAATTGACATGAAAGTAGAACTTCAAAACGAGAAGTGTGAAGAACCACTTAAAAATTTGGCAGCCTAACGGTGCCACTTAAAACATCAAAATACTGAATTGAAGAGATCAAATGGGGTCTCTCATCATATGAACATAAAAGTCCAGTATGATATATATAGATATCATACCCCAATATAACAAAAAGGAACTTGAAATAATTGACATGAAAGTAGAACTTCAAAACGAGAAGGGTGAAGAACCACTTAAAAATTCGGCAGCCTAACGGCGCCACTTAAAACATCAAAATACTGAATTGAAGAGATCAAATGGGGTCTCTCATCATATGAACATAAGAGTCCAGTATGATATATATATAAATCATACCCCAATATAACAAAAATGAACATGAAAGACTTGAATGAAAATAGAACTTGAAAACGAGGAAGGTGAAAGAATCCCTTAAAAATTCGGCAACCTAACGGCGCCACTTAAACATTCTTAAAACGAATTGATGAGAGCAAGGGGGGGTCTATCATCATATGAACATGAAATAGGAAGTAGGATGAATATAAAAGAACATACTCCAACACAAGAACATGGAGTATAAAAGAAAAGACATAAAATAGATTACTTGAAAAGAAAGAGAGAGGTCGGATCCCTTACCTTAAAATGTAACTCTTAAACCTCAAAGGTTGGGACCTTGAGGGCTTGGGGGCACCTTGGGAGGACACCTTGGGAGTTAGTGAGACCAGAAATTCGTTGGGAATGAGTGGGGAGTCGAATGGATGAGAGGAGGACTTGGTATTTATAGGGAAAGTGAGGGGACAAGGCATTAATGGCCAAGGGACACCTCACATGTGCTTTTCTCAAACCCATGTGTTCTCCCTTGTCATTTATCATGGAGTTAGGCCACATGGGGCCCCCAAAACAATAATTCATCACCATTGGCCGGCCAACCCTCAAAAGATCTCATGACATCATCATGACACCGTTATGATGTCATTAAACATACCGAAACCCAAAAACTGTATTTTTACTATTCACTGAAAATTCAACTTTCTCAGAAAAATCCCAAAATTTCACATTAACCAAATATCAATGCTCTGATTTCAAAAACGAAATCCATTTTATAAAACTAATTTTATAAATATTTTTAATTTAATATTTAAATAAAAACACTATTCATCGAAAATTCATTTTTTCAGAAAAAACCCCAAAAATTACCATAACATATTATCGATGCTCTGAGTTCAAAAATAAAGTCATTTTTATAAAAATAATTTTCTAATTATTTTTAATTAAATTTTTAATTAAAAAACACTATTCACCCGAAAAAACTAATACTTGAATAATAATTAATGAAACCGTTATTTAATTATTTTATTGAATCACATTACTTAATCAAGGTGCCTAGATTATTTTAATACTTTCTTTAAGTGAGATTACTAATCCATTTGGTCATATTACTAATCCTAATCATAAAATCACTATTCATAATTTACTATTCATCAAAAATCAAGTTGATCTTATTAAACTCTAAATTTAGTACTGAACATAATTGCAGAAGACCATTTTTTTGAAAATCATTACACATTTTTAATTATTTAGGGTTTACATAAACATATTTAAAATATCCTTTTTCTAAAATTCATCAAAAATATGCATACTATATTTATCCGGTCATTTCAAAATTCATAAACTTCGTCATAAGAAGAAATCCCAATTTTTATTTAAAACAAGGATTACACAAGGTAGTTACGGTCTCGTTACATAACCCCTCATAATACCAGCATAGGACCTAAGAGTAAGGTGTGCTAGGGTGATAGAAGCTTGGGGCGGCTCAGTCAACATTGCCCGAGTAGTAATTTATATCAGTTTAAACTTCTCACGAAGGCGATTTCGTTCCAGCTTCACATGATGAAGTTCGTCTTGGATTTGATCCAGAGCAAAGCCCAGTGGTGCTACCTCCTTCCCAAGCTCTGTTAGATGGGCTTCGATCGGTCCAAGACTACTAGGTGAGGCCATCGAATCTTATTTCTATAATAATTAACCAAGATTACCTATATTTAGAGACAATAATCAAAACATTTTGTTCACAGCGGTCATGTTGACCGATGGTTATATAATAGTCAAAACCCACTGATCTCATTTTAATTATAATCATGTTTATCAAATAAAACATTTTTGTTGAGTATAACAATAACACATAAAATTAGGAAACAAAATTTATTTAAAAATTTCGGGTCGTTACAATCTTCCCCCCTTAATAAATTGCGTCCTCGCAATTTTAAAATTGGGTTTGAAATTTCATTGAAAGTCCCACATCGGAAAAGGAGTCAGTAAAACTATTACTTTAAAATAAAGAAAGGGAAGTACAATGGTCACCCGAGTTAACCCACACTAGGGTTCTATGTAGGAAAACATGGACATGGAGGAAAAAACAAAGGGTCAAGTTCTGAGGGAGAGTGATAGAGAACATGATTAGGAGAAAGTTAACCATGAGAAAATCCCAAACTTATGATGTGTGTAAACGGTCTTTGATTACCTAGTAGGAAACGTAAACTAACAACATTTTTGTTTTACATTTCTTTTCATTTACTACATAGAACAAAAACATTAGCAAATATACCTACCTTCAAGTAGAGTTTCATCCTTTAACAAGTCCCTACCAACACTAATCTTTTCTCCAAATGATGAGAATTCAAAAACACTTGGTCTCATAAAAGCACAAGAATCATCTTCTATAGAATCACATAATCTACAAAAGATTAACTATCTATTTCTTCTATCTTTAAACATTATCCCAAAAACAGAAAGGTTAAGGTAAAACAACTCTTCAAAAAGAAAGAATCCCATAGGAATGGAAACTACTTTTAAATCATCAAACTTCCATGGTACTACCCAAAGTTCATCATAGACCATTCCATAAATAACGGTCCTTAAAATTCCTCAAAACAAACCAAACTAAGATTGAAACCCAAATACAATAAGGATTTGATAACATAGTCTTCCAAAACAACTTCATTGTTCATCTCCAGACAACATCAACCACTCCTAACATCTTATAAAAAAGTAGCTAAGCTAAACATATTTTACCCAAGATAGGTTAGTCATTCCCATAAGTAACCTAAATTACTATAAGTTCACCTTAAATTCATCGATTCTTCAAAATATAAGTCAACCTTACTCCTCAATGAAAATACCGTAGTAATCTATTTACCTCGATCAAATATGGTTCCCAAAATAATGAACGTCTTCCAAAATAATAATCATATTTTAATCCCCTAATCATCCCTGTCATATTAATACGAAAATCATCGCATTTCCTATCACATTGGTTGTCGGAACATGTTCTTCCATTTCCCACCATTAACTAAGAAGAGAAAGTATAATTAGGGGCTTAAGTACTTAGCTAATAATCATGAAAAGGAAATGAAAGCATATAAGGATAACTTTTATATGAAAGGTATACCCTAACTTGTGATCTCTTAGGTTCCCATCTAGGTTATTAATGATCATATATTCTTATGTGAACCTTTATTTTATTTTATCTTTGTTCCTTTAACAATGGTTCATACCAAGCTTATGAATTTACCAAAGCATATCCCCCGGGAGTGTCGTAACCAAGAGTGCAGCAAGGCCCGTTGTCGTGTACCAGTTCCCGTTCGAGTCTAGCTCAAAGCGGTGTTTTCGGGTTTTACCCCTTTGTACATCTGTGCCAGAGCCACCTCTACCTGCTCGTATCCAGACAGGGATGTATTTTCTTGGCAACCCCTTACTCAATACTCACCAGAATACCAGGAAGATTTCCTATATTAAACTTTTCTATAGGGTTCCTCCTAGAGTTTTCATATCCAAATTTCCACAAATAACTAAACCATCCTTTGATACCAACTATAGCATCCCGTCTTTTTATAACATAACTTTTCATTCCATTACACGGAACTGAGGATCTTTAAGGCTTAGTGTCTTGGAAACAAGGAACATAAAACATGAAACAAAAAAAACATTCTTCTCAAACACTTGAAAGGATTATCCTCATGTTCACCCTAGGCTCATTACTGCATCTCATAACCTGGGGACATACATCAAAAGGAAGGGTGATCAGAAGGCCCAGCAAGGGAAACAAGTGAAACATTTTACATATGAACTTGAGATACATCAATAAAGTCATGAAAAGAACTTTAATGCATGAAAATGAAATCATGAGGCATATCATAATAAAAATAAAACTTTTTCATAACTTGAAGATGTGGCTACATCATTTAACATAGACAATCATGAACATATCACCATGGTCTATCCCCAAGGTTTCATTTTAAAATTACCAAGGTTATTCACCAAGGTATCGTGAAAATTGTAATCTCTAGTGGTTACATCATTACCCAATGCATTGGAGCGCTATCAGGGCGCACCCTTAAATTTGCCTTTATTATCATGTGAGCCACATATATCATCATCAAAAATTTCATAAATAACCCATATATCATAAAGGAAATGGGTTTCATTTCATAATCATAACCTTTTTAAAAACTGCTTTAAAGACATGATCTTTATATCACTTTAAAACCCACAGAAAAGGAAGGTGGGTCTCATGTATGTAAATCCCAGAATTTAAAATAGAACATTTTGGTATATATGTGAATACCCCTTTAGAAGAAAGAGCTTTGAGTATTCACTTAATAAAATAAAAGGACTTTAGAAAAAGATATAGACATTTTGAGACAGAAATTCTGCAGCATAACGGCAATGTTCCGAGGGTTTAGAAGACATTAAAAGAGAGGTAAAATGTGTCAAACATTCATAAATGACCCATAAAATAGTACATGGACAGAATAATATGGATACATGATCATGGTAATGAGATTTCAAGGACATACCATTTGAAATGAAAAACATGGAAGGAAGAAAAAAAAATTAGATTTCTCTTATGAAATTTCGGCAGGCTAACGGCGTTACTTAAACATCAACAAAAATGATTTGAAAAGATCAAATAGGATCTCTCATCATGTGAAAATAAGAGTTAAGTATGATAGATATAGAGATAATTCCCCAACATAACAAAAAGGAACTTTAAAGAATTGACATGAAAGTAGAACTTCAAAACGAGAAGGGTGAAGAACCAGTTAAAAATTCGGCAGCCTAACGGCGCCACTTAAAACATCAAAATACTGAATTGAAGAGATCAAATGGGGTCTCTCATCATATGAACATAAGATTCCAGTATGATATATATAGAGATCATACCCCAATATAACAAAAAGGAACTTGAAATAATTGACATGAAAGTAGAACTTCAAAACGAGAAGGGTGAAGAACCACTTAAAAATTCGGGAGCCTAACGGCGCCACTTAAAACATCAAAATACTGAATTGAAGAGATCAAATGGGGTCTCTCATCATATGAACATAAGAGTCCAGTATGATATATATAGAGATCATACCCCAATATAACAAAAAGGAACATGAAGGACTTGAATGAAAATAGAACTTGAAAACGAGGAAGGTGAAAGAATCCCTTAAAAATTCGGCAGCCTAACGGCGCCACTTAAACATTCTTAAAACGAATTGATGAGAGAAAGGGGGGGTCTCTCATCATATGAACATTAAATAGGCAGTAGGATGAATATAAAAGAACATACTCCAACATAAGAACATGGAGTATAAAAGAAAAGACATAAAAGAGATTACTTGAAAAGAAAGAGAGAGGTCGGATCCCTTACCTTAAAATGTAACTCTTAAACCTCAAAGGTTGGGACCTTGAGGGCTTGGGGGCACCTTGGGAGGACTCCTTGGGAGGTAATGAGACCAGAATTTCGTTGGGAATGAGTGGGGAGTCGAATGGATGAGAGGAGGGCTTGGTATTTATAGGGAAAGTGAGGGGACAAGGCATTAATGGCCAAGGGACACCTCACATGTGCTTTTCTCAAACCCATGTGTTCTCCCTTGTCATTTATCATGGAGTTAGGCCACATGGGGCCCCCAAAACAATAATCCATCACCCTTGGCCGGCCAACCCTCAAAAGATCTCATGAAATCATCATGACACCGTTATGATGTCATTAAACATACCGAAACCCTAAAATTGTATTTTTACTATTCACTGAAAATTCAACTTTCTCAGAAAAATCCCAAAATTTCACATTAACCAAATATCAATGCTCTGATTTCAAAAACGAAATCCATTTTTTAAAAATAATTTTCTAAATATTTTTAATTTAATATTTAAATAAAAACACTATTCATCGAAAATTCATTTTTTTCAGAAAAAAACCCCAAAAATTACGATAACATATTATCGATGCTCTGAGTACAAAAATAAAGAAATTTTTATAAAAATAATTTTCTAATTATTTTTAATTAAATTTTTAATTAAAAAACACTATTCACCCGAAAAAACTAATACTTGAATAATAATTAATGAAACCGTTATTTAATTATTTTATTGAATCACATTACTTAATCAAGGTGCCTAGATTATTTTAAAACTTTCTTTAAGTGAGATTACTAATCCATTTGGTCATATTACTAATCCTAATCATAAAATCACTATTCATAATTTACTATTCATCAAAAATCAAGTTGATCTTATTAAACTCTAAATTTAGTACTGAACATAATTGCAGAAGACCATTTTTTTGAAAATCATTACACATATTTAATTATTTAGGGTTTACAAAAACATATTTAAAATATCCTTTTTCTAAAATTCATCAAAAATATGCATACTATATTTATCCGGTCATTTCAAAATTCATAAACTTCATCATAAGAAGAAATCCCAATTTTTATTTAAAACAAGGATTACACAAGGTAGTTATGGTCTCGTTACATAACCCCTCATAATACCAGCATAGGACCTAAGAGTAAGGTGTGCTAGGGTGATAGAAGCTTGGGGTGGCTCAGTCAACATTGCCCGAGTAGTAATTTCTATCAGTTTAAACTTCTCACGAAGGTGATTTCGTTCCAGCTTCACATGATGAAGTTCGTCTTGGATTTGATCCAGAGCAAAGCCCAGTGGTGCTACCTCCTTCCCAAGCTCTGTTAGATGGGCTTCGATCGGTCCAAGACTACTAGGTGAGGCCATCAAATCTTCTTTCTATAATAATTAACCAAGATTACCTATATTTAGAGACAATAATCAAAACATTTTGTTCACAGCGGTCATGTTGACCGATGGTTATATAATAGTCAAAACCCACTGATCTCATTTTAATTATAATCATGTTTATCAAATAAAACATTTTTGTTGAGTATAACAATAACACATAAAATTAGGAAAAAAAATTTATTTAAAAATTTCGGGTCGTTACAATTATGGTCATTAGCCAAGTGTTTCACTCTAATAAAAGGGCCTTCTGATCCTTGTGATCCTTAGAAACAACATGAAAAAACTCATCAACACAGTGTGTTTTAGGTCATTCCTAGTATGTATTCACCACATCCCAAGATCATATAGAAGGTCAATGATAAAATTCCTTAAACTATGGTAATATAATTTTGAAGCAAAATTACCTTAAACATACCCAATATAATGTCCAATTTAAAAGACCATAAAATAAAAGTGGAATTTGGCCCAAGATAAAAGATCATAAAGTAATGTAATCAAATTTATGACCTAAAAGTACTTAAACAAATGCATTAGCTGTTCTGATCTAAAAGACCCTAAGATAATTTACGACAACAATTTATTTTTCAAGAGCATATATTGCTCTCTATATGTCCTTAGAAAGATATTCTCACCAAGACTATAATCTTCAGAAAATAATGGATTAATATACATCTAGGTTATATATTCTACCCATTTACCCTAATATAAATCTATTGATCTTAAGATAGCTGGAAAAGATTGTTAGAAGAGAATATTATATTGGTGGGAATTCATTAGAACTAATTGAAATGGAATCTACTATGATCTGAATATCTATATCTCAAAAAGTAATTTTTTCCCTGATTGAATGAAAAGGATTAGTATCATTGGAAATTCACATGACATAGAAACAAAAAAATATCTTACACATATGAAATAAATGAAATCAAACTAGAATTATAGAGAATTTATAAAATTCATCCATTCACAACATGAAAAAGGTGGAGGGATCTCCAATCATAGAAGTTTCTATGAGGATTCATAAAAAAGAGAATAAAATAGGGTTAAGTTCAGTATAAAATTTGAGTAATTTTCAATGGATGTTGGATTGAATAGAAAGGTCAATGTGTTTCTGGTTACCAACATCAATTTAGCGATGAATTTCCACTGGCCTTCCTCCTTCCACTTCTTCCCTAAAAATGAGAGATTTAACCAAAGTAGTAAACCCTTATAACCTCAGATTAAATGTATCCAATAATTATGATGATATCAAAAGGTTAAACCACAGGTGAGAAATAATCTTCTCATATCTCGATACCTACATTATCTATTCTTCCATCTAAACTTTCTATTTTGACAAAAACTGGTGACCCCATTCCAATGCCTCCATTATCTCTCTCATTTCCACTGCAAGGGAAGCCTCAATCCCAACATCATGCATATTTATTTCCTTACTGGAAAATATTCTTAGGTTCTAGATGATTTTCTACATGATTTCATACAAATGATATCAGTCGATGCCATCTTCCCCTTGATTATGAAATAACTGGTGGAGGCATTCCCCTTGGTTGTATAATATTCCATGTGGATTTTAGTAATCATGGTGTGAATCCATTCTCAGGTTATTCTATAGTGTGATTGAGCATTGATGTCCAGAAAGGTATAAAATAAAGAAGGATATCATGACATTTGTTTCAGTACAACAACAGTCAAATAAGCCTCCTAATATCTTATCTCAAACATAACATCATCAACAGCCTATGTTGGAGGATTAACCTCCTCAATAGAATATTTTTCACTATCCATGTAGTCATCACCCAAACTAGGTATCTCATTTGATGACTCGTCCATATATGTGATGAAATCCATTGTATCCTTTCAAAAACAATGTGGAATCCTAAAAGGCATATCCACGTGATGGTGAAGTTGGCCTGACACACAATTAACATATGTTTTTACACTTGATTGTGAATAATCCTAGGATATTGACAAAGAATAAGGATCATTAGGAGGAAGCATAATTTCATCATTGTTATTTCCAGGCATCAACATTTACCAAAATTGGCACATAATCCAATGATATCTCTCCCCTCGAATGCCAAAAAATGGAATAGGGTAGATCACATGTGTATAGCCAAACCAAGGAGAAAATAAATATTGTTTATATGGATCTCATATGACCAGGTTGTCCTCCCGGTCTACGAGAACCTCATTCCAAAGAGAGGTCATATATGTTCTTCGGTCAAGAGAGACGATTATATCAATAATTCTTGGACCTTCCCATGCATGATAGAGGGTAGGGTCGAAGCTGTCAATATGGAATAATACTCCCTTAACCAAAAAATGATTTAGGGACATAACTAAACTCATTGAGATGCTGAGAAGTATAGGATGAAATATGGAACCTGTGATCTTGGAATCTTTGTAATATTTATAATAATGAAAATACTCACCTATCTACCCAAAAATGAACTGGATAAGACCATTGATCCTATAAGGGTGGATAAACTATTGAATATGACCAAACATTTGATAAATTTGTGTGTGGATTTGTACTACTGGGTTAAGGTGCAACACTTCAAAAAGTCCCACCACAATCACCAATGTACCAAAAAATATTTTTAAATTTGTGTCCCTAGATAGAAAGATCCACACATTAAATAACTTGTCTATGAATCCCGCCGACCTCTGGTTTTGGTAGATCATAGAAAACACAAAATATCCTAATAAGGTATAATATATATTCCCTATGATATCCCAATGTGATCCAACATTTTCATGAACATGCTGGGAGGGGAACCTATAGCGGTGAATATAGGCTAGTCTTACTAAACTACTATAGTGGAAAATAATGAAGCATTCTCTAAAAGAAATAAGACAGTGCATTGATAACACTTTCTATGATTTATTCCTTGCAATAATAATCACCTTAATTTCCAAAACAAGGTTATAATGACGATTATCCCAAAAAAACCTCAATAGAGATGAATTCATCATATATTTATCCAAGGGGAACAATCCTGCCCAATTGATATATGTCCCATAGGCTAATTCCCACATCACCCTGGGATAGGTTAAATGTGTTGGTACTAGGACACCAACATCTGATCATGTCTTCATGAATTTTGTTTTGGATATAGTCAATAAATTTAGAGATCCATAGAAAATCAAAAATTTTAACCCTGTATAAGTTATTAGAGAAATACAATTAATGAGACACACATAGGATTTCCTCACCATGGTCCCAAAAGACCCCCCAGACTAACCATCATTGTCTCAAAAATGTCCTTTTAATTCATTCATTATATCTCACAAAGTCCCTCAGACATGTCTATAAGGCAAAGAAACATTGTGATTTAACATACCTTTGTAATCAAACAAGTGTTAATTAACATTACATAATCTAATAAAGTAATCTTGATATAAGATTCCCATGACTACTAGATATCATTTAAAGCACTCAGAAAGGTCCATGGAAAAGATGTGAGAAACCAAGTGGTTCAAGCCCACTTTGCTGATTCCATAAGGTATCCACGCAAAATACCCCACAAAAACTAAAGAATAGTATGGTGGGGAAGCCGATAAATTCCCGCACCCAAGTATGAAAGATTAACTGACTACTATTAAAAGGAAACTCTCATGCATAAAAATACAAATCATCAAATCAAACTTCTCGAAGAAACGTATCGTGCGACTAACCAACTTTTCTTCATGTAATATTTCGGCGGGCAGACATAGTAGTCATGCGACATGAATAAGTTACATCATCTGATCATTCATAGATAATTATAAGGATCTATATTAGTCTATTCGAAGAATATCTTGTTGGACTGCTATATTTTGAGAGACATAAAATAAATTGAAATTTTAAATTTTTAAGTCCCCCCCCCAATATAATGGCTAGATCCGAGATCAAAAGTGGGTGGCTTAAAAAAAATACATGATCATTGGAACTAATACACTTTTCTTGAGTCATAAAATGACACACGATAACACTAGAACAAATCACCTATATCTAAGAACATTATTTTAGCATGCTATTGGGGGCACATGAAATCCTCTGGACATTTCAAAATAACTCAAACAAAATCCATGGGTGCACCACCTTAGTCTCATAAAACCCTCTGGGTCTATCACATTATCCTTGAGATGTCCTTAAGATAAAATTCATAACTCATATAACATCATTTTATCATATCACTCAAGTATCACTACGGCATCTCGGCTTGTTGTCTAGGTCATATGACATCCTCTGGGAATGTCAACTAAGTCTCATGATGCCCTCCAAACATGATAGCTAGATATCACGATGACTCCCAAGAAAGTTAGCTAATATATATTAAATTCCTTAATCCATGTCATACAAGATCTGGGGATACCATCCTTGGGTGTCCTGACATGTCATGTGATGGCTTCATGGGAAATTCAACCAAGTCATGTAATGTTCTCCTTAAACAAGTCTACTAGTTTATTCGACACCCTCTAGATGAAGAGGCCATGTTATAGGGACATACTAGGATTTTATGCATATATACATCCTCGATATGTAATCCCAAAATACAAGGGTATCCCTGATATGTAAGACCTTGTATAAAGGGAACTTTTATGGCCCTGGTTGTAGTCATATTCACGATATATAGGAAACATATCCATGTGGTCTAAGATCCATATTGATTTACTAGGGTGATCCTAGAATCTATGTCCCTTACTCAAAGAAATGAAATTGACTACACACAAACCCTTTTTTCACACAATGAACATAGAAAATGTGGGAATATGGAGTTTCACTAATCATGACATCTGTGTTATACACCCTATGGTTACTAGGGAAACCATAGTTCATAAGCCCAAATTATATACATCATCTGGTATATACCCATCCAATTGGGCATACATCTTGGTGTAAACCCCTAGCATTACTAAAACCTCAAAAAAATTGTAATATCTATAGTTGAGATCATCTCCTAGAGACTATCAGTAGTTTAAGGGTTAAATGATCTATGAGAACTCTAATTCGCACAATAATCGGGATATGTAAGATTCCTTTTCAAGGCATCGAGCTCTATATGAATCACCCAATGGACTATCCCAAAACACAATTCCCATATATATAAGCCCTGATGCTGATCAAATATTCCACATTATTTATCACATCGAGCATAACTCATGTGGCCTTATAGAAATTCCAAGAGAACCTCATTTGGATTAATGAATCTCTACTCACTCGGGAAATCCCATCATGTCAAACCCGATGAGTGGTATGGTAAAAAATATCCTCATATAAGGGAATATACATTGGGGTCATTCCCATGAGATATAAATAGAACAATGATGACTCTGATTCTTTCCATATTCTGAATATGTAGGCTACCTCTCCTTGTGGTTCGTGCTCCATATTAATCATCCATGGAAATTCCAACATATATATCCCTTATTGAGAGAAATTACATTGATTAATCTATTCCCCTTATCTTCCAAAATGATCATGGATCATGTGGTATTATGTAGTTTCAATGATCATAACATATGCTCTATAATACTCCGTAATGCTATGAGCAACCTCAGTGTGTATGACTGAATAAATTGAACAATATTGACTATGATTCCTTCTATAACAAATATAGATAAGATTTCTCCCTAGAACTAGAGATAAAACTTTCGGTGTCTTATTAATCGCACATATTTCGTTTCCACATGATTCTAAACTACAAGAGATTAATAAACTATGTGGGTATTGATTCTTACAACAACAATGATACATTGGACTCCTCATAATGGCTCAATACCCTCCTTGGGATGTTAATTGTGTCCTTATGTAGAATCACATTCCAAATCATTTTTTCATATGGATTTAGAAAATAAATTGGTTATTCACTTTTTATGAGATAAATATAGACCCTTGGATATATACCTATGGATTCCCTAATGAGACTGCAATCCCCAAATTCAGCAATGGGACTCCATTTCTTCGTTATTGGAGGGAATTGAACCACAAATCATTTTTTCAAGGTAACCAGTCTGATATTGGGAATAGAAATAGAAACAAAAACACATATTGAATATATAAAAGTGTCCTAGAGTAGGAAATATTTCCACCCAAAAGGGTGTGATGAGTCTGACCTCATTTCATCTCAACAAATGTGAGTCCCCAAGAGTCGATATACTTCAAAACCAAAATGACCACGAGCCTTTGGAAAGTAGGAATGTACCCTGCAGAAAACGTGGGAACCATTGGGAGTTCCTAGGAAAAGTGAAAATGGTAGGCTAATAATTTAAACCTATTTCATTCCTCAAAAACCTCACAACACACCCATCTCATATGAGGGTCTCCCACAAGTGAAAAACAATCCACTACCACCATATCAGAATCCATTTCATCACTCTAACAAAAAGATAACCCAATCACCATAAATTATTCCTTATCTCTCTCATACATAATGTCATGCATGGATTAGAACACTCTCATCCCTAGATTTAATGAAATTTTCACCCATGACTCATTCCCACTTCCCATTAATCATTTTTACAATTCTTGTAAAACAAAAATAGTGGTCACCACCCTAAAACGGGAAATTTTATACTATGTAAAATCTATATTATAGGTTAACTGTTGTGAGATCAAATAACCAATGTAAATTTCATCTAATCATGAATGATAAAATGGTAGATGGTGTGTAACTGAAGCTCTCTCAACATTCTCAGTATACCATCCTGATATTGCGCATGATCTACTCTATCATAGAGTACACTAAGAATCCATAAAAAGGAATGTACATATTTTCCAAGACACAGTCCCATCAAATATATATATATATATTCTTATAACCAACTCCTAACACCATGTTTGCGGTCAATGTGATTCTAGGTCCATCCATGGGTCAAATACCTTATAGAACCCAAATTATTCTTCATTTAACCTCTAGAATAAAGAGATATTACTCATTGAAGTCACCAGTCTGGAGAAATAATTCCAATATAATTTATCTTAAATCATCATCCCCTGTATCACACATGTTCACTCAAGAAATTACGATTTAAACATCACCATATATATCTGGTGTGTACCAAAATTTCAAATAAATAAACATTTTAAATTGAAATATTTTTCCATTCTAATCCCATTAATAAAATTATATAACATCATACAAAAATATTATATGTGGAAGAATAGGGGGATGTCTTCCTTCTATGGAATTTAATGGTAATTCCACATGATTCTATGTATTTCCATTAACTTATTGAAAATGGGGTAATTCATATCTTATTTAGTTTAGTACCATAGTCAAAACGGTAGAATTATGATAAAATTACCAATTTATTGAATAAATGGATATTCTAATAAATGGATATGTATTTTGAATGTCAGAGTAAGACATTTTTTAGCAAAACTGATATGTCATATCTATTTTGATTCAAATCTAGGCTACTATTTTATGATTTATCCTTAGGGTTCTCTCATATTCTCAAATAATGATGCATTATGAATCTATTGTGACTTTTAAAAAAGTATAGTAATGAAAATTAAAAGGGATATAAATTTTTTTAACCCATATAACTACTGACATGGGTTTATGGCATTCATCAACATCAATAGTTCACTAGTGGAGGATATGTCATTATTTCTCACACAACTGACCCACTACAGCCCTTTATCAGATAATATATTCTTTAGAAAAAAGTTTTATAATATATATATATATATTATAATGTAAATAACAAATGGGAATTTCTATATTTAATAATTAGAAAAAAGATTTGATAATAGAAAGTTTTAGATGAAAAAAATCCATATTTAGAGACAGATGAATATTATTAGTAGTTATGGACTATATAAACATTTCTCATGGACAATAACAAATATGTGCTTCCCTTAGAGGGTTGTAGATCCTTGGAGGTGAAGTTGAACAAAAGTATTATTGGAAGGTCTTCCACTACTGATATAGGTCCTTTCTCATGTATTTATTTTAATGGTAGTTAAAAATCTCTAGTAACTATAATTAAACCTATATTGGTTGCCTCTTTCACCAATTTAAGACTGTAAGTTACAATCAAATTCAATCATAGGGAATGGACATTTTAATTATAGAGATATGGAATTTAAGGGAGACATTCCATCTAAATATTTATGGTAGTATAATTTTTATGATTTTTAATGGCTATACATTGTTATGAAAAAAATATTTTATAAAAAACATGAATCATGGTAATTTATTTATGTTTTTCTTCATTGATCAAGGATTTATTTTTCTTTAATCTATTCTATTTTCTTCATTGGTATTTAACACTGACACCTTTTTGAGGTCATGGATACCATTAACAATTTTTATTTTACACACACTACCCAATCCATCACACTAAGTCTTTTTTATATGACGAAACAATAAAGTGTTGTGATGGCCCATGTTTACAAAAATTAGATTAAATGAAAACTAGTTTTTTTGATACAATTTTAGATACGGATTTTACTATGAGAGAAATATATTGAATTGAGCGATGATCATTAGTGGATGGATCATTGACATGGTGTGACTGTCGAATTATGAGTATCAAAATCGACCAACAATTGGGGTACTGGTTGAAGTGAAGGTACAGAAGATTAAAAACAGTGGAGACATTACATTCTAGATTTCGAAGTCTCAATTAATCATAATATAGTCCTTGGGAAACATTCCATGATTTTAATAATCTATGTTTCAAGGGTATCTATTATTTCATAAATGTCACATGATGTGTGAAATTGAGTTTTACATCATCTATTTTAGAATTACATGGCTCTACACACACTAAATCTTAGATCAATTAAATTCCTTAGACTCACACACCTTATGGGATAGTGAATACACATTGTATTATAGAAATCTAATTCATGGAACCCTTGCAATATACATGTGATTCATTCCAATTTTTCACACACAATGTGGACTATATACGTATCATGTATTTTTGTTATATGACATGGAATCTCATGTAAGTAGATTCTTGACTAGTATATTAGCCCCACACACTATATACCATATTGTAAATATTCAGTATGTTAACTCAATGTTTATTATAAAATATAATAATACTATTGGATATTGGATGAGTCCCATAATTCCTATACATAAAACTTTTTTCTCTATATTATTCCTTCTTTACAGTTTTTCTATAACTTCGTGATTGTGTGTCAGAATCAAACATGTGATAATACAATTCTAAGTACTTTCCATAAAAAATCATCAAGTAGTATCTATTTTTTATTCATAGATATTTTTATGTGTATGAGAAAATCATATTATTTTTCACTATATTGGGATGCTGAGGTACATGTGAGATGTATCAGAAGATGATGGGGTTAATACATACTTAAAATCCCTGAGGCATGTTTCTCCCATATAGTAGGTGGAGACAGTACTTCATCATGATAAAATTCATATGGTGACCCCCTATATTGTCATTATCAAATCGATCGATAGTATTTTATACATAATGATTTGTTATTCCTCTATAGTATATGAGAACCACATAGATGGAATACACACTATTCCATGGTGAGGGTCCCCCATAATTTGGCAACCGAAGTGGAATTTTTGTTTCATGGGATATCAAATATTACAATTTCAAACATATAACATTCTAGATGTGAAATGTTCTCTTTTTTATAAAACCTCAGCATAGTTGAGTAGTAATGACTTATTTGTTAAAATTATAATAATAATAATGGATTTTTGTAGTGAATTTATTGTATAGGATATAAATAATTATTGTGAAAAATATATTGGATTTGTTTTTCAATATTGGTTATTAGATAATACTTGTTGAAAAATGGGGTTTTTAAATTATTTATTTAATAACCATTGTAAAAATTGGATTTCATAATAGTTTTTAAATTACTGAAATGATAAAAATTTGAAATAATAATTAGACATTAGGATGAATCATATTCTTCATTATTTCTATCATATTCAATTAGTTCTCTGATGTGGGAAACCATAACCATTTATTCCTAGTTCTAGTGTCTTTAAAACATTTTATTTTCTAATTATCCACCATGTTACACCCCCATATATAGTCATTTTTCGTTCTCACTAACTCTCTGATAAACTTTAAATTTTGTGGAATTCTTATACCCTGACCATATAGTATTTATTTTTCTTATGTTTTTATTATTTTTATTATCCTTTCATCGAAGGTATTTATGAATTCATAAATGTTTTCTTGGGATTTATCCCATGAATAATCTCCTCCACTGTTAATTTCGGTAAGCTCGTAAATATTTATATTTTCAATTATCATTTATCATACATCAATAGTATTTTTTTAATTGATGAAATTATTTTTTGATGTTAATGTTTGATTAAATGGTTATTTGATGTTGTGGTCTAATAAATAATTATTTTTTATGGAATAATCTAAGTCCATGGTATATTTTTAATCTTAATTTTGGATTCTTATTTTTAAGGTATATTGGATTATGGAGTTTCAAAACATTTTATTGGTAAAATATATTTAGGGGACTCCGTTGATTTTACTCATAATGTTTTTGTTTTTATTATATAATGATAGTTAAATATATTCAATGTGATACTTTAGTTTGTCAAATATATTCCTTGTCTTCTATTTGAGAAATATTTTATGGAATTTTTTATATTTATTTATAAAAATAAATTTTAAAAAGATTTCAAATTAAATAAATTCTATAGAATTTGTGATATTTATTATAGATAATAATTTTTCAATGATATAATAAAAAACTACAATCATGTGATGGATATGAGGATGGTTTTGATTATTTGATTTTGAAAGTTTCTTAATGAAATGTTTTAAGCAATGACATATTTTTTCTTTGCATGAAATTTATAAACATAATTATGTTAAAAGATGGTAAATAAATCAAAATTTAATTTTTAAGGTTCAAATTCGCATTACAACCCTTGTATATTCCATTGAAAAACTAGTAATAATTTAATAAAAAAATTTAATGGTGATTTTCAAGAAGATAAGTTTGGTTAAATTGATTAAATGATTCACAATATTTATATAGAGATAATTGGGAAAGAACTGATAATTTAAATTTTATATGGGGAAGTTGAAAATCCATTGTATGTAGGTTGAATGGAATATATGGATTTATATAATTTTATATAATTCATTATAATTATTTTGAAAAATTGATGGATTCAAAAAAGTTATTTATAGTTTTCACTTCTATTAGAAGTCATATTTCTTGAAGGAAATGGTCGTCTAGATTAAAATTATAATGAGAACAAAATATTATACTTGATGTATTTGGGATTTCTATGATACATGTCATACAGAATTAATATTTACGATATATAATTGAATAAAATTCTCTATCATAGTGTATTAAATGTGTGAAATCATGGTATATGTTGGAAAAATCATCATCAGATACATTATAAGATTTATTGAATCTAGACAAGCTAATTTAGAATAATTCTATAATAACTAATTTGAAAATATGTTTTCCAAATTAAAAGTAAAAAAATATTTTAAGATGTTGCATTGAGAAATTTATATCTGATGAAACATTACATCATCCATCTGATTTCTTATATTTAAAGAAAATTGATTAAAAAATTACTGCATTTAAAAACGATGATAAAAATTTCCAACACGGACTCTGTAGAGATATAATGATTCCTTATTGATTCCTTAGTATAAAACATAGTTTATTGATAATATTATTGTTAATTTTTGACATATATCATTATTTTTTCATGAAGTGAATATATATCAAGTTGAGTTTCTTGATTATTGGACCAAAACAGCCTAGAAATGATATTGATGTTTTCTCGTCTCCATTAATTTTGGATTAGGAAGATTTCTGAGATGAAGGTGTTAGAGTGTATTATTTAAAAAGAACAAAACATTTTTGAACTATAATAAATTATAATTGCAATTATAAAAGACATCCCAGAGTAGAAAATTTTATCTGGATTCAGTGTATTGGTGACAAAATCTTATTCTAGTTTTAATTAGGAGTCTCTAGCTTATCAAATGAAACGTGATATAAGAATAGTACACATGGCACTTCTGGGGGTTTATCTCCATATAAGTATGCTATTAATTAAATAAAAATTAATTAAATAGCTCAAAATAATTTCATATTTCTCAAAAACACTTTAACGTCATTTTTTCTTTTTGTAGGGAGAAAATAATTGTTGTCACATTTCGGAAGACACAAAAAATGCTAATTGTAGGAATATTGGGATGAAACTGTAATTATTTTTTTACCATTCGAATTTGAGATATCATAATGTAAAAATAACATCATTCAATACATATTTTAAAGAATACATTAAAATTTTTTATTTGAACATTTATAGATATTAAACTAAATAAAAAATATTGTTTAATTTCAAGACTAGACATAGAATGAATTGGATTACATTTGGAGTTTTCTCTCACTCTTGACTGAAGATGAACATACCTCTATATTGAATTAAATATATTATCCTGCAGGGATAAAATTATATTTTCAGTGTCTCTATGGTATCAATGTATCATATGGATAATATTAAAAAAATATTTCATTAAAATATTTTATACTTATTGGTATTAAATATCAAGATTTTCAGGTCAGGAGTAAAGAACTTCTACTAATTTTGTGGTATAGATAATTTTACTGCAATGCAAGAAGGAATTTATTAAATGTGTCATCATATTTCAATTAAAAATGAAATAAACCGATTGATCTAAATTCATTAATTTTCAAATTTTTTTGTTTATATACATTGAAAACTAGTAATTTTTTATTATTTATTTTATTTATATAATTGTTCATTTAAAAATTCAATTTGTACAAGAAATAATTATTTTTTGTACATTAATATATTTATTATATATATTATAATGAAAGGAATATAATTTTACTTGAGGGATACATTAGGAATCCATAATTACATGAAACAATTATTGTTGATAATTATTTTACAGATGAGGTGGTAGAGTTTTTTACAAGCTACATGTCCAGTACAGAACACATCATCTTACCCGCATATCATAGTAGATGTTTCAATTATGAGGAAAAGGGAATATATGTATAGAAATTAAATTCATTGACATGATAATTAATTAATAAAGTAAATTCATATATATTGAATAATTTATATAGTATTAAATTATATAAAACGTTTTATATTAATTTGTTACTATAATGTTGTCCAATGAATAATGATGTGTTAATTTTGAATTACCATAAAAAATTATTTTTTTCCATGGTTTAATGTAACCTTTCATGATTGATATATTGTATTAAAAACATTGATATGGTTAGAAGGCATCACAAATTAAAATTTGATAACATGGTCTGGTTATGGCATTAATAGTTATGCATTTATATGAAAGATCTGTACAATAAAATTTCTATATAGAGTAGTAGTCTATTGGTATTTATGGAAGGATTTTATTTAGTATAGAAAAAAACTCAATCTCCACATCAGAAGAATATTATAATGAAATTGATTGAATATATGAGTTTGAATAAATTTATTTTTGAGTTCTATTGTTTTCTATAAATGGGTAATTTGTAAGAATAATGTATCAAATGATGAATTTGGTATGACAATAGTTACCTTTAATAGAGTGGAATTAATTAATGATCCATTAACCATGAAACAACTTGAAAAAATCTTTATTCTTAATATATCATTCATGGAGTGATATATTATTATAAAAGGAAAATATATCTATTTGGTTGTGAAAATATTTGACATGTTTCTAATTTATTTCTGATCTTTAATCCATGTAATTATAAATAGAGGATATTTCTGAATACATTATAGACTTTTATTGATTCATACAAGATTTAAAATGAGAACAGAATATGGAAAAAATGTCTTTTAGTGATTTCTAAATATAAAAGGTAATATATATTTATTTCCTACATAAATTTTAAACTTTCATAAAATGTTGTACTTATTTTATTTAATTTATTAATTCAAAATTATATTATAATTAATATCCTAAATTTTTTAATGAATATAGTATATTATTTTTAATTTTTCAATTATTCATCTTTATATATAATAGATGGATTTATATTATTTTTTCCTTAAGACTCAGTTTCTTTTTTATTATTGTTTTATTTTTTTGTATATTTTTAGATTTTTTGTTGAATTTTTTTATTACTATTGTATTTCTTCCATTGATTATGTCATTTTACCACCCAATAATTAATGTTGTTATATTTATAGTTAACTAATATATAAAATATGAATTTATTTTTTTAGATTACATTTGTGTTTTTTTGTATTTTGTATATTTTATTTTACTTTACATTACATATTTTCATTTTTATATTTTTTTTATTAATTGTACATTACAACGGTATGTTGGATAATGTCAGATCAATCAAATGAGTATCCTTGCACTTTTTCGGAGGAACATACAGATACTTTTGAGGATCATCGTCACCCTTCCACCTATGATCTAATCACTTATATTGTGGTAGAGAAGATATATAGGTTTGAAAATGTGAATTCACACATTTACCAAAATTATAATTTTACAATAGTTTTTAATAGTAGATATCAATTAAGATTTATTATAAATCCATTTGTAAGGGTCCAAAAAAATACATTTTTTTATTTTATTTTAGTATATGAACTCGATAATGATGGGATTATTATTTTTCACTATATGAGCTTCAAAAAAGTGATGATATATGAATCATTGGGGACAATTTTGTAATGATCATTTGTTATTATTTTATGTGTCATGAAATATTTTCACTAGTATAGGTTTTTCACATCATATTAGATTTCCTATGAGATAAATAAAAATATAGAATTCAATAAGAAATATTTATCATATGATACTAAGAGATTGTGGAATTATAAATATATATTCATAAGAGATATATTTTTTTTGGAAGGAAAAAAATAAAATTCCATGTTATATATACACATATCAAGATGACGAAATATAGTAATCGTGTAATAAAATTTGACAGAAAAATCATTTTTAGAAATTGAAATGTTATATTTTATATTTTTGTTTCATATTAATCATTATATTAATTATTTTTTAATTATAAATTTTCTACCAATAAGGAGACATCATCAGGTGACATAATCCAAAATCATATACCCTCATATATTATCTCATAGAGGGTATATGTTATGGGAAGAATAAATGTGGATGATATTTTTTAGAAATCAGTTTTGGACTTTTCACTTTATACGTAAGTTAGCCCTCCTTCATCGCCACTAGACCTGAAAAATGTAAGAGAGTATACATGCAGAAAATGGTCAATAGAATACAAAATAATCAACTGCTTCATATGAGATTATTTCAATTAAATGAAATAAACTATGTTATATAAGTTAAATTAAATTTTAATATAATGTTACTGTCTAATTAATTATTAAAATAAACTTTATAAGAATTTGTTTTGGTGAAAATATTACATGGGAGATTCATACTTCGGGTTAGTAAGGATATTTATACTATTGTATTGGTTAATACAAAACACCAATGTCATGTAAGAGGATACATGATTGGTGTGTTGGTAAAACAAACATTTTTTCAGTATGGATAGTTTTCAAAGGAGAATTTATATAAAAGGAAAATTAATTATTTGGAAGCTAATGTTCAGGATATGGGTGAGATGATGGAGGAGAGTATGAGAGCCTGAATATAGTAAATTTACAATGACAGGAAAAAAGTTCATGCCACATATCCCACTCTTTTACCACATCCTATATATCCCAATCTTCTCAATCAATAATAAGATCATACTACATCACCTCCACTTTGTTATGTAACTCTTAAACATCCTCATCCACATCATTCAACTTCTTCTGTTTTATATTTTTAGGATATACAATGTCAAATTGTTTTATATGGGCTAGTATATTACATTGTGGATTTCCTTTTAAATCAACAGATAGATATAGAAAAATATAGGGACATTATACATCATATTATAGATAGATAAGAAAGAGTAACACTTCCTATAGATGATGCCAGTATAATTGGACTATGTATCTACCAATTTGTAGTTTAGATGTCTAGACTTGTATGAAATATTAAAACTGAGGTATGTATATATTATATGATTTTTTTTATTGTGGTGTTCATTTTTATATATAATTTTATAATTTATATACTTTAATATTTATGTATTATAATACAATGAAGGTAAAGTAATAAAATATTAAAAATAACATGTACAAGATTATATGATATTAGCCACTTATTCTACTAAACATAATTGATTAACAATATATACATTTTTTGTGTATTTTATAATCTTACAATTTATTGTAACATTAATGAGAGACAATTTAATAATAAAATTTTAATGATAAATATCAAGGATCTTATTTCTCATGTTTTATTGGGCATCCATATAATGCATGTCATTCTATGTAAGACGTTTATAAAAAATATTCGAGTTATTTATTTTTATTAGAACCTAATACGTATGTTTTTTTGTATTTGGTATTTAAATTAAATATTTATTATGTATAAGAAATATAAATGTATGGATATCTTGAACCACATTGTATTTTACCTATAGTGATGAAAATGACAGATGAATAGAGAACAACATAAATTACTGAATGGATTTAAAAAAGTAAATTCATTGTTTTATTCATACATATTTTGACTGGTATGAGACTTATATTTTTATAAGTATTATTTCTTATTATTGAATAAAATTTCAAATTATATTTTTTTGAATAATTATGGCTATTGGATATTGTGTGTTTTTATCTAATAGACATGATAACTAACAAGTTATATTCTACAGATGGTGACATTTGAATTTTTTTATCAACATTTTGAACACATATTTTTTTATGATAGGAATAAAATATTTATATCATATTTAAATTTTATTTCATCCATATAATTTATTAATAGGTATTGTGATTACATTAAAGAGAAAAAAAAGAAACATGGGAACAATGATAAAAATTATAAAATAAATTTTGAAATCTCATTTATAATTAATTAATTTTGGATAAGAGTGCATAAAATGTAATATTTAATTGAAAAATTATTTCGAAGTCTAATTTTATTCATCAAAATTGAATAAAATAATGTTAAAATTATGGTTTAACATATATGTTTAAAATATTTTATATTATAATATTTATAAAATGCAATTAACTAAAATTTTCTTATATATTATAATTTAATTTATCTTATAATTATATTTATAATACATGTTAAATGAATTATTTTAAAAAAATTTCTTTTTTTGACACATTACATAATAATGTATGAAAGATTAAACACATAAAACGTTAATGGGTAAAATATTTCATAGGATTGGTTGGGTTTTATATTGTTAATAATATAAATTATAGTCATTAAATTTTAAATATTAAATTTTAAGTTATTTTAATCCATGACTATTTTGGGTCTACGTTCAAATTATTGTTTTTTCAATAATTATTTTGTACTATTAGGAACCTATTTAAAATTACTATTTATTAAAAAATTAATCCATTTATTTTATAACTATTATGAAATATTCCTAATATTTGGGTATTTGAATTGGTATTGAAATAACTATTTTTATAATTAATTTATCATTTTAGTTATTTTTAATATCCAATGTAATAAATAAATTTTCCTATAATATATACGTAAAATGATATTAATAACTAGGATAATAATATATATCTATGGTATTTTATTTGTCCTTTTTCTGAAAAATGAATAAAAAACTATTTATTACACTATTTTTTGATAACCTATTTGTGAAATATATTTATAATGTCACCTACAATCACGTCATAAGGTAGAAAAAGTTTAAATATTTTAAAAAAATTACTTATACCCCCTTTTCAACCCTATTGTTAATTTTTAGGTTTCCTTAAAAAATTTTGGGTTTATATATGTATGATTAGACTTACTATCTATTTTATAATGTTTATTTTCTTAAAACATTCCATTTATTTTTTTACTCAACCATGCATGTTCCTTATGCACACATGTGTTTTGTATGTATAAATAATGCATCAGTGTCGATCCTGGAAGAACATTTTCTTGCTATAGCAGTTTATATATGACAATTGTGGTGATTATTTCTATTTTTGATCATGTAGGTTTTGACGTGGTACATTTATAATTTATTTTAGTTCTTTATTTAATATAAATATTGGGACTTATTTATTCCATAGGTTATTTTTCTTTGCATTTTTATACTATTAAGATGTCCATCATGGTTAACATTATTGTTACATATAATTAAATATATATATATCTATATCGTGATTTTAGTTATACATATTTTTCTAGAGACATCTAGATATATTCAACATACACAAGATAATACATCCCATGTTTTTTAAATTGCTTCTAGAAACATATCCCTAAACCTACACCCATTGGGGTGGTTTTCGGGTAGGAAAATCAGACTACTACCATCTCAAGATGGGTCACGATGGTTTGAGTCATGTAATTATTTATTCTATAATAAATTCAAATCCCTCTAGAATAATATTATCCTAAAATATTATAAAAAATATAAAAAAAAATATTTCAAAATTAAATATTAGTTCCAAAACTTTTGTGAGAACAACACTATTGAATGTCATATATCATGAATTGTATAGTTAATATAATGGATATATAACATTCCAAAACTATATAAAATGAAATATATATAATAAATCAGAGAACATTTATTTCCTAAATTATAGTCATCACAATATACTTCATAATTATTTTTTAAATAATGAGATAACTATATAACTCCGTGAATTGTATTTTAGTATTTAAAAATTATATTTACATTAATATTCACAAAAAAATTACCTTTTCCTAATATATTATAATGGATTCATAGCCCATAAAAATTTTGGTACAAAAATTCTATTTTAGCCATCAATCTGAATGAAATTTTATTCCTTAGAAAAATTCATTGGTAGGATCCATGTAATACCTTGATTGACCTTTTTATGCCCACTACTATACCATGATCTACAATTAAGTTAAAATGAAAATGAAAATAATATATTCAAATTACCACATAGAATACATCTCCTAAAGCTAATGATATTTAATAAACTCCAAATTTATCAAAAATGATCTATGTGATCCTCTTCAATATTTAAAAATATTAAAATGTCATTAATGAAGGAGAAAATAAAAATCTAATGATAGCGATGAAACTCACTAATAAAAATTATAATAAAAAATTTTAATCATTTTTATCCCTAAATCAATGTTAAAAAATTTGATACATCTTTAATGAATTCAAAAAATTACCAGAAAAGTGTCCTCATATTTAACAAACTTATGAGGAAATGTTGTTAGTAAATAAATCATAGAAAACTAACTCAAATCACTGAGATAGTCAAAAAATCAATTATTCTAGGATAGAGATAGTGATTATTAATATCCTCTAATTCTATACTTTTAAAATCTAAACATAACATTAAAAATTAAATTTAAACTTTCTCAAATAAAACTAAAAAGGTCCATAGTGATAATCCTTCCAAAACAGAACCTTTATTTATAATTCACAATTGTAAATCCTCATCATCTCAATATCTATAAGAACAATATAATATGATATCACATAAGTTTGAGATACATGTGAATATATCTATATCTCAAATTCAATTCTAAACATGGGGGAAAATTCCAAATTCCTTCAAGAAACAAATCATCATAATCACTTATAATTTTAGGAATATCCTTCAAATTCACCATAGATATTAAAAAAATAATTTTGATAACTAAAATATAATTAATTATTGTTCAATATGTCTCTTTCATAACTAAAATACTACTTCCACAAAAAATACTAGATGATCACTTTTACAAATTAGTGAAATCACCATCCATTGATAGAAATTATCATTTTTTTGAAAAAAATATTACCAATCCACGCCAAGATGAAATTATATTATTACATCCACAATAAGTTTAGGTTTCTTGAAAATCAATCTTATCCCATAAATCATTCAATACCATAACACACATTGAATAATGTCAACCATCTTCCAAAAAGAGTAGTTAACTCCATTGGCCTCTAATACTTCTTGAAAAATAATTAAAACAGGATTTATTTTATGAATGATAATAGAATTTGATGTATTTTATAAATAAAAAAATAAAAAATGTGTGGAAAAATTGAATGTTATACCCCATAAAACCAATATATCCTCACATATTATATATCCACCACCTACAGTATTTCACTATGAATTTATTCTCATAATAATATTTACATATTATATTTACCTCCACATCATTCAATTATTTTTCTAAATATATGTTTGGATCCCCATGTATTATTCCCTAAATATACCCTTATTTTTGTGATCCCAAAAAAAATTATATTAGTAGTTATCTAATGCATACCACTGCAAAGGAATCTAATGAATCATATGGACCAAACCATCAATATCGATACTCGACTTACACCACCTTATGTCACTTTAAGAAGAATGATATATTATATGATGATATTAAATACCACCATATGAGAAATTTTTTGTTATTTAGTTTCAATGATGTTTATTTATGATAAATTATTATAAAAATTTGATTAATCTTGAATCTTTATCTCATTCTTATATTAAAACATTATTTCCCTTGAAATTTTGACATTCTTCTTATAACACCACACGAATCATCATTGTATTTATAATAACCTATCTTGGATAATAACATATAATTCATATAAATAGTCTATAGTATCTCTAATAAATAACATAATGAAAAAAAATCCACAACTACCTCTGTATCTATAAACATAAAGATCTATAAGATTAATAAACTCACACCATATAATTCTACATTAAATTTATCGAGTAATAGAATTTCTCCATAATCATCCAAGTGATATATTATATCCCCTTATTAATAACCATCTACTATGGTTACCTCATAACTCAAGGAGTCTAAAATATATTTTTATTGTAAATATCATTGGAAATTAGGTACATTCAATTCTGGGAACATCATAATCCTCCAATCATATCATCTTATTCTATGATGTTAATCAATATAAAATATCCTCTCATAAAAAAGATTAATTACAATCCCTCTCATGATTGACTAAATATAAATTTAAACTTTTGACACTATTTTTAAATCTAATGAACAAATATAATACGCTATTACTTAGGTAACCAAAACATCTAAAATTTATTCAGGTCTATCATAAAAAATTATCATACCTCTAAGTTTATCCATCAATATGTTATATAACATGTTTGTTTAACGTAGTTATTCTAAAATTTGTAATGTAGTTGAGTAATTATTATAACTATATGTAGTAAAATCAGCATCATACCAATTGATTACATAAGGAATATTTCATATTATTATATAATAATTCTCCTCATTAATTTATTTCCATATAGGCAATACAAGAGTCATCATTAACCTAAGGAACATGATGCAAGAATCTATATGATTCGATACTATTAATACTATGAACTTTAAACATCATGAGATTTTATTTTATTGTTCTCTATAGATAAAATTTATTTAATTTATTTATTACTTTACATTTAAATCATATTTCTTTTGAACTATAGTATACTATTAAAATATTATTATTTAATGTGTGAATTATGTTCAAAATTTTATATTAAATAAATTCATTACTAAAAAATATCATAAAAATGAAAATAAATGTTTTTGATGGTAAATTATGTTTTCCCAAAAATGGTTTTTATGCATCGTTATTAAATTATTTTATACAACTTTAAAAAAATCATTGTTAAAATTGATAAATTTATTAAAATAATAGTATCAAAATTATCTAAGTTTTACTTTTATGGTTTTTATAAAATGATTAATTTTTAAATAAATAGTGAAAAATACCAATTCCTGTAAAATAGTATTTTTTGTTAATTTAAAATACCACACTATTCCTTTAATTTGTAATCAAGGTAACATATGTCATATATAATTTTATATAATCAAATTATTAACATATTGCTCATTTTTATACATTAGTTTTTTTTAATTTCATTTTTAGGTTAAAAAACATTATTTTTCAAAAAATCAATTTTCATTGTGTTTTATTAATTCATATTAGAATAAATTTATTCAACTTATGTTAAATGAATATTAAAAATTGAATACAATTTTTGGAATAATGATATTTATTTGGTTAATAGTTCCCTTTTTTACCATTATGAATAATAACTTTGGTAAATATTTGTCACTTCAGTATGGATAAAATTATATTAAATCTTTGGCATATGGATTTAAAAGATCAATAAATATTGCATTAATCCAAATAGTGGAATGTAATTCAACCATTATCATACATTTATTGAATATATGAATAGTTTTGGTAAATTTTCATTGGTTATAAACACTTTATTATTTTTAGAAAAGGTTAAATACCAAATTTCACTCTCTTAGAACTAATAATCTAATATGATTTATAAGGTTAAAGATATATTATGTTTTCTTATAAGTGTTTCTTTTAAATAGGAATTAATTTTTTATTATCTTAATTTCTTTAATTAGTACTTGTTTAATAATTGATTTAAATTATTATCAAACTATTACAAAATATTTAGTCAATTAATATAAATATAAAATATTTTTCAAAAAAAATAAATATTAAAAACATTATATTTTTGTGATTTATTTCATTCCATAAATATAATAGATAAATATAACATAATAGTATTATATGAAAAGATTATATTCTAAATTAATATTGATATTGAATAAAATAAATTAAATATAAATTAATTGATCTAAAATGAAATAATTGATATTTTATAAAGAAAAATTTTGATTAAATTATTTATAATTAAAACCATTCATATTGTCATAATACAGAATAATATATGTTTTAAAATAT
This sequence comes from Viscum album, assembly GCA_963277665.1. Lineage (NCBI taxonomy): Eukaryota > Viridiplantae > Streptophyta > Magnoliopsida > Santalales > Viscaceae > Viscum > Viscum album. Next base: position 131,349,111 of record OY728134.1, on the reverse strand, counting down.
CAACCAAGGTAAATTTATGGGTCACTCTTCCTTTAATGATATCATTATTGACCATTAACATGTAAATAAATTTGAAATTTATTTAACTATGAAAATGGATAACAATGCTCAATACTACGTGAAAAGGGTTAAAACATCACATAATATTATATAAATTTTATTTTCTATGATTATTCTAACATTAACTCATCATTTATTCATAATATAGAAATTTGGATCCAATGTATCTTGATAAGAAATTAATATTTAATTTTAATATTTTTGTAATTCCTATAGGGATCCTCCCCTAACTGATGATGTTATTATGTAATGAATCTATTAATGTTAATTTTAGATTTAAAACGATCCATTATTTCTTCATATAATATAATTTGATGATATATAAGTGGATCTTTAAAATAAGTATGCTATTTTTAAATGGACTAAACAAGTCATAGTTACTGATATCAAAAGATTTCATTGGTTGGTTTGATATTACTAAAACATTTTGAGAGATCAATTATGACTATCTAATATACTGTCCATGCTGACACTGAAGGGAGTTATATTTATATTTATGGAAAAATGTGAATATAATTTCAATGATTTGAATTAAAGGTCCTTAAATACACTTTTGGTCACATTAATTTGTAGTGGATAAGGGGTTCTTATCTATTGTATTGTATAAAAAAAATTAATCCAAAGTTTCCTTGTGCATAATAATATTTTTATATAATATGCCTCAATCTAATTGAAAAAACATGATAAAAAATACTAACTCATGATTTATATATTTAAATGGGGACTTTATCATTGAATAAATGGATTTTTAACATTATAGTGAGGTATATAATATATATACCATAATATATTGATTTATATAATCCCACTGAATCAGTTGAATATGCACCAGAGAAGTTAGTTGGAAATGATTAAATATTATAACTTCTCAATACATTAACACCCTAAGAATGCGAAGAAGGTGGATGGTTCTCTATGTTAGAATGACTATTATTATTTTTATTTATAATGTATTTATATTGATCTAATACTAATGTATTTATAAAAATGTAATTTGAAATACTTTTTAAATAGGAAATATATTATCTGTCCTAGATGAATTTCAACCATCAATCCATGTGAGGACTAAAGAGGCACGAAAAGAAGATGTGAATCTATAATAGAAGGACACAAATGTTATTTATTTCATTCGCAATTATAATGTAACAATATAGTTTAGGAATATATTATGTGTCCTAAAAGTACCAGTATTAAAGGAGGAATTCTTGGATAAAGCTCGTGGTTTTTCATTCTCTATTCATACAGGAATTATAATGATGTATAGTGGAATAAATGAATATTTTTAGTGGGAAAATATGAAAAGTTATATTACAATTTAAGTATCTTGATTCCATGTATATTACAAATCTTAGGCTTATAAACAAAATCAGAAGGTTTATTGTATTCATTTATTATACTAGATTTAAAATGGGAAACAATTACCATGGATATCAACTTCAGACATCCCCAAATTTATAAAGGTCACAATTCTATTTGTGTTATAGTAGACCACCTTAAAAATTCATTTCATATCACTATCATAATAATATATTTCTAACATGGTCATCTTTCCAATAAATACAACAAGGATTTGGTCAAATATTATGGAGTACCACTCCCAATTATAATGTATTGGTATTCGAGATTTACATTGATGTTTTGGTTAAGACTTTGGTAGTGTTGTCATAGAGATTGCATGTCTGGTAATACATATAATCCTCAGATAGTTTTTAAATCACAGAAAACCTCTTTAAATCCTATAATATATGTTTACAGAATTTCAATTGAATTTAAACATTGGTTGAAATCAATACCATTTAATTTTCAAATTCTCTTACAACAATAACACTCAGGCATTCTGAAGTATCCTTAAAAATCCATCTATTGTATGAAGAGATGAAGTCTAATGTGTTGGGATGATGTTTGAGAAATGAAAAAAAAGAATCATGATCTAAATGATTATATATATTTGAATGTTAGTTCTATTAAAAAATACTATCCTTTCAAGGATTTTGTTTTAATCCCAAATATGTTTCTCAACAATGTGGAATTACAATTAATCCGAAAAATAATATTATTTTTCTTATTCTACATCCAATAAATTTTATGGAATCAATTATAAATAATGAATAATGTTTACTATATAATATTATTATTTTATTAATTTTAATCATCCATTATCATAATGAATTTATTTTATATTAGATATTATAACATCACTAGGTCATATGTGTGGGATACCACCTCTATGAAGCAATGCATTATTTTTTCAAATCAACACATCACATTGATGGTTATAATGATTTAATTATTGAAGGTTTATTATATAAATATGATATAAATATTTTTTTTCAATGTATAACTTTTGTATAACATTTTTCATTCCATCAATGAAAAAAATGAAACATCACTCATGCACACGTATGGACTACCACTCTGCCATGATGCTCTTCAACTTCACTATTCTCATGGTGGATGGTTGCTTGTCCTTATTCCCCTATTATACTCTTGATGGGGGTGTATTCATCGTCCCTCTATCCCTACACAAATAACACTATTTCTTCCCTTCTCTAACCTAAATTTCATTAGGTATTTTCCCACCGTCACTCTCATATCAATGGTTCTATATATATGCAATGGATTTCCATAACATTCACTCATTACTTTTGAGTTTTATAAATCTTATGGTCTACTTAATATAACATTGGTGGATGAATTTATCATGTAAATTACTTTGTTAAAACCATTGAGATGTTTGTTTTTGGATCTTTTGTTATTTAGGATCATGTGGTAGTGGGAATCTAGACAAACATCACCTAATGGTTCTCATCAATTAAAAATAAGATTTGATTTTTTCTTGGACCATATCCCCAAGAGTTTATAATTATTTTCACATCTATATATTTTTTTGGTCATATTATTTTCATATCAATTTCGATTGTCAAATAATATTGTCGTGGAGAAGGTTCACAAAACATCCACTTCTCTTTCGAAAAACATCTAATTTACACATGATTTGGAAGATAGTGTCATTTCATTTATGATCTGATAGTAGGACTAATGTATGTTTCCCCCCAATTACACCATGCATTTGAACTGAATTTGATGTCTCATGGCCACAAGTGGAGTGGGTTTGGATCTCTTCTTGGGACGAATTTAGATGTAAATTGAAGGTTGTTTTTGATTTATTGAGTGAGTTCTTCTGATTATGTAATCACTTAGGGAAATAATTATACTCATTCCATTAGGAATATATGAACTACAAATGATTGATCGTTGCTGGATAGTATATATTCCAGAATCCTTTGGTGCCCTCTCAGTATAAAACCTAAAGAGAAAGATGATTTAGGTGATGTTCATATCCGTAAGTAAGTATTATCATTCAATCCTAATCCAAAGGTGGTATGAATTTTTTACAGGATGAGAAATGATATTTATGATCTTAATCTGGTTGTGTATGTTTTTCTGTGGTGAGAGGAATTTTTTTGTAGTTGATCCCTTCCAATATGAGGATATTTCTAATAATATTACTTATTATGAAAATGTTTCCCAGATTGTAAATGACTCCATACATGAGGAAGTGGAGAACATGGTCCATAAATTTGAGATGTGGTAATTATTATATGATTCATTGAAGTTGTTGAAAGTTTGTGGAAGAACAAATCTTGATCGATGAGGTTCTCAATTAACATTAATAATGACTTTGATGGTTTGTAATATAATACTCCTAATCAGGATCCAATTGATTTAGGGTGCTTCTTAAGGGTAGAGTTAGGGGAGTGATTTCCAACTATTAGATGATAGATCAATTGGATGATCTATTAGTGGTGTTTACAATCCCTGGAGGAAGATGGGATAAATAAAAAATTGGGAACCATGTAGTTACATTTTTATCAAGAGGAGGAATCCCAAATGAGTCAACGAATACTCATACCTTCCATGACCTACGAAGAAAAAATTAACTAAAAATGGTAAGACCAAGGTAATGTAGTGAGATTCATATAAAATTGAATAAATTAATGAGGTCAGGATGACTTTTTTGAGTGGAAGTGAAATGGTTGAAGGCCATTACTATAAACATCATTTTATGAAATGGATGGTTCAAATGGTTGAAGAATGATCTTAGATCTATGGAGACTCACTAGTTTCTCATTATCCCCTAAATGATTTTCATTGGATGTGAAAAAAAAATTGATATTGGCGATGGTTCATTAGTGAACATGGTTGGCTCGCTGTAAGCTGTAGATGAAGAGACTATGGAAAAATCATGGGACCTTCTTATTCAATATGAAGAAGATATTTTGGAGAAGGTATTGATGATTTAGGCCTCTAATAAGTATGTGGAAAGGATGAATGTGTGATATATTAATGCCAAAAAAAAAGAAGGATCATTGTGTTTTGATTGAAAATAAACATTTAATCATTATCAGAAGCTTCAAAGACCAGAAGATAACAATGTACGAATTCAAGAAATAATGGTAGAAAGTGGCCTATCAATTCAAAGTCATTATCAAAGATAATCCATAAGAATCACTAATAGAATATTCATAGAAATTATATAAGTTGGATGTGTATAATAGGTTTATTTTTTCCTTTGAATATTTTCTTTATCTATTATAGTTTTTGATGTTCTTGGTTGAACTTAATGGTTGTACACTTTTTCCATAAATCATTTTGATAAAAGAACTAACATTTAGTTAGTCATGTAAGGACTACCATATTCCAGAAGTGATGTACTTAAACATTCATAGTATATTTATTTGTACAGTTATAATGTTTATACAAATAGTACATAATAAAAACATTACATGACTATCATTATCGATAAGACAGAACCATGATCAATGAATATTTACCAGTACTTGTTAACTAATATATGCATGAAAAACATCGTAGTTATCTCTCGGAACAATGATTGAAAAAATTAATTGCAACAAAATGGATTAAAATTCTATATAAATAATCAATATGTGTTATTATATATATGAATATATTTTTAGAATAAATGTAAAATAAATCAGTATTTATTGTACGGGATATTTGAATGTGCGTGAATAAATTAGAGAATTTAGCTATTAGATTTATGTTCCCATCTGTTTTTAATAATGATTTTTTATGATTGAATTTACATTATAGAAATTATAAGTTTCTTATCAAATATATAACATTAATTATTCATTTTATTTGGTTATTTAGGAAATTTTGACTTTTTTACCATTTTAACATCTTTGGTTCTTATAAAAACCACAAAAATACTATTACAAAAACCATTCTTAGTATCCACTATGGTTGAGAATATATTTCTTCCATTTCCATGTTTTTAAATAAAAAATTATTATATTCCTATAATTTTATAATTTATTTTGTAATATGTGTGTATATTTAAAAAATGATTCAAATGAATATTTTTCCTTCTATAAAAGAGTCGCATTTGACTTCTTAATAAATATTTGAATGGAGTCTTCATATTATCCTACATGAAGTGAATAGAATTTTACACAACCATGAAAATTGTATTTGTAGATTCTTTACGTACAGTGATCAAATGTTATTTTCAAAGAATATTTTTTCCATAGTAATTTATAATTATTTAAATTTAAAATTAGTTATTTAAAATTGAAAATGGTATTTTACATAATAAATATTGCAGCGATATTTTTACATAATTTTTATATATGATGGAATTATTTGATGTTAATTTTATTTTAATTAGGAAATGATATGATAATACCATACATGATAGTTTCTAATTGTTATATTATAATGATGAAAATATTTTTATGAAACTCATTTATATTCCATGAGATATGTTATGATGAAATGTTGAATTCTCTGTGAAACCAATTTAATATCCACGGGATTTTGTTATAATTTATGAGGAATATTTTATGATCATGTGGAATGAATATGTATAATTTTCATTATGTGATAGGATTTCCTAGAATTATATATAACTCCAATACATTGTTTCATGTATTAATTTTCATTACATAATTTTGGGAAATGATTTTATGTAATCGATCCACTATAATAAACAGATTGTGATTCATAATCTGTTATGATATAGGAAATAGGTGTTGACTATAGATACACATAGATTTTATTGGCATTATAGTTAACCATGAGATAGGAAATTATTTATATGCCTATGTTTGTACTATACTTTTATGAAATGTTATTAGGTTTAAGTTACAATCTCTATGATAATCATTCACTACTGATGATTTCTCACTCTTATTATTATTAAAAATCAATTGATCATGTTTTATACCATGACTAATGATTATGATACATGATAAATTTGGTATAAACAATCAACACAATGATAATGATATCATACCATTATTCTTATCTTATTATTCATTATGATCATTGATTTCTTTGACAAAAATGATCTCACCATCTCATATTTAATATTAAAAGAAATGTTATGCTAGTCAAAAAGAAGGAATTTTATATTTTATGTTTTTAGAAATAGGAATAATATCAATAGAAAGTGTATCCGCATGAATGTAGGAATCATTGACTACTCTATTGTTTTAAATATAATCTAAAAGAGAATTGGATTCAAGGAAATAATTAATAATTATGTACTTCATTATAAAGAGAATATACCGACAGTCATACCATCTAGTAGTGAGATACAATGAAAAATGTATAATTCTAAGCCTTACTTCTTGCAAAAGAGTATTGGAGTGACATTCAAAACAAACATTAGTCCAAACTCATTGCCTAAAAAAATGATTAAAAATAATGAGTCCATGAATTACCACATTGAGGGAACTGTAATGTCGAAAAGGAACATAAATACAATCAACACTATCACAAATGTGGTACTTGGAGAAATCTCTAATGTCCACAAGACTAGGTTTTCCTTTAGAAGATCAATCATCATTTCACATAATCTATACAACAAAAGGAGGAATCTTGAACACTTAAATAATCCTAATAGGGTGAGGGAAATTACCTGGAATGTTTAGGTGTCTCAACATAAAAAAAACTAGAATAGATTTGATGAAATACTTATTTATAATTTTTCTCATTCTGGATATCCACTACAATTTTAGTGGTGGTAGATTAAAAAATAATGGGTGCATGTCCATGAATACCCTTATTACTCACACACCAGATAAAATACCACAGCTATGTATAGGTAATGATGAATAGATTCATTATTTTCCTAGATTTCTAGACTTTCATGACCTCCAATAATAGTCTTTCAATTCTCTATGCCTAAAGATTATCTAAATTGAAAAGATCAAGTATTGATTTCTAAAGAGATAATGTTTCTTTACATCATATGAAAATATGGCCCACATATTCATTATGTTGGTGGAATACTAAAATCATAAAGAGTAAAAAAACAACATTTATTGAAGGAAACCATCCATTGGGAAAATGAGGATGAATATTGTCTAAATGAGGGATAATTAAGAGGTCTGCATCCATTTGTAGTCAAAGGAACCAATATAACTAGATGTTTCATGAATCATTTGTATGAATAATGTTTTAGAGTCCATTAATCCATTTGAGGTCAGCTCCTAAACCAAGAGATCTACCCATGTCATGAATTCATAATTTGAGATGGCTGTGTTATGATAATCGGAGAGGGAATCCATGCATCTCAACTGATATCTTATAATGATAATAGGCTCTCTCGGTTTAGTCGATGAGTTTCTTATGTTGAAAAAGGGACCCCATGTAGTTTTATTTCCAAAATATAATAGTGGAATTATAATTAACCAGCTAGAGAGTGTCTATTTACCTTTTCAAACATAGCATCCATCGAGAGCTTGTTGAAAATTTTATATAGTGAAGTTATCGAGACATCCACTCCTCTAGATATTTTGATCTAATAAATTCCAAGGAATTATATTTAATTTTTTAAAACATATATATGAATTGATGTAAAATATAATTATTTAAAATTTATATAGTTTTGATACAAATACCCATAATATTGTAAGGTTTGTAGTGATGCTTCCAATTGATCATAATGATTTTCCTCTATGTGATGATACTGCTCCAAATAAATCCCATCATATAGGAGTTAATGATTATAATCTATCTATACAGACATTTGTAATCCATAAAGAAGTAAACGAGATCACCACATACTAAATAAGACATGTTCTCCAAGTCATTGGGAGGGATTTACCATTATAGGAGGACAATGTTCTTTTAATCTGTCTCCAAATACGAGTATTGTGGGATTTTTTAGGTCTTCTACAAAAAAATAAGATCCCAAAAATATTTTAATGTTATAGAGAACTCCATTATACAATAAAGTAATTATTTTCATTCTATTTTAAGGAGAAATATTTTTACTAGTATAAATGATTGACTTCCCCCAATATATCTCTTTTCTCGACAAAGTTTTATACTGAAATAGAAAATTATTCATTATTTATGATGTTTTTCATATCTCCCAGAGTGAAAATAAAAATTTCATAAAAAAGTTGAGGTTGTTAAAAGGTTCTTTATCACTTTTAATAGTATTTAATTCACATTTTTACAACCATATTTCTAATGAGTATGATAAGATAGTATTCAATAATGAACAAACTGATAGTAGAGAGAGAGTATCATTCCCTAACCCCCCAAGATGTGATATACCATTCTAGAGAGCCATTTATTAGAATAGAAATATGTTTATATCAATGAATATCTTTGATCCAAAGAATTAATTTCATGTCAAATAAATAGTAGGACAACACATTACAAATAAACCTCTAATCCATTGTATAAAAATATTTATTAATTTAATGATTTACAACTACATTCCCTCCCATGATTTTCATCCTATGTAGGTTCGTACATTATAAGGCAGTGACTGAGAAATCCTAAATATTTCTAAACTTGTTAAATAAAAATGTATTGTAGGAAAAAAATTAACTGATATTATGGAAAGAATGTTTACCAGGATTTTAGTGACAACATTATTTATGGTTTTGACCAGAGTAAATGGCCTAAAATTGCAGATGTCACTAGCATTATCATTATGATCATTGATTATTATATCACCTGTTCACCCATACTATGCATTTGATCACACCCTTTCTTATTAATTCATTACTCGGGTAATAAATAATTTTTTTAGTTGAGTATGTAATGATTGGTACGATGTGACAAGAACACAATGAGTGGTGGTGATGAATGTTCCTAAATATTATGTATGAAAATCATATTTTTACCTTAGAACACTTTTTTTATAAACTGTTTATTGAATACTAGTGTCCTTCCATTAATCTTAAGGCATGTTATCCGTCTAGTAGATATTTCTAGTCTATTAATCTTACTATATTTATGAATTATATTTTGTTTATAAAATAATATCATTATCACTTATAACTAATTCTAAATATATAAATAATTTTATTTAATATATTATTATTTATATGAATTTTTATTCTAGTTCGACCCATGAAGAATGAAAAGTGACTAATAATGACCCATAAATATTTTCATTAATAGTTAATGGGTTTTTGATTATCCGAAATGGTTATGTTTCACATAAGTTGATGTAATTTACCTTTCATAAATTAAAATCAACATTATCATATAGTATAAAATTTATATAAATAAATTAATATACATAAATTATATCTACTAAAATTCTAGTGATGGCACATAATGATACCAAATTCCAAATAAAATTTAATGGGAAACCAACAAATACCATAATCCTTTGTACCTTTATTGACTTATGATAGAAATAATTATCATGAATAAATATCTTAGGTGTTGAGATATAGGTAATCAAAACCACTTCCAAAAAATATATCAAGTAGATGTAGTGAGAATTTATATATAGTTTGGGTTTATCATATAATTAAACTTAGTTTCATCCCCCAAAACATCATAGGTGTTTTAATGAATAGAACATACAATGGATCCATGTATGAACTAAAAAAACAATTCTATAATACAACCATTTACAACTCTAATAAAACATTATCCCATGATTCATAACCAATATTAACTCTAATTCATATAATATCATGCAAATATAACCATAATAAATCTCACCTTCAATACATATATGATAACTAGATTGATTTACAATCATAGTTACCTCACACTATCGTAACATAGATATTTCAACCACTCCTATATACCTCTCAATAAAATACCATTCATAAATTTCCCAACCTCATGGTTGTCATTATAAGATATAATGTTTGGATTCTAAGAATTTACTTGGAAATAAAAACGTTTGGGAATAAAAAGTTAATTTTAGTAGTCAATCATGAAATTTACCCAATATTATATCCATTGGTGAGTGGACAAAATATAATTTTGAAATAGAAATATGACCAATGACCCTATAATTGATATATAACTCTACCTTGATGATTCATATTTATTCAATACAAAAATTTAACGTATCATGAGGAGTTCTTAGGGAATTTGATTTTCCAATAAGGATGAAATTTCATACGGGTTCAGGGTGGATTTAGAATATAGACCCATTCATTATTAAGGTGTTTTTTTCATTGGTGTATATCTTCTTATAAATAATTCTATATATCATGTAGTTCAAATTCCAAAAGTTTAAATAATGATAAAATATTCTATTTGTGTATATGGGGAATACAAAAAAAGATTATATACACAACAAATTAGAGTAGTTATAGTTGATATGATTATAACATGATGTTGTATGGACTAACCCATCAAACAAAATACCCCTCACAACCATTTTAAAATTATAAATAGTAATAAATCAATAAAATAGGATTCTATGTTTTCATCAACCCTTGTATCATGTATGTTATCCTTTATTATCGTATGTTATGTATGTAATGTGTTTGTGTGAAGATTGCGATGGTTTAAAATCCTTTTGGAATGTTTTGTGGATTTTATAGAGGTACCTAGTTTGATAATGGTTAGTGGAAACTAGGAAACTACGTCAGAAAACCATGTAAACGAAGATAGTGGGATCAAGGTAGGCTCATATTTAGTGGCATAGTATTTTCAATCAATGTAGTGACGTAAGAGTAACCATAAAATGAAGAATAGTGGTGTTCATTTGGGTTAGTGTACATTTTTTCAAACCGTGAAATCTTACCACATGATGGGTGTTCATAGCTAGTGGTTGGAATAAGTTTTTCACCTGGATTTATTAAAAATTGTCTTAAAATATGCATTATTAAAAATTTGATATGAAAATTGTGGATTTAAATTTTATTTATTCCTCAACCATGCATTTTTCACTCTATTATAAGACTAAATAATTTTTTGTCCCCACTAAGGATATGGATCCCTTCATCATTGATCATTGAGAAATATATTAGAAAATTATGGCATGTTCAAAGCCATGTTGCATGGTAAGTATCCAATATTAGTGTTTTTCATAGATATATTATTCTTCCCTATCTTGTATACATTGATATATTACATCAGGGATAAAAATATGATAGATTATTCCAACAATTATGATATTTTGTCGTGTTGATTTTAGTTAATGATATCTATGGTGTGTTTTTAGAGTTTTAAACATGTTGTTGAAGAATTTGTGTCATCCTACATTTATTCAATAATTTCGGAGAACTGTGTCTTCCCTCTCGACTCCTATTACTAGAACATGAGGGCGTAGTTTCAATTTTATTAATATTATATGATTTTTATGGAAATGGTTTTGTAAATTATTATATAATCCTTCATTAATAATGGTTTATGAAATTAGTGAATTGTTTTTAAATGTTATTTTTTGAATTATTTTAAAATGATAATTTTTTTAAAAAAAATTGTTTGGTCTTATTCATGGGAATAATTCTATGTAAATGTATACAATAATAAAATGTTTTATTAAAATGGAATGAACTAAATTTTTTTGTCTTAGTTTCGGTATAATTGGTTGGTGTGTGTTCATTTCATGGAAATATCTCCATGTAAGTGTTGTGTTCCATTTGAGTATTGGAATATAGTTACCTTATGATGATTTGGATGATCAATGAGACTCCTCTCAGGAGTATGGAAGTATCACCTGACCATGTTTGTGCAGGTTGTAATGGGTTATTAAAAATGGATTTGTAAAATTTATTGAAGTACATTTTTGGTTGCTTCTGTTGAAAATTGGTTTTTAGAAAATTATTGGCTTTGATACAAACTGTTATAAGTGTTTTAATGTTTTCATATAATTTTTTTAAATAAAGGTTATAGAATTTTATATCCTTCTAGCCTGAGTATCTAAGTAATTTTTGAAAAACATCACATGACTCATTAACCATCATACTCTATATAATTTTTTTTATATTTTATTTATTGAGAAAAAATTAAAGTAAATGTTTAAAATTTCTTTATTGATTCATCATGATACATTGATCATGAATTTTTGAGTTATATATTAGAGAATTCTAGGGGTAGTGGAGTTGGGGTCACTACATTATTTGATCATTTCTGGTTTCATATTTTACTTTTTTATTGTGATATGGTATATGGAATAGTTTGGTATAGTTGTCAGTTGGTATTACATTGTTTTGTATTTAATTTTTATCATGAATCATATAATGGATATTTTTTTGGGTTGTCATGAATAAGTTGTTTTATTTTAAAATGAAAAATATCTACCATCAATTTATTAATCCATTATAATATATTTTCGTCCATTAGAGTCTTGGGTATTTAACATAATGCCAACTAATATTATACCACATTATCAATCCAATGAGTATGGGATGAATGTTACCAGTGGTTTCATTTTTTTAACCATGTGTTTCAGTTATTTTAGTCGTAGAGTTGAAAATTAATTTGAGTTAAATACATGAAATTGAAATGTTGAAAATAGAAGGATATTAATAAAATGGAATATAGAGCATTAATATCATATATAACCTAATTATTTTGATCAGCATGTTACCATGGTGTTTAGGAAGATGGCTATTTTTAGTCATTAAGAAATGGTCTACCTCATTTCCATGTGTTTAACTAATTAGAATAGAAATCCAAGCATTGATTAAAATGACATCCCACTATTAGTGAATATTTCATTTGGAGTAATGATTTATGTTATGGTTCAATAGAGTTTATTTTTTAAAATAATTTAATTATTTTAAAATAGATATTTTTAAAATCATATTATTTTGATATTTTAAAAATATTTTTATTTTTGAAAATCATTGGATATTTTTCTAAATATTGTTTAATGTTAAAAATGATAAATTTGATAATTAAATGTTTTGATATATTTTATGTGGTAGAATGTTAAATTATAAAGCCTTTAGTTTCAATATAGTGAGGATTATTGGTGTTTTATTTGTTATAATAATGGAACTGACTACTCATAGAAGTAACCAAACAGGATAATAATCTATGAATATGGATGCACCTATGTAATAGGTGGAAAACAACTAGTTTATATTATTTAACAATATTTTAAAGATTTTTATTGATGAAATATAAATGATGAACCAAGATAATTTGATAATTCCATTCAATTACAAAAGTAAAATACACCGATCTTTTGGGGTGATTTGAAACCAGAGAAGGAAGATCAGTGGTTTAATTGGTTGGTTTAAATATTAACATTACTAGAAGGATTTTACTGTAAAATGTTAAATTGGAAATGTACTTCACAGAGGATCTTGAAAGCTAGTGATGACATTTAGAAGTATAGGCTAAATTAGGTCAAGGAATTTTATAGGAGGATTTTGAATAATTTTTTTCAAAAAATTATATCCTCATGCATTCAAGATTTATATTACATAGAACTTTTTTTTATTGAAGTATGAAAATTTATCAATGTTATGACTAATGGAAAAATTCTTATATTTAGTAATCTTTTCAGCTGAATTTTAATAAATTACACCATTAAAGGGACACATTTTTCATATTAGGGTAGTATCTGGAGATTCGCATGAATATTGTCACGATTTGTATAACATATTATAAGGAGATAGTTAATAGAGAGACTATATAATGAAGGGGAATATCAAGAGATAAAGGAGGGGAAGCATGTTGAAAAATTTTGGAAATTGTGTAACGCTAATACTTAGAATATGCATATGTGGTCCACAGATTTCTAATGTAGGGAAATGACTCAAAATTAGATGGTTGGATCCGTGAATAATCATCCAAAACCGAGTGTATAGTTGTATTATTTCAAAATGGATGTCTTAGAAACCAAAATAAATATTATATAGAATAAAATATAATAATCCCTCATTACAACTGGATGTGAAATATTCTGTGTTATCGACGTTGTGCTCCAAATATTGGTTTTCGGGACACATCCCATGTGTCACAAACATTGAATGCTTTGATGGGATAAGAGAAGAAGAATACTTCTCAACAAAAAAATGTTCTATCCATGGTTATTGAATGAATATAATGACTTATTACCAAGTAAAATATCAATAGGAAAACAATGAACAATGTCCAATGAGTAGGAAGTTATAAAAAATTCATAATGTTATCGTGGAAGATCAATATAGACCATTGATGGTGGTGGGTATGATTATTTTTATATCTAACATTATTCAAGATTTGTTTTGATACATTTTCATCCCATTCAAATATTATTTTTCATACTAATCACATTTATGGTTTAAATTTCAAGATGATTCATTTTGTGATAAAACATTAAACACCGCATGGCCAAATAGAATGTAGAGTCTTTATATATAATGTATGATCTATGAAAATTGATGGATTTAAAGTGATTTGGGATTTATTAAAGCATTATATAGATGTCTATGACATAATACTATGTATGGATTGGTTAAATATTTTAATAGTTCAAATAAATTATGATACATTAAGGATTAGATTTAAGAATGATGATCAAATCTAAAATTTCTTTTTAGGATAAAAAAATGTAAGGAAACTATAATATACATGTTAGAAAAATTAGTTTGATCGATCTCATACCAGATTATATATCTGAAAATGTAATTGGTGTATGTGATCATTAATAGAAATTTATCATAGTTTTTTGGATAGTTTTATGATGTTTGTATCTCGAATCTCTAATATTTTCCCCCTGTAATAGAAGTTGAGTTCATAATTAAACTCTTCCCACGGTCCAATACTATCTCACATATTCCATAACAGATTTAATTAATAGAATAGAGTGATTTGAAATTTAAATTGTACAATTTTGAAATAAAGGGTTTAATTCATCCATGTATGTCCCTATGGGAAACACTGGGCTTGTTTGTGAACACGTTGGATGGAAATCCAAGGCTGTGTGTGGATTATCATTTGCTTAACCAGGTAAAGATAAGAAATCAGTATACCCTTACACACCTTTATGATCTATTCAACAAATTCAAGGGATCCCAAGGGTTTTGAAAAAGGGAAATTTGATTAGAAAATAGCCAATTGTTTGTTCAAAAGGTGGATTTTTTTATGATACAATTTATAAGAGCATAGACCATTATGAGTATGTGGTTATTCATTTCAGTGTTTCTAAGGTAGAATCCTTCTTTATTTCATTCAGGAGTCATATATTTTCAAAGTTATATATATCCATTATTATGGTGTTTATGGATGACATGTTTTTTTATTCACAAAAAAGGATATGCATGAGTTTAATGCCATAACCTTAAACATGTAATATTAATGATTAAAGTCAATGATTTACATTGAGTATATTTTTTGGTTTTGAGTTTTAGATAATTCATAAATCACTAATAAATAATAACTCAAATTTAAACAATGTGGATACCTCTATAATATTATCCATTTCTCCCACAATATTAAACGTTTAAAATTACATATTATATATTTTTCTTGATAGATATATTCTTGAATTCTTTATTTCTCTTACCCATTGTTATAACATGTGAAATCATTTAAAAAACATGGTCAGTGCTCAAAAATAACAGTAAGGTGTATAATATAAGTAAGTAAAACATTACTCAATGAATATTTATAAACCCATGAAATCATAAGAATCCTGAAAACTTATTTTTAATAATAATTTATAATGGTAACTTGTGGCATCCATATCATACTAACATTTTAGCTTTCACAACTAAATATGGATTAACCTTCATTGTTAGAATTGGAATACCCATCATAGTATATTCCCTAAATCAATTAAGAGAATCCTTATTATTTTACTCTATATCATTACCCAATATATCAGAGAGATATCATAGTCTTTCCTTCCCTTGGATAATCATAGAACCTCTTGTATACACAAGAAATTCCATAGAACAATAACATGATCATAACTCATTAACCGCCCTAAAGAAAAAATAAAAATTCAACATTGCTAACACATGGTATCATTTAATGATATTGATATAATAAATCTATTAACATGACCATTTTCTATTCCAAAATACCTAAATATTTAATATGGTATTTACTTTTCTTTTAAAAACATTATGGCTTGTAGAGGAATCCAAATAATGTATAATGGTCATAATGACAAAAAGGTGGCTGTCACTACTTATTTTTAAAACAAATCATTTTTTCCTTTAGTGAAAATATTTATATAAAAATTATTCCTTTAAACTATTTAATGAAAATAAATTTCAATGTGTTTGATTATACACCTAACAAAAGAAGGTAGTGTATAACATAAAAATATTCTACAATGAAAAGGGATTGAGAGGAAGCCCCTTTCTGTAAGTCTGACTTGTCACGTACTATCTTTATATTCCTGAATAATAAACATAGATTAATTTATAATTTCATGAGAATATTTTACATGTTAATTATTTATGTTAAATCACATATTAACATATTGTAAAAATTTAATAATTACTTAAGTTAATATTTGATGTTTTGTCGATATTCAACACTTGAGTCGAAAATTAACATGTTTTTTATGTCACTATAACATGTGGTCAAAATTCTATAATATACATAATATTTTTCAAGACATAATAATCTATTTAATACCTTAATAAAACTTTTTAAATCAAACCATTAATTATTATTATGAAAAATGGACAATGTTGTATTCAGGGAGGCGGTATGTCGTACTTTTGCATGAGTAATGTTTTAATTTTTTATTGATCATTACAGAACTAAGGTTATTATTAATTTATCTTTATATAATGATAATAATACAACTAACATCATAATAATCCTTTAAATATACATATATATATATCATACAAGTGATGTGGTGACTAACTATGAAACACATTGCTTTGTAGAGGTGATATTTCACATGTATGAATGAATGATGTTATTGTCTTCATGTGCATGTATGGTAAGAAAATAATTGAAATTTAATTATTTTACAAAGATAAATATTTTCTGAATATCACATATGAATACTAATTCCATCATTATTTCTGATCTTGAAAGACGCTAATGAAAAATGAATGTAATCGTTTCGTGGAGGTGATAATTCACACATACACTTGAATGATTAATTCCATTCCCATTTGATGGATGTAGATATAGATTTAGGGGATTATATTAAAAAAAATAAAATATCATTATATTTATGATTCATGGTTTATTGTTTCATCTTTGAATAAGAGTATTTAATGAATGTGTAAGAGGAAAAAATAGAAATTCTTAAAAAAGATACCTCTTCTTCGGTTGATCACCACTAAAGTCCAACATAACACATCTAAGAAGGGTGTTATTACAAAACTAAGGCCCAAATAATATATGGAGGTATTATAGGAATCTTTTTGCTTAGATATTTTTCGAAGTAAAAGGCTATTGAAGAGTGATTATTAGATAAAATATGATACCTTTTTATAGGAGAGGGGAGGGGCACCCTTGTAAATTCTTAAAAATTTAAATTAATATAAATTATTTTTTAAATATAAATGCTTAAAAATTTAAAAAATTATAAAATAATTTGTTATTATATTGAAATAACATGATTTAGTTATTTTTAGACATGTATTTAGTTTCTTGTAAAAATTATATTTCCCTTTTAGCATTGACTGTTCTTTTTCAATTTCAAAAGTGGTATCAACATTTTAATTGTTATAAGGCAATTAAGATTACATATATTAAATCACATTTACATAATTGGACAATTAATTGTCTTTTAGACATTATAAATTCCAATTTTTAATTTTTAGTCAATTTTATATTTTTAAATTATTTAATAAATTAATAATTTTATAACACATTAATTATGTCAATTTGTAAACATTTTAATTTATTAAATTTAAATAAAATCTAAAATATAGATAAATTTTAAAAAGAATGATTAATAGTATCATAACATGACATATTTACCAACAATACCATGTATGACATAAATTATGTCAAATTATATTTTTTATATTATTCATACTATCATTTATGTGATTACTTCAAAGTAATCAATACAACATCATTGTGTGATAATTAAATTAAATTATATTACATATTAAAATTCTAAATAAAATACCATGATGTAAGAAATATTTTTATTTTTTTTTAAATTATTTTTACTCAAATATATCACTTATATTAACCCAAATCAAAATTCATTTAGTAAGAATTTAAATGTTAATAACATGTTTTACATTACTTCGGATTAATAGTTGTAGGTGTCGTAATCAAAAAAATGTGGCTTATAAAGGAATACATATAGTCCTTAGGGTTTCCCTATTCGTCTATATATCATTAAATAATAGTAGTTAAAGTTTTAGGGTAGTTTTATATTATTATAATATTATTTTTACCATTATTTACCAGATTTACTCTTTAACTGTTGAAAATAAAAATAATTACCTTAGTTAATATTCATAATGTCAAAATATAAAATGAAATATTTACATAATTTGTAATATATAATTCTAAATATGGATTATATTTTTCCAAATTTAAAACACAGATGTTGTAATAATTAATGTAATATTAATCCCTCCTGTCAAAATGAGAAAGAAAGGGTTTTTTATAAGAAAAAACCATCAAAATATTGTCATATATCTTATCCAATTTCAAGTGTGAAATTACATTCAATTAAAAAAATTGGACTAAATTATAAAAATATTAGTCCAATTACACTTTAAAAAAATTTAAATTAAAAACCTAACTATATAAATAAATTAGATGAAAATGCAGTTTTGAATTAAAATGTCGTAATTTTTACTATTCATATAAAAATATATTTTATCATACTAATAAAAAAATAAATAAAAGTAATTTTTGATGTAGCTCTTCTAAAAAAGATTTTTAGTTTTTTATTTTGAACATATATCATTTTCAAAATCTATATTTAAAAAGAGTTTACCCTCAAAAGATAATAAAACTACATTTTCAAAAATGTTAGAGTATATTATGCTTAAAACTAGATTTATTGTTATTTTAATCCTCTAAATTTTTTTAGGTGAAAGTAAAAACACTTAATAAACATGTGTAAACATAATATAATTATTTCTGTTAATTCACTCCATTATAATGGCTAGGAGATAACTACAATTTAATATAATAATACTAATAATGTATTAATTTTTTGTATAGCTCATTCTTGCGTGTAACAAATGATTTCAGAGAAACCTATTATTTTGTATTGAGTAATCTATCATATATAGCATATCATTTTAATTAATCTTAATATATATATCATAAATATCAAAATATGTGAAATAGTCTTCTTTTATAATTACCTGAAATGTAACAATGAGAAACACTTCGATAAAGTGATGAGAATTTCCAATCATCATGCATTGTTTTGAAATAATAAAACAGTTTTTTTGGAATCGAAGATATGTTTTCATGTCCATTTTATCTCTAAAAGAGGCATTTAAATGGATAAAAAAAGATAGAAGCTGTTATAACTTAGAAACATAAAATTAATGTCTAAGAGATATAAATTTTCCAGGGATTAGTAGGTTATTACCAATGATTTCTTCATGAATTTGAATGATTATAATATCCAATCAATGATTTTGAAATTAAAGGTGATCCACTTCATTTTAATTCTGAATTTCAAATTTCATATCAAAGAATAATATTTTCCTTACATCGAAATCAATCTTGATTTTCTATAGAATCGTGCCACATGTATGTGGTGTATTGGGATGCTTCGAGATCTAGATTGGGATGTATTCTCATGTAGGGAGATCATGTTAATTTTTATGAATCATATCATTTACACTTTTATTATATTAAATACCCAACATGTTATTTGAAATTTTATGTTTTACTCAATGCTTTTAATACTTTGTGTGATTACATATTTCATGAGAATGTCATGGTCTTATGAATCATAAGATCATGAAATATATTTTCAACCAAATTGATTTAAATAAATGAAAATTAACATGGATGGATTATCTCCCAATATTTTAATTTTACTGGATGTAATCGCTGGGTAATAATATCTAATTGGCATATGCTTTAATCCAAAATTCATAGGATTAGTAAGAAAAAATGGATTTTGATAATAGGAAATTGATGTTGTTGATATCTAACATGAACAAGGAATGTGAAGAACAAGGTAGTGTTTTAGTTTCATCCTATTATATTTTACACATGATTTGTTGAATATGGTAAAAGAGGCAAAAAATATAATACATAATGTGTTTTTATGAGGTGAATAGTAAATTTTTTAGTGACCTTCCAGGGGTGGACATTGGATAGGATTTCATTTTTGTGATATTGAGGATGTATTTTCATAATTATGGATTTTAAAAAAACATATTGATGATTATAACCATTCAAGTTAGATTGTTTATCCTAGAATACAAATGGGGTATCTAGCATTGAAAGCATTGTTTTGGCAGGTTGGAATGTAAAGGAAGGAAACTAAATTTGTTTTGAGATGACCCATCAGTTAGTAGGTTAAGGAAGAGAATAAATGGCTATAATGTATATTACTGTCATTACCTATTATTATTTAGAAATGGGATGATATGGCTATTTATTTTTTATAAATCATTTGAAATGATTGTTTATAAATATGATGGAAAATGGGTGATAGTAGATTAGATCACAAAGTCAACCAGTTTCATCCATATTATTTAAACTCTTACGGTACCTAATTTTCCAAAAATCTATATTTGTGAAGTGGAAAATAAGATAGGTATATTTCTTTCGATAGTATCAGACCAAGATACGTGGTTTATATATCATTTTTCAAAGTACATAATGAAATCCCTTGGGACTCTGTTTACAATTTTTATGGATTATCATCCGTAGAAGGATAGATAATATTAAAGTAATATATATATATATATTTAGACATCATATGGGATTTTTCTATGTTTTTTTATCATGGTAAGAGAAGATACAATTAGTGTTGTTACTATATAACAATGGTTATCAGGAATCAAAACATATGTCATCCTTTGAATCATTTTATGGGATTCTTTGTCACTCTCCACTTTATATAGTGAAAATAAGTGAAACATCACTGGTTGGTCTGAGACCTATCCATGAAAAATAGAGAATATTCAATTTATCTGAAAGAGGATGTATATAAATCATAGTCAACAGAGATCATTTGCAGATCATCATCGGTGACTATTTTCATTAGAGGTGAGTAATGATTCGTATTTGATATTCTCTCCAAGTCTTGGGAAAAAATTTCATGTTAAGAATGTAAATATAAATCATAGATTCATGAGTCCTATTAATATACACAAATGGGTTGGTGAGGTGGAATATAAGTTGGATTTTCTACCCATGTTCAGTTCAGTTCCTAATGTGTTTACTGTACCTTAGTTGATAAAGTATCATCCCAATCCAAATCTACTGAATCGATGTGATCATGTTGACCTGGAGTTGTAGGCTTCATTGGTTTTTGTGTAATTGTATATTTCGGATATGTAAGATAAATTATTTTGTTGAAAAACATCTGTATATTTTACGGATTGTGGTAAAATGGTATGATTCAAGAAGAAAAATGGGGACAAGAAATGTAAATGGTCCACCAATGACCCTAACTCTTTCTGGATAGTGTTGGACTTGTAAAATCCATGGGATAAATACCAATAGAGGGGATAATCTAGCACAACGAGTTTCAAGTAAGTATCAATTTCATTATTTATTTTTTTTATTTAATGTTTTTGGTTGATTTTTAGAAGTGTTTGGATGTATTTTTTATTGTTTTGGGGATTTTATAGAGGTGCGCGTTTTGTAGAAACCATGTAACACATTCCATAAACCCTGTGAGGGCAGACAATGGGCTCTGGTTAGGGGAACAGTTTGGTTCATATCTCTACCAAAATGTGGTACCACCCATGACTAACAATGAAATTTCGAAGTGTTTGGTTCAACATAGTTGGTGAACAGTTTATCTAATCATGTGAACCAACCTTGAGATGTGTGTTTATAGGGTGTGTCTGTCACATTATGTTTTATATTGTTTCTGAATCGTGTGCCAAAACAATGCATGATTAATAATTAGTTTTGAAATTAGTAAATCTTGTATTTATTTTCACATTAACCACTTTTTTCCCCTATTATAATCCTAGCCTATTTTTATATCCTCTTAAATACCTTGGGGAGCCTTCTCTTTAATCTCAGAGTGACCTATTGAAAAATAAGTGTGTTCAAGGCTTGATTTCTATGCAAGTCTCCATACATGGTGTTTTATCACATATCTATTATAATTACCATTAATCTATTCATATAACTATTTAATTGGGGATTGAACCATGATATCTGATACCACTAATGATGATATTATTATTTGCTGATATTAGTGAATTAGATCAATGTTTTTTTTGTAGTTTCAACACCTTTTATTGAAGAATTTTCATTGTTCTCCATTTCTACCACAAATCCTGAGGTAGGTAGATTCAGTCACATTTCTTTATATTAAAACAAGAATATGTGTATTCAGAATAATTGAATTTCATTGAATTTATTGTATGATTTTTGTGAAATGGATGGTAGAGGACAATATTAGTGATAGGTTGTGAGATGGTGGGACTGTTTTACTAAATGTTTTTTGAATTGTTTTAGAATGATGATTTTATAAATTCTTTTTGTTCTAATTTGTGGAGTTTTTAGGTAATGGTTTTCTTAAAAAATATTATTTTATTAAAATTTAAGAAACAATTGGTTTGTAATGGTTCTTGGAATAATTGTTTGGAATGTGTTTATTTCATTAATGTGGTCTTGTGGATGGGTAATGTTTCATTGGGGAAAATTTATATTGTCACTGGGTGACAACATTATTGATCGGAAAGATAATTCTCATTAGTATGGATCAATCACTTAAGAATTCATGTGTGTGTTGGAACAGGTTGTGAAAAATGGTTTTCAGAATTTGTTTGAAGGATGTTCTCTGTTATTTCGATGGAAACTATTTGTTGATAAGTTATTAAATTTGATATAATCTATTATTAATAATTTAAACTTTTTTAGTTAAATGTTTTTATATAAAACTGATAAAATTTTATATCCTATTTACAATTTTAGAGAATTCATTTAGGGAAAACCTATTAAGTTTAATAACTCACCTATTGATTTGGGAGTTTAGTGCATTTGAAGATGTTGTTTATTGAAACGTTGATAATTGGAAATTTAAAATATCTATAGTGACGCATCCTGATTCTATGATCATATATTGTGGTGTTGGAGGTTGGATAATGGCAGTAACTAAGGAATTCGTTTCATTGAAGTATTTTAGATTTTTCAGTTTTGCCTTCCTCTTTTCACTCTGATATCAGTTAGGAAATATTTTTATATTTTTATCAATTTGTATAACATTAATTTATATTACATTGTTAACATAAATCATAATGTGTATATTTTTATGGTTACATTGATTATGTAATATTTATTTATATGGAAAAATTATCCCTCATTTATTTATGAATCCCCGGCCATTTTTTCCATACATTGGTGTCAAGGAGATGTAACCTAATACCACATAATATCCTATCAACATTTCAGTCCAATGAGTTGGTTTATGGATGTTGTAGTGTAGTATTAGAATATAATGGATTAGGAATCATCCTTATCCATATGTAGTAGATATGGATAGTATTATGGTGTAGTATTATATGTAGGATATCATGGTATAAGATTTTGTTAGGGACAACTCCCTTAAGTCGGTGGTGCAATTTTTTTCAGACATGATGTTATATAAAGTTTAATTTATATCATATTTACCATTTCATCAATCTTATTTTATTTTTGTTCATAAAAATAAAATATTATTCCTAGTTTATATGAGATTTTATGGATTCCAATAAAATGTTTTTGTTAATGTTAGGAGTTATTCACTACACAGGGGGATTGGTCAGGGTTAAAAGAATTGATTCTTAACCGTGAATATGTAATGCGTGTGAACTTATAACATGGTACCTAATATAATTAAATATTAATTTTTTTATCATACATGACATGTATTAGTTTATGGTGGTATGTTACCAAAATATGATAATCCATGTCATGTGTTTTTCCTCTCAATAGCATTCAATATATCTTTACAAATGGTTGGATCTTTGTACAATGACTTCAAGACCATCAGTAGATGCATGATTAAAACACCCATTCATATTAAATTATTTTAATATAATTAAATCAACTATTTGATAAAATGAAACAAATGATAATTTATTTCATTCATGCATATGATTCTTGGATTATCCCATGAATGAAATCACCTATTATAAATGGATGATTAAATGAATGAATTACTAAGGATAAACTTCATGGATATATGAACCACTTCTTTATGATGTAATTGGGTGTTATTGTTTTTCAAGATTCTTGGTCTAGAATCCTATATGACAACCCCAATATTTTATATTGTTTATTTCATGATTTATTACATAATGATACATATATTACCATCCTAATAGATAATGATGAATAGTTTCCTTGGAGAATTCAATAAAAATCACTGAAACATGAAATAGGTATACAAAAACATTAATTAAAAACTCAATAACATGCCCTTAAATTTCCATTGATGTTTTAATGTTTCGTATGATTACATCGAGAAATATATAAAATCAACAAGATAAATAACTCCTTGAATGGTAATAAACAAAGCATAACATGTTGAATTAAACTATTATGAGTGAAGAGGCATATCAAGATGAAAAAAGTATTATAATATTAAACATGAATAGTGAATCATGATATAATATAAAGACATCAACGAATAATTAAAATTTAAAAAAAAACATAAACCATGAGATAACAAGAACAATCGAAGGTTATACAGAAATACATCATAAAATATTGTCATTATTTCAGCCACCTTTGAACCATACATGGTATACAATGGGATAAAAACTCTACCCAATGCATTTTACGGCTATACAATTCAATTCCAACCCTTCACATTCATATGATGTACCTGAATTTTTGTATCCCATAGAATAAATAACATAAAAAAATTTGCATCACATACTATCCAAAAATTAATGATTTTGGGTTTCATAAAAGGAATTAAAAAATAAATGTAAGATAGTTTTTTATAGGTTAATTTATAGGACTGTAAATGTGTATCGGTATTCACAACACAAAATTTCATCATGGAATGTTATAGGGGAATTTCAGCAGCATAATGAGGGAAAACAATTGTTCATGGAAGGGTTTACGGATAATGAAAGGTGGTCTCTAATTTCATGGGAATTTCATGTTCAATAAATATATTTGAAAAATGAAAATTAATAAATGAATAATTGGAAATTCAAAGGATTATTTTAAAGAATGTAGTTTATTAATATAAACACAGAGAGAATCTATTACCAAGAGATGATGATTTTAAATAACTAATGGGAGCTCATTTAGATCATAAAAATAGATTATGAGTCATTTCAAGAGGTTAAGTGAGTTTAAAACATAACAAATGGGTATTAGTGAAATGAAATGGGAGGTTGGGTGTGTATTTATTAAAAAAGAGAAGTAATTTTTTTTTGGGACCTAATTGATAAATAATTCAAAATGATATACCTTCCAAAAGGTTATTAAATTATTTATTCCAAATTGGATTATTTTTAAATATATTATATGGATAAGAACCAAAAACATTGGAATAATATCATTTTTGTTCTAGAAGTGTGCCATGATTATAATGTATTAATTTTAAAATAATAAAATAAAATATAATATTTGGTGGGTTCATTAATGATTTTTATAAATAATCAAATAACATAAAATTATAATACATGAAATGTGATATCTATTTTCCATCATACTAGGCCTTAATTTTATTTTTTTAATATTTTCATAGCCATTATGATGTGATAACATAGACAATATATTTTTATAGTATTAAAATTTTTATTCGAAAAAATTGAATATCTCATAAAATTAAAAAAAATTAACCATTAACTAATTCTGATGTTTTGAATTAAAAAAACTATTTCACCAAAAAAATTAAATATCATAATTTAAATGATTATATTAAAAACCATATTTTCTAGAAAATATTAGTTTTGATAATTCAAACAACATTATCACTATGATAAACAATACAATGGAATTTATTATATTATATTATAATTTAAATTAATAAAATATTATGTAATAAGAGTATTTCATGAAAATACATTTAATTTAAATGTTCTTCAATTAATTAAAAATCATTTTTTATTGAAAATATATACTTTCAATAATAATATTTTGTATTCTTTATATCTAAATATAGATTTTATTCACATAAGTTTTTAATGATATTTATATAGAAACAATGAAATAGGATAAATATAATCACTAGTTAATTTCAAAAAAATAGATAAATTCACATTATTATAATCATTATATATGACCCTCTATTACACAAGCTTAAACCTTATGAGTAAGGTGGGTGATGGTGGCACATTCATAGTGAGTTTTAGTGAACGTGTTTTGGTAGGTAAACGTGATATGATAGAACATCTCTCATTAAAGGGTTTTCAAAAGTTTAAGTTATTGAATATCATATTGTGCATGGTCAATGAAAAATTATAGTGATTATATCTTCATTGGATGCTGTAACAAATGGGATTCATGTTCGTTCCTATTATATAGAAATAAATACTATAGAGGGTAGGGGAATAGTACTTGTAAAATTGATTAATAAAATGTTATTATTGAAGTGATTATATTGCACCCTAGAAACACTTAAAAATATATGAATCTTACTGAAATGAAATATGTTATTATGAAACAAAAAAAATCTTATTTATTGAAAAAATACATCAAAAAGTTACAAAACATATCCCCTCGGACTAAGTAGGTGGTAATATTAAATCTATAACATTCACCATCAACAAAATGGGAATACTGATAATAAACATTATAACCAAAATGACGTAGCACTTTCCATTTGGATCTTCTATAAGTAGAAACCCAATGAAGAGGATTAGGGTAAGATTATAGAGGAACATAAAAATAAGAATCATCCTTACAATAAGATGGTTATCAAATTTACTTTGTTTTGTTAAAATAAGATTTCATTTAAAGTTATGTATTTATACATAAATGACCATTACATCTAGCTGTTTATTCTCTTTTAAAATAAGATTATAAATAATCATCCTAAAGAAATAACTATTATTTATATTTATATATCCATTTATGTGTATATTTTTGTTGATTTCGTAATTAATGAACATTAAAAAGAGGGTTAATTTGAATAAACATACATACTAAAATTATATCTAAGATCTATTTTCATTTTTATAATTTTATTTCAAATTTTGAATTTTTATAAATTTGATTGAGATTCACTCGCTTAAATTATAAATATATTTTATTTTGATGAAAATATAATAGTTTCTATGTATATATTATTTTAAATAAAACCATTTTCTATCAGGAAATAATGAAAATAATAATAAAAAGAAAAGTATATATGAGTTTATGGAAGAAATTATTTTTTATAAAAAATGTTATGTTATTTAAAATATTAATTTATAAAATATAATAAATCAAATTTGTTACAATAGAAGATATATGTATTTTAGGAATCATAATTGAAAAAAAGATCATATATCACATATATGTTTTTTGAAATAGATGAAATAGTGAATTATGGTTTTTATAAACATTTGAATATCTATAATTTAATGCATTATATAAATATATAATTATATATTATATATGAATAACATTATAATAATGATAATAATAAAAATAATTAAATATTAAAAAATTTATAATAAAATATATGAAATTATAAATACAAATTTGCTTATATAATATAATTATGTGTTTATGAAAATATAAGTACTGTTATTTTAAATAAACATGAAAATTATATATATAATTTTTATTATATTAATATTATAAAATATCAATATTAATTATTGAAGAAATATAATTTTTAGTATGTATAATGTATTTAATATTAAGGTTTAATAACTAAAAATATGTATATATATATATATGAAGTAATCATATTTTTATATAATGTGTATAAAGAATGAAATGAAAGTCATAACTATATTTATAAAATTAATATGATAATTTAAATAACAATGAAATATGAGATAAAATAAATGATAAAAAGTGATGTAGAAGTGAAAAGAGATGAGAATGGTGTTAAAATAAAAAAACTAAGGTAAAACCTGTAATGATGAAAAAATAAATAAAAAATAGAAGCAATTGTGATAGAAAAAGTAAAATAGGGGCACTATTTTTTAGGGGTTGAATTTGATGAACCCCACCCCGTATTCTTCTTATTTATGGTTTTGACGAATTATGGACCACCAGGGAACCATGCACGTTCCATTCTAGATTACTGAGCCGAGTGTCGTTCATCTGAAGGAGAATCTTATGATGTGTGTTCTACTCACTTGATTTTAGATATATTCATCTATGATTTCAATTTTTCCCAAATAATTAGATATTTGTATGTCATATTCATCATATCTGCTAACCTCATTCTATCTTTTAGTTCTTGGCATATTCCCACAACCAATGATGTGATCACGCCCTTCCAAAGATCAGTGATAATTGTATTCTTGTTATTCCTATATTAGTAGATTGCCTTAAAAGGTTGAATTTTGTGGATTAGAAAATTTCATTTTTTTTGGATTCATGTTTTCTTACCACCATCATAATGGACTAATATTATAGGATAATGTATAAATTCTATGTCAGAATTAGATTTGTTACGGTTGACACATCATTTGTGTGAGTATATTGTTCAGTGATGTTTCTAGGGATGGAAAGTATGTGTGTGTGTATATATATAACCCTTTGGTATAGAAAATTGTGCGATGCAAGTGTGGTTTTCCTGTGAGTCTCTTTGTAGTAGGTTTCTTGAGTTCCCTAGTTTTGATAACCTATAATGAGTACTTTACTCCATATTTTTAGGTAGTGGACATGGAACCATTTTGGTGAAATGAATTTCAATATGGTAAGGTATTTTTTAAAACAAGTTTAGTTGGGTTTTCTGATTCGTTAATTTTATAACCAATGGTTTTAGTCTATTTTTACCACTTATTTAATGATTTTTAAGATCATTTTATAATGATTATGATAATATGAGAACTATTCTTCATTCATGCATTCAATTCATTGAAACATTTTTCATGTTAAGTTGATTTGTTTCTAATCAATTTATGTTGAATGATGTTTTTATCATGTAAATTATTTTTTTCACATGAATCAATTGGGTTTTATTGTTTACGGATTATATATTATTAATATTTATCATTTTTATTGGGTAAATAAATTTAAATTTAATATTAATTTTGGTAAGGTATCTTCACCTTCTTCTCTTCCATTCAATTCAAGAACCTTCTTTCAATTTATTCTTTATAAATTCAATTTTTTAATTTTTAATTAATTTATTATCATTAACATACAATCCAAATAATTTTATTTGAATGATATACCACTTTATAATCTCTCATTTTGACCCTTACATAACTTATTAGTATTTTGAAAATTCATAACAGATTTGTCTCTTCTCATTCCCATTCATTAACATCTTTTAGGTTATGAATCCTACATTATATTTTGTTATGATGTAATATTTTCTTCCATATTCCCTTTACCTTCCATTTAATTTATCGATGATGAGATCCCATTTCCCTCAAATTAATTCTCTCATGATTCTTTAAGTACACATGTTACCTTACCGAAATATAGTTAAAATTTCATCCTCTATTCAGGTTTATTCATTACCTTATGCCCCGTATTTCCAAAAATATAATGGTGGGATATGCTTTCACATGACCATATTATAGGCCAATTTATGTAAATGCGATGGGAGTCCCATTTTTCTCTCATCAACATATTTTTATTAATCGTTTTGTGACACCATTATGATGTCGATATTTCACAGAAATATCCCATGACAAAAGAATTATGTAGTGAAAACCAAACACATTTACTGTAAAGTTTAATAATATTTATAAACATATAAAGTTTTACATGTGACATATACATATGTATTTCACCCTCCTTAATTGTGGAATAAATTATGATGATAGAAAATAGATTTTATTTATTTCAATGGAACACATAAGAAAGAGATTATAATAAATATGATTAGTGTGCACTGATAGTGCTCCAATGTATTTAGTAGTTTTATAATCTCATGATATGTCATTTATGGTTTGAGTGAGGAATATCCTATTAATTTTATGGGATTAGAGACTGATGATAATCCATCATGGGACTAGCCCACCGTGTATCTGGAATGAACTGTGAATCCTTACAATGATAAAAGGTGCCTTTTAGAATTAATTATGAATTATTATGATTTTTCGAGTGAATTTCATATAAATTTATGAATTAATGGATTTTATTCGCCAAATTGTAAATATATTAATATCACTACATATAATTTAATTATTTTGAAAATAACTCATGATTTCTTTAGCATTAAATAATAAATTTATAAAATGTTTTACAATATACTGAATTGTAAAACCCTCTTTGATTTCCTTAAGTTATGAAACCCTATACTAAGGAATTTTCTTGTCACCCAATTTTTTACCAAACTTATTTTCATTGGTAATAAGGTCATAATTAAGTGAGGTAGTGGTTTAGCTACCTTTTTTATGTTTAACTCTTATAAAAGATATTATTAATATTGATATTTTCTTTTTTAGGTTGTGTAATAAGAGATATCCAATGTATCCAGACTCTCTAAAACATTAATCCATTATGACATCATGTTAAAGTAAAAAATAAATTATTTATAAAAAGTGGAATTAGTTTCTGGGTCAATATGTTTGGAATGGGAGGAGAGGTTTGAAAAAATTTGAAAGATAGGATATAGAGAAACCCTTTGAACCATTATAGGACTTATATATATATATATAGGTCATTTTCATTAAGTATTAAAAAATATTTAGTATTAGAGTCATTTGAATCCAAAATTTTATCATGTGTAAGATGGTAAAATAATTTTTAATGTTTCATCAATAAGATAAAGTCTAGTATTGTGATATAATGGGTTGAACCTCACAAAACACCCGAGTCACTTCCCAAGGGAGCACATGAAATAAATATTGTGAAATCATGGTCAAATAGTATCAAAACAATTTCGAATGACTTATATTCCAGAAATTCCCTTCATGAAATATCAAAAACTACCTCTATATTGTAGAGTCATCAGATATCAAGGAAAAATAATGATCAAATTCTAATCTCCCAACTCTTTTAGATTTCACACCCATGGAGTTACCATCATGTTATTTTTAAATATTTTATTGAGTCCATAAAGTACAATGTACTGTTCGATTTTTCAAAAGATGATGAGGGAAAAAAACATCAAGAAGCCAATATATATATTATTTTTTACTTATAGACTTTTTTGGAAACCTATGAAATATATTAGGTGATCCAAATTTTGAAAATTTGAAAACTAACACTGTCATGCTATTTTATAAAATACCCGTCGAGACAAATGTGTTGAAAACTATAAGTTATAAAATATTAATTTTAGAAAGGGAATCATATTATCCATCATTATTATTGGGGTTATACATAATATGCATAGAATAAGGATGTTGATGAGTTTGAAAATGAATTGAGTTCTTATCTTACTATGTTGAACCTCTACCTTTGTGATCAATGTGAAAGTGGGAATTGGGGAATACTTGATGACAGGAGGTAAGAAACCCCTAAAACTGAGATTAAATTTCACATGTTTTTTTAAATGTAATAAAATTGTGAGGATGTTATTTTTAAGGGGGTTGAATATTACACCCCATTAAGTCATATATAAAGCTATCTATTAGTAAAATTCAATAAAAAATCGTAAAAAATATTCTTTATTGACAAAATACATTAAAAATGGTACAAGAAATGTCAGACTAAAAATTTGGTAATATTATACATGTAAATATCATCATTAATAAATAATGACTACTTACAACAAACATGATTAATTTAACGACTAATCGAATGTCTTTTGGATCTTCCATTAGTAGAAACACAAATAAGAGGATGAGGGTAGGAGCATGGAGAAACATACAAATATGCATAATCCTTAGGGGCATCTGATCGATAATTTTTTTAGTTTGGTTAAAAAAAATCAAGGTAAATGTTATGAATATATATATGAAATGAAATTTTCAAAGGGAAATTTATGACCTTTTAAAATAAAATGATATTAAATAAAATAGGAAAAAATAACAATTGTACATATATATATACAGATATTTATCTATGTATGAATTTGTGACGATGTTGTAACTAATTAACATTAAAATGGGTTTAATTATTATTATCTGTATACTAACAAGATATTTGAGGTCTATTGTTTTAATTATAAATTTTTTTTCAATTATATATATATATATATATATATGAGGATCAGTTTCGATCAATTAAAATATAATTCAATTTTTTATGAAAAATATAATTGTTTTTATGTAGATTTTATTTTAAATACTACCCTTATATCTCATGAAATAAAAAAAATTATAATAAATGTATATATGAGTTTAAGGAAATCATAATTTTGTATAAAAATTGGTATGTTAATAATAAGAATATTTTATAAATGATAACAAAATATTTATGTTACAATAGAAAATATTTGTATTTTGAAAAGCTTACTTGAATACAAGGTTATATATGACATATATGTTTTGTGAACAAAATGACATAGTACATTATTGATTTTATAAAATTCTTAATATCCATAATGAAAGGTATTGGAGAAATGATATAATTATATAATATATAAAATTAAAATAATAAATAAATATAATATAATTTATTATAAAGTATATGAAATTTTAAATATAATTATGATTATAAAATATAATAATGTTTTTATGAAAATGTAAATATTATTATTTTTTATAAAAATAAATTTTATATATGACATTTTTATTATATTAATATTATGAAATCTTAATATACATTTTAAAAATAATTATTTAATGTTAAAAAATTATGGATATAAGTGTTACATAAATAAATAAATAAATATATATATATATATATATAAAGTCATAATAATTTATATAATGTATACATATTAAAAAATGATAATTGTATCTTGGATAATAAAATAAATATGAAACTCCAAAAAAATAAAGATATATAAGATAGATGAAAAGAATAAAATATGATGAATAAATAAAAACATATGAGGATTGATAAAAAAATGATAAAACAAGATAAAATGAGATGTGATGAATGATACATGTAAAAAATAATGAGTAGAAATTACGATAGGAAAATAAAAATAGAGGATTCTGTTTTTGGTTATCATCAAAGACTGTGAAGCCCACCCCATCTTTGTCCTCCTCATGACACTAACAAATCCTCGAAAACTGAGGTACCGCATATGCTCTATTGATGATCGGAAATCAAGGTGTAGTACATTCTATGGAAAATATTGTGATGATAATTCTACTCTAACTATGAATATATAGCCATATCGGATGGGGTTTTTCAAAAATTATTTGACAACTGGATATTGACTTTATTTTTTCTACCCATTTCACATTTTCTGGTAGTCCACAGATGATTCCTACAACTGACGATGTGATCATGCCCTAGAAATATCATTGACTATTGTGTCTTAGAGATTCTTAAACTAGTAGAATTTTAGAAAATAGATAAATTTTTGGGATTATAAAATTTCATTTTTCTAGTTTACGGTTAACATTTTGTGACCACCATCATACTATACTAATATTTTAGGACAAATTATAGATTCTATGTTAGAATTATATGTCTTATGGTTCACAATTCATTTGTTTGATTATGTTGTCTTGTTTTTTTGGTAGTTAGGTGCCTATAAATATATTTATAACCATTTGGCATCAAAAAGAGGGAAAGGAGACTATGGTTTTGTTAGTCTCTTTGTAGTAGGTCGGTTGACTTCACCTAGTTTTGAAGGTCTATATTGTCTAATATAATCCCAGTTGTGAGACATTGGACTAGAAACCATTTTGGGGAAATAAAATCTATGATGGTAAGGGATATAATTATTAAAAATATGCTCTTATGGTTTCTTTAATTAATGTATTTTATAGCTAATGGTTTTAGTGTACATTCAGTAATTTTTACCTGATTGTTAAAATCATTTTTTATGTTTATCATAGTAAGAGAACTATGAATTTTTCATGCATTAATTTCATTCATGAATTTTTACTGTGAAGTTTTTTTGTTTTGAATATATTTATGTGAAACTGAGTTATTATCATGAGAAAAATAAAATCACACAACTCATGTGGCGTATACGGTTTATATGTTACATGTTATTAATATTTATCTTTTTATTTTATAACTAATTTTAAATTTAATTTTAATGTTTCTAAGTTGTACTATCGTTATTCCAATTCATTCAATTAAAGAACCATATATGACATTAGTCTTTATAATTTCAGTATTTTATATATTCATTCATTTAGTATAATTAAATTGTTATCCAATAAATGTTATATGAATAGGAGTCCATTTATACACTCTCATTTTGAACTTTACAAATCCCGTTAATATACTGAAATTTTGTAAGGGATTCCTCTCTTCTAATATCCATTCAAGAATTTGTTTTACATTATATCCCGTAAATTACACTTTATTATGATCAGATATGTTCTTCCCTAATACCCATACATTCAATTTGTTCAATAAATTATGAGACCCCATTTCCTCTAATTCAACCTATCATGCTCTTTTATGTACACCAATTTACATGCCAAAATATTGTTATGTGTTTTTTCTCAATAAAAGTTTCTTCATTACCTTATGCCTCCTATTTCAAAATTAATAATGTTTTTGTATTCTGTGACAACTAGTCCCCACCCACCAGTTTACTCGTAGATATGTGAGAACCACCCCAGGGTCCACCCACATGCCTGAACGGGTCATCCGACTAATAATTGTCCCCACAGGCCAATACATGTCATTTACAGTGTGCTTTAGTCCTCACTCACACTCACCCTGGGAAACTTCCCCGAAGGTCACTCATCATGATCACTACTCCAAGCCAAGCACGTTTAACTGTGCAGTTCTAATCAGACATGCTCTCGAAAAGGAAGGTGCGCCTTATTGACATGAGTCATATAATTTAGTCATTTAACCAGTTACATTTGGGGGTGTTACAATCAACCCCCCCCTTTAGAGCACAATTTCCTCATTGTGGGCCCAACATCACGACCCAAGTAGTGCACTACACTTAAGGTTGGTTACCACCTCTGATACAAAATGTAACAAATGGGCCCCGCCCACCAGTTACCCCGCAGACAAGTTGGACCCACCCCAGGGTCCACACACATGCCCGAACAGGTCATCTGACTAAGGATTGTCTCCACAGGCCAATAGATTTCATTTTCAGTGTGATTTTTTCCTCACTCACACAAACTGTGGGAAACTTCCTAGAAGGTCATCCATCCTGAACACTACTCCAGGCAAAGCACGCCTAACCGTGGAGTTCTAATCAGACAGACTCTCAAAAAGGAAGGTTCACCTTATTGACATGAGTCATATCATTTAATCATTTAACCCTTTATCATTTGGGGGTGTTACAATCAACCCCCCTTTAGAGCATAACGTCCTCGTTGTGGGCCCTACATCTCGACCCAGGAAGTGCACCGCACTTAAGGCTGGGTACCAACTCTGATACCAAATTTTACAAATGGGCCCCACCCGCCATTGCCCCACAGACACATGGGAGCCACCCCAGGGTCCACCCACATGCCCGAACGGGTCATCTAACTAATGATTGTCCCCACATTCCATCACATGTCCTATCCAATGGTACCCACCCCAGGGTCCACCCACATGCCCGAACAGGTCATCTGATTAATGATTGTCCCCACATGCCAACACATGTCCTACCACCCACATGCACGAACGGGTCATCTGACTAATGTTTGTCCCCACATGCCAACACATGTCCTATCCAGTGTGCTTTTGTCCTCACTCAGACACACCTTGGGAAACTTCACAGAAGGTAACCCATACCGATCACTACTCCAGGCTAAGCACGCTTAACTATGAAGTTCTAATCAGACAGGCTCCCAAAAAGGAAGGCGCACCTTGTTGACATGAGTTATATCATTTAGTCATTTAACCCTTTATCATTTGGGGGCATTACATATTCTTTTCCATATACCCTATTACAATACAATTTCTTATTATTTAATGAGAATCCCATTACTCTCTCATCTACCAATTTTTATAAATTGTTATGTGATGTTTTCATGATGCCAAAAATTTTCCATGATCTTCTATTCTAAAACAATTGTTTACTGAATATCGTACACATTTCATATCAAGGGTGTTCACATTTATGCACATAAACTTTTTTATTGGCGACATATACATGTATATTCAAAAACCCTTTAATCATGGAATACATTATGATGATGAATGAATACATGTTTGATGATTTTTGGGGAATACATAAGTATGAAAATGAAATGATAATGAGGGGTACTCCCAGATAGTGGTTGTGGTCCCTTTTTGGGTTCAACCCAAGAAAAGGATAAGGTTAATTTTGAAATTTTATTTTATAGGTAGTGTAATTAGAATTCTTTTATGTATCTAGAACCTCTAAAATACTAAAAATTTGAAATCAAGTATTCTGTTATACATAAATGAATTATTTTAAAAAAAAAATAGGATCATGCTTATGGGTCATCATTAATTAAATAGTGTTAAATGTGTAATGAAAACAGAAGATATATGTATATTATTTCAGACCAATAAGATCTTAATATACATTTCAATATCTTCTACATACTGAGGAGACCTTTTTTACAAGCTTTTACCTTTTTGGGCTATGATAACTAGTTTAAAAATATATGTTACATTTTCTCAACTAGAATTATAAACCATGACATTTAAAGGATTAAAATACCACCTTCTTTTTTTCTATGAGGAATAACCCTAAATTTATTTTATATTGTAGTATTGACTCAATATGATAACTTTTGGATGGAAAAATCATAAACCAATTCTTGATTAAAAACATTATATAAGAATAAAAAAATCATTGTAATATAGAATAATATAAAATTGTATTTGAATAGATGATGTAGTAATTCAATGAATCTCATGTTCATTCATCACTTGAATAATAGATGATGAAAATTATGAAGGATGGTTTCATCATAGTATGAAATTATTAGTACTTTTCAATGATTCATATAGGAGTTCTATTCTTTTATTAATAAAATTATTCTCAATCGCCCCTATAAATATCAAAGTGATAATAATTTTTGATATTATTTTACCATAGTTTTCTGAATCCCTTCTTCAATATAGAATAATGTAGTTTAATTTAATGAACATGGAGAATATATTATGAAAATAAAATTATGACATAGTAGAAAAAACATTTACTATATAAAATATATATGTTTCTTTATTTTGAATTAATGCATATATACATGGACAGTGCACACTTTTTTCCTTCATGGAATAATATCATAAAACTTATAGCATTTTAGTTAGAATAAAAATTAATATTCCACAATATGAAATTGACTAAAAAATATTAAAAAACTCCTTGATTATTAGAATAAAAAATTATTAAAAATTTTAGTATCATACATCAACACAATACATGTGAATATTAAAAATGATTTTTTTCTAAAAAAAGGTTTTTTAACAACATTAAATTGAATGATTGGAAAAATATAAAAAACCTTATGAAAGAAAAATAATATTAATTTAATGACATAAAATAAAAATAGTTAGATATATTTTATAGAAAATTTAGTATATAAATAAGAGTAAATAAATTTGACATGGTGTTTGTAATGTTCTTGTTGTCATTAATAAATTGTGGAAAAGAACGTTATCATGTGTAAAGATCAACCATTTAGTGATCTATTATTGATGATTGAATGATGATGTGTACTTAAACCATGTCAAGTAAAAAAATTAGGTTTCAATAACTTTATAGGAATCCTATTGCTACCATAGATTGGAGGTTCTTCTAATTGGACGGTTGGTATAGATACCTCCTTGTGTGGAGGTATAGTTGACTGATGGCAGGAAGGAATGGTAGTGCATCTGTTAGAATATAAAACCATCACTAAATACTATATGTTTGCACTTATATTACTATGGAAGAGCTACTATTATGAAATTTTAACAATATACCATGGATTCAATAATCCCACTATACAACATAATATTGTATATTGTGGTAGATAATGATTCAAACACATATTTATATCAAAAATTCCTTTTGTAATGATGTTTGAATTTTTCTAATGTGTGTTATTCATGATACAGATTGAATGAAAAGTGTACCAACAATGAAAATTTATTCTTATTAACATAACCATGATCTCATAACATATCTATAGATCTTGTTTCAAATAATCGTGGTTTGTCTGATACCATTACTTTGAAGGAGGCTTCGAGAAGTCATGGGGATGAAGATAATGGCTTGTATAAATCTTGAGAAGTAAGAGAGATCAGATGGATTCCATGGGATTGATTGTATTAGTGAGAAAAAACCTATATCTTTTTAGTATATACTAATAGTTTACCACACTCTATCATCCGACACTAATTTACCTCTTATAATATGTAAAAAACTATATTTCACTTCGTTGGGTACAATCCTACTGGTCGAGGCCATCACATATTTTTTTTGTCAAGACACCTTCTCCAAACCATTTATTTATACTATTCATAATTTCCTTTGTTGAATGAAAATATTTAGAATGGTTATGATGCTTAATATTATTTTATCTTTGAAATGACAATCATTTATAAATATTTTTACTATCCAAAATGAAATCTGAAAAAAAAAATATGTTTTTCCTAAAATAAATTTTATTATTAAGTAATTTATTCATTTAAAATAGAATTTCATTTATAAAACCTTGGGTGTTTTTATCCCTTTTCCAAGAGATCCATTTATATTTTTATTTTCAACTAATGAAATAGAATTCTATAATGATTGGGTGTATCATGGTTGAATGTTGAAATATTCAATTAGTCCAAGGGAACCCCAAGTGGTTTTTGGCTTTCTTATTCCACACTAGTGATCGCTATTAAAACAATTCTTTGGATGTTGGTGTTTCATAGTTTCTTAATGGTTTATGATAGAAATTTATAATAAAAAATTCATTTCCACTTTATAAATGGGTTTTTATATTTTAATGATATTATTGGTTAATGGATTTAAATAAATATCTCTATTTCTAATAACTGGTAATAAACCCTTATAAATGCCTTTAGTGGTATCATAGGATATGTTAAAGGCTAATCTCATTCCTTGGAACTTGTGAGCCCCAAAACTCAGATGCCACATAATAGGTACCCCCAGCCCTGTGGGACACAAGGCCCTATGTGCATCTTACCGAATGCTAGAGGTTTCCGACTAGTAGATAGGGCCTAAGGTGTGTTAGTAGGAAGACTATACCCTAATTTGTACAGTGTTTCATAGCAGAAGGAATATAAAAGAGTAGTAAACAGAATAAGAAATATAAATGATAAAAATAAACAGTAGAATGAAATTGACACAATAGATAAATGAGAATAATAATAATTGTATCAACTTAAACTAAGATGATGTAATGTGATGTCACTAGATAACTAGAAAACATGGATATAAGACTATGAGAATAACAGGTTTCACATGGTAAAATAAAACAATGAATACTCCAAGAATCATGAAATCTCACATGTTCATCTACTATCAAGATCCATCCTATCAGCACACATTCAACTATTGGAAGCAGTATGATTCTCTTGGTCAGTACCTAAAACCTTGTAATCTACTCAGGGTACCAAATGGTTCCCGCAGAGGGTTTGATACAAATCTCAGTGGGCCACTACCAATATAGTCTATAACATTCAGCCCATGTAATGGAATATAGAACTATGAAGGCATGCATATAAAATGTAATGAAAACAGAACAATGTAACTAAATACCAAAGTACCTGCTTTATCTCTTTGATTGTGTCTATATAAGTTACTCATTCATTAATTATGTAATTACCATTTAATTTTATTAGCTCATGTAAGTCATAACCAGAACTGACATCACCATGTTATAGGATAAATATTAAAGGTCCCAGGACAAAACAAGGAAACCAAAAAAGATATCCAGTGAGGGAGTTCCAGGGAAATTACCTAGGTAACATAACTCTCATAGAATGCTAACACAATAGTATATGTGTATAGATAAGGTGTAAGAGTGTAATACAAGGAGCATAATCTTAGGAATTCCACAATAAAATTTCTACTGAGTCCAAGGTGATCAACCAAGGTAAAATATTTCTAAGCAAGGACAAGGACCTATGGACTTCCACCATGGCACTTTCTAGTCTATGATGGATCTAATGAGTTTGTCCGAGGTATCCTATAATAGTGAATATGTAGAGACCCGAAGCCTGACGTACATGAACATTACATTACTTTTGAGGAATACTTAGTACATAACAAAAACACACACACAAGGACCGTAATAGTTTAGTGTCTTTGGAAACTCGGAGTATAATCTTCTAATCGTGGTGAAAGATCTTCAATATCTCCCATAAAGATCTTCCATTTTTTTTACCTAAAACCTTTCTTTATATCCTGGGGAAAAGAAAACATAAAAGGGTGAGCTCAAATGCTCAGTAAGGGTAAACAAAGGAAATATCAAATCACATAATTTTCATAAGAACATAACATTTTTTGGAAATCTTAACCTGCAAAAGAGAGCATAATTTCATAACATGGGATAAATCATAGTAGTGAAATGAAATCATAACTTAAAACATTACTCATTGTGGCATACACACATAATCATAGAGAATCATTTCTTGTTAGTCAAGACTCATTGCCAAGACTATCTTAGTGGACAAAGTCCCTTTCTGAATCGAGTAATCCTCGTTTCAGTCCTGTTTCACTGAACCGGTATAACCTAGCATTCCAGCCATGTCTATCTCATGAGATATAAAATCTTTACCCAGTGCATTGGAGGGAGATATAGGTCCCACCCATCTCTTAATGATACCATTCTTATGTGTGCCACAAAATCATAAACCATACATCATTTCATAACCCATGTAATAAAAATGGGATTCTTAAACAACATGACATCATAAAACAATTCATATAAGATAAAGGAATTCATAAAAATGTTTCCATCACAACATAATCAAATCCATGTAATAATAGGGATAAAAACAGAACCCTTTTATTATCTTAGATGGAAAATAATTTTGATAAAATACTTGAACTTCATTCTTGAGGAAAATATCCTTTCTACTTCAAAAACACTTTTCCTTTCTTAACATGTCATACAATTTTAAAACTAAAAGAAGTTGATTAAAAATAAACTTGAATACTTGTAAAGGAAGCTTCTTGGAAATAATTTTTTAGAAATCCATTCATGCCGTATAAGTTAAAAAAAACATTCTTTGTACTTTTGTCAGAAAAGTCAAAAAGTACCTCGTACGAAAAACGAAAAAATATTCCTTTCATATCCTTTACTAAAAACTCATAGAAGGGTAAAATTGGATTTAAACAATTGTAGGTGGATGGAAATAATATTACATATTGAGGGAACATGGATGTGGATGATAAAATACACCCCAGTAAATACTTACGAATAAACAATCTCGGATAAAAATGAGATTGTGATATTTCCCTTACCTTAGGTCCGACTTGCTTTGTAAGTGTCCGAACCTCCTGTATAATGATTTAAATCATGTTATTGACTTATTACAGAATCATATTAATTGTTATGATATCATATATGGTTCACTTATGACATTATATTACCCGTTCTTTTGTAAATTCCATGTTAAAGAAGCGT
This sequence comes from Viscum album, assembly GCA_963277665.1. Taxonomy (NCBI): domain Eukaryota; kingdom Viridiplantae; phylum Streptophyta; class Magnoliopsida; order Santalales; family Viscaceae; genus Viscum; species Viscum album. Next base: position 131,307,058 of record OY728134.1, on the reverse strand, counting down.
TTTGGGTAAAATCGTTTCATTTATCGTAGGTGTTTTGACTTGTTTTTCTTGACATCATTATTACTTATATCATGATTTACTTACTTCCAGAATATAAAATATGATTTATATATCATATATATTCAGTATATATACATATATAATAGGTAGATAAATAAAATGAAAAACACCGTTCATGGAGACGGTAGTCCGTACGTACGCATGAACGCTGTTTTCCTTTCCTTATTGTCTTGAAATGGAAGTAAGTAGATGACATACATATGTATATATATACATAAATCCAGTAGCTTTATAATGTCATATATTTCATTATTATTTCTTATATAAACATTATAATCATTCTTAAATGGTTAACATGGAGAATGAATCTCATTGCGTCGTGGAGACGGTATTCCGTACGTACGCACGTGCGATGATATCATTTCTATAAATATTGAATTGAATTGGAGTGGATTATACAATATATCAGAATCAATATGATGTTGTAATAACTATGTATAGTTATTATTTACACCATTATACCCATCCATGTAAGGTGGTGGTGGAAAATAGATTACACCACGGCGTGGAGACGGTATTCCGTACGTACGCACGCGCGGTGATTTCTTTTTCCGTAGGATGGATAGATGGTGAAATAGGGTTGTTTCATACTTATAATAACATATCAGTATATGAGTGATACTGATGTTATTACTTCATAGTGAAACAACCTAAGAAGAAGAAGTGGAAGAAGAAATAAAGATGAAAGAATTGGTAACGGTAATTACCTCTTCTTTGAAGTGCCTCTTTGAGACCTCCTCTTAGGGCATTAAAATTGGTCTTTGAGGAAGACCAGAACCTCTAGGATGTTGCTAGGGAAGTGGAGAGGAGAAATTGGCAGGGGTTGGCCGAGCTTTAGTGCTCAAATTGGTGTGAGGAGGAGGGGGAGGAGGTGTCCTTTTATAAGGGAGGAGAGGGGCACCTTAGGAATATCTCAAAATATTATTTTATATTAAAGTCAAAATCGGTTTATAATGGTTCCAAAGGGTCTTATTTCGAAGCTAAAGTGGGGATGGGTCGAAATCCTATCAACCAATAGGATTTAGACAAGTTTAGGTTCTAATTTTAACCTTATCAATTAGATTTAACTCTAAGTTAAATAATTTAACTTTTACCGTGTCTTTTTGTTTTCTTTCACTATATGGTTAATACACTTACTATAACATGCCAAACGAACCCCAAATTGTTTATTATTAATATATATATCTTTATCTAAGTCATTTGGCCGATCCTTAGATTTTTAGGAATAAAATAACAATTAATAATATAATATTTGATTTAAAAACTATTTTGTGTCAATTTTGACACTATTTGATATATGATTTTTGTGAAAGTCATAACAGAATTATATGTTCGAACCAAGTTGATTAAATCAACATTAATATATCATAGTAACCTAGAAAATTAGTGGAATTCATAAAAAGTCTTAAATTACATTTATTTTGGTATTTATATTATCAATTATGTCAATATTTCATTAATAAGATAATTACTTCATCATCTTTGTGTCATAACTAAATTATACCATTTGATGTCTAAAAATTACAAATAAAATACCATCATGTAGGAAATCATTTTAGCTTTCTAATGAATATTTAAAATCGAATTTATCTTATTTATAACCCCATATTAAAAATGATTTACTTATTAAACTTTGATTTTAACTATTTTAACTCTTCTTTAAATAAATTAATAATAAATGTCCTAATCTAATCCAAGTGGGCCTAAATGGTCATAGTTTATTCCTAAGTTTGTTTTTGGTCGAATTACACTTGTCCAATAGAATTAGGACATGTGTTAGGGTAATATTAATATCATATTTACCCTTAGTTACCCTATTTACTATTAACCGCGGTAAAAAAAAGTAAAAAGTTACTATTCACCAAAAATTATTTTCATCTCATTGAACCACATTTTAGTCCTTGATATTAACCGTGTCTCTCGGATTTTCGAAATTCCATTCATAGAAGCGGTAAAATTAAGTTTTATGCAAAATTCAGTTTTTTAACTTACCACTTAGTAGTTTCACTATTCATCAAAAATTGATGTTTTTCAGAACAATGCCAAAATTTCATCCCAAGCTATATTTCATATTCCGAATTCAAAAATGAAGTCTATTTTACAAAATTCATAACATAAAAGTTGCATTAATTAATTTTATAATTAAATTCCGCTGTTAAAACAAATAGTGTGTTTTTAAGAAACAATATCTATCAAAAGATTGACACTTGTTTATAACTGGTTTAAATGTGAAATTACATCCAATGTCCAACATTGTATTAAATTGTAAAAATATATTCTAAATATACTTTAAAACCACTCAAATTAATAATTTATCACTATTAATTATTTCGATTAAAAAGTTGTTTTTTAATTATAATTTAGTAATTTTCACTATTCATCAGAATATGAAAGTTATCCGAAAAGTACCAAAATTTCACCTTACGCTAAATTCGATACTCCGAATCCAAAAATAAAGTTCATTTTGAAAAATAAGATTTACTGGATTTCAAAAAGTGTTTATTACTATTCATAACGGCTAGTTTTAATAATATTTTTATAGCATATCGTTGTTTAGTGAAACTCGGTATTGCGTACCACACACGCTATCGAGAAAGGTTGTGATTGCGTGTAATGCAAGGCAAGTCAAGGATGCATGTTGTGCAAGCTCCTTTTGGTGTAACGTACAACACAAGACTTTAATAAAATTAAAAAGAATATTTTTTTATAAAATCTTGGGCTGTTACATTCTACCCCCCTTAAAATGAATTTCGCCCTCGAAATTCGTCGGGGTTATAAATGGTTTACTATTCGAAAGTTTCTTTAATAGAAACCCACATCGTAAAAAGGAATATCAAAACCAATCTTTAAAAACAAAAGTATGAAACGTAACGGTTACTGAAATAAACTAATCATTGGGTTTCCACATAGGTGAAAATATGGATATGGAAGAGAAATCTAACCATCATGTTCTGATGGAGAGTAGTAGAGAACATGGCTATGGAAAAGCCAGTAATCACAAATCCATAGATTTGTGATGATATAAGGTACCATCTGATTCATCAGGTATAAGATCACTAGGACAACATTTTTGGTTTTCAAGATCATTTCCCTAAAGTTGAAAATTTGCTTAGAATATATACTTACTTTATTTTGGTACAATCTCACTTTTGTTCGTGCCTTGAACAATTTCTACTTCATCTCTTAAATAAATGAAGTTGAATTTGTTATTTGTGAAGTGTTAGAAGATTATGTGATAGAATGACTTTTCATTCCATCTGTCTCAAACAAAAGGTTAACAAAAGTTATTAAATATACATAAGTCATTCTATAGTGAGATTAATCATATATGGTTCCTAAAATGGACTTATACTTCATATATCATACTGCTTAATATAATAAAACTAGTTTCTACTCAACAGGGACTTCCTGTAGGCTAGTGGTAGGCGATAAAGGCCAGTCGCACTTCGGTTGTGGGTTCGATTCCTACAGCCTTGTCCGAAGCGATGGGTTGTCGCCCGTCCTGCAGGTTGTCCCTTTTTCTAAAACTACGTTACTATAACATCCCATCAATAATATCGAAAATCTTCTATCCTTAAACAATACTAACTTATGTCCAACATAATTCAGTCTAATCTTTAGGCTTGTACATAATACTGCAGTCCACTCTCATAATATAGTGACAACGATTACCAGAGATTTAATACTGTCGTTGATCCCCACATATCATAAGATATGTCTTGTTGGTCACATTCCAAACATTCAAAGTCCTTAATCGTGTATTCTCTTGAATACCTTAGTGAAAACATGAGTGCAGTTAACACTTTCCACATACCAAAATCCTCAAAATTCTATATACTCAAACCATGATATCACTTAGTCCTTATATCAATCATGAGCTCATGAATACTGTCAAATATTTCATTTTCTCATTTTCCCTTCATTATGCGCATATCATCTTTTTTTTAAAAATACCTCAATGACTTCGAATACCACATTAGAGCAATACATAAATATTCCAATACACCATAAAAATACCTCAACAACATTATTCTTGAATACATAAACACTTCAGTCCATCCACATCAATGACTGTCCTGGAATAAGTCCTTCCTTGATTTAGAAGTATCTTTTTAGGTCTAGGCATTGAGTTGGGTAATGCCCATGTTCTCCACAAATAAGACATTGAACTCCATAACAATCTGTCACTCTATGACCCTTTTCTCCACACAGATAACATCGGTCCCTCAATTTGAGGTATTCCTCAAGGATCTTCTTCCCTTCTTTAGAAATCTCAATCTTCCTTTCTTTATGATCCTCAACATGCGAACATGCATAATAGTTTATCTTCCTCTTCTTTGATGAATTAGTCATACCACTAAATTTGACCTTGTTAATCATATATCGCGATGACTGATTTGGCATAATCACAATATCTTTATCTCTAGGCATCACACAATTTTGTTGCTCATAGTCACAAATTTGTCCATTGGATTCAATGTTAACCAAATTTCTTCTGGTTCCCTCCATTAACTAAAACACAAAAAGAATTTTGTGAGAGGCGAAATCATGCTAGGGAAGACAACATAGTAAAGGGGGAGCACCCTCAATATCTAACATCTTAGGTTTAATTCTATGATCGTTAGCGTAGTTCTAGTACTATAACCTATACGTATACTTAGCCTTAGGGACATCCCTAGACATACCGTAGAAATATCTCTAGGGATCTCACTAACGTTTTCGCATCCTAGTTTCCAAAGGTTGACTAAACCTTTCCTCTGATACCAACTGTAGAGACCCGAAGCCTGACGTACATGAACATTACATTACTTTTGAGGAATACTTAGTACATAACAAAAACACACACATAAGGACCGTAATAGTTTAGTGTCTTTGGAAACTCGGAGTATAATCTTCTAATCGTGGTGAAAGATCTTCAATATCTCCCATAAAGATCTTCCATTTTTTTTTACCTAAAACCTTTCTTTATATCCTGGGGAAAAGAAAACATAAAAGGGTGAGCTCAAATGCTCAGTAAGGGTAAACAAAGGAAATATCAAATCACATAATTTTCATAAGAACATAACATTTTTTGGAAATCTTAACCTGCAAAAGAGAGCATAATTTCATAACATGGGATAAATCATAGTAGTTAAATGAAATCATAACTTAAAACATTACTCATTGTGGCATACACACATAATCATAGAGAATCATTTCTTGTTAGTCAAGACTCATTGCCAAGACTATCTTAGTGGACAAAGTCCCTTTCTGAATCGAGTAATCCTCGTTTCAGTCCTGTTTCACGGAACCGGTATAACCTACCATTCCAGCCATGTCTATCTCATGAGATATAAAATCTTTACCCAATTCATTGGAGGGAGATATAGGTCCCACCCATCTCTTAATGATACCATTCTTATGTGTGCCACAAAATCATAAACCATACATCATTTCATAACCCATGTAATAAAAATGGGATTCTTAAACAACATGACATCATAAAACAATTCATATAAGATAAAGGAATTCATAAAAATGTTTCCATCACAACATAATCAAATCCATGTAATAATAGGGATAAAAACAGAACCCTTTTATTATCTTAGATGGAAAATAATTTTGATAAAATACTTGAACTTCATTCTTGAGGAAAATATCCTTTCTACTTCAAAAACACTTTTCCTTTCTTAACATGTCATACAATTTTAAAACTAAAAGAAGTTGATTAAAAATAAACTTGAATACTTGTAAAGGAAGCTTCTTGGAAATAATTTTTTAGAAATCCATTCATGCCGTATAAGTTAAAAAAAACATTCTTTGTACTTTTGTCGGAAAAGTCAAAAAGTACCTCGTACGAAAAACGAAAAAAGATTCCTTTCATATCCTTTACTAAAAACTCATAGAAGGGTAAAATTGGATTTAAACAATTGTAGGTGGATGGAAATAATATTACATATTGAGGGAACATGGATGTGGATGATAAAATACACCCCAGTAAATACTTACGAATAAACAATCTCGGATAAAAATGAGATTGTGATATTTCCCTTACCTTAGGTCCGACTTGCTTTGTAAGTGTCCGAACCTCCTGTATAATGATTTAAATCATGTTATTGACTTATTACAGAATCATATTAATTGTTATGATATCATATATGGTTCACTTATGACATTATATTACCCGTTCTTTTGTAAATTCCATGTTAAAGAAGCGTTTTGGGTAAAATCGTTTCATTTATCGTAGGTGTTTTGACTTGTTTTTCTTGACATCATTATTACTTATATCATGATTTACTTACTTCCAGAATATAAAATATGATTTATATATCATATATATTCAGTATATATACATATATAATAGGTAGATAAATAAAATGAAAAACACCGTTCATGGAGACGGTAGTCCGTACGTACGCATGAACGCTGTTTTCCTTTCCTTATTGTCTTGAAATGGAAGTAAGTAGATGACATACATATGTATATATATACATAAATCCAGTAGCTTTATAATGTCATATATTTCATTATTATTTCTTATATAAACATTATAATCATTCTTAAATGGTTAACATGGAGAATGAATCTCATTGCGTCGTGGAGACGGTATTCCGTACGTACGCACGAGCGATGATATCATTTCTATAAATATTGAATTGAATTGGAGTGGATTATACAATATATCAGAATCAATATGATGTTGTAATAACTATGTATAGTTATTCTTTACACCATTATACCCATCCATGTAAGGTGGTGGTGGAAAATAGATTACACCACGGCGTGGAGACGGTATTCCGTACGTACGCACGCGCGGTGATTTCTTTTTCCGTAGGATGGATAGATGGTGAAATAGGGTTGTTTCATACTTATAATAACATATCAGTATATGAGTGATACTGATGTTATTACTTCATAGTGAAACAACCTAAGAAGAAGAAGTGGAAGAAGAAATAAAGATGAAAGAATTGGTAACGGTAATTACCTCTTCTTTGAAGTGCCTCTTTGAGACCTCCTCTTAGGGCATTAAAATTGGTCTTTGAGGAAGACCAGAACCTCTAGGATGTTGCGAGGGAAGTGGAGAGGAGAAATTGGCAGGGGTTGGCCGAGCTTGAGTGCTCAAATTGGTGTGAGGAGGAGGGGGAGGAGGTGTCCTTTTATAAGGGAGGAGAGGGGCACCTTAGGAATATCTCAAAATATTATTTTATATTAAAGTCAAAATCGGTTTATAATGGTTCCAAAGGGTCTTATTTCGAAGCTAAAGTGGGGATGGGTCGAAATCCTATCAACCAATAGGATTTAGACAAGTTTAGGTTCTAATTTTAACCTTATCAATTAGATTTAACTCTAAGTTAAATAATTTAACTTTTACCGTGTCTTTTTGTTTTCTTTCACTATATGGTTAATACACTTACTATAACATGCCAAACGAACCCCAAATTGTTTATTATTAATATATATATCCTTATCTAAGTCATTTGGCCGAACCTTAGATTTTTAGGAATAAAATAACAATTAATAATATAATATTTGATTTAAAAACTATTTTGTGTCAATTTTGACACTATTTGATATATGATTTTTGTGAAAGTCATAACAGAATTATATGTTCGAACCAAGTTTATTAAATCAACATTAATATATTATAGTAACCTAGAAAATTAGTGGAATTCATAAAAAGTCTTAAATTACATTTATTTTGGTATTTATATTATCAATTATGTCAATATTTCATTAATAAGATAATTACTTCATCATCTTTGTGTCATAAATAAATTATATCATTTGATGTCTAAAAATTACAAATAAAATACCATCATGTAGGAAATCTTTTTAGCTTTCTAATGAATATTTAAAATCGAATTTAACTTATGTATAACCCCATATTAAAAATGATTTACTTATTAAACTTTGATTTTAACTATTTTAACTCTTCTTTAAATAAATTAATAATAAATGTCCTAATCTAATCCAAGTGGGCCTAAATGGTCATAGTTTATTCCTAAGTTTGTTTTTGGTCTAATTACACTTTTCCAATAGAATTAGGACATGTTTTAGGGTAATATTAATATCATATTTACCCTTAGTTACCCTATTTACTATTAACCGCGGTAAAAAAAAGTAAAAAGTTACTATTCACCAAAAATTATTTTCATCTCATTGAACCACATTTTAGTCCTTGATATTAACCGTGTCTCTCGGATTTTCGAAATTCCATTCACAGAAGCGGTAAAATTAAGTTTTATGCAAAATTCAGTTTTTTAACCTACCACTTAGTAGTTTCACTATTCATCAAAAATTGATGTTTTTCAGAACAATGCCAAAATTTCATCCCAAGCTATATTTCATATTCCGAATTCAAAAATGAAGTCTATTTTACCAAATTCATAACATAAAAGTTGCAATAATTAATTTTATAATTAAATCCCGCTGTTAAAACAAATAGCGTGTTTTTAAGAAACAATATCTATCAAAAGATTGACACTTGTTTATAACTGGTTTAAATGTGAAATTACATCCAATGTCCAACATTGTATTAAATTGTAAAAATATATTCTAAATATACTTTAAAACCACTCAAATTAATAATTTATCACTATTAATTATTTCGATTAAAATGTTGTTTTTTAATTATAATTTAGTAATTTTCACTATTCATCAGAATATGAAAGTTATCCGAAAAGTACCAAAATTTCACCTTACGCTAAATTCGATACTCCGAATCCAAAAATAAAGTTCATTTTGAAAAATAAGATTTACTGGATTTCAAAAAGTGGTTATTACTATTCATAACGGCTAGTTTTAATAATATTTGTATAGCATATCGTTGTTTAGTGAAACTCGGTATTGCGTACCACACACGCTATCGAGAAAGGTTGTGATTGCGTGTAATGCAAGGCAAGTCAAGGATGCGTGTTGTGCAAGCTCCTTTTGGTGTAACGTACAACACAAGACTTTAATAAAATTAAAAAGAATATTTTTTTATAAAATCTTGGGCTGTTACAGAATAGGACCCAAAGGTAGTATAATGGGCATCCGAGGAATAAGAAAGAAACAGATTTGATGTGGGTATCAAACTAATAAAATTTAATCATTGAATCGAAATGGGGTTCCCAAGACCCAAGGTATTCTCATATAATAAGCCAATGCATGATCGAGTTAGTCCATTCCTTTTTGATATTTTAGTCATGTAATAATCCATTTGGATCATGTCTTTCCTTACATTATTGTGGATAGGTTATGTAGAGTTGAATCCATTATTGTGGGTCAATTCCATTTTATCTATTAGCGTGGAAAGACCAAGTACCATTATAATCATTTAATTATGACTTAATTAAACATTATGGCATTAAAAAATAAATAGGATCACTCTCGTACCTTCTATTAACATGGAATGGGGTTTTACAAACATGTAACCATAATTAATTTATTTGTTAAGGCTATGATATATAGTTAGTATACATTCCATTTCACATTTCACATTTCATAAATCATTTGGATGTGCTTAACTTTGGTGGGTCAAGTGGTGAGAATACATTTTACATTCCTTAATGCAATTATCATAACTAACTATCCCTTTATTATAAGAAGGATCGAATTTAGGAAGTTAAAGGAATAGCAGACCCGAACAATGGCTCAATTGAGTCAAAACACTAAACACCCAATTATGGCATAACCATCTACATGGGTGGATTGAGTTCTGGGTATAAACACTAAAAAATAATCACATATTATGAAATATTATTACAATACAATTCTAAAAAGTATAATCGTGACATGTAAATTTATGAACCAGTTTCCAAAGAAATCAATGGGGCCCACACGACCATTTCGAAAATGATGATCTTTAGGAAAAAGTTAGAGACCACACAGCATAGGGTTGTAAAATCTATATCCTCTATTATTGGAACTTTATTTGCCTTATATTGGTGTATATCATGAAAAAGTGTAGAAATGCTCACATGGTGATATCTATATTGAAATTGGAAAAGATGAAGAACTGATAAAGTGGACTCGAGTACATATCATTGCACATAAAATGTGAAAAAAAGAAGTTTGATCCGATGTTGGACGAATGTGATCTATTGATTCCAAGTTTTGATCTTAAAAATCCCCAAAATGGGAGGGAAGTAGGTCAATCTCACATAAACATGGATTGTGGACGAATGGATGACGTAATATATCAGTAAAGGAAAAACTAGAAATTTATACAAAAAAATAACCCATTCAAATTTTGTTCCCATGGTTTGTCAAACCATGCACAACCAACACATTGATATCTAGGAAAAAGGGTTTCTCACAATGTTAGGCCACATAGTTGTGTGCCAAATATGTGATGTGGCTATATCTGAAAAAACATGATTCGTACGGTCTGTCAAATAGTTTATAATTCTGTCACGGCTTTCAATAAACTATGATTCATGGCCTCTTATCTTAGAAAAGATGGGTTCTAGGCCCTGAACAATCCCTAGACACCCTTGGAACATTTATTAACTCCGTAGGAATCCATATTAGGTCCAAAGTAAAATACAATTAGACTGAAAATTAACGTATACATACATGAGTGAAAAATTGGGTTCTCATAATCTTCCGCCCATAAAAGAACTCACCCTGAGTCCTCCATTAAGGGTAAAGAAACACTGCCAAAAAAAACTCTGGACATTGGACACGTACGGCAGATTTCCTCTCCAATGACTTATTCTGTACATGATTGTGCTTCCATAGCACCTTTATGAGAGGGATATAATTTAATCAGAGAACCTTCGTGCTACGGTCAATGATGCGTACATGATACTCCTCATATGTAGCATCAACATCTTTCTCAATATCCTTTGGATCAAATGTATAATATGGGTCAACATGATATTTTTTAATCTGTGAGATGTGAAATACATTTTTCATGGAACAATACCTCTGAGTTAGAACTAGCTAATTGGATACAGGTCTGACTCTCCCTATAATCTCAAATGGCCCGACAAAATTAGGAGAAGGATTTCCTTGCATTCTTAACCATATATTAACTATACTGGGAGATACCCAAAGGAAAACATGACCCCAAACTCAAACTCAGGAGGTCATCGATGGATATTGGAATAATATTTCTTTATAGAATTAGTAGTAGTAATATTATTCCTAATCAACTGAACCTATTCTAATGTCTCTAGAATGAGACGAATACATAGTAGGGCTGCCTCACATACCTCTAGCCAGCACAAGGGAGAACATCATGGACTACCATATAATCCCTTAAATGGATCCATTAGATCGTCTCCTAGAAACTATTATGATAAGGGAACTCGACAGCAAGGATATGCTTCTCTCAAGAACTACCAAAATCATGGATTCTTTCTAAGAGCATATCCTCAAGAACCTGTATCATTTATTATGATTGTCCATTGATCTGACAGTTAAAATATATGTCTAGAAGCTCCTGAGTCTGCATATATTTTGGTAACACTATCCAAAACCGTGACGTGAAACTAGCATCCCTATCTAAAATAATAGTATATGGAACCCCATGAAGTCAATTGAACTCACGATGATATAGTATTCCTAAATCATCAGATGAGAGAAGTCCTAGGAATAAAAATAGAGTGGGATGATTTCCTTAGTCGGTAAATGCCTTCCGAGATAGCATCACTACCCCTTGAGGGCCTAGGTAAGTCGACTACAAAATCCATAGCAACATCTTCCCATATCAATTCTAGGACTAGAAGCAGTAGTAATGAGCCTCCGGGTCTCTTGTGCTCCACCTTCACCTACTCATGGGTGGAACACCTGGTCAGGAATCCTGTAATTTGACATTTCATTCCTGGCCACCAACACTGGTGTCTCATATCTCTAAACTTATTTGTGTTGCCTAGATGAACTGCCAACTAAGAAGCATGCGACCCTTTCATCAACTCCACTCCCATATCTAGAGGGACCCAGATACATCCACGTAGATGTAGAATGTCTTCTCTATCCATTAATAAATTCAGTGGTGGGTTATCTCTGGATATATTCTCAACGAGACCCAAAACTTTTGGATTTGAAAACTTCCTACTCTACACCTTTTCAAGGAGGGAAGAGGTAACTATTAAGAATGAGAGGTAAGACTGCTCATAACTATCATAAAACTCAAAGAGAATTTTATAAAAAGGTTTATTAACTTCCATTTATCATTGTCTTCCTATACAATCTCATTATGATTTTTCCGACTCAATGAATCAGTGGCCACTTTACCCTTTCCAGGCATATAAGCATGCTCAAAATAAATGGACTGTTGATATTTGACCCATATATGATATTTGAGGATCATGTCACACTGAGAAACGATATAATTGATGATTTTCTGATATGTATACTCCACAGAGAGCCCACCCAACAGATAGTGTGTCCTATAATGTAAGGCATGGAAAACTACTGATAGCTCGAGGTCGTGTGTCAGTTAATTTCTCCAATGATGCCTCATCTTTCAAGATCTGTACGTAATGATTTCTTCTCCCTACATCAACAATTCTCCTAATACAATGATTAATTCATCATATAATATGATATAACTTTTTACAATATTATATTGAATCACAATCTATTCGAAGAGAAGCCCCACTTTCAGCTCCTGAATGGATTTGTCACACGCTTCTGACTACAGGAAAATAACACCCTTTTTTTCATCTAGTAAGTGGTGAAGAAAGATGTTATAAGACCTTTAAGAAATGACTATAATACCCTTCCATCCCTAAGAAAAATCATATATCAAACACTTTCTTAGGCGTCTCCCAAGAAACTATAGCACTAACCCTTTTAGTATCAACATAAACTCAGGATTTTTAGATAATATGACCCAAGAAGTAGATTTTATTAATCCAGGTGTCACATTCTCCATGAATCGAATTATTTTGATGCTCTCTTATTGTAAATAGAATGATCTCAAGATATTTGGAATGGTCGTTATGAGAGCACGAATACACCCACATGTTGTCCAGAAAGACCACAAAAAATTTTCCAAATATGGGGGGACCCAATTCATCAATTCCATTAAAATGGCATACGCATTCGTAAGACTGAACGGCATAACAAGATAATCATACAGACCATACCTGTTAAAAAATGTTGTACAAGGTCTGTCAGATGGATTTACTTGCACCTGATGATAAGCTGTTCTCAGGTTGATCATAGAAAACACCATTGATCCTTTGAGTTAGTCATAAAGGTAATCTATTTGAGGAAGTGGATATTGGTATTAGGATGTAAGCTAGTTCAACCTTCTTTTAACCTGGCATAGATATATAGTTCCATCCGACCACTTAGAGAAAATAATGGGTGATCCCCTTGAGAATGTACTAGGTCAAATAAAACCTTTGCCCTGTCAGTACTCTGTCTACTTCTAGATCTATTTATGCTTAGTAGGTGATATCCTATATAGAGTGATGGACACTTGACCTGCTACGTGATAAAGCTCAATTTTAAACAATACTTCTCTCTTAGGAGGTAATCCATAAAATTAATCATGAAATACAACCCTGAAACGATCAACTACTAGAAGTAAATTAGTTTGAAGAAAACCATGAACCTCTAAGTGAAGGTTTGAAATATGGTTGGTCACTCCATCGTGCCCATGAAGCTTCGGTCCTGCTCTCCCAACCTGAAAATCCCACTCAACTTTGAAATGATAATTGCTACCAACTAATAATGTAAAAGAGACCCTACGACGATATCAACCTACAGAGGTGTGAAAGTAGACTTTCCAGTCAATCCGGAGAATGACATTAAACCATGTCATCTTGAGAACAAGGAGATTACACATGAAATGGTAACTTTTTACCTCAATGGGATAGTCCTTGCCTTGGATTATGCCCTCCATCCATATCCCCAACAGTTTATCGAGGGTCATTACACCATTGTGATATTTTATCTCTTGTTAGAGACTTTCCAAGATTTATACAGAAACAATAGAGTTTGAAGAACATGTATCAAACAAAGTAGAGATAATAGTATAGGCTAATAGAATTGTACCTTGTACTGTAGATGGTCCCGCAACCTATTCCTCTGCTATCGACTGTAAAGAATGAATCTAACCTAATCCATGGCCCTAGAATATAGATACACTACTACAAACATGAAAACTATGCTGGCACTGCTGGGGATCAGGTATCATACTACCATGACCACAAACTCCTCCTCATCCACATCTGCAAATGTTATTCCAACTCCCTACCTAAGGCGATTCAAAACAACTTGCTCCTAAATGTGGAGCTACCACATATCATTTTTCACTCAATTGTGTTGGATTGGTCCAGAAAAATCATTTAAGATTACCCATACAGACACAAACTCGACGATCTATAGTGTCTCTGTCACATTATGATTTGTTTTTCCTTGGTCAACCACACCGATGACACTCCATAGAGATATCAAACTAGATACTCTAGAAGCCACTATCTTAAAAAAATCTTCAAGGGAACATTTCTTTCCCCCGAAAGAACTACTGGCATACTACATCACTGGTCCCTTACACATGGTACTAATGTCATCCCTCAAGTTATGCTCAGTGATACGTTTCTGATCCTCTATTCTAGAAATCGTAGGATGGGGAAATAAACTCACCTGAGTTCGGAGGGCGTACTGAATCCCATCCTCAAAACGTATAGCACATGAAATCTCATCACCGGCTAAAAGCAGTGAAAATAACTTTAAATAATTGAAATTTGTTGAATAATCTATAACTGAAATGGAACCCAGATCCAGATTCATGAAATCTTTATCTCTGTTAGACTTCAGTTCTTGTGGAAAGAACAGATTGTAGAAGGCAGTCTGGAAATCAACCCAAAACATGCCATGATGATGATCGGCATGGGTAACCACATCCCACCAACTCTTGTTGAATCATTAATAATGTATGTACCAAGAATTACCCTCCACTCTTGACATGTTTCTAGATGCCCAGTGATAGACATCATGGCCTATATCCGTGACTCAGATGCCTGAGAACCACCATCCTATAAAAAAATAGGAGGGTGATGCTACAAGAAATCATGGTTCAGATCAACCATTTTATGTGAAACCAATGGAGCACCTTTCATGGCCTACATCATATATATTAAACTATCATAGACCTGATAATTAGTGCTCAGATCATGTAAAAATGGAAATTCCTCATGTGGAACTCTTGAAAGTAATACTGGCAGCTCATGGACCACCATGCCGTGATCATGGTTGTCACCACCCTCCTGGAGAAAAACACAAGGACGTTGTGGTGGAATTTGTCATCAAATTCCAAGAATAAACCTCAGAATAAGAAAAGATGAATATGATAGAATCACTAGAAGAAACTGATTGTGTGAAAACTCACTACCCAAAGGATGCTACACAAATTACCCACTTAGAAAACCAGGCATCAGTAAGTCCAAAATTATAAGTTTCATGTCATTTTTTGTTAATTACTAGGTCTACACCTTTCCCTTTCATAAACATGATAAGGCTGGAAAAGGATGTGCAACAAATTTATTTTAGATATTAGGATTCACTTTACAATGGATAGCCATTTCTGATGTATCATTTCCTAAACACCTATCACCAGAAACAACACCCATTTATTTATTGTATAATGGCATGACATTGTAAATTACTCATACCAACCCATGAGGGCCCATGCACCTCATGAACTGAGACATGAAATCACTCAATCTCTACCAAGAGTAATAAATGTAAATGAATTTATCACAACATCTCTCAAAAAATTACCACCATGTCAAGAAATAAAAAGGAATGAATTGAACCTATATGGCATGGAAATATGCATGACATGTGAATTCTTGGTAGATATAAAGATGCATATAGCAATGATCAGGGCCCTCAAATAATTATCCAGGGATGAAATATATCCTCATATAAAATAATAATCAAAATGACCACATTGCATGTACGTCACCCAATGATGAAATAATATCCACTATACTAGGTAGAATCAAAATAACAATTATAATTTGGGAAACATAGTTTTTAACCCAAAGATGGTTTCGCGACGCCCCAACATGACTTATGATGAAGTACTAAGTGTTCATATTCTATAGTTTATTGCCTCAAAATAGAAAAGAAAGAAAAGAAACCACATATGACACCAATTTGTGACATCTTAGACCCTGATGCCACTTAATGGGTGCCCCAAGCCTGTTGGGCCACATAGCCTCAACCACTTATTCCCTAACTCTAGAGGCTGCCGACTAGCAGCAAGGGCATAGGGTGTGTCAGTGGGATGACTATTCCCATATTATTACTGTGTATCATAATAGAATGAATATAAAGGAATAGTAAATAGTGGAATAAATATAAATGATTTAAATAATTTGTGGACAAAATTTAATGCAATAGATAAACAAGAATAATAATAACCGTATCAACAAGAACGATGGTGATTGAATGTCATATAATTAGAAAATTAGTAATTATGGATACATGATAGTCAGAATAACATGTTCCAAAAGGTAAAAGAAAAAAAGGAATACTCTAATCATCCCAAGATCTTACTCAGTCATCTACTATCAAGCTCTATACTATCAACATTCAATAAAGTGTTTGAAGATGTCTTCTTTGTAACACCCTGACATTTAATGAGAAATATTATTTTTAATTTATTTGATGTCTTGTTTTGTAAGATAATCCAAGATAAACTTTTACAATAAACCACATTGTATTAGCTAGTAGTTTACGCCACACTATTCTTGGCTTGTGTTGTATGCAAGAGTGACCTTCCTCAATAGCATGTGTTATACGCAATACCAAGATTCACTAAACAACGATATATTGTTATAATAATATTATAAACTAGAAATTATGAATATTATTAAACTCATTTTTAATTTTATAAAAATATAATTCGTCTTAATCATTTACTAGAACAAGTTATGAGATCAAAATCAATTATTCGTATAAAGGAAATATTTTTTCCAAAAATACAGTTTTGCAGCCTTTTGATGGTGCACCAACTTTAAATCTTGTTTTTGACACATTTATGAGTTCAATTTTAAAAAATAAACTTGTTTATTGCAATAAATATATAAAAATTTACTTTGGATATGTTTTTAATATTTTCCTATTAATATTCATATTTGGATTAATTGTAAAAAATATGCTAAATTTTAATTAAAAACAACTTTTTTCATAAAGATAATTTATATGGTTAAATTATAATATGGAATGGTTTTAATGTATGAATAGAATATATTTTTACCATTTATTATAACTTAATCCATTATCATTAATTTTATATTGAATTCATAGGTAAAAACATTTCAATCTTTTACAATGTTTTAACTTTTAAAACCTATATTCTTAATAGCCGGATTAAATTTAAATTAAATACTGAAACTTATGTGTTTCAAATTTGAAAAAATGGAGTCCATATTTGGAATCAGTAGGTCCAAATTATGTTAATATGCTTCTTTTTATTTTTAGGCATTATGAATAGTAACTATGGTAAATTTTATTTACCACAGTTAAAGGTAAATCAAGTAATTAAGGGTAAAAGAAATATTATAAAATTACCCTAAAACTTGTATTGACATAATTGGATGATTATATTTTTTTCTAAAACATAAGTGGGTTGAAATGGGATATATTATAATCCACATGGGTATGATTAAGACAATTAATTTATTTTATTTAAAGAAAGTGAAATATGTCTCACTCAAACTTTAATAATTAAAATATTTTTAATATAAGGGTATACAGAATATAAATTTTATTATAAATACTCATTTTAAATCTAAAATGTTTTTCTTAATTATAGAACTTTATTTTTATTTTTCAAGAAATATTTAATTATCTTAATAGCTGATACATTAATGATTCCAAAATTATTTATTTAGTGAAAAATCAATAATATAGTTTTTATTAAAATAATAATACCCATAAAGGCCCAAACTCCTAAAAAAATATTTTCCATGTATATATAGACCATAATCATCAAATGGTATATTGGTGGCTATTTGGAGCCTTATAAAAGCATTATGTCACTTATATTTTTTTTTAAATGATGTCAAAGTTGTCACCTTCATAATTTAATAAACATATCATTTTAAAAGATGGGAATTTTAGAAGACAAATTCTACTAAAAGTATTATTATGAAAGATGTTAGATTTATCTTCATCACGTTATTTTATTGTTAATTTTTATGCAACAAATAATTATATTAAATAATTATACTAAAATGTTGTAGTAATTATTTTATTAAAAAAATAAGAAATAAATGGTTTTAAAAATATTAAAATAAATATTATATAACTAATTAATGAGCTACACTAATTTTATCGATAAATATGACATGTTAGAAAGCTATTAATATTATGGTTCGAACCTATCTTCCGTGTGGATTTCATTTAAATTCAAATAAATAAATAATTTCAACATTGACACTATTGATATTTTATATAAATAACACATTATTAAATTGATTAAAAATCCCAAAAAAATTACAAATTAAAATTGTAAATTTATTTGGTCCAATGTGTCATAACGTATCAAGTTATGGACAATTAACAACATATAAGTAATTATTTATACCCATTTAAAATACAGAATATTATTACCACAAATAAAATAAAATAGATTAAATAAGGATAAATCAAAATGATTGGTTGATAATAAACAAAAAACATGTCAAAATTTTCTTGGTTGATAAGAATACAACTGTATCTCATCTAATATTTTAATTGATTAATTTTTTGTGGTATATATGTGGGGTTTGATTTTATTATTAATTAATATTTTTAGAGGTTTCCAAAACTGCCCCTCTCCTCTCTTATAAAAGGGGACCTCCTCCCTATTCTATTAACTATGTTTTAAGCCTTGAAGCTCAGAAAAAACCTCCAAATTCCTCTTCTAAACTTCACTAGTTATATTATAGAGGTTCTAGTCTTCCAAAAGACCATATCCAGTTCCTTAAGAGGATGTTTAAAAAAGGCATGTCGAGGTAAAGGTAACCTTTTCTACCAATTCATTCATGTTTCATTCTTCTTCTACTTCATATTCCTTAGTTGTTTCATTATAAATTAAAAACAATAGTATCACTAATATACTGATGTGTTATTATAATTATGAAACAACCATGTTTCACCTTTTATCCATCCTATGAAAAACGAAAGCACCACTTGTGCGTACGTACGGCTTACCGTCTCCACGACGTGGTGTAATCTGTTTTTTCCACCACCAACATACATTGATGGGTATAATGGTGGGAATAGTATCTATATATGATTATTATAACATCATAATTATTTTGAGATTTATATCATCTACTCAAATTCCATTCAATAGTTATGGTAACTATTCATCGCTCGTGCGTACGTACAGATTATCGTCTCCACGACGTGATGAGATTCATTATCCTTGTTAACCATTCCAGAATGATTATAAATTATATATAATAAATAATAATGAAATATATTACATAATAATGATATTTTATTTATGTATATGTTATTTACATACTTCCATTCAATTTAATAAGGAAAGGAAAATAGCGTTCATTCATACATACGGTCTACCGTCTCCATGAACTGTGTATTTCATTGCATTTATCGATCTATTATATATATTTATATTCTCAATATATAAAATATATAAATCATTTTCTACATTATGGAAGTTAGTAATCATGATCTACGTAATCATATAAATAATTACAAGTCAAAACAAGTATGATAATGGAAGTGATTTTACCCAAAACACAGCTTTAACTTGGAATTAACAAATGAAAGGGGAATATAAAATCACAATTGAATCATATATGATATCATAAATATTAATATGGTTCTGTTACAATTTAATAATATTTTTAAACCCATTATACATGAGTTTTGGACACATATGAATGAGATTTTACCTAAGTTAAGGCATAATTATTCCAATCTCGTTCTTATCTGGGAGTGTGTATTTGAAACTATTTACTAGGGTTATGTATATCATCCATGCCCATGTTTTCAAAAAATGTTATCATAAAATGTTTACAATTATTCCATTTAATATTAATTTCATTTTTAACCTTTTTTGATTTTTACAACATGGTTTGGAAGGAATCATTCTTTTGTTTACCATACGAGGTACTTTTTGACTTTTCCGAAAAAAGTACGAAAAGTTTTTTTTTAACATATGATTCGTGAACATATTTTTACAGTTTCATAACACCTCATTTTCATGAAGAATACTCTAAAATATTTCATTATTATTTTCAATAAAATATTTTTCTTTTAAAATTGCATGGCATTTTGTGAAAATAAAATGTTTTTTAAGAATAAAAGTTATTTTTCTCAATATTTCTTTTCAAGAGTTTTATCAAAACTATTTTCCAACTAAGATGAAATTATTTAGTATATATATGTTTCAAGTCTAATGTCTCTAATATTTACATAGTTTTATTTTTCTTATGATGAAATGATTTCCATTTGTTTTATATGGATTATGTTATTATGGGTTGATGTTTATGAAACCCATTTTATTCTTTGGGTTATGATGAATGATTTATGATAGTTTTGTAAAACACGTAAGAATTATTTCAATATGAGATGGGTGGGACATATATTTACTTCCAATGCATTGGGTAAAGATTTATATCTCATGAGATGGACATGACTGGAACAGAAAGTAAATCAGGATCAGTAATACAGGGCTGGAATGACATGTAAACCTAGTTCAGTAATGGGCGTTGTCCATTATGATGGACTTGGTATCAATGCCTTGGCAACAATGGAAATTATATTATGTGCATTATTTTTTCCATAATTAAATGTTTTATTCCCATTTTATTTTATCATGATTAATGTTTTTTTATGATCTATGTTTTACGTACTGCCATTATTTATTTCACGACTCAAGATTTTGATGTTTAATAATTATGTTCATGTTTGTAAGTTCAAATGAATATAGATTGTATTTTTTTCTCCATGCTTACCATTGTTGAGCATTTGAGCTCACTATTTTTATGTTTTATTTTCCCCTGGATATAAATAATGGTTTTAGGTAAGAAAACAAAAGGTGAAGATCTTTGTAGGAGATGTTGATGATATGTCACCATGATTAGTATATTATGTTATGAGTTTCCAAAGACACTAAACTAATATTGTATTTGGGAGTTTTTTTCTTTTGTATTAAGTATTCTGTAAAATTAATGTAATATCCATGTATGTTAGAGTTTGGGTATCTTTATTTGGTATCAGAGGGAAGGTTTAGCCATCCTTTAGAAACAAGGATGATAAAACTTTAGTGAGGTCCCTATAGATTTTTATAAGGTATGTCTAGTGATGTCCCTAAGGTTATGTATTAGTATATGTTATAGTCCTAGAATTAGGGTAACTATTTTAGAATTTAACCTAAAATGTTAGATATTGAAGGTAATCCCCCTTTATTATGTGGTTTTCCCTGTATGATTTTTCCTCAAACACTATTCTTTTTGGGTTTTGGAAAATGGTAGGAAACAAGACGATTCATGTTAATGGAAAATGTGATTGAAAATGGAATGATATTATTCACAAGAAAAAAATGAAATGGGATTTGTAAGTTGAAACATTGTTATTATGCCTAATCAGAAATATCATAATAAGATCAATAATATCATCTTTGGAATGTTTCTTGACTCGGGTAATAAGATAAAGATGGTGTTTCATGATGACCATAGAGGAAAGAAAGTTCAATTTCCCTCATGTAAATCATGTGGGATAAGGCATCAATGAGAATGTTTCAAAGTAACTGGAAGATTCTTTGGGTGAGGAAATGAAGTACACAAATCTAGTAATTGCAAATGAAAAGGTTCAGTTAACACAAAGGATAAGCATAATGGTATTGATAAGAAATAAACTTAGGTTAAATGTTTTAAATGTGGAATGTACGAAAATTATGAAAACCAATGCCATAAGGGAATGTCTCATGAATAGAATCAGCAAGGTCGTATGGGTAGTATTTATTTTGATGATGATGAAGAGACAAAAAATGATATATGATATGAAATAAGTGTTGAGGAATAAAATGATGATGTCCAGTCAATGGTTTATGAAGGTAATGGAATGATTGCATGATTATCAAGAGTAATGTTGTATAAGTAATTTCATGGTACTATGGAATAAAGAAACATCTAAGGATTGTTACACTATTGTTTTTTCTTATATTTTTGAATGTATATGTTGAATGGTATTTGTATCCATGAAAGGCTATTCAGATGTGTTTTGGAAAGAAGAAGATATGAGCATAATGAACAGATAAGGAGAAAATAATATGATTGAAAGTATTAATGAGATCATGAAATATATAAGGAAAAAGTGATATCATAGTTTGAGTATCTAGAATTTTTTGGATTTCGGTATGTGGAAAGAGTTAACAATTGACAGTATTCATGTATTCACAAGGATTCTATAGTAATTCATGTTTCAAGAGAATACATGATTAAGGTTTTCACATTTTTGGAATGTGACCGACAATATATATCTTATGATATATGGGGGTAAATGATGGTATTCACATGCTTTGTAGATGACCACTCTAGTAATCATTTTATTTATACTATGAGATTAAAGAGAAGTTTTTTAGATAAGCCTAATGGTTGGAATGAAATAATATGGACACTAGATAGTATTATTTAAGGCTAAAACTTTTTTTCTATAATGTTATAATAGTATAGTTATTTAAAAAATGACAACATGTAGGATAGGCGAGAACCTGTCGTGTCGGACAAGGATTCGAGAATCGAATGTACAACCGAAGTGCGACAGGACTTTATCACCTACCACTGGCCTACAGGATGTCCCTGGTTAGTAGAAATTAGTTTTATTTTATTAAATGGTATGATATATGAAATATAAGTCCATTTTTGGAACCATATACGATTAATATCACCATATATGTATTATGTATATTTAATAAAATTTCATGACCTTTTGTTTAAGACTGATGGAATCACCCAAAATTCAATCACACGATTTTTTAACACTCCACGAATGACAAATTCAACTTCATTTCATTTTTATATGAAATGGAAATTGTTCAAGAAATGACCAACGGTGAGATTGTACCAAAATCAGGTAAGTATTTCTTCTAATTCAAAATATTCATATTTATGGAAAGGATCATGAAAACCAAAAATGTTTTCCTAATACCCTCATATCTTATGATTCAAATGGTACTAGTGATGATCACAAATTTATGCCTTTGAGATTTTTGTCTTTCTCATAGTCATGTTCTCTACAACTCTTCATCTGAACATGATGGTTGGATCTCTCTTCCATATACATATTTTCACCTATATTCTCTTATGTGGTAACCTGGTGCAGAGTTACATTGGGTAACCATTATATTTTGAACATTATTTTCTAAAATTATGTTTTAGTATTACTTTTTACAATGTGGGTTTCTATGAAATAATATTTCATGTAGTAAACGATTTATAACCCTCATGAATTTTGAGGGATAAATTCATTTTAAGGGGGGTAGATTGTAACACATTGAAACTTTATGAGAAATATTAATTTCGATTTGTTAGATGTCTTTTGTTGTATGATACAACAATATTACATTGCAATATACACAACATCGTATTATCTGGTAGTATACATAACACTATTCTTGGTTTTTGTTGCAAGCAAGAGTGACCTTCCTCAATAGTGTGTGTTGTACGCAATGCCGAGTTTCTCTAAACAAAGATATATTGTCATAATAAAATTATGAACTAGAATTTAGAAATAATATTAACTGAATTTTATTTTTTTAACAGTATAATTAATCTTGATGATTTTCTAGAATAATTAATGAGAATAAAAGCTGTTTTTTGTATAAAGGAAATATTTTTCCAAAATATTGTTTTTCCACCATTTGAATTTTCACGCACTTAATATCTAGTTATTGGCATGTTGATGAGTTAAATATGACAATATAAATTTATTCAATGCAATAATTATATAAAAATTTTCTTTGGATAATTTTTTAATATTTTTCTGTTAACATTCATAATTTGATGAATAGTAAAAATACGATAAATTTTAATTAAAAACAACTTTCTAACATCAAGATAAATTATATGGTTAAATTATAATATTTAATGGTTTTAATGTATAAAGAAAATATTTTTTTAGCATTTATTATAATTTAATTCATTATCATTATTTTTATATTGAATTTATAGGTAAAACCATTTCAATATTTTTCTATGTTTTAACTTTTAAAACCCATTTTCTCAACAGCAGAATAAATATTAAATTAAATAATTCAACTTATGTGTTTTTAATTTTTGGAAATGGATTCCATATTTGGAATCAGTAGGTCTAAATTATGTTAATATGAAACTTTTTATTTTTAGACATTATGTATAGTAACTTCGTAAAATTTTATTTACTACAGTTAAAGATAAATATGGAATTATGGTTAAAAATAATATTATAAAATTAACCTAAAATGTGTCTTAATATAATTGGATGATAATATTTCTTTTTAAAATATACTTGGGTCAAAATGGGATCTATTGGAACCCACTTGTATGTGATTAAGACCATTAATTTATTTTATTTAAAGAAAGTGATATCTGTCTCACTCAAACAATAATAATTAATGTATTTTAAATATAATGTTATAAAAAATATAAATGCAATTATAAATACTAATATGAAAGATAAAATGTTTATTTTTATTTTTTAATTTTTTTAATTTTTTATAAATATTTAATTACCTTAATATCATATACATTAGTGGTGCAGAAATTATTTATTTAGTGAAAAATAAATAATATAGTTTTTATTCAAATAATAATACCCATAAAAAGCCGAAACACCTCAAAAAACTTATGTTTCATGTATATCTTGACCATAATCATCCAATGATAGAATTACTAGCTATTTGGATTGTTATAAAATCGATTATGACACTTATATTATTTTATTTTAAATGATGTCAATGTTGTAACCTTCACAATTTAATAAATATATCATTTTAGAAGTTGGGTGTTTTAAAAGATAAATTCAACTAAAATTATTTTCATGAAATATATTATCTTTATCTTTATCATAGTATTTTATTTTTAATTTCTATAAAACAAATAAGTATATTAAATAATTATACACAAATGTTTTAGTAATTATTTTATTCAGAACTATATCAAATAAATGGTTTTAAAAATATTAAAACCAATATTATATGAACTAATTAATGTTCTCCACTAATTTTATTGATAAATATTACCTATTGTAAATCTATTAAATATTTATTTTCGAACATATCTTTTATGTGGATTTTATTTAAATTCAAATAATTGAATAGTGTCAAAATTGTTACTGTAGATATTTAAAAAAAACATATTATTAAATTTATTAAAAATCCCAAAAAAGTAATAAAATTAAAAATTTAAATTTAAATGGTTTAAAAATTCATAGGGTATCAAGTTATGAACAATTAACAACATATAATTAAATATTTACAACCATTTTTAATTTAAAATATTTTTTCCATAAAAAAAATTAAATAGATTAAATAAGTATTTATCTAAATTATAAGGTTAAAAATAAACTTATAACATGTCTAAATTTTATTGGTTGATGATATTACAACCCTATATCATCTCATATTTTAAATGAGTCATTTTTGGAGGTTTTTATGTGGGGTTTGTGTTTATTATTAATTAATATTTTTGGAGGTTTCCAAAATTGCCTCTCTCCTCCCTCTTATCTTCACTCCATTGTAAGCCCTCAATATCAGCCAACCGCTACCAATTACTCTTATCAATCTCAATATTTATATTATAGAGGTTCTGGTCATCTCAAAATTCTAACTCTAGCGCCCTAAGAGTATGTTTAAAAGATACACATTAAGGAAAATGTAATCTCCTCTACCAATTTTTTCATGATTCATTCATCTTCTACTTCTTCTTCATTAGTTGTTTAATTATGAATTTATAACATCAGTATCACTAATATTATGATGTGTTATTATAATTATGAAACAATCCTATTTTAATTTTCATCCATCCTAGAAAAAATGAAATCACAGTGTGTGCGTACGTACGGCTTACCGTCTCCATGTCGTAGTGTAATCAGCTTTTCCACCACCACCATACATGGATTGGTATAATGGTGTAAATAATTACTATATATTTTATTATAACATAATACTTATTGATAGATATTATATCATCCACTCTGATTCCTTTCA
Organism: Viscum album; assembly: GCA_963277665.1. Classification (NCBI taxonomy): domain Eukaryota; kingdom Viridiplantae; phylum Streptophyta; class Magnoliopsida; order Santalales; family Viscaceae; genus Viscum; species Viscum album. The sequence continues at coordinate 131,280,858 of OY728134.1, read as the reverse complement.
GTAATTATGGGAAGAATATCATCTCTCGTGCGTACGTACGAATTACCATCTCCACGACGCGATGAGATTCATTCTCCATGTTAACCATTACATAGTGATTATAAAGTATATATATTAAATAATAATGAAATATATTAAATAGTAATGATACTGTAATTATGAATATTTTATTTAATTACTTCCATTCAATTTAACAAGGAAACGAAACCAGTGTTCATGTGTACGTACGGCCTACCGTATCCATGAACGGTTTTTTATTCCATCTATCAATTTATTATATATTTTTATATTCTGAATATATATTATATATAAATCATGTATTAAATTCATTATTTAAGTAATCAGGATCAAATTAATCATATAAATAATTACAATTCAAAACACATAAGATAAATGAAACGATTTTAACCAAAACATTGTTTTAAAAAGGAATTGAAAAATGAACGGGTAATATAAAATCTTAAATGAATCATATATTATATCGTAAATACTATTATGGTTATATTACAACTTAATAATAGGTTTAAATAGACTATATAGGAGTTTTGGACACATATGGAATAAATTAGATCTAAGGTAAGGTATAATTATTGCAATCTCATTCTTATATGGGATTGTTTATTCGTAAGTATTTACTAGGGTTATGTTTATCATCCATGTAAATGTGTTATAATTTTTTTTTCATAAAATGTTAACTATTCATCCATGTATTTTTAAACTCATTTTTACGCTTTTTTTATTTTTACCACATGGTGTGGAAGGAATCATTTGTTTTACCATTTGAGATAGATTTTGTTCTTTACAGCAAAAGTATGAGAAGATAGTTTATTTAATATATATGGTATGAACAGATATTTATGGTTTCATAATGCCTTATTTTCATGAAGCTTACTCTATAATATTTCATGATTGTTTTCAATAAAATCAATTTATTTTAAAATTTCATGGAATTTTGTGAGTAGAAAATGATTTTGAAGAAGAAAGGATATTTTCCCCAATAATTCATTTCAATTGTTTTATTAAAACTATTTTCCAACTAATATTACACTATTTAGTATGTTTATGTTTCAAGTGTAATTTATCTATTATATACATGGTTTTATTTTTCTTTTGATGAAATGATATCCATTTTTTTATATAGATTATGTTATGGTGGGATGATATTTATGAAACCCATTTTATTTTTTGGGTTATGATGAATGATTTATGATTGTTTTTTTTCCCACATAAGAATGATTTCAATATGTTAGAGGTGGGACCTATAACACCCTCCATTGAATTTGGTAATGATTTATATCTCATGAGATAAAAATGGCTAGAATGAAATGTAAATCTGGTTCAGTAACAGAGTACTGGAACGACACGTCAACCCGGTTATGTAATGGAATTTGTCCACTATGATGGTCTTGGTAGCGATTCCATGGATACTATGAAAATCATATCATGTGTTTAACTATTTTCTACGATTACATGTTTTATTCCCATGCTATTTTATCATGATTAATGTTTCTTTTTTATCTATGCCTTACGTACTACCAAAATTTATTTCACCACTCAAGATTGGGATGTTTAAAATTTATGTTCATGTTTTTAAGTTCAAATGAATATGGTTTGTATTTTTCTCCATGGTTACCCTTGTTGAGTATTTGAGCTCACCAGTTTTATGTTTTCTTTTCCCCATGATTTAAAGAAATGTTTAATGTAAGAAAACAAAATGGAAAGATCTTTATGGCAGATGTTGAAGATATTTCAACATGATTAGAATATTATGTTACAAGTTTCCAAAGACACTAAACCAATATGGTCTTTGGGTGTCTGTTTTTTTATTTATTATGTATTCTGAAAAAGTAATGTATTTTCCATGTCTGTTAGAGTTTGGGTCTCTTCCTGCTTCCCTTTTTCAATACCTTGGACCATGTAATCTACACTACGTACCAGACGATGCCTAGAGAGGGTGTGGGATAATTCTTAGTGGGCCACCACCCACAATGTCTATAAAATCTGACTTGTGTAATGGTATATAGTAGTTTGAAGGCATGAATATATAATGTAACGAAAATAGAATAATGTACCGAAATAACCAAGTATCTAATTTATCCCTTGGATAGTGTCTGAAAATGTATCCTTTTCATGAATTAATTAATTACCATTTAATGTTAATAAGTAACATGAGTAATATTCGACATTGAAATAGCCTCGTGATAGTATAAGTAGTGAAGATCCCAAGAAATAACAAGGCATTATAACATGATATCTAGTGAGGGAGTTCTAGGGTAATAACCAAGGTAACATAAATCTCACGGAACACTGACCTAGTAGAATCTAAGACTAGCTACGGATTAAGAGTTTAATACAAGGAGCGTAATCCTAGGAATTCCACAATATGTTCCCTACCAATTCAATGGTGATTGACCTAGGTAAAATGTATCTAAGAAAGGACAGTGCCCAATGTACATTCACCATGGAACCTACTAGTCAATGATAGATTCAAGGATTGTAACCAATATATCTTGTAATAATGAATAGAATCCAACAGTAGTATACTGGAAATCCGAGTAATAGATTATAACCGGAGTCTAGGTGTGTATCATCATAAGAAAACTGCATCATGAATCGAAATGGGGTTCCCAAGACCCATGGTATTCTCCTTTAAGAATCCTAGGTGAGCTTGAGTGAGTCCATTCCTATTTGATATTGTAATCATGTAATAATTGATTTGGTTCATGTATTATTGTCCATTAGTGTGGATAGGTCTAGTATAATTGAATCCATTATTGTTGGTCCAATCATTTTCATACATTACTGTGGATAGGAAAAGTAGAGTTGCAACCATTTAATCAAATATTAGTTAAATATTTAAGCATAAACAATTAGATTAGTTCACTTTGTTAACTTCCATTTAAAAAGAAAGGGTGTCATGAACATGTGAACCTAATTGAACAGATTTTTGAAGGCCAAAATATATAAAAAGTATACTTTCTATTTCAAATTTCAAATTTAATAAATAATTTGGAAGCACTTACCTTCAGTAGGTCAAGTGTTGAGAATACACGGTACATGCCATCATGAAATTTTCGTTAATAACAAGACATTTATTAAAATAAGGCTCACCTTTGTGAAGGTCAATAAATGGAACACCCAAACAGTTTCTCAATTGTGTAAAAATAGTAAAATCCCAATTAAGGAATAACCATCGACATGAGGTGGATTGAGTGGTGGGTGTAACCTCTAATAACTCATCATATATTTGGAAACAACATAACTATAAATATAACATGTATGACCATGGCATGTAAATTTATGAAAAGGTTTCCATGGAAACCACCCCACACAAACATTAGAAAAATGAAAAACATTATGAATTTTTATATACCACCAAACATAGGGTTTCATGATCCTTCTCCTGCAGTATCGACCCTTTATTTTCATTCGATCGGTGTAGATCTATGAAAAGGTGAAAAATTATCATATGGAGATATCTAGATCAAGAGTGAAATAGAAGAATAAAATATGAATAGGAATAGAGTACATAACATTGTGAATCCAACCGGACAAACAGAAGCTCGATCAGATTCTGTACAAACGAGTTCTCTTGATTCCATGTGTAGATATTCAAAAAGGACCAAAATGAGAGATAATTTGGTCAATCCAGCATAAAATATAATTATAAAGGAAGAGAGATATAATTGATAAAGAGGGCATAAACTTAAAATAAATACAGAAAAAAAACCCCCATCATGGTTTGTTTGCATAGTTTTTTAAACCATGCACAAACCGTTTGAGGCGGCTCTGCCTAAATGGCTTGTTCCAGAATGTTTGCCAAACCGTGAGCAACCCATGAAAAAATATTTGATTAAAAAGTTTCTTTTATGAATAATTTGTATAGACATGTTCCAACCTTGTGATGTGGATCTATACAAAAAAACATTGTCAGCACAGTTTTTCAAACTATGCCGAATTCTAGCACATTTTTCTCTATAACGTGCTTAAGGCCTGTTTTCTATGAAAAGATGGGTTCTGTGCTCCACAAAAACCCTCAAATCCTTTGTAACATTTACTAACTCATTAAGAATCCATAATATTTCCAAAGTAATGATTTAGAATAAAATTAGAGGATCCATACCTGAGTGAATATCTTGATATTATAAAACACTAAAACAATCATGGAGATGATGTGTGCCTCTCCATAATGGGGATCCACTTTGATACAATGATTTGGGGTAAATATGTTCTTTGAAATGTTTATATGGATTTAATATTTTATGTTTCTATATGAGGAAATGTTTTCCCCCACTTCAGTGATTTTGGAGAATCACATATGTTTAATGGTATCAAATAATTCATGTATTGAAATACATCATAAAAAATCACTACATTTATATCACTACATTATAGGTAGGTCATTTCTATTCCATGGATGTCCCTTATAAAATATAAAAAATGACTCTATATTGTGGTTCATAAGTGGTTGTACATTCTGTGTTGCTACATGATGTCCTATGGTGTGGCGGAAACTAATTCTTCCCACTACCCTTAGCATTAACACAAGTTAAATGTTTATTTTAAGTCCATAACATTGTGAATGTTTTCATGGTCCTTCTATAAATGATTTTTAGTTACATTTACATTGTAGTATTGTGTAATAGTAACCCTAATTTTACCTTTACATAGGTCACCACTACTGCATAAGGGTAATGTAATGTTAAAAATTTTCAATTTACATATATTTTTTATATATTTTATAAATTATAATAAAATGTGTTTGTTGGATATTAAGTAATTAATAAAATATAAATTAGTTAATTAATTATTATATAAGGTTTAAAATTAATATATAATTGCTAATAAAATATTTATTAATAAATATTTTAAAATATCAATTGTTAATATTTAAAATAGAGTTCCAGATTTATATTTTGTGATAAAATGGTTATAAATAAAATGAAAATTTTTTGAATCAAAAGAATAAATTTATAATTTGTATATGAATTACTAAAATGGGTATAAAATATTTACATTAGTTAATTTTCCACAAAAACATAATTTTATGTTTTCAATTTAATTGTTGATTATTTTAAAAGTAATTTAAACCACATCAAAATAATTTATTATAAATGAATTTATTTTAAGTTTAAATAATATTAAATTTTTTATTATTAATTAAGTTAAACAATTACATAATTGTAATTCAACGTTAAAATGTTTATGTTCAAAAAATCATAATGAATAAATAAAATTACATATAATAGACTTTAAATCATTGGAATAACATTGTTTCATAATTGTTTATAATTAATTATGTAAGGTATCATGTGATATTTATTAACTGAAAAATAGTTTCTAGTTTTTTAATAATTAATGTTTTATTTTTCAATAATAAATTTCAATGAAAAATGCAATATTAATTATTACATAAATATTACGATTCACAATATAAAATACATTTATTTAACATTGAATCATAATTTATCACATAGAAAAGAATATTAACTTAAAAATCATATAGTAAATTTAAAATTTATTTGAAATTACTAAATAACAATTATGTATAACCGTTTTTACATTTCCATTATTAATTTTTTATAACTATTTATTATGAATTTTTCAAATTAATGGAGGCCTTATTTGGTATCTTATTTAAAAAACATGAAAAGTGTTTAGATGATTTATTTGTTGTTTTTTAAATAATGTTCAAATATTTCTTATTTTGATAATATAAAATGATTACAAAAAATATTTTTAAAAAAAATTAATTAATATTCTTAATATATAATATATTTAAATGGAAAATTCCATATATTGATGATTATTAATGTGATATATTGGATTAAATATAGTTTTTTTTTCTATTCAAATATCATATTATATCTATTATAATTAACTAAAATTTGAAAATGTATTTATTTTTCTTTTAGTTAGGAAATTATTCATAAATTCTTATATAGTTATTAAATATATTTAAGGATTATATATTTAAATTTTAATCACTTATATTATTCCTAGTTTTTATATTTTTATATTATGAATTTTTTTAGTCAAAAATAAATTATATATGTTACATATTGAATTGATCCTTGAATTTTCATGTTATAATAATACTTATAAGATTTATGTTTTATCTAACTTGAAATAAATTTACAATTAATGTAATGAATTTGAAGTAAATTTTTAAAAATATTATCTATATCATAGGTGTTGGAGATATCTTGAATTGATTTGTCTCTTGAGTAATGTATCCCTTGGAAAATGGACATGGTGACAGACTAACAACTAGTTTTGAGGCTTATGCCTTGTCGGGAAACGTGAATGGGGTTGCAACTAATTTTTTATATGATTAATCATATGGAAACTATCAATCACTTTCAACTATAAACCATTAAATTAATTGTTTATATAAATTATCAATAATATTCATTCGATATGTATTAATATGTTTTAATCCTTTATTTGGGTGAGTAATATAAAATTATGGGATGTGTAATGAGATGTAAAAAAAATTGGAATGAATATATTATGAACATTTTTGGCTATTTTGTTCGGAAGGTCTCTGTTTCTATTTTCAATCTAGATTTTACTCTCTATAGAAGATTTAGTTTGTCCAAGATGTTGTGTCCTGGCAAGATATCTTCATCAGCTGCCATGGTTTTTTTCAGTTTTTTTTTTTGCGATGGTGTTCATCTTGTACGGTTGGGATCATGGATGGATACATCAATGGTGTGGTTCTAATTCTTATAACTTCTTTGGAATTTGTCTCATGTGGTGTTAGGGTGACGAAGATGTTTTTTTAATAAAGAAGGATATGGCATTACTTTCTCTGACACGATGATCAATATCTCTTCAGGGTTTGGTCTAGATTTGGTGGTTTGTATTCTGACTTTGGAATCCAGCCTAAATTCCAGTTTTAAAAATGTCTTGGTTCCTCTGTTGAAGTTTGAAATTTTGTTTGGTATGAGTGTGCTTTAAATTATGTGTGTTTGTTTGTGTGGTTCCCACTAACCCAGAAAGTAGATTATTTTAAAAATGAAAAAAGGGATTTATAGAGAGAGTAAAACTAAATTTTTATAATAATTCATACATAAGGGAACAAAGATGATATAATATATGATATAATGTTCCATTAAAATTAAAATCATTAGATTCCTAAAAAATATTCACTTTTTAGGGCCTCTATCATCCAATAATGCAGGTTTTTATATAGTTGGGTTCTCCAAGACTGAATTATATATTGAAAGAAAGTATTGGGTTACACTAAATCATCCATGGGTACATTCTGCCATAGCATGGTACCCCTAGTTTATATTAATTTAATATCCTATTAGTACTTGATTTGGGATACACTTATTGGATAGAAATATAGGAAGGATATAAGAGTAATATAGTTGATTATATCCATAAGATGTATTAGACAAAGGGTTGTCCTACCAATTATGAAATAGCCATTTATGATATGATTTGGATAATTTCATATCTAAATATTAATTTCATGGGATGATATCCATATAATATCTCCATAAAAACTTTAACATATTTATCTTTTTACTATTCATTTCCCTTTATATTTGTGTGATTGTTAGGTATAAAGAACGCAAATATTTCAAATATTACTATTACATCATTTTAATGATTTACAACATAAGAGTGTTACAAATCATTGAATAAGAAGTTTAGTTTCTAGAAACAATATGGGAAAAATATAAAATTTAAAAAAGAAAACATAATAATTTTTTTATTCCTTATTCTCTAGTATCTTAGTGGACATTTTTTTCTCCTTAGTACATGTATTCACCTAAGGATATACATCAAAGGAAGAAGTGATTTGATATACTAGTAAGAAGATAGATTAGAAACCTGGAACATGGAAGAGAATAATCATCATCACCATAATATTATAAAAAAACCATAATAATAATCATGATAGGAATGAATTTATAAAGGTAGGGAATGTGGAAATGCATCAAAATTGAACATCATGTCTTAGTTGTCAAATACCACACATAGTGGTGAACGAAGGTAGCATCATGTTCATTCATAGTATACATTAAATTGAGAGATTAATCAAACTAACCAACATATAGTATTTCTATATAATTCCATGATATCCCATAAAATCATAAAATTTACATGTGCTATATAATTCTAGACACAACCATCAAATTATAACATTTACATAATCATGCATGCAATATAAAACGTATATCAATCGTAGATATAAAATAATCCATCGAAACGAATAGGTTTTATTTTAAAAATACTAAATTAATGAATAAAATTCAATGTACCCTAAAGAAATATGGAATAACATACTTGAAATATTAATCATAAATATTGAGTGGAGAATAATCATTCTCATTAGATGTAAAAGATGTATTTTTTGAAATAAGAGTTTATTAGAAAAAATTATTTCATTATTCATAAAAATAGATTGGAAAAATTTATATCCCATAAATTAAAAGTTAATGAAATTTAAATTATATTAATGGAACATAAATTGAAAAATCATTCAATTAATGGATTAGTTAGAAAAAAACCAAAGTAAGTGAGTTGGGTTTAAAATTCCACATACCATATGTTTAAATTCTCTCTTCCCCTTAATATCATATTCATTCAAATTCTCTTCATTAACTACTATATATATAACATATTATAGAATTGTTCATTTAGTTATAATTTTTTTATGGTAATTTATTGACTTTTAGAAGAGTTATAGAGTTCAATTTCATCGTCAGGGAGGGTTTCATTTATTGTTTTTCATTATTGGTTCAGCTGAATATGAGTGTAGAAGTTTCTTTATAATGGGTATAATTATATAGAATTTAAAATATTTTTTATTAATGAAAATCCATAGGTTTTTATGGTCATATATACTATATTTTTAAATGTTATGAGGAGTAATAATTAAATAAATGATTAGTGATTATAATTTAGATTTTTTGGATAGTTTATGAGCATCAAAAACTAGTCTTGTTCCATTTTTTATTATTGTGTATAAAAGATATGTACAAAACATAAAAAAGGCTTGTTACATAAATATTACAGTATTTATTGACTACTAGAGTGGTTTTATTATCATAATTAAAGGAATTAATGTAAAATGAAAATGTGTCAAGCAGGATGTCTATAAATTGGCACATCAAAGGCAATGATTTCATTTTTAGAATAAAAGAGAGAGGGGGAGAGTGTGAAAAGAGTTTACTGATGGATCCTTAGATGGAATGATAGTATTGTACTATATAAAAGGTACTTGAGTTATAATGAACATATGGATAGAGGATGTGAGGATATAATAAGAAAAAAAATTAAATTTATGTAAATTATAAGTAAAAGAAACAATATTTTGCTTCTGGAATTTATCCTCCTTGAGAAACTCCTTAGGGAAATGGTTTTTGTCATTTGATGAGACCATGGAATCCTATATTTTAGGTAGTTTCATGGGATTATATTTGGGAATAATTTGTAAAATGATCAAATCTTTCATGGTGTGAGAAGAAGATGTGGTGAGGGGTTCTATTTATAGTGGAGGAGAAGGGTGTATTCTGATTATTTAATTCATTAGTTTATTATTATGGCTCAATAAAAATAAATTTTTTGGGAATTATAACTATATATATTTAAATAATGAATGATATTTTGAGATTTTGGTCTTAAATTATCCATACATCATATATGAGTATATATTTCATATATTTACTTTTTAACATAAACTAACGTATTATACTATTCACAAAAAATTCATGTAGTTTTTGAAAAATCCCAAAAAAATCCCCTTACCATTTCCTGAAATATGCTATTAAAAAAACTCCATTTTATGGAAAAAATTCTTATATGATAAATATAATGTTTAATTCAAATAAACATTTACTAGAAAAATACATATTTTAAAATTAAAACTATTTTTAGTACATTGAGAAACTAATCAAGGTCTCATAAAATTGACATATAATAATGTGTCTATAAATGTTTATTTTTGATTAGATTTTATGATATTAATCATTCTTCTAAATAATTATATTAATTATAAAATATAAATAAACATATATATTTTAAAAGAAAATAAAGACACAACCAATAATTTTAAAAATATTTCATTGCATATACAATGATATAATTTTATCATATTGTCGTTTACATGATTCCTATGTTTTATTTAGAATGTCATAGATGTGATTCCCATTCGATGGGTCAGTTTACTGTTTTTAATGGTCATAATACTATTCCAAATGTCATGTTACTAATCCATCGGGATGAGATCCTTAATTTCAATAAATTCCCCTTATTTTAATTATTCTTCATCTAAAAAGTTTGTATTGTTTTTTATAGGAGATTTAAAGTGATTTATACTATATAATATAATTATAATATTGGAATTTACATTGAAAAAATCTTGTTTCATTACATTATTTTCCCCTTATGAAACATCACAATAAAATTTTCATTTTACAAACTATGGTAAAATCACATGAGGTTTCGTCTCCTTTATCACTTCCTCTTGTCCAAAATTACATATTAGTATATATAGTTATTATATAGTTATTTTCTCATGTGTGTAGTTCTGTTGGAAATAACATTGTCTCAATGGTCTATGATCTTCACTGGTTACTCCTCATAAGATATATCATTTCCCAAATTTACCACCACTTGGTTCATTACATGTGAAGGATCTAGTATATAATTACTCCAGAGGGTTACATAGAATACATCATGTTGTTGAGACATGGTAGGTGGAAGTGCTATGGATTCAAGCTTTAGTCTTCATATGATGGTTGCAGCCACAACTCACCTATCTTCTACGATGACCTGTTAGGGCATCAAGCTTCGTTCTGTGGCCATCTTCAACTGTGATAGGTTAGGAGTTTTCAATTCAAATTTTTGTGGTTCTCTAACTTTTATAGAGGTGTAACAGGGCTTTGGGCATTGGAAATCGGTCGTATTTAAATGCGTCGGTGTACTCCTTTCATTAGCTTCATTATGGGCATCTTGTGCAACAACATGGGGTCATTTCTTATATTCCTTATGTTAGATAAGGGCTTTCTGCTAAGGTTTTTCTTGGAATCGACTATTTTGGATTATTCGGGTTCTTCTTAGATAGTGTCTCTTTGAGAAGAGTCCTCCTATCTTGGGATTCTGTTCTAGTTCTAGGTGGAATTTAAAATGGCATGGGCTCAGATCTGATCATGTTCATGTTAGATTTGGACTTGCGGCATGGGTTCTTCTTCGAGTCTTTATCTTCTGGCTTCATCCAATGGTGTGGGGTCTGATCTGTTATCGCTATTTTTTGGAGTGCATTCTAGGATTGATGATCTCTATTCTATGGAATATCATGATTGGTTTTATTGTTTTAGTGATTTTGTGTCCCATTTTGGATGATCATTTGTTGGTTTTAGAAGAATATTTTATTGGATTTTGTGTATTCTACGTATTTTTCTTTGGTTGTGCCTCCTATAATCTTGATCATTTTTTGGTTGAGTATTCTATTTGAATTGTCTCACTAGTATGTATTTATTTTTTTACAACCTGAACAATACTTGGATATACTTTAGAGGAGGTTCGGAGCATGAAGTATTAATAAGAGAATTCCATTTTCATTTGGATGTTCGAGAGTGTAAGGATATGCCATATGTATCGGGACCATGCAACCTTGTACGAGACAACTAGAAAAGTCGTCAAGTGATGCTGAAGATTAGTTATCACAGTGTAGTCACTGGGGAGAGGCAAATCATTCACTCTTTATCTTGGTTATCCTCTTTAATGGTTTTACTTGGTTTTTATGTTTGATCTTCTTGTTTCCCACATTTTTCTCAAATGTGTTTTGATAATAAAAAATTATTTTTCTGTCATCATATGAATATGATGTCTCAAAACATAATCTCTAGGACCCATCAATTATTGTATTAATTTCTATTGAGTTAGAATGTAAAATGAATTTATGTGATACTATATTTTTTTCACCTTTTCAATTAGTTCGTCAACTATTTCAGGTCCTAGCTTCTTATATTATCTAAATTCATCACAGCACGCATGTGTTCTAAATATTTTCCCATAATGGTATTCATATGAAGCCATCTAGATTCTCGAGTGGAAACTATTGTTGTAATAGTACTCAACTAGATGAAAATGTTGGTCTCATCATTTGTTTAAGTCCATCGAACATTCCCTTAACGTGTATTCCACTATTTGAATAGTTCGTTTCGATTGGCCATTAGTTTCTGGATGATAATGTGTTCTGTAGTTGAAATTTGTTTTTAGAGAACATTATAAACTTTTCCTTAACATAAAATTCAATCTAATATCTTGATCAAAAATAATATATAGTGATACTCCATGAAGACATTCCACTTCACTAATGTATATCCATTCAAGATGATGTAGTGTGAATTCCCAAAAATTGGGATAAACAGAGTTATCATTGAAAGATGATCCATGATAACCAATAAATAATTATTTCCTCTGGAATTATTTAGAAGTCATGTGACTATTTCCATGGTGATGTTTTCCAACATCAAAGTTGGTATGGGAAATTGTTTCATCAACCCCGTATAATTTTGTCTTTCACCCTTCACTTTCTGACAAACTAGGAACTTCAATGTATAATCAGTGATATCCTTCTTCATATTATCCCACCAATTAATCTCTTGTAGTTATCAAAATATATTTTTTATCTCTGGGTGAATAGGGAAGGTTAAGCTATGTGTGTCATTTAGAATCTCTTTATTTATCTTTATATTGGATGACATATTCATGATCCCAATCATAAAACTCCATCTTCATCCATACAAAATGATAAATAATATTCAATTTCTCATAGCTTCAACTTTTTTCATAGTTTCTACATTATTTCACTGAGAATCATTTTTTCCTCTATAAGGGATGGATGAAAATTTATTTCAGAAAGGATTGATGATGTGCTTTCCTTACTGATTACCATATCAATATTTTTAAATATAAGAATATTTTATCCTTCTCAATTCTCATCATTAATAAGCATATTATATCCTTTCTATATATAGAATCTAGAACCTTATTTTTTCAATATGGCAGTGGATTGAGCAGTCGTAATCAATGATGAGAAATAAACTTCTTAATTAGAACATATTATGATTCTTATAAGTAAATATACATATGAGTCTCTTATAATAAGTATATATTTCACACTTATCCCAATATAGATAATGCACCTATATTTTCACTATGAATATCAAAGATACCAACTCTAGATCATGTATGGGATAGTTTTTCTCATGAATTTTCAACATACATGAGGTGTAGGATATCACATCATCATTTTTCATCATTACATAACCTAATTCCATCATTAAAGTATCTCTATATACAACAATGAGTTCACCACTTGTTGAATGTTTTAGTATTGTAGTAGTGATAATCCTCTTTCTCAACTATTTGATGAAATATTCGCATTAACTTGTCTAGAGAAACTTGTATCCCTTACACGTAATTTTGTTAAGTGGGATATAAAATAATGATATGTTCTTTAATAACCAATATTAATACCCATCTAAGCTACAGAAACTACATATCTATTTTACAGATGTTGTCTTGAGCCACTATTTTATTATCCTTTATCATTGAATATTATATATATACCCTTATCGGTGATAAAATGACCTAATTATGATACTTTCTCCCTCAAAAATAACATTTAATATTCATTCTATAAAGTCTATCCCTTCTCAATATCATTATAATATTATTCAATTTCTCTACATGTCCATAGATACAGTAGAAGTATATCATAAAATCATCGATAAATAAAACCCCAAACTTTTCGAGGTAGTCTCTATAAAAACTACTCATTTTGTCCACAAATATAGTTAGAGAATTAGTGTGTACAAAATGAATAAATTTGAATTCATTGTGAAAATACCTAATTTTAATGTTATTATTTGGAATACTAACCTTCCACACCTCTAATTTGTGATATCCTGACCTAAGGTCTACCATAGAGAAATACAAGGCCCCTCACAGTTGATTGAAAAAGTAATCTATTTGTAGAAGGGGATACTTGTTCTTTATCATTGTTTTTTGAGATCATTATAATCAATTAAATGGAACACTGATCCATTATTAATTGTGATGAAGAAGATAGGTTCACCCTAGGGTGAATTACACAGGCATGTAAAACCATACTTCATATAATCTTTTAACAACCTCTTCTAATCATCCAACTAAATGGTGGAAATTCTATAATGTGTTAGTAAAAAAATTAGAGATCCATGAATAAGTTCAATTGAAAACTAAACATATCAATCAGTATGAAGACAATGTAACCCAACAATGTAGTCCCTCACAATGGGAATGCCTTTGATTGCGATTTTCTTTGTCATCTTAATCATTTGAGAAAGATATTATTAATCATTAGTAAATAATATCCACACTTGAGATGATGGATCCAAATAATATTCATCCTCCTCTTTAAATTTTCATAGAATTTGATGATTCTTTGGGGTGTGATGAGTGATCTCCATTTCTTGAAATTGATGTTCAATTTTTATAAAGACAGCCAATCTGTATACAATATAGCATCAAACACTACCAAAGGAAGTGAGACACGATTTTTTTGGAGGTTCAGTCCACATATATTTACTATGAAGGAGGTATATAATTTTGATGAGACAATTTCCCCATGTTTTGTTCTCACTTATAACACAACCTCTATATTTTGATGCAGGGTTTGAATATTTCTACTAAACTTTCATGATTTGATATTATGAGTAGATTTATAATCAAATAGTACAGTTCTTATTCCTCAATGAATTACTAGAGTACATATCACCACATCATTTTTAGGCTCCACCTTAGCAGTAGTGATGGAATAAGCCTTTCATTTCTCCATTGGCATTGGTAGCTGAGGATGTAGATAATATCACAGAATCATGGTTCACTGCACTAAAATGCATAGTTACCTTGCTCCCTATAATTGAATCATTGGACTATCTGTGGTACTCTCTTTTCTTATATCACATTTTCCTTCTTCATCAATTCCCTTTGGAATTCATGATCATAGTGGCCTTCTCTCCCAGATGTATTGAATTTAGACATCCCTTTGAGACCATTCCCATGATGATTCTGGCCACATTTTTGACATGTGGGTGGTGGATTTTTTCTTGAATCTTTTTAATTATATCCCCTATCTTTATAAAAAACTGTCATTTCTTATCAACATAGCTATGGGACCATTAACCAAAATCTATTACCACTTTCAGATCACAACAATCTACTTCTTCATAACTATAAACGTCTTGACATTTCTAGATCTGTTTGAAGGTGTTTTCTTAAACGAATAAATAATCTATGAGTTTTTATATTATCATTTATTACAAAACCCAAAGAGTAACTTGAATAACTTGTGAAATTTTCTTCACCTTTAGTGATATATTTAGTAATTGTAATGAAACAGTATCTTAAATTCTTCACACACCATCTCTTCAAATTTATACTTTGGATTTTTGTTCTTAATCAAATCCAACCATTGTTCACCTCTCCATCAAAATGATAAAAGACCTGAGTCTCCATCTCCATCTCAAAATAGTGATGCAAAGAAAATAACTTATCCAATGAGATGAACCACTATTACGTGATTAGGGGAATGGAATATACACTAAATGTTGGTAGTCATTATGGTATAAAAGACTCAATAACTAGTTCTCTCATTTTAGTGATGGATGATATTCCACAATAATCGTGTTATTTTCGACATCCCGATACATCTGGGTATGCATAGATATTAAATTTTGAACTAAACATACCAATATATTAGGATGTCTTTTAGAAAATCAATTCTTAATTTATCATATGGATTATTGGCATGTTTTATCCTGTTTCCCACCTTTTTCTAAAATTAAAAATTTAATTACAAAATATATGTCCAAAAGAAATGAAAAAATAAATTATTTCTTTGATAAATTATTTCTAAATGAATATATTGTGGGATCCATATGCATATAATTTTCCATATAAAATATTAAAGTGTTCTTACATATATGTATTCTTATAATAAGGGTTTCCACTACATGTCTCGAATCCTTATTCCAAAAGTATCAAATTCACTCTCTAATACCAACTATAGCGAACATATTTTTTCTATCGTGACTATTACATCATTATAATATAAAATACATAATATTAAATGATCAATTGGTTTAGTGTCTTAGGAATATATCACCATAATTAACATTTTAAAAAAATAACATAAACAATTTTTTAAATTTCTTCTTATATTTCTTCATAGTGGTCCTTGTGTTCTCATTAGTATAGGTATTCACATTAAGATATACATCAAAATAATGGGTGATCTAATTTCAAAGAAAGATGATGAATAAGAGACTTGAAACATAGTTGATAATAATAATCATATACATAATATAAGTAAAAAAATAATAATCATAATAAAGATATGAAATATTAGATAAGGAATGGAGTTTGGGAATGCATAAAAATGAAGCATCATTTATTACTAGTCAAATACCACACATAGTTATAAACAAATATAGAATCATGTTCACACATATTTCACATTATACCATTTGATCAATCACAACACCCATTGCATTGGAGCACTATATAATTTTGGGCACTCTCTTCATGTCATAACAGGTTATTACATTATATAATTTTGAGTGCACCCATCACATCATTACATTTACATAATCATGCATGCCACATAGAACATATATCCATCCTTGCCATGAAATAACCCCTAAAAAGGAATGGGGGTAATTTCAATAATGATAAATTCTCTAATAAAAATTTTGATTCCCAATATATATAGGAAATAACATAATTGATATAATAATTATCAATATTTAGTGAAGAAGAAGTAATCTCGGGATGAGTAAATGAAGCATTTTTTGGAAATAACATTTATTTTTTGAATAATCATTAACTTTTACATAAATTTATATGGAAAACTTTTATATAACTAAAAATAAAATTAATGTACAAATAAATTATATTTATGGAACATAAATGGAACACTATAACTAGAAATGGAGTGAAAGCGGTAGAACACACAAAAAGATTTTTGGGATTGTAAATCCCCTTATCATATGTCTGAAAACTCCCTTCAATTTTAAATCCTATATAATAAAAAATGGATACATAAATTACTATATAAACGACCTCTAATAAATTTATTTTGATTATTATAATTTTATTATGTTTTTTATATTCTTTTAGATGATATATAGAGTTCAATTTCATAGTTCAAGGGTATTTATTATCATGGTTTTAATATCATTTCACTTAAATATGACTATGTATATTTATATATAATCAGTATAATTATCCATATTTAAACATATATATTATTATTGAATACACAAACGATTAAATGGTTATATAAGTCATTTTTTTAAATTGTATTAGGATTAATCATATGATAATAGTATCCTCATAATCATATTGTTTTTTGGCATTTTTTCAAACATCAAAAAGAAGTTTTGTTCTATTATTTGTTATCATGTATATAAGTTAATTCAAGAAAATTAAAAGAGTTATCAAATAATATTTAGATTATGTAAAATCCATTATATTTTATTAAGAACATACTTTATTGTATTATAGGAATATTAAATTGCATCATCCATGATGTCAGTAAATTGACATATCATTGGCGATGATTTAATTTTTAGAAAAACAGAGAGAAAATGGTGTTTGATGATGGATATTCCATTAAAATGATATAATTACATTATATAAAATATTTTGGAGTATTCATGAACATATTTTTAGAGAATTGGAGGATAAAATTAGAAATGAAAATGAAATTAAAAGTAATTGATGGGAAAAGAAGGAGTATTTTTCTCATGAATTTATCCTCTTTGAGAACCTAATTAGGGAAATGGTTTTATAAAATGAATGAGAACAAGGGATCCTTGTCACAGGGAAGTGTCTTGGGATATGATTTTAGTATAATTTGAATAATTATAAATTCTTGGAAGGAGTGTGTATGAGAGGCGGTGAGCAATTGTATTTTTTGGGGAGTAAAGAGGTGTTTTCCCATTATTCCATTCATTTATTTATTATTTTGGCACAAGACTATTAATATTTTGGTAATTATCAATAATTTATCAATATAATTAATTATAGTATGATATTTTGGTATTAAACCATCCATACACCATACATTACTCCATAATTTATGTATGTAGTGTTTATGATAAATTATTATATTTTACTGTTCACAAAAAATTCATGTATTTTTTAAAAATACCAAAAAATCATCATAACCAATTTTCAATGTGTGGAATTTAAAAATATACTCCATTTTTTTAATGTAATTTTCTATAAATTAAAATAAAAATTTTTAATTAAAATTATCATTTATCAGGTAAATACAGATTTTCAAATAATATTTGATTTTATAACACATTGAAAAACTATGAAATGTCTCAAAACATTATATTACTACAAGAGGATTACAAAATGTTTATTCTTGATCTAATTTATTAAAATAAATTTTCTTATTCCAGATTATTTTAATTATTATATAATAAATAAAAATTTATATGGTAAAACTTACCAACACTGAATCAATAATTTTTTGAATATTTATTTTCTTATGCTAAGATATAATTATATAATATTATCCTTTATAAGAAGGATAGGTTTTATTTATAACTTCATAGGTTATGTTACTATTTTATTGGATGGTTTTATATAACAAATGGTCTTAATACTATTCTAATGTTCAAATTATTATTCTATCTATATATGTTCTTTAATTTATAGAAATACTACTTATTTCACTCATTATTCATTTAAAAATTTTAAATTTTGTTCCCTATGTGAATTTATATGATTTATTATATATGAAATAATTATAATTAGGTTATTTCCATGATAAAATTTTGGTTTGTTACATTACAACTCCCTATGATGGAGATTAATTATTGGGAAAAATGACTTAATGTATAGGAAAGTGCGTTTGTTTGAATTAATGGAGTATAGATATAAAGTTTTTAACCGGTTTATAGGGATATCCCTATTTTCAAAGAACAATGAATTTTTTGGGGTTTTCAGCAAAAACAATACTATTTAATGTATGTAGTTTAATTACAAACAGTGCATAGTATTACCCTCTAAGTAATTGTCACAAGGAAAATTCCACAAATCTATTATAGGGCATGACATTTATACAAATTGTATTCTGATTTGATTCCCTATAATTGAAAAATTTTGTATTTAATAAAATAGTGGTGAGTTTTTCATAATAATTGATTTTCATAGATTAAATAATTGGTAAATAGATTACACTCCATGTAAATACAAGGAGTTTGTCTTTTAGGGTGATTTACATATATTCACCACTTCATTAATATTCATCTCTCTTCCCTATCGACCCGGAGGTTCTCATGTGATACTTTATAGACCCACAATCCTTTAAATTCTTTTATTTTAGGGATATAACTTCATATTGGTTATATTTAATTTTAATGGGGGACTATTCCTCTATCATATTCTTTTTCCTCAATCATGGTTGTTTTATTTCATTGAATTTGTGGATTTGTTGATCAACATTTTAGATTATTATAATTTCCATCTATATTTATTTTGTGATTATTTTTAAGAGCCTAAACCATTTTTTATATGAGGTATGAAATTTGAGTTTGTTGAGGTATGTAATTATATGTTTTCCTTTCCATTTGTTTCCTCTAAATTGAATCAATTCTAAGATGTGTGGATTGTTTCAAGGGTTTTATTGGTCATAGTTGTCTTCATATTTACTAGTGGATACAATTATGGGTGTGTGAGACCCATGTTTTGAGGTAGGTGGTTCCAACTATATCCAATTGTGGATGAACTACATTAATCTATATTTAAAGGCTATTTTATAAATGGAATTGAATTATTTAATGCTTTATTTCTGATAGGGGAAATAGAGTTTTTATAAAATATAACATCTACATTATATTAGAGGGAAAAAATGTACTTTAATATCATTATGAAATGGAATTATAATTTTTTTTCAATTAATGTTTTTAATGATTTAATTTTGAAAACAGAGAACAATGGAAACCTATGTTACTTAGATGGATGGTTTAGATTCGAGCCATCATCCAGTGTTATTGGGGGTTCACTCATGGGGTTTTCCTCTTTTCACTATTACCATTGTTCTATGGAATTGAAATTAATATTCTAATTAGATTCACACATGGGGTGTTTCTCACTCCATTATTCCTATTTTCTATGGAGTTTATTTTGAAATAGTTGTAGATTTTTTAATGTGTTGTATTTTATACTGACATATAATGATCCTTGGTGTCATGTAACTTGTTCATTGGATTTTATTATTTTAGTTTTTACATCCATAAATTTATATGATATGTGATACAAGATTTTCATTGACATCATTTTTTTCTATCCATTGAAAGTGTTTTACATGTTAATTTTGGAATAGTAGATAATATAAAAATTAAATGTTTTAGAATTGTTTTGATATAAATTTATAAATTCATTATCATGACTTTTATTATATAATGGAGGGAATGTTTAGATTTTTGTATATATAGTTATTGTAGAACACCTACATAGGATTATACTAAGATTGTTTTCTCACACCCTATGTACACCATAAGTGGGTGTAGTCTCTTCTCTGTTGCTAATTATAGGGAATGTCAAGGTTTTATAGTTTTTTGGTGAGGTTCTTTGTTTTTTGTGTTTGGGGAGATAATGGTAAGATGGTGGAAAATTTCCCACACTATCACATGGAGTAGTCAGTTTCGGTTTTGGTTGTATATTGATGATGGACCTGAACTTTGATATTGTTTTTAAACTACATTGACTTGTATCACATATACTGAATTATTTCATTTATGTAATATAGTTATCTATTTCATTTTTTCCCTATGTTATATATATATATTACTTTATGTTACATTATCTTGAATTGTTCCATCTATTTTTTAAATTTCAGTTTCTGTTCTTCAGCTCGTGGGGATCGAGAACAGCCTTTGAGTATATTGAAATTATTGTTGGGTACTAGTTTGAAAGATTATCTTGGACAGGATTATCATGGTCTGGTAAAATATTTTGTCTTTCATCATGATACTTTTCATGGTATGTTTGATAGACTGTATATAAGATTTTTGGCACATGATAGGTTGGTTTGGGTGAGTTCATGGCTTCCTCTATCTAGGAAACGCCTCATTATTTCATGTGATATTTGTTTGTGTGTATCATTCCTTGATTTATTCATCTTAATATCACATTTTTTATAGTTTTTTAGGTTTTAACTAAGACTATTCAGTTATTTGATCAGTTATACTATTTCGACGTGAAATATTATGAAAATGAGATGTGTTCCACATGTACCTTGGGATAGTGCAATAGATGTTCCTCATTGAAAACCACCTATAGTTCAGAATAATCTTGATATTATCTTTTTTTTAATTCATGTGGTGGAAAAAAATGTACCACAAGTCCAGAACACACTTGATGAAGTACAACATGGAGCTATAAAATATATTGATCAATCATAAGAATTTTTATGTGATGAGAAAAGATCCATTATGTGTATGAATTACCCTCAAGAGTTGGATGAATAGATTGATAATATTAATTAGATATCTAATTTTTATGATAAAAATTATAGTATCAAGGTCAATTGTGTGGTGTTCAGACATGAGGTTCCTTGCATGAATTGATGGGATTCCGTGGTACATGAAAAGAGGTAGGTGATCCTAGATTGGAAGGGTATCAAGAGACACATATAGAAGTAGAATTATCCATTGTTCCATATGATTTATAAGTCTTTGGAGTCCCTATATTTCCATTATGGAGAGCCTTTGGTGTCCATATACAGCAATTAGTTTAATGATTTGGTTCTTTTTTCTCTATATGTAGTAATGAAGGACCACCTGAAAGCATAAAGGTACATAAAGGGTTTGTGATCAGATATCAAATCATGTGTGTTCAGGATGAATATTTTTACATAGGTAGATATGGTCGATATTATGATTATGGAAGAGATGGCCATGGACGGAAATATTTGATATTATGAACCTTATCGTCCACACAATAGAAACTTTAGTGGAACACTAGGGAAAAAGATGATGTGGAATAATCATCACATGAGTGGTGGAGGAGGATCACAACGGTTGGCCTCCTCTTTACCCTCAATTACAACTACAAGTGTTACCCAAACATTAAATCATAATAGAATGGTTTGACACAATCAACATTATTATCATGCACCTGTAAAGATGTTTAATAGTTGCGAACATTGTGTTCATCTATAACATCTCGGTATAGCTATGTATATGACTCAATATGGCCCAAGATCATCATCCCAAAAGGATACTATGAATGATTAAAATACAATAGGGAACATTCCTCATTATTTATGAGTTTTGAACCATTATTCATTATATGAGATTCTAGTGGATGTATATGTGTGTCTAGTGATAGAGAGAGGCTCCAACTTTATTACATCCATAGTATCGATTGTTTGGTTTGATATTTGTTCATCCCAATCCCTTATATCAGGATTTATTTGTTATGATTATACATATAACAGTTATCATTCTCTTTATTATAGAGTAAATGAATCTTCCTGAGAATATGATAGAGAATTGATTTCAGTGTCCTTCATGATCAATATCGATAAGTGTTGCGGTGTGAATCTAGTATTTTATCATTCTCGAACAAGATTTGTATTACATTTTCAATGTGAAGGATTATATTGACTCTTACTGTGATGAGGTAAATTTTCATCATTATCATGACACATTTTTTGTGGCCTAATATATCTCATGGGAATTTTAGGGTGAGTGGGATATTATGTGTGGTTGTGAAGAAAAATCTCAAATAGATATCATTGGTTTGTTGTTTATGGTCACATTTAAGTCATATAATGTTTCTTCTATTGTTGACTTCCACACTATTGTTCGGTATTTTCGTTATTTTTTTGATATAATTTATCAAGTCCTGCAACATATAGTAGGGGTAATGAGTATGATTTACTGATTGTATAGTACACACCCAATTCCAATACATTCATATCATATGACACCATCAGAGGTGAAAAAAATATATATTTAGTTAGAAGGCTAGATTATTCATCGTATTGTTTCTCTAGGGGAATACCTTATTTTCATTGAAAATAATTTATATGGTTCACAGTGATTGTGTGTGGACTATTTAAATTTGAACAGGGTAACAATATTAAATATGTATAATTATACTCTTTTTGATGATTTTTTTGATCAGTTAATTGGGAAAAGTGGTTTCTGAGGAATGATATTTGATTGGGATATCATTATTTCTAAGGTCAATAGTTTGATATTGATAATATTGATTGTACGAGAAGGTATTTCAAAAAAAATATCTTGAGATGTCGTTCAGTGTGAATACTTCTCCTTTATTTTTAATGGATTAGAAGATTCATATATTCCAGGACTATTTCCATACATTTACTATAGTGTTGTTGGATTAAATTTTAGTTTATTCGAAATTTGATAACATTATTGACCATTGATTGGGTTTAGTTCTAGAAATACTAAGGATCCACCATTTTCATTTATCCAGAATTTTTAAATGATAAATGTTCATTAGAAAATGTATACTGTATTATATTATTAACAAAAAACATATCTATTTAATAATAATGTTTAAATTACTCTTCAAAATACCATTAAAATGTAAAAAAATTCTTTTAGAAAAGATATTTAAAATAAAAAAAACAATATGGAAAAATATGGATCACTTTCATCTCTCTGAATCATTACCCCCTAGCCAACACTATAGGAATTAAATATATTTCTATAAAATGAAAATATATAACCATGGTAGAACTAGCAGTGAAAGTTAACTGAAATAATAAAGTCTTATTTGTAGAGTATAAAGGTAAATCTATCCATTTTTTTTTGAACTTTATATGGTTATTAGTCAAATGTTACCATTTGTCAATATACCTATTGGAAAATTTGACCATTGAGTACTATGATCGTTTGAAATAATTATCACGTTATAATATTAATTTTTTAAAATAACAATGAAAAAAATAAATAATGAAAAAAGGAGAAGTTGTGGCCTCAACCAGTTGAATCATGTCATATGACTCCCATTTATAAGAACATGAGAGGGTAGTACCATCAATGGGGTAAACCCTTCCCCAACCCTAATCAGAGTTTCAATAATTCAAGATAAAATGAATTACCTTATATCATAAGTTCATGTTGGTTAAAATTACAACTCGGTCAATGTTAGGGGAGCCACCTAATGAATCTATTTCCATCGCACACCGTACATTTTTGTCAGATGTGGGTGTTATAAGGGGTTATATGTCCGTACCTTAGTTATATAAACTATAATTAGTTAGTATAAATAAATTTTTTATTCAATAAATTTTATTTTATGAATATTTCTCCTTAATATTTATGTATAATTGACATCAAATATAATAAATTGATTTTTAGACAAAAATTTTACTTATTTGAAAAAATATAAAATCTTATAAAAACAATTTTAGTAAATAACTTTTATATTAATTTAATATAATGTTTAGAACACTCTTATTTAAATATTAATTATAAAATAATATTATAATGTACTTGGACACTTTTAAGTGTCAAAAATCTAACAATTCTATTCAACTCGCTATTTTTTTAATTAATAAGTATTTTTTTAATTATAAGATAAAATTATAAAATTTAGTGAAATAATATGATAAATTAAGGATAAATTTTGAAATCAACATTTTGATGTAATTTTAGGGTATATTTATAATTTATTAAAAACCTACTTAATTTTTCTATGTATAGAAATAAAGTAGTTTGTGTTTTTCTATATGTTTAATGTCTTTATATTTATCCCATAATTATGTAATAATTAATTTTCCATAATCCAATACCTAAAATATGTTTTTTACTTATCTCAATTAATTTAATATAATTTAATCAATTTCTAAACCTATAAATGACTTGTCAATGTCTAAAATTTATACTTTGACATTAAGAACATCATTTTGTTGAAACATTTATTTTCCACAACAAAACAAGAAACACAACATTATTTTTGGATATAGTGAATTAAAATAACATAAATGGTCTATATTATCCAAACACATGAAATAAACCATGGCTATCCCAATGGTATTTCATTTTCGACAACATAGATTTCAAAAAAATATATTTTTAAATTATTAAATAAATCCTCGAATTTTTCTATTAATACCCACAAATTTCACCATTTACTTTGACCCCAAATGAATTCTCAATAAATTTATAGTATTATTTTATAACATTTAGTACCCTAATGTGTCCCCAGTCTCTCAATGTTCCATTCTTCATGATTTATGATTAAATCTTCAATTTAATGGTATTATCCTTCCTTTCTATTCAATTCATGATCCTCAAGTTGTATATTTATTTGAAATGTTTTTTTACTCTATTTTGATAAACATTTGATAGTACCTATAATTACAAATTATTTATTATCAATGGGTGATCCATTATCACTCCCTTATTACCATTTTCTAAATCCACATTTTATACACATCATGCTGCAGAATTTACATATGAAAATTTCATGTTTATCCTTATGAAAATCTATTTTACTTTATTTTCTTTGATGCCAAAACATTTATATTTTCCATGTGTATTCACCAATATTTAAAAATGATTTATTTTATTATATAAGTTAAACATTATAAACCATCATTTCCTTTTTGTTAGCTAAAAATAATGTAATGACCTTGTCATTCAACACTTTTTTACACCATGATTTTGATAAGAACCCCATACGTTTTTCTATATGGGTATTTAATGTAATGATTTATTGTGTAATTTGTTTATAACAGTAATTAATACATACAAGGGTTGTAACATGTTATCACTTCCAGTCATTGGGTAATGATTTTAATTTCTATAAATGAAATGTTTTTTGATAACTTGGTGAATAACATTGGGAATTGAAATTAATGAAATGTTGATGATTAAACGTGGTTAAATTCATTTTATGGTATCATTTAAATGTTGTAGTAAATTTTCAATTTTATGATTCATATTATTTTTGTTATCATATTCCCCATGTTAAATATCTCATGCAATAATGGTTTTCCTCATGTTTTACTGATATTCCACAACATCAAATGTAAATTGTTCCCTTTTCTTATTCACTTATTAGTCCTTATTCTCCCCATTTACATTTATTTTTTTCCCTAGGTTATAATAAATACTAAATGCATCTTAGGGTTAAACCCTCAATAATCCATTCATGTTCATTATAATAATTATTTATGACTTCTTGAATTATGATCATTTTTTTCTAATAATCTAATCATTAAAGTATCCACCGTTTTGTAACATATAATAAAATGATTACATAATAAAAAGACAAGGTTCCATAGATTCCATCAAAGGATTGTTTAGTTATTTCTGGTAAATAATAATAGAATTTCTTATTTATAACCATATAAAATAGTTCAAATATTGGAAGACATCCTGGTATTTGGATAATTTATTATTTTAGTGGATTCTGAGCAATGAAATCGATGTCTGGATACGAACTTGGTGATATGGCTCTGTCACAAATGTACTTAAATGTTACACCTAAGAACCCATCATTGATGAATACCTGATAGGGAACTAGTTCATGACAATGGGCACTATTACACTCACAGTTTGATACTCCTGATAGATTGGTTTGGTTAATCATTAGATGTTTATGAATCTTTAAGAATGATATATAGAGTAAAATTATTTTTGTTAAAGAATAACATATTTAATCATGATGTTTTAAGAAATAAATTCCTCTTGAATTATATGATTCTTAAATGAAACACATCTCTCACTATGGATTCCTTAATTTATAAATATTTAGGATTTTGGAGGAACAACAAAAATTATAAGGACGGTGGATGATATGTAGACGATCCTCCAATTAAAACTGAAACCCAAAACACCATGAGGATCATTAATATACTATATCAAGTTATTAATAATAACACGAATCATGTTTAGCGGCAATATTCACCTTGAGGATAAAGACATCTAGTTATGTCCTTCATGCATCAACAAACACCTTTTTTTAGTGGATCTATAAACCCATTGATCGATGAACAGTGGATAACATCTATAAATAAGATCATTTATGTACTCCATTGTTCATAATAAAAGAATATCACTCTGGTAGTTTACCACTTTAAAAAAGAATCTTATTAGTGGATCATACTAATTAAAAACATGAATCCATGAATGGAGATTGATTATATGTAGTGGTTGAAGTTAGATGTGTCTTTTTTAATAAATATTTTCTTCATTCATTGTGAATAAAATTTGCGATGTGATTTCTATAATTACATTATAAGAAAAATTTGTCAATGGGAGTCTATATGTTGATCTATACAAGGCATTATCATAAAACCACCATCATTGTTATCAAAACAAAGGGAAATATTAATAGATTAATTAGTTTATTGAGACCACGTCTGTAGAGGAATCAATAAAATAATAAATTTAAAAGATATTATGAGATTGGGAATAGTGATATGAAGGTGGAATTGATTTTTGAAAAAACTAATTGGTTGCATAGGTTAGATGAAAATATCCATAATAGGTATCCAAACCCATGGAGGATCTTTGATCACATTGAATGAGGAAAGAAAGATCAACGTCCAAAATGAAAAAAATGTGGGAAGAAGCATTTGGGGAACTGATCGTTCTAGAGTGGAAGATGATTCAGGTTTGAAAGAGATGGATATATTGATCATAACAATCATGGTGTGGTATAGCCTCAAATTATCAAGGCTAGAATCAAATAGAAGATGTTGTCGACCCGTCTTGATATTCAATACTTCATGAGTGGATTTATTTTCCATTATCTCCATCACTATTAAAATTAAAATATAATAGAGGAAAATCACCCTCAATCTCAGAATAGGATATGGGAGTATGGTGGGACATTTTTTATCATGAAATTTGAATTAGAGGCTACCAATGATGTGGTGGTTGGTACTATCATTAATCTCTCTAATATAGCAGGGACATTGACTATGTTTGGTGCTACATGTTCCCTTTTTTCCTCCATGTTATTAAATAATATAGAATCTATTTTTTTTGATAATATAAGTTTTATTATCTCTCAGAACTCGTGGAGGTATTATCCAAGGATCAACAATGTTTAAAAAATCTAGTACTATCTTGGCGGGCACAATTTCGAAAAAAATTCTAGAATTCATTCCCAGCATGGAATTAAACACAATACTAGGGATGGAATAGTTCTCTAAGTTTAATTCAATGATCAAATATAGAATAAATTAAATCTTCATAGTATTTAATGGAGATCCAAAAATTAATTTCAAATGAGAGATATCCTGAAATCCATTTTTTTAGAAGAACACCCCTTAGCCTTCTTTATGGAGATGGTCGATGATGATGGAGATGGAAGTGAATGTATAAAGATAGAGAATTTACCCATCATTAAGGAATACAATGATGCATTCTTATAGGAGTTACCTGGATCTCAACATGAATGAGACAAAGAGTTCTCTTTTGAACTAATAGATAGATCCATGACAATATCAAGTACCCAATATAGAATAGAAAATGTAATGATAGATAAATTAAATGAACATATTTAAGAGATTTTAGAGAATGTATTTATCCAACCAAGTGTTTTTATTTTGGGATAAACTATTCTATTTTTGAACATGAATGATTGAGAAGTGTAGCTATGAATTGATTATTTAGAACATAATAGAATCCCAATGTCAAACAAGTTCCATCTCCCAAAGATTGATGATTCATTTGACCAGCTTTGAGGGGCTCAGTTATTATCCATGATTGTTATTATATTGGCTAATAAGAAAATGATAGTGACGAAATAAGATATTACAAATAATAAATTTTAATCATGATATGTGAATTATTTGTTTTTTAATTCCCTTTTTCATCAATAACGCTCTTATAATATTTATCAAACTGGTGAATATATTCTTCGGAAATACCATGATAATTTTTGGTAGTTTTTACTGATGATATTTTTATATATTCCAAAATTAATGGATAGAGTGAGGATTATATAAATGGTTATATTGATATTTACATGGATGTATAGGCTATTTGAAAAATTTGGGAAATTTAAATTTTGGTTACAATATGTTTCTTTCTTGGGGGCCATTATAACAAATCAGGGAATCATAGTAGACGCTTACAAGTTAATATTTGTGGCATATTGGTCCCATTTTTCAATAATAAATGATATTCTTATTTTACATGGTTTATCATTGATATTATAGGTGGTTTTTAAAAAACATTTCATGAATTTTTAATCCACTAACAAAGTTAACGTGAAAATGGGTTATTTTCTTCAAAAAGAACAAGTGCGCATAAAATTTCCATAATCTAAAGAAGCGATTGGTAATTGCACAAATTCTAACTCTACACTTTATTAGAGAAGTATTTCTTAATTTTTATAAATTTATATCTGAATGGGATTGGGTGATTCCTCATAAAACATTTCAAGGTGATTGTTTAAGCATCTCGACTCTTAAAACCTCATGAGAAGAATTATCCTTCACATGATCGGGAGATATCTATAGTATTTTCTCTAAAGACATTGATGCATTATCTTTTTACGGATAAATGTGATATGTATGCAGACCACCAAAGTTGAATTTACATAATCACAAAGAAATTATTGAACATGAGAAAAAGGAGATGGTTGGTACATCTTACTGACTAAAAAATTTCAATTCATTACCACTGTTGAAGAGAAAACAATGTCAAATTTTCATTAAGTAGGAAAGAACATGTTAGAATAAAAATGATTAGGAATCAAGGAGATACAATTCTCAATGACCAAGTAATGTTGGACCTGTGAATCATGAGGAGAGAGACACATAAATCCAATCCCAAAATATTTCTTAACCACCATTACTATTGAAAATCATGAACACACAAAGAGAAGATGATTTGTTACAAAATAAGTTACAGGATGTTAATAATCAACAGTTTCATAAGTTTAATATTGATCATGAAGGTGTATTGAAATTTTTTATTAGGCTATGTACCCCATATATTTTGGATATCATGGTGGAACTGATGTTTGAAGTTGAGATCTCAACAATAAATATACATCTCGAAAGCACTAATATGTATAAGGGCCTCTGTGATCATTATTGGTGGGATAATATGAAATGGTATATTATTGAATACAATTCATGGTTATTAGTATGTCATAAAGTGAATGCGGAGAGGGAAATTCATGTATAGGAATTGAAACTAGTACCCACACCAATATGGATGTGGTACAACATCATACAAGAATTTTTCAAAATTATCCCATGTACATCCAAAGGAAAAAATGTGGTATGGGTTATATTAGTCCAATTCAAAATTATTGTCCATTTTATCACTATAAAAAATGATTTATCACTTGAAAAACTTTCCAAGATATACATAAAAGATGAAGAAATTATTTTAAGGGAACCACTTTCTTTCATTTCTGATCGTGATACATGGTTTACATCTAAATTCTTTTAATACATTCAATGTTATATGGATACTGAATTGAATTTCAGTTTGGACCATCACCCGAAATCTGATAAGATATCTGAATGAAATATTTACAGAATTTAGAACATGATGCAAACATTGTCAACGAAATTTGAAGGTGGATGGGATCAACATCGCCCCATAGTATTGTTCTGAAAAAACAATAGCTTTTACTCGAGTATTAAAATGGATACATATGAATAACTATATGGGAAGTGATGTAAAACTTCTATGTGTTAGGATGATATCAGAGAGATAAATCCGCACGGTCTTTATCATGTGAAATAGATGACAGAATATGATTATTCCATCCAAAAAAATATAAATGATGATTAGAGTTGTAATATTTTCTGTGCTAAAATTGGATCAAGGGACTTGGATTTTGATGTTGGAGAAACTTTTTTCCTTCGAATGACACAATGGGGAAGAATCATGGGTTTTGGAAAGAAAAGATGTTTAGAAAAAGGAATATTGGACCCTTCGAGATCATAGCTTTCATACGAGTAGTTTCTTATGTGCTAGGATATCCACTAAATCTAGCCCAAGAAAATGATGTATTCCACATTTCCATATTGAGGATGTGTATACCTTATACCTCACATGTACTAAACCTTAAGGTTGTTCAAATGGAACATTAAAAATCTTATAGGGAGTAGCCTGCGGATATAGTGGACCATAGTGAAAAATTTATATGAAAAAATAACACAACATTTTTAATGTTTACTGATGGAACCATATATATGAAAAAGAGACTGGTGAAATAATGGAGAAAATATGATAGTAGTACCAACATATTTTCTCAAATAAGATTATGAGTTAAAATATAAATGAGTAAATTTTTAATGGGGTAGGATATAACAACCCTTAATTTTTAAATAATATTTATTTTTATATAAAATGTGTGATATATTATATTATACACAAAAAAATTCATATATCAATAATAATTATCATAACATTATTGAGATAAAAATAATAAACTAAATGAAAAACTACGATAGGAAAAAGAATTTTAAAATAGAAAATCCAAAATTGAAAAATATGGATCTATCCAATCTACTGGAAACATCAACCCTTTGTGAAAAACTATTGAAATAATACCAAACAATATAAAATGAAAATCTACAACCTTGGTATGAATTGTAGTGATTATAGAATGAAATAATTAACTGTTTTTTATAAATTATAAATGGAAATTTTTCCATCATGATTTGAAAATTATATTAATATTGGTCAAATATGATTTTTATGCAACATAACCAACGGAAATGTTTACCATTGAGATGTATCCCCATTAGTAATAATCTTATCATTAAAATTAAAATTTATAAGTATTAATAAAAATTGATAGTAATGCATAAAGGAGATATGATTTAATCATACTGTAGAGTAATGACATATTAAGATCATTTTTTAGAACATGGGAGGGATATAGAATCATTAGTTTCTACCTTGACCAACCACAATCTGAGTTTTAACATGTGATTCTATAACAAAAATATTCGATTGAAAAATTCCATGCTGGAAGAAATTACAACTAATTCGGTGACTTTCCTTAGGAATCTATTACCACCACACAACTTACCCTTAGGCCATACGTGGGAGTTATGTTGGGATATGTTTCTAAGATATAGTTACTAAAACATTAGTTCATTTTTATAAATAATAGGTTTATTCCATAAATTCCTTTTTCTGAATATTTATTCTTAATATAATAGTATAAATTGAGATTAAATTTGACATATTGATTTTTCAAACATAAAATGTACTTTTTAGATAAGATTAAAATATTTATAATTAATTGTGTTATTATGAATAAAATTTTCTACAAAGAAATATTATTTTTAAAACACTCTTATATAAATATTAATGAAAAAATTATTTTATTATGCCTTAGGAAAAGATTATGTGTCAAAATTTCATTATGCCTTAAAACCGTCTATTTTTAAATAAATATTCTATTTTATATTTAAATATGAATATTATCATATTTAGAGAAATATAGTGATAAAATAAATATAATTTTTGAAATTATTACTTCAAAATCAAGTTAGGGTGAAATTATGAGATTTTTCTCAAATACTTAATGTTTCCATGAATAGTAAAAAATACAGTTAGGGTTTTTTGGTATTTTTATTGAAATAATATGTATTTCATAATGATATAATATTTATCTAACCATAGTCCTTGAATAAAAAACATTTTTTTTAAATATAAATTATTTTAATATATATTAATGAGTTTCCAAATATATAAATGACATTACAATGTCTAAAATGAAAACATTGACTTTAAAAACATTAATTTATGCAAACAATAATTTAACATAAAAAAGAAGTAACAAAAAATTATATTTATATATTATGAATTTAAATAACCTAAAATGTGACCATATTTCCAAAATAATGGGAAAACACCATGTTTTTGTCAATGTGTTTTTATTTTTCACACCATATAC
Organism: Viscum album; assembly: GCA_963277665.1. Lineage (NCBI taxonomy): Eukaryota > Viridiplantae > Streptophyta > Magnoliopsida > Santalales > Viscaceae > Viscum > Viscum album. The sequence goes on along the minus strand of OY728134.1, from coordinate 131,247,891 downwards.
TTCCAAGACTAGTATTTGGAAATTCTAAATCAAGACATCAACTTTATCTATAAATACCAACATATTTATTCATTTCAATACAATGTGAATCAATAATCCATGATTTTTTTTTATTTTTTCTCCCACTTAGTCACCCAAAGGCCTCCTCACGTTCTCAACGTTCCATTACTCATGTTTTAAGAGTAACTCTCCAATGTAAGGGAATTATCCTTCTATTCTCTTCAATTCGAGAACCTGAATTTTTAAATTACATCCAAATTTTATGTTTACTCTCTTTTTTACCCATTTGATCATACCCTAACTTCAAAATTATATTCTACAAATGATAGAACCTTGTTCCATCTCATTTTATTCTTTTTTAAATAATTTTTTGTATGCATAATGCTTCCGAATTTACTTCTCAAAATTTTTCTATTCTATTTAATGAATAATCTATAATTTAATATGTATGTAGAACTAAGAAAATTTATTTTCCATTTAAATTAACCTATATTTGAAAGAGATTAATTTTATTAGGATATTTACACATAAGTAAATAAAATTATCTTTTCATGGGATAAAAATTATGCAATTATATTGTTTTAATGTAATTTTTTACGCCACAGTTTTGATAAGAATACAGTTCATTTTTCTCCATTAGTTATTAATGAAATGATTTATTTTTAATTATTTAGATCAAATTAATACAAAAAAATATGATATTTGTTCCTTGATAAATCTAAAATATATTGGGTAATCAAGTTAATCTCTATAGATGGCATTTTTTATGATACCTTGGTGATTAACCATGGAAATATTCATTTATTACACTATAGTAAAAAACCTTGGTCATGTGCTTATGAATATCTTATTTAAATGATAGAGACCCATTTCCATATTAAGATTAATTTTTTATTATTTTATAACTAATGTTTCATTTTTCATTCCATGTGGAAATTTTTTTTGTTCATATTGAAATTCCTCATGATCAGATGTAATTTATTCCCCTTGGATTTTCATTTACTAAGCCTCTTAATCACTCCTTTACATTGATTTATATACCCATGTTATGGGATTTGGTAAATTTAACAAAGTATAAACCCATAGAGAAGCCATTAATTTGGATTTGATGGATTTGTTTTATGTTTTCATATACTATGAACCTACATTCTGGGAAACCAAAGGTTAAAAGATCCTATTTTTTCAATAATTTAATAAAAATGATATGTAATAAAAAGACAGGATGCCATCCCATTTCTAAATAAACAAATCCAAGTGATGTTTTATTTTTCCAAAATTGAATTTCATGTGGCATGGTAGTTTTGATCAGGTATTATCAGTTTATTCTTAGTAAGTTAATATTTTTTCTTGGGAAGAACTATAGAACACTAATGAGATTCAGAGCATCCTTGTTCATGATAAATATTTTTGATGAATCATTATGGATTTTCCAATGATTGTGTAACCATTGACTAATCATACTAATAATGTGTTGAAATTGATATTGGATGAAAATCACCAATGTTATTTTGTGGAAATAACATGAATTTTGACATCTACTCCTATACATCTATTACTTAATCTTATTAAGGGGTATGAGTTTTTTTGTGATAATAATGGAGATATTTTGGATTTTATAACTATGAAATAAGATCAACTATTGGCTTTTGAAAATCATAATCTATAACCTCAATTGAATATTTACTCCACTAATTATTAAATATTTTTTTGGGATTATGCATGCACAAAAGTGTTTGTTTCATTTTTTTATTGGGGAGTGGTTAGTAGTCATTTATGAACACAAGAGTATAAAATATATATTTTATATATTATACATGAATCATGGAGTGTTTTTAAGGGTTCAACACCATTAAATGTTTTAAATCAATATTTCCTACACACTTATGATATGGATTGTCTTCGTATATGCTCATAGAATGAATGTACAATCATTTCGAATTGCGGAATCAAAGGATTAGTGGATCTTTAGGATACCCTTCACTCAACTGCACCTATAATCACATGATGGTGTTTTATGAATGGTTTTGACAATTTATTAGTTATCATCATGTCTCTTTAAGTCTATTCTATAGAATAAATATTAGGATTACATGCTCAAATAAATTAGATAACCCCAAAATGTTGACGATATAATTTATGGTTTGTATCTCTATCCAGAGGATTTTCTTAGTTTTGGATATTGATTTTTCATCCCAGCATCAGTGAGGAGTGAATTTATGACTGATTTTCATATTTTATCTTAGACCATTAATTTTAGAACTGTGATCATGTGATAAGATACGATATGAGGGTTCTAGTGGACATGTATGAATCATGAAAATTATGATTATTTTTCAAAATTTTATACCTACCTATAGATAATGGAAGATCATTTAGAACCCTTTGGTTTTATTAATCATCTTATTCTTCTAGTTTGGGAATTAAATGTAGTATCCAATTACTTTTTTATTGGATTAACATCGACTCTATGTGGGATGATTTCTATCTAAATAGTGATGGATCGATTGACAATGTTGTATCAATTTATTTCGATCAGGGACAATATAAAATATGAAGACATGCAAATGATATATGTGTTGGTGGTTTTGAGGGTATATGGCCCCCTTCCATTATTTTTGAAAAGGAACTAAGGTTTTCATTTAGCTTCTATAGGAATCTAAATGAGGTTAAGGGGATTCGTGTTATGTTGAGTATAGCATATCAACCACATATATATTATCAAATAGATCATGATATTCTGATATTGAAGGTTCTGCTCTATTCTTGAGCTTTAGATTTTAGTGGATGATAGGATAGATATCGGGGACTATATGAGTTTTAAAATAATAAAAGTTATCAATTTTTGACCAGAATTACTCAATTTGAGGTGTTTTATTTTCAACCATGTTGGTCACTTCAAGATTTGGAAGAGGTCTGTGATTCCCCTTTAAGGGGACCAAGCTTTATTCAAAAGATTTTTCCGAGGGATCAACATAAAGGTTGGAATTTAATTACATATTATTGTCAAATGAAATCTTAATGAAATTATAGGACCCATCATTTAGTTTACTATGTTGATGAAAATGTTTTATAAAAATATTATCATTTGTTTCATCAAAATCATCCTATGAAATATGGAATGTTGGCTCCGATATATATTAGATCATTTAAGGTCGCTAATAATATTTTGTAAGTTTCATATCATTTAGAATTTCTAGATTAGTTGATATACATTCATGAAAATGTCCACATATCGTACCTTAGGAAACACCATTTTGATCCCTCCCATATACTGTGTTGGGATAAAATTATATTAGATACAGATGTTCCCATTGGGTATAAGAAAGTTGAGACCATTTACCCTTAAGAGAATGTCTTGAATGTGAACCTTGTATGTTTTTCAGTATTTTATATTGGTTCTAATTTTATTTTAATGAAACAAGGGATAATAAGTTGATGATGATGATGGTATAGTGGTCTGACATCTTTATTAGACATCATTATTCAACATGAATTAATAGGGAAGGAAAATCTTATATAGAGAAGTTTGTAAAATCCTTTCACCAAAAATCAGGTATTAATATTCTCACTCATTATTTATAAATTTATTTTGGTGTGTGATGGGACTCCCAAGGATAGAGTTGATTTTTTGGGGAAAATGACCAAAACATTAGTTATTTATGGTTCTTTTAATTAATGGTGTAGAGTTACCAATGTTTTTAAGGAACTGTAGGTTTCTCAATTTTTTCAGAGAATTCCAATGTTTTTTTGGTTTTTTTAGAATAAAATAGCATATTTAATGTCATTATTGTGATTTTACACAATGTAATGCTAGTACACTCTATTTAATGGTCGAATGGGTGATTCTATGAATCATTTTATGGGAATTAATCTTATATTCCCTATATTTGGATTACACGCTATGTAAATGATAAAAATATAGTTTTATCAACAAAAATTCTACAGGTTTTTAATTCTACATGATTTTCATGGGTTATATGATATGAAAATGTGGTAAAAGCCATGTAATTTTTTTGATTTAGAATTTTATAGAGATGTAGATTTTATCTCACTATCATTCATTTTTAGTTGTCTCCCTTATCGATTTAGATGCTCTTAGTGGAGATTTTATAGACCTCTAATCCTTCTAGATCATTTCATTCATCGATCGAATGTAATTTTAGATGTGTTGCATTTCCCCATAAGATTATTTCACTAATTTCTTATTTATCTTCTATCAATTCAGTGTTGTTTTGTTGTGTATATGCAATTTTTTATCTACATTGTGATAAATTGAATTATTTTTAAGATATTAGGATTTATTATTATGTCTTTTTTTCACCATAAAAATCATCCATATTGGTGGATCCAATTGTAATAATTTTCCACCTAATTTTGAGGTATGTACTTCCATATATATCTTGTTGGGTATAAAAAATAATCCTCTAGATTTATTTATTTTTTTAATAAGTTAAATTTCATGATTGGATAATTTATTTCTATGTGTAGAAATAAGTTTATTGATAAAAGATGTATTTATATAGGTTTGGTAAATGAAAATTTATTCATAAGTAATTACGAAATGTATTTATGAAATGGTTTTGAAATCCTATTTTGGATGAAATAGGTTACAAAATATATAACATGAGATTCCATGGGTTCTTAGGTTAACTGTCTATCTTATGGAAATCATTCATTTGTAATTGAGGGGTTCACTCATGGGGTATTCTTTTATACCCTAGTATTGTTTATTAAGAGAATTTATAATGACATTATCAGTGGATTCACTCATATAATGTCTCTGTTCTAAATGGTTTTTTGTTCAACAGACTTTATTTCCAATAGTTATTAATTATGTTACGAGTATTATTTTATCCTATCTTATAGTTTTAATTGGGATGGTGTTATGTGTTCTCTGTCATGTACTTATTTATTGTTTAAAAATAGTATTATGTGATATTTGATAAATTCATTTCATTAAAATGATACATGTGAATGTCTTCGAAACTATTATATATAAATATATATATGTGTGTGTGTGTTTTATTGAAATGTGGGAAATTAAAAAATTAAATATATTTCTATTATTTTGAGAAAAATATGGTAAAATAATTTTCATGACTTTATTGTTAATTTTTTTTAATGTTTAGATTATTTTGTAAATGATTTTTATAGTTCACGTGGGTAGGTTCCTATGAAGCCTATAAGCTCACACCATGAGCACCCATTCAACAGTGCATTCAACATTGTATTTACTTCGATGAATGGTAAGTCAAGGTGCCATAATGGGAATATGATGTTCTATGTTATCTATGTATATGTAGCACGTGGTGATATTGTGTGAGGTTGAACACAATATCAATTGGTGTAATCAATTTATGATTGAGTTTTCAAATAATTTTGGACAAGTACATTGGGAATTTTATGAATACTTTGTGCAATATTATTTATGGTATCTTCATTCAGTTTTGGAATAAACTTATCTCATCAATTTTTTATAAATATATATATACATATATATATATATTAATTCCATGTTGTTATGTCTGGTTGGGTTAAATCATTCCATATAGTTGTTTTTTGATACTGAGGTTCGAGTTTCAATCCTATGGGGATTAGAAACTCCCTTTAAGAATGTGGAAATTCAATTTGTCTACCAGTTTCATAGGGTCTCTGGGCAGGCTTCCTAACACTTTACAACATAATCATTACACATTGAAATAAATATATTTTTCCACTAAAGGATATGATTTATAAAAAAAATAGGATATTATTTTGGAGGGATCCTATTCAGTAAAATTATATTTTTAATTATAACAATAAATTGTAAATTCATTTTTGAAGATTAATACAATCCTCACAACAAAACTAAAATTTGGAGAATAATCCTTGAAAACAGAATCATGATTCCAGAAACTTCTTAAAAACCCATCCTCATAAAATTTCATCAGAAAAATTATATGTATTGAAGAAACACCTTCATGGGTTACAAATTTATAATTTTATTCAAATGGTGATTCTAGTTTGATATAAAATAATTAAATGATTCAGATATGTTTTTAAACATCAATATGATATAAAATGTTATTGGGAATTCATTTCACCCCTAAAATAACTAGTCATATAAATTATAATGATGAATTTGAGTTACAATTGGAATAATTATATATTTTTATAGTAAATTAATTCTCCTTTTTTAATTAATGAAATATTTCTAATAATGTGAATGAATTCATAAATGGTGTTCGCAATTTTCAAAAAAATTTAGGATAGATAAACTAGGCCGATGATATCTATGTTATGTTTTTTATATACATTTCAATGTGGTAAGAACAATGTAATGAAGAAATTATAGTAGGAGAAGACTAAAAACATTTATATAACTATCCTAACAAAATCATTAAAACCTAAGGTTTATGAAAAAAAAGTATTAATAATTATATATTATGGTTTTATCTAGAATACATAAAAATGTTATAGAAACTCCTTGGAAGTAAAATGTTAGCTATTAGTGTTATCAAATTCATTACATTATCTTTTATGGGTATTTGATAAAAAATATATTTTTAATGTTTTTCCAATATATATGTGTTCAAAATTAAATAATTAATTGAATGATAATATAGTTTATATACCTGGGATAATTTAAAAAAGATAAAAATTAATGTAGTTTAATGTAAATGAATGTGTCATGATCAGATAGATATAATTAAAGGATATGTAACCAATCCCATTTATCATATGTTATAATACAAAAAATTAACTAAAAATGGGGGTTTATATAAATAACTTTATAAAATTAATTGTATAAAAAATGTTTAACAAATTCTATAACATATTTTGAAAAAATGAAAAAACAATATTTTTCTTTGATAAAATGTGTATCCTTATTCATTCATCAATACAATGGAATGGGATTTCAGAACCCGTCAGTGTAATATTTTAATAAAAAAATTAAAATGAAATGTTCCAAACACAAATAATACCATATAATGCATATATTTTATTTTATAAATATATAATAGAAAATAACTCTAATTTCTAGACCTTAAAGATGTTTTTGTATCTCAAAAATATATTCTGAAAAGATTATAGTGTCTAAAATAAAAGGAGGTGTATGATTGAACTTATAAAAGATTATATTTGATGAATATAAGATAATACCCATCCATTATTAAGGTTATCATTCACATGATATCTTAAAACTTTCTTGGGGTGGGGTTATATATGTAATGTGAATTAATATATTTTTTTATTGTTTTTTTGTAATATATTTGAGGAAATTTTTTGGAATCGTGATAATGATGAACCTAAATATAATTACATGTAGATAATAGAATTTTGAAATTATAACATTCGATGTTATGTTGTTATGGTGTTTGAATATTGTTCAACAGATAAAAAATAAGAATATTATTCCTAAATATCACCCTTATTCTAATAGTCTTACTTTAAAGGTGTACCTCACCAAATGTGTTTAGTTGGAATAATTTATCAAATAGTTACATAAATTTGTTATAGGAATTAGAAATCAGGTAATGAGTTAACTAAACCCCAAAAGTAAAATATACATGTGGTTTATCATGAAATTTATCATATGTGATATGATTGAAACGTTTTTATGTTGGATTTTTAATGTATTCATAAAATATTTATGGATTGTAAAATTTATGACCGTAGATGAAAAATAAACATAATAATTATTTCACATTGTATATATATATATATATATATATATTGATATGTAATGATCATTGACATCTCAATGTATAACTTTTAGTTATCCATAATCAATTTTCATTATTTAATATTATAGGATACAAATAAATGATATGGTAAAAATGAGTATAATTGATTTATTTAGAATAAAATTATGCTCATGAGTTATAAAATGTGTTTTTTACATAGCATAACCCATTATTTGTACCACATTTAGTGTCTTAAAAATACATCATTGTTATAATCAAGGTGAATGTATTATATCTAGGTCCCCACTACCTATGGTTGGAGTGACAACTAGAATCATAAACATCATACTTCGATACCCTACTTACGTAGGTCTATATATTGATATAGGAAATGTGGGGGTGTTTATGTATGTTTATAATAATATTATTGGTTAATGATTAACCAAGGGGTAATTATTCCTCTCATATGACGAATAAGACTTTTGGGACCTCAATAGATATAAATATAGAAGTTTGTAGTCGTAACATGAATGTGAAAACAGTGAGATTATACATTTGGATGAGACACATGTGATGTGATAATTCAAGGATATGAATGAAATATGATTCATTCATAAATAAAAATAATATATACAATATGAATCAAGAGTGTATGAGAAGGATATATGCAATCGGCACAATATCTTTTGCATAGAAACGTGTTATCATGGAAAAATAGAAAATATGAGAATTCATGTTTGTATATAACAAATAATAGTGGAAATATATATAAAGATACTTGTTCTAAAATAAAATAATGACATATCAATTTATATCATTATTAGTAATGATGGTTTTTTAGAGGTGTATCTTGGATTAAATTTATGAATAAGATGATTCATATTTGAATTCAAAACAATAAAGGCCTATTGGATTGAAATTTTTGGATGACAAAATGAGGACTCAAATTGACTCGTAGAGTTACTGTAATGTTTTTTCAGTTAATATTAAAATTCTTTGTATGAGTATTTATAATGTAATTTATATGTTCTAATACACATTGATGTTAATTATATCTCTACAAAATTTCATGGAATATATCCATAATTATTCTACGATATCATTTCATATGTTTTTATATATGATAAAATATATGATGGAATTGAAGAATTTCAGTGTGGAATTAATAAATTTGTGTGATTAATGAATATATATTCCATAATTTTGACTAATCATTTGACGAATTCTTAATGGATATTACATTACACAATGAATTCCATTTTTTAGTATATATACAACAAGTGTATGACATACATGATATACATGAATATGAAACGTAATCTTCCCAATTGATTTAACTATCATTAAGTCATTTTTTATATAAAATATAATTCTTGGGTGTTCACAAAACATAGAAATATGATTCCAGAATAGGATTTGAAATTAAATCATGAATTATAAAAAAATGATTTAATGTTTGAATCATGGAGATGGAACCTAATCAATATCTAAACCTCTTCCAAGTGATGTATATAGATGTGAATTATCACCCAATTCTTGGCCAAAACTCCTTGGTCTGGAAGTTCTCTTTGTATTTATCCTTCACGCACAAACCACCATCATGCCATGTAGTTTGGATGGGCCCCACTGAAAATTGATGAAATTTAGGAACCCAATAGATATCATTATATATGGGAGAATTTCATCACGGACTTTAGTAATCATTTTAAAAGCCATGTGGTGGATATTGGCATCATGTAGTGGATCAAAAATATATCGTACACATTGATAGAAGGTTTCCAATTTCTATTTTATGTGTGGTTTCATTTTTATTTCATGGATAACCTCGGATAAAATATTTTAACCACCTTTTATCTTTATAATAATTGTTATTATAAATAAATGAATCCCATAAATATTTTAATGTATTGTAATCCGATATTAATTAATATCAAATAATAATTAATTTATTTAGTATAGATAGATATGGTGTTGTTTTAATCAAGGAGGATGATAAAAAATGGGTTGTATTTTTTATACATAAAAATATAACATATCAAATTTATGGATTATGTTTCTTATGAATCGGTTGTTGATGAGATTAAATTGATGAGATTGTTTAGGGATTATATTGATGTATTCAAATAAAATATTAATTATTTACATATAAGGATACAGATTGAGTTTCATATGTAATTATATATGGAATCATTTTCTATATGGATTGATATGTATTGAATAGTTCCAAATTTAATTATAAATTATGGATTCAAATTGATTATATTTTTGAGCGGTGATGTTTTCTCCCATGTTCTTCCCAATGGGGTTCTTTGGTGTTATATACTAAGAATATAAATTTAATTTTGCTATTTTTTTAAATTATCATTATTATTATTAATTAAAAGTAAATAACGTTTACACCTTAAAATTGATTAATAGAATATTCAATTTAATAAAAGTGTCTGGTTAGTTAATGAAGATAAAATTTTTCTTATGATACCATAAAATAATGGTAAATAAGGAAGAGATTCAAAATATCACATTCAAGTATTGTAATGGGTATCTTTATTATGTTTTGAGTTATTAATGTATTGATGGTGTCTGTGATGTTTTTTCATTGGAAGTTCATGGTTTATTTTTATATTTTTATGTGATAATTGTTGATGATATTTTATTTTACATGAGGTCAGATGAGGAAAATTATGTGAACCTATATATGGCATTGGAACATTTACCTAAAATCATTATATAGAATTATATTGAATTATATATTATGTGCGATGGAATTTCACTTCTACAAACATGTAATTTGTTAATGATTAATTGTGAAACCATCTAAAAATGATGTGTGTATTGATAAAAAAAATTAATTTATTTTCTAAGTTATTCACTTCCTTAGGTTATTCTGTAAAATAAATGATTTATATCCAAATTATCTGATATTGATTAACCATTATTATCTATACTATATAAGGTTAGTGATTTTATATAAAGATGGTAATTTCATTCGTTATTTGAATTCCTGATGGAAAATTTTAGTATCTATTATTTTATTTATTTAATTGAGTAACAAATATTTTATTATTTTTTCATATCATATGGTTTCAAGATGTTTTAGTACCAGAAATTACACTATAATATCAATGATATCTAATTCACCAATGTGGTATTTTTTCACAAATAAAAATGATATTATAATTTTGAAAAAAATATTTTTCATCGTCATGAATCAAATGATGTCAAATTCTATATTATAATGATTATATATTAATATGAAATCAAAATTATGTGTGTAGTACATAAATTATTATGATTTCAGATCACATATACAATACTCGGGGAAACTATAACATGATTATTGGTAAATTAAGTGGAAATAAATAGTGTGATGTTTATCAGGAATCATGAAATAATGGATGATCATGGGTCCTTTTGAGATTCAGTATTTTGTTATAGATGAGGTTTTTAAGGGTAGGATTATAATATTAGATGATAATTAATTCTCATTTATTTTTTCATGTTAAAGGGAACATGATGGAAAACCATAATATGAATGTATGCAGAGGTCAAGAAACCAAGGGGGATTCTCATTAGGGTTATACAGAGTATGGGTAAAATTAGGTGTAATTAAATAGGGACCAATATTTTTTATATATCATAGGATAATAAGTTATTTTGAGTTCCTTAGATTAAATATAATGGTTCATTATAAAATATTAAATGATGCACTCTACTACGAAGGAAATGTTTTTCTGCATATCTCTATGTTTCTCCAGGTGAAACACTATTCTTAAATATTGATGTGCAAACCATGGTATGGATTTTTATGCCATGACATGGTATTCAATGGATAAATAGATATATAAAATACACCATTAAAATAATAAATGCAAATAAAATATGCAATTCATTTATATAAAAATAAATTATATATTTTATAGGAACTATGAATTGTTTCTCACTATATCATGATGTGTAATCACCTCCAAAATTAGAGTTTTTATACTCAATATCTCTTCCAAAAAATGATATCCATTTTACTAAGAAATCCATTTTATAAAATAATTTATTACAACCCATTTAATACTATGAACATCAACATGAAACATTTTCATTAAATGAATCATAACGACTTTGTAAAAATATATCTTCAATTAACCACTGTAAACCATGAATCTTTTCGTCTAAAACTTAAAAAGATCAATAAAAAATAAACATATTTGTTACTTACTTATGGTATATAATGATAACATAATTTTTTAGTAATCCATGCCCATATTATGATGCTTTGTATATATCATTTTACCTTAAAATAATCCATGATGTAGTTTTTTTATTTCATGTGATTTTTTATAACATTTATCATAATAATATCTAATTAAAATAGATAAAAATTATTCATCATAATTAAATAAAATAAATTTTAAATAATATTCATCATCCATAAATAATTATCTGAAGAAAGTAATCCATTATACACACTCATTATGAGGGTTATCTAAACATAATTTTAATGGGAAATGTAATGTCTGTGAGAATAATTCATATATTAATTTTAATAACAATACTATATTGAACAATATTTTATCATCTGTAATATTTCCTTAATCTCAAAATATTCAAGAATCTTCTCATTGAATATTAATACAATTATCTCATATATCTGAACTACCATTATTTATTTAATTCGGTATATAAATTTACCAATTGAAATATTCAAGAAATCATGAAATTTAATATTTCTAAATTCACAATGCCCTATAGATTCTTGTTATTCAAGCCTAAATCTTTAAAAAAAATTCACCAGCTCTCTTTATTAAGATATATTCCAAAATTTGATGATAATGAATTATCCCCAATTCTTTGGGAAAAAACCTATTAGTTCCCTTCCATTATCAATTAATATAGTATAATATAATACCAAAGATAAAAATAACTTTCTTATAGGAATATTTTTTGAGAATAATCTCATATAAACACTTATATGTACTGGAACACATCATTTACATAATGTTTTTCTTAAGATATATTTTTCATGTCACTTATTTTAATCATATTTTATATTGATTTTTTCATATTTCACTACCAATATGATGAAATGGAATTTGAAATTGATTTTAAATTATATAGTAATTTTCTCCAAATTATTTGATATATTTATAGAAAATTGGTTACAAGGATTAATAAATAGTTATAAAAAATTAAAAACTAATGTATTAAATAAATAATTTAATTTAAATCTCATTTTTAGAATCTTTTTATATGAAAACATACATATATTTAGTGCTTTTTAGAGTAATTTAATTTTAATTCCTTGATTTTTACTACAAAAATATTTAAATGATATAGGAAAATACTACATAAAATTTATTTTTATCCCTAAACCACCGAAAAAAGTTATATCATTGAATCTATATTGTTGAATTAATTTTTTTAATCATAACATTATCTTTACCCGGTAGTACATTTTACATATTTTAAGGCCATATTTGGTGAAATATTACACACGCAAACACACATATATATATATATTGGGTTTCTTTGTAATTAGATAGATAATTTAACACCAATTACTCGTCTATTATAAATAAAATAATCATCACTGCATCTATTGAAAACTAACAAATCATTTATTTTATCATAGGATTATAAGATATACAATAAAATTTCATTAACTAGATTCATGGAAACCAGTGCTATGAAACTTATAATAATATAAAAAAACACTATAATAATGAACATTTGATGATCATATTTTGTAGTTAATATTATAAATAATAGATATATTGTTATTATTAGAAAAAAAATAATTTTAATATACACGATACAGAAACACATATATTGATACCATGATTTCAAATCTATAAACAATTCTATTTATTATTTTTAATATGATCATTGGAAGGGTATGGTGACCATTGGAAGAGTTACATGGATATGTGACCATTGAAATAGTAATGGGACCATTATACATAAACATATATATTAAAAATATTCAACATAATACAATAATTAAAATATACAAATAAAATATTTTGACAAATTTATAATCACTAAATATTATAAAAAAGTCATATAATAATATAAATATTCATTAAAAAAGTGAATTTCAAATTTTATATAAAAATGAATCATTTCAAAATACATTTAATATTTTATTTAGTAATTCAATTATATATATATATAAATATTTTTATAAAATGTTCTTTAAATTTTTTAATATGATTTAAAAATTAGTCATTAATGACATTTTGATAATTTTATGAAGCATTTATGTTTTTTGTGAATAATAAAATACATCATTTTTATGTCATTTGTATTATGACATTATTTTTATATTCAATATATATATTAATTGATATAAATGTTTCTATGACCTAATATATGTTAATTTTTTAAAATAGTGAATTTTATAGTTTAAAAATAATTTTTAAAAACATTTAATGGTATTTTTAAATTCAAAAATGGGAATTAAATATTAAAAAATAATAATTCCTTTTGAAGAAATTATATTTACAGAATGAAAAATATTAAAAAATTTATTTTTTATTCTACATATAAATATATAAAAATATTCCTTAAATTTTATATAAAATGATTTAAAATAATGTGAAATCCAATGGTTTTTCAATTCACTCCATCCTATATTTTCAATGCCTTAGATCAAGAATTAAAAAACAATTGTCACACATTTTTTATACATAACCACTCATTCACCCCTAACATGTCACTATAAAATAATTGACCACCATTAAAATCTAAATTTCTCCCCCAATATTCTTTCCATGGAGATTTTAATGGGTTTACTATATATTCATAGACAAGATTCAAAAATATGGATGACCATTATGTGTATATTAGTGGTGTTTAATGAATTAATCACTGAAACTAATTTTATGGGAGGTTGAATAATCCCATGAAATAAAATTTTATCTATTATGTTAGGTTATATCATATTCTCCATCATGATTAATTTTTTTAAATATATATAATTGGTCCCTCAAGAATTTATCACTATAAAAGGAATTGGTAGGTGTTGCTGAGTTGGGATTTCTACCATAAAAAATATATCGTAAGTATTTTTATAAATGAATCAAATACCCTTATAATTCAATTTAATTTAAAAAGGAATGTTATTACATTTTTTTGTGAATTGGAATATTGTAGTTTATTTTTCATCAATCATTGACTATATATTCACCTTTACATGAAAATTTCCTAAGACCCTCAATATATTATGAAAAATATTCCATTTCTGGTTTATCTTTAATGGTTCGTTAGTTGATGGTTGGTTTGGAATAACACTATATTGGGGGCAAAACATTTTTTTCCTATGAATATAAGTATCTAGGCAAGGAGAATGTAAGACTTGATGCACATGTATTATGGTCTATTAGAGAGATATTTGGGATTACACTTGGTTTGATGAAACTTTTTGATTACATCATATTTATTGGAAAAAGATGGACAGTCAAATGATTAAAATCTATGGAGTCTAGTTTCAAACATCCTAGAGGAGAGTCTCAAGCTTGAGAAAGTTTCAAAAATCATCTAAACATATGAAATATCATTATCAGGGTATTATATGATTGAATGTATTATATGTATTCTATTAGTTTACAATGATATCTAAAGGGATCCCTTTATGAATGAAATATATTATTGAGGGTTCCATATGAATCATTATAATGACATAACCATATAAATCGGTAGTTATTGTGGAGGAAAAGTTATAATTGGATTTTCATGAATTTCACCACATTACAATGTTTTCAATAAAGTCTTTTGGTGTTAAATTAAAGGGCTATATCTAGCACAGGATGTTACTTGTGACTGGTTAGTTACCAAGATGCACTTTTAGAGGAAACATGCAGATCAGTAAAAAAGGCACAAAAGAACCATTAATTATAACCCTATATAATATCTTTGTGAGTAGGGTTACCTAATATAAAGCATCTACAAAGATAAAATATTTGGAATGTGGAAAAAATACCGCAAGAAGTTCTAATTTCATCTAATAATTTTGGACTATGAGAGTTAATGGGATTATCAAGGTCGATATTTTCTTTTGGGTGGATAAATTAAAAGATTTATCTATAGGGATATATGCCCATTCATAAACATTCCATATGGAGAAATCCAACCCAGAAAAGATTCATATGGTCTTGGCAGTGACGTATTCCAATTGTGGTAGAAAAAAAATTGTTCTTACTTTGGATGGTTTGGGATTTGATATTTTTATACATAGGTTACATAAACTATAATAAGTATATTTATGTTTACCTATGAGTAAAAATTCTTAATGCTAGTATTTATAATGGTTTCAAAAAATAATTTCAATTTACTTATTTTTGAGCTCTAAAAACACTAACTGTATCGAAATACATATTATGTTTACTATTTATAAGAAAAAGAATTAGGTCTTTGAAATACATGGATTTTGTTTTTATAGTGTACTGCTTTTCACACGAAATTTCCACCATCATGATGAAAATGAGGGTAACTACAAAAAAATATTAGGGTTTCATGATATATATATTTTTTTAATTCCTTCAAAAAATAAACAGGGTTATAGTTTAAGAGTCATTATACATAATGTGAATCACCCCATATTCATGAGGATTTCAACTATTGGTGAGATTTTGAATGCCTTCAATGGTGTTATTATACAATAAGTATGAGTTCCTTTCACAATAGACAAAAATGTAAATAAAATTTTATATAAAAAATGGAATAAAATTATTTCATTATCTAAAATTTCATACAATATATAATAACATTCTCCCTATATGGAAAAATAAATTTTAATAATGTGTAATAAGGAAATAAATGAATAAAATTGGGGTTCTCGTCCATACTTCTAGGTACTGTTCCCAGCTCTATGATTCATATCTCAACTATCTTCCCTGGGCCTATTAAACATTCATGAATCCCAATATATGAATTCATTTCATGAATCAAAATTATTTTATAGTGTGTGAGTAATAAAACCAATTATGCAACAACCAATGATCCCTTAAAAATTATGAAAATGTATAATTGGTTTATTACATTAAAACAATAAATGTGAAATAAATATTATAAAACCCCATACCAAAAACCCATGTGCTGAATAAGCCACAATGAAACTAGTCCATAAATTCATTAGCTAAATGCTTGAATGTTGGACAAGATGTTAGAAATTATTGAGAACGTGACACAAGGACGGTGGAATGTCACAAGGTGTCCTCATGGCATTGAGTAAGAATTCAACTCGGTATTGACTAGGAATCAATATCCAAGATGTCATATGGTATCCCTAATGCATCATGTTCTATCAAAGCTACAATGTTTTTGTAACACCCCGAGCTTCCACGATACGCTTCTCATTCAATAATGCAATAGCTTGCATTGTACGCAACATCGAGCTCTAAAACACCGCGACTAATCAAAGTAGCCGTTATGAATAGTAATAACCACTTTTTAAAATTATAGAAATTTTATATTTCAAAATGGACTTCATTTTTTGTATTCGTAATATCGAAATTATCCAAATTTGAATTTTTTGTAATTTTCTGAGAACTTCCTATTTTTTATGAATTGTGAAAAATACTTAAAAACAAATTTTTTAAACAAAATAATTTATAGTGATAAATTATACTATTTAGTGGTTTTAAAGTATAATTAGAATATATTTTTACCATTTTGTCCAATGGTGGTCATTAGAATTTATTTAACATTGAAATTGGACATAAACAATTGCCAATCTTTTGATATAAATTGTTTCTTAAAAACACGCAATTTGTTGTGACAGCGGGAATTAATTATAAAATTAATTAATGAAACTTATATGTTTGGAATTTTGTAAAATAGACATCATTTTTGAATTCGGAATATCAATTATAGCTTAGGGTGAAATTTTGGCCTTATTCTGAAAAACTTCAATTTTTGATGAATAGTGAAACCACTAAGTGGTTGTTAAAAACTGATTTTTTCGTTAAAATGAAATATTACCACTTCTGTGATTTTATTTTCAAAAATCTGACATACATGGTTGTAATTAAGAAGTAAAATGTGGTTCAATGATATTAAAATATTTTTTTATGAATAGTAACTTTTAAGTTCTTAATCGCGATTAGAGGTAATTAGTGTAGTTTAAGGTAAAAATAATGTCTTAATAATATAAGAGGAGCTTGACACTTGTCCTACTCCTATTGTATGAGTCATGGCCGACCAAGACAACCCATGGGTCAATTTGGGGACCCCATGGAGCCACTTTGGTTGGAAAATGACATTAATATATATTTATTTAATGTTAAAATTAAATTGACACAAACATGAGTTGTTTTACTAAAACAGTTTTTAAGTGGGGTTACACATGTCCAAATTTTGATTATAAATATTAATTAGAAAGATAAAAATATTTACTACATCATAGTAATTTTTTTATAATTTTTAGACATTAAATAAATTAAATTATTTATGACATCATGATGATGCAGTGATGACCTCATTATTTAACGATTTTAAATAAAATGGAAAGATAATGTAAAATCCAAAGCGCAAACTTGTCAAAAAACTATTGGATGAGTATATTTCGAACCCTTATCATCTTATCCTCTAATTATATAAGTTTGGGACCTCTAAAATCCGAAACTCATTTTATAATAAAGTGACTTTTCTTTACTTTCCAAGAGTGCCCCTCCTCTCCACTTATAAAAGGCCCCCACCTCTCCCACCTTATTCACACCTTCAAGCCATTTGGCTCTACCAAACTCTGCCCAAATACTCTCCCAACTTCCCCCTCTTACTCATAGAAGCCTCACTTTTGGCATAACTCTTCCCAAGGAAGCCTTTTGCTCAAATCAAAAAGAGTTACCCGATTTTGAGGTAATGTCTTCTCTAATGTTATTTTGTTTTATTTTTCTTCTCCAACCCCCTAAACTCTTTTTATTTATTTCTTTTGTAACAACACCAGTATCCTAAATATACTAGGATGTTGTTATAAGAAGGATTCGATCTACACTTACACACACCTACATCTAATGGTTAAAGAACATACGGTTTCTGTGGATGGAGAATTTCTGCCTCACGAAACGATGATTGTTCAACACTCATATAACACCTTCAAAGGTGGAAATTAAGATGTCACTATATTTATATATGATATAAAATATGTTTATGTTTTACTTATGCTTCTTTATTTCTCATTTATGGCATACTTTATGATTTCCATTATGGGTAAAATGCGATAATTTCATTTTAGGATGTGCGGACTACCGCCCCCTCAAAGTGATTTGAATCGTTAATGACATATGTGGGATGTATAAAGGATGGATTAAATGGTATTATACACTATATTATACTTTAATTATATTATAAATTTATATCATTATGATTTCATTCCATTAAATACGAAATAGAAATGAAAGTAGCGTTCATGCGTACGTACGGCTTACCGTCTCCATGAACGATGCATTTCATTTCTTACCTCTAAATGTTACGTGACATTATTAATGAATGTATATACTGTATATATATGATATATATGATATATACATCATGAATATAATTCTGGATATAATGGATATTTCACCACATGAACAACTTGTAATTATAAGAAGTTTATTTTTTACTCAAGTACCAAAGATCGACAAAACGACCGTTATTATCTTAAATAATTAAATAATGTTCATAACATGGTAATAAGGGATATAAAAAGAATAATGAACATGAAAAGGGTTCTTAAGTAAATATAAATTAACTCTAGTTTATTATTCATGAGGTTAAAGAACGGTCGAGTCAGGACAGGACGCAATGTAAGGGAATTTCATAACCCAACTTCCATTCTTTGGGTTAATCTCCTACTTTCAAATTATGTCATGATATTATTATGTCCTATCTTATATTTTTACATTATTATTGTGTACTTATAGTGAATACACATAATAGACCTACTTTATAAAAAAATGATCTTTTTAAGGACTTCGTCTCAATCCTCTTTCATTGAGGCATATTTGGTTTTATACACGACTTTCTTTTATACGGTGTATAAACCCCTTTGACTTTTACGTTTATTCAAAATGAATCTTTTTATACGAAGCGTTTTACTAAATGAAAAAAAGGGAATGTTTTTATTTCTGTACATATGCGGCGACAATGACTTCTCCGCCGCCGTGACCATTATTTGAGTTTCGGCTTCCTCTACAAGCCATCATTTTTTTTGATGAAAAATAAATACAAAGTTTTAACTTTATTTTATTTTGTTATTGAAAATGGTTTTGAAAGGGTTTTTATTATATCAATGTGTTGTATTGATATCTTGTGATTGAAATTTGGAAATGTTATGTTTCCTTTATGCATGTTTTATGTGATACGATTATGTTATGGTTTATGATATTTTTAAACCTATTCATATGAGGAATGTATTGGACTTAATAAGTGACGGGTGGAGCCCGCTATAGCTCCTCGATGCATCGGTAGGTCTCATGAGACAACTAGACGTGGAATTGGCTGAGGCCCTTTCCCAATTTGATTTATGGTTTTGGCCGAGGCCTTAATCATTTTAGACGTCTTGGCCGAGGCCTTGAGAAAATGTTTCAGAATGTCCGGTATTATACATTCCCTCATTATGAAAGTGGTTATTGATATTGCATGTGATTATTCGACCAGTAGAATATCCATGTGAATAAGTAAATGGAATTATCTCATTTTACTTTTTCCATATTATGTTGAAGTTCATGTTTAAAAGGCTTTTGTTTTAGTTATACATTTCCTTAAATGTTGATGTTTATTTATGAAAGCTTTCGCAATATTGTTATCCTTACTGAGCATATGAGCTCACCCCTTTCAATGTTTTAATATTTTCCAGGATGTGAAGAAGTATTTTATGAATGACCTGCAGGGATAGTCAGAAGAGGATAAGAGTGTGGACTATGGAGACTTTGTTGTTGTAGTTTATCATTTTATGATGTAATGTAACATGTATGAATGTATCTAGTGTTTCCAAGGCTACTAAACTAATCGGTCTTTCGAGACTTGATCATTTGTGATCATGACAATGTTACAAAGTAACGCACCGGCTCTGGGTAGCTTGGGTCGGGGCGTTAGAGTTGGTATCAGAGGCAGTTTAGTACTAACCTTGGAAGCTAGATATAGATAAACTCTGATTAGAGCACATAGCCCAAAGATAGACTTTGAGGATTAGTATAGAAGAACTTCCTAGAATTTTGGTATTATAGAGATGTTATGAGTTTTCCGAGCAATACATCCCTGTCTGGATACGAGCAGGTAGAGGCGGCTCTGGCACAGATGTACCTAGGGGTAAAACCCGAAAACACCGCTTTGCTCTAGACTCTAATGGGAACTGGTGCACGACAACGGGCCTTGCTGCAGTCTTGGTTACGACACTCCCGGGGGATATGCTAAGGATAACTCTCATTTTCTTTACAAATAATTATGAAGGGTTTATGAGTATATACTTCCTCAAAGAAAACATTTTTATGATTATGGATTATATCCATAAATAGTTCAATTTATGTTAAGTATTTTACAAGTATGGAATTATGTATTTTGATTTATAAACTAATATAGTTTATGCAATTGTTTAGAAATGGCGCCTGGTGGAAGAAATGGAAACCGTATCAATGCACGCACTCCATGTAGGGATTTCCCTCCTACTCAAGATAATTATAGTGGGGCTGGTGATTCAACTGGTGCCGATCAGCTAATCACCATACTGGGACAACTTACTCAGGTTATGAATAATAACCTTACTCGTATGGAGCACCCTGATCTGCAACGTGGAGGATCAATGTTAGACCGCTTCATTGGGAAAAAAACCGCCAATATTTAATGGGGGTACAAATCCATTAGTAGCTGAGCAATGGATAAACTCCTTAGAGAAAATAGTCCATGCCTTGGGGAGTAGTGAAAGGGGGAAGGTTGTCATGGCAGTTTACCGCCTCACTGGAGATGCCGATCAGTGGTGGTCGCTGATTCAAAACACAAAGGAAGATGATGACGTATAGAATATGGAATGGAGGGAGTTTAAAGAGCTTTTCCTAGAAAAATAATATCCTCGTGACCATCTAGCAGATATGGAAAGACAATTTTTGAGTCTGAGACAAAAGGAGGATGAGAATGTCGCAAAGTATGAGGCCAACTTTACAAGGTTAGCGAGGTATGCTGCGGATTATATACGTAACCCAAGAGGTAATATTGATCGTTTCTTTGATGGGTTAAAACCATTTCTCCGTCGAGCTTTAGTATCACAATCATTCTCATCATACGAAGATATTGTATCGTGTGCTATCAAGACAGAAAATGAATTCTCTAAGTCTTATGACAACAAAGTAAAGCAAGAGAAGAAGAGAATGGTGGAACAAGAGACAGATAAAGGGAAAAAGGGACAGAAGTATTTTCCATTATGTGATAATTGTGGGAAGAATCACCCTGGTACATGCCTAAAAGGAATGGGAGTTTGTTATAAATGTGGAGAAAAGGGTCACCAGGCTCGTGATTGCAAAGGTAAGAAAGAGGCTCTCAAAGTTGGATGCTACAATTGTAGAGAAATGGGTCATTATACAAATGAATGTCCTAAGCGTCAGGGAAACTTACCTCAGAAAAGGCCAAGGGATCGAGGACAATCTTATGCTGTTACTACAGTTGAAGCAGAATAACTAATGTAATGGTGCTTTTGGACTCATGGATTATATTCTGGTTATTAGAATAATGTGATATATATATAAGGATTGTACTGCATTACTTGTTGATTTCAGTAAGATTTTAATATGTTGAAGGTAATTATATTTTTAGTATGAGACAATAAGAGAATCTTTACTTTGTTTGGGGAATCTGATAAATTGATTTTGGAATTAAGAGACCTTTTAGAGAAAGTCTGGACAGAGGTATTTTGGATAACTATAAAGGTTGGAGTGGATTAAGTTGATCTTTAGATAGTATTGTTTAAGGTTAAAAAATTTATGAAGATTATTTTTGGAATATTATGATACTATAGTTTTAGGAAAAAGACAACCTGCAAGGTGGGGAATAACCCGTTGTGTCGGACAAAGCTGCAGGAATCGAACCCACAACCATAGTGCGACAAACCTTTATTTCCTACCACTAGCCTACAGGAAGTCCCCAGTTATTACAAAATAATTTTACTAATCTAAATGGTATGTGTTAACATTTGGAACCTTATACAATTAGTTTAAGTATAATATTTTTGAGTTCTATTATCTTTTTGAGTGAAAGATGAGTTGAAGGTTGAAACTCTAATTGTCAAGCATAAATATATATATACCTATCTCTTATTCAATGAATAAATTAATTCTTAAAATTTAGTAAAGGGATATTAAAACAAAAAAATGTGCTATCCTAATACCTTATGTCTTGTTGAACTGATGATATTTTAAATCAACATAGATTGAAGGCTTTGAGGCCCTCAATTTGACAGTTGATTGTGATTGATGACCTCAATCACTCCCTACAAATATTTACGTTTTTCCTCCAATTATATGTCTCTAATTTCACCACTGTTCTCCTAATCGAGATCATAATTGGGTGGTGACTTTTTCATTTCCCTTTCCCTCTTATTAAAGCTAAATTTTATTAATCTTATTTCCGATGTGGGTTTTCCTCAAAGGTATTTTCTCTTTTCAACCTTTTACTTTCAAAGAAAAATTTCAAATTGCGAGGATGCAATTTATTGAAGGAGGGGAGAATGTAACACCCCGAGCTTCCACGATACGCTTCTCATTCAATAATGCAATAGCTTGCATTGTACGCAACTTCGAGCTCTAAAACACCGCGACTAATCAAAGTAGCCGTTATGAATAGTAATAACCACTTTTTAAAATTATAGAAATTTTATATTTTAGAATGGACTTCATTTTTTGTATTCGTAATATCGAAATTATCCAAATTTGAATTTTTTGTAATTTTCTGAGAACTTCCAATTTTTTATGAATTGTGAAAAATACATAAAAAAAACTTTTTTAAACAAAATAATTTATAGTGATAAATTATACTATTTAGTGTTTTTAAAGTATAATTAGAATATATTTTTACCATTTTGTCCAATGTTGGTCATTAGTATTAATTTAACATTGAAATTGGACATAAACAATTGCCAATCTTTTGATATAAATTGTTTCTTAAAAACACGCTATTTGTTGTGATAGCGGGAATTAATTATAAAATTAATTAATGAAACTTATATTTTTGGAATTTTGTAAAATAGACATCATTTTTGAATTCGGAATATCAATTATTGCTTAGGGTGAAATTTTGGCCTTATTCTGAAAAACTTCAATTTTTGATGAATAGTGAAACCACTAAGTGGTTGTTAAAAACTGATTTTTTCGTTAAAATGAAATATAACCACTTCTGTGATTTGATTTTCAAAAATCCGACATACATGGTTGTCATTAAGAAGTAAAATTTGGTTCAATGAGATTAAAATAATTTTTGATGAATAGTAACTTTTAAGTTCTTAATCGCGATTAGAGGTAATTAGTGTAGTTTAAGGTAAAAATAATGTTTTAATAATATAAGAGGAGCTTTAAACTTGTCCTACTCCTATTGGATGAGTCATGGCCGACCAAGACAACCCATGGGTCAACTTGGGGACCCCATGGAGCCACTTTGGTTGGAAAATGACATTAATATATATTTATTTAATGTTAAAATTAAATTGACACAAACATGAGTTGTTTTACTAAAAGAGTTTTTAAGTGGGGTTACACAAGTCCAAATTTTGATTATAAATATTCATTAGAAATCTAAAAATATTTACTACATCATAGTATTTTTTTATAATATTTAGACATTAAATAAATTAAATTATTTATGACATCATGATGATGCAGTGATGACCTCATTATTTAACGATTTTAAATAAAATGAAAAGATAATGTAAACTCCAAAGCGTACACTTGTCAAAAAACTATTGGATGAGTAGATTTCTAACCCTTATCATATTATCCTCGAATTATATAAGTTTGGGACCTCTAAAATCCGAAACTCATTTTATAATAAAGTGACTTTTCTTTACTTTCCAAGAGTGCCCCTCCTCTCCACTTATAAAAGGCTCCCACCTCTCCCACCTTATTCACACCTTCAAGCCATTTGGCTCGGCCAAACTCTGCCCAAATACTCTCCCAACTTCACCCTATTACTCATAGAAGCCTCAATTTTGGCAGAACTCTTCCCAAGGAAGCCTTTGGCTCAAATCAAAAAGAGTTACCCGATTTTGAGGTAATGTCTTCTCTAATGTTATTTTGTTTTATTTTTCTTCTCCAACCCCCTAAACTCTTTTTATTCATTTCTTTTGTAACAACAACAGTATCCTCAATATACTAGGATGTTGTTATAAGAAGTATTCGATCTACACTTACACACACCTACATCTAATGGTTAAAAAACATACGGTTTCTGGGGATGGCGAATTTCTGCCTCATGAAACGATGATTGTTCAACACTCATATAACACCTTCAAAGGTGGCCATTAAGATGTCACTATATTTATATATGATACAAAATATGTTTATGTTTTACTTATGCTTCTTTATTTCTCATTTATGGCATACTTTATGATTTCCATTATGGGCAAAATGCGATAATTTCATTTTAGGATGTGCGGACTACCGCCCCCTCAAAGTGATTTGAATCGTTAATGACATATGTGGGATGTATAAAGGATGGATTAAATGGTATTATACACTATATTATACTTTAATTATATTATAAATTTATATCATTATGATTTCATTCCATTAAATACGAAATAGAAATGAATGTAGCGTTCATGCGTACGTACGGCTTACCGTCTCCATGAACGGTGCATTTCATTTCATACCTCTAAATGTTACGTGACATTATGAATGAATGTATATACTGTATATATATGATATATATGATATATACATCATGAATATAATTCTGTATATAATGGATATTTCACCACATGAACAACTTGTAATTATAAGAAGTTTATTTTTTACTCAAGTACCAAAGATCGACAAAACGACCATTATTAACTTAAATAATTAAATAATGTTCATAACATGGTAATAAGGGATATAAAAAGAATAATGAACATGAAAAAGGTTCTTAAGTAAATATAAATTAACTCTAGTTTATTATTCAGGAGGTTAATGAACGGTCGAGTCAGGACAGGACGCAATGTAAGGGAATTTCATAACCCAACTTCCATTCTTTGGGTTAATCTCCTACTTTCAAATTATTTCATGATATTATTATGTCCTATCTTGTATTTTTACATTATTATTGTGTACTTATATTGAATACACATAATAGACCTACTTTATAAAAAAAATGATCTTTTTAAGGACTTCGTCTCAATCCCCTTTCATTGAGGCATATTTGGTTTTATACACGACTTTATTTTATATGGTGTATAAACCCCTTTGAATTTTACGTTTATTCAAAAGGAATCTTTTTATACGAAGCGTTTTCCTAAACAAAAAAAGGGGAATGTTTTTCTTTCCGTACATATGCGGCGACAATGACTTCTCCGCCGCCGTGACCATTATTTGAGTTTCGGCTTCCTCTACAAGCCATCATTTTTTTTTGATGAAAAATAAATACAAAGTTTTAACTTTCTTTTATTTTGGTATTTAAAATGGTTTTGAAAGCGTTTTTATTATATCAATGTGTTGTATTCATATCTTTTGATTGAAATGTGGAAATTTTATGTTTCCTTTATGCATGTTTTATGTGATACAATTATGTTATGGTTTATGATATGTTTAAACCTATTCATATGAGGAATGTTTTGGACTTAATAAGTGACGGGTGGAGCCCTCTATAGCCCCTCAATGCATCGGTAGGTCTCATGAGACAACTAGATGTGGAATTGGCCGAGGCCCTTTCCCAATTTGATTTATGGTTTTGGCCGAGGCCTTAATCATTTTAGACGTCTTGGCCGAGGCCTTGACAAAATGTTTCAGAATGTCCGGCATTATACATTCCCTCATTATGAAAGTGGTTATTGATATTGCATGTGATTATTCGACCAGTAGAATATCCATGTGAATAAGTAAATGGCATTATCTCATTTTACTTTTTCCATATTATGTTGAAGTTCATGTTTAAAAAGCTTTTGTTTTAGTTATACATTGCCTTAAATGTTTATGTTTATTTATGAAAGCTTCCGCAATATTGTAATCCTTACTGAGCATCTGAGCTCACCCCTTTCAATGTTTTAATATTTTCCAGGATGTGAAGAAGTATTTTATGAATGACCTGCCGGGATAGTCAGAAGAGGATAGGAGTGTGGACTATGGAGACTTTTTTGTTGTAGTTTTTCATTTTATGATGTAATGTAACATGTATGAGTGTATCTAGTGTTTCCAAGGCTACTAAACTAATCGGTCTTTCGAGACTTGATCTTTTGTGATCATGCCAATGTTACGAAGTAACGCACCGGCTCTGGGTAGCTGGGGTCGGGGCGTTACAGTTTTCAATATCCAACCTGATGTATGGGTCCATCATCCTCCTTATCACGCATTATGTGCACTCCTTTCTAAGTGGTAATCATTCTAAAATGTTCAAAGTTGTTGAATACAATGAAAATACTCTAATGGGAAGGAAAAAAATATAACATGGATTTCCAAAATAATGAATGAATAGAACATCATATAATGTATATTTTAAAAAAAGTCTACATGTGGTCATCATCAAACTCAAAAAGAACCTGCTTCAGAAAACTCATGGAATCAATAATAATAAATATGTCTCAAAGTCTACTCACACATCATCATTTGATCACACTCATGAATGGAAAAAATATACAAACAAAGAAACATACAATGAATGTAATTTCATTAAATAGACCCAAATGTTATATAACTTCATAAATCAATGTTTTGTTGATGAATTCCAGTGTTTGTTAAGGATCAAAGACATAAAAAGTCACTAACAACGTATAACATGGTCACATGTCAAGGGATTTATATTTTAGTTCTATATTATAAAATAAATATAATTATAATATAAATTCAATATAATTCCATGTCCAAAAGTTTATTCTAGAAACAAAATTCTTAAAGGGTCCATCAACATAACCAATTATGATATATATCGAAGGAAGGGAACCTAATTCAACAGATTTTTTGTGAGTTTAATAATGAAACATGGATTCATTATCTATTCCAAATGAGAACCTTACGTATATACAAAAATCAAAAATCCATCATAATCCCATCAACAGAAAAGATAATCAACATGAGAATCAATTAGAATATGATCTCTTTTGGAACATTTTGTAATGAATTACGTTGAAACATCTACTGTTATTGATTATTCTCTCATTGATTAAGGGATCTTCATTGACATGTTTAATTTTCCATAAATCAACCACAAAATTTCATATATATTAGGGTTTTATGATCAATATTCCATCAATAAGTGGTCACAAAAGATAAATTATAATAACATACACAAACGACGATCTTTTTCTATTGAAGATATTTTTTAGATCAATAATGCACATAAACTCTTGAATTGCCGCACTGAGCTATGTGGAGTGTAGGAAAACACTAATAGATCCTCATAGAAACTCATAATAAAAATAAATGTATGCCTATCCCATAAAGAATACAAATAATTTGGCATGAAGAAAAGAAAAATCATTTTTATGCATTATCAAATCAGTTAATGGTTGAATAATTATGGGAAAATGGAAGTTTCTAATTAACAGGGAGAATGCCTTTATTTAGAAATGGTGTGTCTGGGTTTTTAATTAGGTTCTAAACAGGGTTTAGAAAGTTTATCATTAAAAATATTTATATTCCATTAATTATACATCAAGACTCGGATCACTGGTAACCTGGTGGTACTCACCAGAATGACATTGGCATCTTCATATTGATGGTTATAGGCCACTAAATGGCCAGTGAGCATGCTAGAACCAAATGGGTTCATCCGGTAACATTAGATCAATGGTGGAACTCCACCATCTTACATATTTGGGTTTTTAATATCCACTAGACTCACAATAACTCCCTCACCATCAAGGTGGTTGATGTTTTCCATCCACCCTACTGTTTTTCTAGAAACTACCATTCCAATTTCCATGTAATTAAATATAGATACTAAAAACAATACCCATAATAAACTATATCTAATATGAAACAAAATGGGATGGATTAATTTATAATATTATGCATCTCATACATAAAAAATGATAATGTATGTTAAAATTATCCTCGCTCTAATGATTTATAATCTGGAAGTTTTTTCTTAAAATATTCTTCATAAAATACCATGGTTACTAAGAAGACGCACAATCTTATCACACCAAATATTCAACCTATATTTTTCTATAACACCATATAATTTGGAATATTGTTACTACCTTCCCATTAAGGACTTTCAGTCTCATTTCTAGAATCCGACTAGGATATCCATGAATTATGTATCAGGACCAAGCTTTACATCCATATAGTTGATTCCCTGAATGAAATCGGGAATGTTCTTTAGGAGTTGAGAAATAAGAAACACGTCGTGAATACCTTGGTAGTGACATGAATGATCCAAATTGTATGTCATTATCCTAAATCATATATTGGTATTTAAGTGTCCAATATATCATCACACTAGAATTCTATCCTTCCACAAATTTCAACGTACTATTCAAGGACGAACCATTTGAAAAACCTAATTTCCCATTGTGAACTACAATGTTATACTCATATGGTTATCACATGACTTAAACCTACAATGAAGTATGATCATTATCTTCTGAATTACATATACTATTTTTGAGCTATACCATATTATACTAGGTCCCAAAAAAGAAACCTCACCAAACTCAATCCAACAAAGAAGGAAATAAAGTGTCATATCACAAATAACATCATCCTGTTTCATTTGAAATCAATCTCTGTAAATAATTTATAATTAAAACTAAGAAATTTCTAGTTGATCATCCCATTATTCATTAATGACTAAAAGGGAATCTTAAGTCATATCCTCCATTAAGTGATCCAACTACTCTGTTTTTTCATACTTATTAGGATGGTATGTTGTGCTTAGTCTTAGCTAAGTCCTTATGGCCTTTTTGATGCACCAAAAAACATTGATGAAAACAAGGACCTAGTTTAGATATAATTACTAATATAAATCAATGAAATATTATTACCTCATTAACATAAATACTTTCTATCTCTTATTCTAATTTATACTCATAGGTTAGTTAGAATGATGAAAATTTAATCATCTAATTGCAATAAACTAGACACCATCCACGAATCCTTTATGCCTTATGTGAACTCATCCTAATGTCCCTCATGGAATACAATCACATCCGCAATGTTATAGAAATTTGTTCGAGTAGAACACCCTGATGTTGGTGCAAGACTTCTATCCTCATGTGGGGAAGTCATCAAGAATCGTATTCAACAATGTTCCACCACAACCCAAGACATCATAAATGTTGTTAAAAGACATCATGCAAATTTATCCCACCAGCATACACATTCTTATTGGAGTTATATAAGTCAGTCATCATATATTCTGTGATGGGAGTATGGAATATGACTTTCTTATATTCAATAAGCACATATTCATTATCGAACAAAAATGTAGGTATTTTCTCTACTCAATTTATTTGTCCGCACATCACAACACACTCTAGGTTTGTCTCATATCTAGCATTTAGCCAGTTGAAAAACTAATATGTGAACATCAATTGGGATGATTTCATTGGTCTATTTTCCTAAGAATAATCCATAATTCAATAAGCTAATAAGATCGTCAGAATCTAATATTCCTTTGAAAATTTCTCAGGAAGCCCCCGAGATACATATTTCATATGACTATGAGTGTGTGAAATGATTTATTTACATTCCATAGTGAATAATCTATCTCAAAGTATAACATATGAAAATATTCATCCCAATTTATATACCTCATATTGAGATCCTTATATGAGATGATGTACTATAGGCTCTTGTTGTCTATGTAGACAGGATAGCTATCCCTAAAGAGATATTGACATCAAAAAATCAAATAGTGGACCGAAACTACTATATATATGTCTTGGGTATCATATCTCTGCTTATAAAGTTAGAGAATATAATACCCATAATCTACTACCCTCCCCATCCATATCGATATTTCTACAAAACCAATATTTGATAAATCAAAGTATAAAACATATCTAATCACATACATGGGAAGGATCAAATTCATATTTATAGTCATCCATAACCACATTTCAATACAATAGTCTTAGAACTAGTTAAAACCGAAGAACATCACTCCCTTATTCATTACCACATAAGTGGATGATGACAAATGGGTGAAATCATGGTTAAAATAATTAAAATTTCCCACTAGACCTATAAATATGTTGATATGAAACACATTTAGTGGTTGCATCCCAGATATCACTATATCCAATTTATCTAGTTCAATGGATATTCTTATCTCAAAAACCACACACCATATGAATATCTCTTATAAGATACAAACCATAAACTTTCAAATGATAGATAAAAAATGATTTAGTTTTGGTATACCCAGGACTATCTCAATATGTATGACATGCTATGATGGTTTCATTGAGTAGATAAGGATTTACCCAATGAACGCTATGGTGAAAGAGTCAGTATATGGGTGGAATATATTTTTCATGAGAGACATGAACATTTTTGGTGTATTTTATAGTAAAATAAAATGTCATCATGTACTCGCATAACATGAACCTCTTTTAAAACACTATCTCCAAGAATTACTCATCTATAACCCACTTCTAGTGATAGCCAGATCGTAGGTCAATCTTGTACAAGCAATAATCTCATTGTAATTGATTGAAAATATTATCAATCCATGGAATAGGATATCTTTTTTTCACCATCACCTAGTTCGTAATTCTTTAAAGTACAAATTTTTTAAGAAAACCTCCCTAACTCATGGTGAATAAAATAGATTCACCCCAATGTGAGTTACATAACCATATAAAACCCTTTTTCTCTAAGACATAGAGTTATACCATTAGCTTTTTTAACTCCTCCTTCACTATATAATAAGTAGTTATTGAAATGGTATATGTACCTATAAAATTCAATACCTCAATGTAGCCTCCTCTATTAGGGGAACCCGTGTGATGATATCTATATGGGAATCCTAATATAGATCCATGTTTGGGGAAAATAATGAGGGAGCTACCATTGATCCAACTAAAATATATGAACCTAAAATCTACAACAAGATCATGAAAATATAACACATGTATACACAAAATCTACCAACTCTTTATTTCAACTAACTAGTAGTCACATACTTCTCATCATTAGGCGACACAAATGATACCCATCTTTGATAGAATTGAATTTCCTCTTAGAATCATATCAACTACTTCACACCAAAAAACATATTGTAGAAATTAATCTCTATAATCATAATTTCACATAAATTTCAATAATTGTAAAAGTTTATAAGAGACTCTATGTATCACTAAATACTATTTACTTTTTTCCATATACTATACTGATATATTGTAACTCAGAAGAAAACGTGGTCGGTATGTTATGCACAATAATAAATTGTGAAAATATTATGGAATTTGAGGAAATAGTTTTTAATTTTTTTTATAAGACATAGAGGTGATCATGAACATTCACTAAATGGTAGATGGTTCCTCACATCCTTTTAATATATTCAGATACACTAATAAACAGTGCTTGTGTAAGCACCAAAATCTTTTCCTTGAGACACATGATCAATATGAGTCATCATCATCCATGCTTGCAATGGAGGAACCTGGTCTGATCCCCAGATCGTATGTCATGTTGACCCACTAAGTAACCTCAACCTTGATGATTTGGTGAAAAAATAAAGGGATTTCTCATCTTACCACACTTTTGACACATGTTTAGCGGTTATATAAATAACATTCAAAAAATTATAACATTATCACATATAAAACTATTTTTATATACATTTTATGGTGATTAAGACAACGTACTCCACTCCACCTATATACAACCACTCTATTGTCAATCCTTGGTCTTCCTCTTACTACTAATAGAGGAGAAACTTAATATAGGTGTAAGAGGTCAACAAGCCTATTTTCTATATCATGGAAGGAAAAAATACATGATCATCCCTAATGTACTTCTTAGTAGTTAAATTCTCAAAAAAGAACCTACGATAATATTATTAGGTGGAAATTATATTCCATTTATCTGATGTCAATATAAAGTCAGTATATAAACATTTCATCCTTTTTTGAATTGCTTTTGGTTGGGTGTGAAGAATAATGATGTAGTTTAGTGAAATGAGTGACGTATATAAATACTATCATGAAAACCATCTATAGGTCCATAAACACTTATTCTCCATAATGATTCATCATGTTTGGAATTAATTACTCAAATAATAGGTTATTGAAATCCTCTAAGGTGAGTCCATCAGACCTTCCATCCAGTACCATCATGTTTGACAACCTCCTAGCGGGGGCACTACATCAACAATGCTTCAAGCATCACCTAGCATCCCTCAGGTATATAAATGATTTTGATGACCACCATGATTATTTTTATCAAATTCAATACATCCTATAGTATTCCAATAACAATAATGAATATATGATTTTAGATATAGAAGACAATAGTTTAATTGAAAATGGACCCCAACACCCTCCTCCTTAAGAAATAATTATTCAATGGACTCCCTAATATTATGGGACATGACCTACATCGTTTTTATTTATTTTTTATTATTCCTTTGAAGAGTACAAGACCTGTTAGACACCCAAGCCTAAGGAGGCCTATAGTAATGTAGTCCGAGGGCATCCCCACATATCAGGTTCACCCCCTCAGGTTTTAGGAAAGAGATGCTATTGATACAGGTAACTTTGAAAGTTTGGTCTGCCTGGGAAGCAAGATGATCCGCTGCTTTGTTCCCCTCCCTCCAAGTGTGTGTTACCTTCGTGCTGTTGTTTATGAGATCTTGTCACTTCCTGATGGTGTATGTAATCGACCAGCGAATGGGAATTTTCCCTTTCAATGAGTCATTAACCACTTTAGAGTCTGTTTCCACATGGGAAAGCCTGATGTTCTGTTGCATGCAAAGGGAGATACCAGACAAGACTGCCTTCGCCTCGGCCTGGAGGGAGTTGGCATTCCCTATAATGGGCCATGAAAGCCAAAACAACACTGTCGCTGTAGTCCATAACCAGCCTTCCTCCGCGGATTACACTCGATATGCCGGACCCATCCATGTTTAGCTTGAATCCTTCGGATGGAGGAATCCATCGCACCCATATCCCCTGAGTCACAAAGTGGGTGAGCGTTGAAGATAATGGAATTTGAAAAAGTAAAAGAGAGGGGGAATCTTTCCAACTGTAGAGGCAGGACATCCAATCAGCTAGAAGGTTCCGGGTTCTCACAATGATGATCCTCCCTGATGAAGGGAGCCCCTCGAACCTGGACCGATTTCTTGCTTGCCACATGGTCCAACACCCTGCACTGAAGATTGCCCCTCTCGCCATTCTTTCAGGACCTGCATTGTTGGTTCCCTCAAACCATCGCTCCAAGAAGTGAGAATAGCTGACGTCCAAGGAGAGGTGAACATTGAGTTTGCCGAAGAATCTCCACACTTCACGTGCCCATTCGCCATTAAAGAAAATATGTAGCGTGCTTTCCTCCCTTTTTCTCCTGCAACAGTGGGAACACGAGGCCATACTTATTCCCAACATTTTGATACTTACATATGAAGGAATAGCATGATTTCTGATTCTCCACGTTAAGATGTTTTATTTCGTAGGAATTTTGTTGCACCACACAGCATCGGCCATACTACCACTATGTGCCGGGGTATTAACAATGTGACCAAAGTCCCTCAAATTGAAGCTCCCTAAAGATGATGCGGTGAAGACACAGCAATCCGCCTCGGAGTTGATGGCAATGAGATCAAAAATTTCCTGCTACTTTCCATCCAGGACTAACCTGATGAAAGGAGTATGGAGGCTCACCTCTTTAAAAGAGATTGTGGGAGCAGGACAACCCGGGTAGTCGATCACTTCCCCAGCCCAGTTTTGGTGCCAAAACTGGATACTCCCCTCCCCTATGATCCATTTTGAATTGCGTCGCAAATTCAGAAGGAGGCGGAAAATGGAGGACCAGAGGGGGGAGCCTCGCATGTTCTCGTTGTGTTCATTCTCGCATTGAATTAGAGCCATAATCTTCCCCCAAAGAGAACGCTCTTCAATCACTTACCAAGCCAGTTTTGCATGCCTCCATTTAATAATGCCTTCTAAACTATTCACATTGATCCCTCCACCCCGAATTGTCCTCGCCTTCCTCTCCCACGACACCCATCGTCTTCTCCCCTCCAGTAGACCATCCCAAATAAAACCCGATAGCAATTTGTCGATGGATTTAATGACCCCCTTAGAGACGTTAGTGGAAGAAATTGCATGAATTGGAATCACTTTTAGGACACTATTTACCAAGGCAATCTGACCCCTGAAGGACAGAAAATAGTTTTTCCAATTGAGCACACGACCTGCAATCCTGCTCCCCAGCCGATCAAAATCCCGAATTCTTGTCCTACCAGGGGATATAGGTGTGCCCAGGTATTCCATTGGGAAAGACACCTGCTTCATCCCCAGCCTATTACTCAGATGCGTCAACCTCCTTTCATCACATTTGTTAGAGATATTGAAGCATCTTT
Source organism: Viscum album (assembly GCA_963277665.1). NCBI lineage: Eukaryota > Viridiplantae > Streptophyta > Magnoliopsida > Santalales > Viscaceae > Viscum > Viscum album. Next base: position 131,212,555 of record OY728134.1, on the reverse strand, counting down.
TGTCTTTGTTGATCTCTTGGCCACTCCAGTGGCAGTAATCTTCCAGAATTCCATTGATACCCTACACCGACATCTTCTATGCATTCATGATAATTATTGTGTCATCAAAAAACATCATATAGGAAGTAGTTGGGAGATTCAGTTTCCTTCGGTAGGACCGAATTTCCCCATTGGCAATGCCTCTGTTGATCATGTGGCTAAGCAGTTCCTGAACGATGATGAAAATGCTGGATGATATTGGATCCCCTTGTCTAAGGCCACAGACCGCCTTAAAGAAACCACGGGTTCTCCCCATGAAGGAGATAGACATCCATGCCGAGCTATAACAACGGAAGAGGAGGTCGCATGCCCAAGCTGAGAACCCCATGCCGGCAAGTACCCTGTTGATGTAGCCCCATTCCACTCGGTCGTACGCCTTATTCATGTCCAGTTTAATTGCTATGTTCGAGCAATGAGTTTTGATTTTGAGATCCCCCAGTATCTCCTACGAAAGCGCGATAGCCCCCTATATTGTGCGGCCTCTAACAAAGTCATGTTGTTCTAGGGATATCCACCGGGGTAGAAGCTCCGACAACCTAGCATTAAGAATACCAGCTAGTATCTTGTAAGGGAAATTTCATAAGATTATAGGTCTGTACTGGCTGAGAGAGGATGGTTCCTTGATCTTTGGGATAAGAAATAGAGATGTAGCACATGCCACCCGCGGAAGGCCGCTGCCGCGAAAGAAGTCTTGGATAGCAGAGATGTTATCATGTTTAACAACATTCCAGGATTCCCTGTAAAACGAGCCTGTGAAGCTATCAGTGCCTGGAGCACTCTCTGGATTGAGCCTCGTCATGGCGTTGTGAATCTCCTCTTCCCCTAGTATCTCTTCCAGTGCTTCATTGACATGAGACGAGATGAGGGTAGGAACCTCGCCCCAAAACTCCTCACCCCCTAATGGATATCCATTTGGCATGGTCGAGCTAGGGCCTGCCAAGAGGTCTTTGAAGAAATTATGCGCCATCTCCCCGACCACATCCCCATCATCAGTGTACGATCCATCCTCCAGATCTATGTTTCGTTTGATAGGTCTCCTCTTCTCCTTTATGCAACCATGGAAGTATACAGTGTTTTTGTCACCTTCACGAAGCCACTTAATCTTTGCTCTCTCCCTTGCGTTGCGCTCCTAGGCAAGGATCAAGTCAGCCACTCCATTATTCTTAACACAGAGCTTGGCGAAAATTGAATCATCCCAATCCTCCTCCAGACTGGATTCCAGACGCTCCACATCCCTCTTAAGCTCCTCCAAATTCTGGTCACTAGGTGAGATATCCCTGACCCATTGCTGCAACCCCTTCTTTAACCTCCTCAGCTTGTTGTGAATGGCCACCCAGGTGTGCCCTTGGATCGAGTCCCCCCATATCTCCGTCATAATTTGATGACAGCCTGGTTCACCACTCCATTGAGTCCTAAACCTGAACCTTTCTTGAGTGGCCTGCCTTGGAGACAAAGAGAGGAGAACCGGGGAATGGCCAGAAATCCCGCGAATCATGTGACTCACCTTAGCATCTGGAAACATTGAGAGAGCATGATTATTTGCAAGACACCGGTCCAACCGACTCCAGCACTGACTGTTCCCATTTTGGTTGTTGCACCAAGTGAATTGGTCACCCGAGTAGCCCATATCCATTAGTCCTTTTCCACCCATGAACTGGGCAAAGTCAAGACTGGCCTTTCGGGGAAAAACTACTCTCCCCTTCTTCTCTGCTGGATCAGAAACCACGTTGAAGTCACCCCAATTATCCATGCCTCATCACCAGGGTCAAACTCCCTGAGCTCGTGCCACAGGACCTCTCGCATCTGCGGATCACAGCTACCGTAGATGAAGGTCACCAAAAAGGATAGTGTGCCTTGATTCACCCGTGTCGTAATGTGTTGGCCCGTTGCCTGAACCAAGCCCACAGATGTATCCCTGCTCCAGAAAACCCAAATGTGTTTGTTGATGGGGTCGGCATGCATGGATGCATGCATCAGCATCCTTTGGGAGAATTCAGAAATATTCTCTGGTTAGTGTTTGTGTTGGAGAATAGCTACAATCTGAGCCTTGTTCTTTCTTACTTCCGAGGTGATGAGGTCTGTTTTTACCCGTGCACCGATGTCGCGGGCATTCCATATAATGATGGGTATCATTGGGAATGAGGTAGCTCGGCTTTGGCCCCAGACTCCTTGGACTCTCTACAACACGAGGAGGATCTAAATTTGTTTCATCTTGAGTCTTGTACACATCCCGGGCTCTGGTTGTATGACTCCGAAGATAGTTGACGGAAGCGGCCAGGTGATTTGGAAGATTTTCCTGTGACTGCACTAGATGGAGAACTCTCTGAAGGCTCCGGCTTGGTGTCGAGCAGGGAAACTGAGGGACCTTGGGAAGTACCCTTATGAAAACTTCCCTTCGCATTTGACCATCCCTTTTGACCTTTACCGGCAGAAGGCTGAGATCCAGCACCAGGCCCTGTGGAAGGCTTGGCTAGGGAGATGAAAAGAGAGGGGGACCCTAAGGGCCCAGTGATGGAGCCAAGAAACCGATCTAATAGCGCACCCTCCAAAATCCACTGAGAGGGTCTTCCAAGAACGTTCACAAAAGCGGGGAGCCCTGGAGAAGGGTCTCGCTTGTAGAAGGATACAGTATCCAGTCTGGGGGGGCTCGATCCGATCCCCCAAAGGGTAAGATTCCACGACATGCTCCAGTGGTGCGAGGCCTAATCCTGCAGAAGACCACGATCCATAAGAAGCCAGCATCCCCGTACCTGACGATGAAGTATCCCTTGGCATTGCCATGGACTGGCCAGAAGGAGGCCCATTGGGCAGGGCAGGGGAAGAACCATGCCTCGGGGCCCTCCGAGATGCATGCTGGTGAGGGCCGTCGCGCCGTTTCATGCAGTTCTGCGGACCATGAACCTATAGTTGACAGGTCAGACAGTACCTGGGAAACACTAGGTAGACTACGTCCTACTCCCAAACCAAAGAATCTTTCACGTAGAGGGTTAACTTCTCCGGAACGGGAGACATAACCAGACCGCGGCTTGCAGGCACTCTTTCCCCTTGTGCACCTCCATGGACCATCGGGCTAGGCTAAAGCGGCAGCGGCCCCAGAAACGGGGAGCGCGACACCCGGCACGGACGAAGTCCGCTTCCAACGCAAGAACCAGGTAGATTGCGTTTTTGTAAATGGCTGAGATGCGTGCCAGATCTTGGAGACCCCAAGAATCAACGAACCGCTAGAAGGCCGGTATGGGCGGGAACGCTGAACTGAAGCGGGATACAAATGTCCATTTGAGGCCTGACGCAACATCATTGAACACCGAAGCACTTACCTCCAATGAAACCCTTGATCCGTCCCGCGACACCGAATCCATCCTAGTACGAGTACCTACTAACATGTAAACTTGAAATACCATCAAAGTTTTCTGAGAAAACCTATTTTGTAACATGAACGAAAACAGATAAATCATTTATGATCGATCCTAATTAGTCTATGGGATCATAAAAATGATTCCCCAGGATGATACACCCAATATCACGTTTCTCCCACCACTCATTAACTAATTATATTTATCACTACACATTATTAATGATTATATATATATATATATATATAAATATAATTCTGAAATACTATTAAAAAATTCCAACATAAACATATCATAACCCCAAGATGTAAAAAAATATACCAGACAAAATACTTCAAGTCCCCCTAAACAGATAAAAAAAATTAGGGCTTTAAATTAAAGAACTAATATAATTTTTTTTGAATGTACATGTATTGTAATCCATCATTCCTATTATAGATTCATGAACAAAACCAAATCCCATTTATATATAAGAATTATCTTACCAATGGTATCTTGAAGGTATGTTATTGATGAGCTATCATGGCACATGGAAATTCCCCAACTCAAATCCCAAAAAACCTATCTATTTTATACATTGTTCATAGTTTTTCAAAATAATTGAGGAAAATAGTCCCATAATAACATTTTGAAATTCCCCTGTCTAAACCACATGTTCGACGATGATAAGTTACATTACCTCACAAACACCTCCCCACATTAAAAAGGTGGTTGACTTATAGTGAGGATCTGAAAAATATCAGTGGGGAGATGAAATCCTAAGTTTCATATCCATATATAAGTAATATAATAGTTTATAACTACACATAGTTAACAAATTTTAATAAATAATATCAATGGTTCACATGTAATACAATAAATTAAAATGTACTCCCTATGTGCCTTGTAAAACCAGAGTATTGAGTATGCTGATAATACATAAATAAAAAATTTTGTATCCTTTGCAGTACATCCAAGTACCTCCCCTATATCCATGCTCCTTCTCTAAAATATATAACAAAAACCATTTTCCCATTCCTATATTCCAATACATGATTTTTTTAGATCCATAAATAATATCGTATAATGTGTGATTATTGAAACCTAGTAGACACCGTAAAAAAAATAAAATGTTTTTTACGTATATAACATTAATGTTCCATAAAACAATAAATGTGTATGAATGAATAAACAATCCCATACAATGAACCCTTTTTTTAACCATGCATACCCAAGCCCCAACCATACCTATATTTTCTCTATACCTGACGGATGGTCAATATTTTAGAAATCATTACAATCATTATTTTTTTTTCATTTTATCACTGTATTGCTTAACATTAATTAATGTGAAATCAAGGATAATTAATTAGGCACTGAGAAAACATGTGATAACTAATCCACCACATGTAAAATGTTGTGTTGTTTTAATCTACTTTTCAAATAACTTTAATTTTCTTCAATAGATTACATTATAGACAACATTGAGTTTTAACAAACGATGAAATAAATCAAAAATATAATTATTTACCATGATAGTCATCGCGTAACCATAGGAATGACCTGTATGTATATGATTAAATTAATATTTAAAAATATTTTGTTAAAAATTGTATTTAAAATTAATTCTTTGGTGATTAATTAATTACAAATTAAAAAGATTGAAAATAAGTGAAATCATTGACTGAATATCTATTTTTATGAACACTAAACCATTTTACCATTAAAAATTAAACAAATCACTATTGTTGAATTATTTTAATGAATATTAAATAGTATATATATAATAAAATTATTAACATTCACCATATATATATTTTATAAAATAGATAAAATTAAATCCAATTTTACACCTAAAAATATATTATTCTATAAATATGTTTTTTCTGATTTTTAATGTAACACCCCGACCCTAGAATCCAAGAGCCAGTGCATTATTTTAATAAATTGGCATTCTTAGAAGGAATCATGTCACGAAGGACCGATCAGTTTAGTAGTCAAGTATTCAAGATACATACATAAGTTCAACATTACAACTTGATAAGAAAAACAACACAAATTTATTACATTTTAAACATCCAAGATTTCAAGATTATTCCTGCAAGTCACTCAGAAATAACTTCTTCATATCCTGGGAAAATGAAACATGAGAAATGGGTGAGCTCAAATGCTCAGTAAGGGTAAGAAATATATAGGAAGATAACAAAAACATTAGGCATGGTGAATAATTGAAAACGCATGCCTATAAAAATAATAAACATGAACACTTTATGGCAGGAATATGAGATGAGTAAATAATTCAATAATAAAACACAGTAATGGGTATTCTATTAGTCGAATAACCACGTGAAATATAAATAGATAATCTCATAATGATGGAATGCATAACTCTAGACATCATAACCACATAGTTAAGGCCTCGTGCCAAGACTACAAATAATATTTTGACAAGGCACTGTGCCAAGTCACTAGTTTGTCTCCTGAGACATACCGATGAATCGAGGACCTATAGTGAGATCCACCCATTACATACTAAGTCCAATTCATTCATCATATGAAAAGGTTTAAACATAACATAAATATTCGAATTAAAACTGAAATACGAAATGTCAACACTTTATTGATAAACCATGAATGGTATAAAAATAGCACATCCATAGTAAAAAATAACTCATTCAGTACAATATGGAATATTGTTCTATAATTGATTAACCTCAATCAATAATAATGAAGGATATTGACATGGATGATAAAAATCATCAAAACTATTGGAGAAAAATATTACCCTTTTACTTGAAAACATTTAAATGTCTCACTATTTATCAAGAAGTCCTTTAAAATAAATTTTTTAATCAAAGTGTCCCATAACACATTGAAACGTTTAAAAGGAATTTTAATTTTAAAAAATTAATGTCCATCTAAGTCCTAAAACCCATATTTAAAACATAGACATTAATGAGAATGATTAAGAAGAATAAATCATTAAAACATTTAAAATGATATTTTATTTAGAGTTCCTAACCAAATGAGAGACACATGAATAAAAATTATTGATTTAATAAAAACTTTATAATATCATGAGAATAAATGGATTCATGATATATTGTGTCGCAGTATAATATATACACTAAATAAAAGTGTACCAGCGTATAATAACAAAGAAGACTCAATTGAATGTACGTTGAGATGAAATCCCTTATAAAGACCTCATCCTTAGGTTCAAGATAAATAAATGACATAATTATGTGTGAAAAATATAAATATAATCAATATGATTTGATATTCAGTGTAAATCAATCGATTAACATTCACACATATTTTTGTAAAAACAACACCAAGGAATTGGATGTTTAACTCAATGAATGGAGATAGAGTTAAAAATACACTTATCTGGTTCATATCGATGACTTGAGAATGTATCAATGGAGTGATTATGTGTATCAAAATTATATACACATAATAATTAGTGTAAATTACTACATAGTTAATAAATATTGATTCCATAGATAATCTTGGAGTAAAATAATCGATGAACTATGCGTAAAGCCCAATGAGTGGAAATTGAAATTGGAAATTCCCTTACAGATTTGGTAAGTTATGTAACATACACCCCATTAAAGAAGGTTCATAAACAAAAGACGAAAATACAAATAAATTAATTTAAATTACACTAATAATACAATCATGGTCAGTAAATACACCACATAAAAGGATATAGTGGCCAATATAGCATGAATCTCACAAAAATAAGAAGTGAGATTAAAACTCCTTACCACGTTGTAGTTAATCAAGTCATATGAACTAAAGTTAATAACAATAAAATTAATCAAATAATTACATTAATATAAAAAGAATCATGATAATATATATCAAATTTAATTTCACAATACAACACAAGAAATAAATAAGTGGCGAACAATGGAAATGTCACTGAATTAAAATGTAGATAAGAAACCCCTTACCTCAAGTCCGACTAGACTTATATGTTCCTTGATCATCATGAATAATAAACATAAGTTAATTTCTAATCTAGTAAGAATATTTTTCAAGTTTATTATTCCTTTTATATCACTTATTACCTTGATATAACAATTATTTAATTATATTAGTTCATATTGGATATTTTATTGATGTTCAGAACATGAGTAAAAAATATACTTTTATAATTACAATTTTTTCATGTGGTCAAAATTACATTATCTCCATAATTATATAAATAATTTAGATATCATAAATATATTATATATATAGTATATATATGTATTTATAATAGTAAATAACATTTGGAGACAAGAAATGAAATGTAACGTTCATGGAGATGGTATGTCGTACGTATGCTTGAACGCTACTTTCATTTCTATTTTTAATTTTAATAGAATTAAAACATAATTATACAAAGGTATATTATAATTACTGTATTATATAATATATAATATCATAAAATCCATCCTTTATACATTCCAAATAAGGCATTAACGAGTCATATCATTTGGAGGGGGTGGTAGTCTGTACTTCCTCAAATGAAATTATAACATTTTACCCATAATGGAAACCATAAAATTAAGATATAAATGGAAAATAAAGAAGAATAAAGAAAACATAAACATAATATATATATCATATATAAATAAAGTTCCATTATAATAGCCACCTTGAGAGGTGGTAGGAGATAATCGAATAATCATCGTTTTGTGTGGTGTAAGTTTTCCATCCACAGAAACTATATATTCTTCACCCATTAGATGGAGGTGTGTGTAAGTGTAGTTAGAATAATACTCATAAAAACATCCTAGTATATTTTGGATACTAGTTTTGTTATAAAATTGTGAAATAAAAAGGGTTTAGGGGGTTGGAGAAGTGAAATAAATCAAAACAATACAAAATAATTTAAGAGAAAGTGTTACCTTTAATTTGGGTAACATCCTTTGGCTTGAACCAAAAAGAAATCTTGATATGCCTTCTGCCTATGGTGATGCTTATAGGAGGAAGAGGGGAATATTGAGAGATTATTTTGGTAGCGGTTGGACCTGACAAGGGGCTTGAGAGGTGTGTGTAATGGTTTAGAAGTGTTGTCCTTTTATAAGGGTAGGAGGGGCTCTTTAGGAAAGTGTGAAAATATTATTTTATTATATAGTAATATTTGGTATCGAAAGGTCCAAATAAAATTAATTTCGATGATAAGGTGACTCATGGTCGAAATAAAATCATCCAATAAGAATTGGTCATGTTTTTTTTATTTTTTAATATTAATAATATTATTTATTTAAATCATTTATTAATGAGTTAATTTCTACATCACTATGGTGTCATAAATAATTTAATTTTTTGATTTCTAAAAATTATAACAAATTACCATAATTTTGGAAATATTTTTAGATTTCCATTTATTATTTATTGTTGAAAATATGACATATATAACCCCATGTAAAAATTAATATACTAAAAGATATATGTTAATGTTGTTTTTTTCTTTACTTTAAGTTAAATAAAATAAAGTGTCATTTCCATTTCATAAGTGGATCCATGGGGTCCCAAAATTTATCCTAGTATTCCCCCGGTCGGAAATTACACATATAATAAGGTTAGGAAAAGTGTTAAGGTAATTTTGTATTATTATAAAATCTTTTTACCTTGAATTACCCTATTTACCTTTAACCGCTGTAAATAAAAGTCAAAAGATAATATTCACCAAAAATTATTTTCATTTTATTGACCCAAATTTTACTTACTAATAACAACCATTTATCTCAGATTATCAACATTCAATTCATATATGTTGTAAAATTTCAATTAAATGAAAATGTCGGAATTTTACTACTACTTAGTAGTTTCACTATTGATAAAAAATTGATGTTTTTAAAAAAATTAAAAAAATAAGCCTTAGATATATTTGATATTATGGATTTGAAAATGATTTCTATTTTAAAAAATTCAAAACATAGAAGTGGGATTAATTAATTTAAAATCAATTCCATTTGTCAAAACAAATAGCGCGTTTTTAAGAACCAATAACTATAAAAAGATTTACACTTGTTTATATATAATTTCAAAGTGAAATTAATTCCAATGAAAAACATTGGATTAAAGTGTAAAAATATAATCTAATTACACTACAAACCAAATTTAAAATATAATCAAACCATATATATAAATTAGATTAAAAGGAAGATTTGAATTAAAATACCGTATTTCTCACTATTCATAAAAAAATGAATATTATTAGAAAAATACCAAAATTTCACCCAAAGTAAATTTTTATTTCCCAATTCTAATGAAGAATTTTATTTTGTCATAATTAATATGAAAAAGGGTCAAATATTATATTTAAAAATGGTTCTCCATTAAAAGTTGATAAAATAATTTTTTTAAATGACATTTTTTTCTGAATAATCGAATTTGTTCTCATAATATGATTAAAAAACACATAATACATAAGTTAATATTATATGGAGTATATAAAATTTAAAATCCTGTTAATACTATTCATAACCACTTCTGAACAACTAGTTGAGTAAGTCGAGGTGCGCTCGAACTCGGTGTTGCGTGTAGTGAAAGCTATTTAATTGAAAGGAAATAACTTACTATAAATTATTAGTGTTTTAAATTATCCCCTATTTAAATAAATTGTGTCATCACAATTTGAATTTTTTCTTCAAAAATAAAATGTTAAAAATAGAAAAATATGTTTGTGGAAAACCCTCATCAGAAATTGGGTTAATAAAATTTGTCTTAATAAGAGGGAAAATGAGATGAAAAAGTCACCACGAAATTATGATCTCAATTAGGAGAAAATTTATGGAAATTAGATACACATAATTGTAGGGAAAACATAAATATATATAAGGATTGATTGAGGTCATCAATCACAAACAAGTGTAAAATTGAGGGACTTAAATCCATCAATGAATGACGATTTAAAATATCATCGGTTCAAAAAAACATAAAGCATTAGGATAACACATTTTTGGTTTTAAAACCCCTCTCCTAAAGTTTAATAATTAATTTATTCATATTATAAGAAAAAAAATATTCATGACATGTAGAGATTCATCCTTCATCTAATTTTTACCACAAACTCATCTTTCATTAAAAATGATGAGTATTAAAGATGACTTAGTCACACCTGAAGTGCTAGAATAAACTTATATATAATTACATAATCCACAATGGATGAACTATATATTTACCTTTTCTTTATATATTAACCAAAAAATGGTTATTGAAAGATTAGATGATCCCAATAAAGGATATTAATTTAGTAAAATAAATACTAATCTTAATTTAAAAAATTAAACCAATAATACCCAATGATCAATAAATACCATTCAATAAACAATTTTCCATAAAATATTTCAATATAATCCAAACTAATATTTAATCCCACAACTCTGAATAATTTTCTTACCTATTCTTCCATGTTAAATTATATCTCAAAATAATATTGACTACTCTTACAGTCACATACGTAAAAATAATTAACCTAATCACATATTCTCTATGAACAGTTAATCAATTCCATAAATAACTCAAATCTCTATAAATAAAAAATAAAAACATAGCTAAAAAACCCACCACTACTCCTAAAATGAAATCTCATAGTATTATATTTTCCATAGGTATATATTATTCCCAATAGAGTGAACATTTTCCATAATAACATTTATTACATAATCACCAAATCATTTTCCTTTAAAAAAGATATCTATTTGAAAAGACATAAGATCCCAAATCAACATATTATTGCTCAATAAAATCATTTAACTAAAAATTATTAGTATACCTAACCAGGGACATCACTTAGTCTAGTGGTTAGTGATAAATCCCAATCCCACTATGGTTGTGGGTTCGATTCCCACTACTTTGTCCGACATGACGGGTTGTCACACGGTCTATGTGTTGTCCTTCTTCAAAAAATATATAATTTTATAATATTTCCAAAAATAATATAGATTCCTCATAAAAATTATAACATAATTTCATCACAAATTTTATCTCATACCTCACATTTTCATTCCAAAATTTAATAACATGTAATTGCCTCAATGTCAATGATCATATAAAACAAAATTTTTATTTATAACTATATTTATATGAGAAATGATAATTCTTCATCAAATATCATTTTCACCTGACAAACTGCATGGTAACATTTACAAGAGAAAAGTATTCCAAATTAATCCCATCAACAAAGAGCACTAATCCTTTTTAAACATTTCCCCATCAATTTATTTCCACATAGATACTTCTTTGACCAAGAGGATATCCTATATAATAGGTTATTCACTCAAGTAATGGCCAGGTCCCCTAAATTTACAGCAAATGACTTTAAATGGATTCTTGGGACCATTTTTATTTTCTTCTATAGTACCCATCATTTTTAATCAGACATTATTTACTTCATATCCTTCTTTCCCAGACATAAATCATTTCATTGTTCCATTAAAACACCTTCCTAGGTGTCTCCTTCCACATTTCCTACTTGATGGAAAATGAGAGTACTTTTTTCAATGGTCTTCCCTGCTGGATCTCTTATCATTCACCACTTTTCTCTTCTTTGTTGAGTCTGGGAGTTGGTTAATATATATGTTGTTGATTATATTTTTGGAAAAGATATTCGGCATGAACATGATATATTTTACGGCTATCAGCATTCCATTTTCTTGATATTTTACACCACCATTCAAACCTTGTAAATCATACTCAATGTTTCTATGACTTACATGGAATCCAGTAGTTGACTAAAACTAGAAAGAATTGTGTAAGTAATAATAGTCATAAAATCATTATGAGAATATCATGAAACCTTATTTTCAATTTAAAACACCTTAGGATTAACCATGGTAATTTCTTCTCATCTTATATTAAAATCTCACAAGTCGGTTGGTTAGGAAAATGTAAATTATCCTACATATATCCCCCAGGAGTGTTATAACCAATACTGCAGCGTGGTCTGTTGTCATGTACCATGATACCCTGGGTCAATCTTGAAACTCCTTGTCAGAGTTTTCACTCGAAGGTACATCTGTGCCATAGCCCCCTCTACCTGCTCGTATCAAGAAAGGTCTGTACAACTTGGAAAATACACAAAATCTCTACATTACCAATATTCTAGGATTTTCTTCTATACTAATCCTCAAAGTCTACCTTAGGTTAATTATCTCTAGTCATATTTTATCTAAATCTAGTATCCATGGTTTGTACTAAACATATCTGATACCAACTGTAACGCCATGACCCCAGAATCCAAGAGCTGGGGCATTATTTTAATACATTTTCATGATTAAAAGGTATCATTTCCCAAAAGACCAATATGTTTAGTAGTCTTGGAAACAAGATACATAAATAAGTTCTATATTACAACTTGAAAAAAAACCACTAATTTATTCCATTAAAAACATCAAAACTTCCATGATTACTCCTGCAAGTCACTAATAACTAACTACTTAATATCTTCAAAAAATGAAACATGAGAAAGGGGTGATCTCAAACACACTGTAAGAGTATGAAATATATCAGAAGATAACTTAAACATTAGTCATAATGAATAATTAAAAACACATGCCTTGAAAAATAAAAAACATGAACACTTTATGGAAGAAATATGAGTTGAGTAAATAATGTCATAATAAAACATAGTCATGGGTATTATACTAGTTGAATAACCACATGAAATATCAATTGATAATCTCATAATGATGGAATGTATAGTGTCAGTCATCATAACTACATAGTCAAAGGCTTGTGCAAGACTAAAAATAAGATTTTTTCAAGGTCTTGTGCCAAGAAACTAGTTTTTCTCATGAGACCAACCTCTATATCGAGGAGCTATAAAGGGCTCCACCTGTCACTTACTATGTTCAATGCATTACCCATATGAAAATGATTAAATATAACATAATCATTCGTATCAAAACTAACATAAAAAATGCCAATAATTTATACATAAACCATGAATAGTTTAAAAATAGCACATCTATAGTCAAACATAACCCATTCAATATAATAGGAAAGATTTTATTATAATAGATCATCCTCAATTGAGAAAAATGAAGGATATTGACATAGATGAAAACAAATCATCAAAACTATTTGAGAGAAATGTCCCCCTTTTCCTTTAAAACTTTTAAAAGTCTCACTATTTATTAAGAAATCATTTAAAATATATTTTTGAATCAAAGTGTTCCATAACACTTTGAAACTTATAAAAGTAATTTTAATTTGAAAACATTAATGTCCATATAAATCCTTAAAACCATTTTTAAAACATGGACTTTAATGTGAAATATTAAGAATAATACATCTTTAAATCATATAAAATGATATTTTAGATAGAGTTCCTAACCAAATGAGAGACACATTTATACAAATAATTGAGGTAATAAAAACTTTATAATATCATTAGAATAAAGGGACTCATGATATACTATGTCAAATTATATTATATACACCAAATAAATGTGAATCGGTGCATAACAACAAAGAAGACTCAATGGAATGAAAGTTGTGATGAAATCCCTTATAATGACTGCATCTTTAGGTTAAGGATAAATCAATGACCTAATTAGGTGTATAAAATATAAATAAACTCAATATGATTTGATATTTATTGTAAATAAATCATAGAAAATTAACATATATTCTTGTCAAAATAACACCAATGAATTGGATGTTTAACTCAACTAATAGAGATTGAGTTAAAAATACTCTCATCAAGTTCATATCTATGAATTAAGAATTTATCAATGGAGTGATTATGTGTATCAAAAGTATATCCACAGAAAGTTGAGTGGAAATTAATACATAAATAAAAAATATTTATTCCACACATAATCATGTAGTAAAATAATCAATGAAGTATGTGTAATGCCCAACATGTGGAAATTGAAATTTGAAACACCCTTACCAATTTGGTAACTTATGAAACATAAAACCCATAATGGATGGATCATACAATAAAGATGTAAATAAACATAAATTAAATTATATTACACATATAATACAATCATTGGCAGTTAATACTCTACACAAAAGGAAATAGTGTCTAATATATCATTAATCGCAGGGAAATAAGAAGTGAGAGGAAAACTTCTTACCACGTTGTAGTTAATCGAGTTGTATGACCAAACGTTAATAACCATCAAATGAATCACAGAATAGCATTAATATAAAGATAATAAAGATAATATATATCAAATATAAGTACAAAATACACCACAATCAATAATCAATTAGAGACCAATGGAAATATCACGAAATTAAAAATGAGATAAGAAACCCCTTAACTCAAGTCTGACTTGCCTTGAATGTTATTTTTTCATCCTAAATAATATACTTAAGTTAATTTATACTTGATTGAGAAAATTTTTCATGTTTATTATTCCATTTATATCACTTATTACCCTGATATAAAAATTATTTAATTATTTGAGTTCATATTGGATATTTTATCGATGTTTGGAACTTGAGTAAAAAATGTACTTGTTATAATTACAATTTTTTCATTTGGTCAAAATTCCATTAACTCAAAACAGATATACATGATTTATATATCATATATATATATATATTATATATATCCAGTATATATATGTATTTATAAAATAACATAAAATTTGGGGACAAGAAATGAAATGTACAGTTCATGGAGACGGTAACCCGTACGTACGCATGAACACTACTTTCATTTATATTTTGTATTTTAATGGAATTAAAACATAATTATACATAGTTATATTATAATTAAATTATAATATCATATATTATATCATTAAATTTATCCTTTATACATCCCATATAAGACATTAATGAGTAATATCATTTTGAGGGGGCGGTAGTCTACACTTCCTCAAATGAAATTGCCACGTTTTACCCATAATGGAAACCATAAAATAATGATATAAATGGAAAATAAATAAGAAAAAATAAAACATAAACATAATATATATCATATATAAATACAGTTCCATATTAATGGCCACTATGGGAGGCGGTAGGAGATAATCGAACAATCGTCGTTTTGTGATGCATTATTTTGCCATCCACAGAAATAGTATGTTCTTCTCAAATTATATGGAGGTGTTTATAAGTTTAGTTAGAATAATTCTCATAAAAACATCAAAGTATATCAAGGATAATAGTTTTTTTATAAAATAAATGAATAAAAAGAGTATATGGGGTTGGAGAAGTGAAATAAAACAAAATAAAACAAAAGAATTTAAGAGAAAGTGTTACCTTTAATTTGGGTAACTTTCTTTGGATTAAACCAAAAGGACCTCTTGAAGTGCATTATTAAAAAGGAAAGGCTTATATATGGAAGAGGGGGATCTTGATAGATTATTTGGGCAGGTTTTGGATGATCCAACGGTTATGAGTGGTGTTTGGAATGGGATATAATTGGTGTCCTTTTATTAGGGGAGTAAGGGTTCTTTAAGAAAGTGTGAAAATATTATTTTATTATATAGTGATATTCGGTTTCTAAAGGTCAAAAACAAATTAATGTCGAAGATAAGATGACTCATGGTTGAAATAAAATCATCCAATAATAATTGGACTGGTTTTGGAACTTATTTTAATATTAATAATGTTATTTATTTAAATAATTTATTAATGAGGTAATTTCAACATCACTATGGTTTCATAAATATTTTAATTTATTTGATATCTAAAATTATAAAACAATGACCATAATGAAGGAAGTATTTTTATATTTCAAATTATTATTTATAGATGAAAATATGACTTATATAACCCAATGTAAAAATTGATATACTAAAAGATATTTGTTTATGTCATTTTGGTCTTTACTTTATGTTAATTAAAATAAAGTGTCATTATCATTCCAAAGTGGATAAATGGGGTCCAAAATAGACCAAATGATTCCCATGGTTTTTCATTACTCATCCAATATCTTTTGGACAAGTGTTAAGGTAATTTTATATTATTATAATATTCTTTTTACCTTGAATTATCCAATTTACCATTAACGGTGGTTAATAAAAGTCAACAGATACTATTCACCAATAATTAATTTAATCTTATTGAATCATATTTTACTTAATATTAACAACCATGTATCATGGTTTTTTGAAATTTAATTCACAGAAGCGTTAAAATTTCATTTAATCGAAAAAGTCAGATTTTAAACTACTACATTGTGGTTTCATTATTTATCAAAAATTGATTTTTATCAAAAAAATACCAAAAATCATCCTATGATATATTTGATATTACAACTTAATAAATGAGATCTATTTCACCAAATTTGAAACATTGAAGTTGGATTATTTAATTTAAAATTAATTCTCGTTGTTAAAACAAATTGTGTGTTTTTAACAAAAAATAACTATTAAAAGATTGACACTTGTTTATATATAATTTCAAAGTGATATTAATTCTAATGGAAAAAATTGTAATAAAGGATAAAAATATATTCTAATTAAACTTCATAACCAATTTAAAATATAATATAACAATATAAATAAATTAGATTAAAAGGCAGTTTTAAATTAAAATACATTATTTCTCACTATTCATAAAAAAATTAATATTATTAGAAATTTTTTTAATTTTCAAGAAAAGTAAATTTTGATGTCCCAATTATAAAGAGGAATTTTATTTTTTCAAAATGAATAAGAAAGGGGTAAAATATTGGATTTAAAAAGTGTTCTCCATTAAATGGTTAAAATTGTTTTTTTTTTGAAAAATACATATTTTTGAAAAATTGAATTTGTTATTATAATATGTCTAAGAGACACATAATACAAAATTTAAAATTATATGAAGTATATAAAATTAAAAATCTAGTTATTACTATTCATAACCAATTTTGAATGTCTAGTTTAGTATGTCTTGGTGCGCTCGAACTCTTGGTTGCTTGTAGGGTAGGCTATTGAAATAAAAGAAAATAACTTACCAAGAAATCAGGGGGTGTTACATTTAATTATTATATTAAAAAAATTTTATTCCTAATACAGATAATATTTTATTAAAAATAAAAATTATTCTTGAAATAATCTTGTCAAAATTATCATTTATTGATTTCTTTAAAATTATGTCAAAAAATGAATTTTGTGACGAATAGTAATACAAGTTTTTATTATGAATTGCAATTAATTTTATGCTGTTAAAAACATAAAAATTAATTTATAATAGTTTTTAAATTCAAATAACTTCAATTAAATGACTATTAATTCAAATTATATTATCTAAATCAATTTCATATTTACATTTGAGATTAAAAATATTTAAAAAAACTAAACAGTTTTCATTCGAAAACTGATTTGTCAATGTTCATGTGGGAATAGTTTTAAATTACAATTTTCAAATTATATTAATGGAATTTGAAAATTTTATAAAATATTTAGAAAAATAATTATTTATAATATATTATATTTAATACATAATTTTTACCATTATCGATAGTAAAAATTATAACAACCCTGCTCTTTATTAAACACTTTAACAAGAATTATTACATAAACTCTTCACATGATACAAAATGGAAGATCTATAGTTCTAGTGTATTTGGTTCTTATGAACATCACATAACCACATAAAAAATAAAACAAAACATCATTATTGAAAACATCCTTTACATGGCCACTACATTTTGTTGTACATAGCATTGTATGAGATAACCTGGTGACATGCATATGAAAGGGGTGAGTTATAAAGCCCAATATGGGAGTAAAGAAGGAATAACCTGAATAATACAATACATTCTAAGAAATAGGAATATCAATGAAGCATAAAATAATGTGACCACAAAGGCATGATATAGAATGATTTTCATAACAAGGAAATGTGGAAACAACACTGAACATGGAATTAGCATGAGCCAAGGCTCATTGCATATTGAGCATCAATAAACCCTAATATCACTTGAATTACCATGAGTAAATACTAATTTAAATTGAATTATCATTATTAAATCCTCATTTCACTTGATATATCATGATACTAATCTTCAACCAATGCATTGGAGTGCTATCCGGGCACACCCTTCTAAAACATTTCATTTCATGCATAAGTATGCCACATGGATAATACAACATAGTATCATACAACATCAACATTTATTACACAATAAATTAATGAGGAATAAATTAATGAATAACATTAAACAATAAGTAAATAGTTATAAAATTGAATACCCTTGATAGAGAAATGGGACTGGTATTCACTACACAATAACTTTGGGTTGGATAATCGTGGTGCAATTTCAGGGGCATAACGGCGTGACATAAAAAATCATAAGAATGTATGATGAGAGAGAACAGGGTGTATCATCATAGATAGATTAGATGGACTTTATGGGGAACATATAGATACTTTTTCCAATAATTTTAAAGGAATTTAGATTCATGATAAAAAATAATTTCTAGAATGTAAATCAGAAGAGTTAAATTCATTATGGAATTTTGGCATGGTAACACGTGTACATGGGATGAATTAATAAGATAGAAAATGGGTATCTTATCATTCAAACATAAATAGGGAATTATGGAGGAGTTTATAAATCATACCCCATCATTTATAATTGAAAATATAAGGGAATAACAATATTAACAAACATGGATAAAATAAGAATGGATGGAATCCCGTAATTGGAAGTGTGATCCCAAAGGCTTGGGAGGGGCTTGAGAAAGGCATCATGGGATCTTAGGGCACATTGGGAGGATTATAGAATGAGTATAGAGAATGTTGTATGATCAAAAAAATACTTTTAGTGAATATTAATTAGGAGATTGGGTGGGTTTATATAGGAAAAGAAAATGAATTCTTTATTATTTAAGTCACCACACAATAAACTAATTCAAACCCAAAACCAGCCCATGGTTTTTTCCCATGGTTTCGGCCAAAGGGGAGTGTAAAAATATTTTTTATATGGTAAATTTCTGAACTTATTAAAATTATTGGGATTCATATGTAGAGGGGAGTCACACTCTCATGAAAATCAATTTAAAAATCTAAAATGTTTTATAAGTCATGGAGGGTCCACAAAGGCGTTGAAAAGTAAATAAAACAAACCTAAAATAACATTATTTTAATGGTAAAACATATAATGGACGAAACTATTATTTATATTATTTCATTACATCACTATTGGGATAGTATGTGGTCATAAAATAGTTTATATAATTAAACGGTATTTAATTTTTCTCAATAATTCGACTATCTCATAATAATATGAAAAAATCCATCTTGGATAATTTTGACATCCTGATTACAAAAATATTATTAATTTTATTCAAATAATTTCGTAAATATTTGAATTTTCCCTTCTCAAATAAAAACCAACATTTATTGAAAATTCGTGGGTTTTGAGAAAAACATCTTTCAAACCTAAATAAATTATAATTGTATTCATAAAAATTATACGATCATTTATACTTAATAAAAAGTAATTAAATAATAATAATATTTTATTATAATAATATTTTATTTAAAATTCCATTAATTCAATCAACTATATTTCATAATTTAATAATAACTAAAAATTCAACTAGTGGATAAAAAACTATTTACAAAGAAAAAGTATTAAAATGAAGGAATATTTATTTTTATATACAAAAATAATGCACAAAATAATAGTGTTATGGCCTTATTACGTAATCCCTTATAACACCGGCATAAGACCAAATGATAAGGTGTTTGATGGTGACAGACTATTGGGTTGGCTCAGATAACATTTCTCAGCTAGTAATCTCTATCAGTTTCCACTTCTCCCATAGGGGGTTCCACTCAGGATTAATGTATTCAATCTCAGCTTGACCATGTTCATGAGAGAAGCCCAATGACGCCACATCCTTTATGAGCTCTGACAATATGGATTCGTAAGTGGCAAGTCAACTGGATGAGGCCATTGCTTCCTTTTTTGAGTAAATTGGATTTTTTAAGGCCTTATATTTATATTAATCATGTGATCTATGTTCAATGGCTATAATAGAAATGATAAAAATTCTTAACTGTATTATAAAATCCAAAACCACTAAACCAATGAATTTCATTTGTTATATAACCATCTCAAATAATATAACATTTAATTAGACCTAGAAGTATTATCATTGATAGAAGTTTGGGTTGTTACAATCTTCCCCCCTTAATAATGTTCACACTCGAAATTTCCTTTGACCAGCCTAAAATAGATGTGGGTAACTCTCTTCATCACTTCCTCTGATTCCCACGTAGCTCCTTCGAACTTGTGGTTTCTACACAACAACATAACGATGTGAATTGTCTAATTTTGTATAAATTTCCCTCTATGATCTAATATATTCACTAGTTGTTGTTCTTAAGAAATCTCATCTCCTAACTGTACTACCTCTTAAGAGAGTACATGTGAAGGGTCTACCATGTACTTCCTTAAGAGGGTTACATGAAATAAATCATGAACTTTGGCCCTGGTGGGTGGATGTGCTAGTCAATAGGCCATAACCCTTACATGATCAAGAATCTTAATGGGGAGAACGTAAAAAAACTTAATTTCCCTTTCATTCCCATCCTTGTGTCCTGCTTCTATAGAGATATGAATAGAAATACCATGTATCCATCTTTGATCTCAATGTCTCATCGATGGATATCTACATAACTCTTCATTTGACATTGGGATTCCTTGATATGCTGCTAAATGTATTTCACCTTCTCCAACATTTTATCGACCATTTCAAGTCCTAGATTTTTACACTCACCAATATTATCCCAACACACTAGTGTTCTACACCTTTTCTCATAAAGGGATTTATATGGTGCCATTCGGATGCATGAGTGGTAACTATTATTTAATGATAATTTAGTTAGTGGGAGATTTTGGTCCCATCCTCATTTGATGTCCATAGAACTTGATCATAACATATCATTCAGTGTCTAAATAGTTATCTCAAATTGGCCATCAGTTTGAGGATGATAGGACACACTGAACATCAGTACAGTGCTTAATGTATGTTTCAGACTTTTCCAGAACATTCTATGTGAATCTCAGATCACAATCGTATACAATAAACAGTGGTACTCCAAGTTTCCTTACCACTTCTTTGATGTAAATCATTGGTTGTTGATATAATTAAAAGTCCTCTCGAATCATGATAAATTGAGTTGTCTTTGTAATATGATCCACAATGACCCATATATTATTATATCTTATAGATTTCCAAGGATGTCCAGTGAAAAAATCAATGGTAATGTTCTCCCACTTCCATGTTAGTATGTTTAGTGGTTGCATCATCCCTTTATAATTTTTTCTCTCATCCTTCACTGGCGAACATACCAGACACTTTGATGTATATTTAGCAGTCTCCCTTTTCATATTGTCCCACTAAATGTTTTCTTAGAGATCTCAATACATCTGTGTGATCCCCCAGGTGAATAAAGACGTTTGTGCTATGTGCATCATCTAAAAGATCCTTCTTTATCTCTAGATTGGATGGTACACATGATAGTGAAAAAAATCTCACAATTCCATCTGTGTCAACCACGAACTATAAGGATTTCCCATTTTTGAAAACTTCCTCCCTTTTCAAAATTTCCAAATCCTTCCTTTGAGCATCCTTTATTATATCCTTGAGGGATGGTTGAGAAATCATTTGAGAAAGGATTGATGATGTTCATCCCATAATGATTACCTTGTCCATTCTCTTCAAATATATGAATATTGTATCCTTTTCAATTGGCATCATTGATAAAGATGCATGATCTGTTATACATAGAACATCTGCCACCTAGTAAACCTTATCGGGATGGTATTGGATTGAGCAGTCATAATCCTGGATGAGTTCTATTCATCTTCATTGTAATATATTATGATATTTTGGGTGAATATATATTTTAGGCTCCCGTGATCTATATATATCTCACACATCTCCCTATAGAGACGATTCCACCAGATTCTCAATACAAATATCACAGCCTCCAACTACAGATTATGCATGGGATAGTTTTTCTCATCGATTTTCATTTTCCTTGAGGTGTAATCTATCACTTTATCATTATTTGTCAACATAGAAACATGGCCCTTCTTTGAAGCATCACTAAATACTAAAAAAAGTTCTCGACACATGGGTAATGTGAGAACTAGTGCAGTGGTAATCCTTTTTTAACTCCTTGATTCTCTCTTCACATTCATCGCTCTAAGAAAACATTACTCCCTTCCATGTTATCTTAGTAAGAGAGTTAGACAATCGTGAGAAATTTCACACAAATCGGTGATCATATCCAGCTAACCCCATGAAGCTACGGATATCCATTAACAATGTTGGCCTCATCCATCCCTCAATTACAGTTGTGTAGGAGGAATCCAAATATATCCATTTGATTATAATGATATGGACCATGAATGATACCTCATTCAACTAGAACTCACACATCATGTACATTTCATAGAGCTTTTCCTTTCGAAAGGAATTTATTACGGTTCATAGATTCTCTTCATGATCCTCCTTTGTTAGGGAGTATATTATAATATATTCTAAGAAGAATACCAGTCATTTGTCGAGGTAAACTCTAAATACTCTATTCATCATTTCCATGAAGATTGATGGAGAATTTGTGAGTCTGAAAGGGATTACTATGAATTCAAAGTGTCCGTATCTTGTACGAAAATATGTCTTAGGGATATCTTCCTTCTTCCCCATTACTTATTAATATCCTGACTGTAAATCACCTTTGGAGATCTATTGTGATCCACGAAGTTGATTGAAAAAGATTTCAATTCGTGGAAGAGGATACTTTTTATTTATCGTGAGTTTGTTAAGCTCATGATAATCAATGCAAAGGTGAATTGATCCATCATTCTTCTTGAAAAAGAGTACAAGTAAACCCCTTGGTAAAGCACTTGGGAATATAAACCTTTTATCTAGATTATCCTTTAGTTGATTCTTTAGCTCCTCAACATGTACAACAACCATTCTATATGGAGT
Organism: Viscum album; assembly: GCA_963277665.1. NCBI lineage: Eukaryota > Viridiplantae > Streptophyta > Magnoliopsida > Santalales > Viscaceae > Viscum > Viscum album. The sequence goes on along the minus strand of OY728134.1, from coordinate 131,189,271 downwards.
TTGGAATATTTGCAACACCCCAGGTATAAGGTCAATTGATAAGATTAAATATCATTTAGGAGGAAGACCAAGTCATTCCTTGGGAAAAACATCATCTAATTCCCTCACAATTGGAATCTCTTCATGGATAGTTGCCTCCTAAGACTCAATCATCTGAGCCAGATACGCATGCTCATGGGGTAGTAATATCCCATAATGAGATGAGGGTTCTAAAGAAAATTCTTCTTCCTCTTTTCTCATGTATAGAAATAGGGGGTCAATTCCCTATATGGAGAGTGATTTACTTCTCACGAAAATTTATGTAGTATCTATATAGGGAAAGCTAATCCATGCCAAGAATTGCATCCAATTCTAATAGAGGGAGTATGAAGATGTTCTACAGGAAGTTAAATCTACAAATTATGAATGGGGAGGAGTAATATTCAATGGATGAAAATATTTTTTCCATTTTATATACTCACCGACATCTTCACTTCCATGATTTTTAGTGGTCTGGGGATTATTCTACTAAATATTCAGGATATAAAAGAATGTGTAGAACAAGAATTAAAAATTATGTAAGCTATTTTTGAAAGAATACCTAGCATACCTATCACCACTTCATTGTTGGGGTTCAAATTGGCAGTAGTGACGGTAAAAGCTCACCCATGGTTCCTTGGAGGTTGTTGGTTGCCTCCGAAATACCATGTCTTGTAGAACATATTTTCAAGGATCCCAAGTTCATTGTATTTAATGAAATTAACAATGTGTTGAGGTTAAAATGGAACATTTCTCTCCTCTACTATAGCCCTATGTTTTTCCTATTGGACGTTAACAACTAGGATCCCTTCTCTTCAATAGCTAATGCATTTTCAAATCCCTTCATGCAATTTACAGGGTGATTCTTTCCACAAAATTCTCATGTGGGGTGGTAGATTTTCCTTGAACCATTTTATTTTTCCATCGAACTGATAGAAATTTTGTCCACCTTATGATTATTATCCCCATGATACCCCTGAGATTCACCGAACTCCATTACAAACCTGAGGGCACATCCGATAATTTCCTCATAGCTGTGAAAGTCATAGATTGCCAGTGCATTCTGTAGTCTAGGTTTCATCCCACCAAATAATTGGTCAACCTTTTATATGGGGGTAATGAAAAATCTGGTGGCATATCATAAAATTCTTGTGATGTTTTCCTCATATGCTACGATGGATTTGTAGACTTTTTCTTGAGGGTAAAGTAGTCCCCTTACATCTTCAATCGGAGGGTGCATGAAAAATATTCATGGAAAATCATATTATGGAAATCCTTCCATTCCAACAACTTGATCTCCTCCTCACTCTTCATATTTTTGATCAATTTCCACCATGGATCGGCTTCACCCTCTTTATGATAAGAAGCTGTAAGAACATTCTCTTTTTTGGATCATTGAATGATGGAGAAGATCTTTTCAATGGATTTGATACATTTTTCGATGATAGGGGGATCAGATGATCCATTAAATATAGGAGGCCTTTGTCTCATAATGCTCTTGATAGTGACTTGTTCATTCTATAGGGGTTTGAAATTTCAACTTGAAGCATGTTTTTACACAAATATTGATTATACTGAGAGAGTATCATGACAATGATCATGATTCTTGCTCACATTAGATTGGGAATCTCATTAGAATAGTCATTGCATTGATCTGTTTATCGGTTTTTAACCCAAGTACTCCTATTACCAGCTATTGGAGGGAATGAAAGGAAATTTAGGGGTAACACATAAAATTTATTCAATGAAAAAAACGGATGACTTATAAACAACCTTTATTTCCTTAACATATGAATCTATAGGCTTCAATATATGTTATACATGATCTACTTCCCAATATATATTCTTATTGGAATTTTATAATCCCTTAATGATGGTTCATACTATGATTTTTAATTTACCGTAGCATATCCCGTAGGATTTTTGTAACCAAGAGTGAATCAAGGCTCATTGTCATGTACTAGGATACCCCGGGTCAAGCTCGAAACTCCTTTTTCAAGTTTTCACTCCTAGGTAAATCTGTGCCAGAGCCGCCTCTACTAGCTCGTATCTAAAAAAAGATGTATTTTCTTGATAAAAAACATACTCAATACTCACTAGAATTTAGGGATATTTCTATTGTACGTAGTCTTATCCATAAGTCTTTCACAGGGGATTTCTAATCCAAATCTCAAAAATAACTAAACCTATCATCTGATACAAACTATAACATCCCTGATATATATTACACACTTTAACATGATTTATTATGTAACCTCCTTACATGATAAAAATTGGACGATAAAGACGTTAAGTGAATTTGGGGATTAAGAACATTACATAATGACTTAAAACATGAAAAAACATCTTTATTGAAATTTCCTTTACATGACCACTATATTCCCTCGTACTTAGAATTGAATGGGATAACCAGAGGACATGCATAAGAAAAAGTTTAGATATAAAACCCAGTAAGGGAGTAAACAAGTCTTATCATAAAAAATAATGTACAATTTCAGCAATAGGAAGATAGATGGTGTAAAAAATAACATGAACACAAGTGAATGATATAGAATGATTATAATAACATGGAAATGTGATGACAACACTTAACATGGAATTACATAAGCCAATGCTCATCGCACATGGAGCATGAGTAAAACCTCATTGCACTAGAGTTATAATGACTAAATAATCATTACAACTGAATTAACATTAGTAAATCCTCAATGAACATGACATAACATAATACTAATTTTTCCCAATGAATTCGAGCGCTATCAGGGTGCACCCTTCTAAAATATTTTATTTCCTGAATAATTATGCCACATGTATCATACAACATGGAATCATTCTACAAAATAATTTAGTGCATGAAAAGGAAATGTGGAATACATAAATTATTCTCATTAAACAACTAGTAAATGTGCATAATGGTGAATACCCTTGATAGAGAAATGTGAATGGTATTCATAACAAAATGACATTGGTTGGAAAATCACATTGCAATTTCGGCAGCATAACGTCGTGAAATAAGAATTCATAAAAATGGTTAATGAGAGAGAAAATGGGGTCTAATCATATTTAGATTAAATGTAAAGTAATATTTTAATATAGATAAATGTACCAAGAATTGTTGTCAAATTTAACTTCATCATACAAAATAATTGATTGAATGTAAATTAGGAGAGAGAAATTCATTACAAAATTTCAACATGGTAACAAGTGTTCATTAGAGGAATTAATGATATAGAAAAGGGGTCTCTCATTATTCAAAAATAAGCAGGGAACTATGGGGGAGATGTGAAAACATATCCCAACATGTATAATTGACAATAAAATGGAAAAAAATATTAAGAATCATTGATAAAATGATAAAGGAAGGAATCCCTTGCTTGGAAGTGTGATCCCAATGGCATGGGGGCTTGATAAAGGATTCTTGGGAGAATGGGGATCCTTGGGAGGATTATAGAGAGGGGAAGTCATAGTTTGGACGAACTCCAATGGATTTTAGTGAATAGGAAGTGGGAAATTGGGTGGGATTTTATAGGAAAGGAGAGGGAATTCTTTGTTATTTAGGTTTGGGTCACCACACATTAAACTAATCCAAACCCCAAACAAGCCCTTGGTTTTTTCCCATGGTTTTAGCCAAAGTAGAGTGGATATCAATATTTTATATGGCCAATTTCTGAACATCTATAAACAATAGGGTTTTTTATGTGGAGTTGAGTCACACACTCAAAAAAAAATCAATTTAAAAATCTAAAATGTTTTATAAGCCATGGAGGGTCCACTAATTCTTTTTAAAATAAATAAATAAAAACATAAAATTACATTATTTTAATGGTAAAAAAATATAATGTCTGAATATAATGTTTATAGTAATTTATTACAAAACTATTGGGTCATTATGATGTCACAAAACACTTTATATAATTAAACTGTATTTAATTTTTTCGCAAAAAATCTACTCTCTCAAAAAATTATAAATAATTCACTTTTGGATAATTTCGAATTCCTGATTCAATAAATAATATTTATTTAATCCAAAAAATGTTTTATATATGTGAATTTTCACTTTTAATATAAATACCAAAATTTATCGAAAATTCATGGGTTTTGAGTAAAATATTTTTCAAACCATTATAAAAATTACAATTGTATTCATAAAAATTATATGATCATTTATACATCATAAAAAATAATTTAATAATAATTATATATTATTAGAATATTTTTTAATTCATCAATATAGATTTTATAATTGAATATTAAATAAAAATATTATTTTTGCATTAAATACAATTTATAAAGTAACAATAATAAAATTAACGTATATTATTTATTTTATACAAAAATAGTGCACAAAATCTTTGTGCTAAGGTTATGTAACTTAAACCCTAATAAAACCTTCATAAGACCTAAGGGTAAGGAGTGCAATGGTGATAGACTCTTGTGGTGGCTCAGATAACATTGTTTCTGTGGTAATATCTATCAACATCCACTTCTCCTATAGGCGGTTCTGCTGAAGCTTAATGTATTCATGCTCATCATTAGATTGGTGAAGAGTGAATCCCAATGATGCCACATCATTTTAAATCTATAAAAAATTGGATTTGTAAGGGGAAAGTCTACTGTATGAGGACATCACTTTCATTTTATATGTTAATTTGATTTGTTAAAGCCCTAATGTTATAACAATCATGTGATCAATGTTCAATGACTATGTTAGAAATGGTAAGAATGCTTAACGTTATTTTAAAATCCAAAAAAAAAATAAAAAAAAATAAGTTTATATGTTATATTACTATATCACATATTAAGACATTTAATTAGATAAAGAGTGATTTTCATTTATATAAGTTTCAGTCGTTACAAAAAAGTAAAAAATTAATTGTAAGGATAATGTTAAAATTGCATTAAGGAGGGTAAAAAAATGATACGGCGTAAAATGACCTAAAACAACTAAAAAACAACTTTATTTCTATATATACACCCTATGAAATATAATCTCATATAGTTACCCATTTGGCACCTTATTCCATTTGAAAAAAGTGGGTAAACCTTTTTCATTTCCCAAATTACATCAATCCCACTCCCCTCTCTTATAATAGGCCACCCACTATCGTATTCAATTCAAACATCAAAAATAATAATTTTTCTTCAATTACCAAACAAAAAACCTTCCTAAGTTATATACTATCATCCTAGAATAAATATTTTTATATGATAATTCTACATAGGATTTATGTTCACAAAAAGAGAATTTATATAAATAAGTGGTAACAACCCTAACTGAGTGTTTAATATTTATTTATTTCATCACATACATAAATTATTGTTAAACTATAAAAATATAATAACATAAATACCTCATATATATATGAATTTTTATTTATTAAGTTTCATTCTTATAATTATATCCTCTCCCCTAAAATGGAAAACAAAAAAACATTGATCAGGTTTGTGGCACACTACCACATCGTGAGTCAATATAATTAATTTCCTATAATCACTTCTCGTGGATGGATATAAGGAAGTATATAATCATTATATATTATTTTTATTATTTAATTATCCATCTGTAATTATAATAAAATATATACCTTTCTACCTTCCATTTGTTATTGGTTATGATAATTTCGATGATGTGTATGGCAGGCAACTACCTCTTGAATTGATGTCATTCTTATATCAGTAGAATTTTTGATGGATGGTAATTATTGTTAATTTAATTAATATATATGATATATATTTATAAAAATCATTCTATGAATTTAATATATTATTTTCATTATATCATTTTATGTGATGAGAAAATGGAAAAAAAATAATTCATACGTATGTCTAACCATCTCCATTAAGGATGACTTCTATTTTCTATCTATAATGTTTATAGATTGCATTAATAAATAAATAATAAAAACATATGATATTTATATCATATTTAACACTCTAGATATTATGAAACAATGACCAAATAAAGGGAACTGAACATAGAAAATCAAGAAATAAAATAAAAAAAGTTGTTATTTCATTAAACAAGATTTTGACACGTAATAATTGATACATGGGTGAAAAAAATTTCATAATTAAATCATATATGAAATGATATATATATATATATATATATATATTGTTCAATAATATATGTATGATAAACATATAGTTATTATACATGTTTTTTAAGAAGCGAGAAAGAACTCATGACTTACATTAAGGGATTCATTCTCACTCATTTCTTCTTTGTGAGATATGTCAAATTCACAACTATATATTTTATGTAGTCTTTGTATTATCCATATTTTTTTTATGAATCTCATTAACATAATAGGGAATTACATATCCATTTTCGGATATCTCTTTCAAGGGACATATGGTTAAAAAGATACAAAACTGATAAGGTGTTTTTTTCAATTAAACATTTTGGGATATAAGTTATGTTATTCACAGATCAACTAATTTTAGGTGTATATACATTCTCTTTAAAAATGTACATCGTAAATATTATTATTTTTAACATATTTAATGATTAGTTTTATTTTATTATTTAATGGCTCCAATGATATTGCACCCTAGGCAGCTCATTGCTAATAACAGAGGTTTGTTTGTGTTTTTTGTAAATATGCACATAGATTACTAGGAGATTGAAATGAATAGATTCATATGTCTGAGGCTGAAAGTAGAAACGAAGGTGGAATATTTTCCTAGTTTTTTCAGTTTTGTTTCCAAAACAAAAAGGTTTTTAGTATCGGTTTACAACAACAATATGCGGTGAAGGTATGCAGTATACAGTGAAGATGTGCGATAGCTAGTTAAGGTGCACAGTATGTGGTAAAGGCATGTATTATATGGTGAAACCATGTGGTATATAGAATGGTTATTAGAACAGAAAATAGTTTGTAGCAACGGTATGCAGTGAAGTCGTGCAGTAGGCAGAATGCTACTGAAAATGGTTCACAGTAACAGTACATGTTGGAGAGATAAAGTACACGGATTGATAGAAATATGTTATACTGAATGATAATTGTCTATGATAATGGTTTGTAGTTCAAAGGAATGCAGTACAAGGTGGAGGAAAACAATCTGTAGATGGAGTTTAGTTTATTCTGAAGATAGTCCCACATTGAAAATTAGGGTTAATCAGAACACCGAAACTTGTCAAGTTATATGCCTATTTAAGGAGTAGTAATCTATCTTGTTAAGGGACATGATTGAATATTAAAAATTTGGGAATAAATTCAGTGAAGTCGAATTAGAATGTGGAGGAGAAGACAATACGTGGAGTGATTCATTTGCATATGAAAAATACTTCGATGAAGAGAGTTCTATGCGCACAAGAAGCTCTCACAGTACACAGCTGAGCAAGGAGGTATGTTGAGTAGGATGATATATAGTGGAGTGGAGTAGTACACGGTGTAATGGAGTATGCGGAGAAAGACAGTTCATAGAGGAGCTGGATGGTACGTGGAAACTGCAATAGTATGCATAAATATCTAGATGGTATGTTGAAATAACAGTAGTACGAAAATACAGCCACAGTACATAGAATACACACAGAACCCTAGAAATTTTCCAAACCAGTTTGAGAAATTAATTTCAATAGTATCAGTGTATGGGAAAATAATTTACATTAGTGATTGACTATGTGACTTTAGTAGAGTTTCCATTTATTGTTGAGGATCCATGAATTAATTCCAAACCATTGAAGGAACCTTTATCTTGATAAACTGATATATGATAATTCCAATGCAGTGTTCAAGGGGGAGTCAGTGGAAGTGATATGAGGGATGTAATGTGATTTCCTTAAAACCTTGTAAATTTTGTGTACTAGGCACCGAGTGACTGTGAAAAATTCTTGTAATCCACAACTTATAAAGATTAGTAGTTTTTTTGTATGACTGACACACTGTTGGAGTATGTTCCATTGATATAGAACTTTGTGATTGACCATGTAAATTTGCAGTGTCATTGCTTTGCATGTTATTGTTTATTTTTTCACTTACTCTTTAGATAGGTTTAACAGGTCTGTAACTAGGTGGGAATAATATCCATGTGTTTAAAATAAAATGCTGACACTTTGATTCACCCATCCTCTCTTAGGTTGTTCCGATGTCCTTCAAGTGGTATTTGGGTATAAGGGTTATTGTTGTTAAATATTTCTATCATGGAGAATCCAGTCAATGTTAGGGGTGTTCCCCTATTCAATGGATGTAATTTCTGAATATGAAAATATAAGATGAGATATCGCCAATGATATATTTGAATAGAAGTCTTATTTACTAATGAAAAAGGAACACATGTCACCGATCCTAATGGATTTTTGATGACATAAACAGATAGTAAATTGCTTGATGATGATGTAAAAGAACAATATTCTCTCATTGTAGCCCATTCAGATCAGATTTATCAAAAGATAGTGAGTTTCATATATTCCAATAAATTTGAGATAAACTAGAGATTGGTTATGAAGGAGAGAGAAATGTTATAGAGGAAACACATCATGTACTACAGAACATGTTTGATAATATAAATATTCACCCTGATGAGATTGTAGACTCCCTTTTCAATCAAATTACTGAAGTTATAGGAGAAATCTAGGGTCTGGACAAAGAAGTAATAGACATTGACATAGTGATAAAAATATTGAGAAGTCTTCCACCCCATTACAATTTAGAGGTGTCATCCCTTGAGGAAAGAAAGATCTCCAAACTCATAGTGGATGATCTTATGAGAAATCTATAAAATTATGGAATGAAAATAAAATAATAATAATCTATGACTCATGTGTACAAGGAAATTAAATTCAAATCCCTGAAAACACTAAGTGTTTCAAAAGATATTTGTGATGAAGATTATGAGTAAAATGAAACTCTCTTTTATTTCCAAGATTCTCAAGAAGGGAACACGGAAATTTTAATTCAAGCTTCCTCTATCTGATTTTTGTTGTTGAAGAGTTGGGATCATTGCCTATCTATGTTCATGAAAATTTTATTATGTTGATGGAAAATTTGAAAACATGGAAAATCCACAGAAAATTTTTTCAAAAAGGGAAACATTAAATTTTCAATCAATGTTCCAAAGACGAGTTTTCACTATATAGTGGAAGGTGATTAAAATGAGTTAAATGAGGAGGAATAACAAAACTTTATTATAGGGAACCATGCCCTAATGATGGATAACATTGAAAAGTTAGAACCATTGAAAGATACACCTAGAGATAATTAGTTGACTACTAGTGCTGATCACTTGTTGCAATGTAAGTATGATTTTGGTAAAATTGAGATTATATGTATGATATTAAATATTTGTAAAGAAATGGTGGAGTAATAATTAGAATATATTGATCAGGTGGTATTAGAAATTTAATGACTAGAAGAATTGGTGAAAGTACAATCATCATTCCTTGAAAGCACTAATAATGTTATGGAAAAAAACATAGAATTTATGAACATGAAATGGTCATTAATTACCATAACATGTGACTAGAGGAGAAGTCCATGACCATAGAGAGACATGAAGAGGAATTCATTACACAAAGAAGTAATCTTGAAAGATAATAAATTTCAAATGAAAAAAAGAGAAAATAAAATTTGGAAGGTTCTCAGATGCTGAGCTACTAAGGGGAGCAAAACATAGTTCTAATGTTGCTGAAATTATCTTGAGTAATCAAATACCCACATTAAATAGAAATAGATGTATTGTTTGGGATTTAAAAATATCAAATTCTATAAAAGAGTGAGCCAAAATAAATTCATGATGAAATTTGATCATGTTGAAAAGCCACCAGATGTGCTGAAATTGAAACCCTCAAATCAAAATGAATGAAGAATTGGAGATTATCCTCAATTTTCTAGAAATGGTAGGCAATAAAAATATATTTTTATCAAAGACGGAATGGGGATAAATTTGAAGTGAGAAGATATTTCCTTTCATAATGTTTATGTCTTGTGGATATCTAGGCCATACCATTTAATATTGCAAAGAGGCAAGGTGCTATATGAATGGGGAAGATTTCAGATTTCGGAAAAATAGAATATATTCATATACTACTTCTTAGAGAATAAATAATATCAATGGATATTTGATTAAATGTTTAAACTATAGACGCAAAGCTGCATATTGTAGGTAGTGGTATGATAGGGGATAATCATTCAATATTCAGAGATGAGTCAATACTCATCAAACAAAATGTGTTGCTATATCAAATAGGTTTTCTCTACTCGAAGAAGAATTTGTATACAAGTAACACATGTACCAAAAATAGTGAATTTAAAGGACCTCAAAACCCTACACTGAACACAATATCTCTTGGGAATATATGAGGAAAATTGAAAAGTATAATTTTGTAAAATTACCCCTCAAAGCTACAAATAACAAAAACACCTGGATTCATGATAACAGATATTTATCCCACATGATAAGTAATGTAGAAATATAAATTAATGTCAAGAAAAAAGATGATGGAACTACAAGGTTCGGTAACTATGGTGCTTTAAAGACTAATGGCACTGGAAGTAATGAGCTTGCTAATGTAGAGCTGATGAAAATGGAAGTCCTATATTTAAATAGCATGTGTCACAATGTTCATAGTGTGAGTCAACTCTATGAAACAATAATTATATTGACATTCGATCAGAATGGTTGTACTATAAGTGGAATGTTTGGAAATTCACTCATGAAAGGTTATAGAACAAAAGGGATTTTCTATCTAATTTCCAGTAAAGGTAACATATTCAAATAATAGTGGGAGGTGAAAAACCATATGGAATCGAAGATTATGGAACATCAATCAACAGTACATTGAAAAGATATCTCAACTAATGATAGTCATGGATATCTCTTATCTGAAGCATGAATGATAAAAGACATGTGATGCTTTCATGATAGGGAAACTAGTCTGTAGTTCCTACCATCCAAAGAAGTGAAGAGAATAAAATCTCCTTGACAACATCCACACAGATGTATGTGAACTGATAAATGTTGCTGGAATGCATGGAGAGAGGTACTATGTTCTTTTTATATATGATTATATTTGAATGGAATGTGTCATTGTTATACACAGGATGTGACAAGTGCTTGATTGCATGAAAACCTATTGATGAATCACCAGGAATGATACTAGATGGAAGATCAAATCCCCATGGTCTAACAATGGAGGGTAATACACGTCCATTTAATTAAAAAATTAATTAGTGATGCATGGGATACAACATGAGGTGGAAGATGTGATAAATCTACAAAAAGTGGGGTTGTTGAGCGTCAGAATCGACAAGTAAATAACATGTCCATAATAATGGTGATTGAGAGTCTTATTCCTCGACATTACTAGAAAGATGCAGTAAAATATATATTGTACATTCAATTTTGAAGATGGCTACATGTGGGTGAATCAAGGACACCATATGTATTGTAGCATTATGGGAATCCATATTTAAAATATTTTCGTGTTTTCAGGAGAAAAAGTTTTATCTAAAAAAAAATTTAAATCTAGGGAAGTATGGATTCAATGCTGAAAAAGGATATTTCTTGGATACTAAATGAATTGAAAATCCTACAGGGGTTTAATAAATTCATGAGAAGAATTGTGTAAAGTTGTGATGTAAATATTATTAAAGAAAATAACATGAATGTTTCAATTAATTCTTATGCTGATGTGGTAGAAGATAAAGAAGAATGTGAACTTGGAACAAATGATTATATATAGGTAGGGAAAGGTGTGAAAAACTCTAAGTAGTCACCTCATGATGTTGACTTTGAAGAATAATCTGTAGGGGAATCCATAGCTAGAAAGAATTCCGTTGAACCCTAGTGGAGAAATCGAATAGCATAGATTGATCCTTATAACATTATCGGGGATTGGAATCCACCTACACAAATGAGGAGAATGAGGAATAATGAACAATATGTATTTCTTTTAGTTTTGGAACAATCATTATTTCAAGAGGCTGTAATGGATGATTCATAGGTGAAATCAATAAAGATGTGTTGAATTAGACTGACAAAAATCAGACATGAGATCTTGTTAAAAGAACTAAAGATAATAATTTTATTGGTACGAAGTGTATTTTAATGAAAAAATTTGACTATCATGGAAATGTGATCAGAAATAAGACACACTTGGTCTGTAAAGGATATTAAAAAATCAGATGTGTTGATGTTGAGGATACATTTTCTCCCATAGTGGAACTGGATTCCATTATGCTATCTCTTACCATTGAAATACCAAGAGGTTTTTATGTGTATCAAATGGATGTCCTGATAGCATTCATAAATTGGGTATTGGAAGAAGGAAGTCTGTATAGAGAAAATCATTGGGTTCTGACATGGAAATGATGAACTATTGGTTCTCAAACTAAGGAAATCGCATTATGGCCAAGAACAAGCACCACAGGTGTGGTACTCTCGGTTGGAATCTTAACTAAGAAAGCATAAGTTTAAAAGAGGAGGTGTGGACCACAATCTCTATGTGAAGAACTCTCAAGAGGATCAGTTCATGGTATTGGTATACGTGGATGATATTATTTTTTGTGGAAGAAAACATTGATCAGTAGATGAATTTTCCAATCACATGAAATCATAATTTGAAATGTCCATGATTGGTGAACTCACATACTTTTTAGGGTCTCATATAAATCATAAGTGGGATTAAACATTCATTTTACAAGAAATGTATGCAAGAGAGATATGTAATAAATTCAATATGCGTGATTCCCAACTAATGTCAACACTGATTTCAGTTGGATCAATTCTCAGAAAGAATGAGGAAGGGACTTATGTGGATACCATCATATACAGAATAATCTTTGGAAGCCTAATGTATCTGACAGAAAAATAGCTAAATATTATATTTGCAACTTTTTTTGCATCCCTCTATAAATGTAATCTGAAGGAAGAACATATAGGTGTAGTGGAAAGAATAATGATATAAATTCAAGGTATACATAATTATTTTCTATACATTGCTCTAGGAAAAGATATTGAACTATCATCATTACATAATGATGACTGGGCTGGAGATGTAGTGGATAGAAATTAAATTATTAGTGGAGAAATATATATTGGGAAGCAATGTGTGGGATGCTAAAGAAAGAAATAGGAAAGTACATAACATATTACTATAGAATATGAATATATATCTACTACCAAGGCATAGACCCAGTTACTTTGGATAAAGCAACAACTGATTTACATAGTTGTTGAGTTGAAACAACCAATGGTGATTTACTGTGATAAAAAGAGCATAATTTATCTTATAATGAATCTTCTTAAGCATTCTCATATGAAGATTATTGAGATCAGATATCACTTAAACAAGGAAAATATGAACAAGGTGTGATTAAAATGGACCATGCGAGAAAAGATGATCAAGTGGCAAATAATATGGCCAAGCCACAATAATCATCATTGTTTTAGAAACATCGGTTGAACCTCGTTGTTCATCCCCCTCCCCGTGCATAATGATGTGATGAAATTCCACTATCCCTATGTAAATTAACTAGTTTTAATCTTTTTGTTTAAATAATACAGGTCTATGGGGGACATATGATCAAGAGGTAGCATGTTTTTTTAACTCTACTTGTCATGATTTGGTTCATTAGGTTTATTTCCAATGGGGGAGAATGGATAAATTCAATAGAGTGTTATCTATTTCTTTTTGGTCACGAGAAAGATAGAGAACAGAAAAATATAAAAATGAATCTATGGTGGAGGAAAGAAATGGATGATAAGTCAATTCACATCCTCTCTCTTTATTTCTAAACTGTGCATGACTCATGTTGTGTAGAGTGATGGATCGATTATTTCTTGAAGATTCATGTTTTCATCATGGCTGGCACATCAGTGAGTTAATCTAGAGATTTCCCACAAACCCAAGGGGGATATTGTTAGAACTAAGGCTACTTGTTTCAAATTGTGGATGTTGGATTGTGTTTTTTTAAATCTTCACGTTGAGACTAGGTATTTTACAAAGAATATGTTCATACATTTGAGGCAGAATGTAGTATTGAATGTGTCATAGTTTCCATGTGTTTTTGAAATTTTAGGGCCTAAAAAATCGAGAGTATGGTAATGGTTCATAGGAACTGTACCCAGAGAAGGCATGCTGTATGCAGTGAAGGTGCACAGAATGTGGTGAAGGCACATGGTAAACAATAAAGGTGTGAAGTATTAGGTAAAAGTGCATGGTACATGGAATGATGTGCAGAACTGAAAATTGTCCGCACCAACAACAAGCGGTGATGGCGTGCTGTACATGGAATGTAGCTGAAAATGGTTCGTAATGACAGTACGTAGTTATGAGATGCAGTATGCAGACTGAAAGACATAAAATATGAAAAAGGTTAATGGTACACGATAAAGGTTTGGAGTTCAGAGGATTCAAGTACATGGTGGTGGATAATAGAATGTAGATGGAGTTCAGTTTACAATAAAGACTGTCCAACATTGAAAATATGGGTAAATCATAATACTGAAATTTGAGGAGTCATGTTCTTATTTATGGAGTATTAATACCATTTATGAAGGGTTGATATTGTAGAATAAGATTTTGGGAAGAAATTTGGTCATGTATGAAGTGGTATGCAGAGGAGAAGATGACACATAGAGAGAATTATCTATGTAATGAAAACAATTCGTGGAAGAGAGCACGGTTTACGCAGGAAGATCTCGTAGTATGTGGCGATGCAATGCGGCACGTAGAGTAGGATGGTACGCGAAGTAGTAGATTTGTAAATGTTACAGGAGAGAACATGTAGAAGGACTGTTTTTAGATGAGTTGGACATCATATGGAAAAAACAATAGTACATAGAAACATATAGATGGCATGCAGAAACAACAACGGTACGTAGAAATAGCTGGACGATACGCAGAAATAGCAGTAGTGTGTGAAATTAGAAGTAGTATGAATAAAACAAACAAATTATAGGATATTGACAAAATCATTTTGGGAAATTAATTTCCATAAAATATTAGTGTACAAGAAAATAAATTACATATATGAGTGATTATAGGACTGCAAGAGAGCATCCATTTACCGTTTAGGATGCATGAATTAATGATAAACCATTGAAGTGACCATCATGTGGATAAAATGAGTGAAGATTCTTCCAATGCAGTGAACAAGGGGGAGACATCAGAATTATTCTAAGAGAGGAAGTGTGTTATCCCTAAAACCTTTTAATGGTAGTGTTTGTGGAATAGAGTGACTGTGCTAAATTTTTGTAATCCACGACATGTGAATATTAGTAGTTTTTTTGTATGACCAACACACTTTGGGAATACGCTCCCATGACATAGGCCTTAATGGTGAAACATTTATAATTGATGATTCGTTGATTTTTATATGATTGTTTATTTAATTTACTTCATCTTTAGATAGGTTTAAAAGGTTCTTATAAATGTTTGAACACGATCAATCAGCTTAAAAAAAAGTATGACACCTTGATTCACCCCACCCCTCTCAAGGTGTTCTGGGATCCTTTAAGTGTTATCATGCATAATAAAGTCGTAATGTTTTGATGTTAAAATTTTATTATTTATCGTGATAGTTTATGTTTATTATTCTGATATGTCATGAAAATAATAATAATTTTTATAATATGGTTATGTCATGAAATAAAATTTTATTCATTCATTTTACCCTCATTATGTACTCTAGAGTTTAATAGAATATTATATATGAAAATTGACAATATTTCTCTCTTTGGTCAAAAATCCATTTTAATCGTAATCATGTTTTCTATAATTTGTTTGTTTTTTTTAATTATTTAAATGTTTTATTAAATATATATTTCCCATTATTTATATTTTAATTTTTTTAACTGAATATTCTTTCTATTTTAAACAAAATAACCATTTTGGAATTTATTGAATATGTGAAAGGAGTATTTATTTTAATGTATAAAAAATGAATTAAATTTCCATTTTTAGGACCACACATTGTTTTAAATATTTCATTATAAATTTATATGATAGTTTTGAAATTAATGGCTTAAAAAAATATTTTATTATCTTTTATGCATAAAATCATTTTTCAATGTGGAAATGATATTTTCTTCTATAAATATTTCAACGGATTTTTATGATTTTTATAGGTTTCCAATGAAATTTTTAGTGAAAATGATTTTTAAAAAATTGATTTTTTTTTAATTTATCTTCAATGCCGAAGGGATATTTTTCTTATAAAAATTTCCAAGGAATATTTCAAAATAATATTCCATATATGATGGCATCTTATTATCTGACTTATGCTTTATTGGGTATAAGATTTAATGATCCATTTCTTATTATTTCTAGGAATGGTTAATTTTTATGCTGATGAAATGTTTATGAAACCCATTTATTTTTCCTGTATTATTCTAAGATGAATTGTTGACATTTTTAAGAGACCCATTTTCATCACACAAGTTAAGATATGATGAAAATATAATTATCTTCTGATATTATGGAGCACATAATTTTGGTTTTTATAATGAGATGGATAGGACCTATACCCCCCACCTACAGTTTTTTGTAATTATTTATACATAAAGTGATAATGATGGAAAACTTGTGGAATAACATGTTACACTTTTAGAAATCGGTGATACATAATCCACTATTGGTAATAGGAGAATCATGATCCGTAATAGAAAACATGTGATAAGACAAGATACAAAATATTTATGGTCTTAGTAGTTAACCTTGATATGTGATGTAGTTGTTTTATATTTATGTTGGTTCCAAACATTTATAATAATATATTATAGTTCACTATTGATTTATATCAATTTGTAACTATTGTGGACTTTTTTCAGAAATGAGAAATTTTTATTCTATGAACAATGTGTATGATCCATGAATTGTTTTGTATGAACCTCATAAGTTATTTTAATGCTTATATAACTGTATTTGTATCTTATGAATTTATATGACCATTCAATGATATATCCCATGTAAGCTATTTTGGAGTATCCAGGGTCACTCTTTATTATTTTTCCTTCCCTAAGTTGTAAAGAAGGGTTTTTGATGTTTATTACTAACAGGATTACTATGTGAGATGATATATTTGAGAAATGTTTAGGGTAATACATTAAATTAGATAAACTCAACAAAGTGTTATCTATTTCTTTCTAGTTACATTAAAGATAGAGAACAGAAAAATATAGAAATGAAACTACAGTGGAGAAATAAATGGATGATAACTCAATTCACATCATTTTTATTTACTTCTACACTGAGCATTTCTCATGTTTATGTAGAGTTATGGATGTGTTGTTTCTTTTAGATTCATGTTTTGATTGGTGCTGGTGCATTGATGAGTTTATCTAGAGATTTCCAACAAACCCAAAGGGGGAGATTGTTGGAATCAAGGCTAATCGTTTCAAACAGTGGAATATAGATTGTGTCTTTTGTTAATATGAAAATTTATGACTTGGGAGTTTACAATGAATATGTTCATACATTTGAAGCTTAAGGTAGTATATAATGTAGCATAGTTTCCAAGTGTTTTTCAAATTTAATGTACCAAAAAATCGGGAGTTTGATAATGGTTCGCAGCAATGGTGCGCAGTGAAGGAATTTTGTATGCGGTGAAGGCGCACAGAATGTGGTGAAGGAACGTGTTAAACTATAAAGGGGATAAGTATATGATAAATGTGATTGGTGCATGGAATGATGCACAAAACTGAAAACAGTTTGCACCAACAATAAGCGGTGAAGCCATGTCATACATGGAATGTTGCCAAAAATGTTTCGCAATGATAGTACACTGTAAAGAGATTCAGCATGTAGAATTAAAGACATATAGTATGGATAAGGTTAATGATACACGATAAAGGTTTGTAGTTCAGTGGATTGAAGTACACGGTGGCGGCTAACAGTATGTAGATGTAGTTCAGTTTACACTACAAACTGTCCAACATTGAAAAGTTGGGTAAATCATAATACCAATATTTTAGGATTAATGTACTTATTTAAAGAGAAATAATCCCCATTATGATGGGTTGATATTGAATAATATAATTTTGGGATGAAATTTGGTCATGTCTAAAGTGGTACATAGAGGAGAAGACGGTACACAGAGAGAATTATCTGTGTAATGAAAACAATTCGTGGAATAGAGTATGGTTTGCGCAGGATGCTCTCGCAGTACGTGGTGGTGCAATGCAGTACACAGAGCATGACAATAAAAAGAGGAGTAGAGTTGCATGTGGTATAAGGAAGTACATGTAAAAAGGCTATTTGTGGATGATCTGGGTAGTATGCCGAAACAAAAACAGTACACAAAAAAATCTAGATGGCATGCAGAAACAACAATGGTATGTAGAAATAGCTAGACGATATGCAGAAATAGTAGTAGTGCACATAAATAGTAGTAGTATGAATAAAACATACTGATTACTGGAAATTGGGAAAATCATTTTTGTTAAATTAATTTCCATAAAATATCAGTGTACCATAAAATCAGTTACATATATGAGTGATTATTGGATTGCAAGAGAGCATCCATTTACATTTGAGGATTCATGAATTAATGATAAACCATTTAAGTGAACTTCAAGTAGATAAACTGATTGAAGATTCTTCTAATGCATTGAATAAGGGGGATTCATAATAATTATTCCAAGAGAGGCAGTGTGCCATCCATAAAACCATGTAAAGGTAGTGTTCCCGGCACATAGTGACTGTGCTAAATTCTTGTAATCCACATATTGTGATGATTGTTGGATTTTTTATGACCAACTGACTTTTAGAAATTTCTACTCCGACATAGGACTTAGTGGTGAACCATGTAAAATTGATGATTCATTGCTTTTCATGTGATTGTTTATTTTATGTACTTCATATTTAGAAAGGTTTAACAGGTTCCAACCCATGTTAGAACATGATCATTCAGTTTAAATGAAAAGGATGATAACATGATTCACCCATCCCCTCTCAATGTGTTATAGGATCCTTCAAGTGGTATCATGGATAACAAAGATGTAATGGATTGACATTATAATTTTATTGTTTATCATGATAGCTTATTTTTATTCATCCGATTAGATAATCGTATGATCAATATCTCATGATAATCATAAAATTTATTATAATATGGTTATGTCCTGAAATTAAATATTATTTATCCATTTTACCCTCTTTATGTACTCTTGAGTTTAATTGAATATTATCTATGAAAATAGACATTATTTCTCTCTTTGGCCAAACATCCCTTTTCACCATAATCATGTTTTTATAATTGGTTTGTTTTTTTGATATTATACAAATTATTTATTAATTTTATTTTTTACATTTATAATATTATTATTTTTTGAACTGATTATTCATGTCATTTCAAACAAAATACACATTTTTATTTTATTTAAAATGTGAAAGGAGCCATTATTTTAATGTGTACAATATGAATGAAATTTTCATTTTTGTGACCACACATTGTTTTAAATATTTCATTATAAATTTTTATGTTAGTTTTTAAATTAATGTCTTTCAATAATTTTTTATGATTTTTTATCCATAAAAGCATTTTTCACTGTTGAAATGATATTTTCTTCTATAAATATTTCAAAGGATTTTTGTGCATTTTTATATGTTTCCATGGTTATTTTTAGTGAAAATGATTTTAAAAATGTTTAATTTTTTTAATTTTTCATCAATGCTGAAGGGATATTTTTCTTATAATAATATCCAAGGAATATTTCAAAATCATATTCCATATATGATGGCATCCTATGTTGTGAATTTTTCTTTACTGGGTATTAGATTCAATGATACCATCCTTAATCTTTCTAGGAATGGTTAATTTTTTTGTCGATGAAATTTTTATGAAACCCGTTTATTTTTCATGTATTATTATTAGATGAATTGTTGATATGTTTATGAGATCCATTTTCATTACAAAATTTAAGATATGATGATAATATAATTTTCTTATGATATTACGGAACACATAATTTTGGTTTTCATAATGGGATGGATGGGACCTATATCCCCCTCCAACCAATTTTAAAAATAGTTATATGTCAAGGGATAATGATGGGAGACATGTGTAAGGACATGATACACTTTTAAAATAGTTGAAACATAATCCATTATTGCTAATAGGTGCATCATGATCTGTAATAGAAAACATGTGATAAGGAAAGATCCATAATATTGATGGTCATAGTAGTTAACCTTGATATGTGATGTATTTTTTTATATTCATGTTGGATCCAAACATTTATATAAATATATTATAGATCATTATGGATTTTTATTAATTTTTCACTATTGTGGACTTTTTTTCACAAATGAAAAATTTGTATTCTATGAACCATGTTTATGATCAGTGAATTGTTCCGTATGAACATCATAAGTTATTTTTAGGCTTATATAACCCTATTTGTATCTTATGAATTTATATTTCCATTCAATGATATATCCTATGTAAACCACTATGGATTATCTAAGGTTACTCATTATTATTTTTCCTACCCAAAGTTGCAGAGAAGGGTTTTTGTTGGGTATTACTAATTGGATTACTATGTGAGATGAAATTTTTGGGAAATATTAAGGGTAATACATGAAATTAGTATAATTCAACAGAGTGTTATCTATTTAATTATGGTTACGAGAAAGATATAGAAGAGAAAAATAAAGAAATGAAACTATGTCGAAGAAAATGAATGGATGAGAACTCAATTCACATCCCCTATCTTTATTTCTACACCAAGAATTTCTCATGTGGACGTAGAGTGATAGATGGGTTCTTTCTATTAGACTCATTTTTTGATCTTGGCTAGTGCATCGGTGAGTTTATCTAGAGATTTCTAAAAAAACCAATGCGGGAGATTGTGGGAAACAAGGATTCTCATTTCCAATAGTGGAAGATAGATTATGTGTTTTGTTAATATGGATGTTGATAACTGGGGATTTTACAAAGAATATGTTCATACATTTGAAGTTGAAGGTAGTATTGAAGGTGGCATAGTTTCCATGTGTTTTCAAATTTTAGGTCCTAAAAAATTAGGAGTTTGGTAATGGTTCGCAGCAATGGTACCCTGTGAAGGCATGATGTATGCGGTGAAGGATAATGGTATATTTTGAAGGAACATGTTACACTATAAATGCATGAAGTATATAGTAAAAGTTTTTGTTATGTCGAATGATGTACAAAACTAAAAACAGTTCACACCAACATTAAGCGGTGAAGGTGTGCGATACATGGAATGTTGCCTAAAATGTATCGCAGTGACAATACACAGTGAAGAGATACAGTATGTCGATTGAAATGCATATAGTATGCAAAAGGATAATGATACACGTTAAAGGTTCGCAGTTCAGAGGATTTAAGTACATAGTGGTGGCTAACAGTACATAGATGGTGTTAATTTTACACTACAGACTGTCCAACATTGAAAAGTTGGGTAAATCATAATACCGAAATTTGAGTAGTTATGTGCTTATTTAAAGAGAAATAATCCCATTTATGAAGGGTGGAGATTGAATAATATAATTTTGAGATGAAATTCTGTCTTGTCTGAAGTGGTATGTAGAGGAGAGGATGGTACACAATGAGAATTATCTGTGTAATGAAAATAGTTTGCGGAAGAGTGCACAGTTTGTACAGGAAGCTCTTGTAGTACATGGTGGTGAAATGCAGTATGTAGAGCAGGACGGTACACAGAGGAGTTGAGTTGAATGTTATATAGCAGAGTACGTGTGTAAGGACTATTTGTGGATGAGCTTGGCAGTATGCCGAAACAACAATAGTACACAAGAACATCAAGATGGAATGCGGAAAGAACAACGGTACATAGAAACAGGTAGACAATATGCAGAAATAGTAGCAATGCGCCGAAATAGAAGTAGTATGAATAAAACCCACTGATTCTTGGAAATTGGGAAAAATATTTTTGGGAAATTAATTTCCCTAAAATATCTTTAGACCAGAAAATCAATTACATATGTGAGTGATTATGGGATTGCAAGAGAGCATCAATTTACATTTGAGGATGCATGAATTAATGATAAACCATTGAAGCGACCTTCAATTCGATAAACTGAGTGAAGATTATCTAATGTAGTGAATAAGGGGGAGTCATCAGAATTATTCTGTGAGAGGTAGTGTGCCATCTATAAAACCTTATAAAGGTAGTGTGCATGGCACATATCGACTTTGCTAAATTCTTTTAATCCATAGATTGTGATGATTAGTGGTTTTTTATGACCAACACACTTCTTGAATATGCTCCTTCGACATAGGACTTTGTGTGAACCATGTAAAATTGATGATTCATTGCTTTTCATGTGATTGTTAATTTTATGTACTTCATTTTTAGACAGGTTTAACAGGTTCCTACCCATGTTAGAACATGATCAATTAGTTTAAAAGAAAAGTATGACAACTAGATTCACCCCTCCCCTCTCAAGGTGTTCCAGGCTCCTTCAAGTGGTATCTTGGATAACTAATACATAAAGGTTTGACGTTACAATTTCATTGTTTATCATGATAGTTTATGTTTATTCTTCCGATCAGATAATCGTATTATCAATCTCTCATGAAAATCATACAATTTATTATAATATTTTAATGTCATGAAATTAAATATTATTCATTAATTTTACCCTCTATATGTACTCTTGAGTTTAATTGAATATTATCTATGAAAATAGACAATATTTCTATCTTTGTTCAAAAATACATTTTCATCATAATCATGTTTTCTATAATTGGTTTGTTTTTATTGAAATTATTCAAATGATTTATTACTTTTATTTTCCCCATTGTTAATATTTTAATATTTTTTAACTGATTATTCATGCCATTTCAAACAAAATATGCATTTGGATTTTATTGAAAATGTGAAAGGAGCCATTATTTTAATGTGTACAAAATGAATGAAATTTCCATTTTCAGGACCACACATTGTTTTAAATATTTCATTATAAAATTTTCTGTTAGTTTTCAAATTAATGGCTTACAATAAATTTTTATGATTTTTTATCCATAAAATTGTTTTATTTTTTTAAATTTTTTCAATGATGAAGTGATATTTTTCTTATGAAAATATCCAAGGAATATTTCAAAATCATATTCCATATATGATGACATCCTATGATGTGATTTATGCTTTACTAGGTATAGGATTCAATGATACCTTTCTTAATCCTTCTAGTAATGGTTAATTTTTATGCTGATGAAATGTTTATGAAACCCATATATTTTTAATGTATTATTCTAAGATGAATTTTTGATATGTTTAGGAGACCCATTTTCATTAGAAAAGTTAAGATATAATGATAATATAATATTCTTATGATATTATGGAACACATAATTTTTGTTTTCATAATGAGATGGATGGGACCTATATCCTCGTCCAACATATTTTTTAAATAGTTATATATCAAGGGATAATGATGGTAAACATGTGGAAGGACATCATAAAATTTAAAAAATAGGTGAAACATAATCCACAATTGGTAATAGGTGAATCATGATCTATAATAGGAAGCATGTGATAATACAAGATCAACAATATTGATGGTCTTAGTAGTTAACCTTAATATGTGATGTATTTTTTTATATTCATGTGAGTTCAAAAAATTTATAAAAATATATTATAGTTCATCATGGATTCATATTAATTTCTCACTATTATGGCCTTTTTTTCAAAAATGAAAAAGTTTTATTCTATGAACCATGTTTATGATCTATCACTTGATCTATATGAACATCATATGTTATTTTCATGCTTATATAACCATATTTGTATCTTATGAATTTATATGACCATTCTATGATATATCCTATGTAAACTGTTATGGATTATCTTGGTTACTCTTTATTATTTTTCCTTCCCTAAGTTGCGAAGAAGGGTTTTTCTTGGGTTTTACTAATTGGATTACTATGTGAGATGACATTTTTGTGAAATATTAAGAGTAATACATGAAATTAGAAAAATTCAACAGAGTGTTATCTATTTCATTCTGGTTACGAGAAAGATATAGAACTAAAAAACAATGAAATGAAACTATGGCGGAGAAAAGGAATGGATGGGAACCCAATTCACATCCTCTCTCTTTATTTCTACATCAATCATTTCTCATGTTGATGTAGAGTGATGGATGGGTTGTTTATTGAAGACTCATGTTTTAATCGTGGCTAGTGCATCAGTGTTTTTATATAGAGATTTCAAAAAAAAAAACAATGGGGGATATTGTTAGAACCAAGTATACTCGTTTCCAATAGTTGAAGAGAGATTGTGTGTTTTGTTAATATGCACGTTGATAACTAGGGAGTTTACAAAGAATATGTTCATACTTTTGAAGTTTAAGGTAGTATTGAAGGTGGCATAGTTTCCAAGTGTTTTTCAAATATTAGGTCCTAAAAAATCAAAAGTGTGGTAAAGGTTCACAGCAATGGTACCCAGTGAAGGCATGCTGTATGAAGTGAAGGTGCATGGTATGTGGTAAAGGAATGCTTTACACTGTAAAGGAGTGAAGTATGCATTAAAAGTGTTTCATATGTATAATTATGTGCAAAACTGGAAATAGTTCACACCAACATTAAGCAGTGAGGGTGTTCGGTACATGGAATGTTTCCAAAAATGGTTCGTAGTGATAATATGTTGTGAAGAGTTGCAGTATGTGGACTGAAAGACATATAACATGCAGAAGGATAATGATACACAGTAATGGTTTTTAGTTGAGAGGATTGAAGTACACGGTGGTGGCTAACATTCCATTTATGGAGTTCAGTTTACATTGTAGACTGTCCAACATTGAAAATTTGGGTAAATCACAATACCGAAATTTGAGGAGTTATGTGCTTATTTAAGGAGAAATAATTCCCTTTATGAGGGATTGAGATTTAAGAATAGAATTTTGGGAAGAAATTCGGTCACGACTGAAGTGGTATGTACGGGAGAAGATGGTAAATAGAGAGAATCATCTGTGTAATGAAAATTGTTCGTTGAAGAGAGCATGGTTTTCTCAGGAAGCTCTCACAGTACGCGGTGGTGCAATGCAGTATGTAGAGGATGGTACGCAAGGGAGTATAATTGTATGTGGTGTAGGGGAGTGTGTGTATAAGGAATGTCTACGGATGAGATGGACATTATGTGGAAACAACAGTAGTACATAGAAACATCTAGATGGCATGTAGAAACAACATCGATATGTAGAAATAGTTTTACGTTATGCAGAAATAGCAGCAGTGTGTGAAAGTATCAGTAGAATGAATAATGAACACGAATTCAAGGAAATTGGCCAAATCATTTTGTGAAATTAATTTCTATAACATATATGTGCTCCAGAAAATAAATTACATATATGAGTGATTATGGGACTACAAGAGAGAATCCATTTACAGTTAAGGATGCATGAATTAATGAAAAACCATGGAAGTGACATTCAAGTAAATAAATTGAGTGAAGATTCTTTCAATTCAGTGAATAAGGGGGATTAATCCGAATTATTCTAAGAGAGGCAGTGTAAAATCCGTAAATCCATGTAAAGGAATTGTGACTGGAACAGTGTAACTTTTCTAAATTCGTATAATCCACAACATGTGGAGATTAGTGGTTTTTTTGGATGACCAAGACACATTGGGAATATGCTCCTTAGACATAGTCTTTAGTGGTGTACCATGTAAAATTGATGATTCATTGTTATCCATGTGATTGTTTGTTTTATATACATCATCTTCAGACAGGTTTAACAGGTTCCAACCAATGTTGGAACACAATCGACCAGTTTAAAAGAAAAGGATGACACCTTGATTCACCCCTCCACTGTCAAGGTGTTTCAAGCTCCATGAAGTGGTATCATGTATAACAAAGTTTTAATGTTTAAGTGTTACAATTTCATTTTTTATCATGATAGTTTATGTTTATTCTTCTGATTAAGTAATCGTAAGATCAATCTCTCAAGAAAATATTAAAATTTATTATAATATGGTTTTTTCATGAAATTAAATATCATTCTTTCATTTTACTCTCTTTATGTAATCACGTGTTTAGATGAATATTATATATGAAAATTGACTATATTTCTGTCATTGTTCAAAAATACCTTTTCATCATAATCATGATTTATATAATTGGTCTATTTTTTTCAAATTATTCAAATGATTTATTAAATTTATATTTCCCATTTTTAATATTTTAATTTTTTTATCTGATTATTCATTCCAATTCAAACACAATACCCATTTTTATTTTACTGAAAATGTGTAAGGAGACATTATTTTAAGGTGTACAAAATGACTGAAAATTTTATTTTAGGACCACATATTGTTTTAAATATTTAATTATAAATTATTTTGTTAGTTTTAAAATTAATGTCTCAAAAAATTTTTTATGATTTTTTATCCATAAAATCGTTTTCAATGTGGAAATTATATTTCCTTCAATAAAATTTTCAATGGATTTTTATGGATTTTTTATATGTTACCAAGGTTATATTTAGTGAAAAAAATCTGATTTTTTTTAATTTTCTTCAATGTTGAACGAATATTTTTCTTGTGAATATTTCCAAGGAATATTTCAAAATCATATTACATATATGATGTCATCCTATGATGTGACTTATTCTTTACTGGGTATAAGATTGAGTGATATAATCCTTAATCTTTCATGGAATGGTTAATTTTTATGCAGATGAAATTTTTATGAAACCCATTTATTTTTAATGTATTATTCTAAGATGAATTATTGATCTGTTTAAGAGGCCCATTATCATTGAACAATTTAAGATATGATGATAATATAATTTTCTTATGATATTATAGAACACATAATTATCGTTTTCACAATGAGATGGATAATACCAATATCCCCCGCCAACAAATTTTGTAAATCATTATATATCATGCTATATTGATGGGAAACTTGTTAAAGGATATGATTACTTTTAGAAATAGGTGAAAAATAATCCACCATTGGTAATAGGTGCATCCTGATCCATAATGGGAGAAATGTGATAAGACAAGATCTATAATATTGATGGTCTTAGTAGTTAACCTTGACATGTGATTTATTTTTCTATATTTATATTGGTACCACATATTTATGAAAATATGTTATAGTTCATCATTTATTTATATTAATTTCTCACTATTGTGGAATTTTATTTTAGAATTAAAAAATTTGTATTATATGAATCATGTTTATGATCTATGACTAGTTCTGTATGAACATAATAAGTTGTTTTCATTCTTATATAACCAAACATGTATATTATGAATTTATATGACCAATGAATGATATATCCTATGTAAACTATTATGGAGTATATAGGGTCACTCATTATTATGTTTCCTTCCCTATGTTGTGATGAAGGGTTTTTGTAGGTTATTACTAATAGGATTAATATGTGAGATGATATTTTTGGGAAATGATACGGGCAATACATGAAATTTGAAACATGAGTTTTGATATTCTAAAGACACTAAACAATTATGGTGTTTAGGCGTGTGTTTAAGAAATTTATATAATATTCATTTAAAATATTATGATATTTATATTAAATAATATAGTGTCATTGTAGATGGTATCATATAAATTGTTTTTAAAAATCATTGGAAATGAGGATTAGTAAAACATTAGTGATAACCCTTGGTATATGTCAAAGGAAATGTTATCATCCTAGTGTTTTTGTAAGAAATATATTATATTGTTTCAATGAAATAACATCCTTATATATATTATATATATATGTGTATTTCGAATAGTTTTACCTATTGGTAATTATATAGAAAATGGAGCTTTGATATGGACTCAATCATCATCTGGTATATGTCAATGCGCCTTGTGGCACCCATCATCTCATAGGATATGGTGTGAAAATTTACAATCTATTTACGAACCACCATTAAAAATATTAATAATTATTATCATTGACTTATGTTAAACCTTTCAAATAATATATTACAAAGTAGTTGTTGTTACTTAGATATACAATAAGTAATTTTACGAATAATGTGGTTATCCACTATGAATGTTTTTTATCACACAACTCTTTTTTTATTTTAGTTTATTGAGGGAACTAGATGGAAAAATTTTAACATTGAATTTGTTATATTATATTTTGAGGAACAAATAGATTTTATATTGAATAGATCGATATATATTTTGCTTATTCCTAATAACTTATCATAATATAAGATTACTAACATTCAACTTAACTATCATTAGGACTCAGAAAATAAGGGAAGGGAAGATTCATCTAATATTTTGGGTGGTGGAGACCATGTAGGAAGGAATATTAAATTATCTATATTTCTATAATGTGGGAAGAAGAACTATTATTAATGTCTTAAAATAATTGTATAATTTTTTTAGTGTGAAAAAATGGACACAAAGATAGTGATTTAATAGGAGAATGAAAAGTTAAATTGAATTGATGGATGATAATAATGGTATCCCTAAGGTATCATTGAAGGTTCAAGGACTAAAATTATTAATATATGAGAATAATTAATATTGATGTCCTATGGGATATATTAGGATGAAAATCAGTGTGGTTGTATGAGTAATGGTTGTAATAATAACGATGATGAAAATATGAATAAAATATAAGAACTATGGGTTGTTCTAATTGTATTTTTTTTATGTTAAAACTGTGAATATTGTTGAAATTGTGGGTGAATAATATTAATAAACAATTAATATTTATTATTTTTGAAATATGTATTACGTAATAAGATTATTAAGCATAATTAATGGATTAAGAATTATATTTAATGAGTAATGTTTTAATATATAATAATTCAAGAATTTTTTTATATGAGTCATGAAATATTTTAGGATTGTTATTTATATGTTCTTAATTTTTTATTTGAATGAATATATTGGATTATATGAATGAAAAAGATAATTTATTAAATGGGAATTTTATATGTTATGAATAACACATGATTAATGTAAGGTGACACTTAATATGATTCAAATTCTTAGAAAATGGTTCATAGATTGGATAAATAGACGATCGAAAGGGATAAAGTTTGTTTTATTGTATTAAACACCCCATATTTTAAAAATTATTTATTGGAAATCCGGTTTATGTTACCATGTTTTTAGAAAATATATGAAAATGGTATTAACATATTTTGTTATGTAGAAATTAATGGATATATTATTATGATAGGGTGTTAATGTTATATTTCATTGTAGTATTTTTGTAACATTATATATACATATTCAATTTTGGAAGGGTCGTAATGGAATGCATTATGTTGATCAATGGATTCTATGATATAGAGTAATGTATTAATGCACTGTATGATTATTTATGAATAATGGATAATGTGTGATAGAATATTTGTCCTAATGATAACTGTAGATAGATGGAATGGGTTATCATTTTATTAAGGATCATTTGATTTACTAGTTTTTCTTGCATGAAAATTCATCTTTATTTTTTAGAGCAAGATTTGATGTGGACATTGAACAAAAAAAGGATGAAATTTTAATTATGAGAATATTGAATGATATAAACAATGTATATTATCACCTTAAATGATCTTGATCTTATCAGGATGGCTGCCTATCGATTTACACTTCCACTGAACATCTCTTAAATATATGATATGCTCCATGTATCTCTTTTGAGGATGTACATACCTGATCCTTCATACGTATTAAACACTATGTTCATACTTCTAAATAATTATATTTATTAGAAGGTATTATTAGTTGATATTAATAATCATATAGAGAACGTGCTATCACAACATACCACTAAACTAGGAATGCTTTATTGATGAAACCACCAATTTGATGAAGATATAAAGGAAATTGAGGATATAATGATGTAGAAGTATCCAAATTTGTTATAAAAAATGTGATTAATGTTGAGAAATAAATAAATTTTAAGGTGGGTATAATTTTCTAGCCTTATATTTTATGAAATATATTTTGAAAATAAATTTAATTTTATTCAATATCTAATTTTACACTCAACAATATCTTTCAACTAAACATGACAAACTATTAAAATATTAATATTTAATATGAAACATATTGCATAGAAATTGGGAACTCAATATTGAATAGTATAAATAATTTAAAAATTATATGGTTTTCACATGTATATAAAATTAATTCATTGATGTCCAATTAATTATAAATTAAAATATAAATTATTTGAAAATATAGTAAATATTTTTTTAGAAATCTATTTTTAGGCACAAAAATATGTTTTCCTCAATATATTAATCTATTCAATTTTGGTTTAATATTATAAATAAATTTATATATTGGGTATTCAATTAAAATTTTAACATTCATATTATGTTTTTTATATCCGTGAGATAAGAATAAATCTAATTTTATGCTTGAAAACTGTACATTTATAAATAACATTTTTGTCACATATTGAAGAATTATTCTAAAATTATTTTATAAACATTAAGAAAAAGTATTCAAAAATATAAAATATATATTTTATATATATATATATAGACTATAATGATGCGAATTTTTAATAAGTTTTTGAAATGATAAATTTATCAAAGAAAAATGAAAAATAATGGTTTTTATTAAGAATATTAATTTCTTTTAACGGATGTAAAAATATAAATATTATTTTAAAATCGTTTTATATATAAAATTAATTATATTATATATAAATTATTCCAAATTTGGTCATTTTAATCAATTTAATATTGAATATACGTATATATTTTTTAAACTAGAGAATGTTTTCTCTTAATAAAACCACCTTTTCATCATGTATATGATATTAATTTTAAATATAATTATTCCTATTATATTAAAGGAAATTAATTTAATTCTATATTATGAATAAAAATAATTTATATTATCTAATAATTTCAACATAATTTTTTATCAATATGAATCATAAAATAAGAAAAAAATTTATTATTATTTTTATGGGGGAAATGGGTTTACCATAGAAATAAACAATAAAGATAAGGGGTAAATGACCTAAAAACTGGTGAAAAAACGATTTTATGGCCCTAAATAGACATTATCACCACACCGGTGTGTGGATGGTCAATTTTTTGGAACCTTGAATCATGTAAAAACAAAGTTACCCTTTTTTTTATTCTAATATTACAAGTATTCCTCTCACCTAACAAATAAATGGCCACCCCTATCCTCTTGCCTCAAAACTTAAAAAATCATATTTTAGGCCAATACCATAATAAATGGGTTCCCTAATTATGTCTTATAATCCCTGGAGATTTATTATTTTTATAAATCCAACCTAGTTTCTATTTTGTTATAATCCAAATGATATTGGTCAAAGAGAATGTAACATACTTAACCGAGAGACTTATATATATATTAACATTAAAATATTTAAATATTTGTCACACCATGATGATATAAAAAACATATTACGTAGCATATACTGAGATTTTGTTATGTTATGTTCATTACCTACAACCATCTCTTACTATCTGACATGGGAAAAAAATCATGGATCATGTGTTCTAAAATTTACTTCCTTGCGAAGCAATATAATTCATTACCATGACCTCTTATTATGAAATTATATAATAAATTATTTAATGATATTATATATTATAATTATTATGTAATTATACTTATATAATTATAATATATAATTTATCTTCTTACATTATATTCTATACAGAATATGAAAATGTTATTTGTATGTACGGAGGACTACCACCTAGTGAAGAGATGTGGTTCAGTTTTCACAAATTCTTTGTTTTGAATGTTATTAGGAAAAAATTAATTAATATGTGTTATATAAATATAATATAAAAATGATTTTTTAATGGTAATATATTACTTACCATTCATTGAGTTCATCCATGTAGAAAACAACAACAATGTTCCTGTAAAAGTATGGATTACCATCTCATTGAATGATGTATTTTATTTTCAATCTCTAATGTTTATGCAATACTATATATTATAAAATAAACAATTTTCATGATATTAAATTAAATTTTGAAATTATGTATATTTTGGATCCATTATCAATGTAATTAGTCTGAAAATAAAAAAATACAATATATACTAAAATCAACGTTGTTATTACCTAAAATGTGATATTTAAAAGCAATTATTTATAAATAGTAGATAAACGTCATAATTAATTAAAAAATGGTAATATATATTTATATATAAATATGGTTAGGTAATCATTTTATAATAAACATATATTTATTATACATGAGGTTAAATTGTTTATGGAGGAATTTGAGACTTATACTTTTCGATTCTCATCTCACTTTTTACTTCAATGAGACACATTTCATATTCACCACCTATTTTTTTATGTTATTTATATAGAAAAAATTGTTTTATATTATTAATATATTCTTGAAAATTATATGTAATAAAATATATATTTTAGAATCTCTCATTTATTATGTTTATGGTTTAAATGATAGAAATGTGGTAAGTAAATTTTATTCAATTTTTTTCTATGGGATATAAGTAATGTTATGAAACTATCTTATTCTATCTGGTGTATATATTTTATATTTGATAATTTATATTATGATTGTACTTATTTACATGGTATTAAAATGTTCATTTGATGTTATTATTTAATGGGTCATAAGAATAAAAAGATATCAATGTGGAAAGGATTTGAATTTTAAAAAAAATTATACAAATTTTATATTTTCTTTTAAAAGGGAAATCATTCCTGCTTCAGAGTTTTTGAAAACAAATCTAAAAGAGTCAGTAGGAAAAAATTTTACATTTATCTCTATGAATAATAGAGTGAATTTCACCTGTATTTTACGAATGATTAGTGTTGTATCTTCAGTGGTTCAAATGTTTTCTAGGTAGTTGACATGTTGATTGGCTTCATGATAGATATGTGTTATAATATAATGCCTCAAAGACAAATTGTCAAGTCACTTTATCCATTTCGATATAATATTCCAAGAGAGGTGAATTTTCAGAATTATCACTGCTTGCACAATAGTGGACGATTCACATTCAAACCATATTTTATTCTATATATGTTGTTGGGAAACATCCACTACCTTGATAAAACACATTATTTCAGCTTCAAGAGTAGTAGAATGCCTGCATGATCCATAAATTCAACCTAAGAATTCTCTGTTGTGGTCTATGAAGGATATTCCATAGCCATCATGTATTCTATTTTATTTCGAAGCGCCATCTAAATTTCCTTTTAATACTACATGTGAACGATGGTA
This sequence comes from Viscum album, assembly GCA_963277665.1. Classification (NCBI taxonomy): domain Eukaryota; kingdom Viridiplantae; phylum Streptophyta; class Magnoliopsida; order Santalales; family Viscaceae; genus Viscum; species Viscum album. The sequence goes on along the minus strand of OY728134.1, from coordinate 131,156,129 downwards.
TCCAGAAAACATCAATGGTGACCACGAGTTTATGGTAATTACCATGTCATTTCATCTTTTGTATAACTGAAAAGTATCGAGCCAGATTAAAATAGTGTTCATCAAGTAAATTTTAAGCTAGTTGAGTCACTAATATAATCCGAGATTGTTCAGCATTATGGTTGAATATAGCATTTGTATATCGGCTCTTAAATCATTATAATAATTTTCTCCATTCAATTTTCACTCTTTATAATATCATTATTTAAAAATAATGATTTAAAAAATCCCCATTTATTTCTCTCTTTAGTCAAAAATCCATTTTATTTCTAAAATCAATTTTTCTTAAAAAAATAAAAAATTATTTTCAAATTCCTAAAATTTTTTATTGAAATAATTTATAACATTGTTTTTCTTTTTATAAAAAATCATGAAATAAAATGTCATGTATCTATCCAAACATTAATGATTATGATTTTAATGATAATAAAGAGTGAATTATTGTTTTAATTTTTTTGGATTGTACATAATTTTATCCATCATGAACACTCAATTTTTTAATATTCCATTATAAGATTCAAATTTAATTTTCAATGATTTTTTTTTTCAAATTTGATCATCTAATTTGTTTCTTTATTTATTATTTTTCAAATTTGAAATGATATTTTCCTTAAGGAATTTTTTATACTGTTTTTTTAATCATCCTTTATAATCCTCATAAATATTTTTAAAGAAAAGTATTTTAGAAAAAAAAGATGTTTAAAACGAGTTTTTCAATTTTGATTGATATTTTCCTATATAAATTTTTAAGTTATCTTTCAAAGTCATTTTCTATTGAATATGAAAACTATTTATGTTACATTAACATAATTGTGGATTATATTCAATAATATTCTTCTTATTATTTATCTGTATGTGCAGTGAATATATTAATGATATCTTCATTAAGAAATTTTAATTTTTTAAGTTATGCTATTTTGATTTGATGAAATATTTATGCTCCCATTTTTCATTACATTGGGTATGATTTAATGATATTATCAATGTTTTATGATATTTTGGCCCACAGAAGAATGATATTACTTATGATATGGGTGTGTCCTTTATCACCCTACAATTCATTATGTAAAGCATTATATCTCATTAGATAACATTGGGAAACAATTCTAAGGGATTGATCTATTATGGGAAACTGGTTATTCTTTTTCCACTATTGGAAATAGGCATGCCCTAATCCAAAATAGGATGTTCGTGATAATTCATGGTCCACTATATTGATCATATTGGTAGTTAACCTCCACATATAGATTTAATTTATATGTTTATAATAGTGCGAAACAAATATCACATTATATTATGGTTCATGATTGATATACGGTGATTTATCACTCTTATGGGTCATGTTTTCTGTAATAATATTGTTCCATTCCATGAATCATGTTATTTTCCATGATAGGTAAGGAGTTAACTTATGAAGTTATGTTTGTCATAAAATACCAGTATTCTTATCTTACAGATCATCTAAACACACCCTTTCTTTTATTTCATTCCACATGTCATGGATAAATGTTTTGTTAGGTTATCCCTAAGAGGAGAAAAATATGAGGATATATATGTGGGAGAAATTGATGAAAATTTATTAAAATTAGAACATTTTATTTATAGTCACCAATGATAATAAACTATTAGGATCCTCATGAATGTTTTTATGGAATATATTATATATTCATCTAAAAATATGTGATATATTTGTATAAAAAACCTGTATCTTTATACCATGAGACCTGACTATACATGATTTAATTCCATGCCATAAAGATGGATAAAATTTGAGAAATGATTTTGAACCGGGTATAAAGATATCCACATGTCACTCGATATAGTTATGGAATAGAGGTGGAAAGGTACCCATTATCCTCAAGGATTCAAGATATGACGTATTACATAGTATCCTCATGAAAACAAGTTATTTATGAGCCACAATGTTGTTTTGATCCAACCTTGTGTATAGGTCAACTGTCATCATCATCACATTTTATGTTTACTATCCCTATAAGTATTAATCATACCATGACATTCATGTGTAATGAACTCAAATAAAAATTTTAAATGATAATTTAACACACATAACAAGGTAGATAAAAATAAGAAATCCTATTACATCATTATTACAATATATTATACAACATAAATTAACATGTGATCATCATCAAACATAGAAATAATATACATTCTAAAACTCATGGAATCAAGAATCCCAAATTTTTCTCTTTTACTAGTCACACACCCACAGGAGATCACAGTCATGAATACCAAAAAATAGGAAAACATAAGAATTGTAAATTTGAAACATGTGTATATGAAATTCACAAAATTTAGGGAACATAATTTCCTTTGGATACTGAAAAACTAATACATATTCCATGAAGGATCAGAGATTGAATACATAACTCAAATTGGTATTAAAATCTCTCATATCAACCGATGCCTAATTATATTTCATTTCATTAGAAAAATAAAATTAAAATGAGTAAACATGGTAGTTCAATGTCAATAAGTAATTATAGGAACACATTACATAAATATTCAGTCAATAGAACAAATTACATGGTATGTCAATGGTAGGGATTCCAATTCATTTTATATTTTTTCGATCAAACAACATATCAATAATTTATAATTAATTCAAGATGTTATCATCAGGTCTATCCAATGATCAGAAATTGAATATAAATCCATAATTATCAAATATATTAAGGGTGAAAATCAAGAAGAATAATATTTCCTGATGACTAATCAATGATTAATTTTGCATAGAATTAACTTTTAACTATAATTATAGCTTTAGTCACATGGTTTTCATTTAAAAGTAGAATCTTCAACAAATATACCATGTATTTGCAAATGAATAAATTATATATCATCAATTCACTATCATAAATATATTTTTGGAGATGATTCATGACCAATATAAAAAATGTACAATAATTATCATTATATGAACTTTATTTGACCAAAAAACAACATTAAATTATTATATACACTACTAATCTACAAACATAGGGGGAAAATATTTATCACTTCATGGAAACATGTATCCAAAATTGATCCATGATCATATCTTAAATATGGTAATTATTCTTAATAATATAATCAAAAATCGCCATTTTTTTATTCTCTTGATTTATAAAATGTTAGAGAGGTAATTAGAGAGGAGTGGGATAGTCTAATGGGTAGAGAAAAGGATATAAATTCAAAATGGGGTGTCATAGGTTGGAAATGGGTGTTAAATAAAGTAAAAACATGAGTAATTAAAAACCAATGGGGTGTAATATTTTCACCCTAAGAATGGTCTCACATGCTACCCAGTGGGTGTCATCAAGAAAGATTACGGCACCACCAGTTGGCTATTGATAAGACAACAACTATCCTACATACCTGAAAGAAAAATCTTGGTTCTATCAGTGCCATTGTATCACAATTTGGGTTTATGTATCTTGAATAAACATTTTCACCCTTGTGTTAATCCAATAACATCCATCTAGCCACCCAACGATCAGTTGTTAAATAAGAATTCTAACCCATGGTTCTCAACCTTTTTAATTAAAAAATATCATATAATAACCCATATTAGAGACATAAAAAAATATGATGTCCAAATACATATTCTAAGACATTTCATACAACAAAAACAACATATAATATTATAGTCATGGGGATGAAGTCAATTGTCATTCCTCAGAGAGTGTTTTAGCTTCATGAAGTCATCATCTTCATGTCACAAATGATAGAAATGACACATGAAATCAGAAACTTTATGAGAAAAAAATGAAATAAATCATAATATATTATATCTAAATGAAATAAAAACATTTTCAAGGGAAATGGTAGTTTTTCATGTAACAAAACAGTTCTAAATGAAATCTCTACCTTCAAATTGGAATGATTCATAGCCACGTAAGTTCTCCATAAAAATGAATTTCTTTCCAAATATATTTGTTGGAAACTTATTTTTTTACACAGTCACTAATGTGGATTTATGTAAAAATTAATATTTTAATTCATTTTTATCCTAATATTATTCCAATTGTTATAGAAAAATAATCCTTCATTTTCATGTTTTGACACATTCCCCGTGATAAATAGATCTATTGAGGAAAACAAGATAGAATTATAAGAAAATATATTAGCCAATATTTAATTTTTTAGGAACATAAATGGAAAATTAAAAGGTCACTGCTTCCCTAATAAATATTACAATTATGGAGATCTTATATATCCTATGAAGTACTCTATTAACATTTCAGTTTTTTAAAAAAAATAACTTATTTTGGGAAAATATTATCAAAAAATTATATAAATATAAAAATCATGTCATGAATTATCAATATCGGTACCGAAATAGGATTTCATTATAATTACCCCTTTTTTTAAATATTAACGTTGATACTTTCTACCTATATAAATCATTATATAATTTTCCAATTTCAATTAATGTTTCTCTGATATCTACCATCCAGGGCAATTTTCATATAAATTTATCATTTTGAACTTACCATTTATATACTTTTAAAAATAGAGGCTGGATGTATATCTCAATAATCTACCACAATGTACTATCATTATATATTGGAAATTATTTATTTAAATAAATAAATTTCTCATTATATCTCTCTATTTAAAATTATGATTCATGTATTAAATACTATTTTTGAAAGCATACATGATACACCACATCCAGCTAAATGAAAATCTAAATATTATAATTTAAATGATACTTATATAACCTAGATATTAGAAAGGACAGTACTAACTAGACTATTATAATTTTTAAAATATAGTTGAAACATTTATATATATTAAACTATTTTATATAAAATTAATTATAAATTAAAATAAAACACTTTTGAAAATAAAAAGAAATTTCTGTCTAGAAATCAAATTTAACACGCACAACTGTGATTTATAGAATTTGAATAAGAAAATAACTCTTTTTTATAGAAAGTTAATAACTATATAATATATTCAATATAATGTGTAACATTCATCCTATATGTTTTCTTGACATGATATAAATATAAATACATTTTATACCTAAAAATAAATCTTTTTTTCTAAATATAAGATTGATGCCTATTAATGGAAGACATGTTTCAATACTATATTTTGAAATTTTAGTAAATTTTAGTTGGAAAATAAGCTTTATTTTTATGGATTAATATGAGAATGACCTTTTCTTTAAATTTTAGTATTTTTATGAAAATTTTGATTTTTTTGATGACTAGTAAAAAAAATTCATTTTAAATTACAAATGAAATTTCATAAATATAATTTATAATGTTAAATTATATATTAAATTAGATTTAAATTAGTATTTTACCAATTATAAAAATATTATTCAAATTTTTATCATTGGAATTATTTTTATATTAAATTTGGATATTAAAAAACATTTCAATATTTTTTCATTTTCACTTTTACAAATGTGTTTCCCCAACCCATCTATGGATATATTTTTTAATTAATGTTTACATGAACTCGACCTTAAAGATTACATAATATTTATTTAAATCAATAATTTTACTTTCTATCACATTGAGTTGTTGTTTGGGTTTATAGTATTAGAGAATTAGGTCATAACTCAAAAAATAATATAAAACCATAAAATAAAAAGAGGACAGATATGAACAATATCCATTTTTCCGTAATGATTTTGAAAAAAAATAAATCATGTACTCTTTTATTAAACTCTTAACTTCATTAAACATGAATTATTCCAATCCCATAAATAGAATTAATTCTTGCGAAAAACATTAAAAGCATGGGGTGTGGATAATAATTTTATTAAGGGATATAAAATAAGGAAACGATGATACTATTGATAAATATTAAAAGCCATGTATACATAATTTTAACTCTTAATTAGTAGTAAATACTATAAATTTAAAATAATCTCATTTAATACATTTTTTTAATAATTATATTTCTATAAATATATTAAAAGCATATAAAAGACATATTTGTAGCTCGACACATAATTATGTCTGTCACTATTTTAAATGGTACAATCTTGGGGGAGAATTAAATACATGTCACTCATACAAATGGCATATCCATATGACTAACATCTATACTGAATTCATTGGATGTGTATCCTAGACCCACTCGTTGTTGGTTTATTAGAGAACCACCCATCATTAGTTTCACACAGAACCACCTTTAAAATGTTCAAGTATAATTATATAATCATAATACATAAAATTTTCAATATTTAAATATTAAAATAATAAAATATAACTTTAATCATAATGAAATATTTTAATATATTGAAATACTAAATCCATTTTCAAAACCCTATTTAATAATTATATTCCTAGAAATAAAAAAAGGAAAATAAGGGTCAGTTTTTTGTCTATAAACATAATTGAATGTAGATGTAGAGAAATAAAAAATAGAAGAAAAAATTTAACATTTATAATAATTTAATATCCATTTAAAAAAATATTTAAAATTATATCATGAATTTAAAAATTGAGAAATTATTTTTAAATTAACTATTTAAAAATTCAATGTCTCTCATTCAACATTGTGAATTTTAACCATAAATTCTATGGAAGAATAAAATTTCAAAAAACATTAAATAACATTAGATTATATAAAATATAGAAATTTAATGTCTGGGGAGTATATATACACCTTTTAAAATAATAAAGTTTTATATAATCAAGATATGCCTCGATGAGATGAGATTGAGAAGAAATCTCTTACTTAGAGTCTAACTTATCACGTGTGTCATTATATTCTTAAATAATATATTTATGTTAATTATTTACATTATTCTAAACATTTTTAATGTTTTATAATTAATTTTATTTCACTTATTACATTTTCTTATTCAACTGTTTAATCAATAAATTCTATATAGTATGTTTTGACCATATTCCGTTTATGTCTCAAAACTACTAATGTTGGTTTACTATTATCAAAGAGGTCATTATTAAAATATATTAATAATAATAATCAAAAAATAAATATCATATTTATTCATATATTAAATATTCAAAACCAATCATGAAATGTGGTTTTCAAAAATGAACCAATGATAGAACCATGGAGACGAAAGGTCGTACATAAGCTTGAGTAACATTTTATTTTTTCAATTATCGTTACAAACATAAGGTAAGTATGAATTATATTTAAATAATAATAATTATATCATATATAACATACTATTTAATCGTATAAAAATATATATATAATTCTTTTGATGATAATGGAATCACACCTCTTTGAAGAGGCGGTATTACACACGTCCATGAACGAAATCATATCATTTTAAGTATCTGAAATTTTAATAATGAAATTGATATATTCTATTTCAAGAAATTTAATTATGTCATCAATATAATATATATTATATGACTTTTAATGAATTTTAATTTAACACATACTTCAGTTTATGTAATGTGTGAACATCTCACATTTCCTTGACGTGGTGGTCAACCCAAAGTCAACAAATGATGTTATCGTATTTCCTCAAAATGAAAATAATGAAGGAAAATTTTATATAACATGTAAATTTGTATAGAAAAAATATAAATAGAATATATATATATATATCATATATAAACATTGTTTCCCAGAAAATTGGCAACCAAGAGAGTTTGTAAAGAAAAAATGAATGACATCATTTCATTAGGTGGTAGTTCATCGTACCCAAACAATGATTTACTTACACATTTGATTGACTTAATATTTGGATTAGGTCAAAACCATAACATAAAAAATAAATTTATATTTCAGATACTTATATTCTTATATATGCATGTAATGATAATAATTTAAATTTTGTAGAATCAAATTTAACAGAAATGAACATTGAAGATTATTGCCTCTTTTTTAGGTAACTCGTTATAGTTTCAAAAGAAATCTTTTGTTGTACATATACCCAAATTGAGGACTCTAGAGTGATTCTAGGGATATTAAGATTATTTGGGTAGGTTTTGGTTTATAAAAAGTTTTTGGTGTTATAAATATGTGAAGAGGATTGGATGCCTTTTGTAGGTGGGGAAAATGACCCATTGGGTATTCTGAAACGAATTGAGTTCTCCCCATGTTTTTCTCGTCCCCCACGTGTTCAAGATCAACCATTCAAGATCTTTATAGGACTAATAGTATAAATATTTATATTCAATAATTTTTATAGATGTTTAGGATCATTGTTACACCATATTTTCAAATTGATTTCATTAATTAAACACATTTTTCATTAATCATAGTAATTAATCTTAATTACATTAACTAATCATTATGGTCAAATACAAAGTTGACCTTGATAGAAATTTAAAATTATATAGATATAAATATCGAATTTTTATTCCAAAATTCTATTCACATAATTGGATGAAAAATATTTAGAAAAAAGCTATTAGATAGGATGAAAAATATGGCTTTTTAAAGTAAAAATCTTCACATCACTATGACATTAATTGGATTTTGTGGTAGTTTTTAGCGGGGGTTTACTAAACTGCCCCTAAATTTTTTATTAATGATTTAGTGGTGGTTTTTTGTAAACCTCCACTAAAACATTTTTTTCAATCCTAACACTCACCCCCCTGAGACCCCCCTTATCCTCTCGACCCCTAAGACTCCCTATTGACCGCTGAATAACTAGCCCCACTCCACCTCTCTTCCATATCATTTCTTCCTATGTTTATCTTAGGTAGAATTTTCTCCTTCAATTTTATTTTAAATATATCTTCCAATTATGTTTCATAAAATATATTAATCTATGTTTACATCAAGTAAATAAAATTTCCTAACATTCCCTTTAATAGTGTTGGATTGATATAACATTCATTCTCACATTCTCTAGGTTTTCCTCCAACCAGGATTGGAGTTTAAACTATCTTATAATATTACATATAAAACTTATTTTGCAGATTATTAGCATATTTAAATTGAGAGAAACATATGTATTCAATTTTTTGATTCACCTGCGACCTATTAAAATATGTTATTTCTCTAATCAAAGATATTTGAAACAATAGACTCATCAAGTAAGTAAACTGCTCAATTAGTTCCTTCTTATCTCTTCCAAATATGTCCATATTTTCGTTGATGAGTACAATTAATTATTACTCATTGCATACGTTCATATAAATATTACAATCAACACGACACCACTTCAAGTCAATCATCATCAATTCAAACTTCTTTAAGTATGTATTACTTTGTATTTCACTTGATAATATAAATCCAAATGATTAATGTCATGAAAATTGTGTGAATTTTTATTCAATACCAATTACCTTTACTTGGTAATATCAAATACATGTTATTCATGCCCTATCACATATCACTTAATAATGTTCCTCATGTTTTTTCTTGAACACCTATTTTATTTCAATGACTTTTGGATCATCTATCCTCTAAACAAGCACTCATGTCATGTCATTTTCCATTTGAACTAGTTATTCATTCATTGATTTATCCTATGATTCATACATTTTTTCTTTTTTTGAATATATTAGTTTACATGAGATATTAAAATTGTTTTCTCATGTTTCTCATCCACTATGTTTATATTGCATATTTTTTGTCTTCAATAATGTTTTACCCATAAACATCAAACCCTATTACCCCCGTTATTATTTGATATTGTGAATGACTAACCTAAAGACCTTATTAATATCTAATTTATTCTCAAAATACAATGGTTGATAACATGATTATTAATCATTTATCAATATTCACTCTTGGGGATTCTCATCATGTAATGATTTCTCTTCCCTTTGATTGTATTGTTTGTTACTCCATTTTTTTATGTTCATTGAATTCTATAAAATAATGATGCCCAAAATATATTTTTCTTTAACCGTGGTGTTTGGATTGTTTTTTCTCAATTGGATTTAAAATATGCTTAAAAATAATTTATAAATGTTATAGTGAAATGGTTTGGTTTTCTTTTAGGGAAAAATAAATGTTTTTGACATTCTTGGATTATCAAATAAGTTTTTATTTGAAGAACCCATTTCATTAAATGGATCAAATACAGGATTTCATTTCACTCAAACAAAATGATTATAAAACCCTATATAATTTCTATTCCAAACATGGAAACATGAACTACATAATGAATTTTATTTCATATATCCATTTGGTTGCGATGCATATCTAAATATTTTAGGTTTTGATTCATGTTCCAGAATGGGAATCTATATTTGGTCCTTGATGAAGATTGGGTTGTGGTAACAGAACATGGATTCATAGAAAAGGTATCACAATGTTATTCGAGTTTGGTTTTACATTTTCATTGTTATTGTATTGATTTTCCTTTTTATCCCTCTATTTTTTTAAATATTGTGCACTATATATATATATATATTATTTTTTTGATGATTTAGTGGTACATATATTATTTCCTTTTTATTAATGTTCATTTTTATTCAATAGATAAATCATTACGAGTGTAGTGTATCATGATGCCCAAGAACGTTTTCCTATCATTGGTAGATATGGAACACTATTCATGATAGTGGCAGATTTGGTTTGTTCCAGCTTTGGTAGAATTTTGGGATGGTTTGTTACAATTGGTATTAGATACATAAATTCCATAATATTCAATGTTCTAAAATTATCAACTATTTTTTGGGAATATTGGTTGAATGGAATATAGATCTCTTATAAATCAATAGTTAGGTGTAGGGAGGGCCTCGTGAGCACTTTCTCTCCTCAAGTATTGAGTTACCTAGTGTTTTCAAGAATTTTATTTTATTCAGATTATTTTTTATGAATCAATATTTTAGATTTTGTTGTTTGATCCTCATTTACATCATGTAAATTACCTTGTGAATTTTTATTGAATGGATATATTTTTCCACTCATATAACATAGACAACATAATCGTCAAATAATTTGGTGGTATTTTGGTAGGAATTTTATAAAAACTACATTAAATCACCAAAATATGGATTACTAGGTATACTACCAAAAATATATGTCTTATACTTATAAATACAAAATGCGAACATCTATATTAAACCATATATTTTTAAGGATATTACTCTAGTTAATAAAATGGTTATGTTATCTTAAAATATTCTTTAGAACCACCTGATAATATAATTATCATTACTATGGATGGTTCAATACATTTGGTTCTGGTTTCATAATTACTTAACTAATATATAGTACATTTACAGATCTATAATTTTAATTGGGTGATTTTTTTAACTTATGAAAAAATATTATATATCTTTCTCCCTGGGACAATTCCTCTAGATCCACCTATGACACTTTCACATCACCCCAACATCTATTTCCATTCTTCTATGATTCCCCCATCTGTATCCATTATCATAGATGAGTATCTTCAAAAATATAATATACATCTATTTTCTTTAACTCATTCTTATTTATTTTTATATTTCTATTCATCCATGAAATCTGTGATCTATATATAAACCATATAATATGCCGCTTAAGAAAGTTATCTTGGTTGGTTTGTGAAAAATTGGTATCAAAGGCATTCATTTCTCTTCTTTGAAATTACTATATAGTTTGTGATGTCATGGTAGACATGATATTGTACTTTTGAAACATAATTGGTATATTATGAAAACTTTATTGGCCATATATTATCTTAATGTGTCGTATGTTACCCTGTGATATTGGGAAAAGTGTCATTAAGGATTTTTTTGATCATATACTATACGTTTAATAAATATTTTAAATATTTAAATATATTTTTAACTAGTGTGTATGAATCTATTTCCCTATATATTAATAGTTATGAATTTTAATTTGTTTTAATATTCTATAGGCCCATTGTGATCTACAAGGATAAAATATGGATCACATTACCGAGGAACACACCTCAGTATGTTAATGGTTTCAAGGTGTTTTTTAGAATTTACAATTTCCAATGGATCCATTGAAGGGAGAATAAGATGTCCAGGTCCAAAATGTAAATTTAGAAGATAGTTAAAGAAAGATGAAGTTTGAAAATAGTTTACATTTAATCAATTCATAGATCAATATTTATTTTGGATTTGGCAAGGAGAATTAAACGTTACAGAATGGTCGAGCACTGATGTTAATCCATAGAATGAGCTCCCAAATTTTTTGCAAATGGTAAGTGAAATTAAAAACCTTATAAATGTTTTATTTGGAACTACAAGACACCACCATCAACATCAAAACACATCTGAACAACCAGATGATGGTGCTAAAAATAATAGCATGGCAGGTGATGTTTTGGAGACTTTATGACAACCAGATGAAGATTGTCACATATCAGTGGATTCTCCTCTTGATTTGGTAGAGACTAATGTAAAAGAAAAAGTTACTGAGGAAAATAAGTGTAATGATTTTTCTCAAGATGGAATTCAATATTTTTATAGGGGATGTTTGAAATATTCATAAAATTATTTTTTATGAAGTTCTACCATATCAAATGTCTATGTGGAATTAAAAATATGGAAATTTCAATGATATTGGAATTTTTTCAAGATGAATTTCTTCAGGATAACATCCCTGAGTCTTTTTATGATATGCAAAAAAGTTGTTAATAGGATTTTTTTTGAATTGTACAAAAATAAATATGTGTCCCAATGATTGTATGCTTTATCGGCGAGAGTATTCATGTAGATAGGATATCCTAAAATGTTCTTCTTCTAGATGGGAGTAAATGGATGTTGTTATAATTCTGAATAAACATAATAACATTAGGAATAAGAAGAAGAAAAGGAACAAACCTGTAATGGTTTTGTATTACATTCCATTAATGCCTCAATTTCAATGATTATTCATATCATCAAATACTGTCGAACAAATGAAGATGCATTATTTAAATAATAAATATAATGGGTTAATGTGAAATCCAAGAGATTCAAAATAGTGGAAGAAATTTGATTCATTATATAAATATTTCTCAGCAGATCCTAGGAATCTTCAATTGGGATTGGCTACCAATTGATACAACCCATTTGAGACTTTTAGTACCAGTTATAGCATTTGCACAATTGTTTTGATCACTTAAAATATGCCTTAATTGATGTGAATAAATCAAATGTATTTTATCATTATGATGATTATTCTTGGAAAAAAAATTCTTGTAAATGATATTGATGTGTCCTAGATGCCTTTAATTGATGGATTATAGGAGTTACGGAGTAAAGATGTTAAGACATTTTATGATTCTTCAAAAAAAGTGTTTAATATGCATGCTTCTTTAATGTGGACCAATAGTGACTTCCCTGGGCTTGAGAATTTATCTGTTTGGAACACATACACATGTTTGGATTGTCCTATTTGTTATTTTGATTTTGAGCCCAAATAGATACCTCAATGTCTAAAATTGTTCTTCTGGTTCCATAAAAAATTTCCCAATGCATCTCATAGTTTTCGGCTATACAAATCACATTTTAACAATTTCATTGATCATATAACACCTCTAAAATTGTTAACTACTTCTTAAATATTGAAAAAACTTGGAAAAGTTAAAACAAAATTTGGGAAGGTTTATCATTTGAATAATATTGGGAAACAGGTTCGGAGTGCATCGTCAAGTGAAATCAAAATGCAGCAATTGAAAAAACATACATTCATCAAAATTATGTATTTGGAACTTAATTTATGTGGAATAATTTTTATGTGAGTCATATTGAGAAGAATATCTATAAAAATTTGATATTCTCATTTCTTAATGAGAATGGAAAGATGAAATATCTTCTCAATGCTCAGAAAGACATACAATAAATGAACATAAAACGTGATCTCCAGCCAAATGAGAATGGAAAGTATGATCCTACAATTTTTTCAATGAAAAATTGGGAAAAATATACATTCCATCAAATTTTAAAGCATGAAAATGTATTTGATGGGTATTCAAGTAACATCTTGAGGTGTGTTGACTAAATTAATCGTATGATATATTGATTGAAAATTCATGATTCACATATTTTGTTATAATAGTTACTACCATTGGAATCAGCTATATTTTTACCTTAAAAAGATAATGTTGTTGTAATCCAATTCTAAACATTTTTCAGGATACAATGTGAGAAATCTCTATATCTATTTGAGATTGACAACCTTCAACAGAGGTTTGAATTTACACTTTGTGCAATAGAGATGATTCTTCTGCCGTCATTTTTTACTGTCATGATGCATTTAACTATGAATTTTATTGATGAAGCTAAATTAGGAGGTCCAATTCATTATTTATGGATGTATCCAATTGAGAGATGGTTATTTTTATTTTTTCAGTTTTGTAAACAATTTTTGGAACTTGATTACATTCATAATTATGTTTATTTATTGTATTTCACAGATATCATGGAAATTTGAAAGCATACATGAGAAATAAATCTCAACTAGAAGGATCTATTCATGATGGCTATTTTGAAGAAAAGTGTCTTATATTTATTTCTAGATACTTGGATGATATTGAGACAAGATTTAATTGGGATCGACATGTGGAAGACACATCGACTCAATCTCAAATACATGGGAAATCCAAAATATTTCCTTCCATTGGCCGATCAGTTGGGAGGATCTCAAATGTAACACTAACAGAAATGGAATTATTACAGGAACATAGGAATGTTCTCTTGAATAATGAAATTACAGATCTATTTATTTAAGATTTGAGGATACAAATAGATAGAGCAATTAGAGGTCGAACATGAAATCAAAAAGATATAATGAAATCTATTAATAAAGAGCTTATAGAATGGTTTGCACGACGTGTAAGTTCATAAATATTGTAATAAATATGAATATTAGGTTGACACATATATTTTTTTATTATAATAAATTATATTTTTTATATCATGAATACTGATACTCGAGCAGAGATATCAGAATATTTGATGTTTCTTGCTCGGTGTCCTCTAAATCATGTTTGATTGTTCGACACTTACAATGTTAATGGATTTAGATTTCATATAGTCAATCAAGAAGATGGATTGAAAAAAAATAGTGGTATATTTACATTTTCTAAGGTGTGATACTATGGAAATCTAATCGATAATATTGAATTAAACTTCCACTGTATTTTTTTAGGTTTTTTATTAAAATTCAATTGGGTAGATATTGTTAAAAGTGTTAAAAGTCATTCCTTGCAATTTACTTATGTGAAATTCTATCACTTGATGGATGTTGGTGATCCTGAACTATGTGATCCATATATCTTTTCATCTTAAGAAAAAATTTTATATTATGTGAATGATATTTTGGAAGAAGGGTGGAGTGTATTTTCTCATGTAAAACAAAGATATTTGTATGGTATGGGTGATGAAGTGGAATATTTGACCTTTGGAATTAAATCTCATCAATAATAAGAATTAGAATTAATTTCCCCCCTTTATATTTAAAATATTAGTCTTGAAAGGATGAATGAAGTGGATGAAGTAATAGAGCAGTAAACTGACATGATTAAAGGAGAAAATGATTGTAGGCATAATTCTGCATTAATTTAGCAACCACTTATTTCATTTTTGCCATCATTCATTATCATTATTTTGTATATTCTTATAGTTAGTATTGTTCATCTATTATATTTTTTAATTTTTTATGCATATATTATTTTAAATATATGTTTACAACATAATTTTATTTGATCAAGTGACTGAAATTCCAATAAGTAAGTGATATATTGTTTCATCGACCATTGCGAGAGATAAAGATCAATCTCTCTGCCTACCTAGAACTTCTGAGCCACCATCCACTAGTCCCCTACACCATATCTCAAACCCTTTGTGTGAATCCCTTCCATAACTCAATCATTTCCTCACACTTCAAGAGCCTTAGTAGTGGGAAAGTGGCACACCACTTCTAGTTCTTCATCATGATACTTGAGGGTGACTATTATAGGTAAAATGTTTATTATGAATAAATTTATTGCAATTTTTTATAGTAAATATTTGTTCATTGTAGATGGAAACAAAGAATCAATTTATAAAATTATTAAATGTTTATATGTATGGAATTTTACCGGAGAGAATATAGTTTTCCAATTTGATTTATATGGGGTCCCTACAAATGACACTAAAGGATTACTTGGCTAGATTTTAGGCCAGCTGGCCACAGAGCCTGTTTCCCTTATTATTTCATCTTATGATTAGAGACATATGCTTATAGAATGTATATATTAAATTTATGATTCCCAAATAAAGAAAATTATAAAACATTATCATGTAATTGAATGTCATGTTATTAATATTTTCAAAATGAATTTCTGTGTATAGATTTTTTCCCATATTACGATTGTCGATGTGATATCACGATTGTGGACATTGAAAAATTATGGAAACAAATGGAAAGAATTTAAATGGAGATTGTGGGGAAATTTCAATGATACTTCATTGACCACCCAACAGATGTTTGACAAGATACTTGATGGGGTACCTATAGAGTAGTGTAATGTTTTGGTAGACAAGCATCGTGACGAAAAAAATATGTTATTTAAATATAAATTTCTATATTAATCTCATTTTACATTTATAGATTTATATGAAGAGGATATGAAATTGAATACATGAATATTAAATAGAATTTTATTTATTTCAGGATCTTTCAAGAATGAATTCATCAAGACGGGCGAAGCAGGTGATCCCAAATACTACAGGGTCAATGAGTTTTTCAAGAAGCCTATCTCGTCTGGTTATCTTTTCATTAGTTTAAAAATTTATATGTCAATATTATTTTTTTAATATATTAAATTGTTGATTTATGTTTTATTATTGCAATCACAATGTTTAGGGAATTATGAATCCCAAAAAAAAGTGTGGTTGAATGTTCACCAAAAATATTTTGGATGTTTTATTAATGAGCCTTCCAAAAAAGTTGGTCTATAAACTCATTTTTAATTATATTATATTATAATACTTTATTAAAATGTTAATAAATATTTCTTCTAATATGGATTCTATTAGATTTATATTTAAAAATAAATATCCTTGGGATGCCAATCCAGTATAGTCCTACTCAATCTCCTTGGTTGACATGATTATGAATGTCCTAGTGAACGATATCTTGGTACAGTGCGCGGGATGGGTTTATGACCCATACCATATGAGGCCCTTTGAAGGACACCGAGTATTGTAGTAAAATATACTCCTATATGTAGTTAGTACATATCCCTAGATACTCAGAGAGAGATTGTTTCTCTACGAAACATAGTTCACGTCCAAGGGGCTCAGATATCTTCTTTGCAGAAAGAGTTGATTGATTTATATTCGAAGATGACTAGATCTTCCCCAGTTGTATTTCATCGATAGGTGGTGATCATGTAAGTCAAAAAAATTAAAAATCATATAGTTTTCATTCCTTTATTTGTTTTATGTTTAAATATAAATAATCAATAGTATTTAATTTTCAATATAATGTTATTTCAGGTGGTAAAAGGAAGTAGAGATTGGGGTGGAGAGGGTGATGATCTTTATTTATCATCAGTATGTTATTAGTTTTTTTTGTTGATATCTTAGACAAATATGGTAGTAGTTGGTTTGTATATGTATCATGTGTGGAACGTTGTTTTGATAGATCATTATCATGACCTAACATTTTCTTCATTTCTCATGTTTCCATTTATGCTTATTATTGATTTCTTGATGATTCTTTTTATGTATTCATTTCTCAAGTGTGATATGAACCATATATGTCGATTTTTTTCATGATTCATTTTTCTAAAATATATTAGGTTTGATACCCAAGGATGAACGATCAATAACATATCCTATAGTAATAGGAACCAATCAATTCATTGTTCTTCGAAAAGGTCCTCTATAAAACATTTTCTTGTGTATAGGAGGAGAAAGATGAGATCTTTAGGAACCATTATGTAACAATGAAATAAACAAATTGATGTGAATTAGAAAGTGTCTCACATTTCGGGTATAACCAGTGTAATTATAATTTTCACCAAGGTCTATTATTGGAGACTCCAACATCAATACATATATTGAATCATCATAAATCATTCAAGATATAGTTTTTATATAATACTCTTATACCTATTAGGCTCTTTCATATGGTATGAGTCATTTTTCAAAACACAGGTTTATTTATAAAGAACCAAATTCTAAAGATAATTATATATATTTGGATAATATGTAGAGGAAGACATATCTTACTAGGTAGACTGCTTGAGGATGTTTCATGTCATACAAGATGGGCCATGCAGCTCATAGTTTATCAAAACATGGAAATGACTAAAATAATCATCAGTATGTGATCATATAAAAAATACGTATGTATATGAGGTTTAATGTAGTTTAAACATATTTTTAAAATGAAATGAACATGTCTTCATGCCAACCCTAGGGATGGAAAACCAATGTGAAGAAGAAACCCACTCACTAAGATAAAGTTGGGGAATCAAATTCTTGTTTTTTGTTTGGATTTAAAATATGAGATCTAGGAATCAATATGAACCCAATGAAAATAGACATCATTCTACAACTAGTTATTATAATTTTGGGGAAAATATGATAACCATGACTTATAATTGAAAAATAATAGGGAAAAAATTAAATAAAATGAGTGTAATGGTACATACCATTGATGAACATCCATTTGTTCATTATCAAGTCTTGGGGATTTTTAGGGAGAGTTTTGTGATTATTTGGTTGTTTGATGTGGTTTTTTTGCCTTTTGAAGGCCACCACAAAGTGTGCACTGACATGTCTGGATATGAAGGAGGTATTTTTATATTGGGCATGCTCTTTTGAATAATGGGATATATATATAACCATGAATTGATAATTACATGTTGTTATGCTTGTTTTCCTAGTGGTATTCATATTCACCACGAGAATATTGAATTACCCTTGGGAGGGCATAGAATATCAGAGGACCACCTATCTAAAATAGAAACCAAAGCACACCACATTATAGCCTTGGGAATGGGGAAGGTAAAATGGCTAGGAAATGGGAACTAGGTCAATGATTCTATACATGGATGAATATAGAAGAAACATTATGGATTTGACCACTCCATGTTCTAAAATTTCGGGGAGGCCAAATTCCATTTTAAAATGGGAAAAAAGATTATACGACGATGAGGGTTCTAGATCACACTTTTACAAAACCCCCAATATGAGTTCTGGATATTTACAATGTTTTGGTAGAGTCCATTGCGATTCACATATAATAAGAGATTTATTACATCCTTGTTTTGAATTTTAGAATTTCCCTCAATTCTTGGTTGACCCTTACTCATCCTCCCCTTCCACAGTCACCTTCCATAGTGTTCCTAACCACATGGATCATATTGAATCATTTATATTAATGTTAGTTTATTCTTTATGGCCATCACTTTCCCTAATAATCCTTTATTATCATTCTAATATATTTGAAAGTTAATTATGGTGGCAATTCACCTCTTTTTTGGGTTGTTTTTTATGGAGTATTATTATTCATGGGTTTCAATAGTGATTAACGTGAGATTTGTGGTGGTTTATCCTTTCTTCTTTTTCATTTATCCTTGATTATTCAGTTATGTTTATGGATTCTTCATCTCCCCTTCTTTATATGTACCTTTTGAAATATCATGCTTTGGTATTTCATTTGTAAAATTGTACATATCATCATAATAAAGATAATGAACAAACATAATTGAATTATAAGGGGAATGGAGAAGTCACTTAATTTTTACTTATTCTTGTTATTTATTCTTATATGGCCATATTTACTTTGTTTTCCAATTTTATCTTATTTTGAGAGAGTGTGTTGTTTTGGTTTTTATAAAAATTATATGTATGTTTTTAAAATATCACCACATATGTTAAGAATATGAATATATATCGAACTGATAAATTTGTTTCACATGAAATATTGTATTTATGTGTGAATACCCTTCATATTAATTTAGTAATTATGATAAAAAAACTTATTGAAACTAAATTATGCATGGTGGTTTTGATGTGTGGTGGTTATGATGTGTGGTGGTGGTGATATGGGGTGGTTGTGATGCGGGGTGGTTGAAATGTGTTGTGATTATGATGTGTTATATTTTAAATCAATTGGAATTTTTTTTCAGAGGGAATTGGTAATGGGAATGCAGTATTAGTTTCTCTTTTTTGTAAATCTAGCTTTATCAGTGGTTTTAACTACCACTATAATTATAGTATTTTTCTATCTGTGGTGGTTCAAATAAACGCTACTGAAAATGATTTAGTGGGGGATAAAACTATCACTGAATAGTTATCCTATTCCATTATTATTTCCAGTCGGGTTTTTTAGTTTTAGTGGAGCTTTTCTGGGTGAAGTTGATATTTTATTTAGTGTCGGTTATAACCACCTATAAAAAAATCACCTTCACTAGTAGAAAACGCCGCTATAACCATAAAAACGCTGGGAAATAAACCCACTATGATGGTTACCATAAACTACCATTAATCAAGGAAACCATTGCATATTGTATGCTGACATAGTCATTTGCTGCTGTTTTTGGAGACCGCCACATAATTATAAGCCGAAAGTTTAATCCAACACCATTTTCTAAAAAAACACATACAAAAGGGTCATTTTCTTATAGTGCATGTTTGATATATTTTTTATCTATATTCACTAAGGATTCAACTACACTAATATATATATGTTTAAATATAATAAAATTGATCTTATAAATTTTTTAAAAAAATTAACACTATAAATAAAAAATATAAATTATATAGTTGAAAATTTGTTTGTAATTAAATTTCAGTATTAAATATTATTCATAAAATATGAAAGTACTCAGAATAATACCAAAAATACACCTAAAGTAAAAATATATGTCCCAATTTCTAAAATTAAGAATAACTATTCCTATAAAATTTATAAAATTATCCATAATTATAATTAATATAGTTTCACCATTAAAATAAGTCATAAATACTTTAAAAAAATATACAATTTTTTATGCAAAAAATTAGATTTATTATTATATATTGCGTAAATATTTATTTAATGAATGTCCAAAATATTTATAATCATTTGGAAAATTAATATTGTTATTCATATTCATACTAACTTTGATTATTTATAGGTTATATCATCAATATTATAAAATAATGTTAATGATTTATTATTCATCATAATAACTCAGTCTTTGGTGAAACAAAGGATTTCATAGAATCACCTCATTGCGTGTCATATATTATATTTGAAATACAATCCCTTTTAAGTTAAAATTACTATTTAATTCAAAAAAATTAATTATTAAATTGTTATTCTATCATTACCAAGTATGTCTTATCCTTCCCCCTTTTGGAAATTTTTTCATCACAATTTTATTCACATTCCAAATAAGTGGGGATATAATTCTCTTAAGGCGTTTTCAGATTTCAATGGTGCCTCTTAAAAATTATTTAATTTCCATAATTCCCTAACTAGATGAATAACCATATTCCACATCACTTCCTTTATAAAGTCAAGAACCATAATAGGTTGTTCCTCATAAGATTTATTCTCTTCTTGCTGAAATATTTTAGGCAAAAAAACATTAGATGAATCTTGTTCGTACATTCTTTACATTGATAAATAAATTACATTTTTACCTGGGATAATATCTGAGGTAAAACAACATTGTAGGAAACAGATCAAGATTTCTCCATGATTTCATTTAGTCCAATGAATCATGGAGTCAGTTTCCCCATCTTATAAAATGGAATCAATCTCTTCCATAGATAATATCTGAGAATTAAAGGATCACATACCTTGAAATAAATATCTTTAATCTGGTTATCCTCACAAACATTATCCCTACATTGAGGTTCCCTCATTTTTTCAGAATGGCATGAAATTGATCTACCATTTATACTACTAACTCTAGTTCAATCAAATTTATTTCTCTTATATCATCCCCCAAAGCTGGTGTTTGACACCACCTTCCACATAATTCCTAAAATGGTTCATCTTTTTACTAGAATGAAAAATATTATTATAAGATATTTACATAAAATAAATATATTAATCCCATCTTCCCTGGAAGTCCATTGACCAAGAATGAAGCTTATCTTCAGTGGTATAAATATTTGTCTCAAACTGTCTATTGGATTGAGGATGAAACGTAGTAATAAATCTTAATTTTTTTCGAAAAAAAAATTTCCTTTCCAAAAATTTTATGTTAACCTCGGTTCAACATTTTATTCAATTATGATTGGAACTGCATGTAAACTGATAACCTCATTTTGATAATATTTAGAAATATTCTCTAAAGACATTATATATTGAATGGGAATAAAATATTGATATTTATATATTAGATCAAAAATATCCCAATTAAAATTTTTACAATGATAATTCATTGGAAATAATTCCATAAAATCTGTTGATATATTCTCAAATTTCTACTTTGGTGTTAGTAATGTCTTAAGAATAACTTTATAAAACTGTAATTATGCTTCAATTTTCGATGAAGTCAAATACTACAAAAAAAATTCACCAACTGTTTTTTCATTCCATCCCACTTGTAGTACTACCAAATGTCATGTATATCATTGTGATTATAGTATAAATGGAAAAAATGAGAACTGTGAGCTTCAATCAACAACTCATTCCCCAACTATGAATCACAAGTAACACATAATATTTTTCTAAATATCTAAAAACCTTCTCCGCTAAAATTAAAAACATGAAACATACCATTAGTAATGGGTTAAAACATTTCAAGAAAATATTGAACAAACTTTTGATCCATATTAATTATATCTATCAATGATCACCTCATTAAAACATGAATCATAATAAATAATGTCCAGTGATCTAAAACATCTATTCCAAAACTCATTAAATCATTAACTATTAAAATAAAATTGTAACATGGTTAATGTCACATTACTTTATTAAACTCAAATCATCATCCACCTAGATTGGTTTTCTAGGATGATAATGAATCATGAAATAAAAATCCATAGTTATGTCCAACTATCTTATTTGTCTTAGTTTCAATTCATTCTGTGTAAATATACACATCCTAATGTTCTAATATGTATATATTTCACACATCGCAAAATAAAAATTATTCCTCTATAGTTTGGATGAAAAGTTTATATTAGATAATTCTAAATCATGTCTAGGGTAATTTAACTCATTAGGATTCAACTAATATGAAGCATAAGTAAATACCATATCATTATTCATTACGACACATCCATGTTCTTTTAATGATTCTATACTGTAGATGATTAATTAATCATTTCTATAATTCAAGGCCAATACTAGAGTAGTCACCAATAAAATTTTCATATCCTTACAAAAATCCTCACATTCTATTATCTAGATGAAGATAACTCATTTTCTAGTTGACATGGTTATCGGGATACTCAACTGAATATAGTTTTAAAAAACCATTGGTAGGAACATTATATTCTAATAAAAATAAAAATCTTTGTGATATTTTTGGGTCTTGGAGAATCTTTAAAAATATTAATTTTTGAATGATAAAAAATAATGGAATCTTTAGTTATAATATGACCATGGAATAAAAAATATTGCAACAAAAATTTACATATTTTAAAATTACCATATAGTTTCAGTTCTTTTAAGCATTAATAAAAACACTTATATTCCTTTAATGTTTCTCTTGGATTTTTTATATACCAAAATATCTTCTCTAAAAAAACCAAAAACTTATCCAAGAATTTTTTTTCTATCCAATGCTTAACTACCATTGGAAATTATTTCTTAGGGAAAATATTCCAAAATTAATCCCATTCCATGTTATAAATATTTTCACATAATATTTTATTATAAACCATTGAAACCACAAATCATATTCACCTAAAAAATATTTAATAGCTAGAGTTTGATTTTGGTCATCCAAATAATACATGACTTGGAATATATTTTCTAGAGATTTTATTCATACTTTGGCTATCACATGGTCAGATTATCCCCTAAATGAATAGGTGTGTTGCCTCATAAAATGGTCTACTATCTTCATGTCTTTATTTGGTAGATAGGGTTTCAATATACCACTGACACCACCACCATTATAGTATGTTTCAACGGATCCATTTCTCTAACAAACTACACCATTCCAATTCCTACCAAATTAGGTTACAGATTCTGAATGATATTTTCCTCTTGGTTACTTCTAAATAATGCTTCATAATTTACATTATGAAGTATAATTATGAACAAACATACCTTATATGACTAAACATGTTTATGTTTAAATCCTATATTATTCTAACATAACCTAAAAGTAAAATCTTCTAAGGGATCACAATTGGCACTATCATAACATCTAATTTTATATTAATAACTCCATAATACATACTATAAGTCACAAGACTTAAAAATTAAATAATGTTTTGGTATGTTAAGAATTTTACTTTCTTTCAAATTGAGGATTTTTCTGATTTAGAGTTTTAGAGAATTAGTCCCAAACACAGACATAAAAAACCATAAAATACAAAGTAGACACTTAAGAACATTATCCATTTTCCATTATATAATTATTTTTAAGTTAATAATGATACATTTTATGAAAATATTCCTAACATTAAACATTAATTCTTCATGTACCTTACTCATCTTTACGCTCCATGAAATACATTAAAAATCATTGTATTCACATAAAAATCCCAAAAAGGGAGATAAAAAATTAAATTTTTACCAAATTAATAAAAAATAAATATAATGAATAATTTATCATAATTATATAATTTTCACCATTAATAATTATTAACTATATTAGACTAAAAATAAGCTCATTTAATATATTTTTTTAAATAAAAAAATTACCATAAATCCCATTACAAGCCTAGATAAAACATATTTTGTATCATATGAATTCATTGTACTCATCACTATTATAAATATAATAACCATGTAGTCAACTTCCACACAAGTATCTATTCAAAAATTGAATATCAATATGACAGAATTCTATACCAAATGCATTACTGGGCTTTCAGAGACCCACATATCGTTGGTTTATCACAAAACACCCGCCATTGTTTTATCACTAAACGAACCATTAAATGTATAAGTACCTTTATATAAATATAAAACATAAAATATTAATATTTTCAATATATCACACATAAAATAAAATCTTCAATCATAATGAATATTTCCATGATTCTGAAAAAATCAATCCATTTTTGAAGTCCAAATTTAATAACAAAATATCAATCAAATAAAAAATAGAAAGGGTGATTTATTTTACCTATTGAAATAAAAAGTAATGTACTAGAATAAAAATAACAATATTTAAATAGAATTTTCATTATAATCCTTTTACATACATATAAATAAGTTTTTAATAAAAAATCAGGCATATTAAAATTGATATTTTTTGAAATTAAATATTTAACCATTCAACTTGTCTGATACCAATTATAACACTTATATAATAATCCAATGGAAATAATAACATTTATAAAACATTATATAACATGATAATTGATAAAATATATATATGGGTCCATATATACACCTTATAAAATAATAATTTTTAATATCCTCAAGAAATGCCTCAATGAAAAGTGATAGATACGAAATTCCTTAACATGAGGCAGACTTGTCAAACTTGTCATTATATTCCAAAAAAAATATGTTAATTTTTTTACATTATTAATATATGTTTTTAATTTTATTATTTCTTTTAATATACTTATTACAATGTTTTATACAACTATTTAAACAAATATGTCCACCTAGGGTGTTCTGATCATATTCAGTTAATGTATAAAAATGAAAAAGTCTTATGACAATGGGAAAGTAATTAATTACATAAACATCAGAAAAATAATAATCGTTAATTAATTATGAACATAATTCATTGATTATACATTTAATCCCATTCATGAAATATTGTTATGAAAAACTAAGCAACATTCCAATCATAGAGATGGTAGGTTGTTTGTACACATGAGTGACGATCTAATTTTTCAATGTTAGTTATGGAAAGAAGGAAAAAAGATTTATCATTAAATATAGATAATTATATAACATATATTATATTATTTAGTCATATATAATTATTTTTATAGGAAATTAATTACATCAAATTGAGTTGGTGGTAGTCCACCCATCCACGAATGACCTTTTCACCTTTTCAGTGTGTGAAAAGGTAATGATGAAAATTATATATGATATATATATATATATATAGAATAGAAATTGTGTTATGAATATAATATATCATATATATATATAATTTATTTTTTTAAACCCATCTTTAATACATTCAATGTAATATTTGAACGTATCACATCACTTTGATGAGGTGGTAGTCCACCTATCCACAATCGATGTTATCATATTTCTACAAAATGAAATGAATGAAGGTTAAAGTTATTAAAAACTAAATAAATATAACGAAAAATTATATATCATACATATAAAATATAAAATCAGTATTTACATTATAATTCCCTAATAGGTAACTTCTTAATGGTAAAAGGAATGATATTGTTTGGCGAGGTGGTAGATTTTCGTACACAAAAGATAATTTAATTACCGATTTGATGGAAGTGTGGGTAGGTTTTCAGATCAATAGTTAAGAAATAAGTATATTAGGGATAATTATTTTATTATAAAAGCATTTAATAATAATAATTCAATGGGTGGAGAAGGAAATAAATCACAAATGTGTGTCGAAGAATGTTACTCTTTTTCAGGTAACTCCATTTTCTTTCACTATATGTCTTTAGTGGATGTATTTTTTCACATGTTGGGGACAATAGGGTCAGTCTAGTGATATTGATGTATTATTTGGGTGGGGTTCAGTAAAGCCAAAGGGAATGAGTGGTTTTTATATGTTAAAATGAGAGGATTCCTTTTATAAGTGGGGAAAAGGACACCATTGGTATTCAGGATACTTTTGGAGATCATACCACGATTTACTTGTCCAAAAAGAGTTAAAATCGACAATTTTTTATAATCATAGGATTTGATGTCTAAATATATCCATAAAATAATTTTTAGGAATGTGTAGGCTCATTTTTACATGTTATCTTCCATATTATCCAAAAAAAATTTATTTCCCTTAATAACTGAAAATAATTTTAATTAATTTTACATAAAGTTTTTTCAAAATTTTTTTTTATCTTATTAAAAAAATAAATACTATTCAAATTCCAAATAAATAATCCATTTTTTCATATTGAAATCAGATAATTCACATAAAATAAATAAAATTTAACATCATAGACGAGGTGAAAAACCAGGGTTTTAAAGTAAAAAAGTTGAAAAGATTATTTTGTTTCCATATCAAAATTAAATGAACTATTTTTTATAATGACATAAATTGTTTAAAAATATATTAAACAGATGTCATTATATTTTTACACCAATTAAAAAATTTATTTAACTAAAAAATATTTTGATGTAAAATCAAATTTCAATTCAAATTCTATATTATTTACTTTTATACATAATATGGATGTTCTTAGATAATTTCCCAAAATACATCCAACATAATTTTCGTATTAAACATTAAAAATTTTACTTTATTTTTTCATATTAAAATTATAAATGTTTCAAAATTATATTTAAAATATTTGTTCCATTAAATGGTGTTAAAATAAAGTAATAAAAATATTCATAATTTATACATAAATTTGATTTGTTCTTATATAAATCATAAAAAATAAATTGGATGAAAGATAAACAAAATTACAAAAATGTGTCTGTAGAATATAGTTTTTTCATATAAATTCCTTCTAGTACAATAACCATGTGATGAAAACCTTATTATAAAATAAAATTAACAACCTATTATTTTGCAGTATAATATTGTCTTTTGTGAAAAAAAAAATATTTTAGAGAAAATAATTATTGGAACTCTTGTATTCTATTCGAAATAGTATCCATTTTAGTGTAAAGTTACTATATAATTCATAAATTTCAATAAATATAAAAATAATTATTCTATCATTACCTAGGATGTAACAATTTTATATAATTATGTTTTTTTAATCATGAAAATGGATTACATAATTGTAATCAGAAGGTATAATTTCAATAAAGATGAAACTTTTATTTTTAAACTATATGTATAGTTACATTTTAAATTTCTTTACCATGGTGAAGGTCAAATAGAGTAATTCTGTGTAAAAATAATATTATAAATATTAAATTATTACCCTTGTAAGAGTTATAATTTCTTTAAATGAGTGAATGTTCAACAAAATCATTTTTGGGCCGAACTTAACACCTCTTGGAGCCACATGGATAACTTTATGCCCCTTATAGTATTTTATTTTAATGAGAAATAAAATATATCATAATTATGTATTAATATCTATAAATTTTTTAGAATACAGATATTCATAAGATATGTTCAAATTGAATTGTTTATTTGACATATCATTGTTTTATATAAATCATGTCAATTTATTAAATAATTTTAGTGATAAAATATTTACCTTAAATACAAACACAATGATAGTATAGTAATTATTCAGTTAATTAAAAAAATAAATAAATCATATTGCAATTATTAAAATAATTATAATATTATGCAAATAATTTCATACAAAAATTTAGATATTACATAGATATATTGGGGATACATTGATATATTTATTTCAAAGATACCGGGTTTTATTGATTTTTTGAAGAGGGTAGTGTAATGAATAGTTCCATAATATACAGTAATGATATTTAAAATATATAATATTTTCTTAAATTATATAAAATTTATAAAATATACAATTAGGAAATATAACATGGATATGGTAGAAAATTTCTTTTGAGATACATTTTTTTATTTTTGGTATTTTTAGTAACTATATTAATGCTTAATGTGTAAAAAATCAATGTTTTCTTGGACATAATTAATGGTTTTAAATATGGATTAAAACTAAAAAATAAGGGTAAAAATATGACCTAAAATGAAAAAATAATATTGGATGGAAGGATATATAACCATTCATTCCCAATCTTATAAATATTTTATTTTTGGATCCATTTTTAATTGATATTTAAATTATATTTATTAAATATTTCGAGAAGTTCAATAATGAACCTCCACTGTCTAATAAAAGGGACCAAATTATTATCTTTTTATTACTCATAAAACCCTATTGGGTTACCCAAAGATATTCCCAAATACCTTACTAGAATCCCACCATTGGATTTATGGCTATTATTTGTATTATAACATCATCCATATTGGTCTTAAGGTGTAACACAACAAAGAATTTCTAATGAGGAGGAATCGTTTTTAATTAACTAGTTGTGATTGTTTCTATATCCACCTCCTTAAAATATTATTCATCTATGTTGAAATAATACATAAAAAATCTTAAATATAATTATATCCTATTATTTAAATTTTGGAAACAAAATCTATCTCCACTTCCTTCAAAAGGGGAAAAAGTTATTGTTCTTGTGTATAACGGAATATAACCTCCTATCTAATATAATTAATTTTATATCACCTTATATAAATATTTTTATAGTGATGGAATAAAGTTTTGTATATTATATTCCTTAAAAAAATTTAATTATGAAAATATTATATATAATTTTCCTTCATTAATTTCTATATACAGAAAAATAAGGATTTCATTCATGCATACGCTTAAATTATCATCTCCACAAAGCGTTATTGTTCGTTTTTATCACAAAATCACACGGATGATATATATTATTATATTAAATTAATAATATTATATTTATGATATTATTATAATTATTTATATAATGAATTATACATACCTTCTTTCCAAAATGATCATTGAAAAATTGAATCATTACTCATGCAAACATACAAATTACCGTACCCAAAATTATGACATAGATAATTTTTCAAATCCCTAAATAATGTTGTCAATTTAATGAATATTTTCTCTATTTATGATATAATTATGTTATTAATATGATTTTGGAGATGTTGTAATAACATCAAAATTGACTATTAACGTTATACTGAATTTATTTTGGAATCACATAAAAATGTTTTCATAACAAATGAGATTAACATTTACAATTAAGTAATATATATAACATGAAAAGAATTGATAAAAAACAAATAATAAATATAATTTTTTTTATCAAGAAATTAAATAATTTACATTAGTTTATTATAAAATATTATAAATATTGTACGTAGTGATTCAGTCCTAAGGTAAGGGACTTTGTTAAAATCCCTTTTTAAATTATAGTTCCAACTATTTTTACAAAAGAAAAATAGAATGTTTATTAACTGGTATGGAGTTAATATATTTTTTCACCTTTAAGATGATTTAATATTTTTATGCTTCATTTAATGTTTAGATTATTTTTTCCAATAAGACTATTTAATTTATTAGAGCATGACTTTGTAAAAATGAATGGTGATATTCCAAACAAAGGTTTATTTATTGAATGCTTTATATGTTATGAATATATCATGGATTGTGGGAATTTTTTATGAGGATTACTGGTCCCTTGAAAAATAGAGGC
The DNA here is from genome assembly GCA_963277665.1 of Viscum album. NCBI lineage: Eukaryota > Viridiplantae > Streptophyta > Magnoliopsida > Santalales > Viscaceae > Viscum > Viscum album. The sequence continues at coordinate 131,125,754 of OY728134.1, read as the reverse complement.
AGGTTTGTCCCATTTTACCTTTAATATCCATTGGGTAAAGGGATGGAGTTAACTAGTAGGGTTTTTCATAAGATATTAATGGAATATATTGTAGTTTTTTTCCAAATATAACTATGAGTGATAGTCCCTATGTAACCATTGGTGCAATAGTATATGAAATAGTTATACAGAAATGATTCAATAAATTACCTTAATGATTTATTTTTTTTATGGATTTTATATGAAACAAGTTATTTAAAATGGAATTCTAAAGATCTTATGTTTTTGGGGTCAAACATATATATATTTGTGAAAAGAATTCATATTTTCATAAGTATTAATGGAATAACAATTTCCTCATTATATTTATGTCCTTAAATTTTATTTTCATTTTCATCTCATGTTTTAAGAATAATCCTAAATTTAAAACAATTTCTAAGAGAATGTAAGAAGTTATTTTTATTATTATGAATATTATTTATTAAAAAGAATTTTTTAAATGATTTATATTATGAAAAATGGTATAACATTTTATTAGTATAAAAATTTTATAAATAGGGTTTCTATGTATGAATTATGAATTAATTCTCTAAATTTATAAACTAAAAAGATACACAGAATTGTAGGAATGTAAATTCCATTTCAACAACCCTATAATATGAAATTTTTATAGTTCTTTCCATAAAGATGGTATCATCAATGTGTTTAGAATAAATTAGTGATTATGGATTTTGGTTAAACATACATTATGAATCTATGTAAATTATTTTATCGAAATAATTTTCGTTATCTTTTTATATTTAGGAATGTCTATTACAAATTAATGGAGATGTATCTTGAAAATAAATTATATCTCTTTCTAATGACATAGTTAGAATAATTATTAAAAACCAATGCCCTCATTATGTTTAAACTTTTTCCGACATACCACACACCTCCAAATATTTGTATTAAACATTAAACACCCTCACTATAACTCGATTCTTGTGGGGTTCATGGGATTTCTTATTCAAATCCATATTTACCAATATTCATATATTTTAATAAAAGGTACACATCCTCAAGGTATTTGAAAATTTATTACCTTACAATATTATTTTTAATAATATTATGATTATGTTACTTATTCTATTGAATAATACCCTCTGGTATAGTATTTATATATTTTTTTCACATAATGTCATTCATTATATAATTATGGAATTTTAAAATTAACCTGTATTGATATTTTTAAAAACCCCATGTCATATTATTTTTTATAAATCTTGTGTCATCAGATGTTTTGAAAATATATCACAGACAAATTTTTTTTCCAAAAATATATCTCCATAAATATGATGTTGTACATGGTGTATTGGGATAATGGATTAAAGGGTCTTCATCTAAGAAATCAAGAATTATTTCACTGAGAGGACCTTTTATCTACTTGAACAAAATGGAAATGAAATTAGGTGGAGATCAATATTAAGGTATGATTTTATTTCCTCTTGTAAATTTTTTATTTAATAAGTGGTAGACTAAATATCAGATTTAGAGATATAAATTATTTTTACAATTTATATGTTGTGGAAATTATGATTTGGGAAACAAAACAAAAGGTATAATAGAACCTTATATGTTAGAATATTATTTTAAAGGATGGAACATTAATTTTCTTGTAATAATGTTTACTTTTGACTATAGTCAAACAAGTAAATGAATGTAAAAAATCTATAAAAAGGACTTTGAAACAAAATGTTATCTAATTAAATTTTTTAATGGTGAAATCAAATTCCTTTTGATCAATCAAATATTTTTTGTTTTGTGATTGTTAAATTTCTAATGACCATCTTCTCTATCACCTTCCATTTGCACAAGCTAGCTATATTTATATTCCATATCCATGTTTTCTTAAATGAAACCCTAGTATGAGTTCTGTCATGTGACCATATTACATTCATTTCTCTCTTTTCAAATGGGTGTTTTATTAATCCCAATTTTGATATGGGATATTAATAAAGTCACTTTAAATAGTTGACCCCTGTTAGTAAGACCGTGTTAAAATTGAGAGGATAAAATTTATTGAAGGGAGAATATAACATTTTAATATTCTAATAAAAAATAAATTGGTTTGATAGCGTATATGATTCACCACATTGAGTTTAAACGAATGAATAAATAATATTATTTAAATATTAAAATTTTATCCTAGCCATTAGAATTGCATGTTTGAAGAGGATTAAGTAAATTATGTAATTATGGTTCACAAACGTATATATAATGAATTTTTTTGGGACTAATTAATTATAAATGAAAATTATACCCTTTTGAAAATTAATTGTTGTATTTTCCTCATAAAAAATTAAATGTGTACAATTGTGTTTTAAAAACAAAAATAATAAAATAAATCTTATTAGATTATGTTAATGAAATAAAATATAAAAAATATTTTATATAATTATTAAATTTCATCTTATGTGTTTTTATGAAATGATATAAAAATAAATCTAATTGTATCAAAAAAAAATATATTTTTCTAAAGTAAGTTTGACTACCTTTTGATTGAGATATTGTTAAAAAAATAAAAAAATCATAATTATTATGTAAAAAAACAAACTTATTTTTTTAAATAAAATTATCAAAACATTTCTTAGTTAATTTTTTGCTATTTTTCCGATTAGATTTATTTTCTTGATGAATAGTAAAAATCAATCCATTATAATTGAAAACTGTATTTTCATCTAAAAAATTTGTAATGTTAAATTATATTTTAAATTAAGATAAAAGTAAAATTAGATCAATTATATATCTATGAATAAATTTTAGGACATTTGAATAATCTTAATATTAAATTTAATGTAAAAACATTTCATACTTTTTGAACGTTTCTACATTAAAAGATCACTTTCTCACCCCATCTATAATATTAATTTTAAATTAATTTTTTCCACTTATATGTTTTTAATTTTAAATAATGGATTATATATTTGGAATAATAAATTAATTTTTTTTAAATAGGTTACTTTTAAATATGGAAAGTATGAATAATAACTATATAAATTTTTTGAACTTGATTATGGGTAAATCTGGAGCTAATATGCTAAAATAAAATTATAAATTTTATGAAATTACACTAAGATATTCCCTAATGTTATTATATGATTATTGTTCAACCGAATTAATTCTTATGATCAATTTATGACCACTTTGATCCACATGGATGACCGTAAAACCCTTAAAGAATTTTATATTAAATAAAATTCAAAGATTCATTAATTATGTTTTAATAATTATAACATTTTTCATATAATATTGTCTAATGGAAATTTTAGACTAAAAATATTCATTTTAAAATAAAAAATAATTATATTAATCTTTTTATAATTTTTAGTGATAATATAATAACCGTAAATTTGGAAAAAATTATTATGCATTAGTTATTTAAATAAAAATAAAATTAATTAAATAACATTGAAACTATTAAAATTATTAAAATATGACATAATTATAATCATAAATGAAATTTATATATTACCATGAAATATTTTTGGTGAATTAAAATAACCAGTTTAAACATATATAATTGTATTGATTTTTTGTAAAAGGAAAAATAATGAATGTGTCAAAATTGACATTTTTTAAAGGAAATGTCCTGGTCAATGACCAAGACACGTTTAATTAAAATTAACAAATGAAATTACATTAGTTTGAGAGAGGAAATTTTATAACATTCTTTTTCATAGAGTGGGAGAAGGTCAAACTGCAAATCGTCGATCCATGTAATGCCCTGGTTGATTCCCTTGTTAGTAATACCATCTGCAACCATATTCTATTCACGGTTGGCATGTGTGGAAATGTAGTTGTGATCCAGAAGTGAGTCAAGGAAGTTTTTCTAACTTTTAGTAAGTGTCCAAGAAAGATAAATCACACCATTCCAAATTTCTTGGAAATTGGTGGATGATTCACTTTCAATCCAGATGTTTTTCCATCCATTTTGTTTAACAAATTTATTGGCACAAACCAGCACCATCATCTCAGGTTTAAGGGAAGAAGTAACACCACAACATCCATAGAAGCAATCATGGCAAGGACAGAAAAAGTCTCTGAAAATTTCTTCGCAACCTGAGGGTCCCAGATTTCCTTTAGAATCACCATCCACAATGATCTTGATCCATCCAGGAAGAGGGGCTTTCCAGAACATCTCATAATAAAATTTTGAATGGTTGAAGATTCCATCAATCCTAAGACATCTTAGGATCATAAAGTCACCAATTGAGTTGTCACAATGAGATTTCTGGATCATGGTGTAATCCCTTCTGGAAATCAGAATACTCGTCCGACATGAAATAAAGAATGAAGGGTAATTATTATGAATAATGAAATTTCTATCATAACAGATAACATGTAGGAGCTCTACAACATTAGATTGGAAGCAGATATAGATTTTTTGCAAAGAACCAAGCTCCATGCACCGTTTATCTTAGAGGAAATGGTGTCATATAGAAACCATCTGCAATCAAACAAGTAAGTAAAAAAATTCCAAATAGTAGAGGACGTAGCACATGAAAAAAATAGACGATTTATATCGTCCTTATGTTAATGATAGAGATGACATTTAGAAAAAATATGGATACAAAAATATTGGATACATATATCTGTAGGAATATGATTATGCAAAATACACCACCTGAGATTATGTCTTGATGTTTTAATCCAAGGATTTTCAAACGACTTTAATTAGGAATAATTAAACTCTATGTTCATGAATCAATGATTGTAAAAAATTTTGGAATCTAAAATACCTTTGTGTGAAGGTTCCCTAATAAGTAAATAGTTATCATTAGAGAAATGGTAACTATCAATAACCTACATGATAGAGTCAAGGATCTCCAAATTACTAGATTGTATAACCTCTTTTATAGAGTAGTTTATGCTGTCCGGAGAGGTATTAGGAGGTAACATGGAAATAAGGGGTTTTCAGTCTAGTTGTCAAGCCAAAAGTGTATGGTGGATTCCAATCAAACGATCCATGTAATGTTATACATGATGTGAACAAACGAGTTTCTAATGGAAGGCTAAAGAGTGGAATTGACATAGTTCAAATTCCCTTTTTTCAGTCTCTTGGAATTTATTTTTAAGGATGGAAATGGAGTCAAACTTGATATTGATCGGTCTCTAGGTAAGTCTGGATTTGGGAGCCTCAGTGAAAAGTTTGAGATTTTCAATACCTAGGAAACCCCTCTCAAGAGGTTTGCAGTAGGTCAAATAGGGAATGGTAATAAGTTTCCACTCAATAAAAATTATAGTCCAAACTAAAATTTTAATATAGGTATTTAATCTCTTGATACGACCAAGAGGCCATTTTTAGATCATAAGGGAGTAAACCATTTTAGAGACAATAACCAATTTCAAAAGGGATATCCAGCCATCCAAGGATATGGATTTCCATTTCCAAGAGGATAGTTGATTAATCACATGATCAAAAACAGCATTGAAGTATATGGATTTAGGCCTATCCCAAAAAATGGGTACTCCCAAATAGGTAAAATAAATGAAACATTCTTTGATGCCCAAATTTTTTATGATGTGACCTTTCCTATAAGGGGGGAAAAGTTTCCAAAAGAAGATAAAAGATTTGTTCCAACTAATTGATTGACCCGAGACCACTTCATAGTGGGATAAGTCATTTTTATGTTTAAGAATATTTCTCTTACCCTCATTAAGGAATAAGATTATGTCATTCAACATTAATAAGATGGGTCAGAATGTTTATATTTATAGACACTTGTATAGGTTTGATTTTGTTTTGAAGAACAAGATATGTGATTAGTTTGCTAAGATAGTCTTCCGCGATGGAAAAGAGGATAGAAAAGAGAGGGTCACCATGGTGAACACCTTTTGAGCATTTAAAATATTCCATGGAGGATCCATTGACAAGATTTGATATCGAGTATGATTTGAATAGAGAGTGAATCCTATTTATGAAGATAACATTAAAACTAAAACACTACAGGACATTGAAAATGAAGATCCAATCAATGGTATCAAAATCTTTACTAATGTGGAGCTTAATTGCAATATTGTCCCATATATAAATTTTGTTCAGAGAGTTGGTGCACTCTGAAGTAAGGAAAATGAAATCTGGTATGGATCTACCTTTGAAGAACCTGAATTGGTTCCAAGATATGATTTTGTTTCAAAAAGAATAATGTCTGTCGGAGAGGATTTTGGTAATGATTTTATAAAGAGAGTTTATGAGAGAAATATGTCTAAATAAATGGATTTCAGAGGCATTGACCACCTTGGGAATTATGGTGACTAATTGGGAATTGATACCATAAGGACACATACCAATATTAACAAAATATTTTACAATCTTGCAAACATCTACCTAAAAAACCTCCCAGTGGGGCTGAAAACCCCATTATTTAAACAACCGGGACCTGGAGCACTATCAAGGTAACGATTAAAGAGAGTGGATTTGACTTCATGGTCTAGGGAAGTACTCAACAGAAATAGGTTTTCAACATCATTTACCAAAGTGGGGATGATCCCCAGGAGAATATTCTTATTAATATTTGGACCATTAAAAATATTATCACAATAAGTGAACACATGATTAGCTATGGATGCCTCAAAGACATAGAGATTGTAATTTTCTTAATGAATGGATTGTGGGCGACTTAATTTCTTAATCCTATATAGGGGATTGTAGAACTCAGTGTTTCTATAACCATCTGTGAGCCACAATGTTTTGAAAACATTTATGAAAATGTTGTCTTTGAGCAATAAATTAGAGTTTATCTTAACATATATGTTTATTTCAATTTGGGGATTAGTGGAAAAATCAGAGTTAGTATAGTAACTTTGAATTTGATTGAGCTCCTTCTCAAGGTTGGAAATGCCCTCGTAAATTTTTTTAGATTTTGAACTACACCCACAATTGAGGAAATTATTAAGATGCTTAGGCTTGGTAATACTATAAAAGGTATCTGAGTGATGATTCATAGATTCCCAACAACTTTTGAGAAGGTGAGAGAAATCTAAATCAATAGACCAAGAATTATTAAATTTGAAAGGAATACTTGGTTTAACACTTTTAGAGTAAAGTATAACAAGAATAGGGTGATGATCATAGTTTAGTATTGGTAAGGTGATACTAGAGATGGTGTCTCACGCATCAATAGCTGGGACATTCACTGGAGCACTGTCAAGATTAATAGAAATGGCTTGATTATAATACCTAGGATACTATTTGAATTTAGCACCTGTAAGATTGATTTTGACCAGATTACACTCTTCCAAAGAGGCTGTAAATTTTCTACAAGAAATGGGAGAGTGATAAGGGTCTAGTTTTTTCATGGGGGGAAAGAATGGAATTAAAGTCTCCAATAACCAACCATGGACCATGGATGGAGTTAGAAACAGAGTACCCCTCCCCTCTCTAATAAAAGGTAATTATTTATTCTATTAAATTCAAAATTGAAACCATAATTGTTTATCCATTATCATCCCTAATAATTTCTTATAATCCATCCCCCAATTATATAGATATTTATTAGGTATAACACCATACATAGAGGTATTATTTTGTTTTGTGATGAAGGATTTCACAGGAGGATAAAAGGTTTTTAATTAAGTGTGTATTTTTTGTTTCTTCTTCAACCTCATTAAAATAATACTAATCCATGATGAAATAATTACTCTATTTTATTAAATATAGAATTATTTTTTTATGTTATTTTCAAAACCTAAACCAGTATCCAAATCGGAAAAATGGGAAAACAATTTATTGATCATGTGTATAGTGGACTACTGCCTCACGAACCAATAGAATTCATTTTCAATAACCATCCCTCCTGAAAAATTATAATGAATTATTGATTACATATTATAACAATGACATATATATCATTATTATATGATAATAAATTATTTTTTCCATTTAATTACATGATTATAAAATTGATTGTGTTATTCCAGCATACATGTAATTTATCACTTCAATGAAGCTATGTGATTCATTTTTCATCACAAAATCACATAGATGATATATATGAGTATATTAAAATTAATAATATTATATTAATATTAATATAACAATTTTCATGTTAATATTTTACTTAACTAATTTAAATAATGATCTTTAAAATATGGAAATGTTACTAATGCGTATGTATGTCTTACTGTCTTCATGATTACAACATAGTTTGGTTTTCATAATCATACATAATGATTTTGTTTAAAAGTATAAATTCTGAATAAATGAAATTATTATAATATGAATATTATTATATAGATGATGTAATTGTTCAAACTTGGAATATCAATATCATACTATAATTATTTTTAACACAATAAACAAATATCATCAAAACGTACAAAATAAACTAAAACAATTAAGTAATTGTATTAAATTAATAATAATTTATATAAATGGAATAATATACATTATTTTTTTTTTAAATTTACATATGTTTTTTATTAAATAATTTAATGATTTTATGTGACGAATCAGACTTGTCGTAAGTTAAGTTCTTTTAAAATTTATATTTCAAAGTTAATCTTCCATCTATATTTAGAAAATTAAAAAATAATATTTTTTTACATATACATAATGAATAGATTTTTATCAAATTCATGATAATTTAATATTTTCGATCATCCATAAAATTTTTAATATTATATTTTCCTATATAATGTTTTCATATAAGAGTTCCCAGCATTTTAAAAGTTAATGGCGAATTTCCTCAAGAATGGTTATTTTGTGCAATATTTATTTTTTATTATTATATCATGGTTATGGTGAATTATTTAAGATTATATTTGGTTTAGTAATAAACTAATTGAGGGTGATACCATTATAGATATTCAAAAAAATGGGTAATGTGATAATTTAACTAGTATGGTTTCTCCTAAGAGAGTAATGGAATATAATATAGTGGTTATTCCAAATTTAAATTTGACCGTTACTCCCTATATATCCAGGATAGATACAATATACTTAAGAGTGATATGGATTATATTCCACAAGTTACATTTATTATTTATTTTTTACTATGGATTTTACCAGAAATGCATAATTTCATAAGATATTCTAAAGATCTTATGTTATATGAGTCTAATGCACCCATTTTGTAATATTTTTATGTGTTTGAAAGTATTTATGGAATAATGGTTTATTTATTTCACTTTATGTCCCATACTGATCTTTTTGTTATGGTTATTTTTTTTAAAAGAAATTCACATTGTATAAACAAAGTTATGGGAAGGGGGGAATTGAAGATGACTGTTAAGAAGCATTATCCTGGAAAATAAATAATGTTTAACTTTAAATGTTTTAAATTCTGAAAAAATTGGTACTATTTTTTTAGAATCCATATTTTATGAATAAGGGTTGTAATATATGAATTCTACCCATTATATAATTACAAAAAATTAAAACAACCATAGAATTGTATGAAATAAAATTCTTGATAAAAAACCCTAGAATATATAATGTTTTTGGTCTGATCATTAAACTCTCCCATTAAAAACATAACTAAAACAAACAATAAAATAATTATCATTATGAACATTTATGAATAATATAATATATAGTAAATAAATATATATAAACAAATTAAAAATTCCAAAATTTAGAGGATATATAATTAATATTCTTTAACATAAAAAATGACTATCTATTCTTTATTAACAGTTTAAGGAATTAAAAATTAACAGTAAATAACTATTAAAATATAATTTCATAATATAGAATATTTAATTATATTAACAAATATATTAAAAATATTATTTTAGGAATTTATATGAGATAATATTATGAATTTTTAATGTTTTATAAAGTCAATTCTTTATAATAATATTTATCTGTTTATATTCATTTTAATGATAAATTTATAAATTTGATAATTTGAACTTTAAAAATGACAGTCATTTTTTAATTCCACAAAGGAATATTAGATGAAGGTTAATTTTTGAGTTTTGGTCTAAAATAAAAAAAATTGGTGAATATTGATAATACCATTTTTACCAAAATTGAACCATTATTAGATCGAAATAGACACGTTAAAAAATTAATTATTTAAATATGAATTTAATATTTAAAAAATAAATATTTTATATAAAATGTCAAAACTGGAGAACCTATGATTAAAATTTTAGAAACATAACTAATATTTTCCAATAAATTGTAATTTTTTCATTTCATTTAATTAAATATTTTTTTTAAATTTCATATTAGATTTCTTTTAATGGATATAAAATATACTTGATTTTTAACAGAAACATTTATATAATTATAATCAATGGAATTTATTATTTCATCCAAAAAATTATTTTTTTCCTTAAAAATAAACATTTAATAAAATTGTGTTTTACATGTACATGTGCTAATGTTAAAAATAATAATTCTAGCTTATAACAGTTGTACATGCTAAAATGGAAGAAATAACTAAAATTGGTTGGAGGTCGTTTAATAATGAGTGAAAATTTATATATTTGGCACTGAAATTAATGTACTTAGTTTAAAAACATGTTAGAGAATGAAAATATAAAATATTAAAAGTATTTAATGATGTGTAAAGGGCATGAGACATTTCAAAAAAGGTGCATAATTTATTTTTCTATGATATTTTATACCTTATTGCACACTCCAATATATTATTTTTCAAATTTTATGTAAAAAACTAGGTAAAAACAAATAATCCTTCTAAATATATAAATTTATTCATCAATTAGGTATATAGATTCATTTTAAATCATTTCAGTTATTTTTAAAATAAAAAAGGAAATCACCTTATTAAACTAATTTTATATAATATTTCATTTAAAAGTTTAGTTATCAAATTTTTAAATTTAAATTACACAAAATTTACTTCATTTTTAATTTCATAATGTCAAAAATATGTTATCGATTATTATTTTTTGATAACTGTTGGAAAATATTTTATTTTACAATGAATATTGAAAGTATCGATTTTTACTGAAAAATATACATTATCTTAGATAAAATACATGGTTTAATTAAATTTTTTAAAATATTAATTACTTCAATTATATATATAATAATCAAATTTTTGTTTTCGCAATGGAATTTATAATACAATTTAATATAATATTTTTTTCTCTAAAAAACCAAATTTTTCCAAAAAAAACTCATTTTCATTACTTTTTTCCAATATATATTTTAATTAAAATCCAAAACATAAATTTTTTTAACTTTTTTAAATATATTACCTATTTTAAATCAGTGTGAAAAAATTTATAAAATAGTTCCCTTATGTTTTTTTGTCAATATTAATATTAAACATAGTAAATCTATTTCCAATGTAAAGGCTAAATCAGGTAATTTATGATAAAAATGATAATAACCATAAAATGAATGAAAATATTAAATAAATATTATTTTATGAGTTTATATTTGAAAAAATAATTCGAGGGGTCCAATTTATGTCCTTTTGGGGCTGCATGGATTATAATTTCAGCTTTATTGCTTCTTTTAAGGAAACTCAATCATGTTAGACAATTGTTTTCAATAATTCTGATATTCTTAATTTGGTGTTATCAAGATTATATTATAGGGCCCTACCATTAAACACTACATAATCATGAATTATGTTAATACTTATAATTGAGGATATTTTTTGGTTTAGATATTTATATAATTAGTTCATAACATATAAATAAAAACATGAACATTACATTCAGAAAAATCTACAAACTATCAATTTTTTTTAGAAAACTGAAACTCATTAGAATGAGAAATGTTTACTTCCATAATTTAAAGAACATGTATTTTCCTTGATCCCATCTTTGACCCTATTCATCGTTAAGTCTGTTAAAAAACATTTCAAAACAAGGGATGTGCATAAAAAGTTCAAAAAGTGATACATAAACAAGGAAACGTATTTTTTTCTATACAATAAGTAAACCATTAAAACATATTCATAATGTAATACTTTTCACCATTAAGAAATAGTAAAAACACTTTTTTGAATATAATCTCATTATCTACCCATTTTTTACAAAAATATTACTATAAAGACCATATAAATAAATATATTTCATATAAATGTAACTTGGGACATAAATATTCTTAAATGGAATAACTATACATTTGACTTCTACACATATCACAAAATGGAATAGCCATGTGGCGGACTTCCATACCCAATGCATTGGAGGTTTTAATGTAACCACTCATACATGGTTTATCATATAACCACACATTATTTGGTTTATCAATTAACCACAAGTCATTGGTTTATCACATAAACACCGGTCAAATGTCCAAGTACCATTATATAATCATAAAACATAAAATATTGCAAATATGAATATTTCAAAAATAACATTTCATTTTCAATCAAAATAAATAATTTCAAGATATATAAATAATAAATTCAATAAAAACATATTTTAAATATGAAAACCCCCAAAAAGTGAATAAGTTTTTCTTTTCATTTTAAACAAATTAAGGCTTATAGAGGAAGACAAATAACCATTACGGTCTCAGAGAGGTCATTATCACCAAAAATGTTAAAAACATTCATTTTCCCATTTTTAGAACGTTTTCTAGAAAAAATATTTCCATTTAATGAAATTAAAATTCAAAGGGGTTTATTATAAAATTTTTAAGAAAAGGAGGTGTATCTTATCAAAATATGCCTCAATAAAATTAGATGAAGACAAAGTCCCTTTCAATGGTCATTTTGTAAATAAAATAGATCAATTATGTGTATTCACTATAAGTACACATAATGAAATTATACATAAAAGATAATATATAAAAATTTATTTTCACAAAATCATAGCATGACATAAATAAGAAGAATATTATCAACACCAATAATGGAAATTTGGATAATAAGTTATCTTACTTTGAATCCTACTCGTCATGTATATTCATTTTTCTTTTGGAATATTAACATAAGTTAGTTTCTATATGCCTCACAACCTTTTTTCAGTTTATTATTCCTTTTATATCATATATAAGTTTTCTATAACAATGATATAATTATTCATGTTCATATAGGATGTTATTTCGATTCTCATTACTTGAGTCAAAAATAATCTTGTTATAATTAAAAATTGTCCATGTTGTCAAAATTCCCTTATATTGAAAATTGTATTCATGTTTTAAATATGATATATATCCAGTATATTTTTTTAGTTCCATTATATATTTATTAATAATATTCCATAACATTTGTATATAAGAAATGAAATGCACCATTTATGGAGAAGGAAAGTCGTACGTACGCATTAACGCTACTTTCATTTATTTTTCATATTTAAAAGAATGAAAAATGATTGATACATAGGTATATTATAATGGATATATAATATATATATATATATATTATATGTTACATAATTTCATTATTTCCATCTTTTATATATTTTATGTATAGTATGAACTAGTTATATCACTTTGTGTGGGTGGTAGTCCACAATTCATCAAATGAAATTATCATATTTACGCATTATGGAAAGAATAGAGGTATGATTTAAATGAAAAATAAAGAAGAATAAAGATTATATAAATATAATATATATAACATATAAATGTAGTAACATCATAATGACCACCATGATAGGTGGTAGATGATAATTGATCAATAATCATTTTGTGAGTTAGTAGTTCATCATACACTGAAATAATATGTTCGTAACCATTCGATGGATGTGTGTGTATGTGTAGTTATAATCATTCATATAACTACATCTGAAAATATTTAAAATACTAGTTTTTTATTACTCAATTGAATAAATAGATTATTGGGGTTGGAGAATGAAAATAAATGAATGAATCTTGAAAGAAGGCATTACCTCAAATCGGGTAACTACTTTTGATTTAAGCTAAAATAACATCATTAATTTCCTTATTCCAAATTAAAAGAATATAGGAGGAATATAGATATTCTAGAAGATTAGTCGAGCATATTTTGGATATTCCAAGGGGGATTGAAGGTTCAAGTAAGGGTTAGAAGTGGTGGCCTTTTATAAGAGGGATGAGGGGTATTTTAGGAATGTCTTGAAATATTAATTTTTTTATAAACATAATTTTGATATTAAAATTTCCCAAAACATAGGTAATTTGATGATAAGATTAGGAATTCTCAAAAATATATCATCCAATTGGTTTTAGACAAGTTTGGGTTTCAAATGTAACCTTATCATTTAACATTTACCATTAGTTAACTAATTTAACTCTTACAATGTCTTCTTAGATATTCATACTACATGGTTAATATAATTACTATTAAATGAAAATACAATATAAAGTGATTATGTAATGAAATTTTAAACATTATCTACGTTATTTGGAACAATATAATATTTTTAGGATTGTTATATCATTTAATAAAATAGTATTTGATTTAAAAACTAATTTATATCAATTTGCATATGATTCATATCATGATTTTTTTAAAATCTATTACAACCTGATTATTTTAAAAAAAACATTAATTTATACTAAAAAGTATTAATAAACCTAAAAATTTGTTTATTGAATAAAAAGATTCAAAATAAATTTATTTTAATATTTATATTCTCATTTATTTAAATCATTCATTAATAAGGTAATCATTCCATCATCATTGTGCCATAAATAAATTTATTTAGATGATTCCTAAAAATTATAAATAAAATACCACGATATGGAAAATATTTTTATATTTCAAATTAATATTTATAGCCACATGTATCACTTATATTATCTAATAAAAAAATATTCCTACCGAAAGATACATGTTATTGTAATATTTTTCATTACTTTAAAATAATTATAATAAAATGTCACTTTCACATCCATGTGGCTCCATTGGGTCCCATAATCGACCAAATGATTTCCATGGCTAGACATGTATCATTAATGTGGATTAGGGCACGTTTTAGGGATGTTTTATATTATTATAATTTTATTTCTGGTACCCTTATTTACCAGATTTACAGTTAAACCATGTTAAATAAAATAATTACTGAAGTTACTTTTCATAATGTCTAAAAATTAAATGTACCGATTTAGACAATTTGAAACTCTTAATTCCAAATATTTAATCTATTTTTACTAATTAAAAACACATGAGGTTAATAAATTAATTTAAAATTAATTCTCATAGTCAAAACCAAAAAGTGTGTTTTAGGAAGAAAAAAACTACAAAAAGGTTGACATGTGTTTCTGTTCCATTTTAAAGTAAAATTACATCCATTGACAAAAATTGGATTAACAGATAATAATATAATCTTATTAAAGTTTAAAACAAATTATAAGGACAATATATATTTAAATAAATTAAATGAATTGATAGTTTTGACATAAAATGCAGTATTTTTCACTATTTATTAAAAAATAACTTTATTAAAAAAATTCCAAAATTTCATTCAAAATATATTTTGATGTTCGTCTTATAAAGAATAGTTTTATTGTGTCAAATATATCATATAACATTGAGAAAAACTTTATTTTAAAATTTTTTCCATCAAATGGTGGTAAAACATCATTTTAAAGAATATTGTAATATTTTAGGCTTAAAATTAGATATATTCGTATTTTAAGACTCAAAAATTTATTGGATAAATGTAAATAAATTTAAAAAACATATATAATCATATTTTGGTTAGTTATATTCATTCCTTCCAATACAATGGCTATGCGTTAACTACATTAAAAATATAAATATTATTATATTATTTTTTGTATAACTCAATGTTGTGTGCAATGCAAGATTTCAAAGAAACTTGTTGTTGCATGTAGAGTACGCTATCAGAAAAAGTGTCCTCGTTAACATAAAATTAATATACTATTCATAAATATTAATAAAAAATAAAGGGTATTATTCTATAAATACTTGGGTCATTACATCCTCCCCCCATTCGAAAATCATGTCCCCACAATATTCAATTTGGGCATGAAAACATCATTGAAAGTCCAACATCAAAAAAATAGTCAATAAAAATCACAGTAAAAGAAATAAAGAGGAGTACAAAGGTCACCCAGGATATCACATACTATGATTCCATGTAATAAACCATGGATATTGAAGATAAACTATGTCTGATGTTCTGACAGAGTGTTATAGAAAACATGATCATGAGAATGTTAACTACCAGAAAACAATAAACTTGTGATGGGTTAAACCGTATTTGATTACGTAGTAGGAAATGTGTATGTACAACGTTTTTATTTTATTTTTTTAGAATGTTGAGAAATTTATTTATGATATTGACTTGGAACATAAGAACATATACTTACTTTTCAATTATTGTTTCATCCTACAATATATTTCTATCACAAACTCATCTTTTATCCCAATGATGATTACTGAAGATGAATTGGTCATACCTAATGTTATAGAATCAACTTATAGAGAATCCCAAAAAGATGAACTATATATTTCCCTGATCATTATACATTAACCTAAACCAAAATGGTTATTTCATGATCATATAATCCCCAAAATGATTAATCTATTATAAAATGATATACAATACATAGTTTCCAAAATTCAACAAACAATACCTAAATGGTCAACAAAGACCAAACAAAAAACAAGTGTCCTTGAAATTCTTCAATATAATCCAAAATATTATTAAAACCAAAAACATAATAAAATTTGATCACATAGTCTTCCATGTTAAATATTTGTATTTATCTCAAAATAACATCCACAATACTTAATTAATCATATTGAAAAGTAATTAACCTAATCCAATATTCTCAAATATAGGTTAGTAATTTCCATAAATAACCCAAATCACTATATGTACACAATATGAACATAGATTTTTCCCAAATTTATTTAAACCATTGCTCTTAAAATGAAATCTGGTAGTATTCAACATTCCATAGTCATTTAGTTTCTTAAAATAGAAAAATACTTCCAAAATAACTTTTATCAGTTAATCACCAAATCATTTTCATTTATTAATGATATCAATTTGATAAATCAAAAGTTCCCAAAATGAAAATATTCTTGATCTGTAAAAATATTTAGCTTAAAATAATTAGTTATAATGACCTTGTACATCACGTAGTCTAATGGTAAGAGATAAATAATAGTTGCACTTTAGTTAGGGTTCTTTTCCCGCTACTTTGTTCGAATCGATGAAATGTTACACAGTCTATGTTTTGTCCTTTTTTCAAAAACAATATAATTTAATACCATTCCCAAATATGATATAAATTTAACAAAAATATCCCAAACATATTTTAACATAAAATTTTTTCTCATAGCTCATATTTTGATCAGAAAAATTAATAAGATGCAATTATCTCAAATTCAAGGATCATATAAACCCAATTAGTTTTCTATAAATATATCCACAAAATAAAAGTTAATTCTTCCACAAATAGAATTTTCACATAAAAATCAACTGGTTTACACTTAAAAGAAAAAATTTAGCCAATTTAATCCCCTCAAATAAATTGAATTAAGACTTTAAAACATTTCATCACCCAGATAACAAACATAATCCTCAAATATATAAAATGTAGAAAACATAATTTTCAATCATTCGTTAGGATCCCTTAATAATTTTTTCCAACATATTCCATAAAACATATTTCCTAAAAAAATCATGCATAATGTAATGATATTTCACTAATGTAATCACATGATAAAAGAAATAATCCATACCTTTAAGAGGTCTTTTTCAGTTTCCTCATCTTCAATTGGAATGAAATTAGGTATTGGTGAACATATATTTGTATGGTCTTGCTGATCTCATTCTTGATCATTTTTTAGAGGACATCTAATTTCATAATGACCAAGAAAACCACATTTAAAACATTCAATTGATCCTTTATAATGAAATTCACTCACTTTCCAACAGTAATTTGGATGCTTACTTTTTCAATTAAAGTTTGTTTCTTTATAACCTTTATTACCACATCTGAATCATCTTCCAATCCCGTTGAAGTATTTTCCATGGTTTTTCTTTACACATCCTTGAAACAATGGTTAATGAATATACTTATCTTTTTTATTGTTACTTGAATATTTATTGGGATTCATTTCTTATATATATATATATGATGCCTTAGAAAATTCTCCAATGATCAAGTGGTCAATCAGGATTCCTGATAGTTGTTTAAAAATAAACACAAGTGTTCTCATTGTAGTTTACATTTAATTAGGTTGCTCATTCAAAAAACCCCCATAGTTTCCTTGATATACATTGATACTTTAGTTCTTGTGAGATCCATCTATTTACAAAAACCAAAAAAGTAAGTGTGCGTATATCAATAAAATCATCATATACTAACTTATGAGGAGGGTAAACACTATGATATACATATTTATGTTATCTTACACTCATTAAATTTATCTAAAATATTGATTTCTCTATCTAAAATGTTAACCCTTATGTTTTTGTCAATTTTTTTTATATAAGACCCTAACCTCTTTATTTATCTAAAACGGCCAGTGATATCATCTATAGGGCACCAACAATAAAAATTACACAATCATGAATTAAGTTAATAATTCACATTGAAGATCATTTCAGGTTTAATGATTTAGGTAATCAGGTCATAACATATACAAAACAACTTGAATATTATAATTAGACACTTCTACTCACTATCCATTTTTTTAATAAAATAAATACTCTTTAGAATTAGGCATGTTTAGTTCTTTGATTTAAACAAAATTTATTTTTCTTGATCATATCCTTGACCCTATTCATCTTTAAGTCTTATGAAATAAATTTCAAAACCTGGTATGAGCATAAAAAATTTTATTAAAGAATACATAAAGAAGGAAAACTGTTAGGTTTTCAAAAAAAATTAAAACATGAATACTCTATCATAATATAATACATTTCACCATTAAGAAGTAGTTAAAACAGTTCACAAAATATAAGCTCATTTTTTAACCTTTTGTAAACAAAATATTACCATAAAGTCTTTTGAAAGCAACATATAGCATATAATTGGATGTTGGGACATAAATATTTATAAATTGAATAACCATATGGTTGACTTCCACATATATCACTAAATGGAATAGCCACATGAAAAACATACATACTCAATGTATTATAGGATATAACATAACTACACATACATGGCTTATAATAGAACCACCCATCATTTGGTTTATCAAATAACAACCTATCATTGGTTTATCACGTAACCACCCATAAAATGTCCAAGTACCATTATATAATAAAAAAACATAAAATATTGAAAATATCAATATTTCATTAATAAAATTTCATTTGAAATCAGAAAAATTATTTTCAATATCTTGAAATAATCAATCCATTTGATAATTCATTTTCAATATTAAAACACTCAAAGGAAATAATGGAATTATTTTCCTTTCCAAATCATTACGACTTATATAGGAATCCAAATATCGATTACAGTGGTGAAGAGGGCATTGCCACCAAAAACATTAAAAAAATTCATATTATCATTTAGTAAAACACTGAGTTTAAAAAATACTTCATTTTAATGAATTTTTTTTCAAAGTGTTTTATTATAAACCTTGTAAAAGAAGGAGTTTTATATTATCAAAACACGCCTCAATGAAAAGGGATTGAGATGAAGTCACTTAAAAATATAATTTTTTGAATAAAATTGATCAATTATGTGTATTTAATATATGTACACATGAAGAAATTATAAATACAAGATATGATATCAAAATTCATTTTTCAAAAAAATCATTGCACGAAATAAACTAAAAATATAAGATCAACCCAAAGAATGGAAATTGGTTAAAGAATTTCCCTTAACATGAATCCAAATAATCATGTATGATCCTTGTTCTTCCAGAATAATAGACATAAGATAATTTATATTTTATTCATATCCTTTTTAATGTTTAATATTTCTTTTACATAAATTATTACCATTCTATAAAAATCATCTAATTATTCAAGTTTATATCGTTCATTTTTATAATGTTTGGTACTAGAGTCTTCCTGTATAATACATATATGTTAATTTATATTTTATTCATAAATTTTTTAATGTTTAATATTCCTTTTATATGAATTATTACCTTTATATAAAAATCATATAATTACTTTCAAGTTCATATCGGTCGTTTTGTCGATGTTCGATACTTGAGTGAAAAATAAATTTATTATAACTTCAAATTGTCCATGTGATCAAAATTTAATTATCTACATAACTATATTAACGATTTAAATATCATATATATGAAATATATATGTATTTGGATCCATTATATATGTATTTATAATATTCCATAACATTTGTATATAAGAAATGAAATGCACCGTTCATGGTGACGATAAGCCATACATAAGCATTAATGCTACATTCATTTCATTTCCATATTTAATGGAATGAAAAAAAGATACATAGGTAAATTATAATTTCTATATAATATATATGTTATATATTTTACCCAATTTCATTAATTCCATATTTTGTACATTCCATTTATAGAATGAATGAGTAATATCATTTTGAGGGGTCGGTAGTCCGCACTTCCTCAAATGAAATTATCATATTTACGCATTACAGAATGTATAAGAGTATGATTTTAGTGAAAAATACAGAATAATACAATCATTATAAATATAATATATATCATATTAAAATATAGTTCCATTATAGTACCCACAATTAGATACGTTAAGACATAACTGAACAATCATTATTTCGTGAGGCAATTGTTTGATGTACCAAGAAAAGATATGTTCTTATCCATTAGATGGAGGTGTGTGTAAGTGTAGTTCTAATACATATTGTAATAACAACCTAGTATATTTAATATTATGGTGTTATAATAATTTAATTAAATATAGATATTTTAGGTTGATGGAGAAGGAAAATAAATGAAAGAATCAAGAGAGAAGACAATACCTCAAATCAGTTAACTTCATTTGATTTAAGCTAAAATGACAACATCAATTTCCTTATTCCCAATTTATGTATTAAAAGAGTAATATAAATATGTTTGAATATTATTTTGGAAGAGTTTGGTCGAGTAAATGGAACTAGATAGGTGTGAGTAATGGTTAGAGGTGGTGGCCTTTTATTAGAGGGAGGGGTACTTTATGATTGTCTTGAAATATTATTTTATTATAAACTAGATTTATATTTTAAAAGGTCCAAAACTCATATAATTTGAAGATAATATAATTATTTTTCTAAATACCTTCAACCAAGATTTTCTAGAAATATTTTGGATTCAAATTTAACTTATTCATTTAGCATTAACCCTTATATATCTAATTTAACTCTGACCTTGTCTTCTTGTATATTCTTACTATATAGTTAATATAGTTACCATAAAATGAAAATATAACCAAAAGTGGTTCATTAATGATATTTTAATCATTATCTAAGTCATATGGAATATCATAGATTTTTAAGAATATTATATCATTTTATAAAATTGTTTATTAAAAAAACTTATCTATGTCAATTTTCATACTATTTATATCATAATTTTTTAGAATTCAATTAAAAGGTGATTATTTCGAAGAAAACAAAATTAATTAAAGTATAAAAATTCATAATAATCCCAAAAAATAATTTACATCATAAAAATTTTCGAAATAAATTTATTTTAATATTGATAATCTTATTAATTTAAATCATTCATTAATAAGGTAATAACTACATCATCATTGTGTCATATATAAATTTTTTATACCATGTCTAATAATTATAAATAATATACCATGATATTGTAAATATTTATATATTTCAAATGAATATTTCTAGTCTAATATATCTCTTATACAACCCCAAATAATTGTTTTTCTAAAATATACAAGTTTATGTTACGTTTTTTTATACTTTAAATTAATTTGTATAAAATGTCATTTTCACATCCATGTGGCTACATGGGGTCCCACAAATCACCCCAAGGATTCATATTTTATGAAATGTATCATCCTATATTATTAATACAGGTTTATGGTAATTTTATTATTATTATAATATTAATTGTTTTACCTTATTTACTAGCTTTACCCTTAAACCATGTCAAATTAAATAATTACTGAAGTAAATATTCATAATTTCTAAAAATAAAAGGTAACTATATAGAAAATTTTTACCACTACATTAAAAATATGGAATTCATTTTTCCAAATTCAAAAAATAGGAGTTTTAGAAATTATTTTAAAATTTATTCTCGCTGTCGAAACTAAAAATATTGTTTCTAAAAAGTAAAAACTACTAGATGACGGACAATTGTTTATGTCCAACATCAATTTAAAATTACTTCCAATGACCAAAATTGCATTAAATAATAAAAATTTAATCCAATTAAAGATTAAAACCAATTAAATGGAAAATAAATCTATATAGATAAATTATATAAAAAGACAATTTTGAATTAAAATGCAGTAGTTTTCACTATTAATTAAAAATGAACTGTATCATGAAAGTACCAAAATTTCATCCAAAGTAAATTTTGATATTCCTATTATAAATAATAATAATATTTTTCCAAATAGATCATATAAAAGTGACAAAAATAGATTTAAAAAGGGTTTTTTATCGAAATGTAGTAAAACGTGCTTTTAAAGAATATTAGAGTATCTCATGCTTAAAATCAGATTCATTCTTATTTTAAGCCTATAAATTTTGGATAAATATACAGTAATTTAACCAATGTGTATAATCATAGTTGAGTTAGTTCTATTCATTCCCTCCAATACAACAGCTATGCATTAACTACCATTTCAAATAATAATATTATTATATTATTTTTTGGTATTACTCAAATTTGTGTGCAATACAATATTTCAAAGAAAATCGTTGTTGTGTGTCGAGTATGATATCAAAAAAGACTATAATTTTTAACATAAATATAATATCATCTTCATAAATATTATTAGATAAGAAAAAGTATTATTATATAAATACCTGGGTCGTTACCAATATATGTCAGTAAAAATTTTATTTTTAAATTTAAATAGTTCTTCTTTATCATGGTAATTTATTTTTAAAATTTAGGGAGAAATAGTTACCATAAATTCCAACACAACGCTAATGACATAATTATTCATGTAATGGACAAATAAAATAATTTATAATAAAAATATTAAAATAAATATAATTTTAGTTATTTAAATAAATATAGAAAATTGGGATCTTAAATTTGCATGTTGGAAACCTTTCAAGATATTTTTTTACAAATTATAATGTTTTTATTAATATTATAAATTTTAGAGTAATGGATAGCTCTAAAAATTTCCACAATGCATCTTTTAAAATAAAAAATAAATTATTAAATGATATAAAATTAATCAAAATAATAAATGGAACCAATTGATTAGAATATGGTTTTAAATAGAATCCATGTTCTATTTTTGGGACTTTTATTTTCTTTACTATAACTATATTATCCCTTGAAGCGAAAAAACTAATGTTGTCACTATTAGAGTTAAAGGGGTTTAAACCAAACAAAATAGGTATAAATATACTAAAAAAAGTGTGTGTTTAATTTTATGATGGTTTTTAGAATCTTAATCACATTAATTTCTAAATAACAGAATTATTTTGAATGTTAACATTTTAAAATAAATTTATTTAATTTAATATTTTGGAAAATTCCTAGAGTTCCCCTCCATTCTCTTTTAAAATGGAACATCATCTTCCCTCTTAATCACTCTTAAAACCCATTTTTAATTGTCTATAACCAACCTAATTAATTTCATATAATTCTTCCCCACATTTTTGTGGTATTTTTATTTCATAACTACAACCCTATTAGACATAAGATTTTATGTGATGGATATTTTCCTATAAAATAGGTATCATTTTTAATCATGCATTTTTGTGTTATTTCTTCATCCCCAAACATAAAATCATCTTAATTTTGGATAAAATAACAACACCAATATAATACATGTAATTAGATGTTATAATGTAAGTTTAATTCCTTATATCCACCTCTAACATTTATTATATGGGAATGGAATTCATTTTTCGTGTGTACGGTGGAGTACTGCCGCATGAATCGATGTAATGATTTCCATTACCATATATAATGACAATTAAAAATGATAGAATTTATTTTTATATATGATATTATTGAAATAATTATCATTCTAAAAATATAATATATCATTTCCCTTTATACACTTCCATGTACTAGAAAATGAGAACATCACTCATGGGAATGCTTCGAATACCACCTCCAAGAGGCGATGTGATTCATTTTTCACCACCACATCACATAGATGATATGCATAATGTTATTTAAATAATGAATAATATATTTATAATATTATTATCATTTTTTAATTATTAATTTACAGTAACCATATTTTCAGGATTATCATTGAAAAATGGAAACAAAATTATGTGAATGAATGACCTACAATCTCTATAGTTGTAACATTTCTCTTTTTTATAACCATATTTAATGTTTATATTTAAATGAATAATTTACCAATAATAATGAAAACTATTTTAGGATTATTATTCAATATAATATGGAATAATAACCTTTTAACCATAGACATCCTACTGAATTAATTTTTAACTAATATACGAGATATCACTAAAATGTCTGATATTAAGAGAAGTGACTAAATAATTGATGTAAAATGGTAATAATAGATATAAAATTAATAATAAACATAAAAAATAGATCTTATGATTATAAATAATTAACCAATATTTATTACTCATGATGATATATAAGTGGGTAAATAAAAAGACTCAATGTAACGATTTTCTTAACAATTTCTACTATATTGAGTAATATTTTTTATTACAGAATTGTTAATTTTTATATGATTTATATTATACCGATTAAAGAAATATAATAATAATACCTATTTATTAATTATTTTTCCATTTCATTTTTTTCACATTATTAATTAATTTCCATATTTTCATCCAATATTTCATTTCATTAGATCCTGAATCAATCAAAGAAATCATTAAACAAAAAACTAATCTTATAGAACTTTTGATCAGATGTATATATTTTTATATCTCTACTTTCTTTAAAAATATTTATATTTTTTACACTTTTGAAATGATTTTTCAATTGAATGTTTCAGTTATTTTTTACTTTTTACAAAACTCTTTGGAAAAATATTTTTTATAATTTCCCAAATGATGTACTTTTTGAAATTTTTTGAGATATGTTTAGATGGAATATTTATATAAATAATATTTAAAGAAAATATTTTCACACCATCAGGACTAAGGAATGATTTTAATCTTCATAATTTTTTTTAAAAAAATCAACAAAAAAGATTCCCATATTATCTATGTTGAATCTTTTTTAAAGTGGTTTTCAATTTGAAAAGCATATTTTCATGAAAAAGGTTTAATGATATTTTTATAGTAATATTATTAACAAATGAAGAAATACATAGATTTTAATTTTTCACCACACATTATATGTTTTAATGTTTCCATATTTTAAAATATTCACTTTATTATCAGCATCATACCTTAATTTTTTCATAAATATTTCTATTATTTATACTGGATATATTTATTACCAAACATATTTATAATTTCCACATATTTTGTCATACATGTAGAGATATATGATTGACTAGAGAAATTATTGTTAATAGTTATTCATTTCATGATACATATATCTTTTAATAATTTATATTTATTTTCAATTAAATTGATTATTCAATATATGGGGAGTGCTTTGGAAATAAAAATAATGGTGGGGCCAGGTAATTGAGAACCCCTCAACGGAATTGTAGAATCATGAGATTAATTAGATGGGTAGACTTAGATAAATGGGTTAATGGTATATACATGACCATAATTTTAAAAATATCTTGTGAATTTTTTGGTATGTAGATGTATCATGTTAACTGAGATCATGAGGTCTAATAAATAATCATTTCATCCATAAAAAATTCATCCATTATTATATATGATATTTTTATTGTGATATAATACATGTATTGATTTTCTTCTCAAGATATTAATTAAATGGAATGGGTGTAAATTTATTTAAATTTATATGCCTTATGTAATCATTATATTCAAGGGATTGATTAAATGTAACTTTAGTTAACTTATTCACCTTTCCATATTGATTGTGCCTTATAAAATACAATTCATTTCATAATGATTAATGATAACGTCCGTGGTATGTATCACATAGGAACATTTGATATCACCATTTTCTTATGTTTATTTTCTCTAGGTAGTGATGAATGGTTTTATGTATTTTATTCTTGAGAATGTTTCTAGTTGTGAATATTATAATCGGATATTTGGGGATATTTATGAACCAAATTTTTATGAAACTATTTATTTATGACTTCAAAATTACTTTATAAAACATTAAGCAAAAAAAATCAATAGGTATGTAAATTATAAATTTTTATTTCAGATATTGTATGTTTTAGATGTAAATAACTCTTCCACCATTATTTGTAACAAAGTAATGAATTTAAATTTTTGTTCTTCATTCATCAGATCTAGGATTATTCGTTTAGGGATAATATATCTTGTATTAGACGAGGGTATAGTTAAATTTTGTGTTTAGGTTGTTATTTAATAACTAGTTACATCTCTTATATATCCAAAATGATTAGTTTTTTAATTACATTGGATACTTTTATTGAGTTTGGATATATTCTTTAGGTATATGTAAAAAATATTTCTATCATGTGAAAAAAATAATTTGAGTAATAATTTTATTACCAATTTTTGACATAAGCTTAAAGGTAATGAAAAAATTAGAGATTATATGATCTTTAATTTTAATTATATAATGGGTTATTTCATTTTTAGGAATGTATGATAAAAAATTTAGAGATATTCATTGTGGCTATAAAAATTTATTAATACTGAATATAATACGGTTATTATAATGATGTTGATAAATTTAATGTAAATTATTAATGGTTATATTTATACAGTATTATAAATCACACAGGTCAGGTGATAACGCATCACATCTAGAAAGGCCATGAAGCTTGTACCCACAACCGAAGAGTGATAAGGGTGAATTGCTTACGACATGCCTACTTCAAGTCCCAGTTAAATGAAAATTCATTTTTTGTAAATGGATTTGATAGATGAAAAATATATTGATATTGGGAACATATTTTCTATCATATAGTTTATGTTTGTGTTTACAAAAATATTTGGTGATTAATTGATTTTAGTTATTTGAAAAGATAATCACTACTATTTTATTGGTACATTCTAAGAATAAAATAAATATAATATTATTGGATTTAACTAGAAAAAGGAGTTTGAATTATATTTTGGAAGAATACGTAATTTTATTTCTATAGCGCCACTCTCAGCCATTATAAAACTGAACCTATTATTCTATTTTTTAAGACATAATTTTTTTGGATCTACCAATACCTTCCCAAATAACATTATATAATCACTATCTTCAAAATCGAGGTATTGGGTTTTTGGAATAACTCCACAATTATTGTTATTCAGGTGTTAGGAAAATTACATTTACCAAATAATAGGTATCACTTTTAATAGAACGTTACTATATTATTTCCTCTTCCACAACCTTAAAATAATTTTACACCATGCTAATAAATTAAACAGTTATCCTATATATACTAAGATGTTTTTATGTAAATTTAATAAACAATATTTATTTCAATAATCTATAAAATGGGAAAAGAATTCATCAATCATGTCTAAGGATGACTATAGCCTCGCCAACATGTCATGACCCATCCCCCGGGGCCCATGTCGTGACTAAACCAAGACCGTCATAGATATTCCAGGGGTTGGTGACTACCAGCAAAGGGAATATCCCTATATCAGAAAGGTTTTTCCCTTAATCATATACAAACACACAATCCAAGAACATAATAAGAAGAAACCATGATGTAAACTGTAGTAGTAAAAAGGGTACTGAAAGTAAAGGGGTCGGAATACAAGCCCAACAAAAAAGTAAAAGTACAACTGCAATGAAAAAATAGCTCCTGGATCGTCCATCGATGATCCTACCTTAAAGGCATGTACATATCATCTCCACAACACTCCACATAATCCATTCTCCTCCGTGTACCGCCTAGTCCTAGCCCCCTCAACGCTTATCCTTGCTGATGGTCTTTTGCACAAAACAGAACAATGAGTGGGAGAAGCCCATGCATGGGAGAGTATAATAATACTTAGTAGGGACCCTAATACTCCAAAATATCTCACATAATTCCACAAATGAAAACCACAAAGCATGATCCCAATTACAAAGCACAAAGAAATTTACACGGCTCAAACAGAGTCTCATCTCAAACCAGGTATTTGTGAAGTATAAATGTACAAGTGATTAGTTGTGATGCTAGATCATCTTATTCTGTCAAGATGAACTACAACGAACCATAAACATTCTAACCCACATAATATTAATAGGTACTAACCACTAAAATGACCCACCCAAGATCTATCCCACACAAGATTGGTATGTGATGACCTACATAGGATCGCTGAGCACTGACCCACACTAGATCTGACACATAATGGATTGGTCTATTACTGATACATGATAGGCTGCTCTAAGGTTGTTCCTCATCAGTTCACGAGGTGCTGATCAAAAAATGGTCATTAGATGAATATCTACACAGCCTCTCTAGGTGTTCAACCACACAATATGGCTCAGTAATAACATACGTATAATCTGTCTCCAACCATCGCCTTAATGCCAGCCACTGGGTTCCCGCTCAAATCACGCTTGATTCTAGGAGAACCGCCTCTCAATCCATTGGTCATATTTAAACCAGCACTAAGTCCCACGATAATTAACCTAATGACCTATCACGTCATAAGGGTTTCAAGACAACATAAGCCACGTCAACTACATGCCCGATCTGTAAGTTATTGGAATTGTAGTGTTGAGGGACCAATTGTATTTGGAGTCAATCCAACACGTCCATACTCCAACATTAATCAAAACACTCATGTAGTATTTCAAAAGGACCTCCTCGTCCCAATGGTTCTTACACAATAGATGACACATCAACATGATGCTCGATCTGTTAGTTGCATCCATTTTCATGAAATGGGAGTGACAAAGCCTTAGTTTGGCCCGACTAAGATGGGCCTATAGAAGTATTACAAATGGACCACATCCCAAAATGGGACCCAACACCACTGATGGTGTGTCGAAATATGCCCCATTTTCCAACATGATCGGTTCTGGACAGCCGCCTTCGGCTACCACGGCATGTCGTCATATGCAGCCTTCCACTGCCCACTTCCAATAGTTGTGGGGCATCTCCGACCTCTGCTGACATGGCTTGCCAGTGCTTTCTTCCGCATTTCCCCTGGCATTTTCTAATGTCTGTTCTTGGTGTCATCTGTGTCTATGGCTCCCCCTATACTATTGTCGTCATTGCATGACCTTCTTCTTCATGTTGTCGCCGAGTTGGAAATTGTTTCCCAAATTTCACATCATGAATGAAGCGGTAGAGGGTCCAAGACATGTTTGATTGGATCGTTCCCTCTTCATTAAATGATATCCAATGGGAGATAAATTTAATTCATCAAATAAAACATCAAAACATTCCCGCTACGTAGAAGATACTTTCGATGACGATGATCGATGGAACCCCCCTTCATCCTTTTCGTCGGTTTTTTATTCGGTGGTGCTCGTCAAAACTCACTGGAATCGGTCTCATCCTCCAAGTGGTTGGCATCGTCGTACTTTTCCAGAGGATCATCTCTTGGTGATGCAATTTCAACACTCTACTCCATTCTCCATATAAATAAGAGAGAGGGAGGGAGAGTAACACACTTAGAATTAATGGGATTTTTTTAATTATGGAACATTACTAATTCTAATGGTGTGGTTACAAGATTTAACAGGAGTCAATACATTTAATGGCTTGACTTGGTGTTGGTCCCGCCACCGCCGCTCGTCTATTGGATGAAAGGAGAAAGAAAAAAAATTAAAATAACTTTGTTATTTTATTATTCCCATGAATGTAAAGAAAACAATATTTTTCACCCGACCTTCTACGGTCGAAGTGAAGAAAACCTTAAATGAATCATAGTGTTGTGGATTCAACGATACCTTCTTATTTTTAATCCGAGAACCTGTTCAAAAGATAGCAAACCCCACCCATGTGTTTACTGAACAAACCTTATTAACGTTTAGAAATTCGTTCCAGGTACACTGGGCCTCAGAATCATGTACTATCAATTCTCACAGTCTCATAATAATTCCATATATTTAAAAAATAATTACATGGAAAAATATGGTCATTACATTCTCCCCAACATAGCGATTTTCATCCCCGAAATCCACAACATTGACTAAGGAAACAAAAGAGGGTATTGTGAAAGAATCTGAGCCTCTTGATCTTATGTGCACTCTTGGAGAATCATGTGTTACCAGTGAACAGACACAAGAGGTATCGATCGTCCATGAAGGACCCACTCCTGTCGATCCTCAATCTCTAATAAATCTTCCATAAAAGGTTCCCCATCTTTAATGTCCTTCTCACCCAAGTCAATAATGTGTGATGGATCATGGTTTTACTTACTCAAATATGACATGTGGAAAACTTATTCCACCTAATTCATCTTTGGGGAAGAGCTTGGTGATATGCCACCTTTACAACTCTTTTGAGAAACTAAAAGGGTCGGATTAACCTCAGTGACATATTACCGCACCGAGCAATTCTTCGTAAACCTCATCGAGGTGAGAACCGTAGGAAGACATGGTCTCCCTCATAAAACTCCAAATTCCTCTATCTCCTGTCAGCATAAGACTTGGGTCTGATCTGCGTTGTCTTCATCGTGTCATTGATGAAATACACCTTCTTAGTGGTATCTCATACCAACTCCAGACCAATAAGAGCGGACTCCCTTTGGACTGTCCATCAAATAAGAGATCATCATGGTTGACCACACAAGGCCTCAAATGGTGCCATATTGATGGTGTGGGGACAACTATTGTTGTATACAAACTCCACCAAGAGAAAGTGATCATCCCAACTATAGCTAAAATCTAGCACACAAGCACGATGAATGTCTTCCAGTGTCTAAATGGTCCACTCCATCTGACCATCTGTCTATGGATGGAAGTTGGTGCTCAAACATAGTTGGGTCCCAAACACCACCAGTAATCCATTCCACAACTGGGATGTAAAAGGTTTTTCATAGCCAGATTCTATCGTCGAAGGCACCCCATGGAGCCTTAAAATCTTCAGTATGTATAGGCATCCCAAGACCTCTACTGATCACAACACTCTAATGGGTATGATGTGGGCTAACTTGGTGAGTCGATCGAAAATCACCTAGATAGAATCCTGTCCCATAAACATCTGTGGTAGACCTATTACAAATACCTTGCAGATACCATCCAAATACTACTCTGGTAGCTCTATTGGTTGTGCTAAGCCTGCTAGAACCTGATGCTCAACCTTCACTTGCTGACAAATGAGGTATCGTGAAACAAAATCTACCACTATGATCTTTAACCCTGGCAATGAGTGCTGCCACTGGAGATCATGTTACAACTTCAGCACACCTGGATGTACCGCCAGAGAGGATGTATGGATCTCCCTCAACACCTCCTCCCATAGTTCTTGTTGGACCATGGAACATCTTATAAAGATGATGACATGATCCCCACCTATAGAAAATCATTCAGGTGCTTGTCCTATGGATATCTGAGCACGTCAAGCCTCATAGTTAATGCCCCTGAGATGTGCCTCCCGAACTCGCTGAAGAAATGGGGGAGTGACAGTCATAGATTAAAGGTAAGATGATACATCTCTATCAGCAAAAGATATCTTCAACACAGATAGCTGCTCTATTAGCTCACTAGGTAGATGTAAACCAAACCTCTTACTAAGTGGTTCTGCCACTACGTTCCCCTTCCCTGGAGTGCAGGCTATCTCGATGTCATAGTCTTGGAGGACCTCCATGCATTTTCCTTTTATAAGGTTCATGTCCTTCTATGAAAATATATACCTGAGCATCTTGTGATTGTAGTAGAAAATTAAATATTCACCCATCAAGTGGTGTCTCAACATCATCAAGGAGAATAACACTACTACAAACTCTAGTTTAGGGTTTGTGTAGTTATGAAAATGTCATATCAGCTATCGTGAACCATAATCGATCACTACTTTCTCCTACCTCAAGAAAAATCAATATCTGGTCCATGAACCGTCATAGTAGACTAGATACCCAACACCCTCTTCTGGAAGACTCAAGATGGGGGCACTCACCAGTCTCTTCCTCAGCTCCTGAAAACTTTTCTATCTTCTCTCTATCCATATGACGGTTTTCCCTTCTTTTTGAATGCTGAAAAGGGTGATGCAACTCTGGGAACACCAGGTACAAATCTCTTGATGTACGTATCCAACCCCAGGAAACTCCTCTCCTTGGTAACACTTTTAGGTGGCTCCCAAGAAATCACAGCCTCTATCTTCATTGTATCCTCTATAACTCCAGCCATCAGGATAATGAGTCCATGAAAGTAGACCTCCCATATCAAGAACTAGAACAATGAGAGTTTACATTAATGCTACTTCTCACGGAGTGTATACCATACTATCTACATATGATATGCTTTCTCCTCCTCTGTCATCGAGTACACCAATATGTCATCGATGAAGACCACCACAAAGTGATTACGGTATGGATGGAAGATTCTATTCATGAGTCCCATGAACACTACAAGGGAATTGGTCACATCCACATATCATACCATGAGATGATTATAACCTAATCTGAGGAATATAACAAATGAGCTCCCTTCATCTGATCGAATAGATCATCATTCCTTAGAAGTGGATACTTGTTCTTCACGATCACATGGTTCGGGCGTTGATAATACACATTGAGCCTGAACCTCCCATCTTCCTTCTTGGAAAACAAAATTGGGGATACCCATTGAGAAATAGTGTGTCTTATTAAAACATTATACTACAAGTCTTCCAGTTGTACGCATAAGTTACGATGCTCAACATGAGCCATTAGATATGCTAGAGTAGATATTGGTGTTGTCCTAGTCTACATGTCAATTTTGATGGACACCGATTTGTGAGGTGGTAGCCCTAGAAAATCATCAGGGATGACATCAGCATACTGGTCCACCACTATAGGATACCTTGAACTCTCATAATCATCTACTCCAAGGGTAAGTCTAGCCAACTGATGTGTGATCAGTTACACCATCCTAGTGTTAAGTCCATCATGTGATGAAAAGGTTCCCTTCTCTTCAGTGAAGGAAAACCCCATCCCATCCATCCGGACACACCACACTTTGTGCCTAATATAGTATATATGAGAATGAATTTTGGTTAACCAGTCCATACCCATGATGTTGTCTTAAGGCCTTGACACAACAACTTGAAGACCACAACCGAATTTATCACCACATTGAGTATGCTCACACTACCATCACTAGTGTGTAAATGTCGAATCTTCTCTCATAGGACTCTCTAATCATAAGGATCGAGCCAATGGTTCCACCAGAATCTATGATCTCTGAATGAGTATCATGAAAATAAAAGAGTGACTTGAAAATCTGTATATAAGTACTACAGCTAGGGTGGAATAGACACAGATCATACCTCTAAGCATCTCTGAATCACCGTAGTTGTAGGCCTCAGCTTCCTACAGCTGTGCTCTCCCATTTCCACCTGCTCCATATGTTTGGGGTGGATCACCTGTTGGTGGAGGTGATTTAATCTCAAATCATCACCCACCACCTACTACACAACCCTCTCTTCTACCACATATGTCATCCTATAGACCTCCTTGATCGAATCCATGCCTATGCCTCCGTGGTCCCTCGACTATCTATTAATCGTCGGTATGGTGGGTCGGGCAGTCATGAGCAATGTAGCCCTACACACCGCACATGAAGCCCACCCTACCTCCCAGTTGGCCTTCTTTGCCTTGCAAGCTCTGCTCCTCCGACCATGAAAATTCAGGTCGTCCAGTAGAAGATCCAGTTTGCTTGGACCTATGTGTCATATAACTACTACCAGCCGCAGAGGACATTGCTACATGTCGCCTGATGGTGGGTCTCACTGTCGGTGTCTGTTCTGCAAGAAGACCTTCCACCAAGAGTGCTCTATCTTGCACTCCATCATGCGTTGGGATAATGAGAGATGCCATCAAAGATCTGATCTCCCATAAGAGTCCCTGCTCAAATGTCTGGGCCCTCAAGAAAGGATCTTGCACCATGTCGATAGAGAAGAGTGAGAGGTCGGTGAACCTCACAGAGTATTGGGCCACAGTCAGGCTGCCCCTATTCTAAGTGTAAGAGCTTCTAAATAAACACTAATCGTAGAGTTGATGGGATAAAAATATACCATGAAGAGGCCCTATAAATCATCCTAGGTGAGCATCGCATCTTCATGTGTCTAGAGCATTAGGATCTACCATCTCCATGATTCTCCATTGAAAGGACTGGTAGCTAGGATCACCATTATGTCAGCTAGTGTCCCAAATAGGAGAAAAAATCTAGCCACACCCTCCAGTTAGTCATAAACCTCCTATACATCTATCTCTCCTGGGAACATTGAAGTCTTTTACCGCTGGAACTCAGGCAACGTGCTCAGTCGGCATGAACCATAAGCTAGTGTGGCAGTTAGCAATGGCTACCAAAAAGGTAGTGGTGCTACTGTTACACCACCTCAAGGTGCTAACTCTATAAGAGGGTGCCACACCAAGGCCTCATAACTCAGTGGGCATTCATCGTGTACACTTTTGGGAGTCCTTGCTGGATATCTATGTGGTAGCATCCTGAAAGAAAATAGGTGCACCAAAGTCAAAAATGATATATATGGTGAGAACACTCAAAGAGATCAAAAGTAATAGAGTTTCGAAACACATGAAATGAGTTTTTTTGTTCTCCGAGTATAAAATTAGAATTCATGGTCCTAGTGTGTGGATATGTCGGCCACCACACCAACTTTAGATTCCATAAACTCGAAACCACATAGAAAACATTTATCACTATTTCCCCATTAAAAAGATCAGAGTATTACTTATTCAACATAACTGACTCCTCTAATACAACTTTTTCTAGACCTGTCCCTCGTGGCCCATGCTGTGAATACCCCATGAATGCTTTCCATAGGCTAGGAGTTGGCGACTAGAACCAAAATACATATCCCTATATTAGGAAGGTGTTTACTTTAAACCTATACAAACACACAGTAAAAGAACACAACAGGTAGAAACCATGAAATAAACTTCTTTTAGTAAAGAGGGTACTGAATATAAAGGGAACAGAATACAATCCCATCTGAAAATTACAAGTACAATAGAAAGGAGAAAACTGCTCCTGGATTATCCACCCAAGATTCTACCTGATGGGTAGGTACAGATCATCTTTACAGCACTCCATGTTATCATGTCTCTTCTGCATACCACATGGTCCTAGCTTCCTCTATCCTTACCACAACTACTCATTCTCTGTATTAAACACAACATGGTGAGGGCGATTACCATGTTGGGGTGAGTATAAAAATACTCAGTAGGGACCCGAAACCCCCAAAGGTCTCACAAAATTCCACAATGGAAAACCAAAATTCATGATCTCAATCACAAATCACAAAACAATAGACATGTATCAGACAAAAGTTCCTCTAAAATGATATATTAGTGATATATAGAAGTACAGATGATTAGTCGCAAAGCTAGATCATATTATTCTATCATGTGTCAACGATGCTGGCCATATGGAGTCTGAACCACACAATATTGATAGGTACTAACCCCCACAATTCCCCCACACATTATATGAACCACAAATGATTCATATGAGCTAACCCACATTGGATTGATACGTGTTGACCCACATAGGATCTGACCCACACAGGATTGGTATGTCATAGATCCACGAAAGGAAATAGTAATAATTGTCCTAATACATTTGTGAGGTGCTCATCCACATAGGGTATCTATTTTTTGATCCACACAAGATTTCGAGGTGTTGAACCACATAGGATCACTGGGTAGAAACCTTTATATGATCTGTCTCCAACCACCGCCTCACTTCCAGCCACTGGATTCTCGATCATAGCACGGTTGATTATGGGAGAACCTCTTCTCAAGCCATCAGTCATATTTCCACAAACACGATTTCCCAAAAGGATGTATGCCGATGATTTATCACGTCATAAGGGTTCCAATGCAACTGAAAACACGTCTACCGAAATCCCGGTCTAATGTTATTTACATTTTATTGCCGAGGGACTAGTTGGATTTGGAGTTAATCCATCCTGGGCGTACTATAACTTTACCCAAAAATATCAGGAGGTATTTCAAAAGTACCACCTTATATTAAGGGTTCTTACAAAATAGACGGTGCGTTAACTAGATGTGGGGTCTGTTAGTTGCATACCTTTCCGTGAAATGGGGGTGATCACATGCTGGTCTGGCCTGGCTTGGTTGGGACCTCTAGAATATAACAAAGGGATAGTTAACCAAATGGGTTACAAAATCCACTAACGACATGTAAATCGGACACCAAATTCATCTGTTACGTGCATTTATTTATTCGAGGACCGGTTACGTATGGGCCAGGTTAAACTCGGTCAGACCGGTCCAACGCTATCGGTGCCAGGATCTACCTGACCCCACCCAGGTTTGGCATGTAAAGGTTTCTCCTGGATGGCTCGGCCCACCGTTCCATGGGTCCAGCCTGGCCCGCTGGGGGGGGGGGGTCTAGCCTACTAAGAGGTCTTGGTCTGCCGAGAGACAGACCACTACATCCCATTGGCCTCACACTTGTGTGTTCATTTTCTAGCTAGTGGGAGCTTCCCCATATCAATTCATAGTCGAACTTTTTGTCAACATTGGTTTTTCCAATGTGGTACGGCATCAGCCATGCCGCACTTTCCTACCGTGACCGCTTCCATCGGTGGTGCCTGTAGGAACCACCCTTGTCTCACACCATTGGCTCAGGCTGGCTGCCTTAGGCCACCACGATGCGCTGTCACACGCCGCCTTCCACCCCCTAGGGTCAGTCGATGCGGGTCTTCCCCAACCAATGTCGACAGGGCACACTGGAAGATTCTTCCACAGGTCATCGTGCAAGCTCTGGTGTCCATTCATGGTGCCCTCGGCACTTAAGGCTCTCCCTCTTTGTCTTTATCATAGCATGGCCCACTATTTTGTTTTTCCGTAGAGTTGTAAATTGTTCCTCAAAGATCACGTTAAGAACGAATTTGTGGATGGTCCGGGCCTTGTTTGATTGGCCCGCACCCTCTGTGTTACATGATATCAAGCATGATAGATATTTAATTATATAATATAAATTCAAAATAAACCCCCTACCTTGAATAAATGCTCTCTAAATATGACTAATGGAACACCACTTTGTCTTTGTCATCGATTTCTGATTTGGTTGCGCTCATCACTACACATTAGAACCTGTCTCGACCTCCAAGTTGTTGGTGTCATGGTAATTTTCTAGAGCTTTGTATCTTGATTAATCTATACCAACACTCTACCCCGAGCTTTATTAAAATATAAGAGTGGGAGCTTGAGTAACACACATGGAATTAATGGGGTTCATTTAGTTGAATAACCTTTTTATTTCCAACGGTACGGTTTCAAGAATAATGATAAGTCAAGCCATGTAATGGCATGACATGTTGTTGGTCTTGCCACTAAAACTCATCCATCGGAGGAATGAAGAAAGAAGAAAATAAAATAACTTTTATTATTCACTTAAATGTACAAAATCAATCATTTTTTGTCGATATTATGCAGTCTAAGTAAATCCTCCCTTAAGCGTATCCTGGTGGTGCGTATTCATCAAAGCCGACAGATTTATAATCCGAGCAGTGGTTCAAACAATTGAAAACACTACCCACACAGTTACGAAACATACATTAAAAAATATTCAGATATACATTCTGGGCACAAAGAGCATCAGAATCTTGTGCCGTCAATTTTTGTGGAATCGTAAAAATTACATATATTTAAAAAAATACATTGAAAAATTAGGGTCTTTACACAACTAATTTAATTCATTTTCCATTATCATATCTCTAGAATAGTTATAATTATGTAATTAATTTATATATATATATATATATATTAAAATTGACACATTTATCATTCAAAAAAATATATCCTTCAACTTCTTATAATGACATGAACTAATAAAATACAATGTTCTTCATGTCTATGTGTGGACTACCACCTCCACAAAGAAATGTGAATCATTTATCATCACCATATCAAATGAATGATATATATACATATGTATATATATTTATATAAAAAGTGTGATATTTATGATATTATTAACATTATAAAAATATAAAATAATACTTACCTTATATTCAGGTTGGTCTTTGAAAAATGGAAACATTAATCTTATGTACGTACCACCTACCTTCTTCGCGATTGTAACAAGGTTCATTTTTCATAACCATATTTAATGGTTGGATTAAAAATTCTAATTTATTAATAAAAATGATAATATGTTATGTATATTATTATAGATAAAAGAGAATAATAGAATATTTTACCATTTTCAACCCACTGATGTATGTTTAGACTTGTGTAAAAAATATCACTTAACTAAATAATGTGAACATAATTTAAAAATTAATTGATTTAGTATGGTGGAAATTGTGATTAAAGAAACAATAAACTAGAAATTTTTTCATAATAAACTAGATAATTAAGAGAAATATATTATCCATGAAGATGAATAATGTATGTGGTGAGGAAAATTCAAGGTAATTAATTAATATCAAATTCTTATCCATTAAGGCTTATTTTCTATTGAGAAAAATTTATATTATATAGTGTGTATACTACCTAGATGAGATATTTATCATGGATATCAATTTACCCATGATAATTGACGTATATTTTATATTTACTCTCTAAATGAGTTTTTATATTTAATTCAATCAATTAATTTCTTTGGAATTCGAAACAAGCAATGAAATGGTTAAAAGAAAATTTATTTCTCATTTGATTGGATATATGTTTCCTCATATCAATTTTTTCCCTAAAATGTTTCCAGAAATGTTTTTATTATTATACAATCATTTATCAAAATAAATTTTTATGTATGATTTACATTTTAAAATGGTTGAAAAGAATCTATATATCATCTTCCAAATGAGTCACTTTTTGGAATTTCTATAAAAAATTATGGAAGGAATGAATTTTTATCTTATACAAAATGGACATATTGTCCCATGGTCTTGTATAAGTTTTTTTGGAAACTTAGTTTTTATGTTTACATGGTTATATTTAAAGAATATTTTTCCCTTCATATTTATTCACATTCATTATTAATGTTAATTTCAAAGTAAAAATTGTTATTTTTCCTAAAAATGTTTTTAATAATGTTTTTATTTTACCATTATTCATTATTGACAATATCCCTCTTTTTTACATTTTCCCCACTATAATATTTTCAATTATACCATAGTTTAAAATATTTACTTTCTAGACATCATTTTACATTACTTACCTAATATATATCCATATTATTTATCATAGATATATTTATCACATAAAATATGTGTCTTTTCAATATATTGATTCACATTAAATGTTATACGAGTGATTGGGGAAATTATTTTTAATTAGTATTCCTTACATGATATTATTTTTTAGTACCCATATTTTTCATTAATTAAATCGATTATTTATTATATGTGAAATGTATTAGACATGAATATATGGTTGGGGATGGGTTATAGATACTCCATGATAAATTACATGTCTCTTGAGATGAATTATTTGACCCACCATAGTGAAACATTTTTTTCTTTATACAAACCCATAAGCTTTATAGTATCATGTCAAATTTCATGAACGTTGATGTATAAATACAAATGAGATCATGGAATCCAATAATTAATAATTTCCTTCAATAGTAATTCAGTTATTAATATCCATGATATTTTCACTTTGATATTATTTTTGGATTAATTTATTTCTAAAGATATTAATTAAAATTAATGTGTATTGATTTATTAGAATTTTTATTCTTAATATTATCTCATAGTAAAATTTTTGATTAAATTACATGTTTGTCAATTTATTTAACATTGCAGATTGATTATTCATTATTTTATATTCATCAGTTATTATTGATTCAGGATTTATTCCTAAATACAGACCACTTTTTCCTAATTTTAAATCGCCATTTTCTTATCATTATTATCTACAGGTAGGGAATAATGGTTTTTAAGTATGTTATTCCAAATAGTGTTACTATATGTGATGATATTACTAGGTGATAATGATGATATTTATGAACCAGTAGTTTATGAAACTATATGTCTATGAGTTTTCTTACTTCCATAAAACTCAAATCCTAAAGGACCTTGTTTATGTTATGGATCAATATTTTTCTTAATAAGATTTAATTTTTAAGGAAATAATTGTATCACTTTTATTTATATTAAATCTTAAAATCTGATTTTATTTTATTTATCACTAGATCTGAGAGTCTGGGTTGAGATCTACTATATTTACTAGCTAAAGGCATGAGAATTATGTTTTCTCTTTATGTTAAGTTGAAATATTTTCAAATATTCATTTCTAATAACTAATAAAAGGGGTATATCCACCCCATTATGTCCCAGATCATAATTAGATTTCAACATCAAACTATAACCCTTATACATTCTCTATAGCTGTATTCCTTTTCAATTAACCTTTGGTCACCTGATAATGTCTTGAGACCTCCACATCCAATTAATATGTTAAAGAAAATCCTAATTTCACATCGTGAGTACATTATTTCCCCGAACACCATTTCCATTCACTCCTACCATCCCAATATAATTTCATTTTTACCACATCCTTTATTCAATCATTGTAAGGGTAAAATTTGTGATTAAATATTAAATGATGAATATAATTATTATTTTTAAAAGATAAATTATAATCCACCTTTCTTTCATCACATTATTTAGGAAATGAAAAATATTATACATACGTAGTACAGAATACAACTTCCTTAAAGTGTCATATCTTATTTTTATCGAGTTTAACTCTTATTTTTTAAACAATCATAAAATATAATTCAACACCTTAGAAGTATCCAAATAACATCCATATTATTATATAATAATTAGATTATTCCAAAAACAACAACATTCATAATCATAGTCAACCATAAGTTTTGGAATATTTATGTTTGGGTTTGTTTAACCACCAATTTTAACAAATAAAATTAATAATTTCATTTTTTAAACTAGGAAAATAATTAATAATAATATATGATATTAATAATGAATTAATGAATTAATTTTTTTCCTTGTAATTATAACATTAATATTGTAAAAATTAAATAATATACCAATAATCATTCAATATGAGTCATTGAATCATACTCATCGACGATTTAGTAATTAAGAATAATAAAACAATATAGCATTGAATTAAATTAAAACCATTATATAAATATAAATCATCATTTGTAGTGTCATTAATTATTTAGGAATGATGATCATTATGAGAAGAATGGTAATGGAACATACCTCTCTGGTACATTATTTTGTGAAAATCTTGTAGTTTATGTGTTCTGGGAGGTCAAGAAGACTTATTTCAACACATTCCAAAATTCCCAGTTTTTTATATTCTTTAACAATACGACACTGATGGTAGTTCATGACGGTGAGTCCAAACGGCATGTCAGACCAGCGAGTATTAATAGTGAGTTGAAATGGTATCTCACGATGGTGTGCCCGAATGGTGAGTCACATTGGTACCTCACAACTGTGAGTCACCCTGGAAGCTCTCCAATCTGACTCTCATTAGCAGTTCGCTAGTGGGGAGTCACGACTATGTGTCATGACAGTGATTAATAACAATGAGTTGTGAAATTGACTCATGATGATGAGTTGACCACCGATATCTCACATTAGTGACTCAACCCAGTAACTCTTATATGTGACTCACTCTAGTGACACTAACCAGTGACTCATATAATGATATCCCATTTTCAAAAGTTATTGAAATTTCCATATTTCATTCATTTTTTCCACTTTCACCCCTTTGAGACTTAAATGGATGTAAACTAAATTTAATACCATATTTAATTATTTTTGATGGTGTCTCAAAGGATATTGAGAATATCTTTAAATTACTAGGATTCCTGCGGAATTTAATTAGTAATAGTGTGTATTCTTGTTCAAGATCTATATTTAATGGATTTTCCATAAAAATTATCTCGTTGATTAAGGACTTACAATTTCAAAAACTGAGATCTATTCTTTCCATTGCGCTTCTATTTTATCTTGATAGCGGATGTACATAGAAAAATTCATCCATGAGGATTCATACGTTTGTGTTGTAACCTTTTGTTCATATTTTCCTTGGAGTTTTTTTGTTCCATATCCACCCCCTTCTTTGGCACAATATAGAAAGGCGAATCACTTTCTATTAAAAGTATGTTTTCCTTCAACTATATCAATGTTTTATCACATTGGTTGGGTATATAAATGTTTCATTTGAGAAGATGGTTGTGTTTGGACTAACAAAGATAATGAAATTTATTAAAGGTCAATATGCAGGGGTTCGAGAAATAGGACTTGTGATATTGATTTTGTTTTTTGTTATTATTATGCATTATACAAGCTAAAAACCCCACTAAAAATTGTGGATGTCACTGGTCCTTTTTTGTGCACAGAGTAATCATTTTGGAAGGAATTATAATTGTTTTTATTTCAAACAATTTGTATGAAATGGGTTAACCACATACAAATGTCAAATAAAAGGATACTTGAGGGTCATACTATTTCTATGATAACCCATAAATTAACAAGTGTAAATTGATTGAGGAATGACTTGTCAAATATAAATAGTCCATTCCATGGTTTTGTGTGATGTGAGTGGGATTATCTTAACATCTGTTGATGTTGGGTTGGTGTGATGGTTGTGTGATGATGGGGTGGCTAGGGTGGTGTAATGGAATCTCCATATGAGATATTGATTGATTGTGGATAGATGGGATGTGTTGTGAAGTGGGGTTGAAATCAGGTTCTGTTGATGGTTGTGATGGGTGTGGTGTGTTTATATAGTAGGGAATACTAGAATGGTTGTGAAGGGATTTGTTGCTGGATGTGGTTGTAAGTTTGGGGGGTTGGCTCTGTTGATATGAAAAATTGGGTGGAATGACTATATAGAATGATGATGGGAGTGGTCAAAATGGATGTTTTTCCATTAATATCATGCCAAAGGATTCATCTTGGGTCTAGGTTCCATTTTTTTTTTTTTCATGATAGGGTGTTATATAGAGAGTAATGTGAATTTAGATAATTTACCATGGTTATTCTTCCTCGGTCTGAAATTTGTTGTGTTTATTTCTATGTGAAGAAAATGGTAGTTACCAAATAATAATGGAATGAATAAATGAATTGCATAATATAGAAGGAAAATATTTGGGATGGTTGGGCCAACATAATTGTAGAAATAAATTTTTCCTCATGAACGGTTTTTGAACATTGAATAAGTGTGAAGACACAATAGTTAATAATGGTATTCACCTTTCGAAACATGTTTTTGGGTGTTTTTGTTCATTTTAGAAGTAGTAAGAAAAAATGTATTTGGATTTGGATCTTGTTTGGAAACCCATAAGTTGATCATTAGTGTTTGGAACAATATATGTATTACATGTATTTTCTTTGTGATTTAAATATGCACCCAACTATAGCAGGCCACTATGTGCAAAAAAACCCCCATCATCATGGGCAAAGTGTCTTTCCCAACATCCCATTTGGATGATGGCTAGTTGTCAACTAATTCAACACTACTACCTCCTCCAGGAGGTGTTATCTCATAATTCATCATATAGGTTATGGTTTTTGAGGCTAAGGTCTATGCGAGAATGTTTTTTTAGGATGAGATATGTTTTGTTTTCTAAGGTTTCTTCTGGATGTGATGTGTTGTTCTTTCTCGGGTTTTTTTGGGATTTGATGTGGTATGTTCCCTAGGTGTCTATTGGTGGGATGTTATGTGATATGTAGCTAAGGTTTGGGAAGGTGATATGGGATTATATTTTTTTCCTATGTGATAGGATAATATACGAGTCCTACTTGTGTACAGATGAGATGTGATAGGCATTATTTTCCAGGGTGATGGAAAATTTACGAGGCCCAAGTGTAGTCAATGGGGTTGTGATGTGGTACTTTCAGAATAGGTGGGAGAGTAAGGAATTATTATGTTAGGAAAGAGCAACTAACCTATGGGAATGTAGGCTAGGGTACCCTACCATCGATGTGTTCATTATATGAAATAATTTGACATACGTTACATGGTGATTGTTCTATGGTGAGTTTGGGGTTACTCTTATACCGATTTGGTGTTGCTAGGATATACAATTATTCTCACAAGAGAATTAGTATTCTACTCTCAATTGTGCATGAGAGATGTTAGTTTTTTATTCTGAGTATACATCTATTCTCATCATATGTATATAAAATTGTTCTCAGGTTTCCATGAGGATTATGTGGACCTTGCTGGGACTTACTATACTACATGTTGGGATAGTTGCAGTGTAACTGCTAACCTTATTTTTGGTATTTAAATTGGTTATTTATTATATTGGTTTTGTTTGGGATTAAAAAATCTTACCTCAGGATATTATTTTCATAAAATGGGAAATGACTTTCATTTTTTGAGAATGCATACAATTAGTGTTGGTCGCAACACCGGGGCCTAAGGGAGGTGGGACTTGACAGGTCATTATCTCCCTTTATTCAATACCTATCTATGAGGGGATTCATTAGAGGGAGGGGGTCATGATAGAATAGTGTCATAGGTGATCATTGATAGATAGGATGGATTTTAGAGTTATGAAAAAAGAGGATTT
Organism: Viscum album; assembly: GCA_963277665.1. NCBI lineage: Eukaryota > Viridiplantae > Streptophyta > Magnoliopsida > Santalales > Viscaceae > Viscum > Viscum album. The sequence goes on along the minus strand of OY728134.1, from coordinate 131,081,040 downwards.
TATGGGTTGGAATGGAAATAATGTTTGGTGATCTTCATGCATGCCATATGCCAAGAAAGACCGGCTAAGACCTATGATTTTAGAGGTCCCATGATCCAATTCAAGGAATCGATGCCTACCAAATGACTATGTTAGGATACAACATTTTTTGGGTAGAGACCCTATTTGAGGTACTTTCATCGTAATGGCTTTTGTTTATATTGGAATTGGTCATTTTGGGAAATTGAAATAAATAACAATTTAAATTAGTTACACCGAATCCAAAATTAAATTACATACTACATGGGATTAAAAATTTCTTGTTTAAATTTATATCTGTAACACCCAGTCATCGTGTGTGTGTGGATTGGGACGTTGATGCAGAATAACATGATATATTTGATCGGCAGAAGGTTGATCTAGTAGAGGAGGATGACCATCGGAAAATAATGTTACATGTATTCCAGTGGAAGTCCTTTGGAATGTACGAGGTAATTCTTTTACAACATGGAGATGGAGAGATGGATTGAGAATATTGATAACATATTCAGTTTGATTTGGGAACATATGGGGTCCTCGATTCATTTATTATGGAACTTGATGCAGGTAGTGGCATGTCAGTGATAGATGACGTAAAATGGGGAAAATAAGGCGGATAATGTTTGGTGGGTCGTCGTCGAGAAGGGGTTCCAAGAATAATTCCATTCACTTAACAAGAAGGCTGAAAAGAGGCAAGATATAATCTCCCTCATGTTGGGGAGTATGTCAGGGTGATAACGTGGGATTAAGTTCAATGATATCATTCATTTTCCCCCAGATATCTTTTTGGTCAAGGAGTCTCATTTTAGATGCTTAGAAGATTCACTTCGTCCTTCAATCAAATATCTAGTCACTCCCTTTATATTGCTGACATTCTTGGAGGTTTAAAATGAGGTAGATATAATTGATAATATTCAGTCACAAGTAGGTATACAATGAAAGGAGAGACAATATTGTTCTTCATGAAGAAGGGTTACCAGCATTAGGTCTCGAGCACTAAGGCTTTCAAGGTTTCGACCAGTAGAGAGTCTACCTCATTAGTTTCTGTTTCAACCTTATGTTCATCCATCCATTCCCTTGAACATGGCACTAAGTTGTTTCACCTATGTATTTTACGGGCATCTTTTGAACCTATGCCTAGTGGAAGTTCAAGTTCATCAAATTGGAGGTCGACAGGTTTAGTTTCTTGCCCCAGCACCAGTAGTTTCCAGCTATACCATTTTAGTATAAGGGATAACATCCTCATGATCTACCAAGGAATGATGGATCAGGTAGAGTTTGACCATTGGGTGTTCTATTGAGTCCTCATTATAGATTAGTATAGTTTTGGTGGGAAGGTTTCATGCTAGCCTAAGTAGCTGCAGTGTCCATCTTGGATGTTTTTGAAGAATTAATAACATGCTCATTCTCCACTGATGTGTGATAGAGCTGGTAGAGCTTGACCATTGGGAGTTATATAGGGACCACAAACTGGGCATGGTCATAGAGGTGGTTATTAGCAAAGGGGAAGAGTAGATGGTATGGTTACTTACACATAGAAGTGGCAGTAGATCCAACAAGTCTGGAGATCGTTATAGGTATGATAACCTTGTTTAGTTCACTTTCTTATTATTTGATTGATTTAAGGGATTGACACTACATTTTTTCTCCCAGTTTATCCCTTTCTCTAGGACTAGACATAGAGTTTCATACCATTCCCCTAGTGTTTAGTACACCAGTTGGAGGCCTGACTAGCTTGTTTGATGTGTGTCTGGGATGTAGAATGATGATGGGGCCACATCAGTCCTATGGGGATCTCTTATTACAATATATAAAACCATACAATGTAATTCTTGGAGTCTATAGGTTACATATTGTGTTTTTTTAATTCTTCAATGGAAGAGTTGTGATCTTAGAAGTATATGGCTAGCATGTTGTTTTTGATGGTTAATAGATTTTTTTAATTGGGTATATGACATCTAGATATGCTTCTATCCATGATGGCTAAGCTATCAGTGGAACCATAATAGGTTGGGATGTTGGAGAATCATATACTAGTCGATACATTCATGGACGAATTCCCTAAGGAGGTTGGACTCTACCCCCAAAAAATGAGGTTGAGTTTGGGATAGACATACAACCTATCAATTGTCAGAATTTGTTGGATCCTTATCATATTCCACATTCTAATTTGAGGTAGTTGAGGATTATATTTGATGAATTAAGGAATTAGGGATTTATCCAGCCTCCTGTGTCATCATGGTGTGCTCTATTGCTCCAACTTCTAGAGGAAGGGGTGTTTTTGAGGATTTTTTGATTCTTCCTATTGGGGCTAGGATTCAACTTGATGAGACAAGGGGAAGTTATATATTCAAGATCTAGGATGTTTCACCCCAGAAAATAAAACTATTCCACCCATTATCTAGACCTACTAATGGTAATGATTTCAATGATGTAGTGGTTGCATTACCACATTTGGGATCACTTTTTTGGATTTCACAGATCATGTGAGTTTGATGTGTATATTTTTTCCTACCAACATCTGAGCATGAAACATCATAGGTGGTTTGAGTTCTTATTGGATAGTGCTTTCAAAATATCATACAACATTGGAAAGGGAAATTTTATGGGAGATTATTTTAGTATAAAGTCAAAGATGGGGGTTTTTCGAGAATTCAGGGATTCTTTGACAGAAATGGAGGAGTTGGAATCCTTGAACACGAATGCAACATAAGATATCAGTAGTGGATGTTTGTTTTAGATGACAAATTTTTTTTATTTTTCCTGAACTATTGTAGGGAACCACGGATAAGGTTCACTTTGTTTGTAATTGGATGAAAGTAGCACCAGATATAAATAAGTCATATGTCGATTGTAGGAGGAGGAACATAGAGTTCGATGTTGGGGACCACATGTTCTTAAAGGTTTCCCCTCGACACGAGCATCATAGGTTTGACATAGGGTGCATGATTTTTCCATGGTTCGTTGGACCCTTCTAGGTGTTGGGGTGTGTTTGTCTTGTGGCATAACAGTTGGAGTTGGAACCCTAGTTTGATAGGATCCATGAATTATTCCATGTCTCCCAACTCTAATGGAATATTCATGAAAAATCATATGTCATTGACTAGATGTAGTTGAATATTGAAGTTGATGTGACGTACATAGAGCATCTAGTTGAGATCCAATATCATCTGGAGTAGGTGTTACGTATGTGGATGATTTATTTTTTTCTTGTGTTGTGGAGGCATGGTGGCATGGAGTACAGTACATGGGAGTGAGAAGCAAAGATTTATGCCCAGTACCTTGAGTTTTTTTTGAGTTTTGCCTTGTTATATTTTTCCTGGTGACAAAATGTTTGAACCTTTTCTGTTATGATATAAATTGTTTCCTTGTTCTATTATGTGGGATAATGTCCTGACATGTGAAATGGTGAGGACCAAATTCATAATCGAGACACATTAACTTTGATACAATTAAACCTGTGTGGCTGAGTTACATCCACTTAGAGAGAATAGTATCATGACATGGAAAATAGAATTATATTATTCTTTTTTTAGATACTTTGGTTGTTGTGCTTATGTTGTGTGCCTTCTAGTTGGATAGAATTGAAGATATTAGAGGTTGTTCTCATGGATTACGAGGTTTCAACATCATCTTTCAAACTATATAGGGGGGTTTTTGTTGTACAGTTATGTGTCTGGGTTTTATTTGTGTTTCAAGTGCAGTAGGATCCTTGAGAGGTATCTCACAGGGTAAATGTTCAGGCAGCTTATTCTAAGGGGCTTATTTTTGAATTCTTGAGGGAATCAATAGTTTGATACATATCTAATGTAATTCACTAGACCTTTTTGGTAAATTAAAATTTTAAAATCCAATGTTTGAAGTGTAATGGGATGTGAAACTGAATTATATCAACACATTGTAAAATTTCAAGTTTTTAATGTTCTCCAATGGTAGGTCACTGATGGTTTGTCACGAAGGTGAGTCACAATGGTGATTTAGACCAAAGAGTTAGAAAAATAAGCCACATCAGTAACTCTTGATAGTTAATCTAAAAACTGATTGACACTGGTATCTCACAATAGAGACTTGCATTGGTAGCTTACAATGGTGACTCTCACAGATAGGTTTCCAACAGTCAGTTAAAAATGTGAGCTGTAATTGTGATTCACAATGATTACTTGCAATGGTGAGTTGTCCACCTATACCGATCACTGATTACTCACACCAGTAGCTCACCAAATGGTTACTTTCATTGATGAACCACACTGGTGACTTGCACCAATGACTAATCTAATGGTATCTCATTTAGAATAGTTTTTCAAAAATCAAAATTTCTTCCATTTTTCTCAATTTCACCCCAATGACATTTTGTTTGACATATGTTGAATTTAGTACCATATAAATGTTTTTAATCCATTTCAAGGTATATGAATAATATCATTTAATTCTATTGATTTTGGTGTCTTTTAATTAGTGAAAGAGTGTATTCGTGGTCAAGATCAACTTTTATTGGATTTTAGAAAATGTTTCTCCCTTTGATTTTTGATATAGCCCTTCTAAAACAAACATATATTCTTTCAAATGAACACAAAATTTATCATTATAGAAGATGTCCCAAAAATAATTCTTCCAAGATGAATTTTGTATACATGATGTAACCATTTGATGTGTGTCTTCCTTTAATTTTTTTGTTTCATGCACGCCCCCTACTTTGAGGAAATAAGGAAAGGATGACCGGTTCATATTCCAAGTAGTGTTTACTTTATCTCTATCAATTGTGTATCTTATGGGGTGGGTATATGATTATCTCTTTTGAGGTGAAGTTGAGTACAAAATAAAAATTGGGGATGTGGAGAAGTGACTTATGATCTTCTTGTTATTTTTTTGGTAGTTGTTGTGATTTATGGAGGCTAAACATCCAAAAAATAATTGTCATTTGAGGTTCATGTTTGTACATTGAGTAATGATTTAATATTTCATGATGTTTGGTTTTCTGTCAAACAATTTTTATGAAATCGGTAATCCACATACACTTGGATAATAAATGGATTCCATAGGATTAATTTTTTACTATGATAACCATGAATTAATAAGTGAAAATATTTTGATGAATGGATTGTAAGATATGAATATTCATTACCACGGATTGGTGTGTTGTTTTTTGAATTGTCCTAACATGTGATGTAGTTTAGTTTTGGAAATGGATATGTGATTTGGGGTGGTTTGGGTGTTATAATGGAATCTCTTGCTGATCCAATTGATTGATTGTGGAAGGATAGGAAGTGTTATGAAGAAAGGATTCAATCAGACTGTGTTGTATCTAGGTTTCTAGTTGTCATGGGTGTAGTGTGGTTATGTTGCAGGGATGCCTAGAATGGTTGGCATGGGATGTGTTGTTGGGTGTAGTTGTGAGTTGGGTGGTGGCTCTATTGAGAGGATGAATTGGAAAAATTTACTTTGAAGAATGCTGATGACAGTTATTGGTATTTGTTTATTTCCATTGATAGATTTCAGTAGGATTCACCCCATGTCTTGAGGCCATTTTATGTTTTTTCATGAATGGTTGTCTAACAGAATGTAGTGTTTATGTGGGTTAATTTTCCATGGCTATTATTCCTTTATGTGACTTTTGTTGTGTTGTTTGTTGTGTGATAAACATGGTAATTACTATATAGTAATAGAATAAATAAACGAGTTTCTTAATAATGTATGGAATGGTTTCTAATTTTGTGGAAAATGGAATGGAATTAACAAATATGAAAACATTAATGGGTCCTGAACCTAGAATATGTGTGAATCTACATTAGTTTATCAGACTCGTTACCTTCTAAATCATGTCTTTATGTGTTGTTTTAAATTTTATAGGTAACAAAAAATGTGGTATTGTGTTTTTGTTGTTTTTTGGAAATCCATAGTTTGTTCTTCAGTTTTGGTAGAATATATGTATTACATTTATTTTCCTTGTTATTTTTATACACACCCACCCTAGTTGAGAACTATGTTCCAAAAACCATTATCATCATGAGGGAGTTTGTATATACCAATATCTCAGTGGGAGGTTGGATTCCTGGCCACCTAGTCTTCCCTTATCCATCTTCCAGGTGGTGGTAGCCTAAAATTTTCTATGTAGGTTGTGGTTTGTGTGGTCGAGTTGTGTTTTTACAAATGTATTTGGGATGTGATATGTTATACTTTACCATGTTTTCTCTAGATGAGATATTTGGTTCATCCATAGGGGTTTCCAGGATGTGATGTTGAATGTGGTCTATGTGTCTATGGGTATGATTTGATGTGGTATGTGGCCTAGTTGTGTGTGGGTGGGATGTGATGATATTTATTTTCCTAGTTTACAGGACAAGATGTGAGGCCCAGGTGTGTGAGGGAGAGATGTGTTGAAATTCATTTTCCAAGGTGGCTCCAATAACTGTGAGGCCCAAGTTTGTACGGCAGGATGTGAAGAGGCGATTTTTTAAGAGGTAGGAGTGTAATGAAATTTTCGTTGAGGAATGTGAATATAATTAGTGGGAATGTGGTGCAGGATACCCTATCATCAGAGAGTTACTTATATTACTTTTACTAACATGTTTTACTTTTTTATTGTTCCTTGGAATGTTTCAGGTGGTTATTATAAATGTTAGGTGCTATTGGGTTCTGCCTTTTTTTCACACTGGAACATCAATAATATTTTTTCACTTGTGTGCAAGGGACATTGGATTTTACCATTGAGTAAACTTATCTACTCACCATATGTATATAAGACTATTTTCAGGTTTCCATGAGGATTACGTGGACTGTTCTAGACCGTACTAGCTCGGACATTGGGATAGAATCTGTGTCACTACATAGCCTTGTTTTTTTGGTATTTATGTTGGTTTTTTTTATTATATTTGTAATAGTAATATTTTAAACATGAATGTGGGATGTATTTGGTTTTCCTTCTTATATATATATATATATATATATTTATATCTATTGTTTTTTGGGGATTAATCATTTTACAACCTGATATTTGTTTCTTAAAGAGGGAAATGCCTCCAATTTTGTGAAATTGTATATCATTGTTGTTGGTCTCATCAATGGGGCCTTATAGAGGTGGGACTCAGGGGTCGTTATATGTATTTATTCAATTCCAAACTAGGAAGCGAATATTTGGATGGAGGTATCATGGCATGAATGAAGAAAAACGCTATTTTTATAAAACATGTTCAAAATTGATATGGGTACTCACCCACAATATTAAAAAAACAAAATAACTATGTAGTATACATTTAGGGAAAAATTGTAAATGAATTTTATAAAATGATATAGACATGAATAAGGTTGTGAATTTGTTGACTTATATGGTTATTGTTTTTATATAGGATCATATAGTGTTATTATATAAGCATGAATTCAAGGTAATGGTTTCATGTCTCAAATTTAATTTCTAGAAAAATTATTTCTTATTATTCACCGTGACATATTTTATTTTGTGTAATTAATGACTAATTAATTCATTATAAATTGTTAATTAAATTTGTTGGGTTTGATGATCTATATTAGTTTTTCACTTTATATGCATATCAATTAAAAATAAAACTATGTTTTATGGAATTTTATTAACATGACTCCCTATGTTTTGTTTTAGTGCTTCCTCTTCATACATGATCAATTTCATCAACCTTAATTGTTAATTTAATGGTATATTATCATCCATTATACTTAAAAATGATTTTTTAATTCATATAATATACCATAGTAAAATTTCATTCCAAATAAGTATATCACTGTGGAGAATAATTCTGATTATTTTTAATGAATGTTTCTCTTATCTGACATTAAAATGGATTTTTTGTTAATCTCATTAAACATTGGACTTTTATCAAATATATTTCAAAATATTTTAAATTTTACCAATGCATTTAATGAAATGTGGGTTCCTATATCACCCTCCAATGAAATGGTATAATTTTATTCCTCATGATATTAAATGGGTACCTGAGGGGATTAATCCAAATCCAAAGGGTACATGAAAGGATATATAACAGTGAAAAGGTTACACATGACGATTAAACCCAATAGAAATTGGTACACCATTTTTTTATCTGAAACCCAATGGTACATTAGAGGATTATACTATACCTATGTCGGTACAAATATAATTATCTGAAACCTATAAAGTGAATAAATTCCTTGTGGGATGCCTTGGCATATAGATTCAATGATTTAGATTATTCCCTATACTTATTTAATTATATTATTTCTATAATTATGCCCCATGACTATATGTTAATTTCACAATACAACACACACATTTTTTTCAGTGTATATATTATTTAGTTGATATTATTTTTCTGTGTATCATGAATTATTAGAAACACTTATCATTCCATGTTCATTTTTATAAGAATTGTATTCACTTCCAATGTTTAAAAAAATTATTTTTATCTAATGATTAATTACATGATTATTAATTTTATATTAATAAGTGTTTGAGCTCACCCATTTTTTATGATTGGACTTCCTCAAGTAATGAAGATAATTATAACTTGTGTAGTGTATATATGGGTGTCTATGAGAGTTTTATTATAGAAAAATTACTTTTGAATAATATGTTCATATAGCTAATATACAAGTAACTAAAGCCTTTATTCCTTTGGTTGTGTAATTTTTTTCAGATTTATTATCTAAATCATTAAATAAATGTGTTATTTTAGATGTATTTATATTTTTTCACATTAAACAAGGTTGATCGAATGTGAATTTTATTTCCCTTAACCTATGAGATATTAATTACACAAAGACCAAAATTATATTAGATCTAATTGGATAAATATATATGTTCTACCTTAAATCATAATGACTAAATCTCTATTTGTTTGAGTTATACTTAAATTCACTCATCCCTCAATAATACCCCCACATTCTAATTCACTAAATCACCCAATAGTTTATCCTTAATCAAGAAAATTTGACATCGACCAAGAAACACATTATTGAGGTTAATGATAGACTGTATCATGTTCTTAGGTACCCACCTCTAACCCTAGATAAAAACCCTATAATTTAGAACCATATATATCTTTCACTATACATCAATAAAATATTATTGCATATAAAAAATTTCAAAAACGGTAGAACTCCACCTAGGATGTCTACCATAGTGGTGTATGTGGGATGAATTGGGGGTATACCTATAGGTTCCACCAAGGAAATATTTTTATAGAGAGAGATAAATATCATCAAGTTGTAAAATAATGTCTCAGTCTGAAAATAATTATCCCATTTCTATAATAATAATATTCTAAACCTGATTAGAAGAGGGGACCCTAATTCTTAAAAAAATAATTTTACATATATAGTTGTTTCAATTAACCTCAATGACCTGTAACAACATATTTGTTTCTTCCTGGTTTTATAATTTAATTTTATCGAATGGATAAATACCCCAAACATCACCTAACACGATCTTAGTTAATTTTAATAAGTTGATGTCTCATTCCAACAAATGATACAACTAACATAGTGAGGATCATCACATTTACTATAGTGGTATAGATGAGATGTGGTAAATGATTCAATCTCTCTGTATCATTATTTGATAATTTATAAAAACATTTAGGTAATATCTATATAAAATAACCCCATTTAGAGATGTTATTTTATCTAAACTTTTGTAATATTTGATCAAATATTAAATAGGGGTTATGAGTTAATAATACCCCTGGCTATATTAGGTTCTTAAATGAAAATATATCTAATAATAATTTGTGCGGATAGAAAATCATAATGTTGTTAATTTAATTTCACTACTATATAGATTTTTCAAAAAAAAATATTCATCATGTCATACAAAATCCCAACATGAAAAATCACTAGCAATCACATTGGAATGCATGAAGAGTAATCACATCTCGAGGTCCTCTATGAGGGGGTTTTAGTGGAAAATTTTGATCAGATATAACATATGAATTATATGAACCCAAACAGTTTTTCTATCCATTATAATGTGGGAGATAGATATATAATATTAAACATTCTAATGTTCAGATCGAGTGATTTAAACAATCATGTGCCAATTCTGTCTAATTATATAGAAACTATACATGTACTTATGGATAATTTATTAAAAAATATTGATATTTTGAGAAAAATTTCCTCCATATTTTTTTATATGTGGACCATGTTTCACCTTAACAACATGTTAAAGGACATACAAGACCTTACCAATGGATCTTCATGATTTGGAGGGGAAAAGGAGTAGAATTCATTGGTGGATGCATCATTATGGGTGGGGAATAAAACAAGAAATCTTACAACATATGGAACAACTATATGATAGATAAGTTAAGTGAACTCATCTTCCTCAATTAGTAGACTATCCACTAGTGAAAAATATGTGATTTCATATATTTTTTTTTTCTGTTTTATACATCGGGTAATATATGGTGTTACTAATATAAGTGTTCTAAATGTGTTTTATATATTATAAAATATAAATGGATGTTATAAATTAATTAATTTTAGATATATTTTAACTGGTTTATTTCATATCTTAAGTGAAAAAAAAATTTACTACATCGATGTTTTAGAAAAACAGACAACAACCACTAGTTTTCACATTGGAAATATAATAATCGATGTGAAAAATTCTACCTTGATTTAATTTTTCATGTTGGAATTAATATAAAAGACATGAATAATAACATATGGTTAACTTTTTAATTCCTATTATTAAATAACTGAGGAAAAAAATACTTTTCAATATTGGTTTTTCTAAAAAACTGATGTAGTAATTGGTTTTATTAATTTTTCACATCTTTTATAGATTTGGAGATATGATACATATTATATATATATTATATTTATTCACCTTATAACATGACAATATAAAATAAAATAGCAAAATAGAATAAAATCAGTAGAAAAAATATAGAAACAAAACAAAAATTAAAATTTTAAAATTTCAGGTTTAAATTTTTTTAGCCAAAAACTAAAATAAAATAAAAAATATGTAATGATTCAACCATAAAATATTTTTATGTATGAAAAATTTTCTAGTATTAGGGAAAGGGTCATAAAAAAGATACCAAATCAAATGAGCGAATTTGACCTGTATTTTGAATAAAATAATTAAAAAATTATACTAAAAGATTACAACCAAATCTATCATTATCAGAAATCATAAAAGTACTAATTGAAATTAATTATTGATTAATTATTAAAACATTATAACTATAGTTTATTACTCTATCTTGATTATTACAATTAATTTTTTAGGATTTTTTCAATTCAAATTTAATTTTTATGTACAAAATCATTTATATAGTAATTTTAATTGAAAGTCACCTTTTCATTTACATATCATAACATGGTGATATTCATTCTTATTTTCTCCTGAATGAAATTACATTCCATATATGAAAATATTAAACATAATATGATGTTAAATGTCATTATAATATAAAAAATTATTAAAATATTCAATCTTATTTGATCAATACAATAATGATATTTTCTCGAACATTATCTGACATAAGACATGATCAATTAAGTATCGTCGACCTTAGAAAAAAATACCACACATCCAATGGAAAATGATATATAATCATCTTTAATGTAAGTGGTTATTATGTTAAGAGATAAATAACATAATATGAGATATATCTATCATAATGTTGAAGATGACAAATCATATAACACTAAATAATTTCATTCATTGATGTTTCTAAAAAATATATACAACTATTTCAGCATTATTCATTATCTTTCCTATAGGTTAAATAAATTGGGAGTTTATAAATCGATATACTATTGTAATTTCCTTATATATACAAAATGTATAAAAATACCTATTTCAAAACAAACATTAGTATTAAATTTCCATAAATTAAAATAAGGGAATGATTAATATTAATCAACTTACAAAGAAAAAACATGAATTGGTTTAACTTTAGATTTATATCCAGTTACATGCTCCATGATATATTTTTCAAAAATAGTCACATTCATTACTAAAAAAAAATTTGATCATCCATTGGATTCTCATAAACCCCCAACAAAAAATTCTAATATGTTGATAATTGGTCTTGAATAGTAAAACTTCTATTTGAAGTCATAACACATTATGTTTTTAGTTTTATATAAAATATATTTTACCTCTCATGTATTCCTATAATTATATGGATAAATATATAAAAATTAAATTTTTTAAATACATTTAAATGAAAAATAGATGAAATGAAAATATATCAGTTTAAATCTATGGTATGTTTCTGAACAAGTGTATATGGAAATACTAAAAATGGTATAATCCATTGAATAAAATACAAACCTCGTCTGTAGGAAATGGTATTCTTGTTAATCTATATATAAAAACATGAATAATTACACTATGATTCAATATGTATATCTATTTATAATTAATGGTAACATCAATAAAATATATCATCACATATGCAATACAATGATGTGGTGAACATCATAATAAAACAAAATAAATGGAATTTTTTTGGAGTAGGAGTGTAGGAGGAGTGGTGTCTATATATGGAGGTAGAGTAAGATAAGTTGAAGGAGTTATATCTACATACAGAGGTGTAGGTATGTGATCAACAACCTAAAAATATCATTACATGTCTCAAAAAATCGATAATTCTGATTCTCTGATCTTATATTCCAATTTCTCAAGAATATGCTAACAGTGGCATCAAAATATGCCTTTCTTATAAAGAAAATCAATTTAAGAATCATTAAAACCTAGAAACTCTTTTTACCAATACACCTTACAGATATCAACTTATAAGTCCTTGGTTTTAATGAATTCCCAATATTTTAGATAAAATATTCTTTCCACAATTAGTTATGAAGACAACCAGTGTGCTATAATCCTCAAAAGGCTCTAATATAGATAATTTAAATGATTATATATATATAATCACAAAGTAAAATTTATTTAAATAAATAAGATTAATAAGTTCAGTAATCATCATACAATCCTCTAAACTACAGCCAATGAATTATCTGTAATTTATTTCTATTTTTTATATATCTAATCCCTTATCCACTTTTCGTGCCTAGTAGGGGGTGGGGTAATGGGAGGGTCAACATCATTCGATCATGATATCTTGGTTGTATTTTTTGGATAATTATCTGCTGTCATTTTTTCATCCAATAACGAATATCAACCCCAAGATAATGTATGAGCATATATGTTCCTAGATTACTTCTCTCAATGATATATCCTTATTTGCTATTAATTAAGTATAAATGATTATATAATTTGACCATTAATATCCAACAAAATATTAAAGGTTAGATTCCACCTACTAAACCCTATTCACTTTATCTACTTTTAGCAAATTGTTTTCTATATTTGTTTTTCTAAAATGGATATATATCACATGGATTATTATGTATTATATGATGAGAAATGAAATCTGATGTGGGGTTAATTTAAAATTCCTTCGTCGCTTAGTATCCAATGATAAACATTACCTTGTGAATCCTCCAGTATCAGGTATTTTATATCTCATCAAAAATGAATTGGAGAAAATTTTACAAAAAATATTCTATGAAAAGTATAAAAATAAAAACCGAATTAAAAAAAATTATTTCCCATAATTGAGATATTTTCCTTTTTTCAACACTTCACTAATATTAAATCAACATACTAACTTTTATTTTACATCAAAATGTAATAAAATTAATTTTTTTTGAATTGGTGCCGCTTGGAATATATTTAGAATCAAATTAAACTCTTATTATCTAGTCCTAGCATTGGGAATAATGTAATTTTGGAAAATATTTGATGCAATGTTTACTAACCCTTGGACTATTTTCTCCCATAAAATGAAATATAGTAAGTACAAAAGGATTGTTGTGCATATCTACTTGAGAATGTGTTTTTTATCCCCATTATGTATGTGTAAGATCTTATCCAAAAGTATTTTGTGAATAATATATTTGATATGTATTTTACAAAAATATCAATGTAACAATAAATTAGTAAACAAATATAAAAAACTAACTATTAAAAAAATGTAAATCAAAAATTAAAAATTATCATATAAAAATTTTACTATACAAAAAAATTATTAATGTTATTTAATGTTAACTAGAATTATAGAATCATTAATGATAAATTTAATGCATTAAAAGAATAAAAAAACCAATAAAGGTTTGTGAATAGTAAAAACATCCAATATATGACACCGTATTTCACATTGAAGACAATATTTATAAATACATGAAAATTATTCTAAAAAAGGTTATCCAAAATGACCATATTTTTATTCATTTTTGATAGACTAGTTAAATTAAATTATAATAACATTAATGGGCTCTAAAAATTCAGAAAACAATGAAAACAAACCCATAAATGGTGTGTGTATATTAAAAATGATCCAACCTACTAAATCATTTTTACAATAAAAATAATATTTTTTAAAATAATATTTTTTCAATATTATGTTTTTTGATAAAATATTATATTTTTTTAAAGAAATCAACAAAATAACAAAACATATATGTTATGTAATAGTAAAAATATTTAACTAAAAGAACATAATATAATATAGAAAAATTAATATTTTAGTTATGATATGTGTTTTAAAAATGAAAAAAACTAATATATAATTTTTTTTCAAATATAAAAATGTTAGAGAAATAAAAATATATAACCTGTAATATTAATAATGTAAAAATGGATTGTTTTCCCAAATACATTCATCTTAATTATTTAGTATGAATAAAACAATATTAATTATGTGCTTATTAATATTATCGATTAATCTTTCCATTTATTTAAGGATCCCTCGTAATGAATCAACAAAAAATATTTTATAATCACCCTAAAAATGTTCTTTTTTCATTTATATCAATAGGACACTACATATCTAATTGATAAGTAACATAAATAAATTTTTTTTCCAACTGTTTCCATGATAAAAATGAATATCTGTTTATTTCAATATATTCAGATAAACTAGTGTCATTATAATTTCATAATGCTTGATACAATTAAACCTGATATATCATTTTTATATCAATACCAAAAGGCTAACATAAATGTAATCATCTTCCTATATTTATTCAATGACTCATTAATATTCACATGATGTAGATATTGTCTTTTTTCCTTTGGCACTTTAAATTTTCATTTATTATGTGAATACCAATACACTACTTTTCTAAACTATAGTTTTATTTTCATGATCTTTTGTGTGAAATATATATCCATTAATATTGTACATGGAACATTTTATTAAATTTAAACATGGACCACTAACTAACCATCTATGGATTTTTGATCAATTTGATCTACCATTCATAGTATCCATAAAACATAGGGAAAGAGTTATTTATGCTCATTCAAAAACCAAGTTACATTCATTATTAGATGACTCTTTTTAACACATTAATATGAAATATTATATATGGTTGAGCATCATCTCTTTAATTAGAGATGTATCAATGTATAATTTTTATTTTTTCATATCAATGTTTTTTTACTTTCAAAACATGTATCCCATTTTCCAATAATTGTCTCGTTTATAGAGAGATAATGGTGAATAAATTGGTGCCACAATTGACATGTATCTTGTACAAAACTCAGTAACCTATAATGAAATATACATCTCAAAAATATAGGTTTCAAGTCAATAAGTGTTATTAATATACCCCTTTAACAAAATTATATAACTTTCAATAGTATACATCCAATATAGATATATAAGTCCATGAAGAATTATTTCTCACACCAAATGAACGATTAAATTCACCATGATATAAATTTTTTTTGAGGAAAATTCATTTACAATTGAGAAATTATAAAAATATCTTTGATCTACAAATATTTTAAATAATTCATATCAATCACCATATTATATATTGAATTTAAATGACAGGAAAACTTCATGATAGTCTTTATGACATGGATCATCAATATTCCATGAAATTGAACTTGTAGGATCAGTTTCATTGTGATGTTAATATCATTATATTTCATACCTATCAGCTCTGAATTATTCAGAAACATAATGTTTTTCATGTTTTGAGATTAAAAATGCCACCATTCAATATCACGACGAAACTAAAAACGTAAACCTTTCCCTCTTAGATATTGAATGAAATCACATGGCTTGGAATCATCACCTTTCATCTGGAGTGGGGTCTAAATCCAAACATATACCCATTGATAGTAAATCTAATCATTCATTCAACCCATATTTTTCTTTTCATTAATAACTAATTTTTTTCCAATCATATTTTCATGGATATTTCTCTCCACCTACTGAAAATAAAGGTTATATTGGTCATCAGGATATCTACATCATAGTTTTTCAACAAATATTGTCTATTTATTCAAATATTATTGTCATTACCATATTTCTGGGTAATTTTTAATATCACTTCATTTATTTTCACCCTCTAAAAATAAGGATTGGTGAACAATTTTTGTTGAGAAATATCAAAAACATTTGTCCCATTGAATACCCTTTTTATTCTTCGAAAAGTGTCATCCATAGAATAAAAAATGTAAGACACATGAATTATATTTTCATCCCAATTCGTAGTAGATAACATGAGGTATGTTTTTCCCCAATAATAAAACCATTATGGAAGCTAGATCTGTAAAACCCTACATCATGTAGATTCAAACATTATGTTGATGGTTCATGATGTAATGGATTTATATGTGATAGAGGGTTGATTGGAATTCTAGGAGGCTCATCCATTCTTTTAATTAGTGTATCATATGGTTTGGGTGAATCTTTGATAGTGGAATATTGTTCTATGAGGGATGGGTTGGAGAAGGTCAACAAAACAAACTACACTGCTTCATACAAGGTGCACATAAATCCATGAAAGGGTTTTTTTTCTTCAATAGTTATATCAGAAAGCTCTTATATTTGTTTTTCTAAATTTATATCCCTCATTTTAGGTTGTATCTATGTTTTAAGAGGTTATTTAATTGGGATTCATTATATTATACCCCTTGATATTCCCTCCTTTTTACTAATCCTTCATACAATGTTTTATTTATTTTAAAGTCAATATAAGGCCATTCAATTCATCCATAGTTCAATTAAGTAATTTCAAACATCATTTCCAAATATAAAAAGGAGTGGAAAAATTATATTCGATTTTGGAAAAGCACCATGATTTCATAATTTTCCATCAGATATCCTCTAATTTTCATTCCAACATAACATTTTTTATAATTTGAATATAAAAATAGATTTTTCAAACCAGTAATTATAAGAGGATACCACAACTCCCTGGAAGGGGGCACTATAACTATAAAAATGAGCTAGTGAATTTTCATTCAACTAATAATGAGAGGTTCCACACTTAGAAAACCTTGTCTTAAATTTATCTTTCCTTGAATATATAACATAGTCATATATTAAGGTATGTATTATTTAACACCATGATCCCATTGGGAATGTTATTCTCACCCCATTAGAATGTGAATCTATAAGGTTATTATCTTTTAGAATAGTATCTTTATAAAATTATAGAAACTCTATAAAAATCATTCCACTCCATATATTTTTGTAGTTCATGTTAATCATATTTATCATTGTAGATATAACCTTAAATAACATAAAACATTGTTTAATAAATTAGATCAGACATGTCATATTACAGATAATTATTATCAATAGATCTAAATATCTACCCATTTTCCACATGCCAAATCCAAGGGCTATAACATGAATTAATCCCATTAAAAATTAACTGATATTTGATATCTTTAATTTTTAACTTATTTATATATAAAAATTTCATAAATTTATAAAAATACATGTCAATTGTTTTGGAAAATTTGGCCAGAAAATTCCAAAATATCATTTACAGTGACTTCATATTCATCATTTTTTCGATGTGTAATAGTTTAAAATCTTCTAATTATTATTAATACCAAATATAAAAAACCAATTTTTTTCCAAAAGATTATTTACGGAATAAATTTGATTTATTGGGGGGAATAATAGATTATTTAAATGATAGCCAATAAAAAAATTTCTATTTTATTAATCAAGAAAATGATTTAATAATTTTCAATGATACTCAATATAATGTTAAAGAAGATAAAAACATTGGATATGAAATATAATTTTAATCAGAATGATTATAGATTCCAATATAAAATAATGGAAATAAATTTATAACACTATAATGTGAAGGGAAGTATTAAAAGAAATGAAATAATATATGAAATCCTTATAAGAGGAAATAAATATCAAGAAATATCATGTGAAGTCATCATAGAGTTGATATTAAAAAAAATATAACGATAATTTAGTATATCGAGGGACTAGAATAATATTTTTTTAGGTATTATATTATTTATAAATGTGTTTAATGAAGTTGAATATTCTACAAAAACATGATGGTGGTTGATGTTAAGACACTGAATCAGAAAACATTTCATGCATTATAAATAAATCTAGTGAAATATCTATCAAAATTCATATAGAATATTAAAAAAATTTGGATTAAAATATTTACATTGTATTGTATAATTTCATAGAAATGTAACTCTTTAATTTTTTTATTATATTATTCATCCAGCAAAAAAATTATATCATTGAACAAAGTGATCAATTTTGTAATGTAATAAGAAGGTCGTGTTTTCTATCTAAACACATTATTGAAAATAATGTTTTAGAAGCCCAAATATTTGTTTTATTCTTAAAATATTGTTTATCCTATGTGAATTAGTTTGAATTATCAAAATTTTATATTGATGTTTGACAAAAAAATGCATCATATTAAAATTATAATACATTCCCCTCATATATTATTGTTTATGTTGAATATTATTACATATAATCTCAATGATGAATAACATAATAGGGGATGTTTATTATGAAATAAAAAAATTATGAAACTATGATTTTGGTTAAATAGTGGATATATAAACTTATTAAAAACTCATATTTATGTTTTCTAAACTATAAAGTGATAATTAAAATTAGGATATCCCAAGAGTGTGAAGTTGGATGTCATATGGAAAAAAAATTAATGTAACACTTAAATCCACAAGACTGGATTTAAACATTGTTTCCTATAAGATTCAATGAATTTTTCTAACCTATGTTTATTTCTCTCGAAATAGGGTTTTAGTAGATTAGGAATTAAACCCTATGTCTTTCAAATATACAACTAAAACAACGGGGTGTCTATATTTTTCTCTAAGGTGTGTTCTAATTACACACAAGACAAATCACATTTTCCCAATAATTTTATATCAAATATAAATTTTTTTAAAACAATATTTATAAATAATATAATTTTTCAAATAATTAATATAATAGATGAAAATATATATTATATAAATAAAAAATATTTTTGAATCCTTATAAATGAAACTAACGGTAAATAGATTCCCAAAACATAAATTGATAATTATAAAATTTTCAAATAGAATGAACAATAAATTTGCGTATATATAAAATTTAGTTAAATAAAAGGAATAATGAAAGATAATAAAACCAAAAACACTATAATTTTTTTATTTAATCAATTATTCATGGAATAATCCAATGTACAACTAACTAAAAAAGGATCATGAATGTTTGAGGTTTACTTGATAGACTAAAATAGTAATCTTTGATCACATAGGAAGAAATGAATTGAGGGGTGGGATGAAAGTTGATCACAAATAGACCTATTAGGATGATGGAACTTGAGGGTTGACGAAGATGATAATGAATTATTAGATCCCATTAGATCATTGATATGAATTGGTAAGGCTTTCATGTTTGATAAATGAGACCCCCATAGCGAGAAAAAATTAAACCAAAAAGTCTCTTGCCAACTTTTGATAAAACATTATAAGGTATATCACAATGGTTAATTAATTATAGATAATACATATATTTTTAAATGTAGTTTAAATTTATATGACATTATAAAATTTGTATCAATGTGGGTCATTTTTAAATTGTTCTGATAACCCTATTTTTCAATATTGGATGTATAAAAAAACCCACATTGATAATAAAATCAGTCTGAATTCCATGTCGGCTATTTAATAATAGATACAAAAATAACGTTTGATGTTGGTAATAAATAACTGACATTATTAATGTGTCATAAAAAATATAATTTTTCCAATAATTTCTCCAATTCTCAATCCATGATAATGAAACATTACTTTATGTATTGGAACAGTGGGATCCTTATAGGATAATTCCATCAAAAAACAATATATATAAATCATTAAATTGAGGATATCCTTTTGATTTATTGTCTCCATGTCACTACAACATCTAATATTTCGTTAATGAACTAGCTATTTGAAATTAAAATTTTTATTAACCAATTATAGGATTTGATTCATGACATTAAAAATTAATTATTTTACAGACTTTACATAATGAAGATAATGGTAATCTATTTATAAATTGTTGAAAATGAGAATAATGATGTGTCTGTACAGGAAAAAAGAGAATATCTAAGAAGAATAAATTAATTAAGAAAATATTTTTCGGTGAATATCATTATTTATTATCAACATATGGCATACTAAATTCTAATAATTCATAAATATTTAGTCTTTTCACTTATTAGATCTTAAGAAAACACCCATTCCTCATAAGTATTTAAATTATTAATTAGGTAGCATAGTGGTTTGGTAAAATTTTTATCAGGATATAAGGGTTGTGGAAGTCCATCCACATTCCATCACAGTTTATTTTAAATCCCCTGATCCATGATACCCTAACTGTTTTACAAGTGTTGATGATATTGAATTTTTACAATGTTATATCCCTATTGTATCTCAATTAATAGGACCAATAAAATATTATTTAACTCATCCTTCACTCGGCTACAAATGGTGTAATATTTAACATATACACCAATTAATCTAGATATAATTAGCCACTTGTTCTAACACCATTGATATACTAAAATATGTGACCAATTCATTGAAAATAGGGTTATTATCTATTATAACACCACCACTATTTGTTTTAAAAAATAATTTTTAAAATAAAAATATTACAAATTTATGTAATTAATTTTTTTTGTGAAAAAACTAAAGGATTTCTGTTTTTCACCGCATTGTAGTAAACCATGAAATTCAATTATGTTCCAATAAATAGGTATGGTGAGTAATGTTTTGTGGTAATAGAGTCTATTTTTTTACATTGAAAATTATTCTTTTGAAAATATTAATTTACTGAAAAGTTTATTTTTTGTTACTCGATTTCCCATGACATGTTATGCTTCACCATTAAGTCATTATAAGAATATTATTTGGGGTTGTGATTTATAATATAAATTTCTAATATTGTTTAATATATTTAACATTTAATTATTTTAAATTTTTTAATGTACATGTACATTTATTTTATTACAACTAGTAAATGAAATTTACCAATTCTATTTCTATATGAAGGGAATCCAATTTGGATATCTTATTTGTTAGGTAATTTAAATATGGATATACGGGTGATATTATGTATTTGAATAATAATATTTAATCTTATCTAATTATTATAATTATTTCATTAGTTTTATTATTAATTATCAAATGATAATATTGTAGAAAGTCGATAGAAACTCACTTACTTCCCTTATTCGATTAAATATTCAATAAATGGAACTGTATGCCCTCAGTTTTACCATCTATAAAAAATATCATCCAACACTACGTATTTGATATAAGATCCTCTATCTATCTTCTTCATCTATTCATTTTCATACTTATTCTTTACCCTATTCCTCTTCTTTATGGAATCTTCAATTTATAGGGTTCCCATATAATTGGTTTTTCATTATTTCAAGGAGAAACACCCAAATCCAATAGAGATTTTCACTTATTAGTATATCTATGTTTTTTTCATTTCAAACACACTTGGTTATAAGTTTTGGTATCATCTTCGGTCATATCATTTAGTGTTAATAATTCTCAGTATTTGGTGGATTATTTTCATCTTTTATATATTGGTTTATAATTTTATATGGTTTATTTATAGGTCCCCATATAAATTATTTCAAAAAAATATATATTTTGAAAATAATGGGAGCTAAAAAATTGTAGGTGGCTATGTTTATCTCTAATTATTTGTGGAACTATAATTTTCATTCTTATTTTAATCCATTTTTTAAATTAGATAAAATTTAAATATACAATTCCCTTAATGAAGTCATCATAAGATTGTGCATATAATTTTTTATTATCATTTCATTGTTTAAATTATTAGTTTAAAATGTAATAAATTTTTAAATATGTAGTGTTCATACTTTGTTTTTATAAATTCATAATAGAGTTTTTAATGAATTTTATGAATTGTTTTTTGTAGAATAAATTATTTTTTAAATAAAATATTATATCATTTTATGCCTTATTAAAAATAATAATGGGTAATTTATCTTAATTAGATGTGATCACAAAATATTGATATATATATATATATATATTTATATTTATCATCATAAAAACTGCCATTATAAAATAAACATATGAGATTTTGGCCTTTCAAAAATAATAAAAATGATGTAAATTTATTACCATTTTAATGTTTTATAATTTTAAATTCATTTTTTTACTTATGGAATTATTTTGGGAAACCTCATATAATTAGAATGGGTCCTTAGAGAAGCATGGCAATCCATATTTTTGTACATAGTAGTAGATTATTATTTATTACATAAAGGATAAAATAATGAAATCCTACAATATCATAAAGGCCATGTGTGTTTGGGAAATTAAGAAATTTTTTTTAAAAATGGAATAGTAATACGATAATTTTATTCAAAACTACATATCATGATCATAAAAATTCCTTTGTCTTCTAAAATTACATGATATAACATTGTGACATACATAAAAATGGGGTG
Organism: Viscum album; assembly: GCA_963277665.1. Taxonomy (NCBI): domain Eukaryota; kingdom Viridiplantae; phylum Streptophyta; class Magnoliopsida; order Santalales; family Viscaceae; genus Viscum; species Viscum album. The sequence continues at coordinate 131,058,201 of OY728134.1, read as the reverse complement.
ATCTATAATTCCTAGTATGGGAATAATCCAATAATATCATGATGAAATTAATACATGTGAGTCAATAGAAATATCACGGTATCATAATAGGGGTGTGAATCATAAACATGAACATTGAAGCATGGTATATTAGGCCAAGATTAAGGCAAGATAAGAATGTAGTGAAAAAATAAAACTTGAAATCATATATTTAATTCATGTCTAAATTCAAATAAAAAATTATACAGTGTGATTATGCTAACCTAATTTTCACCATAAATAGAATATAATAAGATAAAAACAATTCCCAGTGTATTAGAGGGATAAATATTTTTGGACCCACCGATTACATTCAAATAGTGTACAATAATATGTGTTCCACATAAATTATACAACATAAGTATTTATTTAATAATTTTTAAAAACATTATTATGGATTATGAGTTATATATATGAATGTACCAAAAACGTTAAGGATGATATTATCTTGGTTAATAGGTATTAGTGGAAATGTGTATTGTAATTCACTACAATAAATGTTTTTCAATGAGAAAAGAAGATAATTTCTGTAGCATAATGGGGGTATATGAAGACTCATGGAAGGATTAAATGATAGTATAAGGTGCCTCTTATCACATAAAAAAATTGGGATAGTCAGTGGGATTTCTGAAAACATATTAGAACATGGAAAATTTGATATAAGAGGCATAATATAAAATGATTCTTTAATAAAGAAGATAACGAGAGGATTCCTTGCATTGAGGTGGTGTTTCAAAAAGTTTGGGAGTAGGTTTTTAAGATATTTGGGACACTGTAGGATTTCACAAAAGAGATATGGTAGAGTAACTTCATGATTTAATGGTTTTTGGTGATTACAAATCACTGGTTTTTTGGGATTTAATATCATAAGTGATGATAATTCATTATTTATTTTGCAAACATTGGTGTTAGACATTATATGATAATGTTAAAAAAAACACAAACCCTACCACGATTTCATATGATAATTTCTACTAAAATGATGTGTTTTTAATTTTTTATAAGTATATGAATAGATAATATATTAATAATAATAAACATGGGGATGCAGTTGATAGTCATATTTATATAAATTAATTTTTAAAACCATAAAATATAATATTTGTTCTAGAGGATTCATTAATGATTTATAAATTTAATAAATAATTTTAAAAACACATTATTTTAAATGGAATAAAGATTTGTTTGTGGATACTATTTATAAAATATTCTGAATCACTTTATGTAATTTATGATGTCATAATACATACTATATAATTAAAAAGTATTTAAATTTTTACGTAAAAATTCTCCTATCCCATAGAATTATGAAACATAACTATTATTTAATTTCAACATTATGATTTAAAAAATAATGTTTCATTTCTCAAAATGCTTATCTAAATATAAAATTTATTTTTCTAAATGAATAAATTATATTTATTTAAAAATTATCTCTTTTTAATCAATAAGTTTTTTATTGTTATAAAATTTACATTTAATTTCATAATATTATATTATCATTTTTTTATTAATATTTGATCATATTATTTTATTAACATATAATTTATTTCATATATTCTGAAATTCATCAACATATTTTTATTATTTTAAACAATAAATTTTTCAACAATAATACTTCTATGTCACCATATCATAATCCTAATTTTTTTAAATTTATTATTTACTAATTAATTTATATAAAATATAAAATATTTAATTGTTATGAAATAAAAACATTACCCTTTATATACTGCTTAATTCCCTAAGGGTAGGGTGGGTGAAGACGAGTTATTATTTGGTTGTTTTAAAGATCGTTTTGAGGACTCGATATCAACGATCATGAACTTCTCATGTAAATAGTTGCATTTATCCATTAGTTTTTTAATATCATCTTATTCCTGGTCATGGGAATGTCCATGTGATACTTGCTCTCATAGAAACTCTGATAGATGGGATTTATATGTTATAATGATACTAGTAGTTTCCATCACATCAATTGTTTGTATCAATTTTATTTTTCAAAACCCTATATATATACTAATCATGCAAACACTATATATAGGCTATAATATCAATGTATATGACGTTCAATGATCATTTAAATTTTATATAACACAACATATAGATTTCCAAAAATAACCACATCCTTATTAGAGTTTTCTATAACTATATTATATAATAAAAATTTATTATTTTTAAATTAAAATTTCATTTCTAAATGTTTATGTAGTTACATTATTCCCGCCTTCAAAAATTTCTCCTAGGAAATTTCATTCATACACTGAAACATGTGGATGGTAACTCTATTTCATCAACGCTTCTGGCTCCCAGGTTGCTTCTTCAGATATGTGGATCCAACATAATACATTTTCTATATGAGTCATTCGGTTTCATGTTACATTGTATATATGATACAATATATTCAACTATATCTCCTTATTTGAAATATCATTCTAAAATTGTACCATATCATTATTCAGTACAAGTTAGGGTTCTTGTTTATACATGTTCATGATGGATATGTATAACAAATCGTGTTGTCAATAGAGGATAACTTGTACTGCTAGACCATTATCCACTCCTCCAATGTGATAAAGTATCTCATTAGTGGTAACATATCAAGGGTTTTTATTTCCCTTCATCCCAATCATAATTAATTTTCTTGATGGTGACACATTAATCATCCATTAATCTCTAACCTCTAAATCCACATCTCATCAAAGATCTCCTACATATAATTTGTTTTAAATTTTTGAATATGCCATATGATGCTTAATTTTTTAAAACACCTCAATCATTTCATCGATAATATCCTGTCTCATCGTCATATCCTCTCTAACATAATCTCATCATGTCATAGTCCAACACCTATTCTGATATATAGTATCATAATTTCATTATAACGATATTATATGAACTAATATTATATTAAATCTCCAATAGGAGAGGGTTGTAATATCCCCATCATTTGAAATACATTGAACAAGACCCTAACATATACTCTATTTTTTTATTGGTCCTCTCAGACTCATCATCATTCAGAGGATCAAAAGAAGTAATATTGATTATTTATGTATCAATTTATTAGGAAAGGATTCTCTTAAACCTTGAGGTAAACCATATATCTAAATTGAATGCCCCAAAGTGTGGAACTCCATCCCGTATTACATCATATCTTATATATATCACGGTAGACTTTTCACGAGATGAACCATCCTTGATTGAAATGAGTTTCACAAAATTGGTATGGAAATTTAATAATACCCAAATGGTGTTTTTTATTAATGGTTCATAATGAGTCCTATGATAATATACAAGGTAATATTTTTTCATTTTTGTAATAGTATAGGAAATGGTTTCATCATACCCTTAAACACCTATCATTATACAATTACATATTAGCCTACCAATCATAGAAAAACAAACTCCACAATTCCCATATTCATGTTTTACTACAATATGTTATTCTTTAAATTTATACAAATTTTAGTAACTCCAAGGTGAAAAGAGAAGTGGGAGATATGAGAATTGATATGTATATCTCTTGTAGATATTTTGGAATATTTTAATTTGATGATTTATGTACATAAAATAATCTTCTTCCCATTTTTGGATTCAATTGTGTTGTTTTATAATTTTTTAGAGGAAATGAAGAATCATTGGAAAAGGAATTAAAAGAGATGGAATATTGAGCACAAGGACCCTTCATACCACTTCACCACTCTTGTGGTGTGACACTGTCTTTTGGAAGTGGGAGAAAATACAAAAAAATGGTGAAAACTATTACATGGAGTGTACCACAAGTACACATCTTGACATCAACGATGGAAGTACAACTGCACAGGATAAGTAATGAGATGAAAACATGTTGTGAATGATATGTACACAATGTTTAACTTTTCAGCACAAATTTTGGAGACGATTTTGATGAGATATGTGACAACTGATGTCCAAGAATGTAAACATGTGATCCCCCTGTACATGATGTGACTTTAGTAAAACATTGAGTTTATTAATTTGATACCCAGAAGAATCATGTAGATACAAAGAAAATGATGACTGTTGGTACATGTTTTATACCTTTAGTAGAAATCTTATACTAAGTTGTGGAGATCCCATCTAGTATCTATGAATAATATTCCAGGGTACAACCAAATTTATTCATTTGGAGCCGACACCACTAGATCAAGAGGGATTCACAACCATGATGGTTACGATTTTACCTTTATTTTTCTACCCCCTTGTGACTAACATGACGGGGTAGACCTAGTTCAATGAAATTTTGATGAAAATATATTGAATGTAAAAGATGTTTATAATTAATGCAATACATTTTTGTATCTCCCATTCATTCCTCAATTCTATTTATTTCATAGCTATTCATTCATAGTGATTGTGAGTGGGGTTCAGGATTGGGTTTAATTTCATTATTTGTGCATGACCATTTACTAGATTTAATTCATATTTTTAATGTGTTATCTTGGTATTATAAATCTTCCATGACCATTGGGTTTTTATTTTTCCTATGTTTAAAATAGGTTTTGGGTTCCACATACATTACATCCTAATGTACCTGACCATGTGAAACAAGGTGTTTTGGATGGAATACGTTTATCCTGAACATTGGAATCGGTAGGACTGAATTATAACAATAGCATGATTATTAATTAAACATTCTTTACCTTGTCATCTAATGAACATGAAATCATTACTCCCTGATAATAGTTTTATGTTTTTTTTCTACCACCATCTAAATAAATTCTATACTCAATAGTTTAGATTTCAAACATTAAACATCATTGGTTTATTTTATTTAAAAAATAATTTCTCCAACCCAACCTATGTTGGTTCAACATCAGACAAGGAAATATTATACACCGTATTGTTTAGTGATTTTTTTGATTCAGGGTATAAATTTCTAATTTTGGTTACCTGGCATGAAATGAGGATGCCCATAGGGCTGTCAAATTTTGGGTATTGTTTCCAGGGATAGGAGTGGAGATTTTATTGATTGAATAATTTAGACAAAGTATTTTCCCATATTTTTTGTTTACAGATTTTCTCGAAGTATTTAATATTTTTTTATTTTTTTCTTCCTAAAAAATGGGGTATTTTTTGATGTGATGGCAGGAGTGAATAGGAACATTAATATCATTGAGAGGTTCACCTACATACTTGATGATATGTCAAAAATCCTCAATGATATTAAAATGATGAGAAGTTAGCCTTTAGCATTTCAGAAACTGTACCCATTCACTGAAAACACCACACCTCCTATCCTGGAGCTATAATTCAATAAATAACATCATGAAGTCGAAGATGAGGTAATTACAACTTTTCATTATTTTTCTTATTCTAATCAGGAAGCCCCTGACCTTGTAAGATTAGAAAGATATTAAGTGGGTTACCTTGCTACTGAAATTGAGTGGTACAAATCACATTGAAGAAAACAACTGAAAAAATATGAGACCAAAAAAGAAGAAGAAGAAATTAAAGAGGAAAAACCCTTGACTTGTGAGATGCTACAAAGAATAATAGAAAAACTGGAATCATAGCTGAAGGAAGAAGGTGAATATAAAGATGAATGGGAAGAAGGGATGAAGGTTTCCATGTTTAAGATAAATATTAATGAAAATTTAATTGTTCCTCATGAAGAAGAGATCGATGAAGATGTACACAAGAAATATGCACCCTCTGCTGACTATGCATTGGAAAAAGAAAAAGGAGTAGAAACATATGACATTGAAGATCTAGACGGTTGAACAATAAGTGATCATTGAAGAAAGAAAACTCATGCAGCAATAAAAAATAAGAATAATTTTACTGAGTCTTGACTAATGCCAAAATTCTACTAATGATACTCACATTGTTCAGACTCCCATCACCACCCCTAAAGACCATGTTGATTCCTTTGTGGATGTTTCATGATAATATAGGATGATTCCAAATCCAATATTGTGTAATGAAGATAAAGTGATCACTTTACCAAACACCCATTAGTAACCCCAGGTGTGGTCGAGCTAAACGGCTGATAAAAAGAGAAACATTTAAGAGTCAACCAGATTTTTAATTCTTTCCAGGATTTTATATTTCTTACATTAATAGAAATTATTTTTATATTATGATTTATATTGAATTACCCTTATTATTTTTGAGTATATTTTGAGGGATTGTTCTTTCACTTGTTTATATTTATTTTTTCATCCCATCAAAGGTGTAGGAAGTAAGTTTTAGGCAGGAAGAAGAGATGTTGCATGACCATTTCACATTGTGAATCTAATGCATGTAGTATCTGCGTATCCCATGCATGAACCACAAATTAAAAGGGGAGTAAGCATTTTAATTCAAAACCATCAATTGTATTCCCCCACATTAAAAATGTTTTGTAACTTATATTTTTAATTTCATGCCTACACTAGAATAATTATTTAATCAAATGATCTAGGAGACATAAACTACAAAGGAAAATTAACATTCCTGGAATTTAAATTTCTTTGTTAAGAAATTTAAATTGAAAAAATAGAGAAAATAAATAATATATATAATCATGTGGATTACGATTTAACAAATCACGATTTTAAGATCAAGTAGATTTTAGAAAATGTTTTTTTATATTTATACATGTCTTGAATTTCTAGAATTTTCATTAATGGGTTGAATGGTTGATATGCATTTCCTTGAGTGATTGACCCAACCATTCGTGTCATTACCAATTCATTCACTACGTGTAATTCATACCATTCATACAATCGTATATTTCTAAAGAAACGAAGTCACATATTTTATATAGAACTTTCTTTGCGTCTTATCAAAACTATGAGTGCACAAATTTACTTTTAATATGATAGAGACAATTTTTTGTTTTCCCTTATCCTGAAACCCAAAATGCATTAATCATTTTTAAGCATGTATAATCAATGAACAATATTTTTTGAAGTTGATCCATGTTATAAACATATTTTATCTATTCCTACATTCCCTTAAATGTATTTTATATTTTTTAAAATAATAAGTATGGTGGAGGAACTATATTGGGTATACCAAGATATACATAGATGAGGATATTTTGTTGAGTGGGTTTTCTATTATGATATGGAAGGGGCCATGTATCTTTCATTTTATTTTATTATTCACCTCTCTTATTAATTTAAAATAGAAAAAATGGGTCTTGTTTTGGAAGGATAAAAAACCATTTTGAATACCGTTGTTTTTTTTGTAATATGAGGTTAGTTGATAGATGTGAGATTTTTTCTAAGTAGGAAATTAAAATAAGAAATAAATAAATTAAGAAAGAAATAAGGGTTTATTTAATAAATTTTCATGAAAGTATCATGATACAATATTGAGGATTTCGGGAGGAAGAGGGAGATGTCATTAGAAAAGGGGGACAATCATTGATGTTTAATTGTGTTATCATGAAAATTACTTTAGAGTGGAACCTCCATTTGAGCCTTTCATTTTATATCATTTACTTACATACACTGAATCCTAATAGTCGTTTGATCCTAAATGATGAAGCCCCTATTATTAATAGTGATATATTCATTACGTGGTGGATATGATAAATTCCTTGAAAGATTATGATAAGTTGCATGTTTTTGAGGTATGTGCTGAATTATAATAGCATTGGTACCCTTGTAATGAGAAGAAAAATTCTCGTGATGTATATTTTAAGTGGCATGGATATCAATAATGAATTGATTAATGAATATTGATGAATTAATAATCTTTCCTTTTTCATGTAAGTAAAAAAATAAAACATTGGCTCAATTCATTGACAAATTAGGCATTGATGCGTTTTTTTTATAATATTTGAACATTTTATTTTCCATATGATCAATTGGTTTTATTGAAGTTAAATTTAATGGAATGTAATATTAAATTCCTTTTTAGTATATTTAGACTCCATAAATAAGGACAAGGATGAATTCAAGTGTGTGGGGATTTGAGAATTCTATCTCATGCATATATTTTTTAGAATTTTAATAAACTAATTTATGTACTTAACTGATTAATCATTTCATTTTTTTATTGAATTGAGTTGTTTAATTATGTCTAGTATGATATTATGAATCATTGTAGAATGAGCGAAAAGAGATAAAAAATAGTGAAAAAGGACACTTCATGCCGCATAATTTCGCTCTCGGTTTGACAAAATATTTTTGATGATAGAGAAAAGATGGAAAATGCGGAAACAACTTCACAATAATTAACGCAAGTACACTTTATGAATTCATTAATGGGAGAAGCACCACATAGGGAATGTTGTGAAATGAAAAAAATTTGTTAATAAAAATAATAAGATGTGACTCTTTTCAGTACATATTTTGTATAATATTTTAGCAAGACCCGCGAAAACTAAAGGCCAATAATTTACATGTGATGAGCCCCCCATACATGAAATGATGGTGTTTAAACTTCAAATTAATGAATATTATACGCAGAATACTCAGGCGAACATAGAAGAAATGTTGACTTAGGGTACACGTCGTGTACTAGGTCAGGTAGACACCATTTATCCCCTATAAATAAGAGGCTAAGGCTCCACCAAATTGATTCATTCAGAGATGGTTCAACTAGATCATGGAGGGAGACACTACTATTATGAGTAGGATATGAATTTTATTTTCCTACCCCATTGTGACTTGCATTGGGCAGTAGACCTTGTGCCAAACAAATGTGATGAAAGGGAATTGAATGTTAGAGGTATTTTAAAATTAATTAAAAACATATTGGGATATCATATTCCTTCATCATTTCTATCTTATCCTAATTATTCGTGCATGACCATTGTGAGTGGAATTCGGTATTGGGTTTAATTTCATTCCCTTCAGATGACCATTTCTAATAGTGAATACATTTGTTTAATATGTGATCTTGGGATTATACTTCCTCCATGACCATTGGGTTTTGATTTTCCCTATGTTTCAACAAGGTTTCACATTCTCCATCTTTTAAAACATAAAGTTCCTGACCCTGAGATATGTGGAGTTTTAGTTGGAATGTATTTATTGTGACTATTCGACTCACTAGGACCTAATCCCAATAACTGCATGATTGTTCATTTATCAGTTTATACCTTTTAATTTCAGGAACCTTAATTCATTACCACTTAAAATACGTTTTTATTTTCTTCTTCATGCTTCGAAACAATTCTATCCTCAATACATTAGATTTCAACCCTTAAACAGCAAAGGTTTGTTTAATTTAATTAATACATTCTATAATCCTCTCTCTTTGGGTTTGTACTCTGACTTTAATATCCTATACAACCATGTAGTTTAGTGATTTGATTGATTCATGTTATAAATTTCGAAATTTGGTAACCCGACAGAAATTAACGACTCTGGTAGGGCTTTCAAATTCCATAGAATTTATATATTCATTTTTCTAACAGTGTTTTATTGTTTTCATTAAAACTACATGATAATGCATTGGTATGTGTCTAATTTTTCTAGAAAAATAGATTCACATTTTTCCATGGAATAATATTCTGAAAAGGTGTAAAATAGGCCAAGTACATTCCATTATCCTCCTGTACACGTTGTTTACCAAAAGACCAAAACCTACCTCAAGTCATGAATCCAATCCATTACTATGCCATGAAGCCTGATGGAAAATTTTGATAAACATTATGACTAGACCGGTTACATAGTGAAGGCACTCAAAGCCTAGGTTGATAATTTCTCGATGAATCCACAAAAAAGTAACATATAGATGAGGTACATGTCGTGAATAACCTTATCACATTGTGTACCTAGTAAATCCTCATAAATTCATGAGAGACCCATGCACCACATTGGAGATCCAAAATCTATGGGAAGTGATGCAGATCAGGGCTACATTATGTGTACTGATGGTACACATTGTGATGATATATGCATATATAAGAAGCAGAGTGGAAGATAATTTAATTGAAATTCTGGACATGCTTCTCTGATCCATTTAATCTTTTTTGCGAATTATTTCACCCATTCCTTCTTATATTCTCAAACACATAGTATTTGTACATTTTTTATTCAGAAGTTGTGGAGACTCCATTCTTCAACACATTCAATTCATGCCCTCTATTTTAGATTCAATTTCCATTTATATTTTTCAAGTATGTCATTTACTTATTATAATTTTCTTAGTTCGTGCTATTTCAGTGCCACTTTTGAAACTTTTCATGATTTTGAAGTCATTACATCTACTCAATCCATCAAGAATGTTGTCTTTCATTTGTTTAATGGAATCTTATCCCACCATGAGAGCTAAATTCTCTAGGGTTAGGGATCAAGAAGTGTAAATTCATATCTATGTATACCTTTAAATCAAAACATAGAAATCCTAATTGAATTTGTAACTATGATATGAAATCCCATTCTACCCAATTTGGGTGAACATCCCTAACTATAAGAGGTTAAAAAACAACACTATCCTAATTTACATAGAAAAACCTATGACTACTAGATTTGGAGACTTTATTATATCAATATGCGAAACATAATGAACCTAGGATATCACTACCTCCCGACCATAGAATATCTATCTCCTATGTAGAACTAGGAGGATATGTCAAAAATCAACTACTGCTCCCTATTTTGTTTGCAGACTAAGACATATGATCTATCCATGGTTATCATTAAATTAAATCCTTAACTTAGATATAAAACATGATCCCAACCCCTCATGTATCATTTAAAATGATCCCCAAAATAGAAGATAGATTAATCTCCCAAATATGACCTTCTTAAAAGGGGTACCCTATCTATTTAGGAATCAAATTTCTCTAAAATTAAAATAGTAATCTCCCTATGGAATCAACCCCATACTACCATTACACTCTGTCTTTGTAGTTATATAAACCTTAGTGACCAACTATAAACTTCTAAAAATTACTCATTTCTAAATGAATAAAATACCCCTTTCTGGTGGGTCAAATTTCTAGTGTCGTTTCTAAAGAGAGAGAAACGATTTTTAAGAAAACGAACTGTGGTTTTTGAGCCTGGGATTATCATTCCCTTATCATCTTTCTTCTTTTTCAGATTCCTTTGTGTTAATTTCTTCCCCTTTATGGGAATATACCAATGTCTCTTGACTTGATCCAGAAATCTTGAAACACAAAAACAATTGGCCTTCGATCATGAGATTGGAAGGTGTTTTTCTTCACTCCTCCTGTCAGTAATGACTGAGAAACATCATTGTACGAGACCCCACCAATGAAACTACTAACTCAAACATGGATAACCTCATATTCATCCCTATAATACCATTACCTTATATGGTTTACAATCAATCCATGGTGAGACACCCAGCATAGTTCACCCACCTATCTATGATGCACATTTTAAATTAATCCTGGACTCATTCACATGATCCAAAACATGTGGAGGTTCAGTTTACTTCAAAGTGAAGACCCCCATTAACATATTTCTAACTTCTTGGAAGTCTGTGATACCTTTTTATAATAGTGAGTATCATCAGATTATCTAAGACTTTGTTTCTTCCAATTATCACCGAGAATAAAAACATAAGATTGGCTCAAAAGCCAAGATATCTAGTCATTATGACTTGGGATAATCTCGCAAATATGTTTCATGAAAAATAATTGTACTCGATTTAGACCTAGAAACTCTGCAATGACATTTTGAACACTGCACAAATAGATAGAGAATCCTCATGGGAAGAAAGGGATCAATTCCATCAAATAGGGACGAAGTGTCCACGTCACAGAATCAATACATGGATTCAAATTCAATCCTTCTATCATGGATTCCAACCAATGGAAAAAACATTCTTCGATGATGCCAATGAAAGAGGTTTGATGTTTAAAACAACCGACGTTGGAAGAGCTATTTTGGTGAATTATCCCACAATGCCAATTTTCGGAAGATGTGACTGTAGACAAATGCAAAGTGGGATCCACCAAGTTGATGAAACCACCCAGTTATCATCACATTCCAATGTGCTAACCAAAAATATTGATTCATTTTAGATACCAACCACACAACCCCCTCATACCTTAATCCTGGAGATTCAGCCATGAAAGATGTTCGGTGGACCACAAATTTATCAAGATTGAAATGTAGGAAATGAAGAACCACATTATTGTAATTTTGTTAATTAAAATAAAAAAATCAGTCATTTAAGTAGTAATAACATAAACCATTTTTCAGCAATGGCCTACTCAACAGCAGTTTCAAAACAATCTATGATTTTTTTAGCAGTTTAGTGGTCAATATTAGTTTTGCAACATGGGACCCCCAGGATATCCACCAATAAACCATGTATCAATATCATTGTAGCATACATATCTTCAAACACCCTTTATGAGTCCCTTAAATCGACAAAAATTTCCTCCTTATTTCCAAGACCAAAACTTCCACCCCACCACTAAAACATAACTTGGAGAACCTCCACACATGTTTCATACAAAAGTCATATCCAAGGATGACCACACAATATATGGAGATGAAAAACTAGTGACCATCATTTAGAAACATAGAAATTCAAATGGTTTAGATCTCAAAAGAATCTTATCTGAAATATTACCATGCACTCAACCTGATATCACTAATGCATACCCATGATAGGAAGCTATAGTTATAGTGAATAGGTGGGGAAATGATAGTCTTTCAACTACCTATGGAAACAAGGACACCATAAGAGCCCAAGCAACAACATAAAGAAGTAGGGGAAGCCATTCCCAAGTCACCAGAAGAAGAAATACTAGCTGATAAGGATCAATACCCTAAAAAACAAAAGTTCCCCATTTATTTAGCACCACCTCCAAATAATACACATATTCTATTCCCAGAAATATTGAGGCAGGGTTGGTAGGAGGCTCAGTAAAAAAAGAGCCAAAAAATGTTAAAACAATTACATGTCAATATTTCTTTTGCTGAAGAAGCAAAATAAATTACTTTGCATTAAATATTTCTCAATGACATGATATAAAAACTATAGTGCAAAGATCTATGAGTAATACAATTGAATGAAGAATTTTCTGCGATTGTACGACATAAAATCACCCCAATGATGAGAGACCCTGGAAGCTTTTAAATCCCTTGTTCAATAGGAGAAATCAAATTTATAAGGGGAATCTAGGATTTTGGATCCATCATTGACCTAATTACAATAGATTTTTCCACAATATAAGACTCTAAGAGATTAAGTCAACAAGGTTGGCATTGTAGTTATACGATTGTTCAATGAAATACCCAAGAGGTATTCTTGAAGATGTTCAGGTTAAACTATTAATATTGATTTTCCTCGTAGAATTTATGGTTGTGGGAATGGGTGAAGAAGGTTACATACCAATCATTCATGTAATAACCTTCTTGGATACATAAAATTAATTGATTGATGTTAATGAAGTAAAAATCATCTTCAGAGTCTTATAAGAACAAGTAGTGTTTAACCTGATAAAGGCTGCACAACATTCATATTATATGAGGGATTATAATGCAATCTTTCTCTATTATTAATGAGATGAGTGGAGGGATATTGTGGATGATACCAAAGATTCTTGTTTAGAAAATAAATAATTTTATGAATTCGAGGAAGTCATCTTCCTTGAGCCACTCACTAGAGACACCATACCCCCATTCCTCTCATCCATTATTCAGCAACCTCTGTTGGACTAGAACCCATTACCCAGTATATTGAAGTACTCTTCTTTAGGTGATTAACTTTCTTTAGACATCATAATTAGTCATGAAAAATCCTAGGACTAGAAAGAAAAGCTAGTTAATTTTCTAAAAAGACACAAAATATCAATTTCCTTATCAGTGACAGATACTAGGAGAATCAATCCTTCAAAATGAAACTATAAAACACTTTTGGAAGAGGTTACCCAACCAAAAAGATAGCCTTATAGGAGGCTTAAACCACCAATTAAGGAAGTGGTCATAAATGAAGTACTAATGATTATAGATGGTAGAATAATCTTTTATATATCTCACATTCAATGGTCGAGTCCTCTCCATATTGTTCCTAAGAAATAGGGACTCCCTGTAGAATAGATAGATGATAAAAAAATCATTCTAACACACACCATCATTGGATGTAGTGTTTTTATAATCTATAGATGTTTCTTGTATCAATATTAAAAGATCATTCTACCTTACTATTTATAGATCAAATTATAGAGTGATTAATCAGGATTGATTTCAATTGTTTCTTGGATGGCCATTAAGGATACAATCAAATTGTAGTCGACCCTACTGAACATCCCAAAACCACCTACACCTACCCATTAGGTACATGCATGTATATATGCACGTCATTCGGTATGGGAAATGCACCAAAAATGTTCCAAATATGTATGACACACATATTTAAAGATATGGAAGAAGAATTCCTTGAAATATTCATGAACAATTTCTTAATATATGGTAGATCATTCGATGTTGTCTATAAAATCGATAACTGGTTCTCCAATGCTATGATTAAAGATGATTAATTCTAAATTGTGGAAAATGAACCATTATGGTACATGGAGGAATTTTACTGAGACACAATATTTCCAAAGAAGGTATTGAGGGTGATCCAAAAAAGATCAATATTATCAATGATCTACCTAAACCATCAACCCTTAAAGGGATTAAGTGTTTCTTTGGGTATAATGCATTCTACATATGCTTTGTAAAAGATTTTTCTAATGCTGACCATCAACTGAAAGACTTTTTATCAAAGGATATTCCCTTCGAATTCATTGAGGACTATCTAAATGCTTTCAAAACACTAAAAAATTATAATTTTGTCTCTAGTAATAATAAGAGAAAACTTGGAGAAATAATTAAATCTTATGTGAAATGGAAGTGACCTAACTGTATAAGATGTGCGCATACAGCGCATTGACAACACCATATATCCCATCAATTATTCTAGGCGTACTTTAAATGAAGCTCAAGTAAATTATACGATTATAGAGAAAGAAACAATGGCCATCATATATACCTTTGAAAAGATTCTATCATACCTCATTCAATACAATTTCATTGTCAATAAAAATTATGTCACCCTTCGATACCTGATAGACAAGAAATATGTAATACCAAGGATATTGAACTGGATTATTTTTCTGCAAGAGTTTGAAATCACAATCATGGATACCAAAGGAATTGAGAATGTCATTTCCAACCACCTCTATCAATTTCCCCTAACCATCTTTATAAAAGACATTGAGATTTATATAGTAGTAGATTTTCTAGATGATACATTTTTCTATTTCAAGACCTAGTATTGGTTTTCAGATATGGCCAATTATCTTGCCACAAGTTATCTCTACCAAGACCTCTCATACCAGCAATGCTAGAATTAGTTGTATGATTCTAGACACAACTATTTTTATGAACCATTGTTATTCAAGCATTGTGTCGATGGCCATTAAAGACATTGTATCCAGGAAGAAGTGATACAGAATGTCATTGAGATTTTTCATGCATCACTAAATTGTGGACATCATTTTCCTATGTGAATAGTGAAAAAATCCTACAATGTAGATTTTTTTTGCACTCATTGCATCATGATTATAAGGGATTCTTCCATCGATGTGATAGATATCAATGAATAGGGGACATCAGTAAAAGAATCGAGATGCCACAAAACCCCATTATAGAAGATGAATTTTTTGACATATGGCATATTGAAACTATTGGTATATTTCCTACATCACATGGCTGGAGTAACATTATAGATGTAGTAGACTATGATTTAAAATGGATGGAAGCTGTAGATTCTTCACTTGAACCAACAAAGGTGGATATAAAATTTCATAAAAATAATGTGTTTGCACAGTTTGGATTTCCAAAAACCTTCATCAGTGATCATGGGACACATTTCTCGAATCAGCCAGTGTGAAAAATGCTTGGAATATATGGCATTCAAAACAACATCGGAACTCCCTGCCACTAAAAACTAGACGGAAAGTCGAATTGTCAAATAGGGAGGTGAAACAAATAAAAGAGGAAACTATCAACACCATCAGAAGTAATTGGATCTTGAAGATATATAATGGATTATGGACATATATAAATGAATACAAAACACCCATAGTCACCACCCCATTTAGACTAGTATATGGTAAAACATCTCATCTTCTGATGGTGCTAAAACAACGTTCTTTCTACGAAACCAAAAAAGATGAATATTGATATAGAAAAGGATGGAGATGAACAATTATTGCAATTATCTACTTTGGAATACATTAGGAGAGATGGATTTGATATCTCAAGAATTTGAGGGAAAAAAATGGAAAAACTAAATGACCAATGATTTATAAGACGTGCCTTCATTCTAGGGAATAATGTTTTTCTATTAAATTCAAGATTTGAACATTTTCCAAGAAAACTAAAGTCAAGGTTGTGTCATCCTTTTGATGTTGAGAATGTTTTTTTCCTATTGAACAATTGAAATTCACTGGAACGGAGGACCTCCATTCAAGGTAAATGGTCAATAGTTGAATATATTTTTCATTCAATTCCCTGAATGAAGTGTCATCATCCTAAAGATCCAATAATCATCGAAGATGTCATACACTCGACTATAATGTAAGAATTGATTGGGAGGAAACCTAGTGTTGGAACATTTTAGATATGTTCGATTATGATATTTTTCCAAGAATCTCACGAAAAAATGATTATGAGGTGTAATAGTAACATGAATGTGGGTAATCAATAGTAATGTACACATAATGTACACTAGGTTCACAACATGTCTCTTTTTCAACAAAAATTTCATTTTTCTTCCACATAAACAATGTGACTCATATGTAAAAATCATGTACATGGTTGGATTGGTTTTTCCAAAAAAATTATTTTTCGTGACCTGCATGTCATGACCCATATCACATCTTCCCCCCAACCCCATGTCTCCACTAAGCCCCTCTACCATTACTACCAAAATCCCCTTCCAAACCCCAGGTCCACTCCCAAACCCACACCCCAGATCCCAGATTGCTCATCGTGCCCCATCCTCCCTTTTCCTAACCAAAAAACTAGGTCGCCTCATTGTTGGCCTCCTATAGAGCACCATCTACAAAATTCATGTGTACAACACTTATACTTACATGGGGTGCACTAAGAAGCTCCAGCCTAAACTCACACCCTATACATCCACCCCTGACTCCGAGAGCCATCAACACATTGCTGAGAAACCATGTACTATATTCGAATATCATGATGACATCTCCTTACAATCCACTAATAAGAACAATCATTTTCACCTAGTGCATTGCATCAACAACCGACTTCATCGGGTAATCATTCTTCATGTAAAGGCAAAGCCAATGCATACAAAACAAAATGATTGACCTGGACGTGCTCACTAGGTTCAATGTTGCGTATTCTTTCATGAATCTATTACTGACTATTCATACCGACAACATTATCAATCTATGAGAGGAAACATACTAGGTGATATTCTTGGAGTCCTTGTCTATGTTTACGATAAATGTGGACTACCTATATTCTTTGATTGGAAAAATACCTCATCATATTTGTTTTGTTGATATGAGAGTTGGGCTCAATATCTACATAAAGGAGTTCATTATCTCTGATGGTTATCCCATATTCTAGACACAACTACCCCGCGATACTGCACTATACCTTCTGCCTCTCATCATCAATGACCCCTAGTCATTTCACGACCCTTGAGTAATGATTTCGACTTAGCTTTGGGGACCCATATTATTCGTCTTACATAAAACCATGGTGCATGGATGGTTTTCTCGTAGAGAAACCCATTGCAGCATCAGCCAGCTATAAGTTATGATACTCTCATCAGCCATGGTAGCGACACCTATCAATATTGATGCCCAGTTTTCTTTATATTTCTGAGTCCTGACTTTGAGGAAGTGAGGAACAGTCATGGGTGGATCATTCATCACCCACCTGGAAAAGTACTTGGGAATCTTTGATGTCTCCCTTCCCTTACCTTCGTTAGACCAGACATGCTGAATTATCTTGTGCTTCTACTGATGATGCATATGCTCATGTTGAAAGATGACAACTTTTTCTATGCACCGGGCATCCTGGAGGCCGCACCTCCAGAGAAACAAGCAGAAACAGTAGCAACAGATCCACCCCAACGTCCTCAGACATCAACACAGACTACACCCATAACCACCACCATCTACACTGCCAACCATTCCATAGCATCACGACCATCCTTTCACTCCCTCAACAAGAACAAGGCCAATATCCAGTGCATTTTGGAAAATATGCCTTGAATAGTGGCCCACCTCTATCCCTCATTCATTGAGCGCACTGCATTTTCCATTTCACCCCCTCCCACCCTTTGCAAGACCTTCATCCTCAACCATTATACTACCCACTTCCACCCACCCAGACCTTCCTCATGATCTCATTAACCCTTCCAACCAGAAAGAGTTCTCTGATGAACAGTCCTGAAGGGGCAAGGGAGTTTCCCCTGGGGCCATCCCCGAGGTACCATTCATTGATCCAGCTTCCAGACACACAACCCTTGTACAGATAGGTATCTCACCACCTGACACCACAACCTATCTCCATACCTTTACTACAACACCACCACTACACCTCAACACTCTACTAATAGTGCTACAGATGTAGATATTCCTAACAAGTCCATCAAGAAACCATGTAGTGGGATGATGCCAGAGGACATTTTTGGGGCTGATCTCTGATCTGATTTTGATCTCTATTTTTGGATTTATAGGAAACTGTTCCTATACCTAGGAATATTTTTTTATACATATTTTCACCCACCTATTTATGAAATTTGAATATATATATATATATATATTACTTGGATTTAATTTTTAAAATATGTTGTGTTTTAGTTTATTTTCCATTTCATTGTATCTTTAGTATATCAGGCACCTCAGAATAATCTTACATCCTTGATGGACAGATCTCGAAAGCAGTCATAGAATAAATGGTTCTTCATCACATCATCAACATTGCCTAACAGCTTTACATGTTATGAATTGCAAATCAAAACCCCCAGAAGCTGTCTTGACCAATTATTCCATTCTTAAAACATGACATTCTTTCTCACACGGTTGTGGGGGATGTGATTAACCCACCGAAGCAAACATGAGAGCTTGTGGATGTAGCTTCTAGTAGCTATAAAAGGTGATGGAACATGTGATCTAGTGGAAAACTGAGCAAAATCATTGTCCAGCCATATGGATGATGGCGTTGAGTAAGCTCTTTATCTGAGGAAACCCATAGTTGTAATGAGCCGGTAATTCTCATTGGCTTGGGAGTAAAAAGAGTCATTTCTAGGCCTTAAGCGACATCCCCATGGCACCAAAGGCTGGCAATAAATGCCGAAGGGTTTCAAAAAAGTGGGTGAAGATTTACCCTTTTAGAACATACCACATAAATAAAAACCATAACCAAACTAATAAACTAAATGATGCATGATAAAATCTAAGACAACTCAACCATATATTTTATTATAAATCAACCAAGAGTACTACAATGGAAACCAACACAAAATCAGAGTAAATAGCGGAAAGAAAATATAAAAGAATGAAAGATGAAAAACCAGCTCCATGCTCCACAAGATCCAAGCTCCAACATCACAAACCAACCCAAGTATCACGAAGTAGTGCAATAAACCTGGGACACTTTACCTTTTCCAACATCCGCGTATATGACATCTGCAAAATCACCAACGTGCCAAAGCAGGGGGTGAGTAATGAATATCAATAGGTTTTCCCTGATGAATTCCCAACACATGCCTCTAGGATAAAACATGTTATCACATTTATATAAAACATTTTATATAAAACATTTCCAAAACAGTTCACAATATAACAAGTTCCATGTCAAAACCATTTTCCAACAAAAACAATCTTTCTCAAAAAAAGAAACCAAGCACGGTTTCCAATAAAATTCACATTTCAATTTAAAAAATCCCTTTTTGTCACACCCAACCATTTCACAACCCTTGAAATCAACCATTCATGCTTTTTTATGACAGTTTCGTTCTCATAAGTGGTTTCCCGTCGATCTACCAAGTCGTCAGAAGGTAATTTTTTCCAATGTGCCATTACATTTTTGGCACCGAGCACAAGGTCATATTTCAACCAAGCCCCGTATATGAAACATTAACACACACCACACATTCACAACAATCATGTAAAAACCATCCTTTCAATAAAACACCTTTTATTGAAAACCATTTCCATCAAAACCAAGTTTGCTCAAAACCGTTCAATAAAGCATCAAACCTATTTCCATCACCTGTTACATAAAAGGGGATTCAACCATTATTTCACAGGAGATAAAAAACCCATTTCAATAAAGAAAAAAAATTTGAAACAAAGCCTTCATGTTCTAAGAAAGAGTAATCGAGAGTGAATCCACTTACCTCAACAAATTTGGCGAAACCAACCAAGAACTGGGTCGAAACACCACAAAACCTCCTTAGAATCATTCCCCTATCACCAACAAGACCAAAACATGACTTAAAAGTCATCCAATACATTAGATATACCCAAATTGAGCATAGATCTAAGGATCCTTCAAGAAAGTGGAAGGAGATCTAGGAAAACTCAAGGAAACGAGACTTACCTTGACCAATCGGCCTCTAAACGCCAAGAAAAACCTCTGGATCGCTTCCAAAAGGCCTGATAAGTGTTCTCCCACCTTCACCAGAGTGAAATCCCAAGTTACGACCTTCTAGGATAAAAAAGAAAATTTTTAAGGATAAAACAGATTAGATCCTTAAGAATAGGATCTAACTTGACTTTGTGCATGGTTAGTCCTCACGGTTAGTCAAATTGTGTGCTAACCGTGCGGTAGTCACTACTTGGAAGCGGCACTCTGCATGGCCTCATCATACGGTTTGACAAAACTGTGCACACACCGTGTGGTCTCCTCTATCTATAGTGACACCACCTGCTAGGCTTCCGCATGGTTTGGGGAACCAGTGCGCATCCCAAGCATCACCACATTTTCCTCTTTGATACTCTAAAAATCTAAAAACATTCCCCAACCATTTCTCATATTCTTAATGTACTTAAAAAGCATAAAACAAGGGTTACATAACAGAAATCGGGGGTACTACATTCTCCCAACCATTGGCCTTTCCATCCCTAGAATTTAGAAAATCATCGCTTTCCTGAAAGAGTTCTGGCCACTACGCTTTCATTTCTTTCTCCCGTTCCCAAGTCTCTTCCTGAATCTGACCACGCTTCCATAAATGCTGCACTAGACCAATGCTTTTTCCACCCAAGACTTTCTCTTACCAATCCAAAATCTGCACCAGAATATATACCAATAAAGCATACAGATCTAGGTCAACATGATCACATCTGATCACATGGTCAGGATTAGGCTGATACTTCTTCAACAGAGATACATGGAACACATTATGCACTGCACTGAACCATGCTAGTAATGCCAACCGATACGCCACCTCTCCAACCCATTCCAGTATCTCAAAAGGGCCTATATATCGAGGAGATAACATTCCCTGCTTCCCAAAATGACGATGTCCATTCCTTGGAAAGATTATAAAAAAGACATGATCACTCACCGTAAACGACAACGGTCTTCGATGATGATCCGCATAAGATTTCTGACGACTATGTGATGTCTCAATCCTATTTTTTTTCAATTGAATTTTCTCTGTTGTTTCTCAGACATGGCTCAGCCCAACTAGTGATGTCTCACCTATTTCCACCCAACAAAGTAGAGAATGGCATGTACGCCCACACAATGCTTCAAATGGATCCATGTGTATCAATTCTTGATAACTGTTGTTATATGAGAACTCTACTAAAGGAACTTGCTCTTCCCACAAGACACCATAATCTATTACCCAATCCTGCAATATGTCTTCCAACGTCTTTATCGCCCTTTAGGATTATCTATCCATCTGAGGATGATACACCATACTCATATTCAACTGAGTTCCCAGGTATTTCTCTAAGGATCGCCAGAAACGTGATGTGAACCTCATATCTCTATCTGAGATGATAGAAACTGGTAAACCATTCCACTTTAGCACTACTTGGACTTATATTTTTGAAAGATCTTCCACTGTATAAGTTTCATTAAAAGGGATGAAATGGGCCGACTTGGTAAGTTGATCCACTATCACCCAAATGGAATCATGTTTCCAGACCGTTCATGGAAGAGCTATAACAAAATCCATTGCAATCTGATCCCATTTACACATTGGGATAAGTAAATATTGTAACATTCCAGCTTTTCTCTGATGCTCTTCTTTAACCAGCAGTCAGGTTAAGCACTGTGAGACAATCTCGGCCCCCTTCATTTTCCTACCACTTCACCAAAACTTCACCTTCAACGCCTTATACATATTCTGGGTACCTGGGTGTACAACCCATCTTGAATGGTGGTGGGAATGAAGGAGTTGTTCTTGAAAAGTTAAAGGAACAACCATCCGATATAGAAACTGTAAAACCGAACTCCCATCCATCTTCCATCCCTCAATGGTCTCCCTACCATTGAGTTTTGGACTCATTACAACACAGTCTACACTAGATGCCTTCGCCTCTTTTACTATCTACACAAAATCAAGAACAAGACCAACTGGAAAGAAAACCACAACGTCTCCTCAGTCTTCACATTCCACATGCATGTCGGCTAAGACCGACCTCAACTACCACTCCTCTAAAACTTGTTTTTCCAAATGAGAATATTACTTTCTTCTTAATGCATCAGCCACAAAATTCCCTCACCCGGTGTATGCATCAATTAAAAGTAAAAAAATATGAAGATACACAATCCATATACTCTTCCTATGATTCAAATCTCATTGTGAGAAAATATGCTTCAAATATTATGATCTGTAAACATAGTGAATTTCTCACCAGAGAGATAATGTCTCCATGTTTTCAAAGATTGGACGACTGCACCCAAATCCAAATCATGTGTTTGGTAGTTCTTTTCAGACTCTCACAATTATTTGGAGTCATAAGTAACAACATGGTATCCTTGCATGAGAACACATCCCAACCCAGATCCTGAAGAGTCACAATACACCACATTCCCTTGTCCTGATTCTGGAAAAATCAAGATGGGTGCTGATGTAAGGAGAACATTCAACTCTTGAAAAGATCTCTGACATTCCTCATTCCATTGAAATTCACTATTCTTAATTGTATATGTTGTCATAGGTGAAGCTTATCATGAGAAGTCACGCACAATGTTTTGGTAATAACCTTCTAGACCAAGAAAACTTCTTCTTTCAAAGGCATTCTTCAGCCGTTTCCAATAATGAACAACTCTTATCTTTTCTGGATCCACTGAAACACCGTTCTTAGAAACAACATGGCCCAGAAAGCATACCACTTGTATCGAAAAAGCGCACATTGATAATTTGGCATACAAATGATGGTCTCACATGATTTACAACACTATAGCCTTGTGTTGCTCATGCTCTTCCCTTGTTCTTGAATACACCAATATGTCGTCCACAAACACCACAACAAAAGAGTCCAAATATCACTGAAATATCCGATTTATCAATTCCATAAAGATAGCGGGTGAATTCATAAGACCAGAAGGCATGTCTACATATTCGTAGTGGCCATATCTGCATCTGAAGGCTTTCTTTGGAATATCCTCCTTTCGAACTCGCAATTGGTGATATCCTGATCACAAGTCAATATTAGAGAACCACTGATCTCCCCTCAATTGATCAAATAGGTCATCAATGCGTGGTAGTGGATATCTATTCTTTATCATATCCTGGTTAATTTTATGATAATCCACACATACCCTTATTGTTAAATCTGATTTCATTACAAAGAAAACCGGTGTTTCCCATGGGGACACACTTGGACAAATAAAACCTTTATTTTCCTATTCTTCTAACATCACATTCAATTCTTTAACTTCGTTGGGGCCATCCTATAAGATGGAAGTGAGATAGGACTGGTCCCTAGAAATAGATCAATCATAAACTCCACTTCTCTTACAGGTGGTAACCTTGATATGTTTTCAGGAAAAACATCAGGAAATTGATCCATGACTACTATAAAACTGTTTTTCACGATCTTGTCCCTCGATTCCAAGTTTAACGTAGCCAACTAGTAAGAGATCGTTTCCACTACTATAACGACCAAAACTTTATGAATGGTATTTTTATTTACTCTTGAATAATTTAAAAGAGGTGTTAATGGTTAATGATGAAAAAAGAGTCGATGGCTTCATCCAGTAGACTCGAACCTTATCAAGCCCACTTATCAGAGCTTGGGAAGGAGGTGGCATATTTGGGCTTCGCTTTAGAAAAAGCCCAAGATGAACTCATTTGTGTCAAGCTTGAACGAAACTGCCTATGGGAGAAGTTCAAGTAAGTGGAGATTACTACTAGGGCAATGTTATCTGAGCCTCCCTCAGATTCTCTCACCACAGCACACCTTACACTTAGGTCATACTATTGTGTTATAAGGGGCTATGTAACGAGACCATACCAGCCTTGTGTAATCCTTTGATTTAAATAAAAATTTTGATTTATTTTTATGATGAAATTTGTAATTTTTCAAATGTTCGGATAAATATAGTATGCATATTTTTAATGAATTATAGAAAAATGATATTTGAAAATATTCATGTAAACCTTAAATAATTAATTATGTGTAATGATTTTCAAAAAATGGTCTTCTACAATTATGTTCAGTATGAAATTTACAGTCTAATAAGATCAAATTATTTTTGATGAATATTTAATTATGAATAGTGATTTTATGCTTAGGATTAGTAATGTGACCAAATGGATTAGTAATCTCACTTAAAGAAAGTATTAATATAATATAGGCACCTTGACTAAGTAATGTTATTCCAAAAAATAAGTAAATAATTGTTTCATAAATTATTATTCAAGTATGAGTTTTTTCAGGTGAATAGTGTTTTTTAATTAAAAATTAAATTATAAAAATTTATAAAAGTATTTTTATAAAATGGATTTCATTTTTGAACTAAGTGCATCGATATTATGTTAAGGTAATTTTTTGGGATTTTTCTGAAAAAAATGAATTTTTGGTGAATAGTGTATTTATTTTAAAATTAAGTTAAAAATATTTAGAAAATTATTTTTATAAAATGGAGTTCATTTTTGAAATTAGAGCATCTTTATTTGGTTAAGGTGAAATTATGGTATTTTTCTGAGAAAGTTGAATTTTCGATGAATAGTGAAAATACCGTTTTTGAGTACGGGTGTTTAATGACTTCATTAAATGATGTATTAGGTATGTAATCAATATGGTCGACTTATGAATAGTAAGATATGGTATTAGGTGTCCCATGTGGCCAATACCACAAATGAGGTGTCCCTTGGCCATTAATGCCTTGTCCCCTCACTTTCCCTATAAATATCCACCCTTTCCTCCTTTAGTTTTCACTCCAAACTCTCCCCCAACGAATATCTGGCCTCATTACCTCCCAAAGGGTCCTCCCAAGGTGCCCCGAATCCCTCAAGGGCCCAACCATTGGGTTTTAAGAGTTACATTTTAAGGTAAGGGATCCTACCTATCTCTTTCTTTTCATGTACTCCCGTTTATGTCTTTTATTTTAATCCCCAAGTTCTTATGTTGGGGATATTTTTTTATATTCATCCTACTGTACTTTTCATGTTCATATGATGATATTCCCCCTATTTCTCTCATCAATTCATTTTATGAATGTTTAATGGGCGTCGTTAGGCTGCCAAATTTTTAACGGATTCTTTCACCCTTCTCATTTTCAAGATCTATTTTCATGTCAAGTCATTCATGTTCCTTTTTATTATGTTGGGGTATGATCTCTATATCAATAATACTGATATTATATTTTCATATGATGAGACACCATATTTTATCTCGTAAATTCATTTTTTGATGTTTTAAATAACGTCGTTAGGCTACGGAATTTTCATAAGAGAAATCTTTTTTTTCTCTTCCTTTAATGTTTTTCATTTCATATGGTATGTCTTTAAAATTTCATTGACATGTTCATATATCCATTATATTAATTCCCTATACAATTTTATGGATCATTTATGAGTGGGTGACCAATTTCCCCTCTCTTTTAAATGTTTTCTAAAACCCTGTAATATAGCCGTTATGCTGCAGAATTTTCGTCTCAAAATGTCATTCTCTTTTTCTCAAATTCTATTTATTTTTTAAGTGAACACTAAAAGATATTTATTCTACATGGGTATTCATATATATATATATATATATATCAAAATCGTCTATTTTAATTTTGGGATTTACATTCATGAAAACCCTCTTTCCTCTTCGGTGGGTTTAAAGTGACATAAATATCATGTCTTAAAAGCAGTTTTTAAAACGTTATGATTATTAAATAAAACCCGTTTCTTTTATGCAATATGGGTTATTTATGAAATTCTGGATGATGATAAATGTGGCTCACATGATTATAAAGACAAATTTAAGGGTTCTCTCTGATATCTCTCTAATGCATTGGGTAAAGACTTAATCTCTAGAGATAACCATTTTTAACGAGGCCTTGGTGAATAACCTCGGTAATTTTTAATGACACCTTGGGGATGGACCTTGGTGAAATTGAAATGATTTTCTATGTTAAATTTTATAGCCACATATTCATGTTATGAAATAAGTTATTGTTATTATGATATGCCTCATGATTTCTTTCTCATGACTTAATGTTCTTTTTCATGACTTTGTTGATCTATCTCATGTTCACATGTTAAATTTTTCCCCTTGTTTACCTTACTAGGCCTTCTGCTCACCCTTTCTTTTGATGCATGTCCCCAGGTTATGAGAATCATTAATGAACCTAGGATGAACATAAGGAGAATCCTTTCAAGTGTTTAAGAAGAATGTTTTATGTTTTTATGTTTTAAGTTCTTGGTTTCCAAGACACTAAACATTAATGATCCTCGGTTTTGTAAAATGTAATGAAAAGTTATTTTATAAAAAGGCAGGATGCCATAGTTTGTATCAAAGGTCGGTTTAGTTATTTGTGGAAATTAGGCTATGAAAACTTTAATAAGAACCCAATAGAAAAGTTTAAATATAGGAAATATTACTGGTATTTTGGTGAGTATTGAGTTAGTGGTTTATCAAAAAAATACATCCCTGTCATGATACGTGCAGGTAGAGGCAGCTCGGGCACAGATGTACATAGGGGTAAAACCATAAAACACCGCTTTGAGTAAGACTCGAATGTGAACTGGTGCAGGATAACGGGCCTTGCTGCACTCTTGGTTATGACACTCTTGGGGGATATGTTTGGTTAATTTCAAGCTTTTTATGAATCATTATGAAGGAATTATAGAGAAATATAATTGTTTACGAATGATGTTTTAAGATGTAGAATTATCTATAGTTAAAAGATTCATAAATGATACAAGTTTGTCAACAAGATTTTATTCTTTTAGAAAATGGTGGCCAATAGGAGGACACATGCAAATGGTGACCGCAATGGACCATGCACTGACGGCCCTCCGATGGAAGCCGGAATGGAAACATTAATGCGAATGATGAACCAACTATATCAAGTTATGAGTAATAACATGAATCAAGATGAGAGGCTGATCTAACCATGAAGGGAACAACATTCTGTTGAGTCCTTCATGCATCAGCAACCACTAAAATTCAGTGGATTTACTGACCCGTTGGTTGCGGAACAATGGATAAGCTTCATGGAAAAGATCTTGTTTGTACTTCATTGTTTGGAACAAGAAAAAGTCACCCTTTCTGTTTACCGCCTAGAGGGGGAAGCTGATCAGTGGTGTTCACTGATCAAAAACATGAAGCCAAGAGTAGAAATGGAAGCCTTAAAGTGGGATGATATTAGGGGAATATTATTCAACAAGTATTTACCTCGTTCGATGAGAACGAGAATGGAGAAAGAATTTCATGAGCTGAAGCAGAAGGAGAATGAATCTGTTGGTATCTATGAGATGAACGTCACAAGTCTTTCCCATTATACCTCAAGCATTGTCATGGACCCTAATGGGAAGGTTGATAGATTCTTTGGTGGACTACGACCTCATATGCGGAATAATCATTCCAACAGAAACTATGATAGCTACGAATAAATAGTTTGAAGTGCTATGAAAGTCAAACTAGAGTTTGGTGAGGCACAGAGGTCTCACAAATCTAATGAGAAGAAGAGAACTCTAGAACCAAGCCTGGGAAGAAGCGTTGATCATGGAAGAGGTGGAAAGCAAATGCAACTTTCCACATGTAATAAATGTGGGAAGAAGCATTCGAGTCACTCCTTGATCGAAAGTGGAAAGTGCTATAAGTGCGGAAAAGGAGGCCATATTGCTCGGAATTGTCATATTGAGGTGAAGCCTCAACTCTCCAACACTAAGGATAGAGGAAAGATGGAGTTGTCCCTACCCGTAGTCTAATGATTCAAGTGTGTACAGCTTTGACACTTTTCTAATCACTATCCAAATCCAAGGGCAGTAGAGGGGAACCACTATCAACATCATCAAAGGCCATGGGAGCATGTTCGTGCTTTTTCTATCACAACAAGTAAATTTGAAGCTCCAAATGACGTGGTAGCATGTACTCTTGTTATCCACTTAAAAATATGAAGTACTTTGTTTTATTCTGGTTCTACACATTCCTTTATTTCCTCCAAGTTTGCAATGAATTTAGAATCAATCCCCAAATTTCTAGATGTAGAGTTGTCAATCAAGTCTCCAAGTGGGATTATCCATGCATCAACAGTGTTTAGAGACTCTAGTGTTTAAATTAGTGAGCACAATCTTATCACAAATCTATTAGTCATTCCCATGTTGGAATTCGACGTTATACTAGGGATGGACTGGATCTCAAAGTATAATGCTAAGATCAAATGCAGAAGTATGGAAATTTCAGTAGTCTTGAATGAACGACCTCAAATTATCTTCCAAGGAGAGATGTACCAACCTGATCCTTGTCTAGAGGCACCTCCTATAGCCTTCTTTATGGAGTTAATTGGTGAGGATGAAGAATAAAAAGGGAGTGTACAAATAGAAGATGTTCCGATTGTTCAGGAATACATGGACGTATTTCTTGAGGAGTTACCTGGACCTCCCCCAAAAAGAGAGGTAGAGTTCTCCATTGAACTCATACTTGGATCTCAACCGATATCAAAGACCCCATATAGAATGGAAAATGTGGAGCTAGAGGAGTTAAATAAACAACTCCAAGACTTATTGAAGTAATGGTTTATCTGACCGAGTGTGTCTCCTTGGGGAGCACCAGTTCTCTTTGTGAAGAAGAAGGATGGATCAATGCGGCTATGCATTGATTATAGAGAACTACACGAGATCACAGTGAAGAAAAAATACCCTCTTCCAAGAATTGATGATTTATTTGACCAGCTTCATGGGGCTCAATTCTTCTCCAAGATTAATCTTCAATCTGGTTATCGTCAACTGAGGGTGAAGAAGGGAGATATTTCGAAGACTGCCTTCTGATCAAGATATGGGCATTATGATTTTACTGTTATGCCCTTCATCTTGACTAATGATCCTGCTATTTTAATGGATTTGGTGAATACAGTCTTTAAGGACCACCTTGATACCATTGTGGTAGTTTTTATTGATGATATTTTGATATATTCAAAAATTCGTGAGGAGCATGAAGATCGTCTGAGGGTCATTTTAAAAACTCTGCAGAAGGAGAGGATCATTGGAAAGTTCAGAAAGTGTGAGTTTTGGTTACAACAAGTGGCTTTCTTGGGGCACATAGTAACCAGTGAAGGAATCTCGGTTGACCCTGCAAAGACAATGGTTGTGGAGGAGTGGCCTCAACCCACAACAGTAACTGAGATTCATAGTTTCCTTGGTTTAGAAGGATATTATAGGAGGTTTGTGAAAAACATTTCATGGATTTCTAATCCACTAACCAAGTTGACATGAAAAGGGGTTAAATTCATCTGGACAAATGAATTTGAGGGAAGTTTCCAGGAGATAAAGAATAGATTGGTTACTTCACATATGTTAAAACTACCCTCTATCGAAGAAGGATTCGTTATTTTTAGCGATGCATATCTAAAAGGGATTGGGTGTGTCCTAATGCAAAATTACAAGGTCATTGCTTATTAATCTCGATAGTTAAATATTCATGAGTAGAATTATCCTACACATGATCTAGAGCTAGCGGTAGTTGTTTTTTCTCTAAAAATATGGAGGAACCATCTTTATGTAGAGAAATGTGATATATACACTGACCACCAACGTTTAAAGTATATTTTCATGCATAAAGAATTGAACATGAGACAAAGTATATGGTTGGAGCTTATTAAAGACTATGATTGTTCAATTCATTATCACCTTGGAAGAGCAAACAAAGTCACAGATGCATTAAGCAGGAAATACACTGTTGTTCTGAAAAAAATGAGGATCCTAGGAGATCCCTTGATTAAGGATATAGTAAAGCTGGACATGGGAATTGTAAGGGAAGGGACATCATCAACCCTATCCCAAATGATTTCTCAACCTTCATTACTAGAGAGGATCAAGAAGGCTAAAAAAGAAGATCTTTTGTTGTAGGAGAAGTTTGAGGATGTGAAAGAAGAGATGTTTTCAGATTTCAATATTGATCAAGAAGGTGTACTGAAATTTCATACAAGACTATGTGTTCCATCTATTCTGGAGATAAACAAAGAACTGATGGATGAATCTCATAGCTCTACCTTCTCTATACATCCAGAAAGCACTAAAATGTATAGAGACCTTCGTGATCATTATTGGTGGGATAACATGAAGAGGGAGATTGCTGATTACACTACAAGGTGCTTGGTGTGTCAACAAGTAAAGGCAGAATGACAAATTCCTAAGGGGGTATTACAACCGCTACCCATACCAGCATGGAAGTGGGAAAATATCACTATGGACTTTATCACTGGTCTCCTATAAAAATCCAAAGGAAACAATGAAATATGGGTTATTGTGGACCGTCTCACCAAGACTTCCCATTTTATCTCCATTCAGGAAGATTTCTCTTTAGATCAAAATGCCAAGATATACATGAAGGAAGTGGTAAGGCTGCATGGGGTACCACTATCCATCGTATCTGATCGTGATCCAAGATTCACATCAAAATTATGGAGAAGTCTTCAACATGCTCTGAATACTGAATTGAATTTTAGTATGGCCTATCATCCTCAAACTAATGGCCAATCTGAAAGGACTATTTAGACACTTGAGGACATGCTGAGATTATGATCAATGGAATTTAAAGTTGGATGGGATAATCACCTCCCATTAGTTGAGTTCTCATACAACAACAGCTTCCATTTGAGTATTCAAATGGCACCCTATGAAGCTTTGTATGGAAAGTGATGTAGAACTCCTACTTGTTGGGATGAAGATGGTGAGAGAAAGATTCTTCAGCCTGATCTTGTGAAAGAGATGACAGAAAAGGTTCATGCATTCCAACAACACTTAAAGGCTTCTCAGATTTGGCAGAAGAGCTATTCTTACAACAGTCGAATGGACTTGGATTTTGGTGTTGGCAACAAATTCTTTCTTCGAATTTCTCCATGGAAGAGAGTCATGCGGTTTGGAAAGAAAGGGAAACTCAGCCCTTAGTACATTGGCCCCTATGAAATCCTTGATCGCATAGGAGCAGTAAGCTATCGTCTAGCACTTCCACTGAACCTAACTCAAGTTCACAATGACTTCCATGTATCTCTCTTGAGGAAGTACTTACCCGACCCTTTGCATGTACTGAACCCAATAGGTGTTATAACTGGAACATGACCTCTCTTATGAGGAGCATTCAGTGGAAACCTTAGACCGTAGAGACAAGGTTCTACGCAATAAGACTACCCACCTGGTGAAAGTGTTATAGAGGAATCATAAGTATGAAGAAGCGACGTGGGATCCTGAGGAGACAATGAATCAAAAGTACCCTCACCTTTTCGACTAGGCCTTTGGTTTATAATTTTGGGGAAGAAATTTCATAAGGGGGAAGAATGTAACAACACAAACTTTTTGAATGGTATTTTTATTTTCTCTTGAAAAATTTAATAGAGATGTTAATGGTTAATGCAGAAAGAAGAGTCGATGGCTTCATTCAGTAGACTCGAACTTTATAAAGCCCACTTATCAGAGCTTGGGAAGGAGGTGGAATATTTGGGCTTCACTTTAGACAATGTCCAAGTCGAACTCCAGCGTGTCAAGCTTGAACGGCACCACCTACGGGAGAAGTTCAAGTTATTGGAGATTACTACTGGGGCAATGTTATCTCAGCCTCCCTCAAATTCTGTCACCATAACACACCTTACACTAAGGTCTTATTCTGGTGTTATAAGGGGCTATGTAACGAGACCATAACAGCCTTGTGTAATCCTTTGATTTAAATAAAAATTTTAATTTCTTCTTATGATAAGGTTTGTGAATTTTCAAATGTCCGGATAAATATAGTATGCATATTTTTGATGAATTCTAGAAAAAGGGTATTTGAAAATTTTGATGTAAACCTTAAATAATTAATTATGTGTAATTATTTTAAAAAATTGGTATTCTACAATTATGTTCAGTACGAAATTTAGACTCTAAAAAGATCAAAATACTTTTTGATGAATGGTAAATTATGAATAGTGATTTTATGCTTACGATTATTAATGTGACCAAATTAATTAGCAATCTCATTTAAAGAACGTATTAATATAATCTAGGCACCCTGATTAAGTAATGTGATTCCATAAAATAGGTAAATAACTTTTTCATAAATTATTATTCAAGTATTAGTTTTTTCGGGTGAATAGTGTTTTTTAATTAAAAATATAATTAAAAATATTTAGAAAATTATTTTTATAAAATGGATTTCATTTTTGAACTAAGTGCATCGATATTATGTTAAGGTAATTTTTGGGGATTTTTCTGAAAAAAATGTCTTTTCAGTGAATAGTGTATTTATTTAAAAATTAAATAAAAAATATTTAGAATATTATTTTTATAAAATGAAGTTCATTTTATGTTATTAGAGCATTGATATTTGGTTAAGCTAAAATTTTAGGATTTTTCTGAGAAAGTTGAATTTTTGATGAATAGTGAAAGTACAGTTTTTGAGTACAGGTGCTTAATGAAATCATTAAATGATGTATTAAGTATGTAATAAATATGGTAGACTTATTAATAGTAAGATAAGGTATGAGGTGTCCCATTTGGCTAATACCATGGGTAAATACCATGGGCAAGCCCATGGTTTTGCCAATACCACCAATGAGGTGTCCCTTGGACATTAAGGCCTTGTCCCCTCACTTTCCCTATAAATAACCACCCTTCCCTCCTTTATTTTTCACTCACAACTCTACACCAATGATTCTATGGTCTCATTACCTCCAAAAGGGTCCTCCCAATGTTCCCACAAGCCCTCAAGGTCCCAACCATTGAGTTTTAAGAGTTACGTTTTAAGGCAAGGGATCCTACCTCTCTCTTTCTTTTCAAGTACTCTCGTTTAGGTCATTTCTTTTAAACCCCAAGTTCTTATTTTGAGAATGTTGTTTTATATTAATCATAATGTACTTTTCTTGTTTATATGATGATATTCCCCCTCTTTCTCTCATCAATTCATTTTAAGAGTGTTTAATGGGCGCCATTACGATGCTGAATTTTTAAGGGATTCTTTCACCGTTCTCGTTTTCAAGATCTATTTTCATGTCAAGTATTTCTTGTTCATTTTTATTATGTTAGGGTATGATAACTATATAAATCATACTGATATTGTATGTTAATATGATGAGAGACCCTATTTTATCTCTTCAATACATTTTTTTGATGTTTTAAATGACACTGTTAGGCTGCCGAATTTTCATAAGAGAAATCTTATTTTTGTCTTCCTTCAATGTTTTTCATTTCATATGGTATGTATTTAAAATTTCATTACCATGTTCTTATATCCATTATATTCAGTACCCATACTGTTTTATGTATCATTTATGAGTGGGTGACCCATTTCCCCTCTCTTTTAAATGTTTTCTAAAACCCTGTAATATAGCTATTATGCTGCATAATTTTCATCTCAAAATCTCATTCTCTTTTACTCAAATTATATTATTTTATTAAGTGAATAATCAAAGATATTTATTCTCCAGGGGTATTCATATATATATATATATATCAAAATTTTCTATTTTAATTCTCATATTTACATACATGAAACCATTTTTCCAGTTATGTGGGTTTAAAGTGACATAAAGATCATGTCTTAAAAGCAGTTTTTAAAACGTTATGATTATGAAATAAAACCCATTTCTTTTATGCTATATGGGTTATTTATGAAATGTTTGATGACGATATATGTGGCTCACATTATCATAAATAAAAATTTAAGGGCGCGCCCTGATAGTGCTCCAATTCCTTGGGTAAAGATTTAATCTCTAGAGATGACCATTTTTAACGATGCTTTGGTGAATAATCTTTGTAATTTTTAATGACACCTTAGGGATGGAAATTGGTGAAATGGAAATGATTTTCTATGTTAAATGTTGTATCCACATCTTCAATATATGAAATAAATTATTTTTATTATTATATTCCTCATGATTTCTTTCTCATGCCTTAATGTTATTTTTCATGACTTTATTGATCTATCTCAAGTTCACATGTTAAATGTATCCCATTGTTTCCCTTACGGGGCCTTCTGCTCACCCTTTCTTTTGATGTATGTCCCCAGGTTATGAGATCCAGTAATGAACCTTGGATGAACATAAGGAGAAGCCTTTCAAGTGTTTAAGAAAAATGTTTTATGTTTTCATGTTTTATGTTCCTGGTTTCCAATACACTAAACCTTAATTATCCGCAGTTTTGTAAAATGTAATGAAAAGTGATGTTATAAAAAGTTGGGATGCTATAAATACTGCTTCCAACAAACCCGTTGCACCTACAATCACCACTCTTTCATCTTTAAAGAGATTCTCGATGACATCCTTAGTCGCAAAACTGACTGTTCTGCTATAACATTCGATGTGAGCCCTGAAATATATCAACCAATCCATACCCAGGATTATATCATTATCATCCAAATCTAGCACAGAGAAATACCATTTCAGCTCAGCTCCATCAATAATAATAAAACATTCTCTACACACGACGGTTCTACATTCTCTTTCACCAAGAGGAGTTTGAATTTTTATCACAGAAGGCATCATTTCAAGTTTTAAGTTTAGAAAAACCACAATTCTAGAAGCAAGTAAAGAATGTGATGCACCAGTATCGAGCAACACTTGCATGAGGGTAGAATTCCAAAGAATCGTACCACTCACCATAGATGGGTTAGACTGGTCATCCAAAATCACCTATTCTGCTCCATACAATTGATTTGTTTTTGCACATTTCTCCTTATTGCATTGTTGGGACTTCCCTTCCTGAGGAGTCGTGGTATTCCTGGAATCACCATAGCAAGCTCTATTCTGCTAGTGAGACTGATTTTGTTGTCCTCACCCTGTCGAGGCATAAGATGTTTGCGACACCTAAGAAGTGTCACGAACACATGACCATGGAGCGCTGCAACAATATCACTAATGATGCCCCATCTTGTTGCAATTTTGGCATGCTCTAGGTGGTGATGTACATTATCATTTCATGTGATCAATTGAGCCACATTGAAAACACTTGAAATTCATCATGGGTCGTGGAGAAAGATTCATCGATCTAGCCGTCTGATTTTGATTCTCACTCCCACCAAGGAAGTAGGTGTCCCTCTTCCTCTTGTTCCCAGCATTAGAGTTTTCACCCGTTCTCGTGGGTATCATCATACTTCCTCCTCCAATAACTCTTG
Organism: Viscum album; assembly: GCA_963277665.1. Classification (NCBI taxonomy): domain Eukaryota; kingdom Viridiplantae; phylum Streptophyta; class Magnoliopsida; order Santalales; family Viscaceae; genus Viscum; species Viscum album. The sequence continues at coordinate 131,022,494 of OY728134.1, read as the reverse complement.
ATATGTCTTTTTCAACTACTGTTGTTCTGTTTACCATCTCTGTATAATCCATAATACAGAGTACATCAATCTTTGAGAAAATCTCATGTCGCAACCATGATTCAAAGATTTGTGCCTTCATTGACATACTTGCAGTATGTTCTGGTGAAAATCTTACTATATTCATGACTTTAGACTCATACTCTGTGACACAAAGATTCTCCTGCTTCATGCTGAAAAAGTCTGTCATCCTGTGGATCATGATGGTGTGAGGATAGAATCATTTACTGAACAATTCGTCAAATTCCTCTCAGCCCAGGCCTTGATCCACCTTAGCTTGCACCACAAGCTCCCACCATTGTCGTGAAACATCCTCCAACATATACATCACAAACATTACTTTGAGTTCTGTTGGTGTGATGATGAAATTGAATATACAATTCATCCTACTCAACCACACCTTAGCCCTTTCTGGTTCAGAATCACCTCGAAATATGGGTGGATTCTGCTTTTGGAACTGGATAGAATGGTCTACATTCCTTGACTCCTCCCTCCGATTCCCCATGTCCATAGCCTAAAAATATTGAGCTATACATTGTATTAGCTACTGGTTCACCTGTGGCTCAGGTGCGACCACATTCTTTGTAGCCTCTTCCATTTGGTTTCTATGATGCCTAACGTGTGCCATTTTCTATACAAACAGTGCACGTCGTTAGTCTCCCATCCTAGAAAATGAAGGCATAGAATTTCATTTTCTATCACATCATTGTTAGAACATTTATTTACAACCATAAATCTTTTCCAGATTTACCCATTTCTAAAAAAATAATTTCCTTCTATTGAAAATAAATCTATTTTCAAATTCATCAACCATTATCTTTTGAAAATATTTCATTTGAAAACAAGTTTACAATTGATAGAAGTCACACTTTTTCATCAAACCATAATCCATTTATCAAAATGTTATATACAATTCTATTGTGAAGTCATTCCTCTAATGCATGTCATGATCATCTCATTAGATAAACCCATGACAATGAGATTTGTTATCCTAAATGTCTCCAAAACACTTCTGTACCCAACTCCCTGGTAACATGAAGTTCTGCATGAACGGTTTAGCTACGAACTTTTATGCTATACATTTCATGTTTTGACAATCATACTCATGTATAAGATTCCTACCCAAGGAATAGACAAGATTTAATTTCAACTCCATGACCAAGAACATTTATACCATTTGTAATGACCCGCCAATTCTCATTGGCTTGAGAGTACAATGAGTCATTACTAGGCCTTAAGAGACATCCCCAATGGGCCAAAGACATGAAATAAATGCCGATGGGTTTCAAACATGTGGGGGATGATTTACCCTTTTAGAACATACCACAGAACCAACAACCATAACCAAACTAATTAACTAAATGATGCATGATAAAATCTAAGACAACTCAACCATTTATTTTATTATAATCCAATAAATAGAACCACAACGGAAACCAACAAAAAATCCGTGTAAATAGTGGAAAGAAAAACTAAAATATTACAAGATGAAAACCCAACTCCATGCTCCACAAGATCCAAGATCCAACAACACGAACCTACCCAGGTATCGCAAAGTAGTGATATTAACATGTGACACTTTACCTTTTCCAACATCTCGGTATATAACATCTGCAAAAGCACCAATGTGCCAAAGTAGGGGGTGAGAAATGAAACTCAGTAGGTTTTCCCTGATGACTTCCCAACCCATGCCTTTAGGATAAAACATGTTATCACATTTATATAAAACAATTTATATAAAACAATTCCAAAATAGTTCACAATATAATAAGTTCCATGTCAAAACCATTTTCCAACAAAAACCATCTTTCTCAAGAAAAGCAACCAAGAAAGGTTTCCAATCAAATTCACATTTCGATTTCACAAAATCTATTTTTGGCACACCCAACCATTTCACAACACGTGAAATCATCCATGCATGCTTCGTTATGACAGTTCCATACTCATGTGCAGATTATCATCGATCTACTAAGTCATCACAAGTTAATTGTTTCCCATGTTCCATTACACTTTTTGAACCGAGCACTAGGTCATATTTCAACCAAGCCCCGTATATGAAACATGAACACACACCACACATTCACAACAATCATGTCAAAACCATCCTTTCAATAAAACACCTTTTATTAAAAACCATTTCCATAAAAACCAAGTGTGATCAAAACCTTTCAATAAAGCATCAAACCATTTATTGAAAACCATTGCTTTCAAGTGGAAAAACTATAACCAGTTTAAATTATCCATTTTAAATTCACTTCAACAAACACTCTCCAGAACCCAAAATTTCCATCACCTGTTACTTAAAAGGGTTTTCAACCATTATTCCACAGTAGATAATCAAACCAATTAAATCAAGGAAAAAAATTTGAAACTATGACTTCTTGTTCTAAGAAATAAGAATCGAGATTGAAGAAACCTACCTCAAAAAATTAGGCGAAACCAACCACGAACCGGGTCGAAACACGATGAAACATCCTTAGATTCCTTCCCCTATCACCAACAAGACCAAAACCCGACATAAAAGTCATCTGCTACCTTAGATCTACCCACCATGGGCATAGATCTAATGATCCATCATGAGGAAAGAAGGAGATCTAAAAAAACTCAAGGAAACAAGACTTACCTTAATCTACCATCCTTTAAAGGCTAAGGCAAAGCTCCAGATCACGTCCAAAATGTCGGGTAAGTGTTCTCCCACCTTCACTAGAGGGAAATCCCATGTTATGGCTGTATAGAAGCAAAAATGACTGGGTTTAAAGATAAAACAGATTAGATACTTAAAAATAGGATCTAAGGTGACTCTGCGCATGGTTAGTCCGCACAGTTAGTCAAATCGTGCACTAACCGTACTGTAGTCACTGACTGGAAGGGGCGTTCCGCACGACCTCCTTACACAGTTTGACCAAACCGTGCACACACCGTGTGTTCTCCTCTGTCCAAATTGACACCCCCTTTACGACTTCCACACGGTTTGGGAAACCCAAGTGAAACTTGTGCGTCACTAACTTTTTCCCTTTGATACTTTAAAAGTCTCAAAACCTTCCCCAACCATTTATTATAAGCTTCATGTACTTAAAAAGCATAAAACAAGGGTTAATTACTAGAAACCGGGGGTACTCCAATAGTTCATTTATTATTTTTCACATCATCATTTCCTTGGCATTTTCATTTACATTCATATCATCGTTTTGTTTCATTTATGGTGCTACATTGAAAAACTATCAAAATTTGATTAAAATGACTACCCCGCATTCTTACTAGGTGTTCTTTCCCATCTTATCTTATTTTAAATATGTTCATACCTATGAAGTAATGTTTTTATCTACTGTAGGATTTTCTATTCTTTCATTATTGATGTTATAATGGATTTCCATGCTATGACAACTTAAACACCCCTCGTGGCATAACACTTTCACCAGGGAGCTCTGGATTCTGTCTTATTATAATTTTTTTAACAATTCCATTTAATATAATTTAAAATTCACTACTATACCACTCACATAATCATTGCATTGGAATTAGGGACACTGTATCATACTATGTATGGGGGTATTCAAACAGTTTCACTAATGATACTCTAGAAATTTAATTGTACTCACTTGTATATAAGTCATTTTTTTGAATGATTAGCAAGATTTAAAACTGATAATAAATATTCCATTATATTTAATGAAAATGATATGATGAAAGGTTTTACAAACTATGTGTTTTTACTAAATATTATTTTTAATGATTGCAGAGTTTTTGGAATTAATTCAAATTTAAATTTTTTAAATTTATGATTATTTGACCTATTACATAGGATTTGTGCCCTCAATGATTTCCAGTTTTTTTTGATTCGTACTACTTGACATGATTCTAATACTTCAATTGATTACTATTATCTAAGAATTTTTCTGATAGATACTTGGGTCATGAAAACCAACTCGAACTTCCACTGATATCTTATCAAAACGATGACTGGAGAACTTTTTATTTAAAATTATTTATTTATTATTTGATATACAATTTCCATGAGACCCACCTGACATACATCCTTTATTTAGATCATAGTTTCCGTGAATTTACAATTATAATGAATATATTCCAAACCCATTTCCGTTTTAACCCTTCTCCATGTAAAATTCATAGAGATATATTTTAACATGTGTGGGGTGAAAATTAATAGAACATGGGATGCTTCAACATTCTGAGATTTACACTGTGATGAACTGACTACAAGGTTGTGATACATATATGATATTTTTAATTCATTCATATTCTATTCGTTTTCAAAATATAAATAGAAAGTAAAAAAATGAAATTTGTTGTGCACTAAGAGGGTAAAAAATCTCTACTTTATAGACAGATGAATCCCTCTATGGATCATATGTGGTTAGGTGAGGTATGTGAGATCTATACTAGGCATGAATATTGAAAAAATATATAAAAATAAAAAATAAAGAGTAATGTAACAAATTCAACTTTTATACATACTTTATACTGATATACATCCAACCAGATAATGATGAGGTATGGTATTTATTAGATAGAAGGAGGAACATTATCACCCTTGATATTTATAATTCTAAATTTTATTATAGATATTACCCTCATTTCATAGAATTAATTTTCACATTCATCCCACCTACCCACAAATGATGATTTATAATAACCTGATTGCTTAAAACCCTCTTGATTAATCTTTTTCTTGTCTTTACACAGTAGAGATGATAGAATGAGTTAAAGATTATTCTTAAGATCATTAAATTATTGTATGAAAGTTCTTGTATTTACATTTTCTACCCTGAGTGATGAGACAAAATAATTTGATATAGATTACAGTTGGGAATATAACTTAAGGACCGGTTAAGAGATTATGATTAGAAGACAAGAATTTGTTTTGATACTTAGACGGTGATGCACGACTAACTTTCTATGAAGGTATAATTCTATAAATTTAATTTTCTTTACACACACATAATTTTAAATGAATGGAAATAGTGAATATTTTAGGATATAATAATTTCATATCATTCAAGAAATCATTTTTGAGACATTCTTTCTTATGGACAAGCATTTTTTCAAGTGTGGGGGGATTTGATAAACCTAATTCATATATACATTTTGATGTCAATTGATTATTATTTTCATTAAAATTACTCAACAATGCATTGGTATGCATCAAATTTTGTAGGTAATAGAGATTCAAAGGTTTCCAAGTATGAAAAGGCAGAAAAGGTGGAAAATAGCACATGTACACATCGTGATCCTCCTATAAACATTGTGTACCTAAATATCATAGCCTGCCTCATGTTGTGAAGCCACGCCATAACCATGCCATGTAGCCTGAGGAAAAAAATTCCACTACACGTCGCGACTATACTGGACATATCATGAATCTAGTCAAAGCCCCGATAAATAAATCTGCAAATAAATTACAGAAAATTAGATAGAGATGAGGTACACGTCATGAATTACCAGCTCACATCATGTACCTAGTCAATCCTCATAAATTCTCAAGTGACTTCCATGCCACATTAGATATACAAATTCCATAGGAAGTGACACAGATCAAGAATACATTTCATGTACCTATAGTACATGTCATGATTATATGTACCTATGTAAGTAGTAGAGAGGCAGAGTATTTGAGAGTAATTTCATATGCTCTTCTCTTCTCCCTTTCATCTACTTTGGAAATTCATTTTTTGTTTCCCTCTCAAACACTCACACTCTTAGTATTTTTTTTTCATTTTATTAATTCAAGATCATCTGAACCTATGTTATTAAATGTATTCAATTCCCACCATCACATTTAGATTCAATTTTTATTCCTCCTTATCATGTAAGCCTTTTTTATTATAATTTACTTAGTTCATGTTGTTTAATTACCACTTATGAAAAATTGCATGATCCAAAATTCATTAACGTCACGCAGTCCATCAAGCATGATTTTTTTCGCTCATTGAATTTCTTCCTAGACCATTATGTGTATCTAAATTACATAGGGTTAGGTATCAAGAAATATATCTACATAAATAAAAATACCTTTAAATATAAACTATGAAATCCTATTTTTTTTTGCATACCTAGGATAAGAACCCCTGTCTACCCCATTAGTGTTAACATCCTTGAGCACACAACGATCAATCAAATGAACCTATACTAATTAAAGTAGTCTAATATTTTTCCACTATCTTTGGATACATTCTTCCTTCAATAATCCAAACATAATACACCTATGTTTTTGTTATCTATGAACTATAGAATAGCTACATCTTATAGAGAAATATGAGGCAATGACCAAAGTCAACTACTGACCCCTATTTTTTTTGCAGACTATGACATAGGATCTTTCCAAAGTTGGAATTAATGGAAAACATTCACTTCAATACATGACTTGATCCCAACCCCTCCTTCATCATTTAAAGTCATCCCAATAATAGTACAAAGGTCAAACTAAAAAACAAATACTTATAAAAAGGGCTCCCCCATATTTTTAGGAATCCAATTTCTCCAAAATCAAAATAGAAGTCTCTCTATGGAATCAAATCCATACTTCCACTTCACTACATCTTATTAGTTAGTGAAATTTATGGGACCAACTATAAATTCTTAAATTTGACTCATTTCCGGAGGAATCATTGACACCTTGGGGGCATGTCAACTTTCTATTGCAGTGCCCTCGATTTTGGGTAAAAAACTCTTTCCTCATGTTTTTTTATATTAAATGGTCGTTTTATTGATTTTTTTTGATTTTAATGGGTTTTATGCATGAAATAGGGTGTTTTCATAAAATTGGATGATTCCATAAAATGTGGTGTTTCCATAAAATAGGGTGTTTCGATAAAATAGGATTTTTTTTATAAAATATGGTGTTTCCATAAAATACATTATTGAAAAAATGTTGGTGTCTCCATAGAAGAGGGTGTTTCCATAAAAATGGGTTTTTCCATAAAAGGAGATGTTTCCATAAAAAGGGTGTTTCTATGAAAAATGTGGAGTTTCCATAAAATGGGGTGTTTCTATAAAAAAATGTTTTCCATAAAAAATTGTTTAGGGGAAGTATGGGAGAGTATGAGTCACATTTATGGAGTTATAAGACCACAAGTAAGGTCAAACGTTCTATACTCGGTTGGCCCAACTGTCCAACCATCCACATATGTCAAAACTAGATCAAATTTTCTATGAATTTTCTTTTTTCACTAATTATTTACTTTTGTATTTAAAAGGACCCTAATTTAATATTTATCTTCCAATAATTTATTATAAAACTTCCCACATGATTTGGATCCATCCTAGATCCCTCCCTTTGTGATTTTAATCCAATTCTCACGATAAGTGCCTAATCTCCACCATTTTGTCTTGTTTTCTTTGATCTCCTTATTCAATCATCTTATATTCTTATATCTTCACATTATGTGGTTAGATCTAAGAGTGATAAAATAAAACTAATCATTATATTGGGTTATTTTAGATAGCGAATGATATCTAATCCATTTCTTGGAATCTTGATCTGATTCTTGAGGTATGTCACCGTTCTCACCCATTTTGTCACGTTTTTTAGATCATCTTCGATCTCCATCTCCAATTCCATTTATTTCATAGATCATTAACTACAATGGTGATATATACATTTATAGATCCTAAATTTTTCAATATCGATACATGATCTTGCTAGGAGAAGATGTCTAAGTTCATTCTTGGGGAGTCGATCTCGCTTCTTGTGCGTTCCTCACCAGTTGTCAAGTTTCATCCAAACCTTTGAGAAATATGGATTAAATCTTGTCTAATATTTCTAGAATTGATTTTATTAGTTTCAAATTGTGTAAAGTGGAAAATATTTACTGTGAAATCTCGTTTTCATACCTGGAATAAATCTCAATAGTAATGATTTATCATTTTTTGGTAAATTTTTTAAATCCTGATAAATTGTTGTGGAAATTATTTTAGTTTATTTTTTTTAAAATTATGATTTTAAAAAGGATATTTTTTGATCATCTAAATGGATTTATTTGGCAGGGGTTTTAAAAAAATTGTTTTACTAAAATGAGTTGGAATTATAATTGTTTTAATGAAAATCTGGTTTCCATGAAAAAGTTTATTTTATTCAAACGGTTGTTTTTGCATGATCTATGTGAATATGTGGTGTGTGTTCATGTTTCTTATACAGGTAGTGGTTTAAATATTATGTTAGAATCAGTGAAAAAAGGTTAATGGCACATGGAAAACATTTATCTTTTGATGATATGGTATATAGATGAGAAACTGGTCATTAGTATCGAGTTTTCATAACGTAGCATGCAGGTTTGGTTTCATGGGTGTGTGGAATGGTTTAGGTATTACAAAAATTATATTTAGAAATGGTTTTAAAGATTTTGTAGTGTTTTTGTGAAACTTTATCGTGCTGGAATATTGGTTTTAATTTTACTGTTACAATTTTATTTCAAATAGTTTTGGAACTTGTTTATATTATGTTACAAATGGTTTTAGAAAATTTTTCATATGAACTATTTTATAATAATGTTACTAACTCATCTATCCTAGTGGTTTGAGTATGGAATCCATTAGGGTTATCCTACATTGATTTATACTCACCCATAATTTGGCTGTTCGGTTTTGTTGGAGATTTTATCTTCTCGGTCATGAAAAAAGGCAACATTTCACACGTTTTTGCCACTACTTCATGATTCTAAAACTATTTAGTGATTTTGGAGTATGGGAAATGTGGGCCCTTGAGTCTTGTGGTATTCATGGAGTCTTTAGTTATTTTTATAAATTTACTTTGAATTTTTTTTCCTTCTGTGGTTGCATACTTTGGAGTGGTTTTGATAAGAATAAAGTAGTTTCGATGTCTTTATTTTATTCATGCATCATATAGTGAGTTGTTCGGTTATGGATTGCAAGGTTAATAATTTTATAATTATAGGTTAAATCATCCCCCACATTAATTGAAACAATTAATCATTTATTTCCATTAATTGGAATCTTGTGGATGTCAACTATGTCCTAGTAAATGTCTGTTGTCTTCTCCGGCCAATGATAATTTGTAGGTCATTACAAATGGTATCAGCAAGATCGGTCATTCCCTAAGAAGTAGTCCTCAGTGTTGTTGATCTTGGAGTTATAAATTAAATTTTCCTATACCTTATGTTGGAATGTTATAAAGGAGTAGGATTGTTGAAACATGAAATGTATATCATAAAAGGATGTATCTAACCCCTTTATGTTAAACTTCATGTTACTAGGGAGTTGGGTATATATGTGTTCAGAGACTCTTATAGGATTTTGAAATCATATTTTCAGGGGTTTAGGAAATGAGATGAGCATGTCATGAATTAGAGGAATGAATTCACATTTAGAGTGTATACATCATTTACAATAATGATTTATTTATTGAAAAGTGTTGATATTTGAGGAAGTATAAATTTTTTTTTCAAATGAATGTTTTTAAAAAATGAAATAGTTATAGAATTTTGAAGATGGTTTGATTTCCAAAAAATATTTGTTGAACATGGATAGGGATTTTTTTAAAATACTGTCATGCTAGTTTATATTGATGAATTTAACTGGTAAGAAATCAATTGATATAGTATGATTCCTATATAGGTTGTAGTTTGTTTAGCAATTGACACCCAATTTTCATCGTAGAATCTTACCAGAACTATCAGTTTGAAACATGAAATGATGCCTTCTATGATTAAACTAAAAAATCCTCTTCGTGAAGGAGAATGTAAAAATTTCTTCTATAGATCATGTTATATAATTGTTGATGGATCTGAACTATGGTTGGACATATCATTAATAGATATAGATTTCAATGGTGTAATCTGGTGTGTGGATTGGTTTTCAATGTTCATGGCTAACATTAAATATTATAGTAGATCTGTCAGTTTCACAACTAAGGAATGAATGGATCTTGTCTTAAAATGAGAGAGTGTTGTAATGAATAATGAAATGAAATTTTTGGAAGAAATAGTTGGAACGATCTCTTACCAGTTAGTGGAATTGAGTTTTTTATCCATGGAAGTGATCAAGTATGTTAGTTTTCCAGCAGTTTTGGAACAATTTCTATATGTTTTTCCTTTGAACATCGTAGGGTTACCACCTATAAAGATGTGGGGTTTATGATTTATATCCTCCTGAGTACCACACTTATTTCCCTTGCATATTATAGGGTGGAGCTGGTAGAGTTAAGGGAAGTGAATGTGTAGTTAGAGGAGCATGAATGAAAAGGTTTCATTCAGCCAAGTATGTCTCTGTGGGTAGCACCAACCATGTTTGTAAAGAATTAATATTGAACTCTTTTGGTGTGGGTTAATTATCCAAATCATAACCATGTTACGATAAAAAATTATTATACAATACCATGTATTGTTGATCTATTCGATCAATTGATGGGAGCTCAGTGGTTCTCAATGATTGACTTCTGATCAGGGTGTCATCAATTGTGTGTTTGTAGGGAAGTTATTAGGATGGATGATTTTAGATGTAGTTACAGATACTAAAAATATGTAGGTATGAATTTTGTTCTAAAAAATTCACTAGAGTACTTCATTGTGGTGATGATTCTGGTATTTTAGTGATATCTGGAATTTTTTGTTTTTGTGTTTGTTGGTAACATAATGGTGTATTCAAAAACAAGGTTTGAACATGAGAAACACTTGGAAATAGTGTTGGAAATCTTGAGAGATCACCGCTTGTATGCCAAACTGTCAAAATTTAACTTTTGGATAGAAGAGGTACACTTTCATGGCCATGTGATTTCCTAAAAAGGTGTTTTAGTGGATTCTAAAAAGATAGAAACTATTATCTTATGGAATCTACAAATGAATATATTTTATATATGATGTTTTAATGGTCTAGATATATACTACTGATGCTTTACACATGACTTTTCATATATAGACTCACTAATGACAACTCTAACAAAGAATATTGCTCTATTCCAATGGATAAAGGAATGCTAGAAATCGTTCCAAGAGATGAATTTTCACCTTAAATCTGATCCTATCCAGATTTTTCCAGATCCAAGAAAGGCGTATATAGTATACTATGATTCTTTGGTATCCTGGATGGGTTTTGTTCTCATGTGTGGAGACAATGATATGGCTTATGGTTCAATGCAGTTGTTTGTACATGAGAATAATTACCAAACACATGATTTGGAGCTTGCTACATTCGTCCATGCCGTGAATAATTTGCACCATTTTCTATTTGGTGAGAAAACCACTGTGTTCATAGGTCATAAGTGTTCGAAACATATTTTCTCTCATAACTATTTAAATCTACGGTGAAGGAGATTTATGGAGTATCTCAAGAAGTATGTCTTTGACCAAATATATAAACTGGGAAAATGGTATTCAGTTGTAGATGCATTGAGAAAAAATTCACATAATCAGTTGGCAAAGGAGGCATCATATTAATGAATGTTGATGTCGGTTCTAGCTGACATTCATGTGAAAGGTGATGAACAAGGTGAGGTTTTGGTTTTCATTTAAACTGTGCTATATACTGATTTAGTCAATATGATTAAAGAGGAACAAAGGTCTGATGTATAATTCATGGTTATAAGTTCAAAAATAAATATTGGGGAGACCATTAAGGGTTGAAAACTTAATGGGAATGAAGTATTATGGATTAATGATCAGATGGTTGAACGAATAGCTTGTTAGGAACAACTTTTTAATGGATATCACCATTCAATATGGTATTTACATCCAAGTACATAGAAGTTGTATAATGAAAAGTTTTTTTAGAGTGAAATGAAAAGGATAGTGGATGAGTTCATTTCAAAGTGCATAACATGTCATCAAGTTAAGGATGATTATCAGATACCAGTGGTTATATTGTAGTTTTTCCAATACCAATGTGGAAATTGGAGCATATAGCTATGTATTTTTTTATAGGACTTCTATAAATAGTTCATAAAAATGATTTTAAATTGGTGATAGTGGATCAATATACCCATTCAGCCATTTTCATCCTTAATTGTGAAACTCAAACGGTGGATGATCTTTCAAAAATATATAACCATGACTTGGTAAAGAGACATTACATAACAATTTCAATCATATTAGGGTAAGGTATGAGGACCACATATCTCTTATATAAATCCATTATGAAAGCCCTTGAAACTCAGATTACTATGAGTACAACATAACATATTCAGATAGATGACCAGTCTGAGCAGACGATAGAGATGTTGGAAGAAATGATGCCAGCTTATGTAATATATTTCAGCAACTTAGGTAAGGATCATATTCCCTTTTTAGAGTTCTCATATAAAAACAACTATCAAGAGTAAATATTTATGGCCCATTTGAACCATTATATCAGCTTCCTTGTTGTTCCCCATGATTCTGGGTGGAAATAGGTGAAAAGTATTTAGTGGGTTCAAATATTTTCCAACAAAAAATGAAGAAGATTCAGTTAATTAAAAAATGAATGGATATGTCATAGGGTCATCAGAAATCTAATCCAGACCACCGTCGATGGCCATTTTCCTTTTCAGTGGGAGATCATGTGTTCTTTAGACTATTTCACATGCTCAGGCATCATTGTTTTGGGAAGAAGAGAATGTTATCTCTACAATTCATAGGTCCCTTTGATAAAAAATAACTGGATGGAGAGGTGTAATATTGGTTTAAACTACTACCATGTATATGTTTGGTGAAAAAATGTGTTCCACGTATCTCAATTGAAGAAGTATCAATCAGATCCTGACTATGTGATCCGATGGTGTCATGTAGGACTAGGGAAATATGATTTATTTGTACATATCCTAGTATGGATTGTGGATAGGCAAGAGATTTTTTTTCTTGGGATAATAAAATACCCAATGCATGTTTTATGGCAACATGGTCATACTCTAGATGAGACTTGGAAACATGAGAATGAAAATAAATAGTAGTGTCCAAAACTTTTTCATGGTTGAAATGGGTTTCTAATCTCTAAGGATTTAAAGAACAACGGTGGGGAGAATTTTGTACTACCGATTTTGGGTAAGTAACTCTTTCATAATTTTTTATGTAAAAATGGCATTTTGTTTAAACGGTGTTACTTTGGATGGGATTGATGCATAAAATAGGGTGTTTCCATAATATTTGGTGTCTCTAAAAAATATGGTGTTTACATAAAAGGGGGTGTTCCCATAAAAGATAGTGTTTCCATAAACGAATGTGTTTACATAAAGAGGGGTGTTTTCATAAAAGTGGGCGTTTCAATAATGGTTTGTGTTTCCATAAAAGAGGCTGTTTCCATAAAATGGGTGTTTCCTTAAAAAAGGTCATTACCATAAAAAGGGGGATTCTCTATAAAAATAGGTGTTTTCATAAAAAATGTGCTTATTTAAAAATGTTTACCATGAAGGATAGTAGTGTTTGGGGAAATTGGAAGGGGCTTTGAGAACAAAAGTAAGGTTGCACGGTTTGTGCATGGTTCCCCAACCGTGTAGTCAAACCATCTATTGATGTCAAAACAAAATCCAATTTTCTATAAAACTTTCTCGTTTCTACTGTAATGATTATTTATTGGATTTAAATGTCCCCTAATTATATATTTCCCACAATATAGGGTAGGATAACCTTTCCCACATTATTTGGAGCCAACCCAAAGCCCTCCCATGGTGATTTCAAAAATGATTCTCACAGTAAGTTCCTGATCCTCATCGTTTTTCCTCGTTTTCTTAAATCACATTATTCAATATTCTTTTTCTCATATATATACACCTTCTATGTTTATATATATGATTTTAAAAATCAAATAAATCATTATCTTTTGTTTTTCGTTATAGTAGAGGAGATCTAAGCCATTTGTTGTAATCATGATATAATTATTGAGGTATTTCTTTGTTCTTTCTCATTTTATCACATTATCTAAGATCTACTTAGATCCACTTCTCTGATCCCTTTTATTTATCCTATATACACCTACCTGGGGTATATATACATTTTTTATTTCAAATACTACAATTTTTAGTAGCTATCTTTCTAGGAAAGGAGATCTAATGTTGTTTATGGAGAATCGACCAGGCTTCTTATTCCTTCTTCATCCATAGGCGAGTTTCATAAAAACCTTCAAGGTAGTTGGATTAAATCTAATATCCAATTTATATAATTAACAATAATAGTTTTAAATTGAGTAAACTGGATACTATTTATTGTGAATTCTTTGTCTGAAACATGGGAAAAATCTCTTTTGGGATGATTTTTCATTTTTCATAGATTTTTGAAATCTTGATTTGTTTTTGTGAAAATTATTCCAGTTTCTAGTATTTAAATATTTTATTTTAAATGGTGGATTCTATTGAATTTATAAATGGTTTTATTGGGAATGATTTTTAAATAAAAATTCCTTTTATTGAAATGAGTTTTCGTTATAATGATTTTAAGGAAAATGGTTTTAAATAAAAGGATAATTTTACAGAAATGGTTGTTTGGATCGTTATTTGTGAATATGTGGTGTGTTTTCATGTTTAATATACTTATATTAGTTTAAATATGACCATTTTCATGGTTCCAAATGGTAAATGGAACAGGTTAAACAATTACCTTGTGACGACTTGGTAGATCAACGAGAAACTGCTCATGAGTGTGGAACTGTCGTAACGTAGCGTGCATGGTTGGTTGCATGGGTGTGTGCAATGGTTTTGGAATTATATAAAAGGGAATTTTGTAAGGTTTTTGAATAGTTGGCATTATTATTATGAAATTTTATCATTCAATAAAATTGTTTTTAATTTCACTTGTATGATTATTTTGAAAACAATTTTGGAACTTTTTTATATTTAGTTATAAACACTTTTGGAAAATTGTATGTATGAGTTGTCTATTAATAATTATTCCAAAAAAATCTATACTAGTGGTGTGAGTATGTAGTTAATTACAAATATACTAATGAGTTCTATACATATACTTTATATGACACTTTGGTGATTTTTTAGATGATATCTTCTAGGACAGTAGAAAACATAACATTTCACATGTTTTAGCACCACTTTGTGATTGTCAGAATGGTTGGTGATCGTGGAGAATTGGGAACATGGAGATTATAGTATTTTTGTATTATTGGAGTCTTTAGTTATTTATAAATTTTTACATTTATATTTTTGATCCTTTTGTTGTTTTATACATTACAGTGGTTTTAATAAGAATAAAGTAGTTGACATGTCTTTCTTTTATTCCTTCATCATATAGTGAGATGTTAGATTATGTATTTCTTGGTTAATAGTATTATTATTAAAAGTTAAATCATCCCCCACATTCATTGAGACCATTTGGAATTTATTTCCATCCTTTGGAATCTTGGGGATGTCACCTAAGGCATCGTAATGATTTGTTATCTTCTCAAGCCAATAAGAATTAGTGGGGCGTTACAAATGGAATTAGCTTGTTCTGTCCTTGTCTAACAATTAGTCATTGGTGGTCTTGATCGTGATGTTTAAATTACATCTTATCTATTAATTGGGTTGTAATTCTATAAAATAGTATGATTATTAGAACATGAAAAGTATATCATAAAAGGATGTAGTAGACCCCTTTTTTCTAAACTTCATGTTTCCTTGGAGTAGGGGTTCATATGTTTTTGGAGTCACTCATAAGATTTTGAAATCTCATTTTCGTTGGTTTATCCAATGAGATGGTCATGCCATGCATTAGTGGAATTAATTACCACTAGGATTACATACATCATTAACAACAATGATTTATGCAGTGAAAAGTGTTGGTTTTTTAAGAAGTATGACATCATTTTTTAAATGAATGATTTTGAAAACCAAAAAAGATATGGAATTTTCAAAAATGGATTATTTTCCAAAAAAATGGTTTTTCATGGGTAAGTATTTTTTGGAAAATAGTGTTGTTATAGTTGATGTGGTAAAATATCAAATTCTGAACCATTAATTTCTAAAGTGTGAGAATTATAGGGGTTGTTGTTTTTTAGCAATTGAAACCTATTTTACATCATAGAAACCAACCAGAATGGTCAGTTTGAAACATGAGATGATTCCACCTATGAAAAATCTCCAAACTCCACTTGGTAAAAGAGAATTTCTATCCTTCATGTGTATATAATGTTCTATAACTATTGGTTGAGATAAACTAAAGTGGTACTTTATAGGGTTGGACATGGATGTCTATGATGTAATCATCAGTATGGATTGGTTGACAATATTCAAGGCTCACATTAACTATTATAGTATAACGGTCAGTTTCACAACTGAGGACGGTGTTGATCATCACTTCCAAGGAGAGAGGGTTTTAAAAAATGTTTCAATGAGATAGTTGGAATCAATGGTCGGAATGATCTCTTACTTGTTATAGGTGTTGACTTTGGCATCCATGAAAGAGATCGAGGATCTTAGTTTTCCTGTAGTTGTGGATCAAATTCTAGATGTCTTCCCTGAGAACATCGTAGGGTCACCACTTATAAGGGAAGTGGAGTTCATGATTGATCTCCTCTCGTGGACCACTCTTATTTCCCTTCATTCTTATTGGATAGAAGAAACCGTGTTAAGGAAATGGAATTTGTAGTTGGAGGAGATGAAAAAAAGTTTCATTCCTCTAAGTATGTCTCTCTTTTTAGCATCAGTCTTGTTTGTGAAGAAAGATGATTGAAATCTTCAGTTGTGCATTTATTATCATCATCTAAAGCATGTTATGATAATGAATTTGTATCTAATAACATGCATTGATGATCTATCTGATCACATAAAGGGATCTTTGCGGTTCTCAATGATTGAATCATGATCAAGGTATAATCAATTGGACGTTAAGAAGGAAGATATTCACAAAACTACTTTCAAAATTCGATATGGCCACTACGAATATGATTTCATGCCATTTGGTCTAATAAATGAACAAGAGGTAATTATGTTGTTGATGAATCAAATATTTTATAGATATCTAGAATATTTTGGTATTTTGTTTGTCGAAAAAATCATTGTGTAGTTTTAGACAAATTATGAACATGGGAAACACATGGTAATATTGTTTGAAATCATGAGAGTTCACCATTTTTAATCCAAATTGTCAAAGTGTGATTTTTGGATATAAGTGGTATGCTTTCCTGGCCCTGTGATTTCTAAAAAGGTGTTTCAGTGGAACAAAAAATGATATAAGCTGTTATGTCATGGAAACCACAAACAAATATGTTTGAGTTAAACTATTTTCTTGGTCTATAAAGATACTACCAATGCTTTGCATGTGACTTCTCATGAGTATAATCACCAATGAAATATCTTACAACAAAGAATCCACCATTCCAATGGATTGAGGAATGACATAAATCATTCATGGATATGAAATTTCACATTACATATGCACCTATCTTGATATTTCTATATCTAGGATAGGGATATGCTGTATACTGTGATGCTTTGTGAATGGGGTTGGGTGGTGTTTCATGAAAGTATAACATGTTGTGGCTTACAATTCCAAGAAATTGAGAGTAAAAGAGAAGAACTACCAAAAACATGAATGAGATCTAGCTACAGTCGTGGATGCCCTTATGAATTTGAACCATTACCACTTTCATGAGAAATTCATTGTGTTCGTAGATCATGATATTTTGAAACACATTTTATCACATAGATATTTAAATCTAAGGAAAAGAAGATGGATAAATATCTCTAGATATTGAATTTGACTTGATTTATACATAAGGAATAGGTAATTCAGCGGCAGAATAATTGAGAAAGACGTCATATACTTAGCTGGAAAAGGAGGCTTCAAATGAATAGCATTTTATGCATGTGCTAGCCGATATGCATGTGAACTGTAATGGCCAAGTTGATATTGCATTTTTCATTTCAACTTTTCTAGTTAGTGATTTAGTAAATATTGTTAATGAAGAACAATGGTCTGATGCTGAATTCTAGGTTATGAGTTCAAATCTCAATGGTAGGGAGACCATTCAGGGTAGGAAACTTGATTGGAATCAAGTGTTGTGGTTTAATGATAGGATGATTATACTGATATATTGTTAGAAACAACTTCTTCCAGACTATCATAATTCAAGATGGGATGTACATCTGGGTACACAAAATATTTCTAATGTATAGTTTTCATGGAGTGTCATGAAAAGTAAATTGGATGAGTTCATTTCAAAGTACTTAACATGTCATTAAGTTAAGGAAGATCCTTAGAGACCAGTGTTTATGTTATAGTCTATTCTTATCCTAGTGTGGTAATGAGAGTAGATAGGTATTTATTTTATTATAGGCCTTCTATAAATAGTTTGTATACACGATTCCATATGGGTGATAATAGATCAGCATACCAATTTATCCCATTCCATCCATTTTTTGGAAAATCATATAGTTGTGGATCAATCCCAAATTTATATCCAATAATTTGGAAATATAGAGTTTGTACAAATTTCAATCGTGTAATACTATGATTAAAAGTTTACATCTCTCTTATAGAAATACTTACAGAAATCGCATGGAACTCAGTTGACTATGAGTACATAATACCCTCCTCAATTAGATGACTAGTCTGAGAAGATTGTACACCCATTGGAAAACTGGGTTTGAGCTTGTGTAATGGATTCTGGATGCTCATGGAAGGTTCATATTCCCATATTGGAGTTATCATATTATAACATATACCAATCCATGACACATATGGACCATTTTGAAGTGTTATATGGGTGTCCTTAATGGTCTCCACCATGCTGGGTGGAAACAGATGAATCATTCTTAGTGGGGACTAGTATTTTCCAAGAGACAACAAATAAGATTTAGTTGATTATAAAGATAATGGAGAAGGCTCAATGTTGTTTGAAATCTGAAATATTATGTAGACCATCTTCGAAAACTATTGTCCTTTATAGTGGGTGATCATGTGTTCTTACGGATTTCTCCCAGGCTCTAAAATTATTGTTTTGGAAATCAGGTCATGTTTTCTCCTCGATACATAGGCCCCCATTGAGATTTTGAAATGGGTTGGAGAGGTGGCATACCAGTTGGCACTACCACCACAGATCAGTTTGGTGCACATTGTGTTTTATGTATCTTAGTTGAAGAAGTATCAGCCTAATTCTGACCATGTGATTATATGGGATCACATAGAACATGAGCTAGATACTTTTTTGCAACATATCCCAATGTAGACCATGGATAAGAAAGAGAATATCATTCATGGGAAAAGCATAAAAAATGAGGGTTTTATGGTGACATGTTCATATTCAGAAATAGGCATGTGAACGTTAGAATGAAATGAAATAGTAGTGGCCAAAACTCTTTGGATGAGTGTGATTCCTAAAGAGGATGTTTCCATAAAATAGGGTGTTTCCATAAAATAGGTTATTTCCATAAAAGGGGATGTTTCCATTAAAGGGGGTGATTCCATAAAATAAGGTGTGCCATAAAATAATGTGTTTCCATAAAGGAACATGTTTCTAAAAAAATATGGTGTTTTCATAAAGTAGGTTGTTTCCTAAAAGGTGTGTGCTTCCATTAAAGAGGGCGTTTCAATAAAAAATGGGTGTTTCTATAAAAGTGTTGTTTCCATAAAAGGGGTGTTTCCATAAGAAGGGTGTTTCCATAAAAATGCGTATTTTAATTAAAAGTTATGGGTGAAGAATGTAAGTGATTTGGGAATTTATATTGGGTTTTGGGACCAAAAGAAAGGTCGCATAGTCTGTGCACGGTTGGCCCATACTATACGATCAAACCATCTCCAGATATCAAAACTAGATCCTATTTTCCAGGAACATGGTCATTTTTTGTCTAATTATTTTTTCCCTAAAAAAGACCCATAAATCTATAATTTTCTCCATAGGTGGTTTTAGAACCATTTTCACATTATCTAGAGCCATCTCGGATCCCACCCTTTGGAATTTCAGTCCTGATTGCCATAGTATGTTCTTGATCTTCAATATTTTGTCTCATTTTCAAAGATCTCCTTCTTATCTATTATTATTTTCATAGATCTAATCCTTTTGTGGGTATATATATGAATTTTAAAATCAAATTATTCATGCTTTGTGGTTGTTCTTTTTAGAAGAAGAGATCTAAAAAATTTCATGGAATCTTGATCTGATTCATGAGGTAGGTCACCATTCATTCCCATTTGTCACGTTTTCTTAGAACTTATTTGATCCAATTCTTTGATACCCTTTAATTCTCATATATACTCCTACCATTGGTAGATCCACATTTTTTGAGACCAAATAATTCAATATTGAGTTGTGATCTTTCTAGGAGAATATATCTAATGCCCTTCTTAGAGAATCGATCTGGCTTCTTATGTGTTCTTCATCTATTGTACAGTTTCATCACAACCTTCGAGGTAGGTTTCTTCACTCTCATGTACTCTTTCTAGAATTGATTCTTCTAGTTTCATATTGAGTAAATTTGATAATATTGATTTTGAAATATTGGTTTGATAAATACAATAAATATCTTTAGTGATGATTTTTTTGGTTAGATTTGAGAAATCTTGATAAAATGTTTTTAAAATTATTCTAATTTCTTGAATTTAAATTGATGATTTTAAATGGTATATTTTCTGGAACTTATATATGGTTTTATTTGGTATTTTGGTTCCAATAAAATGACGTTTTATTGAAATGATGTGGCATTATAATGGTTTTAATGAGAAAATATTTTTAATAAAAAGTTAATTTTATTGAAATGGATATTTTGTCATTATCTATGACAATATGTTGCCTGTGTTCATGTTGAATATATGGGGATATTTTGAAATATAAAATTTTTATCAGGGCCAAAGTGTTAATCGAATATGGGAAACATGTACCATTTTATGACTTAGTAGATCGACAAGAAACTCCTCATGTGTATGGAACAGTCATAATGCAACATTCATGGCTAGTTGCATGGGTGTGTAGAATGGATCAAGTATTCCAAAAGGATATTTATAAATGTTTTTGATGCATTTGTATTATTTTTATAAAATTTTGGTTAACGGGAAAATTTGTTTTAACTTCACTTGTACACTTTTTTTGGAAACTGTTTGTGAACTTTTTTATATTTAGTTATAACCAATTTTTGGAAAATATATTGAATTAAATAATTTATAATTATGTTTCTATCTATTATAACATAGTGGTGTGAGGGGGAATGCCAATGGGGATATCCTATGGAGAAATAAACTCACCCCAACATTGGCACATTTGTGTTTTTGTTGATGATATGTTCCATTATAGAGGAAAATGTATCATTTCACACATTTTTATCTCTAGTTTGTGATGCTCCTGTTGTTTGGTGATCATGGAGCATGGGGAACATGGTGCTTGGATTCTTGTGGTCTTTATGGGGCCATTAGTTATTTTCCACTGTTAACATTTATATTTGATTATCCTTCCACTGTTTCTTACTTAGGATTGGTTTTGATATGAATAAAGTAGTTGATATGTCTTTCTTTTATTCATGCAACATATATTGAGTTGTTCAATTATATATTGATTTGTTAATTTTTTTTATTATTAAAGGGTAAATTATCCCCTAATTTCATTTAATCTCTTTGAAAATTTATTTCTTTCCATTTGTGTCATGAAGATTTCACCAAAGGCCTAGTAATTATTCGTTGTCTTCTAAATCCAATGATAATTTGCAGGTCATTACAAAATAAAAAATTTGATACCCCAACTGGCGTCGTTGATTCCCTATGAGTAAAAATTTTTAGAAATTTATAAACATAGTGCAATAAAACCACTAAAATAATAAGTATTAGAGGATATAATAGTCCCGAGGTTTAACCCACATAGGTAGTGTTGGAGAAATTATTAATTAAATTAAATAAACTTAAGCTGTTAGATGTTGGAAACATAAAACAATTAATTGAAATTATAGATGGTGATTGATCGTGAGTTTTATGAAAATCGTGCTCATAAATTTGAGACTATGGGTTCATGATTTTCTCGGTATGAAATAAATAAATAGTAGTCTTATGGTGTGGGACCAAGATAGTTGAATCCATTGATTATGGTATTCAACCCCCAAAATCACCAACGTCCACATTTCACAATGGTCTTGTTACATTGGGTATTCATTTCCCGGGTAACTCGGAACCATATTTAAATATAGAGATTAATCCACTAGATGGTCATGGTTTGAACCGTAATCTATTCCATTGTGCAATATTGATCCCTCCTACACCGCTCATACAATGGCCATGAATGAAAAATAATGGAAGAGAGTTTAAGAATTTATGGATGGGACAAACAAACCAATATGAATTGAATTTAATAAATAATATTCATCGAAAATACCAATCCTACATCATTAAAATTTCCTAGAACAAGGTATAACAACTCATTCTAGTCAAAAGGTAGTATGAAAATAGAAGTCTTATCCTACCCATCACAGAAGCGACCCCATCCATTATTCGGGGGCATCAGCTCCTAATGAATCTATTTGGTGGAGCCTTGGCCTCTTATTTAAGACACCGAATGGGGTCTCCTCGACCTGGTATAAGATGTGTAATAAAGGTACACAACATTTTCCATCAGTTATGATTTATTCCACATCTACGTGAATCTTATGTGTATCATATTTATAAATATAAATCATAGAAAGTCGTCATGACGTGTACCTGATCTAATAAATTTGTATATTCTTGTCCTCATTCATTGAATATCACACATAAATCTTCTCCAAAATTTGATCCCAAAGGTTCACATCATGTACTTATTGTACTCAACATGTACTTAATGCTCACTGCATGTTCCATTTTCATGACTTCTTCTAGCAGTGTAATTTCTCTAATAGAAGACACGACATGTGCCCTCGGTCCGTGTTTCCTATATTATTGCATGAGCCTTCCACATATTGTGTTCATTAGTTCTATGTTTTACCGTATTCACATCATGTACGGGGGGATCATGACATGTACTTTCTTGGTGGTCAATAGCAGTAAATCTTGCTAAAATATTCAAGAAACATTTTGCTGAAAGGAGTCACCTTGTGTATTTGTCATTCACATCATGTTTTTATGTCATGACTTCTCTTGTGTGGAACTTCATCCATTGATTAAGTAACGATTCTTACATGTGTTACATATTCATTAGTAGTTTCATCTAGTTTTCCATATTTTCTGCAACTTCCAAAATCTAGTGTCATGCTGCGAGTGAAGTGAAGTTGCACAGATGGTACTTTTCCTTCATTTTCTATCTCATTTCATTCCTTTTCAAAACATTTTTCATTTCCACAAAAAATATTAATTTAATTAATTCAATCCAATCATAGAATGATTACTCATTTAAGTACATAAATTAGCACATTAAAATAATCAAAAATACATACATGAGATAGACTTAACAAATCCCCCCACACTTGAATTCAGACATTTCCTCAAGGAGATAATCTCAACATAATTCATAGGATTTTAACCTTACCAGGATTTAAGTAAAATTTCAATAAAATAAATTAATCATATGGAAAATTAAATTTTCAAGCATCACACATGAAAATTCATCAACCCCTTATTTTTGAATGAAACAATACAATCATTTATTTTACTATTCATCATTGAAAAACCCATATTTATTCATTCATCTGCCTTCATTTTTTCAATTCATCCTTAATCTCCATGAAAATTCCAATCTACATCACATAAATTCTTCTGATCCTTATTAGGGTACAAATGTAATTATAATTCCACAAATACCTCAAAAACATGCATATTACCACAAGCTTGCAAGGTATTTTTCATCTCCACCTTATAAAGATAGTATCACAATTAATCTTTTGGGTTTAACTATTTTTGTTCAAAAGACTTAGAGACTTCAGGTTATGTAGGAAAATGATATAAAAAGTAATGCTCTGGAGGAATAATAATCATGTTTTTCCCTTCCATATTTTCCCAAGATCCCTCTCATGATATTTTTTTGGTTTTTTGTTCAATAATTATAATTTAATTATTTATACATTTTAAACAAATTATTGTTTTAATAAAAAATTTAAATTGGATAATTTTAATGAAATGTTTTAAAATTTATAATTTCTTTTCACGTTATTTTATTTTAAAATGTGTAGGATTAATTTTATATTTTTAATTCAAACTAGAAGGTTTGGGACAACATAATATTGGTTGTTAATATGTAATGTGGTAGAAGAAAACTTTTCATTCTCAGTCACACAAGTCACACCCATATATGTATATATATTTTTATATTCAATCTATTTTGGGGGTAAAATTACACCATTAACTTGAAAATTTATACAATTACTATCTCATGGTGGATCTATTGAGGAAGTGTCTTGTAAGGTGCTAGTTCACCATCAAGAATTATCAATGAAAGAATCTTTTCATTTTTTATATGTTAATTTATTATAAATATTAAATATTAACTCATTTATGTTATACATTGAAATTAATATCATACATAACATGTTGTAATGTCATTTACCTAGTTTTTTGGGATGTTATTATCATTTTTTATACCCATTTAAGTTAAACTCATTTCGAATTATTATATAATATGTACTTCAAATATGTTTCTAGACTATAGTGATCAAAAAATATTTCTATCTCCTTAGTAGAATATACACCTATTAATATAAGGTTATAGACATGGGTGGGATTTACATGACCATATGTTGATCTTTAGTTACGAGTTATGGTTTTCAGTGTTATAGTTTTCATATTAGAAAAGGCATCAAACATATGTCCATATATTTATTCATAAATATAATTTAACCATTATAACATGGATTTATGGACCTATAACCATGTACTATTATTCATGTGGTTATAGGATAGAATGATAAATAAATTTAAATACTAGAAGTGCAAGGGAAGACCCTACCTCCATCGATATATATGGTCATGATATATGTCATCTCACCCCCACCTTACTACCACGGTAATATATGCACATAGAAATATGCCTCATAATAGAATATAGGGATACTATTATAGATTGATTTTCTAGGTGCACCTTTTCAATTACGGTTACATATGGCAAGGATCACTAGGATATGACCATATGTATAACCCATAGTTGTAGCCTTTTTTGATTCAGGTACTCATTGTAGACTAACTGAATTGTTAATATAAAATATTACATTTTTGTTCATAATAGTTTCACAAGACTGGGTAACTCATATAAATCTGGGGGATACATCAATTTCATTGACTATCATTGTTATTCATTAAAGATCAAATTGGAAATTTCACTCAATGTATCAATCGATGTGTCAAATTAAATTTTCATCAAAGCTTTGATCATATTTTATGTTAAATAATTATATGAATTGGAAAATAATTGTTATTTTTTTACAAAGGGATGTACTTAAGGATTTATAATTCTTCATCCACCTATATAGTATACCTATGTAACCTTTATTAATCATAATAATAATTTCCTTTTTCATTCATGTAAACAACCCTACTTGTTATTGACTATAGTATATATGTGAAATGATTTAAATTTGGGTATACGGTTTGATACGATGGTACTATAATGATGAGGTAAATTTGAGTTCTTGAATATCCTAAAAAATAGTCATATTAGGAGGATGATTCATCAGTACTGGTTGATGCACCAAAAATATAAGTAGTATTTGAAATTTTGAAAACTAAATGCTTACATCAATGTTAATGTCTTTTAATTTTAATATTCTTTAATGAATAATTTTTTTATATTAATTTTATTTTCCTCTTCAGGAAATAGGAGTTCATGGGCCCCCATTTTCAGTTCTATAGTTATTGGAATTCATAGTGGAAATGAATATCTTTGAACTAACAATTTTATGAAGAGCCAATAATATATTCCCTTTAAGTAAATTAAATTTTTGATATGTGTTTTTATCATGGATTGACTCATATTCAAAACATGATTCGATTATAACATAAAATATTTTATGTTAGTGGGTGTGTAATTATATATATAACATGATTGATAATATTATATGTTGGATTTTTGTAATAGACTAAAATTCAATTCAATTTTTTTTCAGCCTATGATATGATAGGTTTGACAATCATATAATCCAGGTTTTTGTAAATGAGTTCATCTATAAGAGGTATATTGATCAAGTATAATTAATGAGTCTCTCTAAGGATGTATTGTTATATTTATAAAAAGTCATATTTCTACGAAACTTATTGAGATATCTCATTATATGAGGGTTTTGGTTGAATAAATTGATCTAACCAGAAAAATAAACAACCTAGATAAACCACATTCATTAGGAGATGGAAGAAGCTTAAGAATATATGGTGGACTAACTAAGGCTCCATGAAGTGGATATCAAGGCCAAAAAAAATGATTTTATATTGGTGGATAGGGTATTTTTTACTGAGGTGGCTTAAGAAATAAAGATGAATTAGCTCATATAAGAAATTTTGTATCAATATAATCAATATATTACATTATAACATCATTATAACAAAATTTTTAATATATGACATATATATATTATGTATATTTAATAAAAATGATTGAATAAAAAATATGGACGATATTTAATGTCAGATGGATTTGACGTAAGGTATTTGAATGATATATTTATATAACATTGGTCATTGTAAGCTTTTGTGTTAAGGTCATATGTCTTTGATACAAAGTGTTAATCTTATTATCTGTCATATATCATGATGATGAATTTCAGGATCATCCATTCCATAAACATATTAAGAAAAAAAATTTATGTGACACTACTATTGACAATCAAATGTGAATGAAAATTAATAATCAGATTAGATTTTTGGGAACTACAGTCTTTTAAATATATTTTAGTAATGGATAAAGGGTGATGTAAATTATAAATAGGGTTTTCTAAATTTTTAAATGAATAAAGTAAAATGGATAGAAAAATAAAACCATTAATGTAATTCAAATGGAAGTCCAATAATGAAATCATTAAAAATGTATACATGGGAAAATTCATAACTATATTTGAATGATGTATTCCACAATAATTTTTGTAAATAGAATGTGGAAAAGTAATATATCATCCTTAAGATAAATACATTCCATCATTTTATTATTGGGGATATATATATGTATCATATCTTCTATCACCAAGATAATGGGTCCATTGGGAAAATGATATTCCATGGAAGTGGAATACTCTAAATTGTATTAGACAAAAATGGTAATGGTAATGATATTTAAAGGGGATTGGAAATGGGGAATCATTTGTTGATTGGTCCAAGATAATTGATTAATATATCATTATATATCATGATTGAATATGAATCAATTCATATCAAAATATATAATAATTAAACGAATTATCCCACTAGTATATGGGAATTTTATGGTGACCTAATATGGTGTAGGAGACTTTTACACTATTACCGTTTTGATGGTGAGGAAATTATTGGTTAGGTATTAGATCAAAGATCCAAACATGACTATGTATTGTGTGAAAAAAATTATAAAGATAATTTTAGTTGTTTGTTATGGTTGTTTAATATAGATCATGGTCATGCAGACTATGGAGGTGACATAGTTCTATCTTATTGTAGGGAAACTACGAATACCCAGTGTGAATTGGTATGGTCCAAAACACTGATATTGAGGGAAGTATGAAAGTGAAATTGGAGGTTGTATCCATGTTATATGGAAAAAAATTTCTATATATTCTTTGATAATAATAATAAATCCGAAATTAGGGATCTATATATAGATATGTCTCATATATAGTAGAAAATTGAAATAGTTCCATATTTGAGTTGGGCTATTAACAGAGACCATATGATAAATATAAATTATTCCAACATGAGGATGGAGTAGGGAGTTTTAGTGAATGAAATTATTGACTAGGTGAATGAATGTTTATTGTATAATCACTATATATCCGACAAAAAAGAATCCATAATCAAATAGTTCATAAAATGGATAACATGATAATGATATATCCTAAAATGGGAGATAAATGGTATGGTGTGAAGGGGTCCCATGGTGAGAGGAGGACATATAAAACCCAACATGAATCGATAAAAGTATTAAAGAATGTTATTGACAAGGTATGGATAAAAATTAATGATTGAGATAGGTCTCTGGATATGATATTTGATAGTCACTAAATATCCCTTGAAAATTGTAATAATGAAACACTTACTTCATAGATAATGATTTAAATTTCACTTGTGTTGTTTTTGAAGGACATATATCATTAGTGGGAGGGTAATATACTAGGATCTCTTTTGTGAATCAAGTTCCCATCCACAGAAATCTTGAAAAATGGAATAGACACATTATATAATTTGTGAGTCTTGAAGGTTGAACCATATACCTTTTAGTTTTTTATAATGTGGTATAGACATTTATGTCAGGATTTTAAACATATTATGGTAATGGGATGGTTCCATTTGGTTTATATTCTAATGAAAATGACTTTGTGAAATTAAAATTATATTTTTATAATATTGGATTCATAAACACCTTGTGAGATCACTAAGAACCATTCTTTATCTATTGGATTGAAACCTTATTCATCCATTTAAAATGGGGATTATACTCCATTAAATATTAATATTTGAATTATTTATAGTTCTAAAAATTTATAATTGAGCTTTATAAGATTCCTTCTCAGTTATCATTAGTATTTAATAAGCCAATACCGATCCCCATAGTGAAAAAGATAGTGGTTTAAATTTTGGTTAAACACTCAAAAAACAATTTTTTGGACATCATGGTTACAAAATGTGATTAGAATTTTCACATAAAGCCACTATAATTCATAAAAACTGATTTGATATTTTATATCATCATTCAGTATATCAAAAATAACAATGAAAATTTAGGAATACTAAACATGATTGTGAAATAATTATTTTATACCCCAAACCATTTACTTTATGTATTATTGTGTATAAGTATGGGTGGTAGAACAATATATCCACATAGATTGAAAAATGTTTCAATGACACAAAATATTATCATTGGTGTAAATTTTCTATGGTATTTTTGATGAATTATAATTGACAACATCTAATTAGACATTAATATGTGTATTGGAATGGGAGGTGTCCTTGGATAGGGTGTTACATTTCAAATATTTCTATTTATGTATGGACACAAAGAAATTGATTCTATTTTATATAATAATTGTAGGTGTAATTATATATTTGGTAATGATGATAGATTTTATAAAATTATTAATAAATATTTTTCTAACTTATTTTAAGGGAATATCTTATGCCTATTTAGAGAAGATTGTGATAGGGAGAAGAAACATGATCTAAATAAAAGGGATTATTGTGTATAAATCCCCAACCTTTATCCCCACACAAAAAATGATTAGGAGTATATATTGGTGTAAAATAGAACTAGGAGTTCATAAATAAAATTGTTGTGTATCATAAATACTTCGAAACATTTAGTGAATTAAAAAAATTCATATATCATTGGAATATACAAATACCCACAATACTAGATTTGGTTGAATATCATCAAAATTATTTGATAAGTACCATTCTTTTAGTGAGTTATTTCTATGATAATGTAATGGAACATCCTCGTTCAATATATCTATGAAGGGTTACATCCAAATATTCTTCAAATAGTAGTCTCTATAAATGTTAAACATCACAAATAACCATATCCACTGCTCATCATCTAATTTTATCCCTCCTAGGTTAATCATATATGTGACCCCAATAGGATGATATTAAACTATGGGATACATCTATTTGGATTAAGTGAAGTCGATACTGAAGGTAAATCACCATAAACCAAGGTGGTAACAAGATAGTTGATTTACCCCTTAAATTTGATAATAAATTGGAAGACCACACACATCAGTTCATGATATAGAGAATCATCACATACTAATTTGGATGCATAATGTTTGGTATATTGATATGGTAATTCATACATTTTATTATTATATAATCACAAAATAAAAGATAACTTTTGATATAATTTTTTTTTGATATAATGTCTAACACATAATCATGTATGGTTGTTACCTTTTCTTTTCCGAGAGAATACTTTTTACTAATTGTTTTTCATACATGTTCTGAATCATCATTCATTTTAAATAGATCAACAAATATTCTTAACTATGGATGTAATCATGTGATTAGATCCTGTTATTAAACCTCAATATTTGTAAATCTCCTTAATATGAGGGAATATATGAGAAAATATTCAATTTTTGGAGAAGTAAATACATCCCCCAAACCAACTCTATTGAGTTTTTTCATTAATTAATTACCTAGTCAGACTATAGGAAGAACAATAGAAATTTATTTCCGATGGATTATAATTTTCATTAAGGGAAAAAAATCCTCTTCATTAATGCTTTTTATTTAATTATTTTCCTTATATATAGAGGCATGTGATTCAAATAAAATTACAATTCTATTTACTTTTATTTCATTCTAGAATAAAAATATATGTTATACTGATAAGAAGGTTTTGTGATGATTTTTTTGATATAATCATGTAAAATTTGTTGTGATCCTAACCCATGATGGTATTTAGGAGGGGATATAACAATTTTTCATAATATTCTCTATGGTAACATCGATTCCATGATGAATGACCATGAAACCAAAAAAAATTAATGATGATTATGGTCTATAATTGATTGAAATAATATTAAAAATGTATCGATATTTATTTATGATTTCTTTAAAAAATAATCAACCACTTTTTTAATATTGAATTTTGAAATAGTGTATGTTAACGTTTAATATATATTATTGTGGAAATTAAATTAAATCAATTATTTTTTTAGTAGTTCATATCACTATGATCCTCCTATACTCTTCAATATTCTATTCAAAGTGATAATATGAATATCCACTAAGATTACTCACTATTAAATACATGAAAACTTATTACCAATACATAAAGAAAAACCCAATAGCTAACTATTTAGAGGGAACAAAAAATAATATTAAATTAATTTTATTAACGATTCACAACCAAATATAACATGACTATTATTTTGGAGACATAACACTATAACCTACCTATTAGATGGTATAATTACTAATACCAATCATTTTTTTGATTTCGAAAATATAAAATTTATAAATCAATTACAATGAAATGATTGAAAATTTAACATCTTAAAATAAGAAATAAATAATTAGTAGTATAGGTCAAGAGATATGAACATTGATAAAGATCATATAATGTTGACCACTACATCGTTAATGAATAGACTGTTTCAATTCCTTTTTTATTATAGTAATGAAATAATTATCATAGATGATCATCGTTATGTTTCTAGAAAATTATCCTTCTTAGATATGTTATTCAATGTATTCATATATCTATATTTGTAGATAAATCTATAGTTTTTATCTAGATCCTTTTCAAGATTCATATTGAGAGGGAGATTACTATACTCATCACCTATATACAAGGGTTAAAAATATTTAAAAATACAAGAACATGAAATTACCTACATATACATCATGTATATTCAAAGAATACTTTTTCACACTCTAATTCCATTATAGGAAAAATTTAAAAAAACTTCTTATATGTTAGTCGGAACATATAATATTTTTTCCCTAAAAATAATCACTAAAAATATCCCACTAAAACATATAGTTATTTTATTATAGAAATATAAAATAAGAGTTAAAAAAACTAACTGAAACATTTTATTTCTATAAAAATATCTATATTATTTACTCTACCAATGGGAATTTCATCAACGACATGAGCCCGTAAGGGTCGCCGCTGCGAGAGCTCCTCCCCGTCGCCGCTACCTCCCTCATCTCGCTTAGGCTCCTTTCCCCTTGGTTTCGTTGTCCACGACGACATCCTCCTTTGCTCGGCCTTCTCGACGTTGTGCTTGATTTACCGGCATCTGGCTCGACTCCACTCTTTGGATAGGGATTCTCGGTGGCACAGCTGTTCAACGGCCGAATCCCGGTTTCTGCGGGTTGAGGGAGCTGCTTCTTCTATGGATGCATGCGATAGGTGGTGAAGTGTGTCTCCTGCAGGCTTGATAGATGGCGGCGATGGGTTCTAGATCTGGTTCTCTTCTGGGTTCTCGTCTGGTTTCTTGGGCGATTTCTTGTGTTTACTTGCTTTAGTCTCTTGAGTAGGGTGACGCGGTTTTTATGTTTTGGATTATTTTGATGGTTTGTCGATTTTGGACTGGTTTTTCACCCTGATGGTTGGGGTTTTGCTGCTGGACCGCCGTTAGTGATGCTGAAGGTTGATGGGGATGCTCTCCCGCGGTTTGGTGGAGGCGATGTTCTTGTTTTCTTGTCTGTTCTAGACAGGTCGTGATTCGTGGTTCATTTTTTGATTTCCCGGTGATCGTGAAGATAATGGTGGTCTGTGGGTGCTTCGGCTCCAGTGCTGGACGTTGGCCCTACTGTTATTTGAGTGCGTATCCGACGTCAGTGCCTCCGTCTTCCACTTGGTGGCGCGTGGTGTTCCGGCGATTGGAGGGGTTGTTGAATTTGTAACATTTCTCGAGGTTGCGCGGCTCGAGGTCATCACGTGGTTTGGTCTGATTTTGATTTTTGAAAGCTGATTGTTTCTACTTTGGGATGGTTGGGATTCGCTGGACCCATGGTATTGAAGGGGCGGTTTGGTTGTTTGGTTACCGGTTTTCCTAAACCGGCTTTATTAAAATAAAAAAAGGATTTCCTATATTAGTTACTCTACAAGATATTGGACCACATAGAAATTAAATTATATTTATTTCAACCAGAATGAGACATTAATTGGACACGAAATTCTTGCCCTGAATAAAATTAATTAAATTAAATATTTATCATACAATGAAATTGAATAATTAATAAAAATTTTAAAAAATTATATTATTAAAATTTCAAACAAAAGAGAATGTTTTAAAATATATATTTTTAAATAAAATAAAAAAAAGTAATGAACTGATAGAGAGTGATGAGTAACCATGATACATAATCTTTATGGTCGGTCAACTTACTGTACATCAAATGCTGTAATTGATGTACTAACCTTTTGAAAACAAAATTCAAAATGTGTCCAATTATGTTACATAAAAGAGTTTTTTTCGATATTTCAATATGTTTTCACTCACTTATGGTAGATAGAAAATATCAGATATTATTAAAATAAATTAATTCATATATTTAAATGAAAAAAAATTATATGGTCACTTGAAAATTACTAATGAAGTCACATGAAAATAACTCATTAATCACCTGAGAAATCCTCACAACTGTTTCGTTTGTGGTGAGATGAAATATGATCATGGTAGGTAGGTTTTTGGTCACTATAAATATATTTTTGTACGGTGGTAGTTATTGTTATAGATTAAATATTAATCGGTTATATAAAAATTAGAAATGTGATTCTCAATCAAATACATCTAAATTATCTAAATAGATATAGTTATCATTTTTTAATTCGCCATGTGGTTTAAATAGCTACTCAAATGAAATATATGTCACTGAAATGGCTATATGGTTCTACCCAAATATTATTTATGCTCAAAAAATAATGATATTTAATAAAATATTTTTTTTATTTTCTGATGTGGATAAAATTCACATTTTAGTTCTATAAAATTATATACTTTACCAAAATAAATTCAAAACTTCTTCATTAAAATTCTAGAACTTATAAAATAGAAAACCAAAACTATAGAATGTTTTAGACTGAGAATATATATTATAAATTTATAAAACTTAAAAATAATTAAATCCATATTACAATAATCCCAAAATAGAATCAATATAAAATCTATAACAAATATAAAAATTATAAACCAAATAAATAGAAGAGTTCTTTATTTAGTAAGAATAACTAATAAAATATTAACACTGTTATTCAAGTAATAGTAACATCCCCTATTAATAAATATAAAAATAGATCATTTATTTAATAAACTAATATTCTCTCCCCATTTTAAATTTATAAAAAAGAATGAATGTGGAATTAAATCCCTAAAAACTTGTACCCCATAAATGCGGAACATTTATCAATACATAGATGTTTACAAATTATAAAATTATAAGAAAATATTTTTAATTGAATTTATATTCCCTCATTTTCTATTTTACTTCTATATGCGGTGGAAAATTATAATTTTATTATTTTTACCAACCTACAATACCAATAAGATTTATATATTAGTGGTAATATGTGGTTGATTCTACTGGTAAGAGAAAAAAATATTTGGAAACTATGTAATGGATGTCAAAATATGATTACGAGAACATATTTGAGATAGTTAGATTAATTTAAAAAATATAAATAACTTGTAAATGAATTATTAGGGGTCTATAATATGTCTCAAGGGACTTATTGACAAGATATTCATTAGTCTAACATGGGTATATCGGAGAACATAATCCCCAATGTTGATCAGGAGTCACCAATTTATATTGGTTAATGAAATTTCATATACCAATATTAGTAATAAATGTTTAATATATATAAAATGATCAATTATGATTCATTATGAATAAATATTTGAGTTCAAAAAGTTCATGTTATTGATCATAACTCAATTTTTTCCTATTACATTGGGGTCCTGCTTTGAGATTCTTGATATCATTATCATGCAAAAAGTATTAGACAAGGTTATTTTCTTAATCAATTTCCCATCCAATCATATTACCCATCGTTGAATTTAGGATTCATTAAATTTCTAATACTGATGATTTTTATCCTTAAATCAATTAGCACTGGCCGCACATTGAAAGAGTGAAATTTTGAATGTGGAAGAATCGCATAATGTAACTAATAATGTTAGAAAGGAAACAATCATCCAAAATTATTTATATCAACAATATTACATGAAATAAGAAATTAAACTATTCAAAATTAAATAAATTACAAGAAACAAAATGTTTAAAAATACAATGTATACTAGAAAATAATGATGACATATTTGAAAATAATATAACAATAGAAAAATGATAGATATTTAAAAAGGTAGTTTTTTCTTCTAAAATATTGAGGGGAATATAATTAAATAATGAACAATAGATCAGGAAATAAAAATGAATTAATATCATTAGGAGATATGGATTAATCTAGGGGGAAATATATTCCTAAACTATTTTAAACATGACATGTGGTTTTATGACATGAATAAGAGAGTGTGAGTGTTTGGTGTCGTAGATATATAGTGATTTATGGATTGGATTTTGTTCATGGGATCATTGGGGACTTCATGTTGGTTAATTGGAGGGTAGAGATCAAACCATTTCTCTGTCAAAGGATATTAGTGGAATGATTTTTATATATCTTATATGTTTATGGAAAAAATTGGATTCAGGGTTTCAGTTATAAAGGACTCAAAATAACCTGTATACCTTTAAGTTATGTTAGCTAACATTACACTAGCACTATTTTCAACCTTAATAATATTCTCTCTTGACCTGATAACCTTTATGCAGTGATCAGTACCTTTACATAGCTTTATATAGTCCATCATACAAAAAAAATTGGTAACAATATTTTTCATCATATGGTTTCCTCTGCTTATCCCAAGAAATACATATCACTAATTATGTGTTCACACTATGAAATGTTATCAATATTAGAAGATTCAGTTTCACATACTCTACACTCTTTAGTATAAAATTTTCTATAAAAAATCTACCACACATCATGAAATAATAGCATAAAATATCAATAAAAATCCTTAAATTTTTCTCATAATGACTGTATACTTTTTAAACATCATATTCCCCCATACCTGATTAACTTATTATGGTCAAGTAATACAAATATCTATAATAATATAAAATTTAATAATTTTTAACATTAAATAATCATTATAAAAATGAAAGTAAAACCAAAAAACAATAAGAAGGTTTAAATAGTAAAAAATTATCCCTACAAATTATGTCAGTTATTCCTCATTTTTAATTCTCATTTCCAATACCATCTACTCTGTGATTGTAATTTTCCCAATGTTCCCTATAAGACCATGTCTATGTTATGTTTCACCTAATAACAAATTCTACCAAATCCCGAAAGGAAAAAATCAAACATGAGTTATTCATATAACTTGAATATATATTCCTTACAAAAGGATTTCATTGTATCTAAAATCCCAAATTCATAATGAATAGTAAACCAATCAATCATTATTCCTTTAAATTATAGATAAAATGAATTTAAGTATTAATATTGTTCTATAGATGATATAAATAATGATCAAAATTAGAGAGAAATATAGTTTATATGATAAAGTGTATATCTTATATCCAATTATTAAAACCATATGATATGTTATGAGAAGATTATGTCTATTAATGGGGATTTTTGATACTCCGAATATACAACCGATGATTATTTATAAGAATACTATGTAATAATAAAATTATATTTGAAGTAATCATGATCCATTTGCAACAGATATGGTGAAAATACCACTAAACATATCTTTGGAAGTGATAATCCCATGTCCAATATATATTACCAATCCACCAAATATATTCAACTGAAAATAAAGTAATATAACAAATATTAGGGTGGGATGGGAACTAATGGTATAAAATTTTTTCTTAATACAAATAGTGTAATTCATTTCAACTGTAGGATATGTAGGGTTGATGCATAAGTTTGATTAAATGAATAAGTGGTCAATAATCTAAATTACTCAATCAATTTAGAACATTAATTTTTGAGTAATTTCCTCAATAATATACTAATGCAAAAACTTATATGTTTACATGCCCCAAGTCTCTCTAAATAAATATTCATATAAAATAATTTGAAAAATTAGGGACAAAATCCACCAATGAATGTGAAAAAAAATAAAAAACATGAATAAAAAAAGAAGTGGTTACTAAGTAATTGTTTAATAATGATAAATTTTAGGAATTCAAAATTAGAATTTATATTCGCAACATTGTAATGATACTAATTATATAAAATGAAACATAAAATTTATTTTTTATATTTCAAAAAAATCATTCCCTTTTATTTTAAAGAGTTAAATAAAATTTTCATGTTAGATCATGTCTCTAATAAAACGTTTCTATAATACTAATGAGAATAAGAAACAAATCTTGTAAAAAATATGTACAACATATGAAAACATCTCTCCCACACATAGATGAAAATAGCATCTATACTATTTTGAAATTAAGCTATGAGAGATAGAAATGATAGTAGATAAAATATATAATGTAATGAATTAAAAATTTCATATAATTGAAATCTCATCGAGGTGACTGGAATGATATGGGTAAATTATATGAATAATGGGTGAATGGAGACTTCTTACATAAATGGTATTAAAAATGATTATTATGCTAAAAAAAGTGTCACCGCACAAAAAATATATCAATAATGAACAATAATAAATAGGGAATAATAAAAAATGAGACATAAAATGTAATCTCATTTATATATGTATTTGAGTAAGCATAATGATGTTCTTAACCAAATACCTTATAGAAAATTACTATTAATTGGAAATGACCTAAAAATATATGGCTATGTCTTAATATATTGGAATCATTTGGTTTGTATACCATTATGATCTTACTATTATATCATTATCCATATGGATATAAAAAAGGAATCAAAAAAATTAATCCATTATCACAACTATATGTGACTTCTTATTATAACATTATGTATTATCTTCCATCACTATAAGTAATGTTAGATAGTTCACCACTTAATAAATAACTATAGGAAACCATTCTTATGGCAGGCTAAGAATCCCCATTGTTCCCTAATGGATATTTGGGGGTCCCTAAATCATAACACCCCAGTAGAATATCTCATGATGTATACAAAATGGAGTCATATATAGAAAATAAATGATGATAGAAGAAGTGGTGAATCATGAAATAATAAAGAATTCACACACAAGGAATCAAAAGGGGTCCATAAGATTAATAACATAAAAATTTTGGATTCTATTCACAATGACAAAAATTCATACAAAATAAGGTTATAGGAATATAGAAAATATCTATGGACCCAAATACATTTGAAATATAAGAGGGCTTATTTAGTGAGAACAATTAAGAATAATCGTATAAACCTTAAAAGGATAATCTGAATAATTCTCAATAGAAGGCCCCTTGCCAAGAGGATCTAGCCTCAAAAGGAAGCCCCATTAGGTAGAGTGGATAGTATTCTCTAGAGGAAGCCCAAATGGATGAGCTACAAGAACTTGGGTGGAATCAACTCATATAAATCTAAAATCTATCATGATATTAGAAGTATAAGGGTGGGGAGAAGCACTAGTGGGTAGTGGTGATATATAATGTCTGGAGGAATGAAGGGAAAATATGATAGTATAAAAAATAAAATATCATTTTTGTAAAATAGTGAACAATTTCATGAATATTTAGTGAAAGTAATCTCTATAGAATCACAACCACTCCCCATTGGTAGGGTAAATTTGTACTGATTGGGAAATAGAGGAAACAATAGACATTAATGGAGGGTTTTTAGTTTAAATCTCTACTAAAGTGTAAATAATACACTACTCATTTGGGTAATCTATGTAGTGTTTTATCCAATAAGATTTATTTCACAACAGTGTAATGAAACCACATCTTATATATTAGAACTAGGTTGATGTACAATATCCACCCCAGGGAATAGAAGGCCTATGAAGAATGAAATAATCTTGGATTCTTTGGTATGTGCACGAAAATGTTAAATACCATGACTAACGTGTGATTTTTATAATAGGTGCTCCCATAGATGAAAAATGAAGAAGGATCATCAATTTGTTGAATTAACTATGGGAGTCACATCAATATATTAAAGTATGTGTCATGATAAGATGAATAGTATATTATGAGACACCTCATAGTGTGGTGTACTTTACTTTTTGGGGATCTCGAAATCAAGTTATATCCTAGTAAATTTGTTCCCAATTCATTTGGGTATCACTATTTTTATGGCCTATCTGAAATTTTGTAGATCATGGAGATGTTATAATCTCAAAGGAGTTTATTCCTTGATCTTTGAAAAAAATCACCAGAATTTGGCTCCCAATACATTCCACCCAACAAATATGTGACACGGAAAACATCTATATCAATTTTAGTGTCGTATAAAAGAAATATATCACTAAATATCTCCTCAAAAACCTCAATTATATGTTTGATAGGAATATTTCCCATGTATTTAATAACTTCATTAGGTACTAGGATCTTTACAAACACTACAATATAAATTGTTTTTTCTCCAAAAGAGGTTGAACTACAAGTTTGCCAGGAGAAACTAATGTTATAGTTTTATAAAATTTATGAAGGAATGAATCATTATCATCATATAGTCGGAAATTGGTGGATGTGAAGAATTATATGAAAATATGGTTGGTGACGGATGGTAGTGCGTATCATCATGTGTTGATGATGGTACATATACACGATGATTCACAACGGCTGGTTCATTTTCATTTAAATGCAATTGGATGGGTTCATGGGAGGAGGTTTCTCATTTTCCATCGTGTGATACATAGTGACAAGGATACAAGTTTTTAAATTTATGTATAAAGGATTAATATAATATAAGGATCATTGGGATTATCCCAGAGAAGATATTGTAGAGTGTGTGAGAAAAGTGGAGTTAATGTGGGTGGAATAAATGGAGTGAATACTGGTAGGTGAATAGTTTCCATTAATATTATGTTAATGCGAAGGGAAAAATGTATAGTTTGAATAATCAGGTGATATTTTAAAAAACATTAAAAATAACCATGATTCATTTTTTTTAAATTAAATGATAAATATAATGTGAATTTATTATTCATATTTTAAATATACTAAAAAATTTGTTCTCATTTTAGGGGATCATAAGCCCATAGCATGTACGATTATCAGATCAACCATTGATATATAAACATAACCTAACCTAATATAAAAAAACTAGGTTTCCATCCATTTAATGTTTTATTTATTGTTTATATCTAGATCATTCATTTTATGGATTTTAATTTGAAATTTGGATAGAGGAAACCCTCATACAAGAATATTTCAATAAAAAATTCTAATAAATTTCTATTTACATTGAATGGTGGTTTTAGTCGAATATGGATTTCCTCCATTGCATAAGAAAAAATTTCCATCGCTTAAAATGGTCCTAATTAATGGGAAAACTATTTTTCCTAAAGATATTTTTAAATGGGACTGAAACAAGAGGTCTTTGTTACCATATTTGAATATACTTTTAGAAATGAAATAATCATTCTATTTTTTTGTGTTTCCCTTTATAAATCCATGATTTATCATAAGCATATCTTTTTATATCTTCCAAATCATTGAAACTTAACAGGTTCTTATTTCCAGTTCATTGAGAATCTATGTTGATCTTCTTGATTTAATGAAATGAGAGGTAATCTGATTCCACTGTCTATTGACATAATTTTCCACATGAAAGAATTAATTGTTTTCTTAAAATTTTAGTTTCATTAGTAGTTTAATAATAACAAATTGAATCAACTAGTTTCTTTCCCTTGACTTCTCAACTTATATTAAAATAATTTTTTAGAATTTATTTAATTTACTAGTTTGAGAGATCCACTTTACCATTATTTGTTTGGTGGAAAGGGTTTTAAAGGTTTTAATGAACACCATACTTCTCATTTATTCACCTCATATAATAATTAATTAATTGTATTAAAAATTCAAAAATGAGTTTTTGGGGAATTATTAATTGCTATATAATATTCATCATAAGGGGTTTCTTTAAAAAATTGATTTATAATCATTAATATATTCAAACTCTTCCAACATCGATATATAATCCATGCAATGAAAAATATAAAAATTTCAAAAAGAGTTTAAAAATATATCAATGAAATCAATTCAATATCAATAAAAGTCTTCTGATTTAATTAAGGTATTGTGTGTAATTTCATATCTCCTTCCAATGGTTCATTTCCATTATAGATGTTAACTACAATAGACAATATTCTCCACATCCCAATTAATTATTTTCTAGAAGAATCCACTCTATGGTATATTAGGAATGTTACATTCAATATCATGGTATAATACAGGTAGTGATTCATGATAAATGTATAATATACCCAAAAATTTATCTTATGGAAATTCCCACTACATCATCCCATTACCACATTCTGTGAAAATTTGTGGATCATCCATGTAATGATGCAAAGAATTATCTAAAAATAATTAATTATTTGATAATTGAAGTGTTGATAAGGGATCACATTTTCTAATAGAAATCTATTTTGGAAGACATTTTTGAACTAGTAAATCCATATAGATGGAAATTTCATTAGCGAATTCATCTGAAATCTCTAGTGCTACATAATTTTAAACACTGGGAACTAGAGTCTCAACAAATTCACCAAGATTAAAAATTCCATTCAGTTTTTTACTTTTAGTAAAACATAAAATTCAAAAATAATTATAGTCTACATGTAAACCTCAGTTTGGAATCCATTTATGCACAATCAATATTTTAATGCTACATGATTTTTATATACAATATATATAATAGCACTTAAAAGAAACATAATTTAATAGATAAAAATACTATTGAAAGTATCTATTTCTCATTAAAATGTTAATTTGAATGGTTTTCACTGAGACTGAAAACACAATAGTACATGGATAAAAAAGTATGATTCAATCACTATTATATGAGAGTTTCCATAGTTATGTCACTTGTGGGACACATTAACTCAAATTCTTTATCTTAGTTAGGCGATCCAATTTTGGGAGACAACAAAATGTTGTTCTTTAAGGCCAAAAACTCTCATTGGGTGTATTTATAAATCATAATATCATATATTTTTCTATTAGGTTAGTCAAGAGATGAAAAAACATGGAAATATATTTCACAAATCATAGATAAAAGACTAAATAATTAAGGAAACACCTGATCCCTCTCATAGTAGTACTTTTTTTCAACTCTTTAATTACGTTGATCTTCACCTAATAATATTCTAAGATATTTTGGAAATATTATGTTTAAAATATGGTCCTTCTTGTAGTATAATGTGATTTTTTTTTCTAAATATAATACA
Source organism: Viscum album (assembly GCA_963277665.1). Lineage (NCBI taxonomy): Eukaryota > Viridiplantae > Streptophyta > Magnoliopsida > Santalales > Viscaceae > Viscum > Viscum album. The sequence continues at coordinate 130,980,598 of OY728134.1, read as the reverse complement.
AGACACAATCCTTCTCAATGCAGTAGCACCAGTTTCATGTTATTCAATCAAACGAAAAATTTATCATCCACACGTGGAGAATAAATCCATGAAAAATTATAGAAACTCGACCAAAACATCATGTAAAATATGTTTCATGCATCATTGGATGTTTTCTAGTTCATTAGACATTCTGAAATACATTCACTATTAGGTAAATGTACTATATAGATATGTACATGTTGTTTTTGATTGACTAGTCAATTCGATATAGATATGATTCTAACCCGAGTAACTATCCATGATAAAATATATTTGATACCCATCTAATCTATCTATCTTCTAATCCATGATTGGTAGGGGAAAAGATCCATTCGGTTAGATATGTAAATATTTATATATTCTACACAAAATCACCATCACGTTATTTACCTTGTTGGTATCAATTTATCATTAAATTTTTTTTCAATTGTTAACATCTTAATTTATGTAACTACTAAACGCAAGCTCACCTACTCAATATCTAATATAAATATAATAAATATGATGTCATGTTTCTTCAAAACATCCTTTTTGTCACTAATTTCATTATTTTGGTGAGTATAATTTGAACACGGCTATTTACAATGGATCCTTATTAATGTAATATTATTTAATAAACAAATTCTGATTGCACTAATATTATCTACTATCCATGATATAAACTTCTTCCCCCACATTAGGAATTTAATATTTTCCTCCTCTTATTCTATGGCTAGATTAGAGACTTTTTAACTAAAAGTATGTATTTATTATTTAAAAAATAATACATGATTTTTTATGGTATATGATGTATCTCTAATATAGGTTAATTTATGTTAGAGGGTGTGATTTTTATGAAATACTATTTTTTAATTTTTTTCATATATCACACTTCGGTGAAATTATTTTTATACTCTTCATCGTAGAACAGGATCTCGCTATATGGTACCACATTAACTAAAATAGTCACCCTTTAATCTTCTTGTGAGTGTTTTATGTAATGTAGAGTTATCTCATTTGGAGTATCTACATCATCATATAGAAAATTTGGTTCATATTCAACTGCATCTTCACATTGATTTTCTGTTTTTATCAATTAAAAAATATTCGCATCCCCAACATAAAATATAATTATACCAATATTTAAAAAATTAATTACTTATGGTCATGTGAAATGGTTTCCCAAAATTTGATGGGGACATCACATTCTTTTTCTATATATAGGTTGAGAAAGAGAACGCGGAAAATAAATATACCAAACTTAAAGAACAAATCCTAAATAAATCCAAGTGTATGGGTAATTAATCTTTCGCAAAAATGTAATACATTTATTTTCATTTTATATTCCTCATTTTATAGTCCTTGTAAAACACTAATGTGTTATTTATTAATAAATTAATATACTTCTTAAAATGCATTCTAAAAATGGCAATTTCCAATGGTTCCTGAGATTGAGAAAATTTTGGGGTCTCTCATATTGGGTGGATTTGTTTGAATAGCTGTAGATATTTATTTATTTTTAAATAATACACCCAAGTATTTGAAATATTAATTGTTAGAGAGAAAATACATTATGAATTTGGCATAGTATAAAATTTGTTATATTTATTTAGTGAAGAGAATAATGCTGTGAATTTTCTTAATTATTTCAAATAATTTAAAAAATTATCCTTCCATCTTCCCTTATCGCATTATCCTTTAAATAGAATAGGGGTTCTGTATATTTTTATAATAATATGGATATTGTATTTTGTTTTTTATTTTATGTTTATTGAACATATTCACTTTTCTTACTTACAATCTATGTTTTTTTTGGTTTTCCACAAATTTTGGCATGTCTTCTTGAATTAATTTTTCAAATACATTATCTTTTTGTTTAGGTACGTATTTTTTCCTCTTCATTTTACATATATGGATATTAAACACTATTCTCTCAGCATATTCCCAGGAACAAAAATTTAGAATCATATCTTGAATGAGTCTCTATATTTGTGGAGGTTAGATCATTGATTTTCATTTTAGATTCATACATCATCATATTTTGAATATCATTTGGAAAAAATGCAGTGCACACAATTCTCATTCTTTTATATGTTTTGTTGGGCTGGTGGAGGTTATCATAGCGGAGATAGGTACTAAAATTATTATTTCGATTCAAATTAATGAGATCATTGGGGTGTATCTATTTTTTTGGTTGATGTGTTTTTTCTTGAGGAGGATACATAAGTGTCCAATATGTTCTAGGATAATCTTAAACACATTTTTTTGGTAGTATCCTTAATTGGATGGTTTTTATTTTTAAACAGCTATTCATTGGTAGTACTATTATTGGTACTATTTATTTGGTTTATTGAAACTCACATAGCTGCAACCATGATATTTTTCTTCCTCTAACCCATATAAATAAATTGGATATGGGTAATGGCCTCCACAAGTCTAACAATATTGAAATTACATATCCAAAGTAGGTGATTTTGCTTATGGTTTTCAGAATTGTATGTCTTCTATTTTTTGAGTGAGATTATCTACATGGGAATAATGGGGGTTGTCTTCCACTATTTGGAACATTCCACTCCTTATAGGTCCTTGATCTCTTTCCTATATTCTTGAATTATGGGAGACTTCCTTGAGGGGATGTCAATTATCCTATGGTGTTTTTATGAAAGTTTTATTATTAGTGGTAGTAACCACAATAGTTCACGTAGTGTATTTTAGGACATTGTAAAATATTTTTAATTTGATCTAAAAAACTATTCTATGGTGTGGGAACTTCGATGAAAATTCTTTAAATTTTTCATCTGTATGCTAGTCCAATTCGATATCCACATGTGGAAAATTATAAATTAAATTTTGAAAATTCAATGTATGTATAGAATGAAAATATTTCCTCGAAAAAAATTCTAAATCTATTAACATGTTGTAATGGATTTGGAGGAACAAAATGTTATCCATTATTTGGGGTTGGGTTATAATGAAATTGGGAAAACTCTAATACATATATCATAGAATGAAACTCATTTTTATTTTAGGGTGTATCATACATGATGCAATTTAGATAGATTTTAATATGTTTCCACTCCTTCACGACCACTAAATTTATCCAAATTCTGAATCATTGGGATTATTCCATGATTTTTCTAAATGTTATGTACCTAAATGGGAGGGAGAAAATAATCAGATCAACACCAATGATGGATTGAAAGCTATAATCTATAATGGTGTGATACATATGTTTTGGACAAACTATCTTCTCTTAATGTGGAAAAAATTGAGGGTTCTGTGGATTAGGTCTATCTAGATTGTGCGATACAACCAATCTTGGAAACTGGATTTTGGATAGGTATTGGTTAATTATGTGTTTGAATATTGATCGTGTTGTTGAGAACGTCAAATTACATGTTTAGTTTCTACTAGAATTAATTTAGTATTTCACGAACCCAAGGTCATATCTAAACTTATCCTTTGAGAATTAATTTAAAAAATATTTTTTTTATGAATATAAAGGGGAATGGTATTGTATGAAATTTTTATTAATTTTTAAGATGAAAGAATATGAGAGAAAGTGATACAAGAAAATAGAGAATGAAAATTTTGATTTAGTGTGGTCAAACCAGCGAAATATTATAATTCTCGTCCTTCATCCCTAAAGGTATAGGGTTATTATAATTAAATACATGCTATATAAAACCTATATCTAAAAAATTACATAGTTTACACTAGTATACCTCTTAGGTTTTTCTGAAAACACACAAAGATTCACTGAATACCGTCAATAATTTGGTGATTTATATATGACTTCATAAATAAAACTCTCCTAGGATACATAAGAAGAACCTAATTCCCTATATAGGGTAGTTTGTTTTTTATTTTTGATACCATAAAATTAATTTTCAAGTCATTGAACATGTTAATGGGTGTTCAATTGACCAATGTGAACTACAAAAACATCGTAGTCAAGAGATAGAAGAATAAATGGAGAATGGTGTGTAAAACATCAAATGAATAGGTACCCCCAAACATGATCATATGTGTTGAGTATTAAAAAAATAACTCAAAAAATTTATTAATATATTATTATAAAAAACAACAAAAATCAATGAATTTAAATGACTATTCTATTATTAGAAAAAATAATTCCCATAATTTATAACTTGTTCCACCCTAGGAGATCCTAAGGAGTTTATAACTCCATGAAATGTCAGGAAGAAAAATATTTTAAGGTAGGAACATCCCATAGTTTCTTTAAATTCAAGGAATGATTATCAAAATCAGTCATGACTTCAAAAAGGAATCACCTTTCCCCTAGTCGAAGTCCTAAATGTGGTGCCCAATGTGTTATTTTATATCTAAAATGGGAGGTCGTTTTTTGGATACCTTATTTCAAGAAACACATTGCACCATTGTTTTAGGCAATTGGAAAATCGTATAATTATTGTTTAGACAACTAATAAATAATTTACAACCTATTTTCTATCTCTATATAAAATATGGAGGACACATAATGTATATAATAGGCCATATTTCTAAAATACCAAGGAAAACATTTTACATTGTGTAGATTCATTTTATTTGAATGATTAGTTAGTTTTTTCCTCTTAATGCAAATATTAGGCTATGTTTTCTCCATGAATGTTTTACCCTTATAAATTATTAATCATATCAAAAACTTTAGCTTCAAATGGATTCATTCATTAGATGAAGTATGTGGTTGAGTCCACTGGTGGGCTTGGATTCATATGTACTTCAGGTCACATATCATGCACATCATTGTGGTTCATCCAAATCATATTCAACTACAATGAAAATATAAAATAATGTTATATAATACTTTTTATAAGTGATAAATATTAAATTATTGAACAAATCATAAATTAGATTTTTTATAATAATTGATATATATAATTCAAAATCAATTTAATATAGTAATGTATGGGTAGAAATGAAAAGGACATCATGGTGTGATCACACCCAACACCTAAAAAATTTCAATACATGGAAATGTATGATATCATAACTAATTACCTTTCCTAAATCAATGGTGAGGAAAATTATATGATTCATTTAAAATGAAAATCAATGTGTATCGTTTATAATTTCAAATTATGTATAATGTTATTTCTATAACATTCAATTTTGGTCAACATCATTTTTTTAAATGAAATATGTTTTAACCTACCTCACATATAATGTTTCCCTCTTCACTCATGGAACATATAAAATTGGAGTTATAGACATTTAACGGAGTTCATTTCATAATTCCATATTCTATCTATGATTCCAATTTTTCTATAATTAGAAACTTCTGTGCTACTCAAGAGGACTTCCAAATGGATTTTCTATTGTTCAAAGTTAGGTAGGCTTTGCTGTATAAATATATAAGGAAGAATAACAGTGTTTAATGTCACAGGTACTAAAAATTTCCAAATTTATTAGGTTATTACAATGATTGTAAACAAATAAACCCTTTAAATGTGTATCACTTACAAATCACAATCCACATTTTCCATTTATGTGGGTCCCACTTGATCAGTGAATAATAATAAGTAAACATGCATTTTTCGCTCTTTTTGTTAGATTTTCTTCATTTTAAAAACATTATTTTGTTAAAATTTTCTTTATAGATAAAGAGAGAAGAATATGTAAAACAATGATACAATATGGCTTGTGAAACCACATAATAATGAAAATGTTGGCATCCTTTCTATCAATAAATAACGATGATTCATTCAAGATAATTCCCATTGAAACAACATTTCCCCCAAATGTTCTAAAATTAATAATAATAATGTATTCAAGATATGGGTTGGTATGTATAAATTTTTTTATAATGTGACTACCTAATTGGCTTTTGTGGGTCTCTATGGATTAAGAAGGGTAAATAGTAAATGTGTCAAAAATAGAAGTTAATTGTACAATGGGGATTTCAATGAACGATGGCATCTATCATGAATATAGAACACTTGAATCATATAACTTAAAAAAAATCAAGTAATGTTATAGTTTCTCTTTCTGACCTGATACACTAATGAAGAATTTATAAAAGAAAAATTATGAAATAAAGGGGTTATAATATCTCTTGGGTAAAGAATTAAAATATTTGTTAGTGATAATGACACACAAGTTTTAAAAGTCAATTAAATACCTAATAATGATTTCAAAATATCTATTCTATAAAATGAATCTATATCGACATTAATTTGATTTTATTTTTAAAAATAATGGAATATTCTTTACAATTGACTCAATTATGAAAAATGATATTGGATATTCTTTTCATGATAAATGTTTATCGAAATAAACTAAATAAATAACCCTTGATTTTAATTTTATTTTTTATTATATTATTTTCTTTCTATAAAATTTCAACCTCCCTCGCACATAAAAATTACATTGTCCTCAAAGAAAGCATTTTATAAAAATAGAGAAGTAAATAAAGGTAGGTATAAGGGACAACATTCTAGGTGGGGTCATATGTGGCGTCCATCAGTTGGAATTAATCCCTAAGAAACATAGAAAAATTCTCATAGAAATTTTTCAATCCCTTCCCATTGAAATTATATATCTTACCACTATTCTCATAACAATCCTATATATAACAAAAATGGTAAACATTAGTAAAAATATAAGGATTTCTCCAATGACGACGTTTCTAACATGGGATGATCTTTATCCTAGAATTGTACAGGTTGAAATTATCACCAATATTGAACATAAATTGACGAATCATGCAATAATTGGTATCCATTGATTTCAATGTATAGATCATGGAGTTCTCATATGCATCACATCAAATTTCTTTCATCTTCTAAATCTATAGTTTCTTATGCACCTGCATATGAATGATTCATATAACATTTTTTAAGAACACAACATGCATTGTGTTCTACCTCCAACAGGAGGTCATATGACCTTCGAAACCCAATCCTATATACTGATTTTATGATCAAGGATTTAACTGGTATACGGTATGACTAAATTGCATCATACAAGAGAAAACTACATTCTTTCTTAATAGGTTGTACCATTTTTTCTAGGATTGACTTTGCTTCCTGATTTGAGATTTGTTCTTCTCTATTAGTTGAGGTTTAATATGATGATGATACTTTATGAACAACCCCATAATTTCAGAGCATATTTTTCATGATAGGATTGAAAAAAGATGAAACCCTATCAATAATGATGAATCTGGGAAATCCAAACAAATTGAAAATTTGGAACCTCACAAAATAAACAACCACATGAGAGTCATCGATCCTGGTAGCTTTTACTTCCACCAACTTCATGATATAGTTAATATTTCATAATATGTATAAGAATAAAATTAAATTAGGAATAGTCCAAAATATTTCCATAACACATGTATCAAATATATCAAAAAAATGTCATGTTCTTTAGGGGGAATTTTAATATTCTTAGAGATATTCCCTATGAATTGGCATTGAGAATATGACTTATAAAATTAATGGGAATCCCAAAAAATTGTTGGGCAATAATGTCATTTGTGATGTAATCTTAGATCTATAAGTTGAGATCCAAATTTTCCAATACAATAAAAAGTTTTGTAGTATATCAGAATAGAGGTCAACTCATGGCCACAAAAAAACCAATTAACAACTTAGTCACCATAAAATCACCACAAATATTGGTAATCCCAAATGCACCATCATGAATCATGATGAATTCTCTCAGATTGTGGTGTTTGAAAATTAGGGGGACCCTAGATGATTCAACAAAATACACAATGTCCACATACCCTTCGGTAACATCCATAACATCACATATGTTCTCCTAAGGAATGAATTATACAGTGGAGAGGGATGATTCAACAATGTGGTCTATTGTTGGAGAAATCCTACTAATGTTTTTAGATACCACATTTTCAGTCCTCTATTATTTTAAATCTCAAGGTCATTATCTTGGAGGAGGAGAATCCATTTAAATAGGTAGGGGAAACATCTTGATTCCTGAAGAAATAATGAAAGGAATAATGACCAGAAAATACATTGTTTTATTCCCATTAAGATTTAAATGAAAATTTTCAAAGGAAAATACATGGAAAGAATTTTTTCCAATAGTCAAGTTGTTATACTGGGATAGGACAAGGGTATGTGAGGCATACACAATTTTTGGAGGAGACTTCTCAATCCATTGAGATAAAACATCCCCAAGTGAAATGTTAAAAGCATCAGATACATGATAGAAGGGGAGATGCCAATATTGTGGTTGGATGATGGGAGTTGATGTGACACTCCTTTTTAGTTAATTGTATGAATCCTCATAATCTTTATCAAATATTAATTTAGAATCTATTTACAACAAACGATATAGGGAAGAGTGATCTTACTAATGTATCTAATGAATCGATGATAAAAAATAGCATAGCCTAATAAATATCAAACATCATAGACACATTTTGGATATAGAAGTTATTGGCGCCAAAATATCGCACGAAAGGAAGGAGTGAAAAAGAAGCCCCCGACGCTGCTTCGTGAAGCACCGATGCGAAGAACCCCTGAGCATCGCGGTCTCGTGAAGCACTGGAGGCGGGACCTCTATGCGAACGGCCTGACGTTCGTGAGCCCACCGTGAAGCACCGGAGGCGGTACCTCTCCGCGAACTACATGAAGTTCGCTAGCCCGCAACAAAGCACCCTCCGCCCCTTCGCGCCGCGTGATTTCTGCTTCACGGCGCCCCTCACCTATAAATACTGGGTTCCCCCTGAGCCCAAAAAGGCAGACAATCCGACCTTTCAGCTTCTCCTCTCCTAAATCGCAAAGCACCCTTCACCCTGGGAATCATGAGCTCCGCAAGGTACTTCTACTTCGCGTGGCACCTTCGTTTTGTCTCTTTTTGAGCCCCTCTTTTGAGAGGGATGCCCTTCACGAAGCTCAAGGGCATTTTTGAAGGAGGGGGATTCCCAAGAGAACCCGGGCAGCCACAGAGCGTTTATGCTTCGCGAAACACCCATCCTGCGCTAGTGATCCCCATGCTAAGGTAGGATCACTACACATCGCGAAGCACACTGCCTCGCGGCACCTTGCTTCACGAGGCACCTCTGCTTCACGAGGCAGTGCTCCGAGAATACTATTCCACTTCGCGAAGCACGCCCCATCCACACCTCTACCCCATGCTAAGGCCAAGGCACTCCACTTCGCGAAGAACACTCTTCTGCTTTGAAATTCCTCTTCCTATGCGACCCTCCAGGTTTGCACAATGTGATTTCAAAGTCCCATGGACAGTACCACTCATAGCAGTGCTTCGCCTAATGCTTCTTCGCATAGGCACTGTAACGACTATTGCTTTTTCGCATAGCCCCACTAACGTGGACCCCTCAATGGTTCGCTCTACGACCCCCCTTGACCACAGACTTAATGGTACCTTCCATTCCCCAAGGAGTGAAGGGTACTGGTCATGTATTTCCTAGGGGTGCGGAGTAAACCCACCTCATCTGAGTTTCAGGATGTTAAAGTGCCAAGCACCTAATCCTCAACACATGACGTTAAACTATGATCTGGCCCCGTGATTCGCACGCAGGGTCCCCCCAGCTCGGACATTTTTTACGCCACCCCTATCCACAGAGACGGGGTCACCCCCTCCACAAGGGATGATATACTCTTTCTCGGAGTAGCGTATGTCCATGGGAGATGGGAAACCACCTTGGTGTAAGCCCCTATCCCCTCTTGCGGAAGGCTTCACACCTGCATCTCCATACTTCCCCACTACCAAGGTCACTGGAGGGCGTGATAGGGAATGAGGCACCTCCCATCATTGGTCCCGAATTCCTATCTCACCGCGCTTTGCGACACTTCAGGCCTCCATCCTAGAGTAAGTCCCAGCACCATGGGCCACCAAACGCGTAAGCCCCTCATCTCTTCTCACGGACGCATCCTTCGCGACGTGATCGTCAGGTCCCTGCAACCTCTTGTTTCTCACAGCGAGCATGACTCACGTGGTCTTAGAGTGAGCACCAACCCTGACCCCCACCCTAACCGAACTATGTCAAGGCATGGTACGTATGAAGCCTCTACGAGGTTCAAACCCACCACTCGGTCGTCTATTCACGTTGAGTCCCACCCTCGTCTAGCATGACATTAAACTGTATTCTCTTGTCCCGCATGACATTAAACTACACACCCATTATGAACTACGTGGCCTTTGATCCATGTCAAGGCATGATACGTAGGAAGCCTCCACGAGGTCCAAGACCACCGCCCGTCGTTTATTCACGTCAGGGTTCACTCCTCATCCCGCATGATGTTAAACTGCATTTTGGCCTAGCGATAAGCTGTTGTGCCAAACCCTAACTATGAGGAATTTGATCCATGGAAAGGCATGGTACGTAGGAAGCCTTCACGAGGTTCAAGCCCACCACCCATCGGAAAAAGGTACACCTTCACGTCGGTTCATTGACGACACCCATCAGACCATGGTCCACATTCACCTCGGCAAGCTGTCATGACCAACCCAATCTACGAGGACTTTGATCTATGTCAAGGCACGATACGTAGAAATCCTACCTAAGGTTCAATCCCATCTCCAATCGGACCGAGGTCCCTTCTTCGCGTTGCTTCACCGACACCCACCATCGGACCAAGGTCCACCTCCACGTCGGTTCGCTAACAAAGCCCCCTTTGAACAACGAGGTCTTTGATCGATGTCAAGGCATGGTATGTAGGAAGCCTCCATGAGGTCCAAGCCCACCACCACTGGGACCCCCTCGTCCTCCTCACGTAAGCCTTCCGGCGTCCACAACTGAACTACGAGGTCTTTGATCCATGTCAAGGAATGGTACGTAGGAAGCCTTCATGAAGTTCATTCCCACCACCAGTTGATCCCCGAGTCTACATTCACGTCGGTTAGCTGACGATGTCCATCGGACCAAGGTCCACCTTTACGTCGGTTCGCTGACGACACCCATTGGACCAAGGTTCACATTCACATCGGCTCGCCCGCACCATATTGAACTACGATGTCTTTGATCCATGTCAAGGCATGGCACGTAGGAAACTTTACGAGGTTCAAGCCCAACATCCATCGTGTTAAGGTCCACCTTCATGTAGGCTCACCGGAACCATCCTGAACTATGAGGACTTTGATTCCCTACCACGAGGATACGTAGGAGGTCTCTTAGAGGATCAAGCCCAACTTCACCATCACCCCGCGATGGTCCCATTTCACTCCCCCTCCACTTCATTCATCTATCCACCACCCATCCTGATTCTCACCCTGACTGCCATATCCCGGCAAGATCATGCCTTTCCACTCCTTGTCGCAGCCGCCCATGGGCTGGTCCCGGTATCGGCACCCCTTCAAGGGAAGTTCCTCAATCCGATCCATTCCAGCTATTGCTCTGATCGGGATAATCCGTCTTCAATGGACGTTAAACCTACGGCATACCCTGTGTTAAAACACAGGAATCTGATGAAAACCTCAGATATACGTCTATGGTATATAATTCCCTATGCTCGATGTGGGATTCCTCATGTTTCCACGCCCTTGGGAAGCCCTATGACAAGGGATAAAAGACAGACATGCCAGTTCCCCAGCATCCAGACACGCTACTGATGCCTCGACGTGACTACTCCCCCGACTGAAGGTTGCTGCCATGACCAGACCCTTTGGAATGTCCTGACAGAAGCAGTGTAATTAACCGGCGTCCACGGAAACTTGGCATTGGGAAGAGTTTCACAAACAACGTATTAAATCTATGAGGGAGACCCGGACTAGGTGACAAGTTCTGAGGAGGAATCCACAGAAGGAAGAACTGACACCCCATCATCCCGTTTCGATCACAGAGCAGACGTCCTTGAATAAGGAGTGAATGTCGCCCGCCTTTGGAAAGTTGGAATGCGGAGCAACAATGGCGCACGTCCTCCCCCGCAGATAGACGGATGCGCGCGTGCCCCGACGGAATGCTTCGGAAACAGAAATGGTGAACCCAACGTGAAATTCTTCTCCTCAATTTGGAGATTAGTAGCATTCGAGACAACAATAGATTGAAATGTCACCGGATCCAGATATCCAGCATCGGGTCCTACCAATCAAATAGTGGACCTGGCGTGAAACTCACCGGAAATAGGGGTAGTAGAACGTGGGGCATTCTGTTCTGCAACGTGTTGGCGTGAATCCTTCCTACAGACGTGGAGAATGGAATGACACTGGGGCACAGGTTGTCAACCCTTTTCCTCGTAGTGCTGATGAGTTGACCTCTCTGTTTCCCAGGAACCCGGTTGCTGCTATGGAGACACGGTCACCGCCCGCTCGCTTACGCAGGAGAAGGGGAAATACTAGCACAGCCGCCCCGCGTGGCTCTGCTACCTCCACGACGGCCTCTACATCCGTGAATACAAGGCGCCCACGTCCACTCTCCCCGTCAGAGATCATCCAACTAAGGGTGATCAACAACCATGTACGTAGGAACGAGGAGGAAGGGGTCATCCCAACTCGGGATACGGCCCGCCTAGACCTGGAGGCATCCAGGCCCCGTCGTCAACGCCGCACTAACAGGACGCGCAGGGAGCCCCTGCTCCCCACCCCAACATTCAATCGTTTCAAGAGCCTATCCCCGGAACGCCTCAATGACTCCTCACCTTATGCTGATGATATAGGTGATGTCTGGCTCAGCCCGCTCATAGTCCCAATCCAAGGGCTCCAGACAAGGGATCCCATTCGGCCATGTCAACTCCACGGTCCGACTCCGCAGGAAGAGCAGGTAGGCTATGCCCCTACACCACCTGCGCCAGCTCGTCTTACCCGACGTTAGCGCCAGGCCCGAGCTGAGGATGCTTCCCAAGATACGTCGACTTCAACAACTACGGTGGCCCAAGCCACCGTTGACGTACATCATGTAGTTCCAGAATACACTGAGTAGGGGTACTCCTTCACCCGACTGGGATCGAGGCCTCAGCCACCCCACGGGCAGGCTGGGTTGACTCTCGGGGTCGCAGGCCCGAGCGATGATTGTCATGAACCAATACGTGGTAACGTCACTCCATACAGAGGTCCTCTCCATACCACCATTCCACAGAGCATGGTCTTTCCCCTCTCAAAAGCTCGTCAAGGAGGTATGCCTCATGCTACCCACATCCCGAAGGAAGACTCACCCCATGGCGGTGACGCTCTGCGCAGAATCAACTCCTGCGACCACTATACAGGGTATGGAGTCCCTCCTCCTGCCCCCGACCGCTGATCGGAAGGCACTATCCATCCGGTCCTTCTCAAACATGGGGGTCCTCCCTATATCCTCTCTGCAATGGGCGAAGGTCCTCCTCGCCCCAACAACTCGAGGAGTGAAGGTCAGCCTCGCTCTGCCCGCATCGACCATGGAGGACCTCCCCATGATCCTTCCAATTCCAACAGAGGCTCCTCCCACATGGGTGTTATCCATGGAGGTCCTCCCCAAGCACCCTTCGACTTTTTCCCTGCTGCCCCTCGCACCCCGACCACCTCGAGTAGGAGCCCTCTCTGCCACGGCGCCAGCGCCGCCCCAAGACTACATATTGGGAATAAACCCTGTCCCGAGGAGCCACCCCGGGGTAGAAGAGCGGGTCGTCGCCACCACAAGAAGAGTCCTGGGAAGGCCCGGGTGGAGATCAGACCTGCCTATTTCTCGGATTCTGAAGTGGAATGCGACTCAACGATGGAACCTTCACCCCACTCCTCCACATCAAAGACTGGGGAAGAACCAGGCACGTTAGCCTCATTCTCCCAGAATGCGAGGTCCACCAGATTCCCACCTCTCTCCACATGTACATCCAGGAGGAAGAAATCGTGGAAATTCCATAGGTCCCAATCGTTCAATCACCACCGTTGTCACAAGAAGCGCCCTCTACCTCTACCAGAGATTACAGGGAGTTGTTTTGGGGAACAATGACAGCAGAGCAACGGCGTAACCCATCGCTGGTGATGGAGACTCATGAATCTGAGGCTGTGGCTATCATCCCATCGTATCGTGATATCTTGGTCAGGTCACCTAACTCTTTAGAGGATGGCCCGAAATTTGGTGGCCAGTCAGCTCGTTTGCCGTATTCTCCACTGCCAAGTTTACTGTCCCAACGGTCTGCCTCGGTACCGCTACCGGTCCCTCAGCCACCCCCGGTTGACGAGTGGGGCAATATAGGTCCAGACCCCGAATCCGAACCCAGGAGCTTCTAGAGCATTCTCGCAGCGGATCACTTCCGGGAGGAGTTCTGGCCGATGGCGGCGCCGAACTTTCGTGCCCCAGAATCCCTTACCCCAAAAGAAGTCAGGAGATTTTTCCGAACCCTATGGGAGACACACTTCTGCCTTCATTACGAGCGGGTGATGTACCCCAGAATATGAGAGCACTTTGAAGAAATCGGTGAGCAATTCCGCCTGATCGATTTGGCTGCACTCTCTGTGGCCCAGCACCCTGAGTCACCAGGCCGTCAGAGCACCCTTCAACGGAAATGTGTTCAGAGTTTCAAAGTACCCCGCAGAGTCATCAGGGAAGCTACCCCCCATGTGGAAGTCCGTGGCTGGGGAAACTATGCCACTCTCCTCTTCAGCCCTATCTGACGGCAGCCCGATTCGTTATGCGACATTGAGGACATGCCCTCAAGAGGGGTCACGGTCCACATGGCTAACGTAGTGGACAAGGAGGACGAGCTTGAATTTCTCGACAGAGACTTACCTCCCGATGGCATACCACAACTACTGGACCCATCAGGGAGGGTTACCTGTCAGTAGAGGAACCTTTTAGGCCTCCCTGTACCCACCGAGTCACTGGTACTAAGTCGAAATTCTGGTAAGGGTAAGGAGCACGTCAGAACAATCAAGAAATCCGACCCATCCACCTCTCTACAGAAGACGGAAAAAGACCCCGAGAAGGCCACGCTACGCCAGCAGCTTGCTGAGCAGAAGAGGCTGGTTGAAGAACTATTGGCCGAGCGCGCTGTAGAGCGGCGACCCGACTATGGTAATTCCAAGCCGGGGCTGAAGGGGCAGGAACAATTTCCCCTAGTGAGATGCCGCCAGGCAACCCAGATCATGCTACTTCTGCAGACAGGGAAGAAGCCAGAAATTACGGCAAGATGGCATGATATGTCTCGGCAAACCCTCCTGAACGACGGGGAAATCTGAAGAATCCAGTCCGGGTTCCCCCAGTCGCCCGACAGGCCATTCCGCCAGTCGCCCCATGAACCGCTGAAGCCATCTATCATTATGAGAAACCTGGAAACGCACTTGTGATTAGGGATCCTCATCAAGACATGGACCCCCACCTGGATGATCTTATAGCGGAACTCATCGCCCGCCTCGAAGCGTTGGAAACGCGGCAGGTGGCAGTACCACCGGATAGCAAGCCGTATCCCGCGTGGGTGGATGATATACCCGCACCCCTGAGTTATGGGAATCCCAATTTCTCATCCTTCAACGGGACAGGGGACCTGCCATAGCATTTGGACCATTTTTCTTCCAGGTGTGGCCCCATGCTAGGGACTCCGTCCCAGCAAGAAGCCGCAAAACTCCGATGTTTCGTGCAGACATTGGAAGGTCCCGTATTTTTCTGGTACAACCAGCTCCCTATCAGATCGGTGACCGGTTGGGAGGATCTCCACCGGCAGTTCCCATACCAGTTCAGCTCCACCACGCGGAAGACCAGCAATGCAGACCTCTTCAAGTGCAAGCAAAGGCCGGATGAGCGAGTCGTAGATTTCATCGCCCGGTGGCAGGGACTTACATACTCCCTCGATATGCCACTGACTCAGGAGAAATTACTGATGATGTGTGTAGGGAACGTTAAAATGGAGTAGGTACCTTCTCTGATTACCCAGAACTACCCTGGAGGGTTCCGGGATTTCTCAGATAAGGCTCAGCGCCTTGAGGAGGCTCTGCAACAGGCTAGTCAGGCACATTCGTTGCCCCCTATGATCCCAGCCAGGTGGACTGCCAGAGCCGAACCCGCCACGGTGGCCCAAATAGAAGCCCCCAGGCAGCTGGAATTACTGCCAGTAGCACCAGCCATGCAACCCCGCAGAGGTCCTCCACCTCAAGTGCAGGATCCTGCCCAGCAGCGACCACCTCAGAATCGACAGGTTCCCCCGTGCAATGCGCCACCTCCACCTAGGCGAGACAATAAGGCACCACCTCCTCGGTAGGCCCCTCCGGCCCCTCGTTAGGGCCAGACCCCCAGGGCCCCCTATCCGGAATGAAGGCACGAGATCTATTCGTTCAACAAAAATCAGGTCCCTGGATACTTCTGAAGTGCTCTAGAGTAAGGGATTGTGTGCCTGCCCGAGTGCAGAAGGCCGGCAGAGGAGAATCTCATCGATCACCCCAACTACTGTCCTTATCATCGAATTATAGGGCACAACCTCAAGAAATTATTTGTGTTTAAAGACTGTCTTCAAGACTATTTCAACAACAACATAGTCAGGTTGGGCCCGACACCAAAACAAGTGGCGGGTGTCTTTGCAGGGTCAGAAATCGGTAGCGATAGCGAAGGCGAGTGGCAGCAGGTTCCCAACCGTGGGTCCTAGAGACACGACGACTGGATGGATCAAAAAACTATCATCCGTGCCCATGGTATCATCCGGGCATGCTTGAAGCAGCCGGAACCTTCAGAAGAAGTATCCCATACCTCTGCATCACCTTCAAATTCGACCTCTTCCCAAAAGGGAAAGCAACGACGACACAAGAAGAAACAACGCGCTCCGCTGGTGTCGTCGTCGTCTCGCACTCTTGGTGGCTTTATGCCCCCTGAAATGGGGGTTCCTCCTAGAATCCGCCCGATAGTGGATAAATCATCGAGCGACAGCCAGGGGTACGCTTCGGTTAACACTGTGGAGCTGGTAAATCCCTATATGACCCCCGCTGAGGGGGAACACCAGGCGAACCCCCCTAAGGTTTCCAGCCGACATCAACGTCAGCGGAACCACAACCAAGCTGGTCATCGAGGAACATTTGCAGGCAATGTCAGCCAAGCCGTGCACGCTACTGAGACCATACAGCAGGCTCAGTGCAGAGCTCAGCACAGTGCTTAGCATGCCCAACCCCATCTGACGCCCTCAGCTCTACCTCCACTGTCGTTTGTGCTACTAGATCAGGAAGAGCTGCCTCGTTCATATCACAGTCAGTCTTACCCAGCTAAGGGCCAGTCTCTGTTGTCCGATCATAGTCCGACGACTACTCTCCAGCCTTCAACTAGTAGTCAATAGGAGGTGCCCAGCACTAGCGAACCATTG
Source organism: Viscum album (assembly GCA_963277665.1). NCBI lineage: Eukaryota > Viridiplantae > Streptophyta > Magnoliopsida > Santalales > Viscaceae > Viscum > Viscum album. The sequence goes on along the minus strand of OY728134.1, from coordinate 130,963,394 downwards.
GTTCAACCGGAAGGTCCCGCTATGCCTCCAACTACAGAACGACCTCCTGTAAGAAGAGGCTCGCATTTGGTACGAAAGTATGATATCCTGAAGCACTTGGCCGACTTTCTGGCAAGGTTGTCTATCCTTCAGGCCCTTCACCTATCGTCTGAAATGCGCGAAGCACTTGCTGAGGCCTTAAGGAGCCCCCTCCAGTTTGAGACATAGGTAGAAGCTGTGGAAGCCTTCAATGCTGAGACAATTGAGAGCGCCGAATGTCAGGCGGTTATCTCGTTCTCCAGTTAAGATGAGGATACTCCTATAAAGGGGCATATTCACCGGCTGTACATCACTGGCCACTTCAATGGTGTGGAAGTCCGCCGCTGCCTCGTTGACACGGGTTTCAGAATCAACCCGATTCCAACTCAGACACTGCGAAAGCTGGGTCTGTCTGAAGATGATTTAACTCCTTCTGACCTATGAATCCAGGGATACGACCGAACCGAGCAAACCCCAGTTGGCAAGATCCTCTTTAAGACTCAGTTCGGTGGCCTAATTGCCAGCACCTAGTTCATGTTCATCTCTCAGGAGACCACCTACAACGCGTTTATGGGTAGGCCATGGCTCCATCTGCACACATCAGTCCCTTCATCGTATCACCAGTGCCTCAAATACTCCCTCAAGGGTCGAGTAGGCATGCTCCAAGGGGATGCGTCTCCTTTCGCCTCTTGTGAGGCCTACTATCTGGATGCTGATTATTACAATAGTAAGGATAGGCAAATCCTAGTAAGCGAGGATGAACCAGCCCCGGTCACAAGTGATCCCGGGGCAAGCATGGATGACACCTACATCCTCCTGATCCACTACTTGGAGGCCACGACCCCTGACATGGGTCAATGTTATTTTGTTTCAATTTTGAATGGAAAACATGTTACCATGTCTAAGCAATAGCGGGAGATCACCTCGTACTCCTACACCAACCAGGCTCAGGTGATCCCATAGCCTCCTACCCCTGTGCGGTACCGGGATGTCAAGCTTATGACAATGGTAGTATGTCATACGTGTCTCTTCCGCCGGGCTGGAATTAACTGACTTAGGCCGACGTGTCACCACTGCTTTGATATCATCAAACATGGCCCCTTAAGCCAAAGTCCAGATGGGATAGGGTCGACTGCCTTCATTGCTATGGTCTCAATGGCGAGTGAGTCTCCTGATATAATGACCACTGATGCCCAATCCGGCACCAGCTTCCCCTCAGGTTTTGATAGCCCAGAAGTATCTCCCGTTGCAGGAAATCCCCCCACGGGTGGAGAGGAAGACCTGGAGGATGCACCCCCCACCTATGAGGAAGGCGTCTCTACCATGGTTGATGAACTGGTACAGGTGAACCTTGGTAGCGAGGTAGATCCAAGACCCACATTGATCAGTGCAGCCATGTCCCCCGAGGAGCGACATCGGTACATAGACTTTCTCAAACAACACCGTGACGTGTTTTCCTGGAGTTACAATGACATGATAGGACTAGATCCCTAGGTAGTCGTTCACCGTCTGGGCCTCCCAACAAACCATCATGGGTTTAAGTAGCCTCCCAGGAAGATGCACCCTTCTCATGGTGTTATGGTTGAGGCTGAAGTTGACAAGATTATCAAAGACAACTTCATTAGGGAAGTCCAGTACCCCAAGTGGCTTGCCAACATTGTGCCGGTCAGGAAGAAGAATGGGCATATCAGAGTCTGCATCGACTTTCGCGACCTTAATCGCCACTGCCCGAAGGATGAATTACCACTCCTGGTGACTGAGTTATTGATTGACGCCACAGACAAGTTCCAAGCTCTATCTATCATGGATGGGTATTCTAGGTAAAACCAGATTCGGATGGCCCCCGAGGACGAGGATTCCACTACCTTCAGGGCCCCCAAGGTACCTTTTGCTACCAGGTTATTCCCTTTGGCGTGAAAAATGCGGGTCCCACTTATCAGAGGTCCATGCATCGCATATTCAAGACGATTCTTGGAACGCTGGTGAAATGCTATGTAGATGACCTAGTGGTCAAATCATGCCTGTGACAGGACCATCTCAAAGACCTTGAGAAAGTGTTAGGTTTCCTCCGTTCTCGTCACCTGAAGATGAACCCATTGAAGTGTGCCTTCAGGGTCACCTCTGGGAAGTTTCTAGGATTTTTTGTTAGATACCAAGGCATTGAGATCGACCCAGAGAAGATCAAGGATATCAGCCAAATGCCTCCCCCGAGCAATATTTGGGAACTTCGAGGTCTCCAAGGCCACTTAGCCTATATACGCCGATTCATCGCGAATCTGGCCGGAAAGTGTAAGCCCTTTTCCCAGCTCATGAAGAAAGGCGCCGCTTACGAATGGGATGAAGAGTGTCGGACCGCCTTTGAGGAAATAAAGCAGTATATGCTCCAACCTTCAGTTTTGATGCCACCCGTCTCCGTAAAGCCACTGGTCTTTTATGTGACCGCCCTGGAACGGTACCTCGGCACGCTTCTCACCCAGAAGAATAACGAGGGTACTGAGAACAGTCTCTACTATCTCAGTTGCATGCTTCTCGATACAGAGGTCAGATACTCCCCTATAGAAAAGAGCTGCCTTGTGCTCGTCTTTTCCATACAGAAGTTATTGCATTACTAGTAGCACCATGAGGTACAATTGGTCTCTCGGGTAGACCAACTAAAGTACATCCAGAACCACTCCATATTGACCAGCTGACTAGCGTGGTGGGTAGTGATTCTTCAGCAGTTTGATATCAGGTTCATACCTCCGAAGGCCATTAAGGGACAGACATTGGTGGACTTTTTAGCCGCCCACCCAACCTCTGTGGATCAGTCCTCGGACCTAGATTTTCATGATAAGATGATCCTCTCAGTTGATCATGCCATACCATGTTGGAAAATGCACTTCGACGGTGCCTCTCGGAGCCCCACCGGTAGGAGGCTCAACGATCCTAAGCTCAACAGAGTGGGCCTGGGTATCGTCTTCATTACCCCGGAGCAAGCCGTCCTACCATACTCGTTCTTGTTTTCAGAAGGTTTTACCAACAACGAGGCAGAGTACTAGGCTCTCATCACCGGCCTCGAGTTGGCCCTTGAGATTGATGTGCCCCATCTACATGTGAAAGGAGATTACGAGATGGTAATCAAGAAGGTCAATGGAGATTATGTCATTAGGAAGCTGGATCTTGTGCCATTGATGGAGTGTACCCTCTGCATAATGGTCCAGTTCCCCTCTCGGCCAGAGGTCACCCATGACCCTCGGTCACAGAACGGTCGAGATGACGCTTTGGCCAGCTTAGCTGCGTCACTCGCACAACCCGAGCAAGATGATTTGATCATACATGTGTCACACTAGAGATTCATTGCCCCCGTCACCCAAGAGGACAATGATGGCCGGCGGGTAAGTTATCTCACTGCTGGGCCCTCTACGTCAGGGGTCCCGGGTTCGTCAGACACAGTGGTTGAAGCCACTCCCGACTGGAGGGCACCTTTTGTCGAGTATCTCCAAAATGGTCGCCTCCCGGACGACCGGGACGAGCGCAAGTGAATCCGACACCGCGTGATGCAATTTACCCTCCAGAGCGGCCCCAGTCTTGAACAGATCCTTTATAAGCGGAGCATCGATGGAGTTCTCTTCCGTTGCATTCAAGGAGTAGAGATCCCTCAAGTTATGCAAGAGGTTCACACTGATTATTGTGGTTCCCATCAAGCTGGGCTAAAGATGTCCCATAGAATCCAGAGGTTGGGATACTTCTGGACCTCTATGATCCACGATTATATTGGGTATTCCAAGAGATGCCACGCGTGACAAGTACACGCCAACTTCCCGCATCGGCAGCTGGAGCCTCTCCACCCCACCAAGTACTCTTGGCCATTTGCGGTATGGAGACTTGATGTAGTGGGACCATATCTACTGGCAACAGCTCACCAGTGCAGGTTCATCCTGACTACTACAGATTTATTTTCCAAGTGGGAAGAGGTAGTTCCACTCAAAGAGGTCAAGGCCCATTCCATCGTCGACTTTGTGAGCTCCAATATTATCCACTGGTTTGGGGTCCCTCAAGCCGTCCTCACCGATAACGGCACCAACTTCCGAGCGGCTGAGCTGAAGAAATTGTACACCAAGTATGACATTCGTTCAAACCATACCTCCCGCTATCACGCGCAGGCAAACAGACAGATCGAGGCATTCAACAAAACCCTCTCTAACATTTTGCAGAATATGGTTGGTCAGAGCAAGAAAATTTGGCCCGACAAGCTCCCCAACACCATCTGGGCTTATCGGAAGACTCACGACTCTACCCAGGTGACCCCATATTCCCTGGTATATGGGGTGGATGCCGTCCTACCCATTGAGATCCAGCTGCCATTGTGCACACTGCAGTCTATGACCAGCAGGCGCCAGATGAGGTTGCCGAAATCCTTCTAGCTGAATTAGAAGCACTGGACGAGAACCGTCTTTGTGCCCTACACAATCTGGAAAGGCATCAGAATAAGATAGTGAGGGCCTTCAACAATAAGGTTCACCTCTGTTCTTTTCTACAGGGCGACCTAGTGCTGGCCCTTCGAGCGCCAATGATCCCTGGTAGGAAACCGCCCAAGCTAGAACCCAAATGGGAAGGGCCTTATATAATCCATAATATTTATCCCAACGGGGCGTACTCCTTGGTTACCACGGATGGTGAGCGCATAACTCCTCCCACCAATGCCAGGTTCCTCATGCAGTACTTCGCCTGATCCTTTTTCAAGGTCCAACACGACCTTAAACTGTATGGTCCTGCACGACCTTAAACTACATTGCCATCCTGTAGGATGATAAAACTGAAAAATGGTCCGAGCTCTATGACCTTATACTAATATCTTCCCTCGTCCTTACTGCAAGAAGTTAAACTGCAAGCAGGTCATGCCTTCCTGACCGAGGCTCATCCTCCGGCCCCATGGCCTCCTCGGTCCCCCAGCTCCCGTCCTTACTGCAAGACATTAAACTGCAAGCCAGTCAGGCCTTCCTAACCCATGTGCAGCCTCGGGCCCCCTGGCCTTCGTTGACTCGGACTCTCTTATGGGATTGTACGGTCTGGTGTGGGATTACATCATCATTCACGCCAGGTTACCCACCGTACCATACATATACCCAGTTGAGACACATTTCTCGTCGAGGACAACGTTAAACGGTGCTTCAAGAACTACGTGCGGCTTGATTCCCATCTTAATGGGATATGTAGGAACGCTTGGATGCCTCGTCTTGAGACTATCCCCATGATATTCTCTCCCACTATACCCCTGGGAATAGTTTCCTTGGAGGGTCCTTGTGTAGCGAGGAGTAGGCTTTCTTAGCCCTGCTCATCCAGCCCCGCTCATACAAGGATTGTAAGGGTTTCCCTATCTGCCCAATCATGTTCTTCTATCCTCCCTCATCTTTACCGAATGACGTTAAACTGCATGGCCTTCAAGAACTGTGTATGGCTTTATTCCCATATTAATGGGATACGTAGGAACACCCTGAAATTTCGGCTATTGGCCCAGCCCAAAATTTAAAATATTCCCCTCGGGTCAATACATATGGCATGGTGCACACTTTTTCCCCAACTCACATTGAGCAAGCCTCGACCTGGCTGCATGTCACCCCTGGAGATGTTTTCCTCTTTCGTGGATGGATACAGCTATGCTTCACCCACTCCTTGACTGGGATTCCATCATTTTTCATACCCGGAGGGTCCCCCAAGAACGGCCTGGATACTACGCCCAAGGGCTCTCCTACCGATACGGGCCAACGGCCCCGAGGGTTTCCCAGCAACAAGACGATACAAGTCCCGTGTTGTGAATTTTGTCAATGGTCGATGCTCATTTGTTGCTCACATATCAGGTAACCATAGGAACACTGTGTTTCAAACATGGTTAACAGTGTCCTAGATCCTCGGGTCCACCCCGAGATGGCCAAAACATCGAGTGCAGTAACTCGTTCTGCCCCATCATGAAGAGACAAACTTCCCTCCGGGTGGTGCCAGCGGTCGGGCCCACGACCCCGATTCTCTTATAGGAGTGTATGGTGTGGTGAAGGATTACGTCCTCTTTCACGTCAGGTTACATGCCATGCCGTACACATCCCCGGATGAGATATAGTTATCTCTTTCCCTGTCCTTGCTGCAAGACGATAAACTGCAAGTTAGTCAAGCCGTCTTGACCGAGGCCCAGCCTCACGCCTTCCTGACCGAGGCCCAGCCTCAGGCCCCTTGGCCTCCTTGGGCCCCTGTCCCTCGTCCTTAATGCAAGACGTTAAACTACAAGCAGGTCAGGCCTTCTTAACTGATGCCTAACCATCAGGCCCCTTAGCCTTTTCGGGCCCCCCGGTCTAGGTCCTCTCTTATAGGAGTGTATGGTGTGGTGTGAGATTATGTCCTCATTCACTTCAGTTTATTCGCCGTACCATGCACCTCCCTTGTTTGGGGGGATATTACTCCCCTCCTCATCCTGCATGACGTTAAACTACATCTAGGGAACTACGTGTGGCTTGATTCCCATCCTCATGGGATACGTAGGATCACCTTAATGTCAAGGATTCAGGTCCAGCCCCATCTCTCGAGAATCTCCATCCCATCTTGGCTCCTTGTCCTACCCTTCCTCCATAAGGAGATTATGAGGTGTGATGTGGGATTATGACCTCGTTCACGTCAGTCTTGTAATGACCGCGCCATGTACCTCTCCCTCCCGATCTATTTCTTTGTTCCTTTTCAGCGGTTCACCAATGTGCCTAAGGGTACTCTAGTTTATTACCTGGAATTCCAAACTTTACTTGGACACGTCCGCACCCGCCTTCCAAGATTTTTGTATCCCTTCATCAGGGATTCCGTAATCTTTTATACCCTGAGGGACCCCCAAGAACGGCCTGGATACTACGCCCATGGGCTCTCCTACCATTACAGACCAATGCCCCCGAGGGTTTCGGACAACAAATCAATAAAATCCCGCGTTGTGAATATGGTCGGTGGTCGATGCTCCTTTGTTGTTCCCACCTCAGGATAACATGATATGGAGACTGTTTTTTCCGCCATGGTTAACAGTTTTCCTCTATCGCCACGCCAACCCCATTAAGACCAAAATTTTGGTTACACGATTCACATCCTTCTCCATTCTCATCATGTCCAAGTAGAGTCTTGGAACTCTTGGTACTATTCCTCTGTGCACGTCCGCGTGTTGGGGGAACAAGCCACGTCAAAGGTGTCCTTCGGGGCTCTCTGACGACTTCCCTTTGATGGGCGCCCCAAGTATTGCGATAAGGATACCCAACCTTGTTTCCCACATTGAGTTTAACTCACGTGGGCATAGGGATCGGGTTGACATATGCACTTACTCGGGAAGTTGTCACCATTCATGGTCCAAGCTCTAAGACCATAAACTAAGATCCATCTAGATCTACGTTCATCTTGATTTCCATCCTCATGGGATTCGTAGGACCACACGGATGCCTTGTCTTCGAGTTCAGCCCATTACGGGAGCTAGTATCTCCCCCTTGTTTCACCTCTTACATCTATATAGGCCCCTCGGCCTAAGGTCTCCCTCTTTGAGTGGTGTAAAATGTGATGTGGGATCATGTCTCCATCAACTGTGTTTCATGAAACTGTGCACATTCCTCGCCTAGCATGGCCTCTGCTACGTCTGCGCTGCATGACGTTAAAATGCATGCTTGGTCCTCTCATATGACCCTAAGCTGTGATATTATCGTCCTGGCCGCACGACGAAAAACGACACTGCATTGTGATGACCTCGTTGTAGAGGACATCACGTTGGGTATTGGTCACGCGCCATGCCATTTTTCAACGCCTATCATGGCTTGATTCTTGTGGCGACATCAGGACCTTCTACCCTAGGCCTATCGCTTCACAAAAAAAAACCACTCACCTTAAAGGACAAACAAGATTTATCAAATTTCGCTTCCTTTAGTGAAAGGGCCACGCCTGCACTCACCTTTTTTCCCCTGGAACTGGTACCTTATCATGCCACTTTTTAGAACTATGTGAGGCTTGATTCTCATCCTTATGAGATACATAGGAGCGCCCAAGCACTTCCCCGCAATCCCAGCCCAACCATCGTGTTCGGTCCCTCGACTCGAGCATTTCCCCAAAGAACACATGGTAAGTAGGGCTTAGGTCCTCATTCACGTCAGGTTTTGTAACCGCCTTTCCATGTGTCCCTTGCTCCCCTTACCCATTCACGGTCCAAGCTCCAATACCTTAAACTAAGACTATTTCAAAAACTATGTGTGGCTCGATTCTCATTCTTATGAGATACGTAGGAACGCTCGGGCACTTCCCCGCGGGCCCATCCCTACCTTCTATTTCGGTCCCTTGACCTAAAACCTCTCCCAAGGGGGTCGTGCGGTGTGATATGGGATTATGTCCTCATTCACGTCGGGTTGTTCACTACACCGTACACACCCCCTATTCCCATTCACGCCAGGTGTTTGAGTTACTCCACCATGTGCCTCATTTGTTTCCTCCCATCCATGGTCCGAATTCTACGACCCTAGACTAAGATCTCCCTATGGGAAAGGACTGTGGTCCCCCTATGTAATATGTCTCGTTGTCGTATTCAGATTTGTTTCGACAAAGAGCCTGATGTGTGGGATTTTCATACGGACATTCCCCTCATCCCATGACCAAGCTTTGTGAGCTCTCTATTTGGATCCTCATCCACTTCCTCATCCAAAAGGACCCTCAGATGACAAGGATACCAGGCATAAGTGATCTCCATGGATGATGAAACTAAGGGCCCTCCAATCGTTTTGGGCCAACGTCCCTACGGATCTATGACAACCTTTGTGACATGGTCCCATGTTTCGAACATGGTCAACAGTCGAACCTCATTTGTTTGTCCCCATTATCAGGCTAATGCTATATGGATGTTGGGTTTCTTCCATGGTCAACAGTTATCCTCCATCATCACGCCACCGTTATCGTGATCTGAATCTCGAGCACCATGATTCACACATTTCCACTTCCTCATGTTCAAGTGGAATTCCATCATACTCGACTCTTTATCTTCGCGCATCTAGGTGCGCCACAAGATCGTGTTAGTGTCATTGGGCCGGTATTCACCGAGCGTCCCTTTTCCCTAACCTGTCCCTTTCTGTATCGGGAAAGTCCCACCACTACTTCTTATATCCCACACCGAGCACAACTCACGTGGGCTTAGTAGTTTTTGCTGGATGTGTACCAACACAGCCGGGCTTCTCATCATCCAGCAGGACGTTAAACTGCGCTTTCAGAACTACGTACGGCCTGATTCCCATCCTCATGGGATACGTAGATACACCTAGGCATTTCACCTCAGGTCCAGCCCCAGGAAACTCAAAATCCTATTCCTGCCCATTTCTGGCCCTCTGGCCTGACCCCTCGGGGGGAACTATATAGCTGCAATTTTGCCCTGATCAAGTTCTGGATGCCCTAAGATCCCATTGGGAAGCAACAGACACCCTAGCCAGAGAGGCCCTGTCCTAAATAAGGAATGATCCATGATCAAACCAATGCGCCCATATGGTGTACTCCCACCACGGTGGTGTAATTACTTGATCGTTGGATTCTATTCAGACAAACCATCACTCCATATTCCACGCTTTGCATGCCCCTTATTCGGACCCTCGCCCCATTTCATGTATGAAGAGACCCCCTAACGGCCTGGTCTCATGCTGCATCGGCTCACCTACCGTCCAGGCCCAACGTCCCGGAAGGCTGGCCATGTTTGGAAGGACCCCCTAACAGTATGGATGCTCGACATGGGGTCCGCCTACTGTCTTGGGCCAACGTCCCGAAAGATTGACCGACAACATTTGTGACATGGTCCCGTGTTTCGTACATGGTCAATGGTCGACCCTCATTTTTGTCCCTATTTCAGGCTGACACAGTAAGGATACTGCTTCTCCTCTATGGTTAACAGTTGTCCTTTATTGTCACAACATCCCCACAGTGCTCCGAATCTTGGGCATTGTAATTCACGCTTCCTGTTTCCATCTGTTCGGACCTATTTCAGTGCCCCTGGCATTGCAACGTTCGTGTATGAGGGAACGCTATAGAAATAGTAATTTGGATGTGTTGAGAACCTCCTTCCCCGAACAGGCCTCTCCCATCTTCTGGAAATCCGGACTGGTTATCCAAACCCTGGATGCCCGAAGCTTGGTCTCCACACCTATGTTAGGTGGGACGATGAGGGAAGTATCTCCTATTTCTCACATCAGGCTTGACCCACGTGAGCTTGGGGAATTATCGCCAAACGTCCTGCAAACATTGTAGGGATGTAACGAACCGATTCAAACAGAGGAAATCGTGCATGCTACGACATTCAAAACAAAGAAGGAAGAAATTGAAGCGTGAGAGTACCAATAAAAGTTTTTAGTTTGTTATAGTACCCGAGGGTCGACTCCACCCATGGATGGGTTGATCCCATCAAAAAAGAGTTGCAGCTCTGCCACCCTTCAGCTTGTAGCATCCAAGACTTGCTTCCGCTGACTCAGCTCCCGCTCCTCCTTAGTAGTGGCGGGGCGCAGTTCGTCAGCTTTGGCTCTGGCCCTCTCTACCCCAGCCTGAATGGAAATCATATTTCCAGAAGCCTGCCTCATATGCTCCTCTGCCTCTTCCAGCTAGGCCTTCAACCATGAGATCAGCTCAGATTGTGCATTAAGAGAGGTTGAGTGCTCATCCGCCCGGGTCTTCAGCTGTTGAACCTCGATTTCAGCCTCCTGGAGCTTCTTGATGTTTGTCTCCTTCCTCCACTGCCATCCCACGCTGAGTCCACGATCATGCTCTCAGATCTTCTCAACCATAAGATCTCGGATGAGCGCGTGAGGAAGTTGGGCATCCAATCCCCCAACGCACAATTAGAGAAGCCATGAGTGAAGTCTGTCCATTTTTTCCAGCCATAGCGCTTGGGGGGTGTCCTTGATGAAGCGTGTGAACAACTTCCCTGATCGGCGACGGACTATGTTGCTATCTTCCTCATCGGAGGCCGTTTTTTCCCAGTCTGTGCGACTGGCAAGCTCGTACACAGGATATGCCCGCAGAAAGTCCTCGGCAGAATCTGCATCTGCATCAAATCCGGCGCGACGTCTGGCACCGAATCAGGAGTGACAGGACTAGGACCGGTCGGTGGATCGTCTTCATTGGAGTCTACCTCAATGACCTCAGGCACAACCCTGCTGGTGGCCCCACCAGTGATGATGTTTGTTGAAGCTCGGGGAGATGGGGGGACTATCGCCACCATCACCGGCATGCCCCTAGGAGGGATGCCACCAGACATCCCGACTAGCCTTGCCGCAGCAGCCCACGCCAGTCGGAGAACTGTATGACAAAGAGGGACATAAACGTTAGTTGGAATAGTCTACATATGATGACAAGGAAACCAGTAGAGGAAACTTACAGAGATCGAACTCCTGGTGCTTCTCTTGAGCCTATACTAACGAGACCTCGAGGCGAGGCCCTCCATATACTGTTGGAATGTCTGGAGATTCCGGAGGAGCCACCTCGAGAGCTCTGGTCCCACCAGACGCGGAACTGGACACAGCCATAGGCACCGCTTCTGAAGGTCCTGCATCATCACCCGCTGAGGGGTGAGAACGAGGCCTGTGTACATGTTCCTCCTGCATGGATCAAATATTGGTGAGAAGTCCATAATGGCCCAAGAGCAGACCATACGGAAAGAAGTTTGGAATGCTACCTCGAGAGCCTCCGTGAAAGCGTCGGAATCTGAGCCTTGATCTCCGACCTCACCCTCCTCCAACGAGCTCCCTCCTCCAGCCACATCCTCCCGAGGGGAGTCCTCTGATTCTTCCGACAGGGGGAAGCGCTCCCTCGGATCAGCAGCTAACAACTGTGGGGGGACTGTTCGATCCAGTAGTACCCTCACCCGGTCTGTCATTGGGCGAGGGACACCACTGGAGTGAATGTAATCCTCCAGCTCGTCCAAGTATTGCTCTGCCTCTGCCGGATACGCCATGAAACCAGCCCGGACTGGACCTATGCCCAGTAGTTCCATCCCGAGGTGATTCAAGTGCGCCCATATCTTGGGTGGACTGAGGAATTGCCGGTTGACGTCCCAAATGTCCCAGGCCTCCGGGAAGACGACATCCTCTGCCTTGTCGATATGACGCAGCCGCTTCCCTGGAGCCTGAGTGGATATTCTATGAAATCCCCTCGGTGGTTGCCCATCCAAATGGCCCTGCTCTTCTGGAATCATCGGATCCTCCGTTGTTGCCATACCCTCGGCCGGTGCGGGTCTCGCCGCCATGGAAGCCCCGCCACCATGAGAGGCCCTAACTGCCCTCCAACCCCGACCTCGGGATAGAGGAGGCCCACCGTCGCCAACCTGAATAGTTGGCTGCTTCAGCATCTCCCCCGGGTAAGAAACCTCCCAGCTAATGGCGTACTCCCTCACCAATCCAAAAGCAGTGGTGGATGAAGGCAATGTGATTCGCATTTTTCGGTCTTCCCACATGAACATGAGACACAGTTGCCTCATCACACATGGGTTCTCCTCATGATGCACCTCCCAGTAGACTTGCGAGGTCATCTGCTGGAGGCACCAGAACTGCCTCACAAACCGATGCGGGCTGTACGGTTCGTAGAGCGTCTCACGATCCACTCGTGCCACCAAAACTCCGTCTCGAAAGGCCAGGAGGTAATCCCAGTGCTCTTCTGTTCCCTACCCATCGTCAGTGAGTATCCCCGTCGGCAATGGGAAGGGGTATAAATTAAACTTATCCACCCTCCACACTCGGTTCAGCACCATAGGCACGGTTAGTTTGAATGGGAAGCTCCCGACCACATTCATGATGGAGGGGAGAAAGTTTGATCCTGACGGCGAGATAGGGTTCCTATATTCATAGATCCCCCTGATGTGCGCCGCAACCCACCCATACAAGAGGTGGAAGGGCCCGCATATCCTTGGTGGCTTCTTGCCCTCGCTAATGTACCGAAACATTCTGTACAGCTTGGAAGGCATGGGAATCCCCAAATTGACCCACTGCCCCATGGCCAGCATGGACACCATGATAAACGAGCTGGGCCGAACCCCCATGCTGGTATCCCTCACCGGTAGGATCCAACCACAGATGAGAGCCGCAATGAACGCCGCCAGCCTAAATATCGGCTGTTGTTCAGTGCTGACACTAAAACCCCAACTCTTCCATTGGCTGTCCTCCAAGACCCACCAATACAAGTGCTCTTTACCCCGTTGGTCCACCCTCGGACAAGTTCGAGGCCTCGGAGGGAACTCTCGATTTTCTAGGAAATTAAGGAAGCTCTTGAACCACTTCTTAAAGTGGACATCCCTCACTGCCTCCTTGTCCTCTCCAGGGATGAGTGCCATCAGCGCCGACGCCAGTCGCAACATTTGCTCCGTATCCTCCCACGCGCTCATGACGGGGAGGAACTCATCATACATGGCCCCCAAGATCGGAACCCCTGAGATCTGGTAGACATCCCACAGGCTGATGCCCACCTCCCCGTGGTGGAGGTGAAAAGTATTAGTCCTAAACGACCATCTGCTCAGAAATTCCGACATCAGTTGTTTCGGTTGGTAAATTTGGAATTGGGAGGCCCATGCCGCCTCATATAAACCCACTATTCTTAGCTCGGCCCCAAACTCCTCGCATGAGGCGCCTACCCTGTAGTCCCTGACCCAGTCATCAGTAAAGTTGCTGCCCTAGCGCAGGTCCCACTCATCGGACCACCCCTTCTTCGGATCCTGCAACGTCGCCTTCAGCATGGTACGATATAGAGGAGGGGATGTCTCCGTTTACAGTGGATTCCTGTCAATATTTTTCACATGGTTGTAGAGACAGTTGGTGGTAACGAGTGTGAAGTCCTCCCGCGCATGACCATCGGCCACCGTGAACCATTGGTGCGGACATGCCGTGCTCCTAAACCAACAAGCTGGTTCATCCCTAATTGCCTCAGGGATGAAGACGTCATCCCTCAACCTGAAGCCGTACAATGACATCTTCTTGCACTGCGGATAATTCTTATAACCCTCCGATATCAGCTCTATCAAATAAATGTGGTCCGAGTGTCTTCGGACCATCTCCCCAAGGCCCAGACAGTTGTCCATTTCATCCCTCCGGGCGGCGTCGACAATCACCCCCAACACAGATTCTCGATGGGCAATTTTGGTTCCGACACTTAGAAAAGAATTTTTCAGAAAGGATCGTGAAGCTGGGTCGCGAAGCCGGATCGCGAAGATCTCTCGCGAAGGCTGCTTGTGAAACCAAGCTTCAGAGTCTAACCTAGGCCAGAAAATAGGAGTTCGCTTGGCGTGGTCATGGAGTCGGAGACCCGCGGTTCGCCACGAAGCTCGATTCGCGGAGAGCTGGCGTGGATTACACGGAGCTTCGCGAAATCAAGAGAGAAAAAAGACAAGAATGTCACATGAAGACAAAAGAGGTCGGTCCCCCTATTTATAGGCGGCAACCCCCAGAGCTTCGTGGCACGCCCCGCCTGCGCATAGCATCGCAGCGTGTCTAGATCCTGTGGCCGCGGTCAGCACCGCGGGCCCTCTTTGCAAAGTCACATCGCGAACTACCGACAATTTTGGATATTTTCCCTCAGACTTCGACCCTGCATCCGTCCGTGGCTCCAAGTATGAGGGGGGCATTTGTTGGCGCCAAAATATTTCACGAAAGGAAAGAGTGAAAAAGAATCCCCCGATGCTCCTTCGCGAAGCACCGACGCGAAGCACCCCCGAGCATCACGGTCTCGCGAAGCACTGGAGGCGAGACCTCTCCACAAATGGCCTGACGTTCACGAGCTCACTGCGAAGCACCCAAGGCGGTACCTCTCTATGAACGGCCTGATGTTCGCGAGCCTGCCACAAAGCACCGGAGGCGGTACCTCTCCGCGAACATCTTGACGTTCGCGAGCCCGCCGGGAAGCACCCGCCGCCCCTTCACGCCATGTGAGTTTTGCTTCGCGACACCCCTATCCTATAAATACTGGGATCCCCCTAATCCCAAAAAGACGGACAATCCGACCTTTCGGCTTCTCCTCTCCCGAATCGCAAAGCACCATTCTCCCTGAGAATCATGAGCTCCACGAGGTACTTCTACTTTGCGTGGCGCCTTTGTTTTGTCTCATTTTGATCCCATCCTCCTAGAGGGATTCCCTTCATGAAGATCAAGGGAATTCACAAAAGAGGGGGATTCCCAAGGGAACCCGGGCAGCCGTGGGGAATTTATGCTTTGCAAAACACCCATCCTGCGCTAGTGATCCCCATGCTAAGGCAGAATCGCTACACATCGCGAAGCACACTGCCTCGCGACACCTTGCTTCGTGAGGCAGTGCTCCACGAATACTATTCCACTTCGCGAAGCACCCCCCATCCACACCTCTTCACCATGCTAAGGCCAAGGCACTCCACTTCGTGAAGCACACTCTTCTACTTGGAAATTCTTCTTCCCATGCGACCCTCCAGGTTTGCACGATGTGATTTCAAAGTCCCACGGACAATACCACTCGTAGCGTTGCTTCGCCTATTGCTTCTTCGCATAGGCACGCTAACGGCTATTGCTTCTTCACATAGCCATGCTAACGTGGACCCCTCGATGGTTCGCTCTACGACCCCCCTTGACCAAGGCCTTAATGGTACCTTCCCTTCCCCAAGGAGTGAAGGGTACCAGACTTGTAAGTCTTAGGGGTGCAGAGTAAACCCACCTGATCCGAGCTGTAGGACGTTAAACTGCCAAGCACCTCGTCCTCAACACATGACGTTAAACTGTGATCTAGCCCTGTGCTTCGCACGCAGGGTCCCCCCAGCTTGGACATTTTTTATGCCACGCGTCTCCACAGAGACGGGGTCACCCCCTCTACAAGGGATGATATCCTCTTTCTCGGAGTAGCATATGTCCATGGGAGAAGGGAGACCACCTTGGTGTAATCCCCTAGCCCTTCTTGCGGAAGGGTGCACCCCTGCATCTCTGTACTTCCCCACTACCAAGGTCAGTGGAGGGCGTGATAGGGAACGAGGCACCTCCCATCATTGGTCCCCAATCCCTATCTCTCCGCGCTTTTCCGCACTTCGAGCCTCCATCCTGGAGTAAGTCCCAACACCATGGGCCGCCTAACGCGTAAGCCCCTCTTCGCTTCTCACGGACGCATCCTTCACGACGTGATCATCAGGTCCCTGCAACCTCTTGTTTCTCACACAGAGCATGACTCACGTGGGTTTAGAGTGAGCACCGACCCTGACCCCCACACTAACCGAACTACGAGGACTTTGATCCATGTCAAGGCATGGTACGTAGGAAACCTCTACGAGGTTCAATCCCACCACTCGGTCGTCTATTAACGTCGAGTCCCACCCTCATCCAGCATGACGTTAAACTGTATTCCCTTGTCCCGCATGACATTAAACTGCACAACCATTATGAACTATGTGGCGTTTGATCCATGTCAAGTCATGGTATGTATGAAGCCTCCATGAGGTCCAAGACCACCGCCCATCATTTATTCACGTCAGGGATCACTCCTCATCCCTCATGACGTTAAACTGCATTTCAGCCCAGCGATAAGCCGTTGTGCCCAACCCGAACTACGAGGACATTGATCCATGTCAAGGCAGGGTACGTAGGAAGCCTTCACGAGGTTCAAGCCCACCACCCATCGGACCAAGGTCCACCATCAGGTCGGTTCGCTGACGACACCCATCGGACCAAGGTCCACATTCACATCGGCAAGCCGTCGTGACCAACCCAAACTATGGGGACATTGATCCATGTCAAGGAACAGTATGTAGGAAGCCTCCCTGAGGTTCAATCCCATATCCAATCGGACCAAGGTCCCTTCTTCACGTCGGTTCACTGACACCCACCATCAGACCAATGTCCACCTCCTCGCCAGTTCGCTGACGAAGCCCCCTTTGAACTACGAGGTCTTTGATCCATGTCAAGGCATGGTACGTAAGAAGCCTCCACGAGGTCCAATCCCACCACCACTGGGACCCCCTGGTCCTCCTCATGTCGGCCTTCCGACATCCATACCTGAACTACGAGGTCTTTGATCCATGTCAAGGAATGGTATATAGGAAGCCTTCATGAGGTTCAAGCCCACCACCAGTGGACCGACTGGTCTACATTCATGTCAGTTCGCTGACGATGTCCATCGGACCAAGGACCACCTTCATGTCGGTTCGCTGACGACACCCATCAGACCAAGGTTCACATTCACGTTAGCTCTCCAGCACCATCCCGAACTACGAGGTCTTTGATCCATGTCAAGGCATGGTACATAAGAAACCTTACGAGGTTCAAGCCCAACATCCATCAGGCCAAGGTCCACCTTCACGTCGGCTCACCGGAACCATCCCAAACTACGATGACTTTGATTCCCTACCACGAGGATATGTAGGAGGTCTCTTCGAGGCTCAAGCCCAACTTCACCGTCACACCATGATGGTCCCATTTCACTCCCCCTACACTTCATTCATCCATCCACCACCCATCATGATTCTCACCTGGGCTGCCATATCCCAGCGAGATCATGCCATTCTGCTCCTCTTCGCAGCCGCCCGTGGGCTGGTCCCGGTATCGGCACCCCTTCAAGGGAAGTTTCTCAATCCGATCCATTCCAGCTAATGCTTTGATCGGATTGATCCGTCTCCACTGGACGTTAAACCTACGGCATATCCTGTGTTAAAACATAGGAAGCTGAGAAAAACCTCAGATATACGTCTATGGTATATAATTCCCCGCACTCGATGTGGGATGCCTCGAGTTTCCACGCCCTCGAGAAGCCCTATGACAAGGGAGAAAAGACATACATGCCAGTTCCCCAACATCCAGACACGCTACTGATTCCTCGACGTGACTACTCCCCTGACTGAAGGTTGCTGCCCTGACCTGACCCTTTGGAATGTCTTGACAGAAGCAGTGTAATTTACCGGCGTCCATTGAAACATGGCACTAGGAAGAGTTTCACGAACAACATATTAAATCTATGAGGGAGGCCCGGACTAGGTGACAAATTCTGAGGAGGAATCCATAGAAGGAAGAATTGACACCCCATTATCTCGTTTCGATCAAGGAGCAGACATCCCTGAATAAGGTGCGAATTCCGCCTGCCTTTAGAAAGCGGGAATGCGGGGAAACAATGCAACGCGTCCTCCCCCGCAGACGGACGGATGCGCGCGCGCCCCAACGGAAACCGTCGGAAACAGTAGTGATGAAATTAATTCGATTTTTTCTTTATCCACTTGAATTACCTCTTTTTAATTAACATTCCCATTAACTATCCCTCACTCAACCATGAAGTTACATTTCTCATAATTTAATACGATTTATTTTTCAATGAAATGGAGGGAATAGATCCTTGGAAAGCCAAACAGACATCAAAATAAGTTCCATAAACCATGATATCATCTATAAATACATTTATACATTTCTCAAGAAACATAGAGAAATCAATCAACAAACATCTCTAAAATGTTCTAGGTGTTTTACATAGACAAGAAGGCATCCTTTAGTGTGAAAATGTGCCAAATGGGTGGGTAAGTATTGCCTTTTCTTGATCATTGAGATCTATATGAATTTATAAATAACCTAAATTTCCATCCAAGAAATAATAATGAGATGTAATGGTTAGTCATTCTATAATTTGGTCAAAAAAACAAAGAGGATTTTTTTACGTTTAGGTGGCTTTATTTCATTGATGGTAGTCAATAAAAACTCACCAACTATTATTCACATGTGTTAAAATAAATTAATTACTTTCATTTGACAGTACTGTTATTCTTGTTTTCTAAGAACAATTTATATTGGGTTAACCCATTTTCTATCTGATATAGGATAAATGATCTCAAGGGTACGTAATTTACTGGGTTACAATTATACCACAATAATGAGAGTGGTATTTAACTAACATTGTTTTTCGTTATGATCTAATCCTCATCATCAAAATATTTATAATTCATAAGAATAAGTGTATTAATCGGATTAATATCGGCCAATGTATATCCTATCAAACTTTTACTCCCTATTATATTGTCAAGCAGTTTTGATTCCTACTTTGGATAGAGGAGATTCAAAATAATGACATGTAATTTTACAATACACACTTGATGGGAATATTTTAAATTAGATATAAGTGGTTATAATTTCACCACCGCCTGTTTTTTGATTTATGGATCATATATAAGGGGATTGAGGTCCATGATTCTATAAATCTTCTTATGTTTTTTCTATATTTAAATAAAATCAATGGAAATGATATTTGGAGATTCAAAGACTAACTTGGGTACCTCAAAATGAAGACACTCATTGATGAAAGAAAAAAATATATACATTTTTGAATCCACACAATAATAAAAACAAAAATCAAATAAAAAATAATCCAATTGTGGTGAATAATAAAATGAATCAATGTATGGGTTGTGGAGATAATGTTTTATATGTCTAGTTAGAGAATAATTCCATTGAATATATAAGAAGTGGGGAGTTCCCTTCAACTAGGTGTTTCTTGAAAACATAGATATTAAATCACACCCTTTCTCCAAAATTCTATATGGAAATCATACCATTATGAATGTTGATGATCCAATTTATTGTTTGAAGGAATATACATCCTAGTTAGTGTGGAAGATTTCCTTTGGTTTAGGTGTCTTCTATCATTAGAATGTAGTTGTCTTTTGGTAAAGAATAGAGTATACATTCTTATGAGGAAATGCTTGATCACCCTAATGGGAATGATGTGCTTTGTTTGGAATGTTTCAGGATTATTCTCTTTGGTTGATTCTATCCAACCTTAAAAGATGTTTCCATAGGGTAAGGCATCACATTAATAAAATCATGAAAATATGGCATTGCATTATAAAAGAAGGTGACCCATATGGAGAATGGTATCATGAAATTATAGAGATCCATTCATTCAGTTTTCATTATTTATTGAGTCAAGGCCAATATGTTCCTTCCCGGATTGATACACTTGTTCCCATTTAGTATCCATATATAGGTGAAAGGCACTCTAAAAAATTATGCATAGCGAGGAATATTTTTAACTACATCAATTAAAAGAATATTAACTTTTTCCTTTTTAAATGTATCCATTATTTAATTATAAATATCATTATCAATAATTATATTAGATCAATAGAGACTTTGGGGAATGGAAGAGGAATGTATCATTTTGGGGAATCCACATTGGTAATTTATTTAAAATTTTGTCTTTATTTTCATCACATATAACTTTTGAGCGTAGATAAAGAGAGTTTTAAAGAGAAAGACATACCATTTGGGTAGAATCCTTGGAAGAAAAATATTATTTACAACTGTGATGTTTTATTTCATAAAAATTTTATTTTTTGTATATGCAACTGGTTGGGAGGTATTTTTTTAGAACCATTCATCTTTATCTCATTTAGGTTGATTTAAGATTGTCCAACATGAGTTTTTTGGTCTTGAAGAGTCGAATGGATGGTCTGTTGGAACATGAGTTTATGGGATTCCATTTGATTCACTATTTCCTTGAGGATCGGTTCAAATTTGGGAGGGTGATAAGGAAGATTATTTTGAGATGTTAAATTATAACAAGGTTTCATACCTTGGCCTTGTTGATACATGTTATTCTAGTGGTAGCTTGAGTTTCCTTCATGTCTGAATTATGGTTGTGAATTCCACATGGGATTTGGAATTTTACTAAATGTTTATAACATGAATAGATGTGTTTGTTGGATTAGACGACCAGTGAATACTATAGCACAATACTCAAATAAATTCATATGTTATGGTCCGCGGTCAAGGAAATGAGTGTTATCAGAACACATACCACATTTTAATCGAACAGGAGGTGAGTGTGAATTACATTGCACATTTTATAATTTTTTATAAGGGTATTCATCTCATCATGTTAATTATCTACCTTTTGGTCTTGGTATGAATGACATGACCCATGTACTATTGAGGTTGGTTAAATTTCTCATGTACCAAATTCTTCTGCTTTTTGAGCCATGTTGGCAATTAAATCATGATTTTCAGAAGTAGATTTATCAAAAAGAAAAACATTATCTACAGAATATATCATTACACAATATTTGGATAAAAGTCCCTCATAGAAATATTTAATATGTTATTGTAAACTAATTTTGTGTTTGGGGAAACATGAACAATATCTTTTGAATCTCTCGAAATATTCTTGAAGGGTCACTCCTTGTGATTCTTTAATTCCGCATTTTTCATTTCCTGTTGATGTACATCGGGATATAGGGAAGAAGATCTCGTTAAAGAATTATTTTAGGTCAATGTAGCCCCCCATTGCGGTTAAAAAATAGTACATCCAATCTTTGGCTATACTATCATTGGATAAATGTAATGATTTAATCTTTATGAGGCCCTTATACAAAATTTAGGGTTTCATGGTGGACCAAACTATTTGAAACTCTTTTAGATGTCTATTTAGGTCCTGACAATGAAGATCATGGGATTTAGGAAGAAGGTGGATGAGTCTTGATATATGCTCAATGATTTATTCTTCCTCAATATATTGGTTGTTCATAGGTTCGTACTCTAAATCCAGGGTGGTCAGTTCTTTTATAGTTTAATTATTTGCAGACATGGTTTCAAGAGATTCATTTGGATCAATATTTGAATCATTTGGGAAAAACTGATGTCCAAAAAGGGTTTCATAAATATTAAATGACTTCCTTCCTCTGTATGACCTAATTTTTGTGTGATGTGTCTTTTTAATTGCTGGGTATAATTCAAGAAGTTTTACTTTATTTGATCAGGTCATGTAAATATGTTATGAAGTTTGTTTTTTTTGAATTTATTAACTTTTATGAATGAATATGGATAAAATAAAATAACAAAATAGGGGATAAAGGGGAAATGAAAATATAATGGTATACTATATAATTAGAGAGTGATAGAGAGAGGAATAGATAGAGAAAAAAGTAATGCACAAAAAAAACTAAACCCAAAAAAATATCAAAAGGGATTGGACTTATTGAAATGAGTTCAAATAAAAAATTAAAATAAATAACCAAAATAATTTTCGAGATAGAAAATGACCTTGGATCCGTATAAATCACATAAAATTTTTTTCATGTTGTCGAGCACCCCAAATAAAATGTTTATATTTTACTAGTATTTCCACAATATTGCTCGAACCCCACATCATCCCTTAATGTATCCTATTACAATTAATTTATAAATAATTTTTTGAATAAGATAATTATTAATGAGATTTTATGAGATTTTTGTTTTTTTATTTATTATAAATGCATAAAATACTAATACAAGAAAATATAAATTGATAGATTCTATTAAGCGTTATCATACCTAGGAAATCTCATGATTCTCAGCATTTATCTATTCAAGGCAAAGGATTGTGATATTTTAGTAACTAGGTTTTAACACCTATAACATGTATATTACTATGTTTACATTAGGATACCTCGTGTGGTTTATCTAAAAACAATTTGTAATTCATTGATTACCACCGATGATTGGGTGATAGTTTTTCAATATCATAACTAGAACTCACCATGGAAACACATGAAGAACTCGATGAACTATATAGGTATGTAATTTATTTTCTTTTGATATCATGTTATATATATTAGTGGACATAAAATTATATATAATAGATCAAATGACTCTATATATACCATACATACTATGTAGTTAAAGGAGTGATGAAGAAATAGAAAATGGTGTATAAAACATCACATGAATGGGTACCCCTAAGCATGATCATATGAGTTGAGTTTGACATACCAATACATAACTCAATAAAAGTTTAAGAGTGGATGATGAAAACTGACAAACACAACTATAATTTAAAATATCATTCAATTATTATAAAAATATTGGGATTTACAACATTTTCCTCCCTGGATGATCAAGAAGTGTTTAGAACTCTATTTTTTGTGAGGAAGAAATAGATTTTGAAGTTTCACTTCCCATATCATCTATAACATCTAGAAATTATGAGAGGAATAATTTTTGAATTTATAATGGATTCACATTTTCTCATCGTCGAATTCCTAAATGTGGTGCCCAATGTGTTTTTTATACCAAATTTTATAGGTTGTTTTGGGAACCCTGATTTCTAGAAACCACATGGACCATTGTTTTCACACACCATAAAAACATATCATGACATTAAAAAAACTAATAACTTTTTTTTTCATCCCTTATAATTACATTTCAATTTTGGCATCAATATAAGGTATGTAATATTCAATATTTCCAAAATATAGAGGAAATCATTTGACTCAATACAGATTCATTTTTTTGGAGAGATCTGTTAGGTTGGGACTTTTAATTGATCAATTGGGATATGGATCCCACATGATATTTATATCTAAATATATTTTGTATTAGATCACAAAATATCATCCAAAATGGATGCACATCTTAGTAGAGGTGTGCTGTTTAGTCATCTGGTGTGCTTGGATTCATGTGCAATATATAACACATTTATTGAAATTCATTGAGGATCATCAAAATCACCTCCAACTACAATGAAAATACCAAATAAAGTGAAATATACATTTTAAATGATATCAATATTAATTAATTTAATCAATCATGATGTAATGTTTGTTATAATAATTTTAATTTACAATACATAATAAGA
This sequence comes from Viscum album, assembly GCA_963277665.1. Lineage (NCBI taxonomy): Eukaryota > Viridiplantae > Streptophyta > Magnoliopsida > Santalales > Viscaceae > Viscum > Viscum album. Next base: position 130,939,793 of record OY728134.1, on the reverse strand, counting down.
TTAACGTAGTGGTGTAAGGGTAAAAATGAATACAAAATTTTGATACGATCAAATATGAGAGAATCATGTGATTCCATTATCTTTTAATGAGTCATGGGGGATTTAATCATGAAATATTGGATCAAAACATATTGAGAAATTAATCTTTTTAAAAATTAGTAAATTGAATGAGATATAAAAAATATGTTAGGACATCATAGGATTGTTCTTGAGTACATGATTTGTACATACTAAAAAAATCTAATAAAATTGATAGGCCAATCCAAGGGGAATTATAATTTTTGGATTCTTCCTAGTGAACAATTCTATTAAGAATAACATAATTTTGGGATTATATTGTAATGTCTATAAAAATTATTAAAATATGTGGAACCAACTAATGGATTCCCCATACATATTTGTTATTGAAGGATTTTTATAAAAACATTACTTATATTAGAATGATTAAATGTTAGAGAAATTTTTTTGAGAGTTTTTTATAAGTAATCCATATGTCTATCCTTGGAAGATCTGCTATAACAAGCCAACAATTTATTAAGGAGTCGCCAACTGGTATTGGGAAAAGTATTTGGATCAATATAGAGTTACAAATAATATTGGTTCTAGAGATAGTCAATAATTGCGGTGCATGACACACAATTATTATAGTATAAAAATATATGAAGATATTTGTATTAACTCAATTTGATAAAATTATATTAGGTTTCTCACATATAATCCCCTAGATTTTGATAGTTAATAATGTATGAAATAATATATTTTTCTTAATCTATTTCCAATACAATTAGATTAGCCAAACAAGACATATAAATTTTATAAATTTCTATCCCCCTATATTCTATCCCTAAAATTATTTAGATATTCCATAAACTATATAGGTTTAATATATAACTGATGTAAAAAAATAATTAAAATAATAAATATACTAATGAAAATTATAATGGAGACACATAAAAAAATCAAGATTAGTTGAATAATGAAATAGTATAAACCACAGTAATTGGATGCAAAAGAAATAAATGGTTTATAACTAAATATTATAGTGGAAGACATCTATTTTTGAAAGAATAATTGGACAAAAAAAAGAAAATTGAGCGAAAATTGAATGGCAGATCATCTTCTAAAATTTTGAGATGCCGAGAATTAAATTGGAATCAATTAAACACTATGTATAAAGGAACTGACATTGTTAGTAGGCATTGAATTATCATGATTGAAATATATTCCTAATGATTTTAAATCATGAATTTCTGTTTAATTTCAGGAATAATAGATTCATATTCTTATGTGGCTCGGATCTACAAGGTTTAATGGCTTCTATTTTTTTCAAAGGATCTTCATAGACTCTATAGAGGTTGACATATTTCATGAACCAAAACAATTAACATGGTGAATTATATTTATGTCACGAGTATTCATTATCCAATAATCTCATGGATTAATAGAGTTTCACAGATAAGTTTACACATGAAAAATAATTTATTTCTCACCATTACATGATTATGAATAACCTTATGTTACAACATTTGAGTACCTTTATAGATCACATAACTGACCTGAGTACCTTTATATAGTGACATATAGCATTATGCTACACCATATCCTCCATCGTGTACACTTACAAAGGTAATGAAATTATTATTTCCATTCTCTCATCTTAATATAAACAAAAATAAAAAACATGAATTATGTATTTATTCCAATAGAAGTCTATAATTCAAGCAATTTTCGTAGCATATTCATTTCACAATTAATTATATAATTTTTATCAACATACAAACACACATTAGACCATCATATAATAAAATATATTTAAAAATTTATGAACTATGTTAGGAATGACTATAAAATTTTAACATATCTTGTATAAATAAAACCCTTCATATATAAATAACTAATATTATTTTAAATAAGTATTGTATTAAAATATTTAATAGATGTATAAAATAATCATTAAAAATCATCAAATGAATATAAAAAATATCAAACATGGGATAATTATTGTCTACATTTTATGAAAAAAATCTTTCATAAATATTTAACAATATTATTATGTCATTAACATTGTATATAATATATTCGTGATAATTAAAATATTAATAATAGACCCAATGAAAGCCTATATCTGACTCTGAAAAATGTGTACCCATATATGACAGTTAAAAATAATTTTTAACAAATTATTATACATAAACATTTCCAAATTAAATATTCTTCTTACATACCATGTCCAACTATAATTTTCTTAAATAATATTAAATATAATGGTTAATTAAATATTTTTTATGTGTTTTCTGGTTAGAAAAAAATATAAACAATTATCTTATTTATTTACACGCTTCAATAAAATATGAAATCATACACTTATAAGTTTCAATTGAGAGTTTTGAAAATGATTTTTTGGAATAGAAAATCACTAGAATTATCAGATATAATTGAAATTTTACCAAAAATAATATTAAAATCATATAATATATCATTAATCTAAATTTATCAATAAATAACTTTAGGATAATTGTTTTGTATCACTACATCTAATTAAATTCTTATCTAGAAAATGTCATATATCTGTGTTTCACTTTCAGTGGAGAAAAAAATAATCAAAATTTGAGATAAACTTTTATCATTATTCAAAATGTGTATAGTTTGAATAAAATAAACTACAACTAACAGTTCAATTAATATATCTAAGATCTATAATTATATATTTAAAATGGTATTAATTAGTATTCGACTAAAATATAGAACAAAATTAAACTGTAAACATTATAATTGTTATAGATACAACAAATTATTGTAATCTAGAAAACATACCTTCATACAAATTAATAGAAACCATCCTTACAGATTCATACCAATCCAATTTGTAAATTTTTATTCATTGTATATGTAATTTAAATATATTAAATAAAAGAATTACCATTTAACATGTTGTTTAAAAGGTATTGATTGATTTTAAAAAATTCCATCTTTTCATTGGTAAATTTGTAATCCAAGAAATTTTTTCAATTATCTAATTTAGATCATATCAAACACACAAGTCACTAATTTGTAAAAAAATATTATAAATTATATAATTTTCAGAACCAAATATAAAATCTTCTACATATTTATGTATAATATAAATATCATCGATAAATATATTTATAAATGTGATTTAATAATATTTTCCTTCATAAAATTAATTTCTAAATAACAATTGATTTATTTTCTCTAACCAATCTCTAATATATTTCATAAAATATTATAATAATATATTACTTTTTTAAATCTACTAAGAAGTATTTTCTTTTTCAAAAGTAGGGCTTTTTAATAAATACCTATTTAGAAATTATTCCAATAAAAATTAATTATTTAAAAACATTTTTCAGGATTTATTATTTTGAAAATATCAAAATTCTAATAAAATAATAGAGGACATTTTCTTGTAAATGGGAAAAAATAATATTCAAATTAAATTCCATATTTCTATGAATAACCTTGATCCACTGGTCTATATTTATATCTAAATATTATTCCAACATCATTATAATTATTAGGAAAAATCCACATAGTTCATATTATTTATTTATATTTTTGAAATTGATCTAAATTCAAATTCTTTTTTATTTTAAATTTAATTAATTTTTCTTGAATAAAATTATTCAAATTTGAAACATATAAATAAATATCAAAATTAACAGTCCCATAATTAGTAATAAATACATAATTAATATATAAATTTATAATATATTTCTTAGATTGTATTCACGATTCAACATATAAAATTATAGATTCAATAGAGTTAGCATTATCGGATTTCCTATCATTAGGTTTAAAAAATTTATAATATTTATTATCTAATTTATCTTTTTCAATTTGTATAAAAACATTATATCCAAAAATTATATAAAAACCAGTTTTAGATATAAACCATTAAAACAACTCAAAAGGCTTATTATTTAGAACAATTCTAATAGAATCATTATATAATGAATTAAATGATACATTTACCACTTCATCCCAAAAATACATAAGAAAATTAATGTAAATAAACATTGATATTTCCATTTCATGAATTGAAATATTATTTCATTAAACCACACCATTTTATTGAATTTTTTAATTGAATAAAATCAATGATTATATCCATTGTATACAAATAATATATCAAATTATAAATTTACAAACTTACTACCTCTATAACTTCTGATAGATACAATTGATAGATTTTTTAAACTACAAATAATTTAGCAGAAAGCAGTAAATTTGGTTAGAGTTTCACTTTTATAAGGTATGAAATAAATCTCGATTATTCTACTAAAACCATCAAATATTAAAAATATATATTTCTCTCCACTAATACTTGTTAGTTTTTAAGGACCAAATCTATTATGATATTGAAATTTTACACACTAAAAATTACTTACATCTTTTATATATTTTAATATTTTTGTATTTTTTTTCAAATTTTAAACATGAGTGAAATAAAATAATTACTTTTATAAAACTATGAAAATTATTGAACAAGTTAATTTTTTGAAAACATATATAATTGTTTGAATTTTTCATCTCTAAGTTTCCTATTCTCTCTAAATATCATCAACGTCATTGAGATTTAAAAAATATAACCTTATATTTGGTTAGATTGGAAAAATCACTAGTGTAAACATCCACTTTTCTATTTATAGAAAATAAAACTAATTTAGTTTAAAAAAATATACATTATCATTTCCAAATATTACATCTGTAATATTAATATTCTCCATGTAAATTTGGCGATAACATTAAATTAATATTGGAATCTTCATTTATCAAATCCATATTGTACTTTTTAATATATTCAAAATTAGTATATAACTTTTCATTGAAATTGAATCTATAGATCTAAATTTAATATTTTTTTGTTAATCTTATAATAATCATTATAAACACTAACTATTTCTACAAAACTAAATCTAATCTTCTTTGATTATATTTATTATTGACTAAAAAAGTAATCAATTAATTTATTTTCATATTTTAGTATCAATATATCATAATCAAAGTTATTTTTAAATTCAACATTCTAGTAAATATAGATATTCATATTTTAAATTCATTTATTATTTTTATAATTTTCCTTAACTAATTTATAATTTTTATTTATTATGATAGAATAATTTTTATTCCGAAAAAAATCTTTATTTAATACGTTTATTTGAATTTCACAATCACTGAATCAAAATTAAGAGTAGAATCATAATCGATTTATATTCCATCTGAATTCATTTCCTTATGATAAAAAGAAATAGGAAATACTAATTGAGTTAAAAATAAATCACATGTCGTGTAGTGTGTATTAAAAAAACAAGGTTCCATGTCGGATATAATGTTTACATGTCCCTACACAAATCTATAAATTCTACATGATCCAATCATCTAATGAATTATTTCATTTCCTTTTTCCTTTTTTATTTTTTTATATAATTTTTTAGTGTAGGAAAATAAATCCCGATGTTCCCTTTATTCCATCACTAATAATATGTCAATAATAACATATCATCTTTAGTGCTAAAAATAAAAATATTGTACAAATTTTTATCATCCCTTTTGAACTTCATCTTTCTTCCTTTTTTCAGAAATTTGTACAACTTCATGCTAAAATGGTTTGTCTCCTTATGACATTCATGACACTCAAATTCATAAGACTAAGAGGATTAATTAATTTTATACCTAAATTACATATCATTATTATATGTATACTACTCATTAATAATATTTTTCTATTTAAAATTATACTATAGAAAAGAAATATTTAGTTTATATAATCTTTACTCATTAATTTTTTACATTCATCAATCACCTCATTCATTAAAATCCATATTTTTTGTAATATTCTAAGTTCATTTTTAAAATTATTATTATTTTATAGATATTTACCAAGTTTATAAATTCCATTTTTAATTCTTATTAACCATTATAACATATATTTTGGTAAACCATCTTATCCTACCTTGAAATCTTGGAATTCTGTGAAAATAATTCCTTATACAATTCTCTTAATATTTTCTTTACCATTATGTGTGACTTGTGTAATTATTCAAATATAAAGGGCTATATTACTAGAGAAAAATTTATATATTTAAAATATCTTAATCCTTATACTCTAATACATTGTTTTAATTATGGAGGTAGAGGATTTTGAAGGAGGTCTTGAAGAGTTTTCGAATAGATGGGATGTTGGAGGTAGAAAATCTAGATGGAAGAAGTAATGAAATTTAGAGCCACTAGATTATCTATAAAGATGGATGATTCAATTTGGAGGAGATAGTTGCAGTTTAGGGTGAATAGTGTTGGGGTTTTAGAACTATCTCCAAAAAGGGATTGTTGCACTACGCAGATATGGCGGTGGTTAATCACCTTTATAGTAAATGATGGACATAACATAAAGTACCTAGTGACGACACAAACTCGTCATTTATTTTGGGATTATAAAACGTGGTTGTATTGGGGGTAATATTGCCATTCCCTAGTGTATTGGATTCATAGCACTGAAATAAACACAAATCATAGAGGCTAGTTAGACCAGAATGATATGACTTGGTCACCTTCCTCTATGTGGCAGTCCTTCTGATTTCAAATAAATTTCAACACGGTTCTAGGGAATGCAATTTTGTCTTATGTTTTAAATAATAAGTAAATATTCTGAATTCCATCTGAAAATAATCACATTCCAAACGTTTCACTAATGTATTTTTTGATCAATGTTAATCCTTTATTGGATATTCCACCCCTAATCAGTATCATTCAGCTCCATCCATGGAAGATTGATCATTAGTGTTTCTATATGACTTCCCTTATTAACTTCCCTAGGTTTTAGACTTATTTGTCGTATGGTAAGTGTTTGTTATCTTTGGAATAGATGGTTTTACTAATGTTTTTATAAGGTAGTGTATTTGTTGTTGTGTTCTAGGAGGGTGAATGTGTTCTTCTTTATTGTGGGCCTCAGTGGTGGATTTCTAATTACTTCAAACATGTGATGTGAATCAGAATTCCTCATATAAGGTTATTTATCCTTCATTTATCATTTAGATACTACATTCATGTGGGGTTATGGTATTATTTATCTTGGGGGATATATTATATCTCGATTAATAATGATAATGAATTATAAATATGAAAATTTTTAAATGGAAGGGGAATGAAATTACATGTTTTATAGATATGATATAATTTATATTATTATGGTAGGTTTTTAATGCCTACATAAAAATCATAGTTGGTGGTAGATTTCTTTTCCCTATTATTATTCTTATTTTTGTAAAATTTTACTATTTTTTATCAACTAAAATGGGAATGGGATAACCATTATTTATATCTAGTTTATAAAATTATATCCATAGGTGATTTTGGAACTGTGTGAGAAATACCATAAATAAATATGATCAATATAATGAAATCCACATTCTAAATCTGAAATAATATTGAGAAGAAAATATATGTGAAGATGTGATGTGTGGTTTTTATGTGGGTGGTGATGTTTTTATTTTAGGGAAATAGAGTTTCTGTAAGATAAGATGAGTTGTGGTTAGTTCGTGCTAGATGTAATGATACATGGTTTGTATTTGGATGATTTGATGATATGTGTGGTTGTGAAATATGAATGTTCTAATCGAAAGCAGTGGTGATGTTGTGGATGTGATGATGAAGTTGATATGTCAATGCGATGGTGGCTGTGCTTTATGGTTGGAATGTGTGTGATGGGTTGTTTTTGGAAATGTTGTTTTCTTCAAGTTCTCTATGTAGTGATGAAATTGAATGTAATTGTGTAATTGAAATGGTATGGTTTAAAATAGATATTGAATTTTTAATTTAAATGGGATTTTTGAAAACAATGAATATTATTATATGTGAATTAAATTGGATGAAATATTGAACTGGATGGGAATAAGGTAATGTGTTCTATTAATAAAATTGGTTGGTAAGGGGTAATATATAAATTGGATTAATTTGAAATTAATGTTGGAGTACGGATTGTTCCTTGTTGTGTGTTTTTCTCTATTTAGTAGTGGTATAAAATGTGGTAGTTTTTGAGGATGGGTGGGGATGTTCTGAGTTTGTTTGTGTATTACATTGCAACATATAGGTTTGGATACTATATCACTTTTTATAAATATTTTTGTATATTTTTTCATGATTTCGATATGCAACCAAATACCTCATGCACTCTGAACCAATATCGAAATGTGTTCAGTGTGTTTTCCCAAACATCCCAACGACATGGATGGATGATTGGCTACCCTATATTCCCATCCCTTTATTCAAGGATAATTAGATATGTATGTTTCATTATGTAAATAAGTGAATGGTTTGACATTGGTTTTTTTTAGATGGTGATGTGGCTTAATGTTAAGTCCATGAATTATAATAGGTGGAAAAGAGATGTTTTTCATCATTTTCAAAATACCCTACTACACTAGTATCTGGCTAAGATGTGATGTAATATACTATGTGATTGCAGGTGATGTGTGATGTGATGTAATGGCATCAGTTTCTACATATGAGAAGTAATGTGATGTATTGGCCCAGTTGTCTGTGGGAGAGATGTGATTTGATGGGGTATAGAAAACATATGGGTGTTTTTGGACATAAGATGTTGGGTTGTGAGATTGTTAAATCACAAGGTAAAGTGGTTCAGGTACCCTAATTTATATTGATATATTTATTTTATTACAAATTGATGAATTATTTAGGTAATAATACCTTAGTAATGATTGTAATATCTTGTTGATTAACTTACATGATGTTTGTTCTACTATTTTCCCATAGGTTGATTATTATTCACATTAAATTATGTGCATGGAAGACATTTGGTATGATCCTAATTAATATAATTTTATGATCACTTTACATATATAAAAACTATTTTCTAGGTTTTAGAAGGACCACATGGACCGTGATGTACATTACCTGAACAAACCTTTGGTTTTTTATTTTTTCAATACATTATCATTGCTTTTGGGTTTTTATTTATAGACCATTAATAGTACCTACTTTACATCTACAATAATTTTGTGATCTTTTTTTGTTTAATAATATTCTATTATGACATTTAATTTCATTTGGTTGATCCATCCTATGTTAGGATCCTATTATTATTTATAGTAATTCCACCAACTTATAATATTACTATATCCCTGTTCTGGTCAACATAATGGGGTCTACAAGAGGTGGGAATTGTGGTTTGAATATATTTCATCCATTAATAAGGACCTAGAAAAAGAATATTTGGATGTAAGTGGACATGATATAGTGTTATCAGAGGTGTTAGTTGAGGGATAAAATTTTTTCTGAGTTAGAAAGAATGTTGGTTCAAGGTTCAAAAGTGAGATGATGTATGTTGACCATTTTTTAATGACATAAGTCAGGGAAGAACATCTAGGAAATGATATTTAGAGATCCTAAAGAAACTATATGTGGGATCTGAGCCTACTAAATGACCATGTAAGGTGGCCCCTCTTCTAGGGTAGATTCCTAGGAGTGGTACATGCATCATAATGTAAATTTATTCATTTTTCAGTTGTGTGGTTCTAGGAAGGATGAAAATAATATTGAATAAAATGAATATTAATAAATGATTATACTATAATGGACAAATTCCCTTTTATCTACGATCCTTGTCATTTTCCTCATGTGGTTCTAGAAGTAGAGGTTTAGTAGGCAGATCTCGTTGATCATATAAGGGTATATTTGATTTTGGAGGTTGATCAGTAGAAGAACAAGTTTTTAAAATTTAAGTAATATGGTTTGGGTAACTATAAAGGTAGAATATATAATTTATAAATAAGGAAATGGGTATATGTGATCAATATCCCATTTAGTTTGTTCTAAGCCCTAATTTATTATACAGTTTTATAGACATTTATTCACATGTAGGGACATGTGCATTAGTTGGGAAACCATATGATGGTGAGTGGAAGGAGGCATATGTTTCATGGGTTTACCTTCAGAATGTTTTTTAGTAAGTCTTACATTCATTTACTATGTAGTTAGTGATGATATATGAGACCCTCTCTATTTATTATAAGAGTATATAGTTTTGGGTTATGAGAATCATGTTCATGTACCATTTTTGTCTCACCAATATCTTTTACTTAATGAGGCATCTTGTGTGAGATGTCTTGTGGAGGCACTCCATCCCACTATCAAGTATGCAGTTACACCTTTTACATTGGAAATGTATTTTAAGGTTTATATAAAGGGTGAGGTGCCTAAATGAATGAAATCATGAAGAGGATAACCAAAATAGGGGGACTGGAAACTGTTCTCTCAGAGTATTATTATTAGTGGTATGTTTTTGGATCTATATACTTTAATGTTTTGACCATCAAGGTGTTGACATCCGTAGCACCCTTTATGAATTTTGGTGCTCATGGTTTTCTTACATTTCTTGGAAGTCTTAGTCTATACTGATTTTCATTTTGGTACATGTTTATTGGAAGGATTAGTTCCCCATGGTTCATCAAGATCAATACTATAATTATGGATAATTTCAGCATTATCAATAGATTAACTAGATTCTGAGACTATTTTGGTAGAAGAGGCTGCAATATTATGATAATAGGAGTGAAAATGGGAAAAAAAATAGGTCACCCATAGGATGTTCCTTGCCATCATGGACATCAACATAGTCATGACTATGGAGGAGGGAATTATTTGAGATCCATAGAAGTTGGGTGCAGTTATTTTCATGTCACAGAGTAGACAGAGCCAGAGAGACCAAAGATCATATAGGTATGATAAACATGGGGTCCATCCCAAAGTGTTCATGGTTTAATTAATTATAATGAAACACTGTTATTTCACCTGCTATAGTCCATGATATGTGAATTGATGTAAAGTGGATTATCATGCCCCATGTTTTAGTTATGCCATTTAGAGGCCATAAAATCATGTTTGATCTGTTCCTAGGGTTTATATTTATATTGGAGCCACAACATTACCATATATATATATATATATATTCTTTCTATAGATGTAGTTTTATGAATTAATTCTCAAAATCAACATGTTATACTCCTTGCATAAAATTATTCACTACTTTAGTATGTAATAATTGTTCTCATGTATGGATGTCCAATGTACAATTTCTTTAGTGAGAAGAGTTATTAAGAGGGAATTATATGTGTGGAGATCCCTATTTCTTTTATAGATGAGTTTTCTATCGAATTAGTGGGAATTTATATAGACTAAAAACATAGTGTTATCCTAGAGTATCTATATTTTTCTCTTTAAGATATTGTGACACTACCACTAAAAATAATATTTTGAGTTTGGGAAAGAATTGTCGCTGGATTAGTCTCTAATTTCAATGGATCTCTATCAAATTGAACCATATGAATTTCATGATGTGAGGATTTAGATATATGCTCATATTTTGAATCGTTTCATCAAGAAAAGTGACATTGTAGGCTACTCATGTAATATTTTTGAAGAGGGAAGAATGTAATATAAGGATGTGTATAGACTATTGATGGTTCAAAAAGGTGATGATCAATAATATTGACCATATTCCAAGGTTTGGTGGTCTTTTTGACAATTTTTTGGGAGGTTTATGGTATTATATGAGCATTTAATGTCTAGCATATCACTCATTGATGGTGAAGGATAATATTCTAAAGACTACCATAAGATGTTGGTATGTGAACTTCATGTTTGTGTTAATTTAATAATTTATTCTGGACATAATATATGCATTTATAGTGAACATTATATCTTTATTTCATGAATTTCTAGAAAAATAGATATAATTTTTCATTAATAAAATAGTGATCTACTCAGAGTAAGAGTCAAAGCATGATGATCATCTTAAAACTATCTTGTATGTTCCTATAAGAAAACATCTATGTAAAATGTTTTGAAGTAAAATAATTTTGACATGAGAGTTGAATTATATCAAGAATGTGATGTCCCAATATTGTATTTAAATTGACATATAAAAGTTCAGGGAAGTTGATTATTGTGAATCACCAAAGAATGTTTTAGAGGATTGTAGTGTCCACATTCTTATACACTATTACAAGAGGTGTTTATCTGATTTACCATATAATATGTCCCCATTGAATGATTTTTTGAGAAATGTCCAGGAATTTATCTTGATTGTGTATTGTAACATATAATTTTACTACCTGAAGGGAAAATTGATCAACTCTATAGTGCTTCGGTTTCAACAGTAAGGGTTGATTAATTAAGTGTTTTGTGATACATCCCATATAGATTTAGGATTTTTCTTAGTGATTTATAAGGACATGACTTCTAACATATAATGCATATATCATCCCCATGACATGGAATGTGAAGGATTGGAAGAGGGAATTAATATTCACCTCTTTTTGTTTGACCTTTAAAGGTGTCAGTTTGTATTGTCAAGGTGAATGTTTGGTTGGATCTCCTGCCAGTACTAGACCAAATTTAGAAAGCCTTTCGTATCTCTAAGCTCTATTTCTATCATCATGATGACTACCATGTAATAGAATTTAGAGATTTGAATATCAAGGATGGTGATATATTTTCAAACTATATAGAAAAGATCTAGGATCATCAAGAGAATATATTGCATTGATAGACCCTACCATTGGTTATTGTTCTAAAGAGGCATGTATTGTGGGTGGAGTGTATATAGGATAACTAGACATAGATGCAATCCCAATATGATGATATTTTTTTTCATTTTGTTCCCTTCTCTATTCTTCTATGATGATGTAATTTTGGAAAAATGATGTTTTATAAAATATATATTTTAACTTGATATGTGATCTGTGATTTATGATTTAGACATATGAAGAGGGTAAAACATAATTCATAATCATTACATGATATACTATAACTTGATTAAAATTTTGTGGGTGAGATAGTACTACCCAAAGTGGAAATATAATGAACTGAATGATATAATTTCTATAATTATAAACATTAGGTTGTTTGTAATTATGGTTTTGATGGTATTTGAATTGTTCCATGTGAAGGTTGAGATGATGGTCTGGATGGTTTTTCAAAATATAGATTTATTCTAAATGGTAAAATTGTGTTGTAATGGAGTATCATGGCATGTTTTTGGACATTTTCATTTGGTTAGTGAGTCTGGTTGGTGGTTGTGTTCGGTCATAACAATATCAGTTTGAGGTATCTATAGGGGTGTTTACTTAAATATTTTTACCCATTCCCCTCATTTTTTATTGTCTGATGTTTGACTAGTTTGAGAGCTATTTTAAGTAATAGGACATACCATTCATCCAATTAAACATCCTGAATTCTAATCATGGAATTATCCTTTGGGGATCATGATGTGTTGGGGTGTGGTGATTTTGGATGTATAATAAGGTTTTGGGGAATGTGTTTTGGATCAATTTACAAAAAAATAGATTATATTCTCTGTCGATCTAAGGTTGTGGCATACCAACTTCTCTCTAGTTCATGGTTCCAATGTGTAGAACCCATATGTTCCTTGAGTTGTGGTGGATTTATTGTGGGTTGGTATTGGTTCTGTAATTTTATTCACATCGTTTTTATGGTATTATTTATATATTTTTTTGTATATCATTATGGTATATTTCAATATCTTGTTGTTTTATAGTCACACCCTTTATTATACAGTTCATTAGTTTTCTAAAATTTTGTTGGTTTGTCTTAGAGTATTTTCCATGATCTTATGTTTTGAAAACTATGTATAAATTATCGAATCCTTTTAAACATCATCAATTTTTTTACCATTTTATAATTTCATATATTAACCAACTGAATCCTTTGGTGTATTTTCACCCACTAATCTATTTGTTTTTACCTCAACCATGGGAGATCGATTTTTTTGTGTTTCTAGGTAACATCCATGTTTCATAGCCAAATATTTACAACCAACAAACTTTCTGGTAAGGTGTTTATATTAAGGGAATTATTGGTTTTAATGTTGTTTTGATAAAGTATTTTCTTGGTTTATGAGTTCCATGTTAGCCAGTGTGTTCTTCTTCATTGAGTTTTCAATGGCTTCCTTCCTCTTGATTCATGAATTTTTTGTGAATCTGAATGCTTTGTTTGTTTTATGAGATCCTCCATTCTAATTTATTTACATCAATGGGGAGTGTTTATGATATTTATTTATATTTGGGATGAAATTACATTTTAATAAGTGAAGATAAATAAGTGGTAATATGAACATTGAGATTGTATGTGGAAAGAAATTCTTGGTTATACATATTTGATATTATTGGTATTGGAATAATGCGGGCTTGATTCCATGATAAAAATAATGGCCTTTGCGGGATTTTTTTATTGTTGAGATTATAAAATAATTTTAGTTTTTATGTTTTTAGAAAGTTAAATGGTATTTGGATAACCACTAATTTATGGTTAATTAATTAATTGTCATTGGAGATTGATGGTTTCTATTAGAATACCCTTATATAAATAAGTGGAATTTTATGAATTCCCCTAGATAAATATAAAAAATTATTGTCAACCACTATAATGTTAATACGTGATGTTCGGTTATTATGTTAGTTGGTAATGTTTAGTTGTGGTATGGGAATTTTATGGGAGAGGGTGTTATGAAATGTAGTTTATATGTGCTATGTGGGTGAGATGTGGTAGGTCTGTCTTAGATGTGATGAGATTTGTTGTGTTGACATGGTGTGGTTGTGAAGGATTTTGGCAGTGATGTGTTTGTTCTGATGAAGTTATTATTGTGGTTGTGTGATATTGACATTGTGGGACTGTTATCATAGGGATGATGGGCTATTTGTTGGTGAGGTGTGTTTTGTTGTCATTGTTACGGAGGTTGTAATGGAATTAGGTTTAAATTATAAATTTAAATTTGAAAGGATGAAATATATAATTAAAATTGAATTAAAATGTGATGTTTCTATTATACTGTTTTTGTTAAATGTAAATTAAATGTGTTGAAATAATTAAATAAATGGGCAAGAAAATGAATGTATTTAAGAAAATAAATTCGAGGGTAATAGTAAAAAAAATATTTTTTAAAATTTTGAAATGAAATATGGAATGTGTAATGTAGATTTTTGTAGTATTGTGAATTTATTATTTGTATAGAATTTGGTGGTGTTTTGAGGTTGTCTGGTGATATTGTGAGTTTCATTATCCTTTGGATGTTAAACAATATAATTAGCTTTTGTACAGATATATTGCTATAACATTTAAGTTCATTAATATTTCTATATAAACCATACCCATGATGAGACCATTGTTTTTATAAACAACATCTTTTGGGGGTGTTTTCAATAACATACTCTTGGTATAAATAGATATATAATTACCCTCTCTTCTTTGCTCTCTTTTCCAGATGAGTTAAATATTCACGTGTTATGATGGCCACAAGTATATAATATAACCGTGGTAGTTATTTTCATAGATGATGAGGTGGAATATGGTGGGGTTCTCAAATGGTAGGAGGTAGTAATGATGATTATGTCTATCCTGTTCATGAAACCCTATAACTCATGTTATGAGGATTAGTTATGATGTTCTGGCCCCAGTGTCTATTGGTGAGGTTGATGTGATTTGATATCCAAGGTTTGTACAAGCAACATATTATGGGATGTAATTCTATAGGAGGATAAATAAGATAGGTTATGTGATGTGATGAATATAAAATATAGGGGAACCACAATGTTCTTATTTTGGGTGTGGTAATGGAAAATCAGTTCGAAAATTATTACAGGGAAACCTAACTGATATTCTTATTACTATATTATTATACATGGATAAATTATATTGGTTATTATGCTTACTTTATAATTATATTTTCTAGTATACCATCTTTGGGGTTGTTGGTTATGATATTTTCTCATGGGTCCATTATTATGGTTCTTTCACATGTTCACATGTCTCTTTGGTTATGTTATTTACGAGCATAAAAGTATTATCACTATATAAATATATGTACTTTTTAGGTTTTTTGGAGGAATACATGGAACATTAATTACATTACTAACCCAAACCATTGGACTATTGTATTTTCACTACTATAACATTAATTTGTTGTATTAATTTTGTGTCATTTATCTTAACTTTGTTTATTTATACATGAATTTTATGATTGTTTCTATTTTCTTTATCTTATGTTATCTTAAGTAATAACTTTTAGTTGAATCATTCTATAACTGTATAGTATTTTTATAGAGGGTAAATCCATCTTATTGATGATACTTTTTTTCATTGAGTACTAGTCACCAAACTAGGGCTTGATGGAGGTGGCACTCAGGGTTCATTATGTCTCTTCCATTATTATTGGCTGAGAGGGGAGCCCTTAGAAGGAGGTGATCATTAAAATACACCCAAATACTTATTGAACATTCTAAAATTTTATTTCATGTATAATTCATTACATACATTACAATATAATTACATATAATTTTCCCTATATTATATTTTTTAGCTATTATTGTTTATCTGGGAGTTTCAAATGATCCTCACTTTACTTCTTTAGGTATAATTATATATAATATTTCCAATACAGCTAATCACTTCCATAAATAAATGGGGTGATTTTTGGTATCCAACTATAATTATCATTAATACCTTCCAACATAAATATTATATCATTTTTCTATAGATTGTTTGGTCTAGGATATTAAGGATGTGATTATAGTTAAAATTAAAATAGCATATATCCTAAAGTATTAATATATGAAAATAATTTTTGGTATGGAATATATGAAACAATGGACTACATGGTGTGATAATCCATTTAACCATTAAAAAAATAGTAAATATAACACCGCAATATTTAAGGATATATTTCTTTAAATTAGATTCAATCAATTGATGGCTTCAAGAAAATGAATCCCAAATATTTTAAAATAAAATCATTTTATTTGATATTGTATTTTACATGCACCCCAAATCATAAAAAGTATGTGATATATATTTTTTAAATATTTATTTTACATAAAAATATATTAAATATGTTTCTATAAATAGTAATAACTAAATTATGAAATTAATATGTTTTAATCATTTATAAAATATCTTAATTGGTCATCAATTGATTATAATGAAAAATAAAAATAATTTGAACGAAAAATAAATGTTTTTCACAAAACATGTCTTCATGTGCATATTTTGTTTTTATCATAATAAATAAATTATTTACTTTTATTGAATGATTTTTTGAAATTCAGGTATTATTTATTAAATAAAATAGATTATCATACATCTAATATTTTTTCTATGCATGAGATAAGAATAACCAATTTTTATGCTTAAAACCCATGTTTTAAAAAAAACAATTAGTAATTCCATTTATCAACATGATTTTAAAATTAATATTTAAAAATTTTAGAAATTTTTCTCGACTAAAATTGCATAATATTTGAAATCATCATGAAAAAATTATCATTGAGTTAATGTTTCAAAATTTTATTAATATGTTTCACTTTTTAGGAATGTTGAAATATTATTTATTTTATTTGAAAATTTCCTTTCATTTAAAGAAGTAAAAATAATATATTTTGTTTTAAATTTTATTAATATTATAAATAGTTCCAAAATTTTTCAAATAAAAAAAATTTGGTGATTTTAATCAAATACGTGTTCAATTTATGAAAAAAATCATTTTATACCGTTGGAAACATTTTTAGTGGAAAACCATTTTTTCATCAAGTCCACGAGTATAAAATAAATTTTTTTTCTGTCAAATCCTTGAATTAATGATTCAGAAATGGCTACTATAATTACAATCAAGAAAATATATAATATAAAATTACTTAAAAGAAATCAGAATTAATTGTAAAAATAGTAGCAATTTTTTATTTTTTTAAGGATAGAACGAGTTTATTAGGGGTTAAACGAAAAAGATAAGGATTAAAGTGGCCTAAAACCATGTCCAATTCCTATTGTATATAAATATATCTGTAAAACATAATATATTTTTAATGAACCATTTTAGATACTTTTTCCCCATGAAAAATGTGGTAACAATTCTTTTATTTCTAAAACTCTATGTTTTTCATCTCCCACATTTTTAAAAGGGTACCCACTCCTCTCCTATTCAAACATCCAAATTCAATTAGTTTAGAAATTTAATTTTGAAATTTATCTCTTAAATACATCCCTATATCTATTATTCAATTATGGGATCAAAAACCAATCTAATAATTATTTAGATTTGAACCTATGAAGTTTTACAAAGAAGAGTTGTAGTTATAAACCGTGTATTTTAGTTTTATTTATTCCTTTACCCCTAAAATATACATAAAATAGGATAAAAACAACAAAAATATCTCCCAAATAGTAATATTCTATTATTTTATTAGTTTTACCTCCATTAATCTCTTCTTCCAAAAAATAATAAATAAAACTGTTGATCATGTGTTTGGAAGACTAACATTTCATGAAATGATGTAATTCATTTTCAATCACCAACTATCATGGATGACAATAATATATGATTAATTTTTTATATATAATATTTATAAAACAATTATACTTATTGAACAATAATATCACATCTATATTCATAACTTATGATCTTTTGGAAAACAATAATGTCGATCTTTTATATAAATGGACAATCGCCTTCACAAAGTGATGTGAATTTTTTTTGTTTTATTTTAACATGGGTTGTAAAAAGGATAGATTTAATGAATTTATATGATATAATTATGATACTTTAATGGTTTCACACTAATTATATTTATTTTTTTACATCCATTAAAAATGGAAACAACATTCATTGGTGTGTATACCCTACTATTTATTTTAACGATGTTAGTCATTTTTCATCATATAAAATTTATAGATGATTATAAATATGTATATAATGAATTTATATGATATTAATATTATTTTAACAATATATATATGATGTAATAATAATTAAATATTATGTAACAAAACTAAAAAACCAAAAAATACATGAAAAACTAAATAGTTATTACCAAAAATAAATATTTTACAAATAATTGTTAACCAAAAGTACGTAAAAATAGAAAAATAAATAATATATGTAATGAAATATATATAAATTTATTTTAAATAGATTTATATTAAATATATATTTATTATACATTTTTTTTGTAAATATTCAATGGAAATTAGATATTAGGTAAGGGTTTCTCAATTAACATTTACTTGTGCGATACATATGCCGGATTCCCCACTTATTTATTTTTTGTTGTGTATCTACAAACACATTATAATATTATATCTTGAATCTATTTATCCTAATCATTTTTAAATGTTTCATATGACATTATTTCTTTCATGGGTATTACGATTCAAAAGTTACCATAATGGTAAGGGTTTATTTCAAACATTCATCATTATTCCAGATTTGATATGTTTAAGACTCCCTTGGGAGGATAGTTTGATATTTATTCCATAAAAAATATTTTATTATTCCATAGTGGTTTATAATCTTTGAATGTAATAATTCCATTGTCCTCTCTTTGGTATTTAAAATTAATGATTTTTTTTATGAATATCTGAACTTTTTTCACTATTTAATGAAAATCCTTATTCTTATATATCTAATTTTCAAAAAATATTATCATAAATATTATTAAATTTCTCATAATGATTTAAAAAATATTTTTTTAACTATTTATGAAATTTAAAAAAAAATTAAAAGGAATCTTTCATTCATTTATTAAATGAGGAATTTTTTTTCTTTTTACAACAATAAGAAAATAATATTCTTTAACCAATAAAACATGTTGAGAATTACCCACCAAAATTAGAAATCAATAATTTAAAAAAAAAATAAAATCATAATTTTATTGAAATTATTTTCCAACTTATTATGGAGTATTTTAAACGTGATTTTCAATGGGAAAACAATATTTTCCTATAGAATACTTTTAATGTCATTTTGTTATATTTATATTCATCATTGTGGACAACCATTTTTTACCTTTTTCTCCATCATGAATATTTTTCAATGATTCAATATTTATTATTTCTCTGGATTGGTTTTGATCATTTTTACAGGTATGATCTATTTGGTAAAATTTTCCATTGTACTCTAGTTGGTTAATGGTTAGATATGTTTATTGGGGTTACTATTAATCTTTATAAACTAGTTTTTGAATAGGAACATTTATATTGATAATTTTTATTCATTGATGAAATTATTAACATATTTTATGCATGTTTTTTGATATTAATGTCTCTTTTAATCATGTTTCTCCTCAATCATATGTGGAATAAATTGAACATATTTAGTGATGGTTGGGGATCATTTTATCCCATCAATGATTTGGTATGAATCATGTGGAAAACTAGTTTGGGTATTTTGTCGAGGCCTTACCCATTTATGTAATATTTTAGGAGATAATTCTTTAATTAAATGGATATTATTTAACTAGTTTTACATTATCCCATTATGATATTATTTTTTATTTACATGTCAATATTAGATTAGATAGAATCTTTTTGGAAAATATTTAATATCATGTGAATTTTTAGGGAATTATTTTGATCACAATTTATTCCTTCCATATTACATTTCATGTTGATGTGATTGATTAAAGGGAATGTTTTTTATACGATTCCATATTGAGAATTTCATACATATTATTGAAATATTCCATTTTACCAATACCTTTACTTAGAATATGATATAACCCCTAAATTCTTTTGAATTTCCCTAGATTCTCAGAGGATAATTATGATTATTATGTATGGATATTGCCATGGGAATAATGGTGTTCTTAGTTAAAATTATATTTCATATTTTATTTTTTCAAGTGTAATGTAAATTTAAACTATGTATATTGTATTATATGATTACAAAACTATTCATTAATTTTGGATGACATAACTTATATCTAAAACCAGTGTAATAAAGTAACAACTAATGTTGGGCTATAATGTCTCGGTTCCTTATAATTAATCAGACTTTTAATATTGAATGATGTAAAAATGTAGTATTTTGTTCAGTATATAATGAAAAAATAGATAAAATAAAAATGAAATATTTTATAGTATTTTGAATAATTGTGATCCTAAAATACTCTTCAATAATAACTAGTCAAAGATAATTTCAATACCTACTATTAACCAAGACATTTAATGGAGTGATCACTTGTTTAATCAAACTTTTTTAGTACCGATATGCACACCTAGTGCCAATTTTTTCTTGATGATTCAAAACCTACTACTAATTTTCTTAATGTAGGACTCACACCCTAATATGACATCAATTTTATGTTGGAGCCCATGCCTATGCACATTCCATTTCTTTTGGTATAAAATATTGAATGCATTATATTGATTAGGAATATAATAAATAGATGGATAATTTATATTAGAATAAATAATATTTGCCATGTTAAAAGAATAATGACATAATGATCAGTAAAGAGTAGAATATTTGAAATTAAATGTTGAATTCATAAACTTTATCACTTTAGAATCATTGAATAGAACATTAAAGTTCCATTAAAATAGAATCAATGAAACAGTTTCCCAAGAAGATATTTTTCACAAATTAAGAAATTTTTTCCTTTTTCAATATTTTCATTAACCCAATATAGAGTATCTGTTTATGAAGAAATGATGTTATTATTCTACCTACCTTTATTGATTCTTATTGAATGGAAGTTTCATAAAATAATAATGTTCATACAATAGTTTAAAATACTTAAAAATATGGAATCATCTAATTAATTATATAAACATCCCATATATTCAGATAACAATTTCAGATTACCATAATTCCAATATTGATTTCATTAAAAAAAATTACAAAATGATCATCCGAACAAATAAGAAATTTTTAAATAATTAAAACCCAAAAAAATTAATCCAATTAATATGATATAATTCATTGATATAAATATATAAAATTAGAGTAAAAAATAAATTATATACTAAAGATCATTTCTGTAATTTTTTTATTATATTTTCTCTACCATATAGCAATAATCATAGTCATTAAATTATAAATTTCATCTATATGGAAATAATATAATAAAAAATAATTGAATATAAAGCTATGTAATTAAAATAAACAATATCAAAAATATAGGATGTTGAGGAAGATTGATTTTCAAAAAATAAATAATGTAATGAATAGATTTTGACTTATGAGAGATCATGTGGCATAATCCTTATGGTCAATTAGCATAAAATCACATAATGGAATGTGGTTAGTATAAAGAAAATTTTAAAAAAAATCTATGTGTGGTCACTTATGTTACTCTAAGGATTTCGATCAATTGATATTTCCACATTTTGTCCCATATATGGTATATTTAAAATAACTCACGTGGTATCTTAAATTTAACTCACATGAGTTATTTTAAATATACCATATTTATGGGACCAAATGTTGAAATATCATTACATAAAAATAACTCATATAATGCCTTGAAAATTACTCATAATTTCACTTGAAAAAACATCATGGAAGTTTGGTTTTTTGAATCTCGAAATATACTCATGGTAAGATTGGTTGTGGTCACCAAAAATATACTCATAATAGGTTATGTTTCTTTTAGTTTCTTATGTAAAAGTCAATAATGTGCCAATCAACGATGTGATTCTATGTCATCTACTTGAAAATTGGATATGTAGTAGTCAATTTGGATGATGAAATGACTTTGTGGATTTTACAACTACATCACGGGAAAAAATTCATTTCTAAAATTAGGACATGGTTCCATCCAAAAAACATACATGATTCAGCTATGATTATCTATAAGGTAATTTCAATGATATTCGACTACATGAATGAAATTGACTATGTGTATCTATAAATTTCTATACATCACACAAATAAATTTGTAACATTATCATTTGACTTCTATGACTTCTTAATTACCTCAACAATACTCAAGGATTTTATATACAATGAATATGTATTAAATAAATATAAATTACAAAATGATTATGAATATATTATAAAAACTATAAATCAATTTCAATATATGTTATATATTAATTGGAAAGATAAAATTGTAAATCAAATATAAAAAGGGGTTTTTAATTTTTTGAAAAATATTATAATATATTAACAACCAAGTTCAAATACTAATATGTTTCACCCAAAACCCACATTACAGTAGGTTTATATTCAACATGTATTTGTATAATTTAGTTATTATTCACTCATGATTCACCATATGGTCTTTATATTAGCGAAAAATTAATATATAATCATCTATATAAAATTCAATTATCTTCCCACAAATATAGAATTGAAAATTTTGTGTGGGGAATGTCAGTAAGTAGCCTAAAAATTAGGCAAGATGAATTGAATTAAAATATTGAAATATAAGTTTTTATGCTACTTAAATTATATATCTTAGTCATCTAAAGGATCCATTTATTTTTTATTATATTTATAGAAACCATCCATGAATAAGAGGTCATGGAAATGGTTATTTAATCAATTAATAAATTCATGATTTAGATAAGTAATTTATTCATTATGAATTAAATATTCATGTACCAGAAATTAATATAGAACATAGTTTTCATTATCTTATTCTTAATTCAAATAATTATAACCATCCATTTAGGATATTTTACATACTCAATGGAATTTTGTTTGACTTCCATTTAATGATCAGCTAACACCATAGAATCAGGATTTTTGGGGGTCCATTCCACCAACTTTTTCTAACAGTGGTGGATTGTATGTAGACATATGTCATGAATAAATAAATTTGGAACTAACACCTATGATTAAATTTGTTTACATAAAAACATGCATCAGTGAGTCCTAATAAATAAAATGAAATTGTTCTATTTTTTTGGATCTATGACTTGAATGATCATTATAGGACTTAGTTCTTCTACAATACCTAGATTCTCTTGCATTAACTAATCGTTGGTGATCAAAAATAAAAATTCAATTACGGTATAGCTATCATGAAATTCTTTTATATATAATGTTACATAGGTGTGGAATACAAAATCATTTACTAGGATCTGGGAATTGATATATATGTTTCATCATACTAGTTGAGGTTACACTCCTAATAGTGTGATGGTTTATCAGGACAAATTGATTCCATGGGAATAATGAAAAATATACCAAATTATTATTGTCCTATTTTTCGTTAAATGTCAACATGATCAAAGATCCTAGGTTGCATTTAATTGATATTAAAAACATTCACGTTCATGTAGATATACTCAAATGAATTAATAGTATGTATAAATTATATGATGGCCACTTATTCTGTTGATATAGGTAGTTTTACTAATGCATTTTCTTATCCATCATAAGAAACAAATGTATTTTTTGGGTTCTCTTCAATGGCTAGTGTGATATTGCGATATCTTACCTCTAGAATAATTTCATCAATATTATTGTTTGGTTGTACAAAACCTACATCAAAACCATTCCATGGATTAATTATAGAAACTTCTTACAAATTAATGGATTCATATTGTTTTATATCATTTTTAATGGTTTCATTTCATCCCAATTTTAAAAATATTTGTCGATGTATCATGATCTATAGAATTCAAATGAATTTTTTTATTATTGTGAGATATAATTTATATATGAGTACAATATTTTTAAAATTGGGGATGTGATGAGGTAACAACATCATTCATAAGTATACATGACATTACTATTAAGGAATTGAAGTCTATATCCTAGAAAATAACCATTAATTTAGAATTTGATTCAAGACAACAAAATTGTGCATTATGTCTAATAAATCTAAGAGGATTATACTCACCCAAATTATAACCCTGTATTTTTATTTAATAGTGTCAATATCATCTTATTTATACACTATACAAAAGTGACATCAGATAAGAATGATTTTTAATCCTAAATAATAATCAAATATATGCTCAGTGAATATAGAAACTGTTAATTTTTATATAAACATATTATGGATTTATTTGACCATATATGGAAGCTTCATGATCTCAATAAATAAAATAAATAAAATTATTACACTATGTGGAATCCAATTACGCAAGGTACATTTCAAAAGTAACCTCATAAATCTTGAAATATTTTGTACACGAGAGCACCAAAATTAGATAATCCTTAAGTTCCTTTGAGAGATGAAGTTGATCCAAGACTAAATATCATATAGTGATGATAAAATGATTCATTAATATATCACAATTTTGATATAAATGATATTATTTTCTACCATGATTTTTTCCCTGATCTTGAGAATTTAAGTCCTAGGTACACTATTGGGAAAATAACACCATTTACAAATAAAACATTGGGATGTTTTTTTGTGAGATAGGCCAAAAAATATTTCCTTCTAGTTTCTATAGACTGGGTGATTTTCAATCAACAAATTTTTTCCACATGCATAATTAGAGTATAGAATGATTTGAAATATTTAGAATTATATTTATTCTCTGATTATAATCTCATGAGTTCTTATCTTATGGTATCAGTTATATGTTGGATTATATGAATTATAACACCATGAATCCATAGTCAAGCTTAATTATGCATAATTTTCCTCTATAGGATCATATGAAAGAATTTGTGTGGAAATTCATTTCAAAATAATATTTTAAATAACCATATTGATTTCTCAAATGGAAGATTGTGTCTAATTATACTGATATTCATCATCATATGGGAGGTTCACTAAGATGTTTTTTTATCCCCCGATGGTGGTTGAAAATAAATTATGATGTTCTTGTATTAATTTAGGTGAGTACATGGGATTTTCACCCTAATGACAATTTCATCGATGAATGATTCATTATAATCTGATATACCATATTGTAGATGGATTTCGTAAAACATTTAATGGGAAATTGGGGTCCCAAAATGATAATTAATGTCCGTTTATGATCTCTTGGGTTTGATTGACCAAATTTCATGTTTTTAAATCATCAAACTTGTTTTCATTCATTTTAGGTACTTTTCACCACTATCCTTCTTCCTCTAGTATAGTATTAATAAAATAAGTCACATAATCCGAGGAAAGTTTCAAGGATATAGAGTTTTTATCCACCATTATCCAGTGAATTTATTTAAAGGTAAATATATGCTAAATATTATACACTAAAATATACTATCATGGGAAATGATTTAGAATATGATTCAACCCCACCTCCCCATTTTTTCTTCCCTTGGTTTGTCCCATATGTTATTTTCCATGAAATTAATCAAATATCATAGAGCACATTTTAATGTAGTAGTAATTATTTTAATATATTAAAATGTTTTTACAATTGATAAACTTATTTTAATCTTCTCAAACTGAATTTTGATGCAGAAATTATTTTTATTTTTCCACCCTAATGATCAAAATTTTATTCTCTATGTATAAGGGTGAGATCTATAACTAGTGTGTGTTTGATGTTAACAATCATAGTTTCTACTTTATCTAAGATTCATAACTACAAGGATGATTAGTTGTAACATTTAGTGTTGTATAATAGAATGGAATCTTCCTATAATTGTTCTATTGTAGAAAACTATATGAATTCACCATGAAACATCACCAAAAAGATATTTTACTAAATAATATCTTCAAGGTTATCTATAAAAAATTATATCTATTAATATCATTTTTAATATCCATGGAGTTAGATAATCCCTTCTATAGTGTAATATTTTTATTGAACCTATAATTTTATAAATTTTTTATTTTTAATGTTGAGAAATGAATTAATTTAAAATAATTAATATGAACTGATCTAGAATCTATTACCTTAAATCATGTGAATTTATTTGATGTTGTATACAAAACCTTTATAATTTATTACCTTATAATATTTTCATGAGGCTTATTAGCTTCATATAAATTTTTAAGTTTTGTGATCTCAAAATTTGACCTCTTTGAGATATGAAATATATTATGTATTATATTAGTTCCCCATTAAATTTATAACTAGGTATTTATCGTTCACAATTTTTTTAAATGAGGAGTAAAATCCAACCTTCCAAGGTATGGTTTTTTTTCCAGCTACACAGCGGTTCAAAAAAATTATATAGATACCATTCGAGTAGTAACAATCTCAAGAAATATTTATTATTTTACTTATTGGGTGGATGTTTGAGTGGTAAAATGCAACATATCTTAATATAGTTATATCAATGATACATATGGTCCAAAAGAAGTTAGAGTAAACCATGGATAACATTCTATAATATGATATTTTCATTGCAGGTTAACAAAATTATATTTTGTAGTTTGTGGTTCAGAATATAGTTTTATTGTTTGTTTGAGAGTGAACATAATAGTTTCTACTTTAGCAGAATTCATTGTCTTCTATGGAAATTAGTCGCAGCATTTGGATATGGATCCCCAGAGAGAACATTCTTATCATTGTTCTATTATATAAAACTACGAGAATCTATGAGGAAACATTAATGGAGTCTGAGATTTATGACATTAAGATGATTATATGGATCGATTCCTCTCCTATCGAACTATAAAGAGTCAATTTTATATGATGGTTAGTTATTTGAGGATAGATTACATTATGAAAATAATTTACAATATTATGAAAATTTTCTATTAATAATTCATTATTATGAGTATTTTATATTCATACTAGGTAATTTTTCCCCAGTATAATGGATTTATACTTCCTTGAGAAGTGGTTGGATTTTAGATATATCGATATTTTCCTTGTTCCACTTTCATGTAAGTCAATGAGTGGGAAATAGTTGGATGTATTATGAGAATCCTATTTAATGGGTCTTTTTTGAAATTGGGTATAAACTCATACCCATTGTACCTTAACAAAAAAATCTAAACAAGTATAACCTCGTTTTCATGATTTTATTAATCAATTTCACACTTTTCAACTTCTATAGTGTTTGTTTCAATTGAATTTAATGGTTGAAATCCCCTGAAAAAAATCACTATATAAATTATAGAAACATGAGATTTATCATATTTATAGAACCATTCATGGGAAATATCATAATAATCTATCACATTATCCTTTTTAGTGAATTATTTTCGTTTTCATACCATTAAAGGATTTGAGCTATCTATTTAAAACTACCACTAAGATAATGTAGGAGGCTTTTCAAGGAAAATTATTATGATATAATATCCTCAAACATAAACTGGAATCAATCCTAAAAAATTGTTTGTGTCTTGAATTTCTAGTGGATTATACCACATGATATAAAATATAGATCCACCACCAACCATGAAAACTCTAGATAATTTCATAGGGGTACATATTTCACCCACCCTATAGTATGGTATTTCATATATGTTATTGTAACTACAATTTCACCTCTATAGACTATTGAGTAATCCAAATGTGGTTGTGGTGATAAAAATTGCCCCATACCTATGAGATGTGGTTTCCCTACTATTTTCAGTATAGTAGTTTTCAAATTTATTTTGACATTTAAATCATATATTCTAGCACAATGTGGGTGAAATTTATTGTTTTAACATTCTAAATGATAGATACATATCCAAGAGTGTTGCTTTAATCTCATAGAGTTTTATGGTTAAAAATATATTATAGGATTATCTTTTCTTCTATATTAATACCGGATCCTATTAGTCACTCACCCTTATCTAGTGAATCTATTTTTTTAAATTGGATTAGTTGGTAATTTTTTCAATCAAATAACATGCATTTTAAAATCATGGATTAAGGGAATGAGTTAGGGTAATTTTATAGAATGTATCTATTTTTGGGATGACATTATTGACTATTGAGTGATGTGAAATGAAAAACCTAAAAAATTACATCAAAATGTAATGTGAACTTGGGGATAATCCTTATAAGTTATTTGGGAAAAAATGAATTCCACTTAAATAGTTGTACTTGTGGTGTTCAGATTAGTTTTTAAACATAGTTTTCTATGATACTAAAAGAGAATTATGAAAAAAATTGTCACATATCATAAAATTTATTAGTGTGGTAGGAATAACATTCAAATGGTATTTTTTTTAGAATCCAGAGGTTGGAATTTTTAACAAAAATTTTATATAATGTGGGGTATAGAATCACATTCTTAATAGATTATAATTCCATATTGGTAATATTATATGGGCTAGAACATGGCTAATATCATTTCTTTAAAAAATTACTTCCACATTATTCCAGGACAATCCTCATCATTATTGGATAATTATTTCATTGTATTTGACCATAATGGTAATATTCTCACGTGTTTATTAATAGTTTTAGAATCATTCTAAATGTTATTGAATGTTTCAGGGCCTAAAATATTTTGTGGGGTCACTAACGATGAGTATTTTCTTTTTCCACCCATTAGCTAGGTTGATACAACATAAATTGTCGATGAAGTCCTAAATTTAGTTGAACATGGATTTAGAAGTTTTTCATTACAAAATTTCTATATAGGTTATATCATCAGGTAAATTGGATATTTTTATGAAGAGTTCCATTATAAAAATTATCATCAATAGGAACTCCATGATTATTGATTTCTTTATCACTAGTATGGTTATGACCTTTTTATTTTCCAATTGATTGATTACTATAGGGAACACCTCTATGGTAGAAAATTTTTGATTAAAAAGTGGAGGACCCATATAATGATCATCCTATAAGGAACCATAAAGAAGACATATTTATTATTGAACAACATGTGTTTTAACATTATATTGGATACTATAGTGAGGTTGTTTTAAGACAATACACTATATAGGACCTCCAAAATGATTGGTTTTGTATTAATTTCTAGTGAGATAATCTCCTTATTGTTAGATCATAATTTTATAGAGAGGATCCCTATAACTGGAACTATAATAATTAACTTTGTTATTTTTTATGTTACATCACCATGGGTAGACCTACATGACTAGTATTTATATTACTTAATGGAAACAATTTGACATGAGGAATTTGGGGATGACCACTATAGTGTTCAATTTATGATTAAAAATTTGATAGGATATAATGTGAATTTATTTATTGATACTTTTAATGGGTAGGACCTCATGTTTTATAAACCATGTTGTAATATATAGGACCTCCATTAAAAATAACCGAGTTAAGAAATATTAGGATATTGTATAAGCCACTATATGGAGGACCTCAATTGTGGTTGTTTCTTTCCATCGCTGACGTGGAATCAGATCAATCATTCATTAGTGCCTCTATTGATAATATCTGAGTATTCCAAATATTGGTGGATTGGAATCATTTACTTATTAATTATATGGTATATTGATGAGTATTGGGGGTGATAAAAACCTCATAAATTTGTAATTTATTCGTATTCTTGATGGTTTTGGGACCATGGTAGTTCCTCTTACACAGTTCACTTATTTTAATATCCATTAATATTATAACCTCTATACTGATTTCATATGATACTGAGAATTAATTGTGGTGGTGGTGACCATGGTTGGTATGATTCCCTCAATATAGATTAATAGTAAATGTTGGTATGTATTGTATGCACTCCTCCACTCCCTTGGTGATGTGACATAAAAAAAGACATAGTATATCCTGCTAGTTCTTAATGAGTAACACAACAATATTACTGTATGGAAACTATTTTTGATGAGGAATTTGGGTTGGGCCTCTATACA
Organism: Viscum album; assembly: GCA_963277665.1. Lineage (NCBI taxonomy): Eukaryota > Viridiplantae > Streptophyta > Magnoliopsida > Santalales > Viscaceae > Viscum > Viscum album. The sequence goes on along the minus strand of OY728134.1, from coordinate 130,909,323 downwards.
TTTTATTTTTTGATTAACCATTAGTTGGACCTTCATGGAAATTAATTTATAGTTGGTGGCCACGGGTATGACCTAAATTTTGGAAACCATGTTACAATAGGGAGTACCTCCATGAAAACTAAACAATTTAAGAAATTTTAATACACTTTATATGTCACAATAGCGAGGACCTCTATAATAGTAGTTTTCTTCTATCAATAATGAGGGGGGAAATCCATCAGTCATCGGTGGCTACATTGATAATATCTGAATTTTCCTCTAATTAATGGATTGGAATCATTTCTTGATTAATTTTATGACATTTCTATGAGTCTTGAGTTTGATACAAGCCTCAAAAATTGGTAATTTTATCTTATTCATTATTTCTTTCATGAGACATTGTAGTATCTATTACTCATATCCCTTGTTTTCTTAGCCATTATAATTATAACATCCATACTAATTTTATTTGATATTGAGAATGAATTATTGTGGTGATGAACATGGTTGGACAGATCTATTCAATATAGCTTCATAGTAAACGCCAGGGTTTATTGAATACACTCCTCTATATCCTAATGATAATGTGTATAAGTGTTATTATTCTGTTTTGATATCCTACCAAATAGATTGGACATAGATAGGGGGTTTGTATTCTCCCTGATGACCCATTAATGAAATTATGGTCTATTGGAATTCATCTAGTATATGTTTTCATTGGCTATCTCTAGAGAATGAATAGTAGAATTTTGTAAATAATCCATGCAATGGAATTGTAATAATTATAATACATTTTCTAATTATGGGAGATATTATGATGATTTTGTGGGGGAGATATATTCATGACCACATCAATATTTCTTTGTGGTGTTTTTGGATGATGATTTGAAATAAAACAATTTTTCTCATAGTTTCTATTATTTCAATGGTGGAATTGACTTTTTTGTAGTGAATTTATTGGGAATTCGATTTGGAGATTTTGGGGATTTTTTGGATCAAAATACTGAATGTTTGAAAAATCAATGTTAAAACTCATGTATGATTATAGGGTAAATTGATCTATTTTACAATAAATTTATTCTCATCAGCTTCAGGATTTTAATTTTTTTTACATTCCCAAAATTTCATTTTTCATAGACTCTCTTTTCAATTTTTAGTGTACGTTGTGATTATATTATTGAATATTATTATGTTATTCATCATAATTGAGAATATGGAATCTCCAATTAGCCCATGAATGAACTTGTTCTATAGTATACAACTCTCTTATATATTTAAGGAATATTCATGAAATCATTTCAAATAAAAAATACTTTTATCATATATGTTAAAATATTCCATTGATATAATAAATTTTAAAAAACCCATATATATCATATGTTCTTTATTTATTTTATAAATGATTTATTATGTTAATTTTTTATATCTATATATTTGGGACCCCTAAAATTTATGGACAAACATTGTGATAGTAAGACTTGTGAATATGGTATTACAATAATAAAAAATCATTTCAATATAACCCAGTAATGGGATTAAAAACTCCGATAGTTTAATTTCATTAATGATGTACATTATTCTTTTTTAGGTCTTACAAAATAGATCATCATAGTTCATTTTATGATATTGAAACAATTATAAATTATGTGCCTTTTATGGTTATATATATAGATATACACTATCATATAGTTTATATACATGGAATTATAACCATATTCATATAGTTTAAAGTTATGTAAAATTGACTACTATGAATATTTACCAAACAATCATTATGGTATGGGATTATTTTTAAATGTCCCCATACATTTTAGATAGAAAGGATGGTCAGGTGAATGTAAGTTTGAGATTACACCATGTGGGATTATCATTTTATGTGGACCATTTCTATTCTTAAATAAATAAGGGTGTAAGATGAAATGATACAATGGTGGTTTGAATTTGTATGGAAATATTGGGTAATATATTGGTTTAGGGTCCCAATGTATAATTCTATCTCAATGATTACAAAATAATAAAGATAGTATTATTAAGAGATTTGGAGGTTGGTTTGGATAATCCATTATTAGTTTCATGGTCCCAAAAGGATCACTAATTCTCTAAAGATAAGTGTCCCTACTATTAGGGTAGAAGAAAATAAATTTTATTCTAAGGATTATATCACTTAGTTTGAATATTTTTCATGTTACTATTTTCAATGGAATATGTAATTAAAAGAACTATGTGAGAGTAGATATTGACATCATAACATATAAAAGGATTTTATATATGAGGATAAGGGTTAGAGAATGTCATTCAATTTTACCTCAAAATAACAGTGTTGGTATGTTATTTGGGTTCTAAATGAAATTGTTCAATCCAACCCATGTAGGATGATAAGAGAAGGGGTCACCAAGGTGTAACATTGGTGGCTAGGAATGTATCCATCTTATAGTGACTTTAATGAAAATTATGTTACCATATAATAAAAATTTAGTAATATGGTCACATTATGTTGAATGGTTTTTGATGATATACCACGTGGGATATTAAAACAAATACTTCAAGAAGTCACAATTCGAAATAATAATTAATGTTATTGTGAGTGGATACCCTTACTAATGTGAATGGATTCATAATATAAGAACAAGATAATATTATTCATTGGGATGGATTTCCTCTCATGATGTATCTATGTGGATGAATCCATAATATAGAGGATTCGTGTGGGTTGGACCAAGAGAGATTTCATATGTGCCATGCTGTAAATGTAATTATATGTAAATGGTTGGGTCGTGATATTTTTATAAAAATGGAATTATACAAAGGGAACTACTCTCATAAGTTATTTTCAATAAATATATTCTAAAAAATGCGGCAATTTTTCAAAATTAATTCTCTATAAATATACATGATTGATATAATTCAAGTTTCGGTGCCTATTTATATGTAAAAATTTTTGGTTCTGGGAATTTTAGTCTTAGTACCATATAATAGAATGTTGGTTTCAGGAAATCATCATCTTTGTGATGAAAAGGGGGTTCCAAATAAAAAATTGTAATTAACTACACATTTCCCAATAAGATTTTAGTGTCATGGTAAAATATATACCGGTGATTATAGATTCGTCTCCATAGGGGAATAATTTCTCTTAAAAGGTTAATTTTAGGATCATTATTAAATTAATACATTTACAATAGTAGTGGAAATAAGACAATTAATGTCATAGAAATATATGAACAAAGTGAGAGATAACCTAATATGTATTCATATCTGTTCTCCCAAATCTACTAATAGTGGAATACCTATTTTAGTGAAATAGAATATATGAATATACTCTAGTGTTACCACTGATAAAGAAATTATAATTACTAGGAACCACTAGTTACCTTTGAATGATCTCTTGAGATGTTCCAATTGTTATTTAATGAAACTAATGTCCTCCATGAGATTTTTCTTTTGGACCCAACTATAATCGAGGAGTACCAATTCTATTATTTTTGTACACTACCACTGTAACAACATATTTTTGGTATCATGTTATTTCTTTCAACTATTTCAATTGTTGTTAGCAATATCATTGTGTATTTTTCACTACTTATAAAACAATTTCCAATTTAAAATCATTCCCTCCCTAGTTCTTATTGATTTATCAGACTTCTATTATTTAATAAAATTTTAGTTAGATAACTAATAACTGAAAATATTAAACATGTTTCAAAATCAATGTTATCCCTTTCGTGTTAGAGAACCCATAGAAGCACAAACATACACAAAAAATATGAACATTTTGTGGATTTATACAATAAAAAAATAAGTTAAATTATTTTAACAAAAAACAAAAATTCAACTTCTATCCATTCCAATTTTATACATTATAAACATCCCTCATTACTACACCATTAAATATGCAATGATAAAGAGGGTGTAAGTGACATAAAACTCTTAGAGAGGGATCTTTAATACCCCTCCCATTTTTGGGAATTCTCAATCCAATTTTTTTCTCCCTAAAAGTTTCACTTGGTCACTGATATCCACTTTATCTCTTGTTAAAAAACTCTGTTTTGTAACTAATTAACCCCACACACCCTACCTTTCCTATGAATTATATTATTATACAATACCAATTGGATACCCTTGTTTTATTAATCATTATGATAAAAGAATAATTTATTCTACCACATGGGATGATCAATTACATTCATTTCCATCCTTGATTTAACCACCCTATCCCCAGGTCTCTAATATTTTTCTCAACATTCAATCATACAAAATATATGATGTTCACTTGTGAATTTCCAATTTTAGTTAATAATTTTAGTATGGGGGCATATTTTTGGTCCCCATGTCTTGAATTATTACCATGTTCAATAAATATGAAATCCGGAACTCTATTTCCACACATTATCCATCCATAATCACTTAGTCACATTATTTAGACAGGGATGATGTTCATGCATTCATGAAATAATAAAACCCTTTTTTAGATTAATGTATTATACGTTTATGATCAACATATTCTCAAGGCATTATGTGAGGCTACATTATATAACATGTTTAATATTAGGCTCTAATGAGAGACAAAAAAATGAATAGTCTTCAAAAGGAATTAGTACCTAAGGCCATGTTGGATCCTTCGTATGATATATCATTTGGTAATTTGTAATTCCCTAGTATCACTCATAATAATGTAGAGATAATTTAAGGGAAAAATATTATTCATTGGGATTCCACACTTTGTTTTTTGGGAAATATATTCTCATACTTATCAACAATGCTACATTGAAATATCATTTCCTTTTCATGTTTTAATACAAGGAACCGTTGGCGAAAAAATTCATTTTTGGGACTTTGGTAAAGGTGTGTTGATAGATCTTGCATTATGAAGGGACATAACTACTACTATAACAACATTAATTTATTTTTTAAATTTATAAATGAAACTAAATTTGTTATATAATTCCATATAAATGGTTAATTCATATTTGTTTTCTACCTAAGGGGAAGATAATGTTAATTTCATTTCATCTATTGATTTATTCATTTTTTATTATGAAACAAAATCTGTCTCATTATTAAACATAACTGAAAAACTGAAAATATTATCCATAATAAATAATTCATGGAATAAATTTCATTTAATTAAATTGTAATTTGTTTATATGTTAGAAAAGTAACCTCATAATTTCCTGAAAATGGGTAAACATACGTACACCTACAATATATATAATTAATACATAATATTCTATAAAAAATCCCTAAATAATAAAAATATATGTATAACTACATTCCTCCAAACAAGAGAGTTTAATTTATCTCATGTAATTACTTTACTAAAAAAAGATCACCCCTTTTCTAATTCCTATCCAATTTTCTAAAATTTCTATGGAATTTTAATTTACATATATTAGTTAAATAAATATTTTAATATGAAACAACTATTTAAATCTATTTATCAAAAAATATTTAGACACTAATAAAATTTGTACATATTTCATTTAACATGAACAAAAGTATTATACTTTATATTACTATTGTTTTTTGGACTTCATTATTAGGCTTAATTTACATTTCCTTCAATAACAAGAATCATTTTTAGTTTTTTATTTTCAGTCATGTCTTGTGTATTTTTACTTATTAAGTGAGTATGACAATCATAGAAATACTCTATTCATTAAAAAATATATACACTAATAATAATTGACATAGAGAGGGAATTGAATCCATGAAAGAGGATCTGAATCTCTTATAGTAATTTAAATCTTATTTATATCCCTTTTACTTCACCGAAATCCATGAAAAATATTTCTTAAGAAATATCAAGTTGGATCGAAACAACTCATACAACTCTTTTCCTTATTACTTATCATAATGAAATTTAATATGTCACCCTAATTTGTTACTTGTAATACACATATATTTTAGTTTATATATACTTTTAAAAAATCACTATGTTTGATAGCAACCACCACTCACTACCCCGAGTATTAATGAACCAAGATATAATATTTAATTATGATTCTTATAAAATAATGAATTGGTTACTATTTATGAATAAAAATAAATAAAATATAAAATTTATTTAAGATATTTTTTTTGTAATAAAAATAAGGAATAAAATCATGAATGTTACAATTAATATAATAGAGGAACTATAAAAATAATAAAAATAACTTTTTAATGCATTTAAAATAGGTTTACTCTAAAAATGGATTTTTTGAATTTTACACACATGTAATTATAATTAGGTTATGATTTTATTAAATGTTCCATTTGAAAAAATGAAAATAATTTTTGAAACCATCAATTTCAAAATTATCTTATTATTATTTTTTTCAATGTATTCTACAAATAATGTTTTTTGGGTGAATGATGAAAAATAGTGATTTTAGTAAAAAATGAAGTTTCATTTCATTAAATAATTTAATTTAAAATATCTATGTTGTCTCATTTTTTATAAATATAAAATAAGATTTGTTTGATTATAGAGATACAACTTCATTCAATAATAATCATCATTATATTTTATATTTGTATTGTGTTCATTTTTATGCTTAAACTAAATTTTTAAATAAAGGATTTTGTATATATTTTTCCTACTTATATTAAATTATTTTAATGATAATTTTTGAATATGAATCTCTATAGATGGATATAATATTTATCTCTGTAATTAAAATTTTTCTTAATATGTCAATTTCATTTTTAATCATAATGAATAGTGGAATAGACCTACCCGGGTTAACTTGAAACATCACACAGTATGGTTCACCACAAGGCCCTAACTATGACTCCCTCGATTCTAGAGGATTATAAAAAAAATTAAGGGTCAAAAATATATATTATTGAGAAAATACCATTTCTTAATATACCAATAGAAGAAGAAAATAAAAAAAATACATAAAAAATGATAAACATGAGATTACCCATAAGAAATAGACTCATACAAAATGATTATATCATAAATGGAATGTAGCATTAATAGATTTAATATAATGAAAACATAGAATAGATATTCAACCACTATTCTAACCACATGTACAAAATAAAAAAAATCATTAGGTTCTAAAACAAACAATGAGCCAAACTGTAAGCCCATTCTCCATAACTGACAAGCTATACCATCTTAATCCAGAGACTCTACACGAGAAGATATCTTCATCAAGTAACAATGGGAATCATCACATTTCCACATGAAACATGTTCTCCATCCTGAAATAAGAAATAATTTATTCATGAAAATTTAATTTCACAAGAATGGGGTGTGAAATAAATCTCAATTGGAAAACCCCAATGGTGAACCAATAATTTGAAATCATAATCTATTCATGGTCACATGATATTCCCATCTTATTTGAAAAAAAACAATAGTGAAACCACTAACTGAAAAATGGATTTGAACAAATCAAGTACAATAGCCAATCCTGCGTTCAATTTTGACACCCAAGGTATATTTACCCCTACTATATTCACTGACAGAAAACATAATGCTTTTATATGACCTAACTAAATGAAGATAGGTGTATCCACCAAAACTACATAAGAGATCCAATATGTTTAAATTAAAATGTGTAAATGAAATACACCATAGAAACACCATATGAAGATACAAGACAATATGCATATACTGAGAGCTTGGACTATAATATAAGGATTAGAAACAGTGATAGGAAAAAATAGGTTGAAACAAATATTGAAATTGAATGTCCCAATGTCATATAGAATGAATCAAACACATAATATGTACCAGAAAACGTTTTTCTCCATGTATATAAATGGTATCACCTAACTTCCATGGATAATAAACCCAATTTATTAGTTTCTCGACACATCACAATCTAGAAGACTCTCAATCCTAAGTAAAAAACTCCACATGAGGGTGTTACCCACATATAGATATCCCATTAACTCCCAAAGACCATATAACCACAACAAGAAAATATTATATTGAACCAAATAAAAATTAAAGGATAATTCAATATCCAATATGTATGAAGGGATACCAAGTGAAACTAATTTTCCAAGTAGAAATATCCTCAAACATATTTTCCAATTGTCAACCAAATTATGGGCTGATCCAACCTCAAACCCATAAGCCAAACAAATTAACTAGTTTCACTGGTCAAATGTAGGGAAAAAATGCATGGGACCTATCTCACTCCACTAGAACTCAACTGAGAACATTATAACCACTATTAGATGTTAACATCCCACCTTAGGGTCACACTATAACCTGGGGATCCCACAATCCTAAGGGTCAAAACATAATGTGACATCCCACTAGGGACTGCCTTGCTTCACCCAAGGTCTCGGGCCATGGCCATCAAATTTCCTCAAATGATCCAAATTCCAAGATAATATAAGGACATCCAAAAAGGGGTTCCTCGAGATTTTTTATGTCATGGGACATAATTAGTGAAGAATCATCAAAAATGGAAGTCAGTAACCTCCAACTTATCATTGATAAAAAATTCCCCCAAAGGGGAATCGAAAATAAAAGCGCCGCACCTTGGTATTCACAATGATCCTTATAATCACGTCAAAGAAGGAGACTACATGGGAAATTTTAGCACACTTCAAACAATGCCCCACTGTCTGCTTCAACAATCATACATGGAAACCACTAATCAGTTGAAAAATAGAATTCTCAAAAGGTCATCCTCTAGAGACTATAAGAATCATCTCAAAATCTTAATAGAAGACTTAATTAACCACCATCATAAGAACTCAACATATCCCAATGTCTCCAACATCCCTAAAATTAAAACACAATAGTTATACATCAATAGATCATACCTTGAGAAACTGGTCCTGACATGTAGGGATGAATCAAGATCTACATAGATATATTGTAACATCCCATCATCTAGAATTCATACAAAATACCTCAAACATATTACCATGGAATCATAGAGGAAGGTCAATCACTGAGTTCAAAACACTCAGCACGACCTCACGACACACAACCCATCCTGTTAAAGAATTTCAAATCCAATCATAAAATTAAGCCCCCTAATAATAATATTTGTCCGAAACACAATCAAAATAGACACTAAAGACCAAATTATTAATAAAATTAAATATAAATAATGAAAATTTCACATTGGTATCCACATATGTCCAATTATAAATATAGGGTGAAAAACCTGAAAAACAAGACGAGGAAGGAAAATATATGTGGCAGGTACTTATGGAACACATATAATGTAAACCCAAAGTCCCTCGATGGTTATGATCTACTGGATAATTAGTGTGTACCATCCAAAAATACATGGTGTTTGTTATATATAAATGATATTTAAAATCACATGGGTACCTACCAATGTACCTTATCCCTACATGACATGTATTCAACCATATTAAAGGAAATATATACCTCCTTACACAATGTGTACCCCCACACTCTATGCCTAAACACAAAACTAACAATGCATCCAATTCATGTGGCCTTCTAAAACATAATACACAACCACTATATGTATTGATTCAGTGGATCTTGGTCATGTACCCAACATGGCCATGTACACACGACACAACTAATGTCATCAAAACATGATATGTACCTCCCAGGAAACATGGTGTGTATTCCTAGAATCCCATATTCCCTAAACATGATTCAATTACAACATGTGTTATAAAAATTAAATGTTGGGTACCTGGGTTATCACTAATATAAATCTCCATAGTTCTTAAAACCCATTATTCTCCCCTATTAAGAGATGATTTACCCTCAAGGGGTTCCTAACAACCCATAATAGGTGTAACTTCTAAACCTATGATCCACTTAATTGGTGCCATGTGGTGGTCGGTCAAAATCCCTCAAGTTCCCCTACTAATATAACATATTATGATAACTATTAGCAAGGGTATACAGTGTTATAGTGTGTAGACTATAACCCCATATCAAATTGGTACAATATAAATGATAAATAAATATAAAAAACTAGATACAATAATAAATAGATGTAATATTAGAAACAAAAGATAATCAACAATTGATTCATTGATAACAAACTTCTAAAATAGTAATAAAAATACCAATGGTTGAGTCATATATGATGACTTCATTTCATACTATTATAGAAATAGAAATAAGGGATATATGGTACAACTGTATACATTCATGATATTCAAAATAAAATAGGAAAAAATAATTCTTTAATAGCATCATGAGCATACGCTTAATCTTCTACTCCTATTCTCCATGTCATAAGTAAATCATATTGACAATCAGTATGTGGGAGCTTTCCCTTATCCATACTTGAAGACAAGACGTCTAATCGAGTACAAAAGGTAGTAGAAGTTTTATATGATATAGAATCCTAGTATTACACCACCAATGGTCCCTAGAATTAATCCATGATGTGTGTATAACATATCAATGTGTAGGTATATATAATTATAAAAGTTCTTGCTAAAAAATAATTGTCTTCTTAAGTTCCAAAAGGACACTTAGAAGACTCTACCTACTTCAGCTTAAGATGAAATATCTATTATCTGAGTAAAATATAAAATAAAATGTAATAAATTATATATTTTTATATAAATCAACATATATATTTGATAAGTAATTTCATACATAAGTAGCCATATATGAGGATACTATGTTCTAGCTGGACCTAGAGCATAACTCAAACATCCTTAATTAATCTAACAATCATATATTATCATGAAAAGGGTACAATTACATTATCTCATAGTGAATTTTATATATCTTTATCAATACTTGAGATAGTTGTGGTGATATTTCATCCCCAACACTCGATGTAGGGGGAAATGGAGTTCCATTCCCATCATCGAGATATATATATAATGGTGAGAGAAGTCATGGTCAACACCAAATGTAAGGACGACGAAGCACCATTATCATCATCTCCATTAACCATTTTCAATAGCCAAAAATAATGTAATAACATTATTATTATTAATGATGCATAATCACCTATCGTGCATTTTAATTGTTAATCCCAGTATATCCAAGGCAACACAGATCATATAAATCAAATAATAAAAGCATGTATCACTTTGTGTGGAATTTAAATCCATTATAAATAATTTATAAACAATACACTTAATTAATCAAGTTAATGAAATTCATTTTTTAGGAAAACTATTCACATCAGAGTTACTATGGTCAACTAGGTAATTACAAATTGATTGAAGATCCATTTAGAATGCAATATAAACATTTAGATAGTATTTTGTCCATTAAAAAATTTTATAGAATGACACATTTCATTCCTCACACCCAATGGTGTTTTAATGTTTATGTTCTACAGAATCTAAAAAATTATCAAGGGTTTTCTAGATTATAAAAACATGCATATAATAACATTTAGGGTAATAAAACATTTTTAGGAAACATGTGACCAAGTCTAGTATGAGGAACAATTGATAAGATACGAAAACAACTTGAGTTATATGTAAAACAACTAGACCACCTATATAAGGTACAAAGATGAGGTAAGGGATCATATTAGAAATTAATAAAGGTAGAAATTGGATTATAGATTATATTTATATAGATCCAATATGACTGAATGAATCTTATTTAGAGATTGTATGATGTAGTTTTCTTGATCCTTATATCAGTCAAAGGGAGATCTCACAACAGAGGAAGGAGACTTCAACTATAGTAAATGAGAGTATGTGGGATGAAAAATATGTTTTAAATTTAATTATGGTAATATTGATAAATTCACACTTCCATACAATGTATTAAAATTTAGAAACAAGGCTGGTCAAACCATTCACAAAATTTATTCCTCCTCTATCTAAAGACTGAACCCACACATGTTAGGAGCACAGTTTGGCTATCCTTGTGAATTAAATGAAAAATACACTTTCCAAAAACTCTAAATTTCATAAAAATGAATGTGCTATGGGACACATGGTTGTTTAAAATTGTGAATATCCCATATCACCTCTAAAATTTCATGCACGGTTAGGGGAAATCATGCAGGCAAGGTGGATTATTTAATTTTAGCAATGTGGCCTTGTTTATTTCTCTATTATCTAGGTTTATGAACTCCAAAAAACCCACTAATACCCTCATAAACTATGTTTCCCCATTTAAAACCATTAAAAGGGCCTAAACATGGAATTTAATCTAAAAAGGGAGTCATACCTTTGAGAAAATTCAGGTCATTACAAACTACCTCCTTAATATAACTCATCCTCTCATTTTCTTTATGAGGTTAAAGAGGTGTCAACATAGAATATATCCAACCACTATGATCATATATCATCTTCTCACTCCCAGGTCTCACCCTAAATTTATTTTTCATCCTTAGAAATTTTACCTATAGAATTGACCCAAATTGATTTTTCTTAATGAACCAATAAAAAATATGCACTCTACACACTATAAAATAATCATATGTATCCTGGTTGACTACACTGAGATTTAAAATATGTGTAAGGTCTTGATAATAAAATGGAATATAATATACATAAATAAATCATTTATATATTAGTATCTATGAGGAAGTGTTGCATGGTAATCAATTAGTGTCATTAGTTTCAGAACCCAACCATGTTAAAAATAACCAGGAGAAAGCTCAACCTGCATTCAGATTCATCGATCACCTATCATGGAATTAAAATTAAATATAAAAAATTTTCTAGGACCTCACACTCTAGTGGTCAGCGAAGATGGTTAGACTATGAAATATTTCTAGACTAAGTTTTCATCTTGTGCTTCCTGATCTACTAGATAATCTTTGTAGTCTCATGGACAGGACGCGGTCCAACAAAAGCTGTATCCCCAACCTCTAACCATCTTAAATGTGAATGAAAACGGATTAACATCGAATTATTTATTAGTATAATTCTAAATTATATGGTAAATTTTATTTTTATTTTACTCAAAAGGGTAATATATTTCTTCCATTAGCCCCAAAATTCAAGTACTCATGCATAGAACATGTCATATAACAGCTAAATCATTCAATATCTCTATCTATCAGTCTATGGGTGATATGACCATTACCTTAAGAACCTATGTAACTAAATATGTATACAAAAAATTTTGAAACTAAGATATGAAGTGATTATCTCTATCAAGTATAACAGGTCATGGAGCTCAATAAAGACATACGACCTCCCAGAGGTATAGTCTCACTGTCCCATTAATCCAGAATGTATCTCAAAAATGTAAATAGTGTTTAAAATTATTCATATAGTAAAAAACTACCCATAGTAGATAATAACCATGAGGTGCTCTTGGAAAACTGTTCAGTATGTCAAAAAATCATCAACCCATTTCCAATTAGGAATGAACAATATTTGAAAATGTCCAATGAGTTGCTGATGTTCCCACCTTCACCTGCTGATAAATAGAACACCAACTGATTAAATGAGCTATCCCATATTTCCTACCAGTACTTTTATAACTGCTACATAAGTCTCAATACATCTTGGTTACATTGAGATGTACTTCCCACCCAGAAGCATGAAATTCCAACAACATCTCCTATTTGTTGTTTCCTGGGACCCATACATTCCCAAGAATGAATAGGGTCTTATCACCATAAGATGAATCACCATATACAATACTCTCAATCATGAAAATGAAATTAGGATCTATGTCTTGAAACATTCTCACCCATGATATAAGGGTATATTTTTCTACAATGGATGAAAGGATAGTCTGACCATGATCCTTCATAACCTCAGTAAAAATTTCATAGGTCATGTTCAGGAAAAATCACTCACCACTAGCCTCCTGATTATCTTGTGTATAATTCTTCTATTTGAGAGAATCAACCACAACATTTTTGTTTCCCAGTATGTAGGAAAGATCAAAATCAATGGAATATAGGTATTATATCCACCTACAATACCAGATATAGATATCACATTTTGTAAAGATGTAATTAAATATTTTTCTGGTCTCTAAGAACCAAAAAATGTTTTACAATAATACAATGACTCTAACAAAATAGATAATGATATTAGTTATCTTGATCAAGTCCATTAATTGGTTAATTATATTTATGAGGCCACTTATAATGAGACATATATAGTATGAATTTCTCATCCTTCATTGGAACAACTCGAAACCATATACCTTAGGCATTATAGTAAATGGTATTACACCTTCCTGGAGCTAATGAATTTAGGATCATTACTAAATTAAATCATCCATCAAACTCATAAATTTATTATGAAAAATCTTCATACCATATGGATTTCACACTCCCTATATTCATGATCATAAGAGGCGATTCAGGGCATGATAAATCCAATATGAGGTATTTGAAATGTTTATCTTGCTCTAAGAAACTCATTATATCTGAGATGTTCTTGGGATTATCCTAGATAAATATGCATCTCACCATCAATGGGACTATTGAAACTCCCTAATCTCATATTATATAACCTAGGAAGTGAACTCGGTCAATCGAGAAGTGTAATTTGACGAGAATAGACTAAAGTTGGTGTTACTTTAGTGCATTCAGCATGATATCATGATGTTTTTGTAGCGTCCCGACCATAGTTACCCAGAGTCGGTGCATTATTTTAATACATTGGCATGATTACAAGGAATCATGTCCCGAATGACCGATCAGTTTAGCAGTCTTGGAAAATAGATTACATACATGAATGTTACATTACACTTAATAACATACAAAACAACATAAATAATCTTTCACGGATGCCATTATTCCCTTGGATTAACCCTTCATAACATCACTATACACTTCTTGGAATCCAGGGAAAAATAAAACATAGAAAGGGGTGAGCTCAGATGCTCAGTAAGGATAAAAATATAGCAGAAACCTTCATAAATAAGACTAAACATTTAAGGAATTGTATAACAAAAACAAAAGCCTTTTAAACTTGAACTTCATCATATTATGGAAAAAATAAAATGAAGTAATGCCATTTAGTTATTCACATGGATATTCTACTAGTCGAATAATCAAATACAATATCACTAAACACTTTCATAATGATGGAATTCATAATGACGAACTTTAGTTTCTATATCAGGGCCTCGTGCAAAGTCCTAAGGGATAACTGTAACCGAAACCCATCCCGGAGAGCCTCTGTTACCGGACTCCAACCGGGAGTGCCTCTAACAATCGAACACCATCCCAGAGTGCCTCTAATAACCGGGCACCAACCTGGAGTGACTCTAATAGCCGGACACCAAACCGGAGTGCCTCTAATAACCGGACACCAACTCAGAGTGCCTCTAATAACAAGACACCAACCCGGAGGGTCTGCTGTAACCGGACCCTAACCTGGAGCATACTAGTCCAGCACATTCATCTTAATAAGAGGATGAAATATAACATAAACATTTGTATAAAAACTAGCATACGAAATTCCTAAACATTAATCTTAAACCATTAATGGAATAAAAATAACTCATACATAGTCAAACATATCACAAAAACATAAATACAATATGGAATATTTGTATCATAATAAATCAACTTCAAAGAAGTGTAAAATTTATCAAAGGATGTTGACATAGATGAAATAAAAACTATTTTATAGAAATATCTCTTATTTTGAAATCATTTAAATGTCACAAAATTTGGAAACTATGTCATTTAAAGACATTTTTGAATCAAATTTTCCCATTCCACATTGAAAATTTTGAAAGAATTAACATTTTAAAAACATTCATGTCCATATAAATACATCCTTAAAAAACCATTTTGATTACATGGACATTAATTAGAAAATTTTAGAAGAATAAATAGTTAAAAAAATTAAAATGATGTTTTAGTATAAAGTCCCTTAAAATAATCCATTCTAAAACTCTTTCATAAAACATGGACATGGATAATAAATATGTCCCAGTAGATACTTATGTAAAAACAACCTCGGAAAATAAAGAGATTGTGAAATTAACCCTTACCAATTTGGTAACTTACGAAACATACAAACCATGAAAGAGGTATCATACATTGAATATGTAAATACACATAAATTAAAGTGTATTACATAGAGAATAGAATTATGGGAACTACATACACCACACAAAACGTAATAGTGGTGATATGTCATGAATCTCACGGGAATAAGTAGTGAGATAAAAACCACTTACCTTGCACTTTCCATTAGTTGAGGGTATGTTTAGCCTCCTGTATGAAGACTATAGTATTTTATTAAATTATAACAGAACCATATTAATATTTATGAAATCATAATTTATTCATTTATGATTTTATACTACCCATTTAATAATAATTTCCATGTTATATTAATATTTCGGGTAATAATGGCTTTCTTTATCATACGTGTTTAACTTGTTACTCTTGATTGTATCACATAGATCATGATTTAAATACTTCCAGAATATAGAACATGATTTATTTATCATATATATTTAGAATATAAAAATTTATAATATACGTATATATGAAATGGAAAACACCGCTTATGGATACGGTAGTCCGTACCTACGCATAAACACTGTTTCTGTTTTTACGTAGTATTGAATAAGATATATGTAAGTACATAAATACTTATATATATAAATATATATATTTCCATTATCATTATTATGTAATATATTACATACTTATTAGTACTATATATTATTATAATCGTCGATGAATGGTGAACTTGGAAATAAATCTAATCACGTCGTGGAGACGGTAATCTATACGTACGCACGAGCGAAAATATCATTTTTTGATATTAATATAATATATAATTGGATGATATATCATATATACAGAATCATTATAATTTTATATTTATTATATACATTAATTACACATCATTATTATACCCATCCAAATAATAATATATTGAATAACAATTACACTACGGCGTGGAGATGGTAAGCCGTATGTACGCACGTATGGTGACATGTCATTCAAAGAATGGATAGAATACTGAATATGGTTGTACCATATTTATAAAATTATCCCATTATATAGGAGATACTTTATTTATTATTTTAGAATGGTAATAACAAATAATGAAGAAGTAGAAGAATAATTGATCTTGAAAATGGTGGTGAAAACATTACCTCTTCTTCGGGTTCTTCCTTTTGATTTGATAAAAAGGGATCCTTAGGTTGGATTTCTGATCAAAATAAGGCCACTAGGTTGTAGTGAGGGATGTTTAGAGAGTATTTGGGTAGGTGTTGGCCGAGAAAAGAGGCTTTGAATGTGTGAATTAGTGAGAAGGGGGAGTGCCCTTTTATAAGAGGTGTGAGGGGCACCTATGGAAAAGCTAAAAATATTATTTTATAATAAATTCATATTAGGTTTTAAATGGATAAAATGTTGATTATTTAAATTTAATGTGTGTATGGGTCGAAAACCACTCAACCAATATAATTTAGATAGGTTTGGGTTATTATATTAACCTTATCTTTTATTTTTAACTCTTAGTGAATTAGTTTGACACTTACCATGTCACTTTGCATTTTTATATTATATAGATAATAAACTTACTATATACCTCCAAGAGACCCCTACGTGGTCCATTATTGATACACCTATCATGATATAAGTCTCTTGGCCAAACCTTATATTTTTAGGAATTTAATATCAATTAATAATATAATATTTGTTTTAAAAACTCTTTAATATCAATTTTGACACTATTGGGTATTTTGGTTTTGATAATTTCATAATAACATTATTACTTCTAAAAAATATATATAAACAATACTAATATGTCATATTAACCATGAAATTTAGATCAATTCATTAAAAGTCTCAAATTACATTTATTTTGATATTTATAATATCAATTATTTTAATATTTTGTTAATTAGGTAATTACTGCATCACCATTGTGTCCTAAATAAATTAAATTATTTAATGTCTAAAAATTATAAATAAAATACAATTATGTAGGAAATCTTTTTATCTTTCTTATGAATATTTCAAATATAATTTATCGTATATATAACCCTATATTAAATATGTTTCTGTAAATAAACATTGATTTTGACTCTTTTAACTCTTCTTTGAATTAAATAATAATAAATGTACAAATCTAAACCAAGTGGTCCTAAATGATAATATTTTATTCCTAAGGTTGTTTTTGGTCGAGATAAACTTGTCCAATAGTATTAGGACATGTGTTAGGGTAATATTAATATTATTTTTACCCTTAATTACCCTGTTTAATTTTTACCGTGGTAAATTAACGTAAAAAAGTTACTGTTCACCAAAAATTATTTTGATTTTATTGAACCAAATTTTACTCCCTGATATTAACAATGTCTCTAGGATTTTTGAAATTCCACTCACAGAAATGGTAAAATTATGTTTTATGTGAATTTGCAAATTCTCCTAGGTGGTGGGTAAAAGACTGTGAAGAGGTTCAATAAAATTTATATATATATAAAATTATTATAAACTGACTCCAATGAATTATATTGAATTTATATAGGTATTATGTATCTTTTTTGACCTAAAATAAATTTAAATAATATAAATAATTATTCAAATAAAATGCTGGTTTTAAACAGTAACTTAATGTTTTTCACTATGCATCAAAAATTGAATGTTTTCAGAAAAATACCAAAAATTTACCCAAGCTAATTTGGATATTCTGAATTAAATAATGAAGTCTATTTTAGCAAATTCAAAACAAAGAAGTTTCATTTATTAATTTAAAATTAATTCCCGCTGTTAAAACAAAAAGCGTGTTTTTAAGAAACAATAAATATCAAAAGATTGACCCTTATTTATGTTCGGTATAAATGTGAAATTATGTCCAATGACCAACATTGGATTAAACGGTAAAAATAGATTCTAAATATAATTTAAAACCACTAAAATTCATAATTTATCACTATTAATTAATTCGATTAAAATTTTTATTTTTAATTAAAATTTTGTAATTTTCACTATTCATTGAAATATGAGAGTTATCCAAAAAGTACCAAAATTTCACCCAAAACTAATTTCGATATTCTGAATCCAAAAATGAAGTCAATTTTGAGAGATAAAATTTATAATATTTCAAAAAGTGGGTATTACTATTCATAACGACTACTTTGGTTGGTCGTGGTGTGTGTTAGAACTCGAAGTGGCGTACAACACACGCTACTGTATTATTCAAAGAGAAGCGTACCATAGAAGCTAGGGGTGTTACGTTCTCCCCTCTTTCAATAAATTGTGTTCTCACAATTTATTCACGATATTGGAAACTTGGGGATGACATTTCAAAATATCTTATTTGAAATCCCACATCAAAAAATGGATTAATGAGGCCTTTATTGAAAATAAAGAGTGCTAAGTTTGAAGGTTATCGAAAATAACACATACTAGGGTTCCATGTAGGAAGATATGGATATCGAAAATAAATCTAACCATTAATATCTGATGGAGATTGGTAGAGATCATGGCTATGAAAAGCCAACAATCCCAAAGCCATAAATTTGTGATTATCTAAGGTACCATCTAAGACAACATTTTTGTTATAAGTTCCTTTTCTTAATGTTGAGGAATTTATTTCTGAGATTGGATAAGATCATATGGAGATATACTTACTTTATAATTAGAGTTTTATCCATTAATAAATTTCTACCACAAACTCATCTTTCACTACAAAACATAAGACAACTAAAAAATACTCTATTTATCCTAATCGTATAAGGTTCCAAATATAATGAATGTATAATTCACATATCATACCCATTAAAAAAAGAAACTATTTTATAAAATCCAGGGAATACACGTAGTCTAGTGGTAGGTGATAAATCCCAATCGCACTATAGTTGTGGGTTCAATTACTGCAGCTTTGTCCGACGCGACGGGTTGTCACACGGTCTGCGTGTTGTCCTTTTATAAAAATCCAAAAATAACCTTTCAAAATTAATCTATTCCAACCTATAGACTTATCCAAAAAACTACTATCCAAACTCACAGACCAAAATTTATAAGGAAGTTAAACACAATGAAGATCCATTTTTCCATGTAATTTCCAAAAAGTTTAACTCGCTGTAGAGTCACTTTTCTTAGTACTATAAAATCTCAAATACTCAATGAAATAGTACTGTAGTACAATCCTTATTTATTTCCAGAACATCATTGATAAAGCACATAAATTAAATAAATCAAAAATAACAACATAAGAACACGAGTCATTCCTCTTCATTTTTGGTAGTATCATAACTTGATTATTATCCAATAGCATCATTTGTGGCATTGTCTAATGACTGGGACATTGGTTCACGTAGTGTCCAAACTCCTTGCAGATGAAGCATTGTACATTTGAATCCTTTTTCTTACCCTTGTAGTCATGTACTTGGTGTCCTATTTCTCCACACTTATAACATACTCACATTTCGTTCAAGCATTTTCCAATCTGATTATTTCTATAGTTATCACATATGGGAAAATCCTTCTTTACCTTATTCCCATTATCTGTTCTTCACTATACCATCCTTTCCTTATTTGGATTCCCTTCAAAGCCATATGACTCCGAGAATTGTTTACTTTTCTTAACCACACATGATACTATTTCATCATATGATGATAATACGTCGTAGATTACTTCCCTTCTAAATTTTGGCTAAGGACCATGAAAGATATGATCCTTCTTACTCTTTGGATCATGTGTATTGCTGGAGTTCTCATTCATTCTTCTGGGCACCATTTCTAGACAATGACATTCACTAGATTAGTTTATGAATAGAAATACCTAATTTTGAACATGTAAAACACATAACATAAATTAACCAGTTTATGGATATAATAAATAATCATAAAAAAAATCTTTGTGGAAGTATATACTCACAAATCCTTAATAATGGTTCATAAAGAAAATGATAATTATCCTAAGCATATCCCACAAGAGTGTCGTAACCAAGAGTGCAGCAAGGCCCGTTGTCGTGCAACAGTTCCTGTTTGAGTCTAGCTCAAAGTGGTGTTTTCGGGTTTTACCCCTAGGTACATCTGTGCTAGAGCTGCCTCTACTTGCACATATCCAGACAGTGATGTATTGCTCGGAAACTCACAAAATCTCGACAATACTAAAATTCTAGGAAGTTCCTCTACACTAATCCCCAATGTTCATCATAGGACTACGTGCTCTAATCAGAGTTTATCTAAATTTAGTTTCCGAGGTTATTGCTAAACTTCCTTTGATACCAACTGTAATTCCCCGACCCCAGTTACCTAGAGTCGTTGCATTGTTCTAATACATTGGCATGATTACAAGGAATCAAGTACCGAAGGACCGATCGGTTTAGAAGTCTTGTAAAATATATTACATACATGAAAGATACATTACATTTCATAATATAAAAAATAACATAAATAATCCTTCACGAACGCCAATATTCCCTTGGCTTAACCCTGCATATCAGTCACTATACACTTCATGGAATCCTGGGAAAAATAAAACATAGAAAGGGGTGAGCTCAGATACTCAGTAAGGATAACAATATAGCAGAAACTTTCATAAATAAGCATAAACATTTAATGAAATGTATAACTAAAACAAAAGCCTTTTAAACCTGAACTTCAGCATAATACGGAAAAAATAAAATGAAGTAATTCCATTTACATATTCACATGGATACTCTACTAGATGAATAATCACATGCAATCTCACTAACCACTTTCATAATAATGGAATGCATAATGTTGAAATTTAATTTCTGTGTCAAGGCCTCGTGGCAAGACCTAAGGGATAATAGTAACCAGAACCCAACCTGGATATCCTCTATAACCGGACTCCAACCCGGAGTGGCTCTAATAACCGAACACCAACCCGGAGTGCCTCTAAAAACCGGACACCAACCCAGAGTGCCTCTAATAACCGGACACCAACCCAGAGGGTCTGCTGTAACTGGACCCCAACCTAGAGCATACTAGTCCAACACATTCATCTTAAGAAGACGATGAAATATACATAAAAATTCGTATAAAAACAATAATATGAAATTCAAAAACATTAATCAAAAACCATTAGTGGCATAAAAATAACTCATCCAAATTCAAAAATATCACAAAACCTTAAATATAATATGGATGATTTGTATCATAATAAATCAACTTCAAACAAGTGTAAAATTTATCAAAGGATGTTGACATAGATGAAATCAAAACTATTTGAGAGAAATATCTCTTTTTTGAAATAATTTAAAAGTCCCACAATTTGGAAAATAAATCATTTAAAGAAATTTTTGAATCAAAGTGTCCCATACCAATTTGAAACTTTTGAATGTAATTAAAATTTTAAAAACATTATTGTCCATATAAATAAATCCTTAAAAAACCATTTTGATTACATGGAAATTAATGAGAAAGATTTAGAAGAATAAATATTTAAAACATTTGAAACGATGTTTTAGTAAAAATTCCCTTAAAATAATCCCTTTGAAAACTCTTTCATAAAACATTGACATGGATAATTAATATGTCCCAGTAGATACTTACGTAAAAACAACCTCTGATAATAAAGAGATTATGAAATTAACCCTTACCAATTTGGTAACTTACGAAACATAAAACCCATGAAAGAGGAATCATACAATTAATATGTTAATACACATAAATTAATTTATATTACAGAGAGAATACAATTATGGGCAGTACATAAACCTCACAAAAGGTAATAGTGGCGATATGACATGAATCTCACAGGAATAAGGGGTGAGATAAAAACCCCTTACCTTTCACTTTCCTTTAGTTGAGTGTACATTTAGCCTCCTGTATAAAGACTATAGTATGTTATTAAATTATACCCGAACCATATTAATATTTACAATATCATACATTATTCATTTATGACTTTATACTACCCATTTAATAATAATTTCTATGTTATATTAATATTTTGGGTAATAATCGCTTTCTTTATCGTACGTGTTTTAACTTGTTACTCTTGATTGTATCATATATATCATGATTTAAATACTTCCATAATATATAACATGTTTTTTATATATCATATATATTTAGAAAATAAAAATTTATAATAGACATATATATGAAATGGAAAACACCGCTTATGGAGACGGTAGTCCGTTCGTACGCATAAACGCTGTTTACGTTTTTACATAGTATTGAATAAGATATATGTAAGTACATAAATAGTTATATATACAAATATATATATTTTCGGTATAATTATAATGTCATACATTTCATACTTATTAGTAATATATATTTTTATAATCATCGATGAATGGTGAACTTGGAAATGAATCTCATCGCATCGTGGAGACGGGAATCCGTACGTACGCACGAGTGAAAATATCATTATTTTGATATTAATATAATATATAATTGGATGATATATCATATATATAGAATCATTATCATGTTATATTTATTATTTATATGAATTGCACATTATTATTATACCCATCCAAATAATAATATATTGAATAACAATTACACCACGGCGTGGAGATTGTAAGTCGTACATACGCACGTATGGTGACATGTCATTCAAAGGATTGTTAGAATACTGAATATATTTGTACCATATTTATAATAATATATCATTATATAGGGGATAATGGAGTTATTTTTTTAGAATGGGAATAACAAATAAAGAAGAATTTGAAGAAGAAATGAACTTGAAAAGGGGTGGTGAAAACATTACCACTTCTTCGGGTTCTTCCATTTGATTTGATCAAAAGGGCTCTTTAGGTTGGCTTTATGATCAATCTAAGGCCTCTAGGTTGTTGTGAGGAAAGTTTAGAAAGTATTTGGGTAGGGGTTGGCCGAGCCAAGAGGCTTTGAATTTGTGAATTAGTGAGAAGGAGGAGTTCCCTTTTATAAGAGGGGCAAGGGGAACCTTTGGAAATGCTAAAAATATTATTTTATTATAAATTCATATTCTGTTTATAATTGCTCCAAAGTAGATTATTTAAATGTTAATGTGTGTATGGGTAGAAAAAAACTCAACCATTAGAATTTAGACAGGTTTGGGTTATTATAATTACCATATCTTTTAGTTTTAACTCTTATTTAATTAGTTTGACACTTACCATGTCACTTTGTATTTTTATGTTATATAGTTAATAAACTTACTATATACCTCCAAGTGATGCCCAAGTGGTCCATTAATTATAAAAATATCATGATACATGTCTCTTGGACGATCCTTATATTTTTAGGAATTTAATATCAATTAATAATATAATATTTGTTTTAAAAACTCTTTTATGTCAATTTTGGCACTATTGGGTATTTTGTTTTTGATAATTTTATAAAAACATTATAACTTAGAAAAAAATTTATATAACCAATAATAATATGTAATATTAACAATGAAAATTAGTGGAATTCATAAAAAGTATGAAATTGAATTTATTTTGATATTTATAATATCAATTATTTTAATATTTCATTAATTAGGTAATTACTGCATCACCATTGTGTCATAAATAAATTAAATTAATTATAGTCTAAAATTTTTAAATAATATACAATTATGTAGGAAATCGTTTTATCTTTATAATGAATATTTATAATCTAATTTATCTTATCTATAGTTATATATTAAAAATGTTTTAGTAAATAAACTTTGATTTTATCTCTTTTAACTCTTCTTTGAATTAATTAATAATAAATGTCCTAATCTAAACCAAGGGGTCCTAAATGATAATATTTCATTCATAAGGATGTTTTTGGTCGACATACAGATGTATAATAAAATTAGGACATGTGTTAGGGTAATATTAATATTATTTTTACCCTTACTTGCAGTATTTACTTTTTATGGTTGTAAATAAAAGTAAAAAGTTACTATTCACAAAAAATTATTTTTATCTTATTGAACAAAATTTTACTCCTTGATATTAACCATGTCTCTTTGAATTTCTGAATTCCACTCACAGAAGTGGTAAAACTGTGTTTTATGTGAATTTGCAAATTCTCCTAGGCGGTGGGTAAAAGACGGTGAAAAAGTTCAATAAAATTTTTA
Source organism: Viscum album (assembly GCA_963277665.1). Taxonomy (NCBI): domain Eukaryota; kingdom Viridiplantae; phylum Streptophyta; class Magnoliopsida; order Santalales; family Viscaceae; genus Viscum; species Viscum album. The sequence continues at coordinate 130,884,486 of OY728134.1, read as the reverse complement.
TATATCTAAAATTATTATAAACTGACATCAATGAATTACATTTAATTTATATAGGTATTATGTATCTAGTTTGAACTAAAATAAATTTAAATAATATAAATAATTATTTTAATAAAAAGCCGGTTTTAAACAGTAACTCAGTGTTTTTCACTATTCATCAAAAATTGAAAGTTTTCAGAAAAATACCAAATATTTACCCTAATCTAATTTTGAAATTCTGAATTCAATAATAATGTCTATTTTTTCAAATTCAAAACATATAATTTTCATTTATTAATTTATAATTAGTTCCTGTTGTTAAAACAAAAAGCGTGTTTTTAAGAAACTATAACTATCAAAAGATTGACACTTGTTTATGTTTGGTTTAAATGTGAAATAATGTCCAATGACCAACATTGGATTAAATGGTAAAAATAAATTCTAAATATAATTTAAAACCATTCAAATTCCTAATTTATCACTATAACTTATTTCGATTAAAAAATTTGTTTTTAATTAAAATTATTAATTTTCACCATTCATCAAAATATGAGAGTTATCTGAAAAGTAGCAAAATTTCACCCTAGGATAATTTTGATATTCCGAATTTAAAAAAGAAATCCATTGTGAGAGATAAATTTATAAAATTTCAAAAAGTGGTATTACTATTCATAACGACTACTTTGATTGGTCGTGGTGTGTGTTAGAACTCGAAGTTGCGTACAACACACGCTACTGAATTATTCAAAGAGAAGCATATCGTTGAAGCTTGGGGTGTTACAGTTTTTCACTATCTTAAAGATAATGATAATACCAAATGATGTAATCAATGAATACCATAGAAGGTGAAACTAGATATGGGTGAAAATAATTATTCATTTGAGCGATAAAAATCAGAGGTGCGTTAATGAGACCAAAAATCATCACTATATACACCTAAAGAAAAAACCTCCTCTGGAAACTTATAAGAGGTATGTATGAATATTTTAAATGAACATGATGATATCCCAAAATCAAATAATATTTAAGAATACTCTCACTCTTAATATATAATTGAATATTATTCTATTCGAGGCTATTGATAAGAGTTCTTAGCTGTAAGATAGTTCCATCTTCGGTAATTCACACAAATCCTGAGGGTACCATCCAACTTCATTGAAATAAGGATGGATGAAGCCCATGGAAACGTTTGGTGGAATACAAAACCATTATACTCCTAATACTCTAACATTTTCTTGGTCTCTTTATTCTTTCATAGGTTTCATCCTCTAAGGAGGAATAGAAAATTTTGCCACTCTATGTACTAGGTAAATGGTGAATTCTACCTCACTAAATAGCGGTATCAAAAAAACGGATTCATGGAAAACAACCCTAAAACAATCCACTATCGGTGGGAAAAATTTTCTCTCTAACCCCTATTCATAAAAAAAAAAGATATATTGGTTTTCTATCTACCTAGCCCCCGATTCTCAGGTCTAGATCTAACTGAATAACCTTCTCGTTCCCCCTTATGCAAAGGTCTACTTCCCCTGGTAATTTAAATGACACCCTCTAATAATAGTAGTCAATATGGGAACAACTAGTAACCAACATCTCTTTCCAAATAGTGAAATAAAACCATCTCACATTTATGATTAAATATTTCCACTAGAAGAGATATTCACATATCTATAGGGGATAGTCATTACAATGGAGAAATATCATTGAATGGATACCCAACATTGTATAGACTATCATAACAACATAGTAAAACCCTATCATGGGGATCCAACCCTCTATAACTAAATAAGATATAAATTAGGGAGATGTGGATATATAAATATTGTTGAAACTAATGTTTTGGACATGATATTAATAACTAAACCAATTTAATGTTAGGTTCTCTACATCTCCAGTGTGGTATTAACTCCATGTTATAGGTACATACAATAGACCTATGTCCCAAAATGACATAATTTGGAAAGAACACTCTTATGGTGTAGTGAATCATGAGTCTGAATAACTCAAACATTACCACCACCAAATCCTTAGCAGCTGGTGGAATTCCATTTATCTCCCATGAGAGACACAACTTTTCTTTCTTGGGAATGTGAGGTGTGTATATATCCCCACTCTCTAAGCATAGGAGGAAAATTCCTTCAAAAGGGAACGATATTCGCTATCCTACTACAACCTCTACATTTCAATAGATATATTAAACACTAAGGTTTCACTTTTCCTTCTCTCCCATAATGATTAAATATCAAGATGATGTTAATATGAAGAGTCTAACTATCACAACCCCTATAAGAAACCTCGATGAGATTCTTTCTGTAAGGTCCTGAACCTAGTTTCCTAGAGTCAGTGTTTATTTTCTTAAATTGAAATATAAAAAAGGAATATGCAGCATCAAAGACCGAGTTTCATAGTATGTTTGGAAATAAGATAAATCCATAAGATCAAAATTATAAATTGAAACGAAATACAAGATATAAATTCCACTGAAAACATACACATATCATAGTTTATCCCTACATTTCTTTCATAATATTCATCCCCACATCCTGGAAAAAATAAAATATAAAAAAACGGCGAGCTCAAACACTTATCAAAGTAAACCAATATAGCAGAATATATCATAAACATAAAAATTAGGCATGGTTAATAACTAAAAACACATTCCTTAAAAAACATGAACATTAAATGGTAGGAATACGAGCTGATTAAATAATACCATAAAAGAACCAAATCATGGGTATTGTACTTGTAGAATAACCACAAGAACTATCAATTACTACTTTTATAATGATAAAATTCACCATACAATACCACATTAGCATACTGTTAAGGCCTCATGCCAAGACCATTAATAACGGTAATGTTAAGGCCTTGTTCCAAGACTCTATTTTGTCTCATTAGACCTACTGATGCACCATGGGGATATATTGGGACCAACCCAACACTTACAAATCCCAATTCATTCAACATTGTAAGGGGGAAAAATATAAAAAATATATACATTAAAATTTTAACTAGCATATGAATTGTAAATAACATTCCCAAAACATTAAGCATAAATAGTAACCATTCAGTGTAAATAGGTGAATAAATTTAAGATAGAACATTCACAGAAAAACTAATCATAAACCATTAAATTATACACTGTAGATTATATAATTAAATAGTTATACCAATAATACATATGAATCAAGAAGAGTGCTCAAATATGTGAAGATACTTTTATAAAATCTTCTAGTACTTCTTGAGATAAATACTCTTTTACTTTGAAAAGAATAGTTCTTCTAGAAAAATCATTGTATAAAAAAAGTTAATTAAGATATTATTTAAAAAAATTAGTGATTTTGTTAAGATAATGGTTTCTAAAAACATATTATATAGTTCCCCTCAATAAATTTAATAATTCGACAAATCCCATTGCGTCGGGCTTGTATTTCGGGAAGAATATTTAAAAGATCATCTTCAAACATGTAATGACCCAAAAAATAATGATATTTATGGTTCGTAGACATATATAACATTCAAACAGAATTTCTGTATTGTAAATAATAATAAATTAAAATTTTATTGAGGTATGTAAAGAATAATAGTAACCTAAATGAAAAAGAAGGTTCTTGTTGAAAACCCTTTCCTTATATATGAATATGTTCCTCCATGGAACATAATGTCCTAGAATTTGAAATTAGACTAATAATAACTAAATTAAAAGTATATTAGACATTAATTTTATTTAGTATAATTTTATAATGTTCATTTATTGTCATTATTATGGGATAATAGATTTAATATATTCGTTTGTGAGTGCTCGATTCATTAGTTTCCATGATATGTTCGTTTGTATAAGAGAATTGAAGTTTATGTAAAATGAAATTTAAATTACTAAATTTAATTTATGGATTATTAATTATAATAAAAATATTATATCATCATATATAACTTTTGGTTGTTTTGGTAGAGTATGAATCAATAGATAATATTTTTATGATAATCACTTAGATCAATTTGGTGGTTTTTTTCGATCAGCATGAACTCATTTTGTTTTATAATTTAATACCATGTCTAAAAAATGATTCTAGATCATTAAGTAGGATATATAATTTTTATTATGATCTCATTCAACCATAAAAATCATTTTATTCCTAGAATTGATGATGGTAATAGAAATTGAAGTCCTACCGTCCTTGAATTTGATAAATTAAAACATCTCTGAATATGTTTCCATTATTTATATAAGCAGAGATGGAAAGAGAGATGATGATGAAATATTAAATTAGCATAATAAAATTCAATTAAATTCAAGGTACATTAATTATCAATAAATATTGATTAAGGGATTTGATTAATGAAAAAGTAATAAAGGAACTTCAATGAAAATAACAGAAATTAAAAGAAGCATTTAAATCTTGAATTTATCTTACTTAAGAGCCTCTTTATGGAAGATAATTTTGGCTTCTAAAGAGAATAAGGGATGATATATGTGGGTAGGACATTGGGAGGATATTTTACAGGAATTTATACATGAAAAAAGTCTTTAGAGGAGTGCATAAAAGAGGGTTTATGGGGTATAATGGAGGAGAGGAGGGTTTTCCCATAATTTTACTCATAATTATTTTTTATTTTCAAAAACAGAACCTGTTGTGTTGATTATTATGAACAAAACAGTAATATGTTCATTTGAGTTCAAAAAATTGTCATATAAATCAGGCATGACTCGATTATGATTCCAAAATTAATTTATTTTTCACATTTCGTAAATTATCGAATTTCACTATTCACCAAAAAATTTATGTATTTCAAAAATTACAAACAATTCACCCTAACTATTTATCAACCTGTAGAATTCAAAAATTTATTCAAAATTTTGAAAATAATTTTATAAATATGATAAATTAGTATTTTTTTAGAAAATCATAATTTATACAAAAAATAAGAAATTTAATATTATATTTTGATTTATATCACCCTGAAAAATTAATGAAGATATCATTATATTATAAACATAAAACAATAAATTAATAATTTGATTTACTATTCATAAAGTTAATATTACTAATAGTATTACAATTTAAATGGGTATGTCACTATTCACCAAAAATTATGTTTGTATTATCAGACTCTAAATATCATTCTAAACAAAACTATGTATGTCAGTTTTTCACAATTCCAATCTCAGTGGTGGAAAAATTTTGTTTACTCGCTAGGATATGACAATGTGGTATTTTTAGAGACTTATTTTTTAATGAATTAAATACTGGATATATTTATAAATATTTGGGGTGTTACATTCTCCCCTCCTTATAATAAATGTTTCCTAAAAATTCCTAGAATTCTACCACATAAAACAATTTGGGTAGGTCTTCATCATATGGTCCTCCGGATCCCATGTTTCCTCATCGATTTAATGATTTTTCAAATGTTTCTTTACCAATTGAGTCATCTGATTCCTTAGTACCAATTGATTTGTATCCAAAATCCAGATAAGCTTTTCAAATTAGGATAGGTCTGGTTCCAATTCTATACCTTCAGAAGTGAGGGAATTAGTTGGGTTTAGGATGTAGATTCTCAACAATGAGACATGGAGCAAATTTTGGACATTAAATAGGCTAGGTGGCCCTTACAAAAAATATTCAATAGCTCCCACTCCCTCTAGGATTTCAAAAGGTCCAGTGTACCTAGGGCTCAGTTTCCCTTCTTTCCCAATTCAAATAACACCCTTAAAAATATATACCTTCAAGAAAACATGATCCCCTACCTCAAATTAGATATCCTTCCTTTTATTATCAGCGTAGATATTTTTCTTCAATGAGATTCTTTGATATGGGTTTGAATTTCCTTTACCTTTTCTATTGTTCCCTCCACAAGCTCTAGACCCACAATCATTATTTCACAAATTTCATCACAACATGTTCGTGTATTATATCTCTTTACATACAATGATTGACATAGTTCCATTTGAATTATATAATTGATATATTATTATAAGAGAACTCAAAAACGGTGTATAATAATAATACATACCTTGAAAATCATCTGAGTATGTTCTCAACATGCATTTTAATGTTTGGATTGTTCTTTCTGATTACCCATCAATTAGTGTGTGGTATGTAGTACTAAAACAATTCTAACTATATAAATCTTTATATAATCATTTCTATAATTTCTATGTAAATCAGGTATTATGATTACACAAAATTGAGATAGGTGATCAATGAAGTCTTACAACATCATTGTAACAGTGTTATGCAAGGTTCTCTAGGGGAAATCCTTCCATAGAGTGAAGAAATGCGATGATTTGGTAAGTTGATCAATAATAGCCTATATTATATCATTATTTCATAGTGTTTTGGGTTACTCGTTGAAAAAATCCATGGTGATTTCATCCTAATAACATGTAGGAATATTTAGAGATTTCATGACTCTTCTAGGATTTTATCATTCAACCATCACTAGTTTACCCAATAAACATCTTTATATATAATCTATATTTCCCTCTTTATTGTATCCTACTAGAAATGTTCCATCAAATCTCTATACATCTTACAAAGATGTATAGATAAATTCAAATTAGGGGAATCACCCAATAAATTCCTTTTCATATAAGGTATAGTTGTAACACATAACCTCTTCCCAAATATAATAATTCCTTCATCATATATGAATTCAGGAAACGTCCCATCATTCACATAAATACTTTTATTTTGTATGTTACCATAATTAGGATGGGATTTTTTACTTCCTTCCAATAAATATGGTTGGGAAGCCTATTGAAAAAGTACTTATGCATCACCTACATTGATAATTTTCATGTCCATCTGTACTAGATCCATTAATACATGATTTCTTTCTATCCTCATTTTGATTGAAACTCTATGATCCATCGTTCTCAATTCATCAACTACCTTATTTTCATTTCCCGGGTGGTATTGTTTGGAACAATCATAATTCTTATGTAGTTATAGCCCTAATATTTTTCTCAAGATGAGTTCATTCTATGATAATATTTATTCCAAACTCTTTTGACCTATATATATCTCACATATTTCACTATAGATATTGTGTCTCAATATTTTTAGAGAAAATATCACATCATCTGACTCCTGATCATGAGCATTCTAGTTTTGGTCATGAATTTTTACCAACATTGATACATTGGAAATAAATATATTATTCTACATAAGGACACAACCAAGTCTTTTTTTGATCCATCAGTATAGACAACAAACCCATCATTCCCTGATGGTAGTGTTAGGAACTGAGAAGTCAATAATCTCTTATATAATTATTTGAAACATTCCACACATTTTTTTCCATACTAACTTATCCCCATTCCGAGTATTCTTGATCATTGGGTTGGCTAAGTGGGTGATGTTCTGAATGAAACGTCGATAATGACTTTCTAAACATATAAAACTTCGTACCGCATTTATGTTCATTTGAGTAGGTCATTCTTGAAAACCATTGTATTCATAAGATCAACAGATATTCCATCCTCAGAGGCAATGTTGACAAAAATGGAATCTGATTAAAACTGAAATTCACACTTTCTAAAATTATAATATAATTTATTTCTTCAAAGAGTCTTCAGAATAGTACGGATGTGATTTTCATGATCTTCATAGTGTTTGGAGTATAAAAACACATCATTAAAAAATACCACAAATAATTCATCAAGATATTCCTTGAAAAATAATTTCTCTATATCCATGAAAACAAAGGTTTCATTAGTTACTCCAAACTGGATTATTGGAATTCTGTAAATCCCATACATACTTTGAAATGATTTCGTTGAAATATCTCCCTTCCCCACATAAAACTAATGATATCTAGTTGACGGTAAATCTTAAAAAATATGGGCTCCATGAAGTTGATAAAATAAATCATCCATGCAAGGTAGGTAATACTTGTACTTTATTATTATATCATTGATCCCCCTATAGTAAATGTGCAAACTCATAGATCCATATTTCTTATATACTAAAAGAAATATGGCTCGCCATAGAGAAACACTAAGGAGAACAAGTCATTTATCATTCAATTCCTCTAGTTGTTTCAGGAGTTATAATAATTCAAAAATGGTAATAATATATGGAGTCTTTGATATAGTTCATGAACTTGGAATTATATCAATAGAGAACTCAACTTCCCACTCTAGAGGATGTCCATGTAAATCCTTTATAAAAAATCATAATATTCCTTCACAATAGGTACATCCTAGATTTTAAAAATTCCTTACATACTCATAAATATCGATTTCTCACACTACCATGTAATTGAATTCAGTCTAACTACTAAGGGTGGCTCTATAAGGGAATCTAATAGTGATGTTTCTACCCTAATGATAAGGGATTACACATAATCCTAAAAAATTGTAACATCCTTCTTCTTACAGTATATATTGGCATCATTATTTTAAATAAAATCCATAATTATGATTATATCAATGTAAATCATGGGTATGAAAATAAAATCAGCATATAATCCACTTTTATATTTCATAATGGGGATTTCCTAAAACATCATTGTGGCATTGATACATCTCTTTTGTGATTCGATAGAAAACAACCTTATTAAATCAAATTGTAAATATCTAATTTTCTTGTAAAACTAGGAAGAAATGAATGAATGTGATGATACAGAATCAAATAAATAATTGGTGATGTTTTATGAAATGATAAATGTACCTTCCACCACATTATTAAGAACTCCAACTTCAGCAGTTATGACCGCATAAAATTGTCTTTTCTCCCTTGGAATTTTTTGGTGGATGTTTCCTTAACTATTTAGACAATAATGTTCATAATGTACCATATATATACAATTACAAAATTGAAAATTATGAGCTTCTTTATATATATTATAATCATGAGAATGGTTGGATTTTTCTTTACAATTGTAACAAATACCCATTCCCTTCAATAAAGTTCTATGGCATTTCATCCCACAATTATTGCAGGGTTGAAAGTCAACTATTTCCTTCTTATTTATTTCATTATTTCATTTTTCCAAGGAGTTAAACATCCCTATTCTTCTCTTGAATTACATTGATGTCATATGACATAGAAAATTCATTTTCTGTCTTGATATCACAGAAGTCTAAATCATTATATTATGTGAAATACCCTGATACTAGTTCATATTGGAGGAATCATTTTAAATCATCAATGAATCAATAAATCATTCACCTTATATTTTTTATTTATCATCAGTATGCATTGCTAGATTGGTAAGGTTTTATTCATAATTGGAAATAATCTCATCCTCTTTCTACCTCATATTCCCTAATTACCATTCCAAATCAACTTTTTTTATGTTGGGAAATTATTATTCTAGAAAAATATTCCTAAAATTCATCCAATCCATATTTTCAATATCTTACACCTCCAATGTGTTTTGAATCAGATAACACCATTGAATTGAATCTCCAAGTAGATGATACACTACAATGAAAACATTCTCTCTTTTATTGCTTCCCAAAGATATAAATATCTTCTCTACGGAACATATCGACTACTCTTCTAAAAATGGGTATGTAGTCCCATTAAATGATGGAGGTTTTTTCCCATAATGTTTTCTAACATTCCTCCACCACATTTTGGATTCAGATCTGCCAAACAGGTAGGATTATTGTTCATAAGTGGAGTCAGCCAACCCAGTACAATTATAAGGTTTTTTTCACAAGTTGTAGAATTATAGCCATAATCATTATATTGCATCGGAGGTAAATCCCTACAAGGGATATGCGCGCTCATTTGGTTTTCATTCCTTTTACTATGTTCCATTTCTAAATAATGAAATACACTAGATTAAGATAAGTATTATAATGTATAATATCAATGTAGAAATACACATGGTATAAATTTAAATACTATACATATCTAATCTCATAAACATAAACATGGATATTTTGAGGAAAAATTTGCAGCTTAATAGTCACGCCCGGACTTCGTTGACGTACAACATTAATTTTAAATTTTTATTTCTTGAATTAATTGTCTGTTTATTTAAATTGTTTGGTTGTAGCACGGGCTGAACCCGATGTAGGTTTCCCGTTGTGGCAATGATGTGTGCGCACGTGCCTTACGCCGCTCGACGCATGAGCAGGGCATGGGCGAAGTCGTGCGACTTAGCCATTTTAACGTGCGCTGTCCATTGCACGAACATTTCAAACACTGGATGATTACTTCAATTCTCTTATTATTATTATTATTATTATTATTATTACTAATTTTATTATTATTAAAGCCTTTTAGTTTTATTTTATTTTATTTTATTTTATTTTATTATCTTCCTATTTTTATTCAACCTTCCCATTTTGATTTATTTATTTATTTAAACAACTTAAATTATTTTTTAATTTTTATTTTTTATCTTTTTTCACTCCCCCCATGCAAACCCTAGCTACCACCCCTACCCTTTTTCATTTTTTCTTTCTTTTTTTATTCCCTCATCTTTCTTCCTCCCCACGTATCCCTCTCTCCCTCTTTTCTTCTTCTTTGTCGTCCCTATCTCCTTCCCTCTCCTGCACGCAACCCCATCCCCTCACGGCATCCCCTTCCCGCCGGCCTCACCCTCACCTGCCGCTCTCCCCCATTCCCCCTCCCTCATGCCCTCACCCTAACCCGCTTCTCTCCCCCGTTCCCCCTCCCTCATCTGCCGCACTCCCCCTTCCCCTCATCTCCCTTCCCTCGCCTCGCTCCCACTTCCCTTCCCCTGCTCACCCTCACCACCACGCTCACCCTTCCCCTATCCCAGCCAACCGCCCCTCCGGATACTGCCTCCCACTCACCAGGCCGGTGCCCTCCGTCCTCTCACCGAACAACAGCCCAGCAGGCCCCTCCTCTCCTCTACTCCACAGCCATCCAGCCCCCCAACTATCTTCCTCCTCTGTCCTCCATTCCACTAATCCGTCTTCCGCACCCCGCTCGCACTGCCGGACCGCCTCCCACACCTCATCCGTATTACCGGACCACCATCTCGCACACTGCTCGCACTCACCGGACAACTACCGTGCCGCCCCTCGTCACTTTTCTGACATTCTAAATGGGTTTGTTTTTATTTTTATTTAATTATTTTAAATTGTTTAATTGATATTTGTTTTACTTAATTATTAATTCTATTGTTTAAGTGTTAATTAATTAATTTATTGTTATTAAATTTGTTAATTATTTAATTTATTTAAAGTGGTTAAATAGATAATTAATTTATTTAATTTGTTAAATTGTTAATTTAATTAATTGATTATTATTAAATTTGTTAATCATCTCATTTAATTGAAATTGTTAAATTGTTAATTAATTTATTTAGTCAGTTTTGGATTTTTATACTTATTGATAAACTTATTTAATTGTCTTGGTTTAATTTTTAACCAATTTATTTAATTATTATTGAACCTGTTTAATGTTTAACTGAATTATTTAATTGCTGATGTTTAATTTTTTTATGGACCGCTGATGTTTCACTGGGTTGGAATTGAGGTTATTTGGTCCACTTTTTTAGGACCTTTTTAAGGCTTCATATGGTGCGACCGTTGCACAACATGAGTTTTGCACCGTGTCACTTCTCGTACATATTTGAGGTAGCTGGTTTCCCATGCTTAGGGCATTTTGATCATTTAGTCTGTTGTTTTGATTAATTTATTATGTCATTTATTTAAATGCTACTGTGAGTTGTTGGTTTGACTGGTAGAGCGTGATGTTTTAGTTTTATTAGTGGCTTGTTTAGATTGATGGGTTTATACCGTGTTGTGCCTTTATTTTTGAACAAATGCAGCAGTTAAAATATGATCCTTTTTATAGTCTGAGGATGCACCCGAGTGGGGTTCTCACTTTTGATCGTCTTGTTTTATTTTCCTAAAATTCCTAAACCAATTTTTCAACTATTTGGTAAACATTAGTTTGGTTCTTGAAATGTCATAGTTCTTCCATGTTGTGAGGTTTTTTGTTGTGTGTTGTGACTTGACCTTACTGAGTAGGGTGAAATTTGAATAATGAGCACAAAAGGGGAAGCCTGTGTATTATGTGGGCAGACTAGACTAGTGTGCTAGTGATATGGGAGTGGCCTTGCCCCAATTTCACATGGCGGGATTGACACTTACAACACTAACTAAACATTGGATGATGATTGGAGAACACTATGGTAGGAGGTGTTTCCCTGCCTGTGGCTCGTGCATATGAAATGTATGATATGGTTCATCGAGACGTGAGGTTCTAGGGTCCCACACAGCTTTAGTACTTTAGGGACTCTCCCACTTTTTTTACTCCTGTGCGGATATATACTCATAACTGGTTGGTTTTGGTGACTTCTGTGGTTTCAAGAGGTAAGAATCTTCTTTTTCTTTCAGCACCAAAACCCCTTTTTCCTATTTTATTAAAACTGTCTTCCTTTCATTAAAATTTTTTCCATCAAAATGATAGTGCATTTATTTATTTTCACTAAAATTTGAACTTGCAAACTGCTTTGGTCATCTATCCCTTTTTATGTGAAATTTTTTCTCTGGTTCAAACTTATTGAGCATTGCTCACACCCTACTTACACCCATGGGTATAAGTAGATCTGATTATGTACGATGTAATGAAATACAATGGTTTTGAGTAGAGTGGTCCGAGTTGTTAGTTGGTTCTTCTGTTTTGGCACTGGTGGTAGAGGCCTGACAGTGATATTCTTCCATCAGGTGACAGTTGCAGATTTGGTTTTTGTCACCCATTTTGGGAGTTTGTTGTGATTGAGTTGTAGTTGTTCTTTTTGTTGAGACTCGTTCATGCTATTTTCAAAGCTTATGGTTGAAATGCTGACTTCAGAATTTAGTTTACTCATGGTTTTTTTCTGGTTGTTGTATGGGTAAATCATTCCTAAAAGATTCTAAATTGATACCCGGGCACTTGTGCTAGCACGTGGGGATCGAGAACACCCTTCAGGCCTTGCCGCGGGCTGGGTCGGGCGTCGAGTTGATAGAGACCCAACTCGGTTCGTGAAATAATTGTATCATAGGAGGTTCAGGTCTTGGTTTATGTTTTTTTTTGGGATGAGTTGGGTTATACAAGCGTTGGGACTGTCGGGGCTCAGAATTCATGTTTCAAGTAGGGTGCCTGGCCAGCATGCCTCGTGACAGATACTGAGTAACCACGGTATGTCAGGGTGATTGTTTGACTTCATTTCTAGGTGGGAGGTAGAGGCTGAAGACTGTATGTGGACGTTATTCAGGAAAGTAGAGTTTTGACATGAATTCATTTTTGCATGTTTGTTTTATTGATGATTATTTATCTTGCTAAAAAATTTGGTTCCTATTGAGATATGTGATATTGATGGTATTCCTTTATGACTGTTTCCCTTTGCAGCAAGATGCCTCCACAGAGCGCTCACATGAACCCACGGGAGAAAGCTGAAGAGAGTTATACCATGCTGCTTGATCATAGATTGGTAGAGACTGTGGTCTAAGCCATTCAGGCTTTGGGACAAGGGGCGACTCTTGCCCATGCCCCTATTCCAGCTAGAGGTGAAGAATCTGGCTCTAGGAAGGATATAGCTCAGGAGTTTCTAAAGAACAAACCTCCCTCATTCCGAGGTAGTTCAGAACCTCAGGAGGAAGAGGAATCGCTTGAAAAGATAGAACACATGTTGAATTTCGATGACACGCCTAGGGAAGTCAGGGTGATGTGTGCCTCATTCCAGCTATAGGGTTCCAGTCACAAATGGTGAGAATCAGTGGTCCAAGCTAGGAAACATGATCACATGAGGTGGAAAGATTTCAAGGTTATCTTCAACGAGCAGTATTGTCCAAAGTTTCTAACCTATGCTAGATCTTGGGAGTTCATGGAGCTTTCATAGGGGAATCAAACAGTGATGGAATATATGAACCACTTTGCTGAGCTAGTGTAGTACGCACCTTAGGTATTGAAATCTCGGAAGTTTGAGAAGGGCCTTCGACCAGAAATCCACTCTCAGGTTTTCTTATTCAAGATGAACACTTATGCTGAGGTGGTCGATCGTGCTTGCCTGGCCGAGATTGACCCAAGAGGAAAGTTGGGGTTTTATGAATCAGTTTCAGCCTTTGGCTGCAGCAGTTCCTTAGAAAATAAGACGAAGCATATTGAGCAGTGGAAGAAGAGTGGTGGTGGATCAGACCATCCTTCCAGGTAGACATCATCTGAGGCTTCTGATGCGAGGACCATTGTCTGCCATCAGTGCGGAAAGGCAGGGCACATCCCACCTGTGTGTCCACATCCTCCCAGACCTTGCTCTGGGTGTGGAGTCATGGGGCACCTACAGCGTTTCTGCGGGACTGTACGCCCTTACTAGAGTAGGACTGGATCTGTAGCTTCCAGGGGTGTATAAGTGCAGTCAGAGCTGACCAGGACGCCAGGATCTCAGTTCGGTGGTCATGGTGGTAGGACCGAATCTTCTTCTGGGCAGAGCCAGATTAGGGTGGAGCTGTAGGTGAGCATTCATTCTCAGGCAGGGACCAGGAATCTTCATGTTGTGTATCAGGCACCAACGAGATCTGATGTAGGGCCTTCAACTGTTTGAGGTACCATTCTGGTTGCTTCTTTTATATCTGCAGTTTTATTTGATAATGGTGCTTCAGTTTCTTTTATATCTTCTCACATTGTGAATTTGCTGAACCAACCAACAGAGCTGTTATCGTTTGCTCTGGAGTTGGCAACACCATTGGGGGGAAACAGGGAGCAAGGCCTTAGATGCCCATCGTGCGCACTCTCTGTTTCGAGAGTCGAGATGGAATGGGATTTCATGTTCCATGACATGGACCTATTTGATGTGATCCTTGGTATGGACTGGCTGGTGCTATTTAAGGATCACATTGATTGCTATCGGCGTCGAGTCAGTTTTATGGCACCAGATGGGGCTCCTCAGATATTTCACGGAGAATGGGATCCTCGGTCGGGACGCGTGGGACCTCCACTCCCTGAGTTGGGAAATCTTCCTTATCAGTTATCGTCGCTCAAACTGGAGGACGAGGGTGGTGTTCCTCAGGGTGGGATACCTCATGTAGTGGATAAGTTCCCACAGGTCTTCCAAGATGATTTTTCTGGCTTACCCCCAGAGCGTGACGTGGAGTTCTCGATTGAGTTGGCGCCGGGAACACAACATATATCTCTTCCCTTATATCGCATGGTCCCCACCGAATATTGGGATATAAGATACAGCTAGATGATTTGGAATCCAAAGGACTCATTCGCCCGAGCATCTCTCCTTGGGCCGACCCGGTTTTATTCATGAATAAGGTCAATGGGACCCTCTGATTGTGCATTTATTACCTAAAATTGAACAATGTAACCATAAAAAATAGATAACCATTGCCCCGGATTGATGATTTGTTTGACCAACTGAAGGGGAAAAGTGGGTCTCTAAGATTTATTTCCATTCGGGATACCACCAGCTTAGGGTGAGAGTAGCAGATATCTCGAAGACGGATTTCCGAAGCAGGTACGGTCACTTCAAGTACTTGTTCATGCCTTTCGGATTGACAAATGACCCTATAGTTTTCATGGTGTTCAGGAATATGGTGTTCCACCAATATCTAAACTCATTTGTAATGGTATTCATACATGACATCTTGGTTTATTCTGGATCTGAGGAGGAGTATGATCATCACCTGCACGTTGATTTGGGCACTTTTCGAGGACATCGCATGTATGCCAAACTCTGGAAATGCTCATTCTAGATCAGGAAAGTGATGTTTCTGGGGCATGTCATCTCAGAGAAAGGGGTTTCAGTGGATCCTAAGAAGATCATAGAAGTTATGTCATGGGAGCATCCAAGAAATTTGTTTGCGATCAAGAGTTTTCTCGGCTTGGCTGGTTATTACAGGCGCTTTGTCCGGGACATCTCGCGGCGTGCCTCCCCCATGACCGCACTCACCCGGAAAGTGGTGAAGTTTGAGTGGGGCCCTCAGTGTCAGGTGTCCTTCGAGGAGTTGAAGAGGCAGTTGACCACTGAACCTGTGCTGATCGTACCAGAGTCTGGAAAGGGGTATGTGGTTTACTGTGATGCTTTAGGTACGAGCCTTGGATGTGTCCTCATGCAGGATGACCATGTTGTCGCTTATGGTTCTCACCAGCTCCTTCCGCATGAGAATAATTATCCGACTCACGACTAAGAGTTGGCAGTGGTGATGTATGCTTTGAATACATGGCATCAAAATCTCTTTGGGGAGAATTTTATGGTCTATTCTGACCATAAGAGCCTGTCCTACATTTTCTCTCAGAGGGATCTCAATTTGAGGCAGCTCCACAGGGTCGAGTACCTGCAGGGTTTTGATTATGATATTTTCCAAACCCCTGGAAAGGGTAATGTGGTAGCTGATGCTTTGAGTATAAAAGTAACAGTGCAAGCATTGAGGAAGTCCAGAGATGAGTGGACTTTGATGGGGCTCTTCACCCAGATGCACTTGGAGAGAATGGAGCACAACGAAGGTACTTTCTTGTCTAGAGTCCAGTTGACTCCTACTCTTCTGGAGTTGATTCAGTGGGAGAAACCCGGTGATGAGCTGTGTCAGTGATCTATGCAGTTTCTTCATGGTGGGGAGACTCCTTCAGATTGGTCTTTGTCTCCTTGAGGGCCTTGTGCTTAAAGGGTCGTGTTGTGGTGCTGTTGTCTATGCGGAAGGTGGTGATGTAGGATACCCATCAGTCTCAGTGGTTCGTCCATCCTGGCACCACTAAGATGTATTACAAGGTCCTCCGTCAGTTCTGGTGGCCATGTATGAGACGTGACATAGCCGAATTTCTATCGAGATGCTACACTTGCCAGCAGGTAAAAGAAGAGCATTAGAGACCATCTGGCATACTCCAGCCATTAACCATTCCTCCCTAGAAGTGGGAAAAGGTCACCATGGACTTCATTATTGGATTGAATCGTACACCTCGGGGGAGGAATGCTATTTTGATAGTGATTGACCTCTTGACCATGTCAGGTCACTTTATCACAATCAGAGATGCAACGAAGGTAGATGAGCTGGGTCACTTGTATGTTCAGGACATGGTCAGACTTCATGGTGTGCCATCGGCAGTTGTTTCTGACAGGGACCCCCGCTTTACATCTAAATTTTGGGGAGGCCTCCAGAAGTCTTTGGGGTTTCAGATTAAGATGAGCACGACATACCACCCTCAGACGGATGGCCAAACAGAGCGAGTGAATCAGATTCTGGAAGACATGCTCCGCACCTGTGTGTTAGATTTTAGAGGTTCGTGGGATAGCCATTTGGGATTGGTCGAGTTTTCTTATAATAATAGTTACCAGTATTCCATCATAATGGAACCCTTTGAGGCGCTTTATGGCTGGCCTTGTCGGTCTCCTCTGTGTTGGGCTAAGGTAGGTGAGACATCACTCGTGGGACCGAGCATTGTTTAAGAGATATATGAGAAGGTCAAGCTGATTAGGTATCTATTGTTGATAGCTCAGAGTCGTCACAAGTCTTATACAGATCAAAGGCATGGGGATCATGAGTTTTTAGTTGGGGATATAGTGTTCTTGAAAGTGGCCCCTCACTTGGGTCACCATCATTTGGGGAAGCAGGGGAAGCTGACACCAAGGTATATCAGACCTTTCGAGATTCTTGAGAAGATTTTCAAGGTATAATACGGGTTAGAATTGCCCTCAAATTTGACATCAAATCATGACATATTTCATGTCTCCTAAAAAATAAGTACAACCTCGATCTGTCGCATGTGCTGAATTGGGAGGAGCTGAAGTTTGAGCCAAACTTATCTGTGTTTGAGAGACTAGTGCGGATACTGGATTCTCAGGAGAAGGTGCTGTGTGTAAAGTCCATTCCTCTGGTCCGTATTCTCTGGAAGCACAAGAATGATGAGCATGAGACTTGGGAGAGGAAGTCATTGGTTGAACAGGAGTACCCATTTCTATTCTGTGATTAGGCATCGAGCTAACTTTCTGAAGGTGGAAAGTTTTCATGGTGGGGAGAATTGTCATGCCCGAACATCATTGAGGTACAACTTTAATTTTTAATATTTATTTCGTGAATTAATTGTCTGTTTATTTAAATTGTTTGGTTGTAGCATGGGTTGAACCCAATGCGGGGTTCCCATTGTGGAATTGATGTGTGCGCGCGGGCCTTACGCCGCTCGGCGCACGTGCAAGGCATGGGTGAAGCTATGCAGCTTAGCCATTTTAACATGTGGTGTCCGTTGCACGAACGTTTCAAACACTGGATTATTACAACAATTTTCTTATTATTTTTCTTATTATTATTATTATTATTATTATTTTTATTTTTATTATTGAATCCTTTTATTTTTATTTTATTCTATTTTATTATATTTTATTATCTTCCTATTTTTATTCAACCTTCCCATTTGGATTTATTTATTTATTTACACCACTTAAATTATTTTTTGTATTTTTATTATTTATCTTTTTTTAATCCACCCCATGCAAACCCTAGCCGCCACCCCCCTTTAACCTCTTTTATTTATTTTTTTCTTCCCTCCTCTTTCTTCCTCCCCATGTATCCCTCTCTCCCTCTTTTCTTCTTCTTCGCTGGCCCCTCTCCCCTTCCCTCTCCTGCGTGCTCCCCCATCCCCTTACGGCCTCACCTTCCCACCGGCCTCCCCTCACTCACTGCTCTCCCCCATTCCCCCTCCCTCACGGCCTCAAACTCACCCGCTGCTCTCCCCTGTTCCCCCTCCCTCACCCGCCACACTCCCCCTTCCCCTCATCTCCCCTCACCCACCACACTCCCCTTTCCCTTCCCCTGCTCACCCTCACCACCACGCTCACCCATCCCCTCTCCCAACCAACCGCCCCTCCGCCTGCTGCCTCCCGCTCACCAGGCCAGCACCCTCCTTCCTCTTGCCGGACAACAGCCCAACATGCCCCTCCTCTCCTATACTCCACAGCCCCCCAACTCTCTTCCTCCTCTTTCCTCCATTCTACTAATCCGCATTCCACACCCCGCTCGCACTACCGGACCACCTCCCGAAACTCGTCCGTATTGCCAGACCACCATCCCGCACACTGCTCGCGCTCGCCGGACAACCGTCATGCCGCCCCTCGTCGCTTTCCCGACAATCCACGAGGGTTTGTTTTTAATTTTATTTAATTATTTTAATTGGTTTAATTTATATTTGTGTTATTTTATTATTAAAGTATTTTTTTAAGTGTTAATTAATTAATTTATTTTTATTAAATTTGTTAATTATTTTATTTATTTGAAGTGGTTAAATTGATAATTAATTTATCTAATTTGGTAAATTGGTAATTTATAAAATTTTTTAATATTAAATTTGTTAATCATCTCATTTAATTGAATTTTTTTAATTGGTAATTAATTTATTTAGTTAGTTTTGGATTTGTATACTTATTAATCAACTTATTTAAATGTCTTTGTTTAAATTTTAATTAATTTATTTAATTATTAATGAACCTGTTTAATAGTTAATTGAGTTATTTAATTGTTGATGGTTATTTTTTTATGGACCGTTGATGTTTCAATGGGTTGGCATTGAAGTTATTTGGTCCACTTTTTAAGGACCTTTTTGACAGCTTCATACAGTGTGACCGTTGTACAATGGGTTTTTTGCGCCGTGTCACTTCTTGTACCTTTTTGAGGTAGGTGGTTTCACATGCTTAGGGAATTTGAACATTTAGTCTCCTGGTTTGATTAATTTAATATGTATTTTATTTAAATACTGTTGTGAGTTATCGGTTTGACTCGTAGAGCATTATGTTTTACTTTTATTAGTGGTTGTTAGGATTTTTGGGTTTATACCATGTTGTGCCTTGGTTTTTGAACAAATAAAGTAGTTAAAATTTCATCCTTGTTACAGTCTTAGGGTACACCCGAGTGGGTTTTGCACTATTGATCGTGTTGTTTTATTTTCTTAAAATTCTTAAACCAATTATTCAAATGTTTGGTAAACATTAGTTTGTTTCTCGAAATGTCTTAGTTCTTGCATGTTGTGAGGTTCTATGTTGTGTGTTGTGACTTGACCTTGATGAGTAGGGTGAACTTTGAATAATGGGCACGAAAGGGGAAGCCTGGGTATTAGGTGGGAGGACTAGATTAGCGTGCTAGTGATACGGGAGTGGCCTCATCCCAGTTTCACTTTGCGGGATTGACACTTACAACACTCACTAAACATTGGATGATGACTGGAGACCACTACAGTAGGAGGTGTTTCCCTACCGGTGGCTCATGCACGGGAAATGTATGATATGGTTCACTGAGATGTGAGGTTCTAGGGTCCTACATAAATTTAGTACTTTAGGGCCTCTCCCAACTTTTTTTCTCCCGTGTGATTATATACTCTTCACTGGTTGGTTTTGGTGACTTCTTTGGTTTCAAATGGTATGAATGTTCTTTTTCTTATAGTACCAAAACCCCTTTTTCCTATTTTTTTCAATCTGACTTCATTTCTTTAAAACTGTTTCCATCAAAATGTTAGTGCATCTATTTATTTTCTCTAAAATTTGAACCTGCAAACCACTTTGGTCATCTAACCCTTTTTATGTGGAATCTTTTCTCTTGTTCTTACCTATTGAGAATTTCTCACACCCTACTTACACCCTTGTGTGTAAGTAGATCTGATTATGTCTGATGTAGAGAAATGCCAAGGTTTTGAGCATGGTGGTCTGAGTTGTTAGTTGGTTCTTCTATTTTTTCAATGGTGGAGGAGGACTGACAGTGATATTCTTCCATCAGGTGACAGTTGTTGATTTGGTTTTTGGTCACCCTTTTTGGGAGTTTGTTGTGATTGAGTTGTAGTTGCTATTTTTGTTGAGACTCGTTCATGCTGTTTTCAAAGTTTGTGGTTGAAATGTTGACTTCTGAATTTAGTTTACTCATGGTTTGATTCTTTTTTTTATATGGGTAAATCATTCCCAAAAGATTATAAATTGATACCCGAAACCTTGTGCCAGCCCGTGGGGATCGGGAACGCCCGTCGGGCCTTTCCGCAGGCTGGGTCGGGCGTCGAGTTAATGGCGACCCGACTAGGTTAGTGACATTAATCATTCATGATGGATTGTAAGGAAGTTTTGTATTATCCTAAAAAAATCCCATTATATTTTCAAACCAAATGCATAGAAAGGCCTTTTTTTGTTTCACATGATACCATAGGTTAAGCCTAAAACTCCTTGTTAGAGTTGTAACTCCAAGGTATATCTTTTTAAGAACCACATCCACTTATAGTATCCAGACAAAGAAGCATTTTCTAGAAATATACACATAATATAATCCATAGAAAATTCTGTGATATTATTTTATTATTATCCTCAAAGGCAATAATAATTTTTAGATCATTAATCTATGTTTTCAAAATCTATTTTCCATGTTTTCTAATAAACATTCCACTGATACCAACTGTAAGAACTCAGCCCTTGTTCGCTAGAGCTAGAGCCTTATTTTATTTCAATGGAATATAAATAAGTAATATATATCCAAAAGGTTATAATAGTTTAGTATATTTGGAGTCATGATACATGCATTTATTCAATGTTACAACTTGAAAATATATACAATAGAGAAATTCATTTCAATGCATCCATATCTCTAAGTTTATCTTGGTTGTTCAATCGTAATATGAAACTTGACATCCTCGAAAAAATAAAACATAAGAAAGGGGATAGAAAAGACACTTCACAAGTGTAGTAAATACAATGGAAGATATCATTAACATTTATATTAGGCATATTTAATAAAAACAGACACAAGCATTATAAAACATGAGCATGATATGAAAGAAATAATAACTGACTAAAACATTCCTCAATTAAACATATTATGGTTAGTATACCAATCAAATAACCCCAAAAACAATCAATTACCTGTTTAATAATGAGGGAATACATAATGAGGTACTTCATAAGCATCCTGTCAAGGGCTCGCGCCAAGACAAAAAATTACCATATGATCAATGCCTCATGCCAATACTCAAGTTTGTCGAATGAGACCAACCGATTAATTGAAGGTATATAGAGAGCCCTGCCCAACACTTAAGAAGTCCAAAAAAATCCTAATATGAATGGGGATAAACATAAAAAAACATATTTATTCATATTTAAACTATCATATGAAATGTATATGTCATTCCCTAAACATTAAGCAAAAACACTAAGAATTCATATAAAATTGGAGAATGGTATTAAGATAACAGATCCCCATTGAAACTAATCATACTACATTCAATTAAATACGGTATAAGATATCATAAAATATTAATCCCTATAAAACATAATAATTAGTAAGAGTGTTGAAATATATGAAGATACTCTTATTAAATCATTGAGAATTCTGGATATATATACTCATTTACTATGAAAAGATGAGTGCTTTTGGATAAATCATTAACAAAAACCAAAATTTAATTAAGATAGTATTTTTATAATAAAATGTGTCATTTTAGATAGATAAAAGATTCTAAATGAGATTATAGTGTGCACTTGAAAATAGGTATGAAATTGAAAAATTCCCCTAAGTAGACATTGTATTTCGAGAATAATTTTTCAAATATACTTTTAAAACATGTAATTACACATTATATAATAATGTTTTTTAGTTGAAAAATATATATAGATCATTCATAGTGAATTTTTTATAAGTAAATAAGAATAAATAATAATTTTATTAAGGTATGTTGGTAATAACAGTAACCTGAGTGAATATAGAGGTTTAGGTAGATAACCCTGAGCTTATATTAGGATATGTTTCGCTCTTGATCATAATGTCCCGGAATATAAAATTAGACTTATTAATAACTTATTTTAGATCCTAATATAAATTTATTTTTTTATTATAATTTTATTAAGTTCATTTATAGACGTTTTTATGGGTTAAGAGATAAAACATCACTATTTGTTGGTGCTCGTTTCATTCGTTTCATGATCAGTTCATTTGTATAAGATAATGTAAGATCATGTAAAATGGAAATTGAATTCCTGAATATAATTTATGAGTTATTACTGATAATATTGAATTTTAAATGATCATATAAAGATTTTAGTTTTTTTATTATAGGTTAAATCAATATATAAAATTTTAAAGATAAACACTTTGATTAATTTGATGATTTTTTTCGATCTCCAAAAACATGTATTATTTTATGATTTAAATATATGTGTAAATAATTTATTTCATAACATTAATTAGTATATATTACATATATTATGATGTGTTTCAACCATAAAAATGGTCTAATTACAAGAATTAAGTATTTTAATAGAAATTGAAAACCTGTCATTATTGAATGTGATAAATTAAAACATCTCAAACAGTGTTTCCCTTTTTAATATAAGAGGAGGGGTTGATAGATGATGATTAAATCATACATTATAATAATACAAATTTCAGTACATTTAAGGTATGTTAATTTTAAAATCATATGGGTGAGTGTAGGTGAATAATAAAAAAGGAAGAAATGAACTTGAATGTAAATAAATGAAATGAAAAGATGAATTTTCCTCTTGAATATATCATTCAAGAGAGCCTATTTAGGGGAGATAATTTATTATATTAAAGAGATCAAGGGTGGGTGTACATGGGGAAGAGATTCATTGGATATTGGTGAAGAACTTAGGCAAGCCTGTAGGATTTATAAGAGTTAAGATAATAGGGAGGTAGGTGGGGTTTATAGTGTAGGAGAAGAGGGTTTCCCCATTATTTCACTCACTATTTATTTATTTTTCCAAATTCAACCATTAATTTTGATTCTTATTACCATAAACAGTAATAAGTGCATGTTATTTTGAACCAATGTTCATTTACTTCAGCCATGACTAATGTGTGATGAAAAAATTCATTTATTTAGCCTATTTTGTAAATTATCACATATCACTATTCAACAAATATTCATGTATTTTAGAATAAAACAAAAAATTAACCCTACCCATTTTCAACTTGTAGAAATCAAAAATTAACCACAATTTTTTGAAAATATTATTCAAAATTTAATTGATTTTATTTTTAAATAAAGTCATAATTTATTCGAAAAATATTGTTTTTAAAACAACATTTTCTATAAATCACAATAATTTTTTTAGGATTTAAATATATTATAACCTTTAGAAGATAAAATAATAATATGATTCCCTATTAATTAGGGTCATATTACTATTCATATTACTATTCATAATGGTATGTTAATATTCCCCAAAAATTAAATTGGTCTTATAAGACTCTAAATATCTTACCGAATCCAACCATGTAAAAAGAAACACTGACAGATCTAGTTAATGAACAAACCAAGTTCCCATTGTCATATTCCTTTAAACTACACGTATTAATGAGTTATTGGTTGGCTATCTAATAAATTATCATCTATCAAAATAAATTGTCATGTGACGAGATGGTGTATACCTTCCCACCCTCGAAATATTATGGAAGTGTTAAGATTATCAACAATTAAAGTTGGTTAGAAATGTTTTATATCTATAAAATGAGAAAAATATTTCATGAATGACATGTATCCCAACGGGTGGTTTAGAATATATCTAGACTAGTCATCCCCTAGAGTCTATGGAATTATGTAGTCATGTATGATCATCTATAATAATTCTGAAATTCAATCTTGATGTGGGTCTACATGGGTAATAACGTCCCCCTATCACATCACAGAACTGAGAATCAAAAATTTTGGAAGCTTTACCATCCACTCTGGAAGAATCTATAGACTCTAAATTATTAAAAGGATGCTCTATATCCTTGAATCTTTAATATGAGATACACCACCCACCGAAAAGGTGGGCTGATTCTACTGCTAGAACTCCTAAGCTGACTCTACCATATTCAATGTTGGTCATGTGAATCCCTGAATAGATATCATTTTACAAAAATCTCCTTAATAAAATATTTTATTAGTTCATATATTTTTAATAATAGGTTTGTGAAAAAATGAGGAATAATAGGAGGATTTACAACAAGCTTAGGACCCACCACCTCTAATGCATGGTCATCACCTCCTTCTATTTGTACGTCATTAGGTTGTCATGTGTTATGATTAAACAATTATGAACTCATTCCATAAAATATATATAAGAATTTTAAAATGATTATATTGATATAATAATATTTTTACGTAGACATCCTATTAAAATCACACCATATACCTGCTCCAAAATCCATGTCTAAGTTATTAAAAGAGACCATATATGGCCATAAGATCCCAAGAGACTCCCCATAAACCCACTACCAAGTATTTATTCAAGACCATTTGTTATATCAAAATATGGGATCCATTATATGATTTATTAATTGAATGATACTGAGGAAAATTTCATTTACATTTCAATGGGAATCTAAGTATTTCATGAAATCACAATAATGTATAATTGGCATACTAATGTTGCATCACTAATATATGCAAGAAGACACCTTTAATATGGATATATTACCATTATTTTGTCTAATTATAATATCAATGTAATAAATTTATGCACATTAAAAATATAATAATCTAAGAACTAATCATATGTAGTATAAATATGCACACAAAACGTATACACCACACGGATAAATTCATGGAATATTTTTCCTAATGCACCTATGAGGGTGCATGAGATGCTAATTATGTACATCATTAATATAATGAAAATCTAAATGCATAACTAAGGAATTAATAATAATAATAATACCATAAGGCATGCTTAGCACCTAGTAGTGAATGAATATCAACTATCATATGTGACAAATCAGAATAGTAATAATTAAACCCATGTAATTTAGGATTCCCCCAATAGGTGAGTTAGATACTCCAAAGAACAGGCTTATGAAAAAATTTCATCACATCATATTCTCTGTTCTAGCACCCAAATAGTAACTCCAAAGGAAAAGAAACTGCTTGAACACAAAATTGTAATATCCCAACGCTAGTTCCACTTAACTAGTTCCTCGATTTGGTGGGCCATATATCCTCAAGTGCACCTCCATGTATGCTAGAGTGTTCTAACTAGAATCGAGGGTCTAAGGAGGTATTGTGAGGTGAATATACCCTCATATCATAGTGGAACAAAATATTAGATAAATAAACTGCCAACTAGAGAAGAAATAGTAAACAGATGGCACAACAGAAAAAATAATCATTTGTATAAGAATAAATAACCAACAACTATATTAATAAACATAATCAAAAAGGCTGAGCCATTTACCATGATTTCATTAAATAATGATAAAAAATAGGCTATATCGGCGATATTTTTATAAATAATCTTATACAAAAATTCAAAATCCAAAATACTACTATACTATAATCATGAGAATATTCCCCGTCCTCCACTCCCATGCTGAATTGTATAAGTAAATCATATCAATTATCTATATCAGGGATCTTTCCATTATTCATACCATCAAGCCTGAGGTCTACTCTAGTACCAATGTCATCATGAGTATTGTGTGTGTTAAAATACCAGTAACACCCCATGAAAGGTTTATATAAATAATCCATGGAGTATATAGAATATATGTATGTAGGTAATCAAAATGGAAACAATACATAGTAAATAATTACCAGTCACCTTAGGTTTTTTAATGATACCAGGAAGACTCTACCACCTCTACAACAATCTGGAATTTTTCTAATCTTACTACTATATATATGTTTAATATAATATAGATATAAATAGTAATATACTGTAAACATGTATGTGGTCTAAGTACATGTGGACATATGTATGAATATACATAGATAGTAACTACTTGTTATACCCTGGGTATAACTCAAATGTGCATAATTATTCCAACGATAGTATAAATTCAATAAATGGATATAATCCTATAATCTAAAAATAAACGTGATACATCATACTCAACACTCAAGATAGGTGGGGCGATTCTTCATTCCCAACACTCATACAAGGGAATGTGGGGCACCCTTCTGAACATCTAGATACACGTATAATACCAAGAGACCTCATTCTCAATAACCAATGTATGTTAGAGTGAAACACCAATCACTACAAGTCCATTTACCATATTAAATAACCAATAATATTGGAATAAGCCTAGTAATATTAATAAACATGAGGAATCACCACTCATGCATTATAATGAAAAATCCCAAAATAAACAAGGAAAAAATGATCATAAAAATGTTACTCTAAAATAATGTGTCACTTGTAATGGCCATTCCGCCCATTATTGTTCATTTTAAAGTAATTCATTTAATTTATCAAAGGAAGGGAATTTATATTTAAGGGGAACCACACACTTATGTGGTGCTTTGAACAACAATGAAATTGAAAAATGAGGGAAATTCAATTGATAAGAAGAGACAAACACTTCAATGGTGTTTGGTCCATCAAGAAATTAATATAATGAATACTTTCATTCAACACAGCCTAATGGGTTCTTATGATTGAGGTCAACATCCTATAACAACACTATAAGAGTCCATTTTTGAGTCATTAAGGTTTTCCTTATGACTTTTCTATTCCTTCTTGATTTGAAAATCACAAACACCTTATCTTTAAGAAAATCGCTTTTATAAGGAAAATTTATTTTATAAGGAAAATTGATTTTGTAAGAAAAATTATCCTTATCACATTTTCATCCATATTTTTCTTATGTATAAGATTTGGATTCATTTCTATATTCTCGGAATTGTTTGAAACTTTGATATGAAGTATTCTATTTTAGGATCTGAATTCTGGATAAGAATTGTAATAAAGTTTCACTCTGAAATCCAAAATGAGAACTGCGATAAAGTTTCATTCCGAATTCTGGATACGAACTCTGATTAAGTTCTACTCCAGATTCAGGATACGAATCCTTATGAAGTTTGACAACAAATTCTCATTATGAATTATGATGATGAATTCTCATTACGAATTCTAATGACGAATTCTCATTACGAATTCTGATGATGAATTCTCATTATGAATTCTGATGACAAATTCTCATTACGAATTCTGATGAGGAAGTCTCACTACGAATTCTGATGATGAATTCTCATTCTGAATTCTCATTCTGAATTCACCTATTAAACAGAATCTGATCATCTTTATTTTATACACTCTGAATTTATTTAGACTCCAAAAATTATTTTTGGTTAGACTCCAAAATTTCATTTTTCTTACGTTGTTATAATATGTCTACTCTTTAATATTTTTTCTCTCACTCTGAACATTCACTCCGAATATTCACTCATAATTTTTTAAGACTTAAAACGATGTCATACATTATGTTTCACTTATTTTGTTATAAAACGATGTCGTCAATTCTGTTATAAACTTACCGTTGGTTAAGTTACACGTGTACAGGTCCCTCTAACTTTTAAGTAAAATATTACCATTGGAAAGGAGTCCGACCTTTCCTATAAATAGGAGCTAATTTGAAAGAGCTCAATGATGAAATGATGAACTGATGACTGATGAATGACTTCTTCAACATTGTGCATACATGCTGTTGAAGTGATTTCTAGAGAGAGAGGCTCTTATTAACTCTCAAAGCTTTGTGCGACTCCGAATATTGGTGATTAAATTTGAGGACTTCCGGGGATAGGAAGACAGAGGTTTCCAACACCTTTAAGTTGAGGGCTTCCTTGCTGAGGAAGACAGAGGTTGCCAACTACCTTGAAGTTGAGGGCTTGCGGGGATAGCACGACCGAGACTCCGATCTTCGTATTGAGGGCCTACCCTGGTGTGGGTAAGACAGACTTGCTTGAAAGTATAAATCAAGGGACATTTATCCAAGGTTGTTGGATACCCTTCTCTTTGGGTTAAAAGACTTATATCTTGTTACTCCTAGTTTTACTAATTGTTTGATTCCGCTGCATTTTGTATTTTAAGTAAAGTATAACTTACTTATACATCCTTACTTGTACTATGTTTCTTTTAGATTCTATACACTTTAAGGTAGAATCTCATATTGTAATCTTTTGTTATGTTTCAATTTCCAGAACCTTATTTCCGGAACCTACTTTCAAAATCTCTTTCCAGGTTTTCATTTGGTGTTAGAGGAGTTGTGAATTTTCTTAAGTTTAACTTTGTTCAATATAGCAGTTTCCTTTGCATAAATAAACCATAGTTATTCATAACTAACTTTAAACGTTCCAAAAGGAATTTTTAAAGTATACAATTCACCCCCTCTTGTATTTTGAGCATCTACATCATTATTTCGATCCTAAAATTTGTATCAGAGGAGGTCTCTGAAATACTTGTACTCACGTATAAGTTTTCCTTGCTCACTTTCTCATTCTGAACTTTCCCATTCCGAACATTCTCATTCCGAACTTTGTTATTACGAATTTTTTTTCTAACATGTTTGTGTGCCAAAGGTTGTTCTAGTATGGCAGGAATTAATGTTGGTTCTATTGATAATCTAAATCCTACAAGACCACCAATATTTGATGGTAATGACTATGAGTAATGGAGAGATCGAATAAAGACTTTTTTTATCAATACTGGAGTAGACAACTTTGTTATGCTTACTGGTGAATATAGAATTCCTGACAAGGAAGTTAGAACTTTTACTAACCAGGAAAAGAAAGAGTATCAACTCAATTATAAGGTACACAATACTTTACTTTGTTCAATGACCAGAAATATATATAGCCAATTTTATTCTTGTGAAGCAGCTAATTGTATCTGGATGAAGTTAGAGGTTACACACTTTGGAACTTCTAAAGTGATTGAGACTAGGAGAGCTATGTTTAGAGCTGAATATCATGGCTTCAATTTTCCTTATGGAGAACCAATTTGTAAAGTTCAACAGAGGTTTATGACTATCGTCAGCAGCTTACAGTCTATGGATGAAAAATGGTTAGATGATGAAGCACTTGTGGACAAGATAATTGATATTATTCTCGATGATTGGGAATCCAAAAGAACTGCTATAGATGAGAACAGGAAGGTCACTCAAATTTCTCTTGATGAGTTATTTGGAACTCTTCTCCAACATGAAACCAGAATGAAGAGAGATGCTTACAACATCAAAAAGAAAAATAGAAATGGTACTGCTGCTTTTACGAAAACATCAAATCATATTAAAGCTAAGACTCCTGAGAGAGTAACCAGATCCAAGTCTAAGAAGATGGTAGTTCAATCAGATTCTAGTGAGAGTGAAATATCATAAAATGAAATAGCAAATCTTGCTCGAAGGATGGACAAGATAGCTGGCAGAAAAACGTTCAATCCAAGTATAAGAAAAAGGACAGGAAAGATAAGATAGATGGAGAAGTTACTTGTTATGAATGCAAGAGAGATGGATATATTAGACCAGATTGCACTTTTTTCAAAAAGAAAGAATGGAAAGAAAGACATTCAGACCGGAACAGAAAGAAGTATTATAAATCCAAAGCTAAGAAAGTTCTGAAAGCTAATGATACCTGGAGTGCCAGTGGTTGTGATTCTTCATATGAATATTCTTATTACAAATCTTCAGGATAGAAGAATCTTGGTCTTATAGCCAGATTACCAATTGATAATCAATGTTTTATGGCTAAGGTACGAAATGCTGAATCATTGACCAATTTTTCTTTTAATTCTAAAGATAGTAAGTATTATAACTCTTCTGATAAAGAATCCTCTTCTGATGAAGAAAATACTTTACATACTAATGAAGAAGTTTCTAGGTTTGATGAACTTCGTGAGATTGAGAATTATAAACTCAATAAAAAATTTGATAAGGAAAACTCTAGGAATTCTATTCTTACAAAAGAGATATCAGATCTTTCTAAAGATCTTGATAGAAAAAATGCTGATTTTGAAAGTATTTCAAAAATTCTTGAGGAAGTAAGTTCTGAGAAGAACAAACATTCTAAAGAGTTAGAAAAAGTAATTTCTAATAAAAATGTTTTCGAGCCTAGATCTAGTTCTAAGTTTAATGATTTTGAGGATAAAAAATTGGTTATAAAACTCAAGTCCGAAATTTTTTCCTTAAAGAAGTGTTTATCAAACATTACCCATGGTAAGGAAAATTTTGATAAAATGTATTCCCAAATATGACCTTTAAGAAATAAATCCGGATTTGGTTATACCCATTCAAAACCAATTTTTAGTAACAATTATTTTGTTCCTCAAAGTGACCCATTTTGTACCAAGTGTCAATGTGGTGGTCACTGGGCAAATAATTGTTCCTTAAACAAAACCCAATCTCTAGGATTTCACAAAGATTACTTTTCTAAGAAGATGTGGGTTCCTAAAATTTTGTTATCTGGTAATCTCGGATCCAAGCAAGTTTGGATTCCAAAAGTCTAATTCTCTTCTTGATTTTAGGAAAATAAAGGGAGTACCGGCAAAAATTCATGGTACATGGATAGTGGATGTTTCCGACACGTGACTGGTAACAAAAGCTATTTTAAAAAGATTATCAAAACGAAAGGAGGAAAGGTAACATTCAGAGATAATGCTAACGGTGAGATTTTTGGTATTGGTAATATTGTTCTTTTAGGTAAAACATTGATTTCAAATGTTCTTTTTGTTAAGGGTCTTAAGCACAACCTCATTAGCATAAGTCAGTTATGTGATGAAGGTTACCTTGTGAATTTTAGGAATGATAAGTTCTTAGTTCACAATTCCAAGGAAGAATTTATTCTCTCAGCCAACAGGCATGAGAATGTTTACACCTTAAACATAGAAGACCTCATGAGTCAAGATTTACCTTGTCTAAGTGCAATGGAAGATCAGTCCTGGTTATGGCATAGAAGACTAGGTCCCTGTAATCTTAGAAACTTATGCAAACTCTCTAAGAAGAAACTTGTTAATGATCTACCAGAGCATAGATTTGATTCTCTTAAAGTTTTTGATCCTTGTCAATATGGAAAGCAACATAAATCTAGTTTTAAATCAATCGGTTAAGTCTCAACAACTGATGCATTATAGTTAATGCACATGGATCTTTTTGGTCCAACACAAACTGGAAGTATTGGAGGCAAATACTATGTGTTTGTTCTAGTTGATGATCACAATAGATTTACTTGGGTCTATTTTCTAGCAAAGAAGTCTGAAGATTTTTCTTATTTCAAAAGTTTTAGAGCTCAAGTTAAAAATTAGAAAAACCTTTCATTGAAAACTATTCATAGTGATCATGGAGGAGAATTTCAAAATTCCGATTTTGAAACTTTTTGTAGTAAAAAAGGTATTACTCACAATTTCTCATCACCTAGAACTCCTCAGAAAAATGGTGTAGTTGAGAGAAGAAATAGAATTCATCAAGAGATAACTAGAACCATGTTGAGTGAATATTCTATAGCTAGAAATTTCTGGGCTGAAGCTGTAAGTACTGCTTGCTATACTATAAATCGTGTTTTGATTAGACATTTTCTTAATAAAACTCCTTATGAGTTATGGAATGGTAGAAAACCAAGACTATCCTAGTTCAAGGTTTTTTGTTGCAAAGTATTCATTCTGAATACTAATGATAACCTACATAAATTCGCACCAAAATATGATGAAGGAATTTTCTTAGGTTATTCCACAACTTCTAAGGCTTATAGAGTTTTTAATAAAAATACTTGTACTGTTGAAGAAACAGTACATGTAAAATTTGATGAGTCTGATCCTTTTGTTTTTAAACCATCCCAACCTACATCCTCGGATGTGTTTTCAAAAACAGATTGTCAACCTTTGACAGAAGAACCTCCTGATAAGGATAATGTTCAAGAAGATATTTTTGAAACATTTACCCCGGAGGACTTTCTACCCTATGTTGATGAACATGATTTTCAAAACCCAAATCAGGTGTTTCTTAAGAATCATCCCAGTGATAGTATCATTGGTGATGTAAATCAAACTGTAAGGACTAGAAGTTCCTTAAGAAATGAAGAAGAACATCTATAATTTCTTTCCCAATTAGAACCTACAAGTACTGATGAAGCTTTAGGTAATGATGATTGGATCAAAGCTATACAAGATGAACTAAATGAATTCGAAATGAATAAAATCTGGACTTTGGTTGAAAGACCTAAGGAAACTTCTGTTATTGGAGTAAAGTGGGTTTTCAGAAATAAATGTGATGAAAATGGAGTCATAGTATGAAATAAAGTTAGACTTGTTGCTAAAGGTTATAATCAGCAAGAGGGAATAGACTATGAAGAAACCTATGCTCCAGTAGCCAGACTTGAATATATCCGTATTATACTTGCCTTTGCAGCACTCTTTAATTTTAAACTTTTTCAAATGGATGTGAAATGTGATTTTCTTAACGGTTATGTTCAAGAGGAAGTTTTTGTTGAACAACCTCTTGGCTTTGAAGATACAAAACATCCTGATTATGTTTTTAGACTTACCAAAGCTCTGTATGGTCTTAAACAAGCCCCACGAGCATGGTATGATAGACTCACTAGATTTTTGCTTCAAAATAACTATGTTAAGGGAAATGCAGATCCAACCATTTTTATAAAGAAAGTTAAGAAAATTGTTTTGATTGTTCAGATTTATGTTGATGACAACATATTTGGTTCAACTTAGCAATATTTGACCGACTCTTTTGCAAGTCTAATGAAATCTGAGTTTGAAATGAGTATGATGGGTGAGTTAAATTTTTCTTGGTTTTAAAATTTCTCAAAAACCAGAAGGAACGTACATATCTCAACATAAGTATATTAAAGATCTTCTCAAAAGGTATGGTTATGACAACACTAAGAGTATAAGTACTCATATTGGTACCTCAAACTCTTTAGATCTTGATGAAGCTGGGAAACCAGTAGATCAAACATCTTTTAGAGGTATGATAAGATGTTTACTTTACATAACAGCTAGTCGACCAGACTTAATGTTCTCAGTATGCTTATGTGAAAGATGTCAATCCAATCCTAAGGAATCTCACTTAAGGGTAGTAAAAAGAATTTTTCGCTACCTTAAGGGAACCATGGATCTAGGATTATTTTATACTTCTGGAAATGATTTTATCCTAAAAAGCTTTTCTGATGCTGACTTTGGTGGATGTAGAATGGATAGAAAGAGTACATCCAGAACCTATCATTTCTTAGGAGATTCATTAGTTTCTTGGTCCTACAAGAATCAACAATCTTTAGCACTCTCTACTACTGAAGCTGAATATGTAGCAGTTGGAAGTTGTTGTGCTCAAGTGTTGTGGATGCAACACACACTCACAGACTATGGCTTGAGTTTTACTAAAACTCAAATTTTGTGTGATAACACAAGTGCCATTTCCTTAAGTAAGAACCCTACACATCACTCTCATGCAAAACACATAGATATTAGGCATCAAATTCTTAGGGATCACACACTAAAAGGAGATATTATTCTTCAGTTTATCGGAACGCAAGATTAACTTGCTGACATTTTCACAAAATCTTTGCCTTCTGATAGATTTGAATACATTAAACAAAAGTTAGGAATGATAACTATAAGGTAATCATTCTTCATTAAATTTCTGTTGAAAAAGTCTCCTTACAATAATAAAATCCTTTTCATAGGGGGAGTACATTTGATTGTTAGAGTAACAAAATTTATTCAAAGTTAGTTTTTCAAACTTTTCGGAACTAAAATTCCGGAATGGGAATTTCCGGAACTAAAATTTTCTAGAATGGATATTTTCAAATAGTAATCTTCTGGAATGGAAATTTTCGTATTGAAAACTTCCAGAATGGAAAATTTCGTACTGGTATTTTCATAACAGGATTTTCATACCGAATCTTTCATAATGAGTTTTTCGTTTTAAAATTTTGTAATGAAATTTTTGTACTGAGTTTGTTTTTCGTAGTGAGTTTTGCGAACTATGTTTTCTCGTAATAAAGATTTTTCATAGTCATTTTTATATTACCCATTACGAATAATCCTCCTAAGCCAATCCGAAAGGTATGATTTCCTTACTCAAGTTTTCGTAGTCATAATTTACTTGCTGGAATTTTCTTATATTTTGTTTTCAGATTATAATTTTCGTAAATCCTTGTTTTAATAAAAACCTTAAAAGATCGGATTCCAGTTCTCTTGAGAATTGGTTTTTGACCGTCAGATCTGATCTCAGCCTGTCACAACCATTCGATCAACCGTGGAAGATGAACCGTTTTCTTGTTGCGTATATAAAGGGGACCCCAAATAGTTGTCCCACATCGGTTTTCAAGCTCCAGCATCTCGAAGCTCTGCCTCTCTGTTTTAAGACCATTCTGAACTTCAGGTTTCTCCGTTCTGAACTTCTCAGAGGTCATCAGATCCGAATGTCTGTAGAAGTAGCTTCTCATGACATGTCTTCCTCTAAGCTGATTTCAAAGTGGTTGGTATATAGAGA
Source organism: Viscum album (assembly GCA_963277665.1). Lineage (NCBI taxonomy): Eukaryota > Viridiplantae > Streptophyta > Magnoliopsida > Santalales > Viscaceae > Viscum > Viscum album. The sequence goes on along the minus strand of OY728134.1, from coordinate 130,849,355 downwards.
AAGGTTGGTAAATCCTGACTTCTTCAAAAAGCATGACTCTCTTATTTCCAAGAATATTAAGCTTAATGGATGTGAATATGTTGCGGTGTCAAAACCTGGGAATCAAGATGAAGTGTATTCAGATTTTCTTATAGAGTTCTATGAAACAGTCTCCTTTATTAAGGAAGATGGAAGGGAGAAGTTGTCTTTTAAGTCTTATAGTAAGACTTATAAGCTTTCATATGATAAGGCAGCTAGCTTGGTAGGGCTGAATAATGAAGGTGAATCCGAATTCATATCTCATGTGTTTACGGATTCAAAGGGTAGCTTCGATAAGGAAAAGGCTTTGGAGACTCTTGGACTGTCAGATGATAAAGCTCCAAAGATTGCTTCTCTATCTACAAATTTCCGGATTCTAGAATTATGGGTACAAGGTCTTATCGTACTGAGAAAGGGTGAAAAAGATAGTTTGAAGAAGAGTGAGATCTACATCCTAGATTTTATGATAAATCTGAGGAAGTTTAACCTGATGAAGCACATTCTCATTACTCTTGAGAATGTTAAGAAAGGGAATCTGAGAGCTCAGATCATAATGTATCCAGCAATCCTCTCAAAGTTGATAGTTTGGTGCCTTGCATCTTTCAAGGAGGTGTGCAAGTATAAGACAAGAGTTTGAAAAATTATGCTAGTGAGTGATGGTATACTCAAAAGGATGGATGTAGTCTTTGACAAGAAGACTTTTCAGTTTATTGATTTACCTGATCAAGAAGAAACGGTTCCGAAAGTTGCTAATCTGGAATCCTTTAATCCAGTAAGGAAGAGAAAGTTGAAAGAAGTGGAAGTTGAAGCAGAGAATCCCAAGTCTAAGGAAGTTCATTCTGCACCTCCAAAACTAAAGAAGAAGAAAGCTTACCCAAATGAGGTAGTTGCTAATTGGAGGGAGATCAAAGAGAAGAGAGTGCAAGGGGAGCCTCGGTTTGGCTTGGATCCTACGTAGGCTAAGGCCTTAAAGGAAAGAACTGCTGATGAGATAGAAAAACAAGTCCAAGAAAAGAAGCTTAAGAATAATTTGTCTGAAGCAGAGGTAGCTTAGGCATTGTTGAAGATCAATGAGATGGTTTCAGCAAATATTCATGTTTCGATATCTTTTTCTTTGGAATCTATACCTGATTCTCCAGGAAGGAACTTTGTTGCTCCGGAAGGGGCAGTAGCTAATCCTATTGAGGAAATAGAGTTGATTGAGCAAGTTAAAGAAGAAGAAGTTGTTGCTAAAGTAAGTGGTGAAACCGAAGATGTTTTAAAGGAAGTAGATGATTATATGGGAACACCTTCAGAACATTTGTCGCTCCGAACCTCAAAAGATGAGTCTTCTAAGTTAGTCACTCCAGCGATAAATGAGGAGAATGGAGGATATGAAGTATCTTTTCATACAGAGGAAGAATAACTTCTACATGATATTGCTCAAATGGAGGATGTAGAGGTTGGTGCTCAGAAAGTTCCTGATGAGGAAGACAATGTTGTTCAAGTTTCTGATAGTGAAAAGAAAACACCGGAACATGAATCCATTCCGAAAAAGGACATGGGAAAGCAACTTGTTGTTTATACCCCGAGCTCTGTGGTAGTAAAGAGAAGGGAAGTTGGTGACTCTTCTAAGAAGAAGGTTGAGCATTTTGAAGAAGAATATTCTCCAAGAAAAGTTTCAGACTCAGAGTCATCTTCGTTGGGGCATGACTTTGTTGTTCAGTCATTAAAGAAGTTGGTAGGTACTATTCCGAATTTCTCAAGTATTGATTCAAGATGACAGATGCTCCAACATGCGTTGAATCAGAAAACAGACTCTGTATCTATGGTTATGGACAATTGTGTTGAAATAGAGGCTTAGTTCAAAACTTTCTTTATCGGCTATAAAGCCCAAAAAAGATCTTGCAAGAGGATGACTAGTTGGTCGAGGAAGACTATGGAAGAGATGAGGCTCATTGATGAATTCCAAGACAATGTGAAGGATGCCTTTGAGACAGAAGACTGGAAGATAAATGAGCTTACTTAATCCTTTGAAGAAAAGCTGACAAATGAAAAGAACTTCCAGATTCAAGAAGTCAGAGATCTGAATGGGAAGTTGAATTCTGTTTGTCAAAATTGGAATTTTTAAAGGGATCATCGGATTGAGTTTGAAGAGAATTTGAAGGCTCAGGAAGAAAAGGTTAAAGCTCGGGAAGAAAATCGTCAAGCCCGGAAAGAAAATATTGAAGCTCAAAGTGCAAGAATTGTTGTGTTAGAGAAGCAAGCTGAAGAAGATCTTAAATACTTAAAGAAGATAAAGAATATTCTAAAGGATCTCATGGTGTAGGAGAAAGATCCTAAATAGACAGATCTGATCTTTTTTTGTACCTTAACTATTTTGTTGTTGAAATTTTTAAACTTAATAGAAATTGTGCTTTCCCTTTTTTTTTCTTGTTACTACTAATTTTTCAGGTACTTTGTTATATTTTCCATTCCCTCGAATTATTTTTGAAAATCACAAAGGGGGAGAAGGAAAAAAACTCTAATGAAAGGGAAAAAGAATCTTAACAAAAGGTGAGAAAGAAAACAAACTCCAATAGAATTTATCTAAGGGGGAGTTTCTCATTAAAGAAGACATTATTATTTTTAATGAAATATCATTCCAAAAATCTAGAATACGATCCTTAGAGTGTCAAAGTCTAAGGGGGAGTTAGTCGTATTCATCTATATCCTTAAAGAAAATGGAGATAAGCCTTAATGTTTTTCTTTCTTATTACAATTTCTTTTTTGTAAGGATGTTTCTGCTTTCCAAAAAGGGGGATATTGTTGAGTCATTAAGGTTTTCCTTATGACTTCCCCATTCCTTCTTGTTTTGAAAATCAAAAACACCTTATATTTAAGAAAATCCCTTTTATAAGGAAAATTTATTTTATAAGGAAAATTGCTTTTGTAAGAAAAATTATCCTTATCATATTTTAATCCATATTTTTCTTAAGTATAAGATTCAGATTCATTTCTATATTCTCGGAATTGTTTGAAACATTGATATGAAGTATTCTGTTTTAGTATCCGAATTCTGGATAAGAACTGTAATAAAGTTTCACTCGGAAATCCAAAATGAGAACTGTGATAAAGTTTCATTCCGAATTCTGGATACGAACTCTGATTATGTTCTACTCCAGATTAAGGATACGAATCCTTATGAAGTTCGTCAAAGAATTCTCATTACGAATTCTGATGATGAATTCTCATTACGAATTCTGATGATGAATTCTCATTATGAATTCTGATGAGAAATTCTCATTACGAATTCTGATTACGAATTCTCATTACGAATTCTGATGAGGAATTCTCACTACGAATTCTGATGATGAATTCTCATTCCGAATTCTCATTCCGAATTCACCTAGTAAACAGAATCTGATCATCTTTGTTTTATACACTCTGAATTTATTTAGACTGTGAAAATTATTTTTGGTTAGACTCCGAAATTTCATTTTGCTTACGTTGTTATAATCTGTCTACTCTTTAATATTTTTTCTCTCACTCCGAACATTCTCTCCGAATATTCACTCCAAACTTTTTAAGACTTAAAACAATGTCGTACGTTTTTTTTCACTTATTTTTTTATAAAATGATGTCATATATTCTGTTATAAACTAACCGTTGGTTAAGTTACACGTGTACAGGTCCCTCTGACTTTTAAGGAAAATATGACCGTTGGAAAGGAGGCCGACCTTTCCTATAAATAGGAGCTCATTTGAAAGAGCTCAATGATGAAATGATGAACTAATGACTGATGAATGACTTCTTCGACATTGTGCATACATGCTATTGAAGTGATTTCTAGAGATAGAGGCTCTTATTAACTCTCAAAGATTCATGCGACTCCAAATGTTGGTGATTACATTCGAGGACTTCTGGGGATAGGAAGACAGAGGTTTCCAACACCTTGAAGTTGAGGGCTTCCTTGCTAAGGAAGACAGAGGTTCCCAACTACCTTGATGTTGAGGGATTGCGGGGATAACAAGAGAGAGACACTGATCTTTATATCGAGGGCTTGCCCTGGTGTGGGTAAGATAGACTTTCTTGGAAGTATAAATCAAGGGACCTTTATCCAAGTTTTGGATACCCTTCTCTTTGGGTTAAAAGACTTATATCTTGTTACTCATAGTTTTACTACTTGTTTGATTCCGCTGCATTTTGTATTTTAAGGAAAGTATAACTTACTTATACTTCCTTACTTGTACTCTGTTTCTTTTAGATTTTATAGGCTTTAAGGTAGAATCTCATATTGTAATCTTTTGTTAAGTTTCAATTTCTGGAACCTACTTTCGGAATCTCTTTCTAAGTTTTCATTTGGTGTTAGAGGTGTTGTGAATTTGCTTAAGTTTAACTTTGTTAAACGTAGCCCTATCATTTACTTAAGGAAACCATAGTTATTCATAATTAACTTTAAAGGTTCCAAAAGGAATTTTTAAAGTATACAATTTACCCCCCTCTTGTATTTTGAGCATCTACATCCTTATTTCGATCCTACATCCATGAGAGTATAATATAATGTGTATAATTATTTATAATGGGATAAAATGTTTCGAGGATAAACACTAAAAAGTCCAACGTGTAATACAATGGTCACACTATGGAAACAACACATCTTTTAGGTAAAAGAACAGGACCACCTACCAGAGATCCATAAATGACTCCTCATATAATAACATATTAAGATTCAAATTGGAATTTAATAAATTATAGAAAAATTCCAATTCCATGAAAATAGAGTGAATGAGATCAAACCAGAATAATAAAAGTGAATGGAAGAAAAATAAATTGGGGAATAAGAAAGATTTATATATCATACCGATATAGAACCAAGGTGACTGACAGAGTTCGTTTATTATTTTTTATGATGAATTTATCATCATCTGTATATTTGGAAAAGTGAAATATCAAATGATAGGAATGATATTTCAACTATTCGATATGATAAGAGGAAGAATACAAAATATTATTTTAAATTCAGTATAGTAAAATTGTTAAATTGAACCATCCATGTAGGTTCTCATGGGTTCAGTACAAGATTGGCAAAACAATTCACAAACTATACTTACTCCTCTATCTAAGGTGGGACACCACACAGTATAGGTTTAGGATTTCGCTAACCATGTGCAAGATGTAAAAAACACTATCCCAGACCTATAAAATTTATAGACTCATATGCACCTTGGAATGAATGGTCATAGATTAATGTGTATCCCCATAACCCCCTCTGACCCCCCCCCGACATGGTTAGAGGAAATAGTGTGGGATAGCTTGAATTATTTCCTCTGACCATGAAGCATATTCGTTCTCTCCAAAATATGGGGTTCTAGGCTCCCAAGAAGACCTAGATAGCCTCATTACATAAGTGATTCAATTTAGAATCATTAAATGGGTCATGATAAATAATTAGTGAAACAATCAAATGATATGTACTATTGAGAAAAGACATATAATTAAAAAAGTCTTTAAAACATAAAAATAAAATCATATTGGGATTTACAGTGAGAATCATTATACTATACCACCTTTTATTATAAACTAAGAACACTTCATATTTAATTCCCCACCACAGCTACCACACTATGATCAGGTCCATGAATTATGACCCTAAAGCACCTCCCTCCTCCTTCTCTCTCTTCTCTATATATCCCTTTATTATTTTCTTGAAACCATATCCCCATGGGGTAATAAATCAAGATCCAATAGTTAGAAATGGGAAAAGTAAATATGAAAAAATGTGAGAAAAAATGTTTGGAAATGGGAAATAGGCCTTATCATGGAAACCGTAATGAATTTATGCTTCACCTAGAAAAAACCACCAATTTTGGACTCAAATGCATTTATAGAATCTAAATCCAATAATTTTTTTTAAATATTAGACCAATACAACAAGAATTAATAATTCAATATTTTTTTTAATTTAATATTCTTTACTCTATGAAAAATAAAATAAGTTATATTTCCATGAAAATCATATCTTAGGTTAAACACCATCTTTTGTGTACCAAATAGTGTTTTGAAAAATTAATAGAGATCATCCTAGAAAAGAAATTTTCATTTTTCTCAGAAACACTTCTTGGAAAAAAATTGAAACATTATCTGATTTTTAATACACGTGAAGAAATGAACTATAAAAATGATCTGTAACACCCCATGATTCCATGGTATGTTTCATTTTAAATAACTTCAATAAGATTTTTTTTCACAAAACACCGAGTTCGAGTGCACCATAACCTATCAAAAAAGATGCTTAAAAGTGATTTTTTATAGTATTAACCACATTAACAAATTTATAAATTTTATATTTCGAAATAGTTGTCATTTTTGAATTATCAATATCAAAATTATCTTAGGGGAGAAACATTGGTATTTTATAAGAAGTTCCATTTTTCGATTAATTGTCAAAAATTATACATTATTGTTGATGAACCGAATTTTTTCATTTAATACTAATTTTACTTAAATTTATTTTAATATATTACATATATTAACCAAATTTAGTTCATTTGGATCATTTTTATAATATAATAATATAAAAAACCTATTTAACAGTTATATGTCTCTATTACCTGCCTTCCTTCCACATCTACAGTATTAGAATTAAAAGTAAATTTTCTAATTTTTTGAGTTGAATTTAGAAAAAGTGCATAAAATGTTGCAATTAGTAGGAAATTGTTTTATCTAATATGATAAACTTAATTTTTTTGTGAGTAGTATCTTTAGTATCTTTTAATTTTTTTACCATGATTGAGAGTTAATCGGGTAATTTATGGTAAAAAATAATATAATTTTTTTATAAAATAACCCCAAACATGTCCAAAATGTATTAGATATGTGTTTTTAGACCAAAATAAACCTTAGGAAAAAAAAATTATACCCTCTTTATGCCACATTTCTATGAATATGACATTTACAATATTGTATTTAATGATAAGTTTAAATTGTTATACTCAAAATTTTATTAAACAAATCATTTTTCATATAGGGTTATATAAAAGATAAACTAGACTATAAATAATAATTTAAAATATAACAAAATTATATTCTTCATTATGATTTAGTTTTAAATTTTGGATTAAAATCATTTAATTAATGTATTGCATATTAATGATGTCTTTATTGTTTAATCAATAGAAATATCAAATATATGGTATTAAAAATATTATAATAAATATATTTTTTCATAATTAAAGATATCCATATAATTTATAGATAGATTAGGGATCTTATATACATATTTACGGTATTTATTCTAAACTATCATTTTGTTATGATATTTTAAAAAATAAAAAAATGAATAGTATCCAAATTGACATAAAAGATTCACTAAAAAATGATATTTTATTAAAAGGTACGAAATTAATAAAAATAAATATTTTGACCAAATGACTATTATATTGTTTAAAATGTCATTAATGGTCGAATTTATGTTCTTTTTACTTTTTAATGTAACTTTATTAACCCTACTTTTAAAAACGTTTAGATGTCACGTTAAGAGATAAATTCTTTAATTAAGGATTAATGACAACATATAAGGTAAATTTTGTGGCCTAAACAAGTCGAAAACACATTGGTAGTGATTATTTGGACCCATAACCATATTATATTTTAAATAAATCACTTTTTTGATTTTAAATCTAATATAACTTTATAATAGATTAATAGTTTTGGATTTTCCTATAATTCCCCTCCCATGTATAATTAAAGTGTACCTCTCCTTCCATTTTATTTACACCTCTGAAGATATATTTAATAGAAAGAACCTAAACATTTCACCTCCAATAATCCATCACATCATCATAGTGGCCATTATTTTTGGAATCAAACATCTTCTATAGTCATTTTATTCAAATCAAATAGAGACACTCGAAGAATAGTTAATTATTTTACCAACTATTTTAGTGTCCTTTCTTTCTTCTACTTTCTTCTCCAAAGATTTTTTTATACTAACATTAAATATACAACATCAAAAATACTCTGATATTTATTTATGATTATGATATAACCATATTCATCCTTTTACCCACAATAAAAAAACATTATCACAATGCGTGTGTACGTACATCTAACTATTTCCACGCCTTGGTGTAAACTATTTTTCATATATAGTTTATTTTGATGGTTATAACGGTGAATATAAATTATTTAAACAATAAATATGATATGATATTATTATTTTATAACATTATTTTCTCCAATTCCTTACCCTTTATCATTACCGAAGGATATCATCACTCGTGAAAACGTACGACCTATAGTCTCCACGATGTGATGAGGTTCATCCTCCACTACTAACATTTAAAAATGATTTTGAAAATGTATATAATGAATTAATATAATTTTAATGAACTAAATATCATTATTTATATGATGAAAATATATCATATCTATAAAAAAAACATACGTGATGAAATAATTATAAGAAAATGAAGCCGTTCACACACAAAATAATGATAATAAGGAAATATTATTATAAAACTCATATAATAGGATCATATATAATATCATATATAATATATATAGTTATTTTATAGCATAATAATATTATTTAACAATTATACATGAGGTTTGGAAACATACAAATGATATCATACCAATGGTAAATTACAATTTTACAATCTCATTATTACACGAGATTGTTTATACATAAATATTTAATGGGGTATATTAATCTTCGATGTCCATGATCCCAAAATATGTATTACAAAATAGTTTTTCTATCATTATTTAATTATTTATCATTAATTTTACCTATTAGTGACAATTTATTAAATGGTATGAATGAAATATTTTATCATTTTTTTATAAAAGTTACTTTATGGATTTTCAAGATAATTATCAGAAGGATGTTTTCTATTAACTTATAATGAATGAAAAGAATTTTAAATTTTAATAGAACCTTATTTACATTAGTATTGCATCAAAATATTTCATGTTTATTTTCAATTTAATTGTTTTCATTTAATATTGTGAAACATTTTGAGAAAATAAAATAATTTTTATGAAGAATGGATATTTTCATTAAGAATTAATTTCAGGTGTTCTATGAAAATTATATTATATATATGATGGAACTATTTAACAGGGTTACATTTCAAGAATAATATACCTATTTTTCCTATGTTTTGTTTATGTTTTGAATGTAATGATATTTATGAAATTCATTTGTTTTACAGGGATTATGTTATGGTGGAATGATGTTCAATAAAGCCTAATTTATATATTTGGATATGATAAATAATATTTGATTATATAGAACATGTTATAATTATTACATTATAAAATTTTTGGGACCTATATCACCCTCCAATTCATTTGAAAATGATTTATATCTCATGATATAAATTGTGATGAAAATGTAAATGATCTCATTTTAGTAATTTAGGGGAAAAATAAAGAGTGAACTATATTGAATAATGGACATTTTTGTAATGATGGTCATGGAAATGGTCCATATAAATATAAAATTATTTTCTATGTTTATGTGTATGGCAATAAAATCATGCCTTATGTTATTAATTTTATGAATATATTTTCATTGATTGGTTATAAACTTTTATGTTTTATCCCACGATCTTTCATTTGTCGGATATGATTTCCAAATGTTATATTCTTATGTCTTATGATTTTTATATGATTAATATATAAATTTATACCATTAATATGCATTGGGATCACAATTTTTTATGTCTATTTTCCCCAGGTTTTGAAGAAGAGTATTTTGTATGATATGTCAAAAAGGGGTCAAGTTATGAAGAAATAATCTGGAGACAATGTAGATGTCTTATGAACCAGTTTTTTATGTTTCCTAGATTCTAAATAGAGAAAACATATATGGTCATAGTGTATTTTGGTTATGTTTTGGAATGAATATTCCTCAAATTTTGAATAAATATCTATATATGTAATGTATGTTCCATTATAGCTATTATCATATCAAAGTTACAATTAACCTTTAAAACATAGGATGTAAAAACATTAGTAATAACTCAAAGGATATGTTGATGTATAGGATACAATAAAAATGTATTAAAACTGGTCATGAATAACCAAGGATAAAACCAACGGTGTCCTAAATTGAAATTTTATTCATGAATATTTTGTTTCCCCATTATGTTTGGTGTTACTTATACTGTGATTCTTGGTTCTAGTAAATGGTTATAACAAAATGAACTACATTAATGCTGAATGAAAGGGGAAATGAAATTTCTTTCCTCCTAAGAAACAAAATGTTTTTAGAGATGGAGTAAAAAATATGGTATATATGATAACACAACAATATTAGGATATGATTCATGCAGGCCTTCAAAATAAGGAAAGGAGGGAACAACATTATGTTGAGTCCTTTATGTGGAAGCATCCACCTTCATTCATTGGGTATTCTGATTCACTAGTGGATAATCATCGGATTAATACCACTAAATGATATTTTCTGTTATCTAATGTTTAGAACATGATAATTTGACTTTATCGGTTTATAGTTTTGAAGGAGAAGTTGGTAAATAGTTTAACATTATCAAGAATGTGTGGTAATGATTTCAAATTGAATCCATTGAAGGGGATGAGTCCATGAACATATTTTTTGATATTTAATTTCATCATATCATCATAATAAGATAGAGAATGAGTTTCTTTAGAATTATCACTACAACGATGGGTCCATTTGTACCTATAAAAGTTATTTTACTAGTATTTCAAGGTATGCTTCTAGGATTACAATCCATCCATTGTGTAAAATTAATCGATTATTTAGTGGCTTAAAACCACATCTCCAAGGGGAATTATCTATAAGGAACCTCAATAGCTTTGTGAAAATCAGTTGATGTTCTCTTAAGGTGGATATCAATATTGTAGTAACCCATCTGTCTTATGGGTTTGATAGGAAAGTATAAATGGAATTCCATGGAATATATAAATACCACAATAAAAATAATATGTGTTGTCTCTTATACTCAATGTTTTGACAGAAACATCAAGGACATTTTCAAAAGAGGTCTATAAAATGTTTTATGTGTGGGATAGAAGTTTATCACACACTTGAATACTGAAGTGGTGGAAAAATGATTTCTAATGATAAAAATATATGTAAAGCTACAATGAATGCACCTCCTACAATAAAATGCTAAACATTCAAGTAAGTGGTGAATTATAACAACCAAATCCCAAATCCAAGGGTTACTGATGGTGATCTGTGTCAAAAAATCCTATGGGTAAAGAAAAAGGCATGTCACATGGGATTATTATAGGTGATGTGGAATATCATAATGTAGTGTTGAAAGGTACGCATACAATCCACTCAAAAGTATAAAATGATTTATTTGATTCTAAATCCCCCCACACTTTGATTTATATGAAAATTATAAATTGTATCATCGTGTTACGACAAAAATTATATTTTTAGTTAGCTTTAACAAATTTTAATGGCACAATAGTTCCATCAATAAATTATAATTATTCTCAAGCAAAAGTTTGTCAGAATTCACATCTTGAAAATATGACAATTCTTCCTATAGTATAATTTCATGTCATTGCTAGAAGGGATTTGAATTATCTATATGGATCTCATATAAATTTCCACATAAGGGAAGTATTATTACAATTTATGAATCTATCGATGACTACGTATTGAGGCAATGATTTATATGAACTTACAGTGGATATTTATTTCATCTAAGGGAACTTTCATCTAGAAAATGATGGTTGTACTTCTCAAATGGTTGGGGAGAGACTCACCATTAATAATGCCCCAATTTTATGGATATTTTTTTATGTCCTTCCATAATAATTTCATGATCTTCCACTAAATCATGAATCTGAGATTTCAGTAGAACTCATATCAAGTGATCTACCTATTTCAATGAAAATATATTGAATATCCCCAATTGAGTTGCAAAAATTGGGTAGAAAACCCCAATAAAATCTTGAATATTGATACATTCACCCTAGTGTATCACCATGGAGTGCACCTTTTTATTTTTTACAAATAAATATGGATTAATGAGACTCTGAATTTGTTATCAATAAAATAAAATGATCATTATCAAGAACAATTATCCTCTTCTCAACATTGATGACCAAATCATCTAAATACACGGTGCTCTATAATTTTCCATGAATTTTCTCCATTTAGGAAATAAAAAATTAAGGGACATGATGGAGGATATAAAAATTATGGAATTCAATAATAGTAATGGACACTAATAATTTATAGTGATGAATTTTGGTTTTATTAATTCCCCTACAATATTCATGTATTTAACTAGTAGAGTCTTTATAGACAATATGGATTAGACTGTGGTAGTCTTTATAGAGTATATTCTTTTATATTCAAGGGGAATGGAATAAAATGGTGATAACCTAATAATTTTATTGAGGAACCTCAGAAAGAGGAATCATATTGAAAAATTTACCATGATTCAATTTTGGATGTATAAATTTTCATTTTGTTGTCTCTTAGTATCAATAGAAGCGATATTTTTGGATCCATTAAAAAAAATTTAATGAAATTTGGCATAGAACAACAACGGTAACTAATATCTGAATTTTTCTTTGTTTAGATGTATATTATTAATGTTTTATTAAATATTTTTCATGAATATATAATCTTATTACCAAGATAACTAAATATTTTCTTAAGTTAATGTGGTTGCAGGAATGATAATAGAATTTAAAAGGGATAAAAATAAAGTTAACCAGTTCACCTATACTCACACTGCCTTGTAGTGGATAACGGTTTGTGATATGTATTTATGAATCCAAAAAACGTTTGGTATGATTTCTCATAAAAAATATGTGGTGATATCTTATGAATTGAAAAAAAATATCCATAATAAAAATTACCCAACTCATAATTTAGAGTTAGTTATGGAAATATTTTCAATAAATATATAGAGGAATTATATTTATTGTGTAAGGTGTTATATTTACCTTATTAATAAAATGTTAAATTATATTTTCTCAAATAAAATAGATTAATATAAACCATAACAGATCGTTGGAGTCGATTAAATATTATGACAGTTGAATACATTACAACTTAGAGAAACAAAACAGGGGGAAAAAGCTTTGAGTCAAAAAGACCATGCTAACCTATCAATAATGATGATAAAAAAGGTCCAATATTTATTAATTTATGAATGGTGGATAATTAAATTTTATGTTATATTGATAAATCTTATCTTTATCAACTAAATGTTCAACCCTCTATACAAGTGATGATTAAACAAGTTTAAAAAAAGATATAGAGATGCCAAAAAATGTGACAGATGTTCTTGAATTAAACCGTTAATGCGTTGGAATAAAAAGGTTCGAAAACCATGTGGGTATTCCTCCCATAACTGAATTAGTGGAGATATTTATTGAGGCTCTATAGTTATTCATTTTCAATTCCTAATGCAAAAATGAATATTTATTAAGAGCTTAATGAGTTGGATGTCTTGAAAAGATATGTTGCCAAATATGCTTTTTGGTTCTTAATTTTTTAGGAAGATATGGATCGAACGAAAAAGTCTAAAGGAATGTTATATATATTACCCTTACCATAATATAAATATAATCAATCACTATTGACGTTGTCATCAGACATTCCAAAAAATCTAGAGGCCATAATGCTATATGTTTTCTAGTTGATTTCCTTATGATGTCGGCAAACATCATTTATATAAGATGGGATTTATCTTTTTATTATATTGTAAGGATATATATATTAAAAAATTGGTAAGATTGAATGTAGTAATAAATCACATTATATAAATTTTTTATCTAAGTATTAGATCAAAATTTTACGAATTCTTTAGTACGCTTTGGATATAGATTTATATATTATCACAAATTATCATCTTTAGATAGATGGTTTGTCTAAGGGGAAAAATAAAACTCCGGAATACATTTTGATATCATGATATATGTATTTCAATGTAGGTTGGCATCAACACCTACCATGGGTAGAATTTTTTTACAAAAATATTATTCACTCTAGTATTCAGATGCATCAATAGGAAGCCCTCTTTAGAAATAAGTGAAAAACTCTATTTTGTTGAAATTAATTTTTGGAATAAAATCTATTGGAATCAGATATTTTTTATAAAATGGAAGATAAAGTCAGATCTATTCAACAAAACATTAGAGCATCTTAGAGTCGACAAAAAATGTGTTATCAAAACAGATGAAAATAACTACAGTTTGGAGTGGGTGATAAGGTGTTTATAAGAATATCTTGTTAAATGAGAGTAATGATATTTAAAAATAAGTGAAAGTTGATCCCTATGTATATTTGTCCTTTTGAAATTTTATATCATGTTGGGAAGGTGTCATATCATTTAGGACATCCATCGATTCTATCTTAGGTTCCTAATGTATCCCATGCATCTATCTAGATAAAGTATGTTCCTAATATATCACATTTACTAATATCAGACGTCCTACAACTCAAGAAATTTATTTTAAATAAATAAAATCTGATATATAATATGGATTGTAGAAAAAGTTTTATGAAACAATACCACTCACTTGGTTACTATTTTCTTACCACCAATTTGAGGATGCCGCATTTGATCTTAAAGATGTGATGAGGTAGAGGTATCCTCATATGTTTGTATCCAAGTGATATGTTTTGATGGAGAATGTAAATTTATAGTTGTAAGAATGTTACACCCCAAGATTCCATGATACTTTTCTTTTTAAATAAAATTAATAAGCTATCATTTCAATAAACATTGAGTTTTAGCACATTATGACCTCTCAAACTAGTCCTTTAAAATGTTGTTATGAGTATTAATAATCACCTTATGAAATTTATAAATTTAATTTTTCAAAATGGACATCTATTTTGAATATTGAATATAAATACTAGACTAAGATGAAATCCTAGATTTTTTTTCTGAAATGATTCATTTGTTATGACTAATGAAAAATTCATCCTTTTAATTAAAAAACCATAATTTCATTTGAATAATAAATTTACATTAATTTGATATCTAAATAACACATATATCAACCAAATTTAGGTCATTGGTGTCATTTTTATAATATAATTTGATAAAAAGTGTATTGAACATTTAAATGTCTCCTTTACCTTCCTTCTCTCCACATCTACAAGATTACCATTAAAAGTAATTTTTCTATTTGTGTGGATTGAATTTTAAAAAAAAAACATGGTTGTAATGTATTTGGAAATTTTGAAATAATATTATTAACATAATTTATTAGTGAATGGTATCTTTAATAATTTTGCATTTATTTTCCAGGGTTATGAGGTAATCACGTAATTAAAAGTAAAAAATATAATTTTTTTATAAAATTTCACAGACACTTATACAATTTTCATTGGATAATTTTATTTTGACTGAAATAAGCCTTCAGAAAAAAAATATAACATATTTATGCCACTAGGGTAAGAATATGGCAGTTCTTATATTCTATTTATAGATACGTTAAAAATTTCATCCTCAATCATTTAATAACTAGGTGATTTTTTATATAAATTTATATAAAAGAGATATTAGAAGATACAATTTAAATTTAAATATAATAAAAATATATTCATAATGGAAAATTAATTTTTTTTTCAAAATAATTTATCTATTTTAAGGGTTGAATAATAATGATGTGGTTATTTTTTCGTCAATGTAAATATCAAATAAATGATATTAAGGTAATAAAATAAAATAAAATTTTTATAATTAAGGACATACATGAATTTTTTTGATATATTATACATGTTACTAATATATATAATGTATTTATAAGAAAGTCATAAATATTTTATCATATTTTTAGAATAAAAATATTGAATAGAATCAAAATTGACATAAATGATACAGTAAAAGAAATGATATTTTATTAGATTAATAAAAATTCCTAAAAATATATATTTCAAAAAAATGACTATTATAATATTATATATTTTATTAATGATCTAATTGAGTTTTTTATCTTTTTTTATTAACTATATTAACCCTATAGTGTAAAAAGAAAAGTTGTTACGGTAAGGGTTAAATAGTTCAACTAAGTGTTAATGCCAAAATATAAGGTTAATTCTATGGCCTAAACATGTCTCAAATTCATTAGTGGAGAATATTTTGAAAAATAATCCTATAAAATTTTAAATAACTCTCTTTTTAAGTATTTGAAATCCAAAAATCAACTTATAATATATAAATCGTTTTGAAGTTTCCAATAGTGCCCCTCCCCTCGCTTATAAATGGGTACCTCTCCACTTTTATTAACACATATAAAGCCATTTTTCTTTTTTAAAACCTTCCAATTACTCCACAAAACATCCCAAAAATTACCCTATAGGCCATAATTTGATATAAAATTTAACCTAAAGTGTCCTTTTGTGAAAATCAAAAAGAGACACTTGATGAAGAGGTAATTGTTTTACAAACTATTTCAATGTCCTTTCTTCTTCTTATTCTGTTTCACAAGACAGTTACATACTAAATTAATAAATATACAATCTAATATATGGTGAGATTTTTTATGATTATTGTTCAACAATATGCCTCTTTTTACCATCCTTCATAAAATAGTTTCACCATTTGTGCATACGTACGAGTTAACATCTCCCACCGTTGTTTCAACTATTTATCATCTAAAATTAATGAGGATTATTATAATTTAGAATATTAAGGCTTAAATTACAAATATGACATTATATTTTTTATTTATAATTCATATTTCATGAAATTCATCACTATTTACCATTATGGAATGATACCAACACTACTGTTTATGTATTTCCTATCATTTCTACAACAAGATGAGACTTATCCTCCAAAAAAACCATTTAAAAATGATTATGAAAATATATATAATGTATGGATATAATATCTATGAACATAATATCATTATTTATATGAATAATATATATCTTATTCATGAAAAACTATACTTATGTGAGAATATAAACATAATAAAATGAAGTAGTATGTGCACGAAATAATTATAAAAATAAAAAAATTTAGAAAATGGTATAAAAGGAACATATATCATATCACAAACAATGGTTCCAATATTTTTATAAAATAATAAATTTATTTAAACAACATTCAAAAGGTTTATATACATACAATGGATATCATACCTAAGCTATGATATGTTTTTGAAATCACTTTATTATCTGAGATTGATCATATGTATGTATTTACTGGGTTATATTTAACTTTAATGTCAATGTTTCATAAATAGGAATTAAAAATTAGTCATTCAATTTATATTCAATTTTTTATATTCAATTTTACCCATTGTTAAATTTTTATTAAATGGTATGAATGAAATATTTTTTCATTTTTTATGTGAGGTACTTTTGGTCTTTCCAACAAAAGTACACAAGAATGTTTTTTAAATATTTATAAAGCATGAATGGATTTTTATGATTTCATAATGACTGATATCCATGAATATTACTTTATATGATTTATGTTTATTTTAAAATATTTTTTTAATTTTATATTTGTGGGGAATTTTTTAAAAATAAATCATTTTTGCAGAAGAAGGAATTATTTCCCCAAGAATTAATTGCATTTGTTCTATCAAATTGTTTTTCCATCTAATATGGAATTATTTAATAGTGTTTTGTTTCAATTATAATATAACTATTGTTCCTATGGTATTATTATTTTTTATTATAGAATAATATTTGTGAAACCCATTTTCTTTACATGGATTATTATATGGTTGAATGATTTTTAAAGAAACCCATTTTATTACTTGAGTTATGATGAGTGATATATGTTTTTGTGGAAAATATACGAATGATTTAATTGTTTATTGGGTGGCCCTTATATCATCCTCTAATGCATTAGTTAATGATTTATATATCATGGTACCGAAAGGTATGGAATGGGAAATGATCTAGGTTCAGTAATATACATATGGGTCAAAAAGATAACTTATTTTAGTTATGGACCTTCTCCGCTATGATGGTCATGAAAATGATCCTTGAAAAATATGAAATCATTTTCTATGATTATGTTTTTCCAAAAAATTCACATATTATGTTTGACTTTTTGGAATATATTTTCATTTATTTTATTTTAATTTTATTGTTTTATCCCATGATTTTTCATATTCTTGAAAATATTATCAAATTTTATGTTCACATATCTTAGGATTATGATATGATTGATATTTTCCTTGGGTACCACTAATGAGTATCAAAGATCACCTTTTCTTATGTTTATTTTCCCTATTTTTTGAAGAAGTGTACTATGTATGATATTTAAAAAAGTTCTAGTTATAAAGAAACAAGAATGATACATTGTAGATGTCATTTGAAAAGTTTTGTTATGTTTCCCATTTTTTAATGAATGTAAACCTAAATGGTCTTGGCATGGTTTTTTACATTTTTAATGAATATTCATCAAATTTTTAATTAATATATACGTATGTAATGTATGAGATATTAAACTAAGCAATATTACCACTACCCTAACCTGGTAAGCTTCTGTAAAAGAAAAGTATCCATGATCTACCCCATGTATTGGTGATGGTGACATTATCTCAAGCATCGAATAACATGTCTTATAGTGTGTGCCACTCTTTCACAACTTGAGAGATAATAATCTGTAAAAAATATGATTTTTTCACACCATAAGAGTATACTGATCATTTCTCTTCTATGAAAATGGATAACCAAAAAACACATGCTACTTCCCTCACCATAATGGATTATCCTGTCCAAACTGATCGCAACTGAGTATTAGAAAAAATAGAACAACTCATTTCGGTCCCACCAGGAACAAAAATATCAATATTCAATAATGCACGTAAAATGGGGTTGACAGCCTATAAAAATCCTATGGTTTTTACCCCCCCATAAGGATATCCTTACCACTCTTCTAGATAGCGAAACTAGATACACACTCATATGGTCCAAGTCCTGATGAAAATATGTTTACACACCTAAAACCATTGAACATTATCCTCATAAAGATCATTCCCGACAATCCATGGAGCCATCAAGACATTATTTAATGAAATGTATATCCCTCTTTCCATGAAGAACCATATGAAAACCCTCCACTCATGTATTGATCCAAATCCAGCAATTTCCATCCACGATTTAATGATGATAGTCATGGATACACAAAAAAAATGTGCAGGGATACAACTCTAACCAAACCTACTATATCAATCCAACCAAGAGACATGGGAACGAGTATTTTTACACTTTTAAAAACTATAAATACTCATGAAAAACCACACACATGTGATAAAATGAATCAATGAACCCTCCAAGGAAGAATATGAATTACCACCCATGTTGTCATCTATTGATGGAACTTACCCACTTCCTAACCCAGTAAACAACATGTCAAAAAATAATGCCATAAAAAACTACTCAATATTGGGACATCAGAAAGACCCCAAATTTAGGAATACTTGGTGGAGATCCACTGATATCTGAAGTATCATTTCCCTCATCAATCCAATAATAGGGAACATAGATCCCATTACTGAACAACAATGGTCTCTATGAATCACTCGATGATGGGGCTACATATCCCCCACCAATGAGGCTCTCTCCCTAAGATCCACATGGAATTTCATCTGATAAAAATGTGATACATGGTTAAATTGATTATAATTCCACATAGGACCCCTATTTGAAAACCCAGATAGGTCAATTGAGAAACTGTAAATAACTGAACCTCTATAATTAGTGGAAAAAACATAGAAACTTATTTTTCTGGTGATTTTTTTATTCCACGAATGATGCATAAAATCATGCCTCTATTATAGTTCATGATCTAAAAAATAAAATAAACCATAAATATAGAAACCCTTGGGAATCATATATGGTGAAATCACACAACCCAAAAAATACAAACCATAAATAATAGTATGATTCCATAAAAATATAAATTTATTATCATCATACTTATTTTTGACACATAGGTTTGATATACATCACATTTTCTGACACAATATAGCACCACATATCTACCGACACCACAAATTAGTATTCCCAATATCTCTGATACCATTTTTTAATGAACTTTCCTAGGTCGACCTAACACATCACATGATGCTAAATTCTACAAGGCCTCAAGTGTGCCTTCCCAATTTCTACAGAATTCAGACCAGTGATGAGGTTCTAAAAGATAAATTGGGGATAAAATAACCTCTAGTCAGTGTGAAATAACAGTGGAAGATAACAAAACTAATACACATGGATAAAAAATATACTACCATTAAATAACATACTAAAATAAAATTGGATTATCAAAATTTACACTAACATATAGTCATATAGACTCAAAGAATGAGAAATATAACACCTAAAGTCACCCTCTAGATCGAACAGATATACAATATAGAAAAACTGAAAATAAAATAAATCACACTATTCTTGAAAAACAAACAAAAATGATATACAAATTCTTTTTAAAGAATGAGATGCACCAAATTGTTTCAATGACCCCAAAAAAGAGTATCTGCATGATCAAGAAGCATGTGACCGCATACCATTCCCTTGTGCAACATGTGTTACAATGAGAAATAATTTATTAGGTTTTTATTAAAACTTACTTGAATTTATAATGAGTGAGAAATAAATATTAGTAGGTCACCTAAAATGGTAATCTTATATTATAATATTGTAACATGTGAATAAAAATGTGATATTTCCAACCTAGCCCTGAAAAAAAGTAGATAATGAATCCACTACATGAAAAAGAGATAAAACATTAAATAAAATAAATTTTGTGTTCTAAATTATCATTTGATGTATGTGTACCCACTCTCTAGGCCCAACCACAAGATTTATATAATGTCTATCACTTAGACATGTGACATCATGTGCATCCCCCATGATCTAAAGTGGTGACATAAATGTAATAACCCATGTTTTTTAAATAATATTTCTTTCCCTAAAAGTTTGTGTTATATTATATTAAACGAAAAAAATCCATATATATATTTAATAAAGGTAAATATATTATTAAACTATGAAACAAATTAAAATTGAAATCATTTTATAAATAAATATAAAAATAGAAATTCCAAAATCCAGAATGGGGAAATATGGATTTCTCTAATTCGTTAAAATTATTACCACCATGACTAACTCTAATGAAATAGACCCGAATATAATTAATGCTATAAATTTCATAGAAAATGAAAATATATAACCATGGAAGTAAAATTAGTGAATTTTTAATAAAATAATAATGTTGTATAAATAGTTTAAAGTGGGAAATGTGACCATAAAGATTTGACTACTTTACGACAGTTGGCGAAAAATAACCACAAGTAAATATAACTATTGGGAAATATGGTAATTAAAAAATATACAAATTGGTAATAATTTCTACAATATAATTTAGGATTATAATTAGTAATGAAAGGGATAATTAATGCATAAAAGAAAACAAATTGTCATAAGAAATATAATCATGCCGTCTGAATTCCATTGGACAGAAAATGGGAGCGAGGTAGTGTCACTAGTGTTTTCCCTAGTTGAATCTCATGTCAAGATTTCCAAAGATAGTCTTTAATTCAATCCCATACAGGGAAAGTTCAATTTGGTGGGAATTATCCCTCGTTTAATTATATTTGAGTTTCCCCATGAATTTATTAACATCTTTCACCTTACCCTTAGGAAATTATTGAGAGTTATTAGGGGTTATTTTTCTAGAAATTTGATACATATAGTGTAATTATTTTCTATAAATAGTTTTTAAGAAAAATTATAGGTTTAGATTTGTTTTCCAAAATAAAATATAATTTTTATATAGATTATTTTTATAAACTGATCTATCAGACAAACATTTAACTTTTTAGAAAATATTATAATTTTATATAATTTTTTATGTCATTATGAAAACTAATTATTAAAATATAATAGTATGTTCAAAAAAGTATTATTTGAATATAAATGATAAAGTAATGTTATTATGCACATGGAAATTTTTGAGTTAGAAAATTTATTATGCCTAACAATCCTCCATTTTTAATAAATAAGTATTAATATATATATAAGTAAAAATTTTAAAATTTAATGAATTATTCATTAGAATTAAAAATTATTTTTTAAATTATCACATAAACATTTTTTATGGAAAATTTATATGATTTTTTTAAAATATATAATTTTTTCATTAATAGAAAAAATACAGTTTGTATTTATTATTATATTTAATGACATTAGAATTATTTCATCAATATGTAATAATTAATTAAACACAATCAAAAAGAAAATATATTTTACTTTTTTAATATCATATTTTTAATAAAATTTAATATATTCCAAAAGAAATAAAAGAATTTCCATATTCTAAATTGGAAAAAATGACTTTAAAAACATTCCTTTGTAGAAACATTAGTTTTCCATTCTAAAAGAAGTAAAAAATTATGGTCATTTATGGTTTATTCAAATGACATAAATTTTTTCCCTCTGGCCAAAACCATGGGATAAATCATGTGTAAACTTATATTCTTTGATTTCCAACAAACCCATATTTCCATGGCCAATATTTGGATATTATTAAAAAAATCATCAAATTTTTCTATAAATACCAACCCCTGTCTCTATTTCATCTCAAATCAATACAATATATATTTCTTGTGATTTATCATCTTTATGGGTCCCCCTACTGTGTCGTCAAGCTCCCAGGTTCCATTCCTCATGGTTTATGATTAACTTTTCATGGTAAGGTAATTATCCTTTCTTTATCTTCAATTCAAGAACATATTTTTTATGTACTCTAAATGTTATTATTATAATTTTTTATATCCCTTTTAATCATAACCTCACATCCAGATTTTTATCTATGAGATACCCTTGTACCTCCCATTTTACCCTTCTCTAAAACCATGTTTTTACCTATCATATTGCTTAATTTATTTAACAATATTTTCTTTCTAAATAAGAAATTATCATTTATTTTATTTTTGGGAATACTGAAACCACATTATTTTCTATTATTGTTGATGAATATGAATAAATAATTTGATTTATTTAAGGATTTACACGAAATAAAGAAAAAATATTATTCTGGGTGGAAAAATAATATAATGAACATGTCTTTAAGAACATTTGAAATGATATGATTTTGATAAGAGAGATGTTCATTACTCTACACTAGTTATTAATAAAATGATTGATGATGATTTATTTTTCTGATATTAATTAACACATATGATTTTTTTCCATGATTTTTCTCCAATGAAGTTGGTAAATAATTTATCCTCAATAGTGGACATTTTTTACAATACCTTGGTGAATAACCTTAGTAATTTTCATTTATAATCGCTTGGTGACAAACCTGGGTGATATGATTATTATTTTATCATTTAAATTTTGAATCCATATTTACATTTTATAATCCATGTTCATATTATTATGATATTACTGATGTTATCTTAATAATTCTATACTGATATTCCTCATTTAATTTTTTATAATCCTCATGATCCCATGTAAATTATTTCACTAAATGAGACTCATGCTCATCCCATTCATTTACTAAATTCTATATTTTATGAAATGTAGGAAATTTTATATTGGATGAATCCATGAAGAAGCTTACAAATTATATTATAAGAATTGTTTTTGTATTCATGTATTATGTACCTTTTTCTAATAAATTAACCATTAAAAGAACATTTTTATACTTTGTAATGAAATTTTTTGTAATAAATAGTGGGATTCCATAATGAACATCATACATGACACTACTAGAAATCTATTATTCCATAAAAGTTCTAATGAATGAATTAGGAAACATATATGGGATCAAAAATAGGTGGGATCCATTAATAAAACTAAAAGAAAAAATTTGGATGAAACTAGGAGGACAACAACATCCATTACTAATAAAACATAGTTAATGTGTTTCTAGACAACTCACTAACCAAAAACAACTCTTTCATTGGTGAACAATCAACTAGTTGGTGGTTTCACTAATCTATAACACATGTTTTAAAAAAAATCCAATCTGAGCACATCTATTTAATAGATGAGATAACCAGAAAATCAATCAAATAAAAAACTTGTTTTTATGATATCCTAAACTAGAAAACGAACCTTTAACCAATTTATTATGATAAAAGTGGGTATAGATGTCATGGAAAAAAATTCACGGATCAGAAATCTACCCATAGTTCTCCTAAAACAATTGGTATAAGTCTACTCTATACCCATAGATGTCGGAAAACCATGGGTATTGGTCTCATGGGAAAACCATTACAGAAAATACCAAAACCCAATGTTCTAAAAGAAATATTCTTATTGGATGGGATATACCCAAAACTTTTGTAAAATGTAGAAATAGTTTTTTGTGCGGGAAGTAATTTGGACTTATTACCATGGTTTGGGCAAACCGTGTCCATAAGTTGACCAGTTAAGTTTTCATCAAAATTGAAATAATAACAATTATTTTAATATAAATACATTTATATATATATGAATAAAATATTTCTATATATGGACATAAAATTAGTTATAGAGTAGTGGTAAAGTCGATGGACTATATGGGGAGTTGATTGGATGAAATCCTAGAAGTTATTTTTTTAATAAATGTCCTATAAACATGGTTTTTAAAATCACGAGTATTGGTATAAACATAAAAATGTGTATACCAAGGTTTTTCAAACAATTGGTATAGGACACCTATACCAATGGTTTGACCAAACCATGGGTATAGGTCTATATACATGTCTTGGTGCATGAAGGTTTATAGAACCTTGGGTGTAGTTACAAATTCTCGTAGTTAATCCTTTGATTTCATCATAAAAAAATGTACTCATAAAAAACTAAAGTAAACATCACGGACAGAGGCCAACATAATTTTGGAGGATCTATCCATAGATCCATCATCCAAATTTTATAACAACAGATTTGATCAACTCTCATCCAACAAAGAACAAGATGACTCTATATCCCATGTGTAACATTACTAGTATTTATAGAATAATACATTTTCATATCTATTTCTATTTTTTAATTTAATATGAATTTTTTTAATGGGGACACTTTGAATGAAAGCGTACCCGACAAGAAAGAACAGGTATCTACAAAATATTATGTTGCGTAAAACATTGATTTATACCGAAAAATAATACTATAATAATAATATTATATAAAGGGTAGTTAACATCTAATCATTGTATTAGCCGGAATGAACAAAATTAACTATATTATAATTTTACATACTTGTTAAAAGTTTATAATATGTCTGATGAATTTTATAGTATTAAAATTAGAATGTATCCAATTTTAATAATAAAACACTCTAATATTTTTAAATGATCATTTTACCACCTTTTGACGGAGAACCCTTTTTAAAAATATTTTTTTTTCACTTCTATATATTGAATAAGATAAAATAAAATTTTTCTGTAGTATAGGTAAATCAGAATTTACGATTGGTATTTTTTTGATAAAATAAATTTTTTAATGGCTAGGGAAAATTAAAATATTTTAATTCAAAACCACATTTTCATCTACATTCTTTATGTAGTTAAATTTTATTTTTAATTGAAAATAAAGTATAATTGGATAATTATTTTTATCATTTAATCCAATTATTTACATTTTATATAATTTTCAATTTTAATTGCACATAAACACTTCTAAATATTTTCATAGTATTTACTTCTTAAGAAATATTTTTTGGTATTAGCAATAGAAATTAATTTTAAATTACTTTTATCGAATTATTTGTTTTGAATTTTGAAAATGGGATTCCATATATGGAATCATAAATTTCAAATTATAGAAATATGTACCATTTATTTTCAGATATTATGAATAGTATATTTAGTAATTATTTAAATGTACCATGGTTAAAGGGTAAATCAGTTTAATAAGGGTAAAAATAAATATTATAATAACATAAAACTACCCTAAAACCAGTCCTAATCCCATTTTATGATATATTTATGACCATAATAATTCTTAATATGAATGTTTTCCAATTTGGTTCCACATGGGTGTAAAAATGACATTTTATAATATTTAATTTTTTAAAAATAGAAATATAACCTAAACCTCTATATTTTAAAAAAGCAATTTTAATATAGGATTATATAATAGTTATATTTAAATATGTCTAGTCATTAGAAAGATAAAAATATTTCATACATCAGTATATTTTATTCATAGTATTTAGACATTTAATAAATAAATTTATTTTTCACGTAATGATGATGCAATGCTTACCTTATTAATGTAATATTCAAATAAATGATACTATATATATTAAATTAAATATAATTTGAATATTTTGATTCGATAAATGAAATATTTCTAGGACATTTACATGTAAGGGATGTGTTAATACCTTCGGTTTTGAGGAATCAAGTTGTTATGACATTATCAAAAATCAATTACTAAATAGTGTTAAAATTGACATAAATGAGTTTTAAAAAGTACTATTTTATTGAAATACATAATATTCCTAAAAATAGGAGATTTGTCCCACTAAGATATATAATAATAAAACATTAATTAATTTTCCTCTTGTGGTTCTATTTTAATTTTATATTAACTATAATAACGGTGCATTATGAAGATAGAAGAAGACATGGTAAGAGTTAATGTTTTTAACAAAGGGTTAAAGAAAATGGATAAGGTTATATTTGTGACATAAATTATCTTAAACCAATTATTTTGGAGGCTTTATACCCATACTAACCTTATCCTAGAAATTTATCACTTTAAAACTATTATAATTTGAAGAACACATTATAATAAAATAATATTTCCAGACTTTCCAAAAGTCCCCATCCACCCTATGACAAAATGATACCACCTCTACCCACCTACTCAAACATATGAATCAACATGGG
Organism: Viscum album; assembly: GCA_963277665.1. Taxonomy (NCBI): domain Eukaryota; kingdom Viridiplantae; phylum Streptophyta; class Magnoliopsida; order Santalales; family Viscaceae; genus Viscum; species Viscum album. The sequence goes on along the minus strand of OY728134.1, from coordinate 130,822,535 downwards.
TCATCAAATATCTAAAAAATAAGCTCAAAAAACCCCTAAATTCCTCCAAGAAGAGACAATATGGGCATAAATCCATCATAATGATACATTTTGTGAAAATCAATAGTAGATAGTCGAAAAAGATGTATTTGTTATATCACCTCATTAAAAATTCTTGTCTTCTTATAAATTATATTCTTTTTTCATTTCAATAATAATGTAATATATCATATATCATCTATATGTTTAGATTTTATTATAATCATGTGCAAATATTATATTCTATGTTTTCCATCCAACGAATAATAATATCACCAAGCATGTGTATGCACTGCATAGCATCTCCATGCTGTGGTGTAATTTTTTTTTCTGAAAATAAAATATTTGGATGGGTGTAATGATGATTAAAATGGTTATAAATAATGAATATTACTTTGAAATTATTTTCCTTAATTAATATACCATCCAATTTTATATTGTTTAACAATTAAGTTAAAGATATCATTGCTTGAGCTTAGGTACGGTCTATCATCCCCACGATGCGATGAGACTCATTCTACATGATCATCATTAAACCATGATTATATACATTAAAATAATGAATAAATATGATATATATTAAATTTATAATGACTCTATGATATTTTAATTATTATTTACAAAATAAATTTATGATTTCCATAATTTCAAAATATAATAATTTCATTTGAGGATGTGTGGACTCCCACCCCCTATATTTGATGTGACTCATTCAAGAAAAACATGGAACATAAAAAGGAAGGAGTTTATGAACATATATAACATATATATATATATTAAATTTTTATAATATACCTATGTATCATTTATGTTTAATTCCCTTAATATAAAAATAAATGAAAGTAGTGTTCATGCATACGTATGGCCTACCGTCTCAATGAATGGTGAATTTCATTTTTATCTCAAAATATTTTGGACTATAATATATACAAATATACTGGATATATATTATATTTAAATCATTAATAATATTCTAGATAGGATGTATTTTTTACCACAAAGTCAATTTATATCAACCAATTTCATTTTCGACTCATGTAAAAAATATCGACAAAATTACTAATATGAACATAAATAATATTATAAAATTTATAACAAGGTAAATAGTGAAATAAAATGAATAATAAAATTTAAAAAGTTTCTCAAGAATTTAGAAAATAACCAAAATTTTATATTATGTAATATAGTGAATGAACGAGACATGTCCGATTCAAGGTAAGAGAGCATCTTAACTCATTTTCCATTATTTGGGTTAATCTTCTACTTCTTGGTTATGTTGTTCTATGATTATGTGTGAAATAAATTTTGATGTTATATCATGTATTTATACTTTATTTATCTCTATTTATAGTAAATACACATAACTAAGCTATATTATTGACAAAAAGATATTGGTAAGGGAAATCTTAAATCAGTATCTATTCATTGAGCTAAATATCTATGTCATTGGTTTTGTTTTCTCAAGAATATGTGTGAATGAACTCTGTTAGTTTGACACTGAATATTCACATATATTAGGTGTATTAATTTTTTTCAAACATAATTATTTCATCGAGTTATCTTTAAAATAATGTCATGATGATTGTAAGGGATTTCCTCTCAATTTACATTCCATTAAGACTTATTTGTTGTTTTACAAAAATTCAATTTTATATGGTGTATATCCTGCTCTTCGAAATATTATATCATGAATATATTTATTATCATGATATTTAATGTTTATTAATGTTATTTTTTTATTTAAATTCATATATTTTTTTAATTGGTAAGGGAATCATTAAAAAAATCATTTTAAATGTTTTAAACATTTAATCTTCTAAATCCTTCCCTTTCCTGTCCTTGTTTTTTAATATTATTATGATGAATTATTTATATGGATATGAATTTTTTTAATATGGTAACTCCTTTCAAAATATTTAATGTGGTATGGGACACTTTGATTCAAAAATCATCTTTTTAAATGTTTTAATTGTGTTATAAAAATTGATTGATTATGTCAATATTTTGAAATGATATATTGTTATTACAATGTGGAAATTCCATTTTACCTTTACAAATGTTAATGTGTTATGATTATGTTCTGGTCCAAGGGAATTTATTATTTACATGGGTGGTTCCTTGATTAACCAAGGGTGGGTATGCCTGTGATAGATCTCCAATTCATTGGGTAATGTGGAAGAGGTAAACATTATGGTTTCTCCTAAGTGATTTAGAGAATATACTATTATTGGTAATCAAAACGTAACCATGAATGTAAATGCCTATATATCTATGAAACCTAAAATGTATGTATGTTATGAATGCCACAATTTACTTTTTTTATTTATGATTTCTATGAGTTATTATGAAATATTAATATTTCATGAGGTATGTTAAAGATCATTGTTTTATGAGTAAAAAGGATGATTTCATTTATTTGTATGTATTTATGGACTAATATTTTCATTTCTGATTTTATATCTCTTATAGAGTTTTTTATGTTCATCCCTTGTTTCTGAAATGTTTTTCACATGGTATATGGAACGGTAAGAGAATAGAAGAAATCAAGAATTTTTTTATCAAGAAAATATTTCTTGATTTTTATGGAGTTTTACTGTTGTGATAAAAATTTTGTACAGTAAAAGTGTATACATTGAAATATTTGAGATGTAATGTAATAGTTATTTCATAATTCACTAAAACTGTAAACCTGAAAAGATCCTCAATGTGAATGAAAGTAAATTCTTAATCAAAAGCCCAGAATAAATAATTCTTAATGTTGGGGCCATACATTTGGTATCGGAGGTCAGTTTAGATAACTTTTGATGTTAGGGTGTTATTTAAGAAAAAGTGACATGTTTTATATAACCCCAATGTTTAGAATATTAGAAAGTGTCATAGTTATTTTATAGAATTGTATTATTTTGGAATAATATGAATAAGATTATCTTAGTATTTATCCTCCTCATATGATATTATATGATGATTTTATTGATATACTCACACATAACCCTTTTTGGTTTTAACAAATGGCTAGATCTAGAAGGTGCCTATGTAACTATTTCCCTCAGATTTCAGGGATGACCTACTTTTGATGGGAGGTTCAAACATTCTGATCGGTTTCTAACGGGTTTGTTCGTAGAACCAGAAACATCCAATGATTCCACATCCATTCGGACCTACTTTCCAGTGGTAGGTGCTCATTAGTTTATGGACTGATGAGGCTTAGGAATTTTTATTGGTCGAGAGGATGGGAGGTTGGACTCATCACACCTTTTTTAGGGGAATTATTGTCTACTCTGGGACTCTCTTTATATATTAAAGTTATGTTCGTGTATCCTTATTACAATACCAAATATAAATTGAGTTTTCCTTTAGATCTGACAATCAATGATCAATATGTAGGAAATTTAGAGAATCTTTTATATGTATTTGAGGTTCTTCATTGATAGAGAATCATCTATATTTATTAGAGATTCTTGGTCAATGGTACCCTTTGACACATTTATATAGAAGTATCTTGGTCATTATGATGACCATGCTAGTTTTAAAGCCACTCAGGGGGGCACTTGAAGTTTATTTTCATTCAGAAGGACATGGATTATTTCAGAGTTGGGATCGAACCCGCAAATGGGCAACCTACGTATCCTTTTTTTAGAAAAGGAATCAGAGCCCACGTAGTTCGAGTAAGGGAGTATTATGTTTGTGATTGATGGCTCAAAGAAGGATGTCATAATTACTTTTACACTCTATGCTCACGTGAGTCATGCTCGATGTGAGAAACAAGAGGTATTGGAAAAAATTAGACAATTGTTCCATGAAAGATGCAATCATAAGAAATAATTTGGGGATTATGTATGTATGATTTCCCAGATAAATGAACGTTAGGATTTACATTAGGGAAGAAATCCAGGAGGAGGGTCTATAATGGTATATGTGCTTCATGGAGATTTTAAATACTCTAACTTGGGGCTTACTCTAGAAAAGGAGGCCCAAATTAAGAGACGAATTATGATTGGGTTTTACTCCTAAAAATAAATCCCAGATCAAAGGTAAATTGGGACTGGTTAAGAGAAATTAAGATTGGGGATTACTCTTGAAAAGGAGGCCCAGGTTAAGAGATTTGAAAAATTAAGGGACTTGGGGCATACTCCTGAGGAGGATGCCCAGATTTGAGAATTATGACTGGGGCTTATTCCTAAAAAGGTGGCCCAAGTCAAGGGGTTCTCTCATCTTAAAGGATGAGGATGAATGAATGAAATCTAAATTTTTAGTGACATAAAGATGTAAAAATCACTAGGTTTTGAGAGATATTATATAGAGTTCCTTTCAGATAAGGAATACAAATCAAGAAATCATGCCATAAATGGCATTGAAGAGTGTCTCGAAGATTGAATCTTAAATAGGAGAGGTGGAATGTCTTAAGAGGGGTGAAATGGGCATGAAGGGCACCCAAAAAGGCAGGGGCGCGCAAGTCCTGGTAGGCCTACATGTACTACATGGACGTGCAAGTCCTGGTCACGCAGGTATGCCTGCACGACACATGGGGTACTTGCATGATGGTTAACCAACATGGTAATACTTGAGCGACTTTTGATTAAAGCCTTTAGAATCCTCGTGAGGTTCTTCCAGAAGAGGGGCGTGCAAGTTCTATTAAAGGAGTAAGGAAGCACGGAAGTTTGTACTTTTCTCTTAAGGGCTGTCCACTCAGGTGTGCAAGTGTTGGTGAGTTTCAACACATAGACCTTCCTCACCCTCTTTAGATCTTCTGTTCTAGTTAAGAAATTACCTTAGAAGTGTTTCGGAAGCTTTGAGAGAGACTAGTGCACCGGGAGATCAAATTTGAGTTTCTAGAAAATATCCTCCCCAAATGGGGGGCCCACAGGGTCTATTTATAGGCAAGGGAAGACCCCGGGTGGTTATCACTTAGGTCGCGCAAGTCACTTGTGCGACGAATGATGGTCACACATGTGGACTTGCGTGACTATGAGGGAACCTGCGCGACTTATGGGAAATCTTCTCTTTGTTCATCCCTTTGTCGATTTTTTGATAGTTTTTTTTCAAAGGATGAATCAATTTGTGCTCAGTCATTTCCATTTACAATACTTTGGACTCTGTGATGAAAAAGGAGTGTCAAAAAAGTCCCCCCTCAGAGTTGGATCCGAACGAAATGAGGATTTTACTCTGTGGAAATCGAGAATCAAAAGGAAATTGGGGCGCACAAGGTTAGGGCCCACAAATGAGCTTTGGGCACACAGGCTCTGGCACACAGGGATACGTCCCATGATCATGCAGGGTCCTGGCCGCATCTATAAATAGAGGGCCTCATTTCTGTAAAAAGCATCCGGATTTCTGGATTTCAAACCTTTGAGCTCTCGCCCCGCAGGTCACCTTAGCCGCAATGGTTGCTGTGTTTTCTGGTGTTTCCTTGATGGCGCGCTATTGTCAAGGTATCTTGACTTGCACGCCAAATACTTGCACGAAACCTCCATACTTGAGTGCCAAGTTTTAGACTTGCGCGCCTTAATGCCTTTTCCATTTTTTTGAATTATTTCAAAAATTTTATGAAAAATCAACTTACTTAAGAGTTAATTATTCATCCTTTGTGTAGATTCAATGGTTCCCAAGGGACTTGGAATGGCTGATGAACTAGATAGAAAGCGGATTGATGACATGATGAACATCATTGTCCATGATTACTATGATATCTGTAACAACACTCTACCATATTTGGCTAATTACTTGAAGAAATATCATCTTAATTTCCCATAGAGCGTCTATCTTCCTCTGTGTGGTCATGGTCATCAGCAAGGAATCAATGTTCGAGATGAAAAGAAGTATACGCCTGAAATGTAGCTGCATTGCTACTCCTCTATTTCGGTTATGTTGTGCATTAAGATCAACAACAATGGTGTGAACTTTCAAATCATTCCTCCATGTCATTTCCTTGTAGATATGAAAATGGAAAACCCATGGGCTGAAATGTTTTCTACTGCTGGTTTGTGGAGAGAAGACAAAAATGGCATTAGAGCAATATCTGAAAAGAGGACTCTCTCCAAATGGCTCTTTACTTCCAATGATCCATTCTCAAATCCATGTATCCATCTTCCAAGTCTCTTGGACAAAAACAGAGTCACTGTTGGATCAGTAGAAAATTTTCTCAAACCGCACTCAAGAACATTCTTTTACAATTGTTCCAAGAAGAGCTGGTATCACTACATCTCTTATGGTATCCAGTTTAATGAATGAATTCCAAGTGGTTGCTGATGAAGCTCAGGATTCTGTAAATCAAATTAATAGTTATGTTGAAAGCCTCTTGTAATTATTGAAAAAGATAAGAGACTCCAGTCTATGGATGTCCTCCTAACTCTTGTGCATCAATGAAAAACACTTTCACCAACACTCATTTGTACCTACATTCTCTTTTTCTACATGATTTAGATTTTACATAATTTAATGGACCTAGTAAGCATAGTTTAATTTTTACTAGGAATAATGTAAATAACCCTACAAACTTTGAACCTTTTAATTTCTCAATGTTACCTAAATCATACAAAATGTTTGTTTAGTGAGCTGGTTACATGACTTTTATTCAGAGTTCCCTTGTCTTTTGTGGGCAGTTTAAAGTCATGCACGTCAGACATAAAAAGGCTAATGTTTAAGGTCAAAATATCTTTGACCTAAATGTATTAGAATTGACTCAATTCCTTGAAAATTCATCTGAAAACATATTACCATACTCATGTATGAGGGAAAATATGTAAGCTATGACTTTAGAATATTTGAATCTGAGAAATGACATGAAAAAGAGCTAAAAGGCATTAGAAGAAGTAGTTTCCAAGAATGAAGTTACCATTATTTAACAAACCCGTAAGGGGGTTGAATTATGCAGGGCCACCAAAGGGAATTAGCTGCATAGTTAAATAAAATAGAATCTTTTGGCTAACAAGTCTGTTATGTAGACTATTTATGCAAGGCCTCTTATGGGCGCGTGCTGCATAGTCAGGCAAAAGAACTCTTAGAAATTTACTTTCATAGTGCTAAAATCTAGTGAATGTTTATGGAGATTCAAATATTCCAATGTATAGAGTTTGATGTATGGAAAGAGGTACTTGAATATGAAGAAGATATTTCCAAACAAGATTATCGAAGAACTGGATGAATATCACTCCTACGAAGGTCTGACCCAAACGTAGGGAAGGAGAATATAAACCATAGACTTGAATACTTTCAGATCATGAAAAAGGATATGGGACAAATATGTTAAGGATGAATATTTTTGATGATCCCTACATACGGTCATTTAAGACAAATAAGGTCAAAAGAGGCATTCTTCTCAAGAATGAAGTTACCACTATCTGACAAACCTGTTAGGGGGTTGAATTATGCAGGGCCACCTAAGGGCATTGGCTGCATAGTCAAATAATAGTATCTTTTTTCTAACAAGTCTATTATGTAGACTGTTTATGCAAGGCCGCATATGGGCACGTTCTACATAGTTAGGCAAAAGAAATCTTAGAAGTTTGACAGTTTTGTGACTAGAAGTCATGAAAAGGGTAATGAGGATTTTAAAATATTTAAGGTTAGGATTATGACACATAAATATGGGTATTGTTCAATATATATAGAGATACAAAGATCAATGATAACCATAATCATGTTGTTGCTGGGTCCTGAATTGTAATGTTGGACTTCACTACGTATCACATAAGGATGAGAATCAATCCATACATAGTTCGTAAACTATAGTTTAACATCGTGTGGGACAAAAGGATTAGATATCTTAGTTTAGGATCATAGAGCGTGGACCATTGTAAGAAATACACAGTGTGTTTTTTAATTGGTACTTTTCAGCCAAGGGACTGAAAGTGGAATTTGGGGTTCGTCCCAATGACTTGGTGCTGGATCCGAGGGACATTCGAATGTTCCTATGTATCCCATAAGGAAGGGAATCAAGACTACGCAGTTATAGAAATACCCTTTGTACAAATTTGGTTCGTACATGTGAGGGGTGAAAGGGGAATTTAGTACAATGATGGTTTAACCCAAGATAAAAGGTTTGGGTGTTGCCGTGTTTGCACGTTGTCTTTGAAATGAAACAGGATTGAAAAAATCAATGTAAATAATGGTTCCCTCTCAGGTGAGGTTATCAAAGAATATTGTAGATTATTTTCATACAGGAAAAAATTGTTGTATAGTTTAACGTCATATAACAAGGATGAAAGTGAACCAATGTAAAGATATTGATTCTAGGGGCGGTTTCACGAATCAACATCATATGAGATGGAGGTGAACCGATGTGAAGAGATTGGTTTTGGGATTGATCCTTGGGAGGATGCCCACATACCCAGCCTAGAAGGAAAGTATCAAATTCCATGTATTTCAATTAAAGAATTAATTAATGATCAAGTTGTTCTTGGAGACAATGACTTAAAAAATGATGTTGTTGGGACATACACATGGTTAACAGCCCAAAGAGAGTGTTATGGTTGAGGTTTTCTCTAAGCTCACGTGAGTCATACTCGGTGTGTGTAACAAGAGGTAACAAAAAACTTAACGATGCATAGTTTAATGTAATGTAGGACATATAATGGTACTATACAGTTTAAATTCTTTCAGTTAGGACTATTGGTGTTGCACAGCTTAGTGTCATGTAGAAGGGACAAAATACAGTTTAATGTCATGTAGGATGTATCATGGACATTCTGTACAGTTTAGTGTCATGTAGATAGGACATCAAAGTTTAACATCTTGATGGACGCAAGGGACTTGCAAATAGTTTAAGGTCATATTCATGGACCGATGATGATGTAGTTTAAGGTCACACAGGACCTAGTTGCAGTTTAAGGTCATACTTGACCATTTTGGAGACATATTTTAACATCATGTTGGACCAAGGGAGACACAGTTTAACGTCATGTTGGACCAAGTTGCAGTTTAAGGTCATACTGGAACAAGTTGCAGTTTAAGTTCACACTGGACCATTGTTGTATAGTTTGACATCATGTAGCAAGGACAAAAGAGGGACTTTGTAGTTTAATGTCCTGCAGTGAGGACAAATTAGGAATTTTTTTCATAGTTTAACGTCGTGTGGGACGAAAGTAATAACGATAGATTAAGGTCATATGTATGGACTATTTTTGTATAGTTTAACATCATATAGAAAGGACGATATGAGGTTCTTTCTAGTTTATACAAAATACTTCCTAAAAAATCTGGAATTGGTTGGAGTATTGATGAGTTCTCCATCCATCGAGATTAATGAATAAGCTCCATTGGAGTAGACCCTATGTATTGAATAAGGTCCTTCCAATTTTGGCTAAATCATGGGAGGTTTCTTTCCTGGTATCATTGGAGTTCTGAGAACTAATACCAATTCTCCCTGAGTGAATGAATGAAGATGAACTTTTTTGTTAAAAGCTCGTGCTATTCGATTCGGATAGACTTCCAAGTGGTGCAAAGTGCAAAATATTTTCTCATCTAACCGTTCCAATTCATTCAATCACTTTTGAGATTGTTCATCTATAGATGATAGATCACAAATGGAAACTCTGAGAGAGGGTAGTTGAACTTTAATGGACAAGACAGGTTCCATTCCATATACCAATGAATATGGAGTTGACCGAGTTGCAGTGCGGGTGGTAGTCCGATAAGAACATAAATCATGAAAGAGTTTATCAGGCCATGACCTCTTATCTTTATCCACCATCTTTTGCAGTATATTTGAATGAGTCTTGTTAAAGGCTTCTATCTAGCCACTGGCTGCTGAATGATACCGAGATGAATGGTAGGATTTGATGTTTTATTCTTGATACAACTTCTTCACCTCAGATGAACAGAAATTGGTGCCATTGTTCATCAATATGGTATGAGGGACACCAAATCTTGGAATGATGTTAAACTTGATGAAGCTGTCAACGCATTTAGAACTGACTTCCTTGAGAGGTATTGCCTCTGCCCATTTGGAAAATTAGTGAGTAGCAGTAAGAATGTACTTTAACTGCTTGGTCGTATCTGAAGGGTAAGGTCCCACCACATCCATTCCCCATGTGGAAAATGGCCATGAGTATTTAGTTGTATGAAGCAACACTGGAGGTTGATGAATGAAGTTGGCATGTACTTGGCATGACTGACACTTCTTTGTAAAATCAACACAATCTTGTATCATTGATGGCCAAAAGTATCCAAGACTTCGAATCTGATCAGACAGTCTATGTCCAGACTGGTGGGCACCATAGACTCCTGCATGCACTTCTTTCATGAAAGCCATTGTCTCTTCACTATCAATGCATCTGAAGAGAACTCCATCAAAACCACATTTGTAGTGAATACTCTCTAGGTGATCTAGGCTATCATAAAGAGTAATGTTAACCACATGTCGCCGGATTTGTTCTTTCTCAGCTCTATCAGGTGGAAGTGTTCCATTTTTAAGGTATTCCCAGATAGGTGACATCCATCCTGTAGTATGACCATACGGTTCAAGAATGGGACAAATTTCATTAATTTCCTCTATTCTGATTCGATCATAAGGTGAAATTGCACGACGGTGGGCTATACTGATGGTTGTCTCGTCCCGATTTGGATTTTCCAGAGCTGTGGCTATATTACCCAATGCATCAGCTTGAGCATTTTGTGATCTTGGGACATAAGAAAATGTCAGTTCCAAAAGGAATTCTTCCATTAACTCTCTGACGTAATCATACAAAGGGATTAGTTCTTCTTTTCTGATGGCATAATCCCCATTGACATGTTTGATTACTAGGTCTGAATCACCTTTCACCTTTAAGTGATTCACTTGTGCTTGAAGTTATAATTCCAAACCTACGGTGAGAGCATAGTATTCTTCTTCATTATTGGTACCACCTTCCCCCAATAAGAAGGAATAAGGTAACACTACCTTTTCTAGAGAAATGAGCAGAATTCCTAATCCAACATTGTTGAATTTAGGATTTTCCATTTTCCTCCCTATTGGACTTCTGGAAGAACCCTCAAAATACATTTCCCATGCCTGAGGACTTTCTTGAATATAGAAGACTTCCTCATCAAGGAGTTCAATATCTGAAGATGTGTCTTCCACCGAAGGGCGTTATGCTCGGAAATCAGCCAGAGCTTGGCCCTTTATCACCTTTTGAGACACATAATGAATGTCGAATTCCTGCAAAATAACTGCCCACCTTGCCAGAAGTCCTGTAAGCATTGGACGACTAAGGATAAATTTGAGCGGGTTATTGTGAGATACCAATTAGACCTCATGATGTTTAAGGTAGTGTCTCAACTTCTGAACTGCAAAGATTAAGGCTAGGCAGCACTTCGCAATACTTGAATACCGGGTTTCTGCTTCAAGCATGGTCTGACTGAGATAGTAGATACTATTTTTATTCCCAGCATCATTCTTTTGAGCAAGAAAGGCACCTAGTGATCGCTCTAGAGCTCTCACGTAGAGGATAAGTGGTCTTCCTTCAATATGTGGCATGAGTACCGGTGGACTCAAGAGGTATTTATTGAGTATATCGAATGCTTCTTGACATTCTTTAGTCCACTAGTAAGTGACTCCCTTCTTCATCAATTTCGTGAAGGGTAAACATTTTCCTGCTAAATTGGTGATGAAATTCTGAATATAGGATAAGTGTCCTTGAATTCCTCTTGATTATTTAGAATTTTGAGGAGGTGACATACCAAGAATTGACTTGGTCTTATCAGGATCGACTTCAATACCACGATGGCGTATAACAAAGCCGAGAAATTCTCCTGAGGTTACCCCAAAAGCACATTTTAAGGGGTTCATCTTCAAATTATGTTGTCAAAGCTTGCAGAATATGACTTACAAATCAGACAAGTGATTAGAACATTGTTTGGATTTAACTACCAAATCTTCTATATAGCATTCAAAAAACTTCCCGAAGAAGGGTTTGAAGATACGATGCATGGCATGCTGATAAGTTTCACCTGCATTCTTTAAGCCAAAGTGCATTACCTGGTAGTAAAACACACCCTGAGGGGCTCTAAAGGCTATAGATTCCTCGTCTTCTGGGGCCATTCAGATCTGATTATATCCAGAATATCCATCCATGAAGTAAAGTTCTTCATATCCAGCTATTGCATCAATTGTAAGTTCTGTAATTGGAACTGGGAAATCATCCTTAGGATAATGGCGATTAAGATCTCTAAAATCGATGGAAACTTTAATTTGTCCGTTCTTTTTTTACAGGGACAATATTATCCAACCATTTGGGATATTGAACTTCTATGACAATGTTAGATTTGATAAGCTTATCCACTTCAGCTTCAATTTTGGAAGCATAAGTTGGGTGTGTTTTTCTCGCAGCTTGCTTAAATCCTCGATGTTCTTCTGGTAAACCCAAATGATGAGTAGCAATATCAGGATCAAGCTCGGTCATTTATGTATAGTTCCAGGCAAATATATCTCTATTTTTCTTTAGAAAAGAAATATAAATCTCTTGCTCTTCCAGAGTCATGGCCGCACTGATTAAAGTGGGGTGTGGATCTCCTTTTGTACCTAGATTTATTTCTCTGAGTTCATCCACAATGGTAGAGATACCCTCTTCAAATGCTGGAGGAGCATCTCTATGATATTCCTCTTCTTCTTCATCATGTGTTATTTCTTCCATTTCTACTTGCATAGTATATGATAAAGTAGAATTCTCATTATCTGAAGAGATGCAAAAATTTGCATATCTTGACGAAGAAGCATCCATTTCCGACCTGATTGATTATGAAGGGTCTTATTTGGGTAATAAAGAGGAGATGATGGATTGAGAATTGACATCATTGTTGACCTCCGATGTTGCTATAACTTCTTCTGGCCTAATTGGAGAATCATAGAATTGTTGGATTTCAGCAGATGAAATGAATACATCACCATTTGTGCTTCATCACTACTTGTTAGATTACCAATTTCTCCCATGTTGTCTAACTCGATTGCAGTAATTGACATTATGGATCTTTCCATAAGAGTAATTTGATTTGGGTCTATCTTGTCAATTTGACCGATAGGCAACACATAATCTATACTCAGATGTGTAAATGGATTTACTGGAATTTTTTCCAATCCATATGGAGTATTAACTTTGGTAATTTCTTTTGTTATGGATTTCTCCCATTGCTTTATGTGATAGAATTCTGCCTCAATGTATTGAGACTCAAATGTCTTGAATGGGGCCTTATCACCATACAATGTCCCAACTTGACCATCGACACAATATTTGAGACATTGATGGTATGATGAAGGGATAGCTGCATGTTGATGTAGCCAGGGTCTTCCAAGAAAGATGTTGAAGGCTGAGTCTTGATCATCAACCATGAAATCTGAATTGGATACAAGATCTCCAAACTGAGTTCTGAGTGTAACTTCCCCCAATGGTTCTTTTTCATTTTTATCATATCCATGTATCATCATGGTGGAAGGAGATAAATCAGATTTCGTAAGGCCCAATTGACGATGTGTACGAATGGGAATGAGGTTGAATTCAGAACCATTGTCAATGAAAGCTTTTCGAACATCTACGCCATTGACCTTACCAGACAAGTACAATGGTCTAATATGTCCAGGCACAACATCATCTTCATATTCATCAGTAAAAGATATTATTGCATGGAATTTTGTAGGATTATTCTCTATGTGATAGACTTCAGCTGTAGCAATTTCAATTTCAAACTCTTGAGGACTTGACAAAGCCTCGATGAGTGCTTCTCAAAGATCTTTTGACAGATTCAGAGCATCAAGAATTGATAATTTGGCTAGTACTTGGGCCAGGTGTTTCATTATATCATACTTTTGATCCATAGGTCTGTGTTTCCCAATAGGAATATGTGGTTTAGCAGGTACCTTAGAAGCAGATGCTTTGGAAGTTGATGCATCTTGTATTGGGATAGGAGTTGGAAATATTCTTGGTTTTGGAATATTAGACTGATTAGATATATTTACTTGCTAAGAAGAAGAAGATGGAACCTTCAACCGGTCTTCCAAAATAACTGTTCCAGGACTGAATTTTCTATTGGTAGAAGAACTTGATTGTTCTTGCTGATCTCACTGATGGGCTCTACCACGAGTTTCTGCTGCGTATACAGTTCTAGTAGGGGTAGAATTGGAATAGTGGATTCTAAAATATCCACGTCTTCCCCCATATCTTGAGCCCCTGGAACATCCTCTGATTCCTCTATTTGATACAGGGAATTAAGGCTCAATGAAATCGAAACTGCGACTGGCATATGGATCTTTTAATTGAATCATATTAACAGAACCAAAGATTGACTCTTCGTCTGATTAAGACTCTGCCTGATTATCCTTTTTAGGCTGTGCCATTTGGTGGGGCGGTGCCCATGGCTTTGAAGTAGATGGCATGAATTCTGTCAAAGTCAAAGACAACTTAGGATTTGACACATACTCATCTTCTTCTGATTTTTTTTCTTTCTTTGAATCATACCATTTCTTTGAGGACTTTCCCTCTGATGAAGAGGGTTTTTCCGCAACATTCATGGCAGAAGACAAAATTAGTTTCTTTAATTTTGTTTGCAAAATAGCATGAGTTCAATTGATTGTCTTTCTGACCATCAAATCATCATACTTCTGTGCATTTTTTCTTTTGACTTCTTTCCATTCATCTTCCTCCTCTGGAACTGTAGCAGTGAAACATGATACCTGGGCTGAGGATCCTTTCAATGTGACTTATCCCGAGTCGATCATCTTTTTCAGGATGTCTTTGAAGACAAAACACTCTTGGATGGGATGCCCCAACATTTGATGAACATGACAATAATTGGGATGGTCTTTATATCCTTTCTTGTTTGGCCTCTTGGGAATTTGCAATTGAACCAAATTATTTTCTAGAGCCGAAATGAAATAACCAGTAAATTGTTCATTTCGGAAAGTGTATGCTTTTCTCTTCAGATCCTCATATTGTTTTCATATTTTATCTCTTTGATCATTTGGATGAAAAGGCCTTTTTTGTTGGCGCTCAGAAGGTGGATCCCTTCGAGAAGATGAAGGTTTTGAGATAGAAGTAGGTACAGGTTCTTGTTTAAGCAAAACTATAGCAGTTTTTGCCTTACCCATTCTCTTTCCTGGAGCTGATGGAATTACACGAGATTTAGACTTAGCCTGTATAAGGGAATCTTTAATCTTCTAAGCGGTAGAAATAAGGTCTCGAAACCCTCCTATGTATTTCACAGGTATTAACGGTGTGCATAATTCGTCACGTAAATTTTCCACACATATTGGCTACAATTCTTCTTGAGGGAGTGCTAAACTCAAGGAATATGTTAATGCCTTCTATCAAGAAATGAAATCAGAGACCCTTTCATTCTCCCTTTGCTTACAGTTTGTAAGATAAAAAACGGTTGTCTTTGGAAAAGTTGAGATGAACTGAAGAAGGAATTTTTGGCGAAGATCCTCCCATCCTGTAATTGACCGGGATTGCAATCATGTATACCAAACAAAAGGTGGTCCTTAAAAGGTTTTCATGAAGCATATGAGTTTCACTGCTTTCTGCTCTGGAATTCCCATCATAGGATCGTAACAAGACACATAATGCATCAAATGCTGTTCAGGATCACCTAATCCATTGAAAATAGGGAATACAGGGTTCCCAAAACTGGATGGAGTAGAAATTGAATCTACCCATTCAGGGTAAACTTTCTTTTATGGTTTAACTTGCACACATTTCCCTTCCATAGTTTCTAACCAAGCTGTTAATGACTCAATAGTAGTTATTAAATTTTGAGAAACATCTGATTGAACTTGGACATGGGTAGGTGCAATGTCTGGAGCTTGGACAAATGTGGCGATTGGTGCTGCAACTGATGGTAACACTTCCAACTATTATGGCACTTGACCCATAGGATTAGACCCAGGAGGGTGTACTAATAGAGGAGGATATTCTTGATCCATCTCAGTAGCTGCAACAAATTCCTTTGGCTGGCTGACTCTAGCATGCTTAAGAAGAAGACTACTCTGAAGTAGTTCTGCATTCAACCTTCTTAATTCCTTCATTTCTTCCTCCTGTTGTGAAAAACTTTTCTCTAGTGAGAGAGATTGACCTTCTTCAGAGGAAGGATATGTACCCTGGTTCTTTCCCTTCCCTTTGTTGGATCCTTTTCAGAGAGGGGGAAGTGGGTTACTCGAAGGATTACCTATGTTTTGAGTAATCCTTTGACTTCGTGTACGCACACCTTATTTATTTGTGTCGGTGCGTACATCTTCTTGAGCGGGAACCACTTCATCTGAGTCCCCTGAGTGAGCCTCATCTGGTGGATCAGAAGCAACGAAATTGATGACATTGATTGATTCATAACTCATCGCATCCCTTCTATAAGCATTTCTGTGATATTGTCTACTCCCATGTATTTGATGAGACATTTCCTTTTGTTGATTCAATCCCTTAGGAACTTCTTGACGAACCGTAATTTGGAGGGAATCTCCTGATAATTTGTCTCTTCCTTCCTCCTGAGGTTTCTTCCCCAATCGAGAAAAGACCGACTTTCTCTGAGGAGGGGATTGATGATTTGAAAAATTCCATAGTCTAGTGGACTAGGGTTGTTCCTGTTGTTCTCGCTCAACTCCACAAATCCTATTTGTTGATTCCAAGGGTTAGTTTAAAAGAGTCCCCAGTCTGGCGAGCTAGGGTGGTTCTTGACATGCTATGTCTGAGACTTTCTTGAAATTCCTCCTGATCTTGCGAACTTTACTCTGTAAATTAGCTAGATGCATTAACCTGTACCCGCTTTTATCACCCGGTTCAAAATACCGTTGGATGATTTCTGATACTTCTGTCACTTGGTGACGTGCTTGCTCAAAACGAGAGGCCAGTTTAATATTCTCGTTTGCTTGATGCAAGAGTAATTCAACAACTTGTTCTCTATATTCTTTATTTTTAGAGGAACTAATTGAAGCCTGTTCTTGGGCATGCTTTTGATTACCAACAAAGCCCATTGATTGTGGCCGGTCATGGGCAATAACATTGCATGAGACCATTTTCGTTGGGCTTTGCTAACTGGATAGCACCATGAAATGCATCACTCCATGAACACCCCATCCTCTGACACGAATACCAAATGTGGAATTGGCAATTAACTGACACAATCTTTTTAGTGCGCTAAGGCATGAACATTTAAGGGCTCTCTGCTGCTTTTTAGCCTTCGGATATCGAGAGACTGATAGAGACACCAAATCAATCTAACGTTGTAACACTTCTATTATCTTAAGATGATTTTCATATTCATCATAAAATAATACTTTCTTTTTCAACTGACAAAGATTTTTCCATATGTTCAGACGAATATCATGAATTTCATCTTCCGTCAAAAATTCTGGAATATTATACTGAGAGTCAGCCAGAGGCCAAAACATGACTGGCTCTTCACCTTTCTCTAGTTGTTTTCTCATGTTTAGCATTTCCTCTTTATCATTTGATGAAGATTCTTCTTCTTGATTTGACCAGATTTGGTGTTTCCTTGTTGCTACATTAGATTCAACAGGACTGGTAGTGAGATAATTGATCAAACTAGAAGATGCATGACTTAGGTGTGGTTCAGAGAATGACCTACACCATGGGCTATCTTCTGATTGAGAAAGTATTTCACCTGCTAGCGATGAAGGTTCAGACATGACTGGTTTCACATTTGCAAGTGCCTCAAGATAAGAGGGCTTTCTCGGCACTACATTGTCCACTGAAGCATTTTCTGGGCAATGTGCATCACTACTACGGAGAGGAATTTCATAGCAAAATTAATTATCATGGGGAGGACCACTATAATGGGTTACAAAAAAAAGATGATATCTCTTGCTCCTTGGTCTTCTGACCACACAGAGGATTCCTGTGTCTCTCATCTGAAGATAAAACTTTGAGATCGATCAAATTGTCATGAATCAAGAATTCATGAGGAAGTGTCTATTGAAGACCTTCGGAATTAATGTTCCCACTATTGGGAAATGAGGGAGTAGAATCTTGAATTTCAACAGATAATTGTTTGAGGGCTTCATGAACTCCAGCATCGAGCAAGGCCTTGTTACAGATTGGATCTTGATCTCCTGACTGTACTGGGTGGGTCTTTTTCTTAGACGCCTTCTTACACGCCTTGGAAACCACTTGTTGACGAAAGTGACTGCTCTGAGCAGGTGTATATGCCTGATCAAGAAATATGGCCTGGTGAGGCTGACGATCTCTACTCAAATCAAGTGTATGTGCCTGACTTGGTTGTCTGTATGATATGGGGGAGTATGCCCCACAACCCTCTTGGACTAGAACAAACGTGTGTGTCTGTTTCTGAGTGAATTGTTGATATGTCACTCCACTGGCAGGGATAGATTTATGTGTCTTTCCCTATGATGCTGCTGAAGTTGTTATAATATCCTGACAGGCATCTAGAATATGAGCTGGGATTTTCTTCTGCTCTTTCACCATTGATAGAATTTGCTCAGTGACTTCAGCTGCCGGAACGAGAATATACGTCCATTCCAGGCTTAGAGCAGGTGTATGATCCTACTCCTGTCCTCGTTTTCCTGTCAGTGAATCCTGACAGTACTCAAGTGTGGGTGCAGAGAGTTGAGTCTACCTCCTATTTGTTGTCGGGGCATTCCGACTAACTGCTCCAAATGCTATCAAGCGAGACTGTTGGTAGGCTTGATAACTATTAGTAGGTGTATGTGCCTGCTGATTTCACTTCGCCAAATGTGGTTGACGAGATCCATCATATGTAGTCAGACGAGCCTGCTGACTAGTTGATGATGTATAAACAGATGTATGTTCCTACCTATAGTACTCCACCAGAATTGCCTGGCGGGATTGGCGTGATGCTGCCAGACGAGTCTGCTGTAAAGAGGAATTAAAACAGGCAGGTGTATGTGCCCGCTCGTTGCTTGCCACCAAGTTAGGTTGGTGGACTTCTCCGGAGATGAAAGAGATGAGAACCTGCTCACTGTTGACCGGATTCCACCTCTAGTGGTTCGTCTTGTTTTCTCAGGTTTGAGGAAGCTGAGACGAATGCCTGGAGTCAGTAACCTCATCTTGTTGAGGGTACAC
Organism: Viscum album; assembly: GCA_963277665.1. Classification (NCBI taxonomy): domain Eukaryota; kingdom Viridiplantae; phylum Streptophyta; class Magnoliopsida; order Santalales; family Viscaceae; genus Viscum; species Viscum album. The sequence continues at coordinate 130,803,501 of OY728134.1, read as the reverse complement.
TGCCGCATGAGTCTGGCGGCAATTGTTGGTGGGAGCCCTCAGGAAGGACTCCTGTCTGTTTAAATTAAGGCCCTGAGGGACCTGCTCATTCACCTCCCCAGAATAAGGGAGTGAATGGTGATTGCGTTCCGGGGATAACGACCCGAAATGGTTGGAGACGGTAGTCAGCACCGCCTGTTTCTGGATCACTAGTCGTCATTATTCGGACGACCGATGTGAGTTGTTTACCTGGAGGGCTTGTCGGGCAGCCTCAAGAGTTGGGATGGTACCGTGCTGATGGTACTCCATAACCAGTGCTTTTGATACCTAGCGTTAATGATGCTGAGTAGGTGATATCGTCCTTAGAGCGGACGATGATCCAACAGGAGTGGCAACAGTGGAATTTTCAGCAGTAGTATTCACAAGTGTGAACTTGAGAGCATCCATTCTAGAAATGCAGAAGATCTTGGAAAAGAGTGCCTGTTTGATATAACAGACGTAATCAAGATACATTAATCCACTAAATATTTTAGATTAGCACATTTGTCAATGATTTTTTTTGTTGTCCATATCATTGAGTTTTAAATAGGGGCCTAACAAATGGGTAAAACATTATTTTAACTTGGTTAAGGATTCACGTCGGGTTCACCAATTTTGTTTCCCTCGGATTTCGGGGATGACCTCCTTTTGATGGGAGGATCAAACATTCTGATCGGTTTCTAACAGGTTTGTTCGTAGAACCGGAAACATCCAATGATTCCACTTCCATTCGGACTTACTTTCCAAAGGTAGGTGATCATTAGTTTATGGGCTGATGAGGCTTAGGAATTTTCATTGGTCAAGAGGATGGGAGGTCAGACTCATCACACCTTTTTTAGGGGAATTATTGTCTACTCCGAGTCTGTCATTATAGATTTAAGTTATGTTCGTGAATCATTATTAGATTACCAAATATAAAATGAGTTTTACTTTAGATCTGACAATCAATGATCGATATGTCAGAAATTTAGAGAATATTTTATATGTATTCGAGGTTATTTATCAGTAGAGAATCATATGTATTTATTAGAGACTCTTGGTCAATAGTACCCTTTGACACATTTATATAGATGTCTCTTGGTCATTATGGTGACCATGCTGGTTTTAAAGCCACTCAGTGGGGCACTTGAAGTTTATTGTCATTCAGAAGGACATGGATTATTTCAGAGTTGGGATTGAACCCGCAGATGGGCTACCTACATATCCTTTGTTTAGAAACGGAATCAGAACCCAGATAGTTCGAGTAAAGGAGTATGTTGTTTATGATTGATGGCTCAATGAAGGATTTCATAATTTATTTTACACTCTATGCTCACATGAGTCATGCTCGATGTGAGAAACAAGATGTATTGGTAAAAATTAAACAATTGTTCCATGAAAGATGCAATCATAAGAAATAATGTGGGGCTTATGTATGTATGACTGCCCAGATAAATGAAGGTTAGGATTTACTTTAGGGAAGAAATCTAGGAGCAGGGTCCATAAAGGTATATGTGCTTAATGGAGATTTTAAATACTCTAACTTGGGGCTTACTCTTGAAAAGGAGGCCCAAATTAGGAGAGTACTTATGATTGGGTTTTACTCCTGAAAAGAAATCCCAGATCAAAGGTAAATTAAAACTGGATAATAGAAATTAAGACTGGGGCTTACTCTTGAAAAAAAGGACAAGGATAAGAGAATTGAAAAATTAAGTGACTTGAGGATTACTCATAAGGAGGATGCCCATGTTTGAGACTGGGGATTACTCCAAAAAAGGAAGCCCAGGTTAAGAGAATTATGGTTGGGGCTTACTCCTAAAGAGGATGCCCAGATTTGAGAATTATGACTGGGGATTATTCCTGAAAAGGAGGCCCAGGTCAAGGGTTTCTCTCATCTTAAAGGATGAGGTTGAATGAATGAAATCTCAATTTTTTTGTGACATAAAGATGTAAAAATCACTAGGTTTTGAGAGATATTCCATAGAGTTCCTTTCAGATAAGGAATCCAAATCAAGAAATCATTCCATAAATGGCTTTGAAGAGTGTCTTGAAGATTGAATCTTGAATAAGAGAGGTGGAATGGCTTAAGAGGGGTGAAATGGGCAAGAAGGGCACCCAAAAAGGCAGGGGTGCGCATGTCTGGGTAGGCGCGCAGGTACTGTGAGGGAACGCAAGTCCTGGTCGCACAGGTATGCCTTGGATACATATGGTGTACTTGAGTGACTTTTGATTAAATCCTTTACAATCCTCTTGAGGTTCTTCCAGAAGAGGGGCATGAAAGTTCTATTAAAGGATTAAGGTGGCGCGCAATTGTGGCCATTTCTCTTAAGGGATGCCCACTCAGGCGCGCAAGTGTTGATGAGTTTCAACACTTAGGCCTTCCTCCCCCACTTTAGATCTTCCATTCTAGGTAAGAAATTACCTTAGAATTGTTTCAGAAGCTTTGAGAAGAGACTAGGGTGCCAGGAGCTCAAATCTGAGTTTCTGGAAAAAATCCTCCCCTAATGGGGGGCCCATAGGGTCTATTTATAGGCAGGAGAAGACCCCTGGCGGTTATCACTTAGGTCACGCAAGTCACCTGCGTGACGAATGATGGTCGTGCAGGTGGACTTGCATGAATATGAGGGAACTTGCGCGACTTATGGGAAATCTTCTCTTTGTTCATCTTTTTGTCAATTTTTGGATATTTTCATCAAAGGATGAATCAATTTGTGCTAAGTCATTTCCCTTTACATTCCTTTGGACTCTTTGACGAAAAAGGATCCTCAACAGTAAAAATGAATGTGAAGGAAACTATAGTAGTTTTCTGGATATTAAACCAAATGAAATAGGATTTTAAATTGGAAATCTTATGGTAATTCTTAACCAAATATCATGATTCATGATTTACCACATGAACCTTGGTGATTTCTCTATGGATTCATATATCTAAGAAATGAATCATTATAGAAGATAAGTTAATAACAATAAATGTCTGTATATTCAACAACCTACGTGTCAAGTATGTGTAAAAGAACACCTAGGGAAATGTTTCAAAGGGACAAGAAGATGTTAAATATGATGAAATGATGGTCATAAAGAAATATCCTACCAAATAAAAAGTAAATTATTTAGTGGATTATATGAAATGGAAATAAGTACATAATGAGTTATCAATTAAATATTTTAAATGTGGTAAATTTCGTCATTGTAAAAATATATGTATGAAAAAGATGGTTCAGGAATGGGATCAGTAGGACCCAGAAAATATGTGTTTAGAAATTCATAATTCTATTCCAATTGAATATGAGGGAACTGAATATTTTATATGAATGATATGGATTATTTCTTATCTCATGATTTTAAATTATTGAATCATAGGACATGATTAATGTTTAATATTGATTATATTGTAGTATACATGAATAAGATGGAGAATCCAACATAGGGTATCAGGTGGAAATGGTTAATCATTATGAAGTCTATATATAAGGAATTCCAGAGTTATGCTAGATTGTTGGATAATGAAATATTTAAATGTGTTTATATTTTTTACATAATATGAGTACTTTGGAAGACATTTTATTCAAGGTGTACCACTAATGATTATTTGGTGAAAGTGTTATTCGAAGAATAATTATATTTATTTTTCTAAAAAAATTATAAGGTAATAAAAAACCTTTATATGATATATTTTTTGTGGTAATTATAAGATATTACTTTTTGGGATGAAAAATAAATGATATGCGAAACAATTTGAGATTAAAATATGATATGGTTATTTATGAGTATTTTATCTCATTTTTGGAATGATATATGAACTATATCGCATTAAAAAATGACTACCCTCAAGATGGTTGAAAACCTGTCTCATCTGACAAGGTCATGGGAATCGACCCCACAACCGAAATACGACAAGGCTCTCTCATGTACAGTAGGACTATTTAATGTCATTAGTTAGCATGATTTATTTTTTTTAGATTAATTATTTCATGGATCAAGAATATGTTCTTCTTCCTAAATTATGTATTATCTAATCGATATATATAGTATAGTAAATTTATTTTGTGATGAAGTGATAAATGTTATTTTTGAATACGTTTGCTCATTTTGGAACACTATATGCGTATAGAAAATAAAAAAATTATGGGATTCAATTTTTGGAGTAATGGTTGAATTTTGTTTTGAATAATCTATGTTTTTATTGAGAAAATATTGGTATTTTGGTTATTAATGTAAATGACTAACCTATCAAGGGGAAAATTTGATTAGGTTAATTACTTTTAAGTATGAAACATTAAGAGTTGTTTATGTTATTTGGAGATAATTGTTAATATTTATTGTTCATGACTATGTGATCATGTCCTTCTAAAATTTGGGTTTAAATCATAGTTTTGATTATTTTGAATAATTTTATGGAAAAATACTTATTGAATTGTATTTTATGATCATCGAGTATTGTTAATTGAATTTTATATATGTAGAGTAGTATTTATTTTTTTAAAGGATTATTCTTTTTGGGGATTCTATGATCTAGTACTATCCATTTTGGTTTTGGTTAATGTATAAATATAGATTACATTTTTTGTTCAAAATTTTTGGATAATATGATTATCTGAAATTTTATTCTTGGGCTTCAGGTGTGACCATGTAATATTGAATAATTCTTCATTTAGAGGAAATATTATTGTGTGGAATATATTTTTAATGTATGAAACCCTATTTGACTAGTAAGTATGTTTTTTATGTTCTTATTCAATATCATAAATAAATTCCTCAACATAATGAAAAGTACCTTAAAAAACGAAATATTTGTTTACTTTTCTTATTGGTAAATCAATGACTGTTTAACCCATCACAAGTGTATTTTTTTTGGTTGTAAAGAGTCGCATAATCATGTTTTCCATTACTCTGCATTAGAACAAGATGTTTAGTTTCTATTACAAATACATGTTTTTAAAAATGGAATACTAGTACGAATTATCTCAAGTGACCATTATTGTTTTACTTATTGCATTTAACGTGATATTTTAATTCAATATTATTGTGTGTGATATTTTCAAGGATATTTTCGAGCCCAATTTTATAATTCTGAGGTCGCAATATCCAAAAGGGGGGAATTATGTCACATCCCTGGTATTTATAAAATAATATATATTCATATCAACTCATGTTGATAAATTGAATATTAATTTTAGTTTAAATGGGACACTATGTATGATATCAAACCCAATTCACAATAATAGGTTTCTCTAAAATCTTACGTTGCACACAACCCTGAGTTATACCAAAAACATAATACAATAATATTAGTATTATTTGAAATGGTAGTTAATGTCTAGCAATTTCTAAGTTAGTAATGAACATAATTAACAATATTATGATTTTACATATATTTTTAAATTAGTATACATTTATCCAAAAAAAATTAGGGGCTTAAAATGAGAATGAATCAAATTTTATCAGAGAATACTCTAATATTTTTAAAAAGTAATTTTAACACATTTAAATGAATAACCCTTTTGAAAAATAGTTTTTTTAAATTTTTATATGTTTTTTATGATAAAAAAATTCTAATTTATATGTAGGACATAAAAATTTAATCATGCTATTTTTTGATAAAATTCATTTTTTAGTGAATATTGAAAAATACTGCAATTTAAGTCAAAAATGCAATTTCATCAAATTTATTAATATACATAGATTTTAATTTTAATTTGTTTAATAGTTTTTTTATATTAATTTTTTATCATTTAATCCAGATATGGTAATAATAATTAATTAAATATTTAAATTGGATATAAACACAAGTGTGTCTTTTGATTGTTTTTACTTCTTAAAAACTCATTTTTTGGTTTTGACAACTAGAAATAATTTAAAATTAAGTTCATCAAATTCTGTGTTTTGATTTTGGAAAATTGGTTACCATATTTGGAATGAAATTCTCGAAATTATTTAAAAAGGAAGCTTTTATTTTTGGACATTATCAACTGTTACTTCAGTAATTATTATTTTTACACTGGTTACTGTGTAAATCAGTTAAATATAAGTAAGAAATAAAATTATAATAATTTGAAACTACCATAAAACGTTTACTAATACTATAGAAATATATATTTCCAACCATTATCATCCTATGGACTAAATTTTGTCATTTTAGAGCCAATTCTATGTGGAAATGACATTTTATACTATTTAATTTAAAGAAAAACAAAATTTAACATTAACTTGTATTTTGTAATAAAAAAAATTTAAAAACGGGTTATATAACTAATACCATTGACTAAAAATAGTTATTGGAATGATAAAAATATTTCCTATATCTTGGTATTTTGTTTATAATTTTTTTACATTAGATAAAAACATTTATTTGTGACATAATGATGATGCAGTGATTACCTTATTAATGAATGATTCAAATAAATCATTTCATAAATATTTAATTAAATGTAATTTGAATATTTCGATGACATAAATGATTTTTTAATTCTTTTTACATGTGAGGGATTATTTTATGCATTTTATTTGATGTAATAATGTTTACATTTACAAAACTCAATTGCAAAATACAGTCAAAGTTGAAATAAATGTGTTTTTTAAATACTTTTTATATAACTGATATAATCATCATACAAATTTATTATTAACCCAAATAACTTATATAATGTATAAAATGTCATTAATTATCCAATTTTGGTTCTATTTTCATTTTATAGTAACTACTGTAACCATATGCTATGAAGGTACAAGAAAACATTGTAAGAGTTAATGTTTTTATCTATGGGTTAAAGAAAAAAGATAAAGTTAATTTTGTGACCTAAACTTGTATAACACCTTTTGGATTAGAGGTTTTTAAATCTTTCTCATATTATCTTCATAATTATTCCCTTTGGTACTATTATAATTTGGAAATCATTTTTTAATAAAATAACATTTCCAGACATTCCTAAAGTCCCCATTCCTCCCTCTTATAAAAGGCCACCACCTCTACCCACCTAATCAAACCTCAAAATCCCATTATCTAATATGAAATATAGTTAAATAATCTCTAAAAATCCCTATATTCATCATAGTGTCCAAATAGTTGGCATAAATCAATCATAATAGACCATTCGTTAAAATCAAATAGAGATACTCGAAAAAAGGTATTTTTTTCAAATCTTGTAAAATTATTTTCTTCTTAAACCTCCTATTTTTGTTTTTTTGCATAATAATGTATGAAATAAAATATATTTTATATTATAATATTCTATTATAATTATGGTAAAACCTTTTACCTCCTTTTATCAAAGCAACAATTAATAATATCTTCATGGGTGCATACATACTACTTACTGTCTCTCCAGCTTGGGGTAATTTGTTACTAAACCAGACACAATTTGGTTTAGAATAATGATTAGTGTAATTGATTTAAATAATGTATATAAAAAGTTAATTATTTTTTATAAATAATATATCATCCAATTCTATACTGTTTAAACATTAAGTTAATGATATCGTCGCTCTAGTGTACGTACGACTTATTGTCTTCATGATGCGAATTGATTCATTCTACATGATATTTATTAAAAAATGATTATATAAATTAATGGAATGAATTAATATGATAAATATTATATTTATATTTACACTGTCATTCTTTAATTATTATTTACAACACACCTTTATGCTTTCCATAATGTGTAAATATGATAATTTCATTTAAGGGTGGACTACCAGCCCTTCCAAGTTATATGACTAATTCATTCCAAAAATGGAATGTATAAATCAAGTATTTAATAAAATTATATTTCATATATAACATAGATATTATACAATAATTTTAATATATCTTTGTGTCAATTAGTTTTCATTTCTTTAATATGAAAAATAAATGAAAGTGGTGTTCATGTGTACGTACGACCAACCATCTCCATGAAAAGTTCCTTTCATTTATGATCTCCAAATGATATAAAATATACTAAATACATATAAAAATCTTATATATGATATTTAAATAATTAATAATAATCTTTACATGATGTAATTGTGGACACAAGGACATTTTAAATCAAAAAAGTTCATTTTAGACTCAAGTACAAAATATCGACCAAACAACCAATATGAACTGAATTAATTGTATAGTTTTTATAAAATTTTAGTATGATATATAAAAGTATAGACAAACATGAAAATGGTTCTCAATAAAGTATAAATAAATATATTTTTTATTATTTATGAATATAAATAATGAATGCTACTTGTCAGATTCGAGGTAAGGGAACTTCTTAACCAAATTTCCATTATTTGGGTTAATCTTTGACTATTTGATTATGTCATGCTATATTTATGTGAGAAATAATTTTTGATATTGAATCATGTATTTATAAATTATTAATTTTTATTTACAGTGAATAGACATATGCAGTCTATTTTATTAACAAAATGATCTTTGTATGGGAATTATTAACTGAATCTCCATTCATATAGATAAATATCCATGTCATTAGTTTTGTTTCTCCAATAATATGTGTGAATGAAATATAATTGTTTTACATAGAATATCCCCTTCTATTGGGTGTATTTACATTTCTCACTCATAGCACTGTTATAGATTTATCCATAATAAAATGATACGACCTTTGTGTTGGATTTTGACTCAATATACATTCCATTGAGAGTTATTTGTTATTATAAACCAATTCACTTTTATATGGTATATATAAAACCTTTTGACATATTATATAATGAATCTATTTTTTATCACGATATTATAAGATTTTTTATTGTTATTATTTAATTAATTTTATTCGTGTATTTTCTCAAGTTGTTGGGGACTCATTATGTAAAACATCATTTTAAATGTTTCAATTATTTAATCTTATAAACCCTTCTCAATCATATCCATGTTTTCAAATTGATTTATTGGAATTATATATATAGACATGAATTTTTTTAAGATGTAAAATCCATTCAAAATTTTCAATGAGGTATGAGACACTTTTATTAAAAAATATTCTTTTTAGATGTTTTAATTTCGTTTTGAAAATAGATTTATTATGTCAATGTCATAAAATGATATCTTGTTATTATAATGTGGATATATTATTTTTCATTATTATAGTTAATGTGAAATGATTATGTTCTAGTTAATGGGAATTTATTATGTACATGGGTGGTTCCTTGATAAGCTAAGGGTGGTTGAGACAATTATAGCTCTCTAATTAATTAGGTAACATGATGAATGTAATCATTAGGTTTTCTCCAAAGAGATTTATGGAATGTAATATGATAGGTATTCCAAATTTAACCATGGAGGTTACTCCATATGTTTCTATGAAATAAAAAATGTATGTATTTTATTGATGTGATAATTTACCTTTATGATTTATGATTTCTATGAGTTATTCAAAAATCTTTTTCTTTCATGAGGTATGTTAAAGATCTTATGTTTTATGATAAAAAATTATGATTTAATTTATTTGTTTGTATTAATGTACTACTATTTTCATTCCTTATTTTATATCTATTACTGATATTTTTATTCTCACACCATGTTTTTTAATTGTATTTCATAGTGTATAGTTCAAGGTAAGAGAAAAGATTAATTGAAAAATATTATTATCAATAAAATAGTTCTTGTTTATTCAAGAGTTTTATTAATGTGAAAAAAATAGTTAGGTTAGAGGTGACTGCATTGTAATATTTGAGATTTAATGTAATAGTTATGGACTAATTCTATAAAAATATATACATGAAATGATCGAATATGTGAAAGAAAGTAAATTATTAATCAAAAATACAAATTATGTAATGTTTAATGCTGGGGAATTACACCATGTAAATCAACATCAAAAAATATGTCCACCATGAGATTTCAATTTCACAATTCAGTTTCAAACAATAACTCATGGATTCCAAGGTTCTCAGGGTAACAAAATAATTTGATATAATAAAAGTGAATCCCCGAAAACACCAAATATCTTATTCCATTCTCCTCAAAGATCCAAAAATGACACTAAGGCAACAAAAAGAGAAGGGAACCCTGCCATGGAATCCTCTAGATAATCCAAATAATGGGACACACCGGGTGAATAAATATCCACGATGAACTATAGTGGCCTTTCACAAATCCTCAACAAAAAAATGTGCCCAAAAGTTCTTCTAAAAGCAATGAACGCCACCCAAGCAGTTCATAACTTCCCTCGCGACCACATAAAAGTGGTACCCTACAATGGCTCCTCAAAAAATATAAAATCATTCCACATTGTCATTATTTACCACCAACCATGATAAAAATAGATCCCCAGAATAGAAAAAACCAAAAAAATGCCAAAGAGTCCCTCAGTCTCATCCCAATAACTTATCAACACTCCATCATAAAAATGATCACATGATGTAAACCTATCCTAATATATCAAACAATATTGATCCTAAATCACAATATCGAATCCCCAACATCAATATTATCAATTATATGGTCTTGAAACATATGGATAAAATAAGATTCCCCCCAATATAATTTATGATAAATTATTATAGAATCCATCCAAATAACATCAACCTTATTACAATGGAAGATTCAATATTTTCCAATCAACAAGATCACAAAATTCACCTCATCCTCATAGCATGCACTCCATTCCAATCGAAGATTCTGAATCCAAACCTTATTGAAAACCTCCTACTAAAATCTCTTAGTCCAAAGTACTATACAAATATCCTAAAAATGATTAATAGATTCCAATATAATTATATACATGATAAAATGATCATAATAGACTCCATTTATGTCTAATTATAACTACATGGTTATAAAAATAAAAACTAGCCATGGTGGGAAAATGTAAACTATTTGAACATCAAGAATATGATGTGTAAAGAAAGAAGTAACTACCAAGACATGTGCTATATGAAACATGAATGTTACTTTCTCAAATCATGTGGCATGTATTCCATGTATATAGCGTTTAACTCGACATGTGTACCTTTTCATGTACGTCAACCCGACCCAACATGTACACTACTGAACATCACTATGTGTACCACACATCACAGGACATATACTATACATGGGGTCAACATAAGTGTATGATTCTATATACCCCCCAAAAAGGACCAGATAAAAAAATTACATGACGAATATCAATGTACATCGTAGGGGACCTAATCATATACCATACATGTCCATTTCCCTTTACATACCAAGAGTAACCACTATATGGAGTGTACCTCTGATAAACAATATGTATTCCAATAATAATATCTTCCCAAATAAAAAACAATGTATAGTTTGAGTTCCCTGGACTAGATGTCGTAGAAATGTGTCATCCCAAATTAAGTACTCCAAAACATCTAAAGGCCCCTAAGTCTCACTAATATAACAATATAGCATCATATGGGGTCCCCAAAAACACATAAAATTAATTAAATCATTAATGAAAGTAAAAACCAATTATTTATGCAGAAATTCATAAAATGTACTTACCTCTAGGTAGAAACCAATGACACTTCACATTGAATCCACCACCAATAACCACTATGATTCAATGTGGGCCTTAGATGAACCCCTGATGGTGCCTCCTCCCTCTACCTCTTTGTGTCATCTCCCTCCACATCTCTTATTTGTGTGATAAAAATTCACTAAGGTACATACATAGAAACCCATAGTATATAATGAGGAAAAAAATGTTGAAAAGAAAAAATGATGAAAATAAAATAAAATAAAATAAAAGGGGTGCCAACACAACTCTGATGCTGGTTATGATATTATGAATCTTCTATGAAAAACATCCATAGTAGAGTCAAATATGGAGATGGAATATCAACATGAAAGTCTTCATAAGTGACATAGACTGAAAAATAGTCATGAATAATGTAATATTTAATTATTTAAATATTAACTACTCCTCAAAAAATTAATTCGTTCATATTTATAGTATAAAATTTTCATATAACAAACAACCTATTCAAGGATAAATAAAAGTTGTCAGAAAAATTATCTGAGATCATATTATAGAATAAATTACCATTTTACCACATGTATCATATAACATAATATAAATTAAAAATTCCTTGTTTTTCACAACCTATGATAATGTAAGGAATCAGAAATGTTGGTCATGGTAAATTTTTAAAACTATGGAAGGTACTAAAACTGGTTATTTGATTTAAAAATGGGATATGGTAAAAAACAAACGTAAAATATAGTTTAATGTAATTGTATTCTATAAATGTTTCCACTTCTATGATAAAATTGAAAATATGGAATATTTTTTCACATTCCACTTATTATGACCTTCTTATTATTCAAAAATAAAAAAAAGCAACAAAATATAACTATATTTTATTAAATATAATTAATATGATATTATAGGGAAAAAGAACATATGAACTACTATAAATGGTTATTTTTACTATCAATATATTATTTTTATTATATTAATTTATTTTTAAATTATAGAGATCAAATAATTACCCTGGATGCATCCATAATGTCGACATAATAATTTTATAAGCCGAATAAAAAGTAAAGAAGTCATGTCAAATGAATTAAATGAAAAATATTTTGGATTATTTATTATTACCCATGAATTTAAAGGACACACAAATTATGTAACTTATTGTGAAATTGTTTATATTTTAATTAAACATATATTCTTTTCTTTTAAACTGAAGATAAGAAAATTATCAAGAAAAATTAATTAAATAATATTTAATGATTAAAAAAATGTTTTAAAATCATTACTTAATTATAGAAATTATATCTTGAATCAAAGGAGGAAGAAATTTTTCATTATATATTAACAAACAATGTTTCATTTTTAATTTTAATTTTATTAAAAAAATATTTTGTTGTGTTATATTATATGCAAAAAACCTATCTCTTTAATAATGAAATATTATTAATTGAATATAAAATGAAATATAACCCTTGAAAAATATGAATGTTGAGAAATATATAATATTCTAATTATTTTAACATTATAATTATTGTTTATAATTTTTAATAAGAAATAATAATTAGTACATAATAGAAAATTGATGGCCTCAACCACTAGAGTCATCCCGTTTGAAGCCCATTTATTAGAACACGAAATAAATTTATCATGTTTGGGGATTTAAATTTATAAATACCAATGCAAGAATCCAAATGATAATCTACAACTAAATATCATATTAGAGAATTTCTTGTTTGTAGAAATTATCTCCTAGTCGATGTTAGTCGAGCCACCCCAGGAAACTACCACCATCACACAAATTAATCATATGGAGTATGTCGGTGTCATTAGAGGTTATATTTCCATGATTTTTTTTTCTTAATGTATATTTCCTAGGAATATATAAAAAAATTCCTATAATTTCCATTTAACGGTAATAGTTTTTCATAATAAAGTATTATTTTAACCATGTTGAAATTTAATAAACAGATTTCTAAAAAATAAATTTTATTTTTTAGAAGGGATATAAATTATATTAATAAAATATTTTTTATAAATAATATTTATTTTAATAATATATTATGATTTAAATATTATTTTGAAAATAGAAATGATAAAATATTGTTTTATGTCTATGAAAATTGTTAGTTTAAAAAATATTAGTACACATTTCAACCTGATATTTAAAAAAAATATGGATTTTTATAGATAAAATTTAAAATTTTCATATTTATAAAATTGTGATGAGAAAATGGAATTAATATTTGAAATCAGCATATAAAAATTACATTTGGGTTAATTGATGAAAATTTTCTAGAATAATTTTCTTTTCAATGAATAGTAAAGATATCGTTTCAAATTTTCAGTATGTCTAGCAGCCTCATTATAATATCATAACTATGTAATAAATAATTAACTACAAACCACAAACTAGAATATTTTATTTTATTAACAGTATTTTTCTAAAGGGTTTTAATCAAATTCGAAACCTATAAAGGACATCCGAAATTCTAAAATAGAAGCATTGATTTTTAAAACATTACTTTTTGGAAACATTAATACTGTATGCCAAAAAAAGTAATATAAAATACAGATATTTTCTTGTTTGATATAATGAATTAAAATATGGCTAAAATTATAAAATCCATTGTTAAACTAAATGATAAGACAATTGTTTTTCGTTTTCCACAACCTATAATTCCGATGCTTCTATTTTGATATTATTAAACAAACATGAAACTTTTATAGTAAATACCCACTAATTTCCCCATACCCATTCACATCCATTACATCCTATATGATGATAAGGTGTTTCACCCAACCAATGAATCCTCCCAAGGTTTATTCAAACCGAAAGGTTCTATTCCTCAGGATATAGGAGTAATACTTCAATATAAGGGAATTATCCTCTCTTTCTCTTCAATTCATTAAAATCTATTTATATATGTATTCTATATTTAATTGAGACACTCTTATATTAACAATTTTATCATTAACATATATGGAAATTATTTTTTATTAATTCTATACACTTTACCCACCAATTTTACACTTTTCAAAATTAGCAATTTATACCTGTTATACTGCCGAATTTACTTCTCAAAAAGTTCTCTCTTCTCCTTATGAAATTATATTAATTTTTATTTTATTTTATACCAAAAAAAAATAATTTATAATATTATTATCCTATATGTTAATATTTTTTGTTTTATTTAGGTATTTACACATAAGAAAACCACACTTCCATTTTGTGGTCCATAAATTACATAATGATCAAGTATTTCAGCACATTTGAAACACCATGATTTTGACAGGAAAGGCGTTATTTATTCACCATAGGTTATTAATGAAATTATTGATTATGATATATGTGGAAAAAATTAATTAATAAATTTTTATGGTGATCCTTTAAAGAGCTCCAATGCATTAGGTAAAGAATTTAATCTCTAGAGATGAAATCTTTTATAATAGCATGGCGAATATCCTTGATAATTTTCTTTTATGACACATTGGTGATTTGTTAATGAATTCCACAATTAAATTTTGAATCCACATTGTGAAGTTATTATTAATTTTCCTTGCATTATTATATGATTTTTTTCTTTTTCCCATCCCTTATTGACATTCCCCATATTCTTCTTGGCATTCCACATGATGAGATTAAAAATATTTTTTCCTTACTGGGCCTCATGGTCAACCCTTTATTTTTATGTATGCTCTAAAGATAGGATATGCCGTAAATGTATATAGTATAAACCCATGAGGATGTATTTATGTGAATTTAGAAGGGGTGTTTATGTTTTCATTTATTTGGTACCCTTTTTTCCTGAAACAAATCTTTAGATAATCATTTGTATGTACAATGTAATTAAAAGATATTTAATAAAAAGGTTTAATTACCTAAATATCCTTCATGGTTCATATATTAAAAACATATAATTTTTACTTCCTGAATATTAAAGCGTGAATATTTTTTATAATTGTTATGGTAAAACCACATTAAAGAGGTGGTTAAACCAAAATATAAGGTTTCAAATG
Organism: Viscum album; assembly: GCA_963277665.1. Lineage (NCBI taxonomy): Eukaryota > Viridiplantae > Streptophyta > Magnoliopsida > Santalales > Viscaceae > Viscum > Viscum album. The sequence goes on along the minus strand of OY728134.1, from coordinate 130,788,067 downwards.
ATACCTAAACATGTCTAGAATTTATTTTTAGATTATATTTTATCATTTTAATTATAATATATTCATATAAGGTATTTAAGATCCTTTTTACACTATTTTTAAACATATTATATATTAATAATTATTTTATTTGAATGTTTACCTCCCAACTCACATATTAAAGGGAACCTCCTATCCACTATTATTAAAAAATTGATCATATTATATTGAAAAATTCCAACAAAAATATCTATGTATTTTTCAATCCCACGTCTTAAGGATTATTTTATTCCACTAACACTATCATAGGATGGCTTCTTATGTAATCTAATATTGGATTCAAATGAGGAGGTATAATTATTGTCATAATTATTTTATTTTATTTCTTATTCTACATTTTTCAATTCCATAATACCCATTATGATATAATAAAATATGTGACTCTAATATAATTTAATTTTAATCTATGATGAAAAATATATTATTTATATCAGTTTAAATCCCTTGTAAAAATTAAATTTCGTGTGCTTATGTATGAACAACCATCTCCACTCATCAGTGTAATTAATTTGTCATTAATAATTTACTTTCATGATTATAATTTGTTAATTAATGAATATATATGTTATTTTTTGAATAATTATGATTCTAGAAATATAATATAACATATAACTTCATACCCTTATATCCATTGGAAAATGATAACATTGTTTTTGGAAATGTGTGGATGACCACCTCCACAAAGAAATATGATTTCTTCATAATACTACCACCATCCAAGGATGACTAGAAAATATATATATTGAAAACAATTATATTATTAATATTAAAAAAACATGGATATTTGGAAACAATTTCATAACTCCTCTAACCATGGATAATGTATCTATGTGATTTTGCAGAAATTGACTAAACAACCTTTAGTGATCATTATAATCATGAAATCATCAATGAATAGATTTTAAATGATTATAAAAGGTAACTAAAAATGGAATACATATGAAAATGGCTTGTAAAATGGTACTTAATAAATCTGATTTTTTTATAGGATGATAAAAATAAATATGGCTAAGTGGATACCCAAAATAAGAGATTTCTAATACAATATCATTTTATTTTGGGATTGTTTTTGTTTTGATTTATTTAGTAAAAATTTTAAGATCTGAATTTCATAAAAAAATGATTTTATTTTCCTATATTTAAATTTTATGGTTTCAATATTATTTTCCATATATTATCTTCTTTTATCAATAATAATAATTTTTTTGTTCTATGTATGAGAGTTTCTTCTATAAATTCATTTAATAATGTTTTACTTCAAACTAATTTTCATCTATGTTAATGATCAAATATAAATTCCAAGAATTCATTATTTATAATAAAATGATTATTTAATGATATTTTTAATCATATTTGAAGTTATTTTCAATTTATTAAAAGGAATATTTTTTTCACCTTCCATGTGAAGTAATGTTTTACTATTTACCAAATGCGTGAAATGAATATTTGTAAAATTTTTAACAACATCATTAGAATCTACCACCTTCAAAAATATTTTATAAATTACAATTATATTTAAAATCATCAATGAATATGTTTAAATAGATTATTTATTATCAATACTTATTTAGTTTTTTTAAAATGTTATAAAAATAAAAGGTTAACATTTTAATAAATAACTAAAATGACTTTTGGAAACAATTTATAACATTGTTTTTAAAATAAAGTTACAAAATATCTATATAATGTTATTTATTTATTTTCCTTCCATTTTCCTCTAAAATTATCAAAATAATTTATTTTACTATTAACCAAGATTTATAATTAATTAATTATATTCTTTCACCATCTGATTATTTATGGTTTTGTGGTCATTTACATTATCATGAACACATTCCATATCACACTCCATCATTTCATAAAAACATTATTTTCTACATAATGTATATATTTAATGTATCAGAAAATTATATGACATCATCTCCACCACATTAATTTAATATTTACAATTTACAATTTTTTTATTTGGTATGAGTTGAATGTAGATTATTAGGAAATATATTACATCAACTGTGTAAAATATTCCATATTCATGATAAAATAAAGATAAATTTTAATCTATAATTAATTTTGAAAATGGGTTGTATTGACAATTCAATATATGAAAATGGAATTTGAAAAGAATGTTATGTTTGGGGCCCAAGTATTTATATATCCCCTCTATTTATTAATGGGTATCATGATACAAAACCGGTGGTCGTATTATCTAGGTAATTTGGGTAAGCATTACCATACAATGAAAGTGTCTTGAACATGATATTAATGATAAAACTCATGATATTTTTGTTCCTTCCTTTATGGTATGATCATTAATGTTTTTATTTATGAATTTATCTTATTATGGAGTTATTTTCAATTATACATGTTATTATTATATTAATATTATCCATGGATATACTTTGTGTATAAGTTATTGATTGAAATGAATCTATTTCAAATATCTACTAAACCAAATAAATTATACCTTATTTAATCATGATATCATTGGATTTTTGAAAATCATAATATTAATCTGATATCACCTTATATTTTTTTCCTTTCCCATGTATATAATGAATGAATAATTAAATGATTATAAAAGATGAAATAATTTTGTTAATGCTGTGATTTATTTTCGAGTGTAAAAAGGGAATCATGTATGTATCTAGTTTAAAAATATATATTAACAAATATATCCACTATGATGAGAAACCTTATGTATTTAACGATTTAATATATAAGAACTGACTCCTGGTTGCTGGTTTTAAGGAATCATCAGTTTGTATCAAGGGATGGTCGGTAGGAACATAGGGAAAATGATTTTTAATTAACAAATCATACATGAGAATTTTGACAATCAAATGAGAATTTGATAACTTCTTATTGAATTTAATTATTTGGTTATTTTGAGATAAATAAGGGTGTTCTACTATTTAACTATAGATCATATAGGAAGTAATGGAATCAACACTCATAGTCAATGTCATGATTAACCTGCTAAGCTTTCCAATTTAATGAGTGTTATAGATTATCAGATAATGGAAATATTTAGGAAAATAACTAAAAAAATGATTAAAATACTTTACCATATAGAGATACATAATAATAGGTAATATGTTTTGAATAATATTCTGATTATGAATAACCAATTATCTTTAATTGGGAAAAATAATATGAACCTAACATAATTTCCATAAAATTAAATAAAATGTATAGTTTTATGACTTTTTAGTGATAATACAATGAATGAAAAAATACTCATCATACCACTTGTCAATAATGTGGGAAAATAACTTGGTTAAATTCTTATATGTAGTGACAATTAGTTAGAATATTAGAGAAAAATACATCATGCTCATAATGGGAAATCCAATAATGAATCCACCATTATCTTATTATTTAGCTATAAAGATTTGGGGAATTATAAATTTTTTTCCCAATCATCAAATATTACACTAATAATTATATTTTGATATTTATTAAATATATCTCAAGATCGTGTAATGTTAATTAATAAAATTATATTGTATTGAGAAATATTCCACAATATTTTATTGTAAAAAAAGTTATATGTAAAATTTGTTATGTTTGAATCTTTATTTTAGGGTGTTTCTTTTCTAAGAAATATTATATCCATTTATGGAATATCTATATATCTATATAAGAAAAAAAGAAATCAAACAAAATACCATGTGTATGCATATAACCTTAATGTATTTCAAATCACGACAATCATTGGTAAATTATCGAATATTTAATTATTATGTAGTAATATTTATAAATGGAAATTTTATTTATTGAGTAAGAGAAAATATCCAAAGATTATTCTAATAATATTATGATTGCTATAAAATTCTGAAAATGAAAAATTAGGAAACAAGTTTTGATTAGTTTCCATCAACTCGATAGTGATAATTAGGAAAATGTGACATTTTTTGAAATATTATTTGAAGAATCTATAAATGAAAATTAATATTGTTTGTGATATAATTGGTTGATCATTGGGGATGTTTACTACATTTTTGTAGATTATTTGGAAATGTTTTATCTGGTTATGCATATATTTCAATGATATAGGTTGTTTGTGGATAAAAAAATTATATAATTATGGATAAATTAGTGATTATAACTTTTTATCTTGTGGTTCAAAATTAACCAATAATATCTCACTATTTTTAAATTGATATCTGGTTACTATTTTTTACGAACAGTGTTTATGAATTTTTCTTCACATTGGTTATGATTTAATCATAACATAAGTATTTAATTTTTAGATAGTTTGATTAAACTTCTACTATTTATTGTATTATATTGTCGATTAAATGATAATATTAGATAATTAAGTATGAATGATTCTGTAACACCCCATAATTCTGAAGAAATAACATTGTATTTGATAGCTTGCATGACACAAAAAATAAAAGATTAGAAAGGAATATAAAATCTTATGAAATTAGGATATATATAATAGTCTAAATAATATTTTAAATATATTTTAATTAATAAAAACTGAGTCCAATTCTGTTACATGCAAGAATGATTTATTTGGTTGTTTGTGTTACCCACAAGATCGAGATTTGGTGAAAAATAATATATTATTAATATATATGTATTTAATATAATAATATAACAACAATCCTATAAATTGATGGTTTCTAATAGTATTAAATAACTAATGAAAATATATTTTTGAATTTATAGGTTAAGAATTATTTAGAAATGAGTATAATAACCCATAGAATATGAAGGTCATGTTTTTATGAAAAATATTTTTATTACAACAATTTGTATTTATCCTAGTAAAATAAATTAAATAAAATAGGTTGTTGTTATTAATTTAATATATATATATTATATATTCAATCAATTATTTTTGACATTCATCAAATAGATTTTATATGCATAAGATAAAAACAGTCCTAAAATTACGCATAAAACCTCATATTTTAATGATGAATATTTTACTGCATGCAAATGGACCACCAATATTAAATATGAATATTTACACTTTTTTTAATTTAATAAGAATAAATAAACTTATTTTTTAAAATAAAAATTTGACAATTTGTTCAGGGGGATCTTTTGTATTTTTCTGTGAAGTTTCATTTTTAAATGAATAGTATAAAATACTAAATTTTAATTTAAAACATCATTTCCATATATTTTATTTATAAGGATAAATTATGTTATTGATTTTTTAAAATGTTTAATTAGATAAACTAAAAAACCATTAACCCTACTAAATTCATTGGAATAAATTTCACTATGAAATTCGATACAAAAACTTTTCAAATGTTTAAACATTTTTATTTTAAAAACCCGCCTTGGAATCCTATATGCAGGAATAAATATATGTTCATTTTGGCCACATTAGTGATTTAAATTTAAAAAACAATATTACATATTTTCATTAATAATAATTAATATTTTTTGATATGGTCAACTTATTTTTAATACAAAAATATAACAAATAGTGATTAAAACTAAGTATATCAACTAGGAGGAAAATTAGCTTAATAAGGGACTAAACAATAATCATAAGGGCCACAATTACCAATACACTTGTATAAATTATATTTTATGCAAATATATACACCCTATATTCTATATTATAGGATGTTTTACCATTATTTATTCAATATTTAATTGAAAAACATGGGTGGAATTCCATTTTCGAAACATCACATGAATGTAACTCCTTATCAACTTTAAAAATAAACTCAACCCACCAAATTATTCCAAAATATAAATCCTTATAGTTCATCCATATATATTGAAATAACCTCCTAATATTCCCATATTAATCATTCAATCATCCCTTTTGGAATATATCCAGCCAAGGAATCCCATTGATTAAAACAAAAAAGGGATACCAAAAAATGATGTAACATCATTCATCATGATCATTTATTCTTTTCATTGTACACCAACTAAATTATTCTTCTTCCATGAGTAAATAATATCCCAAGTATCCTATTTACACTTAAATGGTTTTAATATTATATTTTATACCGACACATACACACACTACCATCAAACGGGTAACGAACTTCCGTTCGTGTGTACGGTGAACAATCACCTTCCAGATTAATGTCATTCATTTTACCTTTACCACAATTCATGGATGGAAATTAATATGGTAATATTATTTATATATGACATTTATTATATTTATTATATCCCTACTCATCATTAATTTTTTTTAAACACTATCTTGTATGATTTTTATTTTTTATAAACACGAAAACATCGTTCGTGGATGTGTGGACTACCGCCTCATCGAAGCGATGAGATTCATTTACACTATACATGGAACATATAAATTATGGTTTTAATATAAATATATTTCATATATGAACTATATATTATACTGGAATTATAATATACATATATATACATGTATTTTCCATTTTCAAAATCTAAAATGAAATGAAAGCAGCGTTAATGCTTTTTTACGATCTACCATCTCCCTGAATAGGGCATTAAATTTCATATATAAAACTTATATGGATTATTATGATTATATATATTTATAGTGAATATTTATTATATTAAATTATTGCATTACATAATACTGATTATGAAATCATGATCTAATTAATAGTAACATCAAATAACATGTCCAAACATACTCCAAATACTGGGAAATGATCACCTGAGAATAGTGAAAATAATGAATGATTTTTAACAACTAGGTAATAAGTCATTATAAGAACAAAATATATAATATTATGAAATTATTAATTTTCCATTATATGTTTGTAACATTCTTAAAACCATTATAGAATATATTAAAGGATGTTCACCCAATAGTAAAATCATGGTAAATTTTTTTCATCTCAATTTTTACAAATATGAGATAACTTTATTATTCTCCAATTACTTATTTTGTGTGGTGTATTTACTTACCATGTTTATATATTATGTGAATAATCCTTTTATATTTATTTCATTTAACTTTTTACTTTTAATAGCCTTATCCAAGTTGTTTTGACTTGAAAATTACCATGTGGTAAAAGTTATATTTATTATTTCACTTTCTTTTGTGATTATTAACATTCTCTTTAAACAATAACATCATTATGATAATTTTATCATAAAATTAAATATGCTAAATAAATGGATATAATTATTTTTTAAATTTTAAACCATTTTTAAATTCAGTGTTAACCATTAAGGTAATTAGATAAACTAGGGTATCATTAAAAAATTTGTATCTTTTATTCAATGAGGATATTTTATAAGGAACATTTTGCATGAAATAAAAAGACCATTCAAAATACACGAAATTCAATGGACATGTATGAAAAATGTGGGTCCAAGTTATATATATCCCCTAGATTATTTGGAAATATCATTAGAAGTATCTATTGGAAAAATTGGATGGTTTTCTACCAAATAAGATAAACCATCTTGAGAAATATATTAATGGTAAAAGAACAATGCAGTAAGGAAACATGGAATCAAAAAATTATGAATTTAATTCATTTAGATTCAGTTAATATTTACACATGAGATTATTTATTTGAAATTTAATATTGATTTATTTCATTCTTATTTTATTTATTAAATGGACAATGTTTCAATTTCATACATTTTCCATATTGATTATGCCTTTTCCAGTTATTCAAATTGCTTGTGTCAGTTGTTATTTACGTTTATATGTTAATTTTTTAAATTAATTTAGTATTTATTACTTTTTAATTTCTCTTATTTATAATTTTTTCTCAGCTATATTTATTTCCTTTCCCAATGTTATGAAGAAGAGATCATTTAATAATCCTTCAAGGATGTAGGTTATTTCATTTGATCGTGTATCATGTTTTATTTCCTATTTTCCAATGTAATATGGGTATCATATATGTAATATGATCTTCAAAAATGATAAATTATCTAGTCCTTCTTTATTTTATTCCTTCTGATCATGCCAATTTAATAACATGACACACTGGATCTGGACTTCTAGGTTATAGGCATTACTATTGGTATCTGAGGATGTATAGAAGAAACATTGGAAAATAGATTTTGAAAACCTAGATTATGTAACATAAACCTTTGATATAAATTCTGAATAAGTATATAAGAGAATCCAACATTTTATGAAAGGTGGATATTGTGCCATTATTCTTAGAAATATATCCATTTCTGGATACTTCAACAAGATGTGATTAATGCATAAATGTACATAGGGGAAACAACTTAGACCTGGGGTTTCGAGCCTTACTCAAGGGTGACATGGTACATGAAAACTAGTATTACTATAAAACGTGTTTTATACTCTTGCAGAATATTCTTATGATAATTGAAAATTTCATTACAACCCATAATGAATGATTTTATAGTAAACATGTCCCTAAAGATTCGACATTTATTATTATATGATTACTTATGGAATGTTTCTCCAATTAATGTAATGTTGGTCACTAGTTTTTGGATTATATATTCCGTTACATATTTTTATGACCAAATCTAGTATATTTGTTATATAGAAATGTATCCTTGGATGAATAATTTTATCAATACACATAGTGAATGTAAAGGTTTCCCAACTAAGAATTAAGATGTTTTTGTTACTGTAACTAGGAAGTTATGGATATATTGGGGAATTATAATTAGTTTATGAAACATAACATCTATTAGGTGGAGAAATATGTTAAAAGGATATTCAATAATTTTGGATTTCATTATGTGATTAAGGACTCGATTATTTATTGGGAATACTGAATCATTGGAGATTGAGTAATAGATTAGGTATTTTGAAAATATATTCATGGTAATGGAATGTGGTGAAAATGGTAAGGTTACACATGCGGTCTATTATCTAGAAGGTGAAGATGATCATCGCGGTCCTCAATCCATAATACACAGCACATATAAGAAATATTAGTAATGTAATAGATGAATTAAAGGATAAATTAATTGAGAAATACTTTTCACATGATCTATAAATTAAAATGAAGAGGATGTTACAAAACATAATGATAAATAAAGAATAAAATGTTATAGATAATGGATATAGATTTACTAGGTTAGCCAGGTATGTAAAAGAATATATTTGATACATGGAGCACCTGATTTATCATTTAATTAGAGGTAATAAGGAAACTATTTTAAGGGATTTATTTTCAGTGAATTTTTCATCATATGACTAAATTGTTTTATATTCTAAAAAAAATATCAAAATAATTATCCAAGTAATATGAATTCAGTTGGAAGAAAGAAAATAATATTGAGGAAGATAAAATATCAGAATATTCAAAGAATGCAAATAAGGTTTTTCTTATTAGTCATAACTATGGAATGAATATCCATAGTAAATTCATGAAAGGATAGGGGGTTTTTTTAGTCAGAAGAAAATGGTCCCCATGTTAATGAATATAAAATAAAAATTAAAAAGGATAATACTCAGTGTTGAATTGAAAGTCGATGGGGAACAATGAAAAATAATTCATCAAGAGTCAAAGGAATATTCCTTAAAAGAAGATAAGGGGCTTGGGTAAACCATTTGTTATTGACACAACTTTTTTAGAAATAATAGTATAATTCATTATTTGGATCAATTAATTATGTTGGAAATGTATTTTATTGATGATGTTCACATAAGATGATTTATGAAATCTGTAATGATTGTACTTGAAATATTTTTCATTATATATTTGAGATTATATGTTGAGTGGTACCTTGAAAATTAATTTGGTATCATGTTAAAATGTTTTGGAAAACAAATGGTTGATGGAAAATAACACCTATTATTTTCTTGATGTCGAGACATTGATGTTGTATAATGTGATAATTGATATGGATATTGTATATTGGATACCAATAATTACCATGTATGGGATTATAATGTTTTATATCATTATACTTGGAGGGGTCGTATGGTTTCCCATTTATGAAATGGATTAAGTTGAACCATGATTCTGGTTTTAGTGATTTATGTGTTATATAACCACATGATGAAAAATGTAATTTGAAAATAAGAAGATATAGGACAAGGAATATCCAATGAATATGATTGTTCTTATAAGGATGTTTTATCTTGGTATATTTAAATATATTCTTAGAGAGTTAATAAATTTGTCAATGCAATGAAATAGGGTCTTCATTCCAAAATTATCTCATTTTATCATCGTTTATTAAGAACACTATGATCTTTATTGAAAAATATTTTTTATGTTTTTTGTCTAAAACATTAATCAATACATGTTCTCTACCACCATTCATTAGAACATTATAGTTAGATTTTTCTTCCATTAAAAGTTTTTTAATATTGTTCTCCTATTAGAAAGACTATTTTTGTGGTAACCAAAACATATCCTTTTACATATTTTTAATAAAATATTTTATTGACCCAATTTATGATGTATGGTTTTCAAAAATAGTATTTTAAAATTTTAGAATCCAAATTATTTTTTTTTGTGTTTAAATTGCTTGGATGCAATTTAATTATGCTAAGAAGAATGTTACACCATAAAAATATAAAGTATGAACCTTGTATTTAATAGAATGTATGACATAAGACACCATGAGTAAAAAGTAATATAAAATCCTTATATTTTGGATATATTTAATGGTTTTTAAAATATTTTCTATAGAATTTAATTCACACAACACTGAGTCAACAAGCCTTACACGCAAGAACCACTTTGTTCAGTAGTTTGTGTTATAGAGATGAATGTGTTTTCTCAAACATAAATATATTATTAAATAATTATAATTTAATATAACAAAATAAATTTTTTGACTTAAATTTATGGTTATGAATAAGAATAATTATGTTAGGAAAATATATTTTTTAATTCTGTGGTTACAAATTCATTATAAATGAATATAAAAACTAATTAAATATAATGGGAATGTTTTTATAAAAACCATTTTTATTATAATAAATTTTTTATCCAAATAAATTAAATTAATTAAAATTCTTGAATTGTATAAATTAAATTTAAATATTATATATTTAGTCCAATATTTTTTTCAATCATCCAAAATATTCGGTAAGTGTAATATATGAACATACCCAATATTTCGCATAAACCAAATTATTTATATAAAAGAAATTTTATATCAATTTATTGATGTACCAAAATTATATCTGGATTTTGAAACGTTGATGAATTTAACATGGAAAATTAAACATCATTATTTATATATAAACATAAAATTTATTTTCAAGAATATTGTTTTTAATTTTTTGTGATGTTTGATTTATTTAATGAATAGTGAAAACACTGAATTTTAATTCAAAACAGTTATTCATCATAATTATTTATATGGATAATCTATATCATTGATTTTATAAATTTATGTTATATAAATTACAAAATATTTAATCTAATCTATGACATTATAAAGAATTTAACATTGAAATTGTAACACCCCAGGTAAATAAAGAATATGAAATTTTCATATTTATCCATATTTGTGAATAAAATATTAATATGACTTTAAAGGGGACGCTATGCTCGATGGTGTACCCAACACACAACAACGAGTTTCTTGGGAATCTTACGTTGCACTCTAATAATAAAACAATATTATTTTAAATGGTAGTTAACATGTAGTCGTTGTATTGGCGAGAATGGATATAAATAACTAAAATATGATTATATATGTTTTTAAATGTTTTTACATTTATCCAATAAAAGATAAAGGCATAAAATACAAAAATAATTCGATTTTAGGTGTATATGCCCTAGTTTTCACTAAAGGTTCACTTATCGCCTTTTGATGGAGAACCGTCATTAAATATAGTTTTGTTAACTCTTATACATCCTTTTGGACCAAATAAAACTCTTCTTAAGAATTGGGACATCAAAATTTACTTTGTGTAAATTTTTGGTATCTTTCTGATAAAGTTCATTTTTTAATGAATAGTGTAAAATGTTGTATTTTAATTCAAAACCTCTTTTTAATATAATTTATTTATATGATTAGATTATCTTTTGAATTGGTTTTAAAGTGAAATTAGAATATATTTTTACCATTAAATCCAATAGTGGTCGTTGGAATTAATTTCACTTTGAAATCAGACTTAAACTAGTGTCAATCTTTTGATACTTATTGTTTCATAAAAACACTCTATTTGCTCTCACAGCGGGAATTAATTATTAAAATAATTAATGTGACTTATATGTTTTGAATTTTGTAAAATAGACTTCATTTTTGAATTCTGAATATCAAATATATCTTAGGGTGAATTTTTGGGATTTTTTTGAAAAACTTTAATTTTTGAGGAATAGTGAAACCACTAAGTGGTTTTTATAAAAACACATTTTTTATGTTTAAATGAAAATTTTCCATCTTTGTGTTTTTAATTTCAAAAATCCGACATACATGGTTGTAATTAAGAAGTAAAATGTGGTTCAATGGGATAAAAATAATTTTTTGGTGAATAGTAACTTATTAAGTTTTTAATCGTGATTAGAGGAAATTAGTGTAGTTTAAGGTAAAAATAATGTTTTAATAATATTAAATGAACTTGACACATGTCCTAACCTCATTGGATGTGTCATGGCCGACCAAGACAACTCATGGGTCAACTTGGGGACCCCATGAATCCACTTTGGTTGGAAAATGACAATAATATCTTTTTATTTAAAGTTAAAGTAAAAATGAGATAAACATGAAATGTTTTACTAAAACAATTTTTACATGGGGTTATACAAATCATATTTTTGACTATAAATATTAATTGGAATGATAAAACGATTTACTAAATCATAGTAGTTTTTTATAATTTGTAGACATTAAATAAATTAAATTATTTATGACATCATGATGATGCAGCGATGACCTCATTATTTAACGATTTAAATAAAATGGAAAGATAATGTAATATCTAAGTCCTAAACATGTTTAAAACCTATTGTATGAGTGGATTTATAACCCTTATCACCTTATCCTCGAAACACATCAATGTGGGACCTCTTAAATCCGAATACCATTTTAAAATAAAGTGACTTTTCTTTACCTTCCAAGAGTGCCCCTCCCCTCCTCTTATAAAAGGCCCCCACCTCTACCTCCTTACCCACACTCCCAAAGCCTTTGGATCGGCCAAAATCTGCCCCTTTCATCTCTACACATCCCTCTCTAACTCCTTGAAGCCTCACTTTGGGCAGAATCATTTCCAAGGAAGCCTTTGAGCTCAAACCAAAGGGAGTTACCCGATTTTGAGGTAATGTCTTCACTTGTGTCCTTTTGTTTTATTTTGCTTCTCAACCCCCTAAACTCTTTTTAATCAATTATTTTGTAACAAATACAGTATCTTCAATATTATAGAATGTTGTTATAAGATTTATTCAAGCTACACTTGCACACACCTACATCTAATGGTTAAAGAACATACTGTTTCCGTGGATGGCGAATTTCTGCCTCACGAAACGATGATTGTTCAACATTATTCTAACACCTTCAAAGGTGGCCATTAAGATGACAATATATTTATATATGATATATACTATTTTTATGTTTTACTTAAGCTTCTGTATTTTTCATTTATGGTGTATCTTTATGGTTTCCATTATGGGTAAACGCGATATCTTCATTTAAGGAAGTGCGGACTACCGCCCCCACAAAGTGATCTGATTCATTAATACCATATGTGGTACGTATAAAGGATATATTTAATGATATTATATGTGATACCATACTATAAGTAAAATACTATTATGTATAATTATGTTTGAATTCCATTAAATATGAAATAGAAATGGAAGTAGCGTTCATGCGTACGTACGGCTTACCGTCTCCATGAACGGTACATTTCATTTCTTATCTCATAATGTTATGTAATATTATAAGTACATATATAAAATGGATATATATGTAATATATTACATATAAATTATGGATATAATTCTGGAATTATAACATATATATATATCTCTCTCATTTTGTTTTAATTCCATTAATATGACAAAAAAATGAAAGTAGCATTCATGCGTATGTACGGCCTACCATCTCCATGAACGATGCTTTTCGTTTTTTATCTCCAAATGATATGGAATAGTATAAAGGGAATATTTACTGGATATATAGGATATTTTAATCATTAATACTATTTTGGAAATTATATACATATAACTACATGGGCAATCTTTTTTCAGACAAGTACATTTTTGACTCATGTACCAAACATCAGCAAAAACGTCTGATATGAACTAAAATTATTAAACAATTATTATAACATTATAATATGTGATATTAACTGAATAATCATCTCTAAAGTAGGTAATTAGGCAATTATTAATTGACTAATGTTTATTATTCAGGAATATAAAGAAACAAACCAGACAAGTTGGACTTGAGGTAAGGGATCCTACTCATCTCTTTCTTTTTAAGTACACTCTTTTATGTCATTCCTTCTAAGATCATATTTCTTGTTATTGGGATGTTATTTTATATTAATCTTAATATAATTTTTATGTTCATATTATGAGAGACCCTATTCTCTCTCATCAATCCATTTTGGATGTTTCGAGTGGCGCCGTTAGGCTGCCGAATTTTCGTAAGAGATCTAACCTCTCTCTTTCGCTTTAAGTAGTCCCCTTTATGTCACTTATTTTAAGCTCCTATTTCTTATGATGGGGGATTTTCTTTCATAATCCCCTTGCTGTAACTTTTGTTGTAATGTGATGAGATACCCTATTTGATCTCATCAATCCATTTTTGGAAGCATTAAGTGGTGCTGTTAGGCTGCCGAGTTTTCGTAAGTGATTTTTCATCTCACTTTTATTATCGGGAGATTTATGCTACCTTTGCTACAATTTCCTTTGAGTGGTGTATTTACTGACCATTATTTTACGAATTGTGTAATATTCTTTCATTTATGATTATTTACATCAATGATGTATTGTCCTTCTTTCACGGGGCGTATGTTTCGAAAGATACCCATGTGGGTAAGGGAACCTTTCACTCTCCTCTTTTTAAAAGACTTATTTTTTTATGTCTTTTAACTCACATAATATTATTTTGGGATATGTTCTTATATATCCTTATTTATGTAAATTTTATGTCCAAGTGATGGGATACCCTTTTTATCTCTCATCAAATCTTTTTCTGAATTTTGAAGTGATGTCGTTAGGCTGTCTAATTATTGCAAGGGAACTTCTTAACCCAATTTCGATTCTATGGGATAAGCTTGTAATCCTTGAATATGTCATTCTATGAATATGTGTGAATAACCTCTGATTGTTTTACACTTAATATCCACTTATATTTGGTGTATTAGTTTGTCACACATAATTATATAATTGATTTATCCTTAATCCAAGGATACCATCTTTGTATGGGACTTCGTCTCAATCTCTTTTCATTGAGGCATATTTTGTTTTATACACAACCTTCTTTTATACAGTGTGTAAACCCCTTTGACTTTTACATTTATTCAAAAGGAATCTTTTTAATACGAAGCGTTTTACTAAACGACAAAAGGGAATGTTTTATCGTACGTATGCGGCGACAACGACTTCTCCGCCGCCGTGACCATTATTTGAGTTTCGGCTTCCTCTACAAGCCATACCTTCTTTTTAAAAGAAAAATAAATACCATGTTTTACTTTTCTTTTATTTTGGTATTGAAAATGGTTTTCATAATGTTTTTATATCAATGTGTCGTATTGATATCTTGTGATTGAAAGTTGGGAATGTTATGTTTCCTTTACACATGTTTTATGTGAAACGATTATGTTGAGGTTCTTGGGAATTATTATGAAGACGGGTGGTTTCGTGATAGACTAAGGGTGGGTGAGCCCGATATAGCTCTCCAATGCATTGGGTAATATGAAGGAGAAAAACGTTATGGTTTCTCCAAAGAGATTTAGGGAATATACTGTGATGGGTATTCCAAACGTAACCAAGAGGGTTACTCCCTACGTAAGAATGTTATGAATGCCTCAAGTTACCTTTATGTCTTATGATTTCTATGATTTATTCATGGTTTGATGATGTATGTTAAAGTGCCTATGTTTTATGGGTAAAGTATGATTTCATTCTTATGTATATATGAACTCATGTTTCCTTTCCATATTTTTATAACCCTTACTGAGCTTTTTATGCTCATCCCAAGTTTTTGAAATGTTTTTCACAGGTCAAGGGAAAGGTACATGATGGGATTATAGTGTCAAGGATGTGTCAAGAAAGAATCTATGTTTTATTTTAAATATGTTTACGTTGATGGGAAGAATGAATACTGTCTTTTATGTAACCACTTTGTGTAAATGTGGAATGTAATGCAAGTTTCATGATCTAATTCTCAAAAACTCTAAACCTGAAAAGATCCTCAATGTGTAATCTTGTAATAACTCAAGATTAAGTAAGGTTTAAGTCTGGGGCCTTATAGAAATTGGATACAAAAACATACCAAATTTTTTTAACAATTTAACATTAAAACATGTTTTGTCATCTGGTATAAAGGACTTTGATTAAATTATTTTGACCAATTGTGTGATCTTAATATTTTAAAAAAAATTATATATTTGTAAACATAATAAAATATAATTCATACTATGGTTTGCTTATTTTTTGAGAAAAAATATTAGTAAAAGTGATTAATATTAATTGACGTGATTAAAAGAAAAATTACCTCCATAAGGGACTAAACCTCAAACATGACATCCATAATTACATAGACACATGTCCAAAATATATTTTCGTGAGATTTTTCCACTAAATATTCCCTTTTATAGAATTTAAACTATTATTCATTTCAATTTTTGTTGGAATAACATTGATGTAATTCCCTTTTCAAAATTTAACAATAATGCTACTCCTCCTCCACTATTAAAAGGTATTTACCCTCCAATATATTCAAACCACTAAAGCCCTTTATCTGACAAAAAATCTTCTCAAATAATCTCCCATAATTCTTGAATCAAGTCTTTTGGTGTTAATCCGTCCATGGAAAGCCTTCGGTGAAAACCAAAAGGCTTTTCCCATAGAAGAGGTGACATCCTTCCTCAAGATCTTTTGTTTTATTTTCATTATTCATCAGTAAAATATTCATATTACATGATCAAATAATAAACATTGTATACTTAATATACAGATATTTTTTATATAATGGTTTAAACCACTATTACAGACACATCAATAAAATGGGTAATAAACTTACCATTATTGTGGGTTTAGTGAATAGTAAGAAAATTATGATTAGGTTCAAGTCAGAGACCGACTTCATTCTGGCTTGGGATATGGCTCCATGCATCTTCAAAGATAATATTTTTTATGCTTCTGAGTTGGTCTTTTGATGATCATATAAAATGGTATTCCCCGTCCACCATTGTTTGGGTATGTTTTCCCAAATTACCTTTACCATTTCAAAACCCTTCTGTTATTAGCCTTTTGGGTAACACAGTAGGAAGATACTTTTGTTCTGATTATCGCACAGAGGTGGTTTTCCATCCAGTAAATCCAATAGTGTGTGTTGAAATGAATGCATCACACATTCCTTTTGATTATATTTGAATCACGATTAGGGAGGAGTATAAATACAAACAGAGGGTTTTCTATTATAGTTGGATGGGATTTTTTGGTTTTTGCAAGCGCTTGGTCCACCCGACTGAGTTTTGTGGAGTGAGGGGGGCCAGTTACAGTGAGAAGGAGGCTAGGATTAGCACTTAGGAGGGTATAAGGCACAATGAACTAGGCAATGATTTGAGGGTGAGCCTGGATTTGGTGATTAAAGTGGTAACTGAAAGAGAGAGGGGCTCCAAGTGAACGCTTCTGTGGGGGAAGACCATGCCTCTGGTTCTCATGTTATTTTCTTTGAGGAAGATCAAACAATTGGAAATTCCAGCATTGCAGGTCCAGAGCAGGTTAGAAAGGATCAGAGATGCAGTTCTAGGGAAGTGGTAACCATGGCCAGACCGAAGCAGGCTAAAGTAATGAATCCACTGGTGAAACCTTTCATGGCTTTGAATAATAGGTTTGAAGTCCTTACAAAGTACAATGTGGTTGAGGGTCTGGAGGAGGAGGCCATTATAGGGGGAGAGGGTGATGATGTTCTTGCAGAGAATAGGTGGGAGGATCACTTGGGGCAAGAACTGGATTTAGGTCCTGTGGAAGAGAATGATGATCATGATCGTTCTATGAATTTAGTTGGGGGGATAAGATTCATGAGGTACGTCTTCTTGAGGGTATGGGGAAAGAGGTTGTTGTTATGGTTGGGGAGGATTTTCCCCTGCAAGAGGGGAAAAAACCCTTTTTGGAATGCAATCCTTCTGAACAGAGGCTGGACAATTTGGCTGGAGGTCATGAAGCTGGGTTGAAGGAACTGTCCGGGGTTGGATATGAGTGCTCTAGGTGAGGGAAGGAGAACTGGAGTACCCCTAAAGTCCGTTCATTTAGAGATATTGTTCAAGATGGGAACCCAAAGGGGTCTACAGGTTTTAGACCTTTATCTTCAACCTCAACAAGGAGGCCAAGTAAAGACTATTAATATCTCCCGAGTCCAATGTAGAAAAGTTCTGCTACCCAAATGAATAACCATGTGGTCCTTGCAATCAAAAAGATTAGTGGGCTAAAGAAGGCAGAATCAGTTATGACTAATCTGGGCCTACATAGAAATCGGGTTTAAAGTTCAAATTTTTGGAGAAATTTGGAATGGGAATCGGCTATGGGAGATGATGAATCTATATGGGATACATGGAAGACTGTGGTTATTATAATGTTTAAATTGGGGTTGTTTTGTGTTGTTTGTTGTTCTGGTTCTTTTGAACTTGTTTGGTGTTGTATGTTGGGTACCAGACACCCTTAAAATGGCTTTCATTATATTAAAAAATGATTAATAATCTCTATATTTTACAGATTATTATAAATAAATATATAATTTATAGATATTATATTTAAATCATGTTTTAAATTGTAGATATTCTGGACTCATGATCTAGGTAACAAGAACAACAAATAACAAGTAAAAACATACTCAAGAAACTTGGCAATTAACATCCCAAATAGTGAGTATAATGAATGATTATTAACAAATCAGTTTTAATACATTTTAGGAAGACAATATATGATATTATAAATATGTCTATTATTATTTTCTATTTTACTAACTTGATTTAAATAAGGATACATGATATTAATTGATTCTCATCTTAAGGGAAATACATGTTAAGGGATTTTCATCTCATTTTTTACATATGTGAGATAAATGTCATATTCAAAATTTATTTATTTTCTGTGGTGTATATAAATCCATTTTTGATATATTATATAATTAATACTTTTATCAAAATGGTTTTTAAGGTTTAAACATTAACTATATTATCTAGGGGGTTTTGACATGAAAATCACCATTTGGTAGAAGTTATATTTACTATATGGATTTTATTTTTGATTTTTAGCATTATATTTAAATAAAAACATCATTATGATAATTTTATTTCTTATACACATATTTTCATATAGTGGATATGATTATTTTCTAAAAACATTTATCATTTATACATACAATGTTCACATTTAATGTTATTTAATTATCTGCAATTTTTTTTTAAATATCTATCTTTAATTCAATATTGATATTTGATAAGGCCCATTGTTCCTGAATTAAATCAGTTATTCGATATACAAGGAATTATATAGAAAATTACAGCATGGTTGTGGAACAGTTATAGGTAACCCTTCTATATATCTAGAGTCATGCGAGATGAATCAACTGGTTAAATTAGATGGTTTTCTTTTTGGTATGATAAACCGTCTTGTGAGAGGTTATAAATGTTAGGGTACTATGTACCTAGGAAACCTGGTATCAAATAATTAATCATTTACATCATTCTGATTTATTTATTTTTTATCCATGAGTTTATTAATTGGACATTTTCTATTGATTTAGTTCATTCTTATTCTTTTGATTGAATAAATTTTTTTGTAGTCACTTAAATTTTTATATTTATTAGGCCACATCCAGTTATTTCAATTGCATGTGTTCTCAATTATTTACCTCCCCATGTTGATTTATTCTCATTGATTTATCATTTCTTACATTTTACATTCTATTAACATGCACTTTATCTCACCCTTTTTTTATTTCATTTCCCTAGGGGATGAAGAATAAATTTTTTAATGAAACCTACAAGGATGCAGTTTATCTCATCTTATTATGTATGAGGATTTATTTCCAATTTTACAATGTAATATGGTTTTCAAATATGTAATATTTTATTCAAAAACTACTATTCTCTTTAGTAAAACATTATTTTATTCCTTTTAATCATTCCATATAATAATATATTCCACTGGCTCCTGTTTTTGGGGTGAGGGAGTTACTATTTCTATCAGAATAAGATTAGCATCAACCTTGGAAACCTTATTTTTAAAAAATAAATTATATAACATAAACCTAATATTGAAATTTATTATACGTATATAAAGAAATCCTATAATATTTAAGGTATAATTTTGTGCGTAATCTTATAAATTAAACCATATCTTGTTACTACAAGTGGATGTGGTTCTAGAATAATTATACCAAATGGGTAGTAACTCCGAAAAAGTGCATTGATCCTCACTCGAGTGTAAGATGATAAATAATAATGGCTATTACTATACACATTTTTTTGATACTCTTGGGGGATATTATTAGGATATTTCACAATTTCATTATAAATCATTATGAAGGATTTAAATGAAAATATATCTCTGTAAAAACATATTTATTATTATGTGATCAGTTATGGAATGTCTCTATAATATATGATAACGATTCACTAGTTTTGGGATTATTCACTATGTTACATAATAAAATGAACTAATCTTGTATATTCTATTATTTATAAATTTTTAATAAAATGAAAAATGGTATAAAAACAAATTGAAAATTTTGAGGTTTCCTAACCTTGAAAGATGAATTCACTAGTGTTAGAACTGAGAATGTTATTGATACAATAGAGAAGAATTATTGGTTTATAAAAAATATACATTCATGGATAAATAAATATGTTCAAAAATTAAATTCTCCAATATTGGATTGTTTTATAAGACAGATTCTATTGTCATTTAGTTAGACTACTGACCCAATCCATGTTCATTAATGGATTAATTTATTGGAAATGTTAATCACGTAATAGGGTTGTAGTGGAAATTGAAAATGATACACTTGTAGTATATTATGGGAATAGGGATTCTAATTAATGTAATCTTCTAATCCAGAAGACCAGGAAGGAAAAATAAATAGAACTCATTGAATGAAATAATTTTAATGAGAAAATCAATCGTAAGTACATCCCACATGATAAAAAAATGAGATGAAGAGGAAGTTCTATAGCTAAAATAAAAAGGCAACAGAAAGTATTATATTTTATGAGGGTAACATTATAAGGTTATCTGCATATTATAAATATTTTATACAAAATAGAGAGAAAAATATTTATAATTTCACCAAATTTCATAATCCAAATCTGCATATGGTGGTGGTTGATCATACTATTTTATCATATGATGAAATATTTTTATGTGAAATAAAGATATAAAAAACTATTTTCCAAGCCCTATGAATTAAAATGGAAGCTAGATAATATAGTAAATTAATATAAAATATGATATAAAGGGAATAATGGAAAAAATTCTTTTCCCCTTGTGATATCTATGGAATGAATCACCCTTGTAAATGCATGATAGTATTTGTAGTTTTTATTTGTGATGATAAAAGGGTCATTAGGTGAATTAATTAAAAATGAATAATATAAATTATATTATTTAGTGTTACAAATTCAATGTTATGAGGTAATACAGAAACTAATTCCAAAATAGTTAAGGTGGTATACCTCCGAATATGCTAACAGGTAAAATTCATTCATATGTTATTTACACTTCCAATATAGAATGATTAGAGTGATTCTTTATTTGAAACTATGATGGATGTTGGAAAATAAATTTATTAATGACATTCACATTAAATGATTTATAAAATGTGTATGGTCAGTAATGGATGTCTTTGTCATTAAATATTTGATATCATATATTGAATAGAGCAAGAAAACTAATTCAATAGCAGGTTGACCTATTTGGAAAAAATAAGTTTGAGGGACAGATAACACTTTATATTTTCTTTTTGTCAAGAAAATGATTATGTATAGATTTATGATTTATTTATGAAAGGTAATTGGGATACTACAAACTATAATGTAACGGATTGTACAATTTTAGATAGTAATACATGGAAGGTTCATATGGTTAAACATTTATTAAATTGATTCAGTTGATCCAATATTGTGGTTTTAGTTATTGATGATCTAAGTCGCCAAAATATGCAACATTTACTAAGAAAATATGTATAAATAGTTCATGTATTGAAAAAGGGTATTATTTTAATTATAGGAATGTATATTTACTTGAATTCTTAGAGAGTGAAAGAATTCATCAACTCTGGGAAAAAGGATCTTCAAACAAAAATGTTGTTTTGTTATCATCATTAGTTATGATATTTATTTCCATTATTGACACATAATGTTTATGTTTTGGTGGTCATCAACTTCAATTTTAAAATGATATTTATCACTCTCCATAAGAACATTATAGTTATATTTTTCTTTCATGTACATGTATTCAATAGTATTCTCATATTCTAAAACATTGTTTTTTGACGACTTTTAAACTTCCTCTTCCCTCTTATTAATAATATGTTTTATTGACCTATTTACAATTAGGTGTTTTATAATATTTTATTTTAAATTATCAAACACTGAATTATCGATATCAGGTTTACATTTCATGGATAAAATTTAATTATGTTGGGGAGAATTTAACACCACAAATTCTAAGGTAATAACATGATATTTAATAGAATGTATGAAAAAGAAAAATACACATAAAATAGAACATGAAGTACTAATACATTAGTTTATATTTAATAATTTAAATAAATACTTTCTATATCTTTTAATAAATGAAACACTGAGAAAGCTTGTGTTACACATAAAAGAGACTCTTTTTTGTAGGTTGAGTTACATGTAGGACAATGTTTTAAGAAACAATGATACGTTGTTAAAGACATTATTATTTAATATAATAAGATACAATGTATCCATTAAATTTATGGTTATAACGATTATTGGCTAATTTATGAAATCATATGGTTTAATTCATCAATTATAAATTAATTGTAAATGAATATAACAAAAAAATGAATATAAAGGGAATCTATTTATAAAAACTATTTTTATAATCAATTTTTTTTATCATGATAAATTAAATAAATTAATATTATTTAGTGTTATTAATTATACATATATATATAATATATATTCAATCAAAAAAATTATATTCTTCTTCTATATTCGATATCCATAAGATAAAAACAAACCTAATACTACAGATAATAACATTTATTTTATAATAGAAATTTTTCTATCATTTATTGGTGAGAATAAAAAATATATAAATTGTGAAACATTTTTGGATTTAATATGAATAAATTATCTTTATTTTGATATATAAAAATAAAGATTATTTTATGGTAAATTTTTTGTTTTTTCCAGTGAAAGTTCATTTTTTAATGAAAATTATAAATACGAACTTTTAATTTAAAACTACTTTTTCATCTAACTTATTAACAAGGAGAAATTTTTTTTTATATTAGTTAAATACTATATTAGTTAAATAATACATAAATTAATCCATTTTATTTCATTATTATAAAATTCACTTGTAAATAAGATGTAAAAACAAAATAAATTTTTGAACAATTTTACATTATGAAACTTACTTTGTTTTACTATCTAGTAAATTAAATTTATAATAAATTTATCCAATTATTTGATTATAATTTTAAAAAAATGGAGTCCTTATTTTTAATTGTGATAATTTTTAATCTCTATGAAATGGAGTGTCCATCCCCTACAAGTGGGGGGACACTCATGAGGATGATGAGGAAAGTGATAGGAATATGATTAAAACCTCATATAGTGATATTGTTCGAGGAGAAAAGACCAGAATCTCTGACAGTGAGGGTTTTTTTCCTACCCCAGTTGAAAGGAAACCAAGGAAAGATTACTCTGTAGTTCTGAGGACAGTGACCACCAGGTCATCCTACATGAAGGCTAAGGAGAAGCTATCTATGGAGGAATTGGAGTGAAGGAAGGATTATATCAAGTTGATTAAACAATATGAGCCCTAATCAGAATGGGAATCAGCCGATGCGAATGATATGATCAGGTATGAATGTGATGCTTATGACTATTCCGACAAGTAATATCGTCCTTTTTCTCTTGTTTGTCTCTACACTTTTCTTTTTATTAATAAATTTTTTGTCCATGCGTGCTTGGATCTGACTTCTGGGGTATATTTTATAGATGTATGTTTCCCCATACTCCCTTGTCTCATATTTGGATCATTACTGGATCCACATTTCTTAGGATAAATGTGGTTTGAATTACCTTTTAAAAAATTTACAAGAATATCATTACTCCTTCCCTATAAAAAAGTACTCACACCTTCCACTTATTCAAAACAATAAACCTATTTGTATCACCCTAATTAATCCAAATTAGGTATCTGAAATCTCTTTTCCATTCTTAGAATCCTCATTTGGGAATAAATCTAACAACACTCAATTTTATAATAAAAATCCCCCTTGTTATTATTTTAAACATTTGATTAAGTAATATCTTTCTATAAAATACATGCATTTATATTTAATTATTATATAAAATCAAATTGAAATGAAAATTAAATATACTTTTAATTGATAATTTTTTCACTGAATAACCATCACATGATAAGAATAAATATCGGGTTGTAACAATTCCAACTGATATAATCAAATGATGTAATGACATAAACCAGTATGTTCAAACCTTATGAATCCCATTAATCAATGGTTGTGAGGGAGATATAATTTTTGGGGTAATACCTAGAAAACGAAAAATCCAAGATCTAACAAATCATGCTTAAGTGAAATCTTTTACAGTAAATGTTAATGCTCAGTGAGATCACGATCCAAAACATGTTTGTCAAATACCCCAATAATTCCCACAATCGCACAAAATACTCTAAGGGTGTATGATGGTGTATTAAATGTAAATGTATCAAGACCATATAAATAAGAACATGTATAGTCATTTTTATATAATAACGAACATATTTCCATCTTGTTATTTTCACTTTTTAAATGATTTTTATATCAAAATATTTATTTTTGGATAATATTAAAATAAAATTACTAATTTTTTTAATTAATTGATTTTTTTAAAAAATAACATTTTAACGTAATTTTATTATTAAATAATATTTATCAAATATTGTTGACCATATAATTTATACGACGTCAAATGTAATTTTTAAAAGGGTTCAAAATAATTATTATATAAAAAACCTTCATTTTTATAAAATTTAGTTTTTATGTGAAAATAATAATATTATCAAAATTATTTAGATAAAATGAATATTATTTTTTGAATTAAGAAGTAAAAATTATGCCATGGTAAATTTTTCATAATTATCTGAGAAAATTAAATTTTTGGGTGAAAATGAATTTTTTTGTAAATATACATCGTCGTTTACAACATCATAATGACCAAAATATGATGTAATATGTAATATAAATGTGATACACAAAAATATATTTGTTTTCCCTTTAATATAATTTTATTTTATGTTTATTTTAATTATTTTGTAAATCTATTATTATCCTTCAAGACTTATAAAATATTTTATGATATCAAACTATTTTATTTATGTGTGTTACTCTACTATACAACACCAAGGGTAAGGTTTTAATAATATACTTACATTTAAATATAATATAATTTAATCCACTCCAATATTTCTGAATCAATGGATAAAAAACAATGCATGGTATGTTTTTTTATAAATTGTTATATGTAGATTCCACAACATAATTAATAATTAAATCCCACTCCTTTCCTATATAAACCAACCAATTAACCACTTTTACATCACTATAAATACTCATATCACATCTACACTTTTATCTACAATCCCTTATGTCCTCCCAAGGTAGCTGAAGCTCTATAGAAGTACTTCCCAGGCATTTGGAGTCACATATTCATGTAAGGGAACCCCCTATTCCACTCAAGATTTTTTTATCAAGAACTCCTTTTATGTTTTTCATTCATAATTTCATTTTCATATGATTGGAATTGATATTAAATATTCACTTTATTATTCATTTTTGAAATGATGATATCTCCCTTTTACTCTAAGGAATCCTCCCATTATCCTTTATGTATAACTATTACTATGCTAAAATTTCAGAATGACACTTTTCTCTATTAATGTCTCTCCATTTTATTATTCATTCTATATCAAAAAATATATCATTGAGATATTCTTTTATATGTTCTTATGAATTCCCATTTCATCTCAAAATAAAAAGAGAACCATTTCTCTCTTATCTTCCTTTTTTATGAATTTTTTTGTTGCAATGTCATACTGTAGAAATTTCACTTTGATTCCCCATTCCAAAATAATTGTGTAGTTAATACCATTATGAATTTTATTTCATTGATATACACCTTTATGTGGATATAATTATTGATTTGATACATATTATTCTTTATTCCATAATCATTGATCAAAGGATAAATTGTGACATTGAATGAATGCATGTTGTATCTTCTGTGTGGAAAACATAATCCTGATAATGAAATGATTATGATGGGTGAACCCAAATTATTATCCTATACATTGGGTATTGTTTAGTATCATGATACCTCATTTTAGGATCGGGGTGTAACTGATTCCTTTATTGGTATTTTTATACTATGAATTCTTGGGTGATTTAGCCTTGACTTGTTTTAATGATGCAATGTTTTATGTTTCTTCTGTATTTCCCATGTTAAGATTATCATAATATATCATTTCATATTATTAATTTTCCAATTTCCTTCATTGACATGACTATTGTTTAAAATGTATTATATTCTTCATGTTATAAATTGTTTATTCCCTTACAGGGATTTATATATCACCCATTTATTATAATTGTCCCATGGATATTGTAACACCCCGACCCCAGTTACCTAGAGTGGGTGCATTATTACATTACAATGGCATGATCACAAGAAGGATCAAATCTCAAAAGACCGATAGGTTTAGTAGCCTTTGAAACACTATATATATTCATAAGTCTTACATTACATCATAAAAATGAAAACTACAACATCATATTTTCTTCATATTCCACACTCATATCCCCACAGACTATCCCTGCAGGTCATTCATAATTTTCTTCTTCATACCCTGGGAGAAATATAACATAGAAAATGGGTGAGCTCAAATTCCCAGTAAGGATAACAATATAGCGGAAACTTTCATAAATAAGAATAAAAATTTAAGGTAATGTATAACTAAAACAAAAGCCTTTTAAACTTGAACTTCAAAATAGTATGGCAAAAATAAAATGAAATACCGCCATTTACATATTCAAATGGATATTCTACTAATCGAATAATCACATGCAATATCAATAACCACATTCATAATGATGGAATGCATAATGCCAGACTATCATAACCACATAGCCAGGGCCTCGTGCCAAGACTAAAAATAATATTTTGTCAAGGCCTTGTGCCAAGACATTAGTTTGTCTCATGACACCTACCGATGCATCGAAGAGCTATAGCGGGCTCCACCTGTAACATATTAAGTCCAATGCATTCCCATATGAAAAGGATTAAACATAACATAAACATTCGTATTAAAACTAGCATACAAAATGTCAATAGTTTCACCATAAACTATGAATGGTATAAAAATAGCACATCAACAGTCAAACATATCACAAAACCTTCAATAAAATATAGAAGTTTTGTATCATAATAAATCAACTTAAAATAAGCGTAAAATCCATCAAAGGATGTTGACATAGATGAAATCAAAACTCTTTTTAGAGAAATATCTCTTTCTATTTTGAAATCATTTAAGAGTATTATATTTATGAAATAAAACATTTTCTTTCAAAATATTCGTATATGCTTGTAAGGGAAGCTTCGACAATTTTATAACGGCATAAAATAGCCACACCCGCCGTATAAGTTAAAAAAAACATTCTTACCTTAATTCTGTCGAAAAGGTTAAAAAGAACCTTATTTGGAAAACGATGGAAAGATTCCTTTATAAACCTCTTATAAAAATTCAAACAAGGGTATAAATGACTTTAACCCATATTCTAGTATATTGTAAAAATGTATTGAAATTCATTTTTAGGAAACATGGATGTGGATGATAAAGAGATCCCAGTAGATTATTATGTATAAACAACCTCGGATAATGAAGAGATTGAAAAATAAACCCTTACCTTGTACTTTTTCTTGGTTGAGGGTAGGATAAAATCCTGTATAATGGTGAAATAATTGTTATTAAATTATACAAGAATCATATATATTAATATGATATCATATATGATCTTTTAACATTACATTGTTAATAATATCTTAGTATTATCGTTGTTTCGGGTATCAACTTACTCGTTTTATTTTATATGTTTTGTTACGTAAGACATGTTTGTAATGGATAGGGTGTATCTTAATCATATCCAGAATTATATCAAGTCCTTAAACATTATTTTTAAATCCACAAATTATAATTATACTTGAATGGATATGATAGAGAGTGAATCTCATCGCGTTGGTGGAGACGGTAGTCTGTACATACGCACGAGCGACAATATCATTCTTTTGATATTAAAAAAATATATAATTGGATGTTATATCATATATACTGAATCATTATCATGTTATATTTATTATTTACAAGAGTTACACATCATTATTATACCCATCCAAATAATTATTTATTGAAGAACAATTACCGCACGACGCGGAGATGGTAATCCTTACGTACGCACGTATGGTGACATGTTATTAAAAGGATGGATAGAATACTGAATATGGTTATACCATATTTATAATGACATTAAAGTATATATATGATATTGGAGTTATTATTTTATAATGGTAACAATAAAAGATGAGGAAGTGGAAGAAGAAAGAAACTTGAAAAAGGGTGGTGAAATCATTACCTCTTCTTCGGGTTCTTCATTTTGATTTGATCAAAATGGATCATTAGGATGGCTTTATGATCAAACTAAGGACTCTAGGTTGTAGTGAGGGAATATGGGAGAGTATTTGGGTAGAGTTTGGCCGAACCAAAAGGCATTGAAGGTGTGAAGAAACGAGAAGGATGAGTGCCCTTTTATAAGAGGGGTGAAGGGAACCTTTGGAAAAGCTTGATATATTAATTTATAATAAATCCATATTCGGTTTCTAATGGCTCCAAAGTGGATTATTTAAATTTTAAGTTGGTGATAGGTCGCAAACCATTCAAAAAAGATAATTTAGACAGGTTTGGGTCATTATATTAACCTTATCTTTTAGTTTTAACTCTTAGTTAATTAGTTTGACATTTACCATGTCACTTTGTATTTTTATATATTATATAGTTAATAAACATACAATATACATCCAAGACACCCTCAAAGGGTCCATTAATGATACACCTATCATGATATAAGTCTCTTGGCCGATCCTTAGATTTTTATGAATTTAATATCAATTAATAATATAATATTTGTTTTAAAAAATCTTTTATGTCAATTTTGACACTATTCAATAGTTGATTTTTTGTGATACTCATAACAGAAATATTACTTCCACAAAAGTCAATTAAATCAATCATAATATGTCATATTCTCCTAGAAAATTATTTTAATTCATTAAAATTCTCAAATTGTATTTATTTGGGTATTTATAATATCAATTATTTTAATTTTTCACTATTATGGTAATTACTGCATCATCATTGTGTCATAAATAAATTAAATTATTTAATGTCTAAAAATTATAAATAAAATATAATCATGTAGTAAATATTTTTAGCTTTATAATGAATATTTATAGTCAAAAAGACAACATATATAATCCTATGTAAAACTTATTTTTCTAAAAGATATATGCTTATGTCATTTTTGTACTTATTTTAACTTAATTAAAATAAAGTTCCCCTATCACCTACAAGTGGATCCATGGGGTCCCAAAATCGACCCAAATATGCCTATGGTCAAAAATGTATCAACCAATAAGGATAGGACACATTTTAGGGTAATATAGTATTATTATAATATTATTTTTTAACCCTTATTTACCGGATTTACCCTTAACCATGGTAAATAAAATATTTACCGTAGTAATTATTCAATATGTCTAAAAATAAAAGTTACCCATTTACACAATATGAACATCCGGATTCCAAATATGGAATCAATTTTCCAAAATTCAAAACACAGAAGTGGCATAAATTAATTTAAAATTAATTCCCGTTGTCAAAACAAAAAGCGTGTTTTTAGGATATAATAATTATCAAAATATTGATACTTGTTTATGTTCAGTTTAATTGTGAAATTATGTCCAATGAACAACATTGTATTAAATGCTAAAAATATATTCTAAATATACTTTAAAACCACTCAAATTCATAATTTATCTATATAAATTATTTCGATTAAAAAAGTTGTTTTTGATTAAAATTTAGTAATTTTCACTATCCATCAAAATATTAAAGTTATCCAAAAAGTACCAAAATTTCACCTTAGGCTAAATTCGATATTACGAATCCAAAAATGAAGTCCATTTTTAAATATAAAATATATATAATTTCAAAAAGTATGTATTACTATTTATAACGACTAGTTTGATTGGTTGTGGTGTGTGTTAGAACTCAAAGTTGCGTACAACACACGCTACTATATTATTCAATGGAAAGCATACCGTAGAAGCTTGGGATGTTTCATTGTAAATTTTTGATGTCCCCAATTAGTCAAAGAGTTTAAAATATTGTATTTAAAAAGGGTTCACTATTAAAGTTGGTAAAAGTGCATTTTTGAAAAATACTTCATTTATCTGAAAAAAATGAATTTTTCTTACATTATGTCTAAGAAACTCATAATATGGATTCTAAAATTATAAGGATCATATAAAGTTTAAAATTTAGTTAATACTATTCATAACTTCTTTAGAATGGATTGTTTGGTAGTTCATGGTGCGCTTGAACTCGGTGTTGCGTGTAGTGCAAGTTATTGAATTATTTTGAAGAAATAACACACTATGAAATCTTGTGGTGTTACATTATCCCCTCCTTAAATAAATTTCATCCTAGCAATTTGAAATTGTTCTTCAAAAATAAAAGTTTGAAAATTGAAAATATCTATGTGGGAAAACCCACATCAGAAATTGGGTTACTAAAATTTAGTCTTAATATGAGGAAAAGAGAAATGAAAGGGTCACCACCAAAATATGATCTCGATTAGGAGAACATTGGTGGAAATTAGTGACATATAATTAGAGGAAAAACGTAAATATTTATAGGTATTGATTGAGGTCATCAATCACAAACAAGCGTAAAATTGAGGTTCTTAAATTCATCAATCTATGATGATTTGAAATACCATCAGTTAAACAAAACATAGGGTATTAGGATAACATATTTTTTGTTTTAGGATTCCTTAAATAAAGTATAGGAATTAATTTATTCATAGAATAAGAGAAGAAGAAAAATATATTCTTTACAAGTAGAGTTCCATCATTTAACTAATTTTTACCACAAACTCATCTTTCACTCTAAAAGATAATAGAACGTAAAATAATAATCTATTTATCCAATTCGTATAGGGTAAAAAAAACAAATTTATAATTCATCTACCATATATTTAAAAAAACTACATTATTTAATCTCGGACATCACGTGGGTCAGTGGTAGGTGATACACCCTTTTCGCCCTTTGGTTGTGGGTTCAAGTCTTGTGGCCTTGCCGGACGTGACAGGTTGCCGCCCAACCTCCTGGTTGTCCTTTTATGGAAATCCAAAATAATCCAAACTAGAACAATCCAAAATACTTCAGTCCAAAATTTATAAGGAAGGTAAACACAGTAAAGATCCTTTTTTCCGCGTAATAACATGTGAACACCTTCATCATGTATTCTTTTAAAACACTGAAACATCCTGAATTACCATAAAACCTTATTGATTACATTCATGATCCCTTATTCCTTAAACAATAATAGATATACTCCTTCAATCCAAAAATGTTTTAAACCCCAACAATGATGGAATATACAAATCATTAATCAGTTTCAAGGTAGTCAAGAATATCCAATATAATTTATCAAAATCAATCATGTATTATTCCAAAATCACTACCTCGGTATCAGAACTTTATTATCGTTTATCATTCTCTCAACCATATATTTTCCAAAACTTTATCCTGCTATTGAGTCACTTTTCTTTGTTCCACACAATCTCAAGTCCTCAATTAAATAGTACTGTAGTATAATCCTTATATACTCCATAATTATTATAACAAGTACATTGTTGATACAACACTCAAATGAAATAATCAACACAAGAACTATAATCATTCCTCTTCATTTGTGGTAGTATCATAACTTGATTATTATCCAATAACATCATTTGCGGAATAGTCTGATGACTGGGACATAGGTTTGCATAGTGTCCAAACTCCTTGCAAATGAAGCATTGTACATTTGAAACCATTTTCTTACCCTTGCAGTCACGTACTTTGTGCCCTTTTCCTCCACACTTATAACAAACTCCTATTCTTTTAAGGCAAGTTCCAGGGTTTTTCTTCCCATAGTTATCATATATAGGAAAAATCTTCTTTTACCTCTTCCCTTTATCCCTCTTTCTCTCTTCCATCATTTTCTTCTCTGGATTCCATTCAAAGCCATAGGACTCAGTAAACTCTTTACTTATCTTATAAACACATGATATTATTTCTTCATATGATGATAATACATGGGAGACTATTTCTCTTAAAAATTCTGGCTTAAGACCATGAAAGATATGACCCTTCATTCTTTTTGGATCATGTGAATTGTTGGAGTTCTCATTCCTTCTACTGGGCACCATTTCTAAACAATGGAATACACTAGATTAGTTTATGAATAAAAATACCTAATCCCAAACTTGTAAGACACATAACATAAATTCAATAGTTTATGGATATAATCCATAATCATAAAAATTTCTTTTTTGAGGAAGTATATACTGATAAACCCTTCATAATGGTTTGTAAAAAATGAGAATTATCCTAAGCATATCCCCCGGGAGTGTCGTAACCAAGAGTGCAGCAAGTCCTGTTGTCGTGCACCAGTTCCCGTTCGAGTCTAGCTCAAAGTGGTGTTTTCGGGTATTACCACTAGGTACATCTGTGCCAGAGCCGCCTCTACTTTCTCGTATCCAGACAAGGATGTATTTCTCGGAAAACTCAAAAAATCTCTACAATACCAAAATTCTAGGAAGTTCTTCTATACTAAGCCTCAAAGTTCATCTTAGGTCTACGTGCTCTAATCAAAGTTTATCTAAATATAGCTTCCAAGTTTTGTACTAAACTTCCTATGATACCAACTGTAACGCCCCGACCCCAGTTACCTAGAGTCGGTGCATTATTATATAACATTGGCATGATCACTAGAAGGATTAAATCTTGAAAGGCAGATTGGTTTAGTAGCCTTGGAAACAATAGATATATTCATAAGTCTTACATTACATCATAAAAATGAATACTACAACAACATGTTTTCTTCATATTCCACACTCATATCCCCACATACTATCCCTGCAGGTCATTCATAATTTACTTCTTCATACCCTGGGAAAAATAAAACATAGAAAATGGGTGAGCTCAAATGCCCACTAAGGATAACAATATAGGAGAAACTTTCATAAATAAGAATAAACATTTAAGGCAATGTATAACTAAAACAAAAGCCTTTTAAACATGAACTTCAACATTTTATGGAAAACATAAAATAAAATAATGCCATTTACTTATTCATATGGATATTCTACTAATCGAATAATCACATGCAGTATCAATAACCACTTTCATAATGATGGAATGCATAATGCCAGACTATCATAACCACATAGCCAAGGCCTCGTGCAAAGACTACAAATAAGATTTTGTCAAGGCCTTTTGCCAAGACACTAGTTTGTCTCATGAGACCTACCAATGCATCTATGAGCTATAGCGGGCTCCACCCGTCACATATTAAGTCCAATGCATTCCCATATGAAAAGGTTTAAACATAACATAAACATTTGTATTAAAACTAGCATATGAAATGTCAATACTTTCACCATTAACTATGAACGGTATGAAAATAGCACATCCACAGTCAAACATATCACAAAATCTTCAATACAATATAGAAGTTTTGTATCATAATAAATCAACTTCAAATAAGCATAAAATCCATCAAAGGATGTTGACATAGATGAAATCAAAACTCTTTTTAGAGAAATATCTCTTTCTATTTTGAAATCATTTAAGAGTCTTATATTTATGAAATAAAACATTTTCTTTGAAAATATTCTTATAAGCTTGTAAGGGAAGCTTCGACGATTTTATAACGGTGGAAAATAGCCGCACCCGCTGTTTAGGTTAAAAAAACATTCTTACCTTAATTCTGTCAAAAAGGTTAAAAAGCACCTTATTTTGAAAACGACGGAAAGATTCCTTTATAAACCTCTTATAAAAAGTCAAACAAGGGTATAAATGAAATTAACCCATATTCTATTAAATAGTAAAAATGTTTTGAAATTCATTTTTAAGAAACATGGATGTCGATGATAAAGAGATCCCGGTAGATTATTACGTATAAACAACTTCCGATAATGAAGAGATTGCGAAATAAACCTATACCTTGTACTTTTTCATGGTTGAGGGTAGGATAACCTCCTGTATAATGGTGATATAATTGTTATTAAATTATAAAAGAATCATATATATTAATATGATATCATATATGATCTTTTAACATTACTTTGTTAATAATATCTTAGTATTATCGTTGTTTCGGGTGTAAACTTACTCGTTTTATTTTATATGTTTTGTTACGTAAGACATGTTTGTAATGGATAGGATATATCTTAATAATATCCAGAATTATATAAAGTCCTTAAACATTCTTTTTAAATCCTCAAATTATTATTATACTTGAATGGATATGATAGAGAATGAATCTCATCGCGTTGGTGGAGACGGTAGTCTGTACGTACGCACGAGCGACAATATCATTCTTTTGATATTAAAAAAATATATAATTGGATGTTATATCATATATACAAAATCATTATAATTTTATATTTATTATTTACAAGAGTTACACATCATTATTATACCCATCCAAATAATTATTTATTGAAGAATAATTACAGCACGACGTGGAGACGGTAAGCTTTACGTACGCATGTATGGTGACATTTTATTAAAAGGATGGAAGGAATAATGAATATGGTTATACCATATTTATAATGAGATTACAGTATATATATGATACTGGAGTTATTATTTTAGAATGGTAACAACAAAGGATGAGGAAGTGGAAGAAGAAAGGAACTTGAAAAAGGGTGGTGAAATCATTACCTCTTCTTTGGGTTCTTCCTTTTGATTTGATCAAAAGGGATCCTTAGGTTGGCTTTATGATAAAACTATGGACTCTAGGTTGTAGTGAGGGAAGTTGGGAGAGTATTTGGGCAGAGTTTGGCCGAACCATAATGCTTTGAAGGTGTGAAGAAATGAGAAGGATGAGTGCCCTTTTATAAGAGGGGTGATGGGAACCTTTGGAAAAGCTTGAAATATTAATTTATAATAAATTCATATTCCGTTTCTAATGGATCCAAAGTGGATTATTTAACTTTTATGTTGGTGATAGGTCGCAAACCATTAAACCAAGAGAATTTAGAAAGGTTTGGGTTATTATATTAACCTTATCTTTTAGTTTTAACTCTTAGTTAATTAGTTTGACATTTACCATGTCACTTTGTATTATTATATATTATATAGTTAATAAACATACTATATACATCCAAGAGACCCTCAAGTGGTCCATTAATGATACACCTATCATGATATAAGTCTCTTGGCCAATCCTTAGATTTTTAGGAATTTAATATCAATTAATTATATAATATTTGTTTTAAAAAAAACTTTATGTCAATTTTGACACTATTCAATAGTTGATTTTTTTGATACTCATAACAGAATTATTACTTCGACAAAAGTCAATTAAATCAATCCTAATATGTCATATTATCCTAGAAAATTATTTTAATTCATTGAAAGTCTCAAATTGTATTTATTTGTGTATTTATAATATCAATTATTTTAATTTTTCACTATTATGGTAATTACTGCATCATCATTGTGTCATAAATAAATTATATTATTTAATGTCTAAAAATTATAAATAAAATATAATTATGTAGGAAATATTTTTTTCTTTATATTGAGTATTTATAGTCGAAATGAAAATATATATAACCCTATGTAAAAATTGTTTTTTTAAAAGATATATGCTTATGTCATTTTTGTACTTATTTTAACTTAATTAAATTAAAGTACCCCTATCACCTACAAGTGGCTCCATGGGGTCCCAAAATCGACCCAAATATGCCTATGGTCGAAAATGTATCAACCAATAAGGTTTGGACACGTTTTATGGTAATTTAGTATTATTATAATATTATTTATTTAACCCTTGTTTACCGGATTTACCCTTAACCATGGTAAATAAAATATTTACCGCAGTAATTATTCAAAATGTCTAAAAATAAAAGTTACCCATTTACACAATATGAACATCATGATTCCAAATATGGAATCCAATTTTACAAATTCAAAACATAGAAGTGGCAGAAATTAATTTAAAATTAATTTCCGTTGTCAAAACAAAAAGCGTGTTTTTAAGATATAATAACTATCAAAAGATTGATACTTGTTTATGTTCGGTTTAATTGTGAAATTATGTCCAATGACCAAAATTGTATTAAATGGTAAAAATATATTCTAAATATACTTTAAAACCACTCAAATTCATAATTTATCAATATAAATTATTTCGATTAAAAAAGTTGTTTTTAATTAAAATTTAGTAATTTTCACTATTCATCAAAATATTAAAGTTATCCAAAATGTACCAAAATTTCACCTTAGGCTAAATTCGATATTCCGAATCCAAAAATGAAGTCCATTTTGAAATATAAAATATATTTAATTTCAAGAATTAGGTATTACTATTCATAACGGCTAGTTTGATTGGTTATGGTGTGTGTTAGAACTCAAAGTTGCGTACAACACACGCTACTATATTATTCAAAGGAAAGCGTACCGTGGAAGTTTGGGATGTTTCATTGTAAATTATTAATGTCCCCATTTAGTCAAAAAGTATAAAATATTGTATTTAAAAATGGTTCACTATTAAAGTTGGTAAAAGTGCATTTTTGAAAAATACTTCTTTTATCTGAAAAAAAGGAATTTGTTCGTACATTATGTATAAGAAACTCATAATATGGATTCTACAATTATAAGGATCATATAA
This sequence comes from Viscum album, assembly GCA_963277665.1. NCBI lineage: Eukaryota > Viridiplantae > Streptophyta > Magnoliopsida > Santalales > Viscaceae > Viscum > Viscum album. The sequence continues at coordinate 130,750,687 of OY728134.1, read as the reverse complement.
AGTTTAAAATTTAGTTAATACTATTCATAACCTCTTTCGACGACTTGTTTAGTAAGTCATGGTGCGCTTGAACTCGGTGTTGCGTGTAGTGCAAGTAATTGAATTATTTTGAAGAAATAACACACTATGAAATCTTGGGGTGTTACAGATATCCCATTGAGTTTTATGTTCGTTGGAATATTAAGATCATGTCAAGGAAGAGTTAAATAATATTTTATATCCCATGTAATAAGATATTATAAAATGTACATACTACCAAAAGACACTATACTTATAGAAAACATTCATATTATTTTGTATAGTTATTTGTAATAAAACATATATTAACTTTTAATAAATGGAATGGTTGTTATTATGGCTATTATAGAAAAAAGATAAGTTATTTTTTGGATTATTATCTAAAAATTATAGAGAAAGCCTTAGTGATGAGACTATGAATATTAAAAAATCCTTATTTTTTTGTATGTATAGAATAAATTGTTTTTCAAAAAATACATCAATTTATAGATACTGTAAGTGGATGAGGTTCTAGAACAGATGTATCTATGTGTAACATCTGTGAGAAGTTATTCCATGCCTGACTCTCGGTAATCTGGTACATGAAAACTGGCGTTATAGAACACTTGGTTTGATAATCATGGGGGATATGATTTGGTAAATTCCTTATCTCATTATGAAAATTTATCAAGGAAATAATTATCATGATAATATAAGTTATGAAATTGAACATGGATAATATAGGTTGAATCCTAGAAATAAAGATGTTACTAAAATAAATTTAATATATATGTTATCCATTTAATGTCATTGGATTCCACTTTTATGTGTCCATCAATTAAAATACTCTTCCACAATTATTCCATTTATCATAGAAGATTCCCAATAATAAGAGGAATTAGGTTAAAATTTATGCAATGGAAATGTAATGATTTCCCCAATGAGATATCCAATCTGATGGGAGTGAGAATCATAAATATTTTCATGATAGTCTCTCAACTAAATTACGTTATGAATATAAACTTGGATTATGAGGAGTGGACAACCCCCCCCAAATATAGAATAAGCCACAACCGAGATCTTCGGAAAATAAAGGCCTTCTACCTTCAATAGTAAATATGATACATTAATCAATGAAAAATGGATCAAGTCTATTGAAAATATATTATCCATCCTTCAATTCTTTTACCAGAGAAGGTTCTTCTAATTGTTTATCATTTTGAAGGAGAAGTTGATCAGTGTTGGAATATCGATCACAAATTTGAATCATGAGTACGATTTCTAAATAATGGAGTGGGTGTGATTCTAGAAAAAAGAAATCGATAAATATTTTCCTCACACTATTAATCTAAAAATAGAACGGAAAATCCATTAACTCAAGAATCAATTTGATGAATCAATTTTCGGTGTATAAGGGGAACTTCACATTACATGCACAATATTCTTACGGTTTTTTCATTACACAGAAATGCAACAGTAATAGCTTCTTTATTAGGATAAAATGTTGCCAATGAAAATCATTGGTGATTTGTGAATTTAATATCTTTTTAAAAAAAATTAGTTTCACCCCAAAGTCAAAATAGAGATCATAAAATCACAGGGTTATCATGGGGATAAAAAGAAAAAAGTTGAGAGTAATTATAGTGGATAGATGAAGAAATATAATACTGCTAAGAAATTTCTACACTACTATTGTCAAAGGTGTCAGAAGAAGAACCCCATAATTTTCCCAAGGAAATAATGTAATGCATTGGGTGAAAAAAAGAATGGAACATAGATAATAATTATCGATGGGAGAAACCAACTAATGCGATGAAGGCAAATAATTCTCTAGTGAATCCTCATCACATTTTTCATTATTAAAATAAAAAGAACTAGGAAAATTGGAAAAAATTCCATGCGACAGTTTTTTTCAGAGGTAACCAACAACCTCAAAGGAATTAAGGGAGGTCTTTTTTCTATCTCTACCATTGAAGTGAATCATAAAATTTATGTGGTGAAATGTCTTATAGTTATTCATTCAATAATAGTGAATGCATATTTTTATTTTTCTTCTACACATTCGTTAATATCATTAATTGTTAGTAGAACTATCAAAATACCACTACAAAGCATCGAAGTAATTATGTTAGTGAAAGGGGAAAATGTGGAAAATATTGCCTCCCATGTATATAACTCATTTTTAATAAAAAATTTGTTGAAAATAACAAAAAATCATTACAATACATACTATTGTTTAATTTGATCCAATTATAGGCATGTATAAGACTTCCCTATATAGAGGAAACATAAATTTTTGCAAGAAGAAAAACACTATGGTGAAACAACTCTCGATTCTATACAACTGCATAGTGGAGGATGAATCTTATTTAACACCACCATATAAATAATGAATATTTTTTCCGTATGAGCATGTTTATCAAGATCAAATGGTAAAGTCTAAGGAAATAATTATCCTTGAAGAAATTCTTATTGTGATGGAATTTGACGATGTGTTTCTTAATGAAATTCCTGGTCTTCCGCCAAGATAAGACATTGAATTTTCTATTGATATTATACTAGGGGAAATTTCAATATCCAAAACACTATATTGGATAGATGTTTCTGAACATGGGGAACTAAATAAAAAACTAAAGTTGTATTTTTATGAAGGTTTTATATTCCCAAGTGATTCACCATGGGGTTCACTAGTCCTCTTTGTCTAAAAAATAATGTGTCAATGGAGACTTCTGTTGATTATCAGGAGCACAAAAATATCAAAATAATGAAAAAATATCCCTTTCATGGGATTATTTTATATTTTGACTATATATGTGAAGATACATATTTCTCTGTGGTGGATATTGGGTCGATATATTATATAATAATGTTGAAGATGGAAGAAATCTCCAAAACGATTTTCAAACAAGGTATGGTAACTATGATTTCATAGAGATGCCTTTTAGGCTCACTAATGCTCCAGTAATCAACATAGACTTGGTGAATAGATTATTTAGAGATTAAATGAAATAAAATTAGGTGGTCTTTATAGAAAATATTCTAATATACTCGATATGAAATGAGGTACATGAGGAGCCTTTGAAAACTATGCTAAAAACCTCACGAAATGAGAACCATTATGATAATTATATAATGTGTGAGTTCAGTTTTAAGGAATTATCATTATTATGTAATATCATTAAAAACAATTTTATGTCTATGGATCCTTTAATTAAAATATAAATTAAAGATTGGATGAGTCCAAAATCTGTGATAGATATTTATATTTTTCTTCAGTTAGCTGGGAATTATCATTGATTTGTGAGAAATTTTTCATGATTGGAAAACCCTATTACCAAGTTAACTCAAAAGAGAGTAATGATTCTTTATTATTATTAATGCAAATAAATATTCATATATTTTTAAAGGAGTCTTATAACTTCTCCTTTGATCAGACTACCTATATGCGGAGAAATTTGAATAATATTTAGCCCTTACTCAAAGAAGAGATTAGGTAATGTGTTAAATAAAAACGATAATTTCATAGACTATGCATGAAGGATGTGGGATGTTCATGAACAAAACTAACTGATGAATAATTTATATTTGGCTATATTGATAATTTCTTTGAAAATATTGTGGAATTATTTATTTTTGGAGATTTTTAGAATATATACTGATCACAAAATTATCAAATATTTATCCTCATAGAATGAGATGAACATGTGCCAATGAATATGGTTACAGCTAATGAATTACTATTACTTCTCATTTCACTACAATCATATTATATAAAATATTTTTTTAAATTCTCTATATACAAAGGATCCAATAAATTTCTTATTTATGAGAATTGAGATGGTTCTAATCATCTCACAATAGAAGCAGATTGACATTGGAACCATAATGGAAAGAACATAATCAATCCTATCACAAATTATTTCAGAACTGTCACATCTTGAAAGTAAAAAAGGATTCTAAATGAAATGATGGGGGAATTTATAAGAAAGAAGAAACTATAAGGAATAAAAAATTCTTGATGTACCTTGTTAATGAAGAAGGAATTGTGAGATTTGGGTAGAGAGTATGTTTTATATAAAATCCCAAGATAAATAAGGAAATAATGGATAATGTGAATAGATAAAATTTAACCATTAACCTAATAAGAAAAAACATGTATTAAGATAACTATGAGCATTATTAGTGGGATAATATGAATAAGGAGATCACTGAATATAATCAAACTACTTGTAATGTTAGCATGTGATAATTGAAAGGCACATGTCTAAGGGGATGATGAAACCATAGCCCATAACATCATGAAATTGTGAGAACATCACCATGGAATTTTTACCAGACATCTGAATCCATCCATAGGAAAAATGCTATATGGGTTATTGTGGGTCGTCTTACAAAGACTACAAAATTTGTTACTGTTGAAGAGATTTTATCACTAGATCAACTTGCATGGATATAAATCAAAGAAGATTTATGGATACATGGATTTACACTATCAATTATATCTGTTCAAGATCCATTATTTACCACCATGTTTTAAAAAAGTATCCAATATGATATGTCCACTTATATGAACATCAGTACGACCTATCATCCTCAAACTAATCTCTAATATGAGAGAATTATTCAGACACTAGAAAACATTTTTTTAGCATGTTATATGGACATAAAGGGTGATGGGACTAACATCATACTCTAGTAAAATTATCATAAAAATAGTTTCCATTAAATAATCCAAATGGATCAGTAGGTAGCACTTTATTTGTATAAGCTAAGAAGAACAGCCTGTTGGGAAGAAGCTAGGGAACAAAAACATCTATGTCCTAAAATGGTGGAAGAAATAATTGAGATGGTTAAGACCATTAAAAATCACATCAATGATTCTTAGAGATGATAAAATAGCTATACTGAAAATCATTGATGAGACCTATAGTTGGATGTAAAATACAAATTATTTCTCTGTGTATCTCAACAAAAGAATGTGATGATATTTGGGTAGAAGGGAATGCTTTTCCCAAGGTGTATCTATCCATTTGAGATCCCTAATGACATTAGTGTGGTGGAATATCAACTATAAATGAAACCAAACCTATCTCAAATACACGACATATTCCATTTATCCCTCATGAGGAATTGAATTCCAAAACCAACACATGTACCCAATATAGAGGTGGTATAATTAGATAATTACATTTCCTTTGATGTTATGCCGATAATGATCGTAGATTGTATAGTTGAAGTTATTCAAAATATGACAATGTACCTCATCAATTTGCTATGGAGAATCTACATGTTTTAAAAGGAAATATGGGAAATGTGGGAGGTGATGAAGTAGATATAATATCATCTATTTTATTGATGGAAAATAAAAATTTGAGGGATATATTTCATTACAGGGTGATGATTTTAATAACCTGAACCATTATAAATAAAATTCCCCCTTACAATTATTATAAATGTATTATTATGTAATATTATTATTGAAAAACATGAATTTAGTTTATTTTAATTTATCAAATTATATATAAATGACCATTAAATATCATTACCATTGATAATTTATTTATTGGACAACAATAACATCATTTGAATAAATATATTGTATTAAGAAATAAAATTGACATTGATAAAGGAAGTTATTGCATCAACAAGTTGTATCATACACTACCAAGAACATTTATCAGAGATTATAAGGGATATATTGTTTTTTTATTTTCCCTAGTTCATTCATAATCCAAGATTCAGAAAATAAATAATTAGAGAAACTATTCATGGGAGAAGTTACAGATCATCTGGATCACGACTGAGACCATGTTCATCAAATGACCCCATGAAATCCCCACCATCCTGTACCTTACTGTTACTTTATATGATAGTGTACTGAAGTTATTTGTATCAAGAACCAATAAAAATAAAAATGTATATTAATTTTTCTATATTAATGAATATATTTTTATCATTAAATTTTTACTTGGTAAATGATTTTTAAAACACGAATTCTATTCTTAATTTATATTCTAAATAAAAAAAGAATAAATTAATTTTTTGAATTTTAAATAAATAATAAATAATATCTATATTTTTATTAAAATAAATATATCAAATATAAATGATCATATCATTTTAGGATGTCAAATGTAGTTTTTATAAGTGCTCAAAAATGATATTATCAAAAAAACCCATATTTTTCAATAAATGACTGTTTTTATTCTAAAAGTTAATATTCCATTAATTATAAAAAAATCGGTAAAATGAATGTTATTTTTGAAAATAGAATGTCAAAATTATTTGATGGTAAATTTTTCATAAGTTTCAACTGTAGTAAAATTTTCATGTTAAAATTAAATATTGTATAAATCTAATTTCTATTTTACGAGATCATAATAACCTAAATGTTATATAATTATTAATATAAATGGGATATACAACCAAATAGTGTTTTTCCCTTAAGAAATATAATACCATTTTAATGACATAATGGGATGGGTTTTGGTTTTTTTAATTTTGATACATAAAGTCTAAAACCTAAATAATTCATAAATCCCTCTCTTTTCCTATATAAAACCAACCTAATCATGCATTTATATGCAACAAAAATAATTTTATTATGATAAAACATGACCCTGAACAACCTAGATTCCTCTCAAGGAACCTTAGGATCTCAATAAATCATTCCCATGCCTTCCAAGTCATGAATTGATGTGAGTGAATCGCATATTACACTCTCTGTTTTACCTAGAACACATTATATTTTATGTCTAATACTTTTCCTTTTAGGTACACCCATTACCAAGCCAATATTTTCTAAGGATTATTTTTCTCTATACATATTCCTCCATTATATTATCACATAAATTTCAAAAATTATAATGTTGGGGGTATGATTTTACATACCCCTATTACTTCACCTTTTATGTACAAATAATGAAAGACCCCTTTCTCACTTATCAACCATTTTTATGAGTATTTATTTAACACTATTATGCAGCCGAAATTTCACAGTGATTCTCAATTCCAAAATACTTATGTACTAAATACTATACATATTTTTATATTTGGGGTATTAAACATTATACACATTGAATTATTTATTTTTTAATTTCATTTATGTATTACTCATTACTTTATAATTGAATAAATTGAGGTATTTAATAAATCCATGTTGTATGATCCTTGTGGAAATAATATGCATGGGAATCATATTATTATGATTATTGCACCTGGATAGTACTCCAATAAATTGGGTAATATTTACTATTATTATGAATCATTTTAAGGAAGGGGTGGACCTCATTACTTTATTGTAACTTGTCCACCATGAATCCATAGTGTATTTATACATGAGTTGTGTTTGCGATGTAGTGTTTCAATTTGTTTCCACATTTCCAATGTTATGACCATCATGTTATATCATTATATTGTATTCATATTCCTTTTTCCCCATTGATCATCACTATTTTCTTATTTTTTTAAATTTAATAATGATATTCCTTGTTTATTCCCATACTGGGCGTTATAGCTCACCACTTTCTTATGTTTTTTCCTAGGATATCCCTGAGGGTTTTATGGTTGTTGTTATATTATAATCATTTCAAGGAAGTGTTAAATACACTTTATTATCCCATGTTTTATGTTTTTTTATGTAATAAAGATTTGTTTTTCCATAATAAATTTATCCATGGAATCCCTTTGGTGTAAACCTGAAAGTGTTTCCCAAAGAAAAATGACATTCATCCTTAAACTCTTTTTCTTTTTTCCCCACCACCTGAAGTATTCTTATTCAATTCTCACATTTAAACCATCGTATCCAAAATAAATTAAATAGTTTTTATATGAAGGGTTTAACAAACACTTATAGAAACTTCCATAAAATGGGTAATGAACTTAGTTTCAGATATATATTGAATTACCGCCTCACAGAATGATGTCATTCATTTTTTCTATTACCACCAATCAGGGTTAGTATTTATGATGGATAAACAATTTATATATGATAAATGTTATATTTATTTTATTTTATTCTTTATTAATTGTTTTATTACACATACCTATATACATTCCATTTTGAGGTAATATGTTAACATCGTTTTTGGATGTGTGGACTACCGCCTCCTCAAAGCATTATGATTTTTTCACAATATAATTCATACATATGAAGGATGGTTTTAATAACAATATTTGGAATATATGACATAGATATGATAATAGATTTATAATTTAAATATATATCATTAATGATTGATTCTATTTATATAGAAAATAATTAACAGTGGTGTTAATGTGTAGGTATGACATACCGTCTCCATGAACAGTGAATTTAATTCCCTATATCAAAATTTTATTGATTTTTATTAACATATATAATAAATATATATTATATTAAACAATAGTTTAAATTATGTAGAGTATTGAATCATGACCTAGGTAATAGAAACCAAAAATATCAATCCAAAACTAACTAATGAAACTAGGAAATCAACACCAAAAATAGTAAATTTAATGAATGATTGTTATTAAACAGGTAATAAGAAACAATAAGAAGACATTATATGATATTATGAATTTGATTATGGTTCTAGTATAAGTTAGTAACATTATTATAACCATTATTAAAGATGATAAAAGACATCCATAAAACATGAAACACAAGGTAAGGGGTTTTTAACACACTTTTTTACAGCTGTGAGATTATTATAATATTCAACACTGACTTATTTTTTATGATATACATAATAAAATTTTTATAATATTATATAATTCATAATTTTATATTTATGTTATTTATTTTTTTAACATTTAATTATCTCATTCAAGGATTGTTGACTTGAAAATTTGTCAATGATAAAAGTTATCATTGCAATATCACTTTCCTTTCTAATTTTTAACACTCTCTTGAAAAAATCTCATTCTTAAGATCTTTTTTTCATAAATTTCCATATTAACATGAAAATAAAATTATTATTTTCTAAACCATATACCATTTCTACATAGGGTTTTCACATTGGTTTTAATTCAACTAATAATATAATTATTGATAAATATGTTTCATTAATCAATACAGATATTACACAGGGAACATTTTTTTGGAATTAAATCGATTATTTAATCTATGAGGAATGATTTGGACATATACAACATGATAGGGGCCCGGTTATAGATACCCCTTTGATGAATTAATAGTCACATGTGATGAGTCAACTGGCTAAATTAGATACATTTCTATGTTATATGCTTCACCTTCTTATGAAAGCTATATAGGGAAAAGGTAATATGTATCTAGGAAAAATTGTGTCAAATAATTGCACATTTCCATCATTCAGATTAAGTTATTATTTATCACTAGGATTATTTCATTGAATTTTCTATGTATGTAGTTTATTCTCAATTTATTGATTAAATGTCATGTGATTCACATACTTACCATTAAATATTTATTATACCTTATCCAGTTATTTTAATTTAATGTTTTTTAATTTTTTACCTTTCAATGTTGATTTGTTCTCATTGATTCATTATTTATTATGTTTTACATGTACGTAATGATCATCTAAAGTCACAATTAATTTATTACATTTCCCATTGTTACGATGAAGAAATATTTGAATATGCTTTCCAGGGTGTAGTTTATTTCATTTTATTTTTTATCATTTTTTATATTTTTTATTTGAAAATATAACATGGACATCATGTATGTAGTACAATATTCCAAAGCTGAAAAACTATGTGGTTATTTAGGAATTTATAACTGGTAATCATCTCAATTTAATGAAATTATGCTCTAGCTTGGGGCTTCTAGGGTTATGGGATTACAAATTCATTATTAACATGTTTATTCAAATAAGAGAATGAAATATTAAATATAGAATGGGAATTAATCAAGTAAATATTTTTTGTTTAATTTCTTATACCAATGGTAAATTTTTTTCTTAATCTCCTCCAAACAGAAGCAATATATATCGAGTCTTATATAGAATGTACCGTGCATCTACAAAGTAAAATTTCTAGAAACTCATAAATAAGTATTATTCTTATAGTGAAACATTAATAATTTGATTCTTGGTAAAACCCTATAAGATCATGTTCATGATTAAATCTGTATAGGAATTTTTCTCCTTGTTATGATATTTTTATTTTAGGAAAAAAATATTTAAAATTATGAAGAAGTGATTCCTTTAAGGAGGGTATAATATAATACACTGATATTTTTAATTTATATTATCATTTAATATAATACTATGTTTTATATTATGCCCCATACTCAACCATGATCTTCAAAAAACAATAAAACAGTATTTTAATATGACTATAATAACCTAATAGTTTATTTAGAAGGATCGAATACGAATAAAAACATTATGATATATATATATATAATAGAATTTATACATTGTAAAAATAATGAAATCAATCAATATATTTAAAAAATAATCAAATATTTGTATCTCTAAAAATAATAGAAATAATTTGAAAAGATGATTTAATATAATATTCGTCAAAAATTGGTTTTCAAAATTTTATACAAGGAAGTTAGAAATAGATTCTACTTATTTTAGAAAATTTAATTAGAAAATTTAAAATTACATTTTAGGTAATAAAATTGAAATTATATTTTCATCAATTTGGTTATTTATTTGATAAAAAGTTTTATTTTATGGTGAAAAGTTAAAAATGTTGCCTTTGGAAAAAACTGTCATTTACATTCATTAAAAAAAATTAAATGTTAAGTAACAAGCTATTTTGGAATTTTTTATTAAAAAATAATATAATATCGATTTGATTAAAAATAATCAAATTTATTTCATATGAATAAAAATTTTATTTGATATTGGTATTAGTTAATTTATAGGTTTAGAAATTTAAAATTCTAGAAATAATTTTTGATGTATCTTTCCAATTTATATTAATATGAATTTCATCCAATTATATTTATTGAAATTTAAATTATATATTTAAAATTTATGATCATTAGTTTTTAATTTTTCAAGGAGTACAATTTAATTTTTTTCACATTTAATACTAATAATGGTAAAATTAAATCAACGTGGTATAGGATGATGTAGGATAAATAGGTTTAAATAATGTTTGATAATTCCTCCAAATCACCACAAAACATGAATTTATTTGATTTTATGAGATTATATACACTATAAGAATCATAAATTAAAAAAATCATAAATTATTACAAATTACCATCATTATTAACTTTGTATTTTTAAGGTTAAAAAATAATATAAAATTTCAATATCATTATTTTAATATTTATAATATTATATCATATTGATAAAATTAAAATTTGAATGGTAATAAAAAGTTATTTTGAATATGGATAATTATTTAATTATATTTTTTATTATTATTATATAGTGTTTAATTTTTCTAAATGCCTACGCAACCCCAACGTAGTGTTTGGGATACTAGATGAAAAACAAAAATTTTGACTTTAAAAAAATTAAAAAATATTTTTTGGATTAATTTTGGTTAATTTTTTTTGTTAAATATAATGTACATGTGATGGTTAGATAGTTTATATTGTAATTCCATTGTTCCCTTGATTCCTTTAATGTTTTTATATTTGAATACTAAAAAAATTAACCTTTAATTGTATTTAATGTGAACTAATTATTCTTAAATCATTAGAATGTTTTAAATATATATATATTGACTCCAGAGAGTTAGAACATTTAGATAATATAATTTATAGATAGATTAAGTGCCACATTGAAATTTTCAAATTACATTATTTAATCACAAAGAGTGAAATTTGTTTTAAATTTGTTATGGTTAAACATGGTTAATGAGGATGGTAAACAATAATGTTTAAAATCATATATAAACTTATGTAAATATATTTTTTTATTAAATATAGACTTTATTATACTAATAAGTATATATAAATAATTTTTAAAAATTTTAAAAAATTTAAAAACATATTTTATTTTATTTTTCATGTATTTAGATGTTTCCCCCCCCAACTCGTCTAAAAAGGGTTGCCTCCTCCCAAGTCTTACTCACAAACATTGACCCACATAGATCAACCAATAGCTTGAAAATCCATCATATATTAATTCCACAAAAACTAGAGCCATTAGTATTTCCATATTACTTTCCTAATTTGGATTAAGGTGTAATCTAATAGAGGATTCTATAGAACAGGTAATACTCTTAACCAGGTTATTTCTTTTTATTTTTGATTTTAACAATTATAATTATTTCCAAACCATGATTATATAATTTCATAATTATCCAAAAGGTAATAATTATTTATTATGAGGATTTTTACCAAATAATATCTCATATTACATCTTAACTAAATTCAAAACATTTCTCATTCGTACATATGACTGAGCGTCTCCACGTAGACGTGTTATTCTATTTTCATAACCTCTTTACATATATGGTTTCAAAGATTAATCTTATGAATATATAAGATATTTTTAAAAATAAGGATTATATAAATATAATATATTATATATGTTCACACCTTTACATCCATTGTAAAATTATAACATCATTTTTTCATACATGTGGACTACCACCTTCATGAAGATATGTGATTTGTTTTTTTATTACAACAAAAAATGGATGATTTTAAAATTTGATATAATGAATAAAATCTATAACCAATAAATTATTAAAACTATGGATATTCTTTAATGATTTCATAATTCTATTAGAAATGGATAATATACCAATGTAATGTTTGAGAAATTGAACTAACAATCTTATATGGATGATATAATCACCAATTATTTGATAAATGAATTTAAAATGATAATAAAAGAATAATAAAAATTTTAATGCACATGAAATATGTTATTAAGAAACTTTTTTATAAAATTAAATTATATATTAATGATTATAATATATTTTTGTTTAATTTGAGTTTGAATATAAGGGTTCTTCATTACCATCACAATTGTTTTGGGATTTTTTACAAACATATTACCCTATGGAATACTATATATCATAATATCCAAAAACCCATCCATTTTATTCTCAGAAATTTATTTTTGTGGTTTAAATGTTTATATTATACTTCTTCTCTAATTTAATTAATAATAATTTTTTATCTTACATAAAATGTTATTTATTAGAGAAAATCATGTTTAATGATTTCATTCAAAAAAATCCATGTAAAGGATTTTTTAAATGTTACTAGAATATTATTATTTATAATCAAATTATTATTTGAATTAATTTTCATCCATATTTGATTATTTGAATATTTATTTAGGTGAATCTTCATTTCAATTTCTAAATGAGATACTTTTTAAATTTTTACCAAAATTTTTAATGAACTAATGATTTTAAAAATTACTACAAAGGTAGAATTTCCCACCATTATAGTCATTATTTATATTTAATGGAAATTTACATGTTTGTATAGTTATTTTCAATTAATAAATTTTCCAAATTTTTTGGTAAAATTATTTTTAGATATTATTAAAATAAATAATTATTATTTTCATAAATTGATGAAATATATTTTTAATATTTTTTTAAATTCTTTATACATTAATGATAAAAAAATAATCCGTGAAATATATTTTAAAATTTTAACATCCATTTTCCTTTGTTATTTTCAAATTAATATATTTTATTAGAAACCTTAATTTTGGCTAACTTCATGGTATTATTTTATACTTTAATGATTTTTTGGTTTTCTTTTTGTTATCATTTCATTATTATAGTCCCTACCACACTCAATAATTTCATTGGACATTATCTCTACATTCAATGAGTATTTTAATTACCTTGGATTTAAAAATAATGATTCCATCCAAATTATGATTTTTAAATCTTCTTCCATTTATATATATCATATTAATTGTGAAATTTTATTAGGAAAATTATTGACCAAGTAAAATATTAAATATTCTAAAATCATTATTGATAAATATTGAATTAAATTGGATTTTGAAATAGAATTTTATTTACAATTAAACACATGATGAATTCATGAGGGTGTGAATGTGATATTTGGTTATAGCTTAGAGATATCCCCGTGATGCATCAATAAGTTTAATGAGACTAAATAGGTGGTCACTTTATATGGGTACTTGGTTTATAAATACCCGTAAAATTAAAGTGTCTTGTCTAAGGAATTGAAAGTAAAATTCATTGTATCTTGGCTAGGTCTGTGATGTTAATATAATAAATTTTTTAACTTATTAATTTTCCATATTAGGATATTAGATTCATTATTAATGTGATTTATTAGTTAATATTATTCATGTATATACATTGAACTCATTATTTTTTTTAAAGGATATGTGCTTTAATTATCCACCATGATATATTTATTATCCAATATTTATTTTTTATTATTTCTAATTTAAGAAAACCATAATAAGAATAAAAAATAATCCATTATTAATTCTATTTTAATATTATATATTAATGTAATATTTTAATGATTTTCATGGATTAAATAGTTTTTTGTATGAATTTGTTAATGTTATAAAATAATTTGTTTACTAAGATTTCTAAACGAAATGATCATTTATTATGAAATCATCTGTATCATGGACAAATTAAAAAATGATAACATTTTCTGTATTACTAGAGTCGAGGAAACTATATTAACTTTTTCATATTAAATACTTCAATATACATTAAATTAAAAATTATATAATAAAATATCTAAATTTTAATTCACCTAAATATTGTCCTTTTGCAATCCAATTATATAATACATTCAATTAGTTATAAAGTGTATATTGATGATTTTTCACTAGATCATTATGGATAGAATTTATCATGTTAGGTTTTTGAAGCACAATACCAATATACAGAGACTAATCCCCCTATACATTGTTGTTACAATATAAACACAATTAATAGAAGTAAGGAAATATAGTGAATTATTATCAATGATATTTAAACGGAAATCATTATATATTATAATAATCCACTCCAATTAAATTCCATAATTCTGAATGATTTCTTTTAATGTACATCATTTTTTCATGTTTATATCCATCCTGAGAAACCAAGTATCAATCAGTGTATAAATGTTATTGTAAGTTAAACTAAAATGAAATTAATATTTAAATAATGAAAAACTCCATTTTATTGGTCTTTCTCACAAAACATTATTAGCCTTAATCCTTTAAACATATATCTCACTAAATAATATCACTATTCCATTGAGGGGTTTTGATTCCTAATCAAGAACCACGATTTATTGGTTACACTAATACAAATCTAGTTATAACATAAAAAATTAACCCTTGTGGATCTATGGTAGAAAACTATTATTTAAATGATATAATATTCAATGTAATTTCCCATTTTATATAAAATTATAATAATCAACCCTCATATGTTCTAATAATTGTAATTTTGTTGAATTTTATATTCGATGGAGTAGTGTTGGGGATTCCATCCTTGAGTTGATCATTATTTTTATATCTACTGTCAATATTAAGTATAATTTAATTCTCACCATCCTTATAACATTCTTTTAGGTGACCCTAATTTAGATTTAAATTATGAATTATAGTTTAATACATATATTTGTTCATTTATACCATCATCAATTTTGAAACAAGCCAAATATGATACTGTAATTCACGTATCCTTTTATATTATTCTACTATAATTGCTATGAGTTATTTTTTCTTGTCTTGTATAATGGGAGAAATTTCAATCTCTGGGCCTTCCCCATTTTCATAGACTATATCATTTTCATTGATTTATTCAAGTATTAAATATTGTGTTTGGTACTATGTATATTTAGTGAGATGATCCAAGAATAACATAATCATACATTACATTATTTTAAATGAATATTCATTATATATGAAAATAATTCACACACTAGAACCTATATGTTTTTAACCTTTGGATATTACATACACAAACAACATATTTTATAAAAAAAAATAGTCCCTATAAATAATCTCCACAAATTACACCTTCTATACAGATCATGTAAATTAATTTTTTTTCAATACCTAGGAAATATAAACATAGGAAATGGTGATCTCAAATGCTATATACAGGTAAACATAGGGAACAAATTAAATATTATAAGTGATGACAATATTAACTAGTGTGTATGAGAACATAATAAATTTACATGAACATATCAAAAAATAAGTCATTCCTAATTAAATAGGGATAATATATAATGAATAATAAAATCTGGCTGTTTTCATAATCGTGAGAAATAAGCCATAAATGAATAAAAAAACTTAATCAATATTAATGAATTATAAAAAATTAACATAGATATGTCTCATAAAAATATGTATGGCATTAATAAATAATAAAAAATCATTTCATATGTCATGTTTCACCACCAAGACCACTATCACATAGAGGACATTGTCCCATAGAAAATAATATTGGGATTACTCCACATTCACATAAACAAAGAGTATTTGGATCAATAAAAATATACCTTATATGAATTTTAATGTGTTATAAATATTTACCCAAGGAATTAGTGGGATATTAAATTTTCATCCCACATACCATGTAATGAAAAATCATAAATATTTTCCCACAAGAAAATAAAAAAAATTATAATTACATCATTACAAATTTACCCCATGAGAAAAAGATGCGTTACATGATAATTTCAACCTGAAATAATTATAACACATACAAATAAATTATTGAGATGGTATTTTTATATAATATATATTAAAATTCAATAGAAAAATTAATAGATTTTTGTATAAATGAAAAGTAGTTCGTAATAAAATTATAAATCCTTTAAAAAACATTATATATCACTTATATTTTTTAATATCATTTATTATAAAAGAAAAATAACTTATAAGTAATTGTTTTGAAAATAATAATGAGAATTTAGTTAAAAATTAATTTACTGAAACATAAAATATTAAAATGGAAGCATCATTTAAACCCAAAGAAAATGCTTGTAGAAATTGACCATGTGAGAAACATTAAGAATTGATTTTTTACAAATTTATATAGAAATTTAAAATAAATTTTAAAAACAATAAAAAAATTTATTTATAAGGATTATGAAACCCATAAAAGTTTAATAAATACATGGAAATATAATATAATGATACTTGACTAAAAATAATTGATAAGGTTAGATCCACTTACACACATCCTTTTGGTTGATAGTGAAACAGAGGGAGGTGACAAGGTAATGAGACATGTAAACACCAAAAATAAATACCGTACAATTTTTTTTTATATATTAAGAAAATTTATTTTTCCTCAATTGTATTATTTAGATAAAAAATATTGAATTCAATGTGATATTGGAAAATAAAATCTTATAATTAATATAAAATTTCATGAAATCATTTAAACATCTTGTATAATAAATATAACAATATTAATCACTTATTTCATAACATTATTCATATACATTCTCATTTATAATCTACAAATATAATAATTTAATACACAGAAATTAGTAAGTTTAGGTTTATTTTCATTATCAAATATTTGTTATTTTTATTCTTTCATACAAGTTTCATAATAGTATTGTTTATTATGACTCATTGAATACACATTCATAATTCCCAAATTAGTCAAGGGGTTTTGGTAATTTTTATTTTAATTATTTATTAAATCTCATAGTCAATTTAGGTAAGGTATGAGTATAACCCACATTAATTAATCCACTTTGATGACTATTTACGTGATTTTAATTAATACAAAAATCTATTTTACAATCAAAACTAATTTCATATCACATAAATCAAATCATATTCCTAACATAAATTAGACTTTAATATCATAAATTAACAAAATTTATGTTTTTATACTCTAACATGATATGAATTTTTAATATAGTAGATCATCATTCATGTTGGTGGAAGAACTACTTATGTAGATAAATAATTATGAGTATAGAGATATATAATTGTTATAGAATTTTTACAAAAGAAGAATAATGTCAGTAGAGAATAATTGAAGGGGGAATGAGGTTATTTAAGCATGATGGTCAGAAGGTAATCAAATATTCGGGAGAAAATCTAGATACTTTCTTTGATGAATTAATTCCTTCTCAACATATGATCCAATAGAATAAAGGATTTTGGACCCTTTATTGGAAGACAATGAAACCAAACATTTAGTGATACTATAGGGGAGTAATATTGCCTATATATTCTTTAGATATACGATATACATTTTTGGATTTATTTTGGTAGGGGTTGGTGACATATATAGGTGAGTATGAGTGTAATTTCATAAAATACACATTCAATACTATTAATGGAATCCTTTTTTCATGTAATGTGAACCCAAATTGGTTAAATAATTGTAATTTGTTGATATAAATTGATTTATCATACTTTGGATGTGAACATGGAATCAGATTTTCATTAATGATTTGATTGCTGGGTAATTTAAGGCCCCACCCAATTGCACATTTTGGTTCTTCTATTTGATTTTCCTTTACTGGAAACTCAATCTGGTTCCCCTATCTATAGCTGTGTATATTCCTAAATTTCAAAGGCAAGCTGTTATCAGAGTTTTTAGGCCCAAAAACTCTTAGAGACTCACTTTGATCAAGAGGATGGGAGTTTGAGCTCATCAAACCATTATGGGCAGACTGTTTCTTACATTAGGACTCACTTATAAATTTATGATACATTCACAAATCTCTTACTAATCTTGATATAGGATTGGTTGTGATAATGAATAGTTGAAGATTAATTCTCTTTAAAATGAAAAATACTATGATTTCTCAGGATAACACATCAAATAAAAATCTGCAGTTCGTCATCATCCATTGGCGACATGTGACTGCTTATATGCAAGAGACTTATGTCTATGTGTTATTAAATTTACCCAATGTATTGTTGTAATTATCATATTGAGGATAGGATTGATTTATTATTACGCATCCTACGTATCCTGGTAAATAAAAGAATCAACAACCATGTAGTTCATTCTTGTAGTTAGGACTTACCCTATGGTATGTAGCCTTATATGTAATGAATTCTCTAACTACACCACCCATCAGTGTTTACATATAGGTTAGAGCGGTTGAAAGATACTCATGATGTCTGAAAAGGTATTCCTTGAATCCCCCTAAGCTGAAGTTAGCTACGCATAGTGTGAGAAACAATGGATAATATATGAACAAACTTATGGAATGTGGATATGGGGTTTGGGTATTGGAATAGTCATTGGGTATATAGTATATAGCTTGGGATTTGAGAAGGAATCCTATGTATCATGGATATAGTAGGAATCATATTCGTCGTATTTTAGTATATGTTGGGACTTACATACTATGGTCTCCGAATATTCATGTAGAAGTTTGTATTATAGATGATATGATAATTTCCTCTCCCTAAGAACACGTGATGCATGTTCGTTGTGAGAAACAAGGGATACAATATAATCAATGTCATTTCCTTGAATAAGGTATTTGGATGTTGGGATTTTCCACAATGATTGATATGGGACTCAGACCTTGGTTAAGGGTGGCCTATGTTTCCTGAATATGGTGATAATCAAAGTCTTCCTATTTCCCATTATATCGACGCTTACACACAGAAGTTTCTTGTGTACCATTACAGAGAATTACAATGAAAATTTCACGATCATTGTGATTCCCTAATCCCACATGATATATGCTCATTGTGAGAAACAATTGATAAATGCTATCGAGTGCCATTTATTCAAATAAGGTCACTAGATAATGGTATTTCCATATAGTTTTAAGGTGGCACTCGGACCTTGAAGAGAGGTGGACTATGTATCCAGAGTATGGTAGGAATCAGACTCATCGTAGTTCCCTTTATATTGAGGCTTACACACTGATGTTTCCCTTATATTTAGTGGTTATATGCCAAGGTAGGGAAATCAAATCAAGCCTTGTGATTCCCATTTGATATGTCTTACTGGTATGGATGGTGTTGCGAGACCCATTTGGAATGCCATGGGATCCATCACACGGTCCATGTATTATCTTCCAAGAGTTTTCACATCTCCTAGATGACACATGTATAGGGTTTCATGAGAGTCATCTCATCCTTGGATTACAGCTCTTGGATACATTATGTTGTCGGGCCATTGTGTATAGATGGTGTCATGAGTCCTCGGGTGACATGCATGGATGCTATCATTTGAGTTAGGTGATGTGTCCGGGTGTTGTCATGTTTCATTGGATGATACATACGGTCACCATTATATGAGCCTGGAAGTGTTTCTTAAAGACATTCAAAGTCTGAGGTGATGGACTCAGGGGATCAACAAGACCAATGTAGTGTCCTCAGGAGATCCATGTGACTCTTTCGGGCATTTATGGATTGTTCTATGAGTCCCATGTGAAGCATCCGGGTGTTGAGGCATGTTATTGGATGACACATGCGAAGCACATATGAGGTTATGTGAGCATATAATCTTATTAAGCCTTCCTCCTATTATCAAAGTTCTCTCCATTATGTTTTGAGTACCTTGGATTTATTTGGTGTGTGTTATTAAAGGTTTTACATGATGAAGTGGGCATGTAGAATATGCTTTGCATAAACCACGGAATACCCACTGTGTGATCGATGATTGATAACCAGATGTCATTATTCCTAGTTCATGAGTATTATAGGTATCCTCAGATTTATTACCTAAAAAGCTACTTGGTCATGTGATCATTCTATCAGAGAAGTCTACAGAAGAGTCTGAGTGTCTGGCATGTGTGGTAGATATCACAGTCCAACCATTTCATCATGTTGGAAGAAGGAATTTATAAGCATCTCCACCCTGTTTTCTTGCCCATTTTTGCGGAGTATGTGGTGTAAGAATAGGATGGAGTCGGTGATTTTCTCCTAGTGGCACATAATTTCATGTGTGTCTTCCATGGGCTACTTCAAATTCATCACTTAATTTTTGTAAAGTTCAAGGCTCTATCATTTATGCATCCTTTATTTTTTATTGATAGTTATTGATGATTTTTCGATCATGAGTTTGTGTCAAAGGACTTCCATGTTGTTATGATGACATGTTTGAGGTCCATACAAGGATTCCAATACAAGTGGGATGAAACTCATTTGAACTTGGGTCACATGTCCAGGGGTCTTGTGGGATAGCATTACATGTGCGATGGGTGTGTTGAATGCCTTTCATTAACTGTGAGTACTACACACCCCCTACATTTTAATCGCCTTTATTCGATGTAACACATGGTTTAAGTCATTTGAGAATTCATGTGTGTTGTCGAGGGTGTTTCTTATATTTTTTGACATGCATCGCATGATCAATATGGGTCACACATGGGGTTAAAACCATTCCATAGTAGAATCAATCAATTTGTCCAAAAACGTCGATGAGGTGTTTTGGGAGCTTCGCATAGTGAGGATGACAAGCCAAAGGGCTCTCACAAGATTAGGAAAACATGTGGTCGAGGAATCATAGTTCCATGTGGGGTTTCAAGGGTGTGGGTAACATGTTATTCTGCAATCAAGAACCACTCTAGCCACCTATCCTATATCTCCTTTTTTAATGTGGTGATGTATTGGAGGTCATGTGAGTTGTCATGTGTAATGGAAATTATTTTTAATCAATTTTTTGATGGCATATTGCAAACCAATATGGGTTATATGGAGAGTATAAAAACCAGTTGTGGATAGGTCCATCGGTCTACATTTAGAGGTCTATGGAGTTGTATGGTCACTCCTGAGGACTTTTATGTATCTAGGCTGAAAAGCAATAGGGGTTTCACGATAAGCGTGAAAAAGGTCACTAGGGACTCAGAATGGTTCATGGGTTTCTAGGGGTGCACGTCACATTTTCATTAGATACAAAGAACCCCTCTCACATCCATTCCTTTTTCTCCAGTGTTTTATGAGATGAAGGATCAGTGGTCTTCCAAGATGGATTGAACATTATCTAAGGATTTCGTTCTACCCCATGATGGCTTGGATCATGGGATATTCAACCATCAGAGATCGTTGTTTTTGAATATCTACGCTTCTTATTTTTGAGGTATTTCGTGTGCTTTTTAGGAAATCCTACACATGAACATCATGGATATTGGAGGGGGACACCATGATTCATTACGTGGGATATGTTCCATGTGAGTATATTTCATGTTATGTTGAACTTTTTACATGATAATGAGTCCATTGGTGGCTCTGTGAGCCTTTGGTCATTCTCTTATTCTTTTCAATCATGGGGAAGACCAATTCTCATATTCATGTATTTAATTATTTGTGATTTTTGCTTATTCGTATTTAGAGGGCATCATGAAATTCCCCCCCCCCAACTAGTAGAGATTTTTGAGAGGACAAGGACTCTGATTCATGGAAATTAAATGTGCACCAAAGCCCTTGGTGGTGTCGTAAACTAGTGTTTATGGGTGAATTTTGATCCACCAAGAGACTTTTGGTATTCCACAAACTGTTTGTAGTTATGAGGGTGGAGGAAAGCACATTCCACCGACCGAAATCTATTCTAGAGCACTCATGTTGGTACAATTATCGCATGACCCCTCTACAAAACTTGATTGCAAACCCAGGTCATATGATTTCACTGTGAGTCCCTCCTATCTGGACTCTTGTGTGCGACTACTTCCTATTCATATGGTTTTCTATCTTGAACATGAACTAGGATCAAATAACCATTTAATACATCGATGGATCTCAAGAGTGTTAAACATCATCCAATGCATTGACCCTTTGATTTCGTTCAATTCGTGTGACCAAGTTCAGGTCATGTGATCACATGTTTCTATGGGTGTCATGTGATGCATGTGATTTTTTTCAATCGTGATTTTCCATAATTGTATTCTAGAGATTAGGAGATTCACGAATCCCTTGATTTGGTTCACCAAACCTTCTATTAGTCATGAAATGATCATTATGTTGTTGGGACAAGTATCATGTATTTATTTTTTCCATGTCTCCTTATTCTCTATATGACCTATGCCACTTACAAATTTTTACATGGCTTACCACATTTGGAGATCCCTCCTTTTGTAAGGTATTCATGTTCTTAATTTCATAACCATATATGATGTGTATGTTTTCTTTCTATTCCATTTTCATTAATTTTTTATTTATCCTAATCTCGTTCGTTATCTTTAATGGAAATGAATGTCTGATGTGAAGTGGGATCATATGGTCATGAGATATATCCTAGATAATGGGTTCTTTTAACATCTAAATGTGGGAGCTTGAGTCAAATAATCCCATTTAGCGATCCCAAATATTATGGTTAGGTTCTTCTAGTTTATGATATTTAACCTCAAACCATTGGTGTAATGTAATTTATGGCCTTCTAATTCAGGACGTAGAGATTCCATGTAGATTAATGTCATACCACCTTGAATTTTATAAAACATATGGTTTTCAGTATAGGGATGGCTCAAAACACTTATTGGGTTCTGAGTCCCACCATGGTGATATGGGGGCTCACGATGATTGGAGTTCCTTTATTAAAAAAAGAAATATATTTATTTGTTGGGTTAAATCCCATGTGCATTGATTCCATGGAAACATATTGCAAAAATACACTCCTTACTAAGGGATAAAGTTGGATTATGTGGTGAATATTGTTAAAGATGTATTTCTAGAGAAGCTAGGCCCGCCTGAATAGTTGGAGTATGGATGATGTAAGTCAAAATACAAAATACTGAGTAATGTAATGTGTAATGGGTAAGATATGTTGGGTATATCCCTTAACACTATGGCGTTTCAAGTTCTTCCAGGATGTTGATGAGTCACCTAATGTTTAGTAGACCCTTTTATATTGGGACAAGATGTCTCTAGTTAGTGGGTCTGATCTCTTTTTTGTGTCATTATCATGTCTGAACTGAGAGATATTTTTTCCTTCCAAGGGATATGAAATATTTATAAAGCCTCAAAAATAATGATGCTTAAGTTGGGTTTGGAAGGAAGGAAATCTATGAAGGGTTCTAGTAACCAAGGGAAACATAGATCTAATAGAACAAATCCAGCCTTGTGCTTTATTGTATCAAATAAAGGGGTGTGGGCCACCAAAAGGATCAAGAATGAAGTGTCACATTATATCCTTGAGAAAGGGTACAAAACATGGAAATGAAATGTTGAGGATATCAGATCCTCTGGGATAGTCGTATTTGGAGACCATAGATCATACTCCAAATCACTCAGGTCATGAGAAACGTATGTGTTTGACATTTTGGGGATATCATATAACATAATGGGTGATGTGTTCCACCTTGGTGACATCAGGAATACAATAATTAGAAATCCAACTACATCAGGCTACATTGACTCTAGTTGGTGGGTCTGATCTCATGCATCAATATAATGTCTAAACAGAGAGATCTCTTTTCTACATCAAGAAAAATTAAATATTTGTTGTGACCTGAGAATATTTATATCATGAATTTGGATTTATGGAAAATTTATGAATCAATAAGGGTTTCATAACCCTAAATATTTCACCAAAACCCATCAAACATATTCTTGTGGTAAGATGATATGAAAAATCATTTCTCTAATTTTTTTGGATGATAATGGTCAACGAGAATGGATTGGATTTTACGTGGGATACAGAGTAGACCATATAAGATTCAAAAATCAATTAATTTGTGTCCTAGTTTGTTTTCTAAAACACTTTAGATGATTATTTCAATTTTCATAGACTTAACTTTTTATCAGGCCTCCCTTTGTGGGTTTTCAAACTGAAATTTTATTTGTCTCTTTCATTAGCATTTTAATGACTTTTGATTTGTACCATTATATATAGGGTTTATGGTCGTACATCATTGACCATGGTGTGACCTGTTTTAGGTTATGACACTTTTGGTCCTAATATTAGAGATGCTACATAAGAGGCGCACTATGATATCTTGTTTAGAGAGTAATAAAACATCCCTCAGAGCGGGAGGTGGGAATGTTTGTAAATTGTGGCTTGAATTCCTCAGGTAATCAGAAATGATATGGGACAATTATGAGAGGAGTATTTTAGACATTCTAGGATGTTGAGTGCTACCTCAATGATTTTTTATAGGCTCATTTGGATTGGAATGATGTTTTTTAGAGTGACGCATTTGGTTGATGAAAATAATATCTTATGCAGGACCCATAGGCTCTTATGCATATTCAGGAGAAGGATTTTCGAAAACTGCTATCCTATAAAGGGGAATGGATGATTATAGATATTTGAGACACTCCAATCATGAAGTGTGGTTTATCAGTCAGGGGTGATTTAGAACAGGGTGGAATTACTCCTTTCACTATTTTCTATGGTATGGCTCTCGTGGTCCATTGATAAAGTGGGATGATGAATGATGGTTTACAGAGTTTAACGTCATGTGGTGGGGAAAATCTTTAGTATATTTAAACATCATAAAGTAACGAAATACTTCCATACAATTTAAGGTAATATGTTAAGGATTCAGAACCGATGTGAAATGTGGTAATGATGTAGTTGGGCCCAATGATGAGGAATTCAGAATCACTATATAAATAATAGGGATGAGAATGAAGACACATGTAGTTCTAGATCGCTGTGATGTTTAACGTATTGTGGTGAGGAAAAACTCCATGAATTTTGACAACATATGGTGAGTAATATGCGTCATAGTATAATGTCATTTAGCAAGGATAAATGAGTAAAATTTTGAGTCAAGTTATTTGAACCTTAAGGTGAATCTCTTTTCTTTTAGATGTGTAATTTGGTTCCATAAAGTCACCCGGTGTGAATGAAGACCGTAGTTGTCTCAGCCACACAACACATATTTCCAAGAGAACTCATTCCATTAGGGACAGAGGAGGTTATACCTTTGGATGGGAATGAAGATGAAACATATGGGAGTCACTATGTATCTCATGATGATGAGAATCAAGACACACATAGTTCTAGACGGTGGTGTAGTTTAACGTTTAGATATGAGGATGAACTCCATGAAATTTAACATCATTCATGGAGGATGACATGAAAAGTTTTATTGTCGTGTTAGAAGGATATATACAGACAATGTAGGGTCATTTGATTGGGACCATAAGGTGATTATCTTATCAAGGATCTATGCAATGTGGTTCTATAAAGTGAACCAATGTGAATAGAGACCCAAGAAGTCTCAATAACACCACACAACTTTCCAAGAGAACTTCAGTCAATGGGATGGAAGAGGTTATAACTATGACATAGCCTGAAGATGTAATGATTGGGAATCACTCTATATATCTTGAGAATGAAAATCAATCAAAATGTTCTTCTAAGAGTCACATGATGTTTAACATCATGAATTAAGGATGAAGGTGGACAAACGTGAATTATTATGGATGTTGTGGTTGGGCCCGAGTGTGGAGGTTTGGGAATCACTACGTATCAAAAAAGAATGAGAATCAAAACAAACCCAGATCTTGGGGAACCATGTAGTTTAAATTCATTAAGTAAAGAATCTCAGATTCAACTCTGTCTTGATTGTGAGGGTAAACCCCTACCACAATTCCTAAGACAACATCAGCTATGCTCTATGTGAGAAATTAGGAACGACATGTGATTCCTCAATGTATAGAGAGAGATGGGGATACGACGAGGGAATTATGTATCACGTAGTGTCTAGACCAAGATATAGGATTAAAGAGACCCTACATATCCTATTGGAAATGATAATCAAGCCATTCATTTTTCTGGAAGACCGGTGCAGTTTAATTTATGTAGTAATAAATATGGATTACCTAATTATAATGTTAAAAGGAATTATAGAACTGCGTTGTTTTATGTCACGCAGTAAGGATGCATTTCCATGCATTTTCATTTTTTGAGATAAGGATGTGGGTGAATAGACATTAATTGAGGTGGATATCACAAATATTTGGTGTTTTATATTAAACAGTGAGGATATCATCCATGTAATTTAATGTATTGTAGTTAGGAAAAAATCCATATAGTGTAACGTCACATGGTTAGGAAATATGATGATGCTTACTTTGATGTTAATGAATGTTTTTCGGTAGCTATGGAAAGTATTTCATGAGAAATAATGCCTTGGTGTGGGGTGTGAAACACTCCCCTTCCATGGTGGCAAGCAAATATGATCCATTAAGGTAGACCTTGTGTATGATTTACTGAACTTACCACATGGGATCAATATTCGTGGTATTTTTTAAAATTATTATTGGGGTTCTGAGGACCAACACTAAATCTATATAATGTAAAGAATGAAGACAAACCTTTTTATTGAATGCTTGGGCTACCCAATTCCGGTGGACCTCGTGATCGTGCAATGTGTGCAACTTCTTCTCAACCAATTATTCAAACTCATCTAGTCATTTTTTTCAATTTTTTATCATCCAAGAGCTATCGAAAATGGTAATTCATAGTGAGGGAAGTTGTAATTCTATGGTAACACTACTTATGACCCACACACTAGTGAATAATGCATTTCTTGTGTAGCAGAACACATGGTGTTATGGTAGGCCCACAAATCATACAGAAGTTTTTGTATCCATGACTCATTTTCCTTGTTCACCATCTTTTGTAGTGTATTTTATAGAGTCTTATTGATGGCCTCTATCAATACATTTCTGGCCACATGATAGATATATTAGTTATTGGACTTGATATTGTACTAATGTTACATCTTTTTCAACATTGTGGAATTGAATTTAGTTTTCTTGTCTGTCAATATTGTTTGAGGGATCCCGAGTCGGGTAATGATATGGGACATTAAGAAGTGGATGATTCTCTTCATCCCAAATTCTATGAGGGGTATCCCCTAAGCCCATTTGAAATATATTTTGTTAGTATTAAGGATGTACTAGAACTTATTGTCTATGGTGGGGGGATAAGGCCCCACAACATTGACCCCCTAGTGGAAATGGCCCGGAATATCTCACAGTGTTCAGAAATTGTAGGGTTTGATGGATGATGTTTTCATGAATTTGACATGAATTAATTTTTTTTGGTGAATTTCATACATTCCTTTATTATGCTTTTATAGTAATATTCTAACCTCTTGATATGTTGGGTGAGTCTAGTCCCAGATTGAGGAGCACCGTAAGTGCCTCCATGTACTTCCTCAATTATGGTGAAAACATCTCCTTCTACTATTTTTTTGAAGATAACTCATTAAAATAAACACTTATATATGATTTTCTATTCATTTGGTCCATCATATAGAGTGATGTTCACATCCCAAGGCCATATTTGTTCCTTTTGGACACTATCTATGGGGAGAGTCTCGTCTTTTAGATAGCTGATTATTGGCACCATCCATCTAGAGGTGGAAACTAGTCCATCATTCTCTAGGATGGTGCTAAGAGGGTTGATATCTTCCATATCACATACAATTACTGATTCAACTATTCATTAATGGGTGATATAGAAGGTTTCTTTCTCGTGATCAGGGTTATCCAGGATAGTAGTTTCATTAGAAAAGGCGTCCTCACGATCATTATGTGATCAGGGAATGTAATGGAGTGTGGGATCGAAGGGTAATTCTTCCATCAATCCTCTGACATAACCATTTAGGGGCCATTTATTTCTTCTTAATAGAATATTCACCATTGATATATTTTATAACTAGTTATGAGTTCAATTTTTTTCAGCTAAGCTATATGTAGATGTATGGAGAGTTCTAATCTAGATACGAGGCCATAATACTCAGCTCCATTATTTGGGCAATCATCATATACTGATAAAGAGTTAGGTAGAGATACTTTTTCTAGAGTGAAAAATATAATCCCAAAACCAACCAGGTTGATCTTTGGGTTCTCCATCCTTGTGATGATGGAACATCGAGAGGTTCTATAAAAGTACATCTTCTATGTTAAAAGAGTGTCATGGACATAGAATACCTCTTCATGAGTGAGTTTGATGTCCTACAATGTATTTTATAGACCATGGTGTGCTTCCAAGAAGTCTTCATGGGCTAGTCCTCTTACTAACATATGGGAGATGAAATTTATGTATTGTTACTATATAATAATCAACCATCATTCCAAGCACACAATCAACAAATTGCAGGGAAAAATATATTCTAGTGAATCAATACGAGAGACCTCATGGATTTCCTTGAAATGTGAGTGAATCCTCCTCTTATGTAGTGTGAAGTGGATTTAAATTTATTTGTTTTAAATAATGTAATAACATTCCCAATTTTCTAGAATAGTTTGGATAATGTGGTAGAAGGTTTCTTCACTACCGACATTGTTCTTCTGCGTGAGGAGGGTTCCCAATGAATGGTTCTTGGTGGTCAAATATAAGATGAGCGACCTCCATTCCACTAGTGGTATTAGGACTAGTGGGTGTAGAATATATATATTTAGCCTTTCAAAGGCTTTATTATGCTCGTTATCCCATTGATATGTGGCTCCCTTCTTCATTAGACTCGTGAAGAGAACTTATTTGTCAGCCAGGTTGGCTAAGAATTTCTGAATGTAGGTGGAGTGGCCAGGGAGACCCATTAATTATTGTAGATTTTTGGGGGTGACATTGCTAGTATAAAAATATTATTTCTAGTTCTACATTAATTACATTTTCCAATACCAAATAATCGAGGAATTGTTTATGATTTTAACGAAAAATCACACTTCAGTAGATTCATCATCAAATTGTGTTGTCATAGCTTGTCAAAGATTTCTCGATGATCTGTGATGTGAATCCATCGATACTAAGATTTGATGACCATGATGTCGACATAATATCCATCTACCCTTCCCCTGAATGTGTTAAATATCAAATCCATGGAATGTTGATATGTGGCATCACCATTTTTTAATCCAAAATGCATTACCCAGTAGAAGAAGATCCACTTCCGGAAAATGGCCATATACCCATAGTTTTGATCAAATACATGGGTATTGATATAGTATGGGATCCTATAACAACACTTTTGGACAACCATGTTGATTTCCACCACTATACTAATGGTTCTTGGAGAACCATGGGTATATGTTGTTTTTAAAAACCTATTCCCATGGATTTTCCAAAACCGTTGGTATAGGGTTGTTTCTTTAATACTTATACACAAAATTTTCCAAAACCATGGGTATAGATTTCCTATTTTATGGTGGGAGAAAAAAATTTCACGGGACTCAAAAACAATTCACAGGATCACCTATTCCCATAGATTTCTACCTATAGAAATGGTTTATATAAATATATGTAAGTAAATATATATTTATATACCTATAAGATAAATTCGGTAGTGGTAAGGTTCCATAATGGGTGGTCTAGGGATCGAATCTCGCGGTCAAATATTTTTTCAAAACTATACCAACAGTATCACAAACTGTGTGTATATGTCAATGACATGGTGTACTGGACCTATACCCACGGTTTCCAAAACTGTTGTTATAGATCAAGGCTATACTAATGCCTCAATTTCTAATGGTTC
Organism: Viscum album; assembly: GCA_963277665.1. Lineage (NCBI taxonomy): Eukaryota > Viridiplantae > Streptophyta > Magnoliopsida > Santalales > Viscaceae > Viscum > Viscum album. The sequence continues at coordinate 130,720,413 of OY728134.1, read as the reverse complement.
CATAAAACCGTGGTTATATCTGATACCCATAGTTTCAATTAATATACCCACAGTTTCAAACCATGGGTATAAGGAAATTTTCCAGTAGTTATCCCTTGAGGTTCTCTCAAGGTAGTAGATTCATCATCCTTGGGGGGAATTTTCATCTGATTGTACCTTGATTACCCATCCCTAAAATAAATGTCTTGGAATCCATAATCTTCGTTAATTAAGAGTTTTGTGATCATTATGGGAAAATAGTCCTACAGGAAATGTCAATTAATGTCTCCAAAGTCAATGAATGCCCTAAATTTCTCATTATTTATATTGATGATGATGATTTTGGAAATCCATTTACGATACTGAACTTCTTAGACAATGTTGGATTTGAATAAAATGCCTACCACTTCCTCTACATTAGTATCTTGGGAGAGGTTCATCCTCCTGAAATCATTCATAAGGACTTAAATCTCGTTAGATATCCTGAAATGGTTTGTAGTCAATCTAAATTAAATACAATTTTTCTATAATTCCAGGATAAAAAATACTAGTGCTTCTTTAGAAATTCATGTTACATATATTTCTCTTAGTGGGTCATGGTAGCACTAATCATAGTCGGATGTGGATGTACATGTGTCCCATGGTTTGTCTGTATGAGCTCAACTATGGTAGTTAAAACGCCATCCCTGAATGCTTGAGGGGTGTTCCTAATGCATTCCTCATCCTTTTCTATTTCAAAGACTATGGAGACATCCTTTGGTGGAGATGGTAATTTGGGGGGATCTCCATCACCGTCAGGGTGAGGGAGTTCATCAGAAGACACATAATCATCCTTTTCCATCTAAGTTATTATGGGGAGATGTCGGAGTTGATTGTCATAGAGGAAATATGATTTTTGGACCTCTAGAACTAGGACATTCATTTCAACCATATTTATGGGGAGTTCATAATCATCATTAATCATTCTCTAGGGATTCATAAGGGTGGTCCCTAAGCCATTTACAGCTATAATCATTGTATCATTGTCTTCCACTGGCTGTCCAAATCCCTTCTTATACAAGACTTCTTTGGCATATGTGACCCTACATGTCTTGAAGGGGGTGTTGTCACCATGTAGAATGTAGAGCTTCCAAAGGATGGGGTACATTAAACATTGATGATATTTTTATGGTACCACTGAGTGGATATGAAGCCAAGGCCTCCTGAGTAGGGAATTATATACTGTGTCTTACTTGATAACCATGAACTCATTATCATATATGAGCTCCCAAAATTGGGTCTCAAGCATAATATTCTTGAGGGGATTCTATCATTCTTAAAATACACCTGGATGATTATCTTGTTAGTGGAAAATTACCATTCTCTATACCCCAAATATCTGAGAGTTCATGCTGTGATGATATTGATCTAAGACCCATTTTCAACCAGTAACCTTTGGGAATTGACATTATTGTGTAGGCACGAGACATACACGGGTCTGATGTGTTGTTCGATTTCTTCTTCTTGGTGTTGATTAATTAATAAATGGCGACATGGAATTCTACGGACATAGTCTCCACATGATAATCTTAAATGGCGATGAATTCCGTCCCAAATTCATGTGGTCTCCAAATGGATTCAATAAGTTCATCCTGGATTACTTTTGAAATATGAGGCATTTCAAGGATTGAGATCTTGTCTGGGACCGCAACATGTTGTTTCAGAAAATAAAAAAATTTCACCCTTGGTTGACTCTTCCTTATATAGGGCTACTCTTTGGAATTTGGCTCAGGAGATGAATTGGTTGAGGTATATGGACCTATAGATTGTGAAAACGTTTAGGGGGTATCCAATTCCAGTGGAACAGGTTGTGCTAGTCATCCCTATTTCCATGGTCTATCAGATTGAACCCCCATTAAACTATCATAAAAGATAATTGGGTGTGGGAGACTAGTTGTGGGATCTGAGGTGACTCATTTTCTCTTTAGGGATTTCTAGACTACTTTCCCATGAGTCTCAGCTATATACATGTCCTATGTGTGGGTGTGGCTAGAATATTGAGCTCAACCACATTCACAGTGTTATCTATATCTTCATCTCAGGCGCATGCATCCCCCTATTCACATGATATATGTAGGAAAACCATATTTGGGGGGAATACTGATCATCAGAATAGATGTTTCATAACTGAATTTTGTTTAAAAAACCATATATGATCTGTTCAGCTGATAAAGATTTAAATTGGTGGGGCAGTTCCCATTTTGTAGATGTTATAGGAAAGAAGTCTTCAGGGGTTAAGGATTAATTTAGGGTATAATATGAATCCTCCTCAACTATTTCTTACAGCTTCTAGAGGACATGACCACCCTTGGGAGGAACCTTATATATCTCCATTTGCAATGGTGGATCCATTGAGAGCATGTCCAACTATCCTTAAAAAACTCCATAAACATAATATAATGTTCTCTAAGTCATCCAATTATTGAACTATCACAATATCCTAGAAGATATGTTATACAAAACATCCTCTTCATCAGAACAAACAATGGTTATGGGAGCCACATGATTTGGAGAATTGTCTAACATCACATATCTTGAGACCACCATACCCTGAAGTATTTCCCAAAAGAAAAAACAGTTCAATATATTATTATACAACGTTCTATGGAAATTGAAATAATCATATAATTCTATCAGGTTGACTTCCTCGGCCACTCTAGGTTGCGGGGTCTTGAGTTGGTTGTTATCCATGGCTTCTTGGAAATATCCTAAGACTGGATTATTTCAGAATGAGTGTACATTTTTCATCCATTCCTAAAATACAAGGTGACCCTGGTTTCTCTGTGCTTCAAACCAAGGGTAATTCCACTATTGAAAGCACTATCTAGAAGGTGTTGGGTGATTCAATTCTTGATTTAGATCTTGGATGGGAACTATTACAGGCTTGAGAGTGATGTATGTGATATCAAATCTACCTACACTCATCCTCGGGTCTGTGAGAATGAGTTGAGACTTAGACCATGTGCGTTGAAGATCTTTTTCATGGTGTTGTGCTATTTTGGGAATCTCTTGGAACCTCGTAAATACTTAATGTTAATTATGGGCTTCTACAATTCATCCATAATTTACTTAGCGAAGAGTTATAGATTTTTCTCCAATGAGAGAGGGATGTTGACGATGTAGTTCAACCTCTTCCATATTACTATGTTGTCAGATACACTCAATTTCTTGTGCTTCATGTAGTTAAATAGGTCAGTTATCATGGAACTTCATAGTGTTGAAATGAACTAATAATGTAACTGATGATGAATGCCTTCACATCCCCTAACAGATCCCATAAGAAGACTACTGTAACAAAAATTTTCTAGACTTATCATTGTCTTTAAGAAGCACCTCATCTTTGTGGTGGCCTTCTATTATCGAGGGGCCATCATCGGTCCAAATCATGACATGAAATGTGGGAGTTATTTTTAAGGTTCACCTGCACCCTTGATGGAGGAAAAGTGGGATTTTCAAATTTGAAAGGAGGTAGAGTATCATCTCCCTATTCGAGATATAGATTCTTCTTAGGATTCATGGTTTTACATCATCATTCCATGGATTTCATTAATTTATATTTGGATATAGTGGTGGTAGGTATCTATGGGTGTACTACTTCCTGGGATGCCTCTTATCTGGGGGGGGGGTGTCGGCTGATGAGGTGGTACTACCTTGATTTCTTATTGGTCAAATATTATTCACATTATTGAATGTTTACCTTGATAAAAGTGTGGATGTTACAACACTATAATAATTTCCCAATCATTTCTAGACACCACATTTATGTGGACTAGATTTCTAGATCCAGAACCAATATAGTATTCACATACTGCACTTAATGGATGATCATCCATGAGAGGAAGAATATTAACCTCTAGATAGAGATGATACCTAATGGGAATATTTTCCATGATTATTTCCTCATTGAGTTGATGACAAGTTTTCATCTCACACTCATATTAGGACAACTTCTCTTCCACAGATGGAAATAGCGATAAAGTTTCATCTTTCCATTTATCTTTTCCATCATTCCTCATAGGTGGTGGAAACTCTTTATTTGGAAGTTAAAATTTTTTAATCCTTCTTTGATTTAGGGTGTCTCAATCTTATTTGGTACGTCCAAATCACCATCCTTCTATGGTATGTATCATGGTTTGTATGCCTCTACGTTTCTATCATGATCTTCATCTTCAACATTGAATGTTATGAAATTTATAGAGGTTTATTAGACAATAGTGGTTGTACAATTTCATTCCATGAAACATGATGATTCTATATTTCTTCTATCACAGTCATTATTCATAAACTTGTCCACGTTGGACTGTTTTGTCATGTGAATCTAGTGGAGTTTGATTATATTTTTCATTCATTTCACTCCTAGTTGATTATAGAAATTGACCATGTGGTATTTTCCAATAGTGATAACTTAGTGATCCCCGGTCAATAGAGGTTTATCTTAAGGTAGGAGGTACTAGTGGGATACTATCCATTGATTTTATCCTCCTATCCTAGAAAATAAAAATAAACATTGTGTAACAGATGAGGATAAAAATTACACCAACCATATGGGGTGGGGTCATTTGGGGATCCCATTATATATAAAGATATAAATACCTCCATCCCATTACGATGGGAATAAAAGAAAATCATAATTGATGTCTCTATGATTCATTTAAGGGACAATGTATCTAGAGATGGTTATTAAGATTTAAATTTCTCTTTCCATGTGGGACGGGTTTCGCAAACAATTGTCAAAGTTGTATCCGGAATCCTCTCGTGAATTGATGACCACAGAGGTGGAGGCAGCAAAAAATATTCTCATTGCCTAGGGGCGAGTCTTCTCTTAGATGGATCCTATGGTAGTTTCCCCTACAATTTTTATAATGTGATGTCGTTGATCTTGCATAGGATCGGGCTGCCTGAGAATCCCATGATAGGGGGTTTTTCATTACCAAAGGTTCTCCAAGTGATTGAATCATTGATCATCGTGTTTGTAAAATCATCCTATTTTCTTAGGGGCCACGTCTATAGTCCTAGAGGGCATTCTCTCTCCCTATCAAGGGTGCCTAGGCACTGTTGGAGTAAGGCCATTCTGTTCCAGTGACCAACTAGTCTGAGAATTACCTGGTCCCCTGATTTCCCTAGATGATATAAAATTTTATTATATAGTGTTTGAAGGGATATACTATTCTTGAGGAGTGGAAACGTTTAATATTCCATAAATTCCCAATCCTCGAATGAAATTGCTGATGTGGCTTAAAAAAGTAGCTATCTATGTATCACAATGAAATGGTAACAATCATGTTGTAGATTTTTGTGGTGATTATTCAATTTTGGATCCCAATACATGGAGATTGATGCTAGGTCAATATAGAAATAGAGCATATTGATTTTTTGAAGGTGAAAAACATATAATGTATAATAAATATTTCGGTCCTTCAATCACAGATGAGTAGCCCGCACATTATGGTTTAGAAAAATAATGTATTCCTTTTATAGTCCATCTAGGATCTCATGGATAGATGTTTCAAGGGGAAAAACATGATGGGGAGGTTGTTTTAGTCTAACTACACCATATATCAATGTTAGCATCTTCCTCATCAGACATACATTCTGCCACTCATTCATACCATAGAAGATGGACCTGATGATGGCCTAATGATGGGAATGGTGTGCTACAGCAAGTTGATGTGGAACCAGATATAGTTGACACTAGGGTCTAGAGAACCTCACTATATGATGTTGGCGTGTTTTTATTCCCCTATATATAAGGAGGTGTCTATACAAAGGGAGGATTGCATTTCCCTTGCGTGATAACATTGTGGGGAGGTTGACCATAGTGTATATCAGGTGTAGAGTTTCTTTGATCCACCTCAAAACTCCCATGAGGATGTATATCATGGTAATGGACATATCCTTCTTCCATGTTGATATAAGAGTTGAAAGATATTTTTGGTGTTGAATGTGTTTCTTTAAAAACTTCTTGGACACTAGCATTGATCAAACTAGAGATACGATGCATGTTCAACATCGTGGTCAGAGTATGCCGACCTACTTTGTTTGATTGTGCAAGGTTTTGTGGCTATGGAGTGATAGTTGTCGCAATCTATACAAAATTGTTTGATACTCTAATAGTATAATCCCACTACCAATGAGTATTTAGAATATTCCATAAGATGTCTAATTGCCAACATAGTCATGAGACTATTTTAAGGCATGTGACACTCTCACATGGTGAACCTCAATCCGAATATGAATGTGAGCATTGTAACATCCTCAACACAGAATCTACTAAACCGGTGCTCCGAGTCAGGTGGTTACATGACCTTAAGCACGCCTCCCGGTACGCCAAAGGCTGACGAGAAGCAGCGGGGGTCTATGTGGTCAAGTGGGGAGACTATACCCCCTTTTTATAAGAGTATGCCACAATAGAAATAAACCACTAGCCGAAACAATAATCAACAAATAAAGAATATGTATAATAACCATTTCCAAAAATCAAATATGTCATGTCATACTACAAGTGAAAAAGTAGACAAAACTCCAAAATAAAGACAATGGCCAAAATCCACAAAATAGTCCTAAATACAAGTCTGGATCCTCCACCAAGTGTTACCCATGTCCACTCAACTATCTAGCAAGGATCCTTGCCCTTATCCTAGCCTACAAACTTGAAGTCTTCCTGGGTACCCAACGGCGGCCTGAGTAGGGTGTGAGTACAACTCTGTAGGCCCCCACCAACGGTGTCTACAAAATATCTAGTCTAAACAGATAGTGTGTACAAAGGAATAGGAATGATAATTTCAATGTAATTATTAAAGGTACTATTATCCAGTTTAGAGCTAATCCATTTCCACATCCATTAACATTTTTTACAGACCCATTATCACCATTTACCATTTCATCACATTTCCATGGGTTAATCACTTACAGTATGTTACATGGGTCTAAGGCCAACAACCACACTCAATAGGGTAAACACATTGTTATCCTATCTCACTAGGACTAACCCCCTCATAGCAACCATAACCGTACCTCGAAGCCTCAGTCCGGGTGGATGCAACCATTAGGAGAAAAGACCTTCAGTCCCCTTTCCTAACCCGTGCATTTAGGGTGGAGTTTAGAACTTTAGTCTTCAATCGACCCGTGGGCGTATATCCTCATGTCATACCCCTTTCTATGAATCCATGTGCACATGCTTATATATATGTAACCATCAACCAGCCAAACCATTTCCCTTTGGAAAACAGTATTCACCACAACCCACATGGGAAACCACACCATGCCTTAACCCATTAACACATTACCATTTCACATCATTCTAACCATTAACCCAATTCACATGTGTTATGCCTATCTCAGTAATCATTCTTCATTATACCCATAATCTATACCATTATGGTCTTTATTCAGTTTACACATTAACCTATTTAACCCATTCATCATTCCCATGAACCAATCATTTAACCCATTCCACTTTAACCCATAGGTTATTACCAATTCTAGATGCATTACCTAACGTCTATTCCAAGATCAACCGATCATGCCATCATATATATCAAGGGATCTACAATTTATGAAAAAATGGTCACTTGTTTAATATCAATCCCTAAATCCAGGAAAATCCGACATATCCCATGGATGGCCCCAATTAGGTCAAGTCTATCCCAACACATCCAATGGGGATCGTGAGGGTTCCGATATTCCATTTAAAACACCATTTTTACCAAACATTCTAAGGTTATCCAAAAAATAACCAAAGGAAAGCAGGAACACAACTATACATGCACAAATTCCCAAATAACTATGGGATATCACTTTTAGACCACCTACCTCGAAACCACGGTTGAACGCACTCTCAATCGAGTACTTAGACCTCGATCCGACCAACCATTAGAGCTTCAACCTAATACTCATCCAAAAGTTTGGGTTTTATAGATTCAGAACGAGATGGATAGAAGATACAAACCCTAGACCAAAAAGAGAAGCAAGGATGAGATTAGCCTTACCCGGAGCTTCAATCTGCAACCAAAGGCACCATAAATGCCTTAGAATCGAAGGAGATTGGTCTCTTGGAGACTTTGGGAGATTTGGTTCGTGCCTGGGGAGGAGAGGGTGGAACTGAGAGGAAATACCTAGTGGGGTTTTGAAGCCCGAAGTGGCAAACATGTAATTTTTCGCAACTTTATGTGGCCGCACGGTTTGTCTGCATGGTTTGGCAAACCGTGCGCAAACCATGCACATGCCACTATCTAGAGGAGGAGGAGTCACACAATTTAGCCTTACGGTTTGGAAAACTATGTGCAAACCATGAACATGATTCTGTCCAGAGGAGGAAGGGTCGCACGATTAATCCTGGGCAGCCTGCATGGTTTGCCTAGTTGTGCGCAGGCCGTGCGCCCTAGTCGGTCTTGCCCAGATTTCCTTTCTTCCGTGCCCCAAGCCCCCGAAACACCCCCAAGGACTCTCACACTTTCAGGAAACATCCCATGAAGCCCTAAAAAACTGATTCAACCAAAACATAATGAAAACATACCTTTCCAAAAACCAGGATCTTACAACCTCCCCACCTTATAACGGCTCATCCTCTAGCCGAGTTTCCAAGCCTCATTGATCCACTGAAGATAAGATTTCGAGCCACTGAGCCCGCCTATCCGATTCCCGCTCTCATGTTTCTTCTTGAACATTCCCATTCTGCTATAGTACTCACACTAATGGTACAACCTTGCCTTGCAAGCCCTCTTCACTACGATCCACCACATGAACTGGATGGTCCTCAAAGGACGCATTGGCCTCAAGCTCCACATCCTCAATATCAATCACATGAGATGGGTCAGGGTGATACCGTCGAAGCTAAGACACATAAAACACGTCATAAATCCCACCATACCACTGTGAAAGAGCCAATCTGAATGCCACCGGTCCAATCCTCTCCATATTCTCAAAAGGTCCCACATACCTGGGTGCCAACTTACTCTAATTTCGAATCCATCGGTGACCCAACCTTGGAGACACCTGAAGGAACACATTATCACCCACCCCAAACTCAAGAGGACTATGCCTTCAATCTGCATAAAACTTCTTCTTACTCTAAGATGTAGCCATCTGCTTCCTGGTCAACTTAACTCTCTCTGAAGTCTCCTTCATAAGACATGGTTCCAACAACTCAGATTAATCGGTCTCTAGACAACACAATAGAGATCTACATGGGCTCCTATAGAGTGCTTCAAACGGTTCCATGTAAATCATATCCTAGAAAATTTTGTTGTAAGAAAACTAAAGTAATGATATGTTTCTATCCCAAGAACCACCAAAGTCCAAGACACAATCTCTTACCATGTCTTCAACACTTAAATCATACACTCCGACTTCCCGTTCGTTTGCGGGTGGAAATCCGTACTCAAAAACACATACATATCAAGAACCTTCTGCAACCCTTGCCAAAAACACTATGTGAAACACGGATCTCGGTCCAAAACTATGGTTCACATAACACTATGAAATGACACAATTTCCTGAACATATATCTCACCCAACTGGTCGACTGTATGGGTCTCCTGAATTGGTAAGAAATGAGCCACATTCGTTAACCAATCCACAACCACCCATATGGCATCTATCTTTTGTGGCATCTTCGAAAGAACCATGACAAAATCCATTGTCACATAATCCCATTTCCATTCCGTAATGGGAAATGGATGCAACAAACCACCTAGGTGTTGATGATTGGCGTTCACCAGCTGACTGGTAAGGCACCGTGCCACAAATCATGCAACATCCTTCTTCATTCCAGGCCACAAAAACTACCTTCGGAGATCACGGTACATCTTGGTCAAACCAGGATGCACTTCCCACCTTGATTCATAGAACTCTCACATTAACTCTTCTTGCACACCATTTGGCACAACTATGGGATCATGAACAGGAACTACACTGTCCACGCTGACGGCCCTGCCAGAAGGTAGCTCCCCACATTTAAGCATTTCATTCATTATCAAACACTCATGATCACCAAGATGACCTTTCTTAAATTGACTCAGAATCGTTGACTTCATAATTAAGTAATAAAGAGTGACCTGAACATTCTCCACCTGCACCTCCAGGTGCATTTCTGCAAACAAAACCATCACCTTCCACTCAGTACTGGATTCTGAAACCACTTGATTATAAACCTTCCTACTCAGAGAATCACCGACATTGTTTCCCTTTCCCAGCGTGTACACAATCTCAGGGTCAAAAGACTATAGATATGCAAACCATCTTCACTATCGAAGAATCAGATCTTGCTGTGAGAAGATGTACATTAAATGATTATGGTCGGCAAACATGGTAAACCATTCTCCCAACAGATAGTGCCTCCTACACTTGAAGGCATACACTACTGCATCCAACTCAAGGACATGAGTGGGATAATTATGATCATGGGGTCTCAACTACCTTGACACTTAAGCCACCACCCGGTCATCTTGCATCAACACAACCCCATGTCCGATTCCAGACGCATCAGAAAACACGATGTACTTCTTACCAGGCTTAGGTAAGAACAAGATAGGTGAGGTTGTCATCCACTTCTTCAACTCTTGGAAGGAATTCTTACAACCCTCAAACCATTCGAACCAGATTCCTTTCTTGTTAAAGACCGAGAGTGGTGCTGCCAAGAGAGAGAAATTTTGAATGAGCCTTCGTTAATACCCGTCCAAACCCAAAAAACTACGAACATCAGAAATACTCGTGGGCTGATCCTAAGATAAAACTCCCTACAATTTCTCTAGATCCATTAACAAACCTACCTCTAAGATGATGTGACCTAAAAAATGAACCTCACTTATACAGAATTGACACTTTAATAGCTTGGCGTATTTTCAATGCTTTATTAGTATACCCAGGACGATGTCAAGTTGTTGGTCATGATCGTCGTGATTTTTCGATTACACTAATATTTCTTCTACAAAGACAACCACAAACCGATCGAGATAGGGATGAAAGATCTGGTTCATCAAATCCATAAACACCACTGGTTCATTTGTCAAGATAAAAGGCATTACCACAAACTCAAACATCCCATACCGACTCTGTAAAGCTATCCTTTGTATGTTGGAAGACCTCACCCTCAACTGAAGATAACCTGACCTCAGATCATTCTTAGAAAACACCAATGCACCCCTCAACTGATCAAACAAGTCATCAATTCTAGGAAGAGTGTATCGATTTTTCACCTTCATCTGATTCAAATTTTGATAGTAAACACAGAGCCTTAACGAACCATCAGCCTTCTTTGAAAAAAGAACGAGAGATTCACATGGAGACGTACTAGGATAGTTAAACCCCTTACGCTCGAACTCTTGATGCTGAACCTTCAGTTCCTGGAGTTCTACCGCTGCCATTCGGTATGGAGGAATAGAAACTGGCTCTGCTACCGGAAGCAACTCGATCATGAACTCAACATCCCTCTCACGGTGTAACTCCATGAAATCCTCAGGAAATATATCCTAAAATCGATCCACCATAGGAGAGAAAAAGGCTTCTCCCCTCTTACATTTTAATCATGCATTAGACATGCCACTCGAGCCGTGTTTCCTCTCATCTATTGAAAAAACAGACCTGTACTCCCCGCTCGAACATCCCATTCTCCACGGCGGACATAAGTGTCATCCTCAAGCGACCTGAACAATACTCTATGACGATAATAGTCTATGTGCGCCTGATACAACACCAACCAATCCATTCCCAGGATTATGTCAAAATCTAACATCTCATGAATGAACAAATACCATTGAAAATGATACCCACCAGGTTTCAAGGAACACCCCTTTCATTGCTTGATATCCTCAACCAGCACCCCTAATGGAGTGTCAATTGACATAACTCCACACACCCTCTCCATAGGTAAACCAAGTGCTACCATAAGTTGAGCAGAGACAAAAGAGTGTGTGGCACCTGTGTCAAACAATACACTAGCAAGAGTAAAAGCTACAAGGATCATACCTCAAATTGTCGACGGTCCAGCCTCGCCACCACAAGGTGCAAACTAAACTGCCTGAAGATGACCTAACCCTCTACCTTGGACCACAGCCTGAACACCCTGCACTACACTACCCTAATGGTGCGAGTGATCCTGCCTAGAGTTTCACGTCCACTGCCCCTACCTGTATGGATCGTGGAGCTCCAACTGACTGTCTGATATGGGGCAACTGATCCCCATCCCATACTTGACACCTACTTTTCACCATTATTCTCACCCTCCAGCAGAGGGTTCCTGCAGAATCTCTTCACATGCCCTATCCTTCCGCACGAACGACACTCAACTGGAGGTCGAGGACACTGACCACGCATATGCCCCATCATGTCGCACTCATAACAAAACACATGGTTACCACTCTGATAGGTTGGCCCCCCTCTTAAAGCCACATTGCATACTTCCTCAATGCTGTGATATCTCATGGTGTTGCTTTTGACCTTCGGTAGCTGCACCACTCGTCTGTCCACCTAAAACCACAAGTCCACTACCAGAAGCTCTCTTCTGGTTTCCTTCAGAGAGCAGTTCCCGATCTACTACCTCTATAAACCACTTCCAGTGGAAGATGATTACTTGAGACCTCATCTCATGTCTCAGCCCATCCTAGAAACTCCCTTTTACTACTGCCTCATCCCCTGCTAACACTGGGACAAAGCATCTAAAATCCATGAAGTGACTAGCATAGTCCATCACTAATAGCGATTCCAGAGTCAGTCTCATAAACTCTGCAACCCGATCTTGTCTTAAGGTCTCTGGGTACAAATGCTCCAGAAAATATTCCTAAAACACCTTCCAGGACATTCCCTTAGCCCGGTCAATTTGGGCTTGAATGTCCCACCAATTCCTTTCCTGGACTCGCAACATATAAGCAGCCAACTTCCCTTGATTTTCAATAGGGGTCTCCAGGTGGTCCAGTATTTTCTAGACCGACTCTAACCAGAACTTCGCTGGTTCCGGCCCACCCTCTCTGGTGAAGGTAGAAGGGTGCCGCAGCTGGAACTCCCTGGTAAGCTCAAACATACTCGGTGCAACCCTCCCTGGGTCTTGATCAATCATCTGCATAAGGTGAGTCATGTTCTCTCAGAACTGGTCTTCTCTACCTTCATTGATCACCACATTTTCTTGCTCCTCTACTTGAGGAGTGTTCTCAGAAACACCCTTCCCTTTCCCAACTAGTAACCGAAATCGTGGTGGAATTTCTCTACAATGCCAAGCACGATATTTAGAACGCATACCATAAACATTCATGACAGTATCAAAAGCTCTTTACAAGCTACAAAACCCATTTTATATACTAATCAAATGAAAGTTTCCAATTATTTCAAATCCAATTACTCCATTAAACATCATTTACCCACTTCTTTATTTCAATATTCTCATTATTTCTTGGTTTCATGAAATGAATGATGCACCCTACTTTCCTGCCTCACACACCCACCTCATGCTTGTGCATAACACAATGCATGTCACCTATCTCCCTAGGTGCCTACAATGATGCATGATTGAAAATCCGCGTGTCTTTAAGTCCATGAGAGAAAAGTCATCAAAAAATCACATCAAACCACATGTGCATCACCCGATGGTGAAATATCATCAACTGTAACATTACAAAACCAATAAGATCATTTCCCATCTAGGGTGACTTGGGTTTCCCCCATACCTGGGTTATCTACTCCCAAGAACGAGCTCACTACCAAGGCCCGAATCATCATAACACTTGGATACAATCCCCAAATAACAAGACCTCATAGAAGGAGAAGAAATACCTCCTCTGATACCACTTTATATCATCCCCAACAAGGAATTCACTAAACTGGTGCTCCAAGATAGCTGGTTACATGACCGTAAGCGCGCCTCCCCTTACACCAAAGTCTGTCGAAAAGCAGCGGGGGTCTATGTGGTCAAGTGGGGAGACTGTACCCACTTTTTATCAGAGTAATCCACAAAAGAAATAAACCAATAATGGAAACAATAATCATCAAACAAGGGACATGTTTAACAACCATTTCCAACAATAAAAAATGTCATGTCATACAACAAGTGAAAAAGTGGACAAAACCCCAAAATAAAAACAATGGCCAAAATCACCAAAATAGTCTCGACTCCAAGGAAGGATCCTCCAGCAAGTGTTATCCATGTCCACTCAAATATCTAGTAATGACCCTTTCCCTTCTCCTGACCTACAAACATGAAGTCTGCTCGGGTACCCAACGGCGGCCTGAGCAGGGTGTGAGTACAACTTAGTAGGCCACCACCAACGGTGCCTACAAAATATCCAGTCTAAACAGTTGATTCATGAAAAAGAATATGAATGATAATTTACAAATAATTATTAAAGGTACCATTATCTAGTTTAGATATAATCCATTTCCACTTTCATTACCATTCATTACAAACCCATTATCACTATTTACAATTTCATCACATTTCCATGGGTTAATCATATACACTATGTTACATGGGTCTAAGACCAACAACCACACGCAAGAGGGTAAACACATCATTATCCTACCTCATGTGAACTAACCCCCTCATATCAACCATAACCTCACCTCAAAGCCTCAGTCCAGGTGGATGCAACCGTTAGGAGAATAGACCCTCAGTCCCCATTCCTAACACGTATATTTAGGGTGGAGTTTAGAACCTCAGTCTTCACACGAACCATGGGCATAAATCCTCATGTCATACCCCACTCTACGAAGCCATGTGCACATTATTATATATAATTAACCATCAACCATCCAAACCATTGCCCTTCACCAAACACTATTCACCAGAACCCACATGAGAAACCACATCATGCCTTAACCCATTAACACATTACCGTTTCACATCATTTTAACGATTCACCCAATTCCCTCATGTTATGCTTATCTCACTAAGAATTCAACATTAAACCCATAATCTATCCCATTATGGTCTTTAATCAGTTTACACATTAACCCATATAACCCATTCATCATTCCCATGAATCAATCATTTAACCCATTCCACTTTATCCCGTAGGTTATTTCCATGTCTAGGTGCATCACCTATCATTTATTCCAAGTTCAAATGATCATGCCATCATATTTATCAGAGGCTCTACAATTCATTACAATAAGGTCAGTTTTTTAATATCAATCCCTAAATTCGGGAGAAGTCGGCACATCCCATGGATGACCCCAATTAGGTCAAGTCTATCCCAACACATCCCACAGGAATCATGAGGGTTCCCATTTTCCATTTTAAACAAAATTATTACCAAACATGGAATGTTTATCTAAAACATAACTAAAGGAAATCAAGAACACAACTAAACATGCAATAATAAACAAATAACTATGAGATATCACATGTAGACCACCTACCTCGAAACCGCGACTGAACTCACTCTCAATCGAGTCCATAGACCTCTATCCAACCAACATTTGGAGCTTTAACCTAAAACTCACCCAAAAGATTTGGTTTTAGAGATTCAGAATTAGAGGGAGAGAAGATACAAACCCTAAACCGAATAGAGATGAAAGGATGGGAATAGACTTACCCAAAGCTTTGATCCGCAAACAACAGCACCAAAAACGCCTTACAATCGAAGGAGATTGTTCCCTTGAAGCTTTGGGTGATTCGGTTTGTTCCTAGGGTGGAGAGGGGGGAAATGATAGGAAATCCTAAGTGGGGATTTAATGCCCGAAGTGGCAAACCTGTAATGTTTTCCTAAATTAAGTGGCCGCATGGTTTGTCTGCACGGTTTGGCAAACCGTGCACATTCCACTTTCCGAAGGAGGAGGGGTCGCACGATTTAGCCACATGTTTTTGAAATCCCTGTGAAAACTATGTGCATGATTTTTTCCAGAGGAGGATGGGTCGCACGGTTTATCCTGGGCATGCCTCACGGTTTTCCTGGTCGTGTGCAGGCTGTTCACCCTGGCCTGTCTTGCCCATATTTTCTTTCTTTCGTGCCCCGAGGCCCCAGAACACCCCCAAGGCCTCTCACACTTTCATAAAACATTTCTTGGAGGCTGAAACAAAGGATTAAACCAAAACATAATGAAAACATGCCTTAAAAAAACTGGGATCTTACAAGCATGGTCCTAATATTCCTTTTTCCACTGGAATTTAGCAAAGGACCTCTGGAATTGGAGAAGTAATATGATACATCCACTGTATTTCCATAGAATGATGCTGAAATAGTCATTGGTCAGTAGAAATAGGGGTATGAGCATTTCTTCCATGACCTGCAAGAGTATGCTGGGAATGTTCATTGATATGAATACACAACTATCTCAATGCATGTTCCACTCTCACTTTCGTAGACTTTTTAAAAAACTAGGATCTATCATTAAAAAAACTCCATTAGGATATGACGCAATACATTTTTTAAAGGCATATTCCCCTATCCTGAGGCATGTGTCTGTCTCAACTAGTTGTCCCCAGTTTGAATTATGGTATGAGCTTAGCCTGAAGCCTCATCCTTTCTTAAAATATAGGGACAATCCTCCCCTGTGGGAGAAATAATGTGTTCTTTCTCTAGTAAAACCACTTGATTGTGATGATAATAATATTGAGTTTTCCTATCTATAAGGGTAGGTGTATGATCCCATATGTTCATCTAAAATAGTTTATGAATATGCTGATAGATTTATTCAACTATTTCAAAAATATAGTGGCATTTTAGCAACGTGTGTGCAGGGATAAAATCGTGGACATTTTTTCTCCCTAATCTATTTGATAGAAATATCAATTAAATCAGGTATATATTCTCACTCCTGTCATTCATGTTCCACAAGAATATTTCTATGGGATTCATGCGAGGGGGTAAGAGTATGATCCACCCTCGTGTATTCTATAGAAATATTCATGCACACTTATTCTGAGTGAGTAGGGACGTGAGCCTACTTGCTAGCCCCAAGTAGAATATATTTTCAGGATTCATGGGTACAAGTTAGGATATGATCCCCCTCTTGGGTTTCTAACATGTTCCACCTCCTATGTGTCTTCCCATTAGGCTATAAAAGAGCATTCAAGATGTATGTGTGTCATTTGGTACCCTCTTCATGCAATTGACAGGTACCAATGGAATGATGCTGGAAACGAATCTTAGTATGTTCCTAAAATAGTGACACCTAAATCAAAAGGGAGCGGGATCTAGATTACAAATCCACATCTATTTGGTATTTAAGGTGGTGGTTTTCGTTCATGGGTACAAGCTCCAAAAACAGTTAGTCATCGTGATGGTGGTTACATGCTTGGGAGTAGCCTTTGTTGGGAGATGGGGACTTTCTAGTTATCTTGCATGAAGAATCTCACCATAATATTTCGTAGTGAAGATTCTACCATACCAGTGGTACTCTCTGATCATTAAATTTTATAACTACTACTAGAGTCGTTTGGTAGGAGAGTTATTTTTACGTCTTGCAGGGGCCATGGTTGTGGGTGTGGTATATGAATGAGTGCTGGATGATGAAGACATTTTTGTTGGTTGAGAGGCTGTAATCACATAGAACACAAGGAATAAAGATAATTATTAGTGCTAGATGATAGGAATAAATATGCTCAATCAGATATTCTTGGATAAAAAAATTTCTTGGATTCCCATTCCGACCATTCTACGAGAGTGTACTTATTAACATGCAGATGGAATTTCAAGGACACAATTTTATGCTAGTCTTACAGCTTTGTATGTTTATAAAATTTTCAAAAAAATGTGGCCTAAGAGATCCTTGTTGATAATATCAGATATTTTTTCATATAGGGGGATTGAAACATGGAACAATGAATTATAACCCAATCATACTGTTGGCGCCAAAATATGGCCCGAAAGAAAGTAGCAAAAAGGAATGCAGGAACGCTACCTCGTGAAGCCCCGACGCAAAGCATTCATGCGAAGCCCCGATGTGAAGCACTCACGCGAAGCCCCATCGCGAAGCACCCTGACCCTCGCGGCCTCGCGAAGCTCTAGAGGCGGTGATTCTTCGCGAACGCATTTGACGTTCGCGAGCCGCCGCGAAGCTCCAGAGGCGGTGATGCTCTGCGAACGCATTTGACGTTCGCGAGCCTCCACGAAGCTCCAGAGGCGGTGATGCTCCGCGAACACGTTTGACGTTCACGAGCCACTGCGAAGCAACAGAGGCGGCGCGCGAGTTCTGCTTCGCGGCACCCCTTCCCTATAAGTACTGAACTCCCCCTGAGTCCACGGGACAGACAATCCGACCTTTCGGCTTCTCCTCTCCCGAATCGTGAAGCACTCCTTGCCCCAGGAATCATGAGCTCCGCGATGTATTCCTACTTTGAGAGATGACTCTGCTTTGTCTCATTTTGAGCCCCTCTTTCGAGAGGGATGCCCTTCGCGAAGCTCAAGGGCATTCACGAAGGAAGGGGATTCCCAAGGGAACCCGGGCAGAGCACTTGTGCTTCGCGAAACACCCAACCCATACGAGTGATCCCTATGCTAAGGCAGGATCACTCTACTTCGCGAGGTACATTTATTTGCAGGACCCTGCTTCGCGAGACACCCCTTCTTCACGAGGCAGTGCTCCGCGAACACTATTCCACTTCGCGAAGCACCTTCCATTCCCACCTGCGCCCCATGCTAAGGCCAAGGCACTCCACTTCGTGAAGCACACTCCTTTGCTTAGCGATTCCTCTTCCCGTGCGACCCTCCATGTTTGCACGTTGTGATTTCAAAGTCCCATGGACAATACCACTCGTAGTGTTGCTTTGCCTAATGCTTCTTCGCATAGGCACGCTAACGGCTATTGCTTCTTCGCATAGCCACACTAACGTGGACCCCTCGATGGTTCGTTCCACAACCCCCCATGATCATGGCCTTACTGGTACCTTCCCTCCCCCAAGGACCAGAGGGTATCAGTTATGTATGTCCTAAGGGTGTGGAGTGAACCCACCTCGTCCGAGCTGCAGGACGTTAAACTGCCAAGCACCACATCCTCAACACATGACGTTAAACTGTGACCCAACCTCGTCTCCCTCACGAAGGGTCCCCCCAGCTCGAACATTCGTTACTCCACTCGTCTCCACGGGAATGGAATCACCCATCCACAAGTGGTGATATCCTCCTTTTCGGAGTGGCGTATGTTCGTAGGAGAAGGGCGACCCTAGCTCCCCAACGGATGGCTGCACCTCTGCATCTCCGTACTTCCCCACTACCAAGGTCAGTGGAGGGCGTGATATGGGACGAGGTACCTCCCATCATTTGGAAAAGGTCCATCTTTCTCGCGCTTTGTCGCACCATGGGCCTCCATCCTGGAGTAAGTCCCAACACCATGGGCCGCCTAACGCGTAAGCCCCTCTTCGCTTCTCACAGACGCATCCTTCACGATGTGATCGTCTGGTCCTTGCAACCTCTTGTTTCTCACACCGAGCATGACTCACGTGGGCTTAGAGTGAGCACCGACCCTGACCCCATTCCATGTTGAACTACGAGTTCTTTGATCCATGCCAAGGCATGGTACGTAGGAAGCCTCCCTGAGGTTCAAGCCCACCCGTCATTTCACGTCGGGTCCCATTCCCGTCCTGCACGACGTTAAACTGCATTCTGGTCCAGTGGTAAGACATTGCAACCCATCTTAGTGAACTACAAGGACATTGATCCATGTCAAGGCATGGTACGTAGGAAGCCTCCCTGAGGTTCAAGCCCACCCGTCATTTCACGTCGGGTCTCACTCCCATCCAGCATGACGTTAAACTGCATTCCGGTCCAATGGCAAGCCGTTGCGTCTCATCCCATTTGAACTACGAGGACTTTGATCCATGTTAAGGCATGGTACGTAGGAAGCCTCCCTGAGGTTCAAGCCCACCCGCCATTTCACGTCGGGTCACACCCACGTCCTGCATGACATTAAACTGCACACTCTCGTCCAGCATGGCGTTAAACTGTATGTCTCTTTGTCCTCCATGACATTAAACTGCACACCCATTCCCTAGTGAACTACGAGGACTTTGATCCAAGTCAAGGCATGGTACGTAGGAAACCTTCCCAAGGTTCAAGCCCACCACAAGCGGACCAAGGTCCACCTTCACGTCGGTTCGCCGAAAAAGCCCCTTTTGAACTAAATGGTCTTTGATCCATGTCAAGGCGTGGTACGTAGGAAGCCTCCACGAGGTTCAAGCCCACCCATCATCCAATTCTCGTCGAGTTCTACCTACGTCCAGCACGACGTTAAACTGCAATTCTAGATCGACGGCAAGCCGTTGTGACTAACCCGAACTACGAGTTCTTTGATCCATGTCAAGGCATGGTACGTAGGAAGCCTATATGAGGTTCAAACCCACCATCCGGTCGTTCTGACCTCATTCATGTCTGTTCACCCTCATCCCGCATGACGTTAAACTGTATTCCATCAATCCTTTGAACTACGAGGACTTTGATCCATGTCGAGGCATGGTACGTAGGAAACCTTCCCGAGGTTCAAGCCCACCATTAGTGGACTCACGGGTCTACTTTCACGTCGGTTTGCTGACGCTGCCCATCAGACCAAGGTCCACCCTCATTCCGGTTTACTGACACCGTCCCGAACTACGCGGACTTTGATTCCCTGCCACGGGGATACGTAGGAAGCCTCTTCAAGGCTCAATCCCAACTCCACTGTCGCCCCCTACGATGGTCCCATTTCACTCCCCTCCACTCCATTCATCCACTATCCACCCTGATCCTCGCCCGGACCGTCATATCCCGGTGAGACCATGTCGTTATATCCTTCACAGCCGCCTATGGGCTGCCACCGGTATCGGAAACCCTTTAAGAGAAATCCCTCAATCCGATCTATCCTAGCTAATGCTCTGATCGGGCTGACTCATCCCCGCTGGACGTTAAACTCGCGACATACCCCATGTTAAACACGGGAATCTGAGGAAAACCTCAGATATGTGCCTATGGCATATTATTCCCCGCGTTCGATGAGGGATTCCTCGGGCTTCCACGCCCTCGAGAAGCCCTGTGACCAGGGACGACAGACAAACATGCCAGGCGCCCCAGCATCCAGACACGCTTCTGATGCCTCAACGTGACTACTCCCCCGACTGAAGGTTGCTGCCCTGACTGGACCCTTTGGAATGTCCCGACCGAAGCAGTGTAATTAACTGGCATCCATGGAAACATGGCACTGGGAAGAGTTTCACGAACTACGTATTAAATCTATGAGGGAGACCCGGAATATGTAATGAGCTCCAAGGAGGAATCCAAAGAGGGAAGAACCGACATCCCATCATGCCGTTTCGATCAAGGAGAAGACGTACCTGAACAAGGAACGAATGCCGCCCGCCTTTGGAAAGCGGGAATACGGGGCAATGAAGCTGCGCGTCCTCCTCCGCGGACAGACGGATGCGCGCGCGCCCCGGCGGAAGCGTCAGAAACAGAAATGGTGAACCCGACGTGAAATTATTCTCCTCGGTATGGAGATTAGTAGCGTTCGAGAAACCAGTAGATTGACGTGTCTCCGGATCCAGATATCTGGTGCCTGGTCCTGCCGAGCAAATAGCGGACCTGTCGTGAAACTCTCCGGAAGTCGGGGCAGTAGAACGTGGGGCACTCCGTTCTGCAGCGTGTTGGCATGGATCCTTCTTACAGACATGGAGAATGAAAGGACACTGGGGCAGTGGCTGTCAATCCTCTTCCTCTCAGTGCTGATGAGTTGATCCCTTCCTTTCTCAGGAACCAGGTTGCTGTTACAGAGACGTGATCATCGCCCGCTAGCCTACGTAGGGGCAGGGGCAATGTTGCCACAGCTGCCCCACATGGCGCCACTACTGCTACGATGGCTGCCACATCGCGGAATACGGGGCACCCACGTCCCCTTTCCCCATCGGAGGTCATCCAGAAAAGGGTGATCAACAACCTCGTGCGCAGGTACGAGGAGGAAGGGGTCCTCCCAACTAGGGATATGGCCCGACTGGACCTGGAGGCGTCCAGGCCTCGCCGTCAACGCCGCCCTAACAGGCCGCGCAGGGAGCCCCTGCTCCCCACCCCAACGTTCAACCGTTTCAGGAGCCTGTCCCCAGAACGCCTTGACGACTCCTCTCCTTACGCTGAAGAGGCGGGCGTCGTCCGGCTCAGCCCACTCAGGGTCCCGACCCAAGGGATCCAGGCGAGAGCTCTTGCCCAGCCGTGTCAGTGCCGTCGTCCGGCTCCACAGGAAGAGCAGGTAGGCCATGCCCCTGCACCACCTGCACCAGCTCGCCTGACCCGACGTCAACGCCGGGCCCGGGCCGAGGACGCTCGCCTAGGAGCATCGACGTAGACAGCTACAGTGGCCCGAGCCACCGCCGACGTGCATCATGAAGCCCCCGCATACCCTAAGCAGGGGCACTCTTTTACCCAACCAGGATCGAGACCCCAACCGCCCCATGGGCAGGCCGAGTTGACTCTCCGGGTTGCCGGCCCAAGTGGTGATCGCCGTGAGCTAGCCCGCGGTGATATCACCCCGTACAGAGGTCCTCCCCGTGCCACTACTTCATAGTGCGTGGGCCTTCCCCACTCCGAAGTCCGTCATGGAGGCATGCCTCGTGCTACCCCCATCCCCAAGGAAGACCTGCCCCGCGGCAGTGACGCCCAGCGCGGAAATCTTTCACGGGCCCACCATACAGGGTATGGAGTCCATTCTCCTGCCCCTGACCGCTGATCTGAAGGAGCCGTCCATCTGGTACTTCTCTAACGTGGGGGCCCTCCCTACGTCCTCTCTGCAACCGGCGAAGGTCCTCCTCGCCCCAGCAACTATAGGAGTGGAGGTCAGCCTCTCTCCGCCCGCAGTGACCATGGAGGTCCCCCCCCCATGCTCCTGCCAATTCCAACAGAGGCCCCGCCCACACGGGTGCTGTTCGTGGAGTTCCTCCCCATGTACCCTTCAACATTTGCCCCGGTGCCCCTCGCACCTCGTCCATCTCAAGTGGGGGCCCTCTCCATCACGGCACCAGCGCCGCCCCGGGACTCCAAGATAGGGATCAACCCTGTCCCGAAGAGCCACCCCGGGGCAGGAGAGCAGGTCGTCGCCACCACAAGAAGAGTCCTAGGAAAGCCCGGGTGGAGACCAAACCCGCCCGCTTCTCCGACTATGAGGCAGAATGCGACTCAACCATAGAGGCTTCTCCCCGCTCCTCCGTATCAAGGACTGGGGCGGGAACTAGACGAGTTAGCCTCATTCTCCCGGAACATGAGGTCCACCGGATTCCCATCTCCCTCTGCAAGTACATCCAGGAGGAAGAGATTCTGGGAACTCCGCAGGTCTCGACTGCGCAATCGCCACCATCGTCACCAGAAGCGCCCTCTACCTCTACCAGAGACCACAAAGAGCTATTTTGGTGGCCAATGGCGGTAGAGAGACAACATGACCGGTCACCAGTAGTTGTGATTCCTGTGCCGGAAGTTGTGGCTATCAGCCCATCGTACCGTGACATCTTGGCCAGGTCACCTCCTCTTCGGAGGATGGCCCGGAGTTCAGCGGCCAGTCAGCTCGTTCGCCGTATTCTCCGCCGCCAAGTCTACTATCCCAAAGGTCCGCCTCGGTGCCGTTACCGGTCCCTCAGCCGCCCCCGGTTGACGAGTGGGGAAACACAGGGCAAGACCCTGAGTTCAATCCCAGGAGCTTCTGGAGTATTCTTGCAGTAGATTACTTCCAGGAGAAATTCTGGCCGACGGCGGCACTGAATTTTCACATACCGGAGTCTCTTACCCATGAAGAAGTGGGGTGTTTTTGTCGAACCCTATGGGCGACACACTTCTGCCTTGGTTACGAACCGGTGGTGTATCCCAGAAGTTGAGAGCACTTCGAAGAAATTGGCGAGCAGTGCCGCCTGATCGATGCGGCCGCACTCCTTGTGGCCCAACACCCTGAGTCGCCAGGCCGCCAGAGCGCCCTTCAACGGAAACATGTTTAGAGTTTTAAAGAACTCTGCAGAATCGTCAGGGATGCCACCCCCCATGTGCAAGTCCGTGGTTGGGGACACTATGCCGCTCTCCTCTTCGACCTTATCCGACGGTATCCCAATTCGCTATGCGACATCGAGGACATGCCCTCGAGAGGCATTGCGGTCCACATGACCAACATCGTGGACAAGGAAAACGAGCTCGAACTCCTTGATGGAGAACTACCCCTTGAGGGCATGCCATCACTGCTGGACCCATCAGGGAGAGTTACCCATCAGCAGAGGAACCAGCTAGGCCTCCCCGTACCCACCGAGTCGCTGATACTCAGTCGAAACACTGGCAAGGGTAAGGAGCATGTTGGAACTGTCAAGCACTCCGACCCGTCTGCCTCTGTGTAGAAAATGGATGAAGATCCCGAAAAGGCCGTGTTACGCCAGCAGATTGCCGAGAAGAAGAGGCTGGTTGACGAATTTTTGGCTGAGTGCGCCGCAGAGTGGCGACCCGACTATGGTGATCCCAGGCCGGGGCAGCAGGGGCAGGAACAATTTCCCCCAGTGAGATGCCTTCGGGCAACCCTGATCATGCTACTGCCGCAGACAGGGCAGAATCCGGGACTTATGGCAAGAGGGTGCGATACGTTTCACCAACCCCTCCTGAGCGATGAGGCAACCCGAAGAATCCAGTCCGGGTTCCCCCAGTCGCCCCGTAGGTCGTCCAGCCAGTTGACCCACGAGCGGCCGAAGCCGTCTACCGTGTTGAAGAACCTGGCAATGCACTTGTGGTTAGGGATCCCCGTCAAGACAGGGACCCCGCCCGGATGAAATTATTGCGGCACTCACAGCCCTCCTTGAAGCGTTAGAAACGCTCCAGGTGGCGGTCCCACCGGATGGCAAGCCTTATCCCGCGTGGGTGGATGATATGCCCGCACCTACGGGTTTTGGGAACCCCACTTTCTCACCCTTCAACGGGACAGGGGACCCGCCCCAGCACTTGGCTCATTTCTCTTCCAGGTGTCGCCCCATGCTGGGGACCCCGGCTCAGCAAGAAGCTGCCAAACTCCGATGTTTCGTACAGACATTGGAAGGTCCGACATTAGTTTGGTACAACCATCTCCCTATCGGATCGGTGACCGGTTGGGAGGATCTCCGCCGACAGTTCCTATACCAGTTCAGCTCCACCACGCGGAAGACCATCATTGCGGACCTCTTTAAGTGCAAGTAGAGGCCGGATGAGTGGGTTGCCGATTTCATCGCCTAGTGGAAGGGACTTACGTATTCCCTCGATATGCCACTGACTCAGGAGCAATTACTGACGATGTGTGTGGGGAACGTAAATACAGAGCTGGTACCCTCTCTGATCACCCAGAACTACCCTGGAGGGTTCGTGGATTTCTCAGATAAGGCTCAGCACCTCGAGGAAGCCCTGTAATAGGCTAGTCAGGCACGTTTTTTGCCCCCCATGATCCCAGCCAGGAGGGCCGCCAGGGCTAAACCTGCCGCGGTGGCCCAAATAGAAGCCTCGAGGCAGCTGGAGTTACTGCCAGCAGCACCACCCCCGCAACCCCGCAGAGGTCCTCCACCTCAAGCACAGGTTC
Organism: Viscum album; assembly: GCA_963277665.1. Classification (NCBI taxonomy): domain Eukaryota; kingdom Viridiplantae; phylum Streptophyta; class Magnoliopsida; order Santalales; family Viscaceae; genus Viscum; species Viscum album. The sequence continues at coordinate 130,694,949 of OY728134.1, read as the reverse complement.
CTGCCCAACAACGACCACCTCAGAACCGACAGGTTCCCCCGCGCAATGCGCCACCGCCACCTAGGCAGGACAATCCGGCGCCGCCTCCTCGGCAGGCCCCTCTGGCCCCTCGTCAGGGCCAGGCCCCCAGGGCCCCCTATCCGGAAAGAAGGTACCAGACTTATTCATTTAACGAAAATCAGGTCCCTGGCTATTTCCGAAGTGCTCTAGAGCAAGGGATTGTACGTTTGCCCGAGTGAAGAAGGCTGGCAGAGGCAAATCTCACCGATCACCCCAACTACTGCCCTTATCATCAGATTCTGGGGCACACCCTCAAGCAATGATATGTGTTCAAATACTGGCTTCAAGACCAGGTTAACAACAACATAGTCAAGTTGGGCCCGGCACCTGCACAAGTGGAGGGTGTCTTTGCAGGATCAGAGATCGGCAGCGACAGTGAAGGCGAGTGGCAGCAGGTCCCCAGCCGCGGATCCCGGAAATACGACGACTAGATGGATCAAAAAACTGTCGTCTGTGCCCACGGTATCATCCGGGCGCGCCTGAAGCAGTCGGAGCCTTCAGAAGAAGCAATCGGTGCCTCCGCGTCATCTTCACAGTCGACCTCTTCCTAAAAGGGAAAGCAGCGGCGACGCAAGAAGAAGCAACACGCACCCCCGGTGCCATCGTCATCCCGCACTCTCGGCGATTTTATGCCCCCTGAAATGGGGATTCCTCCCAGAATCTGCCCAGTGGTGGATGACTCCTCGAGCAAAAGTAAAGGGTACGCTTTAGTTAACACCGTAGAGCTGGTAAAGCCCTATATGACCCCCGATGAAAGGGAACGCCAGGCAGACCTCCCCAACGTTCCCAGCCGACGTCAATGTCAGCGGAATCGTGATCGTGCCGGTCATCGAGGTACGTCAGAAGGCACTTTTGGCCAATCCGTGCATGCTACTGAGACCAGGCAGCAGGCTCAGCACAGATCTCAGCACGCGCAACCCCATCTAACGCCCTCGGCTCTACCTCCACCGCCGTTCGTGCTACTGGATTGGGGAGAGCTGCCCCGTTCGTATGACAGTCAGTCTTGCCCAGCTACAGGTCGGCCTCTGCTGTCCAATCCTAGTACGGCGACTATCCCCCAGGCTTCAACTAGTAGGCAGCAGGATGTACCCAATACTTGCCGATCGCCGGTCCAACCAGCAGGACCCGCTGTGTCTCCAAGTGCCGAGTGACCTCCTGTAAGCAGAGGTTCACGTTTGGCACGCAAATATGATGTCTTGATACACCTGGTCGGCATTCCGGTGAGGCTCTCCATCCTTGAGGCCCTTCGCCTGTCATCCGAAATGCGCGAGGCACTTGCCGAGGCCTTAAGGAGCCCCCTACAGTTTGAGACGGAGGTAGCAACTGCGGAAGCCTTCCATACCGAGGCGATTGAAAATGCCGAGTGTCAGACGGTTATCTCGTTCTCCGGTGAAGATGAGGACCCTCTTTTACAGGGGCACATTCGCCAGCTGTACATCACTGGCCATTTTAATGGCGTGGAAATCCGCCGCTATCTCGTTGACACGGGTTCCTTGAATCAATCTAATTTCAACCCGGATGTTGCGAAAGCTGGGTCTGTCTAAAGGTGATTTGACTCCCTCTGACCTCAGGATCCAGGGGTACGACAGGACTGAGCAAACCCCAGTCGGCAAGATCCGCCTGAAGACTCAGTTCGGTGGCTTAGTTGCCAGCACCGAGTTTATGGTCGTCTCTCAAGACACCACCTACAACGCATTGATGGGTAGTACATGGCTCCATCTGCATGCAGCGGTCCCTTCGTCATATCACCAGTGCCTCAAGTACTCCCTCAACGGTCGAGTAGGCATGCTCCAAGGAGATGCGTCCCCTTTCGCTTCTTGTGAGGCCCGCTATCTGGATGCGGGTTATTACAAAAGTAAGGGTAAACAAATCCTGGTAAGTGAGGATGGACCCGCCCTGGTCATAGGTGATCCTTGGGCAAGCATGGATGACACCTATGTCCTTCCGATCCACCGGTTGGAGGCCATGACCCCCGACATGGGGCAATGTTTTGTTGTTTTGGGTACGCAAGGAAGGCATGTTCCCATTTCCAAGCGACGGAGGAAAATCACCTCGTACTCCTACACCAACCAGGCTCAGGTCACCCAGGAACCTCCTACCCCTGTACGGTACTAGGACGTCATGATTATGACGACAGCGGTACGCCATACGTGTCTCTTCCATCGGGCTGGAATCCACCGACTCAGGCCGACGCGCCACCACTGCTTTGATATTATCAAACGTGGCCCCTTAGGCCGAAGGCCAGATGGGATAGGATCGAATGCATTCATTGCTACGGTCTCAATGGAAAGTGAGTCTCCCGATGCAATGACCGCCACTGCCCAAGCTAGCACCAGCTGCCCCTCGAGTTTCGATATCCCAGCAGTATCTTTCGTCGCGGGAAGTTCCCCTACGGGTGGGGAGGAAGACGTGGAGGATGCTCCCCCCGCCTTTGAAGAAGGCGTCTCCACCACGGTTGATGAACTGGTACAGGTGAACCTTGTTAGCGAGGTAGATCCGAAACCCACATTGATCAATGCAGCCATGTCCCTCGAGGAGCGGCAGCAGTACGTAGACTTCCTCAAACAGCACCGTGATGTGTTTGCCTGGAGTTACAACGAGATGCCATGACTAGATCCCCAGGTAGTTGTTCACCGTCTGGGCCTCCCGGCAAAATATCATGGGTTTAAGCAGCCTCCCAGGAAAATGCACCCTTCTCATGGTTCCATGGTTGAGGCCAAAGTTGATAATCTTATCAAATCCAACTTCATTAAGGAGGTCCAGTACCCCAAATAGCTTGCCAACATTGTGCCAGTTAGGAAGAAGAATGGGCAGATCAGAGTCTGCATCGACTTCCGCGATCTTAATCGCCACTACCCAAAGGATGACTTCCCACTCCCGGTGACAAAGTTGTTGATTGACACCACGACCGTGTTCCAAGCCCTCTCTTTCATGGATGGATACTCCGGGTACAACCAGATCCGGATGGCCCCCGAAGACGAGGATTCCACTGCCTTCAGGGCTCCCCAAGGTACATTCTGCTACCAGGTTATGCCATTCGGTTTGATGAATGTAGGTGCCACTTATCAGAGGTCCATGCATCGCATATTCAAACCGATCCTTGGGAAATTGGTGGAATGCTACGTGGACGACCTCGTTGTCAAATCATGTCAGCGCCTGGACCATATCAAAGACCTAGAGAAAGTGTTCGGTTTCCTCTGTTCCCGTCACCTGAAGATGAACCCGCTGAATTGTGCCTTCGGGGTCACCTCTGGAACATTCCTGGGCTTTGTTGTCAGATACCGAGGTATCGAGATCGACCCAGAGAAGATCAAGTCCATCAGCCAAATGCCTCCCCCGAGCAATATTCGGGAGCTTCGAGGCCTTCAAGGCCACTTAGACTACATACGCCAATTCATCGCGAATCTGGATGGCAAGTGTAAGCCCTTTTCCCGGATCATGAAGAAGGGCGATGCCTACGAATGGTATGAGGAGTGTTAGACCGCCTTTAAGGAAATCAAGCAGTATCTGCTCCAACCTCCGATCTTGATGACACCCGTCTCCGGAAAGCCGCTGGTCCTTTATGTGACTGCCCTGGAGAAATCCCTCGGTGCACTACTCTCCCAGAAGAATAACGAGGGTACTGAGAACAGTCTCTACTATCTCAGCCGCATGCTTCTCGATACGGAGGTAAGATACTCCCCTATCGAAAAGAGCTGCCTTGCGCTCGTATTCACCGTGCAGAAGTTGCAACATTACCTGCAACACCATGAGGTGCAATTGGTCTCCCGGGTAGACCCACTGAAGTACATCCTGAACCGCCCCATGCTGACTGGTCGACTCGCACGGTGGGTGGTGATTCTCCAGCAGTTTGATATCAGGTTCGTACTTTAGCAGGCCATTAAGGGACGGGTGTTGGCAGACTTTTTAGCTGCCCATCCAACCTCTGCGGATCAATCCCTGGACCTAGATTTCCCTGATGAGACGATTCTCTCGGTCGATCATGATATCCCGTGTTGGCAAATGCATTTCGACGACACCTCCCGGAGCCCCACCGGTAGGAGGCTCAACGATCTCAAGCTCAACAGAGTGGGCTTGGGTATTGTCTTCATCACCCCGGCACAGGCCGTCCTGCCATACTCATTCCTGCTATCAGAAGGTTGTACGAACAACGAGGCAGAGTACTAGGCTCTCATTACTGGCCTCGAGTTGGCCCTTCAGATCCATGTGCCCCATCTACATGTGAAGGGAGATTCTGAGCTGGTAATCTAACAGGTTAATGGCGACTACATCGTCAGGAAGCCGGAGCATGCACCGTTGCTGGAGTACACCCTCCGCCTAATGGCCCAATTCTCTTCTCGACCAGAGGTCACCCATGTCCCACGGCCGCAGAACGGCCAAGCGGACGCCCTGGCTGGCTTGGCCTCATCGCTCGCAGTACCCGAGCAAGACGATTTGATCATACATGTGGCACACCGGAGAGTTATTGCTCCCGTCACCCAAGAGGATAATGATGGCCTACGGGTAAGTCATCTTTCTACCGGACCCTCTACGTCAGGGGTCCCGGGCTCGTCAGACGCAGTGATTGAAGCCACTCCCGACTGGAGGGAACCTTTTGTCGAGTATCTCCAAAATGGTCGCCTCCCGGACGACCGGGCCGAGCGCGAGCAAATCCGACGCCGCGCGCTGCAATTTACCCTCCAGAGTGGCCCCAGTCTTGAACAGATTTTTTATAAGTGGAGTTTCGATGGTGTCCTCCTCCGTTGAATCCAAGGAGTAGAGATACCTCAAGTTATGCAAGAGGTTCACGCCGGTTCCTGTGGTGCCCATCAAGCTGGGCCGAAGCTGTCCCATCAAATCTGGAGGTTAGGGTACTTCTGGCCCTCCATGATCCACGATTGCATTGGGTATGCTAAGAGATGCCACGCATGCCAAGTTCACGCCAACTTCCTGCATCGGCCGCCGGAGCCCCTCCACCCCACCAAGTACTCTTGTCCATTTGTGGTATGGGGGCTTGATGTAGTGGGACCGTATCCACCGGCAACAGCCCGCCAGTGTAGGTTCATCCTGACTGCTACAGATTTCTTCTCCAAGTGGGCAGAGGCAGTTCCGCTCAAAGAGGTCAAGGCCCGTTCCATTGTTGACTTCGTGAGCTCCAACATTATCCACCGGTTTGGGGTCCCTCACGCCGTTCTCAACAATAACGGCACCAACTTGCGAGTGGCTGAATTAAAGAAATTGTACGCCAAGTACAACATCTGGTCAAACCATACCTCCCGCTACCACGCGCAGGCGAATGGACAGATCGAGGCGTTCAACAAGACCGTCTCTAACATTCTGCAGAAGATGGTTGGCCAGAACAAGAAAAGTTGGCCGGACAAGCTCCCCAACGCCCTCTGGGCATACCGTACAACGACTCGCAACTCCACCCAGGTGACCCCATATTCCCTGGTGTATGGAGCTGAGGCCATCCTACCCATTGAGATACAGCTGCCGTCGCTACGCACTGCAGTTTATGATCACCAGACATCAGATGAGGTAGCCAAGATCCGTCTAGCTGAATTGGAAGCACTGTATGAGAACCGGCTTCGTGCCCTGTACAATCTGGAAAGGCATCAGGACAAGATAGCGAGGGCCTTCGACAAGAAGGTTCATCTCCGCTCTTTTCTACAGGGCGACCTGGTACTAGCCCTTCGGGCGCCAATGATTCCCGGTAGGAAACCGCCAAAATTAGAACCCAAATGGGAAGGGCCTTATATCATCCATAAGTTTTACGCCAATGGAGCATACTCCTTGGTGACCACAGATGGAGAGCGTATAACCCCTCCCACCAATTCCAAATTCCTCAAGCGATACTTTGCCTAGGGCAAGATGGTCCTGCATGACCCTAAACTGCGAGAGGGTCCTGCATGACCCTAAACTGCGACATGGTCCTGCATGACCTTAAACTGTATCCCCGTCCTTACTACAAGACGTTAAACTACAAGCCAGTCAGGCCTTCCTGACCAAGACTTAGCCTCAGGCCCCTTGGCCTCCTTGGTCCCGCATGACCCTAAACTGCATCTCCGTCCTCACTGCAAGACGTTAAACTGCAAGCCAGTCAGGCCTTCCTGGCTGAGTCTCACCCTCAGGCCCCTTGGCCTCCTTGGGCCCCAGGCCCCCCATCTTCACCGAGGTTTGGCCCCAGGCCCCCCTTGGTTTTTTCCCCGACTCACCCTCTTACGGGATCGTATGGTGTGGTGTAGGACTACGTCCTCATTCACGTCGGATTACTTGCTGCACCGTACACATCCCCAAATGAGATGCCCCCCGTCCCGCATGATGTTAAACTGCATGTCAAGAACTACGTGTGGCTTGATTCCCATTTTTATGGGATACGTAGGAACACTCGGATGCCTCGTTTTGAGCCCAGCCCCAAGAATTTCTCTTCCACTATTCCCCCCTTGGGGGTTGTTTCCTTGGAGAATCTTTGTGCAGCAGGAGTAGGCTTTCTTAGCCCCGCTCATACAACCTCGCTCGCACAAGGATTGTAAGGGTCACACCATGTGCCCACTCCCGTTCTTCTATCCTCCGACGTTCTCACCGCACGACGCTAAACTTCATGGCCTTCAAGAACTATGTATGGCTTGATTCCCTTCTTCATGGGATACGTAGGAACGCCCAGGCATTTCGTCCGTTGGCCCAGCCCAAAAGCCAAGATCTTCCCCTCTGGTTAAGATATGGCAGGGTGTACACTTTTTCCCCAACTCACATCGAGCAAGCCTCGACACGGCTATACATCCCCCATGGAGATGTTTTCCCCATTCATGGATGGACACAACTATGATTCATCCACTCCATGACTGGGATTCCATCGTTATTCACACCCAGAGAGACCCCCAAGAACGGCCTAGATACAACTTCCAAGGGCTCTCCTACTGTTACGGGCCAACGCCCCCGAGGTTTTTCAAGCAACAAGCTGATACAAGTCCCGCGTTGCGAATTTGGTCAGCGGTCGACGCTCACTTGTTGCTCCCATATCAGGTTACCATAGGAACGATGTGTTTTGAACATGGTCAATAGTGTCCTGGATCTTCGGGTCCACCCCGAGATGTCCCAGCCATCGAGTGCAGTGATTCATTCTGCCCCATCCCGAGGTGACAAACATCCCCCGGGGCGGTGCTTGCAATCGATCCCACGGCCCTGATTCACCTGGGGTGTACGGTGTGGTGTAGGAATACGTCCTCATTCACGTCGGGATTATGTACCATGCCGTACGCCCTATCTTACGAGGCCCAGCCTCAGGCCCCTTGGCCTCCTCGAGCCCATGGCCCCCCGTCTTTACTACAAGATGTTAAACTGCAACCTAGTCAGGCCTTCCCGACTGATGCCTGACTATAGGCCCCTTGGCCTTCTCGGGCCCCTCCGCCCAATCCTTCACCTGGGGTGGACGGTGTGGTGTAGGACTACGTCCTCATTCACGTCGGGATCATGTACCATGCCGTACGCCCTCCCGTACGAGGCCCATCCTCAGGCCCCTTGGCCTCCTCGGGCCCATGGCCCCCCGTCCTTACTGCAAGACGTTAAACTGCAACCCAGTCAGGCCTTCCTGACTGACGCCTGATCTTAGGCCCCTTGTCCTTCTCAGGCCTCTCTGCCCAATCTCTCACCTGGGGTGTACGGTGTGGTGTGGGACTACGTCCTCATTCATGTCGGGATCATGTACCATGTCGTACGCCCCCCCTTTTACGAGGCCCGGCCTTAGGCCCCTTGGCCTCCTTGGGCCCCTGGCCTCTCGTCCTCTTTGCAAGACGTTAAAATGAAAGCCAGTCATGCCTTCCTGACCGAGGCTCAGCCTTAGGCCCCTTGGCCTTTCCGGGCCACTGCCCAGGTCCTATCTTATAGGATTGTATGGTGTAACGTAGGACTACGTCCTCATTCACGACGGCTTATTCACCATGCCGTACACCTCTCTTGTTTAGGGGTATATTACTCCCCTCCTCGTCCCGTATGACGTTAAACTATGTTTGGAGAACTACGTGTGGCTTGATTCCCATCCTTATGGGATACGTAGGACCACCTGAATGTCTAGGATTCGGGTCCAGCCCCATCCCTCGGGAATCTTCATCCCATCTTGGCCCCTTGGCCAACCCTTCCTTCATGAGAGGATTATATGATGTGGTGTGGTATTATGTCCTCATTCACATCGGTCTTGTAATGACCACGCCATGTACCTCTCCCTCCTGAGCTGTTTCGTCGATCCCTTTTTCGGCGGTTCACCAATGTGCCTAAGAGTACTCTGGTTTATTACCTGTAATGCTAAGCTTTACTCAGACACGTCCGCACCGCCTTCCAGGCTTTGTGTATCCCTGAATTAGGGCTTTCATCATCCTTCACACCTGGAGGGACCCCCAAGAACGGCCTGGATACTACGCCCAAGGGCTCTCTTACCGTTACGGGCCAACGCCCCTGAGGGTTTTGGACAGCAAATCGATAAAATCCCGCGTTGCGAATATGGTCAGCGGTCAATGCTCGTTTGCTGTTCCCACTTCGGGCTAGCGCGATATGGACGCTGCGTTTCCACCATGGTTAATAGTTTTCCTCTCTCTCCACGCCAACCCATTAGGCACAAAATGTCGGGTGCACAATTCACGCCCTTCATCACTTCATCATGTCCAAGTAGAGTTTTCAAACTCTTGGTACTTTTCCTCCGTGCACGTCTGCAGGCTGGGGAAACAAGCCATGTCAAAGGTGTCCTTTGGGGCTCTCTACCAACTCCCGTTTGACTTCCCCAAGTATTGCGATGAGGATACCCCCCTTCTTTCCCACACCGAGTTTAGCTCACGTGGGTTAGGGATCGGGTTGACATCTGTGCTTACTCGGGAAGTTGTCACCATTCATGGTCCGAGCTCTAAGACCATAAAATAAGATTCCCATCTGGAACTACGTTCAGCGTGATTCCCATCCTAATGGGATACGTAGGAATGCCCATGCCTCCTGTCTTTGGGTCCAGATTGAGTCCAGCTAATTCGCCTCTCTAGTATTGCCTTCAGGACCCCGATTACGGGGCTGCGTGGCGTAGTGAGGGACAACGTCCTCATTCACATCGGGTTTGCAATAGCTGCACCATGCACACCCTATTCTAAGAACTAGCCCTCATATTCCTTGTCCCGCATGACATTAAAAGGCACCCTTCAGAACTACGTGTGGCTTGATTCCCATCCTCATGGAATACGTAGGACCACCTGAATGTCTAGGATTCAGGTCCAGCCCCACCTCTTGGAGATCTCCTGATTTCTCGGTCACCTAGGCCACTTGGTCTATCCCTCTCCAGGAGGGGGATATGTGGGTATGATACAAGATTTTGGGCACCGTGCCCCCTTCCCCCTGGAATCTGCCATCTCTCGATCACCCTCAAAGTTGAGTCCCTTGACTCCGTGCGGTGGTTCACCCATGTATTAAGAGTACTCTGGACTAGGACCAAGAGTGTCAGATTCAACTTGATCAAGTTCCTTCCACTTTTCAAGCTTCGTGTTCCCCTCCATTCGGGCTTCCATCACCTTTCGCACCCGGAGGGACCCCCGAGAATGGCCTGGATACTATTCCCAAGGGCTCTCCTACCGTTACGGGCCAACGCCCCCAAGGGTTTTGGACAAAAAATTCGATAAAATCCCGCGTTGCAAATTTGGTCAGCGGTCAATGCTCATTTGTTTGCCCCCATTTCAGGCTAACGCGATTGGATGTTGTGTTGCGAACATGGTCAGCAGTAATCTTCGGTCGTCATGCCAGCCCCTTCGGTCCTCGAATGTTGGTTGCATGATTCACATCATCTTCCACCTCATCATGTCCAGGTAGAATCTCGACACTTTTGGCGCTATCCCTTAGTGCACCTTTGCATTTCAGGGAGATAATGCTGCAATATGGCGTCCTTCAGGGCTCCCATGGTTCGTGGTCCTATCATACGACCCTAAACTGTGACATTATCGTCCTGGCTGCACGACTAAAAACGGCACTGCATTGTGGTGACCTCGTTGTAGAGGACATCACGTTGGGTATTGGTCAAGTGCCATGCCATTTGTCAATGCCCATCACGACTTGATCCTTGTGGCGACATCAGGTCTGTCGCTTCACAAAAAAAAACCATTCACCTTAAAGGACAAACAAGATTTATCAAATTCCGCTTCTTTTAGTGCAAGGGCCATGCCCACACTTCCCTTTTACCCTGGCACTGGTACCTTACCGTTCCACCCTCCAGAACTATGTATGGCTTGATTCTCATCCTTATGAGATATGTAGGAGCTCCCAGAGACTTTCCCGTGGGCCCAGCCTAGCCTTCGTGTTCGGTCCCTCGACTCGAGCACTTCCCCAGAGAATGCATGGTAAGTAGGGCTTAGGTCCTCATTCACGTCAGGTTTTGTAACCACCTGGCCATCTATCCCCTACTCCCCTTACCCATCCATGGTCCGAGTTCTACGACCCTAAACTAAGATCTCCCCATGGTAAAGGAATCTTCTCCCCTTATCTAATATGTCTTGTTGCCGTATTTAGATGTGTTTCGACAAAGAGTCCGAAGTGTGGGATTTTCATGGGGACATTCCCCTCATCCCATGACCAAGCTTTGTGAGCTCTCTATTTGGATCCTCATCCTCTTACACATCCAAAAGGACCCTCGGAAGACATGGATACTAAGCTTAAGGGCTCTCCATGACGGCTGGACCTAAGGGCCCTCCAATCGTTTCGGGCCAACGTCCCTACGGATATTTGACAGCAATTGCGACATGGTCCCGTGTTTCGAACATAGTCAACGGTTAACCCTCATTTGTCTATCCCCATTCTAGGCCAATGCGACAGGATGCTGTGCTGCGAACATGGTCAGCAGTTATCCTCCATCGTCACACTGCCATCATCGTGGTTTGAATCGCGAGCGCTATGATTCACACATTTCCACTTCCTTATGTTCAAGTGGAATTCCATCATACACAGCTCTTCCTCTTCGCGCATCTAGGTGCGCTAAATGATCGTGTTAGTGTCACTGGGCTAGTATACACCGAGCATCCCTTTTCCCTAACCTGCCCCTTTCTGTGTCAGGAAATTCCCACCACTGCTGCTTGTTTCCCACACCGAGCACGACTCACGTGGGCTTAGTAGTTTTGGCAGGGTGTGTACCAACACGGCCAGGCTTCTCATCGTTCCTCATGACGTTAAACTGCGCTTTCAGAACTATGTATGGCTCGATTCCCATCCTCATGGGGTACTTAGGAACGCTCGACCGCTCTGCTTTGGGCCCAGCCTAATCCTCACTCTTGGTCCCTCGATCTGAATAGTTTCCTCCAGGGGTATGTGGTATGATTTGGACTCCATGTCCTCATTCACGTCGGTTTCATATATACCGAACTACACGCACTATGGGATATTTTCTCTTGATCTACGTCCTATAGAATGATGTTACAGGGGTCTGTTGTGTCCTTAACGCATGACACTAAACTGCGGTTCTACCCGGAACAAGTTCAGGATGCCCCAAGATCTCATTGAGAAGTGACAAACCCCCTCGCCAGAGAGGCCCTGTCCCAAAAAAGGAATGATCCCTGATCAGACCGATCCACCCGTCTGGTGTGCTCCCACCACGGTGGTGTAACTGCCTAAGTGTTGGATTCCATTCAGACAAACCATCACTCCATATTCCACGCTTTGCGTGCCCCTTATTTGGACCCTTGTTCCCTTTTCATGTCTGAAGGAACCCCCTAACGGCCTGGTCTTATGCCGCATCGGCTCACCTACCATCCTGGGACAACATTCCGGAAGACGGGTCATGTCTGGAAGGACCCCCTAACAGTATGGATGTCTGACCTATGGTCCGCCGACTGTTCTGGGCCAACGTCCCGAAGGATTGATCAACAACATTTGTGACATGGTCCCGTGTTTCGAACATGGTCAACGGTCGATCCTCATTTGTTGTCCCCATTACAGGCTAACGTAGTAAGGATACCGCTTCTCCTCCAAGGTTAACGGTTGTCCCTTATCATCACGCCATCCCCACAGCGTTCCGAATCTTGGGTATCATGATTCACATTTCCCATTTTCATCTGTTTGGACCGATTTCAGCGCCCCTAGCGTTGCCCCATTCATGCATAAGAGCACGCTGAAGAAACGGTAATTCGGCTATCCTGAAAGTTCCTCCTCCGATCAAGCCTCCCCCATCTTTCGGGAATCTGGACTGGCTTGGGGAATTGTCACCAAACATCCCACAAACATTGCAGGAATGTAACATGGCGAATCGAACAGTGAAAATCGTGCGCGCTACAACATTCAAAACAAAGAAAGAAAAAAAATGGAAGCACGAAAGTACCAATTAAAGGTTTGGGTTTTTTACAATACCCAAGGGTTGACTCCCCCCCATGGACGGGTTGACCACGTCAAAAGAGAATTGCAGCTCCGCCACCCGTTGACTTGAGGCATCCAAGGCTTGCTGCCGCTGAATCAGCTCCCGCTCCTCCTCAGCAGCGGCGGGGCGCAGTTCGTCAGTCCTGGCTTTGGACCTCTCTATGTCGGCTTGAACGGCAGCCATCTTTTCAGAGGTCTGCCTCATCTGCTCTTCTCCCTCTTCCAGCTGGGCCTTCAGTCGCGAGACCAACTCAGATTGTGCATCAAGTTAGGCTGAAAGCTCGTATGCCCGGGTCTGCATTTGTTGGACCTCACCTTCAGCGTCCTGAAGCTTCTTGATGCTGGTCGCCTTCCTCTACTGCCAGCCCATGCTGAGCCCCCGATCATGCTCCCGGATCTTCTCAGCCATAAGATCTCGGATGAGTGCGTGAGGACGTTGGGCATCCACTCCTCCAGTACACAGTTCGCGCAACCGCGAGTGGAGTCTACCCATTTCAGCCAGCCATTGCGCTTGGGGAGTGTCCTTGATAAAGCATGTGATCAGCTTCCACGATCGGTGGCGGACTATGCTGCTGTCTTCCTCGTCGGAGGTCGTTTCGTCCCAGTCTGCACGATTGACAGGCTCGTACGCGGGATAGGCACGCAAGAAATACTCGGAAGGATCAACATCTGGTGTTGAATCCCGTATGACACCTGACGCCGAAGCAGGCACGACAGGACTGCGACCGGCCGGTTGATCCTCTTCCTCGGAGTCCACCTCAATGACTTCGGGTATGGCCCCGCTGGTGGTCCAGCCAGTGATGGTGTGTGTCGCAGCTTGAGGAGATGGGGGGACTATCGCCACCATCACCAGCATAACCCTAGGAGGGATGCCACCAGACATCCCGACCAGTCTTGCCGCAACAGCCCACGCCAGTCGAAGAACTGCACGACAGAGAGGGACGCAAACGTTAGCTGACATGGCCTACATGTGACGACGAGGGGACCGGTAGAGGAGACTTACGGAGATCGACCTCCTGGCCCTGCTCATGAGCTGGTGCTGATGGGACCCCGGGATGAGGCCCTCCGTATACTGTTGGAAGGTCTGAAAATTCCGGAGGAGCCACCTCGGGCACTCTGGTCCCACCAGACGTAGCCATGGGCGCGGGTTCTGAAGGTCCCGCATCATCACCCTCCAAGGAGTGAGAACGAGGCCTGCGGATAAGTTCCTCCTGCATGGCTCAAACATTGGTGAGAAGTCCATAGTGACCCAAGAACGGATCGTAAGGAGGGAAGTTCGGAATGCTGCCTCGAGAGCCTCTGCGAAGTTGTCGGATTCTGAGCCTTGGTCTCCGACCTCGCCCTCCTCCAACAGGCTCCCTCCTCCAGCCTCATCCTCTAGAGAGGAGTCCTCTGATTCCTCAGGCAAGGAGAAGCGCTCCCTTAGATCGGCAGCCGATAATTGTGGAGGGACCGTCTGATTCAACAGTACCCTCACCCGGTCTGTCATCGGGCAAGGGACACCACTAGAGTGGACGTAATCCTCCAGCTCATTCAGGTACTGTTCTGCCTCCTCCGGAGACGCCATGAATCCAGCCCGAACTGGGCCTATGCCCGGTAATTCCATCCTGAGGCGGTTCAGGTGGGCCCACATCTCTTGTGGACTGAGGAATTGCCGGTTGACATCCCAAATGTACCAAGCTTCCGGGAAGACAGCATCCTCTTCCATGTCAATATGACGCAGACGCTTCCCCGGATCCTGAGTGGATATCCTATGAAATCCCCTCGGTGGCCGCCCCTCCGAATGGCCCTGCTCTTCCTGAATCATCGGATCCACCGCTGCTGCCATATCCTCGACGGTGCGGGTCACGCCGCCATGACAGCCCCGCTACCACGAGCGGCCCTGGCTTCCCTCCGACCCCGACCTCGAGATAGAGGAGGCCCACCGTCACCGACCCGGATATTTGGTTGCTTCAGCATCTCCCCTGGGTAAGCATCCTCCCAACTGATAGCGTACTCCTTCACCAATCTGAAAGCAGCGGTGGATAGAGGCAAGGCAATCCGCATCTTTCCATCTTCCGGTGTGAACATGAGCCACAGCTGCCTCATCACACACGGGTGCTCCTCGTGACGCACCACCCAGTAGACCTGCGGGGTCAACCGCTGGAGGCACCAGAACTGCCTCGCAAACCGATGCGGGGTGTACGGTTCGCAGAGTGGCTCACGATCTATCAGTGCTGCCAAAACTCCGCCTCGGATGGCCAAAAGGTAAGCCCTATGTTCTTCCGTTCCCCGCTTGTCATCTGTGAGTATCCCCGTTGGCAAGGGGAAGGGGTGGAAATTAAACTCGTCCACCCTCCACACCCGATTCAGTACCATCAGAATAGCCAGTTTGAACGGGAAGCTCCTGACCGCGTTCAGGATGGAGGGACGAAAGTTCGTTCCCGGCGGCGAAATGGGGTTTGGATACTCGTAAATCCCTCTGATGTGCGCTGCGATCCACCCATACAGGAGGTGGAAGGGCCCGCATATCCTTGGCGGCTTCTTGCCCTCGCTAACATGCTGCAGCATTCTGTACAATTTGGTGAGCATCGGGATCCCCATATTGATTCGTTGCCCCATGGCCCACATCGACACCATGATAAACGAGCTGGGCCGAACCCCCATGCTTGTATCTCTCACTGGTAGGATCCAACCACAGATGAGAGCCACGATGAACGCCGCCAGCCTGACTATCGGCTGTTTTTCAGTGCTGACACTGAAACCCCAAGTCTTCTATTGGCTGTCCTCCAAGGCCCGCTAGTACGAGTGCCCCTTGCCCCGTTGGGCTGCTCTCGGACAAGTTCGAGGCCTCGGAGGGAACTCTCGATTCTCTGGGAAGTTCGGGAAGTGCTTGAACCATCTCCTAAAATGGACATCCCTCACTGCCTCCTTGTCCTCTCCAGGGACAAGTGCCATCAGCACCGACTCCAGTCGCGACATTTGCTCCGTATCCTCCCATGCACTGATGACGGAGAGGAATTCGTCATACATATCCCCCAAGATCGGGACCCCAGAAATTTGGTGGACATCCCACAGGCTGATGCCCACCTCCCCGTGATGTAGGTGGAAAGTGTTTGTCCTGGACGACCATCTGCTCAGTAATTCCGGCATCAGTTGCTTTGGTTGGTAAATGTGGAATTGGGAGGCCCACACCGCCTCATACAACCCCACTCTCATCAGCTCGGCCCCGAACTCCTCGCATGAGGCACCTACCCAGTAGGCCCAGGCCCAGTCATCGGTAAAGTTGCCGCCCTGGCGCAGGTCCCACTCATCGGACCATCCTTTCTTCGAATCCTGCAAAGCCGCCTTCAGTATGGTGCGGTAGAGAGGAGGGGACGTGTCCGGTTGCAGTGGCCTGCCATCAATGTCGTTCACATGGTTGTAAAGACAATCAGTAGTGACGGGTGTGAAGTTCTCTTGTGCATGACCATCGGCCGCCCTGAACCATTGGTGCTGGCATGGTATGCTCCTGAACTAGCAAGCTGGCTCATCCCTACTCGCCTCAGGGATAAAGACGTCATCCCTCATCCCAAAGCCGTACAATGGCAGTATCTTACATTGCGGATAGTCCTTCTGACCCTCTGATAGCAGCTCTGTCAAAGAAGTATGGTTCGAGTGGCTCCGGATCATCTCCCCCAGGCCTGGGCGGTTGGCCATCTCATCCGGACGAGCAGCATCCGCCAGTACCACCAATGCAGCCTCTTGATGGGCCATTTTATCTCTGGCCCTCAGAAAAGATTTTTTTCAGCTGGATCGTGAAGCTCGATCGCGAAGCTGAATCACGAAGCTGAACCGCGAAGATCAGTTGCGAGAGCAAGTCGCGAAGCCTGGCCAAGGCCGACAAGTAGATGTTCGCTTGGCGCGGACGCGGAATCGGAGACCCGCGGTTCGCTGCGAAGCTCGATTCGCGGAGGGCTGTCACGGAGTACGCGAAGCTTCGTGAAGTCGAGAGCACAAAAATACAAAGAAGGCACGTGAAGACAAAAGAGGTCAACCCCCCTATTTATAGGCGGCGACCCCGGAGCATCGCGGCGCGTCCCCTGTGTAGAGCATCGCGGCGCATGATCCACGACCCCAGTCAGCATCGCGGGCCCCCTTCACGGAGCGACATCGCGAACCTCCAACAATTTTGGTGATTTTCCCTCAGACTTCAACCCTTTCCCTCCGCGGCTCCAAGTCTGAAGGGGGGAATTTGTTGGCACCAAAATATGTCCCGAAAGAAAGGAGCAAAAAGGAATGCAGACACGCTGCCTCGCGAAGCCCCGACGTGAAGCATTCACGCGAATCCCTGACGCGAAGCACTCACGCGAAGCCCCGTCACGAAGCGCCCTGACCCCCGCGGCCTCGCAAAGCTCCAGAGGCGGTGATTCTTCGCGAACGCATTTGACGTTCGCAAGCCGCCGCGAAGCTCCAGAGGCGGTGATGCTCTGCAAATGCATTTGACGTTAGCGAGCCGCCACAAAGCTCCAGAGGCGGTGATGCTCCGCAAACGTGTTTGACGTTCGCGAGCCGCCGCGAAGCAACAGAGGCGGTGCGCGAGTTCTGCTTCGCGGCGCCCCTTTCCTATAAATACTGAACTCCCCCTGAGTCCACGGGATGGACTATCCGACCTTTCGGCTTCTCCTCTCCTGAATTGCAAAGCACTCTTTGCCCCGGGAATAATGAGCTCCGCGAGGTATTCCTACTTCGCGAGATGACTCTGCTTTGTCTCGTTTTGAGCCCCTCTTCCGAGAGGGATGCCCTTCGCGAACCTCAAGGGCATTCGCGAAGGAAGGGGATTCCCAAGGGAACTCGGGCAGCCGCGGAGAACTTGTGCTTCACGAAACACCCAACCCATACGAGTGATCCCTATGCTAAGGCAGGATCACTCCACTTCGCAAGGTACATTGCTTTGCAGGACCCTGCTTCGCGAGACCCCCCTTCTTCGCGAGGCAGTGCTCCGCGAACACTGTTCCACTTCGCGAAGCACCTTCCATTCCCACCTGCGCCCCATGCTAAGGCCAAGGCACTCCAATTCGCGAAGCACACTCCTTTTCTTAGTCATTCCTCTTCCCGTGCGACCCTTCAGGTTTGCATGATGTGATTTCAAAGTCCCACGGACAATACCACTCGTAGCGTTGCTTCGCCTAATGCTTCTTTGCATAGGCACGGTAACAGCTATTTCTTCTTCGTATAGCCACACTAACATGGACCCCTCGATGGTTCGTTCCACAACCCCCCATGACCATGGCCTTACTGGTACCTTCCCTCCCCTAAGAACCTAAGGGTACCGGTTATGTAAGTCCTAAGGGTGTGGAGTGAACCCACCTCGTCCGAGCAGCAGGACGTTAAACTGCCAAGCACCACATCCTCAACACATGACGTTAAACTGGGACCCAACCTCATCTCCATCACGAAGGGTCCCCCCAGCTCAAACATTCGTTACACCACTCATCTCCACGGGAATGAAATCACCCATCCAAAAGTGGTGATATCCTCCTTTTCGGATGGCGTATGTTCATAGGAGAAGGCCGACCCTAGCTCCCCAACGGATGGCTGCACCTTTGCATCTCCATACTTCCCCACTACCAAGGTTAGTGGAGGGCGTGATATGGGACGAGGTACCTCCCATCATTGGGCCAAGGTCCATCTTTCTCGCGCTTTGTTGCACCATGGGCCTCCATCCTAGAGTAAGTCCCAACACCATGGGACGCCTAATGCGTAAGCCCCTATTCGCTTCTCACGGATGCATCCTTCGCGATGTGATCGTCAGGTCCTTGCAACCTCTTGTTTCTCACACCGAGCATGACTCACGTGGGCTTAGAGTGAGCACCGACCCTAACCCCATTCCATGTTGAACTAAGAGGACTTTGATCCATGCCAAGGCATGGTACGTAGGAAGTCTCCCTGAGGTTCAGGCCCACCCGTCATTTCACGTCGGGTCCCATTCCCATCCAGCATGACGTTAAACTGCATTCTGGTCCAGTGGTAAGCCGTTGCGACCCATCTTAGTGAACTACAAGGACATTGATCTATGTCAAGGCATGGTACGTAGGAAGCCTCCCTGAGGTTCAATCCCACCCGTCATTTCACGTCGGGTCTCACTCCCGTCCAGCACGACGTTTAACTGCATTCCGATCCAATGGAAAGTCGTTGCTTCTCATCCCATTTGAACTACGAGGACTTTGATCCATGTCAAGGCATGGTACGTAGGATGCCTCCCTGAGGTTCAAGCCCACCGGTCATTTCATGTCGGGTCACACCCACGTCCTGCATGACATTAAACTTCACACTCCCGTCCAGCATGACGTTAAACTGTATGTCTCTTTGTCCTGCATGACATTAAACTGGACACCCATTCCCTATTGAACTATGATGACTTTGATCCATGTCAAGGCATGGTACGTAGGAAACCTTCCCAAGGTTCAAGCCCACCACAAGCGGACCAAGGTCCACCTTCACGTCGGTTCGCCGACAAAGCCCCATTTGAACTATGAGGTCTTTGATCCATGTCAAGGCGTGGTACGTAGGAAGCCTCCACGAGGTTCAAGCCCACCTATCATCCAATTCACATCGAGTTCTACCTACGTCCAGCATGACGTTAAACTGCAATTCCAGTTCGACGGCAAGCCGTTGTGACTAACCCGAACTACGAGGTCTTTGATCCATGTCAAGGCATGGTACGTAGGAAGACTCTACAAGGTTTAAACCCACCATCCGGTCGTTCCGACCTCATTCACATCGGTTCACCCTCGTCTCGCATGACGTTAAACTGTATTCCATCAATCTTTTGAACTAGAAGGACTTTGATCCATGTCAAGGCATGGTACGTAGGAAACCTTCCCGAGGTTCAAGCCCACCATTAGTGGACTCACGGGTTTACATTCACGTCGGTTCGCTGACGATGCCCATCAGACCAAGGTCCACCCTCCTGCCGGTTTACCGGCACCGTCCCGAACTACGCGGACTTTGATTCCTTGCCACGGGGATACGTAGGAATCCTCTTCAAGGCTCAAGCCCAACTCCACCGTCGCCCCCTACAATGGTCCCATTTCACTCCCCTCCGCTCCATTCATCCACTATCCACCCTGATCCTCACCCGGACCGTCATATCCCGGTGAGACCATGTCATTATATCCTTCACAGCCACCTATGGGCTGGCCCCGGTATCGACATCCCTTCAAGAGAAATCCCTCAATCTGATCTATCCTAGATAATGCTCTGATCGGGCTGAACCGTCCCTGCTGGATGTTAAACTCGCGGCATACCCAATGTTAAACATGAGAAGCTGAGGAAAACCTCAGATATGTGCCTATGGCATATATTTCCCCGTGTTTGATGTGGGATGCCTTGGGCTTCCACGCCCTCGAGAAGCCCTATGACTAGGGAAGATAGACAAACATGCCAGGCGCCCCAGCATCCAGACACGCTACTGATGCCTCAACGTGAATACTCCCCCGACTGAAGGTTGCTTCCCTGACCGGACCCTTTGGAATGTCCCGACCGAAGCAGTGTAATTAACCGACATCCACGGAAACATGGCACTAGGAAGAGTTTCACGAACTACGTATTAAATCTATGAGGGAGACCCGGACTAGGTAATGAGCTCCAAGGAGGAATCCACGGAGGGAAGAATCGACATCCCATCATCCCGTTTTGATCAAGGAGCAGACGTACCTGAACAAGGAATGAATGCTTCCCGAATTTGGAAAGCGGGAATGCGGGGCAATGAAGCCGCGCGTCCTCCTCCGCGGACGGACGGATGCGCGCGCGCCCCGGCAGAAGCGTCAGAAACACATACTTTGTTCTGGAGATTCACATTAGGTTTGTCATTTTTTCATCATATTTTGGACGAGAAAATACAAGGGGGTTTAAATTGATTATTTGATTGATGGGTAATTTTATGCACACCAAGTCACACATATTTGTTCAACCATTTGATTCATCTTCCCTAGATACTAAAAGTTGTTCTCTTATCCTTAGTAGGGTACAAAATTATATTTCAATGTTCTATGGTAATCTAGGTTTTTAGGCCTAGTGACTGTTAGGGGATCACGTTGGTTGAGGGAATTAGAGTTTTGGATCATATCACCCTTTTTGGGTGATTGTATCATACATCAAGACAATCTAATTGATTTGTAAATTTTTTAAGAATATCTTACTAATCCTGATACGAGAACGGATACCCTAATGAATGATTTTAGATTAATTATCTTCTATATGAAAAAATGTGATTTCTTAAGTTATTCCATTTATATGTAACTATGGTTCAATATTTTCTTTTACTGATGGGTGACTAAGTATGTGATGGGGCCATATGACTAGATGTTTGAGAATTTACTCCCATGTAGGGAGGTGATTAACATTTTGAGGATGGGATTGAGCCACTATGACGCATACTATGTATCTTGGTTATTTCTAGAATCAAAACACAATAAGTTCATTCCCATCCTTAGGACAGACTAAAATGTAGTCACCCTTATATGTAGAAGATATTCTAACTATGCCACCTATTGAAGCATACATATGGGGTTTCCTATATTGATGGATATTCACAATGTCTGATGTCGTGTTCCTTGTGTACCCCTAAGCCCACCTGATCTATGCTCAATGTCAGAAGTAGAGGATAGCAAATGAATAGCTGTATGGCATATAGATATAGGTATTGGGTATTGGAGCATTCCTTGGGTTATGTTGAATAGTGATTGGGCCTTGATATTGTGTCCTATGTATCTTGGATATTTATGGAAACATGGTCATTGTAGTTCAGTTTACATTGGGGATTACACACTCTAGATTCCCTATACCATTGTAAAAGATTATAGTGCATATGATTTGATCATTGCTTCTCCCTATTCCCATGTGATCCATTCTAATTGTGAGAAGAAACAGATAAAAAATATTCAATTTAATTGCATTTAATAATGGATTTGGATGTTGGGATTTCCATGGATGATTGATACGGGACTCATACCCTAGTGATAGGTGGTCTACGTATCCTGAATATGGTAAAAACATGAGTCTTCAATGTTAAATTTTAGTGGAGGCACACACACTAACGTTTCTCTTTTGAAATTTTAGGGGTTGATAATTCAAATGTCATGATCATTGTGATTCTATAAGCCCATGTGATCTATTATCATTATGAAAATAATGGGATAACAAGAAAAAATAGTCATTTATTTTAATAAGGGAACTAGATATTTAAACTACTCTGGATGATTAATGGGACTCGAGCCTTGAGGAAATGTAGCATATGAATCCTAGGTATGGAAATAATTTTAGTTATCGTTGTTTCCTTTATTTCGGGGCTTACACACTGAGGTTTCCCTTATATTCGGGGCTTACACATTGAGGAAGTGCAATGTCATCATGTCTTGGGATTCCCTTCTTGTTGATAAGGTTATGTGAGACCCGGTTAGAATGCCCTTAGAGCCATAATGTGGTATTTGTGGTATCCTCCCAGAGGTTCCACTTATAATGGATGACACATGTATAGTATTTCATGATATTGATCTTGTTTTCTATATGAAACCCCTATGAGATATCAAAGGGAATAATCCTCTTGTCTTGATAACATCGCGAGTCCCCAGGTGACACGTGAAAACACCAATATCTAATCTTAGTGATGTGCCCTTGTGTTATCACATATCACTGGGGTACTATTGAATAATTAAAACATTAGGTTCACACATTTCTTCCTAAAACATATGATTCTTATAGATAACTTTAACCATGTGTGTTGTAACAACTGAATAATTTAAAACTACACCATTATGTTTGATTGTGTGTATGATATGAAACACATGATTTAAATTAAATGAAAAAATGTTATATTAATATGAACATTATAACAGAGATATTAAATTTTTGGTTATGAATATTACTAATGAAATTATGGAATTTATATGTTTTATACATCTATAATAACATTAACTCGCTATCAACTGATTATAAATAAATATCTCTATCATTTAAAAGTAAAAAGGAAATGTTTTTTGTAAGGAAACTATTTAAATGAATGTAATGTATTTTTATCTTACTGAATGAAATTTTTACCTATTGGTGAATTACTTTGAGTAAATTTATAAATTATATATTGAATCATGTTTTAAATTATTCATCTAGGTTTTTTCATGTAGGATGTATGTATATACCCAGTTTTGTCCTCAAAACTATAAATCTCTATAAAGTTGTTCTATCACATTTTTCACTTTTATTTGAAATTATTTTTACCAATTTTAGAAATTATATTTGAAAAAAGAATTTAATTTTTCTAGATATAATTTCATACTTTTCGTAGATTTAATATTTGATAATTCTATGAAATGATTATTTTTTTGATGAATACTATAAATACCAAATTTTATTGAAAATTTATATTTCTTGGAAATACTTTACAAGTTCTATTTGGTCTTAATATTTTTTTAAAGTAACATTGGTTGAAAGTTATTATTATATATCCAAATTAGGATATTATATTAAATTATAAACTGAATTATAATATAAAAAAATTATAATTTTTAAATCATCCCCTTTAAAAATTTTTTCCCTCACATTTAAATGTTTTTTGAATGTTGGGGCTAAAGCCTCATTTATAATTTAATGAAAATAATACTTTTTAACTGGGTATAGGGTGACCCATTCCATAGATTAAAGGCCCATGACCAAGTTTTATGAATACAAGGCCTGACAGCCTATTTTTTCCAAAAGATTCCTTTAGTGATTAATACTGCAACATTAACCTAGCTTCTTTTGTACTTATTGTGCTACAATTCCTACTATAGTGAATCATCCTCTACAGTGCCACTGTTGCTACATTTCCACTGCTACTATAGTTTTACCTACTGTCAAACTAAGATTATAGGAGTAAAAATGACCTTAAATTTTTATGGTTACTTTTTCATAGACATATTTCTACCATAATGAATATAATGATATTTAATTATCCATATTGGATAATTTTATCATTTGAAAATTGTTGTTATTATTTAATCTTTAAAAAATATTTATTTCTTCCCTTCCTGCCAATATAAAATGATACCCTTTATCCTATCATTTTAACAATTATAACCATTTTAGTTCTTCCAATTCCAATACAAATGCCTTGAATAATTTCCTCACCATTTAAGAGAGGTCCTATTTTGGTTAGGAAACCATCTTAAAATGATTTTTGTAAATATCTAAAGTGGTTTTCAGAAGAAGATGAATCATTCTTGATAATGAATTTTTTTATTATTTCATATTTCACCTCATCATAATTTCATTAAATTGATATCATATAATAACTTATGTATCTCCCATATACATTGATGTTATTATCTAAATAGAATTTTGTATATCCATCTCCCCATTCAGCAATTGGGAAACAAGAAACTGTCGATCTTGTTTTTTTTTGAAGAATACGACCTCTTGAACCGATGTAATTTCTTTTCAATCACCCCACTCACATGTGGATATAATAATGAATTAAATGTATATATATTTTATTTATTTAAAAATTATAATTACGTAATTATTATATCACACATATATTATTACCTTCTGGTACGTGGGAAAATTATATCCCCACTTGTGTGTAACTATGGACCACAACATCAATAAAATGTTATAAAATGTTTCTCAAATTATTTTGATATCGATAGAAATATGGATATATTTGTTAAATTATATGTTTTATATGATATAATATTTATTATGTAATGGAGAATTATTATTAACATTTCTTTCATTATATCATTCAAAATAATGAAATTAACTTTAATGTATACATACGAACAACCATCTCGATGAACGATGTGACTCATTTCTCTACAAGAATCTATTAGGGAAAATTATATGTAATTATATAAATAATATATATTATAAGAAATTATTTTTAAAATTCTTTGGATGATGGAACCATGTTTAAATTACAATTACCAATACTACCAAACTAAAACATATAGGAAAAATAAAGCTATTATTACTTGAAATAGCCATTTTAACAAAATATTGTTATTAAAATCATATAAAAACTAATATGAAAATAAAATATTTTATGGAATATATGATTATGTTTATGTATAATATTTATAATAAATATATATTTTAAAATATATTTTCAAACATGTATGAATGGAATTAGACCTTGGGTAAGGGATTTCCATCTCACTTTTACTTCTATGACACATAATTATAATTCAAAACTTATTTATTTTTTATAGTCAATAAACGTACCATTATAATTTTATATAATTAATTTATTAGATTATAGGATAATTAAAGTTTTATATTATAATATTTCATTCATTGTGGTTATTATTGAAAACATCTTATAGTTGTAATGGTTTTCATCTCATATTCTTTTCATTGAAAAATAAGTTAGATTATTAACCAATACTTTTTATGATGTGTATATAAAGCCTATTTGAAATGTTATATCATGAATTTATAAATTTTATTGATATTTATATTTTCCATTGATGTTATTATTCCATTGGTTTTATGATTCAAACAGTACCATAGAGATAATAGTTTACTACACAATTTCACTATTATTTTTTATTTATTACGTTCAATCCAACATTGGGTAAATGTTTTTATAAGTATAAATTATAGAAAAATATATTTCCCACTCCTCTAGATATTCCTGAAATATTCAAGTAATAGTACCATTATATAATATTTTTTACATAACATTATTGAGATAATTTTTATATGAAAATTTAAATTTATTTATCTCTTCACTCAAGAAAATAATATTTACATAACATCAATTTTTTGGAAGAATAATTTCAATTTTTTAAAAAAATTCTATAAATTATTAATTAAAAAAATTACATTTATTGTTTTAAATGTTTTTGGACATAATATTCTTGTTTTTTTGAGAATTAGGTTCTTCTTATTGTTTTTATAATAGTGTGAAATTAATTATCTTTAAAATATAGGGATTGTTTGAAATTAATTTACATAATGGCCACTAATTATTTTTAATATCACATACTATCATAAAAAATTTATTTTCAAATGATTTTTTTAAAATATTCAAGAATTTTTTTGGAAGTTATTATCAATTCTAAAAGGATATTTTATTGAAGATGATTTTAACAAATGATTTATGGTTTTTATATTCATCATTGATTGTAGCCTTCATTTAACATACAAAACATTTATATTATGCTTAAATGACACATTACTTATTAATTATCTTGATGTATTATGATCATTTAGATAGGGGATGTGCTATTTTTATTCAATTCCCTATATTACTCTTGATGTTTTATGATTAAGTTTTATGATTGGGGAAATTATTAACATTTGAAATCAATGATTTTTAATAAAACATATAACAATGATTACATTTCTCCCCTTTCATATAATGAGTGATAATGAGTTATTAAGTGGTGGGAGATGCCTCATATATCCCCTCGATTCATCAGTTGGTCTCATTAGATAATCTTTTTTCTAACTTGGTTAATTCCTTGTCCATTTATGATTTATTTCATGGTAGAAGGCTAGGACAGAATAGATATGATTTTTGACATTATGAAATATATCTTTATAAGAACGGTGATTATTGTCTATGATATTATTTTATTAGTTATGATATCCATGGATATATTCTATGATAATGTGATTAATTATATTTCATTATTCGTTTATCATTTTTTCATGACAAATAAATGTTCATGAATGATATATTGATTAAGTGGAATATGTTTTTATATATTTTCATTATCATATTATTAAAACCTTATTCTATGTTGATAGCTTCAGTATCACACATACTGTTACTAAGAATATGTTTTAAACCCTTTATTATTTTTCCTTTCTATAGGATTCAAGGAATTTTTTTATGACTGATATAAAGGGATATTATAAAGTGAATAATGAGGTTCTCAAAATAATTACTATATTGTATATTATTTTTTCAATAAAAAATGTGTGTTTTAGGTACATATCATATATCCCAAGACTGGTAAATGATTTGGTACATTGTGATGTGATTTATTGTGTCTAGAAACCATTTAATAATGTAAACACCAACTATGGGATACAAGATAAAAGGTCATTATAGTTGGTATCAGATATGGGTTTAGTAGAATCCTTCATCTTCATTGTTTTTTTATTTAATTAAATATACCATATTTCATATAAAATTTAAATTAATGATTCATTAGGGTCTAAACTAGTTATTTATAATTGCATCCCCTCAAACTAATTAAAAGGAATAAATAGAAAAATATCCCAAACTAGAAAAATTGTTGACCATCACACCTTGAGAGGCCCATGTTTTCATGGATTTCCAAGAATTTATTTCCCTCACGCTATATTTAAAGGATGTACACATGATTATTGATGAGGCTACTGCACTTGTTAATATAGTGGGAAACATTCCATTTATGGAGTTCTGAATTATATTAGATTAATTACCCACAATAGAAATTTTAATTCCCATTCAGTTACAAATCATAGAACCCATCTTAATCTCCATAGAGTTTACATGTAAATAATATCCATTACAAAATAATGTAGTTAATTTGAGAATAATGGAACCCCTGGAGTCATTACCGACACCACATCCTCGCATTGTACCCAAACTATAAGTGTCATATA
This sequence comes from Viscum album, assembly GCA_963277665.1. NCBI lineage: Eukaryota > Viridiplantae > Streptophyta > Magnoliopsida > Santalales > Viscaceae > Viscum > Viscum album. The sequence continues at coordinate 130,667,952 of OY728134.1, read as the reverse complement.
TATTAAGAAAACATAGATCACAGAATATATCCCAATGAATAACTTTGAATACATTTCAATGTATATGATTACATGGTAAGGTATTGTTAATATTGATAATATATATTATTCCATGTAATATATCCCTTCTAATATACAACATATTGATGGGGATATAGAATACATGTACCTATGGGTAATAACTCTAAAAATGACTCATTTTGACTTGACTTGATCATCTCATGATGATCAATAATGAGCCTTGATGAAATTAATTTTTGACACTCTTTGGGTATATTCGTGGGTAAATTCACATTATTTACAAATAATTTAAAATTATGTCACAATATATTTATTATTATGGAATATTCCCAATGAAACCAAGTTCGTGATTTTGATATTAGTTATGCATAGATTTTTTAATTAATGTTTGGTTTTAAACTAGTTTTGGCCTATAAAAAATGTTTTATATGGCTATGATATTATCCATCATACTCCATTATTAATAAATGGATCCTAATATACATAAATGAAATCGTACCTATAGAATAATCTATGATGGGATTTTCTCTGGGGGAGATAATAAAGCTCGATCTAGAAATACTACTAATGATGGAGTATAAAAAATTACAAATATATTAGGGAATCTGACATGGGTTATGAAAAATATCATTTAATATATAGGGAATCTTATAAATAAACAACATAGTGTAATAGTTTTATACCATTTCATGAATCATATACCTATGTCATTCAATGGGGCCAAAATTCCATTTGTATCTATGAAATGGATATGTTACATAGAGAGTAAATTTATTACATTGGGAAGTAATGATTAGGGGAAGGTTTACATGGAATTTTTTCATATCTCCATATATTCCAATCAGATTTGTTCATTTATTTAAATCACTATAGATGATGTGGAAAAGGAAATCATGGAATGTAATTAATTTAGGGTATAATTCATTGAAAAATATTTCACTCATAATAAATGACCTGATATAGAGAGAAATTTAATGATTCTAAGACAAAAAGAAGATAAAAATGTTGTTATGTATGAAAAAACCTTACATAGTTATCAATGATTTCTAAAGACTACAAATTTATCCAAATAGTATTATTGACATTTTATTGATTAGATTAAGTTAATACATTGATTTGAACAAGTCTCCAAAACATTCTCACTATATGAGGATATAGTTTCATTTAATTTAAGGGTAGAAACATAATTATTTAAGACTTATTTATTTTAATAAATGCAAGAGAATAACAAAATGAAATTGAAAAAATGTATAAGGGGTTGATGAGAAAATAGGATTTTGAAACATGTAATAATTTATGAAATAATAACCTCAGTACTTTCATACAAGGAATGGGTGTTTTCTTTATGTTTTAAGAGAGAGGATATAATGTGTGTGAATTTAAGGTGAAGAAAGAACCCATTTATTTTTTTTGTGTTCCATCTATAATGAGATGGGAATGTAATCAAACAAATTCCCCGTGAGTTAAGGAAATATACCTCAGAAGAAGATAAGGGATCAAGGCCAATAATATTTTACGACAATAAATGATGGGGAATGATTAATGTTCTTGTGTATTTGGATTCAATAATTTATTTTTATTATTACATTATTAGTGAAATTTTTGTTATAATAAACAATAAACATAGAAAACATTTTTTACCTAAATCTACTATTTAAAATTTTCATGGATATGTTGAATAGTATTTATAAATAAGATACATTAACTCATGTTAATGTTATATTTTTTTAGAATTTACAATTAAGGGAATGGAAGTCTTTAATATGTTAAAAATGTTGAGTTTATGATGTTTAGTTGGGATAATGAGGTGATTGGAAATGATGAATTAAATGGGATGGTATTTATTCCCATGGAGAAATATTAGTAGTTTTTTGACAATCAGGTTTATATTATCCTTAATGGAGATGACAACATTTTTAGATTCATGAAATATACAAAATATTATGTGTTTTATTTGAGGAATAAAGTGAGATTTTATTCTTGGAATAATACATTTTTTTTCATAAGGTTCTCTTATAATTCAACTAATTACATAGTTTCAGAAGAATATATGATCAAGGTATTCACATAATTTAAATTTGACATTAATAGTTACATAATATTATTTTTGCATAATTTTCATGTTTATTATGTAAATTTGTTGACTATATTTTTAAATTATTGAATTTAAAAATTATTCAAATGTGTTTTGGAAGGTGTTCAAGGATGCAATATTATGGAATTGATTATGTTGAACTTCCAATATTACTGCTGATGTTTTATAGATAGATACATTATATTATAAATTGGTTTCTAACCCTTTTTTTGGAAATTATTTAGACTCTAACGTAAATATTTTTCTCTATTTTAGGGACATTATTATCTATTAAAATATAATTTGCTGTTATATACTTTGTATTCACTAATAACTATGAACCATATACTTTTTCATAAAGGTTTCAAGAAATAATAAGGTCATAAAAAAAGAGATATGAATTTCATTATGTAATTTGAAGGATATTAACATGGGAATCATATTACAAGGGAATATATTTTGGCCCCTTGGTCCCTTTTTTCAAATTTTATTTTTTATGTATTTATGGATTTCATTACCAAAAATATTTTTTAGACACACTAATAAACTGGCTAGCTCAACAAGGATCACAAATTTGTGTTGCCTCAAACACATCCCAAGAGCAATAAATCCAACTATCAAGGGTGAAAGAGTGTATTCTAGCATATTTCTTGTTGTGAGCTTGCTGGGAACATGTTGATGTTTCTTATGTGGGAAACAAAATGGGAGGTTGTGGTTTGTCTATGTGGGGGGGTGCATATGTTGTGGGCTTCAACACCACATCTATAAGCAAAAGGTGATTTAGACAAAAATCCTAATTAAGATGGGCCAAAATGGGGGAATCTAAGGTATGATATAGACAAAATGTGGAATTCTTCCAAAATAAAAAATATGTAAAAAAAATTGAAGATTCGTAATCAAGCTGATCCCAACTGTATGACTTCCTTTTTTATGTTGTTTAACCTCCCACTCTCCCAACACATTCCTGACGTTTCTGGTTAACTTCTTAGAGCATAAATGACATCAACATAACCCTATTGGAAGATGACTGCTAAATTTTCCTTCTCCAATAATCAAACTATGATAAAAAAAACATGGTCGATGTGTTAGAGACACACACACATGACTCATTTTACATGAAATACTTCTTTTAAATAGAAAAATATATTGGATGATGCTGATAAATATATTTCATAAAATAATTCCTGAAAAAATAATGAATACATGGTCATAATTTTTAATGATAATGAGATGAAATTTTGATGATAATTCAAGCAATGATAACATCACTATGCTCAAATAAAAAATAACGTAACCCCAATCCTTAGAGGAATCCACATTCTTAATTTTTACACATTATTTTCTCACCTGAATCCTCTAAGATTCCATCCAAAAATAAACATCATGATCATACAAATCCATATTTAAACCATTGGAGGGAAAATTTGGATTTACTATATCTCGTCCCATGAATGAAACACAATCCCAGTCCATGGTTTCAAGGTATATATGCAATATTCCCAAAAAATAGCATCCACATTAAACTAGCCATGAGATTGCTATAGGTCACAGTGTGATTTATCATGGTAACATGGTCATGGGAAGAAGCTATTGTGAACTACTATGATATCTCATGAAAATTTCATAACAATTAGTATAACTCTCGGTTGTGAGATACACTCATCATTTTGTCAAATGCATTTCTAAAACACCTTAGGAGAGTTCATGCATAACCCTCATTGTGAAAAGTGATAGGAAGCTGAAACATAATCCACCCATACGAATATAATATCAATTAAAACACACATAAAATATGAATGGGAGAGGGGGATAAGAAGTGTTGAAGAATCAATGAAGAGGAGAATATTGTGCTACATAATTCATAGTAATTATCTATGTAATATTAGGAATCACCAGGAGACTTCATTTTGAGACTGAATCATAAGGATTCCCTTGGATCATGCACTCACATTATTTTTTTAAAATAATGAATGATCCATAATAAATGTTGTACTTGTGAGGTCATTTGTGGGAATGGAAATTCTCATGTAGAAAATACGTATATATGAATATAAACATTCAAATATGCCCACCCCATTATCATGAATACCCTAAGAGGTGTATCATTGAAAATACCCCTTGACCCTGTACCCATATTTCCCATGCATTGTAGACCATCATACATTCATGAGACTCCAATATGCATCAATTTTATATGTTTCTAAAACCCCTTGAAAGACCCCCTAGAGGTTACTCAAGTCGCATAAGAAATTGATCATAATGTGATGCCATCGTGTGGGAATATGTAACCATTTATGATCCCATAACATGCATTTTAACCCATGTACAAACCCTTCGCTAACTATGAAAACCCTAGGATGTGTGCCCTCAACACGAAACCATTAAAATAAACCCCTTAGAGCATGCACATGGATTCGCATACAATCGTTTTAGGATCCGTTTGGATAAGAAACTTCAAATATTTGATGTTATTGTGACCGTAAGTATGATTAATAAATCCCTCCACTTGAATATATTTATGTCACATGATCTCATGACTCACCACTAGTCCTGTAATTCCCTAAAATTTCAATGTATTGTGTAATACAATCAGACAGATGGCCTTGGGGAAATAATTTTGATCATTAAAATATGACTCATACATGTTAGTATGATCATTTGAATTCATCTTTGTAAACATAGTTTATTATTCAAATACATCCCAAATGACTGAGCTCAGTAAAACAAGCACCATGCACATATCAGTTAGACACCCATGGATGTGTCTATCATATCAGGATAACACCAAGAACTTGTTAAGAAGCCACACAATATTATTTTGGAAGAAAATCAAGACATTTGAAGTATAAAACCATGAAATGTTTGGTAAATCATTAAGACATTTTATAGAGACTATAAATATAAGTTAGGAAGATGATAACAACATAATAGAAATACATTCATAACATATAGGGCTAAAACTCATAACCTTTTTGGAAAACTACCTTGGACATGTCAACCATTTACATATACACATGTGGACCTCCAACATGTAAACCATTTCCCATAAACCATTGTCCATGTACCTCCTTCATAATGGTACAATCCTTAATGGGTTTATCTTACACATCCATGAAACCCAATATTTATAATTATCTTATATATTGCCAATGTATCATTCCAAACACATTTAAAAGAAATTTTATAGTTGTTGTCTATCTTTATATATCTGAAGATATAGAATGAATTTCAAACATGTGAATCCATAATGTTTTAAGTAACTAACATTCCTAAACATCTAGTTTGACAATAATTCCTTCGATTGTAATCACCATTAACACACCATCAGTAGGTTAATGGATAATTGAAGTACAAGAACACAAATTATTATCCATAAAGGATACATTAGATACCTTTATATGTTCCATAATCTAATGGGAATCCAACCTAGTACTAGTTCCATTATATACTAAGTATTCCTAATTCATGAAACTAAATTATCTTATAATTCATACATATTTATCCATCGATGGGGGGATGAGAATATATCATGTAAAAGAGAGTCATTATATGAGTAAGATTCCACTATTCCATTAAGAACATTTATCTTATAAGCGATTTGGGGAAATACTAAACTATTAGTACCCAATTACTATTGTAAATAGGATATGAATGATATATTACTAATGCTAGAGAAACATACAATGTCCTCCCTGAGATTGATAACTATAACACTCTATGGGAAACATCGATGAGTAAAATCCGTAAATGTTTTCTCTCATCTGACGTGTCCAAAAATCCCCTATCTCTTTCTTCTCACACAAAAAATGAAAAATATTATATTAGATATTTTTTATTACTGATAGAATAAAATGTCGAATATTCCATTAGTGGTGGACAATTAATCAGATGAAATCAGGATTACATATCATCTTCAATCAGAGGGTAAAAATCTCAATAAGGAAATTTAGGATTTCCTTTCATGAATAGGTTCATCTTAGGGCCTTTGTTATCAATTATTTTACATGTTGGAACCTCGTAACATAAAGTATGTAGACTACAATTCACATCTTAATCGAATACATAGAATGACTCCTCAAAGATCTGTCTGTATATATATATTCTTACCGCATGAAGTAAAACTCTATGGTATAATATTTTTATATGACTATAAACTGTGTCAAATGATCCACAGGGATTTTGATTCATATTTTCATAGCAAACATATGATTCCTCATATATGATCAATCCCATATCTAATATACTAATAAACTATGTAAATTGTAGAAAACTCTTAATATCTTGAATATAGTTAAAAAATAAATCATCAAAATTGAACAAGTGAATGATGGAAATCCTATGAAACACACATCTTTCCTCATTGATACCTGGTTTTAAATTTGTAATTTTTATCAGGGTAACCAATCTAGTATCAGATCAAAGGAAGTATTTATGGAGAAAATATTAAATATATGAGAGAGTAACATAATATTAAATAATTTCTAAAAAAGGGTGAGATGATCATGACATCCCATTCTCTTGATTAATGTTATCTCCTAAGAAACATTTTGTCTGAAAAAACCAATTGACCACATGCCATGGAAAATTATTATTTTTCTTTTTCTTGGATGTGTGAAATGTTTGGAGTATATACAAAAGAATATTTTGGTAATCCTAATTCAAATTAATTTTCAACAACCCTTATTCCATGACTATTGAGCATCATGATAAATGATCTACAATTTTTTTTCCACTAAAAATGCAGAACTCATCATTGAATAAATTAATTGTGTCATACCTACTAGAGGATAATAATGATTGATTTACCTATTCCCATTGGAAAATTAGTTTCCACTGTTTTTTTGAATAAATGGTGAACACTTTGTGAGATCCATTAAATAGGTCATCCAATTCATGGGTTAGAAATGATAGAATTCTCAGTTCTTATCAAGACCATTTTGTTCCACAATTGTAAAGAATCAAATTGGTGAGGCCAATGTGAAATATTTTAACAATGATGAACCATTAAAAAAACAAGGAACCACATATTTTACAATTAAATATTGAGGTAATTAATAAAAATTTTACTCTTGCTAATGATTTTTTACTAATAATGTACCTCATTTCATCAATAGTTCTTCAAGATTTAATAAAATTCAATTGGCATCATCGAATGTGATAATGGATTTTGAGACCACTAGAAAAGTTATTAATTCCCCCAAAATCGATCAAGATCCTGTAATCAACCAGCTAACATGATGATCATGTATATCATCCACCACAATTTCTTCATAACCATGGATCTAACATAAGTTATCACTAACGGAACACCGTGAGTTCCTATTGGTGAAAATATTGGTCTAAGAGTACCACATGAATAGAACCATCAAAAATTTGAGGCAGCTTATAGAATCCTCCGGAGGATGAATTCATGATGGCCATCCATCACATGATATATTGTATAGGATAAAGTAGAACATGTTTTCATTTTGAACTTATTTGAGAGATTCCCCCTAGAGAATAACATCACATACATTATATAACAAAGGGTGGTGGATGTGGAAAATAACCAAGTCAAATAAACCACTCAACTCATACGTATGATGTCTCTAATTAATTCTAGTAATCATCATTGACATGTGACAAAGATTCAACGAGGTGTTGTAGATGAAGTTGTGACTACCCCAACCATCGAAATTGTTTCATCTAAAAGTAGTTCCCGCCTAGGGTTTCCAAATAATGCAACCCCAATGCAAGAAATCCTTAATATTTCTTATATTCGTATGCATCATCTATGTATCATGATAGTATCATAGAATATATTCTATATTATCACCATCTAATAGACTCTAACATCATCACAACCATCCTTGGTGACTATGGAATCCCTTTATAACTCTATTCCAAAGGGCTAGGGATATTATTATCAATTTTTTCTATAGAATCCTATTAAAAACAGATTCCAACCCACAAAATGGTACACCGAAAACTGACTGATCAAAGGGAATAATAGACATGATGTGTAAAATTGTAAAATACTAACTGACTCTTCAAATGGTAGAGTGGGAATTATCCCACCAAACAATGTATCGGGAACTGACCCATTAAACATAAAGCTACATTGAATTGGAGAATAATCCTATATATGTCTGCATTAATATTATATCAAATAAATACAAGGAATTCTCATCAAAGAAAGATTAAAACACTCATAAAATGAAAAATAATTCCTTTATACTATTATCTGAGTCATAATAGCGTGTCACACCCTCTTCATATGTCATGTGAACAAAAGGTTTTGACCGTATCTTCTGTGCCTCTGTAAAAGATATTATTGACCTTGTTTTTTATTTTAATGACATTTGTAGATGGGGAATAAAGGATAGTGGAATTAATTTTTTGGGAATCTGAGGTCTATTTTGAGTCTCCCTTTTCATCTACTCACCAACCATTGACATTGGAAATGTTTCTATCCTGAATCACACTAGTCAGCACCTAGACGATGACAATAAATTTTATATAGAAGATAATTTCACTGAATAATAATGAGACAACAAGGATCTCATGGAAAAAAATTTCAATTACTCCTACGATATCTTTCTCAAAATAAAATACCAAGGCCTCCCTCCAAAATTATGCATTTTAGTGAAGTACCTAAATCGAAAGGTCTGGTGGATTTTTGATATTCTTCATTCATTCATCAAGTGAAGTAAAGAAATGGTTCCACCTCAAATTATCCCCTATTGGGGATGGATTTTTATAATATCGTGAACCCCATCCCATATGGATGGTGGAATTTCCGTATTCTCCACCACCAAATCATGTGTACAAAGGAATGATTATGATACCTTATCCATTTCCACAAATAATATTATAGTGTTAGGTTAATTTATTTAGGTAAAATCATCTAAATTTTCAGTGTACCAATATGCTTTAGCACCTACCCCTAAATAAATAATGATTTTGTCACTACACCATGGGATCCAAACAAATCTTGGTGCCCATTCCAATAGAGGTATTAATAGAACGTGTGAGATGTAACATTTTTTCACATCATCTAATGATATAAAACAAGAAGTATATTCCATTAATAGAAGACATGTCCCCATGTAAATTTACTATTCCATAGATAATTTTTTGATAAAACAAATAGAAATGAAGAGGCATATTGAGGTAGAGTTGATAGTCTATAATAATCACATACCCTGTCATTAGAATCATGTTCAGAAAATATAATTTTTTATTTCATAAAATAAATGGTTATTGAATAAGTTAAATGGTGTCTTGATAGATTTATCGGATCAAAAAACACATGAATTGATCATTAGATTCATCTATTCCCCTTCAGAAAGTATCCCTCTTTAAAATTTATGGAACCATACGTCCTTGTCTGTTGACATTAAAATTCCCGATACAACCATGTTGCATGATAATAAAATGTACAATATGTCCTCTTTTCATGAAGTAAAATTACATGATATGTTCATAATGCTTGATGTTAAAATACATGTTACATCATAGTCTCATGATTTTAAAATTTATAGTTTTTCCACGTCACATGACATTACACTGAATGAAAATCTTCTTGTCACATGTTATTAAAATACACAAATACATCCTAGTGGAATTTTATTAAAATTCATGATACTTCCTAGTTACGTGATGTTGAACAACCTGATACATACTATTTACATAATATTAACTTTCATTACAATGACATAGTCACATAATCAAATATATCTAGATAATTCCAATCCTCATGATATAAAACTATAAGAAACAATCCCTACCAAATAATTTGAAAATCCATGGAATATTTCTAGGACACAAAATGGTAAATAATGTGATATCTCAATCCTTATTAGAAATCATCTACATCAATTGGAAGTTATATTTTTCTAGAAGTTTAATCTATATGTAAACCATTATAAACACTCATATATTAGCATTATGGACATCACATAAAATTAGAAAACCTATAAATGATAGATTAAGGCCTCGTATCCTAGCCTCCACCAAAAAATCCCAGAAGTTCATTCTAGAAGAAACTAGGGATATGAATCATATCTCTAATCAATCAATAATATATATCTATTGTATCTGATTAAAAACCAGGTTGTAGAAAAAATATTCACACCCCCATGCATGATGTAAATCGACATATTCTGATGGAAGGATGATGATAATAGTTGTCATCCATCCCCACTTTAATTAAATACATTTCCCATAATGTAAATGAAACTGAGAGAATATAGGCATACATTCATGTAAATATGCTGAGGATGTTCCAATACCTTCTTTTAGCGGTAGTGGGGCCTCTAAATTAAGTTCCATGGAAATACGCACATTATTTTCCCAATATCTAGTGAATAATACCAATAAATATATTACTCTTCTCATTCAATAAAACAAAATTGGGTTTGGATGTCAAAAAAAAGTATACTAGTAAATAAAAAATAAAGGATCGAACCCAAATTATATGTACATTAAAAAAATACATGCGGTCTATTCAAATATTGTATTCATAAAACCGATTACGTTGTACTTAGAAACCTGATTGAGGAACAATATTAATTTCACATTTTATTGATCATCCATCCCTAGTGGCATCCTTTATGGAAATAATAATCCACATAATCTCTATATAATTATTTTGGATGTTAATGATGGCAGTGTTTCTTCCCATGGACTATCCTTCCTTAATAATGAAAAATAGACTTACATTGTATATATTATCTACACATTCCTGCATAAAATCAGTGATGGAAGTATAAGAATATAAACTCTAGAATGACCCTGTCTTAGTTGAGGAAGGAATATCCACAAACATGGTTGATCTCAAGAAGCTAAATATTGGAATAGAAGAAGTCCCACAAAAAACATTGATTTATTCCACCATTTCTCTTGAAGACTATGATATATATTTTGAATTTCTGATCAACATTGATTTGTGCTCACATAGAATGGTGAATAGATTACTAGGTTGAATCCCAATATTTATACACATCACATAATCATACCCAATGGCCATTGATGTTTCAAGAAAATATCTAGAAGAAATCACCTTTCCATACACCTATGTCTTGATAGAAATACACTAAAATGCAAAAACATCCTAGCCAATGTAGCAAGACTCTAAACAAAATATCATTCTAGGATATAGTTGAATGACTTTAAACTAATAAATTACCATATAATGAAATAATGAATACAAAATGACCCCATCCTATTTCAATGTAGTAATACTCTAATTAGAAAAAAAAACCATAACTCCTAGTAGTGAGACTCTAAACTGCACAATACCATAAGTCATGTCATCAAGACACTAAAATAATATTAATATTATATCCTGGAAGCAATATTACAAATTTCAAAAACTCCAAATATGCATTATAAATACATTAAACCTATGAAAATATTTTTCCCATACTAAAAGACTTTATATTTTACCAATGATGTCCTAAAAGAAAGGCATTAAATTGAAAATCATATTTCATATTTTCTGCATGATGATAAACTATGAAAAAGTGGTTCCATTCATATGACATAAAATAGAAAACACCAGTTATCCTTACCACCTGACACAAAACTACATAGTGAGGTTTTTGTCAAATAACCCTAAATATGATTACCCATATCATCCTAGTCATAAGACATAAAACTATAAAACATCCTCTTGAGGTCACGATGTTAAAATTTAGACTTTCTATGTGTTCCAAGAATTTATTACCTAGTCAACCTACTCTGGAAGCCTTAAATCAACAACATTGAATTCCTCAAATAATATGATTGACCAAATTCTTGGACATTGTTTATGGGGCTTAATACCTTCTTTTTCATGCCATGTATCATTTTTTCTTACCACATAATGTTAAATTGTATGGTTGACATCCCCTGTATTGAACATAAAATTTATCCTAATAATATGTATGGATTGATCATATTTCCAGTAGGATACATTAATATTCCAAGATCCTATATCATAGACCATTAACGAAATGATAAAAATGGCCCAGTCATTTCATTAAATATTATAAATATGGTTACAGAAAACCTTTTCCATTCATTATTCCTCACATTGGCCATAGATTAAATCTTCTTAGTAATTTTGGTATGGTCTTCCCCATATGATTGATACATAAAAAAACAATTCAAGATTAGTATGGTCAAAGATGAAAGACCATAAATGGATTTCCAAGACTATTTCCAAACTGATGTTAATCTTCAAGGATAATGTCTCTTGAATGACATTAAAATACACATTATTATGGACCTTTCCCAAGAGGATCACTATCCTTGAAATTTTAATCCCAGTACACCTCCATCCTCGATTATGTGTGGCTTCATACGTATTACATTAGGATATATAGTGACTCTGAGATCTCTAATCCTTTGCCCATGCATAATATAAATGAAAAAAGTACCCCCTTTGCATATAGTTTAGAACTCCTTGAAGTGTTTTCCTTTCAATAACTACATGTGTATTGATTTATAATATCATAGAATATTTAGTGATTCTTGGATCTCTAATCTCGGTCTTGGATGCAATATGAATTAAAAAATTACCTTCTATTTATATGGTTCATACATGCCTAGAAGGTTTCCCATTCATAAATTACATGTTTCTTGATTCCAACTATCAAGTGATATGTAGTGATGTAAGGATCTATAATACTAGGCCCATGATCAATAGTAATAGAAATCATGCCCCCATATGTATAGTTCACACATATTTGGGGAGTATTCCATTGTAAACTACATATGGATTGATTCCAATTACTGTCAGATATGTAGTGATGATATAATCTACAATCATATGAACAAGGGAAATGTTAGTGGAAAAAATTACCCCTATAAATAAGGTGTAGACTTTCATGGAGTTTTTTTATTCTCAATAACTACTAGTTTATTGTTTCCAGCTATCTCATGATATGTAGTGATTCTTATTTATCTAGTCTTTACCCCTCCATAATATCAATTAAAAAAACCCTTCTACACATGGGTTAGACCGATGTGGATTGTTTTTATTTTATGAACTATGTATGGATTTATTCTTATTGGCATTTTATATGCATTGATTCTTAGATCATTGATCCCAGGACAAACTATAATATCAAAGGAAAAAATCCACCATCAACATGTAGTTATGTCCTTCAATGAGAGTTTTCCATTCAATAACTATTTTGGTATTTATTAATACTATTACAGGGTACCTAGTAGAAAGAGAAACACCAAAAAATTAGATTCGTAGTAAAATCAATGATAAAAACACCCCTATTGCATATGGGTAGGAACTATGAAGGAAAATATCTTTGAACTATGTGTGGCTGGATTCCTGATATCCTGGGATACATAGTGACTCATGGATTCTCGAATTGAATAACATGAATGGGTTTGCATCACTATAAATCATATCCCACCTTGGGAGAACAATATTTGTAGAATTCATAGTAAAAAAATTCATTTTGAAACCCCCCATATCCGCATCATGTTCTCTCTCAAGGAATAATCAACGACACAGTTATACCTTTTCTCTCATGTTGTTCATGGATCATGTGAGCATTGGGAATATAGAAAACATCTCTATCTTGTGAAAAATAGAAATGTATGTGATTGGATTCTATGTCCTAGTTTTTATATTTCAAACTACATACAAATTTCCTAGTCAAATAAGGTTAAATTACAGGTCAATTTCAATGTTGCATGACGTTAAACATTATGACACAAGTTCCATCCTTCCAGGAAAAATATTTCATAGAGTGTTACATCATATCCATGAATTTGTGATATGAATAAACTTTTAATTTCTATACAAGAATAGAATTTTTAAACGATATATCCAAAAATATGACCCCTCTCTATATAGAAGACACCTTAGCTAACCTTATTGTCATGAATCACTATGGAATGATAAAAGGCCCATATCCCATAAAAATGAGCAACCATAATATAGTAGGATATATTTAAAGGATCAAAGCTTTGAATGATTTCTACACATAAAACATGCATATGGAATCCCTAGTAAACCAATCCATAAAAATATAATATACCTCTATTTAAAGAGGGTTATGTCATAAAAAATATTTCTTTCAGTGTATGAGACTAAAATACTTATGAATTTATTATATATTAAATTAATAATCTCAATAAGGGATTCATCATATGGTCACCCATCATTAATAATGAACATGGATGAATGATTCTTCTTATATATAAATTCCACTGACTTTTGAAAAATATCCATAATGAAATCATTAACAATTTCACGAAAATTCCGATTTCATTACTATATAATGTTAAACTATTAGGAAAATTTCTTAATCAAATAAAATTAATATAAACCACATATACATAACCAATACATGACATTAATGGGTGTGTAGTATAACACATTATAATTCCATATCAGAGGACCACAATTTTTTTAATGAGTAAAATAGACAATGAGGTTCTTCCAATATCATTTAAACACATAATCACATAAATCAAACATCAATTGTTTATGTGTATCGAGTTTTGAAACACATTTCTTGGTCCTGATAAAGGAGGAAAGATATCTATATTTGAAAATTCATTTGTTGGATTTTCATAAGGCCATTGGAGCCACCAACTAGAATATTCATGGCCCCACTAGAATGTATTTCTAATCCCTATGATTACTATCATTATTATCATGGATCTCAACACCATAGAGTGATTCAAAATAATTTTTGAAATGATTTCCATTTTGCATTAATCATGAACCATGATACTTGAGGCATGATTTAAATCATTTTCATATCAATATTAAAAGGATGGGGGATTACTCTTGATCATGGTTATCCTAGTTAGGTTATTGTGCTTCATTACCCACATACTAGTTCCAGCTTATCAATGACCATAAACAACCTTCACACTGTACAAATCTATATGATAGGAAACATTAGACTTTCATGATCCAAATCATAAGAGCCTAAACATCTAGTGAATGATATGTAAAACTTGTCAATTTGAAAATCCTCAAAGGGTGTCATCAGTGAAATAAAAGTATTCCACTTCTAAAATATCCATCTCCATGGGTTGGATAAAATTTACAGCACATATAATTATGGTATAATGTTCATTGGTCACACATGGTGTCCCTAGTAAAATTCGATCAGTTCTCATTAGACCCCTAAGTCTAAGAAAAAATTATTGTAATTATTTTTTACATCTCATCATTGTGAAAATGTGTTCACTAGGTGGTGAATGATGTTTTATTGATCTGAAACATGTAATAATTATAATTTTATTAGTTAGAATCATTAGTTTTTTAATTCTAAAATGAAAAATCTAGTTCCTCATATTCTTATCCTTCTTGTGGATCCCCATGGAATTTGGGATCTATTTTTTCTCATTATTCTTTGTAGAAAATATTTAACACAGAAAAGATAACACATAAGGACCCTATTAGTATTTTTTTGTGGAATTGAAACCCTTCCAAATATATTCATCATAGATTATTGGTCAAAAATAGAGGCCCCAATTAAATCTATCAGTTATTGTCCGAATATCTATGAATTTGGGATTCGTATAATACCAATGGTTGACTTTTACCCAATGGTTTCCTTCTCCAGTTAACACATATATTAGTGTATAATGATGTAGAACACCTATAACCAAACTATTCAAGAATATTTGGAATTCTCAAAGATAAATCACCATTTATTATAACCATTCTCAATATAGAAATTTTATAATCCATAATAAACCTTCGGATGAGACACACCACTTGATTTCAATCCACAAGGTTTAGGGGATGAGCCTCATAAATGGAAAATTAACATCCTTAAGGAAAAATATCCCTTCATGTATAGTTCTTTTATCCATACACCACATCACTATCCCGAAATTTGAGTCTTCACTGATTTTTTTGGGAACTTGGGAAAGTTTGGGAAAAAAATCAACTTGAACATGCATATAAGACATTTGGGCCCATGCATAAGGTCTTTTGACCCACCATTTAGATATCTCTCTTCCTTTCCTAAAATATCCTCCAATCCTTGTGATCCTTTGAAACCCGAAAGTGGAACATAGCACATTAAGGTGTTTCCAGTCATCCCCGATATGTATTTTCTAGTTTTCTCATGTTATCTTATAAAACTCCAATGAAACAAACACCTTATTGTATTTTGGTTAATCCAAAACATGTTTTTCACAGTCTATATTTATCAGTTCAAACTACTGGGTACCAATTAAGAAAACCCATATTCCAACCATACTAGTGAGCTCGGAACCCCTATAAGTATATCATGTCATAGAAGAAACAAATTAATTTGCATGGAACTATATTTCTTGATTATAAGAGTCAAAACTATATAGTCTCTCGTGTCATATTAGCATGAATTTAAAATGAATATCAATTTTCATTCATACAGCATGATGATAAAATAAATAGAATACATTTATACTATTAGATGTTAAACATACTTAAGTATTTCTTTATACAATAACACTAAAATATAATAGAATACATCCTTAAATGATGATTCCAAACTACACTAGAGACATCCATATGTCATGATGTTAAACACCATTATGAATATTACATCATAGACTGTTCACTATACATGAGACGGATGGTTGGCGTTGGAAGAACCTAAACAATATAAACAAAATGGTCTACTTTGTAGGACCTAAAAATTACTAATTTAAAAGACACAATTTTCACCAAGTTGTAATCCTAAAAAGGGAACCCTGTTCAAAAATCATGTCTCTTTTTGCTGGACATGGACTTTGAGTGATCTTGGAAATATTGATCAATTAAAGACAAAAAATAATTCATGTCAAAAACTCATAAAAGAGTCGCCTGAGGAAAATCCATGTCCATTACCATTAATCGTAACCCATATAAATCATATGAAAAATTTATATCATTAAAAAAAAATATGCAAATATTTTACAGATCAATGTTTTCCCTAGAAAAAATCAATCGAGTATCAATATGTCCATCGATCTAGGATAAACAGAGTACTTATTTATTTCTCAATAACTCCCTAAGGGTACCTATTCCTATCATACCATAATTCTACTTGGTACTTGGTCAATCAAAAGGAACCTTAAATTAGTTAGAGTGTCCTACTTTATTTTGCATGAAATATGGAATGACTACTAGATATGTTCAACCTTTTGACCCAAACATGGGACTTCACATAGGATTTAATCACTGAATAATAAAATTTCTATTTCTATATATGAAATCGATCCAGATAATAAAATTCATCATTAATTTATTCATCTAAAAACCTATATCCCTAGTGGATGAGCTAGATTTGTATAGGATTTCAGCTTAGAACTATGTAGATCCTGATTACCCTTCCTATAGGACTCAAAGAAATGTCTCATATTATTTTCCTGGATAAATTCACAAGTTACTTTATATGAAATCCCTTATCTAAATAGGAATTTATAAACATTAAAATTTCAGAATTTATGTGCAAAAAATCCTCAAATAGGGATTAAAATTAAATCCAATTAGATGATCATATATAAGGAAATGTGATGTCTGTTTACCATAGAATCATCTTATTTTAATCCTAAATGAATCTATTTATAAGTGAATTTTTTTAAGAACCAAAAATTACGCGCCATGTACTTTTCCATCAAGTATTTTAGAAGCATGATGTATAAGATAACAGATATTTTCATCAATGACTATTAATGATATTGTAATGGGAATCATAATATAATTGAATATAATTTCCCTTCATTATTTTCTTTTTATGTAAATTATTTTCCTAATTATTTTAGGGCGGATTTAGTTTGAAGATTTTCTTATGATGCTAACTGTCTATACATCTCAAATAGGAATTCATGTTGGAGTCACCATAAGAACAAATTGGGATCTATACATAATGATTATAGAGGAATGAGGGTTTTGGATAACATAATACTCATGGTGATTGTGCATGTCATGTTATGGTGTTTCCTATGTGGGTTGTGAAATTGGTAGGAATGGATGGTGAGGGAATGGGTATTTGTGTTTTTTGTGCTATCTACACTGCCTTTTGAAAAGGTGATTGACAAGACCAAAATTATTAAGCAGATCTAAATTGTGTGGGAATTCAAATTGGGATGTGGGATGACTATAAATATATTAATCAATTAAAAATATATAGGCAAACTATAACTAGATGATCAAAAAGATCTCAACCATCAGATTTACTCACATTATGATCTTCTACCTCTCACTCATGTGCCACACTCTTGATTCCCTTTGTTAACTATGATGATCTACACCAAACAGTTCACGACATATCTGCTGAATGACAAAAATCTCTTCCAAAATAGATTATAAAACAAATATTAAAGGTGCATAGTCGATATCCAATTTCCATTCATGCGACTTTGTTTTTTATGAATGCCTTATTTTAATAAAAACAAGAAATTTTCTAATAAATATTATCAATCCATCACATAAGGGAAGTCATAAGAACATCATGAATAAATATAAATTATTTTATAAAGTTAATTTGAAAAAAATAATGGTGGTCAAGTGATGAACGATGGAATCAAAGGGATCATATTGAAATAAAAATAACTCCCCATCATTATAGACTTCTACATTCCTCATTTTTATTTGTTCTATTATCCTATGAAGAATTCAAGAGATGATCAAATAATATTCTAAAAGATCATTAAATGACCCTAAGGAAATCATTGGAATCCATATTTGAGTGTCTTCTATATCATCATTGGAAGGATAGGGTATTGAAGGCCATGATATAATTTCATATATTCAATGTTGAAAAAAATAAATCCTATATATAAAATTGACCATAGGATCACAAGAGGACATCATAAGATGTATCATAGTTATATAATCATGTGATGGTACACATTTGAACTATGTTGAAATCAGTGAGGTTCCTAAAAACAATTAATGTTACTCATGGTCATGTGATCCTACTGTCAATTTTCAGGGGGATCTCTCCACTGCCTCAAGAAAGTTCATGTGGCATCCTATATGCGAAAAGTGATAATATACTATACCAAACATCACCTATATTATGATATATCAACAAATAAAACACCAATGATAGATCGGTGATATTTAGAAAATTATTGGAAAATATGTGGAGTATAGTAGATGTTCCAGTTGCTTCAGTTAGTGTAATTATTTAGGAAAAGTAAAGAGTTTCCAAAATATATTGTGAGAATGAATAATTTGATTCACCTAGGGTCATGTGACCACTAGATTATTTAAAAATTATGAGAGGTCCTCATTACAAGAAGAACTCAGTAGGTTGTCTGGAGGCCAGAAAATTATTATGAATACACCACTTTTTCATCATTATGAACCTTTAGACTTGCCCTTGCAATTATCATTCAAACCATAAGAGATAAGGACTTCATTATAACCCTTATCCATATAACCCTATTTTCCATGATGTGTAATTCCATGTTCATGCATGCAGTTCCAATTTGTATGTGATGTAGATGTAGGAAATTCCTTTAACAATAACCCCTTTGAGGTCATGTGAATCACATGAGCTATTGAGAATTATGTGACACCATCAAATGGGAACCCCTCGACTAGTATGTGGCCTTGAAATTCATATCATCCCATGTTAATTCAATCCTATAATCAATAAAACCCTAATATGATAGCCCTCAACATGAACCCTTGAGAATAAAATCCTCTTGATATGCACCCCATTTTCTACGTAGTGTTGTAATAATCCTTTTGTACATTACACTTCAACCCTTGGATGTGTTCATGATCTTGGACTTATTTTTTATCTCATGAAAATGAATATATTAAAATAATGCCATCATATAACTCCCAAATAGTCTTGTGATACCCTCATATAGCTGTCAACTAGATAATTTTATCAGACTATAGGCCTTGGGATATTATGTTTCATCATTAGATGACATCCCAAGCAAGTTAGTCTATTCATTGGAGGAAATCCCATTCAATTCATCTTGTTCATGGAAACATGTCTCTAAAAGTCATGATTATCATATGAATCACCTTGTACATATCAGGAATACACCCATAGATTTGCCTACTATATTAGGCTTACACCATGAAAACATCAATAAAAAAAATCATGTCATGTGGGAAAAAAACTAAGACATGGCGGAGCGAAAATCAAGACTTATTGGGATATTGTTAAGAAATTATGGGAGGATGATAAATAAATATAGAGTTAATTTATCGAAAATGATGTGAAGAAAATCATTTCATGTTTGAAAAATAGTAAAATACCCATGTTCATGATAACCATTCCCAGAAAACAAACCTAGGAATACACCACGAAATCTCACTATAGTGGAAATTTAGCAAAGTACACCATTAAAATGGGATTTTCCTTAATGTGTTAGTGTTATGAGTGCATCCAACCCTATTTCCTTCCGGATCTCAACCATTCCCTGAATATTATACCATTCATATTATATATAATATTCAGGTCCATCATCACTATTTTTCTATAAAAATAGATAATTAAAATGAAATATTGGAATACATCCTTGTATAAGTCCCTATCATTTATAAACATCATGGAAGATAATAATTCCATCAAGTGTAATCACATATCCCAACCCATTCTAATGGTAATCGTAATTGAACTTTGAGAACTCAAATTCTTATCCTAATTGGATATATAAAATAACTTTATATGGCCCAAAATCCAATGGGAATATAACACAGGGTATGTCCCATTATGTCATAATTATTCATTAACTATGTGAATGAATTCAACAAAAAGTATAACATAAATCCTCAACAAGAATTTAATTAGATGTTATATTTTACCCAAGCATCCTTTTAAGAGTATTCCCCACCCATGCGTTTAATTTTTTTTAAACCCACTAGTTGGATATGGATAAACTTAACTATGAGGACTCTGATTCCTTTCATAAACAAGATATATATGATTACATCATAAGGAATTAAATCCATACCATATTCTTACTGATATTGGTAAATATTATTATTTAAGGGAAAATAAATGTGTAATACATGTTAAAATTTATAATCTCATGTGATATTACCAATCTTCAACAATATCTTGTTTCTAGAACCAAGAATAACCCACAAGGGATTAGATACTACTGTTGAAATTAACAATAGAATTATAGGAATTCCTGTAGCGTGTTCCCTTAAAGAGGATGTAATAATTTTTAAATATCATCTTCACTCAATGTTTAACACTCATGAAAAGGAAATTATGTGCATCTTTCCATACCAAAGTCCTACTAAAGGCCACTGCGGTAGCATCTTTTATGATGTAGATGCTCATGAGAGAAACTATGTAGACTTTGATTCCTATATTAATAAGATATATAGAAATCCTACATTGGGATCATTTAATATATTTCGTTCCATAACAATTGATGATAAAATTTATTCTATACTAATACCTTAAACCAAAAACTATTTTAAACAATCTATGTGGATTCTGATTCGTGCTCTTAAAAGATACATAATATGCATCATAGAGGCTATATCTCATATCAAAGACAATAATCACCATCCTAGATGGATCTAAAAATGGTATCACTAAAATAGGGCTATAAATAAGAATCATAAGTGTACAATGAATGATGTAGAACTCATGACACACATAGTATTTCCTATTTACATTTAGTTTTAATTATGTCATTGTAGTAGGGGTACAAGTGTAATATTTAGTTTTGTTATGGATTTCATGAACATATATGTAATCTCTATGAGTGATTGGGACTAGGAAATAATTCCAAACAATATGGTGTGATGAGCATGGTCTCCCATACTCTTCAGCAATGAGAGTTCCTAACCATCATTTGTTATGGATGACAAATTAACCACCTACCTTTGGAATGAAGGTTCATGCCTTTTCATGGTTGTGGTAACCATTATGCCTTAATTTTATTATGAAAACCCTGTAATAATTCACTTTATGTAAACCTAAAGAGGTTGTTTCGAAAAAAGAAATTGTACTTAACCAATAATTTTTTATTAATTTCTTCTTCCACTAAATTAAAATAAAATTAAATATGATGATATTATAACAAAAGTACCTACCATATAATAATATTTAATCATATTAATGCAATAACATATATCCATCTCATTTAACATCAAATCAGAAATGCAAATGTCGATCTTTTGTGTGGTGGACTACCGCCATGGGAATCGATGTAATTTGTTTTCCATTACCATATCTCATGGATGGATATAATAATGTTTTTAATATATATATATATAAATATATATATATATGTAATTTACATTATAATTATACTTCTATACTTTTTCACACCTATCTTATTATCTTCCAATGCATTGAAAAACTATAACAACACTCGTGCATATATGTGGACTACCCCCTCTGTAGAGTGATGTGATTACCAAATAATTTTATATCATAATGGATGTTAATAATGTCATATTTCACAAAAATAAATTATATATATGATATTATACTTATTATTTATGGTTTAATTACTATTTATCATTCTTTATTTCGCTCATTTAGAAAATAAAAACAACATTCATGCATACGAAAAACAAGGTGCCTCCACGAACAGTTTAACAAGTTTTCTATATCTATCATTGATTGAAAATTATAACTATTTACGTAATAACATATATGATATTTATATTATTTCCATGATTATGGATATTATGGAACCATGGTCAATGTATAAGGGCATAAACTACCAAACCCAAACATACAATGAAGACGAGGCATTTATTATCCAAAATAGTGAATTTAACAAAAGATTTTTAATGAATGAGTGATAAAAATTAATAATTAAATAATATATGTTATTTTATTTATTATTATGGGGAAAATTAATATAATGGGTATTCTATATATTTATAATAAATTTATATTTATTATAAAGTGTCATGAACATATACGAAAGGAATCAGACCTAATGAAAGGGTTTCTCATCTTACTTTAACATTTTTTAACCATATGCCATATTCAACACTTATTTTTTAGTGATGTTAATAATTCCCATTTTATATATTATATCATTAATTAAATTATATTAATGATATTTAAATATTCATTTAAATTTACTCTTTTCGTCAGTGTTATGACACAAAACATACCAATATGGTAAGGGATTCTCATCTCAAATATACTTCTTTGGGACATATGTGGTATTATAGAACCATATTATTTAAGAAGTGTATATAAATAAATTTAAAAAAATTATAATGAATTTATATATTTCCATGATATTTAAATTTTCATTTGATTTTATTCTCTCAAGCGAATTATGATTAAAATGTTTCCAGATGAGTAATGGTTTATTTCACAATCTCATCATTATTTTTGATTGTTTAATCCTAAACCACCCATAGGGTAATTGTATGATATTTATTTCATATTAAAAACAAATATTAAAATCCTATGGTTATTCATTAAACATTCATTTTATTTTACAATTTTACAATCTCTGATACATAATTATCATAGAAATTGTTTTCAAAGAAATGGTATCTTTATTTATCTTATTGTTATAAAATATTATTTCATCCATATATGTGTTCTTTAAAAAAATTATATATGATATTGAAATCCAAAAAAATTATTAAATATATTTTTACCTGTGTTTCATTTATTAAAAAAATTAAATGAATTTTCTTGTCATTTTATTATTGAGGTTCCTTTTATGTTTTTTACAATAGTGTGAAAAAAGTATTTCATTAATGATACAGGATTTAAAGAATCTCCCTCCTTAATGACTACTAATTATTTTGAATATTCCATAACATGATTAATAATTCTATTTTCAAATACAACTTGTTTTCTCATATTATCAGAATGTTTTTTTGGATAAAAACTATCAATGTGAAAAGAATATTTTCCCCAATAGTTCTTGTAATGTAATTTTAATGTTGTTACTATTACCAAATTAAAAGAACTATCATTTTACTTATTCTTTATGGGGAATATTTTTTAATGATACCATTTATAATATTTCCGAAAATTTTTTATATTCTGTTTTATTGGGGTTTTAAAATTCTGCTATCTATCACCTTATTACTCATGATAGATTATGATTATGTCTAATGATATGTGAATTTAATTTCATTTTTTAATATTTTAAATATTAATGTTGACATATATTACATTTCTCCCTTCATATGAGTAATGTATAAGACTTATTAAGTGATCATATTAGCCCTATATATCCATTCGATCCATTAGTAGGAATCATGAGACAAACTAGCCTAGGTATTTGTCCAAGGCATAAAGAATTTATATATTATTTTATTGTATGAGGCCTTTATGGTACGCTAATAATGTATTCCAATATTCATTCCCCCACTATAATTCTCACTATTAATTTCCATCTGACTATTGGAATAGTTATGGAATCTATTGATACATTTTAAGCATATGTGATTATTTATATGGAATTATTATTTTACCATTTATTGATGCCATAATATTTGTTATTACCATGTTATTTTTTAAATGGATTCTTTTTAGATGTTTAAAATTCCATACTTATTATTACATATTTATTCATGATATCTTCTATTGTACGTATTAATTTAGTGAGTATTTGATCTCACCCCTTCTTATATTTCCTTTCTCTAAGATTCGAGTTAGTTTTTGATGATAGATATACATCGATATTATAAGGGAAATAACAATGTTCTTAAAGGAAATACTATTTTGAATCCTTTGTTTTCAATTTTTTGTGAGTTTCAAGTTTGTATGCATATTTCCAGGACAAATAAATGACTCAGTCCTTTTGGATGTGAGTTATTATATCTAGAAAAAATTTAATAATGTAACCACTGAATTTGGGTAACTAGGATATGGGTCTTTACCTGAGTGGTCTTATTTAATTTCTATATTATATAAATGATCCATCACATCTACTAGTTTTTACTCATAAGTTAGGTTATGTTCTAATTCTACAACCCCCATGATCAATCCATGTGATGTACTGTGATTTAATTTCATCTTGAATTATACATGGAACATATATGAAATATGTGTGAGGTTTAGTGTAAGTGTATGGTGATAAACATCTACCCTAACACGGTCAATGAGTTAAATGTTTCCAATGTATGAAGGTACTTTTTCCCTTATTCGATAAAATCAAAGACACCATTGATGGTGATTTAAGAAAGAAAACAATCTATATAACATTAGAATCCCACTCTCATCAATGATTTTTAGTATAAAACGTATGTAAACATTTACCTTCCTTGATTTGTTTAAAATGGAATTACTCATCTATAACATTTCAATAGTGAAATCTAGTCTGAGTAAATTTTAATCTACAACATTATCACAACATAGTATTATTTTGGAACTCCTACAATATAGACTCATATATGGTCCTATACGAATTCTTGAATGGATTCTATTGTTGTAAGAGAACTCTATAATTGGTATATTTGAATTCCAACCACCACAAATATCCATTTACTATGATATCAACATGGCTTCTAGTGTTTACATGGAACATTTATATTAAACAATTTTATAATAATGATAATCAATGATTAATAAAAACATAAAATTCAACAAATTTTTAGGATTTCTATAGAACATTTATATAATCCTTACATATAGGTAAAAAATGATGAGAACTGGTAATCCATAGATACTTATGAATTATTTTTGTCTATATCATATAATGTTAAAAATTTCATAAATAGTCATGTATAATAATTAGGTACACTATCATTATAAAGATATTAAACATAACTCAAATGTAATTATTTACTTTTGATCACTTGGAATATCATATAATGAAATCCATGATGATATTCACCCATTTCTATATAACTATTGTTAATAATTACACCATACCCTTAGATGTATAATGATAAAAATTACCAAATGATAGACTAATATAAATGATATTTACTCTAAAATATAACTCTTCTTGTTTTCACAAAAGAAATGATTCTTGAGATCACTATACACCTTTGTTAGTATACGATTTGAAATGAAAGTTTATCTATGTGCATCATCTTAAAGTACTTCTTTAATTGTGATATTGAAGGGGCATATACTAATATCCATTATAATATAATTCCATCATATTCATAGTTTAATATTAGAAATATTTTTACCATCTTCCATAGTTCGAAATACTCTTTTTATTCCTCCTAAATAATTAAATTTTTTGATGGATCTGTAGTCACATGTTTAAGATGTGACTTATTTACTTAAATGTTTCGGAGTGTAAGTATTGAAAATAATTGGGTATTAGGTTTATTTAAATCATCTTCATCTATAATGTTTCATGATTCTCAAAAAATAGTATTAATCCCCTTGTTCACTATCCAAGGTAGAAATTTATTAGGCAGTCACACTCCTTGATAAACTACAACCATCTCTTTCGATACATATTCAACTCCTTTTGTGTGAATTTGAATATTAAACTCATGTGATCGGTATATATGTATCATCCATAGATTTTGTGAAATGTTATTGAGTAATATTTTATATTTTGTAACAGTTTTCATTATACTCATCATTGATTTAGCTTTCAAAACATATAATAATGAGTTTCTTTGAAAACGTGCATGACCCCGGACACTAAACATCAGTGAACAATGAGTTGATATTATTTTAAATATGACCACTATAAAAAAGTAATTATTTTGGATTTTATTGATAGTATTAGGTAAATTGTTACATTTAAATATAGTTACTATACTAAAAATAAATTTAACTATAAATTTATAGAAAATGATAAATCAAAATTTTTAAAATTAATAATAAACATAAAAAAATGTTTTAATTGAAAATGATTTCTATTATTTCTTATGATGAAATATAATATTTAAATTATATATTATTAATCAAAATTATTATATAAAATTAAATTCAATTTTTAGATCACCATATCAATGTTATCTTGTTTTAAAATGTTATTTTCTTCAGAAAATATTTATTTTTTAGTGAATAATGAATAATACAAGTTTTTTGTATATCTATAATTTATTTTCAGAAAATTATGCAATTTAAAAAACACCTTTTGTTTTATAGTACACTAATTACAATTTATTTATATTTAATAAAATAATCCTTTTTTTAATAAATCTGATATTTTAATTTATTATAGGTTTATTTTTTGGTTTAATGATTATATTTTTTTCTAAAAAAATTTAAAATTCATAATGATTATCCATTATAATTAATTAAAATAGTCCCAAATGTGGTTTTTTAAATGAATTTTATATAATACAAATAAATTTTTTTTATTTATATCCACAAAATAATTATTGTTATTATAATAATAATATTTAATATAAAATCATCATATAGATGATAAATACTCTTCTCAAAAACACACTTTTTCATGTCTACTACTTTTTCTTTCCATATTATTTTTAAACATATATGAATTGAATTTGAAAAAATATATTCAATATAATTTTTAAGAATAATTAATATTACGTATTTTTTTCAAGTTAATTATTGAACATAATTTATAGTGAAAATATTAAAAAATATTTATTTCCGTTAATGTTAAAATGTATTTATCTCAGGTCTAACAAAAATGTTAAATACTAAATTTGAACCAAAATATTTCTATGAGAAATTTTATGGACAAATATAGACATTATAACTTATATTTTCTATAAATTACCATTTTTTATTGTTTCTAAAAGTTTGAAACACAGGTAAACCATTTTCTTTTAAAATATTAGAGGTGTGACACTCACCTCACTAATATAAGGCCCCCCCATACCCTGCCCTCTTCATAATTAAAAAACCATTTTTAATCCGATAACTACCTAAATAAATAGCATAATTCATTTTTCTAATACTATAATCGTTATTTTTGTATAAATACAACAGTATATTCTTTTTAGTGCGATCTAAAAAATAAATATTTCAAAGAAGATGTAACTTCCCAAATGAATCTTCTTATTTTATTTCTTACTACACATTTTTAAATTATTATTAATCCTTGATGATATAGTATCCCTATTATCTTACATATATAGAGATGTTATTATGTAAATGTATTAACCTAAATCATTCTCCTTTTCCATAAAATGGGCATAAACCCCTAATTCATGTGTACAATATTGAATTTCCTAGTGAAACAATGTTATTCAGTTTCAATAACTACCTCTCATGGATGGATATAATGATGTGTTTATCCTTATTATATTATATTTCTAATATTATTTTGACTGATGAATAATTATAAGACATTTTACTTTTTAATTTCCTTTCGGTGGGAATAACATGACATCATTTATGGGTATCACGGGCTCTCACTACAGGATGTGATTTCATTCATTCCCATTTTAAATTTATGTTTACTAGTATGTATTTAATAAATCTATGTGATATATAAGATATAATACTTATTCTATACTGGGTATATATTATTTACCTTTATTTCATGAATTATTTTTGGAATATGGATGAATCATTCATGCGTACGTATGACCTATTACCACCATGAATAATATATTTCGTTTTTTTATCAATATCTTTTATGCATCACTAAAAAATAATTTATGTATAATATATATTATATTTATATGATTTTTGAAATTTTGGAGATTATTAAACCATTATAGAAATTATATTACAAAAAATGAATAATCAAAACATATATGAAAACAAAGAAGTTATTACTCAAAACATGAATTTATCATGAAATTATTAATAAAGTGGTAGTAAAAGGTCATAAGTGAATAATATAATGGAAATTTATATATATGGTTATTTAATGTATATATAATAAACATAAATTTATAATAAATGTCTTGTTAACATTTAAAAAGGATCTTAAGACTTTCTGAATAGGATTTCCATCTCCTTTTTTTGTTCTATGTGACAAATATCATATTCACCACATATATTTACATTATGTGGTGTATATACTACACATGAATTAGTTTTATGATAATAAACCTTAATATTATTGTCATTTACATATCTTTATGTGAATTTATCTTTCACTAGGTTTATGTTTCAAAAGTATCTAAAGAAGTAAGGGTATAAGTTTCTCAATTTTCCTAACTTAAGACATATGTTACATGTTGCACTTACCATCATTTATTTTATGTATATTCTTCCACATTGATATATAATATCATGAAAATATTCATTATCATTTTTATGTTTCATTTAATTTTATTCCTTCAGGGTCCTTACAATTCAATGTTACCAAATTCCTAAAATCGTTTATCTTATAATCTGCAGGTTTATCCAGATTTTAAATGATTATGTTTTTGATGATAAAATATTATGAAAAATAATTCAATAAACTCTTGAATATTGTTCCCCTAAATATGTTTTATTAGTATGTCATTCTTTCCATTGATTTTACTCTTTTTTTGTACTCAAGAGTCTTAAAAATAATTTAACATAAATCATCTTCATTTAGATTTTCAATCAAAAATCATTTTACCTTCCAAAACCTTGTCATCTACTAATTTTTAAATATTTTTTAATCATTATCCAATGATTTATTAAATTATTTCTTACCAATGTCTTAATATTTAAAATATTTTTAAACAGGAATCATTATTTCACTTTCCAAACATATCTCATTTTTATTTTACCTAAAATGTGAAATGAATTGTTATTTTTATATATATGAAATGAAAAAAATTATCCACCATCCTGAAATATACATTATTTGAATAATCATTTATAATAACTAAATTATATATTCAAATTACAATATTTTGAAATTTTTTTTTGTTTTAAAAATTGATTTTGAAGTGTAAAAGAACATTTTATATTGAATTTTTTAATTATCATTAATGCTTATTTATAATGAAAACGAGTTTGAAAATGTTTTATGTTTTAATAATTTTTCAAATGAGAAATATATTTTTCATCATTAAAGTTATTTAATGGGATTTAAATATTTATTTTTATGTTTTCAGGTTTATGTTCAATGTAAATTAATTCATAAATATTTAATGAATATTTATTTTTAAAAATTGATATTCAATGAAAAATTATTTTTCTTATGAATTATTCTTTGTTATCATTCAAAATCACATTCCATATATGATGTAATAATTTTATCATAATTATTCCTTTCTTTGGATATTTTATGATTTTACCACCATATTATTTCTTGATAAGATATTTTTTTATGTTGAAAGTATTTTTATGAAACCCATTTCTTTTTCGACAGGTTATTACATAATAAAATAATTAAGAAACTTATTTATTTTAATTTTATTTTATATGATTAAATAATAAAATGATTATGAAAACTATATCTTTTCATCAAGTTATTATATGCATAATTTTTAATGAAACCCATTTAATTCTTGGGTTAGGATTATATAAATTGTTTATGATATTATTGAACACATATGTTTGATTTACATTATGTGGTGGGTGGGACCTGTATCTCCCTCCAATGGAGTAGGAAAAGATTTATATATCATGAGATAGATAGGATTGGAAAGGGGAGAAAACCCAGTTCTATAACAGAATTTTTCTACTGTGGTGGTCTTGGTAGTGGACCTTGACTACTATGATAGTTTCAGGGTGATCACATTTTACTATGATGCCTTGGGATTGTGTTTTGACTACAATAGAAGTGATTTTATATGCTTATATTTATACCAATATTTTATTTCTTTCCCAGATGTTCTGATCTCATGGTTCATGTTATTTCGGGATATTATGATGCACATTTTATGAAATACCAAGCTATATTCCATGTCATACGATCAAATTATTTGAAATGTATGGTATGGTTTTCAAACATTATTTTTAGGTTCTAATTCCCTTATTAACATGTCATTGTTAGGTTTTCATTGATATATCACTTTATTTCCCCTATTGAGAATATAATATAACTATTTATGAGGTTTTCATTCTCTTAGTTATCAAAAAAATGTCTCTTGTAGGGTATGTTTGTGAAGAAAATTGATGTGTAAGATATTATGTCCTACATTGAATATAATTCATTGAAACAGAAAATTGTGTACTTATTCTCTGATGTCGTAAAACATTTATGTTCCCCATTCATGTGTTCGTGTAATGTATTGAAAATGCATCTGAAAATATGTAATATCTATGTATGGAAAACATGGGTAACAATATTTAGTATTAAAATATTTGTTTATCTATCCATTTAAAATAAGGATAAAGATATTTTAGTTCATCAACATAAGATAATTCTAACTGTAATAGAACATCCTAAGTTATTGTGATGGAAAAAGTGTTTTTTCCTTATAATACATTTGTCTCTTGATTTTATATGTTGATATTTTAGGAATAGAGATAACAATGTGTAATTACTCTAAAAATGATGTATACTTCTTTACTCAAGGGTTACTTAGAACACAATAATGAGCCTTATGGCACACCTGGTTTGACACTCCCATGGAATATTATTTGGATAATAAAATAATCCATATGAACTATAATGAAGGATTTAAATATATTATGATCATGTATGAAGCTAGATAATACTAATCTATCCTATATTTATAAGATTGTTTCTAGATTTAAACATCATATAAATGAGTTTCAGACTATTTGATTTATAATTATGATTATTGATTCCCAAATTATGCTTTTTGACTTTATGTTGTTGTAGGAACTAGAATGATCTGGATGAATTTTTAATGTGATATATAATGTGAGGAAGAAAAACCAAATGGGATGAAAGTTTTAGTGATGGAAATTTGATTATTACTAATTTGTTCTCCCAATATATTATTAACAATATTCCCCATAACCAACTATTATACTCACTAAATAAGCGAATGATACTATTTTTTGGGAGTGATGGTGGTGGGAACCATGTAGGAAAGAATATTTATATTCTTATATATTGATAATGTGGGTAGAGTCACCCAATTTAAAGTCTTATTGGAACAATAAGCTGTTCTGAGTGTTGAAAATTACAACACAAATAATGTTATTCTATATGAAAAAATAAGTTCTCATTTAATACAATGGTTGAGAATAATTGTCTCCATATGATTTCATCGACAATTGAATATTTTAAATATGGAAGGTATGGTTTTATGAAAATCAATGTCCTAATGGGAAATATTATTTAGAGAATCAGCTAGTGGTATAATTAAGGGTTATACATTTGAGGATGAGAAGATTAAAAATAAAATATGATTGTCATGGAACCTTATAAAAGTATTTTCTAGGTTAAATATGAGAAGAAAGATTAAATTTATGTTTATTAATTTTATAAAATGATTCATATTACATATATTAGGAAAGGTATTTAAATAATAAGATGATGAATCATAGTTAATGGTTTAAGAATGAATTATAATGATTAATGTTTTTATGTATTGGAATTCATTAACTTCGATATATGAATCATGGAATATATAGGAATTTTTCTTTATAAATTTTCATCAAAGATTTTAAAAAATATATTCAATTGTGATGATTTATTTGAAAATCTATCAAAGGGAATTTTGATATATTTCATCGTGGAATATTAAAATAAAAATGTTCCTGATGTTTAGAAACTACTATTTTTTGAATGAAGATATAGCTGATATATATTTAATAAATGGGATAGTATTGATGGCCTTGTAATTTATTAATAATTTTTGGACATTTTGGTTTCTGTTATTTATAATGGGATTTAATTAATAGTTGGATATATGGAATATAGTCAATAATATGTGGTTTTATACCTGAAATGAGGAAGTATGTTCATTCTCATTAAAATTTTATTGTAATATTAATTATTACCATGATTGAAAAAAATATATGACTATGGTATTCAGATATTTGATATGTGAAAATAAAAAGATACATCATAATATTGGGGGTATAAATGTAAGGATGATTTTTGATATTTATAATCCCACAATATAAAACATATTTTGGAAGATTATAATATAAACCATTTAATTAATGGAATAAGTTTTATTTTTGTTTAGGGTTTAATGATTAATGTATTATTTTCTCATATACTGAATTATGCATATTGAATAACATTTATAACATTTTATCTATGATTATAACTATAGAAGAAATTAATAAACTATCATTCTGTTTAGGAAAATTTAATCTATTAGAACTTTACGGGAAAAAATTCATATTCATTTCTTAGAGTAAGAGATGATATGGATATTGATCAAACAACATCCAAAGGATGATATTGTTATTAAAAATTAAATAAAATAATGTTAGTGTATTTTCTCATAAAAATACCCAATCATTAGGAATAGTATCTTGAGAAAAAACATTTATCAATTTTCCTTCATTTATCATAGATAAATTCTTTTTTAACTCATCATATATTTATGGCTTATTTTTTGTAAATTCTATCATGAACATGATTTCTATCATCCTTTATTATTCCATTATAGCTAGTTTTTCTATTATATCCATATTTAAAAATCCATCCAATGGTATCCTTATGTATAATCAATGATATGATTTTCTTTTTCTAATCATTATGTTTCTCATTTCCCTTTTTATGGGATGTTTAATTATTCATCTTCATGATGTCTATTTTTATAAAGTAATTTTCAACTGATAAAACTATTATGATATAGAAGATTTTCAATGCACAAAATTATTTTAAATTATGTATAATCTGACACCATTGATATTTTATGAAATATTTTTGTTTCAAATTTATTTGAATTTTCCAAAAGATTTCATTTTATAAAACCATGAGTTTATATTATGTTACTACAAAAATGTGTTTTGTCGATTTCATGCATGACACCCAACAGTGATCATCAGAAAACTATGATATAAATTTTTTTTAAATGAAACAATTATTACCTTGTTGTTAAATAGATGAGTATTAAATGTGTTAACTACATTATGAAATATTTATATAAATTTCCATTTCAATATAAATTTATTTATAAATTCTTATAAAATAATCAATCAATTTTTAATAATAAAATTATATTCATCAAAAATATATTATCTTTAAAAATATTATTTAATTTTATAAGAAAATACATTAAATAATTTATACATAATTTAAATTTTTATTTGAACAAATTAATGATATTTTTGAATTCATCGTACTAAAATTAACAAATTTATGAATTTTTATTTTATTCTGATTTTATTTATTTGTTTGTTAATACTGTAGAATAACTATTTTCTAAAACAGTAATTTTATTTCAATAAATTACTTAAATTTAATACACCTTTTTTTAAGTTACAAAATTATTATTTATTTATATTTAATCTATATAATTATATTTTAATCTAATGGTACTAGGGAATACAGTAGAAGATGGTATGAAGGGATTTAGATTTTTTCATAATTGGGAGGATTGAATTTGTTTTATATGGTGATCCATACCCTAGTACTATCTGAGAATCTCATTTTAATTAAACAGAGAACATAAATAAAAAACAAACATCTCTCTTGTTTGATTCAGTGGCATGTTATACTACAATAAGTAATAAGACCATAGCCTTTTACACATATTATTACCAAATGTTTGTCATACTTAACCTACAAGTAAAATCCAAGGATCATAATGTATAATACCTTTGGAAGATTAGGTACATAAAATTGATATGCTGGAAATAGAATAAAATATATTTATATTAATAAACCACAATGACTTCCTAATGTCTTTTTGGATTTACCATTTTTATTGGATAACATGGGGGAATACATAGTCAAATGGACTACCTAAATTTTTTTAATGTATTAGTCATATTAATAGTGAATTGCCCACTTTTTGGAAGGCACAAGATGATTACAAAAAAAGTTTGGTAATAATAATTAAATATATAATAATAACATATAGAAAATGGTACCATGTAATAATGTAATCATAGGAATGTTAAATCAATATTCATATAACATAGACAAGAGTAATGGATAACCCCTAAGACATTATAATGTGGTGGAAAAAACCATTAAAGGATCTAAGGTTACTCCCTATCCTAAAAATACTTCTCATTAGAAAAACAATTACACAATTCACTCCAGTTTGTTCATGGAACACCCATTACTACACGTTCATGCATATGTGTTCCACATGAATAATCCATCATTAGATACAAAATTATGGTTTTCCCATATAATTAAATGATTTTCATAATCGTGTCATAAATAATAACCAAGGAAATATCATAATGGTGTCCATGAAACAACAGATTAAGATCATATACATACATTCATAAATGGAAATACAAATAGATAATGATAATTATATCTAACTAAAGTGAAAACATGTGAACAATGTACTTAAAAAACATTACAAATGAGCAATCTCACTGAGGATTAAAAAAAATTATAAAAGTGTGTATAAAGAAAAAATGTCAATATTTATTTTCTTAAAACCAAAAATTGAAAATGGTGATTTTCATGATAAAATTATTTATTATAGAAAAAATAATTGTGGCCTACAACATATTATGGTTTGTACTTTAAAAGGGCGTTGAAATTGGGAAGTTTCCTTCAATTGGGCTTTCTTGTAGGGAGGAATTGAGAAGGGAACCTTTTAAAACATGTATTTAACCATCAATGAAATATGAATTGAGATAGGTAAATATGTTTAGAACATACACTTATAATACTAGATAATTAAATAATATTAATTATTAATTATATTAGGGTAATGTCACAGAAAGCGTAACTAGAAGTTAAAATGGGGGTTCAGAGAGAATACCTGACAATATGTCTGAAAATGTTTAGAATATGTTCCTAATGTACTATAAAATAAAATTGTATAAATTAATAAATTAAAAAGATATATTATACATGTATTTTATTTATTGGAACTTTCTTATGTTCATTTATTTCTTTTTTGACGGGTTATAATTTTTATTTTTTTCATTAAAAGAGAGTTTGTCTGATGATTTTATGATTGGTTCCCTTAAGTTTAATTATGTGTGTTCTTATAAATTGGAAGTAAATTTTATTAATCTGGATTATATGATATTGATTCCACTTCATAATGTTAAATGGTCCCATATATCACTTTTTAGATATAATAATTATTCATTATATAAAAATGTTAATGATGACTATTTATTTATTTTTGTTAATTTTAGTTTACCAAAAATTAGTTTTATTATTATTTAATATTAAGTATATATACATTTTAAAAAAATAAAAAAAATTCAATATAATTTATAAAATCTGTTTAATTTTTATAATGGTTTTACAATCATCAATGAATGGTGTAGCCGAAAACAAAAAATCAACACCCACAATGGTGGTGAATTGACACTTAAAAGGCAATGTTTTCATTTTTAAGATAAAAATTAGTGAAGAATATATATAATGATGGATATTACATTTAATAAATCAAATATATGTATGATTTCTTAGTAATAATTTCACATTATATAGGGGATGAAATGATGTGGTAGAAGAGAGAAATAATTTAAATGTGAAAGGTGAACGATTTTCCCTATTAAATATTGTATCCATGAAAACATCTTTAATGAACTTGAAAATGGAATTTGGGTGACACTGAAAAACCATAACATGATAAATACACTTAGGAGTGGAATTTGGTAGCTTAATATTAGGTTTTATGTCTTGGAAGGTGTTTTGAGAAGTTGTAGCGAGAGGTGGTATTTATAGTGTGAGAAATGGGGTGCTTTCGATAACTTCATTCATTTTGCTAATTTTTTCTACTGATGGATTTCAATTATGTTGATTATTATGATGATTTAAAAAAATAAGGTCATTTTAGTTTTATATAAAGGCCCCTTACATAATCCATGACAAAACCATAACTCCGAAATTTAATTATTTACATATAAGGTCAAATACCGTAAATTAAAATATTTCAATATTCAAAAAAAATTAAACTATTTTAGAAAACAAATTAACCCAACCATATATCAATGTATATATTTAAAAAAAGAACTCCATTTTTTTAAAATATTCTTATAGATATGAGAAATTTAATTTTCAATTTTATTAATCATTTATTCCAAAAATAGTAATTTTATTTTTATAACCGATTTGATGACACTTTTTAAAATTATTTAATGTCTCATAAAAATATATTATATATAAAAGATAAAAATTAATATATTAATCTATTTTATGAAAATAATTTTCCTTTTAAAGAAATATTTTATTCGTAAAAGTTTAGATAGACTTTGATGTTTTAGAAAAATGCTATCACATAATTTATCATTTTTATGACATTTATTTACTCTTAAATATAATAAATATATTTAACATTCATTAATATGAAAACTAATTTTTTATTAATTTTATAGTTGTGGATACAATTATTTTGGATGGTTTACTATTTCTAGTGTTTACATTAGTATTCCAATGATCATGTAACTATTCCATCGGTTTAGGTACCATAATTTATTGAAATGCATATTATTACATTATTTAATAATTTATATAGTTTTTATTGTGTTTTACATGTGATTTCAAGTGATTTATACTATATGGAATAATAATATGATAAATTTTATTCATAGAATTTAGGGTCATTACATTCTTCACCCCTTATGAAATATCCCCCTAAAAAATTATATTTTACATAATAAGTTGAATAAAAGTGACGATCCTAATATAATTTACCACCGTTAACTAGAAACTAA
Source organism: Viscum album (assembly GCA_963277665.1). Classification (NCBI taxonomy): domain Eukaryota; kingdom Viridiplantae; phylum Streptophyta; class Magnoliopsida; order Santalales; family Viscaceae; genus Viscum; species Viscum album. The sequence goes on along the minus strand of OY728134.1, from coordinate 130,630,383 downwards.
AATTAAAAATATTGGTATTTATTACATAAATAATAAGTATATAACAATGAAATTATGAACATTAGAATATAATCTTATAAATTAAATGTATACCCTAACTTGTGATTCTCTGATAGTCAGTCTAGGTTATCCATTGTGATAGAAATTTCACTATGGATTGTAATAATATTTTCTAGTCCTAATATATAAAAGTAAATAAATACATATCTGATACAAACTATAGGGACCTTATCCTTTTCAGAAATTATATTATGATTTTATGAAAAAATATCCTTATATATAAACCATAGATCATATAGTATTATGTATTTGGAAGATTTGGTACATAAAACTCAAAAGATTGAAATATAATAAGTTATATTTAAATTAAACATACATTATTATCTCTTAAATTACTTTAATATATTACTTATATATAAGATAAACTTACGATAACATTCACCAAGAGATGACCTAAAAATTCTAGTAAGTTAATAAACAATGAAATAAAGTTTAGAGAATAGGTTTGAAGGCATAACATGATGACATATATTGGAATGAAACATTAATAAACATATATAATTTTATAATTTATAACATGGGATCATGTAATAATACAAAAAAATTAATTTGGTAGAAACATGCAACAAGACATAAACACGAGTCATGTCTAACTTACAAGAGTATATTTCACGGTGGAGAATGTACCATAATTGTATTAGGTTTAATCCCTATCCAACATGAAATATCCTAAGATTGAAAATTTCCCAATGAATTTAGAAAACTATCAATGATAACCCTTCATAACATGTTCATGAATTGATGTTACATATGAATAATCCAACATACGTGATAAACATACGGGTTACCCACCAAATGAAATGGGTATCATAATCATGTCCCAGAGAGTAATGAATGGAATATCACAATAGTTTCCATGAAATAATTGATTTAAATAATACGTGCACATTCCTAAAGTAATATATGAATAGATTATACAATTTTGTATTTATATAAATATAATACATGTAATAATTTGTTTATGTAAACTTATAAATAACCGACTTCATTGGAGTTTAAGAAAAAATATAAAAGTGTCTATAAAGAAGAAAAATGAATAATTTTTTAAATTAAATCATATATAATAAAATAATTTTTTTAATGACAAATTAGAGATTTTATATAATATGTGGAGGATTAAAATATATTATATAGTGTACATGAAAAATGGTACGATGTTTGGATGTTTCCATTAATAATTTCTGCTTATCTGAAGTAATTGAGATATGAGCCTTATAAAAAATATATTTACACACAAAATAAAGATTAATTTATATAGTTTAAAATTTATGTAACATAAAGAAATAATATAGTAGAATTAATTAATAATAATAATTAAGAATTATATTTTTTAAAATAGAGTATATGTTTAACCCGATCAAAAAATATGGGTTCAGAGTGAATCCATTACCATATTTCTGAAAGTGTTTTGTAGCTATTCATAATTTTATGAATAATAAAATAAAATCCCCTAATTATTTATTTAATAACATCTTATACATGTATTTTATTTACTATTATGTTATTAGGTTCATTAATGGACTTTTTGATGAGTTATAAGATTTAATTATTCCTTCTTGGAACGTTCATTTCAGGATTTCATAACTAGATCTGTTAGGTTTAATTATAGGAGTTTTTTTGTAATTCAAGAAAACCCCCAGAAGTGTTATTTTATAATATTTATTCACATAAAAATTTTCAAATTTCCTCATATATTATTTTTTTCATATATTATTATGACTCATTATATAAAATTCTAATGATATACACTAGTATATTTTAGTAAATTTCAGATTATCATAAACATGTTTAATTTTATAATTTGATATTAGTTAGATGTATCAATTTAAAAATTTAAAAAATATTATAATATAAATTTTAAATAGGATATATATTTATAATGTTTTTATTTTTATCCTTAAAAGAGATAAATGAAAATGATAAATCATCATCCATGAAGGTGGTCGATCGAAAGATCAGGGATGATGTTTTCATTTGAAAATTAAAAAATAAATGATTAGATATTTTATGATGTATATTAAATAAAAATAATAATGGTAATGTATATTAATTATATAGGAGTTATCATGTCACTTTAAATAGTTTATTAAATGATGTGGTAGAGGAAATAAATAATTTATAGGGGAGAAGTGGTTGATTTTACCACATGAATAACACCTCATTGAGAACATCCTAAACGAACATGGAAATGGAATTTTGGTGTACAAACAATACCCAGACATCAGGAAGAGTATTTAGAGACTAATTGAGATGAATATTACAAATCAAAAATTCTTAGAACGTGTGAGGATAATAGGTGGTGAGGGGTGTTATTTGTAGGTGATGGAGAGGGGTTTTATTTTTTATTTTATTCATTACAGAATTTTTTGGCCCAAGAATATCAATATTATCGCACCCCATAATGATAAATTGGTTAAATGAATAAATGATAGGACTCATGCTAACATGGTTATCCTTCTTTTTCAAGATCCTACCTGATTAGAACACCATAGTTAAGCAATTTTGGTATTGAGTAGTGATCAGGATGAGTGAAATTCATGGATGTTTATAAGGGTGTTTGGGAGTGAGGACAATGAATATAGGAAATGCCACATTTTGTCATGTGAAGAAAATCATTAGTTAGATGACCTGATCAGGCACGTCAAAGGGACCCATGAAAAGGACCATATGTCTGAAGGGCAATTAGTTGTACCTGGAGGGCCAGGACCTGACGACCTGGTAATGGTGTGGTGTTTACACTGTCATTGTTGCCCAGTTTTCATAGTTGGTATTAGAGGAGGAAAAAATCTTTAAGTGTGGTGAAATTTCTGGGTTGAAATATAGGTAGGGGTGTTTGTGCTGTCACTGGGGCCCAGTTTTCACAATTAATTAATAATGTTTTCAATGGTAAAAATAACTAGGGAATGTGTTGGGTCTTTGTGATTTCACTAGGGCCCATTTTTCACAAATAATGATGATTTGTGTCAATATGTACATTAAAAAGAGGATGTTTGGGGTGCTTGTGCTTTCACTAGGGCATATTTTTACAAATAGTGATGATTTGTTTTAATAAGTAAATTAACAAAAGAATGTGACTTTGAGAAAATAGAAACAAACATCATCTATGACTCAACCATAACTCAACAATATATTTTTTAACTTCTAATGATAAAAATTAAAAATTATCATATTTCACTATTCACAAAATTCAACTATTTTAGCAAAATACAAAAAATTTAATTAAAAAATTATTAGATATATAGATTCAAATAACCTACTCCATTTTATGAAAATAATATCCTAGATATGAGAAATTTATTTTTTAATTGAAAACATGATATAGTGAGAAAATAATGATTCTAATATTACAGTAGATATTATGAAACAATAGAAAATTAATTACATCCCCAATATTGTTTTATTATTATTATAAGAAAAAAATAGGAATTTATAAATATACTTTATGAATATTATTTCTAATTTAATATTTATGTTAATTCTGAAATTAAAAAAAAAATTCAAAAAAATAGGCAAACGTTAACTTGTAATTTTTAGATCATTAATTTACTTATACCATGATATAAATAAATTATATTTTCATTTATAATACTCCAATATTTTATTAATATTTTCATTTGTTATTTTACTATTATATTGTCCACATTACTATTCCTAGTGGTCACATTACTATTCCAATGGTCAAGATGTTATTCCATCGGTATAGGTTCGATAATTTCAAGATTTAATTCTTATTTATTTTATTATAAATTCCTAATGTTCTTATTTATTAAATATATGTGATTTTCAATTATTTATACAATATGAACTTACTTTAATAATGAAATTTTGATTGATATAATTCTGGGCCGTTACATTCTTCCCCCCTTATGAAATTTCTCCCTCGAAAATTTCAACTTACATACTATAGTGTAAACAGGTGAAGGTAATTATCCAATTTATGATCATTAAATATAAAATAAAAATATAATTAGGGGGCTTTATTACTTATCTAATAACCATTAAAATTTTAATCTTTTGATGTTTAAGGATAAAATCAGAAATAATAATTCTACTCTAAAATGTGATTCTGTATGTTCCAATATAGGATATACATTGTGATATAATTATTCATAGTATTCTTAATAAAATTTTATATTCCTAATAATTAAAAATAACTAAACCCTCCTTTCACAAAAATTATTTTCACCCTATCCTTTAACGCATATTAATTGATGATTTTAACTATATTTAACTATCAAATATAAACAAGAATAATAAATTCCACTTTCTTTGGATGATTTGGTACAAAAAAAATGGAAATATAATAAAAAAAATTATATTAATCATTCATATTGAGCATTTAAATTCCATTGATATCTTATATCTTAATAGGATAACCTTGGGAATACCTATACAGACAGGATGAGATAAAAATAACAGCAAGGTAAAATACATAGGAATAATGTGTAGCACATGTGTTAGAAGGGATAAAATGATGACATAAAAAGGCATAAAACACGAATAAACATATTAAATCATAAAATATAGAAATTAATAGAAGTTATAACTTTTTTCTCCCATAATTACATCTTTATGAATATGTGTGGAGCATGAAAACATAAACAGTAGGGTTAAACATAAGGGTTACCTATGTAATGAAATAGGTATCGTAATCATTTCATGGCGCATAACCAAGGTATGATCTTAAAGGTGTCCATGAAATAATGGATTTACCTAATAATTGGAAATTAATTTGATAAAATAGTAATATATAATGATAATTTATATCAAACATAAGTTAAAAATAATAAAAGTGTGTATATCCAACATTGAAAATGAGCCACATCATTGTGGTTTGAGGGAAAAAATAAAAGATTCATTAAGGTAAAAAAATGAATAATTGTTATCATGAAACAAGAAATGATAAAATAATTAATGAGTAAAATATTTATTTTATAAAAACATTGTTGGTGAAAAAAATATTCTATGGTGTACGTGAAAATGGGTATGAGATTAGGAATTACCATTTAATTGGGCATGCTAATCGGGATGAATTGAGAATAAAACCATTGAAAACATGTATTTATTGATCGTAGAATGATTAGATGGTCTAGGTAAAACAAATTTGTACAAAAACCCTTAATACATGAGTATTACATAATAAAAATTAATAATAATGTTCGGGTAAAGAGATAAAGAGATAGCGTAACCCAAATGAAAAATTTGGTTTCAAAGAGAACCCCTAAACTTATGTACAATTTATGTTAACTGTACATAATTTCATGGATAATAAAAATATATCCAAGAATACCTTAATAAGCAACATATTATTCATTTAATTCATTAATTAAAATTTAATGTTTTTCATCTATTGTCTTTTTTATGAGTTAAAATATAGAATTTAGTCATTCTAGGCATGTTTGTTTCCAGATTTTATGAATGGTTCCCTCTAGTTTGATTATGGGAATTATTATAAAATGGAATTAAAACTATATAATTGGAATTATATGATATGTATTCCCCTAAATAATTTTTAATTGTCCCATATATAATTTTTCAGATATTATAACGATTCAATAGATAAAACACTAATGATGAACATTATTTTTTTGATGAATTTTCATTTATCACATATTATTTTTACTTTTTATTTAGTATTATGTATATATATTAGTTGAATAACATTAAAAAGGATATAATATTCACATTAAAATATATTATATACATTATAATGGTTTTATATCCATCCATGAATATGGTGATAGAATATTAAAAACACTCATCCTCTAAGGTGGTAAATCGACACATCACAAATGATGCTTTCATTTTTTAGATAAAAAAAGTGAAAAGAATATATTTAATGATGGATATTAATTTAACACAATAAAATTATAATATATTAATTATTCAAGAGTTATCATTATAATTTTGATTTACATGTTATAAATGAGGTAGTATAAATAAATAATATAAAAATTAAAAGGTGGAGGATTTATCAACCTTAATAATTTATCCTTAACAACCACCTTAATGAACTCAAAGATTTAATTTTGGTGATAATATAAAGATCATGGAATGAGGCAGAGTATTAATAGGGAAAATGTACAGAATATTATTAGGCATCAAGGCTTAGAATATGTGGGGAGAAGAGGTTTGGAGTGTTGGTATTTATAGTTCGATGAGTGGGGTGTTTTTATTACATTATTCATTGCTTTATTATTTTTAATCAAGGGAAAAATAGTGATTATTATTTTTACTAGTTATAGTTAAATTGGAATGTGATTTTTTGATGTTGGAAACATACATCATCTATGAAACAGATATGAATACTAAATTCATTTATTTACATATAATGTTAAATACAGTAAATTAATGTATTTCACAACTCAATTTTTTTTAAAAAAAATCCCAAAATATCCCCCTACGAATTATTTAATGGTTAGATTTTAAAAATGGACTCTATATTATTAAAATAATATTCATCATATGAGATATTTAATTGTCAATTAAAATAATCATTAATTCATGAAATATAAATTTTAATATTATAACTAATTTTATGACACAATGAAAAATTAATTAATGTCTCAAAAAATTATCATAAATTTTAATACAAAAAATATTATGTTATGAAAATAAATTATGAAAAAAAATTAAATCATTATATTAATTAAAAAAATAAAAAAACGTGTACATTTTTTTAAAAAAAACCAGCATTTAATTTATCATTTTCAAAAAATATATATTCTTATACAATGATATAAATATATTATATTTTTTCCAAATATACCTAAATATTAGTTATACTTTCATTGGTGTAGTTACTAATCTATTTTCCGGTTTACTATTTCAAATGGTCACATTAATATTCCAAAGTTCATGTTACTATTCTATCAGTATATATACTTTAATTTCTAGAAATACAACTTATTTCATTAATGTAACATTTATAATGTTTGTATTGGGTTCAATGTGTTAATTTAAATGATTTATACTGTATGAAATTATAATAATAAGAAATATTTTATTGATAAATCTCTGGGTAATTTACGAAGGTCACATGAGCATATTGTAGGATGAATCTGAATTCAAACCCCTCTAGATGTTCAAACAGACCCTAAGAATTTTTATGTATAGTATTCATTAAAATCATGGTGATATTGAAAATATCTCATAATCCTTTGTAAAATAATGATCACATTGAGCCCCATAATTAGATATGGCAATGTAGAACTTATATTGGATACTCTAATAGATACTATCTGTCTCTAAAAAGAAATATGAGAGATAATATCTCATAAATTTGAATAAAAATCCACACAATTTTCTTCTACTCTCTTTCTAATATAGTGGGGTGAGAAAATACCCAAAATGAGTTCCCCAAACCCCTAGAAATAATATTTCCACTAAATAAACAATATATAAATAATTATTAGGAACTATATTTCATAATAAATATTATTAATATTTGATCACATAACTCTAATATATATTAAGTATATTACATGACAAAACGGAGTCATTTAACCCCACTTCTAATTCCTTTAAATATTAAATGGACACTGAATATTAAATTAATATTCATTTGTATATCGATTTTCGCATATTCAAAAATTCCTTGTGAAATATTTTAATAAATAAATTCTGGATAATTATTCATTAATTGATTAACAATGAGTTCCTTTTTATTGGAAATTTATTAATAATTTAAAACTTTTAGACCCTATAGGTGGGAACTCAATGTCTAATATACATATTCCCCAAAATATGGAAGATTGTTTAATACCCTATTATTGATGAGACTCTAGGCCCTTATCTAAATTTATTTGAATAGTATTCACAAACTAATTGTAGTGTTTAACATCCCATCAACAATCCTAAATAGATAAGGTTTAATCATAGTAATGAAAACCAGCCTACAAACACATGTTGTGCAATAAAATCTCTTTAACTATTTATGGATAAAAAATATGAAGGAACACTTTTGTCATCATCCTTTTATGGATTATTATTTCTTGATCTAACTTGGATGATTTACCACTTAATACATTGTCCATGTATTTATGATGGTAGTACCATCTTGATCATCCAAACCTGAAAAACATCGATTCCTCAACATGGAGGAGAAAAATTAAATCTTGCTCATTTGTCCAATTCCATTCCCCCATTTATGAACCAAACACAAGCTACCTCTCCAAGATTTAATTAACATATTTTTTTTACCTTTCATCAATGTATGTTATCCAATTTCACACATTGATAATAATCTCATGTTAGGGGACCAATACACAAGTTTGTTGAACGAAACAAACTATAACACCTAAAACATGTGGTGTTCCTATTAGAGGGTTTTTAATCATGCTCTTGAATTACATAGATCACCATGTGTGAGAATCATTAAAAGATGTCTCAATACACATATGCCTCTAACAACTGATAGTTAAACATCGATTGTGTCCAGTCAGTACTATGTATCTTCACCAAAGGAGATATATTTACTGTTAATTTCATAGTATATCATGCTTATCATTATATCCTAGGATGTTACATAACATTTTATATAAGAATTAATGTATAAAAATTTTCATATAAATAGTGGATGTGGAAATGTATACACTATAATGTAAATTGTATCATCCATATCTCACTGTATTCATAATGGGTAATCTAAAAGAACTGTATTGTTGTGTATTCGGAACCTACTATTACAAAAATCCACCTTGTACTAGATACAGCTTTTTAAGCTTCCTTGATAGCTCTCACATTATATAGATCACGTTTCTACTCAGTCATAAATTTATTTGTTGAGTCTTCTTTGTCCCTGATACATGGAAATCCAGCTATGTGCGACCTCACCTCATAAACTAAAACTCTTCAGCAGGTGGAATCCCTATGAATATTGCTTTTTTCAAATGATATAACATGAAATTCTGGCTGATACTTGTAAAATATTTATTATCATGATAAAATGTTACACACTATGTATGATTCCAAGAACTAGATCAAACCATTTAAGGTAATCACTACTTCTTTGCTACCTCAGAAGATTCAACATAATCGGTATTTATAGGTATGGAAACAAATCACTAGTAGGGGCTTGTCATTCACATTAAGTAATCCTAACTACAGTAATATATCACATTTGAACATGTATGCTTTATATTTGTCCCATAAAAACAAGTGTTTTTTATCTCCAAAAACCAAGAACATTTCCTTTGTACTTGTCCAAGTACATTTGGATTGTGCTGACTCCATCCCTTATATATATCCTAGATATAAATGGAAATTTATTATAACTGGAAATAACATTTCATATACATGTCACTACATGTGTCATTGATCTATCATAGAAGCATGTAGAATTAAACAACCCCTATAACTCTCCTCTTATGATTATAAATACCTTTATGGAGATATTTATGATATCTAACATGGGAAAAAATTATCTTATGAATAGTTATAACATCCATTTTGTAATAAAATGATAATATTTGTATGAGATAATTGGTCTATGAAACTGTTAGATCAACCTTAGTAGATCATGTTCTCTAAAACATAGGATTCAACCCTATATACATCACTATATAATTCAATTCATTGTGATATTTTCTAACTATATGGACATTTGATGTATTGATATGTTTCTGAACATATTTTACATGAATCAAATATTTCTACCATTAACCTCTATTAGATACATGGAAAACATCATTCCAAAATATTACACTAAGATATTGTTTCTTAAATTTTATATTTTATTGGATTTATGTAACCTATAAACTTATATTCATTATATAGTATCACCATCCCTATCTAGTTGTTTCAAATAGACACCTTCCATGATTATTTGTCTTTACATCCAATTCTAAATAAATTGATCTTATAAAATATAACTTATAAAAAAAATTATATTGAATATAGGAACAATGAAATTATTATAACCAATAAAGAATTATTGGTCCCATGATTTTACTATCCAAGTATCTCATAACATGAATACCCCATATAATATATCATCTTTTGTACCCACTATACATTGATACAAGAAATCCATTGTTGAATTTTAATTGATATTTTTAATCTTAGATAAATACCAAATACTGCTTAATTTTTTCATTTATTTTTCTCAATGAATAATGTATCACCAATACCGGTTATTATAAAACCATTATTGTGGTTTTAATAATCATACATAGGATGTTTCTATGAAATATTCCACTTCCAAAAGCTCTTTTTGAACTAGTACCTATGGAAAATACATGTCCAACTCATCATTGACTGAATCTATTTCAATCCTGCTCCAACTAACACTTGTAGATATGTTCACCCTTATATATTAATATAGTCTATTACATATAATATGTATATTCTATCAATGTTAATTATATAACATCATAATAAAAATTGATAATAATTACTTTTAGATGGACATTATGTTTCTCTTGATGCATCATTGTTCATATTATGACAAACACTTTTTTTCTAAACACATATTCCTATGACATAATGGATTTCACCAAACAGTAACTAAGATGATATCTATTTTTCTAGATATTGGAAAAATGGTTATTGGATAATGTCTTAATTTTTATAGCATGACATCCAAATAATTCAGGTTTCTAAAATAATAATTATCCTCAATATTGACACTTCCTTTACTTACATCATTTCTCTAATCTTTTTAAGGAAATGTTTTGTTTTTAATTTCTATAAGCTAAGTATTCCTGATATGTAATAACATGTTAGACTCATCATAAATCATATTTATTATCATCAAACACAGATATAGATAAGGTAATGTGCATTTTTTAATTACTGCACGCTACATTTTGTTGATAAATGAAGGCCTATTGAAGATATTATTTGATAGAACATCCTAAATCAAATCATTTATTTTGAAAAAGAATATTTATAACTTCAATTTAAGATTTCTATGAACATAACAGAATCCAATGAAGTATTAAAATATAACTCTAGTTTACCTAAGAAATAGTTTATTTTCTATAGATGATGTAATATTGAGATATTGGGGGTGTACATTTGTTTCTTAATGTTTATTTGTCCAAAAATATATAAGTATATACTTTGATAATACTTATAATGTTTAGATCCATAGAGTCTAAATACTATAATGAGTATATCCAAGCTGTCAAAATTTATTTCTACTTGACAATGAAATGACATTACACAATTGGGTATTTATGTATTATATTTTATATTCATCACATATTACATTTGATTCATCTATGAATAAACTATTGGTTGAGAATTAAACACCAAAAACCACATTCATACCTAAACAAAAATCATGTCTCCTTGTGTCCAAAGGAAACAAGATAGAAACACCTTTTTTTATATTCAATAAATGATCTAATTGATTCATATACTATGAACTTATATGATGTGTTCTTAAAATTTCTAAATTAGGAACCACCCTATCTAATCTACTTCTATAACACACCTTAAATTTTGTAATGATTCTATTCTTACAGGGTTATTATATCTCTATACCCATATGTGAATGAAAAAATTAATACCCACGAGTTATTTTAGAATCAATACATATAATTTAGGAATATACACAGAAGAATAAGTTATAACATTATTATTCATCTATGTTCCTTGAATTTATCTTCTATGGAATTTATTTTATAAAATACAAAGAAAACAACATCATATTTAGTACCTACTTCATTGGTGGACATTGAAATGTTTTCTTTGTATTTCCACCTTCCATTGGCCTTTTTTAACTTTTATTTCAACTTTTTTTACATATAAATAAATATTATACATTCTATATGTTCTTTTTTATAAGGTGAACCTTACTTAATAAGAAATGAAGTGTTTTATTTAAAATGATCATTTAATAATTTAAATGATATTATAGTATATAGAAGTAAATGATAAAATAATGGGATGTTTCGAATGATCATTATATACTATTTAACATACACATATCCAATGTAATCATCATGCATTCATATCCTTATTTGTTTTCTACTCCATAGCTTCTCAAAACTGAGTTTACATGAAATACCATTAATTTTATGATTTAGTATCCACAATTCAGAAAATGTGAGGACCATATCATTATGAAATAACCATAATATGTGAAAAATAATAAATATATTATTAGCAAAATGAAACTACAAATGAAATAATTGAAAACTAGAAGAATAAATGGAATAAAACTAATAAATCATTGAGGTATGATGTAATGGAGTCCGATAGCATCTTCTCTGATGATATTTCATGCCCTTGACTAGAAAGGAACTAAGACCATAAACTATTTTGATCTTTTATCATGAGATAAATTGTAAGAAAAAAATCCACAACTATATTCGCTTCCTTTCATGTGTGAAGAATCTACGAATTATCGATCATAAACCCCTTGCACATTCAAATGATATATGAATAGACCAGGGTATATGGCCCAAGCCAAGAGTAAATTTCTATATAGTGGGTGAGTCCATCTCAATAGCATGTGGTTGAATATAAATATATTTTCATAAAAGTATGTAACACCCCAATATTTTTTGAATAATTTTTTATCTAATTAATTTATCCTTTGAGATATTTTTCCTATCACATTATACTAAAAAAAGTTTATTTTATATTAATTAAATTTATTTGTATTGAGTTATACATAAAACTATGTTAATCACGAACTACATAAAAAAATAATATTAATCATTCTATAAACTCTACAACAACTCGAAGTATACAATATAAAAACACCGACTTAGCATACAATACAAACAACTCCGAGTTTCTAAAAATATTTTTTTATTATAATTATTTAAATTATATAATTATAATTTATATATTAAACTTAGTAATATGAATAGTAATAAATATTTTTGAATTAATTTGTATAATTTTTTTATATAAATAAAACATATTGATGATGAAAGATATAATTTTATGTAAAGTCCTTACATGTATAAAAATACAATTTTCACAATTGAACTCTTTTTAAAGTACTTCTACAAAGAAATAAAATTAATCACATATATAAGTTTAATTTGGTAAAATAAAATTTATTTTTTTAATTTAGAACTACTAAATTATCTTAGAGTGCTTATTTTGGATTTTTCTAAGAAACATCTTTTTTTGATGAATAGGTAAAATACTTCTTTTTATTTTAAAACTACCATTTAGTTTAAATATTTATTTATGTTAACTCTTATTTTAAAAATTTTAACGTGCATTATCTAAATTATAAACATAATAATCCAATTTAGGTAAATAGAATCAATTTCACAATGAAATTGACTATAATAACAAAATAACATTTTGACCTTCTTTCAATATAGAAAACCCATAATTTTATCTCATCAATGGGATTACCTTTATTCATAAATTTTACGCTTCTATGAATTGAATTCCCGAAAAAAACAAAATACAAAATTTTAAAAAGTACAATTTTTATATTTTAATAATATCAATAAAAATTAACAATAATATTAGTTAAAATGATTAAAACTAATCACATAGATTACGGACAAATTAATTTTAATTGGGGGATAAAACTTATTTTTAGTTGCTCAAATGACCAATATACTGGTAAAACATCATTTTATGTAAATATTTATTCCATAAACCAAAAACTATATATTAAGGATTATGTTTTTGGACATCATTAGGTAATAAAATTTTTACACCTAACATTTTCTAAAAAATTGCATGTGAGTACTTTTACTTCACCATAAAAGGTCACCACCTCTACCTAATTAAAAAACCCCTCAAATATTTTTGGTTAATAAATTATCTTCCCAATAAATTTACTAACATCCCTCCATTCATATTATAATGCTCTCATTTGGTAGAAATTAATACAATATTCTCTTTGTCAAAAATCAATAGGAGTTACTTGATTAAGATGTAACTTCTTCTCCCAAACTCATTTCATTAATTTTCATTATCCATCCCTCTAATTTATTTTTTCCTTTACTATATAAAAAAAGTATATAATATATAATATGATTTTTTATATGGTTTAAAGCTACGCATACAAAGAACATCATCTATTGGGAAACAAACATACTGATTACTTGTATGGAGAATTACCGACACACTAAAAGATGGTTGATCATTTTTCCTATAACGCCTCTCATTGTAAAAATTATAAAAGAAAGTGTGTTTATATATATTATTTATTATACTTATTTTTTTCTTAAGATTATTTTTTTCTTGAACAAAACATATGTTTTTTCACTTTCTATTTGGTGGAAATAGGATAATTTTGTTTGATGAAGTGTGGACAACCACCCCCTCAAAGAGATGTGATTTGTTCACACATTACATAGAATATATTAAGGATGGGTTTAGTGAAATAAAATAATAAATTTGATTTTATAATGCTAATATTATTATTATATATATATATATGCATATGTATTCATATTTTATTTACCCTTTTTATTTCAATACTGTTTTAAGAACAGAAATAACAATCATGTGTACGTACGACTTACCATCTCCTTGAAAAATGTATTATATTTTATACTAATATAATATATAGATCATTATTATAAAAATATACTGAATATAAATAATATTTATATTATTATTTAAACTTTTAAATAATTATATAATTGTAATAAACATATATATAATAGATTAAGTCACATTAAAAAAATAATGAAAATATTAGTCCAAGTAAAACATTTTACATATGATTGTTAACTAGAGGATAATATAAGATCATAATAAAAACATATATGGTATTAGATATAATATTATGGTTCTATATGAGTTATATAGTAAATTTATATTTATTATATTGGTGTTTTTAATTTGTATGATGAGAGTCAAGACACTAGGAAAGGGGATTTCTTCTCAATATTTATTTCTGTAAGATACCTGCTATGTTTGGAACTCAATGAATTTAAATGGTGTATGTACTTCCAATAATAGTATTTTATTTATATTATTAATAAATATATGTGTATTAATATAACCAATATATGATATTTCTCTCATGATGTTTATGATTCAAAAGTTACAAAATCAGTTAAATAGTATTGTCGCAATTTGCCTCCTTTGAAACTCTTGTTTTGTTATGAACTTATATTATTTTAATATATATATATATATACATCCCATTTACTTGTTATATCATGAAATTAATTATTTTCATGATATTTTACTACTAATTTATTTTTTTTCTTACATGGATAGTATGATCCCATGTTACCATGTAATATGATTTTATTGATATAATATCATCGCTTTTCTTGATTGTTTATGTTTATGGTTCCTATATTGAAATATCAAGGTCCATCTCTCAAGAACCTTCATGAAATGTTTTAACCTTTATTTATTAATGGAATATTCATGTATTGTGATTATCTCTCTACTCTTTGGTATATAGGGTAGTTAAGAAAGTGTTTTTAAAAAATCACTATGTTACCCTCTCTTTGGTCGGAAATATATGTTTTCTAAACCGGGATAAAAGTATTTTATTCAATTATTATAAAATAATTAAATGGAATAATTAAAGGTTTTTTCTTATACTAATGTTTTCAAAGTAATAAACATGTCTCTTTATGAAAAAAGCATTTTTCAATCCTTTTTACCAAGTTAATGGAATGTTATTTATACCTCATATGGATCTTATGGATTTACCCACCATAATTTCATTAAGCCATCCATTTCAATGTTAAAATATTGATTTTAAAAAAAAATTTAAATAGAATTTTAAATAAAAATTGTTTTAATTTTTTTTTCGGGTTTTTAAAAGCAATCATAGAAAACTTTTTTCTAGAGTTTTTTTAGTATTATTTATATATTTTAAAATAAGTTTCAAAGAAATGGTTATAATAAAATTTTCAATATTTCTTTATAACATTTCAATGTTTTCTTAAAAAATGGTTTGAAATTATTTATGAAGATTCTTTTATAAATTTCCATGGAAAATGGGGTTTAAAAATTCTTTAGTTTATTTCACATGTTTTCAAGGAAAGTTATTTTATAATGAATTTTAATCCTTATTTATAATTTTGAAATATATTTTCAAATAAATGATTTTCAAAATGTTTTCATGATCTATTTATATGTTTTATGGAAAATTATTTTCAAACCCATTTCTATGACCTCTTTATATGTTTTCAATGAAAAATGATTTCAAAATGACTTAAAGCATCATTTATAAACTGGTAGGTTTATTTTAAAAAAATAGTTTTTGAACTTTTTTATATATGAAAGGGTATTTTTAAAAGAAGAAAAAAAAATTCCCCAAAAGAATTTTCAATATATCCTTCCCTATTATTTTCCATCTAAGATGACATCCGTTGATGTTACTCATTCCATTATATGAAATGATCTAATGGGTCCATTCATACTCCTTATTGAATATTATATGTTTTCATATAATTATGCTTATGACATCCATTTCCATTTCATGGGTTATAAGATTTTGAAATATTATTCTTTTCAGGGGTTATTATTTTGATGAAATGATTAAGAACTTGTATCTTTTTTCACAAGTTATAATATGATTACATGTATATGATACCCATTTCATTTCAAGGGTTATGATATTATTGTTTATAAATTTTTGGAACATGTATTCATGATTTTATTATGGGATTTTTGGGACATATATCTCTCTTCAAGGAATTGGGTAATGATTTGTATCTCATAAGATAGACTATGATGGTCATAAAAATGAACAATTTATACTATTTTTTCCATTGGAGTGAACCATGACAACCAAGATGGTATGATGAGTGCACTCATGCTACTACGATGGCCATGGGAGTAAACCATGTCTATAAGGATTGTATGGAGATTGAACCCATACTTCTATGATGGTCATGAAAGAAATGCCTTCTCAATTAAAGAAATCACATTATATTCTTATGTTTTTCCAAAATTCCATGTTCTATTCCCATGTTATGCTTTAATGGCTTATGTTATTTATTTTAATCATACTTACATGTTATAAACTTATAATATTTTTTATGATATTTAATATAATTTGTATAATCTTAAATTTTCTTCTCAGGATCCATACCCTTTTGTTAATATTATTCTTAAGCATTTCATTTATTTATCCTTTCTGAGCTTCTGAGCTCATTCATTTCATATGTTTTCTTTTCACATGTTATGAATAATGGTTATACGTAGAATTAAAAAATGTGAGATATTTATGGGAGAAGATGAAGATTATTCACCGTGATAGAATATGTTTTATCTAGGTTTCCAAAAGACACTAATGTATTACAGTCCTCATATTTGTATATTTGTAATTTACTAAATATTAATCAAAAATGATAGAATATCCATGTATGCCAAGCATATATTTATATATTTTGTATCAAAGTAATGGTTTACTTGTCCTTTGGAAAATATGATGACATAACATTATTGAGAAACATAAGTATATTTATAATGATATATCTTGGAATGTCTCCATGGAAAAGTATAAGGATGAGTAAACTTTTAGGAATGTTTCCCTAATTGTGGTAAAGGATAGATTGAGTGGTTTTTGGGAAATACATAATTAAATAAATACTAGAAGTTTATATTTCTCTTGAACACATGTAACATTGGGTAATAACTCTATCAAGATGTTTTGGGCCTCACTCGGGGTAATACGGAATATGAAAACGTCCCTTATTTCACTTAGAGTATGAAAATTCCAGGGGATATGATTTGGGTACTCACAAAATCATCATGAACCATCATGAAGGGTTTACATTTATTTTTTGAAATTAATTACCTAGTATAAACATAGGATGTCCTGATTTAGACATCCAATAAGTAATTATTTCCATTACAACTCGGTTTTCTTCTATGATTAGTAATGCTCACAATATGATTCTGATTTTTGTTAATCGAGGAAACTAGAAGGATCTATGTTACTGTTGAATTGGATAGATGAATTGGTAATGATAAATCAAGTGGGATGTTCATTGGGGTGAATGATTTTGTGATCACGCATAACTAGATTTCACTGAACCTGATTAACCAAATTTACCAAAACGAACCCTCAGACTCACCAATGGTGTTAAATGTGATATCCACTACAAGTCCGGTAATGGAGACGATGGAGGATAGAATATCTGGTTTCCTTTGTGTCAAAAATGTGTAAATAATAACCTATGTGAATGTATTAAAGGACCAGGATGTTGTTTTGACTATGGTAAAGAGTGTCACAAAGCCATTTATTGCAAGGGAAAATGAATAGTTCAGTTAATCAAAGGGATAAGAATTTTGGCCTCCATAAGGAATAATCAAAGTTTAAGTGTTTTAAGTGTGGAATAATTGGTAATTATGAAACTCAATTTACCATTATAAAATATCTTGTAGATAATCAACAAGGTGTTATGATTAATGGTTACAATACTGATGATGAGGAGACTACAAACTAAATAGGAATGGAATGGGGTATTGTGAAATAGGATGAGGTGTCCTTGATAATGGTATATGTATTATTTGGTATAAGAAATGTTTTTTTATTTTAATTCATGAATTATGATAGGTGAAACAATAAGGATTCTCTGGTTTATATTTCTTTGCTAATGATTTACAAGAATACATTGATTGGATCTAATATAATAGAAATGTGATTTAATAGTAAGGTGTTGTCTATAAAAAACACATGATCATGGGAAATATTATTCATAATATGATCAATGTGTTAATATATTGCTTTTTGGATAATGATATATGTGATATGAATATGTAAATTGGATAGAACTCAATAATGAAAAATAATTAAGGACTTGTTGATGATTTGTTTATGCTCTCATGGATGAAGTTTTCAACATATTTTATTTATGGATTATATCCAATAATATATAGAATGAAGAAGCATTGATATTTTATAAAATAATTTATTGTAATTCTTTTTGTTAACATGTTCCATGAAAATTTACCATGAGGGTATTTACATGATTTGAAAGTCACAACCATGTGCTACATTATGATTACTGTGGGATTAATGTTAACCTGATTCCAGAAAACCATTCAAATTTTTTCGGTTTTCATGCTTTAGATTAGTAACAAATGTATACTTTCATAAAAAAAAATTGTTAAACTTTGGATGAAGTATTTATGTATTGATATTGTATTTAAAACATTGGTTAAAATGATATATAGTGATTAGCCTTATTTCAAGGATGTGAATAATATTTTAGAAATTATATTAGTGTGGTTTTAGAAAAGGAAATCATGTATTTCGAGTAACAACCAATCATGTATGGATGGGCCACAATTTATGAAATCATGAGTACTGGATGATAAGGGATTCATTCTTACCACATTCCAATGTGATTTCCTGGATAAATTTACAATTATATTTAATGAATAATTATTTAGGATGAAACAATAGTGTTAATTTTTATATTTAGGGATTATGTTATTAACCATTTAATATAATAAGAAAATTTATAGATAAATAGTTATACATTTAATTCTATAATGGGACTATATATCTTCTAAAAGATTATTTTGGCGATTTAATCATCAATGCTAATTTCTGGACATCCATCTCTTAAAGTAATGGATTTATTACAAATATTCAAAATCACAACAAAAAAAATGAATTTTTTTATAGAAATATATCAGGTAAGTGTATTTCCATATATTTTATGTGGTTGCGTTTTAACACAGTTTTCTAGGTCCTTTTTGTATTTTCTGTTGAATTTTTTGTATTAAAATGTTGTTTTTTATTAAATAATTTATAAGTATTGTGTTTTTGTACATGTTGTGTAGAATAATCAGTTTTTAGTTTAAAACATGCATTTTAATGTGCATTAGTGTCATTTTAAATAATTCTAAAATTAATTTACTCTTGCGAACTAGAATATTATTTATTTATTCTTTTATTTTTATTCTAGTTATTTTATTAATTTATTAATTTAAATTAATTAATTCTTTATTATTTAAATTGTAAATAAATAAGTCATTTTAGTTTTCAGCCTTTTAATAATTAAAATATTTTTATCAATCAAATTTTATTCAATTGGTTTTTTCTTATTCTTTAATTTACCCTAATTAATTCTTTAATTAGTTAATTAATTATAGCAAGTAATTGAAAATATTTTAATTTGTTCTTTAATTATGTATGTTTATAAATTAAAATAAAAATGATTCATTATTTTAAATAAATTATAATTATTTTTATTATTTAACTTTTTTTTTATTTTTTAATTCCGTTCTATTTAATTTAATTTATTAATTAATCTATTTTTTAGTTTCATTTAATTATTTTATTTAATAAATTTTCTTTGTTGTTTGTGTTTACAGGTGTTTTGGTCGCACGGTCCTATTCCTTAATGGTGACTGTCTCACGGTCCTATTCTTTAATGGTGGTTGTCTTACCGTATCCATCCATTTGAAAGAGTGACTGTGTCACCATTTCCACCCTTCCTTAACGGTGATTATCTCACCGTGTCCACCCTTCTAAAACGGTGATTGTATCACGGTTTCCATCCATTTGAAATGGTGACTATCTCATCGTTCCACGCCCCAACCCCCATTTGGAATAGAGACTGTCTCACCGGTTCCGTAGTTAGGCTGTCTCATAGTTCCTTAATCACTGTGGCATCTTCCTACTTTAAACCACACCCCAAACTCAAAGCCCCCACAACACAAAACTGATCACCTAACCCCAAACTGACTATCAACTGATCAGCGAAAATAAACAAATCTCAAGGCCACATCAAATCTAACCGCAAGAACACAATAATTTAGAAAACATAATGATGACGAAATTTCATCATAAAATTTTCAGATCTGGAAATAAGAAATCTGAAGACCATGCCCGGTCCTGCTCTCCGCCTTCGTCCTCCACAAAAACCCCACCACACCACTGGAAATCCTAATTCGAACCCCGGTTAGACCCACCGAACCACTACTCCCTGAACCACTATGGTTCACCACTGGATGAAGGAGAGGAGGCCACCTCTCTCCCTGATTCGCACTCGACCCATAGCCTCAGTCCTTTTCATCCCTAATGGTCACCCTGAACCAGCTTTGTCGCACCCGCACAACCGCTATCCACCTGAATCATGTGTATCCATCCATCCGCCTCTGCTAAAACACATACGCCACACCAAATTTCTCAGCCGCTGTCATCCTTTACTGAACCTCCATCCTGCACCTAAACCCTCTCCCCCTTCACTTTTCCAAATAGACCCCCTCTCATATTTGTGTTTCATCGTTTTTTAGTTTGTTTTGATTTAATTATATTATAACATATAATATGATATATGTAGTATGTAATATATATGATATATTATACTATATTAATATTATTTTTAATCATAATATAATAAAATCTTTTATATATCATAATAATATTTGTATTAAACTAATATAATAGTTATTATATATATTAGTAATATTTCATTACTCAAATAAATATATATACATGTAAATATAAATATGAAATTATATATAATTATAGTATTCACATTTTTCAATTTCGGACATGTTTTGTAATTTTTTGTGGTTCTACACAGGGGGAGTTGGTCATGTAAAGAAAAATGTGGGCACATTACAGGAAAGACATGAGAACATTCGCGAGTTGGTTGCAGGGGTTGTTTGAACTCATTGGGAATTCACTAGAATCTAGTTACAAGAATGATGACGATATTCCACGTCGATTTTTGGCCCGTAAATTTTATCTATTTTTAGTATATTTTCTTTGAATAAGAGAATTTGTAACTCCTCTCTTCGGCAAGATTGTGAAGGCTAGTGGCTGGAACAAGATTGGGGGAGGGCACCATTCCACAGGGGGAGGAGACTCCACCCAATTCACACATCCATTCCTTCCACATGTCACAAAATCAGACCCTCTTCAACTGAGATATGGGTCCCTGCTCCTCTATTCTCCGCCTCATCCCTCATTTCTCTGTTCTAGTTTTAATTTCAATTGTGTCATTAAATACTTGTGTGTGTTTTTTGTTAATTTAATTGTGATGTATGTTTTATTTGTCTTGTGTCATCCATTCATCCTTATTTTGTGTCATGATCTCGAATATCCATAAATGGATATCAAATTTGTGGGGCTAGATCCAGTTTATGAAATCCAACATGGTCTAGAGATACACACATTAAGGAGAGTACATTATTTTTATTTACCTTGGTAGATCGCGTCTATGAGTTAGATTATGTGAGAGAAAGAACTTGTGTAGGACAATTATCTACTATCTTGTTTAATTCCTTCTCCCGTTCCTGTATTGATTTTACGAATTGAGAATCAAGGTTTGTTGTAAAATATGATGATCTTAGTGGAATCATTTAGGATTGTGGGAAATCCTTTCCAGAATGACCTTGCTAAGTGAATCAACTTGCACTTCGGAGGAACACTGATTATTGAATAGATTCAATGCTTGAGTGTTTAATTTCATTTCGAGACTGGTGTGTGATCTGAGACATCGATCATGCACTGTGCGAACTTGAGAATTGTTCGTGTTTATCTATGAACTCGAGTAGGGGGTGGATTAACCTGGGTCCGGCCATGTTCTCACTGACTTTCTTCTTCTGTGTCTTAGTGTCATTTTTTTCCCGGTTTTGTCCTGTGTGTCTTTATTTATGCACTTTTCCTCCTCTGTCCGTTCACTACTCCACATCCATTGTACTCTTCAGAACTGATTAATGTTACCTTAAGAGTTTGTTTTTTATGTTTTCAATGTATTTAAAAATACAAAAAAGATTTTTTCAATGACCATGTAGGCTCTCAACATTGCTTCCTTGAGAGAGACCTCAAGGTTAGACATTGTTTTTTGTCATGGGTCTTTATAAATTTAACATTGACTGTCCTCGCGACAAGGATTCCTGTCAAATTTTGTCGTTGTTTCCGGGGAAGCAACGAGTGTCTCAGTGCTTTTTCCAATTTTTATTTTATTTTAAAACACACAAAAAAACACACACATAGTGATGAACTCTAACGAATATGATATAGTGTCACTGTCGGACCCAGTTCAAGAGCATGAGGAGGTTGTTTCTAAGTTTCAATGTTGGATGCATGAAAGATTGCATCAAGACCTTACTGATGAGGAGACAATTTATTCTCATGAGATCATGTAGTTGATGCAACATGTCATGGATAAGATCAAAGGATACCAAGAAGATAGTGCAGTAACATCACCTCCCATTGAAGCCCAACATCCTGGAAAGTCATTGAGAAAGATAGAGAATAAAAATATAAGAAAGCAAAAGGTGGAGTTTCCAAACATTGATATGGATTTTCCCCTGGAGTCAATGCTAAATATTCGAAAACCAGTTTATGAGGATGTTTTCAAGGGCTGGGAAGAGATTGAACTTGCTAAGGCTCATGATGCTGGTAATTTCATTGATGATCATGATTTCCATTATTTCTATTCTAATTATTTTTCTTTCTATAACTATTCTAATGATTTTTCAATGCTTCAACAGGTAGAACCAACACATGATATTATATCATTCTACTTAGAAGACTCATCAGGTGAGGTGGTGTGTTTTGAAGAGTTTTTGGAGGAGGTTTACTACCTCTCTCTTACCTTGGACCCTCTCTCAGGATCAATATTCTATCACGAAGAGGAACAAGAATCACTAATAATGGGAGTTGAAAATTTTATGGATGAAGCTGTATTTTTATTCAACTTGTATTACATTGATGCTGATTTTAACTATGCTTCTCCCTAAGTAGGTTTTTATGATGCATCTCACTTTTGTGATTTCATGGAGAGTGAGTAAGTTGAGGTTGAATATACTAAAGAGATTATGGAACTTCCTAATCTGGATGACACTTCATGTTTGGGATTTATTTGTAAAGATTAATTTTTGGATTTGTGCACTAAAATAGATGTGGATGATGGCACATTAATTACTTTCCAAGATAAAATTATTTATTAGAATGAACTAGAATATAAGTCACATCCATGTTTTCCAACATTACAACTTGTGCACTGTCAACCTCAAGCAGATGAAGAGGGGCAGTACCCCTAATTTGTGTATTCCCCACCATCATTCAACATGAAGTACATCAATTACTAGGAGGGGAATTTGGGTGAAGCTGTACATGGGTTATTTCAATGATGTAAAGTGACTAATGTTGGATGGAATCACACCTGGTGGTTCATATGCAAGACGTTAAATCCCCCATCCGACTGGGGTTGATCTGAGGACTGTCCAGTTGTGGAAAGTCAAACTATAGCACCCCCTAGGGGGTTATCCCAGGATTATCTTCTTTAATTTCCTACATTACTTTTTATTTCATGCTATTTTTTTAGACAATAAACAGGCAGTACATTCCACATGTCTATCATTCATGTCTCAGGCGGCCAGCTCACTGGATTAATGGATATAACTCCCTTACTCATACTCTGCAGTAGCTTTTTATTTGATATTTAAATCTTGAACACTAATGTTAAATTGTTTCCTCACGTTGGTGACAAACTAGAGTAGCCAGAGTTCATGCACATGAAAATCAAAGGGATACTTTTGTAAATTTGAGAAGATGCACATTCAGGGGAGTATATTATTACGTTGAAATGTTTTACTCTTCACATTTTTATTACATACTATTGGGAAATAAGTGTGGGGGTATTCCCAATGATTTTTGAAACTCTTGAACTGTGATTTATGATATGGTGATAGCTGCTAATTTCTACTTAGTTGAAAATGTATTTTGAGCTGATTTAGGAAAAATTCTTGCACCCACTGCTTTCAATTTCATTATGCTGATGCTGCTCATCATTACAAATATGATACTATTTGAACTAAATTGTTAAAATATTTTGTCTGCTCACATTGATTCAAAGCATGAACATTTTAGGAATAAAAATTCACTTGGTTTTTAGGGATGGTTGGTGGGGTTGGGCTCTTCTATTTTTTTGTTTTTGTTTTTATTTTCATTCACTTTTTGTGTGGTAAAGAATATTTTTGAACTTTATTGATACCCCTCCATATCCTATTTCTGCTGAAATTTCCATTTGTTTTGAACATAATGTGTCTTCTACCTTAGAATTCAATATTGGGGAAAATGTTGTATTTTAGGTGTGGTGGTGGAGGGGTCATTCTAGTGTCTTGTTGAATTACCACTTCTTGAACATGAGTCTGTGTTTGTTAAAAAATGGTAAAATTTATTCAAAATAAATAGGGTTCAAAATTACTTCAAAATTTTTCCAATTCATTCATCACATGATGGTCATTGGAGGATCAATGGTACTTCATTTTTTTCCTGTTTAGTGGATAACTGTTTGCTAGATGTTGAGAGTGGAACTTAGTCAGAAACTGTTAAGAATGAAAGATTGCAGAGTGAAATTGTTCATTGTCTCTATGGAACTATCTGTTTTGGAACTAAGGATAAGAGTATTCCAGGATAGGTTTTGTGGGATTATGATCATGGCTTAGGGTAACTTGATGTTCACACTGGATCCCAGGTGACTCATATTTTTATTAAATAATATTCAATCACTTTAGGAAGTCATTTCTAATGATTATTAATTATGTCCTTTGTAATTAGAGTAAAATGAGAAAAAGGCATCCCACGATGAGTATCTGAGACAAGGTGCATTGGGTTTGTTTCTGTGAATAGATAAAGCCAATTTCAATCTTATTATGTGCTATGCACAATGATCTTCACATGGAATATGGGTTGGAAAAATATAAATAAAGTTCCCTTATCAAAAATTGAACTCATTAAGGTGAGGTGAATTTTTAACCCAGATGAAGAAGAGAGCAATTGAATTTGTAAATTTTCATTTGGGTGGAATCAAAAAAGTAATCAAATTAATGGGCTTTAATTTTTAGAACCTGTGGGAAGGTCAGAATGGAAGGTGCACTTCGTTATGTTTTGAGTTCAATTTCATCTAACCTGTCAACACTCCATGGATCAGTACTTAAATTGGAAGGTGAAGTAGGATAGTTAATGAATACACATAGTGGGAATGAAATACTTGAATGTGTATAAATTTCTGGTGCCCATGACTTCTAGTGGGTCTTGGAAGCATGACATGACATCATTACTGATCAAAATTTTAAAATACATGACTCATTGTTTGGTCTTACTACTCTTGATATTTAGGTTTAATCATACACCTTTTAAGCTGAAACTCACTAAACATATTTCTGTTTTGAGGCCAAAGACATGAATTTGTTTGAGGAAAAACAAGGTTTTAAGTGTGGGGGAGTTTGATGTGGTTGTGTTTTAACACACATTGCCACATCATTTTTGTATTATCTATTGAATTTTTTGTATTAAAATGTTGTTTTTTATTAAATAATTTATAAGTGTTGTGTTTTTGTACTTATTTTGTATAATAATCAGTTTTTAGATTAAAACATGTATTTTAATGTGCATTAGTGTCATTTTAAATAATTATTAAAATAATTTAGTCATGAGAATTAGAATTTTATTTATTTATTCTTTTATAATTATTATAGTTATTTTATTAATTAATTAATTTAAATTGATTAATTTTTTAATCTTTAAATTGTAAATAAATAACTCATTTTAGTTTTCATTCTTTTAATAATTAAATTAGTTTTAAGAATTTAATTTTATTCAATTAATTTTTCTTATTCATTACATTACTCTAATTAATACTTTAATTGGTTAATAAATTTATGAAGGTAATTTTAAATATTTTAATTAATCTGTAATTATGTATCTTTATAAATTTTAATATAAATTAATTCATTCATTTAAAAAATTATAATTAATTTTATTATTTAACCTTTTTTTATTTAGTTTTTAATTCTTTTCTGTTTTATTTAATTAATAGATGAATCTATTTTTTAGTTTATTTTAATTATTTTATTTATTTAATTTTATTTGTTGTGTGTGTTTGCAGGTGTGGCAGTCGTACAGTCCTATTATTTAACGGTGACTGTCTCACAGTCCTATTCCATAATGATGACTCTCTCACCATTTACATCAATTTGAAATAGTGACTGTCTCACCGTTTCCACCCATCCTTAATGGTGACTATCTCACCGTTTCTACCATTCTAAAGCAGTGTCTGTCTCACTGTTTCCATCCATTTGAAATGGTGACTGTCTCACCGTTCCACTGCCCAACCACCATTTTGAATGGTGACTGTCTCATCAGTTCTGCACTTTGTATGTCTCATAATTCCTTCATCATAGTGGCACATTCCTACATTGCACCGCACCCCCAAACCTGAAGCCCGCACAACACAACAACGATCTCCCTGCCCCAAACCGACTATCAACATAACAGGGACAATAACCAAATCTCAAGGCCATAAAAAATCTAGCTGGATGAACATAGTAATTTCAACAACAGTATCATGATGAAAGTTCATCGCATAATTTTCAGATTTGGTAATAAGAAATATAATGACTGCGCTCGGTCCTTCTCTCCGCCTTCGTCCTCCACATAAACCCCACCACACCACTGTAAATCCCAAGTGGAACCCCTGGCCTGACCTGCCGAACCCCTACTCACTGCACCAGTATGGATCGTCGCTCGATAGAGGAGAGGAGGCTACTACTCTCCCTGATTTTCACCGAACCCCCAGCCTCGGTCCTTTTCTTCCCTGCTAGTCACCCTGAACCAGCTCCGTCACACCTGCACAACTGCGATCCACCCAAAGCCCACGTCGTCTTTGATCCGCCACTGCTAGAACACCTTTGCATCACCAAATTTCTCAGCCGTTATCATCCTTCACTGAACCTGCATCCTACGCATAAACCCTCTCCCCCTTCACTTCGCCGAACAGACCCCCCTCTCTTATTTGTGTTTAATTTTTTTAGTTTGTTTTTATTTTATTTTATTATAACATATAATAGGATATAGGTAGGATGTAATATATATGATATATTATACTATATTATTAATAGGTTAAATCATAATAGTATATAAGCTTTTATATATCATAATAATATATGTATGAATCTAATATAATAGTTATTATATATAAATATATTAGTAATATTTAATACCTATAATAAATATATATTATAGTAAATATAAATATTCATTTATATATAATTATAAAATTCACATTCTCCTATTTCTGACGTGTTTTTTGTTTTTCGGTGGTTCTTCACAGTGGGAGTTTGACGTGAAATGAATATTGTGGGAACTTCACGAGAAATACACGAGAACATTCATGAGTTTGTTGCAGGGGTTGTTTGCTCTCACATAGAATTCACTCGGATATAGAGACAAGAATGCTGAAGATACGCCACTTGGAGTTTTGGCCTGTCCTTTTTCTCTGTTTTTAGTTTATTTCCTTTGAATAAGAAGACATGCAACTCCTCTCTTCGGAAAGATAGTAAAGGCCATGAGCCGGAACAAGAACGGGGGAGGGCACCATTCTAGAGGGATGAGGATACTCTACCCTATTCACACATCCATTCCTTCCACATCTCACCGACTCAGACCGTCTTCGGCTGGGAGACGGGTCCCTGCTCCACCATTCTCTGCCTCATCCCCCATTACTCTATTCTAGTTTTAATTTAAATTGTGTTTTTAAATACTTGTGTGTGTTTTTTGTTAATTGAATTGTGATGTTTGTTTTATTTTTCTTGTGTCATTCACTCATCCTCGTTTTGTGTCGTGATCTCAAATCTCTGGAAATGGAGATCTAATTTGCGGGGCTGGATCCAGTTTATGAAATCCAACACGGTCTGGAGATACTCACATTAATGCGATCACATTTTTTTTATTCGCCTTGGTTGATCGCATCTACCAGTTACATTAATCAAGATAAATAACTTGCGTACGAGGATTTCCCATTGTGTTGTTTAATTCCTTCTCCCCTTCCGGTATTCATTTCATGAATTGAGAATCAAGGATGGTTGTGCGATGTGACTATCTTAGTGGAATCATTCTGGATTATGAGAAATTCTTTCCAGAATGACCTTGAAAAGTGAATCACCTTATAGTTATGTGGAACACTTGATTATTGAAGAAATTCGATGCTTGAGTGTTTAATTTCTAGGCGAGACTAGTGTGTGATCCGAGACATCAATCATGCACTGTGAAAATTTAACATTTGTTCATGTTGATCAAGGAAGGCGTGTAGGGGGTGGATTATCCTAGGTCTGGCCTTATTCTCACTGACTTTCTTTTTCTGTGTCTTAGTGTCATTTGTTTTTCCTGGTTTGGTCCTGTGTCTCTTTATTTTTTCACATTTCCTCCTCTGTTCATTCACTGCTCCACATCCATTGTGCTCTTCAGAATTGATTAGTGTTACCATAAGAGTGTGTTTTTTAGGTTTTCAAAGTATTTAAAAATACAAAACAATTTTTGGAATGACCACATAGGCTCTCGACACTACATCCTTGAGAGTAACACCGAGGTTAGCCATTGTGCTATATCATGGGTCTTTATAAATGTAAGCTTGACCGTCCTCACAACAAGGATTCCTCTGAATATTCTTGATCAATAAATGTGCTACTCCCTGATAGTATAATTTTAAAAAAAAAATTATTCTAATACATTATTATTTCTTGAACAGATGTCTATAAATCATCACCAAATTATGAATTTAAAGCGATCAAATTTTCATTGATAATTAAATTTTTTATTAATGATTTCCTCGATCAATGCCTATAAATATTTACACTTTTAATATAGGTCCAATATTCACTCTGAACCTATGTTCTCTTATCTGGAAACCTGGTTATATGTTTCTTTGGGTAATCATTATGGTTATATCTTTCCCCTTTCTAAGGGATGATTTAATATCAATGTTTATGATATGGTTTTCTATGAATGAAACTATCATGTATTAAACCATTGAAAACTATATCATATTTTTAGGGTGAAAATTATTTTTTGGAGTGGGTTGAATTTAACAGACCAATATTTAATGAATTATTATTATTCCCAATTAATTTAACCTTTGTACTATATTTCTTTTCATGTAACACTAAAACTAGTTTATTTTACAATATACCACTTCGTTTTTATTTCATTATATGCAACACCTTGTAAATTTTTTATTACAAAGATCATAATTATTATCTTTTTCAACACACAACACCATCTTGGTGTATGAAACATGCAAGACCAACTAGGAATACAAGACACGCAACACTGAGTTTCTGTGAAATGTGGTTATTTTTTTTATTATATTAATTTTATAATTATAAAATAGTTGTTAAATATTGTTATATAAATAATGATAAAGACTATTAAAATAGTTTTTATACTGTTTTTATATCAGTAATGAATATTTATGTGGAAATATATAATATTGGGTAATTTTCTTACATGTTTAAAAAAATTATTTTTTCAAAAGAACTCGTTTTAATTCCCTTCAATATAGTTCATAAAAAAGTTATTTCAGACACATATTGAATATTAATATGATAAAAAAAGAATAAAATTTAAAATATAGATTTATATTATCTTTGAGTAAATTAATTTTGAATTTTTATGGAAAACATCATTTTTTTATGAATAGGGAAAACACCAATTTTTTATTTAAAACTACCATTTCTTTAAAAATTTAATTAATGTTTAATTTTATTTTAAATTAGTTTTGATATAAAATTAGATCAATTATACACACATTAATTAAATTTAGGTAATTATGATCAATTTCAAATTAAAATTGAATATAAAATTTTAATAATATTTTGAACTTCTTTCTAATTTAAAAACTCATTATTTCATCTGATCTGTATGATAAGAATTAATCATTACATTTTTAAATTTATGAATTTAATTATTTAAAAACAAAATAAACCATTGTAATAATTATAATATGTACATAATAATAATATAAATTAATTTTTTTTCCAAAATGTATAGTAAAATTGATTAAAATTAATCACAGCTATTAAGGTCAAATTACACTTCATTGGGTAATAGAACTTAATCTTTGTGGCCCAAATGACCAAGAAACTTGTGAAAACCCCATTATATTCCCATATTTCGTACATTAACTATAAATTATAGTTTTTTTTATAATTTATTTATACATGAAAAATGTAGACATAACATGTTTTTGAAAATTCCAAGAGATATATTTTCTTTCCTCATAAAAGGACACCATGTTTCCCTCTTCTTCAAACCTATAAAACCTAATAGGTTCAGAAAATATTTAAAAATATGCTTCCAAATATCCCTAATTTCCACCAAGAAATATTCTCTTGGGCATAATGAAATCCATGGAATCTTTTTTTCAACAACAAAACGGTTTTATCTGATTAAGAGGTAACATCTTCTCTCAAACTCCTTTATTTTAGTTTCTTATTCCACCCCTCCATATTATTTTCTACCTGATTTTATAAAAACACCAATATATTAGATATAATTGTATTTTTAATTACAATATTTCATCCTAAACTTACACACAACTCCATTTAATGGGTAACACGCACAATGTTTACTTATACATTGAATCACCACTTCAATAAATAATGATTGTTTATTTTTCCATAACATCATCTATTGTTTGGTATTATTATGTAAAATCAATTTATATATTTTATATGTTATATTTATTATTTCTTTAATATTATGTTTTCCTTTTACAAGAAAATATTCTTTAACATTCAATTTTTTGATAATATGAAATTTTCATTTGAGAAAATGTGGACTACTACCCCTTCGAATCAATGTGTTCCAGTCACACAGTACCTAGAATGTCGTAAGTAAATATTTATTGAAATTATTATAAATATATTATATAATAATTTGAATTTCATAATGATATATTTTAAATTATATTAATTCATATGTCCTTTACAATGTTTCTTTCAATATGAAAATAAGAACAGAAACAATGTTCATGTGTACGCACAACTACTCATCTCCATTAATGGTTTATTCCATTTAAAAATACTGTATTATATAGAAAATAATAATAAAATATAATAAATATACACAATATTTGTATCATGGTTTAAATTTTTGAATCATTCTATATGTGTAAGAAAGAAATATATAACAGATTAAGACACACGCGAAGAACAAACCAAATATTACCCAATGTAAAACCTTAACATAGGATTGTTAACTGGAGAATAATATTAGGTCATAAAAAACCATATATTATTTTTTATATAAAAATATTTTTCTTTATATTATTTATAATAAATTAATATTTATTATACATGTGGTTTGAACATGTACAATGAGAGTCATGACATAAGGTAAAGGGATTTCACCTCAAATTTTATTTCCACAAGATACATGCTATTTTAACCACTCATTACATTCACGTGGTGTATGTACATCCCATAATTTTAAAATATTTATATTGTACTTAAATATATGGATATTATTATATCAATTTTCTTATAATTCATCCATAGCGATTACATTTAAAAAGATACAGAATCGATAAAACTGTATTGTCTCAATTTTCCTTATATAAGACACAAGTTTTGTTATACACCTATATTCTTTATCATGGTGTATATAATTTCATTTAACATGTTATACCATGATCATAATTATTTTCATTACATTTTAATCTTAATTTAAATTCATTTTTCTACAAATAGAGTAAGATCCCATGTTTCCATATTATATTACTTTACCATGACAATCTCACCACTTTTCACGATTATTTATGTTTATGTTTCCATTGATGAAATATTATGATCAATAATTAATGATATATTTTTTTAAATATATTATCCTATTGTTATTAATTATATATTCATGTATTGTTTCTATCATTATACTCTTTGGTACACTAGATAGTTAAAAATTTATTTTTAATAAATCCCTACTTTAACCTATCATTGCTTGGAAATATATATTTTCTAAAAACCATTCTAAAAAAATCTTCTATTATCCGAAAATCCTTAAAACTCCTTTTAACCCATTTTTTATATTTTATCAATTTTTTTCAAAGGAATCAGCAAGTATCATTATAGAAAAGTCATTTTTCAAATGTTTTTATCGTGAAAAAAGTAATTTTCTTCTTACCATGTATGACATGTACGTATTTTCCTAGCATAATTTCATTAACTCTTTAATTATATTAATAAATGTTTAATTTTAATGAATTTTTTTTAAATTTAATTTTCTAGATTTTTTTTAAAAAATATTTTCATGTTTTTTAAGGTTTTATAGGAAAATTATTTTCAAAATGTATTCAAGCATTATTTCAATGTTCTAAATGTATATTAAATGAAATGGTTTTCATAAAAAAATACAAGATTTATTTATAGGATTTTAATGTGTTTTCAAAGGAATCATGTTTTAAAATTATTGAGAAGCTCCATTTATATGTTTTTGGGGAAAATTATTTTCAAAATATTTTCATGTTTATTTTTCATGTTTTCATGGAAAATGATTTTTAAATAATTTTCATATATTAATTGTTTTTTTCAACGTATTTTCAATGGAATGGATTCCAAAAACAATGTATGGTCCTTTAAAATGGTTTTTAAGGAAAATTATTTTCAAAACCTTTTCAAATTCACTTTATATGTTTTTAATGTAAAATGTTTCCAATATATTTTCCAACATTTATTTATTGTTTTTCACATTTATTTTAATGAAATGGGTATTAAAATGTTTTTAATGTTTTAAATATCCTTTTTTAATAGAATAAAGGATATTTTCCTCACAAAATATTTTCAAAATATCATTCTTTTTTAGTATCCATATAAGATGGAATCGCTTGATGTTTCATATGACCTACTAATAAATGATCCAACATATTCATTCTTATTCATTTTTCAATGTTTTGTGTTTCAATAAAAAGATTCTTAGGACACCCATCTCTCTTTAATAGGTTATAAAATTTTAATGCCTAATAATTTTCATGGTATATTCTTATGATTAAATGATTATAAAACCTTTATCATTTTCATAGACTATAAAATGATTACATGTTTATGATACCCATTTAATTTCATTATTTATTATATAAATATTTATGATTTTGTGGAACAATTATGTGTGATTAAATTATAAGATGGTGGGACCTATATCTCCCTCCAATAAATTAGGTAATAATTTATATCTTATTAGATAGTCAAAAATGGTCTTCAGAATAAACCTTGACTACGAAGATGTCAATGGGAGGAACCATGACTACCAAGATGGTATTGGGAGTGAACAAATGTAACTAATATGTCTATGGGAGTGAACCATGACTACCATGATCATATAGGGAGTAAACCCATACTTCTAATATAGTCTTGGTAGAGATGCATTGGTTCTTATGGATATTATATTATCTTTTTATGTGTTATCCCCTATATTATGTTTTATTCCTATGTTTCTCTTTCATTGGTTATTTTTTTATATTATAATGATTCATATGTTATAAACATCTAATATTTATTATAAACTCTAATATGTGGGGTATTATCTTCATATGTTATGCCCAAGTAACATTCCCTTTTGTTCATATTATGGTTATGAATTTCCTTTATTTACCCTTATTGATCATCTAGGCACACACCATTCTTATTATTTCTCTCTTTAGGTTATAAAGAAGGATGTAGGTTGAAGTACTAAAGTTGGAGATCTTTATATTATATTTTTATAATCATTCATCAGGATATAAGATTTTTTTTCAAGGTTTCTAAAGCCACTTAACAATTATGGTCATCGACCGTGTGTTTTTTTAATGTGCCGAATATTCATCTATAATGATATAATATCCATGAATTTAAATCATGTGTAACAATATAAGAGGATAGAAATAATCACATGATCCTTTTCTTGAAGGGAGTCACCTATTTTGAAATTATTTGCTTAAACCATAACCACAGATCCCCATGAATCCTAGGTGACTCCACCACCCATGATCACACCCAAAATGAATGAACCAGTGGTATTTAGCTTCAAGGATGAATTTTGAGGAAACCAACAAAACAATAACCCATGAATGGAATTTGGAATTATTTTATCATTGCAAATGAAAAGCATAATCTGATATAGATAGGTGAATAAATATCTTTATTCATAGGCAAAGAAGAACAATCACAATGTTTCTGAACCAAAAAATAATACAAGTTTTATTAAATGAGAGGACCTTATATTGAGAATCATGGAACATTTTCTAGATACACTGACCACCTCCCCTAAATCTATGATCCGGATTCATCCTCTCTGCTTAGGTTCTTTTAGCTTCGTCAAACCAGGACATGATAAAGGAGGTCCTTGTATCCTTATATGACCATAATCATATGAATTCATCAATTAGTTTATACACCATGCAAGCCTATTCACCTTCAAAAATTGGTTGACTACATGAATAGAAATAATTATCACTATAAATGTGAAACCTAGAATTTATACAAACACCAAGTCCCAAAATATTACTATTGGATGGAAGAGTATAGTTCGGAACCCTCTATTAAAAAATGGTAATGAGTAAAATGATTGTCTTATACAAAAATAATTCTCTCTAGGTATTCCAATCATTAGACACAATCCGCAACATGTTAATTTATTTTGTGGGGGAATAACCCAAGGCTGAGCCCATGAAAACACACAGATTTTGTTCTGAATTATGCTAAATATTATGAAATATATCACATTGGTTCTCATCCAGGACTGCACAAATAATGTTTAGATTCTCAAACCATTTTTGGAAATAAATATCATCGGTTGGACACATAGGGAGTCCAATTTTTTATATAACCCAATTATTCTTCCAATATTTGATCTCACCCTTCCAAAAAATCAGGGAACATGATGTTTTATCGTTGATAGATAATGCTCGATCATGATCTATATATTATTGTAACTAACTCTAAGATAATCAATAAGATACCCGTCATTTATCCTCATGTACCTACCCATATAGTCCTCCCCTCACGAATTTTACAATCAATCTTTTCATCCAAGCCATGAATGGTACATGAGGCACTACTCTAATTAGTTTCCCATTTACATACATAACTTTCTAGCCTTTTCCAAGATGCCTAATGAAGTATTCATTCAAATTAAAAATACCATAATAAGGCAACCATGATGTTTTCAATCCTCATAATAACCCCATTTTGAACCCTGATGTTGGATAGAACATTCATCAGAATGAAATACATCGCAATATTCACCGGTTTTATAAGACCACCAAATCATAGAAATGAGTTTTTTAAATACATGATATACCCTGAGAGTCTACTAATTTTTTTAATGTGTTTAATCTGATTATTATTTAAGGATATTGGAAAATCTAGATAATCTAAATGGAATTATCATATTCTCATGTCATTAAATATTTCCACAATTCCAATATTCCTATCTGAGAATTTGGCAGAATCAAAAATTCTACTCTTGTCAGAAATCACAATCTAGACACTCATTTTACAATATTATTCCAGAATTCCATTGATATGTCATATATATATGTTGATACCGTCTCTAAAAATTATAGAATTATCAGTAAAAATTGGATTAGAAATGCCACTAAAATGATACCTATAATGAAAATGATGAATTCTACACATAAAACACCTTTGTATATATATCAACGGAGATAATCATTATTTGAAAAAATGAGGGTTGAGAGTTTTTATCTCCTAATCAAATACAATATAAATCCTTCAAAAATCCATCATATTCCCCCATAATGCATGAGTAGATCCCAAAAGAGGTGAATCACCAGAATAAAAAATCCAGACCCACAAATAGAGACCCAACTAGGAAAGAAATTTCAGAAACAAATTACAGTCCAACAGGTCAAATGCTTTGTTAATATCCAACAAGCTCACCATGATAAAACCAAAAAAAATCTAATTGATATCTCCAACAATTTATTTGGAATGAATAATAAATCGATTGATTGAGAACCCTTTAACGAAACCATGTAATTCTTATGTAATCTAATTGGGTTGGTTAGTAGATAAGATTTTATTATTAACACACACCATCACCTTATAAAGAATGATTCACATGCAGATCTACATGTGTTATTTAATTTCTAATTTTGATTAAATATTGGGAGAATCAAATTATTTTATGTTCATGAAATATTGGGGAGGATACCCTCATTAATGATGTCTTCAACATCCTGAATAAAACTTTTTTTGATCACATCTCATGATGCCCTGTAGAAGGAACATGGGAATCTATCTGTCCTTCGAGCACTATCATATTTTAGTGACTAGAATACGTCTATGAAATTCTTTTATTCCTATATACCTTCTTTGGACTCGTTATAAATGACATATATCACATTATAGATGAGTTCAAAAATATAAGAGATACCCCTCATATAACCCCAATGCCTTCATGTGCATACACCATCTAAGAGAGTGGGAAAATGATTTTCCACTACACATCAATAATATATCTATCCTCTATTTAGGATCTATCATATTATAGAAGATTAGTAATCTTAAATCACTTTTGTTATTTAATGATGGAATGAGAAATTTTTATCCTATGATTCCCTTCCTATTGTCATTTAATTTTGACTTCTCTTGATCATTATAATCTCGTTTCTGATGAAATTCGACTAAAATTGTTTTCTTATTTGCAAGCCCCATGAAGTGGGAGTCATTAAAATCTTCTTCCATATTGTATTTATGGAGATCAATATCAACACTAACCAAGTCCATGTAATGATCATGTGATGGAAGACTCTAAATCCATGCTTTGAGGTAACTTTTGAGTTGTTTTTTATTATTCTGAAGGGATATCCATGACTTTCCTCTAGTAAGTTTATTCCAAACCCCCTATCCACACATTGATTACCAGAGTCCACCATCATCAAATTTGAGAAGTTTATGTGATTTTAGGTGACATTAATTACATATAGAACAATAGAAAAGAGGTAATGATCTAAAAAGCTTATGAAAGATGAGTAACATTAATATCAAGATATGTTGAAATTGCATAACAATTCACGAAGAATTTATCATGATATAAATTTGTATGATTGGAACCTCTCTGATTTATCCGTTAGGTGAAACAATCATATGAAAATATCTTAACAAACCGATATTTTCCTTGAAATCCATAAAATCATAGATAACCTTCTAAGGAAGTCCCCCTCCCCAATGTTCTTATCCTCTATGTCTATGATGGCATTAAAATCATCACCGACCATCCATGGTGTATTCCTATAATCAAGAAAACAATGAAAAAAATGATCAAATCGATCATGGATACTCAAATTTTTCATAGAAAATGGTGATGTAACACCCTAAACTTCCATTGTACACTTCTCTTTGAATAATACAACAACGTGTGTTGTATGCAACTTCGAGTTCTAACACACACCACAACCAATCAAACTTTCTGTTATGAATAGTAATACCCACCTTTTGAAATTTAATAAATATTATTTTTCAAAATGGAAATCATTTTTTGATTTGGAATATCGCAATTACCGTAGGGTGATTTTCGGTGTTTTTCTGAAAACATTCAATTTTTTATGAATAGTGAAAAACACTGAGTTATTAGTTAAAACCGAATTTTTACATAAATAATTGTTTATTTTATTTAAATTTATTTTAGGTCAAAATAGATACATAATACCTATATAATTTCAATGTAATTAATTGGAATCAATTTATATTAATTTTAAATATATAAAAATTTTATTGAACATTTAAACATCTTTTACCCACAACTTAGGAGAATTTGAAAATTTACATAAAACATAATTTTACAGCTTTTGTGAGTGGAATTTTTAAAATCTAAGAGACACGGTTAATATCAAGGATTAAAATGTGGTTCAATAAGATAAAAATAATTTTGGGCGAATAGTAACTTTTTAATTTTATTTAACATGGTTAAATGTAGATAGGGTAATTAAGGTTAAAAATGATATTAATATTACCCGAATAGATGTCTTAATTTATTGGACTAGTGTACCTTTACCAAAAACAACCTTAGGAATAAAATATTTTCATTTAGATCCACTTGGATTAGATTAGGACATTTATTATTATTTAATTCAAAGAAGAGTTAAAATAGTTAAAATCAATTTTTAATAACTAAAACATTTTTAATATAGGGTTATGCATAAGATAAATTTGATTATAAATATTCATTATAAATTTAAAAAGAATTATTACATAATATTATTTTATTTATATCTTTTAGACCATATATAATTTAATTTATTTATGACATAATGATGATGCAATAATTACCGAATTAATGAAGGATTATGAAAATTGATATTATAAATATCCAAAATAAACGTGATTTAATACTTTTTATTAATTTTAATAATTTTATAGGTTAATAAGACATGTTATAACTACTTAAATGAATTTTTTTCGAATTAATAATGTTTTTACGAGTTTAAAAAAATCAATTATTAAATAGTGTCAAAATTGTCCAAAAGGGGTATTTAAAAAAATATTATATTATTAATTGATATTATTTTTCTAAAAACCTAATTATCAGCCAAATGACATAGATAAGGGTATATATATTAATAATGAACCACATGGGGTTCTCTTGGATTTTATAGTAAGTTTATGAAACATATAATATAAAAATGCAAAGAGACATGGTTAATGTCAAACTATTTAACTAAGAGTAAAATTTAAATGATAAGGTTAATATAGTGACCCAAACCTATCTAAAATATATTTGTTGAGTGTATATCAACCCATCCCCACCTTATCCTCGAAATAAGTCAATTTGGAGCCATTATAAACTGAATATAAATTTATTATAAAATAATATTTCTAGATTTTCCGAAGGTGCCCCTCACCCCTCTTATAAAAGGGCACTCTACCTTCTCTAAAATTAATACCATAAAAGAATTTTTCTCGACCAACCCCTACCTAAATATTACCTCAACTTCCCTAACTTCATCCTAAAGGCATTAGTTTGATCAGAAAGCCAACTTAAGGACCCCTTTTGATCAAATCAAAAGGAAGAACCCGAAGAAGAGGTATTGTTTTCACCACCCTCTTTCAAGTTCCTTTTTCTTCAACTTCTACTTTCCTTTTTATTTCCATTATTAAATAATAAATCAAGTATCTTCTATATACATTGATGTTATTATAAATATGGTAAAACCATATTCAGTATTCTATCCATCCTTTGAATGACATGTCACCAAACGTGCGTACGTACGGCTTACTGTCTCTATGTCATGGTCTAATTGTTATTCAAAAAAATATTATCTGGATAGGAATGATAATGATGTGTAATTGATTTTAATAATAAATATAACATGATAATTATTCTGTATATATGATATACCATCCAATTATATATTAATTTAATATCAAAAGAATGATATTTTTGCTCGTGCCTACGTACGGACTACCGTCTCCACAAACACAATGAGATTAATTTCCCATTATATCCATTCAAGTCTAATTCTCATTTGATGATTAAAAATAATGTTTACGGAATTGATATAATTATGTATATGAATAATATAAAACCTATGGGTAAAAAACATGGCCTATGTAACAAAACATATAAAATAAAATGAGTAAGTGAACACCCGAAACGATGATAATACCGAGATATTATTAACAAAAGAATGTTAAAAATCATATATGATGTCATATTAATTTATATGATTCGTGTATATTTTAATAACAATTATTTCACCATTAAACAGGAGTTTAACCTACCCTCAACAAAGGAAATGTACATGGTATGAGTTTATTTCACAATCTCTTCATTATCCGAGATTCTTTGTAGGTAAAAATATACTGGAACTTCTTTATCATCCAAATCCATGTTTCTTAAAAATTTATTTCAAAACATTATTAATATTTTACAGATTATGTGTTAATGTCATTTATACCATTGTTTGAATTTTTATAAGATATTTATAAAGGAATATTTCTGTCGTTTTCCAAATAATGCCCTTTTTATCCTTTTCGACAGAATTAAGGTAAGAATGTCTTTTTTTAACTTATATGATGGGTGTGTCTATTTTCATCCATTATAAAATTGTTTAAGCATCCCTTACAATCTTATAAGGATAATTTCAAAGTAAATGTTTTATTTTATAATTACGTGACTTTTAAATTATTTCAAAAAAGAGATATTTCTCTCAAATAGTTTTGATTTAATCTATGTCAACATCCATTGATGGATTTTAGGATTATTTGAAGTTGATTTATTATGATACAAAAAGTCTATATAGTATTGACGGTTTTGTGATATGTTTTACTGGGGATGTGTTATTTTTATACCATTCATGTTTTATGGAGAAATTATTGACATTTCGTATGCTAGTTTTAATACGAAAGTTTATGTTATGTTTAAACGTGTTCATATGAGGAATGCTTTGGACTTAATAAGTGATCGGTGGAGCCTGCTATAGCCCATCGATGCATCGGTAGGACTCATGAGACAAACTAGTGTCTTGGAACAAGGCCTTGAAAAAATCTAATTTGTAGTCTTGGCACATGACCTTGACTATGTGGTTATGATTGTCTGTCATTATGCATTCCATCATTATGAATGTGGTTATTGATATTCCATGTGATTATTCGACTAGTAGAATATCCATGTGAATAATTAAAAGGAATTATTTCATTTAATTTTTTCCATATTATTCTGAAGTTCATGTTTAAAAGGCTTTTGTTTTAGTAATACATTGCCATAAATGTTTATGCTTAATTTTGAATTTTTTTTTGATATATTTTTATCCTTACTGAGCATCTGAGCTCACCCCTTTCCATGTTTTATGTATCCCAGGATGTGAAGAAATATTTTATGGCTGACCTACAGGGATAGTCTAAAGTTGATATGAGTGTGGAAAATGGAGACTATGTTATTGTAGTTTCCCACTTTTTGAGGTAATGTAACATTTATGAATGTATCTACTGTTTCCAAGGATACTAAATTAATCGGTCTTTTAAGACATGATATTTATGATCATGCCAATGTTATGTGATAATGCACTAACTCTGGAAAATTGGGGTCAAGGCATTGCAGTTGGTTTCAGAGGATGTTTAGTACAATCCTTGGAAGCTAGATTTAGATAAACTATGATTAGAGCACATAGACCTATGATGGACTTTGAGGATTAATATAGAAGAACATCCTAGAATTTAGGTATTTTAGATATTTTTTGAGTATTAATAGTAATAAATACCTGTCTAGATACAAGAATGTAGATGCAGCTCTCGCACAAATGTACCTAGGGGTAAAACCAGAAAACACTGCTTTGAGATAGACTCGAACGGGAACCGGTGCACGACAACGGGCCTTGCTGCACTCTTGGTTACGAAACTCCCAGGTTATATGCTTAAGGTCATTATCATTTTCATTAAAAACCATTATGAATGGTTTATGAGTATATACTTCCTCAAATAAAACATTTTTATGATTATGGATTATATCCATAAACATCTCAATTCATGTTAAGTGTTTTAAAAGTTTGGATTTCTTTATTCCAATTCATAAACTAATCTATTGTATGCCATTGTTTTGAAATGGATCCTAGTGGAAGAAATGGAAACCATATCAATGCATGAGCTCAATGTAGGGATTTCCCTTCTACTCAAGATAATTATAGTAGATCTGGTGATGCAACTGGTGTTGATCAACTAATCACTATACTAGGACAACTCACTCGGGTTATGAATAATAACCTTACCCGTATGGATCACCCAGATCCACAGCATGGAGGATAAAAGTTAGATCACTTCATTAGGAAACAATCACCAACGTTCAATGGGGGTACAAATCCCTTAGTA
The DNA here is from genome assembly GCA_963277665.1 of Viscum album. Taxonomy (NCBI): domain Eukaryota; kingdom Viridiplantae; phylum Streptophyta; class Magnoliopsida; order Santalales; family Viscaceae; genus Viscum; species Viscum album. The sequence goes on along the minus strand of OY728134.1, from coordinate 130,587,804 downwards.
GCTGAGAAATGGATAAATTCCCTAGAGAAAATCTTTCAGGCTTTGGGAAGTAGTGAAAGGGAAATAGTTGTCATGGCATTTTACCACCTCACTAGAGATGCTGATCAGTGGTGGTCATTTATTCAAAACATGAATGAAGGTGATGATGTATCAAATATTGAATGGAGAGAGTTTAAAGTGCTTCTCTTAGAAAATTACTTTCCTCATGACCATCGAGCAGATATGGAATGGAAATTTCTGAGTATGAGACAAAAGGAGGATAAGAATGTCGCACAGTATGAGGATAACTTTAAAAGGGTAGCGAGACATGCATCAGATTATATACATAACCCAAGGAGTAAGATTGATCATTTCTTTGATGGGTTAAAACCATTTCTCTATCGAGTTTTAGTGTCACAAACCTTCTCGTTGTATCAAGATCTTGTCTCATGTGCTATCAAGATAGACAAATAATTCTCTATGTATTATGACATTAAATCAAAGTATGAGAAGGCGATATCTACTAATCAATATAGAAATGGAAATAAGGGGAATAAGGGAAAATTTTTATATCCATCCTATAGTAAATGTGGGAAGAAACACCATAGTACTTGCTTGAAGGGAATGAGAGTCTGTTACTAGTGTGGTGAAAAGAGCCACCAAGTTCGTGATTGCAAGGGGAAAAAAGAAGCTACAGATGTTCAATGATACAATTACATGGATATGGGACATTATGAAAATGAATTTCCTATGTGTCATGGGAACTTACCATAGAAGAGGCCAAGGTGTTAAGGTAAAGCTTATGCTATCACTACCGCTATGGTAGAAACTTCGAAAGATGTAGTGGCATGTAATTCAATTGTTTCCTCAAGTTTAGGAAATGATTTATTTGATTCTAGATCATCACATTGTTTAATATCTTCCTAGTCTGCTATGAAAATTAGATATTTACAATTTGATTTAACACGGGTGTTGTGAGTCAAAAAAACTTAGGGAAGTATCATTGCAGCAATTTTTTGTGAATCAGTCCCCACTAGAGCATATAAATGTTCTTTATATGCTGATATCATCATCATAGCTATGATTGAGTTGATGTAATCCACGGTATGGATTGGATTTCGGACCATGATGAAAATAGTTATTATAAGAAGAAGGAGGTTATGATTTATGATGATGATGATAAGGAACACCTTATCTTTAGAGCGGAATCATCACCACCTAATTTTTATCTAGATCCACCCCCAATAGCTCACCTAAATTCAATTATCAGGGAGAAAGAGAATGAAATAACTGTGGATGTGGAATGGAATGTTCAAATATAGGATTTACCTATTGTGAAAGAATATGTAGATGTGTTTCCAAAAGATTTACGTGGAAATCCTCCAAAATGAGAAATTGAGTTTTCCATTTATTTAATTCATGGCTCAAGGCCTATATCGAAGACCCCTTATAGAATATCCACTGTGGAATTATTTGAACTAAATAAACAACTATATGAATTGAGTAATAAGGTTTTTATTCTCCCTAGTGTTTCTCCATGGGGAGCCTCTGTCCTTTTTGTTAGAAATAAAGGTGGATCTACGAGGTTATGTATCGACTAGAGGGAGATCAATGCTATAAAAATAAAGAACAAGAATACCCTACCTCGCATTGATGATTTATTCAACCAACTGCATGGAGCTCAATACTTTTCAAAGATTAAACTTCGATCTAGATACCATTAGTTGTGTGTGAAGAAGGAAGACATTTCGAACACATCATTTCGAACTAGGTACATGCATTATGAGTTTACAGTAATGACTTTTAGATTGACTAATGCACCATCTGTATTCATGGATCTAATGAATATCGTTTTCAAGGAATATCTCGATGATTTTGTGGTGGTATTTATTGATTATATCTTGGTAAACTCCAAAAGCTACGAAGATCATGAAAATCACTTGTGAATTATCCTGAAGACTCTTAGAAGACATGAATTTTATGGGATGTTTAGTAAGTGTGAATTCTGGCCTCAGGAGATCTCTATTCATGGACATATTATCTCTAAGGATGGAATCTATTTTGATCCTTATAAGATAAGAGTAATCCAAGAATGGCCAGCACCAATTAGTATAACCGTGGTACACAGTTTTATTGGATTAGCAGGTTATTAGTTGCGTTTCGTCCATCAGTTTTCCCAATTGGCTAACCCATTAACAAAGCTCACACGTAAAGGGGTTAAACTTGTTTGGATGAAAGAGTGTGAAGAATGTTTCAAATAATTGATGAGAAGATTAGTCAATGCTCCTATATTGACTCTACCATTGGGGAATGATGGGTTTGTTATTTATAATAATGCTTTAAAGAATGGAATTTGATATGTCCTTATGCAGAATGATAGGGTTATTTCTTATTCATCACAACAGATGAAAATTCATGAGCCAAACTGTCCTACTCATGATCTTGAGTTGGCACCTGTAATCTTTGATTTGAAGATTTGGAGACACTCTCTCTATGGTAAAAAATGTGATATATATACTGATCACAAGAGTTTTAAGTATATTTTCTCACATAAAGAACTCAACACGATGCAAAAGAGATGTCTTGAATTACTCAAGGATTATGATTACACAATACAGTACCACCTGAGGAAGGAAAATAAGGTGGTTGATGCTTTTAGTATAAATGATCATGGAATTTTGAACAAAAATAGAGTTGAAAAGGATCCTATATACAAGGATCTAGTGAAGATGGATATGTGATTCACCATGGAAGGTGAATCATCGATTCTTTATCAAATGGTTGTCAAACCATCTCTACTAGAAAGGATTAAGAGTTCTCAGACCTATGATGAAGAATTTTAAAAGAAGAAAAAAGATGTGAATTAAGGTAAATTGAGAGACTTTGTGTATGAAGAAGGAATTTTTAAATTTCGGAAGAGAATTTGTGTTCCCGATATACCTTATCTAAAAAGGGAATTATTGGATGATGATCATACTTCCAATTTCTCTGTACACCCTTGGAGCACCAAAATGTATTGAAATTTGAAGGAACATTTTTGGTGGGACATCATGAAGAGGTATATTGTTGATTTTGTTTCAAGATGTATGGTTTGTCAACAAGTGAAAGCTGGAATGCAACAACCTAGAGGAGTCATGCAACCTCTTTCCATACCTGAGTGGAAATGGGATAACATCACGAAGGACTTTGTCATGGGACTACCAATGAATCTTAGAAGAAACGATGAAATATGGGACATTATTCATCGTCTTACCAAGTCAGAAAATTTTCATGTTATAATAGAAGATATACCTCTTGAACATCTAGCAAGACTATATATTTAATGAAATTTTTAGACTTCATGGAGTTTCCCTATCGATTGTTTCTAATCATGATCCCCGTTTTACTTCAAGATTTTAGAAGATTCATCAGAAGGCCTTGGATACTGAACTTCGTTTGAGCACTGCCTACCACCCTCAAATAGATGGACAATCAGAACAGACTGTTCAAACCTTAGAAGACATGTTGAGTTGCTTCTCACATGACATTCTATGTATGTGAGATCAATATTTACCTATGGTATAATTTTCCTATAACAATAGATTACATTCAAGTAATTAGATGGAACCATCTGAACCGTTATACAGAACGAGATGTCGCACACCAACCTGTTGGGATGATATTAGTGAAATAAAACTCATAGTCCTAGAACTGGGGGAGGAAACGATGGAAAAGGTGAAGGTAATCCAAAACCACATCAATGTAACTCAATGTAGGAAGAAGGAAAATGCCGACAACCGAAAGAAGGATTTGAAATTTCAGGTAGGGTATCAAGTTTTCTTGATGATATCTCCCTGGAAGGGTGTTATAAATTTCAGTAAGAATGGAAAATTGATTCCCAGGTACATCAGACCTTTTGAAATTCTAGAACAAATTGGGGATATAGCTTACCGTTTGGCAATGTTGCCAAGTCTCTCCAAAGTTCATGATGTGGTCCACGTATCACTGTTAAAAATAAAATTCCTAACCCAACACATGTACTCACATATGAGGAATTATAAATTGAACCTGATATGTCTTATTACGAAGAGCCTGTCAAGATTCTTGATAAGAGAGAACAAGTGCTGCGAAACTAGACGACTCATCTGGTAAAAGTTCTATGTAGAAACCATAATAGGGAAGAATCAACATGGGAACTTGGGGAACATATGATGAGGAACCACCAAAGTCTTTTTATGCAGTGATATTATAGAAATTTCGAGGAAGAAATTATTTGAAGGAGGGTATTATGTAACACCCCATGCTTCCATGGTACGCTTCTCTTTGAATAATACAATAGCGTGTGTTGTACGCAACTTCGAGTTCTAACACACACCACAACCAATCAAACTAGCCATTATGAATAGTAATACCTACGTTTTAAAATTTTATAAATATTATTTTTCAAAATGGACATCATTTTTTGATTCCGAATATTTAAATTAACCTAGGGTGAATTTTTGGTGTTTTTATGAAAACATTCACTTTTTGATGATTACTGAAAAACACTGAGTTATTAGATAAAACCTACTTTTTATTTAAATAATTATTTATTTTATTTAAGTTTAGTTATGGTCAAAATAGATACATAGTACCTATATATGTTCAATGTAATTCATTGGAGTCAATTTTTATTTATTTTAGTTATATAAAATTTTTATTGAACTTTTCACCGTCTTTTACCGAACTCCTAGGATAATTTTCAAATTCATATAAAACATAATTTTACCACTTCTGTGAGTGTAATTTCAAAAACCTGAGTGACACGGTTAATATCAAGGAGTAAAATGTGGTTCAATAAGATAAAAATAATTTTTGGTGAATAATAACTTATTACTTTTATTTAACACGGTTAAAAGTAGATATGGTAATTAAGGGTAAAAATGATATTAATATTAGCCTAACACATGTCCAAATTCTGTTGGAAAAGTTTATATCGACCAAAAACAACCTTAGGAATAAAAAATTTTCATTTAGGTCCACATGGATTAGATTAGGATATTTATAATTATTTAATTCAATCAAGAGTTAAAAGAGTTAAAATCAATGTTTAATAACTAAAACATTTTTAATATAGGATTATACATAAGATAAATTAGATCAAAAATATTCATTATAAATCTAAAAATATTTCCTCCAAAATTGTATTTTATTTATAAATTTTAGAGCATAAATTATTTAATTTATTTTTGACACAATGATGATGTAGTAATTACCGTATTAATGAATGATTAAGATAATTCAAATTATAAATATCCAAATAAATTGAATTTAAGGCTTTTTATGAATTTAAATAATTTTATAAATTAATATGAAATTTCAGTATTACTTAAATTTATTTTTTGAGAATTAATAATTATTTTATGACTTAAAAAAATCAATTATTAAATAGTGTCAAAATTGACAAAAAGGTGTATTTAAAACAAATATTATATTATTAATTGATATTATTTTCCTAAAACTATATGGTTCGGCCAAATGACATATATATGGTTATATATATTAATAATTAACCACTTGGGGTTCTATTTGCTTTTTTATAGTAAGTTTATTAACCATATAATATAAAAATACAAAGAGACCTGGTAAATGTCAAACTATTTAACCAATAGTTAAATATATTTGATAAGGTTAATATAGTGACCAAAACCGGTATAAAATCTATTGTATGAGTAGAGTTCGACCCATCCCCACATTATCCTCGAAATAAGTCAATTTGGATCCATTATAAACTGAATATGAATTTATTATAACATAATATTTCTAGTGTTTCCTAAGGTGCCCCTCACCCCTCTTATAAAAGGGCACTCCCCCTTCTATAAAATTCATACCTTCAAAGCCTTTTGGCTCGGCCATCCAATGACCAAATATTATCTAAACTTCCCTCACTTCAACATAGAGGCCTTAGGTTGGTCAGAAATCCAACCTAAGGAGTCCTTTTGGTCATATCAAAATAAAGAACCCGAAGAAGAGGTAATGTTTTCACCACCCTCATTCAAGTTCCTTTCTTCATCAACTTCTTATTTATTTTTTATTTCCATTCTAAAATAATACCTCTAGTATATTTTATAAAATATTATGTTATTATTAATATGGTACAACCATATTCAGTATTCTATCCATCCTTTTAATGACATGTCACCATACCTGCGTACATACGGCTTACCGTCTCCACGTCGTGGTGTAATTTGTTATTCAAAACAATATTATTTGGATGGGTATTATAATTATGATTAATTGATTTAAATAATAAGTATAATATTATAATTATTCTTTATATATGATATAACATCCAATTATATATTATTTTAAAATTAAAAGAATGATATCGTCGCTCGTGCGTATGTACGGACTACCGTCTCCATGAACGCAATGAGATTCATTTCCCATCGTATCCATTAAAGTATAATTCTCATTTGAGGATTGAAAATAATTTTTAATAACTTGACATAATTCTGGATATTAATAATATACAACCTATGGATAACAAACACAGCCTATGTAACAAAACATATAAAAGAAAACGAGTAAGTGAACACCTGAAAGGACGATAATACTAAGATATTATTAACAATGCAATGTTAAAAGATCAAATATGAAATCATATTAATGTATATGATTCTTGTATAATTTAATAACAATTATTACACCATTATACAGGATGTTAACCTACCCTCAAACAAGTAAAAGTACAAGGTAAGGGTTTATTTCACAATCTCTTCATTATTCGAGATTGTTTATACGTAATTATCTACTTAGACCTCTTTATCATCCACATACATGATTCATAAAAATGTATTTCAAAACATTCTTAATATTTTACAAACTATGGGTTAAATTCATTTATACCCTTTCTTGACTTTTTATAAGATGTTTTTACTGGATTCATTCTATCGTTTTCCAAACAAAGTTCATTTTAACCTTTTCGACAGAATTAAGGTAAAAATGTATTTTTTTAATATATACGGCAGGTGCAGATATTTTTCGCCGTTATATAATTGTCGATGCTTCCATTACAATCTTATAATGATATTTTCAAATTAAATATTTTATTTTATAATTATGTGACTTTTAAATGGTTTTATAAAAAGAGATATTTCTCTCAAATAGTTTTGATTTCATCTATGTCAACATCTTTTGATGGATATTCAGATTATTTGAAGTTAATTTATTATGACACAAAACTTCCATATAGTATTGAAGGATTTTTGATATGTTCGACTGTGGATGTGTTATTATTATACCATTCATGGTTTATGGAGAATGTATTGACATTTCGTATGCTAGTTTTAATACGAATTTTTATGTTATGTTTAAAACTATTCATATGAGGAATGAATTGGACTTAATAAGTTAAGGGTGGAGCCCTCTATAGCTCCTCGATGCATCAGTGGGTCTCATGAGACAAACTAGTGTCTTGGCACGAGGCCTTGACAAAATCTTATTTGTAGTCTTGGCACAGGGCCTTGACTATGTGGTTATGATAGTCTAAAATTATGCATTCCATCATTATGAAAGTGGTTATTGATATTTCATGTGATTATTCAACTAGTAGAATGTCCATGTGAATAAGTAAATGGAATTATTTCATTTTTTTCATATTATGCTGAAGTTCATGTTTAAAAGGCTTTTGTTTTACGTATACATTTCCTTAAATGGTTATGCTTATTTGTGAATGTTTCTGATATATTGTTATACTTACTGAGCATCTAAACTCACCCCTTTCCATGATTTATTTTTTCCAGGATGAGAAGAAATAGTTTAAGACATACCTTCATTGATAGTCTGAAGGGGATATGAGTTGGGACTATGGAGACCATTTTATTGTAGTTTTTCAATTTTTGATGTAATGTAACATTTAAAAATGTATCTAGTGTTTCCAAGGCTACTAAACTAATCGGTCATTCGAGACATGATCTTTTGTGATCATTGCAATATTATGTGATAATGCACCGACTCTAGGTAATAGGGGTCGGGGAGTTATAGGATATGTGAACACAATGCACCCCTGAAGTGATCGTAGTGATCAAGAACTGATATAAAGCATCCATTAATTGTTCTGAGATATCATGTTTCTAAAATGTCCCGATAGGAATTTTATATGGTTAAGTGCTGTATTATTTGTTAATTAATTATATATGTGGAAAATTGAAGATTTTAGATGATATTAGTTTAGGCTCTAGGGAAGTAGAATTATTTTTGTATCCCACTAGCAATTAATTTTTTATAACCCATTCACTCAGGCCATGTTTGTTCTAGATGACGAATGAAATCATTTCAATGGGTAACATAAAATTTTGGACATAAGATCTTAGTCACAATATTTATATGATGATTCCACTGATCCATTATTCTTGTACTGATATTGGGTGTGAACACCTTGAATAAGTGATGATAGAACATCCAAAAATGATATTGGGTGGACTGAAAGCTCTTTCATCACCAGATAATTTAGAGACTTCAATGACTCTAAATCACACAGATATAGAGTATGAGAGAATCACCAAGCCTATGAAGAATAGAAACATACATCTTCCATGACTAAAGGACTTCCACATGAACCATCCAAGGAAGAAGACCATGGACCACCCGAAATAGAGGAAGCTTGACGATCATTATTGGAATCTCACCTAATACTATAATGAGATTGTGCATGCAGAACATGTGGTAATCCATTATTTTATGGGGAATAAGATAGAGGTTCTATTTCATGTGGACACTAATCACAAATCATGTTGGAAGACGGTTCATAGGGGACTTATCAGTGATTATAGGACCCACTACAACCGGAATATCTCCATCAAGGCTGAATGAGTCAGTACATAGTTATAGATAGTGAATGAGCACTGCCTAACCACATATCAAATATCTAGATTCTAATCTAGATATTAATGAGATTCCATAATATCATGACTTCATATGCTCATCATTATACATAAATCTCTTCCGATAGTTGGTTGTATGTTTAAATCTATTATGGTTCTTTGACAATTATTTCACTTGATGTCGAATGATATAACATAAACCCATAAGTGGGTGAAAAAAATATATTGAGGCTAGTAGTTCATTCCCTCCACCTAAAGATGGATATTCAAGAGAAGATAAAGAGGGAGATCAATCGTAACGTAGACCCGAGCCACCACAACCTCCCCCCATGAGAATTGGGTGATCATTAACACAAATGATTGTCCACAGGGAGTCCCCAACCTCACAACATAAGGATTCATTTTGAAATAGTAGTGAGATACACTAGATCAACATCTACACTTCATCGAGAGAGGGTTCCCAACAAGAGTTCACATCTATCGTCAAATTAATGATTTAAAACCACCAACTCTCGATATATCTGAGGAATCCACCCTAAAAATTTTCAAAATCAGAATTGGAGGCCAACGCAATATAGAATTATTTTTCATTCATAACAAAAACCCTTCATGGGAGATCCAAATCCATCAATTTCTCTACGTCTTGAATGACAGTGAGTGGGGGCTTGTTTAAGAAAAATTTAGTGGGAATGATCCTTCATCTTTCAATCATAGTTTTATAGATTTAGATATTCAACTACTGAGAGGTTTCAATGAATGATGTAGACTGTCCAAGCACATTTATTTTTAGATCTATAATCTTTTGATTGATTTCCCATCTTCTAAAATCATAAAATGGTTTACTGAAAATTTTCTTCTAGAATTGTAGAAAACTAGATTCGGAAAAAAACATCCAAATTATATTAATTCAACACTTAATATCATAAGAACTTTCTCATAGAAAAAAGAATGCTCAATATTAGCTGATGACAACCCTAAACACTCAGTTTTGTTCAAATTCAAATGATCGAAGGCGTTTGTGGCTTAATGTTTCAATGAGTGTTTTTTTTATTTTTTTCTCATCAACTGTAATCCATTTCTATTAATATTTTTCATTATTAGATTTCACACTCCCAAAAAAACATTAATAGAAAATATTTCCATCATATATTTATTCATTTTTCTTTTTAATTATTTTATGTGTTTCCTGCAATCATAAAAATGAATAAAATAATAATTATATGCATAATGTAAATAAAATATTCTCTAACATATAATGATTATAAAAAGAAGGTTGATCCATAAAAATTGTATTGACCAATTAGAGAATTGGTTTATCATACTGATTTTGTAGCATGACTCATAATGGGTCTCATCCCTCATCCAGTATGTCCAAATCTCCTCTAGATTTTTTTTCATCAAGGAACAGTTGATTTCAGTAACATCATTATCAGTTTACAATAATACTAACACATAGTAGAGGGGGTCACATAAGTACAAGGAATAAATAATGATGGAAATTTTTAACCCTTTTATATATTAAATTTGAAAAATAGTGAAGTGTGTAACATCTTAGATATTTAAAATAAATAATCATTACTATAATTAATTAATTGAATAAATAAAATCATTTATACATAGGTTGGTAGATGCTCAAGAGTGGATAGTGGTTAAAGTAAATTTTTAATAAAAAAATTGAAATAAATTAATGTGGTATTGTATTTAATTAAATGTATTAATTAAATTCAAATAACTTAATTATAATAATGCTTGTAATTAAATTAATTTTAATAAAAAACTAAATTAAATTAAATCGCATTAATTTATTTAGTACCATTATTAATATAATATTTTAGATTATTAGAAATAGTATTTTATTAGATAAAATAAATATATTATTAAATTTAATTTAACTTTAAAATTAAACTAACTAATTAAGTTTCTTTTTATTATCTTTATCCTCTAACCCAAGTACATATATACTGTGCGTCATGCTGAATGAGAGAAAACCTATTTCGGGACCTCAAAAGCAGGTTTAGAGAAATTATTGGCCAGATAGTCCTCCATGTGGTCAAAAATACCCTCTCTAATACCGTTGTTGGGAAAAACATGGTCATACTGATTGTTACCCTTCTGATGGTGTCTCACATGAAGTTAATTGATGATACCTATACTTCCCTTCAGTGTGAAGTCCCATCTTGGGGGTACATATTTTTAAAATGAAACAAAAATATAAGAAAGGTTCATCAGAAGGATTGAAGAAGAGGGTGGATATGTTGGTAATGGTTCTAAAAAGATGAGATCAAGGGTGGTGAGAGAACTTGATCGGGCATCATATCACTCCATGTTGTAAGTATAGGTAAGGGGATTTCTTGTGTTGACAGCCCTGCACATGGAATCCAGCTCTAATGATGTAATTTTTCTTAGATGGATCCCTAGTGGTTTGTGTAAGAAGTTTAATAGTTTTTATGTGTTTTTTTTATATTTTTTTAAAATTATCATTGTTAATTTTTTTAAAAAAATTTCTTGAAAGGTCGAAGCAGGGCTACAACCTTTCAGCTAGAATCCCATCAAATTTTTATTTTGGTATACTTAAAAAAAATTTGTTTTGTTTTGTTATATTTATAAATATATATATATATACAAGAAAATTTATCAAATATTAAATATCTAGCAATAATTCCATTATAGTATTCTTGATTTGGATAGAAAACCTTATCTAGGGCTCCCTTTTATAAGAGGGTTTTCCATAGAAAAAAATTTCATGTCCGATGGGGGATTCACGTTTTCCCTTTCCTGTGAAGAACATTTTTCATTTCCGATTTGGGATTATGAAAGTTTTCAGGTATGTGACTTTGAAAGAGTATAAAATATATGCTATAATTCCATTTTGAATGACGCATAAAACATCTATTCAACATATAATAATTATTTTAAAATAAAAAACAATCATAAAAAATGTTGATGAAAATTATTTTATATGCTTTCAAATTCACCCACTTGATGCTTAAAAATTATTCAAGAATGTGACTTTAAATGCCTATAAAATATAAAATATAAGGCTAATACAAATTGAAATTATAACATGGATTAAAAATATAAGAAATAGTTGAAAGAAAATAATTCCATAAAATATTTTGATGAATGATAATTTATATGTTTTGAAAACAACCAACTTGAAACAGAGAAATGTTTCGAGTATATGACATTGAAAGCCTATACAATATAAAATATAACAAAAATATATTAATGAATTAAAACATGGAATAAAAAAATATGAAGTGGTTAAAAATGTAAATAATTTCTTAAAAAATAATGATGAAATTTGATTTATAAACTTTCAAAATGACCAAATTGAATAAATAAAATGTTTCAAGTATGTGGCTTTGAAAGACTATAAAATATAAAATATAAAATTAATATAAATGAAACATAAAACATGGATTAAATATATAATTAATATTTAATAATTAAATGTTAAATTAGTAATATAATTATTAATTATATAATTACTATTTATATAATAATTAATAAGTTAATTTAAAATATAATTTCTAATTAATAATTATTATTTATATAATTAATTATTTAATTAGTAAAATAATTATAATTTATTTAATATTTCCTTAGTAACATAATTAAAAATTATATATTTATTAATTATAAAATAACATTGTGGATAATTAACAATATAATTATTAATTATATAATAATTAATTATTTAATTTGTAACATAATTATTAGTTAAATAATTGTTAATTAGTTAATAAGTAATATAATTATAAATTATATATATTAATTATAATTATAAATTATTAAAAATTAATTATCTAATAATTAGTTACCTGGAAGGTTCTAGTACCGAGTGTACTTGACCATAAAATATATTAATGAAAAAAATACTAAAATAGTAATCACAACCTGGAGCACAGGAAAAACTAAATACCGAAGGTGTCGAAATTCACCACCCAAAAAACATCATTTCTTAGAACAACAATTTTTAGTCCCAAAAACCCACAAAAACAGTATCATTTCATGAAACCCAGGAAAGCAACCAAAATGAGGCTAGCTTCATATTCACTGCAAAATAGGCAAAATCCATCCAAATGAATCCAAATCCAGACCAACCAAAAATCGAGGTGCCTCTATCTCTATCACTATCTGAGGATATAACTCATAGCCAATAAGAATCCCGTGACACATCCCTCAATTTTTTCTGCTCAACATCCCAAGATCCACACCTGAGGTTCTCACCCCTCAACGACTAAATCATTAGCCATGTCTTAAGGTCCATCTGTGACCCAAGGCTTTCCATCCATTATCGAATCAACACCCCCATGTTCATCACGTTCTCCTTTCCTAATCATGCACAACCACTAGAAAACCTATCCAACCATAATTCTCAATCACCAATGATGTGTAGGGCTTCCATCATCAAACCATTGAGAACTAACATGAAACATTGTCATCCGTCTAATGTAGTCACCCAAGACGCCAGAAACCCTATGGGGCCTCTGTCTTCCATGAGGGATACATCGCCTTCCAAACTCTCCTCTCAGCACCACACCAACCACTGGAATCCCAGAAGAGTTGATGTTCGCATGACTTCGTTGATTCAATTCAAACATTCCAAAATAATGAAACCCACACCAATCAACCACCAGCCTAACTGTCATCTCCAACATTAGGCGGGACACCATAAAAACCATGCTCTCATTTCTCCTTTGACATCACCATCCCAATGGACTACCCCCACTCTCACCCCAATTTTTTTGCTGCAAAAACCCACATATCAAGGTCATAATGCAATCACCTGACGCATGACCTGCATGCTACAACATGACTATAGATGGAAAGAGCCCAGATCATAGAATATCCTGCAAATCTCTTTCAATGGAAAACCATAATCATTTTCTAGCAATAAAAAAATTATAAGATCTATGAGGATCCAATAAATTGATAGATTCAAACTAACAACGTGAAGGACCACATACTACAAACTATTCAAAATGTCCAAGAAATTTATCTTGTGTGGTTTGGATCAGATCATCTGATAAATCATGGAAATTGAGAGAAAGAAGCTCTCTATTGACAAGGTAGAATCTCGGTATCTCTATATAATAATTAATTAGTTAACTAGTAAAATATTTTTTAATTGTCAATAATATATTTATTTATTAATTAAAAAATTATCAGTTAATTTGTAATGTAATTATTAATTATAATTTGTAATTTATAATTATAATTATTTATTATTTATTATAAAAAACATTAATTAGTAAATCAGTTATATAATTGATAATTAAAAATTATATCACAATTTTTCTCATTAATTTTTATATAATTAATGATTATATTTCTAATTATCTGATTGATTATTATATAATTAATTATTAATTATCAATAACTAATAATTATATTGAATAATTATAATTAATAATTATATTATCAATTGACTGATTAATTATTATATAATTAATCATTATATTATCAATTAACTAATTTACTATTATATAACTAATAATTATATTACTAATTAACTAATTAATTATTATAGAGTTAACAATTATTTTAATAAATAACTAAATAATTAATACATAATTAAAAATTATATTACTGATTAATTATAATATAATTCATAATGATATTTCTAATTAACTAGATGTTTATATAAACAATAATTAATAGTTAGTAGTAGTATTATAAATTATCTAATTAATTATTATATAATTAATAATTATATACATAATAATTATATTAAATATTTAATAATTAGTTATTAACTATTTTTTATATGTTTAATCCATGTTTTATATTTAATTTATATTCTTCTAATAGTTTATATGTCATAATCTTTAAGAACCACATACTGGAATCATTTTTATGTTTAACTAAGTGGTTTTGAAATATTATAAATTATTTTTCATTAAACAAATTAATGATTTATGTTATTTTCACCTTTTTTTATATTTTTAATCCATATTTTAATTTTCATTAATATTCGTCTTTTACTTTATATTTTATTATCTTTCAAAGTCACATCCTTGATGCATTTTTAAGATTCATGTTCATGGTTTTGAAATCAAATAAATTATTTTCCATCACAATAATTTACAAAATTATTTTTATTTTTGACACTTTCTTATATGTTTACTCCAAGTTTTAATTTCCATTTATATTGGTGGTAGATTTTATATTTTATAGGCATTCAAATTCACATACTTGAAACATTTTTAAGTATTAAGTAGGTGGATTTGAAAGCATATATATTATGTTTTCATCGACAATTTTTATAAAATTATATTTATTTTCAACTATTTTTTTTAATCCATTATTTCTATTTCATTTTTTTGGTCTTATAGTTTATATTTTATATTTTTTAAAATCCATGTACATGAAACATTTCTAAATCCCATATTGGATGGGTAGAATATTTTTCACATTATAGGGAGACTTGATTTCAACATCATAAATGCAGAATGATTTCTAGAGAAATATATCATATAAAAGGGATCTCTATGTAGGGGTTTCTATCAGGATCTAGACTATTGCAATGGTAGTAATTCTTGATATTATATTGAAAATAAATTATTATTTTTTTACAAATATATATATATATATATATAAATTAAACAAACCAAAATAATAATAATATTAATAATTTTAAATAAATTGTTTTATTATTTTGGATGAAAGGAAGCAGTAGGGATATTTCCATAGGACTAAACAGAAAGGCGGTATCCCCATTGTTGGATTTTAGTTATATTAGTTTTTTTAAATAACCTAGACACATTTACATATATTCAAAAACACCAAAATACATGATGAGTGGAGGTCGCAGTACAGGGGTGACACCATCATGGATGGTGGGGGAATAGCCTAGAAGAGAGAACAATGTTGGGAACCTTGCATGGTAGTTGTTCTTGAGAAATCCAATGAGGGTAACTCCAGTGGTATGGGAATCATGGCATCAACCCGTGAAACTTGGTTGGGACTCATTCCGTGATTTTGAGGTTCAATGGAATGAGGATTCCATAGCCTATAGGGAAGTGCTTTGTAGTAGATTTATGACTGGGAGGGACCCCATGGAGGCAGAATGGATTCATAGGGTCTTGAAAGTAGGATCATGGGGAGACACATCTCGGGTGAAGCGATGACTACCATATTAGGGTTTCTAGGGAGTTCTACTAATAGCGTGTGAGTATTTCATCTAGGTGTTTTCCATATTTTCCTCACTAGATGATGAATGAGGCCAATCCCACGATATACTGTTAATGATATGGTTAGAATCCCACATAGGGAAAAGGTTCCTTGAGTACTAACACATTTTTTTCCTCTATATCAAGCACCCCTCCACATAATGATTTGTTTTTTTGATTCATTATTATTCAGCACTACACCCTTTAATATATTTAATTTATAAATGTTGTTGTAATTTAGATAAAAAATACCATTTTCATTAAAAAAAGTACACTATTTTTTTTAATTTAATATTTCTCAATTCGAGGAAATAAACCCCTACCATTCAAAGATATTCCAGCCTCAGATTCTTGTGTGTAACCATAACCATTTCCTCTAATGTCAATTGTTAAATTATAACACATGCATAAAAAATATATGCTTTGATTGTAGTTCCCGAAAACCAACCACATATGATGCATATAAAATATTATACATGTCCAATACATTGAAATTAAAAATAGGAATGATGTGTGGTCTATTAAAATATGAAAAAAATAAAACATGTACATAATTTAATGAAAATCTATATTTCTTGGCTCAAAATAATTACATAGCCACATTGATATGAATTAAATGTACCAGAGAAAGGAACTAATGCTGGTGCAATGAGGATTAAAAATTTATCATAAAAAAATTTATATAATATGTTGCCTCCTATAATATGTTCCCTAATACAGTTTTGGAATATAAAGTTAATTATACATTGCAACAAAATAAGAAAAAAAAATATACCTTGTTCTATTTGGTCACATGTTTGATTGGATCAAGTCATCATGATAAAAATGAGATGTGTCTATTTCCAAACCCTTCTAGATCCTCCAAATGTTCTCTAAGTATCTATGTGATCCCCATTCTTCCTAATCTGAGTGCTAACGTGGTGATTCAGCAAATCCTTTTATGATACAATGATCCCCCTGATAATGTTTTTGATCTGTCAAAATATAAACATGATTGGACACTCAGAATGACTATTTCTCTCTTTGGAATACAGGAGGAGAGACAGGATCTCATCCATTGGAATGAACAAACACATCATGAGATTCTCCATTACAACTCATATATTTGTTTGAGAAAATACATGAAAAGGGTTCCCTGACTCATATAATTATAACACCCACTAAATAAGTACTATATAAATAATTATGAGGAACTAAACTGTATAATAAATATTATTTGTATTTTCTCATGTATCTATAATATATATTAAATATATTACGTCTTAAAACTTATCCCATTAATCGACTTGTAAATGAACCTGTAATATTAAAATAATATTCATTCATATAATATTTCTCTAATATTCACAAAATTCCATCTTAATATTTTAAATAACTGAATTAAATCTTGTTATTCATTACTCGAATAATAAATAATATATTTATATATCATTGTTGGATAAAACATGGGAAAACCTCAGAACATGTAGTGGCACCCACCATTACTTATATACCTATTCCTTAGAATATAGAAGAATCCTAGATATGATGTAGTTTTTGATGCTCTAGGGCCTTATCTTGATAGTAGTGAATACTATTAATAGGCGAATAGGGAAATCTAGGAACCCATCAAGGTCCCTAAGTAGATAAGTAATATTCATAACAATGATAGCCAAAAAAATGAACATGTATTGTATAATATAATCAATTTTTTTTAAGACATCTCATAATGCAGGGTGCACACTTGTGTCATATTCTTTTCTCTCTTTATTACATACTGATCTTCCAAGAATGATTTACCTCTGACTAGATTGGTCAAGGGTTTAATAAGTTACAAGTATCATAATTAACTAATCCAGAGATATATTTCCTAATCAACATAGAAGATAAAAAATTCTATCTTTGTTATTAAACAAATTACATAGCATCAACAATGCATCCAACGCAAGCTACATCACTAGGATTTTGAATAATTGGGTTTCCCTTCAATCAAATTGTGTGATCAAATGTAATATATTGAAAATGATCCCATATCTAGAGACCAATAGAGATTTCTGTATATATAAATAACCAATGACTCCGGAAGCATGTGGGGTTCTTATTTTAGGGTATTTTCTCACGATCTCAACAACTAGAGATCACCACGTGTGAATTTCATGATATGATGTCTTAATACATATGATCCCCCCAATACTAATAGTGAAACATGAACTATTTATAGTTTTCATGATGTATCTAGTCCATAAAAAATATATATATTATTAATTTCATTTAATATTTTGGTAATATTTATATTGTAGGATATTCTATAACCTTCTGATACAATAATTAATCTATGGACATTATAATCTAAATAGTGGAATTTGAGATTCCTACACTATAATGGTAGGGTTACATCATGCGTATCTCGCTATATAAATGAAATATAAATAAAAAGGGCGATTTGGCCTAGGGATCATATTATTTCAATAGAGTAAACAATATATTTGAATATATTATAATTTTATCTTTGGGATTAACAATTGGGTTCCTTTAGAAATCAATTTTATCATGAATAATGATTTACCATTTAATTTATTAAAATAATACCTAATGAGAAATGTTTTAAATGAAATACATAGATTATAAATCAATATATTTTAATTTATATTCATACAATTATCAATATTATATAATGTGTTAATATAAAATCATCTTGTACTTGAAAAATAAACATCTCAAAAACCGAATTTTGGTGGTCATCTATGGGTTCTATTTTTAATTTAATATTTATTATTATTTGAATTATATTTCATAAAATTAATTATATATTTTAATATGATTATTTTATATTATCAAATAAGGTTAAATTAATTTACGATAATAATAAAATGTGAAAATAGTAAAAAAAAATTATTGTGGTTCGGGTATAAATCGGTTTAGTGGGGTATAAATTTAAAAATAAGGGTTATAAATGCGACCTAAAATTTACAACATTATTTTTATGGATATTTATAGACATTAACTCTTATATAAAAATTAATTAATCAATATAGAGCATTTTAGCATCCAACAAATGTGGGTATAACTTTTTGATTTCTATAACTACAAGTATACCACTCGCCTTACATGTAAAAGGCTATCCCAATCCTCTCCACTTCAAACATCAAAAACCAATTTTTTCAGACAATACCTACAAATATAAATTCCATAAATCACTCATCTCATTATATAATCATTATCTATTTTAATAAATTCAATCTATGAATCCATTTCTGAGAAAAAGATGTGTTCTGAAAAAGATGCAACATTTTTAATAGTGAATTTTCATAATTCATCCAAAACCGTAAATTATTTTTAAAACATGATGATATAAAAACCATAGTATATTTCATATAATTATATTATTTTATTTTAATTTCATAACATAAATACTTCTCATGTTCTATCAAAAGTGTTACGAAATAACCATTTTTCAGTATAATGAACTATCGCCACACAAATATATGTCATTTGGTTCCCAGAACCAACTCTTATGATTGTATATAATGATAATATTATTGCTTATATATTATATTTATATTATTGTTATGATTAAATAATAATGACATCACATGTTTCTTCATTCCTTCAATTTTTCGAAAATACAATAATATTTTTCCTTTTTATAGGAGACTACAACCTTGTAAAGCAATGTGATTCACACACAAATTAAAAGGAACGTAATAAGCATGAATTAATTGAACATATTTGATTTATATTAAATAAAAAATATTCTATAGACCTATTATTTTATTTAATTTGCATTATTTATTTCCACCAAGAAATGGGAACAACATTCATGTGTACAAATTACCAACCATCTCTATGAATGAAATATTTCATTCTCCATATATAACTATTATGTATCAATAAAAATACATTTATACTAAATATATATGATATATATCATTATTAACATTCTATATATGATGTTAAATTTTTCTATATAATAAGAATGAATATAAATAATTAAAACCCACATAAAAAACAAAGTAGTTAATGCTTGAAATGTGACTTTAACATAGAATGGTTAAAAAATACTTAATAAATTGTTTTATGAAAATAATATATTATGTTATTGAAATATTTATTGTTACTTAATAGATGTATTCTAAAAATATATTTTTTATAAATTAAATTTTTTATGATTTTGAAGAAGGATGAGACTTTTGGTAAGGAATTTTCATCCCAAGTCTTACATCTGTGAGACAAATGACATATTCACCAACTATTTCTTTTATATTGGTTATATAAATATCATGATTTTATTTTATGATGATTTTAAATTAAATTATTTTTACTTAGATATCAATTTTATTATCCCTCTTTCAGGGGGTTTACACTCTAAAGGTATGCAGAGAGGTAAGGGGTTTTGTCATAATTTTCCTTCTGTGAGTAATATATTATGTGATGTTCCTATAAAATTTTATGAGGTGTATATAAAAACACTATTTCATTTAAATAAATTAATTCCCGTATTTTTGATATATATTAAATTTATATTTATTATTTCCTTCATGGGTATCATAATTCAATGTTTCTTAAGTGTAAATTATTTTATGGTAAAATATTTTTATTTATTAGGATATTTTATGATTATGAATACAATGGTAAACTATTATAATAAATATATCAATAAACCAATGATATACCTTACCCTATGGTTATTTAATGAGAATACATGTTTCACTCAATTTTACTCTGTTTATTTACTACTATGTTGAAAATAATTTCTTTAAACAAAATCGTATTTATTTCTCTCTTCAGTCGAAAACCAATTTTCTTCAAAAAGCGGGTTTTATACAAATATTTTTAAAATTGGATTTATAATTATATAAATTTTTTGAAAAATATATTAATTCCCTTTTTTGAATTCTCAAAATATTTCCTAAAAAAAATCACCATGTCATTTTAAAAACAAATCATGTTTGGTTTTATAGAAATTTGAATGGATTCATTATTTTAACATGCAGGACCAAAACTGAATTATCCTCTATCATGACTAATAATTTCATTTAATATTACATAATAATATTACATGGTAGTTTTAAAATAAAATATTATTGAAAAATTATTCTATTTTGATGTGTGTTTTTCAAGTGGAAAGGTTATTTTCATCAAAAAATGTCTTTAAATAATCATTAAAGATTATATTTAAATAAAAATTTAGAAAATGGTTTATGTTTTAAAAAGTATCTTACATAAATAAATTTTTTTACTGAATAATTATTTTAAGTTGTTTTATGAGTCTCAATTATAATATTCATTGTTATTTTAAAATAGAAGGATTCGAAAAATATTTAATGTATTTGTAGTATTAGTATGTTATTTTTAATGAAAATTCAATTTCATTAAAAATAATATTTCGACTAGTAATTCAAAATCCTTTTTCATATAATATTAAATACTTTTATGATACTTATGCCTTACTAGGAATATTATCCTTGGATAAATTTTTTTTTATTCTTTGTATGGTTTGTGTTTATAATAACGATTTGTTTATTAAAATTATTTGTCTATTATGGGTTATAGCATGACAAAATGATTATTAATATAAATTATTTTTATAGGTTTTACTATGATAAAATGATGTATTGGTTATGAAACCTATATAATTTCCACATTTTCTAATAAGTTGAAATTATTATGAAATCTATTTCAATTCATTGGCCAGGATATAATGAATGTTTTATGATCATATGGAACACATACTTATGATTTTTATTATGTGATAGTTGTAACCTATATGTCTCTATAATGAAGTGAGAGATTATTTATATCACATTATATATTCATGACAAAAATGGGGAGTGAACCTTGTTCATAAAGTTATTTTTTCAACTATAATGGTCTTGGTAGTGAACCTTGACTACTATGATTTTTTGGGAAGTAAACACACCCCATAATAAATCCTTATCAATGTCCCTCTAATAAGTTGGAAATAATTCTATATCATTATTTTTATTACATAATTATATATCTTATAAAAATTTTATGAACAAAAAATTCATGTTTATTGGTTATTTTATGATTCATATCATATGAACTACAATGATTTGTGTCATGTTTCCATATTATGATACTTAATATGAAGATAATGGTTTTCAAAATTTAATACAATATTCTCATACCCTTAAACTCATGTCATCTTTATGGGAAAACTAATATCTAAATTTATTACATTTATTGAGCTTTTGAGATCACCCTTTATTAAAATTCTATTCCCTTTGTTGCGGAAAATGGTTTTATGTAGTGTATGTCTATTATGTTTACTAAATCGAAATATCTTATGGGAGATATTGAACAAAATTGGTCAATTATAAACCTAGACTCAAAAATAATTTATCTATAAAGGTTGAAATATATTTTTTATGAGTAATGGAATATTAATATAAAATATCCAATATCTATGTATGATATTTCATGGTTGAAATAACATATATCACAATTTTTCCTATATAAATAATTTCCCAAGTTCAACAATGAAATCATTACTGAAATTAAATATCATATTTCACTTTTTTGTATTTTTTATTAATTAAAAATTTATAATTGGTTGAGTGGGAAGCATGGATCATGAGAACCCATATACATTCCCCAATTAAAAACTGTGATTGTTCAAAACCCATTATAAATAGTCTTGGATCCCACATCATAAATATGAACTTCCCACTATACCTAATGTCTTCCAACTTCTGATCCCCATTGTACATAAAAAAAACATTACACTTCACTTCACAATACATTGGGACTTGTGTCAATGTTTTTGCATGCACACACACTATAATGGGATCTAAATCACACACTGAGTAATACATCAAAATTATCATTATATGATATGAGCTATAAACTACTAACATTTTATTATTCATAAGGAAACATTCTAATCGCATCATTGAAGCCTAAATTATTATCATAGACCCTTTATAATTTAAATTTAGTGTGTGTACAATAATAATGGTGAAACCTCTCATGATGTCCTTGAGATTTTCATTATATTCATCCTTCAATAGGAACACAAAACTCAAAACATTTATCTTGGTTAATAGATTTTATTTTCATGGGAATTTTCCCCAAAATAATTGATAGAATATAACCATTAAATGAATATTTTTGATATTTTTTATAGTGTGTTTTTTGTTCCATTCATTAAAATCCCAATTAATTAATTGATCTACATGTATACCATCCCATATTGTTACATAACCTAATAATGACACCTTATGTAGCCATAATTCTCACATTTGAAATGCTTCATATGGTCTCTCTTTTCATATGTTATTCCTCACAAACACAAAATGATAATAATTATCTTCATTTCTGTTAGAATATATGACAATACCATTAATAAATACATGCTAAAATTGATTGAGGTAATATATAATGACTCTATTCATTATATACCTGAAAATTATTGGGGGGTTTATAAGCCCAAAATGTATCACTATGTATTCCTTGTGTCAATATAATGCTAGAAAGGTTTTCATGTGTATATGCACTATTTTTAGAAATAATTGATGATATTCAGACAAAATGAAAATTTGGGAAATTATTGGGACCATATATGTTGATTAAAAGTCTTATCAATGCAGGATTACACTTATTCCTATTCATGATAATATTTAGTTCAAAAAAATTGATGAGAATATGAATTGATCTATCCTTATTCTTAAAATAGAAGACTAGTGCACCCCATGGTGATGCAATTGGGAATATGAAAACTATTACATTATTATTGTAGAGTTGTTTCTTTAATTATTTATATTTCTATCAAGACCATTTTATATGCAGTTATTATTGTTGGATTGACACAAGATATAAGTTCCACTTCAAAATACACCTCTTGGTATTTGATAAGAATGAGAAACTCATCATGAAATATACTGACATATTACAATATAGTAAAAATTTCATTATTATTGTGTTTCTCCAAAATAGTTTTAGATAAATACACTACATCATTTTAGATTTGACCTATATAAGTGATTTAATTACCATTGGGATTTAACAATCATAATTTAACTAATAAATGTTCATGGGTTTGTTCAGGTTATGAAATGTATTTTCCCTAACCTAGAGATCGATTTGGGCTCTATATGAATAAATAAAAACCATGCCCCAATTCATATCAAATTCATGTGAAGGAAGAATAATATGATTTTTATGAATCAAAATACCACAAACAACATTCAATGAAGTATTATACAATTGAAATTAAATCATAACACCATTTATAGTTTTCAATGATTATTCAATATTTAGTAATTAAAGGCATTATTAAGAAATCATATTAAACATTCTAGATATAATGTTTTCAATAAAACATAATTAAATTGAAAAATTAATGTTCTTAATTAGATGATGAAAGTATCATTCACTACATTTGTTCCAATACCCACATCTTTAGTTTTGATTATAAAGGCTCTCATTTTCACACATAAGTGATGAGGTTTCATACATCAATGGACATTACTAACCCTAGTATTTTGTGCCTTTATTAGTCTAATTTAAAAACATATAACTATTAAAGTCTAAATGTGTTGTTATATCTTTTGGAATAATAGTATTTTTAAACATTTAATTTTATGAACTCTTCAACATTTATATGTTTTATTTACTTCCTATACAATATTAATGAATTTAATTACTCCGTTAATGTAATTCCCTAAAATATTCTTCAAATAATTTTTTCATTTTGGATAATGAATCATCTATCATTCATGGGTTATATCTATTGAGTGTCAATAAAATTCAATTTCCATCTTTCTATCTCCCCAACAATTAAAATAAATTGTGTCCAATTTCCATTTCAACCTTGAGAGAACAATTAATAAATTCACCATCTTTCTCAAAATAATTTATATCAACCACTTTTAAAAGGAATCATTTCAATCCACTAAATGATTGATCGGTTTTTATTTCAAGGGGAGTGATGTTACCATAAGTGGATCTTATGATTATCATAATATTTTCATTATATATAGAAATAGATTTATCCAAAAAAAATCAACTCTAATTATTCACTATCTATTTTAGTGAAATATGTGTAGGGTAAAATTATATTTAAGAATATCTTCTTAATCATATTCAATTCCTTGTTTTCGGTTTTTTTCATTATGATTTGAATAGTGGATTATGTTATTCCATTTATCTATCTCACCTAAATAATAGTCAAATGGAAACAACCATTTAATGATACATGAATTTGATAATGGAAAATATGTTTTCTGTTGTGTGGATTCATAGCTCAGTATTTCATTGATAAAATGGACTACTCATTGAGGGTGAATATTTCATCATAAATGAAACAATATTTAGTTATTTCTAATTTGGTACGTTTGGGATTTTTGGATGTTTTTTTTGTTATTCACACCATGAAAAAGTTGTTTGTTCATATTCAACATTTTGATTACTCTAACTCTTATCACCTTTGGTATCTCACTGGTGAAAACCTTATAGTGCCTCAAGATCCATCTATAAATGAAGTTATTCCTAGTTTTATCCAAAGAAGAAAACAAAAAACATTATTGTAAATATCAAGCAATAATAACAACTATAACCAATCATATGGTAATGAAAATTAATCTTACAATATCCTACAATAAGAAGCCTATATTTTTACTTATGAAACTTTTGGTTCAACCAATGTAACCTTTGGTTGAACATATATTTCTTTTATTCCAATAGTTAAATTATTTATATCATAGTCCAAATAATCAACTAAACCCCCTTAGATGAAAAATGTGATTAAAAAATAATAATACACACAAGTTAAACATAATTTTATATGATATTTAATTACATATAATGGAAATCAGTCCCCCAAAAAGGGTATAATAAAATTCATATTTTGCTTATACATAATATTTATCAATAAATGAACATAATTGAGCATTAGAAAAATGTATGGGTATGAGAATAGAATGAAGATACATGAACATGTCAAAGTGAAATCATAGAAATTAAAACATGGATTTTATATCCTGAATAATTATATTTTCTTTTTCTAAAATAATTAAATGAAATGATTCATAGGAATGTGGATACATGATTCAATAATCTTAATCTGTGAAAACATAATAATGGAATCTTATATTATATAGAATTATGGAAATAGTATAAGTATTGAAAATTGTTTCTTATAGAATCACTCACTACAAAGATCAATAGAAAATAGATGTTGTAGTCTAATAAAAGAGTATATTGGGATCACCCCTCATTCCCATAAAGATAGTTGACGTGTTTTCTATGAAATTCATTACATTCCATCTCATGATATATAAATTTATACCTTCTACCTTAGAGATATATATAATTCTTTAAATACCGTAAAATAACGAAAAAATAGATATGTTCACCACATTTACATGAAAAAATAAATAATTACATCACATTTTAATAGAAAAGTGATAGAGAGATGGGTTTCAGGAAAATTTATACAAGATATTATCATGGTAAATCCAGTGACAGAATGTGAATTCTATTACAATATTACATTCCTAATGAAGCATAGTAAATATATAATATTTTTGATATATTTGGGAATCACTTATAAGAAAAATAGAAAATTATTTTTAATATAAGAAGAAATGTCTTTTAAATATTTAATAACTTCGATTTTAAATTAAAATAACTTATAAAAATGGGATTTATAAAAATAGATCAATTGTAATAAAAAATTATTATAGATAATAATTTAAACTTGGAATGGGTGCTTCAAAAATTAAGCGTAATAAAATAGATGGAGAAAAGAACCATGCAACAAAATTTTTAAAAAAAATATATTCTTATTATACAGTCATAATCATATTAAAATATCATAGATTGTATAAATAAGTTATAATATATGTAGGGAAATTGAAATATATAAATGAATATAATAATTATTCAAAAAAATAAGTATTTTTGACTCAACAATTGAGGTAAATTCATCTCTAACTATGAGAATTCATTTGGTTTAATTGTGAACGAAGGGTGGGTAAAATTTTAAATATTATTGTGAAAACTATAAATAAAAACAAAGAATAAAATATTAGAGATTTTAGAGATAAATAAAATATAAATTCCCTAAATGGTAATTTATAAATAAATAAAATTTATTTCAAAGTGGCATTGGAAAATAAACTCTTACATTTACACATTATCTCAAAATGGTACTTTAATCTTCTCTATCAATATCATAACCATATTATTCACATGACTGATGAAATTATACAATGATAATAAATACTGTACAATTAAATTATAAATTCATTACACATATGATATATTGTTTTTTTCATTTTCATCATTATATGTAATTAATTTTCTAGTTTTTACTAGTTTCATAATAGGTATATAAATCCAAAATACTTGTTCAAAAGGTTCTAATTCATAGATTGTTAAATAGAATTAAATAATTTAATTTTATTAATTACTTTGGTCATGTTTTCATTTTATCGATGGTGTGGGTATGGATCAGGATAATTCAATCCATAATTATCATGACTAAAATATTATTACATAGAGGAATTAGTTACATTATTATGTGAATTAATTACTTTGGTCCTTGGAGATCCATTTTCACAATATATATTTGTTTTTAATATCAGAATTTATATATCCATTCTCATAGGTGATATGAATTATGAATATAATATATCATAATTCTTGTATGTGTATGATTCGACCCACATAAGAACATGATTTTGAAAAGAAATATATTTTTTGTACTATTATAATTATTTAATTCTTATCTTATAGAAAAATAAAAATTTATTTAAAAAAATATTTTTGATTTTTGTTTAGTAAGAGTGTATATGATAATGTAATTAGAATTTATGTTGAAGAATAACATACTCACTATTGAACTCACTATGTCTTGAGATGGGTTCCTTTAGATTGAAGATCTGAAGAATAAACCTTTAAAATTGTGGTTATTAAACCTGAAAAAATCGAAGGGAGTTCGGTAGGTATTCACGGTGTACTAAAAGAATTATTTGGTTCAATATGGATATAGAAATGGTCTTTTCATAGGTTTTATTGAGTGTCATTTAAAAAAACTCATTCCTTAATTTTTATAGATTTTATTTTTTTTACTTTTGAAATAAATAAAATGTGGAAATATAATGGAAATTTATTCATACTCATATTAATCAAATTATATATTAATATGTTTTGATATATTTTCAACAATTAATCATTACACTAAGCACCCCCACATTTATATCATTTTATCCTTACCATGGAAACTTAATTTCTTCCATGAAAGATTAATAATTTTCTCAAAAATTAAATTGAACTTATTACCATTTTTTCAATTTGAGGATTCCAAAAACTATCTCAATTTTATTGAATTATTTTTTAAAAATAGAATAACAAAAATTTAAATATGAAATGACAAAAAAAAATTTAGAATAATATTTTCCAGCATAAATTGAATTTATTATTATTCTTTTACAACTAAAAATAATTATATGAATATAGATTTATTTTATTTTATATATAAACAATATATTTTATTGAATTTTATACACCAAATATGAAAAATTTATCTATTAAACAAAGAAAAATGATTCATAAAAAATAATTATTTTAATTAAAACATTTTTAATTTACTATTAATCATTAAATTCTAATAGTTTATAAATAATTTCTATTAGAATTTATTTAATTATTTTAAAAATTATAAAATAAATATTGTTAATATATACTATATTAATGATTCTATAGAAGTAATAAATTAAATTTAAGAAATATTATATACCAAATATATTTACCATCCAATAATTTATATTTTCGAAAATTAATAAGAATGTATTTTCTAATAAAAAATTGTTTATGTAAATTATATGAATATATTTTATGTGTAACGATATTTTTTCTAACTATTAAATAATCAATATATATTCTATGTAATTATACCCAACGACAATGTAACTAATGATCATTTATAATATGGTAATATATGATATTCCTATATATCTAATTACCATATAAAAAATGGTTAGTTTACATTCCATTATATAATTATACACATTTCATGGAAATGAATTTTTATTATAAATATACGAATATCTCAAAATTGTATTATATTTCTATTTTATTACTTCATTGAAGTGTAATAATCAATGTAATTCTCTTCATGTAAATTCATGAGGATGATGATTTAATTTTTAGGGTATTTTTATTTATATGTTGTTTTATTCCACTTCTAATTTTAAAAATAATGTTTCATATTTAATAAAAATAATTTATAAATGTTTTTATTTTATTGATATATCTTTTCATAATAATGTATATCATAGATATTTTAGTCCAGTGTTACGTATGAAACATGTTATTAGATTAGTTATGGGATAAAAATGTGAGATTTTTCATTTAGCATCATCCTTTATTAATATCAGTTTCCTCAACCATAATCTGCTATGGTGATATAATTAATTTCTTCCTTATCCATATATGTCACAAGCCTTATCTTGTTGATCACTCCACTCAAGAGTAGTAATGATCCTTTAAATTATATATATTATTAGTGAATTACATGATGAGTGATATTTAATAAAATTAAAACATGTTCAATTTTAACTATAAACATGAGTGATTTAAAAGTTATATTTGTGATGTTCCCATTTTTTCTTAGTGTAATTAATTTTATAATTTTTTTGTCTCTTCTTTTATTATATCATTTTTATGATTCTCCATAAGGACAAAATAAAATCATCCACTTGTCATTAGAAAGAATACCAAAATATTATTGATGAAAATGTGTAATTACCTACAGATTCATTGATAAGAGTATGTGGTCCCAATATATTAAACACTGCTGAGTATCAGCTCATTCCAATAGGGACATTACTTATTTCAAAAGTATAAATGATTATAAATTTTTTAAATAAAGTAGTAAAAATAAAAGTGAAAATGATTTAGTTTTATTGTGATAAAAATGAGTACAGAAAAATGATAACCTAGGATAAATTAACAATTATGTTTTCACTTCCTCTGAGTGTGGAAAAAACATGTGATAGAAAAAGAATCAACTAATCTTCCCCATTCTTCCTACATATCAGGATATTTTTATGTATATCCACCGAATTTTACCTTGGAATGATCTCTCAAGACGTACCAATTCCTTTGGAATTGAACAATAAATCAATATGATGTTGAATATTATTCCCAACTAGAACATTTTAGTACCCATTATGAGATTTGGGGGCACTACACATACCCCTCCCATAGTTTTTTTTATTTATGTTTTTCAAGTCCCTATTGGTGTGGTTTTCAATCATAGTGTGTGACACTTACCTTGTTCTAAATCCTCCCCCATTAGTGATAATTTATTTCTCATATTTCATTATTTTCATACATTCATATGTCGATACAAAATAAAAATAAATAGACAATTACTGTTAAAATGAATCTTATTTATTGCTATATGGAGACATTATTAATGCTTCCAATTATTCCAATTAAATATGAATTAATTCAATGAGAAAAATTCTATAAAAATAAATTTTATTATGTTAACAATGGAATATGAAATCTTATTTTGAATACTCTAATTTCTTAGTCATTACACTATAAAACATTAAATAAAAATTAAGGAGAAATTGTAATAGAAATAACATGTGTTGAACTCTCTACACATCATGATGGAGAGAATAGTCAGCAAAAAATAAATTTCTCCTATGAAGACTACCCTATAATCTGAGGGTATCTTTATCTATTATATGTAGTTTATGAATTTTTTAAATAATGTCTTCTTTAGATATAGATTATATTTGAAAATATGTATGTTCATTGTTATGAAATAATGATTCATCATATTATAAGTCAATATTTAGAGAATTAAATGCTGGTTCATTCCACGAATGGAATTATTTTCTAATATGAGCATCTTTTAATGATTTAGTAGGTATTTACAAAATCCTTTTATATGACAAAATTGGTTACCATTTTCGATAATGTGATTTGTTGATAACATGATATAATGAAAATATTTGTATATATTAGTGATTCTCTATCAATATGTTTGATAAGTCATTTATCATCCTTTTTTAAAATTATGATTTATTTTAAATACATAATGAGAGAATATTTATAATTTATCGACATCTAGTGTGATATTATGTGTGGTGGAGTAGGAATTAAACCCATAAGAATATATACATACAATTTCTTATTAAGTTAATAAATACCCAAGTAGTGTGGGGACATTTGTAGAAAATTAATAACATTTTATGTTCATGTTACATGATCCAGTGTTTTTACATTTAATTCCTTCTATTTAAGACCAATTAAGTTCTTTTTAACAATATGCATCTTTGATAAATGAAGTATGATTTAAGGTCATCCCTGAATTTCCAATTAATTAACATTTATGGTCATATAATCAAAATTATTTTTCTTATAGTTTTTTATTATTTTATTATGATTGGATCTATGTACATTAATTTCCTACAATATTTACTACTATGGGTAGGGTAACCAATAATGGTTTCTATGGACATTTTCCTAACCATCCATTTTTTGATACCTCATATTATTAGATAAAATTACACCAAAGGAATACCGGAGACATGGGTGATATTAATATAAAAAAGAAGAGTTGGGGTGAAACTAGATCCATAGACAAGTTTCATTTTTTGTAACTTATGTGAACATAAGTGGGTCTACAAGATTCTTGAGAACTATGTGGTCAAGTACGAGTTGTAAAGAATATTTTTTTGGTCTAGTAGGGCTTCAGTGATTATATAATAATAGATAAGCACATTATTAAGGTAATATAGTATTTTATATATTCCTAGGTACCTATAAATTATAAAATAAAAAATTACTAAATATGAAACAAAATTCATGATTCCCATTATCAATGAAATAAATGATTCATGAGAAGTAGATAAACAAGCATAATGACCTCGTAATGTAAATAATTATTATATGGGGAATTCCATAATGTTAATAGATTATTGAGGTTTCAACATGGATAAAATGATGTTGTTTATTTTTTTTAGGACACTAATTTTTAGTTCATCTAGGGATAATGAACAAGCAATATTTATTACTCAAGTGTAATTTTGAAACACGGAGGCACCTCCATTTAAAAAAGACATAGGAGACAATTTTTTATTCCCTTGAAAATATATTATTGACCTCACCTATTTTGATAATCCCAACTATTATTACACATATTTTGATAATTCAAATTAATGTTTACATATATTCTAATTCGCTCAATCTATGACATTTTATCAGATAATAATTTTAAAATAATCTTTGAGATATGTTAATCAATGTTTAACCATGTTTTTATGAGTTCTGAAGTAATTCTAACCTAATAAGATATGTTTTGCATAAAACATATAAGTATTAGTCACTGATATGCATATAGATACTGATACAGAGCTATAGGTACTTAGTCTACCGATAGACCTTAGTCTACAGATAGACAGAGTCACCGATACACGAAGCTACCGATATGAAAAAGTCTACTGATACACAAAATCAATGGAACTAAGCAAGAGCTACTGATAGACCAGATCTACTGATAGACCAGAGCTAATGATAGACTAGAGCTACAAATAGATCAAGAGCGACCGATATACAGAGTTACCGATACAGAATGAAGCTACCTATAGAATGAAGTCACCTGTATATAGATCTATCGATACCAAAAGTTACCAATACAGTAAGGAGTTACCGATACCGAGAGTTACCGATACCAAGAGCTACTGATGCAAAGAGCTACTGATACAAGTTGAAAGAACAATTTATGGAAGGTCACTGTTACACAAAATCCAATGAACACGTCTACTAATAGGAGTCTACTAATGATTGACCAACCAATAAAACTATATAATCCCAATACTATTTATTTATTAAGATAATGGTTACATTTGATGTTTTTAATGCAGTTAATGTTATTTAATGATTATTGTTGCCTTGTCGGGGAACCATACCTAGTACCCATGAAAAAGGTAATCATTCCCATTTTCTGGAGCTAAAAGATACAAAAGGGAAGATAAATATCTAGCTGGACAGAAATGAACACAGGGTGTGCATACAGTAAGAATCAAGGAAATAAACACGAAGGGTGAAAAATAAAAATGGCTCAACATAAATCAAACATGGTGCATTCACACAATGCTACATGCATACTCCAAGAGCACTAGACATACATGAAGAAATTATTTTCTAGTGGAGAACACAAGATGAATCTTGAGTAAATAACTACAACAAACACTTCACGCACTCAAGTTGTTAAGCTGAACCAGGAACCAAGGAAGAAAACGATACTCTATTTTTTAGAACAAGAACAAGAGAAGGACTCAGATACTTTTCTAACCAATCAAATGAGTCCAGATATGCACTACAAATCACTAAAGATTTTCTAAACACATTAACACTTACATTAGTGATTCTTTCATCTACATTTTGAGCAGTGTGTGTATCTTGTTTATTTTACACACACTGTCTCCTGAGCTAAGCTGGAGGAGTCTAAAATCCTCATTCAAACACTATAACTCCCTTGTATCCCACTGTGGTTAGTGTAGAGGTTGAGTAAGACCTGGATAGCAGTGAGATATTGTTTTTTTCCCGCGTAGAATTGTGGTAGAGGTCCTTGAACCTAAATAGTTTCTGAACTGTTGATTACCCCGATCTAGTGTATGGATCAATTAATATAAATTGTTTGAGAGGACTAAGTCTAGTCTTGAGACTAAACCTCTTTGTTACATCTGTTGTGCATTTTAGTTTATGTAATATGTACACTACATATTTCATATTCTATAGCTAACTACTTTGATATTTAATTTGTTTTAAAGTTACTTTGATAGTTAAATTAGAATGTTTTAATTCTTATTGTAAACCAGTAAGTTAGATTCAAATGTCAATTTAATCTTCAAATTAAATTAACTAAGACCTAATCAATCATTGAGAAACTAATTTAACATTTACACTCTGTATAAATTCACTACAGTTTAACATTGTTTTTAAATATGGGGAATTTAAGAGAAATATTTTTAACAGAAATTTTAATTGGAACTCAATTCACCCCCTCTTGAGTATCCACTCCGACCAACATTTGGTATCCGAGGTACTTTTTGTTTTTCAATGTTTTCAAAACATTATATTTTTCAACTGTGATTTTATTTGAATCTTTAAAGATCTTAAATTTTTGTTAGTTATAAATTTTAACTCTTTAATATATTATCTAAAATCTAGTTATGGATATTAGATAAGAATGTGCTGCTACTAACAAGACACCTTTCTTCAATGGTACCAACTAAGCCCAGTGGAAACATAAGATAAAAAATTCATTTATAAAGGATGGGTTTTGATATATGGAATTCTATAGAGTCACAATATAAAATTCCAGAAACTGATAGAACTACTTGGGATGAACCTACAAAGACTGCCTACAATACTAATTGTAAAGCTATGAATGCCCTGTATTGTTCTTTAGAAGATGAAAAGATTAATAGAATATCTGCTTGTAAACCGCCTATGAAATATGGGATACTTTGTGTGTGTCTCATAAATGAACAACAAATGATAATTAAATGAGATTAAATAAATATACTATAAAATATAATAATTTTAAAATCAACACTGATGAACCTATTTCTGACATGTATCTCAGGTTCAATGAGATTTTCAATACTATGAGATCTCTTGGAAAGGTTGTTCGTGCAATGGAAGAAATCATGAGAAGCTTGATATGTCTACCAGACCGATGGAGGGGCACTTCGGTTTCAATCAGAGAATCATGTGACATTTGCGCTCTCCCTGTTAAAGAGAATATTGATAAATTAATGATGTATGAGGAAGAACTCAAGGTGAATAAGGAAGAAGATGATAAACCTAAAATAAAATCTGTAACATTCAATTCTACTGCATCAGAGAGAAAGGACAAAGGCAAATTTCAAATACAAACTGATAGTTCAACAATTGAAGATTCAGACTCCGACAGCGATTCTGAAATGGCTCAAATAGCCAGGAGATTTGAGAAGTTCTATTGGGAAAAAAAATTCATCAAAAAATCAAACTACAAAGGTATGTATGACAATATAGGTAAGTGGAAGAAGGATAGGAAGAAATCTGATAAAGAAGATGTTATAGTCTACTATGAATGAAAAAGTAAAGGACAAATCAAGGCTGACTTTCCGAAATGAAAATTCAAAAAGAAGCATGATTATAAGGACAAAAAGTAAAAGAAAGCTATGAAATCTACTTGGAGTGATTCAGAAGAAAACACAAGTGAATATGAGATTTATGATTTTGAAAAGAAATGTGCCAACATGTGTTTCATGACCAACACATATGAGGTAACCTTAGATACTCATGTTTTAAATTCCTATTATTCTAGAGATGATGCAGAATCTGATTCTGATTCTGAAGATATGTCTAAGGATGAATTTTTTGAATATTGTTACTTGCTAGAAGAAACATGTAATGAAATTAAGGACAAATATACGTCATTAAAGAAACAACATTCTCTCACTGCCAATGTGAAATTTTCTTTTGATATAGAAAAGGAAATGAATGCTCAACTGTTAAAGGAAAATACATATCTGAAAATGTCTAATGAGAAACTTAGAAAGGACATAGAAAAATTCACAAATGGAAAGGATACTCTAACTCAAATGTTAGGAAAGAAAGTTTCACCAAAATACACTACTGGTTTGGGATACCAAACTGGAAAAGACAGTTCACTAAAACTAGATTTATTCCTAAATCTGGACAAAATTATGCTTTTACTAGTTCTGGAAATACGTATGCTTCAACTAGTTAGTCATATGGTAATAGATCAAATAATGTTTATCTTTCAAAATCTATTGATTCTATAAATTAATTGAGACCCATAAGAAAAATTTGGGTACCTAATGCTTTGATTGCTAACCTTCCTAAACCCAAGAAGATCTGGGCACCAAAGTCATTTTCCATCTAAACCCGTTTTGTAGGAATCCTGTTTGAAGAGTTCTAACAAAATGGTATGGTACTTGGACAGTGGATGTTCAAGGTACATGTCTAGATATTATTCATTCTTCAAGAGTCTAATCAATGTTTATGGAGGTCATGTCACCTTTGGTGATAATTCTAAAATAAAAATTCATCGGCCTAGGACATATTGGTAACACTGATTTAATTTTAATTTCTAAAGTTTTATTTGTTGATGGACATATGCATAACCTATTATGTATCTCCCAATTATGTGATGATGGCTTTAATGTGAAGTTTGAAAATTATTCTTGAAATGTTTGTAACTTTAAAAATGTTTTAGTATTTCTTTCGTCGAGAAATAAAAAAATTTATGTTGTTGATCTGAATTCTTTAGCTAAGAAAAATGTTACTTGTTTAAATGATTTTCATAAAAAATCTTGGCTATGGCACAAAATATGAGGACACTGCAACATCTATTCACATAGAAAATTGACTAGGAAGAACATGGACTGAGACCTACCCAAGATTAAATTCCCAAATGACAATGTTTATAATCCCTGTCAAAAGGGAAAGCAACATAAAGTTTATTTTAAATCAAAGAAATAATATTCAACTTCTCAGCCTCTCGAGTTGGTTCACATGGACTTGTTTGAAACATCTAGAGTTTCTAGTTTAAATGAGAAGCACAATGTCTATGTCCTAGTAGATGACATTTCTAGATATACTTGGGTATATTTCTTATCTCACAAAAGTGAATCTTGTTCTTTCTTTGTTAAATACTCTAAGTCCGTATAAAATAATAGTGGACTTAAGATTAAAACCCTGAAAAGTGATCATGGCCGTGATTTTCAAAATCAAGAGTTCGAATCTTATTACACACACAATGGCTATAGTCACAACCTTTCTGGTCCTAGGACACCTCAACAGAATGATGTAGTAGAAACAAGAAACGGAACCCTTCATGAAATTGCAAGAACCATGCTTAATGGGTATGACCTACCTATTTACTTTTGGGATGAAGTTTTGAATACAGCTTGTTATAATATTAATAGAGTCTTGATTAGACCTGTTCTCAAGATGACCCCAAATGAATTATGGAATAATAGGAAACTCAAAGTTAGTTACTCTAGAGTCTTTGGCTGCAATGTTTTTATTCTCAATACAAAGGATAATCTATATAAGTTTGCTTCTAAGAGTGATAAAGGAATTTTTTTGGGTTATTCATTAACTAGAAAAGCCAATAGATTATTTAATAAAAGAACCAAATGTTTGGAAGAATATGTTCACATCAAGTTCGATAAAACTGATCCACATGATCCTAAAACCTCTGTTAAAAATCATGAAGAATATTTGACTGTTCTGGAACTTAATGATAAATCTAATGAACCTAATGTAAAAATTTCCAGTTTTGGACATATTCCATAATCGTCTTCTTTTGAACCTAAACCTATAGATGAACCTAAAATTTCTAATCCTACCTTAACTCTATCAACTAGGATTCTAATGAATCATCCTTTGGATGATCTTGTTGGTAATATTGATAGAGGGACAAAGACTAGAGATTCTCTAAGAAACCAGGTTGAAAATCAAGCTTTTCATTCACAGCTAGAACCTAAAAATGTCAATGATGCAATCAATGATGAATTTTGGGTAATCTCTAAGCAAGAAGAGTTAAATCAAATTGAATGAAACAAAGTATGGGAATTAGTTGACAGACACGAGGACACTTTGACAATTGGAACTAAATGGGTTTTTAGAAACAAAGTTGATGAATCTGGAAATATAGTAAGAAAACAATCTAGGAAAGTTGCACAAGGATATAGTCAAAAGGAAGGTATAGACTATGAGGAAACCTTTTCCCCTATACCTAGATTAGAAGCTATTAGGATCTTACATGCCTATGTTGCTCATCTGAATTTCAAGTTATATCAAATGGATGTCAAAAGTGCTTTTCTAAATGGTTTTATTATTGAAGATTTTTTTGTTGAACAACGAACTGGATTTACTAATCCCCATTTTCCAAATATAGTTTTTAAAGATTTTAATGATTTATATGGATTAAAACAAGATCCAAGAGCTTGGTATGATTGGCTTATTAATTTTATTATTTTAAATTTTTACTAAAGGGATTGCTGATCCAAATCTTTTTATTAAAAGAATTTATAAAATGTTTTAATAGTAAAAATTTATGTTGATGATATTGTTTTTGGATCTTCTAAACATTTTTTATGTATTTATTTTTAAATGAGTTTGAAAAATGAATTTGAAATTATTTTAATGGGAGAACATAAATATTTTCTTTGATTTCTTGTTTCTCAAAATGAAAATGGTATTATTTTGAATCAAAGTAAATATAAAATGGATCTTTTAAAACGTTTTGGTTTATATTGTATTAAGGAATGTGATACTCCTTTGAGTACAGTATGTAAATTGGATGTAGATTGAACTAGGAAACCAGTGGATCAAACCAATTATAGAGGTATGATTGGAAGCTTACTTTACCTAACTACTAGTCGACCAGATATTATGTTTAGTGCATGTATGCGTGGAATATTTCAAGATAATCTAAAAGAATTTCATTTCCATGTTGTTAAAATAATTTTTAAGTATATTAAACACACTGTAAACAGAAGTTTTTTTACCCAAAAGGACAATCACTTGAGTGAATGATTTATTAAGATACTAACTTTACAGGTAGCAAGTTGGATAGAAAAATCACATCTGGAACATGTCATTTGTTGGGAAAATCCATAGTATCTTGGTGTAGTAAGATGAAAAATTCGGTATCTTTGTCCACTGCTGAAGCAGTGTATATAGCTGCTGGTAGTTGTTGTCCACAAATTCTATGGATTAAACACACTTTTTTGGACTACGAATATGATTTTAAGCATGCTTCTATCAACTGTGACAACACCGGTGCAATAAACATTTCGAAGAATCTTGTGTCTCACTCTAGGACCAAACTCATTGATGTAAGGCACCATTTCTTGAGAGATCATTACCAAAAGGGTGATATTACACTTCCATTTATCGGTATTGAACGTCAAAGAGCTAAAATTTTTACCAAACCTTTATGTTCAGATAGTTTAAGTTTCATTTGAAATTAGTTAGGAATGATTAACCTTGATCGGTAGGTACCTCACCGATGTGAATACCTCACCAATGTGAATACCTCACCGATGTGAATACCTCACCGATGTGAATACCTCACCGATGTGAATACCTCACCGATGTGAATACCTCACCGATGTGAATACCTCACTGATGTGAATACCTCACCGATGTGAATACCTCACTGATGTCATACCTCACCGATGTAATACCTCACCGATGAACCTCACTGATGTAACCTCACTAATAGGAATTCTCACCGATAAACCCTACAGATGAGTGCACTATTTTAAACATCTATCTTCTACCATAATCTGAATCATTTTTACTCTATTTCATTTTATTTATTTATTTTATTATTCCTATATGATAAAAACTATGTCCTAGTTACTAATTAATCCACCGAGACTCAAAACCTTACCCTCAAACATTAGCTCCAGAATCTCTCGAGAACCCTAAATCCCTCGTACAAGTGATGGAAAAACCCAAACTTCCTAACATCAGAGATGAAATTGATGAGCCGAAAGCAAAGAAACAGAAGTACGAGCCAGAAACAAGTTGTAGTATTGGTAAAACTAGGTCGGGTAGGTGACCAGTGAATCCTCATTTGCAGAATAGATTTATTGTGATTGAAAAAGAGATGTGTGTGTAATGGTTGATGCCTAGAATGTCGTTAGTGATTGAATTGATATAATATTACAAGTGGGTATATTTATTTTCGAACAATAATGGCCCCTACTATCCAAAGCTAGAGAAACAATTATATGAGTTTGTAAGCTTTGAGAAATCCGAAGATGAAAACAGAGTGACTTCTTTTGGGAATTGAAAGAAGATGTCTTTTTCATCTATGGAGTGTGTTGAATGCCTAAAAGTTCCACATAAAGGTGATAAAGATATGTATCAAAAGATATACCTCCTACAAGTGATATATTCGTTTATGAGACTACCTTGAAGTAGCTCACCGGTTATTGAAATCAACGATAAGTAGGGGCTGCTGAAATGGATGGAGAGAACAGATTGTTGTTCAAATTTGATCATAATGTCTTAATACCAAGGAGAGGAGACTTTGCGAATCTATGATATCAGAATATCTATCTCCTGCATGTCTTGAGACATTGTGTAAAAGTCAATCTGTGCAGATTGTTGAGGATTAAAATAGAAGACATGACAAGGTTAAAATAAAAAACTAATGCCCAATTATTTTCCAAGTTAATCTCAATGATGATCATAGTGAGAGGGAAATCTGAGTCTCAAGATGAGATAGTGGTATTAAAGAACAACATCTATATCAAAAGCATTTTTTGCAAATACATGAAGAAAAATTGTTACCCATGGAGAGGAGAGTGGGTTAATGATGACTAGAAGGTATATGATAAATTTAATCCTGTGGATCTTCCTTCAAGACCTAAGGATGTGAGGGATCTAGTTCTAGGACATGATGAAGAAGAACATGAGTACAATGATGATACTGAAGAAGAGGAAAGTTTTATGGATGATGGAAGAGATCAAGACTATCCTCTAAGTCTAGTTGCTGAAATTGTATCTTTGAGAAAGGAAACTCTAGTAGAATAAGTGACACATGCTGATGAGGAAGACCAGCCAGCCACTGAGCTTGAAGAAGAAGAGGAGAATGAATCTGAAGCCTTTGATTTTGTCTTTTTAAGTCTGAGTCCATATATTGGATGCTCATTTGTGGCTGCTAATGAAGTAGTGGGAGAAATGGAAGAATCTCTACCTAATCCAGAGGAACCTCCTGCTACTGCAGAGGTAGAATTGATAGTAGAAAATTCTTCTAAGGAAGAAAGAAATGTTTAGAATACTATTTATATACATGGGAAAGCACCCATTGAGTGGGAGCATCAAACCTTGTTTGGATGAGTGTCAATGGCTATTGATATTGAGGAATGGGCAGAAGACCCAGGTTTTGTGGTTTGCGTATTAGACTATCCTAATTATGATAATGAGGCATCTCTAAATAGACCAAAAATCATTTATGATTTTGACTCTGAGTTTCTACCTGAAGATGTGGATAGAATGAATGACCTGGATATTTTGAAGAAAAAGCTAAAGGAAAGTTATGTGGAAGATACAAAAAAGATGTAAGATTCACTGCTGTCATCAATCCAATCGATTATGACTAACTCAGTAGCTAGTATAGCCTCCAAAAGAGCACATGTTGTAATTGCTCCTACTAATATGATCACCAGGGCTGATCTTGAATCCTTAAAGGTTGAGCTGAAAGAGTCCTTTAGTGGTTCTTGTTGCTGAGTTGAAGCACTGCTTTATTGAAGAGATGAGTAATTTGGAAAAATATTTTGAATGTTCTCACAGTTGTAATTTTTTAACCTTTATGGCATAAATGGTTAAAGAAGTTACAGACTGTCAGACTCATGTTTCTAGACTAGAAGCTGATGTTGAAGCTCTAAAGAAATCGTTTATCTCTTCAGACTCATACATGATTTCAAAATCTCAAGTAGGCAGGGACTTAGCCTATTTTAAAAGTGTTGTAAGCTAGATGGTTTCAGTGTTTGATGGTTTAAAACCCTACATGAAAGATCATCTTAAAACCCAGAATTCCCATTTCCAAAATCTTACTAGTGGATTGACCAAAAACATCAAGGAAATTGTATCTCTCTTTATTTTTTGTGTTGCTTCTATGCCCTCAGTGGATTTGAATCAGATTTGAGTTGTGATGAAGGAGGAGCTTGGTTCAGCTTCAACCTGTGGCTCTGTGGACTCATCTGACATGAGAAAAGTTGTGATATCTACTAGAGATTCAGCTACAGAAATAATGAAGATAGTCCAATTCTATATGAGAGAAGCTTCCCCCTCTCAAAAATAAGTGAAAGAAAAGATGGACTACTATTTTCAAATGTTTTACCCCAAGAATCAACTAAACAATCACTTCAAACTTCTGATGGAAAACCTAACGTTACCTCCTGTCAATCAAGCCTTCAGAGAGAAAGTCAGAAAACGAAAAGAATTGACTCCAGCCTTGGACAAATTCATGGAGAACAAGGATGATTTCATATCTGCTATGGCGAGAGTGGGAGGAATAATTATGGATTTCAGAAATCTTTTGCTGCCTTTCATGCATGTCGATGATAGGCCAGTGATTGTACCTCCTACTTTACCTGCCTCTACCTCTTATACTTCTCCTTTTCAGATGACTCCAGCCCAAGACATTTGAAGCCTTACACCTATAATCACTCAAAGAACTCCTCAGTATAGGCCAAGAATACTTTTTTTGGCTCAGCCTCCTGTGATTATTTCCAGAATTCCTAAGCCTTCACATGCATCCACACAGTCAGAATTCTCTTCTGATCTAAAGGGAAAATCTCAAATTGGGGATGTGGATTGAATAGGTGGCTAAGATGTTTGATAGGAATCCTTTGTGTTTTGTGATCTGTCAATGTACCTTTTTCAACATATAATACAATTGGATTTCATGTATTTCTCATTTTGTTCCTCTTCTTTTTATTGTTTTCCACTTTTTGATTATCACAAAGGGGGAGAAATATTATCAAAGTATCAATGAGGGAGAAATTTATCTAAATAAGAGATACCATGATTTTCCCCTCTGATATCATTGCATTTAACTCTACCTCTGATACATTATATTCTATAATATACTGTTTACTCTATGATAATTGAATTTAATGATATATCCTCTAATACAACTAATATTTTTTAAAAAACTATAATATCATAAGTTTTGATTATCAAAAAGGGGGAGATTGTAGACCTCCCCTGTTTTGATAATCCCAACTATGCTTTCACATACTTTGATAATCCCAATTAATGTTTATCTGTATTATAATTTTCTAAATCTATTAAATTCTATCTGATAATAATATTTAAATGATCCTTGAGATATGTTAATCAATGTTTATCCATGTTTGTATGAGTTTTGAAGTAATTCTTACCCAATCAGATATGTTTTGCATAAAACAGATAAGTG
This sequence comes from Viscum album, assembly GCA_963277665.1. Taxonomy (NCBI): domain Eukaryota; kingdom Viridiplantae; phylum Streptophyta; class Magnoliopsida; order Santalales; family Viscaceae; genus Viscum; species Viscum album. The sequence continues at coordinate 130,544,812 of OY728134.1, read as the reverse complement.
TTAATCACTGATCTGCATATAGCTACTGATACAGAGCTACTGGTACATAGTCTACCGATAGACCTTAGTATTCTGATATATAGAGTCACTGGTACACAAAGCTACCGATGTGCATAAGTCTACCGATATAAAAAATCACTGGAACAAAGCAAGAGCTACCGATAGACCAGAGCTACCGATAGACCAGAGCTACTGATAGACCAAGAGAAACCGATATACAGAGTTACCGATACAGAATGAAGCTACTAATAGAATGAAGTCACCAGTATATAGATATACCGATACCAAAAGTTACCAATAGATTAAGGAGTTACTGAAACCAAGAGTTACTGATACCCAGAGCTACCGATGAAAAGATCTATCGATTCAAGTTCAAAGAGCTACCGATGGAAGGTCATTATTTCACAAAATCCACCGAACATGTCTACCAATAGGAAGCTATTAATGATTGACCAACCAGTCAAAATATATACCCTCAATAATATTTATTTATTAATCTAACTGTAACATTTGATGTTTTAAATGCAGTTAATGTTATTTAGTGATTTCTGTTTCCATGTCAGGGAACCATACCAAGTACCCATGAAAAAGGTAATCATTCCCATTTTCCAGTGCTGAAAGCTACAAAGGAAAGATAAATACCTAGCTAGATAGTAGTGAACACGGGGTGTGCATACAGTGATAATCAAGGAATGAAACAGAAAGGGTTAAAAAAAGGTCCCAACATCATTCAAACGTGGTGCTTTCACTCAAGTCTACATACATACTCAAAAATCACTGGACATACACGATGCAATTGTTCTCTAGAAGAGAACACAAGCTGAATCTTGAGTAAATAACTACAATAAACACTTCATGCACTCAGGTTGATAAGATGAACCTAAAAACAAGGAAGACAACGAGACTTTGTTTTTCAGAAAAAGAACCATAGAATGACTCAGAATCTTTTATGACGAATTGAACGAGTCTAAAGCGGCACTTCCAATCTCTAAAGATTTTCTAAACTCATTCACACTTTATTTAGTGATTCTTTCATTTACATTGAGATAAATGTGTGTATCCTGTTTAATTTACACACACACTGTCTCCTGGGCTATGCTTGAGGATTCTAAAATCCTCATTCAAACTCTATAACTCCATTATATCCCACTATGGTTAGTGGTAGAGGTTGAGTAATACCTGGACAGTTGTGAGCTGTTGTTTGTTTTCCTACATAGAACTATGGTAGATGCCCTTGAACCTGAACAGTTTTTGAACTGTTGTTTACCCCGATCCAGGGTGTGGATCAATTTATATAAATTGTTTGAGAGAACTAAGTATCATCTTGAGACAAAACCTCTTGGTTACTACTACTGTGCATTTTATTTTAACTCATATGTACACTATATATTTCATATTCGACTGGTAACTACTTTGAAATATAATTTGTTTTAATGTGACCTTGATAGTTAAATTAGAAACTGTTTATACTTATTGTAAACTAGTAAGTTAGTTTCAAAAGTCTAATTATTCTTCAGATTAAATTATCTGAGATCTAATCAATATTTGACAAACTAATTGAACATTTAAACTCTGTATAAATTCACTACAGTTTAACTTTGTTTTTAAATAGGGGGTTTTAAGAGAAATATTTTTAACAGAAATTTTAATTGGAACTCAATTCACCCCCCTCTTGAGTACCCACTCCATCCAACATATATTATATAATAGAGGATTCCATTGGTCATATAATGTAGATAGGTGTACTAATTGAATGATGGAAACACACATCAAGACGACCCTTAACCATTAAATATTATGTTCTTGTGGAAGGGTAGGTTCAATAAGAAAAAATATAGATTAAATTATGATCATTGAATAAGATTTATAAGCATCCATCCCTCTAAGAATTACTCACATAATATGTTAAAAGGGGTTTCCCATGAAGGTTTCATATATACCTCCCCCTATAAAAACATATATATGAAATAAATAAATAGGATTAATTTATAATGGATATCATCCACATTTTAATCATAAAATTTAATGTCAATCTATTAGTAATCATACAATATGTATTTCAGAATGGGGATTCTATAAAAAGTATTAATATTTCTAGAACATCATGTATGGGAAAATTAATTACCTCATTTATTAAAATTCATGGTAGGGGTCTATTTATTGTAAAAACAACACAACTACTCCTTTGATTGGAATTTCTACAAAAACATATGACTCATGATTACCAAATATTATCACTTATATGCCACAAGATAGGGTATATATGGAAATAAGACCATCATCATATAAGAATAATTAATGTCTAGGTTAAATAATGAGGTCTTTCAAATGACTCTTGTGTATGAAAGAGAATCAAAATGTCTAAATAAATATAATGACTTTTACGAATGAATCTTTTATAGTCCATGTTTTTTATATGTAATTTTCAATATTTTAATACAAAATTACCCTTATCCACATTTTTAGGTTGTAATATTCTTTGAAATGTGGCTTCCCATTATTCATTCAACTATAATTTACACCACACCAAATTGTATATATTTTTAACAAAAGGATAAAATTCTAATGAAAACATGAGCATCCCATTCATATTTTTATATTACACATAATCATAAAAATGAAAATTCTTCTCTACCACATATGTATAGGTTGGTAAGGCAACCTTGTTCATTAGTTTCTAGAAATGTGATAATATTATTTAAAATTCTGTCATTTTATAAATTATTTTCTCTATTCCATCACATAACAATCATAAGTGAATAAATTTTGTAATCAACTAAGTTATTATATAAAAATTATCTAGGGACACGTTCATAATGAATTATTTCCACAGGACTATATAGAACATATATAATTTACCCTATGAATAATTTTTATGAAATATTTTCAACTTTTCCAAAAATAATAAATCTATAAAAAATAAAAACAAATTAACACCCATTTTTCAGAGATAAATTCGATTTAGTTCTTATATGCCTCTCATGATCAGTTAATTTAGTTAAAAAAATTACCTTCATTACTAAAAGGAATTAGTAATAATACATTGTTATTCATTACATCAAATAATTTATCCCTCAAAACACTTCATAGAAAATGGTTCTAAAGTTAAATAATATACCATCGTCTACCATTATATAACAATAAAATTTATAATAACATCACAACTCCAAAATCTTACTACATCCATCATCATTATTGATATAACTTCCCTAAATAATATTGAAGCTAACATTTACATTGAAGGATAACAATTCCCGGAACCATTTTAGGTGATTCTTTACATCCTCAAACACTCCCTACACAACCATGATAATCAAAACAAGAGTCTAAAATATTTCTCCAATGATTACATATTTTTCTATTACACCTCACTGATTGAATACTTAAATGATATATATTACAAAGGGAACTCTTTCATGAAGAAGTCATCTATGATGAATAGGTCTATGATTTTGGGGTTCATCATGGTTTCATAGAATTCACTGCGAAATGAAAAGTAGTCAAAAAATCGATGAAACATTGACATTATAATTCATGGTAAATCTAATTATACTTCTCCTTAAATAATTAATTTGTATTATGATTCTAGAAATGAAAAACATTTATATACAACATGGGGATGCAAAAAATTTATTATAAAAGATGTAATAACTCAACGGTTTCCAAATTCATTGCGAAAATAAGGAATTGATTATCTCAAATCAAATATCCAAATAGATAATCATAGAACCTATCATTTGAATGTTATTTTCTAGAAATATTAGTAATAAAAATAGGGAATGATACCCACAGTAGATAGGTCATTTTTTCCGTGAATACATCTAAGTATTTCTATTAATAAATTGTTGGAGGATATAATGTACAAATATAAGTATATTACCTTTTCATTAGGCCAAATATTTTTATTGTTAACACTAGGATATCTGGGAGAAAATTGAGTTTGTTATATAGTAATATGAAATCAAATTATAAGTGTATTAAAGATATCTATCTGTCTCATAATAACATGAATCAAGCTATATGTAATTATTATAAACTATTTCACCAAATATCTATTCTATCCATATAGGGAAATTGAAGAATTAAATGTGAATGAGAGGGCCCAAACAATATAATAGAGAGGGGGGTTGTTGTTGGTCGGATCTATGACTATATCATGTGTTAGAACTCTTAGTATCACTAAATATATTGATATAACATCAATCAAGAGACTTATTTCTCTAAAATGTAAAAAACATATTTACTATAGAATATAATACAGTTACACCTCACCAAAATGAGGAGACCATAAACTAGGGGTAGTCTGAAATTGATTGGATTTATGACTGGACATGGTTTCAGAACTCAAGGTGTCATTATATATTCTTATATAAAAATAATCACTAGAAACATTATTCTAAAATTTGATATGTTAATTTATCATCCCTATATATTTCTACTGAGGAAAACCCAATGTGAATTAAGGGACCCAAGTGTTTGTATAGTTGAGATAAAATCAGATAAAAATAGAATTTTTGGTTGGGACCAAGGTTGAATATTTGAAAATCACTAAGTATCCTACAATAATAGGATCTATGTTGCACCTAGTACGTAAATGGTCTTTATAAGAATGTATCTCTTGTAAAGTGGATATGGTAGTTAAATGGACGATTTTCATGTTGGGAGAATAAAAGATACTCAATACGAATAAAATCTCCACACTATGTTAAAATGAAATGGTTTGTTCCCAGTACACCACTACTAGAAGATTCAATATGGATGACGTATAGTCCCACACACCTGGATAAAATGAAATTAAAAGGGTGGAAGGTTTTATTCTTTTTCTAAAGGAATATAATCTTGTTGTCACATTGTATCCCAAAAGAGTATGAATAAAATGACATATCTTTCTTATTAGGTATCTATATAGATCTATCTCATGTTTATGGGAAATGGTGAATATCTCCATCAAAACACAAGTATTTAATATGGGAAATAATAATGACCATAATCATCAAACATTGGGATAAAGAAGAATATTATAGTTTGAATAATTTATGGATGAAATTTAGTTTAAAACACTTGTAATCACTATATATCCTAGTCTGATGCAGTAATAAGGTCACCCATAGTTATCAATAGGGAAACATTTTCTTATAGTGTATAGTCCAGAACAACGGTAATCCCAATTTTTAATCCTAAGATAATATATCTAATATTTATTATACATTTTATCATTATATAGATAAGGATGAAAATTCAACTTGATTGTTGAGAATATACACTAATATATATTTGGAAGAATTTAAAATTCCTAGCTCTTTTTGAGATAAGAGATGTCGACTTCACAAAATATCCTTTGAGAAGAGGAATCAATCAACCCAAAATTACAGAAAGATTGTATTTTTGGATATATGACACATATTTTCGAAATAATTTAATATAATTCATTAACCCTTAGTTTATACAGGGAATAAAGGAAAACTGATTTAATTAGTTAAATGTTTCATCGGCAAGGAGAGGGTGTGAACAAGTTATTGTTGTTGGTCCTAGAAAAATTGTCCATAAATCACTAGTAATCTAATAATAGAAAGAATTATACAACACATAGTTCATGATATTCAGATTTCTATGAGAATAGGGAAATTTTATATAATACAATTAAATGGTTTCATCATTGTATGATATTTTTGTAGAATGCATGATATAAACTATCAAATATGTATATTTGGAACTCTTATAATGATATGGATCATATGTAAAGGAGTTTGGTTATGTAGAATAGAACATTATGTCCGGTTTAATGTCTTTTATGATGAAACACATGTTAATTAGTTTAATATTGTGTGTTAATGAATATGATTCCATGTATATTAGGGTCATGTTAATGGGAGTTTCATGTCTTTCAATTTAATATCATACAACAAGAACCATATAAATGATATTTAGGATCCTATAAAAAATGAAATATATATAATCTGATGTTATGAAAATTATTTGACAAAAAACATTATAATGGTGTCATGTATGATATTCCCTCTATACATTGTAATTATTGATTAAACATCATTGGAGTAGAATTTATGTAAAATATAAGGGCCTTCCAATTTTTACTCAATCATTGAGGGTTTCAAATAAGGTATCATAAGAGTTATTTGGTCCATTACTAGTGTTATATTGATAAATGAGTAGAGGGGGGACTTCTTGTATTATTTTCATGCAATATGATTTTGATGAACATCAAGTTTTTGCAACATATAAAAACTTTTATTATTAATTAAATTTGATTCATCAAACTAGAATTGGGATATCACATATTTTGATATTTGATCATTGTTTCTTAGTTCATTTGAAACACATTTTCGAGATTTATTAATCAATATTTCCTGGGAGTTTCCATAGTATTAATTTATGGAACTGGAAACATCCAATAGTTATTTTTACAAAGGGGACCTGCTTTCCAAATGTTGGAATTTATTAGGTTTGAACAATGTGATAATTAAGAACGTGCATTGGTCAATAGGATGGGAGGTCTAACTCATCACACCATTTTTTGGGGGAATTGTTGTATACTTCGGGACTCTGTTTGTAAATTAAAGATATTTTCATGAATCCATATTTATTGACCAAGTATATCATAAGTATCCCTTGTAATTTACAATCACTTATTAACATGTGTCAAAATTATAATCATCAGTATGCATTCAAGGTTCTTCATTAATGAAAATTTCCATATGTATTCTTGGTTTTCCATCAATTTTATCCCCTAATGTACCGATTAGAGTTTCTGTTAATCATCTTTGTGATGATACTGGTTTTTAAGCCACTTAGTGAGGCACTCTGGAATTTATTGTCTTCTAGGGAGATAAAGGTTTGTTTTGATTTTGGTATCATTCCCATAAAATGGGTTACTTGTGTATCCTTGTGAATGTTATCAGAACAATTATATTTTGGTGCCCCTTAATAGGACAAATCATACCTTTTAGGTTCATGTGATAAGGACCACTAAGAAAAATATGCTTGGTAAAAACATAGTGTGGGACTTTTGGTGAATCAGCCTGAGGAACATAGAAAGGATATGGGATTCTATACTGGATCAGACCCCATTACAAATATGTCCCCAAGAGAATAGGGTTGATTTGAACTATTGGGTTTGTACCTCAATGAAGCTTCCTACGTATCCCATAAAAATGGGAATCAACACCCACATAGTTTGATGAGTTTAATATGAGAGTATGGTATTTTGAGAGAGAAGTGTTTGGGGTTACAACCTGAATAGGATGTCTTGATTACTTTGGAGTTTAATTTGGGTCTTATTCATGAGGATGATGCCCAAATTAAGAGAATTAGGGTTGGATTATTGAAGAGGATGTCCAACGTGATCGGGCCTTGAGACAGCTTCCTATGTATCCCAGTTATGGGGGGAATTAGAGTTCTCATAGTTCCTTACAATGAGTGTTTGTGCACATGTTGAAACCATCACATATCTAAAATCCCATGTGACTCATGCTTAGTGTGAGAAACAAGAGGATGTGAACGATTCAACAACGACACATCACACTTTTCCTCCTCCGCTGATGGAAGAGGGTATGTAAACTATGGAATAGTGCAAGGTGACGAGCCTTCTATATGATCTATTTACATTGGAAAAGGGTCCAATGTAAGGAAGAAGGGATGGAGGTGAAGGGATTACACCATTATGGATGCCCTAAAATTGATCTTGTTTGGAAATTGAGATATGACCTTTGATTTCAAATAAATGTAAGTGTGAACTATACCTTCCCTAGAAGAGACCATAAGTTCATGGTCACCTCTTTGAGAATGGAGAGCCCAAGACCCAACCCTCTTCTAAACCGAAAACATCCCAACACTGATTCTGGGAGAAAGGACCCTGTGACTACAGACATACAAACCCATAGACATTTTATAAATCCAAACCCCATTGTGAATCAAATGTTGGGATCCTCTGACTGCAGAAATACAAACCCAAATAAGAGACACCTTGATGTGTCTTTCCCATAGTTTTGATAAGTCAGGAGGATTTGGTGGAGGTCTCAATAGATTCCCTTTTAGACAAAGTAGACAATGAAGATAAATCATTTCCATGAATTTCTAAGTAAGTCTTGATAGATTGTAAACTAAAGTGAGTGAAGAGAAGAAGTCAATCAAATAGGGATGCCCAAGTAGATAACGGTGTGCATGTATGGTTGCTCAAGTACACTTTTTCGACCTGATGTTCACATAATCGATGAACAAATTGTATGGTAATACATGGGAGGGACCTTGCCCAAGACTATAAGAGTATTCATAGGTGATCAAAGAAGTGGGTCTCTCACATTCCTATGAGATGAATTAGAGGTGAAAAATTATTTCAAACATAGGGATGTTGGGTGCTTTAGGTGCGCAAGTGTTAATGTTTTCAAAAATTAAAAGGACTTAAGTCAAATGATCCTCAATTAAATCTTCCACTAGAGGTGTTGATGAACTACATTGAATGTTTAGGAGGGCTGGGGCTAAGTAATAGAGTGACCAGAGCAGCAATTGGGCTTCATGGAAATTCATCCATTCAAATGGGGTCCCCAAGGGTCTATTTATTGGCCAATAAGCGACCTAGGGAAAATGAGTTGGGCACACAAGTGACTTGAGCTCCCGATAGGGGTGTGCAAGGAGGTTGGGCGACATATTTAGGTGTGCAAGTAGGCTATGAACTGCTATTGTTTTGTATTTCCTAAGGTGATCCAAAATTCATGCTTTTTCAAATTTCGGTTTTTCTTCATGTATTTTCAAAAAAAATTCAATGGGGATCCCCTTTGTCATTTTTTAGACTCTTTGAAGGAATGGAGTGTCAACAAAATCCCCCACTCAGAATTGGATCTGAAATGAAAAGAACATCCTATAATAAGGATAAGTAATAAAAAAGAAAGACAAAGGAAATGGGCTGCGGAAGTATTCAGAGCACAAGTAGACTTCGGTGTGCAAGTGTGCAACGTGTAAGTCTTTTTGTGTGTATGGTGATATTTGTTTCTTATATGTAACGACTTCTGTTCCACAAAATGTTTTGAAACTTTTGAATTCAAAGCTCTTTGTGTGCGTATCTCCTATTAAGACGCTTCTATTCTATCATGCTTCCTCTGTATGTTTTTTAGCTTCGCGCCGTAAGTGGGGCGCCATACATGTGCGCTGACTTATACATGTGCACCAAGTTTAAAACATGCATGACTTAATTCATTTTCCAATTTTTTGTAAAAGACAAAAAATGAACTCACTTAAAAAATATGATATCTATTTTTTTTGTAGGTTAAATGGCTCCCAAAAGAATTAGAACTGTTGATGAGCTCTCCAGAAAGAGGATTGATGACATGATTAATATCATCGGTCATGATTTCATTTTGGTTTTTGAAACCACTATTCAAGACATAGAAAATTATTCTAAGAAATATCATTTCAACTTTCCTCATAGCACCTATCTGCCTTTGTATAGTTATGGACACTTACAAGATATGAACATTCCAGATCCAAGGAACTATGTCCCACATTTTTTGTTTTAGGATTATTCCAACTTCTCATCGGCCAATGTTTCTGTTGGGGGCTCATTTTATGATGTTGGGAAAGTACAAAAATCCCATATTATGCATCATAGCATGTGTGCTTTAGATTTGAAGGCACACACACCCAAGTTGCAGCCTCAGTGTTATCCATCCTTCATTCGAAATTCTCCAACCGATCTGTCCAAGGGGTGGAAGAAATGTTGGGATTTCATCCCAAGAGGAGGTGTAAAACCCGCATGGATGTGGATATAATAGGTGCGAAAGTCATGTGTAGAATTTGTATATGATTTGAGAATCTTCCAAATTTATGATGATGTATGGGTTGGGCAAACCAATGTGTATATGAATGATGATTTTGTGCCCGAGTAATTAAGTTGTTGGAGCCCATAGACTAATTCATTGTATTTAAAAAATGGAGATGTAGGTATTAGATTGTTAAATTTTTATAAATTTTATGGAGCTCCAATACTTGGAGACATGTATGACAAGATTATTCCTCCCAATGTTACATGGAATGTCCTAGAGAAGACAATATATTTGACTTGTGAGTTGATGAAAATATTTAAAATACTCAAGAATTCAATAACCGCGAAAACTCAATCCAGGAGGGACATTCATCCGGAGGAATGGATAAAAATATTTTTGATAAAGAAGAAGCAAAAGGGCCCCACTTAAACTAGTTCAGTTAGCTATCCAATGGCAGAGAAGAGAGTCACTCCTGAAACCTTTTTTCTAACATTGGAGAAGGGATAATTTGAAAAATGGGAATATTATATCAACCCAAAAATTCTTTCAAAGACACATCTGGTAGGTTTCTTAGCCATGTGTCTCAACGTATATTTATTACCAGTATGAGATTCCAAGAGAGTTTTGAGGTTAGGAACCATGGTTATGGAAGCCCAGCAAGAAGAGAAAAGGTTGGTAGAGCTGGATACTCCTGTTTTATCCAAAATAAATAAGATATTTCTTTATATTTACAAAAATATCTCCCTTTAGAATAGAAAGGACATTATAAGTGTTGTGGGGATGGATTTCTACTCACATTAGAACTAATGTTGTTCAAAGTGGAGTTCATGTTTCTTAGTGTTCATTTTGACCATCTGTTCATTCATTTTTTGGTATATCACCCTTCTCTATGAATTCTTATAAAAACAAGGTTATATTGACCATGAATAAAGAATTTAATTTCATTATTTATTGGAATCCTCCTTCAGGGTGATTTCTTAATGATGGAAATTCCTGTTTGGAACTAAGGGAATATATGCCTGCTTGAAGAGATGGTGTGTTGGCCACCAGAATCGATGGGAAATCATAATTGAGGACTATGTTCCTTATATAATTTCATGTCAATTAAAATTTCTACAATAGAATATTGTATCCCCTCTTATACCAGTCAGATTAGAGAAACACCCAATGGTGGCTCAACCACTATGGTTTTTGACATCTTCCGAGATGACTGGGGAAGTATTAAATTTACCCGTTGCGGATGCAGTAAGTAGATTAACCATATAGAATTCTGAAAATTGGATTTCATCATACCCTGAAGGGTTATTAAATTATGCCATCCCCTGATAGGGTATAAAGTGATATAGCAAGAAGGAACCCCATCACTTGGAAGATAATTCTTCATCATCAGGGGCCGATTTGCAAGAATCAGAGAGTAGCGGTGATGATGCTCCAAACACACCAAAGAGACCGTGTACTATATATAATCCTTCTACTAGAATAAAAATAGTTACTCCATCAATCCCTACTGAATTAATATCAAGGCCATATAGTATAAATCATTATGATGAGCATCAAGTTCCATTTTCCAATCATTCATCCATTACTGCTGGTGCTGGGAAGAAACATAATTCTAAGGTTGTAAGACCATGTTCACAACCTTCAGACTTAAATTCTAATTATATAAGACTCGATGTTGTTCGAACATCGCAGAGTCGATACTATGATGTTGAGACTTTGTGGAAGGATTTTTGTGAAGGATTGCATATTCCAGGATTAGGGGATTTTCCAGCTTCATCTGATATTATTATTATGGATAATACCAATGAAGTAAGGAACTACAATAGATATCTTGAAATGTTCATTTATGTAACTAATGCCAAATTTCCTACCAAAAATAAAGAAAATTAAATGATTGATCGTGGGACCAATGAAAGGATTAATCCTTCATTATACAAATAATGGTGTGAATTTGTAGATATTGAGGAAGTATGTTCCCCTTTTTTATATATTCATCCATTATGATTCTTTATTTTTAATCAAAACATTGATACCTAGGAGAAATTTTGTCTTAACATAGAGTTGGGTAAAGGAAATACAACTGAAATTCCTTCACCATTAGATAGTCCTGGATGCAATACTTTTGGAGATACCCAATCACCCCGGGAATCGGAAGAAATGTCTCTGGGCCGATAAGCCATGGAGGGTGAAATAGAGAGGGTAATGGGATAATTGATACCTATATTTATAGATGACGATGCAATCCCTCATAAATAGATGACGAATAAAAATAATTGAAGAAACAATACCATGGTTAATCAATTTCTTAGTAGTGGTATGTTTCCCTGATAATCATGAATATTAGTTTTATTCATGATAAAGTGTTTAATATTTTTATGATTACAGGGGATTCTTCTCCTTTCTTAATTGAAATAAATCACTAATAATACTCAAGGATCCATTAAAGGTGCTACTGAGCAAGCCCAAATTCCTATAAATATAGTAGTTCCTAAAGAGGCATTGAATCCAAAGGAAACAACATCTGTCCCCACCACTGCTTCAATTCCTGTTATCTGAGGAGAGGAATCTTCTAGTAAATCAATAACATTTCATAAATTATCCAATGAAAAAATAGATAACTTTTATTATGTGACACTTTTAGGTTCATAGGATGCACCAGAACATCTGGAAAAAACTGATGTTGACCCCACAATTGATGTTGAAGAAGCTACTCGGGGTCACAAGTTGCCGGAGGAATGTAGTGAAGTAAACACACCAAGTGTTCCCATGGGTGAGACTAACTTGGGATGTGAGATATCATTGGATGAAATGTTGAACCTTGTAATGTCTTTTTAAGAACAACTATAACATGTTAAAATATAAAATGATTTAGATTATTTTGGAGTTTATTATATAGAATCATCTAGATGCGAGTTCTCATTATTCGTCCTATTAATCATCTTATGATTAACCTGATAATGATTGTTGATTGAAATAAATTGTTCTCTCTATTGAAATTTTTTCCGTAATAGTACCTGTAGGATGTATTGATTTTAATTTCAACCCTACCATCTCAAAGAAATTGTTTCAAGTAAATCTTGAGGTATCATGTCTTCTTGAGATTAACTCTGAAAATCCTGAGCATATTAAATATAGCACTCTCCAACCAGAGACATGAAATAAAAATGATAAAACTGAGAACATTGGGAAGGATTCTTCTCAAGTATCTAACCTATTTCTAGGTAAGAGATACAGATATTGTGATTACATTCACATTTATTATCTCTTAAAAATAACCATGATTCATGATTTACTATACAGGGCTATCAACATCAATGGCATGGTCCGAAGGTGAAGTCTATGCATCAGACCAAAGAACATTTGAAGGTAGAGAAACCATTATCCATGAAAGAATAGATAAAGTCGCTTCTTTAAGTGCATTTGTCCCAGAATATACCCCTCCTTATGTCATTGATTCTAAATAGAACCCAAAACTACAGAAGGCTCTTCGTCTTGCTCGTCGCAAAGCATGGAAAATATATGGAAGATAATATATGAGATTCCACTTGAGGTATTGCCTTCAAGATTTCATTCACCTTCATCTCTGTTTATCACGCTATGATTTGGAGTTTTTGAATACCGTGAAATTCATACTTCGGTGGAAGATATCATCCGGTGGAGGGATCAAGAGAACAGGCTTCAAAAAGACTTGATATAAGCCAAACTGTCTATCAAAATTTATAATTTCCAAGCAGTGTTGTCCCATGCTTAGGCTACTCACAATGGAATGTTGGAGGGACTGATGCAAACAATTAATGAAAAAACTATTCTGCAACTATTCCTTCAATAGGAGTAAGATATCATTATAGGGGAGCTTGACCAGCCTCATAGCTCATTAAGAGTATTCTATAAGGAAGTTTCCAAAGCCAATACATATGCTAAAGAAGTACTTCATCATACTGAAGGGAGCAAGACTAGTCAGACAGAAAAACTCCAACAAGCTATTAATGGTGCTCAGAAAACTGTTAATCAAATGAGGAATTACATAGATGGTCATTTGTAAAAAAATTTAAGATAATTATTCCAATTTTTGGATTCTTATACGTAAAAAACATTCATAAAGGATAAATATTTTTTCATTAATCATTTGTATTTCCACTTTCATTAATTTATTTTGTTTTACCTGGGCCATTTTTCCTTGTAAGCATAATGGGATGATATTTAGGGATTAAATAGCTTTGAAAATTATAATTGAATTAGATCCAAAACAAAACTCTGTGGCTAAAAATTCTTTAATATTCATTATATATTCCCAAGGGAAATCACGAGTCATGATATTTATGGGCCACAAATCTAAAAACTATATCAACGTAAGGGGAGTCTCTTCGAAGAAAAAATATAAAATTACTTGAAAACCCCCTTATGGGGGATGTATTCTAAAAATCCAACTAGGTAACGTGCGACATAGCCAAATAGTGGCATCTTTTGACTGACAAACCTGTTATGGGGGCCACTTATGTCGGCCCGCCAAAGGGAACATGTTGCATAGTCAGGCAGATTTTTTTTTTGATGTTTAACATTTTGTGGTTGAAAGAGAGGGGAAAATATGATTTGGGTAAATTATGTCCATGTGAGTGGTTTTGCTAAGGAAATAAATATTACGAATTAAAAGGGGATATTTAGACCGAAATGAGTCATGAATAGAAAAAACATTCTATACACATTTGGTGTATGAGTAATGGTTTAAATTTATCAGAAAGGGGAATTTATGAAATGATACTATGAAATTTAATGTCTTGTAGTGAGGACATTGTATTGTGCAGTTTAATTTCTTGCAGTGAGGACGTTTTACTTTTCAGTTTAAAGTATATAAATGAGGACATTGTGTGGCTTTAATTTAAGTTCATTAGATTTGACCAAAGGCATGAGAAAACTCTCCCAATTTCATTATAATTTGTTTGAAAACATAATATCATATTCAGGTATGGAATGGAAAATTGTAAACTATGATTTGGGAATTTATGAAACTGAAGAATGATATTGGAAGGGGGATAAAAGCATTAGAGGAAGTATTTTCCCAAAACATAGATACCATTATTTGAAAAACCCGTTATGGGGGCTTTCTTATGCAGGTCTAACTGGGGCATATGTTTCATTGAAAAATAGTGGCATCTGTTGACTGATAGTTCTGTCATGCAGGAAACATATACCAGGCCACCTAAGGGAACAAACTGCATAGTCAAACAAAATAACTCTTAGGATTTAACATTAAATTTCTTAATGATGAAGAATGTCTAAGGAGATTCTAATTTTTCAAAGCACAGAGGTTGATATATGGATAAATGTACCTGTACATTGTTGAGGTATTTCTAACCAAGTGTGTATAATGAATCATAGGAATAAAACTTTAATGAAGGTCTGACCCAAATGTAAGTGATATAGCGTCTGTAGTTTTAGGTCATATGACTAGTAACAGAAATGGAAAAAATATATAATATGTGTCCAGGTGATGTCAATGTTATTTCATATTTTATTTAAAACATGGTGAGGAAAATGTGTAAACCATGGTCTTAAAGAATTTCAGATTTTGAAAAAGATAATGGTACAAGTATACTTGAGTGACTATTTTAAATTACATATTCTTTTATATAGTCATAAAAGATTAAAGGGGATAATGATACTATATCCAGGAACAAAGATATAATTATTTTAAAAAATCATTAGGGGTTGCATTATACAGATCCAACTAGGGTATATGTTGCATAGCCACATAGGGGAATCTTTTGAATAACGGGCTGGTTATATAGGAAACTTATGCAAGGCCACCTAAGGGCATATGCTGCATAGTCAGGCATAAAAGTTCTCAGGTATTAGAAAAATTGCCACCAAAAACCATAAGAATGATTATGAAGATCTTCAAAGAATTCAAAATTAATAGTATAAAATATGGAAAGGCTATATGTTTTATCCATATGAGAAATATGTGAACTTGTATTGGCCAGGATTTTGACATCATTTATATAGATCAGACTCATCTGTAAAACAGAGAGATTTATTGTTTCATTTGAATTAATATGGTGTAATGTAGTTTTAAGCCATACAGTGAGGACATTTTACTATGTAGTTTTATTTCATGCAGTGAGGATAATTTACTATGCAGTTTTAAGTCATGTAGTGGGGAAATTTTCACCCCCATAATGAAAATAAATACCTTACTTATTTAAAATATCACATTATCTAATTCCTAAGCTCACATGATCTATGCTCAGTGTGACAAAAAAAGAGTAGTAAGGGTCTCTTTTATAGAACAAATGTGACATAGTTGAAGAATGGGGGTGTCAGATTTCAAGACAGTTTAACGTCATGCGGTAAGGATGAAAATGAACAGATATAAAAGGAAAAACATATTGTAATTAGATTAAGGGATAAAATCCATGTGTCACTATATGTCGTGCTACAGAAATAATCACGTCATACATAGTTCTTAAAACATTAAATATGCAGATTTGATTCTTATACAAGAAAAAATGGGGTTTTTTTTATCATAGCTGGGCCCATGATTGGAGATCTAGGCCTCTCTATATATCTAACAATTGATGAATATCATGTCGTACATAGTTATTTAAATAATCATTCAACGCTCTAATGTTGTTTGACATTAATAATAGGGGATTTTGACGCATTCTGAGAGAACGGTGACTCATTAAGACATAAAATGGAATAAGGACTAAATAATATATCTTAATAAAACAGTCTATATAGATCTGATTAATACACAAGGGGAGAAAATAAAATAAGATGGTTCTTTGATTGGGGTTGGGCCCAAAATTGAAGATTTATGCATCTCCACATATCACCAGGAAAATGAAAATCAAGCCA
The DNA here is from genome assembly GCA_963277665.1 of Viscum album. Lineage (NCBI taxonomy): Eukaryota > Viridiplantae > Streptophyta > Magnoliopsida > Santalales > Viscaceae > Viscum > Viscum album. Next base: position 130,528,181 of record OY728134.1, on the reverse strand, counting down.
TATGTAGTTCATAAAACATGGTTTTTATGAAGATCTGACTTAGACATTAGAGAGAGAGGGACTCGTTTACTACTAAAGAGTAGTGATAATTTCAATGATGTTTGTTTATGGAAGATTCAAATGTCAAATAGGGAGGATGTTAGTTGTACAAATGATGTCATACAGTTTTATTTCATGTGACACGGATGAAGATGCAATGCTTTTTATCATCATGAATCAAGGACGCTGACAGTTTTTATATAGTTTAATGTCTTGTCAATAGGACATGAGGGTTGTGCAGTTTTATGTCGTGTAACAAGTACATGAGGGTTGTGCAGTTTTATGTCTTTCAGACAGGACATGAGGGTTGGGCTGTTTTCTGTCTTGTAGCAAGGACATGGTACTGTTTAGTTTAGTGTCTTGTAGTGAGGTCAATTTGTACAATACTACATAAAGTATTTCATAAAAAATATCACATTGGTTGGAGTTGTGATAATCTCTACATCAATTGAGATTGAGGCATAAGTTCCATTTGAATAGAGCTTATGTATGAAATAAGGTCCTTCACACAATGGATCATGTTTTGGAAGTTTCATTCCTTGTATCATTGGAGTCCTGAGGACCAATACCAATTCTCCCTGAAGGAATTAATGAAGGTGATCATTCTTATTAAAAGATCCCACTGTTGTATTCTGATAGAATTCTAAATGATTCTAAGAATGCAATCTTTTCTCATCTAATCATTCCAACTCATTGATTCCTTTCTAAGATCTTTCATATGTACACAACTAATCACATATTGCAATTCTATGTGAAATCAGTTGTATTTTAATTGAAAAACTACTTCGGTTCCATACTCCAAGGAATAAGGAGTTGCTTGGGTAGTAGTACAGGTAGTTGTCTGATAAGCCCATAAATCATTCTATTGTTTATCAAGCCATGATTTCTTATATTTATCCACCATTTTCTAGAGTATTTTTGACAGGGTGATATTAAAGGCCTCTATATATCCATTTGCCACTTCATGATAGCGAGATGAATGGTTGGACATTATATTATGTTCCTGATACCACTTTTTTACTTCAGAAAGAAAAACATTGGTGCCATTGTCCATCATAATAGTATGAGGGTTTCCAAATACGGTGAAGATATTTGTTTCGAAGAAACTAACAATTATTTTGGATCTATCTTCTTTTAGATGTATTTCCTCATCCTATTTAGAGAAGAATTCAGTAGTAGTGATAATATACTTGAACTACTTAGCCGTGGCTGGATGATAAGGCCCTAAAACATCTATTCCCCACATGGAAAATGGCTATGAGTATTTAGTTATATGTAGAAACTCTGGGGGTTGATGGATTAAATTGTCATGAACTTGACATGGATGACATTTTATAGTGAAATCTGTACAATCTTGTGTCATTGATGGCCAAAAGTATCCATGCCTTCGGTTCTGATCCGAGAGTCTATGCCCAAATTGGTGGGCACGACAAGATCCAGAATGTACTTCTTTCATAATAGCTGTGATTGCTTCCCCATAAATACATCGAAAGATAAATCCATCAAAGCCTCACCATTAAATGATCTTTTAGCAGTCTAGAATAACATAAAGAGTAAAATTGGACACTTTTCTCCAAATATGTTCTTTCTTAGCCATATCTGGTGGGAGTAACCTATTTTCAAGATATACCATGATGGATGTTTTCCACCCCGTGGTATGACCATATGGTTCATAAATAGGGAAAATTACATTAATTTACTCCATTATGGTTTGAAAAAAAAGGTGAGACCAGATGTGATGGGTTATGTTGATAACTGTCTCATCCCGATTTGGATCTGCCAAAGATGTAGCCGCATTAGCCAGTGCATCTGCTTGAGCATTTTGTGATCACGAGACACAAGATAAAGTCAGATATGAGGGAAATTTATTCATTAACCATCTGATATAATCACACAAAGGAATTAATTCTTCATTTCTAATATAATAATCCAAATTAATTGGTTCGATTATAAATTCTGAATCACCTTTTACCTTTAAATGATACATTTGCACCTGAAGGGACAATTCCAAACATGCGATGAGAGCTTGATATTATGGTGCATTGTTGCTACCACATTCTGATAATAGGAATGAAGAAGTCAAAACTGCCTTATCTGGGGAAATAAAGACAATTCCTAATCCAACATTATTGAGTTTTGGTTTTTCCATTAACTTAACTCTTGGACTTCTAAAAGTACCATCAAAATACATTTTCCATGTTTGGGAATTATCTTGAATAGAGAAGACTTATTAATTAGGACACTCAGTTTTAAATGATGTATCTTCTAAAGATGGATGCTCAGAATGGAAGTCGGCCAGATATTGGCCTTTTATTTCCTTTTGAGTTATGAACTAAATATCCAATTATTGAAAAATAACCACCCACCATTCCAGACATCCTATAATCATAGGACGATTGAGGATAAATTTGGGTGGATTATTACGAGACACCAATTGGACCTCATGATGTTGCACGTAGTGCCTCAATTTCTGAACTGCATATATTAATGCTAGACACCACTTCTCAATACATGAATATCGAGTTTCTGTATCAAGCATAGTTTGATTGAGACAGAAAAGTCTTTTTTTCATTCCTATAATCTATATTTTTGGTGAGGTAGGCACCTAGTGATCACTCTAAAGCTATCACATATAGAATGTGTGGTCTTTATTCAATAACTGGAATAAATACCTGTGGACTCAAGAGATATTTATAGAGATTATTAAATTCATCATGACAATCTTTGTTCCATTGTTAGGTTACTCCCTTATTTATTAATTTGTTGAAGGGTGAACACTTGCCTGCCGAATTGGTGATAAAGCGCCGAATATAGGCCAACTGGCGTTGGATTCCTCTTAATTCTTTCAAATTTTGAGGAGGTGACATAACAGGGATTGATTTTGTTTTCTCAGGATCATCTTTGACACCATGATGGAATATAAAAAATATATGGAATTTTCCTCAGGTTACACTGAAAGAACATTTCAAGGGGTTCATCTTCAAACTATGTGGCTGATATTTATGGAATATGGTATCAAAATCAGACAAGTGATTGGAAGGTTGTCTATATTTGAACAAAAAATCATCCACAAAACATTAAACAGATTTCCCTAAGAAGGGATTGATGATATGGATAATGGCACATTGGTATTTTTCACCTACATTCTTTAAGGAAATGGGCATTACCTCATAGAAAAACACACCTTTAGGGGCTCTGAAGGCTGTAGTTTCCTCATCCTATGGGAACATTTGGATTTTATTATACCAGTAGTATCCATACATGAAGGAAAGATCTTCATAACCATCTGTTTCATGAATTGAAAGTTTTATATTCAGGACGGGTAAATCATCTTTAAGATAATGCCGATTAACATCTCTGAAATCAATACAGACTATAATTTTTCCATTCTTCTTTTTCACTCGGACAATATTGGCCAGCCATTTTTGATACTAAAAATCTCTGACAATGTTATACTTTATAATCTTATCAACTTCAACTTTTATTTTAGACGCATGAGTTGGGTGTGTTCTTGTTGCAGCTTGCTTAAATCCATGACGTTTTCCTGGGAAACCCAAATGATGGGTGGCTATATTAGGATTTCGAATTGGCTTTTTTGTATAATTCCAAGAAAATATATCTCTATGTTGCTCTAGAATGGAAGTATACACCTCTTTCTCTTCAGAGGACATCGCCACACTAATTAGAGTGTGGTGTGGATCTTCTTTTGTACTCATATTTATTTTTCTGAGTTCAACCAATATTATAGAGACACCTTCTTCAAATGCTGGAGGAGCATCCCCGATATCATCCTCTTCTTTCAAATTATATATTACCTCTTCTGTTTTACTTGCATTGTATATGATGAGTCCAAACATCCAATGTTAGGAAATAAAATAGTATTTGAACATGCCGATGAAAAGGCCACCATATCTGATCCTACTAATGACAAAGGGTCTTCCTATGGTAATAAAGAGGGATGTATAGATTGGGAATCAACATCTTTTTCTTCCTCCAGAATTATCACTATCTCTTATAATCAAGTTGATGAGGTAGATGCTTGTTGTAGTTCAGCAGATGGGATTAAAACATCTCCATTCAGGCTTTCATCATTGCTTGGTGTATCAATAATCTTCTATGTCATCAGGCTCAATTGTCGTAATTGACATTATGAATGTTACTGGATGAGTCTTTAGGATTAGTTTTACCCTTTCAATTTTATTTATGGGTAACACATAATCTATACTCAAATGTATGAATGGATTTGTTGGGATCTTTTTTATCCGATATGGCGCATTAACTCTGGTTATCTCCTTTTTCATGGGCTTCATTCCATTTGTGTGATAAATCAATACCTCAAATATTGAGATTAACATGTTTTGAATGGAGCCTCGTCACCATATAATGTTCCAATTTGACCATTGAAACAATATTTCAGACATTGGTGATATGATGAAGGTATGGATGCCTGTTGATGCAACCAAGGCCTTCCAAGCATAATATTAAAGGTTGTGTCCTGAAGAACAACCACGAAATCTATATTATGCAGAAGATATCCAAATCATGTTCTGTGTGTAATCTTACCTAGAGGTTCTTGTCCATTATTTTCATATCCTTGCAACATAAAAGTTGATGGAGATAAGTTAGATTCAGTCTGGCCCAATCAATGAAGTGTACGAACGAGAATGAGATTGAACACGAAGCCATTATCAATAAATTCTTTTTGTATATCAATGTCGTCGTCCTAACCAGAAAAATAAAATTGTCTAATATTCTCATGAACAACATCAGCTTCATATTTATCTGTACATTATATGACTACCTTACATTCTACAGGGTCATTCTCTATACGGTAAACCTCTCCAGCAGTATCTTCAGTTTCAAATAATTGAGGATTTAACAAATCCTGAATGGGTGCTTCTCTAAGATCTTTTGACTGATTCAAAGCATAAAAAATTGATAACATGTCTGGTATAAGGGACATTTTAATCAAGACATCATAATTTTTATCCAAAGGTATCTATTTCCCAGCAAGGATATATGGTTTTGTAGGTGCTTTGGATGTTGATGATTTTGATGTAGATGTATGCTGTGTTAGAGGAGAATCTAGAAATACTACTGGCATTGGTAAATTAGACAAACTAAGTCTTTTCATTTGGTGAGAAGAAGATGGTGGGGCTTCTAATCAGTCTTTCAAAATAATTACGTCAGAACTGAACCTTTCTTCCCTGGAAGAAACTCCTTGTTCTTGTTGAGCCCACTGAAGGTCTCTTCTATGAGTTTTTTCCGCAATATATGGATCGAGCAGGGGTAGAGTTTAAACGGTGATTCTTGGAATTCCCACATCTTCCCTTGTATCCTCGACCTTGTCCCCTACCTCTAGTTCCCCAATTAGGTACAAGTAATTCTAGCTCACTATAATCAGAATCACCATTGGCATAATGATACTTTAAATGGATAATATTAATAGAACAAAAGATGAATTCTTCATCTAACAAATATTCTTTTTGAGAGGCTAATTCTGGTTGTACCGGTTGGTGGGGTGGTGCCCATGATTTTGAAATATATGGAATAAAATATGCCATGGTCAAGGAAATTTTTTTCCTTCACATGAGATCATCTTTTTTCTAACTGCTCTTTGTCCTTATGATAACATTTTTTCTTTGAGGGATGGCCTTTTGATGAAGATGGTTTTGGTGTCTAAGGATTGGAAGAAGACAAAATTTTTTGTTTGAACTGTGTTCATAAAATAGCATGAGTCTAGTTGATCATTTTCCTGATCATCCGATCATCATATTTTTGACATTTTTACTTTTAGTCACTTTCTATTCTCCCTCTTCCTCCAGATGGGTAGTATTAATAAACGTAGCTTGAGAAAATGAACAATTAAATTTCACTTTCCTATAGTATACCATCTTTTTCAGAAGGTATTTTAAAACAAATCACTCCAGAATGTGGTTTCTCAACATTTGATGAAAGGGACAATAATTCGGACAATCTTCATCTCCATCTGTATTTGGCCATTTCTGCATTGGAAACTGAACAAAAAGTTTATCTATATTTCAGATGATGTAACCATGAACATGTTCTTCACTGAAATAATAATCATTATTCTTTAATTCCTCAAACGGATTAAGCATTTGATATCATTGATCATTTTGATGAGGCAATCAATGCTGCTGATGCACAGGAGGCAGAGCCCTTCAATATGATGAGGATCTTGATGTTGAAGCAGGTACATGTGCCTGATTGATAGTGACTGTAGCATCTTCTTCTTTTCCTATCCTCCTCCCTAGAGACGATGGAATTACATGAGTTTTATCCTTAGTTTCTAAAATAGATTCTTCTAACTGTTGAGTGATTTATGTAAGGTATAAAAAACCACCTTTGTATTTCACATGGATAAATGGTGTGCATAATTCAATACACAAATTTTCCTCATTGATTGGCAGAATTTCTTCTTGAGAGAGTGCTAGAGATAAGGAATATGTTAATCCTTTTGATCGTGAAATTAAATCTGAAACTCTTTCGTTCACATTTTTTTAAAAGTATAAAGATCAAAAACTACCGTCTTTGGTAGCATTGATCTAAATTAGAGAAGAAAGTTCTGATGGAGATCTTCTCATCCATTAATTGATTGATATTTCAATCTTGTATACAAGACCAATGTTGGTTCTTGTAATAACTATACAAAACACATAAGCATAACTACTTTTTTTTGTTGAGGAGATCCCATCATGGGATCACAATGAGAATAAAATGTGTTAGGTGTTGTTTCGGATATCCCAAACAATTAAATATTGGGAATGCTATATTTAAAAAATTTGGTGGGGGTGGAATTGCATCCACTCATTTAAGGTAATCTCTATTTTCTGGATGATCTGGTTCATGTTGTTCCTCCATAGCTTCCAAACAAGCTGTTAATGCCACAATTGTGTTCTTAAGCATTTGGGGAACATTCGAATGAGCTAGAAATTGTACAGGTATAGAAACTGGAGCTTGAGCTGGTGGAGAGACTGATGAAACCACTAATTGTGGTTCTTATAACTACCTTGGATGTATACCCAATCAAGGGAATTCATTATCTACAACTGTGGTTACTACATATAGTTTTTGTGTAGGAGATTCTATAGGATTTGAATGTATAGGACTTTCCTGGGGATAATGTCTAGTAGTAATGATGTTTCAATGAAACTCTGTGTTGAGTCTTTTCTACTTCTTCATTTCCACTTCTTTCTATGAAAATCTCTCTTCAAGAGAAAGATATTTACCTTCTCCAGTGGAAAAGTGGGATGCAATCATACTTTTTTCCTTACCCATTGTAAGAAGCCTTTCGGAGAGGGGGGATTTGGTTATTTGAAGGCATACCTAGATTCTATGTAATCCTCTAATTTCAAGTACGTAAAACTTCTTCATTTTCCTCGGTGTGTACCATATTAATGACAGGAACTTTGTCTTTTGATTCCATAGAGATGGACTTTTTCCTAGTGGATATTCTGTAATGGTGTTAATGACATTTAATGTCGTGTATTGCATCTATGGTATTCTGTTACTTTTTTATTGAAATATCATCATCCTTTGTTTCCTTCATGAGACATAATTATTCTATATGATGAATTCCCTAGAACTGTTTGTAGGATAGTAACCCAAAGGGAATCATTGTAATGTTCAATTGTAAACTTTTCTTGTGGCTTCTTCCCTAATCAGGAGAAAACTGACTTCCATTGAGGAGGGGATTGAATATGTTATAAATCCCCCAGCCCAGAAGTCTCAGGCTGTTCTTATTATTCTTATTAAAATAATTGTACATTGTTTATTGAATTTGAAGGTTGAATTAAATAACCCCCCAGCCATGTAAGTTGTGGTGATTCTTGAACTGCAATGGCTAATATTTGTGCAACTGGTCTTTTGATTTATTGGATTTTGTTTCAGACATTTGATGGGTACATCATCTGACAATCACATAAATCACCTATTTCAGAAGATTGATGCACTATTTCAGGAATTTGTATCCTCTAATGCCTGAAATCCTCTAAATGAGATGCATGTTAAAAATTCTCAGATGCTTGATGTTAATGTAACTCAACAACATCTTTTCTTTGGGCCTAATTCTGATGAGAATTGTTTGAGGAATGTTCTTGAGATTACATTTGATTACATACAAAACCTATTGAATGTGGAAAACCATGGGAAATAACATTGTATGAAACCACTTTTGGTGAAATTTAAGTATTTTAGAGTACAGTGAAATGCAATGATCCATATGCACCCCATCTTCTGATACGAACAATAGACGAGGAATAATAAATCAACAGGAGTACCCTCTTTAATGCATTGAGATATGCGCGCTGAAGGGTTCTCTGTTGTTTTTCATCATTTGGATGTTGAGAAACAGAGAGAGATGCCATGTCAATTTGGTGTTGCAACCCTTTTATTGCATTTAAATGATTTTTATATTCATCATATGGCATGGCTTTGGTTTTCAAATGATGAAGAGTTTTCCATAAGTTAAGATGAATGTCAGGAATGCAATCTTCTGTTATTATTTTTGGAATGTTATACTGAGAATTTGTCAAAGGCCAAAACATGACTTGTATTTCTCCTTTAGCCAGTTGTTCCCTCTTATTTATCACATCTTGATCATCTTTTTCTATAGGTTTTTCCACCTGATCTGACCAAGGTGGATGCTTTCTATTAAAAGATAAATGACCTAAAGGTGGTTCAATGAATAACCATTCCCTTAAGATGTCTTCTAGTTGATAAAATGTTTCACCAGTAAATGACAAGGCATCAGACATGAATGTCTTTGTGTCTTTATTCTCCTCAATATAGGAGGGCTTTCTCATTGCTAAATTGTAAATTATGGAATTTTCTGGATAAAGTGAAATATTACTGTGGAGATGAATTTAACATTTAATTCCATCATGGATAGGATCACCATGATAGATTACATCAATGAATAAATCTTTTTTCCCCTTGGTCTTTTGGAAAAACGAAGGGTTTTAATTGTTCTCATCATGATATAGGCACTCTGGTTTGTCGAAATATTCATGAAGGAAGCCCTCATTGTGATTTTTCTGATGAGGAACATCAAAATTTCAACTACCACTTCCAAAATTCTGTAATGAGATGATATGATCTTGCTGTGAAAAGTGGTAATCATTGGTAGGTATATGTTCCTACCGTGGAATGGTTACCAGAATAAACCATTTACCTCTAATTGGAAAGGGTGTACGTTCTCGATCCTGTTGTCCATATGATATGGGGGAATATGCCCCAAGACCCTCCTAGACTAGAATATAGGTACGTATCTTCTCTGGGATGGCATGCTGATGAGTCATCCAATTTGTGGGAATAGATTTATTTATCTGTTCCTCTGATATTACTTAAGTAGTTGTTAAAATATCCAAGAATATTTTTGAAATATGGGTAGGGATATGCGTATGCCCTTTCACCAGTGAAAAGATGTGTTTGGTGAGATCAGCAGCCGGAATGAGAATATACATCTATTCCATATCTGGAGTAGGTGTATGTGCATCCTCCTGTACACTTTTTTCGGTCAATGGATATTGAATATACTAAGGCATGGGGGCTGAGAGTTGGGTCTGCCACAAATTTATCACCGGAGATTTTTGACAAACATCTCTGGGTGCTACCAAACTAGACTGTGGGAAGGAATGATGAAAATTTGTAGGTGTATGTGCTTTTTGGATGTTTTCTACTAGTTATGGTTGACAGAGATCCTTCAATACTAGCAAACGAGACTGCTGCCAGAATTGGTGATTGTAAACAAGTGTATGTTCCTGTTTACCAGTTTCTACCACATTAGATTTGCGGGATTCTTTAAATGCAGTTAGACGAGCCTACCAACTGGATAATGACTTGTAAGAAGGTTTATATGCCTATTCACAGTACTCCACTGATATTATCCAGTGGGATTGGTTGTAAGTTGTCAGATGAGTCTACTAAGTATCCAAAGTGGGACGGATGGGTGTATGTGCCTACTCATTGCTTGCCATGAAGTTAAATTGAAGGCATTTTCTGGAGGTGGTAGAGGTGATTACCTTCTTATTATTGATTGTACATTGTCCCTAGTTATTCATCATGAATTCCATGGTATGAAAGACTTGGGAAAAACATCTACAGGCAACACCCCCATCATGTTGGGGGTACACTACTGCATGATTCTGGTAGTGATTTTTGGAGGGAGTCCTCAGGAAGGACTCCTTCAATCCTCAATTGTGGCCTTGAATGACTTATTGATCTACCTCCCTATAGTACTAGAGTAATTGATTATTTCATTATAGGGATAATGACCTGAAACTGTTAGTGACGGTGGTTGACACCATTTTATTGTTGATCATTGGCCAAATGAATGAGTATTATTGTTGACCTGGAGGGCCTGTCGAGAAGCGTCCAAATATGGGATTGTACCATGATAGTGATATTCATTTTCCATAACATTATAGTCCCAGTGTTGAGGATTCTCGATTAGTGAAGACGTCTTTCTTGTAGATGGAGATTCAGCTTGATTAGTGGCTGTGAAGTTCATAGATGTTGTCATGGAGAAATACACTCTTCGGATTGAAGGGAGTTCTATGGAAAACATGAATACAACAACATGATCTATTAAAAAACCTTTTTTTAGATGGATACATGCGTGATTAATTCCTTTCTATGGCCTTCCTCTATCAATTGATTGGGGCCTAACATGTTGGTCGCATTGTTAACATGGCCAAGGATTCACGTCGGGTTTACCATTTTGGTTTTATAGTTCCTTTGAAACACATGTTCTATTTTTTAAGATTAAATTTTTCTTGGTGGTTTCCATTTGATTTATTTATGGAATTGGAAACTTTCAATAGTTTCTTATTCAATGGGGACCCAAATTCCAAAGGTAGGTGTTTCTGACGCTTTCGTCGGGGCGCGCGCGCATCCGTCCGTCCGCGGAGGAGGACGCGCGGCTTCGTTACCCCGCATACCCGCCTTCCAAAGGCGGGCGGCATCTGTTCCTTGTTCAGGTACGTCTGCTCCTTGATCGAAACGGGATGATGGGATGTCGGTTCTTCCCTCCATGGATTCCTCCTTGGAGCTCATTACCTAGTCTGGGTCTCCCTCATATATTTAATACGTAGTTCGTGAAACTCTTCCCAGTTACATGTTTCCATGGACGCCGGTTAATTACACTGCTTCTGTCGGGACATTCCAAAGGGTCCAGTTAGGGCAGCAACCTTCAGTCGGGGGAGTAGTCACGTTGAGGCATCAGTAGCATGTCTGGATGCTGGGGAACCTGGCGTGTCTGTCTGTTGTCCCTGGTCACAGGGCTTCTCGAGGGCGTGGAAGCCCAAGGCATCCCACATTGAACGCGGGGAATTATATGCCATAGACACATATCTGAGGTTTTCCTCAGCTTCTCGTGTTTAACACAGGGTACGCTGCGAGTTTAACGTCCAGCGGAGACGAATCAACCCAACCATAGCATTAGCTAGGATAGATTGGATTGAGGGATTTCTCTTGAAGGGATGCCGATACCAGGGCCAGCCCATAGGCAGCTGTGAAGAGTGTACCAACATGGTCTCACCGGGATATGACGGCCCGGGCGAGGATCGGGGTGGATGGTGGATGAATGGAACGGGGGGGGGGAGTGAGATGAGACCATCGCAGGGGCGACGGTGGAGTTGGGCTTGAGCCTTGAAGAGGCTTCCTACGTATCCTCGTGGTAGGGAATCAAAGTCCGCGTAGTTCGGGACGGTGTCGATAAACCGGAATGAGGGTGGACCTTGGTCCGATGGGCTTTGTCGGCGAACCAACGTGAAGGTGGACCTTGGTCCAATGAGATATGGGCTTGAACCCCGGGGAGGCTTCCTATGTACCATGCCTTGACATGGATCAAAGACCACGCGGTTCAGAGGATTTCATCGGTGAACCGACATGAAAGTAGACCCGTGGGTCCACTGGTGGTGGGCTTGAACCTCAGGAAGGTTTCCTACGTACCATGCCTTGACATGGATCAAAGTCCTCATAGTTTAGGTTGGTCACAACGGCTTGCCGTCGGACTGGAATTGCAGTTTAATGTCGTGCAGGACGCAGGTAGAACTTGACGTGAATTGGATAATGGGTGGGCTTGAACCTCAGGGAGGCTTCCTACATACCATGCCTTGACATGGATCAAAGACCTCGTAGTTCAAATGGGGCTTTGTCGGCGAACCGACGTGAAGGTGGACCTTGGTCCACTTGTGGTGGGCTTGAACCTTGGGAAGGTTTCCTACGTACCATGCCATGACATGGATCAATGTGCTCGTAGTTCACTATGGAATGGGGGTGCAGTTTAATGTCATGCGGGACAAGGGAGTGTGCAGTTTAACGTCATGCTGGACGAGGGGCGAAACTCGACGTGAATGAACGACCGAGCAATGTGGCTTGAACCTCATGGAGGCTTCCTACGTACCATGCCTTGGCACGGATCAAAGACCTCTTAGTTCAAATGGGATGAGTCGCAACGGCTTGCCCTTGGACCGGAATGCAGTTTAGCGTCATGCTGGACGGGAATGGGACCCGACGAGAATGAATGACTGGTGGGCTTGAACCTCAGGGAGGCTTCCTACGTACCATGCCTTGGCACAGATCAAAGTCCTCGTAGTTCGCTATGGAATGGGTGTCAGGGTCAGTGCTCACTCTAAGCCCACGTGATTCATGCTTGGTGTGAGAAACAAGAGGTTGCAAGGACCTGACGATCACGTCGTGAAGGATGCGTCTGTGAGATGCGAAGAGGGGATTACACGTTAGGCGGCCCATGGTGCTGGGAGTTACTCCAGGATGGAGGCCCATGTTGTGACAAAGCGCGGGAAAGATGGACCTTTCTCCAAGGATGGGAGGTGCCTCGTTCCATATCACGCCCTCCACTGACCTTGGTGGTGGGGAAGTACGGAGATGCAGAGGTGCAGCCATCCGTTAGGGAACTAGGGTTTCCCTTCTCCTACGAACATACGCCACTCCGAAGAGGGGGATATCATCCCTTGTGGATGGGTGATTCCATTCCCGTGGAGACGAGTGGTGTAAAGAATGTTCGAGCTAGGGGGACCCTTCACGAGAGGCATGAGGTTGGAGCACAGTTTAACGTCATGTGCTGAGGACGCAGTGCTTGGCAGTTTAACGTCCAGCAGCTCGGACGAGGTGGGTTCACTCCACACCCTTAGGAATTACATAACCGGTACCCTCTATTCCTTGGGGAAGGGAAGGTACCAGTAAGGCCATGATTAAGGGGGGTTGTGGGATGAACCATCAAAGGGTCCACGTTAGCATGGCTATGCGAAGAAGCAATAACCGTTAGCGTGCCTATGCGAAGAAGCATTAGGCGAAGCAATGCTACGGGCGGTATTGTCCATGGGACTTTGAAATCACATCGTGCAAACCTGGAGGGTCGCACGGGAAGAGGAATCACTAAGCAATGGAGTGTGCTTCGCGAAGTGGAGTGCCTTGGCCTTAGCATGGGGCATAGGTGTGAGTGGAAGGTGCTTCGCGAAGTGGAACAGTGTTCGCGGAGCATTGCCTCGCGAAGAAGGGGTGCCTCACGAAGCAGGGTCCTGCGAAGCAGTGTACTTCGCGATGTGTAGCGATCCTACCATTGCATAGGGATCATTAGTATGGGTTGGGTTTTTCGCGAAGCATAAGTGCTCCGCGGCTGCCCGGGTTCTCTTGGGAATCCCCTTCCTTCTCGAATGCCCTTGAGCTTCGTGAAGGGCATCTCTCTCGGAAGAGGGGCTCAAAACGAGACAAAGCAGAGTCGTCTCGCGAAGTAGGAATACCTCACGGAGCTCATGATTACCAGGGCAAAGAGTGCTTCGCGATTCAGGAGAGGAGAAGCCGAAAGGTCGGATTGTCCATCTCTTGGACTCAGGGGGAGTTCAGTATTTATAGGGAAGGGGCGCCGCGAAGCAGAACTCGCGTGCCGCCTCCGGTGCTTCGCGGCGCGCTCGCGAACGTCAACAGCGTTCGCGGAGCATCACCGCCTCGGGAGCTTCGCGGCGGCTCGCGAACGTCAAAGGCCTTCACGGAGAATCATCGCCTCCGGAGCTTCGCGGCGGCTCGCGAATGTCAAACGCGTTCGCGGAGCATCACCGCCTCTGGAGCTTCGCGGCGGCTCGCGAACGTCAAACGAGTCCGCGCAACATCACCGCCTCTGGAGCTTCACGAGGCCGCAAGGGTCGGAGCGCTTCGCCGCGGGGCTTCGCGTCGGTGCTTCGCGTCGGTGCTTCGTGAGGTAGCGCGCCTGCCTTCCTTTTTTTCTCTTTTCTTTCGGGCCATATTTTGGCGCCAACAAATTCCCCCCCTCAGACTTGGAGCCGCGGAGGGAAAGGGTCGGATTCTGAGGGAACATCGCCAAAATTGTCGGTGGTTCACGATGCCGCTCCGCGAAGGGGGCCCGCGATGATGACTGGGGCCGCTGATCCGGACGCGCCGCGATGCTCCGCGCGGGGGAGGTGTGCCGCGATGCTCCGGAGTCGCGCACCTATAAATAGGGGGGTTGACCTCTATTTTCTTTACATTCCTTCCTTGTCATTTTGTGCTCTCGACTTCGCGAAGCTCCGCATACTCGGCGACAGCCCTCCACGAATTGAGCTTTGCGGTGAACCGAGGGTATCCGACTCTGCGTCTGTGCCAAGCAAACCTCTGCTTGTCGGCCTTGGCCAGACTTTGCGGCTTGGTCCCGCGACCGATCTTCGCGATCCGGCTTCGCGATTCAGCTTCGCGGTCGAGCTGAGAAAATTCTTTTCTGAGGGCTAGAGTTAAAATGTCCCATCAAGAGGCTGTATTGGGGGTGCTTGCAGATGCTGCTCGTCGGGATGAGATGACCAACTGTCCAGGCTTGGGGGAGATGATCCGAAGCCACTCGGATCACACTTCTTTGACAGATCTGTTATTGGAGGGTTAGAAGGATTATCCTCAATGCAAGAAACTTCCATTGTACGGCTTCGGGCTGAGGGATGACGTCTTCATCCCTGAGGCGAGTAGGGATGAACCAGCTTGCTGGTTCAGGAGCATACCATGCCATCACCAATGGTTCAGGGCGGCCGATGTTCACGCACAAGAGGACTTCACACCCGTCACTGGTGACTGTCTCTACAACCATGTGAACGACATTGACGGGAGGCCACTGCAACCGGAGACGTCCCCTCCTCTCTACCGTACCATGCTGAAGGCGGCATTGCAGGATTCGAAGAAAGGATGGTCCGATGAGTGGGACCTGCGCCAGGGCGGCAACTTTACTAATGACTGGGCCTGGGCCTACTGGGTAGGCACCTCATGCAAGGAGTTCGGGGCCGAGCTGAAGAGAGTGGGGTTGTATGAGGCGGCGTGGGCCTCCCAATTCCACATTTAACAACCCAAGCAACTGATGCCGGAATTGCTGAGAAGATGGTCGTCTAGGACCAACACTTTTCACCTGCATCACAGGGAGGTGGACATCAGCCTGTGGGATGTCCACCAGATTTCTGGGGTCCTGATCTTGGGGGCCATGTATGACGAATTCCTCCCCGTCATCAGCGCATGGGGGGATATGGAGCAAATGTCGCGACTGGCGTCGACGCTGATGGCACTTGTCCCTGGAGAGGACAATGAGGCAGTGAGGGATGTCCATTTTAGGAGATGGTTCAAATGCTTCCTGAACTTCCCAGAGAATCGATAGTTCCCTCTGAGGCCTCGAACTTGTCCGAGAGCGGCCCAATGGGGCAAGGGGCACTCATAATGGCGGGTCTTGGAGGACAGCCAATGGAAGACTTGGGGTTACAGTGTCAGCATTGAACCAAAGCCGATAGTCAGGCTGGCAGCGTTCATCGCGGCTCTCATGTGTGGTTGGATCCTACCGGTGAGAGATACAAGCATGGGGGTACGGCCCAGCTCGTTTATCATGGCGTCGATGTTGGCCATGGGGCAGCGGATCAATCTGGGGATTCTGATGCTCACCAAACTGTACAGAATGCTGCGGCACATTAGCGAGAGAAAGAAGTCGCCAAGGATATGCGGGCCCTTCCACATCTTGTATGGGTGGATCACAATGCATATCAGGGGGATTTATGAGTATCCAAACCCTATTTCACCACAGGGATCGAACTTCCGCCCCTCCATCCTGAACGCGGTCGGGAGCTTCCTGTTCAAACTGGCCGTTCCGATGGTACTGAATCGGGTGTGGAGGGTAGACAAATTTAATTTCCACCCCTTACCCTTGCCGACGGGGATACTTACTGATGACGGGTGGGGAACAGAATAACATAGAGCTTACATCCTGGCCTTTCTAGGTGGAGTTTTGGTGGCATGGATAGATCGTGAGCAACTCTATGAACCGTACACCCCGCATCAGTTTGTGAGGCAGTTCCGGTGCCTCCAGCGGCTGACCCCGCAGGTCTACTGGGAGGTGCATCACGAGGAGTACCCATGTTTGATGAGGTAGTTGTGGATCATGTTCACACGGGAAGATGGGAAGATGCGGATTGCATTACCTCTACCCACTGCTGCTTTCGGATTGGTGAAGGAGTACGCCATTAGTTGGGAGGCTGCTTACCCAGGGGAGATGCTGAAGCAACCAACAATCCTTGTCGGTAACGGTGGGCCTCCTCTATCTCGAGGTCAGGGTCGGAGGGCAGCAAGGGCCGCTCGCGGTAGTGGGGCTGCCTTGGCGGCGAGACCCGCACCGGCCGAGGGTATGTCAGCAACGGTGGATCCGATGATTCCGGAAGAGCAGGGTCATTCCGAGGGGCAACCACCGATGGGATTTCATAGGATATCCACTCAGGCTCCGGGGAAGCGTCTGCGTCATATTGACATGGCATAGGATGCCGTTTTCCCGGAAGCTTGGGACATTTGGGATGTCAACCGGAAATTCCTCAGCCCACCAAAGATATGGGCCCACCTGAATCGCCTCGGGATGGAATTAGCGGGAATAGGCCCAGTTCAGGCTGGATTCATGGCGTCTCCGGCAGAGGAAAAACAGTACCTGGACGAGCTGGAGGATTACGTCCACTCCAGTGGTGTCCCTCACCCGATGACAGAACGGGTGAGGGTACTGTTGAATCAAACGATCCCCCCACAGTTATCGGCTGTCGATCTGAGGGAGTGCTTCCCCTTGCCGGAGGAATCGGAGGACTCCTCTTGGGAGGATGAGGCTGGAGGAGGGAGCCCGTTGGAGGAGGGCGAGGTCGGAGACCAAGGCTCAGAATCCGACGACTTTGCGGAGGCTCTCGAGGTAGCATTCCGAACTTCTCTCCTTACGATCTGTTCTTGGGTCCTTATGGACTTCTCACCAATGTTTGAGTCATGTAGGAGGAACTTGTCTGCAGGCCTCGTTCTCGCTCCTTGGTGGGTGATTATGCGGGACCTTCAGAACCCGCGCCTATGGCTGCGTCCAGTTCCGCGTCTGGTAGGACCAGGGTGCCCGAGGTGGCTCCTCTGGAATTTTCAGACCTTCCAACAGTATACGGAGGGCCTCGTCCCGTAGTCCCATCAGCAGAAGCTCAAGAGTAGGGCCAGGAGGTCAATCTCCGTAAGTCTCATCTACTGGTCTCCTCGTTGTCACTTGTAGGCCATGCCAACTAACGTTTATGTCCCTCTCTGTCGTACAGTTCTTCGACTAGCGTGGGCTGTTGTGGAAAGACTGGTTGGGATGTCTGGTGGAGCCCCTCCTAGGGGCATGCCAGTGATGGTGGTGATAGTTCCCCCATCTCCTCAAGCTACGACACACACCATCACTAGCGGGACCATCAGCGGGGCCGTACCCGAAGTCATTGAGGTGGACTCCGAGGAAGAGGATCAATCGGTCGGTCCCAGTCCTGTCGCGCCTGCTTCGGCGTCAAGTGTCATACTGGATTCAACACCAGATGTAGATCCTACCGAGGATTTATTGCGGGCGTATCCCACGTACGAGCCTGCTGATTGTGCGGACTGGGATGAAATGGCCTCCGACGAGGAAGACAGCAGCATAGTCCGCCGCCGGTCATGGAAGCTAATCACGCGCTTTATCAAGGACACCCCCCAAGCGCAATGGCTGGCCGAAATGGATAGACTCTGCTCGCGATTGCGCGAACTGTGTGTTGGGGGAGTGGATGCCCAACGTCCTCACGCGCTCATCCGAGATCTTATGTCTGAGAAGATCCGGGAGCATGATCGTGGGCTCAGCGTGGGCTAGCAGTGGAGGAAGGTGACCAGCATCAAGAAGCTCCAGGAGGCTGAAGGCAAAGTCCAACAGATGCAGACCCAGGCAGACGAGCTTTCAGCCTCTCTTGATGGACAATCTGAGCTGGTCTCGCGACTGAAGGCTCAGCTGACAGAGGTAGAAGAGAAGATGAGGCAGACCTCTGGAAAGATGGTTGTCGTCCAAGCAGGCATAGAGAGGGCCAAAACCAGGACTGACGAACTGCGCCCCACCGCTGCTAAGGAGGAGTGGGAGTTGATTCAGCGGTAGCAAGCCCTGGATGCCACAAGTCAACGAGTGGCGGAGCTGCAACGCTCTTTTGACGGGGTCAACCCATCCATGGGGGGAGTCAACCCCCGGGTATTGTAACAAACCCAAAAAACTTTTATTGGTACTTTCGTGCTTCAACGTTTTTATGCTGTAGCGTGCATGACTTCCACTGTTTGAATTACCTTGTTACATCCCTACAATGTTTGCAGGACGTTCGGCGACAATTCCCCAAGCCCACGTGGGTCGAGCCCGATGTGAGAAACATGAGATAGTTTCCCTTTCATCCCTCCAAACATTGGAGTGGGGATCATGCTCTGGGCATCCGGGATTCGGATTACCATTCCGAATTTCTGAAATACGGGTGAGGCCTGATCGGAGAAGGAACTTTCAGGATAGCCGAATTACCGTTTCTTTCGAGTGCTCTTATGCACGAATGGGGAAACGCCAGGGGCGCTGAAATTGGTCCAAACAGATGAAAATGGGAAGTGTGAATCATGATACCCAAGATTCGGAACACTGTGGGGATGGCGTGACAATAAGGGACAACCGTTAACCTTGGAGGAGAAGTGGTATCCTTACTACGTTAGCCTGAAATGGGGACAACAAATGAGGGTTAACCATTGACCATGTTCGAAACACGGGACCATGTCACAAATGTTGTTGATCAATCCTTCGGGACGTTGGCCCAGGACAGTTGGCAGACCATAGGTCAGACATCCATACAGTTAGGGGGTCCTTCCAGACATGACCCGTCTTCCGGAACGTTGGCCCAGGATGGTAGGTGAGCCGATGTGGCATAAGACCAGGCTGTTAGGGGGTTCTTTCAGACATGAAAAGGGGACGAGGGTCCGAATAAGGGGAACGCAAAGCGTGGAATATGGAGTGATGGTTTGTTCGAACAGAATCCAACGCATAGGTAGTTACACCATCGTGGTGGGAGCACACCAGATAGGCGCATCGGTCAGATCATGGATCATTCTTTCTTTGGGACAGGGCCTCTCTAGCGAGAAGATCTGTCACTTCCCAATGGGATCTTGGGGCATCCTGAACTTGTTCAGGGTAGAACCGCAATTTAGTGTCATGCGTTGAGGACACACAGACTCCTGTAGTTTAATGTCATATGATAGGATGTGGAACAAAAGGAAAGATCCCAGGGAGCGTGTGGCGTGGTATATATGAAACCGACGTGAATGAGGACTTGGAGTCCAAATCATACCACATACCCCTAGAGGAAACTCTTCAGATCGAGGGACCAAGAGTAAGGATTAGGCTGGGCCCGAATCAGAGTGGTCAGGCGTTCCTACGTACCCCATGAGGATGGGAATCAAGCCATACATAGTTTTGGAAATGCAGTTTAACATCATGAGGGACGATAAGAAGCCTGGTCGCGTTGGTACACATCCTGCCAAAACTACTAAGCCCTCGTGAGTCGTGCTCGGTGTGGGAAACAAGCAGTAATGGTGGGAGTTTCCCGACAAAAAGGGGTAGGTTAGCGCAAAGGGATGCTCGGTGAATACCGGCACAATGACACTAGCACGATCATTTAGCGCATCTGGATGTGCAAAGAGAATGACCCATGTATGATGGAATTCCACTTGAACACGAGGAAGTGGAAATGTGTGAATCATGGCCCTCACGACTCAGATCACGATGATGGCAGCATGACGATGGAGGATGACTGCTGACCATGTTCGCAACACAGCATCCTGTCGCGTTGGCCTAGAATGGGGACAGACAAATGAGGGTTGATCGTTGACCATGTTCAAAAAACGGGACCATGTCACAAATGTTGTCAAATATCTGTAGGGATGTTGGCCTGAAACGATTGGAGGGCCCTTACGTCCAGCATTCAGGGAGAGCCCTTAAGCCTAGTATCCATGTCGTCCGAGGGACCTTTTGAATGTGGAAGAGGATTAAGATCCAAATAGCGAGCTCGCGATGTTTGGTCATGGGATGAGGGGAATGTCCCTATGAAAATCCCACACTTCGGACTCTTTGTCGAAACACGTCTAAATACGGCAATGAGATGTATTAGATAGGGGGAGCAGATTCCTTTCCCATGGGGAGATCTTAGTTTTAGGGTCGTAGAATTCGGACCATGGATGGGTAAGGGAAGCATGGGATACATGGCAAGGTGGTTACAAAACCTGACGTGAATGAGGACCTAAGCCCTACTTACCATGCATTCTTTGGGGAAATGCTCGAGTCGAGGGACCAAACATGAAGGTTAGGCTGGGCCTGCGGGAAAGTTTCCGGGCGCTCCTACATATCTCATAAATATGAGAATCAAGTCGTACGTAGTTCTTAAGGGTGGTATGGTAAGGTACAAGTGCCAGGGGAAAAGGGAAGTGTGGGCGTGGCCCTTGCACTAAAAGAAGCAGAATTTGATAAAACTTGTTTGTCCTTTAAGGTGAATGGTTTTTTTTGTGAAGCGACAGACCTATAATAGTATGTCATGATGTTGCCACAAGGATCAAGTTGTGATGGGCATTGACAAATGGCATGGCACGTGACCAATACCCAACGTGACGTCCTCTATAACGAGGTCATCACAATTCAGTGCCGTTTTCGTCGTGCGGGCAGGACGATAATGTCACAGTTTAGGGTCGTATGATAGGACCACAGACCATGGGAGCCCTAAAGGACGCCATATTGTAGCTTTGTCCCCCTGACATGCAAAGGTGCACTGAGGGATAACGCCAAAAGGGTCGAGATTCTACCTGGACATGATGAGGTGGAAAATGATGTGAATCATTCAACCAACATCCGAGGACTGAAGGGGATGGCGTGACAACAGAGGATTACTGCTGAACATGTTCGCAACACAGCATCCTCTCACGTTAGCCTGAAACGGGGACAAACAAAAGAGCATCGACCGCTGACCATATTCGCAACGCGGGATTTTACCGATTTGTTGTCCAAAACCCTCGGGGGCGTTGGCCCGTAACAGTAGGAGAGCCCTTGGGCGTAGTATCCAGGCCGTTATCGGGGGTCCCTCCGGGTGTGAATGGTAATGGAAGTCTGAATGGAGGGGAACACGAATCTTGACAAGTGGAAGTAACTTGATCATGTTGAATCTGACACTCTTGGTCCTAGACCAGAGTACTCTTTACACATGGGTTGGTAGCTGCATGGATTTGAGGGACTCAACTTGAGGGTGATCGAGAGATGGCGGATTCTCGTGAAAAGGGGGGCATGGTTCCCAAAGCCTTGAATCATGACTACATACCCCCCTCCTGGGGAGGGATAGACCAAATGGCCTAGGTGACCGGGAGATCAGGAGATCTCTAGGAGGTGGGACTGGACCCGAAGCCTAGACATTCAGGTGGTCCTACGTATCCCATGAAGATGGGAATCAAGCCACACGTAGTTCTTGAAGGGTGCCTTTTAATGTCATGATGGACAAGGAATATGAGGGCTAACCCTCAGAACGGGGGGTGCGCGTGGTGCAGCTATTGCAAACCCGACGTGAATGAGGACAAAATCCCGCACCACGCCACGCGGTCCCGTAATCGGGGTCCTGAAGGCAGGACCAGAGGGGTGAATTTGCTGAACTCAAGCTGGGCCCAGAGACAAGGGGTCTGGGCATTCCTACATATCATGTCAAGATAGGCATCAAGTTGAACGTAGTTCCAAATGAGAATCTTAGTTTATGGTCTTAGAGCTCGGACCGTGAGTGGTGACCACTTCCCGAGTAAGCATAGATGTCAACCCGATCCCTAAGCCCACGTGAGTTAAACTCGGTGTGGGAAACAAGGGGGGTATCCTCATCGCAATACATGGGGCATCCATCAAAGGGTAGTTGGCAGAGAGCCCCAAATGGCACCTTCGACGCAGCTTGTTCCCCCAACGCATGGACGTGCATGGAGGAAAAGTACCAAGAGCTCCGAGACTCTACTTGGACATGATGAAGTGATGAAGGGTGTGAATCGTGTACCCGACATTTTGGGCCTAATGGTTTGGTGTGGCGAGAGAGGAAAATTGTTAACCATGGTGGAAACACAGCATCCATCGCATTAGCCTGAGGTGGGAACAACAAATGAGCATCGACCGCTGACCATATTCGCAACGCGGGATTTTATCGATTTGTTGTCCAAAACCCTCGGGGGCATTGGCCTGTAATGGTAGGAGAGCCCTTGGGCGTAGTATCCAGGATGTTATCGGGGGTCCCTCCATGTGTGAAAGATGATGGAAGCCCTAATAGAGGGATACACAATGCCTGGAAAGTGGGTGCGGACGTGTTCGAGTAAAGCTTGGAATTCCAGGTAATGAACCGGAGTACTCTTAGGCACATTGGTGAACCGCCGAAAGGGGATCGATGAAATAGCTCAGTAGGGATAGGTACATGGCGTGGTCATTACGAGACCGACGTGAATGAGGACATAATCCCACACCACCCACACCACACCATATAATCCTCTCATGGAGGAAGGGTAGACCAAGGGGCCAAGGTGGGATGAAGATTCCTGAGAGATGGGGCTGGACCCGAATCCTAGACGTTCAAGTGGTCCTACGTATCCCATTAGGATGGGAATCAAGCCACACGTAGTTCTCCTGATGTAGTTTAACGTCATACGGGACGAGAAGAGGAGTAATATACCCCTAAACAAAGGAGGTGTATGGTATGGCGAAGAAGCCGTCGTGAATGAGGACATAGTCCCACACCACACTATACCCTCCTATAAGGGAGGACCTGGGTCGTGGCCTGGAAAGGCCAAGGGGCCTGATGGTTAGGCACTGGTCAGGAAGGCCTGACCTGCTTGCAGTTTAATGTCTTGCAATGAGGATGAGGGTCGGGGACCCGAGGAGGCCGAGGGGCCTGAGGCTGGGCCTCGTAAAGGAGGACGTACGGCATGGTACATGATCCCGACGTGAATGAGGACATAGTCTCAGACCACACCGTACACCCCGGGTGAAAGATTGGGAGGAGGGGCCCGAGAAGGCCAAGGGGCCTATGGTCAGGCATCAGTCAGGAAGGCCGGACTGGATGGCAGTTTAACGTCTTACAGTAAGGACGGGGGGCCATTGGCCCGAGGAGGCCAAGGGGCCTGAGGCTGGGCCTCGTAAGGGAGGGCGTACGGCATGGGACATTATCCCGACGTGAATGAGGGCATAGTCCTACACCACACCGTAGACCCCTATGGGGAATCAGGGCCGTGGGCCCGATCGCTAGCACCACCCCGGGGGAAGTTTGTCACCTCGGGATGGGGCAGAATGAATCACTGCACTCGATGGCTGGGACATCTCTGGGTGGATACGAAGATCCAGGGCACTGTTGACCATGTTCGAAACACAGTGTTCCTATGGTGACCCGATATGGGAGCAACAAATGAGCGTCGACCACTGACCAAATTCGCAACGCGGGACTTGTATCGGCTTGTTGCTTGAAAACCCTCGGGGGCGTTGGACCGTAATGGTAGGAGAGCCCTTGGACGTTGTATCCAGGCAGTTCTTGGGGGTCCCTCTAGGTGTGAAAGATGATGGAATCCTAGTCAAGGAGTGGATGAAGTACAGTTGTATCCATCCATGAGAGAGGCAAACATCTCCAGGGGGGATGTACAGCCGGGTCGAGGCTTGCTCGATGTGAGTTGGTGCAAAAGTGTGCACCCTGCCATATCTTAACCGGAGGGGAAGATCTTGGCTTTTGGGCTGGGCCAACGGACGAAATGCCCCGGCGTTCCTACGTATCTCATGAGGATGAGAATCAAGCCATACGTAGTTCTTGAAGGCCATGCAGTTTAGCGTCGTGCGGTGAGGACGTGGGAGGATAGAAGAAAGGGAGTGGGCACATGGTGTGACCCTTACAATCCTTGTGCGAGCGGGGTCGTGTGAGTGGGGCTAAGAAATCCTACTCCCTGCTATACAGGGATCCTCCAAGGAAACTACCCCCAGGGGGGATAGTGGAAGAGAAATTCTTGGGGCTGGGCTCAAGACGAGGCGTCCGAGCGTTCCTACATATCCCATAAAGATGAGAATCAAGCCACACGTAGTTCTTGACATGCAGTTTAACGTCATGCAGGACGAAGAGCATCTCATTTGGGGATATGTATGGTACAACAAGTAATCCGACATGAATGAGGACGTAGTACCACACCATACCGTACAATCCCGTAAGAGGGTAAGTCGGGGAAA
Organism: Viscum album; assembly: GCA_963277665.1. Lineage (NCBI taxonomy): Eukaryota > Viridiplantae > Streptophyta > Magnoliopsida > Santalales > Viscaceae > Viscum > Viscum album. Next base: position 130,503,577 of record OY728134.1, on the reverse strand, counting down.
AAATGAGGGGGCCTGGCGCCAGACCGTGGTCAGGGAGACCTGACCAGCTTTTGGTTTAACGTCTCGCGGTGAAGACGGGGGAACGAGGCCCAAGAAGGCCAAGGGGCCTGAGGCTGAGCCTCGGTCTGGAAGGCCTGACTGGCTTGCAGTTTAACGTCTTGCAGTAAGGACGGGGATGCAGTTTAAGGTCGTGCGGGACCATCTCACAGTTTAGGGTCGTGCATGACCCTCTCGCATTTTAGGGTCGTGCAGGACCACTTTTTCCCAAGGCAAAGTATCTCTTGAGGAATTTGGCATTGGTGGGAGGGGATATACAATCTCCATCTGTAGTCACCAGGGAGTATGCTCCATTGGGGGTAAACCTTATGGATGATATAAGGCCCTTCCCATTTGGGTTCCAATTTGGGCGGCTTCCTGCCGGGAATCATTGGCGCTCGAAGGGCCAGTACCAGGTCGCCCTGTAGAAAAGAGCGGAGACGAACCTTCTTGTCGAAGGCCCTCGCTATCTTGTCATGATGCCTTTCCAGATTGTGCAGGGCACGAAGCCGGTTCTCGTCCAGTGCTTCCAGTTCAGCTAGACGGATCTCGGCTACCTCATCTGATGTCGGGTGATCATAAACTACAGTGCGTAACGATGGCAGATGGATCTCAATGGGTAGGATGGCCTCAGCTCCGTACACCAGGGAATATGGGGTCACCTGGGTAGAGTTGCGAGTCATCGTCCGGTAAGCCCAAAGGGCGTTGGGGAGCTTGTCCGGCCAACTTTTCCTGTTCTGACCAACCATCTTATGCTGAATGTTAGAGAGGGTCTTGTTAAATACCTCGATCTGTCCATTCTCCTGCGCGTGGTAGCGGGAGGTATGGTTTGACCGGATGTTGTACTTGGTGTACAATTTCTTCAATTCAGCCGCTCGGAAGTTGGTGTCGTTATCGGTGAGGACGGCGTGAGCTACCCCAAACTGGTGGATAATGTTGGAGCTCACAAAGTCAACGATGGAACGGGCCTTGACCTCTTTAAGAGGAACTGCCTCTGCCCACATGGAGAAGAAATCTGTACCAGTCAGGATGAACCTACACTGGAGGGCTGTTGCCGGTGGATACGGTCCCACTACATCAAGCCCCCATACCGCAAATGGCCAAGAGTACTTGGTGGGGTGGAGGGGCTCTGGCGGCCGATGCAGGAAGATGGTGTGAACTTGGCATGCGTGGCATCTCTTGGCATACCCAATATAATCGTGAATCATAGAGGGCCAAAAGTACCCTAACCTCCGGATTTGCTGGGACAGCTTCGGCCCAGCTTGATGGGCGCCACAGGAACTGGTGTGAACCTCTTGCATGACTTGAGGTATCTCTACTCCTTAGATGCAACGGAGGGGGACACCATAGAAACTCTGCTTAAAAAGGATCTGTTCCAGACTAGGGCCGCTCTGGAGGGTAAATTGCAGCGCACATCATCAGATTCGCTCGCGCTCGGCCCGGTCGTCCGGGAGGTGACCATTTTGGAGATACTCGACAAATGGTGCCCTCCAGTCGAGAGTGGCTTCAATCACTGCGTCTGACGAACCCGGGACCCCTGACGTGGAGGGTCCGGTGGTGAGGTGGCCTACCCGTAGGCCGTCATTGTCCTCTTGGGTGACAGGAGCAATAACTCTCCGGTGTGCCACATGTATGATCAAATAATCTTGCTCGGGTTCCGTGAGCGATGCGGCCAAGCTAGCCAGGGCGTCCGCTTGGCCGTTCTGCGACCGTGGGACATGGGTAACCACTGGTCGAGAAGAGAATTTGGCCATTAGGCGGAGGGTGTACTCCAGCAACGGTGCAAGCTACGGCTTCCTGATGATGTAGTCGCCATTAACCTGTTTGATTACCAGCTCAGAATCTCCCTTCACATGTAGATGGGGAACATGGATCTCAAGGGCCAACTCGAGGCCGGTAATGAGAGCCTGGTACTCTGCCTCATTGTTCGTACAACCTTCTGACAGCAGGAATGAGTATGGCAGGACGACCTGCACCGGGGTGATGAAGACAATACCCAGGCCCACTCTGTTGAGCTTGGGATCGTTGAGCCTCCTACCGGTGGGGCTCCGAGAGGCGTAGTCGAAATGCATTTGCCAACACGGGACAACATGATCGACCGAGAGGATCGTCTCGTCAGGGAAATCCAGGTCCAGGGATTGATCTGCGGAGGTTGGATGGGCAGCTAAAAAGTCTGCCAACGCCTGTCCCTTAATGGCCTTCTGAGGTACGAACCTGATATCAAACTGCTGGAGAATCACCGCCCACTGTGCGAGTCGGACAGTCAGCATAGGGCGGTTCAGGATGTACTTCAGTGGGTCTACCCGGGAGACCAATTGCACCTCATGGTGCTATAGGTAATGTCGCAACTTCTGCATGCTGAATACGAACGCAAGGCCGCTCTTTTCGATTGGGGGTATCTTATCTCCGTATCGAGAAGCATGCGGTTGAGATAGTAGAGGCTGTTCTCAGTACCCTCGTTATTCATCTGGGCGAGCAGCGCACTGAGGGATTTCTCCAGGGCGGTCACATAAAGGACCAGCGGCTTTCCGGAGACGGGTGGCATCAAGACCGGAGGTTGGAGCAGATACTGCTTGATTTCCTCGAAGGCAGTCTGACACTCCTCATCCCATTCGTAGGCGGCGCCCTTCTTCATGAGCCGGGAAAAGGGATTACACTTGCCGGCCAGATTCGTGATGAATCGGCGTATATAGGCTAAGTGGCCTTGAAGGCCTCGAAGCTCCTGAATGTTTCTCGGGGGAGGAATTTGGATGATGACATTGATCTTCTCTCGGTCGATCTCGATACCTCGGTATCTGACAACAAAGCTCAGAAACTTCCCGGAGGTGACCCGAAGGCACACTTCAATGGGTTCATCTTCAGGTGACGGGAACGGAGGAAACCAAACACTTTCTTGAGGTCTTTGATATGGTCCTAGCGCAAACATGATTGGACTACGAGGTCGTCCACGTAGCATTCCACCAATGTCCCAAGGATCGGTTTGAATATGTGATGCATGGCCCTCTGATAAGTGGCACCTGCATTCTTCAAACCGAATGGCATAACCTGGTAGCAGAATATGACCTGGGGAGCCCTGAATGCAGTGGACTCCTCGTCTTCAGGGGCCATCCTGATTTGGTTGTACCCAGAGTATCCATCCATGAAAGAGAGAGCCTGGAACTCGGCTGTGGCGTCAATCAATAACTCCGTCACTGGGAGTGGGAAGTCATCCTTTGGGCAGTGGCGATTAAGATCGCGGAAGTTGATGCAGACTCTGAACTGCCCATTCTTCTTCCTGACTGGCACAATGTTGTCAAGCCACTTGGGGTACTGGACCTCCTTAATGAAGTTGTCTTTGATAAGCTTGTCAACCTCAGCCTCAACCAGAGCACCATGAGAAGGGTGCATCTTCCTGGGGGGCTGCTTAAACCGACGGTGTTTTACCGGGAGGCCTAGATGGTGAACGGATACCTGTGGATCTAGTCCTGGAATCTCGTTGTAACTCTAGGCAAACACATCATGGTGCCGTTTGAGGAAGTCTACGTACTGCTGCCGCTCCTCGAGGGACATGGCGCACTGATCAATGTGGATTTCGGATCCGCCTCGCTACCAAGGTTCACCTGTACCAGTTCATCAACCGTGGTAGAGACTCCCTCTTCAAAGGCGGGGGGAGCATCATATAAGTATTCCTCCCCACCCTTAGGGGGACTTCCCACGACGGAAGATATTGTCGGGCTATCGAAACCCGAGGGGCAGCTGGTGCCGGCTTGGGCAGCAGCGGTCATTATATCGGGAGACCCACTTTCCATTGAGACCGTAGCAATGAAGGCATTCGATCCTATCCCATCTGGCCTTCGGCCTAAGGGGCCACGTTTGATAATATCAAAGCAGTGGTGGCGTGTCGGCCTGAGTCGGTGGATTCCAGCCTGACAGAAGAGACACGTATGGCGTACTGCTGTCGTCATAAGATTGACGTCCCGGTACCGTACATGGGTAGGATGTTCCAGGATGACCTGAGCCTGGTTGATGTAGGAGTACAAGGTGATTTTCTGCCGTCTCTTGGACACGGGAACATACCTTCCTTGCGTACCCGAAACAACAAAACATTGCACCATGTCGGGGGTCGTGGCCTCCAACCGGTGGATCGGAATAAAGTAGGCATCATCCATGCTTTCCCAAGGATCACCTGTGACCGGGGCGGGTCCATCCTCACTTACCAGGATTTGTTTACCCTTACTTTTGTAATAACCCGCATCCAGATAGTGGGCCTCACAAGAAGCGAAAGGGGATGCATCTCCTTGGAGCACACCTACTCGACCGTTGAGGGAGTACTTGAGGCACTGGTGATACGATGAAGGGATCGCTGCATGCAGATGGAGCCATGGCCTACCCATCAACGCGTTGTAGGCGGTGTCCTGAGAGACGACCATGAACTCGGTGCTGGCAACTAAGCCACTGAACTGAGTCCTCAGGCGGATCTTGCTGACTAGGGTTTGCTCGGTCCTGTCGTACCCCTGGATCCTGAGGTCAGAGGGAGTCAAATCACCTTCAGACAGACCTAGCTTTCCCAAGGTCTGGGTCGGAATTTGATTGATTCCAGAACCCATGTCAACGAGGTAGCGATAGATTTCCATGCCATTAAAGTGGCCAATGATGTATAGTGGGCGAATTTTCCCCTGTATAGGAGGGTCCTCATCTCCACCGGAGAACGAGATAACCGCCTAACACTCGGCTTTTTCAATCACCTCGGTATGGAAGGCTTCTGCAGCTGCTACCTCCGTCTCAAACTGGAGGGGGCTCCTTAGGGCCTCGGCAAGTGCCTCACGCATTTCGGACAACAGGCAAAGGGCCTCAAGGATGGAGAGCCTTGCTGGAATGCTGGCCAGGTGCTTCAGGACATCATACTTTCGTGCCAAGCGCGAACTTCTCCTTACAGGAGGTCGCTCGGTACTTGGAGGCACAGCGGGTCATGCCGGTTGGACCGGCAATCGGCTAGTACTGCATACATCCTGCTGCCTACTAGTAGAAGCCTGGAGGATAGTCGCCGGACTAGGATTGGATAGCAGAGGCTGGCCTGTAGCTGGGCAAGACTGACTGTGATACGAACGAGGCAGCTCTCCCCGATCCAGTAGCACAAACGGCGGTGGAGGTAGAGATGAGGGCGTTAGATGGGGTTGCGCATGCTGAGATCGGCGCTGAGCCTGCTGCCTGGTCTCAGTAGCATGCACGGCTTCGCCAAAACTGCCTGGTGACATACATTGATGACCGGCGCGGTTGCGATTCCGCTGACGTTGACGTCGGCTGGGAATGTTGGGGAGGTCTGCCCGGTGTTCTCCCTCATCGTGGGTCATATAAGGCTTTACCAGCTCCACGGTGTTAACCGAAGCGTACCCTTGACTGTCACTCGAGGAGTCATCCACCTCTAGGCAGATTCTGGGAGGAATCCCCATCTCATGGGGCATAAAATCACCGAGAGTGTGGGATGACGATGGCACCGGCGGTGCGCGTTGCTTCTTCTTGTGTCTCCGTTTCTTGCCCTTTTGGGAAGAGGTCGACTGTGAAGATGATGCGGAGGCACCAGCTACTTCTTTAGAAGGCTCCGACTGCTTCAGGAGCGCCCGGATTATACCGTGGTCACGAACGACAGTTTTTCGAGCCATCCAGTCTCCGTATTTCCGGGATCCGCGGCTGGGGACCTGCTGCCACTCGCTTTCGCTGTCGATGCCGATCTCTGATCCTGCAAAGACACTCTCCACTTGTGCTGGTGCCAGGCCCAACTTGACTATGTTGTTGTTGAACTGGTCTTGAAGCCAGTCTTTAAACACATAGCATTGCTTGAGGGTTTTCCCTAGAATCTGATGATAAGGGCAGTAGTTGGGGTGGTCGGTGAGATTTGCCTCTGCCGGCCTTCTGCACTCGGGCAGGCGCACGATCCCTTTCTCTAGAGCACTTCGGAAATAGCCAGGGACCTGATTTTCGTTAAACGAATAAGTCTGGTTCCTTCTTTCCGGATAGGGGGCCCTGGGGGCCTGGCCTTGACGAGGGGCCGGAGGGGCCTGCCGAGGAGGCGGCGCCTAATTGTCTCGCCTAGGTGGCGGTGGCGCATTGCGCGGGGGAACCTGTCGATTCTGAGGCAGTCGCTGCTGGGCAGGAGCCTGTGCTTGAGGTGGAGGTCCTCTGCGGGGTGGCGGGGGTGGTGCCGCCGGCAGCAAATCCAGCTGCCTCAGGCCTTCTATTTGGGCTACCGCAGTGGGTTCAGCCCTGGCGGCCCTCCTTACCGGGATCATGGGGGCAACAAACGTGCCTGACTAGCCTGTTGCAGGGCTTCCTCGAGGCGCTGAGCCTTATCTAAGAAATCCCTAAACCCTCCAGGGTAGTTCTGGGTGATCAGAGAGGTTACCAGCTCTGTCTTGACGTTCCCCACACACATCATTAGTAATTTCTCCTGAGTTAGTGGCATATCGAGAGAATACGTAAGTCCCTTCCACCGGGTGATGAAATCGGCAACCCGCTCATCAGGCCTCTGCTTGCACTTGAAGAGGTCTGCAATGCTGGTCTTCCGCGTGGTGGAGCTGAACTGGTACAGGAACTGCTGGTGGAGATCCTTCCAACCGGTCACCGATCCGATAGAGAGCTGGTTGTACCAAACGAATGTCAGACCTTCCAATGTCTGTACAAAACATCGGAGTTTGGCAGCTTCTTGCTGAGCCAGGGTCCCCAGCATGGGGCCACACCTGGAAGATAAATGAGCCAAGTGTTGGGGTGGGTCCCCTGTCCCGTTGAAGGGCGAGAAAGTGGGGTTCCCAAAACCTGGAGGTGCGGGCATATCATCCATCCACCCGGGATAAGGCTTGCCATCCAGTGGGACCGCCACCTTCCGCGTTTCTAACTCTTCAAGGCGGGTTGTGAGTGCCGCAATAACATCATCCGGGCGGGGGTCCCTGTCTTGACGGGGATCCCTAACCAAAAGTGCATTTCCAGGTTCTTCAACACGGTAGACGGCTTCGGCCGCTCGTGGGTAAACTGGCTGGATGACCTGTGGGGTGACTGGGGGAACCCAGACTGGATTCTTCGGATTGCCCCATCTCTCAGGGGGGGGGGGGGGGTTGGCGAAACGTATCGCTCCCTCTTGCCATACGTCCCGGCTTCTACCTTGTCTGTGGTAGTAGCATGATCAGGGTTGCCCGGAGGCATCTCACCGGGAGGAAATTGTTCCTGCCCCTGCTGCCCCGGCCTAGGATCACCATAATCAGGTCACCGCTCTGCGGCGCGCTCATCCAAAAGTTTTTCAACCAGCATCTTCTGCTCGGCAAGCTGTTGTCGTAACGCGGCCTTCTCGGAATCTTCGTCCGCTTTCTGCATAGAGGCGGACACGTCGGAGTGCTTGACAATTCTGACGTTCTCCTTACCCTTGCCAGTGTTTCGACCGAGTGCCAGCGACTCGGTGGGTACGGGGAGGCCCAGAAGGTTCCTCTGCTGACGGGTAACTCTCCCTGATGGGTCCAGTAGTGGAGGTACACCCTCGAGGGGTAAGTCTCCATCAAGGAGTTCGATCTCGTCTTCCTTGTCCACGATGTCGGCCATGTGGACCACAACGCCTCTCGAGGGCATTTCCTTGATGTCGCATAGCAAATCGGGCTGTTGTCGGATAGGGTCGAAGAGGAGAGCGGCATAGTGTCCCCAACCATGGAATTGCACATGGGGGGTGGCTTCCCTGATGATTCTGCGGAGTGCTTTAAAACTCTGAACGCATTTCCGTTGAAGGGCGCTCTGGCGGCCTGGCGACTCAGGGTGCTGGGCCACAAGGAGTGCAGCCGCATCAATCAGGCGGCACTGCTCGCAAATTTCTTCTATGTGCTCCCGACTTCTAGGGTACACCACCCGTTCGTAACAGAGGCGGAAGTGCATCACCCATAGGGTTCGACAAAAACACCCCACTTCTTCAGGGGTAATGGACTCTGGTACACGAAAGTTCAGCACTGCTGTCGGCCAGAACTTCTCCGGGAAGTAATCTGCTGCAAGAATACTCCAAAAGCTCCTGGGCTCGGATTCGGGGTCTGGCCCTGTGTTGCCCCACTCGTCAACCGGGGGCGGCTGATGGACCGGTAGCGGTACCGAGCCGGGCCTCTGGGATAGTAGACTTGGCGGCGGAGAATACGGCGGATGAGCCGACTGGCCGTCGAACTCCGAGCCATCCTCCGAAGAGCAAGGTGACCTGGCCACGATGTCACGGTATGATGGGCTGATAGCCACAGCTTCCGACACAGGATTTGCAGCTATTGGCGCCTGGTCATGTTGTCTCTCTACCGCCATTGGCCCCCAAAACAGCTCTATGTGATCTCTGGTAGAGGTAGAGGGCGCTTCCAGTGACGATGGTGGCGATTGCGTGGTCGAGACCTGTGGAATTCCTAGAATATATTCCTCCTGGATGTACCTGCAAAGGGAGATGGGAATACGGTGGACCTCATGTGTCCGGGAGAATGAGGCTAACGCGTCTGGTTCCTGCCCCAGTCCTTGATACGGAGGAGCGGGGAGAAGACTTCATGGTTGAGTTGCACTCCAATTCAGAGTCGGAGAAGCGGGAGGGTTTGATCTCCACCCAGGATTTCCCAGGACTCTTCTTGTGGCGGCGACGACCTGCTCTCCTGCCCTGGGGTGGATCTTCGGGACAGGGTTGATCCCTATCATGGAATCCCGGGGCAGCGCTGGCACCGTGGCAGAGAGGGCCCCCACTTGAGATGGCCGAGGTGCGAGGGGAACTGGGGCAAATTTCTGAGGGTACATGTAGAGGACCTCCATGAACAGCACCCGTGTATCCGGGGCCTCTGTTGGAATTGGCAGGAGTATGGGGAGGACCTCCATGGTCGCTGCGGGCGGAGCGAGGCTGACCTTCACTCCTCGAGTTGCTGGGGAGAGGAGGACCTTCGCCGGTTGCGAAGAGAACGTAGGGAGGGCCCCCACATTGGAGAAGGGCTGGATGGATGGCTCCTTCAGATCGGCGGTCAGGGGAAGGATGATGGACTCCATACCCTGTATAGTGGGCGCGGGAAAGATTTCCGCGCTGAGCATCACTGTCGCGGGGCAGGTCTTCCTTCGGGATGGGGGTAGCATGAGGCATGCCTCCATGAAGGACCTCAGAGCGTGGAAGGCCCACGCTCTGTGGACTAGTGGTACGGGTAGGACCTCCGTACGGGGTGACATCACCGCAGGTTAGTTCGCGGCGATCACCACTTGGGCCTTAAACCCGGAGAGTCAACCCAGCCTGCCCGTGGGGCGGTTGGGGTCTCGATCCTGGTTGGGTAAAAGACTGCCCCTGCTCAGTGTATGTGGGGGATTCATGATGCACGTCGGTGGTGGCTCGGGCCACTGTAGCTGTCGACGTTGACGCGCCTGGGCGAGCGTCCTCAGCCCGGGCCTGACGCTGACGTCGGGTCAGGTGAGCTGGTGCAGGGGGTGCGGGGGCATGGCCTACCTGCTCATCCTGTAGAGTCAGACGGCGGTGCTGACGCGGTCGGGCGGGAGCTCTCGCCTGGAGCCCTTGGGTCGGGATCCTGAGCAGGCTGAGCCGGACGGCGCCTGCCTCTTCGGCGTAAGGCGAGGAGTTGTCAAGGCGTTCTGGGGACAGGCTCCCGAAATGGTTGAACGTTGGGGTGGGGAGCAGGGGCTCCCTGCGCGGCCTGTTAGGGCGGCGAGACCTGGATGCCTCCAGGTCCAGGCGGGCCATATCCCTAGTTGGGATGACCTCTTCCTCCTCGTACCTGCGCACGAGGTTGTTGACCACCCTTCTCTAGATGACCTCCGATGGGGAAAGGGGACGTGGTCGCCCCATATTCCGCAATGTGACAGCCGTCGTAGCTGTAGCAGCGCCATGTGGGGTGGCCGTGGTGATGTTGCCCCTGCCCCTGCGTAGGCTAGCGGGTGGTGATCACGTCTCTGTAACAGCAACCTGGTTCCTAAGAAATGAAGTGATCAACTCATCAGCACTGAGAGGAAAAGGATTGACAGCCAGTGCCCCATCGTCCTTCCATTCTCCATGTCTATAAGAAGGATCCACACCAACACGCTGCAGAACGGAGTGCCCCACGTTCTACTGCCCCGACTTCCAGTGAGTTTCACGATAGGCCCGCTATTTGCTTGGTGGGACCAGGCGCCAGATATCTGGATCTGGAGACACATCAATATACTGGTGTATCGGATGCTACTAGTCTCCATACTGAGGAGATGAATTTCACGTCGGGTTCACCATTTCTGTTTCCGACGCTTTCGCCGGGGCGCGCGCACATTCGTCCGTCCGCGGAGGAGGACGCACGACTTCGTTGCCCCGCATTCCCGCTTTCCAAAGGCGGGCGGCATCCGTTCCTTGTTCAGGTACATCTGCTCCTTGATCGAAACGGGATGATGGGATGTCGGTTCTTCCCTCCATGGATTCCTCCTTGGAGCTCATTACCTAGTCCGGGTCTCCCTTATAGATTTAATATGTAGTTAATGAAACTCTTCCCAGTGCCATGTTTCCATGGATGCTGGTTAATTACACTACTTCTGTCAGGACATTTCAAAGGGTCCAGTCAGGGCAGCAACCTTCGGTCGGGGGAGTAGTCACATTGAGGCATCAGTAGCGTGTCTGGATGCTGGGGAACCTGGCGTGTCTGTCTGTTATCCCTGGTCACAGGGCTTCTCGAGGGCGTGGAAGCCCGAGGCATCCCACATCGAACGCGAGAAATTATATTCCATATACATATATATAAGGTTTTCCTCAGCTTCCCGTGTTTAACACAGGGTACGCCGTGAGTTTAACATGTAGCGGAGATGAATCAACCCAACCAGAGCATTAGCTAGGATAGATTAGATTGAGGGATTTCTCTTGAAGGGATTCTGATACCGGGGCCAGCCCATATGTGGCTGTGAAGAGTGTACCGACATGGTCTCACCGGGATATGAAGGTCCGGGTGAGGATCGGGGTGGATGGTGGATGAATGGAACGGGGGGGAGTAAGATGAGACCATCGTAGGGGCGATGGTGGAGTTGGGCTGGAGCCTTGAAGAGGCTTCCTACGTATCCCCGTGGTAGGGAATCAAAGTCCACGTAGTTCGGGACGGTGCCAATAAACCGGCATGAGGGTGGACCTTGGTCTGATGGGCTTTGTCGGCGAACCGACGTGAAGGTGGAACTTGGTCCGATGAGAGATGGGCTTGAACCCCCGGGAGGCTTCCTATGTACCATGCCTTGACATGGATCAAAGACCACACGGATCAATGGGTTTCATCAGTGGACCAATGTGAAAGTAGACCCGTGGGTCCACTGGTGGTGGGCTTGAACCTCAGGAAGGTTTCCTACGTACCATGCCTTGACATGGATCAAAGTCCTCGTAGTTGAGCTTGGTCACAACGGCTTGCCGTCGGACTAGAATTACAGTTTAACGTCGTGCTGGATGCAGGTAGAACTTGACGTGAATTGGATAATGGGTGGGCTTGAACCTCAGGGAGGCTTCCTACGTACCATGCCTTGACATGGATCAAAGACCTTGTAGTTCAAATGGGGCTTTGTCGGCGAACCGACGTGAAGGTGGACCTTGGTCCACTTGTGGTGGGCTTGAACCTTGGGAAGGTTTCCTACGTACCATGCCTTGACATGGATCAAAGTCCTCGTAGTTCACTATGGAATGGGGGTGCAGTTTAATGTCATGTGGGACAAGGGAGTGTGCAGTTTAACGTCATGCTGGACGAGGGGCGAAACTCGACGTGAATGAACGACCGAGCAATGTGGCTTGAACCTCGTGGAGGCTTCATACGTACCATGCCTTGGCATGGATCAAAGACCTCGTAGTTTAAATGGGATGAGTCGCAACGGCTTTCCCTTGAACCGGAATGCAGTTTAGCGTCATGCTGGACGAGAATGGGACCTGACATGAATGAATGACTGGTGGGCTTGAACCTCAGGGAGGCTTCCTACGTACCATGCCTTGGCACAGATCAAAGTCCACGTAGTTCACTATGGAATGGGTGTCAGGGTCAGTGCTCACTCTAAGCCCACGTGAGTCCTGCTCGGTGTGAGAAACAAGAGGTTGCAAGGACCTGACAATCACGTCGCAAAGGATGCGTCCGTGAGATGCGAAGAGGGGCTTACGCATTAGGCGGCCCCTGGTGCTGGGACTTACTCCAGGATGGAGGCCCATGGTGCGAAAAAGTGCAGGAAAGATGGACCTTGGACCAATGATGGGAGGTGCCTCGTTCCATATCACGCCCTCCACTGACCTTGGTTGTGGGGAAGTACGGAGATGCAGAGGTGCAACCATCCATTGGGGAACTAGGGTCTCCCTTCTCCTATGAACATACGCCACTCCGAAAAGGAGGATATCATCCCTTGTGGATGGGTGATTCCATTCACGTGGAGACGAGTGGTGTAAAGAATGTTCGAGCTGGGGGGACCCTTCGTGAGAGGCACGAGGTCAGATCACAGTTTAACGTCATGTGTTGAGGACGCAGTGCTTGGCAGTTTAACGTCCTGCAGCTGGGACGAGGTGGGTTCCCTCCACACCCTTAGGACTTACATAACCGGTACCCTCTGGTCCTTGGGGATGGGAAGGTACCAGTAAGGCCATGATTAAGGGGGGTTGTGGGATGAACCATAAAAGGGTCCACGTTTTCGTGGCTATGTGAAGAAGCAATAGCCATTAGCGTGCCTATGCGAAGAAGAATTAGGCGAAGCAACGCTACGGGCAGTATTGTCCATGGGACTTTGAAATCACATCGTGCAAACCTGGAGGGTCGCACGGGAAGAGGAATCACTAAGAAAAGGAGTGTGCTTCGCGAAGTGGAGTGCCTTGGCCATAGCATGGGGCATATGTGTGAGTGGAAGGTGCATCGCGAAGTGGAACAGTTTTCACGGAGCATTGCCTTGCGAAGAAGGGGTGACTCGCAAAGCAAGGTCCTACAAAGCAGTGTGCTTCGCGATGTGTAGCGATCCTACCTTAGCATAGGGATCATTAGTATGGGTTGGGTGTTTCGCGAAGCATAAGTGCTCCGCGGCTGCCCGGGTTCTCTTGGGAATCCCCTTCCTTCGTGAATGGTCTTGAACTTCGCGAAGGGAATCTCTCTCGAAAGAGGGGCTCAAAACGAGACAAAGCAGAGTCATCTCGCGAAGTAGGAATACCTCGCGGAGCTCATGATTCCCGGGGCAAAGAGTGCTTCGCGATTCGGGAGAGGAGAAGCTGAAAGGTCGGATTGTCCGTCTCTTGGACTCAGGGGGATTTCGGTATTTATATGGAAGGGGCGCCGCGAAGCAGAACTCGCGCGCCGCCTCCGGTGCTTCGCGGCGTGCTCGCGAACGTCAACAGTGTTCGTGGAGCATCACCGCCTCGGGATCTTCGTGGTATCTCGCGAACATCAAAGGCCTTCGCGGAGAATCACCACCTCTGGAGCTTCACGGCGGCTCGCGAACGTCAAACGCGTTCGCGAAGCATCACTGCCTCTGGAGCTTCGCAGCGGCTCACGAACGTCAAATGCGTTCGCGGAGCATCACCGCCTCTGGAGCTTCGCGAGGCTGCGAGGGTCGGAGCGCTTCACCACGGGGCTTCGCGTCGGTGCTTCGCGAGGTAGCGCGCCTACCTTCCTTTTTTGCTCTTTTCTTTCGGGCCATATTTTGGCGCCAACAGTAGGCATTCGTTACGTTTGATCTTTACGATACATAAGAATGTGAATTGGTCGAGATGATGTGAGGTCGAAATAATTAAACAATTTTAGGGGGAATTATTTTATACTCCAGGACACAATTTTTAAATTTAAGATATTTTCATGAATCATTATTAATTTTACAAGTATTTTATATGTATCCCATATAAATTACAATCACTTATTAACATGTGTAAAATTTATAATCATCAGTATGCATTCAAGTTTTATCATTAATGGAAATATCTGTATGTATTTGTTGTTTTTATTCAATGGTATCCTATAATATACAGATTTTATATTCTTTTAATCACCATTGTGATGATATAGGTTTTTAAGCCACTTAGTGGGGAACTCAGGAATTTTTTGTCACCCAGGGAGACACTGGTTTTTTATCATGGGATCATTCCCATAAAATGAGAAACTTATGAATCCTTTTAAAAGGATTCATAACCCTCATAGTCAGGTTCCTCTTAATAGTACACATCAAACCTTTAAAGGACTTTTGATATGTAACTCTAAGTGAATGATGCTAGGTCAAAACATAGTGTGGGACTTATACTGAAGCAGCCGAGGAACTTGGAAAGGATATGAATTTCCAAGTAGGATTAGACCCTATCGGGAATATTTCCCTAGGAAAATAGGGATGATTTTTAGTGTTGGGTTTTAATCATAGGGATGCTTCTCAGGAATCCCATAAAAATGGAAATCAAATCCCATGTTGTTCGATAAGTCTCATAGGGTATTATGGTCCTTTGAGAGAGATGAGTTTGGGATTTCTTCCTGAAAAGGATTCCATGATGATATGGGGGGTTTAATTTGGGTATTGTTACAAAGGATGATACCTGGATTAAGTGAATTAGTGATGAATTCTTAAGGAGGATGTCTAATGAGCTCGGGCCATGAGACAGCTTCCTACATATCCCGGTTTTGGTGGGAATCAGAGTTCTCATAGTTCCTTCAAATGAGTTTTTGTGTACTTGTTGTGACCATCACGTATCTATGAGCCCACATGAGTTATGATCGGTGTGAGAAACAAGAGGATGTGAAAGACTCAACAATGACTCTTCAAACATTTCCTCCTCAGTTGATAGATGAGGGTGCATTGAGCATGGAAGATGGCGTGGCGATGAGACTTCCCTTTGTTCAATTTACATTGGACAAGGGTCCATTGTAAGGTGGAAGGGATGGAGGTGAGGGGATTACTCTAGGATGGTTTCCCTAAAATTGATCCTGTTAGGAATAAGAGTCATCTCCTTTTCTTGTGCGGAAAATTATGTGTGAACTGTACTTTCCCTACTAGAGACCTGAGGTTTCATGTAATGTCCTTGAGAATGGAGAGGCCAGGACACAACCCTCCTCCAAACTGGGAACTTCCCAACATTCTTTTTGGGAAAATGATTCATGTGACAGCAGATATACACACCCACATACATTCCATGATTCCTAACCCCATTTTGTAACAAATGTGAGGAACCTCTAACTATGGAAATAAAAACCCTAATAAGAGACATGCAGATGTGCCTTTCCTAAAAGTATGATAAGTCAAGAAGTTTTGGTGGAGGTCTCAACATAATCCCTTTTAGATAAGGGATCTAATGAAGAAGAATCCTTGCCATAAATGGCTGAGGATGGATTGATGGATTGTTGATTGAAGAGAGTTAAGAGAATAAGTGAATGAAATAGAGGGACCCAAGTAGAAAAAGGTGTGAAAGTATGGTCACACAAGTACACTTGGGCGACCTGATGTTCACTTATGTGATGAACAACCTGTATGGTAATAATTGGGTGAGACCTTGCTCAAGACTTCAATTGTATTCACATGTTATCCCAGAAGTGGTGCTCTCATGTTTCTGTGAGAGGAATGGGAGGCATGATAGTATTTATGACATTGTGAGGTTGGGTACCTTATGTGCGCAAGTTTTATTGTTTTGAAAAACTAAAAGGAAATAAGCCTAATGATCCTCCCTTATGTCCTCTTCTCAAGGTGTTAAAGAACAATCTTGATTGTTTCAAAAGACTAGGGTGATGTACTAGGGATACTAGAGGCTTCACAAATATTCATCCATACATATGGGCACCCCAAGGGTCAATTTATAGGAAAATAAGCGACCATGGGTGAAATTAGTTGGGTGCACAAGTGACTTTCCTACCAGAGAGGGGAATGTAAGGAGGTTTCATGACATATTTTGATGCAAAAGTTGGCTATGTGCCACCGGTTTTTTTGGCTTGAAGAAGGCAATTCAAAATTATTGCTTTTTAAAATATTGGGTTTTCGTCATTTTTTATCCCATTATTTTATCAGGGGATCCCTTTTTTCATTTTTTACTCTTTGATAGAATAGAGTGTCAACAATTTTAGAGTGGGATTTAGTGAAATTCAATGTTTTTGACAACCGCCATCTCATGATAATTTGTATATGGGGTCAATATTGACACCTGCCTAATAAGTATCATCAAAATCACAATGTGAGAAATACCAAATTATGGGTATTATTTTCCCCACAGAATAAAGGTATAATAGGATGATCAAAAACATGTGGAGCCTTTAAATGACTCGTGATTGTGTAATCATATCAAGGTTGCACGAAGTCTTCCCGCATGGAGCATAACCTATGACAAGTCCCACAGAGCCCAATTCAATGAGCCTTTCGTATAAAGGCTCTCATAAAATCCTTCAAAAATAATGATGTATGATATTCATAGTTAGAGAACCACAATTTCTCTGAATCTCAACCACCATATCATCTTTGGTAACAATAAAATTCCTTGATGATATCTTATCCAACTCACATGAACTCTATTCTATTGTGTCATAGAATGATGGAGATATATGGGATGAGGCGAGAGGTATTCGCAATCACTGAAAGACATGTGGTTCTCCCCTGAAGGCATGAGATACAACGATAATCCCTTGAATCATGTCCTCCTCATCTCTCAAAGGCCCATTAGATTTTGATCCTCGCTATAGGGAAATAATCAGTTGTTCCTGGGAAACACCATGCCACTCACGGGACAGACGAATGATTTTTCCATGAAATTATTGTGCACCTTCAATGAACCAAATTGGTCATGTGTGGCAGTATCAAAAAAAAGAGAGTAAAAATCACAGATATTACTTGTGCCAACACGATTGACCAATAACCAGTATTTCTAAAATAACATGGGATTAAAATGGAGGAGGATATCTATGCTTGTGGTTGATGAAAGACATGTGATATGCCTCACAGGACACCAATAGACTCAATAACCATGTACGTATCATCTCACCTAGTTCAATTAGCTTGTGAGCCTCCACGCAAGGATGTCCTAAAAGTGTCCAAGAAACTCTGTGGCACAGTCAGGAAAGAAAAATATAATTTTCCCTGGAATATTCATGCACCCCCATACAACCAATATTGGTAATGCAACACATTTCAAAAAAAGAAAATAAATATCCTTGATAGAACACATGAAATCTCACATGACTCTGGACATTTCTCACATAAAACAAAGGAGATCAAAGGGGTGGATGTGATTTTTTTTGTGGTCACTAAAAGTCATGTGACACACCTAGTGAAAATATAGTACTATCTAGTGAGACCCATGGAAAAACCATCCTCATATCATAGAAATATTTGGACAAGTCACACAAGGTCTCAGAATTTTCATCCAGTAGGCACTCGGACCTCATGAAATCCATTGGCCATGTTAGTGTGAAGACATATAAATCTTGCAATTTGACTGCATGATTAAACAAGGATATGTTTATAGAGGGGATTCCATCCATTGAAAACATGGTGGTGACCTAGACATAGTCTACGATCAAGACTCGGGAAACCATGTTGCACCAGACCCCCTTCTCCGACAACAACCTAGACTCACACCACATATGTTTCAAAAAACGGTGATTATATGGGGTGTAGAGGCCTATAAATCTCTGACCCAAACACAAAAAAATCACAACTACTATGTATTTTGGATAACCAAACTCTGGAGGATTCGACTCTTGACTTCTACAGATATCTCAGAGTGGCAAATCATGCGACTAGATATCTTTCTGTCAGGTAATATATCAGTGGGCAGCCATAGTAGTCACGCTCTAAGAATAAAGCACATTACATGATCATTCATATATCACATGAAAGACATCAAATGGAATATTAAAAAGACATCACACAATCTCACTAGGCCACATGACTTTCAAGATAAACTAACACTAAAATAAATTACGGTATTTTCATATTGATGGATAGAACCAAAATAAAATATGAAAGGATTATGATAAAGACAATCCTAAAACCGATTATGAACATTGTGTGTATCATCAAAAGACACTTGTTATAATAATTATAGTTTTCCTAGATCTCTCGAAACTCCTTCGACATGCCATTTGGGACACATGGGAGACTACATACATGACAATATAATTCACATGTTTCTCCCATTGTCCCCACTTTAATCTTATAAAACCTTGGGTCTACCACCAAGGACATGAGCCATCCTTCAGAAATTTCACCTGACTCACATAACGACGCCTACCCATGTCATCCGAGTGTCTTGAATGAATCTGGACATAACCGCCAAACCCTCACCACACTCTCTAGGAGAGTATGGTAAGACTCTTGGTTCCTTCCATATGAGTCATCTAGGTCTCTTCATGTCTCTTAGAGGTGTTATAAAAGATATGTGACACCCCAAAACAATTCCACTCTGAATATCAAGAGACCCACCATATGTCAATAGACAAATAGCTCTAAGGACATGAAAACTGTATCATTCAATGACCTCCATATATGAAGGATATATTTAAAGGGCATACCAATAGAAAATAATCTCATATATCCTTGATGCATAATCCACGAATATATGTTAATCATTATCATGTAATAGATGATAAAAAATGAACTCGGAGATCTATGATTCCATTCACAATTGAGAGATGTACGATGCCTATATAAGGCCTGATCTTTATATGAAATCCTCCAAGGATTGTCTTGTTACAGAAGTCCCACATCAATATTTCATTAGAATAATCATAAAATACACTTTATTTCAATTCCAGAGCATTGAACACATGGGATTAGGGTGATGTATCAAACACCTCACTATGATCTCCATTAATCAGGAAATCCTTAGTGTGAATGCCTAAAATACAAGGAACTACGACGATTCTGATTCATGTAGTATTCATGATCTGTAGGCTACCTCTCTTCATGGTTTTAGATCTATATAGATTACCCATTGAAATACCAATATATTTTCACTCTAATCAAAAGTAATGGCATCAATCGCTTTGTACCCCTTGATTCCCACAATGATCATGAATCACTTGTGATAGGGAATTGCACTGATCATGACATTTGTATCATTCACTTTGTGGTTATAAGTGGACTATGATGAATCTTATTTCACCAATAACCAGGATATGTGGGTTGTCTCCTAGGGACTCGATCTCAAATTCCTGGTGTCTATATACCCCCTATATATGTCTGTCTACATGAAGTTAAACATCATGGGTCGAAAAAACATTGTTGGTTTTTTATTCCTACAATAACCAGGATACATAGGGTTTCGCATAATGGATAAATCAATTACATAGACAATTAATCTCCTCTATTCATGGGATCACATCCCAAATCATTTTTTTCACATGGAGGAAACATATATACAGCCTTTTATTACTGAAGAGTGATGAAGAACCTCAGATATATATAGATGGACTCACCCAAGAGATCACAATATTTGGAAAATAAAATAGAATTAACATGTAGTCATTATTTTAGGGTAACCTGTCTCATTTTGAGATTTTTAAGTGATTAATGAAAATTTATTAGATCTATAAGAGAGTCCCATAATATGGAACAATTATCCAAAAAGTGTGTGATGATTCTGACCTCCCACCCTCTCGACTAATGCATCTCCAAGAGTGATTGAGCCTTAAAACGCAGATGGCTACTGGCCTTTGGAAAGCATGTACATGTCGATATATGGATAAGGGAATCAGTGTAAGTTTCTAGGGAATAAGAAAAAATGAAAAAAATGATGCACATGAGTGAGTGAGGCCCTAAAATACCCGTTAACCAAACCATAAAAAATATCAAATTTATGTTCCCCATCGATTCCCAGCGAAACAAAAATGGTGAACCCGACGTGAAACACTATAATACCATATGATTGGGTTATAATAATTAAATCCATTTTCATTCCCCTTATATGAATATAGAACTGATAGGCTCAATTAGAATATATTAGGACACTTTTTTTAAACTCCATATGGAAAAATGTAGTTAGATCAACATAAACTAGGATTCATTTTTGTCATTCCTAATGATGAAAAGTCCAAATGAGTATAATTGATGGAATGGGAATACAAGAAAATTATGTTAACCATGCATATCTGAATGATCAATTCCATTGGAATAATATATCATGGATTGGTATCCCTTTCCTTATTGTCAGTGTGATTACAGATACTGCTCTCATTGATGGAATCCCAACCCGAGAAAATATATTCTTCTTTTCAGTACTTGTTACAATAATTCATGCACTATTGGGACCATCCAGGGTCATAAAGAGATCTTTCATGACCAATGTCTCCAAAATTATGAAGTGAATACCATGGTCTGGGAGTACCACCATTATGATATAATCTCGACTATGTAAACTTCCTATGAGATCCTTCAAGCATGGGAGCTAGCAAGTCTAGGTCACATAGTGATGAATATTTTTAATCCAGTAGACCCCATCATTATGACCAACCACTTTAAAAGATTATCCCTAGAGTACAACATCTTCTATCTATATATCTCATGAATTTGGACCCAGCATCCCAATATGGATCCCTTTTGGTCATGGTGCAATTGGCGGAGTGAACTTGATGACCATCGTCGCTACCATAATCCCACTAGTACCTATGTATCACCTGCTCGGGGTACTATTCTACAATCAGTATCCAATGATTCCAATGCACAGGTTCCATGTATGACTATTTGGAGGAGGATGGTGTGGGAAATGTAGAAGAGGTATCATATTAGAACTCCTACAAATGATGTATACAAAATACTCTGGCATGAACCAATATGCAGCCTCTCACCATTGCTCACTCAAAAAAATCCTTTGAGAATATTCTCACAGCAGGCATGGGGGAGGCTCATAATCCTACCATTGTAAATGAATCCCATATTCAAACTCTGATGCTAAAAAGGAGGAAATATGTGGGCACATATAACTACTTCAATCGATGATGTCCTTTAATATATACTGGGTACATTAAATATGAAGGCTTCTATCCATGCACACACTTTGAAAAAATTCTAATATATTTTAGTAATATCTGAAGAGTTATATCAGTATATTCCAAAAGTATTGCATATATATTGTCACGAACTGAATCTGGTCACCACCAAAACTGGCACCAAAACCAGCCCGTGACATGACCCGATGGGCATTCCCTATCCCCACTGGCTGGCACAAGTGCCCGGGTATCATTAATTTAGGTTTGGGAATGATTTACCCGAGTATGAAAGCATAAAACATTAAAAACAATCCATAATATAAATCTGAAATTTTTGAGCCAAACAAGAATTAAGTAAAAACCAGAACTGAGTAAATTGGTTTAAATATAATACAAGTGTTCCATATAAAATAATTGTAGCATCAAGACAACCCCATGTACTCCACACGACTAGGGGTCATCACCCCCAAGCTATCTCCTCAACTCTGCACCAAGGATGGGACTTAACACCATGAACCGCCATCACCCTTAGCATTTTCTTTACCTGAATCAAACATAACCAAGTCTACTTACACCCAAGGGGTGTAAGTAGGGAGTGATCCTAAGCCCAGTAGGATACCAACCAATGATTCCAAAGAGTAAGAAATACAATGTGAAAAATCAAGTAGTTTTCAAATGCAAGGAAAAGTAGTGTTAAAATTTCAAGAAATGAAACCTCAAATTGAAAATAGTTTTCTATAAAAAAATTTCAGAATATTAAAACAATAAAATAGAAATGTTAGATACTGTAATTTACTTCCAAACACACCCTAAGACATGGGTAAATACTACAAATCCAATGAACAACAACATTGGGAACACCCCTAGGCACTAGGTTGTCTTGGGCCCTATGTACCTCGTACCTCGGTGTAAAGTAACCATAGAAAAATCATTTCTCGTCCATGAGCCACTAGTATGGAACATACCCATAACCTATTGGTCCCTAATAATCATTCAAATAGTTTAGTTAGAGTTGTCGTTATCCAAATGCTAAGTGAAACAGGGACAAAACCCATCCGGTCCACTAGCCGTACAAGTACAAATCTGCCCCACCTAGGTACCCGGGCTTCCCCTTTTGTGCCCAATCAATTTCAGAATTCAGAATAAATAAATTTTCATATAAAACACCATTACTGGTCAAGAACAACCAATACATTAGCTATCACATTTTATACCACTTAAAACATGCAACAAAACGCTTATATTTTTCATAAAACAATTCCTCAAAATCTCATAGTGTTTCGGACACAAAACTCCTTATATAACTCACTTCCATACTATGTGCACATTTTTAAGTTCCCAAAACATAAAGGGAATACTACTAAATTTCAGTGAAAACACAAAATCATTTTTAGGGCAGCCCCATATGGTTCAAGAAACGACATCTTTGCAAAGTCTCCATTTTTACACAACACAACTCTTAGAATTTCATGTGGTTCACAAAAACAATTTAAACCAGTTTTTCAGCAATAAACACAAGGGACAATTATTAAAAACAGTATTTTTATCTCTATTATAGATCAATAAAATCAACTAGTTACTTATAGGGTAGCCCCAATTAAACTAATAAAACATTTCTATGAAAAACCCCCAATTTCACATGAAATTGGCATTTAGGATTCATTTTAAATACAAACACCACTAAAACTATATTTTTCAGAAATAATAAAATTTAATAAGCATGAAAATACCATAAAAACAGTATCCAATTCAAAATGATTTCATGCACAATGGAATCACCTACCAAAACCAAGGAAACCCTTGAATCCTTTGTGCGAAAACTCAAACGCACCACCGCCGCACCTCAAGGAAGGTAAACCAGACCTAAAACCATAACATCAGACCATGAAACACAAGATAAAACCCTAATTGTATATACCCTACTTCCTGGACATTAGTAACCTCAATGATAATGGAAGAAACCCTAAGTACATTGGATGTAACCCTAAACAAATTGAAAGAAGAAAGGAGGAGAACAACTTACTTAAAATATCTTGTAGAAATCGCCCCAAAAAATACCAGTATCTGATTTTAAGAATACTCAAACCTTCATGGGTGGTTCGAACAAGGATAGGTAGATTATTAGGAATTTGAATTGGGGAAAAGAGTAAGAGTCAAAGGAGTTATGAAGGAAACAAATCACCTTTATAAATCTGCCCGAAATTTGGGTTCTTGAACAGTTTCGACCTAAACCGTGATTCACAAGAGCTGAAAAGAGGGTGGTAGGATATTGGACGCGCGACTAGGTTCAAGGGGCGTGTTTGGGGCTTTGAATCACCGAACAAACCTTAAAAATGAATATTTTATTAATTAATCAAATTTAATTTTTAAAACTGGAATTGGGCTTTCGGGCAGACCCAATACCTTAAATAAAAACCCATATACACCTTGGTTATGGATTTACAAAGGCTCCAAATTTTAATATTGTTGTTAATAAATCAAGGGAGGAAATTTATGAGTTGGAATTAGTGAAAAATATTAAAAAATGAATAAGTTATAAAAGAAACAAAATTTATTTTTAAATCAGGAATTGGGCTCACGGTTTGGCCCAATTCATGAAAAATCACCTACTCTCCATAGAAACTTTGGAAACCCCCCAAAACAAAACATTAATGGAAATTAAAATAGAAATTCATTTAAAATAAGTTATGTATGTTACATAAATGGATAGGTGAATACTCTAATCCCTACAACTGGGACAATGAAACTCTCTAATCATCACAATCAACCAGTTGTTCTGGATAAATTTCACATTCTTTCTCTCACCCAGGGGGATTATTGTCATATTCTGATGAAGGGTAAGGCATCAGACTAGGATAATACTCCCATTACAATTGAGTACCATAGGGTGAGGTTGGAACAAAACTCAAGAAAGGTGAAATTTCCTCTCAGAAAAGTTTGGAAGCATATCCCAAGGCCGAGTCTAGGGAACATATCCTAGTTCTGGACGAACCTAATGGAAAAATATAAAGGATAGGATCATAATATTCATTGTGGATATTTTTGGAATAATCTATAATGTCACTAAATAAAAGATTATATTCCTACTTCCACTGACGAATGACTATGCCATGATCATTTTAAGGAAACACATGAAGAGGATCATATTCCTTTTCCTGTTTTGGAGGTCTAAAAAAATATTCTGGTAGGGAATTCATATTCAAAAGAGGTTCAAATTATTATTCCAACCATGGATCACTATGTGATAGCAAGAAATGCCTCATGGTAGTATTGAATTATTACCAAGATATACTATTGGCATATCCCAAAGGTTTAATATCAGGCTTATATTGTTATCTAGACAGAAGATTACCAAGTGTGAATGGCACATTCCTCGAGATGGGGTCACATATTGGTCAATAATGAGGAAACATATCAGCATATACTAACATCTTATCAAAAGTAACCATACACTCCCAATGAAATAGGTGGTAATATATAATTTCCAGTAACCATCATGCAATGATATCATTTCCATACATAACCTAAAAATGTAGTTCAAAATATTCTGGCCATAATGCAGAACATGGATAATATTTATAATATGCTCAATGAAAGCCTCCATGAGGTTGTGTGAGAAACATTATCATCACCAAAAGTGTATTTCTTCTCTTATATCGAAGTAAATAATTAATTAATTAATTTCAATGATATTCTTCCTTGTAGTAGTGTGGATATGGATCACATGGACTCCACTCCTAACATCCACTATGGTCAACCACCATAATGGGATATCTCTTTGCTCAAGGCAATCCACCCTACTTCTAGAAACCTTTTTATAGAGTGGTGGTCCAAACAATGGCATCTTCATGTACAGAGGTTCTTGAAACACCGGGATCAATTGTATATGGTTCCCCATAAATTTTCAACAACACTCCACTCCCGTCAGCAGGCAACCATCCGAGTCTAATTTTATGGTCTGACCAAATGGAGGCGTGTATGTATGATGAGGAAGACAATGAAATGATATATAGAGTGTGTTAGTCAGAAAACCTCCCCATAATGTAATGGCAGATCTCTACTTCCAGATAATATATCCCTGATGAGCATGAAAATGAATGGATATTTTATCTATATCAAAATATGTGTTCTACTCATCAGCTACTGAAAGAAAGATATCTCCCATTTCTAGGATAATATTGTAACCTTTAAACAATCAGGATACTCTATTTCCATATCATCCTTGCGGTTATCTCCATGGACTACGATCCAAAACTAGAAAAGCAAAATGCGGAAATTCAACACGCTTGCCGCTATTCCATCATGACACTTCAGTAGGTGATCTCAAAATCCACATTAGGAATTTAAATGAATTGATGTAGACATTATTGATAATTACACTTTTCTGAACCCCTTGAATAGTAGATACCCTCATATTTGGTTTCCTACAATTTTATAGCATCAAGAAAAATCAATGGACTAGATAATTCTTTAGATAGTTGGCCACTTCATTAGAATAACCCCACTCTAATTGTTCCTAGAAAAAATGGATGGAAAGTGAGGATAGCCAACAAGACTTCAAACTAGACCACTCATGTAAATATTAGGAAATTCCGAACAATATGATTGATGTTCTGTTAACCATGACATCATCTCATAAGGAATGATCCTCATCATGGGATTCCATCATACCCATCTCCCACATGATCAATGTTCTTCCACATCATGGAGACCCCAGTAGTAGTAGCCATATCAGGCATCCAAGAGCAGGGTAAGCCCCATTTTCCAAGAGAATATCTACCACTACCTCAACCCATTAGGTTGACAATTATTAAAGGAATTTATGACAAACCTTTGGTTGCCATAGGTGAAACTCATCCAACTGGGCTATGATTATTTATATGTCAATAAAAATTACAATTATTATTGTCCCCTAAAAGAAACTGAAGGCATTAGCAGTGATTCCACAGAATCTCCATCCCACTAATCTAGGGGAATTTATTTCTTCCTCTCTGTCTCAAGAATTATCAACCCCAACTAGAGTCATTGGATCCTCGACAATACGACCAATAAATTCCAATTCCGGACCCTAATTACCACTAACCAAAAATTCTAGGATAATATTCATCATCTTCATCACCACAAAGGGAATCAATATTCTCTATATTGGGAGGGGGAAACCAATATTCAATATCCTTCAAGTTCCTCCCAACACCAGACAACCCTATGTTAGTTGGGCCTCTCTAAATTTTCATGACTAGAAACTCCCACAGTGTAACTATTCATAAACAAAGTAGAGAGGAACATACAAAGAAAAGTTGTCATAACCTGTTATGTTTGCAAGCCAAAATGGCCCAATAAGGCCAAGGGTGTGAATGAAGACCCTGATGGAAGCCGTGTAGAACTAGCTTGTCATGATGAATGAAAAGGAATGACCACTATTTCACAATATGGCTTTGTGAATGTTATCACTATTGACATGGAAGACATTGATCATGATGTAGATGAAGAGGGCCACATAATGGAAAACATACCCCATTAAAAGGGTGATTTGGATGCACCAACTGAGGTTTCAAGCACCTAGAACCAAATAAGTCCTCAATATTTGTCAGCGCCAAATAAAGTGTTTCCACCTCCTCATTTAATTATTGTAAAATATTAATGGAAATATACAAATACATATTAGTTTCCATAATCTGAATTTTTTTTCGCAGTATGAGTGTGAAATGTGAGCTCTCTAGATAATAAATAAGGATCTTATTTTGGGAAAAATTCTCATTGGGTATTTACTCCAGCCAGAGTTGAATGTTCACCCCCCATGGATGATCCACCACTAGTAGAGGTATCTTAATATCAAATGGATCTAGATATAGGTATCCAGTTTATAAAATTGTGGAATATGAAACTGATATAGGCATCCCTCTATTATGGTGACAACCTCTATCTCTACAGGGTAATCCTTTAGTCATATGAAAGATTGAGGATCGTCCAGAGATAAAAGTGGGAGCACCTCACTGAACCCCACCCATTTACTACGGATGGGAGGTAGCTCTGGATCTAGTGCCCCCAAGGCTACATTCCACCATCATATCCATAGATAATCAAATCATAGCCATAGAGGGGCAACATGCACTTATCCAGCCTGAAATGAAGCCATATACCAAATGTGTGGATAACACTCCACCACCACACAACTTTTGAAACCCAACCATTTCTACCTTCAATGATGTAGGCAACACTTAATAGAATCTCACACACTTCATGTCTTAATGTGGTCCTATGATGGTCCAACTTGATCAATTGGAGGAAACAAATTTGTGATGTTTTGTACATAATATGACAGGTCCATCTAGTAATTGGTATAGTAGTTTTATTGTGGAATCCATTGTAGGATATACAGAACTTTGTCATTATTTCCTCTATTAGTTCTGTTTGACATTATAGAAGACAATTATTAGTGACCTAAAGAACTACATGCCATGTGAGAATGAGTGTGTGTATGATTTCAAGCATGGTTGAAATGTTTGACCTACTCACTTGGAATCCCTCTATCATTGGACAAACATCAATAACTCTTTTCAAAAAATATCAAGGATGAGTTGCAGATTCCACTAAACCCCAATATGTATCCAGGTGGATTCTAAGAGGTCTCTAAAATATAACAAATTCATGATGATTCCATTCAAGTAACCTATTCTATGTCTTCGATCATTCCCATAGAATAGGTGAAATATCTAGGAAGAGAAGAATGTACAGTTTTCGCTCTTAATCTTATAGTGGTTTTCCTATAAGAACCTCAGAATGGTTTAAACCATCCATCACCATGTACTGAGCAATGAAAACCACAAAATTTCACTCATCAATAAGCATAGAGAAACCATGGTCCGTAGAATTTGAGTAATGGATGAAATAATTATACTCTATACAAAATGAAAAACTATCAAGTTGTTTCTTGGAAGTGATATATAATAAACTCCTCACACATATGTTGTCTAGGAGGCCTGATGAATTCAACCTCATCGACTATCCCTATTACTTATCATTCCATAGAAGGCTGAGTTGTAATATTTATAATTTCATTGACTTCATGGAATTAATAAAATACATGGTTAACTCAAGATACATGAAGCTATAAAATTTTCCCGAGAAGGTGTCATGCATGAACATCACTATATCGAAATAAGAGGAAGTTTGATAGAAAGTTCCTACTATGTGAGAGAAAGAGTTTGATAATTGGTTGAATTGGAAAATATTTGATTTATATCTTGGTGATTTGAAAGAAAAGACTCTCAAAATTGAAATATCTCCACCACAAAAGAAGGAAAAGTCAAAGGTGTTTACCAAGGGTGAATGTAAACGTCAAAAGTAGGAAAATACATATGAGGAAGAATCATATTATGCTCTAAATTTGGCCTTGACCCTTGAAAATTTCATCCCTTCATCATTTTCAAAATGGGAACTATACCACCAAAAGGTATACTCCATAGAACAAGAGAGAATATTTGGTTCTGTCAACACAATACACATGATTAAACCCTTTTTCGATGATGAGTATACCGCCAAATATGATTTTCCTGAATATAAGAGGGGAACAAGAGGCCGCATGTGTCGATGCTGAGATTAGAGGGGATAACACGGGCATGGCCAGACTCCATATCCTAGTCCTTTTCCGAAAGAGGAAGTATTTTCAGTCGAGACTCATGGGAATGTCATCCAGTAGGCTCAAAAGAGGGAGGAAGGTGCCACCCTGCCCCCCATTAGTCTCCTAAACCTGATTTTTTTACATAAACACTTTGTGGGGGTTCAGTCTGGTCAACCCAGCTAACATGGAAGGCTAGTGTGACATGTACCATAAGAAGGAGATACTGCCTCAACCACCACAAACACTCCATGTCAATCTATATCAGCTGCATCATGTCTTGAACAACATGCTCTATCCCCTAATCCACATGCATAGTAGCAAACCCACAATGGGAAGCACTGACCTATATCCCAAAAGAACAATGTTCTGAAATAGATATATATATATGGTTCTACAAAATCTCTCAATGCTAGATGTTATTCATATTTCAAAATAACTAAGGGAGGAACTTTTTGAAGCCCTCTGTACCCCACTCCAATTTGACACATAAGTCCCTATTGCTAAGGTCTCTCAACTGGTGACTATTTCCTTATGAGTTCATGTTTCAATCTCATTCACTGATCAAATCCAAGAGGAGGTCATCCAAGGGTGAATCATTCCCTTACAAATTTTGGGGAGACTCAATAATTTCAATGTCCAAAGTGTATTTATAGACAATAGATCTTGGATCAATCACATACCAGAATGAACTCTCTGACGTTTGGGGTATGGATAAGGGGACATGTCCCTTAAAAAGATGACCATACTCAGATAAGATAAGTCTGAGAAAAGTCCCTTCAGGAATATTAAGATTAATACCAAATTTTGGTTTCTCAAATTTGATTCAGAGTTCATGGTTATCAAAAAGGACACTATATATAATTTCTTACATGGGAGGCCTTGGCTGCATAGCAACTCATCAGTACTATCAATATTTCATCAATGACTAGATTACCCCATCAATGGGAAGGTCATCATGTTAGGTGGAGAAAGAGCCTTCTTCGAGGCTTGTAGATCCATATATGATAGGGAAAAGTTCTATAATAAGGGATGTAAATGAAAAATATAAGATGATGTTATACAATTTGGAGCTCCCAATAGCTAGAGATTTCCACAAAAATCCATGGATCATGCTCGATGATGATAAAGTGATCCCCATAATAATGGTTGAAATAGCTGATCCAATTCTAATAGTCCAAGCCTCTCCTATCCTCAGTGAAAATAAACTCCAACATATCAATATTAAAACACAGATTACAGGGGATGATGATCTTTCTTCTCATGGACTTCATCATCCTGATAGTTAAAGAGAGACACCAGACATCCATCCTCACCTGAAGATGTATACATATACTCAGAGATGGAAAAACATGAGGAAGATAACAGGAACCCAAATCTAGAATTTTAGGAAGGTTTTTCCACCTCTGTAAATGAGATTAGGTATATAAATCTAGAGACTGAAGAAGATCCACGATCTATGAGGAATAGAACCACCATGCCTCTGAAGAGAATGATATGGACATTGCATTTTAAAATATAAAAGATACATTTTTTCCTGTAACTATATAGAAATGCCTGGATAGAATACAGACAGGGATACACACCATCTCAAACGTCCCAATGATCATCAAGACATCATGCATGCAGACAAGAGAATTCTTCCCTCCCTTGCCACCATGGTATAGGAGGAAGTTGAAAATTGATCAGAAACTAATTTTTCACAGATGTAAAATACAAGAGATGTATTTACAACTTTGTTCTTGTCATGAATAATAAAGAGAAGAATATTTTCAATATTAACAAGTGATAACTTAATCAGTATTTCCCGAAGGATGATTTATTATTACCAATCATAGAACCTTATAAAGATCAAAAAGTTGGATTACAAGACTTTTCCTTAATGGATGTGTACGTGGGGAACAATCAGGTAAAAATGCCCCCTGAGTATGAAGAATCCACTATGTTCATGGAACCTCATTAGATCATCAATAACTATTTCATGCCCTTTGGATTAAATAATATCATCACCGCATATCAGTTCACCAAGAAGCACTTATTTAATCCATTATTATGGAGGATAATCGTGTCTCTTATGGATGACCTATTCATTGAATATTAAAATTTAGGTGATCACTTCACAGACCTGTGAGAAATATTTGACAAGCTTTGACAACATAATCTAAAGATGGATCCGATGATTTTTGTTTTTATGGTGACAACAATAATGTTTCATTTCATTCTAGTATTACACTATGACATTAAGGTTCACCTTGAGAAGGATAGTGCTATTTTTTCAATGTGCCCCCTAGAAATCTGAAATAACTAAGGGGACTTTAAAGGTCCATCACCTACATTAGTTAATTCATATCAAACCTATCCAGATAAATCTCTCCCCATAATGAGGATAATAAATAATGAAATCTATTATAAATAGGAAAATTACTATAAAAAATCATCTGAAAGTCTCATGAATTATGTATTGCACCCATTTGTTTTCATTATTTTATAATTATATTCCAAGAGACATAAATAAAATGGTTCACCTTTGCTCTTTATTTCAGGGAGAACTAGTGTTGGCTCTCAGAAGCCCAATGATAATTAGAAACAATCCCCAAAAATTGGGTCTCATGTGGGAAGTACTATACATCATATATATGTTCTATCATAATTTATCATATTCGATGGCCACCATGGATGGGGAGTAGGTCAGACTTTCCACTAGTATAAGATTTATAAATAAATGAACTGTATATATTGGAGCAATAGGGCATCCACAATGGTGTAAGTCCCATCAATCATCCTTTCTGGATGACATCAAACTGCATAGAATGCCTTATCATGAGTAAACGATATTAACATATGTAAATGTGTCATAACCACACAGTTTTAAACTGAATGGGGGCTCTTCCTTACTGTATGATGTTAAACTTCATGGTCTCTCAAGAACTACATGTAGCATGATTCCTATCATCATAGTATCTATTATGACACATCAACCCCTACTTCTGGTCCCATATATAGGATTATCATCCACTCAATAATTGCGTTTTTATGTTTTTAACCTATTACAAAAAACATCGTAAATCCTCATATTCCCATGTATATTAATTTTGAGTTAGCCATGTCCTTAGTGCATAATGTTAAACTGAATGGTCCCTCAAGAACACTGTATGGCTTGATTCCAACTACCATTGGGATACATAAGGATGGTTTGATTCTATGTCTTGTTCTATACACTACATGGTACAAAATTCTCTAGTTGAGCCCCTCTGATGTCTCTACACTGAAATAAGACCCTTGTCATTCGTTGTTTCTCACACCCATCATAGATCATGTGAGATTAGGAATTACGGAAAAGACATATACTCATAAGAAATGAAAAAGGTACACCATAGGTCCATTAAAACCTAAAATGAATGACCATAAAAGGAATAACATGGGTTATTGAAATATTAAATTAAACATTACAGCCTCTAGGGAACTATGTGAGGTTTGATAATAATCCTTATGAGATACACAGTGATGCCCAAACCTCCACTCTCAGGCCCAACCACAATGTCCCATCTATTAATGATGGTTCTCCTTCATCCTTACCATGTGATGTTAAACTACATAGAATTTCCATTACTACATAGGGATTGATTCTCATCCTCATGACATACGTAGCGATTTTTAGAGATTTCAGCTTCTGGTCCACCCCTAGATAGGTGTGTAGTAATATTTGGACCTATTTGGTCCTCATTCAAATTGTGTTGCTTCAATTAACAATGATGTTTATCTCTATGCCATGATAATTAGCTTACGCTTCACACCACATGAACCTAGAATTTCTACATAAGTCCCTGTAACAATACATTAAACTATGTTGAACCATTCTCATGGCATGACGTCAAACTTCATGGAAGTACGTCCTTATCACATTTCATTAAACTGCACAGAGGCGAACATCCCCACTACATGAAAATAAATTGTGTATATTATCCCCCACTTTTCATTCCTTTTCAAAGGATCACAATATACTTACCTAGGTGAAATAGATTACGAGGTGCTTTGACAATCCTTTATGTGAAATTGAAACCCATACACCAAACATCATATATTGGGCATCCGAGATCACTACAAACCATCCATGGCCCTTTGAAAGGATATCCAGCTTCAGGGATGATTTTCATGAATATCAGTACATGCTCAGGGATCCTTTATATTCACCTATGTCCATCATGCAAATGTGTCACTCTAATTAAAGACATTCTAAATCTCGTGATAACATCACAACATTACTCAAAACCTTAGTTATCTATAACGGATACTTGTATGACTATATCTCATCATTAATCATCACCTCAGATACTTAATTCTATATTTAAAATATCTCTGTGCCTCTCTATGAAAATGATGGATTTATCTTGACCCCGGGTATCATAATTAAGCTCTTGTGTGACATCTCCCATACTAGATCCATGTGAGTCATATCCATAAACTATCATTCTTTGGTCAATGTTGTAGAGACTTAAAATCTATCCCATGATGCTCTAAATCATTATGTATTAAAATATTTATAAAAGAGACACAAAACATCAGGCTGAAAACCTATAAAGTGGGACCTGAGAAAATCAAGTATTCACCAGCTAAAATCCTCATTCTCAATGTTTTTGAAAAAATTAGTGCATAAAATAGAAAAATAATATATCTCATGGGTTCTATAT
This sequence comes from Viscum album, assembly GCA_963277665.1. Lineage (NCBI taxonomy): Eukaryota > Viridiplantae > Streptophyta > Magnoliopsida > Santalales > Viscaceae > Viscum > Viscum album. The sequence goes on along the minus strand of OY728134.1, from coordinate 130,470,374 downwards.
CCCTAGAAAAAGTGATGTTATGATCGTTGAACGCACTAGTCTAGGATAAAGGTAAGAATTTTTTATCCCATCTCCATGGCATGAGAATAGGTTCTCTATGAGGCATCATATAATTTAGGTTACACAAACCTATAGACGATTTTACAAGTTCTGCAAGCCACACTTCATGAATTGGGGTGTCTTGTATCACCATAAACATTAATTTCCCTTGGAATTGATATACATATTCAACGTTATTTTTCATGATTATCGATAAATTCCCATTGATTTTTTATATGCGCATATGGATGTTAACCAAATGTTACACACTGAAAAATGACATTCTGATTCTCATGAGAATTGACATCACCACAGAGGCACTCAATATCTCAGAATGTTTGTACTACTCTATGTATGACTATCTATTATCATTATTCTCACTTGATCACAGTTGATTAGGATTTTAAATACCCATACCAAACTATCGAGGAGGACTAGATATCCTCAATGTTAAGTCACTATGCTTTGTTCCCATCCTCATGGAATGAATGTGACACTTCATTTCACAATCATTGATGTCCCATGTCTCATGATATGAAAGAACGCGACATAGAGCTCGAGCATCAGTTTAAGAGCTAGCAACCCAAGGGTTCTACAACCCTTCCTATATAGCTTTTATCCCAAACCCAACATCATCATTTGGACATTTGATTATTAAAAAATATTCCATATCCTTCATAAAATAATTATATATCTACTTTCACTTGTAATGCTACCAATAAATATGGGAATTGACATAGCAACTAAAGATATATTTTCTTTTCTAGAATGGTTCTTCAATCCCTATGAGCCTTTGAAATACTGTAGAAGAACCTTGAAATTTAGATTGTCATGTTATATACCCATCATTTCTGAACCCCCTCGTACATATGGACTTAATCATTCAGTTATAATTAACTTCATTAATCTGTAACTATTAAGGAGGGTTTAGTTTCCCTAGTATTCTGACCTCATCAATATTACGATGATAAATATTCCATATCCCTTTGAAAATATAAACGTCATCAAAATCCATTTTCCTAAATATGCATACATTTTAATGGATTATACATATGCACTTGTGGACATCAACTAAATGATTGTCTACAAAAAAGGGCATTTCAATCCTATTGAGCCTCAGAAACACCACGATAAAATCCAACACCTGAGAGTGTTTTGTGTCATTCTGGGCATGTCTACAATATATCCCATGATCAAATGATATATGAAATAATACCTTATACTAAAGCAATAGATGGTCCATGCTAAAAACCCAAATCTAAATCAACAGATTGTCTAAGCCAAAAGTTCATAACTAATGTAATAGATGACCTATTATAAGATACATTAAACTAATGAATCAAGTGGTCCATGGTAAAATTACCTAAAATAAAGTTCATAAAAAATATCCTAAGGCCCAATACATGGGATAATCATGATTAAAATACATTCAACAGAAATTTAAATTACTATTTCTTCAAAACCAATATCTTACCCATATGATCCATCATTACATCCAGTGATCTCATGTTAGCTAGAACATATTACAAAAACATAACCTCCAATCAGAAATCCTTTAAGAGAATATCTAAAAGTGGATCAGTCAATATTTCATCATCTAATCCCATGCATTCATGTTCATTCAATATGAATATGGGGATCAGTGTTGAAAAAAATTTAAAAAATGAAAATATAATAGTATATCATACAAATGGGAAAATATTATTGCAATCTCAAAAAAACCATCCATTCACACTATGAAAATGGGGAGTAATATACACCTTTTGGAGTCTCTCTAAAACCTAAATAATAGAGTATATTAAAAATGTATGGGATGATTTACTGAAAAACTGAGTCACAAAAAATGATGGTTGACAGTGATATCAATATTAGCAAGAGTCTAGCACGAAGTGTCAATCAAGCCTGAAAGTGTCACTATCCTTGTTTCTTTCATCTCTTGAGGCTCACCTGTCATGGGTCATGGAAAAACAATATTTTTATTACCTAATTATAGTAAAGTAGTTGATATTAGGTAGTCTCCCTATGAGGAGTGTAAACAAAACAAGGTTTTCACTTTTTTGTATTTTTTCTGAAAAGGTTGTGTTTTAATTAATTTGAATGACTATGTGAGAAACAAAAAGCTGGAATTGATTGGTTTTAACAAATTATAAATACAGAGATCAGATTGGGTCTGGGTAGACCTAGTGTTCTGCCATCATGGTTTCCAAATATTATCTCTTCTTCTTCCTTATACAGGTGAGAGAGAGATTCATCTATGGATTCTTCTCTCTCTCCCTTGGTCAGATAGATGTGATAAAAATTTTCATATCTACAATCCTTGATTGGTCTATCCTCCTTCAAATTCTCCTAGGATTGTAGAAGATGACTTGATTAATTATAGAAATCTCTAACCCTGAATGTGTGTTCCCTAATAAACAAATATTATGACATACAATTCTATGCACGTGCTTGACTACTGATGAGCACTCACCACCCAACCATAATATTGTTCCACCGTATACATATTAGAATTGGGTGGATGGAGATGTGATCATCGATCAAAGAAATTTATAATAAAAGAATCAAATCCTAACACAAACACATTTTTAATTTATAACTGAATTAATAATTGAAACCAAAATAAGAATGAAGAATGAATTTGATTCATTTAAAGAATAAGAACTCAAGCACAAACATTGATCCACCCTCCCCTGTTACCGATCACTCTAATGAAACTACCCCTCCAAGGATGTGGTATGAAAGATGAATGGAGAAGAAGAAGGAATTATAGAACTATGAAAAAGAAATAAAATAAAATATAAATACAAAAAGTTATTCTTGGTATTCCAGAAGGAATGGGATGAAATTAGAGATGCTTTGGAAAGGAGGTGAGTGCCTCCTTTTATAGGCCGAATTTTGGAATTCGAAAGCTTTCACGTTGGTGTCCCAATAAATGGTTGATTTACATGTTGAACCCTTAATAAAAGTAGTTCTTTGATGTTTTTTCCTTTCACCCTAAAAATATCAGTTCATTTGGACATTGGATTCATGAGTTATAAATTTTTAATTAGAGGATTCTTTTTCTAGTAGGAGCTTCCTGGAAGTTTCTTCCAAAGTATAACTTTTCATAGAGGCTTAAATGACTTCAAAACTCTACAAAATATTGGGTAAAACCGGGTATGTGTTTCCTCATGACATCCTAGGTGGAATAACCTCAATCTGATTTTTGAAGGCCGTGTTGTGGTTCTGTTATTATGGTGGGGTCCACACTGTCCGCCTGAAAAGGTTTTCAACTTCAATGAATTGGTACGACCTATAGAAGAATGATTCATGCCCTGGTACAGAAGACAAGAATTAAGGAAATCAAATAAAGATTCTAAAAGAAATTAATCACAAAATTTGGAATTCTATGTTTCACGAAATGACCAAAATACCCTTGATGCAAAAATTAGTCTTAAATTCAGAATTAGTCATTTTTAACTATTTTTCTCAAAACGCATCATAAATCAAAAATTGATTCATATAAGCTCAAATTGATTATTTGGTATGATTGAAACAATTTATATTCATAAAAAAAAGTGGAAAATATGAGCTCTATCAAATCCCCCATACTTAAACTATGCTTGTCCACAAGCATAAAATTTCAACTTGGAATTCAATGGGCACTATTGTTACCAATATTTAAAATTCAATGCAATAAAATAAAACAATTATCAATTTATAATAAAATTTTCATTTTATACAAAAAATATCAATTTAATTTCCCATTTTTCAAAGAAAAAATCAATTCATTGATTTTACTTTTCCACTTTGAAAAAGGATAGATCTTATCCTTTCATTCATTCATGTTTCTAAATTTCTTTTTATTAAACATTACATATCATGATCTAAATCTCTTTTGAATCTTTTATCACATCACTCATGATAAAATTAATAGTGGAGTAATTCTAATATCCTTATAACATCCTCCTTATCCACAAGCTTGTAAAATAACTACTTTCTCCACTTTGTAATGAAAAAACAGACATAAAATCACAAGGAATTGCAATAAAGGTTCAAATGTCTTTGTGGATTTGTGTTTTTGGGTAAATGATTGAAACGATTTATGGCTAGAAGTATGAGGTTTGACTCTTAAGTACAATGAATGATTAATCATGTGAAAACACTGGATGAACCTCACTCAAATCCCTTTTAATAATGTGAAACACAACACCACTCTCTTTTAATGACATGGGACATGAGTCAATAAATGATTTCAAAAAATGATATTAGCCAAGTTCTCAATAATTTTTTTAAATAAAGCTCCAAAAAGGAAAAACATAATTTATCTCTCTTTCTTCTTTTTTTGTAATGCTCCCGAAATCCATAGATTTATTTTCTCCTTTTTTAAGGAGAACGAGATGAAATGAAAGAATCATAATGAAATGATGACTCATGCCAAATTACACTGCCACCCATAATGATTACACACAACTCACACCTCCCACAAAAGATACTCATCCAAATGGACACACATGAAAGGCTCGTCCCCCACACTCAAACATGAATTACCGTGTAAAAAATACTAAAACTGTGGGTAGGTAATGAAATATCAGCTTTTATATGGATTAAACCTATAATTAAATTCATGGATTCTATGGTTAATGAAGGATAAATGTAAGGGTGGGTCTTAGGTAAATATGTGGCTAGCCAATGTAGTACCTCATTCATTTTAAATGTGTTTTTTATATTCACATATTTGACATGTTTCAATACATGTTCTGGTAGGTGGCATGTCCCAAGATCACTCATGAAATATGATCAAGACAAAATAAGAAATATTTGGACTAGAAATCATCTCAGGAATGGGAATATGATATTGGAAAATCACTCATGGCATGATTAATAATAACAAATTAATTTACATGAATTTCATAAATTCAATGAACAAAAAATGGAAGGGAAATTTCATTTACTTGAGTCATATAATTCCCCCAAATCATTTTTCCTTATTTAAATATCCATGCTTCTCTTTAATCAACAAATTATTCATTTTAATCATTCAATCTCATGAACATTGATCTCTAAAACATGGAATAACCAGATTCACATAAAAATCATGTCTCTTAGATAAGTAAATAAAATATGACTTCAAGCATGGGCATGCATTTTTTAATTAACTCTTTAAAAGACTAAAAATGTAGGGGAAAATGTTGGATAATATAGAATTGAAACTCTTACTCTCCTTTCAAATGAATTATTTTCATCATAACGTGTATTCCTTCTATAACATCTTCATTAATGGACTTGAAATATAAGAATGAAAACAATTGATAGCTCATGAATTTTCAATCAGGATATTATAAGTCTACGAGGACAAGTGGAAAATTGGGGGAAAATACAGGTTGCCTCCTGGAAGAACCTTTTTTTATTGTCGTTTGCACGACTAAAAAATTAATTTTTTTTTGAAAAATCCTAGACGAAAAGATTCCCTCCCCCACACTTAATTGATGTTGTGTCCTCAATGCATTTAAATTGATTTAACATGTAATAATATTTTAAAATTAATCACAGTAAGAAACAAATGTAAATGAGAGGTACGACCTGATGGATTTTATTAACCAACATGTTGGAGGAGTCTGATCTTTTACATTAGCTCTTTTCAATTTCATGGTAAAGACATGTCATACCAACAAGAGTATGATTTGTGTTCATGGATACCACAACACTAGCAAGACCCTTGAAATATTGTTCTTCAGGAATGGTTTTCAATCTTTTCTAATATTTTTTATTTCCTAGTTGCAATGTGAACAAATCCCTTTCTAAGGGGTTGTGGTGTCCTTTCAAAATTCCTCTTTTGTCTTGATGCGGGCGATTGACCCTCAATTTTCTTTACCCATACGAAAAAGGTTACAGTTATTGCCTCATCACATTTAAATAAGACATGTCACTTTTGAAATTGATTGTATATAGATTTACCTTTTTCTTATGATCCACTCTTCCCATTTTTTTGTGAATATCCTTTACATTCCTCTTTAGTTTTAATAGGGGTTTCCCTAAACATTTTTATCTAATGTTCCATTTCAACACATATGGACTTTTTCTCAGCTAATTATTATTTCTTTTCTGCATGTTCCTTACATATATCTATGATAATAATTTTATGTTCAATCTACTTGAGTTTATACTTTTTGATCTCAACATATTATCCTGATTTTGATTATCATCCCTATTCTAATAAACTATCCAATAATTCTATGGATGTCTCTTCTAATTTTTTTTGGTTCTTTTCCTTCTTTTTGGTAGATTGTATTTATTTAATGACAATTTGACATATTCTTCATGCATTCAAGTATATTTAAATACACTCGTCTATATCTGAGTCCATTGAGAGTGTTCCCTCCATTACATCGATGATGGTATTCATTGTGATTAAGAATGGTCTCCCAACGATGATGGGAGAATGGGCTAGTGCTCAGTCTTCCTCCATGGTAAGGACATAGAAGTATACTATAAATATTAATCCTCTCACTCCAACCTGTACATCTTCAATGACTCCAGCTAGGAAAATGGTGGATCTGTTTTTTAATTGTACCACCTCCTGAGTTGCTTTTAGTTATATGATCTACAAAGATGAAAACACCGAGTGATGCATCATATTTGTCGAAGCTCTAAGATCACATAAGGCATCAAAAAAATTTAAATAACCAATACTTTAGGGAATAGAAAAAGTCCATGGATCTTGAAAATTTTGTCGTATTGGTGGTGTGATCAAAGAAGAGCCGCTTCTTCCTATGTTGATTCTTTAATTTCCATCATGCCTCCTACTTTTAGTACACAGCTCCTTCAGATATTTTTCATATTTTGGGATTATTCTGATTACATACAGTAGTGGGTTGTTAATCTCATATTTTTGGAATGTTTCTTAAATTTCCCTTTGAAGTCATTCTACTTCACCCTTATTTGACTCAACCAATGCATATGAGAATGTTGCTGGGATATCCTTTTTCTACCTTTGTTTTATTTCAAATGTGTTTCCATTCTTTCCATTTGTAACCTTTTTATTTCTCATTTTTGTAATTGCCTCCATATTTTGGTTGGATAGGACATGCCTAAAGAGGATCCCTGGAATCATCTTCTTCACATTGTTCTGGTGGTGTGGGATCCTTCCCGCATCGTGTTGTGATTGCACTAACATTCTCTTTTGGATTGGGAATTGTTTATGTGGGAAGCTTACCTCGATTCTTGGTGAGAGAATCCATAATTCTTGCAAATTGACAGCTACCTTGTCCATTTTTTCTTCTATTCCTAAAACTCTTGTCTTTAGCTATTGATCTTCAGTTGTTGATGCACTTGTGTATGGATGCTCATAAATCTTCCACTGGAATGGTGGCATATGGAATGTTTTTTTGTTGTAGATGGGATACTGATAAGGTTGTTGGAATGCTATTGAGTTCTAATATTGTTTCTGAAAACGTTCCTTAGCTTGGTTCTTTTGAAACCCATACCCCGGTTGGGTTTGCAGTTGGTATTGACTTTGTTGATTGGTGGCTGCACAACTATCTGTCCCCTGCACTTCTGAAAATTGATTAGTGTAATGAGAATTAGAACAGAATAAACCACATACCTTACTCGGGCCTCGTTGTCCCTTCACATGGTTCACAAAAATTTCTCTCACTCACATTGGGAGTTCACCCATTTCATTTCTAATTAAATCTAAGGAATCAGATGTTCTTACTTCATGGATTTCTCTGGCGATCGTACCTTGAGTTCCAAACTACTGTGAATTTTGTACAATCATTCTAATCAAAACTTGTATATCTGCTGGATATTTGACAATGAGGGCTCCCACCGATGAGGAATTTAGTATATTGCTATCATTTTCAAGAAATCCATGGTTGAAGCACACAAGTAATTGGTCCTCTTCTATTTCATGGTGTGGGAAACTTTCACAAATCTTCTTGAAATGTTCCTAGTATTTGTAGAGGGTTTCTCTAGTTGATTGATGTATGACCTAAATCAGATTTTTTGTTGCAGTGCTCTCAGATGTTAGGAAGAATCCATGTAAGAAGAAATATTTTAGATCTTCCCTTTCATTGATCTCCCCCGGTTGCAGATTGTACAACCATTCATTTGATACTCCCTCTAGTGAGAAGGGAAATGCCCGACACTTCACTTGCTCTTCCGCAATTGTTCGAGGTTTGAAGCGGGAGCATAAATAGGTGAATTCTTGAATATGTCAATTCAGGACTTCACCTACAAGACCATGAAATTTATCAAGCACTTGGATCATGTTAATTCGCAATTCAAAATCATTTTCAATGGCATGAATTGCAACTTGATAATTTTGATTGACAAATTTGGGCGTGCAGATGTCGTGCATGATTCGGTTGGGATTTACATCAATTATTAAAGGTTCAAAGTCTTCACTCAATGTATCTCTTGAATCAGTGATATTTATTTCTTCAAAATAATTAGGAAGATTTCGATTTCTCAATTTGGTTATTGTGTGCTCATTTTATGGATCAAATTCCAATATATTTCTACTTTAACTACTGTTAATTCAAAAGAGATTTTGATTTAAAAAAAATATTTTTGCATGGCCTCCCTAGTAACGGAACCATTTTTGATGCATACCTATTGTGAGGCATTGAAAAACAATATTTTAATTACCTAAGTATAGTATAACAGTTTATCATAGGTAGTCTCCCGAAGAGCAGTGCACCAAAGACAAGGTTGACTCCTTTTTTGTTTTTTTGAAAAGGATAGCTTTTAATTAAATTGATTGACTATGAGAGAAACAAATAGGTTGAATTGGTTGGTTATAACAAATGATAAATATGGTGATCAGATTAGGTTCGGGTAGACTTAGTGTTGTTCCATCATGGTTTCCAAATTTTATCTCTTCTTATTCCTTAAACTGATAAGAGGGAGGTTCATCTATCGAGTCCTCTCTCTCCCTTGGTCAGATAGATGTGATGAGAATTCTCATATTTAAATCCATAGATTTGTCAATAATCAATCTAATGTGCCTAGGATTGTAGAAGGTGTATTGATTAATTAGACTAATCACTAACCAAGAATTTTTATTCCCTAATAAACCAATATTCCGATATACAATCCAAAACACGTTCTTGACTACTACAGAGCACTAACCACCCAATCCTAATATTGTTCCCCCATATACATATCAGAATTGCATGGAGGGAGATGTGGTCGTTGACCAAATCAATTTATAATAACAGAATAAAATCATAATTCACCGCATTCGGAATTTAAAAGGTAAATATGAATTGAAACCATAATAAGAAAGAAGAAGGAATTTGATTCATTTAAAGCACAAGAACTCAAGCACACACATTGATCCACCCTCCCCTCTTTCCAATCACTAAAATTAAACTACCCCTCCATGGAAGAGGTAAGAAATATTAATGGAGAAGACTAAGTCATTAAAAAAATATGAAAAAGAATATAAATAAAAGATAAAGATGAAATGTTATCCTCCTTGGTGTCCTAAAAGGAATGGGATGGAATGAGAGATGCTATGGGAAGGAGGTGAGGGCCTCCATTTATTGGTAGAATTCTAGAATCCATAATATTGTGTGTTGTTGTTCCAACAAATAGTCAATTCACGTGATAAACACTTTATAAATTTTTATCCTTAATGCGTTGGTCATTCACCCTCAAAATATCAGTTCAGTTTGACACCGGATGTAAGAGTTATTATTATTGAATTGGTTGTTTCTTTTTCTGGATGAAGCTTCTAAGAAGGTTCCTCCAAAATTATAACATTCAACGGAGGCTTTAATTACATAAAAACTATAGAAAAATTTTCATAGCTCATGGACTATGTTTCCTCATGCTATCCTAGGTAGAGGAACCTCAATCTAATGTGAGAAGGCCATGTTGTGATTCCATTATTGTTGGGGGTCCACGTTGTCTGCCTGGAAAAGTTTCCAACTTTAATAAATTTTTACAGCCTCTAGAAAATCGATTCATCCCCTGGTCCAGAAAACTAAAATGATGTAAATTAAATAAGGATTCTAAAAACTAATAAGTACAAAATTTGGAATTATATTTTTCATGAAATTTCTGAAATACCCTTGATGCGAAAAAATGTCTAAAATTTGGAATTATGCGTTTTTCACTATTTTTCTCAAAACACATAATAAATCCAAAATTGATTCATATAAGCTCAAATTGATTATTTGGGATGATTAAACAAATTTAAATGCATAAAATAGATATGGAAAATATTAGCTCCATCAGCTCTGCTTCAGGAAAAATAATATCGACCATAGTATTAAATATTAATCCCTCCTATGATAATTGACCAATGAGGTTGATGATGTGGAAATTTTGGACTTCACATGATAAATAATCTCTTCATACCTCTATATATACAATGTCGAAGAATCCATTTGGGGAGGAAATTTAAACAATAACTGATGACCTTATTCAAGTGCCTCCACTATCTCCCTCAATTGATTGTTAATTGAGGCCTCATTCAAAAAATCTGGAACTCCCCTTTCCTTCATGGCCATGTCCCTTTGGGTCAAGTTGATCTTTTATAAATTTCATTCATTGGGTTTCTATCGAAATCATCTACCTCTATATCATGTAATAACTGGAAAAGCAACACCCCTTGATGGAATAGTATATCTAGAGGAACATTAGTAATCAACTAATTGATACACTCCCAGATAAACTTATTATGTGACTGAACATCACCAATCGATGAAGTATGTTTTGTAGAAGGATCAATAACTAGTCAGATCAACATTGAATTATGAGAAAAATCCCTCTATTCCTCTCTCCAAACTGATGTATCACCCAAATCCTACATGTTAGAACTGATATCCTCAATAAAACCAAAATAATTATCCAAATAATCACTATAAAAGTAATTTTTCTTCCTGAACTCATCACTGGTGTCCTTAATCAATTCCATATAATCCACATATAGGGGAATTGGTGACGCAAGAGGCATATTCACATAGAGGAAAAGCTGGCCTAGAACTACATTATGATAAGTTTTAACCCAATCTTTGGAATAATCCAGGTTGAGGAAAGAGAGAGCATCAATAGCTTGAAATATGCTCACCTCTCTAATATATTCACGAGATTGTATCTTCCAAAATGGGATTATGATACCAGGATGGTGTTCCCCTCTTATGCTAACCAATGGAATGTGGGAAACTCCATAAACACAACAAAACTATAGGGATAATCGATACAACATGTTTAGATCACAAATAATTATATCATTCACCCTGGATACTAGGACCACATCCAGATGAAAGAACATATAAGATAATTCTTCAAGAGACCCATTGTCATTGTCAATAATTTGGATTCCTGGTGCACAGAATGTAAAAAATTCAAAACTATCAGTTTGAAATATTGAATGTTGTCCTTTACAGGGGTTAAAGACATAAGCCAAAATCTACAGATGTACTAATTTATATGACAGGATTTGGAATATGGGATTTGGAAAGAATTATATAAATCGTAACAATGGAAGAACTATTTTATCAATCAAAACAGGAACTGGAGATGATCAACGAATATGTGGGGTTTATTTCCTTATTGGATATGTACAAACATCTATTAGAGGCATGCAAGTACTAGTACTAGCAAGTTGATATTAAAACCTTCTACAAGTCATGAAGCAATGGCCAATGTGCTAAAACATATTCGGAATGCACATCCTCTTCCCAGAATTTCCACCCATTCAAGAACATAGCTTCAGATCCTACCAGGATATTGTCCAAATAAACTTCCAGGTTCACCAAATAACCCCATGAGGTGTAATCCCTATCTTACATAATGGCACAATACGATCCAGTCCTATTGCGGGCCTTTTTGGGAGGGGCACAAATGGGGATTAATAACATTTGGTTCAACGAGTCTTACACTACGAGAAAAATCGATTATTGCGACGGGTTATTTGCGATGGAAATAAATCCTATCGTAATACATCCGATGAAAATCATATTTGAGATGAGATTATATGCCAGTGGCAAATGGTCAGTTAGTTGGGACGAGAATACAGGACCCGTCGTAATAGGTATGGCGTGGTTTGCGCGCCAAAACGCGGGAAGCCTATTTGCGATGGTGGCCTTCGTCCCGTCACAAGTACCCAGAGGTGGTAAATACTATTTGTGATGGGACAATTACCCGTTGCAAAACACTATTCAGAATGTGTTATTTGCGTTGGGTCCCGTCGCCAATACTGGCGGTGGTAAATAGGCTTTTGCGACAGGGATATCCGCCCGTCGCTAATGGTATGTCGGCCTAAAGGTATTTGCGACGGGCCCGTCACAAAAAACCTTTTAGCAGATTCCCGTATTAAATGCGGGTGAAGGTATTTGCGATGGGGCCCATCACCAATACTGGCAGCGGTAAATAGAAATTTGCGATAGGGATATCTGCCAATCGCTAATGGTATGTCGGTAGGAAGCTATTTACGACGGGCCCGTTGCAAAAACCCTTTTAACCGCCACTCGTAATTAATGCGGGTGAAGGTATTTGCGACGGTGCACCATTGTAAATTCTAGTATTTGTGACGGGAGCCCTTCGTAAATAAGACTGTCACAATTATTCTAACCTATATATACCCTCATCCATTTTTTTTCAAATCATTCAGATCTCTCTTCTTCTATTTTCATTTCTCTCATTAAATTTCTATTCTAAGTAGATTTTTTTTTAATTTTTTTCTTACTAGAAGAGCAGAGAAGTAGTTAGGAGGTGCAAACTGCTTCAAAACATCAAAGGTATTTATAGTTTTTTTAATTGTTAAATTATTTTTAATTGTTAAATTATTTTTAATTGTTAATTTATTTTTAATTAAAAATTTTATTTTTAATTGTTAATTTTAATTTTTTTAAAAGAATATTTATATAGCTATATAGTATAATTAGATTAAGTGGTTGTACCAAATAGTCCTTGTCTGGATACGAACAAGTAGAGGCGGCTCTGGCACAGATGTACCTAGGAGTGAAAACTCTGACAAGGTGTTTCGAGCTTCACTTGCGGTAACCTGATACACGACAACGAGCCTTGCTGTACTCTTGGTTCAACACTCCCGGAGGATGTTTTGGTAACAATTAGAAATAAATATATTTAATTAGAAATAATTAGAAATAGATATATTTAATTAGGAATAATTATATAATTATTAAATAATTAAGAAATAATTAGATTTAACTAAAATAATCATCAAATAATTAGGAAATAATTAGATTTAATTGATTAGAAATAATTTGGAAACAATTAGAAATAAAATAATTAGGAAACAATTAGAAATAAAATAATTAAGAGACAATTAGAAATAAAATAATTAGGAAACAATTAAAAATAAAATAATTAGGAAAAAATTAAAATAATTAATAAATAATTAAAATAATTAGGAAACATTTAAAATAATTCGGAAACAATTAAAATAATTAGGAAACAATTAAAATAATTAGGAAACAATTAAAATAATTAGGAAACAATTAAAATAAATAGGAAACAATTAAAATAATTAGGAAATAATTAAAATAATTAAGAAACAATTAAAATAATTAGGAAACAATTAAAATAATTTAGAAAAAATTAGAATAATTATGAAATAATTAAAATAATTAGGAATAAATTAAAATAATTAGAAAACAATTAGAAATAATTAGGAAACAATTAAAAATAATTAGGAAACAATTAAAAATAATTAAAAAACAATTAAAAATAATTAGGAAACAATTAAAAATAATTATGAAACAATTGAAAATAATTAGGAAACAATTAAAAATAATTAAGAAACAATTAAAAATAATTAGGAAACAAATAAAAATAATTAATAAATAATTAAAATTAATTAGTAAGTAGTTAGAAATAATTAATAAACAATTAAAAATAACCAGGAAACAATTAAAAATATTTATGAAACAATTAAAAATAATTAGGAAACAAATAAAATTAATTAGGAAAAAAATAAAAATAATTAGGAAACAATTAAAAATAATTAAGAAACAATTAAAAATAACTAGAAAACAAATAAAAATAATTAAGAAACAAATAAAAATAAATAGGAAACAATTAAAAATAATTATGAAGCAATTAAAGCTAATTAAGACACATTTAAAAATAATTAGGAAAAAATTAAAAATAATTAGGAAACAATTAAAAAAAAATTAGAAACAATGAAAAATAGTTAGGAAAAAATTAAAAATAATTACAAAACAATTAAAAGTAATTAGGAAACAAATAAAAATAATCAGGAAACAAATAAAAATAATTAGGAAAAAATTAGAAAGCCTGATTGACCGCTCATCTACCTAAATTTTCATTTCATTTGTGGGTTGAGGCATGACAGAAAACATCTACCTCCACATGTAATATTTTCTTTTACTGTCAAAATTATCAACCTCTTTGCCATCATGGAGGTGAGAAGGTTTATAATTTTGATAGTAAAAGTAAATACTACATGTGGAGGTAGAAGTTTCATGTCAACCTCAATGCACAAATGAAAATAAAATTGAGGTAGATGAGCAGTCAATCACGTTTGTTACTAATTAGTAAGATAATTAGTAACATAAATTGTAACATAATATAAAATATTTAATTACTCTAATATTAATAAATAAATAATAATAATAATATAATTATTATTTTTATTTTATGTTTAATATTTATAAAAAAAATATTAAAAATATTAAAATTATATAAAATTTGTAAAATATTACAATTATCAATATTTTCAACAAGTTTTTCTTTATTATTAACATGTTCAAATCTTAATGGGTTGCCAATTTTTAGGTCATGCCCAATAAAAAGATTACGTCAATCGTGTCCAATGTAAACTCTATATTTGATCTTGCTTGGTTGATCACCTCGCAAGTAGTGTTGCAATAGGACAACCCATGTCATGTCTTTCTCATCTATAAGAATCATATCACATGACTTTTTACATAGACCATTCTTTCATGAAAAATTAAGGGAATGATAGTTAAGTTCTGTTAAATTTTCCAGGAAGAATGATCTATGTAAAGGGTCATGTGAAATGATTCATAAATATGGGAACGACATACTTGTGTCGTCCTATTGCAACACTACTTGTGAGGTGATCAACCACGTAAGGAAAATTATAGAGTTTAAATTGGACATGGTTGACACAAACTTTTAATTGGGCATGACCTGAAAATTGACGACTCTTTATGATTTGAACATGTTAAGAATAGAGAAAAATCTGCTAGAAATATTGTGATTTGTAATAATTAGTAATAATTAGTAATAATTAATCAAAAATCAAATAAATTCAAGTACATGGTTATAAATTGGCACAATTTCTAGTGGATTGGTGGCTACCTTTTGTTCAACGTCTCATATCTTTTCTACTTTCTCCCACTGAAATCAGTATGAAAAATGTGCTCTAATGTATGTCAGAGCATGTTTTTCATACTGATTTTAGTCGAGAGAATGTTCAAAAAAGATGATTCCTCGGAAAAAAGAGGCTCTTTTCCCTAAAGACAGATCTCCTTGCAAGGAGATGAGTTGTCAGGAAAAATAGCTACCGCCAATCCGCTGGAAAATAATAATAATAATTAGTAATATAATCTCCACAATGATGATTACAAAATTTTATTTCATTATTCAAGCATGTTTAATTTTTACAAGTATTTCTAAGTATTTATAAATTATTAATAATTAGTGGGGATGATTACAAAATAATTGTTTCGCATATAATTATTGGTAATTACTAAGAAATAATTGTAATTATGTATCTTTTGTTTTTAGGATATTGTTTTTCTTACATAAAATTATTTAACCACGGTAATGTTTTTAAATTTTGTAGAAACATATATATGAATATAGAACAAGGAAATCAACATCAATCCTTATTAGATGATTGTTCTTGTATAAATCAGCGCATAAATCCAAAAGGTTCTAGTTTAAATCCTGTATTTGTTGATGTTGTTGAAGCTTTCTTATCATTTGCATCATCAAAACTAAAATTTGTTTCAGAAGGGACAGTTAAGTTTCCTTGTAAAAAATGTGCTCTGAGAATGTTTGAGACATTTGACATTGTTGGGAAACATCTCTTGAGTTATGGTTTTCAATCAGATTATATTTTTTGGTATCAACACAGTGATCACAGTTTCAGAGAAGATAATAATAATTTGATTCTGGATCCACAATGGTTTCAGAATTTAGTACATTGTGTTTTAGGGTCATCCGTTCAACATACTGAAATCGAGGATGATGTTGATTTACCTCCTGAGTTGGCACCCTCTAAATTTTCTAATTTGTTCAGGTATGTTGAGGATGAATTATATCCTGGTTGCAAGATAAGAAAATTAGAAGAAGTTACAAAATTTATGGCTATTAAATCAGATAATGGAATGTCATATAAATGTTTTGATCAGATATTTTCTTTGGTTAAAGCACTGTTACCTAAAATAAATGTTATCCCTGCTAATTATTATGAGAGCAAGAGACTGGTTCGTAATTTGGGCCTTAGTTATCAGAAGATCCATGCATGTTTAAACGATTGCATCTTATATTCTTGTGAAAATGAGTCGTTGGAGAGTTTTCCCACATGTGGATAATTGAGTTATAATGAAGCTCCATCAGGAATGTCTATATTGATTACTGTAAAACAGTTAAGATATTTCCCGCTTACACCCAGTTTCCAGTGTTTATTTATGTCCCAGAACAATGCGACAATGATGTCATGGCACAAAAGCAATATTTCAAATGTTAAAAGCTTGAATCATCCATCTTATGGGTTTTCATAGAAATTTTTTGATAAAGTGATTCCATCTTTTGCATTAGAATCCCAGAACGTGCGATTGGGACTTTCTGATGATGGTTTTTGTCCATTTGGATCTTTTGGTAGTCAGTATAATTTTTGGCCTGTATTTATAACTCCGTACAATTTTCCTCCTTGGATGTTGATGAAAGAGCCTTATATATTTTTGACATTTTTAATCTCAGGACATCCGAAAAAGAATATTGATGTTTATTTGAAACCATCGATTTATGAGTTAAATTTATTGTAGAGTCATGGTGTTGGTACATATGATGCTGCTGCGAAACATAATTTTGTAATGAAAGATGCTTTGATGTGGACAATTAGTGACTTCTTGGAATATGGCATGTTATCTGTCTAGAGTACACATGGTCCAAAATAATGTCCTTACTGTATGGGAGACAACAAAGCATTTATTCTCTTGAATGGAAACAAACCTTGTTATTTTGACAGTCATCACAGATTTAATCCAATAGATCATCCTTTTTAGAGGAATAAATATCATTTCAGAAAAGTCAGAATTGAAAGAGTTGAAACTCCAAAAATGATCTCAGGTAAAGAGTTACAATTATTTGTATTTTCATTACCATCCATCACTTTTTGATGGACAATAAACCAACAAAAAATTCATGGCTTTGGGAAAGAACACAATTGGACAAAATAGAGATGTTTTTTGAATCCTCTATATTGGTATGATTTGTTGGTCCAACACATGTTGGAAGTCATGAATAATGAGAAGAACTGTTTTGATAATTTATTTCATAATGTTTTAGATACACCGAGTAAAACCAAAGATAACATAAAGGCACGTTTAGATCTTGCCCATATTTTCTGGAGACCAGAACTCCAATAGTTTGAAAATATTAGATCACAGAGATTAATGAAGCCAAAAGCAGCTTATACACTGACCAAATAGAGTCTCTTATTATTTTGTCAGTGGATTGCCAATTTGAGACTTTCAGATGGCTATAATTCCAACATGGGAGGATGTGTTAAAAATGGTCATATTACCGAATTAAAAAGTCATGTCTGTCATGTTATAATGGAAAGACTTATGACTATTGGATTAAGAGGTTTGTTGAATTCTAAGATTTGGTATTCTATAACAGATATATCATATTATTTCTGAGACATGTGTGCGGTGACAACAAACTATGATACACTAAAAAAACTGGAAGAAGTTGTTGTTGTAATTATATGCAAAATGGATAAAATCATTACGCCAACTTTCTTTGACTCAATGGAACATTTGATATTACATTTTCCACATGAAGCAAAATATGGAGGTCCGGTTCAGTTTTGATGGATGTACCCATTTGGGAGATGCATGTAGAAATTGATGAAAAATGTTTGTAACAAAGCATCTGTTGAAGGCTCAATTGCAGATGCTTATTTGCAAGAGGAAATTTCTTTATTCTACTCTCATTATTTTGAATCTGAATATCCCTCAATATTTAACCGCATGGGATGGAACGAGTGGAATGTTGATGATGATATGAACAATCAATTATCAGTTGTCAATCAGCCCGAACATGGCTTTGGTGGAGTTCATGATAGATGGATGTCAGATGATGAACATCATAGAGCTCATACATATGTTCTACTCAACTGTGAAGAAATGTCACCAATTGTATAGTGAGTTCTCCTATCCCTTATTCTATAGATTCTATTATAGTAAATTAATCATATTGTATTTGTAGGTTATATGATGATCTTATCAAGAAACAATTTCCATAAATTACAGCAGTTGGCTTAGAAAAACATCGGCAAAAAAATTTGCCTACTGGTTTCAAAAACTGGTAACATACATTCTTTTTTGGATTTACATATAAAATCAATTTACTACATGTAATGGTGATCAATGTTTTACAAATTTTCATGTATCTATACATGCTAAAAAGATTGATAGTCGATTGTGTATATTGAGTAGCCCACCATCCAAAATGGTTAAATCTTATAATGATTATGTGGTGAATGGTTATCGCTTTCATACATGTGCATATGGTGAATCCAATAAAACAATGAATTGTAGTGTTTGTTTGAAGAGATAACCTCATAGAGATATTGAAGTTGACATTTACGTCATGCTTGAAGAAATTATTGAACTATGTTATTTGGGACATAATTATGTAACAATGTTTAAATGTTGATGGTTAGATACTGAGAGAGGCTTGCGTATTCATCTGACTCATGGAATTGTTGATATTAAACATAAAAGTATTCTTGTAGTAAATGAACCATTTTTATTGGCTTATCAGGCACATAAAATTTATTATCCAAAATATTGTGCTACTGCAAAAGAATTGGATTATTGGTGGAGTATAATAAAAGTTAAATCTCAAGAAAATCAGTTTAATGAAACTGAATGTGGTTCCACTGAAGTGCAAGGAAATGATATTTTTTAGACACATCTTTTTCACAAAGAGATATGAATATTGAGGATGACACCCCATAGTTAAGGGTCGATGGTGATAATGTTGTCAATGATGTTACAACTGAATTTGAAATGACAAGAGATGATGAAAGTGAAACTAATATGGAAATTGATGATGTTGATGAGGAAGATAAAGACATTGACATTGACAACTATGAAGATGATGATGAAGATGAAAATTGACACAGTAAAATGCTGGTTAGGATCATAACAAATATATATCTATACTTAATAGTAATTTTCAACTGTTTACTAATAAAAATCATTTCATGTTTCAGATGGACTCCGAAATATTTCTTCAGTTTCTGGAGGCTGATATACCTATGGATAAGGAGGTTCATGAGTCATCTGACCCTCAGGCTATTGGCACTATAGGGAGCACTCGTAGGCGGTGTGGTCTTGCCGGACTGATGATTCCAGATCCTATCCTGGAGCGACGTTCACTTCTTGGATTCGATGCACACACACGGTGGTATGGTAACCTGTGTATTTTATTTATCTTTCATTATAATTTATTTATATTCTAATTGTTTTATTATTTTTTCTTTTTCCACAGATTTACGCATATAGCTATTGTACTGGGGAGCACTTTCTCGCGCAATTATTTTTCTCCGCCCTGCCTCACATGGGATCAGATACCCGCTGATGTCTAGGCCTCCATGGTCGATCATTGGCTAGTACGTAATTAAATATTTTTAATTTTGAAATTTAATTCATTAATAAATTTATATTAGGATTTATGGTATCCCATCGACCAGAGCATGTGTGCCACTATCCACGTGGCGTGGGTGGTGTCTATGCATGACCTTTTCCATCAGTTTTTGCATAATTTGAGAAAGACGGCTGTGAAGAATGCCGGAGTGTCAGAATTTGATGGGACATGTTGATCCCACCAACCAGAGTAAATTTCATCTCATGATTGGGATGGATTATGTACACACTGGTTGGGTGGTGGGTTTCAGAGGAGATCAACATTGGGTCGACAGAATCGGGGGAGACAAGAGGTGACGCATCGAGCCAATAGTCGTACATTCAGTGCGCATAGAGAGCGTCTGGTATGTACTTTTTTCAATATTTTATACAACTTTAAATATAAATAGTTTATTTTAAATTCATATAGGAAGCTGAGAATCCCGGTATTACGACGTACGACGTTTATCAGAGGATGTACATTGATCTGGCTATTGGAGAGATTAGAGGTGACCGCCAGCGTCAGATTGTGTTTAGTATTATATTCTTATCAGTTTGAAAATTAAATGCATATAATATATTCATTATTTTAATTTATAATTGAATCTTAAAGAGTCATATGGGGCCACGACCTCCTAGACACAGGCTGAGAGTCAAGACGAGACGGGTGATCAGATTAGTGCTCACCATTTTGATGAGACGGTATGGATGCAGGCGACCCAGTATGGCATCAAAAAGGACCGAGTAGTTGGTATCAGCTCTTATTTGACTCCTACAGCTTATTATGGTACTGCTCCAATGTTGGCATCCAGCTCGAGAGGAGCTCGTGGAGAGACATCATCTTCTACCTCACAGTATTAGGAGTATCTGCGTGCTCAGAGTCAGCTTATAGAGGATTTGCGTCAGGGGCAGGAGTAGATGCCTCAGCAGCACGATGAGGAGATGCGTCGATGGCAAGAGTAGATGCGTCAGTAGAAGGATAAGTAGAGACGTCGATATGAGGATCAACATCAGGAGAAGATGGAGTATATGCGTCGTTTGACTCATAGTTTTGGGATGGAGTTTCCTCCACCACCTCCTCCAGGTCCTCCAGATTATCCACCCCAGTGATTTTTGTAGATATAATAAACATTTGAGTTCATAGTTTATTGTCATATTAACTATTTACAATTAATCATTCATATTGGTACGAATATTGCATGATTTAATTTGTTTTTATTTTATTAATATTTTATTACTTATTAGTATTATTTTTAATGTCTTCTTATTTTGGTAATATTACTTTTAATATTTTATATTTATTCTTAATATTGAGAAGTTTATAATTTTATAATTTTATTAATATTAATATTATTAATATTATTTTTTCATAAATTTGTATGTTTATTTTAATAATAAAATTATTATATTATTTTTTTATATCATTAATATTAGTACTATAATTATTATTTTTTGATATTAATATTTCAAAATATATAATATTATATTACTTATATTCATATTATTATTATTTTTTGATAATAATATTATAATAATATAATTTCTTTATATTATTATTATTATTATATACGTAATTTAATAATAATAATAATATATTAATTTTTCATATTATTAAAATTAGTATTATTATATTATATTATATTATTTATATACATATTATTATTATTTAATATTAATATTCCATAATTATATTTTATTTTTTTTCTTTATATTTTAATAATTGAAATTTTTTATATTATCAATATTATTTTTATTTTCATATAATATTATACTATTTATATTAATTATTTTTTTTTATATTTTTAGTATTTGCGACAGGAATATTTACGATGAGATTTCTCGTCCTAAATTTTTTTTACTGTAACATTTGCGACGGGAAGAATACCCGTCGTAAAAACATTTCTGCGACGGTCCGTCGCAACTACCTTTGTCAAAAATATTTTTTATATTTCCCATTTGCGATGGGTTAGAAACCCGTCGCAACTTATATATCTATGACGGCCCATCACAAATACCTTTCTTATATATAAACGAAAACTCATTTGT
This sequence comes from Viscum album, assembly GCA_963277665.1. NCBI lineage: Eukaryota > Viridiplantae > Streptophyta > Magnoliopsida > Santalales > Viscaceae > Viscum > Viscum album. Next base: position 130,448,415 of record OY728134.1, on the reverse strand, counting down.
GACAGGGGAAAAATACTGTCGCAAATACTATTTTTGCGACGGGACTGCCGCAAAAACACATATTTGCGATGCCATTTTCGGAAATGGGCGATTTGTGACGGAGCCCCGTTGCAAACATCCTTCTGCGACAGGATGCCATCGCAAATCGTCCATCGCAACTATTTCATTTTCCTGTACTGTTACATAAACAAAATTAATTCGGTCGATGAAGAAAATAAGATAATACACTATTAGTTCTCTCCCAAATTTCATCCTCGCAATGATGATAATATCCTTCTCTATAACATGATTCTATAGTGGATTATCTCAAACATCCATACTAGGGTAAATTATTTCATATATCTCCCCAAAAGGAGGAATGACTCCCAATTGATGGATATCCCCCATGCTGATGCCCACCTCTCCATAAGGAAGGTGGAATGTGTTGGTACCATGACACCAATAGCCGATCAATTACCAGAGAATTTATGGATTTATTTAAATCAGGAATTGAGATATCCATATAGATTCATGGAGAGGAAAAATATATAGATCATCAAAAAATTCCAAATAGCTCTACATCACTCAGAATTCCCATGTTCATTCTTCGGAGAAATTTCCACCATGGTGAATATCCCATTTTGAGAACCATCCCCTACCCGGGGCATTCATATAGGAAGTGAATATGATTTATTACCTATGATAAATAATATTTTGGGTGAGATCATGGACATACAGGCCTAGGGGAGACATGTAAAATAGATAAGAAAAGCCCATAGATAGGGTTGTAACATACTGACAGTTCATGTTAATTTTCACCTAACGCAGACATGGGATCATGAAACCTTGAGGAATGATAGATTAATATATGGTGGAGGTATTGCAACTCCATATAACATTTGAAACTCATACTATTTATTTAAATCAAATAAGGTATAATTCAGATTTATATATGGAAGGATCCAATGTAGGACCTCATTATCATTACACATGCAGTAGAGGGGAGCGACATTTCTATTCCTGATAATCGTCACTTTTCGATTTTCCAAAACCAAGGAACCTAGGTGAAAACCATAATACATAATAAAAAATTTATGTGGAACTGGTTAGGAAAAGAGAACACAAATTGATGAAAAACATAAAGATATGATATAACACAATGGCATCAGGTGAATCACATGACTCAGCCAAGGGATCATTAACCACTTTAAAGAGTTCATGAATCTCTTACTCTATGGATTACTCATGGGGAACATAACCCATGAAAATAATCACGTGCATCACATAACAACCATTTGATACTAGAAATCACATGAGCTGAAATGGTCACGTGAATTGCAAGCAATCAAAACATCAGGCCAGTGAATCCCATGAATCCCCAAAGACAACCTTAACCCTCATAGTATATGTCTTTGGGATTACTAAGGAATAGTTCATGATTGTGGAAGAAAAGTTTTTATGTAGTTATTCGACCTTCACTAGAGTGATGGAGATCAGGATTCATGGTGTAGGCTTGTAGACATGGTTTTCAATCAGGGTTCATGGCAGAGTCTTCCGATAAGGGTAACAATGGGAATCCACTAAGAAAGAGGTGGTTGGTGGAATGATTTTTTTAACACCCCTATATATAAATAATTTCTATGAATATAAAAGGATTCCTAGTAGACCAAACGTCAAATGAGGCATTCGTTCATGACACCCTCAAAGACTCTAGTGGGCATTTTGTTTCTTCAAAACTGAGTCCAAGTCCACTCAAACGTCACTCCTGAGGCGGATTAGTTTTTAACACCGACAAAAAAGCATCTTAAAAATCATAGAGGAAGAAATAATTGAATATGGGTATTATATTTCTCACAAAACCCAAGGAAGAAGAGTTGGTCAATGAATTTCATGTCCTTTAAAGGACTCATGATCTCATGACCACTTCAAGTTGATTTGATGTCTTCCTGCATGGATTATATTTTGAAGAAAGTCCCATGGAGCCCACTTTAATACATCTTCCAATGAATGCTCTCCTAAATATCATCTAAAATCCTTTGAAAATTAGTTGGGATGATATTCAAATGTAGATATCCCTAGTGCCCATGAAAATAATTCACCATATCATCATTGGGATGAAAAAATACCATGATGATATCAAAGCCAACTCAGAAGACCTATGACCCTTTATCAAATAAAAAATTAGATAAAGGGTAGGAGGTGAGAGGCGATCAAAATTGCAGAATGACATGAAACAAACACCTAAATACCTTTTAGACACTGAAAGTCCCTATCATCATGTCTGCGTCATCTCATGAGGCCTCTTTGTCTTTGAATCATCACTTTAGGGTTGTCCTATGCTGTGTCTGACTAACTCTGCAATTCTCATGTGATGAAAATATGGGTTTTCCAATCAAAAGCTTACTCACACTCATATGACACTATTGGTAACCTGAGGAACCATTGAAAAAATTGAGTAAAAATCATGGATATTAGTCTTGAAAACTTTCATGACACAATACCATTTTCAGATAAAAAAAGGATTAAAATGGAGGATTCTAATGATGTTTGTGGTCACTGAAGGACATGTGATGCATCCCACAAGAACTATGAGTCATCAGCTTCATGTCCTCCATATCTCATGTAGTCCCATGGTCTTTTCAACCTCGCCATATGGATGTCCTCACGTAGTTCTGGGAAAATCCGCAACACTATAAGGATGAAAAGATTGATTTTTCCGTGGAATGATAGTGCACCCCCATGTGATCTATATTGGTCATACGATGCATTTTTAAAAAGTAGAGGAACTATCTGTGAAAACACACATGAAATCTAGCATGACTCAAGACAATTGTCACACAAAAATAGAGAGAAAAAAATAGTAAGTGATTGGTTTTCACAGTCGCTGAAGGGCATTATATGGTCCCAACACACCTACAACATGGTCCCATGAGACCCTTAGATAAACCATCCTCGTCTCGTGGAAACATTCAGAATAGACACCCAACGTCTCACGAGTGTCTTGAAACAGAAAGTCAGACCTCAAAAAAACATTTCTCCATGTAAATGTGACAACATGGAAGTTCTTCATTGAAAATGAGGGATCGAGAAAGGATTCAATGACTGAGGGACATTAGGTCATTGAAAATTAAGTGATGACCTTGATATTGTCCACAATAGAGACTCGCTAAGTATTGTGGTAAAGAACCCCAATTCCCACTCTATCTTGGATTCACGTCAGATACTATGGATTATAAAGAAAGTATTTGGGGCGGAGAGGTCTATAAATTCCCTACCCGAATTTAAAAAATTGAAAAATTATTGCAAATGTCTGACACCTAGACTCTAAAGAATTCAAATATTGACTTCTATGAACTTCTCAAAGTAACAGATCATGGAGCTGGCCAACTGTCTATAATATAATATTCCTAGGGGAAGCTGGAGAAGTTATACTCTAGGAATTGAGAAAATTGTGTGATCATTCACAGATTACAAGAAGTACATATGGTGGGTTTAGAAAAGGACATCACACAAACCCACTAGGTCCCATGGGATTCAAGATAATCTAATGCCAACCAAAACTGAGGAATTTTCTATTCGAGGGAAAGAACCAGAATCAAAGTTTAATATATTATGTAAAATACATGCCTAAAACCCCTCATTCTCTATACATGTATCATCCAAAGAAAAATTACAACACCATGACACATCACCCATATATCCTGACACTCATTCGACATAGCATCTGGGACCCATGAGAGACTATAAACATGCTAGAACAATTTAAATAATTCTACCTTGATCACCAATTTGATCTTCTGATCCCCTTGAGTCTATCACCGATGACATGTGAAATCATTCACACAAAACTGCTAACCTATATAGTAGCACACTCCCTTGTCAGCCGAGTCTAGAGAAATATATAGACATGATAGACAAACCCTAACAAGACTATATGGTTAAGTCAGTAGAGACTCATGACACCTTCTAGACATGTTGTCTAGGTCTCATGATGTCCCTCATGTGTGTCTAAAAATATATTTGAAACACCTCTGAATATTTTATATTGAATCTCATGAAACCCTCCATATGTTATAAGCCCAGTCATGTGATGGCTTGTAGGACATGGAAACTATGTCATGTGACGCCCTCAGACAATATGTCCATGTCAAAAAAGGAATCCCAATAGTTTATAATCTTATAAATTCTATTTGTGTCTGTCCCAAATATAATGGAAGCCTTAGATTATAATCTCAAACACAAAATTAAATGCCAAAACTCTAATTTCAGACACCACCAGAATATATAGGATCCCTTATTAAGTCCAGAACTCTATACTTAATCCTCTCAGGACTATCTCAAAATATAAGTCCTACGTCAATATGCCATGAGGCTGATCACATGCTACCCATTGTTTCCCACCCTGAGAATAGCTCATGTGGGACTAGGGGGATGTAAGGAACACCTCATTGGGATATCTATTAATCAAGGAATCCTATGTTTGAAATCCTATCATATAGGGAACAACCACAACTCAGATTCCTTCCATATTCAGGATACTAGGATACTTCTCCTTGAGGTTTGACAACCATTTCGATTACCCTGGCCAATCCCAATATCTATTCCCCCATTATATTAAAAAATGTAATTAATCACTTACTACCCGTTGTTTCAAACAATGTTCATGGAACACATTCTCTTAGGGAATTTCCCTTAATATGTCATATGCACCATACACCTCAGGGATATAACTGAACTTTGAATACTCTGATTCCTTCCAAAGAGATAATATATAGTATGTCTCTTTGATAATATATCTCAAATATCTGGTATCTTTCTAACACCCCCACTTTATAACTACTTCCACATGACATTAAACTACACAGTGTTGAAAAAACTACGTGAGTTTGTGATTCATGCAATAACTAGGATATGCAGAACATCTCATAAGGGATCGATTATATCAACAGAATATTAATCACCACCATACATGGGGGAACATCCCAAAGATTACTTTCACATAGATTGACCATATAATAAACCATATATTACCAAAGAGTAATGAATATTCTTGGATACATGTAGATGGACTAACCCAAGTTGCCCCAGTCTTTTTCATATAAAACTGTAGTAACCCATTGTCATTTACTTAGGTTAACCAGTACTATATCAAGATTAGGAAGAGATTCATTAACAAATTTTATATCTAGAAGATATTCCCAAAGATGGAAAAAAATTCACCCAAAAATGGTATGATGAGCCCGACCTCCCATCCTCTCAACCAATGTGATTCCCCAAGTGTCGCTGGGCTGGAAAATCGAGGTGACCACCAGCCTTTGGAAAACTTGTTGATACCACCCTATGGATAAGGGAACAGTTTTGAGTTTCAAGGGAAGACAAAACAAATTAATAACTATATTCTGTATTAATGGATACCATAACCTACCCCTCAGTCAATCAATAAAAGGAAATTCCATTCCGCGTTCCACATCAAAATCTGACGATACAGTCACCTATGTTGTGGTATGTTTCATGTTGTGATGTGTCCATATAGAATAATAATTATTATCCAAGGAATATTTCCAATATTTACCCACCATATTATGATGTACAAGTGATGAATTATTATTGATTTCCTCTAATAGTTTTTTCCTATAACATGATTATGGAATGAATGGTTAACGTGAGTATTTTACTCTTCATAAAGTCATTTTAATTTATATATATTGAAATTACTATCATTTTTGTAAAATATTATTCGAAGGACCCCAAATATGAATATAATATTATAAATTATTGAATTTACTAAATATATCATTTTGAATTTCATTTAGGGTACAACATTGACCTATTTGGTGAAAATAATTATGGAAGTAATAATTATCGTGAACAATCTGGTGGTGTTTGGAGGGTATATATTTGTAACATTAAAACTCTATATATGAAAAAAACTCTTATTATTTTTTTGTTTCAATAACTATTGGGTATTATGATTAAATTTTGAATGTATTTTAAAATTATAAAATTTTATTTTCGATTAAAAATGGTTCAACATAATTGAAAGAATGAAGTATCCATGTATGGTAATTTGATAGGGTAGATTGGTTCCTGGATTGTGGGAATTATTGGCTCTAATAATTACATCCCATATTAAAGCAATGGCCTTTCCTCATTCAATGTATGTGTAGTGTACTATATTAAAACCTCATCTACAATTTACTATATGGGAATTCATCCTTTTCAGGGGAAATAGTTAACTCCTCATCAATGGATCTATGAATTTTTTATTCGATATCATTGATGAAATCCCATTTCATAGGAATTATATTGTGGAAAAAATATATAAATTATTGAATTAATTTTCTAATTATAGTGGATAATGTTAGTATGATGTGGGGTGGATTTAATTTATTCCTTTCATTTAATTATTGGTAAATAGAAATTCTACTATATGATGTGTGATGTGAAATCCTATCTCATTTTGATCTTGTTCCAACAAGGGTGTAACTATGTTGTTTAGTGAATCAACTTGAGTGTTATATGAATATGTAATATGGAATAATATTGTGTTCGAGTGGGATCCATACATCAAATATCAACCATAGTGAATAAAATGAATAAACTCAACCTTGTTGATTGAATAGTCACAATCGATTTTCTTGATCTCCAAATATGAATTACCCATAATTTCATGTTACACCAAAGAAGTAACTAGTTTGAAAAATATTAATTGTAATTATTATTAGTTATTTATTAGAGTTTTTGAGTTTTAGGGGGCCGAAATGGGCGATTTACAAAGAAATTAACTGGGCATAGAGTCATTGCATGGTTGGTTTAACCATGTCACTAACTATGCTAGGGGTTATAGAGGATTTTTTTATGATTTTTATAGTTTGGTAAATGTTTTACAACCCAATTGACACTTAGAGGTTACAATGTGACCCATTGTTGGTGGATAGTGGCACCCAAATGGTAGGAACACTATTTTATGAACCTTACAGTCAAAAATCATGACCAAACATGATTATATAAAGAGTTACATTTTTCTATTTTTCGTTTGATATATGACCCACTGCCCTCAAATTTTTCTTCCAATCACATGAATATTCTATATCAAAGCTTGAATCATCTACCACCATTTAATGGTGGGTTTCCTTTTTATATCTTAGGGTTTGTATTGATGTAATCCATTTTCCTTTCAAATTATTCCTTCATTCCACACTTGTATTTTCTTTGTTCCATAATTTTAATGGTTATGTGTAAACATAAAAGTGTTATTGGTGTAATATAGTGTGTTTTATGGGGGTAAATCATTTGGTTTTATCTATATTAGGTGTGTGAATCCTTTTTCTACCTTTTTTTGGTTGTTGTCATTTAAGGAAATGATATTTGGACTGAATCAGTGGTATGTGCCTCTATTCTGGGTAGTTTCCAATGATTAATTTCAAACATATAATATGATACAGTATTTGTTGTTTAAATTTGCAATGAAATAAATTATAAATTATTTTTGTTCCATGTTTGATTTTCATCATAGATTATCTTTAAGAATTTTTCTTTTAATGTGGGTTTTTTCATAATGAGAGTGGCTTATGTGCATGGAAATTGAATTATGAAATGTATAAAAAGGTTATTTATTTTAAAATGGATTTTTAAAATAATTTTATTAATTATTTTACCACTTGGAAAGGATTATTGAAAAAATATAAATTTTTATTTGAAAATTGGAATGTTTGATGGATTTGAGTTTTGTGGAACATGTGATTTTGTTTTTTCCTTGTATTTTCACATTGGATAAATGGGGTTTTACTAAGGGGTCTATTAAATAGGCCATGTGAGCCTTCATAAGGAATACCATGAGACCTTTCCTTTTAAGATTCCAAGGGACTGTTAGATAATTTGGGTATGAACACTATGAGATATTCCAGGATTGGTTATTGTAAGAGAATGAGAGATCATGGATTTTGGCTTAGGGAAGACCATGTGAGCTTCCATTATTGAATATCTGGTTAGAAAACCTATTATCAAACACACATGATAGTCATGTTGGTCATATCCCTATGGGAACATTACTCTAGTCAGATTTATTTATATACGTTGTGCATATTATTCGTGGAATATTTTTTGTGATGAGATATGTTAGGTCCATTTTTTATTGAGTATATGATTATAATGACATATTTTCCCTTAATATTATCAAAGGTAAATTTGAAAATGGTATGGAATTATAATGGTTTAGATTTAAAAGTGATTCAAACTAATATATTGGTCTCTTTGGGTAAAATATTTAAAAAGATTCCTGGTGGAATCCTACTATGATTGATAATCCACATCCTAATTGGGCCTTCAAGAATTTTGATAATTAGATTTTTAAGACCTATGTAAAGGTAGTGGAACCATATGCCAGGGAGGATCTTCTTAATTGTCATCATATGTTTGTTTTTGAAGGAGATGTGATCTCAATGGGTTTTGATCATGTGGAATCATTTTTCAATTTTTTCCCTATTTGGATGTTTTTGATGGCTTGGTTTGGTCTGTTTACCATGATTTCTAGTTTTATGCTTCTCACATGAGGTTCCATGTAGTTTTCAAATTTTGGAATGTTTTTATATGATTTATTTTATTGTTTATTATTTTTTCTAATCTTATTCCATTTAATATAATGATATTCTATGAAGATTTTTTTTGTTTTACGGATGTATTATAATAGTTTATATGTAGATAAACCTTTACTAAGATATAGTTTGTTATTCTCGTTGCTTTTTTATAGCCCGTGGAGATTAGAAACACACATCGGGCCATTTTAATGGCTGAATCCAGTGATGGGTTGCATCAAACAAGGTTTTAAAATCACCAAATAGTATAAGAGGAGGGTTTTTATTTTGGATTTAGTGGTAAATTACATTTTCAACCATCAAAAATTGTTTTCTTAGAATGAGGGTTTTCCTAGACAACTCTACATCATATAGAACCATATGTTTAAATTGTAGGATTATGATTTTTTATGTTTGTGCATAGTTATTAATATTTCTTTATATTTTTATGTATATAATAGTCACTATTTAGTCTTAGGATGACAACACATGTCTTTTAGATTTATTGGAAAAAATTGGGAGGTTAAGAGGATGATCATATTTATTGGTAACATTGTGCATCCTAGGTAGCCTTCACTGCTAACTCTAGTGTCACCGACATGGTTGGAAACAAATTTCATTACTATGTATCCATATTGTGAAAGTGTGAAATAAATAATAATTTTGATGTTTTATATTCTTTTATATTGGAGTTTCTTGTGATAATTGTGTTTATGTTAGTAAATATAATTGGGGTTTCTTGTAGATATTTTTTGGTTCTTTAGTTTAAATTGTGCTTGATGATGCATTTATGTTTTTGTATAATATGTTATGACTTCCAATAGAATATCATCCCGGAATAGAGTGGGTGTTATGGAGAATAGACCATAGGTTAACCCTCATATTGATCAATCTTTGATAGAGCCAGAACGTAAAATGATACAATCCTTGGGTCATGTTGGTGGTTATGAGAAGATGTAGACTATGGATAATGATCAAGAGTTCTTGAGAAAAAAATAAACTAGTGTTCCATGGAGATAAGGGACCTAATGATTTAATGGTGTGGTTAGATATTTTCAGGAAAATAATTGATTTCTTGTTTTCACCTAATACCTCTTATGAATTCTTCACCACATATGTACTGGAAGGATGAGTTAAGAAGTGGTGTGAGTAAATGGTTCTCTATAGAAGAAAATATGATCTCACTAGGAAAAATTTTAATGGGGCATTCAATCTTCTATTCTATCATAAACTATTAGGGTGGTGATGGCCCATGGGTTTCAATATTTTTAAATTGGGAATAATTCATCAATGGAGTCAAACACTAGATTTATCATGATGTTTGATGTTTATCATGATTTCTTAATGAATGATTGTATCAAGGCACTACATTTTGAGATGGGATTGAGGAAAAATATTATATATGTTCTCATATTCTTTCATGCATAGACTAATTCCATGGTTTTTGATAAGGAAAATATATAAAATAATTACCCTATTAACAATATAGTACATTGGGGCATTCCTCCAGTGGAGAAAATCTAGAGTTATTCATCATTTTATAAGAGAAAGCACGATATGTCTAAAATTTTACACTGAAGTAGTGTCTAGAAATCATTGAGTTAAAATATTATAGATTCATTATGGAATTAAAAAAATAATCAATTTTTGAAGGTGGGATACACCATGAATCATTTCATAGAGACTCAATGGAAAAGGCACATGTGTGGGTATTTAAGGAATAACACATTCTTTTATTAGTTGGCATCACGATGGAGTAGTGTAGGAACTATTTTTTCATGGAATTATCGATTGAGGTCAAATGATTCAAAGGATTTAGTATCTCACCCTAATTGAATGGGATATTCTCACTAGGAAAATAAGACTCGTGGATTGTTTAAGAAAGGGTATATCCATGATGAAAATGTTATTCTATAGTGATCAGACTTTTGGGAATCTACTTTGAAAGGTATGATGTATATTTTATTATTTAAATCATCATATTTTTTTGAAACCAGCACTTCTAATTAATTTATTTAGTTAATTATTATTGATTATTTGGGTATGATTGATGAGTAAATTATTATGTAATTTATTTTATGAAACCATTTGGTATGAATATAGGGAAATGTTTCATGTTCCTTATGTGTGGTCGTTTAGTTGATTTGATGGATGTAGTTTGAGACATAATTGTTTTATACAAGGATGTTTTCAACATTAAAAATATCTTGGATTGGTTGATTATAATTTAGGAACACGGAAGTTTTAATCACCATAATCTTCAGATCCATAATCCTGATGAGATTACACATTCCTTACATTATTAGTAGGATTTCCAATTAGGGAGATTCAGTTCAATTAATTTTGATATGGGTTTGGTATCATGACAGTTTTCCTAGTTTCTTTTTATTTATATTTATTATTTTTTAATGTAAAAAAGTAAAAATATTTATTGAGAGTTATCCAAATGTTTTCCATAGAATTTTTTAGGGTTACAACCCTGAAAAGAGGCCAAATTTACTATTTATGTTATAAATATGAACTTATATGATGGATTCATCAGAGCTGAAAGATGTGATGTTTCATCAAGAATATCTTGAAATAATATGATTTATCTATCCCTATTTTTCACCATGGAATTAAAAAGTTCTATTTTTAAGAAGGAATGCATGATCCTTAATTATTTTATAAACCATCATAGGGTTATGCGAGTTACCATGAAGAGGAATACTCAATGTCAAGGATCAATGACCTTTCTAAACATCTCATGGAATCCCATTTTTTTTAAAGATGTATATATGATTTGGATATCACAAGTTGGGAGTTTATGGATATGATGTTCTAAATGACACATTCAAAAAATTCCTTCATAAATTCTGATTATTTGGTTGTGTCGTTCAGGGAAAATAATTCTCAAGATATAATTATAGATTTGACCAAAAAGATGTTCTGTCTCATTTTGGACTCTTTCATGGTTATATATGTGGATTAAATCTTGTTGTATTCCAATTTAGGTGGAGCATGTTAAAAAATATGATTTAATTTTGGGTGATGTTAGAGAATATCATCTTTATCCCAGTTACATCATGTTTTAGTTTTGGATTCATTATGTAAATTTTTTTGGCAGCATGATTTCCTTGGTTGTAGTTTTAGTGGATATAGAAACTGATCGAGTAGTAATTCCTTTGGAGTGTCCATGATTTTGGTCAGCATCCATAGAGTTTTTGGATTGTCTAGGTATTATAGTTGTTTTTTGGTACTTATCATATATATAATCACCCTTGAATGTTTTTAATAGTAATGAGGTGATGTTTGAGTTGGTGAATTAAACTAAAGGGCTTTTGAGTAGTTTTGGTCCCATCTGACATATCCAGTTATCCTGATTCTACATTGTTGGGAGCAAGATGATGATGAATTGATAAATGTTTCACGAGTTTTCTTTTTTTGTCAAGGAATGTTTTGATGAAAGTAAATCACTTCACTTTTTTTGTGGAAACAATTGTTTTGGGTTTGTTTTTAAAGGAATATGACCCCTGATAATTTTAATGATGCTTTGCTAGATTATATTTCATATAAATCTTGAGTTGATGTGAGATCATGTACTGCAAGATTGTTAGAAAAATGGGGGGAATGAAAGAGACGGTGCCAAACAAAATTGTATTAAGATGGTTTTTTAAAACAACCAGAAAAGAAAGCATTGGTGCCTATTGTTTTTCAAAACAATCTGAAAATTATGAAATGGTTCATATTGTTTTTCAAAATTATCAATAATCTATCTTATCTAGATTTTATCTATTGTCACCCAAAACTAATGGATAGCAAGTAGAAGTGAAAAGTCACAATGATTGAATAGGTAATTCTAATTAGAAAGGGTGACATTAATGGGAAAAGTGATGTTGATAAAAGGTAAGACAACAATTTTTTTTCAAAACAATCGCATTCGAGCAGATAAAAATGAATGATATGGTTTCCATTGAGAATGAATCATATTTAGATTTTTTGTATCATATCTAGGAAGATTTTTATCAGATTTTATTGTATCATATTCTGGAAGATCATTGTCTTTAGATTGTATTTGATCATTTCTACCAACTCTAACCAGGATGATCATATCCAGAATGATCATAACCATAATGATCATACTGAAAATTATCATATCTAGCAGGATATAAACCAAATTTATTTTATCCTGAACGATTGCAACTAGAAAGATCATATCCAGAATGATCCTAACCAGAATGATCATAACCAGCAATCGAAACCATCAATTAGATCCAAAATGATTTTATTATGTATAAAATTTTCCAGATCATTTATATTTAGAAAATACCATTCTTGGTATGAGATGAAAAGAATTAAGATGGAATGAATGGAATGTTACAATACATTCAATCTAAATTCAGACGATGCTAAAACTGATCGTCAATGATTTCAACGTCAAGAAGGTAGTCATGATACCATCACATGTTGGTGAATGATGTTTGTTTTTTCATTTGGGTAAAGAGAAAATAAAATAAAAGGATATTATTGAGTGAATTATCAAAGGTGGAGCCATTCATTTAAAAAGAGTGATTGTATATCAAGTGGATAGGTTCATTTCTTTAATCACATTAAATTTCTATGGCATCAAGAATTTTTTTGATGAAATAAATATAACTGAATCAGTTTCAGAACCATTTATTTCTCATCAATTGTAATTTTATGACATTTGAAATGGGTGTTTGGAAAATAACATATTATGATTGTAGAATATTCGAGATGAATCGAGAAGTGTTTATGAAGCCATAATTGCTCCGAGATTTCAGGAGAAATTCATATGTGTGTAAATTTTATTGTGTGGGAAAGTGTTTTGTGATTCCCCCTTAAACATGTTTTATGTGACCTATAAAAGGAATGATGTATATTGTACTTGTGTGCCTTGTATAAGAGAGAGAAGATCTGAGTTTACACAGAAAGAATGAGATCAATTATGATTGGATTGACAATTGTTTTGGGTGTTGTCAACTCATTTAGATTCTGTTCGGCAAGAAAATTGTCTTCAGGAATTTAAGTTGTGTTGATTCGACCGTATTGTTTTCTATCTAAAAATCAGATTGGGAGCCTTGTATTGAATAAATCAGACTGGTATCATGGATTTTAAAGAATGGAAAAGGGAGAATTATATTGAAAAAATTAGATTGGGATCTTGGATTTGAATGAATCATAATGAGAGAATTGTTTTGAAAAAAATCGTACTGGGAGATTTGTATTAAAAGAACCATAATCAGAGAAGATCAGACTCTATGAATCATAAAAATTTCTAAGAGGTTCTTACCTTTCATCTGGATAAGGAATTGATGGATTGTATTAAAATTTGAATACATTTATTGAATTTAAAATAAACATATGTAACATGAGTTGTTACAAAACAAATTGTATTATTATATTGTGCTATGAGGCTGCACATACACTAGTGGGATTGTTTCATAGTTCTACATGAGTGTAAGGTTACGTCCTACTCATTGTAATCCAAGTATTTTTTTTTCTTCGTGTATTTTAAGGTATTTGATCATTTATAAACCATACCAAGGATGTAGCAATTCTTAATGAATAGTGAACCCTGTAAATATTTGTGTTCTTTTGGGTGTGTGTGCATTTGTTTCACAGTAGGTAATTGAAATCTTAAATAGGAGGAAAAGTTTGTTTCAATTGAAAAGAAACATAAAAGAAAAAGAGTATCACTGATTCACCCCATCTCCTTCTCAGTGATGTGATACTTGATTGGTCAAATTCAATTGTTATCAGAGCCTGGTTACCTTAGTTTTTCATTGATGATGTAGATTGTGAACATTGCACAATAATGGTATTCTAGTATATGATGGAAATATCTATCACATATAGAAATATATAATGCATCTATATCATATTCCTATCAGTGATGATATTCTTGAAGCTCAAACGGTTGGGTTTCCTCCCATGGTGATAGTGCTCCACTTACACCAGTTTACAAGAAGTTTCTCGAGAATGATAGAAGGTCCAAGAATGCTATATTATCATCACCTTCTGAAAGTGAATTCATGAGAGTTAAAAGTGTTCCACAACTAAAAGAATATGGGATAAGATGAAAATCATATACAAATGAAATACAAAATTGAATAAGGAATTGTTACAAATATGGATATTGAAGTATGAAGATTTAAATATAGGTAAGAATGAATAAGTTTGATAATTATTTACCAGGTTGAATGACATTATGAGTACTATCAGATGTCTTAGTGAAATGGTGAAAGACTAAATAGTTTTTGAAATGATCTTGAGAATCCTACATGGAAAATTGGATTCAAATGTTTATTCACTAGAAGAAAGAGATCCTAAAACAATATATCTAGATAATTTACATTTCACTCTTATCACTTATAAAGTGAGAAGAGAGAATGCTATGGAATGAAAAATAAAGTTTGATAAAGAAATTTCATTCAAGTATATGAAGAAAGATAAGTCAATGAATATTGTTATTGATGATGAAGATGATGATTATGACTTAGAATAGGAGGTATGTAAAAATCGTAATGAAATAATATCCTTGTTTTTCAACAATATGAAATGAGGTAAATGGAAATAAAAAGTGAGAATTCCTTTGAAATGTTTTGAATGTGGGGGTATTGTTCACTTTGTAGATAATTTTCCTCGAAGAAAGAAATTAAAGGATAGTGATATTGATGAAAGAAAGACAATACGATATTAGAATAAAAAGTGAGATAACAGAAAAGAAAATAAATTCTTCAAATAAAAAAGAAGAAGATTCATTTCCAAATATGATGAAAAAGAAGAGAGTGAAGTTGAATCTAAAAAATCCTTTTTGTATAGTAATGAAAATAATTTTATTAAAATTTTGAAAGATGATGAATTTTGAATCAGTTTTTCTAAAGAAAAAGAAACTCTTCTTGAAATGTATCTATAATAAGAGTTGAAATAATGAATGATAAATATCATATGTCTTGAAATGAATAACAAAAAAATAGAAGATGAAATCTTAAGAAAACAAGAATTTTATTCTGGTGAGAATAAAAATTTTATTAATGAGATTGATGATTTGATGAAATCTCTTGAATATTAAAAGAATCATAATGAGCATTTAAAGGTTAAGTTGAAAGTAAAAGATGATGATTTTGAACTTGTCTAACAAAAACTCTCTCAAGATAAAAAGAAAATTCTTGGTTTCCCCAACTTTATCACTAAATTTGGTGAATTTTATCATAATGGGAAACTTGAGAAGGTTAATCAAAAGACATTTCTAAAGGGTGAGAAGAAAAAATAAATAGTTTTTTAAATTAATAAATCTAGGAATGTTTTGTATATGGCCAAGACCAACAAGGTTTGTAATGTTCTAAAACATTATGAATAAAAAAATTTCTTCTATAAATATGTATATGATAATTCAGAAAATAAAATAATGAATTTGATTGACAATAGAAAGGTTAGTGAATCAGAATATAAAGGGAAGAAGGTGGTATAGAAACACATTCACAACTCTGACCAGTGTAGAGGTTTGAGATGAAAAGACTATTTTTATATGTATTGATGGTATTATAGCGGGATTTGGGCAGACAGAAAGTATTGTTTGGTTCAAACAATAACATTTCTATTATACCAGATGATATAAAAGGAATAGATTTATGGGTATTCAATATCCTCAAATTATGAAAAATGTGATGTTTGTCTTGAAGAACTCTAAAAACCATGATGTGATGGTTGATAATATGTTTAATCTGTTGGAACCAATTCGTGAAAGATGTGAACAACCCGAACACCTTAAAAAGGATGTCTTGTTATGTTACTGACTTAGCACCTTAAAAAAGGAAGTCTTGTTTTGTTACTAACTTAGAAAAATATTCTTAATTCTCAAAACAAATGGGTGAAGGTTAAATATAATGGAGAAAATGCGCTTGTTGTTGTAACTGCATTAAAATCTATAAAAGGAGAAAGACCCCGAAAACATGATAGTGGGTGTTCATATCACATGACAAGAGACATGAAATTTTTGGAAGATATTACTAATTTAAAATAAGAATCAATGAAATTTGGGAATAAAGAATCATTGAAAATCAATGGTGTTCGGTCAGCCATCATTGAAAAAAAAGATGAAATCTATGAAAGCATTGTATGTTGATGGGCCAGAACACAATTTGTTAAGTGTTTCACAATTGTGTGACGAATGTAAAAACTGTGTCTTCAAAAAATGTGGATTATTTTTAAAGAGTGTATGTAAGGCCTCGACCCTAGTTACCCATAGTCGGTGCATTATTACATAATATTGGCATGATCACAAGCAAATCATCTCTCGAAAGGCTGATCATATTTATCATGACATGTCATTAAATAGATGGATAGAATAATGAATATGGTTGTACCATATTTATGATAACATCACATTATATAGAATATACTAGAGTTATTATTTTATAATGGAAGCAATAAATAAAGAGAATGCGGAAGAAGAAAGGAACTTGAAAGAGGTGATGAAATATTTACCTCTTCTTCAGATTCTTCATATTTATTTGATCAAAAGGGCTCTCTAGGATTACATTATGACTAAAGGAAGGCCTCTAGGATTAAGGAAGGATAGATGAGATGGTATTTGGGTTGTTTTTGGCCAAGAAAAATGGATTTTAATGTGTGAATTAGAGAGATGGTGGATTTCCCTTTTATAAGAGTGGTGAGAGGCACATTAGGAAAAGCTATAAATATTATTTTATAGGAAAATAAAATTCAGTTTCTAATGGTGCCAAAATGAATTATTTAATGGATATGGTGGGTATGGGTCTAAATCCACAAAACCAATAGGTTATAGATAGGTTTGGGTCACTATATTAACATTAAATTTTAGATTTAACACTTAGTTAAATTGTTTGACATTTATCATGCTTCTTTGTATTTATATATTTTATGGTCAATAAACTTACTATATGCATCCAAGAGAACTCCAAGTGGTTAATTAATGATACTCCAATCATTATATAATTGTTTTGGCTGATTCTTAGATATTTAGGAATTGAATATTAATTAATAATATAATATTTGTCTTAAAAACACTTTTTTGTCAATTTTGAGACTATTTTGTATTTTTTTCTAAATTCATAACAAAATTATTAATTTGAAAAAACTCATCTAATCAACCCTGATATGTCATATTAACCTAAAAAATTAGTGTAATTAATAACAATTCTCAAATTACATTTATTTGGATATTTATAATATCAATTATTTTAATGTTTCATTAATTAGATAATTACTGCATCATCATTGTGTCATAAATAAATTAAATTATTTAATGTCTAAAAAATATAAATAAAATACCATTATTTATTAAATTTATCTATATTTATAATGAATATTTATAGTCTAATTTATCTTATGTGTAACCCTATATTAAAATGTTTTAGTTATTAAACTTTGATTTTATCTCTTTTAACTCTTCTTTGAATTAAATAATAATAAATGTCCTAATCCATGTTGACCAAAGTGGTTCATATTTTATTCCTAAGATTTTTTTTGTTCGATTTATACTTATACAATATAATTATTACATTTTTTAGGGTAATAATAATATCATTTTAACCCTTAATTACCCAATTTACTTTTAACTGTGGAAAATAAAAGTAATAAGTTACTATTCAAGAAAAATTATTTTCATCTTATTGAAGAACATATTACGTACTGATATCAACTGTATCTACCAGATTTTTGAAATTCAACTCACAAAAGCGGTAAATTAATGTTTTATGTAAATTTTCCAATACTCCTAAAGGGTGGGTAAAAGATGGTAAAAAGTTCAATAAAATTTTTATATATCCAAAATTATTATAAACTAACTCTAAGTAATTTTATTGAAAATATATATGTATTATCTATCCATTTTCAACTAAAATAAATTTAAATGAAATAAATAATTATTTAAATAAAAATTCTGTTTTATACTATAACCTACTGTTTTTCACTATTCATCAAAAATTGAAAGTATTTAGAAAAATAAAAAAAATTCACCCTAAAATAATTTCCATACTTTGGATCCATAAATGATGAAACTTTTGAAGGAAAAGAAATATTAAATTTTAAAAAGTGTGTATTACTATTCATAACGGCTATTTTGATTGGTTGTTGTGTGTTAGATCTTGAAGTTGCATACAACACACGCTATTGTATTATTCAAACAGAAACGTACCATGGAAGCTTGGGGTGTTACATTCTCCCCTCCTTCAAATAATTTCATCCTTATAATTTATAAAGTGTTACTATGTAAAAAGACTCGGGTAGTTCTTCATCATATGTTTCTCGTGTTCCCAC
Organism: Viscum album; assembly: GCA_963277665.1. Taxonomy (NCBI): domain Eukaryota; kingdom Viridiplantae; phylum Streptophyta; class Magnoliopsida; order Santalales; family Viscaceae; genus Viscum; species Viscum album. The sequence goes on along the minus strand of OY728134.1, from coordinate 130,429,561 downwards.
GTCACCTCTTCCATCTTATGGTTTCTCCATAGAACATTTACCCAACGAGTCATCTGATTTCTCAACCCTTGTTCTCTTGTATCAAGAAACCTGACAGGACCATCGCAATATGATATATCAGGATCCATATCCAATTCACCATAAGAGAGTACATGTGTTGGGTCAGGCATGTATTTTCTAAACAGTGATACATGGAACACATCATGAACTTTAGAGATACTTGGTGGCATTGCCAACTGGTAAGCTACAATCCCCAATTATTTCTAGAATTTCGAAAGGTCCGATATACCTGGGACTTAATTTTCCATTCATACTGAAACATATAACACCCTTTTATAGAGATTAATTCAAGAAAACATGGTCTACTACCTGAAATTTAAAATCCTTCTTCCGATTACCAGCATAGCTCTTTTGCGTACTTTGAGCTGCTTTTATGTGGTTTTAGATTACCTTCACCTATTCTATCGTTTCCTCCACAAGTTCTGGGCCTATGAGTTTTCTTTCACCAACATCATCCCAATAGGTTGGTGTGAGACATCTATTTTTCAGTATAATGCTTCATATGGTTCCATCTAAATACTTTAATGGAAGATATTGTTATAAGAAAATTCTACCAGTGATAAATTATGATCCCACATACATTGAATGTCAAGTGAGAAAGATCTCATCAGGTCTTCTATGTTTTGAATAATTCCTTTTGATTTTCCATCAGTTTGAGGGTGGTTGGTAGTGCTCAAATGAAGTTCAATATCCAGGGCTTTCTGAAGACTTTTCTAGAATATTTATGTAAAATGGGGATCATGATAAGAAACAATTGATAGGGGTACTCCATGAAGACTTACAACTTCATTAATATACAATCATTCTAAACGTTCAAGTGTTAAATCTTCTCATAGATCATGAAAATGTGCTTACATGGTAATACGATACAAAATAACATATATTGTCACATTCCTCCTAGGAGTCTTTGGTATTCCCATGACAAAGTCCATCGTAATATTATCCCATTTACAATCAGGTATGGGAAGAGGATGCATAACTCTTCCATGCTGTTTCCTTCTAGCTTTCACTTTTTGACAAACCATACATCTTAACACAATATCAGGAATTTATATCTTCATGTTGTCCCTCAAAAAATATTCCTTCAACTCCATATACATTTTGGTGCTCGTAGGGTGTATAGAGAAATTGGAGCTCTGAGCATCATCCAACAATTCTCTTTTTTGATCAGTAATATCGGGAACACAAAGCCTCTTCCCAAATTTCAAAATTCCATATTCATATAAAAATACACTCAATCTCCCATTATTAACAACATTAATCTTCTTTTTAAACTCCTCATCATCATTCTCAGATCTTTTTATCCTTTCTAGTAAGGATGATTTGTCAACCTTTTGAAAAATCATTGATGTTTCACCATCCATGGTTATTACCATATCCATCTTTACTAGATCCATGAAAATAGGATCCCTTTCAAATCTCATATTGTTCAAAATGCCATGATCTTTTATTCTCAAAAGCATTGGCCACTTTATTATCCTTCCCATGGTTGTATTTTATCATGAAATCATAATCCTTGATTAGTTCAATCCATTATCTTTTCCTCATGTTGCGTTCTTTCTGTGAGAAAATAGACTTCAAAATCTTGTGATCAATATATATCTCACATTTTTCACCAAATAGATAATGTCTCCATATCTTCCATGAAAAATTACTACTGCTAAATCAAGATCATGTTCAGGATAGGTTTGCTCATGAATTTTTAGTTGTCGTGATGCATAAGAAATAACCCTATCATTCTGCATAAGGACACAACCAAGTCCTTTCTTTGCTGCATCACTATAAATAACAAACCCATCATTCCACGATGGTAGAGTCAATATAGGAGCATTGAATAATCTTATATTCAGTTCATCAAAACATTTTTCACACTCTTCTATGAAATCAGATTTAACCCCTTTACGTGTGAGCTTGGCTAATTGGTTAGCCGATCGGGAAAAATTCTGGACGAAACATTGATAATAACCTACTAAACCAATAAAACTGTGTAAATTTGTTTTACTCGTAGGTTCTGGCCATTTTTGGATTTCTCTTGTCTTAGAAGGATCAATAAGGATTCAATCCTAAGAGAAAATATTTCCACGAAAAGAAATCTTCGGAAGCTAGAATTCACACTTGCTAAACATCCCATATAATTTGTGTTTTCTAAGAGTCTTTAGAATAATGACAAAGTGATTTTATGCTCTGAATATCATTTGGAGTATACCAAGATATTCTCAATAAATACCACTACAAATTTATAATGAATATTCCTTTAAAACACATTTCATTAGATCCATGATGACAGAGGGTTCATTAGTCATTCCAAGAAGAATTACTGTAAACTCGTAATGCCTGTACCTAGTTCGAAATGCTATTTTCAGAATGTCATACTTCTTCACACACAACTAATGATATCTAGATCGAAGTTAAATCTTTGAAAGTTATTGAGCTCCATGAATCTAGTTGAATAAATCATCAATGTGAGCTATGGGATACTTTTTATTTATTGTTATAGCATTTATCTCCCTGTAGTCAATGCACAACCTCATAGATCCATCATTCTTCATAACAAAAAGTACAAGAGATCCAATGGAGAAACACTAGGGAGAAAAAATCCATTATTACTCAATTCCTCTAGTTGATTCTTTAGTTCCACTAATTCCATAATGGTCATTATATAAGGGGTCTTCTATATGGGCCTTTAACCAAGAATTAAATCTATAGAAAAATCAATTTATCATTCTAAAGGATGTCCAGGTAAATAATCTGGAAATACATCAACATACTCTTTCTAAATAGGTACATCCTCTATTTGAACATTATTTTTCTCACCCAAAGTTAATTCATTCTCTTCCTCCCCAATAATTGAATTTAATTGAGCTACTGGGGGTGGATCTAGATAAGAATTAGCTGGTGATGATTCTTCTCTAAAGATAAGGAGTTCCTAATCATCGTCATCAAAAATAGTAACCTCCTTCTTATTACAATAAATTTTTTCATTGTGGTATGAAATCCAATCCATACTAAAGATTATATCAAATTCAATAATGGGTATAACAATGAGATTAGCAGATAAAGAACATTTATATTCCCTAATAAGAACTGATTCACATAACATTGTAGAAGTGATACTTCCCTTAGGATTTTTGACTGAAAACTGCCTTTTTAAATTAAATTGGAAATATCTGATTTTCTTAAAAAACTGGGAATTTATGAAACTATGCAATGATCCTGAACAAATAATGAATTTTCTAAACATGAGTAAAAAAATAAATTACCTTCCACCACATCTTTTAGGGCTTCAACCTCAGCATTAGTGATCACATAAGTTTTTCCTTTTCTGAGGTATGTTTCCATGTGCTTAGGACATTCATTTTCATAATGACCCACCTCCCTGAAATTGTAGAATTGAATATTGGTAGCGTCTTTATTTCCCTTAAAATCACCAGCTAGATGGCCTTTCTGTCCAAATTTTTAGCATACTCCTTTTTCTTTTAGACAGGCACCAAGGTTCTTCCATCCAAAATTACCACAGGTTGGGAATTCAATTCTTCCTTTCTTACATGATTCCTTATTTCCTTTCTCAGAGTGTTCAACATATCTCTTCTTCTCTTTCTTTGCTTTAATGTCATAAGACTTAGAAAATTCCTTTTCTTTCTTGATAGCACATGAGACAATATCTTAGTATGATGAGAAGGATTGTGAAACTAATGCTCGACAGAGATAGGGTTTTATCCGATCAAATAAAATTTCAATATTAGTTCTTGGGTTATGTATGTAATCTGCAGCATGCCTCCCTATCCTTGTAATGTTAGCTTAATACTTTGCAACATTCTCATCCTCCAGTTGCCTCAGACTCAGAAATTGTCTTTCTATATCCGCCTAATGGTCATGAGGAAAGTATTTTTCTAAAAATATTTCAATAAACTACCTCCATTCAATATTTTATACATCTTCATCTTCCTTTGTGTTTTGTATCAATGACGACAATTAATCAGCATATCTAGTGAGGTTGTAAACTGCCATGAAAACTTTTTCCCTTTCTCTACTCACCAAGGGGTGGAATATTTTCCCTAAGGAATTTATCCATTACTCAGCTAGGAATGGATTTTTACAACCATTCAATGTTTCTGGTTGTCACCTCACGAAGCGGTCTAACATTGATCCTCCATGTTGTGGAACATGGTGCTCCATACAGGTAAGGTTATTATTCATAACCTATGTGAGTTGTCCAAGTATAGTGATAAAATGATCAGCACCCGTTGTATCACCAGCTCCACAATAATTATCTTGAGCAAGAGAGAAATCTCTACATGGAGTGCATGCATTGATACAGTTTACATTTCTTCCACTCGGTGCAATTTATAACTAATAGAATACACTAGATTAGTTTATAAATCTCCATACATAACTCCAAATATGTAAAACACTTAACATAAATTTAACAGTTTGTGGATATAATCCATATTTATAGAAATGTTTTCTTTGATCAAGTATATAATCATAAATGCTTCATAATTGTTTATGAAGAAAATGAGAATTATCCTAAGCATATCCCCTGGGAGTGTCATAACCAAGAGTGCGGAAAGGCCTGTTGTCGTGCACGAGTTCCCATTTGAGTCTAGCTCAAAGCAGGGTTTTTGGGTTTTACCCCAAGGTACATCTGTGCCAGAGCCGCCTCTACCAGCTCATATCCATACAGGGATGTATTGTTTGGAAAACTCTAAAAATATCTAAAATACCAAAATTTTAAAAATTTCTTCTATAATAATCCTCTAAGATTATCTTAGGGTTATGTGCTGTAATTAGAGTTTTTCTAAATACAGTTTTCAATGTTTGTAACTAAACTTCCTCTGATACCAACTGTAATTCCTCAACCCTAGTAACCCAGAGTTGGTGCATTATTACATAAAATTGGAATGATCACATAGAAATCATGTCTCGAAAGACTAATCAGTTTAGTATTTTTGGAAACAAGATTCATTCATATGTTAAACATTACAGCATGAAATGAAATACAAAACAAGTATATTCTATTAGAAACATCCAAGCCTCCTAGATTATGCCTTCAAGTCACTCATAACTAACTTCTTCATATCATGGGAAAAATGAAACATAAGAATGGGGTGAGATCAAACACTCAGTAAGGGTAATAAATACAACGAAAGATAATATAAATATTAAGCATGGTAAATAATTAAAACAACATGCCTTTAAAAATAATAAACATGAATACTTTTATGGTAGGAATATGAGTGGAGTAAATAATTCCATAATAAAACATAATGATGGGAATTATACTAGTCAAATTACCACATGAACCATCAACATTATTTTCATAATGAGAGAATATATAATGCCATACATTCTAAAACACTTTGTCAAGGCCTCGGCCAAGACGTATAAAAATGATAAAGGCCTCGGCCAAAAATATATATCAAATTTGGAAAGGCCTTGACCAATTCCAATTATATTTGTCTCATGAGACCTACCGATGCATCGAGGAGCTATAGTGGGATCCACACGTCAATTACTAAGTCCAACACATTCCTCATATGAAAAGGATGAAATATAACATAGACATTCTTATTAAATAAAATATACAAAATGTTAATACGTTAACTATAAACCATGAATTGTATAAAAATAGCACATCCACATTCAATCATATCACAAATACTTCAATAAAATATGTATGTTATATATCAAAATAAATCAACTTAAAATAAACTTAAAATCCATCGAAGGATGTTGACATAGATTTAATCAATACCTTTTTTAGAAAAATATCTCTTTCTATTTTGAAATATTTAAGAGTCACATAATTACAAAGAAAACATTTATTTTGAAAATATTCTTATAAGATTTTAAGGGAATCTTTAACGATTTTATTACGGTTGAAAATAGCTGCACCAGCCGTATATGTTAAAAAAACATTCTTACATTAATTTTTTTGAAAAGGTCACAAAGTGCCATATTTGGAAAATGAAAGAATGATTTGTTTCAGAACATATATTGTCAAATAAGTGTATAAATGACTTTAACACATCATATATTAAAAAAAAGTTTTTAAAAACATTTTATGAAACGTTGATGTGGATGATAAAGATTTCCCAGTAGATAATAACGTATAAACAACCCTGGATAATGAAACAATTGTAGAATTAACCCTTACCATGTACTTTTCCTTGGTAGAGGGTAGGATGAACTCTTTTATAATTGTTAAATAATTATTATTAAATTAATCAATAATCATATCCATTAATATGATATCATATATGATCTTTTAACATTTCTTTGATATAAATATCATAGTATTATCGTCATTTCATGTGTTAACATATTCGTTTTATTTATACTCAATATTATGTGAGTTATACTTTTTATGTATGGGATATATATTATTCATATATAGAATGATATAATGTCTATAAACATAATTTTTAATCATCAAATGAACATTTTTCTTGAATGGATATGATGGAAAATGAATCTCATCACGTTCGTGGAGACGATAATTCGTACGTACGCAGGAGCAACAATATCATTGTTTTGATATTAAAATAATATATAATTGGATGGTATATCATATATAAAGAAGAATTATCATTTTATATTTAATATTTACATCAATTACATTTCATTATTATACCCATATAAATAATAATTTATTGAATAACAATTACACCACGACGTGGAGATGGTAAGCCGTACATATACACGTATGGTGACATGTCATTCAAAGGATGGATAGAATAATGAATATGGTTGTACCATATTTATATTAAATTCAACTTATATAGAATATACTTGAGATATTGTTTTAGAATCTATACAAAAAATATAGAGGAAGTATAAGAAGAAAGGAACCTGAAAGAGGTGATGAAATATTTACCTCTTCTTTGAGTTCTTCCTTTTGATTTGATCAAAATGGAACCATAGAATGGAATTATAACTAAATAATGTCCTCTAGGATGAATTAAGGAGAGTTTAGAGGGTATTTGGTTAGGTTTTGGCTCATCCAAATGGCTTTGAGGATGTGAATTATAGTGAAGGTGGAGTTCCCTTTTATAAGAGTGGTGAGGGGTACCTTTGGAAAATTTTGAAATATTATTTTATAATAAAATCCATTTTTGTTTCTAATGGCTCCAAAATAAAGTATTTAAAGGATAAGATGGGTATGGGTTTAAAACCACTGAACCAATAGGTTTAAGTAAGTTTTGGGTCACTATATTAAACTTATCTTTTAGATTTAACTCTAAGCTAAATATTTTGACATTTACCATGTCTCTTTGTATTTTTATATAATATGGTTAATAAATATACTTTATACTTCCAAGAGAACTCCAAGTGGTTCATTAATGATGCAAATATCATTATATAAGTCTTTTTTCAAAACATTATATTTTTAAGGAATAGAATATCAAATAATAATATAATATTTGTTTTAAAAACTCTTTTATATCAAATTCGACACAATTTGGTATTTTGTTTTTTCTAAACTCATAACAGCATTATTATTTAAAAAAAATTAATCTAACCAACCATAATATGTCATATTAATATATAAAATTACTTTAATTCATAAAAAGTATAAAATTACATTTATTAGGATATTTATAATATCAATTATTTTAATATTTCACTAATTATGTGATTACATCATTATCATTGTGTCATCAATAAATTAATTTATATAATGTCTAAAATATATATATTTAATAAAATTATGTATGAAATATTTTTATATACCTTATGAATATTTATAGTTGAATTTATCTTATGTTTAACCCTATATTAAAATGTTTTAGTAACTAAACATTGAGTATAACTCTTTTAACTCTTCTTTATATTTAATAATAATAAATGTTCTAATCTAATCCAAGTTGAACAAAGAGGTTCATATTTTATTCCTAATGTTGTTTTTTGTCGAATTATACTTATCCAATAGAATTAGGACTTGTGTTAAGGTAATAATATTATCATTTTTACCCTTAATTACACTATTTACATTTAACCGTGGTAAATAAAAGTAAAAAGGTACAATTCACTAATAATTATTTTCATCTTATTGAACCACATTTTACTTAATGATATCAACCATGTCTCTCAGATTTTTGGATGTCAAGTACGAGAAGAAATAAAATTAAATTTTATGTAAATTAGAAAACACTCCTAGGAGGGGATAAAAGACGGTAAAAAGTTAAATAAAATTTTTATATATCTAAATTTATTATAAAATGACTCCAAGGAATTAGATTGAACATATATATTTATTATGTATCTATATTGACCTAAAATAAATTTAATTTAAATAAATAATTATTTAAATAAAATTTCAGTTTTAAACAATAACTCAGTGTTTTTCAAAATTCATAAAAAATTAAATGTTTTCAGAAAAATACCAAAAAATCACCCTAAGCTAATTTTGAAATTATGAATCCAAAAATTAATTCCATTTTGAAATATAAAATTTATAAAATTTTAAAATGTCGGTATTACTATAAATAACGGCTAGTTTGATTGGTTGTGGTGTGTTAGAACTCGAAGTTGCGTACAACACAAGTTATTGTATTATTCAAAGAGAAGCCTACAGTGGAAGATTGGGGTGTTACAGTGTAGAAGATGGTAATATTTATACAATATTCCAATGCAAAAAATGAATTATTTTAGGTTTTTTATTCACAACACTCCTATTACATGATTATGGTGGAAGATAATTAGTTATGGAATTAATGGATTGAACTCATTTGTCAGAAAAACATGATCAAGTTATTCAAAAAAGACACTGTCTGGGACATTCATGTTTTACAATGAAGTAGAGATTGATGTTCATTATTTGTTAGAAAGGTATGATTAGAAATGCTCTACATATTAATGTTGATATTTGTTCAAAACGACCCATAGAGCTGATTTATTCTGATATATGTGGGCCAATGAAAAAACAATAAACAAATGGAGATATGTACTTCATTAATGTCATTGATTATTTTAATCACAGTACATGAAACAAAAATTGGATGCTTTAAACAAGTGAAAATGTTTCATAAGAAAATATGAGAATGAATGTGTGTATTCTGTGAAGGAGTTGGGAACTGATAATGGTGGTGAATAAAGAAGTGATGAGTTTAAAAACAATATTAATATGAATGAAATTAAGCATGAGTATATCTCTCTATACACTTTGTAACAAAATGGGGTTGATGAAAGAATGAATAAAATCCTGGTGGAAATGTGAAGAACCATGTTACTTGAGCATGACTTTTCATATTACTTTTGGAGGCATTCCTTGAGTACTGCTGTTTATATCCATAATCATTGTTTCTATTGGACTCAATTAGTTATGACTCTATATGAATTGTTTAATGGAAAAAAATCCATATTTGATGCACTTTAGAGTTTTCAGGAATCCTTTCATTATAAAGAAGAAAGGTGCGAACTATGATATGTTTGAGAAGAAAGGTGAGGCTGGAATCATTCTTGGATATTCTTTATAAAGAAGAGGGTATGGATTCTTCATCAAATAAAAAATAATAATATTTGATTTAGTTGATGGGAATTTAATTGAAGTTGCTGAGAAAGAGAGACATGTTCAGGTGTAGAATAAAGTTATGCAAGTTGAATAAGATAATTCTGATATGGATACAAACAATTGTAATGTTAATAAAGTGAAGAATCAGACATAGCTATTTCGATTTTTGAGGAAGACAATTGAAAATATTATCCATGGATTAGGAAGCATGTAGAAGATCAGAATATAATTGGTGATCAACATTAGAAGATTCAATCAAGAAGAACAACCAATTTCATTACACACACTTCTTGGTATTCAAAAGTGGAACCGAATAATGTTAAAGAATCTTTTGATAGTTCATAATGGTTTCAATCCACGAATGAATAGTTAGATTAGATTTAAATGATCAATACATGGGGACTCATACCCAAGACTGAAAACAAAAACATCATTGGCACAAAATGGGTTTTTTTATATCAAGATGAATGAGAAATATCAAGTTATAAGAAGCAAATCAAGATTGGTTTCCCAAGGGTATTCACATATTGTGGTTATTGATTTTTGTGAATCCATTATTCTAGTGTAAATACATGAAACAATAAGAATATTTCTTGATATTGTTGCACAATGAGGCTACAAGATCATTAAAATGTATTTTAAATCAACATTACTAAATTATAATCTTTAATAAGTTGTTTATATTGAAAAACCATGTGTTTTTGTTATTGGAAAATATGAAGTTTATGTGTGTAGATTGAAAAAGGCATTAAATGGCCTAAAACATGCTCTGAGGGCATGGTATTCTAAGTTGGATACATTCATAGGAAATATTAATTTTAACCAACAAAGAGTGGACATAAATAAATGAATCATAGAAAGTCTAGAGTATTTCCCAATTGTAATTTTTATATTGATGATATTTTATTTGTTGGGAATGATGATGGAAGATGGGAAAGATTTTCTAAAGAAATGAAGAATTTACATGAAATGTGCATGATGGGAGAAATGAAATACTATCTTGGGATAGAAATCCAACAAAAGAAAGAAAAAAATTTCATCTCCCAATAAAAGTATGCAAAAGGACTTCTCAAGAGGTTTGGTATGTGAAATTAAATACATATTTCCACATCCATGATAGTGGGAAAAAACTGAGTAAATATGTAGAAGGAAAAGAAGTGGGTCATAAAGAGTATCACATGATAATTGGAAGCCTATTGTATTTGACTACCTCCACAGACGACATTGTTTATGCAATTAAATTACGTTCAAGATTAAAAAGTGATATAAGAGAATCACATCTTATTTCTAGAAAAATAATTATATGATACATTAGAGGCACACCAATATTCGGAATTTGTTATTGCATCTCATATAGTATTTATTTACTTTGGTATTCTGAAGATGATTGGGAATGAAATGTTTATTATAGAATATCTACATCTTGTGGTTTATTATTTATGGGAATAAATTTTGTTATTTGGCATTCGAAGAAACAAAACTCAGTAACTCTGATTACAGATGTAGCTATGTTAGTACCACTCAAGCCTCTGCTCAACTTATGTGGATGAAAACACAATTGGAAAATTTTCCTGTAGAATTGATGTTACACTTTCCCTTGGGTTGTGACAATCAACATACAACCATTCTCACAACGAATCTAGTGTAACATTTACATTCAAAACATATTGATATAAATTATCATTTCATCATAGAGCATGTTTAGAATAATGAATTGAATCTATAGTATGTTTATACATCGGAACAAGTTGCTGATATTTTAAAAAAAACAATTTTCTAAGGAATCATTCTAAAAAATGATGTTGAACATGTGTCCCCATCCTCTTCCTCTTTAAGGATGGGGTATGTGTATATGTCCCCTGTCTCATCATACCATTGTATTGTTCGGTACAGGGGGATAATTTTTTTGTTCCATAAATCTATTGCACAAAAGGGAGAGTTTTGGGTAATCTATGAATTCAGAAATGTTTAGTGTGTTAACTATTAAAACTGTTTGTTGGAGTGGTTGTAGGAAAAGAAATTGAATTTTTTTCTAGGAAGAATGTAGAAAAAAGGAGTTTTTCATGATCAATATTTATGATAGCATTGTTTTTATATTAATTTTTATTGCTTCATTAAATGATTTAGCTCACATGGGCTTATAATTGTTGATTTTTAATCCATTTCACGAGTTTACAAAGATCAGTGATTTATGAAACATGGATGAAAAAATAAAAAATAGAGTGTTGTGGGTAATCTATGAATTAAATATTATTTAGTGTGTGAACTATTCTAACTATTATCAGCGTCGTTAAAGGAAAAGAAATTGAATTTTTATCCATGAATAATGATGAAAATAATGTGGTGGTCATGATCACTGTTTAGGAGTGCATGGTTTTTCTATTAATGATTCTTGATTCCTATAATGTGTTAGTTCACATAGGCCTAAATGTTTTGATATATAATCCATTTATTGAGTTTTAAATGATCAATGATTTATGAAAACTTGTTGACCACAAAATCCAAAGGGGGATATTGTTGGGACCAAGATGATGATGTAGGTATAAAAGGTTTCAAGAGTTAAATTTTGTGGTCAAGGTATGTTTTGAAAAAAGGAAAGCACTTTACTTCGTTTTGTGGAAACAATTTTTTTAGAGTTTTTGAAAGTAATTAGATCAATTTTTATTATGAAGATACATTTCTTGTTTCTATTTCATATTAATTAGGAGTTTTTGTAAGATCCTGTGATTCAAGCTTGATAGAAGAAAGGGGGAGTAGAAGATATACTCTCAATCAGAAGTGTATTCAGAGTTTTTTTCAAACAATTTGAAAAGAATGTAGTGGTGCCAATTGTTTTTCAAGAAAACTAGAAAACAATCATATGTAGATTTTATCAAATGTATTTTAATTCAATTGGATACTAAGAGGAAGTGAAAAGTGGTGCTTATTGAATGGGTAATGTCGATTGAAAAGGCAGATTCTGATGCGAAAGGTGATGAAGATATGAGATGATACACCCATTGTTTTAAAAATAACTATATTTTGGGAAAAGAAAAATAATGACATGGTGCCAATTGAGAAATAAACATATTCGGATTTTTTGTATCATATCTTGGAAGGTCATCTCTATCAGATTGTTTTGTACTATATCTATGTAGATATTTGTCTTTAGATTGTATTTGATCTTGTGCAACTATCATAACCAGGATGATCGTATCCACAATGATTGTAACCAGAGTGACTGTATCTATAATGATCCAAACTAATATGATCATATCCAGAACAATCATAATCATAATGATCGTAACTAGAATGATCGTAAACTGAATGATCGTAACCACCAAACGTAACAAGCAATATTATCCATAGTGAATTTATTTAGGATAATAGTATACATACCATTTGTTTTCAGAAAAGATCATTATTGGGGTGTGATGAAAATAAAAAAGCATGAATGAATGTAATGTTACAATAATTTCCAATATAATTCATACTATGCTAAATATGATCCTCAATGATTTCAAAGTCAGGAATATAGTCATGATACCAAATCATGATGGTGAATGATGTGTTTTTTCTCATTTGGGTAAACAATAATGAAAATATAATGATACTGATGAAATAATTTTCAATAGGGGAGCCTTTCCTTAATAAATAATGATGGTATATAATGTGGATAAGTGAATTTCTACCAACACATTCAATTAGTATTGTATAAAGAATCATTTTGAAGAAAATAGTATGAGAGAAACAGTTTCAAACCCATGTATTTCTAATCAATTGTAATTATATTGACATTTAATATGGGAGTCTAAAAATAAGAGATAAATATTGTAGAATATTTGAGATGAATTGAGAAGTATTGACTAAGTCATAATTTCTTTGAGATTTCTATAGAAATTTAGATTTGGGTGAATTTAGCTGAGAAGGAATGTGTTTAGCGATTCCCAGCTTTACATGTTTTGGATCACATATAAAAGGCTGAAAGTACACTATACTTGTGTGACTTTAATAGTAGAGAGAAGCTCTAAATTTCTAGAGAGAAGTAGAGATCAATTGCATTCAGATTGAATTTTTTTGGGTGGTGTCAATTCATACAAATTCCATTCGGCATGACAATTGTATTCAATAATGGAATTAGTGGTGATTTAACTCTATTATTATCTATCTGAAAATTGAATTGGGAGATTTTTTTTTGAAAAAATAAATCTGGGAGATTTGTTTTGAATGAACCATAATTGGAACTTCATATTTAATAAATCAATCTGGTAGCCAGGATTTGAAAGAATTGTAATGGGAGATTTTTATGGAAAAAAATCAGACAAGTATCTTTGGTTTGAAAGAATCTTACTCAAATATGATTAGACTCATTGCTTCATAAAAAATTCTTGGAGGTTTTACCTTTCGTCTGGGTAAATAATTTTCGAATTGAATTATAATTTGAATACATTTTTTGAATTGAAAAGAAGCATAGGTAACATGAGTTGTTCAAAAACAAATTTTATTACCCTATTATGCAAAGAGGATGAACAAGAACTTGTGTGATTATTTCATAGTTCTACAGGAGTGTAAGGGTACTTCATACTAGTTGTAATCCGAGGATTGTTTTCATAGTGGATTGTACGGTATCAGATCATTTCAAAACCATACTAAGGACATTTCTATTTTTAATTAATATTAAACCTTCTAATTCATTTTAGTCCTTTGGATGTTTATTGATTTGTTTCTCAGTAGGGGATTGAAAAACTTAACCGAAGGAAAAGTCATTCTCAATTGAAATGAAACAAAAAAGAAAAAGAGCAACACTGATTCAACCCCACCACCTCTTGGTGACACACTACACAGACTAGGAACATTCATACATATTAATAGGAGGAATTTGGTTGTGTATTATGAATTTTTTGAATGGGCATGGATAGTTTGATTATGAATGATTACCATGTGGTGGTATATTAATTGTGGAGTCTATACCCCGGTGAGAGTAACTATCCCCCCAATAACTTGGAATTAGCAGTCATAAATCATGCTCTAATGATGTGGTGTCATTACCACATCTAGGAGATGATTATAGTGTATTTAGATAAAGAATAATTATTTTTATCTTCATAGAGTGGGCCTTGAACCTAATATAGTGATAATGGGTAGAATACCATTAGAATTTTTAATTTATGGTTTTTTATACACTTAGTAAAGTGAATTTGTTTGCTGGTAAGTTAATGTGGAATCTTCCAGTGCAGGCAGTTTCAAAATCCATGGATGAGTGGGTTCAGATGAGTTATATTACTAATTTTATTTTGGGATAACAAAATAATGGATATAGGCTTCTCAAAGCCTATGTATAGGTAATTATCTCTTTTATAGATTATTTTATGGGTGAGATTGTATTTAAACCCAAGATTCAATAGTTTAGAACTTCTTTAAATTGTGGGGAGAACTCGTTTGAGTGGAATAATTAAATCGATGTTTCCCTCATAATATAAGTCATCCGGTAATCCATTAACACTTTTACTTATGGTAGTAGATGAGGAACATTAAATTTGTGGGTTCATTCTCTTTGGGTAAACCGTGTAGTTCTATACATAGAGAGTTTTGTATTATTGGGACATGATGAGATGCGTAGATCGAGATATTGTTTCTATATGTTTAACCAACTAGGGGATCAATGCTATGAATTAGAGACTCTACAGGTTAATTTATCCACTACATATTCTAATTATTAAGTGATATGGGATCTCTATGGATCATGTGATATAGATACCTCACACTTACTATGGGAAGGATTCAATAAGAGTGATTTTCAACCATTTTATGAAATCATCCCAATTTTATACTATTAAATAGTTGATGATAGTGAGTTAATGTTATGGTTATATGTTTCATAGGTTCCTGGGATTTATAGAGTTCCTTAGTGATAATTTTATACTAGGATTCCCAATTCCCTTCTTGATTAAAGAATAGATTAATGAGGTATTGGGAACCATGCTAAAATTGAGCGTCGCACATCACATAAAAATAAATGGTATGTCTAAGTGGAACATATATATTTTGAAGGATATGTTGCGAGTATGTGCTCTCGATTTTAGTGTTTTTTGGTAAAGGCGAATTATATTGGATAATTTTTCATAAATGAACTACTATCAGACCTGAGTAGGTATGGGAGCCTTTGAGACTCTATTGGGATGTCTATTCCAATCCCAATTATATTTGGTTGTAGTGGGTGAGGTTTCTTTGGTCAGACTGGTAATACTTTAGGAGACGACATTGATAGTTTAAATAATTTAGAAAAATTTTGTAATAAATCAATATATCCAAAAGTCATATTTTGAACATCGTTGTTTTCCAATAATGTTTTAGGTTGGTGATCATGTTTTTATACATGAATAAAGTTGACAAGGACGCCATCATTTGGGAATGTAGGGGAATCTAAATCCACATTATGTTCGATCCTTTTGGTTGTGTAGCTTCATGAAATAGTGACCTGTTGATTTGAGTTTCCACAATCACTGAACTCAATCCATTATTCCTTCCATGTTTCCTTGCTAAATAGATACCATCAGAATGAACCTCATGTGTTAGAATAGAGATATTTAGTGGTTGATCAGAATACCATTATTTTGGAGAATCTATTTCATATCTTGGATAACCATAACAAAGGTTCTTTATTGAAATTTCATCTCATTTTTATGTCTACTCTAGAGGAGAGGGGGTGATAGTCAATATACATTTCTGTTAAAATACTTGGAGATGGATTACTAGACTCATATACTTTCCTTCTATGATGTATTAGGGGTTTATTGGGACATAATGTGGCATGATAGGGAGTTTCTGAATCCCACCAGTTAAATGCTACCTCTAATTATTATTTTTACATATTGTTCTGTTCATCGAGTTACCAAGTTTCATGGGTCAGGAACATGAGATTCTTGGAGAAACAGACCAAGAGCACAGTTAATGCATAGTTTGTTTAACCATGTATCTGTCCATGAAAATAGTCTATAGTGGGTGGTAGTGAGGTTTTACATTTTTTGGAAAAGGTTTTCGAGATTATTCTACACCTATGAGTAACCATGTGAAAAATTTGTTTAATGGAAAATGGACCCCGCATGGTTGGAACAAGGTTTTCCTTACTACACAACTTATCATGGTCACATTGAAAGTGGTATTTTTTAATTTTCCCTTGAAACCTTTAAAACCCCATGGTCCCATTTTTCTCCAACCATTATATAAATATCCCCTACCAAATCTTGTAATTTTATATCCTCTTTCTGATTTAATTTGGAATATCTTAGTTTTTTTCATGAGGTAAGAACTTCCATTCTTAATTTATTCTTTTTTTTTCATGTTATTTTTTTCTTATACCATCATTTTAATATAGATGTGTAACCCTAGGATGGGTGTTTTCAGAATATAGGGTTTTTGAATGGGTAAATGGATTTTTTTCATTTGGATTAGGTAATGGAATCCTTGTTTTTTCCTCTTATATGTTGTCACCATTTAAGGCAATTAACATTGGACAAAATACAAAGTAGGTGCCTCTAATAAGATTTTTTTCCAGGGATCACCTTTATATTTATAATTTATTTTGGTATTTTGGTTTAAATTTTCATTAAATTAATTTTAAGATTGATTTGTATTCCATTTTGGATGTGATTCATGGATAGTCATCTAAATTTGAATGTTTATAACGGGTTTTCCAAATGGGTATATCTTTAATTACACTAGGTGTTTGAAAAATGAAACCAAGAAGTTTTATGTTTTCAAATGTATTTATAAAATGATTTTAGAATTGTTTTGATTGTAACAGAATGTGTTTTAAAAAAAATTATATGTTTAATTATGAAATTGCTTTTTGTGAAGGGTTTGATTTATGTTGGATATTTTATGTCATTATATTGGAATGAAGAATCATAATGTTAAATAAAGGTGTTAGTGATGGGTTTATTCAGGGGACTAGGTAAGATTTAATAGGGAAGACCATGTGAGAATCCATTTTAGTTTCCTACAGATCAATGGAACATTTTGGTAGGAAGACAATTAGAACATCCATTATTAGTTGTCAAGAGACCATCAAAACTCTTGTAGTTGGGCCTATGTAAGACTGTAGGAGCATCCATTATTTCATATCATGATAGTAAACTTTTTTGAGCTACTCATGATAGTATTTATGGTTGGAGACCAAGGTGAACCTTTCTCATGCTAGATTAGTTTATATGCCTTCTCTATTTAAATAATTCCATGTTTGTGGTGATGAGAGATGTTATGCCTATTTTTTTATAATATATTGATATTTTTTCCTTTTTATATTTTTATTGATTAATTTTTCATTTCATTCCAATTTTTAGTTTTTTAACCATACATAATTATTTTGGGAAACACGTTTTTTATGAAATGAAAAAACCCAATGGATTTGAAACATCTATTTTAAAATATTATTTTTTTCGTAGAGGTGTGGTTTGGAATGATTTTTAAAACTAGTATTGTGGTTTTCATGTGAAAAATCCTTAAATATATTCATAGAGGTATCCTACTAGGATTGAATAATCACACATTAATTGTGATATATTTCACTTGAGGCCTTTATTTATTTTGGACATTAGTAAAGGAAAGGGAACCAATTACCCTAGTGGTTCTTCATTATTTCCCCCACTTATTGGTCGTTAGAGGATAAATTGCCTCATAGGAATTGACTAATGTGGTTTTTTTTTGTTCTTTTGTACCCATTGGTATGTTTTTACATGAAACAACTTCCATGTTCCAATTTTATTGATTTTTGGTCATTTATCATGGATACCATCTATAGTTTCAATTGTAGAATTTATTTTATATGATGTATGTTTCAATTTATGGTATCATTTTTTTCATATAGTGTTGGATCTAATGACATTTGTTTGGAAATTCCATTTTATTGATGGTTTATATAAGTTTATTAATCGAGAAACTTTTCCAAGGAGATATTTGGTTATTCTCAGAGCTTATCACCATCCTGTGGTGATCGGGAAAACAAATTGGTCCATTTGGAGAGATAGCTCATATGATGGGCTGGGTCAACTGATGTTGGTTCATTATATGTTTAGTTAGGAAAATATTATTATCATGGCCACTTCCAAGCCGGTAATTAGGTATCGGTATTCTTATTCATTATTAGAACATCCTTATAATAGTGGGAATGATAAAAGGATGAACAAATTGTTTAGAGAGATAAATACAATCCCAAAGATAACTATTTGATATTTGGGATTTCAATATGTCTACCAATTAGGATTATATAATAAAATAAAATAAAATATTTCTTTTATTGAGTGATTTTTTAGGTATAGAATACAACTAATTTATGAAGTTCTATTATCAATAAAGAATTCATTGCAAACCTCATGAGAAAACCTACTAACACTTCCACCATGATCACATTCTCAAGTATGAATTGGATGTGTAAATACTATATAATGATTCCAAAATATTTTGGTTATCTAGTTTCTTTATATTATAGAGGATATAATTTTTTTCATTGACACACGAGACTATGTGGCCCTCATAGATATATGAATAGTGTTCCAACATCCAAATTATGAAAACCAATGCTAATAATTTATTCCCAATATCATAATATCATTTCATAAAAATAGACTGTATCCTACTAATATGATTTATATTATTCTCTATTATTATATATTATTATTTAGGAAGTAAGGATTCAAATGACCATTTCAGGTTTTACAAATATAGAATGCGGGGCCTCCCTGGTATTGTTAGTATCAAGACTAGCAGGGAAAGAATGTGTTATTTGAGATCATCAATGGATTATTACAATCATTCTTGAAGTGATAGGTGGGACAATTCTTAATCAACAAAATAAAAATAAAACACATTCCATTGAGGTAACATATAAAGTAGATATTAAAATAAATACACTATTAGAGTCTGTAGAGACCAAAATCTTGATGTACAGGGAAATTACATTACTTTTGCAGAATACATAATACATAATAAAAACAGACACACAAGGATCATAATAGTTTAGTGTCTTTGTAAACTCGGAATATAATCTTCTAATCATGGTGAAAGATCTTCAACATCTCCCATAAAGATCTTCCCCTTTTGTTTTCTTACCTAAAACATTTCGTTAAATCCTAGGGAAAAGAAAACATATAAAGGGTGAGATCAAATGCTCATTAATGGTAAGCATGGATAAAATTAAAATAATAACATACATATCAACTTAAAAAACATGAACATAATGTTTAAACATCAAAATCTTGAGAAATGACAAAAAACATGGAAGTACATGAGGTAGAGATCATAATGGATCATCAATCATGATAAAATAGAATGGTAATAAAACAAGTAATTTTGGAAAACCATTAAGCACTTCATATGATTTCCATAGTAGCCAAGGAATTGCTTCCAAGACCATCTTAGTGGACAAAGTCCCTTACTAAACTGGGTTCACTCCTCGTTCCAGTCCTGTATCACTGAACCAGATTAACTTTTCATTCCAGCCATGTATATCTCATGAGATATAAATCTTTACCCAATACATTTGAGGGTTATATAGGTCCCCCCCATCTCATAATGAAATCATTCTTACGCGTGGAACAACATAAACATAAATCATTCATCAAAACCCAATGAATAAAATGGGTTTCATAAACATCATCCCATAATAACATAATCTATATAAAACAAATTGATATCATTTCATCCTAAAAAAATTGAAACCATTTAAATCACAGAGAAATTATAATTGAAACATAATCATTGTAAATAATGTCATCTTAGATGGAAAATAGTTTTGACAAAACAGTTGATATGAATTCTTGAGGAAAATATCCTTTCTTCTTAAAAAACATTTTCTTTTAAAAAAATTTCATGCAATATTAAAAGAAACGTATTTTGTGGAAAATAATCTTGAATTATTGTGGAGTAAGCTTCATGAAAATAATTCTTTGTGAAACCGTAAAAACTCGTTCATGCCGTATAAGTTAAAAAACATTCTTCTCGTACTTTTCCCGAAAATGTCAAAAAGTACATTGTATGTTAAACAAAAAAAAAATTCTTTACATACCATTTAGTAAAATTCAAAAATGGGTGAAAATGACTTTAAACATACATGAAAACATTTTTAGAAAATAGGGACATGACTGATAAATATAACCCCAGTAAATACTTACGAATAAACAATCTCATATAAAACCGAGATTGGAAAAGTTATCCCTTACCTTATGTATGATATGATTCATATGTATCTGAAACTCTAGTATAATTATTTAAATAATGTCATTTAATTGTTACTGAATCATATTCATTGTTATGTTATCATATATGGTTCACTTTCGACTTTATATTACCCATTCTTTTGTAAATTCCATGTTAAAGAAATGTATTTGGGTAAAATCGTTTCATTTATCATACGCATTTCAATTTGTTGTTCATGATATTATTACTCATATCCTGATTTAATTAATTCCAGAATTTAAAAAATGGTTTGTATATAATATATATTTAGTTTATAAATATATATGATTGATCGATAAATGGAATGAAATACAACATTCATGGAGACGGTAGGCCGTACGTATGCATGAATGTTGTTTTCCTTTACTTATTGACTTGAATGGAAGTAAGTAGATGAAATATTTACACATAAATATAGTATCATTATTATGTCATATATATCATTATTATTCATTATATATACTTCATAATCATTCTTGATTGGTTAATATAGAGAATGAATCTCATCATGTCATAGAGACAGTAATCCGTACGTACGCACGAGCGATGATATCATTCCCATAATTATTTAATTGAATTGGAGTGGATGATATAATATCTCAGAATCATTATGATATTATAATAACCATATATAGTTATTCATTACACCATTATACCCATCCATGTAATTTGGTGTTGGAAAAATAGATTACACCACGGCGTGGAGACGGTTTTCTGTACGTACGCACGTGCGGTGATTTTATTATCCATATGATGGAAAGAAGTTGAAATAGGGTTGTTTAATATTTATGATAACATATAAATATATAAGTAATACTGATGTTATTACTTTATAATGAAACAACTAAAGAAGATGAAGTAGAAGAAGGAAGAAACTTGAAATTGTCGGTAGAAGATATTATCTTTTCCTCGACGCACCTCCTTTAAACTTCATCTTAGGGAACTAGAGTTGGTATTCTGAGAAGACCAGAACCTCAATGATATAACTATAGAGTTTTAGAAGAGGAATTGGCAGGGTTTGGCCGATCTTCATTGCTCAAAAAGGTGTGAAGAGAAGAGGGAAGGGGTGCCCTTTTTTAAGGGAGGAGAGGGGAAACTTTTGAAAAACATAAAAATTATAAATAAAATACCATTATGTTGGAAATCGTTTTTTCTTTATAATGAATTTTTATAGTCGAATTTATCTAATGTATAACCCTATATTAAAAATGTTTTAGTTATTAAACATTGATTTTAACTATTTTAACTCTTCTTTAAATAAAATAATAATAAGTGACCTAATCTAATCTAGGTGAACCTAAAGGGAAATATTTTATTCCTAAGGTTTTTTGTGTTCTAATTAAACTTATCCAATAGAATTAGGACATGTGTTAGGGTAATAATAATATCTTGTTTTCCCTTAATTACCCTATTTACTTTTAACCATGGTAAATAGAAGTAAAAAAGTTACTATTCAACAAATATTATATTTATCTTATTGAACAAAATTTTACTCCTTGATATTAACCATTTCTCACAGATTTTGGAAATTCCACTCACATAAGCATTAAAATTATGTTTTATGTAAATTTTCAAATTCTCATAGGAGGTGGGTAAAAGACGGTGAAAAGCTAAATAAAATTTTTATATATCTATAATTATTATAAAATGACTCAAATGATTTACATTGAACTTATATAGGTATTATGTATCAATTTTGACCTAAAATAAATTTAAATAAAATAAATAATTGTTTAAATAAAAAGTCAGTTTTGAAATAGTAACCTAGTCTATTCACTATTCATCAAAAGATGAAAGTTTTCATAAAAATACCAAAACATCACCCTAGACTAATTTCAATATTCTGAATCCAAAAATGAAGTCCATTTTGAAAGATAAATGTTGTAAAATTTCAATGAGTGGGTATTACTATTTATAACAGATAGTTTATAATAATATTATAATAAGACAACGTATAGTGAAACTCGGTATTGCGTACTACACACGCTATCGAGGAATGTCTTTTTTGTGTTTAATTCAAAAAAAGTTAGGGATGAATGTAGTGAAATCTCCTTCTAGTGTTGCGTATAACATAATAAAAACTTATTTCATTTATACATTAAACAAAATCTATATGTAATGTTTCATAGAATAATTTACACAAAATGAACATGAAATTGTGTGTAACAGGAGTTAAGAATAGTGTTGCGTATACTACAAGCTAATACGGTGTTGCATATAGTAAAATCTAATCTTGGTGTTGTGTATAATAGAAGACATAAAAGAAATTAAAAACAATATATCTCATAAAATCTCGCAGTGTTACAGAGTCCTCCCAATTACATTAATATTAATAGTGTTTGAAGATCATGTATCACCTTGGAATTTTTATGGTTGACCTCAATGTAATTATGTAATACCATGAAGTGGAAGAAATTTTCTTATGTTATAAATAAAGAATATTTTATTTAGTTTATTTCTAGAAGGTGTTAATAAAATTTTCTAAATTATTCCACAACATTTGAAAGGATACAACAATATTTTTTATATTTGAAAAACATATACTAGAAATAGAACTCTTTGGTGTTCACAAGAAACTAATTAAAAATATAGTGTATTTAATTTTTGTATGGTGATCTAGAATAATTCAAGCCAATGGGAATTAACTAGTGATAATATAAATCTAGGGGATCCTTAAAGTCAGTGAAATTCTCATATTACAGAGAAATTTTCATATTTTTCTAGTCAAAATTAATGTCAAAAAATGAGAGGTCGTGAAATTATGTTGCTGAATGAGTCATTAATTCTATGATAGCGAATAAAAAATCCTATTTTGGTCATCATTTGTAGATATCTATGAAATAAATTAATATTATTATTTTATAATTAATTTTATTTCTGAGTATTATAGTTCCTAAAAAATTAAATTATTAAACATTCTATATAATGATAGATTTGATTTGATTATCATCCTCACCTTCTACCATGGTAGTGTGGGTAAAATGCATTTTCATTGTTTTCTAATTTACATTTTGTGGTTATTTATATATAAAAAAGGATTGATTCCACATGAAGATTTTACTCTGAAATTTATGTGTAATTATATGAAAATATAATTCTATAATGCATAATGAAATGGACATATTTCTTATATTCATATTTGGTTATGGAGGATGTAGTCAATTTTTTTATGTAGATATTTTTCGATAAAAAGATTCACATGTGTGAGTTCATTAGTAGTGTTTGAAACAACATCTTGGAATGATAGATGAGTATCCATGTTTTTGAATACAATTTATTTAACATTATTATGAGTTAAAGATGGACTGAAACCTTTTGATCCTTGAGATTACATAGTGTTAATATTATTTCCCTATGAACACATACATCTATGAAATTGATAGGTTCATCTGGTGTAGTTGGAAGCATAAAGATGCAATCAATTATACCTGAGCCTCATTTTTGTCATCTTGTGTTTATACCCATTAAATTAAATAAATTTTTTCATGGTGAATGATAATTTGTCAAAAATCATATTCTGATAAATAATTTTATTCGAAATAATGATGCACACAGGCTGCATGGGGTTCCACTCCTCCCTTGATGGGGCTCATTCAATAGAGATGATATTTTATACATTATAGGAGATGAAAGTGATCAGAGTATTATGTTATTGGTAGAAATGTCATGGGGATTCATTATATTTGGATCTATTTCCTCATTACGATTAACGGGTGAAATAAATATTCAGCAATATTTCTCCGTAAATTGATATGGGTGATATTTTGTCTATTAGTGTATGAAATTAAGGTGGTTTAAATTACCAATTTTTTATTCTTCACACTTTTGCAGTATAATGTTCATTTGTACTATGATTCATAAGACTCAAAAAGGGTGTTTACATTATTAAACTCCCTAAATTTCCCATTATTTAGCCTTTTATGAATTGGTTTTATGATTTGGGAACATTTTTATGCTTATGGATCCAGTGTCTTCCGATAACGATGTTGAATGTTTTATCTTAAGGAACCACTATATAATCCAAATCTGACATGTGATTTCCAAATTTGATTCTCACATTAATTATTTCAAGGGAATCTTTTAAAAATTCTCGTAGCCCTAAATTATTACATTTTAGGTAGATAAACCTAATTCAATAGAGCCACAACATCAGTGATTCAATATTTAGTTTTTATTGACTCCAAAATTATTATTATCTCAGGTTTAATGATTATCTATGTCATAAATAATTCCATATATGTACAGATTCATGATGTTCCCTAGTATGATTATCATTATGTATTAATATATGAATTAAATGATGGTTCAGAAGTATATTGAACTAATATATATAAGTATTTTCTTTTTTATAGTGATTTCAATCACGAATTCATAATGACATTATAGAGACATAATTAGGGATTCACTATATTCTTAATGAAAGGTGATGTACATACATTATTCAATATCTGGCTACAAGGAAAATATTATTCCCTAAAATCTACAGCTCTTTTACCCATGTTTTGTGGTTCCATTATTGTGGGTTCTCATTGGATTGAGTCTTTAAGGATGAAGTTAAAAGTGTCAATGACTCATTCTCTTGACCAGAATTGGGGTTGTTTTTCAATTACTAAGTGGGGTGGAAATGCACTCCTTATTTCGTAGTATCAAAAAATTTATTTTTTCTAAAAATATTAATAACAATATTAAAATATATCAATAAACATTATAGGATTCATGATCAGACTAATGGTATTAATAGTCTCTTTTAATTTTATGTCATTAATTATCAACAAAATATATAGCTTCAATGGAAATATAAACATACCATTGGGTTACTCAATAAGTTTTTCTTCCCCAAAATCTATAAGCTAATCTATAAATATTTTTGGAAAACTCAAGATTGTATATGACTTCTTCACTGACTACGGGTTATTTTAAGTGAATGAAATTGAATGAATCAGGTCAAAGCTTTTCATATGGTGAAAAATCCATTTTTTTGGATACTGACTATCTTCCAAATGATGGATGTAATAACTAAAAGTGGGTATATTAAATATCCATTACAATATAGTGATATTATTAATATTCATTGTTCCACAGGTAATGATTACATTATCTTTTTGAAGTCTAAAATTATGGATATATATCTTCTAATACTGTGGAGGGAATTGGGTTCATGGTGGGTTGATTGAGTGATAACATAATGATTTAATATGCATGATTGAATGATATTGTGGAAATATATTCATCAAAATGTTTAAAAATCTAATTTAATAAACCATTCCAACTGCCATCATTTGGTGAGGTAGTTGATTCACTAGTCACCCGGGCTGTGGCATTACAGATATTTTCATTCTTGGTGTCAGTCATCATCTATAAATATTTATTGGTCATAAAAATTCATGAGATATTATATAACAATATGAAAATGAACAGGAAGTAATTTAGGAAGTCATTCAAACAAATTATGGTGTCACCATAACTAAAGATATTTACCATTCTTTATTTCTAAGGGATTAAAACACCCATAACATACCCCTTTCCAATGGACTAAACATTATTTTCCAAATTTTTTATGATTCAGTTATTTTCAACATTCATTCTCCCATAGTGATGAATTTTTTATTTTTTTACTATCTTGGAGGAGGAACACCATTATGGGGGGTTATAATAGAGGATGGTGAAAACATAGACTCTTGTTAAATGATGATCAGTATATTTTCCTCTCTTAAATATTTCCTCCCCAAGGACGTGGGATGTATCCATGATTTTTTTTGGAATAATGAATAAAATATTCAATCCATTTTTCTTCAATTATAATCTTCTAGAAACACCATGATATTTCATGTTATTGGGTGAATTATATAACACATATAATAGATTCTCTATGCATATCTGTAATATATTATCATTAGTAATATGCATATTCATGAAAAGGGATTATCCAGTCATCCTAGAGGTGATGTCTATTTTTCACTCACTTTCAAACTTGTTACAGTTTGAGAGGTCAAGGATAATCAAATTTTATATGAGGGGTGAATTAATAATGTAACATCCATCAAATATCATTCTAATTAATGATATTCATTGATTCTAAATTATTATTCCAGAACATTTCTGGTCCTTCCAATGTTTTAAACAAATTTTTCCACCTCCTTCAGCACCATAATTCCCATCGTAGTGATAAATCAATATAAAAAATGTTTTTTCTTCTTTCCCTATATTAACTATACCAAATAATATTGGGATATTTTTATTTCTATATTTGTTTTGAGTTGGAGTGATTTCCAACCACATAATATATGTGTTCCAATAAATCTATAATTGAGTGCATATCCCATCATATACCCCATTTGAATAATAAGAAAATAAATTGATTCAAGGAGTTATAGGTGAACTATTTTCCTGGTTGATCCCCATGTTGATCTGTAGGGATGAACTTGATATGTTTGTCTCATCTATACCTACTAAAAATACTCATCTAAATAAGAACTAGGTTAAATCAATTTAAATAGTGGTTTTTTATTTCCCCAATGATGGAAGTTATCATTACATACTTCCACTATGGTATGATAAACTTGTTATCTAGGAATTCAGTTAGTTGGATATATGGACTCTAATATTACTAGTTGAGTAGTTCCTTTTTTCGGAATGTTGTTTATTTGTGTGGTCATATAGACCTCTAAAATATAGTTTCAATTATAAATTATATTACCTATATGAAATTATTCAATTAGTCACTTCATCATTACTTTCGGAACATCATATATTTAAACTTCTCTTTAACAAAATGAGTCTCGACTTCTTTTGGGGGTGGTGGGATATGGATACAACTACAAATTTCCCTTTATAATTAATTTAATATCATTATGTTTATGGTACTTGAATATTTATATGATCTATAATATCTTGATACTAACTCTAATATAGTATTTTCATGTTCTCCTCACATATATTTGTGCGCACAAACATTATAATGGAATTTCCTCTTTTTGTTCATCTATATTAGTGTTATAATCTATTTCTTCCATAGGAGTAAATTTTTTAATATTTACTGATGTGAATCATTTACAGGGTACTAAATATCCACCCACATCATATTATTTTCTTGTTACATAATCCTCTATTTATCTTTAATTGAAAACTCAGAATCCACATTGATTTCCATTATCTTGGAGGACTGTATTTTTACTTGTGGTTGTTCTTTGGTTTCTACCTCTCTTCTTATTTATAAACCGTAAGTTGATAAATGAAGGTAATATTGAGGGGTTTCCAAATAATATTCACTAAGTACATCATTGAAAAAAGAGATGAATAATTAAACATCACTGGAGGAAATAATGTAGGTTCTTTTTGGGAATATTATCCCAGTATGGTAAATATTAAACTCATTGGATAAGTGGGATGTAAAAAATCCCTCATAACTATGGTATTGGGATAAATTAAAACATCTATCATCAGGGTTAGGATACACTATAGATTTTTTTATTCCATGTGAGTTAGTGGTGGTAAAAAAATACTCAGGTCCTATGGGTCATGATTTCTCCAATAGAACCATGGGGTCTACTTCCAGTGTCCACAATCTAATTTAGAATCATTTTATATAGGAGAATGATACAATTAATTTTCATCTAATTAATATCTTTTTATAAATGTTTTCTCTATTTTACCTTCCTATAATCATGATAAATAAGTCTTGAAATGGATCAATCTAGTACAATAGAATAGTTGGATAGATTCATAATTATAATGATTAATTGGATAGACCAGCTATAGTATTTTGATCTTGGATTAGAAATTTTTTGAAAAAAGAAAAAGTGGAAAAATTATTTCCACTAATATTATTGTTATCTTATACACAGAGTAATATGTAAATCTCTATATCCACCCATCATATATAAATTTTTGATGTGGTATGGACAAACATTTTGAGTGGATCCTTTAAAATACTAATGAAGTACTAATATATATTATATTAATATATTATTTACATATGATTTCAGATCACTAACCATTTGTAATGATTACATGGTTTCAATGATAATTTAACACATGATATTAATAATTTACTCTCTATATAAATGCTATAATCATTTAATGTTAAAGAGTTTACCACATGTTTTGGTGAAGGTCAGTTATGAATTCTTCCTTTAATGACATTCAAATTCCATACTATAGAGCGGGAATGGGTCCAAACATCATTAGGTTTATCCAATATGATAATATATATTTTTCCATCATCAATGTGTGGTTCTTCATACAAATTAGTCCATGATGTAATTGATATGCCATTTTTTGACAATAGTGGTGTCATCTAGAACATCCTCATTATCACCCATGTATAAATGGTCCATGGATGGCATAGATGATGATCATTTCCACAAATTGTATATTAATTGAGATGATACACCAGTAATCAGTGATGAGGAACCTAGTGTAGTAGGACATGTATTCATGAGTGTCTATCATAATCATACAATCCTTATATAAACATGAACTTAGTAGGACCATCATGTCAAGGGGATATTTTATTCCATGGTAAGACATTACAATGAACACTATATGGAAAAAATATCTGGCTAATTTTTTATTCATCATTTGGGGAAAAATCCATCATTATAGATTACTATTTTTCTTTGGCTGGACCTCTTAAAAATATTCACTAGGGAAACCCTATGAAGTTATTATCAATATTTTCATATGTATTACCTCTATGATTACAAATTGCAGATTCATTTTTAAATGGATAAAATATTTACTTGTTATCCATTATATTTCTGGAAATTACTTCATGGTTGGAATCATGAGTAAACACTTTGAGAATGATCCTTACATTACAATAGGAAGGGCCTCCATGAATGGATCACTAAGGAGGACCTTCAATACATCCTAGTTCACCTAATTATAGGGATACCCTCTATGGTTGATGATTTCTTATCAAATATTTTGAGGAATACCATAAAATATGATATATTCATTTTATTTGGGAACTCCTAGATAATGGGTACATTTTGAGGGAAATCAAGAGTTATTTGTTAGGGATCCAGAAAGAGGACCTCTCTAATAACTTCTCTATATAGGAACTCTATAATATTTTGTTATATTATTATGGGGATGACCGATAAAAGCATGATTTTATTGTAAATTTTATGAGTCACTGTTAGAAACAATCAATGGTGAATGAATATTTTATATTTTAGTATTCTTGACATGAGTTACCTGGCATGATCCTTGATCACTATCAGGGTTCACCAACGATCCTCATAGATTTCCTAGTCTACATGGGTAAGGACCTATTTATATATATTAATCATTGATTTTAATTGTAAATAATACCACTATATACTCGCATTCAGATCACCAAGTGTGGAACCTTTTTAATGACTGATCCCACATAATGTGGTATGTGGATATCATTAGTAAGATCTTTCTTTGAGGGATGCTCAATTTTCATTGGGATATATAGAAAGGTTTTATGTGTTTTGATAGTAATACATGTATGAACCTACTCAAGATATAGTAATAATTTTCTCCAAATGAACCCTCCTCTTTGGTGTCATTTTTTGGAAATCTATTGCCAATATCGTAGAGTTATCCTTCTCTAGATATTCTTGAGGGTCTAGGTCCGTAATCCACTAGAAGTGATGGAGACTGTATGGATCCCTCCTAAAAATATCTTGAATAGTGGTAAAGATGCATCTAACACCTACCCAAACCCCCTAACGGAGATAAGATTATTTTTCCCCCTTTGGAAGGATTCCTAAAGTGATCTGTCATGGAGACTACATCTAGCTACATCCTAGTGGTCTGTCACTGGTTATATGAATTGTAGGGATTCATCTCTTTAAGATTTTCATGGGTGAACAGAAGGGGTTTGATAGATTCATTCATGTTATTCTACCTAAATAGGGTATCTAATACCATATTATGGAGTTGTTGGGTTTGTGAAAATACCTTCATGAACTATGAGGCCATTACCTTAATTATGGATGATGCATATATTCATGGTACTGTCCACAGGGGCAGCCTCACTAACCAATTTGATCTTCAATTTCCCCACCCAAAAAAGTGCAAAAAATTCCAATAATTGAATTGTGTGATAACTCCATTTTTAACTACTATAAATCCTAAGGATATATCTATCCTTTTACCTATTATAATTTAATCACAAATTAATGTACATAATCAATAGGTATATTTTTTATTTTACATTGGGTATAAAAATTTATCCCCCCATTCATTCATTTCCTTTGTTTTTTTGACTACAAAACTATTTACAATAACTCTATTATTGATTTAATAAATATTCTTAAAATAAATACCTATAGAAATACTCATTACCTTAGATAATAGTTTAAATGGTATTTTCCATGAATCATTGTGAATATCTATATTTATACAATTTCATCTATAAGTTCACTGATAATTTGTCATACTATGGTTAAATCCATATAGACGGGATCTCTAAAAATTTTATCAATTTAAAGAAGTAATAGGTTTTGTGTTGTTAGTATCAGGTCCAAAGATAAGGGCTTCATATATATCCAAATTAGGGGAATCCAAACCCATGTTGTTTGGAATTTCATTCTTGTATACATAATAAATTTTTTTGTTTGGTGAAATTTACCATTGTTTTGACATATTATGTCATCCATCCATGTTTGAGGATGTTCCTTGTTAGTTCATGTGTATAGCACTTATTATGTTCCTTTTATGTTCATGCATCGAAGGAAATTAAGTCTTATTGTTTACATTCACGGGACAAAATACTATTCTAATAATTTCATCATAATGGGGAATAAATTATATGATATTAACTAATCATCATGCAATACAGATTGCTACTTGAATGGGACTGGGCATGGTTAGTGTGGGACTTATACAAGAGAAACCATTTTTGGATTTTTTTTTAGTTTATAACATGGAGGGATAGGATATGCTGAATTCATAAAAATAGAGTTATCCAGATGGTATTTGTATCTCATTTACTAGATACATTAATGAGACCATCAACAGATTCTTTTTTTTGAATTTCACTTGGTAGGATACACAAGTATATGATTGTTAATAAGAAGTTCCTTTGGGAAATAAAGTATCAGTATGGTCTATTGGGAAAATAATTTATCCAAATTAATATTAACAATTTAAATGGGTTACCATTAAATATTAATAATGTAATTTCATTAAAAAAAAGGTACTAACCCCTAATAGATCACCAAGTCAATGGGGGCACAATTTACAGATTGGGGTGGATGAGGGCTCAGTTGGGGTTAATGGGTGGCTAGGTACCTAGTTAGGTGAACTGGGATGATGAGAGTATAGTTTTTTAAGATTTGTGAAAATAAAATAATGAATACCTATAATCTAAGTGGAGGATATCTCAGATGTTATATAAAATTCAATATTAGAAACATGAGTGAATGGGCACTCATTTTGGTTGACTATATGAATTAGGTGTGGTCCTTTGTCGACATAGTAGGAACAACACATGGATGGAGAAGTAATACATAATTATCATTTTATGTTTCCTTTGAAAAAACACATGAAATTATTCCTTCTCTCCATTCATAGTGAAAACCAATGAGAAGATATATTATAATGATCATATTCTTAGAAATATACAATACCCTAATTTTTTATTATTTTCCACTAAGTATGGATTAAACAATTAACCAATGGGGAATATTAGAAGTCATATGCATGGATTACTTGTAGTAAAATATTATTATATAAATCAACTCTAAAAATTGTTAATAAATTGGTTGTTATAGGGTATTTATTTAATAAATCGGGCGGAGGTTCCAAAACAACTATTTAAATCCACTATGTGTGCCCACTTCCATTGAACCGAGTGGAATATATATGAATGGATAGAAAATGACAGGGGATAACATATATGTGATTTGAAAGATAGGGTCTGGGATCGCAAAATGAATAATATTAATTGATGGATTATAGGAACATGAAATGTAGGGGTGCAGACACATTATAAAGATGGTTCTGACTAACTTTGTTCACAATTATCTTCTACCCTGTGAAAATAAGTTAGTTCTCTAATTGATCTGTATAATGTTCCCTATGATTAAATCTGAGCACCAAAAATCTACCACAATATCCATCCCATAATAATTAAATCCATTAAAACCTCAATCATTCTATTTTAATCTCAAAAAACTATGTCTCAAAACATCATTTAGTTTTAAAAATAAAAAATAAAAAATTTTCCTTTATCGATAAACATTAAAATATAAAAGGATAAACATATACAATTTTTTTTTTAATTTTCAATCTAAAATAGAAAAATACTGATTCACAAAAATTAACTTTAATATATAAAATTATTTATAAATTATGTTATTTATTTATTAATTTTTATTTTATTAATAATTTTGGGAGGAAATGTTTTCTTTTCAGTTAACCTATACCCAAATTTGGATCACACACACAAACACTGTAACACAAATAAATACAATAAAAGGTATAATATGTGGTTTGAAGTCACATTCTATGATATTTAATAAATTATGATTGCCTATTATCAACAATTTTAATATTGAAAAAATATTAATTTTCTTTATTGAAAATAGAAATTTAAAAAATAACATTTTTTTCCAAATTGTGTTCTAAACACTAAAACTTTGAAAACAATTATTTAGAACCTTCATTGTCTCTTTAAAATAAATATAATTCTAATGATAGGTTGGAAACATATATTGGAACAAATTTAAACTTTAAGAGAGGTTGGTAAATGATTAATATAGATGGAGTCGATTAGTGTGTTTTTTAATGTAGATATATGGATAGAGAATATAGAGTGATAAAAGAGTGGTGATGATATTATTCAACCCATCACATTGAGTTTATGAAAAATGATGTGTGAGGTTTGTGTGATTATTAGTTCATAAACAAGGCATTTTTAGCTTGGTTTATTATATGGTTATCACAAAATAAAAAACCTTTGTCAGTGATATCATCTGGTGCATGGGTACTATTCGACCCTCCCCAAAAAATATATAAATATCATTATATATAATAAAAAATATTATTATTATTATTTAATATAAATTTTTAGAATTGATAGAACTAATAATATTAGTAGTAATGAGATGATGATGAAATTAATTTTAGTAGAAATATATAATTAAAAATATTTACATATCATAAAATAATTATTAATATACAGTAACTACTAACTCAAAATAAAAATTACACATTAATAAAAGAAAAAGTTTCTTCCATTGATTAAAACATAATTTAACTACATAATATTATAATAATTTTGTATAATAATAAATATTAAATGTGGGTGTTAACTTCAAATAGAAAATAAAATCTCTTATGATTATTATAGGGACTAGTTATTTGAAGTTTGAGTGTTTTGATAAATATTTATATTTTCAATAAAAAGGAAAAAATGGTATTTTCATATACTTGAAATATAAATTTGAATGTCACTAGATTTTATTTTTCATGTTTACCCTGGATATGATTTAATTTTGTCAGAATTTTTTATTATGTTAGTCATATATGTAATGATAGACATTTCATGTGGTATGGATGACAAGGAAATGTTAGGGGTGGTAGGCCTGGGGATTTAATTTTTATTGGTGACATGAAAACTAGATAAATTAAATAGGTTTGATTTGATTGACTTGAATGTATGGACTAAAGGGAATGAAACTTTAGAATTGATAATATGGTTATTCCATGAATTGGAGACAAAATATTGAAGAAATTAATGGTTGCAACTCATTTTATATAGAATATATTTTTTATATTCTCTCAAATTTTCTAAATTATATGAACCCTTGGATTTGTGTTGGAATTAAAATATTAGAGGGATGTATATAGGAAAGATAAAGAATGATATTGTGGATAACCAATTTATGGTGACAATAAAAAGAGTGATAATTTCTTTCAGTAAAGAGTTATGTTATAAAAAAATAAATTCTCATCCTCTAAATAATGCATGCGAATATATTAGGTATTTATCTTTTGGTAGATATTTAATAATAATATTTATTTTTGTATGTATGGTAAATATGAAATTAGAATAATTAATGATTTTGAGATTCAAGGAATAATTGTTATTAGTGGATAACTGAAAGTTTATTTGATAACTAATTTGATTATTATCATTGAAATTTATAAATAAAGTAATTTTAATAGGGAAATTTTTGGTAATATTATTCTATGCCATTAAAAATTTTATTGATAAAAACATAAAATCAATAACTATTGAATTTAAATTTAGACTAATGAAATATTAATTGGTTTTTTAAAATTTATTTGTTAATTATTTGATATATTATTTAGAGTGACAATTCATGTAATATATTATTTCTTTGTTTTTTATTTTTTATGTTCCTTAAGTGAATTTTTTTCATTGATGATTAAAAATCATTGAAAATACCTAAACAAGTGAGAGGAGTAAGATTATGACTTTTTGAATGGATTGTTTACTATTATCAATGTTGCTAAATCCACTAACTAGGAAAATATATTGATTTATTAATGAGGGATAGTGATTAATTTTACGTATGTTATTAAATGGTTTATATATGTATGATTGGGACAATTCCATATTACTGTGATAGAGGAACTTTTTCGTACTGATTTACATGTGGTGGTGTAAATTCTACTGGGTCATTTCATAATGGAATTATGTCATTTTGGTTTCAACAATTGTTATTCTGCTTGTTTTTTATAGTATATTATGACAATAGGATGATATGAGTGTGGTGGTAGAACTAAAATTTTTTATGAATCCCGGGATAAACACTTATACTATAATTAGATGTTGGTGATAATATATATTGATGTGGAATGATGTGAAAATATTGTGGCCATAATGAAAAGGCCCTTTGATTTTTGATGGTCATGTGATGTGGTTTCAAAACATATTAATTCCTACAGCATGAGTAAAATCTGTGAAGTAGTCAATTTACTCCCTATGATTTGGATGGGTTATTAGTAGTTGGAAGTGTAGGGTATGCATGTACTTTTATATCATTCCATAGGATCATTACTTATTTATCTACCTAATTATAATAATAAATTTTTGGTGAGGATTTGAATCCATTTGTGATATTTCTTTACTAAAATAGTATTTTACACATTATGTTTTCATTGTTATAATTCTTGAGGATGAAATTTTTTATGGTGAATATTTTTTTGGAGTTATAGTGTTGATAGAATTGATTTTAATAGTGGATATGTGATGGGTGGTATTATGATGTATGTTATAAAGGTTATTTTACCAAATTTTGGACTCCATGTAATATAATAGGTGTCTCCAGGGTTGGGAAACTACAAAATTGATATAAATTATAGTGGGAATAGTCCTTGAAGGTGGATACATGGAATCTTAGTGAGGGTCCTTGTGAGTCGGCAATGACAAAAAAATATTAGATATGAACACTTAATGAGTTTCCATATGGTTTATAATAGCTAGTTTAGAATATATGCTGATATATATATATATATATATAGTGTAACCTGGGGGTATATAACTATTTTATGCTCCCAAAACAAACATAATTCTTTCCAGATCAATAGATTGTTAATTTTGGTTTTTGGAATTATAATGATGTCCTTGGGGATTGAAAACCATATGATAATATTACTTTGAGTTCCATGGGGGTGGAACTCTACATTAATGTGGATTTGGGGTGGTTATTCTATACAGGTGTCTATGTGGTTACATGTAATGAGGAATGTAATTCATTTTGAAATGTAAGATTATAATATAATATATAATGGAAGTTGTCGGATGGTCAAATTTTTGGATATATTATTGTATTTCTTTTATGTGTTCCATATATCTTTACTTTTGTATGCTTTATTCACGTTGAAAATTGAGAGTTCCAACGAGGTACCTATTTATTATATTTAAATTCAACATTATTATTTATATAAATATTATTTTATTTTACCAATAAAGGGTTTTTGTGGTTTCAAGAGAAATTAGATTTAATTTGTTGGTAGATACTATCACATTAAATATCACCTATGGTATATAGGATATGATATAACCTTCTTTATTAACCAATTTATTTTTGGTCTATGTATGTAATGAATTTTAATTATATATATTATTAATTTCTATATATAGTAAATCTTTTATATTATTCAAATTGTTGTGAATTTCACTTTTATAAAGAGTAATTCTAGCTATATTTGTTCAATAATACACAATTGGAGAAAGTTACTAATCTAAGCTCTATTAAATATGGAATTCAAGGTTCTTAATCAAAATCATTATAGGCTAAGGTGGAGTTTCAATTAGTGTGGGTCATAATCTAAAGATTTATAGTTATCCTTTTTATGTTTGGGATAAAAATCAGAACATGTGATGATTAAATTGGTGGTAAGGGATTGGTTTTACCTGTTCGTTTTATGTGATGTACTCCACAAAAACACAAATGATGTTAAAAGGGGCCACAATGATCTATTAAAGGAATCCATAACCAATGAATCATTTATAAATGTATTGTTTTATAACAAAATTGTATCTTTATCTGTGTGAATTCTTAAATAATTAAATTTGATGACATAATAATTTTATATGTGTTATGCTTGGGTTGGTTATTGTGTTGTGGTGATTGATGTTGTTGTATAGTTAAAATTTTAGTGTAGATTTCATTGGACTAAGAATACATTATCTTTTTTTAGTTATGCTAGTTATGTGATAGAATTGTGAAGATCAAAAAGAATATTTTCAACAGGAACCTAAGGTTGTGGGTCAGAGAGTATACACACAGGTTGGATAGTGTTACAAACAAGTATTCACTGAGTTTAAAAAGTAGAATTTACTGACGTATATAGGTTTAATTATCAGTCAATTGTTTGGGAATCTGTTAGACTATATTGAAATTTATTTTTAGTTTTTCTATATTTGAGATTCTAATTTTGTCATTTTGGGGGATTTATTGTGATGTTTAACACATATGTGGTGGATGTTATTCATCAATGATCATAAAAATTCAATGATCACCGGATATTGATTTATAGGTTTTTATCTAGTAATGATTTAGAAAAAAAAATAATATTTGGTTTCATAAGAAGTAGGTGCTATTGTAGATATAATATGATAGTTATAATGTTTATAATTTATATGATATTCTCTAAATTTTATAACTAATGTGAATTCGAGAGGACATTATGGGATCAAAATTTTGTGTGGGAATCAATCCACTAAGTTCTTCTAGGGATTTATAATAATTAGTTGAGATAGAAAATATTTTTCAATAATAATTAGTATTAATATAGGGAATATCCAATATGGTACATCTTAACCTTAATTTATATGATGAAGTTGACTATTTATGAATCCATCAAGGTTAAATATAGGTCATAGGATTTGAATTCTTGTGTGATCTT
This sequence comes from Viscum album, assembly GCA_963277665.1. Lineage (NCBI taxonomy): Eukaryota > Viridiplantae > Streptophyta > Magnoliopsida > Santalales > Viscaceae > Viscum > Viscum album. The sequence continues at coordinate 130,391,412 of OY728134.1, read as the reverse complement.
GTATCTGTTTTTATAGTGTTTATAAATTTAATGGGACTAATTATTTTTAATGATAATCCTATAGTATTATGGGTCATCAACAAGTTACATTTATATCATTCTACTGTGTCTGATGAATGTATGAGTAAAATGTCTCTATTAAGGAATCACACCTATAAATCCAATAAACTAATTTATTAGTAATTTTCATAGTAGATGTAAATTGATATATGATCATTACAATCACCAAAATATGGTGGTTCTGGTAGATGAAATCATAGAGTTGGTCAAAAATGAGTTTTTCGTTGAGGTGTTTGGGATTGGCAGTAGGGATTATGAGGAATAAGGGTTGGTATAAGGTTATTCCAGGCTATGTAATCTCAAGAAGAAAATTTACCTTTGGTGGTTTGATGTATATTTTTTTCAATCACTATTATTTTAATTTTTATTAATGCCAGTATCTATCATTAATTTATCGAAAATTCACCAGTTAATAGGTTATAACCTCTAGTAGAGAATTATTATATTTTATTCTAGTTGACCATTCTAGTGCGAGGTAGGATGTGGTTGAAAACATTCTATATTAGTGAGATAATTATAGTATGAGAACAATACTCATATTAGTTCGTCTAATTATAGAAACAACAATATGATTCGATTCATGGGATGTATTGGTATGATCAATTAAATCTTATATCAATTTTATTTAATAATGAGTGGTTTTTTCTATTTTAAAGGGTAATTTTGATATATTTTTTGGGGAAGTATATTTTTATTTGGGGTAAAGGCATATCGAGTGATGGGATATTATATATTAGTTCAGTGAGAATTATGATTTTTGTGTGCAATATAGATATGAATTATTTCTCATAATTTATAATGTATTATGTCCAGATGTTCCCTTAGAATGTTTTGAGTATTCTTATTTTGAATGGAATTTAGTTTTGACTTATTTATATCCACGAATTTCAAATATGACTATGGTTTACTATCTTATGAATTTACTAGATGTTAGGAGTTGGGGATTTATATAGATGAATAGTTTTAAAGGTAACATATTCAAGAGAATGTTTTATCTTGGGCCACTCAATTATTTTCTATAATTAATGTGAGATTAATATTTGTGTTGTATATATATTACAATTTATTTAATCATTTAATGTTGAAGAATGTATATACTCTCCCATGTATTTATGACATGTTAGAAAATTGTAATAGGGGAGTTATTTTACAATGATTTATTAACAATATTGATTTCATCATATGGGGTTTGAGGATGATGAATTCTCTAGGATATATTTTCTGTATCTATTTGTGTATTTATAATTTGAAGAAACAATATTTCTGGTAAAACAATGCACTAAATTTGTTTATAGGGTTGATGAATTTGTTGCTTAGTCCTTATATTATTGATATTTTAGTATTCTACAATATGGATACTTTTATAAAGTTTAATATAATGGAAATCATTCAAAATTTATCTTAGTGGTGTTGGGATTTCATAGCGATCCCCAGTTATATGGTAAAATGTCTAATTTTTTATTTTGTATTTGTCATATTTACTTATGGTTCATTTTATTTTTAAGAATGGTGTGACAATTTACCCACTATCGATTGATGATTCCATTTCATGGAATCATAAAAAAAACATTTCTACTATGAGATATTTATTTTATTTCGATAAAAATTATAATAGGACGATACCCATGTTTAAATAGATTGTTAATCTATTATGGACATTGACCCAGAAAGGGAATGGTATTTTTATAGCGGTGTGTTGGGTTACATTTTATTATTTGATTTAGAACATTATGACTACTCTAATTATTTAACTATATATGTTTTCATTCCTTTATATTGTATTTTTTGAGTATCTCATCATCATTTTGGAGGTGTATAAATATGATATAAAATTTTTATTCCTTAGCGTTCAATATAGTTATATCCCAATGAATTTAGTTATACAATATATTATCTTAAACTTTATATTTTAATTTTTTTACTTATGTTTTGGGGTCTTATTTTCATGTACAATTAAATATATATATTTTAATAATAAATTTTTTTGATATTTCATTTCATATAAAAATTTAATATTTTGGAAGTGAAGTTGCGTTGAATTTATTTATGATTAGTCCTATAATATCCCATAATATCCTAAAATGGGTAATTTGTTTCCAAAAACATCAATTTGGATGTCTAATTGTGTGTAACATAAAATGTTGAATATGAAATGAATATTAATAGTTCCTTGGAATATAATCACATTTATTATGTGGAGGGTGGTGAGTTATTATGTGTTTTTGAGACATCAAGAAAATCTTCATTGGAGTTGTAGTTATATGGGTATCATAGAGGATATATTATGGTTGAATTGTATGAAGATCTAATTATTAAGGGATATTTTATGAATTTTTGGGTTGAGTACAAGAAATAATATTTTTTATTATATTTAAAGATATTTTCTCTCATTGTATACATAAAATACTATTTCCAAAGTTTCACTGTTCATTGATAGTATTCATCCAGGCATTCCAAAGATGCATCTTGATTTCATGGGGTTGTTTTTGTGTCCTTGAATAAGGAGTGTGGTATCTAATTATATTTATCAATGTTTTGTGTTCTTGAATGTGAATGTAAAAAAAATAAACATTGAATGGGGGTTTTAGACTATTAAACATCTGTAATGGAAAGAATATGACATTTCTATGGATTTTGTTATTGGATTTCAAAAAACCACTAAATGGGTATGATCTAATTTAGGTTATCATTGATTTGTTTACAAATATGTCTCGTTTCTAATCGATTAACAGATCAATCATAGTAGAAAAATAGTGAAAACGTATGTGAATGAGATAGTGATCTTTCAAGGAGTTATATATCTGATAGTATTTAATCATAGTTATTTTATTTCATCATGAATATATAAGGGATTTAAATGTTCTTTTTGTAATCAGTTTTTCCATAAAACCACATTCTACCCAAGAAATTGTTGTCCAACTAAGAGGATGATTCATGCATTAGAGGATCTGTATAATGCATATAATTGGGAATTTAGATGATATTTGTAATACTTTTTATGACCATAGGTGTTTTCAAATAAAAATATTTTATACTCTTAAATTTTTTTGTCACCTCGTGAGGTGTTTTATGGGAGGCTATGTTATATGTCAATATATATTGTTGATTTTATGGATGGAACTGGGGACTTGAAATTGATGGTGTAGAATATGATAGATCATATTATTTTCATTTTAGATCATGTGAGGACTGAATATATTATGCTAAAATCATTTATATATTTTAGGGGGGATAGTTGGATGTTGTGATTAAATATCATTTTTTCATGTAATTATTTTTAAAAAGGAATTAATTTTTTGGAAAAGGTAAAACAATTCTACCTTGAATTTTTGTCCATTTTATTTATTTTATTGATTTTGGGATGTATCATATTGACTGGATATATTGCCGGGATTGAAAAAATTTCATGAAATGTGTAATAAATTATAGCGTGAAAATTTTTATTTAGATACTTTTTGTTATATTTATTAAATTGTAATAAATATAAATAACTAGAATAAATTTGTTGATTATTTAGGTAAATTATAGGCCAAAAAGATATAGCATCATCGAGAGAAGTTATTCCTTTAGTGAGAGTTATTTGTAAGCCCAATGGTGTAGAGGAATGAACATATGAAAGAGAATTAAAAAATCAATATTAATATACTATATTATTTTAATTTTTATTATTGGATTTCATGTAAAATATTATCATTTTAAAAAAATTTGAATAAAAATGTTGCTGTAAATATTATTCCATTAATTTGACTATATATTTATAATTTAATTTATAATTGTTCTAAAAGTGATTTTAATATAGTGACATAAAAATTGGAATTTTGGGTATCTTTAAAATTCAAATGTTTTATCTAATAAAGGTAAAATATTAATTGTTTGGTCTCATAATATAATTTTTATTATTCTATTAGATTCAGAATGTGATGTTAACCATAGGGTGGTAATTTTGAAATTCTCTAAGATGGTAGATTTTTTGTGACAGGGTTGTGAGTTTTGGGTCACGTTGATTGAAAAACTATCATTTCCTCAGTGGAGATGATAATATAAACTAAGTTTCAGTGTTCTTATATAAGGGTTGACCTATTTTTTACATTATTGAACTCCTAGAATCATACATGAATGCCTATAGTTTTATGAATTGATGAATAACATCATAGTTAGAAGATAACACTATGACTCGGAATTTTATAAAATGGAATAAAGGGAAAACATTCTAGATTGATTTTGGTGTACCAAACCAATTACATAAAATTAGTTATAAGATGACTCATTTCATGGGAAGTAAGGCCATTCATTGATAATTATTCCTAAGAAACCATCCATTTCAAAAAAATTGAAAAAAATTATATAAGATGAAGTCTTGTCATGTTATTAATGTCCGTATCATGAGGATACACAACCAAATTTTATTATTTCAATTTATAGTGGTCCACATCAAGGATAATGATGATTACATTAATTTTCTATAGTGAAGGGAGACTATGTTGTAAAGTGGAGGCAATTTTGGGAGAATTGATGATATTGAAAATTGAATGAATACTTTAATTTTCTAAGGATATATGTCTTTTCAGTACGATGCAATAGATCACATTGAAATAGAATTGAATATAGATAATATATAGAGTATCACATCATGATATTTAATGAGTTTCGAAAGATATATTAGGAGAATTTAAATGGTTCATTATTTACTGATCATCACACAATCATTAACAATATCATGTCTTGGTTAGAATAAGGAAGTAGAAGATATTTTTGTAGTTAGTTACTTACACTATGAATATATTATTTCTAAAATATCTACCAAATTTGGTTTAATTTTAAAATTCTATATATACATTCTGAGAATTTAGGAGGATGATTTTTTTTGTTTTCTAAATTGTGATTATTTTAAAATGTGTGGTATATTTATCATGATCATAGAGTACATGAAAAATAAAGAACGATCACATGTATTTAATAAATGGTTGTATTCATAGGAGACAACAAATAAACTTTTTATACCAATCATATAAATTAGGGGATTCAATATATATTGATATATCTAATTCTAATAATAGTATGGGAGGAGGTCCATGGTTTATTTTTTTTACATGTTAGTTTCTAACTAAAATATATGGCATGAAGAAAATGTTATATTCCCATATCCAACATTTGATGAATAACCAAAATAATATTACCTCTGTATGGATTAATATTTATCTGGAAGAAGAAGTTATTGCTTTTATTATTTTTTGTATTACATAGAATCAATCCTCAAATCATCGGGTTGACCACATATATCATTAAATATGTATATCAGACCAAATTATTTTTTAATGTAATAAATATAAATAAACGAGTAAAAAAGGATTGTCTATAAATTAGACAGATCTAGAAGATATGTTCATATCAATATACTTTTAAAGAGACCCTCATGTCCATAAAATGAAAAATCTATCCCAAAAGTAGTTCCTAAACGATACTAATAGGGAGTATCCCTCAGATAAATAGGGATTTTTCTTTAAACCATGTTATGGAAATGTTTCTTGGCATTGAGTTATAATTTATTTAATGCATGCACCCACTGATAGTGAGTATATTGGATTCTAGTATACTAGAATATCCTCCTGTTTATTCTCCTTAGATTATAATTTTTTGATAAACCAAAAAAATAATTTTAATCCCTTTTAATTTTTTTCCATTTTATATAATATTCAGTGTGATAAGAGATTTGATATGTGATTTAATGTTCTATTTCAAATAATGAAACAATATCATTATGTCTTAGGGGACTAAAAAAGGGAAATGTTTTTATCATCGTTCACCTAGATTCACACCCATTCCAAAGGTACTTATTGTTTTATTATACCAGTAAGTGTTATATAATATAAATGGTACTATCTTTGTGCTTAATATATAAATATATTATCCAATTTTACCCAAATATATTAAATAATAAACCACAATTTCGTAGTTCTACTAACATTTTTTTTTCAAAAATAGATTCTTATGTTCCAAAAGGATTTTTGAAAAGAGGGAATTGAAATTTTATTTCAAGATATTCATTTAAATAAAAACAATGAATGAATACATGGTTTTAAATAAGAGAATTTATTAGAAATATTTTTATCCAAAAAGGTCTATAAGAATACCTGACATTGTGAAATTATATTTGAGATGTAAAATATTTTAGAAATTATTTATTGATAAATTGTATTACTAATGGTTATATAGGTATTGTCTAAACAATGTTTTTAATACTACCTTATTTCAATTAGAAGGAATAAAAATAATAGGAATATGCCTCTTGATATGGAAAACACTTCAATTATATTGAAAATTTATAATTATGTTAATAAATATAATTCTAATATAGGTTTGAAGGCATAATTAAAATCAATAAAATTAGATTCATTTTCATATATTGATAGAAATTTATATTCCCTTGATGATTTATAGAAAACCCCAAGACTATAATCTAGATAATTTTCAGGCAATAACCTTGATGATATCCATTCACTATATGAGAAGGAGGATAAATTAGATATTATGAATTTAATGAATTATATAATCATAGTATCTCTAGATGTTGAGAATAAAATAATAAAGAGAGTATAGGGTCCAAATAATGGCGGAATAATTGTAATGAGTGTAGAAATGATGGGCCAAAGTGATCTAATTTTATAACATTCGCACAAAGTGTGTATACAAATATAAAAAACATTTGTGAGTTTAGGAAAACATTAACCCTAAAAAATATTAATTTAAAAAATGGTAAACATTAAAAAATCATAGTTGATCAATATTGAAGAATTTGGTTTTCTTAATTAGTGGATGAAATGATGAAAAATAAAAATGAATGAAAGAGACACTCTTAAAAAGTAACAGAAAATTTAGAAAATCCTAGGTAGTATCCCCAAGTGGATAGTGCAAAAAATAAAACCTCACACAATTTAATTTTTGGTATAATAATTAATAATATAGGAAATTTGAATTTTATAAGAAGGTAATTGTATGGTGATAATATTTTTGAAGAATTTTTCATACCATGATTCTCTATCTAGAATCCCGAGGCCTCAATGTAGGAAGAACTTATTCTATATCAACATCTCAAATAAGAAATTACTATAGGAGGTATTACTTCAATATGAGATGTATTATTAGTTATAAATAATATTATATGTTTATAAATTGTAGTAATTGTTTAGATAATAAAATATGATGAATTACTTCATTTATATGATAAGTAGTAAGATAATTTACAGTTAAATATGCCTTTATACTGAAAATAGATTTAACACATTGGAGGATGGTTCAAATAAAGATTAATGAATGATGATACAATAACCAATAATGGATTAATCGCGATATCCTTGAAGTTATTTTGGAGGTAAAATATTTATAATGTACATTGAAGAATCTACTGTAGTGACAAATTTATATCAACACTTCAAGAAATGCACATCATATATTAAAATTTCTAAGGTATATCTTATGGAAATTGAAGAGTAGAAACAAATGAAATTATTTAGTGTTTAAATAAACAATACAAACAAGTTAGTAAGTAATAATATTTGTTATATCCATCCAATAGTGGATGAAGTATGAAAAAATATGATATCATTGTGAATCAAGGGAAGTAACATAAGGAAGTGGGACATGTCTGACAATATAATTCCATCCCAACCCAATAAATATATGGAAATATAATGTTCATATTTGAATTAAAGCCTATACACGTGTTACCTATCTCATAATGGAATTAAATCACAAAAAAAAATAATTATAAAGGTAAATATCATATATAAAGTAAGGTCTGATATGTGGTATTTCAAGAATATCAATTGGATATACTTGGATGTTGGTTAGAAAAAATGGCTGGATCAAGAAGATTGGACATATTTATCAACATGAGGATGGAAAGTAAGTAACCTCCCAACCATGTGTTGAAATTACATTAACTATTATTTTATGTGATTTATATTATGGGGTGATACACGATCCATGGTGTTTAATCCTGGCTAAAGGATATCAATATAATTAGTGGGGTGAATGTTATTATTGTTCTTAATTAGAATATTTCTAGATTTTTTTAAAAGAAAGTAATAAATTACTGGTGTAACTCAATATGTTTTGTCAATAAAATACATTTTATTAATATAAAAAATATTTAATTTCATGATATTTTGAAGAAGATGAAATGATATAGATCTTAAACAAGAATTAATGATATGAAAAGCTCTTATCTAAAATATCCATTTATACAAAGACACTTTTACTAATAAAAAAATAATATCGTGCCATAAATGAATTTTTATAAAACACCATATTATGAATAAATAAAATTAAATTATAATGTAGAAATATTCATTGAATTCATGATTGTTTTTTGAGGAATTAAAATGTTGTATTAGCAAAAACATTTGTAGATATAAATTTCTTTTGAGAAGAGAGTGATATAACCAATAAGGGGTTTCCCTATGTAAAAAATATCTCTATATGTAGAAGTTACATATAAAAAAATTTGGATTAGTATCTCATAAGAATTCAATTTTTGGTTAGACTCATATGAAATAAGAAAATCCATATGATGATTAGAAATATGATGGACAACAAGTTGTATTAAAAGTTTATCATGAAAAGGTAGTCTCATTTTGATCAAAATGTGGTATGGCATACATGATTGGTATATTAATTTTTATTCAATAATTTTCAAGAATTATCATTGTTAAAGTAACATGAAGTCTTTTTTTAAGGAACTAAATGCTCAAAATATAGGTATTTTTTTATGTAAGTCAGTTACATAGAGATAATTAATGATATATTGTTGAACCTATGTTTCCGACATTGATTAAGGAATTTTTAGGAATAAATCAGTTTTCAATGACACATTTATGTGGGGTAGATTAATTCAAATAATATATTCAAGAAAAATTCCTAAATATAGAGGATGAAATTTTGATATTGATGAATTAAAAATATAGCATTGATTAATATATCAAGAGATATCATGTTTGAACTATAAAATTATAATACAATACATTGATAATCAGTCCAACAGTTGTAATCATTTTGTTTTTGTGAGATCCTAATGGTTATGATTTTCTAAAAGAAACCTAAATTTAAGAGATTAATATGTTTTTTAGGATGTTGAGGAGCCTAATGAAAAATGGGATGGTACAAAATTTCAAAAAAAAATTGTGAGAAAAAACCCTCTAAATCATAATATTAGAAACCAAGGATAATTGACCGATCCAAATTATAATTTTATAGAGACGATTAAAAAAATATTTAATCTTGTATGGATAAAGGGTGACAATATTTGTGAAGATACCCCTATAGAGTTTTTAAAGGGGTGGGGGTGAAAGGAAAAATATTGACAATAAGTAATTTTAATGTTATAGGAAATGTGGGAGGAAATATATCCATACATTCATATACATGGAAGATCCTAAATAAAAAAAATGGATTCAATTTATAAATGGATGCTTTTCTAAAAAAATTAAAAGGTAATCCTTTTATGAATTCACAAAATTTTTGGAAGGATATTTCAACCTAGAGGTTATGTATTATAATTAAGGATAATAATTGGTGAAGAATCATTAGATCCACTACATTGACTATATAATGGTTCTTATGGAACAACTACCTTAAAAGAATCCTATATCATGGATTTAGAATTAGTAAAACTATTACTCAAGTATAATATTGATATAGATTAAATAGGGCCCTACATGGTGGAATTCAAAAAATTATAGTATAATTTTTTTAATGGAAAATAAAATCACATTGTGGGGTAAGTGATCATTTCATGATTAATGTTCACAAAAAATTATAGATGTATGATGATACAAGAATACGTAAGATATTCTAAATGTTACAGAATAGGTAATTCTTTAAGCATATGATTCTTCCAAAAGTATAATTTTGTAATGATGAAATACTAATGATCATTCCATGAGTAGTGATACATATTTCCATAAAAATGGTAATGTAATTCTATAAGGGTTCATTTATTTGATATGAAATGATACTCGATGGAGAACATATGGGTACCAATAGTTTTATGATTTGAATAATAACCTCATATTTCATAGGTTTTTCTATGAAAATATTTTGAATTATGGAAAAAAGAAAATGTTCAATGTGAAACATATGATTACAAAAACAATACATATGAATTTTTCAAGAATAAGTACCAATTTGGGATGTGTGTCCACATCATGAAAATCCTACAAACGAAATATTCCATTACCACAAATTTTTAAATCATTCATATGAAATCATCACACAATTTGAATTATGGTCATTCCCTAAAGAGACAAATATATATTTTACTGGATTTGCCTCATTGGAGGGGCCCACACTACAATGAATGATCACCTTTTGACTACTCCAGAAAATGGTGGACCATAATATGAAATAGAATCTATTCCATGAAATTTTTTAATATTCTAAATGATTTAATATCTCAGTTTGAAAAAGTTAAAATAATAGCTTCATAAATGAGTATATCGATTCATAATTGGTTTGGAGATTAGGAAAATTAGAGGTATCAAAACACAATCATTGGTGTAAATAAAATTAGACAATATGAAAATTTCAAGGATCAATTAATTAAATGACTAATACATTTAAAATATTCTAATAATTATGTGATCTTGTTAAATTTGTATTTGATGACATCATACTGAGAAATTCAAGTCATAAACATTTTATTTCCAAAATATCTAGAAGATTTTTCATTAATATATAATTGAGAAAACATGTCATTAGATTATTAATAGTTTATTCTGTAGAATTGTAATATTTTTTCAAAATTAAAATATTTGTTACTCTTATCATGATAATGAGAGTTTATAAGAATAATAATAATTGAACACAACTATTAAACCCATTCTTTTATGATTATGAGATATTATAAAAAATACCATTAATAGTTCTGAATAGGATAGTATGAAATGTTTCATATATATGGTTATGAGAATAAGAATTGAGGAGACATATAAAGGATTTACATATATATATATAGTTCAAATTAATAGATAAGGCCTAATAAAATATGTTGTTAAGTTGTTATTTCTAGTAATAAAATAAGGACTGAATCATGATTATACTAAAATAGATTAATTTATATAAGGTAATGATATTCCTGCTATGATTTTTTAGAATAAACAGGCTAAATTCTAACATCATGGAGTTGATAACATTAATATTTATATAAGGAGAGTTCTTAAAAGAGATTTTTGTTTGGGAAACTCCCTATAGATGGGTATATATTCTGTTTCTATTACATATTATCATATAGAGGAGACCATCATGTCTAAAAACAATTCAATAAACCCTCATATCTGTATACTATTCAATCCTTATAAGAGGTAGTTCAGAGGTGTTACAATGTGGGAGAGGACCTTGGAAAAATAGTGAGTCATTATAAAACATTATAAAGGATGTGTTCAATATCATATAATTACGGAGACATAAAATCATAGATAAACTAAATGTTAGTATAATAGATTCTAGTATAATAGAACATCTTCATATTAATACTCTTTGGATTTTAATATAGTTGTGAAAAAAATGATTGTGTTTTCTAATGATATAAAACATGAATTCATTTATAATATTTTTTATTACCAATTATTATATAATTAAATATTTAATTTTCTCAGTAATTTATGAAACATGATTTATTTATAAAAGGGGAAAAACATGAGAAACATTTTAAATCATCTAAACTGAGATTCACCACAAAACCCATAATAAGATTTCATAATCAGCCTGGTCCCAATACAATTTTAGTAATATTGTGAATTTAATCCTTAGGATAAGACAATAGAAGTCTTATGTGGTATCGTCCTCTCTTACTATGATGTGAATATTCCCTTAGACCAATGTCTGTATGGTGGCCTAGTTTAGAGAATAAATTTATATAGTCTATTTGGATCCATTTGCGATATATGGTAGTTATGTGTAGATTATTACATTTTTTTTCATGATTTTTTATATATTTTTTAAAAAAATAGGATGAATAATAGAATTGTATTAATGATAGTTTGGATAACATAGCTATCCATTCTTGATATGTTATGGGAATTATGATGTAGGTTTGGTATCATAAAGTAACTAACTGTGGATATCTATAAATACAACATGATTAATTGAGGATGTAAATCAACATTATACTTATATTTTTTAATTGGAGGAGTTACTATTGTGGATACTAAGAAATCCAATGTGAGTCCATTTCAGTGGAATATAGTCCAACCAATGTATAAGGATTATAAGTGTGTAACTTGTGGAAGAATTGATACATGATTAGAGTGGATATATATAGTGATTTATCTATGGGATTATTGTTTCTTAATGATGGACTTGTAAATTGAGTGTTCCTTGGGGGTGGACAATTACATAGTGATGGTGAAATTATAGTGATGTACATATGGTTAAAAATATATATATGAAGATTAGAGTGGTGTTTAGGTGGGGTCACAAATTCTTAGACATGTACTTATAGATATTTCTATATAATGATTGGTGAGAAGTTATGTGTGATGGGTTATGTGATATTTTTTGGAATGTAATTTGATTATTTGGTATGGAACAGAAGTAGTAGTATTTTGGATTTTAGAGAGATTCCTATAGAGTTATTATTATGTATTATATATTTTATACATGGTGGAATTAGAATTATTTACTCATATTGAAAGATAATAATTGTGAGAAGGACCCAAATACTAATATTTATATTCAAACCTCAACATTATTTAATTTTTTAGATTACCTAAACAGAGTTGGTGGTGGTAGTACCATGAAACATTCACTCTATTCATTGGTATTTTCTTAGATGAGGTTGTTTTATTATACCTTATACGGGTTCAAATAAGATGATATATTTGTGGTTTTTTCGATATTTTATTACTATATTCATGTGCTTTTACATGAATTTGAATACATTATACTTGGAAAATATAGTATTTTTCATGTTTTCATGGTGTTTTCTCTTAAAAATAATAATCCCCTCCAAATATGTTTAATGACATAACCCTCATGCCAGTTAATAACACATGACCCAGTTAAAGGCATGCTTCTGGGATCATACTCAATCTCAATGTAATATCAAGTTGAATTAAAACAAAGGAAAGTCATTACAACAACCGCAAAAAAAATTATATTTATATAATTTTTCCATTATAATTAATTTAATTATTTACAAATATTTTTTTTTTAAATTTCCCGAGCCTATAATATTTTCCCCCAAAAATCGTCATGAAATTGTCTTGTTAAACATTTTTGACTATATATTAGCATGATTAAGAATAAAGTTATTTCAAAAATTAATTATATAACAAAAATTAATATTTTAATAACTTTAAATTCAACTAATTTTCACAATTGATCATTTTCATCATATATTAGACACTTTAACTGTTTATATTCCTTACCATCACTTGTTTCTCATTTTAATTTTTAATTGGAAATCACCTTATATATATTAAAATATCAATGTATCATATTATACAACTATCTCATGACATTTTCTCACATCAACTAGCCTTTATTATTTAAGAGACATGAGGCATGTCTTAATTAAAAGATATATTTTGATACATCATTACTATTCCCTATAAAAAACTAAATTTCCAACCCCATTACATAATTTATTTAACAGAAAAGAAGACGTAACTTATCTACATAATATTTTATCATTTCATAAAAAATTAAATATACATTTTCACCTCAAAAAATTCAAACTCCAAATAAATCTAAATAATAATATTTGATTTATATAAATAAAAATAAACCATCTCTCAGGTAACATTATCATTTTACTTTTAGATATAGTATTTTGAATCAAAAACTATGTATACCATGTTCTATTTAAATTCAAATATAATTTAATACCCAAAATATGTCTCTTTTTTATTAATATTAAAATTATATTGTTTATCATTTTAATGGATATTATAAATTCATACTTTTAAATATTTTAGTTAGACTGATAATAAAAATTATAAATTATATTCATAGTGTTTTTATTTTTTTGAATCAATTTGTAAAATTTAATATTAGATTATGTTTTACAAATATTTATTTTAAAATCTTTAATTTATCAATTCGATTCACTATACATTTTATATTATCATATAATATATAAAATATTAAATATAATATTTCAATCCATCACACATCCCAATTTTAATGAAAATATGTTTTATTTTTTCCATGTAAAATAACCCAACATTCAATAAAACTTATTTATTATTATTTTTTCTAAATTTACACATAAATTATTAAAACTAAATTACTACTCATTTGTATTACATATATCCATTATTCACATTATTAAAACATATAATTTTAATACTTAACTTTTCATTAATTTAATAATTACATTTCATGGTTAAATATTATACATAATATTTAAAATAAAAAAATATATATCATAATCCTAATAATTAATACCATAGTTTCTACCAAACCCAGAGACACAAAATAGAAAATCGAAGCCCTTCATATATCAAACAATTATATCTCCACTTGTTATCATTTTAATTAATTACTAAAGTCCACTAAGATATTTTTAATTTATTTTTTATAGACCTCATCCAAATTTCATTACCTAGCCAGGAAAACAAAAAATTACTTTGGTATCGACATATAATTACAATAGATATATTATCTCAATAAATATTTTCAAACATATATCATATAAATAAAATAATATCATATATTAGTACATAGTTCAATTGAATACAGATGAATTTCTTTTATTCAAATGTTTTCAAAAAAATAATCATTTTCACCACATCATATAATAATTTTCTAATAATGTCACATTCGGCATAATAATATTCTCCAATTAAGAAGCAATCAATTATATTAATATTTTTAGTATCAAATAAATGAAAATTTAGATTATTGAATATTCTCTATCATTATTTGTTTCATTATATATACACATTGTCGTTTAAAAATGTATTTCACTACAAATTCTAATATAAAATAATGAAATCACAATACAGATGATGAAAGAGGAAATAAAAGATTTTCTACTAAGATAATAGTTATAAGAAATCAAAGTGGACAAAAAAATATAGTTATTAATGGGTAGTGAAATAGGCCTCATATAAATAATTGAAATAAAGAATAGTGGTAAACTGTAATGAAATAAACAAAATAAAAAATTTCATTAGTTAACTACGTATTATTATTTCGAGACAGTTCAACAATCAAAATATCATTACATTCCATAATTTAATTTATTTTTTGTTCATTTTATAGTTTCTACATAGTTAATTTTTTTTGACAATTATAATTCTAAATGTTAATTATTTATTATCTAATAAGTATATTTTTCTATCAAAAAATGATTATGGATTCTATATTTGAATATTTCACTTATGTTATGTTTAAAATTTTTCATGTTTTTAAGAATGAAATTTTTTCACTAAGTAAAATAGTCAATTGAAATAATAATTTCGGAATCATTGATAAAAAGTCTTATGAATTTCTTTTTCAGTAATTTTAATTTTTTACAGAAATATATAATGTCATAAAATTTTGAGGATAAGTCTTAAAAATTGTTATGTATTATTAAATGTTTTAAAAAATTTATGAAAAAATTTAAATTCTTTTATAATAGATAAAAGACTTTTGAAAAACTCTTTTTGGATAACTAAAATGATTTATAAAATATAGAAAATATTAGAGGAAAATTAAATATTGTATTAAATAGTTTAATATATTAGACGAACCACGAGCATGAAATTCATAATTATAACATTCTTAAATACTTATTAGATTTGTAAAAATAAAACAAAATAAATTATTTCTCATATAATATAACTAGAAAGTCATATATTATGTAATCAAAAAATATGGTTTTTTTATATTTATTGTTGATTTAATTTTTATTTATTTAAAATGATTATCTATATATATTTCAATAAATATTTTTACATAATATTAATGGGAAATTTTTTTCAGCGATTATAGAAAATGTTAATATAATTAAAAGACTGATTAGTTGGAGTACTTTTTTCTATTTTTTAATATCTAATCATTAATGAATCTGATGAAAATATTTATAAAGGAATTTTATTATTTGTATAGTATACAATTAATTTAATAAGTTTACATGCAAAGAAATTATTTTCGATATTATATGATGGTGGATCAAGTGTTAGAAGTGGGGAACATACTTTAATGATTTCTATATTTACGAGCCGAAATATATAGTCATGGTATATATATAATATATATAATTTTATATTTCTATGTAATGAAACATCACGTTATTTTTCTATAGCCTAATTTGAATTCCCAATCTTCCATATATGATCTTTCATCAATAGTCGACAAGAACATTCCAACTCCATCAAATTAGTTCACAACCTCCAGTAGGTTTTGTTATGTTATTTTTATCGAGATGTTTTATATAGATTGCTATACACATATTTGGTTTTTCCAACATTAAATGTTACCAACCAATTCTAAAAGCCATAGTTGAAGGTTATGATTGATCCTACTAAAAACCCCATGGTTAAGGTTTATCCAATTATAAATAATAGTTTTTTTCTTTACCCACAAAAGGATATGTTTGGTTTGTTGATACTCTATTGTCTAGTATTAAGTTAGTTTTTATCAATTGTCCAAAACATGTTTTTGGATGATCCATTTTTAGAACACTTGGTATATCTTGAACAGATATACGGCCTTTGTCTATAGTGGGAATTCATACTCCTAGTTTGGGGTGTTATTAGTAGATGTATAATTTTCTGTATTTAAATTACAATAAAATAATTATGTAATCATTTTTATCTTGTTGTATTATATTTTTCAAATTACCACTATGATTACTAAATTAAGGATGATTTTTATATTATATTATACCAAAAAAATTCATCAACATATATTTTGTAACAGATTAATTTAACATTGAAAATACATGTCACAATAAAGTACATACAATCCAGTATAGAACATCTAATGACCTAGAGTTTTATTAATATAATTTTTATTATGGAAATAAAATTCGGGTTTCATTTATTAATATAATATTATAAAATGAAAACATACAACATGATGAAATCAATAAAATTTTATTACACCAGTTTGAACACTACTTTTAGGAAAAAAAATATGTCTATAATAATTGAAAGTATTAAAATGGGGAAATAAATAGAAAATATGATAGTAATAATAGGAAAATTTGGACATACTCAATCCCTGATAATAATTTCACTCTTAAACATCAATAAAAAATAATGCATAATATTAGTAATTGAATTTAAATTTTGTAATTATATATATATATATATAACCATGAAAGAAAACATAATTAAATTAGTAATTTTTAAATTAATATGTATTTATATAGATTTTGATACCCATATAATCGATACAAATATGATAATTAGTATAATATTATTACAATTGAAATAGTAACAGGATCATTGGTATAGTAATCTAACAATTAAGAATAGTAACCTAACTTTATAATAGCATACATGATTTTTTACTGTAAAATTATTTATAATTATATTAATAATATAAAATATGACATATTAATATCACAATACATGTGTATAGGTTTTTGAAAAATTATAATATAGTTTTTATAATATTTGTAATTTTTTTATTATTTCTACTATTGCAATAAATAAATGAATTAATTGAAATTTTAATTTTCGAAAGATATATTTATAAATTAATATTTTGTTTTATTATAATGATAAAATAATATTATGATACCATAAGTAAATTTTCAATGGTTTTGAAAATAGATCGTAATAAAATAATTTCAATTTTTCAAATAAATGAGGATTTTATTTAAAATTAAAATCTATAAATTCTAAATAATAAAATTTCAAAAATAGATTTGATTTAAATAATATAAGCATTAATAAATTTTTAGGAGAATTTTTGAAATTTTTTTAAAATAGATTGATATTTAGAGAATAGTGAAATATACTAAATTACAGTATGTAACATTATAAGTTAAATACATGAATTTTTGAGTCATATATGATGTAACCATAAATTATTTTCACTTACAGAATACATTTAATATATTGATTCAAAAATATAAATACTATTTTTAGTCATGATCTAAAATTGTAATATAATGTATATTAAATTCTAATGCTCCAATCTCCACCCCTTATAAGTACAACCCCTCACCACCCCATCTTATCACACCACATAATCCATTTAAAATTCCTACATTATGACTAAAAATATTTTATGAAATATATAACACATTATAGTGATTATGGTTTCACAAAATGATAAATTCCATGTTCCTCAAGGTGTATTCTATAGAGGAACCTTTTAAGAGGTTATCTTACAACCTTACCTCTTTAAAATTCAATTATTCATAAAACATTCCATCACCTCAATCATAATCATTGAATTAATGAATTTATTAAAATATATATCTATTATGTAATTTAATTTTTACAATTTTATATCTATCGTCCATCCACTTCTTTCCTCCACTTATTCTATGAACTAAACAATTTTCCATACCATGCGAGTCAACTATCTCTGTGGATAATTAGTTTTTTTTTCAATTACCTCCTTCAAGAGAGATCATAAAAAAAATTATAATTGTAAAATTATATTGATATAAATATATTATTAATTATTTAATGTTTTTGAACTCATATATATACACAATATTTAGTAATACAAAATAAGTTCGTGATAGTTAGTAGAATTTCCTAAATTTACATAGCATGTAACACTAATGATTTTACTCAGAAAAACCTACCTATATACAAACACGTATATATATTTTGGAAGATTTAAATTTATTGAGGTACATAAATACAATCTAATTAATCTTCTAAAATTCAATTACCATTTCATGAGAACATCCACAATTATACATAAGTGATACGACCTTTAAATAATGAAACAAAAGCTCCAAAAATAGTTGAATTAATCATTTTATATCATCAAAATGGACATAAATAAAAACAGTAGAATTATAATAAATCAAATAATACTAAAATATTAAGTAAATTAGTTAAATATTTAATATTATTAGGTCATTTATGACATTAATGTAATGTAAAGAATGATTTTGTAACATATGATAAGGGATCTCGCCGAACATCCCTATATTCATTGGGTTACATTTATATATATTTACCTCTTTCTACTTGTTAATTAATATTATATAAAAGTTTTATATTTTATATGTATGTAACACAAATATATAACTTTTTTATTTAATAATTATTTTTTTGTGAAAAACAAGTTTTAAATTGTTCCCTTCCCAATTCCACTAAATTGGACGACATGATTAAATGTTGCTTATCTTTTTCTTACCCCATTTCAAGTGAACTGCATAAAAATATTTAATGTACTAAAATTTTATAAAATTAATAATTTTATCATGGAAAAATATTTCATACCATTTTTTGTATTTATGTAAATTATTATTGCATGACCCTTTTTAAAAACATGCTACCCAATTTCACAAAGCATACATTAAAAAGTACTTTTCCAAATGGATTTCTCTACACTTTTTCACATATTGACATAAGATTAAAATTATTTATAATTATATATTCAAATTTTACATTTATTAAATTCTAGAAATAATTTAAAACTTTCATTGATTGAAACCATTATGGTACACCATTTGGATATTCGTCATGATACGATTATGAAACCCATTTCATTAAATAGGAAATCCTTATGTTTATTCTTTATATTTAATTTATTTATAAATGAAACATACTCATGTACGTTTTATGTTGGGTGAAATGAAATATTTATCCATTCCAATGCATAATGTTACTGTCTAATGCTGCGATATATATGAGATTTGAGAGTCAGACTAATGCATTATGAGACTCTTTCCCCCATGTGTTATTGTATTAGAAATTAGGCATGACTCTTATTTATGTCCTACTATATGTTTCCTCAATATTTATATAATTCCATGATCTTATGATTCAAGGTTTTCCAAGATATTCCTCTATATAATAACTCGTTTTCCCTTCATTTTATTTTTTTTATGTTATTCCTTTTGAGTCATTTTTTATAAATCATTTTCTTATTTATTCCAGTTCTGAGTTCATATTCTCACCAATTATATCATTGTATTCCCTAGGATACCCTATATAGATTTAGGATTTTAATGTTTTTTATTATTTCAATTTTTAGTTAATATTTATTTTTATATATTACTTTAATTTTTTATATTTTATTTACATTGTTATCAAAATACACTAGTCTTTTAAATACTTAGTTTGTATTTAATGGAAAATAATGTTTAAAATTATGTAATAATACATGTAAATGGATCGGGTTTATATTTCTGTTATTATATAATGGTCTATTTAATTATAATGTTTCGGATTAGCTAAAATTTGTGAGAACACTAGGATAATCTGAAGGAGAGGAAAAATTACCATCGATATCTTAGATTTAAATGTACAGGACTCATAACATAGGATACAATTTTAATTTAATTTTTTCCCCTCAATGTTAATATTTTTATATCTATATTCTCATTATTTGTGTATTGAAAAACCTAATTTTATTTTGTAATTTTATTTAATGGAATGGAATAGGGTAACCCATTCCTACAACCAATGTAATTGCAAATGTGATGATTTCCATGACAAGATTCCTAACTATATGGGAGATGATGCGTGCAAGTTTTTTTTTTCAAAACTAGTTATCAGTAATTATGATTAATAACTAGATAATAATGTTTTTTCAAAATTATGTAATATGATAAGGATTTCATCTCATTGATGCGATAGTGAAAAAGATGACAAAAAATGAAGATACAATTTCTAACGTGTCAAAAATATGGGAAGAGACACTAAGGGACTTTTTATAAATTTACAAGAAGATGAATTATGTGTTGTAAATTTGGGAATATTAAATTAAATTTTTGAATAAAATAAAATAATTCAGATTATAATATATGGGGAAATAAATTGTAACCTATGGAACCACTAATAGTTGAATTCATTAATATGTAGATTTGGTCATTATCGATGTCAATACACTAATACAAGGGTTAATAAGGATTAAAAAAATATAAATCATTATATATGGTGATATAGTATAGTCCAATAGTATAATGATAATTTCCCACAACACCATAGATCTATTTTCTTTATTGTTAGTCTAGTATATCTGAGGTCTCTAAAAAAATAATCATGTTCCCTCCCAAAATGAATTGATTTCATCATGGAAAGAATATATTGTTATTATATCTTATTTTGATGTAATATAAATTTAATTAAAATAAATATTATGATGATTAATTTATTAGAGTTATATTTTATTTTGGTATGGTATTTTTAATCTTTATATAAGTCCAACATCAACTTTTGGAAGGAGAGAACACTATTCACATCCGGAGTCATCCTCTTATTCGGTCAAAGTGAAATTAGGAGAATGAATATCTATTGTAATAATAAACTAAAAGGTGTATATTATTTAATTATGAACAAAAATTTCTAGGTTTTATTATAGAGATAGAACAGAGGATTATTCTTTAAAACATTCCCCTTATGAGGGATTATGGTGATGTATTTCCTAAAGAGCTTTATAGTATTCCTCCTAATAAAATGGTTGTGTTCTCAATTGACCATATAACATAATCTCTCCACACATCCAAGAATCCCTAAATAATTGGAGAAATTAAGTTAATATTATTTAAGAAGAAACTACAATAAAATATTAACAAGGATGTATGGTGTGTGTTGGTTCTCTTCATCAACAATATTGATGGATCAATTCACCTAAAAAGAGATTATCATGATATAAAAAATTTATGATAATGAAAAATCATCCACATCCAAATATAGATGATGTTCTTCATCAACTACTTACGACCTAATATTTATCTATGGTGGACCATTTTCTTGCGATATTTCAAATTAATGGTTAAAAAGGAACATATCCCAAAAACTAAAGTTAAAATAAGGTATAGACACAATAATTTCATAGTCATTAATTTATGTCTCACTAATTCTCCATCCGTAATTATGGGAATAAAGAATAATGATATTAGATATTACCACAAAATTATTGATTCCTTTTTAGATGATATTATGATATAATACAAAATAAATTGGGATCATGAGGATCATTTAAATATGGTCCAATGATATTAATAAAAGATAACATATATACAATGTATAGTTAATTTGACTTCTATGTGGGGAAATAATAATTTTGGGTCATGTTATCACCACAAAATGGATTTCAATTGACCCTTAGATTAAAAATGAAATTTATGTGGGTTATGTAATCACATGATAAATAATTAAATATAGAACATAGTAGATTATTTCTAGGCCAATGAATATGAAGAGTTCATCAAAGAGTTGAAAAGTGTCCTTTAACTACTCCATTAATTACACTACCAACATGTGTATAACACTTCAGGGAATATTATGATGCATCATGAAGGTCCTAAGATATGTAAAAATTTAATATTATAATGTGATAGTATATGCATCACAGAGTATTATAGGGAAAAATCATAACTATCACCAACATGATCTAGAGATGGTCATATTAACCGTTTCATTGAACATATAGAAGGTAATTATCTATAGGAAAAAATATGAGATTTATGGTTATCATAAGTTCATAAAATATATATTAAAATAGGTTTAGCCTAAAATGAAACAATCATTACAGTTAGATATGATCACACATTATGAATTCTCATTCCTCTACCATCTAGGGAATGAAAATAATGTCGGAAATATGTAGAGTAAAAATGATCTTAAAACTACGTCAATAATGAGAATTGATAAAGATCGAATCATATTAGACTTCCAAAGGATGAAAAATTGAATCATAAAATATGAAACATCATATTTCCATTCTCAAATTATTTCCAAAAAATGCCGTATATAAATGATAATGGATTTTCAAAGAGAAAATGTTGAAATTCAAAAGAAGGTCGAATATTTTAGCAATAGGAATTCCTCAAAGTTAATAATTTATCAGTATAGAGTGTTCAAATTTTTTTCAATACTATGTGCACCTGAAAATCCTGATATGAAGTCGTATCTTTTGAATGATATACATAGATGACTCATAATAAGCCACCCAGGTAGCAATACGATGTATTGCGATAATTGGGAGCACTGTTGGTGGGGAAATATAAGGATTAAGATCATTAAATATAAATAAAATATCATGGTATTTAATAAAGTGATTAATGAAAGGAAACGTATTATGGGGATGTTGAAATTATTACTGATAACTATATGTAAATGGGAAGACATCATTGTGGAATTTATCATTGATGTTTCTATTATATGTAGAATAAGTAATTCTATATAGGTTTTTTGGATCATCTAGAAATACAACTCACTTCATTTAAATTTTAGAGTACTTATCAATTGATCAACATTTTAAGATATACACCTTTTAATGATTAAGGATGCACGTTGTACCAAAATTGATTATATCTAATCAATATCCAATATTTACATCCATGTTTTGGAATATTACTAAACATTATATAAACATTGAGTTGATCTTTTGTTTGTATTATCATCCTCAAATAGATGGACAATATGAAAATATTATTTAGACAGTGGAATACATCTTGAGAGTATTCTTTATATACATCATAGGAGGAAGGGACAAAATAATTACCTGGTTTGAGTTTTCATAATATAGTTGTTTTCAATCAAGAATCCAAATATTTCTATATACTGAAATTTTGGTGAAAATATAAATAACACCCTCATACTAGGATGAAGTTGGTTAACACATATTGCTGGGATCTAAAATAGATGATACAATTGTGGAAAAGGTCACAAATATTATTCATCACATAATATATTCTCATATTTCATAAAAGATATCCACCAAAAATCATAGACATGTTTGGGAATTTAAGGTGTTAGATATGTTATTCATCATCATATCACCAAATAAGTGATTCAAGATAGTAGGGAAGAAGGGAAAGCTAAATCCCAAGTTATAGAGATCTAGGCTTAACAAACATGGATATTACATCATTTAAGATGTCTATTTGTAGAATAAAAAAATATAATCCTGAGGACAATAATAGTTTAATGTCTTTGAGAATTTGAAACATAATCATCTAAATTGGAGAAATATCTTCAACATCTCACTTGATGATACTTCAATTTTATCACTCTTAGTTTAAAAATTTCTTCATAACCTAGGGAAAAGAAACATAAGAACGATGTCTGATCTGATAATTAGTAATGGTAAACAAGGAAGCTATGTTGGATTAACATGAACATAATGGTATTATAACATGATCATAACAATAATAGATCAAAATATTTATATCTAATTTCATAATCTTGATTAATGAATTAATTATTTAAATTTCATGATACATGAATCATAAGGTAATGAGGAGAATAATCGATGAGATCATAATAGAGGAATAGAACATGGAATTGAGGGGTATACATAACCATATAAAACCATAGGTCATGGATACATACCCATTACATCTTAACTTATTAGTTTTGGGATAATAACAAGTGTACCAACATTGGGAATGGGATTCCCTCCAATGTGCCCACATATATGGGGCATGGTATACCCTCACTTGTACCATATTCTTTTTATCTTGTGATTCCCTCCTGTGTACCCTCTTGTTTCATTTTGGGATTCCCTCCCTTGTACCAACTTATTTTGGTATTATGGTTCCCTCATGAATACCCCCTTCTTTCAGGCATGAGATTCTCTCCCATGTACCCTCATGTTTCAAAATTTGGATTCCCTCCCATGTATCCCCTTGTTTCCAGATTGAGATGACCTCATGCATAACCTCTTGTTTTGGGCAAGGGATTCCCTCCAACAATTGTTCTGGGATTAGTATTCCCTATCATTCTATTCTTGTGATGCCCACTATATATCCATTTATCTCATTAAATATTTATCATTTCCCAATGAATTAAATAGAGGTATATTTCTCCCATATCACAAAATGAAATCGTATACACATGTTCCACAAGATAATAAATAATTGATCATATCATGACCCAAGAAATTAAATTGGTATCATTAACATTTCATCGCATTATAACCTATATAAACTATATAGGTTTCATAATATATTTATAAAATCCAAACCCATGAAAACAAACAAGTTTCAAAATAATCAAACCCAAAGAGGATATATTGGCATATGAAAAATAATTTCTTCAAAACATAAACCCTTTATCAAATAAAATTATTTGTATTGCTAGAACATATTCTTAATAGGGCTTAAACTACAACAAAAAATGTCATCATAGATAGATAATTGTTTTAAAAGGATTAAATTGAACATATCCAAAATAAAATAGTCTTTCTCAAAAAATCCATTTCATAAAGCCATTCCAAAACACATATTCTTATAAATGGATCATTTTAATTTCATTTAAAAAAAAGTTTAGGAATTTTTATTTACATATTTAATTTTTTTAAAAAAAATCATGCATTTTGAAAAGCCTTTTATTAAAAAAAATATTTATATACATATAATGGAAGCTTGAAGATATTTTGAAAAACAATTTCTAAATTACTTAAATCATATTCTTCAAATAATTTTTAATACTATTTTACTTGAAATATTTTAAAATAAGCATGAAAAGATTTTGAAAAAATGTTTCTGTGGAAACTCCTAAAAATTCCTAAAAACATTTTAAAATAATTCATCCATGACAACACACCGATCAAGGATTGACTATTTAAAACAAACTGTAAATATAATCCACGATTGAAAACATTTTTAGAAAACATGGTTTTGAAATACCCTATATATATAATTGAAGATAGAGATACATCCATAATTTCATTAAAAATGTTTCTTTATTATCTTAAGTACCAAAGAGTGTAAAACTGCTACCAATTTATGATGATATCAAAATAAGCATAGGAAATAAAAATTCATGAGAGTTATTGAGATTTTTATCATAATATTTTATCAGTGGATTAATAACCATAAACAATCACAATAAATAATGAAATATTAGTAATACATTATTGCCATTTTGGTATCATTGAATCCTAATCCATATTAAATAATAACAATAAATGAAGTATAAAAAATACTGAAATATAATTATTTTCAATATAAAAGATTTCAATGGGAATTTTTTACCCCAAATAAAAAACTTTAGGTACATAACATGGAATGTATCTCAATGAAGAAAAATGCAAACAAATTTACATTACCAATTTTCTCACCTTTTAACCATAAACCCCATGAAAGGAAAATCATAAAATCAATATATAGATAAAAATAAATTTATGTAAAAGATATATATAATATGTTTATGTGTAGTACATACAAAAAACCTATGAAATTATTGGTGAATAAGTAATTATTTTCACATAAATATTAATGAGATGAGAAAACCCTTTCCTTTGGTCAATAATTTCGTTTTTTATGTTCAAAAAACCTGTATAATTAATATATGTTTATTATAAATCATAAAAATAACCATATTATTATATATCATACCATATTTTATTCACTTCAAAAATTATATTAAACGTTTATTAACATTTCTATGTTCACCAAACATTATGAGTAATAACAACTTTGTTTATCATGCGTGCTTTGACTTGTTAATTTTGATACACTTGCATAAATAATGATTTAAATATTTATGGAATGAAAAATATAATTTATATATCATATACATTCAGAATTTAAATAGTTATAATAAGATATATATATATATATATGAAAAGTAATACATTGTTCATGGAGACAGTACACCTTACGTATGCAAGAATGTGGTTTCCAATTTCTTATCGTGTATAAATAAATAAATAAATTTTAATTTGTGTGTGTGTGTGTGTGTGTGTGTGTCTGTATGTATATTATAACTATATTAGAATTATTATTTCATATATATCATATATTTCTTCTAAATCCATCCTTAATACATTACATGTAATGGGTGAACGAATCACATCACTTTGAGTAGGGGCTACTCCACACACCCACATTAAAATTTATTATATTTAAACAAACTGTAATGCATTATGGTTTGTGTTACATGATAGTTATAGAATAATAAATACAAAACTAATATCATATATATAATATAGAAAAAATATTATATCATTGATTCTAACTTTGCATGTTGACAATGGAAGAATGAGTTAGAAATGTTCATGGGTTGTAGTTTTCCAATCACACAAAATATGATTGTGTATCCAATTTTTATGGAAGTGTGAGAGATTGTAGTTAAAAAAACGACATAAAAATATTTCATTATATATTATATGCTTATTTTATTATTCAATAATTTAATATGATTAATTGAGGGGGACTAATAATAAAAAAACAAAATAGCATGTGGAAGGACATTTCCTCTTCTTCGGGTAACTCGTTTTAATTTACAACAAATGGCATGCATAGATGGATTCCTGGCCAACGTCAGGATTATTTGTTCAGAGTTCAGAATTAGGTATCATATTTGGCCTTTTTTTGTATGATACAACATGATTTTATAGATGTTAGTATGTGAGGGGATTTAGATCACTTTTATAGCAGAGGATGAGTGTAAGTTTTGAAAATATAAAAGGGTAATCCCAATTGAGAGTTCTACCTTACATAATGTACCTCAAATTGTTGTAAATTTCATATAAATGAGTGTATTTTGTCGAAATATCTCCACCCAATATACTTTTTACATGTTTTTCTAGGTTATTTGGACCATTAATATTAATCTTTAACCATTATGAAATCTTGTTTTTAACTTAATTACTGTAATTAATTACAATTAAGGTTTGTAATAAATTTTGTCAAAGATTAGTATGACTTTTTTAGACAATATAAATTATTGTTATTAAAATTATGGAATAAATTTTTTGAAAGTATATACACATATGTGGTAGAAATATATTTTTAATTTTTTCCTGGATATATAATGAGATGACTTTTTTTAAGCTAATAGGTCCTAATGACTGAAATGTTTTTTTATTCAATTTCAATGTAAATTTTTTTCAAATAAAATAAAAATTATTAATTGATTTAGAATTTATCTAATTATATTTTAAACCCAATTTAAAATATAATTTAACTATATAAAAGAATTAGTTGAAAAATAATGTTTGAATTAAAATTCAATATTTCTCGCTATTCATGAAAAAATAAAACTTCTCAGAACAATACAAAAAATTCAACCCAAGTAAATTTTGATATCCCACATTAAAAAAAATTATTTTGAAATTTTAAAATTATAAAATTTTCAAAATTTATATTTTAAGATGGTTCACTATTAAAAGTTGATAAAATTACCTTTTAGAAGAAAAAATCTTTTCAATCAGAAATTTGGATTAATTATTATCTTATTCATATCAAATATACTGTATGAGTATAAAAAATATTAAAGTAATATATAATATATATATTGTTGTAGACATTCATCAACCAATGTTATTTTACTTTATTTATTTTAAATGGGGTTTGTATATGGAAATATAGTTTTCCTAGAGATGTAAGTTCTTAATTTTAAAATAGTTCATTAGTTAACTTATACAAATTTATAACCAAATGATTCATTTTATAATCATTTTCTGATAATATTTCCACAATTTAGATATTCTTCTTTGTAACATACATTTTAACACCTAAATGGTAGCTATAAGAATATTTTAATACTAATACAAATAGTATATTATAGTATGGTAAGTAGGAATTTTAATGTATTGCATGATATTGAATAATCTTGGTTTTGTTTGTAATACAAGACAAAAATAGTGTTTCACACAAAACTAGTTAATATAAGTGTTGTGTATAGTGAATTCATATCTTGGTTTTTCATGAAATTTGATCCATACATAGTTATTTCATATAACACAGGCTATATTCATTATTTCTTGATATGTCAAATATAAAAAACATTAAAATAATTTAAACAAATATTTCACAAAATCTCAGTGTGAAACATAGCTATATAAGACCCTTTTATATTATTGATCACATCAGAGATTTGAAATAAGTATAAACACTCCCACCTACCCTTCATAAAAAACATGGTGTATAAAATGTATATTTCCCGAGGTAGTATATACCAAATCCCTCACATGTAATAAAGTTTTATGTAGTAGAGACTAAAAATGAGATATCATATGAGGAGTAACTAGTGATGATATTGGACTATAGATATACGTTTCTATTAAATATGAGAACACACCTAGTCAATGTAATATGGTAAAGCCATAATTATGATTATGCAACATGGTATATAGAGGAAACTATGAATTAGAATTAAACCACCTATTTTCACCATACTATATAAAAACCAATTTGGAGTGAGAAATTTCATAAGGGGTAAAAATAAATGATCTAATTATTTATCAATATAATTTCATTTCAAAAAATATAATTTTTCCACATTTTTAAATATTATTGTAACACCCAAATATTCCATGGTACATTTCCCTTTTGAATAACACAATGGCTTGTGTTGTATGCAACGTGGAGTTTTAGCACACCACGACCAATGAAACTAGCCGTTATGAATAGTAATATCCACTTTTTAAAATTTTCTAAATTTTATTTTTAAGAATGGTATTCATTTTTTGGATTTAGAATTTCAATATTAGTTTAGGGTGAGTTATTGGAATTTTTCTAAAAACATTGAATTTTTTATGAATAGTGAAAAACACTGTGTTATTTATTAAAACCGACTTTTTATTTAATTAATTAGTTATTTAATATAAATTCATATTTTGTAAAAATAGATACATAATATCTATATATTATCAATGTTATTCATTGGATTCATTTTATAATAATATTATATATTTATAATCTTATTGAACTTTTTAACGACTTTTACCCACCTTCTAGGCACATTTGCAAATTTGTGTAAAACATAATTTTACCACTTCCCTGAATTTAATTTCAAAATTCCATGAGAGATGATTTAAATCCATAAGTAAAATTTCATTTAATATGATGAAACTATTTTTCGATGAATAGTTACTTTTGTCTTTTATTTACCACGGTTTAATGTAATTAGGGTAATTGAATGTAAAAATGTTATTATTATTAGCCTAACACATTTCTTAATTCTATTGGATAAGTTTATTTGGACCAAAATCAAACTTTTGAATAAAATATGATCCATTTGGTCATCTTGGATTAGATTTGGACATTAATTATTATTTTATTTAAAGAAGAGTTAAAATTTTAAAATTCAATGTTTAATAAATAAATCATTTTTAATATAGTGTTATAAATATGATGAATTCGACTATTAATATTCACTAAAATATACCAAGATTTAATTCATAATCATATTTTATTTATAATTTTTAGGCATTATATAATTAAATATATTTATGACACAAGGACGATGTAGTAATTACCTTATTATAGAATAATTAAAAAATTGATATTATAAATAACTCAATAAATGTTAATTGGGACTTTTGATGAATTGTAATAATTTTATAGGTTAATATGAAATGTTAGTGCTGATTAAATAAATTTTATTCGAAGTGATAATGTTGTTATGACTTTCACAAAAACAAAATACCAAATAGTGTGAAAATTGAGATATTTGAGTTTTTGAAACTTAATACTATATTATTAATTGATATATTATTCCTAAAAAACTATGTTTCAGCTAAAGTACATAGATAAAGTTTTATATATCGATAATTAACCACTTGGTGTTCTCTATAATTTTTTATTATGTTTATTAACTATTTCTTATAATAATACAAGAATAGATGGTAAAAGTTAAACTGTTTAACTAAGAGTTAAATCTAAAAGATAAGGTTAACAAGGAAACCTAAAACCATATAAAACATATTGGTTGAGGGGTATACGACACATATACCATTAACCTCAAAATAATTCATTTTTGCGCCATTATAAATGCAATTTTATTTTTAATAAAATAATATTTCAAGCTTTTCCTAAAGTGACCCTCACCTCTCTTATAAAAGGGTACTTCTTCTTCTCTCAAAATCACACCTCCAAAGCCATTTGGCTAGTCCAAACCCTGATTATATATCCTACCAACTACCCTCCATTAAACCTATAAGCATTAAATTGATCATAATCCAACCTATGGATCCCTTTTGAAAAAATCAAAAGGAAACACCAAAAGATAAGGTAATAATTTCACTACCTTTTTCAAAGTTCTTTTCTTATTCCACTTCAACATTTGTTGTTGTTTCCATACCAAAATAATAAATCCAGTACATTACACATACTGGGATGTTATTATAAAAATTTTACAACCATATTAATTATTCTATCCATCATATGAATGACATGTCACCATACGAGTGTACGTACAACATACCATCACCACGTTGTGGTGTAGTCTATTATTCAAACACTTCATTTTTTGGATGGGTATAATAATGAGTATAACTAATGTAAATAATAAAAATAACATATTAATTATTATGAATATATGATATACCATCCAATTACATATGTTTTCACCATCAATATAATGATATTGTCACTCGTGTGTACGCTTGGATTACCGTCCGCACAAATGTGATGAGATTCATTCCACATAGTAATCATTCCAGATTAATTTTCATTTTATGATTAAGAATAATGTTTATGAATTTAATATCATTCTGTATATAAATAAAATACATCCTAGCAATAAAAAACATGACTTATGTAACAAATAATATAAAAAAAAATGAATCAGTTATCACCCGAAAAAATGATACTACTGAAATATTTTAACAAAGAAATAGTATAGGATCATATATGATATCATATTTATGATTGTTGGTCTCATATAATTTAAAAACAATTACTTAAATATTATATAGGAGGTTAATTTACCCAAGATAAATGAAAATTCCATGTTTAGGTTTCATTCTAAAATCTCATCATTATCCAAGGATGTTTATATGTGAGTATATATTGGGACCTCTTTATCAACCACATTCATGTTTCTTATAAATGTATTTAAAAACATTTTAATTTTTCCTATACTATGTGTTAATGTCATTTATGCACTTGTTTTACATTTTATAAATTATTTATAAAGGAACCTTTCCATTGTTTTGTCCAAACAAAGCCCTTTGTGACCTTGTCAAAAAAAAAATTGAAAGAATTTTTTTAACTTATAGAGAGGGTGATACTATATTTCACCGTTATAACACCTTCAAATTGTTCCTTACAGGAATATAAGAGTATTTTCAAAATAAGTTTTCTCATTTATAATTATGTGAATTTTAAATGATTTCAAAATAGAAATAGATATTTCACTCAAATAGTTTTGATATCATCTATTTCAACATCCTTTGATGGATTTTATACTTATTTTTAGTTGATTTATTATGATACAATCTTCCTTATTATACTGAAGGATTTCTGATATTTTTGAATATGGATGTGTTATTTATGTATCATTAATGGATTATGGTTAAAGTATTAAAACATTGTATACTAGTTTTAATATTAATGTTTATGTTATGTTTCTACTTTTTATATGAGGAATGTATTAGACTTTTTAACTGACTAGTGGAGCCCACTATAGCTCTTTGATGCATCGGTAGGTCTCATGAGACAAACTAGTATCTTGGAACAAGGGCTTGAAAAAATTTTATCTGTATTCTTGGCATGAGGCCTGGACTATGTGGTAAATATGTCAGACCTTATGTATTACATCATTATAAAATTTTATATTGATATTACATGTGATTATTAGACAAGTAGAATATCCATGGGAATATGTAAATAGAATTATTTGATTTAACTTTTCCATATTATCGTCATGTTTAATTTTAAAAGGCTTGTGTTTGAGTCTTATATATTTCCTTAATTGTTTATTCTTATTTATGAATGATTCCTCTATATTGTTATCTTTATTGATCACCTGATCTCACCCTTTTCTATGTTATATTTTTCACATGATGTGATGAAATATATTATGAATGACATGTAGTGATAGTATGAGGGATATTAATGTGTTCAATGGAGACAATGTTGTTGTTGTTTTTCATTTTATCATGTAATGTAAAGCATAATTATGTATCTAGTACTTCTAAGTCTACTAAAATGATCGGTATTTCAGGATTTTATCCCTTGTGATCATGAAAATATTATGTAATAATGCACCGACTCTGGGTAACTGGGGTTAGGGTGTTACAATAATAGATTATAATTCACATGTACAACATGATCAAACCAAGAATATATTATATTAATAACTTCCAAAAAAAATTATGAAATATATTTCCATAATAAATGAAATTATTACAATGGTAAAATAAATAGATAATAATACATTAATAATAATAATAATTTGGATCAGCTCAATCCCCTGGAATACTTACATTCATAAACAAACCTATAAAAAAGATGCGTAATATTATAAATGATATATCTATTTTATAAAGGAAAATACATATAACCATAAAATATAATATAATTGAATTAATAATGAATAAATGAGAGTTATTTAATGAAATTATGGGTCCCATATAAGTGTTTCTAGTCAGACCATTGCAATAATAATCATACAGTTAAAATGGTAACCTAAACATTGGAATAGAAATATGATCGTTAAGAAAAGTAACTGAACCATTAAAATAGTATATGTACCTATTTATATATAAAATAATAATTTTTTATCTTGTAAAATGGAAATTTGACTTATTTATATCAAAATAAATATAAAACCATGTTTCAAAAATTTTAAAATGACAATTTATATTTTTTAAGTAGATATGTTTTGTTTGGATTATTTTAATAAGTATAATATTTTAAAATAATGTTTATTTTTTTAAAATGGATTTATAAATTATTATTATGATGTGTTATAATTATAATATAATTTTATATGAACATAAATAAATTTTCAAACTGTCATAAAATTATTCATAATAGAAAATTTTTAATTTTCCAAAGAAATGACGATTATATTTAAAAAGAAAATTATTCAAATTATTCAAATTATTTTATAAAATTTAATTTCTTTTTATAATAAAAAATTAAAAATTTAGGGACCATTTATTTTAAAAATAGTTTTCATTTTTTCTGATTAATGAATTACGGTAAATTACAATATTTTCCATTATAATCTATATACATGAATTTTTGAGTCATAGATGATGTAATTACCCATTATATTGAACTAAAATAAACCATTTTATTTATATAGTCATACTAATCAATAATATTGAATGTCTTGATAAAAAATAATGAACTAATGAATTAAATATTTTAAACACATCTCTTCTACTCATATAAATACCACCCATCATCACCACTTTTCCACACTCCTTCTAATCATGTTAGCTTGAAATAATTATTCCCAAAATCCTTCTAAAACCTATTACCCATGTCCTATAACATATTCTCCTGAAAATTCAATTTTCAGTAATAAGTATTTCAATTTGGAATTATTCAAGAGGTAATATTCTCACCTTACCTATTTTAAATTCTGTAATTTGTATACCTTTCCATTCCCTCCCTCATAAAAAATTAATTAATTACTATTTTATCATACATATAGTCAAATTTGAGGGATCTATTAGAATATGAAACATGCAACCACTTAATTCCACATCATATTCTAATAATGAAACCATTGTTTTTATTTTTTAGTTAACCATCTCTATAGATATAGAGTTTTTATCTTTCCCTTAACAACATCAATTATAGTCATAATATTATTATTATTCTAAAATCATATGAAAATAATTATATTATTTCTTATTCATGGGTTGGAACAAATATATATACCTAATATTAAATGAAACATATGTAGTTTATGGTGGCTAGTAACACCGCCTAAATTAAATAACCATGTTACACTACATTTATTACTCAATCATTCCTCAATTTATGTAAATAAATATGGATATTTGGGGCCATTCCAATTTATGGAGATGGATTAATACCATTTTATTTAACTTATACTTTTGAATACCCATTTTACAAGATCATACATAATTATAAAAAAGTCATACAACAATGAAAAAATCGAATGAAATCACCCAAAACAATGTAATTGTACTCTATATATCACAAAAATAACATTAAATAAATATAAAAAATATAGGAAACATAATATATATATATAAGTGGTTATGAATTTATTTATTAATGAATCTAATTTGTTTATTTATGTCATTAATGTAAACTATATAATGATTCTGAAAGATAAGGTAAGGGATCACATCGAACCTACCGATTCTCTTTAGGTTATGCTTTTTGTCACTTTACTCCTTTTATCATATAATTTATATAATATAAAAATTTTATATATAGTATATATGTCTCAATCAGTTATATAACTTTTTGAATCCTTTATTAATAGAAAAAATATTTGTATTAAAAGGATCCCTTTTTAAATTACTATAAATTATACGAGTGGCATATCCCAAAGGTAAAAGGACATGCTCATACTATTATCTAGACAGAGGATTACCAAGTTTGAATGGAACATGCATCAGGATGGGGTCACATATTTGTCAATAATGATAA
Organism: Viscum album; assembly: GCA_963277665.1. NCBI lineage: Eukaryota > Viridiplantae > Streptophyta > Magnoliopsida > Santalales > Viscaceae > Viscum > Viscum album. The sequence continues at coordinate 130,355,897 of OY728134.1, read as the reverse complement.
AAAAATCATCATATACTAACAGCTTATCAAAAGTCCCCTTATACTCCCAATGAAATACGCGAATATATACAATTTTCAATGACCATCACCCAATGATATCATTTTCATACAGAACCACAAAATGTTGTTTATTTTATTCTGGGCACAATACAGAGAAAGGGTAATATTCATAATATGCTCAATGAAAGTATCCATGAGGTTGTTTGAGACATATTATCATCACCAAAAGGGTATGTCTTCTCTTATATCGAAGTAAATGAAGAAGGAATTAATTTTAATGATAGTCCTCCTTATTGTGGTGTGGTGATGGATCACATGGAATTCACTCCTGTCACCCATTATGGTTAACCACCCCAATGTGATATCTCTTATGGTAAAGGAAATCCTCTCTACAGTAGACACCTCTTTATAGAGTGTCGGTCCAAACACTGACAGCTTCATGTAGATAAGTGCTTAAAACACCAGGATCAATTTTATATTGTTCCCCATCAATTACTATCTACACTCCACTCTCATTAGCAAGAAATAATCAGAGTTATCCTTTATGGTCTGGCCGAATATAGGTGTGTATGTATGATGAGGAAGACACTGACATTGATATATAGAGAGTGTTAATAAAAAAACCTCCCCATCATGTTATGGTCGCTCTCTACGTCTAGATAAGAGATCCCTGATAAGCTAGAAAATTAATGGATTCCTGATCTATGTCAAAATATGTGTGCTACTCATCAGCCATTGAATGAAAGATATCTCCCTTATCTAGGATAAAAGTGTAACCTATAAACAATCAGGATACTCTATTTCCAGATCAAACTTACTGTAATCTACATGTACTAGGATCCAAAACTAGGAAAGCACAATGTGAATATGAAACACCCTTGCAGCTATTCCATCGTGAAACTTCAATAGGTGATCTCAAAATCCACATTATGAATCCACATTAATAGATGTGGAAAATATTGAGAATTACACTTTGCTGACCCCCTTGAATAGTAGAGACCCTCAGATATGGTGTCCAGAAATTTATAGCATCTACAGAAATCGAAGGACCAGTTAATGATCTATATAGTTGGTCACTTCAATAGAATAACCCCACTCCAAATGGTCCTAGAAAAACTGATGGACATGGAGGATATCCAACAAGACATAAAACTAGACCACTCATGAAAATATGAGGACATTTGAAATAAGGAGATCGATGTTCTGATCACCATGACAACAGCCCATAAGGACCGATCCATATCATGAGATTACATCATACCCATCTCACACATGATCAATTTTCTTCCACATCATAGAGACCTCAGTAGAATAAGCCATAGCAACCATCTAGAAGTGTACTAAGCCCTATTTTCCAAGATAATATCTTCCACTACCTCAATACCTGAGGTTGTCAATTATTAAAAGAATTCATGGCATGCCATTGGTCGCTGCAGTTGAACTCCATCTAACTAGGCTATGAGTATTTATATCTCAATCACAATTACAATGATTATTGTCCCCTAAAATAAACTGAAGACATTATTGGTGATTCAACAAAATCGCCATCCCACTAATCTAGGGGCATTTATTTCTTCTTCTATATCTTGAGAATTATCAACCCCCAACTTGAGTCATTGGATCCTCGAAAATAAGACAACTCAATACTAATTCTAGACCTTAATTATCCCTCTCCCATAAGCCATAGATAATATTAATCATCGTCAACACCACAGAGGGAATCAATTTTACCTAGCATGGAATGAGGAAATCAATATTCGGCATCCTTAAAGTTACACCCACCACCAGACAACCCTCTTTTAGTTGGGCCTCACTAATTTTTCATAACTAGAAACTCCCTTTGGGTAACAATTCCTAAACCAAGTAGAGAGGAACATACAATCAAAGTAGTCATAACCTGATATTTTTGCAAGCAAAAAGGGCCCAATACGGCCAAGGGATTGAATGAAAACCATGATGGAATGTGTGTAAAATAAACTTGTCATGCTAAATGAAATGGAATGACCACCATTTCCTGATATGTCTCTGTGAATGTCATCACTATTAACATGGAAGAAATTGTTCAAGATGCAGATGCCGAGGGAAACAACATGGAAAACATACCCCATTAATAGGGTGATTTGGATGCACCAAATGAGGTTGCGTTCACCTAGAACCAAAAAAGTCTTCAAAATTTTGTAGCACCAAATAATGTTTTTCCACCTCCTCGGTGGATTATTGTAAAATATGAATGGAAATATACCACTACATCTTAGTTTCCATCCTCTAAAGTATTTTTTTCGTTGTTTGAGTATGAAATATGAGCTATCTAGATACTCAATGAGGATCTAATTTGGGGACACATTTTCATTGGGAATCTATTCCAGCCAGAGATTAATGTTCACCTTCCCATGGATGATCCACCACTAGGAGAGGTATCTTAATATAAAATGGATATAGATATAGGTATTTTTGGCGCCAAAATGTGCAACAGAAGGAAGGGGGTGAAAAAGAAGCCTCGTACGCTGCCTCGCGAAGCTCCGACGTGAAGCTCCCCCGAGCATCGCGGCCCCGTGAAGCACAGGAGGCGGTAATGATCCGCGAATGGCCTGACGTTTGCAAGCTCGCCACGAAGCCCCTGAGGCGGTAATTCTCTATGAACGGCCTGACGTTCATGAGCCCACCACAAATCTCTTGAGGTGGTAACCCTCTACAAACGGCCTGATGTTCGTGAGCCCGCCACCAAGCTCCTGAGGCGGTAACGCTCTGCTAACGGCATGACGTTCACGAGCCCACCGCGAATCACCTACCACCCCTTCGTGCCACAAGAGTTTTGCTTCACGGTGCCCCTTGCCTATAAATACTGGGTTCCCCCTGAGTCCAAGAGACGGACACTCCGACCTTTCAGCTTCTCAACTCCCGAATCGCGAATCACCCTTTGCCCCAGGAATCATGAGCTCTGCGAGGTATTTTTACTTCGTGAGATGCCTTGGCATTGTCTCGTTTTGATCCCCTCTTCCGAGAGGGATGCCCCTCGCGAAGCCCATGACATTCGCGAAGGAGGGAGATTCCCAAGGGAACCTGGGCAATCACGGAGCGTTTATGCTTCGCGAAACACACATCTTGTACTGGTGATCCCCATTCCAAGGCAAGGTCACTTCATATCGTGAAGCACACTGCTTCGCAGCACCTTGCTTCGCGAGTCACCTCCTCTTCGCGAGGTAGTGCTTCGCGAATACTGTTCCACTTCACGAAGCACCCCCCTTCACACCTCTGCCCCATGCTAGGGTCAAGGCACTCCACTTCGCGAAGCACACTCCTTTGCATGAAAATTCTTCTTCCCGTGAGACCCTCCAGGTTTACACGATGTGATGTCAATTTCCCACAGACAACACCACTCGTAGTGTTGCTTTTCCTAATGCTTCTTCTCATAGGCATGCTAACGGCTATTGCTTCTTCATATAGCCACACTAACGTGGACCCTTCGATGGTTCACTCTGCGACCCCCCTTGACCACGTCCTTACTGGTACCTTCCCTCCCCCAAGGAGCATAGGGTTCCAGTCATGTAAGTCATAGGGGTGCGGAGTAAACCCACCTTGTCTGAGCTGCAGGACATTAAACTGCCAAGAACCTTGTCCTCAACATATGACATTAAACTATGACCCGACCTTGCGCCTCGCATGCAGGGTCCCCCCAGCTCTGACATTCTTTACATCACTTGCCTCCACAGGAATGGAATCACCCCCCCCCCCCCCACAAGGGATGGTATCCTCCTTATCGGAGCAGCATATGTCCACGGGAGAAGGGAAACCACCTTGGTGTAAGCCCCTAGCCCCTCTTGTGGAAGGTAGGACCCATGCACCTCTGTACTTCCCCACTGCCAAGGTCAGTGGATGGAGCGATAAGTACCGAGGCACCTCCCATCATTGGTCCCAAATCCCTCTCTCGCTGGGCTTCTCTACACTTCGGGCCTCAATCTTGGAGTAATCCCCAGCACCATGGGATGCCTAACACGTAAGCCCCTCTTCGCTTCTCATGGATTCACCCTTCGCGACGTGATCGTCAGGTACTTGTTGCCTCTTGTTTCTCGCACCGAGAATGAATCACATGGGCTTAGAGTGAGCATCGGCCATGGAAATTCCCTCATCCTACATGACGTTAAACTATATTACCTCGACCCGCATGAAGTTAAACCGTATTCCCTCATCCAACATGACATTAAACTGTATACCCTCATCCCGCATGACACTAAACTACACACCCATTTGAACTTCAATGTCTTTGATCCATGTCACGACATGGTACGTAGGAAGCCTCCACGAGGTTCAATCCCACCCGTTATTTATTCACATCGAGTTACACCTTCATCCCGCATGACGTTAAACTGCATTCTAGTCCGACGGCAAGACGTTGTGACCAACTCGAACTATGAGGACTTTGATCCATGTCAATGCATGGTACGTAGGAAGCCTCCCTGAGGTTCAAGCCCATCCCCCAACTGAACAGGGTCCCATCCTCACATTAGTTCATCAACACCCACCATCTTGAACTACGAGGACTTTGATCCATGTCAATGCATCGTACATAAGAAGCCTCACGAGGTTCAAGCCCACCACTAGTGGACCCCCGAGTCTAGTTTCGCATCTGTTCGCAGACGAATCCCCATTTGAACTACGAGGTCTTTAATCCATGTCAAGGCATCGTATGTAGGAAGCCTCCCAAAGGATCAAGCCCACCACCTGTTGGTCACTCCGACCTTTTCTACATTGGTCCATCAACACTCGGGCAGCCTAGCCTGTGAGCCCCACACCGTCTGCACCAAGGTCCTTGCTCGTGTCGGTTTGGCAACACACCATTTGAACTACAGGGTATTTGATCCATGTCAAGGCATGGTACGTAGGAAATCTTTATGAGGTTCAATCCCACCACCAGTGGACCCCTGAGTTCACCTTCATGTCGGTTCGCTGACGATGCCCATCAGACCAAGTTCCACATTCACGTCAGTCCTCCGGTGCACCCACCCGAACTACGCAGACTTTGATTCCCTACCACGGGGATACATAGGAGGTCTCTTCGAGGATCTATCCCATCTTTACTGTCTCCCTTGCGATAGTTCTATTTCCTGCCCCCTCCACTTCATTCGCCCATCTATCATCCATCTTGATTCTCACCCAGACCGCCATATCCTGGTAAGATCATGCCATTTCGTTCTTCTTCACAGCATTCGGGAAACCACCCACGGGTTGGCCCTGATATCGGTATCCCATCAAGGGAAATTCCTCAATCTGATCCATTCCAGTCAATACTCTGATCGGGCCGATCCGTCTCTGTTGGACGTTAAACCTGCGGCACACCATCTGTTAAACAAAGGAAGATGAGGAAAACCTCATATCTATGCCTACGACATATAATTCCCCGCGCTCGATGTGGGATGCCTCAGGCTTCCATGCCCTCGAGAAGCCTTATGAAAAGGTACCAAAGACAGACATGCCAGTTCCCCAGTGTTCAAAAATGCTACTGATGCCTCGACGTGACTACTCCCACAACTGAAGGCTGTTGCCCTGACCAGACCCTTTGGAATGTCCTGACAGAAGGAGTGTAATTAAACGGTGTCTATAGAAACATGGCACTGGGAATATTTTCAGGAAAAACGTATTAAATCTATAAGGGAGACCGAGACTAGGTGACAAGTTCCAGGGAGGAACACATGGAAGGAAGAACCGACATTCCATCATCCCTATTTTGATCAAGGAGCAAACGTCTCTGAAGAAGAACGAATGCCGCCCGCCTTTGGAAAGCGGGAATACGGGGCCACAACAGTGCATCCTCCACAGAGAGATGTGCGTGCCCCGGCCAAAGCATCGGAAACATAAATGGTGTACCCAACATGAAATTCTTCTCCTCAATGCGAAGATTAGTAGCATTCAAGACACCAGTAGATTGACGTGTCACCAGATCCTGATATCTGGTGTCGAGTCCCGCCAAGAAAATGACAGGCCTGGCGTGAAACTCACCAAAAGATGGTGCAGCAGAACATGGAACATTCTGTTCGGAAACGTGTTGGCATGGATCCCTCTTACCGACATGGAGAAGGGAATGACACTTGGGCACTGGTTGTCAATCCTTTTCCTCGTAGTGCTGATTAGTTGATCTCTGCATTTCCCCGGACCCAGGTTGCTGTTGTGGAGACACAATCACTGCCCACTCGCCTACGCAGGGTCGGGGGAAATACCGGCACAGCCACCCCGCATGGCTCCACTGTTGCCATGACGGCCTCTACATTCGTGAATACGGGATGCCCACGTCCTCTCTCCCCATCAGAGATCATCCAGTGAAGGGTAATCATCAACCTTGTATGCAGGGACGAGGTAGAAGGGGTCATCCCAACTTGGGATATGGCCCACCTGGGCCTAGAGGCATCCAGGCCCCGCTGTCAACGCTGCCCTCAAAGGCCGCACAGGGAGCCCCTGCTCCCCACTCCAATGTTCAATCGTTTCGGTAGCCTATCCCCAGAACGCCTCTACGGCTCCTCGCCTTACGCTAATGAGGAGAGTGATGTCCGACTCGGCCCACTCAGAGTCCCAATCTAAGGGCTCTAGGAAAGGGCTCCCACTTGGCCGCATCAGCACCACCGTCCGGAATCGCAAGAAGAGAAGGTTGGCTATGCCCCTGCACCACCTGCGCCAGCTCGTCTGACCCGACGTCAGCACCGGGCCACAACTGAGGACGCTCGTCAAGGTGCGTCGACGTCAACAACTAATGTGTCCCGAGCCACCGCCAAAGTGCATCCTGGAGTCCCTGCATACACTGAGCAGGGTAACTCCTTCACCCAACTAGTATTGAGGCCTTGGCCGCCCCACGGGCAGGCTGGGCTGTCTCTCGGGGTCGCAGGCCTGAGCGATGATTGCAGCGAACCAATCCGAAGTAATGTCACTCCATACGGAGGTCTTCTCTATACCACCATTTCGTAGAGTGTGGTCCTTCCCCGCTCTAAATCTATTCACGAAGGTATGCCTTGTGCTACCCCCATCTGAAACGAAGACCTGCCCCGCGGCAGTGACATTCGGCGCGGAAACCTCTCATGCACCCACCATACGGGGTATGGAGTCCCTCCTCCTGCCCCTGACCGTCGATGTGAAGGCACTTACCATCTGGTCCCTCTCCAATGTGGGGGTCCTCCCTACATCCTCTCTACAATGGGCAAAGGTCCTCCTCGCCCTGACAACATGAGGAGTGAAGGTCAGCCTCGCTCCGCCCGCACCGGCCAGGGAGGTCCTCCCCATGCTCCTGCCGGTTCCAACATTGGTTGCTCCCACATGGGTGATTTCCATGGAGGTCCCCCCCATGTACACTTTGATATTTTCCCTGGTTCCCCTCACACACCGGCTATCTCGAGCGGGGGCCCTCTCCGCCACGGCGCCAGCGCCACCCCGAGAATACATTTTGAGAATCAACCTTGTCCCGAAGAACCACCTAGGGGAAGGAGAGAAAGTTGTCGCCACCACAAGAAGAGTCATGGGGTGGCCTGGGTGGAGATCAAACCGGCCCATTTCTTGGATTCTAAAACGGAATGCGACTCCGCAATAGAACCTTCTCCCCGATCCACCGCATCAAGGACTGGGGCAGGAACCAGGTGCATCAACCCCATTCTTCCAGAATGCGAGGTCAACCGGATTCCCACCTCTCTCCGTAGGTACATCCAGGAGGAATAAATCGTGGAAATTCCGCAGGTCCTGACTGTGAAATCACCATCATCATCACCAGAAGCTCCCTCTACCTCTACCAGAGATCATGGAGAGCTATTTTGGGGCCCAACGACGGTAGAGCAATGACATGACCTATCGCCAGCAACCGCAACTCCTACGCCAGAAGTTGTGTCTATCTGTCCAACGTATCATGATATCCTGGTCAGGTCACCTCACTCTTCAAAGGATGTCCCGGAGTTCGGTGGCCAGTCAGCTTGCTCGCCGCATTCTCCGCCGCCAAGTTTACTATCCTAGTGGTCCACCTCGGTACCGCTACCGGTCTCTCAGCTGCCTCTAGTTGACGAATGGGGCGATATGAGGCCAGACCCCGAGTCCAAGCCCAGGACCTTCTGGAACATTGTCACAGCAGATCACTTCCCAGAGATGTTCTGGCCGACGACATCGTCGAACCTTTGCGCACCAGAGTCCCTTAACCCAAAGGAAGTGGTGTGCTTCTGCCAAACCCTTTGGGCGACACACTTCTTCCTTCATTATGAGCGGGTGATGTACCCCAGGAGTCGGGAGCACCTTGTAGAAATAGGTGATCAGTGCTTCCTGATCGATTTGGCCGCACTCCCTATGGCCCAGCGCCTTGAGTTACAAGGCCTTCAGAGCACCCTTCAACGGAAATGCGTTCATAGTTTCAAAGTACTCCGCATAGTCATCAAGGAATCTACCCCCCATTTGCATGTCCATGGCTGGGGACACTATGCCGCTCTCCTCTTCAGCCCTATCCGACGACATCTTGATTCATTATACGACATTGAGGACATGCCCTCGAGAGGGGTCGCGGTCCACATGGATAACATAGTGGACAAGGATGACGAGCTTGAATTTCTTGATGGAGACTTACCCCCTGAGGGTGTACCTCCACTGCTGGACCCATTAGAGAGGTTTACCCATCAGTAGAGGAACCTTCTAGACCTCCCTGTACCCACCGAGTCACTGGTACACAGTCGAAATGCTGGTAAGGGTAAGGAGCACGTCAGAACTGTCAAGCACTCCGACACATACACCTCTGTACAGAGGACAGACAAGGATCCCGAAAAGGCCGTGTTGCGCCAGCAGCTTGATGAACAGAAGAGGCTGGTTGAGGAACTCCTGGCCGAGCGTGCTATAGAACAGCGACCCGACTACGGTAATCCCAAGATGGGGAAATAGGGGCCGGAACAATTTCCCCCCGACGAGATACCTCTGAGAAACCCTGATCATGCTACTTCCGTAGATAGGGCAGAAGCCGGAGCCCATGGAAAGATGGCGTGATAGGTCTCACCAAACCCTCCTGAATGATGGGGAAATCTGAGGAATCCAGCACGGGTTCCCCAAGTCACCCCACAGGTCGTTCCTCCAGTCGCTCCATGAGCTGCGGAAGCCACCTACTGTGTCGAAGAACCAGGGAACACACTTGTGATTAGGGATCCCCGTCAAGATAGGGACCCCCACCCGGATGTTCTTATAGCTGCACTCATCGCCCGACTCAAAGCATTGTAAACACGGTAGGTGAAAGTCCCTCCGGATGGAAAGCCATATCCCATGAGGGTTGATGATATGCCTGCACCCCCGAGTTTTGGGAACCCCACTTTCTATCCCTTCAACAGGAAAAGGGACCCGCCACATCACTTGGCCCATTTTTCTTCCAGGTGTGGCCCCATGCTGGGGACTACGGCCCAGAAAAAAGCCGCTAAGCTCCGATGGTTTGTGCGGACATTGGAGGGCCCATCATTCGTCTGGTACAGCCTGCTCCCTATCGGGTCGGTGAACATTTGGGAGGATCATCATCGGCAGTTCCTATACCAGTTCAACTCCACCACGTGAAATACCAGCATCGCTGACCTCATCAAGTGAAACAAAGGCCTGATGAGCGAGTCGCAGACTTCATCGCCCGGTGGAAGGGACATACATACTCCCTCGACATGCCACTGACTCCGGAGAAATTACTGAAAATGTGTGTAGGGAACGTTAAAACGGAGCTGGTACCTTCCCTGATCACCCAGAACTACCCTTGAGGGTTCCAGGATTTCTCAGATAAGGCTTCGCGCCTTGAGAAGGCTCTGCAACAGGCTAGTCAGGCACGTTCGCTGCCCCCTGTGATCCCAGCCAGGGGGGGGGGCTACCAGAGCCAAACCCAGATCCAAGGCCCAAATAGAAGCCCCAGGTAGCTGGAAATACTGCCAGCGACACTAGCCCCACAACCCTGCAGAGTTCCTCCACCTCAAGCGCAGGCTCCTACCCAGTAGCGGACACCTCAAAATTGACAAGCTCCACTACGCAATGTGCCACCACTACCTAGCCGAGACAATCAGGTACCACCTCCTCGACAGGACCCTCCGTCCCCTCATCAGGGATAGGCCCCCAGGGCCACCTATCCAGAAAGAAGGAACCAGAAGTATTCGTTCAACGAGAATCAGGGCCCTGGCTACTTCCGAACTGCTCTAGAGCAAGGGATTGTGCGCCTACCCGAGTGCAGAAGGCCGGCGGAGGTGAATCTCACTGATCATCCCCACTGCTATCCTTGTCATCGGATTCTGGGGCACACCCTCAAGCAATGATATGTGTTTAAAGACTGGCTTCAAACCAGGTCGACAACAAAATAGTCAGGTTGGGCCCGACAATGACACAAGTAGCGGCAGTCTTTGTAGGGTCAGAGATCGGTAGCGACATCGAAGGCGAGTGGCAGCAGGATCCCAGCTGTGGGTCCTAGAAATACGATGACTGGATGGATTTAAAAACCGTCGCCCGTGCCCATGGTATCATCCGGGCACTCTTGAATCAACCGGAGGCTCTGTATGAATTAGTCGGTACCTCTGCATCGCCTTCACAGCCGACCTCTTCCCAAAAGGGAAAGTAGTGAGGACGCAAGAAGAAGCAACACGCTCCGCCACTACCATCGTCATCCCACACTCTTTGCGACATTATGCCCCCTAAAATGGGGATTCCTCCCAGAATCTGCTCGGTGGTGGATGAATCGTCGAGCGACATCCAGGGGTACGCTTCGGTTAACACCGTGGAGCGGGTAAAGCCCTAAATGACTCCCGACGAGGGGGAACGCTAGGCAAACCTCCCAAATGTTTCCTGTCGACGTCAACGTCAGTGGGACCGCCACTATGCTGGTCATTGAGGCACCTCAGTGGGCATTTTTAGTCAGGCCTTGCACACTACTCAAACCAGACAGTAGGCTCAGCGCAGAGCTCAGCACGTGCAACCCCATATGACACCCTCGGCTCTACCTTCACCGCCGTTTGTGCTACTAGATCAGGAAGAGATGCCTCTTCAGTATCACAGTCAGTCTTGCCCAGCTATAGGCCAGTCTCCGCTATCTGATCCTAGTCCAGCGACTACTCTTTAGGCTTGAACTAGTAGGCAGCAGGATGTGCCCAGCACTAGCAAACCGCCAGTTCAACTGGAAGGACCCGCTATGCCTCCAACTGCAGAACGACCTCTTATAAGTAGAGGCTCATGCTTGGCACAAATGTATGATTTCCTAAAGCACCTGGCTGGCATTCCAGCAAGGATTTCTATCCTTGAGGCCCTTTTCCTATCATCTGAAATGGGTGAGGTAGTTGCCGAGGCCCTGAGGAGCCCCCTTCAGTTTGATACGGAGGTAGGAGCTGCGGAAGCCTTCAACGCTGAGGCAATTGAGAATGCCGAATTCCAGGTATTTATCTCGTTCTCCGGTGATGATGAGGACTCTCCTATACAGTGTCATATTCACCCACTGTACATCACTAGCCACTTCAATGGTGTGGAAGTCCACTGCTGCCTCGTTGACATGGGTTACAGGATCAACCTAATCCCGACTCAGACACTGTGAAAGCTGGGTCTATCTGAAGACAATTTAACTCCCTTCGACCTCAGAATCTAGGGATACGATAGGACTGAGAAATCCTTAGTCGACACGATCCACCTAAAGACCCAGTTCGGTGGCCTAATTGCCAGCACTGAGTTCATTGTCGTCTTCCAGGACACAACCTACAACACATTGATGGGTAGGCCATGGCTCAACCTACACGCATCGGTCCCTTCGTCGTATCACCAATGCCTCAAATAGTCCCTCTATGGTCGAGTAGGAGTGCTCCAAGTAGATGCATCTCCTTTAGCCTCTTGTGAAGCCCGCTTTATGGATGTCGATTATTACAAGATAAAGGATAAAAAAATCCTAGTAAGTGAAGATGATCCCACCCTGGTCACAAGTGGTCCCTGGGATAGAATGGATGATGGATACATCCTTCTGATCCACTGATTGGAGGCCACGACCCAGGACATGGGGCAGTGTTTTGTTGTTTCAGGTACGCAAGGAAGGCGAGTTCCCATGTCCAAGTGATGATGGAAAATCACCTCGTACTCCTACACCAACCAGGATCAGGTGATCCCGGAGCCTCCTACCCCTGTGCGGTACTGGAATGTCAATATTATTACAATGGTATTATGTCATACGTGTCTCTTCTGCTGGTATGGAATCAACCAACTCAGGTCGATGCGTCACTACTGCTTTGACGTCATAAGACATGGCCCCTTAGGTCGAAGGCCAGATTGGATAGGATAAACTGCCTTCATTGCTATGGTCTCAGTGGAGAGTGGGTCTCCTGATATGATGACCATGCTTCCCAAGAAGGCACCATCTTCTCGTCAGGGTGTGATAGTTTAGAAGTAGGTCCCTTTGTGGGAAACCCCTCCACGGGTGGAGAGGAAGATCTTGAGGATTCTCCCCCCGCCGTTGAGGAAGGCGTCTCTAACATGGTTGATGAACTGGTACAGGTGAACCTTGGTAGCTAGGCAGATCTGAGACCCAAATTTATCAGTGCAGCCATGCCCCCTGAGAAGCAGCAGTGGTACGTAGACTTTCTCAAGCAACACCGTGATATGTTTTTCTAGAGTTACGACGAGATTCCGGGACTAGATCCCCAAGTAGTCATTCACCGTCTGGGCTGCCCGTCAAACCATCGTGGGTTTAAGAAGCCTCCCAGAAAGATGCACCCTTCTCAAGGTGCTATGGTTGAGGCCGAAGTTGACAAGTTTATAAAACACAACTTCGTGAAGGAAGTCTAGTACCCCAAGTGGCTTGCCAAAATTTTTCCAGTCAGGAAAAAGAATGGGAAGATCAGGTTCTGCATTGACTTCCGCGACCTCAATCGCCACTGCCCAAAGGATGACTTTCCCCTCCCGGTGACTGAGTTATTAATTGATGCAACGGCCGGGTTTCAAGCTCTCTCTTTCATGGATGGGTATTCTGGGTACAACCAGATCTGGATGGCCCCCGAGGACGAGGAGTTCAACGCCTTCAGGGCCCCCCAAGGTACCTTTTGTTACCCGGTTATTCCCTTTGGCCTAAAAAATGTAGGTGCCACTTATCATAGGGCCATGCATCACATATTCAAGTTGATTCTCGGGATGCTGGTAGAATGTTACATGGATGACCAAGTGGTCAAATCGCGCCAGTGCTAGGACCATCTGAAAGACCTTGAGAAAGTGTTTGGTTTCCTCCATTCCCTTCATCTGAAGAAGAACCCATTGAAGTGTGCCTTTGGGGTCACCTCTGGGAAGTTTCTTGGCTTTGTTGTTAGATACCGAGGCATTTAAATCGACCCAGAGAAGATCAAGGACATCATCCAAATGCCCCCCTCGAGAAATATTCGGGAATTTCGAGGTCTCCAAGGAGAAATAGCCTATATACGCCGATTCGTCACGAATCTGGCTGGCTAATGTAAGCCCTTTTTCCTAGCATATGAAGAAGGGTGCCGCCTACGAATGGGATGAGGAGTATCAGACTGACTTTGAGGAAATCAAGAAGTATCTTCTCCAACCTTTGGTTTTGATGCCACCCGTCTCTGGAATGCCACTGGTCCTATACGTGACCTCCCTTGAATGGTCCCTCAGTGCACTTTTCACCCCGAAGAATAACGAGGGTATGTGGAATAGTCTCTACTATCTCAGATGCATGCTTCTCGATAAGGAGATCAGATACTACCCTATCGAAAAGAGCTGCCTTGCACTCGTTTTTTCCATACAGAAGTTGCGGCATTAACTACAGCACGATGAGGTACAATTGGTCTCTTGGGTAGACCCACTGAAGAACATCCTGAACTGCCCCATGTTGACTGTTCGAATAGCACGATGGGTAGTGATCCTCCAGTAGTTTGACATCAGGTTCGTGCCTTAGAGGGCCATTAAGGGACAAGCGTTGGCAGACTTTTTAGTTGCCCATCCAGCCTCCACGGATCAGTCCCTGGACCTGGATTTTCCTGATGAGGTGATCCTCTCAGTCGATCATGCCATCTCATTTTGGAAAATGCACTTCGACGGTGCCTCCCGGAGCCCCACCGGTAGGAGGCTCAACGATCATAAGATCAACAGAGCGGGTCTGGGTATTTTCGTCATTACCCCGTGATGTTATTAATATTCTAATGACTTATTATATTCTCCCTTTACTGATTTTATATGAAATGTGCATAATTTGTGTGAAATATTAATGTTTTAATATTAAGTATAATTTTTGAGCATTTTTAGAAGTAGTCCAATTGAGTTAGTTTAATGTTTTAATTATAACTATCACTATACTGATACAAATTGTGTGGTTCTTGTTTTTTAGGATTCTCCTTTCAATATAAAACATTTCATTAGAAGGTACCATGATCCAATTCTTCCATTTGAAGGGTCATATGGTCCTCACAAATAAGACCAAAGAATCTGTGAACAAACTGGACCAGCCATGAAGATTGATTTACTGGGTTCAATCCAGAAGTCCAAAAACCTTAAATCTCCACCATAATTCGGCGGGCACTACATTTCATCTTGGATACAAATTGCAAGTCCCAACTGCAAATAAAATGGGCCCAACATATGCTTTGAAGTCCAGCCCACCATTCTGTCCGAGAATTAAAATCAGTATACTATTCATTACATATCTCATGATGTAAGCATCAAATTGATCTAAGATTTTGTAGTGTGAAAGAGGAGATATAGGCGGCCGACATTTTTGATTAATTCATTCATATTGGAAGGCATATTTCTGTTCACAAATCCATTCACATTTTGGACATCGAAAAAGCATGGATAGAAATGGACAGTTTACCTCTGTTTAATAAAACCTCCATACCTTTGGCTCCACTTGTCCAAATGACTCCATATTTTTACAGTAGTCGGCCAACATTATTTTCTACAACTTTGTAGAAAGAGGTATTTGAATATTCGGCTGTCTGCATAGCCACATTGGCTATGTAAGTGGAGGGACAGATTGAGAATGCAAACAGTCCACTCCTTGGGCTATAAATACTCTCCCCTTCTCTCCTTGAGAGGGGTTGGCATTTCAGAAGAGAGGATATCATATTGGAATGACCAAAGCATTGCCAAAGGCTTGGGAGGACCTTACATACTCATGTTATTACTTGAGAGACCCTTCCTCCTCTCTTTGTTTTCACTTACTTTTGTGTTCTTCGTTTTTGTAATTTTGTAAGTCCTTTCTTTGTAATTCTGTTTTAATGCAAGTTACTTCTTTAATATCTCTTATTTGCATCCACCTTATGTAGTTTAATATTTATGTTATTAAAATAGTTTAAATTCAGTTCAATCCCCTTCCCTTATTTTTCTTCCTCATTCAATCGAAAATCTGTTTTTAATTATCATCATCGTTCTTGTGTGTGTGTCAACATACCACTCTTTTCTAATCCGTTTATTTTTCTTCTATTCGTAATTTATCATCATAACTATTTTAAAAAGAATATTAAACATCAAAATGGCTAAGTAAATATCTCATTGGGGGGAGTTATAATTCGGGGATGTTAAGTGATTGAGAGTTTTTCTCGATGAGTATTCTTTAAATTAATATTGTGTATGTTAAACTTATTATGTCATGGATTAATGATATGTTTTGTTTAACGAGTGATTTCCATGGATTATTGGAACCATAAATACACTACCATAAATAAGTTTTGATTGAGATTAGAACCCTAAGTTATGTTAAGGCTTGGATTAAAGCCTTCACACTTAGGAATTCCAATCAACATCAACTTATGACATGGGTGTTAATTTAATGCAATACAAAGTAAGGCTGAAGGATATCACATGCTTAACTCCCCAATAATGAACTCACCCCAATCTTTATCAACTTGTTAAATTAAACATCATTCATTAAAAATTCCAATTAATCTCTACAAACAAACCCCCCAATCAAAATACAATCAACTAAAAACAATCGACTATTACGAAGTACCATCGCCGAGGATTCGACCCGAGTCCTACTATACACATTAGAAGAGCACCAGAAATTTGACCGGTCGATAGGCGAAAATCAGTCGTGCATTGAAAATGGCGCCGTTTCTAGGGATGGGGCTTTAAGTAGTCATTAGTTTCTGGTTATTGTCATGAAAACACAAAAAAAAACAAATTTTAAAAAAAATTGAAAAAAAACACAAAGAAAAACCCGTCTTCTCATAAAAATCATAAACTGAAAAAATACAAAGAAAAACCCATCTTCCTCTTTCTTCCAAAATCTCTCTGAATGCCTCATAGCCTTCAAAACAATCCCTCAGATTTGTTTGACCCTGAAATTGAGCGAATACTTCACCAACTTAGGAGGAACATAAGAGATACTCAAATAATTCAAGAACCAGTCTTCATCCAACCAGTTGAAATTGAAATGGCCAATCCTAGGGAAAAAACCCTAAAATAACTTTCTACCTCTGATATGAATTACCAACCTCTTGGTATTCAATATCCAAACATTGAAGCTGACTTCGAACTCAAATCGGGTTTGATTCATCTTCTCCCTCATTTTCACGGGCTAGCCAGTGAGGATCCACATCTTCACCTTAAAGAGTTCCAAGTAGTATGCTCTACCATGAAGCCTCAAGGGGTTTCTGAAGAACAAATCAATCTTAGAGCTTTCCCCTTTTCCCTAGAGGATTCTGCCAAGTCCTAGATCTACTACCTCCCACCTGGTTCTATAAACTCATGGGTTGACATGAAGAGGCTTTTCCTTGAGAAGTTCTTTCCCACTTCCCGAACAGCTTCTATCCGAAAGAAAATAAGCGGCATCCGTCAATTCCCTAATTAATCACTCCATGAGTATTGGGAGAGGTCCAAAAAGCTTGTGGCAACTTTTCCACACCATCAAATCCCTGACCAACTCCAGATCCAATACTTCTATGAGTGGTTATTGTCTATGGAGGGAACTCTCATTGACGCCGCAAGTGCCAGTGCTCTTGTTGACAAAACTCCTGCAGCTGCACGAGAACTCATAAGAAACATGGCTGCAAACACGCATCAATTCCATACTCGAGCACATGCTCAAGTGAAACAAGCCCAAGAGAATCAATCCATAGAGCCCAACAAGATGAATGAGTGGATGAGTGAACTTACAGGTCTTGTGCGTCAAATAACGGTGGCTACCAAAGCCCCAACCTCATCTTCTCCACAGTAACTATTCCCTGGACCTATCAAGAATTGTGGAATCTGCAACTCTCCATCTCATCCGACTGACACATGTCCACAACTTCAATATGATCCATCTAATTCATCTAGTCCAATGGAGTTCAATGCAGCATATGCTCAGCGAAACTTCATTCCTCAACAATCAGGTCAGTTTGTTAGAAAATTCAACCAACCCCACTCTGAGCCCTTCTCTTCTACCATTAACCCACCTCTGAGGTATGGTAATCCCATTTCTCATCCTCCTCAGTTCCCTCATCAAAATCCAAACCAATTCCAATATGGTCAAAGTGGTGGTAACATCCATCAACCTTATCCTTTTGTTCCTCAACCCCAAAGGAACAATCCTCCTCCTGGATTCCACTATCCTAACGAGACTTCCCAATTCCCCACCCAATACAATCTCTTTCCCAAGAACCAAAATCAAGGCCAACCCAATTTGGGACAAGCCTCTTCTTCTAAAAAACCATGGGAAAGTGTTGTAGAGGATCTTGCTTCCTTCACCCATTCTAGCCTCAAGAACATTGAAACCCAAATAGGTCAACTTGCATCCCACCATATCCGGCAACAACCATCCAATTCATCCCAACTCCCAGCTCAACCATTACCCAACCCTAAGGGTAATGTAAGTGTAATTGCACTTAGATCGGGAAAGCAAATTGCTATGCCCCATGCTGATTCCTCTACCTCCCCTTTCGATGATGATCTAGAAAATGAAAAGAACAAAAAGCTGGAAAAGGAACTTGAATCCACTCCTTACCACCTTCCATTACTCTAAGGAACCCATTTCCTTTTCCTCAAGCCATCTCCAAGCCTAAGAAGTCCTTTGAACCTGATCCTGAAATGCTTGACATGTTTAGACGTGTAGAATTCAACATTCCCCTATTAGATGCCATAAAAGAAATTCCTATGTATGCCAAGTTTCTCAAGGATTTGTTTACCCACAAGAGGCAACTTAGGACCTTTGAAAATGTATCCACCCAACAGTCCATACCCATTAAGTGCAAATATCCAGGTACCTTTACAGTCCCATGCCAAATTAGAAGTTCAAACATTTATGATGCACTCATAGACCTAGGAGCCTCAATTAATGTCATGCCCAAATCCATATTCTCCAACCTTGGTCAAGGTCCCTTGCACCCAACGGGTGTTGTCATTCAGTTATCCAATTGAAGCACAGCCAGTCCTGGGGGAATAAATGAGGATGTCCTTGTTCGAGTAAAAGGTCTTATCTTCCCAGATTACTTCTATGTCCTTGACATGGAAGGTGAGACAACTTCTTTCAAATCTCCTCTGATTCTAGGAAGACCATTCCTTATGACATCTAAAACCAAAATTGATGTCCATGCTGGCATCTTATCCATGGAATTTGGAGACCAACTGGTCAAGTTCAACATTTTTCAATCCATGCGATTCCCATTAGACAATCAATCTGTATTCTCTATCCATGTTTCTGAAACTCCCTCTGAGAGTGTGCTGAATCCTAATCCATCATGTTCTTTCTGTTCTACTAATAGAGGATTTTGTGAATATTGCATCCTCATTAACCAAGTGATTAATGGTGAAATTGATGTTGACATTACAAATGCAAACTCCATTGTTCTAAAGGATCTTGAAAACTCTTTGGAATCTCATCTCACCTCCGACCTCCAATTCTCCAACATGGATGGTAATGAGGAAAATGAACTAGAAGGCTCATTTGTTTATTCAGATCAGATTATCCCACATTCATTCTTTCCTATCCATGATTCTGAAAATTCTGTTATATGTGAAGTGAACCTTGAACCAATGTGTTTATATTGTCATGATGGTAGTGATGTTTGTGGTATTTGTACACTAATTAATAAAGTGATCACCGGTGAGGTTGAAATTGACAATTCTTTGGTAAACAACATTGACATAAAGGATATTGAAAATTTTATTCAGTCTTATGACTCCACCGATCCTCATTACTCTACATCGGTAAGTGATGAAATAAATGAGTCAAAAACAATTGGGATCTCATACTGTAGTTCTGTGCTATCTGATACTTACATAAATGAACCATCAGAATTGAGCCATCTTCCTGAATTTACAATAATAGAAAACCATCACTTTGTGGATAAAATCATTCCTCAGGTTGAAGACCAAAGTGAGGATAGAAATATTCTCTTTCCAACCCCATTGAATTTCAAGCACACAAACAGGGATGGGAAGAAATTATCCAATGAATTATCAGGTCATCCAAAGGAAAAGTTTTTCTAGAAGCACACTGGAGTTGAGAAAATACGATGGCCACATTCAGACTATGGGTAGTCCACTGCAACTATCCAGCTGTAGACAAATAAATGCAGTGCTTCTTGGGAAGCAACCCATGTTTTCTTTTATTTTTATGAAATTTCAATTTCTTTTAAGTTTTTCATTAGATGAATAATGAATTTTATTTTTCAGGTAACATCCCACAATCATGGATCAACCTCGACTTCCACCGAATCCCCAAATTCTCTAACCGATCCACTACTAGATGGAGATGGCAACCCACCAAATCCAAACCAGGGGGCACCTCTTTCCCATTAACTCTCTCTCTCCTCAATCTCTCTTCCCTCTCTTTTTCTCTCTATTTCTTCTTCTTCCTCTCTTCCTCTCATCTTTGTTGTACCCCTCTCTCTTGGATTTTAATGATCACAATCACTCTTATTTTGTTCTAACTTGTTTTCAAGTGTTTTTGTTGATAGGAAAAAGGATGCTAAGGAGTTGGGCCAAGAAGGACTGAATGTAGACTCTCTGAGTCTACCGGCCAACCGGTGGATTCCCACCGGCTGGTCGGTGGTCTCTGGCAGAAGCAATGGTTTCTGTCCAGAGCCACCGGTCAGCCGGTGTAAGCTCCCCGGCCAGCCGGTATTGTCACCAGCCGGCCGGGGGCTGGCCACCGGCCAGCCGGTAGAACCTGGGCAGAGAGCTTGATCTCTGTCTGGAGCACCGGCTAGCCGGTGGACCACCAGCCAGCTGGTGAGACACCACCGGCCAGCCGGTGTGCCCAGTCAAACTAGCCATTCGGCTTTGACCAGACTTGTTCTTTTGACCCCCAATGGCTTCGAAGGCCTCTCCAACGGCTCCAAAGACCCCCAATGGCCATTTGGGTGTTCCTCTCCTATAAATAGAGGACTAGGAAGCCCCGAAAAACAATGGTAGCCCACGGGAACATTTTTCGATCATTTGGCGAACCTCCGGCGCATTCCTTCAAGGGTCCCCACCTGCTCCAACTCACTTCCACAACCAAGGAGCACCACCATTGAAGCTTGGGAGCGCTCTTAATCATCACCAATCAATCCATTGGCGCCCAAGACTTCTCCTCTTTACGGTATTTATTGTTTTATCATTTGGAGCATTACTTTGAGTTTGTGCATACAAACCCTTCTTTCTCTCATCCTCCCTTAGTTTGGGTTTTCACACGACCTTCAAGGTGTGAAGAGGTTAGTCAAGCCTTCCCTGTAAAAGACTTGAGTCATAGGTGAGCTAGCCTTCACCTGTAAGAAGGCTAGTGGGTTTCTTGCTAAAACCAATAAAAAGCAAACTGTAACAGGTTTCTAGGCTGCCTTAAAGTCTAGTGGGTTTCTTGCTATAACCACTAAAAAGCAAGTTGTGGTATTAATCTCTCAATGGTTGAGTTGGGAGCGGAGACGTAGGCTTGGGATTTAGGCCGAACTCCGTTAACAATTTTGTGTCTTGCCTCTTTTATTTCCGCTACGCTTTAACTTTTTCTTAAATTGTTAAAATTTTTTAAAAAGGCAATTCACCCCCCCCCCCTCTTCCATCACTCTCCGAGCCGACAATTGGTATCAGAGGGAAAATTTGAGTAATACCTTCACCGGTTTCAAATTCAAGATCCATTGTGATGGCTTCATCTTCTTTTTCCCCCGAAGGTTATTCATTGGGTCGTGCTCCTTTTTTTGATGGAACCGACTATACCTATTGGAAAAACTGCATGTCTACTTTTCTTAGAAGTATAGGTTATCCTATTTATAGAATTTTCATGCATGGTTACTCTCTCTCTTCTCTTGATGAATCCAAATGGACTCAAGCCGATATTAAAAATTTCGAGCTTGAAGGCAAAGCCATGAACGCTCCTCATTGCGGCCTTGATCGTAATGAATTCAATCGAGTTTCCACATGCACTTCATCACATGAAATCTGGAAAATTTTGGACGTTACCCATGAGGGGACCAAAAAAGTTAAGGACACTCGATTGGATATGTACCGTCAAGATTTTGAGTCTTTTACCATGCATCCATCTGAAAATATTACTGATATGTTTACTCGCTTTACTGATTTTTGTAATGGGAGAATGTCTCTTGGAGATGATGTTTCTGCAGAGATGATGGTCAAGAAGATCCTTTGGATATTACCAAGTTCATGGGCACCGAAAGTCACGAAAATTCAAGAAGTGAAGAATTTAAAAGAAATGCCTGTCGAAGAGCTCCTCGGATCCCTCATGACCTACGAGATCACCATGAGGAGGCAAGCTGAAAAGGAAGACAAACTCATCAAAACTCCAAAGAACATCGCCTTCAAAGTTCAAAAATAAGAAATCTCATCCTCCTCATCTTCTTCCTCTTCAAGCGGCGATTCCGAAATCAAGAACCTTGCCCACAAGATGCACAAATTCATGAAGAAGAACAAAAGAAGAAATCTCACAAGGCTCGAAAAGAATAACTCGACGAAAAATCCGAGCTCGGGGTAACATGCTATGGGTGCGGCAAGAAAGGCCATTATAAGCCCGATTGCCCACTCCACAAGATAAGGGCCAAGCAAAAGGAAAAGAAAAAGGCATTCAAGGACACTTGGAGTGATAGCTCCTCATCCTCCTCCTCCTCAAAAGACAACGGTAAAAAATGTCTAATGGCATTTCATGAGGTAACCTCTTCCGACTCCTCTTCCTCTTGTTCTTCCAATTCTTTCAATCATTTATCTTACGAGGATCTCCAACATGCGAGAGATCAATTGGAGGAAGGTTTTCATGATCTTTCTTCCAAATTTATTGCTTTAAAAAAGAAATTCAAAATTCTTTCTTCCGAAAAGGATCAACTTCTCAAAGAGAAGGAAGAATTGTCCCTCAAGATCCAAAACCTTCCCGATGATGATTCTATGGAATCAACAATCAAGGATTTAAGGAAATTCCTAGCTAAATTCACCGAAGGTGAACATAACCTTTCAAAGCTCCTTGGTTCCCAATGCATATCTAGAACCACCAAAGGGATTGGATATTCCATGCAAGCTTCCTCTTCCCATGCTCCTACTATTTTTGTAAGGGGGAGCTCCCAATATAAATTTTGCAACTATTGCAAAAAGATCGGGCACTTAAATTACGAGTGCAATTGCAAAAATGCCCGGTATGGAAGGCCCAAAACCATTTCCTTTAATGATGAATTTCATAGGAGAAGAACCGCCACAAGACAAGTTTGGATTGAAAAATCCCTTTTAGCGAGTCTCTCCGGACCAAAATTTGTCTCGGTTCTAAAATCCTCTCCCCGGTGATTTGTTGTTTTTATTTAGGGGGAGTTAGGATCGTTTAAGCCTTTTTGAATTTTTTTATTCAAAACATTCAATTCAAAACTTTCAATTTAAAACATTCAATTCAAATTTCAAAAATTTCAATTGTTTTAAAATCTCTATCTTGTTTTTCATTCCTTTTCCTTCAATCAAATTTTATGCCCCGTGCTATTTTGATAATCACAAAGGGGGAGATTTCCTTGGTTGATTGGGGGAGAAATATTTCTCTCATGCTTTGCTTTTCTTTTCAATTTATCCTTTAAAGCATGCCTTTCATTTCAGTCTTTTACATTGCTTGTTTTGGTGATTGTGATCATCAAAATAGGGGGAGATTGTTGTACCCCTCTCTCTTGGATTTTAATGATCACAATCACTCTTATTTTGTTCTAACTTGTTTTCAAGTGTTTTTGTTGATAGGAAAAAGGTTTCCAAGGAGTTGGGCCAAGAAGGACTGAAAGTAGACTCTCTGAGTCTACCGGCCAACCGGTGGATTCCCACCGGCCAGCCGGTGGTCTCTAGAAAAAGCAATGGTTTCTGTCCAGAGCCACCGGTCAGCCGGTGTGAGCTCCCCGGCCAGCCGGTATTGTCACCAGCCAGCCGGTGGCTAACCACCGGCCCGCTGGTAGAACCTGGGAAGAGAGCTTGCTCTCTGTCTGCAGCACCGGCCAGCCGGTGGCTCAGGACCGGCCAGCCGGTGGACCACCGGCCAGCTGGTGAGACACCACCGGCCAGCCGGTGTGCCCAGTCAAACTAGCCGTTGGGCTTTGACCATACTTGTTCTTTTGACCCCCAACGGCTCTGAAGGCCTCTCCAACGGCTCCGAAGACCCCCAACGGCCATTTGGGTGTTCCTCTCCTATAAATAGAGGACTAGGAAGCCCCGGAAAACAATGGTAGCCCACAAGAACATTTTTCGATCATTTGGCGACCCTCCGACGCATTCCTTCAAGGATCCCCAACTGCTCCAACTCACTTCCACAACCAAGGAGCACCACCATAGAAGCTTGGGAGTGCTCTTCATCGTCACCAATCAATCCATTGGCGCCCAAGACTTCTCCTCTTTACGGTTTTTATTTTTTTTATCATTTTGAGCATTATTTTGAGTTTGTGCATACAATCCCTTCTTTCTCTCATCCTCCCTTAGTTTGGGTTTTCACACCACCTTCAAGGTGTGAAGAGGTTAGTCAAGCCTTCCCTGTAAAAGACTTGAGTCATAGGTGAGCTAGCCTTCACCTGTAAGAAGGCTAGTGGGTTTCTTGCTACAACCAATAAAAAGCAAGCTGTAATAGGTTTCTAGGCTGCCTTAAAGTCTAGTCGGTTTCTTGCTATAACCACTAAAAAGCAAGCTGTCGTATAAATCTCTCAACGGTTGAGTTGGAAGTGGAGACATAGGATTGGGATTTAGGCCGAACTCCGTTATCAATTTTGTGTCTTGCCTCTTTTATTTCCGCTACGCTTTAACTTTTTCTTAAATTGTTAAACTTTTTTAAAAAGGCAATTCACCCCCCCTCTTGCCATCACTCTCCGACCCAACAATCTTTTTACAAAATTCTTCCACAACCTTTTTTTTCTATTTTCTCTTTTGTGTGGATGTGTCACTAAAAATAAAAAATTTTATAAAAATTAATTAAAAAAATGAAAATTAACAAAAAAAGGGGTGTCATAATTACTCATCATCCAATATTGAAATTCTGTCCAACCATTTTGGGTAGTCAAAAGGATTGTTTTAAACTCAAATATATTGAATTTTTTTCTCAAACTTGGGTAAACAATTTTGTGTCAATAACAAAATTTTGAATGAACAATTTTTGGTGGAAAATGATTCTCCCCTACCTGAGGAATAACATTAGCCTTCATGCCATGGTCATCTGTGGCCATCTTTTTCATTGTGTGTCTTCACCACTGATTGTGAGTCTTGAGTTTGTGGACCTTCGAGCTGAATTTCCATCTTTTGTGTGCATTAATATGATAGAGGCATTTTCTAAGCCACATCAGAATCAGAATAGACAAATAGCCTCCCGTTACCCTTAAATTGATCCTACTTTTGAAAGCCCCTTTGAGCCTATGAAAACCTTTCTTTTGATAGCCACATTACAAGCCTAATACCTTGTCCCACCCAACATCTTCATGGATTTTCATTGTACAATTTATTGAAATTTAAGTGTGGGGGGAATGGACTTCATTTTTGGGCGTACTTTTATTGATTTCCAATGTGTCATCAAATGCTTGAGGGCAAGCATCCATTCAAGTGTGGGGGAGAGGTTGTAATTATGTGAGCTTTGTGGTGTATATGTGTAATTTTCATTTGTACAAAAGTCATTGAAAAGTGTTAAAAAAATGAAAAAAAAAATTATATTAAAAAAATGAAAAAAAAGGAATGGGTTGTGTCTTGGGTGGGTAAAAAATCATTCATCATCAACCTTTGATCGTGTTATAACTACTAAAATTAGTTCCATGAGAAGATCAAACATGGGTTGGGAGATGACTGTGAGACTTGTTTCAAGCACAACTTTCAAAAAAAAGAGCAAAAAGAAAAAAAAAGAACACTTGAATCATCTTGTATTGTGTCATTATTGGAAGTCTTCCATGTTGTACATATTCCATCATCTCACCCTATTCCATTTTCTATCTCCCACACTTTTCATTCATCACACCTTCATGCCCTTGGAAATATGTGTTTCTATTTCCTTTCAAATCAAATTTCAAAAAAAATGTGCATTGATTTTTCCATGTTGGTGTTTTTAACCCCTCTTTTCCTTTGGAAATTATATACCTACCGTCCCATAGCCACTGAAAAACCCCTTAAAATACCACTTGATTCTTGTACACATAAGATTTGGGAATGGAAGCTGAGATCTCTTACAAACTCTTGATTTTTACTTTTTGTTGGTGAATGAGTGAACCTCCTAAAATACATTTTTATCATCTTGAGAGGAATAAGTTTTGAGTGCCTACATTTTCCAATTCAAACCTTGAACATGAAAAAATGAATTTTTTCTGATGCATTATTGTGAACCAAATTTGTGATGGAATTCAATATGGATGAGTAAAATAGTCTAAACCTCCCCTGATTGGAGAAAACAAAATTTTAATATTTGTTGGTGAGTGAAAATGATTTTGTCATGTTTTTATATTTGTTGCACATGAGGACACGCGCAAAACTAAGTGTGGGGGAGTTGATGTTATTAATATTTTCATGACTTATTATATTCCCCCTTTACTTATTTTATATGAAATGTGCATAATTTGTGTGAAATATTAATGTTTTAATATTAAGTATAATTTTTGAGCATTTTTAGAAGTAGTCCAATTGAGTCAGTTTAATGTTTTAATTATAACTGTCACTATACTGATCCAAATTGTGTGGTTCTTGTTTTTTAGGAATCTCATTCAATATAAAACATTTAATTAGAAGGATCCATGATCCAATTCTGCCATTTGAAGGGTTATATGGTCCTCACAAACAAGACCAAAGAATCTGTGAACAAACTGGACCAGCCTTGAAGATTGATTTACTAGGTTCAATCCAGAAGTCCAAAAACCTTAACTCTCCACCATAATTCGGGGGACACTACATGTCATCTTGGATAAAAATTTCAAGGCCCAACTCCAAATAAATGGGGCCCAACATATGCATTTAATTTCAGCCCACCATTCTGTCCGAGAATTAAAATCAGTATACTATTCATGACATATCTCATGATGTAAGAATCAAATCGATCTGATATTTTGTAGTGTGAAAGAGGAGATATAGTCGGCCTACTTTGTTGAAGAATTCATTCGGATTTGAAGGAATATTCCTGTTCACAAATCCATTCACATTTTGGACATCGAAAAAGCATGGATAGAAATGGACAGTTTACCTTTGTTTAATAAAACCGCCATAACTTTGGCTCCACTTGTCCAAATGCCACCATATTTTGACAGTAGTCGGACAACATTATTTTCTACAACTTTGAAGAAGGATATAGTTGAATATTCGGATGTCTGTATAGCAAAATTGGCTATCCAAGTGGAGGGACAGATTGAGAATGAAAACAGTCCACTCCTTGGGATATAAATACTCTCCCCTTCTCTCCTTGAGAGGGGTTGGCATTTCAGAAGAGAGGAGATCATATTGGAACGACCAAAGCTTTTACAAAGTCTTGGGAGGACCTGAAATACTCATGTTTTTACTTGAGACACCTTTCCTCCTCTCTTTGTTTTCACTTACTTCTGTGTTCTTCATTTTTGTAATTTTGTAAGTCCTTTCTTTGTAATTCTATTTTAATGCAAGTTACTTCTTCAATATCTCTTATTATCATCCAACTTATGTAGTTTAATAATTATTTTATTAAAATATTTTAAATTCAGTTCAATCCCCTTCCCTTCTTTTGCTTCCTCATTCAATCGAAAATCCATTTTTAATTATCATCATCGTTCGTGTGTGTGTGTCAATGTACCACTCTTTTCTAATCCCTTTCTTTTTCTTCTATTATTAATTTATCATCGTAATTATTTTAAACAGAATATTAAACATCAAAATGGATGATTAAATCACTCATTGGGGTGAGTTATAATTTGGGGATGTTAAGTGATTGAGAGTTTTGCTCGATGAGTATTCTTTAAATTAATATTTTGTATGTTAAACTTAATATGTCATGGATTAATGATATGTTTTGTTTAACGAGTGGTTTACATGGATTATTGGAACCATAAATACACTACCATAAATAAGTTTTGATTGATATTAGAACCCTAAGTTAATTTAAGGCTTGTATTAAAGCCTTCACACTTAGGAATTCCAATCAACGTCAACTTATGACATGGGTGTTAATTTAATGCAATACAAAGTAAGGCTCAAAGATATCACATGCTTAACTCCCCAATGATGAACTCACCCCAATATTTATCAACTTGTTAAATTAAACATCATTCATTAAGTATTTCAATTAAGCTCTGCAAACAAACCCCCCCCAATTAAAATACAATCAACTAAAAACAATCGACTATTACGAAGTACCATCGCCGAGGATTCGACCCGAGTGCTGCTATACACATTTGCAGAGCACCAGAACTTTGACCGGTCGATAGGCGACAATCGGCCGTGCGTTTCACCCCGTCGCAAGCTGTCCTACCATACTCGTTCCTCTAGACAGAAGGTTGTACCAACAACAAGGCTGAGTATCAGGCTCTCATCACCGGCCTCAATTTGGTCCTCGAGATCGATGTGCCCCATCTACATGTGAAAGTAGATTCCGAGCTGGTAATCAAACATGTTAATGGTGACTATGTCGTCAGGAATCCAGAGCTTGTACCATTTCTGGAGTGCACCCTCCGTCTAATGGCCTAGTTCTTTTCTGGATAAGAGGTTACCCATGTCCCTCGATCACAGAACGGTCGAGCAGACGCCTTGGCTGGTTTAGCTACATCACTGGCAGAACCCGAGAAAGATGATTTGATTATACATGTGGCACACTAGAGAGTCATTTCCCCCATAACCTAAGAGGAAAATGATGTCCTGTGGGTGAGTCATCTATAGCATCCCTCCTTTTTATCACAAAAACGTTTATTACATTTTACAAAACCGAGGATCTTTAAGGTTTAGTGTCCTGGAAACTGGGAACATAAAACATGAAAACATAAAACATTCTTCTTAAACACTTGAAAGTCTTCTCCCCATGTTCATCCTAGGTTCATTACTGCATCTCATAACCTGGGGACATACATCAAAAGAAAGGGTGAGCAAAAGGCCTAGTAAGGGAAACAAGAGAAACATTTTACATTTGAACTTGAGATACTTCAATAAGGTCATGAAAAGAACTTTAAGGCATGAGAAATAGATCATGAGATATATCATAATAAAAATAAAATTTTTTATAACTTGAAGATGTGGCTGCAACATTAATATTGACAATCATTTCGTTTCACCAAGGTCCATCCTCAAGGTGTCATTAAAAATTACCAAGGTTATTCACCAAGGTATCAGTCTAAAAAGTCATCTCTAGAGATTAAGTCTTTGCCCAATGCATTGGAGCGCTATCTGGGCGCACCCTTGACATGTCTTTATTATCATGTGAGCCACATATATCATCATCAATCATTTAATAAACAACACATATATCATAAAAGAAATGGGTTTCATTTCATAATTATAACGTTTTAAAAACTGCTTTAAAGACATGATCTTCATGTCACTTTAAACCCACAGAAAAGGGAAAGCGGGTTTCATGTATGTAAATACCAGAATTTAAAATAGAAAATTTTGATATATATGTGAATACCCCTTTAGAAATAAGAGCTTTGAGTATTCACTTAATAACATAAAATAATTTTGAGATAAAGAGGGAGGCATTTTGAGACGAATTCTATGCAGCATAACGTCTAAGATACATGGTTTTAGAAAACATTGAAAAGAAAGGGGAAATGGGTCACCCACTCAAAAATGATACATAAAACAGTAGGGGAACAGAATATATAGTATTTAAGAACATGGTAATGAAATTTTAATGATATACCATATGAAACGAAGAACTTGAAAGGAAGACAAAAATAAGATTTCTCTTATGAGAATTCGGCAGCCTAACGGTGTCACTTAAAACATCCAAAATTGGATTGACGAGATCAAATAGGGTCTCTCATCATATGAACATAAATGATAAGTATGATAGATATATAGATCATACCCCAACATAATAAAAAGGAATTTTAAATACTTGACATGAAAGTAGATCTTGAAAACGAGAAGGGTGAAAGAACCCCTTAGAAATTCGGCAGCCTAACGGCGCCACTTAAACTTCAACAAAAATGAATTGATGAGATAAAATAGAATCCCTCATCATAGGAACATAAAAGATAAGTATGATAGATATAGAGATCATACCCAAACATAATGAAAAGGAACTTGAAATACTTGACATGAAAGTAGAACATTGAAAAATGAGAAAGGTGAAAAACCCCTTAAAAATTCGGCAGCCTAACGACGCCACTTAAAACATCAAAATACTGAATTGAAGATATAAAATGGGGTCTCTAATCATATGATCATAAAAGATCAGTATGATAAATTTATAGATCATACCCCAAAATAATACAAAGTAACTTGAAATACCTTACATGAAATTAGATCTTGAAAAATGACAAGGGAGAAAGAATATGTTACAAAAATTTCAGTAGCCTAACGGCGCCACTTAAAACTTCATAAAACGAAATGATGAGAGTAAGAGGGGATCTCTCATAATATAAACATGAAATGGGAAGTATGAAGATTATAAAATAACATCCTACAACATAAGAACATGTAGCATAAAATAAATGACATAAAAGAGATCACTTGAAAAGAAAGAGAGGGGTTAGATCCCTTACCTTAAAACGTAACTCTTAAAACTCAAAGGTTTGGACCATGAGGGCTTGGGGGAACCTTGGGAGGACTACTTGGGAGGTAAGGAGACTAGAAATTCGTTGGGGGAGAGTGGGGAGTTGAAAAGGATGAGAGGATGTCTTGGTATTTATACGGAAAGTGAAGGGACAAGGCATTAATGGCCAAGGGACACCTCAAAAGTGGTTTTCTCAAAACCATGTGTTCTCCCATGGTATTTCCCAAGGAGTTATGCCACATGAGGCCCCCCATACAATAATGCATCACCTTTGGTCGACCATCCCTTAAAATATCTCATGGAATCATCATGACATAGTTATGATGTCATTAAACATACCAAAACCCTAAAACTGTATTTTTACTATTCACTGAAAATTCAAATTTCTCTGAAAAATCCCAAAATTTTACCTTAACCAAATATCAATGCTCTAATTTCAAAATTTAAATCTATTTTATAAAAATAATTTCCTAAATTTTTAGAATTTATTTTTTAAATAAATACACTATTCACCGAAAATTCATTTTTTCAGAAAAAACCCCAAAAATTAACTTAATATAATATCGATGCTCTGAGTAAAAAAATGAAATCCATTTTACAAAAATAATTTTGTAAATATTTTTAATTTAATTTTTAATTAAAAAACACTATTCACCTAAAAAAACTAATACTTGAATAATAATTTATGAAACTATTATTTAACCATTTTATTGGATCACATTACCTAATCTAGGTCCCTAGATTATATTAATACTCTCTTTAAGTGAGATTTTTAATCCATTTGGTCACATTTCAAATCCTAAGCATTAAATCACTATTCATAATTTACTATTAATTAAAAATCAAGTTGATCTTATTAGACTCTAAATTTTCTTACTGAACATAATTGTAGAAGACCATTTTTTGAAAATCATTACACATTTTTAATTATTTAAGGTTTACATAAACATTTTTAAAATATCATTTTTCTAAAGTTCATCAAAAATATGCATACTATATTGATCCGGTGATTTGAAAATTCATAAACTTCATCATAAGAAGAAATCCCAATTTTTATTTAAAACAAAGGATTACACAAGGCAGTTACGGTCTCATTACATAGCCCCTTATCACACAAGCATAGGACCTAAGTGTATGGTTTGCTAAGGTGAGAGAATCTGAGGGAGGCTCAGCTAACATCGCACGATTTGTAATTTCTATCAGTTTGAACTTCTCGCAAAGGCGATTCTGTTCTAGCTTCACACGATGAAGTTCAGCTTGGGTTTGGTGTAGAGCAAATCCTAGTGGTGCTACCTCCTTCCCATGTTCTGTTAGATGGGCTTCGATCTGTCCAAGACTACTAGGTGAAGCCATCAAATCATCATTCTATATTAATTAACAAACATTACTTGTATTTAGTGACAATAATCAAAATGTTTAGTTTCCAGGGATCATATTGACCAATGATCATATAACAGTAAAAAAACCAATGGTCTCATTTTAATTATACTCATGTTATCAAATGAAACATTTTTGTTGAGTATACATAAATAAAATAACACACAAAATTAGGAAACAAGATTTTTCAAAATTTCCGGTCGTTACATCATCCCACTGCCAGACCTGTGACGTCGGGGGTCCCAGGTCCATCAGAAACAGTGGCCGAGGATGCTCTCGACTGGAGGGAACTTTTTTGTCGAGTATCTCCAAAATGGTCGACTCCCGAACGACCGGGCCGAGTGCGAGCGAATCCGACGTCGTGCGCTGCAATTTACCCTCCAGAGCGGTCCCAGTCTTGAGCGTATCCTTTATAAGTGGAGCTTCGATGGCATCCTCCTTCATTGCATTTAAGGATTAAAGATTTCTCAGGTTATGCAAGAGGTTCACACCGGTTCCAGTGGTGCCCAACAAGATGGGCCAAAGCTGTCCCATCAAATCCGGAGGTTAGGGTACATCTGTCCCTCTATGATCCATGATTGTATCAGGTATGCCAAGAGATTCCACGCATGCCAAGTTCACTCCAACTTCCTATATCGGCCTCCAGAACCTCTCCACCCCACCAAGTACTCTTGGCCATTTGTGGTGTGGGGACTTGATGTAGTGGGACCGTATCGACCTGCGGCAGATCGCCAATGTAGGTTCATCCTAACTACTACAGATTTCTTCTCCAAGTGGGAAGAGGCAGTTCCACTCAAAGAGGTTAAGGCCCGTTCCATCATCGACATTGTGAGGTCCAACATCATATACGGGTTTGGGGTCCCTCAGGCTGTCCTCTCCGATAACGGCACTAACTTCCAAGTGGCCAAACTGAAGAAATTGTACGCCAAGTACAACATCCGTTCGAATCATACCTCCCGCTATCACGCACAGGCAAACAGACAGATTGAGGCGTTCCAAAAGAAACCCTCTCTAACATTCTTCATAAGATGGTTGGTCAGAACAAGAAAATTTGGTCGGAAAAGCTCCCCAACACCCTCTGGGCCTATCGGACGATGACTCGCAACTCTACCAAGGTGAACCCATATTCCCTGGTGTATGGGGCTGAGGCTGTCCTACCCATTGAGATTCAGCTACCATCATTACGCACTGCAGTCTATGACCACCAGGCACCAGATGAGGTGGCCGAAATCCGTCAAGCTGAAATAGAATCATTGTATGAGAACTGGCATTGTGCCCTGCACAATCTGGAAAGGCATCAGAATAAGATAGTGAGGGCCTTCAACAAGAAGGTTCACCATCGTTATTTTATACAAGGTGACCTAGTGTTGACTCTTCGAGCGCCAATGATCCTCGGTAAGAAACTGCCCAAGATAGAGCACAAATGGGATGGGCCTTATATCATCCATAAGGTTTACCCCAACGGGGCATACTCCTTGGTGACCACGGATGGTGAGTGCGTAACTCCTCCCCCCAATGCCAAGTTCCTCAAGTAGTACTTTGACTGAGCATACATGGTTCGACATGACCTTAAACTGTATGGTCCTGCAACACCTTAAACTGCACCGCCGTCCTGCAAGACGATAAACTGCAAATGGTCTAAGATCTATGTCATTAAGCTAATATCTCCCCTCGTCCTTACTACAGGATGTTAAATTGCAAGCCAGTCAGGCATTATTGACCGCGGCTCGGCCTCAGGCCCCTTGGCTTTCATTGAATTTGGCTCTCTTATGGGTTTGTACAGTGTGGTGTGGGATACACCCCATTCACGTCAGGTTTCCCGTCATAACATACATATCCCCAAATGAGATGTATCTCTTGTACAACACGGCATTAAACTGTGCTTCAAGAACTACGTATGCCTTGATTCCCATCCTAATGGGATACGTAGGAATGCTCATATGTCTCGTCTTGAGCCCAGACCTGTGCTCCTCTCATTCACTATCCCCCCTTGGGTATAGTTTCCTTGGAGGATCCTTGCATGACGAGGAGTAGGATTTCTTATCTCCATTCGTAAAAGGATTACAAGGGTTGCACCATGTGCCCACTACCGTACTTCTATTCTCCCACGTCCTTATCGCACGATGTTAAACTGCATGGTATTCAAGAACTATGTATGGCTTGATTCCCATCCTAATAGGATACGTAGGAATGCCCAAAAATTTCGTCTGTTGGCCTAGCCCAAAAGCCAAAATCTTCCCCTTGGGTCAAGACATATGGAAGGGTGAACACTTTTTCCCAGCTCACGTCGAGCAAGCCTCGACCCGGCTGCACGTCCCCCCTGGAGATGTTCACCTCTTTCGTTGATGGATACAACAATGCTTCACCCACTCCTTGACTGGGATTCCATCATCATTCACACCCAGAGGGACCCCCCAGAACGGCCTGGATACTACGACCAAGGGCTCTCCTACCGACTTGGGCTAATGACCCTGAGGGATTCCGAGAAACAAGATGATACAAGTCCCACATTGCGAATTTGTTCAATGGTCGACGCTCATTTGTTGCTCCCATATCAGGTCACCATCAAGACGCTGTATTTCGAACATGGTCGACAGTGTCCTGAATCTTCAGGTCCACCCCGAGATGTCCCAAACATCGAGTGCAGTGATTCATTCCACCCCATCCCGAAGTGACAAACTTCCCACAGGGTGGTGCTAGCGGTCAGGCCCACGACCCCGACTCTCTTATAAGGTATGTACGGCAGGGTGAAGGATTACGTCTTCATACATGCCGGGTTAATTTCCATGTTTTGAACATCCCCATATGAGATACAGTTTTCTATCTCCTCGTCCTCATGTAAGATGTTATACTGCAAACCAGTTAGGCTTTCCTGACCGATGCCCGACCTTAGGCCCCTTGGCCTTCTCGGGCCCTAGCCCAACCTCTTACTTGGAGTGTACGATGTGGTGTGTGACTATGTCCTTCTCCACGTCGGTATCATGTACCATGACGTACGATTTCACTCACGAGGCCCAGCCTTAGGCCTCTCAGACTTTTCAGGCCCATAACCCTTGTCCTCACTACAATACATTAAAAGGAAAACTAGTCAGGCCTTCTTGACCGAGGCTCAGCCTCAGGCCCATTGTCCTTCTCGGGCCCCTTCACCCAACTTCTTTCCTGAAGTGTATGCTGTGGTACGCGGTTATGCCCTCATCCACGCCGGTTTCTCCGCCGTACTGTACACTTACCCTTCCTTTGCTTGGGGGTATCTTACTCCCTCATCCCATCCCGCATGACGTTGAACTGCATCTAGAGAAATACATATGGCTTGATTCCAATCCATATAGGATACTTTGGACCACCCGAATATCTAAGCTTCAGGTCCAGCCCCCTCTCTTGGGGACCTCTATCCCACCTTGGCTCATCGGCCTACTCTTCCTCCACGAGGGGATTATATAGAGTGGTGTGGGATTAGGTCATGTTGGTCTTGTAATGACCACGCCATGTACCTCTCATTCTCGAGCTATTTCATCGACCCTTTCCGATGGTTCACCAATGTCACTAAGGGTACTCCAGTATATTACCTGGAATGCCAGACTTTACTCTGACACGTCCACACTCACTTTCATGGCTTTGTGTTTCCCTGCATCAGGGCTTCCATCATCTTTCACACCCGGAGGGACCCCCAAGAATGGCCTGGATACTACGCCCAAGGGCACTCCTACCATTATGAGCAAACGCCCCCGAGGGTTTTGGACAACAAATCGATAAAAATCCCGCATTGTGAATATGGTCTGCGGTCGATGCTCATTTATTGTTCCCTCCTCAGGCTAACATGATATGGAGACTATTTTTCTGCCACGGTTAACAGTTATCCTCCATCGCCATGCCAACCCCATTAAGCCCAAAATGTTGATTACATGATTCACATCCTTCTCCATTCTAATCACGTCCAAGTGATGTTTCAAAATTCTTGGTACTATTCCTCTGTGCATATCTGCGTGTTGGGTGAACAAAGCCATGTCGAAGGTACCCTTCGGGGATCTTCACCAACTTCCCCTCGATGTATGTTTCAGGTATTTTGATAAGGATCTTCCACCCCTTTTTTCCCACATTGAGTTTAACTCACATGGGCTAAGGGATAGGGTCGAGGTATGCTCTTACCTGGAATGTTGTCATCCACCCCTTGTCTGAGCTCTAAGACCATAAACTAAGATCTCCTTGGAACTACGTTCAACTTGATTTCCATCCTCATGGGATACGTAGGGCCGCCCGAATGCCTCATCTTTGGGTCCATCTCATTTGGGAGCAAGTCTCTCCCCCGTTACCTTTCACCTCTATGTGGGCCCCTCGGCCTGAGGTTCCTCTCCCGGGACTGCGTACGGTATAATGTGGGATTATATCCCCATTCATGTCAGTTCTTCCGTACAACACCATACACGTTCCCCGCCTTGCATCGTCTCTGCTACGTCGGGGCTACATGACGTTAAAATTCATGCTTGGTCTTATCACACGACCCTAAACTATGACATTATCGTCCTGGCCGCATGACGAAAAACGACATTGCATTGTGATGACCCTGTTGTATAGGACATCACGTTGGGTATTGGTCACATGCCATGCCATTTTTCAATGCCTATCATGGCTTGATTCTTGTGGCGACACCAGGTCCTACTTCCCTAGGCCTGTTGCTTCACACACAAAAAAACTACTCACCATAAAGGAAAAACAATATTTTTCAAATTCTGCTTTTTTTAGTGCAAGGACCACACCCGCACTCCATTTTTTCCCCAGCATTGGTACCTTACCGTGCCACACTTCAGAACTACGTATGGCATGATTCTCATCCCCATGAGATACGTAGGAGTGCCCGGGAACTTCCCCGCGGGCCTAGCCTAACCTTCGTGTTCGGTCCCTCGACTCGAGCATTTCCCCAGAGAACACATGGTAGGTAGGGGTAACCGCCTTACCATGTGTCCCCTGCTCCCCTTACCCATTCATGGTCTGAGTTCTAAGACCATAAACTAAGACTCTCTCAAGAACTACGTCTATCTTGATCCCCATCGTCATGGGGTACATAGGAATGCCTTTGAATTTTTCTTTGGGCCCAGCTAAACTCTCGTTTATGGTCCCTCGACCTAAAATTTTCCGAGAAGCACATGGTGGTCGGAACCCCCAGTTCCCATTCACGTCAGGTGTCTGAGATACCCCACTGTGTGCCTCCCATGTTTCCTCATGCCCATTGGTCAAAATTCTACGACCCTAAACTAAGATCTCCCTATTGAAAAGGACCCTGCTCCCTCTATTTAATACGTCTCATTGTTGTATTCAGATGTGTTTTGACAAAGAGCCCGAAGTGTGGGATTTTCATAGGGACATTCCCCTCCTCCCATGACCAAGATTTGTGTGCTCGCTATTTGGATCCTCATCCTCTTCCACATCCAAAAGGGCCCCCAGATGACATGGATACTAGGCTTAAGAGCACTCCATGAATGCTGGACCTAAGGGCCCTCTGATCATTTTGGCCCAACGTCCCTACAGATCTCTGACATCATTTGTGACATGGTCCCGTGTTTCGAACATGGTCAACAGTCGACCCTCATTTGTCTGTCCCCATTCTAGACTAATGCGATTTGGATATTGCGTTTCTTCCTTGGTTACCAGTTATCCTCTATCGTCTCGACACTGTCATTCTAATCCAAATCTTGAGCATCGTGATTCACACATTTCTACTTCCTCATTTTCAGGTGGAATTACAACATGCTCGGCTCTATCTCTTCGCACATCTAGGTGCGCCACATGGTCGTGTTAGTATCATGGGGCCGGTATTAACCAAGCGTCCCTTCACCGTAACCTGCCCTTTTCTATGTCGGGAAAGTCCTACAACTACTTCTTGTTTCCCACACCGAGCATGACTCCTGTGGGCTTTGTAGTTTTGGCAGGATGTGTACCAACACGGTCGGGATTCTCATCATCCCGCATGATGTTAAACTGCGTTTCAGAACTACGTATGG
This sequence comes from Viscum album, assembly GCA_963277665.1. Taxonomy (NCBI): domain Eukaryota; kingdom Viridiplantae; phylum Streptophyta; class Magnoliopsida; order Santalales; family Viscaceae; genus Viscum; species Viscum album. The sequence continues at coordinate 130,318,493 of OY728134.1, read as the reverse complement.
CTTGATTCCCATCCTCATGGGGTATGTAGGAACGCCCGACCACTCTGCTTCGAGCCCAGCCTAATTCTCGCTCTTGGTCCCTCGACCAGAAGAGTTTCCTCTGGGGGTACATGGTGTGATTTGGAATCCATGTCCTCATTCACATCGGTTTCATATCTACCATGCCACACACTCTCTGGGATCTTCCCTTTTATTCCAAGTCATATCATATGAAGTTTAACTACATGATTCCATGTGTCCTCAACGCATGACACTAAACTATAGTTCTACCCTGAACAAGTTCAGGATGCCCCGTGTTGATCATGGGATGAACTAGAGCCTCTGTCAGAGAGGATTTCACCTTCCGGTGTTGGTCTATGACTACACTGTGCTTCTAGAAATACATGTGTCTTGATTCCCATCCTCATGGGATACATAGAGACACCCTGGTATTTTTCATAGGGTCCATCCCAAAGGAATCATTAATCCTATCCTCCCCATTTCTAGCCCTATGTCCTGACCCCTCGGGGGAAACTATGTAGCTGCAATTTTGCCCTGAACAAGTTTAGGATGCCCCAAGATACCATTGTGAAGTGACAGACCCCCTCGCCAGAGAGGTCCTATCCCAATGAAGGAATGATCCTTGATCAAACTGATGTGCCCAGCTGGAATTCTCCCACCGCGGTGGTGTAATTAAATGAGTGATGGATTCTGTTCTAACAAACCATCACTCCATATTCAACGCTTTGCGTGCCCCTTATTCAGACCCTCGCCCCCTTTCATGTCTTAAGGGACCCCCTAATGGCCTGGCCTCATGCTGTATCGGCTCACCTACATTCATGGGCCAACGTTTCGGAAGACTGTTCATGATTGGAGGGACCCCCTAACAGTATGGATGCTCATCCTAGGGTCCGCCAACTGTCCTGGGCCAACGTCCCGAAGGATTGACCGACAACATTTGTGACCTAGTCCCATGTTTTGAACATGGTCAATGATCTACCCTCATTTGTTTTCCCCATTTCAGGCTAACACAGTAAGGATATCATTTCTCCGCCATGGTTAACGATTGTCCATTATTGCCACGCCATCCCCACAGTGTTCCAAATCTTGGGCATCATAATTCACGCTTCCCATTTCCATTTCTTCAGACCGATTTCAGCACCCATGGCGTTTCACCGTTCATCCATGAGGGCACACTGGAGAAACGGTAATTCGGCTGTTTTGAGAACTTCCTTCTCCGGCCAGGACTCTCCCATCTTTCAGAAATCCGAGCTGGTTATCCAAACCCTAGATGCCCGAATCTTGATTTCCACTTCTATGTTGAGTAGGGCGAGAAGGAAACTATCACCTATTTCTCACATCAGGCTTGACCCACGTGAGCTTGGAGAATTATCGCCAAACGTCCTTCAATCATCGTAGGGATGTAATGAACCGATTCAAACAGTGGAAATCGTGCATGCTACGACATTCAAAACAAAGAAGGCAGAAATTGAAGCACGAAAGAACCACTAAAAAGTTTGTAATTGTTACAGTACCCAGGGGTCTACTCCCCCCATGGATGGGTTGACCCCGTTAAATGAACGTTGCAGCTCCGCCACCCTTCGGCTTGTGGCGTCCAAGACTTGCTTCCGCTGACTCAGCTCCAACTCCTCCTCAGTAGCGGTGGGGTGCAGTTCATCAGCCTTGGCTCTGGCCCTCTCTATGCCAGCCTGAATGGCATCTATCTTCCCAGAAGCCCGCGTCATATGCTCTTCCGCCTCTGCTAGTTGAGCCTTCAACCGTGATATCAACATAGATTGTGCATTAAGATCGGCTGAGTGCTCATCTGCCCGAGTCTACATCTATTGGACCCCACTTTCAGCCTCCTGGAGCTTCTTGATGTTGGTTTCCTTCTTCCGCTGCCATCCCACGCTGAGCCTGCGATCATACTCCTAGATCTGCTCGGCCATGAGATCTCAGATGAGTGCATGAGGACGTTGGGAATCCACTCACCCAGCACACAGTTCGCGCAGCTGTGAGCGAAGTCTATCCATTTCGTTCAGCCATAGCGCTTGGGGGGTGTCCTTGATGAAGCACGTGATTAGCTTCCATGATTGGTGGTGGACTATGCTGATGTCTTCCTCGTCGGAGGCCGTTTTTTCCCATTCTGCGTGATTGGCAGGCTCGTACGCAGGATATGCCCCTAGTAAGTCCTCGGTAGGATCTGTATCTGGTGTTGAATCCGGCATGACATCCGGCTCCGGAGCAGGCATCATAGGACTTGGGTCGGCCGGTTGATCATCGTCATCAGACTCCACCTCAATAACCTGGGGCACGACCCTGCTGGTGGCCCCGCTGATGATAGTGTGTATTGCAGCTCGGGGAGATGGGGGGACTATCTCCACGATCATTGGCATGCCCCTAGGAGGGATGCCGTTAGACATCCTAACCAGCTTTGCAGCAGCAGCCCACTCCAGTCGAAGAACTGTACCACATCAAAGGACACATACATTAGTTAGCACCATCTACATATGACGTCAATGAATTTGGTAGAGGAAACTTACGGAGATCGGCCTCCTGGTGCTGCTCCTGAGTCAATGCTGATGGGACTCCGAGGCGGGTCCATCTGTATACTTTTGGAAGGTATATAGATTCTTGAGGAGGCACCTCGGGCGCTCTGGCCCCAACAGACGCAGAACTGGACGCATCCATAGGTGTAGGTTCCGAAGGTCCTACATCATCACCCACTAAGGGGCGAGAGTGAGGTTTGCGTACAAGTTCCTCCTGCATGGCTCAAACTTCGGTGAGAAATCCATGATGTCCCAAGAACGGACCATAAAGAAGGAAGTTCGGAATGCTACCTAGAGAGCGTCTGCGAAATCTTCAGAATCCGAGTCTTGGTCTCTGACTTCACCCTCCTCCAACGGGCTCCCACGGACAACCTCATCCTCCCGAGAGGAGTCCTCTGATTCTTCCGGTAGGGGGAAGTGCTCCCTCAGATCGGCAGTTGACAACTGTGGGGGGACGGTCCGATTCAGAAGTACCCTCACCCGATCTGTCATTGGGTGTGGGACACCACTAGAGTGAACGTAATCCTCCAGCTCGTCCAACTATTGCTCTACCTCCAACGGAGACGCCATGAAACCATCCCAGACTAGGCCTATTCCCGGTAACTCCATCCCAAGGCGATTCAAGTGAACCCATATCTCTGGTGGAATGAGGAATTGACGGTTTCCATCCCAAATGTGCCAGGCCTCTGAGAAGATGGCATCCTCTGCCATGTCGATATGACGCAGCCACTTCCCTGGATCCTGAGTGTATATCCTACGAAATCCCCTTAGTGGCCGCCCCTCCGGATGGCCCTTCTCTTCCAGAATCACTGGGCCCGCCGCCGCTGCCACACCCTCACCCAGTGTGGGTCTCACCGCCATGGCATCCCCACCACTGCGAGAGGCCCTTGCTATCCTCTGACCCCGACCTTGGGATAGAGGAGGCCCACCGTCACTAACCCGAATGGTTGGCAGCTTCAGCATCTCCCCCGGATAAGTAGCCTCCCAGCTAATGTCATACTCCCTCACCAATCTGAAAGCGGCAATGGATGGAGGCAATTCAATTCGCATCTTCCCGTCTTCCCGCGTGAACATGAGCTACAACTGCCTCATCACACATTGGTGCTCCTCGTGACGCACCTCCCAGTAGACCTGCGGGTTCAGCCGTTGGAGGCACCGAAACTGGCTCCCAAACCGATGTGGGGTGTACGGTTCACAGAGCGGCTCACGATCCACTCATCCCACCAAAACTCCACCTCTAAAGGGCAAGAGATAAGCCCAGTTCTCTTTCGTTCCCTGCCCATTGTCAGTAAGTATCACCGTCGGCAATGGGAATGGGTGGAAGTTAAACTCATCTGCCCTCCACACCCGGTTCAGCACCATCGACACTGTTAGTTTGAATGGGAAGATCCCGACCGCATTCAGAATGGAGGGGTGAAAGGTTGATCCCAGCGGCGAAATACGGTTTGGAAACTCATAGTTCCCCCTGATGTGGGCCGCAATCCACCAATACAGGAGGTGGAAGGTCCTGAAAATCCTTGGTGGCTTCTTTCCCTCGCTAACATGCCACAACATCCTATACAGCTTAGAAAGCATTGGAATCCCCAGATTGACCCGCTTCTCCATGGCCAACATGGACACCATGATAAATGAGCTAGGCCACACCCCCATGCTGGTATCCCTCACCGGTAGGACCCAACCACTGATAAAGGCCGCTATGAACAATGCCAACCTGACTATCGGCTGCTGTACAGTGCAGATACTAAAACCCCAAGTCTTCCATTGGCTATCCTCCATGACCCGCCAATACGAGTTCTCCTTGCCCTGTTGGGCCACCTTCGGACAAGTTCGAGGCCTCAGAGGAAACTCTTGATTCTCCGGGAAGTTCAGGAACTGCTCGAACCACTTCTTAAAGGGGACATCCCTCACTACCTCCTTGTCCTCTCCAGGGACCAATGCCATCAATGACGACGCCAGTCGCAGAATTTTCTCTGTATCGCCCCACGCACTCATGACAAGGAGGAACTCATCATAAATGGTCCCCAAGATTGGAAACCCCAAAATATGGTGGAAATCCCATAGGTTGATGCCCACCTACCCATGGTGCAGGTGAAAAGTGTTGGTTTTAGATGACCATCTGCTCAGCAACTCCGGCATCAGCTATTTCAGTTGGTAGATGTGGAATTGGGAGGCCCATGCTGCCTCATACAAACCCAATCCCCTCAGCTCGGCCCCAAAATCCTCTCATTAGGCGCCTACCTAGTAGGCCCAGGCCCAACCATTTGTGAAGTTGTCGCCCTGGCGCAAGTCCCACTCATCGGACTACCCCTTCTTCGAATCCTACAAAGCCGCCTTCAGAATGGTACATTATAGAGGAGGGGACCTCTCCCGTTGGAGTGGATTCCCGTCAATATTATTCACATGGTTGTAGAGACAATTGGCGGTTATGGGTGTGAAGTCTTCCCGATCATGACCATCGGCCGCCCTGAACCACTGGCACTGACATGGCATGCTCCTAAACCAGCAAGCTGGTTTTTCCCTACTCACCTCAGGGATGAAGACGTCAACCCTCAACCTAAAGCCATACAAGGGCAGCTTCTTGCACTACTGATAGTTCTTATGACCCTCTGATAGCAGTTATGTCAATGAAGTGTGGTCTGAGTGGCTTCAGACCATCTCCTCAAGACCTAGATAGTTGCCCATCTCATCCCTCTGGGCGGCATCTACAAGCACCCCCAAATACAGCTTCTCGATGGGCCATTTCAGTTTCGGCACTCAGAAAAGAATTTTTTTAGGCTGGAACATGAAGCTTTCCCATGAAGATCTCTCACGAATATTAGGACAAAACCAAGCCGCAGAGTCTGGCCTTGGCCAGCAAACAGAAGTTCGCTTGGCACGGTAGTGGAGTTGGAGACTCGCGGTTCACCGTGAAGCTCGATTCACGGAGAGCAGATGCAGTGTACATGGATCTTCGCGAAGTCAAGAGAGTAAAAGGACAAAAGTCGCGAGAGGAGAAAAGAGAGGTCAGCCCCCTATTAATAGGGGGCGACCCCGGAGCTTCGGAGCGGGCCCCACTTACGCGGAGCATCACGGCGCATCTGGACCACTGGCCCCTTCGCAATGACACCTTCATCACCACAGGCCCCTTCGCGAGGCCGCATCACGAACCACCGATAATTTTGTCAATTTTTCTCTTAGACATCGACCCTTCATCCCTCCGCGGCTCCAAGTCTGAGGGGGGAGGGCATTTGTTGGCACCAAAATGTGGAACAGAAAGAAGGGGGCGAAAAAGAAGCCCCACACGCTGTCTCACAAAGCTCTAATGTGAAGCTCCCCCGAGCATCGCCGCCCCGCGAAGCACATGAGGCAGTAACTCTCTGCGAACGGCCTGACGTTCGCGAGCCCGCAGCGAAGTGCCTGAGACGGTAACACTCCGTGAACGACCTGAAGTTTGCGAGCCCGCTGCGAAGCTCTTGAGGTGGTAACGCTTCGCGAACGGCCTGACGTTCGTGAGCCCACCACCAAGCACCTAAGGCGGTAACGTTCCACGAACAGCCTGATGTTTGCGAGCCTGCTACCAAGATTCTAAGGCTGTGATGCTCCGCGAACGGCCTGACATTTGCGAGCCAGCCACGAAGAACCTACCACCCCTTCGCGCTGCGTGAGTTCTGCTTCGCGGTGCCCCTTGCCTATAAATACTGGGTTCCCCCAAAGTCCAGGAGACGAACAATCTGACCTTTCAGCTTATCAAATCTTGAATCGTGAAGCACCCGTCGCCTTGGGAATTATGAGCTCGGCGAGGTATTTTTACTTTGCGAGATGCCTTCGCCTTGTCTCGTTTTGAGACCCTCTTCCGAGAGGGATTCCCTTCGTGAATCCCACGACATTCGTGAAGGAGGGGGATTCACAAGCGATCTCGGGCAGTCACAGAGCATTTATGCTTCGCGAAACACCCATCATGTACTAGGAATCCTCATGCCATGGAAGGGTTGCTACATATCGTGAAGCACACTTTTTCGCAGCACCTTGCTTCGTGAGGCACCTCTACTTCACGAGGCAGTGCTTCGAGAATATTGTTCCACTTCGCGAAGCACCCCCCCTTCACACCTCTACCCCATGCTAGGGTCAATTCACTCCACTTAGCGAAGCACACTCCTTTTTTTAGCAATTCCTCTTCCCGTGCGACCCTCCTTGTTTGCACGATGTGATTTCAAAGTCCCATGGACAACACCACTCAAAGCGTTGCTTCGCCTAATGCTTCTTTGCATAGTCACGCTAACGATTATTGCTTCTTTGCACAGCCATGATAACATGGGCCCCTCGATGGTACGCTCTATGACCCCCCTTGACCACGACCTTACTGGTACCGTCCCTCCCCCAAGGAGCAGAGGGTGCCGGTCATGTATGTCCAAGGGGTGCGGAGTAAACCCACCTCATCTGAACTGCAGGACGTTAAACTTCCAAGCACCTCATCCTCATCACATGACGTTAAACTGTGACCCGACCCCATGCCTCACACACAGGGTCCCCCCAACTCGGACATTCTTTACGACACTCGCCTCCACGGGAATGAAATCACCCCCCTCCCTCACAAGGGATGATATCCTCCTAATTGGAGTGACGTATGTCATGGGAGAAGGGAACCACCTTGGTGTAAGCCCCAAGACCCTCATGCGGAAGGTAGCACCCATGCACCTCTGTACTTCCCCACTGCCAAGGTCGGTGGAGGGCGAGATAGGGAACGAGGCACCTCCCATTATTGGTCCAAAATCCCTCTCTTGCTGTGCATTGCCGCACTTCGGGCCTCCATCATGGAGTAAGCCCCTGCACAATGGGACGCCTAAGGCATAATCCCCTCTTTGCTTCTCACAGACACACCCTTCCCGACGTGATCACCAGGTCCTTGCTGCCTCTTGTTTCTCACACCGAGCATGAACCACATGGGATTAGAGTGAGCATCGGCCATGGAAATTCCCTCATCCAGCATGACATTAAACTATATTCCCTCATCCAGCATGACGCTAAACTATATTCCCTCATCCAGCATGTCTTAAACTATATGCCCTCATCCCATGTGACATTAAACTACACACCCATTTGAACTACAAGGTCTTTGATCCATGTCACGAATGGTACGTAGGAATCCTCCACAAGGTTCAAGCCCACCCGTCATTTATTCATGTTGAGTTCCACCTTCATCCAACATGACGTTAAACTGCATTCTAGTCTGACAACAAGCCGTTGTGACCAACCTGAACTATGACGACTTTGATCTATGTCAAGGCATGGTAAGTAGGAAGCCTCCCAGAGGTTCAAGCCCATATCTCATCGGATCAAGGTCCCTTCCTCACGTCGGTTCGCTGACACCCACCATCCTGAAGTATGAGGACATTTATCCATGTCAATGCATGGTACGTAGGAAGCCTCACGAGGTTCAATCCCACCACTAATGGACCCCCCGGGTTTACTTTCACGTCAGTTCGCCAAGGAAGCCCCATTTGAACTATGATGGATTTGATCCTTGTCAATGAATGGTTGTAGGAAGCCTCCCAGAGGTTCATGCCCCCACCTGTTGGTCACTATGACCTTCTTTACATTGGTCCATCAACACCTGGGCAGCCTAGCGTGTAAGCCCCGTACCATCTGGACCAAGGTCCTTGCTCACGTCGGTTCGCCGACACACCATTTTTACTACGAGGTCTTTGATCCATGTCAATGCATGGTATGTAGGAAGCCTTTACGAGGTTCAAGCCGACCACCAGTGGACCCCCGGGTTCACCTTCACATCGTTTCACTAACGATGCCCATCGGACCATGGTCCACATTCACGTCGGTCCTCCGACGCATCCACCCGAACTACGCGGACTTTGATTCCCTACCACGGGGATACGTAGGAGGTCTCTTCGAGGATCAAGCCCAACTTTACTGTCACCCTTCCGATGGTTCCGTTTCATGCCCCCTCCAATTTATTCACCCATTTATCATACATCCTGATTCTCACCCAGACCGCCATATCCCGGCAAGATCATTCCATTCTGTTCTTCTTCACAGCATTTGGGAAGCCACCCACGGGTTGGCCCCGATATCGGCATCCCTTCAAGGGAAATTCCTCAATCCGATCCATATCCGCTAGACGTTAAACCTGCGGAATACCCTTTGTTAAACATAGGAAGCTGAGGAAAACCTCGGATATATGCCTATTTCATATAATTCCCCGCGCCCGATGTGGGATGCCTCGGGCTTCCATGCCCTCGAGAAGACTTATGACAAGGGACCAAAGATAGACACGCCAGTTCCCCAGTGTTTAGACACGCTACGGATGCCTCGATGTGACTAATCCCCCAACTGAAGGTTGCTGCCCTGACTGGACCCTTTGAAATGTCTTGGAAGAAGAAGTGTAATTAATCGGCGTCCATGGAAACATGGCACTGGGAAGAGTTTCCTGAACAACCTATTAAATCGATGAGGGAGACCCAGACTAGGTGACGAGTTCCGAGGAGGAACCCACGTAAGTATGAACCGACATCCCATCATCCCAGTTTCGATCAAGGAGAAAACATCCCTGAACAAGGAGCGAATGCCTCCCACCTTTGGAAAGCGGGACTGCAGGGCCACAGCAGCGTGTCCTTCGCAGACGGATGCGCACGCCCCAGTGAATGCGTCAGAAATAGGTATCCATTCTATAAAAATGTGGATGATGAAACTGATATAGACATCCCTCTATTATGGTGACAATCTCTATCTTTATAGGGTAACCATTTAGTCATATGAAAAATTGAGGATCAGCCAGAGATGAAAGTGGGATCACCTCACTGAACCCCAACCACTCTTTACATATGTGAGGTGACTCGAGCTGTAGTGCCTTCAGAGCTACATACCACCGTTATATCCATGGATTATAAAAATGTAGCCATAGAGGGGTGACATGACCCTATTCATCTGAAAATGATGCCATATCCCAAATGTGTTGATAACACTCCACCCCCACACATCTTTTGAAACCAAATCATTTATACCATTAATGATGTAGGTGACCATGAATAGTATCACAAACACTTCATGTCCTGATGTAGGCTGATGAAGGCCCATCTGATCCACTGGATGAATCAAAGTTGTGATGGTACATACATAATATGACAGGGCCATCAATTTTTCGGTATAGTAGTCTTCTAGTGGGATCCGTTGTAGGATGTGAAGAACTTTTTCATTAGATACTTTATTAGTTTAGTTTTACATTATTGAAGACAATGATTGGTGACCTGAATAACTACATGCCATGTGATAATGATGATGTGTCTGATTTCATTGCAAGGTTTAGATGTTTGACCTACTCACTCGGCATCCCTCTATAATGGGACAAACTTTAATAAATATTTTCTACAAATATCAATGATGAGTTGTAGATTCCCTTAATCCCCATTATATATCTTGGTGGATTCTAAGAGGTCTATAAAATATAACACATTCTTGAAGATTCCATTTAGGGAACCTATTCCTTGTCTTGGATCATTCCCATAGCATAGGTGAAATGTCCAAAAAGAGAATAAGGTACAGTTTTTGCCCTTAATCATGTAGTGGTTTTCCTCTAAGAACCTTGGAATGGTTCGAACCATCCATCACCTTGTACTGTGCAATGAAAACCCCTAAATTTCACTTGTCCATAATCATAGGGAAACCATAGTCAGTAGGATTTGAGTAATGGATGAAATAATTATATGCCACACAAAATGAAAATGTATCACATTGTTTCTTGGAAGAGAAATATAATAAACTACTCAAACATCTGTACTCTACATGGCCTGATGAATTCAACTTCATTGACTATCCCTATTATTTATCATTCCATAGAAGGCTGAGTTGTAATATCTATAATTTCATTAACTTCAAGGAAATTATAAAATATATGGTTAACTGTAGATATGTGATGCTATAAAATTCTCAAGAGAAGGTGTCATGAATAAACATCACCATATTGGAAGAAGTGGAAGGTTGATTGAAAGTTCCTACTAGGTGAGAGAAAGAGATTGATAATTGGATGAATTAGAAAAAAACATGATCAATATCCTGGTGCTCTGAAAAAAGATTCTCAAAATTGAAATATCTTCACCACCCAAGAAAGATAAGTCATATGTTCCTACCAAGGGTGAATGTGACCATCAGAATCAGGAAAATACATAGGAGGAAGAATCATATTAGGCTCTAAAGTTTTCCCTAGCCCTTGAAAATTTTGTCCTTGCATCATTTTCAAGATAGGAATTATCCCAGAAAAAGAAATATTGTACATAAAAAGAAAGAACATTTGGTTCTGTCATCCCAATACACGTGATGAACCCCTTTTCTGATGATAAGTATACTCCCAAACATGATTTTCCCAAATATAACAGGGGAATAAAAGGACACATGTGTCGAAGCCTAGAATATTTGGGATAACACGGGTGTGACCAGACACTACATCCTAGTCCTATCCTGAAAGAAAAAATATTTGCAATCGAGACACGTGGGAATGTCATCCAGCATGCTCAAATGAAGGATTAAGGTGCCACCCTACCCCCAGTAGTCTCCCAAAACTGATTTTCATACATAAACTCTTAGTATGGGTTCAATATGGTCAACCAATGAGACATGGAAGGATGGTGAGGCATGTACCATATGAAGAAGATACCACATCAACCTCTAAAAACACTCCACTTCCATCTAAATTAGCTGCATCATGTCTTGGACAACATGCTCCATCCCTTCAGCCACATGCCTATTAGAAAACCCACAACGAGAATCACTGACATCTGGTATAAAAGAACAATGTTCTGAAAGTGATATATATGGTCAAACTAATCTCTCAATGCTTGATGTTCTTCATATTTCAAATGAATTGAGGGAGGAACTTTTTGAATCCCTCTATAACCCACTGTAATTAGACAAAGAAGTCCCTATTCATGATGTCTCTCGATTGGTGACTCTTTCGTTAAGAGTTCAAGTTTCCATCTCATTCACTGATCAAAACAAAGAGGTGGTCATCCAAGGGTGAGTCATGCACTTATACGTTTTGGGGAGACTCAATAATGTCAATGTATTATGTGTGTTGATAGATAGTAGATCTGGGATCAATCTCATCCCCGCATGAACTCTTTGACGTTAGGGGTGTGGATAAAGGGACATGTCCCCTACAAATCTAACCATCATTAAATAAGAAAAGTGTGAGAAATGTCAATTCAGGAAGATCAAGATTATGACCAAATTTAGATATCTCACATCTGATTCAGAGTTCATGGTTATCCAAAAGGTCACTATATAAAATGTCCTACATGGGAGGCCTTGGATGCATAACCACTCATTGATACCATCAATATTTCATCAATGACTAGATTACCCCATCAATGTGAAGTTCATCATGCTACATGGGGAAAGCGCTTTCTTCGTGTCTTGTAGATCCATATATGATGGAGGAATGTTCAATAATAAGGGATGTAAATGACCAATTTAGGATGATATTATACAATACGGAGCTCCCAATAGCTAGGGATTTCCCCAAAAAAATCCATGGATCATGGTCGATGATGATAAAGTGCTCCCCATAATCATGGTTGAAATAGTTGATCTAGTTCCATAGTTCCAAGCCTCTTCTATCCTGAGTGAAAATAAAATACGACATCTCTATATAAAAACACAGATGGCGGGGGATGATGAAATTTATTCTCATGGCCTCCATCATCATGATATTGATAGAGAGGCCCCAATCTTCCATCCTCACCCAAATATGTATACATATAATCAGAGATAGAAAAACATGTGAATGATATCAGGAACACCCCTCTAGCATTTGAGGAAGGTTTTTCCACCACCATAAATGGGATTAGGTATATAAACATAGAGACAGATGAAGATTCACGATCTATGAGGATTAGAACCACCATGCCCCCAGAAGAGAAAGATATGTATATTTCATTTAAAAAAAAGAAAGGATATGTTTTTTCCTGTAAAAATATATAAATATTGGTGTAGAATATAGACAAGGATACACACCATCCAAAACATCTCAATGATCATAAAGACATCATGCATGCAGCCTACAAAATTCTTCCATTTCATGCCACCAAGGTAGAGGTGGAAGTTGAAAATTGATCAGAAACAAATTTTTTAGAGATTTAAAATACATGAGATGGATTCACCACATTGTTCATGTCATGAAGAATAATGAGAAAAATATTTTCAATATTAACATGTGATACCTTAATCAGTATTTCTGGAAGGTTGATTTCTTATTACAGATCACAAAACCCTATATAGATCAAACATTTGGCTTCCAAGACTTTTCTTTTGTGGATGTGTACATGGGGCACAATCAGATTAAAATGCCCCATGAGTATGAAAAATCCACTCTGTTCATGGAACCTCATTATAACATCTATAACTAGTTTATTCCCTTTGGATTAATGAATGTAATTACTGCATATGAGTTCTGCAAGCATCACATATTTAATCCATTGTTATGGTGAATAATTGTGTCTCTTATTGACAACCTATTCATTAAATATGAATATTGATGTAATCACATCAAAGACCACTAAGAAATATTTGACATGATGTGACAACATAATCTATAGATGGATTCGATGATTTGTGTTTTTAGGGTGAAAACACCAATCTTCCTTTTCATTCTGGTATGACACTGTTACATTAATGTTCACCCTGAGAATAAGGAAATATGTTAGCAATGACAATATTCCTGTAAAAAATCATTTTAAAGTCTCAAGAATTACATAATGCACCCACTGGTTTTGACGCCTCCATAATTTGATTCCAAGAGACATAAATAAAATGTTTCACTTCTGCTATTTCCATTATAGAGAACTTGTGTTGGCTCTCAGAAGCACAATGATAACGGGAAACAATCCACAAATATTGGATCTCATGTGGGATTTACAATACATCATACATATGTTGTATCATAATTTATCATATTCTATGGCCACCATGGATGGGGAGAAGTTCAGACATTCCACCTGTACAATATTTCTAAAGAAATACATTGTATAGCTTAGATAAATAGTGGATCCACAATAGTTTTAGTCCCATAATTCGTTATTTTTGGATGACATAAAACTTCATAGAATGACTTATCATGAGAAAAAAATATTAAAGTATGCAAATGTGTCTAACAAAACAGTTTTAAACTATATGGGGATCTTCCTTACCGTGTGATGTTAAACTGCATGGTCTCTCAAGAACTACATGTAGCAAGATTTCTGTCATCATAATATCCATTATGATGCATCAACCACTACTTATGGTCCCATATATAAAATTATCATCCACTCAAAAATGGTTTTCCAATTATTTTACACTATGACATAAAACATAATATATCCTCATATTCCCATGTATATAAATGCTTATTTACCCATGTACTTGATGCATAATGTTAAACTACATGGTCCCTCAAGAACATTTTATGGCTTGATTCCGACTTCCATTGGGATAAATAAGGATGGTTTGATTATATTCCCTGTTCCATACACTATAGTGTACAAAATTCCCTAGTTGAACCCCTTTGATGTCTCTGCACTAAAAGAAGACCCTTGTAGTTCCTTGTTTTTCACACCCATCATAGCTCATGTGAGCTTAAGAATTACGATGAAGACCTATACTCGTAAGAAATATAAAAAGGTATATTATAGGTCCATTTAAATCTAATGTTCAGGACCATAAATGATATACAATGGGTTATTACTACATTACATTAAATAAAACAACCTCCAAAAAACTATTCGAGGTTTGATAGTAATCCTTATGTGATACACAGTGATACCCAAACCTACACTCTTGGGACCAACTACAATGTCCACATCAATTCTTGATGGTTAACATTCATCCTTACCATGTGAAGTTAAACTGTAGAGAATTTCCATTACTACATGGGGATTGATTCTCATACTCATGGGATACATAGCGACTCCTAGAGAATTCGGCTTCTGGTCTAGCCACAGATAGGTGTATAGTAATATTTGGACCTCTTTCGTCCTTATTCACATTGGGTTGCTTCCGGGAACCATGATGTGCATATCCATGCTATGAGCATAACCTCATGTCCCACACAACTAAACCCTACACATTACACAGAAGCCCCTAAACAATACATTAAACTATGTTAAACCATTATCATGGAATGAAGTCAAACTTCATGGAAGTACACAGAGGGGAACTTCCCCGCTACATGAAAAAAAATTATGTATATTATACCCCACTTTTCATTCCTTATCAAAGGACCACAAGATTCTTACCTTGGTAAAACAGAGTACGAGGTGGTTTCCCCATTTTTTATGAGGACTTCAATACCATATAATAAACATCATATATTGGGCATCCCGAATCACCACAAACCATCAATTGCCCTTTGAAAGGATATCCAGCATCAGGGATTATTTTCGTGAATATCAATACATGCTCATGGAACTTTTATATTCACATATGGTCATAAACCAAATGTGTCACTCAAAGAAAGGACATTCCATGAGCCCTTGTTATCATCACAACATCACTCAACACATTAGTTATCTAGAACCGCTGCTTGTATGATTGTCTCGCATCATTAATAATCAACTGAGATACAAAATTCATGATTTACAACATCTCCACGTCTCTCTAAGAAAGATATTGGATTTATCTTGACCCTGGGTATCTTAATTAGGCTCTTGTGTGACATCTCCCATACCAAGTCCATGCGAGTCATGATCGTAGACACTCATTTCATCAGTCACTATTTTAGAACAATAAACCCCATCCCATGATGTTCCAAATTACAATATCATAAACTATTAATAATAGTGACATAAAACATGTTAGGATGAAAATCTGTAAAGTGTGACCTCAGAAAATCAAGTATTCCCCTGCTAAACTCTTCATTCTCAAAGTTTATGAAAATGTTAGTGTATAAAACATAAAAATAATATATCTTATGGGTTATATAACCCTATAAAAATTGACACTATGATCGTGGAACACACTGGTCTAGGAAAAATCTAATAATTTTATTTTACATATCCATTCCATGAGAACAGGTTCTATATGAGGTGAAAAATCAATTAGGGTACTCGAACACTCTGACTATTTAACATCTTCTAAAATCCACACATAATAAAGTGGCATGTCTTGGATCACCATAACCATTAATATCCATTGGAATTGAATGCTTTCTTCAAAGGTCCATTTCTTGACTATGCATACATTTCGATTGATTTTGTATATGCACATATGTATGTAAACCAAATTTGTCACACTTATAGGGGACATTCTGATTCTCATGAGAATTTACATCACCAAAGAGGCACTCAATATCTGAGCATGTCTGTACTACTACATGTATGACTAACCTTTATCATTATCCTTACATGAGCACACAAGATCATGATTTACAATACCCATACCAAACTATCTTGGAGTACTGGATATCATCCATGTTTAGTCACTGTGTTTCATTCCCATCCTCAAGGAATTAATGTGACACTTCATTTCCCAATCATTGTTGTCCCATGTCTCATGATTTTAAAGAACGCGAAATAGAACTCGAGCATCAGTTTAAGAGCTACCTACCCAAGGGTTCAAGAACCTTCCTATATAGCCTTCATCTCATACCCTACATCATCATTTGGAAATTTTAGAATTCAAAAATATCCCATATCCTTTGGAAAACAATTTGATATTTTCATTCACTTGGCATGATATCAATAGATAAGGGCACTAACCTGGCAACAAAATGAATATACTATTTTCTAGAATGGTGCTTCAATCCCTATGAGGCTTTGCAACACTATAGATAAACCTTTAATTTTATATTTTCATTGTACATACCCTTGATTTCTAAACCCCCTCATACTCAATAAATTAATCATTCAGTTATAATTTACATCTGTGAAACCTAACTATCATGGAGGGATTAGTTTCCCTTGTATTCTAACCTCATCGATATTACAATGATAAATATTACAAATCCCGTTGAAAATATACACAACATAAAAATCGATTTTCTTAAATATGCATACATTTCAATGGATCATATATATGCACTTGTGGACATCAACCAAATTATTAACTACACAAAAAGGGCATTTCAATCCTATTGAGCCTCTGAAACACCTCGATAAGGTCCATCACCTCAGAGTGTTTTGGTTCATTCTGGGCATGTCTACACCATATCCCATGATCATATGGTACCAGAAAAAATACCTTATACTAATGCAATATATGTTCCATACTAAAAAACCAAAATTTAAAACAATAAATGATCTCAACCAAAAGTTCATAACTAATGTATTAGATGACCTGTTATAAAACAAATTAAACTAAAGAATCAAGTGTTCCATGCTAAAATTACCTAAAATAAATTGCATAAAAAATATCCTATGGCCAACTACATAGATTTTTCTTACTTGAAATATATTCCATTGATATGTAAATCACTAATTCAGAAAAACCCATATCCTACACATAAGATCCCTTTTTGCGTCAAGTTATCTCGTGTTTGCTAGAACATATTACCGGTACATAACGTTATATAGGAAATCTTTTGAGAGAATATCTCAAAGTCGATTGGTCAATATTTCAACATCTAATCCCATGCATTCATGTTCATTCAAGATGAATCTGGGGATCAGTATTGATGAAATTTTTTAAAAAAAATACTATATAATAAAAAGAAGAAAAATTTATAACTATCTAAAAAAAGTCATCCATTAACAGTATGAAAAGGGGGGAGGAATCTACACCTTTGGAAGTCCCTCTAAAACCTAAATAATTAAGTATATTTAAAATTTAAGGGATGATGTACTGAAAAACTGAGTCACAAAAAAATGATTGTTGATAGTCATATCAAGATCAGCAGGAGTCTAGCAGGAAGTGTCAATCAAGAATTAATGTGTCTCTATCCTTGTTTCTTACACCTCTTCTTCTCGACAAATTATATTTACCATATTGATAAATATTAATACATCCTATTATAAGTGACCAATGATATTAATGAGGTCAATATTTTGGGCTCACATGAGAAATAATATCTTCATACCGCTATGTATACATTGTCAAAGAATCTGTTTGGTCTTGAAGTTCAAACAATAACTGATGACCCTATTCAAGTTCCTCCACCATCTCCCTCATTTTTTTGATAATGGAGGCCTCATTCACAAAATCAGGAATTACCCTTTCCTTCATGGATATGTCCCTTAAAGTCATGTTGATCTGCTATAAATTTCATACTTAGGATTTTGATCGAAATCATCTTCCCCAATATCATGTAATAACTGGAAAAATGACTCCCCTTGATGGAATAATATCTCTAGAGGAACCTTAGTTGTAAGGACCCGACCCCAGTTTCTCAAAGCCAGTGCCTTATATGATTACATTTGCACACAAAAAATGGAAAAAGCATTCTTGAAGGACCAAGTTTTTTAGTATTATTGGAAACAAGATACATAAATAAGTTCAACTTTACATAAATAATAGGAATACAACACTAATTTATTCCATTAGAAAAATCACGTCTCCAAGATTATGCTTGTAAGTCAATCATAAATTACTTCTTCATGTCCTCAGAAAAATGAAACATAAGAAAGGGGGAGCTCAAATGCTCAGTAAGTGTAATAAATACAACGGAAGATAATATAAGAATTATACATGGTGAATAATTGAAAACACATGCCTTTAATAATAAACTTGAACACATTATGGCAGGAAAATGAGCTGAGTAAATAATTCCATAATAAAAAATAAAAATGGGTACTATACTAATCGAATAACCACATGAAATATCAATAACTAAACTCATAATGATGGAATGCATAATGCCGGACATTCTTAAACATTATTTCCAGGCTTCGGTGAAGACGTCTAATGATTAAGGCCTCAGCAAAAATCCATATATCACATTGGGAATGAGCACCACCAATTCCACATCTATTTGTCCCATGAAACCTACCGATACTTTGAGGGGCTATAGTGGCCCCCACCCATCACATAATAATTCCAATGAATTTCGCAGTGATTGGGGATAAACAAAAACAACATATACATTCATATTGAAACTATCATATGAGATGTAACTAACATTCCCCAATTATCGAACATAAACACTTACCATTCAAAATAATATGATGAATTGTTTTAGGATAGATCATCCACAATAAATTTAGTGATAAAAAATTAAATAAAATATGGCATATGACTTCATAAATTATTAAACACAATAATACCATGGAATCTAAAAGTGTGTTGAATAAGACGAAAACACTCTTATAAAACCATTAAGCAACTCTTGATATAAATACTATTTTATTTTGAAAAGAAGAGTTATTTTGGAAAAATATTTTTATAAAACCATAAGTGAGGTAAGATAGTATTTTAATAATAAAATTTTTGATTTTATAATGATAAATGTTTCCAAAAACATATTATAGAGTGCCCTAGAAAAAAGGAATGAATTTCAAAAAATCCCTTGAATCGGGCTTGTATTTTGGAAACAAATTTGAAAGTTTCTTTTAAAATGTGCAACTATCAATAAAATAAGGAAGGGTTATGGTTTTTAAGAATATATATGATATAGACACATAATATATGATGATTACATAACAATACGTATTAATTTCATTGAGGTAATTAGACAATGAAATTATCCCGAATGAAAATGGATGTTCAGGTGGAAAAACCCTTACCTTAACTCCAAACCTATTCTGCTCTTGAACATAAGCTCCTGGAATATGAAATTATACTTATTAATAAATTATTTAAGAACCTATTATAAATGTATTTATTTTATCATAATTATTTTTAGTTCATTTATGTCTTTATCGATAAGTTATAATATCCAATTTCGTTGATCTGGTGTGTTTGTTTTCTTCATTTTCAAAGTTAGTTCACTTTTTTATGTAGTGGATTTCATGTGTAATGGTTGTAAATCTCTCGAATTGAAATTAAATATTATTTATGAAAATCCAGAATTGATAATTTTCATTTATATCATTTTGTAACATGGAACGAGGATGAAACTTTATATGACAACCACTTCGATTACCTGGCGTTATTTTGGATTACTATGAAATATTTTTTTCATAAAACATAACTATATGTACACATACTGGTTCATGAATATTAATTAGGTTATAATACATATATTATATTCTGTTTCAACCATATATATGGGTTCATGTCTAGTAATGAAGTATAAATTGAAGAACCAAACTTCGTCGTCCATTAAGGCTATAAACCGGAACCCCATGGACGTTGAATTCGTTTATAAAAATAAAAGGGAGGGGGTAAGAATATTTATGATGGTTCTTCCATTCACATGATATTATTAAATAATATAGATTATACTATATATATCATGATCATTTGGATAGAGGATGTGATGAGAGGATAGCAAAATAATATAAATTGAAATTAAACCAAATGAAAAAGAAGGGTGCTTTACCTTTTGAAATAACCTCCTTGAAAATATCCTTAACAGAAGCGGTTTTGATCTTTTTTCAAGACCATAAGCTTCTTGGACTTGGGGAGAGACTAGGGAAGGTAAATTAGCATGAAATTTTAGGATATTAAAGGATTAGAGTATTGAATATAAGAGGGATTGGTGAGGGGTTTTTATAGTGGAGGAGATGAGTAAATTTTAAATATTTAATTCATTATTTTATTATTTCCCTCAAGACAACCACTAGTGTTGTTTCATGTGACCCATAATAGTAATAAGTGCATGTGAGTTCGAAACAAGTGGACATACCTCACTTATGATGTCATAAATTGTGTATTTAACTTATAATTTGTATATACGGTGTTTTATCGTATTTCACTTTTCTTCAAAATTTCATGAATTTCAAAAAAATCCCAAAAATTTACCCCTGAAATTTTTCGATGTGTAGAATTAAAAAATGAACTCCATTTTCCAAAATTAATTTTCTAAATATTATTAATTTAATTTTTAAATAAGAAAATAGAAAATTCGAAACATAAATATTTTAAGTTGTAATTATTTTTATATCACATTGGAAAATTAATTAAGATCTCCTTATCTTATTACAATAAGAAAATAAATTAATATCATTATTTAAAATTCATAAATGTCATATTACTATTCATATGGGTATGTTACTATTCACCAAAAATCAAGTTAGTTCTATGAGAATCCATATTACATACTGAACACAACTCTAGATGACTATTTTTCGAAATTCAAAACATAGAAGAGGCGAAGTAATGTTTAAGGGATAGATTATAAAATTACATTCTATATTTATTTTTAAAACCTTGTAGTGTTACATTCTCCCCTCCTTATAAAACTTTTTTCCTCAACATTCACAAAATTTTATATAAAACAATTTGGGTATGTCTTTAACATAAGCTCCTCATGCTCACATGTTGCTTCCTCCATCTTATAGTTCCTCCATAGAACCATTACCAGACGAGTCGTCCAATTTCTCAAAACTTGTTTCTAGTACCAAGAATCTTGATATGCTCTTCACAATAATATAGATCATGTTCAAGTTCTACTTCTTCACAAGTTTGTACATGTGTTGGGAATGGCATGTATTTCCTTAACATTGACACGTGGAACACATTGTGAACCGTGGAGAGACTTGATGGAATTTCCAAACGGTAAGCTACTTCTCCAATTAGGTCCAAAATTTCAAAAGGTCCAATGAACCTGGGACTTAATTTTCCCTTATTAGCGAATCGTATAATACCCTTCCATGGATATACCTTTAAGAAAACGTGATCACCTTCTTGAAATTCTAAATCCTTCCTTTGGTTATCATCATAGATATTTTCCCTACATTGAGCTATTTTAATATGGTTCTAGATAATCTTCACCTTTTCAATTGTTTCTTCAACATGTTCTCGGCCTATGAGCTTTCATTCTCCCACTTCATCCCAGCAAGTTGGTGTATGACATCTCCTCCGATATAATTCTTCATAGGGTGACATCTGAATACTTGAATGGAAGCTATTGTTGTAGGAAAATTCCACGAGAGGTAAATACTGAACCTACATTCCTTGATAATCAAGTGAACAAGACCTCAACGTGTCTTCCAATGTTTGAATGGTCCATTCTGATTTTCCATCAGTTTGTGGGTGGTAGGAAGTGCTCATATAAAGATCAGTATCTAGGGATATATGAAGACTCTTAGAGAATCATGATGTAAAACAGGGATCACGATTGGAATCAATTGATGAGGGTACACCATAAAGTCTAAAAACATCATTAATATGTATTATTTCAAGACGTTCAAGTGGTAAATCATCCCTTATATCAAGAAAATGTACAGATTTCATAAGACGGTCAACAATGACCCATATAGTATCATTCTTTCTTGGAGTCTTTGGTAGCCCCATGAAAAATTCAATCGTAATATCATCCCATTTCCACATAGGAATAGGAAAGGGGTTTCATGAATCTACCAGGATGTTGTCTTCTTGCCTTTACCTATTGACCAACCAAACATCTCGACATGTAATCATCATTATCCCTCCTCATTTTTTCCAACCAAAAAGTTTCCTTTAGATCTCTGAACATCTTTGTGATACTAGGGTGAATAGATAAATAGGAACTACGAAAATCATCTAGTAGTTCTCTCTTAAAATCAGGAATAGTGGGAACACAAATCCTCTTTCCATATTTCAAAATTCCACCTTTATATGTGAATTTATCCAATCTCCCATCATTTATAGCTTTAATTTTCTTTTGAAACTCCTCATCATAAGCCTGAGAAAATTTTATCTTTTCGTGTAAAGAAGTTTTGGAAACCATTTGAAAAAGTAGTGATGTGTTACCTTCCTTGATAATTCCCATATCTATCTTTACTAGATCGATGAACATAGGATTCCTTTCAACTCTCATCTTTTTCAAAATTTTGTGGTCCTTTATACTCAAATCATCTTCCACTTTATTTTCCTTCCCAGGGTGGTAGTGTATTGTGAAATAGTAAACTTTGAGTAACTAGAGCCACATTATTTGCCTCATTTTTTGTTCTTTTTGTGTGAAAATATATTTCAGTCTTTTGCAGTCTGTATAAATCTCACATCTCTCTCTATAGAGATAATTCCTACTTATTTTCAAATCATAGATTACAGCTACTAACTCAGGATCATGAGTTGAATAATTTTTCTCATGAGTCATCAATTGTATTGATGAATAATCAATAACTTTATCATTTTTCATAAGGACGCAACCCAGTCCATTCTTTGATGCATCATTGTATATTATAAATCCATCCCTTCCGGATGGAAGAGTCAAAATTGGATCATTGACCAATCTTCTTTTCAATTTACCGAAGCATTATGTACATTCTTTTTTCCACACAAACTTAACTCCTTTACGTGTGAGCTTGGTTAGTAGATTTTCCAGTTGGGAAAAATTATGAATGAATCGTTGATAATAACCTGCTAAGCCAATAAAATTGTGTACCTCAGTTATGTTTGTTGGCATGGAAAATCTTGGATTGCCTTTGTCTTTGCTAGATCAACAAGGATTCCATCCATAGAGACCATATGGCATAGAAAAGAAACTGATTGGATCCATAATTCTCACTTTCTAAACTTCCCATATAATTCATTTCTTCTAAGAGTTCTTAGAATAACCTGCATGTGATTCTCATGCTCTTCATATATTATTGAGTATAAAAGGATATCATTGATGAATACCAAAACAATGTTATCACGATATTCCTTGAAAACTCTATTCATTAAAACCATGAAAACAAAGGGTGAATTTTCCATTCCAAAATGCATCTCAGTAAACTCTTAATGCCCATACCTAGTCCGAAATGTTGTCTTATCAATATCTTCCTTTCTCACATGCAACTAATGATATCCAGATTGAAGTTCAATCTTCAAAAATTATTGATCTCTATGAAGTTTGTCAAATAAATCATCAATATGTGTATAACGACCCATACTTTACATACATTGTTAATACTTCAAAATTGAAGCACACTTATTACAACATATTAAAAAACAACAGAGGACCGTATAGGTATAGTGTCTTTAGAAATCGGGAAACATAAACAACTGGTTCATAAATATTCTATAGTGTCTCCCATTTATTTCATCATATCTAGGGTCCATTTTAGCATATTCTACTTAATATCCATCTTCCTGACCTGGGGAAAAGAAAACATAAAAGGGTGAGCTCAAATTCTTAGCAAGGGTAAATAAAGGAAATAAAAATCATATCATATCTTTTTGAAAATCATAAACTGAAAAAGAGATCATAATATCTTAACATGGAATAAATCATAGAAGTGAAAATGAGATCCCGATAATCATAACATAAAACTTGAAACTTTGTGGAATGCACACATAATCATGGAAAATCATTTCTTGTTAGTCATGACTCATTTCCAAGATTATCTTGGCGGACAAAGTCCATTTCTGAAATGAGTTCACTCCTCGTTTCAGTCCTGTCTCACTGAACCGAAATAACCTTCCGTTCCAGCCATGTCTATCTCATGAGATATAAATCTTTACCCAATGCATTGGAGGGAGATATAGGTCCCACCCATCAAATAATGAATCTTTTCTTATGTGTGCCACATAATCATAAATCATACATCATCGCATAACACATGTAACAAAAATGGGATTCTTGAAACATCATGACATCATAAAACAAATCATATAAGCTAAATGACTTCATAAAAATAATTCCCTCACAACATAATCAAATAAATTTAATAATAGGGATAAAAACAGAACCCTATATTATCTTAGATGGAAAATAATTTTGATAAAACATTTGAACTCCATTCTTGAGGAAAATATCCATTCTACTTCAAAAACACTTTTCTTTTTTTAACATGTCATACAATTATAAACTAAAAGAATTTGATTAAAAATAAAATTGAAAACTTATAAAGGAATATTCTTGGAAATAATGTTTTAAAAATCCATTCTTGCCGTATAAGTTAAAAAAACATTCTTCGTACTTTTGTCGGAAAAGTCAAAAAGTACCTCGTACGAAAAACGAAAAAAGATTACTTTCATATCCCTTACTAAAAACTCACCGAAGGGTAAAATTGGATTTAAAAAATTGTAGGTGGATGAAAATAATATTACAGATTGAGGAAACATGGATGTGGATGATAAAATACACCCCAGTAAATTTCAAAGTATAAACAATCTCGAATAAAAATGAGATTGTGATATTTCCCTTACCTTAGGTCCGACTTGCTTTGTAAGTGTCCGAACCTATTGTATAATGATTTAAATAATGTTATTGACTTATTCCAGAATCATACTTATTTTTATGATATCATATATGGTCATATTCTTAGCTTCTTAGTAGTAATATTTCATTGCTACTTGTTATTCGGGTGTTTATAACTTTTTGTTCTTATGCGTGTTTTGTCGAATTAATTCTTATTATTATCTTTAGGTTATAGATACCTCATTTCCAGAAAGGTATTAGTGTAGTATATATCATATTCATTCATTCAATTAATTTATATAATCATTATGAAATGAAGATCATGTAGAACGAGTCACATCACATCTTGGAGACGGTATTCCGTACGTACGCACGAGTGATGATATCGTTCCTATGATCGTGGAATTGTATTGGAGTATATATATATTATTTCAGTATCAATATTACTTTATTATAATCATAAATAGTTACTCATTACACCATTATACCCATCCTTGTAAGGTGATGGTGGAAAATAGATTACACTACGGCGTGGAGATGGTATTCCGTACGTACGCACGCGCGGTGATTTCATTTTTCCGTAGTATAGATAGAAGGTGAATTAGGGTTGTTTAATATTTATAATAACATATCAGTATGTAAGTAATACTTATGTTATTACTTTATCATGAAACAACTAAAGAATAAGAAGTTGTAGAAGAAAGAAATTGAAATGATCGGTAATGGATATTACCTCTTCTATGAAATGCCTCTTTGAATCCTCCACTTAGGGAACTAAGACTGGTCTTTGAAGAAGACCAGGACCTCTAGGATTTTTATAGGGAAGTGGAGAAGGGATTTTGGTAGGGGTTGGCCGAGCTTGAGTGCTCAAATTGGTGTGAGGAGGAGGGGGAGTAGGTGCCCTTTTATAAGGGAGGAGAGGGGCACCTTAGGAATATCTCAAAATATTATTTTATACTAAAATCAAAATCGGTTTATAATGGTTCCAAAGGGTCTTATTTCGAAGATAAAGTGGGGATGGGACGAAATCCTATCGACCAATAGGATTTAGACAAATTTAGGTTATTAGTTTAACCTTATCAATTAGATTTAACTCTATGTTAAATAATTTAACTTTTACCGTGTCTTTTGGTTTTCTTAACTATATGGCTAATACACTTACTATAACATGCCAAACGAACCCCAAAATGTTTATTATTAATATATATATCCTTATCTAAGTCGTTTGGCCGAACCATATATTTTTAGGAATAAAATAACAATTAATAATATAATATTTGATTTAAAAACTATTTTGTGTCAATTTTGACACTATTTGATATATGATTTTTGTGAAAGTCATAACAGAATTATATGTTCAAAATAAGTTGATTAAATCAACACTAATATATCATAGTAACCTATAAAATTAGTGGTATTCATAAAAAGTCTCAAATTACATTTATTTTGGTGTTTATAACATCAATTATGTCAATATTTCATTAATAAGATAATTACTGCATCATCATTGTGTCATAAATAAATTAAATTATTTAATGTCTAAAAATTATAAATAAAATATCATTATGTAGGAAATCGTTGTAGCTTTCTAATGAATATTTATAGTTGAATTTATCTTATGTATAACCCCATATTAAAAATGATTTACTTATTAAACTTTGATTTTAACTATTTTAACCCTTCTTTAAATAAATTAATAATAAATGTCCTAATAAAATCCAAGTGGGCATAAATGGTCATATTTTATTCCTAAGGTTGTTTTTGATCAAATTAAACTTATCCAATAGAATTCGGACATGTTTTAGGGTAATAGTAATATCATATTTACCCTTAGTTACCCTATTTACTATTAACCGCGGTAAAAAAAGTAAACAGTTACTATTCACCAAAAAATTATTTTTATCTCATTGAACCATATTTTACTTACTGATATCAACTGTGTCTATCAGATTTTTGAAATTCCATTCACAGAAGTGGTAAAATTAAGTTTTATGCAAAATTCAGTTTTTAACCTACCACTTAGTGGTTTCACTATTCATCAAAAATTGAAAGTTTTCAGAAAAATACCAAAATTTCACCCTAGGCTAATTTCAATATTCCGAATCCAAAAATGAATTCCATTTTAAAAAATAAAATTTATAAAATTTCAAAAAGTGGTTATTACTATTCATAACGGCTAGTTTTAATAATATTTTAATAGCATATCGTTGTTTAGTGAAACTCAGTATTGCGTACGACACAAGCTATCGAGGAAGGTCGCGATTGCGTGTAAAGTAAGCCAAGCTAGTGTGTAGTGAAAGATTACTTTGATAACATAATAAAAAAATATTACTCATAAAAATATCGGGTGTTATATTCTACCCCCCTTAAAAAGAATTTCGCCATCGAAATTCATCACTTTGTAACAAATAGATGAGGGTACCTCTCCCTCATCATATCCTCAAGCTCCCATGTAGCTTCTTTTAATTGGTGGTTCCTCCATAAAACTTTCACCAATCGAGTGGTCTTGTTTCATAGGACTTTTTTGCTATGATCCAGAATCTCTATTGGTTGTTCTTCATAAGAAAGATCTTGCTCCAGCGGTACAACTTCTGAGCTGAGTACATGTGAAGGATCAGGTATGTACTTTCTCAGGAGAGATACATGGAACACATCGTGAACTTGAGAGAGATTCGGTGGAAGTTCCAATTGGTAAGATACCTTTCCAACACGATCCAGTATTTCGAAAGGACCGATATATCTAGGGCTCAACTTCCCCTTTTTTCCAAATCTCATAACCCTCTTCCAGGGAGATATTCGTAAGAACACTTTATCACAAACTTCAAACTCTAGGTCTTTTCTTCGGTTGTCGGCATAACTTTTCTGTCAAATCTGAGATGCTATTATGTGTTGTTGAATAGATCTGACCTTCCCTGCCATTTCATCAACGAGATCAGGTCCTAATAGCTTTCTTTCCCCAACTTCATCCCAACAAGTTGGAGTCCTGCATTTCTTTCCATAGAGAGCTTCATAAGGATCCATCTGAATACTGGAGTGAAAGCTATTATTATTAGAAAATTCCACCAAAGGTAGGTGTTGATCCCAACCTCCTTTGAAATCCATAGAGAAATCTCTCAACATATCTTCTAGGGTTTGAATTGTTCTCTCAGACTGACCGTCTGTCTAAGGATGATAAGCAGTGCTGAAACTCAACTCCGTATCCAGAGTATGCTGAAGACTTCGCCAGAACTTCAAGGTAAATCTCGGATCCCGATCAGATATAATAGAAAGTGGTACTCCATGCAATCTTACCACTTCCTTTACATATATCCTGGCAAGCTGATCTAGAGAGAAATCCTCTCTAATAGCAATGAAGTGTGCAGACTTTGTAAGACAATCAACTATGACCCATATAGCATTATTGCCTTTGGATGTTTTAGGAAGTCCTGTGACAAAGTCCATAGTGATGTTTTCTCATTTCCATTCAGGTATGGGTAATGGTTGTACATCCCCTTAGACTTCTGTCTCTCAGCATTAACTTGTTGACAAACCAAGCATCGAGAGACATATTCAACAACATCTCTTTTCATGCCATCCCACCAGAAGTACTCTTTCAAGTCCCTATACATCTTCATGCTTCTAGGATGAATAGAGAATGAAGAACTATGAGCCTCATCCTACAGCTCCTTCTTTAATTCGGGGATGGGAGGAACACAAACCTGATTCCTGAACTTTATTATCCCATCACAATGAAGGTTGAATTCAGGAACATTTCTCACCTTCTTTTGTAACTCGACATCTTCTTTTTGTGCCTCTTTAATCTTCACATGTATAGATGGTTGAACATTCATTTGAGAAAGATAAGATTTTTCCCCTTCCATTATAATTCCAAGATCCATCCTTTGTAAATCCATAAATATTGGATCTTTTGTGATCCTCATCATGGATAAACTAGCATGGTCTGGTCGACTTAATGCATCTGCCACCTTGTTTGCTTTCCCAGGGTGGTAATGGATTGAGTAGTCATAATCCTTAATCAGCTCCAACCATCTTCTTTGACGCATATTCATCTCCTTTTGTGTGAAAATATATTTTAAAATTTTATGATCAGTATAAATATCACACCTTTCACCATAAAGGTAATGCCTCCAAATCTTTAATGCAAAGATTACCGCAACTAACTCCAAATCATGTGTTGGGTAATTTTGCTCATGGATTTTCAACTGTCGTGAGGCATAAGCTATCACCATATCATTTTTCAAAAGAAAACACCCCAATCCCTTCTTGGATGCATCACTGTAGATCAAAAACCTTTCTCCACTACAAGGCAGTGTGAGCACAGGTGCACTGGATAACCTTCTTTTCAACTCCTTGAAATTATTTTCACATTCCTCTGTCCAAACAAACTTAACTCCTTTCCGAGTCAACTTGGTGAGTGGGTTAGATAATCGTGAAAAATCATTTACAAAACGTCGATAATATCCAGCCAAACCAAGAAAACTTCGGATCTCAGTTACTGTTGTTGGTCTCAACCATCTTTCGATATCCTTTGTTTTTGCTGGATCCACAGATATCCCCTCTTTTGAGATTATGTGACCCAAAAATGAAACTTTTTGAAGCCAAAATTCACACTTGGTAAATTTGGAATAAAGCTTCTCCTTTCTCAGGGCCTTCAATATAATTCTCAAGTGATCTTCATGTTCTTCCTTGCTCTTTGAATAGACAAGAATATCATTTATAAAGACTACCACAAATTGATCAAGATAGTCTCAAAAGACTCTATTCATTAGATCCATGGAGATAGAAGGGGCATTAGTAAGACCAAATAGAATCACTATAAATTCATAGTGTCCATACCTTGTACGGAAATCCGTCTTTGGTATATCCTCCCTTTTGACCCTTAATTGATGATACCCTAAACAAAGATCAATCTTGGAAAAGTATTGAGCTCCGCGTAGTTGGTCAAATAAGTCATCAATGCGTGGGAGAGGATATTTGTTCTTGATAGTGATCTTGTTAAGTTCTCGATAATCAATGCAGAGTCTCATTGATCCATCTTTCTTCTTAACAAATAGAACAGGTGCTCCCCAAGGTGACGCACTAGGGCGTATGAATCCCTTATCAAGATTCTCTTGGAGTTGCTTCTTCAATTCCTGCAACTCAATTGGGGCCATTCTATAAGGTGTATTTGAAATAGGCAAAGCACCCGGTACGAGTTCTATTGAAAACTCAACTTCACGATTTGGTGGAAGACCCGGTAGTTCCTCTGGAAAGACATCATCAAACTCCCGTACGATGGGAATATTCTTAATCGCGAGTTTCTCACCAACCATTTGAGATAAATAACCTTCATTTAGTGGAATCAATACCCATAAAATGGAAGAAATTTCCACAGGAAGGTTATGTTCATCCTTGCATTGATAGACGATCATAGATTGATCCGGAATATGAAATGTGACTTCCCTTATTTGGAAATTGATATGAGATCCATATAAAGAAATCCAATCCATGCCAAGAATCACATCGAATTCCACTAAAGGAAGGATCAAAAGATTTCCAGGAATCACTTTCCCACAAACGTCAATTGGAGAAGAATTATAAACTTTTGATGCGATTGATGTGCCATTAGGTGTTGTCACAGCTAACTCAACATCTAATTGTTGAGGTAATACGGTGATACCCTTAGAAAATTATTCAGAAATAAAATAGTGGGTGGATCCAGAATCAAATAAAAAATTTGCTACTTTAGAGTGGATGGTAAGTGTACCTTTCACCACTTCGTCATCGTACTCCACACCACTGATAGAAATTTCATGTGACTTTCCTTTGTCTTTAGCCTTAAGAGTTTGTTGACGTCGACCATCATCATCAACCCTTGGATTTGGGCATTGATTGGCATAATGACCCATCTCCTTGCACTTGAAACATTGAAGTGTAGTAGGTTCATTCTGTGTATCCCTTCCTTTGTTTGCATCATTAGACATCTTCTTCCCATTATCGCGGCATTCAAATGCCCGATGACCTTCCTTTCCAAATTTGAAACATTTAATTGTCCCTTTAAGATAACTACCTCCATGTTTCTTTCCACACTTTGAGCATAAGGGAAAGCTCATCTTCTTTTCAGTGTGATCTTTAGATTTTCCTTTGAATTCCATTTTCCTCTTCTTATCAAACCCATATGACTGATGGGTTACTCCAATATCCATCTCGACTTTGAGAGCACATCGAATGATTTCCTCGTAGCTATTGAAGTCCCTTATGGCTAATGCCCTTCGAAGACTTGGTTTTAAGCCACTAAAGAATCGATCGATCTTACTCTGAGGTTGGATAATAATACCAGAAGCGTACCTTGCAAGCCTTGTAAAATTTGCTTCATAGGTACCAACAGATTCATCATCCATTTACTTCAATTCAAGAAACTCCTTCTCCATCTTAGTTCGAAGAATACAAGGGAAATACTTATTGAAAAATAAGTGTTTGAACTCGTCCCATTCCATGGACTCAATTTCATCCCTTGGCCTCGTATTCTTGATAAGATTCCACCATTGACCAGCTTATCCTTCCAAACGATATACCGCTAAGATGACTTTATCATGTTCAGAACATTGAAGAACTGAAAATATCTTTTCAGTGGTACTAATCCATTGTTCAGCCACTAATGGATCAGTTGACCTGCTGAAAGAAGGTGGACGCTGCCTCATGAAGGATTCAATAGAATGTTGCTCCTTCCTTTGTTCGTTTGGAAGTCCTGCATGATTCATAGCATGAGAATGTTTTGTGAGCATGGCTACAAGATTTTGCATTCCAGCTCCCATATCGTTTGGTTGCTCAGGGGGACAATCATTGCATTTCCCATCGCATTCCGCATTAACATGGTTCCTTCGGGTTCCAGCCATTGACTAAAACCAAGAAGAATAGTGTGAGCAACACTAATTATAATAGGAAAACCACATAATTCAAGAATAAAATTTTCACGCTTAAGGTCTTATCCTAGGTTATTCATGGCCATTTCTAAAACACTAAGATTGTGTTCTATGCTTAGACTTATCCTTAGGGTTCTTACTAAGGCTTTCACATCCTAGTTTCCAAAGGTTGACTGTACATTTCCTCTGATACCAACTATAACGACACATACTTTACATACATTGTTAATACTTCAAAATTGAAGCACTCTTATTACAACATATGACAAAACCACAAGGACCGTATAGGTATAGTGTCTTTAGAAACTGGGAAACATAAACAACTAGTTCATAAATCTTCTACAGTGTCTCCCATTTATTTCATCATATCTAGGGTCCCTTTTAGCATATTCTACTTAATATCCATCTTCCTGACCTGGGGAAAAGAACACATAAAAGGGTGACCTCAAATGCTCAGCAAGGGAAAATAAAGGAAATAAAAATCATATCATATCTTTTTGAAAATCATAACTTGCAAAAGAGATCATAATATCTTAATATGGAATAAATCATAGAATTGAAAATGAGATCCCCATAATCATAACATAAAACTTGAATCATTTTGGAATGCACACATAATCATGGAAAATCATTTCTTGTTAGTCATGACTCATTGCCAAGACTATCTTGGCGGACAAAGTCCATTTCTGAACTGAGTTCACTCCTCGTTTCAGTCCTGTATCACTGAACCGAAATAACCTTCCATTCCAGCCACTATCTCATGAGATATAAATCGTTACCCAATGTATTGGAGGGAGATATAGGTCCCACCCATCTTATAATGAATCCTTTCTTATGTGTGCCACATAATCATAAATCATACATCATCGCATAACATATGTAACAAAAATGGGATTCTTGAAACATCATGACATCATAAAACAAATCATATAAGGTAAATGACTTCATAAAAATAATTCCCCCACAACATAATCAAATCAATGTAATACTAGGGATAATAACAGAACCCAATATTATATTAGATGGAAAATAATTTTTATAAAACATTTGAACTCTATTCTTGAGGAAAATATCCTTTCTACTTCAAAAACACTTTTCTTTTCTTAACATGCCATACAATTATAAATTAAAAGAAGTTGATTAAAAATAAACTTGAAAACTTATAAAGGAAGATTCTTGGAAATAATGTTTTAAAAATCCATTCTTGCCGTATAAGTTAAAAAAAACATTCTTCGTACTTTTGCCGGAAAAGTCAAAAAGTACCTCGTACGAAAAACGACAAAAGATTACTTTCATATCCTTTACTAAAAACTCACCGAAGGATAAAATTGGATTTAAACAATTTTAGGTGGATGAAAATAATATTACATATTGAGGAAACATGGATGTGGATGATAAAATACACCCCAGTAAATTTCAAAGTATAAACAATCTCGAATAAAAATGAGATTGTGATATTTCCCTTACCTTAGGTCCGACTTGCTTTGTAAGTGTCCGAACCTCCTGTATAATGATTTAAATAATGTTATTGACTTATTCCAGAATCATAATTATTTTTTTTGATATCATATATGGTCATATTATTAGCTTCTTAGTAGTAATATTTCATTGCTACTTGTTATTCGGGTGTTTATAACTTTTTGTTCTTATGCGTGTTTTGTCGAATAAATTCTTATCCTTATCTTTAGGTTATAGATATCTCATATCCATAATGGTATTAGTGTAGTATATATCATATTCATTCATTCAATTAATTTATATAATCATTATGAAATGAAGATCATGTAGAATGAGTCGCATCACATCGTGGAGACGGTATTCCGTACGTACGCACGAGTGATGATATCGTTCCTATGATCATGGAATTGTATTGGAGTATATATATATTATTTCAGTATCAATATTACTTTATAATAATCATAAATAGTAACTCATTAAACCATTATACCCATCCTTGTAAGGTGATGGTGGAAAATAGATTACACCACGGCGTGGAGACGGTATTCCGAACGTACGCACGCGCGGTGATTTCATTTTTCCATAGGATAGATAGAAGGTGAATTAGGGTTGTTTCATATTTATAATAACATATAAGTATGTAAGTAATACTGATGTTATTACATTATCATTAAACAACTAAAGAAGAAGAAGTTGAAGAAGAAAGAAATTGAAAAGATCGGTAATGGATATTACCTCTTCTTTGAAACGCCTCTTTGAATCCTCCACATAGAGAACTAAGATTGGTCTTTGAAGAAGACCAAGACCTCTAGGATTAATCTAGGGAAGTGGAGAAGGGATTTTGGCAGGGGTTGGCCGAGCTTGAGTGCTCAAATTGGTGTGAGGAGGAGGGGGAGGAGGTGCCCTTTTATAAGGGAGGAGAGGGGCACCTTAGGAATATCTCAAAATATTATTTTATACTAAAGTCAAAATCGGTTTATAATGGTTCCAAAGGGTCTTATTTCGAAGCTAAAGTGGGTATGGGTCGAAATCCTATCAAACAATAGGATTTATACATGTTTAGGTTATTATTTTAACCTTATCAATTAGATTTAACTCTAAGTTAAATAATTTAACTTTTACCGTGTCTTTTTTTTTCTTACACTATATGGTTAATACACTTACTATAACATGCCAAAAGAACCCCAAATTGTTTATTACTAATATATATATCCTTATCTAAGTCCTTTGGCGGAACAATAGATTTTTAGGAATAAAATAACAATTAATAATATAATATTTGATTTAAAAACTATTTTGTGTCAATTTTGACACTATTTGATATATGATTTTTGTGAAAGTAATAACAGAATTATATGTTCGAACCAAGTTTATTAAATCAACACTAATATATCATAGTAACCTAGAAAATTAGTGGGATTAATAAAAAGTATAAAATTACATTTATTTTGGTGTTTATAACATCAATTATATCAATATTTCATTAAAAAGATAATTACTGCATCATCATTGTGTCATAAATAAATTAAATTATTTAATGTCTAAAAATTATAAATAAAATACCATTATGTAGGAAATCTTTTTATATTTCTAATGAATATTTATAGTCGATATTATCTTATGTATAACCCCATATTAAAAATGATTTACTTATTAAATTTTGATTTTAACTATTTTAACCCTTCTTTAAATAAATTAATAATAAATGTCCTAATCTAATCCAAGTGGGCATAAATGGTCATATTTTATTTCTAAGGTTGTTTTTGATCGAATTAAACTTATCCAATAAAATTAGTACATATTTTAGGGTAATAGTAATATCATATTTACCCTTAGTTACCCTATTTACTATTAACCGCGGTAAAAAAAGAAAAAAGTTACTATTCACCAAAAAATTATTTTTATCTCATTGAACCAAATTTTACTTACTGATATCAACCGTGTCTGTCGGATTTTCGAAATTCCATTCATAGAAGCGGTAAAATTACGTTTTATGCAAAATTCAGTTTTTAACCTACCACTTAGTGGTTTCACTATTCATCAAAAATTGAAAGTTTTCAGAAAAATACCAAAATTTCACCCTAGGCTAACTTCGATATTCCGAATCCAAAAATGAAGTCCATTTTAAAAAATAAAATTTATAAAATTTCAAAAATTTGTTATTACTATTCATAACGGCTAGTTTTAATAATATTTTAATAGCATATCGTTGTTTAGTGAAACTCAGTATTGCGTACGACGCAAGCTATCAAGGAAGGTCGCTATTGCGTGTAAAGTAATCCAAGCTAGTGTGTAGTGAATGATTCCATTGATAACATAAAAACAAAATATTACTCATAAAAATCTCGGGTGTTACACTGTGGCAGCTGATAATTATTAATTATTATAATAGCATTGATTTCCCTATAATCAATGCAAGGACTCAGGGATCCATCTTTCTTTTTGACAAAGAGGACATGGGATCCCTATAGAGAAACACTTGGTCAAATAAACATTTTTCACTCAAATCCTCTAGTTGTTTACTTAGATATACTAATTCTACAGTTACCATTCTATAGGGATTCCTTGATATAGGTCTTGCATCATGAATTAAATCAATGGAAAACTCAACTTCCCAATCCCGAGGATGTCAAGGTAAATCGTCCGGAGTGACATCAATATATTCTTGTACAACAGGTACATCTTCTATTTGAACATTCATTTCCTCACCCATAGTTATTTCATTATCTTCCTGCCCAACAATTGAATTTATTTGAGCTACTGGGGGTGGATCTAAATAAGAACCAGGTGGTGGAACTTCTTCTCTAAAGATAAGGTACTCATTATCATCATCAAAAATTGTAACATACTTCTTCTTATAATAATTTTTTTTATCGTGGTCTAAAATCCATTCCATACTGAGGATTATATCAAATTCAATCATGGGTATGATAATGAGATCAGCAGATAAAAAACCATTATATTCCCTAATGAGAACTGAATCACAAAACATTATTGCAATGTCACATCCCTTAGGTGTTTTGACTGACAACATCCATGTTAAATCAAATTGGAAATATCTAATTTTCTAAGAAAACCGGGAAGATCTGAAACAATGCGATGATACAGAATCAAATAAAGCCTTGTATAAGTTTGTGAAATGATCAAATTACATGCCACCACGACATTTGGAACATTAACCTCTAAAATTGTTATTGCGTAAGTTTTTTTCTAATCCCTTAGCCTTTTCTGTTGGATATTGCCTTGAATCTAGGGATAGTCATTATCAGAGTGTCCCATATCCTGACAATTATAACATCGAACATCATTTGATTCCTTGTTCCCATTAAAATCACCAGAAAGATGGCCTTTCTGACCACATTTATAGCATACTCCTTTCCTTTTAATCACTCACCCATGTGTTTCCTTCCATAATTGTCACATGGTGGAAATTCAACTCTTCCCTTGTTCCATGTTTCCTTATTTCCTTTTCCAATGTTTTCTACAGCTCTCTTCTTTTATTGATTTCCCTTATTGTCATAAGACTTAGAGAATTAATTTTCTATCTTAATAGCAAATTAACTATATCCGCATATGATGAAAAACTTTGGGAGACCAGTTCCCGCTGGAGGAATGGCTTGAGGCCGTCAAAGAATCGATCCATTTTACTCCTTGGATTTCGTATGTTGACCAAAAAATGTCTTACTAACCATGTGATGTTATATTCGTACATTGTAAAATTAGCATCTTCCTTCTACCTCAGATTCAAGAGATGCCTCTCCATATCCACTCTTTGTTCATGAGGAAAGTATTTCTCCTGGAATATTTCCTTAAAGTCCCTCCATTCCATCTCTTCTATTTCTTCCTCCTCCTTTGTGTTTTGGATTAATGACCACCACTGATCCGCATCTCTCGATAGATGATAAACTGCAATGACAACCTTCTCTCATTAATTACATTCCAAGGTGAGAAATATCTTCTCAAGGGAACATATCCACTACTTTGCTATGAAATGGCTTGTAGTCACATTGAATGATGGAGGTTATTGTCGCATAAAGTGATCCACCATAGCTCCTCTACGTGGTCATTCCGAATGCTCCACATGGATAAGGTTATTATTAATAACATGAGTATGTTGTCCCAGTATGGTTAAGAGTTTCTCAGTACCATTCATAGCTCTAGAGCCAACATCATTATCTTGCATTAGAGGAAAATCCATACAGGGGACACGTGTGTTCGTGCAGTTTCCATTCCTTCAACATGATGGAATTTCTAGATAATGGAATACACTATATAAGGTTATGAATCATAATGTATATTCTCAACATAACAAAATAAATAGAAAAATTGAGATCCTAAAAATGGCTAATCCCATATTCACAAATATGGTTTTTTTGAGGAATATTTTACATTTCAATCATTAATAATGGATTGTAATGAGAATGTGAATTATCTGAGAATATAACCCAGTAGAGTCGTAATCAAGAATTTACCAAGGCCCATTGTTGTGCACCAGTTCCCGTTCGAGTCTAGATCAAAGCGGTGTTTTCGGGTATTACCCCTAGCTACATCTTTTCCAGAGATGCTTCTACCTGCTCTTATCCAGACAAGGATGAATTGCTTAAAAGATCCACATAATATCCTCCTTCCCAAAATACTAGGAAGTTATTATATCTATATCTTCAATGAATAACCTAGGGACTCTTCCCTAATTCTATGTTTTCTAAATCTAGTTTCCAAATATTCTACTATACTTTCTCTAATACCAACTGTAAGGACCCAACCTTAGTTGCTCGGAGTCGGTGCCTTATTTGATTACATTGGCACACAAACAAGGAATAAGCATCCCAAAGTATCAAGTAGTTTAGTATTATTGGAATCAATATACATAAATAATTTCAACCTTACATGAAGAAAGGAAATACATCACTGATTTATTCAGTTAGAAACATCATGTCTCCTAGATTATGCTTGCATGCCACTCAAAAATTAATTCTTCATGTCCTGTGAAAAATGAAACATAAGAAAGGGGTGAGCTCAAATGCTCAGTAAGAGTAAGAAATACAATGGAAGATAATATAAACATCAGACATGGTGAATAATTGAAAACACATGCCTTTAATAATGAACTTGAACACATTATGGCTGGAAAATGAGCTGAGTAAATAATGTCGTAATAAAACATAATCATAGGTATTATAATAATCGAATAACCACATGAAATATCAATAGATAAACTCATAATGATTGAATTAATAATGCTGTAAATTCTAAAACATTTCGTGAAGGCCTTGGACAAGACGTCTAATTATTAAGGGCTCGACCAAATTCCGTATATCACATTGGGAATGTCCTTGACCAATTCCACATCTATTTGTCCCATTAGACCTATCGATGCTTCTTGGGATATAGTGGGCCCCATAAGTAACATAATAAGTCCAATGAATTCCTCATATGAGTCGGTATAAGCATAAACAACATATACATTCATATTTAAACTATCATAGGAAATGTAACTAACTCTCCCCAATTATCTAACATAAACACTAACCATTTGGAATAATATAATGAATGGTTTTAGGATAGATCATACACAAGAAGGTTAGTCGTAATCTATTAAATAAAATATGGTATATGACTTGATAAATTATTAAACACAATAATACCATGGAATCAACAAGAGTGTGGAATTAGGCGAGAACACTCTTATAAAATCATTATCAATTCTTGAGATAAATACTCTTTTATTTTGAAAAGAAGAGTTATTTTAGAAATATTAATTGTATAAAACCATAAGTGAAGTAATAAAGTATTTTCATAATAAAATTAGTGATTTTATAAATTTATAGTTTTCCAAAAACATATTATAGTGTTCCATTGGAAATAGGAATGAATTTGAGAAATTCCCTTGAATCGGGCTTGAATTTTAGAACCAACTTTGAATGTTTTTTTTAAAATGTGTAAATATCCATAAAATAAGGAAGGGTTCTGGTTAGTAAACATATATATGATACTAACACAGAATATATGATGAGTAAACAAAAATACATAATAATTTTATTGAGGTAATTAGACAGTGAAAGTATCCAGAATGAAAATGGATGTTCGGGTGGAAAAACCATTACCTGAACTCCAAATGTGTTCTGATCACGAACTTCTGCTCCAGGAATATGAAATTATACTTATTAATAACTTATTTATGATCATATTAGTCGTCTATTTAGTTTATCATAATTCTTTTTAGTTCATTTATGTCCTTATTGATAAGTTATAATATCGAATTTCGTCGACCCGGTTTGTTTATTTTAAGGATTTTCAAAGTCAGTTCACTAGTTTTTTAGTAATGGAGTCCATGTGGAATGGTTTTAAATATTCAGAAATGAAATTACATATTATTATTAACAAATATAATTGATTATAGTCATTTATACCATTTGGTTAAATGGAACAAGGATGAAACATTATATGACACCCACTTCGATTATTTGGTGGTATTTGGATTATTATGAAATAGTTTTGTCATATAACATAATTATATGTACATATACTGGTTCTTGAATATTAATTAGGTTATAATACATATATTATAATCTGTTTCAATCATAAATATGGTTTCATGACCAGTAATGGAGATGAACATGAAGAACGAAGCTTCGTCGTCGACGAAGGCTATAAATTGGAACCCCATGGACGTAGAGTTCATTTATAAAAATAAAAAGGAGGGAGTATGAATATTTATGATGGTTCTTCCATTAATAAGATATATTTCTTGTATATAGATTATAATAGAGTTATCATGATCATTTGTATAGAGGATGTGAGGAAATGATATAAAAATAATATAAATTGAAATGAAACCAAATGAAAAAGAAGGGTGCTTTACCTTTTGAAATAAACTCATTGAGAATCTCCTTAAGGGAAGGGGTTTTTCTCTTTTGGAAAGACCAAAAGTTTCATGGATGTGGGGAGAGACTAGGTGAGGGTAATTGGGCAGAACTTTGTGGAGCATAAAGGCTGAGATTAGTGAAGGGAAGAGGGAGTGGTGATGGGTTTTTATAGTTGAGGAGAGAAGTAAATTTTGAATATTTAATTCATTATTTTATTATTTTCTCAAGACAACCAATAGTGTTGTTTCATGTGACCCCTAATAGTAATAAGTGCATGTGAGTTCGAACTATGTGTCCTTAAATTACTTATGATGTCATAAGTAGTGTATTTAACTGATAATTTGTATATACGTTGTTTTATCGTATTTCACTATTCATCAAAAATTCTAGAATTTCAAAAAAATTACAAAAATTTACCCGTACTATTTTTTGATGTGTAAAATTTAAAAATGAACAGAATTTTCCAAAACTAATTTTCATAATATTATTAATTTAATTTTTAAATAAGGTCATAGGAAATTCGAAACATAACAATTTTATGGTGCAATTAATTTTAAATCACATTAAAGAATTAATTAAGTTCCCATTATCTTATTACCATATGGAAATAATGTAATATCATAATTTACTATTCATAAGGGTCATATTAATATTCATATATACCATTCATAATGGTATGTTACTATTCTTCAAAAATCAAGTTTGTTCTATCATACTCTTAATGACTTACAGAACACAACTCTAGATGACCATTCTTTGAAATTCAAAACATAGAAGAGGAAAAGTTATATTAAAGGGTAGATTATAAAATTTCATTCTAAATTTATTTTCAATACCTTGGGATGTTACATATGTAATAAACACATGGATACACTCCCTGATTAACTTATGATGTTACATAACATCACCAATTGATGAATTAGGTTTGGTTTAAGGATCAATAACTGGTCAGATCAACATTTAAATATGAGAAGATGCCATCTATGCCTCTCCCAACTAGAGTATCACCCATAGCCTACATGGGAGAATAGATATCCTCAATAAAACATGAATTATAATCCAAAAAATCATTATAAAAGTTATTTTTCTTCCTTGACACATCACTCGAGTCCTCAATCAATTCCATATATTCCACATATAGGGGAATTGGTGACCCCATAGGCATATCCACATGGAGGACAGGCTGGCCTAGAACACTATTAGGATAAGTTGATACCCAATCATGGGAATAATATAGTGTGAGGAAAGAGAGAGCATCAATATATGGAAATTTAATCACCTCTCCTATATATTCATGGGACTATATCTTCCAAAATGGGATGATGATGCGAGGATGTCATTCCCCTCGGATGGTCACCAATTGAATGCGGGAAAATTCGTGAAAACAACAAAACTATCCAAAAAATCGATAATGCATATGTAAGTCCCAAATAATTAGCTTGTCCACCGTGGATACTAGGACCCCATCCTGAAGCAAGAACATATAAGATCATTTTTCGAGAGATCCATTGTCATTGTCAATAATTAGGATGCCTAAAGCACAAAATATTGAAAACTCAAAACTATTAGATTACAATAGTGCATATTGGCCTCTAATGGGGTTAGGGACATAAGCCAAATTCATTAGATGTAATAATTTCTATGATAGGATTTGGAATCTGGGATTTGGTATGAATTGTATCAATCGTAACACTAGAAGCACACTCTTATCAATCAAAACAGGAACTAGAGAGGATCACCGAACCTGTAGGGGTTATTTCCTTGTTGGATATGGCCAAACATCTGGTAGAGGCATGTAAGGACTAGTACTACCATGCTAATATTCCACCCTTTTACAAGTCATGACGCCATTACAAATGTGCTAACACAGATTCTAGATGCACATCCCAATCACAGAAAATCCACCCTTTCAGGAACATAGCTTGACAACCTATGAGGATATTGACCAAATAATCCTTTAGGTGCACCAGATAACCACATGAGGTGTAATCCCGATGTTCCATAATGAAACAATACGATCCAGTTCTATTGTGGAATTTTTTGGAGGGGCACAAATGGGGACGAATAACATTTAGTTCAACCACTCTTACATAAAAAAATGATTCACTCAATAATGAAAACAATAGAAATCACTATTAGCTCACTCCAAAATTTCTTCCTCACAACGATGATAATATCCTTCTCTAGAACAAAATTATAGAGTGGATAATCCCAAACATCTATAACAGGGATACTTTTTTCCTATATCTCCCAAAAAGGAGGAACACCTCCTAATTGATGGATATCTCTCATGTTGATGTCCAACACACCACAAAGAAGGTGAAATGTGTTGGTACCATGACACCAATAGCCAATCATTTTCCAGAGAATTTTAGGATGGATGTAAATGAGGAATTGAGATATCAACATGAATTCATAGAGATGAATCCTGTATAGATCATAAGAAAATTCTGAATAGCTCTACCTCACTCAGAATTCATGAATTCATAGAGATGAATCCTGTATAGATCATAAGAAAATTCTGAATAGCTCTACCTCACTCAGAATTTCCATGATCATTCATCAGAGAAATTTCCACCATAGAGAATATCCCTTTCTATGTACCATCCCCTACCAGGGGAATTCATATAGGAAGTGAATGTGATGGATTACCTATTAGTAATAAGATTTTGAGTGAGATCATGGAAATCA
This sequence comes from Viscum album, assembly GCA_963277665.1. Lineage (NCBI taxonomy): Eukaryota > Viridiplantae > Streptophyta > Magnoliopsida > Santalales > Viscaceae > Viscum > Viscum album. The sequence goes on along the minus strand of OY728134.1, from coordinate 130,275,886 downwards.
AGTGTAACATCCCAGGTAAATAAAGAATGAGACTTATTTTCTTTTTATTAATATTTGTGAATTTAATATTAATTTTACATTAAATCGATTTCTATGTTCGATAGCGTACCTGATACGTAACAACAGGTTTCTTTGAAATATTACATTGCACACTAATAATATAATATTATTATTTTAAATGGTAGTTTACTCCTAGACATTTTATTGGAAGGAATGAAAAAAACTAACTAAAATATGATTATACATGTCTCTTAAATGTTTTTACATTTATCCAATAAATTTTTGACTCTCAAATTCTAAATGTATCAAATTTTAAGAATAATTTACATTAAAATGTCGATTTACCTGGTTTTAATGGAGAACCATGTTTAAATATAGTTTCGGTAATTTTTATATGTTATAATTGAAAAAAAATCTTTCAGTAGAATGTGGATATCAAAATTTACTTTGTATAAATGTTTGGAATTTTTCAGATAAAGGTCATTTTTTAATGAATAGTGAAAAATATTGTATTTGAATTCAAAACTGTGTTTGATTATAATTTATTTATATGGATATATTATCATTTTAATTGGTTTTAAAGTGTAATTAGAATATATTGTTTTATATTTAATCCAATTTTGTTCATTGGAATTAATTTCACTTTGAGAGTGGACATAAACAAGTGTCAATATTTTGATAGTTATTGTTTCTAGAAAATACGCTATTTCTTTAAACAACGAGAATTAATTTTAAATTAATTAATTCCATTTCAATTTTTTGAATTTATAAAAATATACATATTTTCTAATTCGTTATATCAAATAAATCTTAGGCTTATGTTTTGGTATTTTTTCTGAAAAACAACAATTTTTGAGGAATAGTGAAACCACATAGTAGTAGTTAAAAAATGTTTTCTTTCAATTAAATGAAATTTTACCACTACTGTGAATTGAATTTTTCAGATAAGACATACACGGTCATTATCAACAAGTAAAATGTGGTTCAATAAGATAATATAATTTTTTGTGAATTGTATCTTTTTACTTTTATTTACCGAGGTTAATGGTAAATAGGGTAATTCAAGGTAAAAAGAGTATTATAATAATTTAAAATTATTTAAAACAAGTTCAAACCATATTTGTTGAGTCATTAACGACCACTGGAATCTTTGGGTCTATTTTGGGACCCCATTGCGCCACATGGGAGTGATAATGACAATTTAGATTAATTAACTTAAAGTGAAGTCAAAAATGACAAAAGGAAATATCTTTTAGTTATTTAATTTTTACAAGGGGTTATATAAATTATAATTTTGACTATAAATATTAATTGGGAATATAATCAAATTCCATATATCGTGGTATTTGTTTTATAATTTTTAGACATCAAATAAATTTAATTATGTATGATACAATAATGATGCAGTATTTACATCATTAATAAATTATTTAAATAAATAAGATTATAATTATTAAAATAACAGCCAAAAACTTTTCAAATATTATTGGATGATTTTATTTCGACCAGTAGTAATTTTATCTTCAACTCTAATGATTTTTGGTCCATTTGAATCCGAATATAATTATATAATAAAATAATTTTTTCACACATTCCTAAAGAGCCCCTCCTCCCCTTATAAAAGGAGACCACTTCTAAAAAATTACGCACACCTCTCAAGACTATAGGCTCATCAACAATCTACCAAATTAAGCTCCCTATATCCCTACACTCCTCCTAGAATCCTTACCTTAGGCATAAGGCTCTTCAAGAAGTCCTTTGGTTCAAAGCAAAGAGAGTTACCCAAATTAAAGGTAACAGTTTCTCTTAAATTGTTTTATTTTATTTTACTTCTCCAACCCATAAAATCTTTTTATTCCATTCTTTTGTAACAACACCAATATCCTCAATATTCTAGGATGTTTTTATGAGAATGATTCTTACTAAACGTACACACACATCCATCTAATGGATGAACACAATGTATCTGTGGATGGTAAACTAACGCACCACGAAATGATGATTGTTCAAATCTCTTCATTTTACTCTCATAGTGGACATTATGATGGAACTATATTTATATGTGATATATAATATTTTTATTTATTCTTTATTCTTTTGTTCTTTCAATTTATATCACACCTTTATGGATACCATTATGGGTAAACACGATAATTTAATTTGAGGAAGTGCGGACTACCGCCCCCTCAATGTGATATTACTCGTTCATACCATATGTGGTATGTATAAAGGATAGATTTAATGATATTATATATTATAGAATACTAGAATTATTATACTACTATGTATCGTTATGTTTTAATTCCATTAAATATGAAATAGAAATTGAAGTAGCATTCATGCGTACTTACGACTTACCGTTTCCATGAACGGTGCATTTCCTTTCTTACATCTAAATGTTCTGTACTATTATAAATACATGTATATGCTGGATATATATGATATATATGATATCTATACCATTAATATCATTATGGATATAATTAATATTTGACCGTATGAACAATATGTAATAATAAGAATTCCATTTTTGACTCAAGTCCCAAATATCGACAAAATGAACATTATTAACATTAATGATAAAATAATGTTTATAACATGGTAATGAGTGATATAAAAAGGAATAATAAACATGAAAAAGGTTCTTAAGAAAGTAGAAATTAACTTTAATTTATTATTCAGGAGATTAAAAACGATCGATTCATGTCAGACATGAGGTAAGGGACTTCGTCTCAATCTCCTTTCATTGAGGCATATTTTGTTTTAATACATGACTTTATTTTATATGCTATCTAAACACCCTTGAAATTTCAAAGGGAATATATTTCTATGAAGTGTTTTACTAAATGAAAAAATGGAATGTTTCTTTTAACGTATGTGGTGACAATGACCTTTTCCACCACCACTGGTATTATTTTATCTTTGGCTTCCTCAACAATATTTAATGTTTTAAATAGAAAATAAATACCATATAATATTTTATGTATTCTGGTATTGAAAATGGTTTTGATAATGGATTTTTTATGTTAGTATATTTAAGTGGTATACTGTGATTAAAATGTTGAAATGTTTTCTTTCTGTTATAATTATTTTATGTGTTATGATTTTATAATGCTACTTGGACATTTGATGCGTGGTTACGTGATAATCCAAATGACGGGTGGTGTCGTGAATACCAAGATGGGTGGTTACATTATAACCTCCAATGCATTGGGTATGGAAGTTGGCCGTATGGATATTACATTTAGTGAAATGTGTGGAAGTCAACTGTATGGTTATTCCATTTAAGTATGTTTATGTTCCATGTTACATTAATATGTTATGTGTTCTTTACATGGGTTTTATGGTAATAATTTGTTTATAAAAGGGTAAGTAATGATCTTTTATTCAGTGAAGAGTATTTACTACATCATAAGGGTGAAAAGTTCTACTTATGATAAAGTATTCACGGTTTACCTGTTGTTTTTAAGAACTAATAGTTTTCTTTCTTTGTGTATCCCTTATTGGGCTTTTTATACTAATCCCATGTTTTGGAAATATTTTTTAAAGGAAATAATGTGGAATAGTGTAAAGGTTGTGATCAAGGAAGAGTCATGCTGTCTTCAACATAGAACTAGACATGACTCTTTTTTTTCAAGAGTTCATGTTTTGTAAAAAAATTGAAATTATATAGATGTGTCTAATTTGTATTCATTTGAGATATAAATGTTATGTCCTAATTCTCTAAGACTCGAAACCTGAAAAGATCCTCAAAGTGAATTATTCATTTAATTCAATATTATGTAAGGTTTAAGGGCTGGTCATTATAGTTGGTATCATAGGTTGGTTTAGTGAACTTTAGAAGTAATTTATGATAATATTGAAATCATATAGCATTTATAGATTGCCATGTTGCTTCGCCTAAAATATTTTTGTGTTCATAATGGTTTTCCACAGAGGAAACATGGCAGCTATGTTGGGACGAAATCAAGAGGAAGACAACCCTCTATATCAGCATCCTGAGATGGTCGGAATCAGAACTGAATAGTCTGTTGCAGTGATGGCTCAGTTGAGTCAGGCTATAAATGGTGGTGGTATCCATATACGAGTTCAACTAGATCAACTGTAGAATAACATTTCAGTAGTGGAGAATTTCATGAGGCCACATCCCCCATCATTCAGAGGATCATCTGACCCTATACTAGCTGAATGGTTGATTAAAGCACAGGAAAAGATTCTCGATGTTATGGGATGTTCAGAACATCAAAAGGTTAGTCTTACTGTTTACCATTTTCAAGGTGAAGCTGATCAGTGGTGGTCGATGGTGAAAAATATCATGGATAGTGAGGAGATTGATGCTCTTGATTTGGATGAATTCAAAGGTATGTTTATTGAAAAATATTTTCCTATGGTGGTTCGTCTTAGGATTGAAAAGAAATTACTAGAATTAAGGCAGGGGGATGACTCAGTGGCTGCTTATGAAGCAAAGTTCACTCGACTGGGAAGGTATGCGTCAAATTTCATCTGAGATCTTGATAGTAAGATAAGTCAATTTTACTCAAGACTGAATCCATGATATCGAACATCATTAGACTCTCGTGAGTTCCAATGTTATGAAAAACTTGTTTGATGTGCAGAGAAGGTGTAAATGGAGTTTGTCAATGATCAAGTGTTCTTTGAAAAACAACAGAATAAGAGGTCCAGTTAGAAGGAAAAGGGGAATAGTTCATCAATGAAGTATGTATGTAAGAAAATTAAATATCCAACATGTGAGAAGTGTGGTAAGAAGCATCTTGGAGAATGTTTATCAAGGTCTGGAAAGTGCTTCCGGTGTGGTAAGTCCGGTCATATAGCTCGTAACTCTAATTATGATGAACAAGAAGGTAATAAAAAGCCATCGGTAAGATGTTTTAACTGTAATGAAATGGGTTGTTATGAAAATGAGTGTACAGTGAAGAACTAAACTGAGGGAGAGAAGCCAGACTACAAGAATAATGGGGTGGTGAAATCCTACGCAACTACTTTAGCAGATGTTGGGACATCGAATGAATTAATATCATGTACACTGTTTGTTTGTTCAGAATATGACAATGTGTTGTTTGATTTAGGGTCTACACATTCATTCATTTCTGAGAAGCTTCCTCGTAAATTGGGAATTCCATATCAAGATATATATATGGAACTTATGGTAAAAACACCTGGAGGAAATTTTGAGACAAAAACATATTATAAGAACCTTCTTGTCCTTGTGTGCGGAAATAATCTACCTGCAGACCTTATTATTTTGCCTCTAGAAGAGTTTGATGTTATTTTGGGAATGGATTGGATTTTCGTTTATCATTCTATGATTGATTACAGAGCTAAAGTTGTATTTTAGAAATATTTACAGATTGTGTACAAGAATTAACCCTTTCTTTTGATAACATATCAGGAAGCTAAGAAACTAATAAATGATAGAAATGAATGTTTCCTTGCACATATTGTTGAAAATTAATGAATTGTTCATATTAATGATGTGCCATTGGTAAATTAGTTCCTTGAGGTTTATCCTGATTATATTCTTGGTATAATACAGGATCGGGAAGTTGAATTTATTGTTGAATTTGTTCCTGATGCTAAGCCAATTTCAAAACCCCCTTATCGAATTGCTCAAATTGAAATTTTAGAGTTAAAGAAGAAATTGTAGGAGTTATTAGATAAAGGGTTCATTCGACCTAGCACATCACCTTGGGGTGATCTTGTATTGTTTGTTAAAAATGAAATATGTTACATTGATACTTTTCATTGATTATTGATCATTGAATAACATCACTGTTGAGAATAAGTATCCTTTACCTCATATCTATAATTTTTTATCAGCTCCAGGGAGCTCAGTATTTTTCAAAGATTGATTTGAGGTCAGGGTACCATCATTTGAAATTAAAGGATGCAGACATTCTAATGACCGTGTTTTGTACTAGATATGGCCATTATGAATTTGTAGTTATGCCTTTTGGTTTAACCAATACACCTAATGTATTCATGTATATTATGAATGTAATTTTCCATGGGTTATTGGATAAGTTTGTGGTTGTGTTGATTGATGATATTTTGGTTTATTCAAAAAGTAAGGAGGAATGCGAAATTCAATTAAGGGTTGTCCTGAAAACCTTAAAAGAAAATAATCTATTTGGGAAATTCAACAAGTGTGAGTTTTTGTTACAAAAATTTCTTTCCATGGTCACATTGTTTAAAAAAATGGAATAACCGTTGATCATAAAAAGAAATAGTTGTTTAAGTATGGCCAAGACCCACTAATATAACCAAAATTCATAGTTTTTTTTCTTTTGGAAGGTTATTACTAGAGGTTTGTTGAAATTTTTTCAAGGTTATCTAGTCCGATGAAAAAGTTTACTTGAAAAGATGTTAAGTTAATTTGGACAAAAGAATGTGATGGATGTTTTTAGGAATTGAAAAGATTATTGGTGAATGCTGTAGTTTTGGCACTACCATCCAGAAATGGTGATTTTGTTATCTACATTGTTGATTAGTTGAAAGGACTGGGTTCTATCCTAATGTAGAGTGATCATATAATTTCTTATGATTAACTTTAGTTGAAACCTCATGAGTTAAATTACCCTACACATGATTTGGAATTAACTGCAGTTGTTTTTGCTTTAAAAATTTAGATGAATCATTTATATAGAGTAATATGTGAAATATATACTGATAACTGATAAAAAAAGTTTAAATTATATATTCACTCAAAAAGAATCGAACATGAGACAGAGGAGATGGTTTGAATTAATCAATGATTATTATTGCAGGATCCATTATCATCCAGGAAAGGCAAATAAAGTGGTTGTTTCTTTGAGTCGGAAAAGTATTGCTTCATTAACTATGTTACATTTGAGAAAGATAAATTGTATTTTGATTTGATGAACTTTGGCATAGAAGTTGTTGGTGCAGGAAATTCAAATGTTTTGTATCAGGTGTCAGTGAGATCATCCATATCAAACAGAATAAAGAAAGCGCAGAAAAAAGACAGTGAGTTACAGAAAATGGTAGTGTTGGTTGAAAAGGGTATGCTTCCTGAATATAACATTGATAATGATTGTGTTTTGAGGTTTGGAAAGAGATTATGTGTGACTTGTGATTCAGAGTTGATGAATGTGTGGTTATGTGAAGCTCATAGTTCCATGTTTTCTGTTCATCCTGAAACTAATAAGATTTACAGAGATCTTCGTGAGTATTAGTATTGTGAGGGGATGAAAAGAGATATTTCTGATTTTACTGTGAAGTGTTTGACTTGTCAGTAGGTTAAAGAATAGAAGCAGTTACCAAAAGGGATGCTTCAGTCCTTACTGGTGCCCGAATGGAAATGGGGAAATATATCCATGTACTTCGTTGTGGGATTACCGAAGACATATCGAGGTAATAATGGAATCTGGTTTATTATTGATTGGTTGACAAAATCTACTCATTTACTTCCTATTCAAGATACTTTACCTGTAGATCAAATATCATGACTATATGTTAAAGAGATAGCCAGGATGCATGGAGTTCCCCTCTCCATTGTATATGATCGTGATCCTAGGAATACATCTATCTTTTGGAAAGGCTTTTAGAAATCATTGGGTACTGAATTAAATTCTAGTATAAATTTTCATCTTCAATCAGATGGTAAGTCTGAATGAACAATTAAGACCATGGAGGATATTCTACATGCTTGTTCACAAGATTATCAGGGAAGTTGGGACCAACATCATTCTTTGGTTAAACTTCCATATAATAACATTTTTCATTCCAGTAAACAGATGGTTCCATTTGAGGCATTATATGGAAAGGATTGTTGAACTCTAGCTTTTTTGGATGAAGTAGGTGAAAGGAAGCTGATGGGATCAGAATTGGTAGGAGAGATGGCATAGAAAGTTCAGTTGATTCAGATGCACATGAGAAGAGCTCAGAGCAAACAGAAAAGTTATGCAGATAACCGGAGGAAGGATCTTTCATTTGAGGTAGATGATCATGTCTTTATCAAAGTTTCTGCATGGAAAAGTGTGATGTGTTTTGGTAAAAAGGGAAATTTGAGTTCGAGGTTCGTTGGACCTTATGAAATTCTAGTGAATGTTAGATCAATTTTGTACAAAGTGGATTTACATCCATTTTTATCCCAGGTAGACAATTTTTTTCTTGTTTCGATGATGAGAAAGTTTATATTAGATCCATATCCTGTTTTTATCCTAGAGGTAGATAAGTTGGAAGAGAATCTCTCTAATGAAGTACAAAAAGTCTAAATTCCTGACCATAAAGAGCATGTGTTGTGGAATAATGTAATTCAACAGGTAATGTTTTTTTGGAAGAACCATATGGTTGAAAAGGCAACGTGGGAATCTGAAAATGCTATGAGGGATAAAGACCTTAACTTATTTGATATGTGAAAAAAATTCCGAGGACAGAATTTACCAAAGGGGGGAAGGATGTAACATCTCGGGTAAATAATGAATAATAAATTTTTCAAATTTATTAATATTTTTTGAATTAAATATTATTTTTAATTTAAATGGTTTCTTATGTTGGGTAGTGTACCTAATATGCAACAACGGGTGTCTTTGATATCTTACGCAGAGCACTAATAATATAATATTATTATTTAAAATGGTAGTTAACTCCTAGACTTTGTATTGGTGGGAATGAACAAAAATAACAAAAATATGATTATACATGTCTTTTAAATGTTTTTACATTTATCCAATAAAAGTTAGATGCTTAAATTGTGAATGAATCTATTATTAACCATATATTACATTAAAAAGTCGATTTCACACCTTTTAATGGAGAAAACTATTTAAATATTGTATTGGTCATTTTTATATGTTCTAATTGACCAAATAAAATCTTTCTTTAGAAAGGGGACATCAAAATTTACTTTGTGTAAATTTATGGAATTTTTTCGATAAAGTTCATTTTTTACTGAATAGTGAAAAATATTGTATTTTAATTCAAAACTACGTTTGAATATAACTTTTTTATATGGGTAGGTTATCTTGTTAAATTTTGTTAATTTTAATTAGAATATATTTTTAACATTTAATCCAATGTTGGTCATTGGAATTAATTTCACTTTGCGAGTGGACATAAACAAGTGTTAATCGTTTGATAGTTATTGTTTCATAAAAACACGCTATTTTTTTTAACAAAGGGAATTAATTTTAAATTAATTAATTCCATTTCTATATTTTTAATTTATCAAAATAGACATCATTTTTGAATTCGGTATATCAAATAATGCTTATGCTGAAATTTTGGTATTTTTTTGAAAAACATCAATTTTTGATTAATAGTGAAACCACTTAATAGTAGTTAAAAAAACTGATTTGTTTCATTTAAATGAAATTTCACCGCTTCTGTGAATTGAATTTATATAATACGACATACATGGTTGTTATCAAGAAGTAAAATGTTGTTCAATAAGATAAAAATAATATTTGGTGAATAATAACTTTTGACTTTTATTTACCGAGGTTAAAGGTAAATAAGGTAATTCAAGGTAAAAAGAGTATTATAATAATTTAAAATTATCATAACACTTGTCTAAACGATATTGGTTGAGTCATTAACGACCATGGGAATCTTTGGGTCGACTTTGGGACCCCATTAAGCCACTTGGGAGAGATAATAACAATTTATATTAATTAACTTAATATAAAGGCAACAATGACAATAGCAAATATCTTTTAGTAAATTAATTTTTACAAGGGGTTATATAAATTATCATTTCATTTATAAATATTCATTGGAAAGATAATACGATTACCTAGATCATGGTATTTATTTATAATTTTTATACATAAAATAAATTAAATTATTTATGACACAAGAATGATGCACTATTTACATCATTAATAAATTATTTAAATAAATAAGATTATTAATATTAAAATAACATCAAAAACCTGCCCAATCATTATTGGATTACTTTATTTCAACCATGAGTCATCTTATCTTTGACTCTAATTATTTTTTGTCCTTATGAAACCGAATATTATTATATAATAAAATAATATTTTCACACATTCCTAAATAGCCCCTCCTCCCCCTTATAAAAGAAGTCCACTTCTAACAAATTAATCACACCTCTCAAGCCTTTAGGCTCATTAAATATTGGACCAATTAAGCTCCCTACATACCTAAACTCCTCCTAGAATCCTTACCTTAATAATAAGGCACTTCAAGAAGACCTTTGGTTCAAACCAAAGGGAGTCACCCAAATTAAAGGTATATGTTTCTCTTATACTGTTTTCTTTTATTTTACTTCTCCAACACCTAAAATCTTTTTATTAATTTATTTTTTAAAAACACCAGTATCTTCAATATACTAGGATGTTGTTATGAGATGTATTCTAACTACATTTACACACACCTGTATCTAATGGATGAAGTACATAATGTTTCTGTGGATGGAAAACTAACACCTCATGAAACGATGATTGTTCAAATATCTCTAACCGCCTCTCATTGTGGCCATTATGATGGCACTGTAACTATATATGATATATATTATTATTTATTTTTATTTATTCTTATGTAACTTCCATTTATAAAATAACTTTATGGTTACCATTATTGGTAAACGCTGTAATTTCATTTGAGGAAGTGCAGACTACAGCCCCCTCAAAGTGATATGACACATTCATACAATATGTGGAACACATAAAGGATATATTTAATCATATTATATATGATACAATACTGGAATTATAATACTAATATGTATCATTATGGTTTAATTCCATTAAATATGAAATAAAAATGGAATTAGCGTTCATACGCACGTACGACTTACTATCTCCATGAACGGTGCATTTCATTTCTTACCTATAAATGTTATGTAACATTATAAATACAAGTATATGCTGGTTATATAAGATATAGATGATATACAAATCATGAATATCATCTTTTATTTAATTAACCATTGACCGCATAAATAATATGTAATTATTAGAAGTCAATTTTTGACTCAAGTACCAAATATCAACAAAACGAACATTATTAACTTAAATAATTACATAATGTTTATAACATTGTAATGAGTGATATAAAAAGGTATAAAAAACTTGTAAAAGGTTCTTAATCACGATTAAATTAACTATATTGTATTATTCTATAGATTAAATAACGATCAAGTCAAGTCGGACACGAGGTAAGGGACTTAGTCTCAATCTGCTTTCATTGAGGCATATTTTGTTATACTACACGACTTTCATTTATACGCTTTCTAAACACCCTTTAATTTTCAAATGGAATAATTTTATATGAATCATTTTACTAAATGAAAAAATGGAATGTTTCTTTTAACATAAGCGGTGACAACGAGCTTTTCCACTGTCGTGAGAATTATTTGATCTTTGACTTCCTCAAAAAGACATAATATATTTAAAAGAAAATAAATACCATATACTCTTTTATGTTTTTTTGTATTGGAAATGGTTTTTATAATTTTTTTGTTATGTCAATATATTTAAGTGATATATTGTTATTGAAATGTGGAAATGTTTTCTTTCCTTTATAATTGTTTTATGTCTTATGATTTTACAATGGCACTTGGACATTTGATGGCTGGTTACATGATAAACCAAATGATGGGTGGTGACGTGAATACTAGGATGGGTGTTTATGTTATAACCTCCAATGCATTGGTTATGGAAGTTGGCTGTATGGCTATTCCATTTAGTGATATGTGTGGAAGTCGACCGTATGGTTATTCAATTTATGTATGTTTATGTTCCAGGTTACCTTTATATGTTCTGTGTTCTTTATATGGGTTTTATGGTAATATTTCGGTTACGAAAGGGTATGTAATGATCTTTTATTCAGTGAAGAGTATTTACTACTTCATTAAGGTAAAAATTATAACTTATGATAAAGTATTCATGGTTTACATATTGTTTTGAAAAACTAATAGTTTTCCTCCTTTGTGTATCTCTTATTGAGATTTTTATGCTATTCCCATGTTTTTGAAATGTTTTTCACAGGACATAATGTGGTATAGGGTCAAGGACGTGATCAATGAAGAGTAATTATATCTTATAAATTGAACAAGACATGACTATTTTTTTAAGAGTTCAGGTTTTGTAAAAAAAATGGAAACTGTGTAGAAGTTTCTACTTTGTAATCTTTTGAGAAGTAATAGTTTTTTCCTAATTCTCTAAAATTATAAACCTGAAAAGATCCTAAATGTGAATTATTAATTTAATTAAATATTATGTAAGGTTTATGGTTGATTCATTATATCATGTACTAAGGGAGATATGTGAAATAGGCAAGAAAATCCTAGATATTGGGTTGTAACCTACCGACAATTCATGGTAATTTTCACCTGACACCTTCATGGGATCTAAATAGCTTGAGAAATAATAGATTAATATATAGGGGAGGCATTTGAACTCCATATAGCACGTGAAACTCACACAGTTTGTGTCAATAAGATAAAGTATAATTCTGATTTCTGTATAAAAGGATCCTATATAAGACCTCATTATCATTACACATGCAGTAGAGGGGATCGACATTGCTATTCCTTGTAATCATCAATTTCTGAATGGACACAACAATGGAACCTAGGTGAAAACCATAATCTATATTAAAAAATGTATGTGGAACATGTCAAGAAGAGAGAACAAAAGTTATTGATAAACATAATGATATGATATAACACAATCACATCCGGTGCATCGCATGACTCAGCCAAGGATCCATGAACTACATTAAGGAGATCGTGAATCTCCTAATCTATTTATGACCCATGGGAAACATAACCCCTGTAAATAATCAAGTGCATCACATGACCACCATTGGAGACTAGAAATCACATGAGCTAAAATGGTCACGTGAATCACTAGAAATCAAAACATCAGATCAGTGAATCTCATGAATCCCTCAAGACAACCTTAACCATCATAGAATATGTCTTTTGGATTACTAATGAATAGTTAATGAATGTGGTAGAAAATGTTTTAAGTACATAGCAGACTTTCACAATAGTTATCATGATTAGGATTCACGGATTAGTATTGTAGACATGGTTTTCAGTCTGGGTTCACGTCATAGTCTTTTGATAAGAGCAACAATGGGAATTCTCTGAGAAGGAGGTGCTCAGTGGAATGATTATATTTCAACACCCCTATATATAATATATTCATAGGAATATAAAATGTTTCCCAGTAGACCAAACGTCACATGATTCATTGGTTCATGACACCCTCAAAGAGTCAAGTGGGTATTTTGTTTTATCAAAACTGAGTCCATGTCTCCTCAGATGTCACCCTTGAGGGGGAGCAGTTTTTGACACTGACCAAAAAAGCATCTGAAAAATCACTAAGGAAGAAATAATTGAATTTCGGTATTATATTACTCACAATAACCAAGGAATAAGAGTATGGACAATCAATCACATATCCTCTAAATGACTCAATATCTCACGACCACGTCAAAGTGATTTGATGTCTTCCCGCTTGGATTATATTATCAACCAAGTCCCATAAGGCCCCATTTAGAGGACCTTCATGTGAAATCTCTCCTTAAAAACATCTAAAATCCTTTGAATATAAGTAGGGATGATATTAAAAGGTAGTTATTCCTAGATCCCATGAAACTCATGCACCATATCATCATTGGGAAGAATAAAATACCATGATGATATCCAAGCCAACTCAGAAGACATATAACCCTTCGTTAAAAACTAGTAGATAAAGGGGATGAGGTAAAAGGAAATCACATTTGCTGAAAGACAAGAAACACACCCCTGAATACCTTTGAGACATCACAAGTCCCTATTGTCATGTTTTCCTCATCTCAAGAAGTCCCATTGTCTTTTAATCCTCACTATAGGGATGCCCTCAGGTATGTCTGAGTAACTCTTCAATGATCATAGGACGAATAAATGGTTTTTCCAATCAAAATCATACTCAAAACCATATGAACGTATTTGTAACATGATGAACCATTGAAAAAATTGTGTAAAAATCATGGATATAACTTAGGAAAACTTACATGACACCATACCATTGTCACATAAAAAGGGGATTAAAAAGGAGGATTCAAATGATGTTTGTGGTCACTAAAAGAAAAGTGATGCACCCCACAAGAAACTATGAGTCATCAACTTCATGTGATCCTTATCTCATATAGTCCCTTGTTCTTTTCAACCTCACCTTATAGAAGTCCTCATGTATTTCTAGGAAAACTCCACAACACTATAGGGATGAAAAGATTGATTTTTCACTAGAATGATAGTGCACCCCCGTTTGACCCATATTGGTCATACGATGTATTTTAAAAAGGTAGAAGAACTATCCTTGACATCACACATGAAATATCTCATGACTCAATACCATTATCAAATAAAAAAACATATTAAAACAGAGTAGGTGATAGGTTTTCACAGCCTCTAAAATCCATTCCACGTTCCCAACACACCTACAACTTGGTCCTATGAGACCCTTAGATAAACCATCTTCATCTCATGGAAACATTCAGAAAAGTCTCCCAATGTCTCGCGAGTGTCTTCAAATAGAAATTCAGACGCCATGAAAACATTTTACATGTAAATGCGACAACATGGAAGTCCTTCATTGAAAATGAGGGATTGAGAAAGGATGAAATTACTGAGGGACCTTAGGTCATTGAAAATCTGGTGACGACCATGATATTTTCCACAATAGAGACTTGCAAAGTAGTGTGGTACCATACCCCCATTTCCCACTATATCCTGGACTCATGTCAATTACGATGGACTAAAGAGCAAGTATTTTTGGCAGAGATGTCTATAAATTCCCAACCCCAACTCAAAAAATTGAAATATTAATGTGTATGTCGGACACCTAGACTCTATAGGATTTGAATCTTGACTTTTATGAACTTCTCAAAGTAACAAATCATGTAGGTGGAAAACTTTATATAATTTAATATACAAGGGGAAGCTGGAGAAGTTATTCTCTAGGAATTGAGAATATTGTATGAGCATTCCTAGAAAATGTGAAGGATATCTAGTGGGTTTAGAAAATGGCATCAGGAATAACTACTAGGTCACATGAGAATCAAGAAAATCTAATGTCGATCATAACTGAGGTATTCTCTATGAGATGGTTAGAACCAGAATTAATGGTTTATGCATTATGTAAAATACATGCCTGAAGCCCCTCATTCACTATACATGTATCATCCAAAGGGACACATCAACACCAGGACACATCACCCATATCTCATGAAACTCATTCGGCATAGCATCTGGGACCCATGGGATACTCCAAACACTCTAGAACAATTTAAATGATTCTACCTTGACCAAAAATTTGATATATGAACCCCTTGAGTCTATCACCCATTACATGAGAAATCATTCATACACATCTCCTAACTTATATAGGGCACACTCCCATGTCAGCTGAGTCTCATGAATAATATGGACATGATATCCAAACCCTCACAACACTATCTGGTTAAGTCAGTTGTGACTCATGGCACCTTCTAGAGATGTTTTCAAGGTCTCACGATGTCCCTCATGGGTGTCAGAAAATATATGTGACACACCTCTGACTATTTGATAGTGAATCCTATGAAACCCTCTATATGTTATAGGACAGGTCATGTGATGGCTCCCAGGACATGGAAACTATGTCATGTGATGCCCTCAGACAAGAAGGCCATGTCAAAGGGAATCCCAATAGTTTGTAATCTCATAAATTCTCTTTGTGTATGCACCAAATATAATTGAAGCCATAGTTTATAATCTCTAACAGAAAATTTAATACAAGAACTCTATTTTTAGTCACCACAAGGATATATAAGATCACTTATTAAGGTCCGAGATCTATATTTAGTCCTCTTAGGACTCTCTCGATATAGATTATAATGCATCGACCCCAGTTACCCAGAGTCGGTGCATTATTACATAACATTGGCATGATCACAAGAAAGATCAATTCTCAAAAGACCTATTAGTTTAGTAGCCTTGGAATAACTAGATACATTAATAACGTTTACATTACATCATAAAATGAAAACTACAACAACATAGTCTCTATAGTCCACACTCATACTATCCCTACAGGTCATTCATAATTTACTTCTTCATAATCCTGAGAAAAATAAAACATTGAAAGGGGTGAGCTTAGATGCTCAGTAAGGATAACAATATAGCAGAAGCTTTAATAGATAATCATAAACACTTAAGGCAATGTATAACTAAAACAAAAGCCTTTTAAACTTCAACTTCAATATAGTATGGAAAAAATAAAATGAAATAATGCCATTTAATTATTCACATGGATATTCTACTAATGGAATAATCACATGCAATATCAATAACCACTTTCATAATGATGTAATGCATAATTCTATACTATCATAACCACATAGCAAATGCCTCGTGCCAAGACTACAAATTTGATTTTGTCAAGGCCTTGTGACAAGACACTAGTTTGCCTCATGAGACCTACCGATGCATCGAGGAGCTATATCGGGCTCCACCTGTCACTTACTAAGTCCAATTCATTCCTTATATGAACATGATTAAACATAACATAAACATTCATATTAAAACTAGCATACAAAATGTCAATAATTTAACTAAAAACCATGAATGGTATAAAAATAGCACATCCATAGTCAAACATAACTCATTGGATAAAATATGGATGATTGTATTGTATCATATTAACCTCAATAGATAATAATGAATGATATTGACATAGATTAAAATAACCATCAAAACTAATTGAGATAAATATCCCCATTTTCTTGAAAACATTTAAAAGTCACACTATTTGTTAAGAAGCCATTTAAAAGTAGATTTTTGAATCAAAGTGTACCATACCACTTTGATACTTTTAAAAGGAGTTTTAATTTTAAAACTTTAATGTCCATATAAATAAATCCTTAATACCATTTTTTTAAACATGGACATTAATGAGAATGATTTAGAAGAATAAGTCTTTAAAACATTTAAAAATGGTATTTTAGATATAGTTTCTAACCAAAAGAGAGACACATGAATAAAAATAATTGAGGTAATCAAAACATTTTAATATCATGATAATAAAAGGATCCAAGATCTACTATTTCAAAGTACATTATATACACCACATAAAAGTGATTTGGTGTATAACAACAAAGAAGTCTCAATGGAATGTAAATTGAGATGAAATCTCTCATAAAGGCCATATAATTAGGTTAATGATAAATAAACAACATAGTTATGTGTGAAAAATATAAATACACTAAATATGATTGGATATTTAGTGTAAAACAATCAAAGGACATTCACACATAATCTTGTAAAAAAACACCAATGAATTGGATGTTTAACTCAACAAATGGAGAATGAGTTAAAATTACTCTTATCAAATTCATATCGATGACTTGAGAAATTATCAATGGAGTGATTATGTGTATCAAAAGTATATACATATAAAGGGGAGTGTAAATTATGACCTAATCAAATGAATATTGATTCCACACATAATCGTGGAGTAATATAATCAATGAAATATGCGTAAAGCCAAATGAGTGGGAATTGAAATTTCAAATTCACTTATCGATTATGTAACTTATGAAACATACACCCATGAAAGAAGGATCATACAATGATGATGTAAATATCCATAAATTAAATTATATTACACAATGAATAAAATCATGGGTAGTATACACACCACATGAAATAAATAAGTGGTGAACAATGGACTTTTCACGGAATTAAAAGTGAGATAAGAAACCCCTTACTTTGAACTTTTTACTTCGTATAAGGTAGGTTAAACTGCTTTATAATGGTGAAATAATTGTTATTTAATTATAAAAGAATCATTTACATTAATATGATATCATATGTGATCTTTTAACATTTCTTTGTTAACAATATCTTAGAATTATCGTCGTTTCAGGTGTTAACTTGCTCATTTTCTTTTATATGTTTTGTTACATAAGCCGTGTTTGTTATGGATAGGTTGTATATTATTCATATCTATAATGATATCAAGTCCTTAAATACTATTATTAATCATCAAATGATAATTATACTAGAATGGATATGATGGGGAATGAATCTTATCGTGTTCGTGGAGACGGTAGTCCGTACGTACGCACGAGCGACAATATCATTCTTTTGATATTAAAATAATATATAATTGGATATTATATCATATATAAAGAATAATTATCATGTTAAATTTGTAATTTACATGAATTAAAAATCATTATTAAACTCATCCAAATAAAAATATATTGAATAACAATTACACCACGACGTGGAGACGGTAAGCCGTACGTATGCACGTATGGTGACATGTCATTCAAAGGATAGATAGAATACTGAATATGGTTGTACCATATCTAAAAAAATTTTATATTATATACGAGATACTGGATTCATTATTTTAGAATGGGAAAAAAAATAAAGAAGAAGTTGAAGAAGAAATGAATTTGAAAAAGGGTGGTAAAAACATTACCTCATCTTCGGGTTCTTCCTTTTGATTTGATCAAAAGGGCTCCTTAGATTGGCTTTCTGATCCAACTAAGGCCTCTAGATTGTAGTGAGGGAATTTGAGAGAGTATTTGGGCAGGGGATGGCCGAACCAAAAGTCTATGAAGGTGTGAAGTAATGAAAAGGGGGAGTTCCCTTTTATAAGAGGGGTGAGGGGACCTTTGGAAAAGCTAGAAATATTATTTTATAATAAATTCATATTCGGTTTCTAATGGCTCAAAAGTGTATTATTTAATGTTTAAGGTGGGGATGGGTCTAAAAACACTCAAAAAATATAATTTAGACAGGTTTTGGTCATTATATTAACCTTATCTGTAAGTACTAACTCTTCGTTAATTAGTTTCACTTTTACAATGTCTCTCTGTATTTTTATATTATATGGTTAATAAAATTACTATATACATCCAAGATACCCACTAGTGGTCCATTAATGATACACCTATCATGATATAAGTCTCATGTATGAACCATAGATATTTAGGAATTTAATATCAATAAATAATAAAATATTTGTTTAAAAAATTCTTTTATGTCAATTTTGACACTATTCAATAATTGATTTTTGTGAAAATAATAACAGAATGATTACTAAGAACAAGGTTTATTAAGTCAATAATAACATGTCATATTAACATATAAAATTATTTTAATTAATAAAAAGTCTCAAATTATATTAATTTGGATATTTATAATATAAATTATTTTAATTTTTCACTATTATGGTAATTATTTCATCACCATTGTGTCATAAATAAATTAAAATATTTAATATCTAAAAATTTAAAATATAATATCAATATGTAGGAAATAGTTTTATATTTTTAATGAATATTTATAGTAGAAAATCCAAAATATAAAACCCTATGTAAAAATTTCTTTTCTAAAAGATATATGCTTATGTAATTTTTGTATTTATTTTAACTTAATTAAAATAAAGTGTCCCTATCACCTACAAGTGGCTCCATGGGGTCCAAAAATAGACCCAAAGATTCCAATGGTCGAACATGTATCAACCAATAAGGTTAGGACACATTTTAGGGTTATTTAGTATTATTATAATATTATTTTTTAACCCTTATTTTCCAGATTTTCCCTTAACCATGGTAAATTAAATATTTACCAAAGTAATTATTCAAAATGTATAAAAATAAAAGTTACCTATTAACACAACATGAACATTCGGATTCCAAATATGGAATCCATTTTTACAAATTCAAAATACATAAGTGTCGAAAATTAATTTAAAATTAATTCCCGTTGTTAAAACAAAATACGTGTTCTTAAGAGATAATAACTATCAAAATATTGACACTTGTTTATGTCCGGTTTAATTGTAAAATTATGTACAATGAACAAAATTGTATTAAATGGTAAAAATATATTCTAAATATACTTTAAAATCACTCAATAGTATAATCTATCACTATAAATTATTTTTATTAAAAAAGTTGTTTTTAAGTATTTTTCACTATTCATAAAATTGGAAGTTCTCAGAAAAATACCAAAAATTCAACTTAGGATAATTATGATATTTTGAATCCAAAAATGAAGTCCATTTTGAAATATAAAATATATATAATTTTTAAAAAAGTAGTTATTACTATTTATAATGGTTAGATTGATTGGTTGTGGTGTGTTAGAACTCGATGTTGCGTACAACACACGCTATCACATTATTCAAAGGGAAGTGTACCGTAGAAGAATGGGGTGTTACATTATCCCATCCTTCAATAAATTGCGTCCTCTCAATTTATAAAATTGGGCATTGTAATATAATTGAAAGTCCCACATCGGAAAAAGATTCAATAAAACTATCACTTTAAAAGAATGAAAGAGAAGTACAAAGGTCACCCGAGATAACCTATACTAGGATTCCATGTAGGAAAACATGGATATGGACGATAAAATAATTTTTTAGTTCTGATGGAGAGGGATAGAAAACATGATCAGGAGAAATTTAACAATAAGAAAATCACAAACATGTGTTGGGACAAACGGTCCTTAGTATCCTAGAAGGAAAAGTAAACAAACAACATTATTTTTAAGTTACATTAAATAAGGAAGAGGAATTCATTTATGATATTGAATAAGAACATAAAGAGATATACTTAATTTTTAAGTAGAGTTTCATTCTTTAATAACATTTTATCACTAACTCATTCTTTTTTAACAATGAGTATTCAAGAAGACTTGGTCACAATGGAAGAGATAGAATAAACTTCTATAGAAATACATGATCCACATAGGATAAACTATATATTTACCTTGACTTTAGAGATTAATCAAAACCAAAATGGTTAGTATAACACCCGATGACCCCAAAAATGGATATTCAATTAGAGAAAAAAACACTAATCTTAATTTCTAAAATTAAACCATCAATACCGAAAAGTTAAATAAATACCATTCAATAATCAATTGTCCATAAAATCCATCAATATAATCGAAAATAATATTGAAACTCAAAACTTATAATAATGTAGTCTTCCACGTTAAATTGTATCTCCAAAAGACATTAATTACTCTTAAGGCCACATACTTAAAAGTAATTAACCTAATCATTTCCATAAACAACCCAAATCACTATAAATCCACAATAAAAACATAGATAAAAATCCACCATTACTCCTCAAATGAAATCCCATATTATTATATTTTCCTTGGGTATATTGTGTTCACAACAAAGCGAACAACTTCCAAAATAACATCTATCAATTAATCACGAAATCATTTTCCTATACTAAGGGTATTCATTTGATAAGACATAAGATCCCAAATCAAATAATTACTGATCAATAAAATCATTTAACTAAAAATATTAGTCACACTAACCAGGGACTTCACGTAGTCCAGTGGTAGGCGATAAATCCCAATCGCACATTGGTTGTGGGATCGATTCCCACAACTTTGTCCGACGCGACGGGTTGTCACATGGTCTACGTGTTGTCCTTTTTCAAATACTATATTTTAATAATTACCAAAATGAGATAAATTCATCAAAATAACCATAACATAATTTAACCACAAATGTTATCTCATTACTTGCATTTTCATCCCAAATTATAATAACTTGTAATTTTCTCAAACCCAATGATCATATAAAACCAAATGGTTATTTATAACAATATCCACAAGAGAAAAGATAATTCTTCATAAAATATCATTATCACATGGAAAACTGTAGGGTTACAAATACAAGAGAAAATTATTCCAATGTAAACCCATCAACAAGGTGCATTATTAATTTTTAAACATTTCTCCAACCATTTATTTCCACATAGCTTCTTCTTTGTCCAAGAAAATATCCTATAAAATAGGGAATTCACTCGGGTAATGGACAGGTCCCCTACATTTACGACAAATGACTGTAAGTGGATTCTTGGGACCATTTTTATCTTATTTCATAGTACTCTTCATTTTTTTCGCAATTATTCACTTTATGTCCTTCCTTCCCGCATGTAAAGCATTTCTTTGTCCCATTGAGACACTTTCCTGCGTGTCTCCTTCCACATTTCTTGCATGATGGAAATTGAAGATTTCTTTCTCCATGGTCTCCACTACTGGAGCTCTTATCATTCATCACCTTTCTCTTCTTTGTTGAGTCCGGGAATTGGTTAATATATATATTGTTGATCATATTTTTGGATAATTGATTAGTAATAAAGACGATATCTATTACGCCTATCAACATTCCATTTTGTTGCTCATTTCCACCACCATTCCCACCATGTACATTATTCTCAAAGTCACTATGACTTCCTTGGAATCGAGCCATTGTCTAAAACCAGAAATAATTGTGTGAGTAATAGTAGTAATAAAATCATTTCGATATTATAATGTCACCATATTCTCAATTTGAAACACATTAGGATTAACCAAGGTCATTTACTCTCATCTTATATTTATAATACTTCAAATCGGTTTGTAAAGAAAATGTAAATTATCCTAAGCATATCCCCCAGGAGTGTCGTAACCAAGAGTGTAGTAAGGCCCATTTTCGTGCACCAGTTCCAGTACGAGTATAGATCAAAGCGGTGTTTTTGGGTTTTACCACTAGGTACATCTGTGCCAGAGCCGCCTCTACCTACTTGTATCCAGACAGAGATGTATTTCTAGGGAAACTCACAAAATCTCCACAATACCAAAATTCTAGGTAGTTCTTCTATACTAATCCTCAAAGCCCATCTTAAATCTATGTGATCTAATCAGAGTTTATCTAAATATATCTTCCAAGGTTTTTACTAAACTTCGTCTGATACCAACTGTAATGCCCCGACCAGAGTTACCATGAGTCAGTGCATTATTACATAACATTGGCATGATCACAAGAAATATCAAGTCTAAAAAGACTGATTAGTTTAGTAGCCTTGTAATAACTAGATACATTAATAAAGTTTACATTACATCATAAAATGAAAACTACAAGAACATAGTCTTTATAGTCCACACTCATACTATCCCTGCAGGTCATTAATAGTTTACTTCTTCACAGTCCTAGGAGAAATAAAACATTGAAAGGGGTGAGCTCAGATGCTCAGTAAGGATAAAAATATAGAAGAAGCTTTAATAGATAATCATAAACACTTAAGGCAATGTATAACTAAAAGAAAATCCTTTTAAACTTAAACTTCAACATAGTATGGAAAAAATAAAATAAAATAATGCCATTTACTTATTCACATGGATATTATACTAATCGAATAATCACATGCAATATCAATAACAACTTTCATAATGATGGAATGCATAATTCCAGACTATCATAATCACATATCCAAGGTCTCGTACCAAGACTACAAATATGTTTTTGTCAAGGCCTTGTGCCAAGACACTATTTTGTCTCATGTGACCTACCGATGCATCGAAGAGCTATAGCGAGATCTACCCGTCACTTAATAAGTCCAATGCATTCCTCATATGAACATGTTTAAACATAAGATAAACATTCGTATAAAAACTAGCATATGAAATGTCAATACTTTATCCACAAACCATGAATGGTATAAAAATTGCACATCCACAGTAAAACATAACTCATTTGATAAAATATAGAAGATTGTATTGTATCATATTAACTTCAATTGATAACAATGAATGATATTGACATAGATGAAAATAACCATCAAATCTATTTGAGAGAAATATCTCCCTTTTTTTGAAAACATTTAAAAGTAACACTATTTGTCAAGAAGTCGTTTAAAAATAGATTTTTGAATCAAAGTGTCCCATACCACTTTGAATCTTTTAAAAGAAGTTTTAATTTTAAACATTAATTTCCATATAAATAAATCCCTAAAACCATTTTTTAAAACATGGAGATTAATGAGAATGAGTTAGAAGAATAAGTCTTTAAAACATTTAAAAATGGTATTTTAATTAGAGTTTCTAACCTAAAAAGAGACACTTGAATAAAAATAATTGAGGTAATCAAAACATTTTAATATCATGAGAATAATGGTATTCATGATATACTATGTCAAAGTACATTATATACACCACATAAATGTGATTTGGTGTATAACAACAAAGAAGTCTCAATAGAATGTAAATTGAGATGAAATATCTCATAAATGTCGTATCCTTAGGTTAAGGATAAATCATCGACCTAGTTATGTGTGAAAAATATAAATACACTAAATATGATTGTATATTTGGTGTAAAACAATCAAAGTACATTCACACATAATCTTGTAAAAACAACACCAATGAATTTGATGTTTAACTCAACAAATGGAGAATGAGTTAAAATCACTCATATCAAATTCATATCGATGACTTGAGAAATTATCAATGGAGTGATTATGTGTATCAAAAGTATATCCACAGAAAGGGGAGTGGAAATTATGATATAATCACATTAATAGTGATTCCACACATAATCTTGGAGTAATATAATCAATGAAATATGTGTAAAGCCAAATGAGTGGAAATTGAAATTTCAAATTCCCTTATCGATTAAGTAACATACGAAACATACACCCATGAAAGAAGGATCATACAATGATGATGTAAATATCCATAAATTAATGTATATTACACAATGAATACAATCATGGGCAGTACACACACTACATGAAATAAATAAGTGGTGAACAATGGAATTCTCACGGAATTAAAAGTGAGATAAGAAACCCCTTACTTTGTACTTTTTCCTTGGACAAAGGTAGTTTAACCTCGTGTATAATGGTAAAATAATTGTTATTGAATTATAATAGAATAATTTTCATTAATATGATATCGTATATGATCTTTTTACATTGCTTTGTTAATAATATCTTAGAATTATAGTCATTTCAGGTGTTAACTTACTCGTTTTATTTTATATGTTTTGTTACATAAGTCATGTTTGTTATGGATAGGTTGTATCTTATGCATATCTAGAATTATATAAAGTCCTTAAATACTATTATTAATCATAAAATGATAATTATACTTGAATGGATACGATGGAGAAAGAATCTCTTCGCGTTCGTGGAGATGGTAGTCCGTATGTACGCACGAGCGACAATATCATTCATTTGATATTAAAATAATATATAGTTGGATGGTATATCATATATACAGAATAATTATCATGTTAAATTTATTATTTACATGAATTTAAAATCATTATTATACCCATCCAAATAATAATATGTTGAATAACAATTACTCCATGACGTGGAGACGGTAAGCCGTGCGTACGCACGTATGGTGACAAGTCATTCAAAGGATGGATAGAATACTGAATATGGTTGTTCAATATTTATAATAATATTATAGTATATTGGATATACTAGATTCATTATTTTATAATGGTAAAAAAAGAAAGAAGAAGTTGAAGAAGAAATGAATTTGAAAAAGGGTGGTGAAAACATTACCTCTTCTTCGGGTTCTTCCTTTTGATTTGATCAAAAGGGCTCCTTAGGGTGGGTTTCTGATAAAACTAATTCCCCTAGGTTGTATTTAGTGAAGTATAGAGAGTATTTGGGCAGGGTTTGGCCTAACCAAAAGGATTTTAAGGTGTGAAGTAATGAAAAGGGTGAGTGCCCTTTTATAAGAGGTGTGGGGGCACCTTTGGAAAAGCTAGAAATATTATTTTATAATAAAATCATATTAGGTTTAAAATGGATAAAAAGTGTATTATTTAAATGTTAAGGTGGGTATGGGTCTAAAACCAGTCAACCAATATAATTTATACAGGTTTGGGTCATTATATTGAACTTATCTTTAAGTATTAACTCTTCATTAATTAGTTTCACTTTTACAATGTCTCTTTGTATTTTTATATTATATTGTTAATAAACTTACTATATACATCCAAGAGACCCCCTAGTGGTTCATTAATGATACAAATAACATGATATAAGTCTTTCTTCCGATCCTTAGATTTTTAGGAATTTAATATCAATTAATAATATAATATTTGTTTTAAAAACTCTTTTATGTCATTTTTTACACTATTCAATAATTGATTTTTGTGAAAATCATAACAGAATTATTACTTAGAAAAAGGTTTATTAAGTAAATAATAACAGTCCATATTAACATATAAAATTAGTTTAATTTATAAAAAGTCTCAAATTATATTTATTTGGATATTTATAATATCAATTATTTTAATTTTTCACTATTATGGTAATTACTTCATCACCATTGTTTCATAAATAAATTACATTTTTAATGTCTAAAAATTATAAATAAAATATAGTTATATAGGAAATATTATTATCTTTATAATAAATATTTATAGTCGAAAATAAGAAATATATAACCATATGGAAAAATTGTTTTTCTAAAAGATATTTGCTTTTGTCATTTTTGTATTTATTTTAACTTAATTAAAATAAAGTGTCCCTATCACCTACAAGTGGCTCCATGGGGTTCCAAAATCGACCCAAATATGACCATGGTCGGACATGTATCCACCAATAAGGGTAGGACATGTTTTAAGGTAGTTTAGTATTATTATAATATTAATTTTTAACCCTTATTTACCGGATTTACCCTTAACAATGGTAAATAAAATATTTACCGAAGTAATTATTCAAAATATCTAAAAATAAAAGTTACCTATTTACACAATATGAAAATCCTAATTCCAAATATGGAATCCATTTTTCCAAATTCAATACACAGAAGTGGAAGAAATTAATTTAAAATTAATTCCCGTTGTTAAAACAAAAAGTGTATTCTTAAGAGATAATAACTATCAAAAGATTGACACTTGTTTATGTCTAGTTTAATTGTAAAATTATGTACAATGACCAACATTGTATTAAATGGTAAAAATATATTCTAAATATACTTTAAAACCACTCAATATTATAATCTATCACTATAAATGATTTTGATTAAAAAAGTTGTTTTTAAGTATTTTTCACTATTCATAAAAATTGGATGTTCTCAGAAAAATACAAAAAATTCAACTTAGGATAATTTCAATATTCTGAATCAAAAAATGAAGTCAATTTTGAAATATAAAATATATATAATTTCAAAAATTAGGTATTACTATTCATAAAGGCTAGTTTGATTGGTTGTGGTGTGTTAGAACTCGATGTTGTGTACAACACACGCTATCACATTATTCAAAGAGAAGCGTACCGTAGAAGCTTGGGGTGTTACATAGATGTCATGCGTCAATATTCCATGAGTGTGATCATATGGTCCCTATTTTTACCCACCGTTAAAATAGCTCATGTTCGACTAGGGGGATGTAAGTAACACCTCATTAGGATCTCTATTAATATGTGAGACCTCATTTGTAAATCCCATCATACAAGGAACAACGAAGAGTCTGATTCCTTCCATATTCAGGATAGTAGGCTACCTCTCCTTGAAGTTCAAGAACTACTTTTATTATCATGGCCATTCCCAATATCTATTCCCCCATTATATTAATAAATGTAATAAATCAATTGTTTCCCCTTGTTTCACACAATGTTCATGGATCACGTTCTCATAGGGAATTTATGTGAATATGTCACATGTGCCATACACCTCAGGGTTATAACTGAACTATAATTACACTAATTCCTTCTAGATATAGAATATATTGTATGTCTCATTGAGACTCATGCTCAAATATCTGGTATCTTTTAACCCCCCCATATAACTCCTTCCACGTGACCTTAAACTACACCGGTTTTAAAAACTACGTGGGTTTCTGATTCATGCAATAATCAAGATATGCAAAACATCCCATAATGGCTCAATTATGTCCTCAATTTATTAATCACCTCCATACATGGGGGAACATCCCAAAGATAATTTTCACATAGCTTCACCCTATAATAAACCATATATTAACAACGAGTAATGAATATCCTTGGATACATGTAGATGGAATCACCCAAGAGGACCTACTATTTTTCAAATAAAAGTGAATTAACCCATAATCATTTCCTTAGGGTGACCAGTACTATATCGGGATTAGGAAGAGATTCATGAAAATATCTTAAATATATAAGAGATTCCCAAATATGGAAAAAAAATTCACCACAAAATAGTATTTTGAGCCCAACCTCCCATCTGCTAAACTAATGTGATTCCCCAAGTGCCATTGGGCTGGAAAACATTGGTGACCACCGGACATTGGAAAACATGTTCATACCAACCTATCGATAAGGGTACCATTTTGAGTTTCTAGGGAAGACAAAACAAATTGAAAACTATATTCACTATTAATGGATACCATAAACTATCCCATGATCAAACCACAAAAGAAAATTCCATTCCATATTCCACATCGAAACCCAATGAAATACTCACCAATGTTGTGGTATGTGTCATGATGTGATATGACCATATAAAATATTAATTATTATCCTACGAATATTTCTTCTCTTTACCCTCCATCTTATAAAGTTCATGTGATGAAATATTATTGATGGCCTCTACCATTTTTTTCAATAACATGATAATGGGAAGAATGGTTAATGTGAGTATTTTACTTTTTATAATGAAATTTTAATTTATAAGTACTGAAATTACTAGCATTTTTATACAATATTATTCAAAGGACCCAAAATATAAATATAATATTATAAATCATTTAATTTATTCTATATTTCATTTTGACTTCCTTTTAGGGAAAAATATTGACCTATTTGGTAAAATGTCCTTTGGAAGTAGGAATGATCATGAACAATATCGTGATGTTTGGAGGGTATATACATGTAACATTAATACTCTATATATATAAAATATATACTATATTTTTTTTCTTTAATAAGTATAGGGTATAATAAATAAATATTGAATGTATTTTAAAATTATGTAATTTCATTGTGGATTAAAAAGAGTTTAACATCATTGAAAGAATGAAGTATCCTTGTATTGTAATTTGATATGGTAAAATGGTTCCTAGATAGTGGCAATTGTCAGCTCTAATGTTTACCCCCCATAAAAAATCAATGGTCTCTCCTCCTTAAATGTATGTGTGGTGGACTATATTAAAACCTCACCTATAGAGTACTATATGGGAATTCATCCTTTTCAAGAGAAATAGTTAACTCTTCCACAATGGATCTATGCATTTTTTATTTGATCTCATTGATGAATCCCATTTCAAAGGAATTATATTGTTGTACAAATATATAAAATAATGAAATAATTTTATGTTAATAATGGATAATGTTTTTATGATGTGGGTTTTATTTTATTTATTCCTTTCATATAATTTTTGGTAAATAGATATTCTACCCTATGATGTGTGATGTAAAAGCCTATCTCATGATGATCTTGTTCCAACAAGGGTGTAACAATGTTGTTTAGTGAATCAACTTGACTATTCTATTAACATGGAATATGGGATAATATTGTCTTCTAGTGGGATCCATACATCACCTATCATTCAATGTAAATAAAATGAATAATATCATACTTATTGATTGAATAGTCACAATCAATTTTCTTGATCAACAAATATGAGTTACCCCGATTTTCATGTAACACCCACAAAGTAACTAGTATGTACAATATTAATTTTTGTTTATAATTAGTTATTTATTAGAGTTACCAAGTTTTAGGGGGCTGAAATATGAGATTTAAGAAGAAATTGACTGTTTATAGAGTCGTTGCATGGTTGGTTTAACCATGTAACTTACTATGATAAAAGTTATTGAGGGTGTTATTATGATTTTTATAGTTTGGGAAATGTTTTACAACCTATTTGACACTATGAGGTTACCATGTGACCCATTGTGGGTGGATAGTGGCACCAAAATGGTAGGCACACTATTTTCTGAACATTACAGTCAAAATTCACGACTAATCTTGATTATATAAAGAGTTATGTTTTACTATTTTCCTTTTGATATATGACCCACTACCCTCAACCTTTTCATCCCTCCACAGGAATCTACTCTCTCAAAGCTTGAATCCTCTCCCTCCATTTAATGGTGCGTTTCCATTGGATATCTTAGGGTTTGGCTTGAGGTAATCCCTTTTACTCTAGAATTATTCCTTCATTTCACTCATGTATTTTCATTTTTCCTCAATTTTAATGGGTATGTGTAACCGTAAGATGGTTATGGGTGTAATATAGAGTTTTTGATGGGGGGAAATTGTTTGGTTTCAGTTATATTAGGTGTTTGAATCCATTTTCTACCTCTTATGCATTGTTGTCGTTTAAGGAAACGATCGTTGGACTAAAACAGAGGTATGTGTCTGTATTTTTGGGTAGCTTTCAATTATTAATTTAAAACATATAATATCGTATTTTATTTTTTGTTTAAATTTCCAAACAAATAAATAATACATTATTTCTATTCTATGTTTGGTTTTCATTTTAGATTTTCTTTTGAAAATTGATCTTTTAATGTGGGTTTTTCATAATTATAGTGGATTCTATGCAGGATAAATGAATTATAAAATGTATCAAAAAGGTTATTTATTTTAAAATGGATTTTTGAAATTATTTTATTATTGAATTTTCCATTTGAGAAGGTTTATTGCAATGATATTAATGTTTATTGAAAATTGGTATGTGTGATGGATTTGAGTTTTATGGAACATGTTATATGGTTTTCTTGGATAGGATTTTCACTTGGGATAAATGAGTATTTACTAAGGGGTATATTAAATAGGCCATCTGAGCCTTCATAAAGAATACCATGAGACCTTTCCTTTTTGGATTCCAAGGGACTGTTAGATCATTTGGGTAAGAACACTAGGAGAACTTCCATGATTGGTTATTGTAAGAGAATGACTGATCATGGATTTATGCTCAGGGAAGACCATGTGAGCTTCCATTATTGAATATCTAGCTAGAAAACCTATGTTTAAAAACACATGATTGTCATGTTGGTTAGATTCCAATGTGAGCATTACTATAGCCAGATTAATTTATATATGTTATGCATATTATTTGTGGCATATAATTTGTGGCATATTTATTGTGATGATATATGTTGGACCATTTATTGTTTACTATATGATTATGATAACATGTTTTCCCTTCATAATATGAAAGGTTTATATGAAAATGGAATGGAATTATGATGGTATAGATTTAAACGTTTTTCAATGTAATATATGGGTCTCTATGGGTAAAATATTTAAATAGACTCATGGTGTAATCCTACTATGGTTGATATTCCACATCCTAATTGGGCTTTCAATAATTTGGATAATTAGATTTTTAGATCCTACATAAAGGTTGTGGAACGATGTGCCTGTGAGGCTCTTCTTAATTTTCCCCATCTATTTGTTTTTGAATGAGATGTGATCTCAAGGGGTTTTGATCACGTGGAGTAAATTTTCAATTTTTTACAAATTTGGATGTTTTTTATGGCTTGTTTTGGTCTTCTTATGATGCAATTTAGTTTTCAGCTTTTGACCTGAGATTCCATGTAGTTTTCCAATTATGGAATGTTTTTAGATGATTTATTTTATTGTTTGTGATTTTTTCTTATCTTATTCGATTTAATATAATGATATTTCCTGAAAACGTTTTTTATGGATGTATTATACTAGTTTACATATTGATAAAACTTTACTAAGATATAGTTTTTTATTCCCGTTGCTTTTCGATATCCTGTGGATATTAGAAACGCACATCGGGCCATTTGGATGGCTGGATCCGGTGATGGGTTTCATCAAACTAGGTTTTAAAATTTCCAAATATTATTACAGGAGGGTTTTTATTTTGGATTCAGTGGTAAATTACATTTAGTACCATAAAAAATTGTTTATTAAAAATGAGGGTGTTCCTAGACAAATCTACATCATGTAGAACCTTATATTTACATTGTAGGATGATGGGTTTTTATGTTAGAGAATATTTATTTCTATTTTATTATATTTTTTTGTAATTACTAGTCACTGTTGATTCCTAGGTTGAAAAACATGTCATTTTGATTTATAGGTCCAAAACCGGGAGGTTTAGGGGATGATCATATTTATTGGTAACATTGTGCATCCCATGCAGCCTTCGCTACTGATTCTTGTGTCACCATCATGGATGGAAGACAAATTTCCTAACTATGTATCCATATTGTGAAAATGTCAAATAAATACGAATTTGGATGTTTTCTATCCTTTTCTTTTGGATTTTCTTGTGATAAAAGTGTTTCTGTTACTATATATAAATGGGGGTTCTTGTAGATATTTTTTGGTGCTTAAGGTTAAATTGTGCTTGATGATGATTTTATTTTTTTGTATAATATGCGATGCCTCCCAAAAGAATATCATCCCGGAATAGAGAGGGTGTTATGTAGAATAAACCATAGGTGAACACTCTGATTCATCAAAATTTGGGGCAGTCATAAAGTTATATGATACAATCCTTGGGTAACGCCGGTGGTTATGATAAGATGTAGACTATGGACAACAATCAAATGTTCTGTAGAAAAAATACAATAGTGTTCAATGGATATAAGGGACATAATGATTCTATAGTGTGGTTAGATTTTTTTGAAGAAAATATTTCATTTCATGATTTCATATAATACCTATAATGAAGTCATTACCGCATATGTACTGGAATGACATGTTAGGAAGTGTTGTGAGTCAATGGTTCTATAGAGGTGAAAATATGACCTCACTTGGAAAAATTTTAATGTGGATTTCAATCTGCAATTCTAACAGTAGACCTTTAGTATGGTGATGTCCCATGAGTTTCAAAATATTGAAATTTAGAATAATTCAGAAATGGAGTGAAACACTAGATTTATCAAGATGTTTCTTGTTTATCAGGATATCTTAATGAATGACTGTATTAAGGTTCTACATTTTGATATGGGATTGAGGTTAAATATTAGATATGTTCTCATATTTTTTCTTACACAGACTAATTCAAAGGTTGTTGATAAAAAGGACATATAAAATAATAACCTTTCTAACAATATTTTACATAGGGTTGTTCCTTCTATGGAGAAAATCTAGTGCTATTTATTAGTGTAGAAGGGAAAGCATGATATGTCCAAAAGGGAAAATTGATGTAGTGTCTAGAAATCATTGAGTTCCAATCTTTTATATTCTTTAGGAAATAAGACAATTTTTTAATCAATTTTTGAAGGTGGTATACACCAGAAATCATTTCTCAGAGACACATATGAAAAGGAACATGTGTGGGTATTTAAGGAATATCACATGATTTTATTAGTTGGAATCATGAGGTAGGAGTGTTGGAACTATTTTTTCATGGAAATCTTAATTGTGGTCAAAGGAATCCAAGGATTTAGTATCTCAACCTAATTGAATGGGATATTATCACTAGGGAAATATGATTCATGGTTTGTTTGAGCAAGGGTATATCCATGATTAAAAGTTTATTCTTGAGTGATCAGACTTTTCGGAAACCACTATGAAAGGTATGACGTATATTTCATTATTTAAATCATCAGTTTTTTCTGAAACTGGAACATCTCATTCATTTAGTTATTTAATTATTATATATTATTTGGGTATAAGGTATGAATTAATTATTATGTTATTTATTTTATGAAACAAACTTGTATGAATAAAGAGATAAGTTTCATGTTCCCTAAGTGTGGTCTTTTAGTTGATGGCATGGATGTAGTTTGAGAAGTCAGTGTTTTATACAAGGATGCTTTCTACATTATAAATATCATACATTGGTTGATTATAATTAAAGAACAATACAATTTTAATCACCATAATCTCATGTTCCTTAATCCTATTAAGATTACACATCCCTTACATTATTACTATGATTTCCAATTAGGGAGAGTCAGTTCAATTAATATTGATTTGGGGTTGGTATCATGATAGTTTTCCCAGTTTTTTGTCAATTATATTAAGTATATTTTAATTGAAAAAGTTAAAATATTGATTGAATGTTATCCAAATGTTTTCCATTGGATATTTTAGGATTACAACACCTAAGAGAGGTTAATTTTACTATTGATTTTATAAATAAGTTGAACCTAATTTCAATACAAAACTTATAAGAAGGCTTCATAAGAGCTGAAAGATTTGATGTTTCATCAAGAGGATATTTAAGGAAAGGGATTTATGGATCCTAATGTGTCACCATGGAATTCAAAAGTTCTATTTTCAAGAAGGAATACAGGGTCCTTAAACATTTTATAAACTATCATTGGTTAATGAGGGTGACCATGAAAATGAATACTCAATGTCTAGGATTGATGAAATTTCTTATAGTCTCATGGAATACTATTATTTATCAATGATATATATTCGATTAGGGTATCACAAGTTGAGGGTATGTAGAGACGATGTTCTAAATACCACATTCGAAAGATGGTTTGTAAATTTTGATTATATGGTTGCGTCAATCAAGGAAAATAATTCTCAAGATATAATTATATATTTGTCAAAAAAAGATGTTCTATCTCTTTTTGGACTCCTTCATGGTTGTATATGTGGATGAATTCTTGTTTTATTACAATTTAGGTGGAGCATGTTAAAAATTAAGATTTTATTTTGGGTGATGTTAGATAATATCATCTTTATCCTAATTACTTCATGTTTTAGATTGGGATTCATTATGAAATTTTTTTAAGCAGCATGATTTCCAAGATTGGAGTTTTAGTGGGTATAGAAAATGATCAAGTAGTAATGTATTGGGAGTGGCGATGAATTAGGTCAGAATCTATATATTTTTTGGATTGTCTCGGTACTATAGTCATTTTTTTGTACATACCTTAGATATAATCACCCTTGAAAATTTATAATACAAATGAGGTGATGTTTGAGTTATGAATGGAACCAAAGGGATTGTGAGTAGTTTTGGTCCCATCTAACATATCCAACTATAATAATTATGCATTTTTGTGACCAAGATGATAATGAATTGATAAAGGTTTCAAGAGTTTTCTTCTGTTAACTATGAATGATTTGAAAAAAGGAAGTCACATCACTTTTTTTTGGAAACAATTGGTTTGGGTTTGTTTTGAAGGGAATCTAACCCATGATAATTTTTACAATTCTTTGATGGCTTGTATTTCATATAAATATTGAGTTGATTTGAGAAATTTGTATTCCATCTTGATAGAAGAAACACGGATTGAAGGAGATGGTGCCAATTAAAATTGTATTCAGATGGTTTTTCAAAACTACTAGAAAATAAAGCATTGGTTCCTATTGTTTTTCAAAACAATCAAAAAAATTATTGAAATGGTTCCTATTGATTTTCAAAAAAATAAATAAATAATATTATCTAGATTTTATCAATTGTCTTCCAAAACCATTGGATACCATGTGGAAGTGAAAAGTGGTGATGATTGAATATGTAATGCCAATTGGAAATGGTGATGCTAATTGGAAAGGTGATGTTGATGGAAGATGAGACATAAACTGTTTTTCAAAACAATCATATTCATGTAGTTAAAAATTAATGAGATGGTGTCGATTGAGAATGAAGCCTATTCCCATTGTTTTGAATCGTATCTAGTTAGATCGACCTTATCAGATTGTATTGTATCATATTCTGGAAGATCATTGTCTTTATATTGTATCAGATCATTTCTAGTAATCGTAACCAGGATGATCATATCTAGAATGATCCTAAAAATATTGATCATATACAGAATGATCTTATCTTGCATGATAGTGACTAGATTGATCATATCCAGAATGATTGCAATCAGAATTATTGTATCTAGAATGATCGTAACCAGAATGATCTTAACCAGCAATCGAAACCAGAAATCAGATCCAAAATGAATGGATTATGTATAAAATTATCCGGATCATTTATATTTTGAAAAGACCATTCATGGGATGAGATGAAAATAAGGGACCAATAATGTATGGAAGGTTAAAATAGTTTGAAACTAAATTCATATGATGATAAATCTGATCCTCAATGATTTCAAAGTCAAGAAGGTATTCATGATACTGTCACATGTTGGTGAATGATGTTTTTTTTTTCATGTGGGTAAATATAAATCAAGATAAAATGATATTAATGAGAGAATAGTCAATGGTGGAGCCTTTAATTTCTAAAGGGTGATTGTATATCAAGTGGATAACTTTATTTCATCAAACACATTCAATTCTTATGGTATCAAGAATTGTTTGGATGAAATCAATATGAGGGAATCGGTTTCAGACCCATGTATTTATCATCAATTGTAATTTTCTGAAATTTAACATGGGAGTTTGTAAAATAATATATGATGATTGTATAATATTCAAGAAGAAGCAAGAAGTGTTTAAGTCTTCATATTTTCTATAAGATTCCAAGAGAAATGCATATATGGTAAAATTTTAGTGAGCAGGAAAGTGTTTTGGGATTCCCGGCTAAACTTATTTTCTGTGACCTATAAAAGGCATGATATATATTGTACTTGTGTGACCTGTATAAGAGAGAGAATATTTGAGTTTCTAGAGAGAAGAAGAGATCAATTATTTTTTCATTTACAATTGTTTTTGGTGGTGCTGATTCATTTATTTTCTATTCAGAAAGACAATTTTATTTAGGAATTGAAGTTGTATTGATTCAGCCCTATTTTTTCTATTTGAAATTGGATTGGGATCCTTGTATTGAATAAATCAGATTGTTATCATTTTTTTGATATAATGGTAATGGTAGGTTTGTATTGAAAAAATTAGATTGGGATCCTGGATTGGAAAGATTCATAATGAATGCTTTGTATTGAAAATAATTAGACAGGGTGCTTTGTTTTGAAATATTCGTACTCAGAGAAGATCAAACTCGGTGATTTATAACAATTTCATGGAGGTTATTACCTTTCCCTAGGGTAAGGAATTTATGGATTGTATTGAATACATTTGTTGAATATAAAATAAGAAAAAGTAACATGAGCTGTTAAAAATCCAATCATATTACTATATTATGCTAAGAGGGTGCACATAAACTATTGGTATTGTTTCATAGTGCTACATGAGTGTATGGTTACTTCCTACTCATTGTAATCCATGGATTGTATTTTATTGGATCATTTCTAAACCATAATAAGGACGTAGCTATTCTTAATGAATAGTACACCCTATAAATATTTGTGTTCCTTTGGATGTGTGTGCATTTGTTTCTCAGTAGGGAATTGAAATCCTAAACAAGAGGCAAAGGTTGTTTCAGCATAAAAGAAACATTAAAAAAGATGTACCACTAAATCACTCCCTCTCCCTCTTAGTGATATAATACATGATTGGGCACTTTCAATTGTTATCAGAGCCCAGTTCCATAGGTTTTTCATTGGTGATGGAGATTGGGAACTGTGTGTACAATGATGGTATTCAATTATTTTATGGAAATATCTGTCACATCTAGAAATATATAGTGATTACATATCTTATTCCTATCAGTTATGATGTTCTTAAAGCTGAACCAATTGGGTTTCCTCCCATTGATGATAGATATCCACTTACACCAGTTGACCAGATGTTTCATGAGAATGATGGAAGGTCGAAGAATTCTATATTATCATCACATTATA
Organism: Viscum album; assembly: GCA_963277665.1. Taxonomy (NCBI): domain Eukaryota; kingdom Viridiplantae; phylum Streptophyta; class Magnoliopsida; order Santalales; family Viscaceae; genus Viscum; species Viscum album. The sequence continues at coordinate 130,238,512 of OY728134.1, read as the reverse complement.
AAGTTAATTCTTGATAGTGAAAAGTGTTCCACAACTAAAAGAATATGTGATAAGTTAAAAATCATATACAAAGGAAATAAAAAATTGAATAAAGAAATTTTACAAATATGGATATTGATGTATGAAGATTCGAAGATGGGTGAGAATTAATATGTTAGATAATTATTTACCAGGGTGAATAACATTATGAGTACTATTAGATGTCTTGGTAAAAATGTGAAGGACTCTATAGTTTTTGAAGAGATCTTGATAATCCTACATGAAAAATTCTATTCAAAAGTTTCTTTACTTGAATAAAGAGATCATGAAACATTATCTCTTGATAATTTACATTTCACTCTTATCAATTATGAATTGAGAAGAGAGAATCCTATGGAGATAAAAACAATGTTTGATAATGAAATGTCATTGAAGTATATGAAGAAAGAAAAGTCAACAAATATTGTTATTGAAGTTGAAAATGGTGATTCTGACATAGAAAATGAGGTATATCAAAATCGAAACGAAATCCTATCCTTGTATTATAATAATGTGAAAAGAGGTAAAGGTAAATGAAAACTGAATATTCCTTTGAAATGTTATGAATGTGGAGGTATTGTTCACTTTGCAGCTAATTTTCCATAAAGAATGTAATAAGGGGATACTCATATTGAACAAATAAATACAATAAGATATTGGAAGAAAAAGGGAGACAAAAGAAAAGAAAAGAAATTCATGAAATCAAAAACATGAAGTCTCTTTTCCAAATATGATGAAGAATAAGAGAGTGAAGCTTAATATAAAAAATCTCTTATGTATTTTGATGAAAATAATTTTATTAAAACAATGAATGATGATGAATTTGGAATCAGTATTTTTGAAGGAGAAGAAACTCAACTTGAAATGTATATGAAATAAGAGTTCAGAGAATGTATGAGAAATATAATATGTCTTGAAAATATAATAAAGTGTAAGATGAAATCATAAGCAACCAAGAATTTTTTTATGGCGAGGATGAAAATTTGATTAATGAGAATGATGATTTTTTGAAATCTTTTGAATATTAAAAGAATCGTAATGAGTATTTAGAGGTGAAGTTGAAAGTAAAAGATAATGATTGTGAACTTGTCCAACAAAACTCTCTCAAACTAAAAAAGATCCAGGTTTCCAAAACTTTATCACTATTGTTGGTGAATTTTATCGTAATAGGAAACATGAGAAGGTTCAACAAATGACACATATAAAGGGTGATAAGAAGAATGAAATTGTATTTTAAATGAATAAATTTAGGAATATTGTGTATGTGGCCAAGACCAACAAGGTTTGTAATGTTTTGAATCATTATAAATAAGGAAATGTTTCCAATAAACATGGTTCTAATAATTAAAAATTGAAAATAAGAAATCTAATTTAAAATATAATATTTAGTGAATCTGCAATGAAAGAGAAGAAAGTGGTAGAGAAACACATTCACAATTCTGATCGGTGTAGAGGTTTCAAATGAAAATATTCTTTCTAATTGTATTGTAGGTATTGTGGGGGATTTGGGAACACCGAAAATATTTTTTGGTTCAAAAAAAATATTACTATTATACCATAGGTTATAAAAGGAAGCGATTTTGGCAGTTTCAATCTCCTCAAATTAAGAAAAATGATAATTTTGTCTTCAAGAAATCACAAAATCATGAAGTGGGGATTGAGAATATTTTCAATCCCCTAGAAAAAATTTGCGAAAGATGTGAACAACTTGGACACCTTACAAAAGGATGTATTCTTATATTATTGACTCAGTAAAATATTCTTAATTCTTAAAAGATGAGGGTAAAGAATAAATATAAAGTAGAAAAGTTTCTTTTTGTTGTAACTGCATTAAAATCCATAAAAAGAGAATGACCCCGAATACATGATAGTGGGTGTTTATATCACATAAAAGTAGACTTGAATGTGTTGGAGGATGTTAATGATTTAATAGAAGGCATAATGACATTTGGAGATGAAGAATCATTGAAAACAAATGGTGTTGGGTCATCCATCATTGGAAAAAAGATGATATCTAAGAAAAAATTGTATGTTGTTTGGCTGTAACAAAATTTGTTAAGTGATTCAGAATTGTGTGACGAAGGTAATGAGGTTATCTTCCAAAAAGTATGATTTTTTCTAAATAGTGGAGAAGGTGGTAATATTTATACAGGATGCCAACGTACAAAATGAAACTTTTTTCAGGTTGTTGCTTCAAAAAACTCTTGTAACATGAGTATGGTGGAAGAGAATTTTTTATGTAACTAAAGTATTAAACACATGAGTCAGAGAAACATGATAATGTTATTCAAAAATTATAGTGTCTGAGACATTCAGGTTTTCCAAAGAAGTAGAGATTTGTGTTTCATTATTTGTGAGAAAGAAATGATTACAAATTCTCTACATAAGAAAGATGATATTTGTTCAAAACAACCCATAGATTTGATCCATTCCGATATATGTGGGCCAATGAAAAAACAATCAACACCTAGATATAAGTCCTTCATTACATTCATTAATGATTTTACTTTTAGTAATTTTGTTATGTACATTAAACACAAATTAGATGCTTTAATCATGTGTAAATGTTTCATAAGAATAGATTAGAAAGAATGTTTGTATTCTATGAAGTAGTTGAGAACTAAAAATGGTGGTGAATATTGAAGAGAATATTTTGAAATCTATCTTCATAAGAATGGAATTCAGAAAGATTATAGCTCTCTATACACTCTCCTACAAAATGGGGATGCTGAAAGAATGAATAGAATCCTGGTGGAAATGAGAAGAATAATGTTATATGAGCATGAACTTTCTCATTACTTTTGGAGACATGCCTTGAGTACTGCTATTTATATCCAGAAATGTGGTTTCAATTGGACTCAATTAGCTATGAAATTCTATGAATTATTTCAAGGAAAAAATATAACTTGGAATCACTTTTGTGTTTTTGGGAATCCTTGCATTATAAAGAAGAAAGTGGGTACTATGGTATGTTTTTGAAGAATGGTGGGGATAGAATCATTATTGGATATTATTTTGAATGTAGAGGGTATAGATTCTTTATCAAATAAAAAATAATAATTTTTGATTTAGTTGATGTGAATGTGATTAATGTTTGTGAGAAAGAGAAACATGTACAGGTATAGAATAAAGTTAATAAAGTTGTAAAAGATAATTTGGATATAAATAAAAACAATTGTAATCCTAAAAAAGGTGTATAATAAGACTCAGTTATTTCCATTGTTGAGGAAGACAATTGAAAATATTATCCAAGTCTGAGGAAACATGTGGAAGCTCATAATATAATTGGTGATCAACATAAGATGGTTCAAAAAAGAAGAACAACCATTTTCATTACACACACATCTTTGTATTCAAAAGTGGAACCGAATAATGTGAAAGAAGCATTTCAGCATTCATAATGGGTTCAATCCATGAATAAATAATTGGATCAGATTGAAAATAACAATACATGGGAACTCATAACCAAGTATGAAAAAAACATCATTGGCACAAAATGGGGTTTCCGGAACCAGATGAATGAGAATGGTGAAGTTATAAGAAAAAAAATCAAGATTGGTTTGCAAAGGGTATTCACAAAATGAGTGTAACGACCCAATGTTTTTAATGGAAATTACCTTCTAATAAATATATCATAAAATCACATAATAATTAACTACTATGTTATAAGTGACCTTTAAACATAATTTAGTCATTTCTGTGTTTGAAATTTTGAAAATCTGACATACACGGTTGTGTTCAAGATGTTTTTTGGAGTCTAATCAAACAAAAATAATTTTTGGTGATTATTAACCTACCATTATTAATATTACACATAACCTTATAAATAGTGATATACTCTAATGAATAGTAACCTCACCTATGGTGGTATAAAAATAATATTAAAGTTGGAAGTGAGATATATCTATATTATTGAATGTGTTAATGAGGGTTTTAAAACTAGTTTTTGATAATAAATTATGCTTTTAATTAAATATTAAAATAATCATATTTAGGAAATTATTTTTGAAAAATTTACTTTATTTTTGGATTCTACACATCGAAAACTGGTTAGGGTGAATTTTTATGATTTTTCTGAAATACTTGAATTATTGATGAATAGTAAAATTTGGTAATTTTTCGTATATATACATTATAAGCTAAATAGACTGTTACTAGCATCATGGCTGATGTCACCACCCATGGTTAGAATTCACATGACCCATTTACTATACTTGGTCATGGAATACTTACTATTCTTTGTCTTGTGAAGGAATAATTAATGAAGGATTATAATATCATGAAATCCCTCCTCTCCTCCACTATAACAACCCCCCTTCACTCTTTATTCACTCCACTCCTCTCAAGTGTCATGCCTTCTCTAAATTCTACCCAAATCTCTCCCCAAGGTCCTCCCCCACGTCCAAAAGCTCTCAGCCTCCTCAAAAAACCAAAAACTCTCCCCTTAAGAGGTTCTCAAAGGAGGAAGTCTCAAGAGGTAAATTCCTCTTCCAAAATGTCTTCTTTTCTTTTAAGTTCTTTTATTTTTTTTCTTTCCTTGCCTCCCTTCACCATAATAGTATGATAAATCCAGTAACATAAATATACTAGAATTTCTTCATTCCAGTGGTATATTTAATTATCTTCTCTCCATTCCCCACCCTTTTATTTTTAAGAAATGAAAGCACCGTTTGAGATGTGCTAATTTAGCACATTCAAGGACATTTGTTTATCAATTTATATTATTATAATTAATTCTGGTTATGATACCATTTGTGTTATGGTTGAACCAAATAATTATTTATGTAATATATCCGATTTTGGTTCTGTCATCCTTTGGTTAAAATGGAATTAAGTTATTAATCACAACACATTCATTGCAATCAAATCCATTGATCCACAAAAACGGTTATCACTATGGTTACTTATATAATAATCCTACTTCACTCTATGTATCCAAATTAAAACTAAAAACATGTAATATCTTGGATTTGAACTAATGAATGTAACTTAAATTCTAGAAAACCACTTTCATGTTTCATATAATCCAAACTTGAATATAAGTGAACCGATCTTTTACAGCCAAGTAAACAAACTAGCACGAACAATGAAATTGAACATTATAACTAATAAAAAGGATTTTAATGAACTAAAAAGGGTTATAATAAATCAATTAAATATATAGGAGGTTATGTAATTATTAATTAATAATCCTAATTTGGTTATTCAGGTCATTAATAACAAGTGGAGAACGCCAATGGATTTAAGGTAAGGGATCCTCCCTTTTTCACTCTTAATCAAGATTGTTATCTATGATATGCCATTTTTTGTGTAATAAAAATTGATGGGGTATTTTTATACACCATCCCCATACTTAGATAATGTTTTATAAGTGATCATAAACCCCTTATATCTTTCATCAATCCCTCTTGGGTACACCCGACACCATGACGGTAAAATCGTAACGAATTCTACCCAAACCTACTTCGTTCTTCCAGGTTTCCTTATCTTTATTTCAAAATGGTGTTATCATATATATTTATGTGAATAAAATGAATTCTGAATAGTTTTATGATATTGTAATATCAATACCCTTTCATCAAATTCTTTCGTGGATATACAAGTTTTTGAATGATTCCCTCCTTAGAACATTCTGATAAGCAAACCTGTTTTAAGGGGACTTCCCAAATTTTTACACTAATTTAAAGTTCACTCTATCCTCTATTTTAAGAAATCATTTCTTTATAAAATAAGTGTTTTTATTATCATAACCTTCATGATTCAATTCTGGTTTTATATAAAATAATGTCCTCTTTTCTATTTGAAAAGCTCTAGAGTGTTTTCATTAAAACCGCACAAAAATGTTTTAATGTTAATGTTTCTAAAATAAATTTCTAAAATGTTGTCACTTATATTTGACACCACTTACCATGTTATATACCTATTTTACACTATTAACTTCCATGTGTGTTATAATACTTTCCATTTATGGACACTTTCATGATACACCCATTGGATATGTTTAATGCCATGACTATGGTACCCAATTCATTCCATGGTTGCCCTTATGTTTAGGTATTGTTGATTATGTATGATTGTATTTGTGGTAAGAATATTTATGTGGAACTAATATTAATGAAAATGTTGAGATGGTTGCACCCAAATAGCGCTCCAATGCATTGGGTAAGGATAAGTCTCATGATATACGATGTGGAACGGGATTGTCGGTTAGCCTTGACCCTTACTGAAATGGGAAACGGGGTTGGCGGTTAGCCTTGAACCGTACTAAAGATATGATTTATGATTCTTCCAAATTTATATGATTCCATGAATATATTATCCCGTGATTATATTAAATTATTTTATAAGTTTCATGCTTTGGATATCATTATTTCATGCCTCCTAACTCATGTGCTTGAAATGAATCCTTATGTTCATTCCATTACTGGGATTTTTAGCTCATCCCTTTTTTTATGTGTCCCCCAAGGTACCCTATACAGATGTAAGAGCTCAAAAAGTGTTATAAGATCTTTATGGAGATTAAATAAATAATTTTTTAGACCCATGTTTATGTTATATGTACCAAGTATTCGAGACACTAGACTTAATGATCCTTTCCCTGTACTCTGATGACTAAATATGCTTGAAATAATGAAACAATTTATGTAAAAGGCTCGGGACACTATAGTTGGTAATAGAGGATAGTCTAGTCATTTATGGATATTAGGAATAGAGAACCTTTGTGAGAAGCTTATGGTTGGCACTAAGTATAAGAAAACAGTCCAAAATTTTGGTGAGTATATTGTAAGTGGTTTATCAAGAAATTCATCCATGTCTGGATATGAGCAGGTATAGGTAGATCTGGAACAGATGTATCTATGTGTAAAATCTGAAAAAAACTCTTTGAGTTAAACTCGAATGGGAACTGGTGCACGATAACGGGCCTTGCTGCACTCTTGGATATGACACTTTTGGGAGATATGCTTTGGTAGATTCATGAGCATAGTACAAAACATTATTAAGGGAAAAAAAATCCCATAAACATATATATTTATAAATATATCGAGGAAAACCGAGATATAAACCAAAGGAATCACAAGTCGGGGTATACTTTTTCTTTATAAGTTCATACTTTTAGTTTGAATGTTTCTTTTTATGCTCAATTGCTATGTATTCATAACCTTAAATTATACGTTCTTTTTTATAGATAATGGAGGGAAATAGAAGAAAACATTCTAACAACCAATGTGAAAGGAAAGGTAATGATTTCCATAATGACATGCATGATGTGATGGAATCAGGTGCTCAAAACATCATGGTAGTACTTTCTCAGTTGGCTCGAGTTATGAATAATAACTAGAATCAGGTGGAACACCCCCATCATCTAAGGAAAGAGAATGTTGCTATATAATCCTTTATGTGGAAAAGGCCTCCCATGTTTAGCAGGTCAACTGATCCCATCCTCGTAGAATAATGGATTAACTCCATTGAAATGATTTTATCTATCCACTAGTGTTCGGAAGAAGAGATAGTTGTACTTGCAGTCTATTATTTTGATGGGGATGCTGGTCAGGGGTGGACACTGATCATGAATAAAAAGTCCCAAGAGGAAATTGATTCCATAGATTGGGAGGAGTACAAGAGGATGTTTTTCAACAATTATTTTCCTCAAACCCACCATCTCAATATGGAATGAGACTTTCTTGGACTCGAGTTGAAGGAAGATGAGTCCATCGGGGCATGTGAAGAAAACTTTACAGGTCTTGAAGGGTTCACCTTTGGCTTTGTCATTAACACCGGAAGAAAGGTGGATCAATTCTTTAGTAGACTAAAGATGATTATACAAAATGTATTGGCGATTCGAGACTTCTATAGCTCTGAGGTGATTCTATGTTGTTCCCTCAAGGTTGAAATAGAGATTGGAGACTCTTAGTGGTGTCATGGGCCTAGTGTCAAGAAGCAATAAATGGATAAAATCATTGGTGGTTCATCAAAACAATCACATGATGGAAAGAAGCCTCACTTTCCCATTTGCAAGAATTATGGGAAGTATAATCTTGGTGATTGTCTCTGGAAAACCATGAATTGCTTCAAATGAAAGAAGTTTGGTCATTTAGCCAAGAACTATGGAAGGGATATGAAAAATCCTAATAATGTTGAAGAAGAATGGAAGGTTCAGATCAAAACTCAGCCTATAGTGCAGTGTTATAACTTCAAGGAGCATGGGTATTATGCCAACAATTGCCCTAAGCCGAGGGTTGTTGGAGGCAATCTGCAACAACCTCCAAGGCAACAAGGAAGGGATTATGCTATCACTACTGCTGAGGTGGAGCAAAAAAATGATGTGGTGATAAGTACACTTGTTATTCATTCAATAATAGTGAACATACTAGTTGATTCTGGTTCTATGAATTCTTTCATATCATGCATGTTAAGTAGAAATATTCAAACACCACCTCAAAATTTTGAGGAAACGTTATATGTGAGAACAACAAATGGGGAAATTATTGAATCCATGGTTTATACCTCCTCCCGATTAATGTATGTGGACTGAACCTCCCCGAAATTCTTGTCATACTTCCTTTAGTGGAGTTCGACACTATCATGGGCATGGATTGTATATCTTTGTACCAGGACAACAACAATTTTTGGGAAATAGAGATTACTCTTCACATCACGAAGCATACTCTAATTATTTATAAGTGCAAGGAGGAAGATGAGTCTCCTATAGAATGTTTGTCTCATGTTTGAATATTTCTTCCTTATGAGAATGCATAACTTTATCAAATTATTGAGACAAAGGAGAGAATCATGCTTGAAGACATGGACATCATGAGAGATTACACTGATGTATTCCCTGAAGAGTTTCTTGTCCTACCTTCTGACTGGGAGGTGGAGTTCACATTTGAAATTATCCCTGGATCTCTGCCAATCTCAAAGACACCTTACATAATGGCCACCATATAGCCGGAAGAGATGAGGAAGCAGTTACAGTAGAATATGGAGAAGGGTATTATATGCCCGAGTGCTTCACTGTAGGGTGCTCGATTCCTCTTCGTCATGAAGAAGGATGGATCAATGCGACTCTGCATTGATTATCGTGAGATTAATAAAATCACTATAAACAACATGTATCCTCTTCCATGAATAGATGACTTGTTAGATCAGCATCGTGGGGCCAGTTATTTCTCTAAGGTGGAACTTTGGTCGATATATCAACAACTAAAGGTGAAGAAGGAAGATATTCCCAAGACTGCCATTCGAATGTGGTATGGACAATATGAGTTCATAGTGATGCCCTTCGGACTCCCTAATGATCCCGCAAATTTTTTTTTATTTAATGAATATATTCTTTAGATATTACCTCGACAAATTTGTGGTGGTCTTTATTGATGATATTCTGATATACTCCAAGAGAAAGGAGGAACATGAGGAGCAATTGGAAACTGTGTTAAAGAATTCGCAAAGGGAGAAGTTGTATGCAAAGTACAGTAAATGTGTGTTATGGATAGAGGATGTATCATACATGGGGCATGTTATCACCAGGAAAGGGATATATATAGACCCTTTCAAGACGAAGGCAATTGAAGAGTGTCTGAGGACATCTTCTATAACAGAGATCCGCAACTTGTTAGGTCTAGCTAGGTATTATCGATGATTTGTGAAGAACATTTCACGATTTTCAAACCTAATGACCATGCTAACACGGAATGGAGTAATGTTCATATGGACACAGGAATGTGAAGGATGTTTCATGGAGTTGAAAAATAGGCTTATCACTACACCGGTACTCACACTCCCTTCAGGTGGAGAACTCTTTCTGGTGTATAGTGATGCTTCTAATAAAGGCATAGAATGTGTGCTAAGGTAGAATAATAATGTGATAGCATATACTGTAAGGCAACTAAAAATCCATGAGAAAAGATATCCCATGCAAGATCTGGAGTTGACACCTGTGATGTTTGTGTTGAAAATCAGGCGACATTATCTCTGTGGGAAAAATTGTGAGATATATACTGACTAAAAGAGTCCCAAATATATATTCAAAGAGAAAGAGCTCAATAAGTTCCAGTGAAGATGGATATATCTCATCAATTACTATGACTTCGTAATCCACTACTATCCTGGCAAGGCAATCAAGGTTGAAGATGCTCTATGTAGAAAGGATCAAGCATCTTTATCAATGAAGAGAATTGAAAGGGATCTGATCTTCTTAGATTTGAAAAGGAAGGACATGGGAATAATTAAGGGAGGAAAATCATAAATCATTTCTCAAATGATTTCTCAACCATCCCTCTTAGAGAAAATAATGGATGCTCAATAAAATGATGTGGAAATTCACAAAACGGTGGAAGCTGTTAAAAATGGGAAATCCTCTGATTTCAAAATTGATGAGGATGGAGTTGTAATATTTGGGACAAGATTTTGTGTACCATCTAGTAAAGAGATAAAGAAAGATATATTGAATTATCCACCTAGCTCGAACTTCTCTATCCGTGCTGGGAGTACCAAAATGTTCTGTGATATCCGAGAACACTTCTGGTGGGATAACATGAAGAAGGCGATGCAGAATATATATCAAGGTGCTAGGTATATCCGTAATTTAAAGCTGATCGAAAAAATTCCAAAGGTATGATGCCACCATTTCCTATACCCATGTGGAAAAGGGAAAATTCTACTATGGACTTTGTCAAGGGTCTCCTGAAGACATTGAAGGGAAATAATGTGTTATGGGTTGTGGTTGACTGACTCACCAAGACATCCCATTTCATCTCTATTCGGGAAGATATCTCGCTTGAACAACACGAAAAGTTATATGTGGAGGAATTGGGGAGACTGCGTGGTATTCCACTCTCAATTGTCTCTGACAGTGATCAAAGGTTCACATCTAAATTCTGGAGGAGTCTTTAACATGATTTAAGTAATGAATGAAATTTTAGCATGACCTATCACCCCCAGACTGATGGCCAATCAGAAAGGACTATTCAAACTCTTGAAGATATGCTTAGATCCTACTCTATAGAATTAAAAGTTGGTTGAGATCATTATCACCCATTGGTTGAGTTCTCATACAATAATAACTTCCACTAGAGTATTCATATGGCTCCATATGATGCTCTATAGGGAAAGCGATGTAGAACTCCAAACTATTGGGATGATGTTAGAGAATGAATGCTACATGGAACCGATATTGTTCCATAGATGACAGAGATGGTTCAAGTTATCCGGATACACATCAATGTTGCTCAATGTCGGAAAACAAGCTATGATGACAACCATCGGAGGGACTTGGAGTTCAAAATTGTAGATAAAGTCTTCCTTCAAATATCTCCATGGAAGAGAGTCATGCGATTCGGGGAGAAAGGGATGCTATGCCCATGGTATATTGGCCCCTTTGAGATCCTTGACCGCATAGGAGCCAAGGCCTATCGGCTTTCACTTCCACCGAATATGGCTCGAGTTCATGATGATTTCCACGTATCACTCTTGAGGAAGTACATACCTAATCTCTCACATGTACTAATCTCAGAGGTGGTGGAGTTGGAAGATGATCTCTCCTATGTGGAGCAGCTAGTAATGATTCTGAATCAGAAAGATAAGGATATACACACCAAGATAACCCATCTTGTCAAATAATTTTGTAGGAACCATAAGTTTTAGGAAGCAACATTTGAAATGGGGGAATCAATGAAGGAAAAGTACCCACATATGTTTTTGGCCTAAAATTTAAAATGAAATTTCTAGGGAGAAATTTCTTAAGGGGGAAAGAATGTAACGACCCAATGTTTTTAATGGAAATTACCATCTTATAAACATGCCAAAAAATTACATAATAAAGAAATACTAATTTATAGGTGATATTTAAACATAAGTTTGTGACTTCTGTGTTTAGAATTCTGAAAATCTGACATACACGGTTGTGTTGAAGATGTTTCTTGGAGTCTAATAAAATAAAAATAATATTTGGTGCATAGTAACCAACCCTTATAAATAGTAACATACCCATATGAATATTAATATAAACTAATGAATAGTAACCTCACCTATGGTGGTATAAAAATAATATTCAAGTTTGAAGTGCAATATACCTATATTTTAGAATGAGTTAATGAGGGTTTTAAAACTAGTTTTTAATAATAAATAATTATTTTTATTAAATATTAAAATAATAATATTTAGAAATTTTTTTTAGAAAAATGGACCTTATTTTTGAATTCTACAAATCAGAAAATGGATAGGGTGAATTTTTTAGATTTTTCTAAAATACATGAATTTTTTATGAATAGTAAAATATGGTAATTTACGGTGTATATATATATTATAAGCTAAATAGAATATTCCTAGAATCATGGCTGATGTCACAACCCATGGTTAGAATTTACATGACCCATTTACTATTCTTGGTCATTGAAGAATTACTATTATTTGTCTTTTTAATAAATAATAAATTAAGGATTATAATATCATGAAATCCCTCCTCTCCTCCACTATAAAATCCCCCTTCACCCCCTCTTCTCTCCACACCTCTCATGCTCCTAAAATTCTCTAAATTTTTCCCAAATCTATCCCAAAGGTCCTCCCCCACGTCCAAAAGCTCTCAGCCTACTCAAAATACCAAAACCTCTCCCATTAAGAGGTTCTCAAAGGAGGAAGTCTCAAGAGGTAAATTCCTCTTCCCAAATTTCTTCTTTTCTTTTATGTTATTTTCTTTTTTATTTCATTCCTCAACTCCATTAACCATAAGAGTACGAAAATCCAGTAACATAGATGTATTGAAATTTCTTCATTCCAAGGGTATATTTCATTATCTTCTATCATTTCCCCACCCTTTTATTTGAAAGAAATGAAAGCACCGTTTGAGATGTGCTAATTTAGCAAATTCAAGGACAGCAGTTTATAAATTTCTATTATTATCTTTAATTTTGTTCATGAAAACATTTGTGTTATGGTTGAACCAGATTATTATATATTTAATATATCCTATTTTATATTATTTAATCCTTTAGTACAAATTGAATTATGTTATAAATCAAAACATATTCTTTGTAATCAAATCCGATGATCAATAGAAACAGTTATCAGTATGGTTATTTATATAATAAATCAGCTACAATCTATGTAACCTAATTAAATTTAAAACCATGTAATCTCCTGTATTGGAACCAATGAATATATCTTCAATTCTGGACAACCACTTTCAACCTTCATATAATCCAATCTTGAATATAAGTGAACCGATCTTTTAAAGCCAAGTTTATAAATGAGCTCGAACAGTGAAATTGGTCCTTATAACTAATCAAAAAGGATTTTAATGAACTAAAAAGGGTTATAAAAAATCCATTACATATATAATAGGTTTTGGAATTATTAATTAATAAGACTAATTTGATTATTCAGGTCGTTAATAAAAGGTGGAGAACCCCAAAAAATTTAAGGTAAGTGATCCTCCCCTTTTCACTCTTAATCAAGATTGGTCTCTAATGTATAACATCTTTTGTGTAATTCCATGTGATGGGGTATGTTTATAAAACTTCCCCATACTGACCTATTGTTTTATAAGTGATGAGAAACCCCCTCTATCTCTCATCAATCCCTCTTGGGTACACCCGACACCATGCCGATAATGTTTTAACGAATTCAACCCAAACCATCTTCTTTCTTTCGGGTAGCCTTATCATTCTATAAAAATTGTGTTATCTTATCTATTAATTTTAATCCTATGAATTATTGATAGATTTAAAATATTCTAATATCATGACCCTTTCATCACTTTCTTTTAGGGATAGACATGTTTTTGAAAGATTCCCTCTGTAGAACTTTCTGATAAGCAAACATATTTTATGGGGACTTCCAAATTTTTTACAAAAACTTAATGTTCACTCTATCCTCTATTTTTAGACACCATTGTCTTTATAAAATCAGTGTTTTTATTATGAAAACCATTTTGGTTCAATTCTATATTTATATAAAATAATTTCTTCTTTTCTATTTGAATAGCTCTAGAGTGTTTTCCTTAAAACCACACAAAAATGTCTTATTGTTAATGTTTCTAAAATACATTTCTAATATGTTGGAACTTCTATTTGACACAACATACCATGTTATATTCATATTTTACCCTATTAACATCCATTTGTGTTCTAATCCTTTCCTTTCATGAACACTTTCATGATACACCCATATGATATGTTTAATATCATGACTGTGGTACACAATTCTATCAATGGGTGCCCTTAAGTTTATGTATGTTTGATTATGTATGATTGTATATGTGATAAGAATAATTATGTGGAAATAATATTCATGAAAATGTTGAGATGGGTGCACCCAGATAGAACTCCAATGCATTGGGTAAGGATAATTCTCTTGAGATGCGATGTCAAAGGAGATTGGTGGTTCGGCTTGACCCATAATGAAATGGGAAACGTGGTTGGCAGTTATCCGTGACCCATACTGAAGATATGATTTATGATTTTGCCACATTTATATGATTCCATGTTTATATGATCCCATTATTATATTAAAAATTTTTATAAGTTACTTGCTTTGGATATCATAATGTCACACCTCCTAACTCATGTACTTGAGATGTATCCTTATGTTCATTCCTTTACTGGGATTTTAATCTCATCCCTTTGTTCATGTGTTTTCCAGGGTACCAAATGTAGATGTAAGAGCTCAAACGTAGTAAGTAGCTCTTTATGGAGATTAAATAAAGAAGTTTTTTAGCCCCATGATTTATGATATATGTATCTATTCTTCTATGACACAGGATTTAATGATCTTTGGGTTATACTCTGATGATTTACTATGCTTGAAATAATGAAATGTTGTATGTAAAAGGATCGGGTCACTATAATGTGTGTATTGATTTTGATGAAACCATTCATCTAGTGGGAGGACATGAAACAATAAAAATCTTTCATTTTATTACAGCACAATGAGGCTAGATAATCATTAAAATGTATTTTAAATCTACATTACTAAATAGTGATCTTAAATAAGTGGTTTACATTGAAAAAATGTTGTTTTCTTATTGTAAAATATGAAGTTTATGTATGTATATTGGTAAAGGCATTGAATGTCCTAAAACATGCCATGAGGGAATGGTATTCTAAATTGGGTACATTATAAAAAAATATTGATTTTAACAAAGGAAGACTGGACATAAATATTTCCATTGTAGAAATTCTAGAGTATTCCCCCATTTTAATTTTTATTTTGATGATATTTTATTTGATCAGAATGATGAAGAATGCTATGAAAGATTTGGTGAAAAAATGAAAAATATATTTGAAATGTCCATATTGGGAGAAATGAAATACTTTATTGGGTTAGAAGTACAACAACATAAGGAATAAAATTTCTTTTCCCATGAAATGTAAGCAAAAGAAATTCTCAATAGGTTTGGTATGTGAAATTAAAAACATATTTCCACACCCATAACAGTGGTAAAAAAACTAATTAATGATAGAGAAGGAAAATAAGTGGACCAGAAAGAGTGTCAAAATATAATTGGAAGCATATTGTATTTGACTACCTACATGCCCAACATAGTTTATGAAATTACATTACATGAAATATTTTATAGTGATCTATGAGAATCACATCTTATTTCTGGAAAAATAATTCTCAGATACATTAGAGTGAAACCAAAATTCATAATTAGTTATTACATCTCATAACGTATTGATTTATTTGGCTATACAAAAGTTGATTGGGAAGAAAATGTTGAAAATAAAATATCTACATCTAGTGGTTTATTATTTTTGGCAAAGAATTTTGTTGGTTGGAATTTAAAGAAACAAAACTCAGTAACTCTTAGTACGACTGCATTTAAGAATGTTATTGCTACTCAAGCCATTACTCAACTTATGTGGATGAAATCACAATTAAAATATTTACTTATAGAATTGATGTTACCCATGATCTTGGGATGTTACAATCAAAGTACAAAAAATATCACCAAGAATCTAGTGTAACAATATCATTCAAAACATATTGTTATCAATTATCATTTCATCATAGAGATTGTGGAGAATAATTAATTGAAGATATAGTATGTCGTTACATCGGAACAATATGCTGATATTTTTACAAAACCATTATCCAAGGAATCATTCAAAAAATGAGGTTGAACATGTGTGTCCATCATATTCCTCTTTATGTATTGGGTATGTTTATATGTACCCTCTCTCATCATACATTTGGATTGTTTTCTAAAGGGGGATAATTGATTTCTTTCATAAATATATTTCATAAAAGGGAGAGTTGTGGGTATGCTATGAATTTAGAAATGTTTAGTGTCTGAAATATTCAAACTGTTTGTTGGATTGGTTATACGAAAAGAAATTTAATTGTTTTCCAATAAGATTGTAGAAAAGAAAGAGGTGGTTATGATCACTATTTTGGATAGCAAGGTTTTTCTATTAATGATTATTTTTTCTATAATGAGTTAGCTCATGTAGGATCAGAATTGTTAATTTGTAATTCATTTCATTAGATTACAAAGTTTAGTTATTTATGAAACTTGGATTCCAACCGAAAAATAGAGTGTTGTAGGTAAGCTGTGAATTCAACACTGTTTATTGTGCAAACTATTCTAACTATTTTTAGAGTGGTTGAAGGAAAATAAATTGAATTGTTTTCCATGATGAATGATGAAAAAAATGTGGTGGTCGTGATCACTGTTTAGGATTCCACGTTTTTTCTATTAATGATTCCTGTTTCCTACAATGATTTAGTTCACATAGCCTTAAATTTTTTGATTTGTAATCCATTGCTTGAATTTTTAAAGTTCAATGATTTATGAAAAATGGTTGACCCCAAAATCCAAAGGGGGAGATTTTTGGGACCATGATGATGATGAAGGGGATAACTGTTTCAAGAGTTGTATTTTGTGGTCAGGATATGTTCTGAAAAAAAGAAATCACTTTACTTTGTTTTTTGGAAACAAATGTATTTTTTTGAAAGGTATTAGATCAATGTTTATTATGGTGACACATTTATGGTTTCTATTTCATATAAATTAGGAGTTGATGTGAGATCTTGTGATTTAAGCATGATAGAAGAAAGGGGGAGTAAAAGAGATGCACTCAATCTAGAATTGTATTCATATTTTGTTTCCAAAATATTATAAAAGAAAGTGGTGGTGCTAATTTTTTTTCAAGAAAATCAGAAAACAATTGTATACAAATTTTATTGATTATATTTCAAAACAATTTGATACCAAGTGGAAATGAAAAGTTATGATGATTGAATAGGTAATATCAATTGAAAATGGTGATGCTGATGGGAAAGGTGATGGATATAGAATATGAGACACCAAATGTTTATCAAAATTAATATATTTGGGTAAATAGAAAAGTAATGAGATGGCGTCGATTGAGAAAGAAACATATTCAGATTATTTTGGATCATGTCTAGGTAGGTCATCATTATCAGATTGTTTTTTATTGTATCTGTGTAGTTCTTTGTCTTTAGATGGTATTTGATCATGTCCAACAATTGTAACAAGGATGATCGTATCCACAATTATTGTAACCTGAATGATAGTAATAAAAATGATTGTATCTAGAGTGATCGTAACCAATATGATCAAATCCAAAACAATCATAGTCAGAAAGATCGTAACCAGAATGATCGTAACCAGAATGATCGTAACCACCAATTCGTAACCTGAAAACTTATCCACAATGATTGTAATCAATATAATAGTATCCATTCCATTTGTATTAAAAAATGATCACTCTTGGGGTGAGATGAAAAGAAAGAAGCATGAATGTATGGAATGTTACAATAATTTCCAAATAATTTCAAACTATGCTAAATATGATCATCAATGATTTCAAATTCATGAAGGTAGCCATGATAGTTGAACTTGATGGTGGATGAAATGGGTTTTCTCATTTGGGTATACAATAATGAAAGGATAAGGAGACTGATGAAATAATTTTCAATGGGAAATCCTTTCATAAAAAGAAGTGATTTTATATCATGTGGATTAGTTAATTTCTTCCAACACATTCAATTGGTTTCGTATAATGAATCATTTTGAAGAAATTAGTATGAGAGAAACAGTTTCAGACCCATGTATTTCTCATCAATTGTAATTATATTGACATTTAAAATGGGAGTCTAGAAAATGATCGATAAAGATTATAGAAGATTTGAGAAGAATCGAGAAGCATTGACAAAGTCATAATTGCTTTGATATTTCAAAAGAAATTTAAATTTGGGTGAATTTAGCTGAGAGGGAATGTGTTTTGGGATTCCAACCTAAACATGTTTTGGGTCACATATTAATTGGGGTAAGTACATTGTACTTGTGTGACTTGCGGGGTAGAGAGAATCTTTGAGTTTCTATAGAGAAGAAGAGATCAATTGTGTTCAGATTGAAATTTTTTTGGGGGTGGTGCTGATTCATTCAGATTCTATTAAACATGACAATTGTATTCAGGAATTGAAGTGGTGGTGATTCAAATATATTATTTTCGATCTAAAAATTGAATTAGGAAATTTTTATTGAAAAAATCATTCTGGGAGCCTAGTTTTGAACGAATCGTAATTGGATCATTATGTTGAATAAATAAAACTAGGAACCTGGTTTTGAAAGAATTGTGATGGGAGCTTTGTATCAAACAAAATCAGACTGGTATCTTTGCTTTGAATTAATCGTACTCAGAGAAGATCAATCTCAATGCTTCATAACAAAGTCTCGGAGGATCTTACCATTCTTCTGGGTAAATAATTGATGAATTGAATTACAATTTGAAGACATTTTTTGAATTGAAAATAATCACAGGTAACATGAGTTGTTCGTAAACAACTTTTTATTACCCTATTATGAAAAGATGGTGCACAGGAACTTGTGATATTGTTTCTTAGTGCTATATGAGTGTAAGTGTACTTCCTACTTGTTGTAATCCTAGGATTGTTTTCTTATTTTATTGTTTGGTATCAGATCATTTCCAAACCATACTAAGGACGTGGATATTCTTATTTAATAGTTAACCTTTAAATTCAATTCAATCCTTTGGATGTGTGTTGATTTTTTACTCAGTAGGGGATTAAAATAAATAACCAAAGGCAAAGGATATTTTAATTTAAAAGAAACATAAAAGAAAAAGAGCATCATTGATTCACCCCCACCCCCTCTCAGTGATGCACTACACCGACTATAAAATTTCATATATAATCATATGAAGAAATAATATTGTGTATTGTTATTTTTTTGAATGGGTATGAATTGTTTGATTGTGAATAATAACCATGTTGTGGTATATTAATTGAGGAATCTATACCTTGGCGAGAGAAAATATCTCTCCAATAACATGGAACTAGTATTAATTAATCATTCTCTAATGATGTGGTGTCATTACCTCATTCAAGAGATGTTTATAGTGTATTTAGATAAAAAATAATAATGGTTATCTTCATAGAGTGGGCCTTGAACCTAATAATGTGATAATGGGTAGAATACTATTAGACTTTTTATTTTAAGGTTTCCTATACACCTAGGAAATGGACTTTTTGTATTGGTAAGTTGATGTATATTCTTCCAGTGTAGGAACTTACAAAATCAATGGATTAGTGGGTTCTGATGAGTTAGATTACTAATTTGATATTGGGATAAGAAGAGGATGGACATTGGCTTTTCATAGCCTATGTGTTGGTCATTATCTCTTTTATATATTATTTTATGGATCATATGGTATTTAAACCCAAGTTTCCATAGATAAGAACTTCATTAAATTGTGGGGAGAACTCGTGTGTGTGGACTCATTCAATCTATGTTTCCCTCCTAATATAAATCATCTGGTAGTCCATAAACACTTTTACCTAAGGTTCTATATGAGGAACATTCATGTTGTGGGTTCATTCTCCTTGGGTAAACCATGTTGTTATATACATACAGAGTATAGTATTATTGGGACATGATGAAATGCGTAGTTCCAGAAATTTTTTCTATATGTTTAAACTACCAGGGGATCAATGCTAATCATTATAGACTATATAGTTTATTTTATCTGCTACCTATTCCAGTTTTTAAGTGATATGGGATATCTATGGATTTTGATATCTGGAAATCTCACCCACAATGTGTGAAGGATTCCATAAGAGTGATTTTCACCTTTTTTATGAAATCGTCCAAATTTTATCCCATTAGAGTGTTTATGGTGGTGAATTAAAGTGATGGTTATATGTTTCATATGTTCTTTGGCTATATGGAGTGCCTCAGTGATAATTTTGTACAAGTATTCCTATTCCATTCCTGATTATAGAATAGATTTATGAGGTATTGGGAACCAAGATAAAATTGAGCATCGCTCATCACCTAAAAATAAATTGTCTGTCTTGGAGGAACATATATATTTTCAAGGATATGTTGCGAGTATTTGTTCTCGGTGGTATAATTTTTTTGTAAAGGAAACTTATATTGGAAAATTAATCATAAATGAACTACTATCATACTAGAGTAGGGATTGGATCTTTTGAGACACCATTGGGATGGCCATGACAATCCCTATTATGTTTAGTAGTGGTGGGTGAGGTTTATATGGTAAGAAAGATACTCATTTATGAGACAACATTGATAGTTTAAATAATTCAGAAAAAATTGTAATAAATCAATATATCTTGAAGTCATATTTGGAACATCTTTGTTGTTGAATAAAGTTTTAGGTTAGTGATCATGTGTTTATACATGAGTCAATTTGACAAGGACACTATCATTTGGGAATATAAGAGAATCTAGATCCACATTATGTTAGGTCCTTCTATGTTGTGGAGCTTCTTAAAATAATGACCTATTGATTGGATATTCCACAGTCATAGACCTCGATCCATGATTACTTTCTTGTTTCCTCGCTAAATAGATACCATCAGAATGAACCTCATGTATTAGAATAAATATATTTGGTGCTGGATATGAATACAATCATTTTGGAGAATCTATTTCATATCTTGGATAACCATAACAAGGTGCTTTGTAGTAATTTTATGTCATTGTTCTCTCTACTCTAGAGGAGAGGGTGTGATTGTAAAGATACATGGGTGTTGAAGTCATGGGAGAGGGATTAATGACCTCATATATTTTCCTTCGATGATGTATTAGGGTTTTGTTGGGATACAATGTGGAATGATGGGGAGTTTTTGACTCCAACCAGTTAAATGCTAAATCTAATTATTATTTTTAATATTGTTTTGTTCATAGAGTTACCAGCTATCATTGATCTTAAAACTAGAGATTATTTGAAAAACAGACCAAGAGAATAGTTACTGCATAGTTTTTATAACCATGTATCTGTCCATGAATAAGGGATATAGTGGGTGGTAGTGAGGTTTTACATAGTTTGGGAAGGTTTTCCAAATTGTTCTACACCTATGAGTATCCATGTGACCAATTTGTTTTACGGAAAATGGATCACACATGGTTGGCGCAAGGTTTTCCTAACTACACAACTTATCACGGTGACATTTAAAGTGGTATTTTTCAATTTTCCCTTCATACCTTTAAAACCATATGATCTGATTTTTCTCCAAACATTATATTCATATCCCCTACAAAATATTGTTGTTTAATATTCCATTTGTGATTTTATTGGGAATATCTTATTTTTTTCATGAGGTAAGAACATCCATTTTAAATTTATTCTTCTGTTCCCCTATAATTTTTTTCTTCTACCAACATTTTCATACAGATGTGTAACCCTAGGATTGATGTTGTCAGATTATATGATTTTTTAATGGGTAAATTGTTTTTTTCTTTTGGATTAGTTAATGGAATCCTTGTTCTACCTCTTATAAGTGGTAACCATTAAATGCAATGAACATTGGAAAAAATACACGGTATGTGTCTCTAATAAGGGGTTTTCCATGGACCACCGTTAAATTTATAATCTCCTTTGGTTTTTTGTTTAAATTTTCATTGATGTAATTTTACGATTAATGAGTATTACATGTTGGATGTGATTCATGGATTGTCTTATGAATTGGAATGTTTATAACCGGTTTTCTAAATAGGAATATCTTTTGTTACACTAGTTGTTTGATAAATGAGACCAAGATGTTTTATGTTTTAAAATGTATTTATAAAATGATTTTATAATTTTTTTTTCATATCCGAAATCGTTTTTAAAAATTTCCATGTTTAATTATGGAATTAGTTTGTGTAATGGGTTTGATTTATGTGGAATATGTTATGTCATTATATTTGAATGAAGAATAATAAGGGTAAATCAAAGTGTTAGTGATTGGATTATTCAATGGACTATGTGAGATTTAATATGGAAGACCATGTGAGCATCCATTTTAGTTTCCTAAAGATCATGGGAACCTTTTGGTTGGGAGACATTCAGAACTTCCATTATTAGTTATCAAGAGACCATTGGAAGTCTTGTATTTTGGACTAATTAAGACTGTGGGAGCATCTTATGTTTCATATAAAGATAGTGAACTTGTTTTGACATACTCTCGATAGTATTGATATTCAGAGACCAAGGTGAACCATTCTAATGATAGATTTGATTCTATTACTTATGCATTTTATAAACTCAATGTTTTTTGTGATGAGATATGTTGTGCCTATTTTTTGATAATATATTGATACTTTTTCCTTTTTATATTTTTATTAATATATTTGTCATTTCATTCCAATTTTAGTATTTTAACCATGTTTAATTGTTTTGGAAAACAATTTTTTCAGGAAGTGAAATAATCCAAAGGGATTTGAAACGTCTATTTTAAAATGGTATTTTTTCAAAGTGGTCTGGTTTAATGATTTTTAAAACTAGTTTTGTGTTTTCATGTGTAACATCCTTAAATATATTCATAGAGTTATCCTACTAGGATTGAATCCTCACACATTGATTTTAATTTATGACACTTTAGGCCTTTATTTTTTTTGACTTTAGTAATGTAAAGGGCACCAATTACCCAAGCCGTTCTTCTTGATTTCCACTACTTATTGGTCATTGGAGGATACATTGCCTCATAGGGTTTGACTAATGTTGATTTTTTGTCCTTTTGTACCCTCTGGTATGTTTTTATGTGAAAAATCTTCCTTGTTCCAATTTTATTGATTTGTGGTCTTTTATCATGGATAACATGTATAGTTTCAATTGTGGAATTTTTTTATATGATGTACTTTGTTGTTTATGGTATCTTATTTTCAGATATTGTTGGCTCTGATGATATTTTTTTAGAAATTCCATTTTATGGATGGTTTATATAAGTTTATTAATGTATAAAATTTTCCCAAGAGATAGTAGGTTATTCTCAAATCTTATCACCATCCTGTGTTGATCGGGAAAACAAATTGGTTATTATAGAGGGTTAGCTCAGATGATGGGTTGGGTTGACTGATGTTGGTTCATTATATGTTTAGTTAGGAAAATATTATTATCATGGACACTTCCAAGCCTGTAATTAGATCATGGTATTCTTATTCATTATTAGATCATCCTTCAAATACTGGGAATTAAAAAAGGATGAACAAATTTTTTACGGAGATAAATACAATCCCAAAGATAACCATTTGATATTTGGGATTTCCATATGTCTAACTATTAAGATTATATAATAAGATTCAGTGTAATTTTCTCTTTATTGAGTGGTTTGGTAGTTGTAGAATTTAACTAAATTATGATGTTTGATTATCAATGAGGAATTAATTGTGTTCTCCTTGAGAAAACTTAGTAAGACATCCCCAATGATCACTTTCTCAAGTATGGATTGATTGTGTAAATACTATAGAATGACATAAAAATGTTTTCTGCATCTTGTAATCCATATATTACAGAGGCTATAATATTGTTTTATAATTTATATTATTTATTAGTATTATATTTCCCAAAAAATTAAATAATTAAACTTACCATATAATGATATATTTTATTATATTATCATCCACATCTTATACCATGGTAGTGTGGGTAAAATGTATTTTATTTGATTCATAATTTACATGTTGTGGTTATTTATACATAAAAAACAATGGATTCCACATGGGGATTTATCCTAGAAATTTATGTGTAATTATATTTAAATATAAGTCTATAATGCATAAGAAAATGAAAATATTTCTTATATTCTTTATCGATTATGGAGGAAGTAGTCAATGTTTTATGTAGATCTTCTTCTAAACGAAGATTCACTTGTGTGAGTTCATTATTAGTTTTTGAAACACAATATTTGAATGATATAGGAGTATCCAAATTTATGAATATTATTTATTTAAAATTATTAGGAGTTGAAGATGTACAAACACCTTTTAATCCATGAGCTAACAGAGTGACAATATTATTTCTCCTATGAAAACATCCATCTGTGAAATGCATAGGTTCATCGGGTGTAGTTGGAAGTATAAATGTGTAATCAATAATACCGGAGCCTCATGTTTGTCTTCTTTTGTTTCTACAAATAACATTAAATAAATTTGTTCATGATGAATGATTATTTTTCAAAATCATATTTTGATAAATAATTTTATTGGAATCATTGATGCACATAGTCTGCATAGGGTTCCACTCTCCCATTGATGGGATTCATTTATTAGAGATGATCTTTTAAAAATTATAGGAGATGAAAGTGATCAGTGTATTATGTCATTGGTAGAAATGACATGGAGATTTATTAGATTTGGATCTATTTCATCAATATTATTAATAGGTGAAAAAAATGTTCACTAATATTTCTCCATAGATTGATATGGGTGATATTTAGTCTTTTAGTGGAAGCAATTCAAGTCGTTTAAATTACCAATTTTTTTATTCTCCAATATTTTGTAGTACAATGTGTTGTCGTACAAAGATTTAGGAGACTCAAAAAGGGTGTTTACATTATATAATACCCTCAGTTTCCCTGTATATATCCTTTCATGAATTGGTTATATGATGTGGGAACATTTTTGTGCTAATGGATCCATTTCATTCCCATAACAATTTTGAATGTTTTCTCTTGAGGAACCACTATATACTCAAAATCTGTCATGTTATTTCCAAATTGGATTCTCACATTAATTATCTCAAGTGGCATCTTCTAAAAATTTTCATGGCCCGAAATTATTACATATTAGGCAGATTTACCAAATTCAACAGAGCCCCAACATCAATAGTCCTATATTTAGTTGTGGTTTATTCCAAAATTATTATTATCCCAGGCTCGATGATTATCTATGTCATTAATATTTCCATATATGTATAGATTAATGATGTTCCTCGCTATTACTATCATTATGTATTCATATATGAATTAAATGATTGTTCAAAAATCCATTGAACTAATACTTATAAGGATTATCTCAGTTATAGTGATTTTGGTCTCGAATTATTAATGACATTATAGAGACATAATAAGGTATTCACGATTTTTTTAATGAAAGGTGATGTACATACACTATTCAATATCTGGCTACAAGGAAAATATGATTCTCCAAAATCTACAGATTTTTTACCCATGGTTAGTGGTTCCCTTATTGTGGGTTCTCCTTCGATTGAGTCTTCATTGATTAAGTTGAAAGTGTCAATGACACTTTGTCTTGACCAGAATTGGGGTTGTTTTTAATTAGTGTTTTGGGATGAAGTGGAATCCTTATTTCGTAGGCTCAACAAAATTATTTTTTCTACAAATAATTATAACAATATGAAAATATTTCAATAAACATTACAGGATTCATGATTAGACTGATGGTCTTAATATTCTCTTTTAATTTTCAGTAATTAATAATCAACAACATATATAGCTTGAATAGAAATATAGACTTACCCATAGGTTACTACATAATTTTGTCTTCCCCAAACTCTATAACATAATCAAAAAGTATTTTTGGGAAACTCAAGTTCGTATAAGCCTTCTTCACTAACAATATATTATTAAAAGAGAATGAAATTGAATAAATCATATCACAACTATTGATATGGTTAAAAATAATTTTTTTGGATAGTGACTATCTTCCTCATGATGGATGTAATAACTAAAAGTGTGTATATAAAATCACTGATAAAATATAGTGATGTTATTAATATTCCCTGTTCCATAGGTAATGATTACACTATCATTTAAAAGTCTAAAATTATGGATATGTATCCCTTAATGCCATAGAGGGAATTGGGTTCATGGATGGTTGATTGAGTGATTACGTAATGATTTAATCTGCACAATTGAATGATATCCTGGAAATATATTCACAAAAATTATTAAAAATCCAATTTTTTAAACCATTCCACCCTCTATCATCTGGTAATGTAGTTGATACACTAGTCACCTAGGATGGGGTGTTAAATATTTTTAGATTCCCGGTGTCGTTCATCATCAAGAAAAATTTATTGGTCATAAAAATATATGAGATATTATATCATAGCATTCAACAGAACGAGAAGTAATTTTGGAAATAATTCTAAAAAATTATTATGTCACCTTATCTAAAGAAATGTATGATTATTTAAATCTATGTAGAGGATGAAAACCCCCATAACATACTTTCCTAATGACTAAACATTTTTTTCATAATTTTTTATATTTGAGTGATTTTGAACATTCATTCTCTCCTAATTATGGATTTGTTATTTTATATACTATTTAAGAGGAGGGATGCCATTATTGGGAGTTATAATAGAGGATGGAGAAAACATTGAATCTAGTTTAATGAAGATCATTAGATTTTCCTCTCATACATATTTCCTCCCCTCTGTCATTGTATGTATCCATGATTTTTTTTGGAATAATGAATGAAATATTCAATCCATTTTTCTTCAATTAGAATCATCTAGAAACACAATGATATTTCATGTTATTGGGTGAATTATATAACTAATATAATAGATTCTATATGTATATCTCTAATATATTATCATTAGTAATATGTATATTCCTGAAAACTATTTATCCATTCACCCACGAAGTGATGACTAGATGTCATTCACATCCAAACTTGTTGCAGTTTGATTGGTAAAGGATAACCACATTTTGTAAGAGGGGTGAATTAATAATTTAAAATCCATCCAATATCATTCTAATTAATGATATTCATTTATGGTAAATTATTATTCCATGAAATTGATTTTCCTTCCAATGTTTTCAACAAATTTTTTCTACCTCCTTCCACACCATCATTCCCATCATAGGGATAAATCAATATAAAAAATGTTTTTTCCCTGTATTAACAATACTAGAGAATACATGGATATTTTGATTTCTATAGTGTGTTGAGGTGGAGTGATTTCCACCTAATAATTACATGGGTTCCGATGTAGCAAAAATTTAGTGCATATCCTATCATATCTCCCATTTGGACAATAAGGAAAAAAATTGAATCAAGGAGTTATAGTTAAACTATTATCCTGGTTGATCCGCATGTTGATCCATAGGGATGAACTTGAAATGTTATTCTTGTCTATGCCTAATACAAATACTCATCTCAATAAGAACTAGGGTAAATAAATTGAAATAGAGGTATTCTTATCCCCGTTGATGGAAGTTCTCATTACCTATTTCCACTATGATAAGATAAACTTGTTATCTTGGACATCAGTTAATTATATATATGGACTCCAATAATAATAGTAGAGCATTTCCTTTTTTATAAATGATGTTTATTGGTGTGGTCATATAGACCACAACAATAGAGTTTCAATTAGAAATTATATTAACTATATGAAATTCATCAATTAGTCACTTCATCATTACTTGTAGAACATCATATATGTAAACATATCTTCAACAAAATGAGTCTTGACTTCTTTTAGTGGGTGGTAGGATATGGATACAACTACACATTTACATATTTCATTAATTTAATATCATTATGTATGTGATATTTGAATATTTATTAGATCTCCAATATCATGATACTACCTCTAATATAGTGTTTTCATGTCATATTAATATATTTTCTTATGCTCAAACATTATAATGGATATATCCTCTTTTTGTTCATCTATATCAGTGTTAGAATCTATTTCATCTATAGGATTAAATTTTTAAATATTTTCTGACTTAAATCATTTAATGGGTACTATATATCCACCCACATCATATTATTAGGTAGTTACATAATCCACTATTTATCTTTAATTGAAAACTCATAATCCACATTGATTTCGATTATCATAGAGGACTGTATTTTACTTGTGGTTGTTTTTTGGTTTCTCCCTCTCTTCTTATTTCTCCACCATAAGTGGATAATGTATGGTAATATTGAGGGGTTTCCAAATAACATTCACTGAGTTCATTATTGATAAAAGACATGAATAATTAAACATCATTGGAACAAAGCTTGTAGGTTCTTTATATGAATATTATCCATGTATGGTAATGATTAACCTCATTGGATAAGTGGGATGTATAAAATCCCTCAGAACTATAGGATTGGGATAAATTAAAACATATATCATCATGGTTAGGATACACTATGGATCATTGTATTCTCTGTGAGTTAGTGGTGGTAAAAAATACTATGGTTCTATGGGTCATGATTTTTCCAATACTACCACGACGTCTACTTCCAGTGTCTACAATCTAATTCCGAACCATTTTATATAGGAGAATGATATATTTTATTTTTATAAAAATAACATCTTTTTATAAATGTTTTCTCTATTTTTCTTTCTTAGAATCATGATAATGAAGACATGAAATGGATCAATCTAATACAGTAGAACAGTTGGATAGATTCATAAGAACAATGATTAATTGGATAGAACCACTAGAATATTTTGATCTTGGTCATGGAATTTTTCCTAAAATGATAAAGTTGAAATATTATTTCTACTAATATCCTTATCATTATATAAACATAGTAATATTTTCATATCTATATCCACCCCTCATATATAAATTTTTTATGCTGTATGGATAACCATTTTGAGTATATCCTTTAAACTACTAAAGAAGTAGTACTATATATTCTCTTAATATATTTTTTACATATGATTTCAAATCACTAACCATGTTTAATGATTACATGATTTTATTGAAAATTTTCCACATGAAATTAATAATTTACTCCCCATAAGAAATTTCTTAATCATTTTTTGTTAGAGAGTTTACCACATGTTTTGATGAAGGTAAGTTATGAATTCCTCCTTTAATGACATTTAAATTCCATACTATAGAGTGGGAATTGGATACAACATCATCTTGTTTTTCAAATATGATAATATATATTTTTTCATCCTCAATAAGTGGTTCTTCATAAAAATTATTCCATGATGTCATTGATATGCCATTTTGTTGAGAATAGCGGGGTCATCCAGAACAATATCATTCACACCCATGTATACATGGTCTTGGGATGGAACAGATGAAGATCATTGCCATAAATGGTATATTAATTGAGATGAGACAGCACTAATCAGTGATGAGGCACCTAGTGTAGCTGGAAATTGATTCATGAGTGTCTACCAGAATAATAAAATTCTTATATAAACATGATCTTGGTAGGACCATCATGCCGATAGGATATTTCATTCCATGGAGGGCCATTACAATGAGCACTATAGGGAGAAAATAGTTGGATAATTTTTTATTCATCATTCGGGGTAAATCAACAACTATAGTTTAATATTTTTTCATGTGGTAGACCTCTTAAAAATATTCAATAGGGAAACCCTATGAGGTTATTATCCATATATTCATAGTTATCACCCCTTTGATTACCAATTTTTGATGCATTTTTGACGGGATGAAATATTTACTTGTTATTCATTATGTTTTTGGAAATAACATCATGGTTGGAATCATGAGTAATCCATTTTTGACCAATACTTACATTTCCAAAAGAAGGGCCTCCATGAAGGGTGCACTAAGGAAGACCATAAATACTTCCTAGTTCACCTAATTATTGGGATAACCTCTGTGGTTGATGGTTTCCTATTAAATATTTTTAGGAATACCATCAAATTTTTTATATTTAATTTATTTGGGCACTCATACATGATGGGAACATTTGGAATGAACTCTAGAGTTATTTTCTAGGGATCCACAAAGAGGACCACTCTAACAACTTCTCTATAGAGGTCCTCAAAGATAAATTTTTATAGTATTATAGGGATCACCTATAAATACATGATTTTATTCTGAATTTAATTAGGCATTGGTAGAAACAATCAATTGTGTATGAATATTTAATATTTTAGTATTATTAACATGAGTTACTGGGTATGATCCTTGATCACTATTAGGGTACACCAACGAGCCTCATATATTTCTTAGTCTACATGGGTAAGGACCTCTTAATATATATTAATCATTGATTTCAATTGTAAATCATACCACTATATGCTCTCATTCAGATGACCAGGAGTGGAACCGTTATAATGATCGAGGCCACATAATGTGGTAAGTGGACATCATTAGTAGGATCATTCATTGATGGATCCTCAATTTTAATTAGGATATATAGAATGGTTTTATGGTTTTTGATAGTAATACATGTATGAACATACTCTCAAGATATAGAAATAAATTTCACCAAATGAACCCTCCTCTTTGGCGTCATGGTTTTCAAATCTATTATCAATATCTCGGAGTTATCCTTACCTAGATATGCTTGACGGGATAGGCCCGTAAACCACTGAAAATGATGGAGAATGTATGTATCCTTGTTAAGAATATCTTGAATAGTGGTAAAGATGCATCTAACACATATCCAAACCCCCTAATGCATATAAGATTATTTTTCCCCTTAGGAAGGACTCCAAAATTGATCATCGTTGGAGACAACATCCAGCTACATCCTAGTGGTCTGTCACTGGTGATATTAATTTTAGGGATTCATCTCTTTAAGCTTCCCATGGTTGAACAGAAGGGTTTAGATAGATCCATTCATGTTATTCTACCTTGATATGGTATCTACCACTTGAAAATGGAGGTTTTGGGTTAGTTAAAAAACCCCCATGAACTATGACGCCATACAATTCATTAATGATGATGCATATATTCATGGTATTCCCAATAGGGGCTGCTTCAGTACCCTATTATATCATCAATTTCCCCACCCAAAAAAGTGAAACAAATTCCAATCACTGAATTGGGTGATAACTCTATTTTTAATTACTTCCAATCCTAAGGATACATCTATTACGGTACCTTTCATTAATAAATCACTAAATAATGTAAATATTCAATAGGTATATTTTATATTTCACTATCGGTTTCAAAAATTTTTCCCCAATTAATTCATGTCCTTTATTATTTTTGACTAAATAACTAATTTCAAAATGTGGATGGTCATAAAGATATACCAAAGAATCTTTAAATTGTTCATTGAGGATGATATATTGGGAGTTTAGATAATCTTATTGGGATTTTATTTCATATAAAAAACTATATTATTAATTTAATAAATACTCTTAAAATCAATACCTATATAAATACTCATTACCTTAGATAATAGTGTAAATGGTCATTACCATGAATTAATGTGAATATATATATTTATACAATTTCATCTATAAGTTCACTGATAATTGATTATGTTGTGGTTTAATCCACATAGACGAGATTGCTAAAAAATTTATCAATTTGGAGAAGTAATATGTATTGTTCTGTTATTATTAGGCCCAAGATAGGGGCATAATATATATATCAATATTAGGGGAATCAAAACCCATGTTGTTTGGAATTTCATTATTGAATACATCATGACATTTTTAGTTGTGTGAAATTCACCATTTTTGTGACATATAATGTCATCCATCAATGTTTGAGGATCTTTCTTGTGAGTCCATGTTTCTAGCACTGATTATGTTCCTTTTATATTGATGCGTTGAAGAAAATCATGTCTTCTTGTTTACATTCATGAGCTAAAAAAATATTCTAATAATTTTAACATAATAGGGAATTTATTATATGATATTTATCTAATCATCATGCAATAAATATTGCTAGTTGAATGGGACTGATCATAGTTAGTGTGGGACTTATATAAGATAAACCCTTTTTGGTTTTTTTATTAGTTGATAACTTGGAAGGATAGGATATGTTGAATGCATAAAAATAGATTTATGGTCATGGTATTAGTATCTCATTGATTGGATACATTGATGAGACCGTCAACCAATTCTTGTTTTGGGATTTCACCTAGTAGGATACACAAGTATATGATAATTATTAAGATGTTGGTTTGGGTAATAAAGGATCAGTATGGTCTTTTAAGAAATTAATTTATCTGAATTAATAGTAAAAATTGAAATGGTTTCCCATTAAATATTCATATAATAATTTTATTGAAATAATGGACCAACCCCAAATAGATCTCCAAGTCAATGGGAGAGCCCAATTTAAATATTGGGGTGAATGAGTGCTCATTTGGGATTAATGGGTGGCTATGTACCTAGTTAGGTGAGCTGGGCATGGCGAGAGTCTAGTTTTGTATGATTGGTGAAAATAAAATAATAAATACCTATAATCTAGGTAGAGAAGATATTAAAGGAAAAATAAAATTCTATATTAGAAATCTAAGTGATTTTCCACTCATTTGGCTTGCCTATATTAATTGGGCATGGTCCTTTGTCGACACAGTAGGAACAACACTTTGGTGCCGAAATAATACCTGAATATCATTCTCTATTTCCTTTGAAAAACACCTAAAATTTTTCCTTCTCTCCTTTCGTAGTGATATCCTATGAGAAGATATATTATAATTATCATATTATTTGAAATAAACAAATACTCTAAATTTAAATTATTTTCAACGTAGTATGGATTGAACTAGTAACTAATGGGGAATATTAGAATTCATATAAATGGATTTCTTGTTCTCAAATATTATTGTGGAAATCGCCTATAAACATTGTTAATAAATTGGTTATTATGGGGTCCTTATATAGGAAATCGGGCGGAGGTTCCAAAATATCTGTTAAAAACCACTATGTGTGCCCACCAACATTGAACTGAGTGGAAGATATTGGAATGGATAGAAAATGAAAAGAAATAAGATGAATGATATTTGAAAGATAAAGTCTGTGATCGCATAAAAAAGAATTTGAATTCATGGCATATAGGAAATTGAATGGTAGGGGTGAAGACATGTTATAAAGATGGTTACGACTGACTATGTTCACAATTAACTTCTACCCTTTGAAAATTTGTTAGTTCTCCGAAGGATCTATGTAATTTTCTCTTTGAATAAATCTGAGCACCAAAAATCTACCATAATATCCATCCCACAACAATTCAATCCATTAAAACCTCAATACATCTCTTTTAATATCAAAAAACAAAGTCTCAAATCCACATTTAGTTTTAAAAATAATAGATAACTTTTTTTTCTTTAATGATACACCATTAAAATATAAAAGGACAAACATAATCAATTTTTTTAATTTTTTTATCAGTTTTAACTCTACAAAAGAAAAATATAGAAGGCATAAAATTCACTTTAATATATAAAATTAGTTATAAAATATTATTTTATTAAATTTAATATTTATTAATATTTTTTTGGAGGAAACTTTCTCATTTTAGTTAACTTATAAACAAATTCGGATCACACACACACACACACTAGCACATAGAAATACAATAAAAATCATAGTATGTGGTTTAACATCACATTATATGATATTTAATAATTTATGAGTGCCTATTATCATCCATTTTAATATTGAAAACTATTAATTTTCTTTAACACAAATAGAAATATAAAAAATATAGTTTTTTTCCAAGTTGTGTTCTAAAAACAAAAATTTTGAAAAAATAATTTAGAACCTTCTATGCCACTTTAAAATGAATAAAATACAAGTGATAGTTTGTACACATATATTGGAAGAAATTTAAATTTTAAGAGAGGTTCGTAAATGCTGAATATAGATGGGGTCGATTAGTGTGTTTTTTTAATGTAGATATATGGACAGAAAAGATGAAATGATAAAAGAGTTTTGAGAATAGTATTCAACCCATCACATTGAGTGTGAGAATTCTGATGTGGGAGGTTTTTGTGATAATTGGTTCATAAAAATACATTTTTTGCATGGTTTCATATATCATAATCCCAAAATAGAAAACCTTTTTCAGAGATATCATTCTGTGCATGGGTACTATTCGATCCTCCCCACAAAAAATATATAAAAATGGTTATATATACTAAAAAATATTATTATCATTATTTAATATACATTTATAGAATTGATATAACCAATAATATTAGCAGTAATGGGGATGATGATGTTATTATTATTATTATAAATAAATAAATAAAAATATTTATATCTAATAAAACTATTATTAATATAATATAACTAGTAACTCAAAATAAATATTACACATTAATAAAAGAAAAAATTTCATCCATCAATTATAACTAAATTTAAATACATAATATTATTATAATTTTTTATAATAATGAATATTAAATGGGGATGTTAACTTCAAATAGAAAATAAAATCTCTTATGAATATTATAGGAACTAGTTTTTTGAATTTTGAGTGTTTTGATAAATTTTTATATTTTCAAGAATAAAATGTAAAATGGAAATTTTCATAGACCTAAAATATAATTTTGAGTGTCGCGGGATTTGATTTTTCTTGTTTACACTGTATATTTAATTTGGTAACTTTCGGTGGTTGATTTTTTTTAATGTCTGTCGAGTATGATTTAATTTTTTGAGAAATCATTTTTAAGTTACTCATATTTTTTAAATATTTTTTTTAAAATTTATATTTATTATAAAATGATAAAAATTTCATGTGGTATGGATGACATTGAAATATTAGAGGTAGTTGGCATAGATATTTAATTTTTATTGGTGACATGAAAAAATAGATAAATTAAATAGGGTTGACTTCAATTATTTGAATGTAAAGACTTAATGGAATGAAACTTTAGAATTGATAATATGGTTATTCCATGAATTGGAGACAAAATATTGAGGAAATTAATGGTTGCAACACATTTTATATAGAATTTTTTTTATTCTCACAAATTTTCTAAATGGGATGAACCCTTGGATGTGTGGTGGGATAGAGAAATGAGGGAGATGTATAGAGGAAAGATAATGAATGATATTATGGATAACCAATTGGTGGTGACAATAAAAGGAGTGAGGATTTCATTCATTAATGAGTTATGTTATATTAAAATAAATTATCATCATCTAAATATTCTATGTCAATATATTAGGTATTTATTTTTTGGTAGATATTTTATAAAAATATTTTTTTTATATGTTAAATATAAAATTAGAATCATTAATGATTTTTAGATTCAAGGAATAATTTTTATTAGTGGATAACAGAATGTATATTTGACAATTAATTTAATGATTATCATAGAAGTTTATAAATAAAGGAATTTGAATATGGAAATTTTTGGTAATATTATTCTATAACATTAAAATTTTTATTGATAAAAACAAAAAACGATTTACAATTGAATTTAATATTAAACAAATTAAAATATTACTCATTATTGTTTTTAATTAATGTGTTGATTATTTGATATATTATTTTTAGTGACTATACATGTTAAATATTCTTTATTTATTTATTTATTTTTTACATTCCTTACGTGAATTTTGTGCATTGATGATTAAAAATCATTCAAAATACCATAACAAGTGAGGGGAGTGTTATTATGACTTTGTAAATGGTTTGATAAATATTAACAATGTTGGTAAACCCAATAATTAGAAAAATATGTTGATTTATTCAGGAGGTACAATGATTAATTATAAGTATGTTATTAAATGTTTTATCTATATTGGATTTGGAAAATTCCATATTACATTGATAGACGATCTTGTTGGAAGTGGGTAACATGGGGTGGTGTAAATTCTACTAGGTCATTTCACAATGGATTTATGTCATTTTGGTTTTAGTAATTGTCCCTTAGCTTGATTGTTATAGTATGTATTGACTATTGGATGATATGAGAGTTATGTTAGGACTTAAATTTTGTAAGAATCCCTGGATAAACACTTATACAATAATTAGATGTAGTTTATAATATATAATTATGTTTGATGATGTGAAAATGATGTGGCCACGATGAGATGGGCCTTTGATTTTTGATAGTCATGTGATGTGGGGTCAAAACATATTAATTCCAGGAATATGAGTGGCATCCGTGATGTAGTAAATTTACTCCCTATGATCTGGTTGTGTTATTACTAGTTGGAAGTGTAGTGTATGTTTGTACTTTTATATCATTCCATAAGACCATTACCTATTTATCTACCTAATTATGAGAATAAAAATTTGGTGAGGGATTGAATCCATATGTGATATTTTTTATTAAATAGTATTTTACACATTATGTTTTTATGTTTTTAATACATGAGGATGAAATTGATGATGGTGAAGATATTCTTTGGAATTATTTTGTTGATAGAATTGATTTCCATAGTGGATATGTGATGGGTGGTATTATGATGTCTGTTATAATGGTTATTTTACCAATGGTTGACTCCAAGTAATATAATATGTGTCTCTAGGGATGGGAAACTACAAAATTGATATAAATTTTATTGGGGATTATTACTAAAGGTGGATACATGGAATCTTAATGAGGGTCCTTATCAGTTGACAATGAAAAAAAAAGATTTGAACACTTAATGAGTTTCCATAAGGTTAATAATTGAATGTTTAGAATATATGTGTGTATATATATATATTGAGTTACTTGTGGGTAGATAGCTATTTTATGATACCCAAACGTATACATTTATTTCTAGATTAGTAGAATGTTAATTTCAGTTTTTGGAATTATAGTGATGTCATTGTGGATTGAAAACTATCTGATAATATTACATTGTGTTTCATGGTGGTGGAAAGCTACATTGATGTAGATTTGGGGTGGTTATTGTATATAGGTGTCTATGAGATTACATGTTACGAGGAATGTATTGCATTTTGAAATTTAAGATTATAATATAATATATAATGGAAGTGGTTGGATGGTTGAATTTTAGGATATATTAGTGTATTTTTTTGATTTATGTATTTCATTCATCGTTACTATAGTATTCTTTATTCACATGGAAAATTGAGAGTTCCAACGAGGGACCTATTTATTATATTTAAATACAAACTTACTCATCATATAAATATTATTTTATTTTACCAATATAAGCTTATTTTTTGTTTCGAGAGGAATTAGATCAAATTTGTTGGCAGATACTATAACATTAAATATCACCTATGGTAAATAGGATATGCTATTACCTTTTTTATTGACCAATTTATGGTCGGTCTATGAAAGTAATGACTTTTCATTATATATATTATTAATTTTTATATATAAAAAATAAATTATATTAATCAAATTTTTGTGTATTTTACTTTATGAAGTGTAATTACAGATATATGTTTTCAATAATATACCATTGGTGAAAGTTAACAATTTATGCTCCATTAAATATGGGATTCAAGTTTCCTGATAAAAATCATTATGGTACTAGGTGGAGTTTCAATTAGTTTGGTTCATAATATAATAATTTATAGTTAGTTTTTTATTGTCGGCATTAAAATTAGAACATTTGATAATTAAATTGTTTGTAAGGGATGGGTTTTAACTATTCTTTTTTATTTGAATTACACCACAGTAACCCACATGATGTTAAAGGGGACACTATGATCTATGAAAGGAATCCATAACCAATTAATCATTGATAAAGTTATTTTTTATAACTAAATTGTATCTTTAAATGTGTGAATTATTAAATAAATAAATTTCTGGACATAATCATTTTATATCTGTTATGCTTGGATTGGTTGTTTTGTTGTGGTGGCTGATGTGGTAGTATAGTTAAAATTTTATTTAATATTTCATTGGACTAAGAATTGCTTATATTTTTTTAGTTATGCTAGTTATGTGATAGAATTATGAAGTTCAGAAAGATGAGTTTCAACAGGAACGTAAGGCTATGTGTCATAGAGTATACCCATAGCATGGATAGAGTTAAGAACAAGTATTCCATGAGTTTGAAAATTAGAATTTTCATAACTATATAGGTTAAATTATCAGTCAATTTTTTCGGAATTCATTAGATTATATTGATATTTATTTTTAGTGTTTCCATATTTGAGATTGGAATTATTTTCATTTTGGGTTGATTTATTCGGAGTTTTTACACATATTTTGTGGATGTTATTCCTAAAAGATCAAAATATTCAATGATCACATTAGATTGATTTATAGGTTTTTATTTAGGAATGATTTTGAAAAAAATAATGATAGGTTTTATAATAAGTATGTGCTATTTCAGATATAATATGATAGTTATAATGTTTATGATTTATATGATATTATCTAAATTTTTTAACTAATGTGAATTTGAGAGGTCATTATGGGATCAAAATATGTGTGGGTATCTATTCTCCAAGTTCATATATATATATATAATAAATACTTGGGATAGAAAATAATGTTTTTATAATACTGATGATTAATCTATGGAATATCCATTATAGTACATATTTTCATGAATTTAGATGAAGAACTTGACTATTTATGAAGCAATCAAGGTTAAAGAGAGGTCAAATGATTTGAGAGCTAGTGTGATCTCGTTTATCTGTTGTATATAGTGTGTATAAATTTAATGGGACTAATTATTTTTAATGTTAATCATATAGTAGTATGGTTCATCAACAAGTAACATTTATATCTTTCTATGGTGTTTGATGAATGTATGAGTAAAATGTCTCTATTAAGGAATTACCCCTATATATCCAATTAACCAATTTAGTAGAAATTTTAATATTAGAATTAGATTGATAAATGATCATTATAATCACAAAAATAGGGTGTTTTTGGTAAAGAACATCAAAGAGGAGATCAACAAATATTTTTTCGTAGAGGTGATAGGGATTGGAAGTAGGGAGTGTGAGGAAGAAGGGTTTGTATAAGGTTATTCCAGGCTATGGAAGCTCAAGAAAAAAATGGACTGATGGGGGATTGATGTATATTTTTTCATTCACTGTTATTTTACTTTTTGTTAATTCCAGTATCTATCATTTATTTAAAAAAAATTCACCAGTTAAGAAGTTATAACCTCTAGTAGAGAATAATTATATTTTATTAGAGTTGACGACTCAAGTCTGAGGTAGGATGATGTTGAAAACAGTCTATATTGTTGAGATAATTGTATTATGATAACAATTCACATATTAGTTCTTCTAATTATGGAAGAAACAACATGATTCTATTCATGGGATGTATTGGTTATGATCAATTAAATCTTATATAAATTTTATTTCATAATGAATGGTTTTTTCTATTTTAAAGGGTAATTTTGATATATTTATTGGGGAAGTAGATTATTATTGGGGTAGATGAATATCTAGTCGTGGGATATTATATCTCAATTCAGTGAGAATTATTCTTTGTGTGTGCAATATAAATATGAAGTATTTCTCATAATTTATAAGGTATTATGTCAAAATGTTCCCTTAGAATGTTGAAAGTATTCTTATTTTGTATGGAATTTAGTATTTACTTTTTTATATCCACGAATTTCTCATATGAATATAGAGCATTATCTTATGAATTTACTAGATCCTTAGGAGTTGGGGATTCATATTGATGAATAGTTTTAATGACGACTTATTCAACAGAATGTGTTATTATTGGTAACTCCCTTATTTTTTGTAATGAATGTAGGATGAATATTTAGGTTGTATATATATTACAATTTATTGAGTCATCTATTGTAGATGAATGTATATCATCTCTCAATTATTGATGACATTTTAAAAATAAATTAATAGGGTTGTTATATTACAATGATTTATTAACAATATTGATATCATCATACGGGGTTTGAGGATGATCAATTCTCTATGATAGAATTTCTGTATCTATTTGTGTATTTATAATTTATAGAAACAATATTTTTTGTTAAACAATGCAAAAAAATTCTTTATAGGGTTGATGAATATGTTGCTTAATCCTTGTGTTAAGGATATTTAAGTATTATAAAATATGGATACTTTTTAAATTTCACTATAATGGATAATCATTCTCAATGTATCTTAGTAGTGTTGGGATTTTCTAGGGATCCCATGTTATATGGTAAAATGTCTATGTATTTGTTTTGTATATGTCATAGATACTTTATAGTTAATTTTATTTTTAAGAAATTTGTGAAAATTTACCCATTATGGATTGATGTTTCCTTTTCATTGAATGATTAAAAAAACATTTCTACTGTGAGATATTTATTTTCCATCCATAAAAATTATAAGAGGATGATACCCAAGTTTTATTAGATTGTGAATCTAGTATAAACATAGAATCATAAAGGGAATGATTTTTTTATAGAGGAGTGTTGTGATACATTTTAATGTTTGATGTAGAAGGTGATGAATACTCTAATTATTTAATTACAAATGGTTTCATTCCATTATATGGTATTTCTTTGAGTATCTCATCATTGTTTTGGAGGTGTATAAATATGATTTAATATTTTTATTCATTGGGGTTCAATATTGTTACGTCCCAAAGAATTTAATTATAAAATATATGACCTTAATATTTAGATATTAATTTTTTTACTTATGTTTTGGGGTAATTATTTTGATGTATAATTAAATAATTTTTTTAATAATATTATTTTTTAGATATTTCATTTCATAGATGATATTAAAATATTGAATGTGAAGTTCTGTTAAATTAACCTATGATTAGTCCTATAATATCACATAAGATCATAAAAAGGGTAATCTGTTTCCAAACACATCAATTTGGATGTCTAATGGTGTGTACTATTAGATGTTGAATATTATATTAATAGTGATGGTTCCTTGTAATCACTTAACTTTTAATATGTGGATGGTGGTGAGTTATTATGTGTTTTTGAGACATCAAGGAAATATTCATTGGTGTGGTAGTTATTTGGGTATTATAGAGGATATATTAATGTTTAATTGTATCAAGATATAATTATTAAGGGATATTTTATTGAGGTTTGGGTTGAGTAAAAGAAACATATTTTTTTATTATATTGAAAGTTATTTTTTCTCATAGTATACATAAAATAGTATTTCACGAGTTTCACTGTTCATTGATAGTATTCATCACGGCCTTCAAAAGATGAATCTTGCTTTTAAGGGGTTGTTTTTGTGTCCTAGAATAATGTGTTTGGTATCTAATTTTATTTATCAATGTTTTGTGTTATAAAATGTGAATGTAAAAAATATATATCAAATGGGGGGTTTTAGACTTTTAAACATCCCTAATGGAAAGAAGATGAAATTTCTATGGATTTTGTAATGTGATTTCAAAAAACCATTAAATGGGTATGATTTAATTGTAGTTATCATTGATTAGATTAAAAATATGTAACATTTATAATCAATTATAAAATCAATCATAATGGAAAAATAGTGACACATTATAGGAATGAGATAGTGATGATTCAAGGAGTCCTGTATATGATAATATTTAATCATTTTTATTGGATTACATCATGAATAGATAAGGGATTTGAATGTTCTTTTTGTAAACTGTTTTTTCAAGAAAACCAAATTCTACCCATGAACTAGTTTTCCAACTAAGAGGATGATTTAGGTGTACCCAGCCAATTAAGTAAACAAAGTTATTAGATGACTCATTTCATGGGAAGTAAGGCCATTAATTGAGTATTATTCTTAAGAAACTATCCATTTCAACAAAATTGAAAAAAATATTATATAAGATTTAGTCTAGTCATGAGATTAATGTCCATGTCATGAGAACACCCAACCATATTTTTTTTTCTATTTATAGTGGTCCACATCATGGATAATAATAATTAAATTAATTTACTATAGTACAGGGATACAATGTTGTGAAGTAGAGGAAATTTTGAGATAATTTATCATATTTATAAATGAATGAATATTTTAATTTTCTAAGGATGTATGTCTTTTCACTAAGATGCAATAGATCACATAGAGATAAAATTGAAGATAAATAATATATAGAGTATCACAACATGATATTAAATGAGTTTCAAAATATATTTTAGGAGAATTTCATAGGTACATTATTTACTGAGCATCAAAAAATCATTAACGATATCCTTTCTCAGATAGAACAAGGAAGTATAAGATATTGTTGTAGTGAGTTAGTTACTCTATGAATATATTATTTCTAAAATATATAGCAAATATGGATGAAATTAAAAATTATATATATATGTTATGAGAATTTTGGAGGAGGATTTTGTTTATTTTTTGCATTGTTATCATATTAAAATGTGAGGTATATTTAGCATGATCTTGGAGTATATGAAAAATAAGGATCGATCCCATGTATTGAATCAGAAGTTGGATTCATAAGAGACAATATAATTTTTTTTATACAAATCATATAAATAAGGGGAGTCCAAATATACTGATATATATGATTCTATTTATAGAATGAAAGGATATCCATGGGTTATTTCTATTTTGATATTAGATTCTAACCAATATAGAAGGCCTGAAGAAGAATTTATATTCCCATATCTAACTATTGAAGAATAACCAAAATAATATTACAGCTGTATGGATTAATATTTATATAGAAAAATAAGTTATTACTTTTATTATTTTGTATATTACATAGAATAAATACTCATATCATGGGGTTGACCACATATATCATTAAATACATATATCACACACCATTAGTTCTTAATGTAATAAATATCAATTAACGAGTAAGAAAGGATTGCCTGTAAATTAGACTGAACTAGAAAATATGTTCATATCAATAGACTGTTAAAGAGACCCTAATGTCTATAAACATACCCATCCATCACTAATGTTGTTCAAAAAGGCTATAAATAGGGAGTATCCTTTGGAAAAATATTGATTTTCCCTTAAACCATGTTATGGAAATGTTCCTCGACATTGAGTGATCGTTTCTTCAATGCATGCACCCACTGAAAGTGAGTATATTAGATTATCGTATACTAGAATATCATCATGTTTATTCTTGTTGGATTAGTATTCTGTGATAAAAAAATAATTTTGATCCCTTTTATTATTTTCAATTTTATATAATATTAAG
Organism: Viscum album; assembly: GCA_963277665.1. Lineage (NCBI taxonomy): Eukaryota > Viridiplantae > Streptophyta > Magnoliopsida > Santalales > Viscaceae > Viscum > Viscum album. The sequence goes on along the minus strand of OY728134.1, from coordinate 130,195,539 downwards.
TGTGAAAAGCGATTTTATAAGTGATTTAATGTTCTATTTTTAATAAGGAAAAAATATCATTTTGTCTTAGGGGATTAAAAAAGGGAAATTTTTTATCATTGTGCACGTAGATTCACACCCATTACCAAGGTTCTTATTGTTTTATTATACCAATTAGTGGTATAAAATATAAATGTTGTTATCTCTGTGCTTAATATCTAAATATGTTATTGTATTTTTTCCAATATATATTCAATAAAAAAACCACAATTTCATAGTTCTACTAACATTCATTTTATTAAAAAATAGATTACTATGTTCTAATATGATTGTGGAAAATAGTACATTAATATTATATTTCAAGTTATTGATTTAAAAAATACAATGAATGAATACATGGTTTAAATAAAGATAATTTCTTTATAAGATCCATATCTTAAAGGGTCTACAAGAAAACCTGTAATTGTGAAATTATATTTGAGATGTAAGATATTTTAGAAATTATTTATCTGTAAATTGTATTACTAATGGTTATATAGGTATTTTCCAAACAATGTTGTGAATACTACCTTATATCAATTAGAAAAAAAACTAATATGAATATGCCTCATGGGATGGAAAACACTTCAACTGGATATAAAATTTATAATTCTATTAATAAATATAATTCTTATATAGTTTTGAAAGTGTAATTAAAATTAGTAAAATTAGATTCATTGATATTTATTGATATAAATTTTTATTCCCCCTATGAAATATAGACAACCCCAAGCCTTCAATCTATATAATTTTCATGCAGTAACATTGATGATATCCATTCACTATATGAGAAGGAGGAGAAATTAGATATTAGGAAAGTAATGAATTATATAATCATAGTATCTTTGGATGTTGAGAATAAAAGTATAAAGAGAGTATATGTTTCTAATAATGGTTGTATAATTGGAATGAGTCTAGAAATGATGGGCCAATGTGATCTAATTTTAGAACATTCGCACAATTTGGGTATAAAAATAAAAAACACTAATGAGTTTAAGGAAACCATTATCACTAAATGATAACAAATGAATAAATGGTAAAAATTAAAAATCAAATTTGATAGATATTGAATAATTTGGTTTCTTAATTAAGGGATGAAATGATGAAAAATGAAAAATAAACAAAAAATCCTAAAAAGTGAAGGAGATTTTTTAAAATCATAGGAAGCATCACCAAGTGGATACAAAAAAAAATAAAACCTAAAAACAATTAACTAGTGGAATAAGAATTAATAATATAGATAATATAAATTATATATGAAGGTAATTGTATGGTGATAATATTTTTGAATAATAGGCCATACCACGATTCTTTGTCCAGAATCCCAGGGCCTCAATGCAGGAAAAACATCTTCTATATAAAAATATGAAATAATTAATTACTACAGGAGGTATTACTTTAATATTAGATGTATTATTAGTTATAAATAAGTATAAATGTTTAAAAATTTTAGTAATAGTGGAGATAATAAAATAATGAGGAATTCAATCATTTATATGATAATTAGTGAGAGAATTTACAGTTAAATTAACTTTTATACTGGAAATAGATTTAACACATTGGAAGAAGGTTCAAATAAAGATCAATGAATGGTGATACAAGGACTGATAATGGATTAATCATGATATACTTAATGGAATTTCGGAGGTATAATTTATAAAATGAATATGGAAGAATCTTTAGTAGTGATAAATTTATATGAACACTTCAAGAAATATGAATCATAGATGAAAAAGTCCAAGGTATATCTTACAGAAATTTATGAGTAGAAACAAGTGAAAATCTTTAGTGTTTCCATAAACAATACAAAAAATTAATAAGTAAGAAAATATGTTATATCTATCCAATAATGGATGAAGTATTAAGAAATATCATATCATGGTGAATCAAGGGTAGTGACATAAAGAAGTGGGAAATGTCTCAAAACAGAATTCCATCCCAACCCAATGAATACATTTAAATATAAGGATCATATTTGAAATAAAGACTATACATGTGTTACTTGTAACATAATGTAATTAAATCACAAAAAAATTATAAATGTAAATCTATTATCTAATGTAATGTATGATATGTGTTATTTCATGAATATGAATTGGAAATACTTCGAAGTTGGTTAGAAAAAAATTGTTGGATCAAATAGATTGAATGTATTTCTCAACATTAGGATGGACAATAAGTACCCTCCTCACCAAGTGTTGAAATTACATGAACTATTATTTTATGTGATATATAATTTGGGGTGATACATGATCCATAGTGTTTAATCCTACCTAAAGAATATCAAAATAATAAGTGGGGTCAATGTTATTATTGTTCTTAATTGAAATATTACTTAATTTTTTTAAAATGTAATCAATTCCCTGTGTAACTCAATATGTGTCTTCCAGAAACTACTTTTTATTTCTATAAAAAATATGTAATTTCATGATATATTGAATAAGATGAAATGATATAGATCCTAAAAAATAATTCATGAAATGGAAATATCTTATATAAAATATCTACTTATATTAATAAAAATTTACTAATGAAAAAATAATATGGTGCTATAATTTAATTTTTATCAAAAACCGTATTATCAAAAAAACAAATTAAATTATAATGTTGAAATAATCATTTAATTCATGATTGTTTTTTAGGTTTTAAAATGTGGTATCATCAATAATAAGTTAAGATATAAATTGTTTTTGTGATGAGAGTGATATAACTAATAAGGGTTTTCCCCATGTAAAAAATTTCTCTATACATAGAAGTAACATATAAAAAAATTCAGAGTAGTATCCCAACAGAATTCAATTTTTGGTTAGTCTCATATGAAATAAGAGAACCCCAATGATGAACACATAGATCATGTATAAAAAGTGTTATTGAAATTTTATCATGAAAAATTAGTATCATTTGGATAAAAATTTGGTGTGACATACATTATTGGTACATTAATTATCATTAATTTATGTTCTTGCATTATAATTGTTAAGGTAACATGAAAAGATTTAATAATGAAGTAGATGGCCAAAATATATGTATTTTTTGACATAATTGAGTGACATGGAGTGAATTAATGATGTATTATTGAACCTATGTTTCCTACATTGATTCATGAAGTTTTATAAATAAATAAGATTTCAATGAAACATTTCCCTGAGGTATATTACAACAAATAATATATTTGAGAAAAATGCATAAAGATAGAGGATGAAATTTTGATATTGAAAATTAGAAAATATAGCATTGATTAATATATCAAGAGATATTGTGTTTTAACTATAAAATTAGAATAAAATACATTAATAATGAGTCCAACATTTGTAATCATTATGTATTTGTGAGATCCTAATGGTTTTGAAGTTATAAAAGAAACCTAAATTTAAAAGATGAATATGTTATTTAAGAGGTTAAAAGAGACTAATGACAAATAGGATGCGACAAAATTTCATTAAAATTGGGGACAAAAAACTCTCTAAATAAAAATATTAGAAACCATGGATAATCGACTGGTCCAAAATATATCTTTGTAGACATAATTAAAAAAATATTTAGTATTTTATGGATAATGGGTGGAAATATTTGAGTAGATACCCTTATAGTGTTTTTTTAAAATGGGGGGTGTGAATGGAAAAATATTGACAATAAGTAACATTAATATTATTGGAAATGTGGGAGTAAATATATCTATACATTCATATACACGGTAGATCGTGAATATAAAAAATGTTTTCAATTTATCAATGGTTTCTTTGCTTAATAAATTAAAAGGAAATACTTTTATGATTTCTCAAAAATTTATTATGGATATTTTGACCTAGAGGCTGCGTGTTATAATTAAGGATAATAATTAGTGAATAAGCATTGGATCCACTACATTGACTATATTATGGTTCTTATGGAAAAACTACCTTGACAGAATCATATTTCAAGGATTTGGAATTAGTAAAATGATTACTCATGTATTATGTGGATATAGATTAAATAATTTCGTACATGGTGGAATTTGAAAAATTATTGTATAATGCTTTTAATGGAAAAGAAACTCACATTGTATAATATGTGATCATTTCATGATTATTATTCACAAAACATTATAGAAGAATGATGATAATGGAATACATAAGATATTCTAAATGTTATAGTATAGGGAATGATTAATACATATGATTATTGAAAATGTACTATTTTGTAATGATGAAATACTATTGATTATTCCCTGAGTTGAGATACATATTTCCCTAAAAATGGTAATGTCATTCTATAAGGGTTCATTTTTTTGGTATGTAATTATACTCAACGGAGCACATATGAGGACCAATAGTATTATTAATTGAATAATAACTCAATAATTAAAAGGACATTACATGACAATATATTGAATTCGCGAAAATCGAAAACATTCAATGTGATATATATGATTACCCTAAAAATACATAAGAGTTTTTTATGAATAAGTACCAATTTGGTATGTGTGTCCACATCATGAAAATCCAAGAAAAGAAATATTAAATTAGCACAAAATCGAAAATAATTCATATGATAACATCACAAAATTTGAATTATGGTCATTATCTAACGAGACATATCCATATTTTAGTGGTTTTTCTTCATTGGAGAGTCCCACACTATAATGATTTATCACCTTGTGACTATTCCAGAGAAAAGGTGGAAAACAATATGAAAAAAATCTATGCCATGAAAATGTTTAATATGTTAAGATGATTTAATATCTCAGTTTGAATAAGATCAAATAATTGTTTCATAATGTAGTATATGAATTCATAATTGGTCTAGAGAATAAGATTATTAGATGTATCAAAACACAATCCTTGGTGCACTTAAAATTAGATAATATGATGATTTCAAGGATCAAATTATTAAATGACTAATACATTAAAAAGATTCAAATTAGTACATGATCATGTTAAAGATGTATTTAATGACATCATATTGATGAATTCATGACATAAACATATGTGTCCAAAATGTATAGAATATTTTGTTTTAATTTAAATTTGAGATAACAAGTTATTAGATTATTGATAGTTTATTATGTAAAATTGTAATATTTTTTCAAAATTAAAATATTTGGTGCACTTATCTTGATAATGATATATTATTAGAATAATAATAACTGAACATAACTATTAAACCAATTTTTTATGATTATGAGACATTATAAAAATACCATTAACATTTATGAAGAGGATAATATGAAAAGTTTGATATATATGATTACAAGAATTAAAATAGAGGAGACCTATAAAGGATTTCCATTGATATATATAGTTGAAATTAATAGATAAGGCCAAATGAATATGTTGTTATGTTTTTATATCTAGTAATAAAATAAGGACTGAATCATTATTATACTGAAATGGATGAATCTATATAAGGTAATGTTGTTGCGGCAAAGATTTTTTAGAATAAAGAGGCTAAATTCCAACATCATGGAGTTGATAAAATCTAAAATTTTAGAAGGAGAGTTCTTAGATGATTTTTTAGTAGGGAAACTCCCTATAGATGGGTATATAATCTATTTTTGTTACCTATTATCATATAGAGGAGACATTCATGTCAAAAAACCGTTGAATAACCCTCATATCTATAAACTGTTAAAGCATTGTAAGAGGTAGTTCAGAGAGGTTATAGTGTGGGAGTGGACCTTGGATAAATTGTTAGTCAATATAAAATATTATAAGGTATGTGTGCCATATCATATAATGGACGAGAAATAAAATAATAGATATACTAAAAGTTAATATATTGGATTCTAGTATAATAGAAAATCATCATGTTAATACTCCTTGGATTTTAATATAGTTGTGAAAAAAGAAAAATCCTTATGTTTTCATTAGATATAAAATATGAATTCATATATAATATTTTTTATGATCAATTATTAGATAATAAAATATTTAATTTTCTCATTACATTGAAGAAACATGATCTATTTGTAAATGGGAAAAAACAAGAGAAACATTTTAAATCGTCTAAATTGAGATTCACTGCACAACCCTTACTAAGTTATTATAATCAACCTGGTCTCAATATAGTTTTAGTTATATTGTGAATTTAATCCTTAGGATAAGTCTTTAGAATCATGTGTGGTATCATCCTCTGTTATTATGATGTGAATATTCCTTTAGAGAAATGTTTGTATGGTGGAATAGTTTAGAGAATAAATCTATATAGTCCGTTTGGATCCATTTGTGATATATGGTAGTTATGTGTAGATTATTACAAATTTATTCCTGAATTTTTATATATTTTTTTACAAATTATGATTAATAATAGAATTATAGACATAATAGTTTTGTTAATATAGCTATACATTCTTAATATGTGATGGATATTTTTTTTGTAAGTTCATTATGTGATAGTAACTAAGTGTGGATTGCTGGAAATACGACATGATTACTTGAGGATGTAAATATTCACATTACATATAGTTTTTAATTGGAGGATTAACTATGTGTAGATACTAAGAAATATGATGACTGTTTATTTCGGTGGAAAATAGTCCAACCAATGTATAAGGATTCAAAGTGAGTAACTTGTGGGAGAGTTGATAGTAGATTAGAGTTGAAGTATATAGGGATTTCCCTATGAGTTTATTTTTTCATGATGATGGAAATGTATATCGAGTATTCCATGAGGGTGGACAATTACATAGTGATGGTGAAATTATAGTGATTCCATTATGGTTAGAAATAGATATTTGATGATTATAGTGGAGTATAGGTGGGGTCACATATTCTTAGACATGTAATTATATAGATTTTAATATAATGATTGTTGAGAATTGATGTGTGATTGTTTAGGAAATAAATTTTGGAATATAATTTGATTATTTGGTATGGAATAAAAGTAGATGTATAGTTGATTTTAGGGAGTTTCCTATTGTTTTATTATTATGTATTATATATTTTATACATGGTGGAATTAGTATTCTTATACATATTGACACATAAGAATTGTGAGAAGGACCCAAATACTAATATTTATATTCAAACCTAAACTTTATTTAATTTTTTTAGATTATCTTAAGAGAGTTAGTGGTAGTAGTACCATGAATCATTAACTCTATGCATTCATATTTTTTTGGATGAGGTTGTTTTGTTATACCTTATATGGGTTCAAATAAGATGATATATTTGTGGTTGTTTCGATATTTTATTTCTAGTTTCATGTGGTTTTACATGATTTTGAATAAATTATACATAGAAAATATTATATTTTTCATGTTTTCATAGTGTTTTCTCTTAAAAATAATAATACCCTCCTAAAATATATAATGATATAACCCCAATTCATGTTAATAACACATGACCCTATTAATGGCGGGCTTCTCAGATCATACACAAACTCAATGTAATCTCAGGTTTAATTAAAATAAAGGAAAGTTGTTATAAAAACAGCAAAAAATTATCTTTATATAATTTTTCTATTATAATTAATTTAATTATTTACAAATATAATTTTTTTTACAATATCCTGAGGCTAAAACCTTTTCCCCCAAAAAATCTTCACAAAATTGTCTTGCTAGAATTTTTTTATTATCTATTCGAATGATTCAGACTACAATTATTTCTAAAATTAATTATATAATAAAAATTTACATTTTAATAACTTCAAATTCAAGTAATTTTTACAATTGATCATTTTCATCAAATATTATACAGTTTAATAGTTTATATTTCTTACAATCACATGTTACACATTTTAATTTTCAATTGGAAATCACTTTATATATCTTAAAATATCAATGTATCATATTATACAACTATCTCATGATTTTTTTCACATCAACTCGTAGTTATTAATTAAGATTCATTAGGTATGTTATATTTAAAAAGATATATTTTGACACATCATTTGTATTCCCTATAAAAAAATTAATTTCCATCAATATTACAAAAAAAAAATTTAACATAAAAGAAACTGTATTTCATCAACATAATATTTTATCACTTCATAATAAATTAAATATTAATTTTCACCTTAACCAATTAAAACTCCAAATAAATATAAATAATAATATTTTTTATATAAATAAAAATAATCCCTCTATCAAGTAACATTATCATTTTATTTTTAGATACATGCCTTTGAATAAAAAAATTTAAATACCTTATTCAATTTAAATTCAACTATAATATAATACCCAAGATATGTCTTCTTTTTAACAATATTAACCTTATATTGTTTATCATTTTGATGGAAATTTTAAATTCATACTTTTAAATATTTTAGTTATACTTATAATAAAAATTTAAAAATTATATTCAAAAATATTTTATTTTTCAAAAATAATTTTAGAAAATTTAATAATAGATAATGTTTTAAAAAATATATTTTAATATTTAGAAATTATAAATTAGATTCACTAAACATATTATATTGTCATCTTATATATAAAATATTATATATAATATTTCAAACCATCACACATCCCAGTTTTAATGAAAAAATGTATTATTTATTCCATGTAAAATAACCCAACATTCAATAAACCTTATTTATTATTATTTTTTCTAAATTTAAACATAAATTATCAGAATTAAATTACTAGTCATTTGTATTACATATATTCATTATTCACTTTATTGAAACATATTATTTTAAAATTTAATTTTTCCTTCATTTTATATTTACATTTCAATGTCAAATACTCTACATAAATTTTAAAATAAAAAACTATATATCACAATCCTAATAATTAATATCATAGTTTCTACCAAACAAAAACACAAAACATATAGAAAAGACACCCTTCATATATCAAACTATTATATCCCCACTTTTTATCCTTTTAATTAATTACTAAAATCCACTTAGATATTCTTCATTTATTTTTTATCGACCTCGTCCAAATTTTATTACCTAGCCATAAAAACAAAAAATGACTTAGGTCTTTACAAATAATTACCACATATATATCATCTCATTAAAATTTCAAAACATATATCATATTAAAAAAATAATATTATATATTAGTATATCAGTCAATTGAATATAGATGAATTTTTTTAATCAACATTTTTTCAAAATAATAATCATTTTCACCACATCATATCAAAATTTAATAAGCATGTCACATTCAGTATAATAATATTCATTAATTAAGAAATAATCAATTATATAAATATATTTATTATCAAATAAACGAATATTTAGATTATTGAATATTATATATCATTATTTTATTCATTATATATAAATTTTCATTTAAAAATTTATTTGACTACCAATTTCAATATAAAATAATGAAATCCCAAAATAGATGGTGAAAGAGGAAATAAAAGATTTTCTACTGAGTTAATAGTTATAAGAAATCAAAGTGGACATAATAATGTATTTAATAATGGGTAGTGAAATATTTCTCAAATAAATAATAAAAAAATAGAATAGTGCTAAATTATAATGAATTAAAAAATCATAATTTTTATTAGTTAAATATATATAATTATTTCCTGGCATTTCAATAATGAAAATACCTTAAAATTACATATTTTATTTTAATTTATTGTTCATTGTATAGTTTCAACATAGTTAATTTATTTTTTGACTATTATAATTCATAATGTTAATTCTTTATAATAAAATTAGTATATTCTCCCACCTAAAAAATGATTATGGATTCTATATTTGAATATTTCACTTATGTTATGATTAACGTTTTTCATGTTTTGAAGTATGAAATTTTTTCACTAAGTAAAAAAAGTCAAATGAAATAATAATTTTGGAAACATTATTGATAAGTCTTATGAAGATGTTCTTATGTAATGTAAACTTTTTACGGAAATATATAATGTCATAAAATGTTGAGAATATGTCTTACAAATTGTTAATTATTATTAATCGTTACAAAATATTTATGAAAAAATTTAAAATCTTATCGACTAGATAAAAGTATTTTGAAATAATCTTTTTTGGATAACTGAAACGTTTTATGGTATATGAGAAATATTACAGGAAAAATAAATATTGAATGAAATAATTAAATGATTTAGACAAACCAAAAGTATGACATTCATAATTATTAAATTCTTAAATACTAGTTACATTTTTAAAACTAAAATGAAATAAATTATGTCTTATATAATATAAATATAAAGTCATATATTATTTACTCAAATAATATGATGTTTTTATTATTATTGTTTATTTTTATTTATATTTATTTACAATGATTATCTATATATATATATATAAATTTTTCTACAAAATATTAATGGGAAATTGTATTTCAGTGATTATAAGAAATGTTAATTTAATTAAAGGACTTATTAGTGGGAGTATTTTATAATATTTTTTAATATCTAATCATTAAAGAATCTAATGATAATATTTATAAAGGAATGTTATTATTTATAGTATATAATTAACATAATAATTTTCCTTGTGAATAAATTATATTCGAAAATATATGACGGTGGATCAAGTGTTAGAAGGGGGAAAATAGATTAATATTTTCTGTATTTATGAGCCGAAAGATATAGCCATTGTGTATATATAATATATATAATTTGATATTTCAATGTAATGAAACACCACGTTATTTTTCTGTAGCATAATTTGAATTCCCTATATTCCATATATGATCTTTCATCAATAGATGACAAGAACATTCCAACTCCATCAAATTAGTTAACATCCATTAGTAGGTTTTATTATTTAATTTTTATCTAGAAGTTTTATATACATTACTATACACATATTTGGTTTTTCCAAAATTAAAAGTTACCAACGAATTCTAAAAACCATGGAAAAAGGTTGTGATTGATCCTTCTTAAAACCCCATGGTTATGGTTTATCCTATTATAAATAATAGGTTATGTTATTTACCCACAATATGATATGTTTGGTTTGTGCCTACTTCATTAGCTAGTATTAAGTTAGTTTTGATCAATTTTCAAAAACATGTTTTCGGATGATCCATTTTTAAAACAATTGGTATATCTTGAACTAATATAAGGCCTTTGTCTATAGTGGGAATTCATACTCCTAGGTTGGGGTATTATTAGTATACGTGTAATTGTTTGTATCTAAATTATAATAAAATACTTATGTAACCATTTTTATCTTTTTATCATAAATTTTCAAAATAACAATGTGATTCCTAAATTAAGGATGATTTTTTTATTATATTATACCAAAAAAATTCATTAATATATATTTAGTAACAGAGTCATTTAACATTGAATATTCCTTTCACAATTAAGTATATAAAATCTCGTATTGAACTTGTTATGACATAGAGTATTACAAATAAAATTTTTATTATTGAAATAAAAATCTTGTTTCATTTAGTAATATAATATTATTAAATGAAAACATGCCACATGATGAAACCAATAAAATTTTATTACACTAGTTTGAACAATATGTTTAGAGAAAAAATATGTCTATAATAATTGAAAGTTTTACAATGGGGCAATAAATAGAAAATAAGATTGTACTGATATGAAAATTTGGAGTTACTCAATCCCCGAGAATAATAACAGTCCAAAACAACACTAAAAAATGATGCATAATATTAGTAATTATATTTAAATTTTGAAATTAAATAAATTTATATATATAACCATGAAACAAAATATAATTAAATGGGTATATTTTTAATTGAGCTATATTTAAATAAATTTGGAAACCCATATAACCGATACAAATCTGAACTTTAGTATAATATTCTGACCATTGTAATAGTAAAAGGATCATTGGAATATTAATATAACTCATAAGAATAGTAACCTAAAATTTAAATTAGCATACATGCTTTTTTAGTGTAAAATAATTTGTAAGTATCTTAATAATAGAAAATATGACACATTTATATCACAATAGATGTCAATAGTTTTTAAGAAAATTATAAAATAGATGGTAGAATATTTGTAAAACATATATTTATTGTTTCCACTGTAAATATATATAAATGAATTAATTTAAATAATATTTTCATATCATATATTTATTAATTAATATTATGTTTTATTTTAATGATATAATAATATTATGAGACCACAAGTAAATTTTTAATGGTTTTGAAAATAGATCGTAATACAAGAATTTCAATTTTTCAAATAAATGAGGATTTTATTTAAAATTAAAATCTCTGAAATTTAAAAAATAAAATATCAAAAACGGTTTTAATTTAAAGTATCTAACCATTCAAAAATGTTTATGGTTAATTTTTGTGAAATTTTATAAAATATTTTGATATTTAGTCGATAGTAAAATACACTAAATTACATTATGTAACATTACAAGTTAAATACATGAATTTTTGAGTTATATATGATGTAACCTTCCATTATTTTAACTAACATTAACCATTTAATATATATAGTCAAAAAAATAAATACACTTTTTATTCATGATCTAAAATCGTAATATAATGTATATTAAATTCTAATGCTCCCATCTCCCCCACTTATAAGTACAACCCCTCACAACCCTATATTATCACACCACATAGTCCATTAAGAAATCCTTAATTAGGTCTAAATATATTTTATGAAATTTATAACACATTATAGTGGTTATGGTTTCAATAAAATAAAAATTCGTTGTTTCCTAATGTGAATTTTAAGGAGTAACCATTTATGAGGTTATAATATAACCTCACCTCTTTAAATTCAATTCTTCATAAAACATCCCATCACCTCAATAATTATTAGTGAATTAATGAATTTATGTTAATATATATATATATAATGTAATTAAATTTTTACAATTTAATATATACCATCCATCCACTTCTTTCCTCCACTTATTCTATGAACTAAACTAGTTTCCATAACATGTGAGTCAACTGTCTCCTTGGATCATGAGTTTTATTTTTTCAATTACCTCCTTCTTGGGGTGGAAATAAAAAAATTATTATTGTCCAATGATATTAATATAATTATATTATTAATTAATTCATGTTTTGGAACTCAAATATATACACAATATTTAGTAATACAAAAAATGTTCGTGATGGTCGGTAATATTTCATAAATGAACATACCATGTAACACTAAAGATTTTACTCAGAACAACCTACCTATATATGAACACGTATGTATATTTTGAACCATTTAAATTTATTGAGGTAAATAATTAAAATTTAATTATATTTCTATAGATCTATAACCATTTGATAAGAAGATCTATAATTATACACAAGTGATACGACCTTGAAATAATGAAACAAAAGCTCCTATAATAGTTGAATTAATCATTTTATATCATCAAAATGGACATAAATTAAAAAAACAGAATTATAATAAATAATATATATCAAAAAAATACTCTAAATTTTTTAAGTAGTTAATATTATTAGGTCATTTATGACATTAATTTCATGTGAAGAATGATTTTCTAACATAAGATTAGAGATCTCTCCAAACATCCCTATATTCATTGGGTTACGCTTTTTCCATATTTACCTCATTCTACTTATTAATTAATATTATATAAAAGTTTGATATTTTATATGTATGTGTGACAAATATATTCCATTTTTATTTAATCATTAATTTTTGGGTAAAAACATGTTTGAAATGGTTCCCTTCCCAATTCCACTAAATTGGAAAATATGATTTAATATAGCTTCTCTTTTTATAATCCCATTTCATGTGAACTCCATAAAAAGTTTCAATGTACTAAAATTTTAGAAAATTAATAATATTGTCTTGGAAAAATATTTTATACCATTTTTTTACTTTATATAATTTATTATTTGTTGACCCATCATAAAAACGTGTTACCCAATTTCAAAAAGATTCCATTAAAAGGTACTTTTCTAAATGGATTTCTTTACTCTTTTTCACATCTTGACATAAGATTAATATTATTTATTATTATCTATTCTTATTTTACCATTATTAAATTCTTTTAATAATTGAACACTTTCATTTATGGAAACCATTATGGTATACCATTTGGATATTCCTTATGATACGATTATGAAACCCATTTCATTAAATATGAAATACTTATGTTTATTATTTTGGTTTAATTTATTTATATGTGACACATACTCATATACATTTTATATTGGGTGAAAAAAAATATTTATCCATTACATTACATAATTATATAGTCTAATGATGCGATATATATGAGATTCGAGAGTCAAACTAATTCATTATGGGACTCTGTCCCCTATGTGATATTGTCTTCGAAATTAGACATGACTCTTGTTTATGTCCAAATATATGTTTCCTAAATATTCTTATATTTCACTGATCTTATGTTTCATGGTTTTTTATGATATTCCTCTATATTATTACTCATTATCCCTTTATTTTATTTCATCATGTTATACCTTCTAAGTCATTTTTTATACATCATTTTCTTGTTTATTCCAGTTCTAAGTTCTTTTTCTCACCTACTATATCATTGTATTCCCTTGGTAACCCTATGTAGATTTAGGATCTAAATGGTGTTTATTATTTCAATATTTCATTAATATCTATTAGTTTTTATATTTTTTTTCATTTTTTATATTTTTATACATAGTACCAAAAGACACAAGTCTTTTCAATACTTAGTTTTTATTTAATGGATACTTATGTTAAAAATTATGTAATAATACATGTAAATGTGTTTGGTTTCTATTGATGGTACTAAATAATGTTCCATTTAATTATAAATATTAGGACTAGATAAATTTAGTGAGAACTCTAGGTATAATCCTATATTGAGGAAAAATTACCATCGATATCTTAGATTCAAATGTACGAGACTCATAACATAGGATATAGTTTTCATTTAAATTTTTTCCCTTTATGTTAATATATTTATATTTATATTCTCATTATTTGTGTATTCAAACCCCAAATTTTATTTTGGTATTTTATTTAATGGATTAGAATAGGGTAACCCTTTCCTACAACAAATGATATGGAAAATGTGATGATTTCCCGGAAAAGATGCCTAACTAGATGGAAGATGATAAATGGAAGAGAAATTTTATAAATGTACAAGAATATGAATTATGTGTGGTAAATTTGGTCATATAAAATTCAATTTATGAATAATATTTAATAATTTAGTTAATAATATATAGGGATATAAAGCTTAACATATGGAACCACTATTAGTTGAATTGCATTAATGTGGGGATTTTGTCATTATCTAAGTAAATACCATAATAAAAGTGTTAATAAATATTAAAAACTATATATCTCTATATACGGTAATCAAGAATAGTCCAATAATATGATGATTATCTCCCACCGTACCATAGATCTGTTTTCATTATTGTCAGTCTACTATATATAAAGTTTTTAAAAAAATAATCAAATAGCCTCTCAAAATGAATTGATTTCATTATGAAAGGATTCTATTGTTATTATATCATATTTTGAAGTTAGTATGAATTTATTTAAAATAAGTATTATGATTATTCATTTAGTGGAGTTACATTTTATTTTGGTATTGTATAGTTCATCTTTATATAAGTCCATCATCAACTTTTGGGAGGAGAGATCACTATTCACATCAAGAGTCATCCTCTTATTATGTCCAAGTGTAATTAGGATAATGAATATTTTTTGGAATAATAATATAAAAGGGTATATTATTTAATTATGAACAATAATTTCAAGGTTTTATGGTAGAGATAAAAGATAGGGTCATTCTATAAAACATTCCCATTATGAGGGATTATGGTGATGTATTTCCAAAAGAGTTTCATATTATTCCTATTAATAAATTGGTTGTGTTAACAATTGAACATATAACTGGATCTCTCTACATATCCAATAATCCCTGAATAATTGACCAAATTAAATTAAAATAATTTTAGAAGCAACTATAATAAAATATTTACAAGGATTTATGTTGCATGTTGGTCCTCTACATCTACAAGATTGATGTATAAATTAACCTCAAAAGAGATTATCATTATCTAAAAAAATATTATAATGAAAAAGGATCCACATCCTAATATAGATGATGTGCTCCATCAACTATGTATAGCCTAATATTTATCTAATGTCGAACTTTGGTTGTGATTTTACCAATAAAAGGATAAAAAAGAATGATATCCCCATAACTAAATTTAAAATAAGGTATAGACAAAATGATTTCATATTCATTCAATTATGACTCACTAATTCTCTAACCATATTTATGGGATTCAAGATTAATGATATTAGATTTTACCACAAAACGAATTGTAGCCTTTTTAGATGATATAATGATATACTAAAAAAAAAATTGGGTTCATGAGGATCATTAAAATATTTTCTAATGATAATATGAAAATAGAACCTATATTCAATGTATAGTAAATGTGACTTCTATGTTGGGAAAGATTATTTTTGGGTCATGTTATCACCACAAAAGGGATATTAATTGACCATTCATAAAATTCTGAAATTAATGTGGGTTCTGTAATCACTTTCTAACAAATAAAACATGGAACATAGTACATTATTTATTAACGAATGTATATGAAGAGTTCGTAAAAGAGTTGAAAAAGTGTCTTATAACTACTCCCATAATTACACTACCAAGATGTGGATAACACTTCATTGAATATTATGATGCTTCAACAAGGCCCTAAGATTTGTAAAAATTTAATATTATAATGTGATAGTCTATGCCTCAAGGAATATTATAGGCCAAGAGCATGACTATCCCCTACTTGATATAAATTTTTTTGTATTAACCATCTCATTGAAAATTTAGAAGGTAATTATCTATGGGAAAAAATATGTTATATATAATTATCATATGTTCCTCAAATATATAATCAAATAGTTGTAGGCTCAAATTTACCAATCAATACAGTTAGATATGATCACGAATTATGAATGCTCAATCCTCTACTATCTAGGGAATGAAAATAATGTCGAAGATATGTAGATCAAAAATGATCTTAAAACAATATCAATTATGAGAATTGATAAGGATCAAATCATCATAGACTATCAAAGGATGAAAAATTGAATGTAAAAATATGAAACATCATATTTCCTTTTTCAAATTATTTCCCAAAAATTATGTATATAATTGATAAATTATTCTCAAATATAAAATGTATAAATTCAAAAGAAGGTATAATCAGTCAGAAATAAAAAATCCTATATGTTAATAATTTATGAGTACGGAGTGTTTAGATTTTTTTATGACAATGTGTACCATAAAATCCTGATATGAAAGTCGTATCTTTTGAATGATGTAGATAGAAGACTCATCATAAGCCACCCGGGTAGCATTAGGATGTATTGTGATCATAGAGAGCAATATTTGTGGGAAAATATAAGGATTGAGCTCATGAAATATACATAAAATATCATTGTATTTAATCATGTGATTTATTAAAGGAATTTTTTTGGGGATGATGAAAATATTACTAATTAATATATATTAATGAGATGACATCACCATGGAATTTATAATTGATATTTAGAGTATATATAGAATATGCAATTCTATATATCTTTTTTTGGATCATCTAGAATGACAGCTCAATTCACATAATTTTTAGAGTACTTATCAATTAATCAACTTGTAATGATATACACCGTTTAATGTGTTAGGATGCCTGGTGTACCATAATCGATTATATCTATTCGAGATCCTATATTTACCTTCATGTATTAGAATATTATCAAACAATATATAATCATCTATTTGACCTTTGGAATGAATTATCATCCTCAAATATATTGACAATATGAAAATACTATTTATACATTGGAAGAAATGTTGAGGGTATTCTTGATGTACATAAAAGGAGGAAGTGACCAAATAATTACTCTGTATGTGTGTTCTTAAAATAGTAGTTTTCAATCAAGAATCCAAATATCTCCATTTGATGATCTTTTTGAAAGAATATAAAGAAATCCCTTATTTTGGGAGAAGTTGGTTTACACATATGGCGGGGATATAAAATAGTTGATGCAATTGTGGAAAAGGTCAAGAATAATAATCATCAAATCATATATTCTCATATTTCATAAATGATCTCCACCAAAAATAATACACAAGGTTGGGAATTTAAGGTGTGAGATATGTTATTCGTCATCATATCACCATATAAGTGATTCAAGATAGTATGGAAGAAGGGAAAGATAAATCCCAAGTTATAGAGATATAGACTTATCAAACATGGATATTACATAATTTTAGATGACTTTTTGTAGAATAATAAAATATATTAATAAGGACCATAATAGTTTAGAGACTTTGAGAAATTGAAACATATTCATATAAACTGTAAAAATAACATCAACATCTCACTTAATGATACTTCTATTTTATCACTCCAACTTAAAACATTTCTTCATAATATAAGGAATGGAAACATAAGAATGAGGTGTGATCTGATCATCAGTAAAGGTAAACAAGGAAGATATGTTGGAATAACATGATCATAACAATAATATATCATAATATTTATATCTAATTTCATAATCATGATTCATGAGTTAATTATTTAATTTTCATGATACATGAATCATAGGGTATGTAAGAGTATGATAGATGAGATCATATTAGAGGAATAGAACATGTAATTGAGGGGTAAACATTACCATAGAAAACCCTAGGTCATGGATATAGACCCAGGCCTAATTAACATATTAATTTTTGGATAATAATCAGTGTACCAAAAATGGGAATGGGATTCCCTCTAGTGTACCCACATATACGGGACACAGTACACCCTCCCATGTACTATATTCTTTTGATATTGTGATTCCCTCCTGTGTACCCTCTTGTTTCATTTTGGGATTCCCTCCCATGTGCCAACTTCTTTTTGTCATAGGGTTCCCTCAAGCATACCCTCTTGTTTCAGGAATGGGATTCTCTCCCATGTACCCTCTTGTTTTGAAATTGAGATGCAATCCCCAGTACCCCTAATTTTGGGATTGAGATGACCTCTTATGTAACCTCTTATTTCAAGCAAGGGATTCCCTCCAACACTTGTTCTGGGCTTAGTATTTCCTCTTATTCAATTCTTGTGATTTCCACTATCTATCCTTTGATCTAATGAAACATTTAACATTACCCAATGGATTAGAGAGGGATATATTTCTCCCACATCACATAATGAAATCTTATATACAGGTTCCATAAGATAATAAATAATTGATCATATCATCACCCATGAAATTAAATCGGAATCGTTAACATTTCATCTCTTCATATCCTATAGAAACTATATAGCATTCATAATAATTTAATCAAATCCAAACCCATTAAATGAAACAGGTTTCAAATAAATCAAATTGAAAGATGATAAATAGGTGTAACACCCTAGGTAAATAAAGCATATGACATCTTTATATTTATCCATATTTGTGAATAAAATATTTATATTACTTTAAAGGAGATGCTATGCTCGATGGCGTACCCAATACGCAACAACGAGTTTCTTGGGAATCTTAAGTTGCACTCTAATAATAAAATAATATTATTTTAAATGGTAGTTAATGCCTAGCTGTTGTAATGGCGGGAATGAACAGAACTAACTAAAAAATGATTATATATGTTTGTCAAATATTTTTACTCTTTACAATAAATGTTAGAGGATTAAAAATGCGAATGAATCCAATTTTAAGCGTAGACATTCTAATATTCGTTAAAAGGCCGATTAACCGCCTTTTGATGGAGAATCTCTTTTAAATCTACTTTATGACAATTTTATGTGTTATATTTGACAAAATAAAATTCTTCTTTATAATCGGGACATCAATATTTACTTTGTGTAAATTTTTGGTATTTTTTTGAAAAAGATCAATTTTCAATGAATAGTGAAAAATGTTGTATTTTAATTCAAAACCACTTTTTAATCTAATTTATTTATATGATTATATTATCCTTTGAATTGGTTTTAAAGTTAAATTAGAATATATTTTTACCATTTAATCCAATAGTGGTCATTGGAATTAATTTCACTTTGAAATCGGACTTAAACTAGTGTCAATCTTTTGATACTTTTTGTTTCATAAAAACACGGTATTTTCTCTGACAGCGGGAATTTATTATTAAATTAATTAATTCAACTAATATGTTTTGAATTTTTTAAACTATACATCATTTTCGAATTCGAAATATCAAATATATATTTGGGTGAATTTTTTGTAATTTTTTGAAAAAGTTCATTTTTTTGATGAATAGTGAAACCACTAAGTGGTACCTATAAAAAATGATTTTCCGTTTAAATAAATTTTTTTGATCATTCTGTTTTAAATTTCGAAAATACGACATACATTGTTGTCATTAAGAAGTAAAATTTGGTTCAATGGGATTAAAATAATTTTTTGGTGAATAGTAACTTATTAAGTTTTTAATCGCAATTAGTGGTAATTAGAGTAGTTTAAGGTAAAAATAATGTTTTAATAATATTAGATGAGAATGAAACATGTACTAACCTTATTGGATGTGTCATAAAAGACCAATACAATCCATGGGTCAACTTGGGGACCCCATGGAGCCACTTGGGTTGGGAAATGACATAAATAACTTTTTATTTAATTTTAAAGTAAAAAATGACACAAACATGAAATGTTTTACTAAAACAATTTTTACATGGGGTTATACAAGTCATATTTTTGACTATAAATATTAATTGGAAAGCTAAAATGATTTCCTACATCATAGTATTTTTATTATAATTTTTAGACATTAAATAAATTATATTATTTATGACATCATGATGATGCAGTGATGACCTCATTATTTAACGATTTAAATAAAATGGAAATACAATGTAAACTATAAGACCTACACATGTCCAAAACCTATTGGATGGGTGGATTTATAAACCTTATCACCTTATCCTTGAATTTTATCAATGTGGGACCTTTTAAATCCTAAAAGCTTTTTAAAATAAAGGAAAATTTCTTTACTTCCCAAGAGTGCCCCTCCTCTCCTCTTATAAAAGGCCCCAACCTCTACCTCCTTACCCACACTTCCAAATCCTTTGGATCGGCCAAAACCTGCCCATTGTGTCTCTAAAAATCCTTATATAACTCCTTGAAGCCTCACTTTGGGCAGAATTCTTACCAAGGAAACCTTTGAGCTCAAACCAAAGGGAGTTTTCTTGATTTTATGGTAATGTCTTCACTTGAGTCCTTTTGATTTATTTTGCTTCTCCAACCACTTAAACTCTTTTTATTAATTTATTTTGTAACACCTCCAGTATATTCAATATACTAGGATGTTGTTATAATAATGATTCGAGCTACACTTACACACACCTTCGTCTAATGGTTAAAGAACATACTATTTCTGTGGTTGGCGATTTTCTGCCTCACGAAACGATGATTGTTCAATATTCTTTCAACACCTTTGAAGGTGGCCATTAAGATGTAACTATATTTATATATTATATATAATATTTTTATGTTTTACTTAAGCTTCTGTATTTTTCATTTATGGCATATCCTTTATGGTTACCATTATGAGTAAACGCGATATCTTAATTTTAGGAAGTGCGGACTACCGCCCCCTCAAAATGATTTGATTCGTTAATGCCATATGTGGGACGTATAAAGTATTTTATTAATGGTATTCTATATGATATTATATTGGAATTATATATACCTTTATATCATTATGATTCCATTCTATAAAATATGAAATATAAATGAAAGTAGCGTTCATGTGTACGTACGACTTACCGTCTCCATGAACGGTGCATTTCATTTCTTAGATCTAAATGATTATGTAATATTTTAAATGAATGTATATACTGTATATATATGATATATATGATATATAAATCATCATTATAACTCTGGATATAATGGATACATGAACAACATGTAATTATAATGTTCATATTTTGACTCAAGTACCAATGATCATTTAAACGACCGTTATTAACTAAAATAATTACATTGTGTTCATGACATGGTAATAAGTGATATAAAAGGAATAATGAACTTGAAAAAGGTTATTAAGGAAGTAGAAATTATCTCATGCTTATTATTCAGCAGATTAAAGAATGATCGACTCAAGTCGGACCCGAGGTAAGGGATCCTACTCCTCTCTTTCTTTTTAAGTACACTCTTTTATGTCATTCCTTTCAAAGATCATCTTTCTTGATGTTATTTTATATTAATCTTTCTGTAAACTTCATGTTAATATGATGAGACACCCTATTTGATCTCATCAATCCATTTTTGTATGTTTTAAGTGGCGCTGTTAGGCTGCTGAGTTTTCATAATGGATTTTTCATCTCACTTTTATTCCCGTGAGATTTATGCTACATTTGCCACAATTTCCGTTGAGTGGTGTATGTACTACCCATTATTTTACTAATTGTGTAATATAATTTCATTTATGAGTATTTACAACAATTTTTTATTTTCCTTCTTTAACGGGGTGTATGTTTCGAAAGTTAACCAAGTCGGTAAGGGAACCTTTCACCCTCCTCTTTTTAAAAGACTTATTTTGTTATGTCTTTTAATTCACATACTATTATGTTGGTATATGTTCTTATATATCCTTATTGATGTAAATTTTATGACCAAGTGATGAGATACCATTTTTATCTCTCTTCAACTCCTTTTCTGAATTTTGAAGTGACACCATTAGGCTGTCAAATTTTTGCAAAGGAACATCTTAACCCAATTTTGATTCTTTGGGATAAACTTGTACTCCTTGAATATGTCATTCTATGATTATGTGTGAATGTCCTCTGATTGTATTACACTTAATACCCACTTATATTTCGTGTATTCATTTGTCACACATAATTGTGTAATTGATTTATCCTTAATCCAAGGATACCATCTTTGTATGGGACTTCGTCTCAATCTCCTTTCATTGAGGCATATTTTGTTTTATACACAACCTTCTTTTATACGGTGTATAAAACCCTATGAATTTTATGTTTATTCAAAAGAGATCTTTTTTATACGAAGCATTTACTAAAAGACGAAAGGGAATGTTTTTGTTATACGTATGCGGTGACAACGACTTCTCCGCCGCCGTGACCATTATTTGAGTTTCGGCTTCCTCTATAAGACAAACCTTCTTTTTAAAAGAAAAATAAATACCGTGTTATACTTTTCTTTTATTTAGGTATTGAAAATTGTTTTCATAATGTTTTTATTATATCAATGAGTTGTATTGATATCTTTTGATTGAATTGTGGAAATGTTATGTTTCATTTATGCATGTTTTATGTGATACGATTATGTTGAGGTTCTTGAGCATTATTATGAAGACGGGCGGTTCCATGATAAAATAAGGGCGGGTGAGCCCGATATAGCTCTCCAATGCATTGGGTAACGCGAAGGAGTGAAACATTACGGTTTCACCGAAGATATTTAGCGAATATACTGTGGTGTGTATTCCAAACATAACCAAGAGGGTTACTCCCTATGTAAGAATGTTATGAATGCCTCAAGTTACCTTTTATGTCTTATGAATTCTATGACTTATTCATGATTTGATGAGGTATGTTAAAGTGCCTATGTTTTATGGGTAAATTATGATTTAATTGTTATGTATATATGAACTCATGATTCCTTTCAATATTTTTATATCCCTTACTGAGATTTTTATGCTCATCCCAAGTTTTTTTGAAATGTTTTTCACATGTCAAGGGATTGGTACATGATATGATGATAGTGTAAAGGAAGTGTCCAGAAAGAATCCATGTTTTATTTTAAATATGATTCCGTTGATGGGAAAAAATGAATACTATCTTTATATAACCACTTTGATTAAATGTGGAATGTAATTAGAGTTTTATGATCTAATTCTCTAAAACTCTAAACCTGAAAATATCCTCAATGTGTAATCTTTTATTAACTTAAGATTAAGTATGGTTTAAGGCTGGGGCCTTATAGTTGGTATCAGAGGTCATTTAAGATAACTTTAGAGGTTAGGGTATTATTTAAGCATAAGTGACATTACCATAATGGTTAAGAATTTAGAAAGATTCATAGTTTTAGATAAAGTGAATGAGTAAGTATATCTTAGTGTTTATCTTCCTCATTAGTTCATTATGGTTTTGTTGATCTACTCACATTGACCTTTTTGGTTTTAGTAAATGGCTAGATCTAGCAGGCACCAAAGTAACAGTGGATGTGAAGGAAAATGTGATAGTTTTTTGAGAAAGAAACTGAATGATATGGGAGATGCAATGAGAACTCTTTTGTTTATCCTCAACCAACTATCTGGAGTCATGATTGACCACCTAAACCTTGGTGATTTCTATAAGCAATCATATATGCGAGAAACAAATCCCTACACAACTATGGGTAATAATCATAAAGGTAAGTATGTTCAAAAACCAATGTGTCAAAGATGTGGAAAAAAACACCTAGGAAAATGTTTCAAAGGGAAAAAAATTTTCTATCGATGTGGAAATGAAGGTCATAAAGCAAGAACCTTCCATGGAAAAAGGAAGCATCTAGTTGACTCGAGGAAAGGGAAAGAAGTTCTTTCTGAGGGATAAGTTGAATGTTTTAAATGTGGTGTGCATGGTCATTATGCAAAAACATGTCCTATGAAGATGTTTTGTGAATCGGATCACCAAGATCGTACAAATATTCATTTACCAATACCTAATTCCATTCTGATTAAGGATGAAGAAACTGACAATGGCCAATCAAAGGTATGGATTATTTCATAACTTTTGTTTTACTATTTTGGAATCTTAGGATATGATTTATGATTTTTTTCTAGGAAATAAGTATTTCAGAATAAGTTGGAAAGGAATGGTTAATGGATCATGAAGAATGATGAATGAGTAAGAAGTAAACATATAAGGGCTTCAAGAGTTATGGTCAAATTCTTAAGAGTATGAAGTCTCTTTTGATGATGGGGTTACATTAGAAGAATTTCTATAGTATGTGTAACCCTGATGTTTAATATATAAAAATTTTATTCAAGGAATAGTTATCTGTTCTTTTGTGGACAAAATTATAAAGAACCATTTGGGTTTATATGATCCTTACTTTTGAGGTAATTATAGTTTACTATATGTTATGATGGAAGTGAAATGCACAAGAATAAATTGAGATTAAATTATTTTATGGTTAATTTTGATGATTTTATCTCCTTTTGGGAATGATTTGAGAAATATATAGTTTTTGAAAAAAGGACAACACGCAGACCGTGTGACAACCCGTCGCGTCGGACAAAGCTGCAGGAATCGAACCCACGCCCAAAGTGCAACTGGTATTTAAAGCCTACCACTGGACTATGTGAAGTCCCTGGTTAGTTTGACTAATTCTTTTAAGTTAGATGATTTTATGAATTAAGAGTTAGTTTATTTTGGGTTATCTATGGAAATTTATTAACCTATCATGGAGGATATGTGATTAGGTTAATTACTTTTCAATACGAGACATTAAGAGCATCTGATGCTATTTGGAGATAAATGTTACGATTTAACTTGGAAGACTATGTGACTAAATCATTCGAATATTTGGGTTTAAATCTTAGTTTTGTTTACTTTGAATAATTTTATGGGAAAATTGTTTATCGAATGGTCCTCATTGAACTTTGGGTTTTGTTGGACAAATTTTGGAGATTAAGAGTAGATTTTTTTTATAAAGGGTTATCCTTTTCTGGATTATTTGATCTTGTACTAACCTTTTTGGTTTTGTTTTTGGGTAAAGTCTAAAGACATGGGAAGTATATAGTTCTCTTTTGTGGATTATGTGATTCTCTAGAAGTTGATTATAGTACTCTTAATGTGAACAAGTCTTCCTAAATACTCGTCTTTTGGAGAAAATATGAGTTTGTGTAAGGAATCTAATAAAAGTTGAAAGTCAACATGATAAGTGATTATGTTTCCTTATGAATAAATTCCTCAATAAAAAGTAACTTAATACAAAAATTTTGTCTATTAACTTTTCCTACTGGGGAATCGAATACCGTTTAACCCATCACAAGTTTGTGATTTTCTTGTGGTTAACTTTCACCTAAACATGTTTTCTATCACTATCCATCAGAACATGACCCTATGTTTTCTCCTCCATTTCCATGTTTTCCTACATGGAATCTTAGTATGGGTTAACTCAGGTGACCTATATACTTATCTTTCTTTATTTTAAAGTGATTGTTTTAACGACTCTTGTTCTGATGTGGGACTTTCAAGGATGTTTCCATGCCCAATTTTAAAATTGCGAGGACGCAATTCCCAAAAGGGGGGAAGGATGTAACACCCCATGTAAATAAAGAATATTACATCTTTATATTTATCCATATTTGTGAATAAAATATTAATATTACTTTAAAGGGGATTCTATGCTCAATGGCGTACCCAATACGCAACAACGAGTTTCTTGGGAATCTTACGTTGCACTCTAATAATAAAATAATATTATCTTAAATGGTAGTTAACGCCTAGCCATAGTAATGGTGGGAATGAACAGAAATAACTACAAAATGATTATATATGTTTTTCAAATATTTTTACTCTTTACAATAAATGTTAGAGGATTAAAAATGCGAATGAATCCAATTTTAAGCGTAGACATTCTAATATTCTTTAAAAGGTCGATTAACCGCATTTTGATGGAGAACCTCTTTTAAATCGACTTTTTGACAATTTTATGTGTTATATTTGACAAAATAAAATTCTTCTTTAGAATCAGGACATCAAAATTTACTTTGTGTAATTTTTTGGTATTTTTCAGAAAAACTTCAATTTTCAATGAATAGTGAAAAATGTTGTATTTTAATTCAAAAACTCTTTTTAATATAATTTATTTATATGATTAGATTATCTTTATAATTGGTTTTAAAGTAAAGTTAGAATATATTTTTACCATTTAATCCAATAGTGGTCATTGGAATTAATTTCACTTTGAAATCTGACTTAAACTATTGTCAATCTTTTGATACTTTTTGTTTCATAAAAACACACTATTTGCTCTGACAGCGGGAATTAATTATTAAATTAATTAATTAAACTAATATTTTTTGAATTTTTTAAAATAGACATCATTTTTGAATTTGAAATATCAAATATAGGTTAAGGTGAATTTTTGGTAATTTTCTGAAAACTTCAATTTTTGATGAATAGTGAAACCACTAAGTGGTACTTATAAAAACTGATTTTCCGTTTAAATGAAATTTTTCCATCTTTGTGTTTTGAATATCAAAAATCCAACATACATGGTTGTCATTAAGAAGTAAAATGTGGTCCAATGGGATTAAAATAATTTTTTTGGTGAATATTAACTTATTAAGTTTTAATCGTGATTAGAGGTAATTTGAGTAGTTTAAGGTAAAAATAATGTTTTAATAATAATAGATGAGCATGACAGATGTCCTACCCTCATTGGATGTGTCATCACCGACCAATAAAATCCATGGGTCAACTTGGGGACCCCATGGAACCACATTGGTTGGGAAATGACATAAATAACTTTTTATTTAATGTTAATGTAAAAAATGACACAAACATGAGATGTTTTACTAAAACAATTATTACATGGGGTTATACAAGTAATATTTTTGACTATAAATATTAATTGGAAAGACAAAATAATTTCCTACATCATAGTATTTTTATTATAATTTTTATACATTAAATAAAGTATATTATTTATGACATCATGATGATGCTGCGATGACCTCATTATTTAACGATTTAAATAAAATGGAAAGACAATGTAAAATCCAAGACCTACACATGTCCAAAACCTATTGGATGGGTGGATTCCGAACCCTTATCACTTTATCCTAGAATGGTATCAATTTGGGACCTTTTAAATCCGAAAAGCATTTTAAAATAAAGGAACAATTCTTTACTTCCCAAGAGTGCCCCTCCTCTCCTCTTATAAAAGGCCCCCACCTCTACCTCCATACCAACACATCCAAAGCCTTTGGCTCGTCCATACCCTGCCAATTTTATCTCTCCAGATCCCTCTATAACTCCTTGAAGCCTCACTTTGAGAATAAGCCTTCCCAAGGAAGCCTTTGAGCTCAAACCAAAGTGAGTTTCCCGATTTTAAGGTAATGTCTTCACTTGAGTCCTTTTGTTTTATTTTGCTTCTCCAACCCCCTAAACTCTTTTTATTCATTTATTTTGTAAAAACTACAGTATCTCCAATATAATAGGATGTTTTTATAATACTTATTAGAGCTACACTTACACACACCTTCGTCTAATGGTTAAAGAACATACTGTTTCTGTGGTTGGCGATTTTCTGCCTCACGAAATGATGATTATTCAATATTCTTTTAACACCTTTAATGGTGGCCATTAATATGTCAATATATTTATATATTATATATAATATGTTTATGTTTTACTTAAGATTCTCTATTTCTCTTTTATGGCATATCCTTTATGGGTACCATTATGAGTAAACACAATATCTTCATTTTAGGAAGTGTGGACTACCGCCCCCTCAAAATGATTTGATTTGTTAATACCATATGTGGGATGTATAATGGATTTAATTAATGGTATTATATATGATATTATACTGGAATTATTATATACCTTTATATCGTTATGATTCCATTCTATAAAATATGTAATAGAAATGAAAGTAGCGTTCATGCGTACGTACGACTTACTGTCTCCATGAACGGTGCATTTCATTTCTTACCTCTAAATGATTATGTAATATTATAAATTCATGTATATAATGGATATATATGATATATATGATATATACATCATTATTATAACTATTGATATAATGGATACATGAAAAAATTGTAATTATAAAGAGCATATTTTGACTCAAGTACCAATGATCGTTTAAACGACCGTTATTAACTAAAATAATTACATAGTGTTCATGACATGGTAGTAAGTGATATGAAAGGAATAATGAACATGAAAAAGGTTCTTAAGGAAGTATAAATTAACTCATGTTTATTATTTTGGAGATTGAATAATGATCGAGTCAAGTCGGACCCGAGGTAAGGGATCCTACTCCTCTCTTTCTTTTTAAGTACACTCTTTTATGTCATTCCTTTCAAATCACATCTATCTTGATGTTATTTTATATTTATATTGCTTTAAAGTACATGTTAATATGATGAGAGACCCTAATTGATCTCATAAATCCATTTTTGAACGTTTTATGTGGCGCCGTTAGGCTGCCGAGTTTTCTTAAGGGATTTTTCATCTCACTTTTATTCCCATGAGATTTATGCTACATTTGCCACAATTTCCTTTGAGTGGTGTATGTAATACCCATTATTTTACTAATTTTGTAATATAATTTCATTTATGATTATTTAAATCAATGTTTTATTGTCCTTTTTTCATGGGGTGTATGTTTCGAAAGTTACCCAAGTCGGTAATGGAACCTTTCACCCTCCTCTTTTTAAAAGACTTATTTTGTTATGTCTTTCAATTCACATACTATTATGTTGGTATATGTTCTTATATATCCTTATTGATGTAAATTTTATGACCAAGGGATGAGATACACTTTTTATCTCTCATCAACTCTTTTTCTGAATTTTGAAGTGACGCTGTTAGGCTGTCGAATTTTTGAAAGGGAACTTCTTAACCTAACTTTGATTCTTTGGGATAAACTTGTACTCCTTGAATATGTCGTTCTATGATTATATGTGAAAGTCCTCTGATTGTATTACAATTAATACCCACTTATATTTTGTGTATTCATTTTTCACACATAACTATCTAATTGATTTATCCTTAATCTAAGGATACCATCTTTGTATGGCACTTCGTCTCAATCTCCTTTCACTGAGGCATATTTTGTTTTATACAAAACCTTCTTTTATACGGTGTATAAACCCCTTTGACTGTTATGTTTATTCAAAAGGGATATTTTTTATACGAAGAGTTTTTTAAAAGACAAAAGGTAATGTTTTTGTCGTACGTATGTGGCGACAACGACTTCTCCACTGTCGTGACCCTTATTTGAGTTTCAGCTTTCTCTACAAGCCATAACTACTTTTTAAATGAAAAATTAATAGCATGTTATAATTTTATTTTATTTTGGTATTGAAAACGGTTTTCATAATGTTTTTATTATATCAATGTGTTTTATTGATATCTTGTGATTGAAATGTGGAAATTTTATGTTTCTTTTATGCATGTTTTATGTGATACAATTATGTTGAGGTTCTTGGGAATTATTATGAAGATGGGAGGTTCTGTGATAAACTAAGGGCGGGTGAGCCCGATATAGCTCTCCAATGCATTGGGTAACGTGAAGGAGTGAAACGTTAAGGTTTCTCCGAAGAGATTTAGGGAATATACTGTGGTGGGTATTCCAAACGTAACCAAGAGGCTTACTCCCTACGTAAGAATGTTATGAATGCCTCATGTTACCTTTTATGTCTTATGAATTCTATGATTTATTCATGATTTGATGAGGTATGTTAAAGTTCCTATGATTTATGGGTAAAGATTGATTTCATTCTTATGTATATATGAACTCATTTTTCCTTTCTATATTTTTATATCCCTTACTGAGCTTTTTATTCTCATCCTATGTTTTTTTGAAATGTTTTTCACAGGTCAAGGGAAAGGTACATGATATGATTATAGTGTCAAGGAAGTGTCAAGAAATAATCCATGTTTTATTTTAAATATGTTTCCATTGATGGGTAAAAATGAATACTATCTTTATGTAACCACATTGATTAAATGTGGAATGTAATGCAAGTTTTATGATCTAATTCTCTAAAACTCTAGTCATGAATAGATCCTCAATGTGTAATCTTGTATTAACTCAAGATTAAGTATGGTTTATGGCTGGGGCCTTATAATAGGTGTCTAAAAAATAATTCCATTAAAACATAAACCATTCAACAAATAAAATTAATCGTAATCCTCGAACATATTCTTAATAAGGCTTAAACTATTAAAAAATTGTCATCATAGATAGATAATAGTTTTAAAAGGATAACATGAAACATATCCTAAGGAAAATAGCCTTTCTCCAAAAATCCATTTCATAAAACCATTCCAAAAATCGTATTCTTATAAATGGATCATTTTAATTTTATTTAATACATTTATTTAGGAATATTTCTTTTCATGTTTAAAAACAATTTTAAAAAATCATGCATTTTTTGAACCTTTTTATTAAAAAATATATTTCAATACTTATAATGGAAGCTTGAAGATTTTGTGGAAATTTTTTTACATTATTACTTATATCATATTCATGAAATCAATTTTAAACAATTTTCCTTGAAATCTTATAATATAAGCTTAAAATAATTTCGGAAAAATGGTTCTGTGGAAACTCAGAAAAGATGCTTGAAAACATTTTCAATTCATTCATCCATGAAAAAAAACCAATTGATGAAAATATTTAAAAAAAATTGTAAATATAAACCATGATTGAAAAAGTTTTTAGAGAACATTGTTTTGAAATCACCTATTTTTATAACTAAAGGGAGAGATACACCCATATTTTCATTAAACAAATTCTTAATTATATTAAGTACCAAAGAGTGTAAACATGGTACAAATAAATGATGATATCAAAATAGACATAGGAAATGAAAATTATTGGGATTTATTGAGATTTTAATCATAATATTTATGATTGGATTAATAACTATATAAAATCTCAATAATCATTGAGATGGTAATAATATGTTTTTTCCAATTTGGTATTATTTAATCCTAATCCATATTAAATTATAAAATTACATAAATTACAAAAAATTCATGAAAATAATTATTTTTAATACAGAATATGTCAATGGTCATTTTTACCCCCATAGAAATATTTAGGTGTATAACTTGGAATGTATCTCAAAGAAGAAAAATGGAGAAAAAAAATTACATTACCAATTTGGTAACCCTTTAACCATAAACCCCATGAAAGGAAAATCAGAAAATGGATATATAGATAAAAATAAATTTAAGTATAAGATACATATAATATATTCATGTGTAGTACAGACACAACACCTATGAAATGTGTGGTGAATAAGGAATCAGTTTCACAAAAATATAAATGAGATGATAAAACCCTTTCTTTATTTCAAGAATTTTGTTTTTAATGTTCAAAACACCTTTATAATAAATATATGATTATTATAAATCAAAAAAATACCCATATTATTATTTATCATAACATATTTTATTCACTTCTCAGATTATATTACACATTGATTATGAATTCTATGTAAAATAAACATTAAGTGTAATAACTGCTTTGTTTGTCGTATGTGCTTTGAATAATTTTTTTGATACACTTGCATAAATAATGATTTAAATATTTATAGAACAAAAAATATAATTTATATATCATATATAAATAGAATTTATATATTTATAATAATTTATAAGAGATATTTATATATATATATATTAAATAGAATATATTGTTCTTGGAGACAGTAGGCCTTACGTATTCAAGAACGCAGTTTCTATTTTCTTATCAGGTTGATTGAAAAAAGTAAATTGAAATTTGTGTGTGTGTGTGTCTATATATATATATATGCATATTATAATTATATTAGAATTATTATTTCATATATAACATATATTTCATTTAAATTCATCATTAATACTTTACTTGTAATGTGTGAACGAATCACATCACTTTGAGTAGGGGTACTACACACATCAACAAAAGAATTTATCATATTTACAAAAAATGAAAAGCATGAAGGTCAGTGTTATATAATAGTTATAGAATAATAAAAAATATTAATATCATAAATATAATATAGAAACAATATTATTTAATTTATTCCATATTTTCTTGGTGATAATGAAATAATGAGTTAGAAATGTTCGTGAGGAGGCAAGTTTCCAAACACACGAAATATGATTGTGTATCCCATTTTTATGGATGTGTGAGAGACTGTAGTTAAAAAACAAGAAAAAAAATATTTCATTATATTAAGGATAGTTTTTTATTATACAATCATTTAATAAGATAAATTTTGTGGGATGGATAATAAAAAAAATAACTTGAGGAAGGATGTTTCCTCTTCTTTGGGAAACCCGTTTTAATTTATAACAAATGGCCTGCATGGACAGATTCTTGCCCCAAGATAAGATTATCGGTTGAGAGGACATAATTAGGTTTCTTATTTGACATTTTTTTATAAGAGAACATGAGTTGATAGATGTTATTATGCGAGGGGATTTAGAGAACTTTTTCAGTGTAGGATGAGTGACATTTTTGTAAATATAATTGGGTAATCCCAATTGAGGGATCTACCTTGCATAATGTACTTAATATTATTTTAAATTTTCTATAAATTAGTATATTTTGTCTAAATATCACCACCCAAAAGTAATTTTTACATATTTAATGGTAAATTATACCATTAGTATTAATGTTTAACTATTAAGTAATCTTGTTTTTACCTTAATCACTGTAATTAATTATAATTAATACCACTAATAATTTAGGTAAAAGACTAATATGACTTTTTTAGACAATATAAATTATTATTATTAAAATTATGGAATAATTATTTTGAAATTATATACACATATGTCTTAGAAATAAATTTTAAATTTTTCCCAGAGATAGAATGAGATGACGAGTTTTTAAGGTGAATAGATCCTAATTATTGAAATATTTTTTTATTCAATTCCAATGTGATTTTTTTTAAATGAAATAAACTTTATTAATTGATTTAAAATTTATCTAATTATATTTTAAACCCAAATTATAATATAAATTAACTATATAAAAAATTAGTTGAAAATTAATGTTGGAATTAAAATTCAATATTTCCCACTATTCATCAAAAAATAAAACTTCTCAGAACAATAAAAAAAATTCAACCCAAGTAAATTTTGATATCCCACATTAAAATAATAATTTTTATTTGAAAAAATAAAATTATAAAATTCTCGAAAGGTATATTTAAAATTGGTTCACCATTAAAAGTAGATTAAATTTCCTTTTAATGAAAACATCTTTCCAATCAAAAAATTGGATTTATTATTATCTTATTCAGGTCAAATAAACCAGATGAGTATAAAAAATATTAAATTAATATATTATATATAAATATTATTGTAGCCATTCATCATCAAATGTTTTTTTATTTATTGATTTTAAATGGGGTTTGTATATGGAAATATAGTTTTCCTAGAGATGTATGTTCTTCATTTTCAAATAGTTCATTAGTTCACTTATTCAAATCTATAACCAATTGATTCATTTTAAAAACATTTGTTGATAATATTTTCAAAATTTAGATATTCTTCTATGTAACATTCATTTTAACACCTGAGTGGTAGCTATAAGAATATTTTAATATTAATATTAATAATATATTTTAGTATGGTAAATAAGAATATTCATGTATTTCATGATATTGAATAATCATGGTATTGTTTGTAATACAATCCCAAAATATTGTTTCACGTAAAAATATTTAATATAAGTGTTGTTTGTGGTTAATTAATAACTTGTTTTTTCATAAAATGTGAGCCAAACTTAGTTCATTAATATAAAACATGCTATATTCATTGTTCCTTGAAATTCCAAATATCAAAAAGATTAAAATAATTTAAAAAAATATTTCACAAAATCAATGTTTTTAACAAAGGTACATAAGAACCTTTTATATTATTGATCGCAATTGGAGCTTAGAAATATGTATAATCACTCTCACCTACACATCATCAAGAACATGGTCTATAAAATGTATCTTTCTTGAGGTAGTACATACCAAATCCCTCATATGTAATAAAGTCTAATGTGATACAGATTAAAATGATATATCATATAAGGAGTAACAAGTGATGATATTGTACTACAGATAAAAGTTTCTATGAAATAAGATATCACACCTAGTCAATGTACTATGGTGAAAATATAATTATGAATATGCATCATGGGAACTAGAGAAAATGACGAAGGGGAATTACAACCACATATTTTCACCATAATACATTAAAAGAAATTTTGAGTGAGCAATTTCATAAGGGGTAAAAAGAAAAGATCTAATTATTTATCAATTTAATTTCATTACTAAAAATATAATTTTTCCACATTTTGAAATATTTTTGTAACACCCTAATATTCCATGGTACATTACTCTTTGAATAACGCAATACCTTCTGTTGTATGCAACTTGGAGTTTTAGCACACAATGACCAATGAAACTAGATGTTATGAATAGTAATACCAACTTTTCGAAATTTTGTAAATTTTAATTTTTATTATGGACTTAATTTTTGGGTTTAGAATATAAAAATTAGCTTAGGGTTTGTTTTAATTATTTTTTTGAAAACAATGAATTTTTATGAATAGTGAAAAACACTGTGTTATTGTTTAAAACCGACTTTTTATTTAAATAATTACTTATTTTATATAAATTTATATTAGGTAAAAATAGATACAAAATACCTATATATTTTCAATGTAACTAATTTGATTAATTTTATAATAATATTACATATATAAAATTTTATTGACTTTTATAACGACTTTTACCCACCTTCTCGGAAAATTTGAAAATTTGTGTAAAACATAATCTTACCACTTCTGTGAATTTAATTTCAACATTTGATGAGACAAGGTTGACATCATTATGTAAAATTTCATTAAATAAGATGAAACTATTTTTTTTGGTAAATAGTAACTTTTGAATTCTATTTACCACAACTAAAAGTAATTAGGGTAATTAAATGTAAAAATGTAACTATTATTACCCTAACACAATACCTAATTATATTATATAAGTATAATTGTACCCAAATCAACCTTAGGAGTAATATATGATTCTTTTAGTTCACATGGATTAGATTAGGACATTTATTATTATTTTATTTAAAGAAGAGTTTAAAGTGTTAAATTCAATGTTTAATAAATAAACCATTTTTAATATAGTGTTATAGATATGATAAATTTTACTATAAATATTTATTATAAAGATACCAATATTTAATATATAATGGTATTTTATATATAATTTTTAGGCATTACATAATAAAATATATTTATTACACAATGATGATGGAGTAAAAACATTATTATTGAATAAATAAAAAATGGTATTATAAATATATTAATAAATGTTAATTGGGACATTTGATGAATTATAATAACTTTATGGGTTAATATGACATATTATGGTCGATTAAATAAATTTTATTTTAAGTGATAATGTTTTTATGACTTTCGCAAAAATAAAATACCGACTAGTGTCAAAATTGACATATTTAAGTTTTGAAAGAAAATATTTTATTATTAATTGATCTATTATTCCTAAAAATATAAGGTTTGGAAAAATGAAATAGATAAGATTATATATATCAATAATTAACCACTTGGTGTTCTATTGAATTTTTATTGTATGTTTATTAAGTATTTATTATAATAATACTAGAATACAGGGTAAAATTTAGAATGTTTAACTAAGAGTTAAATATAAAAGATAAAGCTAATAAGGAAAACTAAACCCATATAAAACATATTGGTTGAGTGATTTCAGACCCATCCTCCCTTAGAAATGAAATTAATCATTTTGGATCCATTATAAACCAAATATGATTTTTAATAAAATATTTTTTCAAGAATTTCCTAAAGTGACCCTCACCTCTCTTATAAAAGGGTACTTCCCCTTCTCTAAAAATCACACCTCCAAATCCATTTTTATCATCCAAAACCTGATCATATATCCTCAAAAATACCCTCCATTCATCCTAGAGGCATTAAATTTATCATTATCAAAACTATGGGGCCCTTTTTATCAATTCAAAAGGAAACACCTATAGACGAGGTAATAATTTCACCACCTTTTTCTATGTTCTTTCCTTCTTCCACGTCCCCTTTTTTATTGTTTCCATACCAAAATAATAACTACAGTACATTATACATATTGGTATGTTATTATAAATATTTTACAACAATATTCACTATTCTATACATCATATGAATGACATGTCACCATACGAGTGTACGTACAACTTACCGTCTCCACGTCATGGTGTAGTTTGTTATTCAAACACTTAATTTTTTTTGGATGGGTATAATAATGTGTATAAAAGATGTAAATAAATATAAAATTATAATTATTCTTTATATATGATATACCGTCCAATTAAATATGCTTTATCCATCAATATAATGATATTGTCACTCGTGCATACATACAGATTAACGTCTGCACGAATGCGTTGAGATTCATTCCACATCTAATCATTCCAGAATAATTATCATTTTATGATTAAAAATAATGTTTAAGAACTTAATATCATTCTCAATATGAATAAAATAAATCCTATCCATAACAAACATGACTTATGTAATAAATAATATAATGAAACATGAATCAGTTAACACCCGGAACAATGATACTACTAAAATATGATAAACAATGAAATATTAGAAGATCATATATGATATCATATTTATGTATGTGGTCCTCATATAATTTATTAAAAATTATTTAAATATTATTCAAGAGGTTAATATACCCATGATGAAGAAAAATTTCAATGTAAGGGTTAATTCTACAATCTCTTCATTATCGGTGGTTTTTTATATGTGAGAATCTACTAGGACCTCTTTATCAACCACATTAACATTTCTTATAAATGTTATTCAAAACATTTTACAATTTTATAGTCTATGGGTTAAATTCATATATACACATTTTTTACATTTATATAATATTTATAAAGGAATCATTTAATTGTTTTGTCCGAATAAGGCCCTCTATGACCTTTTCATCAAAATTATGGAAATAATGTTTTTTAACATATACAGAGGGTGTTTCTTTATTTCATCATTATAACACCATAAAAGATTACCTTACAAGATTATAAGATTATTTTCAGAATAAATGTTTTGTCTTATTATTAGGCGAATTTTAAATTATTTCAAAATAGAAAGAGATATTTCACTCAAATAGTTTTTCTTTTATCTATGTCAACATCTTTTGATGGATTTTATACATGTTTGTAGTTGATTTATTATGATTCAATATTCTATATTATATTGATGTCTTTTGGATATTTTTTATTGTGGAAGTGTTATTTTTATACCATTCGTGTTTTATGGTTAAATAATTAACATTTCTATGCTCGTTTTAATGAGAATGTTTATGTTCTGTTTTGACCTTTTCAAATGAAGAATGAATTGGACTTTGTATGTGACTTGTGGAGCCTACTATAGCTCTTTAATGAATTGGTAGGTCTCATTAGACAAACTAGTGTCTTGGAACATGGTCTTAAAAAAATCATATTTGTTGTCTTCGCATGAGGCCTGGAATATGTGGTTAGGATGTCGGACATTATGAAATACATCACTATGAAATTATATATTGATGTTACATGTGATTATTAGAAAAGAAGAATATCCATGGGAATATATAAATATAATTATATTATTTATCTTTTCCATATTATCCTAATGTTTAATTTTAAAAGGATTCTGTTTTAGTATTATAAATTTCCTTAAATTATTTATGAATGTTTCCTCTTAATTGTTATCCTTACTGAGATCCTGAGCTCACCCATTTCTATGTTTTATTTTTTCACGTATGCGATGAAATATTTTATGATTGACCTGTAGGGATAATCGAAGGGATACGAATGTGTTCAATGGAGACAATGTTGTTGTTGTTTTTCAATTTATAATGTAATATAAAATTTATGTATGTATCTAGTACTTACACGACTACTAAAATGCTAGGTTTTATAGTATTTTATTCCTTGTGATCATGAAAATTTTATTTAATAATGCACTGACTCTAGGTAACTGGGTTTTGGATGTTACAATAATATATTATAATTCACATGTACAATATGTTCAAACCAAGAACATTTTATTATAATAATTTGAACCATAATGATTGAGAAAAATATGTCCCTAATAAATGAAATTATTATAGTGATAAAATAAATACATAATAATACGTTAATAATAAAAAAAATTTGGATCAGCTCGATCCCCCTGAATATTCACACTCACAAACAACCCTGTAAAAAAGATGCATAATATAAAAAATTAAATCTCTATTTTAAAAACTAAAATACATATAACCCTAAAAAATAATATAATTTAGTTAATAATGAAAAAATGAGAGTTATTTAATGATATTAGGTGTCCCATATAAGTGTTTGTAATCTGAACATTGAAATAATATTCTTATCGTTAAAATAGTAACCTGAACGTTGGAATAGTAATATGACATTTTGGAAAAGTAACTAGACCATTACAATAGTATTTGTACCTATTAAAATGTCAAATAATATTTATGTTACTTGTAAAATGAATATTTGACATATTTATTTCAAAATAAATGTTTAACAATGTTTAAAAAATTATAAAACAACAATTTAAAATTTTTAAAAGTAGATATCTATTGTTTGGATTATTTTAATAATTATAATGGTTTAAAATAAATTTATTTTTGTAAAAATTATTTAAAAGTTATCATTATGTTGTGTTATAATAATAATATATTTTTATATGAACAGAAATAAATTTTCAAAGGTTCATAATATTGTTCATATGAATAAAATTTTAATTTTCAAAATAAATGAGGGTTTTATTTAAAAAAATTAAAAAATTTATAAAATTTATTTTATAAAATTTATTTTCTTTTTAGAATCTACAATTAAAAAATTATGGAATTTTTTTGTTTATTAAAATATTTTAAATTTTTTTATTAATCAAATATGATAAATTAAAATATTTACCATTATAATCTATATACATTAATTTTTGAGTAATAGATGACGTAATTAACAATTACAATGAACTAAAAAAATCATTTATCTTATACGGTCATAATAATCAAGAATATTTAATTTCTTGATAAAATATAATAAACTAATGAATTAAATATTTTAGACACCTCTTTCATACTCGTATAAATACCACCCCTCATCACCACTTTTTCACACTCCTTCTAATCATATTAGCATTAAAAAGTGTTCCCAAATTCATTCTAAAACCTTCTACTCGTTCCCTATAACATATTACCTTGATAATTCAATGTTCTTTAATGTGTATTTAAATGGGGCATCATTCAACACAAAATATTCTCAACCTACCCATTTTAAATTTTGTTATTGTTATACCTTCCCATCACCTCCCTCATAAAACATTAATTAATTACAATTTTATCATACATATACTCGTATTTATGGGATATAATGGTATATCAAACATGAATACACTTAATTCCGCATATTATTCTAATAATGAATCCATTTTTTATATTTTTTAGTTATCCAGCTCAATAGATATTGAGTTTTATTTTTTCCCTTAACAGCAACATTTATAGTCATAAAATTATTATTATTATTAAATCATATGAAAATAATTATATTATTTCTTATTTCATGGGTTGGAACAACTATATATGCATAATATTAAATGAAAATTTGGAAGTTTATGGTGAGTAGTAACACCGCCTAAATGAAATAACCATGAAACACTACATTTTTTACTCAATCATTCGTCCCTTTATGTAAACAAATATAGATATTTGGGTCCATTACAATTAATGGAGGTGGATGAATACCATTTTATTTAACTTCTACTTTTTAATACCTATTTTACAAGACCTTCCAAAGTTATGCAAAACTCATACGACCATGAGGAAATGGAATGAATGCACCCAAAACAATGTAATTGAACACTATATCCCACAAAAATGACTTTAAATAAAGATAATAATTTATAGGAAAAATATTATATATATATATAAGATTTTTTGAATTTATTTATTAATGAATATAATTTTTTTATTCATGTTATTAATATAAACTATATAATGATTCGGAAAGATAAGGTAAGGGATCTCATCGAACCACTATATTCTCTTTAGGTTGTGTTTTTTGTCTCTTTACTCCATTTATCATATAATTTATAAAATATATAAATTTTATATACCATATATATGTCTGAATCTGTTATATTACTTTTTTTAATCTTTTATTATTTAAAAAAATATATGTATTAAAGGGATCCCTTTATAAATTCCCTTCGATAATAAATCCTGATTAAAGGGAACTTCTCTTTCTATTACCCCTTATCATTTACACTCATTAAAATGTTTTATTCCATCCTTATATTATAAAATAACTCACTTTATAATTTAAAACAATTTTTGATTATTTTATAATTTAGGCAACTTATAATTCCTTTACCATTTTTAAACTCATGTAACCTATTTTCATAATGCTTTTCTAAAGATTTTATCATTAAAGGGATTTATATAATTCATTACATGTCATCAGATTAGTGGGAAATATTTTTTCATGATGTTTTCATAATTTTACATCATTAATATCTAAACAATATTTAATCCTTTAATTAATGGAATTCATTATGTTACTCCATTTGGTTACGCATCTTGACATAAATTTAAAACCAATTTCCTTCCATGTATAAGCCTTATGTTTATACCTTTTGTTATATTTATTTATGAAACACACATATACATTTACATGTTATGATGGTTATACATATAAATATCACCAATTAAATGGGTTATGTTATAGTCTCATGAGGTGATATGTATGGCATTTGGGGGGTAAAACAAAATCATTATGGGAATATGTATCCCATGTGGTATTATCTTGAATTTTATCCTTCACACATGTTTATGTCATTTTATATGTTTCAAAAAGTTTCATATATTTCCATGATAATATGATTCCATGTTTTTATTTTATTCTTCTAAATGATAATTCTTGATCCATGTCTATTATTTATCATTTTATTTCTTTTATATCATATTATATGCTTCATTTCCTAGTTTATTCCCTTATCAGACTTTTACATTATTCCTTTTTTTATATAAAATCCCCATGAAATTCTA
The DNA here is from genome assembly GCA_963277665.1 of Viscum album. NCBI lineage: Eukaryota > Viridiplantae > Streptophyta > Magnoliopsida > Santalales > Viscaceae > Viscum > Viscum album. The sequence continues at coordinate 130,153,833 of OY728134.1, read as the reverse complement.
TTCTGTTTTTGGTTATGAATGTATTCCAGGATCCCATTTTGGAGATTAAAATAGAGAAGTTTTATATTAGTTTCATGTAATCTCTTTTTGTACCTAGTTTTCAAAATTCCATTTTCCATCCTTGGTATGCACTTAATGGAAATTTATGTTTAAAAATTATTAATAACATGTGTAAAAGGATTGTTCCACTATAGAACTTATTTTATTTTATGATCATTAAATTCATAGCTTTTCATATGTTGGCATATGGGTTTTTTATTTATGAGGGTAGTACGAGGCCACTGTCTTGCTGGTTCAACATGGAAAAAAATTCTCGAAAGACTCTAGGTGCCACTGACCGATTGGTGGGATATCATTGGTTGATCAGTGAAACCAAGTGGCTTGATAGTGATTCTTGTGGGCATGTGAATTAGTAACACAAAAAGTAATTTTTGCTATAGATAAATATTTATCTCCATAATATGAAACCCTTTACCTCTATTTCATTTTATCTTGTTTTATGGGATCCTAGTTAAAGATTTAACTATTATTTATATTTATATTGGTATTTCATAATTCCAGTTGAAATATTGGATCTCCATTTGGTATAATCTGGTAGTTGGAATCCATTCAATCGTTTTTCTTCCCCTTTCACATTATTGATTATGATTCTTAATTACTAGATCTGTCATGGAAATGGATAATTTTTATTTTTTCCATTATATCAATGTTCACTATGATCTTATCACTGCCTCTCCCACCACCAATAATGAAATTATCATCGAATTTATCTTTCATGAGCTTTCTGTATTTATCATACTGAATAACCCTTTAAATATATTAGACATCTTATGATTCATTCATTTGTATAGATTTATGAAATTGAATGTTGAAATTATCTTTTATCATTGATAAAATTTAAAATTATTTAAAAATAGGTATTCTTTTAACACTGGATTTTATGCATGTGATGTTTTTGAAAAAGACCTTGGATATAGTTTTGACTCGGAATTGGGTTTTCTTGAATGGAGGAATCATGGTTCCTCTAGAGAAATATTTTCATTAAAATGGTTATGGATATGAATAGGTATTTTCCTTAGAAAATTTTATTTAAATAGTGTTTTTATTTTCATAGAAAATAATGATGATATAATAATCAGTTGGTATAGCTTTGGGTAATGAGGAAAAATAGATATATACATGACCTATTGGAGTCAGATGTAGTTTGATATGTTCCCCTGATTTCATGATTTCTTATAGGTATCCATTATTTGGAATCGATGTGCCCATATATTAGGATTCACTTATTCAATCATGTGTTTTTTTTTATTTTTGTCTTGTATAGCCACATGTCATGGACTTCCTTTCATATTTTAGGAATACAATATTTTTCTTATTATTTATATGATTGTTTTCACATTTGATATATATATAGATAAGGAAGCATGAAAATAAATTATTACATCTTTTAATTCCTCTTAGATATATTTTTTTATGAAATATTTCATTTTTATTTCAATATGACATTTTTTTAATAGAAAAGAAATGGATGATTTAAAAAGTTAATATGAATTATTCAGGAAATATTTTGTAATGTATTTTATAATTTTACAAATGTATTAAAATATATAGAAATTTTATATATTCCTAATGGAACCCTATGATTATTTATTTCTCACAAACAGGTATTTTTAATGGGGTTTTGTAGCCTTTTTTTGAAGTATACAGGTAATGGGGATAGTTTCATGTAAAGGATGACTCTCATATTTCAGGTTTTATTTCTACTGCGATGGAATTGTAGCAATATAAGATCATGATGAGATATTATAGTGGGTTTAATAGGGTTCCATTATTATGTTCCTTTATTTATTCTTTTAGCCTATTTCAATTTTTCCATGTTTGTTAACATCTGGTTTGAGGGAACGAGAGACAAACCTCAGGAAAATTCCAATGAGATGTAAGAAGATAGCTCTGACTCTGACAATACTGATGTCAAGAATCTATATAGAAGAATTAAATCTCTACTGCAATGTAGAGGGACATATAGATGTTGGGGGTTCATGCATGGAAAAAATATTTTTGAATTTAATTCAATTCTAGAAGAGGAATGAAAAAAAACGTGAAAAATTGAAGAAAAAATTAGCTTTATACTTTTTATGATTTTTGTAGCATTCTTTGTATTCATTCTCCCTATATGGAACATAAGTTTTTCCTGCTTATTATAAATAATAGAGTCACTACCTCTAAACTTTTAAAAAAATCCTATGTATCTTGGTAAGATATTTTTGTTCTTTTCACTATCCCATGGTGGTCAGGAAAAAATTTTGAGACATGTGAAAAGAAATTTTGGGTGACATGATTAGTGGACACGAATTGGTATATTCCAAACTGGTATTAGAGCCTTAGGTTATAAAAATATTGTTCTCATGCTTGTTTTTCAACGACTCATGCTTTTGTATTCTTGATAGACTGTATACATGACTACTGGGACATAAGATGTAGTATGGGTTTGTTCTAAGGAATTTTATATCCTTGAGTTAGCATCGGATGCTTGGGGTTTTTTAAATTCCTTGTTTATAACTTTTTCAACTTTGATTAAATTATATATATTAATTATATGATAATAGGATACAATTATTTTCTAAATGGTTTCCATCACTTGTTCTTATATATTATGTATATTCTATGAATAATATACATGGATAATAAAGAACGATATACAATGAAATCCTAAAAGACAAATCCTTCGATTGACTTAGTTTTGTTATAAACTATAGTCCAAATGTTCCAATCCCTAGACCAAGTCACCAATGTTGGACAAGAATAGATGGTGGACTATTGTTCATATTTCTATAAGAAATATCCAATGATAATTCATGGTGTAAAGGGACCATATAATGTTGGATAATGTATTTAGAGGATATTACAATTCATGTAAACTCTCAAAGACACCATTTCTGATTTGATAACTGATATACATGAAGTCTTCAGAGTGAAGTGGTGGGAATACATTGTGAAATCCATGTTTCACAAAGATCCCAAATGTAAAACATGTTAAAAAATACCATTCAATATTTCAATCCCGATTTAATAAATGTGTATATAGTATAAGAGATTGTATCTTTAGTGAGGGATATTATTCTACCATGGAGTATGCTACTTTGTATTCCGAGTTTGTGGGCCTATAGCAATATCTTATTTTGGATTATCATCTCAGCGTAAGGAGGTTAAATATTTGTTTGAGGACTTATATTATGTGTAAAATTATTATTATTTACCGACCATTTTATATGGAGGTTGTGGACAAGGAAAATATGGAAAATGTAAACATAGTTTGGAAGACAAGAAACATAAAATAATTGGTGATAGTAATATGTATCTGGGGTTCAGATTGTGGATTCAATGAAATGTGGGATTACTGTGGTAAGGTAATAGTATGAGATCGCATGATTCATTTGGGAAATGATAGTTTTCCTATTAATATTATTTAAAAAATAGAAATATAAAACTCAATTATATGGAATCACCCAATGATTTACACACATGTGGGAAATGTAGTCATCTTTTGTGATTCTATGAGAATGAATCCCATAAAAAAATTTATATCCAATTTCACAAAGGGATCTATTTTTATATATTATGAGGAAAAGGGGAGGAATCTCAACATCATTCCAAGGATGATGCTCATGTGGGGATGAAATTGTGGCATGATGATATATATAATGAAAACATACCAATTATCCAAGATCTTATACTAAAAACATAATATTCTTATTATTATATTTAATAATAATAAATTTGATTCAATTTTAACCATCCAATATATTTATAATCTACCTAATATATTACATCACATTCATACCGAAGGAATATTTATGTCATGACTTATAACAAGGGGGAACATACTATGACTTTTTGAGACCACTACCAATTGTCTAGGAGATGATGAGTAGCACCTAATATGAATATCACTAATAGGGGAGGCCATAAACGGAATTTTCTATACGCATACACACGTCTCCAAGACAAAACAATGATGAAATCTAAAAAAATTACATAAATCATTCATGTAATCCTCCAAACCCCCAACCAGAGTATGAAAATATTTAATTGAATGTAAACAAGAAAAAATAGAACCCACCCTAAGTTGACTGAAAATATATACAACCGAAGAAAATGATGGGGACTACAACAATATACTATAGGAACACACCCTAGAATTTCCTAATCATTGAGCACATCCTGGTCTTAGACCCTCTAGGAATCATTCAAAAGGAAGATCATATTCCCAATACCTGACATGTGTGTGGAAATTCATTTAGTGGTCAGTTTAACAATACATAGTAGATACCACAAATCTACCAAGCATAAAACAACAAAATAACAGTCAACTATTCACCAGTATATGACTACTACACATATAACAAGAATATATAGATATCCTAATGAAAGGAACTGAGTATGAAGGAAAAATCCAAACCTTTAAACCATTCTTTTATAAATTCTTGAGTATTCCACAAACAACACATCTATGATAACACACTACATATGTTATATTGCACATATGATGTTCATCAAAGAAAACATGACCATTATTTATCTCTATTTGATTAATACACACAATGCTTGAATAGATACGATACACATTTGAGGATCACTTCAAAGGCCATGGGGTATACCAATAATTGAGTCTAGACTAACCCTCTAAGTATAGGATCAACGCTATCATAATGTGGTCATGATGATGTGATGAACTTCATCTCATGTATGAATATGTTAGAGGTTCTAACTCCATGAATCATTAATGGATTACAATAACACTATCTAATAAGTCATTCTAAATGAATCACCATCTTATTTATAGTATGTTATTCTATACTAACCCTCATTGAATGGATATAGGGGATACACGATAATGAAAATTTTCCATGATATAGAGGATAAGGGACCCACAAATTCTCTTATAGAGTACATGGTGTGTAATAAGAGTACATGACATGTCCCTTTGGTATCATGTAATTCCATTATAAATGGACCATGTTTATATCAGTGTGTAAATCATGACATGCTTATCATGATTACTTATTTCAATATCCATGTACATGGTTATGCACATGTACATCTGGACTATCCATGTCTGTGTTTGTTTACACATCATGCCCATGACTATGTACTCCTATTTGTGTATGTTTACTCTCAATGGTACTAGTCATGTCAACTGGTGAGGACCAGACACCGTGTGATAAGGTTCACATGTTGTGTGATCTATAAATTCGTCAAAAAACATTGCTTCCACATATGGGGGCCACACTGTATGTAGCTCTCTATAAAATTCCCTATTATTTAATATTTTCCTAAAACCATGTTCATGCTCTTGAATATTATTTTATCATCATCTCCCTGGATTCTGACCTCAATATTGTAGTGAAGCATGGATCTACTTAGAATAAAAATTTCCATCATCAATCATTGGATTCTAGCCACCCATTCCTCTAGGAAAACATCGCCACACATCATATATTGTCATGTACATAATTACATGAAACTAGTTTTCATGAACCTTTTGATCTTCTACCTCTTCCTTCACCTCAAAACAATCATCTCTTTCCATTTACAATTCTTTGATATCGAATCATTTCAGCATAAATTAAAAGAAAAACCTTATATTTTCAAGTATTTGTATGACAAATGGTAATAGTAAAATAGCCAAGATGAATAAACAAATTGGTTAAGAAAAGACAAATAAAAACATAAGGAACTAGCATCAACGAATGACTGTTTTTACCTTATCTTTTCTATTGGAGTGACGAATTAAGTGGTGAACAATTTCTCACAAGGCAATTTGCCCAAAAGATCCATGCAGATTACCTATCCCGCAACAAGAATGATCCACAAATCAATCTATAAGATGATTGATTTATGTCAATTATATAACAAGATAAAGGGAATGTATCAATTAAAAATAAATGTTCTTCCGTGATTTTTATAATTCTATAATAATGAAATAAGTTTTGATGTCATCATTATTAATATCCTCTAATTATATTGTGCACCGATCGTGTGACCTCGATGCAGTTGTCATTACTAAAGGGATCTTCCGCCATGCTCTCCAACAGACCTCCTTGATTTTAAATGTTACGTAAATTACTCCCAAAACATTCCATATGAAATAATAAAATGAAACAAAATTAGGTCACTCTATCAGTGAATAATTAAAATAATCCATTTAAATTATTTTATTATTTTTATTATCATGATAATTTTTTCACAAATACCACATGTCGATAATAATTATGTCACACCTCGGGAAACAACCATGTTTTAATTAAAATAATTGACTCATAATTCTATTTTGGGACACTTTCTAGATGTTATAAAACTTTTTATGAAAACTATATGCACATTCTATTTAATATATTTCAAATATTTCAAATAATTCTTCCGGGGACACTATGCATTATGATCACACTCCGTCTTGGAACCTCAGCTTGAAAATAATCCATTAAATATCGAAAAATACTATAAGGAAATTTATGATTAATTATATTTTCCCTACAATGTGGATTCACATCTGAAAAATCCAAAACAAGGTGCTAAACCAAAAGATGGGGGTACTGAGCACTTATATGTTTCACCATCACTAAGGTTCTATCTTGATTATTTTTATTCCCCCACAAAACACGTACTAACAGGATCCCTCTTCCTCAATAGACCATGTACTTCTAATCCTCAATCAATACAAGGTAGTTAGAAAATTTTATTTCAACCTCAATAACTAGAATGAACAAGTCGATAACATGCACTTGGTCAGGCACATACCGCCTCAGCTACACTAAACGAATGATGAAGTTTATACCTTTTACCATTGGGGGTAGATCTAGGTAGTATTTCAACTCATTAACTATACACATTATTTGTAAATGTCCAATAATTCTCAGAGGTAGCTTTTCGTACTGGAAAATACCTATAATTCTTTTTGAGGTGAAAGTTGTAAGAAAAAGTGTTCTCCCTCACCAAACTCTAAATGACTGTGGCATCTATCTGTATAATAATTATGATGGATCTGTAAAAATATCATCCTTTGAAGGATTATCTAAATATTCTTAATTGTGCCTCACACTAACTCTTATTCCATGAATAATGAATCTCTAAGTTAGTCCTATAATGTGTTTACCTACAATGTCACCCATATAAGGCCACAAATGGATCCATACCCGTAGTTTAATGATTTCTTCTATTGTATTCATACTTAAAAAGTGATTGGTGACACTTTTAGATAATTCCAAAGTCCAACACATATCCTCAAAGCATGTGGTCTATAACCTATATGGTTCTCTCTGTCTAGACATCTATATGGTTGGGGAAATCCATTCTCAAATAGAATTGAGTCTGAAACAATTCTAAAAAACCCTTCCATAACTGATATCTATAGTGAGAATGACGGTCAGAAATGATTGTTTAGGGAACTACATGGTGTTATACTATCTCCTACACATAAAAGGATACAAATATATCTACTGAAATTATTTATCAGATAGATAGAAATATGGATGATATTTAGTCATCCTATGATCACCCAGATGGAGTCGTGTCCAATTGAAATATGTTGTAACATCATAAAAAAGTATATAAATACCATATCCACCATGCATAATGTAACCAAGAGTTATTAAGCTAAACCCACTGAAACATGGCGATCATCCTTCCATTCTTGAAAAGTAAGGCATTAAGATGTAAAATCTGTAACACTATTCTTTTCACATGGCCACAAAAACTATCATCAGAGTCCTTGGTAAATCATTTCCATAGTGGACTTACAGACAATGGATCTGTATGAACTCTCTCAAATGCTCCATCCACAACATCACTGGTATCATCATAAATCATCTGAAAATTACGACATGCTCCCAACATTCACAAAATCTATAATGGAAATGTCTAGTGGGTATCTGAGTACATATGGTTTTAAAGTTATTATCTATAATATTAGATTCCCTAAATCACAATAAAAGTGTAGTGTTTATAATGAAAAAATAGAGGAATGGTTATCTATCACTATTAGAAAAGGATAAATACAATGAGTTGATCTTCTCTGACAACTCATTCAGTATATTTGAATAAAATCCCTTGCTGAAATTAGCTACTACCAAGTTTCCCTTCACTATATTATATAAAATCTCAAACCAATAGTCTCAATGGAACTCTAGACATCACCTTTTTATAATTATAGGACCCTTCTTTTAGATGATATACTTGAGAATATTGTTTTTATTGTAGTCAATAAACCACTCACCCTTCAATTATTATTTCCATAACATTAGTGAGAAGACTACCACTGAAAACTCAAGATCATGATTTGTGTCGGTCTACACATGTGGCATCAATTGATTTGAAGCATATGAAATCACCTCCATCCTCTTCATTAAATTAAAACCAATACCGGTTCCAGATGAATTGGTGAAAAATATGTACTCAACACCCTCCTCTGGTTATCTCAATATGGGATATCTCTTAATTATATATCTCAAATCATAATAAAATGGGAGGAATCTCTCTGTCCTCATGAAAGGATTTCCATTTTGGGTCAAAGCAGTCATGGGGGCTGATATTTTGGAGATTTCATGTATGAATAAAAGGTATTATCCTTATAATACTGGGATTATACGAACCTTCTTCATGATCATGGGTGGATCCCAAGATAAAATAGCTTTGACCATCTCTAGGTCAACTACCACTCATTCTATTGAGATAACATATCCCTTAAGTGGACCTCCTAAATCTAGAACAAGAACATTGGGTGTCTCCGGTAATGTTTGTGCTCTATGAGTATGTCTAGAACCATCCTCAAATTTCTTGTGTGCTCATCCTTGGAGACTAACTCCACAAGTTTATCACTGATGAAGAATACTAAAAACTAGTCCAATAAGGGATAAAAGGTATGGTTTATTAGACCCATGAACATATCTAGGATGTTTCTCAGTCAAAAGGGAATCACGATGTACTCATAGTGACCATAGAATAATATTAATGTAATATTCTCTATGTTTTCATAACGTACTCGCAACTGGGGATAGACTAATCTGATGTTGAATAATGAGAATCAGCTTTCCCACTCAACTAATCAATGTAGACATTGATCCTCAGTAGTGGATACTTTACTATCATTGTCTCCTAGTTTGGGCCTTAATAATCCACATTCAAACAGAAGTTCATGTCTATATTCATAGAGAACAAAACAGGTTCTTCCTAGTATGAAATATTGGTTCTAACAAATCCCTTCCTTGTAATTTTTTATAACTCTTAAATCTGCTCATGAAGCAATGTGGGATCAATAAAATATTCATGGGAAAATATCAAGTACTTCTTGTTATGTTTATCAATGAAACATTCGATCTATTGGTGTGTATGTAATTCTAGATAATCCTTTGGGAAAACGTCATTAAACTTCACTACCACTATAAGAAATTGGAAAATCCTAACATCTACAACAACATGGATAATTCTATCAAAATAATGAGTAATGTGTTTCACCCTCTAATACATGATTTCATCATACACTTCATGGGTTTCTATTTCTTTGAAAAAGTAACACCTTGTCCCATTACAACAAAAACTTTTCATCCTCCACCTAAAAAAATATATTTTGAATGAAAAATAGATAATCAGTCCACACTTTAGATTACATACTAAGGATTAATCACTAAAAAAATGATATTGTAATTGTAATTCTCACCTACAAGTGTTTAGTCACAATATCGGCATAAGTTTGTGATCAGTGAGTCATCCCCACTAGGAGTCTCCATGTGCAATGGTCGATCCAATTGATTAACCCATAATTGTATTGAATCATATATGCATCAATAATTTAATGGAAAGAACCTATGTTTATCTGTTCTAAAGCTATGTAAAAGAGACAAAAATAATACCCCATGTCATTCTCAAAGACACATGGCCTTATGCCTCAAATGCACATAGCTTCCCCCACCCTTGTCCGTTGTCTCTTTAAGCCTGGTATAGTCCACCTGTGAGTTGTTTTGGTAACAATTCAAAGCATTTACCACCTCTAGATGCTCTCCCATCCCCACTTCTAGGTCTACCGACATACAAATTTGTCTAATCCTACCACTTCTTCTACCCCAACAGCCCATACACTATCTCTTTGTCAAAAGTATGGTGACTATGGAAATGACATTTAGGATGTAAACTATCATCACATGAGTAGAACCACCTCTCCATGGGATGACATGACGAATTCTATAAGCCCTAAATTTTAGAACCTCAATCATAGGACCTCCTCTAGAAAAATAAATCATATCCAACTCACTATGAGTGAAGTCATCACACTACTACTAAAGTCTCTACACCATTGTAACCACTACCGGAATAAATGGTCTTCATATTTTTTAAAAGGACACTCTCAACCACAATCCCTCACCCTATAACTCTTTCATAGGTAAGAATTCATAGAGGAATTATGATAGATTATATTTCTTCACACTTTCTTCAATTAATGGTATGAGGTGGGAATAATGGATCCCTAACCATATCAATTGAGTTTCAATAGAGGATTTCTAACCTCGATGAATACTCATCTATTGTCGCACTTCCATGTGGTAGTTATTGATGCTCCTCCATACATATAGACTTCAACATATCAACAAATAACTCATCATTGAAATGATGGTTGAAGTATAACCATGGATGATTTTCCTCGTCATATTATTAGGTTACTAAATCCCACCATCATCCTACTAAGTCATGGTGAGGGTTCACCACTAGGACCAAAATCATGTATGTTAAACTCCAGACCATAAAAAAAACATTTATCAGCACAAAAACATAGTCCCCATCCACCCATGGATAATTCATGACTTTGTTATGCAGGGGTATCTGTCACTGGAACACATGAAGAGAATTCAACCAATACACCTCATCTGCTGGTACAATAGGTACCATGTACTTCTCAGTAGTTGGTGGTATAGATTGTCCACCACATGGAGGAAACATCTTAATAACTAGTTCGTATATCAATTCCCTATCACTGATAATATCATCATCATGGTTCAAATACAGAATCCATACTGGCATAAATTGTGGATGCATCTTAATATAGATAAGATATAAAACTTTTAATGAGTATATCTATAGAGCTAACTCATGAAGTGATTGATAACCAGAAACAATTCCAATATGATTCATGTACCATTGATTTCAATTCAACTAGAGTTCTTATGTATTTCATAAAAAAAGATGTTTGTTAGAGTCATAGTGTATTGATATAATCTTTTCACACAAACACTATAGTTCATGGATAAAAAACCAAACATCAAAAAAACTAAATATATTCCCTTAAACCAATCACATTGTCTATAGTATTGTTGTAAAACAACACCTATGATATCATTTTTCCCTTAAATACCCTAAATATTCCCATGTCATTACCCCCAATAATACCTACATTCAGTTAAGGGGATGGAAACTAGCGCTATGTAGGCATATCACTAACATGGGAGGCCAAATACAATAGTTAATATACACACACACATATCTTCAAGAAAACAATTTCATGACACCCTCACTAAAAATATACAACAATAAGGTTAGAGAGACAATGACCCATCAAGTAACACCACTAGTAGCCCTCAAGTTGGATACTAGCACTATCGGTGTAAAAATATCAGAATATGAGAGTCCTTATCCTTAATAAGAAACACGGTCTGGAGATATAATGAATCATCCACAACAAGTAGAATAAATAACAGAAAATAAAAATAAAAAAACCATCCAATATATAGACAATGGTAGAAGTGATATAATAAAATTATCCAAATTAAAATCCTAAATGTAAAGCTAAGCACTGAGATTGTAAATGTCTAATGATCCGATCTTGTAAATATCAGCACAATCTATAAAATACTAATGGAAACCTCAATGTAGTTTTACATTCATAGGTTTATCCTTCAAGTATACATAGTATTATACCCAAATTCTATCATGGACATGTGAAAGAAAAATTCTAATTCCCCTGTGAGAAAATAATAGAACCAGACAACACCTAAATAGGAATACTAACAACCCTAACCTCACCAAGGCACACTCACAACGTAAAAAAATCCAAGTAATATAATAAGTTATAATATATATCGATGAATGGGTACTTGAAGTCACATTCCCATTGGTATACCACTCTCTCCCATGTTTGTATATCTTGGTGCCCCCATACATTTTTGATACCACATCACATCCCACCCACACACACATAGACCACACAACACATCACAACCTCACTATCCTGGGACTCACAACACATCTCTACCATAAACACCTGGTCCTTACAACATATCACATCATATATCATCCCAAAAATCCTAGGAAAGAACATCAACTCCCATACCTAGGAATCCTGTGAAAGAACAAACCACCTCTCCCACAAAACACATGGGATATCAAATTTAAACTGAAGACACCTAGGCCATTTTAACCATCATGTAATATAATAACATTCATCTAGGAATCACAAATTATTCTATAAATATATCATATATAATAGATAGTAGAAAATAGTTGGTACTCGGCCATCTGTTCTCATCCCTGGATGTTGGGAACATACCCACCATGTGGTGATGTGGGTGTTCATCCTATAGTGCTCAACGTGGGTGGGGTGTATAGAAATCATAAAAATAAGCAAGTATTTGTGTAGTATCAAATAATATAGAGGAAAATATGGGTTCCCAGACAATCAACCAACACACAACACCGCTACTTTTTATGCCACCTCTAAATTCTTCTATTCATGTTGCAATGGTCATTTCGGAAGGTGAAGAGCCCTATAAAATTTTGGAGGATTCACATTTACTCTATGTTAAACTCCCACTAATTTAAAAAATATTCAATATTCATCACATTAAACAATAAAAATAGAGTCACTCCAAACATTATCAAGATATTATTTATTAATTACATCACTTACCAGGAAACTATCAACCCTGACAGATGACAATAAACCCATTAACATTAATTTACATCCATCTAGGGGATGAAAAACCAAGATAAATTAATGCACATCACATTAATTACACATCATATCATGATCTCTATATATGGTGGGACGGTGTATAAATATTATTAATAGAGAATCTCTAAATGAACTACCCATACCAATCAATACTGGCCTTCATCAAAATCATCTACCCAGTTAATCATATTAATAAGAAAACCCCAACAGACAACCATATCCATAAAAACATTATCGTTCAACCTGTTTTGCAACTCTGCTTCATAATCAAACCATTTCTGTCATATCTCTACAATACTACCACTTGTCATCCGAACCCCTCACACATAGAAACCACATCAATTTCACACATGACATCACCTCACATACAAAGGAAAAACATATTTTCATATTTAATTATGAATTCATTATTTATTTCCACTTGTATATTTTGGTGTTATCATAGAAACTATATGATCCTATGGAATGCATTCATTAGCTAAATATACATGGGTAAAAAAGTTTTATATATAAGAGTCTCAAAAAAATAAAACAAAATGCATCACAAAAAACATTCAATACACATAAAATAACTCCCAACTAACTTGTGTTTTAGTGGGTAGATAGCCCATACAAATTATATTATGAATAAAAACAACATCATAGTAAGATCATGCATCACATTTCTCTATCCCATGTGTAATTCTTTTTAAACAAATTCAATTATTCTTATAAATATAGAATATATTAAATTATTAATGGAAAAAATATATTAACACATCCCACATGATGCATAATTAAGAAAGATCAATGAAACCTAAATAAAAGAAGAATGATCTCCACTTCCTATTTGTTCCAAAAATAGGGGCATGTACTGCATGTGGACCTCTAGGGAAACACGAACCAAACATAGGAAAAATAATAATTTAATAAAAATTTGGGGTTATCTAGTTATAAAGGAAATGAGATGGAGTGGGTGAAGTGAAGTTTATCTCAACTTTATTAAGATCATAATGTATTCAAAAAGAATTTGATATAGTGTAATTTCTCCCTTAATGGTGGATCAGACCATGACTACCTGGGTCGAAAATATTAAAAACACTAGAAAGTTAGTAAATTAATGATCTAATTTATGGACACTAGAACGGTATTACACCCTTTTAAATTTGTCCATAGACTCATTTTACATCAAATAAAGATTTCAATATTTCATTACTAGTAGAACTATAAACATTTTTCATGAAACCCTAAGGGGAAAGTCCATGTTAGTGTGGCCTCTCTAGACGAGGCATTGCCATATGAGTTACAATTAGATAGGGAATTGGTGGATGAGGAACCTTTAAGATTAACAACCATCCTTGATAGTGATCCATTTCTAGGTGAGATACCATCATGTAAGACACTTTTAGATGATGAATCACTAGGAATGGAATCTCTAGATGAGATACCTCTAGCGTGCCACAACCAACGAGTGACAACTATGGTGTGACACCACTAGTGTGCGAAATTTTTAGCCTGAGACACTACTAGGGAAAGCTACTATCAGCAAGACACCATAATTGTGAGCCAATATCATTGAGGTACTATTAGGTAGAGCCACCATCAATGAGTCACCATCAGGGTTATACACCATTGAAAACATGGAAAACTATGAAAATTTTCAAATTGTTGAAATGGGTCACCTTTACAAAACAGAACACCACAAACAACAAATTCCAACAATGTAATGGAATGGATTGGTCCAATACATTACATAAGATACCAGTCAAAATATTCTCAATCTTGACACGTCAGCCCGAATAACCGTATAAGTTATTTCACAGCAATAAAAAACCACACCTTCTGATAAAAAAAATCAGGAAATTCCATCCCCGATGTCATGATACTATCAACTCTTGGCAACACTGGATCACCCGCACTGGTTTAATAAAATCACAGTTAATGATTATTAATTTTTAATTAGTTACTACCTTATTCATATTTCATGTATTTATCACACATCACAACACACAAATCACAATCTGAGGGAAAACAACTCATATCATATAAAATAGGGTTCAAACTATACATCAGAATATAATGAAAAAAGAGGAATGAAAAACTCAAAACAACGTCAGAACTGGGCACAAATATGTGTTTCTAATTCCCAAGAACTATCATATAGGACACCATGCCTCTTAAATATCTGAAAAATTATAATAGTCTATCCAAGAAACACTTTCTCTTGACTATCCAGGATCTATACTAGTCGTTCCACAAATTTCATTCCGTCCTTGATATCCAAATCTCCCGGGAAAATGAAATTGGAGTCTCAAGAAGATACCGACGAAGATGAGAGATGTGACAGAAATTGGGGATCCTTTGCAACCATGGTGGAAATTCCAACGGGTACACTACTTCTCCATATCTCCCCGACAACAAAAAATTCCCAATAAATCATGAAAAAATCTTATAACATAAGCCAATCCTCCATGACCGACGTCGAGGGGAAACCTTCATGAACACATGGCCCCAACCTCATACAAAAAGGTCCTAATTCTATGATTAGTATAAGAAATATAATGATTATTTGATTCTTTCATCCTCTAAAGAAACATGATGAACCATCTCTATTGTGATATGCATCAAATCAGGACCATGAATAGTTATCTCCCAAATATCTATCCAGCATAATAGAGAACTGCATTGTCTCCCATATAAAGCCTCAAATGTTTCAATGCCAATGGACCAATGAAATCTATTATTTTAAGAAAAATCCACCAATGGGAGGATTCAAAACCTAGATCCTCCAATGTCCAAAAAACATGCTCAGAACATATCCTCTCACAATTTGATAGTTTATTCCTTCTTCCCATCTGTTTGATGGTGGAAATTGGTACTGATTCATAACTAAGTCGAAAAAAGATTGTTAAAATTCCCTTTTTAATTGATAAGTAAACCATGTGTTCTGATCCATGAAAATAAAACATGGAACTCCATGCAACTACACAACCTCAACCATGTACCTCTGAGCCCAGGCATCCACTAGGCTCACCTCCTTGATCGCTAAAAAATCAGAATATTTTTTAAACTGGTGCATGATCACATAGATAGAATCACAACCTCCCAGATCACTAGGTAACCATAGGACTAATTCCCTTTATATGTTATCCCATTTTCACCCAGGAATATCCAAGAGATGCATAAAACCACAAGGAACATGATGCTCAACTTTTAGCTGCAAGAAAACTAAGAACATCACAGCAAACACTACTACTACCTATTTCATCAAGGACCACAAAAAATTCATCCTTATGCCATGTTAGATGATGTATAATCTTGGGTATACCACCAAAGGTGATTTATGAAACTCATGATGAACTCTCTTGTGCACTGCTTCTGGAACATACTACCTTACACAAGCTAACATCTTGTTTTGACCATATTTGGACAATCCCTATGATGAATCACCATGTCTAACATGATCATGAATCACCTATTCCATTGAGCTTCCCCACTGAGACTCCTCCACAAATAGCAACAGAAAATATTGCATAATCATCTGAAAAGAATATCTTTTACCACCATCCACTCTTTTATCTAAGAGAATGGATTCCAAATCCTCCATCTCTATCCAATCATTCCAATATTCCGAAAAAATATTCTTTTGCAACATTCGACATATTTAATCAGCATTAAAATTCACCTTTCGTGAGGTGTAGGAGATATCAAAATCATAGTCCTAAACAAAATACAACCACCTCAACTATCATAGATTTCATTCACACTGAGAAAAGATATACCTCCAGATATTTTGATATGTGTATAATGTAAAGCTCTCCCAAATGGGGTAATGCCCCTAAAACTTCAGTTCAAAAACCACTTCTCTATCTGCAGATCATGGGTGTAATAGTTATTCTATAGAAGCAATAACTTATAGTCCCAAAAGATAACACTACTCATTACTGCCTCAACATGTATCCCAAAGCTAGACTAGATGTGTCACAAAACACATAAAACATTACATCTCCTTATGAGACTAGAACACTGTTATGATGGCCAAATTCTCTTTTAGGTAACTATACACTCCTGGTCACTGATCCCTCCACACATAAGTTGAGTCTCTCCAAGTCAAGGCTATCAATAGTGCTATAACATGGTAGAAATTGAGTATAAACCATTGACAAAAACCTTTGAGACCATGGAAACTACGATGATCTGCCACCATATTAGGTGATTCTGAAGAAAAAACTTCTTCAACCATCAACTATAATACTACCACACCCTTTTGAGACACCACATTCTTAGTAAATTCACCTCTTATACACAAAACATACTCTTGGATGACATTCTATAGAGCTGATGGCATCTATGTACATGCAAATTAGTCATCAAATTCTTGGTTTTCTTCTCCTTGAACATTTAGTAAATTAATATTTCATAGATTAATATGATGATGAACTATTCTTGGAACTCAATAATTATGGAGTTTATAATCCCCATGAACATTGATGGTGCATTCACAACACCGAATGGGATTCTTAATAACTTGAAGTTCCCATCCCTACATCTAAATACAGTCATCACGATATCATCAAACTTAACAATTAATTTGTGATATATATACCATATTTATATCATAGAAAACCAACTATACCCTCTAATCTACTTTAAATGATCATCTATTCTTGGGAGAGGGTAACAATTCTTGACATTCAACTAATTAAACCTCTGGTAGTCTACAGATATCCTATGGCCCTTGTCAACCTTCCTTGAAAACAACACTATATAAACCTACAGTGAAACACAATGCCAGATAATACCCTTCATAATCTAATAATCTTGAGGAATCCTCATTTCCCACTACTGATAAGATTCAATATTAAAAGGATCTATCAAAATCATAGAAGCATTGTGCTGCAATTCTATCCTAAAATCAACATCAATTCAAGGGTGTTTATCTCAAAATATTTTGAAAAATATATCCAGGAACTACCAAAAGACCCTGAGAACCTCAATAATCCAAGAATCCACGTATTCCACTAACAACATAGCTAGTAATGAACTAATAGTCTCCACACACTAACCACCCAACTAACAACTCCTCTTACCAGTGAAAACAACACATTGGACATCCTCTTATAAAAAGTTAGATCTTCTCTGCAAGTAGTTAATAATAGTATGTATTTAATAAAATTAGTCGCTACTAAGAATGATATAATATGGTTCCAACTATAACAATAAGTGATACCTATAGGACGGACGCGGTCCCATCATCATCCCACCCCCTCGGGCATAGATCAAACGTGCTTGTCTGGACTCCCCCTAGCGTGCCCAAAACCAAGGGCATAGGAAGCCTCTCTATGTGTAGTTGATGGGAATGGGATAGATAGTAATGAATATATAACAAAATGATCATACCACTCTCAGCTCCTATACCACTCTTCGGATGACCACATCTAAGTGCATGCTCAGGTTGGTTTACTAGAACATGAGGAACATCCTGAGGTTCACCTCTACCATCTCCATTGCCCCTCTATAGAGCAATAAACTGCTCCCCCTACAATTGAAATGGTCTCACTCAAAATTTATACTAAGGGTATAAATAAAAATGCCCACCTCCACCAAACTGATCTCTACAAACTATTGGGTGATGTCTCTAGAAATGTCCACAAACACCACAACCAAAACACAATAGTTTAAAATATCTTAGAAATTCTAGGAAACCACTGACACTAGATGGAAGTAATAGAAGACACAGAGATTGAAACCCTGTCATTCGAAACCTAGAAGGTCTGAGAACCTATGATCATCCACTGAAATATTTTCCTCTTAAATAACTTTTCTACCTCCCCCTTGTAGTATACCTCCTCAGAGTGCATCATCATGATCACCTCCTCCATCTTAGAAACCATACAATAAATTGGCAATGTAAATTGATTAATAACATACTGAATAGAAGAACAATGCTCCTACTCAAAACTACTCATACAAGACTACTAGTCTAGTAAAAGGTCTAGGGAAAATCTAGAAGGTCCATGAACAGGGTTCCCATATCCCATACTAACATACTCCCTTGCTTAAGGGAGAGTATCTCCTACCTCTTCTCAAACTTCCTCATCAATGAAAGGGACTCTGCTTGGAACTCATTTTAGAAGTCAACCCACAAAATTCCTTCCTTATTCAACTCTCCTAGATATATAATCCTGCATTGACATGAATCACCACACATCTCACTGAATAACAATGGGACCCCAAACTCCATCATGGACCATATCAAACAAAAAGTGATCTCATGCTCTTACAGCTATCTCTATGTGTCCTTGTAAAAATCACTACCCTCATAAACCACCATATACTACCGTTAGAAGGCACAATATTTCTTCTCCCACTGATCATCATCCTCAATTGGATCAACCATATGGCTACGAATAATATTCGCATGCTAAACCTAAACAACTAGATCCACAGTTGGATGAAAACATGTACTAATTGGATCTATGTTCCACAATGGATCATATCCTTCTAATCATCAATCAATACTATGTACATTGAAAAGATTTGTTTATCCTCAATAACTAGCATGAACCAGTCGATAACATGCATTGGGTCAGGCACATACCACCTCAACTACACAAAAAGAAAGATGATGTTTATACCTTTTACCATTGGTTGTAGATCTAGGTAGTATTCTACCTCATTATCTATAAACATTATTTTGAAATGTCCAATTATTCTCAGAGATAGATTTTCACCCTGGAAAATACCTATAATTCATTTATAGGTGAATTTTATAAGAAAACAAGTTCCCTCTCACAAAACTATACATGGTTGTGGCATCTATGTGTATAAGAATTATGATGGATCTGTAAAAATATAATCCTCTAATGGATTATCTACATGTTCTTAGTAGTGTCTCACAATTAATCTTATCCATTTAATGATGAATCTCTGAGTTAGTCCTATAATGCTTTTACCTACATTATCACCCATATAAGGCCAAAAATGGTTCAATACCATTAGTGTATTGATTTCGTCAATTGTATTCAAACTTAAAAAGTGATAGGTGATACTCTGAAATACTTCCAAAGTCCAACACATAACCTCAATGCATGTGGTCTAGAACCTAAATGGTTCTATTAGTATAGTCATCTATATGGTTGTGAAAATCCATTCTCAAATACAACTATGTCTGAAACAATTCTAAAAAACCCTTACGTAACTATTATCTGTAGTGATAATGATGTTCAGAAATGATTGTTGAGGGAACTACAAGGTGTTAGACTATCTCCTACGCATAAAATCATCCATATATATCTAATAAATGTTTTTATCAGATAGATTGAAATGGGTATGACATTGTTAGTCAACCTATGATCACCCAGATGGAGTCGTGTCCCATTGAAATATGTTGTAACATCATAAAAAAGAATGTAGATACCATATCCCCCATCCATAATGTAACCTTGTGTTATTGAGCTAAACCCACTGGAACCTAGTGATCATCGTTCCATTCATGAAATGTAAGGAAAAAAATGCATAATCCGCAACACTATTCATTTAACATGGCCACAAAAACTAACACCAAAGTACTTGGTACATATTTTCTATAGTGGACTTACAAACAAAATATTTGCATGAACTCTATCGTAACCTCCATAAAAAACATCGCTGGTATCATCATACATCATCTGAAACGAATGACATCCTCCCAACATTCACAAAATCTGTCATTGAAATCTCTAGTGTGTATCTGAGTACATATGGTTTTAAAGTCATTATCTATAATATATGATTCCCTAATCACTATAAAAGCATAATGTTTATAATGAAAAAATAGAGGAATTGTTATCTATCACTATTAAAACAGGATAAATACAAATAGTTGATCCTTTCTAACACCTCATTCAGTAAATTTGAATAAGATCCCTTGCTGAAATCATTTACTACCACGTTCCCCTTCACTAGAGTATATAAAATCTCAAACCAATAGTTTCAATATAACTCTAGCCATCACCTTTGTATAATTCTAGGATCCTTCTTTGAGATGTTATACTTGAGAATATTGTTTTTATTGTAGTCAATAAACCACTCACCATTTAGTTATTGTTTCCACAACATTAGTGAGATTACTACCACTTTAAATTCAAGATCATGATTTGGGTAGTTCTACCCATGTAGTATCAATTGATTTGAACCGTATGAAGTCACCACCAGCCTCATAATTAAATGAAAACCAAGACCGGTTCCCGATGCATTGGTGAAAAATATGTACTCAACACCCTCCTCTAGTAATCTGAATAAGGGATAACTCTTAATTATCTATCTAAAATCATTAAAATATTGGTGTAATCTCCCTTTACTAATGAATGGATTTCCCTTTTAGGTCAAAGAAGTCATGGGGGATGATATCTTGGAGAATTCATGTATGAATATAAGGTAGTATCCTTCTAATACTGGGATTATCCAATACTTCCTCATGATCTTTGCTGGATCCCATGCTAAAATAGCTTTGACCATCTCTAGGTCAACTACCCCTCAATCTATTGAGATAACATATTCCTTATCATGGACCTCCTAAATCGTGAACAAGAACATTGGGTGTCTCTGGTAATGTTTTTTGTCTCTGAGTATGTCCAGAACCATCCAAAAATTTCTCACCCTTGGACACAATCTACACATGTTTAT
Source organism: Viscum album (assembly GCA_963277665.1). Taxonomy (NCBI): domain Eukaryota; kingdom Viridiplantae; phylum Streptophyta; class Magnoliopsida; order Santalales; family Viscaceae; genus Viscum; species Viscum album. The sequence continues at coordinate 130,132,193 of OY728134.1, read as the reverse complement.
CATTGATGAAGAAGACTATAAAATAGTCCAATAAGGGATAAAAGATAAAGTTTATGAGACCCGGGGTCATATCTTATAAGTTCTTCAGTAAAAAGGGAATCACTAAGTACTCATAGTGACCATAGAATAATATGAATGTAATATTCTGTCTGTTTTCATAACGTACTTGAAACTGGGGATAGACTAATATGATGTTGAACAATTAGAATCATCTTTCCCACTCAACTAATCAAAGAAAACATTGATCATCAGTAGTGGATACTTTATCATCATAGTATCCTAATTCGAGTACTAATAATCCACATTCAAACACAAGTCCATGTCTATCTTCATGGAGAACAAAACAGGTGCTTCCGAGTATGAAATATTTGTTCTAACAAATCCATTCATAGTAAAGTTCTATAACTCTTACATCTAATCATTATGCAATGTGGGATCAACAAACTATGTGGGAGAAAATATCAAGGACTTCGTGTTATGTTTACCAATGAAACATTCTATCTACTGGTGTGCATGTAATTATAGATCATCCTTTGGAAAGACGTCACCATACTCCACTTCCAATACAAGGAATTGGAATCTCCTAACATCTACTAAAATAAGGATAATTATATCAAAATAGTGAGTAATGTGTTTCACCCTCTTATGCATGATTTCATCCTACACTTCATGGGATTCCATTTCACTAAAAAAGTAACACCTTGTCACATTACAATAAACAAATTGATTCCTCCACCTAAAACAATAAATTTTTTGAATGAACAATAGATAATAAATCCACACTTAAGATTTCATAATAAGGTTTAATCACATAAAAAAATGATATTTTAATAGTAATTCTCACCTAAAAGTGTTTAGTCCCAATGTCGGCACATGTTTGTGATCAGTGAGTCATCCCTAGTAGGAGTCTCCATGTGCAAGGGTCGAATCATGGGATTAAACAATAATTGTATTGAATCATATATGAATCAATAATTTAATGGAATGAACCACTATTTATCAGTACTAAAGCTATGTAAAATAGTCATAAATAATACCACATGTCATTCTCAAAGACACTATTCCTTAAGCCTCAAATTCACACAACTTTCCCCACCCATGTCCTTTGTGTCATTAAGACTGGTATGGTTCACCTGTGGGTTGTGTTGGTTACAAGTAGAAGCATCTACCACCTCCAAATTCTCTCCCATCCCCACTTCCATGTCTACAACCATACGAATGTGTCTAATCCTACCGCCTCTTCTACCCCAACAGCCCATCCACTATCTCTTTGTCAGATGTATGGTGAGTTTGGAAATGACATATAGGATGTAACCTATCATCAAATGAGTAGAACCACTTCAACCTGAGATGAATGGACCAATTATATAAGCCCCTAATTTTAGAATGTCAATCCTAGGACCTACTCTAGAAAAAATACATCATATCCAAGTCACAGAGACTGATGTCATCACCCTGCCGCTAAAGTCTCTACACCATTGTACCCACTACCGGAATAAATAATATTCATCATTTTAATAAGGACACTCTCAACCAAAAACCCTCACCCTATAACTAATTCAAAGGTAAGAATATATATAGGAATTATGATAGATTAGTTGTATTAACACATTCTTTGATTAAAGGTCTGAGTTGGGAATAATGGATCCCAAACCATATCAATTTAGTTCCCATAGAAGATTTATAACATCGATGAATACTAATATATTGTCATACTTCCATGTTTTAGTTATTGATTCTCCTCCGTACATACTGACTTCAACACATCCAGGAATAACTGATCATTGAAATGTTGTTTGATATATAACCATGAAAGATTTTCCTAATCATATTATTAGGTTACTAAACCCCACCATCATCCTCCTAAGTCATGGAGAGGGTTCACAACAAGGACCACCATTATGTATGCTAAAGTCCGGACTATATAGAAAACTCAGGTCACCACATCGACATAGTTCTCATCCACCCATGTATAATTCATGTCTCTATTACTCAGGGGAATCTGTCACTAGAACACATGAAGGGAATTCAACAAATACACCTCATCTGCAGGTACAAAAGGTACCATCTACTTCTCAATATTTGGTGGTATAGCTAGTGCACCACCTAGATGTATCATCTCATGAACTGGTCCCTATATCCATTCCCCATCACTGATAATATCATCATCATGATTCTAATATAGAATTCAGACTACATACATCATTGATGCTTCCAAATATAGATAAGATAAAAAATGTTCAATGGGTATATCTATAGAGCTAAATCATGAAGGAATTGGGAACCACAAAACATTCCAATATGAACCTTGTACCATTGATTTAACTTCAACTAGTGTTCTAATGTATTTCATAAAAAAAGCAGTTTATTAGACTCCTAGTGTATTGATATAATCTATCAACACAAACACTATAGTCCATGGATAAAAAACCAAACTCTAAAAAACTAAATATATTCCCCTAAACCAATCTCATTGTATCCAGCATTATGTAAAACTAACACCTCTTGTATCATTTGCCCTTATATAACCTAAAGAGGCCCATGTCATTAAACCCCAGAACACCTACATTCGGATAAGGGGCCGGAAACTAGCGCTATGTAGTAATATTACATACATGGGAGGATAAATACTATAGTACAGACACACACACACACACACACACACATATCTTTAATGACCCAATTTAATGACCCCCTCCCTCAAAATATACTACAATAAGGATAGAGATAGAATAACCTATCAGGTCCCACCACCAGTTGGCCTCCGGTTGGATACTAGCTGAAAGGGTGTAAAAATATCAAAATATGAGAGTCCTTACCCTTAAAAAGAACCACGATCTAAAAATATAATGAATCATCCATCAGAAGTACAATGAATAACAGAAAATAAAAATCCAAAAACCATCCCATATATAGACAATTGTAGAAGTGATATAATAAAAGTCTCCAAATTAAAAACCCAAATGTAAACCTATGCACCGAGACAATAATTTTCTAATGATCTGAGCATGTAAATATTAGCACAGTCTACCAAATCCTACTGGAAACCTAAATGTAGTTTTACATAGATAGGTTTATCCTTCAATTATACATATTAGGAAAAAAAAATTCTATCATGGACATGTGAAAAAAGAAATATAATTCCCCTCTGAAAAAATAATAGAACCAAACAACACAAAAATAGGAATATTAACAACCCCAACCTCACCAAGGCACACACACAATGTAACAAAATCCAAGTAATATAATAATTTATAATGTATATTGATGAATGGGTACCCCAAATCGCATTACCATTCGTATAACACTCTCTCCCAAGGTCGTATGTCCTGGTGCTCCCATCCATTTTGTATACAAAGTCACATCCCACCCACACACACATGGACCACACAACACATCACACCCTCACACTCCTCGGCCTCACAACACATCTCTACCGCACACACCTGGTCTTCACAACATATCACAACATAACTCATCCCAAAAAACCCTAGGAAAGAACATCAACTCTCATACCTAAGAAAACTATGAATGAAAAAAACACCTCTCTCACAAAACACATGGGATATAAAATCTCAACTGAAGACACCTAGGCCATATTAACCATAATCTAATGTAATAACATTCCTCTAGAAATCACAACCTATTCCATAAATATCTCATCTAGAAGAGATGGCAGAAAATAGTTGGTACCCAGCCATCTGTTCTCCTCCTCGGAGGTTGGGAACACACCCACCATGTGGTGATGTGGGTGTTCATCCCATAGTGCTTAACATGGGTGGGGGTGTATAGAAATCACAAGAATAATAATGTATATGTGTAGTATCAAATACTTTAGAGGAACCAATGATTTCCCAAACAAACAACCAACTCACAACACTATTACTTTTTATGCCACCTCTAAATTCATCTATTAAGGTTGCAATGGTCATTTTAGAAGGTGAAGAGCCCTATAAAATTAAGAAGGATTCACATTTCCTCTTTGTTAAACACCCGTTCATTTAAAAAAATTCCACTTCAATCACATTAAACAATACAAATAGAGTCACTCCAAACATTATCAACATATTATTTATTAATTACATCAATAACCAGGAAACTATCAAACCTGAAAAATAACAATAAACCCATTAATATTCATTTTCATCCCTCCAGGGGATTAAGAGCCACGATAAATTAATACACTTCACATTAATTAAACATAAAAGAATGAACTCTATATATGGTCAGATGATGTAAAAATATTATTAAAGGACAACCTCTAAATGAAATACCCATCCCAATCAGTACTGTCCTTCTTCAAAATCACTTACCTAGTTCATCATATTAATAAACAAACCCCCAACTGACAACCATATCCATAAACAAATTATAGTACAACCTGTTTCACAACTCTGCTTCATAAACACACCATTATTGTCACATCCCTACAATACTACAACTTGTCATAAAAAACCCTCACACATAGAAACCACATCAATTTCAAACATTAATTAACCTCACATACCAATGGAAAAACATATTTTCATATTTAATTAGGAATTCAATATTTATTTCCACGTTTAGATTTTAGGGTTATCATAGAAAATGTATGATCCTAGGGAACCCATTCATTAGCTAAATATAAATGGTTTAAAACTTTTATATATAAGAGTTTCAAAAAATAAAACAAAATGCATCCCATAAAAAATTAAATACAAATAATATAACCCCTAAAAACTCTATTTTTAGTTCGTAGATAGCCAATACAAATCATAATATCAATAAAAACATAATCAAAGTAAGATCATGCATCACTTTTACCTATCCCATGTGTATTGATTTTTAAACTAATTCAATTATCCTTATAAATATAGAACAAAATAACATATTAATGGAAAAAATCTATACACACATCCTTCATGATACTTAATTAAGAAATATAAAGGAAAACCTACATAGAAGAAGAATTATCACCACTTACTGTTTGTGAAAAAAATAAGGGCATGTATAGTGTGTGAACCTCTAGGGAAACACGAACCAAACATTCGAAAAATCATTTAGTATTAAGCCCTTGGGGATGTCCAGTCACAAGAGAAATGAGACGGTGTGAGTGAAGATAAGTTTATCTCTACTATAAAAATATCATAATAGATTCAATAGGAATTTAATATAGCTTAATTTATCTTTTAATGGTGTATTAGACTATGACTACACGGTTTGAAAATTTTAAAAATTCTAGAATTTTAGTGAATTAATGATATAATTTATTGACTCTGGATCGGTCTTACACCCTTTTAAATTTTTTCATAAACTCAATTTACAACAAATAAAGATGTCAAAATATAATTACTAGTAGAACTAGGAACATTTTTCAGGAAACACTGAGGGAAAAGTCCCCGCTACTGTGGCATCACTAAACGAGGAATTTCTAAATAAGTTACAATTAGATGGGGAATTGCTGGATGAGGAACCTTTAGGATTAACAACCATCAATAATAGTGATCAATTTCTAGGTGAGATTCCACCATGTAAGACATTGTTAGATGAGGAATCACTAGGAATGGAATCTCTAGATGAGCGACCTCTAGCGTGCCACCACCAATGAGTGACTACTATGGTGAGACACCACCAGAGTGAGACATTTTTGGCCCGAGACACCATAATTGTGCGACAATATCATTGAGGTACTATCAGGGAGAGACACCATTAGCGAGTCACCACCCGGTTTATAAACCATTGGAAACATTGAAAACTATGAAAATTTTTAAATTATTGAAATGTGTCACCTTTACCTAACAGAACACCTCAAACACCAAATTCAAACTATGTAATGGAATAGATTGGTCCTATACATTACATAAGATACCACAAAATCTATTCTCACTCTGTAGAATTCAAAACCAACCTACAAGGAAATAGAAGATGGGTCCAAACAAAAACACCTAGAGATACCTGTCAAGGATCTCATTACCATTGAAGCACAACTATCAACTTAACACATATAAAAATATCAATGATAAACCACCATTTTTAGTTTAAAATATGTATTGTAAATCTCTACACCTATGAACACCTCATCAGACATATGTTGACCAGGCCTTATCATCATGGTCATTGACACGTCATCCCAAACAACCATAAAACTCATTTCACAACCACAACAAACCACACCTTCTGAACTAAAAAATCTTGAAATCCCATCCATGATGTTATGATACTATCCAATCAAGGTAACACTAGCTCACCCGCACCGTTTTAATCACATCAAAGTTAATGTTTCATAAATAGAAATTAGTTACTACCTTTTTCATATGTCATGTCTTTATCATACATCATAACACACACGTCACAATCCTAGGGATAACAACCCATATCATATAAAACATGGTTGAGAATATACATAAGATTATAATGAAAAAAGAGTAATGCAAAACTCAAAACAATGTTAGTACTGGGCATGAATATGTGTTTCCCATTCCCATGTACTCTCCTATAGGCCACCATGCTTCTTCAACATATGAGAAAATGGAATAGTCTGTCCAAGAAACACTTTCTATTTACTATTCAGGATCTATACAGGTCATTCCACAAATTTCATTCCATCATTGATATCCAACTCTCCCTGGAAAATGACATGGGAGTCTCAATATGATACAGATGAAGATGAGATATGTGACAGTAATTGGGGATCCTATCCAATAATGGTGGAAATTCCCATGGGTACACTACATCTCCATATCTTCTGATCATCACAAAGGTCCCAATAAATCATTGAGTAATCTTATAACATTAGGAAAACCTCCATGACCCACATCGAGGGGAAGCCATCATGAACACATGGCCCCAACCTCATACAACAAGGTCCTAATTTTGTGATTAGTATAAGACATATAATGATTTTTGGATTCTTTCATCCTATAAAGAAACAAGATGAACCATCTATGTTGTGATATGAATCATGTCAGGACAACGAATAGTTGTCTCCCACACATTCGTACAACTTAATGGAGAATGACACTGTCTCCCATATAGTGCCTTAGATGGGGAAATTCCAATAGACAAATGAAATCTCTTATTATTTGAAAAATGCACCAGTGGGAGGATTCCAAACCTAGATCCACGAATGTCCAAAAGACATGCCCAGAACATATCCTCTAAAAATTTGATATTTTATTCCATATTACCACATGTCTGAGGGTGGAAATGATTTTTGATTAGTAACTAAGTGCCAATAGAATTTTGAAATCCCCCTTTAACTTGATAGGTAAAACATGTGTACCGACCCATGAAAATAGACCTTGAAACTCCATGCAACTTTAAAACCTCAACCACATACCTCTTATCCATAGAATCCATTATGATCAACTCCTTGATCCCTAAAAAATCAGTATATTTTTTAAACTGATGCATGATCACAGAGATAGAATCAAAACCTCCAAGACCACTAGGTAATCGTATGATTAATTCCATTTATATGTTATCCCATTTTCACTCAAGAACATCTAAGAGCTGCATAAAGCCACAAGGAACATGATGCTCAACTTTTAACTTCTAGAAAACTAAGAACCATTCCGCAAACATTAATACTTTCTATTTCATCATGGGCCACCAAAAATGTGTCCTAAATCCACATTTTATGATGGATACTCTTGGGTGTACCACCAAATGTTATTTATGAAACTCACAATGAACTCTCTTGTGCACTGCTACTAGAACATACTACATTACACAAAATAAAATCTTGTTTTGACCATATTTATACCATCCCTATGATGAATCACCATGTCCAATATGATCATGCATCACCTATTCCTTTGAGTTTCCCTACTGAGACCTCTCCTCCTACTGCAACAGAAAATACTTCACCATCATCTGAAACAAATAGCCTTTATCGCCATTCACTCTTTCATCATAGAGAATGTATTCCAAATCCTCCATCTCAATCCAATCATTCCCATATTCCCAAAAAAACATTCTTCTATGACTTTTGGATAAATGAATCAGCTATGAAATTCCCCTTTCATGATGTGTATGTGATCTCAAAATCATAGTCCTAAAGAAAATACAACCACATATACTATCATAGATTTTGTTCACGCTGAGAAAAGATATACCTCCAGATATATTGATATGTGAAGAATGTAATGCTCTCCCCAATGGGTTAATAACCCCATTAATTTAGTACAAAAACCACTACTTCAAGCTGCAAATCATGGTTATAATAGTTACGCTTTGATGGGAATAACATCTAGATCCAAAGAAGAACACTAGTCACTACTGCCTCAACATGAATCCCAAACCTAGACTAGATGTGTAACAAAACACCTAAAACATTACCTCTTCCATAGGAAACTAGAGAAATATTGTTCTGACCAAATTCTATTTTAGGTAACTAAACACTCCTGGTAACTGATCACTCCACAAAAAAGCTGAGTCTCTCCTTATCAAGAATATCAACATGGCTAAAACATGGTATAAATCAGGTGTAAACCATTGACAACAGCCTTTGATAACATGGAAACTATGAATATCTTCCACCTTATTAGGTGATTCCATAGAAATATCTTCTTCAACCATCAATGATTATACTACCGCCCCTTTTGAGACACCACATGATAAGGAAATGCGCCTCTTCTGTAAAAAACATACTCTTAGACGACTTTGTATAGTGCTGGTGGAATCTATGAACATTAAAATTAGACATAAAATTCTTGGTTTACTCTTTCTTGAACATTGATTAAATTAATATTTTATCAATTACTTTGACGATGAACCAATATAGAAACTCCGTGATTATAGAGTTCATAGTCCCCATTAACATGGATGGTTCATTCACAACACCAAATTGGATGCTAAAAACTTGAAGTTCCCATCCCTGCATCTAATGACAATAATCTTGATATCATCAAACTTCACACTCATTTTTTGATATATATATCTTATTTTGATCATAGAAAACCAACTCAACCCTCTCACCTAGTTGAAAATACCATCTATGATTGGATGAGGGTAAATTTTCTTAACATTCAACTTATTAAACCTTCGATAGTCTATAGACATCCTCAGGCCCCTGTCAACCTTCCTTGAGAACAAAACTATATAACCCTATAGTGACACACAATTCCAGATAATACCCTTCGTAATCGGATAATCTTCAAGAATCCTAAATTTCCACTACTTATAAGATGAAATATGAAAAGGCACTATCAAAAATATAGAAGCATTATTCCACAAGTCTATCCTGATATCAACATCAATTCAAGGGGGGTCATCTCAAAATATTTTGAAATATATATCCAAGAACTAAAAAAGACCCTAAGAACCTCATTAATCCACGCATCCACTTATTCCACAAACTAATTATCCATTAATAAACTAATGGTCTCCACACACAAACCTCCCAACTGACAACTCCTCTCACTAGTGAAAACAACACATTGGAAATCCTCTTCCAAAAAGTTAGATATTCTCCACAAATAGTTCATAATAGTATGTATTGGAAAAAATCATTTTCTACTAAGAATTATATCATATGGTTTCATCTATAAAAATAAGAGATCCCCATAGGACTGACGTGGTCCCATCATCAGTCCACAGCCTCGGGCATACATCAAACTAGATCATCTAGACTCCCCCTGGCGTACTCAAAACCAATGGAATGGGAAGCCTCCCTATGTCTAGTTGATGGGAATGGGATAGATATTAAAGGATAAAAAACAAACTAATCATACCTCTGATGACCACAGGAACCTCTAGAATATCAACGTCTCTAGTGTGCAATACAACACTCACAACTCCTCTACCACTCTTCGGATGACCACCTCCAAGTCCATGCTCGGGTCGGTGTCCCAGAACATGAGGAACATCCTGAGGTCCACCTCTACCATCTCCATTGCCCCTCTATGGAGCGATAAAATACTTCCCCTACCATTGAAATGGTCTCACTCGAAATTGCTACTAAGGCTATCACTAAACCTTCCCACCTTCACCAAATTGAGCTCTGAAAACTATTGGGGGATATCTCTAAAAATGACCACAATCACCACAACAAAAACACCGCAGTGTAAATCATCTTAGAAATTATTGGAAACCACTCACACTAGAATGTACTAATAGAATACCCAGAGTTTGAATCCATGTCAGTCAAAACCTTGAAGGTCTAGGAACCTATGATCTACCACTGAAATATTTTCCTCACAAATAATTTCCCTACCTCCCCTCTTGCAGTATACCTCCTCATCGTGCATCATCATAATCAACTACTACTTCTTATAAACCTTACAATACATTGTCAATGTAAAGGTAATAATAACATACTAGATATAAGGATGAAGTTCCTCATCAAAATTAATCATACAAGAAAATTAGTCTAGAAAAAGGTCTAGGGAAAATCCAAAATGTCCCTGAACAAGGTTCACATATCCCATACTAACATACTCACTTTCTTAACGGATAGTAGCTCGTACCTCTTCTGATAATTCACCACAGATGAAAGGGAATCTTCTTGGAACTCTGTTTAGAAGTCAACCCACAAAATTCATTCCTTATTTATCTCTCCTAGATATAGAATCATCCATTGAAAAAAATCACCAACTACTCACCAAATAACAATGGGTCCAAAAACCCCATCATGGACCATATCAAACTAAAAGTGATGTCATGATCCTCCAGCTATCTCTATGTGTCCTTGTAAAAATCACTACCCTCATAAACCCCCAAATACTACCACTGGAAGGCACAAAATGTCTTCTCCCACTGATCATCATCCTCTATTGGATCAACAATATGGTTATCAACGAGATCAGAATGCTAAACCTGAACAACCATATCCACAGTTGGATTAAAACTATGATCCATTGGAGAAATGAAAATAGTATTTTTTTTTTCTTGTAGTATGAAATTTTCATTAAAATATATTTGAATTCATATTTTTTATTTACCGATTTTAAACATAAAAAAATACTAGTTAAAATAAGAACAGTTGTTATTATCATGAATATACATTTCTAGGTCTCTACCCTTCATGAATTTCTCTTTCACATGGTTGTTCAATAAGTTGATATCCCATGCAATGGATCACAGGGGCCCTAAAATCTGGTTTCATAGCCAGTCTCCTGGAAAAAAATCATGCACCAAGTTCAACTAGAATTGTTTCCTTACAACCCATTCCATCCTCAATTTTCATAATTCTAAACTCCATCCTATATCACAACGATCATCCTATGATACCACTCTGTCATGACCCCCTGACTTTAAAAATTTTCAATGAGGGGAGATAGATAATGACCTTTGATTTCTTCCTTCTATAGGCCCAGAGTTGGCGACCAGCACCAAAGGTGTACAAATATAACAATACAGGAGGCATTACCATTAATATGAAACAAGATAGGTATATATAATGAATCATCCCAAACTACTCCATGGAATAATATAATAGATAAATCCATATATCATCCCACATGCATGAAAAAGTAAAACTGATACAAAAAAAGTGTGGGAAGTGAATACCTAAATGTACTACTAACCAACAACACATGAGTTGTCTCTTTTCTTAATATATAAATGTCCAACGTATTCAATGAAATCCTCCAAGAAATAAGAACGTGGTTTTATATACATCGGGTAAGCATAAAAGTATACTCATTAGAAAAACCAATGTCTCTTGTGAACATATGAAAGAATAAGACTAATTCTCAAATGAGAACATAATAAAAAAAATTGGACCTAAAAATGTATACTGACCACTAAAACTCTCTAAGGCACACTAATCAAGTAACATAAGCCATGTAATATATTATGTTATAAGGAATCTCAATGATAGGGTACCCCACACTTTTTCGCATTATTATGCCCCTATCTCTGAGCCTTGTACGTCCTGGGTCTCCCATCCCTTCTGTATACAACATCACAACCCGCCCACACACACCTGGATTGGGAAACAAATAACACACAGACCCACCAATGTCTCATAACACATACCTCCCCAACATACCCTGACCCCAAAAAAATCACATAGTCTTCCATCCCAAAGACACCTTGGACTGCAGAACACATCTATTCTTGAAGACACCATGGACAACAGAAAAAACCACAACTAAAACACCTTGGCTATTACATCTCACCCGAAGACACCTGGTCCATCAAAAAAATAATCCAAATCACTAATATACCACAATAAATAATATATTGTTCCATACCTATCTCACATATAATAGATAGTGGAAAAGAGTCGGTACCCAGCCATATGTTCTTCTCACTGGATGTTAAAAAAAACACCACTCATGTAATGATGAGTGTGTTCACAGAATATATTTGAACATGTATGGGGTTCATATAGATATTAAAATAGCATGGATGTATATCTATAGTATGAGACACTCCATACCATACTACTGATTCTAAAAAAAAACTCACAAAATTTTAATTGTACTTCCACCTATAAATGAATTTATTAATTATGAAAATAGCCATTTCAGAAGGTGAAGAGGCTTAATAAATTATGGAAACATCACATGTATTCTATACCAAGCACAAATTGATATTAATATTTCATTAACCACTTCCATCTCATTAACTAAGCTAATCCATGTCACTCCCAGATTTATGAAAAAATATATTTTTATTCCATCCCTACCTAAGAAACAATCATTCATGACACATAATAAGAAACATAGTAGAATTAATATGAATACATCCAGGGGATGAAGATCTATGGTAAATTAACAAACATCAGAATAATGAAATATCATATGATATCCTATATATATGTAGTGAAACATTATGGATGTCATTAAAGGAGAAAAGCTGGGTGAATTACCCAAAAAGAACACTAATATCCTTCTTAAAACACAACCTCCGGGTTCTTCATATTAATAGAATAAACCCGCGAACTCTTAACCACATCCAGAAACACATTATAGAACAACTAGTTTCATAGACATGCTGAATAATCACAACACACCCATCATATCCAAACAATAAAAAAAATTTATCCACCCCCCTCCCAAACCACATCTGTTACATACACCACATCACCTCACATTCCATGTAAAAACACATTTTCTATTTTATAATGAATCCCATATTTAATTCCACTTGTAAATTTATGGGTTATCATTGAAACAGTGTGATCCTGATCCATCAATTCATTAGCTGAATATACAAGGATAAAAAATTTATATATAAGAGTTCGAAAAAAAACAATAATCATGAATCCCACAAAACATTCACTGTGAAAACAAAGACCCCCAATGGACACAATATTCAATGTTTCTTTATCACAGACAAATAATAATATCAATATAAACAATAACATAGTAAGATCAAGTGTCACTTTTCCATAGCCCATGTATATTGATTTTTATACTAATTATGTTATCATTATTAATCTCAAATAAACTATAATCACAAGTAAGTATATGTAAAAAACCAATCCTACATGATGCATAATTAATAACGATGAATAAAATATACTTGGAAAAACAAAATGTTTCACTTCATGGTTGAACCAAAAATACGTGCACACATACAACATGTGACCCTTCAAGGAAACATAAACCAAAATTAGGGAAAATATCTAAGGAATAATCCTTTAGAATATTATAGTCTATTGATAATGGAGAATGTATGTACAAAGGGTAGGGTGTCTCAAAATTAAGAAAAGAAGATCAGATTTAATTGGAATTAAATACAATTTAATAGCACCCTTAAAGGTGGATTTATCCAGAACTACATGGTTTGACCATTTAAAACCCTTCGTACACATAGTTAATTAAATATACAATTTATGTACCTGGAATCATTAATAAAACCTCTTAAAATTTTCCTTAGACACATTTATGTCAAATAATAATGTTGAATGGGAAACCTAGTAGAAGATGAAACACTTCTCAAAAGAAACCTTTAGACGGGGAACTATAAGAGGAGGCCCTACTGGATGAGGAACTGTTGGATGAGGCACCCCTTGATGAGGAACCATCAGTATGAACTACATGACTCCTTCATTGAGTCGCCACCAAGAGAGATTCCACTATAAGAGAGACTACCAGATGAGGCTCCACTGGATGAGGCACATTTCGATGAGCAACTACCAGCGATCCACTACCAGCAAGCAACCACCATGGAATGACTACCAGGGTGAGACAACACCAATGAGAGACACTGATAGTGAGATACATTGCTAGGGTGAGTTTTTATTAGTGATGTACCACTAAGGAAAGACACCTTCGGTGTGTCACTAGCATGGTGATCCACCATCCAGGAGGAACCTCTTGGTTAGGACACTTTTTGAAAAAATGGAAAACTATGAAATTTTGAAAAAGTGTTGAAATATGTCACCTTAACCAGCCAAAACACTTCCGAATCTAGATTTTCTCAGAATAATGGACCATAAAGTTTTGTGCCATAACACACAAAGTGATAAAAAGTAAATAAACTAAATGAAACCATGATATAAAAAATCTAACACAACAACGAGAGTAAGACAAATAATAGTGAAAGGTAAACATGGACAAATAAAGTCTCTATAAAAATAGTTTGAAAACATGTCTGTATTAACGTTAAAGTTGCATATTTCTATCAAGATACCATATGAACACACCTTGATTTGTCCAGATCACTAACCAACACATAGTCTATGTCTCTTTAAGACTATATCAAATAGTCAATCATCTACACAAGACATGATTCATTTAAGAAAATACTACTCTATGGTGATATTATATAACTAGTAAGACACCACATAACCAAAAAACATACAACAAAATAATAGTATTCATCTCCACATAGATATATTTCTATAGAACATATAACAAAAAAATCTAGATATACTCAAAAATTACACATGGTACTAAGGTAATATCAAAAACATAACACCTACTTAGGTTTGATTATCAGAGGTACAATATATTACTTTTCTAAGAGAACACACTCCATTATCCAGATAGCACTCATGATTTCCATCCAATAGATATTTCTCCCTAGGTCTCTCCATTTGCAGTATATGCTAGGAGTTTGAAGAGATAAGTCATACAAATGAGTATCACTCCCAAGGCTATCGATAATACCAACAAATCAATATGGATAAACATGAAATTCATAGGATTGAAGCCTATGTAGCGTGGGTCATTACACTACCAATAACATTACCTAGTTCCAAAATAAAAGATATAGGATCTTACTATAGTCCTCAATGAATGATTCCATAAAATATATCTATGATGTCTTGTTGAATGTATCACCATTATATTTATAGGAAATGATTCCAAACTATCACAATGGGAATAAATATAGGAAACACGACCTATAAAACATTTCCAAAATAAATTGGAAAATGGTTCTAAGTTCTCCGTGAAGGAGTACACATCCTGTACTATGATCATAAGGCATGTCCGAAGGACATCAGGTTCATCCAACGTAAATGATTCTTGTTTGTGTTCATGTATAAGTAAATGTTGTGTTCCTGCCTATGTAATTTTTCCTAAATCATCGAATACAATTATTCCCATATACCTTTGGATTTTTTATATCCATATGGGAGTACACGGTGTTCCCATGTATGGGTACTCCTGGTTGGGTCACTGTATCCTATATGGTACATGTCGAGACTAACATGAAGGGTCACACACCATGTGACAAGGTTCAAACACCATGTAATCCCCAGAAACATATTGAAACTATAACTACCACTGAGGGGGAACCACTTTGTATGTATCTTCATAGTACATGACGTAATGCTCAGAATTTTACAAAAACCATTTTTTCATCGAGAATATGCTCATGCCTCTATTGCCAATGATTATAGCAATATTCTCTCTATGAAACATGAATCTACATTTGAAGAACATTTCCACCATCACCCACTTGATTTGAGAACCTATAACACATGGAAAACATCCAAAGATGTCATCCTCCATAACATGTCGAAGGACATGATTTTAGGTATCCAAAACTTCCGGATTCGATTCTTCTCCAATTGTTGCACAACCATCATATCATATTGAGCTCAGATATACGATATTAAATAGTTGTTACTTGAATACTTTTCACAAAATTTAAATCTCTAGTATATTTCGAACCACATGATAAAGGATAGTCACCCAGAAGGAGTGAATAAATGAGGAATAAAATTAATATCACAAACATGAATAACCAACATCATAACATTTTCGTGTTTGTTAGAGTTTATTTCTATTAAAAAGATGAACGATGATATAAAAAAAGTAATCACTATGTAATTATAGAAAATGATCCATGTAGATAACCCATTAATGCAAGACAGTCAACCCACAAATCGATATTATTTGTCAAATTATTCCAGTTCATTGTATAAATAGATTAATAGATTGAATCAAATAAAATCAAATAACCTACTATTTTTTTCATTGATCATGGATAAATAATGATGTTGTGTCGTTGCCTTTGGTGAGATTCTCTAATTCTTTTTAACACCAATTATGGAACCTCAATCTAGTTATTTTCCATCATAAGATATTCTTCCAAACTCCCAAATAACACTCATTGATGTAAAGGATTATGCATCCAATCATAAAAATTGTCTATATTCTTATTTAAAATAGAAAAAATTGGTTGATGATTCATCAAATAAATAAAATAATTAATTTTAATTATTTTATTCATTATACACCCACATTGAGTTTTTCACAATCACATCGAGTATTAAAATGATATATCATTTTGAGGGTAAAACATGTGTTATTTAATCAACTATTACATTGGATTTATGATCCATGACTCTATTCATAAGTTATTCTATTTTGTATGAATGTTATATGCACGTGCTATATAATTTATTTAATATATTTCATATATTTATTAAAGTCACACAATTCCCTTGAATCCCATGATCTATCAGATCCTAGTATTGAAAATAATACACAAAAAATCCAAAAATAGTACATTTAAAATACGACTCATTACATTTTAGGATTAATGGTTTAGAGAATAAATATAACTCTTACATGACAATACACATGACTTCAAGTTATAATTTTTTCTATTATACACATCTTTGATTATTTAAAATAAGTCGTTAATATCTCTCATAAAATACTTTACACACAAAAAGTTTCTATACATTATTCATATGACATTAATCTTTATATCCTTGGTAAAATTAAAATATATCATTGGTGATCACAAATGATAAGAAAGTGTAAACAAAAGTAACAATAATTGAATGTACTAAGTGGGCATAAGATGAATATAAGGGTATAATGAAGTAATAAATTTTTTTGTGTATAACCTACCGTAATTTGTAGCCATAAAAATTGGATCATTAAACTTGTGATATGGATTGAATATTTTCCAATAGACTAGATCCATATATTATAGTAATCATAAGCCATGTTAAAAAAACTCAAAAAAATGATCCTTTATAAACTAATAAAAATAATTGGAAAAAGTATTGATATATTTTAGAGTTGTGAAAATAGAGGCCTTACAGGATCACTTACATATGGAATAACCATACGATATTAATAACCATAATCTCTTAGTGGTAACCAGTTAATTGGTTAAATTATTCATCTTTTAAGAGTTAATTATATTCATTGAACTCAATAATTATTACCCTATGCATTGGAGGGATATAATGAAACCACCCAAAACATATCATAAAAATACACATAAGGATTTAGGTTCTCTATCCAACACCACATTTATTGATAATGATCAAGAATCATATCATATGAAAAAATTATAATCATTCACTATTCAACAACATAAAAAATATATATCTTTCATAACATTATTAACTCTTGGAAAAGAAACAAGTTCCACGAAAATATAATTACTGAAAATCCTAATCAATATAATGAAAAATGTAGTGTGGTTTCATTAAAACATATACCTAGTTGATAATAAGTAACATTAATCATGTTTTCATCGGTGAATAATAATTATAATAAAATATTTTTTTAAACATATATGAGGAAAATATACAATCTATGTTAATGATAAATATTATAAATAAAAATTTCTGACATATTTTGAATATATTAATCAATAAAATATAAATGGAATAATTTAAATTTATATTAAAATAAAATATTAGTCACGATAGAGACAATATTTTTTCATTTAAAATTTATAAAATAACTATACATTTAAAAATATTGCACAGAGAGTCAATAGAGACCCATGCAGAAAATTTTAATAATTTTCTTTTGAAAATGTTTAAAAAAATATCAAATATCATTTAAAATAACATTAGTCAAGAATTTTTAACTTGAATATAACATTTCTAAAATAATTTTAGAAAATATTTATATATAAGAGAATGATTCACAATCAAAATGATGATACAAGATCAGTATACCTTATAAAGACATTTCATGATTCTAACGAAATCCAAGAGGGAAGAAATATTAACTTATCATATAGACCACATTTATAACTAGAGAATAATTAAATAGACATAGTTTAATAAAATAACGGAATCTAATTACCCTAATGGTCCCTTGAATATAATTCATCTCAAAAATAAATTTGATTGTACCAAAGAACCATATCCTCTTTGGTAAATTCCAAAAGAAAAATTCATTTAAAAAAATATTATTTTATTGATATAATAATATAATGAATTAAATAAATTTATATAAAAAAAATTAATTCACTGTAAAGTAAATAAATATTTATTTCAAATTATGGTTCATAACATGAAACATATCCCACAAATGTCAAATGGAAAAAAGAAAACCCTTGAATATATCATAAAATATAATGTGATAATTAATCCATGAAGTGATTTTGTGAACACACATAAATCCATATAACATATTTAAATATATTTCATAAAAAATTATAGATCACATTACATTTAATCATTTACTAAAAAATTCAATAAGGAAGAGTTATAGCTGAATGAATGAAAATTGAGGTAAAAACCCCATACCACACGATAACGCTCATGTGGAATACATTTAGAAGAAATAATTTGTGTTATAAATTTTATGTTAATGAATTATTAATAATTAATTATATATAAATTAAAAGGGTTATTATATAAACCATATAATAGAAATTAGGTGAATAAAATAAATATATTCCCCATGGAAGGGAAATTGAGATGAAATGGATTACATAGAGTCCAAGCTTGATATATCTGTCATTTAACACCTGCATATCAAATATATATCTATTATTTTATTTCATAGTAACATTTTAAATAAATTATCCCTTTACCATAAATAAATTTTTTAATTGTGTATATATTTAATTACTAAATCAATTATGGCCACATCTGGTGTTTTGAATATATTTTATTCATAACTTTAAAATAACTTCGATATGTTGATAGTGGTTGATGGTATATTTTCTCAAAACAAATATATAAATAATGAAATTATAATCATTATTATATGATTTTATGACTATATATTAATGTTTTCATGAAAATATATTCCCATCACTTTGTGTATGTGGTTGTCCACACGTGTACAAAAAAAATGTTATCATTTTTCAATGAATGGAAAGGTATAAAATGGAATATATATTATCATTAAAAATGATAATTATTACATAAAAATAATATATATATATATATATATTAAACCCATCATTATTATTATCCACAAGGTGAGGTTATGGAAAATTAATTACATTGTATAGTGAGGTGGTAGCCTACCTTCCACACAAGCAATATTTTCGTTACCCATTTGACAAAAAGGGGGATTTATAATTTTTATGAGAAAAACATAATAAAATATAATTCTATGGTAGATAAATATTAAATATTTAAAAAAATTTACAAGTGTTTTAATTTATTTAAATGATGTAATAAAACTAAAATGTTTATTTAATAAAGATACATATTCAAAAAATTACATCATTTTTATTCATTAATCACTTAAAGGTTTGATTTATTCACAAAATCATACTTGTAAGATGTTAGGATGGATTTTATGAATTTATTGGGGTAAGTATTTCCAATAATATAGTTATTTTTAATCATTTCTAAGAGAGAAAATGTTGTGACCTTTTTAAAAAGGGTAGGGGAACTCTTGAAATTAAATAAATTATGAAAATAAAATAATGTAATATTCATTAAAATCTAACACAAAATTTATATAATCTTATTAAGGGATGAGTATTTTTATAATTATCCATATATAATAAAATTTTCACGTTTTTATGTTATATATTAATCATTACCTATTAGTTTTAACCCTTCATTACCCTTTTTCCCCATATAGTGATATCAATGTTTTTCACACTTTTGGGGTATAGAATGTTATTGTAAAAGGAAAAGTTAAAAATATATAGAAACAGTTGATATTGTTGACCATATACAATAAATTTTGGAAACAAATATTTATATTAAACATGATTCAATATATACCAAAATATTTTACATTACATAGATTTATTGTAATTTTCAGTACTATTCACATTATTTGACATTAATGAGAACCATATATTGTTATAAATATAATATAGACTTTTAAGAACATATTAATATGATATATTGATCAAAAAAATTATGGTTGAAAACAATCCCTCTAAATTATATCCATTTTAATGTCTTTAAAATTATATAATAGATTTTTATATTAAATGAATAAGAACTATTTAAACATTTCCAAATCTTTAATGTAAAAATTTCATTACTAAATTTGAAAATAAGTTACAATGAAAAAAATTAATTCAATAACTAAATAAAAATTTATAACTAAACATAACAGGTAAATACCCCAAATACAGTAACTAAGAGTTGATTTTTACATTATTACATTGAATCTATATAAAAAGAAACACATATCAGAGGACTTAATTGATTAGTAGTCCTAGTAATCATGACACATAATTGAAGAAAAAAATTACATTATAAAAATAACATATAAAAATTTTATTCCTTTTGAATTCCATTATTTCACTTCATATATCCCTGCATAGGGATCATAAAACACTTCCTGATATCATGGGGAAAATAAAACATAAGAAAGGGGTGGGCACCTGGTTATTCATAAAGCTAAATATTTCATGAATATATTATAATAATCAATATGGAAATGAAAATAATAGAAAAAAATCCATCTAAAAAATTTCTTGATGGTAATATGTTGGGAATAAAATTTGATCAAATAAAGTGATTTAGATAATCAGTTGATCTAGTAACTTATAAAAGGAAATTATATCTAATCGAATAATAACATTCACGTCAATAAATGATCTCTTAATAAGATAATTTATAATTAAAAACATATAAAAAATATATTTTCATTGTTTTTCAAAATAATGAAAAAATTTATTAGTATAAACCCATCAAATTAGGCTAAATAGTTTATCTCATGAGTCAAGTCGATGAATTGAGGAGATATCTATAAATAGCCCCCATTTATCTATAACTAAATATAATGAATGTTTTTATGATAGTGGTGAAAAAAATTAAAAAATAATATTACTATTGAAAAAAATATAATAGATGTGATTAATAACCCTAATCAAATAAACATAATCATAAAACATCCAGAGTGATATGATCAATGGAAATAAAATATCACACCCTTAGTAAAAAAATAATAAACCATGAAATTGAAGAATAAAAATGATACAAATCCAAAATATCCTTAGTGGATAAAAACTATAATAAATGGTTGATGTCATTAATGAAAAAAATACCATAATAATTTCATTTCAAATATTTTTTAGAATAAAACCTTTATTACATTGAAAGTAAAAATTTTTACCAAAATTTCAAAAAACATTAGGAAAATACTATTTATTGAAATAAAATTTCATAATTAAAAAGGATTAATTACTAAATACGGAGGTTAGGATGTCAGGAAATCCTATTCATGTAATAAATATTAATACAACGAATTTATTCCCATTATTTATAGAATACAAAAGTTGCATCATTTGAAAAATAAATAAATAAATTTTTATAATAAAATTTACAAATTATATCAAGGTTGGATATTTATTTTCTTAATTATTTTTAAATTTTATACATGTTCTTGAATTTTTATAGAAAAAAAAATTTTAGATGAAAATGATTTTCAACTAAGAAGATAAATAATTTTTCCTTATAAACAATTTTCCAATGATTATATATAAATATAATTGAAAAATTGTTACTAATAGATAAAAATATCATTAATAACCATAGGGTAATGAAATATATTAGTATATTTATTTAAATACTAAATAATTCTCCCATACAGATTCATAAAAAATAATCCGAAATAAATATTGTATTGTGAAATAAACCATTACCATGTTGGTAACATTTGAATAATAAGACACATGAAATACATAACCTAAAATGAGACATTGAATACAATTACTATAAAGTGATTAATAATATAAAATATAAAAATAAGAATTATATACATCACACGACTAAATATTTGGTGAATCAGACATATGTATCATGAATTTAAAAGTTATATAAGAAACTCTTACGTTTAGTATGACTCTTATCATATATTTATAAACCTACTTTATAATAAATATACGCTTTTAGTCAAATACTAATGAACAAAACTCATATACATGATAAAATTTATGATCCACTTGTAATATTTTACCACATTTTTGTGAATAATATTTTAGTATTTTCATTTCTTTCGGTGTTTATTGTATTCTTTTCTCATGTGTATTTTGGTAGGAAAGTCCTCATCCTTTTACCTATGAAGTAGCTTAATCATATCAATAATGATATTAATTTTATAAACATTATTGTTTTATAAGATATATCCATATAACCATTCATTAGGGTTGTACAATGAAAATTAATCGCATTGCTATGTGGAGATAGTAGGACATACTTTTGCACGAGTGATGATGTCGTTCACTTAACGGGTGAATGGTTAAGGAAGTTGGTGTAATATTAATTTTAATGAAATTATATACTTTCATAAATAATACCTATATTTATTAAATTTATCCATTCCTAACTTCCATATTAAGTGTTAGGAAAAAATGAATCACATCACATCATGAGGCAGTATTATGTCGTGCACATGGCCAATGTTGTTGTATTTTAAAAATAAAGTAAAGTAATAAGGTAAGTGATAAATTATAAATATATATATATAATTATATAATATAAATAATTTATATACATTAAATCCAATATTGATATGTTATTATGGAAAATGAGTTACACTAGTTCATGTGGTGCTAGTCCACTATACACAAGCTTGATGGTTTCATTTTCCATTTGATGGAAGTGGTGATAGTTAAATTTTAAGATGTAAACATGATAAAATATGAATATATGGGAGACCTAATTTTTATAATATTGGACATGTTGAAACATATTATAATGGTAAAAATGAATAATAAAAATAAATAGATTTCGAAAGATGAATAGATTCTCTTAGAGAAACAACTTTTTCATCTCTTCATAAGAAGCAAAAGTGGGGAACTTTGGAAAAAGCATATATAGAATGTTTCCAATTATTTCATGGAAATATTAATATAGTTTTTTGTTGATACAAGTGGCCTGATAGGTGTGAATAAGTAGGGAGACTGAGTTTACTTCAAGAATTAAGAATTAATTTTTTTTAAATAAATAAAAATATTCAATAGTGGGAAGTCACTCACACCCAAAGAGAATCAAAAAATGGATAAATAATGTAGTCAAGGGATAATATTGTCTATTAAATCCTCCCAAAAAAGATAATAAAATATTTTTAACATGTTGTTTCTTATACTTTTTGTTCACTTAGTTTTATCATTTTTTTCACCACTCTAACATGTTTCTTTTTTGTAAACTAAGGTAATTTATAATAAAAAATAAAATTAAAATGATCCGTACCTGATAATTTTGACACAATGATTATATAATTTATATTAAATTTATCATAATTATATTAATTTCTATGTGTGTGGGAAAATTATTTTAACACGAGTCTATGCAACAAACAAAACATCATTTTAACCATAATCGATGTAATTAAATTTAAATGTTTTTTCTAAATATTATTGATAAAAATTTAATTTAACTTATAAAAAATAATAATGATTATTATAATAAAAATGGAATCCTTATTATTAAATTAAATAGACATAATTATAAAATTTTAATTTAAAAAGAACTCACAATTCATGTTAAAAAACTATTTTTCAATTTATGCATTTTTCAATCATAAGACGATCTTATATTAACTACATGGAGAATAATAAAAATTATATCGATTTAAATTTATATATTTAGATATATATTATAAAAATTTATTACATTTTATTCATATCTATTTATAATTTTGATTAATTAAAATGGATAGACATTATTCCCTAAAAAACGTTTCCTCAAAAATAAATAGTTTGTTGAGCGATATTTATTTTTTCATCTAAATTTTCATATATATATATATATATATTTATTTAATTAATAATTAATAAATTGTTATTTAAAATAATTATAATAAATAATTTTAGAAAAATATTGTAATGTATAAAATTAAAATTTTTATTATTCATTAAATAATATATTTAAAAAAATATTTCAAAAAACTATTTCAGGCTTATTTTTACCAATTCATTTCCAAATTTATTTTCATACTATAAAATTATAATTTTTATGAAAAGAAACATTAAAATGTACATTTTATTATATTTTTCTTATCATATAATGTTCACATACTGTAGTTTCATCTTATTGATACTTGTATCACACACTATAAAATAGTTTGTATTTAATGAAAAGAAAATATCGTGTTAGGTAACAAGTTGTTACATTTTATTATAATATTGGTGTTATATATCATATATGATATCAAACATGATGTTAATAATTTTTATCCCTATTGAATTGAATTCTACCTCAACAAATAAATTATGCCCCTAGAATTTAATATTGATATCAGTAATAAATGGTTTGATATATTGAAAAACATTTGTAGAAAACCCACATTAAAAATTATTAATAAAAATTCCTTTAGATAAGATATAAAGGTATGTATGATAATCATATAAAATAAAAAATAATTAGGTTTCTAGGTCGGAAATCATTGTCATTGGTTGAAGATATGTGAATGGAAGAAACATGTAAATAATTATGGATAGTGATATTGTTCATTGATTACATGAAATTAAATGATCTAAAAACTTTATTGATCCCAAAACCACAAATATACGATGATTGAAATGAACATTGGTTTATCTAGAATTAAGTTTCTAAGATAAGGTCTTTTTAACAATCATTTTCATATAGTTGATTAATTCATTTGAAGTCTATATTATAAAAATAAAGAAATATAAATATTGAAAAGGTATAATTTCATTATTTAATAAATTCCATCTATATTAAAATATTTTTCTGCAAACATTGAGTATTAAAAATTAAATTTTCATGCACGAATAACTAAAATTATCTTTAAACAGATATTAAGATCCATAATTAATGAAAACGCATTCCTCTAATATTTATAAAAACCAAAATTTTAAGAATGAGCAATCCAACAACACCCAAATATCAACTCAATCCGATCTATAAATTGTTAATGTTATGACCACTCCAAAATATTTCAAATCAAATTCAAACTACAAAAATATTTAGAGGATGTAACCAAATTTTCGAAATAAATTGAATTTTATGTTACATATAATTCATAAATTATCTCTTAATATCAAATAATAAATATTAACATACAATTTAACTGTAAAATATTAATCAAAATATGTATTGTAATAATAGTAAAATCACATCTTGTCAGATATATTCCATAAATTAATACATGAACTAAAATCCAACAAAGAAAACATAAATCACTAACTAGTTTCATGGTTACAAAAACTATCCCATTAATATCACATTGTCATTATTATCCCAACATTTGACACATATTAAGGGGTATCCTCCCAGAATAAGGCATTTTATAAAATGTTTTACTATCCACTATATCACTTTTGTTGTTAATTAATATAATTCTATATATGTCATCAATTCCTTATAGAACTATAATAATAGTTAAATCATTATACATTTTATGAAGCTTTTCATTTATAAAATACATCAAAAATATAATTATTTATTCTAATTACACAAAAAAATTAATCATTATACATTGTTCATAATAATAGAATAATCATAATCATGATCCCTTAGTGACTAATATGGTATATAACCATGACACTTGAGGAATTCATTTTCATAGTGAACCATATATTTATAATTGAAGTAGAAAAAATAAAAGTTTTTATTTATATCAAGAGAATAGTGTAATTTTTCTCAATGCATATAAAGAATTATAATTCCATTTAAGTATGTTTTAGGGTGTTTCCTTCCAAAATTATCACGTACTGGAATATCTATTGTTCCCTTCATTCAATAGTCTATTATTTATTTTATCATAATATTTTCCCCTTGAATCCATTCAATGATGTAAGACATGATTAATTATTTCACTTTCTTGATAGTACATGATACTGTTTCCATATATGGGAGGTGAATTATTTAGATACTAGTTTCCTTTAAAATATTAGTGTAATCCAATCATGGAAATGATCATTATTACATTTTGGTTTACATGTATTGATAAATATCATTCATTCTACTATGCTCCCTTTATAATAAATTTCATAGAGTATATTAGATAATAACATTATTGTATCATAATTTACAATACAAAAATTAGTGAAACAATTAACATGAATTAAAATATTTATCCATAGTTAATCTCATAATCATTAACATTGATTCATTGGGAATATTTCCAAATCAAAAAACATTACCAAATCCTTTATAATGGTTTGTATGGAAAATATTAATTTAACCATACATATTAGTAGGGAGTGTCAAACTAGGTTTGCAGTAATGCTCTTTGTCATGTACTCAATAAAAAATGAGTCTAGACCGACACACATATTTTAGAGTTATTTTCCCTATGTTACCACATCCACATGTTGTATCCAGAAAGGTACATATTTCAATGAACAAAATATCTACCATATAATAACATTAAGACGTTAACCTATAACTACACTTATCATTCAAGTATGTAAGAGTGTTTTCTTCGATAATATATTTTTTTCCGAAATCTATATCATAACTTTTCTAAAAAACATCCTCCAATACCAACTGTAAATGCTCCACATCCTATAACTCATATCCAGTGACTAGTATATTATAATTGAAGTAGATATAAGGAATCACATCATGAAGTAAAAAAAGAGTATATTATTCTTGTTAAATAAGATACATACATGAAATTCTAAATAATATTTTAAATCAAAAAATGAACAATGATTTTTCGTTGATAACAAAATTATTCCCTATAGTATATCCCTATATATAAGTAATAATACACCTCCGAGTATGATGCGGAATACATAAACTAACTGAGGGGTGATATTAGATGCTCAGTAATGGTATGTTTATAGTGTAATATATCATGAATAATTTAGAATACCCAATATAGAAATGTAAATATGTTAATAATAAGATATTGAAAAAAAGACATGATAATAATATGGAAAAAATAATATATAATAATATAAAACTATATGAATAATTATATGATCATGATACATTATCCTATATATTCTAACTAATTAAATAATCACATGGGAATATATTAATTATCTCATAATGGGGGAATTTTTAATTTTGGATTTCTAAATGAGAAATCTATGACATTTTCCAAACATTTTAAATATAAGGGTACAAACATATCAAATTTATCAAACTAATTGTTATTATTATAATTTGTGATGCATCGAGGGGATACAAATAACCATTTCCCATGAAACAGATAGGCATGAGTACCCTGTAACCCTGATACCAATGAGGATCCAAAAATTACTTGAAGGGTGTTTTTTACCCCCTTGGGTTAGAAACTTGCACCAATAATCATACAATATAATAGATGGAATGATTTTTTCCTTAAAAATTTGGATGATAATGATAGATATAAAATTCATAAATACTTCAAACAAATATATTACCAAGAACCCAAAATAATATCAAAACAAAAATATTACTTCCTGAAATTAGTAAAAATAATAATATAAACTCGATGTCCTAAGGGACCCATCACTTCAAGCACAATGTATTAAAAAAATTCACCACCTCAAAGCAGAAGCTTCCATTTACTTGGACATGGAATTAGTAAATCAAAAAATACCCTAAGGTAATAGTAGGGTGTGAGATGAAATCCTAGATGGGACTCATTGAGTGTTCCATAATATAATTCTATAATAATAATAAAATATGTCTTTCAATGTAAATAAAATAAGGCATGGAAGTAAAATTTATTCTTTAAAATAGAAAACTAATTAAAATCAACTACATAAAACATTTAAAACATTTTTTAATAAATATTTTATAGGGAATAGTTTATATTATCAACTGGAATGAGTACAACATTTCTATATCAATGGAATTTATAATCAATTTCATTTAAATATGAACCACGATAATCATCCCTACGGATTTATAACTTATAGTTATAGTATAATCACAGATCACAAATCATTGATCTTGAGAATATATGTATACATGTCCCTTAGGCTCAAGATGATTAAGACTCATCAACATCACCCCCACCAACATCTGGTATAGGATATATATATATATGTATATTTTTTAATGATTCCTCATCCCCAAAAACATTTTACGTAATTAACATCCTTGAATTATTGTCTCAAATATCCCATTATCTTTCAAGAATTATATGTACTCAATCAATCAATTGAAAAATGTTTAAATCATTTCATTTAAAATAAATCATCAATCACAATAAAGATTTAATAATTTTAGATTTCAAAATTCCAATTCTCTATCAAAACAAAAAAATGTTTTTTAATTTAAATATTGAATCAAAAAACCAATAATAGCTATTTATCAATTTAATCTTACCCATTTTCCTTAATAAATTCTCAAATAATTTTAAAATTTCAATCAAATTCAATTCATTCCTGAAATTCAACCTCCATTCAAATTTATTGATTTTCAAAATATCAATACTATAGAAATTTCATTTCCCATTCTCATAAAATTAGGTTATTATAAATCATTTGAAATAAATTTAAAACAATTATCAATTCATGGTTTAATAAATTCTCAAATCTTAAATAAAACCACCTAACTTTTTCCCAGAATCACAACACCAACAACAAGACTCACAAAAGTAGAAAAAATGTGTAGAAGATCACAAAAATTATCCTATAATAAATATTCAACAACATAGAGGCTAGATTATTAAAATTAATTAATATCCATAAAAATATAAGGAGGGGAAAAATAAATATTGTAAGATATAAGAAGACCAGATAATCCAAGAGACACACCACATCCAACACAATGATCAATCATTGAATGATTGATTGAGTGGGAATGTTGAACTCCACAATCACCTAAGGGCGAATCTAGGGTGATATGCAATGTTTATTTGTCAAAGAAACAGAATCATTGAAACCTCCTAGGTTAAAATTTCAATTTGATTTTTATTCCCTTTACATTGTGTAATCCTGAATATTATAATGATTCCAAAAAACACATCACATTTTTCAAAAAATTAGATTAACCGTTCAACCTAAAGACACAACTTAATGACATCTTTAATAAGAATATTACACTTTTTTTTATCATATTATTCAATATTTAAAAGTCTAGTATATATTACTTCTCAATGTTCCGTACACAAGATCCTTAACCAAAAAATAAAGAAGGCTAAAACAAAGGACAAGGGATACCATAAAAGGTAACAATGTAGTATACTTGACCCATAAATTACACCAAACAATGTATTCCTCGTATAAAAGAGGTGACATATTTTCATTATAAACTTCCATATTTAAAAACAACTATATAAAATGTGAATATATTTCCCACTAAAATAAGTATAATCATAAAACATCCAGAGTATCATGGTGAATGGAAATTAAATTTTACATCTATAGTCACAGTAATCCAAATCCATCCAAATAATGAATATAGATTATATAAATATAATATATCAATAGTTGACTATAGGTGAAATAATGTGTATTTTTTGTTTTTGAATAAATATTTCATAATTATGTTATCATAAACATTTTTGAGGAAAATGACATTTTAACATTGAAAATATATTTTTTTAAAACTAAAATTTCACAAAATGATTCTAAATAATTTTAATTGAATATAAAATTTAAAATGTAATAGGGAAGAATTAATCAATTTAGTGTTCATGAAATTAGAAATATATGTTCATGTAATACACATTAAATAATGTTTTCCATTCATATTTTTTGTAAATCATAAATATTCTTTTTTTGGAAAATGACATAACTAATCCTTTCAATAAAATCAGAAAAATATAAAAATTGTTAAAATTCCATCATTAAATCATTTAAAAAAAATTAAATACATATTTTAAAATCATATGTAGAATAAATTGTTTCGGAATAATTAGTATCCTTTATTGAAAATTAAAAATTATGTTTTATTTTATTAAAAAATTCTTAGAATCATTTTATGCATGAAATAGTGGGAAAATGGAACTATTACACAATAATTTGATTATTAACAATAAGATGAGTAAATATATTGGTTTAATGATATAAATAATAAATAATTCCCCCATGATAGGCATAAATAAAAAATCTCATTAGATAATTATGGTATTCTGAAATAAACTCGTACATCATTAGTAACATTTTAATCATAAGATTGATGATACAAATAATTTCAAATAAAACATTAAATAAATTTAATTTAATAAGATAAATTATATAACCTATAATTGGGGAATTTACATATTTCACACAAACAAAATAGTGGTTAATATGGAATTTTTTTCACAAAATTAAAACTGAGATGAGAAACCCTTGCTTCAGGTTTCACTCAATTAATAAGTGTATTAACCTCCGCCATGATAAATAATGTTTTTTATAATTATATAAAAATCATTATCAAATATATCATAGAATATATTATCCTTATTTAACATTTAATTAACTTTTTATTAGTAATATTAAAATTTTTATAGTATTTTGAGTGTCAATCGCCTTTTGTTATCACACATGCTTTTTCATGAATATTACAGTTCTTTTAGATAGAATAAATTTACATAATCACTGTTATGATATTAAAATTATAAATATTTTTATTTCATTAGATAAATCATAGTAACCATTCTTGATTTTTGTTCATAGAAAATGTTTGACATTTTTTCTAGGACATAGTAGGCCATACATATCCATGACCTACAATGTAATAAACCCAATGGGTGAAATTATATGGATGTGGGTGATATTTTAGTTTTTCTAATAAATATTATGTCTTTGATATCTCATATACATATAATATCATTCCATTATTACCTTCACTGAATATATTTAGCGAAAAACCAATCAGATTATTTCATATGATAGGAACCCATTATAGACAAAACCAACGTTGTCATTTTCTAAACCAGCCAAATCATAATAAGGTATGTGTGAAATAATAATTACATATGTATAATTATATCATTACTAATATAAATATATAAATTAAAACAATTAAAATTTTCAACTGTGATAGGTGTAGATAGAAAATGAGTTACACAGGTTTGCGAGCTAGTAGTCCGTCATACATAAGATCGACAATTTCATTTCCCATTCGATGGTAGTGAATATGGGTATATATTATAACATAAAAATAATAATATAAATGTACATGGGATATTATTGTTTTATTATATTATAAATTTTATGACATTATTTATGGAGGTAAAATAAGAGAGAATGATATATAACATCATTAAGATGATAATCGTCTCGTAGGGAAACCTCTTTTACATATCATCTAAAAGAACCTAGGGTTAGATTTTTAGGAATAAAAGTAGATTAATAATGCTTATAATGATTTATGTCATGTATTTTGGTAGGTTTTTTATATCCAAATGTATTTTTTATTTTTAATAAATGTGTGGTGTATGTTTCCTTTTATAATGGAAGAGGTGTCACATTTCGATAAATAATCAAAAACTATTCAATAATGGGAAGTCATTCACAATCATAGTTAATCAAAAATTAAAACAAAATTATTTTTGTGTATTACAAGGTATATGAATACTAATGTCTCTAAATATAAACAATCTTCACACATTTTATTCCTTAACCATTATGATTACACAATTTTTCTGATTTTTTTTACCACGATAACTTGTATATTATAATTTACCCAGTTAATTTTTAAATAAAAAATAAAATTAAAATGAGAAGTATTTGATAATTTGGACCCAAGAAATATAAATATTAAGTCAAATTTATCAGATAAAAATTCTATATTATTTAGAAATTAATTTTAACAAAAATGCAGGTAACACAAAAAACCTCATTTATTTCTTAATTATTGTAATTAATTTCTAATGTATTTTAAAATCAATATAGAAATAAATTTTGATGAAAATATTTCCTAATATTAATTATTAATATTAAATATATTTAATAATTTTTATTAAATTAAAAAAAAAATTAGGAAATATTAATTTAAAATAATCATTCAATTCATGTCTAGAAATGATTTTTCAAGAAATACATTTTCATGTGTAAGATGGTATTATATTTAATATATTGATAGAAGTTATAATTATATGAAATTAAATTAATATATACATATATATAATACATAAATTTAAAATGAATTAGGTATTTTTAATGATTATTTCTGTTAATTATATGGTTAGACATTAAACCTTTTAAAACATAAGCTGTTTTCAGTGAAATAAACATTTTTCTAAAAAACATTAATTCTAAATTTTTATCATTATTTATATAAAATTAATAGTTCATATGTTTTTTTTAAAATATTACAATAAAATATTATTAATAAAATAGTAGTATTTAAATTATTTTTATCCATAAATTGTTTTATTGAATGATATCAAAAAATTCATTCTAAGATTAATTTAAAAAAATAATCTCAAATTTGATATTCATCAAAGTAAATTGAAAAATTTTCCAATGAAATATAATTTTTTTTATTTGTATCATTGTTTTATTAAAATATAATGTTAACATACAATAATTATGACTCGGGGTTTCTGTATTGTAACCCATTAAAGAGTTTTAATTTTTTAATGAAAATATAATCTATGTTCCAGAGTTGTTACATTCTTCAATATTATTACTATTGGAAGTTATATATTTAGTAAAACATGATTTTACCATTTTATAATACTGTGGTTTTACATAATTATTTTTTATCCCTCTCCCAATATATTTTGCACATTAAAATGTTGTGAGAGACATATTTTTTGTAATCATTTACTTAAAATAATATAAATGTATAATCTAAAGAATGATGAAATAAAATGGATACTTTTTAATATTATATTTTAATTGTTAAAACACTCATATCCAATAAAATAAATACAATTTTATCATAATTCGTTTCCTTATCACAGTATTATTTACCCTAGTATCTCAATTTACCCTTACCAATGTGACAAATATTTACAATGATTACTATAAATAATGAAAAAAATAATATTGTAGTATTTTAAAAAATTGAATAAAGTATTTTTTAATATGGAAGAAATTTTTCAATGTTCAATTTATTAAAGTTTAAAAATTAATTTAAGATAAAATTTCAAAATGCAATGAGTAACATGTTTTAGAGAAAAATGCATTTTTATTCTTAAAAAATGATCTTATAAAAAACTAAGTATAGTGATGATTAAAATATTATTAACCTAATAACATATAACTGATGAACATTTATGATACATTTACAATAAAATTTAAATAATAATTTTAGATTTTATTGAAAAAATGGTAGTTTAAAAAAAACATAAATTTTTCACAGTTCATTAGAAAATCATTCATTTCAGGAAAACCAGAAATTTTCGCCCATAAAAATTATATGTTTATTTTAAAGGATTTTTTGATTTTAAAAATCATATTTTATAAAATTAAAAAAAACTATTATAATATTTTCTAAAAAATTAAATAAAACCAGTTTTGTGGAATATTATATTTTTGAAGCATAAGATGACTTTAGTAAAAATTGAGGAGTTATTTATCATGAATTAATAATTAAATTTTGATAACGAAAGATTATGAATATTTATCAATATATGGACATTACTATTTTTACATTCCAATTCAATAATTTTTTTATAATGATCAAATTTAAATAAAACTATTTTTAATGTATCTTGAAATTTTATTAAAGATCGATATTGAATATTAAGAATATCATCAATAAGAGTATAATTAAAAAAATATTAGCATATCACACTTCCACTCAATATTATGTAGACATTACACTAGAGGATCTATAGGTAGGACCATATTTCAAAATAGGTATGATGTTTATTGTATCTTCTATGGTTATGGGTTTCCATAATATTGGGGAAACTCAATCCATTATATCATCAAATATGATTGATATGCTGGGAATATGTTTCATGATTTTTATTTTTTTGATAATTCTTTTCACTCCCCTATGTAACAATTTGGAGTATATATTTATATGTTTAAGTGTCAGGTATTTAAAATTGGCCATAAAACTGAATGATGCTATTTGGTTCTTAATCATGACAATTTTGATCTTATCATTGGAATGGATTTGATGATTTGATATAAAACACCAATTTATTTATATCATCATCAATAATAGTGTCCATATTTTTATGGAATCGCTCATATCTTATTAGGTTAGTGGGATTTAAAATTAGGGGTTGTGTGATCAATTTACCAAAGTACTGATATGATATTCTATTAAATATCAGAGTTATTTTTTGATATTATTAATTCACATCATAGTGGGCCTATTTCAGTTGTTAGGACTTAATATGACAAAATGTTTCTAGATAATATCCTAGGGCTATTTACTTAGAGGAAAAGGGGTTCTCCTTTTTTTCATCACATGAACCATTTATTTACCATTGTACCAATTGTAATCTATTAAAATAATGTCATATAGGTTGAACATGAGGATATTAAGGAAAATGGATTTAAATATCCTAGTGTATCACCAATGGCATCAATATTGATCTTTTTTCATAATGAGGACAAGATTTTGTTGATTTTTTGTTATTATCAAAATATTAACTTGGTTATAATTAAGATAATATATTACTTACCTAGATTTGATTACCTTTTGATCATATCAACAGTGATAAGATGTTTTTAATGATTTATCTATCAATATAATTTAATTATTTTAGTTTCCATGAGGATGATATTCGAATGATGGTGCTCATGAGTAGGTATGTGAATTATTTTCATCATGTTATCTTGTTTGGTCTTACTAACAATGCATTGGTTTTTAAAAATTTAAATAATTAGATATTCTTTCAGTTAGTGGTTTCATTCAAAATTTTATTTAAGGAAAATAATATTATTTTTTCCAAATTAGAGAATAGTTATAATGATCATTTATAAATATTACTAGGAATAATGAGAGAGAATCATTTCTATGGGGATGTATCGAAATTTTAGTTCTCTATTAATGAAATGAAATTTTTGGGCCATGTTATTTCTATTAAGGGTGCATGATTATATCTTAAATATATTTAAGAAGTGACAACTTGATATCATCTCAAATATGTGTTTGATATCATAATTTTATTTAGATCACCATGTTATTATATTATCCTTTTTGGTTATTTCCTTAGGATTCAATCCCATTTTTA
The DNA here is from genome assembly GCA_963277665.1 of Viscum album. Classification (NCBI taxonomy): domain Eukaryota; kingdom Viridiplantae; phylum Streptophyta; class Magnoliopsida; order Santalales; family Viscaceae; genus Viscum; species Viscum album. Next base: position 130,096,632 of record OY728134.1, on the reverse strand, counting down.
GGGGTTGACCTATAAGTGTAAAATGTTTTTTGGAGAGATCATTTACAGATATATTTTGAGTAGTTTATGTTTATAATTGATTTTCCTCTAGTATTCATTATTCTTGAGTTAGTTATTTTGATATGATGTTTATTATGATTGCTTAGGGATTTTGGTTGGGTACAGATTTAGTAAATATAAGAAGTTTCTTATGGAAATTTTATGATACACCACCAAGAGAAGAATTATCCCAATCGTTATATTCAGATAGAGGATATGATGCATGTTTTAATTAGTCGATGACACTTCCTTTTTGGGGAGTGTTTGTGTGCATTCATACCATAATAGTCTAATGTATGTCTTCACTCAAGTGGATGTGAATTTTTGAAAAATATTCTTTGTAGAGTACCTTCAAACTAATGATTTCGATATTTCAAACAACTATATAAATGGGAACATGGTCACATATTCTTTGAGTGGACAATTACCGCCATAGGTTGTGATGGAATCAGTGGAAGAGGGTCTCTTAAAGATCTTCTATGGTTATATGCACATTGATGTAGGGAGAGATGAATACTATTTCATCAAATCTTTTTATTAGGAAATATCATTTTTGGATGATAAATTTTGATTTAGATAATCTTAGGATGTCAAATCTCATAATTTTTACAACTATCTTTCTGGTAGGGAGATGTCAAGTGAGATTTCTTGGTTCCCTCTTGTGGTTTTTACATTTGAGGTAGGATATTTGTTATGAAATTCTCTATGAAAGATTTAATTGATAGTATACATCGATCAATTTAGTATGTGAAGTCATTAGCTACCAAGATGTACCAGGACTTGTGAGATTATTATCTATGGTCGAGAATGAGGTGATAAATTTTATATTTTTTGTTTAGCAACATTAGATGTCAAATAATTAAGCTAGAGCATCATAGGAAATCTTTTTTACGATAAAATATTGTAATTTTATAATATAAATATGATGATATTGACATGGAATTCATGATTGGGATACCTTAAAATCATAGTTGTAAGGATTTATTATGTGTAATTATTGATCAACTCCTTAAATAATTATATATACTAACAATAAAGAAGTCAATAAATATAGAGTAACTTGGAAACATGTTTGGGTAGTATATTTTCATACTATATTGTGTGACATAAACTATCATCTCTAATAGAGGTATTTTCTTCACATCCTGGTTTGGAGAAGATTATATATATAGATGACCTGTTCGTTCATGTTAATAACATCATATCATCCCATGATAGATGGATAGACAAGGTGAGCCATCAATATTTAAGAATACAAGCTTTTGGAAAACATGCATAACATTAGTGGATATTGGGATAAACATCTTCCCTTATTATAATTTCAAATAACAATATATTTCATTATTTGATTTGTATTGTTCTTTTTGATGTGTTGTATAAAACTCTTGTAAGATCACATATTCATTGGGAAAAGGATATAGAATGGTACATTGTTAAATTAAGAATCATTTAGAAGATGACATATCTTTTATAATTTATTAGGAATTAAATGTAGATAGCCTTGATTTACTGTAAACCATTGGTCAATTATCTACGTTAATCATTAAATTTTGAGGTTGGTGATCAGATTTTTATCATAGTTTTGTCTTTTTTGGGACATAGATGTTTTGGGGGATTGGGTAGGTTGAAACCTAATGTTGTGGACAATTTGAGATAATAGAGGGACTTAGATTGTAGCCTATTATTTAGAATTAAATTCTAATTTTACTTTTTTCAAGATTGATTTCAACGTTTCGCAAATGAATAAGCAACAACAGGACTTAACCCACATGATATAGTAAGAGGATGTTGAGATTGTAAAAAAACACCTCAGTGGTGGGATGGAAAATTTTTATAGTCGACCAATAGGATGAAGTGCTACATAGAAAGATAATAACATTTGTTTGAGTGAGATGGGTTTGTGGTAGAGAATACCATATACAAGGTAGTATGAGGCCTTGATAAGGTGTCATTGTATTTTAACTCTAGATATTCTTGATATTTATATTCCCTATTGATATTGTTTTGTGGAGGGGTGAATTTTTGCCGTACTTTTAATTAAAATTATCTTGAGATCATATTCTATTTTCATCATTTAATTTTTTTTCCCATTCAAAAATTGGGAGAAGGGATTTGTAATATTAATTGAAGAAAGAGTCCATCAATTAGCCAGTGAGGGAAACCTACGAACTATTGAAATCATGAGGATTAATTATAATTCATCAGTTTTTAGAGATTCAATTCTTATAGGTCTAGGCTCTCTAGGAAAACCCATCGTCTATCCAGTGCGGTCCAATAGTTGGTCGGTGATTTCACCGGTTAGGTCAACTCGTTAGGTAACAAATATTATTTTTTCCCCTAAATAATTACATATATACCATATTAGGAGTCAATTTGGATTATTTTTTCTCTCTATTTATGGCCTCCTCGGTGATTATTTTTTGTCCCTCCATATTTCTATTTGTGTTTCTTCATGTAGGTGGAATGATTATATCTCTGTTGGGTGTAATCAGACAAGGTTATTTTTTTACTTTCTATTTTATTATTATTTCACCCTCTTCTTTATGACTTATGAGACTATATCATGGGATCATTCTTAGGAATTGATAATTGATGTTCTATCCATCTACTCTAACAACCAAAGGATCCAGTCTCTCCCTCTCACATCACCTGCCTTGAAAGAAAAATATTTTTCATATTTATTAAGTTATATATCTCTATGATATTTAATATCTCATGGATATATTATTGTTAGTGAAAATAATTCACTTTGTATTATTTAAATATTAAAGATGGAAATTTTTTTGACCCTTCGTGTCATTGTAATGTGTTTTTAATGTTTTTGTCTTAAAAAAATGCATTTTATTCGCATGTATGCTTTCACAAAAGGAATCAAAAAATTATTTTGAATCCAAAATATGTTTTAAATAATTGAAGCTATGTGGTTTCATTATATGTTTCTTTATCAAAACCAAAATGGTAATAAATGGGGGTTTCACAAGAAAATGTTTAATAAAACCAAATTATTCTCTTGAATATAATAATGATGTCGTAGTGTGATGAGAGACTATTGTGTATAAGGGAAAATTAAAAATATTTGATCACTAGTAGAGTTTGTTAGCACTAATAGAGGCTCTAATGATGCCCTGGTGTCTATTAAGTATCCTTTATAATAAATTGAGGTTCCCATATAATAAGTTTTACATTTTTACAATTATTCAGGTTTATCATTGTTCTATACTATAACAAATAAATTTATTATAAATGAAAATTCATCTTAACATTAGTGAATTTCATTATTATTAAATGAAATTATAGAAACAAAAATCACTAATGTGGATATTCTGGACCATTATATGTTTTTTCATATTTTCTTTATAAGGCTGTAGGCAACAAAACCATTGATAATATAGCCATTTTATAATGACTAATAATATTACTATATATTTATGGGTATAAAAAAGATTTATTGACATATATAAAATAACAGATTTCTATGACTGGAGGAAGCATACCCTAAAAATTACAATTCATCTAAGATTCAAATTGTTATGGAATACTTGGGATTTTACATTGGACAATCCCAAGTCTTACTCAATTACTAAATCCCATTCAGAATCATTTATGAGATAATTACAATATTATCAATATCACATCCAATAATATTATCATTGAACTACTCCAAAAAAGTGTCATTATCACAAAAATATCCTTTAGGAAATATGCTACTATAACAAGGAGTATTGTATATCGACCATAAAAATATTAATTTTCATATTTTCTAATTCTAATAAAATATTGATTATATTTATCCTTTTCTATTTACATTATAAATAAGTACATAATAATTTTGTTAAAAATAGGTTTTTAATATGTTGATACTTATATTGTGTTTTTGAGAAATGCATAGTTTTGATCAAAATACTATTTTTAAAGAGTTAAAGATTTTTTAATTAAATAATTAATTAATAAAATATTATTATTATATTATTTTGATTTAAATACAAATTTAATATGATTTTATAATTGTAATTATAATTTTTAAAATATCTGAAAAAATTATCATCGTAAAATCCTATATTTTTAAAAATATTGGGATTTTGATTTAAAATTTCGAATTATTATAATTACAGAATTATTTTTGACATATAATTATTATTTTTCCAAAATTAATGTTGAAAATATTTTATAAAAAAATTTCCATAATATTATGAGATATTAGAATTGTTGCATTAAGAAATATTGTATAAATGTAAGGTATGAATTATGTCATCTAAAAATCTAAAAAGTGGTGTTGAAATTCTATAAAGATTATCCATGAAAATAGAATATGATTCCCCTTGAAAATATATTTTTTGGAATTCCTTTTATTAGTTTTATAGAAGTTTTTAAAATTGTCTAAAAAATATATTATGTTTGTTTGGTTTTAAAGTCATTTCATTATGAACATGACTAGCTTACAATTCACCATGGGTATTATATTAATCATTTTAGTTAATAACATTAAATATATTTGAAATTAACTCATATTTAGTATAAAACATGGAATAATACCCTTGAATGGATTATGGTTTTGATTTTTTATCATATAGTGCCCAAAACCTATATTTATTATGTAATAAAGAATCCCCCTATCATTTCAAATATAAAACCACAAAACCCCAATAATTATCACTAAAATAAATTGGATCACAAAATTAATCTCACAATTCCTCTATATATCCTTCACAATGTCCTCCAAGAACACTTTAGAAGATCCTCCAAATATATTAGAAGCTTCCTCTAAAGGTGTGTTATTATCTCATTCTCCTCTTTGTCCATGCACCCTCCTCATATTATGCCTTTTAATTTCCAATAGTTCATGTTGTCATAATTTTTTACATACCAATTTTATTTTCCTAGTGATTTAATACTAATAAGAGACAACTCTATATCAAATTAAAATATACCATGATTCTTTTTGTGCCCCCAATATGCATCCAAAATTATTTTTTGGTCTTCCATGCCATACATTTGAGTATTGTATAACCATCCAGATTTACAATCATGAGTACTTAATAATATGCACCCATAATTAATTTATTTTTTAATTCAATGTATAAAACTAGAACTACCTAATCATGGGATTGAATTTTATGAAATAAATAATTATTTTTTATGATCTATCTGGTATAATTATTTATAGAAATTTTATGAATGTGATGGTTGGGCCTATAATTTTATAGTCGTCTAATGTAATGTGTATTATTTTTATCTCATGAGATTCCGTGTATAATGAATAATAATTAATCACAATCCCATAATTTTATGATGTCTTAGTGGTCTGTATTGACTTATGTTGTTAATGTCATGTTTTAGGTTGCTTTAACAAAATAATTTTTTCCTTTATGTTAACATCATATAGGATGCTATGATATTTCTGTTTATTATTCTCACTCCAATAATCTAACACTACTTTTTTTGGGAATAGCATACATTATTTTACTATTTCTTTTGATTTTATTATTAGTTTATCAAGTTTTATTGGTCACCCATTTAATTTGTACATCTTCAGGCTAGCATATATAATTTGAGATATGTAATGGTATTTTAAAATAATGATGGGGAGTTTATTTAAAAAAATTTACTATAACCATGTAAAATATTTAATGTTATGTAACAAATTTCACAACTAAATTTTGTCTCATGGTCTTTTGGGATTATATTAATTATATCGTTACTTTAAAATTAAGGAATTATGGTGTATTAAAATATTTTTTGACATAGTTGGTATCAAAGTAATGTATAGTAATTTTTTGTGATTAGGATTAGAATATCCCAATGAAAGACTTATGGATATGTATAAACATTTATAAATATCCCTAAATATTTGTAATGTATGGAGTAAGTGGTTTCCAAAACAAAATATCTCCTAATCAGGATAGTACTAGTGGGTGTAGATATAGAACAATTGTATCTAGGGTTAATATATGTGAATAAAGTTTTTTGGGATAAGCATGATCATAACATGGTTCAAAAAAAGGCTCCTTATTACACAATTAGTTTTAAATTCCAAAGGATATTATTTATAAAATTATCAATATCTTTACAGACTATTATGAAGGGAACAAAAATTCTTCTAATATTTAATGTTTGGAAATAGATCATGGATAACATATATTTAATCCTAAAAAGTCATTATTTATGGAACCTGATTCATCTATGAATTATCCATTTATTTTACACAGTTACTTATTTATGCATTATATATTTTATAAATTGTTTTCCTTAGTATTAATTTTTTTATTCAATGGGAAAAAATAGGTGAAACTGATTCAACAACCATTTTGAGGGGAAATGTGATGAATTCTCAAATGATATTCCCAACCTAATATGAGTAGTAATCATGAACATCATGAATATAATTTCTCAATTTAATTATATTTTGAAAAGAAAGAAGAATCCATAGTAACATATACATCCACCTAGGTAGTTGAATGTTTCAATTGATGTCCTTATGTGAAAAAGTCTTATGAGTTTCGGTGGATTTTCAAATACCTTATTCATGGAACCATGTATCAACCCATTAAAATATATAATTTTTCTTTCAATTATTTTAAAAAGAGGAGGTTGTGTTGGATATATACATGGATAATCTGGACAACGGTAAATATTTATAAACAATTTGGCTCCCAATGTTTTTATCGAATTGATAGAGTGAAAATAATTTTGGAAAAAAATTCATAAATATATTCCCCATAGTCTCTTACATAAAATGGAGAGATATTTCTTTATTCTTGACCAAAATGATTACCAATCAATAGGGATGTTTGATATATAATTCAAAATACCTGTAATTTAGGACTCTCACATTTCCATAGACCTCTAAAATAAAGAGGACTACTTCTATCTTGGGTTATAGTCGGTTCTACAAAAGTATTTGGTTATTTGTGACTTTGAGGTTTATAGTTCATTCTACAAATGGATTTGGGGATTTGGGACATCGACAGCTATGAAGAAATTATCTAATGTGCCCTCAATGTTTAGATAGAGATCATTGAATCTCAAGTTTGTCACTTGTTTAGATATAGGAATAGTAGGATGAATTTCAATTCATGAATTTTGATAATGAAATATCATAGTAAATAATGTAAAAATCACCCTTTTTAAAAGTGCGAGAATATATATAATGAAAATCGCATGAATGTGATATTGAAATTCATAATGTGTGGAAAAGAAGGGAATCTATTTTGAGTTTTATGAGGGGAGGAAATCAAAAATGTTATATAATAAATGAATGCTCCAATAATGCACCATCCTATTATATACTTGTTAAACTACAAGTAACAAAGACAATATAAAAATTAATAAACTATGATAAGGTTTATCAACAACAACCAATGATGACTACCTATAATGTATTGAGAGAACATGAAAGATTGTATTATCACAACTATTATGGGAAATCTAGTAATTTATTTTTTTAAAGCTATTCTATATGTTCATTTGAGGATAATAAATGTGTTGTTTGATACTAGTTCAATAAATTATTTGATACAACACATGTTTAGTAGAACTATTTAAATACAACCTCAAAACATTGAATTCATGTTATTAGTGAAGATAAAAATATGAATATTGTTTCATCCTAAACATATAACTAATCCCCTATCAATATTTTTAAGAAAAACACCAAAAAAATGATTTGAAAGAACATTTATAGTAATTTGATTTCATTCAAGTCGTGTATTGCCTGTCTATGTATGGAGCCATCATAAATTGACATGAAACGAAAATCACCCTCTATATAATAAGTCACCATCCACTTCAATAAAAGTGAAATTAAGATGAATCTCATTTTGTATCATCATATTATGAATGGATATTACTAAATTAAGAGAAACCATATCTTTATATTGTGATGATGTGTAACAGAAAAATCATCCATGATGACATGCCCATTCTGGGGGAATTCACAAATGTATTTTCTGAAAAAATAATACTCGGTCTTCCTGAAATATGAGATCTATAGTTATCAATAAATTATACTCATTAATTTTTTTATAAAAGACTCTATATATAATACCCATTTTGGAACTTGAAGATATGAAAAATTGTTTCATGATAATCTGGATAAAGGGTTTATACACCCAAGTACTTCCATATAGAGTTTAGAAGACCTTTTTAATTATGAATATTGATGTTTTAATTCCCCTCTTCATTTGATTATAATTATCTAAGAATGATCAAAATAATGAAATGTTATCCTATTCCATGTATTGTTATCTATTTTGATCAGTTACATGGCACCTGATAATTTATTAATATAGATTTTTGATCAGGGTATTATCATGTAATGGTGATGATCGAGGTTACACACTATACTAATTTCATACATATTACTATCACTATGAGTTCATATATATGAAATTTGGTCTCACTAATACTCTAAAAATTTCCATGGACATGATGATTATTGATTTTTCAGATTACCTCAATGAATTAGTTTTAGTCCATGTATATGATATTATTATATACAAAAAATGGATGCAATAACATGTAAAGAATTTGAAATTTATACTAAGGAACATATTGTATGATAATTTCTATGTGAGTTATAGAATATGAGATTTTATTATGGAGTAATATTATTAATCATATTACCACCATCATATGGATATGTGGGAATCGTTAAAAAAATGTCAATCGAAGGATATATCAGAAAAAATCAGGGACACAACTACTTAGTTTCATTTTATTATCTATAAAATATTATCAATTTATAATAAATTTATCATGATATTAATGACCAAAAGCAATGTTAACTATGAATGTATTCCCGTTTTTCTAGACAGATTAATTTGAGGAGGGATTTAAAGAGTTAACAAATATGTTAATCGTTAGACATTTACTCACATTACCCACTAGAATGGAAGGATTTGTGATCTTCATATATGAATCTAAAAATTTATAGTTTTTACCCAAATAATATGATACTTTGATAGCATATTTATCCCAAAAATTAAATATTCATAAATTCAACAACCGTATTCATTATCTAGAATTGTATTTTTTGATATTCAAAATAATTATTTGGCGACATTATCACGACAGGAAAAATTGGGACATAATTAACCATCATAATTGTTTCTTGTATTTGATAAAAAAATTAGATCAATATTCACCATTGACGGTGGTTATATATGATCAATGATTATGAATTTTTAAATCCATTTCCATCCTAGTATGGTGAAAAAAGTAGTTGACGCTATGTGTAGAATTTAACCTACAACCATATCCAACAAGTGGATTGTATGAGATCTAAACATCATAGTCACGTAAAATATAAACATAGGAATAATAAAATTATCATCATATTACCATTATCAAATAACATATCAACCATCCATTTATAAGTGGACCAAGAATGATAAAGAATTTGATGATGTGCTACAAAAAATGTTAGTGAATATTCCAAAGATATATAATTATATTGATGGATTCATATGGTTTAAAACTCATATATTTGTATAATCAAAACAAATGATGAAAATGGAACATTAGTATGATAGAAATATCTCATCCTTCTCTATTTATATAGGAAACACTATAATATATAGGGATATTAAGAAAACATATAGTTTTATAACATGAAAATGGAGATGTTAGAATTTTTATCTGGATTCATGGTATGCAAATAATTTAATTTTTAACGTAAAAGGTATAAGGGTCTCATAAATCCATTTCCAAAACAAATATGGGAATTATGGCCACTATAATAATGAATAAATTAATTAAATTTTTAATTATATAAAATATCACTTTGTAAAACCCATAAGATCAACAATATACGTGTATTTGAAATTTTAGGTACTTATCACATCAACATGATTTTTGGTTGGAAAAAATATTCATAAAATCTTTAATAATTTTTTAATATTCCATTGTTCATTTGAAACTGCAAGGGAAAGACATAGGACATAGATAATAATTGGGTGTGTTTAAAAGTACTGTATGGGAATAAAAAATTGATAACATGATGGAAGTATTATATTTTAGTCAATAGAAATTTCAATGGGACATAAGAGGGGTGATATCATAAACAAAAATATCGAAAAATGAAATATTGCGATAATATAAAGGCGATATGTGAATGTGGGAACATCATAAGACATGTCATCATAAGAATATGTTAGGATAACATCCATAAAACATAAAATTGTCTGAAAATTACTATAATGGATTAGTTTTAATCCATAATACCATACTATAAATCTCATGAAAAAATATTCCCAATTTCATTAGGCTACTATATTATTATCAGTGCATTGGTCACGTTCATATCGTGAACATGAAAAAGTGTTAGATATTGATAATTTAATATAGAAATATATATAAAACATTTAATCATTTTATTATGAATTTTGGAGTACATATACAGATGTAACCAATAAAATAATATAAGTCTTTCAAGTTTAATAACCTTGATTTAAAATGGGTAAGGTATGTACTATAAAAAAATTTATGTCGAAATATATTAGGATAATTTCGACATCATAATAGTGGTAAAAAATGAATCATGGGAGGGATTCACGGGAGTGAAAGGGGTATATATTAACATGGGAATCATAATATTGTAATTATAATTGTGGAAAATCATATTCCATCAATAAGAATAGGAATAGTAAAAATCACTACAAAAAGAAGGTTTGTTAATAATGAGGCGAATAATATCAACCCTTAACATGAGATGGTGTTACCAAAAGCCTAAGTGGGTCTTATTAAGAGATTTTGGGAACCTTGGGATGGATATATATTGTAAATTTAAGATTATAGTCATTCTATAATGGGTTTTAGTGAATATTATTTGGATAATGGTTGTTTTTATTTAGTAAATGAGATGAGAGTTCTTTATATGTTTTCAAACATAGCTCTTGGACTCTACATAATAATGTAATAATGACAACAAAACATGCAGAGGTTTTATCCAATGGTTTCTACCAAAGATTATTGGTTGTAAATATTTTCAATTTATATGACTATATGTCATTAAAATAATACCCCTTTTGATGTGGAATTCAGTCATGTTTACAATGAATTGATTTCAAAACCATAAAATATAATATAGGTTTTGGGGGATTAATACGAGGTCAATAAAAAATAACATGTTTTAAAAAACACATAATTTTAATGGAAAAATATATATTTGGTCGTGGGTGAAATCTATAGAGCATATTAAATATCTTTTTGGTCATGAGGAATTCATAATAGATACCATATATGTACCCTATATTTAATTTTTAACCAATAAAATCAACTATCGTGGAAAATTATAAAAAATTAACCATTGGAAAATATCCAAATGAAAATTAAAAAGTATATATATTTCTTCTATAAGAAAAAATTATAAAAATTATAAATTCAATTATTAAATTAAAAATCACTTTTTATTAAAAAATACTTGGTTTTTTTCAATAACAGTTTTTAACAATTATATAAATTACATTTAAATTTCATAATATTAAATTATCATGTATATTTAATATATACTATTTAATAAAATTTTATTAATAAATTATATATTATTTCAATAATTAATGAATTTATCCAAAGAAATTTCTTACTTAAAAACTGCATACAACCGGAAAAAATAAAATTCGATTTTGACCTATTAAAATATATTTTTATTGATCTCATTTTATTATAATTTATAAAGTAAAAATTATAAGAAATGTATATAATAAGTATTTTATTAAAAACATATATGTGTAGTTCTACTATTGGGATTGAGATACATTTCACATTATTACACTGGTGAATGATCTTAAGGTATGGTGTTTGACAATGACATTTTATTAGGTTGGTTTGTAAAACACTAATTAGATTATGATCTCAATGATCCTAAAAGTTTACATTGATAGAATTATCTTGATTTAGTTATAGAATCATGGATTGGTATTGGTCATTGTAATATCGTCATGATTATATCTCCAATAAAATCTTTTATAAATGGCCTTCATACAATATGGATTTATTGGTCGAGGCCATCTATTATTTTTTCTATCTTAATAGTACTTTATCATAACACTTATTATATAATAATCATATAATCAATTTTCAATAGATAAATTATAAATGGTCATGATTATTAGCAGTCATTCAAATCTATAAGGATTTAACCAAAGAGGTGTGTGTATTCTATAACTATATTTCATAAATAATGCATTAATTTAATTATAAATGGAATTGCATTAATAAAAAATTATTTGGTTACATTATTCCCCCCAAAAAAATCTTCCAAAAACTTTTTATTTCCTAAACTAAAACATATTAGGGAACTTTTTCTCATGGCCTCTTTCTGTGGACTTGTCACATACTCAAACTTATAGGTTCTCTACAACACATTGACCTAGTGAGTTGTCTTGTTTCATATAATATTTTATCTATGACATAAGATAATCATCTATTTCACATCATATAAAATATAATTTATTAATGGTACCATCTATGGATTTACTATCTGTGATAGTTATGGTAAGTACATTGTCAATATGGATACATGTATCCCATCATGTACTTCATATAGGTTATGTTGGAGAGGTAGTAGATAGTCCACTACTCCTATGCGATCGAGGATCTCAAATGGAATGATGTATCTTTGACTAATATTTTTTGTTTCCCCAAAACTATGGACTTTCATACATAGAAATATATGATGGAAGACTTTATCATTGACCTCTAACTCTAGAACACATCAATGATTCTTTGAATATGGTTTATGTAAACTTTTTTAGTTTTAATATGATAATGAATGGTTTCAACCATCTCATTCATCTTATGTAAAAGATCATGCACCTTAGCTTCTACTCTCCATCTTCATCCCAACATATTGGAGTCTAATACCATATCCCTGATTGAGAATAAAAAGGTTCCATTTTATTTCTATAATTGAATGTTTTATTATATGAGAACTCTACAATGGGATGGTTCTGACCCCTAAATCCTCTTTAATCTATTTACCATTATCATATAATATCATCCGGTGTTTTAATGGTCCTATAATAATGACCATATGTATGAGGGTGATAAGTTTTGTTGAAGTTAATTTCTATTTTCAATTATTCCTAAATCCTGGTCCAAAACATTAATGTAATCCATTAATCTCTATCATATATAATTAATTTTGTAACTCCTAGATGAATTAATATTTGGTTTAAGTAAATCATATCGAGTTAACCAAGAGGGAAATCATCCCTAATATCATTGAAATTTGATGACTTGGTAAGGAAATTGACACCCACATAGATAATGTTATTGACATTACGTGTCATGGTGGGGGGGGGTCATAAGATGAAATCCATGGAAATGCTTTCACATTTCCATTCTAGTATGATTAATGATTTCATCATACTCTCTAACCATATTTTTTATGATTTGACATTCTTTAGTACCAAGCTTCTAGATAGAAAATACATCCTTTCATTCTATAGATTATTACACCTGAAATTTGTCATAGAATATCAATACATCATTGTGATTACTAGATGTCTAGACAAGGATAATCTACCCACATCATCCCAATTTTACCTCTTTAGTTCTGGTTTTAATAGGAAACATATCCAAGATCAAAACCTTATTACTACATCATCAGAAATTTTGAACTCTGGAATATTCACTAGCATTTTTGTAGTGCCTCATAATATTTCTGAGCCTCCATTGTAATCTCATGAATGTATAGTTGAGTAGTTATTTGAGCGTGGTATGATAAATATCCTTTTATTATTCTAATTTCCATAAATTTCATGTTTAAGAAGATTATATCTTTTCAAATCCACATCATGGTTAGAGTTGCAGTTTTAGTTTAACTCAAAGCATCTTCCATTATTTTCACATTACAAATATGGTAATGCATTGAACGATCATAACCCTTCATTATCTCTTTCAATGTCCATTATTCAACATTATGTTCCTTTTTTGTGAATATATACATGTGTATTTTCTATTATATATATATATATATAATAGTTCACCCCATATAGATATTATTTCAAAATATTTAATAGAAAGATCATTGTAGAGAACTTTGGTTCATGAGATGGGAAGGTATTCTCATGTATCCTTAGTTTATTAGAGTTATAGGCTATCACTTTGTCATTTTTTAATAGTATAAAATGCAATACCATTTTGAATGAATCAATGTATATCCCTAATAAATCCCCACTGATGTGCAATCTGAGGAAAAGTACAATTATTTGCCACATTATCAACTATATAAAACATTTTCTACCATTATAATTCTAGAAATCATTATGCCTTCAATGTTATCCTATTTAGGGGTCTTCAAAATCATGATTATTTTATCTAAAATTGATGGTAAAACATAAATATTCCATGAATACTATGGTTATATATCACATATGCTGGTCTTCGTCACTCTTCAACAACATCCCTTTATAAAGGTCCACATATATTCCTTTTTTGGTGATGACATAGATTGTTATTATTACATTCTCCAACCAAATATCACATATAATATTATTGTCGAATATATTTTCATTCCACGAGATCCATTATATGGTCTCAAAATAGTAATCATTTTCATCCATGATTTTGGTGTAGATAAAAATATCATCATTATAGACTACCAAAAACAATCATGATATTCCATAAAAACACAGTTCAACAAATCCAAGAATATTTCTAGAGAATTAGTGAGTATAAATGGAATCAGAATGGATTATTAATGAATTTAACTTGTATTAAAAATTTCTTGGTTATATAATACTTATCCAACATTATTTAGTAATATCCCAATCGAAGATCTATCCAACAGAAATATTGGGATCTATATTTATAAAAACAAACTTGACCCATCTATGGTAGGGGATACCTTTTCATTACTTAACCTTTCTGATAATGGAATAACTAATGTAGAGGAGTGTTGACCCACCATAATTCTTGATAATAATGAATTGTGCACCCCATTATAAAACAATTGTTATATAAATCCCTATACAAATTCCATTATAGTAGTTTTATCAGTTATCCATGTTCAAAAATGACAATTATATATGGAATCATTGATATTTTAAAATATCCATGTATAATTTTTATTAATAATTTATCCATTAGTAATGGGGGATGAGTATTGAATTATTTGGGAAACACAACATTGTATTACCTCGTAATGGGAAAGTCTTCATTAAAGATATTTTTTTAATCTCAATCACTTACACTAGATATGAGTTCTCATAATGTAATTATATTAATTATTTAGAGGTTTGTACTAGTAAAGATTCATCCCTTCATTTCAGTTGTATAGTATTGGAGGGAAATTCTTAATACATAGGGAAACTTCCTTATCTCAGTAATTTATATCAGATCTATATTGTAAAATCAAATCCAAACATAGAAATGAATCAAATTTTACTAAATGGAGTATCACAAGGATTTTTGGGTTGTTCATCCCCTAAAATTTAATAAAAGAAGTGTAATATAGTTGAGAATAAATAGATTTACCATTTATCATTTTCACCAATTTCTATAATTCAATTATTTTGTTGTGTTGTGTGAATTGTTCTAATAATCCTTTGAGATAAAAAAATTTCATAGAACTAGAATAAAAAATTATGTTCAATATTATTCAATGAATGACGAACATACCTATCACTAATTTTTTTGTTGGTATCTACCTCATTAGTTTTGATGTCAAGAGATCTACTTTTTTTCTCTAGGACATGGGGGTTATTCTCGTCGCTTTAAATTCACAACATTTTGTTTACTGCATTGACTCACATAATTTCCATGTTCCATACAGTTGAAACATTTTTGGAAAATTTGTTGAGGGTTGACTGGATCATTGTTATTTCCCATTACAATGGTGGATTTGTCCAATATGTATTCCCTAGATAGGTTCCCTTACATCCCAAAACAAAATCACTTCCTTTTCTGCTTCATGAAACTTTTTAGGTTCTTGTTCCCATACATTTCACTAGTGGGATGTTGAAATAGTTTTCCACCATTACATTTCAGTATCACACCTCTAGAATTAGGATCTAATTTTATCTCTTTTCCCCACATGATCATTGATATTTTTAAATCTCTATTTCCAATTTGAGGAATCAATATAAAATTATCTCTTAAATTTCTATATCGCAGATGCATAAGGATTTTCTTATACTAACAGTCAATCCACCAAAGAAGTACTAAATGTCACAATAAGGGATAATGAAAATGGTTTAGGAATATAATTGAAATATTTTGAATTTTTTCACATAATATCAATCAGATTCATAATCATTTTTGTGAGGCTAAGGAATTCCCCCTCAATATTTAGTAAGGTATTTCATGGAAAATATTTTTCAAAAGTCAATTGCTAGAATTCCTTCCTTAGGATCACTTCGTTATCCTCATCATGATTAATATTCATAGCCATAATCCATTATTTAATAGATTCAACATATATATTATGAACATCCAACACAACCTTCCCATTCAAAAATATTTTAATTACGTTGAAGATCATTATAATGGAGGTAATACATTGTGGAAAAATTAAAGGATTGTAATATTCCCAAAATTTCAGAGGCCATTGTTGATTAAAGGTCACAATTACAACACAGTCTTTCTGAGGTGGATATTTGGAATTCTTCTTGATTCGTTATTCAACTCAATATTGAGCCAAAGGAGAAAGTATAATAATTAATTTTAGGATCTCGGTTCCAAGTTAATTGGAATACTCATGTGGAAATTCATACTATTACCCCTCACATTGATTATTGACTTGATTCTTACTATTTCTATTCATTGACTTGAATAATGGGAAATTTAGAGGTGATAATTTTAAATATATTAAAAATTAAAAGGTATAATATGAATATTAATGAGATAAATCATGAATAATACATATTCCATAACCCATTAATTAATATGATTTAATCTATGTTATCAATGATTGAATTCATTATATTTAATGTTATACTCATTTTTATTTCCGTAATAATGTTTAATAATGTGATTGTAAATTTACTAAATCATTTCCCCATGAGTGTCAAACTAGGTGTGAAGAAAGCCTCATCATCATGCATGAGATGAAAACCAAGACCAACACAACACACCCTCTTCAATGTTATTACACCTACATACCATTCTTTACCCACCACATATTCTTGTTGTGTCCATACATGGATGTATTTTCTTTGAAACCGCTTACTCTAAACATTACAGTACTGTATGAAAGTTTTATTATTTTCAATATTACGCCTAATGATTTCAATGTAATTTCTAATCCTATTCCCAAAAAATACACATTCATTTAACACCATATATAACAACCCATCTATTTAAAACAATTTATTTAACGATTAATTACATAAAAATTACACTTTATGAAACCCATATAATAAATATTCCTAAAAAATTAGGAATATTAGGTAAATTGATCATCAATATGACTCATGGATACAAGAAAAATTAAAATATTTCTTTATATTATTTCATTATTCAATTTATCATTTTGAATAGAAAATAATAACCCGATGACATACATAGGAAATCGGTGAGATATAAAGCTGAATAAGGGAATAAAAAAATAATAACATGAGGATGTTTATACATTTTATCAATATTAAGTTCAATACTACATAAAAGGGTCATATTAATAATCACGGGTATCAAAAAATGATATATGTTGTTGGCGTAAAAGCATCATGGGAATGAGGATACAATATAAGACATTTCGTCCTAAAAATTATTCAAGGATAACATATATGACATTAAAACAAGGTGGAGAAGTCTCTAAATAGATTTTGATTTTCCCATAATCCTATACAGGAATTATCATGAGACTAAAATATTTCACAATGCCTTAGGGAACTATATAGTTTTGGGTGCACCTGTCACATTCATATCATGAACATGAATAAGTGTTCCATATAAATTATTCAATATTGGGTCATATTTTATCAAATTAAATTCCATGATTATGTAGTTTGTAATAAATACATGGAACAAAATAATCAAATAATAATATTTATTTCTATGTGAATAAATTTTAATTAAAATTTAGAATGTATCCATAGTATGAAAGTATGGCACGGAAAATATCACATGATAATTTCAGCAGTATAATGGGTGTACATAGTGTGTCTTTAGAAAGATTAATGAGAGTTAAATGGATTGATAATAGCTTAAAAATAATTTTTGAATTTAGATTTATGTGTGAAATATTATTCCTTCAATTTAAATTGGATGAAAAAAGGGAATACATAATAAATATTCTTGAATAGATAGTTGAAAGATATGATTTGTTACATTGGGTGGGTGATTCTAAAATGTTTTAATGAGCTTATTGAGATCCCAAGGTAAGCATGGGATTGATATATAGAGGAGATGGGTGAGTATAGTTATTCTATAGTGGTCCTTACTAAAGTGAAATCAGTTCTTACGTGGGTTTATATAGTCCAATAGAGGAGACTTATGTATTATTTCTCAAACATAGGTTTTGGAATATATAAAATAAATTAATAAAAACCTCGACCTAAGGAATGGTTTTAGTCCATTTGTTTTCCCTAATAGGGGATTGTTTCATTATTTTATATTTCCATGAACCGAGAACCATAAATCAGTACACTTTTTTTAAGTGGAGGTCAGTTGTTTTTATAAAAGAATAATTTTAAAACCATAAAATATGATATAGGTTTGGGTTGATTCAAATAGTGTTTATAAATGTTATAATATTAACTAAAAAAATATATTATAGTAAAAAAAATATATATATATATATTTGGTCTTATATGCCTTTTATGGAAAATATCGCTTCACTTTTGTTTCATTATTATATCATGATACATTTCTTATCTATATACTATATTTAATTGTGGACCTAAAAATTTGACTATCTTAGAAAATTAAGAAAAAATCATCATTGTTAACATAGATTTGAAATTTTCACCAATAAATTATTTTATTAAACTAATTTTTTTGTCTACAATAATATAATAATTGAAATTAAAATGTTCATTTATTGAAAAAAACTGGGATATTTTACAATAACAATTTTTAGAAAATTATAAAAAATGCACCCAAAAATACAATTTTACTTTTTCACATAAAAGTGTAATTTTTAGAAAAAAATTACCTCGTAATTTAATATGTAAAAAATAAGCTATAAATATAATAGATACATTATTTTAAAAACATATTTATATTAATATTTTTATGGTATAGATTCCTAACCCTTCATTATATCAGTATCTTCAACATTAGTAAGGTGTGGGATGATGACATTTTCTTCAAGTGGTTCGACAAAAATCGGTTGGTTGTGATCTTGATGACCATGAACTTCTACCATAAACATATTATCTCATGATTTAGTTTTTAAAAATAATCTGGGTCTTGGTCAAGGATAATTCTCAGAGATTCTATCTTCCATGTAATATTTTCTAAATGGGTTTCATAGTGTATGATCCTATGGTTGAGAACATTTCTTTTTTTTGCCTATGTCAAAATGACATTATCATAACGTGTACTATATACTAATAACTTGATCACTATGAAATTAAAATATTATCAAATATAAGAATGATATATAGAAATTTAAATATGATAGATTATAACCAAATAAGTTACAAATTTTTGGGTAATCATATTACATAAATATATAATTTATTCATTTATAATAGGAATTTAAATTATTAAATATCAAATCATTACATAAATGGGAAAACATAACAATTTATTGCATTTTTGGAATCCCATGGGGATTACAACATACATAAAACCATCTGGGGGTTACCTTTCCCCTTAAAATTCATTTTATTTAATTTATATCCATCAATATTAATCTCTTGGCTAGCTAAAAAAAATATTCAAATGAGAAGTGATAAGACAGTATATAATTCCAATCACTATTATATATAAAAGATATTTGAGTCATGAATAAATGTTATATATATGTATTCAAAAATCACTAGAAAAAGAGTAATATTTTGTATATATTATCATCCTAAAATTACATGGTCATTCTGATAGATCCATTAATATTTTATCAGATATTATGATATTATGTTCAATGGATTTCCATGGATGTTGGGTTCAACATATTACCCTATTTAATTTCACTTATAACAAAATCAATCATTACAATATTCATAGGGAACCTTATGATGCTTTTTATGGAAAGAAATGTCAGACATTGGAATATTGTTTGGAATTAAGAGATTATGGGGCAATGCGACCTCATTATGTCTAAGACATGACAGATATTTTTCAAATCATTCAACATCATATTGAATCTACCAAAATTAGATAGAGAATATATAAATATAAGAAATTATTAGATGAAGACATTATTGTCATATAAAAATATTTTCTTTATATATTTTTCTTGTAATAATGAATCATGGAATTGGAAAAAGGAATACCCAATTCTATGATACATCGACCTCTTTGACAAACTTGATCTCATCAGAGTTAGGAATTATAGACTAGATTACCCACCATACATATCTCAAGTAAATGATGTGTTCTATATTTTACTCTTGAAGATATTAATACCCTACTGGTCACATGAACATAATCAATAGGTGGTCCGCAAGTTAATGATCTTATATTTGAGTAGAAAATGATGAAAATTATAGATCAAAGAGACAATGTTCTAAGAATCAAGACAACTCACCTACTCAATATACTATAGTTGAACTAGAAGCTTTAGGAAGTAGAACGTGAACTAGAAGAGGTGAAGAAACGGAAGTACCCACATCAATTTTAGTTTTTGAAATGAAATATATAAGGTGAATTTTTTTAATTTTGATGAATTTGAGGATATGAATTTTTATAAATGAATTCACATTTCAATTTAAGAAACTCATTATTTAGATAATAATTTATAGAAAACACATGAAATAATGTGGTTATATTGTTCCATTACTAGTAATATCTTATTGGATTTTAAAGACTCTAAAGAAACATAACCATTAAAAATATAGTAGTTACATAGTGATCATTAAGATTTGTTTATATTAAGTATTTTGATAATATCTAATTTTTTCACAAAAGAGAAGTGATAGCCTTGATTAGTATAATTGTACAATATGAATCCCATTTATCAGAGCTTCCAAGGGTGGTGAAATCACTAGGTTATTCCCTTAACAAAGCCCGAGAATATTTTTATCAACTAAATCCTGATAACAACTATTTATAATACAATTTCATGATTAATTAAATTGCGGCCCAAACCATGTCCACCGAACCACCATAAGATATTTTAAAGAATGCACATGTCACCCTTAGGAAATATGATGGTGTAATAACGAGTTACACATACAGACAATAAAAGTATAAATGTGTATATTATTTTCATAAAATAATTATTATTATATATATATATAATTTATTTTTCACTTTATAAATTCTAAAATAATATGTTTCATAAAAATTAGATTTTCATAAAATGAAACTCAAATAGTATTTTGGTAAAATTTATAGTTTCAATAAATACAATTTTTTAATGAAATAAAGAGTTATTTTAAAAATATATGTTTAATTAAATATTCATTTTGAATAATATTTATTGAAATATTAATTATAATATAATTTTATGAATTCTAATGTAAATTTTTAACAGTAACATAACAATTATGGTTGTAAAAATATGTATTATTATATAAATTTAGATTTTTTTTAAAGTGTAAATTATTATATTAATTGGATTATGTGGATAAAATAAATATTATTTTTTAAATCATCATGTAAAAATATTCCAATGGGGATTTGTTCATAATTTTGGACAAAAATCATATTTCTGGGTACAAATTAAATGGGTTATGCGTTATGATATATTAAAATCCCAAAAAATATCTAGTACATAAGGTAATGATTATAAATTACAAAAATTATGGGTCACCGTTAAAATAATTCGTTTTTGGTGTTATTTATTTTATATTATAAAAACATAATCAATCATCTAAAAGATATATTATATTTTAATGTTTTAAAATTTATTCCTTGTCAGTATGGATCACTTCCCCAATACCAACATTTTAATGTAAATGAGTTAAGTTCTTATTATTATAAAATATTAAAACCCACTTGTGCTTGGAAGAAACCACAAGAAAAACCATTTTACGGATTATGGTTTTTATTATTATTTTTATATAGTTAACAACAAATGTTTTGAATTTTATAATGAATTCCCCTACCTTTTTCTATACAAACCAACCAAACCAACCATTCCTATTAATTGAAGCCCCATAAATCCTGAATTAAATCTAAAATTTACTATCTAGGGCCCTACCAAGGTTTTTTAATCCCTCAAGAAGCTCCTCCAATGATTTTTAAAGAAACCCAAAAGTTAAGGGTTTCACTCATTCTCCAGCATATTCAAGAACCAACATAAAATTATTCCATTATATTTCAAATTAAAAATATTAAGATATTTTTTTAAACATACATATTAATATAATTATGATTTCCTAGTTTTTAGAGACCCCTTTTACCCTCATTAAACTATTCCATGAATCATTATGTTCCCCCATAGTGCATTCGAAATTATCCATTGATTTTCCATTCTATACATTTGTGTATTGAATAAGCATACCCACATCTACTAATTTTTATTCACATTTATGTATATATTATTCCTTTATTAATGACTTATATTTATCCATACCAGTCTCCATTATAATATGATTAATATATATAGAGGATCCTATATTTTTTTAGGTATTTATCTCAATGAGTTTATCATTAATTTTTCTTTCCGCTAAGGTTTTACTCATCTATAAATCATTGTGGTTTTGTTCTATAATGAATGTTTGTTTTTTTAATAAATGTTGTCTAGGGATGAGGGAATCTTGAGAAAAAACTGGATAGGATTCACATGGAGTGACTTTATTTTGAAAAATGAGTTAATGTTTAAGGATGTGTGTTTGATTGAATTAATAGAGTTAGGGTATAAATGGGTCCAGTGTAATCATCGGTTCATAGTACATCAAAAATATTTAATGGAATTATGATGATGTTTTTAAGGAGAATGGAAGGAAGAAACATCTATGGACCATTTTCCCATCATGTAAATGGATTACATGATAATTAATATTCCTTTTTTAATATTCTGTAGTGGAAACAAGTTTTTTAGCGTAACATATTAAAGCTAATTACACAATGTGTAACTACATTACATGTCTTTTCAATCGCTAAAAATCTATTTTAAAGAATTTTGTGTCAATAATTTATCCATTCACCCAAGGAATGATATTCTTTTTTCATGATAGGGTGACCCTCTTTAAATGATTTCAGTGCCAACCTACCTTCCAGTATTTCTATTAAAATAATGAATCCCTGGTAATTCTTTTTGGTTTTGTTTTTCCCTTCATTCCATTGGTTCTCCAATAATCCCTTGACCATTTTCATTTGAATTTTTATATTGATCATTTTTTCCTTAATAATCTTCGAGATCATTTTTTCATTCTTCATTATGGGTTTTTTAAATTTTATGTGATTTATTTTTCGTTGGTTAAGGAACGATGTCTAAATAATAACCCCATAGAATGATAATATTCATATATATAAAATATTTTTAATCATCCAATGTAAATAAGGCCTGAATATGTTAGATAATGAATGGGATTCATCCATGTAGTCTATTAGATTAAATATGATATTGACTTGTATTATGGTCACCTATAGGGTGAGAAAACCATTAATATCATTGAATTTGATAATGGATTAATGTATGTTTATCAAGAAAAGATACCATAAGAGATTGGAAGATATGAAATCCCTATGATATATATTACTTCTTATTATTTAAATTTTTTATAAATTGTGACATAAATAATTGAGGTAATTTATGGAAAATGAAAATTTATATAAATAACCATTGAGAAAAATGATGTTATATTAGGATGCCTATGATATTAAAATGTCTTGGGAGCCTTACAAAAATAATTATATATCACAGAAATCCCCAAGAAATGAACACATATATATGTTTTAATACCAATATTGAGGGGCCATATCCTAGTCCTATGTGGTAAGGCTTATAGGGCTTTGACCAGGATGTTGAAATGCATATATTGAGCATGCTCGGCCCAATCCCATATTGTGATTATTATAGAGATTTAACCCTGATTGTTTTATTTTACATTGTTTATGGCTGTTTTTGACATGGTCTTGAGACATGATTTGTGTTGTTCTAGCATGCCGCTGGGGAATGTTATGTTTTGCCATTAGTATATGGTTTTGGTTTTCATTTTTGTGAGACATGCTCTAAGACATTCAAACATAGAGCCGAAGCTGGTTGATATTTTAATTTATTAATTATTGAATTAATTATTTCATCTATTTATGAATTTATTACATATTCATCATATTATATTGGTTTGTTAAGACATAATGGTGTTGACATATTTATTTATACTCACAAAAAAATCAGGTTTTCGTTTGGTACTTGATAATATTTCTTGGATGTAGGTTTATCCAATCAAAGTGGACCTTTTAGTTGATTGTTCGTTACTTGATGTGCTAGACATTCAAGACTAAATCTACATAGGATTTTGAAAATGGGGATATTGTGTATTTATTTATATCTATAAGTATTTTAATATCATTTTTTGTATCATGAAATTTTCTTACCTTCCATCATATCATTACATTGTGTTACTATTTTTTATTAGATTATTTAGTTGGATTTTATTTTTGGTTTCCACTACCTCTGTAATCTAATTTCCATAATTCATAGGGCTTATTACATCTAGTAATAACCTTCATACTAGGGGGTATAGTCTCCCTACTATACATTTGACACCCCCCACTATTAGTAGAAAACCATTTGCGTATGGGGAGGAGAACTTGAGGCCATTTAACCAACCATTTTTTGTCCTGGTGGGACTGTTCTAGATCGGGGGATGTTACATAGTGGTATCATAGTATTAGGTTTTATTTTATTCTTCCTTTCATTTTTCTAAATATTGAAAGGAGACATGAATGTGTCATGACTTGTTAAAAAAATTGTTCATGGGAGTAGCTAACCTAAGTATAGGAGAAATTATATGTTCCTAGTGATGGAATTCGTTTTCGTATTATGTTATTGTTACTATTACCATTATTTCACCTTGGGTGAGTCACATGTTGTGTGAGGTTATCGTTCAATAATGTTGTTGATTCTTGACCATTATACAAATTTTCTCATATGGAATGAGATGAGTATTCATGTTTCATAATTGGCACCTAGAGATATAATGACATAAATTTCTCATGATAGGTAAAATTTTATTTTCATTTGATATATATATATATATATATATGATATTATTAAAATATGATATGAAATTTTATTTATATCAAACAAATGATGTAAATGAGTTTTCATTCCCTAAAAAACAAATTTAAGACATGTTTTGAGAGACTAGGAGTATGTGGTTCTCTATGTTCTCACCAATTGAGGTTTACCAAGTTTCTAGATAGTGATCTACCATGTTCATTTGTATTATAGGGAAAATTAATCCTCATATTCTTCAAAATGAGTGTCCGGAGACATCAAATTGTCATTCTCTTTATGAAACAGAACCTATGATTCATTTATTTTATGATATTTGGTGGAATTTTTAGTTTAGGGAGAGATTCTTGATGGTCATGAGATCATTTTAATGGGGGCTATTTATAACATGCCTTCAATGAAATAGCTGACAAGAGAGTTTCAACAATAGTATTTTCCTACACTGGGATGGGAGACCCCAGTAAGTTGAGTTCTGGATCATGTTAGTCAAAAAAAAAACATTAAGAATCATGAGACACCCACAGACAGGAGGTTAAACCTTGCTATATATATGCTTCATGGGCCTGAAAATCATTGGTGCGAGATTATAGAGGAAGATGGTAAGTATTATGAGCAATCATATAAGGGATTAGAGACAATTTTAATGATTCATTTCTATCATGAGATATTAAGATGTGAAAAATACAATGTGTTCAAGCATCAAATGCATGAAGGAATTTCAATGCTAGACTATGCTGGACATTTCATCGACCTACATATCTTTGTGTGATATTTGGTCACTAATGATACCTCTTGGGTGATACATTTTTAGGATAGTATTTTTTAAGAGATCAAGTCACAGGTGAATGTGTTCTATTTAAGAATATTTGAAAATTTAATGAATATAGAACTCATTATGGATGGGAATATGATATAGGATTTGGGTATTGGCTATGTATTTTTAGCAGGTATGTTTGAGAGCTCTTATTTGGGTAAAAATAATAACTTTTATATAATTTTTCACCAAGGTATTTGTGGAAAGTGATACTAGGGCAGTGGACACCCACATAAATACTGTGTTCTACAGTTTTTCTATTGCTGTTGTATGTTTGAAATAAGAACCTAATGTGACCTGTCCCTATTGTTGAGTGTGTTATATATATAGATGATTAGGTTATCTTTAGAATTTTTATGACACAATTGTGTAGAAAACTGGTAAAATGGGATCATGTTGGGAACTTAATTCAGGAAGGATCTCAGCCACCCCTCTTAGGCTTGTAAATAGAGATCCACTGGTCATTCATGCCGAGGTAGGGGAACTTGTACACCAATGTATGAGATTTAGTAATATGAAATAGAAATATCTTGGGGTATTAATAATGATGTTCAAGGAAGGGGGAATAGTTTTTTATGTTATGCACACTACTCTAGGTTTCATGGATCTAGGACCATCTGACATCAGACATATGATTCATGTATCAACTACCTTCATTTCCATTTTTTATATATAGGATAATCATATTATTTTATATCTCCCCATTTTAAAAAAATTTTAGACATAGATGTGAAAATATAATATGGTTCTTTGACCATCAATACACTATTTATATTTTGATCAGAGAATATCAAACATTTTATGGTGTGTTATGTAGAAACTGGTAAACACCATTTATTTCAAGAACTGGTCAGCTATATATTATATGGTCTGACTAGATTCTTAGTATGGATTAGTTTCATATAAACAATGATCATATCGTATTATACTAAAGTGGAGTTTATTTCCTATCCATTGAAGGATGCAACTATTTTAAACAAGTTGAGGTGGATATTTAGGCTGGTTATATAGGGCCAATTCATTGTAGATTAATATGTCTCACTATAATACAGTCGGTCCTACTCTAAATGATGGTGGATGTAGCGGGAATATTTTCCTCAAATAGTATACAATTTTCATAATGTTTTACCTAAAAAGATATATGGATTACTATATGAGTGAGACATATAGTTCATTATTACATTAATTCTAGGGTAAAGGAGTATTTATTACCCCATATATAATGGAACTAGCATATATTTAGCATTTTAATGTTCTTTTGGAATATATGGAGTCTAAGGGCTATATAATATCTATTACATATCCTTCGGGTTATTTATTTCAATTTTCTGAGAAGGATTATAGGTATTTTTTATTATATGTGGATTATTAGAGGTTAAACCATATGATGGTCAAGAACTGGTATCCTCTTTTTTATAATAATGATATTTTCATTCAATTGATAGTTTCTAATATATTCTCCATGAACAATTGGGGATCAAGATAGTTGTAGTTAATGGAGTGACCATATTACATACCTTATAATAATTTTGGGATTAGCTGTGGATGGAATGAATTTATGGTTATTTTTACATTTAATCAATGCATTGGGGATATTTGTGGCCAAGATTACTAAAATCTTTTTTCCTTTTTCGGACTATTTTACTGTTAGATCCAAAAATTTCTTATATACCCTAAGAGGGCGGTGAAATTAGTTATTGATATTCTTTCCAAAAATTACTTTTGAAGACCCACTATATCTTGAACAAATTTTTAAAAGGGTCACCTTTTTAACTTAATTGTTTATGTATATATTATACATTCCTTATTTATGTGATGAAGATTCTTTGAGTTTAACAATGGAAATAAAGAAGACTGACAAAGTAATTTTTACTGGGTTCACCAGAATTAGGTTACATCCAACGAGAATATAATGAAAATGTGTCGATGTACTAAATCAACTAATTATCACCACAAATTTACAATGTTTAGGCTAGATCACTTCTATAACCAGGCTCACTATCCTTGTAATGTTTAGGGTTAGATTATTATTTTCAAAATGTTCACTACATATGACTCTTCCCATGGATCACTACTAGTGGAAAGGATCACTATATTCCTCATCCTTTACTCACGG
Source organism: Viscum album (assembly GCA_963277665.1). NCBI lineage: Eukaryota > Viridiplantae > Streptophyta > Magnoliopsida > Santalales > Viscaceae > Viscum > Viscum album. The sequence goes on along the minus strand of OY728134.1, from coordinate 130,068,426 downwards.
ATCTTTGAAGGGGTCCACTCAAATTTTATAGACCTGTAGGTCTATTAATTATCACAAATGAATGATTCCTCCACTGAATATATATGATATATTGATGTCCCACATTCATCCACTGATGAATACCTCTTTTCCTCTAAACACTGGGAAATACCTTTTGAACATAGTTACGCAAAACTCTCTACTTCAAGAAGCTCCCAATTTTTCAAATATAAAATAAAACTTCACAAAGGTTTTTATTAATTATAAAGAACACACTTTCTTAGGGAACACATATTCACAGTGAAGGAGCCTTCATAGATCTCTATGCTTTGTAGAGCTCAAAACATCGCAGAGCTCACTACTTCACAGAGCACAATCCTCTCTTTGAAGTCTTACTTCATGGATCACTTGCTGATTAGAAAAATCAATAAGATTCCAAATTTTCTCTATTATTCCTATGTAGAATGAATATTTGTGGCCTCTAATTTATTGGGGCAGTCGAACATGGAGCTCTGCTTCTTCTGGTGTGATTTTGGGGTCATTTATAAATGTCTTTGCGGTGCTCCTTCAATTCGCAATGCAAAATATTTTTTTTTGCAGATGCATGACCCACTATCTATAGAATGCTTCACACCGCCACAATTCTCTAATTATCATAATTGTAGAGCCTTCCGTCAAATCCATTCTCCCACCGCTATTCTCCCTTACAATGCTATTCACCTTTGCGATTCACAAAGCACATAATAATCAACTATATCATTGCCAACCTTCTTCATATCAATGTGAAATTCACTCCATTAATCAAATATTTTAGAAATTCGGTACTTTTACTTATTTTTAAAAGATATTCATGGAAATATACTTTTTATAATGTTTTCCAAACTCAAAATGTTTTACGCAAATTTTTTTACAAACACTATAAAACAAAGAGAACTTATATATATTCTTTTGGTACTACCTCCAGATCACCCATTCCATTGTAATGGTTCTTTGTCAACATATTTTTTCAAAAATATCACCGGATCTCGAAAATTCACCATGAATACCTACATTTTCAACAAACACAAAAAACCCAAAAATTGTGCAATGTTACCTTGAAGGAATTTTCCCCAACATTTATGGTGGTTTTTGTCAGTTATATATTTTTATACTACATGTTAGTAGAAAATATTTCCCAACATTTTTACATCACCCTATGAACATTGATAAATATTTGGCTTTATGCAATGGTACCCAAATTTTGTTTCTGTATTGTAGGACTCCTCCTATTTGGTCATGTTTTAATGATCACAAATCATGAAAATCATGCTAATAATGAATAAATCATGTTGGAATTCTTATGAATACATTATTACTAGTTTTAATTCAGACTCACACATGTTAAGATTAATCTTATTTTACTATGTTTTATTAAAACAAAAATTGATTTTAATCCATTATGTTAAGGTTACTGCTTAAGACACTTTATAGATAATTGGAAATGTATGAAAAACTATATGTCTGACACCGGTGCTAGATTTTAAAAAAGTCCCAAACACCATAACCCAGACACCATGACCCTGATACTGTGAAAATGAAACGTGACCCATATACCATGACCTAAGCATGTGACCAGACATCTTAACCCTGATACCATGAACTAGAAACCAAAATGCTAATATTGTGATGCTAACCTCGCATCTCCACGACTAGTTCTAGATGTCAACATTATTGTGGCAACATGGTTGTCTCATCGCTCAATGACAAATGAGAAGTCACCATTTCCATGTGACACTGTTTCCTAGTGACACCATTTCAAGATAGACTACAACACAATTCTTTGATCTTTTTTGTCGTTTTCATATTAATTTCTAACAGTGATATTCACCTTATTAAATGTAAGTGAAAAAATTAATATTTCTCTGTATACCTGACACCTGATAGTATGAGGTATGAGGTGCAGAATACAGGCATCTTGTCATTTTCAACTTGTGAACCCCTAATGTAAAGGAAGATAGGTGTGGCTCTATAATTGAAGAGAAGAGAATAGTAGATAAGATAATAGTTGAAAGAGAACTTATTCATGAAACAATATACTACTTAAGAACACACAAAGAAATATCGATTCCTGATGGTTGAACTACTGTATATCATAGAATCAAACATATTCATAGTATAAACTAAAATATGAACATAATTTACATTTCTCCCATCAATGAACTGAATACTAGAGCACCATACTTCTATTACATTGTTTTTTACAAAAGGACTTGATACTTGGATCTTCTTTATTCTACATGTCATGTTCTTCATAGAATAGCTATCAAAGCACTTCTAATCCTTTCTCATCATCATAACTCTGTTGTGTACTATTTTTAGATTTTGAGTAGTGTGTGTGTCTATATTAAAAACATACAATGTATCCTATATTAAACTAAAAGATACAATATATCCTTCCTCTCATATCAACTTAACTCTATCTACACCCACAGATAAGTGTGTAAGAGTTCCTTGTGTTACCTGGTAGTTTATACCCACGAATAATAGTGGAAGAGGTCAGGTGACCTGGACTATCCTCTCTACTGTTGTTTACCCCAATCTAGGTTGTGGATCATGTCTATTAAAATATATTTCATGGTGGTAGGTGATCACCAATTGGATTGTATTAATTCTTGGATTGAGACTAAAGAAATTTTTTATCCATGGTGTCTTTTATTTTAGTTTTTCTTTATTTTAATTTATAATTGAAAAAACTACATTTTACATTGATAGTTAGTCTTCAATAGAAGTTATAACTGTTTTTCCTTATTAGAGTATCTTCAAAAGATCTATCAATAACTCACATTGATATTACTGAGAATTAATCAATATTATGATAATCCATTTTAACAGTAAAACTATTATAACCGTGTTAACTTGCTTAAGTACCCTATATTCAATTTTATTAGGGAATCATTTTATGTGAACTTTATAACATAAATTTTTAATAAATACAGAATTCAATCCCCACATGAGTACTCTCCTCTGACCAATATTAGGTATCAATGGATTTTGTCTCTATTAAGACAATATTTTAAAATATTTTATACTGTGATTTTAGTTTTGCTTTAATGATCTGAAAATAAATTAGTTCATAATTTCTATCTCTTTAAAGTTATTTCATTCTTATGGATAATATGCAAGAAGGTGCGGCAACAAATAGACCTCAATTATTTAATGGAACCAATTATTCCCAATGGAAAATTAAAATGAAAATTAATTTAGAATGTAGGTTTTTTGAAAATTGGTCTTCAATTATTGTTGAGTATAAGATTATATCTACTAATATAACTACTTTATATGACACAACTAAGACATCTTAAAATAATAATTTCATAGACATTAATGCCATAAACTTCTCTTTCAAAGTTGAGGAATATAACATAATTTTTTCATATAAATATCCCATGAAATTTGGGATACTTTTTCTATTTCACATGATTGAACAACTAATGTTAAATAAATGTGACTCAACTCTTATAATATTAAGTATGATGACATTTAAACGAATCTTGATGAGCCTATTTTAGACATGAATCTCAGGTTCAACGAAATTGTCAACACAATGTTCTCTCTTAGAAGAGATTTCACATCCAAAGAATAATTCATGAGGATTCTTAGATACATACCTGATAAATGGAGAGGAACATATCTCTCTATTAGAGAATCATGTGAAATCATCAAACTACCTATCAAACAAATCATTGGGAAAACTGATGATATATGAAGAAAAGATGATCGTCAACAATGAATAGGGGGAAAATCCCAAAATAAAATATGAGGAATTTAAGTGAAATATATATAAACACAAAGAAATGGTGATGTAGGAAGACTCTATAGATTGTTCCATCATTTAACAATCTTCACCTGATAGTGATGAGGCGATGGATCAATTAGCTAGATGGTTAAAGAAATTTTCCAAATGGAATAAATTCATTATAAATCCTAACATAAAAGGAAGATATGGTCAAAATGGAAGATGTATGAAAGATTGGAAAAGAGATGAAAATTATGATGAGACAGTACGTAATGAGTTTAAGCAAAGCGGAAATGTAAAGGCTAACTGTCCCTAGATAATGTATAAAAGGAAATATTAAGACAAAGATAGAAAGTAAAAAAGGAAAATCAAAGAAACATGGAGTGATTCTGAGGATAGTGAAAGTGAATCAAAGTCTTCACATGACGAAAAATATAAAAAGGAAATATGTGTTTCATTACCAACACATGTGAGGTAAACATAAATTCTCATATAAATAATTCATATTATTCTAGAGATAAAATTGATTCTTAAAATATATCTAAGGAAGAGTTTTTTTCATAGAAATATGCTTGAAGAGACATGTAATGAACAAAAGATAAATAGAAATCGTTAAATATACAATATGCTCATTCTTCAAATGTTAAATATGAACTTGTTGTAGAAATAGAGAAAAAAGGTTAATTAATGGACCTACTATACCACCATGTTTTCTATTATTCATGAATCTATGTATTCATTGGTTTATGTAACTGGGGATGTATTAACCCTAGAATAATACATTCCTCACATAGAATAGGAATATATAGGAAACTCTTAGACAATGATTATCCACAAAATTGAAAGGATCAATTGAAATGGATTTATGAGGAAAGGGTGGATAAATTAAGTAATAGGGAAGTCCATCTAAATCATATCTCATGGGCCTTTGAAAAAATGGTCTAGATCTAATCATTCCTCCATGGAGAACTACTGTTGTCTCTTATTAACAAATTTTAAGGTCCTTATATCAAAGAAAATATTTATTATAATGGATCATACTCTTTGGGATCCTTTGGAAGGGAACACATTATTTACCCCATCAATGTGAAGTTTCTAAGAAAACATTTTGTGTATTTTCTATAATGAATTATTTTCATCTAAACTACGTGAATTTATACTATACATAAATCTTTCTAGCCACACGATGATAAACATCATATAATCTCATGACCTTGAAGTAAGAAATTAAACTGTACAACATCTCACATATGTTGGGTCGTAGAGGATGGCAAGAGGGGGGGGGGGTGAATTGCCTTTTCAAAAATAATTAACAATTTAAAACAATTATCAATGCAGCGAAAAAAAAGGCAAGACACAATTTGATAATGGAGTTCGGCTTAATTCCCAAGCCTACGTCTCCGCTCCCAACAAGAATCTTTGAGAGATTTATACGTCAGCTTGCTTTTTAATGGTTGTAGCAAGAAACCCACTTGTTATTTTAAGGTAGGCTAGAACACGTTCATACAGCTTGCTTTTTTATTATGGTTGTAGCAACAAACCCAATTGAAAGAAATAATGGAAAGGAGAGGTTTGTTTAAATACAAACCCAATGAAGAACTAAACAAATAAAATAATACAAACAGACGGAAGCCTTGAGCACCAAAAGTGTGAGAGCAGCTGATGGAGAGGGAGCTCAAGCTTCAAGGATGGCAATGGATCACAAGAGGCCTTGGAGATTTGTCGTTAGAGCATCAAGACATCAAAAATATCATTCGGGTGTGTTCCCGGCATCCATGGTTTCTTATTTATAGGAGAAATACCCATAAACACTTCAATATGGTCGTTGGAGGGATTCCGGAGCCGTTGGGGGTCAAAAGTACAAGTCTTGTCAAAGCCCAACGGCTAGTTTGACTGGGCACACCGGCTGGCCAGTGGTGTCTCACCAGCCGGCCGGTGCTCCACCGGCTGGCCGGTGGTCCAGACAGAGCAGGCTTTCTGTCTGGGTTCCACCGGCTGGCCGGTGGTCATCCACTGGTTGGCCGGTGGCACCAGGCAGTGGGCAAGCCGACTGCCTGGGTCCTCCAGCTGGCCGGTGGGCAAGAACCAGTTGGCCGGTGCCCATACCGGTTGGCCGGTGGTATCACACCGGATGACCGGTGTCTCTGGACAGAAGCCAATGCTTCTGCCAGAGACCACTGGCTAACCGGTGGGAATCCATCGGTTGGCCGGTAGACTCGGTCAATCCATTTTCAGTCCTTCTTGGGACAACTCCTAGACATCCTTTTTCCTAGCATCAAAACACTTGAAAACAAGTTAGAACACGATGAGATTGATTGTGATCATTAAAATCCAAGAGAGAGGGGTACAACAATCTCCCCCTATTTTGATGATCACAATCACAAAAGAGAAAGCTTTAAAAAGGGTATGCCAATTGAAAACTTAAATAAACAATTTTGGACATGAAAATTTATTAGAGATCATTTCAAAAAAGGAATTGAAGAGATGTACCATGTATTGAAATTGATCTTAATCTAAAGATAATGAGTCATTTTGAAATTGTAACCATAGGTCATTTTTTAAAAGAAACAAATGAAATATGAATCTAGTAAATAGAGAAATTTCTCCCCCTTTGGGATTATCAAAATAGGAGGGAAAAAAATGAGAAGAAATTTGATAATCCAAATAAATAAGGAGGTATGAAATGACAAAAAAAATGATTGATAAGACAACTTGAAATTTGTAAAAGATGAAACGTTACATAGAGAGTTCAAAACACAAATACAAAGACAAGTCAAAAACAAGAAAAAATTTAACAGTGCTCATTGAAAAATCATTCCTAACTCCCCCTTAATAAAATCAAAATGTTCAACCGGGAGCGGTTTGGTAAAAATATCAGCTAATTGGAAATCAGTAGAAATGAAGTCCAAAGTGATATCCCCTTTTTGAAAATGGTCACGAAGGAAATGATTCCTTAAGTCTATATGCTTTGTTCTAGAATGTTGTATTGGATTCTTAGAAATACTAATGGCACTAGTGTTGTCACACCGAATAAGGACATGATCGTAGGAAAGGCCATAATCCAAAAGAGTGTGCTACATCCAAATAATTTGGGCACAACAATTCCCAGCAGCTACGTACTCAGCCTCGGTAGTAGAAAGAGCAACACTGTTTTTCTTCTTGCTACTCCACGATACAAGGGACTTGCCTATCAGATGACAGGTTCCACTAGTACTCTTTCGATCCAATTGACATCCGCCAAAATCATAATCCGAATATGAAGAAAGTTCTAAAGAAGTATTAGAAGGATAAAATAAACCAATGTTTTTGGATCCTCTTAAATACCTAAAAATCCTTTTGACCGATTTAAAATGAGATTCTTTGGGATTGTCTTGAAAACGAGTACAAAGGAAAACACTGAACATGATGTCAGGACGGGTCGCAGTTAGGTAAAGTAGACTCCCGATCATACTTCTATAAAGCTTGTTATCAACCGGTTTCCCGACTTCATCTAACGTAAGCTTACAGGAAGTACTCATGGGGGTACTAATTTCCTTTACTTGATCCATACCAAAACGACTTAAGAGCTCGTTTGTGTATTTGTCTTGGCTTAGAAAAATACCTTTTGAATTTTGAATGATTTGAAAACCGAGAAAAAATTTCAATTCCCCCATAAAGCTCATTTCAAATTCTTTTATCATTAAATCTGAAAAATCAGTACAAAGTAATTCTTTGGTAGAACCAAAGATAACGTCATCGATGTAGATTTGGACGATTAAAAGATCTTTTGAAGTGTGTTTTAAAAAGAGGGTACAATCAGCTTGACCCATTTTAAAATCATTTTCTAAAAGAAATTTTGTTAAGCGCTCATACCAAGCCCGAGGGGCCTGCTTTAAGCCATATAGAGCCTTGGTTAATTTAAAAACATGATTTGGAAATTTTGGATCTTCAAAACCGGGAGGTTGTTGAACAATGATTTTTTCTGAAATAAAACCATTTAAAAAGGCACTTTTAACATCCATTTGAAAAAGTTTGAAATTTAAGTGGGTGGAAAAAGCCAACAAGATCCTAATGGATTCCAATCTTGCAACGGGCACAAAGGTTTCACCATAATCAATTCCTTCTTCTTGATTATAGCCCTTAGCTACTAGGTGAGCCTTGTTCCGAGTTATATTTCCTTGATCATCAAGTTTGTTCCTAAAAACCCATTTAGTGCCAATAATTGGATGATCTTTGGGTCTTTCAACAAGAGTCCAAACATCATTTCTAGAGAATTTATTTAGTTCATCTTGCATTGCAAGAACCCAATTCTCAACATTAATGGCATCATTAATGGTTTGAGGCTCTAGGTGAGAAATGAAGGCTTGATGTTCAACCTCGTTGAGGATTGATCTTCTAGTTTGAGTACCGGCTTGAAGATCACCTATAAAATTTTCTAAAGGATGGTCTCTAGAAGTTTTCCAAACCTTAGGCAAGGTGGAAGGCGAAGAAGGTGAAGAAGGATCATGATCATCATCCTCCTTGATAGGAGAATAAGAATCATTTAATTCAAGTTTATCAAGCTTATCTTCAACATCTTCAATGACCGGATGGGGTTTTGGAAGATTTTCATCAAACTTGACATGAGATGATTCTTTGATGGTTTTTGAACGTTTGTTGAAGACACGATAGGCTTTTCTTGAGTTGGAATACCCAAGAAAAATACCTTCATCGGATTTGACATCAAATTTCCCTAGGTTATCTTTTGTGTTAAGGATAAAGCATTTACAACCAAACACTTTAAAATAACCAACTTTGGGCAATTTGCCTTTCCAAAGTTCATAGGGGGTTTTCTTAAGAAGGGGTCTTACAAGGACTCTATTGATAGTATGAAAAGAAGTGTTAACTGCCTCGACCCAAAAATATTAAGGGAGGTTGAATTCACTAAGGTGGGTTCGAGCAATTTCTTGGAGAGTTCGGTTTCTCCTTTCAACCACTCCATTTTTTTGTGGAGTCCTAGGGGCAGATAAGCTGTGATTGTATCCTTGAGAGGAACACAATTCATCAAATTCTTTGTTCTCGAATTCACCTCCATGGTCACTACGGAGCGATATAATTTTATATCATTTTTCGTTTTCTACTTTCCTAGAGAATTTCAAAAAGGTTCTACAAGCATAATTTTTATGAGCTAAAAAGAAAACCCAAGTGAAACGAGAAAAGTCATCTACTAGGACAAAGGTATAGGATTTTCCACCTAGACTTGCTACAGGGGCAGGACCAAAAAGATCAAGATGTAGGAGCTCAAGAGATTTTGATGTGGACACTTCCTTCTTAGATTTTAATGAAGACTTGTGTTGCTTGCCAAGTTGGCATGGCTCACAAATCAAATCTTTCTTAAACATAAGTTTAGGAAGGTCACAGATGAGCTTGTTCTTATTAAGCTTTAGAAGTGAATGAGAGCTACAATGCCCCAACCATCTATGCCAAAGCCAAGACTCATTGTCAAGAGCACTTAAACATTTAACATTTTGGCTAGCTAAAGACTTTAAATCAATAATTTAATCATTTTGAAAACGAGAAGAAGAAAATATCAATTTGTTTTTAAAATCAAACACATTGCATAAATCATTTTGAAAATTCACCGAAAAACCACTATCACAAAGTTGACTAATGCTAATTAGATTATGTTTTAAACCTTTAACAAATAAAACATATTTAATTAAAGAGGTGCTTCCAAATCCAATGGTACCTATTCCGACGATCTTGCTTTTTGAATTGTCACCGAAGGTGACGTATCCTCCATCGAATTCTTCAAGGGAGTTGAACTCGGAGGGATCGCCACACATGTGCCTCGAGCATCCGCTGTCGAGATACCATGAGCCTTTCGAAGTCCTACTTCTTTGGCATTTATCCTACAAAATCAAGAGAGAATAGATTTTGGTACCCATACAAGTTTGGGTCCGGAAAGATTAGCTAAAAGAGACTTTTGAACCCATATTTTTCTAGAGGGTTTCCATCTAAAATACTCATCCGAGTAGGTAATTGTTTTGGGGCTTCCATACCTTGCATTTTTACAATCACATTCATAAATCATGTGCCCGGTCTTTTTACAATAATTACAAAATTTATATTGAGAGCTCCCCCTTACAAAAGTAGTGGGTGCTCTAGAAGAAGTGGCTTGTTTGTTAAAGCCAAGTCCATGTGTTGTTCTAGCCGAATGCTGAGAACCTAGTAATTTGGTCAAATTTTGTTCACCTTGGGTGAACTTGGCAAGAGACTCCCTTATATCTTTAATGGTTGAATTCAAAGAATCAACATTTGGAATATCTTGGATCTTAAGGGTAAGTTCCTCATTCTTTTTGAGAAGTTGTTCTTTTTCAGAAATGAGAATATTATTTTTCTTCTTCAAAGCCATAAATTTAGAGGTAAGTTTGTGAAAACCTTCCTCTAATTGATCTCTCGCATTTTGGAGATCTTCATAGGTCATGTCATTATTGAAAGAGGAAGATGTGGAAGAGGAGTCGGAAGAAGATACCTCATCAAATGCCATTAGGCATTTTCCACCTTCATCGCTTGAGTCGCTTGAAGACATGGAGTCATCACTTGAACTCCATGTGGATGCTTTGAAAGCCTTCTTGTTTTTCTTTTCTTTTACCCTTTTCTTGAAAATGGAGCACTCCGGTTTGATGTGGCCTTTCTTTCCACATTCAAAGCATGTAACTTCATTCTCCTCTTTGGGCTCTTCCTTTCGTGCCCTTCGAAAGTTCTTCTTTTTCTTCATGAATTTGCTCATTTTTCTTTCTAGATGAGCAATCTCGGATTTGCTATCAGTGGAGGAGATTTCTTCCTTTGCTTTGAAAGCAATGTTCTTTTTCTCCTTGAAGGTTTTACCTTCTTTATTGGCTTGCCTCTTCATGGTGATCTCGTAGGTCATGAGTGATCCAATGAGCTCTTCAACCAGCATTTTCATGACATCTTTTGCTTCTTGAATTGCGGTCACCTTTGGTGCCCATGAGCTTGGTAGGACCCAAAGAATCTTCTTAACAATCATTTATGCAGAAACATCCTCACCAAGAGATTTTCTCCCATTGCAAACGTCAGTAAAACGAGTAAACATTTCAGTAATTGATTCGTGTGGGTGCATGGTGAAACTTTCAAAATCTTGGTGATACATGTCTAATCTAGTGTCTTTGACTTTGTTAGTGCCCTCATGGGTCACTTCTAAAAGTTTCCAAATTTCATAAGAAGAGGAGCAAGTAGAAACATGGTTGAATTCATTACAGTCTAGCCCACAATGAAGAGCATTCATGGATTTTCCATCAAGCTCGAAATTGGCAATGTCTTCGGGGGTCCATTTGGACTCATCCTTGTTAGATAAAGTATAGACTTGCATTACAATCCTATAGATAGGATAACCAATGCTTCTAAGAAAAGTAATCATGCGAGTTTTCCAATAAGTGTAATCGGTTCCATCAAAGAATGGAGCCCGAGTCATAGAATACCCTTCGGGAGCATGCGAGGAATTAGCCATTACTAAGGATCTTAAGTTTGTAACCGGTTAAGGTATTACCCAAACACTTCCTTTGATACCAAATTTTGGGTCGTAAGGGATGGCAAGAGGGGGGCGGGGTGAATTGCCTTTTCAAAAATAATTAACAATTTAAAACAATTATCAATGCAGCGGAAAAAAAAGGCAAGACACAATTTGATAACGGAGTTCGGCTTAATTCCCAAGCCTACATCTCCGCTCCCAACAAGAACCGTTGAGAGATTTATACGTCAGCTTGATTTTTAATGGTTGTAGCAAAAACCCACTAGCCGTTTTAAGGTAGGCTAGAACACCTTCGTACAACTTTCTTTTTTATTATGGTTGTAGCATAAAACCCAATTGAAAGAAAGAATGGAAAGGAGAGGTTTGTTTTAATAGAAACCCAATTAAGAACTAAACAAATAAAATAATACAAACACACGGAAGCCTTGAGCGCCAAAAGTGTGAGAGCAGCTGATGGAGAGGGAGCTCAAGCTTTAAGGATGGCAATGGATCACAAGAGTCCTTGGAGATTTGTCGTTAGAGCATAGAGACATCAAAAATATCTTTCGGGTGTGTTCCTGGCATCCATGGTTTCTTATTTATAGGAGAAATACCCATAAACACTTCAATATGGCCGTTGGAGGGCTTCCGAAGCCGTTGGGGTCACAAGTACAAGTCTGGTCAAAGCCCAACGACTAGTTTGACTGGGCACACCGGATGGCCGGTGGTGTCTCACCAGCCAGCCGGTGGTCCACCGGCTGGCTGGTGCTGAGCTCCCGGCTGGCCGGGGGTCCTGACAGAGCAGGCTTTCTGTCTGGGTTCCACCGGCTGGCCGGTGGTCATCAACCAGTTGGCCGGTTGCACCAGGCAGTGGGCAAGCCTACTGCCTGGGTCCTCCGGCTGGCCGGTGGGCAAGAACCGGTTGGTCGGTGCCCATACCAGCTGGCCGGTGGTATGACACCGGCTGACCGGTGTCTCTGGACAGAAGCCAATGATTCTGCCAGAGACCACCGGCTAACCGGTGGGAATCCATCGGTTGGCCAGTAGACTCAGTCAATCCATTTTCAGTCCTTCTTGGGCCAACTCCTAGACATCCTTTTTCCTAGCATCAAAACACTTGAAAACAAGTTAGAACACGATGAGAGTGAATATGATCATTAAAATCCAAGAGAGAGGGGTACAACAACATCCTAACCAAGTGAAATTAAATTATATAGAACATGTACTGAGCACATGAAATTAAAATATAAGGGAAGTATTGTCTCACCACTAACTTATCAAAAACATTATATTTATATTAAAAAAAGAAATAATGTTCCCCCATCGTTTTGGGTGAGTTATATCCACATAATGAATTCCCCATCCAAGAACATTATGTGGATTGATTCTTTCCATCATGGGATACATAGTAATGCTTAGATACAAAATACTAGGTTCATCTATAATATATTCATCTTGGTCTTATGACATCATACTGTGTGATAATATTTGAAAACATATTTTTCATTTTGGGTAACCTTCATTAACATCACATGACAGTAAACAACAATGATGACATCCAGAACACATGATGTTAAATTACATGATTTATTGGAAATGCATGTGGAATGATTATTTCTTTTATAGAATACATAGTGATGCCCAGATAACATTTCCTAGGCCTTGAAAAGATATTTGTTCCCATCAATTCACCTATGTACTTACTGATGGATGTTAAACTACATGGCTAATGTGCCCTCCACATTAAAAATAATTGAATGGTTTTTTATAACTATGTATGGATTGATTCTTTTCCCAATGACATAAAATAGAATTCAAATATTCTCTATTAATTCACACCCAAAACATGATGAAATATTTTCATGACCTTTAATTTAAATCTCATTATATGGTTATATAACCCTTAACTATTCTCGGTTTCACACACCAAGAATATCTCGAGGGGGGGTATATGAAATTTGGAAAAGGATTCCTCACATGATCAAGACATATTAGTTCATGAAATTATTATTATGCTTATCAATTAAAGACCATAATAGGAAAACTATGAGTCATTTCTACATTCTCTTAAGCTACATGGTTGATGTCCCATTCAAAAAAAACAATGTAACACCATGGAACTCTCATGATAGGATCAGTATCATTTGTTTTAGTCTAAGACTATACAACCATTCAATAACTACACGTGGCCAGATTCCTTCCATTGCAGGATAAACAGTGACACCCATATCAAAGTCGTGGGTCCTACAAAATTATTTCCTTTTCATAATGGGGAACCTACATCTACTCCTCATGATGTAAAAATGTACATTTCTGCAAGAACAGTGTGTGGCTTGGTTATTACCATCAAAGGGTTCATAATGACCCTCATATCACTAATCATGGTCATAGATTGAAATATCAATGGGAACAGTTCCCCCTATTTTTTATGGGTAAGACCTTCATGGAGTGTTCCATATTCAGTAACTATATGTTTCATGATTCCAGTAATCAAAGGATACACAGAGAGGCACAGAACTCCAATCCTGGGTATACCCATGAAATAATAAAAATTCCCCCTCCTAGTGTATGGTCCAAAACTGCACGTGTTCATTTTGACATCCTTAGGACATGATTTTAAACTACTAGAAAAGGAAAAAAACCTCACTGCAAGATATCAAACTGGAAGGAAAATCTATTGGGAACGTGATATTAAAACTAAATATAATATATAACCCCAATTGTTGATGTAAAAAGGTATAGACCATTTCCCATCATAATTAATTGTTAAAGGATGACAACATCCTGAGATTGGTAAACTAGAGAATGGGGAAATATGTATATATTTAAAGAACCTAAAATCATTAATTAATCATTATGTATCGAGCATCTGATGTTATTGTTGACATATCACGGCCCATGGGAAAGGACATGCAGAATTAAGGGTAAATTTGTTTGACTATGCATTTCTACCCATAATAAATTCATATAAACCCCTTACGATCAATAAAACACATCACACCATTAAATGGGATTTATTATCTTTGTGAGACCCCACATCATTGTGGCATAAATCATAAAATTCAAGTGTTTTGGGTCATCCACAACATGATTGTCCCATATCACAACTTGTGGTCTGAGAACATTGATCCATGATATACAAAATTTTCTCTCTCCACTCAGAAAGATGATTGGGTAGTCCAAACACGTGCTATCCTAATTATGATATTGTGAAAAATTCACATCATACCTAGTCCACTAACATCATTTCCAAAAGAATCATGCACTTTTTTTCAAATCATCACAACCGTAAACATTAGCCTTTGGTGGTCAAAATTGAAACAAAAAAATGTTCTAGTGAAATTTTAATGAACCCTTTTTGGATACACCTTACACTAATAGGTTTGTAAATTAGTTTATGGGACTTTTTAAATCCAATTTTAACTTTTTACACCTATACCTCTTGGAACTATTAGGATCATGACTCTTTTTTTACAAGGTTCACAACTTAACTAAAATATTTAGTCCTTGGAATGGGATATAAATAATCATGACCAAACAACCACTAGAAAAAAATATTTTGTTCTATTTAAATGAGTAGAATATACCATTACACCTAGGTTACACTATGTAATAAATACAATAGTGTGTTCATGTGTCATGTTGAAAACAATCCAGTCATACATGTTTTAATACACATGGCTCGATCTTTATAATGCCTCCCAATATAGTCTTCTCCTGGTTGATGAGGGTTTGTAACACCAAGAAAGTTATATACCCATTGAGTCTTGTCAGATTTCATATTTCTACATTGTTCATCCACAACCTTCTTATTCACATTGATACTTGCAGAACAAAATGAAAGCAAGTCCCCTTATCTCTTCCTAATAGGTAACATGATAGTTGCACTATATTTTTATTTTAATCAGTCATAACAATAACAATTTAGTAGAATTATGAAGTAAATTTTCACTATCCTAAATTATAATAAACTGATATACATTTTGTCTATAAATAATCTTCTCTTCTTTTCACTTTGTTCTTAAGATAAAGACAAACTTCATTAAGATACCTTCTTCTTCATGTGTGACTAAATAACATCATTTGTTATTACTAAATAAATGATCTTCAGCTCATCATAGCATCATATCAATCAATATTTCCTAATAATAAATCTTTTTTTAGACACACTTTATTATTCATGTATACAAAATAATAAAAAATATTGGAAGTGTGTCTTGATCACCATATATTCTTCCTTGGTGAAAATATGTGTGTCGGTAACGAGTGTTTCTTCATAAAAAAAAACACTGTGTGTGTTGGTTCTTATCAATCCATTCTTTATCAACAAGTTACAAACATGGTTTTATGTTTAGTTTCTCTTTTGTTGGTACCCTATAACCTTCACAAACTGACTTTCACTATGTGGTGTGATTACTTCATGAAATCCCTTCCCTTCCATGAACTACCATTGCTTTGCAGACGACCGATGTCATGTGTATTGAATGCTCTTTAAACTGTCGATGCTCCCCTGACCACCTGTAACGGATGGAAAACGATTTCACCTATGGACCATCCATCCTACATGAATTTATTTTTCTTCCATGAACATTATTCTTCTCTGTCGACTTCCCTATATTCCATGAAATGCTTCTTATTTTTTGGACCATTGATGCCACATGGACCACCTATTATACCCTATCCCTCATTAAACCTTGAAATTCCTTCATTCTGTAGATAAACTTCACTTCACAAACTAACTGTCATATGTATTCCTTTTTCATTGGCACCTGAAAAATTTCCATCAATGGAAAAATTCTTCATTCACAGAAACATTCCTCTGCGAGCTACTTCCCTTCAGGAGATTATCCATCATGAACTTTTTCATACATAGTTGAATTATTCAATCAATTATGATTTCATCTAATAAAATTAACACCCATTTAATGGTAGGATTGGTTACAATTTATTGGATTATAAATTCACAATTCCCAATAATCTAAATTAATAAAATATTCCATGTGGTATAACCATCATTGTGGACTGTGTATATCTTGAAAACTATTTTTCTCAATATAATATATATATTACCTTTCATCATTGAGAGAGGAAAATTTCATCAACAAAAATATCACCACCTCCCATCCATGAACATAATCCTTCCCATGAACTACAAGACAATCCTGAACATCGGACCTCCACAGAACTGTTTTCTATATGTGGTCTATATACCAAATATTACAGTCCGCATAGCACTACATTGTGGAACTACTTACTTTGATAGTATTTCTTCGATGATAATCATAAAACCTATGTATCCCGTGAAATTTTCATCTCGATCAACATAATATTATTTTTAGACTCCTTTTCCAAAACTATTCCTTCTCCAAAATAACAATCTTCGAATTTTGCGGCCCAAAAAATTGGAAAAACAAAACAACCAATGCCACATTATATAATATGCTTCGGTAAAACTAACTATATTTATTTGAGGTCATCTAATTTTACCAAAAAAACCTATCTTTCAAGATTTTAACCTTTTATATACCATCTTTAGCATTATAATATTTACAATTTAAGGTATTGGATCTTCATTATCATTCGGTAACAATATTCTTTCCAATCAAACATGAATTATATTGGAATCACCTATTCTTCCCCTTAAATCATAAGGAATGGATAACAATTTTTCCAAAAAACTAATTATATTTTTGAAATACATATAAAAAATAATTTTCATATTTAAATATATGAATTTTTTAACAATGGAAAAAAATTTCATTAAACAAATCGATAAAAACTCTCCAAGAATTAACAAGAAACACAATATCTTCAAAATTTCACATGTTTCTTATAATATCAAGACATTAGGACTTTTTCCATTCTCCATTTACATTGGAACATCATCACCATATTGGAATCAATGTAATCATTCTATTTCATTGATAATAATTGAAAAAATGATAATAAGATGATAATAAAAACAAACCATACACAAAGTGGGCTCTTCAAAAGAGAAATAAAACATTACATAATGAATACCTATAAAGGGCTTCATGAGAAACAGTAAATTATAAACTTTCTGAACTCATCGTCTTTAGAGTTTATGAAAAAATAAATTCTAAATAAATTAGAAATAAATATCATATATCCCACCATTTGGCCTGAGTGTAAAAAAGAGTCATTCTCAGTAGATCCCCTAGATTATGAAAAATATTGAGAAATAATATATTATATCTCCACACCATGACAACTTGTTCACTTAATGGATACAAATTCTTTAGGTTTCTTGAACCGTTATTGAATATTATGTTTTTTTATAAGTAACATATCATGGCATGAGCACCTCGATCACCAAAACCCATCCATGGACCTTCAAAAAGAAAACTAGGATTCAAGATATCATTTGATTGACTATCCTTGTATGAATATGCAACATTCATATGATAACACAGATGTCAATGAAATGTTTCATTACCTCAAAAAGGGATTACTAATCCTTTGGTGTCTTGACATCACCATAGTAAAATAGATAACCTTAATGTTTTTGGTTCATCCACAAAAGAATATTCCCATATCATCTTCACGATTTGGGCACATTTGACAAGGATTTACAACCCCCCCCCCCCCAAACAAGCCTCTTGATGTGGATTCCACATCCTCAATGTTATGACACTATTTTTTTTTACTCTTTATCAAATAAAGAATGTGATTATATATTCAATATGTTTTCGATGGACTACACCATGTGACTCAAAACCACATGGAATAGGGCCTCAATAATCTCCATAAAAATCACAATTTCCCTTGAATTGTATAACTACTCCAAGATATCTTTTTATCGAATTCACAATTATTTTTGAAGTTGTTTGAGTCTTCTTAAATATTTTTTTTCCAATGTAAGAGTGTGTCGAAATTTATTTTTGACCATGTAGATGATGCATATGGGATATGACCTAGAAATGGGAGTTATCTCTTCCTGGAACATAAGGGAACCCAATCATTGTGATCCTTGTTAACATATTTGTAGAACTCAACACCTCAGGGTGTTTTAGACCATCCTAGTTATGACTTCCCCATTCCATATTCATTTACTTGAACATTAGATTTATGAGTTACTCAATTAATATACTAACTATCTAGTGGGTTGTGGATTCCTTAATTTTTGATATTACCAATAAAATCACTAAAATATTTCATATCTCTTTAAATGGAGTGAAGAAATATGTTTTAGGATATTCAATCAATATATATGGGATTTTACCTTTCAACTAGACTCATATCTTCCTTATAAGAGAGTAAATCCAATTCTTTGAGCCCTCAAACTATTATGGTTGAACTCGTCACCTCGGGGTGTTTTGGTTCATCCCTAGTATGTCTTCCCCATATTCCATATTCATAAATCATGAAGATACTATATACCATTAATCATTATAGAATATGTCCATAATTTTTTATGATAAACTATATAGAATATGTCTTCACCTCCTGACATTAATTTGTATGCAAGGTGTACTTTCAACATTATGTTAAAATGAATGGATAATATTACCTTGTGAATGGTTTATTTCTAATATCAGAATGAATGATATAAAAGACCCTAAACTATAGTAATTACTACTATTACTACAATATAATAAATATTAGCTTAATAAATGTCTATTTCGCATGACCATAAAATTGGAATCCATAAAAGGACCAAAACATGTTAGGTTTAAAACCCATTAAGGGAGGCCAGAGAAAACCCAAGCCCATGACTGCTAACCTTCCCCTATATGAAGCATAAAAAAGAATCAAGGTAATAATAATAAAAAATATATTAATATTTTAGGGACCATCATTTACCCCTTGATAAAATAAACACATTATCACATAGTCCATTGTATTCAGCAAATGATAGAGAAATCTACCTTAGCGAAATACATCTTAAACAAATTATTATTTTGAATTAGGTTATCTCAAAAAAAACTTTCACAAGTATATCAATAAGGAATATCATGTTAGAAGAAATTCATTGATGACCATTATGAGAAATTAGTTTGGATATATTCATTGAAATATTGATTTTCAGACACACCTAACATTAGAAAAAGTAAGGGTATCATTTATTATTTATGAAACATCAGAAAAATAAAATGTTATGTACATAATTAATTAATAAAATAGTAAATTGATATATAAATATTAGTATATTCATTCAATTTTATGGTTTGTAAGAAGGAGGAAAATTCTGATTATACATCCTCTATAAGGATTCAATGTAAAAGAAAACATTTTTTATTGGAATAAGTATTATATGAGTAGATGAATTTTCCAAGCCAACTAGAGTCTATCGAGAAGCCTCAATTGAGCACTGAAGCACCACCAAGACTATTTCTTATACTGATTCCTCATGAAAAATAATATTGAAAAGATAAGATAGATATTACACTAATTTCTGAGTAGTTTTTAATTTGGATGATGATGTTGGGAGATCAGTCTCTGAGAGAATTTTGATCACCTCATGTCTCTCTGCATGTGCAGTTGAGGAATCTGTATTGGTATGCAACAGACATATCATCTGATGAATCTATTATAGAACCCTTGAAGAATCTCTTTATAGTTAATATAGGGTATTCCCATAATTGAAATCATTGATTCTTCTCTCACAAGTATCTAACTGTTCTATTGAAAAGAAATTTATCCCATGATGTCATACAGTCACTGGTGATTAATGGAATCTTCCCCTAAATTAGGAAGAATCTAGTAAAAGAGTTCCTCTTGGTCAAAGAATGATTCCCAGAGATCCCATTGATCCTGTTGTGAATCTATTTTTATATTAGCATGTCTCTTTATTGGACTTCTAAAACTAATAATGTTGGTATGTCATAAGGTGGAATGGTTGTTTGAGTTGACAAATATATGAGGACGGAAGGTTCTTGGGATATTCTCTCAAAGGATATATAATTTGTTTATTTTTTTGGAGGACCAACATCCTCAATAAATTATACCCCCCTAATGATACATTCACCCCTAGAAATAGTAAACTTCCATGAAGTATATCCCACTTTATGGATAAACATCATTGTTGGTGCAGATGAGGGGATCAGTGAAGCCCATTGTTTTCTCACATAATTGACCATCGTATCCCTTACATAACCTGTATTGGATTCCACCCATGAATGTGAATATTCACTAGACAATAAAAAAGGGGAACCAATAAATATAATTATAATCTCATCATTTTATTTCTCTATATTCAAATATTAGCGAAAATTAATGCGAAATCCTATGATGTTATTCTCCCCACACAAAAATTAATAGAAGAGGAGAAACCATTAGAATAAAACAAAATTTGATAGTGAATAGATAATGGATATATGGTTTGAAAATAATAATCTCATCCACATGAGAATATAGAACCTTGTCCCAACAAGAGATATTGTATAACCATTCATCATGAGAGCCACCAACATTATGATCAATTATTCTAGTTGGTGACGGATGACGAGTAATGTGGAAAAAATAAGACTATCTAAAAATTTAATAATCCACATCATGTCCAAGTGGATTATCAATAAAATTTCAAAAATAAATAAACTAAAATTAAATGATAATCCAAGGATATCAGTGTGGTTATGGAAATTAATGATGAAGAAATAATCCCATATCTATAAAAAACTGGAATGTTTCATCGATCATGTAGGGATAATTTCCTTTTTTGTATTTGTTCCATTGTATTGTAGATGTTATAAAGAGTTTTTAAGGCTAAATGATCAATATTCCCCTCTATTAATTAATTTACCATTACCAGTGTGCTCACTTAAATTACTTAGTGAGAATCCTCATGCTGTAAAAGCTATATGTTCCAGAACAAGTCTATGAAACCATCCAACTTATGGTTCAAGGATATCTTTGATTACACTTTGTAATCCAATAATTTATACCCCACTAACATAATATCTTAACAATATGAACATGAAAATACATGGAATTTCATGGGAGAGAATTGATGAGGGAGTATAATAATAACCTTATCTCCATTGTTGTAGACAAAATTATCAACCCACTCCTCAAAATAGATAAGTGAACACATTTTCCTATACTTATTTGACCTACATTTCACAGTTTCTAGAATGTACCTCTCTAAGACATTAGTTTTGGTAGCATTATCCCAAAACTAAATGCTAGATAGAAGTCATCATACATATCCTAAGGTAGAGATATCCCACACAATCAGTAGAAATCCTATAGGATCATTCTTAATTTTCTATGGGATATATAAAATTAATTAGTCATAGGGTTCCAATGAATGACCAATTCATTATGAAATTATGAATGATAATAGTTGATGGAATGATAAACCAATACAGCCTCATAAAGGTGAATAACATGTAGCAGATTGTAAAATTTAGAGCATCTCTATCAACACCAAAATGTCCACATCCATTCATTATAGAAATTTCCTCCATGTTAGAGGGCCAATTTTGATCCCTAGTCACATATTGGATTATTCATGGAGGAGACAAATATGCTTGAATAACTCTAAGATATATATTTATGTCTGAAATCTCAACCATCCAACCATTTTGGGGAGTTTATGAGAATATAATATGACCCCAATTACTATACCATAATAAATTTAATTACATCAGAAATCATCATATGAAAACAATACAGCGAAGATGGTAACAAGTGGTACATAATATTGTAGTTAGAAAAGAGGATAAAAAATTATATAATAGAATGAATCCATATAAAGGAAGTCTGTATGAAAAGAAGTAGAACTAGTGTTTAGATAGAAGAATATTTTTCATAAACTCATATTTAGAGTGTACAAGATAACAAGGTACAACATTACAATTCCAATCAATCATGTCCCTATGAATAAACATGATAGAATACATATGATTAATATAATCCTTCCATATAATAGAAACATGTATATATCAGATAAGTGAAAATTAACATCAAAAGAGATGAATAAACCTAGTAACATTGTGTGAATTTCATGAACCATGAAGATATTTGTGATCACATGAACCAATAAATGTCTCTAAAACTAGATGTCCAATGGAGATCTCATGGAGCTTGTGAACCATGGGTTATCTCTCCACCATGAAACAAATAAAAAAACTTTTGATCACTTGACCATGAAATATTCATGGGATCCACATAACGATCATGTGATCATAGAACTAAACAAAAAGTTAATATGAAGCACCCATGATAGGAATATGACCAAAGTCCCAATTCAAGGTTCAGGTAATTAGTGGTAACTGATTTGTGAGAGATTTAAACAAGTGATAGGAAAAATTAACCACGAAGTGTTAAGATGCATTAGGATATCATGAAATGGGTCGCATGGTCATCATTTTAAAAATGGTTTTAGAAATTAGTTATTACTAATAGGTCTTTCAAACGAGATCATGTGATGATGTCTTTCTATGGGGTTATGTGACAAGTCAAACAATAGGATCTCTAAGGGATGAGTTACCAATGGAATGTTCCTCCCCTTCACCTTCAATTTATAGATTTTTGTTTGGAATACTAATGTTCTCCTAAGATACAAACCATCACCCAACACGCCGATTGGAGGAATCCCTAAGAACTCAAGAGGGAATTTACATTCAATATAATTGAGTCCTTATCCTTGATGACATCTATCATGATGGGTATTTATTAATGAATTCCAAATGAGATTAGAAATAGGTAGATTGGGTGAAGAATTATAAAACTGGGTAGTATTTTATCCAAAAAACAATTGAAAAGAATTTTGTTTATGTACATGGATCACATAACTATAAAACAAACATGTGACCACATGACCCTTGAAATGGAATGAGAATGGTTAATTCGTAGTTCATGATATGATTTTTATCATGTAAATACCCTTTGATAATCATCTTTGTTCTATAAAAGGAGTCCCACAAACAATGGTAATCGTGTGGAGTTTTGGGGATGGGTTCTTCTAAATCACGTGATATGTCAACCAGTGGACTCTAAAGAATCATTAAAAAAACCCCATATAAAATAATGTCAAAATCCCCATGTGAATGAGACTTAAGTTAGTCTTTAGTTTATATCAAAATATTATCCACAAGACCATGTGAATCTCATTGAGGTAGTCAACTATTTCATGAAAAAGTATGTGACTGTGTCACCATCATCATGAAAATGGCCACAGACACATGCATCAAAACATATGATATCCATATAACTCTATAGATGTGTAGTGGAGTTGTTAGTGGAAAATATCAAGCATCACTATGATATCCATTATTGATCACATGATTCTTTGCAGATAACGAAAATTAGTTCCCTTGGAAAAACACACATGGCTTCATGATAACTCCTCTCCATGTAGAATTAACAAGGATGTAAAACAGGGAAAATAAAGAAGCTTCTTATGAGATGATGATATACTAACCTTCATGTGAAATGGGTCATACACCTTGGGTGATCAACATTGATCACATGAGGCCCAATAATCAAGCTAGCATGATCTTGTGAGTTCCCTAATATTTTACAGCCTAATACTACAAATCTCGCCTTGACAGGCCTCAATATTCTTGTGGAGGACCACATTCATGTTTTCTTGGATCACTTAAATGCATTTCTATATGCATCATGATCTCACGAATACTATATAACATGTAAGAATGAACATATAGAGACTCATTGACATAACAACTTGTTTAGGAAAAATTCATATGATCATACATGTTCTCATAAGCCAGTTGATTGTGGAACATTCTCGCGGTCACTGTTATCTTGTGGTTCCTTGGAAAAATGATGTTGTGGTATTGGAAAGCGCATGACCCTAAAATTCCTCCAAACATGCGAGATCACATTTGTGAGATTTGAATCATTCATGGCTATGTATATAAAAGGATTCAGGACCTATAAATACCTCCCCTTAGATAAAAATAACATCCATGAGTGACTGATAAAATATAGCATTGGAGTGGTCTTTATGGTGTAACTAGTCGCATGACCACAATAGTCATTCGCTTGCTAAAATATGCAGAATGACAAGGGGGTAAAATGAAGTGAATATATTCTTTTTTGGGTTCACTCATATTGAACACATTATGTACTTATCTCAGGTCAACCATATTATGTAAAAGAGGTCCAATATATCGATTGGTTTAAGATAAACCTCAAAATAAGATAAACTGGACCAAACATGAGGTCCATGAGCCATAAAATCAAGAATAATGATTGAAAATGATGGGAGTATTATGATACTATGTACATTCTGATCTTCATGTGGTTCAAATTAACTTTTTATATCATTTGATGTCTCAAGGACATTTAACAAAATTATTGTATAACTCTATTTACATGTATCATGGATTATGAAATGTACCTGGGTTGGGTCAACAAAATCATGGTCTAGCATTTGGGAAATTCAACAATATCCAGTGATTTCCTCTAGGATTTCTGCCAAATCATGTAATTTCCTCCTGGTATATCACCCATGTTATGTGGGGACATCTAGAAAAATCATCAGAGTCTCATGGGTTCTTATAAACATGTTATCAAGAACATGAAATATCCTCCATTAAATTATGTAGGTATCACAGTGTACTCTTGAAAAATAATCCATATTATGTGATGCACTTCATAGAAGTGATCCATATCATTAGAGGTTATCCAGACATGAAGCACTTGGTCATGTTACATCATTTAGTTGTTTCATCCCTAATCATGTAACATTATAAATACAAATACACCTCGATCATGTGAATCCCTCCATATATATCATCCTTGATTATGTAATATCCCCATGACATGTCATTTTAATTATGTAATGTAATCTAGAAAAGTGGCATGGATCATGTGATCTACTTTGGTCATGTCAATTATGTTACCATGACATGCCCGAACATCTTTATAAATTTCATGCAGGCACCCTAGAGATGCTGGGAAGAGAATCTGGACACATCAGGTTGACAATCCGACTTTTTCAGGATAGTAATTAGGAGATGTTAGGCAGGTGTACAAGGACATGATAACCTAGTCTAGTGGATATATTCATAAATTTCAATAACTAAACTATGAGAACTCTGATTTCATCAATTACTAGGATACATAAGATGTATTTATAACGTATTAGATCCAATGTGCATATACCTAGGTGTAATTAAATCCAAGTCTTCGACAATGTAACAATCAGGATAAAAAATCTATAATGGTTTACCATTATTTCTCATCATTTGGGGATTTAGAAGAAAATGAACTGTGAGTCCACTAATTAATTCCTCAATCAAGATACGTTGGACACTGTGATATGTTTTGATCTAAATTTTTAGCAACCCATAAGGGACATCCATTTACATAATATCTACATCCATATGTAGTTAGTCTGATTACATGATACCCCTTTTTCTAACATTGGGAAAGGCTCAAATTGGAATAGTGTTTTACCCTGGAAATCTTACAAGAATCATTATCCTCTACACTCATGTGAGACCATAATGTGTACACCCAATTTAGTGGGATGATATGGATGCCCCCATATAGGGCCTTCTACCTCGAGTTATGTCACATGGGAATGATCGAATGAAAATGACTCTGATTCCATTCATAATCAAGATACATAGGACTCCTTCTAGAGGCTCGGGCTTAACACCTAATGTAACACCCTGAGATTTTATAGGAATTATTATTTTTAATTTGTTTGATGTCTTTTATTTTTTTCTTCACCATGATTATCTTGCACTATAAGAATAGTGTATTAGCTTGTAGTATATGCAACAAAAATCTTGTCTTATGATGCACAAAATTTCAAGTTATTTCGAATAAAATTTATTTTACACAACACCAAGAATAGATTTTGATCAATGTATAACTGAACAATATTTTTATTATGATGTATTCAACAACAAAGGAAGCTTTCCCCAAATGAACCATATCTTGTCTTATATTACACACAAGAGCTACCTTCTCCGATAGTGTGTGTTGTACGCAATATTGTGTTTCACTAAATGAGATATTATTATAATATTATCATGAACTAGCCGTTATGAATAGTATTTACTAAATTTTGAATTTTATAACATTATCATTCATCTTACTCATTTTCTAGATCATCGTATGAGAAAAAAATAATTTTTTGGGTAAAATAAGTATTTTTTAAAAAATGTAGTTTTGCCACATTTTAATGTTGAACCCATTTTAAATCAAATTTTTAACAAGATTATAAGTTCAATTTTACAAAATAAACTTCTTCATGCGAATAAGGATATAAAAATTTATGTTGTATAATGTTTTGAAATTCTTCTCATAACGTTCGTATTTTGATGAATATTAAAAATACACTAAATTTTAATTAAAAACAACTTTTTTCATCAATATAATTTATATAGTGTAATTATAATATTTAGTTGTTTTAAATTATAAATAGAATATATTATTACCATTTAATATAATGTTAGTCATTATCATTAATTTTACATGGAATTAATATGTAAAAACATTTCAATCTTTAACAATGTTTTAAATAAAAACTAGTTTTTCCAACCTGATTAATTTTAAATTAATTACTGCATCTTATATATCATGAATATGGAAAAATTAATTCCATATTTTCAATTGGTATGTCCAAATTATGTTAATAGGATACTTATTATTTTTGGCATTATGAATAGTAACTACGGTAAATTTTATTTACCACAGTTAAAGGGAAATCAGGAAATTATGGATAACAATAATATTATAAAATTACCCTAACACCTGCCAAAATTATATTGTATGAATAAAAGTAGATCCATATCACCTAAATGTCATAATAGATTCATTTCATGGACTTTTGACAATGAAAAGGATGTAATTATTATTAAAACTATAGAAATTGACAACATGTCTCTCTCTTATATATTATAAGTGTAATAATTTTAATTTTTTGATAAAAATCATAAAACATCATAAATAAATTGTCTTTAGAAAGATAATACAATTATATACATTATGTTAATGTATTTAAAATTTTTATGGATTAAATAATTATTATTAAAGATGACACAATATTGATGTCGATGTTATTTTATTCATTAAAGTATCAAATAAATGGTTTTACAAATATTAAAATAAATATTATATGAACTATTTAATGTTATCCATGAATTTTATAGAGAAATATGACATGTTATTAAAAACTTTAATATTTTTTTTCAAATATATCCTCTGTGTGGATTTTATTTAAATTCCAATAAATTAATAGTTTCAAAATTGACACTATTGTTATTTTATAAAAATAAAAAATTATTAAATTGTTTAAAAATCACAAAAAATTAAAAAATTATAAATTGAAATTTATATTGTCTACAATGTAATAAATTATCCAATTATGGAAAATTCACAACACATAAGTAATTATTTATGACAATTTAAAATTTAGAATATTATTAACACAAATAAAATTAAATGGATTAAATACGGCTAAATCAAGTTGATAAGGTTTAAAATAATTTCCCAACATGTCTAAAATTTTATTGGATTATGATATTACAACCCTATCTCATCTAATATTCTAATTGAGTCATTTTTGGAGGTTTTTATTTGGGGTTTGAATTTATTATAATTTAATATTTTATAGGTTTCCAAAAGTGCCCCTCTCCTCCTTTATAAAAATATACCCCATCCCCCTCCTCCTCAGAACATTTTGAGAACTCATGCTCGGCCAATACCTATACATTTATCTTCCGAAATTACCTAGAAACCTAAAATAGGCCCTGTTTTTATTCAAATACCATCTTTAGTTCCCTAAGAGGTGGTTAAGAAGAGGCACGTCGAGGAAGAGGTAATATCCTTTACCGATTCTTTCAAATTTATTTCTTCTTCTACATCATCTTCTTTATTTGTTTCATTATAAAGTAATAACATAAGTATTCCTCATATACTTATATGATATTATAAATATGAAACAACCCTATTTCTCATTATATCCATCCTATAACAAATGAAATCATCGCGCGTGAGTACGTACAGCTTTCCCTCTCCACGCCATGGTGTAATATGTTTTTCCAACACCACCTTACTTGGATGGGTATATTTGTGGAAATAATAACTATATATAATTATTATAACATCATACTAATTATTAGATATTAATTCATCCACTCCAATTCCATTCAAAAATAAAGGGAATGATATCATCGCTCATGCGTACGTATGGATTACAGTCTTCACGACCTGATGAGATTCATTCTCCATGTTAACCTTCAAGAATGATTATAATGTATATTTAATGAATAATAATGAAATACATGACATAATAATGTTGATGTATTTCAGTATATATACATGTATGCCATATACTTACTTCTATTCATGTCAATAAGGAAAGGAAAACAGCGTTCATGCGTACGTACATCAAACTGTCTTCTTGAACGGTTTACTTCATTTCATTTTTCTATCTATTATATATATACTGGATATATATGATATATAAATCATTTTTTACATTTATTATGTAATTAAATACTGATATATGTAATAATATCAATAACAACAAGTCCAAAAATGTATGATAAATGAAACCATTTTGCCCAAAACATTGTGTTAACATGGAATTGACAAAAGAACTGGTAATATAAAGTTATAAGTGTATCATATATGATATCATAAATTTTATTATGTTTCTTTTACAAGTTAATAATATGTTTAAACCCACTATACATGAGTTTCAGACATGTACAGAAGAAAATGGACCTAATGTAAGGGATTATTTCATCTCACTTTTACTTCTATGGGACATATGCCTTAATCACCACCTATTGTTTTGTATAGTGTTTATGCATCCCATGAATGTTTTGTGATATTTATTAGGAAGTATTTGGTGGTTTAATTATTTTATGACACATATGATTCCACTGATTATAATTGGTAATGAATAATTATTCCAATTTCATTCTTATCTGGGATTGTTTATTCGTATGTAATTACTGGGGTTATGTTTATCATCCATGTCCATGTTTTATATATATGTTTTAATAAAATTTTTACAATTCCTAAAAGTATTTTTAAAGTCATTTTTAACTTTTTTTTTAATTTTACAACAAGTTATGGAAGGAATCGTTATTTTTTTACCATACGAGGTACTTTTTTACTTTTCTGGAAAAAGTACGAAAAAAATGATTTTAACTTATACGACATGAATTGATTTTAAAGTTTCATATCACCTTATTTTAATGACTCATCCACTACAATATTTCATGACTATTTTCAATAAAATCCATTTCATTTATAATTGCATGGAATTTTTTGAAAAAAATGATTCTGAAGAAGAATGGATATTTTCCTAAAAATTCATTTCATGTGTTTTATCAAAACTATTTTCCATCTTAGATAACATTAGTAAATATGATTATATTTCATGTATAATGTCTCTACTATTTACAGTGTTTTATTTTTCTTATGATAAAATGATATGCATTTGTTTTATATGGATTATGTTATGATGGGATGAGGTTTATGAAACCGATTTTATTCTTTGGGTTATGATGAATGATTTTTGTTTATTTTGTGGCACACATAAGAATGATTTAATTATGAGATGGGTGGGACCTATATATACAACTAATGAAATTGGGTAAAGATTTATATCTCATGAGATATATATGGCTGGAACGGAAAGTAAAATTTGGTTCACTAATACGTGGATGGAACGACATGTAAACTAGGTTCAGTAATGGACTTTGTCCACTATGATGGTCTTGGCAGCAATGACTTGGCTACTATGGAAATCCAATCACATGCTTAATAGTTTTCCAAAATTCCATGTTTTATTCCCCTGAAATTTTATCATGATTAATGTTCCTTTATAATCTATGCCATATGTACTTCTTAGTTTATGTCATTGCTCAAGATTTTAATTTTTTATGTTCGTGTTTTTATGTTTAAATGTTTATGGATTGTTTTCAAGATCTCCATGTATACCCTTACTGGGTATTTGAGCTCACCCTTTTTATTTTTTGTTTTCCATAGGATATAATGAAAGGTTTTTGTTACGAAACAAAGGGTAATATATTTATTGGAGATTTTTAAGATCATTCAACATGATTAGAATATTATGTTCCGAGTTTCCAAAGACATTAAACTAACACGTTCTTTGGGAGTCACTTTGTGTAATGTTTTTAGTATTCCACAAAAGTAAGGTAACATATTTTTAATTCATGCTTTGGGTCTTTATATTTGGTATTATAGTGAAGGTTTAGTCAACCTTTGGAAACTATGACGTGAAAACTTTAATGAGATCCCTAGAGATATTACAACAGTATGTCTATGTATGTCCCAAAGGTTAAGTATATGTATATGTTATAGTCCTAGAATTACGGTATCAATATTAGAATTAAAAATAAGATGAATGATATTAAAGGTAATCCCCTTTAAAATTTTGTTTTCCTAGCATGTTTTTTGTCTCTCATACTATTCTGTTTGGGTTTTAGAAAAATGGTTGGAAATAGGAAGATTCATGACAATAGAGAATATGATGGACAGTGGAATGATATTCTTCATGAGCAACCAAATGAAATGGAATTTGGAAATCCATATATCATTATTATTCCTAATCATCAATATCATAATATGATCAATAATATCAACTTTGGTATGTTTCCTGACTCAGCAAATAAGAGAAAGATTGAGTTTCATGATGATCCTAGTGGAATGAAAGTTCAATTTCCAGCATGTAAATCATGTTTGAAGAGGCATCAAGAAAAATGTTTCAAAGGAACTAGAAGATGTATTGGGAGTGGAAAATAATGACACAATGCCAATAATTGAAAAGGAAAAGGTTTAGTTAACTCTATGGACAAGTATAATGGTATTTCTAAGTCATAAAAAATGGTTAAATGTTTTAAATATAGAATGTACGGGCATTATGAAAACCAATTCCCTAAGGGAAAGCCTCGTAAAGAGAATCAACATGGTCGTATGGGTAGTATTTATGTTGATGATGATGAAGAAACTAAAAATGATATATGAGATGAAAGAAGTGTTGAATCTCGTTCAATGTATTAAGAAGGTAGTTGAATGATTGCATGTTTATCAAGAATAATGTATGGTACTACAGAATAAAGAAAAATATAAGGATTGTTACACTATTTTTTCATGTGTATTTGAATGTATACGTTGAATGGTACCAGTAACCATGAATGGTTATTCAAATATTTTAGGAAAGTAGATGATATGCACATAATGAATGGATAAGAAGATAATGAGATGTTTGATAGTATTAATGAGCTCATGACTGATATAAGGACAAATTGATATCTTGGTTTGAGTATATAGAAATTTTGGGATATTGGTTTGAGGAAAGAGTTAACATTTGACAGCATTCATGTTTTCACTCAGGTTCTATGGAAATTCATGTTTCAAGAGAATAAATTATTATGGTATTCACATTTTTGGAATGTGACCAACAAGATACATCTTATGATATATGGGGGATAAATTATGGTATTCACATGCTTGTTAGATGACCTCTCTAGTAAACGTTTTCATTACACTATGAGATTTAACAAAAGTATTTTGGATATGCCTAAAGATTGGAATTAATTATGCTAGAAATCAAATAGTATTATTTAAGGATATATATTTTTGATATTATTTCTGAAATGTTATAATAGTATAGTTTTAGAAAAAGGAGAAACTATAAGACAGAAAAAAACCCATCGCATCAGACAAGGTTATGTGAATCATACCCACAACTGAAGTGCAATAGGCCTTTATCACCTACCACTACCCTACAGGATCTCCATAGTTAATATAAAATAATTTTACTTTATTAAGCAGTATGATTTATGAAGTATAAGTCAATTTTAAAAACCATATACGATTAATCTCAGCCTTGATGGACTTATTTATATTTAATAACTTGAGCTAACATTTTTTGATTGAGACAGATAGAATGACCTATCATTCTATCACATGATCTACTAACACTTAAAGAAGTAAAAAGTCAACATCATTTCTTTAAATAAGAGATGAAGTGGAAATTGTTCATGGAATGACCATCAATGATATTACACTAAAATCAAGTAAGTATTTCTAATTATGAAAAAATCCCTCATCTTTAGGGAAATGAGCTTGAAAACCAAAAATGATTTATTGGTACTCTCATATCCGCTAAATCAAATGGTACAATAGATCATCAAAAATTTATGTCTTTCTAATTATTGGATTTTTTATATCCACGTTCTCTACCACTCTCCACTAGAACATGATGGTTATATTTCTAATCAATATTCATGCTTTTACCTATGTTATCCTTTATGGAAACCCAATGATGAGTTTCTTTGGGAATACATAATGTTTCTAACGTTCCTTTTTAAAATGATGTTTTATTATTCCATTTTACGATGTGGGTTTCTATGAAAGAAACTTTCAAGTAGAAAACCATTTAAAACCCCATCGAATTTTGAGGGTGAAATTCATTTTAATGGGGGTAGAATGTAACACGGCAAGATTTTATGAGAATTATTCTTTTCTATTTCATTGATGTATTTTGTTTTACGCTTCACCAATATTATCTTGCGCTATACGCAACACCGTGTTATCTTGTAGTATATACAACACTATTCTTGGCTTGTGATGTACACAATTTTAGTTTCTTTTGAATAAAATTCATTTTACCCAACACCAAGTATAGATGTTGATCAATGTATAACAGAACTATGTTTTTAGTATGATATATACAACACCAATGGAATATTTCCCTATACACAACCCTGACTTGGCATGCATTACACGCAAGAGCGACCTTCCTCGATAGCGTGTGTTGTACATAATACCGAGTTTCACTAAGTGTGATATTATTATAATAATATCAAGAACTAGCCGTTATGAATACTATTAAATACATTTGTAATTTTATAACATTATCATTCATCTTACACATTTTCTAGATCATGTTCTGAGAACAAAATAAATTTTCAAGGTAAAATAAGTAATTTTAAAAAATGCAATTTTGCAGCCTTTTGATGGAGCACCCATTTTAAATATAATTTTAAACAATTATATAGTTTAATTTTAAAGAATAAACATATTATTATTAATCAGGATGTTAAAATTTACATTGGACAATGTTTTGATATTTTTCGGATAACGTTCACATTCTGATGAATAGTAAAAATATGATAACTTTTAATTAAAAACAACTTTATTCATCAAGATAATTTTTATGGTGAAATTATAATATTGAATGGATTTAAAGTATATATAGAAGATTTTTTACCATTTAATATAATTTATGTCATTATCATTAATTTTACACTGAATTCATATGTAAAAACATTTCAATATTTTGCAATGTTTTTAATAAAAACATATTTATTTCAACAGGATTAATTTTCAATTAATTACTACATCGTCTATGTCTTGAATGTGGAAAAATTAATTATATATTTGGAATCATTAGGTCCAAAATATGTTAATTGTATACATTTTATTTTTGGGCATTATGAATAGTAACTACGTAAAATTTTATTTACCATAATTAAATGTAAATCAGGAAATTAAGGGTAACAATAATGTTATAAAATTACCCTAATAGCTGAAAAAAATTATATTGGATGAATAAATGTCGTCTCATATCACCTAAGGGTCGGAATTGACTCATTTAATGGAGTTTTTACCATTAAAAGGATGTTATTATTAAAAAAACCAATGAAAGTGACAATATGTCACTCACTTATATCTTATATGTGTATTAATTTTAATTTGGTGATAAACATCATAAAAAATTGAACATAAATATTATACTGAAATATAATATAATTATCTAGATCTTTTGAATTTATTTAGATTTTTAGGGATTATATAATTATAATTAATGATGACACAATAGTGATGTAGAAATTATTTTATTGATGGAATTATCAAATAAATGGTTTTAAAAATAATGAAATAAATATTACATGAACTATTTAATGTTCTCCACTACATTCCTAGAAACATATTTCATGTTATGAATATATTTAATATATTTGTTCGAATATATCCCTTTTTTGGATTTTATTTAAATTCAAATAAATCAATAGTGTCAAAATTGGCACTATTATTATTTTTTAAAAATAATATATGATTAATTTTTTAAAAAATCAGAAAAATATTTAAAAATTATAATTTGAAATTTATATGGTCAAATATTTCATAAATTATATAATTATGGGAAATTCACAACACATAAGTAATTATTTAAAATAATTCAAAATTTTGAATATTATTACCACAAATAAAATTAAATGGATTAAATAAGGATAAATCCATTTAATAAGGTTTAAAATAAATTCCCAACATGTATAAAATTTTATTGGTTGATGAGATTACAACCCTATCTCATATCATATTCAAATTGAGTAATTTTTGGAGGTTTTTAAGTGGGTTTTGAATTTATTATAAATTAATATTTTTGAGGCTTCCAAAAGTGCCCCTCTCCTCCCTTATAAAAGGGAACCTCCTCCCTCTCATCCTCAAAACATTTTTACCCTTTAATCTCAGATAGAACCTATCCATTTCTATTCTCCACGTCCCTATAAACTTACGAGATGTCCTATTCTTCTTCAAAGACCATCTTTAGTTCCCTGAGAGGAGGTTAAGAAGAGGCGCGTCGAGGAAGAGGTTATATCCATTACCGATTCATTCAAATTTATTTCTTATTCTACTTCATCTTCTTTATTTTTTTCATTATAAAGTAATAACATCAGTATTACTCATATAAATATATGTTATTATAGATATGAAAAAACCCTATTTCACCTTCTTTCCATCCTACAAAAATTGAAATCACCGTGCATGCGTACGTACGACTTACCGTCTCCACGCCGTGGTGTAATCTGTTTTTCCCACACCACCTTACTTGGATGAGTATAATGGTTTAAATAATAACTATAAATGATTATTATAACATGATAGTTATTCTGAGATATTATATCATCCACTCCACTTCCATTCAATAAATATTGGAATGATAACATCGCTCGTGCGTACGTACGGATTACCGTCTCCACGACGCGATGAGATTCATTCTCCATGTTAATATTCAAGAATGATTATAAAGTATATATAATGAATAATAATGAAATATATGACATAATAGTTCTACTAGATTTATTTATATATACATTTATTTCATCTACTTCCATTCAAGTCAATAAGTAAAGGAAAGGAGCATTCATGCGTACGTACAACCTACCGTCTCCATGAACGATTTATTTCTTTTCATTTATCTATTTATTATATATATATATATTATGGATATATATGATATATATATATATATAATTTTTTATATTCTAGAAGTAATGAAATCCTGATATAAGTAATAATATCAAGAACAACAAGTCTAAACACCTACGATAAGTGAAAACATTTTACCCAAAACGCTGCTTTAACATTGAATTAACAAAAGAACAAGTAATATAAAGCCGTAAGTGAATCATATATGATATCATAAATATTATTATGGTTCTTTTACAAGTTAATAATATGTTTAAACCCACTATACATGAGTTTCAGACATGTAAAGAGGAAAGTTTACCTAAGGTAAGTGATTATTTCGTCTAACTTTAATTTCATTGGGACATATGCCATAATCACCACCTATTTATTTTGTATAGTGTTTATGCTTCCCATGAATGTTTTATGATTTTTATTATTAATGATATGGTGTTTTTTATTATTTTATACACTTATGATTCCACCAAATATAAATGGTAAGGGATAGTTTTTCCAATCTTATTCTTATCTGGGATTGTTTATTTGTAAGTATTTACTAGGGTTATGTTTATCATCCATGACCATGTTTTCTAAAAATGTTTTCATAAAATATTTACTATTCTAACATGTATTTTTAAATTCATTTTAACCCATTTTTTATTTTTACCACATGTTATGGAAGAAATGTTTCTTTTTTTACCATACGATTTACTTTTTGACTTTTCCAGCAAAAGTACAAGAAGAATGTTTTTTTAACTTATACTCCATGAATGGATTTTATGGTCTCATAATGCATTATTTTCATAAAGATTACTCTACAAGTTTTCATGATTATTTTCAATAAAATCATTTTCTTCTAAACTTGCATGGCTTTTTATGAAATGAATATTATTTTGAAGAAGAAAGGATATATTCCTAATGAATTCATATCAAGTGTTTTATCAAAACTATTTTCCATCTAAGATTACATTATTAATCATGTTTATGATTCAAGTATAATTTATCTATTATTTACATGGTTTGATTTTTATTTTTATAAAATGCAATCCATTTTTTATATAGATTATGTTATGATGGGATGATTTTTATGAAACCCATTTTATTCTTCGAGTTTTGATGAATGATTTATTTTTATTTTGTGGCACACATAATAATAATTTAATTATAAGATGAGTGGGACCTATATCTCCCTCCAATGCATTTGTTGAAGATTTATATCTAATGAGATAGACATGGATGGAATGAAAAGTACAATCTGGTTCAGTAATACAGGGATGGAACAACAAGTACACCTGGTTCAGTAATGGACTTAGTCCACTATAATGGTTTTGGCTGCAATTCCTTGGATACTATGGAAATAATATCATGTGGTTAATGGTTTTCCAAAATTCCATGTTTTATTCCCATGCCAGTCTATCATGATTAATGTTCTTTTATGATATATGCCTTATGTACTTCTAGGATTTATGTCATTGCCCAAGATTTTGATGTTTTATTTTCATGTTTTTAAGTTCAAATGTTTATGGATTGTTTTTATATTCTCCATGCTTACCCTTACTCAGCATTTGATCTCACCCGTTTTATGTTTTCCCCATGATATAAAGAAAGGATTTAGGTAAGAATTAAAAAGAGGAATATATTTATGGGAGATTTTGAAGATATTTCACCATGATTAGAAGATTATGTTCCAAGTTTCCAAATATACTAAACTAACATGTTCTTTGGGTGTATCTCTGTGTTGTGTATTTAGTTTTCTGTAAAAGTAATGTAATGTCAATATAAGTCAAGATTTTGGTCTCTACCCCTTATTCCTATGTTCTATCATATTATTCCATTATTCTTGATGTTAAACTGCATGCGTGAAATAAACTAGGTGGGTATTTATTACTGTTATAAACAACTTATGTAAGATGCATCATAACGGTTCAATATCATCTTTAAGAAATAAATTTTATCCTTGTATTGAATTAACACCATAGTTCTTGGTTATGTGGTGTAAAAATATACTAAGAAACCTATTTATAAGAAATAGATGGACATCCTAAAATACATATAGATGGACTCATTAATATACACCCCTTATCATATGGAATTATATGCACATGATAGTTTTATTAGAGAAACTAGTCTCATATTAGGATTATGAAGAGATTAAGGAACATATCATAAATCTATATGATAATTCTGATGTATAAAATAATTCCTCCAAAGAGGGTGTGATAATCACGGCCTCCTATTCCCTTTACTAACATTTTTTCCTAAATGTAATTAGGTCTGAAACACCAATTGACCGAATTTTTTTGGAAATGAGGTCCATAATCATTTATAGATGTGTGGACCAGTGGGATTTTCTATTAATGGAAAACATTGTATACTAGATGTAATTAAATTTTAAACACATTCAACCCCTGTCACATTCAATCGTGAAGAATCTCTAAAACCTTTTTTCACAATGAGACATTTCCATAAGTAGATGTGG
Organism: Viscum album; assembly: GCA_963277665.1. Lineage (NCBI taxonomy): Eukaryota > Viridiplantae > Streptophyta > Magnoliopsida > Santalales > Viscaceae > Viscum > Viscum album. The sequence goes on along the minus strand of OY728134.1, from coordinate 130,030,521 downwards.
TATCTTTGGTTAAGAACTAAAATAAAATTATTGTTTCATCACTTTTATCATTTCTCCATTCATTCTATAAATTTCACCAATGAATAATTTATTAAGGCTGAATTATAAATAATAATAATCTATGAAATTCTAAAATATATTTTTAGTAACTGTGTTTATATATATTGAGTATTCTCCTCTTTCAATTGTGTTGTCAACAATTTTGGTGGGACCTAAAATTTAGCCCTTTTAAATCATGATGTAAAATTATTTATTCTAATGGTTCAATAAATGTATCAACATAATTAAGAGTTTATAATCACATAACATTATAAAAAAAATTATCCTCATCCAAAAATCATAAAATTCATAAATATCACATAAAAATAAATTTCAATTCAACATTTGTCTTCCCAAATTTCATGAAATTATTAAAATATCAATATAAAATATTTTTCCTATTCCTCAAAATAAAATTAACATGGTTTTAAACCAATTATTTTTAATATGAATCAATTTTAAATAGATATAATTTTCAATTAAAATAAATTAAAATATAATATTAATTTTTCAATAATAATTTATCAACCATACGAAAATAATTATTTAATTATAAAGCACAACATATTTTTTAATATTGATAAAAAACAATTTATTACCCAAAATTATTTCAACAACTATTATTTTCATAATAGTATTTATTTAATTGAATAGTATAAATTTTTATATATTTTTTAATTAGTAAACTTTCCATATGAATTTATCATTCTAGTGTAAATGCATTTTAATTAAACATTCATTATCAACTTAAATATTACATATCAATAAATATATTTCATATATTACTATAATTACACATATCCTGGGATTATATCAAAACCAAAATAACATGATTATCTATTAATCAACATCAAATAATGCAACTTTTCATTTTATTGAAAAATATGGATTACATGTTAATGTTATTATCATTTAAATTTTTACTAGTAACTATTAATGAAAAGATTAAATATTTTTTATTATACTGTTATTAATAAAGAATAATTATTAATATCCTTTCATATATAAATATTCATATTATACCAAAATATTTGTGGAATAAAACCTTTTGGATGAAATATAAATGGATATTTAAGTAAAATTATTGGAAGAAGAAATATATCCATGAATAAGTTTACCAGTCTTTGAATTATCCAACTATTTTTACTAACTATGATGATGATCCTATACACTCATGTAGTAACATCACAGTCTTTTGATATTCTCATCAGTGTGGTGTAGACCAAATATTGAAGTGTGGTGGCTTCATGGGTAATTGGTATTCCAATATATGATTCATGATTCCATATGTGACCATGTGGTCACTTCAAAAAATGAATCCATTTTTGATAATATGTTAGACTATTTATGTCTATTTGTTATTCCATCATTCAATGATATACATTATAAACTTCAAGACGAGATTACCACATGGTCTCTAACTGCGTGATGGTCACAAACATTCTACAGGACCAATAATTTCTAGATTATGTTTCATATAAATAGTCATCTCTTATTTATTGTAGATAGAGTCATTTCAAATTTTCATGAGAAAATTTATCATAATAAAAATAATGCGTCTTATTTTGAACAATAGAATCATTCTCAAATACATCATTATGTAATTCCTAATACAATATAAGAATAAGCCAAAAAAATAAAATTTCATCATATAAGGTCCCATCCACGAGGGAACATACACAAGGTTTATTTTTGAGGGGCTGTCAATGAGGGCCCTTCATAGGGGACCATCCACAAGATTCCTTCATTATCATTGTCCATAAACCTTCGCAAAAATCCATATCTAGAACCACCTCCACAAACACATTCTATGAAGGGTCATTCGTGGGACCCATCCATGAGGTTAATTTATATGTTTTACTATATCACATATTTCATATTATAAACTACCTTTCTATATAATCCTTGGTGACCATCCGTTTTCCCACATCCTTTATCCTAGAGTCTGTGTATATCCTAAAACCTTTAAATAAAACATTCCACTTATAACAATTGGGGGCCTACAAGAAGTATCCACGCGTAATTCAATGTTTTACATAACCATTTTTTTCTATCCATTTTTGAATCACAGAAAAACCCTGGTATAATAAATTATTCTTAATTTATGTATTTACATAAACTTTGTTTATCTACATTTTAGGTCTGTCCAAAATAATATATTGGGTTCCATTATCTAAGGCAAGATCCTTAAAATTACCATATCGATGATGCCTCCTCTATGTTCTCCTGAGATATATGATCATTCAAATAACATCAATGTGGACCCCTTCGATAATGTATTACCCAAATAATAAATCATTCCCACTTGTCATCCATAACTGAGAGGGACCTAAAAATATTTATAATCATGTATCACCATGATAATGGTGTTCTTTATTATAATAACATTGGTGAAACCCCTAATGGTTCAAACTGTTCATATTGGCCTTCAAACATTGAGTTATCAACCACTCTTGTCCACAAAAATATATAAATAGATATAAAATACCTCATATTCAATGTATTCCCCACATATCATACCTTTAATAGAATCACCTATTATGTTTAGTGTATGGGACTTCTTATTAAGAATATGACATACCTTATCCAAGTGGGATATCTATTATGTGCATCCAAAAATTGTTATTATGTGTATATTTCCCCCATGAACCATTTTATCCTTCCTGACTCAAATACTTATCTACAGAAGATGGGAAAAAATATGGTATTCCCATATATAATCCCCAATCAATCATTTTTCATCCCATTCATGAATTAAAACATCAATATATCATGGTGTAATACTAGAGAAAAACATCATTATCACATGTAGTAAAAATTTATCAAGTGTTCAAATAACACGATGTTAAACTATGAAAGTAAAACTACATGTGATTTTATTCATATTAATCTAGATATGTAGAAGGTCTCTCGATGGTTCAAACCCATCTTCTAAAACAATATCATCACTATGATCTATCATCATGAACTCATTCTAAAATTTCTAGATTTTTTATGAGATAACTCATATTCAATAGGTCATATTTCCTATGAAAGGAACCAGAAAGGGATTATCATATGTACATACAACACCATCTATTTAAATCCTTCATTCACCTAATCGTCTATTCCATGTGACATTAAAATTCATGGAAGTATTCTTGGATGCATGATAATAAAAGGACCCATATTGATCACTATAAAACAAGCCTAATGGGTCGGGATGGAAGATTTTGTGAAACCAAACTACATAGAATATGATCAAGTTATTAGTAATATATATGAATCCTCCCTCATTAGCCTAATCCTAACTCCAAAAGATCAAATGCCGCCCTCGATGGTGACAATCTCTCAAGTGAAGAATAGTGTGTCTTTAAAACATGGGATCGGTAACTAGTAAAATATTGATGAATAACCATTAATATATATATTTCGATATTATTATCAATGGAGGTCATCTAATATATATATATGGTATAAAAATTGAAGAACCACTGATATATGTAAATATTTATATCGATGCATGGTTTGAGTCAAATACCTAAAACTAAGGTAACTTGTATCAAATTCATATTTTTAAGGGGTGTGGAATAAATAAAAAATCTACAATATAATCAATATGGTTTAAATAATCCTTTATAAATGTTTTTGATGATCCTTACCTCCGATACTCTTGAATAATGATCACTCTATGATTCCCTGATAAAAACCCTAATGATGCCTACCTTTAGAATGTATGTATGCACTGGCTAACAAGTAGTGTTTTCGTGCGATTTATCAGAAATTCAATATTAATCCCAATATAAATCCTTTACCCTTGAATATGAATTATAATCCATGAATCATTATATTTGATGCTACACAGACATGTTTTTTAATTATTTTCTTTCACCAATGAACCATTTCATGTTCGCCCATTAGTTCAAATTGTGGAATCATCGAGCACAATTCCACCCACATTGTGTCTATTGTATTTTTTTCAATGTTTTCCACTGAAATATAAGAAATAATTATGTTATATCTTAATATAGAATAGATGATAACAAAAGTGAATAATATTTTCTTTGATATTTTAATTGAGAATCCAAGAACATTTTTAATAGTAGATTCTATGGGTTTGTTACTTTTAATTAGTTAATAAATATTCAACTACATCTATTTTAACTTATAATTTGATGTTTCTTTTCATTATTAATTTTGAAAATTAGTTATTCATACTTCTATTCTCTCAAAATATTTATTTATGCTGAATGTAAAAGTTTTTTAGAAAATTTAAGTCGATTGGAGTATTTATAAGGGAAAATACTATATCCCAATGATATCGATGATGACGTATTATTGAATTAAATAAAGCTATAGGATGATTTTCAAGGTACGATTGAAGTAGTTTTCAGACATTGTGGTTTTTTTATATTATTTTATGGTGGATTTATGAGATGAAGGTGTTGAAAAAAGGGTGTCTAACTCCAGACTAGTTATTCATAGGATCATCATTGTAATCTCATTGATACTCCCAACCCAGCTCAAAGGTATTAAAACAAAGTGTTACATGGTTGAAGCATAGTGTTTCTGTATCTCAACACAACATGGGTGCTGGGATTCTTGATTCCACCATATAATATGGAATGAATGGACTATATAAGAGAAAATTCTTTAATAGATTTTAATGGGAGTTGAATACCACAAAATCAGAATAATTAAAAAGTAGAATTCCCATAAAATTTTAGTTGTGGATATGGTAAAATTATGCCTCTATTCATATGTAAAATGTGGCATGATATTGGAAAACAAGTGAAACTATGTGATTTAGCATCATTATCATGTCGTATAATGCTTGTTGAATTTGCGATTCTCAGGTCATTTTCTTCCATTCAAGAAGAGATAATATTAAGGTATTAATGCATGATCATTATAGTTTAACTAGTTCATATAAATAATAAATGTATTATCGAAATTAATATTAGATCTATATGAGAATGGTAAAAAATCATGTTTTGTGGATTCATTCGAATATGTTTTCCAAGATCATTAAAAGCTAATATATGCTATATGTCTATTAGAATTTGATAGATATTGAAATATAAAGGAGTTGTTGTGAATATTGAAGGATTATCATGTGACAGTTAGTGATCATCATAATCTCTTGTATCATCATATGAATGTCATATAATATGACATGCTTTTATGAATTCATGAAGCATATAACTTTATGGTTGTTTAGTTTTCGTTGAATTCCATGTGTGTATGAATTTCAGTTTGTATGACTTATGAATATGAATTAAATGTTTTGTATAAATTCAAAAAAATTACATTGTATTATTGTAATACAATATGTGTAGAAAAAATATTTTGATGAATGCGGTTATACTATTAGATATGGAGTAAGCTGTTATTTAATAAAAAAATATCATTATAATGTTTACTTTGATTTTGAAAACAAATCATGAAAACGAAGAGGTAAATATTTATGGGATTATACTACTATGATATTGGAGATTCCATGAACATAAATATCACATTCATGAATATATTTATATTCAGCTTTTATATATTCAGATATCATGAATTGAAGGGGGAATAATTCCATGTTTTGTTGTGAAATAAATATTTAAAAACTCTATGAATTTTTAATAACTGTGGTTCATATATAAATTCATATCATTTTTTGTAGTTGCAGATGAAGAGAAAAATTTGATACTTATGTAATTTTTAATATCAAATTCAAAAAAGATCGAATCCTTTAACTGGTTAATAATTAGGGAAATTCAAATTCAAATATTTACGGGGTTCTGTAAATATAAAAATTGTAATACCAAGCGATTTTTTAAAATATTTTTTCAATTAAATTTAATTTTCATGAATTTTCTACATGAAAAATAGAGTCTTGATTACGTTATATACAACACCATTTTTCCCCTTCGTTATATGAAATAATGGTTTTCATTGAAAGAATGTATAACACGTGACATCGGTAATTAGTGAATATTGAAATAATATTATTATAAATATGATCATTATAACCTAGACAGTAAATACAATGGTATGAATAAAATAAATTTTTTATAAAATATTAATTCAAATTTCCATATCATAATAAAATAATTCATAAATTATTTGTAAATAATCATTCTATTTTTGTATAGTAATTATATTTATCGAAATATGTTTTAATTAGAAATTAATTTTATTTTTTTTAAAACAAATATTATAATTAGTTACTATAGATTTTAAAAAAATTATTTTATGAAATTAAATTAATTTTTTAAATCAACATTAATTCGTAATCAGTTTTTTGGGAATTTTTAGATAATATTTATTTTTTCTAAAATATTTAAAAATATTAATTTTATATAAAACAAGGATTTATTCCATTATGATAAGTAATTTAAATTCACAAATTATGTTTTAATGTAACATAAATATATTTTAGTCATAATTTAGAAACATAATTTCTTTTCAATCAACATTAATATGAATATTTAGTAAAAAATATTTTGGGTTTCAAAATAGATTTTATAAAAACTATTTTATAGTGCATAATGTTTCTCAATTATAATTAATTAAAATAATCCAGAATGAAGAATTTTTTAAATTAAATATATGGATGATATGTTATAAAATCTTAAATAAAAATAATAAAATATCTTTTATTCATCATCCAGTAATAAAATCATATTCTTTTTTCAAGGAATACGTTTCATAAGAACCTTCTTCTTCATCGCATCTTAATTTTTTGATTAAAATTATATTTTTTACACTTTTCGATTAACTATTTTAAAAAATAAATATAATTTTTAATTTATATTGTGTAAATTATATTAGGGTGAACTTTTTATAATTTTTTAGAAAGGGAATTTTTTTGAAGAATGTACAATATTTTGTTTTAACTGCATGTTATATTAATTTATTTGTAAATATAAATTTTATTTTAAATTTTTCTTAAATAAATTTATTTTTATTATGTATCCACTTATCCAATTTAGGTAATATGAAAAATTAAATATATAATATGAATATAAAAAATTTTCCTCAACTATTGTACATTTTCCCTTTAAAAACAAGATTTCCCATCACATCTGTGGGACAATATTTTAATTATATTAATACACATCTATGTATTGAGGTTGTAAAAATTTATTCCATATTTTAAATTGAAATAATTTATATTTTCAATAGATTTAAACTTCACTTTTAACAAAATTAATAGTAATAACAGTAAAAAAATATTTATTATGGTTTAGGAAAAACTGGGTTCCTCATGGGGGAAAATAAAAATGATAAGGGTTAAATATATGCCAAAAATAGTATGACACCAATTATATGGACATATTTATAACCTACGTCTTCTAGTCTCATTAATGGTCCATTATTTGAGCCTTTGGACATGAGAAAAAATATCTTGGGTGTAATTCATTCTTTTTGAATATTAGAACTACATCACTTACCTCACTTACAAAAGGCCACCCATTATACTATCTTCTTCGCAGCATAAAACCAATTTTTAGGTAAATAATAGCTCATATTATTTCCAAAATTCCCTAATATCTTCATAGAAGCCTTACTATTAAAATAAATCCACCTTAAAATTGAATTTGGTGAAAACATAAGGATGATCCTAAATGAAGAGATAACATTCCTCAATGTGTGTTGGTATTTTCTATATTCCTCCACATACTTAAATTATTATTATTTGAACATCCATTGTTTTTAAAAAAAAACTATATAAGATAGCATACACGATATGCAATATAGTGCTTAAATTGGAAAATAAATATTATTATAACATATTTGTTAGAATATAGAGAATAAATAGTATAAATTCAATAAATATGGTTTACAAATTTATATATAATAATTTACTTGATGACAAATTAATTATAAGTATAATTAAAAATATTTTTTTAAAAAAATGGAAATGTTTTTCAAAAAAACAATTTAGATGTGCCCATGTGTGTCTTATACTAATAAATAAATCACTATTTTAGGATTATATTAACGAAATATATATACATTATATATTCATTATAATTTATAACATTTATCTTACATTTTTTCTAGACAAGGTATCTACTAAATCCAAATTTATTTATGAATGAAATATTTTCCTTAAAAGGCAGTTTTGCCGTCTTTTGATAGAAAACTTTATTTAAATATAGATTTTTACACTTTTATAAATCCTATAAGACAGAATAAACTTCTTCATTGAATGTAGAATATATAAATTTAATTTGGATTAATTTTTGGTATTTTTCTGAGATGTCTCGTGTTTTCATTAACAGTGAAAAACAATAGAATTTATTTGAAAACAACATTTTCATATAAATAACTTACAATGTTAAATTTTACGTGTAATTGGTTTCTAAATTATAATTAGATAAATTTTATATTAATTATTCTAATTTATGTCATAATAATAAACTTTACATTTACTTTTGGTAAATGATGATTTTAATATTTTGAAGGTTTTCACATAAAAATCTCACTCTCTGATTCTGTCAATGAGATTAATTTTTAAATTTTTTTTGAAATTTACATGTTATTAATTATGAATAATATATTCCAAATTTAGAATCATAAGGTAAAAATCTAGTAAATTTTTCCCTTTTTTAATGATATTAATAGTATTTTTTAAAAAAATCAACGGTTAACGTTAAATCAAGAAACTATGGGTAAACAAATTTTAAAACTACCCTAATGCTTTTACTAATTTTATTTGATGAGTTATTACAGAACCATATTTGGGATGATTTTGTTTCCACATGAATGAACTTGGAGTACTTTAACCATTTTATAGTATTTTATTCCATGAAAACTCAATTTTTTTATTCATTTATTTTAAAAAAGAGAACCATTTTTAATATGGGGTTGTACAATGGATATATTTGACTATAACTAATATATTGAAGGAAATTTTTTTTAATTTATTATCATAATTTAATTTTTTTTTAATGAAACAAATAATTACATTAAAGGCAAACACAATGATGATTCAATAATTTTTTAATTAATGGAAATGTCAGATTATGATATTAATAATATTAAAATAAATATAATTTTATATAGTTAATTTCATTCCCAAATTTTATAGATTACATCAAAATGTTATTGTTGTTTATAATGTATTTTTAATATAACATGTTTTTATAATTTTTTAAAGATGTCATGTCATGAATAATGTCAAAATTGACATTAATATTATTTTAAAATTAGAAATATTAAATTAAGGGAAATAGATTTTCTAAAAAAGTAAATTCATAGAAATGATATGGAGAAGTATAAAAATTTCATCAATAGGACATTTTGTTTCCATTTCCATTTTATTGTTATTATATTAACCCTAAATGTTTAAATTACATGATATCATGGAAGAAATTATGATGGTTAAATAAGGCCTAAAACAAAAAATATAATTTAAAAAAAATTAATAAAAAATTAAATTTTTCATTGTGTTGATGGATTTAAACCAAAAAATCATACTATCTTCTAAATAAAATAGGATTTTCTCCATTTTGAATGGAATATTAGTATATATTAATGTAATAAATTGAATAATTCCAAGAGTGCCCCTCCCCTCTTTTATAAAACTCCATCCTATCTTCTCATTTCTTCACACCTCAAAAAATAAATGGTTCAACCAATATCTGACTAAATCCATCAAATAAATATCTCCCCATATTCTAGAGGCCATATTATAGGCATAACACCCTTCGTAAAGGTGTTAATATATTAATCAAATGAGATCATCTAAAAAAGATGTATCATTTTTAATAATGGTTTTCTATTTTTTTTCTTTTTACACTTACATAAAATATTATAAAACAATTATGGAATAATATCTATAGTATTCTATATATACTATGATTTTATAGTGTTAATATAATAACCTAAATCCATATCCACTTCTATCAAATGGAAATGAATTATTGTCAATGTGTTGGTAGAAAAACCACCTCAGGAACTGATATAATCCATTTTTCATCACCATCTCTCAATAAAAGTTATAGTGATTGAAATAATGTTTATAATTGATATTAATAAAATACTTATCATTATAAATTTATAACAAGTAATTAACTTTTTCACTTATCCATGAACAAAAAATTATAATGTTGTTTGTGTGTTTGTGTGAAGTACAACCTACATGAAGCGATGTCATTCATTTTTTATCACCACAACACTTAAATGATATATATTAGTATATTTAAATTATTAATATTATATGAATTATATTATAATTATTAATTAATGATAAAATAATACCTGCATTCATTCTAAAATGATCATTGAAAAATGGAAATGTTTCTCCTGTGTATGTATGACTTACCATCCCCATGATTATAATGTAGTTCATTTTTAAAACCATACATAATGGTTTATTTTAAAAGAATAATAGATGTATAATAGTGAAAATTATTTAATGTTTTTTATTTTGGATATTATTGACTAATGACCACTATGACTATTAGAATCATACCAATTTCATTTTGGAATCAGGTACCAAATTGCATCAAAACACCTAAAATGAACCTTTATAATTAAGTAATTGATATAAAATGATAATATGTGATAGTAAAGATGTAAGAAATTTTAAAAATGTTATCAATAAAGGTAATAATTATACAAATTTATTTACTCAGGATTATAAATATTGAATGTGATGAGTCAGAATCTGGGTTAGGGATGTACTTTTAAAAACCTCTCTTAAAGCTACTCTTTCAACTATTTTTAAAAAAGGAAAAAAGTCATATTATTTAACATATGAAAAATGAATATAATTTTCCACTTTTCAGTCATGTTATTTTATTTAATTACTTAATTACATAATTTAAATTTAATTTTTAAATAAATTTTTAGAATTTATGAGTGTTCAACTTTTTAAAATGTAATTTTATTTCAAAGAGGAAACATTATTTTTCATTTATGCAAGATTTACTTTTAAATAGAATTTTTGGTTCTTATAAAATATTTTAGAAGTATGGTTTGTTCCATGGTAAAATAATCATCGGTTATCAGGTTATATCTCTCCAATTCATTGGGTATAATGTTAGAGTTAACTAATTGGTTTTCTCTTATGTGATTAAGGGAATATACTCTGGTGGGTATTTCAATTGTAACAATAAAGGATAATCCTTATATATCTATGATAGTTACTGTATATGTGCATGTGGTATTGAAATTACTCCATATTTTTTCTTACTAATTTATTATTTCTATGGAGTTTTTAAGAAATTAGGATTTCATGAGGAAAAATACATATATTATGATTTATTAGTGAAAATTATAACATTGAGAAATTTTTTTAAGGGTTTATATGTATTCGTGGATTAAATATTTATTTATTTACATTTTATATCCCATACTAGGATTTTTGTACACATCTCAGTTTTGAATTTTTTTTGTCATTTTATAAAGATTGGTAATAGAAAGAAGGAAGTCTAGTTGACGGTTATGAGGTCTTTTAATGATAAAAATTAATTTTTGTTTTAAAATTTATATATTTTTTAAAACATTGATAATGTTTTAGTAGTATCCACTTTGAATGAATCACAAATGTTTTTTATGATTGATGGATTAATTATATAAAAATTTCATCCTAACAATATATTTAATGTGAAATTAATTTAATTATTAACTAAAAATTGATATTTGTGAATGGGTAAGGTTTGGTCATTATAGTTGGTATCCATGGTCATTTTAGAAAACCTTAGAGGTTGGGATGTTATAAGTTACAGTTTGTATATAACCATAATAGTTTTCATGGTGGATGTTTCATATTAATTTTGGATAAATTAAATGATATTAAGAAAACATTAATAAAGATAATTTACAGTTAATCTCCATTATAATATGGTATATTATGTTCATCTTTCTTAAACAATCCAATTCTGTTTTTGTAAATGGGTGGATTCCATAGAATCCAAAGTTACAGTTGATGTGAAGGAATATGTATTGGTTCTATTAATAATAATCCAATTAAAATGCTCGATACAATGAAATCTAATTTGGTTATTATAAACCAGATATCAATAGTAATGACAAATCATATGAACCATGGTTTGTTTTTTAATACATCCTATATGAGGGAAATGATTCCCTATGTATTTTAATATAATAGAGATTGTAAATGTAATCATATTCACCGATATATGTGTCACGGATATGGAAAGTAACACTTAGTAAAGTTTCCCATTATGATTTAAATATGTATTACACTTGATAAATGAGTTCACACATCAATAATATTATAAGGAAAAAATAAGTGTTTAGTTGAGTCCATGAAAGGGAAAGAAGTTCTTTCTGAGTTATCAATTGAATGTTTAAAATTTACCAATTATTTTCATTATCTAAATTGATTTATTTAAGAGAATGATCATGAATGGGATCATGAATCCCATACAAATATATGTTTAAGAATACCTAATTCCATTATAATTAATGATATGGAAACTATAAATGACATAAGAAATATATGGATTGTTTTATAGTTCATGTTTTATCATTATTAAAACATAGGATATGATTAATATTTTTGATAGAGATGATGTTTTATGAAATAAGGTGGGTGATAATGTAAAGATATTATGAAGATTGATTAATGGTTATGATTTCAACATACTCGGAATTCAATAGATATGTTGTCTATAAGGATTATGGAATATTTAATAGTATTAATAATCTATTTATTATAGACGTACATTGGATGACATTTTTATTTTTTGTTATATGTAACCCATATGTATGTTTTGTGAAAATTGTATTTGATGAAGACTTATGAATAATTTTTTGGACATAATTATAATGTTATGGATAACTATTATGGTTTATATTATCGTTAATTTAGTGGTAATTATGGGATATTATATTTTTTTATAAACTGAGTGGTAGAAGATAACAATTTAGATTAAAAAATGTTATTGTTATTTTTGAGGATTTTATCATATTTTTGGAGTGTTATATGTATTATATAGTATTAGAAAATTAGGAACATATAGTATGGGTGAGAACTTATCATGTCATCAAATGCCTCGAGAATCGAACCCACAGCTGAAGGGTGACAATGTTTGTTTCCTACCATCGGACAACATGATGTCCCTATCTGTATGACAATTTCATTTTAGATAAATGATTTTGTGGATAGAGAAAATATTTATTTTGGGAACCCTTTTCTGATTGATGTAAATATAGTGAAATGGGATTTGTTTGTAGGAATAAAGGTATATATTTATATTGGAATCATATATGATTTTACTATGGATTTATGGTTATTCTGGTTAATTATGAAAATTGTTTGAGTATCTTGAAGTTTAATTAGTAAAATTAATTTTTGGGAGAATACTTCATGATTAATGGATGTTATTTGAATATAATTAGTAAAATATATATTATAAGACTATGTTTTCAAATCCTTCTATATTTGGGGTTTTAATCATAGTTTTTTATTATCTTAATCAATTTTTAGGAAAAGTATTTATCTAATGGTTTATGTTTATCGTATGCTATTAATACTGAATTTTGGACATTAAAGGTAGTTATTTATCATATGAACATTGTTTTTTGGAATTATAATATATTTTACTAATATTTTTAAATTAATTAATATTGTAAAAATTTATTTGCCCAATTTTTGGGACTATGTGAATTTACATAATTTATTTCTAGTTCATCAAGAATTAAAACTTTAAACTTGAATAGTAATGTTTTGGAGAAAAATTGATTTTTTTGGAAATTGAATAAATAATTAAACTCTATTTGTCCATTATTTTCCATTATTTTCTTAATACATGTAGTAATATAATTACACAACTCTCTGAAAATAATCATGAAACAAAAAGGATTATCAATTTAGTTTTCTTGTTTGGAAATCAATGACATTTTATCCCATCACAAATTTTTGGTTTTCTAATTTTTAACCTTCACTTGAAAATTTTCTCTATAACTCTTCATTATAACTTGGTATTTATTTTTTTCATCAACTTCAGTTTTTGCTTCATGGAACCCTACTTTGTGTTATCTCATGGGACCTTCGTATATCCCGTTCTATTTTTTAAAGTGTGTTTTATTTACCCTTTTTCTAATGTGGGATTTCAATAGATGGATTTTTAAAATTACAAACGGTATTTTTCAAACACAAGGTCAAATTGGATGGTTGATGATTAAAAAAATGGTTCGATGAATGTAATATACTGTGTTTTTTAAGTAAATACTATGTATGATATCATACATGATACAATACATCGTGCTTAAGTGAACTAATGAATATTATTACTTACTAGCCCTTAGAATGGAAAAAATTAAACAATTTTAAATGAATAGTAATTTTTTTCACATATGTATATAAAATTTATTCTGTTTTTACCAATTAAATATAAATTAAAATAATGGCCTTTATTAAAATAAATGTGATTTTTTTCAGAAATATTATTTAAATATGCACAATTTTCTATTAAACCAATAAATAAATCAACATGTCTGATTATATTAATAATATATATATATATATATATATATATATGTTTCATTAAATATATTTTTAAACATTCAACCAATTGATTTATTAGACGTGATATATTAATAAATCCAATTTTACGCATAAAATAATTATTTTTTCTAAAAAGTCAGGTTTGCCTCTTTTTGATTGTGCACTGGTTTTAATACTAGATTTAGACACTTTTATAAATTATATATGATAAAATTAAACTTCTTATTTTATATAGTAATATTAAATTTTAAAATGACTTCATTTTAGGTATTTTTCTAATATGTTTTATGTTTTTATGAGTAGTGAATAATACCACATTTTAATTTAAAACTGCTTTTTTATAAATAATTTGTAGTGTTAAATTAGATTTTTATAATTTTTAACACTATAATTAAGTCCATTTTCTATCATTTATCAAAATTTAGGTCATTGAAATCAATTTCACATTCAATTTTTATATTAAAACATTTCTATAATTTAAATGATTTCAATTTAAATACCCACTCTCTCATTCTACCAACACGATTAATTTTTAATTAATTTAATCAATTTCTATTTTTTTAATTTTTTATAATGTAATCCATATTTTTAATTATAGGTTCAAATTTTGTAAATAGGTCCCCTTTTACAATATTAATACTAACTTTTTTATTTTTAACCATGGTTAAGTTTCAATGATTAAATTAATGGTTAAATAATATGATAAAACTTCCATAAATCATACCATAATTTTATTGGATGAGTTATTCTAGACCAAAAACCTCATTGGGAATTTTTTATATCCACTTGGAGCCACTTTGGGGACATTAACCTAGTTATTGTATTTTATTCAAAGTAAATTCCATTGTGTCATTATTTCCTTTTTAGGATGTGAAATATTTTTAATATTTGGTTATATAGAGGATATCTTAAAAAATAAATATTTTTTAAAAAAATATATAGTGTTTATAATTATCAGGATAGTCTAATTTTTTTTATTAAATAAAAACTTTTAGTAACGGCTTACACAATGATGTTGTATTAATTGTTTAATTAATGAAAATATAATATAAATTAAATTAAGAATATTAAAATAGAAATAATATTATATAATTAATGTCATACATTATTTTTTAATATGAATTCAACATTTTATTATGTTTTTGAGGAGTTTTTTATGACATATATGTTTTTATAATATTTTTAAAACATCATGTAATGAATCTTGTCAAAATTATTATTATTCATTTTTTAAAATAAATAATATTTTATCAAGTAATAAAAATTTTCTTAAAATTAAAAATCAAGAAAATTGATTTAAATAACTCTCAAATTTTCCTTAATGACCCATTTAGTTGTATTTATTAATTTTATTGTAATTATATTAATCTAAAAAGTGTAAACTACATGGTATTATAGTAAGAATTTAAAAAAATTAATAAGGGTTAAAACAAAAATATAATGATTAAAAATTAATAAAAACATTTCTAATTTCAATTGTAAGATTATATTTGGACCCAAAATAATACTCTCCTTGACATAAAATATTTTTGGATTATTTAGGCCAAAAAAATTAATTTATATTAATTCTAAAATTATGAAGATTTCCAATAGTTCCCCCCTCTCTTATAAAAGGTCAACCGAATTATTTATTATTTAAATTTTAAAATCTATATATTTCAAAAAATATCTTTCAATATACCGTCTCAGATTCCCCAACCACATTATAATGGACTAATTGTATACATTACACCTTTTATTGAACTGTTAAAGTGTGAATTAATGCAGATCGTCTAAAAAAGAGGTATCATTTTTAATCCAGAGTTTCCATTTTGTTTCAAATTAAACTTTCTTAATATATTAATCAATCACAATAATATAATAAGTCTAGTATCCTAAAAACTATATATATTTTATTATATTAATATTTTCACTCTCCGACCTGACACTATCCTGTTATTTTATTTACTTTTGAGTTTGTTTTTTAATTAAATTAATGTAAAAGTAAAATTAAAATAAATTAAATTAAATTTAAAATAAAATTAATATAAATAAAACCATATTTGAAACCCTCATCACATTACCATCCTTGATGCAAACTCATCCCCATTTGGTTGTTCGTTGTAGTCCCCCCTTGGACCTCTCGGTCACGCACACTCCACCTAACCATGGAGCCAGCCCTCATAGTGATTCCACCTAATATCTCTAGCTTCTCTGTTCTATCATACTAGGTATATCCTATGCCTCTATCTCGCTCTTGGGTTTTTTCTATGAATTTTATTTTATTCCATCACCCCTCTTTCCATGTCCAATCCCATTATTTGGGGTAAACCAAATTTTGGTTTTTTATCATTTTTTAGTGTTCGATCTTGTATGCTTGTTGTTTGGTTGTGGTGTGGTTAATGATTCACACTAAACGCCCGATTTTTCCTCACACATGTTAGGTGTTTCCAATCCATATCATTTTTAGATAAAATTATTATGCCTGATTAAATTTATATTTGTCTTCTGTAGTTTAACACCCCATGATTCAACAGTACGCTTCTCTATAAATAATATAATAGCATGTGTTGTATGCAACTTCAAGTTCTAAAACAGCACAACCAATCAACCTAGCCATTATGAATAGTAATACCCACTTTTGGAAATTTTATAAATTTTATCTTTCAAATAATAATTCATTTTTGGATTCAGAATATTGAAATTATATTAGGTTAATTTTTTGTATTTTTCTGAAAACATACAATTTCTGATGAAAAGTGAACAATAATAATCTTTGATTAAAAACAACTTTTTTAGTCAAAATAATTTACAGTGATAAATTTTACTATTGGGTTGTTTTAATGTATAATTAGATTATATTTTTACGATTTAATCCATTTTTGGTCATTGGATAAAATTTCACATTTAAACTGTACATAAACAAAGTCAATATTTTAATAGTTAATATTTCATAAAAACATGGTTTTTGTTTTGAAATCTGGAATTAATTTAATTTAATTTCTGCCACTACTATGTTTTGTATTTTGAAAAATTGTTTCTATATTTATAATTAGGAGGTCAAAATTGTATAAATAGGTAACTTATATTTTTATACATTTTGAATAATTACGTTAGTAAATATTTTATTTACCATTGTTAAAAGGTAAATCAGGTAAATAAGGGTAAAAAATTAATATTATAATAATATTAAATTACCTTAATCTATGTCCTATAACTATTGGTTGATACATGTACTACGATGGGCATATTTGGGTCGATTTTAGGAACCCATGGAGCCACTTGTAAGTGATAATGACACTTTATATTAATTAAGTTAAAGTCAATACAAAAATGACAAAAGCATATATCATTTAGTAAAACAATTTTTACATAGGGTTATATATCTTATCACTTAGACCATAATTATTCATTAAAAAGATAAAAAGATTTTCTAGATAATAGTATTTTATTTATAATTTTTATATATTGAATAATTAAATTTATTTATGACAAAATGATGATCCAATATTTTCATGGTTAATAAAAGAATCAAATAAATGGTATTATAAATGTTAAAATAAATATAACTAGAATGTTTTGAGGACACAAACTAATTTTATAGGTTTTTATTAAATTTTAGTATTGATCAAATAAAAAGTTTTTATAATTAATACTATTTTTCTTACTTTAACAAAAATCAATTATTAAATAGTGTAAAAATTGACATGGAAGAGTTTTTAAAACAAATATTATATTATTAATTGATATAAAATTCCTGAAAATATAAGGCTTGGCCAAAAGACTTATAAAAGGATAGGTATGTCATTAATGAACCAAATGGGTTTCTCTTGGTAGTTTATAGTAGTTTTATTAACCAAATAATATAAAAATACCAAGATACATGGTAAATGTCAAACCAATTAACTAAGAGTTAAATCTAAAAGATAAGGTTAATATATTGATACAAACCTGTCAAAAACCTATTGGATGAGTGAATTTTGACCCATTCCCACCTTATCCTAGAAATAAATCAGTTTGAATCCTTTAGAAAATGAATATTAATTTATTATAAAATAATATTTTATGTTTCTCCTAAGGTTCCCCCCACCCCTCTTATAAAAGAGAACTCCACCTTCTCTAAATTTCACATCATCAAAGCCCTTTGGTTCATCCAAACCCTACCCAAATATCCTGTAAACATACCTCACTTCATCCTAGAGGCCTTACAGTAGTCAGAAATAGACCCTATAGAGCCCTTTTGATCAAATCGAAAAGAAGAACCTGAAGAAGATATAATAATTTCACCACCCTCTTTTGATTTCCTTTCATCTTTCACTTCCTATTTCATTGTTGTTTCCATTATAAAATAATAACTCCAGTATATTCTATATAATTCCATGTTATTATAAATATGGTACAACCATATTCACAGTTTTATCTATCCTTTGAATGATATGTCACCATACGTGCATACGTATGAATTACCGTCTCGAGGTCGTGGTGAAATTGTTATTCAATACATTATTTGGATGGGTATAACAATGATTTTTTATTTATTTAAATAATAAATATAACATGATAATGATTCTTTATATATGATATAACATCCATTTATAAATTATTTTAATATCAGAATAATGATATTGTTGCTCGTGCGTATGTACGGATTACGGTCTCCATGAACACGATGAGATTCATTCCCTAACGTATACATTCAAGACTAATTTTAATTTGATGATTAAAAATAATTTTTAATGACTTGATATCATTATGGATATGAATAAAATATATTCCATCCATAACAAATATGACTTACGTAACAAATCATATAAATGAAAATAGATTAGTTAACAACCGAAATGATGATAATACTAAGATATAATTAAAAAAGAAATGATAAAAGATCATATATGATATAATATTAATGTATATTATTATTTAATATTTAAATGACAAATATTTCACCATTATAAAGGAGGTTAACCTACCGTCTACTAGGAAAAAGTACAAGGTAAGGGTTAATGTTAGAATCTCTTTATTATCTGAGGTTGTTTTTACCCAAGTATCTACTGGGACCTCTTTATCAACCACATCCATGATTCATAAAAATGTATTTCAAAACAATCTTACTATTTTATAAACTATAGGTTAAATTCATTTATACTCTTGTTTTACTTTTTATATTATGTTTATTAAGGAATCTTTTCGTCGTTTTCCAAACAAGGTCCTTTATACCGTTTTAGACAAAAATATGGTAAGAATGTTTTTTAACTTATACGACAGCTGCAGCTATTTTCCACCATTATAACTTTGTGAAAGCATCCCTTGAAATCATATAATGATATTTCCAAAATAAAATTCTTCTTTATAATTATGTGACTCTTAAATTATTTCAAAATATAATGAGATATTTCTCTAAAAAAAGTTTTTGATTTCATCTATGTCAATATCCTTTGTTGAATTTTATGTTTATTTTAAGTTGATTTATTATGATACAAAACTACCATATTTTATTGAATGTTTTCTGAAATGTTGGATTATGGATGTTCTATATTTATACCATTCATGGTTTATGATTAAAGTATTCACATTTAATATGCTAGTTTTAAAAAGAATGTTTATATTATATTTTAACCTTTTCATATGAGGAATGTGTTAGACATAGTATGTAACAGGTGGAGCCTGCTATAGCTCCTCGATGCATCGGTAGGTCTAATGTGTCATCTAGACGTGGAATTGGTTGAGGCATTTCCCAATTAGATATCTGGTTATGGTTGAGGACTAAATCATTTTTAGAAGTCTTGGCCGAGGCTTTGACAAAATGTTTCAGAATGTCCAGCATTATTCATTCCCTCATTTTCAAAAATTATATTGCTGGTTCATGTGGTCATTAAACTAGTAGAATACCCATTATTATGTTTTGTTATGGAATTATTTACTCATCTCATATTCCTACCATAAAATTTTTCACATTTATTATTGGTAAAGGCTTTTGTTTTCAATATTCACCATGCTTAATATTTATGTATTGCTTACCCTTACTATGCATTTGAGCTCACCCCTTTCAATGTTTTATTTTACCCAAGATGAAAAGAAGTATATTATGACTGACCTACAAGAATATTCTATGAGATATGAGTGTGGTCCATGGAAACAATGTTGTTATAGTTTTTCATTTTATGATGTAATGGAAACCTTATGAATTTATCTAGTGCTTCCAAGGCTACTAAACTAAACTGTCTTTCAAGACATGATCATTTGTGATCATGAAATGTAATGTAATAATGAACCGACTCTGGTTAATTATGGTTGGGGCATTATAATTGGTATCAGTGGATGTTTAGTACAAACCATGGAAACTAGATTTAGGATAACACTAATTAGAGCACATAGCCCTAATATAGACATTGAGGATTAGTATAGAAGAACATCATAAAATTTTTGTATTGTATATATTTTGTGAGTTTTCCAAGAAATACATCCCTGTCTAGATACGAGTAGGTAGAGGTGGCTCTAGCACAGATGTACCTAGGCGTAAAGCCTGAAAACACTGCTTTGAGCTAGACTTGAACGGGAACTGGTGCACAACAACGGGCCTTGCTGCACTCTTGGTTACAACAATCCTGATGGATATGCTTAAGATAATTTTCATTTTCATTACAAACAATTATACATGGTTTATGAGTACATAATTCCTAAAATAAAACATTTTTATGATTAATGATTATATCCATAAACTGTTCAATTTACGTTTGGTATTTTACAAGTTAGGAATTATGTATTTTGATTTATAAACTATTCTAGTTTATGTCATTGTTTATAAATGGTTCCTAGTGGAAGGAATAGAAATCGTATCAACGCACATAATCCAAGTAGGGATTTCCCTCATACCCAAGATAATTATAGTGGAACTAGTGATACAACTGGTGATGAGTAGCTTATCACCATAATGGGACAACTCACTCAGGTTATGAATGATAACCATACCCATATTGAGCACCCTGATCCACAACGTGGAGGATCAAGTTAGATCACTTCATGAGCCAACAACCACCAACGATAAATGGGGTTACCAATCCATTAGTATCTGAGAAATGGTTAAATCCCATAGAGAAAATATTCCTAGCCGTGGGGAGTAGCTAAAGGGAAAAAGTTGTCATGGTAGTTTATCACCTCACTAAAGATGCTAATTAATGGTGGTCAATGATTAAAAACACAAAGGAAGACGAAGAATTGTCCAATATAGAATTGAGGGAGTTTAAAGAACTTTTATTTGAAACACACTTTCCCCGTGACCATCAAGCAGATATTGAAAGGCAATTTCTATGTATGAGGAAAAAGGAGGTTGAAAATGTCACAAAGTATGAAGCTAACATGATAAGGTTATAAAGGCACGCATCATATTATATATGTAACCAAAGAATCATGATTGACCATTTCATTGATAGTTTAAAACCATTTCTCCATTGATCCTTAGTCTCACAATCCTTATCGTTCTATGAAGATATTGTCTCATGTGTTACTAAGACTGAAAAATAATTCTATAAATCTTATGACAATAATGTAAATAAAGAGAAGAATTGAACGGTAAAGAAAGAGATATTTAATGCAAAATAGGGAAATAAGTATTTTCCATTTTGTGATAATTGTGTGAAGAAACACCCTGGTACTTTCCTAAAAGGAACAAGAGTCTGTTACAAGTTTGGTGAAAAAGGGCACCATGCTCATTATTGCAAGGGAAAGAAAGTTGTTGTCAATGTTGACTGCTATAATTGTAGATAAATGGGGAATTATGAAAATGAATGTGCTAAGAACCAAGGAAACATTCCTTAGAAAAGTCCAAGGGAGCATGGTAAATATTATGCTGTTACTACAGTTGAAGTTGAATAATTATTGTATTTTTGTTTTTGGACTCAAGGACTATATTCTCGTTATAAGAATAACGTGATATATATAATGATTTTACTTCAGTACTTGTTGTTTCCATTAATGTTTTAATATGACTATGGTAATCATATTTTTCGTATGTGACAATATGGGAAATGTTACATTGTTTGGGGAATCTGATGTTATAATTGATTTTAGAATATAGATACCATTAACAGAGAGTATGAAAAGAGGTATTTTGGATAATTATAATGTTTTTAATGGATTAAGATAAACATTTTATAGTATTGTTTAAGGTTAATGCATTTCTTCTGATTATTTTTGGAATATTATAATACTATAGTCTTAGGAAAAGGACAACCTACATGTTGGACGATATCCTGTCGCATTGGACAGAACTGTAGGAATGGAACCCACAATCATAGTACGAAATTCCTTTATTACCAACCACTAGCCTACAGGAAGTCCCTGGTTATTATAAAATAGTTTTCATAATTTAAATGGTATATTTTTATATTTGTAACCCTATACGATTAGGATAAATAGAGTATTTTTATGTTCTATTATGTTTTAGAGTGAAAGATGATTTTGTGGTAGAAATTAATTAACTGATAAAACTCTAATTATAAATTAAGTATATCTCCTAATGATCTTAGCCAATCTCATAAATAAATTAATCAACATTAATAAAAGAAACATAGAACCAAAATGTTGTTCATTTATTTTTCCTACTAGGTAATCATATACCCATAAACCCATCACAAGTTTATGGCTTTCAAATCGTTAACATTCACATAAAAATATTCTTGATCACTCTCTATCAGAACATGAAGATTATTTTTCTCTTCAATATCCATGTTTTCAGACATAGAACCCAAGTATGTGTTATTTTCAGAAACCATCATACTTACCATACATTATTTTAAAATAGAGGCCTCATTAATCCATTTTATGATGGGGGATTTCAAATAAGATATTTTGAAATGATAACCTCGTGTTTCCAATACAGAGCATAAATTGACAGGATGCAATTTATTGAATGAGGGGAGAATGTAACACCCCAATATTTTACCGTACTCTTCTCTTTTAATAATAAAATATGGTTTGTTCTATGCAACATCGAGTTCTAACACACCACAACCAATCAAACTACCCGTTATGAATAGTAATACCCCCTTTTGAAATACTATATATTTTATCATTCAAAATGGAGTTCATTTTTGGATTCTAAATATAGAAATTATCATCGAGTGGATTTTTGTAATTTTTCTGAAAACATCAAATTTTTTATGAATAGTAAAAAATACTAAGCGTTATTTAAAATCAACTTTTTTAATCAAAATAATTTATAGTGCTTAATTATATTATTGAGTAGGTTTAAAGTATAATTATATTATATTTTTACCACTTAATTCAATGTTGGACATTGGATGTAATTTCACATTTAAACTATGCATAATCAAGTGTCATTTTTTGATAGTTAATATTTCATAAAAACACGCTTTTGGTTTTGACAATGAGAATTAATTTTAAATTAATTTTTTCCACTTCTATGTTTTTAATTTAGAAAAATGGTTTCTATATTTATAATCAAGAGGTCCAATTTGTGTAAATATGTAACTTTTATTTTTATACATATTGAATAATTACTTCGGTAAATATATTATTTACCCTGGTTAAAGGGTAAATCTGGTGATTATGGGTAAAAAATAATATTATAATAATATTAAATTACCTGAACACTAGTCCTAACCCTATTGGTTGATACATTTCAGACCATTTTTATCTTTGGGTCGATTTTGGGACCCCATGGAGCCACATGAAAGTGATAATGATACTTTATATTAATTAAGTTAAAGTAAATACAAAAATGACATAAGCATATATCGTTTAGTAAAACAATTTTTACATATAGTTATATATGTTATCTATTTGACCTTAAATATTAATTATAAATCTAAAACTATTCCCTAGATAATGGTATTATATTTATAATTTTTAGACATTGAATAATTAAATTTATTTATGACACAATGATGATGAAGTACATTACTTATTAATGAATGAATCAAATAAATGGTATTATAAATGTTAAAATAAATATAATTTGAAAGTTTTGATTCCATCCATTTATTTTCTAGGTTGATATTACATGTTAGGATTTATTCATTAAATTTATTTCTAATTAATAAAGTTTTTATACATTTAAAAAAATAAATTATTAAATAGTTTCAAAATTGACATGAAAGGTTTTTTAAAACAAATATTACATTATTAATTGATATAATATTCCTAAAAATATAAGGCTCCAAAAAAGGACTTATATGATTATATTTATTTCATTAATGAACCACTTTGTGTTCTCTTGGTAGTTTATAGTAAGCTGGATAAGCAAATAATATAAAAATACAAAGAGACATGGTAAATGTCAAACTAATTATCTAAGAGTTAAATCTAAAAGATAAGGTTAATAAAGTGACACAAACCAATCTAAAATCTATTGGATGAGTTGATTTCGACTCATCCCCATATTATCCTCTAAATAAATCAGGTTGGAGACATTAGAAACTGAATATAAATTTATTATAAAATAATTTTTTTTTGAAGGTGCCTCTCATCCCTCTTATAAAAGGGAACTCCCTCTTCCCTCAAATTCATAAATTCATAGCCTTTTGGAAGGGCCAAACCCTGCCCAAATATCCTTTCAACTTCTCTAAAATAATCCTAGAGGCCTTACTTTAGACATAAAGACAACCTAAGGAGCCCTTTTGATCAAATCATAATGAAGAACCCGACGAAAATGAAATAATTTCACCACCCTCTTTCGAGTTCCTTTCTTCTTTCACTTCCTCTTTCAATGTTATTTCCATTCTAAAATAATAACACTAATATCTTCTAAATACTATGATTTTATTATAAATATGGTAAAACCATATTCATTATTCTATCCATTCTTTGAATGACATGTCACCATACGTGCGAACGTACGGCTTACCGTCTCCACGTGTGGTGTAATTGTTATTCAATACATTATTTGGGAGGGTATTATAATGATGTGTAATTTATTTAAATAAAAAATATAACATTATAATGATTTTTTATATAGGATATATCATCCCATTATATATTATTTAAATATCAATAGAATGAAATTTTCACTCATTCGGGTGTACGAATTACCGTCTCCACGAACACGATGAGATTTATACCCCATCGTATCCATTCAAGACTAATTTTCATTAGATGAATAAAAATAATATTTAATGACTTGATATAATTATAGATATAAATAAGATACATTCCATCCATAACAAATAAGACTTGCAGAACAAATCATATAATGGAAAACAGATCCGTTAACACCCGAAACAACAATAATACTAAGATATTATTAACAACGAAATGATAAAAGATTATAAATGATATCATATTAATGTATAAAATTTATGTATAATTTAATAACAATTATTTCACCATTATACAAGAGTTTATCCTACCCTAGATCAAGGAAATGTACATGGTAAGGGTTAATTTCACAATCTCTTTATTATCCGAGGTTGTTTTTACATAAATATCTATTGGGACCTCTTTATCATCCACATCCATGTTTCTTCAAAATATATTTCAAGAAATTCATAATATATTATATACTATGGGTTAAAGTCATTTATATCCTTTTTTACTTTTTATAAGATGTTTAGAAAGGAATCTTTCAGTCATTTTCCAAACAATGTCCTTTAAAACCTTTTTGACAAAATTAAATTAAGAATGTTTTTTATCATATATTGAAGCTGCGAATATTTTCAACTATTATAACATCATCGAAGAATCCCTTATAATATTATAATAATATTTTAAAAATAAATTTTTTCTTTATAATAATGTGACTCTTAAATGATTTCTTAATAGAAAGATGTATTTCTCTAAAAAAAGTTTTTGATTTCATCTATGTCAATATCCTTTGATGAGTTTTATCATTATTTGAAGTTGATTTATTATGATAAAAAACATCCATATTTTTTTAAGTTTTTGTGATATGTTGGACTATGGATGTGATATTTTTATACCATTCATGGTTTATTCTTAATGTCTTGACATTTTTTATGCGAGTATTAATACGAATGTTTATGTAATATTTCAACCTTTTCATATGAGTAATGTATTGGACATAGTAAGTGATGGGTGGATCCCGCTATAGTTCCTCGACGCATCAGTGAGACTCATGGGACAACTAGATTTGGAATTGGCTTAGCCCTTTCCAAATTTGATATATGGTTATTTTCAAGGCCTAAATAATTTTTATACATCTTAGTCGAGGCCTTGACAAAATGTTTCTGAATGTATGACCTTATACATTGCCTCATATTAAAAAAAATATTGATGGTTCATGTGATCATTCGACTAGTAGAATACCCATGATTATGTTTTATTATGGATTTATTTACTCGGCTCATACTCTTTCCTTAAAAGAGTTCATGTTTATTATAGGTAAAGTCATGTGTGTACAATTATTCACCATGCTTAATATTTATGTATTGCTTACCCTTAGTAAGTGTTTGATCTCACCCCTTTATATGTTTTATTTTTTCTAGGACACAAATAAGTATATTATGACTGACCTGCAGGGATAGTCTATGGAATCTGAGTGTGGTCAATGGAAACAATTTTGTTATTGTTTTTAATTTTATGATGTAATATAAACCTTATGAATATATCTAGTACGTACATGTATACTAAACCAATCATTCTTTAGAGACATGATTATTTGTGATCATGCCAATGAAATGTAATAATTCACCGACTCAGGGTAACTAGGTTCAGGGCGTTATATATAATTTAAATGTAGGATGAGAAATGTGATTCATAAGTGGTTTGACATGTGATATGACGAGGAAGATTTTTATAAAGGAAGTTGGCTATGTTTTGGTGAGTTTATTGGTGTGGTGTTTCATTAAAATGTTTTTATGGATTTTTTGGCGGGTAAAAACCATGTTTTATGGGCACATATGGTGTATATGATTTTAGAATGGGGGTTTTCAAGGAAAATGAAATACTAGACATGTGACCATGATTTTCAATTATCAATATCAATTATATATGGGTTTAAATGGTGAAATTCATGTTTTAAAAATGATCTTGGTTTGTGTAGGTTCTTACAAATGGGCTTTCCCATATCTTTGGTTGGTATTAAATGTGTGTTTTATTGTGTTTGTCAATGGTTAATTTATAAATTTCATTAGTGTTGGTGAAATCATTTTAAATAGTTTTTTGGGGTGAGTAAAATGGAATACCCATTAGTAATGGAATTTAAGATTTTTTTCTTTTAGTATGAGTTGTGACTTATTTAAATAATGATATACTATTTTTTTGGAAATGAATGTTTTTTTGTGGGTTTCCTATAGGTTAATTAAATTCTTCAGTGGATCCTCAAAGGGATGTACACACATAAATAATAATGTATATATGTACATATATATAACCTCCTTGAAAATCATCCCTCATTGTGCTAGTAATATTTGTATTGGATTAAGGGATATATATATAAATGAGTGTATGTGTGTGAAATTGTGGGGTGATCTTCGTCAAAGGCATCGGGTGCTAAACTATTCATCTTCATCCACTCCAATTTTGAATTAATGTTCCTTGTAATTTTAATTTAAATTAATGAATTATTTATTTCATTATTTTCCCACCTTTATTTATTGATAATTAGTATTATAAAGATTTTTGAAATGAAAATTGTGAAATGGATTTATTTCCTCTATGAATTTGAATTGTACAGGATTATTTGTTAAACATTCTTTGTATGTTTATATGAAATTCTCAATTTGGACTTCATAAATGCTATTTAGAGTTAAAGTGGTGAATTGTGTTTTTATAATTTTCTTCAATTTTTTTGGTGTTCAATGTTTTGAGCATGTTATTCTTTCAGAAATAGATTGTCATGTGAAGATGAATTGTGGCTTGGTTGGCATTTTCGAAGGAAATGGCCTTAGTTTGAATGTGTGATGGAAATATTTTGATGGAGTTTTATAACTGTTTTGATATATCTATGGTGTCTTTGGAAACCCATTAAAATATGGATTTCATGTTTGATAAATGTTATTTTTAGGAGAAATTCTTATGGGACCATTTGACAACTTTGCAAAAATAAAGAAAAATGTTTATTAGGAATAAATATGTTTGATGTTTCTCATGCCTTATCTCAAATAATGGATGGGATTTCTACGTTGTGGAATCCTTATGATCCATTATCAGGGTTCCCTGATTGGAACTCATTATTTTATATTTATTCTAAGTCATGAGATCATTACTTAGAGGGACATTGTGTGAGAAATGTTGTGAAGTATAATTATATATAATTATATTTTTATTGGATTCTCAGTTAGAATTTGTTGTATCACCCTTGTTATATACATGAGCCCTATGAGCTTGGTATATTGAGATAAATTTATGAGAATGATCGTTGCACTAGTAGTTGACATACTGATCAGAGGCTAATATTATGTGGATATATTTGGGTATATTACTATGGGATTGGCCCCCTCAATCTGTCTTCAGTTAGGTTGGTTGGGCATTTAGGGTTTTTTGATTTCATTGTGTGTGGCATGCTACCAGGGATGGGTTATCATGTATTTTTATGTTCTAGATTATTCTAGAACTCTTAGGTTTCCTATGTCTATTTGATCCTTGCGTCATGTAGTGGGGATTAAGATATTCGAATAATTATTTCCATTTTCCTTATAGTGTGATTTCTATAAATCCTTCTTGGGAAGTATTTTCCAGGGAAGGTTTTGTGTTGGTTTCATAAAAGATTATGAAAACTATATTAAAAGAAAATAGTTTTTCATCTACTTTGCATAAATTTATTATTCATCAATCACATTCACCTTGAAAATATTTTGGTATCACTAATAGAATGAATTTGGATTTGTAAATGAATAAGGGTTGTGTGTCATACATTGTTTATGATTAAACAGTGTTCAAAAGCACACTTTTATATATTTTAGTTCAAGACTAAAATTAATTTTTCTTATGTTTAATGAAAATACATTGTGGAATAGAGTACTCAGGCATGCCTTCTGAGTTTTAATACTCATGTCTATACATCTTTCATGTTTTTCATCTCAGGTGTCGGTTTTATTATTATATCAATCACTGTAGAAGATGTTGAGTCTTGGGATTGGAGAGTGACCCATGGGGTCAAATTGAGTTTAGTGGACATTAGATTCAATTAATTTTATTTATCAATTCTTATTGATCTATTTTTTTTGGTTTCTTTATTATGTGTCATTCTATTATTATTCAACTTATTTGTGTTTATTTATATTGGCTAAAA
The DNA here is from genome assembly GCA_963277665.1 of Viscum album. Classification (NCBI taxonomy): domain Eukaryota; kingdom Viridiplantae; phylum Streptophyta; class Magnoliopsida; order Santalales; family Viscaceae; genus Viscum; species Viscum album. Next base: position 130,000,837 of record OY728134.1, on the reverse strand, counting down.
TCCTTCCAATCGTCACTCTATTGATGCCCTTGTTTCTTGTTTCTAGATCTGGAGGATTGGGAATGCCTCTCGGGCATTGTCGTGTGCCGACTCGGGTGTCTGGTTCAGGGTCCACTTGGGTTTGTTCATCACAAAAATGAATCATATGCCTAGGTTCTTTAAAGGACCTAGCTATCTAAGAACCCTTTATTATTTGGGTTTCTAAAGGTAAATGGAGTGAGACTATCTGATCATGGGGTGTAGTTTTGGGGGAGGGTATGGAGAACATGTCTGGGACTAAACCTTGAGTTACCACATGAATTCTATTTTTTGAGGTTTATTTGGCTGTTATGGGTTTATTTGTATTAGGGTAATTGAAATAAGAGTGTGGACAACTTTTTTAGTGAAATTGCAGTGCCTAGAAATCCATGTGGAGCCCTGGGAAAGGTTCTAAAAGACTCACTATGATGGTGGTTTGAGTGGAATATGGCTGCCATCTATATGGAAAATTCACCCATTGAAACATATTTCCCCTAATGTGTTGTTTTGGGTCCTTTTGATATTTTTATATTATTTACCAATTGAATGATATGTTTCATTCATTTGTACTTAATGTCGCATTGGATGGTTTTGGGGAGTTCTTATTTAGAATTTAAAATCATGTTTTGTTTGAAATAATGATGATTTTTTTGTCAAAAATGCAGTTTCTAAAACCAAATAATTGAATCCTTTGGAGAGTGAAAGGGGTTTTTTTTGAAAATGAATATAATTTGGGAAAATGTTTTTGTGGTTTTTGAAAGTAATTGTGAAATTATATATAAGAAAAATAATATATATCATTGAAATGTTATTCATTGATGATAAAATGGTTTTGAAATTGTTAGGGGTATTTTTTAAAGTGGGATTAAATATGTCAATGTTTCATTTATCTTACTATTGGTATTCCTATGAATTATCACATATATGTATATGGATTAATGTATCTAGTATGTGTTAGTGGGCATGATCTAGCATGATATTTTATAAATGTGGGACTCCATGGAATACAAATGGTCGGTGTTTAGTTTGTAATACTAGTAATGTTTTCTGACAATGTCATTCAATAAGGATAAGATTTTAATTGATTTTAAAGGTAGGAGAGTGTGATGTCTCTTTTTGTTGTATGGAGTTTTCATTTTTCTTTCGGTATTTGTCTTGGATGTGTTGAATGTGTTATTGAGATGATGTTTATATTTGGTGTTGCTGATTTGAAAATGAGATGTGAAATTTTGATTAAAGATATATTTTCATTTGGTTTGGTGCTCCAATTTTCTTATTACATATCTATTGAGTTCTAAGGAACATATAAGAAGCCTCTATGAATGGTTCTATAATCATGTGTATTTTAGATGATCAATTGATTCTTTAGATTATTTTTTGTCCCTTATTAATTTGGAGTATGGTGGTTCTCAATATCAGGATTTAATCAAGGGGTTCCGATAGTTGAACCCTCATTATTTTTGTGGGTAGATGGAACTACGGAAAGTTAAAGAATGTATATAAAATATTGAGGAGATCATTGTTCAGATTGAATCTCTTGAACCACTCAAGCTAGATCTTTCCACTTTCATGTTAGAAGGCCAAATTCAGGAAGGTTGAAATATGTTCTTCAGCCTAGGCCATAGAATAATTACCCATGGGAATTATTTAAATCCTTGTTCATTCAATAATAATTCCTCGATGATGTGAAGATATCAATTAGTTCATGTTTTTATGGTCTTAATAAGTCTAATTTAATGATGTTTTATTATGCAAAGAGCTTCCCCATGCTAGTACCAACTCTCCAAAACCTCACCGATGATGAATTTTTGAAGGCTCAAATCATTGAAAGGGATCTACAATCATAATTTCTTCATGTTTTACCTTTATTCCCTAATGATTATAAATATGTTTTGAAGTGATCTATTAATTTTGATATCGATTTAATTTTTCTGGATAGTTGAAAAGAGGTACAAAACCAAAATTATTTTTGGCCACATCGGATTCATCATAGAGTAAGTTCTGGCTATGTCTTCATTATAGGAATCATGGGCATAGGAATTTTTGATGTTGTGAAGAACATAAGATCTCTCATACTTGTGTCAATTTCGGAAAATTTCCCAAAAAATTCTATGTTGTGCCAGGAAGTGACATGTTGCAAGATTCAATTCCTTAGATAACATTATAGATCATTTGGATCAATGTAGAACTAGTGCATGATCAATCAAAAGTGACTTTTTTAAAATTTTATTAATTAAATTATTGTAATATGTAGGGCTATCTTCTTTGGGTATGTAGAATGATGCTTCATGTAATTTTGGAATAGTTTTTTAAAGATATTGTCTTTTTAATGTTTTTATTGTTTTTCATATATAATTTTGGTGTTTATTGTCCCATGATTCATTTAATCTTATTTTTTGTATTTCATTGGGATTAAAAAGTTATAATTGATTGAGATGTCAATGTTTGTTTAAAATTCTTATATAGTGGGGAGGCCACCATGGGATGATCTTGTGATGAACTTAATATCTTTGTGTTCTTGATGGAGAATGTTTATGTTTTTGTAGCTCCGGAAAATCCCAATCATAGTATTTAAATGATCTGGATAGTGGTTCATGTAAATAATGCATGTGGATATCCTTTTTGGGTTGTGTTTCAAAAGGAGTGAGTCTTTTAGATGTAGTTTCTTCATTGATGTTTGATCTCTTTGGTATTATGTAATGTCTTCCTTCGATTTTTTTTTATCTTTTTATGATTTTATGATTGTTTCTTTTGTGAATCCATAGTTACTGGTTTTAAATTGAACCGGGTGTTGGTTCTTTGTTTTTTAGTTTTTAGAATTTATGGTGGGATTTAGTTCACCCTCAAATTCTTCCTAGGAAAATGAATCACTTTGGACTTTCTAGAAGAATAAGGTGTCATGGTGGGGAAATTTGTCACACCCCATCCCGACACATTCCCATTATTTTGTTTATTTTTTTTAAATAACATTAAAATAAAAATAATATAAAATAAATAAAGGTAAAACTAAAATAAAATTAATATAAATAACCCCTAATTCTATTCCTACCCCTTAGCATGCTTGACGCAGGCTCCCCCCACTAGTCGTGACCCCCCCCCCCAAAGACCTTTAAAAATGACCACAATTAGAAAATGGTGAACATCCCCTCTCTGTGATTCCATATGATTTATTCGGGTTCTTCGTTGGATCCAAATAGGTACATCTCTACCTCCCACTCCATTATTTTTTAATGATTTTACCTCATCCCATCTCCTATTTTACTTTCAGAAAACCTTAGATTATGGGTTAAGAAAATTTTGGTTCCTTATTCCATTTTTAGTGTTCTATATTGTGTTCTTGTGGGGTGGTTTTGGCTCAGTTGTAGTTTCTCACTGAATTACAACTCATTCTACACACAAAGAAGGAGATTCCAAGCCATAACATTTTTATGGGAATTTATTATTCCTTTTTAAATTTAAAAATGTGTTGTATGGTTTAAATGTGGGGTGTGAAAATGATTTATAAGTGATTTGGTAGGTGATACGATGGGGATGAATTTTATAACTGAAATTCCCTATGTTTTTTGTGATTTTATGTTTGTGTCGTTTCATGAAAATGTTATTATGGTTTCTTAAGATGAAAACATTTCTTTTAAAGGCACTATAGGTGGAAATAATTTTGGAATGTGTTTTTGATAGAATATTAAATACGGGACATGAGAACATGATTTTAAATTTTTGTAATCAATTGTAGATAGTTTTAAATTGTGAAATTAATTCATAAAAAATGATATTTTTTATGCAATAATTTTGAAAGGGTAATAGAACACGGATTTGGTTGGTGTTGGTGGTATCTTTTACTTGTTTTTAAATAGCAAATTTATAAATTGTGTAATTATTAGAGACATCATGTGAAATGGGTTTTTTATGAATGAAATGGAAAATGTATTAGTTGTTGAATGTTGGCATTTTTTTCAGTTTTAAATAATTTTTGAATTATTTAAATATGAGGTATCTTGTTTTAGATAGGAAATTATTTTATGTGTTTACTCCCTATAAGTTAATTAAATTGTCCATTGTCTCCTAGAATGGTTGTATACACATACATAAGGATGAATATATATATATATATATATATATCCACCATTAATATATTTCCTCAAAGAATGGGAAATATGTGTACTTTATTAAGAGGTATATATATATGAGTGTATGTGTAAGCAATTCTGGGGTGATATTCATCATAAGAATTGGGTGGTGAATTGTTCTAATTAGCTTGCTCCCATTTTGAGGAATGATCTCTTTGAATTGTCCTTTATGTTAATGAATTAATGATTTCTATAATTTTGAACTTTTATTTAATATTAATTAGTTTTGTAAGTATTTTAGAATAAATTTTTTTAAATAGAGTGATTTACTCTATGTATTTGAATTGCATGGAATTTTTTATAATGTGATTAGTATGTGTTAGATTAAATACTCATTTATACCTCTTAAATGTGCTTCAAATTTATGGATTTATGAAATGGGTTTTCATGTTTGTTTTAGTTTTCAATTTTTTTCCGTTTATTATTTCATAAATGGTATATCATGTGAAGGTGAATTGTCACCTGAAGGGCACTTTTATAGGAAATGGTCTGGGTTTTAAAGTGTGATGGAAATAGTTTTGTGTATTTTTATAAATGTTTTGATATAGTTGTGGTGCATTCGACATCTCTTTGAAAGATGGATGTATTGTTTAATAAATATTATTTTTGGTAGAAATGTTTAAGGGACCATTTGGACACATTGTGAAAATGATGAAAATAATTTATTATAAAAACATATATTGGCTGTTTCACATTCCATGCATTAGATAATGGATGGGATTTACTAAATTTGAAATCCTCATGATCCATTTTGGGGGTTCCACAGTTGCAATACTTTAAATTATATTTATTAAAAGGCATGATATTAGTCCTTGGGAGACTCAGGGTAAGACATATTGTGAATTATTATTATAATTATATATATATATATATATAATGATTTGAAGCTTCACTGGGATAAGTTTTCCTACACCCATTATATAACTATGACATGGGAAATAGGCATATTGAAAGAATTTTCTATGAATTATTGATTCACCGGTAGTTGACATACTCACATGTGGCTCATAGTATGTGGATATATTAGGTATTCTTTGTTATGGGATTGGGCCCCTCAGTCAGTAATGAATTAGGGTGGCCACTTTTTTAAGGTGATTTTTATTTCATCATGTTCAGCATGATACATGTTATGGGATCTCATGTATTAGTATGTTATTTATTTTTCTTCATTTCCTAGGATTTCCTATGTTGATTGGATCTTAGATTCATTCCCTGAGTATGAGATACATGTATGATTATTTACATTTCCCTTGTTGTTTGATTTTGGTAGTTCCTTCTTGTACAATATTTGGCTTTGAATGTCATCTGTTGTTTTCAAAATGGTTTATGAAAACTATGTTAAAATAAAATAGTTTTTCTTCCTCATTTCACAATTTGAATATATGGGAATCAAATTCCCCATGAAATTTTTCTTGAATCGCTAATAGAATGAAAATGGTTTTGGAAGTGAATAAGGTAAGTGGTTCATTATTTTATTTGATTAAAATGTGTACAAAATCATACATTTATATATTTTACTTCAAACCTTAAATTAATGTTTCATATGATTAAATTAAATGAATTTGGGAATATATTACCTGGGCATGACTTTCTTGTTTGAATAGTCATGCATATACTTGTTCTTTTTTATTCTCCTGTGCATGTTTCAGTTTGATCTCGATCATTGTGGGAGATGTTGACTCTTGGGATCATATAGTTACCCATGGGGTCATGCGGAGTTTATGGGCAATCATGTTATTTTAGTTTTATTTATCATTTTTTAGTGGTATTGTTTGGTTTCTTTATTTTGGGTTATTCTTCAATTATTTCACTAATTTATGTTTAATTATATTAGGATAAATTGTTATAAGAATCACTCTATTGATTCATTTAGTTATTATCACTAACTTAGTAGGATTGGGAATGCCTCTTGGGCCTTTTCCCTAGCTAGATTTGGTGACAGGTTTAGGGTCGACTCCGGTGGGTTCATGAAAAATATCATCACCTAAATCCATATCCACCTCCATAAAATGAAAATTTATTTTTGTTTGTTTGTATGATAAACATCAACCTAGAGAAATTGTGTACTCCATTATCCATCACTATCTCTCAAGACTGGATATAGTGATAGAATTAATGTTAATATGTGATATTCATTATATATTAATCGTTATTAACTTATAATATATCATTTATATTTTTACCTTTCCGTTCAAATAAAAATGATAATGTCGTTTGTGTGTATGTGTGAACTACCACCTCCATGAAGCGATGTGATTCGTTTTTCCTCACCACATCACAAGAATAATATATATATAAATATTTAAATTTTCAATATGATATTAATTATATTAATAAAATTATTTAAGGAAAAAATAATTATTACCTTTTTTCCAAACGACCATTGAAAATGGACATGCTACTCATGCATGTGTACGACCTACCATTTACATGACTATAATGTAGTTTATTTTTCAAAACCATAAATAAAAGTTTGAGGTAAATGTATAATTTATGTAGGAATGTTATTATTATTTCATTAATATTATTCTAGATATTATGGAATAATTAAAACTTTTACTATGTACATCATTCAAATTTTATTTTTAGACTCAGGTAAGGAATATAGTCAAAATATCTGAGATGAACATAAATGATTAAGTAATTGATATAACATGGTAATAATCTAAGTAAAAGGAATAACAATCCTTAAAAATTATATCATAAAAATAAATAATTACCCAATGTTTATAATTAAGGAAGATAAATATTGTATGTGATGAGTTTGAATCAACATTAGAGAAATTCTTTTAGAAAACTCTTTTTATGTTACTCATTCAACTATTTTTACAAAAGAAAAATAGTTTTTTCTCATATCTAAAATGATGGATATTTGTCAATTTCATGTAACATTAATGGTATAATTCTTTTTTTATAAGATTATAATTTAATTTTCAAATAATATTATATCATTTATGAGTATGCATCTTTCTAAAAATGAAATGTGATTTGAATGATGAAATTATATTATTTTTGTTAATGATTTTTGTTTTGTTCTTATTTATTGGTTCTTGTAAAAATATTTATGAGTATGGGTGGTTTTCTAATAAACCTATGGTGGGTGAGCCTGCTATAGCTCTCTAATTCAATGGGTAATTAGACAGAGTTAACAAGTTGGGTTTCTCTTAAGAGATTAAGTGAATATACTACAATGGGTATTTTAAATCTAAACATGATGGTTTATAAATATGTATTAGTGAGATCTATAGTAAATATAATATTGGAAATTCAACCCCTCAATTAGAAGGAATAATATAAAATTCCTTGAACAACTATTCTGTACAAGTTCAAGGTATATAATGAATATTATTTAGCACCAACATCTCTATAAATGATATTATTTCTATATGAGAAAGCATATCTATCTAAAATGATTTTTTCTATTGAAATAACCATCCTCAATGAAATTCTAATTTAAGTGGAATATTTTGGTGTGTTTGTTGACGAAATTTATATTATTATATGTAAAGAAGAGGTTGATTTTTTAGTTGATCTTATACTAAGGGCATTACCATTAACCATGAATACATATAGAATGTTGGTTGTGTGTCTTGAGGATATGAGTATGAAACTATAGAAGAATTGTGATAAATAGTTACTAAAACCCATGTGCTTCACCATTGCGTGAACAAGTCATCTTAGTCAAGAATAAGAATGGGTCAATGTGACATTTCAATGATTATAGTGAGATCAAAAAGATCCTGATAAAGAACAAGTATCCCATGACATTGATTAATGACATGTTTGATTATCCACATGGTTCATAATAATCCTCCATGGTGGATCTTTGGTCGGGATATTTCCATGTTATGGTTAATTAGTAGGATATCCCCAAGGGTGATTTTTTTACAAGATACAAGGGCTATGACTTCCTAGAAATTCTATTCAGACTATCTATCGCTCTATCAATTTTTATGGAATTGATGAATAATGTATTTAGATATTACATTAAAAATGATTTAGTAGTATTTATATATGATTTTCAAATATACTCCAAAACCAAGGAAGAGTATGAGGAGTATCTTAAAATTATTCCCAAGGCCCTAAAAAGGATAATGCTTTTGAACATTAATGAAAATGTGAGTTCTGGTAGAAGGAAGTCTCATCACTAGGGAATATCACCACATGCAATGTGATATCTATGGACACTTCATGCATAATGCAATTTAAGGATAGATGAGGCCAATATATGTGATAGATATCTATAGATTCTTTGGATTAACTCGGTATTATCATCACTTTATAAGAAATATCTCACGATTGAAAAAACCCTCTAAATGTGATAACTCTGAAGATATTCATGTTTGATTGGAATGAAAAATGTGAATACTGATTCAATGTTATAAAAATAAGGTATTTCACATTAGCTCTATAGAAACTTCCCAGATGATGATAAATTTGTGTAGTGTTTAATGACACTTAAAATAATGGCATGGGATGTGTGCTAATGAATAATTACAAAGGCATAGCCTATGCTTTAATTGAGTCAAAATATCATGACCAAAATTTCCCAACACAAGACCTAGATTTGGTTGAAATGAAATTCACTTTGAAAATATGGAGGCATTATATCCTTTGGGAGAATTGAGAAATATATACCAATCAAAAAAACCTAAAGAATACAATTACATAGAAAAAACAAATTATGAACCAATGACAATTGTTAGAGATGATCAAGGACAATGGTGGATCAATCCATTACCATCATTTGAAATAAAATGAATTGAATAATTCTCTAGGTAGAAAAGATCTAGAATTGTTTTCATTGATCTGAATTGATAAAGATACAATCTTATTATATTTGAAATGAATGGACATGGGAATCATATTGGAGAGAACATCGTTAATACTTTTACAAAATATTTCACAACCATCACTTCAAGAGAGGATAATGGATTATCAAATAGATTATTTGGGAATACGTAAGAGAGTGAAAACTATATGAAAAAGAAATCCTTATAGTTTAATTTTATTGAATAAAGAGTTTTATTATTTGGGTCAAGACTATGTGTACCATAAAATCCCATGTTAAAGAAGGAGCTATTGGATGATTCACATAGATCAACCTTCTATATCCATCATGGAAGCCCAAAGATGAATCCAGATCACAAAAATACTATTTTTGCAACAATTTAAAGACAGGTATAACAGAATATCAATTAAGATGTATTGTATGAATGAAATTGATGGAAGAAGGAAAAATATTTATGGGATTATGAAACCATTACCCATAACTAAATGGAAATGGGAGAACATCCCTGGGGACAATGTAACAAGACTTATGAAGACATCTAGATGAAATAATTCTATCAATGTTGCGGTGGATCATCTTAAAATATCTTCACACTTTGCTTCGTTTGGGTGAAACTCCCCTTGTATCAACATTAGTTGATATATATTAGAGAATTGGTGTGGCTAGATGGATTACCACTATCGATTATATCTGATCGAGCTCTAAGATTCACTTACATTTTTTTAGAAGTTCCAATCATGATATAAAAAATGATCTGGACTTTAGTATGGAATATAATCCTTAAACTGATGGCCAATCGGACTAGACTATTCATACATTGGAAGGAATTTTGATATCATGTTCTATTGAATTCAAAGGATGACGGGATCAACATATTCTTCTAGATAAGTTCACACACAACTGTAGTTTCTAATCAAGATTAAAAATTTCATCTTACGAATCTCTTAATGTGAAGAGGTACAAAACACATTCATGTTTGGATGAATTTTGGGGAAAAAAATTCTAGGTCATGAAATGGTTGTGGAAATTCTGGAAAATTGTAAGAGCATTATGTGGCACATCAATGATTATTAAAATTCCATTTCAGAACTTTTCTGTGAGTCGTTGATGATAACAACAATATTATATTGGGGATATTTTATTCGTCTATAAATCTAAATAGAATATTGTGGTGAGATTCACAAATAATGGAATGCATAGTCCAAGATACATCAAACCCTTTGTGATCCATGATTGCATTAGAGTAGTAGCCTTCCAACTATCACTCCCACATATCCTATCTCAAGTAAAAGATGTATTCCTAGTATCATTATTGTTAAAGTACATACCAAACCCATCAAATGTACTCCATACTGGTGTGTTACCATTAAAGAATGATGTTACCTATGAGGAGTAGTAAGTGAAGATCCTAGAACATAGAAATTATGTTCTATTAAAAAGGACAATGATCCTAGTCAATGTGCTATGGAGAAACAACAAGATTGAAGAAGTTATGTGGTAATGAGATTAAGTGATGAAACAAAGTTGCCCTCTCCTATTTTATTGTAGTATATTACAATTTCTAGATAAAATTTCTAAAGGGGGAAATATTGTGACATACCTAACTATTATAAATTAAATATCCCTTGTGATTTAATTAAATTTATTATTATGTAATTTGGTTTTAGATAAAATTGCACATTATTGGTTTTATTATATCCTATAATATTTAAAATACCATTAAGCATCATTAAAATTGATAAAATAACAGTTTAATAGGGATCTAATTATTAGTACAAATATAGGGTTTTATCAAATCCAATTGACACATAAAAAAGAAAATATGGCCTCAACCTATAGAATTATAACCTATGAGGCTCATTTATTAGAGATTCTAAGGGATAATGAGTTTATAGAATTTTTCATTAACCAATCCAATGCTGAGATAAATCCACTTAAGATGGAGGGAAACCATTTATAGGATGATTTCATGCTTATTGAGATCACAACCCAAACCATGTTTGCGAATCCACCCCACGAATGTCTCGCCATCTCACTCCTTACTCTTATATATTTCTTGGGATTATTAATTGTATTTTTATAAATACCCTATAAATACAAGTATATAGATTATATCTATAGATAATTTGATATATTTTCATCATATTATTAAAATATTATAAATAATTATTATTTTGATACAATAAAATTCAAATACTGTTTTTTGTTAATATTCAAATTCTGTTATTATATTTATTTTGGTAAACAAATGGATATTTTATGTAAATTATATTTTAATAAAATAATATTTTTAAAATTTTTTTTCAAATATAAAGGTTAAAAAAAATTTATGAAGTCAAATGTATTTTTTATAAGGGTTAAAAAATTGTTATTGTCAAAGAACCAATCAATTCATAAAAAAATAAAGATTTTATTTTAAAATTCAATGTTCCCATATTTTGAAAATTACTAAGAAAAAATGAATAGTATTTTTGTAATTAGAGTATTAAAATTATCAAATAGTTAATTTTACATAATTTTAATAAATAGTTGAAATTTCAGGTAAAAATTAAATATCTTATAAATATACTTTCTATATTATGACATCATAATTACCCAAATGTAATGTAATAAACACTATAAAAGGTACCAAAGGCCAAATAAAAGTTTTATATTTAAAATAATGAAATTTTATGTTTAATTTATTAGTTATTTACATACAATATTAATCATCCAAAATTATTATTTTATTTTATGGTTTTAAAATGATTTCTTAAAGAGTATGAATCACCTTTATAGAAGAATGGAATTTATATTGTTATATTCGGAACTTGGAATTATTAAATAATTAAAACCACTATCTTTTTAAGAATCCATGTTAAAATAACATTGGGAGATTTGTGTTTTTGTTAATTTTATTATATATAGTCGAAAACCTGTGTTTGATAATTAATAATGAAATCCCAACTAATTTATTATGTAAATAAAACAATGATCCCTATTCACTTCACAAAAACTCAATTAATGACGTCCTTAATCTTACCTCACACATATATAGTATTAAAAAGGTTACACCAATCTCTCATGAAGATCCTCCCATGCATTTGGTGTAACGCACTCAAGTAAGGGATCCTTACCTTCACTTCCTTATTCATGTTTATTTGTTATATTATGCCTTATAATTACAATTATTTATGTACGGATATGAATTTAAAATTAAAAATTACTTAATATTTGACATTAAAATGATTATAAACTCTTTAAACTCTAAGAAACCATTTTTATGAATTCTTATGTGCCACCCTTACGCAACCCAAATATCACCATATTTCTCCATACCAAAACAATTGTATTGTGAATACCATACCAATTTCTACTAAAGGGTGTTAATAATTATACATTTAAACTTATTATATTTTTATGTTACATGTATTTATTTGACACTCCAATATCTTGTAATTAAATATAATGTTGAATGATTCCATGTTATAGGATCTCTATGGCACACTTAAGAAAATGAATGAATGGAATTTGACATGTGTGCCTAGAATTATATAGCACTCCAATGACATGCATAGTTTGTAGTCCCATGAAAAGTCATGTTGGGATGAGGAGTGAACATATTATTTTATGGGACTCATTCCATCATTATGATTATGTATTTATCCTAGACCTATTTTAATAATTTAGTGTTTTATGTTGTTTCAAAAATTCCCATGTGACCTTTAGGATTATCACGATATATCATGTATTATTATTCTAGTTTATTTTATTCAAAATTGATATGAATATTTTCTAACTTGTATTACCTAATTCCATTCTAATTACCTTATTGGACATTATAGATCACCCCTTTATTTTTTATGTCTCTAGGTTTTCCAATGCAGTTTTATGTACAAGATTGTTAAGGATTTTTAAAATAAATATAATGTATTTCATATTTCAAGATCATATGTAATTTCCCTAATTCCCAAAGACACTAGGATTATAAATCATTCCAGATGTATTAAGTGTAATATTATTTAATAAATCATTTTTTACTTATAAATAAAGGGTAGGGTTATTATATGTTTTGAGTAGTATTACACAAAATAATTATGATTGGATATCCAATAAATAAATAAACCCTAACATTTAATACTCATGATTAGACTAACGATTTGTTATGTAACCCTAACTCCCTCTATGATATCATAAATGATATCATCATTGTTAATTTTTATATAAATTTATAATAATTACCATGGATAGATGAAAAAATAAGAAGGAGGATCCTGCATAATTATCCAAACTAAACATTACTATCATGAAATTACTACCTCCATCTTCGGGATGTTGGGAACCATCTCATCAAATATTAAAATGGATACCACCCCAAAAATAAGGATTCTCACTAGATGTAGAGTCCCACTATAATTATTACAATGTGATTTATTTCACAAAACCTTCTCTAATGTAGAATATGTTTATGAATATGATATACACACCAAATGTAGAGGGGTAGGTCATGGAAGATGAAGAGATTAAAAAATATCTGGTAAAAGAATTATATAGAGTTCATGAAATGCCTCTTTTGATTCAATTTATACTGTAGAAACTCAAAAATATACAGATCCTCAACAACAACAGTATTGTCAATCTAAAGTTGAATCATTCAATGCCTGTTAATATCCATTTAAATTGGAGGAATGAATATATAACTTGTAATTTTAGAGTAATTTTTTGAATGTGGTATGATCAAATAAGTCCAATCCCTGATTAATAAATGATCCCCCAAATCCTTATAAAGAAATACATCTACATGCATAAGATGTCACACCCTCTAATCCTCTTGTTAGAGAACAACCTAATTAAATGATTCATGGGACCTGAGTATTGAATTAGTAAATCTTGAAATCGTTTTTCATTATCCAATCCATTCTATAAATTCTAGAGTAATATCACATCTCAGTAGTGTTCTTTGAAGAACTCATTATATCCCTTTTGATAACTCAAGAGTTTAATTATTATGTTTTTATAAAATAAGGATATTTTCTATATAATAGTTAGATTGAGTCTCACATTGTCATCTCTAACATGAAAACATATCTTAATGATACTATTCTTGGACACATCGAATAATTGTACATATCTATAATGGTAAAAAAAATAGACATCCTTTGGGCCTTGATTGATGTTGTATACAAAATTAATCACATACTATTCCATAATCTTCATTGCATGGTACATTGTGAGGCTAACATATTCCATTCCAACATGATTATATAATATATTTAAAATATGTTAAAGAAACCACTATGAAGAAACAAATACATAACCCCGTTTGGAGAATATATCTCTAAATCATCATATATGGTTGTCCTTTGTGACACAACATTCAACAATAAGTTGGGAAGACCATTATAAGATCGAAATAGTATATGTAGATGCACAAATACAAGAAGGGGGTGCGTTATTGTTTTAAAAACCTTTATATCTATCCTTGATGAAATCTCTGTTTAATAAAGTTAAACAATGTATGTTCACAAACCTTTTTTGTTTAATATATAAAAGAATAATCGGAAGGGCCTAAGTTGAATTGTAAGAAACCAATTATAAAACAAGTTGGACATAAAGATAATTATGAAAGATTATCTTAGGGAAATATTATACCTTAAAGAGTATAGAAGGTAATTTATCTGAGTAATTAAAATTATATGGAAGTATAAGAAATTTAAACATTATATTTTTTAAAAAATACAATTGAAATGAAACATGTAATAATAATAAGTAAAAAATTATGAAATCTTTTAACACAAAGAGTTGGGTATCCCACATCCTAGGATAAAGGTCCCTTGATTACTGCATTTCAGAATGCCTATCTTACCCACACTAGGGTAAGCCCTTGATAAGAATATTGGAATCTGTTTTGCTATCACACAAGAACACAAACAATAATATTGATAGAAACATTGTCTTCATATCCCCGGAAACCCTTGATTATACAATAGAGGGCTTCTGGGGATAGGAAGATAGATGTTCCAACTACCTTAATGTTCTAGGGCTTTTGGGGAGAGAAATATATACTCTTATATTCTTATCAAAGTATTATCAAGGTGTGGGTAATATAGAAAATCGTGAATGTATAAATCAAGGGAATGTTACCCAAGGTTATTGGATACCCTAATCTTTGAGTTAAAAAGGATTCCTACTTCTATAATTATTGTTTATACAAGTTTCATTTCAATTATAATGTGTTAATGAAAGAAAGTAAAACATATTTATACTTCCTTATAATTTTACCTACTCTGATAGATAAGATTCTATATGCTTTAGAGTAGAATCTTCCTCTAAGAAAAACATGCTTAAGATTCTTTATGTCTAACGTGTTTATGTTTTGGTTTCATACAACTGGACCATGGCCCTTATAATTATACCATTATGTATGAAACAAATAGGGAATGTGAACTTACCTTGTTTATCTTTTTTAAAAATAGATGTTATTAAGTTAAAAAACGTTTTTTAACTCCAATTCACTCAACTCTTATCGTTGAGCATCTATATATACTATTTCTATCCGGCAATTTGTATCAGTGCTTTATAAAAACATAGGGATTGGGTTTTATTTAACAAAAATGTTTCCTACCATTGTCAATGACATTGACACATAGTAAAAAAAAGATCACTTTCAGGTACAAAATAATTATTAAAAAAATTGGTTTTGAGTCAGTATATGAAAATCCAGAACTATTCTTCAGAGGATGAAGTTTTCAATACATTTTATCAAATTAATTCATTCCTAATGTATAATTTGATAAATTTCTTTATTTAAAAAATAAAACATTATTCTAATGACCAAATTCTTATCCTCAATGTCATTATTTTTAGAACATTAGTTATTCTTTAAAATATTTTTCATAGAAATAACATTTTCATGATTTTTAGAAATATTATGGTTTATATAATTCACTAAAAGAGGGGGTCATTTTATGTTTTAGAGAAATTTTTTAACCTTAATTAAAACTATGTTTATCAATTTTAAACAAGGTAAGTTCACAAACACACTTTTTTATTACATGAAGGTATACATGGATGGGCCCAGGTCCAATTTTATGAATCCAATACTTAAACAAGATAGAATTGCATAAACATAAGAAAGATTATCTTAGGGGAAGATTATATTGTAATGTGTATAGAATCATATCTATCAGAGTAAGTAAAATAATAAGAAAGTATAACCATATTATAATTTCATTCTTTAACAATGTATAGTGGAAATAAAACATGTAACAAAAATATTTAAACAAGTTGGAAATCATTTAGCCCAAAGAGTAGGGTATATAAAACCTTGCATAAAGGTCTCTTGATTTATAAAATCAAGAAAGTCTATCTTATACACACCTGGGTAAGCCCTAGATAAGAATATCGGAATCTGTCTCGCTATCTCTGCAAGACCTGGAACATTAAGGTTTCCATCACCTCTTTGTTCTTATCCCCAGAAACCCTTGATTGCACTTAGGAAAAATAAGAGTCTCACAAATCTTGATGAATAAGATGTTCATGGTTAAAAAATGTTTTCATAAAATGTACACGACACGATAGTCTTTCTCTATATTGAAATAACTTCACAACATTTAATCACCAGGTTCACAAATCAATAGATGAATTAATAGAGATTATTTGAATGATCTCTTACTTATAAAAAACATCAAGAGCTGCCTCCCTCCTCAAATAGTCATATTTTTCTGTGAATCTCAGAGGGGCCTGTACACATGTCACTCAATAAAAGGTAAGATAGAAACAAATTTTACAACATTTTTTTATTGTTTCAAAATAATCTATAAGAAAAAAGATTTAGATAAACCAAATATAAATGTTTGGAATCTATGAAAAAATATAATTCCCAGTCTAAACATTTTAACAATATAATTAAAGAAAAAAATTGATATTTGTATTCTAATTTACAATGAGTTATGAATATGAATTCTACAGTTTTGGAGTCTGCATTTTTATGTATTCAATGTTTGAATTCTGATGAATTAGAACCCATAATTCTATGCAATTCAGAGTTAGAATTCTGAGGAATTTAGAGTCTGAATTTCATATATTTAAGAGTCTAAAATTTAGAGTCTTTGAAGTATCAAAATAGAATATTTGATATCAAAGGAACTATAAGATTTTTTGTTTTTATATAAGGATACTTATTTTTGACATAGTAATAAAATAGACATGATTTTTTAGAATACATTAAATAAGAAATGAAAACCCAGGTAAGAATTACACTTTTATTATAGAAAGAATATTTTCCTTATGAAAATAATTCTTTTAGGAAGACAAATTTCCTTATGAAAATATGTTTTTGTCTTTAAAAACACATAGGAATGGAAAAGTCATAATGAAAACATATTGACTCAACAATATAACCCGTTTGGGAAATCACAAACAACATTTCAAAAAATGAATAAAAGGGATAACTAATTTACTTTTTAAACATTAATAGAAAAATATCTCCCTTTACTTTTGATCCATGATTAATACGACTAACTCCCTCTTTGGTGTTGAATCTCCTAAGTATTTTATTCTTTTATATCTTCAATATGTTACAATTTCTTTCATAAGAATTTCTTCTTTTTGTAGAATCCCCCTTACATCTTCTCTCCCTTACATGGGTAATTCTCTTCTCTTTACCTAATATTCAATTGATCATTCTTTTGTCCCCTTTTTGATTATCAGAAAAGAATAGAGAGAATTAGAAAACGGGACATGAAAGATTATAACTATAAAAAACAAAATAATTAAAGGTTAAAACAATTCATTATAATAGGAATCATAGATACAGGTAAAAAATATAATAATATATCAGAATTACATGAAAATCATTTATCCTTTTTTTCCTTCAGCTTGATCTTCCTCAATGTTTTCTTTATCTTCTTGAGCTCTTTATGATCATCATCAAACCGCTTGAGCATCTGTTCCTGATCATGATTCCTATTTTCTAGAGCATAGATTTTTTCATCATGAGACATTCAGATTTCTTCTTGAGATTACAGAAATTCTTCTTGTTGAATTAAAATTTATTTTAACTCTTCACTTAGTTTGGGTTATCTTCTCAAATTTACAGCAATTGGATTTATCATCCCATTTAGATCATTATACTCTTACTTTTGGTCTACTTTCTCAAGATTCATCTTTTCTAAAAAACTTGTCAAAATGCTTTTAATTATACCATATTACTTTTCAAAAACATCTTTTACTGAATCATAGAATTCATAAAATCTTCTCAAGTCTTCAATAGTTCTTTTGATCCAGTTTTTCCTTACATGTTCTCCTATGAGTATCATAACCAATATGAATATATTTGAAATCATCATCTAGCTTGCATAATATTTCCATGAGAATGATTTCCAAATCTAACATTTTATTGTATGAATGTTGAAGAAACTAAAATTTCGAATCAATACTAGGGATCGATGGTATTGTGTTTAATAAATACTTTATGGGTTGAACAACAAAATCTTGACCCATCAAAGATGATAACTCAGAATCACATTCCCTTACAAGAGAGGATTCTTTGTTTAGATCATCGTCTTTTCTATTATATGAACAACCAACATATTTCTTATCTTTAATAACCATATCCTTTTTAAGTGTCTCATCAACCACATGTTTTCATTTATCAAATTTGGAAAATTATTTTTTAGCCTTTGGAGACTCATAGTCACTATCAGTGAGTTGAACTATCTTATCTTCATCAACCTATTATTTCTCAGAATCACCCATAACATCATTTGGTTATATGAAATCATGATTACTACTTTCATCATTAGTAGGTTTATCAACATCTTCATATCCATAATCCTCTTTTCCCTTAGAAACATATTTGGTTGGCTAAACCTAGGATGTCCGGATTGAAAATATATTAGAAAGACATTCCTTATCATGATATTTTTCAATTTTATTTTTCACATCTTCACTTTAATCTCCTTCTTCATCTTGTTCTTCCTCAACTTCTTCTTCTTGGACTATCTCTTCCTCCACAACAGGTTCTAGAATTGAAAATTTCTTTCCATGATTCTTTGCTATAATTGTTTCATTGAGAAATGATTATGGTATCAGAATCTTTTTTATTCCATCTCTGTATCATTAAGTATGGCTTAGAAAATTTCAGCTTGTGAAATTTTCTTCATTATCATATTCCCTTTTTCTTGTTTTTCTATCTCTTCAGTAGCTTGATTCTACAGATCCTTTTCCTAAACAAGATCTAGCCCAAATCATAGATCTCCTTTTCTTTTCTGGTTATTATGTTCCCAACACGTATCCACCACATCATCAAAAAAACGTTTTTTGTCCTTTCACCTTTGGAGGAGTTAACTGTGTTTCTGGAACAATAGGTTTTTCTTTGGTTTCCCGTTCCTTCTTTTTTCACATCTTTCGATCATTCATAGAAGATTCTACATCTTACCCTTTTTTGATCAAGGCCTAAACTTCACTTTCTAAATGATCATAAAACTATAATGATTTAATGCTGAAGTTGACATTCATTCTCTTTAGAGTGGCATAACTATTCAAAATTATCTTTAATTTTCTAGTTTTAAAACTTCTTGGGATTATAATTTATTCAAATAATAGTACTATGAACTTTGAAAAGATCGTTGGATCCATGATTCTCTGAGACATTAGTGTTCCATCCATGATGATAGTGATTTTTAGGAGGATGTACATCACCAGATTGACCATTCTCAGGTTAACAAAAAATTCTAATAGAAAGATATAAAATTTCATTAAACTGTCCTTTTCACCCATTCCCGAAATGAGTAGACTATGTACCCATAAAGTTAAAATTCTAAAAATTGTTGAAAGATGGTTGATATTCAGTGATTTTACACCCTTGAGTATGAGGAACTCGAATTAATTTTCCTTTTCAGTGCTTCAGGATGGATTTGGAAACTTGTGAGAGTATAAAATTTCTTTACTAATATAACGGATACCAATAATATTTGATTTCATATTAAAAGATAGAGAATAGTTTTTCCCATATCTCTTGAATGGAAACTTCTCCCTTCAACTTTCCTCATAAAAACATATTGTATCATAAAATTCTATAATTATGTCTGGATAAACTAAATTCAGTCTCTTTGGCTTTGAAACACAAAAACTCTCTTAACCTTTCAGTTTTATGTTTTTCATTATCAAAGAATTATACTTAGAAAAGAAATTTTTTTCAACTAGCCTTTCCCTATAGATCACCCAATCCTTGATTTCCTTGGATAGAGACATCTGATTTGGTAAAAAAGGTTCCTTGTGACATTTAGAGTGTAGGAATACATGGAAAACTAAATGATCTAATTGAATGTGAGAAAATATACAATACACAATTTCTTGAAAACCGATGTGGGGAAAGGAATAAGGGGACTTTATATTGGGTTTGAGGTGATGGTTCAAATTCCACATTTGATCCAATGGTTGAAATAAGAATGATTCAATCTGTCAGTTGATATTAATACCAATGAAGGATTTTGTAAGTTCTACAATTTTTTAGTTTTACGGTAAAATTGAATTTAATGAAATTGAATCTGAAAGTGTTTTCTAAAAATAGGTTAAATACCAACAAGTAAAAAATACAATTACCATAATTTATGTATGAAAACATACCATCTGGATTTCTTAAGAAAAAAATATAGTATAGATAATTTTTTTCTTGAACAAACATAGATTCCAGAAAATGTATTTAAGGAAAGAAAATTTGGTATTTCAAAAAAATTTTGTTAAAGAAATTAAATGTTTGATTCCACAATTTTGGGTTGAAAAAAAATTTTAATAATGAAATAATTGATTAAAGAAAAAAATTTGTGTTCTAAATAATTTGAATGAAAAAATTTGTAAATAATCAATTATAATCCCCATATTAAAAGGTTCTTCATAACATAAGGAGATTTATTTTTAGAAAAATTAAATATGGAAGACTAACTAAGGGTTATAATTCCAAACATTTTTTAATGTATTAAAATCTATCATACGGTAATTATTTTGTTGAAATAACAATAAATTGATCATGCATTTTGATAATTTTTAAAATGACATCTCCTTTAATTGTGTCGTCCCTAAGAGAGTGATGCCTAATATCAATGTGTTATGCATGGTAGTGACGTGTTCAAATTTTTCTCAGGGCAATAAAACTTGTGTTATCACATAATATCTCTATTTTCGTAAAACGCATTCCATATTTTATGGGTGTGTTTTGCATCAACATCACAAGTGTGAAACAATATCCAACACCTATATATTCAGCTTCAGCACTGGAATGTGCTAAATAGTGTTGCTTAATTCATGACCAAGAAACTAATGAATCTCCTAATAAATGACTATTTCCAAATATACTATTTATATCCATTCTACATCCACTAAAACCAGCATTAAAAAATATTTTTAAAACAAAATCATTTCATGATGAATTAAAAATTCCTAAATCGAGGGTTCCCTTTAAATAGAAAAAAAACAATTTTTACTGCTTTTAATTGAGATTTATGTGGATTAGATTGATATATTTTACATAAGAATAATAGAAAAATTATATATGTTCGACTAGACATTATGTATAATAATCGTCATATCAAACCTTTAAAATATGTTTGATCTACGGGCTTCCCAGCATCATCAATATTTAGTTAATTTTAGGTACCGATTGGAGTTTTTATAATTTTAGTGTTTTCATATCCATACTTATTGAGAAGATATTTAATATAATTATGTTTAGATATATATGATCTTTCTTGTTGTTATGAAATTTTAAGGCCAAGAAAAAATGGTATCTGACCCATCATATTCATTTAAAACACATATTTTATATGATTTTCTAAAAAATCGGTTATGGACTCTTGAGTTAGTCTGAATATAATGCAATTAACATATATTTTAACAATCAAAACATTATTATTATCATTCATTATAAAAAATATTTGGATAAATAGTTCCCCTAACTTAATTGTTTTGTAATAAAAATCATCTAAGATTATTATACCAGGATCTCGGGGTATATTTAAGTCTATATAAATATTTGGTAATTTTTAAAATGTGTTCAGTGTGTTTTTGTGTCCTCAAAAGTATGTTGTTGTTCAAAATAAACTTCTTCTTGAACATATACATTAAATAAATCACATTTCACATCCATTTGAAAATGATGGAAATTAAAGACAACTGTAATGTCAAGTGAAATGAAAATAGATTCCATTCTAGCTACAAGAGTCTATGTTACATCATAGATTATTCCTTCTAGTTGATTATAGAATTTAGTAACTAATATTGCTTTATTTATTACTATTATTCCATTTTCATCACAATTATTTCTAAAGTCCTATTTTACTCTAATAATAGAAGTTTCCTAATGTCTTCCAACCATGGTCCAAACATTGTTCCTTTTGAATTCATTTCACAAATCTTTCATTGATTTAATATATTAATCATCACCTAAAGCTTCAACAGTTCTTTTTTTGTTCAAATTTGTAAAGGAATTCTAGATGTTCTACTACAATCTTAATGAACTTCTAGCCCTTAAAAGTTGATTTACGTCACCAATGATACTATCACTGAGATGATTATTAATAAACAACTGATTTGAATTTTTTAAAACCTGTTCATCTATGTATAGTAAAAAATCATCTAGCTTCGATACTTTAGAAACATTTTCATGGTCATATTATTTAATAGAATAATCTTCTATCAATGATTGATAATTTGTTTTTGAAAACACATTTGGAGATTTTGTTTGTGGTTGTTTAAAAACAAAGGGATTAGACTCATAAAATTTAACATGTAATATTTCTCCAACATTATACGTATTTTCACTAAAAACTCTATATAGATTATAGGTAGAGGAATAGCCTAGGAAAATTCTATCAATGGATTTAGGTGCCTATTTATTGATGTTATCATTAGTATTCATTATGAAAACATTACAATCAAATACTTTGAAGTAAAAATGTTTTGGTTTTCAACTAGTTTTAAATTTATAAGGTGTTTTGTTATCAAAATGTCTGATTAAGACTCCATTTATAGTATAAAAAATAGTATTAACAGCTTCAACCATATATTTTTTAAAAATGGAAATTTACTCCACATTGTTAAAATTATTTCATAACGAATTTGATTTCTTATTTCCACAAAAAAATTTTATTGAGGGGTTCTTGGTTATGAGAAGTTATGAGTAATTCCTTTCTTACTACAAAAATAATCAAAATATGAATTTTCAAATTATCCCCTATTGTCATTATGAATAATTATCAAAGGAAGGTTTTTGTCCTTTTTTACATCGGCTTTAAAAGTTTTTAAATAAGAAAAAGCATCATATTACATTTTTCAAAAATAAACCCATGTAAAACTGGTATAATCATCAACTAATCAAAATACATGGTAATTTCCTCCAATGGTTCCAATTTTTTTTAGTGAAAAGATCCATATCCCTGAGAAATGAAAGGTCTTGGCTCATAAGGTCTTCTATGTTTAGTGTATTATCATTCCCATCCCTTTGGGAAAATTGAATAAAATCATCCATGGAATTGAGTACTAAAAATTTATCATTCATAAAATTCACATGGTATCCTTCATCACACAATTGAATTATGATAACGAGGTTTTGATTAAGACCTTTAACAAATAAAACATTTGAAATAAAATTTCTTTCAAGAAGAGAAATGTTACCTATACCAGCAATTTCTCCCAATGAATTATCTCTATAAGTTAATTTTCCTACTTTAATTTTTATAAATTTTTCAAAGAAGATATTGTTACCAGTCATATGCCAGGAACATCCACTATCCATGTACAATGTGTTTTTCTTTCTAAATTCTTTAATTTTCAGAAAATAAAAAAGATAGTCTTTCAAAATCTATACATTCTTGTAGCCTTAAATTTCAAAAAGTAAAATAAAAGGAATCCACATTTTATTACAACAATAATCTTATGAAAACTTAAGTATAGGTTTATATTTTAAAAACAATTATCCCAATGTTCAAAGCATTGACTCTTAGTGACAAAGGGAGCACATTGGGATACAATATAATTATTACTAAAAATAGGTTTTAAGTGAGTATAAACAAATCCATAACTATTTTTAAGAGGAAGAAGCTAAGAATAAATTTTTTCAAATTACATACTTACTAATGTAAAATGATATAAAAGTATCCTTAATGTAAAAATTTCAGACTATAGTCTAATGACCAAATTCTAATTCAAAAAATGTCAATAGTTTTAGAACATGATTTATTATCTAAAATATATTCCATTGAAATAATATTTTCAATATCATTAAAATGTTTCTCCTTATAATTAACATCGTTATAGTTTTTAGAAATAATTTCAATATCAAGAGTTTTGTTATCATGGTATTTAGAATAATATGATACATCATTAGTTATAATAGAAATTCTAGAGTTTTATTTCTCTAACTTCTTTTTTATCTTAAAATTCACATTTTCAAGTAGTTTAAAAATCCAATAATCATATTCAAATGATGGTAAGGTATTATATTCTGATGATGATGATTAATCATCGTAAAATTCCTAATATTCTTCATTAGGAAATTTTTCATTTAAAGAGATTTTTGTTAAGGATTCAAAAAAGTATACCTTAGCCATAAGATAATGATTTTCAATAGGTAATATGACTATAAGACCAATAATATTCTTAATAAAAGATTCATAATCTAAAGATTCATCTAAAGAGTCACCACCACCATAACTCTAGGTATAATTAGCCTTTATGACTTTCTTTGTCTTATATTTCTAATAATTTTATATATTTCTTTCAGAATACTTTTCCTTTTTATATTTTCTCTTAATCATAGGACAAGCAGGTCTGATATGTCCAGAGCATTTCTCATTCATAATCAATTACATTGATATATTTCTTGTACTTTCTATATTTCTACATATATCTGTTATAAAGATATTTATTTCTAACAATCATGTTCATCCTTCATGCTTGATTGTCTAATTCCATATCTGATTTTTCACTGTCACTCGATTTAGATATTACAACATCTTTCTGGGCATTGGATCTAGTTACCATTTCTAGAGACTTTGATTTAGATGTAGTAATGAAATCTACACTTCCATTACCATTTTTTATAAATCATTATCTATTTTAATTCATGTTCCATGCTGAATAAGTGTCATAAATAACTAATCAATAGTAATGTTACATACCATTGTATTCTCATCAATGGCTATCCTCTTTTATTCCCAACCAATGGGCATTATAAAAATTAACTTATAAAAAATGACAACTTCATCAAGTCCTTTGTCTACCATAGATTGAATACTATTAACAATGGTAAAAATTCATTGATTTACTTTTCAAACTGGTTTACTATAAGTAAATAAGAATCCATGATATTCGGCTCTTAACATACCTCTTCTAGTTTCAATCACCGTAGAAGTTCCAAAATTTGTATCCTCATGTTGCTTGTATATATAGGTGGAATATTCACATGAAGATATTTAACTATATATATTTCTATTCAAAGAACACAAAAAAAGTATTTTTTACCTTTTAGATAAGTTGATATTCTCTTTCTCTTGTTTTCTGAAGGCTGGGACTTCCTTTCCTGAAATTTTGTATTCACTAGTAAGCATAAAAAAAGTTTCTAGTCTAGTGCTAATAAAAAAGTCTCCATCATATCTGTCCAGTAATCATAATCATTACCATCAGAAATTGGTGGTCTTGTATGATTAAGGATTCCAATAGAACCAATATTCAACCTTTCATTCTATAAGAAAATCCAATTCCCCAAAACATTTTAATAGTAAATGATTATAATCAAATATAAAAATCATTAAGAAGAAAATTTAAGAAAGAAAATTAAGTCATGAAAAAACCTTGACTAGGAAAACTTCTAACTATGTATATGTATTTCAGATACCTTCTCTAATTTCAATTTTTTCGATTGAAATTGTATATGTAGATGCTCAACTACAAAAGGGTAGTGAAATGTAGTTTTTAAAAACATTAGTTTTTAACCTTAAGAAAAACTATGTTTACAAAATTTAAATAAGTAATGTTCACAAACACTATTTGTTTCTTACAGAAAGGTATAATTTTAAGGGCCTTGGTCCAATTATAGGAAACAAAACATAATCATGTTAGACTTAAGGAATCATAAAAAAATTTATCTTTGCGGAATATTATACCTTAAAGCATAAAAAATATTATCTATCATAGTATGTTAAATAATAAGGAATTATAAGAAAGTTCT
Source organism: Viscum album (assembly GCA_963277665.1). Classification (NCBI taxonomy): domain Eukaryota; kingdom Viridiplantae; phylum Streptophyta; class Magnoliopsida; order Santalales; family Viscaceae; genus Viscum; species Viscum album. Next base: position 129,974,694 of record OY728134.1, on the reverse strand, counting down.
AATTTCATCGTTTAACACAATACAATGGAAATAAAACGTGTAACAACAATATGTAAACAATTAGAAAAATATTTTAAACCAAAGAGTAAGGTATCCAATATCTTTGGGTTATGGTCTCTTTATTTGTACATTCAATAATTTCTATCTTACCCAAAACACGGTAAGCCCTCGATATGAATATTGGAATCTGTCTTGATATCTGCGTAAGCCCTTGAAATTTAAGTTAGTCATCACCTCTAGCTTTCTATCAATAGAAGCCCTCAATTGTGGTGAACAAAAATAAGAGTCTCACAAATCATTTTGAAAAAGATGTCATGGTTGAACAAGATGTTAATGAAACTCACAATGCACAAGAGTCTTTCTCTCTCTTAAAATCAAATAACAAAATGTAATATATATGACCATCAATAGAAATATGAATCAATAATGATCTTGTATGATGGATATCTTATTTTTTGGAAAAAAATTCAATGGTCGACTGTATCCTCCAACTGTCATATTTTCCCTTGAATATGGTAGGGACTTGTACATGTCTCACTCAACCAATGGTTAGTTAGAAGAAAATTGTATGACATCATTTTATTATTAAAAAAACATGTGTAAGGAATATGATGTAGCTTAGTGAAATATTGATATCTGGAATCTAGGGAAAAATTGAATTCAGAGTGTAAACTTATAAACAATCATATTTTAGAAACAAATGGATATTCAGATTCTGTTTGACAAAGAATTTTTAATCTGAATTCTAGTGTGTTTGGAGTCATAATTTTTATGAATTCAGAGTTTGAATTCTGATTAATTCAATGTCTGAATTCTAATGAATTTAGAGTCGGAATTTTGAGAAAATTGGAGTCTTAATTCTTGCATAATTCGGAGTCTAAATTCTGAGGAATTCGGATTCTGAATTTTAGAGATTTTAGAGTCGGTATTCTGAGGAATTCGGTGTCTGGATTTTAGATAATTGAGCGTCTGAATTTCAGAGAATTCAGATTCTAGAAATATAAGACTTGATATCCATGGATCAATATGATTCTTGGATTTTAGATAAGGATACCCATTTTTGACTTTGTAATAAAATAGACTAGGTTTTGCGAATTCATTGAAAAGGATAATGAAAATCATTGTAAGGGTAAAACATTTCATAGAGAAAGAAATTTTTCATTATGAAAACAATTCTTAGAGAAACATAATTTTACTTATGAAAATGTGTTTGTGATTTTCAAAACATAGATGAATTGATATTTTATAAGAAAAACTTATTGACTAAATATTCTCAGCCTTTTTGAAAAGCACAAAAAACCATTTGAAATAGAATATAATGAATAAAAAATTTATTTTTGAACTATAAAATAAAAAATTATCTCCATTTACTAATGAATCATGATGAATATGATTAACTCCACCTTAGGTTTTGAAATCCCTAATGATTGTATTCTTGTCATTGATAGAGAAGTAAAATTTTCGTGATTAAGAATGTCTTCTGTAAGTAGACTCCCCCTTCTTCAAAGTCCCACATACTTAGGAAATTCTCATATTTTTTACATCATATTCATTTGAACATTCTCTTCTCCCCCTTTGTGATTTTCAAAAATGAAAATAGGGAATGAAAAAATAGAACCAAAAAGATTATAACTATACAAAACAATACAATTGAGGATATAAAAATTTACATTATGATATGAAATATTTGTACAGGGTAAATAATATAACAATATATCAGAATTAAATGCAAAAATTTCATCCTAATTTTCCTTCAACATGATCTTCCTGAATCTAACCATTAATTTCTTTTCTCTATATGATCATCTTCAAACCTCTTGAGCATCTATTCCTGGTCCTGATTCTTCTTTTCTAGAGCCTTGATGATTTCATCTTGAGACATTAGGATTTCTACCTTTGACATAACTAATTCTTCTTACTAATTGTACATTTATTGGAACTCTTTTATGATTTCTATTTAAATATTAAAATTTAATGAAACTAAATTTTACTTCTAATTCGTATCATTATCCTCTTTCTTCTAGGCTACTTTTTCTGGATTTATCTTTTCTAAAAAACGTTTTTAATGGTTTTTAAATCTATAATCTGACATATCAAATGAATATTTTACCAAATCTTAGAAGTCATAAATGATTCTCATGTAATTAATCATTTTTAAACCATTTTCTTATTTACTTACATGATTTCCTATGAGCCTCATAACCAATATGAAATGTTTTGAAATATGGCTCAAGCTTGATGGATTTTTCCATGAGAAAAATTATCGAATATGACTTATGATTGAATTAATTTTGAAACAAATGACATATCAAATCAATAATTGTAGTCAAAGGTAATGTTTTTAATAGCTTCTTCAGAGAATGAACCAAAAAATCCCAACCCGTCAAAGATGAGGTGGTCATATCATGATTCACTATTTTATATTACCCTTATAGCAATGTATTATACTAGTTTTGTATTTAAGATTACATGTATAATAACAAATTTAATTCCATGATTAATTATTTTATTTTATGTTTAACACTATAAAAAATGGAAATGATACTTGTTTTGATATTTACATTGTAGGTGGAGGTGATTTGGGGGACCCATGATGACATCCAAAAAAATGGGCCAATCTGCACAGGATCAAAGCAAACCAATGGACTAAAATGCATACTGCTACTGATCCATGAAACCAAATGGGATAAAAAATTATGGTAAAGTCCCCCATTAAATGATATACATTTCATCTGAAGGATATGAATCACAATTCGTCCATTAAGAGACACATACAGACTGATTTGTCCAAAAAAACGATTCTGAACAGGGTCAAAACATAGCCTCTGTATATTGAAAATATCATTTATTATATACTAGATATAGTCACCAAATTTGACATGGTGGTAGAAATTTGTCTCCCAAAATCTCTTTAATTCAGTGAAAATTTATTTAAGACTGTCTTACCATCCAAAACTATAGACTAGGAATATTTTCAAAATCAAGGTGCCTAAAACCACATCCCACATTTCATATAAATTGGAACCACTGGGCACCATATTTTGGAGTTCTTCCAGGAGGCATGGTTCTGCCATTATAGATTCCAAAATTTGTCTTCTCATAACCCCTAGAAGTTATGGAGTTAATGGGAAGAGCTACTTCAACATATTATTCATCCTCCCCTCCCATAGATTTCTAAACCCCATGTGATCACTCGGGGAGGGACGTGATGTAATTCCGACCTTCATGTTTGTATTATGTAGAATGATATTTTTAATTCCAGGTTGTTGATGTTTATCTTCATCCTATATTCTTATTTAATTGATTTATATACTAGTATGTTATACTAAAACACAGATAATCATGTTTGGGGTACCCTTTCATCTGATATTTCACACATCGTTCATCCCTTTTTCTTCCCTCATTCAATTGCAGTGTTTGGGTTGTTAATATTGGTAAATTAAACTCACATAAGCATTATAAATGTCATTTACATTTGTTTAATGGTATCACAAATAAATAACATACAATTCTTGATATCATGTCATGTTCTTCATGTGTTGCCTTGGTGAGTTTGGTTTATGATGATGAACACAAGTCAACCATTCATCGGCAGTGTCTGGTGAATCATTGTGTGTTTTTGACTGAACCCATGGAGGTATCTTAGAATAAACTCAGTAACATTATGGTAATAGTTGTTATAAAATAGTTATTAAAAGTAATAAGAAATGTCTCTTAATGCGACGAATGATGAGCATCACAAGACATCCCAGGGTTGATCCCATTTAAGTAATCTTGTTTGTTTCCACATTGTTTTATAACATTCATTTAATATTTTCATCTTTAATCCTCAAACCTATGTATTGAAAAACGAAATATCCCTTTTAAAATTCATAATTTAAACCATATTTTGTTATTAATGATCTAAGGCTCTGTCGAGAGACGTCCAAGGGTTGCAACTATACTGCAAAAAGTCAAGTCAAAAGTAAACAACCAATTTGACATGCTCGACAACGTGATCAAATTTTTCTACCATTTCTAGGGATACAATATCATTTCCTTGTTTATATTCTTAAAATTACTTATTTTACTAAGTGATTAGTACTCTAAATATAACACCCCCATTTTATTGTTTTTGTTTTTTGTTATTATATTTGGTTATTTTTGTGTGTTTGTTCTCTCTATCTCTATCTCTCCCCTTCTTCTTCTTCTTCTCCATATATAACTCTACAATCCTATTGTATAAAATTATATTCTCATTTTACTCTCATTATGTGATTTTATTCAAATACAATCATAAAAAAACAAACGCCACAACTTATTTGCAGGACCTGATTAGAAAAACAAAAACTGCCTGAATTTGACCCTGAAATTGAAAAGAAACTTCACTCACAAATCAGGGAATATAGAGTTGGTAAATCAAGTAACATTGAATTAAATTTTTTGGAAGCTCAAGTTGTCATAATCCCCTCAAAATTTATCCCTATAAAACCACATGAATCATGGCTTCAATATAACCAAACATTAAAATAACTGACCACCCCTGATGTGGAGTACCAACCTTCATATATCCGATATGCAAAGGAAGAATTCATATTTGAGTTGAGATCATGCCTCATCCAACTTCTTCCTAAATTCAAGGGTCATACTGGTGTGGGGCCTCATAAACATCTTAAAAAGTTTCACTTAGTGTTCTCTACCATGATACCCCAAAATGTGTATGAGGACTTAATCATGTTTTGGGTCATCCCTTTATACCCTTATGATGTAGCCAATGGTTGAATATACTATTTTACTACCACAATTGGTGGTTGGAATTATCTGAAAAGAATCTTTATAGAGAATTTTTCCCTGCCTCCCAAACTATATCAATTAGAAAATAAATTTGTGGCATTAGGAAGTCACAGGAAGAGTCCCTTGATGAATACTGGGAGAGATTCAAAAGACTTCACTCAAGCTTCCCCCAACACCAGATTAGTGAACATATATTAATACAATACTTCTATAAGGGAATTATATCCATGGATTATAGAATGATTTATGTTGTAGCTGGTGGTTCCCTAGTTGAAAAAACATCTTCCACAACTCGTGAATTAGTACCCAACATTGCTCAAAATGCTAAAAAATTTGGCAAACGAGCTATTTCACCAACCCCATGAGTTCATGAGGTAGGTCATTAATATCTAGAACAAAATCTATATAACATTTTTGATGAGATTCATACCCTTATATGGAAATTATATCATGAATAAGGTAACTCACAATCTCCCCCTCTTACATTATATTGTAGTATGTTTCTAACAATATTCCTTTTTCATACCAGTGACCAAAAATTTAAGATTCACCTGAGTCTTGTGAATTCGTGTTCTAGGGGCATCCATTCCAACTAGAACCTCCCTTCAATAATGAACTATTCAAGTGACATCCAAACCATGGGTGGAAAGCTCAACCCCAGTACTAAAAAGTAGAAACTCAAGATACCCCAAGAAGAATTGGTATCAAAAAGATGAACGTATGCAACCTTATTATCTTTCAACTTCTCAAAAATATCATCCTCATCCTTTTAAATCTGATCCAAGCCTTTAGGATATGGTGTTGAAAATTGAATCCCAGAACCGAATATTCAATCAAACCACACAATAAGCTATTCACGACTTGTGAACTCAAGTGGGGCAGTTGGAAAACCCTATCACTCAGCTTAAGATACATGGTTCTAGAAAAATACCATCCCAAACCATTGCCAATACAAAGGAAAAAATGTAACGTATGTGGAATTACAGATCATATTGGAAATTATTTCTCTCCTTCTACCGATTCTGCAAAACAGGTATATCCCCCTCTTGAAAAATCGCTTTCCCCACCCTCAAAATATTCAAATAAAGAAAAAATGAGATAGAAAGTGTAATTGAATTATCATTGATGATTAAAATGAACAATCCATTACTATTCATTCCCCCCAAATACACTCTAAATGTAAGGTACGTTTGATAATGATATTGATAATGAAATAATTAATACATTTAAAAAAGATCAGTTTAATATTCTTCTATTGGATGTAGTTAAAGACATCACTCTATATTAAAAATTTATTAAAGAGATTTTTACCCATAATATGAGACTAAAGGAGAATGAGAGAGTCAAATTGGGAAAAAAAGTATCATCCTTGATTCAACCAGCAATGCCAACCAAATTCATGGATCTGGGCACATTCACGATACCATGTACCATCAGGGATACCTTTTTTTCAGAATTTATTCTAGATTAGGTGCTTCCATTAATGTAATGCCTCAATCCTTGTATACTTATCTGCAAGTTGGAGATATAAAACCAATATTCATTGTCACAAATAATTCCAACCAATGTTCTACACATCAATTCGTAGTGATTGAGGATATCTTTTTAAGAGTGAATAATCTCATCTCCCTCGTTGATTTACACATTATTGATATAGAAGATAGCCAAACCCAAGGACCTGATCCACTCATACAAGGGAGGACATTCCTCAAAACATTAAATATGATCATCAATGTTCATAATGGTACATTTTCAATGGTGATTGGGAGAAAAAGAGGTATGTTTTAACATCCATGAGGCTATGAAACATCAAGTTGAAGAGCACTACACACTTCTTATCTACTCGATGGAAGTGATATTAAATGATGTACACACACAAAATTATACCCTCAAACCATACTCAGATAAATTTTCATCTTCTTCATCGTTGGATGATTTGATTTTTGATTCATGTTTTGAGTGTTTTTAGGGTTCTAAAAAGTGTAATTTTATTTCTTTAATTGATGAGTGTGTTCATTCTGATGTACCTTTGGCCGTTGATGATTCTTCAAATCTCATTTCAATAGATTTTATATCCCTATAGAGTAAACGTGAGTTGATAGAGAGATTCATGGACCTCACTCCCCCTAAATCCCCTCCCAAATTTGAAAAAACGTTGGTGTTGGAATTAAAACTACTTACTTCTAAATTAAAATAAGTGTATCTTGAGGCTATTAAGAAACTGCCCGTCATTATTACTAATTCCTTTTCTCCACATAAAAAATAAAACCTCCTGAACCTTTTTAGAGAGTTTAAGAAAAAATAGGATAGACATTGGCCAATATTCTTATGATTATCCCATATATTTTTATGAACCATATAATTTTGGATGATGAGTCTAAAACTGTAATACAATCTCAATTCCAGTTGAATCCCACTCTCCATGAAGTGGTAAAATTAGAATTCAATAAATTAATTCCTTTGGGGATCATTTATCTTATATCTAATAGTAAATGGGTTAGCCTCGGGAAACTTGTTCTAAAAAAATTACGATTAATAGTTGTGCCAAAATGAAAGGAATGAATTGGTTCCAACACGTGTGGAAAATAGTTGGCAAGTCATTATTGACTATTGTTGACTGAATCAAGCCACATGGAAAGACCACTTTCCTCTACCTTTCATTGAACAAATTCTAGAAATATTGGATAGTAAGTCCCATTATTGTTTCGTTGATGGTTATTAGGGTTATTTTCAAATCTATATACCCTAGAGGATCAAGAAAAGGTAACATTTACAAGACCATTTAGTAAATTTTCATATAGATAGATGCCTTTTGATTTATGTAATGCTCCCGGTACTTTTCCGTGATTCCTGTTGAGTATTTTTTCTAACTACCTAGAAAATTTCATGGATGTTTTTTTGGATTATTTACAGTTTATGGAACTTCCTTTGATGACTGTTTTGGTCACTTAAGTTATATCCTCCTCCATTACATAGAAAAATATCTTGTATTATGTTACGAGATATGGAATTTCTTGGTTTTATGGGGCATAGTTCTGGTGCATGTAATTTCAGAAGAGGAAATTCATGTCGATAAATAAAAAATCGAATTAAATTCAACCCTTAAAAATCTTAAATGTGTTTGTGAGGTGCGATATTTCTTGGGACATGTTGGTTTTTATCATCGATTCATTAGAGACTTTAATATGATCGAACTTCCCTTTTCCCTGTTATTACAAAATGATTCATCATATGTGTTTGATAAAAATATTGAGGATGCATTAAATTTACTAAAAAGGAGTCTCAATTCACCTCCTATAATCCAATCAATAAGGTGGTATCTCCCCTGTGACCATATGAGTGATTCCTTTAACAATGCAGTTGGTGTAGTTTTATCACAAAGGGTTGAGAAGGATCTTTATGTCATTACGTATGCCTCAAGTACCCATCAAAATTCCTAGAGAACTACACAACCACTACAAATTAATACCATAAAATTGTATTTGGATTGGAAAAATTTTGTTCATATCACATCATGTCAAAAATCATTGCCTTTTCTGATCATGTTGGCCTTCTTTTTCTCCTAAAGAAACTGGAAGCTAAGCCCCATCTTATTCGGGGATGATCCTTCAAGAGATTGACCCTAATATTAGAGATAAGAGAGGAGTGTAAAATGAGGTAGCTAACCTCATTAGAAATTTTTCTCCACCATTGGACCACTATGTTGACTCACCCCTCCCCATTGGAGAATTATTCCCTTTTGAGAACTTTTGTGATGTTGTGGACCTTTCCCCCTGGTATGCGGACAATATGAATTTTTGTGCAACATCTAGGGTCCCCACTGATTTTAGGACGTCACAATCCCAGAGAAATAAACATGATTCTCTATGGTACATTTGGGATGACCCATATTTTTGGAGAAATTGTGGTTACCATGTAGTTTGTCAGTGTGTCCTTGACCATGAGTTCACCTCAATTTACACCTCTTGACACACCCTTGCATGTGGGAACCAATTTGGCTCTTAATGAATAGATATAAATGTACTTGACTCAAAATTTTATTTAGAAACAATGTATAAGGTTTCCCATATATTTTTCAAGTCATGTATTCATTGTCAATTTATAGGGAATATCCCGAAGAGGAATTAAATGCCCCAACAACCCATGTTATTATATGAAATTTTTGGTGCACAGGGCATTGGATTCATGGTGACTTTTCCAAATTCATTGGGAATTTTGTACATATTATTTATTGTATAATATGTATCTAAATCGGTGAAATCAAATTCCACCAGGGTCGATGACTCTTGAGTTGTTGTTGATTTTGTTGGGTCTCAAATTTTTAGTAGGTCTTGTTTACCAAGATTCATGAATAATCAATAGGGTTCATATTTTATATATCTCAACAATAAAAGCATTCTTCTTATGTACTGGGTTGATCATAATTTATCCATTTCATATTACCCCCAATCTAATGGACTAGATGTAATATCAAATTGGTATGTCAAACAAATTTTGGAAAAACGGTACAACCCAATAGGAAAGATTGGGATTTGCGCCTGGATGATGCACATTGGGTGTACCATACATATTTTCAAAGCCCAATTAGAATTTCACCATAAAATATTGTATTCGTAAAGTCTTGTCACCTACCAGTGGAGGTAGAACACCATGAATATTTGGATTTTCAACAATGTAATATAAATCCTTCAGATGCAGGTGATCATAGGAAGATGCATATTCAAGAGTTGGAATAAATTAGACATGATGTATATGACAACTACATATTATATAAAGAGAATACAAAGGGTATACATGATGTCATTATTCATTAGAAAATGTTTCATATTGGTGAAAAGGTTCTCATGTACAATTCTAGGCTAAATCTCCACCCAGGTAAGCTTTGTTCCCTATGGCTCGGTCCTTATATCATTGTGGATGTTTACCCTTATTGTTCTATAAAGGTTTTCCATGAGAATAATGGATATAATATTATTTTCCATATGTAGAGGCTCAAAAACTTATATTAGGATTTCCCAAATCATCTCATGGGGGAAATCCAACTGATAGATTCCACATATGACACCACATATCATGATTTCCCTTCTCCCTACCTTAATTTACATGACTACTTATTTAAAATAATTTCATTGAGGAAAATGTAAATATTTTGGTGTGGGGTAGTGTGAAAAGTCATATTTAAGTTTAAACATGAAAATAATAATAAAAAATTGTTTTTTCATTGATGATTTATTTTTCCTTATTTTGTGTTTTTAGATGAAAAGGGATCTTAAAATGAATATCAAAAATCATTGTTCATGGTTGAGTAGATTATGTGGAAAATTCCATTTTTTTTTGAAAAAACATTCCAAAATATTGTAAATATAGAAAAAATTTCTAGAATTTTTATTTTCAAATCATTATTAGGTGTTTAATAGATTTTTGAAATCAATGCCTCATGAGCACTGGACAATATTTTAATCACTCTCCCAAGAGACATTCTAAGAACTTTATTGAATATTCATCATTTTTATCACTTTCATGATAGTCTCATGTCATGTTAAGAATCTAGAACATTCCATGATTCTGTTTGAAGCTGTATGATACAATTATGATACATTCATGATAGATGCAATCATTCATTGAAAATCCATTTTTAATATTAACCACTATTTTTGGCCCCCATGAAATTTTATCTTTCTTAATCCCTAGAGACCATGAAATTCCTATTAGGTAGCCACATTATAAGATAATATATCCTTACCAACACATCTCTTGTGTATATTCATGATTTATTTCTATAATTTGTGGGATTGAGTGTGTTTCCATGGGAATTCTAGGGAGCCAATAATTTTTATTGGTTGATATAAAGGTTGCCTACATTTTCCGTGGGCAACGGGTTTTCAGGACATAATTCATCATTGTTTTCTATATTTTTCCACCATTGTCTCTAAAAAAATTCATTAAAAAAAGGTTTTGTAGATTGAAAATAAATAGAATAGCAGAAAAAATTGGGAAAAGAGGATGTTTACTCATTATTATTAACATCTTTTTTGTGACCCAATAAAATGTAAAATTGGGAGAGTTAGTAGGAGGTGATACATTTTTGGAGGGGATAATTGTGTACAATAATTGTGATCACTTTCCAAATTTTTACATGTTCTGTACATAAGTGATTAAACACTCATATTTTACCTTATACTTTTAATCATTATATACAACCAACCCTTGAACCTCTAAACAACAAGTTGGAAGCCCTCTTGAGTAGAACACTAGTTTCAACTGGTAGAGAAATGAGAATCATATAAAGAATATAGTAAGATCAAATGAAATCTGGGAAAATATCATAAATCCACTTTCATTTATTTCATGAGTGATGAGGGAAAATATTTAGGTGGGGTAGTTTACAACATGTTGCATGGGTGAACAAATGGAGTTGAACAAATTTGAATGTCCAAACAGAAAATTATTATAAAAATTGATTCCAAAAATGAGACATGATGAATTTCATTTCAAAATAACATTTTATGTTTTCACACATTCAATTTAGGAATCGGGAATGATTATTATATTATACATATCCTATGAGTGAAAATTTTATGGTGTGGGGGTGCGATCGTACCATAATTAACTGTTTTATTTTACCCTTATACTAATGTATTAAACTAATTTTGTATTAAAAATTACATGTATAATAACAAATTTCACTCAATTTTTAATTCAATTATATAGCGTTTAATAATTCTAAAAATATAAATGATACTTGTTTGGATAATTTCATTATAGGTGGGGGTGATTTTGAGGACCCATGATGAGGTCCAAGAAAAATAGGCCAATCTGCATAGGATCCAAGGACACAAGTTGACTAAAATGCATACTTCTACTCAATAGTGCATCCAAATGTGCTGAAACATTGTGGGCTGGTCCAATAATTAAAGACCTAAATTTCATCTGAAGGAGCTGAATCTGAATTCGTCTATCAAGAGGCCCATACAGACTGATATATCCATCAAAACGAATCTACCAGGGGTCAAAACATTGCCTCTGTTTCTTTGACAATATCTCTTATTATATACTATATATAGCCACAAAATTTTCCATGGAGGTAGAAAAGGTGTAAGTCCACAAATATATAGTTTTCACAATGTTATTTGTGACTATCTAACTAGCACAAACTATTTTCCAAGAAGATTCTCAAAATCTTGGGTCCCAAAACCACTTCCCACTTTTCTTATAAATTTCCACCTTGGGAACCCTATTTTAATGTTTGAACAGGAAGAACGGTGATACCATTTTTTAGTCCCAAAGGTATCTTCCCATCATCCCTATATTTTTATGAGTCTATGGTATGTTTTACTTAAACATATTCTTCATCCTCCCCTCCCATGGATTTCTAAACCCTTTGTCATCACCCAGGGAGGAACGTGATGTAATCTCAACTTCAGGTTTGTATTACGTTGAATGATATTTTTAATTATAGGTTGTTTTATTGTTCTTTATCATTATATATTCTTATTTAATTGAGTTATATACTCTTATGTTATACTCAAACTCAAATGATCATGTTTTTAGGTACCCTTTCATGTGATTTTCCACACACCATTCATCCCTTTTTCTTCCCTCATTCAATTGTGGTTTTTTTGTAGTTAATATTGGTCAATTTTACTCACATAAGAACTATCATGTTTATGTAAATTTATCTTATCACATAAAAACTAAATAACATATAGACCTAGATATCTCATCATGTTCTTTATGTTTTTCCTTGGTGAGTTTCAGTTATGATTTTGAACACAAATCACCCAATCATCTACAATGTCCGGTAATTCATTGTGTTTTTTCGACGGAACCCTACAAGGTATCCTAGCATAAAATAAGTAAAATTTTGGTAATAGGTGTTAAAAACTATGAATTAGAAGATCTAAACCCCTTCTCCTGAAGTGATGAAGAAAGTGCATCACAAGACATCCCTGGGTTGATCACATTTAATTGATCTTCTTTTTTTCACTTTGTTTTATCGCTTTCATTTACTATTGTAATATTTAATCATTATAGATATTTATTATAAAACCTCATTTCCCATTTTTAATTTCATATTAAAAAGCTCAATTTTTAATTAATGATCTAACGATCTATTGATGAAGACCTCAGGTTGCTGCTATACTGCATAAATTCTATTCAAAATTATACAGCTAATTTTATGTCCTCAACAATGAGATCTTGAAGATTCGGAATATGATTCCCGTTTAGGAGGGGATTATTTTTCTATATCATAATCTGTTCTCTTATATGAACCACCAGAATCATTATTATTATGAACAACCACATCATTTTTAGGTGTCTAATCAAACATCTGTTTTCTTTTCTAAACTTTGGAAATAATCTTTTGAGTATTTAGAGACCCATGCTCAATATCAGAGTGTTGGACTATCTTATCTTTATAATCCACTTATTTCTCGGAATCATCTTTGAAATTATTACGTTGGATTAAATCATCTTTAATACTCTCATTATAATTTGTATTATCAAACTCTTCTTTCCTATCATCCTCTTTTCCCTGAGAAACATTTTTGGTTTACTCAACCTGGGATGTCTTGATTGAAAGTTTATCTGAAAGACGTTCCTTATCACGATATTCCTCTACATGATTTCCCACATATTCACATTAATTGAATTATTATTCTTTTAATACTTCTACTTCATCTTCTTAGACTATCTCTTCTTCTACAACAGGTTCTGGAATTGGCGATTTCCTTCGAGAAGTCTCTACGAGAATTATTTATAGGAGAAGGGATTATGGTACCTGAATATTTTCAGATTCTAGATAATTAACTTTATGTAAGGCTTAGACAATTCTATCATCGGAAATTTTGTTCTTTAGCTTCTTCTCTTTTTCTTGTTTATCAATATCTTTAGCTTTTTGAAGCTTTAATGCCTTTTCCTCAGCAGAATCTAGCCCAAAGCTTGGGTTTCTTTCTTTATCCTTCTTCTTCTTCTCCCTCCACCTTTCTACCACATAATCAGAGAATATTTGTTTCTTTTTTGTCTTTGGAGGTGCTAACTAGGTTTCCAAAACTTTAGGTTTTTCTTTGGTTTCTGGTTCCTTCTCTTTCCCCTTCTTTTTGGATTTCTTAGAATATTATCCTTTTTCCACTTTCTTGATCAAATATTGAACTTCACATTTTGAAAGATCATAAAACACATTTGATTTAATGTTTAAGGTGAAATTCATTCTCCATAGAGTTCCATCACTAAGAAATATTATCATAAATTTTCTGGGATCAGAACTCTATGGAATTTTAAAGGATTCTAAGCATTGCACTCTGATCTTCACCCAGATAACCAGATACATGATTATCTGAGACATTAGAGATATAATCTTGATGATAGTAATTATTAGGAGGATGTACATAACTAGGTTTAACATTCATAAGTTAACCAAAAATTCCAATTTAAAGATATAACTTTTCTTTAAAGAGTCCACATAAACATTTCTTGGAATGAATAAACCATGTACCCACAATGCTAACATCGTGAAATTTGTTGAAAGGTGGTTGATCTTAGGTGACTTTACTCCTTTAAGACCAAGAAACTCCATTTCTTTTTTATTTCTCACTACTTTCCGACTGATCTGGAAACTTGTGAGAGCAGAAAAATACTTCACCAACATAAGGGATACAAATAATATTAACTAAACTACATGTTATTCAATAAATTTTTGTGTTCTATAAAGAGGGATATATGTAGTCAAATATCTTCTTGCGAAGCATCCAACTGTATCTTGCTGAAAGTTGAAGTTACATATTTTGGAACATATAATTTCATAAAAACTATAATAGATACGTTAAGATCCGAATATCATGGATTATTATTTCCTTATAAAGAATATGTTTGCAAAGTACAACAATGATTTATGACCATTGTCTATAGTATTCAATTTATTATAGAGAAAGGTAATGATGATAAAGTTCTTGTGAATGTGATAATTGATATAATTACCAATGAGTGTTAATAAAAAAGTAAAATCATTGATGAGAATATTAAGGTATATAACATTACTCTTGATGAGTTATTAGGACAACATTTTAAACATGAAACAATAATGAAAATAGAAGATGATTTCAACAAAAATAATAATTCTAATGGAAGTGTAGATTTAACTACTACATTTAAATCCAAGACTCTATAAAGGGTAACTAGATCCAAAGCTAAGAAAGCTGTTGTTATATCTGAATATAATGACATTGAATTGCCTGAGAATTAATTAGCCAATATTAATCCAAGGATGAACAAGATTATTGGAATGAATGATTTTCAGTAATGATATAAGAAGAAATATATAAAGTACAAGAATAATTTATAAGTAACCTATAATGAATGAAAAAGGGTTTGAAATATTATCCCTGACTATCTTATTCCTAAGAGAAAGATAGGAAGGAAAAACATTCTCAATAAAATAGAAAGAAGTATTAAAAATCTATGGTAAGGAGCATCTTGAAGGCTAATGATGTTGGGAGTTCCAGTGGTGGTGACTCAATAGATGAATCTTCATATTTTTAATCTTCTAGTTTGAAGAATATTGGTCCTATATCCAGAGTAACTATTGAAATATTTTGACTTATGTCTAAGGTACACAATGATGAATCCTTAGCCAATATCTCTTTAAATTTATATTTTCCAAATGAAGAATATTATGAATCACTTGATGATGAATCTTCCTCATTGGAAGATAAAAACATAACATCATTTGATAGGTGTTTCTAGATTTTTTAAATTACTCAAAAATAAGAACTGAAAGATAAAAATGAAGTTGGGGAAAGAAAACTCTAGAATTTCTCTCTTAACAAAAGAAGTATCTGATCTCTATAATGTTCATGATTAAAAAACTTTTTATTTTGAAAGTATTTCTAAAAAACATAAGAAATTTAATTCAGAGAAAGATAAACTTTATAAGGATATTAATAATGTTATTTTTAAGAAAAATATTGAATAGAATAACTTCTCTTATAAATCTAATGGCTTTTAGGATAAAAATTTGGTCATTAGACTAATGTCTGAAAATTTTTCCTTTAAAGAAACTATTATCAAATTTTACTTCTGGAAATAAGGAATTTGATAAATACGTATTCACAACTTCATCCTCTTAGTAATAGTTTGGGATTTTTTTATACTCACTCATAACTAGTATTTAGTAATAATTATTTTGTACCCCAAAGTTCTTGGTTTTCACTAATAGTAAATATAGTGGACATTGGGATAGAAAATATTCTATAAATAAAACCTAATCATAAGGTTTTCATAAAGATATGTTTTCTGTGAAAATGTGGATTCTTAATATTTTACTTTCTAAAATTTTTGGATTCAAGATTGATTGGAATTCATAAGTCTATCTCTTTTACTTTTAGTAATATAATGAAAGTACCAACAACAATACACCATACATGGATAGTGTATGTTTCTCGACATATGAATGATAACAAAAACATCTTCAAAAATATTATCCAAACAGACGGAGGAAAATTATCTTTTGATGATAATGCTCAGGGGGAAATTGTTGGTATAAGTAACATTTTTCTTCATGAAAAAACATTGATTTAAAATGCATTATTTATTAATTTTACTAAGAAAACCCTCATTATAATAATCCAATTATGTGATTCGGTTACCATTTGAATTTTATTATTGATAAATGTTTAGTACAAAATTCCAAGGAAGTGTTTATTCTTTCTTCCCAGAGGCATGTGAATGTTTATAAACTAAACATAGAAGAACTTATTAGCCAAGAACTACCTTGTCTCAGTTATATGGATCTTTTTGGTCCAACACAAAGTAGAATCATTGAAAGCAAGTACTATGTATTTTTTTGGTTGATGATTACACCATATTGACATGTGTTCATTTTCTAACACGGAATTCCAAATATTTTTCATATTTCATAACTTTTAGATCCCGTGTTAAAAATGAGAAAATCCTTCCATCTATTACTATTCATAGTGATCATTAGGGAAAATTTTGATGCTCATATTTTGAATCATTTTTAGTAAGAAAGGCATTAATCATAACTTCTCATCCCAAAGAACTCCAAAATGGAATGTTGTTGTTGAAAGAAGAAATCAAATTCTTCAAAAAAATTACTAGAACCATGTTGAGTGAATATTCTATTCTGAAATTATTTTGGTCTGAAGTTGTTAGTATTGATTTTTAATCTATAAATTTAGACATAATCAGATATTTTCATAACAAAACACCTTATGAATTGTGGATTAGTTTAAATCCTAGTCTTTATTAATTCAATGTATTTGAATGAAAAGTTTATTTATGAATAGTATATATAATTACATAAATTTTCACCCAAATTTGATAAAATAATTTTTATAGGCCATTCTACTACCTCTAAGGCCTGTAGAGTTTCAAATAAAAAAAAATTTATTGTAGAAGAAATAGTTCATGTTAAATTTGATGGAACTAATCCTTTTATTTTTAAACATCCCCATCCAATATCCTCAGAAGTGTATTCAAAAAATTATTATCAACCTTTGATATACTATTCTATTAATAAGGAAAATGTTCATGAAAATGTTTATAAAGTATTTTCCTTATCTGATTTACTACCGTACATTGATGAATGGGTTTTTCATAACCCAAATATGTTTTTTATTAAGAATCATCATAGTGATTGTATCATTGGCGATGTAAATCAACCTATAACGACTAGAAGTCATTTATGCAATGAAGTAGAACATCAAGCATTCCATTCCCAATTAGAACAAAAAATAATTGATGAATATTTTGGTGAGGATAATTGTATTAAATCCATGAAATATGAGCTAAATGAATTCGATAGGAACTATGTATCTACCTTTGTTAAAATACCCGCGGAAAATTATTTAATTAGTGTAAAATGGGTCTTCATAAATAAATGTGATAAGAATGGAATCATAGTAAAAAATAAGGCTATATTTGTTTCAAAAGGATATAATGAAAAATTAAAATTGACTATGAGAAATATATTCTCTTGTAGCTATACTAGAATCTATTTTGCATTTTACATACATTTGCTGCATTCTATAATTACAAACATTTTCAAATGGATGTAAAATTCAATTACCTTAAAAGATATGATCAAAATGAATTTTATGTTAATAAGACTCCTTTTTGTGAAGACACAAAACATCATTAACATGTTTTCAAACATAAAAAGGATATATATGGACTTAAATAAGACCCTATTGGCCGGTATGATATACATACAAGATTTTGGATACAAAAAATTTATTTTAAGGGAAATTTTAATCTAAATATTTTTATAAATAATGATAAGAAAAATGGTTTGAGTGTTCAAATATATCTTGATGACATAATATTCAGATCCACACCGTATTCTTTAAATAATTTGTTTTCAAGTTATACAAAATATGAGTTTAAAATGATTATGATGGGTGAGTTGAAAATTTTCTTGGTTTTTAAATATCTCCAAAACCAGAAGGAAATTATATATCTCAACATAAGTATATTAAAGACCTTCTTATGATGTATATATATGAAAAAAAATTATTGTCAATCTAATCTGTACCTCAAATTCTCTAGATCTGAATGAAGCTGTTAAACTTGTAGATCAATCATTTTTTAGAGGTATGATAGAAATATTATTATACATAATGGCTTGTCAACCAAACATAATTTTTTATCATTCCTATGTGAAAGATATCAATCTATTCCAAAGGAATATCATTTTAAAGCAGTAAAAACATTCATTATTAAGTGGGATGTAGGGATTTAAGACTTTTTTATTCATCTAAAAATGATTTTGTTTTCAAAATATTTGCGGATGTTGATTTTGGGGGATTTATAAAAAATAGAAAAAATATGTCTTTAACATTTCACTTATTAGGATATTATTTAGTTTCTTGGTCATGATGTAAGCAAAATTTATCAGCACTTCCATTGCTGAAGTAGGATATATAGAAGCTAGAAGTTGTTGGGCTCAAGTGTTGTGGATGTTACACACACTCACAGACAATTGAAGGAGTTTTATCAAAACATAGATATTGTGTGATATCACAAGTACCATATCCCTAATAAAAATCCCTACAAATAACTATTGTTCCAAACACATTGATATTATGCATATTTTTCATAGTTCTCACACTGTTAAAGGAGATATCATTCTATAATTTCTCAGAACGCAAGATCAACTTGCTGATATTTTTACAAAATATTTACCCTCCAATAGATTTGAATAAATAAAAAAATTTGAAATTATAACAATAATGTAATATTCTGTATTAACTTTTTGTTAAAATCGTTATCTTTACAATAAGAAAATCATTTTTGTTGGGGGAATACATTTGTTTATTTCTCGAAAAAAATCATTAAATTTTTTTCAGAACCAATTTTTTTCCTAAATTTTTTCCTCGATCTAATTTTTCATAATTAACTATTTTTTTCAGAACCAAAATTTCCCGAATCAAAAGATTCCTTTCTTTAAAAAAAATTCAGAATAAAAAATTTATTTTCCTTAAAAAAATTTTCTAGAATCTATGTTGTCCAAGTGAAACATTATCTATACTGACATTATTTTCGAATGCAATCTGAATGGTATGATTTCTTATTAAATTATCATAATTTAATATTTTACATGTTGCGATTTTTATCTTATTTTATGAAAACTCCATCATATTTACTTTAGTAAAATAAAATTTTACCGTAAAACCTCAAAATATAGGAACCTACAAAATCATTTTTTGGAATTAATCTCAAACATCAGATTAGGTCATTTTTATTTCAACTGTTGGATCAAATTGGGAATTTTAATTGTCACCTCGAACTCTATATATAGTCCACCAATTCCATGTCCCACATTGGTTTTAAATACATTGTGTATCAAAGCTCTACCCCTCTTAAAATAAGCAATTGATTTTTCTATGATTTCTTACACTTCTAATTTAACTAGAATCTTCTCCACAGAAACAGTTGTCTTCAACCTAGAAAATAATGGATTGGTATATCAATAGAAAAAGGCCGGTTGACCCAAATTTCATTTGCATATATAATTTTTTGGTCATGAAAAATATCAAGATTAATGGATAATAATTTTTTTAATATAATCATAATAGTATATGTATATTCTCAACATCAAGAGGGGGTGAGTGGTAGTTTTAAAAAAAATCATTTTTTAGCTTAAGGATAAAAAATTATTTTCAATGTTAAACAAGGTAAATTCCTAAAACATCTTGGGTTCATAAATAAAGAACAATCATGATTACATTCTTGAAACATGGATCCAGAAAATAAACTTATGTTTAGTTGATTCTACCTTAAATCATATATAATCATATTTATCAGAGTAAGTAAATAGTTTAAGAATGTATAAGAATTTTATACATTCCATCATTAACCAAATTACGTGTAATTTTTAAACTGTCTATTGACCGTTCGAGGAGGGAGCTGACCATTGAAATTTTTCTTATAATTAAAATATCATTCGAATGTTCTCATTATCTATTAATATATCAATTGATGATACTATAGATTACATGTTGTGATGTAATTTCTAGGGAGATAAAGACTGTTGATCCTTGTGGGTTTTATGAACATATTATTCAACCATAAAGATCTTTTTCATCTTGCTTTGTGTTACTCTAATTATTTCTAGGTACATTTGAGGGCTTCTGGGGATAGAAAGATAGAGGTGTAGACTACTTGAAATGTTTTTTAGAGAAAGGATTCTGGTACCTGAAACATTTGATATGTTATATTAGTATCCTTAAGTAAGGCATGGAAATTATCAGCTTCTGACATCTTTTTTTTTTATCCTCTTCCCTATTTCTTTTTTGTCAAGATCTTCTGAAGCATGAATTTTCAATGCCTTTTACTTAGAAGGATCTACCCCAAATCTTGGATCCCCTTCTTTCATAATCTTCTTCTTCTTCTCCCTCCACTTTGAAACCAATTGTATGATCTAAATAGTATACATAAATTCTCAACGACAATAGGGGGTAGAATTATATTTTTTTTAAAATAGTTTTTAACATTAAGGAAGACATTTCTTAACAAAGTTAACGAAGTTATGTCCAAAAACTCTATTGGTTTCGTATATAAATGTATAATTGAAAGGGACCATGTCTAATTGTAAGAAACCAACACGTAAACAAGTTATAATTAAAGAAAACATAATGAATTTTTTATTAGGGTAAGTTTCTACCTTAAAGCATATAGAATATTATCTATCATATTATGTAAAATTATAAGAAAGGTTAAGAAAGTTGTACATTATTTCTCTAACAAAATATAGTATAAATAATACTTGTTACAAAAATATATTAACAAGTATGAAATCTTATTATCAAATAGTTAGTTATCCAAAAACTATTTATAAAGGTCCCCTGATTTATTCTTTCAATAAACATTTTCTTACCCAAACAATGATAAGCCCTGATAAGAAAAACAATGGCGTTACTACTATCTCTGAAATCCCTCCATCTTTATGTTAGTCATCACCTCTGTCTTCCTATCCCCAGAATCCATATATTTTACTTTAAAAGAATCAGAGTCTCATAATGTTAGATGAATAGGATTTTCATGGATGGAGACTGTTTTCATAAAACACACAAGGCACTAGATCCTTTCTCTCTCAAGAAATCACTTCATATCATGTAATCTCTAGGATCATCAATCCACATATGAATAGATAAAAATCTTGTTAGAATGAGATCCTATTTATATGAAAAACATTAACTATCAAATCCCTCATCCAATGGCCATATTTTTCTTTGAATCTTTGATGGACCCGTACATGTGTCACACAACCAAGGATTAGTTAGAAAAAAATTGATGACATCATTATACTATTACAAATGAATTTCTATGGAAAAATAAGTATCTTAACCAAATATGAATATCCAAAATCTTAGGGAAAATATAATTCATATTATAAACCCATAAACAATCAAATTCTATAAACAAATGGATATTTTGACACTATTTTACAAAGAATTCAGAATTGGAATTCTATAGTTTTGGAGTCTATATTATGATGTATTCTGAGTTTGAGTTATGATGAAATCGGTCTCTAAATTCTATGAAATTCACAGTCATAATTCTAGTGAATTTTGAGTCAAAATTTTAATGAATTAGAGTTATAATTATTAGTAATTTTATGTCTGAATTCTGATAAACTAAGAGTCTGAATTTTGAGGAATTCAGAGTCAGAATTATAAGGAATTAAAAGTACGAATTTCAGTGATTTTAGAGTCTCATTTTTAGAGAATTCAGAGTCAAAATTTCATAGAATTCAGAGTTTGAATTATAAGAAATTAGGAGTTTGAATTCTTAAGAATTTGTTGTCTGAATTTTATAGAATTTGGAGTCTTAATTTCAAAGAATTCGGAGTATATAAATAGAAGACTCGATATCCATGTAACTATAAGATTCCATGGTTTAGGATAAGGATCAATATTTTTGAATTAGAAATAAAATTGTCTTGGTTGTCTGAAAACATTGAATAAGATAATTAAAACCAAGGTAAGGTTAAAACAATTCTTTGATAAAGAAAAGTTTCCTTATGAAAAAAATTCTTAGGGAAAAATAATTTTTCCTATGAAAATGTGTTTGTTACTTTCAAAACATAAAGGACTAGAAAATATATAAGAAATCCTTATTGACTCAAAAATATCCCCCTTATTGGACACCACAAACAATATTTTTAAAAAGTATATAATGGATAAGGAATTTTCTTTTTGAACTATAAATGAAAAACATATCTCCCTTTAGTTATGAACTATAATGAATACGACTAACTCCCCCTTAGGTTTTCAAATCCCTAAGGATCATATTCTTTTCCTTCTTAGAAAATTTACATTTTCTTTCATAAGAAAGTCTTATTTATGTTAACACTCCCTTATATAATCACCCTTTACTTAGGGAATTTTATTCTTTTTACATAATATTATTTTGATCATTATTTTCACCCCCTTCTTGATTTTAAAAAAGGAATGGAGAGAATGAGAAAAAATAGTGGCTGAAATATTAGATTTATACCAAAAAAGCAATTGAGGGATAAAAAAAATTTCATTGTGAAAGGTAAAATTGATACAGGATACAAAATTAAATAAAACATTGGAATGAAATGAAAGTCATTCATCCTTATTTTCCCTTGGCATGATCTTTTTAAATGTTTCCTTTATCTTCTTGATCACTTTATGATCATCTTCAAACCGCTTGATCATTGGTTCCTAATCCGAATTCTTCATTTCTGGTGCATTGACTTTTTTATATGGTGACTATAGGATTTATTTTCGATACTTCACAACATGTTGTTTTTAATTGAGTCTTTCCATTACTCTTCCCTTAGTACCATTTCTCTCTTCAAATTTAATGAAACAGAATTAAACTTCCCATTCAGATCTTTATCCACTTTCTAATGAGATACTTTATCCTGATTCATATTTTTTGAATTTTTTTGAAAGGTTTATAATTCTATAATATTACTTATAAAAAGAATAATTTAATAAATCTTTGATGTCCGCGAAGATTCTCAAGTTTTGAATCATTATTTTAGGCCATTTTTTTATTTCCATACATGATATCCTATGATAATCATAACCAATATGTAAATATTTGAAATCTACCTCAAGAATTATGAATATTTCCATGAGCATGATTTTTGAATACTCTAACTGATTGAATAAATGTGGATGAAAATGAAATATTAAATCAATACTACAGATCATAGGTATTGTGTATAGTAGCTTCATTAGAGACTTAACAAAAAAATATGGACCCACCAAAGATGAAGATTCAGAATTTTATTCCCCTACAGAAGTGGATTCATTTTCTAGATCTTCATCTTTCCTCACAGATGATCCACTAACATCCTTATTATATTTTACAACCACATAATTTTTAGGTGTCTCATCAACCACCTTTTTCCCATCATCAACTATAGAAATAACCTTTTCAGCCTTTGGAGACTCATGCTCACTGTCATGGATTTGGACTATCTTATCTTCATCAACCACTTCATTCATAGCATATTCTATGATATTATTAGGTTGGATGAAATCCTAATTACTAGTCCCATCATCAGTATGTTTATCAACATCTTCTAGTCTATCATCTAGTTTTCTATCAAAAACATTTTTGGTTGACTGAACTTTGGATGTAGAAATTGAAATATTATGAGAAGGACATTCATTATCATGATTTTTATCTACATTATTTATCACAACTTCAAATTAATCACATTCTTCTTCTTCATGTTATTTTTCTACTTCTTCTTCTTGGACTATCTCTTCTTACACAATAGGTTCTTTAATTTACAATTTCATCCCTAGAGTATCTACTGGAAATGATTCTTGGAGAAAGGATTTGTGTACCTAAATATTTTCGGATGTTATCTGTGTGTCCAAAATTAAGACTTGTAAAATTTTAACTTCTAATATTTTCATCTTTAGAATCTTATATTTTCTTCTTTTTTAATCTATTCAGTAAAATTAATCTTCAATGTCTATACCGCAGCATGATGTAGAGCAATGCTTGTATCTTTTTCATTCATTCATTCTTTCTTCTTCTTATTCTCTCTCTACTTTGCAACCTAATTATCAGAGAATGTTTTTTTATGTTTTGAATTTGGAGGAGCTGACTGTGTTTCCGAAACTCTAGGTTTTTCATTGGTTTATGTTTCCTTCCCTTTTCGCTTCTTCTGAGTTTTCTTGGATGTTTCTCCTTCTTCCCATTTCTTGATCAGGGATTGAACATCACTTTATTAAAGATCATAAATCATCCATAGAGTGATATAAATGAACAAAATTATCTTGAATGTTTTGTGTTTAGAACCATAGGTAATTTTAAAGTATTCTTATCATTGCACTATGATATTTGACAAGATCTTCGGATACATGATTATCTGAGACTTCAGAGTTCCATTCTAGAGGATATTGATTGTTAGGAGGTTGTACTTCACCAGGTTTACCTTTCTCAGGTTAACTGAAAAGTCCAACATGAAGATATCACAATTATTTAAAGAGTCCCTATTAACATTTCATAGAATGAGGAAACCCTATACACACAAATATTATATCCTTGAATTTTTTGAAATGTGGGTGATCATAGGTGACATTACCCCTTTGAGTCCAAGGCACTCAATTTCATTTTCCTTATCAAGGATACCTGACTGATCTGGCAACATGTGAGACCAGAATATTGCTTAATCAACATAAGGTATAGAAAAAATATTTTCTTCCATATTAAATGATAGATAATTGGATTTCCCATAGCTCTTGGATGAAAACAACTCCCTTCCACCTTCCACATAAAACTTATTGTATGACAAAATTCAATAACAAAGTCTGGATAATCTTGATCCTAAATAATTGGCTTAGAAATGCTAAAACCCTCCCTTATATTTAGTTTATTATTTATCGTGATCAATGAATTATACATTGTAATGATTTTTTGGTTGACCAGTCATTCCCTATTGATATTCCAATCCTTGATTTCCTTGGTTGAAGACATCTGTTTCTATAGAGAAATTTCTAGCAAAATTCATAGTATAAGAAAACATGGAAAACTGAATGACCTATTTGAAGAAGAGAAGAGTATTGGAACACAGAGTCTTAAAAATGGATGTTGGAAACATAATAGGGGGCCTTTATATATGGTTTAAGATGAATGTTCAAATTCTCGATTCGATCAAATGGTTGTAATATGAAAAATCTGATCTGACATTTGAGATAAAATCCAAATAAGGATTTGGTAGGTTATGATCTTTTGAGGTTTTAAGGTAAAATCAAATTAAGGAAAGTGAATCCAAAATAGTTTTCTTAAAAAATGATAAAAATATCAACAGGTAAAAAATTCCTTTTTGAAAATTTATGTAATAAAACATACCTTCCAGATTTCAAAGGAATATGATGTTTGTATAGATAATGTTATCTATGAAGAATATTGATTCTAAATAATTTTGGGAAGGATAAGGAATTTTTTATTCTGGAAAAAATAGGTTAAGGACGTGAAATGTTTGATTCCATAATTATGTGTTCTAAAAATAAATTTGATAATGAAAATTTATATTATGGAAAAAAATTTGGGAAATGACCCAAAATTAATATGATGATTCCCCACCACTAGAAGAGTATTTTCTTATAGAATTATAGGTATGAATATTGGTTGAATAGAAAACCTTAATCCTACCAGATGGCCAATTTTTTATATTAAGGATTATTAGTACTTGGGAGATAGGATGAATACTTTTGTTTTCATAATTGTATTGGACAATTTTTTTCTTTACTAGTGAACAAAAAATTCTAGATAATAAATTAAAAACCATCACAAACCAAGAAAAATAAGAATATCAAGTAAATTACAAGGTACGAAATACATTATTGTGTTCTATGATCCAGAATATATATAGTAAAATGTTTTCTTGTGAAGTTTCCAACTCTATCTAGAAGAAACATGATGTTACAAATTTCAGAATTTATAAAGTGAAAGAAACTATAAGAGATATGTTAAGAGCTGAATATCATAGATTATTATTTCCTTATGGAGAACCTGTTCACAATGTAGAACAAAGAATTTTGACCATTTTCAAGTGTCTTAAATAGATGGGATATAAAGTTATTGATGACTATGTTCTTGTGGATATGATAATTTAAATCATTCCCTATGAGTGAGAATCAGGAAAGTATATCCATTGATGTGAACTATAAGGTATCTAACATTACTCTGGATGAGTTATTTAGAACTCTTCTTCATATTGAAACAAGAATGAAAAGAGATGATGATTTGAAAAAAAATACTAATGGTAATGGAAGTGTATCATTCACTACTAAATATTAATCCAATAACCTAGAATGAGAAACTATATCAAAAGTGATGAATGTCATAGTTATATATTAATCTAGTTGTAGTGAACATTTTAATAATTAATTATACAATATTTTTTAAATGATGGAAATTATTTTTGGAAAGATTTATTTTCATTACATATATAAAAAGAGAGATTGAAAAGGAAATAGTGTTTCAGAAGTAACCTGTTATGAATGAAAAAGGTCTAGGCATGTCAGACCTGATTGCCTAATACTTAAGAGAAAAGACAAGAATTAATTTTATTTGAAAGAAACTGATATAAGTATTACCAATCTATGAAAAGAAAGTCTTGATGGGTAATGATACCTAGAGTGCTAGTGGTGGTGACTATTTAGATTAATCTTCATATTATAAATCTTCTATTCATAAGAATATTGGTCTAATAGATAGAGTACCAATTGAAAATTGTTTTTTTATTTCTAAGGTACACAATATTGAATCCTTAACCAATATATATTTAATTGAAAATTTTCATAATGAAAAGGATTAATCATCTTCGTTAGAAGATAATACATTACATTCTTTTGATAATGATTCTAGATTTTTTAAATTTTATGAAAATGATAATTGAAGATAAATTACAATTTAGAGAAAAAAACTAAAGAATTTCTATTTTAACTAAATATGTATCAGATCATTCTAATGATCTTGATAAAAAACACTTTATTTTTAATGTATTTCTAAAAACCATAATGAGGTTATTTTTGTGAAGGATGTACTTTCTAAGGATCTTGAAAATTATATTTCTATGAAAAATATTTTAGAGAATAACTCATGTTCTAAAACTAATGAAATTCAGGATAAGAATTTAGTCAATAGAATAAAGTATGAAATTTTTTCCTAAATCAATATTTTATCAAATTTTACTTTAGGAATGAAGGAATTTGATAATATGTTATCATAACCTTACCCACTTTAAAATAGTTTTGTTTTTGGTTATACTCACTCAAAATTCATTTATAGTAATAATTAATTTTTACCCAATAGTGCTCTCTTTTGTACTAAGTGCCAATGTGGTGGTCATTGGGAGGAAAATTATTTTTTAAATAACACGAAATCCTTTAGTTTTCATAAATATTATTTTTCTTTGAATATGTGTATTCCTAATATTTTACGTTCTGAAATTATTCGATCCAAGAATGATGGGATTCTAAATGTCTAAGTCTATTATTTTTACAATAATAATGAATGTACTAACAACAATACATGGTACATGGGTAGTGGATGTTCCTGACATATGACTGCTAAAAACAATTGTTGAAAATATTAACAAAATTTAAGAAGGAAAAGTAAATTTTAATGATATTTATTTGGGGGAAATTACTGGCATAGGTAACATTTTTTTCTTAGAAGAATATTGATTTCAAATTTCATATTTGTTAAAGGTATTTAGAAGAACCTCATTATCATAATGCAATTATATGATGATGGTTACCTTGTGAATTTTCAGAATGATAAATTCTTATCACCAAAATTCCAAGGAATAGTATATTCATTCGACCCATATGCATGAGATTGTTTATATGATAAACATTAAATGACTTAGGAGCCATGACCTACAACGTATTAATGCAACGGAAGATCTATCTTGGTTATGGCATAGAAGACTAGGACATTATCACCATAAGAACCTATGAAAACACAAAAAGAAAAGATTTTTTATGGATTTACATGAGCATATATTTGATTTTTTAAACAGATATTCATCCTTGTTAATATAGAAAACAACAAAAATCATGTTTTAAATCAATTGTTCAAGTCTCAACTTCTGATTCATTGCATTAAGATTATATGTATCTTTTTGGACCAATACAAATTGGAAGCTTTGGAGGAAAATACTATGAATCTTTTTCACATGATGATTATGGCAGATTTACATGGGTTTATTATCTAAGAAAGATATATGAAGATTTTTATTATTTAAACACACTTATCTCCCATGTTAAAAATGGAAAAAAAAACTTTCCATTGATAACTATTCATAGTTATCATGTTGTAGAATTTAAAAATTCTGATTTTGAAACTGTTTGTAATAAGAATGGAATTAGTCATAACTTATTAGCTCAATGAACTCCTCCATAGAATGTTGTTGCTGAAAGAATAAATTGAATCCTTTAAGAGATAACTAGAATCATTTTGAGTTAATATTCTATTGCTAAACATTTTTGGGTTGATGCTATTTGTACTGCTTGTTATACTATAAATCAATTTTTAATCTGAACATTTCTTAACAAAACAACATATGAATTTTGGATTGGTTCAAATCCTAGACTTTTCTACTTCAAATTATTTAGATGCAACATTTTTATTCTGAATACTGAAGATAATTTACCTAAATTTTCACCCTAATATAATGGAGAAATATTCTTTGTCTATTCCCCTACCTCTAAGGCTTATAGAGTTTTTAATAAAAATACTTCAACTTTTGAAGAAATATTACATGTTAAATTTGATGAAAATGATAGTTGTTTAGACATACCTTTCCAACATCCTCAGATGTGTTTTAAAAAACTGATTATCATCCTTTGATAGATGATTTTTTTAAAAAGAAGGACGCTCAAGAAAATGTTTCTGATTTATTTACCCAATAATATTTTCTAGAAAACATTGATGAATAATTTTTATAGAAACCAAATTAGTTGTTTCATAAGAATAATCCTATTGATAGTATCCTTAGTGATATAAATAAACCCATAAGTACTAGAAGTTATTAAATAAATGAATTATAACATCTAGCATTCCTTTCCAAATTAAAACCAAAAGTCACTGATGAATATTCAGGTGATGGTGACTGGATTAAATCCATGAAATATGAGAAAAATTAATTTGAAAGGAAAAAAGTCTATACCCTGGTTGAAAGCCTTAAGGAAACATCATTAATTGGAGTAAAATGGATCTTCAGAAATAAATTTTGTGAACATAGAATCATAGTATGAAATAAATAAATATTATTTTCTTAAATCTATAATTGACATGAATAAATAGACTATAATGAAAAATATTATACAGTAGATATACTATAATATTTTCACATTTTACTTACCTTTACAACAATTCATAATTTTAATTATTTTCAAATAGATGTGAAATGTTAATTCCTTAATGTATATGTTCAAGAGTTAGTTTATTTTGATCACACTCTTGGTCTTCAAGACAAAAATCATCCTAATTATTTAAAAACCTACCGAAGCTTTATATGTACTTAATAAGATCTTGGATCTTCGTATTAGAGACTTATAGGATTTTTGTTACAAAACAATTATGTTAAGGGAACCGCTAATACATTTATTTTTATAAATAATGATAAGAAATTTTTTATTTTTAAAATATATTTTGATGAAATTATATTTGTATCGTCTCATCTTTTCTTTAACTGATAAGTTTGCAGATCTTTTGAAATATGACTTTGAAATGAGTATGATGGGTGAGTTACCATTTTTCCTTGGTTTTATAATTTCTCCAAAACCATAATAATGTTATATATCTCAACATAAGTATATTAAATTCCTTCTTAATAATTATGGATATGAAATCAGAAAATGTACATGTAGTCGAATTGGTACCTCAAATTCCCCAGATCATGACGAAGCTAGGATATAATTAGTTCAAAAAACTTTTATAGGTATTAAAGGAAGTTTATTGTAATTAATGGCTAGTCATCTAAATATAATTTTTTCAGTTTACTTCTGTGAATGATATAAATATAATCCAACGGAATTTTATTTAAAAATAGTAAAAATAATTTTCCACTATTTAAAGGGAACCAGTGATTTATGACTTTTTTAATCATTTGGAAATGATTTAGTTTCAAAAATATTTTCAGATGCTGATTTTGGTGGATATAGAAGGGATAGAAAATTAACATCTAAAACATGTCATTTCTTTGTAGATTCATTATTTTCATGTTCATTCACGACGCAAAACTCAATAGAACATTACACTCCTAAAGCTAAATATGTAGCAACATAATGTTGTTGTGCTCAGGTATTGGGGATGAAACACACACTCACAAACTATGGCTTGATTTTTACCAAAAAAACATATATTGAGTGATAAAAAAGTTCCATTTCCCTATGAAAAAACACTATACATAACTCTCTTTCAAAATACATAGATATTAGGAATATATTTTATAGATATCACACACTTAAATGAGATATCATTCTAAAATTTATCAGAACGCAAGATCAACATACTGATATTTTTGAAATATAGTTTCCCTCTAATAGATTTGAATACATGAAACTAATGTTAGGAATGATAACCATATGGTAATATTGATTATTATATTTTTGTTAAAACCTATAACCTTACGTTATGAAAATCCATTTCATAGGGGGAGTGGATTTGTTTATTTCCATTTTTTCATTCAAATTTTTCATAACCAAATTTTTTTATTTATTTCAAAAAAATTACCTAATTATATTTTTATTAATAAAATTATTTTTGGAAACCATATTTTTAGAAACAAGAATTTATTTTCCTTAACAAATTTTTTTTAATTCATATATTTTCTTTTCGAGGAATTTTTTTTCCAGAATTAAGGTTCTTCATGAAAAACATTATATATACTGACATTATTTTAATAAGAAATCCAGAAGGTATGTTTCCATTCATAAATTCTTGTAATTTAATTTTTTTACTTGTTGTTATTTTTATCCTATTTTAAGAAAACACTTTTGGATTTACCTTCCATCAATATAATTTTACCTTAAAACCTCAAAAATCGGAACATACCAAATCCTTCTTTATCATTATTCACAATATTCAGATCAGATCGTGCTTATTTAAACTGTTGTATCAAATCAGTAATTTGATATTTCACCTTGAACACTATGTAAAATACCCCCATTCATTGTCCCACATCAATTTTCAAGACATTTTGTGTTGAAGATCTGCCCCTCTTGAAAAACGTCATTCATTTTTCCAAGGGTGCATACACTCTCAATGTCACTAGATGCTTCTCCACATAAAAAGATGACATCAATTAAAGAAATCACGGATTGAAATATCTATAAATAATGTCTAGTCGGAAAAAATTTCTTTTCCATTTATAATTCATTGAACATGAAAATATCAACCTGAATGGATGTGAGTGTTTTTGCATTGTTGAGCCAAAGAGTCTGGATCCTGTTTATCCTGACATGCTTAAAGAATTTTATGATACAATAGGTTTTTATGAGGAAGGTGGAAGGGATTGGTTTTCATTCAGGAGCAATGGGAAAACCTATTCTCTCTATTTTAAAATGGTAGAAAATATTCATGGTATCACTTATGGTGGTGAAGTAATTTTCGGCTCCTATAAGATTGTCAGATCTATCAGGATGCTTTGAAAAAGAAATGGGAATTTTTTTCCTTGTACTCAAGGAGTAATGTCACCAAAGATCGACCACCATTCAAAAAATTTCTGGATGTTAGGATTTTGGGTACCAGGTTTCCTCATTCTGAGAAAAGGTGAGAAGGAATCTTTAATGAATAGAAATATCATTCTATTAGAATTTTTTTATAACCTAATAATGGTAAACATAGTGACGTACATCCACCTTAAAATCAATAACAACTTGAATGGAACTCTAACATCTCAAATAATCTTGTATCTGGTGATATTATTGATAATCATAGTGCAATGTTTAGAATCCTTTAAAATTCCCTTGAGTTCTAAACCTATAAACATCATGATAATGATGATGATTGATGACACACTAAGGATAATATAAGTATTATTGATCATTAAATCAATAATTATTTGTGATCTTTAATAAAGATAAGTTCACGCATTGATAAATAAAGTGGAAGGATGATAAACTTACAAGAAATCTCAGAAGAATTGAAAAGAGAATAAACAAGAAACCAAAGAAAGACCTATAGTTTTTGAAACTCAATCATCACAACCAAAGTAAAAAAACATTATCTAATTATGTGGTAGAAAGTTTTGGTAGTAGAAGAAGAGGACGATGAATAAATAATTAGATCAAAGCATTGTCCAAGATCCTCTAAGGAAAAGGATTTGAAGATTCAAGCTGTAGAAGAGCTTGAAATAGAAGAAAATGAGAAGAAGCTAAAGATGAAAATGTGAGAAGATAAAGTTGTCCATGCCTTACTTATGTATACAGAGATAGAATTCGAAAAGTTTCATGTACCAGAATCCTTTCTCTAAGAAATAGTACCAATAGTGAATCTTTGAATGAAATTAATAATTCCAAAACCAAATATGGAAGAACAGATACTCCATGAATAAAAATTACAAAATGAACAAGATGAATATTGAGATGAAAGTGAATATCTGATAAGGAATGTTGAAGAGTATCATGAGGAGAAAAATTCTTCATATAATATTTCAATCCGAACATCCCAGGTTAAGTTAACCAATAATGTTTCTCATGGAAAATAAGATATGGGATAGGAAAAGGTTAAGAAACATACAGATGATGACAGTAGTAACAATGAATTCAATCAACCAAATGATTTCACTAAAGATACTAAGAATTAATAGGTTGATAAAGATATGATAACCCATCTCTCTGATAGTGAGCATGAGTTTCCAGAGAATGAAAATGTTATTTCTAGAGTTAATAAAGGAAAATAAGTTGTTGATGGGATGCCTAAAAGGATTGTGGTTGTTAAGGATAATAAGGATAATTGTGGTTCATCTAAGATAAAATTTTAAGAGATAAACAAATAATTATCTCTTTCAAGGTAATAATATTTGAAATCATCTTATTTAAAGGGTCAAGATATTGTTTTCAAGTAGCTTTAGTGGCTAGAAAACACAATACCATTTATACCTAGGACTTATTTAAGATGTTAGTTTCATCAACATTCATTTAATAGGATGTTAGATTCAGTAAGCATGATCATGGAAAAATTCCTCAAGAATGAGGAATAATTCAAATATTTTTATATTGGGTATGTTTCTTAGAAGAGATCATGTATAGAAATAGAAATTTTTTCTAAAAGAACAATTAAATACATGATAATATTTGACGGCATACAAGATTCAGTATAATATTCATTGGATAATTAAAATTATAGAATTACAAACCTTTCAACAAGTTTTTCAAAAAATATAAATCTTCAGAGAATGTTTCATGGAAGAAAGAGGATAAAGATCTGAATTCAAATTTAAATTTAGTATCATTAAATTTCAATAGATTAAGGGAAATCATGGAATAGTTTCAAGAAAATTTCAATCAGTATGAAGAATTAGTGATGTCTCAAGAATGAATTATAAAGTCTCAAGATAAAAAAATCAAGGCTCTAGAAAATAAGAATCAGGATCCAGAAAAAATGATCATGTGGATTGAAGATGGTCATAAAGATCTCAATAAGTAAAAGGATACATTGAGGAAGATCATTGCAATGGAAAATAAGGATGAATGATTTTCATGTCATTCTGATCTTTTGTTGCATTTTTTACCATGTTCCAATTTTTATTATCATAATGAAATTTTTTATATCCTTCAATTGTTTTTTTATTTTTATAATATTATATGTACCATTTTTTTATTATCTATGTTACTTTTTGTAAATCACAACTGGGTATAAAATAATTATCAATGTAATATTATGTAAAAAAAGAAGAGAATTCTCTATGTAAGAGGGAGTCTACTTATATAGGACATTATTATGCAATAAAAAGTAACATTTCTATGAAAGACAAGAATATGGTCCTTAGTGAATTTAAAACCTAAGGGGAAGTAAGTTATATTCATCATGGTTTATAAGTAAAGGAATGTAATTTTTTCTTTTATAATTTAAAAAGAAAATTCCTTATCCCTTGAATTGTTTTTCTATAGGTTTTTTGTTATTTAAAAAAGGAAGAGATTGTTGAGTCAATAAGGTTTTCTAATAACCTTTCAATCACTATATGTTTTGAAAATCATAGAAACATTTTCTTTAGGAAAATTATCTTTAACTAAGAATTATTTTATTAAGGAAAATTTTATTAATATAAGAATTTTTTTACCCTCGCCTAGGTTTTTAATATCTAATTAAATGTATTCTCAAAAACAATTCAATTTTATTAAGAAGTAAAAAATAAATATTTTTTTGAGAATACATTGAATAGATAATGGAAACCGGGGTAAGGGTAAAAAATTTATTAGAGAAATAAATGATTCATTAATAAATTAATTCTTAGTCAAAGATAATTATCTTTAAGAAAATGTATTCGTGATTTCAAAAACATATAGTAATGGGAATGTCATAAGGAATCCTTATTGACTCAACAACTATGTATAAAAATTCATGTGATGGTTTGGTCAATATACCCTCAATTCCTCAAATACTATGTCAATATCCATGTTTTATTATTATACAATGATAATTCTTTTATAGTGTATTGAAAATAACAATACCATGATGCATAATTCTGAAAAATGGAGGAGAATAATCCCAATAAAGAAAATTTTAACCAGATCATAATCCCAAATGGTTATAAAATGGATCCTTATAATAAATGTAGTCAAAATAGAAAATATTACTTGTTTCCCATATACAAAATTAATTTGCAAACTCTTGGTTTAGGTAGTTTCTGGGTCCTAGAAATTTTATTCGAGCAGTTGACACATTTCAAACACTAATTTTTATACGAAATGTAAGAATGCAACCCCTTGGAGAAGTATCCACTAATATAGAAAAATACTACCAAACTATCCATGATGATTTATATTGCTTCAAAGAACCTCTACTTCAGGGTCTTCTTTACCAGTATTTAACCATAGATATGAGTATCTTCAATCAAACATACCTCAACCCTAAATGAAATAAATGGGAATAATGTATGGGAACATTCCTCTATTTCATCTTTGTATCAATGAATGAAAAAAATATATTCATTTTGAGGAGGGGTAAATTTTATGGGAATATAATAATTTCCTTTATAGAAATGAACCCACATCTACTCTTGACTTTTAGTATATCAGGGAGTCTTATCCCATAGTTTCTTATTAAGAGGGATTGGAAGATATCCAGGATAACCATGATATTTGTTCCCCTATATTAAAATATTCAAAACCCAAAAATTTTTCATTACAATTTTTATTATCCCATACTACCGCTTTCTCATCCACATGTGGTATTGGAATGATAAAAGAAGGAAGAAAATAAGAAGACCATAGAGATTTTACAATAAAATTTAAATAGTTAATTCTAACCTTCATTGATAAGATTTAAAAGATGAATTTAGGTATATAGGCAGATATATTACCTAATCAAACTAGTTCTAGAACTAATTTTTAGGATGATGATAAAGAAATATCTTTCTTAAAATTTAACTTATATTTTATCTCATTATACTACATAGAAATACCTAGACTATATCCAAATGTGGAAACCCCTCATTTGGGACTTGAAAATTAACATTGTGGAAAAAATTAGATATCCTTGAGAATATATCAAGACAATTATTCCAAAGATGATGCTAACGTTAATTATATTATATAATTTAACATTTTTTAAAATTTTAACACCTAAAATTGTACAAATTTATTATTCCTATTATGAAAAATAATATCCATATCTGTGTTTTCATAAATTTTATGGATCTGAATCAATTATATCTAAATGAAGATTTACCAAACCTTATCACTAATTTAGTTTTTGATTTTATTTTCAGACATGTAAAAAATAAAAGTTATAGAAGTGTACTCATGTAATAAGTAGATATATATTTATCTATAAGATAACAAATATTCTCTACTTCAGAGACCCTAAGGGGTATATTACTATGTTGTTATTCAATTTTTCTTGAAGAATATACGCACTACAAATGAATTCACCATGAATCATATCATTATTTCCATTCAAGGTAAGACCATATATTTACTCATGGGTGGTCTTGTGGAAGAATATCAATGTTTGTGTGGTTATCATATTGATATTAAATAATTTTCAACATAATACAAAAACATAAATTGAGGAAGAACACATTTAAATTTCTTTTCATGGTAAGAATAGAAAATTTCCTTCACATTTCAGTACACTATGTGGTATTTAAGTATACCCTAAAAACTATACTGATATCCATTATATGAAACCTCCATGAAAAATTAATGTGTTAATGGTACTCCATGGACATCTCACAAACATTAGACAATTCCTAAAAAATAAATATTATATGTTCTTACCCTATATGATGATCATGAAGAAAGTGGTTCTCTTTCAATTAGACTATTATTTTTCTGATTCCGTCATCGATCTCAAGAAGAACCTCATAAAACCCATAGTTTCAATGTTTCATGACAAGCGTAAACCAGTAATCTTATATGAGGAAACATTAAAGACATCACATCATACCCTCCTTTCCTAAAAGAAAGATTGAAAGAAGCGTAATTGTGTCGAAATTTTCATTAAAAAATTAATAACAATAACCAATACTCATATACCATGAAAAATATATCTTATTGATTATTTTGGTGTAGAAACATAGATAAAATGTAAAACATCAGGTGGTCCACATAGTATCTTTCATTGATCATATTAAATATATCATCATTTATATAACATTAACATAACATATGAACTATTGGTATGTTATCTTATTACAATATAACATTCATTCCATATTTTTATGTTCAATAAAATATTAGTCATTTACATATTTTCACATAACAAAACCTACCTCAAAACAACATTAGTACATATAGAGCATCCCGTTGAGGAGGTTTTCTCGATTCCTAAAACTCTCTAAATAATTGATATTTATTTTTATGGCACCTCTAAAGTTTTGATAATAATAAAATTAGAAATATATTTCTCAATAGTATTTTATTTATATTTTTTATAATCTCTCCCATTATGTTTATCTTTCCTTATTAATTATTTTTATCCTAAGGATTCACAAAAAATGAAGAAGAGTACTAAGGAAACATTATTGTCTTAAATTTAGTCCACTATACATTATTGACCTTCATGAATATAAAGGGTAATTTAATGTTTATAATTAAGTAAATTAATCTGGTAACTAACATAAGATATAGGAACTAATCCCCTTGGGTGGTTAAATATGATGATTAATGGTAAAATTGCCTTCCAAATTAGCACTGTCTAATGTACCATTTTCATAAAATTCCCATGTCAATGAATTTTCTAATGAAACCATTTCACTCGCACGCCTATAAATGTCTGAGATATCAATCCACAAGTCATATTATATTGTGGTTTCTCCATTCACGCATAATGTATGGGATGAAATTAATGAAATTAATAAAAACCCTAATCAAGGTGATCCCATATCCTTGATGGATGACACAATATTTATTTGGATGTACCATATAGTAGAATACCTCTAATGATGATTTATTCCAATACATTGAGTAAATATAGAAAAGGTTCGGTTGAAGGTGTCAAATGTTTACCATTATGATATTAATAATCCCAAAAATTATCTAAAAAAGAGTATTTAATGGAGTACTATATTGGGTAATTGAATAAAAAAAATGCCCTCACTATTATAAAACATGGCCATATGGGTGCTTGCAGTCCCATCAGTTTGGGATGAGTCCCCATCATAATATTAGAAGAATCATATAATTAAAAACATCATTTATTTTAAAATTCATTTATTTCTACAGTAAAATTCATTTTCAATAGATGCATGAAAATATAATCCATCAAATCCATGATTTTTAACATACTACCACATACTAATGGAAGTTTTTCCTCTTTTGAATCAATTTCATGTTGTTATATCCCCATGCTACACCCAATAATTTTAAGTATTTCATTATAAAATTATATTACTAAACTAAATGTGATTAGGTAATAAACATCAGGGAAATAATAAAAAAGGTGATCTGAAACATTAGAAAGACTTATAAAATCACTATATTCTATATCACTGGCCTTATTTTAATGAAAGATGATATAAATTACCTGACATCTAAATTAAAAAAACATATCTTAATAAAATAACCTTTAATCCATCCTCTCTTCCTACTACCATGAATCGTTAAATGGATAGATAAAATCATTAAAGAAAATTATGTCTAATATTCTTTCAAATTTATATGATAAAATATAATGACTTGATAAAAAAAATTATACTTTGTGGGGTCATCATAAAAAAACATGTAAAACCATATAACTGACTCCAAATCACTTGTATATATGATATATATATTCATTACCATTGTTTTCTATCTTCGTTCACTTCACTTTTACATTTTTAATCAATATTTAGAATTTGAGAAGTTTTATATCTTACTAGTTGAATTATTATGACTCTATATGAAAATATTATTCATGTTACACAACATGGAAATACATCATTATTGATTAAATAGAAAATTCTACTAGAATTTTTTCCCATACTCATTCTTCTAAAGAGAACTGATACTAGACCTAAGAACCACCATGATCCCTTAGAAGAGGCCTCCAAAGCATAAGATGGAATTGGAAGGACATTATGAAATCTATATAGAATAAAATAATTTAACCTTATCCCTAATCATTATGAATGGCGTGAGTATCAAACCCATAATAAATTTATGGTTTCTCAATAGGTAATTTTCATAAATTCATATTATGTTCATACTATATCATTAATATGACATAATATTATTATACTATATCCTAAATTTATGGTTTTAAACAACATGGAATAATTTACTAGTATTTTGATGTTATATTTTGTGTAATTATTTCCTTTTCATGGGATGTGGAATTCTCTCTAATATTTTCCATCTTTCAAGACCATGTAATACTTATAAGGTCCTAACATTGAATGAATAATTTATATACACGAGTGCATGATTCATTTAAAGGACCTATTAGTACAAGGATTTTATATGTAACACCAAGAAGGAATGAGACTTACCATATTGTTCAACTTCCCATGTCAAGATATATACATCCTTTTATGCCTCGATACTAAGAAAAATTTATTATACCAATTCCATTACAACCTAGTATACATGGAATCCCCAAATATAGAGTTCTTTTCCCATGAACATAAACTCATATTATATAACTATATGAAATATCATAAACCATTTAATAGATATCTATATTTAAAGATTTTATAGATATTGTTATGTGAGATAAGAATAATTCATTCATATACTCTTAACTATGCATTTCTTGAATCATATTAATTTTGGATATGTAGAGACACATGGATTCTCTATTCCATTCCCAATAAAAAATCACATGATCTTAACCTTGTGTATATGTTCTTATCAATCCATGAAGGGTTCCAAAAAATCATATTATAATGAATATAAACTTCATAAAACAAATGTATGAACAATATGAATTTAAAAAATAGATTAATACATACAAGTTACACGATTTAAAATTATATGGTATATATAAATTTTTTGGTACAATATTTTGGTGAGACCTATTCTCCAAACACGAGATCCTGATCTGTACTGGACTTCCCAGTGCTTGTTATTTTCTATTTGATAAATTGATATGAGAATAAATTTTTTGATTTTATAAAAACTATATTTGTCCTAATCATCTTTTCATGATATACATAGTGCTTGTTGGATCTCACATCCAAAGCTTTTCTATAGCCTTTATTTCAATATTTTGTTCAAATCTGCTAATGAGATCCTTTCCCATTCACATTGGTTATCATACCTTTCTCACTCTAGAATTGATATCTCCTCACATATGAGCTAAATAATTGAATAGAATATCATTAATAATTACTATTGGTTTCTTCATTCTATCACCATATAATTTTTACTGAAACTTATATCCACCATCCTAGTTCCCTCCACAAATTCCAAAGAAATATGATCTTCAAATTATTGTATGGTCTCTCTTTTTTTATGTGGTTTCCCTCCAAAGGTAAAAGACAAACATAAATAAATGGTTTCTTGTTAATGATCCATATCTTAGAGAAACCATGGATAAGAATTTCCTCATCGTATGACCTTAAATTGTAGAATAAATTCATTTTTATCACATAACATTAAATTAAATGATATAGGGTTTTCTTTTCATTACACGAGACTTCGTATAGTGGTATAATCTGTGAGGAAAATCTTATTTACATAAAACCATCATCATATGGCTATATATTTTGGAACCTAAGATAATATAAGATGTTCCCCACCTTCTAGTGTTTCTTCTTATTGTTGGAATCCTTCTTTCATTCATGGTTTTCCATTAAAATTCCATCACCAAAATGAAGCTATTTCATTTTTCCCATGAGACAGATCTATGAAAAATCTCCAATATATAGTTACTCTCCATTTGATGTTTAACTACATAACATTTTTTTCTTATCCCATGATGCCAAATAATATAATATATGGTCAACCATATATAACCTTAAACAATTATAATGGTCTATCTTACATTTCACCAAATTCCGAGAATGTGATCCATATCCATATAAGTGTACATAGAATATGTTTTTTTATCTGTATATCTACAATAGGATAAAATCCTCCTTATTCCCATTATTTATCTCAAAGTATTTGAAATCTTTGAACACATTGTGTTTGATTTCCCAATAACTCCCTTCCATAACGACCAATGTACAATCAATAGAGTTCTTTATAATTTAAATATTATATTTGGATAAAATACCACTCTCATTTGTACGATCCTGATCTATGTAGATATTTTGTTCCTTTAAGAAATATTTGTGTATTTGTTCTTATTAATTTTAAATATGTATTTTTGTTTAAACCATATATTATAAATCCATTCACATTTAATTATTCATTTCCAGTCCTTTTCGGAGGACCACTATATCTTTAATATTGTTATCCTAGTGATAGAACATCCCCCTTTAATTCTATATATATCATTATAATAAACCACGCTTTGTATTTAAGTGTTTTCAATTATCATAAACCAATCATGGTTATTGATAATGAGTGAATTGAACACTAAGGGGAACCTCTTCTTAGTAAGGATATCGATTACCGTATTCTTTCATACCAAAAGAGGCGTTCTTCCATTGTCATAAGAATTTCCACTAATCTATGTACTCTTTGAAAAACATTACGATTGAAACTAACATTCAAATGTGGTCAGTGGTCATCCCTATAATTTGTTTCACATTTCATCAATTCCTTATTAAAATACCTTGACTCGTCATTAATATCATCGTTGTTTCCCTTTAAAAATTTATTGGTGCTCTTATCCCATGATCCAAATCTTAGTTGGCATAGAACATATCCATTAATGATCAATGAAACATGACCTTAAACTACGTGAACCCATTTTTTATGTGATATATATTATCATAGGGATCAGATTCATTTTGTTCTTATCCTTTCTATTTATATGTGGTTCTTCTCACATATTGGTAAATAAAGTGTTCACATAAACCCCAGTAAAAGATCTAAAACATATTATAACCTTCAACATTAGTTCTTAATGTACAAAATTTTTAGACCATTATACTATAAATTAAATGTGACTTTAGTCTAGTAAACTCAAAAACCAATAAATGGAGGTTTAGTCAAAAAGTCCTTTATTTTCTCGTTAATTATCCTTATAGTGACATTGGATTCTCATACATATACATTACATATTTTTAGATCAATATTCATTGCATTATGCCAACAAAACCCTAAGAACCATTATAGTTTAGTTCTATTTGAAACATAGAACACAATCTTCTAATCTCATGAGAGATTTGAAATGATTCCAAAAAATATATTCCTATATAGGACCTTTAGATGTCATACCCTAAATAAAACCAATATTCATAACCCTAAGCATGAATACATAAGGAAGAGTTCTATAAAATTATTAGTATCTATAAATATAAGAGGTATCAATTAAGGATCATATGAATGAATATGATTAGCATAAGGTTATGTAATAATGAAAATAACTTATAATCTTCATACCCAACCAATCATAAATAATAAAATTGAGCCAGGGACAAAATATTGGTAGTTCATAAGACATGAATTATAAGGGAATGATAGAACATGAGCAATGAGAGCATAACAATTTATTAGGATAGGGATTTGTGTCATTTGTATAATTATATAAAATATCATGTCTAAGATACCCTAAAAACATTCATAAAATGGTTATCTTAGGATAACAGCCCAAGTACCTAATTTGAGAATGGGAGAGATCC
This sequence comes from Viscum album, assembly GCA_963277665.1. NCBI lineage: Eukaryota > Viridiplantae > Streptophyta > Magnoliopsida > Santalales > Viscaceae > Viscum > Viscum album. Next base: position 129,932,009 of record OY728134.1, on the reverse strand, counting down.
TTGTGTACTCTCTTTTAGGATTTAGATAACCATCAATTAACTCCTTTTTGAATCTTCACCTCCTTGGTGGGAAGAATAATGATCCCTAGTGGAATCCATATTTTCAGAGTGTAATGGGTTCACTCTTAAAACCAATTTTTTTATCGAGGTTAACACCCAAGACCATCACAGTGGAAAACAACCATATATAAGCTAGCTCACTCCCCAATCAAATCCTTTATATGTCATGATATATAATTGTTTTCCAAATTCGTAAGTGGGAGATATTGGTACCAACCATCTTTGGATATAACATAACCACTATCATATAATAAAAATTATAAACACGTGTTCTAGAAGATCTTAAAACATTCCCGATATAAGAACCCATTAAATAAAATACATTTCATAATAAATTCATCATATCTCAAATAAGGTAAAAGAAAAATGTTTCATAATATGATAATAATAGCATACCCTTTGAAATAAACTAGGTTGTAAGAGTGTTATGTTATAGTTTAACCTCTATAAAGAAGTATTTTATTAAAAACCTATTCATGATAAAAGATTTAGATAAAAAATAAGAATTTATTCTATGGAATGCATCACTATTATTTCCATCGTAATGTCATTGGATTTAATTTTAAATGAAAAATAATTTTTTGGATCATTTAAAAGATTCCATGTGGAAAATAACTTTACATGGAAAATAATTATAATAATAGAAATGCTTATTAAAAACACATTTCAAATAATATACCCTTTATTGCTAATAATAAAATATTTATAAATAATTATAAACATTTTTTGTTGAAAATATCCATTCTAATTAAAAAAACAATATTAAATACAAAAAATTTTAAAATTATATTTATTATATAATAAAAATGAATATTTTCATTTCAATATGTAATGAATACAATTTTAATGAAAAAAATATGTTTTCCTAATACCGTACATGTTAAAATAAATATTATTTTCACATTTATATTAAAATATAAATAGGTATTCATTGGAAAATTAAATTAAGATTCCTCTCAAATAAAATTGTAAAAATTCAAACATGGGAAATGTTTCTTTTAAATTTCAATGTAGAATTATTATAAAAAATGAAAACATTTTTACAAAACATGGTTTTTTAATGAATGGGTTTTGTACAGAAAATATGAATTTTATTAGAAATGTTTTTTTTAATTATTGAGTACATAATGTGATTAAAATTAAAAGGAAAATTGTATTTTAATGAAATAACCATACTAAAATTAAAAAAATGAGTTAAATGAGATATGGATCATAATATTTCTTCATTGTAAGAATAAATGAAAAAATCCTGATAAGCAATGAGATTTTAACAGAAAATTATTATCACATTAGTAACAATTAATAATATATTATTATCTCATATTATACATTTTTTCATGTAATAATTTAAAAGTAACAGAATTTATAAAGGGAGAAATTAAAAATATATTTTTGAATAAAATTGTCCAATACCACATTGAATCATTTGAAAGAAATTAACATTTTAAAACATTACGGTCTATATAAACAAAATTTCCAAAATGATATAAATTCCTCAAAATGACCATAAAATAATTTAACGACAAATGTTATCTCATACCATGCATTTTCATCCCAAAAATTAAAAACATAATATTTTTTCTAATTCAAGGATTATATAAAATCAAATGTTTATTTATAACTATATCCCCAAAAGAAAAGATAATTATTTCTTAAATATAATTTTTACATAACAAACTATATGGTTACACATACAAGAGAAAAGTCTTTCAAATTAATCCCATCAACAAAGAGCACTAATACTTTTAAACATTTCTCCATCCATTTATTTCCACATAGGTTCTTCCATGAACAAGAGGTTATTCAATAGAATTGGGCATTGACCCGGGTAATGCCTAGGTCCCCTACATTTACCACTACTAGACTTTGTGATTTTAGCAATGGGCTATTTGATATGGGTTCCAGTCGAAAATAAGATTTAGAAAAGGGGTCCCATTGTAAATAGGCCATTTTAGAAAATGGGTTTGCCAAAAAAAATTTGTGATAGTCCCGTCCCAAAAAACTCTGCCATTATATACATTATATATAAATAATCTTTTTGTGATGGGCCTGTCTGAAATAGTGTTTGCGACCGGTCCTTGGTAACATCACAAATAGTATTAAAAAATATATATTTAAACTATTTGTGATGGGATCCCATCGCAACAGGTCTCATCGTAAATAATGACCAAAGTAAAAAATATATATTTAATAAAATTATAATTAATGAAAAAATAATAATAATATTATTAAAATAATCAAAAAATAAAAAATATTAACATTTCTTATATTCTCAAAAAAATGAAAAATTAATAATATATCATTATTATCATTATTATTTGAAAAATAAACAAATAAAAAACCATTATACAAAAGAAATATTTAATAAAATTATGATCGATGAAAAAATATTGTTAATATTATTTAAATAATTAAAAAATATTAAAATTTTCAATATTCACAGCAAAATACAAAAAACATCAAAAAATATTATTATTATTATTAAAATAAAAAAACATTAAAAAATACGATAGTAATTATAAAAAATTAAATATTGAAAATAAAATAAAATCAATTATGAAATATTCGCACCAATATAAAATTCAGAAACATAAAATAGTTCAAATTACAACAAATCTTGAATTCAAATGTTTTTAAAATAATAAAATCACTCGGGGTCGTCTTCTGGAGGAGGTGGAGATGCTGTAGAATATGGTGGAGGACACTCTTTCCCTAAACTACGAGTCAGATGAAACATGTACTCTATATGCTCATGATGCTGCTACTGTCATCAATGCATCTTCTCATCATGATGCTACTGCTATTGCTGACACATCTCTTCATGCTGCTTCAGAAAACTCTGTATAAGCTCAGCCTGAGTTCGCAACTGCTTATGATACTGTGAGGAAAAAATGATTCCTCTCCACGAGCACCTATGAAGCTGGATGCCAACATAACAGTGGTTCCCTAATAAGTATTAGTGGTCAAATGAGAGCTAATATCAACTACTTAGGCCTTCTCAAATCCATACTGAGTCGTATGCATCCATTCCACCTCATCAAAATGGTGGGTACTAGCCTGATCAGTCTCCTCGTCCTGAATCCCAGCCTATGTCTGAGAGGTCTCATCCTCATATTACTACTTCAAATCCAATTTGAGATTATAATTGGGAAAATATTATATGTTGTAAATTGTCAAACTGAAAAAATAATGCTAACCAATATCTGATTCAGGCGATCACCTCTAATCTCCCCATTGGTTGGATCACTATACATCCTCTGATAAACGTCATACTCTGTAATATTAGGATGCTATACTACCTATAAAAATATAAAATAAACTATTTATATTTAAATTTATATAAAATATTTATAAAAGATACTTACCATATGGTCTTTATGCCTATTGAATGCATGGCTACCAGCTCGATGTTTCACCTTTCGTCTCCCCCGATTCTGCCAACCCACTGAATACCTCCTTTAAAATCCACCACCCAACCAGTGTGAACATAATCCATACCAAATGTGAGATGATATTTACTCAGTTCAGTGGGCTCTACATGACTCGTCGAAATCTGTTACTCCTATTTTCTTAATGGTTTTCCTTCTCAAATTGTGCAAAATATGATGGAAACGGTCATGCATAGATGCCTCCCAGGCAATGTGGATGGAGTCATGCATGATATCATCGATCAGATACCATAAACCACACAAAGAATTTATAATATCATGTTATTAATAAAATAAATTTCAAAGTAAATTTTATTTATTTACATACTATCCAATGATTGAACATGTCGAGCTGCACGTCTATGAGAATCTATTCCCTTGTGATCCATGGCTGAGAAAAATAATTGTGCAAGATAGAAATCCCCTGCCCAACAACTACATGCACAAAACTGTGAAAATGATTAAATAATCAAAAAATTATATATATGTAAATTAATTAAAGAAATATAACTAAAATATAGAGGTTATCATACATCTGTGTGCAAGGATTGAAGCCAAGACACAGACTTCTCTAGGGGATAGGGTCATAAATCATTAGTCAGAGAAGACCACACCCCCTCTACGTACACCCTGAACCGCCAGTAGGCTCAGGGATATATGATCTCAAATCCCCTCATCCAAATGTAGCTCAGCCTCCTGTAACTCATGAAATATATCGGGTCCATCTGAAACACTAAATGATTTTTGTTATCAAATTGTTAAAAATAACTACTATAATTAGATATATACTTGTTACGATTATCACTAGAATTTAACTGTGTTAATGTTCACCTTCATCATCATCTTCATATCTAACAATGTCAACGTCTTTATATTCCTCCTCGACATCATAAATATCTATATAATTTTCTGTTTCATCATCTCTTCTAATTTGAAATTAATTTTTAACATCATTAACATCTTTATCACCTTCAAACATAAATTGTGGGGGTTTCATCATCGATATTCACGTCTCATTGTGAAGAAGATGGATTTTGAATAGTCTTTTGAAATATTTCAATTCCTTCCACTCCAGTGGAACCACATTCAGTTTGAATAAATTGTTTTTCACAAGATTTTTTATTTATTATGCTCCACCAATCACTCTGGTCCCTTGAAGTAGAACAACAATTTGTGTAATAAATTTGGTGTTCCTATTGAGCTAGTAAAAAGAGTTCATTTACTACAAGATGAATTTTATATTTAATATCGACCATTCCATGAGTCGGATGAACACGCACTCCTTTATCAGTATCTAACCATTAATATTTAAACATCTTTTAGTAATTCTATTCTAGATAACACAACTAAATAATTTCAACCATAATGCTAAAAAAGTAAACTTCAATTTCTCTATGATGTGATCCTCTTAAACAAACTCCAATGTTCGTTGATTTTTTTTTATATCCTATATGCATGTGCATGAAATCGAAAACAATTCAACACATATGCATTATAATATTTAACCATTTTGGATGGTGGGTTACTTAATATACAATGTCACTTATCAATTTTATCATCATTTTAATACACCTGAATTTTTGTAAAAAAATTATCAATATAATAAATAGTAAACTGAATTGATAATAAACAATCAATAATTTATGTTTCTAGTTTTTTGAAACCATTGAGAAAAATATTTTTGTTTGCGTTCTTCAAGAGCATATATTGTAATTTGTTGAAGTTATTTCTTGATATTATTATCATATAACCTAAAAATAAAATAAGTTTACATAATGTAACATAAATTACGGAATAAGTGATAGTAGGACTCACAGTACAAATGATGTCATTTCTTCATAGTTGAGAAGAACATATTTATGAGCTATGTGATGTTCATCATCTGAAATCAATCACTCAAGAACTCCACTGAAGCCAACATTTGGATAATTAAAAACATATAATTGATCTTTCTTTTCACCATTAACATTTCCCTCATTATGTCCCATGTGGTTGTGTTTTAAGGGATATTCATATTCAAAATACTGAGAGCGTAAGAAATAAATTTCCTCTTGGAAATAAGATTCACCAATTGTGCCTTCAACTGATGCTTTGTTGCGTACCTTTTTCATAAATTTCTCCATGCATCTCTTGAATTGGTACATATATTGAAATAGTACTAGACCTCCACATTTATCTTCGTGAAGAAAATGTAATATTTTTATGTTCAATTGATTCAATGAAAGTTGGCAGAAATAATTTTTTTCAATTTACTTATAATTACTACATCATCTTCTTCCAGTTTTCTTGGAACAAATTATTTTTTCGTCGCTGCACAAATGTCTCAAAAAAATATTATATGTTTGTTATCGAATCGCAAATAAAAATATTCAACAAACCTATGAATCCCATCGACATAGGTCTTTCCATTATAACATGAAAATCATGACTTTTTAATTCGGTAATTTGACCATTCATAACACATCTTCCCAAATTGAATTCATATCCATATAGAAGTCTCATATATTCAATCCACTAAACAAAATTATGTGACTATCTTTGGACAGTTTATAAGCTTCTTTTGGATTCATTAAGATCTGTGATCTAAAATTTTCAAAAAGTTCATATTATGGTCGCCTATAAATTTGGGAATGATCTGATCATTATTTTACAGTATCTTTGGAAATACCAGGTGTATCCAAAACTGTATGAAATAATTTATCAAAACTGTTCTTCTCAATATGAATGACATCAAACCGGTGTCGGACAAACAAATTAGACTGATATGAAAGATCCCAAAAAATGATTTGTTTTATCCAATTATGTTCTTTCCCAATTCCATGAATTTTCTATTCATTTTCTGTTTCCCATATGTGATTGGAGGTATTGAAAACACAACTGATTTTAGCTCTGTACCTGAGATCATTTTTGGAGGTTCATCCCTTTCAATTGTTCCTTTTATGAAATGAGATTTGTTCCTTATAAAAGGATGATTTGTTGGAAGAAATCTAAGATGGCAGTCAAAATATCATGGTTTTGTTCATTGACAAGAAGAATGGCATTGTTGTCTTTAATATAGAACGGACCTGATTTCGGACTATGTGTATTGCAGCCAAATAACATTCCATATGCCATAAAGTCACTAATAATTCAAAAAAATGTGGTTTCTAATAAGATATTTGGTATTGCATGAACATCATATAGACTAACACCATTATTCTATAATTCATTTAACTCATCAATCAATGGTTTCAGATAAACATCAATATTCTTTTTCTGATTTCCTAGGATTAATAAGGTCAAAACGATATAGGGATCCTTCATTAACATACATGGAGGTAAATTTTACAGAGTTATAAAGACATTCCGACGTGAATGCTGACTACCATAAGAACCAAAGAGACAGAAACTGTCAGTAGAAAGACCCAATCACACGTTTCGGGCTTCTATAGAAAAAGATAGATGCAGCTAGTAAACATGTTTCCATGAATCACCATCAGATGGATTATTCAAACTTTTATTGTATGAATTTTGGGTTTTGGGCCATGACATCAGTGAGGCTGTGTTCTGAGACATAAATAAACATTGTAGTCTGGGTGTAAGGGGAATGTATCTCAACTGTTTTACAAGAATCGATCTAGACTTCTTGGTTTGAGCTTCATTATACCTCGATTTTCCACATGTGGGACAACTATCCAATGAATCATTTTCAGTATAATATATGATTCAATCATTTTCACATGCATGAATCTTCCGACAACTAATTCCCAAATTAGGAACCAACCTCTTTCTCTCATATTAATTTACAGGAAACACATTTCTTTCAGGTAACAGTGTTTTAACCAAAGAAAATATTTGATCAAAATAGTTATTTGACATTGAATTATTTGATTTAATAGCCATAAATTTTGAAACCACACCTAATTTTCTTATCTTGAAACTAGGTTATAATGAATCATCAACAGACCTCAACAACTCATAAATTTCAGATGGTGCCAACTAAAAAGTTAAATCAATATAATCACAAGATTTTGTTTGTTAGAAAAAATGACCTACAACATCATATACTCTATTTTGAAACTGTGATGGATCTAGAATCAAGTAATTATAATCATCTCTGGAATTGCGTTCACAGTTTTGATACCAAAAAACATAATCTTCTAGAAAACCAAACCGTAAAAGATGTCCCCCAACATTGTCAAATGTGTAAATTGTTTTCGGAGCACAATTTTTACAAGGACTCTTAATTGTGCCTTCTAAAACATATTCTAGTTTTGATGAAGAAAATGATAAGAATGCTTCAACACCCTCAATATATACAGGATTTAAACTAGAACTGTTTGAATTTCTGCACTAATTTTTTCAAGCGTGATCATCCAATAATGACTTATGTTGATTTCGTTCTTCCATTTTTCTACAAAATATAAAATCATCAATTTTTTTTAATAATTTGAAATAATAAAAACACTATCTAAAAAAAGAATATAAATAATTACAACTACTCCTTAATAATTGCCATTAATTTTGTGCGACATTATTTTCTGTGGATTGACGACTACACTTTTATCTAACAACAGTGTTTCTTACAAATTTTCCTCACTAAAATCACAATAAATAATCTTCTCAAAGGTACTCATATTTATTCTCATGATTACAAGTAGGTATAATCATACCTTCGATAAGATTCTTTATTGTGATTTTAGTGTGATAAAGATACATTTAAATGAGATATCGGACGAAAGAGTCCCCTTTTCATTAATGAATTATCTTCTTGCAATAATCCCCCTTAAAAACATTAGAAAAAATGTTATCTTATGAATTCATATTATAACTCGTGCATACGAGATTGGATATGCATATGTACAAGCATACATTTTAGAATTCTTTGAGTCGGTGAAAGTTGAATGAAGAAGAGTCATCAAGAAAAAGGAGTGTCGTCAATCTACTGAATATTATACCATGTTATTGCCAGTTATTAAAATTTTAACAATTGATATTATTAATAATTATTCCTATTTTTTACTAATTACTAATATTTATTACTAATTATTCCTATTTATTACAAATTATTCCTATTTATTCTTATTAATTACTATTTATTTCTAATTATTCATATTTATTTCTAATTATTCATATTTATTGCTAATTATTCCTATTATTAATAATTACTACTAATTACTACAATTTACAAAAATTAACCACTACTTGCAACTATTTACTTATAATTACTACTATTTTCTAATATTTGCGACTGTTTACTACAAATAACTACTATTTAAAACTATTTAATACTAATCACTAATACTTAATTCTATTTACTACTATTTACTACTACTTACAACTACTCACAACTACTTACTACTATTTACCACTAATTACTACTAATTACTACAATTTAGTAATAGTTACTACTAATTACTACTGTTTACTACTCTTTACTACTATTTGCTTCTACTTACTACTCCATACTACTATTTACTACAATTTGATACAACTTACTACTATTTACAACTACTTACTACTATTTAATATTATTAACTACTAATTACAACTATTTAGTACTATATACAAATAATTACTACATATTTCTACTATCCAATACAAATTATTACAAATTATTACTATTTATTACAATTTATTACTATTTATTACTATTTATTACTATTTATTACTAATTATTACTAATTATTACTAATTAATAATAATAATTACTAACAATTACTAATTATTTCTTATTATATCAAATTATTACTAATTATCACTATTTATTATTATTTATTCTACTTTATTACTATTTATTCCAATTTATTCCTACTTATTCAAATTTATTACTATTTATTCCTATTCATTACTAATTTTTACTAATTATTACTAATTTTTACTAAATTTTACTAATTTTTACTAATTATTACTATTTATTATTAATTATTATTATTTATAACTATTATTACAATTTGATACTCATTATTACTATTTTTTCAACTTATTACTAATTATTACAAATTACTACTGATTATTTCCCATTATTTCTGATTATTACGGATTATTACTGATTATTAATGATTATTTATCATTATTACACATTAATACTAATTATTACTATTTATTCCTATTTATTTCTATTTATTCTTATTTATTCCTATTTATTCCTATTTATTCGATTTTATTTCAATTTATTGCTATTTATTCCAATTTATTGCAATTTATTCCTATTTATTTCTGTTTATCCCTATTTAATGCTAATTATAGGTAATTATTTCTAATTATTTCTAATTATTTCAAATTTTTGCTAATTACTGCTAATTATTCATAATTATTCCTAATTATTCGTAATTATTCCTAATTATTCCCAATTATTTCTAATTACTCCTAAATATTCCCAATTATTCCCAATTATTATTAATTATTCCTAATTGTTTGTATTTATTGATATTTATCACTATTTATTCCTATTTATTCGTATTTATTACTATTTATTCATAATTATTTCTATTTTTTCGTATTTATTCATATTTATTGCCAATTATTCGTAATTGTTGCTAATTATTTGTGATTATTTCTATTTGTTACTAATTATTACTAATTATTTCAAATTATGACTATTTATTAGTAATTATTATTATTTATTAGTAATTATTACAATTTATTTCTATTTATTACTAATTACTCTTAATTATTCCTTATTATTCCTTATTATTACTAATTATTCCTATTTATTAATAATTATTCCTATTTATTACTAATTATTCCTAATTTTTACTAATTATTCCTAATTATTACCATTTATTTTTAATTATTATATTTATTTTAATAATTACTATTTATTACTATTTGTTGCTAATTATTCCTATTTATTGATAATAATTACTATTTATTGCTAACTATTGCTAATTATTACTAATTACTACTATTTATTACTAATTATTGTTATTTATTAGTTATTATTAATATTTATTCCCCATTAATACTAATTATTACTATTTTTTAATAATTATTCCTATTTATTTCTAATTATTCTTATTTACTACTACTTATAAATAAATAGATCTTATAATTTCAATTTATTATTAGAAATAAATACTTATAAAAAACTATATAAATCTAATTTAATTACTACTAATCAAAAATAGTTAGAAATAACATAAAAAATTAAATAAATTATAAATTAAATAAATTATAAATACCTATAAACATGATCTCTTATTGATCTAGACGGCCTCACAACTTTTTCGTGAAAAAAACAAGCTCACAAATTTTCACTCTTAAAATAGTGTTCTGAGAGAGAGAGAGAGTGTGTGAGAATTGAGAAGAGGATTCGAAAAAATAGATGGGGGTATATATTGGTTAGATTAGTTGCGACGAGACTATTTGCGACGGGACCAGTCAGAAAAACCTTTGCCCACATTAATTACAGTCGTTGATTAAAAGATTATTTGTGATTGGTTTCATCGCAAATAGTACCTACGGACACACTTTTTGCAATGGGAGAACATCCCGTCACAAAAACCTATTTATCGTCACCGGCTATTTGTGATGGGTCCCATCGCAAATACCCTCTGACCGACACACTATTTGCGACGGGGGAACCCCTCTATGGAAAATAACTTTCCCACATATTGGCGCATAAACCACGCCAAATATTTTGCAATGGGACACCAAATCCAATCGTAAATAACCTATTATTTCCAACATGAAAAATCCCCTATCGCAAATAATCTCTTGGACGAGCTCTTTGCGACGTCATTAAAACCCATCACAAATAGCCCATCATAAAAATCTATTTTCCCCGTAGTATGTGACAAATGAATGTAAAGTGATTCTTGGGATCATTTTTGATTTCTTCCATAATACTCTTCATTTTTTATTGGCAATTCATTACTTTATGCCCTAATTTTCCACAAATAATGCATTTCTTTATTCCATTGAGACACTTTCCTAGGTGTCTCTATCAACATTTCATGGATGATGGAAACTGCCCTTTCCTCTCTCCATGGTCTCCACTACTGGAAATATAATCATTCACTGCCTTTCTCTTCATTATTGAGTCCGAGAGTTGGTTAATATATATGTTGTTGATCATATTTTTGGAAAACTGATTCGGCATGAACCTGATGTCGATTACGCATATCCAAACTCCATTTCTTTTCGCATTTTCCCCATTATTCCAAACTTTTACATCATGTTCGATGTTACTACGATATCCTTGAAATCTAGCCATTGACTAAAAGCATAAGGCAATGTGTGAGTAACAATAGTCATAAAATCATTTGGAAAATATCATAAAACCTTATTTTCAATCAAAAAAACATTAGGATTAACCAATGATATTTATTCTCATATTTTACTAAAATTTTTTAAATCAGTTTGTAAAGAAAATGTCAATTATCCTATTCATATCCCCTGGGAGTGTCGTAACCAAGAGTGTAGCAAGGCTCATTGTCATGCACCAATTCCTGTAAGAGTCTAGTTCAAAGATGTTTTTTCGGGTTTCACCCCTTGGTATTTTTGTAACAAATCTGCCTCTACCTAGTTGTATGCACACATGGATATATTTCTTGTAAAATCCAAATGATATTTATATTACCAAAATTTTTGTATGTTCTTTTATATTAATCCCCAAGGCAATCTTTGTGTAACATTATATAATCAAAGTTTTTTTTGTATCTAGTTTCCATAGTTTGTACTAAACTTCTTCTAATACCAACGGTAATGCCTTGAACCAAGTTATCTATAGTCAGTGCGTTGTTACATATCCTTTAAATGATCACAAGAGATCTTGTTCTGAAATACCAATTAGTTTAGTAGCCTTATAAGTGCAAGACACATCCATAAGTTGTACATTACATCATGCAATAAAAACAACATTATGTCCCCATTGAACATAATAATATCCCTTATCCATTCCTATAGGTTAATCCGGATATACTTCATCACATCCTGGGAAAAAATAAAACATAGAAAGGGATGAGATCAGATGTTCATTATGGATAACAGTAAATCAAAAACATTCTGAAATAATCATAAACATTGAAGTCAATGTATAAGACTAAAACACAAGCCTTTTAAACATAAACATCATCATAATATGGAAAATATAAATCAAATAATTTCATTTACCTATTCACATGGATATTCTACTCGTTTAATAATCGCATATATTATCAATAGCTAATTACATAATTATGGAATGCATAATTTCGGGCATCATAACCACATAGTCATGGCCTCGTACAAAGACTACAACATAATATTTATTCATGGCCTTGTTCCAAGACATTAGTTTGTCTCATCGAAACTAACGATGCATCGGGGAGCTATAGCGGTTTCTACCCTTCCCTTACTAATTCCAATGCATTCCTCATATGAAAATGTTGAAACATAACATAAACATTCGTATTAAAACTAGCATAAAAAATATAAACATTTTAACCACAAACCATGAATGGTATAAAAATAGCACTTCCACAGTTAAACATAACTCATTCAATATAATATGTAAGAATGTATAATAATAAATCAACCACAATCAAGAATAATGAAGGATATTGACATAGATGAAAATAACGAGTAAAACTATAGGAGAGAAATATCCGCTTTTTCATGAAAATATATAAAACTCTCATTAATTATCAAGAAGGTGTTAAAAATTGATTTCTGAATCAAAGTGTCTTATACCACATTGAAACATTAAAAAAATTAAATTTAAAAAAAAATCATTTCCATATAAAGAAATCCTGAAAACCATTTTTAAAAATTGGGTATTAATGAGAATGATTTAGAAGAATATATATTTAAAACATTTAAAATGATATTTTAGTTAGAGTTCCAAACTGAATAAGAGACACTTGAATACAAATAATTGAGGTAATAAAAACATTATAATATATTTCAATAAAAAGGGATTCATGATATACTATGACATAGTACAGTATATACACCATATAAAAGTTAATTGGTGCATAACAACAATGAAGACTCAATGGAGAGTAAATTGAGATCAAATACCTTATAAAGACTGTATCCGTAAGTTAAGGATAAATCAATGAAATAATTATGTGCGAAAAATATAAATACACTCAATTTTATTGGATATTCAGTATAAATCAATCAGAGGAAATTCACACATATTCTTGTCAAAACAACGCCAATGACTTGGATTTTTAACTCTTTGAATGGATATTGAGTTAATAATACCCTTAACAACTTCATATTGATGACATGAGAATTCATCAATTGAGTGATTATTGGTATCAAAATTATTTCCACACAAAGGGGAGTGGAAATTACTAAATAAATAAATAAATAGTCATTTTATACATAATCTTGGAATAAAATAATCAATGATGTTTTCGTAAAACCCAAAGTGTGGAAATTGAAATTAGAAATTCCCTTACTGATTTGGTTACTTAAGAAACATACAAACCATGAAAGAAAGATCATAAAATGAATATGTAAATACCCATAAACTAAATTATATTACACAATGAATACAATAATGGGTAGTATATACACCACACAAAAGGAAATAGTGGCAAATATAACAAGAATCTCACTGTAATAAAAGTGAGATGAAAACCCCTTACCATGTCGTAATCAATCAAGTCATATGAAAAAAGTTATCAAAAAAATGAATCAGAGAATAACATGAATATAAATAGAATCATGATAATATATATCAAATGGAAGAACACAATACACAACATGAAATAAATAAGTGGCGAATAATGGAAATATCATGGAATTAAAAGTGTGAAAAGAAACCCATTACCTTATACTTTTCCTTAGTTGAGGGTATGTTAAAGTATTTTATAATGGAGAAATAATTGTTATTAAATTATACAAGAACCATGTACATAAATATGTTATCATATATGATATTTTAATATGGATTTGCCATTAATATTTCAGTAGTATCATTGTTTCAGGTGTTAACTGGTTTATTTTTCATTATTTGTTTGGTTACGTAATTCATTATTTTTATGGATTAGAGGTATTTGATTCTTATCCAGAATGATATTAAGTTCTAAAACCATAATTTTTAGTCATATAATGATATTTATTCATGGATGGTTATGACTGGCAAAGAATCTCAATGCGTTCATAGAGACGGTAATCTGTACGTATGCACGAGCGATAATTCCATTCTATTTATAGAGAAATCATATGTAATTGAATGTTATTTCAAATCTTCATAATCATTAACATTTTTTATTTATCATTTACATCAATTATACTCATTATTATAAACATTAAAATAATTAAGTGTTGAATAACAAACTACACTACGACGTGGAGACGGTAGGCTGTACGTATGCACGTATGGTTACTTTATCATTAATAGGAAGGATAGAATAATTAATATAGTTGTACCATATTTATAATGACATCATAGATTGTATAAGGTAATATAGTTATTATTTTGGAACGAAAACAACAAAGAAAGAGTATGTGGAAGAAGAAAAGAACATTGAAAGAGGTAATGAAATGATTAGCTCTTCTTCTAGTACTTTTTTTTGATTTTATCAAAAGGTATCCGTTGGATAGCTTTCTGATCATAGTAAGGCCTCTAGGATTATGTGAGGGTAGTTGGAAAGATATTTGAGCTGGGTTTGGCCATGCCAAATGGCTTTGGAGGTGTGATTTTGAGGGAAGGGGAAGAACCCTTTTTTATGATAGGTGAGAGTCACTTTAAGAAAACCATGAAATATTATTTATTTATACAATAAAATTGGGTTTATAATGGCTCCAAAAATATTTATTTTGTGGCTAAAGTGGTACTGGGTCGAAAATCATTGACCCAATATGTTTTATATTTGTTTAGGTCACCATATTAACCTTGTCTTTTATATTTAACTCTTTGTTAAATAGTTTATCATTTACCATGTCTTCTCGTATGTTTATATTATATGGTTAATAAACGTACAATAAAATACCGAGATAACCCCATGTGGTTCCTTATTGACATATATATTATTATATAAGTCATTTGGCCGAAACATAGATTATTAATTCTATTATATCATTTAATAATATTGTATTTGTTTTAAAAACCCATTTATGTCAATTTTGACATTATTTTGTATTTGGGTTTTTTTCAAAGTTATGACAATATGTTTTCTTCAAAAAATATTAATCAACCATAACATGTAATATTAAACTAGAAAATTTGTGTAATGCATCAAAAGTCTCAATTTACATTTATTTTAATTTTTATAATATCAATTATTTTAATCATTCATTAATAAGGTAATTACTGCATCATCATTGTGTCATAAATAAATTTAATTATTATTTGTCTAAAAATTATAAATAAAATACCATGAAGTAGGAAATCTTTTCAAATTTCTAATGAATATTTATAGACGAAATTACCTTTTGTATAACCTTATATTAAAGAAGTTTTAGTTATTAAAATTTGAATTTAACACTTTCAACTCTTCTTTAAATAAAATAATAATAAATGTTATAATCCAATCCAAGTGAACCAAAAGGATCATATATTATTCCTATTATTTATTTTGTTCTAAAAAAACTTACCAAATAGAATTATGACATGTGTTAGTGTAATTATAATATCATTTTTACCATTAATTACACTATTTTATTTTAACCGCGATAATAAAAAATCAAAATTTATTGTTCACCAAAAATTATTTTAATATTATTGAACCACCTTTTACTTAATTTTTTTAACCATTTCTCTCAGTTTTTTGAAATTAAATTCACATAAGCGGTAAAATTATGTTTTTATGCAAATTTGCTAACGTGCCTAGAAGGTGGGTAAAAGGCGTCAAAATATTCAATAAAATTTTATACATCTTATTTTATTATAAAATGAATCTGATGAATTACATTGAACTAATATAGGTATTATGTATATATTTTGACTTAAAATAGATATAAATAACAAAATAATTATTTAAATAAAAATTTATCTTTTAAACTGTAACGTTGTGTTTTTCAATATTCATGAAAAAATGAATGCTTTTAGAAAAATATTAAAAATTCATCCTAAGATAATTTTGTTATTATTAATCCCAAAATGATGACTATTTTAACAAATTAAAAACATATAAGTTGCATCAATTAATTTAAATTAATTCCCATGGTCAAAACCATTAAGCGGGTTTTTGAGAAGTAAAAATAATTAAAAGATTGATATTTGTTTATATCCTATTTAATAGAGAAATGACTTATACTCACCAACATTGGATTAAATGATAAAAATAAAATCTAATTATATGTCAAAACCATTTATATACATAATTTAACACTATAAAGTATTTTTATTAAATTATTTATTTCAATTAAAATTTTGCATCTTTCACTATTCATCAAAAAATAAGCGTTATCAATAAAATGAAAAAAAATTATCCAAACAAATATTTTTTAGACTTCATTAAAAAAAATAATTTAATTTTATCAAATTTAATATATAAAAGCATAAAATATTCAATTCAGAAAGGGTTCTCCATTAAAAGGCGAAAAACAACATTTTTTAAAAAATACTTCTTTTATCTCAAAAATTGAATTTGTCCTTATATTATGATTAAGATACACAAAAGATAAATGTTACAATTATATGTGATAGTTATAAAATTCAAAATTTGGTTATTACTATTCATAACCACTTTCAAAATGGATAGTTCGATCAGTCATGGTGCACTTCAACTCGATGTTGCGTACATCGCACTCTATTGTATTATTAAAAAAGAAGCATACATTGGAAGCTTGGGGCATTATAATATATATATCATACCAGTATAATTATTTTTTCATTTAATTCATACTTATTAGTAATATTTATTATTAAAATAACTTTTGAATTGGGAACATGGTAGATAAGTCTTGCCGCGTTGTAGAGACGGTAAGTCCTATATACACACGAGAAACAATATCATTTCCTTAATAGTCAAATGTTATTGAATTAGATGGAATATTAATTTTATCTATGAAATTAAATATTATATTTATTATTTAAATCCATTATATTCATCCTTATATCGATAGAAATAATGTGTACAGGAAAAAAATTACACCATGGTGTGAAGAATGTAAGCCGTACGTATGGAAGAATATCTATATTATTTTCATATGATAGGTAAAAAGAGGAACATGAATGTCCCATAGTCATAAAACCATATCCGAATATATTATATTATTGAGTAATTATTTTATTTTGGTAACAAATTTGTAATAGGATGTAGAAGAAGAAATTAACTTTGAAAGAACGTTTAAAACGATTACCTCTTTTTTGAGTATCTCCTTTTAATATGATCATACAGACTCTTTATGTTGTATTTATGGTAACATTTTTTCTTCTAAGATGATGTATTGAATGTTGGGGTAAAATTGGGTAGGTTTTTCTTAAGCCAAATGGTTTTCTATGTGTAAACTAAAGAGAATGGGAGATGCCCTTTTATTAGAGAGTTGAGGGGCACTTTGTGAAAAGCATGAAATTTTAAATTTATTATAAAATTATTTTAAATTTATAATATTTAAAAATTCATTTATTTAAGGTTAAATATGACAATGGTTTGATATAATATCAAATAATAAGTTATAGACATGTTTTGATCATAAACTTATCGTTATCTTTTAGATTTAATCCTTTGTAAAATATGTTAACTCTAAACAAGTCCTCTTTTATTTTTTTACTACATGGATAATATCATTTCTATAAAATTCCAAGATAAAATAAAGTGGAGAATTTATTAAATTTATATAACTATCCATGTTATTAGGCGGAATTATTGATTTTTATGATTTTTATATCATTTAAAAAAAGTATTTATTTTAAAACCTCATTTATGTCAATTTTTATACTATTTAGAAATTGATTTTTTAAATTCCATTACAACTTGATTCCTTCTAACCAGTGGAATTAATTAATAAAAAAATGTGTTCATTTTGTTCAAAAAATTATTTTATGGCATAAAAACGTTAAAATTATATTTATTTTAATATTTATAATATAATTTACTTGATTCTTTCCTTAATAATGAAAAATACTTGGTTTTTCCCAAATTTACCCACGTTTTTAGGGTTAAGCGGTCGCTTGCAATGCAGCTTGGGTTGTTGAATCCTCAGAGACCTATGAAGAACCTTCAGACACTCAATAAAAAGAGATGGATTTTTGGCTATTAATTTTCCAACTTGGGTTTATTTTAGATGGTTTTGAAAGATCACTAAAAGATCTATGTGAATTCAAATTATGAGGAAAAGAGTTGATCCCAGGTTATTGCTCGGGGTGGATTGAATGAATTATTTTTTTTTACGATTTTAATTTCATTAACTCAAGAAGGATTCATGCAATGAATTCAAACTAACGTAATGACTTTCTGATTAAACACCTTCACAAACACATTCTAATCACCTATACACTTGTAGGATCATTTTCATGAGCACTCCTAGGTAAAAGATATAATTAGCACATCAAAGTGGAGTGAATAAATTCAATAAGGAAGAGGAAGAATAAAAATCATTGAATGAAAGAAACTAAATTAAATGAAATTAATAACATTTAGAGAGTGAGAAATAAAATTCAATCCATCCCTTTTCTACTCCCTTGGATCATCCCATAAAAGATATATCCCTCCATTGATGACAAGTTCTCAACGGAAGAGGAAAGTAGACTTATGAGGGTGGAATTGAAGAAGTAAAAACAACACAAATAACGATCACTCCACCGTTGTGTGAGAAAAATCACAAGGTTTGGTGTGAAAAATTTCACACCTTGAGGCAAAGGTATCAATGTGATATGAATAATAACAGAATAAGAGAAGAAGAAGAACATTTATTGACGACTAAGGTGATTCGAACAACTTACATGAGAAGTAGAACATTATAAAGGCAAATTGGCATAATAACACTACAATGAAAAGAAAGCACCAAGATCCTCAAATCCTCCATCCCTAATGCCTTAAATAGGCATTTGGGAAGCCTTTGGACGAACTCCCATCATCCCATGTGCCTTTAATTAACTTTTTTGGAGAATGGTGGGTGGACATTTAATGCATAAGAGGCTTTTCTACTCTTTCCTCGAAGTTGCAGCTAGCTTGCATCTATTGGAACGAAGCACCTAAAGGACCTTTTATAAGGCCGAATAAGAGTGGGCCCTAGAAGACTTAAATGAGTACCCAGATGTCCCCTAACATCCTGTAAAATTGTAGCCCGAAATAATAAACGTTTCTTGAGATAAGATATAAATAGTGGGATGTCTTTCTGGGCCGCAGAATCTGTCCCAGAATTGAATCCGCAAATTGGGACACCTTATTCACCACCATTTAGGATGAATTAGCACAGTATCCAGAAGGATTATTTGTTCCTTTATATGTCATCTAGTCTCACATGAATGTTGGGATTCATTGCGCCTGTATTGTGGGCCCCACAATCCGATCAGTGGGATGATATCCAATCTTTCTTCTCCAGAATTGTTTCATTTCTTCGCCAAAAATCCTCATCATCCTTTATGAATCCATCATTGATCCCTAAATGAAAAATGTTCATATTTAAGTTTATATCCATTTAAAAAAATATAAAATTAAAATATATATAATTACATTATTTTAAATCAGATGAAACATCGGGCCTAAAATGGTGCATATTAGGCATGAAGTGCACAAATGAAGAGAATGGATGTTCAAAATTAAAATCCACTAACTCAGGCCCATAAGATCAAAAATTAACATTTAATAATAATAAAATGTAATCAAAATATGTGTTTTTATTGGCTAATCACACCCTTAAACTTGAGTTTTTCTAGTCCCAAGCAAAATATATCTCACAAAAATGAAATTCGAATGACCTTTTCCAAAAACATTTTAATACACATTTTCTCACCCAAAGATCACATAACAAACAATTAAAGAACCCATCAAAATAATTGAAAACAATCTATGTACACATGAATATCTCAAGATTAAGCCCATTCCTTTGTTCAAATTCATTTCCATATTTCATCCAACTTCAATTAAACATGATGAAGTGTTGTGTGTCACAATAGACATGGGGGTTCATTTCCATTCGAGGGAAAAAAGATGGAAGCGCTAGGAGCAATCAAATTTTAATAATAAGATGAGTACTCATTTTTTAATTTTGTTTTTTTCCTGGTTTTTTATTTCAATTTTTCCATGGTAATTGAAATTGAACTCAATCGAGTCAACCCATGTAGCAAGACTTTGCTGATGACTCTCAGGCTCAATGACCTTAGGGAACCAAGTGAAGCTCACATACTCGGGCATCACCTCGAGTTGACTCAATCAAAAAAAATTAAAATTACCACAAATAGAGATAAAATGCCCAACTCTGGGCCAGAAAACTATGGAGTCACGATCGCCAAGTGTCGAAATCCACTCATTAAGACAATTCATTACTCTACATGCAATTGATTTTTTTGAATACTCATGTTAAAATTAAAATTATAGCCAATCCTATGGTATTTATTATGGGTCCCCAAGAACTTAAACTAAAACCCCCAAATCTAGAGGACGTGCATTGTGTTTTTTATTAAATGGAAGAAAATATAACAGTGAAAAATCACATCGAACAACCACACTTTCTAATATCTATGCACATGAACATAAACTTACATTAAAATCAAAATCAAGGAATGAAAAATTATTTGATATCAAATTTCGTAGTTTGGAATGTGTGTTATCATGTTCAAGGTTAATTACATTTTTCCTTCCACACATTTTCATCCCCCCCTAACTTGGAATAACACTGTCCCCAGTGTTTAAATTATTGAAACATAGAAGGGGCATGATAGAATTTCAACGAAGACATTGAAAATTAAAATTATGGAATGAAGTCACCTGGTGGTTGATGTTGAAAATGCATTCCCATGTCTCCCCTTAGTTCTGGTTTATCTCCCAATGTCTTGGATGGTTGTGACCAGCTTTTTCTAATGACCTATGAAATGGCTTTAAATTTTTTTATTATATATATATTTTTTGTATTTTTTAAACCTAAAAAATGCACAAATAACATAAACTGATGATACACTGTCTCTTCTTAAATTTCTTGGTAAGGTATTACTCAGGGATCACACCACGTGACATTGATGAATACGGTGCTCCCATTTCATACCCATCCTTACTCATAAAAGAAGAACATGTCAACAATCTATTTTTTTAAAAAACCTACAAAAATATAATATAAAATAAAATATACTAATGATACATTGTATTATTTATATTTTCTGGGTAAGGTATTACTCAGGGATCACACCGCGTGACACAGATGAATACGGTTCTCCCCTTTCATACCCATCCTTCCTCATAAAAGACAAACAGGTCAACATGCTATATATTTTTTTTAACTAACAAAATGAAGAATAAGGAAAAAAACTATTCACAAAGATTAGAAACATTAAGACCATGGGTTGCCTCCCATGTAGTGATTTTGTTTAACGTCGTTAGCCCGACATGGATACTAAATCTATCAATTTTTTCCTGGTTCATAGGTTGGCTCTATTAACTCTACCTCTGTTTCCTATTTATTGAATGATTCAATGAATGGTTTTAACCTATGACCATTGACCCTAAAAATGATACCACTTGTGGGATCCTGAATCTCTACTACCCCATGGGGGTACACATGATGCACTATGAATGGACCTGACCATCTAGACCTTAACTTTCCCAAGTGTAAATGATGTTTTGAACTATACAAGAGCACATTTTTCCCAGTTCAAATTGGTTGACTTTGATATTCCTAGATTGGTAGGCTTGAACTCTAGCTTTATTTATCCTTGAATTTTTATAAGCCTCCATCCTAAGTTCCTCAAGTTCATTAAGATCTAACTTCCTATTTTCTTCGGCTAAAGAAATGTCGAAATTCATTTTTTTGATTGCCTAAAATGCCTTATGCTCAATTTAAACAGGTAAATGGCATGCTTTTCCATAAACCAACCTATATGGTGACATTCCTAGGATGGTTTTGAATGCTGTATGATATTCCCAAAGAGCATCCAAGAGTTTCTCAGACCAATATTTCCTAGAGGGGTTGACAGTTTTTTCAAGATTTTTCTTAATCTCCCTATTTACTAACTCATCTTGACCATTGGATTGAGGATGGTAAGCAGTGGAAACTTTATGAGAAATTATATACTTATACATGAGTGAAGATAATGGGTGATTAGAGAAATGGGTTCCACGATCACTGATTATAGCCCTCGTTATTCCAAATCCAGAAAAAATATGCTCTTTTAGGAATCAGATCACAACTTGATGATCATTAGTCTTGGTGGGAATGTCCTCAACCCATTTTGAGACGTAATCAACAGCTAAGAGGATGTAGAGCTATCCCTTAGAGTTTGGAAAGGGTCCCATGAAATCAATCCCCCAAACAATCAAAGATTTCAATGAACAGAATGGGAGTGAGGGGCATTTGATTCCTTTTGGAAATGGATCCAAATTGCTGACACTGAGGACAAATTTTATAGAATTAGAAGGAATCCTTAGTGAGGTTTGGCCAGTAGAAATCACTTTGTAGGACCTTTGAAGTGGTTTTATTTGTATAAAAGGTGCCTCCACATGCCTCTCCATGACAAAATTTTAGAATGGACTCTTTCTCATACTCGGGAACACACCTCCTAATGATTTGATCAGGACAGAACATGAAGAGGTAAGGATCATCAAACATGCAGTGTTTGACATCAGAAATGAATTTCCTCTTAGCTTGGGTCCCCATGAATTTTGGAATTTCACCCGTCACCAAATGATTTGCTATGTCAGCATACCAAGGGAAATCACTCACTGAATAGAGGTGCTCAATTGGAAATGAATCAAACACAGATAGGTGGTGTGAGTTGTCTTTGTATTCCATCCTAGAGAGGTGATCAGCTACAACATTTTCAACACCCTTTTTATCCTTAATGGTTAAATCGAACTATTGACGAAGAAGGACCCACCTAATCAATCTAGCCTTGGAATCTTGTTTTTTGAAAAGGTATTTTTGGGATGAATGGTCAGTGAAGACAATGATGGGTGATCCTAAGAGATAACACCCGAATTTCTCAAAGGCAAAGACATTAGCAAGCAGCTATTTCTCCATGGTGGTGTAGTTTATTTGTGCATCATTTAATGATTTTCTTGCATAAGCAATGACACATGGATTTTTCTCACACTATTTTCCTAAGACTGCCCCAACAGTGAAGTCACTTGCATCACACATGATCTCGAAAGGAAGTTTCCAATTTGGAGATTGCATGATAGGTGGAGATATAAGAGTTTACTTGAGTGTAGAGAATTATTCCTCCTAGCTTTATGTCCATAGAAATAGATCATATTTTACGAATAGAGCACAAAGTGGTTGAGAAATAGAGCTAAAATTCATAATGGACATTCTATAAAAGCTAGAATGTCCTAAGAAGGAACTCACTTCCTTAACAGTTTTAGGAGAGGGATGGTGATGAATGACGTCAACCATAGCTTTATCAACTTCAATACCTCTACCAGATACCAGATGACCTAGAACATGTCATTCCCTTACCAGGAAATGGCATTTTTCCCAATTTAGTATGAGATTATTATCCTCACACGTTGAAAAAAACTTTTTAACATTTATAAGGCATCCCTCAAAAGTATCCCCAAAGATGGAGAAATCATCCATGAATACCTCTAAACAATCCCCCACCATGTCCGAGAAGATTCCCATCATGCACTGCTGAAAGGTACCAGGGGCATTACATAACCCAAAGGGTATGCTCTTGAAGGCAAAATTTCTGAATGGACAGGTGAATGTTGTTTTTCCTTGATCCTCTAAGGAGACATTGATATGATTATACCCTAAGAATCCATCTAGGAAGAAGTAGAATTAATGACCCGCCACTAGCTCGAGGACTTGAACAATAAAGGGCAAGGGGAAATGGTCTTTCTTAGTACAAGAGTTGAGTTTCCTGTAGTCAATACATACTCTCCATACACTACTGACCCTTGTTGGAAGCGTCTCTCCATCCTTATTGGTTATTACTGTGATTCCAGCCTTTTTTAGAACCACATGGATTGGGCTAACCCACTCACTCACAGCTATAGGATACATGATCCCTGCTTTTAACAATTTCAAAAGTTCTTTTATCACTACTTCTATGAGATTAGGATTGAGTCATCGCTGAGGATGACGACATGGCTTTGAATCGGATTCTAGAACAATTCAATGAGTCCTAATAAGTTGGATAATCCCAGGAATATCAGATAGGGTCTATCCAATGGCTTTCTTGTGTCTCCTAAGGACATCTAGAAGCATCCTCTCATTATTCGCATCAAGAGAGGAATAAATGACAATAGGAAAGGATTTATTGTCCCCTAAGAATGCATACTTGAGTGATAAAGGTAAAACCTTAAATTCAAGATCAGAGTGGTTATCACTTTCCAAGAATGGATGAGACTTTGTATTGAACTCAGTTTCTTTGTTCAGATTTCTTGACAAAAATGGTTCCCAGTGAATTTTCATCCACTAAATTAGCTTGAGTAGTTTCATGAATGGGTATGGACTCGATGATATTGATTTCACCCATGGTATCATTGATTAGTGATTCTATAAAATCATCAATAGAGAAATTTGAAAGAGATTCAAGCCAAGGAGACAAATTTCCCTCATGTGAACAAAGAAAATCAATCTCTTCTTGACTTAAACATCCTTTGGTAATTCCTTAATGTTCCTTGAGTTCACTATCAACACTACCTATACAATTAACCTCATGGATCTCTTCATCATCCCCAATTTGAGAGTTTTTATTGTAGATGTTCAAGTCTAGACTCATGTTTCCATAGGTGATGGTCTTGTTCCCATTTCGGACATGGATAACAGAGTTAATTGTTGCAAGGAAGTGATGACCAAAGATGATTGGGGTTTGCTCCATAGGACCTAATCTTGGGTGATTTTCAAGAACAATAAAGTCATATGGGTAAATGAAATTTTCAACTTTCACCAAAACATCCTTTAAGATCCCCTTTGGAACCCTAATACTTCAATCCACAAGTTGAACTGTGAGAGATGTGGGTTGGATCTCTTCTAGTCCAAATTGGCAGTACACGTCATAGGGGATGAGATTGACACTAGCAGCTAGGTCACATAAGGCCTTGACAACTTTGATCTCTCCTAGTTCAACATTGATGTAAGGGCAACCCGGGTCTTTCAACTTAGGAGGAATGGTCCCTTGAATGGTGGTACTCACATTAGCAGCCAAAAGGACTTGGTTTTTATGTGAAAATGTTATTTTAAAAGTGCAAAAGTCCTTAAGGTACTTTGAGTATGCAGGGAATGGTTTTAATGGCATCGAGGAGTGGAATGTTTAACTTGACTTGTGCGAATATGTCCCTCAATGTTTCACTCAATTCAGGCTTTGTTTTCCCCCTCATGTGTTGAGGAAATGGGGCAGGTTGTGGGGTTGTTTTTTGAAGAGTTGTTTCTTTCACATTTTTATTAGTATCTTCAGTTTGTTCATGTGTTTCATTTGAATTTTAATTAGTGTTTGAATCTTCAGGTGAGTTATGAACTATTGGTTCAGGTTTCTCAATCAATTTCCCACTTCTCAAAATTGTCACAGCCTTTAGTTGTTCATGAGTTGTTTGAGTGCAAATTGTCTCTCCCCTTGATGATTATTGTGGAATGGGCTGTGTGGGCATGGGTGCCTTTTCAGTTTTGATGGTTTGATGTTCTTGTTTCAGGGAAGAGACTTCTGATTTCATCATTTCCATTTGTTTGCACAGTTGTTCATGGATTGGGAGAGGGACAGATTGGGAAGGGGCTTGTGTTGGTTGGGTTATCCCCGGGGGATACTTTGGTGGTTGGATGGGTTGTTGGTATTGGACTGGAGGATGTTGGTATTGGACTGGTTTTGGTTGGAATTGGTTATGGTTTTGAAAGTTTTGTGTAGGGTAGGGGTTTGGTCCTTGTGGTTGGCTAGGTTGTTGGTTATCTTTCCATCAGAAGCCTAGGTGGTCATTAATCACCACCATTTAGAACGAATTAGCATAGGCTCTAGAGGAATTATTAGTTATTCTATATGGATTCTATTCTTCCATGAATTTTGGGCTTTATTGGGCCTGTATTGTGGGCCCCATAGTCTGATCAGTGGGATGATATCCAATCTGCCTTCTCTAGAATTGTTTCCTTTCTTCTCCAAAAATCTTCATCATCCATTATGAATCCTCCATTGATCCCTGAATAAAAAATGTTCATATTTATGTGTATATCCATTTAAAAAATATATTAAATTAAAATATGGATAATTACATTATTTGGAATTAGATGAAACACTGGGCCTAAATTAGTGCATATTAGGCATGAAGTGCACAAATGAAGAGAATGGATGTTCAAAATTAAAATCCACTAACTCAGGACCATAAGATCAAAAATAAACATTTAATGCCATTAAAATGTAATCAAAATATGTGTTTTTATTGGCTAATGAATACTCCATCATTATTGTGTCATATATATATTTTTTTATTTTATGTCTAAAAATTAAAAATAAAATACCATGATTTAGATATTATTTTTATCTTTATAATGACTATTTATATATAGAGATATCAATTATATAACCCAATATTAAAATTTACTTATTAATATATATATGTTTATGTTATAATTATCATTACTTTAAATCAGTTTTTAAAACTTGTTTTTATCACGCCCAAGTTGTCCCCAAATACCAAATATTTAGAATAAGGATGATAATGGTCTAATATATCTCATACGATATGATTTCCACATGTTTTATGGTATTTTTATATTATTATAATATTATTTTTGTCACCCTTATATACCTTATTTACCCTTTAACCATGATATATAAAAATAATTACTGAAGTCACTATTCATATTTTCCCAAAATAAAAGGTCCATTTTTACCCAATTAGCTCCTTATGATTCATAATATGGAATACATTTTTCTAAAATCAAAACATTGAAGTTGTAGTAATTAATTTAAAATTAATTCTTGTTTTCATAAAAAAATTTTGGGTTTTTATGAAGTAAAAACAATCAAACGATTGACATGTGTTTAAATTCAATTTAAATGTAAAGTTAAATATATTGTCCTGAATTTTATTTTATAATAAAAACATAATGTAATTATTCTTTAAAATCACACATATGTATAATTTATTAATATAAATTATTTTTATTAAAAATGTTTTTTTCAATAAAGATGTAGTATTTTTCACTATACATCAAAATATGAACGTTATCAGAGTAGAACCAAAAATTTACCCAAAATAAATTTTTATGCCCTGCTTCGGAAGAAGAATACAATTTTGTAATATTGAATAAATAAAATTTTCATATATTGGATTTAAAAAGGGTTCTTCACTTTAATACGGAAAAACATCATTTTTTGAAAAATAATTCTTTTATATATGAAATTGAATTTGTTCTTATATTATGTCTAATAAACACAAAATATGAATGTTAAAATTATATGGGATATAAAAAATTCCAAATTTGGGAAATAATATTCATAAATGATTTTTAAGTAACTATTTTTATATGTCTTGGTGTGCATGAACTCATTGTTGCGTATATCACACGCTAATGAATTATTTAAAAAGGAAGAATACAATGGAATCTTGGGGTGTTACATTATCCCCTCCCTCAATAAATTGGGTGCTTGTAATGTAAACTCGATATTGAAAACTAGGGGTTTGACAAACCAAAATATATTGATAGAAATCTCACATTGAAAAATTAGATTAACAAGGAATCGATATTAAAATAAAGAAGGTTAGGTATGATGTTTACTAGAAATAACACATACTAGGGTTCTATGTAAGAAGACATGGATATAGAAGAGAAAAAAACATCAGGTTCTGATGGAGAGTGATAGAGAAGACTATTATGGAAAAAATTAACATTGAGAAACTAATACGTCCATGATGGTATTAGTGTCGATTTTATTCATTTTATAAGAAGGTACTAGGAAAACAATTTAAGATCCATTACCTATTGTTGTAGAATTACATTAATTCATAGACTAATAACACAAGGAAGCATACATAATTTACATCTAGAGTTTTATCTGCTACCACAAAATCATATTTCCCTTCAAAAGATAAAACTCAAAAAATATTCTATTCATTTCAATCGTATAAGGTTTTAAATATAAACATATACCGTTTAAATGAAGAAAACTATTTTATAATAACTATTGACTTATTTTAGGCTTGTGGTAGGAAATACAACCTCGTCACACTTTAGTTTTGTGTTTGATTCCCATATCTTTTTTCGACACGACGGGTTATCACATGACCTACAGGTTGCCCTTTTTATAAAACAATTGTGTTATGAAATTAAAAAAGTAATCATAAACAATAATATCCAATGTTCCACTTAATCCATACCAACCATTAGAGTTATCTGAAATATTTATATGCAATCTCGGTCTAAAAGGACTATAAATATCCAAAATCAACAGTAACATCAGATTCCGCTAACAATGTAAGGCTTCTCTTATTGTCTCATAATGAATATATTATTACCTTTATCATATTAAAACCGTAATGAAGAAAAAGTACTTCTATACAATAATTATATATATCACATTTCTGTAATAACCATAATATAATTCTTGAATCCAAAAACAAACATACCTAAATTATTCCACTTCAACGGTAGTAACAAGAAAATATTGACCTTGATCCATTTTCTTTTTCTGAGCTATATTTCTTTGATGCCTTGGAAAATCATTTTCATAACGTCCAATTTTTTGTTTTTAAATTGTACTATTAAACATTGATATCCTATTTCTTCCCCTTGCAATCATGATATTGGTTGAATTTTTCACCATATTTGTAACTAACTCCCATTCCTTTTAGGAAAATAGCAATGTGTTTCTTCCCACATTTATCACATAAGGGGAAATAATTATTTCCCTTATTAACTTTTTATGTCTCTTCTTCCACAATTATATTCTTCTCTTGCTTTACATTAATGTCATATGATATAGAGAATTATTTTTTTCTTAATAGCACATGAGTCTATAACTTCATATGATGAGAAAGTGTGTGAGACCAAAGCCCGTCAGAGGAAACGTTTTAACCCATCAAAGAATCAATTGATATTACTACTTGGGTTATGTACGTATTCTATATAATGTGTTTATATACTTGTGATATTAGCCTCATTATTTACAACATTCCTTTCCTCATTTTTCCATAGGCTCAAAAATTTTAGATCTATATAAGCTCATTGTTCATGAGGAAAGTATCCTTATTGAAAAAGTTCTAGAAACGCACTCCATTCCATATTTATCCCTTGTTCATGTACAATTGTTTTGGTAATTAATGAACACCATTGATTTTTATCTTTTGAGAGATGTTAAACTTCCATGAAAACCCTTTCCATTTTGTTACTTCCCAAAGAAAGAAATATTTTCTCAAATGAAATTATCCATTTATCAACTAAAAAAGGATTTGTAGTCCAATTGAATGTAGGATGTTGTTGTTTCATGAAGCGGTATAACATTTATCTTTCATGTTCTGGATCAGGATGCTCCATATGGGTAAAGTTATTATACATAACCTGAGTCAATTGTCCCAGTATGGTTATAAGTTTTTCAATACCAGTTGTGTAACCATCACAACTATCATTATCTTTCATAAGGGTGAAAGAATTACATTGATTATATGTGTCGATATGATTTCAATTTCTTCCACTATGTGCCAATTCTAAACAATGGCTTTCACTACATTAGGTTTTTAATCGTAATGAATAATTAAAAACTAGTAAAATAATTAACTTAAATTGGAAAATATATTTTATTATAATCCATAATCATAAATATGATTCCTTTGAGGATAAATATACTCAGAAATATTTCATAATGGTTTGTATAGAAAATATGCTTTATCCTAAGCACATCCCATGGGAGTGTCAAATCATATGTTTAGTAAGGCCCATTTTCGATTAATAGGTTACCCCGAGTCAAGCTCAGAACACCTTGTAAGAGTTTGCACTACTATGTACATCTATAATAGAACTACATACACATGACGTATCTAGATAATGATGTATTTTCTAGAAATACCTACAGAATCTCTATTTTATAATTCTATGATTCTATTCAAGATTTATCCTCAAAATATATCTCGGGGTTATGATCCATACTCTTAGTTTTCCAAATATATTTCCAATGATATTTCTAAACATCCTCTGATACCAACAATAATGCCCTGACCCTTGTTACCCACATCTTGTGCATTATTTTAATACATTGAAATAATTACAAGGAATCAAGTCACGAAGGACTGATCATTTTACAAGCCTTGGAAAATAGATTATATACAAGAACGTAACATTATAATTTCTAACAAAAAATACAACATAGATAATAATTTGAGAATTCTATTATTCCCCTATCATAACCATGAATATGAATAATAATACACTTCATTTCATTCATGGAAAATAAAACATCAGAAATGGGTGATCTTAGATTCCATGTAAGGGTAAATAATTCAGCAGAAGCTATAAAATTTTATATCAAGATGTATAATAAATATAATATCTTTTTAAATATAAAAATGAACATAATATGGAAAAAATGAATTTAAACATTTTCATATGAACATGCACATGGGTATTATATTAATATAATAGTCAAATGAAATAAATTATTTCATAATGAGGGAATGCATAATGTCATACATATTAACTACCCTGTCAAGGCATTGTGCTAAGACCATTAACAAATATTCATTCAAGGCCTTGTGCCAAGACACTAGTTTGTCTCATGAGACCTGCCGATTCATTATGCTGCTATAGAGGGCCCCACCCATCACATACTAAGTTTAATGTGTTCCTTATATGAAAATGGTCAAACATAACATAAACATTCTTAATAAACCTTGCATATGAAATGTCAATACTTTAATCATAAACCATGAATGGTATAAAATAGAACACCCATAATCAAACATATCATAAATCATTCAATACAATATGGAAGTTTATATTATAATAAATCAACCTCAATTAAGAATAATATCCATTAAAGGATGTTGACATTGTAGAACAAGATCAGTAAAACTCTTTGAGAGAAATATCACTATTACATGAAATCAATTAAAAGAAATAAAATTTATAATGGATTAATTTTCAATCATATTATTGAATCACATTTTCTAATCCCACTTTTAATCTTTGGAATTGAATTAAAATTATAACACATTCAATTCCATATAAATAAATCCTTAAAAGCATTTTAAAAACATGGACATTAATTAAAAAGGTTTAGAAGAATAATAATGTTTAAAATAATTAAAATGATTTTTTAATTAAAGTGTCCATTAAAAATAATCCTTTTAAAAAATATTTTATTAAAAATAGTCATTAATCATTAATATATCGCATGAAATACTTATACCTAAAAAATGTCGGATAATAATGAGATTGAGGAATTTACCCTTACCGTAGGTCTGATACTCTATATACGTGTCTAAATCTCCTATATAATGTGTTTAGACATATTATTAACTTATATCAGAATCATAATAATAATTATGATATCATATTTGATTCTTTTATGACTTTATATTACCCTTTAATTAACAATTCTATGTTAATGCAACATTTCAAGTAATAATCAATTTGTTGATCGTACGTTTTTTGACAAATTATTCTTAATCATATTAATTAGATCATAATTTACATACTTATATAATTTGAAATATTATTTATATAAAATATATACTCTACATATAAATATATATAATATATAGATAAATAAAATGGAGCACACCATTCAGGGATGCGGTAATCTGCACGTACGGATGAATGATGTTTTTTCTTTCCTTATCATAATTAATTGATGTAAGTGAATAAAAAATGTGTGTGTGTATATATATAATAATGGAAAAATTATTATTATATATAATTCATACTTAGTAATAATATGTATTCTTATTATCATTCTTGGATGAAGAACATGGAAGATGAGTCTCATCACATCGTGGAGATGGTAAGTTGTATGTACGCATGAGAGATAATATCATTTCATTAATGGTCAAATGAAATGGAATTAGATGGAATATGAATTTTATTGAAGAAATATCAAGTTATTTGATTTATTTAAATCCATTATGTTCATCATTATACTAGTATAAATAATGTGTATGTGAAAAAAAAATTACACCACTGTGTGGAGATGGTATGTTGTACGTACGCACATATGGTGGAATTGTTTTTCATTGGATGGTTAAAAAGGGGATTGTGGTTGTAACATAATCATAAAAATATATCATAATTTATTATATTCTTGAGATATTATTTTTGTATGGTAACAACATAGTTTAATGAATTAGGAGAACAAATGAACTTTGAAAGAAGGGATAAAATGATTACCTCTTCTTCGGGTGTCTTCTTTTGATTTTTACAAAAGGAATAATTACATTGGATTTATTCCCATATATGTGAACATAGTATGAATTTAATGATGTTTGGGGGGGATATTTTTTAGGGTCTTGTAGAGACAAAGGGCTTTGGAGGTGTAAACAAATGTGAAATGGAGGTTCCCTTTTATAAGAGATGTGAGGGGTACTTTAAGAAAATCCTGAAATTTTAATTTTTTATAAAATTATACTCAGTTTATAATAGATAAAAATTAACTTATTTAGAGGCTAATATGTGGATGGGTCTAAATTCTTCTTAACCAATAGGTTTTATACATGTTGAGGTCATAAAAGTTTCACTATCTTTTAGATTTAACCCTTCGTAAAATAAGTTAACTCTTACCATGCCCTCTTGTATTATTATACAACATTGTATATATCATTACAATAAAATTATAAGAGAACCTAAAGATGATAATTTATGAAATTTTTATCACCATCCTAGTTATTTGGCCAAACTACATATTTTTATGATTTATATATCATTTAATAAAATAGTATGTGTTTTAAAAACTCTTTTGTGTTAGTTTTGACACTATTTTATAATTGATTTGTTTAAAGATATAAAAAATTTATTCCATCTAACCAATGTCATTAACTAATACCTCGTATGAAGATGTAATTTAGAAATTTTTTCGATGGCATCAAAACCATCAAATTATATTTATTTTAATATTTATAATATAATTTATTTGATTCTTTCATTAATAAGTAAAATATTTCATCATTATTGTGTTATAAATAAATTTATCTATTTTTTGTCTAATATATATAAATAAAATTCCATGATGTTGGAAATATAATTATCTTTATAATTAAAATTTTTAAACATATATATCAGTTATATAACCCTATATTAAAATCATTTTATTAAAAGATATATCTATATGTTATAATTATTTTTACTTTAAATTATGTTTTATAACATGTCATTATCACAACCAGGTGGTCACAAAATGCCAAACTTTCAGCATACAGATGATCATGGTCTAATATATCTCATCCATTAGGATTAGGATATGTGTTAGGGTGGTTTTATATTATTATAATATTATTTTGGTTACCCATATTTTCAAGATTTACCCATTATCCCTAGAAATAAAAATAATTATTAATGTTACTTTTCATAATGTACAAAAATAAAAGGTACATTATAACAGAATTTCGATCTTATTATTCCAAATATGGAATCCATTTTCCATATTCAAACATAGAAGTTCCATTAATTAGTTTTAAACTAATTATCGTTGTCCTAGCAAGAAATCAAGTTTTAATAAATATACTACTATAGGTTGACATGTGTTTATGTTCAATTTAAATGTGAAATTATATCCACTGACCAAAATTATATTAAATTATAATAATATAAAATAATAATACATTGAAACCTCTCAATTTTATAATTTAACAATATTTGATTAAAATGTTGTTTTCAATTAAAATTTAGTATTTTTCACTAATCGTCAAAATATTAATGTTATCAGTAAACTACCAAAGATTGATCAGAATTAATTTTTATGTACCACTTATAAAGAAGAATTTAATTTCATCAAATTGAGTTTATAAAATTGTCAAATATTGTATTTTAAAAGGGTTCCCTATTAAAGCCCAAGAAAAATGCATTTTTTTAAATAATTTTTTTATATGTAAAAATGAATTTGGATTTATATTATGTCTAAAAAAAATAGTAATTTTAAAATTATATGGGATATATAAAATTAAAAAAAATATTACTATTCATAACCTCTTTTCAAATCATTAGTTTGATAGGTCTTGGTGTTTTTGAACTCGGTATTGCCTGTATCGCACACTATTGAATTATTTAAAAAGAATGTGTATCATTGTATAATGTGAAGTTACACATAATTATCATATTAATAAATTAAATGTAATTTTTATAGCTATCATGAAATATTTTTTAATGATGAATTATGTTATAATGATAGATATTATAAGGTGTACGTACACATAAGTATCATTTCCAATTTTCATTGATCATTATATTAAGGAGATAAGTAATATATTTTCCTTACCTAAAAAAATAATATCAAAAGAAATATTTTTTCTTTAGATATGGTAATATATATAATACAAGATTTTGTGGTGATAAAAAGAGACTTACATCGCTTCTTGAAAGGGGTAGTCCACATGTACATGAGTGATGTCATCATATTCCATTTAATGAAATGTTAAGAAAGATAATGATTTAATTATATATGTAATTATAAATATTTCATGAAAATAATTATTATTTCTGGAATATAAAATATAATTACTAACATTACATTTATCACCTTCTATATAAAGAATGAACAAATCACATAGCTTTGAAAGCCGGTAGTATGTCACAGAGAGAGGCGACATTATCGTATTCCCATAAAATAGAAATCATAATCATATGTGTGATATAGTAATTAAATAATAATAATGTAATTAATATAATATTTAAATAATATTAATTCATTATTCCCAAGACTTAATTATGGTAACGTAAAAAAGGAATGATATCGATTCGTGGGGTGATAGTGAGTCGTACACATGAATGATGATATTGTAACCCATTTGATGGAATTGAAGAAGGTAGTGGGTATCTAAATTATTAAAAAACCTCCCAGTATATATAATATACTTATGTAATTATAATATTTTCATTTACAAATAATTTAAGTATATGGAGAATTAAATAAAATAAAGACACGCATTGATGAACATTACTACTTCGTCGGGTGTCCTCTATAGGAGTGTAGGGAAGCCTTACAAGGTGTGATTTCTATCCATACTAAGGATTGTATGATGATAGGATTGATTTTTGGTATTAATTTGGGTTTGGTTATTGGTGAACCAAATTGTTTTAAAGGTATTAAAAAGAAAGTAAATAGAGTGGCCTTTTATAAGTGGGGTTGAGGGCATGCTTGGTATTTTGGAAAGGAAATATTTTCTCCCATGTTTTTCAAGTATTACATGTGTATTAATTATGATATTATCAGACATTAAAGTATGAATGGTACCAATATGACCATAAATTACTTTTTAGACATGTTTAAAGGTCATTTAAATCCGTATCTTTTATGTATAACCCCTAAAAACCCATTTTTACCATGATTGAGGTAATGAAATATTTACATCATTCACTATTTATTTTGGTCAGAAATTAATTTTATGTTATAATAATTTATAAATTATTTTTATTATAAACAAGGAATAAATTTTTAAAAATACCATTAACTTATGTGTATAATTGTAATTTAAAATTAGTCGGATAGACGTGTTGAGGAAGTGTGTTTTTAAAGAAGAATTGTTCAAAAGATTGAAAATTTTTTATATAAAAATTCAATATGATATAGATTATAATCGAACCAATTACAGTAATTGATATAATATGTAACTAATTTTAAATTAAAACCAATTAAAAAAATAATTTAACATTAACAATATTTTAAACGAAAATGTAATATTGAATTAAAATTCACAGTTATCAATACTTATCAAAAATTGAAAATCTTCCGAAAAATCCCAAAAATTCACCATAATTTAATTTCAGTATTATTATTTCAATAAATATAATAAATTTTGAAAATAAATATTAAAATAATTTCAAATGTTATATTTAAAATATGTGTCCCATTAAAAGGTGAAAATTTCTTTTTAGAAAATAAAATAAAGTTTTAATAATAAAATTTGATTTAATATTTTATAAAAATTAGATAGGTCAAATTTTAAATGGTATATTTAATATAATATAAATATATATATATCATTAATATTATTCACATATAGTTATTTATTTATTTTATTTTTATAAAACATACTTCTTAACATAAAAATATTGTTTCTAAAAAAGATATCGTTTTATTTTAAAAATTATTTTATAATAATTTATAAATAATAATCCACCAAATAATTCATTAAATAAAAAAAATTTAAACATATTTTTATAATTTATTTATACCTTTTCACACCCACTATTCCAATATCTAGGTGAAAATATTATATTAAATAAGTGTTTTCATAACTGGAAGTCATATTATGGATAAACTAGTAATTGTGTATAATAAAATCCAATCACAGTGTTCCATGTAAAATATGATATCAAAAATATTAAATTTATTAGAAAATATTTAAAAAAACATTTGGTTGTTACATTCTACCCCCATAAAACTAAATCCACCCTCGAATATCATCTCATCCATCAAATGTTTAAAATATAAAAAATTATATAATAGAAACCTATATCGTTATAATGAATAAAATGATTTCCCTTAAGAAGAGAAAGTTAGAAACAAATTTTTTTTCTAATGTAACTAATAACTTGGTTTCCACATATGATAATATACGTGGGAATTGAATATTGGAACATGAAAAAGAGAGTAAATAATTATAGATAGCGATAAAAATCACAGATCAAAAAATGTGGCTGATATAAATATGCTTTAAGAACATAATACCATAAAATAAAGAGGGGAATGAAAGGTTATTGATATCATAAAAATGATTATAAAATGATAAAATTTTATTTCCAGATCATTTTCCGAATTTATAATATCATTCACGATAAGATATAGTAACTTGATTTCATTCAATTTAAAAAGCACAATTTCATCCATTGGTTGTTCCTTCATAAATTTAAACTTAAATTCTTATAGTAATAAATAATGGTGAATTAAATACACCTGAAGAACTAATAGATAAAAATACCCTTTAATTTAATGATAATTTATTATTTCTAACATTTTCTATCATAGATAAAATTGTTATAACATATTATCCAATATAGATAAAACCTCATTAAATGAATTAATATATTTATATCTAAAGCCTCAGTAAATATTAAACTAAAACCATAAAATAAATGTTTAACCATATGACCCATTAAAATGATTGAAATACAAATCATTAAAAATAGGTTTACTATATTTCTAAAATGAACTCCACATTGGTCCCTATATACCATAAAGTGTTTGTTTATTGTCACATACCAAATATGTGAATAAATTCATCTTTTATTAACTCTAATCTTAATAATAACCTTTATTACCATAAAACCATGTTAAAAACATACATACTTCCTTATTCATTAAATAAAACCCAAATTATTTGATTTATATATTAAATACCAAAAAATTATAAAATCTATTTATTATTGTATATTACACTTTCTAAAAAATATGTAATCAAATCCAAAGTAATTAGCACTATAACATTTACTTATGCATGTCCAAAATATCTTTATCCCAAAAATAATGTCTCACCATTAAGAAAAAATTAAAGGTTATCTCCCCTTCATAAAAATATTACCTTTCCATCGTATTGCTTTTTACTTCCACTAGTACCATTTATCATAATATTTGAAATCCTTAATGAAAAAATTTATAAACTATCGAAATATTAATTCATATATCATAAATATAGATCTAAAATAAATAAAAACATCAATTATTCCACATCATCCATAATCCATTAACTAGGATTCCCCAACATCATTCATAATACAACTTTCATTTGTTATATTTTTTCTAGTTTCTTCATCATAAATTTATAACCATTGCTGATTTTGATCATGAGGTGTCCACACAAGACATTTATTTCCATTATTCCCATAAATTCATCATTTAAGGAATTAATCCACCTATAATACAATAGAAGACTAATATTCTCCTTCATTGAATTAAATTAACTTCTCCTTTTCCCATGGAAATTTCATGCTCTGTGTCCTTATTATCTGCACATAAAACATCTACTTATATATTTGAGACATTACCTAGAGTCACTCTCCTCACATTCTACACATATTGGAAACTGAATCTTCTTTCCACCATGGTTTAAATTATCCAAACCATAAGTGAAATCTATCATTCTCTTATTTGGTGAGCCTGAGAGCTGGTTAAGGTGTGTTTTATTAATAATTTTCTATGATTACAAATTATAAATAATCACTATATAGATCTCTCTCAGCATCATCCCATTTGGATTCTCATCGTAAAATTGTATGTTACATTCATTATTACACAAGTTGAATCCAGTTACTTCCATTTAATATAACCAATAAATATTTTTTCAAGAAACACTAATGATATATGAAACCCATATAATCCTATAAAATAACTTATCTGGTTTCTAAATAGTAACATCTTCATTTAAATCTATGATAGTTTATGAAAAATATAGTACATTCATAATCATAATCAATTTAAATCTATCATGATGGTTCATAAGGATTCTATGAATTTATAAAGCCTTTCCCTAGGGTGTTTCAATCCCTGTCGATAGAAAATCCCATTACCACTCACCAGGTGATGATAGAGTCTAGCTCAATGTTCCATTTTCAGAGTAGATACAACAAAATACCCTTATGGTGTATTCAATTCCACATGTAATATCTTAGAAAGGATATAATTTCATGGAAACAACATGCTATCCCAATCCAAAAAAAGCGTAAATTTTTTATATGATAATTCAAACTTATAATTTTCCTTAGATAAATCCAAATATATATCCGATAAAATTTCCATGGGATCTCACTAACATGTTCTCATCCTAGTTTCAAAAGGTTATCTAAACTATTCCCCTAATAAAAACTATATAAATAGATTCTTTTTTTATATATAACACATCCTTTTAGATTAATATTCATTAAATTATTAAAACACACACATGAGGACCATAATATTTTTTTAATTGGAATCTTGGAACACAATATTTGAATTATGTTATAGATCTTCAATGTTTACAACAAATATCATTACATATAGTAATCCTTATAAACATTCCAAATATAAATCCTTTTATCAAAACATAAGTAACATAAACATAATAAAGGGTGAGATCATATTCTTTTTATTGGTAATTATAAGTGGTTTCTATATTTGATCATATATAATAAAATGATAAGAATAAGGGTATATTATATTGATCATTACTTAAGATGTTCATGCCCAAACATTCGCTGATCATAAAGGTGATCCATGAAAAAATGATTGGTAGTTCATAATTCATGAAACTTAATGGAATCAAATAACATGATCCTTGAGAGAAAAAAATAGTTAAGACATGGATTTTTGGAACAAGAATATGAAAATAGAATTTAATTTAATAGATACCCACAAAGTCATTCATAAAATTTTATGCTCGAGCTATTAACGAGTGTACCTACTCTGGTCTTGGGGGAACTCATATGTAACCTCATTAAGACTTGGCATGACCACCCATGTATCAATATTTTCAACATCTACACCTATTTTATGGTACACAACCCCATACTCAGTTTATGCCCTTTACTCATAGTGTTTTGGGTTCAGTACCCAACCCGTTGTTTTAGACAAGGTCCACTCCCCATACCATCATTTTAAAAAAAGTACCATACTAAACTGAGTTCAATCCCTCTTTCAGTCCTCTATATCTCATTATATTTAAATCTCTAAATAATGCATTAGAGCAAGATATAGGTCCCAGACATATTTTTTAATTACATAACCACCATCACATAATTAAAATCATACATATGTTTTCTATAAGATCATAAAATAATCAACATTTCATAACCAATAAAATTAATTTGGTTTCATAAGAATATCATTGTGGCCAAACATGTAGAGAAGAATCAATATTCATAATCAATTCCACATTTCACAGTAGAATAACCCCTGAAATGAAATAGGTTACACTACAGTTTTATCATGCTCTAACTCCCCAACATAAAAGGGTATCATAATCATCTAGTCATGATAATCCTTTTATAAAAATAATATGAATTATATCAATGTATCATATCCCCATTAATGAATATTGAATCAAAATAGTTGTCATATTATATGGGGAATAATTTTTAGCAGTCATTTAAAATATATCTTGAGGAAAATAAAATTTCTTATAAATTTTTTTTAAAGGATAATTCCTCATTGAAAAATCAATTTCTCTGAAATTATTTTTTAAATCATATAAATAATGAATAAAAATTGGTTTAAACATGTCATTCAGAAAATATCATTCCAATTTCAAAAACACCATTTGAAAAATAAATATTTTTCAAAAAATATTTATTTTAAAAATTAACATGAAAAAATATAATCAAATATTTAAATAAAATATTTTTCATCACTGGGGTATGTTTCTTTCTAGTAGTTTATATACAAACAAATATTCCTTTCAAATTTTTGTCAAATATATATAGGCGTTGTTTGGGAAATGACATGAATATTCCTTTAAAAAAATTAAAGATTAAAAACATGGTTGAAATTGTTTTCTTAAAAATAATATATGAATAACAAACCATTTTTTTAAATCATTTTAAAAAAATATTGTTATTGAATAAAAATGGGGTTTTATTGGAAGGATATGTTTTCTTTAAAACAATGTTTTTGATAGTTTTATTACATAATTGTAATGTACTACATTTTATGAGTATTATTTTTAAATGTTATATTGTATTATTATGAGACCAAGCTTTGTGATGGTGTGTGTTTACGAGGCCTGAGGTTCCAACAATAAATGTTTCGAATAATTTAATCATTTAAATAGCGTGCAAGAGGTATTGTTGAAAATGTGGAATACAATATAAATGGTTTCCCAAATAAAAAATCTGAAGGATCCATTACGTATAGAGTAGTGACTTTACCTTAGGTGGGGGCTAGCATTGGTCTGTACGGGTCGACAAAAAAAGTTAGTTTTTGGACATTTTAAAGGAAATAAAATATATTTATAAAATATATTTATTTTAAGAATTTCCATGACACAGTGTCACTCTAATTCGTTTTAAAGGAACAGTTGCCCATGGTATGTCTCCTAACCCAATAAAACTCCCTAGAATCCCCTGGAGCATTGGATATGAGCCAGCCTTGTAGAATTCTTGACGAATGATGATGAACGACATCATGTGGATTTTTTCATAGCAAGATCGAATCCCTTCTAACAGATTCTATCAATATTTTTCTATGATTAAAGTAGGTTTTGTTAGTTCAATTAATTTCCCCATTCATGTATTTGAGAGATGAATGCATATTGACCCACAAATAGGAAAACTTGTGGATCGTTCATTCTAGCGACAGGGTCCTTTATCGGTATTTTTTTTGGGAAATAATTCACGCATGATTTGATTTTAATTTTATTTGCGCCATTTGATCCTTCCAACTGGAGTGGATCACCACTGTGACAAACGATGGTGGAGGTTCTTTCCTCAATTCATTGTTTGGACTTCTTCTTCCACTTTTAAACTTGTGTTCTTCACTGGGTTATGAAAATGGATCATTGTGCATCTGTTTCACAATGCAATGATCCCTAATAAGAGATCTGACATCTTAATGACCCAGATAAGGGGAAATGTTGATGGATGTGGATGAATCGACCGGTTGGATAGAAATAATTATTAAAAATTTCTCTATATGGGTGGATCGAAACAAGTTTTCGGGCCTAATCGTTGGCCCAATACCAAATAAATCATATTTTCCATGGCGGAGTGACCATAAATCATTAGTTTCATGAACATAGGATTGTCAGATCGATAGATAAAAGATAAACTGAGGAGTGGGATGAAGAATAATGATTTATTGAAAATATTGAAGAACATGTCATGTTCTCCGAAGAACACTGTGTGTGGGGCAGGATCAATGGGAGCTAGGGTTTTGCAATTATTGAAGTGATGAGATATGATGTGACAACTACCTCACGATGTGTGGATCCTTACGCAGGACAAGATATGTATCTAAAAAGATACATGGAGACATGGTTGAGTACGTGATAGGTACTCCACCACACGACTAGACAAGGCCAGTTATGTGGGTTACCCAGTGTACCAGTACACAGGTTGGCATACATGGGTTGATGATGTGTAGGAGCACAGGACCAACATACATGTTTTAGCCCTTTGATAGTAGGAAATGTCATTTCACACTCTTACATGACATTTAGATCTCTTTCTATATGACACTCTCTTTGACAAAAGCCCTTGTACTTGTGTAGTACCGGGGATAATAAGACACGACATGTGATAATTCTACATGTCATGTACTTTTCTATACATGACATTATCTCCTTGTTCATCGCACCATAGACAATTTTATTTTGGCTTTGTGAGCCCTTTTCCCATTCCCCTAAATTCCATTTATCATTTTCATTCACAAGAGATTGATCCCTTTTGTGTGACTTTCTACATAGAGCTAGAATCTCTCTGAGAGTCCAAGAGAGAGATCTCTACCCAATCTTGGACCTAGTTAGAGTTGGGTATCGATGTGACCAATCCAATAAAGGATTGATTCTATTTTTATAAGGTGAATTTTTATGAGTCATGGTATATTCCAAGTCCCTATTAGTGATCCTCATTCATGTATAGTGATCTTTCCCTACTCAGGATCGAGTTTTCAGGGAATGATTTTATTTTTTCTCTCTTCAGATCTATCGGTGAATATATCTATCCTTGGATACTTCCTGCCAAACGAACTTCTTCAACATACATCCTCAGAGCTATTAGAATCATGGAGTGAGTTATCCTGAAATATTTCTTCATGTAATATTTAACTTAATCCCTAGTGTGTGGATGCGACTGTTGTGACATACCTCTAGACCACGAGTCTAGGTTTCAAGTATATTTGGATGTGGTTCTCTTGTTATATGTTTGGTAGACATATATTGTGTAGATATGTCTATACCTCTACTTTTTTTATTGATTTTTACTTTTTAGGTTCCGCTACTATGTACTGTTATACTCACCCCTACACGAGATTTCCCCCATATGTCGTGTCTTGTTCTGACAAGCATCCTTTTTAAAAGTCTAGGGTACACCAGGACTGGACCGAGGTTTGTGAGCTTCCCAATGGTACGAGGTGTCCCGAAGTCTATGATCAGAAATCCCAAGAACTATTTATTTCTTAAAGGTTAGAATATTTAATTGTAGACTCTTTATTTTTCTGGGATTGTATTTTGAACTAGTTTACATTCTTCACTTTAAATTCTACAGTACATTGTTGGTTGGGTTTAATTGTATGCATGAATTTTTTCCCTTAGTTGTTTTATTATATTTCATCATTTATGGGCTTGGAGGTATGGGGATTTGAACATATACAAAGTAAATGCCTCTCAATTTAGTGATATGCGTACTCAGTGCTAGTCACCAACCCCTAGCCATTGGGAGGCGGGCTTCTATAGTCGCATCATGGCACCCACTGGGACGGGTCATGACATAGTGTTATCCAAGGTGGTCAGTTATAAATTATGACCAAAATTATGAGATATTGTTTTGTGGAAACATTATAAAGTGTTTCAATCTAGGATTTCAGTCCAGGGACTCCAGAGTTGGTGCGGACGGCTGGTGTATCAATACACAAGGACTCTGATAACCTTATTTTTGACTCGCTTCATAAGAAATCAAATTTTAGGTAAATAAAAATTGTTACATGTATCATATTAGAATGGGTTTTGTTTCCCATTTTGTTTGTGGCATCTAACTAGATATATTCATTGATCATTGAACAAATTGTTTTGTTATAGGATTCCTCAATAATGCATACCCTCTAAGATTCAAGCACTCAATCACGATGATGAACCCCTCAGTTACGAGGCTTTGATTTAGAGACAAGATCCCTAATAGTTACCTTCAGGTGGTGAACATGCTATACCACCACCAGTAGAGCACCACGTGGTACCTACAGTACAAAAACAGATGAGGAGCACAGGCTGAGCAAACTCCATGCGTTTCTGAGATAGAGACCCCTCAGGATCTGAGGTAAGCCCGACCCTCTTGAGGATGATGACTAGCTTGTGGCGGTGTCCATATTTTTTCATCTTGTGAGGACACCAGTAGACTAGATGGTTATCCTAGGATCAAGACTTCTTCAGATTTCGGTAGGAT
Source organism: Viscum album (assembly GCA_963277665.1). Lineage (NCBI taxonomy): Eukaryota > Viridiplantae > Streptophyta > Magnoliopsida > Santalales > Viscaceae > Viscum > Viscum album. Next base: position 129,887,310 of record OY728134.1, on the reverse strand, counting down.
GAATGGGGATTTTGACATTATAAACTCACGAGGATGAGACTCTTTCATGGAAGGAGATATATTGAATCTTTATAGAATATTTCTCTCTATTTATAATGAGATAAGTGTGTATCCAGGAGCTTATTCCTCTCTAGAAGAGTATTTTAATGGTTGATGACTATAAATCGAGGTTCACCGATCTCTCAATGTACTCTATGGATATGGTTAGGGATTAGTACATTAGAGATCGGAGCTTCGAGTGAGGTATGTCATAGGACATCCAAGATAGTGTCATGATTCTATGCCTTTCAACTTATGTGGGAGTGATTGTGAGTGATTTCATGGTCTTGATCTTCTTGGTTGAGTATAGATGTCTAGTGGAAGTCAACAGTAGGTAGACAGGACCAGAGACCTTGGAAGTAGCAAGCCAACAACAGACACAGTGATCAGGACGTGGGAGACATCACAGGAGGACCCATGATAGAGAATTTTTGTTCCAGGTCTATAATGGTTTATCCAGTCATCCTTGGTAGAGGTGATCATACTCATGTGAAGGGAGGGAAAATCTTGGTAGAGGTTGCCCAACCTGTTGAGCTACTAACATAGAGGTAGTGGATGGACCACTGAGACAAAGGAAAAGAGTGGAGTAGGCAGATCCATTAGGCGGTGGACATCTCATAGGAGTAGGGAAAGTTACATGAGGAGGTAGACACTTTTCACTACATCTTCTGCCACCCCAGAAGGTTTCCACTAGGCTATGAGAGATGGGGGATTGGTGGAGGGGGAAACTACATGTGGTCGAGGTGTATGACCCAAGGACTCTAGGGATTAGCTGTAGTATAATCTGTCAATTTTCTATAATCTCTTCCATTCTTATAGACACAGGTGATATCCATTCATTCCTCTCCACATGACTTTTTAGAAACCTTGATATTCTGGTGGATTCGTTTACTTTCCCCTTATTCTTGTCAACACATACGATATGAGACTTGATGATAACACATATTTCCCGATAGTGTGATATTTCACTTGTAGATGATACTTTCAGTTGGACTATCATGGTGGAAGAATCGAGGCCTTACAATGTCATTCTAGGGATGGATTGGTTATAATTAGTCCATTCCAAGATTGGTTGCTTTAGGCAAAGAGTGTTTTGTGACCATAGTGATGGAATAATGTTTTTCTTTATTACTGAAATGAAAACCCAAGTAGCATAGAATGGCTTCATGCTTAAGAGGGTGCATCTGATCACTCATGAGTTGGCTAGACATACCCTCAGAAAAGTAGATGTTGTGATCTTTCAGTTCCTAGTAGTAGTGGGGGAGTACGAGGATGCCTTTCTAGAATTTGTTCTAGAATTAACTCCCTATCGGGATATCAAATTATGCATTGAAATACACCCCAAGATGACATCGATATCCCCATTGGTGTATCGGATGTCTCCTGTAGATCTTTGAGAGTGGAGGGTGTAGCTAGATTATTTTCATAGGAAAGGATTCGTATGACCTAGTTTTCCCCCTAGGCTGCACTAATTTTGATTACAAAGAAGGGATATGGGAGTTTGAGGTTGTGCATGGATTACCAGATCCTGAATCTAGTTACGGTGAAAAACAAGTATCTGCAGCCATGGATTGATGACCTTTAAGATTATCTAAGATGATCATAGGGGTTATCAATTTTTGAACACTGATCAGGTTACCACCAGTTATGAGTACGATATGAGGATATAATGAAGACAGATTTTAGATGTTGTTTCTGTCACTATGAGTACTTGTTGATGCCTTTCTGTGTGACAAACACCCCAAAAGTGTTCATCGGACTTATGAATTGGATCTTCTAAATGTACTTAGACTTGTTCATAGTGGTCTTCATCAACGACATCCTTGTGTACTCAGCATCAAAGGAGGAGCATGTGAGACCCTTATAGATGGTTATAGACACACATTGAGAGAACCATATTTATAGGTATCTCTTTAAATTCAAGTTCTAGATATAGGAGGCCATCTTTCTCAGACATGTTATATTAGCAGATGTATTAGAAGTGGACCCAGACAAGGTTGAGGGGGATATAGAATTGGAGCCACCTCAGAGTGTGATAGAGGTTCGGAGATTCCCTAGACATTCATGATACTACCCACGATTTATCCCTGATTTCTCCCATATATCTGCATAGATGAAAACATTGACCTAAAATGGAAAACCTTTCATATATATGAAGAAGTGCCATCTAGATTTCCAATGGTTGAGGCATAGTTTAATGAGCGCACCAATCTTGATATTTCCATAAGAGGGTGTAGAGTATATAGTTTTCTATGACACATCAGGGACTAGGTTTGGTTGTGTCCAGATGCAGAGACATGCGATAATTGCTTATGGCTTATTCCGGTTAAGTGTACATGAATAGAACTATATGACTGATGATCTTGAGATGGTTATGGAAGTCTTCATGTTGATCATGAGTCGACACTACCTGATGTGAGAATGATTTATCATCTACTCTGACCAGATGTTACTCAAGTTTAACTTATCATAGAAGGATCAGAATTCAAGGCTTAGGTGATGGCTGGTTTTCCCCTAGGATTCATACATTAAGATCATCTAAACTATTGGGGAGGGAAATGTTGTGGCAAATTTATCAACCAAAGATCAAGTTCATAGCTGCAGACCAAGGTATTGAAATAGTTATCCTCGCTAAAGGTATCATTCGTGGATATAGATGATGTCTCTTATCACCATTATATGGTTTTCATCCCACCACTAGTATGGTGATTCAAGGAGGTTGAGCTAGGGGATATCAAATGGAAGACTTTATGTGCTCAATTGTCCATAGGATATGCTTTTCATGAATTTTTTAGAATTGGGAAGAATGTATTTTTTTAGAGGCCATATAGTTGTTCTAGTGGTATTATGAGAGGAGGTTCTGAGGGAGTTTCATACATCCCCTTTGGAGGTACATCCTGGAGTGGAGAAAATGTACCAAAACCTCCAGCATTAGTTCTTGTGGACAGTTATGTTAAAGGAAGTAGTAGATTTCATTTATCGATGCCTTATGTGCTAGTAGGTGATGGCTAAGAAATAGGTGCCTGCAGGGTTATCTCATCCCCAGGAAGTGCCGGAGTGAAAGTGGGATGGAATATTGATAGACTTCATGATGATATTACAATGAACACACATTGGACACGATTCCATCAGGGTGATCATTGAATGACTCATAAATTCATCCCTCCTCATATATATTAGGGAGAACAGTTCTGTAGAGAGATATGGACATATCTATGTGCATGAGATAGTTCATCTTCATGGTGTCCCTTCAATGATAGTCTCATATTGCAATTATTTTTTCACAAAATTATTGTAGAAGGGATTCCATGAGGCCTTTGGGACTCATCTATGCTTGATCACATCATTCCACCCCTAGAAAGATGTTCATATAGAGAGAATGATTCAGGTTCTATAGGATATATTACAGGTTTATATCCTATGCTATGATTGTAGTTTTGGGGACCACATATCTCTTGTGGAGTTCCCATACATCAAAAGATACCACTCCAAAATCGTTATGGAACTATTTGATGCTTTATATTGGAGATACTACCAGCCACCTCATTGCTGGACTGACACAGGAGAGTTAGCACTCATGGGACCAAATTTCGGTGTGAGATACCACTGTGAAGGTGTAGATCATCCAGAAGTATATGAAGACTACACAGAGCGCATAGAACTCTTATGATAACAAACATAGAGGCATCTTGAGTTCTAAGAGGGATACCATGTCCTTTGGGTCTCACCTTGATGAGGATTGCAGAGATTTGGCTGGGGCGAAATGTATTCTACAAGTTTCATCGGCCATTTTAAGATTCTGGGAGGAGTTGGTGAGCTGTCATACTCCCAATCTCCACCACTGCAATTTTACCTGGTACATGATGTCTTCCACATGCCATAGTTTAAGAGGTATTTCCATGATCCATCGGACGCCATCAAATTGGGAGAGATGGACGTCGAGGATGGAGTGACCTTCGTAGAGTATCCAGTGGAGATCAAGGATCAACACGATAGGATCATTCATGGGTGATTGAGTCCCTTTGTTCATGTTTGGTGGATACATGGGAATCATAAAAAGAGCATGTGGGAGTAGTAGTCTCAGAATCATGTGTAGTACCCACATCTGTTTGAGTAGTTGTTTATTGGATTTTTAGGGACCTAAAATACATAATGTGAGGATAAGGTAATGGCTTCTATTTTACATGTATTATTTTAAATATTATATGTAATTATTCTGACACCTGGCCTTGGGATAAAATGTGATTCTGAGGCCTAGGGTGCCAGGAATAAATGTTTGAAATAAATTAATTCTTTAAATAGTTCATTGGAAGTTTTCCTAAAAAATTGGAATAAATTTTAATTGAGTGACCATATCAGATATCTGAGGGCACCATTGTATTCAGAGAAGAGACATTACATTATATTGTTCCTAACATCGGTTGGTGCGGGGAGATAGTAGAATTAAGTTTATGGACATTTTAAAGGAAATAAAATTAAATAATAATTCATTTATTTTTAAATTTTTGCATGATGTTGCAACATGTTCATTGGTTTTAAATTTTCAGGATCCCAGGGATAGTCTCATAACCCTAGAAAACTCCTTGGAATCCCCTACATCTTTAGAGATTATCCATCATTAGAGAATTTTCAACAAATGATAATGAATGATGATGTGTGGATTGGTGCATAGCGAGATTGAATCCTGACCAAAGAATGTTGTCCCTATTTTTCAATGATCGATGTCAGAGTTTTTATTTCAATTATTTTCCTCATTCTTGGTTTAAAAAGACAAACATTGATCCACCCATGAACATTTTGACCATTGGATTATTCATTCTTTTGGGATTGTCCTTTATCAATTTTACTTTTTGGAAATAATCTTTGATTGATTTGATTAAATTTAATCATCTTTGTTTTATCCTTGTAATGGGAGAGGATCATTGCTATGATGAATGATAACTGAGGTTTGTTCGTCAATTAATTATATAGATTCACTCTTCCCCCTTTTACACTGCAATATTCATTTTCATTGTGGGGTTATAAACAATGAATCATTTCACATCTATTTCCCAATGCAATGATACCAAATTGAAGATATGATATCATACCAACCTAGCAAAGGTGAGATGAATATGACAGTGAACGAATCAAATCGATTCAAGAGAAATCATTCTTCAATGGTTCTTCATGTGGGTGGATCAAATCATGTTCTTGGGGCCGATCAAAGGCCCGAAACTAATATAATTGGCTATTACATAGAGGGGAATCCTCAAATCTTGTATTTCATGGTGATCAGATTTCTAGATCAATGGATCAAAGATCGAATGAGTCACAGGAGGAAGAATGACAATTTCTAGAAAATCACAATGATCATGGTGCATTATCCGAAGAACAATGCATGTGGGGCTAGCTTGGTGGTGGCGTGGGTTTCAGGATGTGGGAAGCGATTACACAACCTCTGACATCTGTCACACGGAATGTGGGTCATTACGTAGGATGCATCATGTATATCGGATGATACATGAAAATGGGGTGGAGTACACAACATGTACTCCACAACACAACCAATCTAGGATGGTTACACTGGTTACCCCCTTTACTAGAATAGGTATTGGCATACACGGGTTGAAGAAATGTAAGGCACACAACCAGAGTAAACTTGGCGGCCCTCAGATTGTAAGACATGGCGTGTCATTCTATTACATACCGTGTATATATGTTTTTACAAGAAATGATCTTAAACATGGTCCATTGTACATGGGATGTACCCAGGGTCATAGGACACAATATGTGACATTTCTACACGTCATGTACTCTTCTGTAGCTGAATTGATCTCCCTTTCCACCAAACCATGGATAGGTTTTGTTTGGATTAGTGCCCCATTTCCCAACTCCCCTAATGGTCAGGTATCATTTCCATCTACATGTGTATGATCCCTTCAGTATGACATTATAGATAGAGTTATAATACCATCAAGAGGCCCAATGAGGGATACTCTACCAATTATAGACCCAAGGTAGAGGCATGTATCAATGTGACCAATACGATAGGACGTCAATCCTCTACATAGTAGGTGAATTCAGATGAGTTGTAGTATATTCCACAGACCTAGAAGTGTTCCCCATCTGTGTATCATGTACTTTCCCCACTCAGTAGTGATTTCTCAGAAAATGAGTGTATTTTTTCTCATCTCAGATCTATCAGTGCATCTATCTCTCCCGTGATACTTCTTTATGAATTTACTTCTCGGAAAGACTTCATCATAGATACAAGAATCATGAAGTCATTTCTCTTGGATGAGATCTCATGAAATCTTTTAACTGAATCCCTAGCATGGGTATGTGGTCATTGTGACTTCCCTTTAGATTACAAGAATGGGTTTTGAGTATATTTTCATTTTTTTCTCTAATTATATGTTATGTAGAAATATACCTTGTCGAGATAAATGTACGTTTATTTTTTTTTATTTCCTTATTTTTTTCGAGGTCTTCTACTGAGTATTTTTATACTCACCCCTACACAGGCTTTTCCTGCTCATGATGTGTCTTGTGCGGATGAGCGGCCTATTGATGGAGTCATGGGTGAACCAAGACCAGACTAAGATTTTTTAACTTTCCTATGGGTTGAGGTGTTCCTATGGCTAAAAAAAGTAGTCCTATAACCTATTTCATGTATACAAGTTAGGCTTTGTAGTTGATACTCTTTCTATTAGAGGGGTTGTATTTAGGACTATTTTGCATTGCACCCATTACTTTTTGTTTTGCACTATTGGTTGGGTTTAGTAATATGAATGAATTTTGTCCCTTAGTGATTTTTTTACTTTTGAGCATTTGTGAGATCAAAGATGTGTGTGTGTGTACATGTACTTAGGAAATTCCTCCTATGTTACTGATATGCCTAATTAATGCTATTCCCCAGCCCATAGCTTATTAAATGCGGGCTTGTAGTTTCTTGGTATGATCCCTATATAGAGGGGTCATGATAATAATCTTAGGAAAATGAAGGGTAATCTCATTTCATAATGACATAATAGTTGGAGAAAAAATTAATTTGAGTTTATTTATAGATATATCATAATAGTTTTTCATTGGAATCATATTCAAAAATAATATATAGTTTCTAGGACCAGTGGAAGTGTGTTGGTGGGTGTACCCAACATTAATTTTTTCTACTAGTGATGATCAATCCCAGATATTCCATGAAAATAAAACACTGGATCTTCATAATAGAATGAAGAAAACAAATTAGGGGAGTACTAGAACTATATATGGTATCATTATATATTGGATATAATTAATTTAATTAAAAAATAACAATTTCCTTGATTGAATTCTCTCTCTGTTGATATTTCCAGTCACGATCTGATGTGATCTGTCATTGCGTCATAGAATCCAAGTGTAGGATTCAACTACCTGCGATACAGACATGCTCCACATATCTTTGGACACTGCTTAAGGGATATTTGGGAGCATGCATGGAAGAGCCTTCACTTGCAAAGTCTACCATCGATAACCCTGAGATCCCCTTGCAAATCACTCTCTTTTATCTGGTGGAGGTGGATCTCTCTCATGCCTTGATGGAAGTATTGGAAGAAAATAATTCTCTCTTTTCTTAAGAGAATTCTTTAGATACATTGTGAACAACCCCCAAAAATTTCTAGGTTAATGATTATTATATAATTATTATTTTAATTACATAGAATAGTAAAATGAATTAATAACCTAAAATAATTTATTAATTTCTTTTATTTCTTAGTAACATCCAATGTCTAATAATAATAGTTGAATATTATTATTACATAAAATGCACCTAGAGAATTACACCTAATATTTTTTAATTAAATAAATAATATTATCACTCACAAATCCCCCAAAAAACTACAGGACATGTATATTTATAAAAATGGAATTTAGTTTTGTTTTTCCATTTTCGTTATTAATTCCACCACATTTATTATACACTTAATAATGGATATTTATTTCTCAAAAAAAATCAATGAATTACTCCCTAATAAGTATATTATTTCACCTAAAATATATTATCTCGAATTACTAGTGTCAAAATAATTTCCATCAGGTATCCTTGAATAATTTTTAAACCACAATCATGAATAATCTTTATTCAACTTGTTAAATAAATATTTAACTGAGATACTTTGACACACATATTGTGTGACCCTTTCATCCTCTTTATCAGTGGAATTAGGGGCAGTCTACCTAATTTCCAAGGTTATAATCTAGAAACATGCCATGGAACCCTTAGAGAAAGAATATAATAGTGCAATGTCGTGTCACCTCCTACGAATGTTTATCATGTAATATAATACCTTTGTCTCGATATCTAAAATAAAGATGATTTCATGCTAGTTCCATCAACCAAGGTGTTTGATTATTCTTTCTTTGAATTTCTAGTATTAAACCCTCCCATTTCTTATGATGTACATGGATTTATATTGGCTATATAAATTCACTCAAAGGGCCTGAGATATCTACTTCCATTACGGAACAAAAGGTACAAATCCTTTCTTGCATTATCTATTAATGTAGTATTACTCATGACGCATCCAATATATCCTACCTCGCAATAAACAGTTTTTCATCACAGTTTTCTTCATTACATCTAATTGAGTGAGTTATAATACCCATTAATACTAATCATAAAATATAAGGACCAATACACACATCCGTAGATAGAAACATCCAATGGTACTATGAAATGTGGATTTCCTACTGGAAGGTCTAATTCTAATAATATCATCTTGGATATTACCAAGGGTGCACACTATGAAAAGGTGCCTCAAAGTTTTATGAATCCTCGCCCCTAAAGGCATGTATTATTTGTTCCCCAAAAATAACAGCATCCGAACATAGAACATATATACAAGAATAGTGTTATTGAACTTCAGGGTTATTATCATAGTAGGGACCACAATGACATTTTAGTGAAACAAATATCTTTAAGACATTATAACATGTCTTAACATGGCGAAGAACTATCATTATGTGATAATGTATTTATTAATAAATAAAGTAAAAAGTGGATGGTTCTAGGACACCAACTCCAACAAACTCTCACTTGGACTAGAGCCAAATCCATACTATCATTAACCCGATAGCTCTCACATGATATTCAAGATTCTACTGAGATATGCCTTTAGTCATGGGGTCTGCCACATTTTCTTCCACTGTTATTCTACTCACAACAACATCAGACCTTTGATATATATCCTTCAATATGTGATACTTCTAGAGTATGTACATTGTCCATCGATGTGACCTTGGTTCTTTTTCGAGATCCACTATTTTAGTATTATAACAATAAAACATGATAGGATCTTCTCTACTAGGCACCACATCAAGCTTTTAGATAATGTTAAAAATATAGAAAGCCTACAGGGAAGTATTAGAATCTTATATATATTCGTACTCCACTATAAAATAGGTGAAAAATAGTTGCGTTGAACTCTCCCAAATCATAGAGCCTCCACTAAGACAGAAAACATATCCAGATTGCGACATCAGATCATTCTGATCTGTCTGAAAACCAGCATTATCATACCATCTGATGAAAATCCCCAAATCTCCTCCATACACCATGAACTTATCCTTAGTTATTCTCAAATACATAAGGATATCCTTAACAATAGTCTAATGATCTTATCCTAGATCTGATTGATATCTGTCTACCATGATCTGTGCATAGGCAACCTGAAGCCTGGTACATAGCATGGCATACATAATGGATCTAATAGCTGAAGCATATGAGATGTTACTCATTATATCATTCTCTTGTTGTTTCTGAGGACACATTTTCAGATAAATATGTAGGCTATGTGATACTAGAACTAATACACTCTTTGATTGATCCATACTAAATATCTTTATTATCTGCTCAATGTTGGTACCCTGACTTAGTCCAAGAATCCCCTTGGATATATCATGAATGATCATGATCCCTATAATGTAGGCTTCTTCACCCAAGTATTTCATGGAGAAACACTTATTAAACCATTCCTTAACGAACTGTAAGGCTGGTACACCATTTCGAATAAGCAATATATCGTCAACATATATTACTAGGATAACGAACACATTCCCATTAATCCACTTATAAACCCATGGATCAAATTCGTTATTAATGAAACCAAATCCATTTATGGATTCATCAAATCGAATGTTCCATGACCTGGAGGCTTTCTTTAATCTATAATGGATTTCTGCAACATGAAAATCTGTTGGGCCTCAACTGTTGTCACTAACCCTTCTGGTTGTGTCATATAGACATCTTCCGGAAGGTTCTTATTAAGGAATGCTATTTTGACATCCATTGACCAAATATCATAGTCATTGTAATCATCTATGGAAAATATGATTCTTATGAATTTAAACATGTAATATAGATAGACGGTTTAATCATAGTAAATTCTTTGATGCTATATGAATACATTAGCCACTATCCTTGCATTATAGGTTATAACTTGACCTTCCAGGACCAGTTTTTTCCTGAATACTCATTTTCATCAAATAGATTTTACATCAAATAGCTCATCAACCAAAACCCAAACTCGGTTTTGATACATGGAATCCATCACATAATTCATTGATTCCATCCATCTTGCATCTTCAGAGCTTTCTACTACTTCCTTGTAGGATATTGGTTCATCATTTCCCAACAAAAATGATTCACCATGCTCAATGACTAGGAAACCAAAACTCAGTGGTTCCCTTACCTCTCTTGAGCTCATACTCAGTACATGTGTTTATGGAACCTATCTTATAGGGACCTATAAAACTTGTTTCTATACCAACTCCTTTAAATATTGATCATCAACTTCATCCCGGTCAATCTTTCTCCCACAATCCTTTTTTATGAAGTTATACCACTCTAGAAAGACGGCTTGTCTAGAAACATTGAATTTATTCCCTAAAGGGTTATATAGGTAATATCCTTTCATTTCATTAGAATATCCTATAAAGATAATCAGCATGACTTAGGGTGCTATTTGGTTTTCTGAGAGAGCCTTAACAAATAACTTGCATCACCATACACATGTGTGTGACAGAATGGGTTTCTTTCGATTCAAAATCTCGGAAGGTATTCCATTTGTTGCCTTAGTTGGTACTCGATTTAATGTATATGATGAATTTTGTATTGCATATCCCAAAAAGGATAATGGAAGATCATAATGACTCATCATTGACCTCACCATATCAAACATTGTGCGATTTCACTTTTCACTAACACCATTCCACTGTAGTCTATATTGAGTAGTGAGTTGAGATAAAATCCCAAACTCTCGTAAAAGGCCGATGAACTCTTGGATCATAAATTCTCCACCTCGACCCGATCTATGTTTTTATATCTTCTAACAAAGAAGATTATTTAAATCATTATGGAATTCCTTAAATTTCTCTATGGATTATGACTTATACCTCATTAAGTAGATATAACCATATCTATTCAAATCATTAGTAAATGTAATCAAGTAAGAATATGCACCCCTAGCTTCTACTAAAAATGGTCCATAGAAAATTTTGTGCACCAATCCTAGAATATCTATGCTCCTTTCACCCAATCAACTGAAAGGAATCTTCATCATTTGACTATGTAAAAAATGTTAAATATTTCAAGTGGTTTTAGCTCAATAGTGTATAAATAACCATCATGGCATAGCCTTGTCAAGTGCTTCTCAATTACATGGCCAATACGGTTATGCCACAACTATTTGTTGTATGAGTCATGTGAATTTGTTTCGTTATCCATTACCAACATTAGGATTTCATAATCTGATACATACAAAACATTATTCAAATGTGCCCTACTATAACATATGTTGTTATTATAAAATAAAAAACCCTTATTTCAAAAGGTGAAAATAATTCAATCCATATCCTGATATTATATAGAATTTATGTTCTTGGTAACACTAGGAACATAATAACAAATGTGTAAAATGAAAATCATTCCATTTGGCAATGAGAGATGGTGATAACCAATGGCCAACGCAGCCAGCCTCACAACATTGGATGATTGATGATCCACCTCTCCTCTGGAAATCATTCGCAATCTACTTGGTTCCTGCATTTCAATACAGATGTAAGCCCCACAAGGTGTATCTAATAACCAATGTGTATCAATGGAATGATTACAGTCGATAAAAAATGCACAATTATCATCCCCACATTTATGGGTGATGTTCATCTTCCACTGGCCTTGCTTGCCACATGAAAAACACACTTCCTCCCATTCCTTTCCCCTCCTCTGGATCATCCCATTCTCGGAGGGATGGTGCTTAGGGGCTTCAGATCGTTTATAATCCTTTGACCCATTTTCATGTTCTTATTTTTTTCATTCACCGTAAGGAATGTGAGTTTGTCATGCCCCATGTTATTATCTACTTGGAGAATTAAGGTTATATGTTTTGATAGACTCTTCTCATTGTTGCTCATGTTTTAGTTGACAATAAAGCTGGAGAATGTCTTGGTAAGTGATGATAAGATGATATGTATACAGAACTCATCTGGGAACGTAATCCCTATGATGTAAAGGCATTCAATGTAGCCAATAAACATGACTTCATGGGGCCCAATTGGCACAAACTCTCCAATATTAGATGTAAACAAAGCATTAGTGATTATATATCTCTCTTGTCTCACCTTATCTTGATAGAGATCCTTAAGGATATACATCCAGCTATACACATCAATGTTTTCATGTTCCTTCAAGAGCTCATTAGACATGGCTGATAGCCTAAAACATTTTACATATATGGGATTTTCCATATTTTTCATATAGAGAGATAGTTCCTCATCACATTCCACTTTTACAAGTGTAACTGGAACATGTATTCCAGCACATAAAATTTCCTCTCATGGAGAATGATGACTCATAAATGCCTCTTCCAATCATAGAAATTGTTTCTAGTGATATGTTTTTCCTTGTCGAGTATGGTTTGAAATGATTTGTTTTAATTCATTGTTCTTTATGTTTCAACATATTAAGATTGCAAAGGTTCTGTACATTATCATGATTAAACTGAGAAAAATAAATAAATTAATACTTATTAGTCTTGCACTATTTAATTGAAATCCAATATCCCACAACATTGAAATCGGAATATTTTGTTGCCTAAATATTCTAGTTGAAAGGATACATATTTCCATTCACATTACCCCAACTAGGGTTGTTCAAGAAAATTCATGGTTTTTAGGTAGGCATTCAAAATGTGAACTGCATTGACTCGAAACTCCTTGATCTGTAGAGTGGACTCCCAAATCCTAATATCCTTTTATTTTGGATTTCCTCATCTTTTCCTCTTGGTCACATCAAGTCCTTCTCTGGTAGTCAACCCTTGATGTGAACCTAGTAATGTCAACCCAAAACCATTAATTATAATTCCTCAATAATTGAATGCAGCCCATCTAGGGTTGGACAAGAACTTTGAACTATGGTTCGATTCTAACCAAGACTATAGAAGGCTATACCGACTTAATATTTTCTTTGATTGATTTTATCCTTATACCTAAATTTCAATTTTATTATATTTTATTAGATTCTTTTTAATATTATGTAGGTTATCAATAAGTGATTAACCATTTCTATGATAATATTTATGCATAATTCAGTCTTATTTTTGTTCAATCAAGTATGCTTGTATAATTCAATAATTATGTAATCGTCACAACACACCCACAATAATAAACCATTCAATTGACATAAATAAAATACATGGTATGATCATGTGATTTTTCTATTGTTTAATTATCAAAATGATTATTAATTAACCCATTGCCTAGGGGAGAACACCTTAATCATTTTCTATTCGTGTTTACACATTTCCACTTGTCCTCCTCTGTATCTCATGGGATTGGTTTTACCTTGGCTCCTAACTTGAGATAACTCCTCTATCATGGGAGCACTATCCATTACATATGATTTTATCTCACTCACAGGTGGGGGGTGGAATAGGGTTTTATATAAGGAAAACCTTGGGCATGCAGACCATACATATTAATAAAGAGAAGGCTCATAGGCCATCAAATTTAATTTAAATTAATTATTTAAGAAAACCATTAATATTAAAAGGTCTTGGTCAAGCTCATGATCATCCCTACATATAATAAAGTTTACGAATAAATAAAACAAGCCTTGAATTTTTTAATCATTCTTGTTTAAGATAAATCATGCTCGAATCATTTATTTATCATTAATAAATAAATCATTTTATCTTAAACCCTTTTTTCTGAATTTCTTTAAGATTATCATCCATCATAATATTAAACTAAAAAATTAATTTAAAATTATTTTGTACTTTACTTGTACCACTACTAAAAATATGTCCTTTATCAGTGCTAGAAAAGTCGATTTAATTCGCTAAAAAAGAATTGTTAATAGTGGTGAAGATAAAGGGGGGGGGGTCCATTTTATCTATACCCCAAAAAAGTGCTGGTAAAATGGGACTTTTATCAGCTCTTTTAAAAAGTGATAATAAAAGTCAATAAATAAATAAATATAATAGAATTATATAATGCGCGGGAGGGGGGGGGGTTAAAAGCCCTTGACCCCCTATCAGTGGTAGGCGGACCCCCTAACACTCTCCCACGTGCTTCCCTTCCTGCACATCCCCACATGTGCACAATCCTTTTCTTCCACCCGAACTCGAACCCACAACCTCCGACCTTTCGCAGCTTCACCTTTACAACTAGAACATTTCATTTTTTTTCTCTATTTAATGATATATATATTTATATATATATAGTTATATTTATTCATATATTAATATTGATTCATATTAATATAAATATATTTATTCATATATTAGTATATATATATTCATTCATATAAAAATATATATTTATATATATTTATATATAAATATTTAGTTATAATATTTTCTTCATATATTTCTTTGTATATTAATATATATTTATAATATTAGTTTTAAATACATTTATGAAGAAAAATTATATATTTTTGTAAATAAATAAATACATATATAAATATATACAACACAGACACAAACACAGACATAAACACACACACAGAAACATATATATTTACAAATAAATAAATAAATAAATATATATATATATGTATTTGAAAAGGAATAGAATGTTAAAAAATCCATAACTAATAATCTAGAATCTTGTTTCAACTCAATAACTAGTAAAATAAAAGAAAATGAAACAATAATCGATAAGATATTTGGTAAAATCCTAATGGACATCAGGATCAGAAGTTATACGTGTTCGAATGTTAACAAATCGAGGTATCCCGAATCAAAAATCAGTTCTGGAGGTCTTTTGGGCCATTTTGGGCCCCGAAAAATGTGACAAAAGCATTTATTAGGTCACTAGCGCATAGATCTCGTCGCATGCTTCGATTTGATATGATGAAGAGCACAAAATGACACCCGGATCAAAAGTTATAGTTGATTGAAGATTGAGTAACATTTTAAACGTACTTTTGATCTTTTTTTAATGATTTTTTGTGTTTTCAAATTGTTATTAAATGATTTTTAATCAATAATAATTAGCAAATTATTAATTAAAAATATATTTTAATCTATTTCAAATCCATTTTCACTAAATTTCTTATATATTAAATGTAATAGTATATATTTTCATATCCAAAACATATTTATAAAATTTATATTATATTTATATCTATATAAATATACTTATATAAAAATATTTTATTTTACATGATTTTTTTTAAAACATAATATTTATCAGTTTTTGGAAGAAGCACTGATAAATCCCCCCTTTATCAGTGTTACTAAAAGAAGAAATGATAAAGTGGTAGTGGTTCCCTTGCCTGTTTTTGTAGTAGTGTACCGTGGCGGCATCCTGGTGAATTCCCATTCACATCTACTTAATGAGTAGAAATGATCATTACACAAATGTTAAATTAAATGCACATATACAAAACACGTATCTTGTGTTGTGCCTCAGCTTTACTCCCACACAATAGTACACAAATCAATGGTTTTTATAATATAATAATAAATTTTAATTAATATGAATAATTTTGATTAGTACATGGCATGTAATTCCGACTACACAGTGTGTAATTTATTTCACTATCCCTCTGAAGTACATTCTAGGGGACATGGAATGTAGATATACATTAGAAATTTTTGTATTATACAATGTGTTCAGTGGGACACATGTTGTATTGTATCCACGTTACATGGTTTCTCTCTAAGAAAGACATGTATGAGGTACATGGTACAACCATAACTCGAAGGGAATACACACCATGTTTAATGGGATACATAACGTGTAATCTAGAAACTTTGTGCCACATGTTCCTAGTCTACACATTTTTTCTTAATCGCTTTAATGGGATCCAATGACATGGCCTAGTTTGGCAGACCATCCAGATACATGGAACCTATACTACACGGTGTGTTCTACCGAATACATGCCGTGTGTTCTGGTGTTGTATTACCAGAATGCTTTGGAAACTTTGGATGAGATCCTCTATATTATTTTGAATCAAAATTAAAATAAATAATTGTTTTAGTATGGTGAATAAGAAATGAAAGAGGATGAATAGTCCTCGAGATTCATATTTGTAGAATGACTAACATGAATTAAAACAATTAAATCATTAAATGTGTAAATAACTAATGAAAACCATAAATATGATTAATGAACGATAAGACCCCTTGGATACCACTTTATGGTTTCAGGTGCAGCGGAAGCACATTGGTAGGTGTACAATACTTTAATTTTTTCCATTAACAATGATCAATACAAGATTCATCACAATAATAAAATGTCAGATCGTCAAAATTGAACGAAGATGAAAATACAATAGGGGAGTCCCAAAACCAGAGAAAGGATCATCATATGTTTGTTATAATTAATTTAATTAAAAAAATAAGAATAACCTTGATGGAATTCTTTCTCTGTTTATATTTCCAGTCATGATCTGATGTGATCCTTCATTGTTTCATAGAATACAAGCTTAGTATTCCCCTATCAGTGATTAAAACGTGCTCCATGTATCTATGGACATTGTCAAAGTGATCTCTGGGTGCTAGAGTAGAAGAGACTTCGCTTGTGATTTGTGCCTTTGATCTCTTTTAAAGCCGCTTGCAAAGTGCTCTCATTGATCCAGTGCATGGGGATCCATCTCATTCCTTGAGAGCGATATTGGATGAAAATTATTCTCTCTTGGGATGAGATATTTCTCTAGATTTATTGTGAACAACCTCCAAACTTTCTAGGCTAATCAAAATTATATAATTGGGATTTTAGTAACATAGAATAATAAAATGAATTAATTTACCAACATCATTTATTCATTTCATTTAATTCTTTGTAAGACCCCAAATCTAATAATAATTGTTTACTATTATTATTACTTTACGTGTGCCCATAATATTATCCCTAATAGTATTTAATTAATTAAATAATATTATTTCTAAAAAATCCCACGAAAAAATTCATGGTGTTCATATCAAT
Organism: Viscum album; assembly: GCA_963277665.1. Taxonomy (NCBI): domain Eukaryota; kingdom Viridiplantae; phylum Streptophyta; class Magnoliopsida; order Santalales; family Viscaceae; genus Viscum; species Viscum album. The sequence continues at coordinate 129,869,814 of OY728134.1, read as the reverse complement.
ATACACGACTTGTAATTTTTTTTTCCCATTTTCATTAATTTCACCACCACATTTATTAGACCTTTAATAATTGTTATTTATTTTCTCAAATAAATATCATTTCAATAATCACTAATAAATATATTATTTCACCCAAAATATATTCATTCTAATAACTAGTGTCGAAATAAATTTGATCAGGCAACCTTGAATAAATTTTATACCGCAATTAGGAAATATCTTTATCCAACATGATAAATAAATATTTAACAGAGATACATGGATACACAGAGTGTGTGACACTATAAGAATCATTATCTATGGAATTAGGTGCATCCTGCCTAAACTCTAATGTTATCATCTAGAAACACACCAAGGAACCCATAGAGAATTTAGTTAACGTTGCAATGACATGTCACCTACTACAGAAGCTTACTGTGTAATGTAACCCCTTTGTCTTAATATCTCGAATCAAGTGGGTTTCATGCAAGTTCCATCAACCAATGTGCTCGATTATTATTTCTTCGCCATTCCGGAATTGTACTCACCCATTACATACCATTTACATGGATATATTTGGGTTATATCAATTCCATCAAAGGTCCTAAGATGTCTACTTCTGTTATGGAACAGAAGGGGAAAATCCGTTCTTTCATTATCTATTGATGCAGTATTACTCGTGACGCACCCAACATATCCAACCTCACTAAAAACAGTGTTTTGTAACAGTTTTACATCTAAGTGCATGATTTGTAAATCCCATTAATAATAATCTTAATGTATAAGGACAAATATACACATCTGTAGACAAGAACATCCCTTTACACTATGAAATGTGGATTTTTTTACCGGTGGGTCTACTTCTCATAATATCCTCCGAGATATTACCAAGGGATGACACCATGAGAATGTGACTCATTGTTTTATGAGTCCTCATCCTTAATGGCCTATATTATATTTTCCCCTCAAATAACATCATCAGGCTATTGAACATTTATACAAGAACAGTATTATGGAACTTTTGGGTTCTCATTAAAGTAGGGATCCGCTATGACTATTTAGTGAAACAACTATCCTTAAGATATTATCTCATGAATTGTAACACAGAAGAACAATCAAGTTGTGATAAGGTAATTATTAATGAATAAAATACAATGTATTTTATTCTATAAAAACAACTCTAACATAATCCTCATAATGTAATAGATTTTAACATAAAAATATTATTTATTTATTATCTATGAATCCTAAGCCCCCATGAAGAAGTGACATTAAAAAAAATAAAAAATAGTATGCTGATAAATAAAATAATGATATTATAATTAAAAGGGTATTTATATTCACCCCATGAATTAATATAAGTGCATTACATAACGTATGTCTTAAGGAAATAAAATTGATACAATAATACAATAATACTTGAGTAACTTTTGAGTCGTATGACACAAAAAAAATTAAAAAAGTAAAATAAATACATATTATAATTAAATGTAGTGTATTCATGATAAATCATTACATTGGATAGAATATACACAACTCAAAATAAAGCAGTGGTGAATATGACATATGCCCCCAGAAATAAAACTTATACTAGAAATCCCCTTTCCAAAAGTCTTAACATCCTTTGAACATGTTCAAAACACATGTAAAATTAATAATAGTCAATTGTAAATTATTTATAGAATCATAAAAATAAATATAATTAAAAATATTTTTTACTTATTTCCAATTATTATCAATTTATTAACAGTTCTATGTTAATGTCGCATTTCATGTAATAACTTCATTGATTTCCCTAAATGATTTGATTTTATATTTTCGATCATCTACCATTGATCATGGTTCCATCACATATAAAATAATAATCATAGCATAATTATAATATTTATACATAAAATAAACTATAAATACTAACCAAAAAATATGGCATAGGGAAATGATTTGTGTTACCATCATGGTGATGGTAAGCCTTACAAAATATTTTCATTAGGTTGGAAAGGTATAAAATAAATAAATAAATATATATATATTATTTTCATATTGAAAAAGATTTTTTGAATATAATAATTATTTCATGTATATAAAATATAATCATTAACATTACACTTATCAACCTTCCATTAAATGCATGAATGAATCACAACAATTCCTGAGGCAATAGTTCATCATACACTTGAGATATATTTTTGTATTCACATTAAATTAAAATCATACAATTATTTTTTTATATAAATAATCAATAAGAATAAATATTACATAAATATGATATGTATATGATAAAAAAATTATTATCTGCAATCCTTATAGGTGATAATGGAAAAACAAATGGCATCAATTTGGGGGCTGGTAGTTCACTCTACACAAGTACGATGATTTCAAAACTCATTTAAATAATGGTTTAGGTTGTTGGTCATGAATATATTATTAAAACACTTATTATTTATATGGAAATCATGTTATTATATAATAATTGTTTAAAAATATTTTATGTAGGTGTAGAATGAAATAAAATAAAGATGTTGTTTGAAGAACTTTTCTACTTCTTCGAGTATTCTCTTTATATTTCCACTAAATCATTAATATGAATTATTTTTGTCCTTGAAAATGATTCTATGATGATAATAGAGGTTTTTTTAAGACATTTGGGATAGTGTTTTCCAACCAAGTTAGGATTGAAGTTTTGTAAATGAGAAGATTGATTGTGGCCTTTAATAAGTGCGGTTTGGGACACCCTTGGTATTTTTAAAAAGAAATAAGTTGTACTAAATTTTTTATTGTGTCCAAGGGGTCAAAATTAATATAGTATGGTACCTTAAAGGTTTTATGGTCAATTTATTTCTATAAATTATTTTCTATACATTCTTATTGTACTTTTACCCATATCATTTTAGTTTAACTCCTTGTAATCTAATTTTTACCGTAACTGAGATAATTAATATTTTACTACATTCACTATTAATTTTGGTCATAAATTATTTTTACCATATTATAAATTATATATTATTCTCTTAAAAATTATTTAGTTTATTTTTATCACTCCATTAATTGAATAAGATAAATTTAAATCTAAATTAATCCCATATATGCAATGAGAAAACGTGTTCTTAAGGAGAATAATTAAAAAATTTGACATTTTTATGTATTAGAAAAAATATAAAATATTTTAAATGAACAATTTTTTTTATTTTGATATAAAAGTTTATTAATTTTAATTTTAAAAAATACAAAATAACATTTCACATTATAAATGATTTAAATGAAAATGCAATTTTCAATTAAAATTCAATATTTCTCATTATTCATCGAAAAATGAAACATTTTAGAAAAATTAAAATTAAAATAATGATAATTTTGGTTCCAAGATTTCCAAAATGGATATTATTTATTGAAATAAATATTACAATACTGTAAATATTACTTTTAATATAATTGAACCATAAAAAGGGGATAAGACTTCTTTTTAAAAAACAAATTACAGTAGAATGTTTAAAATTTTATTTAATCGTGATTAAAAAAAATTTGGATGAATGTAAAAAATTAAATTGGATAATAAATTTATAATATTAGTAAATATATTTCACCTAATGTGAATTTTTAGATCAATTATATAAAATATAATTTTCGGTAAAAAATATTCTTTCATAAAAAAGATTTCCTTTAATTTTTATGACAGTTATTTATTATTTATAAATAATTCAACACAAAGTAAAAAATTATATTAACATGTGTAATACATATTTTCATAATAAATTAATTTAATTTCACAACTTCCATTCCAATGGATACGTGATAACCATAATATTCAATATTAATTTCTGAATTTTATGGCATGATTCATTTAATCTCTGCATTTCATTTAACGCAATAAAAACATAGTGTTTCATGTTGAGTAAGATATCCAAAAGATTCAATTAGTTTGAAAAAAATACACAAAATATTGGGTTGTTAACAACCTCCTTTCATGAAATGATAAAAAAGTTATATCATAAGATATAAATGGGAACTTATATTTTGGGGCCCATAAAATAGCATGTGTAAATTTTGATTTATACTCAATGGGCTCATGATTTCATATAGAAGATACAATTGTTTCAAAAAATATCCCTTCACCAAAAGTTTGTTTTAAAATACAAGGTGGTGTAACCTTTTAAGTGATTAATCCATCTTGAGTAACCTTTTCTCAAAAATCCTAATTCATTCCTCAATATTTCTAGAATACTCACAAATATTTATTATATATTATCAATGAATATATTCGAATACAAGAGGTTATTTTTCATTATAATGATGTTAGTTCCTCTATATTAAACTGTGTCTACCATAGGCATGTTTTCATCCCATGGTTAAATTAATTTTTTCGTTGTACACATTGATGTCATTGAAATGGAACATGTCATTGGAATGTGGATTAAGGTAAACCAATAATAAATGATTTATCCAATCATTACCCCACTCAAATTTCATGATTTATGATATACATGTTAAATGATTGAACTATTTATGTGTATTCTATACCCTACATTTTATACATTCATCAATAATACTCATTTCAAATAAATAATATGACATCTCAATCATAAACGTTTATTGGTCCTCATTACATGAATCATAAGAGAATGAAAATATAATCCAATAATTATGTATACAATCTTTTTAGCTCTCTTTATAATACATTCAATACATTATTTGGAACATTTATTATATATGGGTTTTCCCAAGCCATTAATAGATATATTTTATCACATTTTGGAAAATGGTTTTTTAACATAAACTCCAACTACATTGATATGACTTGAAAACCCATAAACCTCCCAATAAAAGAGAAAAAACACTTTCAAATTTGACATAAAACAAATGTGCACATGTTGAGTCTTTTATCGCTGGGAATTAACTACCGATGATCAAATTAAATTAGATAATTTAAGATAAATGTCCCAAAATGTTCGAATTTAAAAAACAAAGAAGGGTGAAATGAATAAATTATATGCTATTTCCCAATAGGCCTACTTCATATGATTCATTGAACTTTAATATAAATAATAATACTAACACTGGTGTATAGTTATAGAAAAATACCTCAAAAATGATCCTCTAAATACCCATATGAGAAGAATACTACTTGGAGGAAACCACATTTCATATCTGAGTGAGACAACCTTAGTTTATAATGATGGTTCATATGTTTCTATATTTATCCTACTTATACTCATCTAAGTGAATTCATTTGTGGATACCACATTACATTTCATTATCTTACAATATTTACCCTGGTCTATAGAAATGTCACATACTCCACTATATTTTCCCAACCAATACTCCTATGAAAGAACATGTCTAATAGTTATAGGATTGATGAATATTTAATTTCATTGTTGACATCTTTGTTAAGGACCATGATTTTACTTTTTTATTCATAGTATCCCAAGCCTTTTACATATATCAATACATGATTTAATGCATAATTATACATCAATGTACAAGATAAGGATGGTAATGTCTATTATCATGGAAGACTAGATACCTAAAACTAAAAACATGGAACTAAATAAAAAATTTATTTATTTAATCATAAAATTGATCACATGACATCCATTGTGCTCAGAAATCATCAAAGGGTACCCTGGGGAACACATGAACAAAGGGATTAACTAAATATCCATGTAAGGGAATAACCATAAGAACATAGAATTAGCAAATGGGTTAGATGGCATGACATGATGCCATAAAAAGGCTTGTAACATATGGAATCATAACATAATAGCATGGAATCATATGAACATAGAGTAATAATAAATTTTAAGAAACATAAAAAATTATGTTACCACAAATCTAGGTGAAGAACCAAGGCCGTTGAACACATTAGCAAAATCCATGGCTAATCCCCAAGACCGTCACACATGGTATCACAATCCGAGGCTAACTGCCAACAATGTTGCACATAACATCTCAAGAGACTCAAAATTACCCTATGAAATAGAGCACTATCTGGGCTCACCCAACATAAATTTTCATGAGTATGTTTTCAACATATGAAATAATACATAGTCAATCTTACATAAACATAAGGGTTACCCATGGAAAGAATTGGGATCCACAATCATGTCATAATGCATAACAAATGTTTGTATCATAAATTATCCATTATTGAAAGGAATTAAAATATACCTGGACATTAATAAGGTAAAATATGAATTTAACATGGTAAGGGATGTCAAGATGATTTTACAACATCCAATAGAAGCATTTTATAAATTTTAACATTAAAATATTATTGGGCGGTTCTAAGGGAAATATTATTGCGTCATTAAAATAGAAAAAGGATAAATCTTTTATACAAAATCAGAAGTAATCCTTGAAGGTATTCATAATAAAAATACTGATTTTATTAAGACAATGGTGGCATAAAATAGAAGACAAATTTCACTTGAAATTGGGTAAGATTTTAGCAAGTACCCTCAATACAGGATTGCATATCAGGATGTATTCAGCAGAGAATCATATAAAAATATGTATATCACAAAAAGATAATTATGAAAGTGTACATATAGAATAATATGGTACATGTTAAAATAATTTATAAGATGCACGTAATATATCATCATTTTGGTAAAAGGAAGATAAGGCAACCCGAAAGAACAAAGGAGGTTTCGGTAGAATCTCTTACGGATTATCAACTTGGTATTTGGTGTACTAAAGAAGGATTAATGAGAGATAAATGGGTTTCTCATCATTTTTAATGAATTATGGAATTATGGTGGAGTTTTTAATTCATACCCTATAATTAGATATTACACATAAAAGGGCATAACAAAGAAGGAATTATTGAATAAAAGTGAAATAGAGGGGATCCCTTACATTATGTATGATGGTGTTCTTCGCTTGATATTGAAATATGAATAATAATATTAGGATAATTAATTAATATGTAAAAATACTATTCTATATGTAAAATATTTATGATAACATTTTTAGGTTCATTCATGAACTTTTTATGGGTTAAGTGGTTCAATTTCATTGTTCTGGTTTGTTTGTTTTCATGGTTTTTACTGTCGGTTTATTTATTTTCATGAATGGGGAATCATTTAAAATGGGGATGGTTGTCAATAATTGGAGGTTTATTTTATTATTTATCATCCAAAAGGTAATGGTTGTAAATTTAATTTTGTTTCATTGATTTGTGTTGAATTATTATATAAAACTATAGTGATTACATTTTGTTTCTATTGGCAGTTTTATCCCCACGAACTCATTTTGCATTAAAATTTAATATCATGTGTACACAAAATATTATAGAACCTTAAATAGGATATATTACATAATATTCTGGTTCATCCATAACAAATATGGTTTCATGACCATAATTTAATATGGTAAAATATTTAGAAAAACTATCCTCTGTGAAAGTTTTAAATTAATACAGCTCAGATGGTGTCTTTACTACTAGTATAAATGAAGAGTAAATGATAGATGACAATAAATTATTCCAGTATCATATCATAATTCCAGTACATGTAACATACTCTAGTTTTCATAACATTTGTATGAGGAAAGGTAAGGATGTAAAAGGAAAAAAATGAACTTTAAAACAAAGTAAAAGAATTGAAAAGAAGAATTTACATCTTGAATCAATATTTCTTGAGAGCCTCTTAAGGGAAGAGGGTTTCATATTTTAAATAGAATATGTCGTGATGGATGTGGTATATGATATTGGGGAGAAATTCGGGAAAATTTATGCAATGAACAGGGATTGAGAGGAGTAAAGAGAAGAGGTAATGAGGTGTTTTATTTATAGCATAGGAGAGGAGGGTTTTCATAATATTTATTTCTGAAGTTTCTTAATTTACCTCATGATTAGAAATAGTGATCATTCCATGAAAAAAATATTAATATTTTCATGTGAGTTAGAACCAATTTGGATTACATCATAATAACATCAACAATGGCCCTATAAATCACCTATTTAGCTTAAATTGAAAATTATTGTATTTTACTATTCATAAAAAATTCAATTATTCTCGAAAATCCCAAATATTAACTCTGACAATTTATTGGAATGTAGAATCGAAAAATGAACTCCATTTTTTCAGAATATTTTTCTGTATATAATTAATTTAATTATTAATTAAAAGAATAATTTTTTTGAAAAATATAGATTTTAGAACTTTAACTGATTTCATAATGTTTTCAAAAATCAAATAAAGTCATATAAAACATTATTAAAACCAGAAGATAAAAAATGGATAATTTATGAACAACATTTATGAAAATAATTTATTTTAATTTAATTAATTGATTTTAATTATTTATTTATGACTTACTAAAATACCAATACTTTTACTATGGTCATATTAGCAATTATAAGAACACTATATTTTATTTATACATTCATGGGTGAGGTTAATATTCAATTTGATGGTTTACTATAATGTTTATATTACTATTCATAAGGGTAACATTACTATTTATAATGGTTAGTTACTATTCACCAAAAATTATGTTTGTATTATTGGACACCAAACATCTTCCTGATTGCAACCGTGTATGACATATTTTCAAAATTCATGTCACAAAAGTTACAATACAATTATTAAAGGTTATATAGTATTTTGATGTTTATTATGTTGTGATTTCATGTGATTATACGACATAATGATAATAAGGGAATTGTTATTGCAAAAACATTTGGTTTTTACATTATTCCCACATTAGGAAATTTTTCTAATGATTTTTTTCATTCAAGTCCATAAAAAGGTGAGGGTACCTTTTCATTATTGCCTTCTCGTGTACTCGTGATGACTCTTCATACATATGGTTCTGCCACTGTACTTTGACCATGTGAGAAGTCTTGATATGTAGATCTTTATCTCTATAATCCATGATCTTCACTGGCTTCTCATCGTAAGAAAGATAATCCTTCAATTTACCACTTCCGAAGAGAGTATGTTAAATGGATATCGTATGTACTTGTTTAGGAGGGATATGTAGAATACATAATGTACTTTAGACAAGGTAGTTGGAAGTTCCAGTCGATAGGCCACAGCTCTGACTCGATCAAGGATCTAAAATGGGCCGATGATCTTGGGAATTATCTTTTCCTTTGTCCCAAATAACATTCCCTTCTTTCATAGGGATATGAAGATAAATACCATGTCTCAAGCTTTGAACTACATTCCTCATCGAAGATTGTCTGTTTAACACTTTTGTTGACCTCGGGATGTCTTCATGTACTACTAAATGGTTTTCACCTTCTCTGCCATTTCTTCCACCATTTCAGGTCATAGTAGCTTACACTCACATGCTTCATCCCAACACACCATTGTTCTACACCTTTTCCCATAAAAGGATTTTTATTGTAACATTTGGATTCTCAAGTGAAAACTGTTGTTGTAGGAGAATTCAATGAGTGGAAAATGTTGGTATCTTCCTCTTTTGAATTCCATAGAACATTATCTCAACATATCTTCAACGGTCTGAATTGGATTCTTAGATTGACCATCATTTTGAGGATGATAGGCCATAGTGATGTTCAGTTCAGTAGTTATGGAATGTTGGATACCTTTCCAGAACATCGAGGTAAATCTGAGATATCTATATGATACAATAGATATTGGTACTCCATGCATCCTTAAAACCTATATAATATATATCCATGAATGTAGATGAAATGATAAGTCCTCTCAAATTGAGATAAAGTGAGTTGTCTATGAAAGAAGTTCCACAATGACCCATATAGAATTGTTTCCTCTATATGTCCTTGGATGTCAAGTGAAAAAGTATATGGTGATGTTCTACCACTTCCATATTTTTTGGGTTTTGGTTGAATCATACCCTTATACTTTTGTATTTAGCCTTCCCTTTTTGACTCATCAGGCACGTTGATTTATATTCTTTAATCACTTTGTTCATATTTTCCCACCAAAATTTCTCTCAGATATCTCGATAAATCTTTGGGTTCATCGGGTCAGTAGAAAAGGTTGAACTATATGCATCATTCAAATGCTCTTTCTTTATCTCTAAGTAATATGGTTCACATAATAATTACCCAAATATTACAACTCCTTCCACACTAATCATGATCTTAGAGGATTCTCCATTTTTAATGGCTTCGACACTTTTCTGAATTTCCACATCATTTCTTTGAGAATCTATTAATTTTTTATAATAGGGATGTTTGAGAAATAATTTGAGAATGGATTGACGATGTTCCTCCCGTAATTATCCCCATTTATTTCTTATTAAAATATATAAATATTAGATCCTTTACAATTATCATTATTGATAAAGATGCTAGTTCCATTCCCCATAGAGCATCCACCACTTTGTTTGCCATACCAAAATGGTAGTAGATTGTGCAGTCATAATCCATGATGAGATCTATCCATATTTGATAGAATTTATTAAGATACTTTTGTATTAATATATATTTTAGACTCTTTTGATCATTATATATCTCACACTACTCCCCATTACGATAATGCTGGTATATTTTCAACTCAAGGATCAAAGTTGACAACTCCAGATCATGGGTATGATAGTTTTTCTCATTATTTTTCAGCTTCCTTGAGGTGTAGGTTATAATGTTTTCATTTATCCTTAGAAAACAACCCTAATCTCATTCATTGAAGCATCACTATACTCCACTATGAGTTCTCCACTTATTGGGATTGTGAGTACTGTCACATTGACTATCCTCTTTTTCTACTTCTTAAAGCAATCTTCACATACTTCAGTCCAAACAATCTTTACTCACTTTCATTTCATCTTCATCATTGTGTTTGAAAATCATGAAATGTTCTTCACAAATTTTTGGTAATACCCTGATAAACCAAGAATGATGTGGATCACAGTTAGAGATGTTTCCTCAGGATACTCTTCAATCACCATTGTCTTGGAAGGGTCTACAGATACCAATTTTTTAGTGATAACATTCCCCAAGAATTATACATCCTCTATCCACAACTCACATCTACTGTACATTAAAAATATCATCCCACTTTTAAATGTCATTAATACTGTATTCACATGATCCTCATGTTCCTCCTTGATCTTTGAGTATATTATAGTATCATCCATAAAGACTACTACATTTATTTTGAGGTAATCTCTAAAGACTATATTTATTAAATCGATGAAAATTTATGAATTATCAGTAATCATGTTGGGAATCACATTGAACGTGTAGTATCCATACCTCAATCAAAATGAATTCATGGGAATATCTCCGTTCATCACCTTAAATTGGTGATATCCCAACTGAAGGTCCACCATAATGAAATAAATGCCCCCATAAATCTGATTGATCATGTCATTTATCTATGGCAAGGGATACTCGTTCATTATAATTACTTTATTGGGATCACAAAAATTATGTAGAGGCACATTAATCCATCATTATTAATGTCAAATAAGACTATAACACCCTATTGTGAAGCATTCAAGCGTATAAAACCCCTCTAAATTCTCCTATAACTGCTTGTTCATCTCTTCTAGCTCTACATTGGCTATTCAAAATGGTATCTTTGATATATGTAGAGATATATTAATATGCTCAATTGAGAACTAAACCTCTTGATCCAGAGGAAGACCTACCATCTCTTCAAGGAATACATTAATGTTACCCTTCTTAATGGGTATGTCTTTAAGCGTTATTCTCTCCTTCGTCTCAATCATTTGAGCTAGACATGCTTTATCATATGGAATTAATATCCACACATGAGACAGTGATTCTAAAGGATATTCATCATACTCATTACACTTGTAATTTATTAGAGAATGCATTTGGATGTGAAGTGTGATCTCCCATTCCGGACAGTTGATGTTGGATTGGTATAAAGATGGAAAATCCAGGACCAATATTGCATAGAACTCTACTAATGAGATTATAAAAGGATTTTCATGGAGGTTCATTCCAGAAATGATAACTCAGGAGGAGTTATAAACCATGGATGAAATAATTCCACCATTTACTATACTCACGTATAACATATTCACCAAAATTTGAGGTGGTTTTTGAAACATTCTAAAAATCATTAAAGATATGAATGAATGTATAGAATCAAAATCAAATAGTAAATTCTCTATTCTTGAAAGAATAACTACCTTAACCATCACCACATAATTTTCTGACTCCACCATATTAGTAGAGATTGGAAAATATAGTACTCATTTCCTTGGAGGTTGTTTTTTATTTCCTATAACAATCCTCAGCTTCGGGAAATTTCTCGCATAATGCCCACGCTACTTGTAGTTATAACACTACACAATAAGCTGAGTGTTGATCTAATTATTTCTTTTCGTCTTCCACATAAGTGGGATTCTACATATCATATTCGCAGATTTTAGCCATATGTACAATCATTCCACATTTGGAGCAATTTCGGGTTCCCTTTTGATAGTTCTGAGGAAGCTTCATCCCATAATTTTTACATGATGGATGATCCGGACTCTTTCCATCATTAAATATATTTAAATGACCGAAAAAATTAGATTCCATTTTCCTCTTCTTTTCATCAGGCCCACAATTCTCGTGAGAGTCTTATATCTCTATTTGAACCTTAAGGGACTAACAGACAGTCTCCTCATTATTGTGAAAGTCTCGATTCACCAATGATTTTCGTAGACTCTGATTTAGTCTGCTAAAGATGTAATCCACCTTGATTTCAGTGTCCAAGAAAAATCCAAAGGCATACTTTGTATGCCTTGTTATGTTTGCTTCAAATTCTCTGATGGACTCATATCACTTCTTATAGAGTCCAAGGAATTCTCTTTCAATATTGAGATGGAGGGTTCGAGGAAAATTATTACGGAAAAATATTTTCTGGAATTCATCTCATTATATAGAATCAATATCATCATCGGTCTTTGTATTATTAATCAGTGTCCACCACTTATTAGCTTCTACTTCAAAATAATATACTCCTAGTATGTCATTCTCTTCTTCTAAGAATTGGATGATAGATAATATATTTTCATTGGAGTTAATCCACTATTCTATGAGGAGGGTACGAGAAGATCCACTAAACATGGGATGCTTTTTCTTCATGAAGGATTAAATGGAAACAATACATTTTCTTGGAGGAGGAGGGTGTTCTATGTGATTCATGTTATTATTCATTTCTTGATCTAGATGACCAAGTACTTTCATGATGTTTTGAGCACCCATTCCCATCATATCTGGCATATCATTACGGAAATCATTACATTACCAATCACATTGACTGTTGGAACATGTTCTTCTATTTACCTCCATTATCAACAATCTATAGAATACAATTAAAGGGCTTTAATACATAGATATTGAGCATAAAAAAAAGAAAACATAGAACATAATAGGATAAACTTGTAAAAGAGAATCATATCCTAAATTTTGATTCCCTATGTCTTAGCCGAGGTTGTCCTTGATATATTTGCTATCATATTTTCATATTTGATTCTTTCATTCCCTTAATACTTTTTTACCCTGCTCATGAATTTAACAATGAATATCCCTCCGCAAGTGTGAAACCAATATTGCAGCAAGGCTCGTTGTCGTGCACCAATTTTATTAGAGTCTTGCTAAATGTTATGATTTTAGGATTTACCCTTACCTAAATCAATGCGAGAGCCACCTATACCTGTATGTTTCTGGGCATGGATGTATTTTCTTGATAACCCACTTACACTATACTAACCAAAATTTATTGTTGTTCTCTTATACTTAGTCTCATCCTTAATGTTCCTATTAATGTTCTATATTAAAAATCTCCAAAAATAACGACACCATCCTATGATAAAAACTATAATGACCCTATCCTTTTATATAAAACATTAATTTATTTTAGGAAAAATTATATATCATAGTACTTTCCAATGGTCATCATGTCTAGAGCCTTGTCGACTAGCTACATAAAACTGAAAAAATGGAACTAAATAAAAAATTCATTATTTAATCTTCATATGGAGTTCCTAACTTCCATTATACTCAAACATCAGCATAGGGTTCCTTGGGGAACACAAGAACAAAGGTATGTGCTAAATATCCCAATAATGGAATAACTATAAGAACCAAGCATTAGAACATGGGATAGAAGGCACGAAAGGACGATATAAAAAGGAACATAACATATGATATCAAAAAATATAAACATGGAATCATATAAACATGCATTATTAATAATTTGGATTAAAAATAAAACATGACTTTTCATGAGTCAAGGATAATCTCGTATACTGTTTCACATGGTAGCACAAGCCAAGGCTAAACACCATGACCATTGAACATGGAATCCCAACCTAAGTCTAACCACCAAAACTGTCGCACGTAACGTCTCATAAGACTCGTATTTACCCCAAAATTGGAGTTATATCAAGGTGGACCATATTATATTTTCATGAATATGTTTTCTACATAAACAATCATATATAATCCATATTTGAAAAACATAAGGGTTACCCATGGAAATAATTGGGTCCCATAATCATGTCCTAAATCATAACAAATAGTTGTATCATAAAAATGTCCCTGAGTGAAAGGAACTAAAATATAAATGGAAATTAAAAACTAATACTAGGAATTTATCGTGGTAATTTATGTCATGTAGAAGTGATAATATATAAGAAATGTATTTAAGAAATGTTAGTGTCAATACATTTTTGTGTGGTTTTTAGGAAAGTACTATTGAGACATTAATATAGATAAGGGGACAATACTTTATATAAAACAGAAGGTGAACCAATAATGATTTCATAATAAAAATAATGATTTTATAAAGTAAATGGAGGCTTAAAATAGAAGATATAGTGCACTTGAAATTGTGTATGAATTTGGGAAATTCCCTCAAAACAGGTTTGCTTATCGGGAAGTATTGAGAAGGGAATCACTTAAAAACATGTATATATCCGATAGAGTATTTTTAAATAGACTCGATAAATTAATTTGGTACATTTAAAAACAATTATAAAATGAAAATAAGATAAATTGATTTTGATAAAAGAAAGATAATGCATCCCAAAATAAAAAAGGAGGTTCATGTAGAATCCAATACCGATTATCGGCACGGTATCTGGTGCACTTAAGAGGTATTAATGAGAGATAAATGGGTTTCTCATCACATTGACACCAAGAGATATGTTTGTGGAAGGTTCTAAATCATACCCCATATTAAGGTATTTCTCATAAAATAGAAGGACATTGAGGTCATTCTTGAATAAAAGTGAAATTGAGAGGATCCCTTACTTTATGTCTGATGGTGTTCTCCCATTGATATTAATGACATTAATAAAAAAATTAGGTTCATAAATTAATAATTCTAGAAAAAATCATATATTTTAAAAGTTTTGGTATAAACTTTATATGTTCATTCATGACCTTCATTATGGGTTAAGTTGTTGAATTATAGTTTTTGGGTCTATTTGTTTTAATGGTTTTTATGATCTATTTATTTAATTTCATGAATAGAGAATAATTTAAAATGGGGATGGATTTCCAAATTTGTAATTATATTGAATTATTTAATATCCACAAGGCACGATGTTTGTAAATTTTATTTGGTTACTTTGAGTTAATTTGAATCATTATATAAAACATTAGTGATGACCTTTTGGGTATATTGGTAGTTTTTTATCACCATGAATTCATTATCATTTATAATTTTATATAATGTGTAAAAAATATGGGATAACTTTAAAATGGATATGTGACATAATAATTTGGTTCATCCCTAAAAAATGGTTTCATTACCAGAATTGAATATGGTAAAATAAATTTAATACCCATCATCCTTTGATGTGGTAAATTAACATCGCAGATTATGTGTTCACTATGAGTATAAAAGAAGAATAAAAAAGATATGATACTAATTTATTCCATTATAATAGAAAAATTATAGTACATTTAAGTTAATATAGGGTTCATAACCTTTGGATGAGGAGAGTTAAGAATATAAAAGAAAACTAATGAACTTTAAAACAATGTACAAGAATTGAAATGTGGAATTTTCCTCTTGAATCAAACTTCCTAAGAGCCTCTTATTGATAGAGGATTTGTCCTTTTGAATATAATAATGGATTTTGGACATAGGGGAGGATACTAGGGAGGTGTTTTTATAGAATTTAGGAAAGGCACAAGGCTTAATATGGGTAAAGGGAAGAGGTAGGGATGGTTGGTATTTATAGTGAAAGAGAGGATAGTTTTCAAAAAATATAATTCCTTAGTTTTTAAATTCCCTAAAGACATGAAATTTTGATGATTCCATTACCAAAAATAATAATAAGTTATCTTGATATTTAAAAAATAGGGCTTACATTAGTAGAACAACATCCATGACCCAATAAATCCTATATTTAGGTTAATTTTCAAATTATTGAATTTTACACTTCCTACAAAATTCATGTATGTAAGAAAAATCCAAAAAAATCACCCTATTCATTTTTTGATTTTTAGACACCAAAAAGGAACTCCATTTTTTTAATATAACTTTATAAATATAATTAATTTATTATTTAATTTTAATCACAAGTTATATGTAAATAAATATTTTAAAACTATAACTAATTTTATATTGTATTAAAAAATTACATAAAGTATTATAATATTATTTTAAAACCAGAAGACATAAAATTGATAATTTATGAACATCATTGAGTAAAATTAAATTTCATTTAAATTAATTATTTAATTTTATTTAATTTTTTATGAATTAATAAAATACCAAAACATTTACTATTGTAATATTATCACTTATAAGATGCCTAAATTTTATTTATACATTCATTAGTGATGTTATTGTTCTTTTGGAAAATTATTATATGGGTAAAATTACTATTCATAATGGTAACATTACTATTCATAAAAGTATGTCACTATTCCAAAAAAATTAACTTTATCTTATCAAAATCCAAACATCTTACTAATCACAACTGTGTAAGTAGTATTTTTGAAATTCCAATCAGAGATGTGACAAAATTATGATTAAAGGTCACATAGTACTTAGTATTTCATTGGGTTGTGATTTAATGTTATTATATGAAATAATTATAATAAATTAATTTCCATTGATAAAACATTTAGTCATTAGATTATTCTTATTTAATGTTTGGTATATTTATTCATCTACATAATAGTATTTTAGAGTTTCACTGGTCATCATAAATTGATGATCATGATGAGATAAGAATAAATGAAATGAAAATAATTGAATATGAAATTATTTTTCATCCATTGACTAGAAAATAAGAGAAAAATCAACAATTTGGAGTCTATATCCTTTATTACATATCATATAATGAAATTAATGATAGAAAATAATCCATTTGTCGAATTCAATAAATAAAAAATTAAAGAGATGTAATAGTTGAACAATAGATGTTAAATCACCAGACATCTTCAACCACACTCATCAAGTGAATTTGTTTGATATATATAGTAAATTATGAATTCCACTATTCAATGGTGTCAAATTTAGTTATCACCACTAATAGTCATGCTTTCTCATTTCTATATGAACCTAAAAATCCTAAATATCTATGGTGTATGAAGATACACAATCATGAAGATGTATCTACTCAATAATCATATAATTTATATCTTTAGCACCCCACTACAGATACTCCAATTAAAAGATTATGTTATCAAAATAATGGATGTATCATTCTTGACTATTTATTTATTATCAGATGAATAATTTTCGAAGGAAACGATATTTTAGATTATTGTTACCAAATATTCATACACCAAATCTATATAATAGAAGATGATGACTTTCAGTTTTTTATCACTCTCTTAACTCTAGGTCTCAACGATGATATCATGGATTTGAAAAAAAAATTAATTTCCCCACCCCATTTTTTTACTACAACATCATAATTTAAACTCTATCCCCCTTCATCCATGTTTTTATACATCAGAATTAGTTCCTCTATGAAGTATCCAAACCTATCTGGTGGTGTATATATATATATAAGTCTCTTTTGTTTATTCTTGATGCTGAGTTTTTTGGGACAATTTAGAAGAAATGTCCCTCCTACATGGATAGATATTAAGATGTTGATTCCCTATGAATTTTTGGGATCTTGGTTATGAGGACCTTCAGTTATAATATCTGCTCAAAAATGATATTAGGTGATAGACACTTTGAAACCCATGTCATATTTACCCATCTGACTAGTTATCCTAGAACACCAATAAGGTAAGACTGTACCCATGTTTGGGAATTATATCATGATTGATTATTTAGGGAACAAACATGCAATAATTTGATCTCGGTATCTATTTCCTCCAGAAAAAATCATCAACTAAATATTGGTAATGAGAATGGGATTTTATTCACTCTAATGTATTCTGAAAAGAGATAAATAAACACTTCCCAACTTGGACTCCTCTACCTACCATATAAGATATGATATTAAAGTCAACTAAGAAAGACATCCTCGTCCCATGACATCTACCATATCAAAAAATGAAATACTTATTGAAAATATATAAGTCATAAGGATCGCAAATGATGATCTCATACACATGAGCTACTAGAATCCCATCCATGGAAAAAATAATAAATAAATTTTCATCTCAAGTTCCACTACATATATAAAAAATTATTCAATTGGGAGAATTAATTTTATAGATAAAGACATAAAAATTAAAATGATTCCTTTTAAAATTGCGGACCACACAAATACAAGAGGACATATGTTGAACAATGAAAATTTTGAGATGTATAGGGAGAAAAATAGAACAATGAATTTATATTTTATTATAAAACTCACAACACAAAAAATTATTATCCCATCAAACTATACATGAATTATAATGTATTTATGGTCTAATATGGGTTTACAGCCTCATATATATGGCCATCTGTATGATAGATTTTATAATTAACCTACATTACAAGATTGATCAACTATCCTTTAGAATACCCATCAGGATCATTGTATCACTCAAAGGGGTGGGGTGGATCAATGATATCTTTTATTTGTCCTCTTCTTTTTGAAACAAATTTATTATCTTGGTATAGATTTTTTACCTTTCTAGAAATGATATAATCACACATCCATATGAAAAAAATAATTTACCAGGTTCACTAAAGAAATAGTGGAGCTACACCCACCGTAGAATTAGAAACAATCCAATTACCCACAATCGAAAACAAAATTGTTCTTTTTTGTGAATACAAAAAGTAGATATTCCATTACACTCATGTAGCACTATGTTCAATAACAAAGTGCATGTGAATCTGGTAGAATGAAATGATGTAATAAAATTCATATAACATGATACGAAACATTCACTAGTTTATCTAAAACATCTTTAGATTCTTCCTTGTAAACTTTCACAAATAGATTATTCAAATCCAATTATTCAAATTCCAACCCAAAGATATGTATAACATACATAGAATTCAAATTGATGCTCACCTAGATACCCAACCATATTCTTCAATCTGATTTCTCAGTCCAATAAAATAACTCATCCTGAATACTTCTAAAATAAATTTGAACTACTTTCACCTTAGTAAAAAAATACTAGGGAAATTTCATAGTGAAGTCAAGAAACTCTTCTTATGATCTTCCTTCTTCACATATTCTGTTCAAAAGACACCCTCAACAAAAACCAATATGGAATATCTTCGCTCTAAAAACATTATTCACTCCAATTTGTATCTTCTCCATAAATGAACAACACTTCCATGTCCAAATGTAATAAGTAAATATTCCGTTTATAGGTGCACAAAAAGTGGTTTATAAGGGATTATAAAATGGTTTCCCACTCAACCAAATTTCTAGAATAATAAATTTATCTTAAATTTTGACTCCTTCAATTCTTATCAACTATTATTGTTAATTCATGTACCTTCTATCACCACTTCATCTCTCTTTAGACACTTATAATGTCTTCAGTCCAATTAATATTTACATAACACTTCTCTCATTATGAGGAAGAGAAAAAACACTTCATTATATTTCTCCACACAAATTGAAAGATATGAAAACATAATTAATTCTCATTGAATTCCTTAGAACCCAATGAACAAAAACTTATCAATCTAGTGATCTACAACAACAACAAAATATGACTATTCTAAAGCTACATAAAAACTTATAACAATAATCATTGAAACCATTCTTGCATAAACATTTTTTCTACCTTGTTAGACAACTGTTTCCTTTGTTTTTCAATAAACATAGTGGCATAATCTATTGAATTTTAAACATACTCAACAACACTGAATCACTAAATTTCCACTTATTTGTCATTAATTTTCTCTAAATAGATAAAACAACAATCTTCCATTGACAAAAAATTTGTGATTTATTTTAGAAATTATTTATTTATGTATTTCCCTCAAAAGTACAATCCTATATTCAATGATATTTCTTGATGTTAGGTGATATCTGATGATAATTGACCTAATTTTAAACATACTAGAGTTATTGTATCTTTCTAGACAAAATTTGTAAGAAACCAAAAAAGATAATTTATATTCGCTTGACCTAATTGAAGATAAAAAACGATTTATCTTGATGAAAATGTTTGATAACGTTATTAATTCATCTCGGATTCCAGTTATCATCAGTCTCAACTATATAAATTTATTTATTAGTCCCAACTAACTCTTATTAATAAATTATTTCAAAAAAACTTCTACCACTATGTTTTTTTTCAACCAACACTATGTCTAATGATCAATATTAGGATTACTCCAATGATCGATGGTGCACCATGTGAAATGGACCTGTGTCGGCATATTCAACATCAAAGACATATTTTCTTTTATTATTGTGAGACACACCAACTTTGTTATGTGAATATATAAATGTTATAGATTATTGGTATTACAAAATGTCAAAATTTCCATCCTATACACCATCCAAAAAAACTCAAAACCATCTAATAAATTTAAATATGGTTATATTTTCACGGATTATATGTCATCCGAAAGCATAGTCTTGCAAAACATTATAATTCAAAAAAATCATCACAAAAAATGAAATTATCATGTCTTTGAACACATTTATGATTGGAATATAATAGGATGAAATACACTGGGAAGTATTATAACCTACCGTCCATTCGTGAAAATTCATTCCTTTCAATATAATATTAAATATGTCTTGTTGTAATTTTTCTCCCTTATTATTAATAATGAAAGCATCAAAATTGTTTCATAATATTTATGATTTTTGATAAATCTAATATCTTAAAACCATATCAAAATATACCGAGAACCATTTCGACTCTGATATAACTCTTAAATATGATCTGTATTTCCTTACAGGCCCATGGAGAGAACGATGAACATTTTCAACCATAAAACATCATCACAATCCAATAATATTTATCATGAACTTTCCAACTAATTTTCATCTAATGATGGTTAGTTTGTTTTTTTACATATTTCAAAGTGAATTGGTTTCGTTCATTTTAGCAACAAATGACAATAAATAAATATAATATTATCCAACTTCTAAAAAGAACATCTTTCAAAAATGATTCCAACAATATCCCCCTTTGGATTTTTTTAACTACAGACTATAGATCACTAAACATTGTAACCTCGAGATATGGATTACTTATCCAAAATTGAAAGACTACATGAGATAACTCGTTGTATGAAAAAAGAATCATTGATAGAAAAACCATGATTTCCAAATACAATGACTCATGATATATCTCGAACCTTTCATCATAGATTTATTTACCCATTTCATTTATTCATTGACATAATTTTTAAAAAATTATCAAATAATGAAACATCCTTTTCTTTTGTTAATAGAGTTCGTAACATCCCCTGTTTTTTAGGATCTATTTTCAAATAAATTAAATATTCATTTGTTTCTTTAAATGAATTAAATCAAAATTCCATTCACATGACACCAAATCAAGAATATGTTACAAGAAAAAATAACATGGAATATTTTCCACAAAACACCAACTTGGGACACAATACATTCATCACTGACTTAGCGTACATCATATGTAACAAATAGTTTCTATGAAACATCTTTTTAATGATATAATTATCAATATTATATAATTATTACCAAGACATTAATATTAACAATATTAATATTAATAAATATGTTGAAAATATTTTTTATAGGTGTTTTATAAAATTAAAACATATTGATAATTGAAGATATGAATTTTGGGAAAGTCTTTTTATGTTAACAATAGCATTTACTAATGAACTATTTTTAATAGTAAAATTAATTTTAGAAGTATTTATAAATTTAATTGGACAAAAAAACTTAATTTTTGAATTTGAAACATATAAAATATATTAGGATTAATTATTTTTATTTTTATAAATTACTTTAATTTTAGATAAAAATAGAAAATACTACTTTTTATTCAAAAAGATCCTTTTTGTTTAATTAATTTCTAATATTAAATGATATTATAAAGAGGTTTTAAGTTAACATTATATAAATATTAAATCTATAATCAATTTCAACTTGAAAATGGGTGTAAAATCGTATCAATTTTTTGAATATTTTTCTACTTTAATAACTCGTTATTTTATCATGTCTGCAAAATTAGCCTTAATATAATTTTTTTCCACATCTGTGATTTTAATTTAAAAACAATGAAATAATTCCATTTAATTCATATTAATATTTATATTCTCATCATATCATGTTAATTTTTGAAAAAAATATTACTAAAAATGATTAAAATTAGTCACTGTGATTAAGGACAAATTAAGCTTATTTAGGGAACATACCATAAAATTAAAGGCACAAATGACCTATACACTTTTACAAAACCTATTTTATTTCAATATTTCATAAATAAACCTTCCATTGTAGATTTTTTTGTTATGAAATGTTTTATCTAAAAACATTTTTACATCCAACATGTTCCTAAAAACTCCAAGTGACTTATTTTCCCTCCATATAAAAGGCCCCACCTCTCCCACTTCATCACACATATAAAAATTATTATGTTTCATGAGAAACTTTCCAATAAGCATAAAAATATACCTATATTCCCCCTATAATCTTTCCCTTGGGTAGAAGGAAATCCAAGGATTCCTTTTGGCACAAACTGAAAGGATTTACCTGATAAAGAGCTCATGTCTTCTCTCAGGTATTTTATTTTATTTTCCATATTCACCCCTCCAAAAACCTTTATTATATTAAAATATAACAAAAACAGAATAATAAATATACATGTATGTTATTATGTTAATGTTTGGATATACACAAACAGACAACACCATCAAATGGGTGACTAACGTACTATTTTTGTGTATGGCGAACTACTACCTCAAAAAATGATGATTATTCATTTTTCCATTACCACAAATAATGGTGGAAATTATGATTTATACTTTGATAATATATATATATATATAATTTCTTTAATGTCTATACACTTATGTTATTTTTATTTAGAATATTTTTTTCTTTCCATCTTATGGAAATATAATAATTTCATTTGAGGAAGTGTGGACTATCTCCATATCAAATTGATATGATTCACTCATAAAATACATAAAATATATTAAGTATGGTCTTAATGAATATATTTAATATATATGATATCATAAATCTAATATAATAAGGATATATATATATATATTTCTTTCTTTCCCTCAGCAGGACAATTCCATTGAAATAGCATTTAAGCATACGTACGACATACCATTTCCGGGAACAATGTTTTCCATTTCATGAATATATATTTTATATACTATTACCATACAAATATAATTTATATATATTATATTTATATCATGGATAATATTTTGGAATCATGATATAAGTATAAGGAAAAATGTTACAACAAATTTAGACACCTGCAAATAAAAAATTAATATTACCCAAAGTGAAACCTTAACATATGATTGCTAACAAGAGGGTAATGTAAGGTAATGATCCAAAAATATATAGTATTAGATATAATTACATTTTTATGTAAAATATTAATATTATTTTATTTTTATAATACATGTGGTTTGAAAGATTATGATGAGAGTCAAGACACAAGGTAAGGAGATTTCATCTCACTTTTTGTTCTCGTGAGATACAGTTTATGATCGCAACTCATTCCTTTTGAGTGGTGAATGTACTACCAATAATTTTATTCTATGAATCTTACAAATACAATTATGGATATCAACATATAAAATTTTAGTACTTTCATTCATGGGCTTTAGGTTTTAATATTTACCAAATCGGTAGGAATATTTTTTCTAAATTTACTTTCTTTGAGACACATGTTTTGTTATGCACCTAAACACTTTATTAAGGTGTATATACTTCAATTATTAATGTTATATCATACATACAAGTATTTTCATGATAATTTCTGGATCATGTAATTTACATTTGTTACATGGATTATATGACCCCAGGATACCAATTTATAAGAGTTTATTAAGAGAATCACATCGTTTATTTATTTTCTATGTTTACGCTTACATTGATGAAATTTTTTGACCATTTATAAATAATAATCATTGTTTCCTTATCCTATATTTATAGCATATATCCTCCTATTTTAGTACCATTTCTCCACTCATTGGTATGTAAGAGACTTTTTATGTAAAATATTACCGCTTATCTCTTTGGTTGGAAATCTACTGTTTTGAAAACCCCTATATTCATACTAGTTTTAAAAATATCATTGATGATCATTTTCAATGGAAAATGATTTTAATTTTTTTTATTGATTTAAAATATTCCTTTATATGTTTTTGAATATAGTTACAAATAAAAAGGTTTTTAAAAAGGTTTTATGTTTTAAAAATGGGTTTTATTGCAGAAAGGATATTTTCATCAATAATTGTTTTTAAATGATCTTTCAAAATTATTTTCCATCTAAGAAAACATAAATTTGATTTATTCGTGAATTTATAGGGAATTTATTCAATTTTCCCATTCATATTATTTCTCTGAATGGATTATTTATTTCTAGAATGATACTTATTGAACTTATTTCCTATTCATGGGTTATATGATTTTGATATCTGCTTATTTTCATGGGTTATGTTAATGATGAAATGATTATAAAACCTATCTATTTCTAGAAGTTATAATATAATAACAAGTTTTTGAAACCCATTTAATCCGATGGGTTATGATATGATTGTTTATGATATTTTTTACATGTACGTATGATTTCATTATCAGATGGGCTGGACCTATATCCCCCACCAATGAATTGGGTAAATATTTATATATCCTGACATAGAATAAGATGGTAAAAGGAATGAACCTTTACTTCTAATATGGACATGGGAGTGAACCATGACTACCAATATGGTAGGTGGAGTGAACTCATGCTACTTATATTTCTATGGTAGTGATCCATGAATATCAAGATGGAATGGGGAGTGAACCCATTATACCAACATGGTATAGGATGTTATGCATTTTATACTATAGAAATCATATTATATGATTTTGTGTATGCCACAATTCCATGTTTCATTCCTATGTTATGATTTCATGGTTTATGTTCTATATGCCCATATTATTCATGTCTTATAAACTACTAAGGATTATACTTAGATTCATATATATGATCTTTGATATGTATTCTAAAACCTTCTCTTTTCAAGATCATGATACCATACCCTTATACTCATTATTATGCATAAATGTCTCTCTTTCTTACCGATACATAAAATTTGTGATAAACCATTTCTTATGTATTTTTCTCCTGGATATGAAGATATATATAATTAATTATGAGTCTAACATGGGTGACATTCAAGAAGAACGTATAGGGTGATAATTTCACTCATTTATGTATATGTGTATATGTTTCCTTGTTTCCAAAGGCATTATACTAGTACTTTAATCACTCAATTGTTTGTGAAATGTTTCATGATTATGTAAAAGTAATGTAATCATAATTTATTTCAAGACTATGTCATTATTGTCAGTTTCAAAGAAATTTTTTAGTTATCCTTTGAAGACGTAGATGAGGAAACCATAGTGAGAAACCCAAGGACATGTTTATGGATAAGTATAAGGATGAGTCATAATTTATGAAAATGTCATGGAATTTTGGTAAAGGATAGTGTGGGTGGTGTCCTATTAATAAATCCAAGTATGGATACTGCAAGTTTATGTGGCTCTAGAACAAATTTACCTAGGAGTAACAACTCCAACAATATATTTTATGCCTAACTCGGGGTAATCTGGTAGATGAAAAAGGGACTTACTACACATAGACTATGGAAGCTGTCATAAGTTAGAAATCATATAAGTGATTTTTCATTATTATTTGGTTCCTTATTATGATAAATATTTATTAATGTATGATTTTGGTTTTAGTGAATTGATATAAATTGAAGAAACCAAATTTATGGTGATTACAATAGACAATGAAATGATAGTACTCCTAAGAAACAAATTTTCTATGGGAGCTGGAATGCCAATATTCATTGTTGTGCTCACACATCATTCCAAAGATATGAATCATAGTGGAATATCAAATTAGAAAAGGTCAAAACAAAAATATATTCTTTCTATCATGAGGAAATATCCACCTTCTTTCAGAGGGAATTCTGATCCACTTTTTGGATATAATAATAGATTAGTACCACTAAAAAGATATACCATGTTCATTACTGTTCAGAGCATGAGAATGTTTTTCTGGCTTCCAACTAGTTATAAGAAGAAGCCGACTAGTGGTGTACTCTGATAAAGAATATGTGGAAGTGAGATGATATTAAATATATATAATGGGACATGTTTATGAAATTATTTTACCACATGTACTTTCCCCGGATTCATCGTACTGATACAAAGAATGAGTTCTTTGAGTTGAAGCAATGGGATGATGAATTTTTTGGTGCATACGAGGAAAATTTCACAATACATACGAGGTATGATTCAGGAATGATCAACCATCCAAAAATTAATGTTCAAAGGTTCTTGAATATATTAAATCGAAGTCCCATAAGGGTGTTGTCTATCAAAGAATTTATTAGCTATGAAGAGACTGTGTATTGTGCAACCAAGGTTGAAATGGTAGTTTTAGTAACATATCAATGTCATGGTTTTGACAATAAGAGGATTATGAAGATTATTGGATAATTTAAAAACCATTAATAAAATAAAATGAGATTTACTTTATGCTCTAACTATAGGATGAAGGATAAGGAAATTTCCTAAAGGGGTTTAATAAATGTTTTAATTGAATAAAAGAAGGTCATCAGGAAATTGATTGCTAAAATATTGGGAAGAAGTTAGATAACATTGAAAATGAAAAAAAAAATTCATGGAAAGAACTTCCCATGATTCAGTGCTACAAATTTAATGAGAATGGGCATTATGCTAACCACTGCCCAAACCCAATGTTTGATGATGATGAGCAACGTCAAGAAACCTATTAAGATGGGGGAGAAGGGGAAATCTAATACAATCACTATCTCTAATGAGGGTTTTGTGTAACATCTTGGGTAAATAAAGAATATGACAGTCTCATATTTATCAATATTTGTGAATAAAATTTTAATATTACTTTAAAGGGAATTCTATGCTCGAAGGCATACACAATACGCAACAACGAGTTTCTTTGAAATTATATATTGCACACTAATAATAAAATAAAATTACTTTAAATGGTAGTTGATGCCTAGACGTTTTAATGGCGGGAATGAACAGAACTGACTAAAAAATGATTATATATGGTTGTTAAATATTTTTCCTTTTATCCAATAAATGTTAGAGTCTTAAAATGAGAATGAATCCAATTTTAAGCATAAATATTATAATATTCTATAAAAGGATGATTAACCACCATTTGATGGAGACCCCTTATTAGATCCACTTTGTGAAAATTTTATATTTTATATTTGACAAAATAATATACATTTTTAGAATCGGGACATCAAAATTTAGTTTCTGTATGTTTGTGGTATTTTTCCTATAAATAAATTTTTTTAACGAATAGTGAATGATGTTGTATTTTAATTCAAAATCCCATTTTAATCTAATTTATTTATATGGTTATATTATCTTTTTAATTGGTTTTAAAGTGCAATTAGAATATATTTTTACCATTTAATCCAATGGTGGACATTGAAATTAATTTCACTAGGAAATTGGACATAAAAAAGTGTCAATCTTTTGATATATATGGTTTCATAAAAACACGCTATTTGTTTTGAAAATGGGAACTAATTATTATATTAATTAATGAAACTTATATATTTTGAATTTAGTAAAATATACGTCATTTTCGAATTCAGAATATCAATTATAACATAGGGTTAATTTTTAGTATTTTTCTGAAAAACATCAATTTCTGATGAATAGTGAAACCACTTAGTGGTAGTTAAAAAACTGATTTTTCATTTAACAAAAATTTTACCACATCTATGAATTTAATTTTAAAAATCTTACATACATGGTTTTCATTCTTAAGTAAAATGTGGTTCAATGGGATGAAAATAATTTTTTGTGAATAGTAACTTTTGACTTTTATTAATCGCGATTAGAGGTAATTAGTGTAATTTAAGGTAAAAATAATGTTTTATGTTGAAACATGTCCTAACCGTAGTGGATGAGTCATGGAAGGGCAATACAATCCATGGGTCAACTTGGGGATGCCATGGAGCCACTTGGGGTATGAAAATGATATTAATAACTGTTTATGTATAGTTAAAATAAAAATTTCACAAACATGTATTGTTTTACTAAAACAGATTTTACATGGGTTTATATAAGTTATAATTTTGAGTATTAATATTCATTAGAAATATAAAATTATTTCCTCATCTTTGAAATTTTTTTATAATTTTTATGCATTAAAAAAATAAATTTATAAAACCATGATGATGCAGCAATTACCTCACTAATGAACAATTTAAATAAAATGAAACGATAAAGTAAAATCTAAGATATACACTTGTCTAAACCCTATTGGATGGGTGTATTTCGAACCCTTATCACCTTATCCTCGATATATATAATTGTGGGACCTTTAAAATATGAAAATAATTTCATAATAATGGAACATTTCATGACCGTCTAAGAGTGCCCCTCCTCCCTCTTATAAAAGGCTCCCACCTCTACTCCATTACCCACACCTCTCAAGCCCTTGGATCATTTAACCCTGGCAACTATTGTCTATCCACATCCCTCTATTCTTCTTATAAGCCTTAGCTTATGCATAAATCTCTTCAAAAAACCCTTTTGGTTCAAACCTAGGGGAGTTACCCGATTTAAAGGTAATGTCTTCTCTTATGCTCTTTTTTTTATTTTTCTTGTCCAACCCCCTAAAATCATTTTATTCCTTTATTTTGTAACAAAAAATGTATCTTCAATATACTAATATTTTTTATGAGAATAATTCAAGATACACTTCACACACCTCCATCTAATGGTTAACGAACACACTGTTTCTGTTGATGACGAATTACTGTCTCACGAAACGACGATTGTTAAATTATCTCCTACCGCCTCCCATGGTGGACATTATGATGTCATTGTATTTTATATACGATATATATAGTATTTATGTTCTTTATATTCTTCTGTATTTACATTTAAAACATACCTTTTTTCATTGCATGTTGTGCAAATGTGATAATTTTATATGAGTATGTGTGGATTATTGCCCCCTCAAGTGACGTGACTTGTTCATGTAATACATGGAATGTATAAAGAGTGAAATTAATGAAATAATGTGATATATATAACATATATATTATAATATAATTATTATATATATATATATATCGAATTTAGTTTTAATTCCATTAATATTACAAATAAATGAAAGTAGCGTTCATGCGTACGTACGACCTACCGTCTCCATGAACGGTGCATTTCATTTTCTATCTCCAAATGTTATGGAATAGTATAAAATAAATTTTTCTGGATATATAGGATATATTAATCATTAATACTATTCTAGATATGAGGTAATTATAACTACGTGGACAATTCTTTTCAAACAAGTGCATTTTTGACTCATGTACCGAACATCGACAAAAACGTCTGATATGAACTCTCATAATTAACTAATGTTTATAACATTGTAATATGTCTTATGAATTTAATAATAAACATTAATGGGGTTTCTTTAAGAATTTATAAATTTACCAATGTTTATTGTTGAGGAATATGAAGAAACGAACAAGACAAGTCAGACTTGAGGTAAAGGATCCTACCTCTCTCTTTCTTTTTAAGTACTCTATTTTATGTCATTACTTTTAGGATCCAATTTATCATGTTGGGGGATGTTCTTTTATATTAATCTTACTTTAAGTTTTATGTTAATATGATAAGAGACCCTATTTGATCTTATTATTCCATTTTTTTAAGTTTAAAGTGGTGCCGTTAGGCTGCCAAATTTTCGTAAGGGATTTCTTATCTCACTTTTAATTCCATGAGATATCCATTGTTCGCCACTTATTTGTATCATGTGGTGTATTGTGTACTGAAATTTCATATATATTATCATGATTTTATTTATATTCATGGTATTATGTGATTCATTTGGTGTTTATTATCTTCTAGTCATAGGACTTGATTGATTACAATGAGGTAAGGGGTTTTTATCTCACTTTTTATTCCCGTGAGATTCATGCTATATTTGTCACTATATCTTTTGAGCGGTGTATGTACTACCCATTATTCAACTCATTGTGTAATATAACTTCGTTTATTGGTATTTACATCTTCATTTTATGACCCTTCTTTCATGAGGTGTACGTTTCGAAAGTTTCCCAAATCAGTAAGGGGACCTTTCACCCACCTCTTTTTAAAAGACTTATTTTTGTTAGGTCTTTTGATTTATATCATCTTATATTGGGATATGTTCTTATATATATCCTTATTGATGTAAATGATATGTCCAAGTGATGAGATACCCTTTTATCTCTCATCGTCTCATTTTCTGAATTTTAAAATGACGTCGTTAGGATATCGAATTTCAATAAGGGAACTTCTTAACCCAATTTAAATTGATTGGGTTTAAACTATAATTCTTGATTATGTCTTACTATGAATATGTGTGGATGACCTCTGATTGTTTTACACTTAATATACTCCTATATCGGGTGTATTTATATTTGTAACACATAATTATGTAATTGATTTATCCATAATCTAAGGATACCGACTTTGTAAGGGACTTAGTCTCAATATCCTTTCATTGAGGAATTTTTTTTTCTATTTCAAGACTTTATTTTATACTATGTATAAACACATTTGACCTTTCATTTAATTTAGAGGGAATATTTTTCTACGAAGCGTTTTACTAAATGAAAAAAAGGAATGTTTCTTTTAATGTACGTGGCGACAACGACCTTTTCTGCCGCCACATGTACTAATTGATCTTTAGATTCCTTAACAAGACTTAATGTTTTTAAAACAAAATAAATACCATATACTATTTTATGTATTTTGGTATTGAAAATGGTTTTGATAATGGATTTTTTTTGTCAATATATTTAAGTGATATATTGTGATTGAAATGTGGAAATGTTTTCTTTCCATTATATTTATTTTATGTCTTATGATTTTATAATGGTACTTGGACATTTGATGGGTGATTACGTGAAAAACCATATGATGGGTGGTTCCATGAATGCTAGGATTAGTGATTACTTTATAACCTCTAATGCATTGGGTATGGAAGTAGGCTATATGGATATTCTATTTAGTGATATGTGTTCAAGTTGACCATATGGTTATTCCATTTAAATATGTTTATGTCCCAAGTTACCTTTATATGTTATGTGTTCTTTATATGGGTTTAATAGTAATATTTTGGTTAAAAAACGGTAAGTAATGATCTTTTATTCAATTAAGATTATTTACTACTTCATAAAGGTGAAAGATATTACATATGATAAAGTATTCATGATTACTTATTGTTTCGAAAAAACTAATAGTATTCCTTCTTTGTGAATCATTTACTAGGATTTTTATGCTCATCCCATGTTTTTGAAAGGTTTTCCATAGGACATAAAGATGAATAGGGTCAAGGATGGTATCATTGAAATACAAGATATCTAAAACATGGAACTTGACATGTTTCTTTTTAAGATTTTTAATTTTATGGAAACATAGTACAGGTGTCTACTTTGTAATCTTTTGAGATGTAATTGTTATGTCCTAATTATATAAGACTCTAAACCTAAAAAGATACTCTATATTCATTATTCATTTAATTCATGATTATGTAATGTTTTAAGGTCGGGTCCTTATATTTGGTATCGAATGTGGGTTTAGATAAACTTAGAGGTTAGGGTATTCTTTAAGCACAAGTTACATTATAAAAATGGTTAGGATTTTAGAAAGAGTCATAGTTTTAGATTAATTGAATAAGTTTAAGATAACATGAATAATTATATCTTAGTATTTACCCTCCTCATAAGATATTATATGATGATTCTAATGATATAGTCACACTGACTTTTTTTAGTTTTAGTAAATGGCTGGATCTTGTAGGCACCAAAGTAATAGTGGATGTGAAGAAAACTGTGGCGATTTTCTGTAAGAACAACAGAATGATATTGGAGCTGCAATGAGAACTCTTGATGTTATTCTTAACCAACTATCAGGAGTCATGATTAACAACTTGAACCTTGGTGATATTTCTAATGCATCATGTACAAGAGATCCAAATACTTGTGTATGTCTAATTAATTATTATAAAGGTAACTATTAGGGTTTATATGATCCTTACTCATGAGGTAATTATGGGTTACTATATGTTATGATGGAAAATGAAAGGCAAGAGATAAAAATGAGGTTAATTATGCTATTTTTAGTTATTAATATTTTTATCTATTCTGGGGAATTTTTTTATAATTATATAGTTTTTGGAAAAATGGAAACATGCAGACCGTCTGACAACCTGTCGTGTCAGATGAACCTGCAGGAATCAAACCCACAACCAAATTGTGATTGGCATTTAATGCTTACCACTGGACTACGTGAAGTCCCTGGTTAGTATGACTAATTCTTTTTAGTTAGATGATATTATTAATTGGTAATAAGGTTATTTTGGGTTATCTATGGAAATTATTATCCTATAATGGAAGATATGTGATTAGGTTAGTTACTTTTCAGTGTGAGACTTTAAGATTAACTGATGTTATTTGGATATATATGTTAAGATATACCCTGGAAGACCGTGTGATTAAATCCTTCAGAGATTTGGGTTATAATAATAGTTTAGTTTATTTTTTGAAGGATTTTAATGTAAATTTTCTATTTAATGGTCTATGTTGAACTTTGGGTTGTTTGACAGATTTTGAAGATTAAGAGTAGTTTTTATTTTTGTAAAAGATTATCTTCTTTTTGGGATTATCTGATCTTATACTAACAATTTTGGTTATGGTTAAGGTCTAAAGACATGGAAAATATATAGATCCCTTTTTTGGATTAGGTGATTTTCTAAATTTTGATTATAGAACTCTTAATATGAATAAGTCATCCTAAATACTCACCTTTTGGATAAAATATGGGTTTGTGTAAGAAATCTAGTAAGAGATGAAAGTCTACACAACAAGTATGTATGTTTCATTATCTTTTAGTTAAGCTCATAAATAAAGTCCTCAATGAAAAGTTACTTAAAGAAAAACTTTGTTTGTTAACTTTTCCTACTGGGGAATTGAATATCGTTTAACCCATCACAAGTTTCTGATTTTCTGGTGGTTAACTTTCTCCTAGATATATTTTCCCATCACTCTCCATCAGAACATGATTGTTTGTTTTCTCCTCCATATCCATGTTTTCATGGAATACTAGTATCTATTGTCTCGGGTGAACTTTTTTACATTTCATTCTTTATTTTAAATTTATAGTTTAATTTACTCCTTTTTTGATGTGGGGATTTCAATGATGTTTTCGAGCACAATTTTAAAATTGTGAGGAAGCAATTCCCAAAAGGGGGGAAGGATGTAGCATCCCTGGTAAATAAAGAATATGAGATTATCATATTTAGAAATATTTTTAAATAAAATGTTAATATTACTTTATGGGAATGCTATGCTCGTTGGCATACCAAATATGCGACAACAAGTTTTTTTGAAATCTTACGTTGCACGCTAATAATAAAATAATATTATTTTAAATGGTAGTTAACGCCTAACCGTTGTAACGGTAGAAATTAATAGAACTAACTAAAAACTTATTATATATGTTTGTTAAATATTTTTACTTTTATCCAATAAATGTTAGAGGCTTAAAATGCGAATGAATCCAATTTTAAGCGTAAATATTCTAATATTCATTAAAAGGTCGATTTACCACTTTTAGATGGAGAACCCTTTTTAAATCCACATTTTGACAATTTTATATGTTATATTTGACAAAATAAATCCTTCTTTTGAATCGAGACATCAAAATTTACTTTTTGTATGCTTTTGGTATTTTTCCGATAAAGTTAATTTTTAAATGAATAGTGACTGATGTTGTATTTTAATTCAAAACCTTCTTTTAATCTGATTTATTTTTATGGTTATATTATCTTTATATTTGGTTTTAAAGTTCAATTAGAATATATTTTTACAATTTAATCCAATGGTGGACATTGGAATTAATTTCACTTTGAAATTGGACATAAACAAGTGTCCATCTTTTGATTTATATTGTTTCTTAAAAACATGCTATTTGTTTTAACAATGGGAATTAATTGTTAAATTAATTAATGCAACTTATATGTTTTTAATTTTTTAAAATAGACATATTTTTAGAATTCAAAATAACAATTATATCTTAGGTTTAATTTTTGGTATTTTTCTGAAGAACTTCAATTTTTGATGAATAGTGAAACCACTAAGTGGTAGTTAAAAAACCAAATTTCTGTTTAAATGAAAATTTACCGCATATATGAATTGAATTTTAAAAATCCAACATACATTGTGGTCATTATTTAGAAAACTTTGGTCCAATGGGATGAAAATAATTTTTGGTAAATAGTAACTTTTGTGTTTTATTAATCGTGATTAGAGGTAATTAGTGTAATTTAAGGTAAAAATAATGTTTTACCATGAAACATGTCGTAACATTATAGGATGAGTCATGGCCAACACAGAAAATCCATGGGTTAACTTGAGGACCCCATAGAGCCACTTGGGTAAGAAAATGACATTAATAACATTTTATTTAAAGTTAAAATAAAAATGTCCCAAACAAGTATTTTTTAATAAAACATTTTTCACATGGAGTTATATAACTTATATTTTTTACTATAAATACTAATTAGAAAGATAAAAATATTTCCTACATCATGGTAATTTTTTTTATAATTTTTAGACATTAAATAAATAAATTTATGACACTATGATGATGTAGCGATTACCTCGTTAATGAACTATTTGAATAAAATGAAAAGATATGGTAAATATAAGACATAAACATGTATAAAACATATTGGATTGGTGGATTTAGAACCCTTATCACCTTATCATAGAAATTTATCATTGTGGGACATTTAAAATCCCAAAATCATTTCATAATAAAGTAACATTTCATGACCTTCCAAGAGTGCCCCTCCTCCCTCTTATGAAAGGCCCCCAACTCTACTCACATACCCACAGCTCTAAAGACCTTGTCTCATCCACCCCCTGCTCTTATTGTCCCTCCACATCCCTCTCTTCATCCTAGAAGCCTTACCTTAGGCATAAATCTCTTCAAGAAACCCTTTTTGTTCAAACCAAGGGGAGTGACCTGATTTAAAGGTAATGTCTTATCTTATGTTGTTTTGTTTTATTTTGCTTCTCCAACCCCATAAACTATTTTTATTCCTTTATTTTGTAATAAAAAAAAGGATCTTCAATGTACTAGAATTTTGTTATGTGAATTATTCTAGCTACACTTACACAAAACCCCATCTATTGGTTAAAGAACATACTGTTTCTGTGGATGGTGAACTACTGCCTCACAAAACAATGATTGTTCAATTATCTCCTACCGCCTCTCATGGTGGTCATTATGATGTCACTGTATTTTATATATTTTATATATGGTATTTATTTTTTCTATATTCTTCATTAGTTTATATTTAAAACATACATTTATGCTTTGCATGTTGTGCAAATGCGATAATTTCATACGAGGAACTGTGGACAACCGCCCCCTCAAGTGATGTGACTCGTTAATTAACATATGATACCAATATAAAGAATTAAATTAATTAACATATGATACCAAAATAAAATATATATTATACTGGAATTATAATATATATATCTCTCATTTAGATTTAATTCCATTAATATTACAATGAGATTAATGTAGCATTCATTCGTATGTACAACCTACCTTCTCCATGAACAGTTCATTTCATATTCCATCTCAAAATGTAATGGAATAGTATAAAATTAATTTATACTGGATATATAAGATATTTAAATCATTATGACTATTCTTTAGAAGATTTAATTATAACTACATGGACAATTCTTTTCAAACAAGTTCATTTTTCACTCATGTACCGAACATCGACAAAAACGTCTGATATGAACTCTCATAAGTAACTAATTATTAAAACATCATAATATGTGATATTAATTGAATAATAAAACTTAAAGGAGGTCCTTAAGCAATTATAAATTGACCATTGTTTATTATTCAGGAATATAAATAAACGATCAAGACAAGTCGGACTTGATGTAAGGGATCTTACCTCTCTCTTTCTTTTTAAGAACTCTCTTTTATGTCATTCCTTCTAAGCCCATATTTCATATATTGGGGGATGTTATTTTATATTCCTATTACTTTAATTTTTATGTTCATATGATTAGAGACCCTATTTGATCTCATCAATCGATTTATTTTATGTTTTAAGTTGTGCCATTAGGATGCCAAATTTTCGTAAGGGATTTCTTATATCACTTTTAATTCCATGAGATTTCCATTGTTCACCACTTATTTGTTGGATGTGGTGTATTGTGTACTTAAATTTCATATATATTATCATGATTTTATTTATATTAATGGCATTATGGTATTAATTTGGTTTTTATTATCTTCTGTTCACTAGACTCGATTGATTACAACGAGGTATGGGGTTTTTATCTCACTTTTTATTCCCGTGAGATTCATGATATATTTGTCACTATCTATTTTGAATGGTGTATGTACTTCCAATTATTCTACAATTTGTGTAGTATAATTTAGTTTATGGGTGTTTAAATCTTCATTGTATGACCCTTCTTTCATGGGGTGTACGTTTCGAAAGTTACCCAAATCGGTAAGGGGACCTTTCACCCTCGTCTTTTTAAAAGTCTTCTTTTTGTTAGGTATTTTAATTTACATCTTATTATGTTTTTATATGTTCTTATATATATAATTATTTCTTTAAATTATATTTCCAAGTGATGAGATACCCTTTTTATCTCTCATCGTCTCATTTTCTGAATTCTAAAATGATGTCGTTAGGCTGTCGAATTTCTGTAAGGGAACTTCTTAACCCAATTTCAATTATTTGGGTTAAACCTCTACTTCTTGATTGTGTCGTACTATGAATATGTGTTGATGAACTCTGATTTTTATACACTTAATATCCTCTTATATTGGGTGTATTAAAATTTGTCACACATAATTATGTAATTTATTTATCCTTAATCTAAGGATACTGACTTTGTAAGGGAATTTGACTCAATCTCCTTTCATTGAAGAATATTTTGTTCTAATACAATACTTACATTTATATGCTCTATAAACACCTTTTACTTTTCATTTCATTCAAATGGAATCTTTTTCTACGAAGAGTTTTACTAAAGGAAAAAAGGAGTTTTTCTTTTAACGTACGGGGTGACAACAACCTTTTTTGCCGCCGTGAGTACTACTTGATCTTTGGATTCCTCAACAAGCCGTAATGTTTATAAAAGAAATTAAATTCCATATACTATTTTATATATTTTAGTATTGAAAATGGTTTTGATAATGGATTTATTATTTCAATATATTTAAGTGACATATTGTGATTGAAATGTGGAAATGTTTTATTTCCATTATATTTGTCTTATGTCTTATGATTTTATAATGGTACTTGGACATTTGATGGGTGGTTACATGATAAACCAAATGAAGGGTGGTTTTGTGAATACCAAGATGGGTGGTTACGTTATAACCTCCAATGTATTGGGTATGGAAGTCGGCCGTATGGCTATTCTATTTAGTGATATGTGTGGAAGTTGACCGTATGGTTATTGCATTTAAGTATGTTTATGTCCCAAGTTACATTTATATGTTATGTGTTATTTATATGGGTTTTTTGGTAATATTTTGGTTACAAAAGGGTAGGTAATGATATTTTATTAAGTGAAGAGTATTTACTACTTCATAAAGGTGAAAGGTATTTCTTATGATAAAGTATTCAGGATTTACTTTTTGTTTTGAAAAAACTAACAGTATTCTTTTTTTGTGAATCCTTTAATGGGATTCTTATGCTCATCCCATGTTTTTGAAATGTTTTCCAGATGACTTAAATATGAATAGGGTTAAGGATGGGATCAAGGAAAGACATGTATCTAAAACATGGAACTATACATGTTTATTTTAAAGAGTTTTTATTATATGGAAACATAGTAGAAGTTCCTACTTTGTAATCTTTTAAGATGTAATAGTTATGTCCTAATTCTCTAATACTGTAAACCTGAAAAGATCCACTATGTTAATTATTCATTTAATTCTTGATTATGTAATTGTTTAAGGCCAGGTCCTTATATTGTGACAACAACATCATGAATGGTACACATACCATCCACTACAGAACTGCTAATGTCATATTTGATTCTGGATCTGCCCACTCCTTCATATCCACATGACGTTTCTATGGGTGTTATGATCCTACCAAAACAATTAGACGTGAAATTAGCTTTGAAAACCACTAATGGAATGGTGATTGAATCTTAAGTATATGATTCCTCTCTTGTTGAATTTTGTGGGAATGTGATTACTGAAAGTATTTTCAATATTCCATTGCCGAACTTGATGTCATATTAGGCTTATATTTACATTCTATTTATAATTTACACAAAAATTATCATGTAAGGTGATTTAGGTTTGATATTTCAATACCTCCTATGGTCATCAATCCATGGGATGATACGTACGAACATTTTATGGAGATTACATCTAGTGTATTGGTCTTAAATCACATTAAAATTGGTTTTTATCTCATATTTTTTGGGGGATAAATGACATCGATGATATGCCTATTATTCATGATTTTTTTGATGTAATTCTTGAAGAGTTGACTAGTCTCCCACCAAAATGTGATATTGAGTTCTCAATAGAAGTAATACCTGGTTCCACACCAATTTCAAATCCTTCTTATAGAATGGCCCCAATTGATTTGTAGGACTAGAATAAGAAACTCTAATAAAACCATGATAATGGATTCATTCTTCAAGGTTTGTCTCTTTAGGGTGAACCAATTCTTTTGGTGAAAAATAATGATATGACAATGTGTCTCTAAATTTATTATCAGGAGTTGAATAATATCAATATCAAAAACATGTATCATCTTCCCTGTATTGATGAATTTTTTGGTCTACTATATATAGATAAGTAATTTTCCAAGATTGTACTTCATTTTCGATATCATCAATTGAGGTCCCGAAATATGATATATCCAAGATGGAACTCTGTATATGGTATAAACACTATGAATATATAAGGATTACTTTTGGTCTTACTAATTTACTTTGATGTATTAAGGGATAACATTAATCAATTCTTTATATATTACCATGATATTTTTTTGGTAGTCTTTATAAACGATATTCATATCTATTCCAAGGGAAAAAATATCAAGAAGATCACATGAGAATTGTAATAAAGACCCTAAGGAAGGTGAATCAATAGAAATATTTAAAAAGTAACAATATTCTGCAAAATGTTTTCTTTTTTGGCTCTTATAATCTCAAAATAGTTTATCATAGTAGATATATCAAGGTATAAAGATATTGAATTTATGCATAGAGCAACCATAATTAATTAGATCCATATCTTTCTTCATTTAGCTGGATATTATCGACAGATTGTAGATAATTTCTCACGACTATATAATCCTCTGAACAAGTTAAATCAGAAGGGTGTCAAGTTTATTTTGTTAGATGAATGGGAGAAAAAATTCAATGAATTAAATAGAAGGTCGGTCAGTGCACATATTCTTACATTTCCTGGTAGTGGATAAGGGTTTTTAATATATATTGATGGATCCAAGAAGATATTGGGATGTGTTCTCATGAATTATAACATTGTTATATCCTATTCCTCATGACATTTTCTAAGTAATGATAATAATTACCCAACTCATGATTTGCTATTTTTTGGGGTAATTTATTCATTTATGATATTGAGACATTATATTTATGGAAAAATGTGTGATATATATAGATATCATAAAAGAATAAAATATATATTCATAAAGAAGTATTTGAACATGTTCTAGAGAATTTGGTTAGAGTTGATAAAGGATTATGACTGCTCAATACATTATCATGCTATTGAAGAGAATAAGGAGGTCAAGACTTTGAGTTAGAAGGATCAATCTTACTTATCCATGATGAGGATCACAAAAGATTCAATATATCTAGACTAACAAAAGTTGAATCTAAAAATCATATAAGAAGGGGAAAATTCTTATCTTTATCAAATGATTATTCAACCTTCTACACATGTAATTGGAACACCCCAAGTTTATACATTATGCTTTACTTTGAATAATACAGTAGCATGTGTTGTACGCAACTTCAAGTTCTAAAACACACCACGACCAATCAAAGTAGCCGTTATGAATAGTAATACCCAATTTTTATAATTTTATAAATTTTATCTCTCAAAATGGACTTCATTTTTGGATTCATAATATCTAAATTAGCCTAGGGTGAAATTTTGGTACTTTTCGGATAACTCTCATATTTTGATGAATAGTGAAAATTACTAAATTTTAGTTAAAAACAACTTTTTTGATCGAAATAATTAATAGTGATAAATTTTGAATATGAGTGGTTTTAAATTATAAATAGAATATATTTTTACCATTTAATTCAATTTTTGTCATTGGACATAATTTCACATTTAAACCCAACATAAACAAGTGTCAATATTTTGATAGTTATTGTTTCTTAAAAACACGCTTTTTATTTTAACAGTAGGAATTAATTTTAAATTAATAAATTAAACTTCTATGTTTTGAATTTGGTAAAATATAAATTATTATTTAATTCGGAATATCAAAATTAGCTTACGGTAAATTTTTTGTTTATTTCTGAAAACATTCAATTTTTGATGAATAGTGAAAAACCCCAAGTTACTTTTTAAAACCTGCTTTTTATTTAAATAAATATTTATATTATTAAAATTTAATTTAGGTCAAAATAAATACATAATACCTATATAAATTCATTTTAATTCATTGGAGTCAGTTTATAATAATTTTAGATATATTAAAATTTTATTGAACTTTTTCACCGTCTTTTACCCACCTCCTATGAGAATTTTCAACATCACATAAAAATTAATTTTACCACTTCTGTGAGTGGAATTTCAAAAATCCGAGTGATACGGTTAATATCAAGGAGTAAAATTTGGTTCAATAAGTTAAAAATACTTTTTTGTAAATAGTAACTTTTTTCTATAATTTACCACGGTAAAAAGTAAATAGGGTAATTAAGGTTAAAAATAATATTAATATTACCCTAACACATGTCCTAATTCAATTGGACAAGTGTATCTCAACCAAAAACAACCTTATGAATAAAATATTATCATTTAGGACCACTTGGTTTAGATTAGGACATTTATTATTATTTAATTCAAAGAAGAGTTAAAAGAGTTAAAATCAAAGTTTATTTAATAAAACATTTTTAATATAGGGATATAAATAAGATAAATTCGATTGTAAAAATTATTTAGAAATAAAAAAGGATTTACTAGATAATTGTATTTTATTAGAAATTTTTAAAAATTAAATAATTTAATTTATTTATGACACAATGGCGATGCAGTAATTGCCTAATTAATGAAATATAAAAATAATTTATATTATAAATAACAAAATAAATGTAATTTGAAACTTTTTATAAATTAAAATAATTTTCATGGTTAATATGACATATTATGATTGGTTATATAAATTGTTTTCTATGTAATAATGCTGTTATGAAATTATCAAAAACAAAATACCCAATAGTGTCAAAATTGACATAAAAGAGTTTTTAAAACAAATATTATATTATTAATTGATATTAATTTAATAAAAATCTATGGTTCGGCCAAGAGACTTATATCATGATATTTGTATCATTAATGGACCACTTGGGGGTCTATTGGAGTTTTATAGTATGTTTATTAACTATATAAAATAAAAATACAAAGTGACATGGTAAGTGTCAAACTAATTAACTAAGAGTTAAAACTAAAAGATAAGGTTAATATAATGACCCAAACCATTCTAAATTCTATTGGTTGAGTGGTTTTCGACCCATCCTCACATTAAACATTAAATAACCCACTTTGGATCCATTAGAAATTGAATATGAATTTATAATAAAATAATATTTTTTTCTTTTCCAAAGGTTCCCATCAACCCTCTTAAAAAAGGAACCTCCCCCTTATCACTAATTTACACATTCAAATCCTCTTGGCTCGGCCACCCCCTGCCCAAATAGTCTTTAAACATTTTTCACTGCAACTTAGAGGCCTTAGTTTGATCATAAAGCCAACCTAAGGTGTTCTTTTGATCAAATCAAAAGGAAGAACCCGAAGAAGAGGTAATGTTTTCACCACCCTTTTCCAAGTTCATTTCTTCTTCAACTTATTCTTTCTTTGTTATTCACATTCTAAAATAATAAATCCAGTATCTCCTATATAATTAGATATTATTATAAATATGGTAAAACCATATTCAGTATTCTATCCATCCTTTGAATGACATGTCACCATACGTGCGTACGTACGACTTACCGTCTCCACGTCGTGGTGTAATTGTTATTCAATATATTATTATTTGGATGGGTATAATAATGATGTGTAATTCATGTAAATAATAAATATAACATTATAATTATTCTTTATATTTTATATATCTTCCAATTATATATTATATTAATATCAAAAGAATGATATTTTCGCTCGTGCGTACGTACGGATTACTGTGTCCACGACGCGATGAGATTCATTTCCAAGTTCACCATTCATCGGCGATTATAAAAATATATATTACAAATAATTATTTAATATATTAAATAATAATTCTACTAGAAATATATATAGTTTTATATATATAAGTATTTATGTACTTACATATATCTTATTCAATATTATGTAAAAACGGAAACAACATTTATGCATACGTATTGACAACCGTCTCCATAAGCGGTGTTTTCAATTTCATATATATGACTATTATAAATTTTTATATTGTAAATATATATGATAAATAAATCATTTTTTATATTCTGGAAGTATTTATATCATGATCTATGTGATACAATCAAGGGTAACAATTTAGAACACGTACGATAAAGAAAGCGATTAATACCCAAAATATTAATATAACATGGAAATTATTATTAAATTGGTAGTATAAATTCATAAATGAATCATGTATGATATCATAAATATTAATATGGTTCTGGTATAATTTAATAACATACTATAGTCTTCATACAGGAAGTTAAACGTACCTTCTACTAAAGGAAATTGCAAGGTACGAGGTTTTTATCTCACTCTTTATTCCCATGAGATTCATCCCATATCGCCACTATTACCATTATTGTGGTGTATGTACAACCCATAATTGTATTCTCTATGTAATACACTTTAATTTATGTGTATTAACATATTCATTTTATGATACCTCTTTCATGGGTTGTATGTTTCGTAAGTTACCAAAATGGTAAGGGTTAATTTCGCAATCTCTTTATTATCTGAGGTTGTTTTTACATAAGTATCTATTGGGACATATTTATTATCCATTTCGATGTTTTATGACAGAGTTTTCAAAGGAATTATTTTAAGGGAAGTTTTACAAAAACATCATTTCAAATGTTTTAAATATTTATTCTTCTAAATATTTCTCATTAATGTCCATGTAATCAAAATGGTTTCTTAAGGATTTATTTATATGGACATGAATGTTTTTAAAATTTTAATTCCTTTCAAATGTATCAAAGTGTCTTGGGACAATTTGATTCAAAAATCTCTTTAAATGACTTCTTTTCCAAATTTTGTGACTTTTAAATGATTAAAAAAAAGATATTTCCCTCAAATAGTTTTGATTTCATCAATGTAAATATCCTTTGATAAATTTAACACTTGTTTGATGTTGATTTATTATGATACAAATCTTACATATTGTGTTTAAGGTTTTGTGATATGTTTGACTATGGATGAGTTATTTTTATTACATTAATGGTTTATTATTAATGTTTTGGAATTTCATATGCTAGTTTTTATACAAATGTTTTTGTTATATTTCATCCTCTTCTTAAGATGAATGTGTTGGACTAGTATGCTCCGGGTTGGGGTCCGGTTACAGCAGACCCTCTAGGTTGGTGTTCGGTTATTAGAGGCACTCCGAGTTGGTG
The DNA here is from genome assembly GCA_963277665.1 of Viscum album. Classification (NCBI taxonomy): domain Eukaryota; kingdom Viridiplantae; phylum Streptophyta; class Magnoliopsida; order Santalales; family Viscaceae; genus Viscum; species Viscum album. The sequence goes on along the minus strand of OY728134.1, from coordinate 129,825,328 downwards.
TCCGGGTATTAGTGGCACTCCGGGTTGGTGTCCGGTTATTAGAGGCACTCCGGGTTGGTTTCCGGTTATTAGAGGCACTTCGGGATGGAGTCCGGTTACAGAGGATCTCCGGGTTGGGTTCCGGTTACAGTCATCCCTTAGGTCTTGGAACGAGGCCTTGACATAGAAATTAAAGTTCGGCATTATGCATTCCACCATTTTGAAAGTGGTTAGAGATATTGCATGTGATTATTCGACTAGTAGAATATTCATGTGAATAAGTAAATGGAATTACTTCATTTTATTTTATCCATATTATGCTGAAGTTCATGTTTAAAAGGCTTTTTTTGTTATACTTTTCCATAAATGTTTATGCTTATTTATGAAAGTTTCTGTTGTATTTTTATCCTTACTGAGCATTTGAGCTCACCCCTTTCTATGTTTTATTTTTCCCGGGATTCCAAGAAGTGTATAGTGATTGATATGCAGGGTTAAGCTAAGGGAATAATGGGGTTCTTGAAGGATTATTTATGTTGTTTTGTATGTTATGAAGTGTAATGTAAAATTCAGGTATGCAATCTATTTTCCAAGGCTGCTAAACCGAATGGTCCTTTGGGACTTGATTCCATGTAGTCATGCCAATGTATAAAAATAATGCACAGACTCTGGGTAACTGGGGTCATGGCGTTACAGTTGGTATCAGAGAAAGTATGGCAATAACATTGGAAACTATATTTAGATAATCTCTGATTAGAGTACGTATACCTAAGATGAACTTTGAAGATTAGTGTAGAAGAGCTTCCTAGAATTTTGGTATTGTAGAGATTTTGTGAGTTTTCCGAGAAATACCTCCCAATCTGGATACGAGCAAGTAGAAGCGGCTCTGGCACAGATGTACCTAGGAGTAAAACATGAAACACCCCTTTGAGCTAGAATTGAATGGGAACCGGTGCACGACAATGGGCCTTGCTGCACTCTTAGTTACGACACTCCCAGGGGATAGGCATAGGATAATTATCATTTTCTTTACAAACCAGTATGAAGGGATTGTGAGTATATACTTCCTAAAAGAAAACATTTTTTATCATTAAGGATTATATCCATAAACTGTTTAATTTATGTTAAGTGTTTTACAAGTTTTGGATTAGGTATTACTATTCTTAAACTAATCCAGTGAGTGCCATTGTTTAGAAATGGCACCCAGTAGAAGGAATGAGAACTCCAGTAATACACATGATCCAAATAGTAAGAAGGATCATATATTTCATGGTCCTATGCCAGAATTTAGATGGGAAATAATCTATCATGTATTATCATCATATAATGTAATAGTATCATGTGTTGATAAGATAAGTAAATAATTCTCGAAGTCATATGGCTCTGAAGGGAAGCCAGAGAAAGAAAGAATGGTAGAGAGAAGAACAGATAAAGGGAATAAGGTAATGAAGGATTTTCCCATATGTGATAACTGTAGAAAAAATCACCCTGGAAAATGACTGAAGGGAATGGGAGTATGTTAAAAGTGTAGAGAAAAAGGACACCAAATATGTGAATGCAAGGGTAAGAAAATGGTTTCAAATGAACAATGCTTCATCTGCAAGGAGTTTAGACACTACGCGAACCAAGGTCTTAGTTATCAGACTATACCGCAAATGATACTATTGGATAATAATCGAGTTATGATACTACCACAAATGAAGAGGAATGACTAGTGTTCTTATGTTGTTATTTTAGAATTATTTCATTTAAGTGTTGTATAAATGATGTTCTGGAAATAAATAAGGATTTTACTACAGTACTATTTCATTGAGGATTTCTGGTTTTATAGTACTAAGAAAAGTGACTCCACAGCGAGTTAAAATTTTTGGAATTTTCATGGAAAAAAGGATCTTCATTGTTTTTAACTTCATTATAAATTTTGGACTATGAGTTTGGATAGTAGTATTTTGGATAAGTCTATAGGTTGGAATAGATTAAGATTGAAAGTTTATTTTTGGATTTTTATAAAAGGACAACACGCAGACCGTGTGACAACCCGTCGCATTAGACGAAGCTACGGGAATTATACCCACAACTATAGTGAGATTTGAATTTATCACCTACCACTGGACTACGTGAATTCCCTAGATTGTATAATGTAGTTTCTTTTTTAATGGGTCTGATATGTGAGTTAAACATTCATTATATTTGGAACCATATACGATTAGGATAAATAGAGTATTTTTTAGTTGTCTTATGTTTTGTAGTGAAAGATGAGTTTGTGGTAGAAATTTATTAATGGATAAAACTTTAATTATAAAGTAATTATATATCCTAATGATCTTATCCAATCTCATAAATAAATTCCTCAACATTAATAAAAGTAAATTAGAACAAAAATGTTTTCCTAGATGGTACCATAGATAATCACAAATTTATGGCTTTGGGATTGTTGGACTTTTCATAGCCATTTATCTACCACTCTCCATCATATATTAATGGTTATATTTCTCTTACATATCCATATTTTCCTACATGGAACCCTAGTAAGTGTTATTTTCAGTAACCTTTAAACATACCACTCTTTATTTTCAATAAAGGCCTCATTAATCCATTTTTCGATGTGGGATTTCAACTAAGATATTTTGAAATATCAACCCCAAGTTTCCAATACCGAGTATAAATTGAGAGGACAAAATTTATTGAGGGAGAGGATAATGTAACACCCCAAGCTTCTACAGTACACTTCTCTTTGAATAATACAGTAGAATGTGTTGTACGCAACTTCGAGTTCTAACACACACCACGACCAATCGAAGTAGCCGTTATGAATAGTAATACCCACTTTTTGAAATTTTTTAAATTTTATCTCTCAAAATGGACTTCATTTTTGGATTCATAATATCGAAATTATCCTAGGGTGAAATTTTGTTACTTTTTGGAAAACTCTCATATTTTGATGAATAGTGAAAATTATTAAATTTTAATTAAAAACCCATTTTTAATAAAAATAATTAATAGTTATATATTTTGAATTTTACTGGTTTTAAATTATATTTAGAATATATTTTTACCATTTAATCCAATTTTGGTCATTGGACATAATTTTACATTTAAACCGAACATAAACAAGTGTCAATCTTTTGATAGTTATTGTTTCTTAAAAACACGCTTTTTGTTTTAACAGTGGGAATTAATTTTAAATTCATAAATGAAACTTATATGTTTTGAATTCAGTAAAATAGACTTTATTATTAAATTTTGAATATCAAAACTAACTTAGGGTAAATTTTGGGTATTTTTCTGAAAACTTTCAATTTATGATGAATAGTGAAAAACACTGAGTTACTGTTTAAAACTGACTTTTAATTTAAATAATTATTTATATTATTTAAATTTATTTTAGGTCAAAATAGATACATAATACCTCTATAAATTCAATTTAATTCATTGGCGTCAATTTATAATAATTTTAGATATCTAAAAAATTTATTGAACTTTTTCACCGTCTTTTACCCACCACATAAGAGAATTTGCAAATTCACATAAAAACATAATATTACCACTTATGTGAGTGGAATTTAAAAAATCTGAGAGACATGGTTAATATCAAGGAGTAAAATTTGGTTCAATAAGATAAAAATAATTTTTGGTGAATAGGTACTTTTTACTTTTATTTACCATGGTAAAAATTAAATACGGTAATTAATGGTAAGAATAATATTAATATTACCCTAACACATGACCTAATTCTATTGGACCAGATTATATAGACAAAAAACAACCTTAGGAATAAAATATTATCATTTAGGACCACTTGTCTTAGATTAGGACATTTATTATTATTTAATTCAAAGAAGAGTTAAAAGAGTTAAAATCAAAGTTTATTTATTAAAAATATTTAATATAGGGTTATACATAAGATAATTAGATTTCAAATATTAATTAGAATGATAAAAATATATCATTCATAATTGTATTTTATTTATAACTTTGAGACATTAAATCATTTAATTTATTTATGATACAATGGTGATGTAGTAATTACCTAATTAATGAAATATTAAAATAATTGATATTATAAATATCAAAATAAATGTAATTTGAGACTTTTTATGAATTCCACTAAATTTAGTGGTTAATATGGCATATTAGGATTGGTTATATAAATTGTTTTCGAAGTAATAATGCTGTTATGAAATTATCAAAAACAAAATACACAATAGTGTCAAAATTGACATAAAAGAGTTTTTAAAACAAATATTATATTATTAATTGATATTAAATTAATAAAAATATAAGTATTGGTCAAGAGTCATATATCATGATAGGTGTATCATTAATGGACCACTTGGGGGTCTCTTGGAGGTATATAGTAAGTTTATTAACTATATAATATATAAATACAAAGTGACATGGTAAGTGTCAAACTAATTACCTAAGAGTTAAAATTATAAGATAAGGTTAATATATTTTCCCAAACTTATCTAAATTCTATTGGTTGAGTGTTTTTAGACCCATACCCACATTAACATTTAAATTATACACTTTTTAGCCATTTGAAACCGAATATTAAATTATTATAAAATAATATTTTCAGCTTTTCCAAAGGTGCCCCTCACCCCTCTTATAAAAGGGCACTCCCTCTTCTAACCAACTCACACATTAAAAGCCTCTTGGTTCGGCCATACCATTATCAAATACTCTCTCAACTTCCCTCTCTACAACCTAGAGGCCTCAGTTTGATCAGAAAGGCAACCTAATGAGCCCTTTTGAGCAAATCAAAAGGAAGAACTCGAAGAAGAGGTAATGTTTTCACCACCCCTTTTCAAGTTCATTTCATCTTCATCTTCTTCTTTCTTTGTTATTCCCAATCTAAAATAATAAATCCATTATCTAATATATAATAAGATATTATTATAAATATAGTAAAACTATATTCAGTATTCTATCCATCCTTTGATTGTCATGTCACCATACGTGCGTACGTACGGCTTACCGTCTCCACGTCGTGGTGTAATTGTTACTCAATATATTATTATTCGGATGGGTATAATAGTGATGTGTAATTCATGTAAATAATAAATATAACATGATAATTATTCTGTATATATGATATATCATCCAATTATATATTATATTAATATCAAAAGAACAATATTTCCGCTTGTGCGTATGTACGGATTACCGTATCCACGACGCGATGAGATTCATTTCCAAGTTCACCATTCATCGGCAATTATAAAAATATATATTACTAATAAGTATGTAATATATGAAATCATAATGATAATGTAAATATATATATTTATATATATAATTATTTATGTACTTTCATATATCTTATTCAATACTATGTAAAAACGGAAACATCATTTATGCGTACGTACGGACTACCGTCCCCATAAGCGGTGTTTTCCATTTCATATATACGTCTATTATAAATTATTATATTCTAAATATATATGATAAATAAATCATTTTTTATATTATAGAAGTATTTAAATCATGATCTATGTGATACAATCAAGAGTAACAATTTAAAACACGTACGACAAAGAAAGCGCTTATTAACCGAAATATTAATATAACATGGAAATTATTATTAAATGGCTAGTATAATGTCATAAAAGAATAATTTATGATATCATAAATATTAATATGTTTCTGGTATAATTTAATAACATACTTTAGTCTCTATACAAGAGGTTAAACATACCCTCGACTAAAGGAAATTGCAAGGTAAGGGGTTTTTATCTCACTCTGTATTCCCATGAGATTCATGTCATATGGCCACTATTAACTTTTGTGTGGTTTATGTACTTCCCATAATTGTATTTTCTATGTAATACACTTTAATTTATGTGTATTTACATATTGATTGTTTGATACCACTTTCATGGGTTGTATGTTTCATAAGTTAACAAATTGGTAAGGATTAATTTCACAATCTCTTTATTATCCGAGGTTGTTTTTACGTAAGTATCTACTGGGACATATTTATTATCAATGCCCATGTTTTATGGAAGAGTTTTAAAAGGGATAATTTTAAGGGAATTTTTACTAAAACATCTTTTCAAATGTTTTAAATATTTATTCTTCTAAATCATTCTCATTAATGTCTATGTAATCAAAATGGTTTTTAAGGATTTATTTATATGGACATGCATGTTTTTAAAATGTTAGTTCCTTTAAAAATTTTCAAAGTGTTATGGGACACTTTCATTCAAAAATTTCTTTAAATGACATCTTTTACAATTTGTGTGACTTTTAAATGATTTCAAAAAAATAGATATTTCTCTCAAATCGTTTTTATTTCATCTATGTCAACATCCTTTGATAAATTTTACACTTGTTTGATGTTGATTTATTATGATACCGATCTTCCATATTGTATTTACGGTTTTGGGATATGTTTTACTATGGATGAGTTATTTTTACGCCATTAATGAATTATGATTAATGTTTTGGAATTTTTTATGCTAGTTTTTATACGAAAGTTTATGTTATATTTCATCCTCTTTTTAAGATGAATATGTTGGACTAGTATGCTCTGGGTTGGGGTGCAGTTACAGCAGACCCTCTAGGTTGGTGTCCGGTTATTAGAGGGACTCTGAGTTGGAGTCCGGTTAGTAGAGGTTGTCCGGGATGGTGTCTGGTTATTATAGGCAGTCTGGGTTGGTTTCCAGTTATTAGAGGCACTCTGGGTTGGTTTCCGATTATTAGAGGCACTCTGGGTTGGAGTCCGGTTACAGAGGCTCTCCGGTTTGAGTTCCAGTTACAGTTATCCCATAGGTCTTGGCACGAGGCCTTGACATAGAAATTAAAGTTCGGCATTATGCATTCCATCATTATGAAAGTGGTTAGTGATATTTCATGTGATTATTCCACCAGTAGAATATCCATGTGAATAAGTAAATGTAATTACTTCATTTTATTTTCTCCATATTATGATGAAATTCAAGTTTAAATGGATTTACTTTTAGTTATACATTTATTTAAATGTTTATGCTTATTTATGAAAGTTTCCATTGTATTGTTATCCTTACTGATCATCAAAGATCTCCCCTTTCTATGTTTTATATTTCCCAAGATTCCAAGAAGTGTATAGTGATTTATATGATGGGTTAAGCCAAGGTAATAATGGCGTTCATAAAGGATTATTTATGTTGTTTTTTATATTATGATGTGTAATGTAACATTCATGTATGTAATATATTTTCCAAGACTTCTAAACGAATCAGTCCTTCGGGACATGATTCCTTGTAATCATGCCAATGTATTAAAATAATGCAACGACTCTGGGTAACTGGGGTCGGGGCGTGATAGTTAGTATCAGAGGAAGTTTAGCAATAAACTTGGAAACTAGATTTAGATAAACTCTGATTAGAGTACGTACATCTAAGATGAACATTAAGGATTAGTTTTAAAGAACTTCCTACAATTTTGGTATTATACATATTTTTTGAGTTTTCTGAGAAATACATCCTTGTCTGTGTACAGGCAGGTAGAGGCGGCTCTGGCACAGATGTACCTAGGGGTAAAACCTGAAAACACCACATTGAGCTATACTCGAACGTGAACTAGTGCACAAAAATGGGCCTTTCTTCACTCTTGGTTTTGACACTCTTGGGGGATATGCTTAAGATAATTATCATTTTCTTTATGAACCATTATGAAGGGTTTATGAGTATATACTTCCTCCAAGAAAACTTTTTTATGTTTATGGATAATATCTATAAACTGTTTAACTTATGTTAATTTTTTTACAAGTTCAGGATTAGGTATTTCTATTCATAAACTAATCTAGTTAATTCCATTGTTTACAAATGGCACCCATTAGAAGGAATGAGAACTGCAGTAATACACATGATCCAAAGAGTAAAAAGGTTCATATCTTTCATGGTCCTAAGCCATAATTTAGAAGGGAAATAATCTCCCACATATTATCATCATATGAAGGAACAGTATCAGGTGTTGATAAGATAATTAAAGAATTCTCAAAGTCATATGGATTTGAAGGGAATCCAGAGAATGAAAGGATGGTAGGGAGAAGAATAGAAAGGGGAATAAGGAAAAGAAGGATTTTCCCATATGTGATAACTGTAGAAATAATCACCTTGGAAAATGCGTGAAGGGAATGGGAGTATGTTATAAGTGTGGAGAAAAAGGACACCATGTATGTGACTGAAAGGGTAAGAAAAAGGTTTCAAATGTACAACGCTTCATCTGCCAGGAGTTTGGACACTACTTGAACAAGTGTCCGAGTCATCAGACTATGCCGCAAATGATGCAGTTGGATAATAATCAAGTGATGATACTACCACAAATGAAGAGGAATTACTAGTGTTATTATGTTGTTATTTTGGAATTATTTCATTTAAGTGTTGTATCAATGATGTTCTGGAAATAAATAAGGATTGTACTACCGCAATATTTCATTGAGGAATTGAGATTTTATATTACTAAGAAAAGTGACTCTACAGCAAGTTAAACTTTTTGGAAATTACATGGAAAAAGGATCTTCATTGTGTTTAATTTGCTTATAAATTTTGGACAATGATTTTGGATAGTAGTATTTTGGATAAGTCTATAGGTTGAAATGGATTAAGTTTGAAAGGTTAATTTTGGATTTTTATAAAAGGACAACATGCATACCGTGTGACAACCCGTTGCATTGGACAAAGCATTTGGAATTGATCCCACAACTATAGTGCGATTAAGATTTATCGCCTACCACTAGTCTACGTGAATTCCCTAGATTGTATAATGTAGTTTCTTTTTTTCATGGGCCTGATATGTGAATTATACATTCATTATATTTGGAACCCTATACAATTAGGATAAATCGAGTATTTTTTAGTAGTCTTATGTTTTTTACTGAAAGATGAGTTTGTGGTAGAAATTAATTAATGGATAAAACTTTAATTATAATGGAAGTATATCTCCTTATGATCTTATCCAATCTCATAAATTAATTTCTCAACATTAAGAAAAGGAACTTTGAACAAAAATTTTGTCCTAGATGGTATCTTAGATAATAACAAATTTATGGCTTTGGGATTGTTGGCCTTTTCATAACCATGTACTCTACCACTCTCCATCATATATTAATGGTTATATATCTCTACCAATTCCATATTTTCCTACATGGAACCCTAGTATGTGTTATTTTCGGTAACCTTCAAACTTACCACTCTTTATTTTCAATAGAGGCCTCATTAATCCATTTTTTGATGTGGGATTTCAACTAAGATATTTTGAAATGTCAACCCCATGTTTCCAATACCGAGTATAAATTGCGAGGATGCAATTTATTCAAGTTGGGGAGAATATAACACCCTAAGATTCTATGGTACACTTCTCCTTGAATAATACAGTAGCGTTTGTTGTACGCAACTTTGTGTTCTAACACATACCACGACCAATCAAAGTTACCGTTATGAATAATAATACCCACATTTTGAAATTTTATAAATTTTATCTCTCAAAATGGAATTCATTTTATAAATTTTAATCAATGTTGGTCATTGAACATAATTTCATATTTAAACTGAACATAAACAAGTGTCAATCTTTTGATAGTTATTGTTTCTTAAAAACACGCTTTTTCTTTTAACAACTTGAATTAATTTTAAATTTATAAATGAAACTTAAATCTTCTAAATTTGGTAAAATATACTTTACTATTGAAATTGGAATATCAAAATTATCTTCGGGTAAATTTTTGGTATTTTTCTGAAAACTTTCAATTTTTGATGAATAGTGAAAAACACTGAGTTACTGTTTAAAACCGGCTTTTTTTTAAATAATTTTTTATATTATTTAAATTTATAATAGGTCTAAATAGATACATAATACCTATATGAATTCAATTTAATTCATTGGAGTTAGTTTATAATAATTTTAAATATATAAAATGTTTATTGAACTTTTTCACCGTCTTTTACCCACCACCTAGAAGAATTTGCAAATTCACATAAAACATGATTTTATCGCTTCTATGAGTGGAATTTCAAAAATCCACGAGACACGGATAATATCAAGGAGTAAAATTTGGTTCAATAAGATAAATATAATTTTTGTTGAATAGTAACTTTTTACATTTATTTACCACGGTAAAAAGTAAATAGGATAATTAAGGGTAAAAATAATATTAATATTACCCTAACTCATGTCATAATTTTATTGGACAAGTGTATCTCAACCAAAAACAATCTTAGGATAAAACTATTATCATTTAGGACTACCTGGTTTAAATTAGGACATTTATTATTATTTAATTCAAAGAAAAGTTAAAAGAGTTAAAATAAAAATTTATTTACTAAAACATTTTTAATATAGGGTTATACATAAGATAAATTAGATTCTAAATATTCATTAGAAATCTAATACTATTTCCTACATAATTGTAATTTATTTATAATTTTTAGACTTTATAATTTAATTTATTTATGACACAATGGTGATGCAGTAATTACCTAATTAATGAAATATTAAAAGAATTGATATTATAAATATCAAAAGAAATGTAATTTTAGAATTTTTACAAATTACACTAATTTTAATCGTTAATATGACATATTAGGATCAGTTATATAAATTTTTTTCTAAGTAATAATGCTGTTATGAAATTATCAAAAAGAAAATACCCAATAGTGTCAAAATTGACATAAAAGAATTTTTAAAACAAATATTATTTTATTAACTGATATTAAATTAATAAAAATCTAATTTTAGGCCGAAAGACTTATATCATGATAGGTGTATCATTAATGGACCACTTGGGGGTCTCTTGGAGGTATATAGTAAGTTTATTAACTATATTATATAAAAATACAGTGTGACATGGTAAGTGTCAAACTAATTAACTTAGAGGTAAAACTAAATGATAAGGTTAATATAATGACCCAAACCTGTCTAAATTCTATTGGTTGAGTGGTTTTGGACACATACCCACATTAACATTTAAATAATCCACTTTGGAGCCATTAAAACCGAATATGAATATATTATAAAATAATATTTTTTTCTTTCCCAAAGGTGCCCCTCACCCCTCATATAAAAGGGAACTCCCCCTTCTCACTAATTCACACATTCATAGCCTCTTGGATTCACCAGAACCTTCCCAAATACTCTCTCAACTTCCCTAATTACCACCTAGAGGCCTTAGTTTGATCAGAAGGCCAACCTAAGGAGCCATATTTTTCAAATCAAAAAGAAGAACCCGAAGAAGAGGTAATGTTTTCACCACCCTTTTTCATGTTCATTTCTTCTTCAATTGATTCATTATTTGTTATTACCATTCTAAAATAAAAAATCCAGAATCTCATATATAATGAGATATTATTATAAATATGGTACAACCATATTCAGTATTCTATCCATCCATTGAATTACATCTCACCATATGTGCGTACATACGGCTTACCGTCTCCACGTCGTGGTGTAATTGTTATTGAATATATTATTATTTGGATGGGTATAATAATGATGTGTAATTCATGTAAACAATGAATATAACATGATAATGATTCTGTATATATGATATATTAACCTATTATATATTATATTAATATCAAAAGAATGATATTTTCGCTCGTGCGTACGTACGGATTACCGTCTCTGCGACGCGATGAGGTTCATTTCCAAGTTCACCATTCTTCAACGATTATAAAAATATATATTACTAATAATTATGTAATATATGACATAATAATGCTACTGGAAATATATATATTTATATATATAATTATTTATGTACTTAGATATATCTTATTCAATACTATGTAAAAATGGAAACAGTGTTTATGCGTACGTACGGACTACCGTCTCCATAAGCGGTGTTTTCAATTTCATATATACGTCAACTATAAATTTTTATATTCTAAATATATATGATAAAAAATCGTGTTTTATATTCTGTAAGTATTTAAATCATAATCTATGTGATACAATCAAGAGTAACATGTTAAAACCCGTACGATAAAGAATGTGATTATTAGCCAAAATATTAATATAACATGGATATTATTATTAAATGGATAGTATAAAGTCATAAATGAATAATGTATGATATAATAAATATTAATAGGGTTATAGTATAATTTAATAACATACTACAGTCTTCATACATGAGTCTAAACGTACCCTCGACTAGAGGAATGTTCATGGTAAGGGGTTTTTATCTCACTCCTTATTCCCGTGAGATTCATTCTATATTGCCACTATTACCTTTTGTGTGGTGTATGTACTGCCAATAATTTTATTCTATGTGTAATAAACTTTAAATTATGTGTATTTACATATTCATTGTATGATAACTGTTTCATGGGTTGTATGTTTCGTAAGTTACCAAATTGGTAACGGTTAATTTCACAATCTCTTCATTATCCAAGGTTGTTTTTACGTAAGTATCTACATGGAAATATTTATTATCCATGTCCATGTTTTATGATAGAGTTTTAAAAGGAATTATTTTAAGGGACTTTTTACTAAAACATCATTTCAAATGTTTTAAATATTTATTCTTCTAAATATTTCTCATTAATGTCTATGTAATCAAAGCGGTTTATTTTTTAGGATTTATTTATATGGACATGAATGTTTTTTAAATGTTAATTCCTTTCAAAAGATTCAAAGTGGTATGGGACACTTTGATTCTCAAATGAATTTAAATGACTTCCGTTCCAAATTTTGTGACTTTTAAATGATTTCAAAAAAAGAGATATTTATCTCAAATAGTTTTGATTTCATCTATGTCAACATCCTTTGATAAATTTTACACTTTTTTGAAGTTGATTTATTATGATATAAATCATCCATATTGTATTTTAGGTTTTGTGATATGTTTGACTATGGATGAGTTATTTTTATGCCATTAATGGTATATGATTAATGTTTTGGAATTTCGTATGATAGTTCTTATACGAATTTTTATGTTATATTTAATCTTCTTATTAAGATGAATGTGTTGGAATAGTATGCTCCGGTTTGGGGTCCGGTTATAGTAGACCCTTCAGGTTTGTGTCCGATTATAAGAGGCACTCAGGGTTGGTGTCCGGTTATTAGAGGCACTCCGGGTTGGTGTCCGGTTATTAGTGGCACTTAGGGTTGGTGTCCGCTTATTAGAGGCACTCTGGGTTGGTTTCCAGTTATTAGAGGTATTCTGGGTTGGAGTCCGGTTACAGAGGCTCTCCGGGTTGGGTTCCGGTTATAGTTATCCCTTAAATCTAGGCATGAGGCCTTGACATAGAAATTAATGATCGGTATTATGCATTCCATCATTATGAAAGTGGTTAGTGATATTGAATGTGACTATTAGACTAGTTGAGTATCCATGTGAATAAGTAAATGGCATTACTTCATTTTATTTTTTCCATATTATGCTGAAGTTCATGTTTAAAATGCTTTTTTTAGTTATACATTTCCTTAAATGTTTAAGCTTATTTATGAAAGTTTTTGCGGTACTGTAATCCTTACTGAGCATCTGAGCTCACCCATTTCTATGTTTTATTTCTCCCAGGATTCCAAGAAGTGTATAATGATTGATATGTAGGGTTAATCCAAGGGAATAATGGCATTATTGAAAGATTATTTATGTTGTTTTGTATGTTATGAAGTTTAATGTAACATTCATGTATGTAATCTATTTTACAAGACTGCTAAACCGATCGGCCCTTTAGGAATTGATTCCATGTAATCATTCCAATATATTAAAATAATGCACTGACTCTGGGTAACTATGGTCGGGGCGTTACATAATGATTAAGTATGAAGAGAAGGAAGATGATGATATAAAAAAGAAAGTTAGAAATCTTCTAGAGCATAACATAGATTAGTATAGAATGATAAGGTTCAAGAACTATGTAAGTGTTCCTTACATACTAGATTTGAAGAAGGATCTATTAAAGGAAGCCCATAGTTCTTCATCCTCTATTCATCTTGGAACAATGACGATGTATAGAGACTTTATGGAATACATATATTGTGATGGAATGAAGAGAGATATCATAGAATTTGTATATCATGTCTTTTTATTCCAAAAAGCTAAGGCTGAAAGAGAAAATTCAAATGAGATGTTGTGTCCATTACACATACCATAATAGAAATGGGAGAACAACACTATTGATTTTGTCGGTAGACAACTCAAATACACTAATGAGATTTATGGGTGGTATTTTATTACCATACTATGTCATCACACATAATCTCTATTAGATAATACTTCTATCTGGATATGCATTCCATGATATATGTTAATGAAATGGTATGTTGGCATGGAGTACCACATTCCCTTGTATCTTATCGGGATCCAAGGTTTACCAAAACGTTTTGGCGATGTATTCCAGAAGAACAAGACAAAAAATTGAGTTTTTCACTGCTTATCATTCTAAGACAATGAGTATGTCTGAAATAATAATTCAAACCCAAGGGGATATGTTGATATCTCGTTCTTAAGATCTCAAATTATGTTGGGATCAATATTTTCTTCTAGTAGGGTTTTCTTAAAACAATAAATTTCACTCAAGGATTAATATGGAATCGTATGAAGTCCTATATGAGAAGAAATTTTGAGCTCCAACATGTTGGGAGGATGTTGGAGAAAAAATTTGTTTGGAAATGAGATCTCTAAAAAATGGCTAAGAAGGTCAGAACAATACAAAAATATACCAATGCAGTTCAAAGTCGGCCGAAAAGTTATACTGATAGCCTTCGACATGATCTAAAATTTCAGTTTATTCAAATGGAGTTTCTATGGATCTCACCGTGGTTTAAATTAAGAGATGTGGGAAGAAAGGTAAAAAAAACCCTAGGTATTTCAGTCCCTTTGAGATTCTTGAATGTATTAGGATAGTATCCCATTGATTAGAACATCCTAGAAATATCTCTAAAATCCATGATTTGTTCCATGTATTTATCATGAGAAATTAAATACAAGAGCCTTCACATGAACTAAACTCAAAGGTCATACAACTAGTTCATGATATCTGTTTTAACTAATAATCAGTTCATATTGTAGACCAATTAGAGAATATTCTATGAATCCACACCACACCCTTGTTCAATGTTTTGTGGATAAATAAATAATTAGAGGAAGCTAAACGGGAAAGTGATGAAGTGATGGAGTATACTTTTGCTCATTTTTCTTACCCAAGTGACAAATTTTGAGAGTGAAATTCAATTTAAAGGGGGTAGAATGTGACACCATGAGTTTTTATAGACATCTGTTTAATTAATTAAATATTTTTTTGTGTCTTATATTGAATTAATTAAAACAATACATTCACATAAATCCAAATAAGTGTATGTTATACAAAACACTAACTTGGAGTATGTTAAAAACAACACCTCCTTGGTATACAATACACATATCATTGACATTTCATACATCACACGCAACACGGAGTTTCTAAAAAATATCATTTCGATGACATAATTATTTAAATGAGATAATTATAACCTATATGTTGTAATTAATAATATTAATAGAAATGACTACTTTTCAAATATTTATTATAATTGTTTTATATAAATATAACATATTGTTAATGAAGGATATGATTTTCTTAAAATTCTTTTTATGTTAAAAATATAGTTTTTCAAATCAATCACTTTTAATAAACAATTAATAATAGATACATTTTGATATTTAATTTGATAAAATAAAATTCAGTTTTTCAATTTATAATTTCAAAAAAAATTCAAGATGAGTTTTTGGTATAATTATACCATACTATTTTTTTGACTAATTGTGAAAAATTATGATTCTTATTTAAAACTGCATTTTGGTTTAATTAATTTTTCATGTTAAATGATATTATAATTTTTTTAATGTCTAATTAGATAACTAATACATATACAAATACATTTTAAATCACTATAATAAATTTCAATTTCAAAATGAATATAAAATCTTATCAAACTAGTGAATAATTTTTCTACTTTAAAAACCTGTTCGTTTGCCTCATGTGCAAGATTAGAATTAGTCATAATTCTTCCACAGATAATATTTGAATTTCAAAAAACCAAAATAAAAAATTTTATTCCATATAATATTCTTATTATAATAATATAAAATTAACATTTGACCAAAAAAAGTGGTAAAAGTGATTAATATTATTCACAACAACAAAGGACCTATCAAACATTATTATGGGCTAAATGTTAAACATAAGCACCAAAATGACCTATACAATAAACAAAACCAAATTTATGTCCATATTTCATCCATAGACCAACCATTATTGATTTTATTAGTTATTACCTTTTTAGGTAACATCATGTTTAAAACCAACTTGTTTCTAAAAATTCCAGGTGAGTCCTTTTCCTTCCCTATGAAAAGGCACCACCTCCCCACATCCTGACACATCTCGAACCTCTTATGTTCAACCTATACCTTACCAATAGACATCCCAAAATAATTATTTTCTTCCTATAATCCTTTCGATGGGAATATGTAAATACAAGTATGATTTTTGGCACAAACCAAAAGGACATACTTGATTAATAGGTAATGTCTTCTCTCAAGTCATTTCTTTTATTTTCCTTATCCACCACCTCAAAGTATAATTATTATACGATTATATTACAACACCCATATCCTCAATATAATATGATGTTTTTATGTAATTATTTTTTCCTCTACTAACACAAACCTGTAGCTAATGGGTAATGAACATAACGTTTCTGTGTACGACGAACTACTCCCTCAAGAAATGATGATTGTTTATTTTTCCATAACCATGTACTCTGGTGTCCATTATGATGAAATTTTTTTTATATATGATATATATTATATTTAAAAAAAATCTACTCTTTTTCGGTTTTTATTTATTTTATACCTTTATGATTCCAACATTATGTAAATACAATAATTTTGTTTGAGGGAAAGTGGAAAACCGCCTCCTCAATGTGATATGATTAATTCATACACTACAAGGTGTGTATTAAGGATGGTCTTAGTGAATATATATGATATAAAAGATATCATAAATATAATTTAATAATTAGATATGTGTGTGTGTGTGTGTGTGTGTTTATTTATTTCTCTAAACAAGAAAATTAAGCAAAAATAGTGTCCATGCATTCATACGGCCTACCATCTCCCGGAACGATGTTCTCCATTTCATACATATATATTATATAAATTATTATAATACACATATAGTTTATATTTTATATCATGGTTCACATTCTATAATCATCATATATGATTTAGGACTTACTATATAAGAATTTAATACACATTCAAGTAACAAATAGAATATTACACGAAGTGAAATATTAAAATATGATCATTATCAAGTGTGTAATATAAGTTCATAATTAAAAAATATATACTATTAGATATAATTATATGGCTTTTAAAAATATTTATAAATGATTTATATTTATTATAAATGTGGTTTTATTGATTATAATGAGCATAAAGAAATAGGGTAAGGATATTTCATCTCACTTTTCATTCACAAGGGATACTTTCTATGTTCACCACTCTTTCATTTCATGTTGTGTATGTACAGCACATGAATGTATTATATGTGTATTACACCAAAATTTATTGGTATAAAAATATAATATTAGTTAACATTAATTCATGGGGTTGAGGTTTATAGAGTTACCAAATCATTAAAAATGATTTGTCTCAATTTTCTTTCTTTGATACTAATTTTTTATTATGCACATAAACTCTTTTTCAAGGTTCATATACTTAAATGTTGAATGCTATATTATGAGAATATAACTTTTAGTGATATTTTTCTCTTAATTTTATTTCATTTTATGACATGGAGAGTATAATCCAAATTTACAATGTTATATGAGTTTATTGAGACAATATCAACATTTGTTTTTCAAAAATTGTTTACATTTATGATTCCATTGAAGAAATATTTTGATCCATCTCTCTATAGTACTCTTGAGTTTTATTCTCCTCCGTTTATTCTAGATATACTCATATGGTGGTACAATTTTTTAGTGTCATTAGTATTAATTATAATATTTTTATGTAAAATTTTTCCACCTCTCACCTCAGTTGGAAATATAACGTATTCAAAAACCCTGTAATCAAAATTGTATTAAAAAGATTCATGATGGTAATTTTAAATGAAAAATGATTTTATAATTTATTTATTGATTTAATATATTAATTTATAATTTTTAGAAGTTTTTTTAAAAAAAATTCATAATTGATTTATGAATTAAAAATCATTTTTAATGTAGAAAGGATATTTTTCTCCAAAAATGTTTTTAAAATATCCTTAAAAATTATTTCCCATATAAGGTAGAATCCATTGCTGTTACACATCTCTTTATGGGGAATTAATTAAATGTTTTAATTCGTATTTTATATATTAAAGGAATCTGTTTTGATGACATGATGTTTATGGAACCTATTTCATATTCATGGGTTATATGATTTTGAAACTCACTTCTTTTCATGGGTTATTTTTATAATGAAATGATTATGAAACCTTTAAATTTCAACATTCTAGGATATGATTATTTTATTATAATATCCATTTTATTTAATGGGTTATGATATGTTTATTTATGATCTTATTTCACTTGTATGTATGATTTCATTATGAGAAGGGTGGTATATATATCTCCCTTTAATGAATTTTGAAATGAGTTATATCTCCATAGATAGAATAAGATGGACATAGAAATGAATATTGACTACGAAGATGACCATGGGAGTGTACCATGAATACCAATATTTTACGGGGACTGAAATCGTTCTACTAGGATTTACAAGGGAGTTAACCATGGATACTAAGATTGTATTGGGAGTGAACACATAATACAATGATTTTATTGGATGTAATTCCTTGGCCACTACGATTATCATATTATATGCTTATGTGTTTGTAAAAATTCTATGTATCATTCTTATGTTATGATTTCATGGAATATGTTCTTTTTTTACTTATTGATCATGTCTTATGAATTTCCAAGCATTATACCATGATTCATGTATATGATCATCAACATAGAGGTTATGGTTTTCTCTTTTCATAATAATGTTATCATACCATTATACTGATGATTATTCTTACATATCTCTATTTTTTACCATTACTGAGCATTAGATCCCAACCATTTTTAGGTTTCCTTCCCATGTTTATTAAGAGATGTATTATTTTTTATGTTTCTAAGAATCGTTCAAGTCACGAATAACCAAGTGGGAGATAATGTATCTCATTTATGTCTATGTTTTTTTGTTTATATGTTTCAAAAGTTAATAGACTAGTATAGTCTTCATAAGCCTATTTTTGGAATTTCTTCTATATTCCTAAAAAGTTATATAATGTTAATGTATTTCAATACTATGTAATTAATGATTTATTCACCTATCTCTTTTCTTCTTCAACTTTTCTATAAACAATTTTTTGCTATATCAAATCTCCAAATCTATTATAATAGTTTACACATTTAAATGAAAATTTAATATATTACCTACAACTCCCCCTATATAATTATTACCTTAAATGGTCTAGAACATATAAAATTGATATATTTATGAAAAAAATTCATCAAATTGACAAAACAATACAAATACTAGATTATAGTGGACAAAAACACATACCTCAACCTTGATGAGAAAGAGTTCTCCCACCCATATTCAGACTCAATTTGTAAAAAGATTCATTTAGTAATGTTTTTGTGAAAATGTTAGCAAGTTGTTATGATGTGGGAATATAATCCATTTCCAATTCATTATTCTCCACTTACTATTTTACAAAATGATATTTGATATAAATATTTTTTGATGGAAAATTTTATATTTGTATTCTTAAAAGGTTGATTAAACCTTGATTATCGCAACACAAGAGAATTCATAATATCACATCAACTCGTAAGTATTCCAATTGAGACATTATCTATATAATTTGGGTAGTGTCGTCTATGGAAAAATTATAGAAATATTTAATGTACTAAGAGTTGCTGAATTATACTTTATTTTTGTCAACTAACATAGTTTTTTTAGAATGGAAACTCCCTTAGATGTGGATCATCTATCATTAATATTACATTCCAAATTTGCATTTGAATACCCAAAAAAGTCAATGATTTCTGAGCTCTCATACCTAATTATGATATTTTTTGTGTATTTTATATATCTTAAAATTCATTTTCTCTCTAATAAATGTGAAACTTTTGGATCACTCAAAAATATTGCACATAAGGTTATAATATAAAAAATTTCATGTATTTAGATATTCAAATATAAAAAACTTATAATCAGTAAATGAAACTCTTTACATTAATCCTTATTGCCTTCTTTTAATTTTATTAACATTATTTTTGCAAAATTTTATGAGGAAACATGTTTCAAAATTTCCAAGATGAACTTCTTATAAATATTCGTAGAATAATTTTCTTGATAATGAAGTATTTGATTATTATTTTTTAGGATTTGTAACCTAAGAAAGTACTTCATTTATCCATGCATTGACATCTCAAACAACATTTTAATCCCTTTGGAAATTATTTCACACGTTCTTTCATCATTCCCATAAATGATAATTTCATAAACATAAATAATTACAATAAAGGTCAAATTTTGGAATTATTTGATTTATATAATATAGTCATGTTTTCTATAAATAAAAAAATCATTCTTAAGTATGTATCAAATTTAAAATACCATGCCCTCATAGCTTGTTTTAGCACACACAAGGCCTTTTTCATCATGCACACATAAAATTAATCTACTAAAAAAGCCACATGTTTGTTCAATATAAATTCCATAATAAAGATCTGAATTTTTAAATGTTATCTTTGGATACTTATAAAAAAGTCAGTAACTTCATTATGCTGAAATTGAATGAAAGATCCAAAAAAAATTTAACTGTGACACCAGAGAAAAATCCACATCAAAATCAATGCCTTCTACCTATGAGTATCCTTTGGATAATAGTAATTATTTTTTCTTATCACTTCTCCTTATTCATTATTCTTAATCACAAAATTCTTTTTACAAATAATAATATTGTTATATGGTTTGGTTATGAGTTCCCAAGTATCAATATTACATATTTGATCCAACTCATAATTAATATATTTAACCCATTTTTAATTCTCAAAAGAATCATTCATATCATTCATCTTCATATTTGAATACATGGAATTATATCTCATAATTGTTGATGGTCCTCTTCATTGAACCATTTGATGTTGATCACTAATATTATTTTCTGATTCCACATTATTCCTCATACATGGGTAAGATTTTTAGTACTCTTCCACAACACATGAAATAAATATGTTTGATTCTTGATATTGAGTTGGATTACTATTATCGACATCATTATGAAAATTTTTACCTGATATTCTTTCATGCTATTTTTCTTCCATATCAACATGAGTTTGTTTAGAATATTTCCTAGATGTTTTAATAACATTCACATTAACAGAATCAAAACACGTGACAACTATTTTATTAAAACATCTCTATAATATTCATTCTAGATAATTTCCAAATAAAATACCATCTTCACCACATTGCATCAAACTATAAAAATTTTCCACCATTATTATATATGATGCACAGACTCAGAAGAACTCTAAACTATTTAAAACATTTTTATTTTTCACGATAAAAAATTCATATAAAGTTGTATATGAACTTGGACTTTATATTCATTGATTTTTATTATAAAAAATAGCCCTCATGTCATTCCACCAAATTTAATGAGGGATTACATGTTCAATTGGAAATGGTTTTCCCATTTCCACCAAACTTTTATTCTACATCCAGAAACACCATTTAATTGATTAGTCTATGGGGTACTGAAATAATGGTGAATTTAAATCTTCTCAAGATAAAATTCAAACAATTTATTATTTTTATTCACCACCATTGTCTATTATAAACTTATTTACTTAATACTCACATTCCTTCTCAACATTCCTCCAAATAATTTTAAAGAGTTTTAGTGAATCCGTCTAATGAATAATATACATAAAATAAATTAATGAGTTTAATGTAATAAGTGAAATTAATGAAGTACTTATCTTTATGAGTTTATTATTTTCACATTGGATGCCAATATTAAATTTAATAATTTATATGGACCGTTACGAACAAATTTCAACTTTATTATGAACATATCTTGTTATCATTCACTTTTGAAAACTTTTACAACCCAATACCATATTATTGACATATTATGAATACCATGGACACTCTCTCACATTGATAAATTGACCATGTTTATCTGATACATGTGTCACAACCATTTATTCCACTACTGATTTCCTTCCGTAATTACTAATTAATAATTGTTTTGGTCCCTACCATCTAGAAAAAGTTTTCCTTTTGTGCATTAAAATATTGAAGTATCTGTTTGTCTTCCTCACATTTACAAAAAATCAATGTTTTTATAAAATAACATTTTTCCTTCATCCAAAAATTTTGAAACTCTTAGTATGTTTTTTTTCAACCCATTAACAAAAAAATTATTTCATATATTTTTAATTTCCATCCCTAATGATAACATGTACAACAACTTTGATTCTGAGAGATTCATTATTTTCTAATTTCACATTTAATTCATTGAAATATTTCACATTAATTGAAAAATTAATTATCTTTTCATATTAGAAATCACCCACTATCCAGAATCCACATCAGTTATATATTTTTTTATCATTGATAGTGGTTTCTAAAATATTATATTTATCTTAACCTTTATCTCCATTAAATCAATGCTCATAAGAATTATTATAAAAAAATTGTTCTGATAGTATAAAATGAGACAATCTTTTATATTTTTTCTAGGTCATTCAAATAATTCAAAAATATTTTCCGAAGGTTATAACCTTTTGTTATTTTTCACACTAACATTCTCAGGTTTCATCAAATAATTTTTATCGTTATTCTCCCTATTAGAGGCTTAACTCCCCCTAAATAATTTTCTTTTATATTTTATGTAATAGTTTTAGTGATGTTGATTAAAGAAAATTATTTTTTATGTGTGTCTGAATATGCTGAAATAAAAACAGTATCATCAAAAATAATATTTACCACTGAAACATCTATACTGATGGGAGTTGTAGTCATGTTTCTCAGTAACCTTTTTATCATTCATTCCCAAAAATTATTGACCACCAAAACATATGTTATAGACCATAATATTTTTTTATATCAGCTTTCATTTTATACATATCATTACAATAACTAGTAGAGAAATTTTCATATTCCGAATTTTTAGAAACATCTAACTTCTCAACATTGTTGGTTTTGGCCACCAACATAACATTACTATGTTTATTCTTCTAAGAAATGATTTTAACTTTCTCTAAAAATCATTGAATGTAACATTCAATCTTTCTCATGATTAACATTTTCACAACTTTAAGAAAATTCAAAGATATAATTTTTTAATCTTATGTCCCTTTATCCAATTTTTTTTCAAAATGGATATGTTCTAGATTTGTTTCCTTAACTTTAATCTTTACATCCAAGTGTTCATTGTAATTGTTTTCTTTCTCAAGAGATTTCTTCAAGTCATAAATCACTTCTGATTGATAAAAATTCACATTAAGAAAACATTCTTTATTTTTAATTCAGGGTTTTTAATTTTTTATGTTCCTGATTTCATTACCATGCCTCTAAATATTTCATAGAGATTATTTCAATAAATTATTTATTAGAAATTATAATAGATTTTATTCTTCTTATGAGATGCAACTTTTGAATTCTCCATTCATTACTACTAAAATATAACTATTTTATCAACCCTTCTGTGTTGATTTTATGGAGTTAGATTTATTTTCATATTCTTCATCATATTTATTTAAGAAACCTATTATTTTGGATTTGGTTATGTTTTTATCTGTACATTTTAAATATGATTTATCCATATCACCATGTTTCTTTAATGGTATTATCTTCCTTCATTCATCTTCATCGATACCCTCTTCCTTCATTCTTTGTCAAAAACATGTATCAATGTTCTCAACTGATCCATATTAATGTAATTTCAAGGTATTTTTCCCTTATATTTACCAGTACCTCTTTACAAATTTTTAGAAAACAAGGATATAAATTCATCATGATTTTTAAATTGATCATATTCATAATCAATTATAGAAAATAAATCTACTTCAAGAACATTATTATCCATACCTTACCTAAAAACTTTTAAGGATATTTCTTTATTAACTTTTGTTTTTACATTCATTGATTTATCCCTTTTAATTTAATAATTGTGGATAGTACTATGAAAATAAAAATAGATAATGTTTCTAGATCTGTACCCTGCAATAAGAAACTATTGGCGTCAATATTTTTAGAAATATTTATCATGATTGTATCCACAAAATTTCAATATTATAACATTTCACTAAGAAATATAACATTGATAAAAATTTAACCACCATTGCAATGAAATAAATAATAGAATCATACTAACCCATATTGATATGTTCATACAAAATCCTCTATATTTTAAACATATACTTATTATCTTTTTATTTTCATCAGAAATATTCTTCAACGAGTTCATTATTCCATTGGAAGTTGAAACAACTATTACTCCTAAAACTCACTATTAGATGATGATGAAAGTAACCAATTAATTTCTATTCCTTTAATCATAATATTCTTCTTCTCAATATATGTAAGAGACAATTATTCATCAGTAAGATGACATCCATCATTTTAATCTTTAATAACATCATACCCAAGATACATAAGATAAGACAACATTCTATCATTCTAGATATAATAGTTCATACAAACGAAGAATAGAATCCCCTAAATATTCACAAAAATTAAATTCTTGTTTCGCACGGAATCCGGGGATGACCTCCTGGACGGGAGATTCAAACGTTCCGATCGGTTTCTAACGGGTTTGTTCGTAGAACCGGAAACATCCAATGATTCCACATCCGCTTGGACCTACTTTCCAAAGGTAGGCGCTCATTAGCTTGTGGGCTAATGAGGCTTAGGAATTTGCATTGGTCGAGAGGATGGGAGGTCGGACTCATCACACCTTTTTTGAGGGGAATTATTGTCTACTCCGGGACTCTCTTTATAGATTTAAGTTCTGTTCGTGAATCCTTATTACATTACCAAGTATAAAATGAGATTTCCTTTAGTTTTAACAATCAATGATTAAATATGCAAGAAATTTATAGAATCTTTTATATGTATTCGAGGTTCTTCATTGATAGGGAATCATCTATATTTGTTTAGAGATTCTTGGTCAATGGTATCCTTCAAAAAATTTATATAAAAAGTCTCTTGGTCATTTTATGATGACCAGGCTGGTTTTAAAGCCACTCAGTGGGGCACTTGAAGTTTATTGTCATTCAGAAGGACAGAGATTATCTCAAAGTTGGGATCGAACCCATAAATGGGCTACCTACGTATCCTTTGTTTTGGAAAAGGAATCAGAACCCACGTAGTTCGAGTGATGGAGTATGATGTTTATGATTGATGGCTCAAAGATGAATGTCATAATTACTTTTACACTCTAAGCTCACGTGAGTCATACTCGGTGTGAGAAACAAGAGGTATTGGTAAAATTTAGACAATTGTGCCATGAAAGATGCAATCATAGGAATTTGCTTGGGGCTTATGTATGGATGACTGCCCAGATAGATGAAGGTTTAGGATTTACTTTTAGGGAGAAAATCCATGAACAGGGTCCATAAAGTTATATGTGCTTCATGGAGATTTGAATACTCTAATCTTGGGGCTTACTCCTAAGGAGGATGCCCAAGTTAGGAGGGGACTTATGATTGGGTTTTACTCCTAAAAAGGAAACCCAAATCAAAGGTAAATTATGACTGGTTAAGAGAAGTTTAAGGGGACTTGGGGCTTATTCCTGAAAAGGAAGCCCAAGGTTATGACTGAGTCTTATTCCAGAAAAGGAGACCCAGGTTAAGGGACTTGGGGCTTACTCCTGAAAAGGAAGCCCAAGGTTATGACTGAGTCTTATTCCTGAAAAGGAGACCCAGGTTAGAGATTAAGGTTTGGGGCTTACTCCTGAGGAGGATGCCCAAGATTGGGAACTTGATTGGGGCTTACTCATGAGGAGGATGCCCAAATCAAAGGTCTTATAACTGGGGATTATTCCTGAAAAGGAGACCCAGGTTAATATTTTCTCATCTTAAAGGATGAGGTTGAATGAATGAACTCCCCGTATTTTAGTGACATAAGGATATTTAAATCACTATACTTTGAGAGAGATTTCACAGAATTCCTTTCAGATAAGAAAGTCAAATCAAGAATTCATGCCATAAATGGCTTTGAAGAGTGTCTTGAAGACTGAATCTTAAAAAGGAAAGGTGAAATGGCTGAAGAGGGGTAAAAATGGGCAAGATGGGCACCCAAAAAGATAGGGGCGCGCAAGCCTTGAAAGGCGCGCAAGTCCTGCGGTGGCGCGCAAGTATTGGTCGCGCAAGTATACTTGCGCGACATGAGTGGTACTTGCGCGATTTTTAACCAACATTGAATTGCTTGAGCGATTCTTTAGAAAACCCTTTACAATCCTCTTGAGGTTCTTCCAGAGAAGGAACGCACAAGTTATATTGAAGGAATTAAGTCGGCGCGCAAGTGTTTGATAAGTTTCAACACTTAGGCCTTCCTTCTTCTCTTTAGATCTTCCATTCTAGGTAAGAAATTACCTTAGAAGTGTTCTGGAAGCTTTGAGAAGAGACTTGGGCGTCGGGAGCTTCAATCCGAGTTTCTGGAAAAAGATCCTCTTAAATGGGGGGCCCACAGGGTCTATTTATAGGCAAAAGAAGACCCCGGGCGGTTACCGGGCGGTTACCAATTAGGTCGCGCAAGTCACCTGCGCGACCAAGGTAGTCACGCAAGTGTACTTGCGCGACAGTGGTAAAACTTGCGCGGTGATTTGGCTTTTGATCCTTTGTTCATGCCTTTGTCGATTTTTGATATTTTCTTCAAAGGATGAATCACTTTCAGCTGAGATATTCCCTTTTCCGATCTTTAGATTATGTGACAAAAGGAGCGTCAACAAAAGTCCCCCCTCAGAGTTGGATCCGGAGAGAAATGAGGATTTGACTCTGAGGAAAATCGAATCCTTACAAAGGAAAAGGGAGGCGCGCAAGTCTTCGGTATGCAGAGGGCGGCGCGCAAGTTTGCGTCGCGCAGGCCTTAAGCGCTCTGTGTACGGCGCGCAGGTAGGCTTCTGAGCCTATAAATATACCGCTTCCGGTCGTAGATGGCATCTGACCCCGAATTTCTCGAGCTCTCGCCGCGCAAGCCTTTGTCGCCACGCAAGTCTCCTGTTTTCACTGTTTCCTCGCTACCGCACTACTCTCAAGGTAATAAGGCTTGCGCGGAACATACTTGCGCGACAAATACTTGCGCGGCACATGTATCACTTGCGCGACATCTCCATACTTGCGCGCCTTAATGCCTTAGCCATTTTTTTCAAAAAATTCTTTCACAAATTTTATGAAAAATAAACCCACTTAAGAGTTTAATTTATTCAACTCCTGTGCAGATTCAATGGCTCTTAGACCTGGATTAATTGATGAACTGGCTAGCAAGCGGATAGATGATATGATGATTATCATTGGCCCTGATTACTATACTGTAAAAGACAGTACTCTTCCAGATTTGGCTAAGTATCTGAAGAAATATCATCGCGACTTTCCTCTCTGCACTTATCTACCTTTGTATGGTCATGGTCATCTGCAAGAAGTCATTATTCCAGAAGTAAAGAATTATCTTCCATTTTCTTGGTTTCAGAATTATACCAATTCTTCTTCAGCAAATATCTCAGGCGGAGGAGTATTTCAAACTGCTGGAACAGTGGAGAAGGCTTATGTGATGCATCATAGCCCTTGCACACCAGATCTAAAAAAACATACACCTGAGCTTCAACCACATTGTCATCCTTCAATCTTCCGAGATGCTCAGATGGATCAATCCAAAGGCTGGAAGAAAAGTTGGGATTTCCGCCCTGGGGGAGGTGTGAAGCCAACTTGGATGTGGGAATACTGGGTGCGACAGACTTGCGCAGAGTTTATTGAGGATCTGAAGCGAGCTGCAATATATGAAGCTGTTTGGGTTGGGCAGACATATATTTACAGACATGATATCTTCGTGCCAGAGATACTCAGTCACTGGAGTCCAGCGACTAATTCTTTCCACTTGAATCATGGAAAAGTAGGTATCAGTTTGTGGGATGTCCACAAGATTTCAGGAGCTCCAATCTTGGGCGATATGTATGATGAATTCATTCCTCCCAAGGTGACTTGGAATGATCCAGAGAAGCCTCCTGCTTTGGCTCGAGAATTATTCAAAATCTTTCACAAGCTCAAGAGTTCAGAGACCTCATTAACTCATTTCAGAAAAGATATCCATCCGGAAGAATGGATGAATGTGTTTCTTGCTGAGAAGAAAGGGATGGAGCCAAAGGAAAAAGGATCCAAGAAAAAGAAATCCAAGGATACCCGGCCCACACGTCCTACCACTTGTCCAAAACCTGAGAAGAGAGGAGATCCTGGCACATTCTGGCCAACTCTAGAAGCAGGAGAGTTTGAAAAATGGGGCTATGAAGTGAATCAAAGAATTCCAAAGAAAACTCGTCTGGCGGGTTTCTTGGCAATGTGGCTCAGTATTTATCTCTTGTCGGTCAGGGATTTGAAGGGAGGCATTAGGCCAGGGACCTTCGTCATTGCGGCCAAGTTAGCTGAGGGAAAAATGGTTGGGTTAGCTACCCCCATTTTAGCAAAGATTCACAGGAGTTTACTTCACGTCTTCCAGGGTAAATCTACTTTAAGAATAGTGGGACCATTCCAGGTTTTGTGGGGATGGATCGCCACTCACTTCAGGACTTACAATGTACAGAATGGATTACAAATTCATGGAAGCTCTTTCAGACCGTCAGTGCAAGCATTCTCTGGAATTGCTCCATTAGATGTCAATGGTTATGACATAAAAGTAAGACTAAGCATGTATAAGGAATTCAACTTCTTTCCTTATGGAAGTCCGCCATCTGGGCGGTTTGTTGATGATGGGAAAGCCCCTTTGGATTTGAGGGCATACATGCTAGCTTGCAGGGATGGCGTGTTAGTAGCCAGGATTGATGGAGAAATCATATGCGAGGCCTATGCTCCATATAGATTTGCACGCCAATTCAAATGTTTGCAACAGATTGTTGTATCCCCTCCAGTACATGTCAGGTTAGAGCAACATCCGATGGTTGCTCGACAACTATGGTTGCTGACATCAAGAGAGAAGACTGGGGCAGTATTTGATCTACCAGTTGAAAAAGCGGCACATTATCTGACTACATTTTATGCCGAACACTGGATAGCATCATACCCTAAAGGGATATTGAATCACACTGTATATCAAGTGGGAAAGAGGAAGAGGACTGTAGAGAAAGAAACTCTTCCTCATGAAGGTGATGCTTCTCCTCCTGAAATAGGTTCAACAGACTCCTCCTCTAGAACTGATTCCTCGGATCATCATGATGGGGATGATGAGGCACAACCGGCAACAAAGCGGTTTCGTGCCCGATATAATCCTCCGGCCAGGGTTAAAAGACCCACTCCATCAGCTCCTGGTGAGTTATTTGATTGTAATAACTTCAATCACTGCTACTTTATAAAGTAATAAGTCTCACTTTCTTATTCTCTATCTGTAGTTGCAGGAGTCGGGAAGAAATTGAAATAAAAAATTGTAGGACCTTCCTCACAGCCTTTATATCTAAGACCAGAGGCTGTTCAGCTATGGCAGAGCTTATACTGTGATACTGAGACCGCCTGGCTGGATTTGTGTGAGGGCCTACAACTTCCTGGAATAGGATATCTTCTAGCTTCTAAAGACCATCAATACGGAGATAACCCCAATGAAGTGCGAGCTTACATCAGAGAGCTGGAAATGCTCATATATGCCACTGATAATTCGGTTCCTATCACCAGGCGGGTGAAGGAAATGATTGATCGTGGCACCACTGAGGGGGATGGTGGTTCTGGAGATGAGGAGTGTCAAGAGTACGTGGCTCCTGAAGATGTAAGTTTTCTTTCCTTATTTTCTTTGCAACTTGATTTCAGTTGAAGCTTTGTTACTTAAGGAAGTTATTTTCTTCATCTTGCAGCTTGCAAAGAAAGGGACCGGGGTTCCTTCGCCACAATATAGCCCTGGTGGTACCACTGTTGGGGCTGCTGCTGATTCTCCTCGCGAACCAGGCGAGATATCTCCAGGCCAGCAGGCCATGAATGAGGCACTGGACATAGCCTTTCATTCGCCAATCCAAGTGCCAATAAGGGAGACAACTGAAACTCCAAAAAAACAAAAGAAGCCAAGGCAACGAAGGAGGAAATCCTTAGCTAAACGTTTCATTAGCAGTGGTAAGTCCTTCGAACAATCATGATTTTATACCCATAATCATATGGTTACTCATATTTCTGAGGATTGTAGGGGCTTCTTCAATTTCCCCCTTGAGGGAAGGGACTGATCCTTCTTCAAAGGTCGTGGAGGGTGCTGTAGAACAACCACAAACTCAAGCTAACTTGGTTTCTCCTAGAGAAGAGCTACCATCCATTCCCAGTATCCCTCCCACTACTGAAGATGCTGTCCAGGGTCAGGGGTTGCAGGACATAAGTCAGCAAGAAGACGTAGCAAATGCTCCCACTGGTGAGACTAACCAAGATTCTGAAGTATCATTGGATGAAATGATGAATCAAGGAATGACCTTTGACGAATTTTATGATCATGCTAGATTGTCATGTGATTTAGAAGACCTTGGGCGTGAGTTTTACCCTTCGCCCAAATTTTTCTTTGAAAAAATATACTTCTAACCATGATATAAAATAATATGCAGTTTCTTCCGTAGAAGCCGCTGAACTGCCAATGCCTGAAGAGGGTGTGGACACTGATGTCAACCCTATCATTGCAGAAACATTAGCTCAAGTAGAGCTAAATCCAATAAACTCTCCTGAGACCCATCATGAAAATCCTGTTGAAACCGGGAAAGATGGGGAGAAGTCTTCTCATGTTGCTGGACCACCATTGGGTAATGGATAACAATATTTGTGATTGTACTTTATTCGCAAGACAATCCATTCTTTTGTTATCCTTTGAAGCTAACTAAAACCTTTCAATTAATCATGCAGGACCATCAACTGCAATGACTAGATCCGAAGATGAGGCCTCAGCCTCTGCCCCAACGGGAATTGAAAGTGATGAAGCACAAGTCAGAGGGGAAAGAGCAGGACAAGGCACCTCCCTAAGTGCGCTAATTCCAGATTACATACCCCCTTTTGACGAAGATGTTGAATCAGATCCAGAGATGCTCAAAGCGTTCAGCTTTTCACGACGTAAGGCATGGAATAACATCTGGAATATCATATCGGGGGTTCCTTTAGAAGAGCTACCATCAAAAATTTCCCGATTGTCATCCCAATTTGTTATAATGGGACTTGGTGGTTTTGGGTATGAAAAGATCCATGCTGCGGTGAAACAGATCATTTTCAGGAGGGAGCAAATGCAGACAAGTCGCGAAGGTTTGACCAGAGTGAAATTGTCAGTCAACATAGGCGAATTTGAGGCTGCGATATCCCAGGCTGAAGCTGATTATGCTGTCAAGATGAAGGATCTGAAGCAAAAAATCAAAGAAAAGGTCGTCCAGCAGGTGCAACTCCAGCAACAGTTAGATGCTGTTACTGGGGAACTTGATCAGCTTAATAAATCATTGGATGAAACTCATATGAATGGCATGAAAGCCATTGCAGATGCTAAGAAGGCACTTCAGCAGGCTGAAAAGAGTGAAGCTGGTCAAGTGCACGAGCTTCAAGTAACTGTTGATAAGGCTCAGGATGCTATACATCAAATGAAGACTTATGTTGACAATCTTCTGTAATTCTTGAAAAAGAGAAGAGATTCCAGTCTGTGGATGTCCTTCTAACTCTTGTGTATCAATGAAAAACACTTTTGTCTTCAATCATTTGTGTTTGCATTTTTCCATTACCTGCTTCAAATTTACTTAAGCCAATGGGCTTAGTAATCATAGTTTTATTTTTACTAGGATTATTACAAATAACCCTACAAACTTTGAATCTTTTAACTGCTCAATATTATCTAAATCATACAAAAAATGTATATTTAGTGAGCTGGAACTTGACTTTTATTCAGAGTTCCTTTGTCTTTTGTGTGGGAAGTTTAAAGTCATGCATGCCGGACATAAAGGGGCTAATGTTTAAGGTCGAAATAGCTTTGACCGAAAATGGATTAAAATGGATTCAATTCCTTGATAATTTATCTGAAAACATATTTACCATACTCAAGTATGAGGGAAAAAATGTAAACTATGGCTTAAGAATATTTGAATCTGAGGAATGATATGAAAAAAGAGCTAAAAGGTATTAGAAGAAGTAGTTTCCAAGAATGAAGTTACTATTATTTAACAAAACCCGTTAGGGGGTTGAAATATGCAGGGCCACCTATGGGCATTGGCTGCATAGTCAAATAAAATAGCATCTTTTGGCTGACAAGTCTGTTATGTGGACTGTTTATGCAAGGCCACCTATGGGCACGTGCTGCATAGTCAGGCAAAAGAACTCCCAGAAATTTACTTTCCTAGTGCTAAAAGCCAGTTAAAGTTTATAGAGATTCAAATTTTCTAAAGCATAGAGTTTGTTGTATGGAAAGAGGTACTTGAATATGGATAAGATATTTCCAAACAAGAATATCGAAGAACTGGATGAATATCACTCCTACGAAGGTCTGACCCAAACGTAGGGAAGAAGAATAAACCATAGACTTGAATACTTTCAGATCATGAAAAAGGATATGGGACAAATACGTTAAGGATGGCTATTTTTGCGGATCCCTACATACTGTCGTTTAAGACAAATAAGGACAAAAGAGGCATTCTTCCCAAGAATGAAGTTACTATTATTTAACAAACCCGTTAGGGGGTTGAAAACATGTAGGGCCACCTATGGGCATTGGCTGCATGGTCAAATAAATAGCATCTCTTGGCTGACAGGTCTTTTATGTGGACTATTTATGCAAGGCCACCTATGGGCACGTGCTGCATAGTCAGGCAAAAGAATTCTCAGAAGTTTGACATTTTTGTGACTAGAAGTCATGAAAAGGGTTATGAAGATCTGAAAATATTTAAGGTTAGGATTATAATACATAAAGATGGGTATTTTCCAATGTATATAGAGATACATAGGTCAATGAAAACCATAATCATGTTGTGGCTGGGTCCTGAATTGAAACTTGGACTTCACTACGTATCTCATAAGAATGAGAATCAAGCCATACGTAGTTCTTGAAATGCAGTTTAACGTCGTGCAGGATGAAAGTATGAGTAATCTTAGTTTAGGGTCATAGAATTCGGACCATAATAATGAATACATAGTGTGTGTTTTCATGAGGACTTTTCAGCCAAGGGACTGAAAGTGAAATTTGGGGTTAGGCCCAAAAGACTTGGGACTGGATTCGAGGGACACTCGAATGTTCCTACATATCCCATAAGGATGGGAATCAAGTCCACGTAGTTCTTGAATTACCCTTAGTACAAATTTGTTTCGTACATGTGAAGGGTGAAAGGGGACTTTAGTGCAATGATGGTTTTAACCTAAGATAAAAAGTTTAGGCATTACCATGTATGCACGTAGTCTTTTGAAAATGAAAACCATGATTGAAAAAGAATCAATGTTAATAATGGTTCCTTCTCAAATGAGGAGATCAAAGAATATTGTAGTTTATTGTCGTACCGGACAAAAGTGTTGTATAGTTTAACGTCATATAACAAGGACGAAAGTGAATCAATGTAAAGATATTGATTCCAGGGGTGGTTTCACAAATCATTATCATATGAGATGGTGGTGAACCGATGTGAAGAGATTGTTTTTGGGCTTGAACCTTGGGAGGTTGCCTACATACCCAGCCTGGAGGGCAAGGATCAAAGTCCGTGTAGTTCAATTAAAGAATGAATCAATGATCAATTTATTCTTGGGGACAATGATCTAATAAAAAATGTTGTTGGGACTTACACATGGTTAGTGGCCCAAAGGGAGTGTTATGGTTGATGTTCGCTCTAAGCTCACGTGAGTCATACTCGGTGTGAGAAACAAGAGGTAATAACAACCTTAACGATGCACAGTTTTAATGTCATGTAGGACATATCAAGGACTTTCTGTACAGTTTAGCGTCATGTAGTTAGGACGATGGGGACAATATAGTTTAACGTCATATTGGACGAAAGGGGGATTGTACAGTTTTAATGTCATGCTGGACTTTTGATGATTATGTAGTTTAACGTCTTTCCGGACGTGAGGTACTTTTATACAGTTTAGCGTCATGTAGTTAGGACGTCACAGTTTAACGTCTTGCTGGACATATTTGCAAATAGTTTATGGTCATATACATGGACCAGGGATGATGTAGTTTAGGGTCATGCTGGACGGTTCATGGAATTTTTTTTCACAGTTTAATGTCGTGCGGGACGAAGTTGCAGTTTAAAGTCATACTAGACCATTTCTGTATAGTTTAACATCATATAGAAAGAACGAACTGGTGCTATACAGTTTAAAGTCATGTAACTAGGACTAAGGTGAACCAATATGAGGATATCAGTTCTGGGGACTTTTTACAGTTTATCGTCATGCTGGACGTTGGAAGTGCCACACAGTTTAATGTCATGTTGCTAGGACACAATATAGTTCAATGTCATCTCGGACAAAATATAGGAACTTCTATACATTTTATTGTCATGTAGGACAAAATCAGGGACTATGTAGTTTAAAGTCTTGCAGTTAGGACTATTGGTGCTGCACAGTTTAGTGTCATGTTGCAGGGACATAAGTGCGAATAGTTTAAGGTCATATGCATGGACCGTACAGTTTATCGTCATGCTGGACGTATTATAGTTTAATGTCATATCGGACAGAAGTGTGACACAGTTTAATGTCATGTTGGACGAAATTGTAGTTTATGGTCATACTGGACCATTGCTGTATGAACCAAATGTAAGAGTCTTGGTTCTGGGAACAATATTTTGTGTTTATACAAAATACTTCTTCAGAAATCTGGCATTAGTTGGAGTCGTGATGTGTTCTCCATCCATTTAGATTAGAGAATACGCTCCATTGGAGTAGACCTTATGTATTGAATAAGGTCCTTCCCATTTTGGTTCAAGCTTGGGAGGTTTCTTTCCTGGTATCATTGGTGTTCTGAGAACCAATACCAATTCTCCCTGAATGAATGAACGAAGACGAACTTTTTTGTTAAAAGCTCATGCTATTCGATTCTGATAGATTTCCAAGTGGTGAAAAGTGCACAATCTCTTCTCATCTAACTATTCCAATTCATTCAAACGCATTCGGGATTGCTCATCTGTTGATAACTGATCACAAATGGCTATTCTGAGTGAGGGCAATTGAACTTCAATTGGCAAGACTGCTTCTGTTCCATATACTAATGAATATGGAGTAGACCGCGTTGCATTGAGAGTGGTAGTCCGATAATCCCATAAAGCATGATAGAGTTTATCAGGCCATGACCTCTAATCTTTATCTACCATCTTTTGCAGTATATTTGAAAGAGTCTTGTTGAAGGCCTCTATCTGGCCATTAGCCGCTGCATGATATCGAGATGAATGGTTGGACTTAATGTTGTATTCTTGATACAATCTCTTTACCTCAGAAGAACAGAAGTTGGTGTCGTTGTCCGTCAATATGGTATGAGGGACACCAAATCTAGTAATGATGTTAGACTTGATGAAGCTAACAATGCATTTAGAACTGACTTCTTTGAGAGGTACTGCCTCTGCCCATTTGGAAAAGAAATCAGTAGCAGTAAGAATGTACTCAAACTTCTTGGCCGTAGCTGAAGGGTAAGGTCCCACCACATCAATTCCCCATGTGGAAAATGGCCATGAGTATTTAGCTGTATGAAGCAACTCTGGAGGTTGATGAATGAAGTTGGCATATACTTGGCATGAATGACACTTCTTTGTGAAATTAACACAATCTTGTATCATTGAAGGCCAGAAGTATCCAAGCCTTCGAATTTGATCAGACAATCTATGTCCAGACTGGTGGGCACCACAGACTCCTGCATGCACTTCTTTTATGACAGCCATTGTCTCTTCACCATCAATACATCTGAAGAGAACTCCATCAAAACCACGTTTGTAGAGAATTTTCTCGAGGTGGTTTGGACCATCATAAAGAGTAAAATTGACCACACGTCGCTGAATTTGTTCTTTCTCGGCTCTATCAGGTGGTAGTGTTCCATTTTGAAGGTATTCCCTGATAGGTGACATCCATCCGATGGTTGTCTCGTCCCGATTTGGATCTTCTAAAGCTGTGGCTATATTAGCCAGTGCATCAGCTTGAGCATTTTGTGATCTTGGGACATAAGAAAATGTCGGTTCTGAATGGAATTACGACATTAACTCTCTGACGTAATCATACAAAGGGATTAATTCTTCTTTTCTGATGGCATAATCCCTATTGACTTGTTTGATTACCAGGTCTGAATCACCTTTCACCTTTAAGTGATTCACTTGTGCTTGAAGTGCTAACTCCAAGCCTGCAATGAGAGCTTGGTATTCAGCTTCATTATTGGTACCACCTTCCCACAACAAAAAGGAATAAGGTAACACTGCCTTATCTGGAGAAATGAGCACAATTCCTAAACCAACTTTGTTGAATTTAGGATTTTCCATTTTCTTCCCTGTTGGACTTCTAGAAGCACTATCAAAATAGATTTCCCATGTTTGAGGACTCTCTTGAATAGAAAAAACTTCCTCATTAGGGAGTTCGATATCTGAATACGTGTCTTCCACTGAAGGGTGTTCAGCCAAGAAATCAGCCAGAGCTTGGCCCTTAATTGCCTTTTGAGACACATATTGGATGTCGAACTGCTGTAGAATAACTGCCCACCTTGCCAAACATCCTGTAAGCATTGGACGACTAAGGATGAATTTGAGTGGATTATTAAGAGATACCAATTGGACCTCGTGATGTTGCAGATAGTGTCTCAGTTTCTGAACTGCAAAGATTAATGTTAGGCAGCATTTTTCAATACTTGAATACCGGGTTTCTGCTTCAAGCATAGTTCTACTGAGATAGTAGAGACTATTTTCATTCCCAGCATCATTCTTTTGAGCGAGAAAGGCACCCAATGATCACTCTAAAGCTGTCACATAGAGGATAAGAGGCCTACCCTCAACAGGTGGCATGAGTACTGGTGGAATCAAGAGGTATTTCTTGAGAACATCAAATGCTTCTTGACATTCTTCAGTCCACTGGTAAGTGACTCCTTTCTTCAATAATTTGGTAAAGGGTAAACTTTTTCCTGCCAAATTGGCGATAAAACGCCGAATATAGGCTAAGTGTCCTTGAAGTCCTCTTAATTCTTTCAAATTCTGAGGAGGTGACATACCAAGGATTGATTTGGTCTTATCAGGATCAACTTCAATACCACGATGGCGTACAACAAAGCCGAGGAATTTTCCTGAGGTTACCCCAAAAGCACATTTTAAGGGGTTCATCTTCAAATTATGTTGTCGAAGCTTGTGGAATATGACTTCCAAATCAGCCAAGTGATCAAAACGTTGTTTGGATTTAACCACCAGATCATCTACATAGAATTCAACAAATTTCCCTAGAAAAAGTTTGAAGATACGATGCATGGCACGTTGATATGTTGCACCTGCATTCTTTAAACCAAAGGGCATCACCCGGTAACAAAACACACCTTGAGGAGCTCTGAAGGATGTATATTCCTCATCTTCTGGGGCCATTCAAATCTGATTATATCCAGAATACCCATCCATGAAAGAAAGTACTTCATAGCCAGTCGTCGCATCAATTAGGAGTTCTGTAATCGGAACTGGAAAATCATCTTTGGGACAATACCGATTAAGATCTCTGAAATCGATACAAACCCTAATTTGTCCGTTCTTCTTCTTTACAGGGACAATATTAGCCAACCACTTGGGATATTGAACTTCTCTGACGAAGTTAGCTTTGATAAGCTTATCCACTTCAGCCTCGATTTTGGAAGCATAGGTTGGGTGTGTTCTTCTCGCGGCTTGCTTGAATCCTCGATGTTCTTTTGGCAAACCCAAATGATGGGTGGCAACATCAGGATCAAGGCCAGGCATCTCTTTATAATTCCAAGCAAAAATATCTTTATTTTGCTTTAGAAAAGAAATATACATCTCTTGTTCTTCAAGGTTCATGGCCGCACTAATTAAAGTGGGGCGTGGATCTTTCTCTGTACCCAGATTTACTTATCTGAGTTCATCCACAGTGGTAGAGATACCCTCTTCAAATGCTGGAGGAGCATCTCTAAGATCTTCATCTTCCTCTTCATCATGTGTTATTTCTTCCGTTTCTACTTGCAAAGTAGATGAAAAAACAAAATTATCATGATCATAAGAGATGTCAAAATTTTCACATTTTGAAGAAGAAGCTTCCATTTCCGACCCTATTGATGATAAAGGGTCTTCTTTGGGAATCAAAGAGGAGATGATGGATTGAGAATCGACATCAATATTCACCTCTAGTGTTGCTATAACTTCTTCTGGCCTGATTAGCGAAGTATAGACTTGTTGGATTTCAGCAGACGAAACAAAAACGTCACCACTTATGCTTTCATCACTGCTTGGTAAGTTACCAATTTCTCCCATGTTGTCTGGCTCGATTGCCGTAATTGACATTATGGATCCTTCCATAATAGTATTTTGATTTGGGCCTATTTTGTCAATTTTACTGATAGGTAACACATAATCTGTACTCACATGTGAAAATGGATTTATTGGAATTTTTTCCAAACCATATGGAGCATTAACTTTGGTAATTTCCTTCATTGTAGATTTTTCTCTTCCCTTCATGTGATAAAATTCCGCCTCAATGTATTGAGACTCACATGTCTTGAATGGGGCCTTATCACCATACAATGTTCCAACTTGACCATCGAAACAGTATTTGAGACATTGATGGTATGATGACGGAATAGATGCATGCTGATGTAGGCAGGGTCTTCCAAGCAAGATATTGAAAGCTGAGTCTTGATCAACAATCATGAAATCTGAATTGGAAACAAGATCTCCAAACTGAGTTCTGAGCGTAACTTCTCCCAGTGGTTCTTGTTCATTTTTATCATATCCTTGCAACATCATGGTAGAAGGAGATAAATCAGATTCCGTGAGGCCCAATCGACGAAGTGTGCGAATGGGCATGAGGTTGACTCCTGAACCATTGTCAATAAAAGCTCTTCGAACATCTATACCATTGACGTTGCCAGATAAGTACAAAGGTTTTATGTTCCCATGCACAACATCATCTTCATCTTTATTAGTAAAAGATATCACTGCATGACATTCTGCAGGATTATTCTCTATGTGATAAATTTCAGCTGCAGCAATTTCAGCTTCAAACTCTTGAGGACTTGACAAAGCTTCGATGAGTGCTTCCCGAAGATCTCTTGATAGATTCAAAGCATCCAAAATTGATAATTTGGCTGGTACTTGGGCCATGTGTTTCAATATATCATACTTTTGATCTAGAGGCCTGCGTTTCCCTATAGGAATATGCGGTTTAGCAGGTACCTTGGAAGCAGATGCTTTGGAAGCTGATGCATCTTGTATTGAAGTTGGAAACATCTTTGGTTTTGGAAAATTAGACTGATTAGATCCATTTACTTGATGAGATAAAGAAGATGGAACCTTTAATCGGTCTTCCAAAATAACTGTGTCGAAGCTGAGTTGGCCATTTGCAGAAGAACTTGCTTGTTCTTTTTGAGCTCGCTGAAGGGCTCTACCACGAGTTTCGGCTGCATATACAGTGCTAGCAGGGGTCGAATTAGAGTAGTGGCATCGGAAAGACCCACGTCTTCCCCTATATCCTGAACCTCTAGAACTTCCTCGGGTTCCCTTATTTGATACAGGGAATTCAGGCTCATCAAGACTGGAATATAAATCTGTTAATTGAATCATATTAACAGAACCAAAGATCAATTCTTCGTCTGATAAAGACTCTGCCTGGTTGGCCTGTTTAGGCTGTGCCGTTTGGTGGGACGGTGCCCGTTGCTTTGAAGTAGATGGCATGAAATCTGCCAGAGTCAAAGACAATTTAGGCTTTGATGCATACTCATATTCTCCTGATTCCTCTTTCTTCTTTGAATTGCGCTGCCCTTTTGAGGATTTGTCCATTGATGGAGGCTTTACTGCAGCTTTTGTAAGAGACACAATTGGCTTCTTAAATTGTGTTCGCAAAATGGAATGGGTCTGATTTATTGTCTTTCTGACCATCCAATCATCATATTTTTTCGCAGTTTTTCTTTTGACTTCCTGCCACTCGCCTCCTTCCTCTGGATCTGTAGCGGTAATACACGCTACATGAGCTGAAGAACCCTTCAATTTGACTTGTCCCAAGTCGACCATCTTCTGTAGGAGGTCTTTAAAGACAAAACACTCCTGGATGGGATGTCCCAACATTTGATGAAAGGGACAATAATTGGGACGGTCTTCATCTCCTTCCTTGTTTGGTCTCTTCGGCACTGGTAATTGAACCAAATTATTTTCCAGAGCTGAAATGAAGTAACCAGGAACTTGCTCACTTCGGAAAGAGTATGTTTTACTCTTCATATCCTCAAATTGTTTTCGTCGTTGATCTTTTTGATCATTTGGATGAAACAACCTTTGTTGTTGGCGTTCAGGAGGTGGATCCCTTCGAGAAGATGAATGTTTTGAAGTAGAAATAGGTACAGGTGCCTGTTTAAGCATAACTGTAGCAGTTTCTGCATTACCCATTCTTCTTCCTGGAGCTGATGGAATTACACGAGATTTAACCTTAGCCTGTATAAGGGAATCTTCAATCTGTTGAGCAATTGAAGTAAGGTCTCGAAACCCTCCTGTGTATTTCACAGGGATCAATGGCGTGTGTAATTCGTCACGCAAATTTTCCACACAGATTGGCAACAATTCCTCCTGAGGGAGTGATAAACTCAAGGAATACGTTAATCCCTTCCAACGAGCAATGAAATCAGAGACTCTTTCATTCTCGCTTTGCTTGCAGTTTGTATGATCGAAAACTGTCGTTTTTGGCAAAGTTGAGATAAACTGAAGAAGGAATTTTTGACGAAGATCCTCCCATCCGATGACTGACCGGGATTGCAAGATTGTATACCAGACAAAAGCTGGTCCTTGCAAGGTTCGCACGAAGCATCTGAGTTTCACTGCTTCTTGTTGCTCTGGAGTTCCCATCATAGGATCACAACAAGACACGTAATGCGTCAAATGTTGTTCAGGGTCGCCTGATCCATTGAAAGTAGGGAAAATAGGGTTTCCAAAACTGGATGGAGGAGAAATTGAATCTACCCATTCAGGGTAAACATTCTTTTCAGGTTGAACTTGCGCCCGTTTCCCTTCCATAGTTTCTAACCGAGCTGTTAATGACTCAATAGTAGTTATTAACTATTGAGAAACGTCAGGTTGAACTTGGTTTTGGGTAGGTGCAATGAATGGAGCTTGGACAGACGTGGTGGTTGGTGCTGCAACTGATGGTAGTGCTGCCAACCGTTGTTGCGTTTGACCCGTAGGATTAGACCTCTGTGGGTGTACTGACAAAGGAGGATATTCTTGATCCATCTCAGTAGTTACAACAAATTCCTTCGGCTGTCGGACTTCAGCATTCTTAAGAAGAAGACTACTCTGAAGTAGTTCTGCATTCAACCTTCTTAATTCTTTCATTTATTCCTCCTGTTGTGCAAATCTTTGCTCTAATGAGAGCGATTGACCTCCTTTAGAGGAAAGGTGAGAAGTAACCTGATTCTTTCCTTTCCCCTTATTGGATCCTTTTCGGAGAGGGGGAAGTGGGTTACTTGAAGGAATACCCAGATTTTGGGTAAGCCTTTGATTACGTGTGCGCACACCTTCTTCATTTAGGTCTGTGTGCGCGACTTCTTGAGCAGGAACCTCTTCGTCTGATCCATCTGATTGAGCCTCATCTGGTGAATCCGCACCAACAGCATTGATGACATTAATGGATGCATATTGCATGGAATCCTTTCTATCAGCATTACTGTGATATTGTATTCTTCTATGTCCATGATGAGACATGGCATTCCGTTGACTTGATCCCTCAGGAATTTCTTGGAGAACCGTCACTTGGAGAGAATCTCTTGATAGCTTGGCTCTTCGTTCCTCTTGAGGCTTATTCCCTAATCGAGAGAATACTGACTTTCTCT
Organism: Viscum album; assembly: GCA_963277665.1. NCBI lineage: Eukaryota > Viridiplantae > Streptophyta > Magnoliopsida > Santalales > Viscaceae > Viscum > Viscum album. The sequence goes on along the minus strand of OY728134.1, from coordinate 129,783,150 downwards.
GAGAGAGGGATTGAAGATTTGAAAAAGTCCCCAGTCCGGTGGACTGGGGGTGTTCCTGCTGCTTCCGCTCAACTCCTCGAATCCCATTCGTTGACTCTGAGGGTTGGGTTAGAGAAGTCCCCAGTCTGGCAAGCTGGGGTATCTCTTGACATGCTATGTCTGAGATCTTCTTGAAATCTCTCTTGATCTTGCGAATCTTAGTTCGGAAATTAGATGGATGCATTAACCTGTATCCACTTTTATCACCTGGTTCAACAGATCGTTGGATGATTTCCGAAACTTCTGTCATTTGATGACGTGTTTGCTCCAGACGAGAGGCTTGTGCAATATTCTTGCCTGCTTGATGTAGAAGAAATTCAACAACCTGTTCTCTATATACTTGATTTTGAGAGGAACTAGTTGAAGCTTGTTCTCGAGCAAACTTTTGATTATGAACAAAGCCCATTGACTATGGCCGGCCATGGGCAATAACATTGCATGAGACCATTTTCGGTGGGCTTTGCTGACCGGAAAGCACTGTGAAATGTAGTGCTCCGTGAACACCCCATCCTCGGATATGAACATTAGATGGAGCATTGGAAATTAACTGACGCAATCTTCTTAGTGCGCCAAGGCATGAACGTTGAAGGGTTCTCTGTTGCTTTTCAGCTTTCGGATATCGAGAGACTGATAGAGATGCCAAATCAATCTGGCGTTGTAACCCTTCTATTATCTTAAGATGATTTTCATATTCATCATAAGATAATACCTTCTTCTTTAATTGACAAAGAGTTTTCCATATGTTGAGACGAATATCATGGATTCCATCATCCGTCAACATCTTTGGAATGTCATACTGGGAATCAGCCAAAGGCCAAAACATGACTGGTACTTCACCTTTTGCCAGTTTTTTCCTCATGTTCAGCATTTCCTCTTTATCATTAAATGAAGATTCTTCTACATGTTTGGACCAGAGTTGGTGTTTCCTTGTTGCTTCATCGGATTCAACAAGATTGGTAGAGAAATCACTATTCATGCTGGAAGATGAATGACCCAGGGAAGGTTCGGAGAATAACCTGAACCCCAGGCTATCTTCTGATGGAGAAAGAGTTTCACCTGCCGATAGTAAATCATCAGACATGACTGGTTTTACGTTTGCAAGTGCCTCGAGATAGGAGGGCTTTCTCGTCACTACATTGCCTTCTGAAGAATTTTCGAGACAACGTGAATCACTACTGCGGAGAGGAATTTCGCAGCGAAGTTCATCACCATGAGGAGGACCATCATGATGGGTTACAGTAAAAGATGAAATCTCTTGCTCCTTGGTCTTCTGACCACACAGAGGGTTCCTGTGGCTGTCATCTGAAGAAGAAACTTCAAGATTGACCGAATTTTCATGAAGCAAGTCTTCATGAGGAAGTGTCCGTTGAAGACCTTCAGGATTATTGTTCCCGTTATTGGGAACTGAGGGAGTAGAATCTTGAATTCCGACAGATAAATGTCTGAGGGCTTCAAGAACTCCAGCATCGAGCAAGGCTTGGTTACAGATTGGCCTTTGATCTCCTGACTGAGTTGGGAGGATCTTTTTCTTAGATGCCTTCTTACTCGCTTTAGAAACCACTTGATGACGAAAGTGATTGCTCTGAGCAGGTGTATGTGCCTGATCAGGAAAGATGGTTAGGTTAGGCTGACAATCATCGCTCAAACCAGGTGTATGTGCCTGACTTGGTTGTCCGTATGATATGGGGGAGTATGCCCCATAACCATCTTGGACTGGAACAGATGTGTGTGTCTGTTCTGGAGTGAATTGTTGATGTGTCACTCCACTGCTAGGGATAGATTTATGTGTCTGTCCCTGAGATGATGCTGAAGCTGTTATGATATCCTGGCAAGCATCCAGAATATGAGCAGGAATTTGCTTCTGCTCTTTCACCATTGACAAAATATGTTTGGTGACTTCAGCCGCCGGAACAGGGATATACGTCCATTCCGGGCTTGGAGTAGGTGTATGTGCCTGCTCCTGTCCTCCTTTTCCTGTCAGTGAATCCTGACAGTACTCAAGTGTGGAGGCAGAGAGTTTAGTCTGCCTCCTGTTTGTCGTCGGGGCTTTCCGAATGACTTCTCCGTGCGCTACCAAGCGAGACTGTTGGTAGGCTTGATTAGTATTAGCAGGTGTATGTGCCTGCTGATTACACTTCGCCAAACGCGGTTGACGAGATCCATCATATGTAGTCAGACGAGCCTGCTGACTAACTGATGATGTATAAGCAGGTGTATGTTCCTGCCTATAGTACTCCGCCGGAATTGCCTGGCGGGATCAGCTTGATGCTGCCAGACGAGTCTGCTGGACAGCGGGATTAAAACGAACAGGCGTGTATGCCTGCTCGTTATTTTCCACCAAGTTAAGTTGGTGGACTTTTCCGGAGATGGTAGGGATGACAACCTGCCTATTGTTAACCGGATTCCGTCTCTGGCGGTTCATCTTGCCTGCTCGGGTTCGAGGAACCTGAGCTGAATGCCTGGAGTCGGTACCCTCATCATGTTGAGGGCGCACTACCGCACGAGCCTGGCGGCGATTATTGATGGGAGCCCTTGAGAAGGACTCCTGTCTTTTTGAATTAAGGTCATGCGGGACCTGCTCATTCACTTCCTCGGAGTAAGGGAGTGAATGGAAACTGCGTTCCGGGGATAACGACCCGAAACGGTTAGAGACGGTAGTCAGCACCGCCTGCTTCTTGATTGCTGGTCGCCGTTGTCCGGACGACCTGGTAGAATTGTTAACTTGGAGGGCTTGACGAGCGGCCTCCAGAGTTGGGATAGTACCGTTGCGACGGTACTCCTTAACCAGTGCAATAGAAACACAGCGTTGAAGACGCTGAATTGGTGATGTCATCCTCAGAGCGGATGACGTTCCAGCAGGAGTAGCAGCATTGGTTTTCACAGCAGCAGACCTCACAGTAGAGGTGTTCACAGCAGCAGTATGCACAGGGGTGAATTTAAGGAAAGCCATTTTTTGCAGAAGATCTCGAGAAAAGAGTGCCTGTTCCATGTAACAGACATAATCAAGATGAATCCGGCTACTGCATCTTTTGGATGATCATATATCAATGATTGCCTTGTTGGCCCAAGGGGCCTAACAGATAAGAAGAACATCACTTTAACTTGGTTAAGGATTCACGTCGGGTTCACCATTTTTGTTTCGCACGGAATCCGGGGATGACCTCCTGGACGGGAGATTCAAACGTTCCGATCGGTTTCTAACGGGTTTGTTCGTAGAACCGGAAACATCCAATGATTCCACATCCGCTTGGACCTACTTTCCAAAGGTAGGCGCTCATTAGCTTGTGGGCTAATGAGGGTTAGGAATTTGCATTGGTCGAGAGGATGAGAGGTCGGACTCATCACACATTTTTTGAGGGGAATTATTGTCTACTCCGGGACTCTCTTTATAGATTTAAGTTATGTTCGTGAATCCTTATTACATTACCAAGTATAAAATGAGATTTCCTTTAGTTTTAACAATCAATGATTAAATATGCAAGAAATTTAGAGAATCTTTTATATGTATTCGAGGTTCTTCATTGATAGGGAATCATCTATATTTGTTTAGAGATTCTTGGTCAATGGTATCCTTCAAAACATTTATATAAAAAGTCTCTTGGTCATTTTATGATGACCAGGCAGGTTTTAAAGCCACTCAGTGGGGCACTTGAAGTTTATTGTCATTCAGAAGGACAGAGATTATCTCAAAGTTGGGATCGAACCCATAAATGGGCTACCTACGTATCCTTTGTTTTGGAAAAGGAATCAGAACCCATGTAGTTCGAGTGATGGAGTATGATGTTTATGATTGATGGCTCAAAGATGAATGTCATAATTACTTTTACACTCTAAGCTCACGTGAGTCATACTCGGTGTGAGAAACAAGAGGTATTGGTAAAATTTAGACAATTGTGCCACGAAATATGCAATCATAGGAATTTGCTTGGGGCTTATGTATGGATGACTGCCCAGATAGATGAAGGTTTAGGATTTACTTTTAGGGAGAAAATCCATGAACAGGGTCCATAAAGTTATATGTGCTTCATGGAGATTTGAATACTCTAATCTTGTGGCTTACTCCTAAGGAGGATGCCCAAGTTAGGAGGGGACTTATGATTGGGTTTTACTCCTAAAAAGGAAACCCAAATCAAAGGTAAATTATGACTGGTTAAGAGAAGTTTAAGGGGACTTGGGGCTTATTCCTGAAAAGGAAGCCCAAGGTTATGACTGAGTCTTATTCCTGAAAAGGAGACCCAGGTTAAGGGACTTGGGGCTTACTCCTGAAAAGGAAGCCCAAGGTTATGACTGAGTCTTATTCCTGAAAAGGAGACCCAGGTTAGAGATTAAGGTTTGGGGCTTACTCCTGAGGAGGATGCCCAAGATTAGGAACTTGATTGGGGCTTACTCCTGAGGAGGATGCCCAAATCAAAGGTCTTATAACTGGGGATTATTCCTGAAAAGGAGACCCAGGTTAAGATTTTCTCATCATAAAGGATGAGGTTGAATGAATGAACTCCCCGTATTTTAGTGACATAAGGATATTTAAATCACTAGACTTTGAGAGAGATTTCACAGAATTCCTTTCAGATAAGAAAGTCAAATCAAGAATTCATGCCATAAATGGCTTTGAAGAGTGTCTTGAAGACTGAATCTTAAAAAGGAAAGGTGAAATGGCTGAAGAGGGGTAAAAATGGGCAAGATGGGCACCCAAAAAGATAGGGGCGCGCAAGTCTTGAAAGGCGCGCAAGTCCTGCGGTGGCGCGCAAGTATTGGTCGCGCAAGTATACTTGCGCGACATGAGTGGTACTTGCGCGATTTTTAACCAACATTGAATTGCTTGAGCGATTATTTAGAAAACCCTTTACAATCCTCTTGAGGTTCTTCCAGAGAAGGAACGCGCAAGTTATATTGAAGGAATTAAGTCGGCGCGCAAGTGTTTGATAAGTTTCAACACTTAGGCCTTCCTTCTTCTCTTTAGATCTTCCATTCTAGGTAAGAAATTACCTTAGAAGTGTTCTGGAAGCTTTGAGAAGAGACTTGGGCGTCGGTAGCTTCAATCCGAGTTTCTGGAAAAAGATCCTCTTAAATGGGGGGCCCACAGGGTCTATTTATAGGCAAAAGAAGACCCCAGGCAGTTACCGGGCGGTTACCAATTAGGTCGCGCAGGTCACCTGCGCGACCAAGGTAGTCGCGCAAGTGTACTTGCGCGACAGTGGTAAAACTTGCGCAGTGAATTGGCTTTTGATCCTTTGTTCATGCCTTTGTCGATTTTTGATGTTTTCTTCAAAGGATGAATCACTTTCAGCTGAGATATTCCCTTTTCCGATCTTTAGATTATGTGACAAAAGGAGCGTCAACAATTCTACATCACAAATTTTCTTTAAAAAACATCATCAAATAGTATATTAATCGAACCTTTGCTCTAATACCAATTTAGAATGCCCAAGAAGATCAATGTATCAATGAAAGGGAGAGGTGTGAATCACTGATATCTTTTTTAAAGATTGAATTTTTTAAAAACCTTTTATATATAGTAAAAGAGTTGTTACCATTCTATAAAAAAATATCAAAAATCCATATAATCACATGAATTTAAAAGGTTTACTACTCAAAAAGAGTATCTACATCCATGGTATGGTTTAGAAAAAATCCAAGACCAATCAATTCACTATAAAAAATCATTTTTGTGAATAAAATTTGTTTGATATTCCCTTACACTTGTGTACCACTATGTTAAATACAACTGTACATGTGGGTTATTTTGAAAAACTGATGACATGAACTCGTTTCCCAGTTCATTTCATCAAAGGAATTTATCAAATGAAAAGTTGCAATACAAAACACGATGAGTAATTTGTTTACTCTAGCAGAAAAATAAGGCGGGTGCAAGGAAACTCAGAAAAGCAAAATCCAACACCCAATAAGAGCTCCTTCAAAATGAAGAGGGATCTTCCATCTAGGATCATCAAACAAATAACTTCACTTAAAGAGATAAGAGATGATCGAAACAGTGCATATAACATTCAAAAATCTTCAATCCAAGTATAAAAGGCATTTAATAGTCAGAGAAAACTCCAAAGCAGCAATCAGTCTGAGAACCAAAAAGAAAATGCAGACCAGCCAAACCAATCTAGAAAATATAATGTCAGCAAAAGAGAAGATCCAGATACATATCATTAGCTCCATCCATATGAGTTCCATGCAAATCAGGACATGCATCAAATAATCTAGGAAATCATAATATATAAGTAACTCTAGACCAAGATACAGGTTACAGTTTCCTGAAGTTAAGAGAAGAAAGAACGTGGCAGATAAATATGGAAACAAAACAGTCCTCTAATCAAGAATGCCAAACATCAAGACACTTCAATCAGGTTACAGAAAACAGAGGGGAGAAAATTCTTGGTTGCAGTCCAGGTTCAGAAAAAGTCAAACTCCAAGAAAAATATGAGAAGTCCTCCAAGACTTAATTGATCTGCATTCATCATTCAGAATGAAGATTCAATCAAGCTGAAATAAATAAACAGATTGGTTTAACTCCATTCCAATTCAGTTGTAACATCTTCTAGTCAGAAACACCCAGATTCGAGGAAAGACTTTGCATTTTTTCTTATGGCAGCAAAAGAGAGTGATCATCTAGAGATTCTGAAATTGATAACCACTAAGAAGAAGTTCCCAGGTCCACCAGGGGGAGTTGCAACACAAAACAAGAGATTTAAATACAGCTCTAAACAACAAAAATGATCAAACCAATGGGATAGACCTGAAGTTGAAACTGGGGTTCTTTTTGAATCCCTCAATCATCCTTGTATACATTATTTTTAAGATATCCAAGTAAGTTTCAGCCGAAATTTGACAGTGAAGATACTTCCTGAGAGTTAAACCATCTTTCTCATTTATCCAATCGTTAATTTCATCATTTAGATCTATATAATCAGGTATTTGGTAATCATCCTTGTAAACTGGATCCGTTTATTAATTATAACCTTTTACCTCATGGATTGGAACCATTTCATTTTTCTGTTTAGAGGGTTCAACCTCAATTCGAGGGGTTAAAAGTGATCGGTTGACTATTGTTCTTTCAATCTCCGAGTAATTTCTAGGATTCCTAGTATTTTTGGAACAGGAAGTGATAAAGCCATCTACAACAGTACATGTTATTGAATTAGCACAAAATGATGTAATATAATATGGGAAATATGTTAAAAACATTCACGAGTTTCTTCAAAACATGTTATGGTGATGCATTGTCGCATTTCACAAATATAATATTAAAAAAAATTACTTTTCTAACTATATGAAGTTAATTAATACCCGGGGATTTTAATAGTGCTCATTCACACACCCAATTAGAATATTCAGTCTGATTTCCCTGTAAAATAAATCAAATCTACTAGAATACCACTAAAACAAATTTGAACTACTTCTTCCATAGTCTGGAATTCCCAGTATGATTTCTCGGTCAAATTCAAAAACGCTAAATACAAGCATCCTTATTCTTATTCTTATTATTCTCCTATCCAAAGAACATCCTTTGGAATGATCAATATGAAATATCGTTCTCTCTAGAAACATTTATCACTCTATCTTCTCTCTTATTCCCATGTGAACAATACTTTGATGTCAAAAATTAAAATATACATCCTTTTTTTATACGTTCAGAAAAGGTGATTTACATGGGATTATGATATGAATTCCCGCCAAACCAAATTTCACAATTCATAAAATTATCATTATTTTATGATCCATTATTGAATCTTTTAATTCTTATCAACACTTCTTGTTTATTCTCAAATGTTATAGAATAGTCCCAAAACATCAAATCAATTCATACATTCTTCATAATCATTACTATAATTATAATTTAATATAGTATTTTTCAATTTCTATGAATATATTAGACAATTAATTATGCTTCTCCAAGAAAATTTTATGATGTGAAAAATAGATGACTACTCATTGTGAACCTCAGAACCAACTGACCACACACTACCCAATCTAATGATATATACCAAAAAAACAATGTAATATTTCCAATTCTCTGTAACATCTGATAATAATAAAACATTGAAACCATTCTTCAATAAATATTTTTAGTACTAATTTAAGCTTTTTTTTCCTTTTTTCAATGGTCATTGTGTAAACATCAAAATAATCTTACACTTCCTTAGAAAAGCATCTGTATCAAATTCAAACTTATTTTTAAAACATTTTCTATAAACTATTCAAACATCTAGCTCCCATTTAAATAACTTTTAAATTACATTAATAAATTATCAATTTTTTTATTTTCCTCACACTGATTATTCTCCATATGGTGATGTTTTATTGATTTCAGCCTACATTGGATGAATCAGTCTTCGTGTCACTATGATAATCATTTTCAGTGCCAGTCCAATGACTCCTGACCCAGTTGTAAATGTATAAGAGTCCTTCTTTCTCTCCTGAACCACATGTTATGAAATCAAATCAGATATTTTCTTTTCTCTATACCTTAATAATGATAACAAAGAATCTATATTGATGATAATGGTGGAATACATTATGTATTGTTTTTTTTAAATTTTTCATATGTCTCAACAACTTCAACTTATTCACTAGTCCCAACTAAATAATTTTATTAAAATTATTCATTAAAAACTTAATATATCTATGTTTATTTATTAAACACCATATTGATTGATGATCACCATTTGGATTACTTTAATGATCAGTGGTCCACCACTTTTCATGTAACAAAACAAAAAAATGTAAATTTTTATTTATAGATCTCTTTCCTCCTAATAACATTTTATTATGTCTTATAATAAAAGAAAATCAAATTACATCAAAGAAACATTTTAGTTTTCGAAAATGATATAATTATTACAAAAATTATGTTATATGGAATAACGATTAATTTAATTAAATATTATAAATAAAATCGACCTTTTATAATTTAAAGGATAAAATAAAATAATTTTTATTTCAGAAATTTCACAATATATTTTCAAAATTCATTTTTTATCCTTTATTATTTTTAATAATTAAGGATTTTTATATATTATAAGATAAATTTCTCAAAAATAGGAATTTTTATTGTTAAATAAACAAAATTTTAGAATTCTAAAAGCCAAATTTATCTTGGGTAAATTTTTATTAGTTTTCAAATTAGTCTCAATTTTTTGATGAATAATATTCTTTGATGAATAGTGTTGGTTCAGTAGTGTTTTATTGATTAATAGTGGTTTATTAATAGGTTTTTTGAATAATAGCAAAAAATTATTATTAAGTAACATTTTCTATGAAATTATTTTCAAAAATCCGACATATATGGTATTAATCAGGGTGAGAAAATGTGGTTCAATAAGATTGAAATAATTCTTTTGGTGAATAGAAAGTTAACCCTTTCATATTGTAATTTTAAACATATAAATATTAATGAATAGTTAGGAATAGTAATTTGTCCAAAAAATTAGGAAATTTAGGCTTGAATGAATAAATATAATATAGACATATTAAAAGCGAAAAAATGATCATTATATAAGTATTGGTTTTTGGGTATGTCATAAAAATTTTATTTCCAATATTATGATTACATTAGTAATTTAAAATGGAAATTTATTTTCATTAAATGTAATAAATGTTTTTTAATTTATTGTATTATGGTTATACGATAATTTTAGGGGACCTTGATTACTTTCTCATAGTGTTACAAAATGAGTTATAGTTTTAATGTTGTTTTTTGGGAATAAAAATTGATTTTATTTAAAAACTAAATTAAAATTATTTATAATTTTTTTACATAAAATGAATATCTTTTTTTAATTCCTGTCATTGATTTTAGGTTAGGGTGATTTTTTGAGATTTTATAAAATGTTTTGTTTTTCGGCTAATAGTAAAAATACGGTTTTGAGTTTTGGTGTGTTTAATGATATCATTAATCATATAATCATGATGTAATATTTATGGTAGACTTATTAATAGTAATGTATGCTATGAGGTTCTCCAAGGGTCCAATACCATGGGAAAATACCCAGGGTAGGCCTGTCGTATTGCAAATACCACTACTGTGGTGTCCCATGGGAATTAATGAAATATTCCCTCACTTTTGATAAAAATATCAACTCATTCCTTCATTCCGTTCATTCAAAATTAATCCTCAATGAAGTTCTAGTATTTTAACTCCCATGATGTCCTAAAATGGTGCCCAAATCCACCCAAGGTCACTACCATTGAGTTTTGGAATTCACTCTTCAAGGTAAGTGAACCTTTCACCCACCTTTTTTAGTCATGAATTTCTTTATGTTATGTCTTTGAGTTTCCATTTTTTAATGTGGGGGTATGTTATTATATATATTTATTACTATCCATTTAATTTCCAAATTATGAGAGACCCTTTCCACTATAATAAAATGATTTTTTTTTTGTTTTTAACGACGTTGGTAGGCTGCTGAATTTTCATAAAAAATCGCATATTCTCTGTTGTCATGTTTACTTTTCCTATGATATTTCATTCAAATATCCATAACATGATATTTTTTCTATTTTTATTTAGTCCCTATACTTTAAAATGATTCATTTATGGATGGGATACCCTTTCCCCCTCTCTTTTTATAGTTTTCTAAAACAATGTTATATAGCTATTATGCTGTAGAATTTTTGTCTCCAAATATCTCTCTTCTTCCCATGAAATTATATTATTTTATTTATGTGAATACCCAAACCTATTTCATTTGGATGGGTATTAATCATGACATATAATTTTTATATTTTATTCTATAATTGATAGGCATATTCCCATTAATCTTTTTTATGGGCTATAAATGACATAATGATATTGTTTTTAAGCATTTTTTTTAAAACAATTCGATTTTGATATGAAATCCATTTATTTTATTCTCTATTGATTATTAATGAAATGTCTGATTATTATATATGTGGATCACATGAAAATATATAAATATTAAGGGTGTACCCGGATAGCACTCCACTGTATTTCTTAATGAAATTAATCTCTAGAGATGACAAGTTTCATGATACATTAATGAATAACCCTGGAAATTTTTATGAAAGCTTGTGGATGAACCATGGTGATATGTTATGTATGTATAAATTAAATTTTGTAGCCACATATTCATGTTATGATTTATGTTTTTTTATTATGATATTCCTCCTCTTCTGTTGCACATGCCTTTATGTTTTTCAATATGTTCTTATAGACATCACAGGTAAACTGATTCCCTTACATTCCTTACTAGGACTTCTTCTCATCCTTTCCTTTGATGTATGTCTCCCAGTTATGAGATGCAGTAATTTTTTTAGGATGGTCCTATGATGAAGACTTTAAATATTGATAGAATACTGTTTTATATTTTCATGTATATGTATACTGTTCCATATTTCCAAGACACTAGACTTTAAAGATCCTCTATTTGTAAAATGTAATGAAAAATTATTTAAAAAATTGTGGGATTCCATACTTGATGCACCGGTGTCTACAAATTTTACTTCAAAAAATTATTTGCTTTTTTGATTATTATACACACAAACGTATTTCATCGAGGATGTAAATATTTTGGTTTATTAGTGTAACATTAAACTATAATCTTTATCCTCTTCATATTCTAAACCAATGTATCTTATCTTTCAAACAATTCAACATCTGTTGCTTATCAAATTGATGAGTTGAGATCAAAAAGCTATGCCTTCACAATCATTTTTATTCTACAATATTCACCTCGATATCATTAATTCCGAACGAATTTTAAAACATTTAAGATAAGAATAGAATCAGTTTATATACATTAGTATGTATTGAAACTTCTCGTCCTTTACATCAACTTTTTTATTACCAATATTCTGCTCAATACAATCATCAGTACATTTATTCACCACTTCGTTCCAAAGGCATGCATCAAAATTATTTCAAATATCTTATGATTAATGGTATGTCCAAGATCAAAAAATAATATTCTTACTTACATCAGATACATTCATTATCTAGTAATGTATATCATTGTGATCTTCCTTTCATTATATACCAAAGGTGAGCTTGATTAACCTTTACACCCATAATATTTATTCATAATATGATGGGAATTTTTAAAAATTTTGTTTCCATTAATATGATTTTATTGGTGTGTCCAAATGTAAACTATTACAAGGTGAATTTATTTCATTTATTTGGAAAAAAATACAAACCATTCAAAAATAACATGTTCAAGCTTCTAATAACTAAGTTATTAAAACATTGTCCCAATAGCCCTCACGCTTTTGTATCGTCCATCACATGGGTTCCAACCATATCACATGAGTAGGAATCCCTTGTTGGGAGGATCCACTAACTCTAGAATATAGCTAGAAACACCAATATCTGTAAGTCTATAGCTACATTTGGTTGAATACCATAACCTCATGTGGTGTATTGTCCTACATCCATGGTGGAAAAAGATAAACCAGTTACATTCCCGGATCATTGAGAAGTGGAGAACCAAAACTTCCAAAATACATGTCTAGGCCCATTAGGTTGATTAATGGGGTCTAGTCATTCCTTGAATGAAATAATTTTGTGAATATAAAGATCATTTTCTAAATTTCCCTACTCTTTGGATAGTGTATCTCTCTCTGTGGGAGGTGTTTATTTTATATACATCCAAATATTAATTATAGGAAGAAACTCATCATACACCCTATCAATGATTGATATTTAAAAAAATATTTGATATCCCAAAAACTAATCATTACCTAAATATACTATATATGGATTGTATTTTTTTCAAAAACAACTATAGAGAACTATATTTGGGAGAAGATCGAATGGTGGATACATCATTAACATAGATATCCATACTAATGAGTATTGATCAATTAAATATAGTTTTTTGATTAATTATATAATTATCTAATGAACCCATAATGTTTAAACCAATTCATTTAAGAGTATTCTCCCAGATAAAATTCCTATATTGGACAACATCCCATGCCATTATTATTCCATGAGATGGTTAAAATAGATGAATAGTCTTGAATCGCATTATATTGTCTCTAGAAATTATCATCATTTCCTATCAGAGAACAATTCAGGAGAATGGTGATTCTATAAAGCACCTCAAGAATAATTTTTCTTTCCATGGATATTATTTTCTTTGTATTATTGAGGGTTTTTTTGAACCATGATGAATATATGTTGTGACTCTGTGTGGGTATAAAGACCCAATTTTAAGCCAAAATCCATATATAGGATTCTTTTCCAATAGTCAGTAGTTCAATAAATATGATCTTATAATAATGTTAAGAGATTCATTTCTATATATGATGAAATAACTAAGGTAAAAATAGGAATTCATAGAAATCCTCAACCACTACAAAAATAATACAAATTAATTATTCAAACATGAATCCAGCATCCCCTCAAAATGAGTCAGTGGTCGATAAATTCAAATATTTGTAATTATAATGCATGAAATCATATAAAATTACAAAAATCCACATATTATAATATCAAATATCTTATTTAAAATAACATAACTTATTTCATATCTTTTTCTTCATCTTTAATTTCTGTGGTCACAATGAAATCATGTAAATATAGAGCTCATGCAAAAAAATTACTATGGAAAGAACACTCCTTGTAAATTTTTTAATTCAACATTCAATATAACATGGGTCGTTATATGAAATAAGTAGATAAAATTCACTAATTTTTAATAAATGATTTACGATCATTCATACATGGGTGCTAGTTCATTTTCTCTCATATGTTGTTCGTGGTTTAAGGGAATGATTAATAGTTTAGGAGTGAAGATATAAAAGATGGAACAGATTGAATTAAATACAATGGGATCTCTTATATGGACTACATGAAATCTACATGGGATATCTTACATCAATGGAATATAATAAGGTTCATATATATTAAAAAAAATTTCTAAAAGGGGGATTTTTTGAGGACTGAAAATGTTTGATATCATCTGCAAGGAGATGAAATTAAGAAATTGCATTAACAACCAATGTCCTTTAATAAATTAATTCCTTTAGGAACTATCCATATGTTCACAATAATAGGGTGGAAACCCTTTAAGAATTACTGGTAAAATTTCAGGATTTATATGTATTTAGAAGTAATATATAGACCCTATGTGAGATCATGGTGACTTCATGGGAACCGTGTTTGCATGTCACAAAGGAGTAATTCTCTCTGTGGCCTTGTGTTCACTCCACGATGTGTCACTATTTATGATTAGATAGTATAATCCAATAGTAAATGTGGTACTTCTTTACATGGTGATATTAATTAATTGTCACAAGATGACATCCTTATGTGGTCATAAACACCATAATGGACTCCAATATCATATCTACCCTCATATTTTTTCCACCAAAATTGGGATGGTATTTCTTATATAATAACCTTTCATTTTGATACGATAGCAAAATTTCCCATTTTTAAGAGACCCTATTCCTTTCATAAAATATTATAGCATCCTTTTGAAGATGAAATCATCCATGAGAAAATAAACATTAAATTAATGATTCAAAGGTTGTTAAAGTAATAAAATATAAGGCCCCACATTATTTCTCATTAATAATATCCTGTCTAAGATGCTCCTTTATAAGGCTCCTTTAAAATGTCCCATCTATAATCCTACTTCAAGAGCCACATGTTCAAAAATCCACTAGATTACATGCCTATATAATTCACTCTGATCCAAATTAATAAACCTACGTTATAAAGGATCATCTATAGAAAAAATCCATAAGATTCCACAATAATGGTTCGCAATGATCTTCCTTCAAAGTGGCTCATTGAAAAAATACTTTCACAAAAATTCCTCTATGATTTTTACTTATACATTCCCTCTTTCTCTTTCCCTACACGGTGTATTTATCTCTTTGTTAGTACAATAATCCATAATTTAATGGTGGCCTCTGGTTGTAATCCTCTCCCACTTTAAAATAGTCTAGGGTTGTCAAAATAATTATATCAACGAATTATTTGAATAATTTATTAAATATGGATAACTGGGCTTCCGTAACACAATTCTACCAATCGAGTCATATAACTATGTTGGGTTCATCCAACCAAATTATTTTCTTCCTTTCAGAATATTTTAGGACCTAAAAATCATTATTAAAATCCCTCATCTACAACCTCCATAGATTATTGACTATGACATAATCATTAGTGTGCACTCCTTTGATCATGGATTTCCATGATAGTCATTGTTTCCCACTTGTCATCTCAAAAATAATATCTTCCTCAATAAAATTAAATCCATGCATGCCTGGGATAACATGGGTCCATATCATGAGGAAATCCATAAACCCCTCCCAGGAACACCCTTCTCATATTGGAAACCATGTATCGAATTTTCCATGACTTTAGTCTGCTCATTGATCCAATGGGTGTGAAAGGTCCTCTTACTAGGTGTATGACACCAAAATCATACCATCACATAACTATCTAATTAGAACATATAAATAACTCAGTTATATTTAGAGATACATCTAACTTCTCCCAGTGAGATTCATAATAGTTTTAATCTCTAAATATTCTCTATTTGGGATTTTTCCACATTAGTCCAGGCAACCATATTGATCTTGTAAGAAACTGATAGGTGAGAGAGAAATAAAAATATGTATCACCCATGAATAACCTCCACTAATAACTTTATCATCATTCCATTGTTCATACGAACATCCTTGTTTCATGATATTAAATAGCCTGAATATGACCTTAAGATATGATAATAATCAGTAAAGTATAGCCTTTTCACATGACCAAAAACTATGGAACTCAAACGATACGAGCTTTATGTAACCCCCTATGTTTTTAATGGGTTATAATTTATAATAATGTTTTAAATTTTACAATTGGTGGATGGTCTAATTTTTGAATCGAGATTCAATGTATAATTTCAATTATCAAAAGTGTTATTATTTTTTAGATGATATTACATGTCATGGTGGTTTGGTTGTATTTTGATAAATTTTGGAATAAAAAACTAAATTTTTTCACATAAGAAATTGGGTTCATGGTTTGTAAAAATCAATCAGAACAACCATGCATCACATTTTATATTAGGGAATGGTTTTGTAAAACATTGAGAGGTGTATATAAAACCATGTGAGGAATTTTTATAAAAATACATAAGATATTGCACTAGGTAGGCATGTTTTGACAAACTGTGAGATTAAAAATTTGTATTATGGTTCACACTGAAAAATGGAACCACAACATTAGCACCTGGATAGTTAAACTATGATGCAAAATTTTGGGGTTCATTGAATATGTTGATTTATGAAAACTAACCATCCCTTATTTCATCTTTTCTTCCCCTCCATTTATCCTCAGTTCACCACGATAGCATAGGGTTCTGCTCCATTTTCTACCCAACGTATCTTTAGAAGACTAACCCTCATTTGATCATTGATTTAAGCTCTAATTGTATTGTTAAATAGCTAGAGGTTAGGATTCCATTTCATTTTATTCTATTATTCATTAATATTTCAATTTTGAATTATATTTCAATCCATGTTCATTTTTTTTAATTCGTAATTTTTTTGATTATTTTATCTCTTCTAATACTACTTAAATTAGAGGATATTTATTCTTCAGAAATACTTATATGTATAAAATAGGTGTTTCATATATTTATCTATTATTATAAATGTGTTCTGGATTGTGTATTAAAATATTCATTAGTGGGGTGGTCTAAGGGGGGACTTTTAATTAAATTATTTACTATTTATCTATTTTTGGTTAAATTTTATGGTATTTTTGTTTTTATATAAATGAGTTGAGCCTTTAATGGAATGGTATGTGTTAATTGGGTTACTAATTTAGCGTGGCATGATGAGTCGATTAATTAAATTAATTGAATTTTTATATGATCTAATGTTTCCAATGAAATGTGTTGGGCTTGATCGGAGATGCTTATGGTGATGTTGATCACCCAAATTGAGGTGATGTGGTTATTTAGGTTACGGGGGATGGTGATGACCATGAATGGTATGGGAAAAAATGTTTATATGTGGCAATGAGGTCCTTCCAAATGATGTGTCTTAGGAATTATTAGTGATTAACCATCATAGTTGATGGCCAAAGATTTTGTTCAAGTCATGTTCACACCAGAAATGACTCAATGAGGCAGTCTTATCCACTAGTGTTGGGTGGAGGCCTTCTTAAAAATTGCAGAATATAGGATGGTATTTAATATCTATTTTGGTAGATGTTTTAACTATAGAAAGATATGATTGATGTTTTGGGGTAGCATTAGTGGGGGTGTATGGCTCATCTTTTATGTTTTGGATGATGGGTTGGAATTTTTTTTGTATAGATATCATCATTCCTCAGGATGTTGGGATTCTAAGATGATGATGGGTTTTCAATATAAATTATATGGTGCTAGTAATTGATTTCAAAATGTTGATTTTTTAGACGATGATGGTTTTAAAAACAAAATTCTAAAGGACTTGTGAGTTGATAATGGGTGTATTTATTGATTGTTGTTTACACAATAAATTTTATGTCTAGGGTATCTGTTGGCATGTGTTTCTTGGGTGGTATGAAATTAGATCAGACTAATGGTTTTATGAGGATTCCTGAAATAGGATATGTCATTCAACTCTATTTTTGTATAAAGTAAGAAGTTACTCCCCTATGGATATTGAGAACACATAAAGTGGGATATGTATTTTATGTCTTATTGGAATTCTTTTATATAAATATTCATAAATAAATATTAATATGGGAGAGTGATAAGACCTTGTGGGTGGTGTCCTACTGAGTTTATCCTTTGACACAATATGTGCCCCTTCGGATGCAAGATGACATTATGTCTTTGTGATCAGGTAATTAATTAGACATAAGGGCTAGAATATAGTGCCTGAGGAAACATAGAGCTGCATGGGATGATCAGATGTAGGAAATGGGTTCTTCCATATTAGGATAAATTTTACATGTGGATATATATGATTGACCCAAGGCATTATTACTTTTTGTAAGATATTTATATATTATATGACATGTATTTAGTTTTGTACTATTAAATTGTTATTTCTACTAATAATTATATTCTACATCAATTCCATTATATATTAATATAATCTTCATCATTATTATTATATAATACTAAAAGGTTATTTTCTCTGAAGTATCTTCTAATTAGAACCTTGCTTCTAGTCGGCTGCCTTTGAAATCTGGGTAGGTGTTCTTAAGGACTAGTGGACCTATAGTATTGTGATAAATTAAGCATCTCCCAATTCAATATTATAAATGTTTTAAGATATCTTCTAGGTTAATTAGAAGTTTAAACATTACTCAAATTGTTATCAATTGGTATAAAAGGACATGTTTTCAATTAGTTTTTTATTTAGTCTATATTAGATCAGAGACTAATATATAGTCAGAACAGGGTAATGTGATCATGTATAGGTTCTTGAATCCACATAAATTGGAGAAATTTAATGATTCAAGGTGCTGGAAATTAATTTTTTTTTCATTGAATTTTTACCACTTATTAACTTCAACCTCAATGGGTGTGATTGAGTGTGATGTTTATAGTTGATGAGGTTATTGACCCTTGGGCTGGTATTACCATGGAGTATTACTCATTCTTTATTGTAGTAATATAGGCTCAGATGATATATGTATGTTATTTTTGTAATCAATTGAAAACTCAAATATTTAAATATTGGTTGGGTTATATAAATTTTCAATTACAAGGAAATTAAAATTTTCCTAAATTGATTTTTCGATGGAATTCTACTTTTAATACCATGTTTTTTGATTCCTAATGAGGTTAATACAAGATCCTACATTTATATGATTTCTATGCCAATGAATCGGGTATAGGTATGAATAAATGCAAAAAAATGGGGCAAGCTATTCATGTTTTCAACAATAATATAAACTAAATTTTTTCTATATGACTTCATGGTAACATTCTTCTATACAGACAGTTTTTTGGGATTTCTACTCTACTTGATACTTTATGTATGAATATAATAAAGGTAGGAATGGATCTATTAGTATAAATGATATGTGATATTTTTTTAGGGATTATTAATGGTGGTGTCATTCAAACCTATTGTAGATTTCCCAATTTGGGATATATCAACTTTTATTGTGGTAACTAACCATTCTCTTAGTCATTATCATGATGCCACCTTGATGGTATGTTGTAGATAATTACGTGGGTGTAGATGTAGTGCTACAAGATCATACATGAGATGAGTACCCTAAAGGCTAGGATGAATACCCAAAGGGTTGGGATTATCATAAGCCACTGGAAGAGACTCTGATATAGGCGAGGCAGCCGTATAAGATGACGAGGTTTGGATCATGGATAGATGATAATGTTAAGGAGATCTAGTTAGAGGAAGTATATAGTATTGATATTGGAGCTTAGAGAGATGATCCTTATATGTAATATTTTATGTGTGTTTTCTAGTCATAGCACCCACCTTTATTTCATGGTGAGAATGGGAACAGGAAACAGAAAATTGGATAGAGTGAGTGTATATGATATTCGATCAGATAATGAAACACCTCATTAATAGTGTGAATCATTATATATATATATAATTGGACTAGAAAATATCTATTGGTATGTATAGTTGTCTGTAGGTAGGAATTAAGGGATGATGTTAACGTATTTCAAGGCTTGGTTTTTCATTGAATTTCTTCTGAGAGAGGTTGAGGTTAGACTAATCATGTCAGTTCATGAACCAAGAACATGCAGATTAATTTTTTATGGATTATGCCGGGAGATTTATGAACTTGCCCCATTTTCTCAACTATATAACCTGATGTAATTTATATTTTCATGAGATTCAAATATGGTTTATGTAAAGGCCCATAAATTTCAAGGATTTGTTTTTTATTAATTTCTATGGAATTTTACGAGTACTCTATTTCTGACGGAACCTGATTTCGATGCCCAGTGTGCCCGGAATCATTTTCTGAAGTTTTTCTCAGGTAAGTTCAGTGAACTAATAAGAAGGTTTTTCAAACTTTTGAACCGGTGCTCGGAATTGAAATCCAAAGGCACCGATGAAAATGCAGCGCCGATAATTGCTTAGGAACACCTTTTCTGGAGTTACGTTTACTCGGGTGAGGTTATAAAAAAATGGGTTAACTAAGGAATGAAATAAAAAAATTTGCTAAAATTTTTATTTTCTATTCGTAGTAGTTTTAACCAATGCATGGATGTCGGAGTGGGTCCCACTAAATCCTAACTACTTTTAGTAGGATAATAGTGATGTGGGGCCCACACGAGCCCCACACCTTCAAATTCATTAAAACCTCTTTCATGCTTTTAATTGTGTAACACTCCTACACCCCCCTTTTTTATTAACAAGTAAACTATACCAAATTAATGGACTGTTAAAGGCTCTTCAATTAATTTACTTAATTGAATGATATCTTTTTAAATTTCAAATTTAATAATTTCATGCATGTGTATGAATAAAATAAGACAATTTATTATTTTATTGAGGGTTGATTCGTAGTACGGAAGGAAGGAGAGAACCCTTGCGCTCTGAAGAACATTTTCTTCCACATCGAAGAACGCGAAGAACATCGAGTTTACGAAAAATAACTCTGACACCGCAAGGGAATCGTCGTTCCGTCTCCTCTCTTCTCCATAGCTGGTGAGATATTCCTTCTCCGAAGAACAGTGACGCACCGCATCCTTCATCGGGCGTGCACCGACAATGTATACGATGCCGTCTTCAGCGACGCCGTCTTCCGCGACACCGTCTTCCGCGGCGCCCTTTTCCCGAGAAGATCCTCGTTCGATGACTTCATCGAGGTAGGGGATATTTGTATAAATTTTATGTGTTAATTATCCCCTCATGCATGTGTATATTAATTTCAGGGTGTTTGAATAATTTACTTTGAATAAATTATACCCTCATCTAAAGCATGTCTTTTAATGATTGCCATTCGAAAAACACCTAACGCGGAGGGTGTGGGCTGAAAAAACACGGCCGAACAACCCTCTGCAGTTTGTTTATTAGTGTGAGGATCGATGGGTGAGGATGAAGTAGACCGGAAAGGCGTTTTGAACCCTTCGCAGTAATCTACGGGTCATAGGAGAGCCGCAGGTGCAGACGGCGGAAAACACAGACCACCGGAGCACGTCCGATGGTCCGAGGAAGTCACTGCCGGCGGCCGGAACCGGCCGGCCGCCCGGAGGCTGTGGCACCCCGGAGCGCCGCCGGCAGGAGCCGCCGTAGCTGAAGCCGAGGTGGCGGTGAAATGACCAGATCCTGCGGCCGCGCGGGATCCGGGGGAGACGCAACACCCAGCACTGCGTCCGCTAGCAAAGGGGGGAGTGTGTCCCCCCCCCAACTCGGCCCGATGGCCGAGCCAACGCACCCCCCCCCCCCGGCCGGTCCGGACCGACCCTGGCGGGGGTTGGCCCGGGACAGACCGGGCCCATACCCCCACTTCGGACCACCTTTGGTCAATTGCTCATAACGTGGGCTAAAAACCTCTGATCGAAGCACCGTCAGTTGTTCTATGATCCTTTGATCGAGGCAGTCGTTTTGGTATATTAAACTCAGGATTTTGGAGAAGTTTGGGGATGTCTGGGTTGGTTCGAACAGAAAAACAACAGGGCCCTTGGAGCAGAAACGCTTATAACTTGAGCTCCGGATGTCCGATCGACGTGTCGTCGACTATGTTGGATTCTTCTTAGTGAGACAGACCTTTTGGATTACTTTGCTCGAGGTTTGGACATAGTTGGAGTATGGTTGGGTTGGTTTTGAAATAAAAAACCAACTGGGCCCCTGGAACGAAAAAGCCAATGACTCTCAGACCGGGCGTCCGATTGATGCGCCATCTATCACGTTGTGTTCCTTTTGACGTGACGGAACTTTGCGATACATAAAATCAGGTCTACATGACAGTTTATGTATCGAACTCTTGGTACACGGAGCGAACCCTCTCGGAACGAGCATCCTATGTGAGGGAACCCTAGAGAAGGCCGAGACTTGACGACTACTGATCGATCAACTCGGAGTGTTTCAGATAGCCCAGTGGGGAGCGCTTGGTTGTAGCGGTAGACCCACAATGCAGGAGCTCTTGGTTGTAGTGGTAGACCCGCGGTACTCAACAGAGGGAGTAACTGTATAAGCTATGAGGGGTAGTTCTTGGATGTAGCGGCAGACCCATGGTGGGAAGCGCATGGTTGTAGTAGAAGGCTCATAGTACTCGACAGGTGGAGTACTACAGCAATCCAAGGTTAGTGGTAAGAACTTGGTTGTAGCGCTAGGCCCACTATACTCGATATAGGAGGAGTTCCCCAACAGATATGGTTTTGACATCAGCACTTGGTTGTAGCGGCATACCCATTGTACTCGATAGAGGAGGAGTTCCCCAACAGCTATGGTTTCGACATCAGTGCTTGGTTGTAGCGGAAGACCCACTATACTCGATAGAGGAGGAGTTCCTTAGTAGCTATGGTTTCTAAATCATGATTAAAATCCTGGATTGAGCTGAGACTTGACTTTCAATCATTTTCTTCGAGTTGATTGTCTTACATTCCTGTGTGGATTGGGTTGTACATTACTGTGTGGACTGCGTTGTACTTTCCTGTGTGGACTGGGTTGTACATTCCTATGTGGACTGGGTTGAACATGAGCTTATGAGTAGGAGCTGAACTAGAATAGATGACTTAGGTATATGTATGGGCATAAACCTATGTAGAGTTGGTTTTTACTTCGTGATTTTATCTTCTTTCGTGGATTATCCTTGTGGATTTTGTGAGACCTTCAGGGGTCTCTGGGTCCCTACTGAGTAGTGTATACTCACCCTTTCATTGGCTATGCCCGCACTATGTTGTATTGGATGTAGCCGACGGACAATGCTGATCGTGGTTGAGGCTTGTGGAGCAAGTCAGTACCTGGAGGCGGACCACTGGGCAGGACGCACACAGATCAGACGGCTGGACCCGAGGAGCTGAGGAGGCTATCTGTACCAACCATTCAGGTGGGATTTCCGGTTGATGGCTCGACGTTGATGCTTTAATTTTCTATTACTGTACTTTCCTTCTAGTTGTACATTACTTTCAGTTTGGGTTTGTATTCTGGCCAACCTACTTTTTCGCACTTACTATTGTACCCAGTTTTTACATAGTGTTTACTTCTGCTGGCTTACTCTATGGTGTTTTTTTACTTGTAAAGGGAATGCCTTCCTTTTTATCAGGATTTATGACTTGGTGCTAGTCGCCAGCCCCTGGCCTATGGAAGGTGGGCGTGGGGTAGTCACGACACGGGCCCTGAGGACGGGTCGTGAAAAATTGGTATCAGAGGAGTTTGGTTCTACCGAAGAACTCAGGACTTTGATCTTTCTTCTGTGTGAGGTAATAGTGTTAAGGGTATTGAGTGTGGTTATCAGTTTAGGTAGTCCAGTGTTGGTGTAGTGGCCGACGTATCCATATACCAGGACCCTGACATTTAATTTTTGACTTAGTACTTGAAAAAATTGATTGCATGTGTGTTTCATAATTTTTATTTGTGATTACATTGTGTCAGCTCACCAGGTATACTGTTTTACCATGGCACACCTATCCCTTTTCAGGATGGCCCCACGATGGCAGCCAGCTAGGGTTCCGAGCATTGTGCGAGATGAAAGCCCACCGAGAGACGAGGCCCGGATGCAGGGCCCTATTACAGTAGTGGCACAGGCGGTACCTCTACCTGCCGAGCCACCGATGCCACCAGCCCCATCCGCTGAGAGTTCACATCACCTTAGTGCACTCCACGAGTTTCAGCGTCAGAGACCGCCCAGGTTCCATGGGAAGACGGACCCTCAGGCTGCCGAGGGTTGGCTGGAGGCTATAGTTTGAGTTTTCAGGTTTGTGGGGAAACTAGCAGACATCATGGACATCCTTACTGCCAGCCTCCTTCAGGCAGCAGTAGGCAGATGGTGGAGCCTGATGCTCCAGGTGCATGATGAGGCATACCATCTATGGGCATAATTTGAGAGCATGTTCCGAGCAGAGTTTGTACCAGCCACCATTCGAGCGGTACGCATAAAGGAGCTACTTCATCTTCAATAGGGTAACATGACGGTTACTCAGTATTCAAAGAGGTTCACAGATCTCTCACGCTACTCCACAGATATTGTATGGAACCCATTCTTCAGGTCCCAAACCTTCGAGCATGGCATCAGGCAAGAGATTAGAGCTTCAGTTGTTTCTCATAGCATCCTGACGCATACAGGGGTGCTGGAGCGATCCCTCTTAGTGGAGAGTTTCCTTGCTGAGCAATATCTAGCAGTAGGACCTACGACTAGTCGGCATGCGGCAGCGTCTTCTGCAGCAGGCAGTAGACAGATGAGGCAGAGGTCCAAGAGGACCAGGCCTACAGGTGGTTGACCGCATGACACAGAAACGTGTGTGTGTGGCACCTGGGGTGGAGAACGGCTTACCATGAGTGGAAAGTGTTACTCCTATAGCAGGGTTAGTCACATGACACGTGACTGTCCGACCCGCCATACAGATGATTAGTAGATAAACGAAGGACCTCCCAGGTATAGGCAAAGGTTCGATCGAGGCGAACCGCAAGGTACAAGAGACCGAGGCAGGGGAGCTGGCCGTGCAGCTGGAGGTGGACGACGCTTCGAGGTGCTTCCACCACCACCACCAGGAGGTCCACCCCGACCGTAAGGAATAGGTGGACATGGGAGAGCACAACTTCAGGCAGCTGAGGCTTACGACCATGGAGCTTTGGGAGCAGATAGACAGGAGCAATACTAGTTCCAGTCATGGGACCTTTGATCATGGTGCTTCTAGTTTCCTTGTTGTAATTGTTGTGTGTCTTTGTACTTGAGATGAAATAATAAAAGACACTTTTACTTGTGACGTTTTCTTCTTCTCTTTTTGTGTATTAAGAGTTCTGGTTAAAAATATTGACTAGAACCTCACTTTTGATATATCTACTGGAGGAGTCCTAGTGACCACACACTGATGTAGATAGTCTGACTCAACCCTTGGAGATGAGAGTAATAGTTGGATCTCTTGGTAGTAGCGTCGAGGCCTTACGACATCATCCATGGCGTGGATTAGTATCATTCATGTCAGGATTGACTGTATTCGGCAAAGAGCGTGGTTCATCCTGGGGATTAGACCGGATTTCTCTTATCATCAAAGAAGAAATCTTAGATAATCTTGTAGGACCAGAGAAGGTTCAGGTCATCCAAGAGCAGATGAGGGCAGCTCAGAGCCGACAGAAGTCTTTTGTTGACAGGAGGCGAGGACCACCAGAGTTCGAGGATGGAAACCATGTTTTCCTACGGGTCTCACCTTGATGTGGATTACATAGATTTTGTCGGGGTGGCAAGATATCTATGCGCTTCATCAGACCCTTCTAGGTCCTCAACAGGGTATGCGAGGTGGTTTACCACTTGACCCATCCACCTCAGTTGCACCAGGTGCACGACGACTTCCACGTTTCTCAGCAGAGGAGATACGTGTGTGACCCGACTCATATCTTTGACAATGGGGTGACTTTTGCGGAGGTCCCAGTGGAGACCGAGGATCGATAGGAGCGAGTCCTACGTGGACATTCGATTCCTCTAATGCGCCTCAGGGGGAAACACGGGAACCTCCAGGAGAGCACTTGGGAGTAGGGGGCTCAGATGTGTGCTCAGTACCCTCTCTTGTTTCCCTAGTTTGTATTATAGCTTTATGGGGACGTAAATCCATGAGGTGGGAGTAATGTAAAGAACTAGAAATTTTAAGGAATTTTTTTTTTAATTTCTTTGGAACTTTATGACTATGCAGTTTCTAACAGAACCTGATTCCAAGCCCCGGTGTGCCCGGAATCATTTTCTGAAGTTTTTCTCGGGTAAGTCCAGTGAACGAACAAGTTGGTTTTTCTATCTTTTTAAACGGTGCTCAGAATCGAAATCCGAAGGCACCGATGAAACTGCAATGCCAGTAATTGCTTAAGAACACCTTTTCTAGAGTTGTGTTTACTCAGGTGAGGTTATTAAAATAAAATTGGTTAACTAATAAATGAAATAAAAATTTGTGCTTCAATTTTTATTATAAATTCTAAGTAGATTTAACCTATACATGGATGTTGGAGTGGGTCCCATTACATCCTATCTCCTTTTTGTAGGATAATAGTGAGGTGGGGACCACACGAGCCCCAACCCTTCAAATTCCATAAAACCTCCCTCGTGTTTTCAATTGTTTAACACACCCGCACCCCCCTTTTAAATTGACAAGTCAACTCTCCCAATTTAATGGACTGTTAAGGGTTCTTCAATTAATTTAATTAATTGAATGATATCTTTTTAAATTCCAAATTTAATAATGTCTTGAGTGTGCATGACTAAAATAAGACAATTTCTTATTTTATTGAGGGTTGATTCGTTGTACGGAAGGAAGGAGAGAACCCTTGTGCTCTAAAGAACTTCTTCTTCCTCGTCGAAGAACGCGAAGAACGCCGAGTTTACGATGAATAACTCCAACATCACAAGGGAATTGTCGTGTCGTCTCCTCTCCTCTCTGTGGGCGGTGAGAGGTGCCTTCTTCAAAGAATGGTGACGCACCACATCCTTCATCGGGTGTGCACATACGATGTATACGATGACGACTTCCGCGACGCCGTCTTCCATGATGTCGTCTTCCGCGACGCCCTTTTCCTGTGACGATCCTCGTTCAATGACTTCATCAAGGTAGGGGGTTTTCGTATAAAGTGTATATGTGAATTATACCCTCGTGCATGTGTATTTTAATTTCATGGTGTTTGAATAATTTACCTTGAATAAATTGTACCCTCGTCTGAAGCATGTCTTTTAATAATTGCCATTTGAAAAACACCTAACACGAAGGGTGTGGGCTGAAAAAACACGGCCTGACAACCCTCTGTAGTTTTTTATTGGTGTGTGGATCAACGGGTGACGACGAAGCAGGCCGCAAAGGCGTTTTGAACCCCTCGCAGTAATATACGGGTCCCGGGAGAGCCGGAGGCGCAGACTGCGGGAAAAACAGACCACCAGAGCACGTCCGGTGGTCCACGGAAGGAGCTGCTGGCGTGCCACGCCAGCGCAGAAGTTGAAGGCAACGGCAGGCACCAGACGGCTGCCCAGGGGCGGCGGCGCCTTGGCGCGCCGCCGGGAGGAGCCACTGCGGCTAAAGCCACAACGGAATCGGAATGACCGGATCCTACGGCCACGCATGATCCGGGGGTGACGCGGCGCCCAGCGCCGCGTCCGCTGGTAAAGGGGGGACCGCGTCCTCCCCCCCCCCCCCCCCCCAGCTTAGCCCGCTGGCCGAGCCAGCGCACCCCACCGGCTAGGCCAGGGCGGGTCGTGCGGACCAGGCCGGGTCGTGCTGGGCCACGCCCAACTGGGCCGCGCCGCACCGCACCGGGTCGGGCCAGACCCGGACCTGGTTCGTGTCGACCCGGTCCGGACCGGCCTAGGTGGGGGTTGGGCCGGGATGGACCGGGCCCATACCCCCACTTCGGACCACCTTCGGTAAATTTCCCATAACATGGGCTATGAACCTCTGATAGATACACCATTAGTTGAAATGCAATCCTTGGATCGAGATGCTCATTTCAGTATATTACACTCAGGCTTTTGAAGAACTTTGGGTATGGCCGGGTTGGTTCGAAAACGAAATCAACCAAAACCCTTGGAGCGGAAACGCTTATAACTTGAGCTCCGGACGTCCGATCGACGTGCCATTGACTATGTTGGGTTCCTCTTAGTGAGACGGACCGTTTTTTTAATTCTCTCCAGATTTGGGCGCAGTTGGAGTATTTTTGGGTTGATTTTGACTTCAAAACCCAACCAGACCCCTGGAACGAAAAAGCCAATAACTCACAAACTGGGTGTCCAATTGACGTGTCGTCTATCACGTTGTGTTCCATTTGATGTTACAGAACTTTTCGATACATCAAATCAGGTCTACGTCACAGTTGATGTATCGACCTCTTTGCTCGTGGAGCGGATCCTCTCGGAACAAGCGTGCTATGTTCGGGAACCCCAGAGCTGGGTGAGACCTGACGACTGCTTATCGATCGACTCGGAGTGTTTCGGATAGCCTAGTGGGGAGTGCTTGGTTGTAGCGTAAGTCCCATGACGAAGGAGATCTTGGTTGTAGTGGTAGACCCACGGTACTCAAGAGAAGGAGTACCTCTGTAGTCTATGAGGGGGAGCGCTTATTTTTAGCGGCAGACCCATGGTGGGAAGTGCTTCGTTGTAGCAGCAGGCCAACAGTACTCGACAGGTGGAGTACTACAGTAGTCCAAGGTTGGTGGGAAGCACATGGTTGTAGTGGCAGGCCCACTGTACTCGATAGAGGAGGAGTTCCCCAGCAGATATGGTTTCGACATCAGTGCTTGGTTGTAGCGGCAGTCCCACTGTACTCGATAGAGGAGATGTTCCCCACCAGCTGTGGTTTCGACATCAGTGCTTGGTTGTAGTGGCAGGCCCACTGTACTCGATAGAGGAGGAGTTCCCCAGCAGCCATGGTTTCGACAACATGATTAAAATCATGGATTGAGCTAATACTTGACATTCAATCATTTTCGTCGAATTGATTGACTTACTTTACTGTGTGGACTGGGTTGTACTTTCCTGTGTGGACTAAGTTGTACCTTCTTGTGTGGACAGGGTTTTACTTTCCTGTGTGGACTGGGTTGTACTTTCCTGTGTGGACTGCGTTGTACATTCCTGTGTGGACTGGGTTCTACATTCCGGTGTGGACTGGGTTGTACTTGAGCTCATGAGTTGGAGCTGAACTGGAATAGATGACTTAGGTATATGTATACGCATATACCTAAGTAGAGATGGTTGTTACTTCGTGGTTGTATCTTCTTTTGTGGATTATCCTTGTGGATTCTAGGAGACCTTCGGGGGTCTCGGCGTCCCTACTGAGTAGCATATACTCACCCCTGCACGGGATATGCCCGCACTACGTTGTGTTGGATGCAGACGATGGACAACGCTGATCATGGTTGAGGCTTGTGGAGCAAGTCGGTAACTGGAGGCGGACCACTGGGCAGGACGTACATGGAGCAGACGGCTGGACCCAAGGAGCTGAGGATGCTATATGTACCCACCCTTCAGGTGGTATTTCCAATGGACGACACAACATTTTCTGCTTTAATTTTCAGTTGTTGTACATTATTTCTAGTTGTACTTTACTTTCAGTTTGGGTATGTATTTTGGCCCACCTAATTTTTCGCACTTTCTATTGTACCCAGTTTTTACATAGTGTTTACTACTTCTTGCTTACTCTGTAGTGTTTGTTTACTTGTATAGGATATTTCTTCCCTTTTTTCGGGATATACGCCTTGGTGCCAGTCGCCAGCCCCTGGCCTATGGAAGGCGGGTTTGGGGTAGTCACGGCATGGGCCCTGAGGACAGGTTGTGACAGTTTGTGGCATGTCATCGGGGTGTTTGTGAACTTATTTAGGTAGACCTTGTTATCAATGTTAGTGAATCTGAAATTGAAATATGAGGATAATCTGGCACAAAGGACCTATTCATGATGGGTGAAAAAATTAGGCGATATTGTTAATGATTCATAGATTATATAGAAGTGAGGTCGTGAGGAATATTAGTTGGGAATCCAGGCTGAACACTTGGGTAGGCCACATTAAAGTGGGTCATCAACTGCACGCTTTTAGTGTGGACAATAAGGACATGTTCGAACCCTCTTTGATCATCCTCCAAATGAGTTCAGGTTATGTGTAAATAAAGGACATCTAGAAACATTTTACAATAATATTAATCAAACATATAGGAGACACATACCCTGTTAAACATGTGGGATTGAGATAGTAATGGGATTTTTTCTAGGACTCAAAAGCAAAGATACTACATTCTATTCATGTCTTGTAAGGGGGAATATGACCCAACCATGGGATAGTGTCTAGTTGTAGGTTCCTGTTTTATGGAGGATATACTTCAAGTAGTCTTACTTAAATATCAATGTATGCAACATATCACTAGGGCTTTGAGAAGGCCATATATCTGAACACAATTAGTGATATTTTAGGATTTTAGGTGTCTTCCTTTTATTTGTTTAGTTTTTAATTTTGGTACACAAGGTATTCATCTCTTGGTTGAACTATCCAAATGATATTTGGTTTTGGATTATAGGGCATGATGCATGGATTTTATGGATTCGTAGTAATTAGGGTGTTATTTTGGTATTAAATATATATATATATGGCATAATATCACTTCTATGAATTATGTGTGATGTAGGACCCTTGAGAATTAGTTTTGATGTATGACTATATGGGTATCATGTGAGAAATGGTCATGAAATGGATGTCTATAGAGGATCGAGAAAAAATGTATGTTATATTGGGAAGTCTATTTCATTGGAATGTTTTGAGGAATAATTCAAATTTTGATTGGGTAAGAAAATGAAAAAGTAAGTTATTCCTATGGTGGGTGATCTATGAGAATAATCGACATGTGATTGAGTAACTCGGGTATACAAAGCCTATTGTTATAATATGGGTACATTTTTTAACATCCTATTTTGAGACCACATAGCTCATAGACTACCTATCAAAGCATGGGGCGATTTTAATGTCTCTTATATCTTAATATGTTATAATTCACAAGGAAATTTAAAATTTTTCATTTTTTGATGGGATGACTTATGAATTGGGATTTAGAGCTTAATTTTTTATAATTAAAATGACTTAGTATGCTATTTTTATGGGACATAATTATCTACAATTGTATCATTGGATTTTTTGGATTTTTTGAATGTCCGGCTTAGGAAACCAAAATCCTAGGGACACAGAACTACGGACATGGTTTGAACATTGTTAGTATAAGTCATGCGGAAAAATCATATAGCCCATTTTATATAAGGTAATGGTTTTATCTAATCATTTTATGTATCTTAGGAACCATGGAAGAACATATAAAAATGAATTTGATACCGCATATTAAATGCATAGTTTTAAAAATCATGTGACTAACCATGTGTGGTGGGGTTCTCTATGGATAGTTTCACCACAAACATGGGGCACGGTGTTCCTAACTATGTGACCAAAAAAGTGATTAATTTAGTAGGATGAATTTAACAAACACAAAATAACTTAGTTTATGATTTCTTATCCTACATTCTTCATTATTATAATTTCACATATGTGGGTTCATTATATTTTCCTCCTAGATTGGGCTTTGAAGACTCTACCGTATTTGATCTCTAATTGAAGATCAGATAATGATATTCGATTTCCAGTGGAACAACTTCAATTCATTTTTATTGTACTCTTATTCAATATCCCTATTTAGTATTCTATTTACAACCAACATCATTTTCCATATTTTCATGTTTTTTGTGATTCTTAAATTTCATTAGATACAGATCAAAATAGAGACTATTTTTATGTGTATATTCATACCAACATAAGGTAAGTGGTTAATCACCCTTTATTTATTTATACGATTTTTATGGGATGAATATTTAAATTTTTAAAAGTATGGTGGTCTGGGGTAACATTATAATTTAATGATTCGTTTTTCTAATATTATTGTCTGATCAATATAATGAATGTTATGTTATTTAATTACGTAGATACTCAAATGTCATGGAATGTCTAAATCTATTCCCTAATTTTCTTCAGTATGTGATGATATTTAATTCAATTAATTTTATTTTGATAGGAATATATAGGTTCCATGGGAATATTCGGGGCATGTCACAAGTTTCTTAGGGAGATCATGATCCCCCAAATTGTGGTGATGTTGTTCATCAGGTTGAGGTAGATGGTGATGTCCTAACCAGGTATTAGTGATGAGATTCACTTATGGATATGAAGTTACATGATATGGTGTGTATTATGTATTGTTGGTGATTTATGATCATTTTTTTATGGAAAATAGTTTCATTAATGTTTTGTGTACATAGAAATGGAATCAAGGTGGTTGTTTTAGTAGTCATCATGGGTGGAGGCCTCTATTTACATTGTGAAATAATGGATGGTGTTGGAAATTATTTTAGGAGGTGTTACTCACTATAGAAAGCCTTGGTTGATGATGGGAGAGTCCATAGATTTAGGGATGAGGATCAAAACATTATTTTGGAATGAGGAGAATAAATTATGGAAGCATTAATATCATTGTGCCTTTAGCTGTTAGGCTATTGTGTTGACATCAGTCATTAAAGAAGATGACTAAGGGACTTGTGATTCATTTTCAGGCATGAGGTAGTTGACCGTATGATAGTTTCAATATTATAATTCTAAGGGACATAAAACATGAAAATATGAGCATTGATAGTATGTTTGTTATATTTGACCCATAATACCAATAGTATCATTTTTAATATAGTTTTGGGGTGGTATTAAATGATATGAGACTAAGGATTCTTTAGGGATGACTAACCTTGGATACATTGTTCCATTATTACATTGGATAATGTATGTAATGTTTTTTCTTGTGGCTATTGAACACAATTCATCAAGATTAAAAAATTTACATTTGATTTTATGGTTTTTATATATGTTTGTATACACTATTCTAAATATGGATGTAAAATACATCCATATTAAGGTGACCCACTATGACCATACTCACACCCTTCATGGTCCGCTCAGGATGTGTGACATCTTTTTTTATTTGAGATCATGTTAGGGATCATTCATTTGGTAAGGTACATAACGAGTTGAGACATGATGAGATACATGATATGGTCTGTAGTTTGGTCAAGGGGTTCCACCATTCTTAGTGTAGGATGATGGAATTCCTTTAGAGTTGATGGGTGAGTCAGGGTGTCATCATTTTTTTAAAAAAATCACTAATCTTGTTCCCATATTGGTAGGATCATGTTTAACTTGTCTGATGAAAATGTGTTGAAATCAAAAAACCACAAGAAAATAGACAAAAAACCATTTTATATGGTTCACCAATAAGTTATGGTACATGAAGAATATGAAAAAATTGTGTTGTTCATAAAACGTTTCACTAATATTGACATGTGGAAATTTGATTTTCAGACATAGTCACTTTGTTCCAGGCACACTACCTTTACATGTTTTTCAGGGTAGCATGCTACCTCCCTTGGAACACTTCTGTGATATTCCCCAAAATCACCACTTTTTTTGTAGTCTCACATATATTATTGACACAACGGTTACTTTAATAGAAAGTAATTAAATCTTTTTTGTGGACTAGAATGAGACTCTTCATTCATCAAAGTTCTAAGTTGGTGCACTTGAAAGAACTGTTCAATTAAAACTGGTGTTTTTGACTTTCGTTCATGGATCTTATTCACAAATCTCACAGCCTTTATGAAGAAAACTAATATTTTGTAAAAAACTACTTTTATGATGCTCAATAATTCATCTAGTAATTTTCCTTCATTGTGAAACATCTTTCTACAAGATACATATGCATTGGTAAAGAAAAGAGAAGTATTTTTGTGGAGATCAATCCATCTTTGAAAAAAATCATAATTTTCTAGGCCTTTGAAAAGTCAGATTGGTTCAACTTTGTCTCCAATTATTTTTTTATAGAATGTAATAGGGTTAGCATCTTATATATAATCCAATCCATTTATTAAGCTCACATGCCTCCTGCACATCATTCATGAAACATAAAAATCATCTTCACAAAGATCATCATTCGTGAATCTCTAGTGACATTTCTCGTAGTCATGGAGATTATCGTCAACTCATCACTCATTCGTGATGCTCCACTTATTGTAGACATAGAGAAAACCACCAAGTCATTGTATTCTCAAAAATCTATATACCTTCATTTATCTCATCCTTTGGGAAACCTAGTCTTTCTGAAACACATTCCTTTACCATATTTATTAGTTATTTATTCTAGAAACAAACTATCAAGTTTCGAGACACTTCCTCTCTATTTTGATCCCAAACATTTGGAAAACCCCGGGAAATGATGCCACCATCAATATTATATTCGTCTTGTTATATGAGATTACTTTCTTTGAAAAATCCTAAATTATAAAAGTGCCATTTGAAAAAAAAAGACAACCTAAAATCCATTTCTAGAAAAGCGAAGGCTTTGTTTTAACACTAGGTTTTGGTTAATTTTTAGTTTTTACACATGTGATTATATTATTGGCTCATGACAGATCTAGTTTGTTTTTTGATGATATGTATACATTATCTTGCAAGTATTTTTTTTGTATGATTTTTTATTTTTATAGTCATTGGTTAATTATATTTTTGGTAGTGACTTTATTTATTATGGATATTTGTATTATTATTATTATATCATCCTCAAGGGGTAATGTCTCCCCATTATCACATTATTAGGTCCTCCCTACTATTTGGGAACCTCTACAATACAAGGAGGTGTGCCTAATGTCCATTGTCTCTCTATCCCATATCATATTTGTAGTGGCTACTATGATGGGTGATATAAATGGTGTTAAATATTACTAGTTAATTAGAAGTATAAATAGTTCTTTGATGATTTTCAAGTGTTATAAATGGTATATTATTAAAATGGCTTATTATTATGGGTATAGTATACTAGGGAGTAGGATCTTTATAGAAATTGGTAAAGAGGTCTTATATGGGTTACTACATCATGGTAAATGGGGAAAGAAAAGGATTCCATAAGTGTTAAATTGATGGGTCATATTTCATTTTACCCATTGATTAGTTTTAAAGCTCGATTGGTTCACTAGGGTGTACTATTTATGGTTTATGAGGTAATTGACCCTTTCTTGGCATGGAAAGGGATGATTATTTACACATAATGGTAGGAACATTATATCACATTAAATATATTTGTGATTATTATTATAACTGATAAACTATAATACATGAAATGGGTTCATATGTTTATAGTTTTAATAAATATCAAAATAGTATTTTCATACAAGTCTTCTTGGTGGAATTCTACTCAGCTAGGCTACGTATTTGGTTTGTGATGAGGTTG
Source organism: Viscum album (assembly GCA_963277665.1). Lineage (NCBI taxonomy): Eukaryota > Viridiplantae > Streptophyta > Magnoliopsida > Santalales > Viscaceae > Viscum > Viscum album. The sequence goes on along the minus strand of OY728134.1, from coordinate 129,748,223 downwards.
CCATGTGGTCCTATGTTAATTTGAATTTTGTGGTCCAATATATGGTATTGTTTTGTAGGAATGGAATAAATAAAGGGGATTCTATTTTAATGTTTCAATAGAAAATTGATATAGTGTTCTCCTATATATCTTCATGATGGTATTCTATACAGCCACCCAGATCTAGGTATTTTTTTATATTTTACCTGTGATACCTAACTCTATTAAGGGAATGAAAGGGGCCATGAGCTCAGATAAAATGTGATATGGGTACATTGAGGAGGTTTAAGAGTGGTAATATTTGATTTTTGTTATAGGTTTCTTTATTTGATATATATCTACTATTATTGATATGATTTATCATGGTGTATAGTATTTCATGTAATGCCCCTAAACAAGCTCTCGTGAAGCATCATAATCGAAGATATGTAGTGTTTTATAAGAGTTCATGGGATGAGGACCCTAAGGGTTGAGATGATCATGATCCCTAGGTAGAGGGTCTGAGGAATTTGGGTCTGACGTTGTAGATGGCAGGGTTTGGGCCATGTCTGGATGATTAGATTAGTGTGAGCCTGGTACAACTGATGTAGAGTTTTGATAGGGGATTTTATAGAACTAATAATACCATATAATATATAATGTAATATTTCTAGTCATGTCACACACAATTGATTTACGGTGAGGGTGGGTTATAGGTAATATAAAATTGGATTGATTCGTTGTAGAAAATATTTAATCAGATCAAGACACCCTTGGGGTGATTGGTGATACTACCTAGGTATGGGATCTGGGGACCAATTAATAGAAGATCTAACATAATGGTTCATATAGGTAGGCATGGAGGGATTAAATGGAAGGATTTTCAGTCAAGTTTTTTGAAGCATTTTTAATGAGGGACATTGATGGTGGATTGATCCTATGAGCTTTTATATGTATAGAGGGGGGATATATCCATCATAGGATAAAGAGGGAGATTTATAAAACTCTACCATTTTGTGAATTCTATGGAAGACGGTAAAATTTCAAGGATGAAGAGATTCAAGGATGGTCCAAAAAATTCCATTAGGGTACATGTGAACATATTCAGGATGAACTCCCTCTTTAATGTGGTGAATCGGTTGTTGATAATCATGGGGAATCTAGCATACTTGTTCGATTTGAGCTGTATAATTGTATTAGATTGCACAATATGAGATGAATTGAGTAGCTATAAGTGAGGATATAAATAATATCTATGTTATAGGCAGGCCCTAGATTTTTTAGGACACCAATGAGTGTGTCATCAATAGTGTTCTTCTTGCGTGGATAACAAATATTGTTTTTGACATATTATGACCAACATAAAAAAGAATTTTAGGCATGTGGTAAAATATTACATATTGAGAGGGTATATTAGAATACATTTCAGCTAATAAAGAGTCTGAAACTATTTCAGAATTAGGAATTTGATCTTATAACAAGAGTTGTATTAGGAGCTCATATTCTAGATACTATATATCACATAGACCTGGGTATGGAGAGAGAGACCCAATAGTGGGGTCGGTGACAAGTACTTGGAGAATAATTACAATGATGAATGTATTTGGAAGTTAGGACTTAGGTATTCTATGATTTGAAGTGTGGTCCATTTTTTTGGGTAATAGATTTTATTACACAAGGTTCACATGGGATGGATGAATTTAAGATATACTAGTTGGTATATGATATTATGGAATCATGAAAGTATTATATAGACAAATAAGTTTTAATTTTTTTATGTTATTATATATATTATAAAAGATCAGTTTTAAGAATCAACTATGATGCAGGACTCTCGATCATCGGTTGTGATAAAGGAATATAAGGGTATCATGTGTGATAGGGGAATGAATTGAGAATATGATTTGGTTTATGAATAAAGATATTTTATGCAGGGATGTGTATTTAAAGATAATTGTTGTTGGAACCATCAGAATGTTTGTTGGGTTGGGACATGACTGGTTGTGGAATTCCTATGGTTGGGATCCACAAATGGAATTGACCAATGGTTTAGTAACTTGGGTATATTGGGGTGATATTTTTGAAAAGGGTACATTTAGCACCATCTCATACTGTGAACACATAAATCAATCATGATATCTAATAATGTAGGGAGGATGTAATATCCTCGTTTTTCTAATAAGTATAAATTTATATATATATTTGAACATTTAAATTTAGTAGATAGATCATCTTTTGAACCGGGCATAAGAGATTAACATTAATAACTAATAATCATTATCAAAATATTTTTAATTGGAATTGATTCTTTGTAACTATCTCAGGGATCATTTCTCCTTCAATGTTTCTGGTGCTTGAACCCCAATTTTTGGGAGACACCACACTAGGAAAACGATTGGCACAACATTAGTGAAAACTATGTGTAACAACATCAAAGACCATATTTTATAGGGGAACAGTTTGGTATAATTTTTAAGAATTGGAAAGAAAACGATGTGGGGAATCTATATAAAAATTTTGTGGAGACTAAATGGTATATGCATTTTTTGATATCCTATGTACCTAAATGTGTGATGTGTGGTTCCCTATGGATAGTGGAACCACCTAGTAAGGCATAGTTAGTGAAACTGTGTGGCCAAACTATGTAGTTCATTATAGAGTTCGAATTTTAAAAAATATCCCACCTTATTTTTTCTTTTATTCTACGACTTTCACTTTTTCAACATTCACAATAGTTGGTTCTCCTCCATTTTCCTCTCAAACAAGTCATTGGTGCCTCCCCCTCTTCTGAGCTAAAATTCATGATCTGATCATCTATTTATAAAATTTGAGGATGGGATTCAATTTTATTTTATTCTATTATTATTTAATCTCATATTTGGAATGAAATTTTCATCCAATATCATTTCCCACATTCTAGGGTGTTTTTGAGATTCTATGTTTTCTTCCAATATGGCTCATATTATAGGAATGTTTTCTGTAAATAAATTCCTATGAGCATATGGTAGTTAGTTACAAAATCTATATTCATTTACATGTGATCTATGGATTTCGTATTTAAATTTTCCTATGTTGGTTCTTTATGAGGGTCCTTTTAATTAAATACTATGTTTTTCTAGTGTTATTGGTTGATGTATGTGGTTTTTATCAAGTTATTGAAGTTTATTGAGCCTCAAATGGCATGGTTAATGTTGACCGGGTTTTAGTTTTCATTTAGAACTTTTTGTGGTTAATTAAACTAATTTAGTTGTGATGTGATAGTATTAGTTCAATTTTAATGTGTTCATCTTGGACTAAGGTTCCTTGGGTGATGTTGATCACTGGAATTGATGTGATGTGATTCATTAGTTTTAGGTATATAGTGATGATTTTTCTAAGTATGGATAATTAACATCACATGTGGTGATTCATTTCCACTAGTTGGTGACTTTTGCTCATCGTTTTTAAGATACTAAACATGTCTAGGGATGACCACATACTCATTTTCAGGTTTACTTTATTAGATTATTTAATTATAAATTTGGTGGGTCTTGTTTTTTGGTTTCTTAGAGTGAAATTGGGGAAGTTTATAATCCCATGGGGATTTGAATAGTCAGCACACTATTATGGAAAACGATATCGATTGAACCAGCAAACTATGTTCCATGTTTTTCATAAATTTTATGTAGTGCATGATTGGAAATTGGTTTTCTCAAACCATGCTTCCTCCCTCCCCAAATAATGAACCCCTCAAAGATAAGTGTTTTTGTGGTGAGTTAGGGTATTTCAAACCATTAACCCCTTCGGAGAAACTATGTGACCCCTAAGATGATATGAATGATTAAGAAACATGATTTGTAAAAAAATTTAGAACTGTATAAGAAAACAAATGAATGGTTTTTTAATTACATGAAAATTTATAAAAAAAAATCATTAACCCATTTTTAATAACAAAAAATCTAATCCTCTCAGTCAGAACTAATTTTTATTGAATTTAGTGACTCCCAAAAGATTATTGAGGCTCTTGTAAACCTATGCTTGATAAATCAAATATCTGGTTAAATAATTATCTTCCTGTTGGTATTTAATTTCATCATCCTTGAAAGTTTTCTCTTTCTCATCTCCATTATGAATAAAGAGGAATGATTAACCCCTCATTAGTGAAGTTTGAGATCTAGGTTTTCAAAAATCTTTATTTGTTTGATCATGATCTTCAGAATTGGTCATAGATCTATGACAACATTATGATATTCAATATTCCACATCATTTTAGTGCTTTATGTTTTTTAATAAACTTTTTAAAAACCATGATATAGGTGGTATAAATTTCAATTCTGATAGTCTTGAATTATTATTGAATGTGCTAAATTGGGGAATATTGACTACCATGTTAGTAAATTAAATCATTAATTTAATTAACTAATTGGTAAATTAATTAATCAATTTATGGAGTTGGTTATTTACTAGGATTGTGGGATTGATTGATAATTGGAATTAAATGGTTGGTTGGATAAAACATGGAGGGTTAATGGTTATAATGATTAAATGTCGAGAAATGGTTTAATGATGAATTACTCATACTATTCCTTGTGATATAAATATTGACCAATTATTTTTCTGCTAAATAGAAATGGTCCACCATGATGGGTGTGTATGATAAGAATTATAATGATGACAAACTGTAATGAATGTTATATATGTGATATACATTTGTTTGTTTGATAAATGGGTTATGAGAAAAGGACTAACTCTCCAAATACTCATGGGGTTATAGACATAATGATCTATGAAATAATGAGTGAATGAGAATATTATTGTATGTGATAGGGACTGAAATTCCAATAACCTATGGGGAGTGGGAGAGTTAATGATGTTCCAAATACCCACATGATGATAAGTATGATGTTCTAGGCCCATGATATTAACATTGGATGGGTAGTTCTTGTAGCCATATTAGGAAATTGGAATTAAATGGTTAATGGATTCCCATGTCAAAATGGATTGTGATTCCATATGTGATATTGTTCTGACTCTGGCATGGACCGCATTATGTATTTTTGGTGTGTGTGTCATCATGATCCTAGGGATTAATGTGGAAAATTAAAGAAAAATTTAATTACCGAAATTGATCACTATATCACTTGACATTCATTATTTAATAAATTCATACACTATTATAATGTAGATGTTGTTTTAGACATATTTGGTGGTGTCTTAATGAGTTGTACATAGAAACAAAATTTTCATTTCAATAAGTACACAAAGATACTTCATGAATTTAGGATAGGATGAGGGAAGGATCTCTATGATAGATGGTTGAGTTGGGTGGGGAATGGATGAGGGAACCAGACATTATGTAGGGACCCTACTGGGAGTTTTCATTATGTATTATCTTGATTCTCATATTGACACTAGACACATAACTGGAATGAAAAATATTCTTATTTGGTTTAGATATTGATTTAATGTTCTTGTTCATAATGTGACACTAATTTTTATTTGTTATGTTATTATTCTACTCATTGGTTAATTTCATTTAGTTTTTGTTTTTTATTCTTTAGTTGGGTTTCATTGATATAAAGGGTATATTCACCTCATGTTATATATTATACACCCTATTATAGTAATCAACATATACTGTATTGGGAGGAACAACTGATGTAATGCAATAAACCAACTCAGGGCACTGAGATGTGGAACCAGTGTTAGGACATCACAATGTGGTATTATCAGATGTTTTTTCATTTTTTGTGTCTTACTATTTTGGAAAAGTAGAAAATATACTAGAACGAGTTAGGACTTGTTCAAGATCTTGGGCCTGGGATTAACTAACCCATGTACGAGGGTAAAATCAATTTACCTATGGTGTGATTTATATTATTAGTTATAGTTGTTATAGTTGGTTTTTATCTCACCTTGGGTAATTTACTTGTTATGAGATTTTACAATTTTTTGATATTCTATAAATGGAATGGTATGGAATAGTGTTTGAGTGTACATGAATGATTCTACAAACTCAAGAGTATAATGTGACATTCATCATTTTAGGCACGAATGGTAATGAATGTTTTCTTTTATTGTTTAAATAAAAATTCATTAATTTAATTGTTTAGATTAAATGAAAAGGGGCTTAATATGAAATTGATAATTATAAACGGTGATACAAATATGGTAAATAAATTTGATAAATGGGTTTATAATGAAAAACATTATTCACGAATGTTTTTATATTCTGTTATCCGTGAACCAGATGTTTGAGGAATTAGGGTAGTGATAGCAGCTCCGTTTGGACCATGTGGTGGGTTATGGGGGATTAAATATTAAAAATTTATTTGAATGCCTCTTATGTAAGTGTGTAAATGAGGGGTTATGTATCCCATTTTTTGAAATTTTAGTGATTTTCATCCTTGAAGACTCTTGTTGATAGGTTGACAGAAGGATATGGCGAGAAATGATCCTCCAGTAGTAGAACAAGGGGCTCCATTAGAACCGGGTGAAGGTTTGGGAGTGAGGTTGCATAAAAACATTTCTTTCTTTATGTAGTTAATGGATAGAGACCTAGATAAGGTTGTGAAAAATATTTCAAAGTTGACTCAAGATTTATAGTTACATCACAATTTGAAAATCACCAGATAGGGTGGACCTGATGCAGTTCAGTTCTCTATTCAGTATATCCAGATGATTCTTATCCACATAGGAACTTCTTCATAGTAGAAAGTAAAACTGGTTTAATATATGTTTTTTGGTGATGTTAAAAATTGGTAGGACATAAATACATGAGATTTAATGTTTGGAAATATGATGTAGAAGTACATTTGGGATAATTTAATAGAGACATTTGTCTCTAAGATGCCCCAGTTGGAGAGGGTGGATCTGTTTGTGATGTTGAGGTTGGGAATAATGTCCATAATGGACTATGATGGATGATTCATAAATTTTTATTACATTGTTCATTTTTTTGAGGATATTAGTCTATTATGGTGAAATGTTTTTTAGATGGGCTTAAATTTGAGAATAACACCCATGTTAACATCATCCGATGAAATGTGTTTTCAGAGGTGGAAAATCATGATCTCATTTCTAAGGGGAACCTAGAGAAGGAATCTCATGGAAGTCATGTGTTTTTTGTTGGTTTTCCAGGAGGTACATCAACTGTGATTATGGAGGGCCTCTTTGAGAATTTTGATGTGGGAGATAGAACAAAGCATGGCTTGGGGGAAGGGTTTGTTACTTAGGGGATTACTTGAGTGCACTTCTACCAGCATTATAGGCTTGGTTACCATCATAGATAATTCCCCATGACCACCAATATAGTGTCGAGCTTGAAGATGTTTGGATCATCTACAACATATCTGTTTGAACCAACAAATGGTGAGAAATGTTGGGGGATCGTGGTAGAATATGATTGTTGAAAGCGGTCCTCTACAAAATATCTACTTGGTAGTTGGTGTTCTTTTTTCAACGGATATCTAGATAGTGGACATTATAATTATGAGAAAAGCACCCATAATACCAAATTTGTGTAGCTCAGGGACTCAGAATGTAGAACAGGGAAGAGTGGCATGACCATTCCATGCATTGAAGTCAACAATTGTGTGTAGTGAGGGAAAAACATTGAACATTAGAGGTAATAGTAAGGTCTGTATTACACATTCTATTTAATTATTTGATATAGGAGAATCTTATTATTTTATATCAATAAAAATTATGATTGTTTTGTGTTAGATAGTGATGTTAGTTAGTGGGGTTATGAATATTGATACACAATTTGGGTGTACGGTTAGGAGATATCTTTTTATGTAAGGGGAGTTCTCACGATGAAGGAGAGTATCATTTCAGTTGGGATCTATACATAGTTTAAATGTAAGTTTTGACTTGATTTTGGGTATGGATTGGTTATTATGATATTGTGCCCATATTGATGGGTGACATTTATGTATCCTGACAGTAATAGTTATTGTTATCATTGATATTAGGATATCAATTTGAGTCGTATGAGGACAGTTCCTCATCATCTGGGGGACCTCATCGTGCAGGTTGTAAGTCATTTGATAGATGATGGGGGTGTGAAGGTGTATGTATTTCCACCCATAGTAGAAAAATTTTTAGACTTGTTTCCTAATGAATTAATATGATTTCCACATAGGATGGATGTCGAGTATATGATTTAGATCATTCCTAGAACTAAGCCTATTGTCACTCCACTTTATAGATTGACACCAAAAGAGCTTCACAAGATTTTGAATCAGCGTAGAGATTTAATGGATTATGGATATATCCATCTCAGTATGTTACAGTGGATTTATCTAGTGTTGCTTCCTAATAAGGCTAACATGATGTTTTACTTATGTGTTGATTATATGAAGTTAAACCAGATAATAGTGAGGAACTTGTATCATCTTCTACATATCTCTGATAAATGTCACCAATTGTGAGGATCTTGTGTTATCTAAAATATTCACCTGAGGTCAGGGTAACATTAGTTGAGATTATATCGTTATCATATATCATGGATGTCTTTTATAAGCATGTGTGGATTTCATGAGGTATTTTGATGCCATTCTAGATAATTAATGCTAAATCTATGGTGGGGCATGAGGAACTAAATCATAGACGTATACCAAGACTAGTTTTTTTGTTATTTGTGGATGAATACACATGCTGATCATTCTCAACTTCTTAAAAATCATATTGAGTGTACTGAATGATCATCTATTATATTACAATATATCAATGTGTCTATTATAGATTTATGAGGTACATTTCTAGGTTACATAATCTAAAATCAAGTTCTACCAGTGGACATAATGAAGGTTAATGAAATGGTTTCTTCAGAGTCGCACATGAATATTTTTGACATTTTAGGCATTTTAGGGTTAGAAGGATACTATCATAGGTTTATCCGTGACTTTTCTTTATTTTCAACACAACTTTCATGCCTGAAAAATAATGGAGTTATTTTCTATTTGTTTGTATCATGTGATAATTATTATAAATAGTGGAAGAAGAAGTTTACTAATACGACCATTTTAATTCTACTTGAGCTAATGTATGAGTAAGAAGTGTTTTATGATGCATTCAATATTAGACATGGAGTATTGTGGATGAAGGGGGATTGAGTGGTACTGTATGGCTCACTGATGTGGATTCCATGTGAACATAAACACCCAATGCATAAAATCAAGTTAACTACAATGGATTATTCCTTGAAATTTTGGTGTCTTTATCGGTTGGGTGAAAAGCTTACTATATATACTGATCATAATATATTAATGTAAATATTTTCTAGCTGATATTTTAATCACTTAAAATGAAGGACGGTTGAGTATATACGGTCATTTTATTTTGATACAACATATACACAAAGGAAGGTAAATCGTGTTATTGATTCATTATGATGGAAACCAGATAATTATTACGATCAAGAATCATTTTTGGAGTAGAATTTGATGAAATTAGTAACTAAAATACATGTTGTGGTTTGTTAGGGCCAAGATTAAATGAACATTATATCAATATCAGTGGAATCCACACTTTTAAACCAAATTAGGTTGTAAAAATGTGATGATCTATAGTCTTTTCAATGAGGGAAATCCATGAATGCTAGGAGTCTCCTTCATATTGGACTATAGATTTGGATGATGTCAACAATGTAAAAAAAATATGTGGTTGTGCTTTTGGGTATGATTGAGGTATTGATGCCTGAGTTTCATGCATCGAAGTGGGTACTGTATCCTAGTTTTACAAAAATTTACCATAACCTACATCGACAATATTGGTGCTTAGGCCTGATAACGTAAATTAATGGTATTCTGATATGATTATACACCACATCATAGGTTAATAATATACATAAATAACTCAATGGATAACTGCAATAATTTCCTATTCTGAAATGGTTGTGGAACAACATTGACATGGGCTTTGTGTTGGGACTCCTGAGGATTCCTTCGATGAATGAACCAATTTGGGTGATTGTTGACATAATAATGAATATATCACATTTCATTTATATCCAATATACTATCTTGGTTTATTATTTGGGGTACATGTATTTTCAAGATATATTACATTCTCATTGAATTCTATGGAATATAGTTTCATATGGTGACTAATATTTCACTTCCAGTTTCTAGAGACACTTGTAGAAGGTGCCTGGTACACATGTATTATTGATTACACCTCACTACCCACATTAAAATGGGTTTTAAGAGCATAATATATAGGTTTTGAGTTTATGATATGAGCATTTGTACTCTATTTTGGCGGGTCTCTGAAAAAGGTCTTGGAGGTCATTGTGTTGACCTATTAAAATAGTTATCAAGAAACTATTCAGATTAGACCATGTGCAGATATTTATGGTAAAAAAATTAACTCTATGTTGTATCTATGTAGTTTAGTCATATTTTTTTCACCAAGTCTCATTTAGGAGTTCTCAAAGATGTTTTAATTGATTCAAATTTTATTTATACAGCTAAAAGTAAAAAAGAAATTGTATGATGATTGATATCAATCACACCTGGTATTTAATGTGCATTGTCATGTGTTCCTTCAGGTGTCGACCAGATTGAGTCCTTATAGGATTCAAAGGCAGTATATGTGAAGCCTAGTTATATTGGACAATTTGAGGTTGTAGATTGAATCAGTCTAGTGGGGTACATATTTTCTCTTCATGAAAAGTGTTGTTCTGTGGATAATGTTTTCCATGCGTCATAACAATGGTAATATCACCTGTAACCATCTATTTTGATCGATGTTGATTATTTTTAGATAGATTTGGATACTTCCTCAAAGGAACTTCAAATTAGTGTTATAGATCACATTGAGAATGTCTTTTTGGGAAATATTGTTTTGATAGATAGAGTATTATGTCAACATGGTCAAGTTCATGAGGGAACATGGGAGATAGAAGAATATAAATTGGATTATTAGACTGATATTTTAACCTTGTAATATTAGATAAGCTTGAGAGTATATCTTTAGGATTTGATATGATAATGTAGGGAGATTTTATGATTTTAAACCCTATTTATAGATGAGTCGTGCAAATTTTCAAGAACTATTTAACCTTATTCTATGAATAGATTGGGTGGATTTTGAATTGGGGTTACATTCATTGATTTTGTAGACGTTTTGAATTCCATGGGTCTACGCATGGATGGTGCATGGATAAAGAAAACTATGTTTCTTACCATAGGAAATCAGGTTCCATAGTTATTGTGAGACATGAGGTGGTGCACTATTTCCACATTGTATGACCAAACCCTACAACCTCCCTCCCAAAAACATGAACCGTCTAATATAGGTGTTTTCTTGTTTGGAACATTATTTTTCAATATATGTGTCACATATGATAATATATGATCAACCTAATATGAGGCATAATGTCAAGGTTCACAATATTTAATATGGTTCACCCATACCTAGGAAACCATTCATGTGGGTGAATAATTACCTAAATATTTCAAAAAAATTACAAACCACTAGTATTTTCCCCAAATACACCTAGCTCATCCCAAAACTATTTCATTTTATATAAGAGTCTCCTTGGATGATTCCTTGTCTACTTGAACATCATTATTTAATAATCAATGATTTTATTGAGAGATCATTTTCCCGTTGGTATGTAAATTTTCCCTCATTTCGATTTACCTCTCTTTTATCTCTATTACAGATAAAGATAAATCATTTATCCTCTATTGGTGATGTTTTAGATATATGTTTTGATGAATCTTAATCTATTTGATCTTGATCTGAGTATTTGATACTAGATAGGCGAGTTCGTTGTGATCATTAACATTCCACTTTAGTTTGGGGATTTATTATTTGGTGAAGGCCCATAAACTACCTAAATATAGGTGGTCTAAATTTAAATTCACTTAGTATTTTATTTTAATTAATTATATGAAATTTTTGAATTTCAATTTCCACATTTTCAATTGAATCAAGATTTGAATTGAATTGATAGAATGATTCGTTAACGGTTTTATGGAATTGGTTAGTTAATGGGTATATGGGAATGACTGATAATTGGAAATAAAGGTCTGGTGTGCTTAGTATTTAAGGATTAATGGTAATTATGATTAAAGGATAATAAATGGTTTAGTGTATAATTATTCAAATTATTCCCTGTGATTTAAATGGAGAACCATGATTGTCATGTTTAATTGAAATGGGGAACCATGATGATAATGTTTTATAAGAATGATAATAATGATTAACCTTGATCAATGTGATATTAAGGATATATGTGATATAAGTTAGTTTGATTGATAAATGGGGTTTGGGACAATGATTGAAACTCCAAATATCAAAGGGGTTCTAGAACTGGCATTCTATGCCCAAATGCATGCATGTTAATATTACTTTATGGGACATGGACTGGTGATCCAAATACCATTAGGGTGTGGATAGGTATTGATGCTCAGAAAACCCATTGGGTGCTATAAAATAAATTATTAACACATGACTTTTTTATTAGATTTTCATTTATAGTAGCCGTAATACGAAATTAGAATGAAATATATAATAGAAGCCCAGGTTATAATGAACAGTGATTCCCTCTATGATATGGTTTAGACTCTGAAACGGGCCATAACTGGTATTATTGGTTTGGGTGTAATTGTAAACCCACGAATTAATTCATTTTATTAAAATATAATTAAATTGTGGAAATTTTTTACTTATAATTTTATTTCATTTATTATCTGACTTAATCAATTATTATAGACAAGGTATTGTTTAGTCGTTGTGGGTGGTGGCCTACTGAGTAGTACTCAAACACAACATAGAAAGTATTATAAGTACCCAAATAGACATCATGTCTCATGAGTGAATAAGGAAAATATCCCTATGTTAGAAGGTTCAGTTGAGAGGGATCATGGATGAGGGAACATTACATGTCGTTAGGACCCTTTTTGGAGTTTTTAGTGTGTGTTCATATTGGTTTTTCATATTTACAGATGACTCGTATATGGTATAGAATATCATTTACATTGTTTTGGATATTGTTTTCCTCTTTGGGTTCATAATGTGATACTGGAATATAGTGGTCATGGTATTATTCTTCATAATAGATATTTTATTTGGTTATTATTATTTTAATATACTATTATGTTACTTTGTTATAGAGTGTATAGTCTCCAAATTTTATGTATAGGACCCACACTGATAGTTTTGTAACTCAAGAATATGGGAGGCACAACTGAGGTCACATAGAGAGCCATATCGAAAAACTAGCATGTGTAACATGGGTAGTGATGTCCAATTTTTTATGACCAGTAGTGTTGTTGGAGTCATGTTCAAATATGAAATGACTCAGTGAGGTAGTGGGGACCACTAATCATGGGTTTAGGACTCCATAGACATAATTTAATATGGGACAGTGTTGGACATCATTTTTTGAGGAGGTCATCACCATAGAAAGGCACTGTTAATGGTGTGAGATACAATCAGTTGGTGGATGTGGCTCCCTGGATACATTTGGGTCCATGGACGAAAATTATTGACTAAAGGCTATTTTTTCCTTTAGAATGTCATGTTTTTGAGATGTATAAGGTCATTCTTGAAGAATTCTATGTAATGTGTGACTGATTTTGATTAATCAAATATTTCAGCAGATGATGGTTTGAATAATTGAATTCCCAGTGACTTCTGATATGATAATGGGCATGTTGATGGGTAACCAGTTATATTTGACTTGTTATACAGGGTGAATTAGTCATAAAATGGTGCTTGGGTGTTATTAATTGAGATAATACTAAGGGTTCTATAGGGATGAATATCTAGGGATACATCATTCTATTCTTGCGTTGTTCAATTAAGGTAAACACTCCCCCATAAGCTTTGAGTACAATGGAATTATGTTTCATATTATATGAGGGATTTGATTATGGTCATTTATTAATGAATTTTCTATTATAAATATGGATGTAAGAAATGAAAATTCTAGTAGTGACCAACTATTATGACCCTCACACCCCTCACAGCCCCCCCCCCTCAAGAATAATACGAATTCTATGAAATTTATATTAGGTATGTGGTACAGACACATGGGATGGAACATATTGAGATGGGTTGTTCCATGGTGCATATAATAATCAATTGTTGGGATAGGGGTTAGACCATTCTAGGTTGTAGATAATTTTTACTTTTGTATGAATAATTATATTATCTACCCATGGGTGATCTGTATTTTTTGGATGCTATGTAGGCATTATGTAAAAAAAAATTATTTTATGATTTTTTTTCAGTTTTTGTGGTTTTTGATTTATATTATTTTAGAGTGAATTTATTTATTGATACCATTATCATTATAATTAACTCATAAATAGACTGTATATTCCCCCAAATATCACCTTATTAAATCCTCTCTCCTAGTAAACATCCTTTAAAATATGGGGAGGTGTGACTAAATCATTGTGGCCCTCTAGCATGGAGAACGTGTTATGTGGCTCCTGGTTCGGGATGGTATACATTGATTCGTCTTTACCCTGGATATGTAGGATTCCTCGCTATTTTGTAAACCCAGGATCTAAAATCCTTCCATAACCAATCCATATTCACTATGAATTCTTTCTCAATGGGATATATTCATTATGAGATAGCTATTTTTAAATTACCCATATTCCTTTTGAAACTAATTAGAAATGGGTTTTCCTAGATATTCCCCACTTTATCCATTTCTTAGAATATTAATCGTAATAGTCCATTATATGAATTTTATATGGTTAAAAGTGGTTCTGGATTAAAAATCATAAAATAAACACTAATATACCTTTTCACATTACCCTAAAATGAACGACTTTCCCTGTTATGTAAAACCAAATTACCTAGATTCAAATTCCATTCATTTTCATATGTTGGAATCCCCACTAAAGGGTTCTGTCATAACATCAAATATATTTATACCTATATGGAAATGATAATCTTCAATGTCCCCAATGATGTTCTTTTAACCATAGGATCACATTTTAATAATAGAAATATGAAAAACCTTTAATATATATATATATAAGTCCGTATCAATGAGGAAACTAATATATATATATATATATATTTCTATAGATTGTGAACCTTTGATAAATATAGATGTTCGCATAATCTCATGGTATTGTTTGAATCACTAGCATGATGGTAAATAGTCCACCATTTGGATTTGGGATATATTGAAAATAATATCTAATATATATATAATTTTTATAGTAAGAAATAATTCCCACTATAATAGTGTGAAGAGCCAGAACTACCATCATCTTGAACAATACACACCTGAAGAGTAGATGGTAAAAATAGAAAAAAAATCACATGCCTTCAAAAAACATGCACGCACCATCTCAAAATAAGTGGTATGTGTGACACATAAAAAAATTAAAAAATAAAATACATATAGAAATACATATTTGATTTTTCTTAATATCCAATAAACAATTCATGAGGATCTATGATGTCATCAATCATCTAGGACCTTGGTAGAAAATATACAACTCTTAGGAGAACCAAACAATAACAAAAGATATTATAAATAGAAACATTGGATTATATATTATTATTTCCTTTCAGATCATCTATTATGGTTCATTTATAGATTAATGGATTAATTGAATAATGGAAGAAGAATACTAATAAAACTACTATTGAAATAAATCATATCACTATAAATAAATCTTATATCTTCACTCATTATATTGCTAAAAAATTATCAATGAAATATTCCACTTCATTTGAGATCGTTCATTATGGACCTGGTATCTTGTGATTAATCCACATGTGTAATTATCCTCATATATCATATAATTTTCAATAATATATCCTCTCTCCATAGATAATATTAGATTCTTTCATTGATCTATAAAATATATCTCTCCTTATCTTCTTATTTAGGATAATTATATCCACATTTTAAATGTATTTCTCTTTTTTTAAATTATAATTTCATGTAATATGTTATGATGTGCATCATCTAGTGTTCTTTGAAATTTATATATGATTTAGTTTTTTCAATACATAATACAACCATGGTTATGTTGTAATGAACATAATGTAATATGATCTTTGATATAAGAAAGCATTATTCTTAAATAGGAGGCACCATAGTAATTATAGACAAGCTTATAATATTCTAAATCTTGTTTTATTATTAACCATGTAAATTAAATACACTAGATCATAGTAAATGATAATGACTTCTATAATACACTATGTCATGCCTATAGATATATCAATTTTGTAGATAATGATACATTGATCTGCCTCTAAAACATATTCTATGATGAACAAGTTTTTTAGTGATATTTTATCATATATGATTATATTCATTGTCACTTTTGATGAAAATAGTGCTCTCCATTATTTCATCACCCCTTAATATTTTCATACTTTTTATTACCTATGTAGTAAACCAATATAATTCTATATGCATTAAATTATTAGTAATGATATTATTGAACAAATTTTAATTTGTTATGTCATTAGTAGTGATTTATAATGGAGAATATAGCATCATATGTAAATATTTAGGATATTTTTATTTTCTGTAGAATCTCACGAACCCCATATTTTAAAATCATGATGTCATATTTGATAAATATATCGTGAAATCCTATGCTTTTATTTATAGGTTCCATGTTCTCCATATACATGTGGTATCATAACCTCTGACATTAATTGTGATATTTTGTGATTGTTTGTTTTACCTGATGATGTGGACTACCAAAATCACATGTATTGTTTTTTAAATATCCAACTACAGAGTTATATAACATGTTAATTCATTATCGTAAACCATGATAATTTATTATTATTCATTGAAAATATACTAAATCAAACTAAAACTATACCATTTTCTCTCATTAAATAACTCTTAAAACTCATATTCTTGTTATGTTATTTATAGTTTTATGATATTCCAATATTTTCTTTGTTTCATATCAAGAAATTAATATAAATATATATAAAAAATTATTATCATTACTCAATTTTTTATAACTTGTTATTATAACCCCAATTATTATCCATAAAAGTAGGAAAAAATACATAAAATATGGAAGTTGAATACACATTACAATAATTATTTGACTTTATTATATTCAATATTTACATTTATGAAATATGTTTTTAGTGGAATCCTTTAGTCTTTCCATTACTCATTTAATACAATATTTCATCTCATAACCAATGATATTATATTATAAATTTGTCAATAAAAATGTGGTCTCAATGTTATTATATACTATAACATTTTATCATTAGTTAGTTGGACATTAATGAAGAAACAATATTTCATTATCAATGAAATCCATAAACTTTTGTATCATCATAATTTATTCCTTTTTTAGTGCATGTCATCACATACAATTCCTTTAAATTTTCATATCATTAGTTTTGAGGTGTTTCAAATTAAAAACATCCCATTAATTCATTAATATTATCATCATAGTAATAAATATAAATCATTGTATGTATATTAGATAACTCCCAATTACAACACAAAAAAGTTATAGACATTGATGTTAGTATTCCCTTCAATCACGCTTTGTATAATAATGAACTATACTGGTTGTCTCATTTTATTTTCCTACTAATGTATCTTAACAATATTTCTTGATATTATAACATAAAAAAACTTTTCCAGATGACATATACCCATCATATTATACAATCTTGAACTCATATATTCACCTATCTATAACAAAATATTAGATTCACAGTCCTTGTTTTCAAAATTTATGTAACAAAATCAATGTAGATCTTGGGAAACCAAATAATTTCCTACTTAAAAACATTCTTCTCCAGTATTTATATAATATATATATTTTTATTAAATAATTAAAACTAAAAACTCATTGAAACACCTATCTTAACGGTGCATGTAACAATTTCATTTGGAGTACTGTTTAGTGATTGTTTTGGGAATATATTAGTTGTATACTTGAATTAACATGAATGAAAACCTAAAATTAAAAAATGGCAGTATTTTTCTTTAAAAAATATCCTTAAAATCATATTATAAATCCCAACAATTCACTACTTTTATTTACAATAAACTATATTGAATTCCAACTGTCATATAGTTTGATTGAAGACTATATACAAATCCTCATACAATTATTCAATTCCACACTTAAATATAACATAATATATTATGTAAGAAATAAAATCCCCATATATATATATATATATATGATAATAAAAAGGGGAGATTTTACATGGTTCTATTAAAATTGAATATAAAAATAACTTCCACTTATTCCCAAAGTAAAACAAATATTATAATTTATCAAAAATGAGATAAATTTTTGATTAAATGATTAATTTCCATTTTTTAAATAAGGATATGATTATATAACATGATATTCACTAAAAAAACATGTATAATAGATTGTGTATGTCACAAGAATTATCCAAAATCATTATATAACTGAATAAAAGTATATTTTAGCATGACTTATTTTATAACTTATATAAAATCCCAATAAGTGAAATATTTTAATAATTTTCATATAAACACAAAATGTGAAAATGATATTGTTAATGTATTTTTAATTAAACCCAATATTAAAACAACGTAAAGAAAATAGAACATGTGTTGGGACATAAATCATCCTAATCTGACTAGTGTAGAAAACTAGAACCCTTAATATTTATGACATACCTTCATGTTATTCTAATACAAACTCCAATTTTCATCCCCTTCTACAAAATTCCTCCTACATCATCACCCTTTTGTAACACTCGAGCCCCATCTTCCAACCAATATCACCATCCACCCAATCTTTTATTGTATTCATCATCCACCATTTTGGTTATCCCGTTTTCTGTGAGAAACAACATCTTTTATTTTCTCAAAAAAAATTAATGAATGAATTATATTATGAATCTTAAGAGAATTCGAAACCATTTACATTATCTATTATGAAATAAGTTGTTTTATTTTTTTGAGTTAAATGTTGAATTTTTGGGATTTATGTGACTTTTTTTAGTATTATTTATATATATATTGTAAATTAATAGTTATGTCTATTGAATTTATACTTCTATTGACTGATTTTTTTTAGTTCAACGTTTAATTATATTCATTTATAGGTTAAATATATTTACATATTCAACATTATATATCATTTTATGTATAACGATTATGATTTAGAATAAAAATTATATAATTTCTATATAGATTTACATGATTATGTGGTTTAATATATTTGACAACATATTTTTATGTTCTACATATATATATATATATATGATTATATGTGCACAATTTATATATTAAAATGTTTTATATAATTAAAATTTGAATATTTATATTTATTTTAAATTAAATTTTTATTCAACTTTATTATTTTTATATATTTATATGTTCAAAATTTATATATCTATGGCTTTAAATTTTTTTATTTAATGATTTATATGTATATATGTTTTCATTTTTCTGTTCATATATATATATATATTAAATCTATATGATTTAAATTTATAGTTATGTATTTATATATTATTAATCTTATATATTAATATATTTTCAATTAACACATTTATATTTTATATGTTTAAATTATTTAAATTTATAAGTTTATATGTATTTATTTTTAAATTTCATATGTTTATATATTTTTCAAATATATATTATATTTCTATATTTTAATATGTTTTTATCTGTGTATATGTGTGTGGTTATAAGTATATATGTTTATATTTCAGTTAATGTATATGTTTTAAATTTATATATTTATATTTATTATTATTTTATTATATTTTATATTTGAATTTTTATTGGTAATTATTGGATAATAATTACTAAATTTCATGGAGAACTAGTGATGAATATAAGAAAGGGGTTGTCAATTTCATGGAATTTTCTAATTTTAATGCTGGAAACATAGAAATTTATTTTAATCAATGAAAGGATTTCTTGAATATTAAAAAATTTGGTTCCAAAAAATCAAATATAGTTTTATTTTCTTTGGTTTTAGTTATAGTTATTGACTTTGGATCTGGATTGATGATATAATATAGATTACACGATATAAATCTGATTGAGATATGTTGTACGAGACAAAGGATTGTCTAAGTTAATTAATAGATGATGTTGGAATTCAAACTATTGAAAAAAAATATAAATTGTTGAATTATTGTTTATAAATTCTGAAAAAAATATTTTCATGTGGAACTAAATTTACAATGTTACTAGAAATGCTAGTATTTTTAACATAAATGAATTAAATTGTTGAGGAAAAAAAATTTCATTTAATTTCTTCAATTTTAGATGATAAAATTCATGAAAGAAACCATATACTTAATTATAATAAAAACCAAATAACAAATTATGTCCAATATGAATAGGGTATATGAAAATAAATCGTTTCATGAATGCTGGTCTTCAATATATGAAGTAATAAGATGGTTAATCAAAATGTACTAAATATGATACATTATGATGGAAAATGGGTGGAATATGAAACTCTGATTCATTACAAAGGATATACTGCCAAATTATTTCTAATTAAATATGTTATTTAGATGAATTCACCATTTAATGTATTTATTTTCAAATTAAAATGATAAAAATTTGATGAGAGGATATATAGATGGGTGAATATTCGATGCAAAATTTGGAAACCATGTTGATTCTCTATAATAGAATAGATATTATAAATCAATTCATGATTTCAGAAATGAGAATAGAAATATTAGGATATTAATATTTACATAACTAATGAATCCTTTTCATAACCTTAGTAGCCAACATAGTTTGTGTCATATTAGGTTGGTAGTTTTAAAAAAAAATTCCCTCATATATTTATGAATGAATTATATGTTATGATGATATTAAAAATTTATAAACTAAGAAAACCAGTAAATGAAATAAATGTATATCTATCACCATTCATTGATTTTTTAAAATTTCTAAGGGGGTATATTTTTATGTGTTTTACGAATACAAGAAATAGAATTTTCATTGGTTTGTTATGGTAATGGTCATTGTAAAAAAAATTCATTCACATGATAACATATTTGGATATAGTGTTCATGGACATAGATATTATCGATCTTAAGTAAACGTGGCGTCATATCATCAATTAAAGAATATGATATATATGGAATACATTGTTCATTGAATATTTCAAATAATTAGTCTCCCATATGGAATATTAAAATTTTCATTTGAAGGATTCAAAAATTTTCACATCCCATAAAACGTTTTTTAAATGAAGAATATTATATCAAGGGGAAAACATCAATATATCATTTGGGAAAATAGAATGTTCCGTTCACTAAAAAATTAAAAGATGAAGTAGATTAAATTGTATCATATACTATATTCGTGATTTTTATAGTTATCAAATAGCATATTTATTATGCACGTTAATAATAAATATGTGACATATAAATTAGAAATTTATTAGATATAAAATTTATTAAAATATATAGATTGAATTAAATATTAAACATTATATAAACTGCAATACATATAGAGTTATTACCAGTTATGAAAGGAAAAAAGACCATATTTACACTCATCCTGTCACCAGAAAAACATGTGTGAAAGGATTAATTTATACCAATGTTATGATGTTATTACAGTACATAGTGTGTATTGTTGAAATGTGAAAATTCAGGTTTCATTAAAGGACATAAAGTATATTGTAATAAAATCTAATGATATTGATGTATTTATGTATTTGCTACTACTAATTTCTGTATGTTGATTTTTTAATATTTTTATTAAAACTTATTTCCTCAAGTTATGATAATTTCTCAATTAAAATTTCAAAAAAGTAAAAGACCCAAAATTGTTAAATGTCAGGGATAATGTAGTTATCCACATTCATTTTTAAGTAGCGATTTATTTTCAACAATAATTAATTGATATAATAGTTCATCTAGTAATTAATTTTTTATTAAAGATATGGTTATGTGGTCCTCAATTTGTACATTTGATGTAACCATTAAAATAAAATAAATAATTTTTTAAGGGGAGTTTTAAAATTTGTATCAGATAGAGGCTTGTATTAAAAAAAATATTTTAGAGGAGGTGGTAGAGTTTGGAACAAACTGTATATATAATGGGGTTATTATTTTTCTACCCATATCTCAACATATACTAATCAATAGGGAATGTAAGGGGATTTTTGGATTGAGTGTAAAGTTATATTGACATGATTTCACAATCCAGGTTGATTTGTATAATTTGAAAAACATTGATGACAATAATCAATATATATCCTCACAAATTATGTATTTTTTGGAATTATATCTGAATAAATGAAATTTTATTACTAAATTACCATAAAATTTAATTATTATTTTTAAATAAAATTATATCTATTTTTTCTGTAATATATTCCTTCAAATAGTACTATTGGGGCCCATAATTAAATGTGATCAAATGATGTAGTTTTACATTAATTTTTATATATTTTAAACATAAAATTATAACAGCAAGGGTACTATTCAAAATTGGGAAATAAAAATCATCGCTGAAGTATTACATTTTATGCGTTCAAAATTTAAAAACACATTTTTGACATCAAAAATATATTTTATAGATTTTTAGGATATATGGAAAATTTATTATTAAAATTTAAGTAACATTATTTTAGTGTAATTTATTTTAAAAAAAACTATGTTGTGAATCCATGATGACTATGTATTTAAAATTATTGAATTGAAAAGATATAGTTTCCAAGAGGAAATATTTAGAATAATGACCCAAGATATGTATATATTTTAATGTTATTTACCCATCCAATGATATGTTATATATGCTTTTGTAGCGTGAATATTCATTTGGGTGGTACGAATGTTGATAATTTAGTGATATTATATGAAATTTATTTATCTATTACACAACTACTAATGGATTATGATGAAAAAAATACTGTCATGTTCTATTCTAAATGAAAAAATCACATAGAAGGGATATAGAAGAACTATGTATTAATATTCTAGTAATTCATGTATTTCTTTGGTTTTTTCAACGACACACATGTAAAAACCATATAATTTTAACTTAAATATTAAAATAAATAATATTTGAACATTTATCATTCTATTATATTAATTATAATATTGATTGGTTTTGTTTACACATTTTTTGATTGAATAAGTCTTACAACATTATATTACTATGAATATTTTTTCAAATAATTCATTTTTATTTATGCACTTTTCATCAATTTTTTTTTCTAAATTATATAATTTACATTTTATTATGAATAATAAAATGTATTACTCATAAAATTAAATTAATTATTATCAAATATATAAACATATAATTTCAATAAAGTATCATTCATTTAATAAAATTGTTAACATAAATGAAAAGCCTCATAAACTGAGGAATGTGTATGTCTCCTCTTATAAATGTATCTATAGAAATAAAATAATTTAATGAAATTAAAGATTAAATTTAATACATTATTTATATCACTATCAATGTTCCTAATATTATTGAGAAATATTCAACTTTTTATAAGAAAATATTTGATGTCAATATATGTGGGATTATATGTTTATAAAAACATTCACTTTCTAAGGTGATCTATTAGAGAATTCCAATTTAATTAAATGATAACAGAAACCCATTCATCCAAAAAATTAAACTATTTTATTAGTTTCATATCCATTAAGAGTATATGTATGGCTTTTATATTATATTCTGATATTGATGGAATTGACTAGATGATGAAAAACTGGTTATGGGAGTTTGTAGTGGCATAATATCTCAACTAAAAATTTTTCTAGTGGTAAAAATATTTTATATTTCATATGAATAACATTGGATCAATTAAATTAAAATTCACATTTGAATTTACCAATATGATCCAAAATTATTATATGAGGATGTAATTTAGAAAACTTTAGTCGGAGAGATTTCAAATCTATTTATAAAGAATGAAAATATATGCATGAAATATGGGTTTTCAGATGCAGAGACATAGATGAAGTTTTTCAGTCACCGGTAAGAGGAATAATTTTTTGTAAGATAACTATTACTAATAAAATAAATTTGTAAAATTATTTGTTAATTAACTTATGTACTATTCAATTATTATTATTATGTAATAGGCATCTTATAGATCTCACCATGTGATTATGGAGAGAATGTGAACCATTATACTTTGGAATATGGAGTTTAACATTTATAAGGGTAGTAAATAATTGATAAAGAGATTTATGAGTTAAGAGAAAAATCGATTCAAATAACTTAAATTTGGTCCTTTATCTCCCTTCACACTTCATTATTAATAGAAAAAATAAAAAATTAAATATTTCAGATATATTGATCCCTCCCAAAAAGTAGTTGATAATATTGACATAAAATAAGAATAATTTATCATAAATATTAATATTTTATAAATTCATCTAAATAATAAAAATAATTAGGTATATCAGATTAAAAAACCTCTCAAAAGTAATAAATATAGGGTGCCACTATACTTAATGGTAGTGTAGACATTACTATGACTACATTTGGTAATAATGAACACTATATCAATGTAAGAGGATATAAGATGGGTGTTAATTTTAGAATTTTTTACATCCTAGTACAACATCGGTGGAAGAATAATAAAAGAGTGAAATAACTTCCTTAAGGACTTATATTTCAAAGAAGAGTTAATTGATATAAAAAAGGAATTTAAACATATATAATGTCTATATTTTTTTAATTCATGATACAAATTCATCCTACATAACCTTCAGCCACAATCCTTCACATCATCATTTATAATTGATTGTGTACTGTGAGTTCAATATTGGGGATCCCATTTTAAATATTATACCATACATAATTGTACATAATTTTATGGATTCTCTTTTGGAACTATAAATACATATTCATGATAATACCACATTTATAAATGGGAGAAGGACTGGATAATACATTGATCTTGGAGTTTAAGAATTGGAAATGAGTGCTTCAGCATGTGGTTGGTTAGTCAGAAAGGGGACTTTTCCAGTGGGAATGTGTGGTGGTCAGATTAATTAATATGGATGATGTTTAAATGATGTTATTAAAGAGTCCATATCTTTTTTGGCATATGACTATGTAAGCAACACTATTCACTAAAATCATTGGTCTGATTCTTATTTATAATAGATATTGTAATTCATCATGTCATGTGGTAGTTCATCATTTTAAATAGGATGGATGGATTCTCATTTTATATTGTAACACAATAAAATTTTAGAATATTTTTCCTTTAAATAAATATTATTTGTTTGATAGTATTCTTGAAACACAAAATCAAGCATAAAACAAATAATGATATATTATATATTAGAAGTTATATTTTTTATACAAATTAAAATAAAAAAATTAGGAAAAATATTTATAAAGTGTTTATATAATTAATATACGTTGATTCATATATATCCAACTTTAAGTCAATTAATTTCATTATTTTGAAACATAATTTTTTAAATAGTTTTTATTTTATTTTATTCACGATAATTATAATTAAGTTGTGATATTTTTAGAAATTTTATTTTAGGAAATTATTTTCATTTCTAAAACCAACATTTTAATATTCTTTTAGGGTAATTTTCGTTGTCTTTTCATAAAATGATTTATTTTTTAGTGAATAGTGATAGGTACGGAAAATTATATAAACTATATTTTATTTTCATGAAAACCTCCAATCATGTAATTAGTTTTACCACAAATGAAAAAAATTATCTTTTAATTATAAATAATTTAATTAATTACATATTAATTATTATTATACATTAATTTTTTATAAAGACATTTTTTTAAAAAAACAATTTTTTTAATGTTGATATTAACGAAAAAAAAAGTTATTTTTTCTCAATGAATTGAATTAATAACTATAACATAGTGATTTAAGGAAATTTATAGATAAAATATTGAATTAAATATTTTTTCATAAATTTTATGGTTTTAAAAGGAAATGAATGGATATAAATTTTGTTTTGTGGTTAAAATCTATTTTTCATAAATGTTTTTTAGTTGTGCATAACACAATTAATAATGCATAATTTTAAATATATAAATTTAATTTTATGTAAAGGATTTTATATTTGGAATCGTAACATTTATTATAATTTAATTGGTTCTACATAATTTTATTATAGTGAATTGTAAAATATTAGAATTTTGTTACCACGATGATGGTTAAAACAAGATTATTGGTGGGGGAATTAAACTGATATATAAGTGTATGATTTATTCCAAAACATGTATAATATTTATTATATAAAAATATTACTACTTTATATTATCCAATAATCAAATAACTTGAAATTTGGTGACACTTTCCCATAAAAGTGACCTTACATCATTGATATATTTTATGAAATTCCATGTGGGACCCTCTTACCAATTATAAAAGGGAAGCTTTTCCCTCCTTTTTAACACCATTTGAGATGTATATTATAGAAAATACTAACCCAATAACCTTTCTATAATCATTTCCTTTATCTTACAGATTCTTTTGTTAACATAATACCCATCTTTCTAAGATTAATTCATATTCCAATGGAGGAATATCAAGGAAGAGGCATAAATCTGAACCAAGCACATTCAATACTATTTCTCATTATACATCCTTTAAAAATTTGGTATCTATGAAAACATGATTAATTAAATATAAAAAATATACAAATATATTAATATGTTGATGGTTCATCTATTTTACACCCCTTATCCATCAAACGGGAAATAAACATCACCCATGCTTACATGTGGACTACCACATCTATCTGGTGATATGATTCATTTTCCATCACCATATTTTTTGGATTGAGAAAATAATGTATATAATATTTATATGTGATATTTATAACATAATTATTATTATATAATTATAATATATTATATAACATCCCACCTAACATTCGACTATTATATGATAACATCACTCAAGTGTATATGGGAATATCCCCCTCCACCAATATATTTGATTTAGTTATCATTTTAATTTAAATTGATAGTAAAAAACAATATATAAGATGTAGAAATACGATTTTAATAAAATAATAATTATTCTAGAATTGTAATTTATCATTGAAATCTATTTTTTCCCATCAATCAAAATTTGGAAACGTCACTCACGCATACCTATACACTATATTCTCCAAATACTAATGTAATTAAACTTTCATAACCATTATAGATAGAATATTATAAACATGAATATTATATATATATATGATATTTATATCATTATTTAAAAAATTATTTAGCTTCCATGATCAAATTTCTTGGACCATGACAACCTAACTATAACGCTCAAAAAAATGAATCAATTGAAAGTTGAAATGAAGTCTATCGAATTGTTTATAAAATGGTGAAAAAATTTATAAGTGAATAATATATGATATTGAATGTATTAATTTAAATATTTTAAAAGGATATAACATGTTTAAAATCCTTATAAATTTTGTTATAGTGATTACAAATAAATTCACATTTTAGGCTTTTTCATCTTAGTTTCTCAATATTGATATTTTTTTTAAGGTTATGCAATAATTTTTTATTTATATGGTGTATTTACAACCCAATAATTTATTTGGAATAACAAATTATTTAATTAAATTTATTAATATAACATTTGTTTTTCAAGATTCAAATTACTTTTTATTAAACAATTCTTTAATTGGAAGGGTTTCTTTGTCTTATTTTCATATTCATGAGACATGATTGATATTGAAGGCCAACATTACTTTTATGTGGTGAGATTTATACCTAACAATTTTTTAATTATATATCAATTAAATTCAAGTTGTTTTAATAACTATATCATTTTCTTTCTTAACTTTTCCTTTAATTTAGAAAATTTCAATATTTTAAGGGTTTCCCATCACACATTTTTTTACATCATTCATATATAATATTCTACACTTTTTTTCAATTATATAGTGTATATAAAACAATTGTATATAATTTATGATAATTATTATGAAAATTATTTATATTTATAAATATGAATAATTTACTAACTTTCAATATTTTTTTATTAAAATCTTACAAATATCTAATGAGTTTGTACGTTCATGTTTTTTTGAAGTTATGTTATGTTACACACCTATCATGTTTTATAATGTGTGACAACATTCATTTTGTTATATTGTATCACGAATACACTTATTTTCATGGTATTAAATGTTTAATTTCAATATATTTATTTCATCGGGATTAAAAATCAATAGTTACCAAATTGGTAATGGTTTTATGAAACGATCTCATTTTTCTAGGATTGTTAATTCATAAAATATAGATTAAAAAATCTTATCTACATATCTATTAGCTACATTTATTTTTTTATACCCCATTTGTTGGTGGAGATCACATGTTTTACTTTAATTTTTATCTCATTAATTACTCAAATGACTAAAAGTTGTTTTTATGAAGTAGTAATTTATGTCACCCTTGAGTAAAAAATTCTTTTTCTTATATATATTTGATTTGTAAAACATTTTGAATTATGTTTTTCATATTATCCATTGATTTTTTTAATACATTTTTAGTAACTTTTTTCTTATAATAAATAAATCTTATATTTTATTTTATTAAATTAAATTTGGGTTCTGATCTGGCCTCCTGATATGGGTATGATTACAACTCATTAGGCCACATCCAATAGTGTATAAAATAAATCTAGTAAATGTTAGTGTATACAGTTCTATAAAGAAATAAAGACAATGCATAAATAAACAATTGTCACATTATCATTTATTATTTATTTAGTCATATTTACTCTTGGGTTCCCAAGCATACCCATACCTCAATAATGACTGCATGTCATATTAGTTCCCAAACTGTTCTCTAGGTAATATCTTATCTTAAATCCAACTAAATATTATTCTACAGATAAAATTATTCTAATGTGATATGATATCTCAGTACTTGATTTGAATCGTGTCGGTGGTTCGATGTATTATCATGTGACGCCGTACCTAGGAGAGCCATTATTACCATTCTTTAAATTCACACATACATGCCAAAGTTACCAGTAAAAAATTATTATGTAAGATAAGCATGGTACCATTATTAATTCCTAGTATAATGACCATGTTCCCATTATTATAATCATAAGTACAATGACCATTTTTCTAGTATACTTGTCATTTGAATGACAATGCTCCCAATCATTTACTCATAAGTACAATGACTATGTTACAATTAATAATACGTAATTAAATGACCATTCTCACATACCATTACCCACACAATTTATTCAAAAGTAATTATCCACATCATTTCCATTTCCATTTGAATAATAGGATAAATACATCAATATCCTTAAATAACTCCGCAATGAATTAAGTTTTCCAACCACAATAATGAATTCATCAATAAATAAATTAATAACACAATTCAAACCTCATTATTAATTTTCCATAATTATTCATCTCATTCTAAATATAAACTCTTTTTAATTGATCCAACCATTAATTATCAAGATCATTTTATCGAGGTCCATAATTAATTAACAATTAATTATATTAATATAGCCAATTCAATATCACATAATTAATTCCATGATTTATTATATGAATCTTAACCCCTAACAACCATAATAAATTTTCCCAAATTATCCATTCAATTGTGTATCCCTTGAGTCTCATGATAAATTCCTCAGTTAATCATTTAATTTAAAAAGGCATCGATAAATCAATTGGTCAACATAAAAAACCCAATTTTGTAATTCAAGTGATAAATAATGTTGTAAAGTCTATAATGTTTTATACATGCATTCAATCTGTGACTAAGGTAATTAGATTTTTAGACCACCTACATTAATTTGTTGATATATGTTAATTCAATGGAAATTCCCATAAAAATTGAGTAGTAAAATGACGTAGATTTGAGTTCCAGATCTAAATCACTAAATAAAGGTAAAGAATATCAAGATCTTGTCAACCTAGATATAGATCTACAATGATAGATCTAGATCTCAAAAAAATTATTAGATCTATATAATAAGAGGATAACCCTACAAAAATATTATGTAAGATAGAAGACGGAATGAGATACGCATCAGGATGAGATCCCTTTATAGAGAGAAGAGTGGATCAGTGATACAAGCATTGAATTTTCAAGAGTAGAGGTCGAATGACCATAGAACCCCTCAAGAGAGATTTGGAATTTCTCAAAAAAAAAATAGTTCAGATATAACATCAAAACAAAGGTATTTCAGGGGGTTATGGTATTTTAAAATAATATTTTGGGTGATTAATAATCACATGCACATTTTTCTGGGAAGGGGCGCATTGTTAAGAAAATTTTGCACTAACCATGTGTACCTCTATATACAGGGTTTCATGGTTACCAGGGTTTGGGTGCATCATTTTTCTAACTATGTGCTAGCCATGTGAACCTATCTACCTATGTTTACATGGTTTGCTGGGCTAGGAGCACAATTTACCATAAATATGTGATAACCATGCAAAAACCCTTTTTCTCAAAATTTGTTAAAAACTCTACCCAAACACACCCCAGTTTATAAATCCAAAAAAGTGACATAAATAAAACAAAATTTACATGTATTTGAACCCATGATAACTCCATAAAAGGTTTGTATCTTATACATTTTAAGGTATTTATTTGTGTATCTATAATTAAAGAGTTTCACCTTTTTCATTTTTTTCCTTTTCCCTTCTTTTTTGGAAGTTTTTCTTAGAAAAAATATTTCTTCCACAACTTATTCACATAAGATAGATAGATTTTCAGTTTTTTATTGGTGATTTTTCTATTTCAAATACGTTGCCCATATTTTTTTAATTTTTTCAATAAGGGAAAATAATAAGTGTTGGATTTTTAACATGATACCTTCCCAATACACAAAATGTTACCCACAAACATTTTTTTGATAGAGTATTACATCCATTCTTCCAAGATTTACTACATCCCCCACACACTTAAAATTTGAAATATCATGAAATATAAATAGTGTTTGTTATGAATGTATTAAAATAGATTGTATTGATTCACTATTATATAGTGGGAATTCATATACTCTGAAGAATAAAAAAAGATTTATTTCATGGTGGTTCTATAGAAAAGTAATTAACAATATTATTACTCAATAATTTTAAATGACGTTTTTCATATTCCTTACTTTGACATGTTTTGATGAATTTGCTACTAGGTCGAATAAACAAAGATCATTCAAAAATATGATCGCTATATAAATAATAATTATTTGATCTAGAAATATTCTCAAGAATAGAATATTTTTCTTGTGAAAATTACTCATTCCGTTAAATAAAAATAAAAAGTCAGTCATTTTTTTTCAAGTTAGAATTGTTTAAATGATAAATATATTTCATTTACAAGAATAAACTAATTCCATGAAATCATGATTCATTGATTAAATATCCACTACTCACTCTAGTAAGTTAATTAACCATTTTACAATTAAAATATTAGGAACATTAAAATCCCAAACAAATAATAATAGGATTTATAGGAAATTCATGTTTCTTAGATCAATGAAGTATAGTACGAAATATAAATATGGGTATCAAATTATCATTGAGGCCATATGAACCGATATTTTTTAAAATGTATTGGCAATTAAAAGGATAATGATTGGAAATGTATTTAAACTTATCAATTATTCATCAGATATGATACATAGTTCATGTTCTTTTAGTTCAATTTTCACCATTTTTAAAATGTCTATTCTATTATATATCCCCATTATTGCATTGAAATTGTTAATGGAACTCAAAATTATGAATAAAAATATTTTATAGTATATTCATATTCAATCATTGAAATATTTGTTATAGGTGAAGAGTAAAATCATGAAAAAAATATAGATTTCCTCCCTAATGGACTTTTTTTTAACATCACTGGCCTAAATCCAAATTTAAAAATATTAAAAAATCATAGACTACAATATTACTTCACCCCCAATTAATCAAATCATTTTCCTCGATGAATTTCAATTATTATTCATTTATATTTATTAAAAATGGAGTTACAACAATTACCCATGTCTAAAGGAATAATTAAACCGGATAGGACTTCATATTTAATCATTGTGAAGGAGTGTGATCTCATCCACTAGTTGTTGAGATATGATCCCATGTACCTCCTTAAGCCTCTATCCATTTGTATTGAATTTGGGTTCTCATATTTAATTTTAGATCATCATATAACAAAAGGGGTATACATGAATAATAGTATTGTGATATTCCCATCTGGAATGAGGGTTATTAACATCCTTTTATGTTGGGATTTTAATACTATCACTTGATCTCAATGGTCGAAGATTATTATGTGAATTATCTTAACATGGTCCATAATTAATCACTATTTATATATTGTTGAATTTCAAAATCTTCACACCTAATTCCATCTATCACTTGATGCTACTATCCCTTCTCTTTCCCAGCTTTATCGAGGTCTATATTCATCTCCCTTCCTGCCTATTAGACTATGTGTTCCAATTCCATTTGTATGTCACATCTCATTCTATAAAAAAAATATATAAATGGTCTCGTTCCTATGGTTGTGTTGAATGATTTACTATAATACCATATAGTGTCATCCGAACATTGTAGCTAGACCTTCCAGTTAGGATTAATAGTATTTTCAGTAATTCCTTTGACCTTTCTATTTAAGACATCTCTTTGGCGATTTGTTTGTGAATGTTATTGTGTTTTGGATTTATGAGGTATCCCATACATTTTCAAAAGCTTAAACTTCTTATTAGTACAAACAAAATTTACTTGGCAAAGATGTTTTTTTGTGGTACTCCAAACATATAGAATATCTTCTCTCTAACAAAATCAAAAACAAATTTAGCATCATTAGTCCTGGTGTCTCTTCCTTCCATGCATTTTTAAATATAATCTTTAGATAATAGAATATATGAATTACCGAATGACCTTGGGAATGGTCCCCTGAATTATATGCCTTGGACTTTAAAATTTGAATATAATTTAATTTTTTGAGATGTATTTCCAATAATTCTTTGATATTTACATATATCATTCATTTTTTACAACTATTATAGAATAAAAAATAGTCTTTGAATATGTCAGGATTTTAAATTTCATATTCTAAAACATCTCAGGCTATCCTCAAAGTTTTAAATTGGTCTCCCCATGATAATGTATGATATAATTCTAAAATGTGTAACTTTTTTTTCTAGAAATCACCTTCTTATTATATGATCATTACAAATATTCCCAATGAATAGGTATTACCAAATATTAAATCATGATTCATATTTAAGCTTGTGTTCCAAATTATAGTCATTATGAGATAGTACCTAAATGAAACTAAATAATTATCAATGTCTGTGCAATATGTAATTTCACCTTCTATAATTTGTTGAACGTGTATTTATTCATTTTTTGTGTTTAAAATTGGAATTTAAACTTCAGTGATGTGGGGTAATCAAGTCATATGCTTTACCCATTGATTTTGTGATCCTTTTTTGCCCTTAATCTCTAGGTGGAATTCTAATAAGATAAGAATATGTCTCAAAATACATGTATTCGAATCATAAATCTTCATTATAAACCAAATAGATACATGATAAAATAAAATAACAACATTAGTTCTAATTATATATGATTTGAATTTATCTAGATAAAATATTACTATCATGAACACATTTTTTATTATCATGTAGTTGATTTGCATAGAATCTAATATCCTTGACACATATGATATTACATGAGGCATCCATTCAATCTTTTGTGAGGTTTTGACTCTAATATCATGATTTGATGTGTCATAGAGTATCTTGAAATGGTAGTTACAGTTTTTTTCATTATTAGCAGTGTAAAAAATCATTGTTTATACTCATTTAACATTATTCCCCACCTATAAAGAAAAATAAACACAGATTAAAATAATTGTAATATCAAAAAGGAAAATAAATTTTGATGTTTTAGTAAATATTGACTAGAAACCATTGTGGCCTAAAAATGATCATACATTCTTAAGATAAGTCAGATTAGGTAATGATCTTATTGCATAAATATTTTACTTATCTGCCTCAATTCCTTAAACCAAGAATATGTGGCTTAAAAGTATTCCGTTATCATCTATTAAATAAAAATTTTCAATATTTAAAACATGATTTTTTTCAATTCATTATTTTAATACATTTTAAAATTACATAAGAAATGATTAATTTAATAATAAAAAATGAAATCATCAAGAAATATGTTATCTTATTCCTTAATAAGATCTCGCAAAATACTCACCATACACCATTGAAATGCACATGGGGAGTTTCATATCCCAAAATAATCCACTTTTATAATAATTTTTTAAAAGGATAGGTGATATGCATCTTCTCCTGGTATTATGGTAATATTAGTTCCTTGAAGTATCTTGAGAAACCATATAAAAACAATAGTAATTTTTAAAGCTAATATTTCTTGAATCCAATCTAATAATTTAATGGGGAGGTGATTTATTTGGGTAACTAGATTTATCATTAAATAATATATCCACACCATCCTTTTTTTGGACAGTCATGCAGATCAATTCATTTTCCTCATTCTTGAAAATCTTTAGACCAGATTTCTTATTTACCTCATGAATGGGGTTGACCTACTGTGAATCTAATATTGTGTAAATGATTTCATCTACTGAAAATTATTATATTTATTTCTTAACAAATTCTATAATGGTGGGATAAATGCTTCATTGAGTTTTTCTAACTTTTCAGGGATAAAATTATATAATTATTATTTGTGAGCATAACTTTGGGTGGATTCTAGGTATATCACATAAACTACATCCTATGGAATGGATTTTTTATCAAAGAGTTAATTTCGAGTATGTTCTTGGGAATGCAATAGGGTTATTGGAAATTATAATGGGTAATTTCACTCATTCTCTAAGGTAGAAATACTTTAAATCATAGGAAAGTTGATTTAACTCCAGACCTAGGGGTTTTATTCTATAGAAGTGATTGATTTGTGGATCCCTAATTCTAAATAATTGTTCCCAAGTTTCATTTAATCTTGTCTTAAAAAATCATAAAAAATTAGTCACTTTTTTATAATATTAAATTTGTATTCTCATGTTTTTTGGTAATGGAGCTTTTTAATGAAACATGCTCTCATAATTCATTGATTTCATCAAGCATACCTGAATCATCAATTGGTTATATAACTTATTCAATAGAAGATCACATAATGTGAGTGACTACTAGAAAGATGTTTCATTTCATCATTAATTTTGAATGTTAATCTACTATCACAATGTTCTATTGCGAGTGTTCCATCATGGACTTTGATTAGAGTATTTTTTGTATTCTTGAATTGTCTCCCTATGATGATGGGAGAGTGGCATGGTTCTCAATCTTCTTCGATGGTAAGAAAATAATAGTTTACTAGAATGATTAATCCTTTTACTCCTATGCATACATATTCTATAAGTCCATCATGGAAAATTGTATATGTGTATGCTCATTGTGCCAGCATGCAAGTAGGATTTAGTAATATGATCTACAAGGATAAAAATATTGAGGGAGATATAACATATATTGATTATCTAATATCACCTAATGAATATGTAAAATTTAATGGTCGAATAGTTTTTGGAATAGATAATTTCCCTGGATCTTGAATTTGTTTTGTATTAGTGGCGTAATCCATTATGAGATGATTATCCTATAACATATTCTATTGTTTCCATCATGTTTCCTTTATTTTATACAAATTTCTTTTAAAAAGTCATTCATTATTATTTTACATATGGCCTATAGTAGTGGTATATTGATATAGACTTTTTTTAAGTTTTCCAAAATTTCTTTTTAATGTATCTACTATTTAATCATCTATGAATCAGTAAATGTAGAAGGGAATGCTTCATGGAAAATATTTTTATCCCTTTGATTATACATTAATGTAAATTATGGGCTTCCCATATTGAATATAGTTAGGGATCCTTTCATCTTTGGGATGTGTGATTTTTCTTCATTATTATTCAATTCATCACCCATGTGTTGTTCAGGTGGTTAGAGATATTGTATTCTTCATGTTGTATTCCTTGGGATTCAGAAGATTCTATGTCGAGGTTTTTTGATATTCCTGGTCAAAAATTCAATTACAAATCATTAATAGTTGGATAATTATCTAATATTTTATATCAACCCCTCAACATCATATAGTATTTTATGGTTCCCATTTGATGGTGCACTGGTTTATATATACTCGAATGTCTCATATGGGAAAGGTGGTGACTGAAGGGTTTCTAAAATAAAGGTGGGTTCTTAGAACTGTTCTTATATAATGGATAATATGTTTTTTATTTGTTTTAATTGTATGGATTTTTTTTAAATTAGCGATATCATGGATGAGTGCGAGGTTGAAGTGGCTGATTTGGATGGAATATCCATGGTAAATATGTTTCAATACAAAATTATATCCCTGAAATATCTAGAAACTGGTAAGAGTAGTAGTATATAGAAGATGATAAACAAGATACTTTAAATGGGACTTGTCATTCCAGCACATTGTTCATTACCATTTGTTTCACTAACATGTGATTTTACTAATTTAATTTCTAATTAATTATATTGAATTATATTTTCTCACCTCATGGATTCCCATTTTAGTTTCTCATCTAGTGCCCAATTTATATGAGTTTTGAGTAATCATCTCAATTGGACATATATCTTCAGCTGGATACCATTGAATCAAGGATAATATATATGATCAATTAAGAACATAATGATAATTAGAATGCATTCCATGATAGGTGGAAAAAATTGATGTGGTGTTTCTTTATATTTTGATGTGGGTAGTTAGTAGAGATCATATTTAATAGCTCCTAGTAATAATAATGTTTCTCCCTAGTTTATTGGTGAGTAACATAGATCACCTTTTGGAAAGTAATTTTCCTAGATACCAAACTAATGTACATGAAACATATTTGGATAGATCCTCGGTCTTGGACATATCATTTTTTTAAACTTTACAACCAACCCATTTACTCTCCTTCTAATGAGAAGGTTAATTTCATCCACATTACATGTTCTTCTGAGACTCCCAGTGCCATCAATTAGAGCATACATTTCAGAATTCAAGAATATGTCTATTTGTTTTATCTTCTATAAGACAATGGAATTTAAATGGAATTTGAATCATATTAATGATAAATTAAGAATAATTTCCTAAGGTAAAAGTAACTATTTTATTTTTTCAATTAGAACATTGTTGTTTGTAGAGATCACACAGAGTATTATTGGAATTTTCATCCATTTTTGTATATTCTCAGTGATAATTGAAATTGTGACATGAATCTAAAAGGGTTATTTCAACAAAATATATATAATTTTTTTTTCAAAATTGGGTTAGTTTTATTTCAATTTTTTAATTAAATTCATTTAAATGGTTAGTTCAACAAAGGGTAATTTAAATTAAATTTTTTCTTTGGTGTTGATAGGAACTGCCTCCCATAAAAAATCGCCATGTTTGAAATGTTCTCATCATTATGTTTGGAAACCTCATATTAAATATTTCATAAGTATAGTATATTTACTAACATTTAGGATAACTCCAATGTTGGTGAGAACAAAAAATAAGGTTTCCATTATTATTTTGTTTTATGACTAATTGGTCTTAATTTTCTTTGAGAAAGTGACAGTAGGGATAAGTTAGATTTAATTTATTTTAAAACAGATAGGAATGATACTGATTAGTTTAGGTTTGGATAGACCTATTTTCACTTTCTAATGGTTTCAAAATTTCAACTCATTTAATTCTGCTACCTGGTAAGAGAGAGAATCATCTTCCCATTTCTCTGCCACCCTTATCTTGATGGTGATGATGAGAGTAATACTTACTGGAATTTTTTGTTGGTCTACCATACTTACCATTGATATAGAGTTGAAAAAGTTCTCCTGATTAACAAGGGAAATCCAAAACATGAAATTTTTGATGCAAAATATTCTAAAATTCCAAACATAAAATTCTACACATGTACTAATGGCCATTTAAAAGTCACCATCCAACCCAAATTTGCTCCACTGTATATAAAAATAATTGGTGGTAGAGAGAAATGGATCATTGACTAGTGAAATTAAAATTAACATAATCATAACATAATAAAACAAAAATAAAATTTAAAATTTATATAAATATTTCTAACTAGATATAAATAGAAGATGGGTTATTATTTAAATGATTCAAACAACTCAAGAAAATCCCATAGGTCCAGCCTCCCCCTTTCCCAATCTCTCACCAAAACTACCCATCTATGGATGGGAAATTTGAGTTGATTTAGGATATGAGAAGAATTATAGAATAAGGAATATAAATGAAAGGAAAACATGGAAATAAAACTACTACATACCATATTATAGGGATTTTTTCTAATTGGTCCACTTTCAATACAACATATTATATTATTTATATCCATTAATCCACTCAAGGGGATCATAAAATTTACATTAAATTTTGCTGAGTTAAAATGGGTTGTCCCGGGTCAAAAATAGTGTCTTCCTCCATTATTCGCATCAAATATTTATAATATGATTTTGTTATACATTTTCATGGTGTTTAATTGATTTCTGATGTTTAATTTGAGGGGTGGAACTTCCCATAACATTTGACTCTATCATTCATTTTCACATCATGAATAGTGTTCATTAAGTGTTTGTTGTGGGGTTAAGCTTTTCACGGCAAGTCTTCACACCTTATATTCAAGCCATGTATTCCTTCTTGTTACACATCATGAATTAAACTCATTATTTTTAATGTTGAATTCTAAAATATTTTTCAATGTTTCCTCCAAATTCAGTACTTTGAGTCACTGGATTGTTCCATCACCTTGCTATAGATTCAATCTATCTTAAAATATATATTTTAATGAAATGCCACTTAACAGGGAGGTGAAAAGTTGTCTTCACTGACTC
Organism: Viscum album; assembly: GCA_963277665.1. Lineage (NCBI taxonomy): Eukaryota > Viridiplantae > Streptophyta > Magnoliopsida > Santalales > Viscaceae > Viscum > Viscum album. Next base: position 129,709,422 of record OY728134.1, on the reverse strand, counting down.
AATTCATCTCTCTTTTCATATTATTTTACCAAACACTCTATCCATCCATAAAATAGAAAAAATGAAATACAGAATATTTTATTCAATTTATTTATACAAACAATCCATTTTTTAACAATCATTACAATAATAAAATTATTATTTCATAAATAATATTAATTTATGAGTTAAATATAGTGTTTGATTTATGATGAATGTATTGGAACTACAGTGATGTGTGTGCCCTTGCATTACATATCCACAAGATGCATCGTTAGGTCTCATGAGATTAATCAAGTTGGCCAAATTAAAATAGTTTCTATATGTAATTTATACAATCTTGTGTATTGTGTTGATAGTAGAGGTATCATTTGTCTAATATATAGTATCTACTAATTACACATTTCCTTAATTTATAATTATATTATTATTATTATCTATGATATATTCAATATGATATTATCTATTGATAGATTTCATTTATATTTTATTGTTTAAATGGAATATGTGTTCATTTATTTACCATTATATATTGATTATGCTTATTTATTAGGGATACCTTCTGTTGTACTTCACCCTTACTCATAAATTCATCTCACCATTATTCTATTTCTATTCCCCAAGATATGAATAAGAAATCATGGAATTAGTTTAATGATGAAAAATATTTTTGATTTATATGATTTCTATTTTATATCCTTATGTATAATTGGTATCATGTATCTATCTGGTTATCCAAAACTAATAAATTGTATGGTCCTTTTGGATTTGGCCCTTTTTGTAATTTCTAATGTAATGAATTAGACACTAGTTCCAGTTTATAAGGGATATGGTTTCTATATAAACAATGAACATAAATGGATCACTTTAAATCCTGAGAGATTAGGCCATTATCTCTACACATATAGAAAACACTCATTCCACTCAAACTAGTAAGATGGTGTATCATTTAAAAATAATCACATGGGGGATATCCTTCATTCCCATATTCCCTTTATCAATATTTTTTTTATCTTCCTTCATCTTACTCCCTTTCATCCCATCAAATAAATATAAGTTGTGGAATTATTTCTTTATCGAGATATAAAATTATAACATGTCCATGTATCATGGTAGTGATTAGAAGACTATTTACCTTCAATATATTCTCTTAATCCCATAATATAAATTAGTGATCATACTCTTTTTTTATTTGTAACGATGTAATTATTATTCATTCCACTAGGTTTAATTTTTTAATAATACAATATATTAGGTAACATCACAAAATTATGTAGCATAATTTTTCTTAAGAAAATAATAAAATTATTAATAGAAATTAAAAATTTTATTCATGGTTAATATCATAATCATAAATATGGTTTCTCTGGGAATGTGTCTAGATCATAAAAATATTTTCAAATATTTGATAATGGTTTATAGAAAAAGGTGATTTGACCAAAAAATATAGCATGGTAGTGTCAAACGTTGGGCATAGTAAGTCATATTTTCACGTGCCAGATAGCAATTGAATCATTCCCAATGTTCCATTTATGATTTATTACCCCTTTTTATATCTGTTCTATAACCATGTCTACTAGTCGTATTTAGGAAATTGATGTATTGGTAGGTAAACCATATAATATCTTCCTTAAAAAAAAACAGTAGTATGTTATCATATAATTATAATTATCCTTAATGTAAGTCATTAGACTATATTCTATTATATATGATTTCATAAATATTGTTACCAAGGATTTTACTAATCATTCTCTTATTGAAAATATATATAACATAGCTCTAGTAATCCAAATATACTGTATAATTTATTGTATTGGCACTAGATATAGGGAATGCCATTTTGAAGGATCAAATAATTTAGATTTTATGGTAAACTAGATACATACATGAAAATCCACATTACATTTTTAACGTAAAATATAAAAAGTATTTTCATTTAAAATTCTATTATTCCCATTATTATATTCCCCTCTATCAATTGTAAAACACTTCATGATATCTTGGAGAAAATAATATATAATAAATTATTGATCTCAAGTCCCCAGTAAGGGTATTCAGATCTCATAATATATCATTAATAAATAATAATAATAACTATGGAAAGGTATATAATTGAAACACATTCAGGTTAAATAATATATTTAGCATAATACGATTGAAATTATATATGATCAAATAAACACATATAAATAATCACATATTCTAGAAAATTATACATGGATATTCTAACTAGTAAAATAATCATATGGATATAAATAAATAATATCATAATGATAGAATGTATAATTTCAGATATCTATATCATACTCCTAAGACCTTTCTATGGTCATTGTAAATTAATGGGTTGAAACCCATTAAATTTGGTCGATATATTTGTCTGAATGGCCTGATGGCATTCTTTTTTATTTTATTATAGATAATCCCACTTTTAAGGATTTAAGGGGAACCCATACATCAGCTGTAGGCCTAAGGCACAAGGTATGACTGACATGAAATACAATACCTGAAGGTCCAGAGGCATACCATGCCCAATACCTGACCTGAGGCCCAGCCCACTTGAGACATATTTGCCTTATGAGACCTATTGATGCATCAAGGGTCTATATATAATAGCTCCCCACCCACCAATTACTATTTTTAATTCTTTCATCATATTAAATTACTCAATCATAACCAAATAAACATTATTATTGAAAAATGATATCTTTTCTTAAAAACACATTATCATTAATTATAGCACAAAATAGTGGGAAAGGGTAAAATTACATGAAAATTTCCTGAAAAACCATATAATAAATAAATTTATTTGTTTTATGAAATAAATTCAAAATAATTCCCAAGGGATACTTAGAAAACAATCCTAAATGATGATGATATTGTTAAATAAATCATTACCACTTTGGTAAAAAGTGAATAAAAATCTTCATAAATGAAATAAGATAATAGGAAACATTAAATACAATGAATTAAGTATATTAATTTTATAACATATCAAATGGTTCATTTTATACCCCACACGATGGAATATGTGATGAATATGGTATCTATTTCCCATAAATAAATGTGTGATGAAAACCCCTTACCTTAGGATTAAATCCCTTAGTATGGGTGAAAACCTCATGTAAAATAAATATATGTTTATTATAAATATATTAATAACCATAATAATATATAGCATACCATATATGACTGTTCTCTAACATTTTACCACTGTTTTTTAATAAAATTTCAATATTTTCATTTTTGGATGCTATTTACCTTGTTTTCTCATACATATTATTTCATGAATGTTAGGGTAATTATACATAGTATATATTTATATCATCAATATAATTATATTAATTTTTTTAAAAAAAATTTATACAAATGTATAGCGATTTTGGAATGTGGGACATTGAAAATGAATCACATCACTTTGTGGAGATGGTAGGTCATACAAAAGCACGAGTGACGATATCATTTCCTTCATGAGTGAAATTATGTCATATATTAATTTTTTATAATCAATATCATGTCCTATATATCAAATATATTTATTAAATTTCTCCTTTTGAACCTTCCATGTATATAATTAGTGAAAATAGAATCACTTTACTTTGTGAGATGGTAGTTCATCGTACAAATGAGGAAGATTATCATATTTTAAATGGAATGGAAATTAATATGGTATATGTGATATTATAGTTCTAGAAGTGTAATTGTATTGTTAATATTTTATATTCAGATTAAATCAATCACTATATCATCAATAAAATGTGTTTGTATAAAATGAGTTACATCGGTTCGGGATACAATACCCCAGCATACATAGACAAAAGATTTAGTTTCACATTTTATAGAATTCAGGATGGGTAAATATTTTTACATAGACATAAGAAATTCACATTATGTGTTAGATACTTTTTGAATATTTTATGTGTTAATACATAATTATTTGTGTAAAAAAAAGAATGAAATTGAAAGAGATTCATTGAGAGGAATACCCTCTCTTATTGAAAATATCATTAGATATCTTCTAAATGATATTAGTGATTGAAAATATTGAAAACTTGAATCTCTCCAATTTTGATAATGATTTTGTAGAAGAATTTTTATAGTATTTTTTTAACCAATTGGCTTGATAGGTGTGCATAAATGAGGGTTGTGAGTAACCTTTTATAATTTAAGAGGAGTTGTTTTTTGTTAGTACCAAATACTATTCAGTAATGGGAATTCACTCTCACCCCATATGATAATTTTTTTAAATAATTTATTTTATGTATGATATAGTTGGGATATAATTCCCACACTAAAAAACACTTGTTTATACCATGTTATTTATTTTACTTTAATTTACTTTATTTTAGTAATTTATTTTTGACAATACTAACTTTTATCTTTTTTATTTACCTGTGTAATTTTTTAAATGATAATAAAATAAAATGAATGTTATTAGATAAATTGGAAACATTTATTTTAAAAATTAAATTCAATTTATCCGTTAAAAATTATACATGTTTGTAGAATTAATTTATACACAAGCACATGTATTGGGAAAACATTAATTTCAACCTAAACTAATATATTTAATTGTTCATGTATTTTATAACCATTATTACCAAAATGAATTTGAACATATTTCCTAATATTTATTATTATAAATAAAAAATTTTATTTCCTTTTATTATGTCAATCACAGAAAATTATAAAAAATTAATTTAAAATGAAATGATAGTTTCTGTCGAAAACCTGTTTTCTAGAAATGTATTTTTCAAGCATAAGATTATTATATATTAACTATTATGATATTAGATATATATATATATAATGATTAAAATTCATTTATTATATATATAATATATAAATATTATTTAAATCAGTCATCTTTAAATGTTATTTTAAATATTTAAAATGTATACACATTATGCCTTTTAATGAAAAAGTAGTTTCCTTGAAGATAAACTACTTTTAAAAAAATATTTCTTTTTACCTACAAATTTCATTCTCTTTTTTTTATATTTAATTATTATATAAAAAATTCCTAATTTCAAATATCATAATATATTATTATGAATAAAAGTGAGAATAGTTAAATAATATATATTCTATTATTCCAAAAATATTCTTTTTAAGTAAAAATATCAACAATTACTTCTAGAGTTATTTTTAATATGTTTGTTAAAAAAGATCTCAATCCAATAATATTATAATTTTCTCCATGAAATATTAAAAAAATTATTTTTTTATTGTTTTATTAAAATAATGTATTTTCTTGATATAATTGTTGCTCAGGGTTGTATGTATCAGAGGGTATCGAAGAGTTTGAATTTATTTAAATTGTAATATAGCATACTATCTCAGTCTAATACATTATATTATAAGCTCTATGTTTTATGTAATATATTCTATTAAACATTATTTTCCTATCTTAGAATATTGGTTTTCTACATTTTGTGAAGAAGTGGTATCATTATTAACCGGTCATTTTTAATTTACTTATTCTTCCACCTCTATTATATATTCTTCAAATATTATGACATAATAACATAAATATGCATCATATAATTAAATTTTATTATCTTAATGTAACAATATATGTCTATATCATCCTCCATCAAATGGGAAACAAAATATTCAATCCTGTGTATAATGGACTACATCATCATGAATAACTGTAATTAGTTTTCCATCACCTACTCTCATATCTGGAGAAAATGATGGTTTGAAAATATTTATATGATATTAAAAACTGGATTATAATTCTTAATTTACAAGATCACAACTACATTCATATCATATACACATTAGTAATTAATAATTTCTCTTATGTTTATGTGCGAAGTACTGCCTCTATAGAGTGATGAGATATGTTTTCATTTACTTCTAACATGAATGCGTGTAAATATATATAAAATTAAAATAAATGATAAAAATTATATCAAAATGATTCTATAAAGGTTATTTAACATTTAATTTTCTTTCATTCCATACATTGAGAAAAATGTTAAAAAACTTCTTGAGTATGTTCTGCATGTCATCTCCATGAATGATGTAATTCATTTTCTAAATATAACCTAAATAGATTATTATAACAACATATATAATGAAGATATTTGATATTTATATCATGGATAAAATTTAGGATATTATGGAACCATTATCAAGGTGAAGTGGCTATAATTATCAATCAAAAACATACATAAATAACAACATAATTATTACCCAAAAACAATTTAATAAGTAATTATTAACAAATGGATAATATAAGGTAATATCTAAATCGTATACGTTATTATATTTTTAATTATTAATATTTAATTAATTTTTTTTAAAAACTATATTTATTATATAGGATGTTTGAACTTTAAAAAATGAATTCAAAACATATGGTAAGGGATCTTCGTCTAAATTTTTTTCAATGTGACACAGGAAATATTAATCAGTTTTTTATTTTATGTGGTGTATTTAATTACTATGAATGTATATTATTATTATTATTATGAAATAGTTGAGGATTTATATTTTTATATAAGGTATTTTATATCATTTTAATTATTATTCAATGTTTTCTAATGTTGAAAAGTTTTAATGTTATAATCTCACCGTTTATCATAATTTTTTTATAAAGCTTCTATAGATGAGATCATAGGATCTACCTGTCATGAAACACTTGTATTTTAAAATGAAATGGTTATTTAATTAAGATATATAGTTTTATAGAATATTTCACTCTTTTTATTCCCATTAGCTGAAAATATTTTTTTTAATGAAAACTGAATATATTTCTCTCTTCGACCGAAATATCCTTTTCTTCCATGTAAATGTATTTTAAAAAATATTTAAAAAATATTTTTAATATTATCCAAATATGTTTTTAATTTAATTATAACCCATGTTATATATTTTCATTTTTTTAAATAATATTCTTTCTATTTTCTAAATGAGGAACTTTTTCATTTACTAAAAATATAAATGGAATCATTATTTAAATGTGAATAGAAGAAAGAAATTTTCTAAAACCATTACAACTCAGTGGTTGAAATATTAATTTATAAGATTCAATGTTTATATTCAAATAAAATTCATTCTATAATATTTGATTACTTTTTTTTAATATGTTTTTTCGTATGGTAAAGGTTTTTTCCCCATGAAATGTTTTGCTTGATCTTTTTAAAAGCATTTCCCATCTATGATGACATGTTTTATTTTATATAATATTTATTGAAGACATGATCCAATTATACAATCCATTTTCATTCTATATTATATTTATGTTTATGATAAATATATTTTTATTAAAACTCATTCATTTTCAATGGGATATACTATGATAAACTAATGAGATGGTTATGAAATTTATTTTCATTTATTGGGTTGTTCTATGATGACAAGATTATGCATCACATTTCTTTTTCTATGGTTTATGATACGATGACATGTTTATGATTTCTAGTTCCCTTAGATGTTTATGATATTATGAATTTTTTAATATCATATTGACCACAAACTTATGAATTATGTGATGTGTGGGACCTATATCTTCCTATAATGAACTGTGTAATTATTAGTGTTCTATTGATTCAATGGATACCTATGAGGTTATACCAATCCCAAAAGAGGGTAGACTGGGGTAATCCCATAACTCAATGATGGTTTATAAGCAGTTATCCCATGTCCAAATTAGTTTTACAGGTTGTAATCCCATGAATAAAATTTTATTATGGTCTTGGAATGTAGCCCTTACAAAAAATAATCAATTATTATACATATTCCAAAAATTAATGTCTTATATCAAAATTATATTATCATGTATCATGTTCTTTTCTTCCATTATAATTCTTGTTTTATGAATTCCAAATAATTATTATATGACTTAATTATATGATATATGAAATATAGGGCTTGTTTTCAAATTTTATTCTAATTTTATCATAAAATTATTCTCATGTTATGTTGGAACCCCCTATATTTACCCTTTCTGATAATCTAATCCTACCATTTACCATGATTATTATCCCCTAGTTATTAATAATGGTTTTATGTATTATTTGTCTACGAATTGTATTTTATGAGAAGATATTTATCGGTGATATTGGAGTTCTTTCATGAAATAAGAATATTGTGTGTCTATTATCTAGATAAACTAAATAGTAATGTTCCTCATGATTTTATTTTTAAAATGAACTCAATATTCATTTATTAAGATGAAATAATTTTTTATGGAAAATTGGGGGTCATTATAGATGGTATTTGAACAAGGTTTTGATACACCATTGGAAACTAGGATGGGAAATGTTTATTCTAAAGAATAAGGATAAGTATAATTCTATTAAAATAACCTGGAATGTGGGTAAATGATAGAGTGAGTGGTTTTTAAGAAATAAAAACATTCTAGAAAATTACCAGTGGATATGGATTTGGAACAATTGTACCTTGGGATAATAACACTGAGAAGGGTTCATTGGTCTTTGACTCAATCATCACCTAGTGAAAGATAAAAATAATTATTGAATACCTATTTTGTAACACCTAAGGTATATGCATTGGAATTTCACAAACTCTTTAGGAACCTTCATGAGTAATATAAGTAGATAATGATCAGGATTTACTTATGTTAAACTTAAGGTGTCATGGATTAAAAAGTGTACTTCACGATTTAGAAATTCTATGAAATATTTTTTATAGTTAACCATTCCAATTAAAGATTATTTATAGTTATTCAAACCATTTTAGTTTTCAAATGGGATTGTAGATTAAAAAAATTATTTGGGGTGTTGATGGGTATCATCACATAGAGAATTCTATTATTTGATATTAGTAATATAAATTCATGAATATCATGAGAATTATCTTGGAATATTAATTCATATAACCAATAATTAATTCATTAATTTTTAGTAAAAACCTCTAATGGTATAATTATTTATTCTCTATTATATGATACTTTCTGAGTTTATGTTTTTTTGGAAAATTTTCTCATTAAATACTGATTTTCCTTTTTCGTTTGAATTTGATGTAATCATAATAATATATCATATTTATCACTATTTATAACATATTAGTAACCATGTAATGTATGTACCACTTGATATTCCATACCAACATATTTTTTTCATAGATGTGTGACTTTATATTTGATCTTATAATACAAATTATACACATTATATTGGTGTTGATTTTTTTCAAAAAGGTTGTGTATCAGATAAGGCTTGGTTCAAACTCAAAATTTATGATATGACAATTGTAATGGATTTATTATTTCTAAAACATTTTTATATTCTTCCACCAAATCATGATATTCACTTCTTTGTAGAACACATACATAGTTCCAAAACAATTTATAGGACTCCCTATAGAATATCTTTAATTTAGTTTCAAAAATATAACAAACAACTACAATTGAACCTTCAAATAGGACCCCTTGGGATATTATATCATAGTGGGGTGCATCATTTATTTTTGTTAAAAAGGATAACTTATCAATGAAACTATTTTGGACTATAAAGAATTAAAGCAGTTAACAATACATAACAATAATCATCTTCCCCATATTGATGATATTTTTGATCAACTGTATCATTAATAACTCCAAGATATAAATTCTTTTTGGGTAACATCAATTGTGGGTAATGAATGAGGAGATAAAAAAGACAACATTACATACAAGGTACACAGATTATGCGTATATCGTTATTCTATTTGGTGGTACAAATTACCCCATTGTCTTCATAGATTAAATGAATATAATCTCCAGATATTACCCTAATCATTGTGTGGTAATATTTATAGATGATATTATTATATATTCATATATTAATAAAGACTTTAAAGATCACATGATAATTTTACTAAAAGACATAAGGAGGGATAAACTATATGAATAAAATACAATGTGTGATTTTTTTCTACAAAATGATTAATTTTTTGTAAAATAATCCAAAATGAGTGTATGTTAGTGGTTCTATTGAATATAGAGGGTATTAAAAATTGGATTCGACCCACCACAATAAATGATATCTAATTTTTTTTCTTGGAATGGATGGGTATTATGACCAGTTTTTAGAGAATTTATCATGATTATATAATCAACTCACAATGTTAACTCAGAAGGGATCCAAATTTATATGGACAAATTTATGTGAGGAAAATGTAAAAGAACTTAGGGTATAATTATTCATAATATATTTACTAACATCACTATGAAATTATTATGATTTTTTAGTCTATATTGATGAATCCAATATTTGTTTTGACAGAATTTTCAAGAATAATTAGATTATTGTAACTTATACCTCATTGGAATTTACAATTCATGAAGAAAAATAAAAAAAATCATTATTTGGAATTAATTTTGGTAATTTTTGTGTTAAATATATTGAAACATTATCTTGACAGATAAAAGCATGATATATATACTGATCAAAATATTTTAAATTAAATGTTCACAGAAAATGAGTTGAAAATGTTCCATGTAAGATAGTTTTAGTTGATTAATGATTATGAAGACTTAGAAAATTAAAACACTAGGAAAGAAAAAAATGCAACTGATGATTTTAATTGCAAATATCATGAGAAAATATCATTAAAAATGATAAAATAGATTTAATATTTTTGGATTTGTAAAGGAATGATATAGAAATTATAAAAGAAGGGGATTAATATTATCTTTCTTAAATTATTTTTCAACCATCATTATAAAATAATAATAAAAAGTAATATAATTAAGATTTATATCTATATAATAATGTGAGAAATGTTCTTCAGTTTATCCTTTATTTTAATGGAATAACATTTATTAACCACATTTTTGTTCCAACCATACCTTAATTGATGAAGGATATTTTAGAAGGGGCTCATAGATTTTTATTCTCTATTCATACAATAATTGATAATATGTATATGGCTTTTAAAGAGTATTAATTGTGGGATAAGGGAAAGAGAGTTATTGATGACTATATATCTCTTCTCTTTGTATTTCGGCAAGTTTAGGCAGACAAATAAATTACAAGGGTTTCTTACAATCATTACATATACCAGAATATAAATGGGAAAACATCACCATTTTTTTCTATTAGACTCCCAAAAACCTTTATCAGGAATAATGTTTTCTGTTTTCTTGTCGATCACCATAAATCAAGAACACATAATTACTATTTGATAATTTTTTTCTAGATCATATTGTTTTGATATAATTTAATTAAGTGTTAATGTTTAATAGATTACCATATTCTATTTAATATGTAAGACATCTTAGGTTTACATCAATTTTCTAGAGTGGTTTTTAGTAGCATCCTGATATAGAGTTGAGTTTCATTACTACATTTCAACTTAATATATGTGATCAAATGTAGATAATAATTCAATCCTTATAGGATACGAAAAGATATTTTTCCATATATTTCATATTTGGTTTGGATCAATACCATACTCATGTCAAGTTTTTATACAAAAATATCTTTCACTAGAGATATCCAATGGATATTTATGAACCCCTGTATGCAATGAAGTATATAACTCTACCTTTTTTGGATGAATTCGCTGAAATAAGTCTATTGAGACTAGATATAGATGATGAAATGGTGGATAATGCTATAGATATTCAACATCACATTAGGAAAACTCATAGTCAACAGAAACATTATACTAAAAAAATTCATCGTGATATAGAGTTTGAATTTGGTGATAAATTCTTCCAATAAATCTTTCTTTGGATGAATTTTATGAGATTCAAGATGAAATGAATGATGATCACTAGGTATATTGACCCCTTTGTGGTTATTTATTGAGTTTGGTGGTATTTAATTGCTTGGCGCTTTCATCCAACCACACTCAAGTCCATAATGTGATATATGTTTCTCACTTGAAGAAGTACATAACTAATCCTTCAAATATAATAAAACCTATGGTTGTACAAATGGTTCACAATCTATTGTAAAATTAAAACCCAATATATATTATAGAATATATTGAGAAAGTGATATCATACTGGACCACTCACCTTGTTAATGTCTGTTCCCCCCCCCCAATTTGAAGAAACTACGTAAGAACCTGATTACACTATGTGGAAGAATTATACTCAATTTTTTGAATGATATTAATGATTTTTTCTAGAAAAATAATTTTTTTAGTAGTATAATTTTACTACCTATGTTTTTATGGAATATATATTTTCCGATGACATTAATTTATATTAACGATTGTGTTATAATAAACACTTATTTTTAATAAACCCAATAAATGATTACAATTATTATTTAGACTTCAATATTATATCATAACTGTTATCTTTTTTCCCATAAATAAGAATACAATAAATATTAAAATTAACTATAATGTATTTAGATAAATAAAATATATTTAGAAACAATTACATAATTTTTATTTATGTTTTTATATGATTCAAATACTTTTTTCTCAGAATTGTTTTTTGCATTTTGTGATAAATTAATAAAATAAATTTTTTACACTTAAAAAATCATTTAAGAGAATTATCTTTATTATAGAAATAAATATGTAAAACGTTTATCTGGGTGAATTTTTTAAAATCTTATAGGAATATAAATTTTGTCAATAGTGAAAATTGATTATTCTTATTAAAACAATATGCTTTAATTTTAATAATATACAAATTTAACAGTTGAGTAATTTTTTTAAAAACTAAAATTATATAAATTAAATATTTTTAATTCAATTTATTACATTTTAATTAATGTAATATTGAATTTTGATATTAATACTATCTCTCCTTATGCAAAATTCTTCATTGGAGAACATATTTTCATCATCTCTATGAGTTTAAATTTTAATTAATATTTTCCAAATATTTGAATGAAATATCGAAAAATTTATACAATATATTAAACCATAATTGTTGATATTATATATTAATTTTGGTATAATATTTGGTCAAAAGGAACAGAAAAATAGTAAAAATTAATTTTGCGGTGAAGGTTGAAACAAGTTTTTCAGGGGTTAAAATAAGAATATAAGTTATAAAATGACCTACAGTCATTTCCATGTCAAGTTTTATTGACCTATTTTGATTTTATATAATATAATGATATATAATTATCCATTCTTTATCCTTTAAAAATGTGTCAGATGTGGGTATACCATTTTATTTTAAAAAATTTATTGTGTCACATCTCTTGAACTTATAAAAGGGAACACTATCTCCTCTCTTCTTCACACATCCAAAACCCTTTGATTCAGATCATAACTTCCAAAATAACATCCTTAATTTACAACAAATGTCCTATAGAAATTATTTTAAATATTAAAACATACTAATAAAGACTTTGTTTCCAACCTGAGGAGGTTTTTCGAAGAAGATGTTTTCTCTTAACCATACATTTTAATTTAATTTCTTCATAAAACATTATAAAATCATCATAAAATATTTTTGTTAAAAAAATATGCCTTCAATATAAAACCATTTTATTAATTAAATTCGATAACTTAAATCAATCCTATGCCCCTTCATATGGGAAATGAAACTGTCCATTATATGTGCGGAGAACTACCACCTCGTGAATTGATTTTATTTGTTTTCCATCACCAAATATCATTAATAGAGATAATTATTTATTTAATTATTAAATTTTATAATAATTATTATTACCCTTTTAAATTTATAATATTACATCTACATTCTTACCTTCTAATCCATTGGGAAATTATAATACCACTTGTGGGTACACGTGGACTACCACCTCCACAATGTGGAGAGATATGTTTTTTATTTTATATAGAATTAAATGTTTATGAGGATAATATAACTGAATACATACCATTTTTATGATATTAAAATTAATTTATAAATGTGATTTAACATTAACTTTTCATTCATTTCATTCATCGAGATAATGGAAATAATGTTTATTTGTACATAAGTCTTATTGCCTCCATGACCATTGCCATTCATTTTCTATCTATATAACATTAATGGATTACTATAAATATATATATATATATATATATATGAATTATATATTATATTTATATCTTGTTAGTACATAATTATTTGATTGAAGAATTATTAATGGATAATAAATTTAACTACCAATCCAAAATATACATGAAAAAGGATGTAGTTATTACATAAAACGTAATTTTTACAACGAATTTTTATAAATGGGTAATAAAATATCATAATTAAATAATATATGGTATGAAATATATATAATTATTAATATAAAATTAAATTATAGTTAATTTATATTTACAGTTTAGGATATTTGAATATGTATTATGGAATTCAAGGCTTAAGGTAATGGATCTTCGTCTTACTGTTATTTCCATGGGATAAATAGAATATTAAAAACATTTTTCTTTTCTGTGGTATATATATATCATATAAATTTATATTATTATAATTATTAATAATTTTATTTCGGTTTTCATGTTCATGTATCATTATTTATTTCATGGGGACTGTGATTCAAAGGTTACCAATGATGTAAGGATTTAATGTTACAATCACATAGTTTAATGAGATTATTTATTGTTATGCTTCCAATAATGATATATTATGATATGCCTCCAAAGAAACACATAACCTTTCTTCTCATCTAGTTATTTCATGGAAATGGATTTTTTCTTTTCATTTTCCTCTCGACATGTACTAATGATTTAAAAATAATGTTTTTATGAAAAAATGAATTTATTTCTCTCTTTGGTCCAAAAATTGTTAATTTTCCATGTCCATGTTTTCTAAGAAAATGATTTTTTTAATTTCCAAACCCCATAAGCCCAGATATCGTTCATTATTGTAATACATTGTTATGATTGTATGGAATCAAATCTCAGTAGACCATATAGTTTAGCAGTTTTGGAAAACCATATTACAATCATGATAGCCATATTGAATTATGAAAAGAAAATAAATCATAATCAAATTAAAAGATCTTAATCCTTGAAACTAATTCAAAATATTCATATTAATACCCAATAGAAATGAAAAAAATAATCATGGGCTCAAATTCTTAGTATGGGTAAGTACATCAAAATAAATAATGGATCAATGAGTATTGTTATCATGGAAATGTAAATAACTCAGAAGATATTTTGTATAAATATATAGTTATATAATAACTTATATGGAGTGGTATAAAACTAAAATAAATTTAATTGGATTAATAAACAATTAATTAAAGGCATATGTAGATTTATCAAAGCAAAAATATCATGGAAAATAAAAATAACAACAAAATTCTAAATAAAGGAAACACATAATTATCATAGGTCATGTTTCTTAGGCACATGATACCTTTACAATCAATATTTATACACATTAGTGTTGAAAAAATTCTCATTTGGACAATTAATTCATCTCATGAGAATATTGATTCATTTAGGGGATTCCATTAACTAGTCCCCAACCCATGTTCTGCATGTCTAAAGCATTCCTTCTATATCAAATAACCGATGTAAAAAGTGATTTTAAATCAAAGTGTCTCATACCAATTTTAAATGTTTGAATACCATAAGGATAAAAGTATTCATGATATAATAAAACAAAATGGTTTGTTTATACACCACTCAAAACAATTTTTTGGTGAATATGATATTTATCTCATAGTTGTCAAAAGTGAGATTCAAATCCCTTACCTCACACATATTTTTTTTTTACGTCACGTAATATCCTATATAAATATCTAAATTATTTTATTAGAATATATAATAACCATATTCATATTTATAATATCATATTTGATCTTGTTATGTAATTTTATCACCATTTCTTAATAATATTTCATCATTTTCACTATTTTTGGTGTTAATTTCCTTGTTTCTTGAGTATGTTTTGACTTTTTATTTGTTGTTCTTATAACATAGACCATGATTTCATCATATCCATATTGTAAAACATGATTTAAATATAAAATATATTCCTCATATATATATATATATATTTAATAATTTGTAAACAATGGATATCAGAAATGTAATTCCCCTTTCAAGGAGATAGTAGGCCCTGGGGATTCGAATTGGGGGCTCAGATGATGGTGGAATGCTAGGTATTCTTCTTCTATTCCACGATGGTGACAGAATATGGGCCAGTACCTCCCTCACTGAGGTAGGGACCTCCTTCATCTTTCGAGGGAGCAGCGACCTCCTTCTCCCCATTTTCCAATCTAGATCTCCTCCCCCCTTTCCCTCAATGTTTGTTGTTCCCCAAGGATCCAGAGATACATGAAGGACGCCTGAATCTTCAACTCTCTATTGATGAATTCAATGAAGCTTTGTCTCTCCATAACCTAACATTAATCACTCAATTGTCTCAATTAATTCCTTTGGTATATTTTTTGACAGGTTTGTCTTCGGCTTGGGGGATTTACATGATATGGTAATCGTAGGACTAATTGGCAACAAGAATATCATGGTTCATTTTTCATCAGAGGAGGACTTGATTAAATCATATTCTAGTTCCCCTTCCACTTTAACAGATCTCGCTTTTTCCTCCATAGATGGATCTTTGATTTCCACATGAAGCGCGATTCACCTTCGGTTGCGGTCTGGGATAGTCTTCCCAACTTTCATTTACCATTTCAAAATCCCTCAATAGCTAGGATGCCTGGAAACCTAGTAGGTAGGTTTTTATGCTCTGATGTCCAAACCAATTTGATTGTTCATCATGTTATCCCATGAATTTATATTGATGTTGATGCCTCAAGGGTGCCTCCCAACTTTGTTTGGATCACAGTGGCTGATGAATACCGTTGTAAACAGCAGGTTGTATATGAATATTGGGTTGATTTTTGTTCGACTTTCAATCACATGTGCCACTCCTATATAGCCTATTGGAATATCTCTAGATTTTTAGACAGAAAAGGTAATGGGGGTGCAACAAACAGTGTCAAGACTCTTATAACCAGTATGGTAGAGGGTGTGGAGGCCGCGACCAGGGTTGGTAATTCCCGGGAATACAGTCAGTTGGGAGTTTAAAAAATAGTTGTAGATGTCTCGTTAAAGCAACCATAATTAGAAATGGGAACTGATATTTGGGGTACCTAGGATCGATGTCGAGTTAAGCCTCAAAGGGTGGAACAGGGAGGTCCCAATGACCTCCCGGGTGCCCCATATGCTGATGCAGTGTGATCAAGGAGTGGTAAATGTTTGACAGTGATACTGATTGACCAAGGGGAGGGTATGTAATTGGATTTTAGACCCATTCCAAGCAATGAGTTGAATGTTATAATGTTGGGAAATAGTTTTGATAGCATACATTATGCGAACATGGTTCTGGATGAGCAGTAGCAGCCCAGGTAATCCGAAGATGAGAAGAAGGTCCTCAAGTCCAGTGACGACAAATATAGTCAGCCTGCAGATGATGTTGACTATGAGGATCAGGTTCAGGGTGATGGACTCTCATGTCTGAGAAGGGGTAGTACCTGGAAGGGAAATTGGAAACTGATAAAGGAAAACTCATACTTGCCACTCCATATAGAGACATGATCAGTGAAGAATTCAAATGTCAATCTGGGGGACTGGGAGGAGGAAAACATTTAAACAAGTAAGAATTACTATGCTAGGGAAACCAGCCTGAGGACTAGTAGGATTAAAAGGAGGTGTAGGGGCAAGAAGGTCTACTCTTCCTTTCCACCCAATTTGAAGACTCATCCAGTAGTAAAGAAAATAGAGGAGAAGTTAGACAGAGAGGCTATACGTCAACTAAAACAATATGGTTAGCTCTATTTTATCTTGGATCTGATCCTATGTTTAGATGATGATGTGACAGAGCAAGTGATGTTTCTCAATTCCTCCGAAGAGGGCGCGATGAAGATGATGGGTCAACCCATTGAAATTCCTCTAAAAGATGAATAATATTCTTGGGTTTTCAAACATGATTTAATTCTGATTTGGGGTTTTAACAAGGGGTTGATTATCATAGAGGAGTATATATAGGTTTAGGATACACTATCATCTAAATTTGAAGACCTGTTAAAAAGAGAGCAGCACATCTAGGTAACCTCTATATCCTGGATGATGTTTAGAGATACGGTTACTGGCAGAATTATTTTTTTCTTCAATAATTCAACCATAGACAGTTCTGAATAATGCATGGTTTTCCTTTACTTTAATCATTTGAATGGGGGTATTTCATAATCAGACTATGTGTTTTGAGACAAATTTGGGTGTTTTTTTCCATCTTATTTTCTGGTTCCACCTTAGATGTGGATCAGAGCATGAGTCCATCACTACAGCATGTCACTTGGAGTGGATGACAGAGAGGGTATGGCTTGGTCCTCAGTTTAATTCTCGGG
Source organism: Viscum album (assembly GCA_963277665.1). NCBI lineage: Eukaryota > Viridiplantae > Streptophyta > Magnoliopsida > Santalales > Viscaceae > Viscum > Viscum album. The sequence goes on along the minus strand of OY728134.1, from coordinate 129,691,198 downwards.
TATCTTTGCATGGGACTGTATGCCGAGTGCTCAAGATTTGGTGGAGGGCCTTCACTTGTTATAGCTGCTGGGGAGAGGTGGAACCAGTATTCTGATTTGGTTTTTCTATGCTTTTTATTTGGTTGTTTTGTTTAATAAGGTGGTTTCTCAATTGCTCCTCAAAAGTGATTTGATAATCAAATAAAAATAATTTTTAGTCAAGGAGAGGGTAGGTCGTATGTAAGCTTGAACACTACATTTATTTATTTTTCATGATAAAAGAATGCAAAGTAAATGATTTATTTGTACATTAAAAATATATTCTAATATCTATGGCAAATATTTCACATATCTTTATTAAAAACATACTTTATATCTTCAATGTATTTTTTGAGTTAATCACATCACTCTGAGGAGGTGGTTTTCCACACTTCCAAAAACAATGTTATCATATTTACAAAATATCTAAAACATTAAGGTATGTGTTTTATAAAAATTAAATAACTAAAAAGAAATTATAAATGTTCTATATATAATATAAAAACATTTTCCCCAGTATAATTACTAACCATGATGGGTTTTAATGGGAAAACGAATAACATTATTTCACATTGAGGTGGTTCGCCTTACACAAATGGTAAATTTCATAAACATTTTATGGAAAGGTGTGTAGTTTTAGGTCAAAACCATAATAAAAAAAATACAATTATGTTGAGGATACTATTTATATTTTATAATAATAGCATAATAAGGATTTAAGGATTTGGGAATGAAATATTACTAATGTGGTCGTTGGAAAACATTACCTATTATTCCGGTAACTCTTTTTGACATATACACAAATCATTTCATGGTTTTCTTAATCCAAAAGGTGAGGATTATATGAATATGGGAGGGATGTTTTGATATTATTTTAACAGCTTTTTGGATGGTCTAGAAGGACCAATGTATTTTGAGTAAGTGAGGGTTGAGGTTCCCTTTTCTAATTGAGGTGAGGTGCACTTTTGGAAACTCTCAAAATATTAAATTAATATAAAATAATTTTCAATTACAAATGGATCCAAAAAGATTAAATTCATAGAAAACATTTTTATGGGCAGAAATATTCTTATCCAATAGTTTTTATACATGTTTAGATCACATTAATAACCTTATCTTTCGTCTTTAACTCATAGTTGATCATTATAACTCTTACTATGACAACATGGATTTTTACTCGTCAGGGATAATGTATTTTCAATAAAATTCCAAAATAACCATAAATTATCCAGGGATGAAATTTTAAACCTTATCCAATCCTTTTTTTAATAATATATATTTTTTAATTATATATCATATAATAATATATTTTTTATTTGAAATATCATAGATATCAATTTTTACGCTCTTCATTTAATGATTATTAAATAATATTAATACACAATATAACTAAAAAAATATCCAATTAATCACAAAAATTTATATGTCATATATAAAATTATTTCATTACATTAATTATAAATATTATATTTATTTTAATATTTTTAATAACATCTATTTGATATATCCATTAATTAAGAAATTACTGCATCATTATTTTGAAAACCAATAATTTAGTTATTTATTCCCAATAAATAAAAAAACAATTATTAGGATGATTATAAAAATTTGTTACTTTAGATTAATATTTATAGTAAAACATTTCCCCTATAAAACCCCATATTAGAAATATTTTACTTATTGAAAAATAAATTATGAAAAAATTGATTTTCCATTCAATAAAACACTATAAATGTATAAAAGTAATTAAAGTGGATACAAGAGCCCATAATGTTTTCCTAAGGATTATTTTAGTTGAAAATAACTAATACAAAATTATTTCAAGGGTTAGGGTAATTTTCTATTAATATTTTACCCTCACCAGAATTAACCTTAACCGTGGTAATAAAATTACTAAAGTTTACTATTCATATTTTAAAAATAACTAAATGGAAACTAATTAATAAATTTGTCGTTTCTGATTTCAAATATGGAATTAATTTTTCAAAATTCAAAACACAAGTGTGGCTAAAATTAAATTAAAATTAATCCTATAGAATGGACATGAAAGCATATTTTTAAAGTGAAATATTCCAAAGATTGAATTGTTTTTACATCCTCATTCAATGTGAAATTGATTCAAATTAACTAAATTAGATTAAATTATAGAAATTTATCTAATTATAATTTTAAAAAAATAAATGTATAAATTCAAAATATAAATTATATTAATGAAAAATAAGTTTTCAAAAAAATGCAATATTTTATCACTATTCATCAAAACATGAAATTTATCAGAAAAATAAAAAAAAATCAAGAAAAAGTGAATTTATACGTTGAATTATTAAATAAAAGGTTTATTTTTTCAAATAAAATATATAAATGTGATAAAATTTTAATTTTTTATTGGTTATCTATTAAAAACTATAAAACAGCCTTTAAAAAATAACGGTTTTTATATGTAAAATTGTGTTCATTCATATCTTATGCCTATTAAATATATTTGAAGAATGTCAAAAATATTGTATTTAATATATATTAAATTTATATAATATACTAATTTTAATTAATTTAATTTATTTGGATAAAATTACAATGTTAGCATAAAAATACTGTTTTATAAAAACATTTTTTATATATTATGTTTCTTCTTATATATGTTTATAATTAATGAATTAAACCATATATTTTCATATGTTTATTAATACTATTCATTACCAATATTTTAATATCTAGGTTATATCTTAATATATTAAATAATAATATTATAATAATATATTGATTTCAGTAAAACTCATCCTTGCGTGTAATGCAATACCACTCATTGTTCTGTGTAACTTAAGCTTAACATGGTTTTGTGTATAAATCAATCTAGAAAAAATTAATTTTATTCAAAAATTAAAATATTATAAATTTTTTGGGTGTTACATTCTCTGCCACCATAATTAAATTGTATACTTGTAATTTAAACATGATATTGGTAGTCTTGGGAATGATATTTGAAAAAAAAATGAGAACCCCACATCATAAATAGTTTTAATAACACATATTCTTTATAAGAAGGAATAGTAAATGATAAGGTAACCACAAAATTAGACATTCAAATAGGATAAAATTAGTAAAAATATGGATATGGAATAGAAATATGACCATAATGTTGTGATTGAGAGGGATAGATAAAATGTTCATGAGAATGCTTTTGACTATAAAACCACAAACTCGAGGTGTGAATAAATGTCATTTATGTCATCAAAAATGATAATAATAGGGAACAAAATTAATTTTAAGTCCCTTATCCTATAGTTGAGAAACCTTTCACTCTATAATGATGTAATTAAATATACAAGATATGTTTCTAAAATAATAATATTACCCTTGTTCTAGGAAATATTTATACTTTTTTCTTAGCATAGGTTTTTTGACATGGTGATGTAATACGGTAATCACTAAAACAACTTCCAAATTTAAATTTAAACTAATTTTAAGTTGTTAACCTTATAAATCATCAATGTATTATGAACCAGTACATTTGAATCAATTCCAAGGTATTTTTCTATATCCAATGTACTTTAACCTTTTTAATCAACTATTTGTCCAACATCACTATCTCAACATCTGAAAAATATTATGTTTTTCCATTCCCTCAACCATGTGATTTTAAAAATTTTAATGTAGTTACGGAATCACCTACCTTGTTTATCAATACAAATCAAGACATTTTTTTACAATCATTGATGAAAAAGTACTACATTACAATCCTAATAAGTTCCATAATCATTGTAATAATGATATCATCGACAACATATTGTTACAACACATTTAATAACCTTGAAAAAATGGATAATCCTATTTCATTCTCTTTTTTGCTTTCTTACCTTTGAATTCATGGAAATAGATAATTTTTTCTCTATTTTGATAGCGTAGAAAACTATTCCATCTTATAAATAATAGGTTTGATACACCATCAGCCGTAAAATACTTCACTTAATCCCTTCAAAGAAGTGATAAACCTAACATTAGGTGTTGCACATGAAATCTATTGCATACCTTTCATATATGGTAATGGTATCTCAATAATATGCAACACATTCTTCTACATTTTTTAAAACTAATGAAATTTATATTCATTTTATTTTGTTGATAATAAAAAAATTATTTATTGATGAAATTATCTTTTAGTGTTCTCCATTATTTGAGTTATATATTTTCTTCCTCCCTAGTTTTATAGATCAACAACCATCATTTATCCATATGACCATTGAGACAATAGACTACATTTGTTACCATTTCATTTTCACAACACCCCAATTCCTTAAATATCACCACCAAAAATTTAATCAATTTCTCATCTTCCATCATATCAGAAGTCCTTTTAAATTATGGATGCCTCTATAACATTAAGTGATCCAACATCATATAATCTCTTTATGTAATAGGATTATCCATTTGTTCAAGGTTATTTTCCATAACCTTTTTAATCATCCTTAGTATAGATATATCATTTTGTATTTAAAATATATATATATATATATATATATTGGATTTCACAACAGATAAATCTATACATTTTACAGGAGTATTGACATCATTAATCCTTCCACGATCCATTTCTAAATGATTTAATATACATGGTTAACTCATAAAATTATGAATTTCAAATATGGTGCGTAAGGTAACATGAATTAAAAATTTATTCATCATAAATCATAAAAATTTCTAAATTTGGGTAAATATCTAATTTTAAATCCTTCATAATGGTGGGTAATGATAATTTGAATTATCGTATGAGTATCCCACAAGACTGTCAAACCACATGTGCAGTAAGGATTGTTTTCATGTATCAGGTTACGCTTGAGTCAAGACTGATGCACGTTGTTAGATTTTTTACCCCTACAAACATATTTTCAGAACCCTATCTAATTAATGTATATAGATAGGGATTTATTACTCAGAATCCCATATAATCCCAACCTTATTAAATTTCTTGAATGTTCTTCTATACTTATCCTCAAATCCTATCTTTGGGTTATGGTCCCTAAAAAATTTTCTCTAAATCGAGTTTCCATGTTGTTGTTAAACATCCTTTAATACCAACTATTATTCCCCATCCCAATAATATTAGATAAATTGCATTATTTTTTTTACATTTTAATTTTTACAATGAATCAAATCTAGATGGACCATAATGTTTAACAGTTTTATAAAACCATATTACTTACATGATTTCCATATTTTATTGGGAAAGGAAAATAAAAAAAAATTAAAATAAAAACTCATCATCCTTGAAACTCATTCAAATGATTCTTCTTTAAAATATTGTAAAAGGAAAAAAACAATGGTGACATCAATTTCACAGTAATTGTATGTACAACAAAATAAAAAATTAATTAATGATTATAGTCATCATGACAAGGTAAATATCTAAGAAAACACTCTATATAAATATATCAGTAAATAATAAACTATATGACATGGTAGACAAGTAAAACACATTACATTAAATCAATAAAATTATAATGAAATGAATCCATATATATTCCAAAGTTAAATATCTCATAGATAACAATAATAATAGAATTCTCAATAAAGTAAATGCTTAATTATTGGACATTATATTTCCAATGAACAAGATACTTCTACCAACATGATTTATTCTAAATATAGTTTAATTTATTTTGATTTATCCATATTATTCTTGTTGGGATCCTACTGATGCATCACTTTACTTTTATTAACTATACCCTAAATCATATAGTGCATGTATAAAGCATTCCTTGTATATCAAAGAATCAATTTAAAAAAGTTATTTATAACTAAAAGTCTTCCATAAGAGTTTCAATTTTTTTAATAAAATTAATATAAATGTATTAATGATATAATTTAAAAAAATGGGTTATATATACACCACCAAAAATAATTATTTGGTGGAATATCATTCATTCCATAAATGTTAAAAGTTATATAAAAATATCTTACCTTACAATTTTTTGTACATGCTTTAACCTCCACTATAATGAAACAAATAATGTTATTATTATATGTTATAAACATAGTTTAATTTATTATAACATATTGTATCATATTAAATTATTTTATTACCATAATAATCATTCATCATTTCACTATTTCTTGTGTTAATCCCCTAGTGTCTCATGTATGATTTCACATGTTATTTGATTTTCCTATTAAATTTATCATGATTTAAAAATATTCAAAATATAAAACCAAATGTAAATTTCTTTTATATTCAGTTTATATGTATTTATAATAATCCATGAAATTTGGAGATTTCAAATGAAATGTACTATTCATAGAGACTGTAGGTCGTACGTATGGAAAAACTCTTCTTCTATTTCTTTTCCTTTATAAAAGATTGAAAATTAAATGATAGATAATTATATGAAAATTATAGTATCATATTTAATTAATATGTATCACATATTTTTATTAAACCCATACTTTGTAATGTCTATATACTATGTGAATAAATCACATCACTTTGAGGAGGTAGTTGACCAACTTCCACAAATGATCTTATTGTATTTACAAAAAATGGAAGTCATGAAGGTATGTGCTTTATTAGAATTAAATAAGTTTGATTAAAACATAAAAATAATATATATCATATCAAAATAGTGTTTTAATCTTAATTACAAACCATGACATGTTGTAAAGAAAAACAAATGGCATCGTTTTATGATGCGGATATTCCCTATACATGAATTTTAAATTCATTACCTATTTAATAGAAGTGTGTGTAGGTGTAAGTAAAATCGTAAAAGTAGAAAAATCTAATTATATTGATGATTTTGTTTTTATTAAATAATAATTTAAATATAATAAATGAATAAGTGGGGACATAAATAAAACTAACGTGATAGTTGAATAATGTTACCATTAATGTGGGTAACCCTTTTGGATTTATACCAAACGTTATCCTTGGTTTTCTTTCATCCCAAAGAAAGGATTATAGGATTTGATGATGTGTGTTGGGTGATTATTCGAGTAGGATTTTGATGAACTATAAGGCTCAATGTAGTGTGAGGAAGTGAGGGACGAGGTTCTCTTTTTTAATAGATGTGACAATCACTTTAGGAAAATTTCAAAATATAACATTAATATAAATTAATTTTCAATTAAAAAAGCATCCAAAGAGAGGTATTTAAAACATGAGGTAGTTTATGTGTTGAAATAATCTTATTGGATAATGTTTAGACATGTTTAGGTTACATTCTTAACCTTATCATTTGTATTTAACCCTTTGTTAAAACCATTAACTCATACCATGTAAAGATGGATGTTTACTCTATAAGGGTCAATATAGTACCTATAAAATTAAAATTGATGAAAAAATGAATCATTAAAGAAATTTGATAATTTATCCAAATTATTTTTCAATTTATATATATTTTTTAATTTAATATCATTAAATAAACTATTATTTATTTTAAAATATCATTAACGTCAATGTTGACACAATTCATTTCATGAAATATCAAATAATATCAATACACAATATAACATTGAAAAATAATTCAATACATCCATAATATGTATATTTAATCTATAAAATTAATTTATTACATTAAGTAAATAAATTATTTTTATTTTAATATTTTTAATAACATTTGTTTGATATGTCCATTAATTAAACAATTACTACATAATTAGTTGGCAATCCTTTATTTTTTTTAATCTAGAAATTAAAATAATATTATCTCGATGAGTACAAACATTTTATATTTATGATTATTATTTACTGTCAAAAATATCTCCAATATAACCCTTATTAAAAATATTTTACTTGTTAAAAAAATATGACTAAATATACATTTGTTATAATAAAATAATATAAATGCATTAATGTCATAAAAATTGATCCAAACTCTCATAAAATCATCTAATGGATTAATGTAATAATAATTGCTCCATTTAAATATTTGACTTGTTAAAAAAAATATGACTAAATATACATTTCTTATAATAAAATAATATAAATTGATTAATGTCATAAAAATTGCTCCAAACTCTCATAATATAATCTAAAGGATTATTTTGGTCGGAAATAACTCATAAAATTAAATTATAACAAGTGATTAAGTAATTTTATAATATCATTTTACCCTTAACTACCATATTACCCCTTACCAATAGAAATAAAAATTACCAAAAAAATAATATTCATATTTTTCGCAACAAAATAATGGGACCTAGTTAATAATGTTTTAGATTCTAATTTAAAATATAGAATTGATTTTACAAAATTCAAAACACTGAAATGGATAAAATTATTTTAAAATTAGTATTTATAGGGGGCGTAAAAATAGGCTTTTAAAGTTAAAACATAGAAATCATTAAAAAAATTATAACCTTTTTAAATGTGAAATTGATTCCAATGTCCTAAACCATCTTAACTACTAAAAACGTATATAATGTAACATTCAAACCAATTAAAAATATAATTTAATTCTTTGACTTACATAGACAAAAAAATTTATGAAAAATTTAATATTATATCACCAATCATCAAAACATGAAATTTTGCAGAAAAATACAAAAAAAAACCAGAAAAAATTTTAAATTAAATTTTAATATAATTGGTTTATTTTTACAAATAATATTTTTCAAATTGTACAATTGTTTATTTAAAATATGTTCATTAAATGGATATAAGAATACCATTATAAAAAATATAGGGTTTGATGTTTAAAATTGGTGTTGTTCTTAACTTATGCCTTCTAAATATATTGGACGAATGTCAGAGAGTTTTGATTTTATATTTGTTTCATTAATATTAACTAATAATTACATTTAATTTTTTATTAGGATAAAATGACTTGGTAAGCATAAAAATTGTTCTTTATAAAAACATTTTCTCTATATTCAGTCGGTTCCTATATTCATTTCAAATCAACAAATCCAACTATATACATTAATTTTATATCTAATACTATTAATAACCGACAACATAATATCTAGGTTTTATATTTTTATATTAAATAATAATATTTTAATACTATATAGTTGTTCATTAAAACTTGTTCTTGCATGTAATGTGAGCCAACTCACAATTGTGTGTAGTGTAATCTTTATTTGGTGTTGTGTATAAAAAGAGATAGAAAATAAAAAATTTAATAAAAAATTAAAGTAATTTAAAGTCATATGGTTTTATTGTGTTAAATAATGTTTCTAATAATCTACAAATATTTTTTAAAATAATTTTTACCCAGTATTTATATTTTTTGAAAAATATTTCTAAATATATATTCAAGTGGTTTTCTAAATAAAGTAATTTTGTGTTTTTAGAACATATTAATGGAATAATTTTTTTAACATTAATGGAATGAACTTATTTTCCACAGTTATGACCTCTCAATGATTTATATTACATTATAATTTAATAAGGTTATTAGAAAAATGAAAATGTTTTAATTAAAATTTGATGATTTTTTATACATTAAATAAGCATTTTCATACTGTAAAATATATTTTCCTTAAAAAATGTTCCATGTTATACATAAAAAAATTCTTGTTAACATGACATTTTTTTATGTCAGTTATGTATTATTGGGGATATGATCCAATTATTTCGTCCTTATTCATTTCTAGGATGATTTGTGATAATGATGAATTGGTGTTTATTAAACCGGTTCATTTTTCATGGGTTATTCTATGATAAATTGATGAGATGATTATGAAACCCTTTTCCATTATATTTGTAATGCTATCTAGAAATTGTTATAAAACCAATTTAATTTATATGTTTTATATTATGCTTAATTATTTATAGATTCCATTTAATTCCTATTACTATTATATTGGCAATGTTTTAATATCTTATAGCACACAAAGGTATGGATTGTTTCACTAGTGGGACCAATATCTCTCCAGAATTCATTAGGTAATGATTAATGTTATTTCTTGTCAAAGGGTACACGGTATGTTATACCAATATCAATATACGGTACACTAAGATTATCTCAACCCTGAAAGAGGGAAGATAAGAGGTTTTTTGAAGCCCAAAAGGGGGATCATGGGAGGTTATCTCTATCCTGAAAGAGGATACACTGGTGGATATCCCAAGCCTGGACTAGGTATTTGGGTGGTTATCCCAATATTAACTTGTTTTGAATGTCTTGGTGGGTATCCATTACATAATGATTTCTAAGAATACGTGTATTGCTCAAATCAATGCCTTATAGAAATTTTATGTTCACATGGATCATATTCATTGATTAATTTAAGTTTCATGTCTTATTAAAATCATTGATTTATGTTATGACTCGAATTTCTTCTCTATGACATACAAGGTATGTTTATAAAATGACATTATTATTTTCTAATACACTTATTATAAATTCTTGTTGATATATCCAGTGTTTACACTTAATAAGAATTTTAGCTCACCCTTCATTAAGTTTCATTTACTCAGGTTATGAAAAAAATTATGTAGGCTATTTCAATAAATTATACTATGTGGGTAGATATTTAAAGATATATTTAAGATCATTCACCAAATATAAATATTTTTTGTCAAGTAACCAAATATATTAAACCTTTATGGCCCCAGGAATGTATTTTGGAACTGTATAGATTGTTCATAAATTAAGATGTAATATATATGTACAAAAATACTAGGTTGTCGTAGTGCCAGATGTTTATATATCAATGTTTTAATTAAAAAATACATTTATGGTGCTTGAATTGATATTATGGATATGTAATCAAATATATAATAATGAAATATATTATTTATGTAAAAAATGGCTCTCTATATACTAGATGTCAATTTATATGTGAAAAGAGGACCACCAACCCAAATAATGGATGGAAAAATATGAATTTTAGATTACCTGTTATTAGGGATCATTTTTTACTATAAAATGATTATTTTAATTCTTGTATCATTAGATTACATTGGATTACATCGGAGATTATCTTATAGATTTATGATATATTTTAAAAATAATAAAACCATTGTTTTTTTCATTATTTTGTTTTAATTTTCAAATATGATGAATTTTTTATGAGTTGTAGTTTTATTAAGTGTGAATGAAAATTATTTAGTGTTGGGATTAGGGTTTATTAGTTTCTGATCTACTAGTACATAGAGTACTATGAGTATTCTAGATGATCAATTTTGGCTATCTGTATCAACTATTGGATGTCATCTAGGAATGATATAGTGAGGTATATTTTAAACATGTTATATCAACAAACCACTGGTTTATTAAAATATCTACTAACTACACTTTGAGGTATCATAAGTAACAGTAAATTTTACCAAGATGTTATTTAATTTTTAGTGGTAGATTACTATTATTGGATAATATGTGTAAAACACTTTTATTTTTATGAATTCTTTAATTTAAATAATTTTATTTCTTCGATAGCTTTTGTTACGCACAACAATGAGTTTAGAAAAATATTTTAACAATATTAAAATAAAATGTTTCTATCATGTATTATATTTTGGACTATATGGTATAAATAGTATTAAATAAATTATCAAAAATATATTTTCTACACATTTATAAAATGAGTTCATTTGTTATTAAAAGAATTTTAATTTAAAACAAAAAAAATTTGAAAATAAAATTGATTTATTAACAAAAACTATTATAATAATTGTAAATTTTTTAATTAAAAAGTTATCTTTAATGATATTTATATAATAATTACTTTATAATTTTTTTTAAACATTCAAAAAATATATTTATGGATTGGATAAAAATAACTTCAATTGTATACTAAAAATCTATTGTTCCTAAAAATAGTTTTTGTCGCATTTTTTGAACATACATTAAAAATAATTCCATCCATATATAGGAATTGAATTAGATAAACTTAATTTTATTTTTTTCATTAGGAGGTTCAAATTTGATAATTATAACCCTTTTAATTTTTTTCAATATGAATCATAACCGTTGTAAAATTTATCACCTCATCCAAGGGTAAATCAGGTTATTCCAGTTCAAAAATAAGTGATAAGGCCAAAAAATTTCATCCTTATTATTATTTGATAATTTTAATTAAACACATAAAAACATAGGTTATAAATTAATTTTTTTTAATGTACATGTTTCCATAAAAATTTTATATTTATTATTTAAATAAAATTGGTTTACAAAATTCCACTATTTTTTCTATCAATATATCTATGTGTCCACATTGGGAAAAAATATAGTTATGAATAAATATAATAATTTAATGTTAGAATAGTAAAAATATTTTCATCATATAAATTTATTTTAAATTTTTATAAAATAAATAATGACCTTCATTTTTTATGCAATACTCATGGAGTATTTCTCCATTTAATATGAAAAATAGTATATTATTTTATAAATATTAAAAGCGATATAATCTGATTTAAATAATTTTATCCATGAATTTTATAAATAAATTTAAAATATTAGTTATGTTTTTAATAATTATATTATAATTTATTATTTTTATTGATGTATTTAAAGTAAAATTAATGTAATAGTGTCAAAATTTAAAATTTTGATATTTTATCAGATTAATATAATATTAAATTATTTAAAAATATATAATATCATAAAATAACTCAAGGTGGTTATTATATGGTCTCAAATTCCATAAATTCTCCATTTATTTTCTTATTTTCACCTTATATGTAAAAAATTACATCACGGTAATATTGAAAATGTTGTTACAGTAGTTAACATTTATTTTGGTTAACAAAGCTATAAACAAATGATAGGGATTAAAATTACAATAAAACTAGTATATATTATATTTTATGATGGTATTATAATCCTATATTGTCTTATATATAAATAAACGACCATTTTATGGCATATTTGATGGTAATTAATTTATTTTAATTTAATATTTTAAGAAATTTCAAAAGTCCCCCTCACATTGATTATAAAACAACACCTCCTATATAACTTTATAACTCATCATTAATCATTTCTTATCAAAAAAATCCTACCCATTTATTTTATAAAAATACTTATCTATGTTACGGAGGTGTTCATTTCCTCAAAATACAGAATTTAGGTTCCTTAAGGAATTATCTAAAGGTTGATTCCAGAAGAATAGGTAATCGTCTTACATAACATCATCCAATTTATTTCTTATTATACCTATTATAAATCAAATTTATTTATAGAAAAATTTTAAATTAAGTAAAATAATAATACCATATTTTTATATTTAATATGTGACAATCATCATCCACCAAATTTCTAATCAAACGGGAAGTGAATGTATCACTTGTACGTACGCTCAACTTACTATCCCACATAATGATACAATTAATTTATAATCATACTATTTTATGGATGTATATTATAATGTATATAATTAATATATATTATATTTATGAAATAATTATACCTATGAAATTTCAATATAATATCTACCTACATACCTTCCAATCTATAAGGAAACGATCATGTCGCTCGTGTGTACGTGTGGACTATAACCTCAAATGAGCAATGATTTTTGTTTTATATTTTTTTTAATATGAAGGTAATGAAGAATAATTTTATGGATATATATTATATAAATTATATAATATTATCGTATAATTTTGATATAATATTTACAATTCATTCGTTATTACCATCAAAAAATAAAGACAATGTTCATGCATCTGTACGTCCTACCGCCACCATGAATGGGGTAATGAATTTTTTCCATCTAAAACCATTACAGATTAATAAAATAGGTATATAATATATTTATAATATATTTAAAACATTATTTATATTTTGGAGTTGTTTTAATATTGATAAATTTATAATTACAATAACTAATGAACATTATTTCTCCAGCTAAACGAAATAGTTAACACCCATAAATAAGAATTTAACAAATGATATTTTTGAAAAGGGGGTGTTAGAATATTAAAAAGAGATTATATATGAAATTATAACTATGAAAATGACTCTAATATAATATTATAAAACATTTAAATTAATACTGTAATGTAAAATTATTTCAAATCAATGAGAACTGAAGGTAAGTCTTTTCCTTCACAATAAAAACATGTTTGGAATTTTTTTGTTTAAATATCTACTAAGGAATATTTCTCATCCATATCCTTGTTTTATAAAAAAATTGATTTCATTAATATTATAATATATATTTAAAATTAATTTTATACCTTTGTTTGACATTATAAAATAAAATCTTAATGTAGTATTTTTATGATTTTTGGAATGAGGTAATTTTAACACTTTTTCGGTGTTATAAAATGAAATCATTTTTCAAATTATACGGTGTGAATGAATTTTACCTGCATCATGGATAATCTCTTATTTGAATATTTCTTTGAATGTTTGAAATTATATTTTCAGAGAAATTTTTCCTTCGTAATTGCAGCCAGGTTTTCTAAATAAGGGATTTTAAAATGGAAATTGTATTTTATTGACGAATTGTTCCAAGTGATCATTAAAACCCATTTTCCTTATTAGATAAAATCTTTGATGTTTTAGAATATTTAATGGGTACATGATCCAATGATACTATATTTAATATTTTAGTGGATGGTATATGAATATGATGATACGGTATTTATGAAACTATCTCCATATCCATGAGTTATGTTCTGATGATATTTTTATAAACCCATTTATTTTCATGGTTTGAAATATGATGAATGTTTTATAATCATTTGGCCCAAATATTTATGATTTTTATTATTTTATGGGTGGTCCTTATATCTCCCCCTAATGAAATTTTTAATGATTAATTCTTTATGATCACAACAGTTATATAAGAGGTTATCCACAACACCAAATTGGGTACACAAGAGGTTATCTGAATCCCTAAGAAAGTACACAATTGTCTATCCAAAGCCTAACATGTTATGAATGTATTCGTGGGTATCCTCAACATAAGGTTTTTCTGAATATTTCATTTCACGATCTATGTCTTATTCAAATTCTTTCATTTCATTTCTTATGTATGACATTTTATTTATGATTCTTATCTTATTAACTTCCATGATTTATGTCATGACTCAATTTTATGATCTATTATATGCATGATATGATTTTTTAAATGTTAAGATCATACCCTTTTAAAATTTTTATTCATATATGATTATTTATATCTCTATTTTATACTCTTACAAAGAATATATTACCACCCTTTATTATATTTTCTTCTCCAAGATAAAAAATAAAGATCACGTGTATGATATGTATAATAGGGGTCATAGATGTGAAGAACATAGTGGGAGAAGATTTGGTTAACCATTGCCTTTATTGTTTATATGTCTATACTTCCAAAGGCACTATACCTAAATTATTATGGAATTGTTCATTGCCTTATGTAATGAATATTAATCTATTAAAATTTTATATCTATGTATAAAAATTATGGGTCACAATAGATGGTATCACGGTAAGGTTTTGTTAATGTTTGGAAACTAGGATGAGAAAAATTTAGTAAGATCCGTATTGATGTAATTATGTATATGAAAACATTCTAATTTAATTTTAATAATCTTGTCTAAACTAGACTAAACCATGGTTTTCATAAAATTCGGTCTATGATTTATATGTATTTAAGAAATTTATTTATGATTATGCGGTTTTACACTATCATTATTATTTTTCACATTATGTTTTTTTGGTTTTAGTATATGGAAGGAACAAAATTTCATTATGTTAATTTTGAATTTGATATAAAATATATGGATTTCCCTCCTATTAAATCGAATGTTAATAGATAATTAATTAACACTCACCCAAATTTCTCAATCAATAAATGGTTTTGAGCTTCTAAATAATCAAAAAAAAGGAAATGAATTTTTTATTGAGTCCTTCATGTGGAAATTTTAATCATATTCTACTGGTTTTTATGGTCTACTAGATCCTAAGTAATAGACCAAGAAGCTTGAAAATGATCCCCAGTTATCCAAGTCATTATTTTAGAAGTAGAAATATGATGCGATGCTCGAACATATTTTAGAATTTATTATGAAATCAGAAGAGTTAACAGTAGAAATTGTCCTAAAAATTAACTCCCATGATGCATAGGCTTAAATAATGATGGAAAATACTATAAGGTTCCCACCAAAGGAGGAGAAATGAACCTTTATTGATAATGAGGACATTATTTTAACAATAGTCTTCAAAAAAGGGAATTTAAACATAAAAAGGTATGTCTAGGCCTGGGACAAATTGGTGTTAAGGATTGAAGATCCTTTAATGGAGGAATAAGAAACCTAGGTAAACAGTATCACCTGGAATATTTTTAGGGAGATTAAAACTAGTAGGCTATAATTTCACTTTAATGGATCAGTTATTGGTTTTCTACATGAAGTTTTTCTTTCTCACTTTATCTGTAAATGTGTTTGATAATAAACATTTTATTTTTAGTGGGAGAGATGGATTGATTTTTAGAGGCTTAAAATCAAGTCTACGATGGGGGTCATCCATTAGGGACATTAATAGATATGAATTAATAGTATTATTTTATATCAAGGTGGATATAGATATTATATATATAATCTTATATAATAGACTTTATAAGAATAAAAATATGGAGTTTAATGGAAATTCTAAAAATCATTGTGGGAAAAAATGAGACATCCCCTCTACTAAAAGTGTGTATAGAAACATGGGGGAAATTATGTCATAAGGGGAATATAAATTTTATTCAATTTTATAGGAGGCTATAGAGTGAATAAATTCCATATTTATTGGAGTTAGTGATTAAATGATGTGAATAAAGATAAATCATCACAACCCACAATCCACTATTTCAAATTCGTGGAGTATGATCATTATGCTAACTAGTGCCTAAATACAAAGGTTAAAGATAATTTTAGACACCCATTCTTGACGTACTTGGAAATTACATTTCTTTTTTGAAATAATTGTGGACAAAAACAGACACCCAATGATCCTATTTGTTTAGGGACTTTGGAAACATGGAACATAATCTTCAAATCATGGTTAAAGATCTTTAACATCTCTAATAATGATACTCCCTTTTGTTTTTCAACCTAAAACCACTAAATATATCTTAAGGAAAAGGAAACATTAAAAGTTTGAGCTAAATTTCTTGGTAAGGGTATACATGGAAAAAATAAAACAAATCATATATATTTGAACCTAGAAAATACGAATATAATGTTTAAACATCAAAATCTTTAGTCATGAAATAAATCTTGGCAGTATGTATGGCATAGATCATAAAGGAGTAATAATAATGATAAAAAAGAATTGGAATAAAATGTGGAATTCTGTAAAACCATTAAGCACAAAATATTATTTCCATAGTATCCAAGGCATTACTTCTAAGACCATCATAGTGGACGAAGTCCATTACTGAACCGGGTTTACTTACCATTATAGCCAGGTATTACTAAACTAGAATTACTTTCAATTCTAGCCATGTAAATCTCATGAGATATAAATATTTACCAAATACATTGGAGGGAGATATAGGTCCCACCCATCTCATAATTAAATCATTATTACATGTTCCACAAAAACATAAACTATTCGACATAACATAACCCTTGAAATAAAATGGTTTCCTTAAACACAATTCAATCATAACATAATCCATATAAAATACCATTACATCATTAAAAAAATAAAATCATAGTAATAATTTGGATAGAAACATAACTCTATTTATATAGTATCATCACAGATAGAAATGTATTTTGATAAACCACTTGAACTTATTTATTGATGAAAATATCCTTTCTTTTTCAAAATCATTTTCTTTCCTCAAAATTCCACACAATTTTAAAAGAAAAAAACTTAGATGAAAATAAAATTGAAATAGCTTAGATGAGGCATCATGGAAATAAATAATCCTAAAACCATAAAATTTCATTCATGTCGTGTAAGTTTAAAAACATTCTTCTCATACTTTTGCTGGAAAAGTCAAATAGTAACTCGTTTGGTAAACGTAAGAATGATTGCTTCCAAACAATGTAGTAAAAGATAAAATCGGTAAAAATTACACTAAAAATAAATATAATAATATTAAATATCTTATGAAATAATTTTTAGAAAACATGGACATGGTTGATAAATTTATCCTTAGTAAATACTTACGAATAAACAATCTTGGATAAAAATTAGATTTCCAAAGTTATCCCTTAATTTTTGTCTGATTTCATCAATATGGGTCTGATACTCCAATATAGGGGGTTTAAAAATATTATTATCTTGTAATAAAATAGAAAAAATATTTATTATACCATATATTATACACTTATGACTTTATATTACTCATTCATTTGTCAATTCCATGTTAATGAAATGTTTTGTGTAATAATTGGTTTATTTATCGAACGTGTTTTGATTTTTTATTCTTGATATTATTACTAATATGTTGATTTAATAAATTCCAGATTGTTAAAAATTACTTATATACTATATATATTCATTATATACATATATAACAGATTGATAAATGAAATGTAATACATCGTTCATGGAGACAGTATGTCATACATATGCATGAATACTATTTTTGGTTCCTTATTTAAATTAATGTAAGTAAGTAAAATACATATATAAATACATAGATACAGTAGCATTATTATGTCATATATGTTATAATTATTTATTATATATACTTTATAATCATTTTAGAATTGTTATCGTGGAGAATGAATCTCATCGTGTCATGGAGACGGTAAGCCATACATACGCACGTGCAACGATATCATTGCAATAATTATTGAAATTTATTGAATTGTATAGTCTATAATATGGATTAATTAGTTTCATGTAATAATAATAATATATAGTTATAATTTCCATTAGTATACCCATCCAAGTAAGGTGGGGTTAAAAACATATTACAACACGACATGGAGACGGTAAGTCATAAGTATGCATGCGCGGTGATTTCATTTTTCATTGGAAAGAAGGTAAAACAGGATTGTTTTGTATTTCTAATAAAATATCAGTATATGGGTGATACTGATGTTATTACTTTATAATGAAACATCTAAAGAAGTGTGTGTAAAAGAACAAATAAATTTTTAAGAATAGGTAGAAGAGAATACCTCTTCCTCGACGTGCCCTCTTTAAATTTCCGTTTAGGGAACTCGAGTAGGTCTTTTGAGAATACCATCACCATTAGAATGTGAAAAGGGAATTTTAAAAGGTAAATTGGTAGGGTTTGTATGATCTTGAGGGATCAAAATGCAGTGTAGAGTAGATGGATGAGGTTCCCTTTTATAAAAGATGACATGGTCACTTTAGAAAACTCTCAAAATATTAAATTATTATTAATTAAATTCTTATTTAAAATGGTCTAAAACATAGTCAATTCTATTATTGGAATATTTTGGTTCGAATTTCTATCAATCAATAATTTTTATACATGTTTTGAATATTTTATATCCTTATCTTTTTTTAACCCTTATTTTACCCTTTTTAATCATATTGTGATATCAAGGTATTTACATATTGTGGGTTAATATAAATACCATATATTGTGAAAAGACCCAAAAAAGTAATTTATGACATGTTTGGACTTATATTAAATACTTTTATAAATCATATATTTTTTTAAATTTAATATCATTTAATAAACTATTTTTTGTGTTAAGTTTTGAATTATGTCAATTCTATACACTATTCATACATGACTTTTTAATAATTCATAACAACATTATTCATTAAAAAAATCCATTATCTCTTCTCTATTGTGTTAATATAATATAGAAATTTGTTTAATGGAATTAAAATATTCATATTAAATTTACAATAATATTTATAAATTAATTTATTTGAATCTTTTATTAATGAGTTAATTGCTACCTCATAAGTGTGTCATTACTAAATATATTTATCTAATGCGTAAAAATTAAAAATAAAATACCATGATATAGTAAATCTATTAATTTTTCTAATGAATATTTATGGGAATATAGATCAGTTATATAACCCCATATTAAAATCGATTTAATAAAAGATATATGTTTAGTTTATAATTATCTTTAATATAAAGTAAGTCTTATAAAATGTCATTTTCACATCCATGTGAATCAATGGGGTCCCAAAATCAGCACAAGGATGCCCATGGTCAGAAATATTTCATCCAAAAGTATTAGGATATGTGTTAGGTAGTTTAATATTATTATAATATTATTTTTTACCCTTATTAACCAGATTTACCTTTTAACCATTATAAATAAAATAATTACTAAAGTTACTATTCATAATGTCTAAAAATATAATGTTCCTATTTTATCAATTTGGGCCTCTGAATTCATAATCTGTTATCTATTTCCCAAATTTTAAAATAAATATTATTCAGTAATTAATTTAAAAATAATTCCTATTGTCAAAACCAAAAGGCGGGTTTTCAAGAAGTAATAAATATCCAAATATTAACATCAATTTATCTATAATTTGATAGTGAAACTACTTATAATAACCAAAAATATATTAAATGATAAAAATATAATGAAATTATACTTTAAATATAATAAAAATACAATCTAACTATATAAATAAATTAGATTAAAAAGTCGTTTTGAATTAAAATACATTATTTCTAACTATTCATAAAAATATGAATTTGACCATAAAAAAACAAAAAAATTAATTCAATGTAAATTTTAATGTTCGGAATCTGAAGAAGAAAATTATTTTTTGTTATTAAACATATAAAAGTGAAAAAATTACAATTAAAATGGGTGTGCCATTAAAAAGCGGCAAAACTTTATTTTTTTAAAATTTATTATTTTATTTAAAAAAATGATTTTGGTCTCATATCATGTAGTTGAAAATGTGTATGATGAATGGTATTGTTATATAAAATTTAAAATGTGGTTATTACTATTGCTAATGGCTAGTTTATATCCCATTATATAATAGTAATTTAATAATATATCATTGTTTAATTAAACCCAGTATTGCATAGAATGCATGCTATTGAGGAAGGTCGTTCATGAATGTAACACAATCCAAGTTAGTGTGGGGTGTAGAGAAATCTTCTTTTGGTTTTGCATATAACATAATCAAAACATAGTCTATTTTTACATCGAACATAATCTATACTCAGTGTTGAGGTTTATCAAAAGAACTTGAAATTGTGTACAACACTAGCCAAGAATTTTTTTGTATATACTGCAAGATAATACAGTGTTTCGTATAGCACAAGCTAATATTGGTTTAGTGTATAGCACAATTAATCAAAGAAATCAAAAAAATATTTCATATAAATTCTCGGTGAGTTTCATTCCACCCCCTTAAAATGATTTTCTCCCTTGACATTCATTTGGGATATAAATGGTTTACTAGATGAAAGTTTCTTTCAAATAATCCCACATCGTAAAAATGAATACTAAAACATAATTTTAAAAAGGAAAGTTGGAAACATAACGTTTACCCAAATTAACCCTTCATTGGGTTTCCATATAGAAGACCATATGTGGGAAGTGAACACATAGATATGGAAAAAAAATCTAACCATTATGTATTGATGGATAGTGATAAAGAATAAGGATGGTGAAAGACAACTACCAGAAATCCATAAATATGCGATAATTTAAAGGATCATCTAATTCATCAGATATGAAGTTACTATGATAACGTTTTTTATTTTCAGAACCTTTTCTTAAAGTTGATTAATTTGTGCATGAGAATAAATACTTACTTGATTTCATCACTGTTGATCATTCCCTAAAAAAATTTCACAAAATTTCTTATATAAATAAATGATGTTGAATTTTTCATTCTTTGATTGTTAGCATATCATGCGATAAAATGATAGGCCATTCCATTTGTCTCAACAAAATTATTAAAATAGGTTATCAAATATGCATAAGTCCACCTATAGTGAGAAAATACTTTAATATAACAAACATAAAATAAAAAATAACATATACTATCCATAATTTTATATCATTACAATCCAAAAAATATAATACATTATAATGAGGTGAACTAAAATTGACATAAAATTTTTCTCCCATATCTCATCAGTTAGTTATTTGTTGTCACATTCCAAACATGTTAATACCTTAATCATGTATTCTATTGAAACATTATAATAACATGAATTACCGTAGATCATTATTGAAAACATGAATTCTTTCAAGATTTAACTCTTTCCACGTACTATAATCCCAAAATTTCTATATACTCAAACCGTGATATCACTTTTTTCTTATATTAGTCGTGAGATCATTAATATTATCAACCGTCTCATTACCTCTATATCCCTTCATTATGCTCATATAAAGTGATTTTAAAAAATATTTCTATCACTTTTCATGGTTACCATAACCATATATTTAATGAAAACCAAAATAGACCAATACATATAAATTCCAATATTCCATAATACTATAAATGAATTTCACAACAACATTTTGGAATCCCCTTACTAAAAACTTAATCATTCCACCACTTTATTTTTATACTCAACATCACTAATAGTGATCGCATGTGACTTCCCTTAGTATTTCTTGTTAAGATGTTTCTTATGACAACCCTGCACTTTATTACAATTTAAACATGATTTATTACATAAAACTTCACTTGATACAACAAAGAAGATCGAGAGGTTGTGTGTATTTGGGTCTTAGGATCATTAAATAAAACTTAAAACCTGAAATACAACATCTTTATTGAAAATTTCATTTACATGAACACTACATTCCTTCGTACTTAGAATTGCATGGAATAAAGTGAGGACATGCATAAGAAAAGGGTGAGCTATAAAGCCTAGTAAGGGAGTACACATGGAATAACATGATGAGTACAAGACATGTTAGACAATAGGCATATCAATATAGAATAAAAGAAACATGAACATAAATTCATGATAAAGCATGATAATCATAACATGGAAATGTGTCAACAACACTTAACATGGAATTAGCATGAGCCAAGGCTCATTGCACATGGAGAATGAGTAAATCCTCATTGAACATAAATCACGAGTAAACCCTTATTTCACATTAATTAGCATGATTCAACACTCATATCACAGGACGTATCATGATACTATACTTTACCCAATGCATTGGAGTGCTATAAGTGCACACCCTTCTTAAACATTTCATTTCATGCATAAGTGTGCCACATGGATCATAAAACATGGATTCATAAAACATAATAATTTATTCCACGATAGAGGAATATGGAATTCATACATGAATATTTGTAATTCAATAATTAAATGTGCATAACGGTAGATACCCTTGATGGATAAATGGGTATGGTATCCACTACACAATGGCATTGGCATAGAAAATCGGTGCGATTTCGGCAGCGTAACGATGTGACATAAGAATTCATAAAAAAAAGGTTGATGAGAGAGAAAGGGGTTCCTCATTATATTTACATGTAATGGACAGTAAGGAGGTCATGTAGATACATGTCCCAACAATTGAAATGGAATTTAGAATCATGATACAAAATTATTGCTTGAATGTAAAAGAAGAGAGAGAAGTTCCTTTCTGAATTTCGACATAGTAACGGCTATACATGGGAGGCACTTAATGAGACATAAATGGGTCTCCCATCATTCAAACATAAAGAGGCCCGTATGAGGGAGGTGAGAAACCATACCTCAACATTTATAATTTAAATTAAAAGGGAAAAAAACTTAAAGAAAATTGGACAAAAATGAGAAAGGAAGAAAAAAACCCTTACTTGGAAGTGTGCTTCCAAAGGCTTGAGAGAGGCTTGTGAGAGGATTCTTGGGAGCTTGGGGCACCTTTTTAGGATTATATAGAGAGTAGGGAATTTTTTGGACGAACTACAAGGGCTTTGAGTGAGGAGGAAGTAGGAGCTTGGGTGGGTTTATATAGGAAAGGTGAGGGAATTCTTTATTATTTATGTTTCGGTCCCCTTACATTAAATTAATCCAAACCACAAACCATCCCATGGTTCTTGCCCATGGTTTTTAAAAAAGGGAATAGGAAAACAATATTTTATAAATCCAAACTCCTAACTTCTTTTTATATTAGGGTATCCTATGTGGAGGTGAGTCACACTCCCATGGAAATTAATTTAAAAAGGCATGGTGTTGAATAAGTCTTGAGGGGTCCTTTAATGCTTTGAAAATTAAGTCAAACCAACCCAAAATCACATTATTTTAATGGTAAAACATATATTTTCTAAACATAAATATTATAGTATTTTATTACATCACTATTGGATCATTATGATGTCATAAAACACATTATATATTTAAACGATATTTAATTTTTACTCAAAAATTTGACTGTCTCAGAAAATTATGAAAAATTAACCGTTGGATAATTTCGATTTCTTGATTCCAGAAATGAAATTTATTTTATCTAAATAATTTTATAAATATTTTAATTTTCACTTTTAAAATAAAAACTGACATTTATCGAAAATTCACGGGTTTTGACAGAAATGGCTTTCAAACCTTAATAAAATTTTTAATTGCATTCATAAAATTATAAGATCATTTATATTTAATAAAAATTAATTTAATAATGAAAATAATATTTTATTAAAATAATATTTAATTTAGAAATACATTAATTTAAAAAAATAGATTTCTTAATTAAATAATAATTAAAACATTATTTTTACTTTAAAAACTATTTACAATGTATAAAAAACGACTAGAATTTATATTCATTATTATATACAAAAAAATAATGTACATGAACATATTACTACTTATTTGTTACATAACCCCTTAAAATAGTCGCCTAAGACCAAAGGGTAAGGTTTGCGATGGTGACAGACTCTTGGGGTGGCTCAGATAACATCGCTCGAGTGGTAATTTCAATCAACTTCCACTTTTCCCGTAGACGGTCACGTTTGATCTTGACATGATGAAGCTCAGCTTGGGCTTGTTCAAGAGAGAATCCCAAGGATGCCACCACATTTCCAAGCTCCAATAAATGGGCTTCGTATGGAGAAATTTTACTGGACGACGCCATCGCTTCTTTTGTCTGAGTAAAAAGGGTTTGTTAAAGTCCTTTATTTATACAAATCATGTGATCATTGTTCAACGACTATATTAGCAATTGTCAAAAATTCTTAACATAAAACCAATGATGTTTACACTTTATATAAAAATAAAGAGACATTTAATTAGATCAAGTGGTATTTCCATTAATGAAACTTTTGGTTGCTACAATATTCTCCCCTAAAGAAATTTCGCCCTCAAAATTTTCTTTTTCCCACACTAAAACAAATGTGGGTAACTCAGCTTCATAATATCCTCTGATTCCCAAGTTGCTTCTTCAAACATGTGGTTTCTCCACAACACCTTGACGAGGGGCATTGTCTTATTTCAAAGAACTTTTTCTCTATGATCTAAGATCTACACTGGTTTCTCCTCATAAGAAAGATCATCATCCAATTTTACCACCTCAGAAGAGAGTACATGTGAAGGGTCTGGTATGTACTTCTTTAAGAGGGATACATGAAAGACATCATGTACCTTGGCCATGGTAGGTGGAAGTGCCAGTCGATAGGCCACATCCCTGACACGATCAAGAATATCAAAGGGGCTTATGTACCTTGGACTTAACGTCCCTTTCCTTCCAAATCTCATGACCTTATTCCATGTAGATATGCGTAAAAACACCATGTCTCCAACTTTAAACTCAAGGTCTCGTCGACGATTATCTGCATAACTCTTCTGTCAACTCTGGGCTGCCATGATATGCTGCTAAATGGTTTTCTCCTTCTCCACTATTTCTACGACCATTTCTGGTCCAAGCAGCTTACGTTCACTGATCTTATCCCAACATGTCTGTGTTCTGCACCTTTTCCCACACAGGGCTTCATATGGTTCCGTTTGGATGCTTGAGTAAAAACTGTTATTATAAGAGAACTAAACAAGAGGAATATGTTGATCCCATCCTCCTTTAAAGTCCATTGAGCATGCTCTCAAAATATCCTCAAGTGTTTGGATAGTCCAATCCGATTGGACGTCAGTTTGAGGATGATAGGCCGTACTGAAGTTCAGTTCAGTATTCGAAGGATGTTGAAAACACTTTCAAAACATAGAGGTGAATCTTGGATCTCAGTCAGACACAACAGATAGTGGTACGCCATGAAACCTTACCACTTCCCTGAATATATCTGTGCCAGTTGATCCAAAGAGAAATCCTCCCGAATAGCAATGAAGTGTGCAGTCTTTGTAAGATGATCCACAACAACCCAGATTGCATTGTTGCCTTTGGATGTCCTTGGAAGTCCGGTGATAAATTCCATGTTGATGGTCTCCCATTTTCATTCTGGTATGGGCAATGGTTTCATCATCCCCTTAGACATCTACCTCTCTGCCTTCATTTGCTGACACACAAAGCATTTTTATGTATATTCAGCGATCTCCTTCTTCATATTATCCCACAAAAAGTTTTCTTGAAGATCTTGATACATCTTTGTGCTCCCTGGTTGAAAAGAGAAATTTGAACTATGTGCATCATCCAAAAGTTCCTTCTTCAGCTCCGGACTTGATGGAACACGTAGTCTTTTCCCAAGCCACACAATTCCTTCTTCATTAACATTAAACTCTGAGGATTTACCTTTTTCGATAGCTTCCACTTTTTCTTGAATTCCCACATCATCCTTTTGATCATCCTTTAACCTTTCCAAAAGATACGGTTGGTCAATCATTTGTGAAAGGATTGATGATGTTCCCTTCTTTATGATTCACGCATCCATCTTCATCATGTCTAAAAAGATTAGATCCTTCTCAGTTCTAATCATTGATAGAATTGCTGGGTCCTTTCTACATAGGTAATCTTCCACCTTGTTCACTTTCCCAGGCTGGTAATTGATTGAATAGTCATAATCCTTGATGAGCTCTATCCATCTTCTCTGGCGCATATTATTCTCTTTCTGTGTGAATATATATTTAAGACTCTTTTGGTCAGTATATGTATCACATTTCTCTCCATAGAGATAATGCCGCAAGATTTTCAAGGGAAAGATCACCGCTACCAACTCCAGATCTTGTGTTGGATAGTTTTTCTCATGGATTCTCAACTGCCTTGAGGCATAGGATATCACTTTATCATTCTGCATCAGTGCACATCCTAAGCCCTTCTTCGAAGCATCACTGAATACCACAAAAATCTCCCCACTTGTGGGTAAAGTGAGCACGGGTGTAGTGATAAGCCTCTTTATCAACTCCTTGATTCTTTCTTCACATTCATCACTCCAAGAAAACATTACTCCCTTTCGAGTTAGCTTGGTAATAGGGTTGGACAATCGTGAGAAATTTCTCACAAATCGTCGATAATATCCAGCTAGCCCCAAGAAGCTACGGATATCCGTTACCGATGTTGGCCTCATCCATCCCTCAATTGCATCTGTTTTGGAGGTGTCCATAGATATTCCATTTCTTGTGATGATATGGCCCAAGAATGAGACCTCCTTCAACCAGAACTCGCACTTGTTGTACTTTTCATAGAGCTTATCCTTGCGCAAAGTCTCTATTACAGTTTTTAAATGCCTCTCATGATCTTCCTTGGTTTTGGAGTATATTAGAATATCATCTATAAATATTACCACAAATTTTTCAGGGTAATCTCTAAAGACTCTATTCATCAAGTCCATGAATATTGCTGGAGCATTGTTTAGTCCAAAAGGCAGTACTATGAATAAATAGTGCCCATACCTTGTACGAAAATTAGTCTTGGGGACATCTTCCTACTTCACCATTACATGATAATATCCTGATGGCAAATCCACCATGGAGAAGTATTGTGCTCCACGCAGCTGATCGAACAAGTCATCAATTCGTGGGAGATGATACTTGTTCTTTATCTTGATTTTGTTAAGTTCACGATAATCGATGCAAAGCCGCATTTACCCATCCTTCTTCTTGACAAAGAGGACTGGTGCACCCCATTGTGAAGCACATGGGCGTATAAACCCTTTATCGAGATTCTCCTATAGTTGTTTCTTCAGCTCTTCTAGCTCTACAAAAGCAATTCTATATGGAGTCATGGTTATTTGTAGTGCCCCGGGTATAAGTTCAATTGAGAACTTGACATCTCTTCTAGGAGGAAGACCAGGCAGTTCATCAGGAAACACTTCTGCAAATTACCTCACAATAGGAATTTTTTCAAGGATGGTTTCTTCATTGGACTCAACAATCTGTGCCAGATATGCGTGCTCATAGGGCAGTAATATCCATGCTTGAGATGATGGAGCCTAAGGAGATTCATCTTCCTCCTGACACTTGTAAAGAATCGGGGGTCGATTCTCCACATGGAGTGTGATTTTCCTCTCCAGAAAATTTATGTTCGCTCTATATAAGGAAATCCAATCCATGCCAAGAATTGCATCAAATTCCAACAGAGGGAGTATGACGTGATTCACCAGGAAATTCAATCCACAGATTATAACAGGTGAGGACTTATATTCATGGGATGCATTGATTGCCCCATTTTCCGTACTCACCAACATCTTTACTTCCATGATTTGTGGTGGTGCTGGGATTGTTCTACTAAACATTTGATATATAAAAGAATGCATAGAACCTAAATCAAAAAGTACGTACGCTATTCTTGAATGAATAACTAGCGTACTTGTCACCACTTCATTGTGGGGTTCACTTCGGCAGAAGTGATGGAAAAGCTCTTCTTCTCTATCTTGGAGTTTGTTGGTTGCCTCTGAAAACCCTTGGATTAGGGAACTGATTTGCAAAATGACCCAGTTATTTGCATTTGTAGCATTGAACAATGCGTTGACATTCGAACAGAGTGTTCCTCTCCTCTGTCGCAGCCGCGGGTCCTTCTTGCCGACAGTTAATAGCTAGGTGCCCTTCTCTTCTACACATGAAGCATTTTCTCGTCCCATTAAGGCAATTTCCAGGGTGCTTCTTTCCGCACTTTTGGTAAGTGGGGTGCTGGATCTTCTTAGAACCGTTAGATTTATCCATCGGACAACTAGCATTGAAGTCCAACTTATACTTCTTGTCCCCGTGATACCCCTGTGATTCCTCAATCTCCATTTTGACCTTGAGGGCACATCGTACAATTTCCTCATAGCTGTCAAAGTCACGGATCGCTAATTCTTTCCACAATCAAGGTTTCAGCCCACAAAAGAAGTGTTCAACCTTGCATTTGGGGGTAATGACAAAGCCGAAAGCGTATCGTGCAAGCCTTGTGAAGATTGCCTCATACGCTCAAACAGATTCTTCATATTTTTTCTTGAGGGAGAGGAAGTCCCTTTCCTTCTTAAGTTGGAGGGTGCGTGGAAAATATTTATCGAAAAACATCTTACAGAAATCCTTCCATCCCAACGCCTTGATCTCCTCCGCAGGCTTCGTATTTTTTATCAACGTACACCATTGATCAGCCTCACCATTCATACGATAAGCCGCTAGGAGAACCTTTTCTTGTTCATAACATTAGATGATGGAGAATATATTTTGAATGGAGTTGATCCATTGTTCAGCGATCGTGGGATCAGATAATCCACTAAAAGTAGGAGGCCTTTGTCTCAGGAAGCTCTCGATAGTGACTTATTCTCTCTTAGGGGGGGTTGAACATTCCTCTTGACCCGGGTTTCTATTCAAAACATGAGTTAGCTGAGAGAGAAGTGTGATAAAGTTCGCGATTCCCGCTCCCATTGGATTTGGCATCTCATTAGTATAGTCATCACACTGATCTTTACAACAGTTGTTAGCCCGAGTCCTCCTATTACCGGTCATTGGCTGGAATAAAAGGAAAGTTAGGGGTAACACATAAAGGGTAATCCAAAGACAAAAGTTTATGAATCATAAATTAACTTTTATTTCCTTAACTCATGAGTCTATAGGCTTCAATCTAGGCTTTTCATGATCTACTTTCTAACATATATTATTAGGGGAATTTTTTTATTTCTCTTAATAAGGGTTCATACTAATCTTGTGAATTTATCTAAACATATCCCTCGGGAGTGTCTTAACCAAGAGTGCAGCAAGGCCTGTTGTCGTGCACCAGTTCCCGTTCGAGTCAAGCTCAAAGCGGTGTTTTCGGGTTTTACCCATAGGATACATCTATGCCAGAGCCGCCTCTACCTGATCGTATCCAGACAGGGATGTATTTGTTTGACAAACCACCCACTCATTACTTAACAAAACATAGGGATGTTTTTATTATACTTATTCTTGTATCTAAGGCTTTACTAGGGTTTCCTAATCCCAAAAATAACTAAACTTATCTTCTGATACCAACTGTGACAACCCTACTCTTTATTACAACATAAACATGATTTATAACATAAAACTTAACTTGATACAACAAAGATGATCGAGAGGTTTAGTGTCTTTGGGGATTAGGATCATTACATAAAAACATAAAACATGAAATACATCATCTTTATTGAAAACATCCTTTACATGACCACTACATTCCTTCATACTTAGCATTGCATGGAATAACCTGAGGACATGCATAAGAATAGGGTGAGTTATAAAGCCCGGTAAGGGAGTACACATGGAATAAAATGAGGAATAGAATACATGTTAGACATAAGGCATATCAATAGATCATAAATGAAACATGAACATAAAGGCATGATAAAGCATGATAATCATAACATGGAAATGTTGCAACAATACTTAACATGGAATTAGCATGAGCCAAGGTTCATTGCACATGGAGAATGAGTAAATCCTCATTGCACATAAATCATGAGTAAACCCTCATTGCACTTGAATTAGAATCATTCAACACTCATTGCACATGACGTATCATGATACTATACTTTACCAAATTCATTGGAGTGCTATAAGGGCGCACCCTTCTTAAACATTTCTTTTCATGCATAAGTGTGCCACATGGATCATAAAACATGGATTCATAAAAAAATCATTTATTCCATGATAAATGAATGTGGAATTCATACATGAAACTTTGTAATTAAATATGTAAAGGAGCATAAAGGTGGATACCCTTGATGGAGAAATGGGTATGGTATCCCCTACACAATGGCATTGGCTTAGAAAATCGGGGTGATTTCGGCAGCGTAACGACGTGACATAAGAATTCATAAAAAAATGTTGATGAGAGAGAAAGGGGTTCCCCATCATATTTACATGTAATGGAATGTAAGAAGGTCGTGTAGATACATGTTCCAACAATTTAGATGTAATTTAGATTCATGATACAAAATTATTTCTTGAATGTAAAAGAAGAGAGAGAAGTTCCTTTCGAAATTTCGGCATAGTAATGGGTGTGCATGGGAGGCATTTAATGTGAGAGAAAGGGGTCTCCCATCATTAAAACATAAAGAGGGTAGTATGAGGGAGGTTTGAAACCATACCAAAACATTTATAAATGAAATTAAAAGGCTGAAACATTTTAATGAAAATTGGACAAAAATGAGAAAGGAAGAAAAAAACCCTTACTTGGAAGTGTGCTTCCAAAGGCTAGAGAGTGGCTTGTGAGAGGATTTTTGGGAGATTGGGGCACCATGGGACGCTTCTAAAGAGAGTAGGGAGGAGTTTGGAAGAACTACAAGGGCTTTTAGTGAGGAGTAAGTGAGAGCTTGGGTGGGTTTATATAGGAAAGGTGAGGGAATTCTTTATTATTTAGGTTTGGGTCCCCTTACATTAAATTAATCCAAACCACAAACCATCCCATGGTTTTTTCCCAAGGATTTTGGAAAAAGGAAGAGGAAAAAAATATTTTATAATGCCAAAGTCCTAAATTCTTAAAATATTAGGGTTGCTTATGTGGAGGTGAGTCACACTCCCATGGAAATTAATTTAAAAAGGGAAGGTGTTGAATAATTCTTGAGGGGTCCTTTAATGCTTTGAAAAGTAAGTCAAACCAACCCAAAATCACATTATTTTAATGGTAAAACATATATTGGCCGAACATAAAGACTATTGTATTTTATTACATAACTATTGGGTCATTATGATGTCCTAAAACACATTATATATTTAAACGGTATTTAATTTTTACCCAAAAATATGACTGTCTCAGAAAATTATGAAAAATTCACCATTAGATAATTTCGATGTCTTGATTCCATAAATAAAATTTATTTTATCTAAATAATTTTCTAAATATGTTAATTTTGTATTTTAAAATAAAACTGACATTTATTTAAAATTCACGGGTTTTGACAGAAATGGATTTCAAACCTTAATAAAAATTTTAATTGCATTCATAAAATTATTAGATCATTTATATTTAATAAAAATTAATTTAATAATAAAAATATTATTTTATTAAAATATTATTTAATTCAAAATCCATTAATTTAATAAAATAGATTTATTATTTAAATAATAATTAAAAACACTATTTGTACATTAAAACTATTTACAATGTATAAAAATGACTAGAATTTATATTCATTATTATATAAAAATAATAATTTACATGAACATAGTACTACTTATTTGTTACATAACACCTTAAAACAACCGCATAAGACATAAGGGTAAGGTGTGCGATGGTGACAGACTCTTGGGGTGGCTCAGATAACATCGCTTGAGTGGTAATTTCAATCAACTTCCACTTTTGCCGTAGATGGTGACGTTTGACCATGAAATGATGAAGCACAACTTGGGCTTGGTCAAGTGCGAAGCCCAAGGATGCCACCTCTTTTCCGAGATCTGACAAATGGGCTTTGTATGGAGCAATTCTACTAGACGACGCCATCACTTCTTTTTTCTGAGTAAAAAGGATTTGTTAAATTCCTATATTTATACTAATCATGTGATCACTCTTCAACGACTATATTAGAAACGGTCAAAGATTCTTCACATAAAACCAATGAAGTTTACACATTATATAAACATAAAGATACATTTAATTAGATCAAGAGGGATTTTCATTAATGAAACGTTGGGTCATTACATTTCTGATGTCGATCATAATTATCCTTTGGATTAGAGAATTGGTTAGCATAGTGCCCCATTTTATTTCATGTGTAACATTGAAGTGTTGACTGTTCTTTTTGGTTAGTCTTTTCTCTATCCACAAAAATAACTACCTTTTTTTCATTACTTCGATACTCAAATACTAAATGGCCTTCTTTTCCACACTTAAAACATTTTCTAGTCCCTTTATGAAAATCTCCACCATTTATATTTTAATACATTGAGCACAAAGAGACATTCATAATCATTTCACCATTCTTTTAGATTTTACCTTGAACTCCGTCTTTTATTTCTTATAAAAACCATGAGATAGATATGTTACACCAACATTAAGTTCTACCTTGATAGCACAATTCACAATATCATCATTTCTATTGAAGTCTATTTTATCTAATTAACTTCTAAGATATGTTATAATGACACTAAATATTAGATCAACTTTATTTTCAGGTTAGATGATAAATCCAGAAGCATACCTTGAAAGTCTTGTAAAATTAACCTATTATGTATCGAAAAATTCGTCATCCTTTTGATTAATCTCAAGGAACTCATTTTCCATAATTGATCAAAGAATATGAGGGAAGTAATTATATAAAAATATGTTCTTGAACTCGTCCCCTTCCCTAGATTCAATTTCATCTTACTTCCTTGTATTCTTAATTAGAGTCCACCACTGGTGTGCTTCACCTTCTAAATGATAGATAGCCAAAATGAAATTTTCATATTCCAAATAGCTAAGGATGGAAAATATTTTCTCAATGGTACTAATCCATTGTTCATCAACATGGGGATCATTATACCCACTGAATGAAGATGGTTGTTGCCTCATGAAGGCCTTAATAGATTGTTGTTCCCTTATCTACTCATTTGGATGTCCGGATTGATTCATATATTGTGTATGTATAGAAATAATATTTTTCATTCTATATCTATGACAACCCTGCTTTTTAATACAACTTAAGCATGCTTTATTACATAAAACTTCACTTGATACAACAATGAAGATCGAGAGGTTTAGTGTCTTTGGGGCTTAGGATCATTACATAAAAACATTATACTTGAAATACAACATCTTTATTGAAAACTTCCTTTACATGACCACTATATTCCTTCGTACTTAGAATTGCATGGGATAACCTGAGGACATGCATAAGAAAAGGGTGAGCTATAAAGCCCAGTAAGGCAGTACATAATGAATAACATGAGGAGTAAAATACATGTTAGGAAATGGGAATATCAATAGATAATAAGAGAAACATGAACATAAAGGCATGATAAATCATGATAATCATAACATGGAAATGTGGCAACAACACTTAACATTGAATTAGCATGAGCCAAGGCTCATTGCACATGGAGCATGAGTAAACCCTCATTACACCTGAAGCACGAGTAAACCCTTGTTTCACTTGAATTAGCATGAGTAAACACTCATTGCACATGACGTATCATGATACTATACTTTACCCAATGCATTGGAGCGCTATAAAGGGCGCACCCTTCTTAAACATTTCATTTCATGCATAAGTGTGCCACATGGATCATAAAACATGGATTCATAAAACATAATAATTTATTCCACGATAAAGGAATGTGGAATTCATACATGAAACTTTATAATCAATATGTAAATGTGCATAAAGGTGAATACCCTTGATGGAGAAATGGGCATGGTATTCACTACACAAAGACATTGGCTTAGAAAATCGGTGCGATTTCGGTAGCGTAACGGCGTGACATAAGAATTCATAAAAAAGGTTGATGAGAGGGAAAGGGTTTCCTCATCATATTTACATTTAATGTAAAGTAAGGAGATCATATATATACATGTCCCAACAATAGAAATGGAATTTATATTCATGATACAAAAGTATTGCTTGAATGTAAAAGAAGAGAGAGAAGTTCCTTTCGGAATTTCGGCATAGTAACGGGTGTACATGGGAGGCATTTAATGAGAGAGAAAGGGTTCTCCCATAATTCAAACAATAAGAGGGCAGTATGGGGGAGGTGAGAAACCATATCCCAACATTCATAATTGAAATAAAAAGGGAAATACAACATAAGAAAATTGACAAAAAATGAGAAAGGAAGAAAACCCCTTACTTGGAAGTGTGCTTCCAAAGGATAGAGAGAGGCTTGTGAGAGGCTTCTTGGGAGCTTGGGGAACCTTGGGAGGATTCTAGAGAGAGTAGGGAAGAGGTTGGACGAACTCCAAGGAATTTTAGTGAGGAGGAAGTGGGAGCTTGGGTGGGTTTATATAGGAATGGTGAGAGAATTCTTTATTATTTAGGTTTGGGACCCCTTATATTAAAATAATCAAAACCACAAACAATCTTCTGGTATTTGCCCATGGTTTCTGGAAAAGGAAAGAGGAAAAAAATATTTTACATGGCCAGGGTCCGAACCTATTAAAAAATTAGGGTTGCTTATGTGGAGGTGAGTCACACTCCCATGGAAATTAATTTAAAAAGGCAAAGTGTTGAATAAGTCTTGAGGGCTCCATTAATGCTTTGAAAAGTAAGTCAAACAAACCCAAAACCTCATTATTTTAATGATAAAACACATATTGGCCGAACAGAAGGATTATAGTATTTTATTACATCACCATTGGGTCATTATGATGTCATAAAACACATTATATATTTAAATGGTATTTAATTTTTACCCAAAAATTTGACTATCTCAGAAAATTATGAAAAATTCACCGTTGGATAATTTCGACATCCTGATTCCAAAAATAATATTTATTTTATATAAATAATTTTCTAAATATGTGAATTTTCACTTTTAAAATAAAAACCCACATTTATAAAAAATTCACGAGTTTTGAGAGAAATGGCTTTCAAACCTTAATAAAAATTTTAATTGCATTCATAAAATTATAAGATCATTTATACTTAATAAAAATTTAATTTAATATTAATAATAATATTTTATTAAAATATTATTTAATTCAAAAATCCTTTAATTTAATAAAATATAATTCTTAATTAAATAATAACTAAAAACACCATTTGTACTTTAAAAACTAATTACAATGTATCAAAAATGACTAGAAATTATATTCATTATTATATACAAAAATAATGTACATGAACATGGTGCTACTTATTTGTTACATAACCCCTTAAAATAGCCGCATAAGACCTAAGGGTAAGGTGTGCGATGGTGACAGACTCTTGGGGCGTCTCAGATAACATCGCTCGAGTTGTAATTTCGATCAACTTCCATTTTTCCCGTAGAAGATCACGTTCGAGCTTGACTTGATTAAGCTCAGCTTGGGCTTGGTCAAGGGAATAGCCCAAAGACGCCACCTCTTTTCCGAGCTCCGACAAATGGGCTTCATAAGGGGAAATTCTACTGGATGAGGCCATCGCTTCCTTTGTCTGAGTAGAAAATTGGTTCATAAAGCCTTATATTTAAACTACCCTGATGATCACTATTCAACGACTATAAAAGTAACGGTCACAAATATTAATGTAAAACTAAAGAAGTTGACATCTTATAAAAACATTTATCATAAAGAGACATTTAACTGGATCAAGAAGGATTTTCATTAATGAAACTTTGGGTCGTTACAACATTCCCCCCTTAAGAAATTTTGCCCTTGAAATTTTCCTTTTCCCACACTAAAACAAATATGGGTAACTTAGCTTCATCATATCCTTCGACTCCCAAGTTGCGTCTTCAAACTTGTGGTTTCTCCACAACACCTTGACGTGGGTCATTTTCTTATTTCGTAGAACTTTTTCTCTACGATCTAAGATCTTCACCGGTTTCTCCTCATAAGAAAGGTCGTCTTCTAATTGTACCACCTCAGAAGAGAGTACATGTGAAGGGTCTGGTATGTACTTCTTTAAGAGGGATACATGGAAGACATCATGCACCTTGGCCATAGTAGGTGGAAGTGCTAGTCGATAGGCCACAGCCCCAACACGATCAAAAATCTCGAAGGGGCCGATTTACCTTGGACTTAACTTCCCTTTCTTTCCAAACCTCATGACCTTCTTCCACGGAGATATGCGTAAAAACACCATGTCTCCGACTTTAAACGCAAGGTCTCATCGACGATTATCTACATAACTCTTCTGTCGACTTTGGGCTGCCTTGATATGCTACTGAATGGTTTTCACCTTCTCTACCATTTCTTCGACCATTTCTGGTCCAAGCAGCTTACATTCACCGACCTCATCCCAACATGTCGGTGTTCTACACCTTTTCCCACACAGGGCTTCATATGGTGCCATTTGGATGCTCGAGTGGAAACTATTATTATAAGAGAACTCAACCAGAGGAAGATGTTGATCCCATCCTCCATTAAAGTCCATTGAGCATGCTCTCAACATATCCTCAAGTGTTTGGATAGTCTGCTCGGATTGGCCATCAGTTTGAGGATGATAGGCCGTACTGAAGTTCAGTTCAGTATTCAGAGCATGTTGAAGACTCTTCCAAAACATAGAGGTAAATCTTGGATCTCGGTCAGACACAATAGATAGTGGTACTCCATGCAACCGTACCACTTCCCTGATATATATCCGTGCCAGTTGATCCAAAGGGAAATCCTCTCGAATATGAATGAAGTGTGCAGTCTTTGTAAGACGATCCACAACAACCCAGATTGCATTGTTGCCTTTGGATGTCCTTGGAAGTCTTGTGACGAAGTACATGGTGATGTTCTCCCATTTCCATTTTGGTATGGGCAATGGTTGCATCATCCCCTTAGACTTCTGCCTCTCTTCCTTCACTTGCTGACACACTAGGCACTTTGATGTATATTCAGCGATCTCCTTCTTCATATTATCCCACCAAAAGTTTTCTTGGAGATCTCAATACATCTTTGTGCTCCCTGGGTGAATAGAGAAATTTGAACTATGTGCATCATCCAAAAGTTCCTTCTTCAGCTCCGAACATGATGGAACACATAGTCTTTTCCCGAACCACACAATTCCTTCTTCATTAACATTAAACACTGAGGATTTTCCCTTTTTGATAGCTTCCACTTTTTCTTGGATTCCTGCATCATCCTTTTGAGAATCCTTTAACCTTTCCAAAAGAGATGGTTGTGCAATCATTTGTGAATGTATTGATGATGTTCTCTTTTTTATGATTCCCACGTCCATCTTCATCAAGTCTAAGAAGATTGGATCCTTCTCAATTCTCATCATTGATAGAATTGCTGGATCCTTTCTACTTAGGGCATCCGCCACCTTGTTCGCCTTCCCAGGGTGGTAATGTATTGAACAGTCATAATCCTTGATGAGCTCTATCCATCTTATCTGGTGCATATTAAGCTCTTTCTGTGTGAATATATATTTAAGACTCATGTGGTCAGTATATATCTCACATTTCTCTCCATAGAGATAATGCCGCCAGATTTTCAAGGCAAAGATCACCGCCGCCAACTCCAGATCATGCATAGGATATTTTCGCTCATGGATTTTCAACTGCCTTAAGGCATAGGATATCACTTTATCATTCTGCATCAGCACACATCCTAATCCCTTCTTCGAAGCATCACTGAATACCACAAAAAGCTCCCCACTTGTGGGTAAAGTGAGCACGGGTGCAGTGATAAGCCTCCTTTTCAACTCCTTGAAGCTTTCTTCGCATTCATCACTCCAAGAAAACTTTACTCCCTTTCGAGTTATCTTGGTAAGAGGGTTGGACAATCGTAAGAAATTTCTCACAAATCGTCGATAATATCTAGAAAACCCCAAGAAGCTACGGATATCAGTTACCGATGTTGGCCTCGGCCATCCCTCAATTGCATCTCTTTTGGAGGGGTCCACAGATATCCCATTGCTTGTGATGATATGGCCCAAGAATGAGACTTCCTTCAACCAGAACTCACACTTGCTATACTTTGCATAGATCTTCTCTTTGCGCAATGTCTCTAGTACAGTTTTTAAATGCTCCTCATGGTCCTCCTTGGTTTTGGAGTTTATTAGAATATCATCTATAAATACTACCAAAAATTTGTCTAGGTAATCTCTAAAGACTCTATTCATCATGTCCATGAATATTTCTGGAGCATTGGTGAGTCCGAAAGGCATTACTATGAATTCATAGCCCCTGTACCTTGTACGAAAAGCAGTGTTAGGGATATCTTCCTTCTTCACCCTTACTTGATAATATCCCGACCGCAATTCCACCTTGGAAAAGTATTGTGCTCCGCGCAGCTGATCAAACAAGTCATCGATTCTTGGGAGAGGATACTTGTTCTTTATCGTGATTTTGTTATGTTCACGATAATCGATGCAAAGCCGCATTGACCCATCCTTCTTCTTGACGAAGAGGACTGGTGCACCCCATGGTGATGCACTTGGGCGTATAAACCCTTTATCCAGATTCTCCTGTAGTTGCTTCTTCAGCTCTTCAAGCTCAACAACAGCCATTCTATATGGAGTCTTGGATATTGGTAGCGCCCCAGGTATAAGTTCAATTGAGAACTCAACATCTCTTCTTGGAGGAAGACCAGGAAGTTCCTCGGGAAATACTTCAGTGAAGTCCCTCACAATAGGCAATTCTTAAAGGGTGGTTTCTTCCTTCGACTCAATCATCTGAGCCAGATATGCGTGCTCATAAGGCATTAATATCCATGCTTGGGATGATGGACCTAAAGGAGATTCATCTTCCTCCTGACACTTGTAAGGAATCGGGGGTCGATTCTCCATATGGAGCGTGATTTCCCTCTCCCGACAATTTATGTTGGCTCTATATAAGGAAATCCAATCCTTGCCAAGAATTGCATCAAATTCCACCAAAGGGAGTATGACGAGGTTCTCCGGGAAATTCAATCCACATATTATAACAGGGGAGGACTTATACTCATGGGATGCAATGATTGCCCCATTTTCCGTACTCACCGACATCTTTACTTCCCTGATTTGTGGTGGTGCAGGGATTGTTCTCCTAAACTTTTGAGATATAAAAGAATGCTTAGAACCTGAATCAAAAAGTGTGTTTTCTATTCTTGAATGAATAACTAGCGTACATGTCACCACTTCGTTGTCGGGGTTCACTTCGGCAGAAGTGATGGCAAAAGCTCTTCCTTGCTGTCTTGGAGGTTGTTGATTGCCTCCGATAACCCTTGGATTAGGGCACTGATTCGCAAAATGACCGGGTTCTTTGAATTTGAAGCATTGAACAATGCGTTGAGGTTCGAACGGAGCGTTCCTCTCCTCTGTCGCAACCGCGGGTCTTTCTTGCTGATAGTTAATAGCTAGGTGCCCTTCTCTTCCACACTTGAAGCATTTTCTTGTCCCCCTAAGGCAATTTCCAGGGTGCTTCTTCCCACACTTTTGGCAAGTGGGGTGCTGGAATTACTTAGCGTCGTTGGATTTACCCATCGGACCACCATCATTGAATTCCACCTTACGCTTATTGTCCCCATGATACCCCTGTGATTCTCCGATCTCCATTTCAACCTTGAGGGCACATCAGACAATTTCCTCATAGCTGTCAAAGTCACGGATCGCTAATGTTTTCCGCAAGCTAGGCTTCAGCCCACCAAAGAAGCGGTCAACCTTGCATTCAGGGGTAACGAAAAAGCCGGAAGCGTATCGTGCAAGCCTTGTGAAGTTTGCCTCATACGCTCCCACAGATTCTTCATCTTTCTGTTTGAGGGAATGGAAGTCCCTTTCCATCTTAAGACGGAGGGTGCGCAGAAAATATTTATCGAAAAACATCTTCCGGAATTCCTTCCATTCCAAAGCCTCGATCTCCTCCTCAGGCTTCGTATTTTTGATCAACGTCCACCATTGATCAGCTTCACCCTCCATACGATAAGCCTCCAGGAGAACCTTATCTTTTTCAGAGCATTAGAGGATGGAGAATATCTTTTCAATGGAGTTGATCCATTGTTCAGCGATCGTGGGATCGGATGATCCACTAAAAGTAGGAGGCCTTTGTCTCATAAATCTTTCAATAGAGACTTTTTCATTCTTAGGGGGGGTTGAACGTTCTTCTTGGCCCGTGTTTCTATTCAAAACTTGAGTTATCTTAGAGAGAAGCGTGACAATGTTCGCAATTCCCGCTCCCATTGGATTGGGCATCTCATAAGTACAATCATCACACTGATCTTCACAACAGTTGTTAGCCCAAGTTCTCCTATTACCGGCCATTGGCTGGAATAAAAGAAAGTTAGGGGTAACACATAAAGGGTAATCCAAAGACAAAAGTTGATGACTTATAAATAAACTTTAATCTCTTTAACTCATGAGTCTATAGGATTCTATCCCGGCTTTTCATGATCTTCCTTCTAACAAATATTCTTAGGGTCATTTTTCCCTTAATAAGGGTTCATACTAAGATTGTGAATTTATCAAAACATATCCCCCGGGAGTGTCGTAACCAATAGTGCAGTAAGGCCCATTGTCGTGCACCAGTTCCCGTTCGAGTCTAGCTCAAAGCGGTGTTTTCGGGTTTTACCCCTAGGATACATCTGTGCCAGAGCCACCTCTACCTGCTCATATCCAGACAGGGATGTATTTGTTTGATAAACCACTTACTTAGTATTTACCAAAACTTAGGGATGTTTTTATTATGCTTAGTCTTGTATCTAAGTCTTTACTAGGGTTTCCTAATCCCAAAAATAACTAAACCTATCCTCTGATACCAACTATGACAACCCTGCTTTTTAATACAACTTAAGCATGATTTATTACATAAAACATCACTTGATACAACAAAGAAGATTGAGAGGTTTAGTGTCTTTGGGGATTAGGATCATTACATAAAAACTTTACACTTGAAATAAAACATCTTTATTGAAAACTTCCTTTACATGACCACTACATTCCTTTGTACTTAGCATTGCATGGGATAACCTGAGGACATGCATAAGAAAAGGGTGAGCTATAAAGCCCAGTAAGGGAGTACATAATGAATAACATGAGGAGTACAATACATGTTAGGCAATGGGAATATCAATAGAGAATAAGATAAACATGAACATAAAGGCATGATAAAGCATGATAATCATAACATGGAAATGTGGCAACAACACTTAACATTGAATTAGCATGAGCCAAGGCTCATTGCACATGGAGCATGAGTAAACCCTCATTGCACATGAAGCACGAGTAAACCCT
Source organism: Viscum album (assembly GCA_963277665.1). Taxonomy (NCBI): domain Eukaryota; kingdom Viridiplantae; phylum Streptophyta; class Magnoliopsida; order Santalales; family Viscaceae; genus Viscum; species Viscum album. The sequence continues at coordinate 129,649,298 of OY728134.1, read as the reverse complement.
TGTTGCTCTTGAATTAGCATGATTAAACACTCATTTCACATGACGTATCGTGATACTATACTTTACCCAATGCATTGGATCTCTATAAAGGGCGCACCCTTCTTAAACATTTCATTTCATGCATAAGTGTGCCACATGGATCATAAAACATGGATTCATAAAACATAATAATTTATTCCACGATAAAGGAATGTGGAATTCATACATGAAACTTTATAATCAATATGTAAATGTGCATAAAGGTGAATACCCTTGATGGAGAAATGGGCATGGTATTCACTACACAAAGACATTGGCTTAGAAAATCGGTGCGATTTCGGCAGCGTAACGGCGTGACATAAGAATTCATAAAAAAGGTTGATGAGAGGGAAAGGGGTTCCTCATCATATTTACATGTAATGGACAGTATGGAGATCATATATATACATTTCCCAACAATATAAATGGAATTTATATTCATTATACAAAAGTATTGCTTGAATGTAAAAGAAGAGAGAGAAGTTCCTTTCGGAATTTCAGCATAGTAACGGGTGTACATGGGAGGCATTTAATGAGAGAGAAAGGGTTCTCCCATAATTCAAACAATAAGAGGGCAGTATGGGGGAGGTGCAAAACCATACCCCAACATCCATAATTTAAATAAAAAGGGAAATACAACTTAAAGAAAATTGACAAAAAATGAGAAAGGAAGAAAACCCCTTACTTGGAAGTGTGCTTCCAAAGGCTAGAGAGAGGCTTGTGAGAGGCTTCTTGGGAGCTTGGGGCACCTTGGGAGGATTTTAGAAAGAGTAGGGCAGAGGTTTGACGAACTCCAAGGGATTTTATTGAGGAGGAAGTGGGAGCTTGGGTGGGTTTATATAGGAAAGGTGAGAGAATTCTTTATTATTTAGGTTTGGGACCCCTTATATTAAAATAATCCAAACCACAAACCATCCCATGGTCTTTGCCCATGGTTTCTGGAAAAGGAAAGAGGAAAACAATATTTTACAAGGCCAAGGTCCGAACATATTAAAAAATTAGGGTTGCTTATGTGGAGGTGAGTCACACCTCCATGTAAATTAATTTAAAAAGGCAAAGTGTTGAATAAGTCATGAGGGCTCCATTAATGATTTGAAAAGTAAGTCAAAAAAACCCAAAACCTTGTTATTTTAATGATAAAACACATATTGGCCGAACATAAGGATTATGGTATTTTATTACATCACCATTGGGTCATTATGATGTCATAAAATACATTATATATTTAAATGGTATTTAATTTTTACCCAAAAATTTGACTGTCTCAGAAAATTATGAAAAATTCACCGTTGGATAATTTCGACGTCCTGATTCCAAAAATAATATTTATTTTATCTAAATAATTTTCTAATTATGTGAATTTTCACTTTTATAATAAAAACCGACATTTATTAAAAATTCACGGGTTTTGACATAAATGGTTTTGAAACCTTAATAAAAATTTTAATTGCATTCATAAAATTATAAGATAATTTATACTTAATAAAAATTTAATTTAATATTAATAATAATATTTTATTAAAATATTATTTAATTCAAAAATCCATTAATTTAATAAAATATAATTCTTAATTAAATAATAACTAAAAACACCATTTCTACTTTAAAAACTAATTACAATGTATCAAAAATGACTAGAAATTATATTCATTATTATATAAAAAAATAATGTACATGAACATGGTGCTACTTTTTTGTTACATAACCCCTTAAAATAGCCGAATAAGAACTAAGGGTAAGGTGTGCGATGGTGACAAACTCTTGGGGCGGCTCAGATAACATCGCTCGAGTTGTAATTTCGATCAACTTCCATTTTTCCTGTAGACGATCACGTTCGAGCTTGACTTGATGAAGCTCAGCTTGGGCTTGGTCAAGGGAAAATCCCAAAGACGCCACCTCTTATCCGAGCTCCAACAAATGGACTTCACAAGGGGCAATTCTACTGGATGAGGTCATCGTTTCCTTTGTCTGAGTAGAAAATTGGTTCGTAAAGCCTTATATTTAAACTACCGAGATGATCACTATTCAACGACTATAAAAGTAACGGTCACAAATCTTAACGTAAAACTAAAGAAGTTGACATCTTATAAAAACATTTTTCATAAAGAGAAATTTAACTGGATCAAGAGGGATTTTCATTAATGAAACTTTGGGTCGTTACAATATCCCATATAATTTTTTTGTTCATGAGGAAGAAAATTTCATTCCCCAGTGTATTGATCATTAACACGGTTCTTTTGGGTTTTAACTATATTTTAAAACACAAAAAGAACAGCTTGAGAAGTGAAAATCTTTCTAGGAAACAACATTATTACAATGGAGTAATTTCAATATCTAACGTCATAAGTTTAATCCTAGGTTATTCATGATCGTTACCATAAATATAGGATGGTAATATATAGTTAGACATACCCTTAGGGACATCCCTAGACATAACTTAGAAATATCTCTAGGGATCTCAATAATGTTTTTGAATCCTAGTTTCCAAAGGTTGACTAACCCTTTTCTTTGATTCCAATTATAGAGTCCCATGCCTGATGTACTTTGATATTGAATTTATTTTGAATAATATTTAATACATGACACAAAAAACACTCAAAGATCCATTTATTTTAGTTACATCAGAAACTCCTAACAAAATCTTGTAATCCAGGTGAAAGAACCTCAACATATCCCATAAGGATCTTTCCTTTTTGTTTTCGTAGATAAAAAGATTCATTAAATCCTGGGGAAAATAAGAAATAAAAAAGGGGAGTTCATATTCTCATTAATGGTAAACATAGAGAAATAAAAAAAATCATATATATTTGAATGTAAAAATATGAACAAAAACATTAAACATAAAAATCTTGAGTCATGAAAGAAATCGTGGCAGTATGTTTTCCATAGATAATAATGGAATATTAATCATGAATAAATAAAATGGGAATAAAACATAGAATTGTGGAAAAAAATTAAGCACAAAATATGAATTTCATAGTGGCCAAGGCATTGATGCCAATACCATCATAGTGGACGAAGTCCATTTCTAAACCAGGATTACTTACCATTCCTGCCTTATATTACTGAACCATATTTACTTTTCCTTCTATCCGTGTCTATCTCATGAGATATATATCATTTCCCAATCCACTGTAGGGAGATATAGGTCCAACCCATCTCATAATGAAATCATTATTACATGTTCCCCAAAAATATAAACCATTCATCATAGCGTAACCCATGAAATAAAATGGGTACCTTAAACATCATTCCATATTAACTTAATCCATATAAAATACCATTTAATCATTATCACAATCAAATAATTGTTATAATATGTATAGAAACATAACCCTATTTAAATATTATCATCTTAGATAGAAAATAATTATTATAAACCACTTGAAGTTAGTTCATGAGGAAAATATCATTTCATCTTCAAAAACGTTTTCTTTCTCAAAATTTCATGACATTTTAAATGAAAGAATTTAATTGAAAATAAAATTGAAATATTTTAGATGAATATTCATTGAAATAAAGCATCATTAAATTGAAATAATCCAATCATGTCGTATAAGTTAATAAAACATTCTTCTCAAACATTTACTGTAAAAGTCAAAAAAATAACTCGTATGGTAAATGTAAGAATAATTCCTTCCAAACAATGTAGTAAAATTAAAAATGGATAAAATAACTTTAAAAAACATATAATAATATTAAAAATTTTATGCAAACATTTTTATAAAACATGGACATGTATGACAAATATATCCCCAGTAAATACATACGAATAAACAATCTCGTATAATAATGAGATTTGTAAAGTCATCCCATAACATAGGTCCAATTTCTTTTGTATGTGTCTTAAACTCTTGTATAGTGGGTTTCGTCATATTATTATCCTGTAACAAAATTATAACAATATTTATTATATCATATATTATTCACATATGACTTTATATTACCCGTTAATTTTTCAATTCCATGTTAATGAAAAGTTTTGGGTATTAATCATTTTATTTATCATACATGTTTTGAATTGTTATTCATGATATTATTACTTATATAATGGTTTAAATATATTAATAAAGTAAAAAATTATTTAGATATCATATATATTCAGTATACAAATATATATATATATATATAACTGATAGAAAAATTAAATGGAATACACCGTTCATGAAGGAGGTCGGTCGTACGTATTCCTGAATTCTATTTTCATATCCATATTGAAATGAATATAAATAAGTAAATGAAATATATAAAAAAATAAGTACAGTAGATTTATTTTTTCAAATAGATAATTATTATTTATTATATATACTTTATAATAATTTTTTATTGTTTAAAGTGAATAATGAATCTCATCGCATCGTGGAGACGATAAGCCGTACGTACGCACGAGCGACGATGTTGTTCCCATAGAGGATGAATGGGTTTGATTTGTATGGTGTATAACATCTCATAATTATTATCATGTTATAATAATTATATATAGTAATTATTTACACCATTATACCCATCCAAGTATGACAGAGGTGAAAAACATATTACAACATGGTTTGGAGATGATAAGTCGTATGTACGCATGCGCAGTGATTTTGTTTCTCATAGGAAAGAAGGTGAAATAGGGCTGTTTAATATTTTTAATAAAATATCATTCCATGATTTATACTTATGTTGTTACTTTATAATGAAAAAAAATAGAAGATGAAGTATAAGAAGAAATAAATTTTAAATAATCGTTTGAAGAGATTACCTCTTCCTCAACATGCCTCCTTTAAATTTCCTCTTACGGCTCTAGAGTTGGTCTTTTGAGAAGACTATAACCCATATAATGTGCCTAGGGAATTTTATAAGAGATATGTGATTTGTTTTTCCGAGCATGAATGATTAAAATGGAGTGAAGATGATAGGTAGGAGGTTCTCTTTTATAAGAGAGGAGTGGGGAACTTTAGAAACATTTAAAATACTAATTTATTATTAACTCAAATTCAATTTAAAATGGTAAAATCCCCATTTAATTATATTTTTTTCTAATAAATATTATCCAATAATTTTTAAACATGTTTTCAATATTTTATTATCCCAATCTATTTGTTTTAACCCATATTTTACCTTTTTTAATCTTACCATGATATTATATTATTTACACAATGTGGGTTAATGTAATTACCATATCTTATAGAATGACCCAGAAAAATATATTTATGACATATTTGGCTTATATTAGCCATTTTTATGAATATTATATTTTTAATAATTTAATATCTTTTATTAAACTATTTTATGTTTGAAGAAATGAATTATGTTAATTTTATATACAATCGTACATGACTTTTTAAAAATATTATATCAACATTATTCCTTAAAACTGAAGGCATTAAATAATCCCTAATATCTCAATTTCTTCTAAAAATTTAATCTATGAAAAAAATATATTCAAATTAATTTTTTTAATATTTATAAATTCATTTATTTGAATTCTTCATTAATGTGGTAATTCCTACACCATAACTATTTTATATAAAAATATATTTAACTGATGTCTAAAAATATAAATAAAATACGATTATATAATAAATATTTTTAGATTTCTAATGATTATTTATATATGTATAGATCTAATATATAACCTTGTATTAAAATCTATTTAGTAAAAGATATATGTTTAGGTTATAATTACCATTACATTAAATTAATTCTTATAGAATTTCATTTTCATATCCATGTGAATCCATGGGGTCCCAAAATCGACCAAAGGATTTACATGGTGGGAAATATCTCATAAAATAATATTATGATATGTGTTCATATAGTTTTATATTATTATTATATTATTTGTTTACTATAATTTACCATATTTACCCTTTAATAGTGGTAAATTTAATAATTACGAAATTTACTATTCATAATGTCAAAAAATAAAAGGTACCTGTCTAAAAATTTTTTTCCTCCTGATTCTAAATATGGAATAGATTTTTAAAAATTCAAAAAATAGAAGTTGTGGTAATTAATTTAGATTTAATTCTCATTGTGAAAAACAAAAAAGTCATTTTTTATGATGTAATAACTATCAAAAGATTGATATCTGTTTATATCCAATATGAAAGTGAAATCAATTCTAATAACAAAAAAAGGAATAATGGATTAAAATATAATCCATTTATAATTTAAATTAAATTAAATTTACAATGTAAATATACAAATAAATTTGATTTAAATAAATGAATTCAATTAAAATAAAGTATTTTTCACTATTCATAAAAATATGAATTTAATAAGAAAAATACCAAACATTAATCCAAAGTAAATTTTGATGTTCCTATTATAAATAATAAATTTATTTTTTCCAATTGAAAATATAAAAGTGAAAAAAGTAAGATTAAAAATGGGTGTGCCCTCAACAAGCGGTACAACTTCATTTTTTTTAAAATTCATCTTTTATCCAAAAAAATGATTTTGTTCTCAAATAATGTTCTAGAAAATTTGTAATATAAATTATAAAGTTATTTAAAATTCATGATGTTGTTAATACTATTCATAACCACAAGTTTATATCCAATTAAATAATAATATTATAGTAATATATCGTTGTTTTGTGAAACTCGGTATCGCGTACAACCCAAGCTATCAAGGAAGGTCACTTTTGCGTGTAAAACAAGCGAATACAGTGTTGCATATAGTCTATTCTTATTTGTGTGTTTCATATGACATCATCCAAACTAATTTTTATTTTTACATTGAACAAAATCTTTACATAGTTTTGAGCTCTATCAAAAGAACTTGAAAGTGTGTGCAATATAATCAAAGATTATTGTTGTGTATACTGCATGCTAATGCATTGTTGTGTATAGAAAAAGATAATATTTGTGTAGCATACAAAACTAGATATCAATGAAATTAAAAATGAATCAATCTCATAATATATCGGGGTGTTACAATAATGATCATCTTCAACAACCTCTTAAGCGTAGAGGAAAATTGAAATATCATGTAGACATTATTCTTGATGAAGGGTGTGATAATGTAATGGTAAAATTTACACATACTATACACTCTAGAACATCTAATGAATAATTTGATTCTGGATCAACAAACTATTTTATTTATAAATAAATTTCTAACGGAATCTATGTAACACGTACAAAATTAGATGTTGAATTATCAATAAAAACAGCTAAATGAATTATCTTCTCATTAAAATTCTATGATTCGATCATGGTTGATGATTGTGGGGATGTGATTCTCAAAAATAATTTAATTCTTATTATAATATAATCCTATGTTATTTTGGTAATGGATTCGATCTCATTATTGAAATAACTCATATTTTAATGAGTGTGGGATGTTATGTTTGATATTTTGAACCAACCTATTTTCTCCTATCCTTCTGATGTAAAAGATATATTCTAATTGAAATATTATACTTTATAAGGATTATAGTACCAAAAAGGGTATTTATCTCAAATTATTGGGGGGAGATTCGAAATTCATGATATGCATATTGTGCCAGATCTTATTGATGCATATCCAGAAGAGCTTCATGGTCTTCAACCAAAACATGATGTTTAGTTTTCAACAGATCTCATTCATTGTATTACACATATTTTTAATACTCCATATAATATAGAACTAAACGAGTTTCAAGAATTAAAGAAAAAAACCAATCAGAATCTTGACAAGGGATTCATCCTACCAGATGCATCACCTTGGGGTGCACATATATTATTTTTCAATTATAAATATTGATCAATGTAGATGTAAATTGATTATCAAGAACATAATGAGATCACTGTCAAAAATAAGCATCTTCTAACTCATATAGATGTCTTGATTGATCAACTATGTGAATATCAATAAATTTCAAAGATTCATCATCATTCTAGAAGATGAAAATTGAGTGTAAATAAGAACAACATACCCAATACAACATTATGTAAAAGGCATGTACATTATGATTTTTTATTGATTCCATTTTTCTCAATAATTCTCCTATTATCTTGATGGATTTATGAAATATATAGTATTGATATTACCATATTAAATTTATAGTATTCAATATAGACTAAATTATTTTATTCTCAATTAGAAAGGAATAGCATAAAGATCATTTGATAACTATTTTTAAGACCCTGAAAAAATATAATCTTCAATAATAATTTAGTAATTGTGTTTTTTTATTTCAAAAACATCATTATTGGTCACATAATCTCAAGTGCGGGTATACCAGTAATCGTTTCATAGATAGAGGCTATTGATCCTTTTCAAGGACCAATCATTGTGGTTGGGATCTATATCATTATTTTTTTTGGATATTATCACCACTTTATGGATATGGTTTCATGGCTATCAAATCCACTCACCATGTTAACTCATAAGGGAGATATGTTCTTTTGGATGGATTGATATGGGGAATGTTTTATGAAATAGAGTAAAATGTTGGTCTGCATACCAGTTCTTATTCTACCCTACATTGGAGAAGGGTTTTTAATTTATATCTACAACCAAATAATTGAATTGGATGTGTCCTCATGCATATTGTCAAGGATATTTTTTATACCTTACAAATATACATGGTCTATGAAAAAATTACTCAACTCGTGATTTGAAATTTGTTGTTGTAATTTTTTCAATAGTGATTTGCAATACAGTAACCCTTGCTTAATATAAAAAGATATTACATCTTTTAGATGAGTATTTATCAAATTATGTTGAAATATAGCCATGGAATATAATAGTGAAATACCTTCAAAAATTTAGAAACATAATCTTCTAACATGTTTAAGGATCTCACAAATTTCACATAGATATATTTCCATTTATTAATCTTCACAATCATACCATACTTAATCTATTTTTTATTAACAAGGGAAAAAGAAACATTAGATAGGATGATATTAAATTCATAGTATGGGATAAAAGAAAAGATATATAAACATGTCATAAGCATCAGGGTATGAGAACATGATCATAAAATTATAGAACCATACCATGAATATCGAATATCATAAACATGAATCATTGAATAAAATTTCACAGTTAATAAGACTTGAATCATAAGGAAATCAAAAAAACATGAGACATTATAGCGTAACATGGACATAACACATATACTTCTCTAAAAAACATTTACATATAAAATAAATACCTATAATTCAAGCCTCATTTCAAAAACATATCAGGGAACTCTATGGGGGAAACACCTATAGGGTGCAATACACCCCCACACCCATTTACATCAATTTCCTTATCATGAAATAGGTTCTATCTCCAAAAATTCGTGATAGAAAAATTTCCTAACTATACCTGGTTTACACTCCATTCTATCTATATATTATATACAATGTTTAATCATATTATCCATGTATTATTGTACCAGTTTCACACTTATTTCTATCCATTTATATCTCTTGAGATTTATAAATAATTTCCCAAAGAATTGGAGGGAGACATTGGACCCAACATTAACATAATGAAATCATACATACGTTTTCCAAAGGAACATAAAAATTCATCGTATCATAATCTGTTTAATGAAATGGTAATCATAATCATTTCATCATATCATAACCTCTACAAATGAGACATGTTTAACAACCATTTCATCATGTCATAACCTGTGAATAGAGGTGGATTTCACAATTATTTTATCAGGGAATAACCCATTAAAGAGAAACAAGATTCATAAACTTATTTTCATAATAAACATAAACCATTTATAGAAATAATAATAATGTTATATTTGGATCATATCCCAATTAAAACATAAATTATATCAATTTATTTTATCTTAAATGGTGAAGGATTTATAAAGACCTCATTAAATATTTCTTAAGGAATAAAATATTTTTGCAAGAAATTACTAATATAAAAAAAATCATTAAAAATAACATTAGAAACATAAAATTAAATATTTTAAAATTCATTGAAAACATTAATTTTGGAAAATATACATTCTACTTTAAAATTCTTATTTAAGGCATGAAAATCATTTTCTTTGAATATAACCATAAAAACATAAAATTGATTCTTTTTAAACCAAATAAAATACATTTTAATCATAACAAAATCAAAATAATTTTATTTGAAAATAACCTATGAAGAATATAATGTAATCTTTGAAAATCATTTAAATCTATTTTTAAAACATAAATAATTTTCAAAATAATATTAATTTAAAATCAATTTTAAATACATATGTATCCAAAATGATGAAAAAAAGATTTTATTTGGAAAATATTACATAAAAACTATAAATAAGATATTAATTAATGGATTGTTCATGATGGAATATAATTATTTTAATCATATATTCTTAAATAACAAAGATTACTTTTATATTTTTTGTAGATGTAAACAGGGGCTTGAGTGAAAAATGACAAAAACAATTACTCTTAGAACCATTTTTTAATAGTAAGACATGGGTAATATTTTATTTTTACACTAATAAGGGAATATTATAAAATTTTGGAATTTTTTTTTGAAAATATGGTTATGAAATAAAACAAATATTTTACCAAAAAAAGATAAATACATTTAAATTTTCATTAAAACATTCTGTTAATTATCTTAAGAACCACTATGTGTAAAAATTGTACAATTACATGAATCTTTCATGAATAATCAAATTATAATAAAATTAATCATAATTATTTAAATATATAACATAATATTTTATAATTGGAAGAATAATAAAAATAATCCTGATAAATGATGAGATTGTAACAAAAATTTATAAAAACTTTTCTGACCTTGTATTGTAATCCCCATGAATGAATATCATAAAATGGAACATAAAATATAATTTTCATCAAAAAATTCATTATTTTATAATTTTAATGGGTATTTATATACATATCATGAAATAATATAGGTGCATATCACAACATATGACTCAAAGAAGGCAAATAGAGATAAAAATATTTTACTGATTTGGTAACATTTGAATTTTAAACCACATGAAAGAGAGATCAAAAAATAGATATAAAAATGGAAATAAATTTTATTATAATTATCATAAAATACATTCGTATTAATTACATACACCACATATAATAATGACGTTTTGAATATAGCATGTGTCTTATAAAAGTAAAAAGTGGGACAGAAATCCCTTGCCACAATTATTGAAGCTCATCGTACTTATTCAAACCACATGTATAATAAATATAAGATGAATTTTAATCAATGAAAAACTTTATCCATATATATATTAACATATTATATTTACTTTTGACATTATTTTACTCTTTTATTAACAATTTATTAGTAAATTTCTTCTTCAGGTAATAACTGTTTTGTTTTTCCTACAACTTTTGACTCTTTATTCTTGGTCCTCTTACTGTGATCATGTATTTATAGTCTCAATAATTATAAAAATAATGTAAATATCATATATATTCAATATATATAATTATTTTAGTCCATATACATTAGTGAAATTAAATGAAATACACCGTTCATGGAGACGGATGGTCATACATACGTGTGAATGCTTTCTCAAATTTTTTATCATATTTTAAAAAATAAAAGTAAATGATATATATATATATATATCATTATAATATATTATATATATCATATATATATATGAAATATTTATTAAAAGCATCTCTAATATTTTCAATGTAATTTTTGATTGAATCACATCACTTTATGAGGAGCTAGTTGAACGTACACATGAACAATGGTATCACAATCCTAAAAATAGAAATAATAAATAAATGTATAAAATAATAATTATCGAATCATAATAATATCATAAATATAACATATATCTTATATATAGTGTATTTTCGTCATCATTCCCAACCATTATTGGGGGTGATGAAAAATAAACTAATGACGTTGGTTCACGATGTGGTAGTCCACCGTACACATGAACATTGATTTTGAAATCCACTGGATTGAATTGTGTCTAGTTATAGGTATTAACCATAACATAAATACATATCAGTATTTTTTATACATATTTTTTTAAATATTACAAATATAAAAATAATATAATAGTTTTATGAAGAAATAAATAACATTTCCTGATGAATGTTACATCTTCCTCGAGTATCCTCTTTTGTAATGAATGAAATGACTTCCTTGATTGGATTTATTCCTAAAGAAAGGATTCTATAATGATTGGATGTATGTTTGGATGTTCTGTTTCTCAGTTTTTGTTGATCCAAATGGATCGATAGGTGTGAAGAAGTGTATGGAGTAAATTACTTCCTATTGTTGAGGAGGACTTTCATTCTTGGAAATACTAAAAATAATTTTAAATTGTGAGGTCAAGCTTAAAAAAAGATTCTATAAAACTTTTTATTAAAGGTTTTAAGAGAATATATTGTCTATAAAAACATCCAACTCACATTTATACACATGTTTTAGACATTAGGATTCATAAAACTTTTGTTTTACTATTTTTCCATTTGGGTTTTGATTATTTTCATTAGTTTCATAACATATGTAATTTATTATTTAACAAAATTAAAGATTTATATTTTTTAGACACTTTTGAATTAATGATTCTAAATTTCCTATATTATTTATGAAGTATATATCCTCTTTATTTTTATATTTACTTCAACACAAGTGCATGTAATGCATAAATACACGATTTTTACCCCAACAACCCTAATAGAGTTTTTCCTATTTAACATTCAATATAGTCATTAAAATAGAAAACCACTTCCATTAACAGATCATAGATGATATTTATTATTATATATAAATCACATTATAGAATATATAATTTTAATTAATTTTAATTAAATTAATAAATTATCAAATATTATAAAATATCATTAATGTCAATTTTCAATTCATTTCATTTAAATCAAGTTGAAAAATCCAAAGAAAATATATAAATAAAATAAATTAGGTTAATACCTTTGAAACATGGTATATTCATATAAAATTTAATTTAACGCAATAATTTATCCAATTTACATAACTTTTTATGTTTTTAGTATAATTTGATTTATTTAATTATTATCTAAATATTACATGCATTGGCATTTCTTAAGCATTGAAGGTAATTATGTCATATATAAAAAATATAATAAATTATCATGACAAAATAAAATAATTTATATTCCAAAATAATATTTATAATAAAACCAAAAAATTTTTCTTATTCCAAATCATTTTATAAATTATTATGAAGAAAGTTTCATTTTTCGTTTTTCATCACTTGCCTTATTATGTGGAACAATTATAAAAAAAAGGTCCAAAAAATAAAATAATTTGAACATGAGTTCACAATGGTATAAATATTTACTTAAAATGGTTTTTTGAAAAATTTTCCGGCATTCATACCTGATATATTATATGTTTAACAACTATGTAAACTCATTTTTTTTCTTAAATCGATGTAAGTAATTTTAACTATTTCCACTATTATTTTTTTCAAAACCTCTGTTTGAAATATTAGTGATTAAAAATTAACCTGATTCTATACAAAAAATCAATTTTTACAAATTCAATTAACAGTAGTGGAAAATTTTATTTTAAAATAAAATATGTAGACATGATGAGAAAGCATGCCTTTAAAGAGAATATGTTCAAAATATTATAATGTTTTTTATCATAATATTTTATGAAAATGAATTCAATTACATTAATTTAATTGATATATTTATAATTAAACTATTAGGACTTTAAAACGTATTAAATATATTGTTTATCATTACAGAATATTTAAATGAATAGTTCATTTTTAATTAAAATTGAGTACTTTTCACTATTAATCAAAAAAAGAAACTTCTCATAGAAATACTAACAATTATCCCTAAGGATATTTTCATATTCTTCATTCTAAAATGAACATTATTTTTTCATATATATAATTCAATCTTGTAAATTACAATTTTAAATTTTATTCTCCTGGCGCAATTAGCCCATCATTATAAAAGTTACTGTTTTAATGAAAACATTTATCTTTCTTTTAAAATATTTTTATTTTATTTATAATTTATAGAAAAATAAAAAATAAGTGAAAAGTATATATTTTAATAAGTTAATTAATCCTATTAATTCTCACTATTCAAATATCTAACATATAACTATTATATTAAATAATAATATTAATTGTATACTATAGTATAGTAAAGCTGGGTCTTGTGTGTAACACAAGCAATTGAAAAATAAGTATTTCATGTAACACAAGTTATATATTGTGTTTCATATAACATAATCTAGAATTAGTGTTGTTTATAGAAAAATATTAACTTTGTGTTTTGTATACATAATGCTTAACTTCATGTAGCATTCAACCCTTGCTATCAAAAAATTGTAGTTGATTCAAGAAATATAATTCATAAATTCTATTTTTTTTACATTCTACTACCTTAAAATTAATATTTCCCTACAAATTATCCCATTCTATAAAACTTTTAAGTCATGAATGTTCACTTTATATAAACCCACAACTTAAAAAATGTATAAAAAACATCATTTAAAAATAGAATGTTGAAAACATGATAGTTTTGCAATATAACCCATAAATATGGTTCCACATAGGTTAACATAGGGTGGAAGTGAAGTCATGGACATAAAATTGAAATTTAACAACCAAATACATGTGGATAGTGATATACAACATTGTCAGGAGAAACCTGAAAATCACAAATCCAAAAACTAATAAATTATGAAAAGGTTCATTGATATCCTAAAAATGATTAGAATAAGATAATTTTATTATTTTAATATCTATTTCCTAAAGATAAATAATTTTAAAAGGACTATATACTAACATGATTTAATTCGATTATAGATGAAAAACCTCATCCATTAGTTGTTCCATTATAAATTTCATATTATCTTTTTCAAAGAGAAATAAAGGTTATTTTGTTTTGCCTGAATCAGTAATAGAATATAATATCTGTAAATATAATGATAATTTATTCCATATATATTTAGTTATCATTATAAAAAATAGATATAATAGGTAATGAATTATGAATAAATGCTCATATGAAAAGATAATAAAATAATCTCAAAAAACCCCATCTGATGTTCAACATAAACATTTTCATAAATGGTTTACCACCTAACCATTCTAAATGATGAAAATCAGAAGAATTATAAATATGGATACTATATTTCTCAAAATCAGCCTATCATTGATCCCCCACATATCCCAAATGAGCTTTTAGTTGAAACATACTAAATATCTCAATAAATTCATCATCAATTATCTTGAAACATGTTAATATCATGAATTACCCTAAAACATATTGAAACAATTATTTATTATTAATTCATTATATAGAAAAATATTGTTAGATATATTACATAAATACTAAATTGTTTTTAACTTCATAGATGGAATCATAAAATACTTTCCCATCATATCAACTATTAGTTAAAAGGACATCGATACTATCCAATTTAATATATTCAAATCAATAAAATCATTATCCAAACTAAAACACATTTTCGTACCTTCTAAATCATATTAATGGGTACCTTACCATAATCAAAATATTGGCTTTCAATTAAATAACCATTTCAATCGGTCCGCATAGTTCAAAAAAATCATTCAAATCATTGATGAAAAATTTGTTCTGAAACATTATTATATATTTCATAATGAAATTAACACAATATTATAATTCCAATACATAATTGCTTCACTCATTCCAATTTATTAAGAAATTATTATCTCGGTGTTATCAGTTTAGGAATTAAAACTTATTTCCTTTAACATTTTCTCTGTAGTCACTTCATCAATAGCAATATAACCATTACTCATATAACCATTCAAATTATCTTCATGATATTTCTCTATGGGACATATATTTTCTTAGTTCAAATATATTCAACCATTAAAACATTCACGTTTTGATAATTCTTTAGGGATACTAATGTTCACATCAAATGTGTTATCCAAAATATCCATTCGTCCTTTGTAGTTACTTTATTTTTTCCTTATTTTACATAGTCAATACATCTTTATTTAGCTCTGAGACATTTAATTCGGCGCTTCATTTTATATTCATGAAATATAAGAAACTGAATCTTTATATATTCATTGGTACCATCACCTCTTAGTGAACTCCTTCCTTCAATTCATTGGCATTACAGAGAGTTCATTAAGGTACACATTTCTAATAATGTTCGATTAAAATTGATTAGGAATAATCAATGCATATTTCACTCCCATTTTCATCCAATTTGACTGATCCTTACAAAATTATCCAACACATTCATTATTATCCTAAATCCTTCTAGTTCATATTATTGACTAAAACCAAAAATCAAAGTGTGAGAACCACGTTTCATATAGGAAAACCAAATTATCATGATAAATCACATATAGGATAAAAATATAATGACACTTAATCTAAAGATATTAAAACATAGGATTATTCTAGTTTATACATGATCATAATATATTTAAATACATTATTATTGTTTGTAAAGTGTTTTGTAAATTTCCAAATAATATCTCCCAAGATATTCTAACCTAGGACACAATAAGTCAAGTTTCATTTCTCTACTTCCTGATTGATTCTATCTCAATATGGATTTTTGGGGTTTATAAAACCTAGGTAAATATATGCTAGATCCAAATATACTTATAGTATCTAGACATGGATGTATTTCTAAGAAACCACTAGCGCAACCCTTTACCAAAATACTTGTACATTTTCTTATACTTTGTCTCATCAATAGACATATACTTGGAGACTTCTCTAATAATATCCTTTAAAATAACCATAGGGATCCCTATCAGGACCAATCCCTCCAGGGCTCGTGTCGTGACTACCCCAATCCCACCTTCCATAGGCCATGGGATATCGACTATCATTGAAAGGCATACTACATAAAATGGGAAGGCATTGTCTTTAAACCTAATATACACATAGTAAAAAATGCAACAAGAAGAAACCACTAAGTAAACTGTTATGGTAAAAAAGAGTGCTGAAAGTAATGGGACCAAAATTCAAGCCCTACTAAAAGTACGAGTACAACTAAAAAGTAAAAATATAACCAAACAGTGAAAAGATGCTCATGGATTTTCCACTATAGATCCTACATGAAGGGTACGTACAGATCGCCTCCTCAGTACTCCATGTCCATCCGTCTCCTCAATGTCATGTCTCACCGAATAGTCCACCTCTGCACAACATCTAGTCCTAGCTCCCTCAGCCTCGAACAACACAGTACATCATCTGTACTACACACAACAAGGTGCAGGTGAAGCCCATGTAGGGGTGACTATAATAATACTCAGTAGGGACACCGAGACCCCGTAGGTCTCCTAATGTTCCATAAAGGAAAACCAGAAAGCAAGACATGAACTATACATAGGTATATTTGAATAAATACACCTATGTTATCAATATAAACACATCTCATACATGACGTAATAATATCATAGAGTTAACACCACGAATGTAACACCGCAATGGTAAAAGTACCACACATGTATCACCAATAAGACAGTACCACGAAGGTAAAAGTACCATAGAGGTATTACCAAGATGATTATACCACGAAGGTAAAAGTACCACACATGTATTACAATGAAGATAGTACCATAAAGGTAAAATTTCTACACTAGTATCACCATGAAGATAGTACCATCAAGGTACAAGTACCACACAACATGACCTCAATCACAACCCCAAGTAAAGATGGCTCACACCCAGATTTATTCAATGGGTAGTAACATGTAATATCCTCAGTCACAGTGTCAAATGCCTCACCTGTTGGAGAACTCATCATCTACCGAGTACAGTGGTCATGTCGTGTCACACAAAGGTGGTTCCCAATAAACTCGGACTACTGAGGTGCTCCTCCTGTCGAGCCCCATGGGTCTGCTGTGTCACACAGAGGCCCACACCACCATGGGTCCACAACATCACACTGAGGTGTTCCCACTTGTGGCCTACTGAGGTACTACTCTGGTCAAGTACCATGGGTTTTCCGCATCACACGGAGGTGCTACCCACCATTGTTCTGCCGCATCATAGAGAGGCTTTCCCCACTAGGCTTGTCGAGTCACTCCGAGTGGTAATAGTCAACAGTCGTCAAGGCTCAGCAAGTCGTAGGGTTCTGTATGATGCTCGCATGGGACAACCGCTCCCCAATCCATTTTTCATACATCAACTGTTTCAAATATCCACAAAAAAGTATCCCAAAGGTCTGTCATGTCAAAAGGGACCCAATGCAATAGACGATGCGTTAATCAGACGCCTGATCTGTAAGTTATTAGGGTTTTCACTCCTAGGGCCTAGTTGAATTCAGGGCCCGATCCAACCTAAAAATACTTCAAGCATATATAGAACTCAATTGGATTATACCAGAAGGACTGTCTCAATCTAAGGATCCTGGTGCCATAGACGTCTCATCAAACGGACACCTGGTTTTCATGTTATGAAAAAAAATGTAAAACTGGGTCAAGATGGGCCCAATTCCTACCCGACCTGGCCCTGGTCTGGCCCAGAGGGCCTGGGCCTCAGTGGTCCGGGCCCACTGGGCCATAGCCCAGCCCAAGAAGGCGGCGGCCCAGCCCTCAATGAGATCAGCCCACTGGGCGGCCTGCGGTGTGTTTTGCTAGGTGGCCTGCAGTCTAGCCGGTGGTGGGAAGGGAGTCCGCCCTCGCTGTAACCAGGTGGGAGGTGCCCCCCGGTAATTCGAATGGCTCGATGGTTGTTCGGTCTTCTTACTGGAACGCAGGACTGCTCGGCGGTCCATCACGATGCGACTTGGCTGGCCGAAACGTCCGGACGGTTCTCCTACAAGTGGTACGACGACGTCGCTGACTGCCTGCAGTCGGCCTGGTGTTAAACGCCCTCCGGCCTCTACTGCTGCCCAACGGTCGTGGTCTCCAGCTTCATCGGCAGCGTGGTCGTGTTCCACCACTCTTCCATGTGGTCGGCCGATTGTCGTCCCCCACCATGTTTCACCTCATCCAACGGTCCATGACCTCTTTCACAACCAGCAGCGTGGATGCGTGCGGCCCTTCCTCCCTCACGGCCAGTCGTGTTTCGGCCTCCTCATTGTTTTTCAAGCCACTGCAACATTGTTGAAATCCTAAAAACATAAAATAATTCACATTCGTGATCCTTACGTCGAGTGCACTCTATCTACATAACGCGCTCAGCGAAATTCTATATTTCTAGTGTCAATAAATATTAGGCGGTGAATGTGCACGAAGAATGCGAGAAGAATAATAATTAAAGAGGCATAATGTTTATATGTGAGAAAGTAGCCATGTCCCTTTTTCCATTGCCATCGTGAATTTAGGATATGAAAAATTAATAAAGTAAATTCAAACATAAATAAAACCACTACCTCATGATCGTTGTAGAGTTTTCGTGTTTGAGGAAGTGTCACCATTCATTGTCCCCGCAAGAAGCCTCCAATGACGCTGCTCGATCATCATTCTTCGGTTCTTGGTTCAAGTTCATTCATTTCCGAACACTAGAACAGGCTCTTACCTCCAAGTGTTTGGCATCACGACACTTTACTGGAGCTTCGTTTCTTGGTTAAATCATGACAATCCCTCCACCCAAACACCATATAAAAAGGATTGGGGAGGGTATGTGACGATCGTGGAAAATATAACGGTTCATTTAATAGGATCCTTCCTAAATTTCGTTGACGTTGTTTCATAGTATTTGAAGGGTCAATCCATTTAATGTCTTGACTCTCCATGGGTCCCACACTACCTCTTGTTCGTTGGTTGAAAAGAAATAAAATAATGAGATTATTTTATTTCATTTCCCTTTAAAAGTCACAAAAATTATCTTTTTCTTTGGATATACTGTGTTCAAAGTGAAATATCTCTTAAGAAAATCCCAGTGTGGTGGATTGAACGTTGCCTTTGGATTTCAATTCCAAGAAATTGTTCAAAAGATACGAAATATCGCTCTCTCATTTACATAACGTACCCAAAAAAGTTTGGAAAATTAATAATAGTTAACCTCGACCTGGGATGGTCGATGTTAGGCTTTCCCTAAGTGGGACACGCCCCCAAAGAACCCAACAATACTCTTGGGTTCCCAATCTGAGTTACCATTTAAAATTTATGGATTTTACAACTAAATAATTTTCACTTAATTGTTTTATTTACGACAAAAAACTAACTTTCACTGGTGGCCTGCACCGGCCATGGTTATTATCTTCCTAAAGAAAGTACACCCTCAGGAGTTCAATGGTGGTCTCAGATTTTTAATCTGTGTAATCGTTTGTTAGTTATAAGTATTTGAAAATAAAATAACTTTATTTAATTATTTTATATACAATTATGCCATTTTTTGGTTTTCTCACAAGAGACCCACGCCGAATAAACTGAAGTCACACATAGTGTGAACCAATCATACTGAGCACAACGGTGCCCTAGTATTTATGATCTGAGTAACCATTTAATATTTATTCTACTTTTTCTGGAAAATTTCTTACGAGCACTAATTAAAGCTGAACAAAACATTGATGGATCATTCCGGGAACTCTGGGCCTCAGAATCGTGCGTCGTCAGATTTCACGGTCTCGGAATAATTTAATATAATTAAGAAAATTATACAGAATTTATGGGAACTTAGATTCACCCCAAATTAAGGCTTTACATCCTATAATACCACAATATAGACTAAGTAATAAAATTGGGGTACTGAGCACAAATTTGAGCCTCCTCCTCCCTTGTGCTCTGCTGGATTTTCCTGTGCTTCCAGCAAATGCATTCCAAAGGTATCGACCTACCATGAAATATCCACCCTTGTCGATCCTCAATCTCTACTAGAACCCCTATAGACACCACCCCATCATCTAAGTCCATCTCACCATGGTCAATAAAATGTGATGGATCATGCACGCATCTCCTCAGGTGTGACACATGGAAAACATTATGCACCTACTACATCTGTGGGAAAAGTGATAGATAGTATTTCACCTCATCGACTCTATTGAGAATATAGAGAGGTCTGATGAACCTCAGAGATAACATGTCGCCCCAGCCAAATCTATGCAAACCTCATCGAGATGAGACCCATAGGAAGACATCATCTCCCTCCTCTTATCGACATATGACTACAACTGGATCTGAGCAGCTTTCACTTACTAACCAGTGAGGCACCATGATACAATATTTTCTACTTCTTCCTTCATCCCTGGTCATCAACACTAATGTCGGAGGTCTTGGTGCATCATCGCCACTCCATGTTGTACCATTAAAGGGGATGCATGGATCACCCTAAAAACCTCCTCCCTAAGGGTCACTAGTACCAT
Source organism: Viscum album (assembly GCA_963277665.1). NCBI lineage: Eukaryota > Viridiplantae > Streptophyta > Magnoliopsida > Santalales > Viscaceae > Viscum > Viscum album. The sequence goes on along the minus strand of OY728134.1, from coordinate 129,628,061 downwards.
GGTGCATCCTCTTAATGGGATGACATGCTCCACACCTTCAAAAAATCATTCAAGAGACCGTCCTGAGGATATATGAGCACGTCAGGCCGCACAGTCAATGTCTCTAGTTGTGCCTCTGGAATTCGCTGAATAATTGGGGGAGTGATAGTCATAAACTAGAGGTAAGCTACCATATTTCTTTCCATGAAGGATATCTGTAGTGCTACTAGCTACTCTGATGCCTTACATAGCAGCTACTAACCAAACCTCTAACTGAGTTCGTCTGCTAACACATTCCTCTTCCCAAGAGTAATGAATATCTTAAAGTCATCGTCCTGGATGAACTCGATCCATTGTCACGGTCTTAGGTTCATGTCTTTCTAAGAGAAACTATACTTGAGACTCTTATGATCCGTGTAGACTATTAAACATCTACCCATAAAGTAATTTCAACAAATCTTCAAGGAGAAGACCACTGCAGCTAACTCCAGGTCGTGGGTAGTGTAGTTCAACATGTTAGTCTCTATCTCAGCTCCTAAAAGCTTTGATAATACTTCTTTGTCCATAGGAATGTATCCTCCTTTTCATCAAAGATAAAAAGGGTGTTGTTTCCCTAGATAAGTTGGGTAAAAATCTACGTAGTACCTAGCCAAACCAGACATCCCTCTCCCATCGGGGAGGTAATCCTAGAAACATCTATTGACAAGATGTCCCCTTTCTCTACCACACTTGTTTGTAACTAAAAACTCAAAACACCTTCTTTCACAAGGGTATGTCTTTCCGACACAAGAATGATCATATGCACCCAAATATACAAGATTTTATCCTGTGCTGCCTGGATTTAATTTTTTTGCCAACCAAGGAAACCCCCATTATAACATTGTAGATAAGCCACAACCTTTTTTCATAATACAGTCAATCGGAGTATGAAATGTGGATACTCAGTCAATACCCAAACTAACGTCATAAGGCCTCGATGTTGCCACCAAGATGTCCCAACTGAAACTCTCTCCTTAAGGTTCAGATCACACCATTAGAGTAAGTGTGATTATCGAGTCTCCTCCAAAAGGTATCTCCAGATGTGAGGTTCATGTCAAAGACTTAACCAGAAATTCTAGGTCTTGGACAAGATTTTTTGATGGAATGAATGATTGGAGCCTATGTATATTAATAAGGCAACTAGTAGTAGACACATACCATTAATCAAATCATTCCTAGAGCCCTTAGATCTCACTCCTTGTCAATAGGTCGCTACCCACTTCCCATGTCCTCCAGATCCCTAATCTAGGTGGGGACACAAAGGGGGGTGGCTATAGCATGTCAAAATGTACACCACCTCTAGAGGCTCTCCTAGATCTGCTTCCACTTCTTCAGTGCTACTGATTCATCTGTCCCTCACACTTCTTCTTCCTATAATATTTTTACATGCCCAAGTCTCTAAGACAGACACCAGTTTCCTACTTTCCCAATGTTAACATTCACTAGTTGCATTTGCTCAGCCAAATGACATTCATCCAAAAAGGATCTCTCTAGCACCCTGACATAGATAGGAATTCATAGAGTAATAGTGTTGGCATAGATGTCCCTAAAGATACCTCGCACTAAAGATTGATCCCTGAAGCAATGATCGTATCATGGCCAATAGTTTGTGGGGCTGGTGGAAATGCTCGACCAATAGTTTGTGGGGTTGTGGGTACACCACCCAAAGGTGCTAACGTCGTAACATGGACCTGCACCGAGGGCTCATCGCTCGGTGGGCCGTCATCAGGTACTCTCCCTTGAAACCTAGGTGGCTATCTGTGTGGTGGAATACTAATAAAGAAAAGGTACACCATGGTCATTAATTCATACCTGGTGAGAAGACTCAAAATAAATAAAATGAAAAAAAATTCAGAAACACTTTTCAAAAACACACGCAATTAGTTTTTCTGCGCGCTGAGTCAGAAATCAGAACTCAGGGTGTCAGTGTATGGATATGTTGACCACCGCACCAACAGTGGACTCCCGGAACTGAAAAACATACTCATAACATTTTTACTATTGCTTCACATAAAATATTAGAGTCCTAGTTCTTCGGTAGAAACGAACACCTCTGAAACCACTTTGTTACCACCCATCCCCCGGGGCCCGTGTTGTGACTACCCCAAGCCTGCCTTCCAAAGGCTAGGGGTTGTCGATTAGCACCGAACAGCATACTCCCTAAAATGGGAAGACATTGTCTTTAAACCTGTACATACACACAGAGAATAACGCAACAAGATGCAACCACTCTGTAAACTACTATAGTAAAAATAGTGGTGAAAGTAAAAGGACCAAAATACTAGCCCAACTGAAAGTACTAGTACAAATGAAATGTACAAATACAACTGAATCGATTAAAAAATATCATAGATCATCCACCATTTATCCTACCAGAATGTTAGGTAAAGATCACCTCCTCAGCACTCCACGTCTATCCATCTCCACTACGTCATGTCTCGCTGAATGGTCTGCCTCCGCAGACCGTCCAGTCCTAGCTCCCTCATTCTCGGTCAACGTTGTATGTCGTCTTCTCCAGACACAAAAAGGTGTGGGTGAAGCCGGTACTGGGTTGAGTATAACAATAATCAGTAGGGACCCTGAGACCCCATAGGTCATTTAATGTTCCAAAATGGAAAACCACAAAGCAAGACATCAACTCAACTTATGTATATGCCCATACATAAACCTATGTTATCAAGACAAACACATCTCATACATGAGGGGAGAATACCACAAAGGTAACACCACAGAGGTAAAATTACAACATAGTTATCACCACGAAGATAGTCCCATGAAGGTAAAAGTACCACAGAGGTATCACCACAAAGATAGTACCATGAAAGTACAAGTACCACACATGTGTCACCATGAATATAGTATAATGAAGGTAAAACAACCACATAGGTATCACCATGAAGATAGTACCATGAAGGTAAAATTTCCACAGAGCATGATCTCAATCACAAGCACAAGTAAAGAAAGCTAACACAAGTATTTATTCAAGGGGTAGTAAGATGTAACATCCCCAGTCATAATGTCGCACTCCTCGGCTACTAGGGATCTCCTCCTCTTTCGATTACAGTGGGTAATCCGTGTTACACAGTGGCGCTTCCTGCTAACCTTGTACTACTATGGTGCTCCTTCTGTCGAGCATCATGGTTCTACCACAAACACAGAGGTTCTCCCCACCATGGCTCTGTTGCGTCACACAGAGGAGCTCCCCCTCGTGGCATGCTAAGGTACTCCTCCTATCGAGTATTGTTGGTTTATAGCATCACACATAGGCTCTCCCCACCATCGGTCTACCTTGTCAAATATAGGCGCTCCCCACTGCGCCAATCGAGTCACTCCGAGTCATAATGGTCTGCAGTCATCAAGTCTCATCCAGTCAGAGGGTTATGTACATATCCCGCATGGGAGAACTGCTCCCCAAGATATAGGTCATACCTCAACCACCCCGAAGTTCCACAAAAAATTATCCCAAAGGTTTGTCACGTCAAAAGGGACCCAACACAATAGATGAGGAATCAATCAGATGCTCGGTCTATATGTTGTTAGAATTTTTTATCAAAAGGTCCGATTGGATTCGGGGTCCTATCCTACCCGGCCATATACCAACCTTATCCAAAACTCAAGTAGATTATACCAGATGGACCATCAAAATCCAAGGATCCTGATTCCATAGACGGTTCATCAAATAGATGCCCAGTTTTCATGTTATGGACAAAAAGGTAAAACTTGGTCTAGATGGGCCTGGGTCCGGCCCGAACTAACCCGGACTGACCCCACTCAGTTCGGACCAACCCAGCCCGGACCGACCCTACCTAGTTCGGACCGACCCGTCCTGGTTCGGGTCGACCCTACACTGTTTGGTTCGAACGACCCAGTCCGGGTCCGGCCCGGCCTGTGAAGTGGGTGGCCTGACCCTGCCCGCAAAGGGGGCGGCCCGTTGACGCGGCCCATTGGGCGGCTAGTGGTGCTACCCGATGGGTGGCCCACGGTGCGGCCAGTGGTGCGCAGGTGGTCTGCCATAGCTGCAACCCGGGGAAAGTCACCACTAGTAATCCAAATGACCCGATCATCGTTCGGTCGCCCTACTGGAACGAGGAATAGCTTGGAGGTCCTCCACAGTGCGCCTTGGTTGGCCAGAACAGCCATCTGGTTCTCCTTCCATTGGCGCAATGGTGTCGTTGTCCACCTACGGTTGGCCCGGTGCTAGCTGCCTTCCGACCTCCACCGAGGTTCAGTGGTCATGACCTCCTGCTCCATCGGAAGTGTGGACACACACCACCGCTCTGCTATGCATCTGGCCAGTTGTCGGCTACCACCCTACTCTGTAGTGGTCTCATTCACAACTGGCTTTGGGTCTACACACCGCCCTTCCTCCCTCGCGGACGGTCCGGTGTCGGCCACCGCCTTCTTCCATGAGCTAATGCATCTTAGTTTTGTGCCTAAAAAATTAAACAAATCCATATTCATGATCCTTGAGTCGAGTGCTCCATTCTATATATCTCTCTCAGTGAAACTCAGTATTTCCAGTGTCAATAAATATTTTTCATTGGAAAACGTATGAAGAACGCACGAATAATAAAAATGAAATAGTAGAAAGGTTTATTTGATGGACAGTGTCCATGTTAGTTTGTCCATTTTCGTCATGAATTTTGGATATAAATAATCAATAAAGTAATTTCAAACATAAATAAAACCCCTACCTCATGATCATTGGAGAGCGTCTGCATTTGAGGACATGTCGTTGTTCATTGTCCCCGCAACAATCCTCAAACGATGCCGCTCGATCATCGTTCTTCGGTTCGTGGTTTCGGGTCACTCATCGTCGCCCGTTGGTATCGGCATTGTCCTCTAAGTTTTTTGCATCGCAACACATTATCATAGCTTCGTCGCATGGTGATTTCGTGCCAATCCCTCCCCCCAAGCACCATATAAATAGGAGAGGGGTGGGTAAGTAACAATCATGGAATTTATGAAGGTTTGTTTAATAGGAAACATCTTAATTTACAATAATGTTGTTACATAGTATTTGAAGGGTCAATCCATTTAATGGTTAGACTTTCTGTGGGTCCCACACCATCTCTTGTCTGTTGGTGGAAAAGAAATTAAATAGTGAGATAATTTTATTTCATTTCCTTTTAAAAGTAACAAAAAATAACTTATTCTCTGTACCTACTACGGTAAAAGTAATGTCTCCCTTAAGCGAAGCCCAGGGCTATAGATTCAATGGTGCCCTCGGATTTCAATTCCAAGCACTGGTTCTAATGTTACAAAAATCCTCTCACACATTTAATGAATGTACTAGAAAGAAATTTCGTAAAATTATTAACAGTCACCCTTGACCTGCACCGGTCGAGGTTAGGCTCCACCTAAGTGAAACATGCCACAACAAACCAAACGGTACTCTTGGATTTCCAATCAGAGTTACCATTTAAACGTTATATATTTTACAATAAAATAATTCTCACTTAATTATTTTATATATGGCCAAAAACTATCTTTCAATGGTGGCCCGCACCGTCCAATGTTAGTATCTTCCTAAAAAAGCATACCCTCGGGAGTTCAGCAGTGGTCTCGAATTATTAATCTGAGTTACTTTTTGTGAGTTATAATCATTTGAAAAATAAAATTACATTATGTAATTATTTTATATATAGTTATGCCATTTTTCAGTTTTCTCAAAGGAGGTCGACGCTGACAAAACTTAGGTTGTGACTAGGGTAAACCCATCATTAAGAGGGCAAACATCCCCTCAGATTTCTGATCCGAGTTTCCGTTTAAGAGTTATTCCACTTTTTCAGGAAAACTACTTAGTCATGATAATTAAATCTCAACAAAACATTGATGAATCATTCTGGGCACTTTGGGTCATAGAATCGCATGTCTTCAGATTTCATGGTCTCAGAATAATTCAATATAATTAAAAAATATTGTATCGAATTTCTAGGACATTACAATATCACTAATTTATTCTTATCCTAGTTTCAATAGTTTAATTAAACATTTCCTTTGATAACAATTATATTTACCAAACCATAACATACATGGATATTACATCTTTTTAGATGAATATTCAATACATTTCATAAAAACATGACTGCAAAGCGTAATAGTTTAGTGATGTTTCTAACATTGAAAAATAATATTCTATCATAGTGAGAGATCTTCAAAATAAGCAATAATAATCTTTTCATTAGTACAATTCACAATTATACCATACATAAAACCATTCTCCATGACCTTGGGAATGGAAAAATTTGAAATGGTGAGATAAAATTCTAAATAATGGTAAAAAAGGAAATATTTAAGAATGAAATAATTATAAGGGTACGATAACATGAGAATAAATTTTTAAAACCATACCGTACATATCATAGAACTTATACATGAATCCTGGAATAAATATTCGTAGTTCATGAGACATGAACCATAAGGAAATCAAAAAATAATTGTTACGAGAGAATAACATGTGAATTATACATAGACCTATGGAATACTCATAAGCATTAAAATAATTCCCTAGAATTAAGGTATCATTTACAAAACATATCAGGGTGGTTCATGGGAGATACACTTATTGGGTAGGACAAACCACTATCCCTAGTCGTATCCCTTTCTTTATAGTGGAATAAATTCACTCCCTAAACTATCCCAATTGAAAAAGTCCCTTAACGTATTGGTTTCACTCTGCATTCCAATAATTTAATATTGCACTTATTTTACTCTTCATTTCATCCATGTATTATTATACCAGGTTCACATCATGTTCCAACTATGTCTATCCCATGAGATATATAAATATCTACTAAATTAATTGATTTGATATATATGTATCACCCTTAAAATAATTAAATCATACATATGTGTTTCACAAGATCATAAACATTAATTAGATCATAACCCATTGAATGAAATAGGTATCATAAAAATTTCATCCTACAAAAACCTTTGTAAAATAGATGAGATTCTTAATCATGGCATACTAGTACTGAACTAGAAGGGAAAAAGGTTTCATAAGAATTAAATCACAGTATTACAATTGAATGAGAATGGGGTTTCATAAATTACATTTCATCATTAAAATAAACAATTTAATGAAATAATAATAATTTAATCTATGGATCATATCCAAAGTAAAACATAACTTATATAAAATTATGTCATCTTTGATGGCGAGGGATTATGAATGATCACCTAGAATGTTTATTTTGGAAAAAAATACAACCATTAAAGATAAATTCAATCAAAAAAATTATAAATCAATTTGTTAAAATAGAATTGTGATCATATAAAAAAATATTTTAAAATTAATTCACAACATTTCATTAGGAAAACATAATTTCGTTTTTAAAACATTAAACCTTCTGCTACCCATTTTTATTTAAAATAACTATGAAAAATATATAAAAAATCATTGAAAACTATTAAAATTAATTTTCAAACAAAAAAACATTCAAAATTATTTTATTTGAAAATAAACATTGATACTTATGAATGATTATATGAAACACATATTAAACACTTTTAAAACATAATACATTTTCAAAATTTCTTTTGATGATAAATTTAAAATAAATATCCGTCCAAATATATTTATGAATAATTATTATTTTTAAAATATTCAGTAAAATATATAAACAATGATTCCAAAAATGGATTGTTTAAGATGATGGATAATTATTCGCCTGATGTATAGATAAAAAAATATTCCATTTATATTTTTAGTAGATGTCAAAAAGATCCTTCATTAGAAATCAAAAAGAATATTTATTTTGGAATAATATTTTAAAATGGTAAAAATGTTTAATAATATATTATAATATTATTAGGATAATATTAGATATTTTGTTAAATTTTTTTTATAAAAAATGTTTTCAGAGAAAACTTATGTCTCATTAAAATTCTATGATTCGATCATGGTTGATGATTGTGGGGATGTGATTCTAAAAAATATTTTCATTCTTCTTATAATAGAATCCCATGTTATTTTGGGAATGGATTCGATCTTATTATTGAAATAACACATAATTTAATGAGTACGAGATGTTATGTTTGATATTTTGAACCAACCTATGTTCTTCTATCATTCTGATGTCAAAGATATATTCTAATGGAAATATTATACATTATAAGTGTTATAATTCCAGAAAAGGGTATTTATCTCAAATTATTGGGGTGAAATTCAAAATCTGTGATATTCATATTATGCCAGATCCTATTGATGTCTATCCAGAAGAGCATCATGGTCTTCAACCAAAACATGATGTTTAGTTTTCAACAGAACTCATTCACTGTATTACAAATATTTTTAAGACTCCATATAAAATAGAACTAAATGAGTTTCATGAATTAAAGAAAAAACCCCATCAGAATCTTGACAAGGGATTCATCATACCAGATGCATCACCTTGGGGTGCACATATATTATTTTTCAGTTATAAATATTGATCAATGTAGATGTAAATTGATTATCAAGAACATAATGAGATCACTATCAAAAATAAGCATATTCTAACTCATATACATGTCTTGATTGATCAACTATGTGAATATCAATAAATTTCAATGATTCATCATCGTTCTAGAAGATGAAAATTGAGTGTAAATAAGGACAACATACCAAATACAACTATATGTGAAAGGCATGGACATTAGGATTTTTTTAATAATTCAATTTTTCTCAATAATTCTCATGGATTTATGAGTTACATAGTACTGATATTACCCTATTAAATTTATATTAGTCAATATAGACTAAATTATTTTATTCTCAAATAGAAAGTAATAGCATAAAGATCATTTGATAACTATTTTTAAGACCTTGAAAAAATATAATCTTCAATAAAAATATAGTAATTGTGGTTTTTTATTTCAAAAACATCATTATTGGTCACATAATCTCAAGTGTGGGTATACTAGTAATCGATTCATAGATAGAGGTTACTGATCATTATCAGGGACCAAAAGTTTTGGTTGGGATCCATATCATTATTTGTTTGTTTGGATATTATCACCACTTTTTGGATATGGTCTCATGGCTATCGAATCCACTCACCATGTTAACTCATAAGGGAGATAAGTTCATTTGGATGGATTGATATGGGGAATATTTTATGAAACAGAGTAAAAGGTTGGTCTACATACTAGTTCTTATTCTACCCTATAGTGGAGAAGGGTTTTTAATTTATATTTACAACCAAATATTTGAATTGGATGTGTCCTCATGCATATTGATAAGGATATTATTTATACCTTAAAAATATTGATGGTCTATAACAAAATTACTGAACTCGTGATTTGAAATTTGTTTTTGTAATGTTTTCAATTGAAATTTTCAATATAGTGACCCATTCTTAATATAAAAATATATTAGATCTTTTCAGATGAGTATTAATCACATTACATAGAAATATAGCCATGGAATATGATAGTGCATTACCTTTGAAAAATTAGAAATATAATCTTCTAACATATTGAAGGATCTCAAAAATTTCTCGCAGATATATTTCCCATTAGTACTCTTCACAATCATACCATACTTAATCTATTTTTTATTAACACGGAAAAAGGAATCATTAGATATGATGATATTAAATTCATATTATGGGATAAAAGAAAAAATATATAAACATGTCATAAGAATCAGGGTATGAGAACATGGTCATAAAATTAGAGAACCATACCTTGAATATCAAATATCATAAACTTGAATCTTTGAATAAAGATTCACAGTTAAAAAGACTTGAATAATAAAGAAATCAAAAAAAAATGAGACATTATAGCGTAACATGGACATAATACATATACTTCTCTAAAACACATTTACATATAAAATAAATACCTTAAATTCAAGTCTCATTTCAAAAACATATCAGGGAAATCTATGGGAGAAACACCTATAGGGTGGGATACACCCCCACACCCATTTACATTATTTCCTTATCGTGAAACAGGTTCTATCCCCAAACATTCATGATAGAAAAATTCCCTAACTATAACTGGTTTACACTCCATTCCATCTATATATTATATACAAAGATTAATCATATTATCCATGTATTATTGTACCAGTTTCACTCTTATTTCTATCCATGTCTATCTCTTGAGATATATAAATCATTTCCCAAAGAATTGGAGGGAGACATTGGCCCCAACTAAAACATAATGAAATCATACATACGTGTTCCAAGGGAACATAAAAATTCATCATATCATAACATTTTTAATGAAATGGTAATCATAATCATTTCATCATATCATAGCCTCTATAAATGAGACAGGTTTAACAATCATTTCATCATGTCATAACCTATGATTGGAAGTGGATTTCACAATTATTTTATCCTAGAATAACCCATTGAAGAGAAACAAGATTCATAAAATAATTTTCATAATAAACATAAACAATTTATATAAATAATAATAATGTTATATTTGGATCATATCCCAATTAAAACATAAATTATATCAATTTATTTTATCTTAAATAGTTAAGGATTTTGAAAGACCTCTTTAAATATTTCTTAAGGAATAAAATATTTTTGAAAGAAATTACTAATATAAAATATAAAAAAATCTTGAAAAATAACATTAGGAACATAAAATTAAATATTTTAAAATTCATTGAAAACATTAATTTTTTAAAATATACATTCTACTTATAAATTCTCATTTAAGGAATGAAAATCATTTTCTTTGAATATAACCATAAAAACATAAAATGGATTCTTTGTAACCTAAATAAAATACATTTTAATTATAACAAAATGGAAATAATTTTATATGAAAATAACCTATGAATCATATACTGTAATCTTTGAAAATAATTTAAATCAATTTTTAAAACATAAATAATTTTCAAAATAATATTAATTTAAAATCAATTTTAAATACATATATATTCAAAATGATGAAAAAAGATTTTATTTCGAAAATATTACATAAACTAATAATTAAGATATTAATTAATGGATTGTTCATGATGGAATATAATTATTTAAATAATATATTCTAAAATAACAAAGATTACTTATATATTTTTTGTAGATTTAAACAGAGGCTTGAGTGAAGAATGACAAAAAAATTACTCTTAGAACCATTTTTTAATGTTAAGACATGGGTAAAATTTTATTTTTACACTAATAGGGGAATATTGTAAAATTTTGGAAAAAATATTAGAAAATATGGTTAATAAATAAAACAAATTTCTAACCAAAAAGATAAATACATTTAAATTTTCATAAAAAATTTCTGTTAATTATCTTAAGTACCACTTTGTGTAAAAATTGTACAATTACATGAATCTTTCATGAATAAGAACAGTATAATAAAATTAATCATAATTATTTTAATATATAACATAATATTTTATCATTGGAAGAATAATAAAAAATAATCATGATAAATGATGAGATTGTAACAAAAATTTATAAAAACTTTTCTGACCTTGTATAGTAATCCCCTTGAATGAATATCATAAAATAGAACATAAAATATAATTTTCATCAATAAATACATTATATTATAATTTTAATTGGTATTCATATACATATAATTAAATAATATAGGTTCAAATCACAACATATGACTCAAAGAAGGCAAATAGAGAGAAAAATCCTTTACTGATTTGGTAACTTTTGAATTTTAAACCACATGAAAGAGAGATCCAAAAATAGATATAAAAATGGAAATAAGTTTTATTATAATTATCATAAAATAAATTCATATTATTTACATTCACCAAATATAATAATGACGTGTTTAATATAGTACTTGACTTATAAAAGTAAAAAGTGAGACAGAAATCCCTTGCCACAATTATTGAAGCTCATCGTACTCATTCAAAACACATGTATAATAAATATAATATTAAAATAAATCAATGAAAAACATTATCCATCTATATATTACCATATTATATTTACTTTTTACATTATTTTATTCTTTTATTAACAATTAATTAGTAAATTTCTGCTTCAGGTAATAACTGTTTTGTTTTTCTTACAACATTTGACTCTTTATTCTTGGTCCTCCTACTGTGATCATGTTTTTATAGTCTCAATAATTATAAAAATAATATAAATATAATATATAATCAATATATATATAATTATTTTTGTCCATATACATTAGTGAAATTAAATGAAGTACACCGTTCATGGAGACGGAATGTCATACATACGTGTGAATGCTTTCTCAATTTTTTATCATATTTTAATAAATAATAGTAAATGATATATATATATATATATATCATTATAATATATTATATATATCATATATATATATAATATTTATTAAAATCATCTCTAATATATTCAATGTAATGTGTGATTGAATCACATCACTTCGCGAGGAGGTGTTGAACGTACACACGAACAATGGTATCACAATCCTAAAAATGGAAATAATGAAGAAATGTGTAAAATAATAATTATAGAGTCATTATAATATCATAAATATAATATATATCTTATATATAGTGTATTTTCTTCATTATTCACAACCATTATTGGTGTTAATGAAAAAAAAACTAATGACGTTGGTTCACGATGTGGTAGTCCACCGTACACATGAACATTGATTGTGAAATCCACTGGATTGAATTGTGTGTACTTATAGGTAGTAACCATAACATAAATACATATCAGTATTTTTTACACATATTTTTTTTAAATATTCCTAATATAAATATAATATAATAGTTTTATGATGAAATAAAAAACATTTCTTGATGAATGTTACATCTTCCTCAAGTATCCTCTTTTTCAATGAATTAAATGACTTCTTTGGTTAGAATTATTCCCAAATTAATGATTCTATAATTATTGGATGTATTTTTGTATGTTCTGTTTCTTAGTTTTTGTTGATCCAAATGGCTTGATAGGTGTGAAGAATTGTATGGAGTAAATTCCTTCCTATAGTTGAGGAGAACTTTTATTCTTGTAAATATGTAAAATAATTTTCAATTTTGAGGTCAAGCTTACATAAAGATCCTCCAAAACATATTATTAAAGGATTTAAGAGATTATATTGTCTATAAAAACATCCAAATCACATTTATACACATGTTTTACACATTAGGATTCATAAAACATGTGTTTTATTATTTTTCCATTTTGGGTTTTCATTATGTTCATTAGTTTCATAACATATGTAATTTATTATTTAACAAAATTATAGATTCATATTTTTTAGACAATTTGGAATTAATGATTCTAAATTTACTGTATTATTTATGAAGTATATGTCATATTTATTTATATATTTACTTCAACAAAAGTGCATGTAATACGTAAATACACGATTTTTACCCCAACAACCCTAATAGAGTTTTTCCAATTTAACATTCAATATAGTCATTAAAATAGGAAACAATTTCCATTAACATATCATAGATGATATTTATTATTATATATAAATCACATTATAGAATATATAATTTTCAGTAATTTTACTTAAATTAATAAATTATCAATTATTATAAAATATCATTAATGTCAATTTTCAATTTTTTTATTTAAATAAATTTGAAATAAACCAAATAAAATATATAATTAAAATATATTAGGTTAATACATAAGAAACATGGTATATTCAAATAAAAATTAATTTAACACAGTAATTTATCTAATTTACATCACTTTTTATGTTTTTAGTATAATTTGATTTATTTAATTACTATCTAAATATTACATGCATTGGCATTTTTTAAGCATTGAATGTACTTATGTCATGTATAAAAAATATAATAAATTATCATGACAAATGAAAATAATTTATATTCCAAAATAATATTTATAATAAAACCAAATCTTTTTTATTCCAAGTCATTTTATAAATTATTATGATGTAAGATGCATTTTTCCTTTTTTATCACTTGCCTTATTATGTGGAACATTTATAAAAACAGTTCCAAAAAATAAAATAATTTGGGCATGAGTTCACAATGGTATAAATATTTCCTTAAAATGGTTTTTTGATAATTTTTCCTGCATTCGTATCTGATATATTATATGTTTAAGAACTATGTAAACTCATTTTTTTCTTAAATTGATGTAAGTAATTTTAACTATTTCCACTATTATTTTTTTTCAAAACCTCTGTTTGAAATATTAGTGATTAAAAATTAACCAGATTCTTTACAATAAATCAATTTTCACAAATTCAATTAACAGTAGTGGAAAATTTTATTTAAAAATAAAATATGTAGACATGATGAGAAAGCAGGCCTTTAAAGAGAAAATGTTCAAAATATTACAATGTTTTTTATCATAATATTTTAGGAAAATGAATTTAATTACATTAATTGAATTTATATATTTATAATTTAACTATTAGGACTTTAAAACATATTAAATATATTGTTTATCATTTCAAATTATTTAAATGAATATTTCATTTTTAATTAAAATTGAGTACTTTTCACTATTAATCAAAAAAAGAAGCTACTCATAGAAATACAAAAAATTCCCCCAAAGGATATTTTCATATTCTTCATTCTAAAATGAACATTGTTATTTCGGATATATAATTAAATCTTGCAAATTTTAATTTTAAATTTTATTCTCCTGGCGCGATTAGCCCATCATTAAAAAAGTTACTATTTTAATGAAAACATTTATCTTTCTTTTAAAATATTATAATTTTATTTATAATTTATAGATAAATAATAAATAAGTTAAAAGTATATATTTTAATAAGTTATTAAATTCTATTCATTCCCATGATTTAAATATCTAAGAGATAACTATTATATTAAATAATAATATTAATTGTATACTATAGTATAGTAAAGTCGGGTCTTGTGTATAACACAAGTAATTAAAAAATAAGTATTTCATGTAACACAAGCTATATATAGTGTTTCATATACCATAATCTAGAATTAGTGTTGTTTATAGACAATTATTAACTTGGTGTTTTGTATACATAATTCTTAACTTCATGTAGCATTCAACCCATGCTATCAAAAAATTATAGTTGATTCAAAAAATATAATTCATAAATTCTAATTTTTTTACATTCTACTACCTTAAAAATAATATTTCCCTAGAAATAATCCCATTCTATAAAACTTTTAAGCCATGAATGTTCACTTTATATAAACCCACAACTTGAAAAATGTATAAAAAACTTTGATTAAAAATTGAATGTTGAAAACATGATAGTTTTGCAATGTAACTCATAAATACAGTTCCACATAGGTTAACATATGGTGTAAGTGAAGTCATGGACATAATATTGATATTTAACAACCAAATACATGTGGATAGTGATATAGAACATTGTCAGGGGAAACCTGAAAATCAAAAATCCAAAAACTAATAAATCATGAAAAGGTTCATTGATATCCTAAAAATGATTAGAATAAGATAATTTTATTATTTTAAGATCTGTTTCCTAAAGATAAATAATTTTAAAAGGACTATATACTTACATGATTTAATTCGATTAGAGATGAAAAACCTAATCCATTAGTTGTTCCATTATAAATTTCATATTATCTTTTACAAAGAGAAATAAAGGTTATTTTGTTGTGCCTGAATCACTAATAGAATATAATATCCGTAAATATAAGGATAATTTATTACATATATCTTTAGTTATCATTAAAAAAATAGATATATTAGGTAATTAAATATGAATAAATGCTCATATGGAAAGATAATAAAATAATATCAAAAACCCCATCTGATGTTTAACATTAATATTTACATAAATGGTTTACCACCTAATCTTTCTGAATGTTGAAAATCAGAAACATTATAAATATGGACATTATATATTTCAAAAACAGCCTAACATTGATTCCCCACATATACTAAATCAGCTTCTAGTTGCAACATACTAAATATTTCAATAAATTATTCATCAATTATCTTGAAACATGTTAATATCATGAATTACCATAAAAATATTGAACCAATTCTTGCTTCTTAATTCATTATATAGAAAAATATTTTATGATATATTACATAAATACTAAAATGTTGTTAACTTCATCAATGGAATCATAAAATACTTTTTCATCATATCCATTATTAGTTAAGAGGACATCGATACTATCCAATTTAATATATTCAAATCAATATAATCATTATCCAAACTAAACCAAATTTTTGTACATTCTAAATCATATTAATGGGTACCTTACCATAATCAAAATATTGGCTTTCCATTAAATAACCATTTCAATCGATCCATATCATTCAAAAAATTCAATCAAATCATTGATGAAAAATTTATACTGAAACATTATTATATATTTCATAATTAAATTCACACAATATTATAATTCCAATACATAAATACTTCACTCATTCCAATTTATTATGAAATTATTATCTGGGTGTTATCAGTTTAGGAATTAATACCTATTTCCTTTAACATATTGTCTGCAGTCACTTCATCAATATAAATATAACCATTACTCATATAACCTTCCAAATTATCATCATGATATTTCCCCATGGGACATATATTTTCCTAATTCACATATATTCAACCATTAAAACAATCACTTATTGGTAATTCTGTAGGGATACCAATATTCACATCAAATTTGTTATCCAAAATCTCCATTCTTCCTTTGTAGTTAATTTATTTTTTCCTTATTTACACAGTCAATACATCTTTATTTACCTCTAAT
Organism: Viscum album; assembly: GCA_963277665.1. Taxonomy (NCBI): domain Eukaryota; kingdom Viridiplantae; phylum Streptophyta; class Magnoliopsida; order Santalales; family Viscaceae; genus Viscum; species Viscum album. The sequence goes on along the minus strand of OY728134.1, from coordinate 129,611,401 downwards.
ACATTTAGCTTGGCGCTTCACTTTATATTCATGAAATATAAGAAACTGAATCTTTATATATTCATGGTTACCATCACCTCTTAGTGAACTCCTTCCTTCAATTAATTGGAATTTCAAAGAGTTCGTTAAGGTACACATTTCTAATAATGTTCGATTAAAATTGATTAGTAATAATCAATGCATATTTCACTCACATTTTCATCCAATTTGACTGATCCTTAGAAAATTATCTAACACATTCATTGTTATCCTAAATCCTTCTAGTTTATATTATTGACTAAAACCAAAAATCAAAGTGTGAGAACCACTTTTCATATAGGAAAATCAAATTATCATGATAAATCACATATAGGATATCAAAATCAATACAAGTTAATCTAAAGATATTAAAACTTAGAATTATCCTACTTTATAAATGATCATAATATATTTAAATACATTATTATTGTTTGCAAAGTGATTTTTGAATTTCCAAATCATATCCCCCAAGAGATTCTAACCTAGGACACCACAAGTCATATTTCATTTCTCCACTTCCCGATTGATTCTAGCTCAATATGGTTTTTTGGGTTTATAAACCCTAGGTAAATATATGATACATCCAAATATACATATAGTATCCAGACATGGATGTATTTCTAGGAAACCACTAGCGCAACCCTTTACCAAAATACTTTTACATTTTCTTATACTTTGTCTCATCAATAGACATATCCATGGAGACTTCTCTAATAATATCCTTTAAAATAACCATAGGGATCTCTGTAAAGACCAGTCCCTCCAGGGCTCGGGTCGTGAAAACCCCAAGCCCTCCTTCCATAGGCTATGATATGGCGACTAGCATGGAAAGGCATACTCCTTAAAATGGGAATGCATTGCCTTTAAACCTAATATACACATAGTAAAAAATGAAAGAAGAAGAAACCACTAGGTAAACTGTTATGGTAAAAAAGAGTGCTGAATGTAATGGGACCAGAATTCAATCACTACTAAAAGTACGAGTAATACCAAAATTTAAAATAAAACCAAAAAGTGAAAAGCAACTCATGGATTGTCCACCACAGATCCTACCTGAAGGGTATGTACAGATCGCCTCCTTAGTACTTCACGCCCATCCATCTCCTCAATGTCATGTCTCACTGAATAGTCCACCTCTGCACAACATCTAGTCCTAGCTCCCTCAGCCTCGATCAGCACAGTACATCGTCTGTACTAGACACAACAAGGTGCAGGTGAAGCCAGTGTATGGGTTACTATAATAATACTCAGTAGGGACCCCGAGACCCCGTAGGTCTCCTAGTGTTCCACAAAGGAAAACCACAATGCAATACATCAACTCTACATAGGTATATTTCCATACATACACCTATGTTATCAATACAAACACATCTCATACATGACGTAATAATATCATAGAGGTAACACCACAAAGGTAACACCGCAATGGTAAAAGTACCAAAAAAGTATCACCACTAAGATAGTACCACGAAGGTAAAAGTACCATTGAGGTATTACCAAGAAGATTATACCACGAAGGTAAAAGTACCACACATGTCTTGCAATGAAGATAATACCATAAAGGTAAAAGTTCTACACTGGTATCTTCATAAAGATAATACCACGAAGGTAAAAGTACCACACAACATGACCTCAATCACAAGAACAAGTAAAGATAGCTCACACCCAAATTTATTCAATGGTTAGTAACATGTAATATCCCCAGTCACAGTGTCAAATGCCTCACCTACTGGGGAACTCCTCATCTATCGAGTACAGGGGTCTTGTTGTGTCACACAGAGGTGCTTCCCACTAACCTTGGACTACTGGGGTGCTCCTCCTGTAGAGCCCCATTGGTCTGTTGCGTCACACAGAGGTGCACCCCACCATGGGTCCACAACATCACAGTGAGGTGCTCCCCCTCGTGGCCTACTGAGGTACTACTCTGGTCAAGTACCATGGGTTTGCCGCATCACATAGAGGTGCTCCCCATCATTGGTCTGTCGCATCATAGAGAGGCTCTCCCTATTGGGCATGTCGAGTCACTCCGAGTGGTAATGGTCAGTAGTCGTCAAGGCTCAGCAAGTCGTAGGGTTTTGTATGTTGGCCGCATGGTACAACCACTCCCCAAGCCATAGTTCATACCTCAACTCCTTCAAAGATCCACGAAAAAGAATCCCAAATGTCTTTCATCTGAAAAGGGACCCAATGCAATAGATGATGCGTTAATTGGAAGCCCGATACGTATGTTATTAGGGTTTCCGCTCCTAGGGCCTGGTTGGATTTAGGGTCCGATCCAACTCGGAAATACTTCAAGAATATCTAGAACTCAATTGGAGTATACCAGAAGGACTGTCTCAATCCAAGGATCCTGGTTCCACAGACAGATCATCCAACGGAAACCCGATTTTCATGTTATGGAAACAAATGTAAAACTGGGTCCAGATTGGCCCAAGACCAGCCCGACTTGGCCCGGGTCTGGCCCGGATGGCCTGGGCCTCTACTGGCCGGGCCCACTGGGCCATAGTCTAGCCCGAACAGTGAAGGGGGCAGCCCAGCCTGGCTCTGGAAGGGGGTGGCCCGACCCTCGATGGGCTCGGCCCACTGGGCGGCATGCGGTGCGGCGCGCTAGGTGGCCGGCAGTCTACCCAGTTGTGGGAAGGTAGTCCGCCCTCGCCGTAACCTGGTGGGAGGTGCCCCCCGGTAATTCGAATGGATCGATGGTTGTTTCGTCTCCCTACTGGCACGCAGGACTGCTCGGCTGTCCAGTACGATGCGACTTGGATGGCCGGAACATCCGAACGGTTCCCCTACAAGTGGTACGACGACGTCACTGACTGCCTGCAGTCGGCCAAGTGTTTGCCTCCCTCCGGCCTCTGTTGTGGCCCAGCGGTCGTGGTCTTTGGCTTCACTGGCGGCGTGGTCATGCGTCGCTACTCTTCCATGCGACCGGCTAGTTGTTGGCCCCCACCATGCTCCGTCGCAGCGAACAAGCCGCGACCACTTTCACAACCAGTAGCGTGGATGCGTGCGACCCTTCCTCCCTCACGACCAGTCGGGTGTCGGCCTCCTCCTTGTTCCGCAAGCCACTAGAACTTTGTTCGAAGCCTAAAAACATAAAATATTTCATATTCGTGATCCTTACATTGAGTTCACTATGTCTATATATCACGCTCAACGAAACTCTATATTTCGAGTGTCAATAAATATTAGGCGTTGAAAATACACGAAGAACGCAAGAAAAATAAAAATGAAAGAGGCGTAATGTTTATATGCGGGACGATGGCTGTGTTCCTTTTTCCATTGCCATCGTGAATTTAGGATATAAAAAATCAATAAAGTAAATTCAAACATAAATAAAACCCCTACCTCATGATCGTTGTAGAGCTTTTGCGTTTGAGGAAGTGTCAGCATTCATTGTCCCCACAACAAGCCTCCAATGACACCGCTCGATCATCAATCTTCGGTTCTTGGTTCAGGTTCATTTGTTTCCAGTCACTAGAATAGGCTCATACCTCCAAGTGTTTGGCATCATGAAACTTTACCAGAGCTTCGTTTCATGGTGAAATCATGCCAATACCTCCACCCAAACACCATATAAATAGGATAGGGGAGGGTACATAACGATCATGGAAAATATGAAGGTTTATTTAATAGGATCCTTCCTAAATTTCTATGACGTTGTTACTTAGTATTTGAAGGTTCAATCCATTTAATGGCTTGACTCACCATGGGTACCACACTACAGCTTGTTCGTTGGTAGAAAAGAAATAAAATAATGAGATTATTTTATTTCATTTCCCTTTAAAAGTCAGAAAAATTAACTTTTTCTCTGGATCTACTATGGTCAATGTTAAATCTCTATTAATAAAATTCCATTGTGGTGGATTCAACGGTTCCTTTGGATTTCAATTCTGAGAAATGGTTCCAAAGTTACGAAATACGGCTCTTATGTTTACAGAACGTACCCAAAAAAGTTTAGAAAATTATTAATAGTTACCCTCGACCTGGGATGGTCTATGTTAGGCTTTCTCTAAGTGATACACGCCCCCAAAGAACCCAACAATATTATTGGATTCCTAATCAGAGTTACCATTTAAAATTTATGGATTTTACAACTAAATAATTGTCAGTTAATTATTTTATTTACGACCAAAAACTATATTTCACTAGTGGCCTGCACCGGCCACGGTTATTATCTTCCTAAAGAAAGTACACCCTCAAGAGTTCAATGGTGGTCTCAGATTTTTAATCTGAGTTATCGTTTGTTAGTTATAATTATTTGAAAAATAAAATAACTTTATTTAATTATTTTATATATAGTTATGCCATTTTCTATTTTTCTCACAAGAGACCCACGCCAACTAAACTGAAGTCACACATAGTGTGAACCCATCATCCTAAGCACAGTGGTGCCCTCATATTTCTGATCTGAGTAAACGTTTAATAGTTATTTTACATTTTCTAGAAAATTGCTTACAAGGGATAATTAAAGCTGAACAAAACTTTGACGGATTATTCTTGGCACTCTGTGCCTCAGAATTGTGCGCTGTCAGATTTCACGGTCTCGGAATAATTCAATATAATTATGAAAATTATACAGAATTTATGGGACCTTACATTCACCCCAAATTAATTCTTTATTTCCTCGAATGCCACAACATAGACTAAGGAATAAAATGGGGGTACTGATCACAAATATGTGCCTCCTTCTCCCACGTGCTCTCCTGGATTTTCCCGTGCTATCAGCAAATGCGTTCCAATGGTATCGACCTCCCATGAAAGATCCACTCATGTCGATCCTCAATCTCTACTGGAACCCCTATAAATGCCGCCCCATCATCTATGTCCATCTCACCGTGGTTGGTAACATGTGATGGATCATGCATGCATCTCCTCTGCTATGACACATGGAAAACATTATATACCTAGTGCAACTGTGGGAAAAGTGATAGATAGTATTTCACCTCATCGACTCTATTGATAATCTAGAGTGATCTAATCAACCTCAGAGATAACATGTCGCCCCAGCCAAATATTTGCAAAACTCATCGAGATGAGACCCATATGAAGACATCATCTCCCTCCTCCTATCAACATATGACTATTGCTAGCTCTGAGCAATTTTCACTTGCTAACAAGTGAGGCACCGTGATACAATAGTTTCTACTTCTTCCTTCATCCCTAGTCATCAATACTAACGTCGGAGGTCTTGGTGCATCATCGCCACTCCATGATGTACCATTAAAGGGGTTGTATGGATCACCCTCAACACCTCCTCCATAAGTGTCACTAGTACCATGGAGCATCCTCTTATTGGGATGACATGCTCCACACCTTCAAAAAATCGTTCAAGAGACCGTCTTGAGGATATATGAGCACATCGAGCCCCATGTAAACGTCTCTAGTTGTGCCTCTTGAATTTTCTGAATAATTGGGGGAGTGATAGTCATAGACTAGAGGTATGCTACCCCATCTCTTTCCATGAACGATATCTACAGTGCTATTAGCTGCTCTGATGCCTCACTTTGTAGTTTCTAACCAAACCTCCAACTGAGTTCGTCTGCTAACACATTCCTCTTCCCAAGAGTAATGAATATCTTTAAGTAATCATCCTGGATAAACTAAATCCATTGTCATGGTCTCAGGTTCATGTGTTTCTAAGAGAAAATATACATGAGACTCTTATTATCATTGTAGACTATTCAACATCTACCCATAAGGTAATTTCAACAAATATTCAAGGAGAATACCACTGCTGCTAACACCAGGTTGTGGGTAGCGTAGTTCAACATGTTAGTATCTATATCAGCTCCTAAAAGCTCTGATGATACTTCATTGTCCATAGAAATGGATCCTATTTTTCTTCAGAGATAGAAAGGGTGTTGTTACCCTAGATAAGTTGGGTAAAAATCTACGTAGTACCAAGCCAAACCAGACATCCCTCTCCGTTAGGGGATGTAATCCTAGAAACACTTATTGAAAAGATGTCCCCAAGCTCTACCACACTTGTTTGTAACTAAAAACTCAAAACTCCTTTTTCCACAAGGGTAAGTCTTGCCGACACCAGAATGATCAGATGCATCCAAATATACAAGATTTTATCCTGTGCTGCCTGGGTTTACTTTTTTCGCCGACCAAGGAATCCCTCATTCCAACATTATAGATAAGCCACAACCTATTTGCATAATACAGTCAATCTGATAATGAACTGAGGATACTCAGTCCATACCCAAACTAACTTCATAAGGCCTCGACGCTGCCACCAAGATGTTCCAACCAATACTCTCTCCTTAAGCTTCAGATCACACCATTAGTGTAAGTGTGATTATCGAGTATCCTCCAATAGGTATCTCCAGACGTGAGGTTCATGTCAAATACTTAACCAAAAATTCTAGGTATTGGAAAAGATTTGTGGAAGGAAGGAATGATTGGTGCCTATGTGTATTAATAAGGCAACTAGTAGTAGACACATACCATTCATCAAATCATTCCTAGATCCCTTAGATTGCACTCCTTGTCCATAGGTCGCTACTCCTTTACCATGTCCTCTAGCTCCCTATGCCAGTTGGGGACGCAAAGGGGGGTGGCTGTAACATGTCAAAATGTACACCACCTCTAGAGGCTCTCCTAGATCTCCTTCCACGTCGTCAGTTCTATAGATTCATCTATCCCTCACACATCTTCTTCCTATAATATTTTTACATGCCCAAGTCTCTATGACAGACGCCAGTTTCCTAATTTTGTACTGCTAACATTCACCGGTTGAATTTGCTCAGCAAAAGGACATTCATCCAAAAAGGTTCTCTCTAGAACCCTAACATAGATAGGAATTCATAGAGGAATAGCGTTGGCTAGGATGTCCCTAAATACACCTCACGCTGATGTCTGATCCTTGAAGCAATGATCATATCATATTCATCGAGTACCAAGAATGGTCAGTACACCTCGATGAATACCCAGCTTCCGACATGTCATCCTGCAAAAGATGTAGGATCTCTAGAGAAATCCCAACAACCTCTTCAAGCTTGTCCTTATCCGGATTTGAGTCGGGCTCAATTCAGAATCAGAGGGGTATCTGATGTTGAAACTACTATAAGGAACTAATCCTTAATGTGTCCTCTACCGGTAGTGCCAGTTAAAACTGCTGACCAACGGGCAGTGGCAGAGCTGGCACACTACCCGAAGGTACCATCTTGTGCAACGTTCCAAGTACCAAAGCCTCATTATCCGACATACCATCCTCATAGTCACGTACTAGAAAAGACCAGAAGCCAGAATCACCATCATCTCTATTGGTGTCTCAACTAGGCGGAAAACTCTATCCACTCCCTCCAACTAGCGCTCAACTGCTTGGGAATATGACATGTCTCAAAACCTTGGAACCCTCTGTCGCTGGAACATGTGCTAACCACTTAGTTGGTGTGCATCCTCATCCGGTGGGGCTAGTGGCAACGCTCAACCAACAGGTTGTGAGGCTGCGGGTACACCACCCAAAGGTTCTAACGTCATAACAGGGCCCTGCGCTGAGGGCACATCGCTCGGTGGGCCGTCATCAGATACTCTCTCTTGAAACCAAGGTGGCTATATTTGTGGTGGAATCATGATAAGGAAAAGGTACACCATGGTCAGTAAGTTATACCTGGTGAGAATACTCCAAAGAAAAAAAAAATAAAATCTTTTCAAAAACAATTTTCAAAAACACAAGCAATTAGTTTTTCTACGCGCTGAGTCAGAAATCAGAACTCAGGGTTCCAGTTTATGGATATGTTGACCACCGCACCAACAGTGGACTCCCAGAACTAAAAACCATACTCATAAAAATTTAAACTATTGCTTCACATAAAAGATTAGAGTCTTAGTTCGTCGGTAGAAATGAACACCTCTGAAACCACTTTGTTATCACCCATCCCCCGGGGCCCGTGTTGTGACTACCCCAAGCCTGCCTTCCAAAGGCTATGGGTTGTCGATTAGCACCGAAAGGCATACTCTATAAAACAGGAACGCATTGCCTTTAAACCTATCCATACACACAGAGAATAATGAGACAAGATACAACCACTCTGTAAACTACTGTATTAAAAAGGGTGTTGAATGTAAAGGGACCGAAATACTAGCCTAACTGAAAGTATGAGTACAAATGAAATGTTCAAATACAACTGAAACTTTTAAAAAATATCATGGATCATCCACCATGTATCCTACCAGAAGGGTATGTAATGATCACCTCCTTAGCACTCCACGTCTATCCATCTCCACTACGTCATGTCTCGCTGAATGGTCTGCCTCCACAGACCGTCCAGTCCTAGCTCCCTCAGTCACGGTCAACGTTGTATGTCTTCTTCACAAGACACAATAAGGTGTGGGTGAATCCCGTACTGGGGTGAGTATAAAAATAATCAATAGGGACCCCGATACCCCATAGGTCTTCTAAAGATCCAAAATGGAAAACCACAATGTAAGACAACAACTCTACTTAGGTATATGCCCATACATACATCTATGTTATCAAGACAAACACATCTCATACATGAGGGAAGAATACCACAAAGGTAACACCACGGAGGTAAAATTACCACATAGTTATCACAACGAAGATAGTACCATTAAGGTAAAAGTACCACAGAGGTATCACCCCAAATAGAGTACAATGAAGGTAAAAGTACCACACAAGTATCACCACGAATATAGTACCATGAAGGTAAAACTACCACATAGGTATCACTATGAAGAATGGACCACAATGGTAAAAGTTCCACAGAGCATGATGTCACTCACAAGAACAAGTAAAGAAAGCTCAGACAAGGATTTATTCAAGGGGTAGTAACATGTAACATCCCGAGTCACAACGTCGAACGCCTCAACTACTAGAGATCTCCTCCTCTTTCGATTACAGTGGGTCTTCCGTGTAACACAGTGGCGCTTCCTGCTCACCTTATAATGCTAAGGTGTTCCTTTTTTCAAGAATCATGGGTCTACCATGTCACACAAAGGTTCTCCCCACCATGGCTCTATCACGTCACACAGATGAGCTCCCCCTCGTGGCCTGCTCAGGTACTCCTCCTGTCGAGTACTGTTGGTTTACCGCATCACACAGAGGCGCTCACCACCGTAGGTCTACCTTGTCAAACAGAGGCACTACCCACTATGCCTATCAAGTCACTCTGAGTCATAATGGTCTACAGTCGTCATAGGGTTCTGTACGTAGCATGAATGGGAGAACTGCTCCCCAAGCTATATGTCATACCTCAACCACCCCGAAGTTCCACAAAAAGTATCCTAAAAGTTTGTCACATCAAAAGGGACCCAACAAAATAGATGAGGAATCAATCAGATGCATGGTCTATATGTTGTTATCATTTTTGATCTAAAGGTCCGATTGGAGTTAGGGACCTATCCTACCCGGCTATATACCAACCTCATCCAAATCTGAAGTGGAGTATACCAGATGGACCTTCACAATCCAAGGATCCTGATTCCATAGACGGTTTGTCAAACAAATGCCTGATTTTCATGTTATGGCCAAAAAGGTAAAAATTGTTCTAGATGGGCCCGGGTCGGGCCCGAACTAACCCGGAATGACCCCACCCAGTTCAGACCAACCCGGCCTGGACTGACCTGACCTAGTTTGGACCGACCCGTCCTGGTTCGGGTCGACCCTACACTGTTCGGTTCGCACGACCCAGTTCAGGTACGGCCCGGCCCGCGAAGGGTGTGGCCCGACACTGCCCACAAATGGCGCGGCCCGTTGGGCGGCTAGCGGTGTTACCCGATGGGTGGTCCGCGGTGCGGTAAGTGGTGCGAAGGTGGTCTTCCCTAGCCGCAACTCGGGGGAAGTCACCCCTAGTAATCCAAATGACCCGATCATCATTCGGTCACCCTACTGGAATGAAGGACAGCTCGGCGGTCCTGCACAGTGCACCTTGGTTGGCCGGAACAGCAAGTTGGTTCTCCTTCCAGTGGCGCGATGGCACCGTTTTCCACCTACGGTCGGCCCGGTGCTAGCCGCCTTCCGACCTCCACCGAGGGTCAATGGTCGCGACCTCCTACTCCACCGGCGGTGTGGACACGTACCACCACTCCGCTATGCGGCTGGCTGGTTGTCGGCCACCACCCTGCTATGTAGCGGTCTCTTTCACAACTGGGGTCATGGCTACAAACCGCCCTTCCTCTCTCGCGGACGGTCCGGTGCTGGCCACCTCCTTCTTCCATGAGCGGATGCGTCTTTGTTCTATGCCTGAAAAATTAAACAAATCCATATTCACAATCATTGAGTCGAGTGTTGTATTCTATATATCTCTCTCATTGAAACTCCATGTTTCCAGTGTCAATAAATATTTGGCATTGGAAAACGCATGAAGAATGCACGAAGAATAAAAATGAAATAGGTGAAAGGTTTATGTGCTGGACGTTGTCCAAGTTAGTTTGTCCATTTTCGTCATGAATTTTGGATATAAATAAAAAAAATGTAAATTAAAACATAAATAAAACCACTACCTCATGATCGTTGGAGAGAGTCTTCGTTTGGGGACATGTCGGTGTTCATTGTCCCCGCAGCAAGCCTCCAACGATGCCGCTCGATCATCGTTCTCCCGTTCGTGGATTCGGGTCACTCATCACCGCTCGTTGGAATCAGCTCCGTCCTCCATGTTTTTGGCATCGCAACACTTTACCATAGCCCTGTCTCTTGGTGATTTCGTGCCAATCGCTCCCCCAAAGCGCCATATAAATAAGAGAGGGGGTGGGTAAGTAACAATCATGGAATTTATGAATGTTTATTTAATAGGAAACCTCTTAAATTCCAATAACGTTAATACATAGTATTTGAAGGGTCAATCCATTTAATGGTTAGACTTTTCACGGGTCCCACACTACCGCTTGTCTGTTGGTGGAAAAGAAATTAAATAGTGAGATAATTTTATTTCATTTCCTTTTATAAGTCACAAAAAATAACTTATTCTCTATACCTACTAAGGTAAAAGTGAAGTCTCCCTTAAGCGAAGCCTAGGGCTACAGATTCAATGGTGCCCTCGGATTTCAATTCCAAGCACCGGTTCAAAAGTTACAAAAAGCCGTCCACACATTTAATGAATGTACCAGAAAGAAAGTTCGTAAAATTATTAATAGTCACCCTTGACCTGCACCGGTCGAGGATAGGCTCTACCTAAGTGAAACATGCCCCAAAAACCAAACGGTACACTTGGATTTCTAATCCAAGTTACCATTTAAATGTTATATATTTTACAATAAAATAATTCTCACTTAATTATTTTATATATGGCCAAAACTATCTTTCAATGGTAGCCCGCGCTGGCAAAGTTAGTATCTTCCTAAAAAAAGCATACCCTCAAGAGTTCAGTAGTGGTCTCGAATTATTAATTTGAGTTACTTTTTGTGAGTTATAATCATTTGAAAAATAAAAAGACATTATTTAATTATTTTATATACAGTTATGCCATTTTTGGGTTTTCTCAAAGGAGATCGGCGCGGACTAAACTTAAGTTGTGACTAGGGTAAACCCATCATTATGAGTGCAACCGTACCCTCAGATTTCTGATCCGAGTTTCCATTTAAGAGTTATTCCACTTTTTCAGGAAAACTACTTACTCATGATAATTAAATCTCAACAAAACTTTGATGAATCATTCTGGGCACTCTGGGTCATAGAATCGTGCACCGTAAGATTTCTTGTTCTCGGAATAATTCAATATAATTAAAAAACTTGTACCGAATTTCAGGGACATTACAACATCACTAATTTATTCTTATCCTAGTTTCAATAGTTTAATTAAACATTTCCTTTGATAACAGTTATATTTACCAAACCATAACATACATGGATATTACATCTTTTTAGATGAATATTCTATACATTTCATAAAAACATTCCTGCAAATCATAATAGTATAGTGACGTTTCAAACATTGAAACATTATATTCTAACACAGTGAGATATCTTCAAAATATTCAATAATAATCTTTTCATTAGTACAATTCACAATTATACCCTATATAAAACCATTCACCATAACCATTGGAAAGGAAAATATTGAAATGGTGAGATAAAATTCTAAATAAGGGTAAAAAAAATATTTAAGAATGAAATATATATAAGGGTATGATAACATAGGAATAAATTTTTAAAACCATACCGTACATATCAGAGATCTTAAACATGAATCCTGGAATAAATACTGACAGTTCATGAGACATGAATCATAAGGAAATCAAAAAAAATTGTTATGAGAGAATAACATGTGAATTATACATAGATCTACGGAATACCCATAAGAATTAAAATAATTCCCTATAATTAATGTATCATTTACAAAACATATTAGGGTGGTTCATGGAGGCTACACTTATTGGGCAGGACAAACCAACATCCCTAGTCATATCCCTTTCTTTATAGTGGAATAAATTAACTCCCTAAACTATCCTAATTGAAAAATTCCCTTAACTTATTGGTTTCACTCCTCATTCCAACAATTTAATATTGCACTTATTTTACTCTTCATTTCATCCATGTATTATTGTACCAGGTTCACATCATGTTCCATCTATGTCTATCTCATGAGATATATAAATATGTACTCAATTAATTGATGTGATATATATGTATCACCCTTCAAATAATTAAATCATACATATGTGTTTCACAAGATCATAAACATTAATCAGATCCTAACCCATTAAATTAATTAGGTATCATAAAAATTTCATCATATAAAAACCTTTTTAAAAGAGATGACATTCATAATCATTACATACTAGCATTGAACAAGATGGGAAAAAGGTTTCATAAGAATCAAATCATGGTATAACAATTGAATGAGAATGGGGTTTCATAAATAACATTTCATCATAAAAATAAGCAATTTAATAAAATAGTAATAATTTAATCATTGGATCATATCTCAAGTAAAACATCACGTATATCAAATTATGTCATATGGTGAGGGATTATTAATGATCACCTAGAATGTTTAATAAGGAAAAAAATTCCAACCATTGAAGATAAATCCAATCAAAAACATTTAAATCAATTTTTTAAAATAAAATTGTGATCATATAAACAAATATTTTAATCTTAATTCACAACATTTCATTAGGAAAACATAAATTCTTTTTTTTTTAAATCTTTTTTAAAACATAAAACATTCTGATACCCATTTTCATTAAAAATAACCGTTAAAATATATAAAAAATCAGTGAAAACCATTTAAATTAATTTTCAAACCAAAAAAACATTCAAAATTATTTTATTTGAAAATAAACATTGATACTTATGAATGAGTATTTGAAACCCATTTTAAACACTTTTAAAACATAAAAAAATTTCAAATTTTCTTTTGATGATCAATTTAAAATAAATATCCTTCGAAATATATTTAAGAATAATTATAATTTATAAAATATTCAATAAAATATATAAACAATTATTCAAAAAATGGAGTGTTTATGATGATGGTTAATTATTCACCTGATGTATACATAAAAAATATTCCATTTATATTTTTAGTAGATGTCAAAAAGAGCATTCATTAGAAATAAAAAAGAATATTTATTTTGGAATAATTTTTTAAAATGGTAAAAAATGTTTAATAATATATTTTAATAGTATTTTTATAATAGTGGATATTCTGTTAAAACAGTTTTATAAAAAATGTTTTCATAGAAAACTTATATCTTATTGAATAAAAATAAAGTTATATTTTCACCAAAACATTTTCTCAATTATATTAATTACCAAATATTAGAAAAATGGAACCATTACACGAATATTTAATTAATAAACATAATATAATCAAATTAATGGTAATTATTTCTATATATATATCATAATATTTTATTATTTTAATCCCAATCACATACAATTCGGATTAAAGATGAGATTGTGACATAAAACTATTACCACGTTGTTAAAGTTGAATCATAATAAAAATGAAACTTTACATAAAACTAAATATAAAATATAATTGTTATAGATAAATTAATTATTTTATATGTTATAGGTGTTATACATACACCTAATTAAATGATATAGGCGCATATCATAACAAACATCTCAAAGAAATAAAATTAGGACAAAATGCCTTTACAGATTTGTAGACATTTGAACTATAACCCCCATGAAAAAGAGATTAAGAAATGGATATTTAAAAAGAAATATATTTTATGGGATTAGTCATAATGTATATTCATGGGAATTATATACACTACATATAAGAAGTAGGCGTTAAATATATCACATGTCTTATAAAATGAAAAAGTGAGATGGAAATCCCCTACCATAATTCATGATTCTATTCGTACACACTAAAACCTATTGTATGATAAATATAATTTATTTATACATCTAAAACGTAAACATTTTAATATATATAATACAATATATTTTTTACTTATGACTTTATATTACACATTTATTAACAATTCCCTTTAAATGTTACAGTTCAGGTAATAAATTCTTTTTTTTCATAGAAATTTTTCATTATTATTATTCATAATCTTACTTATATCAATTTTTTAATCATATACATAATTAAAAAGATGATATAGATATCATATATATTAATTATATATGTATTTATAATAATCCTCATAATTTACTAATAAGAAATTAACTACAACATTTGTAGAGACGGTAGGTTGTATGTCTGGGTGAAGACTATTTCTATTTTCATGTCATATTATAAGAAATAAATTTAAATGATATATATATATATATATTATAATTATAGTTGAATTTTTATTCAATATATATTTATTATTTATTTAACCCATCATTAATATATTCTATTTAATGTTTGAATGAATCACAACGCTTCTTGAGGTGATAGTTTATTATACACATGAATGATGTAATTGTATTCCCAAAAAAATGGAATTAAGAAATTTATGTGTGATATGAAAATTACATTATCATAATAATGTCCTAAAAAATAAATTTCATATTTAAAAAAATATTTTCATCATTATTCTAAACTGTGATATTTATTAATCAAAAAAACGAATGATATTTGTTCGCATGGTGACAATATTTCATACAAATGAATGATGATTTCATAAGCCATTTGATGGAAGTTTGTGTGTATTTAGTTCATACCATTAACATAAAAACTGATAATTTTATAGAACATTTTGATTTTTTATATAATAATGATACAAATTAATTGAAGGGGATTGAGGAAAAAATAAAATAATATTCTTTTATGAAGGTGACATCTTTTTCAAGTATCTTTTTTGGTTTTCATAATATAAATTCCTAGATTTCATTTTATCCCGAATTAAGGAATCTAGGATTAGGTTAGGGATTTTTTTAAGTAATTTTGATCTGGTTTGGTTGATGAAAATGGATTGAGATGTATGACGAAGTGGGGGGGTTATGTGTCTTTTTATAGCTATAGAGGAGTGTAATTTTTATAAATAGTCAAAATTATTAAATAATGGGAGGTCAAGATTAACTATAGTATATTAAAAATTCATAATTAATGTTTTTATGGTATTATATAGTCAATACATAGCTTCCACATATATTTATTCAAATTATTCAGATATTTTGATCCATAAATCTTAAGTTTTATTATTTTAAAATTTTGGTTTTTCATTATGATAAAATGTTTCCTAACCTGTTTAATTTATTAATTAAGATTCATACTTATTATGTAATTTATATTAAATTATATTAATTTTTTTTATCTCATTTATAAATTATAAATCACATTTTTTTGAAATAATCATTTACACAAGAGAATGTAACTCACACAAACACTATGTTAATCATAACAACCCTAACAATGCTTTTACTATGTGATGGTCAATATAGTCATGATAATAGAACAATTGTTCCATGAATTTACCATAGTTTTTATTAATTTATATTTCTAAATCAGTTTAAAAAACATGATTTTTAGTATAGTTAAATAAATTAATAATATATGATATACTATAAAATATTTTGTTTGTCAATTTTGAGATTGTTCATTTAAATGAATTTTAAAGAAACAATTACAATGATTGAATTCAAAAATATTATTTAAAAACGTGCTTAAAATTGAATATTCATATAAAATAATCATATAACACAAATAATCCCTTCAATTTACTTACCTTTTAAGGTTTTTAGTATCATTTTATTGATTTATTTATTAACTAAATAATTCAGTTGTTGGAATTTCCTTAGAATTAAACGTAATTATATCATATGTAAAATGAATTATAATAAATTATCATGACTATAAAAACTCATTTATAATCTAAATTAACAATTATAACTGAAGTTATGTACTGTTTCCCCTATTCCAAATCATTTTATAAATTAAAAGGAAAAAAGATACAATTTTTTTTATTATGAAACAGATTATATGGGAAAATTTCATAGATAAGTGTCCCTTAAACTCCTAAAATTATATGCAAATCTTACAAGGTTATAATAATTTCAAAAAAATTATGTTTTAGACGTGTGTTGGGTCATTCTTACACGTTATATTCCAATATTAACCACTAAGTAACATCATTTTTTCCTCAATCTCTATAATTAATTTTAACTGTTTCCAACAATAATTTAAGTCAATGATTATGTTTTTATTATAAGATATTAAATATTATTATCATTCAAAATATGGAATTATTTTTTCCATCTTCAATTAATTTGAGTGGAAATAATTCATTTAAAATTTATTTCTCCCACATAATGAGAAAGTGGATTTTTAAAATGAAAATGATCAAAAGATTACAAGGTTTTAATTTAAAATTTAATATTAAAATGAGAAAAATGACCTAAATTATATTAATATATGTATAATGGAACAATTTGATCTTTATAAAGTTTTCAAAATACTGTTTAACATTATAAAATTTTTAAATCAAAAGATCATTATTATTTAAAACTCACTATTTTTCACAATTCATCAGAAAAACCAACTAATTAGAAAAAATAGCAAACATTCACCAAAAGATAATTTAAGTAATTAAATTTCAAAAATGATGTTTACATTTTCAAATTTTTTTTATAGAATTGGTAATACATAATTTTATATTATGTTCATCTAACACGATTAATCCATCATTTAGAAAAGATATTGTTTTTCAAAAATATTTTTTTGGTTTTAATGATTTTAATTTTACTTCTAAGAAATATATTTATAATAAACATGTGAAAACAATATATTATTCATATGTTATTTTAATCCATTAATTCTCATCATTCCAAAACTATATTATTACTATTATATTAAGTAATATTATTAATATTATATTGTTGTTCCGTACAACTATGTCTTACCTATAATGAAAGCTAAAAAAGAAACTATTTATTGTGTATAAGATATTCCAAATGTAGTAGTGATAATACCTCAAGATAAACTCAATTTTATATGTAGAAAAATAATGAAGTGGTGTTTCATATAATAAAATTGTTACTTATTGTATCATGCAATGGAATCCGTCAAAGAATTTTAATTTATTTAAAAAACAAATTGATAAAAACTAATGGTGTTACATGAAGGAATAATATTGATTAGGAAAGGTGTCACATATATACTAATAAAAAATCATTAAATTATATTTTAATCAAAAATTTATCATCATGTGCTGAAGAAGATGGTTGGATATAGTAAAATATTATTAATGATCAATATATTTCCCCCTAGGAAAGTGAAAAAGGTGGAAGATAGTCTAAGTCGAAAGAATCATTCTATATTAATTCTAATTAGGATAAAAAGATTCATTTTTTATGTTTTTAAATGGATGACCTAGAAAGTATAAACTATTTGGAGAGATATTATCATTCTAAAATGAGTGGTCAGATGTCTATTCAAGTGAATATTAAAAATATATAGAAGGAATATGTATAGATAAAAATGACAGTGCGAAATGACCTTGAGTTCAAACATGATTATGGTTGAATAATAACGTTCAAGAACCATGTATGTTTCAATTATATGATGATTTGAATATACCGCTGATGGATGAAGCACATAGTTTATCATTCTATATTCATATAAATATTAAAAAGATGTATAAGGATTTTAAAGTGTATTTTTTATGAGAGGTATTGAAAAGAGGTATTGCAAAGTATGTCTATCCGTGATTTTTATGTTATAAGGTTATGTCTAATAGATAGAAATATAAAGGTATATTAAAACTATGACCCTTAATATAATGGAAATGATAAAAAATGTGTGGATTTTCCCATTATTCTACAAGCTGAGGGAACAATCCAATATGGTTTGTTGTCAATACCTATAAAAATTCCTCACAGATCGACACTATAAAAGATAAACCCTGCCTATATTATATTTCTAGGATATTCATTAAGGAAGGGATAAGTTTTCATGAGGTACCATGTTACATTGTATCCGGTATAGATCTAATGTTTACCTAAATATTTTGGAAGAGTCTTTATCATGATCAGGATATAGAGTTATGTTTTAGTACAACTTATTATAATCATAAAAATGTCCAATATTAGAGTAACATTCAAACTCTGGAATACATTTTCAGAGATTACTCAAAGGATTTTAATGGTGGTTGTGAACAACACCTTCTTTTGGTGAAATATTCATAGAAAAATAGTTTTCACTCAAGCATTCACATGGATACTTCTGAAGCCCTGTTTGGTAATAATTACATAACTCCAATATTCAATACAAAAGAGAGAGAAATAATTCTTTTGGGAACTAATATAGATTTGGAAATGAAAATATGGTTATATCAACTCAAAATCAAATAGAATAATCTCAATGTTGATAAAAATGTTATGCTACTAATCATCGTATTGATATATATTTTGAAGTGGGTGAAAATTTATTCTTAAAATTATCTACATTGAAGAGGGATATGGTATTTATAAATAATGGAAAACTAAACCTTTACTATATTGGTAACTTTTTAATTCATGTTTATATCTGGATGGTAGCTTTTTGACTAGTGCTTCCACCAAATCTTCCCTATGTTCAGGACTTATTTCATATATCTCTCTATGGAAGTCAATACCTTACCCATAATATGTAATTAATTCAGTGGTATTACTACTAGATAACTATATTTATTAGTAATAATAACCATTAGAAATCGTGGAACATAGGGATAATGTACTACGTAACAATATTACCCACCTAGTGAAATTTCTCTATTGAAATCAGAAATTCTGAGAAGGTACATGGGAACATGATGATGCCATGAAACACATATATCAAAGTTTGTTTGAATTAGAGTGCAAACAATCCATGAAATATTTATTTTTAGGGGGGTATAATGTAACACCCAGA
The DNA here is from genome assembly GCA_963277665.1 of Viscum album. Taxonomy (NCBI): domain Eukaryota; kingdom Viridiplantae; phylum Streptophyta; class Magnoliopsida; order Santalales; family Viscaceae; genus Viscum; species Viscum album. The sequence continues at coordinate 129,592,130 of OY728134.1, read as the reverse complement.
TATTTTTATGAAATATTTTTCTTCATATAATTTTATATCTTCGATAGTTTGTGTTGCACAAAATAACATGCTTATATGAAATGTGTACCATTATTAAAATATCATGTATCCATTATCACGTGTCCATTGGATATGTGTGAATTAATTTCAATAAATAAGTTATAAAAAATATAATTATTGAATGTTTACAAAATTAATTCATCTTTTATCAATGGATTATAATTTAAAATAAATTTTATTTGAAAATAAAAGTGAAATTTTTCTAAAAAAATGTTTGTTATTCTACAATGTAGTTTTATTTAAGAAAAATTAATGATATTTTTATATTATTTCCATGATAAATTTTTGAAACATTTAAACAATATTATTTAATGCATAGGATAAGAATAAACCATGTTTTCAACTTAGAAAATTACTTTTTTCTAGAAATAAAATTTTGTTGCATTTTCCACATTAACAATAATAATTATTTATTCTGTTAAAATTTAGTGATAATTCAAAAGATTTTATCCTAATTTTTATTGTAATAATATTTCTAAATAATTAACACTTTATGTTAGAAATTTAACTATTAAATGGATACTCTTCCAATAAATGTCATGTATAGTATTTTAATCAATGAAACTAACAAATTTTCATTATCCTTGTTCCTAACATATATAATGTGTCCATATAAAGATAAATGTATGATATGAGTGGATATAATTTTTTATTTTAATATTAGTTAATTCTTTCATGATATAAATTTATTTTAATTTTACAATAATTATCTAATGACCTTAGATGCTTATTCATCATCAATGCAGTATCTCTATATTGAATAAAAAAATGTAATAAATTATATAAAAAATATTAATAGTGATAAAATTTGAATGAAATAATGTGGCCAATTTTTTTTATATCTTTATGACATATTATGGAGTTTTTAAATAATTATATTTGAATTTGACCTTTGTGTTGATGTATTTGAAGTTAAATAAAATAAATAGTGTTAATATTCCCAATAATGATATTTTATCAAATTAATATATTTATAAATTTTTTAAAATTCAAATAATATTGAAATAAAAAATGTGGATAATTAATGGTCTAAAATTTCATAAATATTCCATTTTTTCTAATGTTTTTCTTTTATGTAAAAAATAACAACCCTTTAATATTGAAAAATTTGTTAATATAGTTAAAATTAATATTTTTTAACTGAGTGTTAATCAAAATGGTATGGATTAAAATTATAATAAAACATATCTAAATTATATTGGTTGATTGGATTATAAATCTACCATATCTTAGTTTAAAATACATTCTCATTTGAGACATATTATTTAAGAATGAATTAATTATAATTTAATCTTTTGAGAAATTTCCAAATTGCCGCTCACCTCTGTTATAATAGGGACCTCCTATGTCACATATTCACACCTCATTAATCTATTTCTCTAAACCATACCATTAAAAGTTTTGTTACCATAATCCTTATCCATGTTCAAGTTTTTTCAATAACCTTAAAATACCTACCTTAGGTTCGTTTAGGAATGATCTAAAGGTGGTTTACCAATGAATATGTAATCATCTTACCTAACCAATTGAAATTAATTTATTTCTATTACTTTTAAAAATATATGTTATTAATAATAAAATGGTAATTTTAGTAACAAAAATATACTAAGAATTTATCATGACTATAAAATGACCAATAATACGTCCTATTTTCCATTAAATGGGAGGTGAATGCATCGATCTTGTGTACGTACAGCTTACCGTCTCCATGTAACAATTCAATTCATTTTTAATATCCATATTATAAGGATATGTATTATAATGTTTTTAATCATTATATATGATAATTATTCTATAATTATATCTCTTTAATGATAATATCATATCTAACTTACTACCATCATAAACATTGGGAAATGACATTGTCGCTCTTGCGTACTTGTAAACTACCACCTCCACACACTGATGAGATTTTACTTTTATTTCTATTTTAATTGGATGGTAATAAGGATAAATTTTATGAATATATATGATATATATAAAATAATAATGATCCTATAAAGATGGAATTATATTTACAATTATTTCATTCAATCAAATCAAAAATAAAAATGGTGTTCATGAGTACATACGACCTACAATCTCAAAGAATGGTGTAATTCATTTTTCAATATCTAGGTTTTATATATGAATATATATATGTATATAATAAATATATATAATATTTATTTAATTATTAATATTCTTTATTTTAGGGAATCAAGATAAATGTAAAAGGACTGAAACTACTAAACTAAAATACTGATAATAAATGAAAGAGTTAAAAACTGGAAAAATTAAATTTTATATTGAATTATTAATTAAAAAAGGTATTAATATGTTTTAATGGGGTTATATGTGAAATTGTAAGTATAAAAATTAATTTTATATATAATTATAATAAATATAAAATTTATATATGAGGTAAAATTGGTTTCTATTCAAGGGGAACTTGAGTTAAGTGTTTTCAGCCACAATCTCATAAATGATTGGGTTTATCTATGTTTATGCCCTCATAAGGGAACATTTTTCTTGTATATATATATTTATAAAAATGGTTTAAATACATTTTTACTATTCTACTTTGTTTTTTAGAAGTAATTTTAAGAGTATTTTACTTTATACACAATCGTTTGAAATGAATTTTCATATCATTTTTCAAATGGGGAACTTTTTATCACTTTTAAAAAGGTTTGAATGGAAAGTATTTTAACTTATACCACATGAAATATTTTTTCCAATATCATGGCAAATAATTACACTAAAATTACCTTTATAATATTAAAACATTATTTTTAGATAATGGTTTATCTTTTGAAAATGCGTATTTTGGTAAATAATGGATTTTAAAATAGATTTTATATTTTCCACATGAAGTGTTTCAAGTGATCTTTCAAAATAATTTTCTATATCAAATGAGATCCTTTGATGTTACATAATATTTAATGGAGATATGATCCTATGATACTATATTTATTATTTCCCAAGATGTTTTATGAATATTATGACAAAAAGTTTTTTAAAAACATTTCTCTTAATTGATCTATTCTATGATGAAATCTTTATGGAACCATTTTAATTTCATGGTTTCTGATATTTTCATGGTTTTATGATCTTTTGGATCACATATGTTTGATTTTCATTTTTGATAGGTGGGATATAAATCTCATTATAATGCATTAGGTAATGATTAATGTTTTATGATATCAAAGGGTACATGGGAAGCTATCCCAATCCCCAAATAATGTACATGATAGGTTATCCATATCCCAATGTTTGTTCAAGGGTGGTTAGATCAAGCCTAACATATTCTGAATGACTTTGTGGTTTTATTTGACATAGGGTTTAAAATTCTTATATGAATTCCACAATCTATCTTTTTTTCTAATTTTATGACCTAATGAATCATTTTTTTATTTATTTTTGATTCATGTCTTATGAGCTACTGAGATCTATCTCATGACTCATTTTTATGATATATCATATACACAGTATGGTTTTGAAATTTTACGCTCATACCCTTATGCTCATTTTATTATTATATTTTATGGACATCTCCTATTTTATCCCTTACTAAGCCATTATTCTAACCAGTCATTATTTTTTATTCCCATATTTATGAAGAGGTGTTTTATGTATGTTAGGTTTGATAATGGTTAAATAAAATGAATGTATTGGGGGAAAATGTGTCTCACCTATGAATTTTTCTTGCAACCAATTTCCTATAGGGACTATAGCTAATTAATTATAGATTAGATCATTATGTATGTTATAAATATGAATCTATTATGAAATAAAATCTATGTATGAAAATTATGTGTCACAATTGTATTGTGTTTGAATAGGGTAAGGTCTAGATCGTTATTTTTAGTAGAATGGGTTTTACATCCTAAATGATATAGATGGAGGACTATCTTAATAAAAATTTCAGGGGTATTCTATTAATTAGAGTTAATCCAGAGAATATGGAATAGGAAGAATGGGTATTACAATATATAATGTCACTTATAATATTAATAATATCATTAGAATAACATATAGACTTTATCATACTATAAATAAATATAATGGTTGATCTCATGAATGATTATGATGATATATACATGAAACCAATGACATGTAAAAATGTGATTATGAAGTAGAGGTTATTTAGTATAATGGTATTTGAAGGGAAACTAATGAATTCTCATGTGAATGAATACAATATGATCATAGGATATCTCAAAACAATGATGGTTTATTTCAAGATTGATAAATGTGAACTTATACTATATTCATCACTATAGGAATCAAGGCAAGTGATAGTGACAATAATGAGTAATTGCTATGGAAAACCAGATATAGTGTTTTAGTAAGTTAATAATTTTATCCTTAATAAATAACTAAGGAAAAAATACTTACAAATGAAATCTAGAAGTGATATCAATACTAATAGATAATTATTAACTCCCCACGAATGAAATCTATATAAACAATCAGATGATAATTCATGGGTGAGAAGCCGAGAAATTCATGTGTTCTAGGATCCACACGTTGGATGTGTGGTAAAAGGGGATTAAACAAGCGAATAAACTTCTGGAGTTTTTTATTTTCTAAATAGACATATGGGATGTATAATATTGTTACTGGGTGTAGAACTTCTGGTGGAATCGTGGGTGACTGTCTTGGGAGAATCATTTCAATTCAATATATTAGTGAATGTACATTGTGAAATATGTGTCTGAATGATTTTGTAATGTATATTTTCTAGATGATGAAGCCCTTGATATCTTTTTAACACCTGTTATTAATAAATATATGAATAATGGAATCTGATATAAACTAAAATAAATTAGATACATACCAATTCTATTGAAGAATATAGTTTCTATAGATTATCTTGATGATTCTAGATATGGGATAATTATTTCCAATGAATATTAGAATGTGGATTAGGGATCCATGTTATTTTATAAGGAGTGATGGATTGGAAGCTATATCCAATTGAAATTTTATATCGTGGTATAATGTGTTGTGTTTCAGTGTCAAGTAATCTATAGTGGTATAATTTTAGGAAAAATGATTAATTGATAAGGGCACGATAATTATAACTATGAATGGAATGCTAAAGGGGGATCAACCTGAGTTTGGAATTTATGAGAGTCATGTTACATGAAGATTAAGAATATGGTATCCTTTAAATTATATGAATGAAATCCTATATCATTAAAGTTAGAACTGTTTCACTTAGACATTTGGGACTTCCCTTATCCAATCACATGGAATACTGACTTACTTTTGGAATTTCATTGATGATACAATGAGAAAGAAATGGGTTTACATCCAAAAATATTATTCTGGTTATTTTTCTATGTTCATTCAATCGAAGAATAAATTAGAGAGGGAATATAGTCTGATTATAAAATGATTATGTTCTAACAATAGGGGTAAATACAATGGAAAATTGTATATGAATTTTTTATTGGAAGAAAGAGATCATTCTTGAATGAACTATTACTATAACTACCAAATAAAATGTTGTTCTAAAAAAGCATATATGGATATTGATAGAGAACGATAAAATTATTATTATTCAACTAATAACTCATATTAAAATAGGGGTATGTAGTGAACACAATAGTGTACAACTTCAACTGATGTCTATCTGATTCTATGGGAAAGAAAGTTCTTAAATAGTTTCAATATATTAAGTACGCATACATTGGACACATCATAATATAAAAAATCCTTAGATGAAAAAATATTTATGCAAAGAAAGATATGGAATCATGAAAAGTTTTGAGTCATGCTTAATTATGGGATACTAATATGAGGATTTTGCTTTCACGTTGTGATATGATTAAAAGAAAAAATTCATCAAGATTATGTAATTTATATTTGATGAGAAATTCAGGTTAAAAGACAAAAACATGAATGAAAATATGATAATGTAATGGAATCGACTATTGAAATTCATGTTCATGAATATACGAGTACTATAAATGCATAAATTGTTTTGGATTTAAATAAATGTGTTAGAAGACCAGAGGTGTGACTAGATAAAGAAGTCTTATAATTATTAAGAATTATTGTGACTCGAGGTAGTGATCCAAATTTTTTTACATCAATATTTCCATATTTAGATAGTGTTTTAGAACAATTTAAACTTCATATATCATCCAAGGTCATAAAAGTATTATAGAGGTTTGGGGATGACATGAAAATATTTCATCTGATGTATTATTGTAAACCTAAAATATCAAAAGATGAAAGACACTCAGCTACTTAGGATAGTGGGATTCTGAAATAAAAATATTATTTTTTATTTGAAACTTAAAAGAACACAGGAGTTAACCAATCAAAAATAGGGTAGATGATAGATTAAAAAAAGTGGTAGAACGTTTTTAAGGCAGAAGATAATATATGAAATATTATCATGTCGTTAATTGTGGTGGATGAATTTTAAAAAAAATTGTTTAATTGGTTTCTCATAAATTTTCTTATTATTAGTTTTTCACACATCCACGTTGATGATGATGATTATGGTAGCATCTAATAAGATGTAATTACAAAATATGGAAGTAATTATGGACTTCCTTCATAGTGAGATGGAGGAATATATTTTCATGAATAAATCGATGGGTTTTAGGTATGCTCTAAACTACACCATGTTGAGTATGCTAATTAAAAATATTTATAGCTTAATGATAGTTCCAAGGTAGTGGTATTAAAAGTTCAATAACATCATAAATGATGAAGAATTCACATCAATATATGTAGACAATTGTTTCTACTAAAAGGGTTGGGATAATGGGGACATTTTCATTATTCATTTTTCTATTAATGACATATTTCTAGATACACCGGATGATAAAATGATATGGCATCACAAAAAAATGTAAAGGATCAATATCAAATGACTTGATATTGTCAAGAAGATATTTGTAATGAATATAAATAATGATAAAACTATTTATAATTTTCTTATATCTCAATGATATTATATTTCGAAGGTCATTTTAGTATTTGGGATGATCGGATTCAGCCCGGATTTGACTCCATTAGATTAAAAATCAAAACATTTCAAGGATAAGGAACTAAATATACAATATGCAGTAACATAAATGGTCAAATTCAATTATCATTATCTATATGAATCTTAATGATTCAATGATATGTTTTGATGTTGATATTTCATTCATATTTGGAGTTACAAGATGATTCATCTAAAAATTAAGGTGGGGGCACTTAGAATCTATAAACTGAAGCATCCAATTCATGAAAGGGTTAAAAGATAAAAACTTGTTGTTTGTAATATATGATATATTTAAAGGCTACATAGATTTTCACTTCTCTAGGAATTGTAATAACAAAAATAGAACTACAAGGTTTAGTGTATAATAATAGTATAAATGTGGATTGTATGACATCAAATAAAGAACATGTTATTACTCTTTTTATCATTGATTTTAAATATGTTGGGATAATGGAAACTACAAAGGCGATTGTCTGGTTAATAGTTTTTATTGAACGATACCTGATGAATCTAATTGGGTGGAGTCTTATTTTATTATAATAAGAGTGTGATTCTATTAAAATAAAATATACTATTTCACATTCAAATGTTACATATTTACCTAAAATAATATATCAATTATAAAATGTAGGAAAAATTAATTTTAGGTAAGTAAAAGACTGCTGAAAAACAAAATTTGTTCTATATATTCACCATGGAGTTACTAGAATAATGTATGAGGAATAATTGTGCATCAATGGGACTTCAGTGAATTTATGCGAGAAGGATACCACTAGTTGAAATTTCTATGGAAGTTGAATGATTTTTTTATAGATTTATTGAAGGGATGTCTATTTTTTCTTCATATTTTTCTTTGGTGGAAGATTTTTGGCATTTTGAAAGCAACCTCAGTGTTGATTAAATTTACCATTTCCAAAAATAATAGATGATATGTTGGTATTGGGGTTATAGTGGTGGCCATAAAATCTTAATTTTGTTATTGGTCTTTTGAAAATGGAACTTTTCTGATGGGAATGTGTAGTGGTTAGTTTCAGTGAGTAATATGATGCTTATTAGACATTGGTGAGGATTACATATGTATTATAGAAAATATCTATTTAACATTCACTATTTCCTAGTTACAATAGATTGTTATAAATTGTTATATGATATATATATTCACTGTTTCATATCGTGAGTCATCTGTGAACATTGAATGGTAGTTCTTCTTATTTGACCAGATAATACCTTTTATAAGCAATGTATACCACAAATAAATATAAAGTATGGTTTAAATTATTTTTATATAATTTATTATTAGTGATAAAATTTTATGACTATCAATAGGTGATCAAAAATCTTTTATTTTCTAATTGTAATGAAATTCATAAAAGTTTCCCCATGTATATAGGATAAATTTTCACAACCAAATAAACAAAAGTGTTCATTATTACTAGGTTTTGACTTCCACTTATCTTTAACGTCATATGAGATGAGATTTATCATCATTGTTTCTCAGTTCTATTTGGTGTGGTGAGTATGGTATATCGACATCCCATCATCTAGTATATTGAGTATTGAGATTCTTTTAGATGATATGTTTAAAATGTGTGTATCATATATTGGAAAATATTTGTGAATTAGATAGTGAGGAAGATTCAGAACATTACGAACATCATCATCATATGTAGTTATATCAAGTAAGAGTAAACATACATTATATTTGATTACCCAATTTATTTAATTATATTGTGATATCTTATATAAATGTGTGTGTGTGTGTGTATATATATTAATATTTACATTTTATTTTTATTGGAGAAATAATTTTGCCTTTTTTAATTATGTTTTTTATTTAGATTTTGGATTAAAATATTTATTTCTAATTTGAATTTTTTTTATATTTAAAATTATTATAATAAAATGGAATAATATAGGATAAGTACATATGATTTCCTAGTAGTATATTAAAATATACTTATATCAGCTTAGTTGAAAGCCTGTTATTGCATGGTTCATTTGAGTGGGGGTGGTCTTGAACACAAATCAGTTAATTCATGTCCTCATGAAAAGATAAGCAATATAGGTTGGGAGAAACATTAGGCGAGTCACATTATTTAAAAGGATTAATATGAAAAAATTGAATTTATTTTATGAAAAGAGAAAATCCCACATAAGAATAAATAAACCATCATTTCTCATGTAATGTAAAGATATCGTTGTTTGATGAGATACCAATTGACTTTGTTGATAAATCGAGTTACACTGGGTGTTGATAATGAATAAAGATAATTTGAAGTTGATAGTCAAAAGTGAATTGATAGAATAAGGATAATACATGTCATTCCACGGAATAAGAATTGGGATTATGATTATTTTAATGCATTGGAACAACTTAAAGATATATTTAACCATTCCATAGTGATGTAGGAGAAAACATTGAGATGATTAAGAATACGTGGATACTGTGAATGTCTTATGATTTAAATGGTTTTTATCACATTGGGGATAGTTTTATCATTTTATGTAAACAGGCGGGGATGAATAATGTTTTATGGTCATGGAGAAATTGTTCCTGAAGTGAATACTACTATGAAATTTTGAGAAATTTGTTCACATGATGAATCATTGATGGTTTTGGTGAGGATATAATTTTTTTGGTATTTCACGGGTGATACAAGAAAACTTTTCATGAGGTAACATGGTTCGCCACATTGATATTATATTCATTACATGGTTGAAGGATGGAGAAGATTGTGTTTCCCCATGAATGAATGCTCAATTTTGTGGATTTTATATTTGTGTCGAGTTTAAAACAGGAGCACTTGTACTTTTCTAAGTGATTTTCAGTGGAGTTTATTTAAAATTATTTTTTATAAAAGAGAAGGGTTATAAGAAAATGGGTATCTTTTCAAGTAAGATCATACATGGCATCAACCCAAGTATTGTAGTGATTTTGGGTTTCATTTATTATTCTTATGTTTTCATTGTATAATTATACATTATATATATAAGATGTGGTCACCCAATTAAATAATTTTTTCCCTTTTATTCAATTATTTCATAACTTTTATTTTCTATATTCTTTGTCTATAGTTTAATCAATTTTGAAGAGAAATTGGTGATGAGTTTCTAACTCAGACAAGTGAGTTTTATGGAAGGATGTGGTTTTTTTCATCATTTTTTGTTTCTTATTTCATCATGTGTTGACCATGTTATTTACAATTATGTTTTGAATCAATTGTTTCTTCAAATTCACAATTAAACAATTGACTAGTTGTTTTTGTTAATGTAATACTCTAATATAATAGAGTTAAAGAAATAATTAAAAGTGATTTTAAAAATTATACTAAATTATTGGCTGGATCTTAATACACAATAAATGTTTTAATACTTTTAATAATGAGGAGTCGAGATACTCATGTATTATTGGTAGATGTTGACAAAATTGAAATTATTTATAGTTATAATATACAATAGATTGATTTCAATTGTTTTACGAGTAAATGTTGTTTGTTTTTATATGTGAAACCATCCTTTTACATTAATTACCTTCTCATTATCTCTTCTATATACTTTAGTTACTATACTTTTTTTTATCAAGGATTTTATTTCATATTCTAGAAAATATTGTTAGGGTTTATCAATTAGTGTTATGTTTTTTTTGGATTCATAGTTCCTCATGTGTATAACCTCGTTCTTTCAATATACTAATATTTTAGGGTTTGTTTTTTTTTGTGAAATATATAAATTTTAAAATTTATTTTTATCATGGAAATAATAAAGCCTCCAAGCCATAAAAATATTTAGAATTGTTGTTTGGGAATAATATTATCTAATAGAAAACTAATGAATGATTGATGGGTTAAAAACATTTCTTACCTCATTTAGGTTTTTTTAGTTTAGGATTGTGTCCCCTTATTACATTCTAGATTTTTTATAGTGGTTTGAACATGATGAATAACATATGGAATGGGTATTATGCAACACCATTAGCATAGAAAATCTATCAATAGGATTCAACATTATTGAAAATGCTAAATTTTGAATTTTTTTATATAAATTGGAGAATGATGTAATGATTAATAATCTCATGGGTATGATTAATTCTATAATTAAAATTTTATTTACAACTCCTACCATCTATGTGATGGAGCTACCATATTTCATAACATTAAAATATAACACTTATATAGAATTAACAATCCATGTTATCATGGATTTCAAGGAAATTATTTTAATGATATAGAATAAATGTTGATGGAAAAACTTATAATGTAAATTCTAACAATTAAAGCGATGATCAGTGAATAATAATCAATGGTCGGGGAATAAGTGGAGATGATCATAAGATTTATAAAAATAGGTATGTATTAAAATTCCTTTTAAATAACATGTTTTTAAAACATGATTCATTGAATAAAAAATATGAATAAAAATAAATAGTAGAGGAAGTAAATTTTTTGAAGTGGTGAAGAAGGATTAATACAAAAAGTGCTAGGAGTTTACTAACAATTTAGATCAAAAAGAACCATTAAAACTTGAATAATAATACCTGAAAATTATTGTAATTCAAATATCAGTAAGGGTTTTTAGAGAGTTATAGTAATGTTTGGGGAAGATAAAGATAACTATTTGAGTTTTTTTATTAATTTTTTATTCATTAAGTCTTTCCAAATACTGGTTAACCTTTGAATGAAGTTATAAGATGTCACAATGGTGAGTAAAGAGAACAACCTCACTAGATTAGAAATATTTATAGTTAGTTTTATATATAAATTGTGTAAATTATTTAAATACACTTATAACGTGACACATGATTTAATTTATATCTAATTTAACATTATAAAGAAGTTACAAAAGAAATCATAGTTTTTTTTCACTCTCAATATTTGGTTTTAGGGAAAACATTAGGAATTATATGTAATAGAGGTTAAATTATATTATCTTTTTCAATGAAATGAATTGAATATTACATATTAAATGAATGTTTTATTTATTTTAATGATATATACATAATAAATAAGACTATTTAAAGAGAATGAATAAAAAAGGATATAATTTCATGAATAATTGATTATTATTCAATCTTGTATTTTTTTTCTTTCTATTTACCATACAATTTTAAAAAAATTGAATAGGTGAATTGAGTTCAATATGCTGATACATGAATTTTTTTTTCTTGAACTGAGTTGTCCAATATATATTCTCACATAGGAATAATTTTTGATAATAAGGGAAAATGTGTATTTATCATTGTCACGAATGGAAGAAATATAGCTGAAATTTTTATGAAGTAAAATTATTTTATTAATTTTTAGATTTTTAAAATGTGATTTTTGATATAATAAATATTAATAATTCTGATTCTATGAAATATTCAATTAATAAAAAAAAATTTATATTCCATTCCGTGAATTTTTCAACGAATATTATGTTTCCTATTTCCAATAGGGTTCTGATCAATTTTTTTGTATTTTTAATGAATTTTTTTAGTTATTATAAGGGTGGGTATAACTATTATAACTTAATTTTTTATTATAATTAGTGATTATTTTGAACTAAATTAATATGATTATGGTGAGTGATTAATTATAATTTAAATTAAATTATATTTAGACCTACCCTAGGTCTAAATTTGTTGGACACCCTTAGATAAAATGACTTATTTTGATATGAAGGAATATTTAGGGCCTAATTATTCACCCTACCATAATTAGTATTCAATATCCTATTATAATAATTTTGAGCATTATATATACAGTAATTTTATTCATATTATAGATTATTGATATTTATATAATGGATTATATGGGAATAATATCTCCTCTAATTGGGATAAAGAATCAAAAGTTGTAATTCATTATAATTATATTTTTAATCAACAATTTTTTGGAAACAATTAAGGTCATGAAAACCATAAAACAACTCTGGGAAATGGGAAAATTCATAAATCACGAATAAATTTCATGTTATACAATGTTGAGTTTACAAACCTACTATATAAATATGGAATGTAACATTATATAATGTCATTTAATGGGATTTTGGATCAGGAATTATTTTTTAATGGTATTAATTGAATTTTATGACTTTATTTAGGTGTGAATCCATCCATTTTCAATCCATTGAGTTTAGATTATCAAATAGTTATCCACCTACCTTTATCCCAAGATTCATTAAAACATTCAATAATCACCGTATTCTTTTTGTGTTATGATTTCTATAAATATATACAGATTATTTTTGGGTAGAGTTAATTTACATGAATATTTAACATAACTATAATTAACTGATCTTGATCATTCAGTGAAATAAATTATCTAGTATGGTAGATCAAAAATCCTATGAGAAGTAATGTTACTAGATGAATAAAAGGTTGAATAAGAATTATAAAAAAAGGAAATATTCAATACACTTTTAGAGTGTATTTTTTTCTCTTATAATAATTATTTATAACAATATGTTTATGATTATGATAAATTGAATATTTACCATATCAAGGATTTGATGAATTTTTTATGATGAATTTTTTATTGTGTTTAATAAAATACTTTATTGTGGGGGAGTTTCATTTCATGGTTTTATATATATTTTTACATTATATTTTTATTTGAAATTGGAGTTCCCTTAATTATTTTTTAGTTTAAATTACATTAAGAAATAAATTATTTATATGTAATTTTTATGACTATTGGTGCTTTTGATGAATTTTGAAAAAAGATGAATGGAAATTACATATTGTGTATGATTAAATGGTAATTTCTTCTACTTTTGTAAGGAAATAATGACCATAAGCTTATCTATATAAAGTAAATTTGGGATTGGAATTTATTGGGTACAATTTAGAAATTCATAGCCTCATGTATAGAGAAATGTAACATGTTGATAAATATATAAGTTCAGTCTCAATGTTCAAATTGTTGTTTCAATATTAACTAATTTATTGTATTAATATAAATAAATAACATTATAATTAATTTAACTATGTATGATAATTAATGTAAGAATATCTCTCTATCTGTATATGTGAGTGAATGTAGAGATATATCAAATTATATGGGGGTTCTGATCTTGCATGAGATTATGTTGAATAGGTTAGTCATGTATTCATTGGTAGAATAAGTATAAGACCTATCTCGCTATAACCTAGCACTCAATGCCAGAAATGCATCCCTTTATGGTATGCACTCAATGAAAAATTAAACCATTATATTATAATCGAGAATCTCATTCCATGATGAAGATGAGTGGGAGACATCACTAGTATTACAATTCTTGGGGTTGTTGTCATGTTGTAGATGGTTTTCTCACTCCATGGATACCTGTTGTGCTGAATAATATGGTATTTACATAGATATGGTGGTTTCAGTATCAATATTATTATCAAGCTATGAGGAATATAATTATGTCATGACTCATTCAAGGTGATTTTTAGGTTGTACATATTGTGTTGAGTGTCCTATAATTCAAGAGAGATTGTTAGGGAGATAAAGAGGTGCATATCATGGTTGTTATAACTGCCCAATGGTTTGTGGGAATAGAAGTCATGTTTGAGTCAAGATTAAATGAATCACATTGTGGTATATATATTTGATAGAGATTTAAAACTAGACCTCTTATATTCATTTCAGTGAGATATAGTTCAGTTTTTTCAGTTCATTATATGGGATAAATGTATTTTGAAAAAATTGGGATAATCCATTAAGTTGAATTTTCAAAGATCAATCCAAAGGGTTATTGAAGTAAGCTTTAAATTTTTTCATATGAATTAATTTTGAAATTGGTGATATAATTTTTGGATAATGTTCATGAAATTTTGTTAGGATTTATTATTTTATTTAGTTACTTCTTATCTTTTCTATTTTATCTTCTATGTCATCTATTTAATTCATTATTTATGAAAAATAAATAATGAGTATCTAAATCATTAGATAAATTTGGATCGATGGGATATGGTTCTTGTATCATGTTTTGATTCTTCTTTTCTAATTAGATGGCCATATTCTTTATTATTATGTTTTAAACTCAGTGTTTCATCACATTAGTATTTAATCAATGACCAAATGTTTTTAATAATGGATGAACCCAAATATGGTATCGATGATTAATTCATTAATTTTGAAATGGAATTTTATTTTTATTTTGATATTTAATCTTAATTCATTTCAATTTTTCTTTTATTCTTTAATCATGAGGATTATATGTAATAAAGATTTTTTTTAAATAATTTGACGAAAATTATATTGATTAACTTTGTAACCATAAAACTATTGATCTTGACTACATTATGAGTGAATATGAGTTCTTATTTAGATGGAAATATCTATTGATATTTATTCCCCTCCCATCATTAATTTTCATTCCTAGACTCCCTTGGTAGTTAGTTTAGATTATAATCTATTTTGATTTATAGTACTGACAACACCATAAGGATTTATCAAAAGGTTTTAATTAGACATTGATTTTTATAGCTCCTAATGTGACTGACCATGTAATTTTATGATACTAAAAATTTACTATTGGTGTTGGTTTGAAAAAAAATAAATTATAAATTTGTGTATTTTGAGGACCTAAATATTCCTCGAGGCTAATCACATTTCATATTGAGGTAGAAGAATAAATTTGATATAGTGTTGGTAATTTTTTACACCAACTATATAGCCTTTTTCATTAATAAAAATATGATGTATATGTTTTTTTCAAATCATATTTAGATTTTATTTAAAAAATATGTCTACTAATTTCTTAAATTTACCTTATATATGAGTACCTAGAATTAAATGAATCATTTTTAAAGGAAAAAAAGTTTCTATTAATATCACCTTTAGATACTTCTCAAATTTCCTAAGAAAAAAAATTATTAGGTAATTGTTTCATATTAGATAATTTTTCTGAGTTTATAGCATGTCATAACATATAAAATAGAAAATACATGTTATAAATATTTAAAAAAACATTATGGATATAGTAATTTATGAGATTCACTTTGTAACCATGTTGTTGTTGTTTTCAATGAAAGAAAATTTGAAATTAAATTTTTATTACATTATGTAAATATAACTTATAATAATTTAATTTTTGATCATTAAAATTATGTATCTAATCATTATTTGCATAAAAAATTAGACAACATCCATTTATGGTTTTATGAATCGTTAATACATTTAAAAAGTTGGTTAATTTTTAGGATTCTTGATTGAGTCAAATATATATCTGAGAGACTAAAAAACCCATTATTATGTTTTTCCTCTTCAATTTCAATATATATAGGAGTACTAGTATAATTATGAGATAATATTACCCATATTTCTATCCATGGTGAAATTTTTATATTTTAGGGCATTTTGGATATTATGTGTATTTTACCCACACGAATACAAAATATATTTCTTATGTTTTTTTACATGGGGATGTTTATGAATTTTTTCATTTTTTTATTTTTTAATTCATACTATATTTTTTAGTTATTTAATCATCATTTTTTCATATAATGAATGTTTTGGTAATTAATATATATTTCTTCCACATGAAATGTAGGATGATTTATATGGCTAAATTATAAAAAAAAATTATAATGCAATTTTAATTAATTATGTGCTACTTTAGGTATATACCTTTCTTATCAATTAATAGTTTATTTATTAAACAGATAGAAATTATGATTCCATTTTTCAAAGTGATTTTTATAATGAGTGTTTCATTTTAATAGGGAAAATTTTGACTATTTTTATAATGTTTTATGATTTTTTGGATATTTTCATGAATTAAATGACAAAAACTTTTCACAAGGTTGTGCCATGATGACTATAATGTTTTAATCCAATATTTAAGTATTGTTAGTGTTATAAAATTTATTATAATTGAATATTTTTTTGTTTCAACATATTGGTAGATGAATTAATCAATATTAAATGATTATTTGAAAACTATTTTGTCATCTTGGTTGACTAGTGGGTTTATATTTAATATTTTTTTAATTTGTATTATTTTGATAAGCGTTATTGTAATAAATTTTACAATTCATTTTTTATGTGACTTTATTTCTCCCTATTTTATAGGATTTGTGGTTATAGGGAATTCGGTATTGTATTTTAATATATATATATATATATTAATAATATCTTTTTTTTCAACATCATATTTCATAATAATTTATAGGAAAATTGTATTTAAACATTATTTTTAACAAAATAATAGACATAAAAAGGATCACAATATCTATATTTTGGAAATATTTAAACATTATATTTTATGATAAGTAGAATTGAAAGAGACACTCAATATTTAAATTTATAAAAAATATAAATTAATGTGACTTTTAACATTGGTTATAATAATAACACAAATTGATGGAATTTTTGAACATCATTTTCTAGTCATTGATTTTACAATTATATATTTAATGTCAAATGAATTCATGTCACTAGCTAAATAATGCTAAAAGTGAAAATAACCACTTTTAGATTAGATATTATATACTAGTGAAATGTAAAATAATTATTAAATATCAAACTCAACATACTAAAATTTTTAACTCCAATGAATAAAGAATCAACTAATCCAAGAAAATGTATACCCCAAATAAATTCAAAATGTATAAGTCAAAAGAGATATAAATTATTTAATTTTTTTTAATATATTTTTACCATGATTTTATTGGTCATAAGATTTTTTATAGTTTTTATCTTATATCCAAATCTATAATAACCTCCAATTTCAATCCATACATCATTTATAACCTAAATTAAGAAAAAAATTCTTTGTGTACTCATGAGAAAATATATACAAAATTTAAAAATTATTTGAAACTTTCATTCTTATCATATCATGTTATAATTATTACTTTTATACTCACAGGGATAAAATTTATTTCAATCTAAAATAATTCTATAAGGATGTCCCATGGATTGAGTGTGGTGGTTAATTATATAAAAAATATAAATATCAATGTTGATACTTGACTATTTAGGCATATTTCATGATTAAAAATTAACTAGTTAATGAAAAATTCTTCTTCTATTCCCCTTCAAATCTATCACATTTCAGTTTTTTCATAATGGATCAAAACTCATATAGTTATTTTAGTTATTTTAGTTATTTATTCTACCAAAATTCTCTATTATATATATATATATACATATTCACATACTCCAACAAATTTTTATATTCCTTTTATTATATGTTAAGAAGAATAATAAAATTATAATAAAATTGACTCCAATTACTTGTATATATTTATTTTTAATATAAATGAAAATTCCACAGACTACCCCATTATATGAATATTTTCATCAATAAAATCCCTGGTGTATGTCTTTCCTTACATTTAGATTCAAATGTAATCATAAAAATGCCTAAGATATGGGTAGGTAAGTTTGAATTGGATTTCCATTATGCAAACATTATATGTTTTCATTTTATTTTATGATCCTAAAAGATGGTAAAATTTTTATTGTTTTCTCTATAAACATTTTGGTCTAAAAAATAATTTTTTGAACCATTTTTAAACTACTCTTAAACTATAATACTTTTTAAAGAAAATCCCAAAAAAATTAAAAAAATCAATTATCAATACCCTCTCAAGAAATGGGATAATTATGAAGAATGTGTTAATATGTTTATAATGAATCTCAATCCTGAAATATATATCTATTAGGTTGACACCCAAGGTTGTGTGTTTTAATAATTCTTCAAAAATAATTTTATTATATAAAAATAGTTAAATAAAATCAAATTATAAATCCTTTACAATGAGTATTTAAATAAAATAATTACTCTAAAATGAATCATTATTTTGAATGTATGTTTAGTGTTATGTTAAGATCCAAAAATAATTGTAAAATAAACAAAATTTAATACACAAATAATTTAATAGAAATAAAGTATAAAATGGACAACTAATCTACTACTTTATTAACCATACTTAATAATTTCATTATCACAAATGAAATTTAATTTATCCATTGTATTAATTTAAATATGAATATAATATGATAAAAACAATATGATTGATTTAAAAATATATTTTAATTATCATTGTGGACATTTGGGAAAAGGTTTGTCCAATTTATTATTTTTTCGGTTGATCTTTATAAAACATCCTATGGAATTTTCTATTTGGTATAAAATTAATTAAATTAAAAATAAATATTTAATTAAAATATAATATTAATTGAAAAAAATTAAACATTCAAATATTTTTCATCTTTTCTCCTATTAAATGTTGAATTCACTATACATTATCAGATATACATCAATGAGTTAGGAAAAGACTGAGTATGGTTGTGGTTTCCTTAATTTGATCCATGACATTTTATCATCTATAATATTTCATATATAATAAAATTTTATGATTCGCATATCATATAAAATATTTAATTATCTCCATGTCCTTATCAATCTTATTATTTTATTCATGTGGGGTGGAAAAAAATAAATGGCCCTCATAATTATCTTCTGTTAGTTGTAATGTAATATTTAATTAGTAATAATTGTCTATTCTAGGAATCCCATTTTCTATTTTATAACTAGAAATTAATATTTATGGAAAAAAATCACAGTGTAAAATTTTTTGTTCATTAAGGAGTAGTATTTCAAGATACTCAAAATATGAATCTCAATTTTTTTAAAAAAACTACAATAATTATGTTACCATATTTATTTTATTGAAAATAAAAAAATTCTAAACTGTTCATGACTAGACTGGTAATATGTATTTTTTATGTTGGGAAATATAAGACAAATATTGGTTCTGAATTTTTTTCTTACACACTTTCCTCATTCATTGATTATTTTTACTCATTATTTTCTTCTTAAAAATAACATGTAAATTTTTTTAATGGGTTTTTTACTTCTAAATTTATCCTTGATTTATTATTTTAAAAAGTTAAGATACTTTTTTATTATTAATTAAATTATTCTTAAAATTATATGACCATTTGAGTATATACAAAAGTTGGTTAGTTCTAATTTGATCCAATTACGAATTTAACTTTGATTAGTTTTTTAGTTTTCCAATTAGCTGGTAAGCTGGCATGCCTCCACATTTTATCCAGTCATAGTGTTATATATACTTTATTTCTCTATTATAATTAAGGAGGAAAATATTTGTATATAAAACAATATTTCTCACGGAATTATTGAATTTATGCATTCTATTATAGTTGTGGGTGTTATCCTCGTTAATATAATTAAAAAATTTTGTTCTTTCTCCTATTATTGAAAATCCGTTTTCAAATATAAGTTATTCCTCCATACTAAATCTATGAAATTGGTCAAATTAATTTTATAAGAAAATAATAAAATATAAAATAATTGAATATAATGAAATTAAAGAAAATTAAAAATATATATATAATGAAATATAAAAAAATAAAGGATTTCGATTTTTAGAGAAGACAACTGAGTACAAAAAATTCTCAGAGCACAATAAATGATGCAATATATTATCGTGAGAATTTTATGATCCCATCAAAAGAAGTTTTTAAACCTAAGAAATGTGGGGAAATTAGACCCCAATGTTTTCTTATAAGAGTATTCTCAAAAACTCATTGATCTATGTGTCATATGTTTTTATATTTTATATCATTTTGAAAATAAATAAAACCAAAATTGATGGTTTGGAATATTTTAGATTGTGAATGTCGATAAATAAATATAAAAAATATTGGAATATTAAATGATGAAGTAGTATTAAATCATTATAAAATTCCCTATACAAATTTTTTTCCCAAATCCATTGGAACACCAACTATAGGGACCAAGGTCAATAATAAATGAGTTCCCCAAGCCCACTTTCAATTGGCCATGTGATATATAATAAACTTTTGTTAACTAAAAAAGTATTTTTGATTCAATTCCATGATATGAATAATATAACTTCCTAATAATAATAAATTATCCAAAATTTAATAAAATTCATCTATATATATAAAAATATCATTCATGTATATCATAATAACATAAAAAAATTAAATACAGTATAAAATATCATATATCTATATAAAATCCCATTTCAAGCATATGAAGTATAATAAAACGTGGAAATAAAATAATTATTATTTGATAACCTTTATAAAGAACCCATGATATCCATCACTATATATTTAGTCCATTTCCAACATTTTATAACATCTCTAACAACTTCTACTAATCTTCCTGAATACTAGAGTTGTAATAATCAAGTGTTCATGTAAAGTGAGTATAAAAAAATGGTCATCCTAGTTAGTGAGTCTTATCCCATGTAAAATATAAACTAGTGTAATAAAAAACAACATAACTATGAATGTGGTAAGGAACATGTCCCAACTGATCACATCCTTGAGGATAATGTTCAAATACAGGTACTTCTACATTAATTTTTCTACATTAGAAATTGTAAAAAAATTGATCAGATACAACTCAACTAAACTCACTACAGAACACCCATATTAATTTTCATACTATAGTTGGTTACTCACACCTCACAATAAGTATTTGTACAAATTCAAGGTGTATTGACCCCATATATAAGGGAATTTAACCTACCTAAGGGGATATAGTCGGTCGAGGGAAGGTCAACCACTTATATAGAATACCCAGAACATATCTCTTAGGGTTATAATTTAACCCCTTATTTTTATAGAGGAATAATTCAATTTCATTTAATTTTTTTAAGAATAAATTCCGAAGAAGAATATTTCTACTAAGTTTCAATATTTATGTGAATTGCTCCGGGATTGAATCATTGTCATCTTTATATTCAACACATGAGTGATGATGAATTATGAATTATGAGTACCCCAAATTTCATAACTTGCATTTAGTGGATGATGATGCTATATGAGTCGTGGTAAAGGTATATTTATATATGAAGATGTACAATGAAATCTTATTCAAAATTAAAATAATCAAGACTCATCCCAAGGCTACAAAAACTAGAACAAAACCTTTTTAAGTCGTTTTTTTGTTTTTAACGTCGGTTTTTAGGTGATGTTATTATGAGCGACATTAAAAATAGGAATTTTTATTTCATTTATTAAATAGCTGACATAAAAATGGCTTTTTATGGATTTTAATGTTGGCTTTAAAAAAAACCAATGTGAAATACATTCTGGAAATGGCATTAAGAATCCATTTTTACGCCGGTTTTTGAAAAATCTGATGTTAAAACCCCAATTTAACGTCAATTGTTTAATAACCAACATTAAAAGTTATTTTTACAATCAGTTATTAAATAATAGGCGTAAAAAATGTTTACCATATTGTAGAAAATTTTCTAAGATTTCATTATATAGTTCAAAGAGCTCAAATAAAGTTACGGATCAAATGTTATGACCATCAAAAGTTTGATATTTTTTCAAGATAATATTAAATGAGCAATCTGTAGCTTCATCTTAGAAAGAATTTTTGAATCCGTAGATGGATTTGTAGTTTTACCATGATATAAACAATAATCCATCATTATAATAAATTTTAATCATTAAATGGTAAATAAATTATGAAAATTACTCATAGAAAATATAAATCATGGGAAAATAATTACAAATACCATGATGAGGTCAAGGAAATAAGAAATCGTTGATTTAAGTGGAAGATCAAACAAGTTGATTCAGTGGAACAATGATGGTTGAAAAAAATGATTGTAAAATGGTATATCAATTATGAAAACAAATCATAAAATCCCTAAACAATGGATATATGATGAAATATACCTTAACGAGATTGCAGAAAGAAGAAATAATTTATTCACGTTGAAGATCAAAAGATTCGATCTGGGGGAACGATAATGGTTGAAATAAATGATCATTAAATTATGATATGTGTATAATGGGAACCTATAATTTAGATACTAAGAGAAAACCTAGTATTAAAACTTTTATACAGCAATTCAAAATTTTAATGTCGCGATGTAAAAAAAATTGAAATTTCGCAATCGTGGGATATTATAATTATCTTTCACATCAGTTTTATGATAACCGATGTGAAAAGATATTAAAATTTTTACTTATTTTTCACATCAGTTATTATAAAAATGATGTGAATAATCAATCTTCATCACGTTTTCACTTCAGATATTATTAAACCGATGTGAAAAATTGATTTTCATGACTTTTTTCCGTCATTTATTTAATAACTGATGTTAAAAGATATTTTTCACATCCATTATTTAATAAACTATATGAAAAAATTTTAAAAAAATGTATTTCATCTCCCAAGATTTAATTTGACAGGTCATGGATCTGAAATGGAGTTACGTATTAAATGTTATGGCCTTCTGAAATTGATCATCTCAAAACGATATCTTAGGGAAGGCCAATTTCTGATAGCCATAAATTTAATCTGTAACTCTGTTTGAGCTCTGTGACCTGTCAAATTAAATTTTTGGAAATAAAATACATTTTTGATAAATTTTTTCATGTATTTTATTAAATAACTGACGTGAAAAAGTCATGAAAATCGATTTTTCACATCGGTTATTAAATAACCAACATAGAAAAGTGATATAAAATGATTTTTTATGACTTTTTTTATATAATCGATGTGAAAATTTAGATAAAATGTATTTTTCATGTTTATTATTATATAACTGACATGAAAATTCAGCGAAAAAGTATTTTGATGTCTGTTATATAATAGTTGATGTGAAAAATTGATGTTCACATATTTTCACATTAGTTCTAAAAAACCGATGTGAAAAAAGATGACATAAAAAAGGTTTTTGTACTAGTGATAAGAAAATAATTTTCCATAGGCCTATAGATAAGAAAATGTATGGGATGATATTTTCAAATAAATTTTGTAAGGTGAATCTAGTTTCCAATGAGGTTTTATAAAGAGTAAAGGATGCGACACTATATTCCACAATAATATTATATGGAGATAAAATTTTCATTTTTCCCCAATTAGATAGTCTAGAGAAGTGGCATTATAGACAAAAACATTTATATGAGAAGAAATTAGATGTTATAAATATAAAGGGAATGTTAAATTTCAATGATAAAATGTTTAAAAGTTGTGATAGTTTTGTTACTGGTAAATATAATTGGGTATCCTTTAACATGTATATATGGTATCCCATATCTCAAATGTTAGAACCTGTTCCCTTATAAATTCGATGAATTTTCATTATCTGATCCCATGGTGGATCTCCTTAAATTTTTCAACATAATTAATGATAAAAAAAGAAATTATGGGTCTAATTTGTGAATCATAAATCTAATAGTTTTTCATTTTTCATTCCTTAACACCTCACTAATTTAGATTATATTTTTGTTTAAATAAACTGTAACTATTTAGTATCATTCATTACAAGAAATCTCGAGTCTATATGAACAGTGATCTAGTAGATCATTATAAGAAAGATGTTAAATTGGTTTGTATGGAAAGTAAAATGAAATTTAGCAAATATATGGTTAAAGTATTTATTACTATAAATTTATTTATTAATTCATAATAAATATGTACTCAAATTTCAGTAAAGTCATTTTATGCTTCAAAAATAAGTTTTCTTCAAAAATTGTTCTCGTCACATTTTTTATTCACATGACTATAATAATTAGTTTATGTTATTATTATAATTATTATTTAATTTAATTAATTCTATTTTTCCAATCATAATTTAATTATTATCTTATGGTGAATTTTTAGGATTTTTCTAAATAGAATTATTTTTTATAAATAGTGAAAAATAGTATTTTTTGTAAAAAACGTCATTTTTTTCATGTAAATGACCAAATTATTTTTAAATATGATTAAAAATTAACCTAATACTACTTTAAATTTATGTATTTTAATTTTTACATGTTAATCAAAATTATTCTCTATATTCATAATAGATAATTTTTTGTCTTAAAACACATTTTTATAAACAAAATTTCATGCACATAGTTAATTTTTATCAAAATAAGTAAGGCCTGATAAGGAATTATAAGTGGTGTATCCCTTGGGGGGTCTAATTTCCTACCTTTATATATTGTTTTTGTGGTTTGTGTGTGTGTGTGTGTGTTTAATGTAATTATCCCCCCAATCACATAAATTTTAGTTTACTCGGGTGGTTAAACCATGAGATAGGTGAAAGATTTACAAAAAACCTATAAATATATTATTGTATAAGGATATCTAAACCTTATATTATACTAAATTATAATTTATGTCCATTTGTATCCACTTTATAATGGGTGGGGCCTTAAATTGTTTAAATATTTTAATAAATTAGATGAGCATCTCTCCCCTCCCATATAAAAGAGAACCTTTTACCCTCCCTTATTCACAAAATTTAAGCATTATATAATGTAATATACCTACTATAAAACATTATAGATTCAATAAATTCATCCAATATGTTAAATTCTTCTATTAATACCAATCC
This sequence comes from Viscum album, assembly GCA_963277665.1. Taxonomy (NCBI): domain Eukaryota; kingdom Viridiplantae; phylum Streptophyta; class Magnoliopsida; order Santalales; family Viscaceae; genus Viscum; species Viscum album. The sequence goes on along the minus strand of OY728134.1, from coordinate 129,566,745 downwards.
TTTAAGTCCTAATGAGTAATCCAAAGGAGGCCCCTCAAATAATAGGTATAGATCTTAACAACGCCGTTTAAACTTTATATCTTCTTTTAATCCCTTAAAATGTTTTTCATCCAAAAATTGATAAATAAATTATAATTAATTTAATTATATGCTATTGTGATGATGTTATAACCACTTACAACCTCTTCTCAATTCTTTAAGAGATAAAATTATTGGTCGTCTGTAAGTGTGAAAAACAACTTCCACATAGCGATATAAATCATTTTCCACAACCATAATTAATAGAAGTTTATTATGAAATTTTAATGTTTCTATTTTATATTTATGAAATAATAATGATTCTATAAATGTGAGTTATTATTTTCCTTTATTTTATTCCTCCATCAAAAAATGTAAATGTCACTTCTATATATGTATGGAAAACATTCTCCATATAGTTACGTAATTAATTTTTCATCACTTTTTATATGAATGGTTATAAATATGTTTATGATTAGTATATATTTTAATTATATATGTATTAATATTTTATAATTTATGGAAATGTGATCAATGTTTAATGATGGTAACTATTGGACCAAAATATGCATGAAAAATGAAGCAGTTAACACTAGAAATTATAATAATAATTAATGATTATCAATGAACAGGTGAAAATTTTTATATGTAATTAATTTTTATTATTAATGGTATGATAATGTATTTTTATATATTTATAATAAATTTATAAATTTTTTATAAGAGGTCAGAGCAAGTAAGATTTAATAAAAAACATGATGTTAGGCTTTTTTTGTAACTAACTCATTTTTACAAGGATTGTTTATGTTTAACCTTCTGAAGATGAAATTATATAATATATATCTCCCAAATATTATTTATTTTTTCCTAATATATTTATTTATTGAAATTATATTTTTTTCCCTTTCATTTTCCCAACTCAATGTACCCTAGATACCAAATGATTGTTTTTAATGAAAATAGGCAACGTTTTTCTCTTTGATCATGAATCTTTTCTTCCATGTTAATATTTTCTTTAAAATAGTTCAAATATTGATTTAACTATTATAAAAATATTATTTAAATAAATTTTAAACTATATTTAAATTAATTTGAAACTTTTTAAAAGGAATCTTATTATAATCATCCAAACACGAACAATTTACATTTTAATAAAAATTTGTAAGGATTCATTGTTTTAATACACAACTTGATAACAATTTATTCATAAAATTATGAATAATATTTTATTTCAATATTCCATTTATATTATTAAGGTTCTTTTGAAGGAATATTTTTCACCTAATATTTTAGAATTTTTTTGATTGTAATTTTTTTTCAAAATAAAATTGTATTTTCATTAAGAATTGATCAAATAATATTTTAGGGGTATTTTCATCTACAACAACATCATTTGATGTTTCTTATAATTTATGTTGGATATTATCATGTTTTAGAATATATTATTCTATGGATGTATTATGATTATTATGATGATTGATTTATGAAACATGTATTCATTACATGGGTTATTATATAATTATATGACTAATGTTTTATAAACTAGAGAAACTCAAATGAATGGTTTTAATTATATTATTGTTGTGTTTTTTATTATATATCCGACTAATTCAATAGGCAAATAAGAAACTATTATGAGATAATATTAAATAGAATGATGAGTGGACCCAATTTTATATGGTTAATTTTCCAATAAGATAGCCTTTGGAGTCAACATTTACTGAAGAAATGATGGAATGGGGAGTGAACCCAATAAAATATAATTTTATTGGTAGTTATCCTTAACTAGGTAAAGTATTTTATATATATATTTTCATAATATATACTTATTTACTTGGATTATTTTATGTTAATTGATCCAATGAATAATTATTAATGATTTCATACTCAAATGTATTATGTATTTCAATTGATGAAACATTATTCTCTGTTTCAAGATTATGATAAATGAATTTATTTGTATAATTTTCAAATATTTTTCTCATTTTCTCATACGATTTTCATTACAGTATTATCACTTTTGATCATTTGTTAATATCACATATTTTTACCCTTATTGTGTATCTAATCTCATCCTTTCTTATGTTTATTTTCTAATGGTCATAAAGAATGGTTTTAAATACTATATGTCTAATTAGAGAGATAGTTTTGAAGAACTAAATATAATATGATTATGATATTTTCTGTATTATTTGTTTATATATACAAGTTTCATTATACCTTAAACATCAGCGGTCATTGGGAGTTTGTTTTTTTAAATAGTATTGAATATTAATAAGAAATGTTTTAATATTTTTGTATGAAAATTATCATCATGTGTAGTTATCATCAGATGAAATGTTTTATATATTTAGGAAACTTTGATTATGAATATTTAGTGATAACCCTTTATATAAACTTACATATAAAATAGTATACTCTGTTATGCTAATTAATGGTGTGTGGATTACTGGGTCAAATACATCTTTAGATGGATACAATAGGTGAATTTATTTTTGGTATAGATGTATCTAGGGGTGATAACCTTGAAAATAGTTGTCCATGAATATCTTATACATCATTACAGTGCATGGTGAATGGGACCTTACTATAAACCAATTTTGAAACTTATATGGGATATTTTTTAAGTTAATTAATTTTTTTAATATCCATTATGATAGATTTTAATAGATAATGACCCTGGATGACCTAAGATTATTCTATTTTGTCCAAGGTTGAAAATAAGGTTTCGTGTTTTAGACATCCAATGCATGACTTTTCCAGATTATATGATTACTCATTACTATTTATCATAATATAATTTTTTGTTAATGGATGGAATCTAATAGAATTGTGTTAACACTGAATGTTATGGACAATGCAATGATATTTCTTATGAGCAACCAAATGACATCATAGATGGAATAAAAAATCAATTTATTATGCCTAACTAGATATCTCATTATTTTTTAAACATCTTAAACATATGTAGGCTTCTGAAATAATCAAATAAAATAAATATATTGTTTTATAATGTTCAAATAAGAAATATTATTCATCTACATACTTGTTAAGAACAAGGGAAGTAAAACCCAACGAAATGTCTCAATGGAATGAGAATGTGTTGTATATGTAGAAAATAAGGGTATATAAAGGCTAATTTCTTGGAAAAAATGAACATTCCTATTGAGTAAAATAATTTAAATCAAAATTTACTATTTTTAGGTTTATTTTATACGTGTGGGGAACATGGGAATATTTAAAGAAAATTTACTATTCTAAGGGATAACTCCTAAACTAAAAAAGTTTATACACAATTCCAATTTTCGAAGTGGAATAATTGAAGTGTATAGGTATTTGAATTTGATAAACCTATTTTATAAATTTTTTAGTAATTATATTTTATTTTTATGAATCATGAAACAAATAAATATTATTCCAAAGTAGTTTTTATTAATAGGTTTTTAATTATATGTTGTTTAGTACCGATAACCTATAAAGTTTATTTAATGGTAAGGTAATATGTTTATAAAACATATTATTTGGGAGTAAATAAAACTTATTATGTTCCTGATAATGATATAATAATTTTTATTTGGTATAAATAGATGAATTATTTGGATAAAGTAAATTAGAAATCATTTTGGACTTTTTAATCAACTAGTGATTCGATGAAAAAATATAATTGTTTTAACATTGATAAAGATTTTTTATTACTTGTATTTGGCAAATAGATTAAATAGTATCTTATTTTATTTATTGAATAAGAATATTGATAAAATTTATAGAATCATATGTTTTTTTATTGTCGTTTTTTGGTGATTATTTTCATTTTGGACAATGATTAACCGGATTGAAGAGAATATATGATAATTTTATTCATATTTTATGTATGTTTGATTAAGAGCTACATTATATTATTAAGGGAGTGAGGTTAAATTGATTTTATAAATTTCGTAAAAAGTTTCTAAAATTATTGGTTTTTAATATGGTTACACAGATATTGTAATTCTTTATGGTTAACTATTTAGGGATTTTTCTATGTTAGACTTTTGGTGTTGCTCTTTAGGATTTTTTAAATTAATTTATTGTATTATCTTATGAATATTTATCCATATTGAATAAATTTTCTATGACTTTTCCTTTTTTGTAAGTATGTACATATTTAAGGAATGGAATTCCATTCCTTTATGGATCTTATAATCAATTAAAATTTAATTTTAATGTTTTAGGCAAGATAGATTCATATTGTTCTTTCATTATTGGAATATGGATGAAAAGAGGTGGATGTAGATTTAAATACACAACAAAAATAAAACATTATTTTTATGGATTTTATGAAATCATGTGAGTATATTTTCTCATATTTCATGGAAACAATTTCTTCTATTATAAGAAAAATGATATTAAAATGAATGTTTTTACCCTATTTATAATTCTTTCTATGGATTTTCATGTAATTTTCACCACTCAATAAATTAGGGTTTTGTGGTGGTTAACATTCTCATTACAAAGTTCTATATCACTACCTATTATTATATGGAAAATATATTTCTCTAACATGACCATATTTCCACTTCATACTAATACAGTCCTTATCTACGAGCCTAAATATGTGTTATTTTGTGCAACCATCATGTTTCCCACTGCTTCTCTGGAAAGGATATTTTATTTTCCCTCTATAAAATAAAGGTTCTCAACAATGGTATTTTAAGATATTTATCTTTTCCTTACCAAGATAAAATTTTATAGGGTGAAATTTATTTATGGGGAGATAATATAACACAATAATATTTTAGAAAAAATTTTATTTAAATATAGCTTAAGTGTTCGATATATTTATTTAAACATAACCCTCAGTCAATGTGAATTGTGATATAGTAAACTTGTTTAAGTTATCCCCTAAATTTTATGGTATTAATAGTAATAATAACTTTATGAAAAATATTTAAATAAAAATTAATAAAAATTTATTAATTAATTCATAAGAATTATGTACTAAATTTTTATTAGTCATGTTATGCATAAAAATGTGTTTCTTTAAAAAAAAAGTGTTTATCACATATTTAAACAAAAAAATTGTAACTAATTTTTAATTTTTATAAGAATATTATTTTAGTAAATGAATAAAATTTTTAAAATTGGCATTTTCATATTCGTTGTAGAGAATGTTTTGGATTTTTTTAAAAAATATTTATTTTTCATTGAATAGTGAAAAATTCAGATTTTGTAAACAATTATTTATTTTAAATAAAATGTACAATTTTGATTTTAATTTGATTATAAATTAACTTAGGACTCCTTAAATTATAAATAATGTAATAAATTACACATGAATAATAATTATGTATTGTTTTGGTAATAATTAATTTTTTGGCTTAAAATATATTTTTTTAACAACTGTTTTTATAAAAAAAATTATCATAATAAATAAATTTAATCTCTGTTGATTGTGGTTTTAATGATATTTATTAATTATATATTCAATATAATATTTTCAATTAAATATTATGTTTTTATAATTGAAGGAATGAAAGTAAATGTTATTTTACAATTAATTTTTTTAAAACATATATTTCATCGAGGTTCATGTGCATAATTATATTTAAAATCTATAACATTTAGAAATTTTATCATGTAAAATAAATTTACTATTTATAATCATAAAAAATATAGTTTAAATATTTTTGGAATTCTGTTTTTTTATATTTAATGATAAAAATATTATAATTTTGATACACGGGTTATGGTTTGAATTGATTTTTGTGGGATTAAAATACAATTTAGGGTTACAATTTCCACTGAAATATATAATTTTCTTATTGTATAATGATATTTGTGCATCATATTATACTAAAAGAAAATAAAAGTCCTTTTGAGATACATTCAAATAATAGTTACCGTAAATCATTGAAATCATTTAAGAAAATCTATTTGTACCCAACCCTCACTTATAAAACTGAACCTCTTAACATCCCTTATTCACCCCATTTTATCCCTATATATCATAAAATACCTACTCATAATACTTTTTATAGTCCATAACATCATCCTAGAGATTAATTTATCACATAATACCAATCCTTTACAAGTGAATCACTAATCAAAAGTAGGTATCTAAAATAAGAGGTATAGATCATAACTAAGCCCTTTGAATTTTATTTCTTATTCTACATCTTATAAACATGATATATCAATGAAAACATGAATAATTAACAATATTAATGATATAAATATGTTATTACTATTATTAGACAATCATTTTCCATATCTTCTCAATCCATTGGGATATACAACTATCCCTCATGCATACTTGTGTACAATATACTACAAGTAGTGATCAAACTCATTTTCTAACACCCTAATTTATAGTTAGTATATATGATATATTTAATTTTATTTTATTAATTTTTTATAATAATTATATTTATTGGTTAATTATTATTTAACTTTTTTTTGTTCAATCCATTGAAAAATGGAAACATAACTTGTGTGTACACACATACTACCATATCTATAAAGTGATGGAATCAATTTTTCATCACTAATTTATATGAATGGTCAAAAATATGTATATAATTAATATATATGACATTAATATTATTATTTAAATTATTTTTATAAATAATGGGGATAATTATTCAACGAAAGTATCCACTAATACAAAATTTACATGAAAAATAATGTAGTTAACACTATAAATGATGACTATAATGAAATATTATTAATAAATGAGACAAAATATGTTTTATGTAAACCATGTATATTATTGTATATTTTATTATGCTTTATTTTTAGAATTATATAAAATATTAAACAATGTAATGTGTTTAATGTAAATTGGACATGTTTTTCTATTTGGTTTGGAATCTTCTCTTTCATGGATATATCTTCATTAAAATGATTTCAATAATATTTTCAATATTATTGAATAATTATTTATAGTTAATTATTAACTATATGTCAATTTATTTTATAATATTTTTAAGGAATCAACTAATAATTTGACAAACATTTTACTTATCGCTTTTGACCTAAAATTTTAATGGAATTTTTTTAACATACCCATGGGAACAATTTTTCATATTATCATGAATACTATTTTCATTGAAGCTTCCTTTATATGTTTCCCCAGTTATTTTCAAATAATATTTTTTTCTAAATCTGTTGGAAATTATTTTATAGTCTATAAGATATTCCAAAATTAATGGTTATTTTCCTAAATAATTTTTTTAATTGTATTTTAATGGAATATTATCCTATAACAGCTTCTTTTGATGTTTCTTTTGGTGTTATAGGGAAATTATATCATGTTTATATCTTTTTTACTTCTTTATGGTTCATGATTATGATGATGAAATATTTATGAAACATGTTTTATTTCCGTGGTTTATGATATAAAGATATGATGAATGTTTTAAGATCATGTAGTAGACATATATATGGTTTTTTATGTGGAATGATGGCCAAAAATTATATAGTCATCCAATTAATTGGGTAAGCAATGATATCCCATGAGATGGTGAGGATTGTAATGGGGAGTGAACCCAATTCAGTAGTGGAATTTTTCTGATAAGATAGTTTTTGGCGAGAACCATAATAATGAAAATAATGAAATTAGGATTGATCCCAATACACTATGACGGTATTGGAAGATATCCTTGAATAAAGTACTGATTTCATATGTTTCTAGGAATTTTAAAAACTAATTTCTTATACTTATTTTATTTTTTTGGGACTCATGATTTATAATTAATTATTCCACACATTTACATCTTATTTATTTGTATTGATAAAATATTATGTCATATTATAGGAATATGATTTATAAATTAATGGGTTTTATTTTGTAATATTTAACCCAGGTTCTCATACCATTATTATTATCATATTCTCACTTATTATCAAATATTGACATCACATATATTAACTATTTCAAATAATTTTATCCCAAACATTTTTAGTTTTCCCTTACTTATGTTACGAAGATTGGTTTTAAATATGTTATGCTTGTGATGACTATATGTAGTAAAGAAATAAATTGTAAATGTAGTAGATTATTTACATAATAGTTTTTTATGGATCAATGTTTCCAAATAAACTATACCATTATTGTCCATATGCGTCTATTTTCATGAGTTTTATTTAATATACTTCTAAAATTATATAAAATTTATCTATGAAATGTATGATCCCTTCAATATAATTCCATAGTGGATACAGAATCCAGTTAAAAACTAAAATTATTATAGTCAATATATAGTGGTGAATACATTTGACTAAACATATAAAACCTTTCTCAGAAGAATGGAATTATGATGAAATGAACAATTCCCTTAACACCATAAAAGAATAGTGTTGATGAAATTATGAAATAGATCATGATGGAAACGTTTTTAATAACTCTTTTAAACATAATAATTGTTTTAGATAATTTTGGTGGATATAGTGAACACAATTATATGCTCCTTTAACAAAAGTTAGTCAACTCCTATGGGATAAAAAGTTCTAAAAATAAATGTACGTTCTAAGGAATACCTCCTAATGTGATGTGAAAAATAGGGATTTAGTATTCCAACTATTGGATAATAAAAAGAAAACAACCCATCAAGAGTGGGTATGATCAATTTATTTATAAGGTACTATATAAGTATTATAACATGTCTCAAAAATAGGTTGAGTATAGTAAATCAACTATCACAGTTCATGTTAAACAAGAAAATAGTACCAAAATATGAAAAATTGCGGTGAATTTAGATGGAAGCTGTTAAAGTCTTGGTAACGACCCGAAATTTTGAATAAATCTTGTTTCCTAATTTCATGTGTTATTTTATTTTTTATACTCAACAAAAATGTTTTATTTGATAACATGAGTATAATTAAAATGAGACAGTTGGGTTTAGACGGTTATATGACCATTGGTCAATATGACCACTGGAAACTGAACGTTTTGATTATTGCCTCTAAATACAAGTAATCTTGGTTAATATTTATAGAAAGAAGATTTGATGGCCTCACCCAGTAGTCTTGGACCGATCGAAGCCTATCTAACAGAACTAGGGAAAGAGGTAGCACCACTGGGCTTTGCTCTGGACCAAACCCAAGACCAACTTCATTGTATGAAGCTATAACAGAATCACCTTTGCGAGAAGTTCAAACTAATAGAAATTACTACTCGTGCGATGTTAACCGAGCCTCCCTCAGATTCTCTCACCTTAGCACACCTTACACTTAGGTCATATACTGGTGTGATAAGGGGCTATGTAAGGAGACTGTAACTGCCTTGTGTAATCCGTTGTTTTAAATAAAAATAGGGATTTCTTCTTATGATGAAGTTTATGAATTTTCAAATGACCGGATAAATATAGTATGCATATTTTTGATGAATTTTAGAAAAAGGATATTTTAAAAATTTTTGTGTAAACCTTAAATAATTAAAAATGTGTAATGATTTTCGGAAAATGGTCTTCTACAATTATGTTCAGTACAAAATTAAGAGTCTAATAAAATAAACTTAATTTTTGATGAATAGTAAATTATGAATAGTGATTTTATGATTTGGATTAGTAATGTGTCCAAATGGATTATTAATCTCACTTAAATAAAGTATTAATATAATCTAGCCACCTTGATTAAGTAATGTGATTCAATAAAATGGTTAAATAACGGTTTCATAAATTATTATTCAAGTATTAGTTTTTTCAGGTGAATAGTGTTTTTTAATTAAAAATTTAATTAAAAATATTTAGAAAATTATTTTTATAAAACGGATTTCATTTTTGAACTCAGAGCACCGATATTATGCTATGGTAATTTTTGGGGTTTTTTCTGAAAAAAATGAATTTTCGGTGAATAGTGTTTTTATTTAAAAATTAAATTAAAAATATTTAAAAACTTATATTTATAAAATAGAGTTCATATTTCTAATCAGAGCGTTGATATTTGGTTAAGGTGAAATTTTGGGATTATTCTGAGAAAGTTGAATTTTCGATGAATAGTGAAAATACAGTTTTTAAGTTACGAGTGTTTAATGACATCATTAAATGATGTATTAAGTTTGTAATCAATATGTTCGAATTGTGAATAGTGAGATAAGGTATGAGGTGTCCCAGGTGGCCAATACCATGGGAAAATACCATGGTCAAGCACATGGTTTTGCCAAAAACCACTAATGAGATGTCCCTTGGCCATTAATGCCATGTCCCCTCACTTTCCCTATAAATACCAAGCCATCCTCTCATCCATTCGACACCCCACTCTCCCCCAATGATGTTATGGTCTCATTACCTCCCAAGGAGTCCTCCCATAGTTCCCCCAAGCCCTCAAGGCCCCAATCTTTGAGTTTTAAGAGTTATGTTTTAAGGTAAGGGATCTGATCTCTCTCTTTCTTTCCAAGAAATCTCTTTTATGTAATTTCTTTTATGCTCCATGTTCTTATGTTAAAGGGTGTTCTTTTATACTCCTCTTACTGCCCTTTTCATGTTCACATAATTAAAGATCCCCTCTTACTCTCATTATTTCGTTTTATGATGTTTTAAGTGGCGCCGTTAGGCTGCCGGAATTTTTGTAACAGATTCTTTCTCCCTTCTCATTTTTTCAAGATCTATTTTCATGTAAAGTATTTCAAGTTACTTTTTATTATGTTGGGGTATGATCTCTAAATTTATCAAACTGATCTTTTATGACCATATGATGAGAGACCCCATTTGATCTCTTCAATTCAGTATTCTGAAGTTTTAAGTGGCGCCGTTAGACTGCCGAATTTTTAGTGGTTCTTCACCCTTCTCGTTTTGAAGTTCTCCTTTCATGTCAATTATTACAAGTTCCTTTTTGTTATGTTGCGGTATTATCTCTATATCTATCACACTGAACTATTATGTTCATATGATGAGAGACCCTATTTGATCTCTTCAATTAAGTTTTTTTGAAGTTTTAAGTGGCGCCATTAGGCTGCCGAATTATTAAGTGGTTCTCCACCCTTCTCGTTTTGAAGTTCTACTTTCATGTCAATTCATTCAAGTTCATTTTTGTTATTTTGGGTTATGATCTCTATATCTATCATACTGGAATCTTATGTTCATATGATGAGAGACCCTATTTGATCTCTTCAATTCAGTTTTTTTGAAGTTTTAAGTGGTGCCGTTAGGCTGCCTAATTTTTAAGTGGTTCTTCACCCTTCTCATTTTGAAGTTCTACTTTCATGTCAATTATTTCAAGTTCCTTTTTGTTATGTTGGGGTATGATCTCTATATCTATCATATTGGACTCTTATGTTCATATGATTAGAGACCCTATTTGATCTCTTCAATTAAGTTTTTTTTGAAGTTTTAAGTGGCGCCGTTAGGATGCCGAATTTTTAAGTGGTTCTTCACCCTTCTCGTTTTGAAGTTCTACTTTCATGTCAATTCTTTCAAGTTCCTTTTTGTTATGTTGGGTTATTATTTCTAAATCTATCATAATAGACTATTATGTTCATATTATTAGATACCCTATTTGATCTCATCAATTAATTTTTGTTGAAGTTTAAGTGACGCCATTAAGCTGCCAAATTTTTAAGGGATTCTTTCACCCTTCTCCTTTTCAAAGTTCTAATTCCATGTCAAGTCTTGCAAGTTCCTTTTTATTATGTTGGGGTATGATCTATATATCTATCATACTTATATTTTATGATAATATGATTAGAGACCCTATTTTACATCATCAATTTATTTTTGGTTGAAGTTTATGTAACGTTGTTAGGCTGCCGAATTTTCATAAGAGAAATCTTATTTTTGTCTTACTTTCATGTTCTGCATTTCATATGGTATATTTTCAAATTTCATTACCATGTTCTTAAATCCCTTATATTATGTCCCTCTACTATTTTATTTGTCATTTATCATTGTTTGACCCATGTCCCCTCTCTTTTCAATGTTTTCTAAAACCTTGTAACGTAGCTGTTGTGCTGCAGAATTTTCGTGTCAAAATGCCTCTCTCTTTTTTCAAAATTACCTTATGTTGTTAAGTGAATACTCAAATATATTATTTCTACAGGGTTATTCACATATATAGAAAAATATTCTATTTTAAATTCTGTTATTTACATACATGACACCCACTTTCCCTTTCCATGGGTTTAAAGTGACTTAAAGATCATGTCCTTAAAGCAGTTTTTAAAATGTTGTGATTATGAAATGAAACCCATTTATTTTATGCTATATGGGTTATTTATGAAATTTTTTGATGATGATATATGTGGATCACATGATAATAAAGGCAAATTTATGTGTGCTCCCTGATAGCGCTCCAATGCATTGGGTAATGATGTAACCACTAGAGATTACAATTTTCACAATACCTTGGTGAATAACCTTGGTAATTTTCAAATGACACCTTGTGGATGGACCTTGGTTATATGTTCATGATTGTCTATGTTAAATGATGTATCCACATATTCAAGTTATGAAAATGTTATTTTTATTATCATATGCCTCATGATTTCATTATCATGCCTTAAAGTTCTTTTCATGACCTTATTGAAGTATCTCAAGTTCACATGTAAATTGTTTCTCTTGTTTCCCTTACTGGGATTTTTGCTCACCCTTTCTTTTGATGTATGCTCCCAGGTTATGTGATGCAGTAATGAACCTAGGATGAACATGAGGAGAATCCTTTCAGGTGTTTTAGAAGAATGTTTTATGTTTTCATGTTTAAAGTTCCTGGTTTCCAAGACACTAAACCTTAAAGATCCTCGGTTTTGTAAAATGTAATGAAAGTTTATGTGATAAAGAGGTGGGATGCTATAGTTGGTATCAAAGGATGGTTTAGTTATTTTTGGAAATTATGATATGAAAAATCTAGGAAGAACCCTATAGAAAAGTTTAAATATAGGAAATATTCCTGGTATTTTGGTGAGTATTGAGTAAGGGGTTTCCCAGAAAATACATCCCTGTCTGGATATGAGCAGGTAGAGGTGGGTCTGGCACAGATGTACATAGGGGTAAAACCTGAAAACTCCACTTTGAGCTAGACACGAACGGGAACTGGTACACGAAAACGGGCCTTGCTGCACTCTTGGTTACGACACTCCCGGGGGATATGCTTTGGTAAATTCATAAGCTTAGTATGAACCATTATTAAAGGAACAAGGATAAAACAAAATAAAGATTCACATAAGAATATATGATCATGGATAACCTAGATTGGAACCTAGGGGATCACAAGTTAGGATATACTTTTATTCTACATGTTTATCCTTTTATGCTTAAAGTTTCGTTTTCATGATTACTAGCTAAGTAAATAAGCCCCTAATTATAGTTTCTTTTCTTAGTTAATGGCGGGAAATAGAAGAACATGTCCCAAAAACCAATGTAATAGGAAATGCGATGATTGTCGTATTAATATGATAGAGATGATTAGGGGGTTAAAAAATGATTATTTTGGACTATATTCACTAATTTGGGGACCCTATATGATCGTGGTAAATAGATTACTACAGTATTTTCATTTAGGAGAAAGGTTGACTTATATTTTGAAGAATCGATGAATTTATGGTGGACTTATATTAATTTAGGTTATATATGGGAATGATTAACCTATCTGGGGTAAAATATGTGTAGATTAGATAGTTTTGTTATAAGATGTTAGGAGTGGTTGATGTTGTTTGGAGATGAACAATGAAGTTTATTTTGGAAGACTATGTTATCATATCCTTCTTGTATTTGGGTTTCAATCTTAGTTTGGTTTATTTGGAGGAATTTTAAGGACCATTATTTATGGGATTGTCTATGATGAACTTTGGGTATTACCATGGAACATTGAAGATTTAAAATTAGTTTCCATTCCTATGGGATTATTCCTTTTTGAAGAGTTGTTTAACCTTACCCTTTCTGTTTTTGGGATAATGTTTAAAGATAGAAGAAATATATAGTTAATCTTTTGTGGATTATTTGATTCTCTAGAAGATGATTCTTGTGTTTTGATGAGACCAAGTAGTTTTGAATGCTCATCATTTGGGAGAAAAGATTAGTTTTGGTAGAAACTTATTAAAGGGTGAAACTCTACATGAAGGTAGATATATTTCCTTATGTTTTTGTTCTATGTTGTAAATGAATTCCTCAAAATTATGAAAAGGAACGTAAAACAAAAACGTTGTTGGTTTACGTTTCCTACTAGGTAATCAAAGATCGTTTACACACATCATAAGTTTGGGATTTTCTCATGGTTAACATTCTCCTAATCATATTTTCTATCACTCTCCTTTAAGACGTGACCCTTTGTTTTCTCCTCCATGTCCATGTTTCCTACATGGAATCCTAGTATGAGTAAACTCGGGTGGCCTTTGTACTTCCTTTTCTTTCATTTAAAGTAATAGTGTTACTGACTCTTTTTCCGATGTGGGACTTTCAATGAAATTTCAAAACCTAATTTTTAAAAATTGCGAGGACGCAATTTCTTAAGGGGGGAAGATTGTAACGACCCTAAATTTTGAATAAATATTGTTTCCTAATATCATGTGTTATTTTATTTTTTATACTCAACAAAAATGTTTTATTTGATAACATGAGTATAATTAAAATGAGATAGTTGGGTTTAGACGGTTATATGACCATTGTTCAATATGACCGCTGGAAACTAAACGTTTTGATTATTGCCTCTAAATACACGTAATCTTGGTTAATATTTATAGAAAGAAGATTCGATGGCCTCACCCAGTAGTCTTGGACTGATCGAAGCCTATCTAACAGAACTAGGGAAGGAGGTAGCACCACTGGGCTTTGCTCTGGACCAAACCCAAGCCAAACTTCATCGTATGAAGCTAGAACAGAATCGCCTTTGCGAGAAGTTCAAACTAATAGAAATTACTACTCGTGCGATGTTAGCTGAGCCTCCCTCGAATTCTCTCACCTTAGCACACCTTACACTTAGGTCATATGCTGGTGTGATAAGGGGCTATGTAAGGAGACTGTAACTGCCTTGTGTAATCCGTTGTTTTAAGTAAAAATTGGGATTTCTTCTTATGATGAAGTTTATGAATTTTCAAATGACCGGATAAATATAGTACGCATATTTTTGATGAATTTTTGAAAAATTATATTTTAAAAATATTTGTGTAAACCTTAAATAATTAAAAATGTGTAATGATTTTCAAAAAATGTTCTTCTACAATTATGTTCAGTACGAAATTTAGAGTCTAATAAGATTAACTTAATTTTTGATGAATAGTAAATTATGAATAGTGATTTTATGATTAGGATTAGTAATGTGTCCAAATTGATTAGTAATCTCCCTTAAAGAAAGTATTAATATAATCTAGGCACCTTAATTAAGTAATGTGATTCAATAAAATGGTTAAATAACGGTTTCATAAATTATTATTCAAGTATTAGTTTTTTCGGGTGAATAGTGTTTTTTAATTAAAAATTTAATTAAAAATATTTAGAAAATTATTTTTATAAAACGGATTTCATTTTTGAACTCAGAGCACCGATATTATGCTATGGTAATTTTTGGGGTTTTTTCTGAAAAAAATGAATTTTCGGTGAATAGTGTTTTTATTTAAAAATAAAATTAAAAATATTTAAAAATTTATTTTTATAAAATAGAGTTCATATTTGTAATCAGAGAGTTGATATTTGGTTAAGGTGAAATTTTGGGATTATTCTGAGAAAGTTGAATTTTCGATGAATAGTGAAAATACCGTTTTTAAGTTACGGGTGTTTAATGACATCATTAAATGATGTATTAAGTTTGTAATCAATATGTTCGAATTATGAATAGTGAGATAAGGTATGAGGTGTCCCAAGTGGTCAATACCATGGGAAAATACCATGGTCAAGCACATGGTTTTTCCAAAACCACTAATGAGGTGTCCCTTGGCCATTAATGCCATGTCACCTCACTTTCCCTATAAATACCAAGCCATCCTCTCATCCATTCGACACCCGACTCTCCCCCAACAAAGTTCTGGTCTCATTACCTCCCAAGTAGTCCTCCCATAGTGCCCCCAAGCCCTCAAGTTCCCAACCTTTGAGTTTTAAGAGTTATGTTTTAAGGTAAGGGATCTGATCTCTCTCTTTCTTTCCAAGAAATCTCTTTTATGTAATTTCTTTTATGCTCCATGTTCTTATGTTAAAGGGTGTTCTTTTATACTCCTCTTACTGCCCTTTTCATGTTCACATAATTAGATATCCTCTCTTACTCTCATTATTTCGTTTTATGATGTTTTAAGTGGCGCCGTTAGGCTGCCAGAATTTTTGTAACGGATTCTTTCTCCCTTCTCATTTTTCAAGATCTATTTTCATGTAAAGTATTTCAAGTTCCTTTTTATTATGTTGGGGTGTGACCTCTAAATTTATCATACTGATCTTTTATGACCATATGATTAGAGACCCCATTTGATCTCTTCAATTCAGTATTCTGAAGTTTTAAGTGGCACCGTTAGGCTGCCGAATTTTTAGTGGTTCTTCACCCTTCTCGTTTTGAAGTTCTACTTTCATGTCAATTATTTCAAGTTCCTTTTTGTTATGTTGGGGTATTATCTCTATATCTATCATACTGAACTCTTATGTTCATATTATGAGGTACCCTATTTGATCTCTTCAATTCAGTTTTTTTGAGGTTTTAAGTGGCGACGTTAGGCTGCCGAATTTTTAAGTGGTTCTTCACCCTTCTCATTTTGAAGTTCTACTTTCATGTCAATTCTTTCAAGTTCCTTTTTGTTATTTTGGGGTATGATCTCTATATATATCATACTGGACTCTTATGTTCATATGATGAGAGACCCTATTTGATCTCTTCAATTCAGTTTTTTTGAAGTTTTAAGTGGTGCCGTTAGGCTGCCGAATTTTTAAGTGGTTCTTCACCCTTCTCATTTTGAAGTTCTACTTTCATGTCAATTCATTCAAGTTCCTTTTTGTTATGTTGGAGTATGATCTCTATATCTATCATACTGGACTCTTATGTTCATATGATGAGAGACCCTATTTGATCTCTTCAATTCAGTTTTTTTGAAGTTTTAAGTGGCGCCGTTAGGATGCCGAATTTTTAAGTGGTTCTTCACCCTTCTCGTTTTGAAGTTCTACTTTCATGTCAATTCTTTCAAGTTCCTTTTTGTTATGTTGGGTTATGATTTCTATATCTATCATACTAGACTCTTATGTTCATATTATAAGAGACCCTATTTGATCTCATCAATTCATTTTTGTTGAAGTTTAAGTGACGCCGTTAAGCTGCCAAATTTTTAAGGGATTCTTTCACCCTTCTCCTTTTCAAAGTTCTAATTCCATGTCAAGTCTTCCAAGTTCCTTTTTATTATGTTGGGGTATGATCTCTATATCTATCATACAGATATTTTATGTTCATATGATGAGATACCCTATTTGACATCATCAATTCATTTTTGGTTGAAGTTTATGTAACGTTGTTAGGATGCCGAATTTTCATAAGAGAAATCTTATTTTTGTCTTCCTTTCATGTTATTCATTTCATATGGTATATTTTCAAATTTCATTACCATGTTCTTAAATCCCTTATATTATGTCCCTCTACTATTTTATTGGTCATTTATCATTGTTTGACCCATGTCCCCTCTCTTTTCAACGTTTTCTAAAACCTTGTAACGTAGCCGTTGTGCTGCAGAATTTTCGTCTCAAAATGCCACTATCGTTTTCTCAAAATTACCTTATGTTATTAAGTTAATACTCAAAGATCTTATTTCTACAGGGTTATTCACATATATACAAAACATGTTCTATTTTAAATTCTGGGATTTACATACATGACACCCACTTTCCCTTTCCGTGGGTTTAAAGTGACGTAAAGATCATGTCCTTAAAGCAGTTTTTAAAATGTTATGATTATGAAATGAAACCCATTTATTTTATGCTATATGGGTTATTTATGAAATTTTTTATGATGATATATGTGGATCACATGATAATAAAGGCAAATTTAAGTGTGCTCTCTGATAGCGCTCCAATGCATTGGGTAATGATGTAACCACTAGAGATTACAATATTCACAATACCTTGGTGAATAACCTTGGTAATTTTCAAATGACACCTTGGGGATGGACCTTGGTGATATGTTCATGATTGTCTATGTTAAATGATGTAGCCACATATTCAAGTTATGAAAATGTTATTTTTATTATGATATGCCTCATGATTTCATTCTCATGCCTTAAAGTTATTTTCATGACCTTATTGAAGTATCTCAAGTTCACATGTAAAATGTTTCTCTTGTTTCCCTTACTGGGCTTTTTGCTAACCCTTTCTTTTGTTGTATGCTCCTAGGTTATGTGATGCAGTAATGAACCTAGGATGAACATGAGGAGAAGCCTTTCAAGTGTTTTAGAAGAATGTTTTATGTTTTCATGTTTAAAGTTCCTGGTTTCCAAGACACTAAACCTTAAAGATCCTCGGTTTTGTAAAATGTGATGAAAGTTTATGTGATAAAGAGGCGGGATTCTATAGTTGGTATCAAAGGATGGTTTAGTTATTTTTGGAAATTAGGATATGAGAAATCTAGGAAGAACCCTATAAAAAAGTTTAAATATAGGAAATATTCCTGGTATTTTGGTGAGTATTGAGTAAGGGGTTTCCCAGCAAATACATCCCTGTCTGGATACGAGCAGGTAGAGGTGGCTCTGGCACAGATGTACATACGGGTAAAACCTGAAAACACCACTTTGAGCTAGACTCGAACGGGAACTGGTACACGACAACGGGCCTTGCTGCACTCTTGGTTACGACACTCCCGGGGGATATGCTTTGGTAAATTCATAAGCTTAGTATGAACCATTATTAAAGGAACAAGGATAAAACAAAATAAAGATTCACATAAGAATATATGATCATGGATAACCTAGATTGGAACCTAGGGGATCACAAGTTAGGATATACTTTTATTCTACATGTTTATCCTTTTATGCTGAAAGTTTCGTTTTCATGATTACTAGCTAAGTAAATAGGCCCCTAATTATAGTTTCTTTTCTTAGTTAATGGCGGGAAATAGAAGAACATGTCCCAAAAACCAATGTAATAGGAAATGCGATGAGTGTCTTATTAATATGATAGAGATGATTAGGGGGTTAAAAATGATTATTTTGGATTATATTCACTATTTTGGGGACCCTATATGATCGTGGTAAATAGATTACTACGGTATTTTCATTTAGGAGAAAGGTTGACTTATATTTTGAAGAATCGATGAATTTATGGTGGACTTATTTTAATTTAGGTTACATATGGGAATGATTAACCTATCTGGGGTAAAATATGTTTAGATTAGATAGTTTTGTTATAAGATGTTAGGAGTGGTTGATGTTGTTTGGAGATGAACAATGAAGTTTATTTTGGAAGACTATGTTATCAAATCCTTCTTGTATTTGGGTTTCAATCTTAGTTTGGTTTATTTGGAGGAATTTTAAGTACCGTTATTTATGGGATGGTCTATGATGAACATTGGGTATTACCATGGAACATTGAAGATTTAAAATTAGTTTCCATTCCTATGGGATTATTCCTTTTTGAAGAGTTGTTTAACCTTACCCTTTATGTTTTTGGGATAATGTTTAAAGATAGAAGAAATAGATAGTTAATCTTTTGTGGAATATTTGATTCTCTAGAAGATGATTCTTGTGTTTTGATGAGACCAAGTAGTTTTGAATGCTCATCATTTGGGAGAAAAGATTAGTTTTGGTAGAAACTTATTAAAGGGTGAAACTCTACATGAAGGTAGATATATTTCCTTATGTTTTTGTTCTATGTTGTAAATGAATTCCTCAAAATTATGAAAAGGAACATAAAACAAAAACGTTGTTGGTTTATGTTTCCTACTAGGTAATCAAATATCGTTTACACACATCATAAGTTTGGGATTTTCTCATGGTTAACTTTCTCCTAATCATATTTTCTATCACTCTCCTTTAAGACGTGACCCTTTGTTTTCTCCTCCATGTCCATGTTTCCTACATGGAATCCTAGTATGAGTAAACTCGGGTGGCCTTTGTACTTCCTTTTCTTTCTTTTAAAGTAATAGTGTTACTGACTCTTTTTCCGATGTGGGACTTTCAATGAAATTTCAAAACCTAATTTTTAAAAATTGCGAGGATGCAATTTCTTAAGGGGGGAAGATTGTAACGACCCGAAATTTTGAATAAATATTGTTTCCTAATTTCATGTGTTATTTTATTTTTTATACTCAACAAAAATGTTTTATTTGATAACATGAGTATAATTAAAATGGGATAGTTGGGTTTAGACGGTTATATGACCATTGTTCAATATGACTGCTGGAAACTAAACGTTTTGATTATTGCCTCTAAATACAAGTAATCTTGGTTAATATTTATAGAAAGAAGATTCGATGGCCTCACCCAGTAGTCTTGGACCGATCGAAGCCTATCTAACAGAACTAGGGAAGGAGGTAGCACCACTGGGATTTGCTCTGGACCAAACCCAAGCCAAACTTCATCGTATGAAGCTAGAACAGAATCGCCTTTGCGAGAAGTTCAAACTAATAGAAATTACTACTCATGCGATGTTAGCCGAGCCTCCCTCAGATTCTCTCACCTTAGCACACCTTACACTTAGGTCATATGCTGGTGTGATAAGGGGCTATGTAAGGAGACTGTAACAGCCTTGTGTAATCCGTTGTTTTAAATAAAAATTGGGATTTCTTCTTATGATGAAGTTTATGAATTTTCAAATGACCGGATAAATATAGTATGCATATTTTTTATGAATTTTAGAAAAAGGATATTTTAAAAATGTTTGTGTAAACCTTAAATAATTAAAAATGTGTAATGATTTTCGAAAAATGTTCTTCTACAATTATGTTTAGTACGAAATTTAGAGTCTAATAATATTAACTTAATTTTTGATGAATAGTAAATTATGAATAGTGATTTTATGATTAGGATTAGTAATGTGTCCAAATTGATTAGTAATCTCACTTAAAGAAAGTATTCATATAATCTAGGCACCTTAATTAAGTAATGTGATTCAATAAAATAGTTAAATAACGGTTTCATAAATTATTATTCAAGTATTAGTTTTTTTGGGTGAATAGTGTTTTTTAATTAAATATTTAATTAAAAATATATAGAAAATTATTTTTATAAAACGAATTTCATTTTTGAACTCAGAGCACCGATATTATGCTATGGTAATTTTTGGGGTTTTTTCTCAAAAAAAATGAATTTTCAGTGAATAGTGTTTTTATTTAAAAATAAAATTAAAAATATTTAAAAATTTATTTTTATAAAATAGAGTTAATATTTGTAATCAGAGCGTTGATATTTGGTTAAGGTTAAATTTTGGGATTATTCTAAGAAAGATGAATTTTCGATGAATAGTGAAAATACCGTTTTTAAGTTACGGGTGTTTGATGACATCATTAAATGATGTATTAAGTTTGTAATCAATATGTAAGAATTATGAATAGTGAGATAAGGTATGAGGTGTCCCAAGTGGTCAATACCATGGGAAAATACCATGGTCAAGCACATGGTTTTGCCAAAACCACTAATGAGGTGTCCCTTGGCCATTAATGCCTTGTCACCTCACTTTCCCTATAAATACCAAGCCATCCTCTCATCCATTCGACACCCGACTCTCCCCCAACAAAGTTATGGTCTCATTACCTCCCAAGGAGTCCTCCCATAGTGCCCCAAGCCCTCAAGGTCCCAACCCTTGAGTTTTAGGAGTTATGTTTTAAGGTAAGGGATCTGATCTCTCTCTTTCTTTCCATGAAATCTCTTTTTTGTAATTTCTTTTATGCTCCATGTTCTTATGTTAAAGGGTGTTATTTTATACTCCTCTTACTACCCTTTTCATGTTCACATAATGAGATATCCCCTCTTACTCTCATTATTTCGTTTTATGATGTTTTAAGTGGCGCCGTTAGACTGCCAGAATTTTTGTAACGAATTCTTTCTCCCTTCTCATTTTTCAAGATCTATTTTCATGTAAAGTATTTCAAGTTCCTTTTTATTATTTTGGGGTGTGATCTCTAAATTTATAATACTGATCTTTTATGACCATATTATTAGAGACCCCATTTGATCTCTTCAATTCAGTATTCTGAAGTTTTAAGTGGCACCGTTAGACTGCCGAATTTTTAGTGGTTCTTCACCTTTCTCGTTTTGAAGTTCTACTTTCATGTCAATTATTTCAAGTTCCTTTTTGTTATGTTGGGGTATTATATCTATATCTATCATACTGAACTCTTATGTTCATATTATTAGGTACCCTATTTGATCTCTTCAATTCAGTTTTTTTGAAGTTTTAGGTGGCGCCGTTAGGCTGCCGAATTTTTAAGTGGTTCTTCACCCTTCTCGTTTTGAAGTTCTACTTTCATGTCAATTCTTTAAAGTTCCTTTTTGTTATTTTGGGGTATGATCTCTATATATATCATACTGTACTCTTATGTTCATATGATGAGAGACCCTATTTTATCTCTTCAATTCAGTTTTTTTGATGTTTTAAGTGGTGCCGTTAGGCTGCCGAATTTTTATGTGGTTCTTCACCCTTCTCATTTTGAAGTTCTACTTTCATGTCAATTCATTCAAGTTCCTTTTTGTTATGTTGGGGTATGATCTCTATATCTATCATACTGGACTCTTATGTTCATATGATGAGAGACCCTATTTGATCTCTTCAATTCAGTTTTTTTGAAGTTTTAAGTGGCGCCGTTAGGATGCCGAATTTTTAAGTGGTTCTTCACCCTTCTCATTTTGAAGTTCTACTTTCATGTCAATTCTTTCAAGTTCCTTTTTGTTATGTTGGGTTATGATTTATATATCTATCATACTAGACTCTTATGTTCATATTATGAGAGACCCTATTTGATCTCATCAATTCATTTTTGTTGAAGTTTAAGTGACGCCGTTAAGCTGCCAAATTTTTAAGGGATTCTTTCACCCTTCTCCTTTTCAAAGTTCAAATTCCATGTCAAGTCTTCCAAGTTCCTTTTTATTATGTTGGGGTATGATCTCTATATCTATCATACTGATATTTTATGTTCATATGATGAGAAACCCTATTTGACATCATCAATTCATTTTTGGTTGAAGTTTATGTAACGTTGTTAGGATGCCGAATTTTCATATGAGAAATCTTATTTTTGTCTTCCTTTCATTTTCTTCATTTCATATGGTATATTTTCAAATTTCATTACCATGTTCTTAAATCCCTTATATTATGTCCATCTACTATTTTATTGGTCATTTATCATTGTTTGACCCATGTCCCCTCTCTTTTCAATGTTTTCTAAAACCTTGTAACGTAGTCGTTGTGCTGCAGAATTTTCGTCTCAAAATGCCTCTATCTTTTTCTCAAAATTACCTTATGTTATTAAGTTAATACTCAAAGATCTTATTTCTACAGGGTTATTCACATATATACAAAACATGTTCTATTTTAAATTCTGGGATTTACATACATGACACCCACTTTCCCTTTCCGTGGGTTTAAAGTGACGTAAAGATCATGTCCTTAAAGCAGTTTTTAAAATGATATGATTATGAAATGAAACCCATTTATTTTATGCTATATGGGTTATTTATGAAATTTTTTATGATGATATATGTGGCTCACATGATAATAAAGGCAAATTTAAGTGTGCTCTCGGATAGCGCTCCAATGCATTGGGTAATGATGTAACCACAAGAGATTACAATTTTCACAATACCTTGGTGAATAACCTTGGTAATTTTCAAATGACACCTTGGGGATGGACCTTGGTGATATGTTCATGATTGTCTATGTTAAATGATGTAGCCACATATTCAAGTTATGAAAATGTTATTTTTATTATGATATGCCTCATGATTTCATTCTCATGCCTTAAAGTTATTTTCATGACCTTATTGAAGTATCTCAAGTTCACATGTAAAATTTTGCTCTTGTTTCCCTTACTGGGCTTTTTGCTAACCCTTTCTTTTGTTGTATTCTCCTAGGTTATGTGATGCAGTAATGAACCTAGGATGAACATGAGGAGAAGCCTTTCAAGTGTTTTAGAAGAATGTTTTATGTTTTCATGTTTAAAGTTCCTGGTTTCCAAGTCACTAAACCTTAAAGATCCTCGGTTTTGTAAAATGTGATGAAAGTTTATGTGCTAAAGAGGCGGGATGCTATCGTCTTGAAGTGTGACCAATGGATGTTGTGTAATAATTATCATTAACTATTGAGTGTTGGATTAGGGATCCAAAATATTTCTGTCATAAGTTGTAGATATAGATAGATTATTTGCATAGGATAAACTATAGAGATCAAACCTAGTCATAAAACTTGTATAGAGTTCTGTGAATAAAATAAAATTCATAATTATAATAGATTATGGTGAACCTAAAAGACTAAAATAAGTGGTGAATCACAATGACTAATGACAGTGTTAGTGGATGATGACATATGAAATGTTTATGAAAAAAATATAATGGTTCATTGGTGTTCAATAATATTCCCCAAGGTTACTAAGACCTTGGGTATTAATTGGTGTTCTATTTGAATAATGTGGTAAATGGATGAATGTTTTTTAAGGCATGATGGTGATGAAATGATTTACACAGAATAAAGTAGTTTATTTCTCAAAAACATGAATTGTAGTTATGTACACCATTATTATGGTAAAGATAAGCACTGTTACATCCAATAATAAATATATATAATATATAGTTTACATGATGGCCTTACTTTATGGTGAGTTATAGGAAGAGATTTACAAAAATAAAATGATGAGGTTTCTAGTGGATCAAAAATGAAACTTCTGTGTAAGATAAATAAGAATATTTATATCTCTAATTAAGTGAGAAGGTAGTAGAATAACTTGTTTGAAAAAATCAGGGCAGTTAGAGGATTCATAAGGAGAAACAAATACTATTATTTCCCATATAAGGCATAGTATAATGGGAACTTTAGCCTATTATTTTTATTAATGAAATGTTACTAGATATACCAGATGATAATAGGATCAAAAAGCTGTTGGATTATTTTTTTAAGGAATAAGTTGAAATATCATAATAAGGTCTAAAAGATATTAGTTATAAAGATAAAAGGGGAAATAAATTTGAGACATTCATGATATCTCATATTTGGGAGGTCATCAAATGATTTGGGATGACCAAATTCAAATTTCCATCAACTCCATTGGCCATAAACATTAAAATGTAGAAGATGAAGGAACTTAAAATGGAATACATGTTAAATTAAAGGGTTAATGTTGTATTTATCTTAGTGGTAGGATGTTTGACAATATCAGGATATATAGTAAAATATTTACAATAAAAATTGGAGTTATAACATGATTCATGTAACATTAATTAGTAAACACTACGAATTTAGGAAGTAAAACATCCATTATAGGAAATGATCACTAGATTTAGAATTGTTATTTGGGTTATATGATTCATTTTGATGTTTCATTGATGCAGACTTTTTTAGGGATTTATATACCAAAAATATCCCCCACTGGGTTTGTGTATGGAAAAACTGGAATGGTGTTCAATTTTATTTCACAAATATAATGGATAGTTACTCTGTCTATTATGGAAGCTGAATACATTGGAGCAATAGAAGTAGGAACGAATATTATATGGTTGATTCATTGATTAAGGGATTCTAGAGAAATCTAGTAGAGTGGTGTCCTATTTTTAGTAAGTGTGATATACATTTATATATATATATATATATATATATATTATTTTACATTTAACTGAATAATAGTTACATTAAATACTATTTCATTTGGAAAATTTTGGAATATAAATTGTTGTATATGTAAAAGACTTCAAAAATAAAAAATAGAGTTTTTCAATACTCATAATTTTTTTCCTAATTGATCAAAACTCAAACAATTAAAATTCTTATTTATTCTACCTTTATTATATATATTTTTAATATATATATATATATATATAATCATACAAACAAAGAATATTTTTCTTTTATTGTTATTATAGATTAAGAAGAATGGTATAATTATTGTATAAATAACTAAAATGAGTTGTATATATTTATATATAATATCAAAGAAAATAACCCATATTCCACCAATTATATATATATATATATATTAGAAAACCTTACAAGTAGGTCTTCACCCATTCATAGATTTGAATGGAATCTTACAAAATACCAAAGAGATAGGTAGTTATTGAAAAATTTTCCTTATAATCCAACTATAATTACATGTTCTTCATAAATTCTATGCTCTTAAAATGAGGGTAATATTTGCAATCTAGTTGACATAAATGTTAGCCTCTAAAATTTTATTTTAATAATTTTGAAACAACTCCTGAACTATAAATTTTTTGAAATAGAATGACAAAAAAATTTAAAGTTAACTCATTTTTTAGAAATATTAATAGCACAACATGTGTCGTTATTTCCCATAGGATTACCAAATTTTTAAATTTATAACACGAAACAAAATAACTCACTAAACTAAAAGTTAGTGTATGATATGAATGTCTAAGTTTGAAACCACAAGGATAAGGTTGGAGAATATATTAATTATTTAAAATAAAACGAAACTAATTTCGTTTTTACCATATGGAATCTTTTAAAATAATCATTGGATTCATGATGAATTTATTAGATGAAATAATAAAATGGGTGTTAAGAAACAGGGGATCCATGTTCATGGGTTGACAAGGTACAAAATAATTATTTAACAATCATGTAGTTGTTGGAATTGGGTACTAGTGAATCCAATGGTCACAATAAACCCTCTCTATCCTAATTTCACCTTTTCTCATTGTCAGGTACATCATATTACGAAAATAGTGGTAACCCAAAACCTTATATAAACATTTTTTGGAGAGAACCCCTATGGTCATGGACGAACTATAAACCTTATATTCCATATTAAATAAATGAATTAAATCAACTCAATAAATAGTCAGGCTCCATGAATGAAATAAATTAAACCTAATTCTTAAACCTTCTCACAATGGTCATTCAATAAGAATAAATAAAGGGAACCAAGTGAAAAACCAATGTGAAACTTCAAAAAAAATGAAATACAAAATAATCCACCGCGTACAATTAATCCATGTTCATAACACATTTTATAGCATTAATAAATCACCCCCACATTCATTCCAAGAGGGTGTGTAGAAAATGTATAAATAAATTGTAATGAAAAGTCTTAGAAATAGGCTTTGGGGTGGGGAACATACCAGAAAGTGTATCCTCATAAAAAGATGACTCCAAGAAAATCTCCAAAGTGGGGGATGAGGTATTATTTTATAATCGTTTCTGGAACACCCTCGACTAACCATCTTTAATTTTTATTTTCACTTAAAATTATATGAATTGTAAATATTACATAAAATACAATTGTTAAATTTTTTGGAATCATTAATTTTGTTGTATCTATTCAAAAAACCTATAATGAAAAAACTCACATCATTTGAATGTAATACATGACCCTTGAATTCCCTAAACTATAATTCCAACTCTGCTTCACCTTTGTGTGTTATTATAATTAATTTTTAATAGTATATACATTTATTACAGTATCATTTGATGTTTCTTTTGGTTTAGTAGTGATATGTTCTCATGTTACAATCTTTATTTTTTCCTCTTGATTGTTCAGGATTATGATGAAGAAATTTTTATGAAACATGTTTTCTATCTAGAGTTAAAGATATAATGATATGTTTAATGTTTTATGATATTATGGTAGAAATATATATGGTTTTCATTATTTGACAGGTTAGCCATGAATTATATAGTCATCCAAGGAATTTTGTAAGGAAGCATATCTCATGACATAATGAGGTTTGGATTGGGGAGTTAACCGAGTTTAGTAAGGGACTTTTCCTAATAATTTAGTCTTGGTAGGGAACCTTATCTTTGTCTATTATGAAATAATGAGTTAACCCAATCCACCATGATATAATTGGTAGTGATCATTGACTAATGTAATTATTTCATATGTTTTTTTCATTTGAAAACATATTTCTAAACTTATGGTATTTTTTCCCATATTATGATTTATTATTGATGATTCCACACATTTATATCTTATTTATTTTCATAGATAAAACATTATGCATATTTCATGAATGTGTTTAATAAATTTTTTGGTTTTATTTTATATAATTTACATGACGTTCTCAAACCCTTATTAATATTGTATGATCACTTATTATCTTTTAGTGATATCACATATATTTACTATTATTAATTATTTTATTCCAAGCAATCATATGATTACCTTACAAATGTTATGGATAACAATTTTAAATATTTTATCTCTAATAAGAGTTCTAGTTGTGATCTAATAAATGGAAAATATTTTATATGATTTACTTAACAGTTTTTTACGGATCTATGTTTCTAAATAAACTAGACCACTATTTTCCTTAGGTGTGTATTATTGTGAATTTTATTGAATATTCATATAAAATGATTTAAAATTTATGTATAAAAGTTACAATCACTTCAACATATTTCCTTGGTGGATATGGAATCTAGTAAAAAGAAAAAATTCATACGGTCAATATACAGTGGTGAATACATTTCACTCATCTTATTAATCCTTTATTAGAAGTAGGGAATCATTATGAAAAAAACTATTCCCCTAACACTAAAAAATAATTGTATTATTGAAATTAGGAAACAGATCTTTAAGGAAATGTTTTGAAGATCACTAATACAATTAAGAAATCATATGATAATTTGGGTGGATATGGTGAAAACAATAGTATTCTTCTTTTACCAAAATCTATCAACTTTTATGGGATAATAAGTTCCAAAACATATATACTGTAGAAATAATCTTGACATTCTCCACCTAAAATTCATTGAGACTAATTCTTATACCCATGTTGAAGTAAAGGAAATATAAAAAATGTAAATTCTAAGGCATTATATATTATGGGATATGAAAAATTTGTATTTAGGATTTAAAATGTGGGATTATAATATGAAACAACTCATAAAGAGTTGGGATATTATCTTCATTTATATGGTAATATAAAAGTACTATACCATTTCCCAAAATGAAAATTATGAAAATTAATCAATTATCACAGTTCATATTAAATAAGATAATAGTACCAAAAGTTAAATTTTTTTGGTGAATCCAGATAGAAGAACCCTATTTCTGACGCTTTCGCCGGGGCGCGTGCATCCGTCCGTCCGCGGAGGAGGACGCGCGGCTTGTTGCCCCGCATTCCCGCTTTCCAAAGGCGGGCAACATTCATTCCTTGTTCAGGGACGTCTGCTCCTTGATCGAAACTGGGATGATGGGATGTCGGTTCTTCCTTCTGTGAATTCCTCCCCAGAACTCATCACCTAGTCTGGGTCTCCCTCATAGATTTCATACATAGTTCACGAAACTCTTCCCAGTGCCATGTTTCCATGGACGCCGGTTAATTACACTACTTCCATCAAGGCATTCCATGGGGTCTTGACATGGTAGCGACCTTCAGTCGGAGTAGACGGCAACATTAGGCATGTCAAGGCATCTCTGGGTGCATAGACATCGGGGAACCTGCATTCTTCCTCATAAGAGGGCATCTCAAGGGTGCATATCCCGAGGCATCCCACGTCAAATGCGGGGAATCATATGCCATAAGCATGTACCTGAGGTTTTCCTTAGCTTCCCATGTTTAACACAGGGTATGCAACATGTTTAACGTCTTGCAAAGACGGTTATGCCAAAGGCGTTCCATCCGAGGTTTTCCTCAGGCATCTCTTGTTTATCACAAGGTAGGCTGTGAGTTTAACGTCTTTCAGAGATGAAGTAAGGGTGATCAAAATGTCCCATGGAGACGGATCGATGGCGGTGTACCCCGTAGAGGGGAGATGTCACACCGTAATGGATGATCTGAACACCACTGAGGGTGGATCAGGGGAAGTTCACCCCAGGATGGGGTACATTACCATTGGTTGGGATTGAACCTCTGGGAGGATTCCTACGTACCCTGTATAGAGTACAGGGATCAAAACTCACGTAGTTCGAAGGGGTGATGAATCGGGGTGTTCACAGAAGACAACAACCTGGAGATATGCTGGGGCTTACACATGGAATGCGGCCCAGGCGCCGCTAGGAGCAGCGAGGAGATGGATGGCATGGTCCCACCGGGATGTGGCGGCCCAGGTGAGAATCAAGATGGTTGATGGATGGATGAATGAAGTGGAGGGGGAATGAAATGGGACCATCGCAGGGGCGACAGTGAAGTTGCGCTTGAGCCTTGAAGTGGCTTCCTACGTATCCCCGTGGAAGGGAATCAAAGTCCGCGTAGTTCGCGACGGTTCCGGTAAACCGTCATGAGGGTGGACCTTTGTCCGATGGGCATCGTCAACGAACCGACGTGAAGGTGGACCTTGGTCCAATGAGAGATGGTCTTGAACCCCAGGGATGCTTCCTATGTACCATGCCTTGACATGGATCAAAGACCACGTAGTTCAGAGGGTTTCGTCGGTGAGCCTACGTGAAAGTAGACCCGTGGATCCACTAGTGGTGGGCTTGAACCTCAGGAAGGTTTCCTACGTACCATGCCTTGACATGGATCAAAGTCCTCGTAGTTCAGGTTGGGTGAAATACAGTTTATCGTCATGTGGGACGGTAGTGAACCCTGACGTGAATAATGGACAGGTGGGCTTGAAACTCATGGAGGATTCCTACGTACCAAGCCTTGACATGGATCAAAGTCCTCGTAGTTCGGGTGGAATACAGTTTAACGTCATGTTGGACGGGGGTGAACCAACGTGGATGAGGTCGGAACGACCGGATGGTGGGTTTGAACCTCGTAGAGGCTTCCTACGTACCACGCCTTGACATGGATCAAAAGTCTTCATAGTTCGGGTTGGTCACAACGGCTTGCCGTCGGACAGGAATTGCAGTTCAACGTCGTGCTGGACGTAGGTAGAACTCGACGTGAATTGGATAATGGGTGGGCTTGAACCTCATGGAGGCTTCCTACGTACCACGCCTTGAAATGGATCAAAGACCTCGTAGTTCAAATGGGGCTTTGTCGGCGAACTGACGTGAAGGTGGACCTTGGTCTGCTTGTGGTGGGATTGATCCTTTGGAAGGTTTCCAACGTACCATTCCTTGACATGGATCAAAGTCCTTGTAGTTCGCTAGGGAATGGGTGTGCAGTTTAATGTCATGCGGGAAAAGGAGACATACAGTTTAACGTCATGCTGGATGGGAGTGTGCAATTTAATGTCATGCAGGACGCGGGTGTGACCCGACGTGAAAGTAGACCCGTGAGTCCACTAGTGGTGGGTTTGAACCTTGGGAAGGTTTCCTATGTACCATGCCTTGACATGGATCAAAGACCTCATAGTTAAAATGGGATGAGTCGCAACGGCTTGCCATTGGACCGGAATGCAGTTTAACATCGTGCTGGACGGGAATGGGACCCGATGTGAAATGACGGGTGGGTTTGAACCTCAGGGATGCTTCCTACGTACCATTTCTTGGAATGGATCAAAGTCCTCGTAGTTCGCTATGGGATGGAGGTCAGGGTCGGTGCTCACTCTAAGCCCATGTGAGTCATGCTCGGTGTGAGAAACAAGAGGTTGCAAGGACCTGACGATCACGTCGCGAAGGATGCGTCCGTGAGAAGCGAAGAGGGGCTTACGCGTTAGGCGGGCCATGGTGCTGGGACTTACTCCAGGATGGAGGCCCGGAACGGCTTACCGCTAAATGGGGTCGCAACGGCTTACCACTGGATTGGGTCACAGCGGCTAACCACTGGATTGGGTCACAATGGCTTACCGTTAAATGGAGTGGCCATAGTGGATGGGGCTTATGCTAGGAAGCTGCCCGGGTGCCGCTAAGGAGTGACAATAGTGGATGGGGCTTACGCTAGAAAGCTGCCCGGGTGCCGCTAAGTAGCGACAATAGTGGATGGGGCTTATGCTAGAAATCTACCCAGGTACCGCTAAGGAGAGACACTGGTGAATGGGGCTTACGCTAGGAGCTGCCCAGGTGCCGCTATGGAGCGGCAATGGTGAATGGGGCTTACGCAAGGATGTCGCCCGGGTGCCGCTATGGAGCGGCAATGGTGAATGGGGCTTATGTAAGGATGCTTCCCGGGTGCCACTAAGGAGCGGCACTGGTGAATGGGGCTTACGCAAGGATGCTGCCCGGGTGCCGCTAAGGAGCGGCACTGGTGAATGGGGCTTATGCAAGAAGCTGCCTGTAATTTCTTCCTCACGTCAGGCCATGAGGGTGTCCCAACTCACTGGTGGGTTGGGGCCTTCACCTATGAGCTAGTGCACAAGAAGGGTAATTCCAAGGGCATTGGAATAGATCCCAACAAAGGGAGATGAAAAGTGTGAATCACATGCCCAATATTCAGAACGTCGTGAGATTGGCGTGGTGATGGAGGATAACTGTTGACCGTGGTGGAAACGCAGCGTCCATATCACGTTAGCCAGAAATGAGGACAACAAATGAGGGCTTACTGCTGACCACATTTGCAACACGGGGCCTAACTCAAATATCGTCGATCAGTCTTCCGAAACGTTGGCCCAGGACAGCAGGCGGACCATAGGTCGATCATCCATACTGTTAGGGGATCCCTCCAGACTTGGATGTGAGTGACGATCCAAATGAAGGACAAGAAAAGCGTGAGATGGAGTGATGGAATGTTTGAATGGGTTCCAACGCTCTTGATATTACGCCACTATGATCATGGCATTAGGCATCTTATGCTTGGCGCACAAGGCATCTCTTGTTTAATGGAAGAGGCATCCTATGTTTGGAACATAGGGATTACTACAGTTTAGAGTCATGTAGGTAGGATTGTTGGAATCTCATGCTAGGAGCATAAGGCATCTCTCGTATAGGGCAAGAGGCATCCTATGTTTGGAACATAGGGATTACTACTGTTTAGAGTCATGCAGGTAGGACTGTTCGCATCTCATGCTAGGAGCATAAGGCATCTCTTTCTTGGAGCAAGGGGAATCCTATGTTTGGAACATAAGGATAACACTACAGTTTAGAGTCATGTAGGTAGGACTATTGGAATCTCATTCTAGGAGCATATGGCATCTCTCATACAGGGCAAGAGACATCCTATGTGTGGATCATAGGGAGAATACTACAGTTTAGAGTCATGTAGGTAGGACTGTTGGCATCTCATACTAGGAGCATAAGGCATCTCTTGCTTGGAGCAAAGGGCATCCTATGTTTGGAACATAAGGATTACTATAGTTTAGAGTCATGTAGAAAGGAATATTGGCAGAAGGTGCCTAGAAATGGTTGGTGTTGGGACTTATGCAAGGGAGGCCCTTTCTGGTTCAACCTGGCATAGGAGCCAAGTGATTGGGTTTGGAGGAGTTGCATGAGAAATGGTTCGACTCAAGGTACTCGGGGAATTTTTGATGAGAACCTCAACTCACGACATAGGAAACAAACGAAGAGGAATACATCAACTCAAGGTGTTTCATGGTGTGTGGAGGAGTGTATCAAATCATGGAATTCCATAGGTTGAAGGTGGGAGCGCATAAGGGCGCAATGGAAAAATCCTGGCATCCCGGCCCGAAAAGTACGCGGTGCGACTCTCCATTTTTCATGGGGGTCTGTGACGGTAGTGAAGGGACCGGTGGGCGCGAAGGTAGGATCCTTGCAAAAGATAGGTCTTCGCGAAGCAGCTTCGCGGAGCATGGCCTCGTAGAGAAAAGGGCTCTCGTGGAACAAAGGGGTCTTGCGGAGCTTGGTCTCGCGAAGCAGCATCGCGGAGCAAGGGCTCGCGGAGCTTGGTCTCGCTGAGCAGCATCGCGGAGCAAGGGCTCGCGGAGCAAAGGGCTCTCGCGGAGCTTGGTCTCGTGGAGCAGCATCGCGGAGCATAGGCTCGCAGAAAATGGACTCCTGGAGTCTCGAATCGCGGAGCAGCAACGCGAATGAAGCTGCTCGCAGAGCATGTCTTCGTGGAGCCGCAATGTGGAGCTCCGCTCGGCCGCCCAAGGGGCGAAGTGGTCGTGGCCGTCTCCCCTGGAGAATGGGGTGAGCTGGGTTTTTATAGGTAGGGGCGCCGCGAAGCAGAACTCCCGTGCCACCTCAGGAGCTTCGCGGCGTGCTCGCGAACGTCAAATTCGATCGCGGAGAGGTACCGACTCCGGAGCTTCGCGGCGGGCTCGCGAACGTCAAATGTGTTCCCGGAGAGTTACCGCCTTCAGAGCTTCGCGAGACCGCGCTGCACGGGTGCTTCGCATCGGTGCTTCGCATCAGTGCTTTGCGAGGGGTCTTCGCGGCGCATCGCAAATGTCAAATGGGTTCGCGGAGACTCTCGCCTCATTGCTTCGCGGCGGCGCTCCGCGATCACGGAGGGGGGCTTCGTGAATGGGCTTTGCGAACGAGATTTCCAGCCCAACTTCAAACGTCCATAACTCATAATCCGTAACTCCGTTCGGGCCTTACGACCTACCAAATCGAAGCTTTAAAAATGGAATACGATCTTGGATCATGTATGGAAGCATTTGGAAAATTTTGGGGATGCGTTTTCCGGGGTCTACAAACCCCAAGTCGAGAAGTCTTACCATTGGAAGACATATCTCAATAAATATAAACTATCTAATATTTGATTAGAGATCCAAAATTTTATGTGTCATAAGTTGTACATATAAATAGATCAGTTCCAAAGGATAAATTATAGAGATCATACATAGTCATAAAAAATGTATAGAGATTTTAAAATGAAATAAATTTTATAATTATAATAGATGAGGCTGAACCAAAATGACTAAAATAGGAGGTGAATCTCCATGAATAGTTATATTGTGAGTGGATTATGAAAGTTGAATTTTTTTTACAGATTTATAATGGAACATGGGAGTTCAAGAATATTCCACAAGTTTATTAATCCCATGAGTAATATTGGGTATTCAATTTGAATAAAGTTTCAAATGGATTATTTTTTAAGGCATGACTCATGATGAAAAGACTTATATAGAATAAAGTAATTGATTTCTCAAAAGAAATGTCTAGAAGTTAATAACATCACCATTTGGATAACGATAAGCATGTTTACATCCAATAATCTATACATATAACATATAGCTGTAATGATGGCCTTCAATTATGGTGAGTTAGAGGAAGATATTTACATAAATAAAATGATGAGGTTCCCATATGTTTATAATTTAAACTTGTGTGTATGATAAAAATATATTTATGGATATAATTAAGTATTAAGGTAGTAGAGTAACATGTTTTAAAAAAATCAGTGTATGTGAATGATTAGTATATAAAGACAAAGACTATTATTTCTGTTATAAGGCATGGGATACTAGAAATATGGTCTTACATCAATGTATTAATGAAATGTTACTTGATTGACCAGATGATAAAAGGATCCAAAATTTTTATGATACTTTTTTAAAGGATTATGTTGAAATATCATGATAAGGTCAAGTATATATTGGGAATAAAGATAAAAGGAGAAATAAAGTTGGGAAATTTATGCTATATCAGGGGGATTACATTTGGAAGGTCTTCGAATGATTTTGGATCACCAAGTTCACGTTGGTCTTAACACCGTTGTTCAGAAACATCCAAATTTCAATGATTAAGGAACCTAAAAAAGTATATATGGTAAATTAAATGGTTAATATTCCATTTACTTTTGCATTATGATGATTTATTTAACCATGATATGTACTCAAAAAAACATTTTATTCAAAATTTGAGTTGTAACACGATTTATGTAATTTTTAGGAAGGGAACACAAGGAAGTAATTAATTTGAACATCCATTATAAGAAATGATCTAAATATATTGAATTTTTATTTGGTACATATGATCTGTTGTGAGGTTTCATTGATGCTAAATATTTTGGGATTTAGATACCTGAAATAGAACTACTGGGTTTATGTATATAAAAAGTGGAATGGTGTTCGAATGGATTTCACGACAACAATGGATAGTTACTCTATCTATTATGGGTGATGAATACATATGAAAAATAGAAGTATAAAAGGAGATGGTATGGTTTATGCATTTGATCAGGGATACCAAAAGAATCTAGTAGATTATAGTTTTATTTTCTAATAATAAGAGTGTTATAACTTCGAATGAGAATATAGTATTTCACTATAAAATGAATGATAGTTACATTAAATACAATTTCATCCCAAAAATTCTGTAAGATATAATGATGGATATACAAAAGACTTAAAAATAAAAAATAGATTTTTGCATTCTTATTTCCTTTTTTTCATAATGGATCAAAACTAAAAAAATTATAATATTGACTAATACTACCTTGATACTATATTTTTATAATATTTGTATATATATATTTACATATACAACCAAATATTTTTTATTTCTTTTTATTAGAGATTATGAAGTATGATAGAATATTATAACAATTTAATGAAATGAGATGTATATATTTCTATATAATATAAATGAAAATATCCCAAAATCCACCCATTATATATATATATATATATATATATATATATATATTCGACAAAAATCATAAGAAGTAGGTATTCCCTCATTTAAAGAATCATCTATAATCTTAAAAAATACCAGTGATATGGGTAGTTATTAGTAAATCTATCCTCAAATACAGATATAATTACATGTTCTTCATATATTCTATGGACATAAAATGACTGTAATATTTTCAATGTGACCACCATAAATTTTAGGCTATTAAAAATAATTATTTTATTAATTTTGAGACAACTCTTATACTATAAATTTTTGGAAATAGAATCACATAATTTTATAAATTATAATTCATGTATCCATAATATTGGTACCCCTAAAGGTGTTGTTATTTCCCAGAATATTTCCGAATTTTGAAATTTATAACATGAAACCAAAAACCCACTAAACCTCATGTTAGAATTTGATATGAAAGACTAAGGTTGAAACAACATCAACAAGGTTGGAAAAATATTAATTAAATAAAATAAACCAAAATTAATTGACATTTTCATAAATTTAATCTATTATACTAAGCAATGGATTAGTGGTGAATGTCTAAAATGAAATTATAAAATGGGTGTTAAGAAACAAGGATTCCATGTTCATTTGTTGAAAATATAATTAATAATAAATAAAAAATAATCTAGTTGTCATATTCAGGTATTAGTGAATCCAATAGTCATGATTAAACATATCTATCCTAATTTCTCCTTTTATCATTGTTAGGTACTTCAGATTACAAAGGATGGGTCACCCAAAACCTAATTTAAACATAGGATGGAGACAAACCCAATGGACATGGAAGTACTCTAAACCCTAGATTTCAAATTAAGCAAATTCATTTAATCAACTCAGGAAATGGTCATGCTCAATGAATGAAATAACATGTTCCTAATTCCTAAACCCACTCACATTGGGCATGCAGGAAGAGTAAATTTAGGGAAATAAATTAAGAACCAATGTGAAGTTACAACAGAAAAAATGAAAATAAAAATAATGCACCTCATACAATATATCCCAATTCACCACACATACCAAAAAATAAACAAATCACCCCCTTGTTTTAGACACGAGAGTGTACAGAAAAAGTGGTAGAATCTGACTCTGTGGTAGTGTACATCACTAATAGTTTCTCCTTGTTGAAGCATGACTATAAGAAAAACTCCGAAGTGGAAATTGAGGAATTATTTTATAATTATTTTGGCCAAACCCTCGACCCCCTATCATTAATTTTTTTGTTCCCTAACATTTACACAACATGTAAATAATACATGACTTATAATATTTTAATTTTAATGAATCATGAATTTTTGAGTATATATTCCAAAAACCTATACTAAATAAACTCACTTCATTTGAATGTAATACACAACCTTTATATTCCCTGATCTATCTTTCCATCTCTAATTCACCTTCATGTGTTGTTGAATTCTACCTCAAAAATATGGTATCAGGCTACATCATTTTATTCAAGATGTAAAGTTTATTTTAGATAATCAATTCATCTATTTTGATTCCATTATTAAAAAAATTAAATCCTTCGACAAAACAAAAACCAAATCAAATCATTCATTTTTTTTTTGAAAATACTCAATTAAATTTTTAGATGAATTCATAAAAAAAACACTCTAAAATATATGCTTAAAATACAAATATTATCTCTCTCAAGAAATGGGGGTATTTTGAAT
Source organism: Viscum album (assembly GCA_963277665.1). NCBI lineage: Eukaryota > Viridiplantae > Streptophyta > Magnoliopsida > Santalales > Viscaceae > Viscum > Viscum album. The sequence goes on along the minus strand of OY728134.1, from coordinate 129,528,664 downwards.
AATATGTCAATAGGTATCTAAAACCCTTCCAGAATGAAAATTTATATTTTCATATGCTTATGGTTTTTTTAAATAATGTATTAAAATATTTTTAATTTTTTTTAATATTTTACTCAGTTAAAAATATTCATGTTAAAAATAAATAACGTTTAGTATATAAATATTATAATTACGCTTAAATGACTTAGTATTTATAAATTATATTCAATGTTTTCTTATGCACACAAAAATTAAAACCAAAATAAAAGAATGAATTCTTTTATTAATTGAAATCACAAAATTCAAAACATATCAACTCATCTAATCCATTATTACCCAAGATATAACTACTGAATTATCCACAATGTACCATAATATAATAAATACAAAAATTTCATAAATAAATTAATGTTATAAAATACAAATAAGAGTCACTAAAAGAGAGAGTCTCATTAATTTATTCTCTAGGGGTAACTTTGAAGAGGGTGATCCACTTCATTATTTTTTTATGATGATTTTAAGTAAATTTATTGTGATATATTCCATTTATAATAAAATATACCTATAATAGAAAATTCATAAATTATTATTTTTAAATAAAAAATGAAAAAAATTAAAAATATCAAAAAAACACTATTTCTCCTACTAAGCAATTCTGAATTTATAATCTATAATCAAATATACATAACTAAGTTATACAATGTATAATTTTGGGTGTCCTTTTTAAAATTTGACCTTCTATATTTGGAAATATATAATACTTCTCCATATTCACCTTTTAATATCTCCATATCCAATTAAATTGTTAAATATTTCCACCTCTTGACTAATGGTATCATTGTGATCCTATTGGGGTGGATGAAAATGTATCTACCCTCTTCATTCTCTTCATTTAGAGGTAATGAATAAAAATAATTACTAATTTTCTATTCTAGGATAAAACTTTTCTATTTTGAAATCATAACTTAATCGTTTTATGGAAATATAAATTAGATTCATCTATTTTTTATTACATGGGGAGAAGTAATTAAGTTTCTCCTTTATTTTTTCAATCATATTTAAAAATTACTACATTCCTTAGGGTATATTCATCATTTTATTATGAAATAATAAATATTTTTGGAAATTCATTAATTTCCAAACTAGGAAGATAGTTTTTCATTTTACCATTGCAATGAATGGATTAATTTTTTTTATAATTTTGTTCTATTTTATAAATTCCATAGTCATCGTTTCATTTTCCACATTCTTTCCTTCTTAATAATAACGTGGAGAAAGTTTATAAAATTGGTGTCTTACTTCTAAATTTTAACCCCTATGAAATATTTTTCAAATGATTGGGGTATATATTTTTATTCATTGAATGGTTCTTAAAAATTCTCTTACTATTAGATTCTATACTCTTGGACTTCTGTTATATTTTATCCACTTCTGTGTTTACGTCCTCTATTTAAATTTGAAGGTCAATCAATTTTTTTCATAGTATTACATTTAGCTGGTTAGTTTCAATGTCTTAATAAGTCATCAAAACTTATTATCTCATCATCGTTTTTTCTTCCCTATTTTAATGAAGAGGTAATTATTCAATATAAAAAATCATGTTCTCTACACATTATTCATTTAATAAATTCAATTTTTGTTATGGGTATGGTTCCAAATTAATGGATTCAACATAACACACTTTTTCTTTCACCTACAGAGATCAATTTATCATCTATATTTCAGTATCTTCCCTTACTAAATCTATTAAATTGTTTAAATTTATTTTATTGGATAAATTTAATATAGTACATCATTGATTGAGTAGAATATATTGAATAAATCATCTTTCAGATAAATATAAAAATTAAGAAATAAAAATTATATATAAACAATAAAAATGTATCAATTTATAAAAAATAAAACTTTGTGAGGGAAGTTATGGGTTCACATGAAATGATGTGAAATTGTCTACGTGAATTTTTTATGAGAACATCAGAAATATTATTGAAAAAATAGGAAATTTAATAATTTTAAAACCCTATCTTATCTCATAGAGAGACTTACCTAGTATCAATGATCTTTTTGTCACTATGGTTTTATATTTGGTATTATTTTGAAATAAAATCCAATTAATAGTAGCAGTTTGGGATTTTTAAAAAATAAATAAATAATCAAATAAACAAATATTGAAATTTTAAATGATTAATAAATAATAAATCCATATAGGACCCCCCGTAGAAGTTTTCATAGTTCAACTATATTATAGCCATAAATGATTGTGCTAATGTCAACATTAAATGAATTCCCCAATCCCACGTCTAATTATTCTAGGGATAGAAAAAAAATGATGAAGTATACACACCATGATATGGGATTCATTGCCTCTATATTAAGCATATTACATTCTAACAAGAATCTATATTTATAATATAGTATACTATTTCTATGTATAACAAAAATGGTATCATTCTTGAATATCATAATATAAAAACAATACATTATATGTAGTATTAAATATCAAAAATAAATATGAAAACTCATATCAAACACATGAGGTACAATGAAAACATCCACTCTGAGTATTGAGATGTGATCACCTTTATAAAGACTCCAATATTTCTAACAGCATTTCTCAGGTCCATATATAGCGTTAGATAACATCCCCAACTATGCCTACTATTTTACATGATAAAATGTTTTGAAATATTCAAGTGTATATATAAGGTGAGTAATGAAACTCATTATAGTCATCTCAGTCAATGATATATCCACTATGTAAAATATGAATGATGTGCATCATGAGAATAACAAATATGAATGTGGTAGGGACCATGTCCATAATATTCTCACCATTATGAATATTGTTCATATATATGTAAATCTACATTTGTTTCACCATATTCATGATAGAAAATTAATTCAAGTGAAAGATTTAAATCCACCAAACCTTAGGACTCATGCCTTAATATTCTAACTACAGTGGGGGAACCACACCTCAAAATTTAAATGTAAAATAGTTGAGGTTATAGCAACCCCAAAGATGTGGTACATGCACCTAAATGGTAGGATATATTGGTCAGGGGAGTGCTGACCTCATGGATGGTGAACTCACACCCTATAACTTGGGGTGAAAATTTACTCTATAAGACCCAAAACATGTCGTTAATGTAATGAACAAGGGAGTACCTGGAACCCATTATCAAGAGAGAGGAAATATGCCTTGACAACATGGGGGAGTAAATAAATCCATAAAAATCATTAGATATCTACACCTTATATATGATAGGTCTATCAAGGGAGGATATAACCCAATTCATTCTTTATATATTTATACCTTTTGTTCTCATAAATATAATAAAAAATTAATGGAGAGTAAATGTAAAAATTTCATCATAAACCTCAAATTCAACAAATTGGAAAGGAATAAAAGAACACTATAATGTTGTTGTCCACTTCTAATATCTATATATGGGTGGTAATTTTCTTAAATGCAGAAATTAATTTATTATAATAGTGTTATAATTTTTAATTTCTACATTACATGTGCACTTAGAACTACACCACACATAGTATGTAAGAATAACACTCACAAGTAGTCATACCAAAGACACTTAGTAAAGTCATATCAGTCCAACACTATCCCCAATAATGCTTAAATATTATTATAATCAACTACTAGATTCACACATCAAGAGTTTTTTAGACCACACTATCTCTACAACACGTTGACATCCTTTATAAGATACTTTCATCTCTCACACATCATATGAAAATCACTAAATTCACTTGGTCATATCTGATACCTCTTGAATGAATTTGTTTATGATTTTCTTTCATGTACCATAGTTTTCACATTTATCCAGAATTTTACTTCTATAATAACTAATAAAATCCCCGTCAAATAATTTTTTATATTATAATCAATTTATATATTAAATTCATATATTTAGATTGAAATATAGTTATATTAATATATATTTATATATAAACCACTCATTTATATAAAAATTTGATTATACAACCACTATTTTTAATGTAACATGTATAATATATAATAAATTATCTAAATTCTCATGAACTATCACAGTGGGTCTCGTGATGTGACTCCCCAAGTCATCCTTTAATATGCTCGTGGATGGTGACAAGCACTCAGTAGGAATATCACTAACATGGTAGGCATTTCCAGTGTACCTATACACACACACTCATCTCCAATCTCACAAAATGATGAAATATTAATTCAACTAAACAATTAATGCATGCATAAATCTATATCCCACAACCAGAGTAAAACAGAAAGTAATGAAAGTAAACCGGGCCAAATACAAGACCCCCCAAAGTTAAATATAACACAACTCCAAAAAAATGTAATGGTTTTGGGAGTACAGTTTAAAATTCATAGGAAAACACCAAGGAATATTATTTCTCTCTAAGGACCATCTGGTTCTAGTCTTCCTATGATTCAATTAGAAATTCAATCTTCTAAAAAATACATGAAGCATGTGTGGAAAGCATGTGAAAGGGTGAGTAAAAAATGTCCACTAGGACACCTCAAAACAATAAACCATATAAAAAAGTAAATTCTATCATCTATACACATGTATATGACTACAATACATAAAACAAGAGTATCTGGATATATTCGGTAAGGAAATACAATCTTGTAGTAGGTCACAACCATAGTATATAATCCATAGGATTCTAGATCAAATAATCCATGAATCATTCAACTAGGAGAACAGACTCTTGAGTCTGATAGCATTGATTACATCTATTGAAGGGGTACAAACCGTCAGTCCTGATCATGAGAAAGAATAAGCTGATAAGTATGAAGATAATCCAATACAAAGATGATGATCATAGAGAAGGCCATGTTGTGATAACAAAAATTCATCTGCAATAACCCATATATGTATTGGATCTGAACCCAATAGGTTTGGTCATGTCGAAACCCAAACTCTAGCTTAGGCACAATAATGAATAAAGGATTACACTCTTAGCCTCTCAGAGATATTCCAAAGACTCTATCCAAGATTTCTTACTAAATGGATTGTATTCCTATAAGTAGGAAATGATTCATTACTATAATAAGAGAAATGATAAGGGGAATAAACCCTAAAGAAAATTTTACAATTGTAGAGTAAAAGAGATCTTATCCATATAAAAAAAGAGTACACAATGTGTAGAGGGGTTACATGCTATTTCCCCAGACTCTATGTTCTACCCATATGAATGCCCCATGTCATTCAAATTGTGTTCCTGTATAAGTAGTGCACATAGTTTGTAGTGTGGTTACACACCATGTCCCTATATTTTGGTTCATGCCCATGATTTCCAACCAGCTTCCATTAAAATGTGTTATCCCATTTATCCATGACCATGTACCCTTACACAGGGTAACTCATGTACATGGTCTAGGACATTCCCTATGGTGGAGTACACGTTTTGTTGGCTGGCCGTGTACTCCACCATTTCTCTCTGTACTTCCCATGTACATGTCATGTTAATCATGAAAGGTCACATTTTGTGTGATATGGTCAAAAACTATGTGGGCCTTATCTTTCTCCCAAAACCCTAGCTACCCTAAGGGGTCCCCACACACTGTGTAATTCTAGATTACATGTTGTGTGGTTCACAATTTTCCCAAATCACAAGAGCATCTCAGGAAAACATCCCCTATTATCTATCATTGATTTGATTATTTATTCACCACAAAATCTATGATCTAAGGTTTTAAATTACTTTTTATAGTTTAATAATATGTTCTATCCCTAGATCTACTCAAAAAATAGATCAAATCTACTTACATTGTTTTGCACCGAAGAACGCAAAATTGGGAACCATCCATCATTTAAATCACTCTGCCTCTGTCATTGTACCACAATCATTATATGATGATCCAAAATCTATGAAATCATATTGCTGTTATAGGAATCATAGTTCAGCTATCAATTGACCATGATTTGTTGAGTCATGATACATGAATAGAATGTATGCGATGAAAGTTGAATGGGTGGAGAATGTCACCACAACCAATGAGATGAAAGATCCTAGATTGATGTCCATGTTGATCTCTATCCATCACTATAATAATAGAAAGAGAATTATACAATAATAATAAAGGTTAATCTCCCATCATAACACCCATAAATATAATCCCATTGTGAAATACACATGGTCTGTGAATCAATTGGTTCGTTGACTGATTCATGTTCATTGTAGAAATAATAATCAAGGAACAAATAAAAATGAAACACATTCCCTACTTCTATTTGGATATATAGCTGATGAAGAATGATTTTTTCTTTATTTTCATGTGAAATATACATTGAAATGGATGTTCTTTGATTGTTGATACACAATTCCAGCAACATTCATAAGAAAAGATTCTCTATTGCTCTCTCCAATGGTCCTCCATAGGTTCTAGTGTTATGTGGCTAACCCTAGGTTCCAAAAAAATATATCTATTTAATTATCCACTGACTTTTGTGTCAAAAATTTGAAATAATATATTTTTTCCTAATTATTTTATTCTTCTATGAGTTTAGGAAGACTTTTTCAAAAACATCCCATGTTAGCTAATGTTAGGTCCCATATAGGGTAAACCACTCATTATTAGTTCAATATTTCCCTCATATTTCTGATCCAGGAACCTGTTTTGATGATATTACACTTTTTCAAGATAACATAATGTTCGTGATATTTAATATATATAATATATTTCAATCATTTATTCCAGAAACATAGGGTCTCGGAATCTCATGTCATCTTAGCGCATTGTCTCAAAATTAATCCATGTCATATTTAAAAATAAAACATAGAGAATCAGATGCATTATATTAACACCACCTTGGGGATTTACATCCTGAAAAGGCAAGATAAATTTTACTAACAAGATGTGGGTTCTAAGCACAAATTTGAGCTTCTCTATCCCATTTGATCTCATAAATATTCAAATGCTTCTACTGGATAGGCACCAAAGTAATAGATCACCCATGATGTATCCACTCTTACAAATCCCAAATCTCCACTAGATACTCAGCAAAGGTCTCTCCATACTCAATTTCCTGCTTTCCATAGTCAATGATGTGTGATGGGCCATGCACGTTCCTCCTTAGCTATGACATATAAAAGACATTTTGTAACCTATATAACTATGGAGGTAGATCCAAGTGACATGATACCTCACCAAATATCCATTATATCTAGAATGGTTAGATGAACCCCAGAGATCGATTTTTTCCATAGATAAATGTCTGTAATCCACATCGAGGTGAAACATATAGGAACACATGGTCTTTTTCAATTAACTCCAAAGGACTCCATTGGTTGTTAGCATATGACTCCTGACTGCTTTATGCCGTCCTCATCTACTCATGGATGATTTTCATTTTTTATTGTAGTTCACAACAACTCTAGTCCCATGACTTCTATCTCACCTAGGGATTTCCATCAATGTGGTGACCTACATGGTCACCCTTAAAATTTATAGAATAGAGTCATACTGATGGTGGAATGGTGGTTGTCTTTGTATGAGAACTCCACTAGTGGTAGGTGATCCTACCAATTGTATCCAAAATCTTACATTCATTCTCAAAACATGTCACCTAAAAACTAAACGGTTTTCTCAATCTAGCCATCAGTTTGTGGTTAAAAAGTTGTGCTCAAGAACTCATGTAATCCCATCCAAAACTATGATGTAAAGAGAGCCTCAAGATTAGAAACAAATATTGATGTAACTCCATGGAGTCATACTATCACTTTAGCATAGTGGCATCCCACGATATCTACTAAACATTGTTCTCATATAATTAGGAAGGTTGATGACATGGTGAGTCAATCTAAAATCACCTAGATGGAATCTTTTACCTTGGGCATATGTGTTAATACTATCATGATGTTTATATGTATCCCATCCCACTTCTATTCTTTCACCTCCTAGGGTTTAGTCAAACCTTCTGGAACAGTGTGCTCATCTTTTACTTGTTGAAAACTAATGCATCAAGAGACAAACTATGCACCTCCCTTCGTCTTCTTAGGACACAAAAACTAATGTTTGATTTTCTAGTTATAAGTTCCCAATGAGGATGATTTTATCTCTGATAGGGGAGTAAATTAGTGATAGTTTTTTCATTTAATTTTCTTTTCAATTGAAACAACCTTCACCTCTTATTAGAGATTTAAATTCCCAACTAAATGAAAATCCAACACACATCCACAAGAACACAATGATTTAAAAAGTTCTCCATTTCATATGAATATCTGTGTCCTTGGTATTATGTGGAGATAATACAATACCATATAATCCACTATAAAACACTTCTTGTATTACAATGAGTACGATATAACCTTACACTCAAGTGGACCTTTGAAGACAATCCAATAGTGCATGTGCACCCTCATAGAACAAAAAGGGTAATACAATTGTTTTATAATATCTCATGTTAACTGTGATTATTTTCAAATCAAAAACTGTTTTCAATTGAAATTGGATTAATAAATTCTTTAACCAGAAGAAAGCGAAGAAAAATGTGGATATTGTAATGAAGTAATAAGTCTAATATTTTCATAGTTTTATTTCTCAGTCTGATTCTCTGAGTCTGATTCTCTCTGATACCATTCTCTCAGACCAATTCTCTAATGCATTACAATAGAAATAAATATGCACCACTTCAATCTCTATGTATGATAATCCAAGTATGATACTTCCCCATCCTGTAAATTTTTATTAATTTAAAACCTAGTACAAAAATCTTATTCTGATTTATTCATCTTGATACAAATATCAGCTAAATACAATTCCAATCAAAATTTCGTCAATAAAAAACAAAACATTATCACATTTTCTCACACAATATTCAGATCTCCACTCTCTACAATGATTAATAGTAAACTGTCTTCAGTCATGTACAGTGTACCTTTTTCCTTTTATAGGTTACCCACAACATGTTTGGACGAGAATCCCAAAAACTCTCTTTTAACAAAAATTCACCGAAATTAGAATTTTTCCTAAAATTTCGGATCAAATATAACTTCATCAAGGATTCTAGATTATTATAAAATATTCTATAATCTTCAATTATTCTTTTATACACTCCCATTTCAATTGTCAGTCCAATTTCAATTGACGAGTAATACATGGGTCTGATTATCTGAGTCTAATTTCCAGAATAAAATTTATGAATACAATTCATAAAACCAATTTGAATAAAAATCTTTTATTTGAAAGGTAATATCCCCCTAAAAATCATTCAATGGTATATTATCTTCGAACAACTCATCAAAAAAAGTAATTCATCACTTTTCAAATGGTTGACTACATTATTGATCACCTTATTTAATTATTCTCCTAACCCACATCAAAGAAAAATAATCTTCTTATCCTCTTATATTACCTACTTGAAAATGTCATTTGAGAGTAAATATGTTCTCAACTATCTCTTTATTTAGAAATTCAAACAACCATTATACTCAACATGATTAGGATATATAGAGTATTATCTTCTTGATTATGTTTTTATTGGGTATGAAATGATTTTATATCATCTCATGGAATAGAGGATGATACAATAAATCAGTACCACCTTTTTCAATCTATAAAACCTTTTCAATTAATATCAAATATTCGATCAATACCACCTTTTCAATGAATACCAAATTTTCGATCAATGCCACCATTCAATCAATACAACATTTTCAATCAGAACTACCTTTTCAATCAATAGAACATTTTTTATCAATACCACTTGTTCAGTCATTATGGTTTTGATTATCCTTATACTGATCTTTATTTAAGGGGTTCATGGAAAAGACAATTCTATAGTAAATCGGCATCACTATTTATATCGGCCTCACTTTTTCAATCCGCACCACATTCCATCAGCACCAATTTCATTGGCACCACATTCATATTCATTCACTCGTATTTGATTTTTTTTGAAAAACAATCGGTATCACTTTTTTATCTCTGGCACCTAGATACAATAAATCTAGATACAATATTTTTTCAGTTTAGAAGAATCACTTTCAATTTCACATTTTTTCATCAAGTTTTCAACACATGTTCTCCATTAAACTCATGGTTTATGCGAAATAAAAATTAGAAAAGAATCATTTCATTTAAAACACCGCAGTCATGATGACCCCGATTCTCCATCAGAACATGCAATTATTTCAAAACTACTTCTTCTCATTACGAAAAACTATCCCAGCAAGTCTGATTCATTATAGAACATTATTCCAATTTTTATCAATCCTATAGTGAGTCTAATTTTTACAAATCCTATAGTGAGTTTGATAACTATCAATCCCATGGTGTGTTCAATTTTTATCAATCCAACAGTGAGTTTGATTTTTATCAATCCCATTGTGAGTCCCATTTTTATAAATCCCACAATTGTTTCTAGAAACTATGGGATGTAATTTACTTCCTTCCAAACACATCGTGGATACAAAAGACAACACATAACACCTTTATCATCATCTTGGTCCTAAAAATCTTTTTGTTTGCATTATTTCAAACATGTTTCAAAAATCACTGAACATTGTATCCTCAAGAAATCGATTTCATTTCAACAATTATAATCCAACATGATCATACTCAATGTAGGAAACAAGAATCATTTATAGCAGCACATGCTTCCCAAAAGTAGTCATTATGAAAACATATTTATCATTCATCCTTGGATATTTTTCCACCTACCTAGAATACAAAGAAAATTCTTTTCTGCAACCACTCCGAAAAAATATTTAGAATAATTCAGAAACTAAACATTGATGAATTCAAAGCCTACCCACAACTCCTCCCTTTTACATGAATCACTTGGATTGATTGATGAAATAATACAATTATCCCCCTTGACAAAACAATCACAAGGTATGGTGATAGAGGGGATACAAACACATACCACTGCCTTGAAGATAAAGAGGATAGACACCCATGTTAAACCTCAATTTTGAAAATGATTCTTTCAGTAAAGGATTTGAAACAATTTCAGGCACCTGTACTAATGTTGGAACATATTCAAGAATAAATTCATTATTCTCCACATGCTCTTATAGAAATAATATTTTTTTCAATATTATTTTAATGAGAATATTGAACTAGATTCCTAGTGAGATTTATTGTGTTGTGATTATCACAACCCATGAGCAAGGGTAACTTAAATTCAACAAGACATCCAATTATGTTTTCATCAAAATGATTTCAGTCGAGTCTTGATTGGAATCAACATACTCATCTTCAACTATAATAAGAGTTATGGAATACAATTTCTCTGAATGTTAGATAACAAAATTCTCTCCCATAAATAATACTACACCTGATGTGGATCTTTTGTTATCAATATTTCCTACCAAATCTAAATCTTATTAACAAAACAAATCAATATTATTTGAGATTCAATATGTAATTCATAATTAATGTTAAGACTTTGATGTATTTAAGAAATTTATTTTGAGCAATAAGATGTTATTATTTTAGGGCACTCTAAAAGCTTTCCTATAAGGTTAGAACATACACAATTTCTAGTATTGAGGCAGTCAAATATTGTAGGCTTCCAATAAGCTTATAATACCCTTTCTGATCCACTTTTTTCATCTCAACCTTTACTTATCTATGATCCCATTAAAATAGGTTTCAAAACTAGTTTTCAATTTTCTATTCCAACCCTCTTGTGAAGTTATTTAGCATACTTTTATTGAGAGAAATATATAGTTCATTCTTTTTCATGATTGGTAAACCGAGAAAGTATTTCATTTCCGCAAGAATGGAAATTTTAAATACCTTTTTAATATCATCAAAAAATAATTCACGACAAATCTCATTATTCCCAGTAAAGATAATATCATCATCATTAAAAAATTACAATGAGAGAATTATCTTGACATTCTCTGATATAATTATTGTAATCCACTCTTCCTTTATTGAAGCTCAACATCCTTGACCAAGTATCCAATTTGGAATACCATGCCCTCAGATCTTATTTAATCACATACAAGGCTTTCTTTAATCTACACACATAACTTTCATCTTTCCCATTAATAAATACCCATGGTTATTCAATATAAACCTCCCCTTCAATATATTCATTTAGGAAAGCAAATTCGACATCCATTTGAATGATATTGTGGCCTCATTGTGCATCAATAGAATGGATTATTCTAATTATTTCTATTCTAGATACCTGAACAAAGGTTTCATCAAAATCAATTCCATTAATCTATGTATACCCTTTTAAAACCAATCTTTTTTTTATTATAACCTCACCTTATTCATTCAACTTGTTCAAGAATAAACATTAAGTTCCCATGATGTTATTTGTTTTTAGTCTTGGGTAAAAGTTACCATGTGTTGTACTTTTCAATTTGATCCCATTCTTCAAGCATGGCTTGAACACATTCAAGATGTTCAAAAGCATATTTCAAATCATTCCACTCTACTTTTGAACTCATAGAATTATGTGTGATAGAATCTTTTTTTTCACCTTGTTTGAACATTTTCATGTGGATCACCAATTATATTCTGAGATTCCACTTGTTTTTTCATCCTAATATGAGTTTTCTTAGAATCATCTACATCACTTGAAACAGTTGAGTCTGATTCTTCTCATTAAGAAGGACTACAATTTTCTATATCCTTATCAGAATTTTATTCTTCAACTTTCCCAACTTAATTATCTTCCAATGCATTTCTATCTTACTTTTCATTTTCAATTACTTTCAAATTAACTAAATCATCAATTCCTTTCATATCATTATTCAAACACCTTTATCCTTTTCCATCCAGGGCATAGCCAAGAAGGATTCCATCTTTAACTTTCTACTCAAACATTCCATAGTTTCCACCATTTTCTTTATCATATATATACTGTATAGAACACTTATGTGTTTCAATCAAGGATTTTTCTCGTAAAAAATTTTTATGGGGTCATGTATGAATCTGAACTATAGAAACACATGTTTCAAATGTCAACAATTGTGCTAATGGCTTGCCTCCAAATGTAATTAGAAATGCCATGATCTAGTAACATGGTTCTTCCCATTTCCACCAAACTTTTTTTCTTTCTTTTAGTAACCCCATTTTGGTGAGGAGTATATGGGGAATAATAATCATACTGAATTCCATGCTATTTCATGTAATTTTTGAATTCATCACATCTTTACTCACCACCATTGTTTGTTGTCAACTTCTTCACTAAAAACGCGCATTCTTTCTCAAAATTCTCTCTCATTCTTCTAAAATTTTTAAATCATTCTAAATTATGTTTGAAATAAATAACAAAAGTAATGCGAGTAAGTTTTTTAGTGAATGTGTTGAAATAATTATCTTTATTTGTTGACTACATTCATATTGGCTCACATATATCTGAGTGAATCAACCTCTAGGGTTATCTTGAAAAATCCTCGACATTTTTATGAAAAACATTTGGAATCATCCCATTCTCTCAAATAGTGAAACAATAATCTCTTCTTATAGTAAAATTTGAAATCTCTTGGAAACATTTTCAATTAGATAACTTGGTAATGTTTCTCTGTCCCATGTATCCCTACCTATGATGCCACAATTCATTTTTTTATAATACTTATGTAACAAAAGTTTTGTATTTCACCAGTCTAAAACAAGTTCACTTTTGTGTGTTTCTTTATTGTAACAGACGTTCCATCTTCTTCACTTTTCAAAAAAACCCATCTTTCATAAAGATAACATCATTGACATCATAAAAAATTGTGAAACACATTGATGATTTTGTTTCATCAAATCAACGTACAATGTTTTTTTTAATATTTCATCTTTTCTTTTCCAATGATGGCTGACTGAAAAACTTTTATTTTCAATGATTAATCATTTCCTAATGTCACTATTATTTAATTAAAATATTTCACATCCTTTAACAATTTCATGTCTCCAGTCATGTGAATAGAAACCCCACTATCAAGAATCTAGTGTCGTTCTCTTTTGATCACTTTCATTGTATTTTAAACAATAAGATCTTTTTCTACTTTCTTTTAACTCTTCAAATTAGAATTAGGATAATTGATAATATTTTTTGAGATGATTAAAAAACAATACATCCATTATAAATGTGTCATGTTTGTTCCCATCTTTCACAAATAGTTTACAGGGGTTAGAACCTATATTAAAAATTCATTCTACTCTTTTCATATTTCATTTTGCAAACCCAATCATTCTTCTTTCATTGTGTACATTAAATCCCCCTGAAGCCCTACCTTCCATATCTAGTGGGATAATAGAAATGTTTTGGTTAAAACAACACATAAATCATGTGTGCTAGAATCCCCCACAATACCTACCATACCCAAAGAAAGGTTATTTGCCTCTAAAACATCTATAATGATCATAATTGTGTTTACGTTTCTCAACCACCTTCTTTTAATTTTTCAATCAAATTCTTCTTATATTCAGCCTTAATAGAATCAGAATTATTTGAATCATTTCTAAATACTGATGAATCTTTTTTAGAGACCAGTTGTTTTGTAACATCATAAATTTTCACATTGTGTGTATAAATAACCATCCATGCATTCTTTATATCCAAAACACCTCAACTATTCTTCTCACCCATTGAAGATAACATTTTTTTGATCCTTATCCCTTTTTCTCATTATGTGAAAATTTAAAATCTTCAGTAATTGATATTTGGAAACTTGTATCTCTCTATTCATCTTTGGAATGTTTTTGTTAGAATATTTCAACCTCTTCTTCTTATTCTTTCACACTAACTTTCCAATTCTCACTAAATTTTTTTCATCTTCAAGAGACTTCTTCCAATTATCAATATCATTCACCATCTTTTCATTCTCATCAAAAAAAAATTCTTGGTTGCATGAGCAGTCATCTTCCATTTTTTTTCTTATCATGTCTTTTAATCTATCTCGTATGTTCTTCCATCATTTCTTCCCAATGAATCATAAGTTGAGTTTATTCTTTTTCTTCAGAACTATTAATTCCAAATTCTTCATTATTTACTATTGTAATAAATGTTTTTTCAATACCATACTCAACTAATTTTTTATATTCAGCATCACTATCTTCTTATTCTATATCTTTTGATAAGAAACATTTTCTTTCATATTTGAAGAGTTTCTTTTCTTTCCCTATGGATTTAAATTTTTCTTCATCACTCGTTTTCTTATACGGTCTTCTTGGCATTATTTCTTATTCCTCCCTATCTGCATCATTATTTATTTGAGGATAATTAGCCAAAAATTGACCAATGCATCCACATTTGAATCATTATATAGGTTTTTTTCCCTTTTTATTTCCAACAAACACTTTTAACATTTTTAGAAAAAAATGATGAAATATAATTGAAATTTTTATGTACTACATATTTAGAGTCTGAATCACCATATTATTCTTCAGAAATAAGCATCATTAACATTTATTTATTTATATCCTTTAAAAAAAATTTCTGTCAACATTTTTTTTATCTTCGTAGAATTATCTCTTGTCATTTCATATGTAATAAGAGTGATATGAAAATCATTAAGAGATAGTTTTTCAAGATCCTGGTCTTCCAATGAGGAAAACATTACATCAAATTTATCATGTAGGATTTTCTATATATTTTCAAAAATTACATAGTCATCCATCTTTTCACCATGAAATATGATAGTACTCGCTATATCATTCACCCTCGCAATGAATTCCCCATCAGATTCATGTTCTTCCATTTTCAAGTCATCATAATTCAATCACCAAATTTGATGTTTTTCCTTCTGGATATTTTTATTTGGTTCATTTATGTTTTTCAATTTTTCCCATATACCTTTGGTTATGTAAAACCCTCTTAATCTTAAGATTTGACTTTTAGATTGTGATAATAATATAGAATTATTCACCCTTCCATCATTCTCAATATACTTCATATCAATAGGTGTAAGTGGATAATTATCATCAATGGGTGGAAACCCAACTATTACTACTTCAAGAAGATCATACCTAATTAAAATAAGATAAGGTAGCATTATATCCCTCTAGATATGATAATTATTTCCATCAAATACATGAATACCTTTATTTTTCACATAGTTCAAATTATATATTGGTAATGAATAGCAAAGGCCACCAACCCTCTGATACCACCAGTAAGTGACAGTGAGGATGATTATATCACTAATAGTGGGAGAGTGTGAATCCAAGATATCATTTTTTTTATATTTATTTTCATTTAAAACAATATCCTCCTCCTATTATTGATTTAAATTCCCTAATGAAAGAAAATACAACACACATCCACATGAACACAAATATTTATAATGTACATCATTCAATATGATTAGCTAAATCCTTGGTATGGTTTGGAGATACTTCAATGCCACTCAATTCAATAGAAAACACTCCATGTATTATAATGAGTAGGATATACCCTTACACTCATTTTGAACTTTGAATATAATCCAAAAGTGTGTGTGCACCCTTTTAGATCAAATAGAGTAGCACGATTGTTTTGTAACATCTCATGTTTTTTACAATTATTTTCAAATCAAAAAGTGTTTTAAATTGAAATAAAATTCATCAATTCCTTACCCAGAAGAAATTTAATAACCACCAAGGAATTATGATGAAACAATAATTCATATCTTTTTTTAGTATAATTCCTCGGTCAAATTATATTTGTCTTATTATATCTGATACAATTCTCTCAGTTTGATTCTTGAATTAAATAAAATAGATATGTTTCTACACAAATTCAATCCATGAGTTTGATAAAACCTGTACGATACTTACTCAGTATGAACATATTCAATATGGTAAAACCCAATACAAAAATCTGGTTACAATTAATCCCTCATATTCCCAATATCAGATGAATACAATTACTGTAGAAATGAAATCAATACAAAAAAATAGAATCACTTTGTCTCACTGAATACTCAGATCTATTCTATATACTATGATAAACAATACACCTATTTTAGTCACGTACTATATACTTTTTCCCTTTTATAAGTGACCCATAACACGTTTGGTCGGGAATCCCAAAATCTTTCCCACTCACTTAAATTAAAAAAAAATCAATTTCTACAAAAATGTCAGAGCAATTATGACATCATTAACACTTTTGGATTGTTCTAGATTCTTCAAAAATCTTCACCTCTTCTTCTCTAGACTCCCATTTCAATTTTCATTCTAATTTCAATTGTTCTGTACTATATGGATCCAATCATCTAAGTCTGATTGTCTCAATTAAATTGCTATATAAAATTCACAGAACCGATTTGAATAAAAATCTTGTATTTAAAAATGAATATCCATCTCTAAAAATCATTCAAAAATCTATTTTCATCACAAAACACATCTAATCAATTTAATATAACCCTATAGAAATGGTTAGCTACACTTTTTATCACCTTCATCGCTTCTTATCTTGAACCAATTCAAATAAAAAAGTACATTCTTCTCTGCTTCTCTTGACGTAGATGAAAAAGATATTTTATAGTAAATTTGTGTTCACCTATCATTTTCTTTAGCAATTCATACAACCATTATACTCAGCATGATTACAATATACAGAGTATGATCTTTCTGAGTATGATTGTCTTAGGTATGAATATTTTTTATATCATCTGATAGAGTATAGGATGTTATAGTAAATCAGTACCACCATTTTCAATATTACCACCTTTTTAATCAATACAACATTTTCAATCATTATCCAAATTTTAATCAATAAAACATTTTCAACCAATACCAATTGTTACATCAATAACAAATTTTTGATCAATACCACCTTTTCAATCAATACCACATTTTTTATCAATAACACATTTTTAGTCAATGTTGGTATGATTATCCTAATGCCGATCATTATGTATGGTGTTGATGGAAAAAAATACTATAGCAAATCAGCACCATTATTTCAATCGGTGTCACCTTTTCAATCAACACCACTTTTTATCAGCACCATTTTCATTGACACAACATTATTTTTCATTACCATATATATAATTGTTTTGAAAAACAATCAGTATCACTTTTTTATCTCTTCCACTAAGATACAATAAATCTATATATGATCTTATTCAGATTAAAAGAATCATGTTCAATCTCCCATTCTTCTATCAATATTGTATCAAAATTTCTCAACAAACCATTATGGTAAAGAACCCCTCAAGGTATAATTGATGCATTTTTTGGTGATTGTGTTTATTGACAAAATAGGCCTTCGTGTTTTGTTAGTTCACAAAGCAGACCACGATGTATAATTTTCTAAATGAAAGGGGTTTATATGGTAATTTTCCAGGATCATGAGATTTTTTTGACTATCTATGTTTGATTGAATCACCCCGAAAAAGGAATCAATGATCTGGAGGTTGTACCAAAAGAGCAGATACATGGTGGTGCTTTTTTCCAGTGTTTGCCAAATTTTTGTGCCTAGAAATTAGAAAATGGAGAGATGTGTTTTTGGAAAAGTTTGGTGTGTGAAAAATAATGTGGGGTGTTAAAAATTAGCGTGGTTCATGAAAAATATAATTGTGTGCTATATATTAGCATCGTCTATGAAAAATAATATTGTGCGTGAAAAATAAGCGTGATGCACAAAAAACATATGGTGCAAAAAAATGGCACGGTGCATGAAAAATATTGTTGTACATGAAAAATTGTTATGGTGCACGAAAAAAAGGATTGGTGTTTTCACGCAAGATGTATTTTTGAGATCAGAAGCTCAAAAATTGGCAATGGCATGAGGTGACAGAAATATTGGATCCGTGCGTGAAAAATTATATTGTGCAAAAGATTTTTTTCACGCTCAAATATTATTACGTGCAGAAGGAGAGTTTTTTGCATAGGGGTCAATTTTGGCTTTAAATATGAAGTGACTCCCTTCATTCGTAGTAGCTCAAGAAATATAGATTATTTGAGCTCTGGCGGTTGAAATTGGAGTTCACAAGAGAGTTGTGCAAAAACAAGAGGTTTATGTATAAAAGAACTATTTCTGTGAAATAAGAGGATGCGTGGAAAATAAGACTATTTCTCAAAAAGTATATGGCACGTAAGAGAAGAAAATTATGCGTAAGGTAGTGTAGAGGTTGCACGTAAAAGATGGGAATTGTGTGTAAAAGCTGCATTTGCGTGTAAAGAAATGTTGCACGTAAAAGAAATAGTTTCACATAAATGAAGTCATTTTCACATAAAATAGGTGTTGTTCGAAAAGTAAATTTTGCAAAAGGGAAAGGGAATTATGCAAAAAGTGCAATAAGGGATGTGCATAAAAATTGGGGTTGCCCAGTACACCCAGTGAAAAGAGAGATTCATCTATGGATTAAATTTGGGCATCAATAGAGCATCTATCAACAGTAAATGATGTAGAATTCATTAGAGATAATGAAAAAACCCACAGGTTAATAAACGTTGAGTGAATATTCTGAAGAAGTATTGATATCACATCAGTTGGATGAGTATTGAGTTCTCAAATTGTGAGTGGTTGCAAACCGGGAAGGACAATGAGTCTACTCCTAACATTTAAACAGCAGTGCCCTCGTAGTAAATTTGGTACATCGGTACATCGTCGGTGTATGCTCCTTGGATGTATCCCAGTAAAGTTAAACCAAGTAAGTTTTTTTTGTCATGTGCATGATTGAAGATTCATTCCTACACTACAACAGGAAGGAGAGAGAGAAGTGGGTTTTTTCTAACAACAATACAATATCAAAAGGGGCAGTTTTTTTATTTTTTCAATCCTTGATTCACCCCCCCCCCCATCTCAGGGTATCTAGACTTGTGGAATTAATAACTGGTAATAGAGGAAAAGGTTGATATAAGTGTTTCTATCTCAAATATAGGTCACCAATCACAATGGGATTCTAGTCTTTTACGGGAACAATTTTTAGTTTTGGAATAATCGGATTCAACACTACTTCTGATCATTATGTATGGATGTGTTCACAGTAGCAATGCATGAAATAATAGCCGATATTAATATTGGTGAATTATCAGATGTCGATCGTAGATAATTGGAACCGGATTCCAAGGGAGTTAATGCTTTAGGGGGATCCTTATCCAATGCTATCTATACGAAGGTGATGTCTTGAAAAACATCACATGCCATGTGGGAAAAACTATTGAATATATATGAAGGAGAAACTAAGGTTAGAGAGGCAAAGATTCAAGTGTTGGGGAACAAGTATGGAGATCTGATAATGAACCCAAATGAGTATGTTGATGCATTCTTTGATAGGGTAAATGTTTTAGTAGACTACATGTGGGGTATTGGTGATGTTATTTAAGACATAATGATTGTGAAGTGCATCTTGAAGAAAAATCCACCTCATTTCAGTCTGAATGTTTTAGTTTTAGTAGATAATGACCCTAATGAGATTAAATTCGATTACCTTCATAGAACCCTTATTACGTATGAAATGATAAATGATGATAACAATGTTGTGGAAAAGGGTAATTCTAGAGAAGTGGCATTCAAGGCCACGAAGAAGCTTACCATTAAAGATTCTCAAGAAGAATTAGAGATAGATGAGGTGATTTCTTTCCTCTCCTCAAACCTTCAAAGAAGAAAAGGAATATTTAAACGGAAACTTCCACATTTATGTTTTTGATGTGGAAAGGTTTGACATCTTGCAGCATGATTTCCCAAAATGGTCCAAGAGGATGATGATGTCGATGAAATAGAAATTCCCAAGAAAAAAACTTCAGCATATGGGAAAGGAAAAAATAGTTATACATAAATTTTGTTAAGAAGAAGAATCTTCTTTCAAAATAATGCGACAGTTCATACGAGTCTGAGGTTGAGAAAGTTGAAGAAATAGAGAACTTTAGAGATCTTGGAGAAAATGATATGGTAGAAGTTATTGGTAGTTCTCAGAAGAAGAATGATACCAAAGACGATATATAAGAAGAAGAATTTGAGGGAATAGTTGATATGCCAGCAGAGTTAGAGGATGCTCTTGAGGAGATAGATATTTAGAGAGGCAAAGAAAAGAAAGACAATAATGTTGTTCATGATGTCAAACTTTATAGGTGGTAGTATGAAGAAGATAAGTCTGAGTTGATTGATGAAATTGAGAAACACATTTCATCAACACTAGAGGATTCATAATTGGTTAGTGAGTATAATTTAAATATTTAAGAACAGAAATGGGTGATCTATGGCTGGCATAACATAAGGAAAGATCAAATCAAGTGTATTGAAGAACAAGAATGAGAAGTTGTCAGTTTGTAGAAAATGGTTAAGGATAATGAAATACTCTTGACTCATACTAGGACATTAAGAATGAAAATCACTCTAAAAACCAATAAGCTAAAAGTGGAGCATAGTGGTTCAACAGAAAGGAAGAATCAATTTTGATAAGATACTAAGTTTGATGGGGGGGCTTGATCTGAAACAGAAAGCTGTGAAAACAGAAGTAAAACCACAAGCATCCATTTTGAGATTGAAGGTAGATTTGGGCACCAAGCAGAATTAGAATATTCAGAGATCCTATGGTGAAACTTGAAGTAAAAAAGTTACAAAAAGGAATGTACCTTATATCATATTTTATTATTGTGTAATGATGGGACATTCACATTTTGTGTGTTCTATAGACAAGAGATATCGAACGGCACAAGAACAGAGGTGGCATCCAAACAGAGAACTGTTCTCTAGATCATACATCAAAGAACATTGTTTTTGATGTGGAGGATTTAAACACATGGCTTGGTACTTTACATTGACCATACAAAGAAATGTTCCAAAGTGGTGTCAAAATGTTCGGAAAAAACATATCAATGAACATACAGTTGAGTTGAAATGAAAAAAATATATGCATCTTTGCAAGATAATGTTGGTCCATCATTTTCTGAGAAAAATAAGAAGACTCAATCCATGGAATGTGTGAAGGAAAAAATATGGACCAAGAACCAAAAGGATGAGAAGGTAGTGGTTGCAGAAATTTCCCTTCAAGTTTCAGATTGCTCTGGTGTGTGGATCATTGAGATCGTTTTCAAATCTGACATGATAGGTAATAACGATGTTATTACAAGCATAAAAGATTTCAAAGTTGGATTTTTCATGTTTGGAAATGATAAAGGACTTAATATTACTGGCTTAGGAAAGGCCATGTTTGGGGGTAAAGAGATGAGACGTGCTGATGTATTAGTAGTAGAAGGGTTCTAATACAATTTGCTCATCGTCAGTCAACTATGATACTTAGGAAATTCTATAAGGTTTACAATGAATTTGTGTATCATCAAAGGATGAGATGGGGCAGTTTTTTACAGGGAAAAAAGGACAAAGGGGAACCACTATTGGGTAATTGGAGAAGAAGATATGTGCTTTCTATCTAGAGAAGAAGAAAACATGATGGGGTATAAAAGACTTGGTCATCCATGCCAACCATCCATGGAAGATTTGGAAAAGTGTGATTCTAAAAGATACCTCCCTAAGCTATCACGTGATCATAATCACACGTGCGATGCATTCCAATAAGGGAAGTTCATAAAAATGATGTATAAGGAAAAGGATGATAAGTAAACAAGAGTGCTCGAATTGGTGCATGCTGAGGTTTGCGGTCCTATCACACCCATAGAAATTGATGGAAATATGTACTATGTTCTATTCATTGATGAATATAGTAGAATGGCATGGGTATTTATTATTTCCCATAATTTTGATGTGTTCACCTACTAAAAATAGTATTGAAGGGCGTGTGAATGGATTCTTGGACATAAAATTATGATGTTTCATACAGATAGTGGTATGAAATTCAAAAATAGTCAGGTGGAAGACTATCTCAAGAAACATGGGATAAGGCATCAAGTTTCCTCTATGGGAACTCCCCAACAAAATAGAGTGGTGGAAAGGAGAAATCGAATCATCATCAACATGGCTCGAATGATGCTCAATGAAAAAGATCTACTAGATAAATTTTGAAAGGAAACGGTTTTGACATTAGTCTACATTTCTAATAAGGCATTGTTGTGTTCGAAGGAACTAAAGACTATGAACGAGATGTGGTATGGAAAGAAGTCAATAGTGAAATACTTTTGAATATTTGGAAGCAAGTGATTTATCCTAAAAATGAAAAATATAGGATATACAAGTCACAAGGAGATGAGGGGATATTCTAAGGATACTGAGGAAAAAGTAAAGCATACAAATACTTTAATAAAATGAAGGGAAAATTAGTTGAGAGAAATGATGTCACTGTAGTGGAGAATGAGGATATCATTCAATAGAATAGTGAACAATTTTCTGATGAATGTGATGAGGAGGAAAGCAACACAGGGGGACTATAAGTGGATGATTTTGATTTCGTAAAAGATATTATTGATGAGAATGGCAAAGTAAAATCTGTATCTGCACAAAATCCAAGGAGTCGAGAAGAAATTGACAAGCAGAATATCATTGTTGATCAATCAGCTTGAGTTCTGACAAGGAGAATGAAATCATTGCAGCAGACATCCTTTCTAACTCATGTTGAGATGAAGTGCTTTGCTAATGTAGCTGAAGATGAAAACTTCTTTCGTGCAATGAATGAATATCTTGATCAAATTGAGAAAAAATAGTCATGGGATATTACTTCGAGGCCAGTAGATACAAATTTCATCAGGACTAAATGGGTTTATCACAACATGATGAATGAAGATGGCAGAATGATTTAGAACAAATTACGACTAGTGTGTAAAGGATACTCCCAGATAGAGGGAATAGATGTTGATGAAACATTTACACCAGTTGTGAGACTACAGATAATTAGACTATTCATAGCCATTATAGTGCAGTGGAAGTTAAAAGACTTCCAGATGGATGTAAAATCTACATTCTTGAATGGGGTTCTGGAGTAAGAAGTGTATATCAAGCAACTAGATTGTTTTTTCATTCATGAAGATGAGAACAAGGTCTTCAGACTGAAGAAGGCATTGTATAGACTGAAACAATCACTAAGACCACGGTACTCAAGACATGATCATTACTTTAAGAATCTCGGTTTCTAGCGTGGGAGAGTTTATTACCATCTCTATTTCAACAACAATAGTAATAAAAGGATGATGATCCTAGTTTCTATTGACGACAAATTATTTGGAGGATCAGATAAAGCTCAGTGTAGATAGTTTTTTGAATTCATGATAACTGAGTTTGAAATGTCAATGATTGGAGAGCTAACATTTTTCCTGGGTCTACAAGTGACACAAGGATGGAATGAAAAATTTATTTCGCATTCCAAATATTCCATGAAGGTTTTGAGAAGATTTGGAAACGAAAATTCTAATCATATGAAGACTCTGGTTTCTACCTGGATGAAACTGTCCAAAGATGAGGATGGAAAGGCAGATAATATCACAGAATATAATAAAATCATTGGAATTATATTGTACTTAATTTTGAAAAGGCATGACATTATATTCGCCACAAGCCAAGAAGAGAGATATTAGAGTAATCCTAAGGAAAGCCACATTCTTACAGTGAAATGAATACTTCAATATATCAAGGGAACAATGGATTTTGTCTGAATATATAGAGACAAATATCAGTCACAGTTAATGGGATATACTGATGTAGATTGGGCCGGTTCAGCGGATGATAGAAATCAATGTCAGGAGGTTCATTCTATCTTGGTGGCCTGTGTTTTTCTTGGCTAAGCAAGAAGCATAATTGGATTTCATTGAGAACTGCAGAAGATGAGTATATTGAAGCCACTCAAGCATGCACACAGTTATTATGGATGAAGCTGCAATTTAATGATATGGGAATTGAAGTGAAGTCCCCGATCGGAATCCAGTGTGATAACACAAGTGCTATAAATCTCAGAAAAAATATCGTCCATCACCCTAGGACAAAGAACATTGAGATAAAGTATCATTTTATCAAGGAGAAAGTTGAGCAGGGAATCATGAAGTTGGAGTATGTGCCTACAAAGTTACAGGTTACAGACATTCATAAAAAGGCCTTACCCATGGATTCTTTTGAGAGGCATCGACTGGATTTGAGAGTTTAGTCGGCTCCCTGCACTTGAAAGAGTGATATTGTGCCCCCACCCCCTCCCCGAGGTATGGTGTATTTTTCCCTAATGTGCTGATATGTTTTCTCTACTCTATTGTAGACCACAAAATAGTGACCTTTGGGTTCGTTGGCAGAGGGGGATAAACAGTGACTCCTCCAGTTGGAGAAATTGTTGATAAGGAAGTGAGGAAATGTCTTAGGCAATGACATGGGGGGAAGCTGACAGGTGGAGTAGTGAGATAGGGGGTGAGCGATGAGAAAGGGAGAGTATGTGTACCAAATCTGATGATGCTAGAGGTGAGCAATCAATGAATCGATATCAGGACTACTGAGGGTCATGATAAAAGCAAAAAATTGGTTTTAGAATGGTGTAAGAAGGTTTCCATCTATCAACAATTGGTTTCAGAGTGGTATCAACAATTGGTATCTATTGGGTGTCAAAATTTGGTGTTAGAAATGAATTGATTCATTATTGAACATTTCATTCACTCTTGTTTCTCATGCCGAGCATTTATCATGTGGGATTATAGTATATGTTGAGTAAATCATTAATGGATATCTATATCGCCAGAGGCGAATGGTTGTAGCAGTTGGAATAAGCATTAATAAGGCCTCAATGTTTATAGAATCATTATTAGATGCTTTTTCAACAAACCCAAAGGGGGAGATTTTTGGGAAAAAATACCTCAAGGTATCATTGAATCATTTTTGAGGTGATTTTTTTTTTGACAAAGTGGGCCTATGTGTAGTGTTTCCTCACAAAGTAGACTACGATGTATAATTCAGTGACAAAGGGGGTTTACATGGTAATTTTTCAGGATCAAGAGATGTTTTTGAATCTCCATGTTTGATATAAGCACCCCAATAAATAAATGGGTGATATGGAGGTATTTCCAAAAGAACAGATACAAAGTGGCGCTGTTTTCTAGTGTTTGCCAAATTTTTGGGCTTGAAAATCAGAAAATGGAGAGAAGTGTTTTTAAAAAAAAGAGGGTCATGAAAAATAATGTGGGGCACAAAAAATAAGCGCAGTGTACAAAAAATATAGTGGTGTATGAAATATTAGTATCGTGTGGGAAGAATAATTTGGTGTGAAAATATTAACGTGGTGTGTGAAAAATAATATGGTGCATGAAAAATTGGCATGGTGCATGAAAAATAATGTGGTGCGCAACAAATTAGTGTGGTGCACGAAATAAAGGATTGGTATTTCTTGCACAAATGTTATTTTCAGATCAAAAGATCGAAAATTGGCAAAGGCATGAGGAGCGCGAAATATTGGAGTCGTGAGCGAAAAAATTTTGTTGTATGGACAATTTGTGTGTCCAATTTTTATCGATCATACTATGAGTCTAATTTTTGTAAATCTCATAGTTTGTTCTATTTTTTCAATGCCATAGTGAGTCTGATTAATATCAATCCCATAGTTACTTCTAGAAATAAAAGGAAGTGATTTTTTTCCTTCAAAACAAACTATGAAAACCAAAGAAAATAAAAAACATCTTTATCATCATATTGGTCCTATCACTGGTGCCTCATTTCCACACCTAGATTTACTGCCAAAGGAGATGTATGAAACTCTCTCATAACCTCCTACCACAACACCATGGCTACCATCGTGCGTCCACAAAAATAAATGACATGATCCACACCTTTAAAATACCAATCAAGATCATACCATATAGATATCCTACATGTAGATTATCATAGTCAGTTTACACAATATGTGCCCCCATAACTCACTTTAAGAGAGGAGGAGTGACAACCATCAATTGTTGGTATGCTTCTCCATCTCCATCCACAAGGGATAATTGTAATGAATCCAAATGATTTAATGCCTTGATCAAAAAAAACAATCAAAATACCCAATTGAGTGTATATTCTACCACATTATCCAAACTAGGAGTGTATACAATTTCAAAATTATAATCCTTGAATATCTACTGCCATTTCCTCTATCTAAAATTAATATCGTTCTGTGAGAATATGTACTTGAGACTCGTTGTTGGAGTTGATGATAAACCACTCTCCCATCAGGTATTTTCACCACATCTTTAAATAAAATACTACTACTGCTAACACAAGATCATGGGTCATGTTTTTCTACTCATGTGGTCTCAACTAGTGTGAACCATAGGCAGTCATTGCTTTCCTTTACATTAAGACCAGATCAAGCCCGGTTCATGATGCATCACCAAACACTACATATTTGACACCCTCCTCGAGAAATCCCAAGATTTATGTTCTAATAAAACCTTGCCTCAACTTATATAAATCATACTACACTGTCTCCTTCCACATGAATGGATTCCCCTTTCAATTCAAAGCATTCATGGGTGCTGATACTCTAGAGAAATCAGGTATCAATCCACAATAATAGCTTACCAACCCAAGGAAACTTTGCACCTCCATCACACACTATGGTGGGTACTAAGCTTAAACTACCTCGACTGTGGCCTAGAACACTTTCACTCCATCTAAAAAGATAAAATGTTCAATAAAGTGGACCGTATATATCTATAACTAATACATTGTGAGATTTTCATAGAGATGATTCTCCCAGAGTATGTATAGAACTATCATTTAAGTGTCTCGTGTAATCCTTCTTAGACGCTGAGTACAAAGAGATATCATTGATGAAGGATAAAATAAATCAGTCTATAAAAGCTATAAGATCTAGTTCGTGAGTACCATGAACACTCTTGGGTAGTTTTCCATGTGAAAGGGAAACCCCATGTACTCATAGTGACCTTAGAGACATCTAAATGAAGTATTCAGTATATCCTTGTCTTGTACTTACTGTTGGTGATTACCTAACTTGAGGTTAACCTTAAATAACTATATATTCCCTCTCAACAGATCAAAGAGGACATCAATCCGTGATATTGGATAAATGTTTTTCATGGTCACTTTATTATAACACCGGTATTCCAAAAAAAAACCCATGCTCTTGTCCACATTATTTATGAATAAAACTGGGGTTGTCCAAGGTGTAACACTGGGTCTCATGTATACCTTCCTCTATAATTCCTCCAACTACTCCCTCATCATATGAAGCACTACAAGGGCCATATGATATACTAGAGCATATATACGTGTCATCCTGGGGTGTATATCAATACATAATTCTATCTCTTGGTGGGGAGGTAAACCTGGAACCTCTTCCAGAAAGACGTCCCCATAATCTCCCACCATTTTAGAAGACTAAAAACTTATAATATCCCCCACATAAAGGGTTGTTCTAGATTAAAACTGAGTAATTGGCTAATCCCTCCAATTCATGAGTCCATCTGGTACTTCCTGGGTTTTTCTTATCCCAAAAAATGGAAACCATCTCCATCAAGTACCAATAATTTTTGGTAAACCTCGCGGAATACTCAAACACTATCATGTTTTCCAACTATTACTGTAGAAGATCTTTAACATGAACAAATCTTAGTATATCTTGTGAAAACTTCCCTATGAAGAGATTCTCAATTTTAGCCAATGAAAGAGTCATCTCATAATAAGATAGGGTAACTAAATCCCACCATTTGCCGACTGATCCAAGAAGAAGGCTTATTTCATGGACGACCATCTGATCTGCGGGTTTCTGGTCTAGAAAGAAAACTTCTATCACCCCTACAAGGTAGTCCATTGATTCTTATGAGTCAGGATTTCTTTAGAACCTGAGGGGTTTATATTGATGAAAATCGAAAAGCATGATCACCTATATCTCCTCATCTTCTTGTATTTTAGGTACCACAAACTTCTCTACAGGTTTTGGTATGGATGGTGCACCACATGGAGTTAACATCTCAATAAATAGTCCTTATATAAAAACATTGTAACTAAGAAGATCATCATCATGGCCTTCTTGAGGAATCCTAATTGGTATACATCATAGAGGAATACTGAAATAAACATTATGAACCACAATCAATGATTATATATGGAGAGTTGACTCAATAAGGCATGGAAACTCGAACCCATTTCTATATGATGCATGTACCATTTTTTCTAGAAACTAGTGTTCTCATGTACTAAGTCAACAAGTAGGTTATCATAGTTCTAGAGTGTGGTTATTTTGGATACCACACCAACATTATAGTAATTTTCCAAATAGTCAAACTCAAAATAATTAACATTGTTACCCCCAAAACAATTTCCCCGACTCTCAGTCCTAAAGCCGAACTGGCCCTCATTTGATACCACTTTGTCATGACCCATCCTAGTGGGTCCCATTCCATGAATCCCTAATACGAACTCCAATTGGCTAGGGGATGGGGACTAGCACTGATTTGAAATATCTCTATCATTGGATGAATATCCTAGGTACCTGTACACACACAAATAACTCCATTACTATGATATGATGAAATATAAAAACAACTGAACAACCAATACATGCATGCATCTATATCACGCAACAAGAGTACAGTAGAATGTAATGGAAAATAATCATGGCCAAAGACAAGTACACCACAATGAATCATGTAACATAATTCCACCATGAATGTAAAAGTACTAGGACTATTGTCTAAAAGATTCAGGAACCCACGTCAATCGATCTGGTCTCACTAAGCACCATCCGTTCTTGGCCCACCTAGGAATTCATCAAAATGGTGATCATCTTCACAGGATGTCACACGTGTGGGAAAAGGACATGTTGGAGTGAGTATAACAATACTCAGTAAGACACCTTGAAACAATAAAGAATTTTCCCAAGGAAATACAGTCTCCTCTACATAGTTATATGTATAAAATACATATATCAAGAGTATCTCGATATAGTCTATAATCACCCCTAGTCTAGGATTAAGCCACAACCAAAGTGTTCAAATATTATTATTACAGATCAAATATTCCATAAAGCAGTCATCCTAGAGAAAAATATCCTGAGTCCAACGGAAATCATTTAATCCATTCAAGGGGTACTGATCATCGGTTCTTATCTTGAGGAAGGATACTTAAGTAGATCTAAAGATATTATGGTATAATGATGAGGAAAACAGCTAGAGCCATACTATGATATAAACCACTCCATCGAGGTTAACCCTCTAAGTATAGGATCGACACCTGGTAGAATTTTTCACTTTGATACACATACACTACCTAGGGAAGAAGTGGAATAGAAGATCCCACTTTGGGTCTCTTAGAGGGATTCCAATGACTCTATCCAAGCATTCCAACTGAAGGGATCATTGTCTTATGAGAATGAAATGATTCATACAAACCATAAGGGAAATTATAAAAGGAAAAACCCCTAACAAAACATTTCCATGATATGGAGGAAAATATAACTAATCCATGTACGAAGGAGTACATGGAATGTAGAGGGTTTAAAGGTCATATCCCTTGATGTTGGGTTCTACTGATGTAAATAGCCCATGTCATTCAAATTGTGTCCATGTAAAAGAATATTACAAGGCGTGTAGAGGGGTTCCAATTCGTGTCCCTATATCTGTGATACATCCCATGTAATCTCTCCATGTTCCAGTACACATTGGTATCCCATGTATTAGTGCACATGTTCCAATACATGGGGTATCTCGTGTATATGGTCCAGTTCATGCCGTATACGAGAGTACCCACCGTGTAGGATTTCTATATAGTCCACCCCATATCCATTTATTTTATAATTATATACTAATTCACCCAAGAGATTTCACATTTTTATGATAAATAAACATAACATGATATCCATAAATTTCACGAGAAGGTTAATCCACCACGAGGGGGCCACAGGCCGTGTAATCCTAGATTACAGGCCGTGTAGTTTTTTATTTTCCAGAATCACTGTAGAATATTCCATACACTTCATCCACTACCATAATTTTATCAGATGATTGATTCACTATGAAATTTTGTCTATAAGGATTTTCATGCCCTTCCTTCAACGAAAAATGTGTTATATCTCCAAATTTTCTTGGAAAATGGATAAAATCATCAATCTTCATTTCATGATGAAGAACACGAAATCATGAATAATTTTTCATCTAAATCGCTTTCTCTCCTTCATTTCCCATCCACTATCTTGTTCTAATACCAGATCAATGATTTCATTTCATTGTCCCAAGAATCAGTTGTGCAATGATCGATTTATTATGATGTGTCGAGTCACGGACCTTTCAATGTATACCTGCAATGAATGATGGATGGGGGCAGAAAATCACAAGAACCAATAATAGTAATGAACCTAAGTCTATGTTCATGTTAGTATCAATCCATCTCCATTATATTGTCAATAAAATTAAAAAATAATTACAATAATTAATCTACCATTAAACCCTTGTGAATATAATCCCATCCCATAATATACACGATCCATGAATCAATCTATTCATCGATTGATTATTTTTCAATGTAGAAATAAATAAAGGGGAATAAATCCAAATAAAATTGAAGACCGATTTCAATTTGGATCTATTTCTAACAATGAGTGATTGTTGTGTCATTGTCATTGGTAAGCTCCATTGAAATCAATGCGCTTTGATCGTCAACCAAAAATTCCATCATTATTCACCGAAATGATTTGACAGATCTCTCTCCAATAGTCTTCTAGAGGTTCTTTGGTTATAATGAAAACCCTAGGATTCTAAAAAAATATCCATTTAATGATCCACACACCATTGTGTCAATGATTTCAAATAAAATAATTTATTATAATTTCTTTATTTATTCTTGGGCGCAAGATAAATTTTGGACATACATCCTCCATTAACAAATGTTATTTCATGCCTAGGGTAATCCTCATGTTATGTGTTCAACGGTGCCCCCATATCATTAATTTGGGAACTAGTTTAGAAGATAGTCCACTTTTAAATAAAACTATGTGTACATGCTATAAAATATATATTATATATTCCAAGCATTTATTCCGAACAGACCGGGTCTCAGAATCACACGTCCTCTAAGCACTTGGTCTAGAAATTAATTCATAAAATATTGAATAATAATACAAAAATAATATATGACATTATATAGATTTAAATTATCTATATTTGAGTAACTTTTCATTTTTTCTTAAGATTGATCTTTTTTATCAAATTACTACCTCTTATTAATATCTATAGATCAAAAATGTTCAAATAAATTGTTATGTAAAATTATTATTATCACATTATTAATAATATTCAATTAAATAATTTTATAAATAATACTATTATTTCTATTTAACTAATATTTTATCCTCCAAATGAAATTATCTTTATTTTTTGTTTTATTTTTTAAAAATCAACAAGTCTCCATTGTATTTTTATATCAAATATTTAAATTGTTTTCTTAATTTAATAATAAAAAATCACTAAATTATAATTATTAAAATTATTATGGATTTACCCATTCTTTTAAGTCATTAATATTTAAATAACATTAATATCTTGTAACATTAAAATAATTACCTGAAATATTTCATAGTAAATCTTACATAATCATAATTATTTTCAATCAACATTTATAGTTCATAACTTCTCATTAAGTTATTATTTTAAAATAATTCACTCAATTCATTATGTAAAATTATTATTAACTAAAAATTACTTCAAAATATACTACATGTCTCCATCATTTATTAATATCAACGGGGTAATATTTGTCTTTATTTAGTTACAATAATTTGTATTATTCTCTTCATTAAAAACATTAATGAATTCGACTTTTTTAAGTAATTAATATTTAAATATCATTAATATCTTGTATCATTATGTTAATTAAAAGAAATATTTCTTGGCTAATCTCACAATATGATATTTCTTGACGTCAAACATTTATAATTCATTACTTCTCAAAAAATTTGTTTTTTCATTTAATCAACTGAGGCCATTAGTTTAAACTTACAAATTATATGGGAATTCATCCTTCAAACTCATTGATATGTCAAAGAAAAAATATTATTAATTTAAAAAATAAAAATTACATATTCACCATTATAAATCTAGTAATAAATTTTTTTCCATTAAAAATAAATTCTAGCATAATAATCACAATCTATATAACCCCAAAAAGGATTTCAAAATCACATAATAATATTAGGTGGGTATTGAGGTTTTACATTAAAATAAACAATTCACACACCCAATGGATAATATTATAATATTCCATAATCCCACTATTGGGATTTCTTGGAAAAATCATCCCTCCCCCATTAATATTAGATACAACATTTAACAAGTTCCATAAACATTGAAATTAAAGAAACAAATAGTATCTAAAATGTATACCCTTCTTCATTTCTGTTTTCGCATAAACTGTAGAGGGTTGATATGGTTTCACACATTATACCTCCATCAAATAGTGTAGTGGCTAAAGGAAACACACTGGACTACTTGTGAAAATCTCATGCAATAAAATATCTACAAACATAGACATGAATATACAATGGCGTGGACCCTAATAACTGAGGAATAAAGAACAAGAAGCAATACTACATGTCCATTTCCATCACTAGTGAAGATATAATAATATAATGTTTATTTTTATGTTGTAATCCGAATATATTAAAAATATATACTATTATATGAATCAATCCCTAACAATCTGTATTTCCAAAATCTATTTAATATTTTAAAATTTTAAATGAAATAACAAAATTTTCATGTATATTATAAAATTATTAAAAATTATAAATAACCACATGTGGTTAAATTTTAAATATTTCCTTCAACCATAAAAACTTATTTCTAATTGTTTTTTCATATTTATTATCATAATATGATAGTTTATAAATATTTATTAGAATTTCACAAAAATATACTATTTCAATCGATGTAGATTATATATCATTGGATTTATCTAATCTTAGTCAAATAATAGTATATCATATGAATGGTAATTAATAACGTTTTAGCATAATTATTAATGTCACAAAAAGAGGATCAAGACTACTCTCAGCAATTTATACAAATTTATTCCTTGGATATTTGAAAATTTGAGTGGAATTTGATTTTTTTTTGTAACATGTGCTACATTTTTCTCGTGGGGTTTAGAATAATGATAATATTATTGCATTTTTATTAAAGATATTTTTTTCAAATCTAGATATTATCTCTATAATTTATTTAAATTATGCCTCAGATCAAGGTGATTCTATGGGAATTATAATTTTATCTTCAAAATATTTTTAATAATGTTAGAAAGGACTCATGAATCATCCTATTGTAAAATATTTTAATAAATTATAAAAAAATGACTATTAAATTATATATAGATTATCTTCGAAACTGGGTAACAGTCTTAGAGACTTTATAGGATTTATCTTCATTCTAATTCACATTATAATATAGAAAATTTATTTTAAGATATAATGTAATGATCCCAGCCCTTGTAGACCAATCCATGTGGTTACATTATTATATTGTAATAAGATAAAAGGTATCAAATACCAAATTAATGGATATTTTAGTAGTCTTCTCAAAATAGATTCATTATGATATCACAAATTACATTTGAAAATATTAAAAAACAACATAGTGAAAGTAAATATTCTGCATCGTTGAACACATCTAATGATTCCTCATTTATTTCTTAGGGAAATGAAAGAAAATAAATGCTGATCTCAAATGATAATTAATGTTAATATATAAATGAATATATCATAAAAATAATGAATAATCAATATTTTATTGTATAAAACTAATAACACATGCCAATTAATCAATATTTTAAGCACAAAGAATAATTTGGATGAAATAAATAATTATCAAATATTCTATATAAATAATGACATGAAATTGAATCATACACTTGTATATAACAATTATTAAAATAAGGACATGGAAAATAATAACTAATATTTTAATTATGGAATTGACAATGATGGAAATCATAATCATACCATAAATGCCTCATTCTAGGAATCTTAGATAAATTGGTATGGCCTTGGCCAAATACCCAACTAAGTTTTTCTCATGAGACCTATTGATGAATGAACAATCTATAGTGGGCCTCACCCTTCACTTAATTAGTCTAATTAATTTATCATATTTAAGGAGAGAATTATATTTGAATACATAATCAAAACTACATTTGCATTTACAAACTACCAAATGAAATGTTAATGTTTTTCCCAATCAAACTGATCATAAACCATCCAGAGAAAATATAAGGATGAAATCACTATAACATATACCCTATAGATAACAAATAAAATAAATTGATATTGTTTTTTATGAATATAGATATCATATAAATATCATTAAAGACATTATTGTGTGAAAAAATCTATTTGAACATCAAATTTAAAAACTAAAAATTTTAATATTTGTAGGAAAAAATACTTTTTTATTAAAATAACCATGGATAATATAAATAGAATATTGAAAATAATAATTTTTTATTATGGAATGGAATTTTTTTCAAGTCATGTAATCTAAAAAACATTCCTTTTCCATTTTTTTAATAAAG
The DNA here is from genome assembly GCA_963277665.1 of Viscum album. NCBI lineage: Eukaryota > Viridiplantae > Streptophyta > Magnoliopsida > Santalales > Viscaceae > Viscum > Viscum album. Next base: position 129,493,361 of record OY728134.1, on the reverse strand, counting down.
TGCCAAAAAGTATCTCATTTACTAAATGACATGATGATTCCTTTAATATAATTTTTAAAATTAAAAAATGGGTAAAAATATCACTAAAAATCAAGGGATAATAATATAAAAATATTTTAAATCATTTTAAGGAAAATATAATCATAGAAGAAAATGATTTTTTGTTGAGTAGAAACATAATGTCAGTTTTTCCTTAAAACATTATTTTTTTATCTTGAGTAAATTGAGAGTAGAATATTAATGAAAAAAAATTAAATTTATTGAAATAAAGAAAGTATAATAAAATATTTATGATTTAATTATGAAATATAAAATAATTACCCTGGTGGAGACTTAAATATAAAAAATCAGATATAATGATGATATCGTAAAATAAACACTTACTACATTGGACGTTTTTGAATTACAATCCCTATAAAATAACATCATCAAATAAAACATAAAGTATAGTGACTATAAAAAATCATGATAAAATATATCAAATGGATTTATACACATCAAAAAAATTAATAAGTTGTGGTTATGTGATATTTCTCCCATCAGAAAAAGTGAGGTGACAAACCCTTACATCAGGCTTGAATTTCTTCATACATGTTCGAACCTCCTATACAATAAATATAGACTTATTATTCTTCGATTAAAAAACCTTAATCATATATATATATATATATATCCATATAATTCTTACTTATAGACCTTTATCTCCTATTTTATTAATAATTATTTATTGTAATCATTTTTTTGGTGATAACTACTTCATCTTCCGTGAATCTTTCAGTTCGATGGTTTTGGTACATGTACATCAATCATGGTTATATCATATTTAGATTCATATTCCTGATATATTTATATCTATGTATATCATATTTAAATCCAATATATTTATATTTAGGGTCTTATATAAAAAATATTTGGATTAGAAAAATTAATTACAATATTCATTTAGATGGAAGGTCGTACATATACATGAATATTGTATTCACATTTTTACAGATAGAACAAAATAAAGGAAAATAATAATTAGAGAAATCATTATCATATAAAATAAATAATTTATATTAATTAAATATATTATTTGTTCCCTCCTTGTATAATAGAAATAAAAATAATCATATTTCTTCATGGAGGTGGTAGTCCAGATGTACGCACGAACGACTTTATTGTATTCCAATGGATTACAATGTAAGAATGTACATGTGAAATTGTATTTCAAAAATTATAATTATTTAATTATTATCATATATAATAATTAAACCATTATTAATATGTATCCCTAAAATATATTTATGGAAAATTAATTGTATCATTATATAGATAAGATATGTTGTACATACATACGAGTGATAATTTAACACCACATTTAATGGATATTGGTGTTAATAATTTTTGTTCCATAACAATAATTTAATTTTATAATATCTATGATATATAAATTATTATTTTATGACAAATAAAATATATTTGGGTATTTATGAGAATAATGTTTTTAAATAATTCGAGTAAGACAATTTTCGCTTCTTCGGGAGTCCTCTGATAGATCTTTTTTTAAGGAAAATAGGGATATTTTGGGTATAAATACCCCTCTATAACATGGATAAAAAACTTTATAATAGTAATGGAAAAATATTTTTTGATATAGGTGTTTAATTTGGCTCAAATATTTGAAGGAATTCATGTCCTTTTATAAGTGTGAGAATGAAGGGACTTCAAATTAATAAAAATATTAAAATATAACAATTGATTTTTCAATATAAATTTTTAAAAAATGACATAGATTATGAAATAAGGTTTCATATTTTATAAATATAGTAATCCATAAATATATGAAGGGTTTATGTAGTATTTGTAACATTATCTATTGGTTTTCACCCTTAGTAAACAAATTTTATTTTTAACTGTGGTAGCATCTTTTTCTCTCTTAAGAAGTTATAATTTTATATATAATATGAAAAATTGATCATAAATGGAAAAAGGTTGAAATATTAGAGCATATCATATCCATATTTTTCTATATAAATATTGTAATTTTTTTACATAATTTAATGAAATATTATTTTCCTACAATATCATTGATGTCATTTTTGAAACTATTTATTTAATTTGACTTAAAATATATCAAGAAAAAGGTGCGATTAAAATAAAAATTGTTCACATAAACCAAATATCTTATATTTATATAAAAAATAATTTATTATATTTAATCACCCTAATTTTTTTTCTTTATTATTTTTAAATCCAATTATTTTTTTTGTTAATTTAATAAATGTAATGTCGTTTTTGTTTAAGAATTTGAGGTAAATAATAATACCTAAAAATAAAAAATAAATTACATTCATAAAAAAATTAATTATTCTGAAAATAGGTATTTATAATCATTCATAAATTTAATTTTCCCTATTGTGACACATAAGAGATACTTAATACTAAGGGAGTGATACATTGTAAAAATAGTTTATTTGAATATTATATATTTCATTTTCAGGGAAAGGTGTCTCTTGAACAATTAAATTATAGGATTTGTGTGATAATGGTATAATTATCTTCATCCAAGAGGGATTTTTATAGAAAATAGTGACCTTAAATTTTAATTTTAACCTAGATTTACTGGATTTACCCTTTATCACGCTGATTACTTTTACTATGTTTACTATTAATAATGAATAAAAATAAAAGGGATATATTTACAAAATTTTAACCTCCTAATGAAAAATGTAGAATCCATTTTACAAAATTAATTAATTATAAATTATATAAATTAATTTAATCTTATTTATACAAAATAATATGTAACCCACTTTTACGGAATATATAGTTTTACGTATAAAATTTGAACATATTTTATTCTATGTATACTAAAAATAACATATTACTATTATAATATTTTTTTTAATATATTACATATAAATTTTATAAAATATATTACATATAAATTTTATTAAAATAATTCACCAATTTTGATTAATTTAGTATATAAATATAATAACAAATTTTAGGAATAAAATCAGTTTTTAAGAAAAACACTTGTTTTGCTTTCAAACAATTTTATTCTAATCAATTGATAACCCAAGAATTTATTTTATATGTATATATAAGGCATTTAACTTTTATAATTTAGTTAATAATATTCATTCCCACTAAATTAAAATATACACCATGATAAAATATTACAGTACATTTCATTTACAATTGTGGTTGCGTGTATCCCATGCTATTGAAAATATTTAATTTCTTTTAAAATAAATATATCATAAAATTTGTGGGTGTGAAATTATTGACTCAATAAAAAGTATCATCATAAAATTTTCAAGATTTCAACCTCATGAAAATATATCATTGGTTCTTCATCATTATGTTTTTTGGTTTCCATATCATATATCCTATCGCATGATTTCTCGAAGATACCTTTATGAGCCATGTTGTCTGATTTCTCACCACTTGTACTCTAGTGTCCAAAATATGTATTGGCTCATAAAATTTATATCAATGTAGTTTAAATTATATTTATAAATAGGTGAGAACTTGTGTCAGGTCTAGAATTAATTATTTCGTATAGAGATATGGAACACATCATTTTCTTTAGATAGACTCTGTGGTATTTACAGAGATTAAGCCCTATTTCTTATTATTTCCAAAATATAAAAAGGTCTCATATACACTGGGATTAGTTCCCGTTCTTTTTGAAATTTGTTACACAATATCATAGATATACATTAATGAAAATTTGATCTCACACTTGAATTTAAATTTTTATCTCTATCAACATAACTTTTTTTATATACTTTTGATATTCTATAAGATGATTCTAAATATTATATAACTTTACCAATGTCTCCATAAAAAGTTTTAGCCATGAAAGTTTGCATTAATTAGCATGATCCTAATAAGTTTTTGTATTAAATATCATTCTATATAATGCTTCATATGGAGCCATTGGAACACTTCAACGAAGTATATTATTATATGATAACTCTATTAATGGTAAATATTGTATCAATATACCATTAACATTAGGTGATAATGGACACTGCATGTCTTCTAATGTCTGTATTTTCCTTCTAGATAACCCATCAGCTTGAGGATAAAATGTGGTGCTCAAATGATTATAAATATCAAGATAGTTTTAATGAATTTTCTATAATATAAATGTATATTATGGATTATGATGAGACCTAATTGAAATATGTTCACCATGAATTCTTAAAAGATCATTTTTATATAGTCTTTAAGCTGATATAAACGTAAATCATCTCTTATAGTGGGGAAATATGTAGATTTGTGAAGGTGATCAAGATTAACCCATATATAAATTATCCATATAGTATTCATTGGTAATATCGTGAAATATTCCATAATAATTTCCACATAGGAATAGGTAGTGTTTTTATGACTCCCCTTAAATGTTATCTCTCAACCGTCACTATTTAACTCACCAAACAAATTGACAGATAATCATACATTTCCCAATTTATATTATTATTTCTAAAAATATCCTTCAAATTTCTATACATTTTTCCATACCATGGTGTATAGATAAATTTTTTATTTCATCATATTTTAAAAATTATATTTTCAGAAAAGGTATATATGGAACACATAGTCGCTTTCAAATTTTCATAATTCCACCATCCTATATGATGTCTTTGAATTTCCCATCATTCATGGATTAAATTTTCTTTTGAAAATTATCATATTAGATGAATGAAATTTTTTTGTTTTATACTAAATATAGTAGGGAAATAATTATCAAATGAAGTGATGTACTCCTTATATAAAAACTAATAGGTATATCTTTAGTAAATATATAAACATACGATCCTTGTCAATCCCCATTTTTGTCTGGACTCCATTATCTTTATGGATTAATACATCTTCTACAATATATTTATTTAAAGATGGTATTGTAATGATAAATTATAATTCTGAAGTAGCACGAACAATTTCTCTTACCTCATACTGATATCTTAATGTAAAAATATATATTTCAAATGCTTATGATCGGTATATATATATATATATCATATTTTTACTATAAAGATAGTGTCCACATATCTTCATAGATAAGATTATAGTGTGAAACTCATGATCCTCGGTTGGATAGTTTTATACATGAATATTTAACTTCCTTGATACAATGTTAATAACTTTATCATTTTTTATAAGGAAACAACCATGTTTACTTTTTTATGCATAAATATATAACACAAATCCATCATTTCTATATGTTAGATTCAATGTTGGAGAATTTTCCAATATTTTCATCATTTAATCTACTCATTATTCACATTCCCTTCTCCATTTATAAGTATAATTGGATAACGGCTTTGACAATCTAGAACAATTAAGGTAAAATTAGTGATAATAACATATAAAATCAATGAAATAAATTTCTCAACTATGTGTGTTTTTCTAGTACAATCATGTAATTCCTTTTCCAGCACAATATAAACTAATATTCTATACATACAAAAAACATGGCCAATAAAAAAACTTTCTAAATCCATAATTCACACTTACGAAATTTTTAATATAGTACTTTTATTTTAATAGACTCAATAATGATTCACAAGTGATTATCATTTTTCTCATAAAATTTAAAATACACTAAGATATCATTAATAAATACAAAAAGATAATCATAATGATATTTCATGAATACACTATTCTTTAAATACATAAATATAAAGGTTGTATTATTCATTAAAAACATAATTATTGTAAACTTATAATATCAATACATTGTTTGAAATGATATCTTCATAATATAATACTACCTTACTCACAATATATTATACCTAGAATGAAATAAAATATTTAAAAAACATATAGGTCTACAAATTTGATCGAATAATTGATCAATGTGAGGTAGATAATATTTTTTATCATAATAATTTTAATTTCCCTATAATAAATTAATATTCTTATAAATATATATTTCTTACCAACAAAATGAACATGGGCTCCACAAGGTGAAACACTTGGATATTTAAGTACCATAGTATACCAATCCTCTAGTTTTTTCTTAATTTCATAAAATTCCTTAGTGTCCATTCTATTTGGAGTTTTTGATGTAGTTATTATATTAGGGTTTATATAAAAGGAAAACTCAATCTATCGCTATGGTTGATGTCCATGTAATTACTTAGTAAATACATCAATGTACTTCTTCAAAAGAGGTACATCAAAAATTTGAAGATTATATTTTCCATCTATTGGTTTTTTATACTGTTTTTTCCTTAATAATATCATTCAAAACAACTACTAGGGTAAATCTGCAAATGGATAAGATAATGTATTGCCTCTCAAGACAAGGAATCCAACATCATCATCTGGAGTCATCAATTCTTTTTCATTGTAATAATTTTTTTCATTGTTTTTTTAATTATATCCCACACATAGAATTACATCAAAATCATCCATATGTATGAAAATAATGTCATCAAATAGGGTACATTTAAGTTTCATAATGGGAAAAAACTGATACAGTATTGTTGTAGTTAGACTTCCACTAATATTCATGAATAATAACTCTATTTTTATGGTTTATGGGAAATATTTAATTTTCATATTTTATAGAATATATAAAAGTGTTCCATGACACATAACCAAATAAATAATTAACTAAATTTTAGTATTTTATTAAAGTTTTTACGACCATATCTTTAGAAACCTGAACCTCTGGTGTTGTGATAGTATAATCTTAGACTTACTTTATTATAATTTCCTTGGGTAAATTCCATTGAAGTCTATAGATTTGGTTAGTCTAATTCCTAATCTATTTATATTTAATTCATTGTACTGTTATGCATTATCCCTTACAAATTCATTCATGAAAATAATGGATTTTTTAACCACACATAATGTAAACACATTTCTTACTAAGACATGTGTGATGGTGTTTCCATCCACAAGTATCACATTTTGAAAAATTATTCTTTATCATCTTCCCTTTATTAATTATTTCCTCTAACATCCTCTCCATATATTTATCTCCTCTAAAGCCATAATACAAGGAGGATTAATTTTCTATCTTGATATAAAATAATACTATATCTTCATATGATGAAAATTTTTGGGAGACTTGTGATTTTCAATGGATTTTCATTAACCCATTAAAAAAATTGTCTATCTTACTCTATATATTATGTACATAGTCTACATCATTCCTTCATAGTCTTTTAAATTTTATCTTCATATATAGAATCATTTTCCTATTCCTTTTTTATACTCATGAATTGTGTATCTATATTCACTAATTTCTCACGAGGAAAATATTTTTACAGAAAAAGTTCCTTAAAATCCTTGCATTACATTATCATTACATTAACATTATAATTAGTGTCATGAATCAATGATCTCTTTTGATCTTCATCCACATATAGATGATAAAAATTCATGAAAACATTCTCCCTTTCATTACATCCCAATGTGATAAATATATTCTATAAGTAACTTATCTATTGACAATCTATAATTGGATTTATAGATCTATTTAATGATAGATTTTGATTATACATGAAGGATTCAAACATTGTTACATCATAATTTAGATATTTAGTATAATCCATATGAGTCATGTTATTAGTTATTACATGATTCTTCTATCCCAAAAATAGTTATAATATTTTCATTTCCAGCTCCATCTCTTGATCTAGCTTAATTATCTTACAAAGAATGGAAATAATTACTTTGATTAAATGCATTCATATAGTTTCCATTTCTTCCTCTAGGTGACATTCCTAAACAATGGAACACACTAGATAAGATCATAAAAGTAAGAAACATAATGTATAATTTAAAAACTAATGGAATGATTAACATAATTTAAAAATTTACATATAATTTATATGAAAATCCTATTATTTGTTTATTTTGAAATAATTTCATGGTTTTCATAGGGTAATGTTCCCTAAAAATGATTTAATAAATATTTTCCTCATGCTTTCTACTAAACCTTATCTGATACCTAAAATAATGACTATAACCCTAGAAACCTAGATCTTGTTGATTAATTATTACACTGGAATAACATTCAAGTGATATAATAAAAAAGGATTCAATATTTGTGTTGTCTTGGTAAATTATATATACACTAGAATTTCACAATACATTCAAAAATATAAAAATAAAAAATTTTGTTCGTAAATATCATGAATTGTTTTACTCGTTCAATGCCAACTTATTCAAATCATTGGGAAAGGGAAAAAATAATATGTAAGATAAAATGATTAGTAAGGGTTATATACAATGGAATATATTAGGAGTAAATAAAACATAATCAATATGGTATATTAGATAACTGAAAACCCATGGAATTTTATAAATAACATCATCAGGGAAAATAAATTGGAATGATTAAATAATGATCAAATACAACATATAAATAATCTCATGTACTTGAAACATATAATTGTAAGTCATAATGATTAAAATAACCATATGGAAACCAATAACTATTCTTATAATAATTGAACACATTATAAAGGTCAACATAAACATACCTTGAAGGTCTCATAGCGAAAAATCATTCATAAATGTGTAATTTGTCCTCGAAAGACACAAACTAGTTTTCCTCATGAGTCTCACTGATTCTTTAAAAGTATTTAGTGGTACATGACCATAATATACTATGTCCAATGAAATAATATTATTAAAAGTCTGAATATAAATATAATACATAATCCAAAAATATTTATTCTGAAAAATAATCAAAATAATTGTTAATATTTCACCAGTTTAAATTGATAATGAAAAATAAAGAGAAATAATAAGGATTGTATCATTAAAACATATCCCCATTGGAGAATATGTAAAATAATGGGTTTTCATTGGTGAAAAATATAAATACTATGAAATTTTCATTAAAAAAATAATTAGGTAAATAAACTTTTCATTTTCAAAATGACAATTAAAAACAAAAAATTCACATAATATTAGGAAAAATATATTCATTTAAAATAGAGGGAAAATTTTGAAATGGAATCCTCAAAAAAAATATTTGGTTATAATTGTAGAATATTATATTCATATCCTATATGTTAAAAATAATTCCTTCAACACTTTTGTATGAAATTTCCAAAAGTTCCTAATTATAGAATTGATAAGACTATTTATTTTAAACCATTTTTTAAAAGTAAATTTTTTTCTAATTTTCATTAATAATTCATTGGATAATAGAAAAAACGTTTTTCAAAAAAATTAATGGAAAATATGAAGAGAGAAGAAAAATATCTTCTACCGATTAGAAAGACATAGAGATATTTCCCTTAATATCATTATATCGGTATCATGAGTACATAAAGATGGAAAAAGAGAGAATTTTTTTTAATTATATAATTAATTATAAGCTAAGAAAATATATTGAATTTAGGATAGAAATACTTAATAATTCTTCAACTGAAATCATAAATATATACAATCTCGAATAAAAATGAGATTGTATAATATACCATTACCCCTATGGTGATTTATGATCCATAACCCCCATGAAATAATATCTTTAAATGAAACATAAAATACCATGAATACAAAAAGATCAATAAAATGACATATTAAATGGATTTATATAGACTTCAAAAAATAAAAAAGTGTTGAGTATGACATATGTCTCACAAAAGGAAAAGTGAAACAAGAAACCATTACCTCAGTTTAGACATCATTTGTGCATCATCAAATCTCATTTATAATAAATATCGATTTATTTTAAATATATTATAGAACCATATTAAATTATTTCATATCATATATTGTTTACATATAACATTTTATTACCTTTTTATTTATAATTATTTTTGAAAATCATAGTTCCATGTGACAACTGCATCTCCTTCCATATATGTGTTAGTTTGATTGTTTTGGTCCTTTTGTTTTGATCATGATTAAATCAAATCCATAATTATATTAATTATTCTAATAGAATATATATATACCCAATATTTTAATATCTATAATCTTTTATAATGATTTGATACCAAAAAATGAATTTCAACATTCATGGAAACAATAGAACATATGTATGCATGGACAATGCTTTCAATTTTTGAAAGATGGAATAAAATAAAGTAGAATAATAATTTGACATTAAATAAAACTTAACATATCATTTAAATAATATATATTATTTCAATCTATCCTTATTACAATCCATGTAACATAAAAATGAAAAACAATTACATCTCCTCGTGGAGGCGGTAGTCCACACATACATTTGAGAGAAGTTATTATTTTCCAATGAATTATAAGGTGAGTAGGTAGATATGATATTATATTTTTTGTCATAAAATAATTTCATAATTATCATATATAAACATTAAACCTATCATAATAATCATCTATAAAATAAAGTAGTGAATATTTAATTATATTTCTAAGTGGAGACAGTAACTATTATGTATGCATGATAAATTCATTCACATTCCTTTTTATTGAAAAGAGGATGGATAATTGTGGTTTCATAATAATAATGATAACATATTAAGTATTTTTTGGAAATTTACATTTATATTATATAATAAATACAAAATATTTAGGGGAGGTTGAAGATGAAATAAATTGGTAGAGGTCGGGTAAGTCAATTACTTCTTCTTCTTCAGGAGACCTCCATTAGACCCTTTTCATACGAAACAACACGTCGGTGTTTTGGGGTGACCATTACATCTATAACATGTATAAGTATATTTAAAAGATTAATTGGTTGTTATATTTGAGTTTGGTTTCATAATTTGGTGTATTTAATTAATAGAAGGGCTTTTAGTTATATTGGAGGGAAAGGACACACATAGAATTATTAAAAAGATTAAATATAACTAATTTATTATCATAATAAATGATTAAAAATGGAAATATATTCAAATATAACGTATTATATGATTTAAATATCATCAAAAATTAAAATTTGGATACCTTTATTTTTATTTTAAGCCTTATATTTTGGTTTAACAACTTACTTTACCAATTTTAACATTTACTATGGTCACAACTTTGTCATTCATAATAAGTTATAATTTTAGTTTTATGGTGAAAATTGACTCATTAAAGGATAATGGGTGTTATTAATGACCATATCTCATCCACCATATCCTATTTTATGATTCCAATTATTTTTAGTTAATTTAATACAATATTATTTTCATAAAATATCAATATTTTCATTTTTCAACTTATTAATTTCATTTCACTCTAAATACAATAAGAAAAATATTTTTTTAATTATAATTGTTAAGTCAAGTCATGCATCATCATAGTGATGTGTATTTATCACCCTGAATACCATTATTTCAATATTGGATGACCACCACCAACCTGGTTGGTGATGTTTGATCGTTGATTAAAATGGGGTGATAGATTTCTATGTATCCTTCCATGGATTCCACCACGGAGCTCATATTTCTGTCTAAGTTTCCCTTGTATAAATGATTAATGTTCATAAAACCCAAACCTATTCCATCTCATGGTGGAAAGCACTGCTTCTATCTTAATAGGGATGAAACATATGGTTGAAGTGGATGGTAACATAAGAAATGATTAGGAATTTCTAGAAATTGCGTGTGTTGGGAACTTATAAAGTCTTACAATTTTGGAGGTCATCTCATGCATGATTCATCCCAATTTTCAAACTCAATGATTCCCATTTCAATCATGGAGTATTTTATGTCGAGGTTTTATTGTTCTCGGTCTTTTTACCATAGGCATCACATGTTTATTGTATGGGGTGGAGATTCTGGATCAGTTAACCAATTTAATGTTTTATGGGGATGGGTGGGTCATATGATTACCCTATATTGAGGATAGGTGGGTCACATATTTATATTCTTATAGTGACATGTGGTAATGGATTTTTTATATTTTGGGTAGGATGGTCATATGTTTAAAATATTATGGGGATATGTTGGGTCACTGGTTTAACATTTGTTAGGGACTGGTGGGTCAAATGATTAATGTCTTCTATCTATATTTTTGTTATAGTTTTGACTTCATGTGGGGACTGGTGGGCCAGAGGATTAGTGTCTAATGGTAATATGCCTTTCATAGGATTAATGTCTTAGGGAAATAGTAGATTCATATGTTTAAAATCTTGTAATATTAGGTGGGTTATATGTTTAACATCATGTGTGAACATGTTTATCAAAATTTAAAATCCTTTTAGAGAAATGGGGATTATGTGTTTAACAAGTTGTGGGGACATGTGGGTGGTTATGAGTTTTACCATGGGAGGATTCCACACATGGAATATGGGGATTTTTTGATAATCTTGATTAAACCTTGGAGAGGTATCCTCGATGTGATTCCATGTTAGTATGGAAAATTATGGAGGTTTCCAACATACCCTATTGGGGAAACAGGGATCAAAATCCACATAGTTCACTTCGATAGTTTAAGGTTTTTCAGATTTCACCGTTCCATGAATTTCAACATCATAAGAAATAACACTTTTTTTAAGGGATAATTAATGAGAGATGGTGTGGGGATTACATGTCAAGGCTTCCTATGGGTGATAACTAGATAGTTAAATATAATAGAAGTGGGATAGTGGAATAAAATGATGACTATACATGGGTCATCCCATGATCATCACACAAGGTAGGGCTTCAACATCAAATCCTGTGTTGAGGATGTTTCTGTGTAGTTTAACATCCTATGACTAGGATGTTACATATGAGTTGGGATTATGAAGCTAGGATTCTCAGGTGCTGTTAGAAGAAGTAATGGTATTAAGGAATATTACAAAATTGGAATCTACCTGGGATCTTCTAGGAGAAATGATATTATAAATTGGATTACAAGTGACAGCTACATAGGTGCTACTGGGAGGAGTGATGGGGTGGATGGGGTATCATCTCATGCATATAACATAATGCATCTCATTCTCATCTCATGAGGAATCTTATATATATTTCATAGAGAATCCTATTATCATTTCATAGGGTAATTCCTTATTTTAAGATCATATAAAATCATGTTGTTTCAAGGATTACTCATTGATATACCAATTATATCATCTTAATGTTAGGTCATGAGGGAATCTCAAATTCCGGATTTGTCAAGGGATATGACTTGGGATTGCACATGAGGAGGATTCACATGGTGGATGTTTCGGAATATTATGGATACATCTTGGGATTTCACACTAGGGATTCACATTTTCCTTCCTCATTTTAGTTTATGGGGGCATATGAGTGTACTGATGGGTTAAGGAAAATAATTGGGGCTTCTATATGAGGTGGAAGAATGTGGTTTATATATATTAATAGTAATAATATATCTGTATATTTCACTCTAGGTCATCCTTTTCATCTTCCTAGTGTTTTTTCATGAGATAATATTTTCATGATGATGGAATGAGGTATATTATTGGGTCTTACACCTTATTAGGTGACCAATGGGGCCTGTTTGTAGGTCATCACATGATCTTAACATATTTCATCTTATATTTGACACATAAGAATCATGTTCTTGTCATAGGAGGCATCCTATTCTCTACACATAGGGTATACTGATCTTTAAAATCATATACAGAGGACTATGATGATGGTATCATGATCAAAACTTGACAAAAATTACTCTAGATAAATAAGGAATATCATGATTACCACTCAAGGCAGCCTATACATTCCTTATGGGGAATACTAAATTTTAGAATCATGTAGTGAGGACCATGGATGTTGTCTCATGATCATTCCATGAGTCAACTTCCATGATATACGTATGAAATATTGTTCTTTCCACATGAGTCATCTCATCATTTCAACTTTGGGAATTCTATAGTTTATTACCAAGTGTTGAAGACTACTATGTATAATATTACTAGAAATGGTTGGTACGGGACATAGGATAAAGAGTCCCCTTCTGGTTCAACCTGGAATAGGAGTCAGGTGATGGGGTTATATAAAATTATTGAGGAATATTTTGACTTAAGGTATTTACATAATCCAATGGGAGAATCTCAACTCTTGAGACAAGAATTGGAAAGAGATGAGTATATAAACTATAGGTATTTCATGGTGTCTACAAGAGTATTTCTACTCTTTGAATCTTAAGGGGTGTCAGGATTATATAAGACACAAACATATATGTCCTCAACCTCTCTTAGGAATCTTGTAGTGTGACTCTGTTTTCTTCACGAGGGCCATTCATACAAGTAAAGGGACTTTGATGGAGGCTTATGACTAAAAACCAACATTGATCCCAAGGGGGTGGATGAAAATGACCCATAGTATATACTATCGAGTTCAAAGGTAGTAAGTTCCAAAAAATAGAGGTTCATAATGATGATTAGAATTCTTGAAATTATGATCAATTAGAGGAGGGGTGAAAATTTATATGGAAAACACTATTACATGAAACATTGAAGTTTAATTAAACTAGTTGTTTCTCAAGGAAATGTCATCTTACATGAGTCATGTTATTCAGGGATATAGGTTTCAAAAAACATTATAAAACACTGACCTTCATATATAAGATCTAACGTGAGGTAATTAATGAATGACTACCCATCATTAAATTATATATGTGAATTAATGAAAATCTTTGGATTTTTGAAAATTTAGAGTGTGATGTCACAGCTCGGAATATACTCGTCTTAATAATGACTTGAGGGATTTGTGAAATATTTAGGCCTTCATGGATGAAGTGGTTCTGTGGATAGATAAATATTATATGGAGGATACTACCTCATCCTCCATGCAACCATGTGAAATCTGTGAATCTGCAATATATTGCATAGCATGAACAAATTTCACATAAGTTTTATTTTCTCAAAATATTAAGATTCATTAAATTATAAGATTCACAATGGATTTTTGTTTTTTAAAAAATCATTTTATTGAAATTTTGTAATTCATTATAGAATCTCCCATGCTATACCTTTTTGTAGTAAGAATTTAAATGGCCATAAATTCTGATTTGAAAGTCCATTCAATATCCACAACTGATAAAATCAAATACTATGAACTGAACTACATTTCCTTATTAATTTTAGCTGTTTTTAATCCATTCATGGATGTATTTTATTTTCCAACGAAAAGTACACCCCCCCTAAGAATGGTGTCTAAAAAGTATGAGAAGGATAAGGTGGACTTGATTATGGGGAAATCACTGAGGAAAAAACCTTACCATGAGGCCCATTGTGTAATGACTTGTACTTTCTTTGGTTTTATATTTATAAATTAATTGGGAAAATTCTGAGACCAGGCACTGAAATGGCATGTGATTTTGAGGCCATGGGTTCTCGGAATGATACTATGATTTTTATATTATTTGTAATAATGTGCACGGAAAATCATTCATCGAAATGGGAAAAATATCTAAATGGTTGTCCGTATCAAAAATCTATGGGCACTGTTGCATTCATAGAAACAAATTTAACTAAGGTGGGTCTTAACATCAGCCAGTGCAGGATGAATATGAAAGTTAGATATTGGACATAAGAGTCATTAGAGTATTTTAATAAAAATATTTTATTGGATGCAATATCTTTTTTATTTTTTTAATGATGCTTTTTTGAAGAATTCAGGGTTATCACCACAACCCAGGGATTCCTCTAAGGCATGGAAGTAAACTCTCTTGATGATGAACGTTGGTGGATCGAGGATCAACAACGATGTGAATCACCATTCTTTGCCAATGACATATCATACCATGAGGAAAATTGTCGATTATAATTTTTTTTCATTTCCTTATTAGATTCAAATTATGAATATAGACTAACAAATGAAAATTTTAATCTATGGTTCAATCATTCTTGTGGGATTGATGACATCTTTTCATGATTTTGAATGGGGATTTAAATCTATGTGTCGATTTGTTCATCGTTAAAAATTTAACAAGAATGGATCAACACCAACATGAACATGACCATGATCCATTCATTTGGAATTCATGTGATTTATTTATCCCTACACAATATATTTCATTCTATGTATGTTCTTCCCTCTTGAAAATCATACATGAATGATAGACTGATTCACCTTTATCCATGGTTCAACAGTGTTAGATCGAAGGTTTTACCCAATGACGGAATTGTATTTTTGTGATGGGAGCATGGTACAGTTCAAGATAGGTTCTATATAATGATGGAAAAAGGTATTCCACCATAAGGGAAGAAGGTAGTGATGGAAGGACATGGATGATGGGGTCGTTCCAGTGGAGTGTGATGCAGTGATAGGTTGTCGGCAAGGCGGTCGGTGGCAGAATGAGTAGTCTTTTATAGGGAGCTGGTCCATGAATATCCAAATATAATGGGCCACCAGCAGGGAGTTAGGTCACAAATATAGGATTAGGTCTAGGAAAGACTACTTCGAAGGGAGCCCAAGGTAGCAGGGGGGATGGGTGCAGACCAGGGGGTGTGGAAGGTTTCCACATTGCTGAAGGGAGACACATCAGGAGTCGATGCATGCACAATGGGTGGTCTGTAAGTAACTAGTGGTAGTGCAAAGCTACGGGGCAGATGGGACATAGTGAATGACTGTGATGACCACATTTTTTCTACATTTACTAGTTGAAGGCATACTATCCATGGGGTCACATGTGTTATGGAATAACTATCTTATATGTGCAGGCTAGTACAGAGGGGTCAGGTCGTTCAAGCATCTCAGTGGGCTAGGACAAGTTGCATATTGGGATGAGTCTAGTCAGTCTAGTGGGGCATGATGGTTTGGTAGGGGACAAAATGGGTTGGGTCAGTCGAACTGGGTCAGGTCGGGTCCGTCAGCCTAGACCCAGGTTAGGCCTTCTCAAAAAAAAATTTATAGCATTCAAATAGGGTGTCTATTTGAAGAGTTGTTTTCTACATTGGAAACCATATGATGATAATTAAATTTTGATATATACTATGTGATTTTTAATGGATGTTGGTTTATGACCTAATGAATTGATGTGTTGTTTCTCCCAAAACAAGTACACTACAAGCAGAATCAAGCAAGAGTTGTGACATAATTCCTATGTGACTTGTGGGATGCATGAACCATTAATGGTTCATGTTCCATCGTTTCTCTTTTCTCCATCAAAACTCTATGTTCCATCAATGTTCTATGCACCATCAATGCTATGGGAACCATCGACGCTCTAGCACCATCGACACTCTGTGAACCATGGATGCTTTATGTGCCAATGAATATTTTTGCACCATGGATGCTCCATGAACCATCAACACTCTATGAGTCATGGAAATTCTGAGATCTATGGAACTAAAACTAAATATACTTCTCTTCATACTTTAGACTTATACATTTTTGGCCTGACCGTATTGTCAGTACGTCGGGTCTTTCCTTTGTGGTGTATTTCATGAGTTTCCTTTTTTGTATACTTCATTTAATAATTTGTGGTATTTCTTTTTTTGGTTTTTGGGTGTTCTTTTGAGTATTATTTTACTCGCCCAATCACATACTTTTCCAACATGTCTCATGTCTTGAGCAAACAATAGACACTATTAAGGTGTTTTTGGTGGACTAGGATGAGGTGGTTCTTTGGAGGATATGAAAAATGTGTTGTGCTCCTATGACTTTAAGAATCTATCATACAATCTATATCAGTTTTAAGCCAAAATGTATTCTTCCAAAACCTGTCCTTTTATTTTTTTAAAACTCTATTATTTAATTTATTGTTTTATGAAAATATTATTCCAAATTAGCTCTTCTTTTCAGAGTAAAATAGTATTACTCTAAAGAATTCATCGATGATTTTTTAGGTAATTTTCATCTATTTAAACACCCTTCTTGAATCATTTTTTATTTGGATTAACCTATTATTATTACCATATACCATATTACATTAAATTTTTTATGATCAGTTTGAGTATGGATATGCCATCTTGATACCATTCACCATACAACTCATAATGGTTAGTGATTATGTCTAATGATTGGGGAAAGTTTTTTCATATATTCATATTGGTTATGATTACCCCATTCATATGTGGAATGAATTGGACTTGGGATGTTATGTGTGGAACTGTCTATAGCCCCTTGATGCATCCTTAGGTCTCATGATAGAAAATAGAATTGGGGTTTGGTCTTGGCATAACTCTAGTATTTGCTAATGTCTTGGCCGAGGCCTTAAAAATATGTTTTCGATGACCATATTTCAGAATTCCCTCATTCTAATAATACTAATTGATAAACTATGAGATTATATGACTAGTAAAATATCCATGGTTATGTTCTGTTATCTTATAATCATTTAAATAGATTTATGTAATATTTTTCATTCCTTTCATATTATATTCAAGAATATTTTTTTTAAAATGAATGTTTTTTAGTTATTCACCATGCATAATGTCTATGTTTATGATAACGTCCACTATATTTCCTAAACATTATGATCATCTAAGATCACACCTTTTTTATATTTTATTTTTTCCCAGGATGAGAACATGAATATTATTTCGAATGACTTGTACGGATAATCTATGAGTTTACTAGTGTTTCCAAAAGAGCTATAATGATGTTTTTTCCTTAATATTTATAATGTATATATTTGTTTGTATCTAATTTTCCAAAATTAATCAACTATTTGGTTTTTCATGATTTCCAATCCTTTTAAACATAGAAATTTGTTAATATAAGGCATCGGATCTTGGAAACATGGGTTCGGGACTTTATAGTTGATCTCAGAAGAACTTTTTGTAGAAACCTTGCAAACTGTATTAAAAAATTTCAAATTAGGGAACAAAACCCTGAGATAGACACTAAGGATAAGCATAAAAGAATATCATATAATTTGGTTAAGGTGTTTATTATGTGGATATTTCTAGAAAATACATCCATATATGGAAACTGAAAATGGACATGGTTCGGGGAAAAATGCACATAGGAGTAATAACTTCAACATGGTGTTTTGGGCCTAACATAGGGTAACTACGTACTCAACAATGGTACTTAATAAACACATTTTTTTATTCCTAGGGGTTATTCTTATGATAATTTATTTTCTATTTACAAAACATTATGATGCATTTAATTGTGAATATCTCCCCTAAAAAAATTCTTGGGATTATGATCTTAGATATGCATAAAATTACAATTTATGTTATATGATTTCCTAGTTCTACATTATGCATTATGATTCATAGCCTAATTTAGTGTGTCCCATTATTGAGAAATTTATCCGAGTGAAAGGGATGGAAATAGAATGAATTCATGTATCCCATGTAGGGATTGGCCTCCTATGCATGATAATGATGTTTTCTCAAGAGATGAGACTAGTGTTGATACACTTATAACTATACTGGGACAATTGAATCAGTTTATAAACAATAATCATACCTACATGGTGCATCATGATCCATAACATGGAGGGAAAATGTTAGAACACTTTATACAATAACAACCTCTATTATTTAACGGGACTATAAACACTTTCATATAATAGAAGTTGGTAATTTCATTGGAGAATATATTTCTTTCTTTGGGAAGTAAATAAATGAAAAATGTTGACATAGAAATTTGTAATCTATCAAAATATTATGATCAATGGTGGATATTGATTCAAAATAGAAAGAAGGGTGATGATATTGAAAATATTGAATGAAGGAATTTTATGTAAATTTTTCTAGAAAAAGATTTTCATCACGAATATTGAGACGAAATGGAAATACAATTCTCGAATGTGAGGCAAGAGGGTATGAGAATATCTCTAAGTATGAATCTGACATTAAAAGTCTATTCACGTTTTGTGGACTATATATAGAATAAAAGAAGACATATCAATTGATTCTTTGATGGTTTAAAATTATTCCTCTGAAGGCCACTAATTTCCCAAAATTTCCCATCATACAATGATATTGTATATTGTGTAATTAGGACAGATAATGAATTATCCATATCATATGACTTTAAAATAAAGAAATATAAGAAGATGGTGGTGGAGGAAATAATGGATAGTGAGAATAAGAAAATAGAGTTTTATAACATGTGATACCTATGGAAGGAAAAACACAATAGCCTTATTAAAAGTAAAAGTATTCGGTTACAGGTGTAGAGAAAAAGGCCACAAAGATATTGGTTGTAAGGAAAAGAAATAATCTTTGAATGTTTAATGATACAATTTTATTGATATGGGATAATATGAAAATTATTGTCTAAAGAGTCATGGAAACATTCCATGGAAAAAACCATGGGTTCAAGGAAAATCCTATGAAATAAAAATATCCAAGTTTGACGTTCTAAATGATGTAGTTGCAGGTATATTAATCATCTCTTCAAATTTTGGTTAAGTTTTATTTCATTCTAGTTCATCGCTTTCCTTTATATCTTCACATTTTTCATCAGAAATTAGATATTTCCAATTCTCCAAAACAAAGTTATTTGTCAATCAAAACATCTAAGGGGAGTCTCGTTGCAGCAAAGATGTGTCAGGAAGTTCCCATTATGGAATATAAATGTTTTTAATATAGTTATTTCATCGTCATACCATTGGTTAACTTTTACATAATCCATGGTATGGATTGGATTTCAAAATCTGATTCAAAAAAACAATTGAAATAGGAATAAAATTATGATTTTTGAGGAAGGTATAGAATCTAATATATTTATATCAGAGACATCACCATCTGATATTTATCTAGATCCACCCCCAGTAGCTCTATAGAATTGTATTATGGGAGAGTAAGATAACATAATATCAATGTGAAAGGAATGAAATATTCAAATTGAGGATGTACCTACTATGAAAGAATACACTGATGTCTTTCTAGAGTATTTACCAGTACATATTTTGGAGTGGGAAATTTAGTTTTCAATTAATTTAATTACTTGTGCATGGAATATATCAATGTTTTCATATAGAATGGCCACATTAGAATTAGTAATTCTAATGAAATAACTAGAGGAATTTAGTGATAAATTATTTATCCTCCCTATTGTTTCTCTGTGGGCATCCCCTATGCTCTTTTTTCAATGATAAATATGGAGCCATGGGAATTCACATTGATTATAGTGAAATAACTTCTACTATGAGAAAGAAAAAATGTACCCTACCTTTTAATGATCATTTATTTGATCGATTTCATGGTGCTAAAATATTTATTTAAATATTGGACGTTGAACTAGAAATCATCAATTGCATGTGAAGAAAAAATATATTCCAATGATAGCATTCCAAACTAGGTATAGACATTACGAGTTTACAGTAATTCTTGTTGGACTGACTAATGAAACCTCTATTTTGATGGATCTAATGAAAATATTTCCCAAAGAATATCTAAAAGAATTAATTGTGGAATTTATTGATGATATCTTGGTATAATCCCAAAGCAGTGAATATCATGATAATCACATGCGCATTCTTCTGAATATTGTTAGAAGAAAGTTATATAGGAAATTTAAAAATAGTGATTTATAAATTGAAACAATATATTTTATTGGCCTTATTGTCACTATGGATGGAATATTATTTTATCCTACAAAGAAAAAGGAATTTTAGTAATGGCCTACTCAAATAAACATAACTAAGGTACATAGTTTTATTGGTTTAGGAGGTTTTAATCTTTGCTTTGTTTAGAAATTTTCCCAAATAGCTGACATATTAACCAAGCATACTTTTAAAGTTGTTATGTTTGTATGGACTAAATAATGTGTTGAATGTTTTTGAAAATAGAATAATTCCTTAGTGAATGCACTGATCCTAACTCTTTCATTGGTAAATGGTGGATTTGTGATTTATAGTGATGCATCAATGGAAGGACATGGTTGTCCCATTATAAAGAATGGAAGAGTTATTGTCTATTCATCAAGGTAGTAAAAACATTAATAAAATTATCCATCTATTTATCTTGAGTTTTCAATTATAATATTTTCCTTGATGTTATGGACACATTATGTCTATGGTGAAATATGTGAGATATAGACACATAACAAGAGATTGAATTATATCTTATCACCGAATGAATTGAACATGAAGAAAAGAAGATGGCTTGAGCACCTCAAGGATTATTATTATTCTATACACTACCCCCATGGTAGGTAAATAAAGTTGAAGATGTATTGAGTAGGGAGGATCATGGAGTTCTAATTAAAATGGGGATTGAAAGGGGTCCTAAGTTCATGGATCCAATCAAGATGAATTTGGAAATTATTAACCAATGTGAAACATCATTACTTTTTCAATTTGTTTCCCAACCATCTTTATTACAATATATTAAGCGTTATTAGCTTGATGATGAGAATCATCAAAAGAAAATTAATACTTTGAAAGATGCGATGTTTGAAAAAAAATTTGTATGAAGATAGAATTATGAAATTTGGTAATAGAATTTGTGTTCCCTCCATACCTGAGCTAAAAAAAGAGTTATTGGAGAATATTCATAGCTAAAATTTCATTATACACCCTGGTAGCACTAATATGTATAAAGATTTGAAGAAAAATTTCTATTGGGATAATATGAAGTATAAAATTGTTGATTATGAATCAAGATGTTCAGTCTTTCAGTATGATAATGAAGAAAGACAACATCGTATAAGAGTCTTGAAACCTCTTCCTATTCCTATATGGAAATGGATTGAAATCACTACGAATTTTTTCACTAGATTACCAAAAATTATAAGAAATAATGATGCAATATGATTGATTGATGATCAACTTACCAAAATCGGTGTATTTCTACGCTATAAGGGTGTATTTTTAACTAGAGATCTTTGCACGAATCTATATTAATAAAGTTGTAACACATCATGGAGAAACTCCTTCGATTGTGTTTGATTGTGATCCATGATTTACATCGAATTTCTAGAAATGTATTTAGAAATGTTTGGATACTAATTTTCATTTGATTACTTCATGTAAAACTAAAACTGATGGACATTAATAAAGGATTATACAAACATTACAAGACTTGTTGAGATCATGCTCACATTATTTTCAAGCTATGTTAGATCATTATTTACCTTTAGTGGAGTTTTTTTAGAACAATATTTTTCATTCTAGTATTCAAATTGCACTATATAAAGCACTGTTTGGAAAGATATTTCATACACCAACATGATGGGATGAAGTTGGTGAAAGGAAGCTTGTAGGCCCAGAGCTTGTGGAGGAAATGACAATTAATTTACAGATTGTTCCATTTAATATGAAATAATTTTAAAGAAGGAAAAAATAGATATGTTGATAATAAAATAAAGAATGTTTAATATCAAGTGGGTGATTATTTTTTTATAATAGTATCTCCATGTAAGGGTGTTATAATATTTGGGAAGAAAGGGATATTTATCCCTAGGTACATTGGTCATTTTGAAAATATAGGGAGTATTGGAGTTGTGACTTATCATTTTGAAATTCCAAATTGCCTTTCTATGTTACATAATGGGTTCCACATCTCTTTGTTAAGGAATTTTATAATAGACCCAACACATGTACTCACTTATGAAGGAATATAATTGGAACCAGACATATCTTACTATGAAGAGCTTATCTATATTTTGGTTCGTAAAGAACTAGTTTTGAGGAATCCGATGATTCAGTTGGAAAGGTAAATTAGAAGACATAAAATTGAAAATCTGACATGTAACCCCAAGGAAATTATGATGAAAATCTACCAAAATATTTTAATAAGGTATTATTATAGAAATTTCGAATAGGAATTTTTGTAAGGGGGAATAATGAAACATTCCATGGATTTAAAAATAAATTTAATAAATAATGTAATGCCTAAAACATTCAGTCTCAATGAAACAACACTTTATTATTATAACCTAGATATTAAACATTTTTCCCACGATTGTATTTTGAATTTTGAAAAATGGACATATGCGGTTGTTAGCAGTAAGATATTTCGAGTTTGATAAGATCAACATAATATTTTGTTGAATATTAACATGACCATAGGAATAGTAATATGACCCATAGGAATAGTAAAATGACCAAATAAATAGTAACCACACCCAATAAAGTGTAAATAAAATTTAGGCATCTTATAAATAAATTTATGATATAATTATATCATGTTATAAGTAATTGGATGTTTCAATTAAGTGTTTGTATTGTTGTGAATAACAAAAATTAAATAACATTTTATAATTATTAAATTGATTAAAAGAAAAATTAATTTTCGTAAAATGTATTCATAACTCGATATTTTGTTGTCATATGATTTTATTATAATTTAGTGAGACCTATGTTAAAATTTCAAGGTGTTTTAAAATCAGTTTTAATTTTAACTATATTTTTTTAGTAAATTAATGATTTTATGAAATAATAATGTTCTTATATTTAGAAAAATAAAATTTAAAAATTTGGATTTAATTTTTGTATTATACACATCAGAAAATGGATAGGGTGAATTTTTTGGATTTTATTAAAATACGTGATTGTTTGGTGAATATTGAAATATGGAAATTTTCAGTATAAAGTCATTATAAGAAAATTACATTTTCCCTTGATTCATAAATTATGATGTCACCCTTTGTTAGAACTCAAATGAACTTATTAAAATTTTTAATCATAATAATCTACACTATTAGTTGTCTTGAGAAAAATAATAAAATAATGAATAAAATTATGAGAAATTACCCCTCACCTCCACTTAAAAAGCAGCTTCACCCCTTCCCCTCTTCTCTTCACACATCTATGAATTTAATCATTTTTTATTTATACCCAAATCCTCTCCCCTAGTCTCTCCCCAAATCTAAAATCTCATAGTCTTGGAAAAATACTAAAACCCCTTCCATTAAAGAGGTTATCATAATTGATAATTCATGAGGAAAATCCTATACTTATTTCATTTAATTTCATTTGATTTTATTTTATTTTATTATTAAAACCTCACATCCTCTTTAAAAGTGATATATATAACTACAATATCATTAATATACTAGAATTATATCATGTTAATGTAATATCATTATCAATAACTTTCTCTCTCTATTTTATTTTACAAATAAAATCACTGTCTGTGAGTCGCCTATTTACAACCATCATGGATAATAAATTTTTGACCTTTTATATATCATTCAAAGTAGGTCATGAATACAATTTTGTTATTGAACATGATTATAAAATTTTTATTATGTATTATTTAATGTTCTAGATCTATTATATATATAATACTAATTCATACAACAAAACTAGTTCGAGATGATGGAAATACCCCCATAATAATCTGAATGATGAACACTAATGTTTTATCTAATAAATAATCTTAATACCGTATAAAAAATTAATTATATATCCATTTTACATTCCAAACGTTCATTTTTATAAAATAAATTCTATTCTGGTGATTTATATCTATTCTATACGAACATCAATAGTTATTTATAAGTATATCGATAATGAAACCCAAGGAAACATAATCTCATGAGCAATAAAACAATATATTATTACTCATCCAAAAGACTATTAATAAACATGATGAAATTATAATAAATTAGATAAATTAAGATAATTTTATGAATTAAATAATTAATGGATTGAATTTTATTATCTAGAGAATTAAGATAATGTGCAGAACACATTCATACATATGGTAAGGGGTTTCAATTCTCGCTTTTATTTCTATGAGATTTCCATTATTCATCACATATTTATGGTATGTGGTGTTTATATACATCTTATTGAGGTTCCATATCATTGATCTTTTTATAATCATGGTATTAAATACCTTATTTTATGCTCATTAATTTTATGGGTCATATGGTTTCATTGATTACAAAGTGGTTAGTGTTCTCTTCGCAAACATCCATTTTCATTCGGGTCGTGATTTCTTCTTCTATGAAACAATGTAATTATTCAGTTATTTATATCAATTTTATATGTTATGGTTATATGTTCTAAAATCATGTATTTTTATCAATTTTTAATTCATTTGATGGAAAAAAATTAAATGGGTCCCCTTCTCTATTCTTTACGATAATCAAGCCCGATTGAAAGGAACTTCACAATTTCTTAAATACTTTAATGTGCAACATATAATCTATTTTAAGAAATCATTATTTTTATAAAACTACACATTTTATCAATTAAAATTATCTTAGTTAAAAAAAATTATTACAATATTACTCCAAAAGAACTCTTCTATTCAATGTAATAGAGTATTACACTCATGAATGTTTCATTGATTTTATTAAGGAATTTTAATCTATTTCAACACCCATGTTTAATATTAAGATTTATTGGGATTAACCACTTATGATTATAATATCCCATGTTCTATTAAATGGTTTATAATCAGTTGGAATATGGATGTGCTATCTTGATACCATTCACAAAAATACTAAGAATGGATAATGATTATGTCTACAGATTGGGAAAAGTTATTTCATATGTTTATTTTGATTATGATTATCAATATTCACATGATGAATGAATTTTACTTAGAATGTGATTGGTGGGCCTGATATATCCCATTATTCCATCAAATGTCTCATGAGAGAAAATAGAATTAGGTTTTCATTGAGGCCTTACCCAAGTATTTTTAGACGACTTGGTCGTGTCCATGACAATTTGTTTCATATGTCCGACATTGTGAATTCCCTCGGTATAATAATAGTAATTTGTAAACTGTGTGATTATTGGACTACTAAAATATCCATGTTTAAGATTCATTCTCTTATGATCATTTATATTTTTTTATTTTATCATCTTTCATTCCTTTCATATTGTGATCATGTTTATTTTTTAATGGAATTTGTTTTTTGTTATTCACCATGGCTAATGTTTGTGTTTATGATAACTTCTATTGTACTACTAACACATACTAAGAATCTGAGCTCACCCCTTCCTTATATTTTATTTGTCCCTATTATGTGTAAATGAATATTATTATTAATTACTTTAAGGAATAATCTAAGACTTTATGGATGTTTTTACCTTCATGTTGTAATTTAACTGTTATGTTTGTATCTGGGGTCCAAAATTACTAAACTACTTGATCCATTATGATGTGATTTCCTTATAAACATGCCAATTTATTAAAAAAATGCATCAACTCTGGCCAATTGGTTTCAAGATCATTACACTATAAACCAATGTAAAATCCATCCTTATGAGTTAACACTTTTATCTCCAAACATCCTATTGACCTTTTCATCCAAAATCACTCCATGGATTCAAAAACTCCCAAATCATGTATTATAATATTTCCCCATAATTCTTAATGATGCAGGAATATTCTTGGGAATATTTTTCTAAAAAAGGAAAATCATTTATCACTCGGTTGAAGCTATGTGACCTTTAAATATATCCAATGAACACCCTTGATATATGATGTTAATCTATATGGTCCAATACATAGTTTCATTAAATTAAACTAAATGATTCATTGACCTTATTTTATGTAAGGAAATTTTTTCTAATATTGTTTCTTCATTCATTTTCATTGTCGATATATATGACCTCTTCATTTTAATACATAATTCCCTTGACAATCCACCTTTGTGGTATTTTGAAATATGAGTTTTCACAAACTACCTGGCTATTGGAAATGGATGGACAATGTCTTGAGGATAGATTTGTTTGACTATGCATAATATTCCCCAGTTTCCTCTACATAAATCTCATAAAAATGTATTATCAATCAAAGTGAAATTTTATCTTTATAAGATACTTATCATATCTATGTATTCCTTCCAAAACATCATGTTGGAAACTATTTTCTGTGGTTACACCTTGAATAATTATCCCATATTATGTTTTTTATTGTTAAATCATAAAACAAGTGTCTAAGAAAACACCATATTCATGACTGGAAAATATTTGGAAATATTTATCCAATAAACCCATGCTTAGATCATCCCCAAATATTTCATGTTCAATAAAGTTCAATGTAAAACATCATGGATTTTTTATGGATTAAAATACATAACATCCCATAAAAAGATACATAGTTCTCTCAAGGTTGAAAACCCTCAATAATCACCATGGGTAAAATTAGAGTCCTAGCTCACTACCCATACTCCTTTCATTGTTTTAGAAAAAATAAGAAATAAAAATGAAAACGGAAAAAAACACGTTAGGTTAAAAACCGAAAAAGGGGAGCCTAAGAAATAGACAAGCCACACCAACTAAACTCACTACATAATGAACTTAGGAAAAAATCAATGACATAGTAGAAAACAAAATACCATTTTAGGGTTCACCATGTAACCCTAGAAATAGTAGCAACCAGGAAAACAAAAACTCGTGGCTTATAAAAAATATTAGATCACTATGTGATTTTTTCAACATGACCATCCTATGTTTTAATTGATATTGATAACACTGATGTAACAATTCAGGTTACCTAGGATATTATCTTTCAAAACACATTGAAAATTATTACTTATTCGCATGACATGTTGAGATAAAGGATAAGTGTTATAGGGAAAAAATTTCATTTATTTACTAGATCATAATGGATATCATACACATCCTAGTGTATCTCCCATATGTTAATAGTAAAAATGGTATGAAAATTCAAATGAATATTATGAAATTTTACCTTCTATTGTTAGCTGACTATTTAATACCTAACGCAAGCCGTCATAGGTGCACTATTGTCTAGTTAATTTCCTAGATTTATAATTATCTAATGGATTCATTTTTCTAATAACATCCTTAAGATAATGACCACTTTGTTTGGTGGCTTCAATTCCTAAAGTTGTGGATGATAGTTTTATCTTTAAATAGTAATGTGAGTCTAACATTCTATCACCTCTATATTTTGGGTCATCATGTAATCATAAAATCATTATTATTTATAATCAAAGTGATTCAATTTATTAGTAACATTATCTATTCATTATTCATGATGATTGGAATAATTATGCTGGATACGACCACATTAAGAGGCATCCAACACCTCTCGAGAAGTAAGAACCTAGTGAAGGAGGACATGAAAGTGAATTAATTAAACCCACCTACACCCAATACTAGGAAGAATTGATCAAGTGTTTCAATATTATCATAATTCACCTCCAAGGAAGTATCCATTATGATGGAATAAATTTGGATCCCATCCCTCTTCCACAAATCCCGATGTTCGATATCAGCATTGGGATCTTGGCCTTGCCCCCAACCTCTGTGGGTATATGATTTAAGATTACAAGTGTGATAGATATAATTGTTCTAAATTGAAGAACTCATGGGGGAATTTCCTACATATATTCTTTTGGATCATCCTTAGGAACTAAACCTATTGGATTGAAATCAATTGGTGTAATTTAAAATAATTTCCCATTGGAACCAGCCTTGAAATGCTTTCCTAAGGTGTCAGCGGAATATATGGGGTCTCCACTACACCCCAAAAAAAGAGAACCATAGGATGATGCTTCCTATAGAATAATTATAATAAGGATATTAACATCGTCCTTTTATAGAAAATGGTTCTGATGGAGAAATTGTAAAAGAACCAGGAGTGTTCGGTGGTTTATAAACTCGTCTAACTAACTTCTTATCACCTTATTAGGATAATAATCCACCCACTATTGGGAAAAAAGAGTGATAAGTTAGTATTAAATATTATGGGAGTTTCAAGGATTATATTTATGAAATATCCACACATCATCATAAACAATAATTGGTGAATAATGACTAGGTGTGACTTATTTTTAATCTGGGTAAGGGGTAGTGATGAAAATTGTTGTCGGTATCCATATTTTCAACAAAACCTATATGGGAAAAACATTTCAAAAATTTTTACCCCATACACCATAGTTTTCATAACCCACATATTGAAAAATTATAATGTTGGAGTGATCTACCGATGATCCTCTATCATTACCTAAAACTGCCCCATGGGTTGTTGGGAAATAATTAATGTCAAACTAGGAGAAACAATTTAACATATCAAGAACACCATCATTTCCCATCAATGTATGGTGAAAAACCCAAATATAGAGAATATAAAATTGAAAAGTGGAATGCGGGATTGTTTTGGTATATTGATATTCATAGATCAATGGTGTTTCAGAACCCATCCATACAAGATTTAAAATGGACTGACAAATCGATGTTGTGATAAACCCTCTGTATCTGACCCAAAAATTCATAGATATGAAAGACTATAGGAAAATATATATTGATTGGTAGCATATTATCTAATATGGCCTATATCATAAATGTGTATACTAGGACATCAGAATAAACACCAAGAGATTGAAATATCCATCTACACAAAAAATGAAAAATCTATCCATTACAAATTCCAGGTTTATATCTAGTCAGATTCAACAATACCATATAGTATGATTCCTCTTCTCAAGAGGGACCCAACATGAAACCAAAGCACCTTGAAATTTTTGAGTTCGAATTGTCATGGTGCATCATCCCTTTGGCCTTCGACCACTAACATTAAAGAACAACCATACCCAATCATTGAATGGAATAAGTGAGCAAGTTTTGAGAGGCTGACCAAGGGACTTCTATTACATGACTTGTAGGTCCCTCGCTAATAGATATACTTGATCGGTGGTTTCCGAGGTGTTGGACACAGGAAAGAAATAATCATAAAAATTTATGATAATGGTTATTCCCCCTAATTAGTAGATATCACATAATCTAACCCCAAATTCACTATACGATAAGTGGAAAGTGTTAGTGCTCGAACACCAATGACTAATCAATTCAGGATGCATCTTGGTTGGTGAGTAAACTATAAACAATTAAAACTATGTTTCTTAGTATAAGCTGAAAACCTTCAATTTTTCATGGTTATCCATAAAATTCTAGTGTACCTAGAATCACAAATCCCATTCATCTACAAAACTCCCTTCAGACCGCAATTCCCACTCAGAACCCCACAATCCATTGGGATTGCCTCACAATAGGTTGAAAAGGGAAGTATAATATTGAATGGATGATTTCAAGGATATTTCATGTACTTTTTGGTTTATTTGATTACATAGAGAACAATTCATAAAAGAGACTTTTTATTGGTCAGACAGGAAATGATCTTCCGTGAAGAAAATATGTTCACATAAGCACATTCTGAGGATTCCTCAAGTCAAGATGATAGAAGATTCATATTGACTGATGGGATGGGAGAATCATCTTGAAACTAAAAATTGTACAGATTTAATTTATTAGAAAATGGTTAATTAATATGTCTTCTAAAAATGAGACTATTTAGAATACCCCTCCTAAGGGATGATGTGATGTCTAAGATCATCATTATTATTCTCAACAATATAGGTTTTCCCTTAATCACAATCCATGAAGTGGAAACCAGAGCCATTGAATCCCATTTAAAAAATTGGAAAAAATATATGAGATTAGTTGATGGATTTCATAGTAAATTTCATAACATATATAATCTCATGACCACTAATCATCTTTCTAAGAACCACCAATCAACAAGACACTCGTGTCTATAAGGTTATCATCTCCTGAGGCATTTGGCTAGAGAGAAAATCGGTCCACATGGATTATGATGCTCAGTCTATAGAGGGACTATTCCATTATGTACACATGTGGATGTCTAGTCACTATGAAAAACAACCATTCATGGAAGATGAATTGGATTCCATAAAAGGTTCATCCTCAAAGGATAATGTTATGCAGTGAAGGCGGAAATCAAAGAAGTTTTGGGAGTGATTTTTCAAAGAGTGGACCCAATAAAAGGAGAATTACCTCGTTCCAATATATATAAGAATGTTTCAATATTGTGGGTCCACCTACATACCAAAAAATAGTCTAAAATGAGATCGATATCTTTATTAGAATGACCACCATTTTGTCTTGATTAGATCCCATTATAATGGGGGAATTTTCTCAGTGCTAAAAACACTACATAAAAAGAGGAAAGGATTTGATTAATTATTTAAGGATAAAAAATTTCAAGTGATGTTTTAATAAATAGATGAAATAATACAAATATGTGAAGGACGGCTTAGTCCCATATTGTAAAAATCTCTACACAGACCTCTACTCTGAAAGGAATTTGCCACTCTTTAAGGCATCCCTATAATGAAATCATTCACAAGATGAGATGTTATATACAAAAACCATGAACAAGGTTAAATATTTTGTGGGGTCCATATGGTGATTTCTCTCCTTGTTAAACAACTATACCCATGAATGAAAAATTATTTTTAGGTTCTAATGATATTTTCTTCCTCCCATGAATAAAATTATTCATTGTACAGAATGTCCTTATTTGACACCCACAAACGAGGCCCACAAACCACCATGGATAATTGGCCATACAAATAATTGGTTCCTCCATTCAACTAAAAATTATCACATTGGGTAATTAAAGAAAAAAGGGATAGTCAAACACAAGAGTTGATACTCAAAGGAGAATTAGGAGAGAGACATTGATTCCCATCAGGTGAACCCCCCAAATAACATCATGTACAAAAATAAATTCATATGAATATATAACAACATGAAGACCATTTTGAAAAACCATGTTTTCAGGAAAAGGTTGATGGCCCCTTTAGGGTCCATCACTCCTCATTGTAAAAAAAATATACAGAGAGATCCCTGCCCCCACGTAACAAAACGCTATATGGGAAGAACTCAAGCCCATATAAAACAACACTACATGGGTGGAACCTAGCCCTTCATAGCAAAATGCTACGCATGTGAAACCTAAGTTCGAATACCATAATTCTATATGGATGACACCATCATATATGTAGCAAAATTCTCTACAAATAGAACCACATCCTTCATATGACCATGATACGCAGAATTGGGAATCCTAGGTCATTCTTCTCTTCATCTCCCATAACATCCATCCATTTTACCATCACCCACCACAGTAGACCCTCCATGAACAATTAAAATTGAATCTAACCAAGGCCTCTTACAAATCCACATGATATGGATGATCATATAATCGGGCACATCAGCATGTCCTTTATAGTCTACATACACATTGTAAGTGTAGTCCTATAGGTAGACACCAAAACAAATATAACAATTTGAATGTCTTCATTTCCACATTCTTTTGGTAAAGAGGGTCGCGACCATGGAGACTGTCCCTTGGGAATTCCCATTTTGGGTGAAGATAGGGGGAATCATACATTCTTTTCCATTTAAGGAGTAATGGTGTATCCTCATATCTTCCCCAAGAACCATAAGAGAATCCCTCATTGATTAATCCCATTTTCAATATTGTGGGATGAATCACCAATACTCCACTTTTCATTCTCAGGTTGTAGCTTGATAGATCACAAGATGTGACTATCCTAGTTACCAAAATAAAGTAGAGGATATATTCCAATTCAAATCCCTCTCTTTCTTCAATTGGGTCTAGGCTATGAAATCATCAGAGGATATGTGAGTTAGAGATCATTATTTCCCTCTCCCTTTATGCATTATCATCCATCAATCAGTAGACAATGTGGACCTTGTAATATTTATATCCATTTCTTACACTTATTTATAACATTGAGCATGACTCATGTGGGATTAGAGGTTAGTGGAAATCATGGCATCCACCTTATCCAAAATATCAAATAGGAATTCTCCAAAGAGTAATCACAAATCACAACTCAAAAAATCCTTGATTTGAGACCTTCCTCATGGTTCTAGAAACATTGGAATATTATATTCTATAAGACCCAACCATACACAAATGGGAGTCTTTAGGAGTATAAGATCCAATGATATGCTCTTATAGGCATCCTTTATAGTTATAATTCAAAACCATTTTAATCTATGTGGGCTTTGATTCAAAACTGGGATACGTAGGAAGCCTCCCGGAGGTCCATACCCCACACCCAAATTTACCAAAAGGCCATTTGGTCAATATTCCCCAATAATATCATTCCCCCACATATGATACATCTCTTCTTGGTACCTCAGGGTGTTTCGGTGTAAGTCTTACATGACCATTGACTACACTTTTTCTTCTTAGATATCCTTCTCTCATATCGTTAACTACATGGTTTGGTCCATATCACATGACCTTAAAAGCTATGATGTCTCAAGTAATGGTGCATAGAACTATTTAGGTTCAGTTTACATTCATTTGGATACATAGAGATCCAATATTATGGGTTCGATCCTAGCATCAAAACAACTTCTATATACCTAGATGAATATAAATCCTTGAGTGAATCACCATATGTATAAAAAATTAAATAATAACGAAAGGAAATATAAGAATCTCTATTCCAAATATTAAAATAATTCATTGATAGAGAGCCTCAGATAGATATATATCCCTCCATTTATAGAGAACCTCATATGTAAACAGATGACTATGAACCCACGCATGTTCATAGTTAATCATTAATTCTAAGTGATCCACATCATAAATTTTAATGAAAAAAGGATTCATGAATATATATTAACTAAATAATAGTGTCCTAAAATAGATAACAATTCCCCCCCCCCCCACAAAAATGGTTTGATGAACCCAACATCCCATCAACTTAGCCAAGGTGATTTGTTATGTATTTTTTGCCATGTTTCCTAAAGACAACAGTCTTTGAAAATTTGGTCCATTAGTCATAAAAGATATGCGAAATATCGGGTGATTTATGTTCGAAAAAAATCCCATTAGAAGATAACCCATCACAATAGGGTTAGTATTAATAATGGTGAACCTAATTTGAATAATTGTGTAATATTAAATCCCCCCAAAATCAATCATAGCATAAAGGGTCATCACAGACCTTTCATGGAAAACTATTTTATCTTGTAGTTTTACATCATCCAACTAGGACACAATTTTTTCAGTTTAAGGTTACACAACATTGACCATGGTGTTGTGAAATTTAACATCATGTGAATAGGATGTTACCCCTTAGATTATCATTACGCGACTGAGACAATGTCGTTTAGCATTACAACATACCATAATCAATTAAGAATCATATTTAAAGGTCATGCGAATATGAAGAATGATGTTACATAGTTTAACATCATAATTAAAGGAAAGAATATATGTGTATTATGGACATGTATACAGGAACAATTATGACAAGCATTTTAGTATCATGCCGAAAGAATGGAATATGTTCTTTTTATAGTCATAATATAGGAATAATGATGATATAAAATTTTAACATCATGCACTGAGGATAAATGATGTTCATTTTAAGGTCATGCACACCAAAAAAATGTTTCTACATAGTTTAATAATAAGAATCATGGATGGAAGTTGTTCCATTTATGGTCGTTCATATAGGATCAATGATTCTATGTAGTTATGACATCATTAAACAAGAATAAAATATTTTTAATATTTTAACATCATGAAACTAGGATATTATAATTATTCTTTTTGTCATGTGACTATGATATATGGGAAATTATTCCACACAAAATTACCCAAATGGGGGAGACACCAGATCGTGCTGACTAATGCTTCAGTAGTATTCCTCTATAAGATCCCTTAAAATTTGAAACTTTGATTTTCCATGATTTCTACAAAAATACGGTTGTTTTTTCAGAGGAATGTTCATCTGTATTAGACCTCAGTGGATTGGGATTCATGAGGATCAAATGGGATCCAACCATTGGAATCCCAAAAATCCTCTCATCATACACACAAATGTTTTCCAAGCATGATCTAGTCTACATCACTGCAAACATTCTAGATGATGGGGTTACTATTAGGGAAAGGACCACTATAGTTTATTTTCATCATGGGGAGGATATCATAGATATATGTTGGTGTAAAAATTAGGAGGTAGAGTTAACCTAACCAACATGATATAAGGTTGGGGTATCGATCCAATCACATGAACATAGTTCATCATGTAGTGTTCAAGATGACATTGAGTTTCCCAAGGGTTTATGGGGCCACATGAGATATTGGATCTTGGTGAACTATAGAATTCATGATAGGATACTCCTAATGTATAAAATGTGAAGAGTACAATTGCTATCAGAGTAGCCAGTCATTGAGTAAGGACATGGGTTAGCCCAAGGTTTGGGGTTGGGGCTGCAAATAAATTTCCCCAAGTGATATTTATAATGGAGAAAAAAATTTGGTGTCTCCTTGATACTCAATATATATTATGTAAGTGGGTATATGAAATTAGAAAATTTTATATTCCATTCTTTCTAGATGAATAAGGAAACAAAAACCTAGAGGAATATAAGCATAACTCTCTATAAAGACTTAGTGATAGTTCCCTAGAAGCATGGAATACTAAAACTCATGATGAATATAGAATAAAACCCTAGGATCCATGGAATCCTATCTCTCTAGATGAATGGGGATCTGGTTACCAAGAGGTGTGGAAGCCAAGAATTATGCATTAGCATTGATACTAAACATAAGGTGTATGTAAGCCTAACCCTCTAGTTGAATACGAAGAAGATTCTCAAGAGGAAATGAAGAATATTTCTATAGATGAATGGGGTGAGGGTTACCAGGAGTCATGGAATCATAACTCTATAAGAATGGGGTGTGTTTCCGACGCTTTCGCCGGGGCGCGCGCATCCGTCCGTCGGGCGGGGGGACGCGCGGCTTTGTTTCCCCGCATTCCCGCTTTCCAAAGGTGGGCGGCATTCGTTCCTTATTCAGGTACGTCTGCTCCTTGATCGAAACGGGATGATGGGATGTCGGTTCTTCCTTCTGTGGATTCCTCCTCAGAACTCGTCACCTAGTCCGGGTCTCCCTTATAGATTTAATACGTAGTTCGTGAAACTCTTCCCAGTGCCATGTTTCCATGGGTGCCGGTTAATTACGCCGCTCCTGTCGGGACATTCCAGAGGGTCCAGTCAGGGCAACAACCTTCGGTCAGGGGAGTAGTCACGTTGAGACGTCAGTAGCGTGTCTGGATGCTGGGGTACCTGGCATGTCTGTCTGTTATCCTTGATCACAAGGCCTCTCAAGGGCGTGGAAGCCCGAGGCATCCCACATCGAGCGCGGGGAATTACATGTCATAGACACGTATCTGAGGTTTTCCTCAGCTTCCCGTGTTCAACACAGGGTATGCCGTGAGTTTAACGTCCAGCGGAGATGGATGAGGGTGATCAGAACGTCCCACAAAGACGGATCAGATTGGTGGACCGCATGGAGACGGTTGTGGTCCCATAGAGACGGATCAGAACGCCCAATAAGGACGGATCCGGGGTTGTACACTCCCTATAGGGGAAAAGAGTGATGAATCGGGGTGTACACAGAGGACAGCGACCCGAAGATATGATGGGGCTTACACATGGAAAGTGGCCCAAGCGCCGCTAGGAGCAGCGAGGAAGTGGGTGGCATGACTCCCTCGGGACGTGGTGGCCCGGGTGAGAATCAGGATGGGTGATGGATGGATGGATGAAGTGGATGGGGATGAAATGGGACCATCGCAGGGGGCGACGGTGAAGTTGGGCTTGAGCCTTGAGGAGGCTTCCTACGTATCCCTGTGGCAGGGAATCAAAGTCCGCGTAGTTTGGGATGGTGTCGGTAAACCGACGTGAAGCTGGACCTTGGCCCGATGGGAGTTGGGCTTGAACCTCTGGGAGGATTCCTACGTACCATGCCTTGACATGGATCAAAGACCTCGTAGTTCAAATGATACAGTTTAACGTCATGCGGGACGAAGATAGAACACGATGTGAATTGGGTAATGGGTGGGCTCGAACCTCGTGGAGGTTTCCTACGTACCATGCCTTGACATGGATCAAAGACCTCGTAGTTCAAAAGGGAATGGGTCGCAGCGGCTTACCACTGGACCAGGATGGGACCCGACGTGAAATGACGGGTGGGCTGCGTCGGTAAACCAACGTGAAAGTGGACCTTGGTCCACTGTCGGTGGGCTTGAACCTCGTGGAGGCTTCCTACGTACCATGCCTTGACACGGATCAAAGACCTCGTAGTTCAGGTGGGGATTTGTCGGTGAACCGACGTGAAAGCAGACCTTGGTCCACTGATGGTGGGCTTGAACCTCGTGGAGGCTTCCTACGTACCATGCCTTGACACGGATCAAAGTCCTCGTAGTTCGGATTGTGCAGTTTAACGTCTTTGCTGGACGGGGCATACAGTTTAACGTCGTGCTGGACGTGGGCGAAACTTGACGTGAATGAACGACCGAGCAACGTGGCTTGAACCTCATGGAGGCTTCCTACGTACCATGCCTTGACACGGATCAAAGTCCTCGTAGTTCGGATTGTGCTGTCAGGGTCGGTGCTCACTCTAAGCCCACGTGAGTCATGCTCGGTGTGAGAAACAAGAGGTTGCAAGGACCTGACGATCACGTCGCGAAGGGTGCGTCCGTGAGAAGCGAAATGGGGCTTACGCGTTGGGCGGCCCATGGTGTTGGGACTTACTCCAGGATGGAGGCCCATGGCGCGACAAAGCGCGGGAAAGATGGACCTTGGTCCGCCGATGGGAGGTGCCTCGTTCCATATCACGTCCTCCACTGACCTTGGTAGTGGGGAAGTACCGAGATGCATGGGTGCAATCATCCGTACCGAAGGTTAGGGATTTACGCTCTGAGGCGACCCTTCCCCTGTGAACATGTACCACTCCGACAAGGAGGATCTCTTTCCATGTGCGGAAGAGTTTCATTCCCGTGGAGACGAGTGGTGTAATGAATGCTCGAGCTGGGGGGACCCTTCGTGAGGGAGACGAGGTTGGGTCACAGTTTAACGTCATGTGTTGAGGACGTGGTGCTTGGCAGTTTAACGTCCTGCAGCTCGGACGAGGTGGGTTCACTCCACACCCCTAGGGCTTACATAACCGGTACCCTCTGGTCCTTGGGGAAGGGAAGGTGTCGGTAAGGCCATGGTAAAGGGGGGTCGTGAGAGGAACCATTGAGGGGTCCACGTTAGCGTGGCTATGCGAAGAAGCAATAGCCGTTAGCGTGCCTATGCGAAGGAGCATTGGGCGAAGCAACGCTACGGGAGGTGTTGTCCATGGGACTTTGAAATCACATCGTGCGAACCTGGAGGGTCGCACGGAAAGAGGAATCGCTAAGCAGAGGAGTGTGCTTTGCGAAGTGGGGTGCCTTGGCCTTAGCATGGGGCATAGGTGGAAGTGGGAGGTGCTTCGCGAAGCGGAACAGTGTTCGCGGAGCAATGCCTCGCGAAGAAGGAGGGGTTCGCGAAGCAGGGTCCTGCCAAGCAATGTGCTTCGCGATGCATAGTTATCCTGCCTTGGCATAGGGATTACTAGCATGGGTTGGGTGTTTCGCGAAGCACAAGTGCTCCGCGGCTGCCCGGGTTCCCTTGGGAATCCCCTTCCTTTGCGAAAGCCCTTGAGCTTCGCAAAGGGCATCCCTCTCGGAAGAGGGGCTCAAAACGAAACAAATCAGAGTCGTCTCGCGAAGTAGAAATACCTCGCGGAGCTCATGATTCCCGGGGCAAAGCGTGCTTCGCGATTCGGGAGAGGAGAAGCCGAAGAGTCGGATTGTCCGTCCCGGGGACTCAGGGGGAGTTGAGTATTTATAGGGAAGGGGCGCCGCGAAGCAAGGCTCGCGCGCCGCCTTCGGGGCTTCGCGGTGGCTCGCGAACGTCAAACGGGTTCGCGGAGGATTACCGCCTCCGGAGCTTCGCGGCGCCTCACGAACGTCAAACGGGTTCGCGGAGGATTACCGCCTCCGGAGCTTCGCGGGGCCGCCAAGGTTGGGGCGCTTCGCGGCGGGGCTTCGCGGCTGTGCTTCGCGGCTGTGCTTCGCGAGGCAGCGCGCCGGCTGTCTTTTTCGTTCCTTCCTTTCGGGCCATATTTTTGGCGCCAACAAATGCCCCCCCTCAGACTTGGAGCCGCGGAGGGTGAAGGGTCGAAGTCTGAGGGACATCGCCAAAAACTGTCGGTGGTTCGCGATGTGTCATCGCGAAGGGGGACCCGCGCTGCTCGCCGGGGCCGCGGGTCGGGACGCCCCGCGATGCTCCGCACGGGTAAGGCGCGCCGTGATGCTCCGGGGGTCGTCGCCTATAAATAGGGGGTCCGCGTTCTTTTGTATTTACGCGCCTTCCTTGTCCTCTTGTGCTCTCGATTTCGCGACGCTCCGCGTACTCCGCGACAGCACTCCGCGAATCGAGCTTCGCGGCGAACCGCGAGTCTCCGACTCCGCGTCCGCACCAAGCGAACCTCTGTCTGACTTGGCCAGACTTCGCGGCTTCGTCTCGCGACCGATCTTCGCGATCCGTCTTCGCGGCCGAGCTTCGCGGCCGAGCTTCGCGATCCAGGGAGAAAAACTTTTCTAAGGGTCGACATTAAAGATGGCCCATCAAGAAGCTGTGCTGGGAGTGCTCGCAGATGCTGCTCGCCGAGATGAGATGGCCAACCGTCCAGGCCTGGGGGAAATGGTTCGGAGCCACTCGGACCACACTTCTCTGACAGATCTGCTGTCGGAAGGCCAGAAGGATTATCCACAGTGCAAAAAGCATCCGTTGTACGGCTTCGGGCTGAGGGATGACGTCTTCATCCCTAAAACGGGAAGGGATGAACCAGCTTGCTGGTTCAGGAGCACACCGTGCCAGCACCAATGGTTCAGGGCGGCCGATGGTCACGCGCGGGAGGATTTCACACCCGTCACCGCTGATTGCCTCTACAATCATGTGAACAACATCGATGGAAGGCCACTGCAACCGGAGACGTCCCCTCCTCTCTACCGCACCATGCTGAAGGCGGCTCTGCAGGATCCGAAGAAGGGATGGTCCGATGAGTGGGACCTGCGCCAGGGCGGCAATTTTACCGACGACTGGGCCTGGGCCTACTGGGTAGGCGCCTCGTGCGAGGAGTTCGAGGCTGAGCTGAGGAGAGTGGGATTGTACGAGGCGGCATGGGCCTCCCAGTTCCACATTTACCAGCCAAAGCAGTTGATGCCGGAACTGCTGAGCAGATGGTCGTCCAGGACCAACACTTTTCATCTGCATCACGGGGAGGTGGGCATCAGCCTGTGGGATGTCCACCAGGTTTCTGGGGTCCCGATCTTGGGGGCCATGTATGACGAGTTCCTCCCCGTCATCAGTGCGTGGGGAGATGCTGAGCAAATGCCACGGCTCGCGTCAGCGCTGATGGCGCTTGTCCCCGAAGAGGACAAGGAGTCCGTGAGGGACGTCCACTTCAAGAGGTGGTTCAAGTGTTTCCTGAACTTTCCAGAGAATCGAGAGTTCCCTCCAAGGCCTCGAACTTGTCCGAGGGCAGCCCAGCGGGGCAAGGGGCACTCGTATTGGCGGGTTCTGGAGGACAGCCAATGGAAGACTTGGGGCTTCAGCGTCAGCACCGAACAACAGCCAATAGTCAGGCTGGCGGCGTTCATCACGGCTCTCATCTGCGGGTGGATCCTGCCGGTGAGAGATACAAGCATGGGGGTACGGCCCAGCTCGTTCATCATGGCATCGATGCTGGCCATGGGGCAGCAGATCAACTTGGGGATCCCGATGCTTGCCAAACTATACAGAATGCTGCGGCGCATCAGCGAGGGCAAGAAGCCGCCAAGAATATGTTGGCCCTTCCACCTCCTGTATGGGTGGATCGCGGCGCATATCAGGGGGATTTACGAGTATCCAAACCCCATTTCGCCGCCGGGATCAGACTTTCGCCCTTCCATTCTGAACGCAGTTGGGAGCTTCCCATTCAAACTGGCCGTTCCGATGGTGCTGAATAGGGTGTGGAGGGCGGACGAGTTCAACTTTCATCCCTTTCCACTGCCGACGGGGAGGCTTACTGATGATGGACGGGGAACGGAAGAGCATCGGGCTTACCTCCTGGCCTTCCGCGGTGGCGTTTTGGTGGCTCGGATAGATCGTGAGCCAATCTGTGAGCCGTACACCCCGCACCGTTTTGCGAGGCAGTTCCGGTGCCTCCAGCGGCTGACCCCGCAGGTATACTGGGAGGTGCGTCACGAGGAGCACCCGTGCGTGATGAGGCAGTTGTGGCTCATGTTCACGCGTGAGGATGGGAAGATGTAGATCACATTGCCTCCATCCACCGCCGCCTTCGGCTTGGTGAAGGAGTACGCCATCAGCTGGGAGGCTGCTTATCCCGGGGAGATGATGAAGCAGCCAACGATCCGGGTTGGTGACGGTGGGCCTCCTTCACCTCGAGGTCGGGGTCGGAGGGCAGCCAGGGCCGCCCGCGGCAGCGGAGCTGTCGTGGCAGAGAGACCCGCACCGGCCGAGGGTATGGCAGCAGCAGCGGATCCGGTGGTTCCGGGAGAGCAGGGTCATCCATAGGGGCGGCCACCGAGGGGATTCCGTCGGATATCCGCTCAGGCTCCGGGGAAGCGGCTGCGTCACATTGACATGGCAGAAGATGTTGTCTTTCCGGAAGCTTGGGACACCTGGGATGTCAACCGGCAATTCCTCAGCCCATCTGAGATGTGGGCCCACCTGAATCGCCTCGGGATGAGACTGTCGGGCATAGGCCCAGTCCGGGCTGGATTCATGGTGTCTCCGGCGGAGGCGGAGCAATACTTGAACGAGCTGGAGGATTACATCCACTCCAGTGGTGCCCCTCGCCCGATGACAGACCGGGTGAGGGTACTGTTGAATCAGACGGTCCCTCCACAGCTATCGGCTGCCGATCTGAGGGAGCGCTTCCCCTTGCCAGAGGAATCAGGGGGCTCTTCTCGGGAGGATGAGGCTGGAGGAGGGAGCCCGCTGGAGGAGGGCGAGGTCTGAGACCGAAGCTCAGAATCTGACGACTCCGCGGAGGCCCTCGAGGTAGCATTCCGAACCTCTCTTCTTACGATCTGTTATTGAATCCCTACGGACTTCTCACCAATGTTTGGGTCATGCAGGAGGAACTTGTTCATAGGCCTCGTTCTCGCTCTTTGGCGGGTGACGATGTGGGACCTTCAGAACCCGCGCCTATGGCTGCGTCCAGTTCTGCGTCCGGTGGGACCAGGGGGTCTGAGGTGGCTCCTCTGAAATTTCCAGACCTTCCAACAGTGTACGGGGGGCCTCGTCTCGGAGTCCCTTCAGTACCGGCCCAGGAGTAGCGCTCGGAAGTCAACCTTCGTAAGTCTCCTCTACCGGTCTCCTCGTTGCCACATGTGGGCCATGTCGACTAACG
Organism: Viscum album; assembly: GCA_963277665.1. Taxonomy (NCBI): domain Eukaryota; kingdom Viridiplantae; phylum Streptophyta; class Magnoliopsida; order Santalales; family Viscaceae; genus Viscum; species Viscum album. The sequence continues at coordinate 129,450,541 of OY728134.1, read as the reverse complement.
TTTATGTCTCTTCCGTCATACAGTCCTCCGACTGGCATGGGCTGCTGCAGCGAGGCTGGTTGGGATGTCTGGCGGCGTCCCTCCCAGGGGCATGCCGGTGATGGTGACGATAGTCCCTTCAACTCCTCAAGCTGCGGCGCACACCATCACTGGCAGGACCACCAGCAGGGCCATACCTGAAGTCATCGAGGTGGACTCCGAGGAAGAGGATCAACCGGTCAGTCCCAGTCCTGTGGCGCCTGTGCCAGCGTCATGTGTTGTACCAAACTCAACACCAGATGCAGATCCTGCTGAGGTATTCCTGCAGGCATATCCTGTGTACGAGCCTGCCGACCGCGCGGATTGGGACGAAACAGCCTCTGATGAGGAAGACAGCAGCATAGTCCGCCGCCGGTCGTGGAAGCTGATCACGCGCTTCATCAGGGACACTCCCCAGGCGCAATGGCTGGCCGAAATGGATAGGCTCCGCTCGCGGTTACGCGAACTGTGTGCCGGGGGAGTGGATGCCCAACACCCTCACGCGCTCATCCGAGACCTCATGGCTGAGAAGATCCGGGAGCATGATCGTGGGCTGAGCGTGGGATGGCAGCGGAGAAAGGAGACCAGCATCAGGAAGCTTCAGGAGGCTGAAGGCGAGGTCCAACAGATGCAGATCCGGGCCAATGAGCTTTCAGCCACTCTCGATGCACAGTCTGAGCTGGTCTTACGATTGAAGGCCCAGTTGGCGGAGGCTGAGGAGCATATGGAGCAGACCTCTGGAAGGATGACTGTCGTCCAGGCCGAGGTGGAAAGGGCCCGGGCCAGGGTTGACGGATTACGCCCCGCCGCTGCTGAAGAGGAGCGGGAGTTAAATCAGCGGCAACAGGCTCTGGACGCCGCAAGTCAACGGGTGGCGGAGCTGCAGCGCTCTTTTGACGAAGTCAACCCGTCCGTGGGGGAAGTCAACCCCCGAGTATTGTAGCGAACTCGAGAGAAACTTTTATTAACACTTTTCTGCTCCAACTCTTTCTTTCTCCTTCACAGCACGCATGATTTCCACTGTTGAATTGCCTTGTTGCATCCCTACAATGTTTGCGGGACGTTTGACGACAATTCCCTCAAACCAGTCCAGATTCCCGAAAGATGGGGAAGGCTTGATCGGAGGAGGAACTTCCAGGATAGCCGAATTACCGTTTCTCCAACGTGCTCTTATGCACGAACGGGGCAACACCAGGGGCGCTGAAGTCGGTTCAAACAGATGAAAATGGGAAGTGTGAATCACGTTGCCCAAATTCGGAACACTGCGGGGATGGCGTGACAATAAAGGACAACCGCTAACCGTGGCGGACAAACGGTATCCTTACTGTGTTAGCCTGAAATGGGGACAACAAATGAGCATCGACCGCTGACCATATTCGCAACGCGGGAATTTATCAATTTGTTGTCGATCAATCTTCCAGGACATTGGCCTAGGACAGTTGGTGGACCAAAGGTCAGACATCCATACTGTTAGGGGGTCCTTCCAGACATGATTAGTCTTCCGGAACGTTGGCCCGGGATGGTAGGCGAGCCGATGCGGCGCAAGACCAGGCCGTTAGGGGGTTCCTTCAGACATGAAAGAGGACGAGGGTCCGAATAAGGGATACGCAAAGCGCGGAACATGGAGTGGTGGTTTGTTCAAACAGAATCCAACACTTCGGTATTCGCACTACCGTGGTGGGAGTACGCCAAACGGGCGCCTCGGTCTGATCATGGATCATTCCTTTTTGGGACAGGGCCTCTCTGGCGAGGGGATCTATCGCCTCCCAATGGGATCTTGGGGCATCCTGAACTTGTTCAGGGTAAAATTGTAGCTACATAATTCTCCCCGAGGGGTCAGGCCAGAGGGATGGAAATGGGGAGGAACAGGATCTTGTAATTCCTGGGGCTGAACCCTAGGCGAAATGCCTGGGCGTCCCTACGTATCCCACGTGATGATGGGAATCAAGCCGCACGTAGTTCTGGCAGCGCAGTTTAACGTCGTACTGGACGAGGAGCAGCCTAACCGTGTTGGTACACATCCAGCCAAAACTATTAAGCCCACGTGAGTCGTGCTCGGTGTGGGAAACAAGCAGCAGTGGTGGGAATTTCCCGACGCAGAGAGGGGCAGGTTGGGGCAAAGGGATGCTCGGTGACCACCGGCCCAATGACGCCAACACGATCATTCAGCGCACCTAGATGCGCGAAGAGAAAGAGCCGAGTATGGTGGGGTTCCACATGGACATGAGGGAGTGGAAATGTGTGAATCATGACGCTCGAGATTTGGATCACGATGGTGGCGGTGTGGCGATGGAGGACTACTGCTGACCATATTCGCAACACAGCATCCTATCGCGTTAGCCTGAAGTGGGGACAAACAAATGAGGGTCGACCGTTGACCATGTTCGAAAAACGGGACCGTGTCACAAATGTTGTCAAATATCCGTAGGGACCTTGGCCCGAAACTATTGTAGGGCCCTTAGGTCCAGCATTCATGGAGAGCCCTTAAGCTTAGTATCCACGTCGTCTGAGGGTCCTCTTGGATGTGGAAGAGGATGAGGATCCAAATAGTGGGCTCATGAAGCTTGGTCATGGGATGAGGGGAATATCCCTGTGAAAATCCCATGCTTCGGGCTTTCTGTCAAAACACATCTGAATACGTCAACGAAACGTATTAGAGAGGGAGCAGATTCCTTTCCCTTGGGGAGATCTTAGTTTATGGTCATAGACTTCGGACCATGGATTGGAAAAATGGGATCAGGGGACGCATGACATCACAACCTGACGTGAATGAGCTCGAGTCGAGGGACCGAACTCAAGGGTTAGGCTGGACCCGCGGGGAAGTACCCGGGCGCTCCTACGTATCTCATAAGGATGAGAATCAAGCCATACGTAGTTCTGGACGTGACACGGTAGGATACTAGTGCCAGGGGAAAGGGGAAGTGCGGACGTGGCCCTTGCACTAAAAGAAGCGGAATTTGATGTATCTTGTTTGTTCTTTAAGGTGAATGGTTTTTTTTTGTGGAGCGACAGGCCTAGAACTGTAGGTCGTGATGTCGCCACAAGAATCAAGCCGTGATGGGCGTTGACAAATGGCATGGCGCGTGGCCAGTACCCAACGTGATGTCCTCTACAGCGAGGTTACCACAATGCGGTGCCGTTTTTCGTCGTGCGGCCAGGACGATAATGTCACAGTTTAGGGTCGTATGATAGGACCAAGCATGCATTTTATCGTCATGCAGCGCAGACGTAGCAGAGGCGATGCTAGGCGGGAAATGTGCGCAGTGTTTATAAAACACAATTGACGGAGACATGATCCCACATCAGATTGTACGCCATTTGGAGGGGGAAACCTTAGGCCGAGGGGCCTATACAGAGGTGAAACAGGGAGAGAGACTGGCTTCCTGAATGGGTTGTACCCGGAGACAGGGCGTCTGGGCGGTCCTACGTATCCCATGAGGATGGGAATCAAGTCGAACGTAGTCCCGAATAGATCTTAGTTTATGGTCTTAGAGCTCGGACCATGGGAGCCCCAAAGGGCGCCAGATTGCAGCTTTGTCCCCCTAACATGCAAAGGTGCACTGAGGGATAGCGCCAAAAGTGTCGAGATTCCACCTGGGCATGATGGGGTGGAAAATGATGTGAATCATGCAACCAACATTCAAGGACTGAAGGGGCTGGCGTGACGACAGGGGATTACTGCTGACCATGTTCGCAACACAGCATCCTGTCGCGTTAGCCTGAAATGAGGACTAACAAAACGAGCATCGACCGCTGACCATATTCGCAACGCGGGATTTTATCGATTTGTTGTCCGTAACCCTGGAGGGTATTGACCCGTATCGGTAGGAGAGCCCTTGGGCGTAGTATCCAGGCCGTTCTTGGGGGTCCCTCTGGGTGTGAAAGACGATGGAAGTCCGAATAGAGGGGAACACGAAGCTTGACAAGTGGAAGGAACTTGATCAAGTTGAATCTGACACTCTCGGTGCTAGACTAGAGTGATCTTAATACATGGGTGAACCACTGCAGGGAGCCAAGGGACTCAACCTTGAGGGTGATCGAGAGATGGCAGATTCCCAGGGGAAGGGGGCATGGTGCCCAAAACCTTGTATCGTACCTACACACCCCCCCCCCCACTGGAGAGGGATGGACCAAGTCGCCTAGGTGACCGGGAAATCAGGGGATCTCCAATAGGTGGGGCTGGACCCGAATCTTAGACATTCAGGTGGTCCTACGTATCCCATGAAGATGGGAATCAAGCCACACGTAGTTCTGAAAGGTTCCTTTTAACGTCATGCAGGACAGAAGGTCAGGAAGACTGAACCTCAGAATGGGGCGTGCGTGGTGCAGCTATTGCAAACCCATCGTAAATGAGGACGTAGTCCCACACTGCGCCACGCAGTCCTGTGATCAGGGCCCTGAAGGCAGGATTAGAGAGGTAAATTCGCTGAACTCAAACTGGGTTCGAAGACAAGGGGTCTTGAACGTAATGCCAGATGAGAGTCTTAGTTTATGGTCTTAGAGCTCGGACCATGGGTGGTGACAACTCCCGAGTAAGCACAGATGTCAACCCAATCCCTAAGCCCACGTGAGATAAACTCGGTGTGGGAAACAAGGGGGGTATCCTCATCACAATACTTGGGGCATCCATCAAAGGGGAGTCAGCAGAGAATTTCAAAGGACACCTTTGACGTAGCTTGTTCCTCGAACGCGCAAACGTGCACGGGGGAAAAGTACCAAGATTCCCAAAACTCTACTTGGACATGAGTAAGTGGTGAAGGGTGTGAATTGTGTACCCGACATTTGGGCTTAATGGGTTGCCGTGGCGACAGAGGAAAACTGTTATCCATGACGGAAACACAGCGTCTGTATCGCGTTAGCCTGAGGTGGGAATAACAAACGAGCATCGACCGCTGACCATATTCGCAACGCGGGATTTTATCGATCTGTTGTCCGAAACTCCCGGGGGCTTTGGCCCGTATCGGTAGGAGAGCCCTTGGGCATTGTATCCAGGCCGTTCTTGGGGGTCCCTCCGGGTGTGAAAGATGATGAAAGCCCTGATGCGGGGATACGCAAAGCCTGGAAAGCGGATGCGGACGTGTCCGAGTAAAGCTTGGCGTTCCAGGTAATAAACCAGAGTACTCTTAAGCACATTGGTGAACCGCCGAAGAAAAAGGATCGACGAAACAGCTCAGTAGGGGGGGGCATGGCGCAGTCATTACGAGATCGTCATTAATGAGGACATGATCCCACACCACACCATACGATCTCCTCATGGAAGAAGGATAGGCCATGGGGCCAAGATGGGATGGGGATTCCCAAGAGATGGGGCTGGACCCGAAGCTTAAGCATTCAGGTGGTCCTACGTATCCCATTAGGATGGGAATCAAGCCACACGTAGTTCTTGAAATGCAGTTTAACGTCATACTGGACGAGGAGGGGAGTAATATACCCCTAGACACGGGAGATGTATGGCATGGTAAAGAAGTCGTCGTGAATGAGGACGTAGTCCTACGTCACACCATACGATCCTATAAGAGAGGTCCCGGGCCGCAGCCCGGAAAGGCCAAGGGGCCTGGGGCTGAGCCTCGGTCAGGAAGGCCTGACTGGCTTGCAGTTTAACGTCTTACATGAGGATGGGGGGCCAGGGGCCCAAGGAGGCCAAGGGGCCTGAGGCCAAGCCTCGTAAAGGGAGGACGTACGGCATGGTACATGATCCCGACGTGAATGAGGACGTAGTCCCACACCACACCATACACTCTTATGAGGAATCCTGGGCCATGGCCCGGATCGCCAGCATCGCTTGGGGGAATTTTGTCACCTTGGGACAGAATCCCGGTCAAAGGGTGGGTGAAGCTCAGTTGCGTTCATCCACGAAAGGGGCAAACACCTCCAAAGGAAAATGTGCAGCCAGGTCGGGGCTTGTTCGGCGTGGGTCGGGGCAAAAGTGTGCACCCTGCCGTGTCTTGACCCGAGGGGAAGACCTTGGCTTTTGGGCTGGGCCAACGGACGAAATGTCCGGGCGTTCCTACGTATCTCATAAGGATGAGAATCATGCCATACGTAGTTCTTGAAGGCCATGCAGTTTAGCGTCATGCGGTAAGGACGTGGTGGAGGGTAGAAGAACGGGAGTGGGCGCATGGTGCGACCTTTACAATCTCTGCGCGATTGGGGTTGCATGAGCGGGGCTAAGGAGGCCTACTTCCCGCCACACAGAGATCCTCCGAGGAGACTATCCCAGGGGGAATAGCGGAAGAGAAAAGCATGGGGCTGGGCTCAAGACGAGGCGTCCGAGCGTTCCTACGTATCCCATGAAGATGGGAATCAAGCCATACGTAGTTCTTGAAATGCAGTTTAACGTCATACTGGACGACAGAGAGGTAGTTTAAGGTCATGTGGGACCAAGTCGCAGTTTAGAGTCATGCAGGACCAAGCAGTTTAGTGTCGTGCGGGACTTTTTCGCAGTTTACGGTCGTGCAGGACTCTTTCGCAGTTTAGGGTCGTGCAGGACCAAGCAGTTTAATGTCGTGCGGGACTCTCTCGCAGTTTTGGGTCGTGCAGGACTCTTTCGCAGTTTAGGGTCGTGCAGGACCAAGCAGTTTAATGTTGTGCGGGACTCTCTCGCAGTTTTGGGTCGTGCATGACTCTTTCGCAGTTTAGGGTCGTGCAGGACCAAGCAGTTTAATGTCGTGCGGGACTCTCTCGCAGTTTTGGGTCGTGCAGGACTCTTTCGCAGTTTAGGGTCGTGCAGGACCAAGCAGTTTAATGTCGTGCGGGACTCTCTCGCAGTTTTGGGTCGTGCAGGACTCTTTCGCAGTTTAGGGTCGTGCAGGACCAAGCAGTTTAATGTCGTGCGGGACTCTCTCGCAGTTTTGGGTCGTGCAGGACTCTTTCGCAGTTTAGGGTCGTGCAGGACCAAGCTTTGCCCTAGGCAAAGTATCGTTTGAGGAATTTGGCATTGGTGGGAGGGGTTACACGCTCTCCATCCGTGGTCACCAAGGAGTATGCTCCATTGGGGTAAACCTTATGGATGATGTAAGGTCCTTCCCATTTGGGTTCTAACTTGGGCGGTTTCCTACCGGGGATCATTGGCGCTCGGAGGGCCAGTACCAGGTCACCCTGTAGAAAAGAGCGGATACGAACCTTCTTGTCAAAGGCTCTTGCTATCCTGTCCTGATGCCTTTCCAGGTTGTGCAGGGCACGGAGCCGGTTCTCGTCCAGTGCTTCTAATTCAGCTAGACGGATCTCAGCTACCTCATCTGGTGTCTGGTGATCATAAACTGTTGTGCGTAGCGACGGCAGCTGGATCTCAATGGGTAGGACGGCCTCAGCTCCATACACCAGGGAATATGGGGTCACCTGGGTAGAGTTGCGAGTCGTCGTCCGGTAAGCCCAAAGGGCGTTGGGGAGCTTGTCCGGCCAACTCTTCTGGTTCTGGCCAACCATTTTCTGCAGAATGTTAGAGAGGGTCTTGTTGAACGCCTCGATCTGCCCATTCGCCTGCGCGTGGTAGCGGGAGGTATGGTTCGACCGGATGTCGTACTTAGCGTACAATTTCTTCAACTCGGCTGCTCGGAAGTTGGTGCCGTTATCGGTGAGGACAGCGTGAGGGACTCCAAACCGTTGGATGATGTTGGAGCTCACAAAGTCAACGATGGAGCGGGCCTTGACCTCTTTGAGCGGGACCGCTTCTGCCCACTTGGAGAAGAAATCTGTAGCAGTCAGGATGAACCTACACTGGCGGGCTGTTGCCGGTGGATACGGTCCCACTACATCGAGTCCCCATACCGCAAATGGCCAAGAGTACTTGGTGGGGTGGAGGGGTTCTGGCGGCCGATGCAAGAAGATGGCGTGTACTTGGCACGCGTGGCATCTCTTGGCGTACCCAATACAATCGTGGATCATGGAGGGCCAGAAGTACCCTAACCTCCGGATTTGCTGGGACAGCTTCGGCCCAGCTTGATGGGCGCCACAGGAACCGGCATGAACCTCTTGCATAACTTGAGGTATCTCTACTCCTTGGATGCAACGGAGGAAAACACCATCGAAACTCCGCTTGTAGAGGGCCTGCTCAAGACTGGGGCCGCTCTGGAGGGTGAATTGCAGCGCGCGGCGTCGTATTCGCTCGCGTTCAGCCCGGTCGTCCGGGAGCCGACCATTTTGGAGATACTCAACAAAAGGTGCTCTCCAGTCGGGGGTGGTTTCAACCACTGCGTCTGACGAACCCGGGACTCCCGATGTGGGGGGTCCGGCGGTGAGATGACTTACCCACAGGCTATCACGGTCCTCTTGGGTGACGGGAGCAATGACTCTCCGGTGGGCCACGTGTATGACCAAATCATCTTGCTCGGGTTCTGCGAGCGACGCGGCTAAGCCAGCCAGGGCGTCCGCTTGTCCGTTCTGCGATCTTGGGACATGGGTGACCTCTGGCCGAGGGGAGAACTGGGCCATTAGGAGGAGGGTGTACTCCAGCAACGGTGCAAGCTCTGGCTTCCTGACGACGTAGTCGCCATTAACCTGTTTGATCACCAGCTCAGAATCTCCCTTCACATGTAGATGGGGAACATGGATCTCAAGGGACAACTCTAGGCCGGTGATGAGAGCCTGGTACTCTGCCTCGTTGTTCGTACAACCTTCTGACAGCAGGAACGAGTACGGCAGGACGGCTTGCGCCGGGGTAATGAAAACAATGCCCAGACCCACTCTGTTGAGCTTGGGGTCGTTGAGCCTTCTACCGGTGGGGCTCCGGGAGGCACCGTCGAAATGCATTTGCCAACATGGGGCAGCATGATCGACTGAGAGGATCGTCTCGTCGGGAAAATCCAGGTCCAGGGATTGATCTGCAGAGGTTGGATGGGCAGCTAAAAAGTCTGCCAATGCTTGTCCTTTAACGGCCTTCTGAGGCACGAACCTGATATCAAATTGCTGGAGAATCACCACCCACCGTGCTAGTCGGCCAGTCAGCATGGGGCGGTTCAGGATGTACTTCAGCGGATCTACCCGAGAGATCAGCTGTACCTCGTGGTGTTGCAGGTAGTGTCGCAACTTCTGCACAGCGAAGACGAGCGCAAGGCAGCTCTTTTCGATGGGGGAGTATCTGACCTCCGTATCGAGAAGCATGCGGCTGAGATAGTAGAGACTATTCTCAGTGCCCTCGTTATTCTTCTGGGCGAGCAGCGCACCGAGGGATCTCTCCAGGGTGGTCACATAAAGGACCAGCGGCTTTCCGGAGACGGGTGGCATCAAGACCGGAGGTTGGAGCAGATACTGCTTGATTTCCTCGAAGGCGGCCCGGCACTCCTCATCCCATTCGTAGGCAGCGTCTTTCTTCATGAGCCGGGAAAAGGGCTTACACTTGCCGGCCAGATTCTCAATGAATCGGCATATATAGGCTAAGTGGCCTTGCAGGCCTCGTAGCTCCCGAATGTTGCTCGGGGGAGGCATCTGGCTGATGGCCTTGATCTTTTCCGGGTCGATCTCGATACCTCGGTACCTGACAACAAAGCCCAGAAACTTCCCGGAGGTGACTCCGAAGGCACACTTCAACGGGTTCATCTTCAGGTGACGGGAACGGAGGAAATCGAACACTCTCTCAAGGTCTTTGAGATGGTCCTGGCACTGGCGCGATTTGACTACAAGGTCATCCACGTAGCATTACACCAATGTTCCGAGGATCGGTTTGAATATGCGATGCATGGCCCTCTGATAAGTGGCACCTGCATTTTTTAAACCGAATGGCATTACCCGGTAGCAAAAGGTACCCTGGGGAGCCCTGAAGGCAGTGGACTCCTCGTCTTCGGGGGCCATCCGGATCTGGTTATACCCGGAATACCCGTCCATGAAAGAGAGGGCTTGGAACCCGGCCGTGGCGTCAATCAACAGCTCCGTTACTGGGAGTGGGAAGTCATCCTTTGGGCAGTGGCGGTTGAGATCGCGGAAGTCGATGCAGACTCTGATCTGCCCATTCTTCTTCATGACCGGCACAATGTTGGCGAGCCATTTGGGGTACTGGACCTCCTTAATGAAGTTGGCTTTGATAAGCTTGTCAACTTCGGCCTCAACCATAGCACCATGAGAAGGGTGCATTTTCCTGGGAGGCTGCTTGAACCCACGATGTTTTACCGGGAGACCAAGGCGGTGGACGGCTACCTGAGGATCTAGCCCCGACATCTCGTCATAGCCCCAAGCGAACACATCACGGTGCTGCCTGAGAAAGTCCACATACTGCTGCCGCTCCTCAGAGGGCATGGCGGCGCTGACCAATGTGGGTCTTGGATCTGCCTCGCTACCAAGGTTTACCAGTACCAGTTCGTCAACCGTGGTAGAGACGCCTTATTCAAAGGCTGGGGGAGCATCCTCCAAGTCTTCCTCCCCAGCCGTGGGGGAACTTCCCGCGACGGGAGATACTTCTGGGTTCTCAAAACCCGAGGGGCAACTGGTGCCGGCTTGGGTAGCAGCGGTCATCATATCCGGAGACTCACTTGTCGTTGAGACCATAGAAATAAATGCATTTGATCCGATCCCATCTGGCCTTCGGCCTAAGGGGCCACGCTTGATGATATCAAAGCAGTGGTGACGTGTCGGCCTGAGTCGGTTGATTCCATCCCGGCGAAAGAGACACGTATGGCGCACCGCCGTTGCCATCAGCTTGACGTCCCGGTACCGTACAGGGGTAGGAGGTTCCGGGATGACCCGAGCTTGGTTGTTGTAGGAGTACGAGGTGATTTTCCGTCGTCGCTTGGACATGGGAACACGCCTTCCTTGCGTACCCGAAACAACAAAACATTGTCCCATGTCGGGGGTAGTGGCCTCCAACCGGTGGATCGGGAGGATGTAGGCGTCGTCCATGCTCGCCCAGGGATCACTTGTGATTGGGGCGGGCTCATCCTCGCTGACCAGGATCTGCTTGTCCTTACTTTTGTAATAACCCGCATCCAGATAGCGGGCCTCACAAGAAGCGAAAGGGGACGCGTCTCCTTGGAGCACGCCTACTCGACCGTTGAGCGAGTATTTAAGGCACTGGTGATACGACGAGGGAACCGCTGCATGCAGATGGAGCCATGGCCTGCCCATCAATGCGTTGTAGGCGGTGTCCTGAGAAACAACCATGAATTCGGTGATGGCAATTAAGCCACCGAACTGGGTCTTCAGACGAATCTTGCCGACCGGGGTTTGCTCTGTCCTGTCGTACCCCTGAATCCTGAGGTCAGAGGGAGTCAAATCACCTTCGGACAAACCCAGCTTTCGCAGCGTCTGGGTCGGAATTAGATTCATTCCAGAACCCGTGTCAACGAGGCAGCGACGGACTTCCACACCGTTGAAGTGGCCAGTGATATACAGCGGGCGAATGTGCCCCTGTATAGGAGGGTCTTCATCTTCACCGGAGAACGAGATAACCGCCTGACATTCGGCGTTTTCAATCGTCTCGGTATGGAAGGCCTCCGCGGCTGCCACTTCCGTCTCGAACTGGAGGGGGCTCCTTAGGGCCTCGGTAAGCGCCTCGCGCATCTCGGATGACAAGCGCAGGGCCTCAAGGATGGAAAGCCTCGCCGGGATGCCGGCCAGATGCTTCAGAACATCATACTTTCGTGCCAAACGCAAACCTCTGCTTACAGGGGGTTTTTCGGCATTTGGGGGCATAGCGGGTCCTGCTGGTTGAACTGACGGTCGGCTAGTACTGGATACATCCTGCTGCCTGCTAGTAGAAGCCTGGGGAGTAGTCGCCGGGCTAGGATCGAACAGCAGAGGCTGGCCTGTTGCCGGGAGAGACTGGTTGTGATATGAACGAGGCGGCTCTCCCTGATCCAGCAACACAAACGGCGGTGGAGGTAGAGCCGAGGGTGCTGGATAGGTCTGCGCGTGCTGAGATCTGCGCTGAGCCTGCTGCCTGGTCTCGGTAGCGTGCACGCCTTGGTCACAAGTGCCTGCTGACATACCTCGGTGACCGGCGCGGTTGCGATTCCGCTGACGTTGACGTCGGCTGGAAACATTGGGGTGGCCTGCCTGGGGTTCCTCTCCGTCGGGGGTCATATAGGGCTTTACCAGCTCCACAGTGTTAACCGAAGCGTACCCTTGACTATCACTCGAAGAGTCATCCACCGCTGGGCGGATTCTGGGGGGAATGCCCATTTCGGGGGGCATAAAGTCACCGAGAGTGCGGGATGACGACGGCACTGGCGGTGCACGTTGCTTCTTCTTACGTCGGCGTTGCTTGCCCTTTTGGGCAGAGGTCGACTGTGAAGACGATGTTGAGGCACCCACTACTTCTTCTGAAGGTTCCGGCTGCTTCAGGCGTGCCTGGATGATGCCCTGGGCACGGACGACGGTTTTTCGAGCCATCCAGTCATCGTATTTCTGGGACCCGCAGCTAGGGACCTGCTGCCACTCACCTTCGCCGTCGCTGCCGATTTCTGATCCCACAAAGACGCCCGCCACTTGTGCTGGCGCCGGGCCCAACTTGACTATGTTGTTGTTAACCTAGTCCTGAAGCCAGTCTTTAAACACATAGCATCGCTTAAGGGTGTGCCCCAGGATCCGATGATAAGGGCAGTAGTTGGGGTGATCAGTGAGATGCGCCTCTGCCGGCCTCCTGCACTCAGGCAAACGCACGATCCCTTGCTCTAGAGCACTTCGGAAGTAGCCAGGGACCTGATTTTCGTTAAACGAATAGGTATGGTACTTTCTTTCCGGGTAAGGAGCCCTGGGGGCCTGGTCCTGTCGAGGGACCGGAGGGGCCTGCCGAGGAGGCGGCGCCTGGTTGTCTCGCCTAGGTGGCGGTGGCGCATTGCGCGGAGGAACCTGTCGGTTCTGAGGCGGTCGCTGCTGGGCAGGAGCCTGCGCTTGAGGTGGAGGACCCCTGCGGGGTTGCGGGGGTGGTGCCGCTGGTAGCGATTCCAGCTGCCTCGGGGCTTCTATTTGAGCCACCGCGGCGGGTTCAGCCCTGGCGGCCCTCCTGGCTGGGATCATAGGGGGCAGCAAACGTGCCTGGCTAGCCTGTTGCAGGGCCTCCTCGAGGCGCTGGGCCTTATCCGAGAAATCACTGAACCCTCCAGGGTAGTTCTGGGTAATCAAGGAGGGTACCAGCTCCGTCTTGACGTTTCCCACACACATCGTCAGTAATTGCTCCTGAGTCAGTGGCATATCGAGGGAATACGTAAGTCCTTTCCACCGGGCGATGAAGTCTGCAACCCGCTCATCAGGCCTCTGTTTGCACTTGAAGAGGTCTGCAATGCTAGTCTTTCGCGTGGTGGAGCTGAATTGGTAAAGGAACTGCCGGCGAAGATCTTCCCAACCGGTCACTGATCCGATGGGGAGCTGGCTGTACCAGACGAACGCCGGACCTTCCAATGTCTGTACAAAACATCGGAGCTTAGCGGCTTCTTGCTGAGCCGGGGTCCCCAGCATGGGGCCACACCTGGAAGAGAAATGAGCCAAGTGCTGGGGTGGGTCCCCTGTCCCGTTAAACGGCGAGAAAGTGGGGTTCCCAAAACCCGGAGGCGCGGACATATCATCCACCCACGCGGGATAAGGCTTGCCATCGGGAGGGACCGCCACCTGTCGCGTTTCCAATGCCTCGAGGCGGGCAGTGAGTGCCGCAATAAGGTCCTCCGGGTGGGGGTCCCTGTCTTGACGGGGATCCCTAACCACAAGCGCGTTGCCAGGTTCTTCAACACGGTAGACGGCTTCGGCCGCTCGTGGGTCAGCTGGCTGGACGACCTGCTGGGCGACTGGGGGAACCCGGGTTGGATTCTTCAGATTGCCCCGTCGCTCAGGGGGGTTTGGCGAGACGTATCGCGCCCTCTTTCCGTATGTTCCGGCTTCCGCCCTGTCCGTGACAGTAGCATGATCAGGGTTGCCCGGAGGCATCTCACCGGGGGGAAATTGTTCCTGCCCCTGATGCCCCGGCCTGGGATTACCATAGTCGGGTCGCCACTCTGCGGCGCGCTCAGCCAATAGTTCGTCAACCAGCCTCTTCTGCTCGGCAAGCTGCTGGCGCAACGTGGCCTTCTCAGGATCCTCGTCTGTCTTCTGCATAGAGGCGGACGGGTCGGAGTGCTTGACTATTCCGACATGTTCCTTACCCTTGCCAGTGCTTCGACCGAGTGCCAGTGACTCGGTGGGCACGGGGAGGCCTAGCAGGTTCCTCTGCTGACGGGTAACTCTCCCTGATGGGTCGAGTAGTGGCGGTACGCCCTCGGATGGTAAGTCCCCATCAAGGAACTCAAGCTCATCTTCTTTATCCACAACGTCGGCCATGTGGACTGTGACCCCCCTTGAGGGCATATCCTCGATGTCACATAGCGAATCAGGCTGTCGTCGGATAGGGTCAAAGAGGAGAGCGGCATAGCGTCCCCAGCCACGGACTTGCACATGGGGGGTGGCTTCCCTGACGATCTTGCGGAGTGCCTTGAAACTCTGAACGCATTTTCGTTGGAGGGCACTCTGGTGACCGGGCGACTCGGGGTGCTGGGCCACAAGGAGCGCCGCTGCGTCAATCAGGCGGCACTGTTTGCCAATCTCCTCGAAGTGCTCTCGACTCCGGGGGTACACTACCCGTTCCCAGCGGAGGCGGAAGTGCGTTGCCCACAGGGTTCGACAAAAGCACCCCACTTCTTCAGGGGTAAGCGACTCGGGTACACGGAAATTCAGTGTCGCCGTGGGCCAGAACTTTTCTGGGAAGTAGTTCGCTGCAAGAATACTCCAGAAGCTCCTGGGTTCGTCCTCGAGATTCGGCCCTACATTTCCCCACTCATCGACCGGGGGCGGCTGAGGGACCGGTAGCGGTATCGAGGCTGACCTCTGGGATAGCAAACTCGGCGGTGGAGAATACGGCGAGCGAGCAGACTGGCCACCGAATTCTGGGCCTTCCTCTGAAGAGCGAGGTGACCTGACCACAACGTCACGATAGGACGGGCTAACAGCCACTGCTTCGGGTACGGGAATTGTCGTTACCGGTGTCCTGTCATGTCGTGGCTCTACCACCGTTGACCCCCAAAATAGCTCCTCGCGATCCCGAGTAGAGGTAGAGGGCGCTTCGGGTGACGATGGCGGTGACTGTGCGGTCGAAACCTGCAAAGTTCTCACAACCTCTTCCTCCTGAATGTACCTGCGGAGAGAGGCGGGAATCCGGTGGACCTCAAATTCTGGAAGAACGAGGCTGACGCGTCTGGTTCCTGCCCCAGTCCCTGATACGGAGGAGCTGGGAGAAGGTTCCATCGCTGAATCGTATTCCACTTCCGAATCGGAGAAGCGGGCAGGTTTGATTTCCCCCTGGACCTTCCCAGGATTCTTCTTGTGGTGGCGACGACCCGCTCTTCTGCCCCTGGGTGGCTCTTCGGGACAGGGTTGACCCCTATCAGGCAGCCTCGGGGCGGCGCTGGTGCCGTGACGAAGAGGGCCCCCACTTGAGACAGCCGGGGCGCGAGGGGCACCAGGGCAAATGTCGAAGGGTACATGGGGAGGACCTCCATGAAAAGTACCCGTGCGGGTGGGACCTCTGTTGGAACTGGCAGGAGCATGGGGAAGACCTCCATGATCGATGCGAGTGGAGTGAGGCTGACCTTCACTCCTTGAGTTGCTGGGGCGAGGAGGACCTTCTCTAGTCGCGGAGAGGACGTAGGGGGAACCCCCACGTTGAAGAAGGACCGGATGGACGGTGCCCTCAGAAGGATGGACTCCATACCCAGTACAGCGGGCGCGGGAAATGTTTCCGCGCGGAGCATCACTGCCACGGGGCAGGTCTTCCTGTAGGACGGGGGCAGCACGAGGCATGCCTCCATGGAGAACCTCGGAGCGGGAAAGGCCCACGCTCTGTGGAGTAGTGGCACGGGGAGGACCTCCGTACGGGGTGGCATCACCGCGGGTTAGCTCGCGGCGATCACTTCTTGAGCCTGCAACCCGGAGGGTCAACCCAGCCTGCCCGCGGGGCGGTTGGGGTCTCGATCCTGGTTGGGCGAAGGGGTGCCCCTGCTCAATGTGGGCGGGGGCTTCATAATGGACGTCGGCGGTGGCTCGGGCCACTGTAGCAGTCGACGTGGATGCGGCTAGGCGAGCGTCCTCAGCCCGGGCCCGACGCTGACGTCGGGTCAGGCGGGCCGGTGCAGGTGGTGCAGGGACGTGGTCTGCCTGCACGTAGTCTGCCTGCCCTCCCTGCGGGGTTGGACGGTGGCGCTGACGTGGCCGGGCGGGAGCTCTCGCCCGGGGCCCCTGGGTCGGGGCCCTGAGCGGGCTGAGCCGGACCGCGCCTGCCTCTTCGGCGTAAGGCGAAGAGTCGTCCAGGCGTTCCGGGGATAGGCTCCCGAAACGGTTGAATGTTGAGGTGGGGAGCAGGGGCTCCCTGCGCGGCCTGTTAGGGCGGCGTTGACGGCGGGGCCTGGAGACCTCCAGGTCCAAGCGGGCCATATCCCTAGTCGGGATGATCCCTTCCTCCTCGTACCTACGCACGAGGCTGTTGATCACCCTCCGTTGGATGACCTCTGATGGGGAAAGGGGACGTGGACGTCCCGTATTCCGTGATGTGGCAGCCGTCGTGGCGGTGGTGGCTCCATGTGGAGTGGCCGTCGTGGCGCTGCCCCTGCCCCTGCGCGGGCGAGGAGCGGATGGTGACCGCATCTCTGAAGTAGCAACCTGGTTCCTGGCAAGCGAAAAGATCAATTCATCAGTACTGAGAGGAAAAGGATTGACAGCCAGTGCCCCAACGTTCTTCCATCCTCCATGTCTGTGAGAAGGATCCACGCCAACACGCTGCAGAGCGGAGTGCCCCACGTTCTACTACCCCGACTGCCGGTGAGTTTCACGACAGGCCCGCCATTTGCTTGGCGGGACCAGGCAACGGATATCTGAATCCGGTGACACGTCAATCTACTGGTGTCTCGAACGCTACTAATCTCCATGCTGAGGAGAAGAATTTCACGTCGGGTTCACCATTTCTGTTTCCGACGCTTTCGTCGGGGCGCGCGCATCCGTCCGTCGGGCGGGGGGGGACGCGCGGCTTTGTTGCCCCGCATTCCCGCTTTCCAAAGGCGGGCGGCATTCGTTCCTTATTCAGGTACGTCTGCTCCTTGATCGAAACGGGATGATGGGATGTCGGTTCTTCCTCCTGTGGATTCCTCCTCAGAACTCGTCACCTAGTCCGGGTCTCCCTTATAGATTTAATACGTAGTTCGTGAAACTCTTCCCAGTGCCATGTTTCCATGGGTGCCGGTTAATTACGCCGCTCCTGTCGGGACATTCCAGAGGGTCCAGTCAGGGCAACAACCTTCGGTCAGGGGAGTAGTCACGTTGAGACGTCAGTAGCGTGTCTGGATGCTGGGGTACCTGGCATGTCTGTCTGTTATCCTTGATCACAAGGCTTCTCAAGGGCGTGGAAGCCCGAGGCATCCCACATCGAGCGCGGGGAATTACATGTCATAGACACGTATCTGAGGTTTTCCTCAGCTTCCCGTGTTCAACACAGGGTATGCCGTGAGTTTAACGTCCAGCGGAGA
The DNA here is from genome assembly GCA_963277665.1 of Viscum album. NCBI lineage: Eukaryota > Viridiplantae > Streptophyta > Magnoliopsida > Santalales > Viscaceae > Viscum > Viscum album. The sequence continues at coordinate 129,433,058 of OY728134.1, read as the reverse complement.
CGGATGAGGGTGATCAGAACGTCCCACAAAGACGGATCAGATTGGTGGACCGCATGGAGACGGTTGTGGTCCCATAGAGACGGATCAGAACGCCCAATAAGGACGGATCCGGGGTTGTACACTCCCTATAGGGGAAAAGAGTGATGAATCGGGGTGTACACAGAGGACAGCGACCCGAAGATATGATGGGGCTTACACATGGAAAGTGGCCCAAGCGCCGCTAGGAGCAGCGAGGAAGTGGGTGGCATGACTCCCTCGGGACGTGGTGGCCCGGGTGAGAATCAGGATGGGTGATGGATGGATGGATGAAGTGGATGGGGATGAAATGGGACCATCGCAGGGGGCGACGGTGAAGTTGGGCTTGAGCCTTGAGGAGGCTTCCTACGTATCCCTGTGGCAGGGAATCAAAGTCCGCGTAGTTCGGGATGGTGTCGGTAAACCGACGTGAAGCTGGACCTTGGCCCGATGGGAGTTGGGCTTGAACCTCTGGGAGGATTCCTACGTACCATGCCTTGACATGGATCAAAGACCTCGTAGTTCAAATGATACAGTTTAACGTCATGCGGGGCGAAGATAGAACACAACGTGAATTGGGTAATGGGTGGGGTCGAACCTCGTGGAGGTTTCCTACGTACCATGCCTTGACATGGATCAAAGACCTCGTAGTTCAAAAGGGAATGGGTCGCAGCGGCTTACCACTGGACCAGGATGGGACCCGACGTGAAATGACGGGTGGGCTGCGTCGGTAAACCAACGTGAAAGCGGACCTTGGTCCACTGTCGGTGGGCTTGAACCTCGTGGAGGCTTCCTACGTACCATGCCTTGACACGGATCAAAGACCTCGTAGTTTAGGTGGGGATTTGTCGGTGAACTGACGTGAAAGCAGACCTTGGTCCACTGATGGTGGGCTTGAACCTCGTGGAGGCTTCCTACGTACCATGCCTTGACACGGATCAAAGTCCTCGTAGTTCGGATTGTGCAGTTTAACGTCTTTGCTGGACGGGGCATACAGTTTAACGTCGTGCTGGACGTGGGCGAAACTCGATGTGAATGAACGACCGAGCAACGTGGCTTGAACCTCATGGAGGCTTCCTACGTACCATGCCTTGACACGGATCAAAGTCCTCGTAGTTCGGATTTTGCTGTCAGGGTCGGTGCTCACTCTAAGCCCACGTGAGTCATGCTCGGTGTGAGAAACAAGAGGTTGCAAGGACCTGACGATCACGTCGCGAAGGGTGTGTCCGTGAGAAGCGAAATGGGGCTTACGCGTTGGGCGGCCCATGGTGTTGGGACTTACTCCAGGATGGAGGCCCATGGCGCGACAAAGCGCGGGAAAGATGGACCTTGGTCCGCCGATGGGAGGTGCCTCGTTCCCTATCACGTCCTCCACTGACCTTGGTAGTGGGGAAGTACCGAGATTCACGGGTGCAATCATCCGTACCGAAGGTTAGGGATTTACGCTCTGAGGCGACCCTTCCCCTGCGAACATGTACCACTCCGACACGGAGGATCTCATTCCATGTGCGGAAGAGTTTCATTCCCGTGGAGACGAGTGGTGTAATGAATGCTCGAGCTGGGGGGACCCTTCGTGAGGGAGACGAGGTTGGGTCACAGTTTAACGTCATGTGTTGAGGACGTGGTGCTTGGCAGTTTAACGTCCTGCAGCTCGGACGAGGTGGGTTCACTCCACACCCCTAGGGCTTACATAACCGGTACCCTCTGGTCCTTGGGGAAGGGAAGGTGTCGGTAAGGCCATGGTAAAGGGGGGGTCGTGAGAGGAACCATTGAGGGGTCCACGTTAGCGTGGCTATGCGAAGAAGCAATAGCCGTTAGCGTGCCTATGCGATTGAGCATTGGGCGAAGCAACGCTACGGGAGGTGTTGTCCATGGGACTTTGAAATCACATCGTGCGAACCTGGAGGGTCGCACGGAAAGAGGAATCGCTAAGCAGAGGAGTGTGCTTTGCGAAGTGGGGTGCCTTGGCCTTAGCATGGGGCATAGGTGGAAGTGGGAGGTGCTTCGCGAAGCGGAACAGTGTTCGCGGAGCAATGCGTCGCGAAGAAGGAGGGGTTCGCGAAGCAGGGTCCTGCCAAGCAATGTGCTTCGCGATGCATAGTTATCCTGCCTTGGCATAGGGATTACTAGCATGGGTTGGGTGTTTCGCGAAGCACAAGTGCTCCGCGGCTGCCCGGGTTCCCTTGGGAATCCCCTTCCTTTGCGAAAGCCCTTGAGCTTCGCGAAGGGCATCCCTCTCGGAAGAGGGGCTCAAAACGAAACAAATCAGAGTCGTCTCGCGAAGTAGAAATACCTCGCGGAGCTCATGATTCCCGGGGCAAAGCGTGCTTCGCGATTCGGGAGAGGAGAAGCCGAAGAGTCGGATTGTCCGTCCCGGGGACTCAGGGGGAGTCGAGTATTTATAGGGAAGGGGCGCCGCGAAGCAAGGCTCACGCGCCGCCTTCGGGGCTTCGCGGCGGCTCGCGAACGTCAAACGGGTTCGCGGAGGATTACCGCCTCCGGAGCTTCGCGGCGCCTCGCGAACGTCAAACGGGTTCGCGGAGGATTACCGCCTCCGGAGCTTCGCGGGGCCGCCAAGTTTGGGGTGCTTCGCGGCGGGGCTTCGCGGCTGTGCTTCGCGGCTGTGCTTCGCGAGGCAGCGCGCCGGCTGTCTTTTTCGTTCCTTCCTTTCGGGCCATATTTTTGGCGCCAACAGGGTGATTTTTCCCATGATGCATAGAATCAAAAATCTTTAGATGAATGGGTAGATGGTCCCCATGAGTTGTGGAATCCTAACTTTCCATATTAGCATGGTGATGAAACCCATGAGGCATGGAAACCTAACTCTCTGGATAAATGGGGAGATAGATCCTGAGGGGCATGGAAGCCTATCTCTATATTTGAAAATGGATATGGTAACCATGGGGCATTAAAGCATATCTATTTTTATGAATAAGGAAACAACACTATTATTCATGTAATCCAAACTCTCATGATTAATGTTGTAACAGAACGCATGAGTTTTTTAAGCCTATCTCTCCATATGGATGAGGCGACGGTGCCTATGAGGCATCAAATCCTCTCTATTTGGAAGAATGGGGTGATGTGGCTAATGAAGTGTGGAATATTCACTCTATATAGGGATGGGTAGGTAAATCTCATGAGGTGTGGAATCCTAAATCTCTATATGTAAGGGGAAATTCTGCATGAGAGACATGGAAGCCTAACTCTCAAAATGAATGGGTTGAAGATACTCATGAGGTGTGGATGACTATCGCTACAGATAAATGGGGTGATGGTGTCCAAGATTCCATATAGACCTATCTCATTGGAATTTTAGTGAAAGGAAACCCAAGAACTCTATATCATTATCTCATCATAACATTAAGGTGAGATCACCATGGAGTTTTGGATTCCAATCTTGCTGGAATAACGGGTTGAGGACACCAATGATATATGGATTTATATATCACTAAAATCATAGGGAGTGGGTACCAAAGAGATGTGGATTCATATCTATCAAGAATGATGGTATGAGGGAACTGAGGTGCTTTGAATACTTATCTCATTGAAATTATGGGGTGCGGTCATTTAGGAGATATGGATTCTTATCCCATTAAAATGATGGGGTGAGATAACCCCTGAGAAAAAGATTCAGATATCACCAAAATTATGGGGAAATGTATCCCTAGAGATATTGATTAATATATCTAAAAATTATTATGAGAGGAAACATTGAAGTTATTGATTCCCTTCCTAAAAAAATGACATGGTGAGGCTTCCAAGGAGATGTTGAATCCTATCTCACCAGATGAACGTGGTGATAGTTCTAAAAATCTATGGTAGCCTATGGTATTATAATATCATAAAGCTATAAAAATGGATAATGGATATGATCAACATTCCCCTTGTGTTGGAGCATTGGATCTTGAACCAGAGAAACCATAGTGGGTATGTGATTTAACATCCACTGGTGTTGACAATGTGATTCTTAGACCAAACAACGTAGAGTAGCAATATGATTAACCATCTCCAATTGTAGGGATGAGAGGCCCTACCCAAGTGGTGATTCATGGTGGTGAAAACCTACCTTGGTTACTCTAAGGTGGTATAAGAGGTTTTCATAGATATAATATTACATGACTTAGAGATGTAAGAGGATTGTTTCTTGGAATGTTCTAGATAATGTTTTTTATTTCAGTATATGGAACTATGAGGAAGGACTACAAATTACAATTACTCATCATGGGATAGCTCATGAAGATTTCTAGTGGCTCCCACGATATGGAGAGTCATCTTATCCTTCTTTATAAATGGCTAGGGTATCAATCCCACTCAGGAAAAGACTTACCCCTGTGCAATATTTTTGAGTGAATGAGGTGCCCTAATGGTGGAAAGGGAAACTTGATTTTCTTTAGATGCCATTTGATCAGATAGTATTGGAAGGATACGCCCTCTTTAAAATGATGATTGTTCTATACCAATGCTAATGGAGAAAGGATTGTATCATAGTATTAAATAAACTATGAAACTAGTATGTATTATAAGCATGGCTAGCTGGGATCTGTTCTTGGAGGATCACATTTAGAGATGGGGAATTATGTGGCTCAAACATCCCCTTACTCCTTGGTGTAGTGGATAAATATTCTTTAATGTTTGGAAGATAGGATACCAAAATGGAATGTTATCATAGCTAAGGGTGCGAGCCCTATGTGACAACTAATAGTGGAAGTATTGGAATTACATTGTAGCCTCTAAGTATTTATGTGTAAAATTTTACTCATCCTCTATAACATAAGGAGAGGTGATTCACATTGTTGATTTGGTGTTTTGGAAATTCCAAAAAAAATTATCTTCTAACAGTTCATGTAGAAGAGATTTATATTAGGTTCACCAATTTTTTCTAATGCATTAGAATCTAGTATGAGCATCATCAGAGTGATGTGTATTTCTTGCCCCGTATTTCAACTTTCCAAAAACTAGTGGCCTCTCCTACCATTTTTAGTGATGTTGGATCCTTGATCAAAACATTATAATGGGATTTTGGTTCATCCTTTAATGTATTACTCCTTGGATATCATCATCTATTCTAGGTATACCTCATATATTTGATCCATGTTAATGAAATTCATTCCTAGTTCCTTGGAAAGGATTCTTATAATTAATTAAACTACGTAGTTATTTACATGGAAGAAACCTGTTTTCAGAGTGGATAGTTACATCATGAATGTTTGTATACCTCTAGACATCAGTTGTGTTGTGAAACAATAAATTATTCCTATTTTATGGGGCATATCATATGTGATTAATCTTATGTGTGGAACCCAAGGCTTCCCATGTCAACCCTTAGGTAGTTCATTTTGGGGTAGTAAGTGTTTTGAGCCTTTTTACCTCTATAATCTTATATTTATTATATGGGGTATAGATTATATATAATGTCTTCAGTTTATTGTATTTTGGGGAAAGGTGAGTCATAGTTTTAGCAACATGTCGGGACATGTGGGTCAATGAATTAAAACATTTTTGGGATAGGTGTGTCACATATTTAACAACCTATGGGGATATGTAGGTTTCTGGTTGAACATATTATGGGGAAATGTTTTGTCAAAAATTTGATGCCTTTTGGGGATATGTAAATATAGGATTAAATTAAGGTGGTGAAAGGTGGGTCACATGTTTAATGTCTTGTGAGAATAGGTGGGTCACAAATTTAACATCATGTGGGGATATGTTGGTCATAGTTTTAAGGGTTTGTGTTAGTAGGTGTGTCACAGGTTTAACATCTTGTAGGGATAGGTGGGTCACAAGTTTAATGTCCTATGGGGATAGGTGTGTCTTAGTTTTAACATCTTGTGGGTACATCTGAGTCATAGGTTTTGTTTTTTTAGAGTTGTGGGGGTTTATGCATGTCCCCTTAGGTGATGATTTCACACTTAAGATTTTGTAGAGTGTTGGAGCATCGGGATTGATCCTCAGTGAGTTATCCCAGTTGTGTTTGTATGTGAGTTTTGAACCATAGGTAGGTTTCCTACAAACCTATTTTGTAAATAGAGATCAAACCCAACATTGTTCAATGTCGCAGTTTAAAGTCGTGTGATAGGACGGGTCTATGATGTTAAACATGATATTATAAAGAATTCATTATTATTAATGGGGAATCAATGATGGATGGGGTTGGGATTATGCATGAAACATAATCAAGGTGCTATATGAATGGTTACATGACATGGAAGGGAAATAGTGGAATCTCATGATGACTGTAAATATGGAATCTTGTTCTCTTCACGTGATGTAAGGATACAGTTTCACATCATGTGATAAGGAAGTTATTATGAAGTTTAATACCATATGTATTAGATGATGAGTATGAGTGGGGATTATGAGACTTGGTTACTTTGGTGCTATTAAGACCTATGATGGTATTAATGGGGCTTACACATTGTGGAATTTCTTGAGTGCTTCTAATTAGAACAATGGTTTGAACATGTAATCTTCTAAGGAATATCAAATGAGGAATCTCGTTATTTTTGCACGTCGCATGCTATACTTATTTCACAAAGCATCCCATATTCATTTCATAGGGTAAAGTCATTTATTAATTTGATTCAAACTGATTTTTATTGTGGGGATTATGAATTGAGTTTCCCATTCTTTCCTCCCCATGTCAGGTCATCATGGATTATAAACATGCCGATGGGTTGAGGGATATTGTTAGTCATTTATTGTATCAACAATTACTATAAATATTATTGATTTTGATTGTCAGATATACCCTTTTTGTTTTATAAATTATATTAATTTAATTTTATATCAGGAAATTAATATTAATTACAATATTTATTCTAGAATTATACTCAATCTTCTAATTAGAATGTAATATTCATTAAAGTGTTTGGAAATAATTTTAATATATTTTGGGATTATTGTTCATACCCTACTTTGATAAGCGTAATATAAGTAATATACCCTATTCTTGGAACAAATATTAATGAAGGAATACTATGTTTAGAAAAGAATCCATGGATCATCAACCAAAAGTTATCAACAAATTATGGTTAAAGATCCTTAAATTTGGATTAAAAATTATTTTTATCAATAGAATAATTATAGTTAAATAACCCTACATAAGTAAGGAACCCTGCATTTGAAAGACAAACGCATGGTTCATCAACCATACTTTTATGATCATCCTTACTTTTTAAACATTTTGTTTTCAACCTTATGTTAAAAAAATTAATGATTCATAGTTGAACCCTATATTTGGTATTTTTTGTTTTCTAAAGGAACCCAACATTTTTCTTTTCAATGTCGGAGATTTTAATTTGGGTTTTTATCTGAGATTTCTATTACTGTCTTGATAGAATTATAGGGTTATTGAAAGCATATATATGACTAATTAAAAGGTGTTTATAATTGTTTCAAAAACCTGTATTCATCATAGAATTTCACATCTAATCTTATGTAATGTTATAAATCCCCTTCAATATTTTTGAACTTGAGTATTCTCAATCTATCTGGCATTTTTCATAGATATGATCGACCAAAAGAAAAATATTTTTAGGATATAAGAATTTTCAAAATATATACTCATTTTTTATGGGTGATAAAATATTAATATACATATGATCACACTCTCGTGAATATTATGTTTTAATGATCCTCTATAACAAATGATAGACTCTGTTATTTTTAGAAGAGGCTACACTTTGGGGAAATATATATTTTAACCTCTTTCAGTAGTAAAATTACTGTAGCTAATATTTTTGTTATTATTGAAGATCATTTTCAATTGAGATTGCTTTTGATTGACACTTTTTTGAAAATTTTAATTTTTAAAGAATAATATCAATAAACTATCAGTTTCTTTTGTTGTTTCAACTGTGAAGATCAACCTAAATCATTAAATAAAATATGTTTTATTTTGGGAGTATCAACTACTCGTACTCCGTTGTGGTGAAGTGTCAGCCTCTTTTACTAAGCTGTGGATAATCAGTTCTCCATTAATGAACCGAAAGGATATGTTTTTATCCTTTTTGTAAATGTTTCAAATTCCTCCCCTCAGTTGTGGATTTTAGGTCTTGTGATAATGAGAACATTCTAGTGAAATTTACCAAGATCACAGAGATATTGATTGTGGAGTTTACTAGGGGATATTTGGTCCCCAAGCCATTATAAATTTCTGGTTCCCTTTTTTCATATTATTTTCTTCTAATATTTTAGATTAAATAAAACACTCTATATCTCCATAATTAAAAAAGGGATTCAAAATCAACAATTATCGAAGATTATCAAAATGAAAAAATCCATCCCCTCTTTTGTTAATTTCTATTATTCTGACCAAATAATTGGTATCAGAGAATAGATTTTGGGATAAAGCTGTAGAAATTTGAAAAGTATAAGGTATATACAAAGTTAATGGTAATGGATGATCTAAGAGAAGGAATGTATATAGATCATATTCTATAAATGAATGGTTCAAATTATTGATGCAGGAAATCACGAATGATTATCTATTTAATGAATCATGGATTCAAAGATAATTCAAATATCATCACTCCTTATAAAATTCCTTAGAAACCTAAAACAAGGATTGCTAAAGTAGAAGCTGATTATGACATCAATTTAAAGGTAATGAATGATATTATCTATGGACATGGACTATATAAATTTAATCATATATCATAATTTCATATAGCCTATGAGATATGGAAATATTTTACACTGTATTACAAAGGAACAAACAATATAATAAAAATGAGATACGATACAGATAAGCTAATGTTTTATACCTTTAAAAAATTTTATGGACAAAGCATCACACAAATGAATGGAAGGTTAACAGATATTGTTATCAATATTCCTTCGTTAGGAGATCCCATCAGTCGATCTGATCATTCTCTATATGTACCCTGAGTAATACCCTCAAAATGGAATGGCATATCTGCTGATATTGATTGATTATCACATGTCAAGAATTTGATAATGAAATAATTTATAGAAACATTGATGATGTATAAAGAAAAAAATTAAATTTGATGCTGAAGATCATAAGATTATAGTGACAAAGTAAAATACTTTTCTCAAAGTATAATCACATAAATATAACCAAAAAATAAAATAAAAGTCAAAATATATATGAATTTAAACTCTACAGATTCTATAATGGTACAAAATCAGCTTTCCAAAATGGTCAAAATATTTTATAAGAAAAAAAGAGGATTCATTAAATCATTCAGAAATCATGAGAATGATATTGGAGAAGTTTGATATAATGAATAAAACCATTTGGGACCTATCAAAACTGATTTACCTCAATTTAATGATGAAATAAGAAGTCTACAAAAGAAATATCAAAATAATATTCACTGTGGTCATAAAGGAATGAAGGGAAATTAAAGATAAGGGGATTGTATCTGAAGACTCTAGTGGCTCATCAAAATTTGATTCAGTGAAAGAGCCCTAAAATCTCAAAGCCAATATATTCATTATGGATATGTAAGAAGAAGAGGAACAAAATATTTAATATTCTTCGTCCGACTCGGTTAGATTCACAAATCATAAATTTGATGTCTAATATTCTATGATAGAAGAGAAATATGATTCCTTATTGAAGAAGAATGAATTTTTGAAAGATATTCAAAATTATTTTTTAGGTGAAATTGATACTATGCTAAAACAACATGAAGATTTAGTTCAAAAATTATATTTTTCTGCATCAAATTTTTTTATCATGAAAAAATTATTAAATAATTGCAGGATGAAGTACACTCTTATAAAATTAATTCATTTATTTTTAATAAAGGAAAAAACGTTTTAAAAGATATTCATGGAATGAATTTTATTAATATAGTATTATTTGGAAGAGTAATTAACGGTGTAAAATAAAAAATTTACAAAAGATATTTTGTGACTAATTTAAATAATGATACCTGTTATTATTATGGAATAAAAGGACATGCCACTAAAAAATATTGTTTCAGGAATACTCCAATTTATGTTATTAGGAAACATTTAATTTCTAAAAGTATTTCTAAAGAATGTGATTTAAATTATGATAAAATCTGAAAAATCTAGAGTCCCAAATAATTACATTCTAACACTACTAGACCAATGAAAATAAGGGTACCAAAACAAACATTTGTTTAAACAATTTTTAAGGTAAAAGGCCACGTGAACAAGAATGATATATGATATATGGACAGTTTTTATTCTAAGAACATGAATGCGGACTCATCAATAATCCATACAATGACTCAAATGGGTGGAGGACTAGTCACCATTGGTGACAATGGAAAGTGAAACATTATTGGAGTTGGAATAGTTGGAGATCTAAATATTCTTTCAATCAACAATGTAATATATGTACAAGATATAAAACAAAATATGATAAGTATTTTTCAACTCAATGATGACTTATTTTATGTTGATTTTTCTAATAATTCCATCTCAGTTTTAAAAAATAAATTTCTTGAATTCAGAGCACCTAGAAATGATACTATTTATTCTTTATTTTTAAATTATTTGTTTAAATAGAAAGTGGATTGCTTAACATATACTAAAAACGAGTCCAGGATATAGCATAAGATACATGGTCATTTTAATATATTTTCATTACCTAAATTTATAAAGAAATAGTTAGTTTTTTATTTTCCTTGTCTTAAATTTGATAATGATATATTTTGTGATGCTTTCCATATTTAAAGATAGTACAAAAAATCATTCAAATTGATTAAAAAAATCCTTATATCTAAACATTTAGAACTTATCCACATTGATTTTTTATCATGTAGATTGGAATGTTTGGCTAGTAAATTATATATCTATGTTTTATTTGATTATTATTCTCAACTAACTTACCTATATTTTCTAAAACAGAAAAGTTAATTTTTTTAGTAAATTTGAATGTTTTCTTAAAATTGTTTCAACTAAAAAGAGTTATAAAATAATTTCATTTAGTAGTTATAATGGGTAAAATTCTAGAATCATGAATTTAATTGTGGTTACTCAAATATTGATATTAAATAAACCTTCTCTTCACTATGAAAAACTCAAAAAATAGAATTGTTGAAACAATAAAAAGAGCTATTCAAGAAATGGAAAGGACTATGGTTAATGAATATAGTATCCCTGCCTTATTTTGGGTAAAATTTGTAAGGATAACCTGCTATATCATGAAGAGAGTTTTAATTTTATAAATGTTTAAAATAACTCCATATGAACTTTGAAATAAAAAAACTAATGTAACGAACTTTAACGTTTTTGGATGCAAGGTATATGTATTAAATACTAAGAAGAACCTTGATATAATCTCTCCAAAAGCTAATGAATGAATATTTTTTAGATATTCTGCTACCTTTAAATCCTATAGAGTGTTTAATAAAAAGTTAAGGATTTTTGAAGAATCATCTCTTGTGATGTTTGATGAAACAGAACCTTTTATTATAAATAAAAATCTGACAGATGAAGTTACTAAATCATTTGACAACATAATACGTGAAACCCCTAAAGATTATTTTTAATATGATCTAAGTAAAATTGAGTAAAATTTATATGAACATTAAAATTCGGAACCGGAATGTGTCTTTCCTCGACAATCTAGTTCCATGAAGAACTATCATTTTAAAATAGTTATAAGATACTTAGCCACAATAATTAGAACTATAAGAAATTTAGGAAACCAAGATGAATTGTCTTCCTTTCCCTCTTATTTATAACATATGTCTATAGAATAATCCATTGAATATTAGATTTGGATGCTTGAAATTCAAGAAAAACTGATCCAATTTAGAATAAATGAAGTTTGGGGTTTAGTAGAAAGACCATCAAATTATCAAGTAATAAGAACTAAGTGGGTCTTTTTTAATAAATATAATCATTAAGGTATCATAAAAAACAAATATAGATTAGTAGAAAATTGATATAATCAAGAAGAAAGTATTGATTATAATGAGACATTTTCCCCCATTGCTTGATTAGAATCCATTTGAATTTTTTTATCTTATACAAATCATATGAATTTTAAATTATATTAGATATATTTCAAATATACATTATTAAATGGATATTTAATGGAGGAGGTTTATGTTGAACAACCTCATTATTTTGAAAACCCTCAAAACCACATTATTTTTTTTAAAACATACTAAATGTCTCTATGGCCATAAACAATAACATAAAGCCTGATACAAAAAAAATTAATATCTTTTATATTGAATAACATATTTACTACTGGATTAGAAGATCCAACACTTTTTATTTAACAATTTTTTTTAATATTTTATTAGTAAAAATTAATGCTGATGATGTAATTTTGGGTTCAATAAATAATAATCTTTGTAATGATATTTCAAAATTAATGAAAAAGAAATTCTAAATGAGTATGATTGGAGAAATGAAATTTTTTTTAGGATTAAAACATTCACTAAATGATTATAGAAATATTTTAATTCACATTAAATATATATTTGATTTATTGAAAAACAATTTGACTTGAGAATAGAATGACCTGAACAACTATTATGTTCACAAATATAAAATTATATTTGGATGAATATGGAAAATTTGTTGACAAAAAATTATATAGATGTATGATTTGTATTTTTTTATATATTCCTACTAGAATATCATACATTGTTCTATTTATATGTTAATGTGCTAGATTTTAGTCCAACCCAAAATAATCCCATCTTACTATTGTTAAAATAATTTTTATATTTTAAAATGGAATGAGTTTTTAATCTATTTGTTACCATAAAACATATGATTTTAATTTAATTTCATATTAAGATACTAATTTTGGAGGTTTTGTATTATATTGAAAAATAACCTAGGAGACATTAAATACAAGAAAATAATTATTATTATGGTCAAGTAATATGAAACACTAAGTTTCCTTATCAACATTTGAGGAACAATATGTTTTTCTAGTAGTTTTTATGTACAACTATTGTGGCAGAAAATTAACTACAAGACTTGGGACAAAATTTTAACCGTATACATATTTTATGTGATAATAATATTTCTATAAATATTACAAAATACAAATAATTTATTCTTGAACTAATAATATTAATATAATTAATTGTTTTCTAAGAGAAAATGTTCTTAAAAAGTATATTTCTCTATAATTTGTAAATAATAAATATCAGTTAGCAGATATTCTCACTAAAACACTTCACATGGTAGGTTTTTATTTTATTAAGGGGGATTTTGTTTAATTAATTTTAAATAAATATTAGGAATTATTTTTTAAAAAAAATTCATTTGTTTCAATTTATTTGTGATAAATGTTTTTAATTTTTTTATTCAATTTTAAGATAATTTATTTTAATGTTTTATTTTGACTATTTATTTGTCTAAACAAATATTTATTTGTAATAGTAATGATTTTAAAAAAACAAATCATAAATATTTATCTTATGTAATCATCACAAGAAACCAGACCATGTCATCCTCCATCAAAAAAACATTTAACGTTCATTACAATTTCATTTAGAACCATTTCACCTGCCAGAAAACTCGTATTTCTCCTAAACACTAGAATCTGAAAATCTTCAACCATCAGATTCTCATAAATTACAATGATAAGGAGAACTAATGAAGGTGAACCATGTTATTTGTTGCTTCAACATTCTCCCTTTATAAAGATTCTTCAAGGAATGTTTTTGATTGGTTGTATAAGACGAACCGTCTAATCAAACATGATTTAGAATTTCAAGGTTTGGAGTATTTTTTCTATGAATAAAAAAAATTCTTTATGAAAAATAATTGAATAAAATTTTTCTCAATATTAGATTTAGTTTTAGTGAATTAGAGGATTCAATATCCTATTGAATAGAAGATAAGGAGTTTTAAATCTACTCAATTGAAATTGATCATATTTTAAAAAACATCCATGAAGGAGTTTTTCGCATTGATATTCGATCAATTTGAAATCATGATAAAAAATCTGAATATATAATGTATTATCTATTTGAATTAAAACTTTTATGGAAGATATTTGTTAAATATCAGTATTCAGAAAAAAAAAGGTTTTAGTTAAGATTATTTAAACTACTATTGCACCAATATTTTCTGTGATAGAGACAATTTAATACCAATACATGTATATTTTTATTTTTGTTGTCAATGACATCGAGTTAGAATTCCCTAGATATATGGTAATATATATTAGTTATTTATTCTATTCATAGGAAATAATATCTTTCTGTATTTATGTAAGGATTCTTTCTTTGATTCTATTTTGGAGAACCATGATTCAACCTTTTGATTTCTGAGTCAAATGTTGTCACATCAAAGTGTTTAATTCTAGTACTCTTAGAAAAGTTTGTTTCTTTTGGAGTATAGTTAAAGGAAATATAATTCTTATTGGTGCGGATGATCCAAAAAAATTAGATCTTTTACTCCGGTGGAGTAAGGTAAAATAAAAAATGATGAATTTGGGGAATCTAGAATAGAAGGTGTTTCACATATAACTAAGATAAATCATTTATTTTTTTGAAACAAAGTTAGTTATAGAATTTTCATAGGAAGAAGATGTTCTTGAGCAGGTTCTTTTAAATCCAAGTAATAGAGAAAAAACCCATCATGAAGAACCTGTTTTAGAATATGTAAATGCAACTCAAATAGTTAATTTGGTATAAATAGATCATATTAAGGATCAAAAATCTGAGAGCCAAACTCATGAGATTCCGGAGGTTCTTCAACTAGATAACCATGAATAAGTTGCTCAAAGAGAATAAAAGGTTGAAAATTTAGTTACTCAAACCACTAATATCATTTTTTATAAATAAATATCTATCATTGGTTCTTCTATGGAATTAACTATATCAATTTATACAGAAAGGAATGAGGTGATTGATTTTATATCATGTCCATGTGAGAAGTCTCAAGAAAAGTCTAATGTTATTCCCTTCGTGATTTTGGAGGGCGCTTCTTAGTCAATGAATCTTGATGAAGGGACATATAATTCACTGACAAATAAGATTGATGATATTGGAATTCATTTTAACATAGTTCAGAAAGAGACCTCTAGTATTTGAAAAAATCTTGAAGCATCCAGAAAATAATTTGTTGATTTGATAAATTTATATTCTCCAAAGATGGAATTATAGTCTATTAAAACTCAGTGTTATGTGATCGAGGAAAATTCAATGTCAAAAATGGATTTTTATGCTTCTAGAAGAGAAATGTTGGATTACCTTGGAAATATAATATCAGAATATGTTTCTAAAATAGATTTCATAGAATTGAATGGTGCAAGGAATTTCAGTTTTAATCTATCAAGGGATGTGTCAATCAGCCAAAATAATCTACTTATATCCCTTTAACGTCAATATATCTGATTTAAATATTTCAAGATATCACATTAGTATTACCATATATTAATGAAATGCTTCAAAATATTTAATGCAATAGTGCACCCATGTCAGCCTTATAGGAAAATCAAAGATAACATTTAATGAAACTGACTTCAAGGGAGCCCGAAATTAGGTATCTACTCAATAATTTAAGTGATAAGCTAGCTTAGTTTTTACTAACATAGTAGAATCCATATTACTTTTTAAAAGACAATTATTATTAAAAATTCAATATTCAGCCAAAATTTCTGGAGTTTGATAAGGAAGTTTGGAAAAAACATCAAATACATTATAACATTAGATGAAATAATTGAATGATTTTTTTCAAGTGTCTTAGGCATCATCATAACTAGTACTAGAAACCACCCGAACCAAACCCTTTGATCTTCTACTAAACATTTATCCCAATCAATCTTCTTAAGAAAAAACCTTTAATATATCTTTATAATTTTTATAATAAAATTTCAATTGTAATTTTTATATTTTGTATGCTTCATTTCAATATTTTATTACATAGATATCTCTACATACAGAAACTATGTCTTATTTATCCCAATAGTACAATATAAACATTTATTTATTGTACTATGAAAAATTGAAAGCGTTATAATCCATTTTCCTATACTCACTTTTTGATATAACAAAAAGTGATAGAAATTGGGGTAAAAACAACACTTTCTTCGACATATCATTCAAATGTTTTTTAATTGAAATAGTATTGAAAAATAGAAATCATAATTTATATGTGTTTATACAATTCTCTATTTTCCATTTTTTGTTTTTTTGGGTTTCGGGATCATTACAACTGGTGATATTCAAGAGATTATATTGTCTCAATAATAAACTATAAATATTATTGTTCCTGATGCTCACAAATACCCTTGTTTATTTTACAAATGATATTACTTTTTTTATTTTTGGAAATTAATATTCATTGAATCATTTATTCAAGAATTATACTCAATATTTTACTTCACAAGGAGTATTCGTTAAATTATTCTGAAACCATTTTAATATATTCTAGAAATATTGTTCATATAGTACGCTGATAAACATAATGTAAGGAATACACTAAAAACTTGGAATAGAATATAAGGAATGAATCCTACATTCAGAATACTCTGTATGGATCATCAACCCTACATCATCATAAAATTATAATTAAAGAACCTTACATTTTGATGGAACCATGCATTTTTCAAGAGAATAAATTATAGTTTCAGAACCCTATGTAAGTGAAGAACGCTTCATTTGAGAGAATAACATATAGTTCATCAAAATTAATTTTATTATCAAGTTTACATTGTAAACATTTATTTTGGAATATGTATTCAATATAGTTGAACACTATTTTTGGATTTTTTTATGAAAGAACCATATGTTTGACTATTCAACATCAAATATTTAAATACTAGTTTTTTATCTGCCATTTCTACAATGGTCTTGATTTAATTATAGGGTAATTGAATGCTTATCTATGAACAAATAAATATCATTATAATTGTCTAAAAAACTGTATTCATCATAGAATTTAACTTTTACTATTAAGGGATGTTATAAATCCCCTAGACTAATTTTGAATTTTAATATCCATAATCTATCCAACATTTTTGTTGGATATATTCAACAGATAGAAAGATATTTATATAATTAGAGTATTTTTAAATTATATACATGTGTGATACAAGTGATTAAAGTTCATACACATACGATTTCACTCTCATGAATATTATATTTTATAGATCTATGACAAAAAATGATCAAATCGTTCATTTGAAGAAGATGATACTCTTTAAGAAAATGCATATTTGGGGTTGTTGTTGTTGTAAAATTACAGTTACTATTATTTCTATTATCGTTGAAGATCATTTGTAACCGAAATAATTTTGGAATTACTATTTCATTTATATTTTCATTTTTTAAGAATATGATCCATCTATTGTGAGTTATTTCTTCTGCAACTATGAATATCAACCTGAATTATTCAAAAAAGTCTTTTGATTTTTGGAGTATCAGCTGCTCCTTCTCAATTGCGATGATGTTTAATCTTCTTGTACTAAATTGTGGATAATAGGTTCTTAATTAATGAACTAGAAGGCCCTATTTTTATCCTTGTTGTAAATGTGTCAAATAACTTCACTTAGTTTTGGATTTGTGTTCTTGTGGTAATAAAACCTTTCTATTGAAATTCACCAAGCTCATAGCGAGATCATTGGTGGAGTGGAAAAGGGGATCATTTTTCATCGAACCACAGTAAATTGGTTGTGTCCTTTCTTTCTGTTTATCCACAACTTATATTGCATACATAAGAAAACACTTTATATCTTCATAATTAACAAAGGGATTCAAAAGAATTAATTATGGAATATTAATTAAATGTCACAATTCACGTACTCTTATGTTACTTTGTATTATTATGACATAATATATATGATTCATGATTACACCTGAGGAAAATTCCCTTGGTTTTTTCTCCATAATGGTAGAGATTCATGCAGGGCTTTCACTCTTGGGCATCACATTATTATTCCTTCTATAGTTTCTTGAGGTCATTTCAACTTGTTGATGGTTCGAGAGAAATTATTAGTCTATAAACATGAGGAGGAGTCCAATAAGGGATATTTGGGAATAGATGGTTTGCATGTGGTGATTTCGCTCTAGGTCTCCCCATTCTTCTTCCTCATGTTGGTTCATGAGGGAATATCATCATATTGACATATCAAGGGATACTATTGGGTATTTCACCTAAGGAGGAGGCCCATGGTGTTTTCTTTGTCGTCTCATGATGATTTCATAAGGAATAGTATGATTTATATTTATTGTATCTTGTGTTAATCATAGGAGGAATGTTATTCTCATCACATATGGTATAAAATGATTAAATTAAAGTAGTGAGGATGGTGGGAGTGGTCTCAATATATCAACCTGAGATGTATCACACTTGAAACATAAGTATTCTCATTCGTTCAATTTGATACAGCCTATAATTTGAATATATAGAATACTACATATTAATCTCATGTAGTGAGGACTGTGGATGGGTCTCAATATCATAGGATGGGTAATATTACAAAATATACATTAGGAATCTTATTCTATCCATATAAGGAATCCTACAATTTACACATAGTGTATACAATAATTTAACATCATATAGTTTGGACTACCATGTGCAATATTCCATGAAATGGTAGATGTGGGACATATGTCGAAGCCACCCATTCTATTTCAACCTGTCATTAGAGTTGGTCGATAATTTTTTATGAATTTATTTTAGATTATTTTGAATAAAATTATATGGTGAATCAAAGAGTTTATTCTAAACTAATGACCTGAGAATGATACCAAGAGGATCATTTTGACTCAAGGTATTTTTTGTATTCTAGAAGATTATATCAACTCATTGAATTTTTTGGGGGGAAGACAAGTCTATATAATATGAAACCCAAAATTTCATTGAACTAACCCTATAATCTTGTGGAGTGACTCTCCATATTTTATGTTTGTTAATTACTCTCCAATATTTTGGGATTATACACAAAAATTAAAATCTAAAAAATATCTTATTATCGGTTAGAGAAAAATAGAAAATAATATCACGTTAATACAAGGAAATCGCTATTTTTCGTTCAATGATAATAGAAAAAAAGTATTTGGAATCATAAGATCAATCTTATTAATCAGAAAGGTAAGGAAAATATTTTATTAAAGTAAATTTGAAATTTAAATTCCCAATATGAGACAATACCTATGATTCTTTTGTAAAAGAAAATATTATAATAAATCCATATCAATCTAGGAAAAAAATATTAAACTATATGATTTATTAGAATCACACATATATGTGTGGACCTATAAAAGTTCCCAATATATAAGGTGATAAGTATAAAAATTTTATTATTTTTTAATACATTAGAATGGTTTTGATCATGATTTTGAAGGAAAAAACTAAGGTAATTGAGTGCATTAAGCAGTTTTAAAGAATTAAGGAGAATAAAATTAGGAGAATAATCATGGTTCTTATGTCTGATAATGATACAAAATATAATTATTTTTATGTGGATAATTAATTATAGAAACACAAAATTAATCTTCAAGTATCATCCATGAGGACACCACAATATGATAATATATTGGACTAGAGGAATTGTTTGGTAATAAATATAATAAAAAATATTTATAGAATTCTGAATGTCACATCATTTTTGTAATACATATATTTATGTTGTAGTTTACAGAGTGAATATAGAGATTTTCAACCATAATGAAATAAAAATTACTTTCGTAGTGTGGCTCATAAAAAATCCAAAACGAAACATTATAGTGTTTGAGAGTAAGGGTTCAATATGAAAAAATAAAGGTCATAAAGCATGGTATGGAGATAATAAATATGAAAGGATATTTCTAGGCTACTCAATAAAGATTAAATCATAAAAATATATCTATAAGAGGTAAAATAAAATTGTAAAAAGTGGTAATGTTAATATTATTTAATAGAAATTTGGGAATATTTATGAAATTCAAGATATGAAGAAAGTATGTGATAACGAAGAAGAACAATTTAGAAATTAGAGTGGCCCACAAAATTCTTCCTATTTAAGAAAAGGATCTAAAGTATAATTAGTGGATGAATATTTCCTTGAAGAATGAAAACAAGTGAATATTGGAATAATAATATGGGTTTAGGTTAATGTGTACAATATTATTATTGATAAAACCAAACTTACACAAACTAATAATGAGAGACTTATAAACCAATACACAATTTTCATGAGTATAACGAAACTCATTTGAGGAATTATTAAACTAGGATTCATGGAAAAAATCTATGACTTATTAATTGGATTAAATTGACTAAATTTAAATTTGGATCTTATATAATTTCTTTAAAAACACAATTTTATTGGTCCAATTTGGGTCTTTAGGAACAGTCCATATAAAAGTGAAAAGTCATTTTGAAGAAAGCATGACTAGTGAATATAGGATATTCATAGTTTTAAGGAATATATTTTCAGGAAACATTCACATTACTGGAATGAAAATAATATATTAAACACTTCTTAGAAGTGGTTTTCTGAAAAACATTAAACTATTTAATATGGATGTGAATACTATATTTTTGGATATATTTATATAAAAAGAGGTATATATTGAACAACTTGTTGTATTTGTTCTTGGAAATGATGATATCAATGTATGTTGATTGAAATAAATCTTTATATTGACAAAAATCATCACCCCATTCTTGGTATTATTTTCTAAAGACATTATTATGGTATATGGAGTCCCAAAGTTGATGTCTTGTTACCATACACTATGTCAAAATTTCATATTATAATCTTTTTCATGGTGGTGTTAACTATGGATGACATTATATTTTATGGATATAAGAACACTCCCATACAAAATTTTACTAATGTAATAATTTACAAGTTTGAAATATCAATAGTTAGATATTTGATAAACTTTCATAGGATTCATGTTTAACATGATCAATGAAATTCATTTATTTCATATGTGATGTTCATAGAGTAAGACTTAAAAAATTACAAATGGAAGAGTGTTGGTCGGTTTCAACTATGCAATCAATTGGAGAAATATTTGGTAAGAATGAAGACTATGAAGTGGTAGAGATAGTTTTATATAAAATAATAATAATTATTTTACTCTATAATACAATAACTAGATAGAATATTATGTATGATACGTTCTTGTAAATATGGTTTCACAGTTATTTTAAAAAATAACGACTCATAGTTGTGGGATGTATATTGTGGTAAGTTCAAACAAATATTCCTCATTTTTTATGGTTAAAATATTTATTAAAATGGATTTATTTTTATATTTTGATCATGATTAGGGTGGTGATATTTGGAATAAAAATTCCACATGTGGTAGCATTTTTTTTAAATGGAAATAATTTTATTGGTGGGAAAATAGTGAAAAATGATTTTTTTTCATTAAGGAAAATAGAGCGGTGGAATATATTTGAATCACCGTAGCTTGTCCAATAGTTATAAAGATAATTAAATAATTAGAAGAAAATATTTAAAAAGAAAAATATGTTATCACGATTCATTTTAACAATAAATATTCCATTAAATTGAAGATAAATATAGTTCACCACTGTTGCATGAAGTATATTGGCATTTAGTACCATTTCATATAAAATAATCGTTCGAATAATATATTGAATTTCAAATTTTTTGGAACTCAATATCGTGTAGATGATATTTTCACAAATCTATTTCCAAATAATTTGTTTAGGAGGCATAATTTGAACCTCAATTTTCATTCAATATCATCATACTAAGAATTTTTTAATTTCCCGGTCTCCCCATTGAACAAAATTATATATTTGTATTTTTTTTCTATGCCAGTTTATATATATATATTATGGTATGACAGAGGGGTATATATTATCTATGGGATGTAGCCTCAAAGTGGGAGAAATCAATGGAAACAATAATCTTCTTTTTTGTATTTACTTTTTTATATTATTTCCTACACCAATATTTTTCTCACATAGGCATACAGATTAATTGAATTTTCTTTTGATAGATTTTGTAACTAATGAAAAATCAATGAATTTCACATCCATGTATAAAATGAATTAAAAATACCCATTTAAATTTGTTATTATAGTGTGAGATAATTAAGGGGGTGAAATAGAAGTAATGTCGAAGTCAAAAAGGAATATAAAATATTGAAAATGAAATTATAAAGAATTCATATTTGTTGGGGGAACCTATGTATGGATGATTAAATCCTTGTAGAACTAGTTTCCATAACGTCGGATGATAAGAATATCTAAAGGGGTGAATTGTTAAAATAAATGGGTTTTTTGTTTTGTTTTTTGTCTAAATTACTTATTAATTAATTTTGGAAGTATATAAGTGCCATAAATGATGTAGATGATCTCTAATGAAAGATTATATTAATTTTGGATGTGTAACTGGTCATGTTTTGACTATAAGTCTCACCCAATTACATATCTTCGTATGAGTATTTAAATTTTGAGTATTAATGACAACTATTGTGACTATACACACAACACTATAAATGGATTTTGTGTCGATAAATAAAAATGAGTATATAAATGTTATCCATGTTTTAATGCATTATGTTGGGTTGTGTATAAATTTGGTTAATTTATATTCAATATAGAATTAATTGGATGTTATTCTACAAAACAAGTTCTATATTTAAGGTTATTATGTTTTAAAGTTATATCATTTAATTATACATTAATGTTTCACACCATAAATATATAGGATGCTTCCAGACATATCTGTTTGTTCCGATAAGTTATCTAAAAACAAACTTATTGATCCATGAATTGACCCTTAATTCCATGAGAATTAATTTTTTATAGTTTTATAATATAAATTATTATATGTTTTTCATGTGATTATTTAGTGGTAATTTAAATAAATTTAATCAACCTATTTGAAATTCAATGATAGAGATCATCATTAAATTAATCAATGTTATGTATTTTAATGGATGCTAATTAGTGTTTTAGTTTAAAATTTAAAATTCCACAATTTTGTGGATAAATTAGTGGTTTTATATAGGGAAAAATAAACACATATATTTAATTACTAGAGAAACTTCTAGATGATCAAGAATCAAATGGAAAACATGGATATTTATTTAGGATTATTAATTTATTAAATTTTTTGATGTGTTTATAGTTTCACTAAAGATCTAGAAGATAATGTGTCTCATTATTTTTCACTGAATAGTTGTAATGTAAGAATATGGAATAAGGGAAGAATACCCTTTTTATTTGGCGTCTTTTATTTTCTATAAATATTGTAATATAGACAAGTTAGTTGATTTCATAATATCATCCCACTTTGAAGATATGAATGAAATATATAATGAGTTTGTGGAATGTGTTAAGGTACATAGGTCAAAAGGGAAGCTAATGGGATATGGATTTTAAACTTCTTTATCATCGGAATGGTGATACATTTCATCATTATCGATCTGATCCCTGGTGCGATACAAGGAACTCATGTGAATTTGATAGAAAATGAAATTAAATCAAACACATTACTTTTTAAAAAATGAAGTGTTATGGACTATAACTGTTGCTTTAGATTATCTGAATTCTAGCCTATCTATATCATCTACGTGCACTCTAAGAATTAAAATTTTATTCATTAATCAAAATATGGGTTCTAGAGTATAGATCATATGAATCCTTCAATAGCGCATGGATAACCTTGATCACTTTATTTTTATCTAACAATAGTGAAATTGGATCAAATTCTTAGAGTGAGAGTTAATATATATATATATATATATATTTAAATATTAGAGAGAATCTATCATCTATTTTAAGAAATACCCACCCATGAGACTCTCCTCTCTTACATATAATGTGGGATTAGTCAATTACCTGAATTGGTTACCCCGACCCCCGAAATTGAATCTTACACTAAATAATAAATAAATGAAAATGAAAAATTATAATTCATCAAAAATATTATTTATATTTTATCACCTCCTTTTATTATATAATTATATATGTTACATGATAATATTGAGTGATTTATCTTGACTCATTATTCCCACTAATAATAAATAAACCTCGAATATGGAAATATTAATCATTCAAATATTATTATCCCTTGTTTTTAAATACACTATTAAATAATTCTCAATAATTAAATTCAATATATTAATTCTTATATTGAATAATAGTGAATTTATTTATTTATTAGTGATTGAAAAATTGGGCAACACTTTTTCCCTGTGATGGTCCCACCACATCTAATATAAATATTCACCAAAAAAGGGAATATTCTTGAATACTCTATTGTGTGTGATCCTCTATTCACATATCTCAATAGCAGTGAGTAATATTTACTGATCATGAGTAGATTCAAGCAACCCATGAGAGCCCCTAAAGAGACAAGGAGTATTCATAATAATGAAAACCAACCTATGAACATGTACTATGTAAAATAATCTTTTTTCCTTTCAATACCTCATAAATCAGGATGCAAACCTATTTCATTTCCCTTACTAGTATATCTAACAAGATATATTTTCCTATGACTGTGATGGACATAGATTAAAGAGGGTACTACCTTCCTGATCACCAAGACCTGAGATACATTACTTCCTTAACTCAGAAAAAAAACTCTCTCTTGATCATTCAACCAATGATATACCACCCCATACACATCCAAAACAAGATAAATCACCGCAATATCACTATCATGGTTTTTTCTTGGCATCAAAGTAAGAAATAAAATGAAAAACATATATAATGATGTCAATTCCGAAGTCCAATACCCATGAAGGTATATATGAACAAATTATTGCACCTAAAACATGTTGTGTTTCAATTGAGAGGTTTATCCTCATGATTTTAACTATTATAGATCAATAAATAAAAATTTCATGAGAAGAGGCCTCAATGTTTTTGCTCCTCCAACACGTGACAGTAAAAAGTATACATTTTACAATCAGTAGAATGTATTTAGACTATAATAAAATTATTTATGATTATTGTCATAGTATCTCAAGGATCTCATTATAGCCCGAGATATGCTACAACCTTTTGATATAAAAAAGTCTACAGACATTACTATTAAATAGTAGGTGCATAATTTTATTCACTATAATGTTATGTGTAAATAATAAATATCTCACTTTATATATAAAATAGTAATCAAACATTATTGTTCATGTTGGGTCTAGTAAACCCACTGTTACAATACTCTCACTTTTACTAAAGATGACTTCTTAACCATACTTATATCTCCCACATGATTAAGATCATATTTTTTTGGAGTCATGGATTTATTTTATGGGTATTCTATATCACCACTTCATGGATATTCTGCTATGTGTGACCTCAACTCCATGAATTGAACTTCTCTAGAGACATAGACTTCATGGATATCCCCTTTTTTCCACATTCAAAACCTGACAACATTTCATGTAATAGTAATATAATTCTCCTGATAATAAAGCCATAAATATTAGGTTTTATTAAAATAACTTGAGTAAATCATTTCATTTAATAACCAATTCAAATTTTTCTTAGATGATGCAATATACTCGGTGTTTGTAGGTATCAATACTATAGAATGTTTTGAGATTTTCTTAGTCATTCCCTTATACTAACTCTGATATTAGATCACATTTATCAATGGAAGACTAGTTTTTTTCCCCTCAAAACTAGTATCCCTTTTTCTCTTCATACCAATTTTATATTCATTGTACCTCTTCATGTAAAGTAAGATCATTCTAATTTCTTACATTTCAGTTTCCTTGGGTATATTTGATACATTATTATCATAAGGTTTATATGTTGGAAATTTCATTTTTAGTACATAACATGGAAGACATGATTGATCCCACAGTGGAGCGTATAAAATTTCACCATAGCACATTAACTTCCTCTTATGCCCCTTTATTTTTACTTTTAGAGATTTATTCCATGTTCCATTTTGTAACAATTCACTCTCGAATTAATCAAAAAAGTATTTTTTTATACCTTGCCTGTAAATATACATTTCACTAAGTCTAAGAAACCATTAGATCTTCCTCAGCAGATACTATTCTATAGAACTATATTTCTACATTAAGTCAATATATATAGATTTTTTATTTACATTATTAGCTAACTATAATCCTAATATCTATTTTCCATATGTTACTAAACAAATTCACATAGAAAACAATTGATATCCAACTAAATGTCAGTATACACATGGAAAAAATTCATTTCAAATGATTACTCTAAGATTAAATTACATACTTTTAATCATGTAAAATATTGAAGTAACATTCAACCTTATTGGAATTCTATGTTTGTTACTACCCCTTTCTAGTTTTTTCATATAAACACACTATAGTATTGATGGTCTTATAATATAATTATAGATAAAATGATCATAGAAATTAGTTATGATAAGAAATATTATAATGGATTTAGGCACAACAGCTTTGTCTAACTAGTCGACCGTTATTGGTACCGCGTGTGTACCATCCATGAAACATCTCACTTGATTACCCATTACAATATTTGGAATAATAATCCTTGTGTACATTGATACATGGAATCCATTATTTATTTTTAATTGATCTTGTCAATCATATCTTATTTTCATATATTTCTTATAAGAATTATTATTCTAAAATAAAAAATTATCACTATTCGGGTTTAATATAGAACCATCACAATGGTTTTATCCTTCATTCATAGTATGTGTCTCTGGAATAGTAATTTTCCATACCACAAGTGGAATTGGTTCATATGAAAACCATTTGTTCATCTTATGAATTTACTAAACCCATTTCAATATTTCTCCTACTATCTCAATCACTAATGCACACCCTTATATAAAATATAGTCAATAACATTGGCTATAACTTTTCTACAATAGACATTTATATAATAGCATAAGAAACTTTTATGAGAATTACAATAGACAAACTTCTTCCTTATTCATACATGTTAGTTTATATCCAAAAAAACACTTTATATCTAAACACATGTCTTATGAAATAATATATTTCTATCCTATGATGACTCATATGATATTAATTTTTCACTATATTTGGAATATGGTTATGATATATCACTAATCTTTTTGATGAATGTATTGTAATATAATATATGTTTTTGAAAATAATAGATTTATTAACATTAATTATCCTTTAACATACATCATACCTATTATGTGAATATGGAAATATGTGTTTAGTAATTTCTCTAGGGGATATTTTATTGATCAATGTTAACATTTTAGAATTGTTATCAATCCAATTTACTAGCATCGTAGCTCTGATTTGGATGACATAATATGATATTAGAAATTAATACACACTAAATGATAATGATCAATGAATTCTTCATCAAGATATTATATGGAAGACCATCCTATAGTAACTCATATCTAATTACCAGGCATATTTGTCATACTTCTCTATCTAATTCCTTAATAAAAAAGTAAATGAATTTAGTGAAGTTTATTTTCCACTAACCTAACCTTGTAATAGTTCATGCTCACTTGATGAACTAATTCTGAAAATAGTATAAATTATATTTATTTATAAAGTTTTATTTGTACAAAATAAATAAGTATATATCTCAAAAATAACTAAGGTTTCTAGATCTGCTAATTCTAAATACCGTACTAGGTATATCATTGACATACAGTTTTATTTTTAAATGTAAAATAATTAGTGGTCCATTATTGGGTAAATATGCATTACTTTTTATATTCATCAGGTATTGCCTATGATTTAAGTATCATGTAACTTTTGGTTGAGTATGAAACACCACAACCAACATTCATTCCTAAGTTGGAATTATATATTCTTGTGTCAAAAGACACACAAGAAGAAATTTTTTGTTATACTATATAAATGTTCTACTAGATTCATTCACTTGTAAGTATATAATTTTTATGTTTCTCACCATTGACATATGAACCAACATTTCATAGCCACTTGGAAATAACATTCATTCTAGACAGATTTCTATTCTTACATTGTTAGTGTATCGAAATAAAAAATATGTAATAGGCACTTTATATTAAATACCCCTGAAGTATAAAATAAACATTACTTACAATTGGTGAATATTTTCTGTAGAAAAATAAGTTACTTTATTTTTAATTTAGTTCATTGAATTTAAACTTTTATATATTTATGTAATGATATAAGTGATGAAAATAACCTCTTGTTTAATACCTTTTTATTTAAAGGAAACTGTGAAGTTTCTTTTTCATTCGAAAGTTCAATTGGCCTTATCTCCCAGTATTTCAACTTGTTCACAATATGAATTAAATATTATATATTCTTAAATATATTATCATCTTGGCATACCATACTCAAAATGTAATGAAGAGGTTACTCCATTATTTTCATTTTGTAATCTTAAATAAAACTAGATTATATGTGAAATTGGTATAATTATGAGATGTTTTGAAGGATTGTGACATGCCTTTCAATTTACACATCGCCTGTGTAATATCATCAATTTATATATTGCTCTTCATTCTCCTCACAAGCTGGTCAGATATGATACTACATGTAACATGTATCTATGTACCAAAATTTTAACAACAACTAACATAAGACCTTGATAACAAAATAATTAAATAACCATCACATGTGTTATACTTGTGTCTCCTATAGGAATTGTTTCACCCTTTCCTCAAAATGTGGCTTAATAGTTATTGGGGACACCAACACCTTGAATATTCAATATCATATTATTATGTTCAATCACATGTAATACACTAGGAAATCCATGATATTTTGGAAATTTTCTTTTTCAATGCTTATCATATTTTATCTTATGGAATTATATTCCTTTTTTTATAAAAAATAAATATAGAATATTTTACTTTTATCATTATTAACTATTTAGAAATTATTGATAAATGTTAACATTAAATGTATCCCCTATTTTATTGAATTATAATAAACCTCAATACTAGAATTGGA
Source organism: Viscum album (assembly GCA_963277665.1). Classification (NCBI taxonomy): domain Eukaryota; kingdom Viridiplantae; phylum Streptophyta; class Magnoliopsida; order Santalales; family Viscaceae; genus Viscum; species Viscum album. Next base: position 129,404,220 of record OY728134.1, on the reverse strand, counting down.
ATACTCTTTCACTTAATTATTGTAGTGGAATGGATTATTTTACATCTCCTCATAGTCTACAATCTAGGGTTATGCCACTACTCAGAGAGTTTAAGGTAGGTGTTTGACTGTCCCACCATATTAACTCACAGATCCTCAATCTATTGAGTAAAGTCCCATATTATTTAATCAAATTAATTAATTACTCAATTATATCCTCGAAAGTTTCAATAATGTAGCTATGGATATTCCTTTGCAGAATCATTAGTTAATTCAATGCATTTTTTATAAAAATCCCATTATTTGCAGGCACCCCCAACTATTGATGAACAAGATACTTGAACACCTTATTTTGTTCAAATTATATCGACAAATGTTATTTTTAATTAATATTTATTTCGTGGGTTTTATATGTTATTATTGACTAATTTAATCTATTTTTATTAATATTTTACATTCTTTATTGTAAAACTCATAACTAAACATAAAAAAAGAAAAACATTCAGTGATTCTTTATGAATTTTACTATTTATTATTTTTTCTGTTTTCCAACTATCATGAAAATACATAAAATAAAAAACAAATGCATAAAAATAAATGATCAAACTAGTCATGAGAGTATAAAATTGGTTAATCCATTTCAAATCTATGGATCAACCTTGTACTGGGGGTATCATATCCAATTCCTAACTTGACTCTTGATGAAGATCATTTGTATTTAGTGCATCCATTTCTCTTCAAGATTCCGCCTTATCTTGATTGGTTCAATATCATGCATAGTCTTTTTCAAGGTAAAAATGTACTCACTTGAAGGACAGAGGGACTAGGTGCACAATATACAATTGATAAATTGTAATGTGCATGACCTTATACAGATTGACAAAAAAAAAATGAATATACACAAAACATTAAATTATTTAAAATCATCACTCAATTAAAAATAAATAAATAAAAATATAGATATAAATATTTTTCGTCGATTATCAAGACCAATTAATGTGTAAATTAAATGTCTGATAAAAACTAAATTATAATAAAATAATATACGAGGGTAGTTAAATAAATTAAATAAATTAAATGAAATAAAGAAATTCAATTAATTTTATTTTATTCAATCTTGTAATTAATTTGGTATTTATTCAAGAAATTAAATTAAATAATTAAATAATTTATTACCAAAATAAAATTAACTTCTTTGGATTATTAAAATTATATTTTTTAAACAAAAACTAATAATATTTTCATTAATAAAATTTGAACATGAAATTACATTAATTGCATAGTATAATTATGTTTATCTCGGGCCATAAAACATTATGAAAGCCTAATGGATGTCATATTGAACTTGAGAAAACCAGTTTCAAGGGATGCAAATATTGTGAAGGGATATTGTGGGACAGACCATTCTGGCCAGATCCAAACCAGGTTAGGCAGACCTGCATAGGCCCCTGTCAAAGGGAGATCGAAACTAGAAGAAGTTAGGTAAGGATTTACCTCTCCACAGGGCGAAAGGCAGTAACTGACAATAGCCGGTGGGTAGAGGGAGTTCGTGGGAGATGATGTTGGTAGGGGACATCATGTAGGTATCCCTTAGATTATGTGGTCTAGTTTGGTATGTCTCCTGGGCATGGCAAGGAATGATGGAAAAATTAAGATCAATGAAATGGAGGCCGGTCTTGGAGGCCTGTCGAGGTCAACATATATTGTAAATGAGGGGAGGATAAAATCTTGATGGGGAGATTATTTTCAAGTTTATATAGTATAGAGGGGAGATGGAATCCATAGGTAGAGTAGTAGAATATAGGGATGCATGACGGTAGTTTTAGGCACTGTAATACGGAGTAGGCTCTGGAATTCGATAAGGAGGAGGGGATTCTGCAAGGCTAAGGATACATTCATGACATCCACATGAATTATTGGTAGTTTTTAAATTTATTTTTATCTATACTACTTCGAAAAAAAATCATCCTCTCTATTTTTGTTCATTACTAAGTGGGATGTTCACATGGTTGCCCCTTTTGATTATTATTTTAAAGTATCTTTAGTAGCATTTCATATAGTAATTATTTTTATTATTAAAATAAATTATTAATAATTAATATAATTAAATATTTAATATTATTATAAAAATAATAATGAATATTATAGTAATAACAATCCATATTATCGGTGGAATCATTTCTAGTTGGAAAAACTATTCTGGGACTTGTTTCTGACCATATATATAGGGAAATTAAAACTAAAAAATATAAATAATTATAAGAAATATGTTGCACCATTTAGTACCTAAAAACCGGATGATTTCAACAAAACAATCGAATGACCATAACATGGTCATCCAACCTCGGATTGACTCATGGCCAAAACTGTTGGGACCAATTTAATACTCTATACATAATTTTAATGAAACTTAAATTTTTCTTGGATCTGCTAATTTTCATGATCCCTCTAGTACCATGTGAAGGTATAAGGGCCAAAGACAAAGTCGTTGGTCCAAGTATTATAAGCATTTTCATCACTAGGATGATGAGGCTGCTCATCATATGTGATCTGAGCCCTTGTATGTTATGAGGATATTCTGTGAATTAAAAAAATCATAGAAATTATATCAAAATAATTCCTTGTTTAAAAAATGAAGTGTGAACGATAGAATCTTATTACTACAAACAAACATTTCTTCGATAGATATAAGGTTGAGCCCCTATAGATTATCTACATGAACTGTAAGAATTCGGAAGCTCTCCATTCACTAAAATTTCGGTTCTATCATTGATATCTAATGAATCCTTTGTTGATGTGTCGATAACCACGATCTATTTTCAATTATCTAATGAATGTGAAGTTGGATTGAATTCTCGTAGACATATTTTATCTCATTAGTAAATGTAGGAGATATATTCTATCATATGTTGCAATTATCAACCACCCTCTACCTTCTCATATCATTCTTATATAGTGGGTATAGTCAATTACTTGGATATAAATGCATGGACCCCGATATTAAATCTCCCTCTAAATAAGTAACAAATAATTATAATGAATTAAAATGAATCATAAATATTTTTATTATTTTATCACCTCCTTATAATATATAATTAAATTTAATACATGATAGAACCTTTTCATTTAATGCAACACATAATTCCTACTAATATAAAATGAAACTAGAATATAAAAAATTAATCTTCCAAAAAATGTTATTCCTTTAATTACCTGCACTTGTATATATATTTCATTGAATAAATTCAATCCAATTATCCCTAGATTTAATAATGATGAATTTATTTCTTTATTAGTTATCAATAAATTGAACCGCACTCAGTCCCCATAGTGGGGCCCAATATGTCTAGTATACCAAGTCTCTGGAATAGGGATGATTCATGAATATGCTATTGTTTGTGATCATATAGAACCTTATCACGATATTACTGAATAATATTTACATCCTAATCGATGAGTCTAGATACCCTTCAAGGTCCCTAATGTTATAAAGTGTATACATTACAATTAAAACCAACCTATGAACACATATTATGTAATATAATTTATTTTTCTTTAGATATCTCATAAATATGGACACAAACTTGTGTAATTTTCCTTTCATGTTTTATTATTTTTGATCTAAAATTATGGATTTACCTCTTAATACCATGTCCATGTATTTATAAATATACTACCATCCTAATAAATTAGTTCAGAGATATATGAATTCCTCAACTCATTAGAAAAAAATATATATTTATCATTCAAACAATGCCATATAACTAATGAATCCCCCAACACAAGCTACATCACCACAATTACATTTTCATGGTTTCTTTCTTCACCAATGTATGTGATCAAATTCCATAAATTTATAATGATATCATGTTAAGAGAATAATACACATGTATGTAGAAAATAACAACCACTAACACCATAAAAATGTGGTGTTACTATTGGTGGGTCTATCCATTTGATCTCAACTACAAGATATCACCAATTGAAAACTTCATGAGAAGAAGTCTTAATTCTTATGATCCCCCAACACTAAATAGTTGAAAATCCACTACATCTAGTCAGCCTAACGTATCAAGACTATTGTTCATTTCTATAATATTAATTTCACAGTATTTAGAGGTTCTCATCATATCCAAGGATCATATATAACCTTTTGATATGATAAATAATATGCGGGAATTATCATTAAATAGTAGACGTAGAAATGTATACACTATAATAGTAAGTGTACTTCATCCATATCTAACTATATACATGAAATGGTGATTGAAAAGTAATTTTCAAGTTGGGTCTAGAGAACCCATTATTATAACACCTTGTTTGATTACTGACCACTTTTTAAAATTGTAAATGCATACTAGTAAAGTAGTGGTTTACAAGAAAATCAACACATTATTTATATGTAGTCCATATAGTAGCATTTTTATTGGTGAACTATGAAAAATCAGTTTGATCATGCACTTTTTATTTAAATATATTTTGTGTGATTAAAAATATGATTTAGTTTTTTTTCGAACAAAAAAGACAATATGAAATTTAATCTAAATGGAATAATAAATTATATCACCGAAAATCACCCCCTCTTATGGTGTATAGTGGGTGTATGGTACAAAACGTAACCCTATAATGGGTTGGGAAAATAGCTAAGTCTTGTGAAACACCATTTTGGAAATTTAAAATTATGTTTACTTTCACAATAAGTAAGAGTGTCTGCCTATTGTGATCAAACGGATAATTAAGGGAAGCTACAATAAAATCTGTATTCAATCTGTAAGAGTAATTTCTTTGATAGGGTATTTCCTATAAAGATTAATGATACATAAGGGTCCTAATGGTGGTATGTAATATTCCCATAGATAATGGTCCGATATTTTTTTGGAATATAAATATAATAATATTTACCCAAATTGTTCGAAAATAATTAAAATGATGTAATTGATGAATAATTTAATCATAAAAGGGGGTCTATGGATTTTTTTACGGGGATACATAGGATATAACTTAAATTTATCTCTCTTTACTATATCAATGTCTAAGTAAGTTCTTCAATGTTTTTTATAGTTTATTTTATTAGTTTATTTCATAGAGTATCCATGAGTAAGGATAGATACCCTATATTAATTTATTAGTATTTTCTCTCACCTTATCTTTTATTTCTCTAAAATTTTCCCAAAAAAATAATTTTGACATATTATAAAATATCATTAAATGAATTTTTTATTAAATATAGTTATTTTGAAATTAGGGTCATGCTACCTTAAGGTAGGTTCTTCCTAGACATTTTATATATTAAACATGTGGTAGGTCTCTTATGATAAATGGGATAGGGGTACATTATTTATGAGAGATTGAGAGTGGAAAGTATTGTGGGTTATATCATGTATTTAATATACCTAGGGGTAGAATGGTGTCTGAAATTTTGGGTTTCCACTTCTATAAATAAGATTTATTGGTGTTTTGGATCTAGGGACAAGAAGAATTCAGTTGTATATTTAAAATTGGATATCAATGAGATGTAAAAGGTGATCTATTTTTCTGGGAATGTGATGGGTGAAATCCATGTGACTAAATGTGGTGTTGATCAATGTGTTTATATAAATATTGGTTTGATGGAATTATGTTTAGGGTTTGGACCATTTTTTGTTGTGATACAGGTTCACTATTGTCTTGTCATAGAAATGAAAGTTTCATATCTACATGGGATAGATTTTTTTTGGTTGTGTACTCATAGTAAGTGGCCTTGGTAGGTATTTATTACTTTTTGAAGCTGTTATATGACGCAATCCACTAGTTTTAGTGATCACAAATCATGTTTAATGAAGATAAATTATGATTAATCATGTTTATTTATCATCATAATCTATTCTTTTCGAATTTCCCATCATATGATAGGTTTCCATTATTTGAATAAGTATGAGTCACCATAAAGGTTGAATCACAATTGGAAATCCTACTGATGATAGAAAATCGGATAAGAATAAGTTACCATTGATATAGACCTATAAGTAATATATCTCACTATCAACTGTCTCACCGTTAGAACAAACACCAAATTCTGAAAAAAGGATGAGGCACCATCATAGTGAGTCATTGAGAGATTCCACAGCCTCTCAGAATATTGAAAATAAGGAGTCACCATTGCATCAGCCTACTGACAGAATGACTTACCAATGACATCCTAATTTTTTAAAAGAACGAGTTACAAATATGAGCTACTGATATCTTGAGTCACCATCGAGTGGACCAACCATCATAGTGACCTACTGTTCCTATGTAACCGCTACTTCACTCACCATTCCTAACTATAGAATTTTCTATGTCTGAGACATCGGTTCTGAGGCACCACAACTTGACCTACCATTCTTGTGACACTGTATACTTTTACATTGTAATTTAAATTCTAATTTAATCTAACAATCATATTTGAGAATCATAGTTATATTATTTATTTTAATAACTTTGTATGTATTTTCTATAAAACATTAATATCAATATGATTGGCTAGTATGAGGTATGAGGTACAAGAAAACATGCTCCTTGTCTGCTATAGTGTATAAAGTGAATATATCATAAAAATCAGTGAGAAGTTTAGAGCTGATCATATACATAATAAAAACAAGATAACTACAAGACTGTAGAAACATGAACATACTGTTGAGATCTTAAAATGAAGAAACACTTACAGTAATGAAAATAAAGGAGGAGAAGCAATACTTGATAAAACTACTACCTCACTATAAACAGTATACAGAAGATCTCACAACACTCTAATTTTTCTTTCAGTCACTAGAAATTGACTCAATCTACATTACCAATCACACAAATACTTTTAACTCTATTCTCTATAGTTTTCTCTTCTTTTGTATTGTTTTCTACATTATGAATAGTTTTCATCTCTTTGATCTTTAAAAACACATGGAATCCTATGAAAAACTAGAATATACACTGATATCTTAAAAAATAATTTTAAAAACAATCTAACACTCGCATGGATAACAGTATATTAGGTCCCCACATGGCATGTTTATTATTTCACTCCCATTAAAACTATAGAAGAGTAATAATTGACCAGGACGTTGTGTATACTACTATTTTCCCTAATCTAGGGTGTGAATCATAGTTTATATATATAAACAACCTGATATAAGGTTATCATCAAGTGCATAGTATTATGTATCATCCAGAGAAAGGACCTCTTGTTTTAAATTTTGTTGTGTTCTTAAATGTTAATTTTTCCTTGTAGGTATTTTTAGAAATAATTGCTTTACTCTGTTAGTTAATATTATATAGTGTTTTTATTACAATTTGATTTAGAATATTTATTTAAAAAGTTAAAATTATAACATAAATTTCTTTAACTGAGAAATGATAAATCTTTGATAAATATTTCCAAATCCAAATATTTTATAAATATGATACTTCAATTAATTGGGTTGTTTTTTTCTTTTTGATATTTGGTTTTTTATGTAAATTATTTTAAGAAAGAAATTTTTTATAGAAACTCAATTAACCCCCCTGAGTATCGTACTCAGAAAAACATTTGGTTTCAAAGGCAAACATTTAATGATTTAATGTTTTTAGATCTCTTTAACTGTGATTTTAGATGTGTTTTAATGATCTAAAAATTTATGTCAGGGAAAGAAATTTAGTTCTTTATAACATTTATTTATTATTTAACATGGAAAATAGACAGGAAGATGATACTACCGACAGAACTCCCAATTTTAATAGAAAAAATAAAATTAAGTGGAAAATTAAAATGAAATATCATTTAGAAAGTATGGGATTTGAGATATTTTTTACTATTGTAGATGAATATAACATAACTAATAATTCTCTATGTATTCGGAATGATGAAACAGTGGAATCTTATAATAATAAAAGTAAGACTATGAATGCATTATATTATTATCTAGGTTTTGACAAATTTAATAGGGTTTCTCCATGTAAAACATTCATTGAAATTTGGGATAACTTAGCTGGTTTTCATGATAGAACCAAAAATTTTAAGGAAATCAGGCTTAATACATATACCATCAAATATGATAACTATAAAATGATGTCTGACAAACCTATCTCTGACATGTACCCCAGGTTCAATAAAACTTCCAATATAATGATAATTATGGGAAATACACTTGATGCAAAGGAAAAAAATCCTGTAGGTACTCATATGTTTACAAGAAAATTGAAGAGAAACATCAGTTTCAATAAAATAATCTTGTGATATCATTAAGTTTCCTACCAAGGAACTAATAGGTATGCTAATGATGTATAAGGAAGAGTTGAATTTTCACAGAGATGAATATGACAAACCAATCATAAAGTAAGCGACTTTCAATACTAATGCATCCAAACAATAATAGAAAACTCATGTTCCATATAAAAGTTTGAGTAATGAGGATTCTTCAACTGATTGTGAAGAAGCAATCGCTCAGCTAGCCATGAGATTTACAAAATTTTATGAAAATATATTCTTTATAAATCCAAAATACATAGGAAAATATGACAGAAAGGGTAACTGGGAAAAGGATTGGAAAATGGGTTATAATAAAAGTAAGATAGTCATCTATGAATGTAAAATAAAAGGGCATGTGAAGACCAAATGTCCAAAACTAAAGTATAAAAACAAATTTGAGGACGATGATAGAAAGTAAAGGAAGGCTATGAAAGCCAACTCGAGTTATTATAAAGATTGTTTCAGTGAATCAAAATCATATCATTATTAGAATGTTGACATGGAAAATTTGTGTTTTATGACAAATACATCTAAAGTAAACCTAGAATCTCCAGTACAAAACAATTGTAATTCAGGAGATGAATTTGAATCTAAGAATTCAGAAATTATGAATAATTAATAAATGTTTGAATATTGAAAAATCAATGGGGATACATGAAATGAACTAAAATATATATATATATATATATATATATATATATATCACTCATGAAAGTTTATTATCTTACTGATACAATTAAATCATAACTCACAATGGAAATGGAAAGGAATGATCAACTGCACACTGAAAATACTGAACATAAACTTTCTAATGTTCAATTAAAGAAGGATCTTTATAAATTTGCAAATGGAAAATATACCTTAACCCAAATGCATGGAAAATATATTTACTCTAAATATAATACTGTCATTATTTATCTTCCTGGGAAAAGATATTTTTTAAAACCAATTTTTTATATAAATCTAGAAAAATTAGTTTTATGCCTAGTTTTGGAAAATATTCTCCAATTTTCATCACTGGGTATTCTTTTATTGCTTCTATTTTTCTGAACCTAGTTGTGTCTATTTTTCAAAACCCTTGAAAAATATTTATAGGAAACCCATAAATAAAATATGGGTTTTTAAAGCATTAATTACTAATAATACTAGACCTAATAAAATCTTGATACCAAAGTCTTTTCTTATTTAAAATTTTCATAAGAAAGTTTTTTGAAGAGTTCCTATAAAATATTATGGTACATGGACAACAGGTGTTTACGAAACAATACATGAGACTATTCTAGATTCAAGATACTCATAGAGATTGATGGTGGGAATTTCACCTTTGTTGATAATTCAAAAGGTAATATTATTGGCATCAGTCAAATAGGCGACACAAACTATGTTCCAATCTATAATTTTCTTTAGGATGATAGGCTTAAGTACAATCTACATAGAATTTCATGGTAAAATGATGGTGTATTTGATGATAAATTTGAAAATTATTCTTGTAGGTTTTCAATTATAATAATGATTTATTCTTTACTAATTTTAGAATCAAAAATTTATATGTTGTAAGTTTGGATTCCTTACTCTCATATAATGTTTCTTTCGTAATTTCCTTTCATAAATAGACTTGGCTCTGGCATTTGATAATATTCCACTATATCATTCACTCCCATTGAAATATTACAATAAATTTATTAGTCAGGGATCTACATAAACTAGATTTTCCAAATGATAAAGTTGGTAATTCCTGTTAAAAATGAATATAGTATAAAATATCTTTCAATCCATTGAAATATGTTCCAAATTTTCAACCTCTTTATTTGGTTCATATGGATTTTTTTATACATTCTAGAGTTTCATGTTTATGTTGTGAGAAATATGTCTATTTTCAAGTAGATGAAATTTATAGGTATACTTAGACTATATTTTTAGCTCACAAAAGTGAGGCATGTTTCTATTTCACCACGTATGCTAAGTCAGTAGAAAACAGAAGTGGAATTAGAATAAAAACATTATGATATGATCATGGTTGTGAGTTAGAAAATCAATAATTTAAATATGTTTTATCAAAAAATGGCTATAGTCATTTCTTCTCTTCTCATAGGTCACCCCAACTAAATGTATTTATAGAAAGGAGAAATAGATCCTTAAAAAAATATCTCGGACTATGATTATTGAATATAATCAACCTATTTACATTAATATAGAATCTATGAATACATATTTTTATATAATAAATAATGTTTTAACGAGACCTGTCCTAATGAAATATCCCTATGAGATGTGGAATAATAGAAAGCCTAAGGTTAAATACTTCAATGTTTCTGATGAAAATTCTTTATCCTTTATAAAAAATAAAATCATGATAAATATTTTACCAAGAGTGATGAAGGAATATTTTTAGTATATACAATATCTATTAAATCATAAAGATTCATTAATAAGAGAACTAAGTGTGTGTAAGAAGCTATGTATGTCAAATTTGATGAAACTTATCCACATCAATTGAAAACCTCCTTATAAAATCATGAGGATAACATGTCATGTGTAAACATAAATATTATACCTTGTGATTACATTTTTAAAAAATCAGCAAAAACCCAGCTTTGGAAACTCTCAAGATTCTGACCAAATTGAACTTAATCCAATAGATGAACTATAAGTTACTAGACCTTATTTTTCGAGGTGTTTTATAACCCTTAAATCCCATCCTTTAGACTCTTTAGTTAGACACATAAACAAATGAACATATACAAGATATTCTCCTCGAAACCAGGTTTAACATGAAGTCTTTTTGTCACATATGGAACATAATAACAGTAATGATGTAATCAATGATGAATTCTAGATGATGCCTATGAAAGAAGAATGAAAAAGTTTGAAACAAAAAATTATGGAAACCTGTGATAGACCCAAGGACACCTTGACCATAGGAACTAAGGTAGAGTTAAGAAAAAAAGTGGATAGAGTTGGAACTATAGTAAGAAGTGAATCAAAACTAGTTGCACAAGGTTATAGTCAAGAGGAATGAATAGACAATGAATAATCCATTGATCCTATGTCCTTGAATGAATAAATTAGAACACTCCAGGTTAAGCTGCACACCTTAATTTCAATATTTATAAAAATGGAAGTAAAAATTTCATTCTTAATTAGTTATATTGTTGAGGATGTTATTTTACACAACCCCCTAGTTTAGAAAATCCTCATTTTTAAATCATTTTTTTCAATTAATAATAGATTTATATGGATTAAAATAGGCTCCAAGACCATGGTGTGATCAGCTCATCAGTTTTCTTATTTCTAACGGTTTTTCTAAGGGTATAGGTTGTCCTACTTTTTTATAAAAATAATTTCTAAATATGTCTTATTTTTTCAAAAATTTGTTGATAATATTATTTTTTTAGTCTTCAAAATATTATTTATGGGTTGATTTTTCAATCATTATGAAAAATGATTTTGAAATGAGTTTAATCGGTGATGTCACAATATTTATAGGTTTTAAAAATTTTCAAAGGAAGGTATTATTTTAAATCAATGTAAATATATTAAATATATTTTAAATTTTTTTGGATTGGATAGCACTAAAAGTTGTGATACTCCAACTAGTACCATCTGTAAATTGGATCTTGATGAATATGGAAAATCAGTAGATCAAACCAATTACATAGGTATGATAGGATGTATTCTTTAAATGACTTTTATTCAACCTGATATTATGTTTACTATGTGTATGTGTTCTCGTTTTCAATAAAATCCTATAGAGTCACATTTTATAGTGGTTAAAATAATTTTCAAATACCTCAAATATACTACCAACTTAGGACTGTTCTACAATAGAGGTAAACCATTTGACTTAGTTATCTATTTGGATTTTCATTTTGGTAGTTTAAATTTACTTATAAAAAGAACCTCTAGAACAGGTCACTTTTTGGGCATGTCTTCAGGTTCATGGTGTATTAAGATTATTTTTTTGCCTTATCTACTAATGAAGCTAAATACATAGTGGTTGGTAGTTGTTGTGCTCAATGTTTTTGGATGAAACACACATTAATAGAATATGGTTCTCAATTTAGGCATGCCGCAAAAACAATGGCAACACAGGTGCTATTAACATTTATAAGAATTCAGTATCTCATTGAAGAACAATTCATATTTATATAAGACATCACTTTTTGAGATATAATTATCAAAAATATGATATATCTCCTATGTTTATAAGAACTGAATATCAGCTTGCTGACATTTTTACTAAGCCATTAAATTCTGAGAGAATGAGTAACATCATACATGAGTTATGGATAAAAAAATTTTAGTTACTAAATGTTGGATGTATAACTATGGGTGACTCATTATTTATGTCTCACCATTGATGACTCGCCATTGATGTCTCATTGTTAATGACTCACCGTTGATGACTCACTTTTTATGTCTCACTATTGATGAATCATCATTGATTACTAACCAATGTTGACTCACCATTGATGACACACCATTGATGACTCCCCATTGATGGCTCACTAATGATAACTAACAGTTTAGACTCACCATTATGACCTAATGATCTTTACTTATTAATTTCTCTAGATCAAACATCAAACTCTCTATTTTGATTATTTTTTTATTTTATGCCACATTTTAGATTTAGGTTTTCATAATCCCTAAATGAAAAATATAAAATTGATCCAAAATCATTTGTTACTCACTCTCCCAAAAGAAAACCCTTATCTCTCTAACCTCTACAACTTTCCTCCCCAAACCGAACATTTTTTATCCTTCAAAATGGCTCAAGTGAAGTGTCATTCTAATATGTCTCCTAATAAGACTCATCCTTCAAAGAAGAAAAAGTGTGAATCAAGTTATTTTAATTCTGAACTTGTTAACCCCTATATTTCTAAATAGAATTGTCATACCTGAAAAGGAAGTGCATGAATATTGGTTATTATCAACTAAGTCTCTCTTTTTGAAGCTACTTCAACAACCAGGTTTGTTGGAGCTGTTTTCCAACAACACACGACCTCTCTATCTGAAACTAGTGAATCCATTTTATATATATGAAAAGTTTATTCTAGAAGGTATTGATGATTTCTATATCAAGTCTATAATAGGGGGTAAAATGATTTAATTCCCCTCTAATAAGTAGGATGAATTTTTGAAAGTACCACATGAGGTTATTGTTTATGACTACCAAGGTATTCCTCCTCCTCCAAGTCATTTTTTTAATTCGGAAATATTCCTAGAAGATTTGACCAGTGATGGAATCCAAATAAGAAACATATAAAATAAGTAGGATGGTGAATGCTTTTTTTACTTAAGTTTATCAAATATCAATTATATCTTGGGAATGGGTAATTTTCTTCCTTGAAATTTCATGATTTTTATTTTTTGTATCTTATGAAATAGGGACAAAAGATCAATTTCTGCAGATACCTAATTTTCCACATGATTGACATGATTATACCTCAATCCAATTTTACTTCCTTATTTTATTCTAACATGATGTCTGTATTGTTTAAAGCTAACAGAGTTTTAAATTAAAGAGAATAAATTGTGGCCAATCATGATGGTTATTTCTTTACAAAATCCATATGTTAAACGATATTAATTAACTAGAATTCAAGGAATAGAAAGTGGATAGAGGATAATAATAATATTTATGAAGAGATTGATCATTTTAAACACCCCACTAGGCCTAAAGATATGGATCATCCTAGTCTAGGACCGGATGAGGTGGTAGAAGATTCTAATGATGAAGTGGAAGAAGTTGAGGTAGGTAAAGGAAGTGGTTATCGTATTAATGATATGAATGATATAGATATTTCTCAAATCCATAAAACAATTATTTACGGCTCTCATATCCCTCATAAAAGTCTTCCTACCAAATAATATCTCCTAAATGATGATTCTAATGAGGAAACATAGGAATCTTGAGATAATGAGAATTCTAGTTCCTGTGAAAGTAAATAGGATTATGTGTAAGGTGAAGAAAAGGATGAAGATGATAATGAGCAAGGTGAATCAGAATAATAAGAAACAGAAAATGAAGAAGAAGGTAAATAATGTTATAGTGAAAGTGACTCAAGTGTAGAAGTAAAAAAGATTTGTTGTTAAACAAGTGGTGTAGATGACCCTCCTGTTAAGGATCAAGGTCCACTTTCAAAACATACGAATAGTGGTGAAATTGTTTTTGTGGAACATAATCTAGTGTTGAAATCTCAAAGAGATTTTGAGTCAGTTCTAGTTGAAGAAGAAACTCTAAATTTTTAGGTGAAATATCATATTTATAATAGGATGAAAACAATTTTTGCGATGGAAGGATCTGTTGATGGGTGAAATAAGATCGAAGAGTTAAAGTTTCTACTGTCACTCCATATGATGTAAAAACCAACGAATTGGAAAAATACCCTGGATATTTCACTATTGGCTTAAATACACCAAATTCATATATTAAGTAATTTGATCCTAAGGGATCATTGGTAGAAGAAATTGGATAATTCTAAAAGAGTTCCAGTTGGAAAAAAATCTAGAAAATACACCTACTCTAGTAGTAGATCCTGATCATTCTCCTCGAGTTGCACCTATTTTAATAGATTATTAGACCTATCATGACTAAGATGTTTTTACAAACGAATTTCATTCATTGGTTAGAGGTACCCCCCAACCTCAACTAGCACTATTGTCTGATATTAGTGAAAATGATACTTCTATTCTTACAAAGAAAGTTCCCTCCTATATTCAACTGCAAATAATTTCTAAACTTCAAGAAGTGAGATTGGAAAGAAATATATTAAGTGATGAGTTGGTTTTACTGATTCATTTTGTGAAAGGTATGTCATCTGATTATACAACATCTTTGGAAATAGATGCAAAAAAGTCTTCAAGATGCATCTTCTGAGGATGTTACTCATGCTCCTACTCCAACACTTCATATGGCTATTATGAGATCATTATTCAAATATATAGTAATTAAAGCCTCAACCTCCACTACTCATGTTTATCCTTCTAAAATTGACATGATCATAATACTGTTAAGAGATGTGTTTCGGTCATTTTTGGGTGGTGGTGATCAGAAGATCCTAAGTAAAATAAAATAAAATAGTGACCATATACATGATATGGTTAGGTTTTACACAAAAGGGGTTACTTCTTATCAATAAGATTTAACAAAAGAGCTATATTTGTATTTTAAAATGATATATACCAAACAATAGTTGCATAGTCACATTAAGTACTTGGTTTAAAATATAAGTATACCTCCCCTTACACAAGTGTTTAAGGAATAAGTGAAACAAATAAAGGAGGTTACGCCAGCTATTTAGATGTTTATTGAAAATAAATATGATTTCACAATGTATATAGTGAAAGGTTGGAAGATAATCATGGATTTTATAAAATGTTAGAATCCTTAACTGCATCATCAGAGTAATGTTATTATAGAACCAAAGGCATTCCCTATTCAACCACTGACTGAGAATTTTCCTTCATCCTTAATATACCAATTTGATTATTCTCCATTTGGAGCTATTGTGACTAGAAATCCTTTTGATTATCTACTTTCAACCATTAAACCATTTCCCATGTCTGAAAAAAGGCTCTCGGTCATCAACGACCTATGATCTACTGGTAAATTACATCCCCTAACTCTTTTACTCAAGGTCTTACACCTGCAGTACCCTCTAGAGTTCGCATTCATCAGCTCTATACATCCACTCCTTTGGTACCTTTTGTTCCTCCACCTGCTGGTGATGATAAGGGAAAATCATTCATGGTTCCCACTTTTTAGAAGAGTTGATTTTTGATTGATATTTGATAGGGAATAATTTTGACTTTTTATCTACTATTGTACTATCTTTTTATCATGCAATACATTGTCTCTTTTCATCTATTTTAGGTTATTTATCTCTTATTATTTTTTCCATTTTTAATAGTACAAGGGAGAAATATAAGTTTTCATTTACCTTGATTAAGTAATTATTATATAATCAATAGAATGAGATTTCATTTAATTAGTATTTAATTTTTCTTCAGTATGTATCTCTTATGATCTACTTTCACTTAATCTTTATGAAATTTTATGAAGAACATGTTCTTTGATCGTTGTGAATAACTTGTTAATGCCATGATTTTTTTATCATCAAAAGGGTGAGATTCTTGGACTATTATAGTATAATGGTGACAAATCTTTCTTAATTAGGTTAAATTATATTTATTCAGGTTTTTTTATCATATTATTCTATTTTTATGGTATTTCACATTATATGACAGGTTGCCAATATTTGACTAAGTATGAGTCACCATTATGATGGACTCACTGTTGAGCATCCAACTAAAGATAAAAATTGGCAATGTATAAGCTATTGCCGATATGGACATATTGGTATTGAGTCTCACTATCAAATATCCCATTGTCATTGCCAACACAGAAGTCTAGCAATGAATGAGACACCATCGTAGTGAGTCACCAATATACACAACAGCCTCTTAAATTTTTTTCAAAGGACAAGACACTATTGTAGCGAGTCACCATTAGACTCAATATATTTTTATAATTTTCATAAAGTATGATATGCCATCGCATTGAGCTACTGATAGTTGCGTCTCAATTGCATCAACCTATCGACAGAATGACTAATCGATGTAATTATAATTTTTTCTTAGTATGTGTTAATGGTTTGAGATACTGATAGTATGAGTCACCTTCAGGAGGACCTACTGTCAGTGTCACCTACTATTCCTGAGTCACAACTACATGACTCAGCAAACATAATTAATGAATTATATAAGTATGAGACATTAGTTCCAAGACACCACTACATGATCTATCATTCCTGATACATAATAAACTCTTATTTTTTCATTTAAATTTACATTTATTTTAATGTTATATTTGTAAAAAATACTTCTATTATTTATTTGAATAACTTTTTATATTTTTTATAAAAAACATTAAAATTGATGTCAGAGACCAGTATGATGTACGAGGTACCAGAGAACATGCTCCTTGTTTGTTGAAGTGTATAAAGGCCATATCCAATCTAAAATCTATGAGAAGTGTGGAGCTGATCGTACGCTTGAGAAAAACTATAGAACTAAAAAACTATAGAAACATGAATATACCACTGAGATCTTAAAATGAATAACCTCTTTTATAAACAAACATAATATAGTAGAAAAACTACTCAATCAAGCTACTAACTCACTAGAAAATTTATAAAGGACTCATTACACTCTATTTTTTTCTATATTTGGAAGTCAACTCAAAATGCATTACCAATCACACAGAGCCTTCTAAACACTATTCTCTATACTTTTCTTTACTTGTGTATTGTTTTTTTACATTATGAGTACTGTTTTTATCTTTGTTCTATGAACACACATTGACTCATTTTCAAAACTGGAAGATATATAGATATCTTCCCAATCCATTTCTTTTAATCATATATTCCCATAGATAGCAGTTGAATAGGTCCTTGTGAGGGCTATTTTTTTCACCCCCACAAAAATTGTGGAAAATGTAAAGTTGACCTGAATAGTGTGTATAATAGTGTTTTCCCCAATCTAGGGTATTGATAATTGTCTATATATATAAACTCTTTGGTGAGAGATGATGTCCAAGTGGGAGGATTAATTCTCTACTAGATTTGAAAAGTTAAAATAATAACTCAAATTGTATTAACTGAGGACTAATCACTATTTGATAACTCATTCAGATAACCAAATATTTTATAAACCTTCTACTATAAATAACTGGTTAATTTTGTGCTAGTAATTAGGAACTATTAAATAAATTTTTTAAGACATAATTTTTTATAGTCACTCAATTTACCCCCCCCCCCCCACTTGACTGTCCTACTCTAATTAGTAGTATACTCTACAGTTTGATAGAATTAGAGGTTATAGTGTGGACCATAGATATGGGGTATGAGAATTTTTTGTTTTCCATATATGTTTTTTAATATCATTAGATCAGATCATTATGCTCATATGATATATGAGGTTTTTCTAGGCTTCTATGATAGATTTTTTTATAGGTTTCGATGTCCATGGGACTTGAGATATGAACTTTGGGCGTATCATTGGGTTGTGGTGAATGGATCTTAACACATATAAGTTATGGGATTATGCATGATAAAATGGTTAATAAATTTGGGGGAAGGACATTGGAATATACAATATGATGAACTATGAAATCATCATTCCACTTCGACATTGGATGAGTTATGTATTGGATCACTCATGCCCTGTTAATAATGAGTAGAGTATGGTCTGATAGTGCTATTATATCAATTATATTGATTTTCATACACTGGTATATATAGGGATATTATATAGGGAAAATAATGGTGTTAGTATATCACGTTCATACTCACAATCTACACATCCCTTCGGGATCTGTGAAAACATTATGTCCTTTGGTAAAGGTAAGGGTAAGGGTTCTTCCTTTTGATTCTAGTGGTGATTATAGTGAATTCCGTGCATGGGATGGAGGATATAATTTTATAGATGCTCATATTTTTCATCAATGTAGAGTTAGATATTTATTTTTTTACATTATGATTATACATAAGTTATAATCTTATGGGTGATCTCATTTACTCTTATAGGAATAACATGGAATTCAAGATATTTACAATTCTGGGATATTTATTCTTGTTATTTTTAGTTTATTATATTAAAATTTTGTTATTATTAATATTTATATTCAAAGGGTAATGTCTCCCCACTATCACCCCATATAACCTCACTACAATATAGAAATCCATTATGAAGGGAACCCACAGCTAAGGTCGAGTGGCTCTCTGATCCAACTACTATGGAGTGATCTTGGTTAGGATGTCAAATGATGAATTTACTAATGTAAATTAAACCCAAAAATAATTCTATATGTATCCAAGTATGTTAATAGGTTACTATAGTGTAATCTATGGAATGTATCCGTCACCCCATCATATTGTCTACTTCCCTAGACTGGGATCCCATACACTATTCCACATAACATTGTTTGTATTAGTTCTCAAACCAAATCTTCACAAGTTTCTAAATCCTACTTTTATCCCCAACATTGATCTAATGCCAATTTTTCATATATCAACTCTCACGGTGCTCCACATTAGTGGTGTAGTGGAACTAGTAAACAAAATCCCCAAAACCATCTTTAATAGACCATTTTTTAGAAACATTTATTGTGTTTTCAACATAATGAAATGGGATGAATTCCCTCTATATTAAACTTATAGATTTATAACTTGGGCCACCATTCAGAAAGTAATAAATGAAATCTATAAATTACACAAAAGGAAATTTAATTATATAACATAATTCTTTAAAATTATATCATACAATGTATAAACTATTATATATCAATATAACTTATCATTCCTGATTCATAAACTATTAATATGAGAATCCTGATGTCATCACCTCAAAAAAGGATCCATTGTTTCTACCACTACATCTATATTGTATCTCTAGTATTGGATAAAAAGTCAAAATAAACATATTGATATATAAGATCACAAGAGAAAATATGTGCAGGTGTGTGTGTGTAGATTATTAATTAAAATCCAAATGATTATATGATATTTTTAATGATCCCCTATATAAAATTTGAACACAGTTCATGCTCAAGAAAATAAATGAGAACATGATTGAAACCACATCCCAATATACAAAAGAAAATAATACCATAGTTCATACATCGATAAATCCATATGTTTTTTACCTATAGCACCTATACATTTTTTAATATAGTTCTCTTTAAAAAAATATTTTTTATTAATTTTTTTACACATAATACGGACTTCAAATGATCTGTGATATACCATTAAAATATCTTTGTTTAATGTGATAATTATTTCCTAGCCGTTGGATTACTGGATATGAATATAACAAAAAAAATTATTAAATTTTTATGGTTTAAAATTTAATAAGGTGAATTCATTGGTTATCAATAGCTTAAAAAAATAAAAAATCATTTGAAAATGAAAGAGTTTTTTAATAACTATTTTTATGTGAGGATTGTGTTGTTGTCTTAATAAATTTGATTAATCACTATTTATGAACAGTTTTAAAAAATATTTATTGTATATATTTAATAAAATGTTTTAACATTTATATAATGTTTTTATAAGCTTGACATAGTAATAAATCTAGTTTTATGTTCTGAAAAACAATTTTAATTGAGTTTTGAACACATATTTTAAAAATATATTTATATCAAATATTGAGATTGAATCTTTAAAATGGATCTATTATTTTAAATCCTTATATTAAAATTTTACAAAATTAACCCTTTTATTCTTTTTATTTTGAATAGAATCCCTTGTAAATTTTTGTCAACTAAATAAGGGTAAAGATGAAAAATACGGTTAAAACATTAGGATAAGGCTTTAATTTTTATTTAAAACAAGACCTTACCCTATTGGATGTGTGGATTTTTGAAATTTACAAGCAAGTATATAATATATGGAAACATAGTTTCTTTTTTCTCAAATTATAACCTTTATATTAATTTAAGAAAAAGAATAAATTCAAAATGTCATACTATTGAAATTAATATCTCTAGAATGTTTTATATAAGGATAAAAAAAGTTAATTTCAGTTAAAATTTTTTACATGAAAGATAAAATAAAATTTTAACATATTAATTTATCTGTAATATTTCAATAATAAATAATTATCATAGTTCCTAATTAAATATCGATAAATTATTTACTAAATTGATGAAAAAATAAAATAAAATATTATAAAAATATTAAATATAATAAAATGGTGAAGAATTATCATTATGGAAAAATATCATAGACAAATATGAAATATTTTGAATCTCTAAAATTTTTAGATGTTAATTCCATTTTTATGTTTTATTTAATGTCAAATTAATGGAATAGTTTCAAAAATGAAATTCATGATATTTTATGTTAATTAATATTTTGTTAAATCATTTAAAATTTATAAAAATCTTGAAAGATGAAAATAAAAATGTTAGATTGTCAACAATTCCCTCCCTTTTCAATTAATGATCAAAATATTTCCTCATATGTAAATTTATAACCATTTAATATTAAAAATAATTCATTATTGATGTTAAGATTAAAATTGGTTAACCAAGGGATTTAACCAATATATAATGTTTAATGTAACCCAAAATCCTATTTAAATTTGATTAACATGTGAATTTTTGACCATTGACTCCTTTTCTTTGAATATTTGGACATTTCCAAAAAAATTGTCTTCAAAATGAGTTAATTATATTTAAATATTCTTATAAATATATTCTTCTTTATTGTTTCTCATGTTTTTATTTTTTGACACACTAATGTGTCATGTGTAAAGCCACCATAAGTGAAATCCACATCACAATCACCTATTAGGAAGAGCCTAATTTCTGTTAAAAATTAAATCATTTCCCTCCTATTATGGTACAATATTCTATTATGGTTGGGCACACTAATTCTATCTCTTTTACACAAAATTGTGATGGAATATACATTTGGGTTCTCCCGAGAATTGTTACTATTTATTATTATTCTCATCCCAATGGGGTATCAAACCATCATAACAATAGGATCTAACCCACCCCCTCAAGAGGAGGTGTATTAGAATCATAGTGATTCTGATAAACTCGCTAATGAAATACTAGATAAAACATGACATATTTAAGAATACATTCTATTATAAAATTCTAAAAAATGTAAAAGGAAACTGCTGTATCATGATTACATTATCACCCCAAATCCAATAAAGACACGCTAATATATTGATTATTCTGAATTCTATTGAAATATTGATACTAGATCGTAATTAATTCAAATTTATTAGAAAAAATGCATTCCCACTCAACCCATCCCAGTGATCCCTTCACCATCTTATGATGAATAAACCTCTAAATAATAATCCCATGGTGATGGTAGTAAACTAAATAATCACACCCACGCAATCAGAAAGGTTCTCATGGATGAAATCAACACTGGGCGCGAAGATAATAATGTGTTTTTGTTCTGATATACTATTCTTGTATTCATTATATACATTGTAATTTTGGGATGCTAAATCAATTTCCACTAATTATGTGTCCCATATCGGCTGTGTTCATTGGATATCCCATTTGGCACCTTTTTACTAAATGATCTTGAATGTAACACCTCTATATTAAGTCCTCATCTCTTGATATTTTGTTTATACTCAGATGACGGATAAAAAAGTGTTCACCTCATTCAAAAAAAATTCTTCTACATCCTCATAACCCAATTTTAAATGTTAAATATATTTGAATAAGGGTGGTGTCTAAATAGAAACACACTTTATGTGACAGTAGACATTTTTCTGAAATATGAAATACATCTGATCGAATATAAAATAAAGGTTCTTTTAATGATTCCTCTAGTGAAGTGAATGTTTGTATTATGTATCCGAAATATATATTAGGATATCCATGTGATATAATATATTTCATGGGTATCTTTAGCTAATATGAAACCTGACTGAAACTCTTCTAGTTTTTTCCAATTGGGTTGTACTTAAATGTAATCCCAACAAAAATGATGGAAAATTTTAATTCTTCTATGATTGTTTTTAAATGATGAATTTCAATAATTATTTGTCTAAAGACCACTAATTATTTATCTTTACTTAGTTTCTAATGATAATATAATTATTTTTCTGGAATGATATAATTACACTCAATTAAACAAAACATGGTGTTGATGAAATCTTCTTTGGGTATGTTTCCATTATATTTATGCAATACTAATTAGATATTTTTTGGGGAGGAATAATTTCACATCATGAAAAAATATTTATTAGTTTTATTTTAATATATTTTGGAAAGTGGGTGTTGGGTTTTCGATTCACACATTAATCGATTTTTGGAATATTTTAGTCCTTTTTGTAATTTTATGGGTGTCATTTACCTACCTCATAAAAGGATATAACTTCTCTCTTTTATTTACACCACATTGGTCCATATACCAATACAAAACCACAGATAAATTTATACCCAACATCCCAAGACACAAATTAAAGGTTTCATTCTTCTTAAAAGACCATTCATATGGTCCTTATGAATGGATGAAAATGAGGTATTTCTGAGAAGATATAATCATATTACCCAACCTCTTTCAATTTATTACATCTTATAAAACATTTAAAACTATGGTATTTGTCATAAAATAATAAATTAACTATCTTAAATATAATAAAATTTTATTATGATCCTAAACACACCATTATACACTACCTTTTTCGTATAATGGAAAGAGAATGCATTGATCGTGCGTACATGTAGACTAAAACATCCATGTTGGGATGCAATTCATTTTTAATCCCCATCATTAATGGATTTGTATTATATTGAGTTAAATATTTATACATTTTATTAATGAAATTATTATTATTATGGAATCAAAATATAATATATACCATCATACATTCATAATTGTTGGAAAATAATAGTGACGGTTTTGCATACGTGTGGACTTCAACTTCCAATAAGAGATGTGGATTGTTTTTAATTTCTTCTTTAATTATATGGAAATATGGATATTTTTAATTAATATATATTAAATATATGATATAATAATTATCTAATAAAGGTTTTTTTCCTTATCTTTCATTCCATCAATTGAAATGTGAAAATAGTGTGCATGCATACATACGGCCTACCATCTCCTCAAATGGTGTAATTATTTTTTCCATATCTGACATTAATGGATTAATATAAATATTTACATTGTAAATATTTTTGAACCTAATATCATGATTATAATTTTGGATATTTTGGAACCATGATCAATGTACATGGACCATAACTACTCACTAAAATTTACATGAAAAAATGAAGCAGTTAACACATAAAAATGATTATTTCAATAAGTAATTATTAATAATATATTGTTAAAATAATTTTATTATATAATATTGATTTAATAAGTAATTACATGAATCTAGTGTATAATTATAATAAATTTAAATTTATTATATAGGATTTCAGGTCACCATTGATTCTAGTAAAACTGGAGCTTTGTGTTTTATGTTACGACATCATTTTTTACCATGTTTGTTTATGAAAATTTTTTCTGATAAAACATCATGATCTACCACTCATGAATTCATGTGAATTTTTTTTATTAGTTTATTTAAGGATGTTATTATTTTTTTTCATTTCATTTTCATATCATTGTGTACTCAATAGGCTGAAGAATATTTTTTTTTTGGAAATCCAAATTTATTTTTCTATATGGTCAAATCCACTTTTTCTTCCATGTCCATGTATTAAAAAAATAATATTTTTACTTTAATTATATAATATTATTAATATATTTTTAACCAATGAATTTATTTTAAAAAAAATTAAAATTAATCTTCTTTTATTTTTCCAAATACGGTAATTTTTAATTTTTAATGAAAATTTAAAAATAATATATATTTTAATGTATAAGGGATGAAAAAAAAATTCTTCACCACCACTCAATTTTTAATGAATAATTTAAAATTTTCCATAGATCTTTTTGAGGTAAATTTTTTCAATACTATTTTTGGAATTTTTATGAAGTAATTTTGAAGTGGAAAATTTATATTTATCAATAACTATTTTAAGTGATCCTCTAAAGAGATTTCATCTAATATGCCATCTCGTGGTGTTAGATATGATTTATTGTGGTATGGAACTAATGAGACAACACATATTAATTATCAAGATGATTTATGATTATGATGATTGAATGTTTATGAAACTTGTTTATATTCTATTTTTTATTCAATGATTAATTGCTTAAATATTTATGAAGAGTGGTCACTTTTCATGAGTGATGATATGATAATTATTTTCTGAAATTATAGAACACGTATGAATATATTATCATTGTGTGATGGGTTGTAACCATAATAATATAACCATCCAATACAATTGATAAAGATGGGTATTTCATGAGATAATAAATCTTGTAATGGTGATTGAACGCAACTCAGTAAGGGAATCACTCCACTATGATAGTCTTGGGAGTGAACCTTGGATAATAAGATATAATGGGGAGTGAAACCAATTCTCTATGATAGTCTAAGTAGTGAGCCTCTTCCACTACGGTACTTATTTTATATGCTTAGGTGTATTCCATACTGTTATATTTTATGATGATGTTATAAACACAATGATCATGTTATTTTGCTCCATTAATATAGAAATCTTATGAATGAACCAGATTTATTCCATGACTTTAGATTATGATCTATGGTATGTTTTTTATGGTTTTTAAATGTTAATCTCATGTTTACATTAACTTATTCTATTTTTAGGAAGATTTTTTCATTGACATCTCCCATGTTTACCCTTAATGACAATTTTATCTCACCCATTCTTATGTTTCCCTTTCCCAAGAAATAATGAAGAAAATTTAGTGTGCTTAGTATAGTAAGGGATAATGTTTTTATGAAATCAGTGGGATATTGTATAAAATATGTATGTTTCAATTTTTATATATCCATGTTTCAAAAAGAACCACACCTTCATGATTATATCATAGATCATAATGTTTTGAAATGAATACACATCTACTAATATGATATATTTCTGAATGAAAATTATGGTTTTATATATTTAGTATAAAATAATGGTTTAGTTACATTTTGAAACTATGATGAGAAAACATTATCAATTATATTTAGGATAATCCTAAGTATAGGCTACTTTCCAATGTTATGGTAAAGAAAGAACTATGGTTTTCCATCGAAAATATCCAAGTATGGATACTAATATTGGACATACTTTTAGAATATAGGTATCTAGGATTGATAACCTCTAAAATAGTTGTTCTAGTATAGTATAACCATTATTCTAGGTCATGGTGAGTTTTCCTAAACAAAGAACAATGTTTGAAACTTCTAGGGTATATTCAAGAAATATTTAACACTTACAATATGAATCATCATAATTAATTTTAATATTAAATGATCATGAATTACATAGGTAGATCCTAATGTTTTTAGAAGAATGTGTCATAATTTAGACATCTAATATATATTTTTTTATGAATATTTGGTTTCCAAATATGATTATAATTTCTCACACTATACTTTTTTGTTTTATACAATAGATGAAACAAAAAGGAACGGTGTTAATGTTCATTTTTATATAAAATGAAATTATTTTCCTCTTGAGAATCTAAATTTTATGGGATTTGAAATGAAATATAATATTTTTATTCTTAGATAACTTTTTCAATCCATAAATCATGTTGAGCTTCCAAATGAGCATTGAATGGAATATCTTTCTTTAGTCCACTATGATGTAACTTATTCAATTTTTTTGTGGATCTACTGATCCAAAAGTTACTGAGTTATGAATCTCTACCATTAAAAAAATAATTTTTATTATCCAGTATTCATATAATTAAAATTAAATTTGGATTCTTGTCTATCGATAGCCTAATCAAATCAACGGTGAACACTCATTATGAAAATTATGAAGCATGAAGATATTGAATCCTTTGAGTAAAGTGATTTTAGAAGGTTATTTTTAAAAAATATAGAATAAATTATCTAATATAATTTAGAAATATGATGAATATTTTTTTACTTATAAGGAAAATTATAAAAGGATGTTGAGATATTCTTTTGGTATTATCATTTAAATTGAATATAATAATGATAAATTCTTTAATGGATTAAACATCAAGTCTTCGAAGGGAATTATTCATTTGAGATATTAGTATGTATGAAGAAATCATTCATTTTTCTACCAAGGTATAAATATATAATGGATTTACCCCTCAATCTAATGGATTTGAAAAAAAATAAAAATATAATTATAAGAAAAATGTAAAAACACGGATAGAAGAATATGAGTTTTCTTTTATGCATTAAGTGTGGAAGGAAACATGGAGACAAATTAATTAAGTGGTTATAAATTTTTTTACTTATGGAATATAAGGTCACCAATATATAAAATAGCAATGTTATTGGAAGGTAATGTTATCTAATGCTAGAGTAAAAGAGTCAAAAAATACACCATCCATACTATAGTGTTTTAATGGCATAGAGTATGCGAATTTTGATAACTATTTCTCATTCTCAAAGGATAATGGTGATGATAATTTTCAAAAACCTTTTAATACCTGAGATAAATAGAAATCTCATGTGATCACTATTGATGAGGTCTACACCAACAATGTGGGGAAATGTACCCTTACTATCCATTTTAGTACCTGTTATATCTTATTTGATTCTAGATCTACCAAATAATTTATATTTAACAAATTTTACAATGGTATAATAGTTCAAACACAATGATTAGATATTTAATTAGTATTGAAACACTGAAATGGTATCATTATCACATATCAAGTCTATTATTCTTCTCAATTTTATATTTTTATGAATTTACTTCTTTAAAATCTCATTCTCCTCCCTACAGTTAAAATTATTTTTATCTTAGGCATGGATTGATGTTCATTACTAAAATTCCATATCAATTTCTAAGTGAAGTCATGATAGATATTATGAACCAACCCACATGATATACTATTAGTGTGATGATAAATGTTAATTTTTTATGGAAATCACATCCCTTATATGGGTCTATATTCATTCTCAAAAGGGTTTTTTTATCAAAGATGGTTAGGAAGAAACTTAACATAAAAGATATTGCCATTTTAAATTAATTTTTTATATATTTCCACATTAATTTACAATATATCCACTAAATTACGAAGTTGAGTTTTCGATATAAATATTACCTGGTCAAACACCTCTTTCTATGAATCTATATTGAGTAGCCTCATTGAGTTGCATGAATTAAAGAAGCAACTCCAAGAGAATATTGAAAATGGAATCAATCATCAATGTGAAAAAGCTTTGGGTGGTCCTGATATTATTTTTAAATGAATGATGGATACCTGGGACTCTGCATTCATTTTTGATAACATAACAATATAACTATCAGGAAAAGGTATCATATACCTATATTGATCATTAATCTGATCAAATTTGTAGATCTAAATGCTTTTATATGATAGTAATTTATTATTTATGTCATTAATTTAGTTTCAAGAAGGTTGATATACCCAATAAAACATTGTTTATAAGGTATATGCACTTTTATTTTATTTTTATTCCATTTGGTCTTACTCATTGACCTATTTTCTTTATGGATTTAATGAATGGAGACTTTATAGATTTCCATTTTATGTTAGTGAAACACCTTATAAAAGATATTCTTATATATTCAAATTAGTAAGGATAATAATGAACATTACTTAGGGATTGTACTAAATACTCTAAGCAAGGATAGTCTGCATAAAAATCTACTAAATGCGAGTGTCCTCTAAAAAACGTTACTTTCTTGGGTCATATAATCTCAAGAAAGGGTATATCATTATATCCATAAAATATGGAAGTTATAAAACTTTGGACTATAGAAAAAACTATGACAAAGATCCATAGTTTTCATAGTTTAGTTGGGTATTTTTTATGCTTTGTGGAAAAATTGTTATAACCATCTAATCCACTCCTTAATTTAACTAGAATGGGAGAAAATCTCATCTTTGTAGGTTAATGTGAATAAAATTTGATGGAACTAAAGGTATTTCTAGTCGTTTCACCTATTCTTACACTAAAATATAGTAGATTAGGTTTTGTGATCTATATTGATTTGCCAATGAAGGTATGGGTGTGATTACTCATGTAAAGTGATACAACAATAGCTTATGCCTCATGAAAATTGAAGGTCCATGAGAAAAAATACTCAACTCGTGATTTGTAGTTTACCATGGTATTTTTCATTAAAGATATAAAGAAATTATCTTTATTTATAAATACATGATATATATAATGATTATTAAATTTTAATGTAAATATTAACACAAAAAGAGATGAAAATGCACCAGAGAATATGGTATGGTTTGATTAAAGATTATGAATCTCAATAAATTTCCACCATGGGAAAGTGAACAAGGTGGTTAATTATTTTAGTCGAAAGGATCAAGGTATCTTATCTACAATGAGGATAAAAAAATATCCAATATTTCAATATATAGAAAGGATGGATTTAAGAATCTAGACAGAAGGGTATAAATATTATCTTTCTCAATATGTGTTCAACCATCTATCTATTTGATGATTAAATAGGTACAAATGGAATATATGGAACTACAAAATAGTCTGAGGAATGTTCTTGGGGTCAAACATGATGATGGGGTAATTTTAAGGTTCAAGAAAAATGAATTGGTTCCTTCTATACTAGATGTTAAGAATTTGATATTGGATAAGGCTTGTAGTTAATCATTATCTATTCATCTTTGAAGTATGAAGATGTATATATATTTGATATGTGTTTCTGGTGGGATAATATATAGAAAAATATTAAAGAGTGTGTATATTGGATCTCAATATATCAAAAAGTTTAAGAAAATAGAAAAAATATTGATGGTAAAATAATTCCTTATACCATAATCAAAATGAGAAACAATACCATGTATTCTTTCGTCGTACACCCCAAAACATCTAAAGGAAAAAATTTTATTTGGGTTATAATCAATCACCATAAAAAATCAGAAAAATTAATTATTATTATGAAATATTTATATCTTTATAATTTAATAGAAATATAAGTTAATGAAATGTAATTTTTCATGGAGTAAAATTTTTAGGTGTATCTGATCGGGATTTATGGTTTACCTTTGTGTTCTAGAAAATACTTCAGTAGGATCTGGATACATTTTTTATTTTCAGTGATTTTTTTTCATCTATAGATATATAGTCAATATTAGAGGGCCATTAAAACCAAATATGTTAGTCATAGTTTTGGTTCTATGTATTTAAATGTTTGATAGGATCAACCCCTTCATCTAGTTGAGTTTTCATACAATAACAGCTTTTACTTGAATATTCAGATGCCTCCTTATGAATCCCTTGTAAGATCACATCCTTTTATGGAGTCATATCAGGCATGTTTTCAGGTAATGTTTTATTTTTTAAGTACCATTAACTTTTATCTGTGTCTTGGGGGCGTTTGGTTGAACATTTAATAAAAAATAATGGAAAGTAGGTTGTGTACAATTTGTTCCCGATTTGACAAACCATGTGACCCAACTGTTCCAAATGTGAAAAACTAGACTGAGAGTTCCACACAGTTTCTTCATAGATTGAGAAACCATTCTAACAAACCATGAAAACTATACAAAACAGAACAGAGGGGTCCACATGGTAGGCACACAATTCTCCCTAACTATGCATCTCTACCCAAGAAACCGTGCACGAGGGAATTTAATTCCAAAAAACCTTATTAAAACCACACGAACCCCTAGGACTTCAATATTTTTGACATTTCTCACATTGAAAAATTATAGTTGTTTCTAAATCATCCCAGATAGATTCCTAGGTGATCTGAACACTTTTCTTCGAGATTAAAATCCTGTATTTAAGATCCTCTCTCCTCTGAGAAAGTGGATTTCATCCCATTAATTCTATTGTTATTTATCTTATACTTTCTAGGTTTTTTAATTGAACATCTCCACTATTTTTATGGATCTAAACATATAATTAAGATATTGATGTAAGATTTTCGATCTAGATCTATATTTTCAAAGATCTTTATGCATTTGATCTTAATTTTTCCTTTAGTGATTTAGATCTGGATCTTTATAGATGTTGTTGTGTCACTTAGGTTTTTGGGGATTTCTATTATGCTAACTTCCATTAATAAACCGAGGTATGTGGTCTAAATCCAACTCCCATTATCATGATTTTAGATATGTGCAAGATTTTATGATTTTTCTCATAAATACCCTTGATGATTGATTTCCTAAATTGGATTATTTTTTAATGTGAAATTGAATTTGGATTCCTTGGTGATTTAATTGATAATTGAACCATGAATCTAATGATGGGGTGTTTCCCAAATTGATATATTGGAGATTTTATGTCGGTAAAAAGTTTGTAATTGACATATTTATTTTCTATGACATAATAATTAATTAGGGAAAAATGATTATGGAATTATGTTTGGATATGAGGGATAATTAATTGTAAAAATTAATTATGTTCCACAATTTGATCAAAGATATTTAATTGTGAGAATTAATTATGAAATGTTGAAATTTAATTATGAATAATTAATTATCGTATGACAATGGAATTGATTGATTAATTAATTGATGAATTTATTAATGAGTATATTCTTAGTTAATTATTGAGTTAACTAATAGCCTTTGAAATGTTTAACTAGTTGATAGATTAGTAATCGGATAATGTGGAAATTTATTATGACATAAATAATGATTAAATGGATAAGATTTTGTGGTTCTAGGCATGGAATCCTTGTCCAATTAGAAGTTGGAACTTAGACATGGCGTTCTTCCATAATAGTTATCCAAGATTCAGATTATGGGGTGTTAGGAATGATGACTTATACTGATTGAGAAAAGAAGTTCTTGGCATGAAGACCTACACTCATCCAGATTTGCAGTGCTTGGCATGATGACCTTCACCCAGTGAATGATGATAATAAATGATATTTCAAATGAAATTTGGGGTTCTAGGTATGACTACCTAAACCAAATGAATGATTCTAATTATTAATGATTCAAAAGGTAAAAATTAATTAAATTGGACTAGTGTGATGATTAAATATTAAATGACAATGTGATAACTGCTTAAATTATTCATTATAATTATTTCTATATAAAACAGCATGACCTGTATTTTGACTAGACTCATTTTTTACAGTAATTGTGGTGGCCTACTAAGTTGTACACACACCCTATTCATCCCACCTGATCAGCACCTGAGCAGACTTTTTTTGCATGATAGGATAAGGTAAATTCCCTATGATAGGTTGCGGTTTGGGATTGGAGCATGGGAGGGAGAACTAGACATGGTTTGGGACCTGTTTTGGAGTCATTGTGTCTATACTTTCACTTACATTGTAGACACATGACTTTTTATTTTTCATATCTTGGTTTACCTTTTAGTTGTGTAGTTTATTTTCATTCTTATGTTATCACATGACATGAATTTTTTTCTTAGTTATTGTTATTTTCATCTACTAATTTTTTATTCTGATAACAGAGGGTATAGTCTCCCCAAGACTAGCTTTCAAGACCCTAGCTGCTACTCAGCACCCTCTGGAATACATGGAGGCACGCATGAGGTGAGGTGGACAACTGACTCGGCACATCATTCTATAGTTCCCAGGTCGGGATGTCACAAAGTGGTATCAATGGTGTTTTCCTTTAGTTATTCTTCTTTTGATGTATTGTTTTAGGAAAGGTAAATAGGATACCATGAATAGTTGAGGCTTGGTAATGAGCTCATTCATGGGAGTTTCAAACACATGTACGGGGGGAAATCTGAGTACTCAGGGTGGGATTGTTGTGAATGTTGTTTTTTGTTATAGTTGTATATTATTTCTCCTTGGGTGACTCACTTGTGGTTTGATGTGATATTTTTTTTGAAAATTGTTGTATTTTTATTTGTGGCTTATGGAGGCACAATACATGAGTCTGCATGAATCATTCTAGGCACTCAGGGTTTTTGTGACAAGCATCATTCTAGGCACTCATGGGAAAATAGATTTTGGGTATGTTATTGAACATGTACAGTTTTTCCTTGTTGTGAGATTGCAATAATTTTAAAGACCTGGAAATTTCAATGAATATTGTTTCTTAATTTCATTGTAATTTTTCGAGACTGCGGCATCTGACGGCACCTGATTCCAAGTCCCGGTGTGTCCGGAATCATTTTCCAAATTTTAGCTCGGGTACGTTCAGTGAACGAATGAGCGGTTTCTTCTAAATTTTGAACCGGTGCTCAGAATCGAAATCTGAGGGCACTGATGAAACCGCAGCGCCGTTAATTACTTAGGAACACCTTCTCCGAAGGTGTGGTTGCTCGGTTGTTGATGTAAAAAAATGTGGGGAATAAAAATATAATTGTTTTATTTTTATTTCTTCACTAAGCAGTTTAAGTGAAATAATGTTGTGTCTCAACTTAATTTCTCTTTTCTAAGAGTTAGATCCTAGGTGTGGGAGTTGGAGTGGGACCCTCTGGTTGTTTACTTCCCATGAGAGGATTAAGGGTGACGTGGGGCCCACACGATCCCCCACCTTTTCAAATTCCCTAACTCCTCTAAACCCCTATTAATTATGTGACTCTTCCCCTCCTCACCTAGCACATTAATTCATGCCACCTAAACACTAATTAATTTGACAACTTAAGATCAATTAATTAAGTATGTTAGGTTTTAAATTTTTGATGTTTGAAATGCATGTCTTGAGTAATAAAATAAGAGGTGTCTTGTTTTATTTGGGTTTTAGCTTTTTGTGTTTACTTTTTTGGAGAGATCTAGTTTTTGAAGAGTTTCATCCTTCCACGAAGAACTCCATACTCATCGTTGAAGAACTCGAAGAATGTCGGTGCCAACCTCGACTTCCTTTTTCTCGACACTTGATGAAGCGACGCCGTCATCCCGCAGAAACATCTGCCGAACAACAGAGCATTCCCTTTCATCGTCAAGCGATAAACCATCGTGAATCGTGGTAGGGAATTAATTTGTGAATGTTAATGAACCCATGTTTATTTTCCTTCTAAAACAAAGAATGCAGATCAACTAAATATTAAGTTGATTCGCGAAAGAATATGTTTGCGGGTTGAAAATTCTTGATTACGGGAAAACTGTAGGGGTTTTGTCCTTATGTTTGGATTTTAATTGTACATTCTTTGATATTAACGGCCAACTATTATCAAAATAACGGAGGAGGTCGTACCGCACAAACACAGCCGAACCTTCTCCCCTTTTTATTTTTGATGGTTATCTTTGTGGCTTGAAATGGAAGTGACGCGGTGCCGTCGCACCGCGCGGAAATAAGGAAAAATGTGGCGAAGAAGCGTGGCACTGTCGCACCCCTCCATTGAGGCCGAACAAAACCATGGCTGGAGTCAGGGTTGCGGAGGCGATTTGAAGACTCCACTGGTTGATCGTTGTGCGCGGATTGACGGGTGACGACAAATGGGGCCGCAAAGTCATTTTGAATCCTCCTTAGTGATGGTCGGGTCCCGGGAGGAGAGTTGGCGAAGGAGGTGAGAAAAATGAACCACCGAAGTGCATCTGGTGGTCTGCGGAAGGCGGTGGCAGCGTGCCGCAGCAGCAGCGCCAGAACGGAACCACCGCGGCTGAGCTGCAGCAGCGGGCCAAACCGGAATGGCTTAGCCGTTCCAGAGGCTGAGAGGCGCGGCTTTAAGCCGCGCCGGTTTCGTCGACCGCGGGGGGTTGTAACCCCCCCCCCCCCCCCCCCGCACCTACTGGCCACGCGGGCACCGTGCCAAGCTGGGCCGGGCTGCGCCCTAATGGGTTGGACTCGGACCGGATTCGGGCCGACCCGGGGGGTATTGGGCCGAGTGAGACCGGGCCCGAACCCCCTATTTTCAGACATTTTCTTTCAAACGATCATATCTTAGGCTACGGACCTCTGATCAACACACTGTTAGTTGCGATGAAATCCTTGGATCGAGGTGGTCGTTTTGGTTTAATACACTTAAGGTTTCGGAGAGCTTTGGGTATGGTCGAGTTGGTTCGAACACAAAACCAACCGGGCCCTCGGAGCGGAGACGCTTATAACATGAGCTCCGAAAATCCGATAGACGTGCCGTAGACTTTTTTGGATTCCTCTTGATGAGAAGAAACTTTTGGAATACTTTTCTTGAGTTTTGGATGCAATTGGATAGTGGTCGGGTTGGATTGAACCCGTAATCCAACCAGGCCCCTAGAACGGAAAAGCTGATAACTTTCAAACCGGACGTCTGTTTGACAAACCCTCAGCGGCGTTGGTGATCACATTGAGTAATGGTCCCTATGAGTATACCCTATGAGAGTTCGGGGTACAGTTGAGATACAGCCGGGTTGGTTCGCTCACGAAACCAATCGGGCCCCTAGGACGAAAATAATAATAACTCACAGACCGGGCGCCCAATTGACGTGCCATCTATTGTGTTGAGACCCCTATGACGAGGTGGTCCTTTGAGATACTTCTTCGTTGGACTTTGTGATACATGGATTATCGACCAGTAGCTCGTGGAGCAGACTCTCCTTGAGACGAGCATACAGAGTACGGTGACCGTGTAGCCGGCTGAGACCTGATGACTGCTTGACCGACTCGACTTGGAGTGAGTCAACAAGCCCAGTGGACGGAGCACTACTCTGTTTTGGTGTAGAACCAGGGCGGATGGAGCACTACTGTGTTTGGGTGCAGACCCGCGGTACTCGACCGGAGAATTCCTCTACTAGCAATTAGGGGGGATGCACTACTGTGTTTGGGTGGCCGACCCCGGCGGGAACCACTACTATGTTTGGGTGGTTGACCTGTAGTACTCTAGAAGAGGAGTACCTCATCAGTCTTAGGTTAGTGAGAAGTACCTCGGAGTCGTGATAGGATCACTGTATTCGACAGAGACGGGGCTCTTCATTAGTTACAGTTTCGATAATGAAAATCCTGTTTTGAGCTGAGTCTTTGACCTTTGTGTTTACCTCAAGATTGAGATGGGTCACTTGATAACTTAGGTATATGTATGGGCATATATCTAGGTAGTGGTTACCCATTGATTTCATAACCTTTTTGTTTCCTCATGATTGAGATGGGTTAAATGATAACATAGGTATAAGTATGGGCTTATACCTAAGTAAGGGTTATCTATTGAGATCCGTCTTTGTGGTTATATTTGTTGGATTTAGTGAGACATTGAAGGTCTTAGGGTCCCTAATGAGTATCGTATACTCACCCCTGCATGGGCTATTCCCACACCTCTTTGTGTTGGTTGCAGACGACGGGCAGCGCAGACAGAGGCCGAGTGTTTGAAGACTAGATGGTACCCGGAGGTGGACCTCACGACGAGTCAGTATCCAGTGGTGGAATTCATGACGAGACGACACTTGGAAGAGGTTGACGGGTGAGAGCATTGTGGAGGCTATCTGTACCTACCCTTCCAATAGGATCCATGGTGGATGATCCAAGAGATGCACTATCTGTTCCTACCCTTCTAGTAGGATCTTTGGTGGATGATCTAGGAGCTTCTTGTCACCTTCTAGCTGTTTTATCTTTTCCCTTGTACTTTACAGTTGGGCTTGAATTTCCTTCCCCTTTACTTTCATCACAACTTGTTTCAGTTTTACTTAGTGTTTTACTTCATCTTGTACTCTGTGATGTTTTGTATACTTTTATAAAAGAAATGCCTTCCCAGTTATTGGAATTTTCGCCTTTGGTGCTAGTCTCCAACCCCTGGCCTATGGAAGGCGTGCATGGGGTAGTCACATCACAGGCCCCGAGGACAGGTCGTGACAAATTGGTATCATAGGAGTCGGTTCTACCACAAAACTTATAACTCTGATATTTTCTTTCTTTGAAGCAATAGTGTTAAGGGTACCGAGTGTGGTCTTCAGTTTAGGGAGTCCAGTGTTGTTGCGGCGGCCGACGTATCCGTACACCAGGACCCTGACTTCTGATTTCCAACTTTGTGCATGAAAACAGTGATTGCATGTGTGTTTCCAAATGTTTTAAGGTCAGCTCAAACCAGGTCATATCACCATGTATAAATTGTTGATCGCGTCACATATGTTCAAGATGTCTTCATGCAGAATGTCAGTTGGAGTTATGAGATTGTACACAATGACGGCCCACCGAGTGACGAGGCTCCGGAGTGGGTCCCTTTTTGCTATGTTGGCACCCTCGGGTGGTGTACCAGCAGCACCACGACCTGTTGGGTAGCAGACGCCACCAGCCATACTAGTGAACGGTGCACACTGGTAGAGCGCGTTGCAAGAGTTTCATCAGAAGAGGCCTCCGAGGTTACAAGGCGAGGAAGATTCCCAGACAGCAGAGGACTGGCTGGAGGTGATTGCTAGAGTTTTCCGCCTAGCTGAGACACCAGTGGAGTGGATGGTAGACTTGGCTACTAGTGTTTTCCAGTGAGTGACCATGAGGATGGTCTGCATAGTGATGAGGCTTTGGTACATGGACCGATTCCTGAAATAGTGCCTTCGGGTAGTGTGTCAGCTATAAATCACTACATGTTGGTCAGCAGTAACAACCGGCAGTACCTGTAGGTGATACATGTAGGATTACTTCCTTACATGTGTTCCAACATCAGATACCCTCAATTTCTGAGGCGAGCCCGACTCACAGGAAGCTGAGGACTGGCTTGAGGAGGTATCTGAGAGTTTTCTAGAGCTTATACAGCTTCGGAAGGATGATGTTTCGGTAGCTGAGTATTCATCGAGGAGTACCGATCATTCTGGGTACTCGATGAATACGTTTTGATCAGTGCTATAGAGCTCGGACCTCTATGTGTGGTGCGTTTAAGGATATTCGAGCTAGCACATTTTCTCTATGCATTCCTACTTATGCTAGGGTGCTAGAAAGAACCTTTGTGGTTGATAATTCTTTTTCTGAATGGATGCAGTTAGTGAAGGTTTGCAGTGGGAAATCTGGAAACTGGTGCCGGTCATTAAGACTTGGGAATGCGAATGTTTCAAGAAGAAGTAAAAAAGGGCAGATAAGTCTGCAAAGCAGTAGACATGGAGGCAGAGATAGGAGAGCAGCATGAGGTGGTGTATATTTCAGCATTTTACAATCACACGCTTTTGTAGCCCCCACCAGGCTCAGGGAGTTGGAGGGCAGGGGAAGAGAGTAGCTGCATGCGGTCAAGGAGTGTGACCCAATGGCTCTAAAAATGATTCAAGGGATAGTCTGTGTCCACTACTAGCTTCCATAGTAATATATTTTGATATGAATCATTCCCTCCTTCAACGAATCTTGTGTCAGACCTAGAGTTTCCGGTAAG
The DNA here is from genome assembly GCA_963277665.1 of Viscum album. Taxonomy (NCBI): domain Eukaryota; kingdom Viridiplantae; phylum Streptophyta; class Magnoliopsida; order Santalales; family Viscaceae; genus Viscum; species Viscum album. The sequence continues at coordinate 129,366,191 of OY728134.1, read as the reverse complement.
CTGTGGACTTTACCCTCACGTCTAGAGATACCTTTGGGAGGAGACTCGATAATCACACTTGAGCCGACAGTGTGATCTGACCCACGATCTGAGAGTTTCGAATGGAATCTCCTGGTGGCAGCGTCGAGGTCGTATGATGTTGGTCTGAGTATGGAGTGGATCCACGGTTCATACACTGATTGACTGTATTAGGAAAAAAGTTTTGTTTTATCTACAACATTGGGATGGGGTTTTCCTTGGTCGAAGAAAAGGAAAACTGAGGAATAACAGGATAGGATCATGCATAGGAAGGTGTAGCTGATCACTCTTGAGTCGGCCAACTTCACCCACGTGGCAGCATGAGTTTTGAGTTTCAGTTCTAATCAGGAAAAGGAGACCTCTAGAGTTTGAGGATGATGATCACGTCATTATACGGGTCTCACCTCGACGAGGTTTATGGAGATGTGGCTAAGGAAGCAAGTTATCTACGAGGTTCAACGGACCTTTCTAGGTCCCCAGCAGGGTAGGCGAGCTGGTTTACTGCTTGGCCTTTCCACCTCAGTTGCACAAGGTGTATAATATCATCCACGTACCTCAGCTGAAGAGATACGTGCATGATCCTTCCCACATCATCGCTTATAGGGATTTGGACATCAATAACTGGATGACTTCAATAGGGATCCATTAGGGGTTGAGGATCGATAGGAGTGGGTCATACAGGTATGGTCGATTCCTCTTGTGCACTTTTGCTGGTAGCACGGGAAACCCTAGGTGAGCACATGGGAGAGGAAGGATCATATTCATGCTCAGTACCAATTTTGTTTCCCTAGTTTGTGTTGTAACTTTACGGGGACGCAAATCCTTAAGGTGGGAGTAATGTAGTGACCTTGAAATTTCAAGTTAATTTTTTTTCTTAATTTCTTTGGAATTTTTTGAGACTGCGGCTTCTAACGACACCTGATTCCGAGACCCGGTGTGCCTAGAATCATTTTCCGAAGTCTAGCTTGGGTACGTTTAGTGAACGAATGAGAAGGTTTTTCTATCTTTTAAACCAGTGCTCAGAATTGAAATCTGAGGGTACCGATGAAACCACAGCGTCGGTAATTTCTTAGGAACACCTTTTCCGAAGGTGCGGTTTCTCGGGTGTTGATTTAAAAAAAAAGTGTGGAATCAAAATATAATTGTTTTATTTTTACTTCTTCACTAAGCGGTTTAAGTGAAATAATGTTGTGTCTCAACTTAATTTCTCTATTCTATATGTTAGATTCTAGGTGTGGGAGTTGGAGTGGGATTCAACGATTGTTAACTTCCCATGAGAGGATTAAGGGTGAGGTGGGGCCCACACGAGCCCCCAACTTTTCAAATTCCATAACTCTTCTAAACCCATTTTAATTAAGTGACTCTTCCCCTCCTCACCTCCCACATTAATTCATGCCACCTAAACACTAATTAATTTGGAAACATAGGGCCAATTAATTAAGTATGTTAGGTTTTGAATTTTGGATTTTTGAAATGCATGGATTAAGTAATAAAATAAGAGGTGTCTTATTTTATTTGGGTTTTAGCTTGTTGTGTTGAGTTTTTGGGAGAGTTCTAGTTTTTGAAGAGTTTCATCCTTCCACGAAGAACTCCATCCTCATCATTGAAGAACGTGAAGAACGCTGGTTCCAACCTCAGCTTCCTTTTTCTCGACGATTGACAAAGTGATGCCGTCATCCGGCGGCAACATCTACAGAACAACGGTGCTTTCCCTTTCTTCGTCAAGAGATCAACCATCGTGAATCAAGGTAGGGAATTAATTTGTGAATTTTAATGAACCCATGTTTATTTTCCTTCTAAAACAAAGAAAGCGGATCAACTAAATATTAAGTTGATTTGCAAAATAATATGATTGTGAGTTGGAAATTCTTGATTTCGGGAAAACTATAGGGGTTTTTTATTTACGTTCAGATTTTAATTGGACGTTCTTCGATATTAACAGCCAACTATTATCAAAATAATGGAGGAGGTCTGACCGCACAAACACGGCCGAACCTACTCCCCTTTTTATTTTTGATGGTTATCTTCATGGCTGGAAATGGAAGCGATGTGATGTCATTGCACCACGCGGAAACAAAGAAAAATGCGGTAAAGAAGCACGGTGCTGTCGCGTCGTGCCGTTGGGGCCGAACGAAACTGCCTCCGGAGTTGGGGCCGCGGAGGCGATTCGAAGACTCCTCTGGTTGATCATTGTGCACGGATTGATGGGAAATGACAAACGGGGTCACAATGTCATTTTTAAGCCTCCGCAGTGAAGTTTGGGTCCCGGGAGGACCGTTGGCAAAAGCGGCAAGCAAAACGAACCACCGGATCACGTCCAGTGGTCTGTGGATGGCGGCGGCGGTGACGCACTGCCGGAACGGAAACGTCGTGGCTGAGCCATGGCGGTGGGCCAAACCGGAAAGGCTTAGCCATTCCTGAGGCTGAGCGGCCTGGCTTAAAGCCGCGCCGTTTTTGTCGACCGCGAGGGGTTGTAACCCCCCCCCCCCCCCCCCCGCACACGATGGCCACGTGGGCGCCATGCCAGTGCCAGTGACAGGCCACACCGCGCGGCTCCCAGGCTGGGCCACTGCCTAATGGGCCGGACCCGAACCCGGTTCGGGCTGACCCGGGGGGGTATCGGCCCGGGTCAGACCGAGCCCGAACCCCTATTTTCGGACAGTTTCTTTCAAATGCTCATATCTTGGGCTACGGACCTCAGATTGATGCACCGTCAGTTGTGATGAGATCTTGGGATCGAAGCGGTCATTTAGTTATATTTCACTCAATGTTTTGGAGAACTTTGGGTATGGACGAGTTGGTTCGAACACGAAACCAACTGGGCCCTCAGAGCGGAAACACATATAATATGAGCTCCGGACGTCCGATAGACGTGCAGTCGACTTTGTTAGATTCTTTTTGATGAGACGGAACTTTTGGCATACTTTTCCTGAGTTTTGGAAACAGTTGGATAGTCTCCGGGTTGGATTGAACCAGTAATCCAAACGGGCACCTGGAACGGAAAAGCTGATAACTTTCAAACCGGACGTCCATTTGATGTACCGTCAGCGGCGTTGGTGATCATGTTGAGAAACGGTCCCTATGAGTATACCCTATGAGAGTTCGTGGTAGAGTTGAGATACTTCTGGGTTGGTTCGCACACGAAACCAACCGGACCCCTGGGATGAAAATCTTAATAACTCACAGACCGGGCGCCCGATTGACGCACCGTCTGTTGTGTTGAGACCCCTATGACGTGGCAGTCATTTGAAATACTTCTTCGCGGGAATTTTTAATACTTGGAGTATCGACTAGTAGCTCATGGAGTGGACCCTCCCGGAGACGAGCGTACATAGTACAGAGACCGTGTAGCCGGCTGAGACCTGACGACTGCTTGACTGACTCGACTTGGAGTGAGTCGACTAGCCCAATGGACGGAGCACTACTTTGTCTGGGTGTAGATCCATGGAGGATGGAGCACCACTGTTTTTGGGTGCAGAACCATGGTACTCGACCGAAGAGTACCTCTGCAGGCTATTAGGGGGGATGCACTACTGTGTTTGGGTGGCAGACCCCGGCGGAAAGCACTACTGTGATTGGGTGGCTGACCAGCGGTACTCGATAGGAGGAGTACCTCAGCAGTCTTAGGTTAGTGAGCAGTACCTCAGAGTCGTGACAGGATCACTATACTCGACAGAGACTGGGATCGTCAGCAATTACGGTTTCGATAATGAAAATCCCGGTTTGAGCTGAGTCTTTGACCTTTGTGTTTACCTCATGATTGAGATGGGTCACTTGATAACATAGGTATATGTATGGGAATATACCTTGGTAGTGGATATCCGTTGATTTCATAACCTTTGTGTTTCCTCATGATTGAGATGGGTTACTTGATAACTTAGGTATAAGTATGGGCTTATACCTAAGTAAGGGTTATCTGTTGAGATCCTTCTTTGTGGTTATCCTTATTGGATTCAGTGAGACCTTGAGGGTCTTGGGGTCCCTACTGAGTATCGTATACTCACCCCTGCACGGGCTATGCCCGCACATCGTTGTGTTGGTTGTAGATGACGGACAGTGCAGACAGAGGCCGAGTGTTCGAGGACTGGACGGTACCCGGAGATGGACCTCACGATGAGTCAGTCTCCGGTGGTGGACTTCATGATAAGACGAAACTTGGAGGAGGTTTATAGGAGAGAGTGTTGTGTAGGCTATCTGTACCTACCCTTCGGGTAGGATCCGTTTTGGATGTTCTAGGAGTTGCACTATCTGTACCTACCCTTCAGGTAGGATCCTTGGTGGATGATCCAAGAGCTACTTTTCACCTTCCGTCTATTTTATCTTTTCCCTTGTACTTTACAGTTGGGCTTGTATTTCCAGCCCCTTTACTTTCAGAACTTCTTTTTTTAGTTTTACCTAGTGTTTTACTTCCGCTTGTACTTTGTGATGTTTTGTATAGTTTTATAAAGGTAATGCCTTCCCAGTTATTGGAATTTTCACCTTTGGTGCTAGTTTCCAGCCCCTGGCCTATGGAAGGCGGTCTTGGGGTAGTCACAGAACGGGCCCTAAGGACGGGTCGTGATAATAATGATGCAAAATTTGAGTAAATGGGAGGCTAATGAGAACTGTGATTGATGAAATGGGAATGAGAAATTATTTAATTGTTAAATTAGTTAATTTGAGATAATGTGATTAATTAATGGATGAATTAATTAATGAGAAATTATATACCCTTGTTAACCATGACCTAGGTGTAGGATTATTAAGGGGAGAGATAAGGACTCAGTGTTGACTGTGTGGTGAGAAAGGGGGGGGGGAAGAAATGTTGAATCAAAATGTGTTACATTCTTCAATTATGTAAAATTTAAAAGATTACTTTATGAAAGCTAAGACATCTATTTTTATTTATAGGAGTATGAAACCGCAATGCATGTTGAGGGAGAGATCGAGGGGTATGGGCCAAAATAAAATTCTAGACAGGGAGCTTGAGGCACCATTGGTGTAAGATGGGAAAGAAGGGGAAAAGTTCTGAGAGAACATTGCTCATTTTATGAAATTCGTGGAGAGAGACCCATGGTGGGTTCGGAAAAGTATGTTTGAGTTGACAAGGGAGTTTCAGCTATATCACGCACCTACTTTTACTAGAGAGGCTGGACCTAAGGGAGATGAATTCTAGATTGAATCAATATAGATAATACATGACCATTTGGAGACTCCAGTTCAGAGGAGGTTCAAGTTTACTGAATATATGTTATGAGGTTCAGTGAAATGTTTTTTGGACATTCAGGTACGATCAGGACAGACATATGATATTTTATGGAAGAAATTTTTAGAGAAGTTCTTGGAAAACTTCTATCCAGACAAGCTAATGTGAGATAAGGCTTCAGATCTTATGCATCTCACACATGGAAGCAGGACAATAATGTAGTATGCTGAACATTTCACAGATTTATATTATTTTCCCCAGCTATGGTGGAAGATGGGAATTCTTCGGGAAAAAAATTTCAGGATGAAATTAACTGTGAAATTAAGTCCTAGGTGAATATCTTTAGGTTGAAGAAATTTTAAGAAGTGGTTAATCATGATCTCATTTCATAGGGGAACCTAAAAGAGGCTTTTAGTAATGTATAGTTAGCTATACAATTAGGGATTGTGCCTTCTCAGAGCAGGAAGTTCCGTCATGAGATTCCTAGGGAGGATAGTGGAACGAAATGTTAACGGTTGGGAGGAAAATTTCCTCAGATATTTCTCATGTGATTTGCCACCAGTGCGGTCGGTAGGGACACTATCGTACACATTTCCCTCAAGAACCAGTGTATTTCTAGTATCATGGATAGATGGGACACCTATATATGTTTTTCAGGAAGCAGTGGGAGGTTGGTGCTGAGGGAGTAGCTTCACGACTTTAGAGTGTGGGAAGAGGCTCTTCTACACCATATAGGTTTGGTAGATGGAGTTCTATTGGAAGTGGTGGTAGAGGATATCAACATGGTTATTTAGGGAATGATCTCTCGTACTAGCAGAGTGGTTCTACTCAGAGGGGTCAGACGACACAACATAGAAGAGGGGATAGTCAGATACATGCAGTGCAGCCTACACTTGTGGAGAGCAAGGATGGTCCATCGATAGTGAGAGGTACTATTCTATTTGATTCTACATTAGAAATTTATTTGTTTGAAACTGGTAATCTCATTCATTTATACTAAAAACCTTGTTAATGGCTTGATCTGGGAACTTGAGTATGTAAGAGGGATGATGAATATAGATACACCGTTGGAAACACGGACTAAGTATATCTGTTTATGGAAGGTATGTTCTCTAGAAATCAGAGAGTATCATTTATTTATGATATCTACATCCTTGATATAGTGGTTTTTGACATGATTATGGGCATAGAATACCTAATCTCATACTAATCTCACATAAATTTTTACCGCAAGAGAGTGACCTTTCTATCTCTCGAGGGTGACCATTATGTCCTTCGTGGAAAATGGGATATCCATGCCGGCAGAGATAGGCCAATTACTCATCAACTGGGAGTTCTCAAAACCAATGTTTCTCATATTTTTCTGGATGATGGGAGTGGTAGGAAAGACATCCTTCAACTAGTAGTATAACTATTTCAAGATGTATTTCTGGAATAATTTTATGGGTTTCCATCTAAGAGAGATGCGGAATTCAATATTTTGCTCATGTTGGGGATAAGCTGATATCTATTACACTCTGCAGAATGGATCAAACTAAGCTTCAAGAGGTCACAATTCAGTTGGAAGTGTTGGAGGATAAAGGGTTTATCCATCCAAGTACGTCACCTGGGGGATCACCTTTTTTTTCAAAGAAGGTTGACGGGAGTTCACACTTGTATGTCGATTACAAGAAATTGAATAAAATGACTGTAATGAACTGATATCCTCTTTTGTGTATCAATGATCTTCTTGACCAGCTAAAGGGTGTTGTGTGTTCTCAATGATCGATCTAAGATCAGGGTATCATCAGATGAGATTTCAGACATCTGATATACCAATAACTTCTTTCGGGAGAAGGTATGGCCTTTATAAGTTTTTTATTATTCATTTTGGGTTGACTTATTCTCAAGTAGTGTTCATGGCCTTGATTAACAAAATATTTCATTTCTACTTAGATTATTTTGTTTTATTGTTTGTGGATGACATCTTAGTGTACTCTAAGACTCATGAAAACCCTGACCAACATCTTGACATCATCCATGGTATACTAAGAGAGCATTACCAATACATCAAGGTATCTAAATGTTTGTTTTGGATTGATATGGTACACTTTTTAGGTCACATCATCTCAAAAGAAGTGGTGGAAGTGGACTTAGAACAATTAAAGGCATTTATTTCTTGGGAGCATCCAAAGACTATTTTTTATATTAGAATCTTTTTAGGATTATTTGGTTATTACATGAGGTTCATCAAGGACTTTACCCATATAGTAACACCGCTTACTAGTTTGACAAAGATTAGGGTAATGATTGTTAGGACCTAATCATGTGAGACTATATTACAAAATTTGAAGAATCACTTTTCATCATCACCAATTTTGATCTTAAGTAAGTCAGTTGAAGAGTAAATGATGTATTTTGATTTTTATAGGGTCATACTTGGAGCCGTGTTGATGTAAGGAGATTGTGTCATTGCTTATGGGTCATTACAATTATGTCCAGATTAACATAATTACCTTATGCCTGAACTTGAATTGGTTGTATTGTTTTATACTATTAAGTTTCGGTGACACTATCTTTTGTGTTAAAAGTTTACAATTTTTACAGATCACAAAATGTTGAAGTATATCCATTCACAGCGCGACATAAATATTCGGCCGTGAAGATGGGTAGAGTATTTTCAGTCCTTTGATTTTGAACTGGCATATGCATGCGGAAAGGGGAATAGTGTGGCTGATGCCTTGAGTAGAAAAACTCATACTCAGTAGGTACATTAGTCGAGTGAAGAGTGGAAGATGATGACTTTTCCGGAGGAAATACATGTGGATGTTCTGGAGAGTCAGGAAAGGATGACTCGAGTTTCTATAATAGTGTATTCTACACTCTTTAGATGGATCAGGTCATGCAATACATTAATACATAGTGTTTATCCTTGAGGGAAATCCTTGAAGTTGGGTAGAAACCTTCAGACTGGAAAATATATGAGAATGAGATCATCTATGTGAAAAAATTGGGTTATTGTGCCTACGAGTATGTGACAGAAACTCATGTGATAATTTCATGCTTCAAGGTGGGTGGTACATCTTGGAATGGAAAAAATGTACCTTGATCTTCAATGAATATTTTGGTGGCAGGGAATGAAAAAGGATATAGCAGGGTTCGTAACAAGATGTTTCACCTATCAGTAGGTGAAAGGAGAGAATCAACCACCAAGAGGCCTACTGCAGTCATTACCTATTATGGAATGGAAGTGGTATGGCATGAATATGGATTTTGTGGTATGAAATCCAAATACTCTTAGGAATAATGATACTATTAGGGTTGTTGTGAATCAACTAATGAAGGTAGAACACTTCGTTCCTTTTAATGAAACCATTACAGTCGAGTAGTTGGGAGAATTGTATGTGAAAGAGATAGTTCATTTGCATGGTGTCTTGCTGAATATAGTTTCAGATCGTAATTTTTGTATTACTTCATGCATCCGGAAGGAATTATAGAAAGTGCTTGGTACATAAGTTTTTTTTAGTATAGCCTTCCCCCATAGATAGATGGGTAGTTAGAGTGTACCATAGATGTGTTGGAGGATATGTTGCGAGCGTCTGTGCTGGACTTTGGTGGTTCTTGGGAGAAGTTCTTGGAGTTAGTGGAGTTCCCCTATAACAATTGTTATCTAGAAACTATATATATGGAACCGTATGAGTCACTTCATGGAGACCTTTTAGATAATTGCTATGTTGGTTAGTGGTGGATAACTAAGACCTATTATGACTGAGTCTTGTTTTGGAGACATCAGAGCACGTGCGGTTGATTCGAAAGCATATGGATATGACTCAGAGTAGAAAGAATTGTATGCGGATAGATAGAGATAGACCCTAGAGTTTAAATAGGGTGATCAAGTATGGCTTTGGGTGTCCCATAGATTGGGTCACTATAGGATACAGAGGTAGGGAAAGTTAGCACCTAGGTTTGTGGGATTGTTTGATGTGCTGGAGATAATTGAGCTGGTGGCATTCTAATTAACACTTCCATATAAATTAAGCGCTATGCATGATGTTTTCCATGTGTCTCAACTACATAAGTATCACCCGGACCCTTCTGATGAAATTGATGTGGAGGTATTTGACCTTGAGATAAATGTGTCCTTTGAGAAGCATCTATTAAGTGTGCCGGGTAGTAGAGAGAAAGTGTTATGGGGAAAGACCATGTTGTTAGTTCATGTGTTTTGGAAACATGTAAATGTTCAAGAGGAAACTAGGTAACATAAATAATACATGAAGGCTCAATGGCCCAACCTTTTGGGATCGGGATCTTAGAGAATTTCGGGAGTGCATCTTGAGGATGATCTATTATAAGGTGGGGAGATTTTAAGATCCTAGCCTTTTCTGGAGTTATCTTAGGGATGTTTTTAGGTGCATTTTGAAGCTTCTAATTACCATTAACTTGGTGTAGTGTCTTGGGATGTGTTTGGGTGAACATTTAAGGAAAACTAAAATATGGTGGGTTTTTCACGATTTGTGCAAGGTTTGACAAACCATGTGACCAAACTATCCCAACTATGCAAAACAAGATAGAGGTGTCTGCACAGTTGGAACACAGACTTCCATAACCGTGTGCCTCTATCCAGTAAATCGTGCAGTTGGGATTTAAATTCTGAAAATCATTTTTAAACCCACCCAAACCCCTCGAAAATCCATATATTCAACCTTGATGTGGCCTTGACAAATTATAAATATTTTCAAAGCCTAGCATATAGATTCTAAGGAGATCCAAACACTGCTCCTCGATATTGAAATCACGTATTGAAGATCCACCCTCCTTCCAGTATGTGGATTTCATCTCATTTCTTTTCCCATTCTTTCGATTATCTTTTTTAGTTCTTTTAATGAATGATCTCCACAGTTTTCTTGGATCTAAAGCTATAAGTTATGATCTAGATCTAGGATTGTGGATCTAGATATATATATATGAAAAGGTCTTATTGCCATTGATCTAAATTTTGGATTTAGGGATTTAGACTTGGAGCTTGATCGACGATGTTGTATTGCTCAGATTTTTGGGGATTTTTCTTGGGTTAACTTCCATCAATAAACCGAGATTTGTGGCCTAAATAAAACTACCATATTCATGATTTTAGATAACTATATGAGTTTATGATTGTTCTCATTAATTATCTTGATGATTGATTTCCTAAATATGAGAATTTAGGAATGTGAAATGGAATTGAGCATCATTGGTGATTTAATTGAAAACTAAACCACGAAACAAACAATGGTGGTTTCCCTAATATAACTTCTAGATATTTGATATTGTTAGAGATACTGTAATTGATATATTTAATTGTTGTGATCAAATAATTAATTGGGGTAAAATAATTATGGAATTATGTTTTGGTGTGAAGGATTATTAATTGTGAGAATTAATTATATGCCATGATGTGATCAAAGATGATTAAATTTGAGAATTAATTATGAGAAGTTGAACTATAATTATGAAAAATATATTATGGTATGAGAATGGTATTTATTGATTAATTAATTGATCAGTTAATTAATGGGCATGTGCTTAGTTAATTGATGAGTCATCTAATGGACTTGTAAATGTTTACCTAATCAATGGATTAGTAAAGGGATAATGTGGAAAAAATTTATGACATAAAAATGATTAAATGGATGAGATTTTGTTATGATAGACATAGAATCCTAGACCGATTAGAAGTTGGGACTTAGACATAGTGTTTCTCCCCAATAGTTATCCAAGATTGAGATTATGGGGTGTTAGGAAAGTCAACCAACCCCACTGGACAAAAAAAAGTTCTAGGAATGACGACCTACACTCAACGCGATTTGGGGTGCTAGGAATGACAACCTACACCCAATGAATTATAATACTGAATGGTGTCTCTACTAAGATTTGGGGTGTGAGGCATGATGACCTACACCAAATGAAGGATAATAATGAATGATGATTCAAATAGAAAACATGAATTGAATTGGCCTAATGTGATGATTAATGATTAAATGACAATGTGATAACTGTTTAAATTTGGAATTATAATTATTTCTTCATAAAACTACATGAACTATCTTATGACTAGACTCATTATAGAAACCATTGGTGGTGGCCTATTGAGTTGTACTCACACCCTATTTGGTCCTCCCGATCATCACCCAAGAAAACATTGTTATTACATGACATTATAAGTGAAAAGTACTGTGAATGGTTCAGTCTGTGATTGGAGCATGGGAAAGGGAACTAGACATGGTTTGAGACCCATTTGGGTGTCGGTGTGTCTTTACTTTATGTTGCATTGTAGACACCTAGCTTTTTCATTGTGATATCATGTTTTAGCTTTCAGTTGAGTATTGTATTTTCATTCTTCGGTTATCATGTGACATAGATTTTTTCTTGGTTATTTTTATTTTCTTTCACTATTGTTTTATTATGATAACAGAGGGTATTATATCCCCAAGACTGAATTAACAGACCCTCACTGCTAGTTGAAACCCAATGGCATATGGGGAGGCGCGTGTGACGGCATGTGGCCAATTGTCTTGGGGAACCATTCAGTGGCTCTTAGGTCAGGACGTTACATCCCTCCATGCAAAAAATCATAACACTATATTATGATGGGATGGAGATATAAAAATAAATCTTTTAGAACATGATCTATGTACATAAATGGGGGATTAATATAGTTCCATTCATCTTCATATAAATATATCTTGGAGTTGATAAATAAATTTATCTAAACAATTGCTGATGAAATCTATAATTTAATGTTGGTGTGAAGGTATTCCTGTTAATTTTACCATAAAATATGGGGATGAGATTTAGAAAGAGGGGAAATCTAATCCCAAGTTATATTGTCCTCAACAAATTATTGGTTGAGTATGGATGGTAACTTATTGTCTTGAACTTCTATCAAAACCTATATTAATTTTACAGTGTGTTTTATTTATCTCTCCTATGAAGTACTTACATGATCTTTCACATGTACATAAATCAAAGGTTGTACCACTAGAGCATGACCATTCCTATGAAAGAACAAAAATCTTGGATCAAAGAGATAACGTACTAAAGAATGATACTACTCACCTAGTTAAGGATTATTGGAGGAATCATGTATTTTAAATACTTACATGGGATCCTAAGGCTACAATGAAACATATATATCATTGTTTTTTTATATCGAAGTGACAGAATTTTGATGTAAAAATTTAATGTATGTGGGTTATAATTTAGCACCCCAAATTTGTTTGATAAACTTATTTTTAAATAAATTTTATTTCTTTGATAACTTTATTAACATGCAACATAATGTTTAAACAAATAGTGATATAAATTTGAAATAATAATATTTATTATTATAGTTGTCACCTAGTTTTTATATTTGTAAGTATGAATATGAATAACATAAATATGAAAAATTTATATTTTAAACATTATTAAAATTAAATCATTGGATATCAATTGATTATAAATTTAGGTAATATAATTTTAAAATTAAAGATATGTTATTATGAAAAAGGCGTTTTATTTACACAGTGTGTTTTTTATTAATAAATTAAATTTATCACTATTAATGATTGATTGAATTAATATATATATACATAAATATTTAAAAAAATCATATAATTTTCTTAGGAATCATTTACGAATAAATTTTGTCTTCTACGTAAATTTGTTTTTTCAAAAAAATAGGTTTCGTCACATTTTTTGCAATTATATTAAAATAAATTTATTCTAAATACAGCAATTAATCTTACAAAAATGGATCCCATAATTTTAATTAAAATTTTATATTTGGAAAAAAAATATTAGGTGTTTTATTTATGAATAGCTTCACTAAAAAATTTATGTGACCTCAATAAGGCTAAAACGCATAAAATATGCTGAAAACATTATCATAATGCTTTAAAATTTCTATATAACATTATATTATTTTATTTTATAAATTTAGTTTAGTTTTTTCTATAAATTTATCAAATATATGGCAACATTATTCCATTATTATTTTATTATGGTTATTATATTAATTTATAAAATTAAATAAATACAAAATATCACTCTCTAGGTGTTAATATATAAATTTTGTTTATGTGATGAAAAAATGGGGATATTTTCGGTTATAAATAATTTTATAAAATATAAATTAATTTCTTATCATAGTAATTTATTTTTATATTTTATTGGTTGAAAAATTACATCAAATTTTAATGTAATTCCGATAGAGTATTTAATTAATAAATATAAAATGTTAATAATTGATATTAAAAATATTAAAAGTAATATATTTTGGTGGATTTATTATATTCCATGAATTTAATAGACAAATATACCATATTTTTAATAAGATAAAGTATTATATTTTAATTATTTTACTCTCATGTTGTATTTAATTTCTAAATAAAAGAATAATGTCAAAATGAAATTAGTTATATTTTACGGTAAATAATATTTAATTAAATCATTTAAAAATCATAAATATATAGTTTGAAAAAATTATGAAAATAAAGGGTCTATAATTTCATTACATTTCTATTTATGGGTTAATTTTTACATTTTAACTAATTTTATAATACATTAATTTTAAGAAAAATTCATTATCACGGTTAAGATTGAAATTGGTTAACCAATGGTTAAACTAATATATAAGGATTAAAGTGACAGAGAAACATATCTAAATTTTATTTGATGATTATATATTCATCTCACACACTTTTTATTCTAAAACATGTTCATTTTTAAGTCATTTTTCTTTAGGTTGAATTAATTGTATTTTAATCATTTTAGTAATTTTATGTGTGTCATTTCCCTCCCATATAAAAGAACACCTCTTATATATTTTATTTACACCACATGTAACCATATATATCTCCAAAAAACTATATATTTATCTTCCCAAATTTACTATATATAAATTATAGGTTTTTTTATTCTTAAAATACCATTCAAAGGGTCCTCAACATAGAATCTAAATGATGTATCCCTTAGAAGAGATAATTGTCTTACTTGGACTATTTAAATTTATTTCTACTCATACCTCCCCTAAATATATGTTATTCATAATAAAATAATAAAATAGTTATCCTAAATATAATATTGTTTTGTCTTGATCATTAAAAACCCATTATCTTTTCTATTTTCAATAAACTAGTAAGTAAAAATATCATGGATGTGTACATGCGGACTACCACCTAAATGTAGAAATTCAATTCATTTTAATCACTGTATTTTCTAGATATATTTTTATGGGTATAATCTTTTTACATGATATTTATTAAATAATTATAATTATTAAATAATAATATCAAATATACCTTTTACCTTTCAATAATTTGGAAAATGATAACATCACTCTTTTGTATGTGTGGAATACCACCTCCATGAAGCATTGTGATTAGTTTTTCATTTCCAATTTATGTTAATGGTAATATGTATATATTTAATTTATTTATATGATATATAATATATATTAATAATTATTTAATGGTTATTTATTATTTATGTTTTCTTTTTTGTATTCATTAAATAGATGAAACATCGTTCATGTGAAATTACGACCTACCATCACCATGAACGATGAAATTCATTTTTTGATATATATATTTAATTTATGAATATTAATATATATATATATTGAATAAATAAAAAATTTATATCATGTTCAAAATTATAGATATTTTGGAACTATGATCAATGTACAAGTACTAGAACTACCTAGCTGAAATTCTCATCAAAGAAGAAACAGTTAACACTAGAAAATGAATATTTTGATAATTAAATATTATGAAATGGGTGCTAAAGGGTTATACTGGGATGATATATGATAATATATGTATGAAAATAACTATTTAATATAATAATAATAAGTTTAAATTTTTTATATAGGAGGTTATATTACCCTTGAAGTATGTATATCTTGACGTTAGGGTTTTATATTATAATCTAATTATTTTTGAAGATTGTTTATGATTAAGTTTACAATGAATATAGTTCATTGTATAACTTGTCGTAAATATCATGAATTTTTTAACTTCTAATTATTTATAAATATTATATTTTTTTCATTTATTCTTATTTTTTGAAAATAATCATGTGACCGAATGAATATTTTTAAGGAAATTCAACTAAATTTCTATCTTTAGTTGAAATTTTTTTCTTCTAAATTATTTTTTTCTAAAAATGGTTTGATTAATGTATTTAATATTATCAAATAATATTTTAATTTCTTGTTTAACCATGTTTATATGTTTAACAAAATGAATAAAAATTAATCCTATTTTAATTTTATGTGTTCGGTTCATTTTTATTTTGAAAAAAGTGTGAAAATAATATTTTTTTATGTGTATGGTATGAAAAAAAATATAAAGACCACTCAATTATTTGTAGAATAATTAATATGTTTTAGTGGTTCATTTAAAAAAATCACATAATATTTTGTAAATTTTAATAATGTTGCAAATTCATTTCGAAATTGAAAGGGTATTTTCTTCAATAAAAAATTCATGTGATCTACAAATGAAATTTTTATCTAATATAGAATCCTCTGATGTTACCTTTTATTTCTAGGGGTTATGATTTGATGATATGATCCATCTATTTTTTCTATGTTTTATTATTATATTGATGAAATTTTTATGAAACCCCTTTATTTTTCATTATTTATACTATGATGAATTATTTAAATTGTTTTCAAAACCGTTTCTTCTTCATGGGTTATGATATGATGAATACTTTATGATATCATGGTACACATTTGAATTCATTTTGTTGATTTGATGGGTGAGCCTGAAACATTATATCCATCTAATGTGTTTTGTAAATTTTTATATGTATTGAGATAATTTGGACAGGAATGGGGAGTAGAAACACTTTATAATGGGAATCTATCAACTATGATATTCATGGGAGTAATGCATGTCTAATATTATGGAATTTGGAGTAAACCAAGTTAATTATGATTCTCTTGAAATGGATCCTTGGATTCTAGGGAAAATATTTTCAATGTTTATTTGTTTTCTGCAACCGTATGCTTTAGGAAAATTTTATTCTCTCACGGAATATGTTCTTTTATTATTCTATGACCCATATTTAATGAATTTCAAATCATAATTCCATAACTTCTGAGTATGATCTATGATATATTGGGTATGGCTTTAAAATGTTATGATCATGTTCACATACCCTTATACTCATGATATACTTCATTTTTAACATATGTATTCATTTTCTTTCTTACTGGTCAAATGAGAAAACCATTTCTTATCATCCCCACCACCAGGATATAAAGAATTATATTATGTATGATAAGTATTAGGAGTTCTAATGTTGTAATTAACTTAGTGGTAGATGATGTAGGAATTATATATACTGGTTGTTTATGTATTTAACTTTACAAAGGCATTGGGCCTTTATGATTTAGGCATGGATCGTAATGATCTATATTTAATAATTATCTAATAAAATGTGGCATTTAGGTATGAGATGTATGTGTCTCTATATCACCCACATTAAAGATTTCACAGTAATTTGTGGGAAAATATTAAATTTTACTCACCATAGAATTGAATTATTAATAAACTAAATGTAGTGTGGTACTCGTACCTTTTCATTTGAATGTGTACAAGTTGAGGGGTTATTGACCCTATAGACTAAGTATCAACACCTCACTCTGGGGATATACATTAGTTGATGGTGTATTAAACCAATAGATTGAGGACCCATGGCACATATTTTGTGGGCGTACCCTACTCCTATAATATTTAGTGGTTCCCACACATTAATGTTAACATAATAGTTAAGGGAATACCTGATGTTGGGGATTGAAATGGATAAATCATTCCCTAAACACCTAAGGAGTTCTTAACATCATCAAATTTATAGGGGATCAGCACCTTATCAATGATAAGTTGAGCAAGGGAGTACTTAACCATATTCCTTATCTAAATACTCAACCCCCAACATGTTCATAACAACAATTGAAGAAATAAGGATACAAAATGAATAAATGTAACCATCAAACTCATCCTCATTCAATGGGATATAAATAAAAATATAACTATTATATCATCATCCTCCTAAATATTGGGTTTACATGTAATAATAATAAAAAATACACTATTGAACAATTCAGACTAACCCATTCCATCTTACAGATGTATCATACTCATACTCATAGTTTCATCACATATAAAATCTGAGGACCTAAAACATACACAATCACGAACACTCTAGGTAAATAATCATGGAGAAACTGTAATATTCCAAACATCATTAAGGTATGTTCTTATTTAATCTTTTGTTCTAATCCACTTATGTTTTAAAATGAAATGTTTTGTTGGTTTATAAGCATTATTACAAGTGTTTAGGGGGTTTGATACCTAATAAAAGACAAAAAGTGGACATCCAATGCATGTTTCATAGATAGCGCATGGTTTGTAGTTATTTGGAACCCTATCAATTCTTTCCTAGAGGAGGGAAGAACAATTGGTGAGATAGTGAAAGGGGGAAGTGAAATCATGCAGGATTGGATAAAACCAATTCATATGGTCGCCATATATTAATTTAACTCATTCAAGATTCTCAAAAAAAACATTATAACCTAGGCCCCCTCTTAGATATAGGGTGACACACGTCTAGCGCAAGGTTTATCCAAATGTGTGGTAAAATCATGTGCCTCATTGAAAATGGGAAATTTCAAATTTTTTATATCAAGATTTATGTTTCCTCATATAATTTTCATTCTCATTTATTTTTTATCCACCAAGGGTGATGAACCCTCTCTCCCAAACATCCCAATGATCGATATCCCTCGATTCTTTGTCATTTAGAGCATTATTGGGTGCATATCGAAGCTCTGGGTTAGTCAAACACTCATATTATATCCTTTTTCTAGTTTAGGGTAGGTAGAATTATTATTTTCCATATAAATTTAAAAAACCCTCTTTTCTTATTAATTCTAGGTTGGGTCTTTAAATATGGTTTGTTTCTGGATAAATGGCTAAGGTTAAGAGAGTGTTCTTCTTTGAAATCATGGTAGGTGGCCAATATGTTATATCCTACAGACTTGGTGATTTCTTTAGGTGTAGGTGGATGTGATTTTGGGACATTGTGATATATGTATGGTGTTACATTATAGACATTATGAATTAATTGATTAATTGTCTAATTCAACACCCTCATGATCCTTATGGGGATGCATTGATTTTGAATAGACTAGTTTATGGTCCACCCATGGGGTGTGCTGCTTCTTGAACATTGAAATTGAGATGATATGTGTAAAATTTAATTGTCATGAGACATGTCCCGTGATAAATATGTTTTCATGATATCTTGAGTTATAAGATGAAATTATTAGAAATCGTGTCCAGTAGTTTAGAAGGCATAAAGGGGTGTTTGGTATAATGTGAATGATCTAAATGAAATAAAGTGAATATGTTATATGATTTATGGATTGTAATGGAAATTTGTAGACGGATTAAAACAAGTGATTGGTGAATGTGTTAAATGCATTACGTTATGATAATGTAAAATGTGTTAATAGGCTAAGACATATAAATGTTAAATGTTTGAATGGGTTAAGCCATAAATATGGAATATGTGTTGAATGAGGTGTTTTTATATTTGGTAAATGTGTTTAATGGTTATGGTTAGTTTTTGTTAATATTTTATGGTTAATGAATCATGTGCACATTGATTGGTGTTATTTGGTGTATTGGACCTGAGGCTATATTCCCATGGGTTGGGTTTGAGTGAGGATTTAAATCAACCCCCTATAATGCATAGGTTAGGGTGTTGGACTGAGGATTTATAACCATAATGGTTGCATGTGATGAGACTACCTAGACGGAGGCTCCGAGGTATGTGTTATGTATTATTTATGAAATGTTTTCCATATTTATATATGAAATGTGAATTTTACCATTATGCATAGATTTTTTAACTGGTAGAGTGTGAAGTGTTTAGAATGAAAAAATGATAAAAGGGACTAAAGTTATTCTTTGTAACTATTGGAACCCAGTTTATCTTATATTTACCATGTTATTCATTATTTAAATGAATAAAATTTCTATTTTGATTGTTTATTTTGTAGACTCTGTTGGTGGTGGCCTACTGTGTTTTACACACTCATTGCATGGGATTCCATGGGTACCCAAGCAAATTTCATGGTTGTAATTCAGGACAAGGGAAAGTTACCTATTCTAGATGGTTGATTGGGCATGGGTTGTATATATATTAGGCATACAAACATTGATTCATGGCCCATTTGGTATTTTCCATCCTGCCCTTATTTTTATTTTCCATTCACTTGACACTGTATGAAATAGAATAACATATTTACTATTTGGCAATGGATTTGTACCTAGTTTTGGAATTGGAATTAAGATTCAAGTTTATTAGTTGTAATATTTCCCTTATTTCTCATTTATATTTGATGTGTATTACTCTAATAAAGAAGGTATAGTCACCCCACATATTAAATTAAACCCTCACTTCTAGTCTGCATCGTCTAGAGTACGAGGATGAATGCCTGAGGTTATGTGGAATTCCGAATCGGGGCACTGGATTTAGTGGCTACTAGGCTTGGTATATTCAAAAGTGGATTCAAAGAGTTTTTTATTATGGTTTTATTACAATTTAGTTATTTTATATGGGAGAATAAGACATTTTGGGGCTTAAAAATGAGCACGTGCATGGGAGTAGTTTGACCATGTATGAGGGTAACCCCATGTACCCATTGTTGGATTGTTGTTCTAGATGTTGTTGTTACATTTGGATGAAATTTCACCTTGACTGATGAACTTGTTGTGTGATGTGACTATTTTTTAAAATTTTCATCATAAATTTAATGGTATGAGGTTTTTTATAAATAAATCATTTTAGGCACCTAAAAAAATAATATGAAATGATCATGGTAGGAACCCAAGGGAAAGCCTTGTTTAATGTGAGGGATTGAATTCGTTTTATTTCTCTTGAAACATGAAATTAATAGTGTCTAAAAAGGAAATAAAATATGGTAAATGGATTGAAAGTGAATTAATAGTTCATGAAAAATTCCTAATGAGGAGTCCTATATGGTTAAAATTCATTCTATGACAAGTTAGAATGATAGATATATTCCTAAATAAAAAATATTTATGTTGTGAAGGTAATATGGTAAAAAGAGGTCTCTATTGAATGGTTTCTGATTATTTAAGATTGTTTACTCCCTTTTGATCATTGACCATAGTATGGATGGTTGAGGTTAGTGGTTAAGATGTTAATATATCTATTGGTGTAGTATATAAGAAATGTCTTGTTTATGGTTAGTATAAAGCCCTATTTTTCTCAAGATGAGGAAATTCTATGTTAAGCATTTTGATAAGTGTGTTTGCAGTTGTAGAGAGATTCCACCATGAGGATGTGTGTTGGTTATGTTACAAGAGAATATCATCGAGAATGATCTTCCAATGCTGGATTAACAAACCCCGATGATATAGGGTAATAAAGAAGAGGAGAAATTATGTGATAAATTTATTCATTTTCTGTATATGATTGAACATGTCCTAGGGCGGGTTGTTCCAAGTATGTTTACTATGACAATATATGTTATGTTGTACAAAACTATATTGTTTGTTTGAGAGGATGGACCTATTAGAGCTAGGTTTTAGATAGTGTTGATCCTAATGATTCTGGATCGCTTGGAGACTCTACATGAGAAGAGTCATGTTGGCATCTTATTTGTTGTGTGGACCAGCAAAGTGATGGAGGGATATTCTAGTTTAGAGTTTTTTATAAGAATGTTTCTTTATGAAAGATTTATTGTGAATTTTTTTTGAAAATTTCTATCTGGAGACCTTAATGATGTAGAAGGGTACGTAATTTATGGGGTGAACTCATGGGACTATGATAGTGATGGGTTATGTTGGAAACTTTACTGACTTGTAACTATTTGTTCTAGCATCATAATGGTATAAGGAATCTACAGGGAGGAATTTTTAAGATTTAATTAGACATAATATCAAGTCCTAGGTGAATATATTTCCTTTAAATATGTTTGATGAGGCGGTGGATAATGCCTTTATTTTATAAGGGATCCTTCGGGAGGATCAGGATGTTGGACATGCATTTTTAGTTGTCTTATCTAGTGGTGTGACTTGGGATAAAATTATTCTTTTCACCAATGTGATGGTAGATATAATAATCAATGAAGATGTATAACAAATCAAGGGGTGATCAGGTGTTTTTTTATCAGTGTTGTAGGTCGGGACCCATGTGTGACCAGTGTCCTTGAACACCTATTGTGTGTTGAGAATGTTGAAGGATGGGTCATGTGAAGTGGTTTTGTAGGATCCCTCAATATATGGGTAAATAACATGGATTGAGTTTTTTGTAGAGTGCAAAAAAGTAGGTCAGTTTCCTAATACCAGGCAGTTTGCTGATGTTCTACTAGCCATAACGGATAGGGTGGTGATGTGGTACTTCTACACAAGTGAATCATTATCAGAAGGGTAGTGCAACACCATGGAATCCATGTGAATCCCAGGGTAGTGGTACATGTAAAGACCCGAAAAATTCAAGGAATTTTTTCTTCTTCTTAATTTTCTTTGGATTTTTACAAGAACGCAGTATCTGACGGCACCTGATTCTGAGGCCCGGTGTGCCCGGAATCATTTTCCGAAGTTTGGCTCGGGTACGTTCAGTGAACGGACGAGCGGGTTTTTCTAACTTTTGAACCGGTGCTCGAAATCAAATTCTGAGGGCACCGATGGAATCGCAGCGCCGGTACTTGCTTAGAAACGCCTCTTCCGGAGGTGCGTTTGCTCGGGTGTGGTTTTTAATTTTCGGGCTTAAAGTTAAGAAATAAAATAAATTGTTCGAAAAACTTTATTTTATTTCTCTTAAGCCACTTGGAAGCCACTTGAAGCCACTTAATGCGGCTTAAGCTGAGTTGATCCGGATAGGATGCTATCCAAAAATATCCAACCCTCTTGGTAGGATATTTGTGAGGTGGGGCCCGCACGAGCCCCACCGTTTCTTTTCCTCTAAGTAACGCACCCGCAAAAACCCGTCATTATGAAAGCCAACTAACGCGTTCTCTTATTTTCATAATGCACCATTTAATTGGATGGTTTATTTCGTTGAATTAATTGGACGGTTTATTTCATTGAATTAATTCTACGATTTAATGGGTCGTTACTTACCTCTTTTCGTTTGTTGAAGTAATAATAAAATAAGACCAACGCACGACATTTGGAGGATTGCACGTTGAGAGGCTTTGACAGAATTCTTGTGCCTTCATCCTCCTTTGCGAAGAACACGAAGAACGAGAAGAACGCGAAGAACGCGAAGAACGTCGTCACCCTCGGAGTTTGACGACGCTTCATCCGAGACGTTCTTCCCCGCCCCGATCTCCGACCACCAACTGCTTGAGGTAAGAGATCTCGGGTTTCTTTTTTTAATTTCCTTTTGGTTTAGAACAACACATGGATTTAATTATTTAAAATTAAATCTGTTGTCTCTTGGTCCATTGAGTTCGTCGACGCAACGCCGGATTCCGCGACACGACGATCGCCTTCTTCCACGGCGATCAATTTCTGCGAAGAATCCGCGTGCAACAACTTGACGAGGTAGGGATTTTATTTTGGAATTACCCTTTTTATATTCCCGTGAAAGTTCTTTAAAATTAAAGAACTGGATTCATATGAACAATTTTAATTTATTAAAATTGTTGTTTCATGTGTTGAATATCTTCTCCCGTTGTTATTATCTAACGTGGAGGGTGCGAGCCAAACGAACACGGCCCGACAACCATCTGCCGTTCTTCGTTGTTGTGCGGATTTGACGGGCGACGACAGAACGTGCCACAACAGAAGTTTGATGGTTCCGCAGTGAAGAACGAGTCCCGAGGGGTGCAGCGGCGCAGACAGGAACGAAATAGGACCACCGGAGCGACTCAGGTGGCCCGTAGAAGCCGCCGGTGGCGCGGGACGCCGGCGCGGCGGCGGCGCCCGCGGACCCACTACTGCGCGGGTCTGACACACTCAGACGTGGTAAAGCCGCGTCCTTTGATCCAGCGCGGCCCCACGCGGGGGGCCGCAGCACCTCCAAACCGCGGGGGTGGCGTCCAGCTGCTCGACCGCTCGGCCGAGCCGAGCCAGGCCGGTGCGACCGGCCGGGCCATACCCTGGCCGGGCCGGACCAGGTCCGGCCGGGTTAGACCGGGTTAGGTCGACCCGGTTCGGGTCGACCCGGTTCGACCGACCCAGGGGGGTCGGGCCGGGTCGGCCCAGACCCGAACCCCCCGTTTTCGGTATTTTACCCGTAACTTGAGCTACGGGCCTCCGAACGACGCTCCGTCAGCGGAAATGCGATCCTTGGATCGAGGTGGTCGTTTCAGTATATTACACTCATGGTTTTAGAATACTTTGGGTTCGGCCGGGTTGGGTCGTACACGAAACCAACCGGGCCCTCAGAGCAGAAACGCTCATATCTTGAGCTACGGATGTCTGATTGATGTGCCGTTGGCTTTGGTGGATTCCTCTAAGTGAGAAGGATCTTTTGGCATACTCCGCTCGAGGTTTGGACGTAGGTGGAGTACAGTAGGATTGATTTTGCTTTAAAAACCAACTGGGCCCCTGGGATGAAAAAGGCAATAACTCTCAGACCGGGCGTCCGATTGACGCGTCGTGTGCGACGTTGAGTTTATGTTGATGATAAAGAACTTTTGGATACATCAACTTCGGACTTTGTGTCAGTTGATGTATCAGCCTCTCGGCTCGTGGAGCAGACCCTCCCAAATGAGCTTGCTGTGTTCGGGAACCCTAGTGCTGGCTGCGAATCTGATGATGACCGTGCAGAGATCCTTAGTGGACTCCGACAACGACCGTGCAGAGATCCTCAGGGGACTGCGACGAAGACTGTGCAGAGATCCTCAGTGGACTGCGACGACGACTGTGCAGAGATACTTAGTGGACTGCGACAACTACAACACTCAGCGATCCTTTGTGGATCAGTGCTACAGGTCCTGTGTGAGCCCGATCCTGTGTGGGTCCGATCCTGTGTGGGTCAGCGCTCAATGGTTCTGTGTGAGCCAGTACCTACAGGTTCTGTGTGGGCCCGATCCTGTATGGGTCTTTTCGGGGGTTAGTACCTTTCGATCCTTTGTGGGTTCGACGACTTAGATGGATCAGTGATCATCTTTATCTTCATCCGAAGAAGTATACCAGTGTGAGCTGAGTCCTGTGTTACTATCCTTTGTGGATTGTGTTGAGCTATCCTGTGTGGATTTATTGTTTACTCTCCTTTGTGGATTGTGTTGTGCTATCCTGTGTGGGTATACGTTTTGCTTTCCTTTGTGGACTGGGTTGTGATTGGGCTCAGATGTTGGAGCTGAACGGGAATTGATGACTTAGGTATATGTATGGGCATATACCTAAGTAGTGTCGGATGTTACTTCGTGATTGTATCTTTCCTTTTGGTTTATCCTTTGTGGATTTCGGGAGACCTTTTGGGTCCCTACTGAGTAGCTTATACTCACCCCTACACGGGCTATGCCTGCACTACATTGTGTTGGTTGCAGACGACGGACAGCGCTGATCGTGGTGGAGGTGTGCGGAGAAGGACGGTACCTGGAGGTGGACCACTGGGCGGACGTGCTCGGAGCAGACAGCAGGACCCGAGGAGAAGTGGAGCTATCTGTACCCACCCTTCAGGTGGGATTTACAGTGGACATCTCGGTGTAGCAGCTTTTACTTTTCAGTTGTTGTTTTTCCCTTTCAGTTGTACTTTACAGTTGGGCTTGTATTTTCGGCCCCTTTTACTTTCAGCACAGCTTGTTACAGTTTTTAATTAGTGTTTACATTTCTGCTTTCTTACTCTGTGGTTCTTGTTTACTTTTCAAAGGCAATGCCTTCCCTTTTTTTGGGATTTACGCCTTGGTGCTAGTCGCCAGCCCCTGGCCTATGGAAGGCAGGCTTGGGGTAGTCACGGCACGGGCCCCGAGGACGGGTCATGACAAATTGGTATCAGAGCTTGTCGGTTCTACCGCAGACTCTGATCTTTCTTCTATGTGAAGCAAGAGTGTTTAGCGTATTGAGTTCAGTTATCAGTCCAGGGAGTCCAGTGTTGGTGCGGTGGCCGACGTATCCATACACCAGGACCATGACTTCTGATTTCCGACTTAATGCATGAAAACATTGATTGTGTGTGTGTTTCAAGTTTTCATTGTGATTACTTGTGTCAGCTCATTAGGTATACTGTTCTGACCATGGCGCACATGTTTCCTTTTCAGGATGGCCCCACTATGGCAGCCAACAAGGGTTCTGAGAGTATAGCGCGACGACAGCCCGCCGAGCGACGAGGCCTCAGTACAGGGCCCGTAGACAGTAGAGGCACCGGCGGTACCTTTACCTGTCAATCCACCAATGCTTCCAGCACTGACCGCTGATGATGCACGTCGCCTCGGAGCTCTGCACGAGTTCCAACGCTAGTGACCACCAAGGTTTCGTGGGGAGACGGACCCCCAGGTAGCCGAGGACTGGCTGGAGGAAGTCGTTCGAGTTTTCTGGCTAGTGAGGACACCAGCAGACCTCATGGTGATCCTCGCGGCGAGCCTACTGCACGCAGCAGCAGGACGATGGTCGAGCTTGATGCTCCAGGTGCACGATGAGTCCTCTCTTCTCTGTATGGACTTCGAGAGCCTCTTCCGCTCAAAGTTCGTCCCGACCACCCTCTGTGCGGTGTGCATTTAGGAGCTTCTTCAACTGCGGCAGGGCAGCTTGACGGTCGCCCAGTATGAGGCGAGGTTCACCGATCCTTCTTGCTACTCGACCTATATGGTACGGGATCCCTTCTTCCGGGCCCGGACCTTCGAGTAGGGATTGAGACATGAGATCAGGGCATCTCTGATCTCCCTCAGCATCCCGACCCAGGCAGGAGTACTGGAGCGAGCCCTTTTGATCGAGAGCTTTGTGGCTGAGTCCACAGCGAGACCTACCGCAGGGCGGCTGGTAGCGGAGTCTTCGGCAGCAGGTAGCCGACGGATGACTCAGGGTTCTAGGCAGACCAGACCCTCTTGTAGACGACCTCAAGACACTGGCTAAGCAGTGCGGGGAACTCAGCGCGGAGCCAGTCTTCCGAGAGGCAGGTAGTGCTACGCCTGCGGCGGGCAGGGCCACATGGCTCGTGACTGCCCGACCCGCCGTACCGAGGAGCAGCAGACGGTGGAGGGGCCACCTAGAAAGAGGAAGAGGGTCGACCATGGTGGTCCGCAGGGAGGTGGCGGACGAAGCAGGGGAGCTGGCCGAGCAGCAGGTGGTGGGCGACGCTTTGAGGCTCTGCCACCACCACCACCACCAGGAGGGCCTCCCCGACCACAGGGAGCTGGCGGGCAGAGACAGGCACAGCTCCAGGCAACGGAGGCCTACGACCAAGGCATGCCAGAGATGATTCGAGGTACGATATGTGTCTATTCCACGCTTGCTACAGTTCTTATAGACACAGGAGAGAGTCACTCTTTCATAGTCGCTGCCCTTGTTCGGAGCTCGGATATTCCGACAGAGCCGTTGGCTCGATCCTTACGGCTAGAGACCCCTACGGGAGTAGACTCGACGATTACACACTGGTGCCGGTAGTGTGAGCTTACTCTAGGAGGCGAGAGCTTCGACTGGGATCTTCTTGTAGCAGCGTCGAGGCCTTACGACGTCATCTTGGGAATGGATTGGTTATCTACAGTCTATGCTCAGATTGACTGTTTTAGGAACAAGGTGCGATATGTGCGCCCCGACGGGAGCAGGTTCACCTTCACCGGTGAGAAGGGATCCTTAGCAGCATAGGATGGACTCACGCAGAGGAGAGGACAGCCCATAACTCATCAGTTGGCTAGCCTCATCCTAGGAGCAGTGGATGTGCGGAGTCCTAGTTTTCCTGCAGTGGTGGATCAATACGCGAACGCCTTTCCCGACGACATTCCAGGTATACCTCCTCGCAGAGAGGTAGACATTTACATTGATCTGTACCCTAGGACATCCCCGATATCCACTCCAGCATATCAGATGGCCCCCGCTGAGCTTCGAGAGCTGCGAGTATAGTTAGAGGACTTGCAGGGCAAGGGGTTCATCTGACCCAGTGTTTCACCCTGGGCTTCCCTGATTTTGTTCGCCAAGAAGGCGGATGGGCGCTTGCGACTGTGTGTCGACTATCGTCGCCTAAACCAGGTGACTGTGATGAACAAGTATCCACTACCGAGTATTGATGAACTCTTCGATCAGTTCAAGGGAGAACGGTGGTTCTCGAAGATAGACCTCAGGTCAGGCTATCATCAGCTCAGAGTTCGAGATGAGGATGTGCATAAGACGGCCTTCAGGTGTCGGTATGGCCACTATGAGTTCTTGGTTATGCCATTCGGCGTAACCAACGGTTCAGTAGTGTTCATGAGCCTCATGAACAGGATCTTCCAGCCATACCTCGATCATTTTGTCGTGTTCTTCATCAACGACATTTTGGTGTACTCAACCACGGAGGAGGAGCCCGCCTACCCCTTGCGGGTTGTACTAGACACACTCGGAGAGCACCAGCTTTATGGCAAGATCTCAAAGTGCCAGTTCTGGTTACGTGAGGTCCACTTCTTGGGGCACGTCATTTCTGAGGCGGGAGTTGCAGTGGATCCCATGAAGATCAAGGCAGTGCTAGCTTGGGAGCCACCCAGGAGCATGACGGAGGTGCGGAGTTTCTTGGGTCTAGCCGGATACTATCAGAGATTTGTGCCAGACTTCTCTAGAGTTGTAGTGCCACTCTTAGCTTTGACGAAGAAGGGGAAACCCTTTGTGTGGTCGGACAGATGTCAGTAGAGATTTCAGGAGCTGAGGTAGAGATTGACCAGCGCACCTATCTTGAGGCTGCCTGAGGAGGTAGTTGGATACGTAGTCTACTGCGATGCATCAGGGACCGGACTTGGATGTGTCCTGATGCAGGAGCGGGTCGTGATTGCCTATGGATCACGTCAGCTGAGGCTACATGAGCAGAACTATGCTACCCATGACCTGGAGTTAGCAGCAGTGGTCTTCGCATTGAATACATGGCGGCACTAATAAGAAGTGAATTTAAAGGAGGTGTATATTGTGTATAGTCTCCTAATTTTCTTCACAATTAAATACACCTTAAATAACCATGAAATGTACTTTATATGAGACAATAATAACTTGAAAAATGGGGTAGTATATGAATGTAAATTTTAGGATAATTCTTATGATCCAAGTCTTATATGTTTTGAGTAGTAGGGGTGGTCTTGGGTGGTATTAAAAGGGGATGAGAGGAGTATTTTTTAATATTATATTCTTTAGTTTTTTTTTGGTTGAATACAATTAGTAGTATTGTTTCATCTTACAATATATAGTACATGGTGAATGTGATTTCTAACTAATGGGTTATTACATCATCCCTGACTCAAAAAAATAATGTATTTATCTTATAATGTTAAATATATTATTTTATCATATTTCACTATGAAACAAAAATTCAATTATTTTAAAAAAATAAAAAAATAACCCAATCCATTTTTCAGTTTTTAGATCCCAAAAATAAAATAAATCTTATAAAAATAAATTTTTAAATATGAGACATTTAAATTTTAAATAAAATATTTATCTTTTCGAAAAATATATATTTTAATATTATGTTGAAGTTTTTCACTCCATGAAGTTACATATTGTCACCTAAAATTATATAATCATTATAAAAAAATTTAGAATAAATTTATAAATTAATTTTATGAAAATAAATTTTATTTGAAAACATTACATTTATTATAAGAGAGATATTAAAATATTTATGCTTTATAAAAAATACTAACACTTTATTTAAAAAATTTAAAAAATTTATTTACTTGTTCCTATGTTTAAATATATGATATTTTCATTAGAAAGAATATCTAAGTGTTACTTTAAAATTGCATAGGTGAGGTTATTTTTCTAATTATTTGTTTATTATCCCTAATAGTCATATTAATTTTTTAATAATCTAATTACTATTCTAATAGTCAAATTTGTAATGTTAAAATTGGTTTCCAAATTTCTATAAATATAATATTGCATTCATTCCTCATTCACTTGTATTTTCTCAAAAGGTAATATATAATTTCATTTTCATGATGAATATATTATAACTAATATTAATATTTATTTCTACAGCTTCGTTCATGAGTGTAGTTATATTGGTGGATCGAACATATCCAAATATTCATATTTTACTTATCATTTTTTTATTTTTTTCCCACTATAATATTTTCAATTATTATTTCCATTATTATTATCATATTTTAATTCTGATGTTAATATAATAAAACTTTTTTCGTTTTTTCATTATTTTCATGTTCTTTGTAATACATTTATATGTATCAATCAATTATAAGATTTGAAATTCCATTGATAAATCTTTGGGCTGTTACACACAGGATATCCCTAGTTGAAAAATGGTAAACATAAACTATAATTTTCCCTCAAATATTATTTTTTTGAGGCTTTAGTTGAGTTCAAGGTGTATTTTGTACCCTCAGCTTGAGACCTAGTTAATTCTTGAGAATATTGAATTTAAATGGATTTTTAATTATTGTAAATTCAATAATTATTTATACTATGAGAAAAAATGGTGTTATCTTATAATCATATGTTCCTTTTGGACATATTTAATACACTTATATAATTTTGGAAGTTTTAATCTAATCCTTTTTAGAGATTCGAGTTCCATCAAACATCGGAAAAAATATTTTTAGAAAAATGTAGTATTTTTAGTCTCTATGAAACAATTTTGTGGAATCACATACATATTCAATTTATAGAATCATATGTTAAATTAAAAATATTTATTCATTCAGGATAAGGTGTTTAACCTTGGGATTGTCTAATTTTAGTTTTTACCTTGGACCCCAGATAATTGTCATCAAGGATGAAATTTAATTAAGAAAAGCATGTTTATGGGATTTTTTTAGTGAACCCTAACAAACATTCATTATCGATTATATCTAGTTTTAGATGCACAATTTCTTGACATAAATCATGTATAATTATAGGTAAGTATATCCTTCGATGATGGGGGTGGGGAAATTTTAGATTGCAACCAGGTTTAGCATGGCATCGATGATTGAATCATGCATAGATAACCAACAGAACCATGGAATCTAATAAGGATTAATGTGACATTTTTTTTGATGAGGTAGTTTATTTTTACATTTATATTGATATGTTATATTTTACTTCAAACATGGTATTTAATTTATGGGGTACTTTAGTAAAAAATTTAGTCCTATTTTTTATCTATTTTTTAATTCCTTCTTGAAACTCTTTAACCATCACTTCTTTCTTTTTTAATCTACATTGCTAAAATAAAATTTCTCATTAATATTTTCAAGAAATAAGAATTATCAACCATCTGATTTGTAATATATTTACATTTTTTTAATGTTTCTCTCCATATAAATTGTGTTTTCAATACCTCCCATATTCATAGTTAGTGGACTGAAGAATCGAATTTTTATCAATGGGGGTGGAATTTAGGTTATGTAGTTTCTTTTTTGTAATGTAAAATCATTGTTCAGGGCATTCGACATCTATTTATGGTGGAAATAGATCACTTGAAGGTGTGGGTATATAGATTCTTGAGGTGTAGTGGTGTAACGGTAATTTGGGATACATGAAAATAGATTACATATAGTTATTCAAATGAGGAATGACAGTAAATTGGCAACAATAGGAATGTAATTTGTTGATGAGATTTAGGTAGTTCTTTAGGACCAACAAGAGAAAAGGATGGTGAGGAAAGGGTGATTAATGGTGTAAAATCATGATATTTTACTATGTTTTCTCTTTAAATATATAATAAATGAAATAGTGTGTTCTATACACTATAAAGAATCAAAATGAAAAACCTAGATATATTCTAAATAGTAAATTTGACCATTAAAACAATGTGATTAAATTTAATGATATAAATTTAAGTATCCAAATTAAAAAATAAATATAAAAGGTGGGGAAAAATAATTTGGTGGTATAATTCTTCCTTATGATGATCATATATCGGAAGTTACTAAGGAGGTAGCTTCACTACAATTTTCACTTAACCAATCCAAATCTAATCTCAGTCAATTTTAGTTTTTGAAAAACCATATATGGGAGAAGCTCATGCTAATAGATATTTCCACAGGTCCATGCTATTGAAAATTCCTAGACAAAATACAATGAGTGATTACTTGATTCTTCCATATTATCTTAAGATAAAAAAGGCATATAAGAGTAAAAAATAGTGTCATATAAAAAACCAAAAAATGTTTATATACATTGATATATCTTGAGTTTTTAAACTTTTCTAAATTCATTTCTTATAAATTCTCATTATATTTAAAAAATAGATTCTAAATTAATTAGAATTTTATTTCTAGGATATAATTTTATTTTAATTATATAATAACAATAAATATTTATTGTCTTAATGATAAATTAGAACTAAAATAATAAAATTTTAAAAAAGGACAGTTAATATACCGAATGTTGTTTTACTATAATGACTCAGTTTCATTATATTTTATGTGTTTAAAAAAAATTAAAAAAAATTAAAAAAAATTAAGAAAGTGATTTTGAAAAAATAACATATTTTTGGGTTTATCATCGAAATAATATAAAATTTTTATTTATTAGTTTTTTAAAAATATTGATACTTATGTGAATAATGAGAGATATCTTTTTTTACAAATAATGAGACCTTTACATTTTTATTAACACTTAAGTAGGAATTTAAAATTCGAAAATACATTTTATAATACTAAATATGTATTTTATAAGTGAATTTCTAATTTTAAAATATTTTTTTAATTAATAAAACCATATTTCACATTTTAGAACATATGTTATGTTTCAAAAATATTATTTTAATGCATTATACAATTATTGTCTTAAAATATATTTTTTATCATGTCGGAATATTAAAAAAAATTGATTTTAACTTTTTAATAATTAGGTGTAAATTTTATAATAATCACCGTCCTTAGCCAAAAAGTGTATATTACCTTTCTGAAATCATGGTGCAATGTTGAAAACCAAAATAGTAAAAATGAGTTACCTAAGAGGTAAAGGTGCAAAAATTTCAAAAATATGTTTCAATTGAGTATTTTATGTGTTTACCAATAATATATATTTTGTTAAACACTATTTATTAATTTTGGTTACATTTTTGTTGAGAGTTACTTCCCATTATTGCTTTTTTTGTATTTGGAAAAATGTCATCCCCATTCACTTAAAAAATGGACACTCCTCTCCTTAATTCCCCTTATACAAAAACCCCTTTTGTTCTCCAAAAAATCTTACCATACTTTTTATAAACACTCTTAAAAAACTTAATTAGGTTTTTTTCTTCTCATAAGATCATTCCTCGCTATTTTAACCCACATCAATAGAGAGATAATCCAAATAGTGTGGTATATGTTTCTAACCCCTCAAAAATATTCTCAATATCAATATTTTCATTTATTCTTCCTGAAATGTCATTTTGACAAATTGAAATGATAATATAAATTTCATTATTATATTTATATTTTATTATTATGATTGTATGATAATTAACTAACCTTTTCTTTTCCATTAAGTGAAATGAAAACATGAATTTTGTTTTGGACAGACTACCACTTCAATGACACATCGTGTTTCATTTTGATTCACCACCATAAAAGGATGTTCATCCCAGTGAATTTAATAAATAATTATTATCATTATAACACATTTTATATTTTTAAATGATATACAATATTTCTCCTTCCTAAAAATATATGGAAAAATATGTTCATCTATATGCATGTGTGGGCTAATGCCTCCATTAAACAATCAATTCCCATTTTTCACTTGATCACTTCCTTACATAGATTGTCATTAAAATGTAATTTATGTGTAAATATGAATTTTTGGATATGAATATGATTTTTAATGAAAATTTTAGATCCTATAAATAATATTAATGATAAAAAATCATTATAAAACTAACTATTTTAGAAAATCAAAATAAGAAGGAAAAAAATGTATTCATATTATGTAATTTTGTTCATATAAATTGCATCTTATTATAATTACATCCAATTAAGATATATCATAATAATAAACATTAAATAAAATCATTATAATTATTTTATGATTATATTTCAATGAAACCACCTTATAATAATCAATTAATCCTGGCATATTAATGTTTAGATCTGCTTGACCACCAACTAAATAGCGCCACAAAATTATATCATTGATGAATATTAAAACATGATTTATGTAAAAATATTATATAAATATTAAAATAATGATTTTTTTTGTTTTAGAGTGAAGAAATACGATTTTTAATAAATAATTAATCGAACACCTTTCATTGATTATGGAAATCATGGAAGTGTGCTTGTTATCCTTATCATCTTCAATGATAACGAATAAAAAACACATCGATTGAAATTAACTCATCATAAATAAATATAACTAATTCATTTTTATATATTAAATTATTTTTCATTTATTAATTTTTTTATAAACATTAATACCAAAACCATTCTTATGAAACCAGTACAAACAATCAAAACTATAAACACTTGATTTGTGAAAATACATAAAAATAACTGATATAAACGTATATAATGATTATAATTAAAAAAATTATATATTTTTAGTTATTAATATTGTTATTAAATTTTTTATTGATATATATAAGCATTTTTTATTGGAGTTTAATGAACATATTTAAAATAAAGAATAAAGGGAAGGGTTTCTTTTTCAAATTTTAAACTCCATGGGTAAAGTTTGTTATAGTTCACCATTACAACTTTATAGGGTGCATCCACATCCCAATTTAGTTAACATATAGTGATGTCTTATATTTAATGATATTTTAATTTCCATTCCATGAACTTCCTATTAATATCCTTTTATTCATATGTTACCAACTCCGTAAGAGTTTCAATGACTCAATTTATGATTCATTGGGTCCTAATATTTCTTTCTTGAATATAATATTTATATATTTTATTATCCCATCAATCCCATATATTTCTGGTATTTAAATTTTTTCACTGGGAAAAATAAATCTCATTATCTATTACCACTTCATTGATTAAATATTTTCTAAAATAAAAGTATAATGTTGGAATTAAAATCTCTTATTTTTACCGATGAATATTTTTTCCATGTATAATATTTTATTATTGAAATTATTTTCTTTAAATAAATAAAAATATTTTTTCTATTTTAAATTCATTATAATTTTATTTACCTATTTAATTAAATAAATTTCTTTCAATAAATATCTGTAGTAGAATTTCATTGTAATTTCCTATAAATCATAATAAAGGAAATTATTTTTATTCTTTATCACAGAAGATTTATTAGGTTCATGATATGTTTATTTTAAAGGATTATTTATTTTGAATTACTTATAAAAATGATTTCAAAATTCATTTATTTCCTTTCTCAAAAAAAATATAATTTTCAAATCAAATTTTATAATAATTAAAAAAAAATAAAACTT
This sequence comes from Viscum album, assembly GCA_963277665.1. NCBI lineage: Eukaryota > Viridiplantae > Streptophyta > Magnoliopsida > Santalales > Viscaceae > Viscum > Viscum album. The sequence goes on along the minus strand of OY728134.1, from coordinate 129,331,489 downwards.
TATTTATTTTACATGTATTATTCCTCCTTTGTTTATATCTCATGAGGTGATGTTTTGATAACTGAATATTTTTTTATGACATGGTTCCTACTATAAAATAATATTTTTTATGTCTTATTATTTCATCAGTTTATGTTACATGATGTTTTTGAAATTTTCATGATATTCACTTCATTTTTAGGTATTCTTTAAGATATGACGATGATTAATTTTTAGTGTAACATATATGTATGGTTGGTGATGTTTGTGTTCTAATGTCAAACTCAAATTAATTTTTTTTTTGTATATATTATGAGGCAAATAGAATTTGAAATAATGAGTTAGTTCACATAGGTGTGGGCGTGATGGGTATGCACATATTTTCAATTGTGGTCATAATGAGGTTGTTCAAATATGAATGGGAATAATGAGTCTACTCATTGTGTTTTTCATATTATTATGTTCATTGATATATTCAAGTTATTTTTTATGTTAGGCCTAATTTTCATGATTAATTTAATTTACATAAATTTTCATTATTTATATATTAGGCCTTATTTTTAATGTATTCCATCCATTTATAATAGGTGGTGGGTACGTAGTGGAAGTCCCAAAAATCAGGATTTTACAATTTTTCAACAACGGTCAACATAACTATGTCATACTTGGTGAAGAGCTACCTGGTTTCTAACTTAATATCTTCATAAGAATAATTTTAGAACAAAAAAAATTAAATTCCTATTTCATTCGAAAGTTATACTCAATATCTTCTGATCATTCATAATCATTTCTCAAAGGATCTGATTTGGAATCCTTACAGATCATCCACACATGCATTGAAATCTTTTAGAAAGGTCGATTTTTAGAATCTCAAGGCTATTAGGATGTTTCAATGATTCCATTGATTCCCCAAGTAGAACTAAATATCTATTCCATCGATTTTTAAAGGAGTATAGTGATTGATTTCGTGTAACAAGAATGGATCTCTATAGAAGTCGGGAGATATAAGTGAGACATGTTCTCACAATTGGGCAATGAATAGTCTATTTCATGAGCTCCCTCTAATCTTTTCTAGTGAAATAAAATACTCTATTATACCTAAATATTTATTTCTCAATAAATAAACCATAATTGACTTGTTATGACCAATTATCTAGGTCATAAATTTTACCTGTATTTTTATCCCTTTAATTTTATAAAATAAATATATTACATGATAAATTCATGTTGTTAACATGACTGTTAATTCCATTAAATTTTAAATAAACCTTAAATATAAAAATAATATTGTTTTTATAATATTTATAATTTATTTACATTAAAACATGTAAATATATTAAATGAATACATTTCATACTAATTATACCAAACATGAATAATATGAACTAATTTATTTATTCGTGGTCCTGTCTCCTCAAACATATCTAAAACCCCAATCGTGGGGCCCACCATGTCTAAATCCTCTTAATCAAAATAGGCTAGATTTTTTAATAATCTATTATGTGTGACCTTTTAGGCCCTTATCTTATTAATAGTAAATATTATTCATAAACTAGGAATGGATTCAAGAAACCCATCAAGGCCTCTAAAGATAATGGGAGTAAACATTATAATTACGACCTTCTTACAAACACACTCCATGTAGTATAATCTCTTTGTCCCATTATATCTCATAATGTTTGATGCACAATTTTATTCATTATCCAATCATTAATTATTATTACTTAACCTTACTATATGGAATTACCTTCTTCTTCCATTTCTATGGATTTAGTGAAGTTACTACCATCCTGATCGATAGGTCCTCAGACATATCTTCTTATAAGAAATGGAAAATTTTATCTTGATTATTTAATCATTTTAATACCACCAATGACACAACCAACAAAAGATACCTTTTTAGTAATTTAATTCCATTTTTTCTTAAATTTATGTATGTGATCAAATGATACACATCGATAATAATATCAAGTATGAATAAAAATATACATGTTTCTAGAGAGTAGTAACCAATTGAAACCAAAACATGAGGTGTTTCTATTGGTGGTCCATTCCTCATGACCTCATCTTCTCGAAACCCCCAACTTTAAACTTCATTAGAAGAATTCTCAATGCTTATCAACATCCCCGACACACCTAATAGTGAAACATAATTTTTTTCTAGTCAAAATGATGTATCTATACCATATGAATTTTATTTAATATTAATGTCATTGTATCTCAAGGTTATCATTAATGAATTGGAACTGTCACAACATTTTTATATGAAAAATAATCTATAGAAATTTTTAGTTAAATAGTGAATGAAGAAATATTAACACTATAGTGGAAATAATATGTCATTCATAACTAACTATATACATGGTATGGTAATCAAACATTTCTATGTATTTGGGTTAACGAAACCCAACATTAAAATACTCCCACTTAAATTAGATCCAAATTTTTAACCATACATGTTAACTCTCACATGATAAGATAATGTTTCTATTGACTTCTGGATTTATTCTTGCGTTTTCCATGCATCCCTTGAATAGTTATTCTAATATATGTATCCTTATCTCCATGAGTAAGACTCCTGAAGAGATTATATCCCCTATAATATGTCTTTTTTCAACTATAAGAACCTGAAATCTTGGTTAGTAATAGTAGAATAATTATAATCCTGATAAATCATTACTAACTTAGTGAAACTCTATGAATTGGAACAAGTCATTGCATATTTTACACAGTATCTTTATCTTATTCAGAACTTGTAACCTACATGATATTTGTAGATTTTTTATATCCATGGATTGAATGATATTTTATTTCTCATTACAATTTAATAACTATGATATCAGGTATCATTGATCTAATGTTGGACTAGAAAGTTTCCCTTAAAAATAGTATCATATCCTATGCTAATTCTAGGTATATGTTCTTTTGTTCTCAAGTACAATTGGAAAATTCATACAGCATCACATGTAGTTCTCCTAAACATTACCAATATTTTTTCAATCATAATCTATATGTTTTATATATCATTTCTTTCTACATTTCAGGAATGATGTGATTGAAACAACCCAAAATTGAATGGAATTTTACTCACCACACTAATCTTCTATTGTTCCTATGAATGACTTATTGGAGAGATTTATTTCATGTGACATTGGGAACAATTCTCTCTCTAATTATTATATCTTTTATTTTCAAAACATTATCATTATATGTACGATTTAAATGGTCTATAGATCCATTTGATCTATCTCATTATATCTCATTCCCTGAAAATCTAGTCACAACTTAAAGTCAATATCAAATGATTTAATTTCATTTCGACCTTAACTAACAATAATACTAATAGATATTTTCTACATGTAACCCAACATATTGTACTTGTAAAACTATGGATCACCCACTAACCTAATGTTTACACGTGAAAAAAACATAATTCTGAACTAATGTTCTACGATCATATTTCATACTTCAATATGAAACTGGATTTCAGTAACTTAAACCACTTATTGAAATTACATGGTCTCACCAACCCTTTCTATTAGTATCATATATAAACCATACATTAAATTTGGTCTTTACATCCCACACCCAATTTAATGACCATACAAAGTAGCTATGATAAATATAATTGTAATGGTTTTAGGCATAAAAATTACGTATAAGCAATCGATCCTTATTGGTTCAAAATATGTACCATCCATGCATAATTTAACTTTTATACCCATATTAGTATTCAAAATAATATTCTCAAGTATGTTAGAACATGGAATACAATATATATATTTAATTGATTTTGTAAATTTTAACAAATTTCTATAAATTTCTTGATTATAGGATTCATTATCCTCAAGGAATAATGTATCATGGACCGTAGTTAATAAAAATCCAAAATAATGGTTTTCTCCATCTTATGTAGTATGTTTCACTAGAACATTACTCTTCCATAAGCTCTTGTGGAACTTGTTCCTATGTCTTACTTGTGCATATACAACATTGAATTAAACCAAGTTAATCTTTCTCCCACTATCTAATATAGAGATGTTCACCATTTTATTGAAATATATTTTATCAATCGACTATAAATTATTTATCATTTGGATTTCTATAATACCCTTCAAAAAAATCATAAAAAAGTTAGATGCACGTTTTTTTCACTTGATGCATGTTTATAAATATTCTAAATAACCCTTTAAATATAAACACATGTTTTATGAAATAATTTATTTATGTCATGTTATAAAATTTATGATATAAATTATGATTTATAAATTGAAAATAGTTATAGGTTGATACAACCATTTTCAAATAATGTGTTAAAAATAATGGAATATATACATTGCATATATATAAACATCGATAATCCAGTTACTTATATCATGAAACTGATGTGTATAAGGAAATGTGGGTTTAAAAATTACTCCCCAATACATTTTATTGATAATTTAATTGATGTAAGACTCAAAAGAAACCCTCTTTACTAACATCATATCTTTTTATGTGTAATAGGGAATGGTTAATTTTGAATTATTACACACTATATTATTATGATTGATAAATACCTTGTCAATAAATTCTTTATCACACATACCTGATGAAAATCATATCTTTTAACCATTCATATACCATAATTATATTCAATAATAATTAAAAATCCTAAAGTAATATAATGAATTATATTTACCATGAACTTTCCCTTAGAATAGTTCACACTCTTTAGCTGAACTAATTTTGAAATGTTTATTTTGTACATTGATTTATAAAGGTTTGTTTGTCCTTAACTAATTATATAAGTGTGTTTATAATACCAAAGGTCCTTTAATATAAATATTATAAAACTATACATCGTGTATCCTTCAAAAATACTTATTTTTTCCAGAAAAAGTGTTATCTTTCTACAACTAGGTGTAATTGAGTATTAGATTTTATATTCATCATTTATTAACTATGACTCAAAATAATCAATTAGTTAATTATTAAGAACCACAGGCCACATTAATACAAAAATTAAATTACGTATTCTTATATCTAAAAGAAATATGAGATAATTTTTTTGATACACTTAAAAAAATATCTACATGAAGCATTTACATTGAACTATAGAGTTTGTGTACCTATCACCACTGACTTAGGAAACACCCATTCAAATCCACTTAAAGAACACACTGTAATTATATTAATGTTTCTATACATATGTGATTACTATATCTAAATGAAAATATATAATAAGAATATTTTATTCAATAATCAATAATTATGATATAAACAGTACTTAAAATTGATGTCTATGACTCAAAAAAAAGCGACAACTTACTTCATTAATTTAGTTCAATGCATTTATCTTCCACAGAATTATCTCATGATGTCCATTGTAAATAACCCATTATTTATTACTTATGTATATTGAAATATTTTTTGAAGGTTCTTCTAGAATAACAATTTCCATTGGTCTTTTGACCTTTTCTTTTAACTTTTTCATCATAATAACTAAATATTAATCTTCATAATGTTATTATCTTCTTGGAAAACCATTAATGAAAAGGAAATCAATCATTTTTTCCATACTTATCTTTATCGTAATCTTAAATGAAATTGTAGTAAATGGCAGATAAGGAAATATGAATGATATATACTGAAAGATTTCCTTCCATCATTCATATTTATGTGTCTCTAGGGTATTCATCCCCCATTAATATCTCTTTTCACATTCTCATCATATGATTTTCAGATATGAGACAATATGTTAAATCATAACTCTCCTAATGTCATATCCAAACCTCACATCAGATATTGATGATAGAATTTTTACATAACCATCATATGAATCATACATTATTCTCATATAATAATTTTTTCAACCTCACATATTAAGGTGACTCAATAAGTATTGGTGAATTTATCACCCTGAATTTACAATATCATTATATTATTCGAATGAGAGTGTACTACTATTGGAAACACATTCAATAATGACATTGAAATTTTACAATATAATATCAGTATACTTGTGGTATTACCTATCATTATGTATAAAAACCTTATAGATAAGTTCTTTTATCTAAATTACTGATTAGAAATTAACTATTATTTAAACATCAAATGTCTCTAACTATTTTATCGTACTCTAAAAACCCTCTATTCTAGAATCCTAATACTCTAGAACATGAGTATTCCAGTGGAATGGATCCTTAAAACCTCTCCTCATATTCAATGAGATATAGGTACACCACTACATAGAGATCTCAAGGTTGGTGTTTGATGGGCTAACAAAATTAACTTGTGGTTCCTTATTTTTTTGAGTAAAGTTCCAACTTCCAAAATCATAAACTTCATTTAATCAATGCTTATATATAAATTTTCAATAAGCTATATATGGATAATTTTTGGAAAAAAATGTCAGTTAATTCAAGTCATCACTCTTATAAGAACTACTCTGGAGTAGAAGGCACACTCAACATTGGATGATCGAGCACCCCATACACTAGGTTTTATAAAAATTTAAACAATAATGGTTGTTTGATACATAATATTTAATATAGGGTTTTATTTTTACATGATAAAATGAAATATTTTTTTATCTCATAAGTACATACTTTGTGATCAAACTCACAACTGATTATGTAATAAGTTGAAACCATTCATCACATCACATGTTATTTCACCTCTTCATGATTGCTTATTATTTTATGCTATCCCGTGTAAAAATGACACATAAATAAAATAAAAAAATCATGAATAAATAATAGAATATGACATGATAATGAAATCACACTAATTTTTTCACCATTGAGTGAGTAATGGATCAAACTAGACCCTAGGCATAATATGACGTGATCATGAAATCACACTAATTTTTGGACTATTGAGTGAGTAATGGATCAACCTAGACCCTAGGTGTAACACCTTGAGTCAATTCACTTGTGGCTCGAGTTGTAGTGATCGTCAATTTAATGCATCAAACTCCTAACCATTATGTCTCCAAATCATGGAATGATGTACGTCAATATTCATTATCTCCATTATACAACAATAATCAAATGAAGGTGAGGGGGATCAATAATATATAATACTGATAAAAAAATTTATCTAGGAATACATTACCTTATATATATATATAATTACATAAAATACATATCACGGATCATAATTTATAAAATAAATGGACACTAGACATGAATTAGTCGTTCTATATATAATGATCCTTCAATACCCCTTAAAAACAAACATATAAATTATATTCATTAATAAATATATACTTACAGTAGATTATTTCCAAGGGAAATTTTAATGAATTAAATTATTTTTGTTCTTTTTAATTTAATATTTATGCTATTAGGACCATTAATTATTTTAACTATATTCCAAAATTGATTCTCATTTTTAAAATATTACTTATTAAATAAATTATTATTTTAGAAAAATTACATTAAAATTTATCTTATTCCAAATTTTACATACATATATATATAAGTATATGCATATAATAGTACATCTATATGTATAATATTTGTTTCTAGGCCCCTCTACACCTTGTATATATCCGGACGGGGCCGGAAAAGACCCATTTTGGGTGTGACAGAACATGAAGGCCCAATTTTCGGTCACCCAACCCATTATAAGATACCTTCACCTATGGGAAATATATATAGGGAAATCATGTGTGATTGTCCAGAAGGGAAACACCAAAGGGATGTAGATGGGTGTGTGTGGTTGATCGTGGTTATAACACTGTAGGATCTAAGGAAGTGGGGATGATTGTTAGATCTAGATAAAAACTCATCAATCCTTGGGGAATCTGAGTGTAGTGGGTGAACATGGGGAAAAGCGATCAGTAATGGGAGGATTCTGAAAGATCTGGAGGAGGGAGGTGGTCATAGCTAGTTGGGACTGGGGCACGAATAGTTGGATGTATGGTGCACCGCCATGGGTGGTGGCACAAGACATAATATTGGTACTATAGCTGAGATGGGAAGGGAAACCAATGGCTATATTTGCGATGCTCGATGGTGTTGGAAATGCCACAACATGGAGGTGGCTTCTACCATGCGGTGTGAAACCAAGGTGAGACATTGGTGAAGGGGGTTGTGACCTCTTGGTTGGGAGAGCATAGCTGAGTGATGGAGTCCCTATAAAGGATAAGGGAGTGGGATCATAGGGGTGCTTTAACTAGAGATATGCTGAGTAGAGTTTCATGAAGGGGGGACTAGGTCGAGTATGGAAGAAGTCATAGTGGGACCCTATCTCCTTTGTTTTTTAAGCCAATTATGTTAGAAAGTCCATCCCCACCCCGGTTTTTGGTATTTTGATTCTAATTTATCCTAGGAAATCCCTTTATTGGTCTTCCACCCTTTATGTTTCATTATACTAGATATTAGGTTTAAAAAAAGAATAATTACATGGGTGGGTATAATTTTTCAACCTCACAAGATTACACAATTCCAACCACTAAGAGATGTAAGGAACTCATAATTACACTGAAAACATTACCCGTATAACATCACGGTTTCAATATTCTCACTCTAAAATGGATAACATATATAAAATTTCTAACAATTTTCAATTAACCAAAAAAAAATTTTCATATGTATTCAAAACGAAAAATGGCCACAAAATATTCCTCTAGGGTCTCATTAAAACATAGTCTATGGTGTTGGGACCATAATGACACCTTATTCCAATGTTATTAAAATTATAAATTTTTATTGCAGTAAAATATTTATACATCCCTCTCATAAAAAATTTTGTTACTAGTTTCCCAGAAAAATCCCTAAAAAGTTGGATTTTAAAAAAAATTCACTAATGATCGACTTAACAACATCATCACTGGTAATTCTCTATCCTGTTACAAACTGAATATCTTCACATTAATAATTTAGGAACAAAACTAAAATAAAGAAATTCATATTTTCATCTGAAGCCACATTTGACATCTTTTTGTCATCATTGATCATTACTTAAAGGTTTTGAATTTGAATCTCTTCAGATCATCCACACACAATTCAAAATCATGTAAGAGTGTCGATTGTCAGAGTCTTGGTGCGAGAATGCATTTCAAACAATGCATTTAATGTTGAAGTGATAATCGCTTATTTGTTCATTTGATCAGTAAATTTGTACTATGATTAAGAAATTATAATGATATCATCTCTATCTCTTCATAAAAATAGACAATAGAGAGAGTGTCTCACTATTGAGTAGTGAATAGTCCATGTCATGAGATCCCCCTCCTCATTTTATAGTGGCTCAATAAAAACCTGAATTATGTCCTCGATACCCAAATATATATTTCTCCAAAAATACACAAAAGGATTTATGTTATGACCAAGTAACTCGGTTACAAATGTTATTCATATTTTTATCACTTCATTGTAATATAATTAAAAATTTACATGATAAAAGCGAGTCATTATATTGACTCGTTATTCCTCAAAATATTAAATGAAAATTAGACATTAAAATAATATATGTTCCCATAGTATTTCTTCTATAATTACTTTAATACCTCTAAATAATTAAAATAAATAAATTTCAATAATATTTATTCTAAAATTGAAAAGGGTGAATGTATTTATTCCCTAGATATCATGTATCATCAAACATGTCTTAGACCCCAATGGTGAGGTCCACCAAGTCCTAAACTCATATTCGTCATAACATAGAAGACTTTTCAATTTGCTGTTATGTGTGGCCCTTATGGATCTTATCTCAATAACATTGAATAGAATTGAGATACCAGGAGTGGAGTATACCAACCCATCAAGGCCCATAAATAGAAAATGATTTTTCATAGAAATAACACCCTTTCTACAAACACACACCATGAAATATAATCTATTTGTCTCATGGTATATTATAAAGAACAACACATAGTTTGTGTCACCATCCATTCTTTCTTTATTATTTTTTTACTGTACTAGAAAAACATTCCTTCTTCTCCTATGTCCATGTATTTAATTATGTTACTCCCATCCATATCATCTTGTCCCAATATATAACTTCTTATCAGAAGAGACAAACTCTATCTTAATTAAATCAATTCCTTACCACCAATGATTCACCCAATTAATGATACCTCTTTGTAAATTGAATCAAATTTTTTTTTATTTTCATTATAGTACACAATAAAAATATAATATTTGGTAAAAATCTCATGTATGAAAACCATTACATGTGTTTGTAGATAGTAATAACCAATGACACCTGAAACATGTGATATTCCTATTGGCTGGTCAGTCCTCATGATCTCATCTACTCAAAATCACAAAGGGTGACCATCATGAGAAGAAATATCAATGCTTATGATCCCCTAGAACATATTTTTAAAACATCATATCAATCATGTATGAATGATGTATCTATACCATATCACATTTCATTACGATTAATTTCATAGTATCTTAATGTTCTCATTACAACCGCAAAACTAACACAACCTTTAGATATGATAAATTTTCTTTGGAAATTAACATTTAAATATTGGGAATAGAAATATCAACACTATAATGGTAATAACAAATAACTTGTAAATCACCATATTCATGCTGTTGTAATAAAAAAGATCTAATTATTTTGGTCTAGGCCACCCACTACAACAATAGCTAAATCACGTTCAAATGTTTTATTGGTATTGATTTGTATTCTGAGACATGTCATACATTTTTCACATCTTTAGTTATCATGTTCTGATATTATGTATCTATAACATGTTTCTTGATTATCATCAATTTTATTTTGATCTTTTATTTATATATTCATATCTTTTTCCTATTAATCTACATGTTTTTTATTTGACACATGATGATTTTTTTTACCTTTCTAATTTCATAAGCTCACCCCATTATTATTTTTCCATTACCCATGTTATAAAGATTTTTGTATCATGTAAGATGTCAAAAAAGGGGTCCAGATGAGAATTAATAGGAATAATTGTAAATATGTGTTATTAAATAAATGTTTATGTATCTAATCTTAAAGACACTAAACCTTTATGTCCTTGAGTTTTTCCATTGTCTGTGAGATGTTTTATATAACTCATGATATTAATGTAATTTTTATTTCAAGTTTATCTTGGTAAAATTTATTTTTCATCAAAGTATATTTTAGTCATTTCGGAGTTATTTTAGTTATTTCGATGATTAATTTTGGTAAACCCTACTGAAAACCCTTGATATATGACTATGTATCATATGATATCCTAAAACTACTATAAAGTATTTTTTATATGGGTTTCTATATGAATAAAAATATGACTTAATATTAAAAGTGTATTTAGCCTCAATCACAAATTTACCTTGGGGTAATAACTCAAAAACATTGTATGTTTGGTATTAACTCCAATATCACCTCATGCACAAAATAGATACATTACTATACACCTAGATTGGAACTACTGAATAATATTCATTGGATGATAATATTTTCATTACCAATTTCTATAAAGGTTTGATTTACTTTCTAATTTGAGGGATTGAGTTGAGAAGTGAATGATGACCCAACGTAAAGTGATGTAGGGAAAACTAATATTGATATAGGTTGAACTAAAGTAACTATAGGCTAATATCAAAATGTAAATGAACAACATTTCATTAACGTTGAGTTTATTTTATCGTTATAAAAATACCTCCATATTATGAAGGTTTAATCACTAATGTAAACCCTTTTGGTTATAGTATTGGATAGAATAATAAGTTACCCAGTTGATAATAGCTGTGAAATACAACGTAATGATTTTCAAAATGATCAACCCATTGGAGTGGGAGCTAGACATAAGAATTTTGGTAATGATTCTAAAAAACCTATCCAAATATATATGATCATATTTGAAATCCTAAACCCACTAAATAAGTTTAGTATAGAGAATCTTGTAAATTTTGGTAATTAATATGATGAAATAATGAATAATAAACTACCTTTATATAAAAATTTCACGAAAAAGAACTACAAAAATTGATTAAGAGGGTGAGGGGGATGTTTTAAATGTGGTAGAGTTTTCTATGAAGCTCATGAATTCTCAAAGGATGTACCAAGTGGAGAAAAAATAGAACAAGGCCTATGATAATTCCCCACCCACAGTTCCATGATTTAAATGCATGGACATTGGGAATTATGAAAATAAATTCCCTAACCCTAGCTTACTAAGGGTAGTAGTCACCAAAGACCTCCTTGAGTTTGAGAACAATGATACTACTAATACTAGGTCATGAAATAAATGGTTGAACTTCAAACATTCCATATAATTAAGTTTTAAGTGTATTGAGAATTATTTTATCCAACCTAGTAAGCCAAATAATTCTTCTAAGAATATAAAAATAATCACCCTAGATGATTCAACTATCAATGAAAATAACAAGTTTTATGAATGATGTATTATAAATTAATGTTTTCAAATTTTTCTTCACTAAAATATTTTTATTCTTCCTTTGTAATTTTTTAAGGATGTTTTGTAATTGGATTTATTCTCTCCACTTATAAGAAGAATTATATTGAATTAAAATATCACAATTCACCTCAACCTATGATAGTATATCAATGTATGGAAGATTATAAACACCCATTAGAGGGAAATTATAAAATGTGGGTATTGATATCGAATAATAATAGAATCATTTCTCAAATGGTTAGCGACATTCTTAATATTTTGGTTAATACTATTTCTATAATAAAGACATGATTTTGAGTTTGTATGGTTAATATATGTCTTTAAATTATACGTTAATTCATATTTATCATGAAGATACACTTATCTATCTTTTTTGTAACTAGAAATTGAAATTTTGAGGATGTATTTCTTTAATGGGGAGAATTTCATGACATAATATTTTACTATATTTAATCCATAAATAAATATAATGTTAAATAGTGTTTTGTAGAAACTATACTAAACTAAAATTTACAACATTGAAATTGTAACACTCTGAAATTAGTTACATAGAGTCGGTGAATTATTACATATCATTGGAATGGTCACAATAGTTCAATTCTCGAAATAGAGATTAGTTTAGTAGCCTTCGAAGTACTATATATATACATAAGTTTTACATTACATCGTGAAATAAAGAAAAACAACATTGTTTCCCCTTTGAAAACACTAATATCTCTTAGCCTATTCATATATGTTAATCATGATATACTTCTTCACATACTGGGAAAGATAAAACATAGAAAGGGGTGAACTCAAATGCTCAATAAGGATAACAATATATCCGAAACTTTCTTAAATAAACATAAACATTTAAGGAAATGTATATGAGTAAAACAAAAGCATTTTAAAATTAAACATCTACATAATATGGAAAAGATAAATTAAATAATCACATTTATATATTCACATGGATATAATACTAGTCAAATAATAAAATTTAATATCAATAGATAATTTCATAATTATGTAATGCATAATTCTGGACATCATAACCACATATTCAAAGCCTCGTGCCAAGACTAAAAATAATATTTCATCACGGCCTTATGTCAAGACACTAGTTTTTCTCATTAGACCTTCTGATGCATCGAGGAGATATAGCAGGATTCACCAATCCCAAAATAAGTCTAATTCATTCCTCATATGAAAAGTTTCAAACATAATCTAAACATTCGTATTAGAAATTTCATAAGAAATGTCAATATTTTGACCACAAACCATGAATGGTATAAAAATAGCATATCCATAGTAAAACATAACTCATTTAATATAATATGGAATATTTTATTATAATAAATCAACCTCAGAAAAGAATAATGAAGTATATCAACAGACATGAAAAGAATCAGTATAACTATTTGAGTGAAATATCCCCTTCTTCATGAAAAAAATTAAAAGTCTCACTATTTAAAAAGAAGCTGTTAAAAATATATTTCTGAATCAAAGTGTTCCAAACCAGTTTGAAAATTTTAAAAGTAATTTTAATATTAAAACATTATTGTACATATAAATAAATCCTTGAACCAATTTTTAAAACATAGACATTAATATGAAATATTTAGAATAATGAATATTTAAACCATTTAAAATGATATTTTATTTAGAGGTCCTAACCAAATGAGAGACATTTGAATAAAAATAATTGAGCTGATAAAAACATTATAATATCATGATAATAAAGGGATTAATGATATATTATGTCAAAGTACAGTATAAACACCAAATAAATGTGAATTGGTGCATAAAAACAAAGAAGTCTCAAAGAATGTAAATTGAGATAACATCCATTATAAAGTTTGTATCCTTAGGATAAAAATAAATCAATGAAATAATTATTTGTCAAAAATATAAATACAATAAATATGATTGGATATTAAATGTAAATAATTTAGAGTACATTCATTCATATTCATGCAGCAACAACACTAATGAATTTGATGTTTAACTCAAAGAATGGAAATTGAGTTTAGATTACTCTTATCAAGTTCATATCGATGACTCGAGAATTTATCAATGGAGTGATTATGTGAGTCCAAAGTATAACCACACAAAGGGGAGTGGAAATTAAAACATAAATAAACAAATAGTTACATCACACATAATCTTGGAGTAAAGTAAACAATGAAGTTATCATAAAACTCAATTAGTGGAAAACAAAATTAGAAATTCCTTTACAGATTTGGTAAAATAAGAAACATACACCCCATCAAAGAAGTATCATAAAATGAATATGTATATACCCATAAATTAAATTAAATTACACAAGGAATATAATCATGAGTAGCACATACACTAGAAAAAATGAAATAGTGGCAATATAGCATGAATCTCATGGGAATATAAAGTGAGATGAAACCCCCTTACCCTGTACATTTCCATAGTTCAGAGGTAGTTAACCTATAATATAATGGTTAATGTATTGTTATAAAATTATACAAGAACCATATACATAAATATGATATCGTATAGGACTGTTTAATATTTCATTGTTAATAATATTTCATTAGTATCATTGTTTCGGGTGTTAACTAATTCGTTTTTCTTTATATGTTTTGTTTTGTAAATAATGTTTGTTATGTATAAGATGACTTGATTTGTAAACAGAATGATATTATGTTTTTAAACATTATTTTTTAACCATAAAATGATATTTATTCTTGAATTGTTACGATGGGGAATGAATGTAATTGCGTTTGTGGAGATGGTAATTCATACGTACACACGACCGACAATACCATTTTATTGATGGTGAAATATTATGTAATTGGATGGTATATCATATATACAGAATCATTAAAATATTATATTTATTAAGTACATCAATTTTATTCATTATTATACCAATCCTATAATTAAGTGTTGAATAACCAACTACTCCATGATGTGGAGACAGTTAGTCATACATATGCATGTTTGGTGACTTTGTCATTCAAATGATGGATTGAATAATGAATATGGTTGTACCATATTTATAATAACCACACAGTATGTATAAGGTATGGGGTTTATTATTTTTGTATTGAAATAACAAAGAAAGAGGAAGTGGAAGAAGAAAAGAACCATGAAAGAGGAGATTAAATAATTACCTATTCTTCAGGTGCTTACTTTTCATTTGATCAAAAGGGCTCTTTTAGATTTCATTATGATCAAAGTAATTCCTCTAGGACAAATTGAAGATAATTTTGAGGATATTTGAGTAGTTTTTGGCTGAGCCAAATGGATTGGGTGGAGTGATTTGGAGAGATGGGAAAGTACCCTTTTATAAAGAGGTAAGGGTCACTTTTGGAAGACCTTGAAATATTATTTCATTATACAATCATATTTAGTTTAAAATGGTTCCAAAAGAATTTATTTTGAGGATAAGGTGGAAAAGGATCTAAAACCTCTCAAACAATAGGTTTTATATAGGTTTAGGTTACTATATTAACCTTATCTGTTAAATTTAACAATTGGTTAAATAGTTTAACATTTACCATGTCTCCATGTATTTTTATATTATACCATTACTAAACGTACAATAAAATGTCAACCGAACCCCAAGTGGTTCATTAATGACATATATATTATAATATAATTTCTTTGGCCGAAACATATATTTTTAGGACTATTATATCATTTAATAATATAGTATTTGTTTTAAAAACTCATTTATATCAATTTTGACATTATTTTGTATTTGGTTTTTGTGAAAGTCATACCAATCTAATTTACTCAAAAAGAATAAATGTAATCAACCATAACATGTAATATTAACCTAGAAATTGTTTAATGCATCAAAAGTCTTAATTTTTATTTATTTTCGTATTTATAAAATCAATTATTTTAATCTTTAATTAATAAGGAAATTACCGAATCACCATTATGTCAGTAATAAATTTATTTATTTAATGTATAAAAAATATAAATAAAATACCATGATGTATGAAATATAAATTACTGAATCGTAATTGGGTCATAATTGTGTCATTAATAAATTTTTATATGAATATTTTTTTGAATTACAAAATTTAATTTTCTATTAATAATATTAATGATAAACAAGAATTATTAAATTAATAATCTTAAACAAGAAAATTAAGAAGAAGAAAAATTTATCATATTATGTTGTGTTTTCATAACCATTAATTATTATTATAATTCTTTATAATAGTAAAATATCACACTAATAATTATAAATATGATCATTTTTCATCTATGTTAATGATACATCAACTACATTACCCCAAAATAATCTACAAATCATATTATGTTCATATTTGGGTAAGTTTGGCCACCGATTTGAATAACGCTGAAAAAATATGTCATGGATGAATTTGAAGGGAAAGTTAATGTTATAAGATTATATAAACGTTTTTATAATGATTTATATTTGGTTTTTTAATGGGTACATTATTATTTTACTCAATAATTAAGAAAAAACACATTTATTGGTAAATAAAAGAATTGAAGTGTGCTTACTGTTTATTTTATCTTCAAGGAAAAACAATGAAACACTCATCAAATTAGATTATAATAAATCATTATAATTCATAAATTATAGTAAATTTAATGAACTTTTAATGATTAATGTTTGTATAAAAATAAATAATGATGATTATCCTATGAAACTAGTATAAAAGGAAAAAACTATGAACATAAAATGTTGGAAAATAAGTAAAAATTAAACTAATATACATATTAGATGATGAATATAAATGAGAATTATATATATTTTTAGCTACTAATATGGTTTTAAACTTATTTATTGAGTTATTTATAATTGTTAAATAGGTGGTTGAAGCACTTTTATGGAAATCAAGAGTATAAGAGTTTTTTTGTTTTATTTTCAACTCCATAGGACATGTTTAATATTATGTTCCCAAAATTCGATTATATGTTTTATTCACTATCTAATTGATTTAAAATATAAAAATAAAATTTATTTCATGATACTTAATTTATATTTCATGATCTTATAATAAAGATCCTTTAATTCTATTGTTACCAACTTTATGAGAGTTTCAACCACTCAAATTTGAAATAATTAATTCAGAGTATTTTTTACCTGAATGTAATCTATAATTTTATATGGTACTACCATTATTATTTTTTAAATGGTATTTATTTTCTTATTTTCATCTAACCGCATATACCATCAAAAACTAGCACCATACCCAATCTTCCACATAACCAAATGGTGTTTTGAATCCCCAAAGTTTGATGACTAGCACTCAAGCATCAACAACAACTAGATGTAATGATTTTGACCAACCTGAAGTAGATAAAATGGACTATATAGATATATATATATATATATACGCACATAGTGGAAACAAATAGTGAATGAATAAATAGAAACATATATTACATAACTGAACATAAATACCCAAAGTGATCCAACTCAAAAAAGTTTGAACAAAACTGAAATAAAAGTCCATAAAAAACAAAAACAAAGAAAACATATTGAGGTGATAATTTCGAAGACATCCCACTATCTCACAACTAGCTACATTTCCCATTTGACATAAAACTCAGTGCTTCACTTTGACTCCATTCCTTTTCCTGTCTCAAAATACATTACCAATTCTACACTCCACCAAAGGGGTGTGAAGGGTGTGAGCCAAATAGGCTGATTCTACTCCCACCTAGGTGTTCCGTAACTATTCTCTATTAAAAACAATCTAAATATAATCAATTAAAATAAAACATGGGTTGATAATATATAAAGAAGTTTTACATAAAAATAATTTTAAATATTTCCCTCTTCAACTATTCAAAAATAAGTTAGGAAAAATGTTTTCAAACCACAATTTCCATTAAAAGTTATTACTATCAAATATTGTTTATAAAACCCAGAACAATACCAAACCAAAAAATTGACAATATTACAAGGGACTAAAATAGGTCAAAACATCATAATATTCATATCAAAATCATTGACTATTTCACAATCAAGTCCTTATAACATAGGCTTAAGGATAATAATAAAATTGCATGAATGAACGTTATTAATAATATTAATATCATATATATATAGAACAATGAGAATTAGGGGCAGAGGAACACCTCATGAGTGAGCCCCCCACCCCCAACAACACATGGTTGATGGGCTTAAGCTACACCTTCCACATAAGTTCCCAAGTAATCTAAGGTTATTAATTTCTCAACTAAATTTCAAAAGGTATTTTTTCTATCAGTTCCACTTAAATTTTTTTTATCAAATATTCCTTAAAAAAAATTCAGAATACTCAGATAATTACCATTTTCAATTACCAAAAACTAAAGTAAAATCTATATTTGATTTGAAATCCATTTACACATGAAAAATATTAATTCCAATTAATTTATAAAACAATTTATAAAAGATAAGAAATCTATGTTCATTCAGAAAATGCTACAGATGGAACCATCTACCTCAATCTCAAATCTCACATGCATGTAATAGAATCCACCAACACCAAAAGGGATAAAAAAGAAACAATTGATGATATAGAATTGATTCCCACATCTCAGATACAATTCAATAATAAAATCATTCAATGTATAATATAAAATGACACATACCTCAAAGAACATGCCTGAAACACGACAACTAACATGAAGGTTTGCCTTCGGTTACTAATCAAATGATGGATCATGAAAGGATCAAAACAATTCACCATAGGGTAGACTAATAAAAACCCTAATGAAATAATAATTTTGTGAACAATGGAAATGACAAAGAAGAAAGGCCTCTTACTAAGGAAAAGTGACACAACTCACATAGAGATCGAATGTGGATAAGAACAATCCAGAAAGAGGGAGATTGCCCAAAATTTACCTGGAACTTCCCAGGGTTTTATTATAAATCCTATACTTTAGATGATTGAAATTAATTTCTGAGTTAAATAAAGAAAACAAACAGTTCAGGTATAATTCATGATTTAAAATATAGATTCCTTTTTTAAGTAATTTAAGTTCTATATAAACTAAAAAATGAGTCACCTCAACTTTCAAAAAAACCCATATATACCTTTTCAAAAGATGAATGTGTCTAATGGATTTTATTTTATCATGAACTGAAATAGTTTCATGGTTTCCTCGCGGTGATATATTCACTTCGAGAGTCATATTTATAGTGTGAAAGTGTCCTACAGGAAGCATTTTTCCTAGGTTCTATAGATATATTTTCCAAACCAACTCCAATGACCTTCAAGCCCAAAAACACACACCTAAAATAAACAAGATCATATTTTTTATACTTATTGATACAGTCCCCCCACCTTAATAATTTTTATATTGGTGAGGTCTTGAGGAATAGGGGTTTTCTATAAAGACGTCAAGACACTTCTCTCCCATAAATTATTCATTATCCGATGTCTTTTTAGAATCAAATCTATTTATCAATAACAGTCTAACTAAAAGGATATACATCCCACACAAGACATTTACCTATGAAATAATAATATACACTTCCTATTCAATAACTAAATTATGGGGTCCTAACTCAATCTATTACCATATTAGAATATAAAATGGGTTACAATAGTGCTTCTTGAGCTAAATATGTCAAAAACATCATGGATTCCTTTCAATTGATCCTATAATTCCAATAGATGTGAAACCTGCCTAAGATTATTATTCAAACCAAATGGTCCAACATATCACAAATCCACATTCTCTATCTCCCAAGCCAATGGTGAACCAACTATGGATAAGGTTCCAAGAAAACATAGTCACCTATGAATAAATATAATGGATTTCATCGAAAATCTCCATATGATTTATTCTGACTCAGTTCTATAAATATGTAGTGATATATGTATTGAATAATACATGCCAAATTCTCCTAAAAAGGCTTCATTCCAATAGAGATACTTCATTCACCTTTTCCAAAAAAAGAGGTGATCTACATGGGAGACCATATAAATCATTAATGGGAGAAATAAAAAATAATGACTAATAAATATTATTATATGAAAACTTTACTAGTCCTAAATGAATATCCTAAGATCCACCGAAATCCAAATTTTAGATTTGGATCATATCATCCAATATATGAATAGTATTCTCTTTCTATCCATCCATCTAAAGATATTGTGTTTTACTCAGTTACATAAGCCCCCAGCTTCACATAGAGACTCTTACAAAACTAAGAGGTAAAAATATAATCCCATATCTGAATTAGTAGCATAGGGGAAACCATGTAACCTAAAAACCTCCTACACAT
Organism: Viscum album; assembly: GCA_963277665.1. Lineage (NCBI taxonomy): Eukaryota > Viridiplantae > Streptophyta > Magnoliopsida > Santalales > Viscaceae > Viscum > Viscum album. Next base: position 129,310,904 of record OY728134.1, on the reverse strand, counting down.
ACAATATACCAAGATCTTCATCCTTGGTGTTTTCTCTGATTGGAATAAAATGAGAATATCTCATCATTTTTTCAATCACCACCTATATATTTTTCTTCCCTTAGGAAGTCTATGGAAATATAACATTTAATTTCATGGACACATAATCCCATTTATAAATTATCACTGAGGGAGGCTGGAAACAATTTCAAGGTTTCAAATACTCTACATTTATCCTCTAGAAGGTGTAATATAAAGGAAAAAGATCTTCAATGTCATGCATCATGACCATCCACCAGAAATATCATCTTTTGTAATAATACATCTTAATAGTTCCTAGATGAATAGACCATGATGAACTATGATGGTAAAAAAACTAAAATTCTCCAAGGTTATGGGAAGGAAAAAATAATCCCTAAAGTGGAGATTACCATATGATAGAGAGACTAAACAAAAATAATCCCCCACCATAAGGGGTTTCACAAATTCCCATGAATTCATCATCCTCTTCCTGACAATACTTAACAGACACAATGATAGATGAGAATAGAAGAACACTAGTCATAACCATACCTAAAAATACTCCAGAGATTGTAAATGAAACTGATTTAATATTCCCATCATGTTCTACACTTTCTTCAGTTACACGATAGATTATGATTGTATTATCCTATAATGAGTTTCCCTAAGGTCATTCTCCTTCGATGAGATGTATGAGATATTGAAATTGAAAATGTGTATGTATTACACCCACCAATTCAATTTGAGATTCATGTATTTATGATAGTAGATATATCATATACTCTTATGGGTAAAAAAGATTTTGGATCTCTCACCATCAAAGATTTTTCTATAAACATGTAAGTTTTTGAATAACTATTGAAGGATCCAAACCATGATTGTGGAAATTCATCACATGTTCCCAAAGGTGATGAGATTCATGGGCCACCACAAGATGATCCTTCATAATCATGAATCCAAACCTAGAACTAGAAGCCCCAAATAATAAAATAAATCACCTTAATATGCTTAGGTTTTAACAACCCAAGCTTCTACGGTATGCTTCTCTTTTAATAATACAGTAGCTTGTGTTGTACGCAACTTCGAGTTCTAACACACACCACGACCAATCAAAGTAGCCCTTATGAATAGTAATGCCCAATTTTTGAAATTTTATAAATTTAATCTCTCAAAATGGACTTCATTTTTGGATTCAGATAATCAAAATTAGCCTAGGGTGAAATTTTGGTACTTTTCGGATAACTCTCATATTTTGATGAATAGTGAAAATTACTAAATTTTAATTAAAAACAACTAATTAATCAAAATAATTTATAGTGATAAATTATGAATTTGAGTGGTTTCAAATTATATTTAGAATATATTTTTACCATTTAATCCAATTTTGGTCATTGGATATAATTTCAAATTTAAACTGAACATAAACAAGTGTCAATCTTTTGATTGTTATTGTTTCTTAAAAACACGCTTTTTGTTTTAATAGCAGAAATTAATATTAAATCAATAAATGAAACTTCTATGTTTTTAATTTGGTAAAATAGACTTTATTATTGAATTCGGAATATCAAAATTAGCTTAGGGTAAATTTTTGGTATTTTTCAGAAACATTTCAATTTTTGATGAATAGTGAAAAACACTGAGTTACTGTTTAAAACCGAATTTTTATTCAAATAATTATTTATATTATTTAAATTTATTTTAGGTCAAAATAGATACATAATACCTATATAAATTCAATGTAATTCATTGGAGTTAGTTAATATTAATTTTAAATATTTAAAAATTTTGTTGAACTTTTTCACCGTCTTTTACCCACCACCTAGGAGAATTTGCAAATTCACATGAAACATAATTTTACAGCTTCTGTGAGTGGAATTTAAAATATCCAAGAGACTCGGTTAATATCAAGGAGTAAAATTTGGTTCAATAAGATAAAAATAATTTTTTTGTGAATAGTAACTTTTAACTTTTATTTACCACAGCAAAAAGTAAATAGGGTAATTAAGGGAAAAAATAATATTAATATTACCCTAACACATATCCTAATTCTATTTGACAAGTGTATCTCGACCAGAAACAACCTTAGGAATAAAATATTATCATTTAGGACCACTTGGTTTGGATTAGGACAATTATTATTATTTAATTCAAAGAAGAGTTAGAGGAGTTAAAATCCACGTTTATTTACTAAAACATTTTTAATATAGGGTTATACATAAGATAAATTCGATTGAAAATATTTATTAGAAAGATAAAACGATTTACCACATATTTTTATTTTATTTATAATTTTTAGACATTAAATAATTTAATTTATTTATGACACAATGGTGATGTAGTAATTACCTAATTAATGAAATATTAAAATAATTGATATTATAAATATCAAAATAAATGTAATTTGAGACTTTTTATGATTTCCACTGATTTTCATGGCTAATATTACATATTATTATGGGTTATATAAATTTATTTCAAAGTAATAATGCTTTTATGAAATTATCAGAAACAAAATACCCAATAGTGTCAAAATTGTCAAAAAAGATATTTTAAAACAAATATTATATCATTAATTGATATTAAATTCTTCAAAATATAATATTCATACAAGAGACTTATATCATGATAGGTGTATCATTAATGGACAACTTGGGGGTTTCTTAGAGTTATATAGTAAGTTTATTAACTATATAATATAAAAATAAAATGTGACATGGTAAGTGGCAAACTAATTAACTAAGAGTTAAAACTAAATAATAAGGTTAATATAATTACCCAAACCTGTCTAAAATCAATTGGTTGAGTGGTTTTCGACCCATCCCCACATTAAACTTTAAATAATCCACTTTGGATCTATTATAAACCGAATGTGAATTTATTATAAAATAATATTTTTAGCTTTTCCAAAGGTGCCACTCACCCCTCTTATAAAAGGGCACTCCCCCTTCTCACTAATTCAAACATTAAAAGCCTCTTGGCTCAGCCAACCCCAGCCCAAATACTCTCTCAACGTCCCTCACTACACCCTAGAGGCCTTAGTTTGATCAGAAATCCAACCTATAGATCTTTTTGGATCAAATCAAAAAGAAGAACCCGAAGAAGAGGTAATATTTTCACCACCCTTTTTCAAGTTCATTTCTTCTTCAACTTATTATTTCTTTTTTATTCCCATTCTAAAATAATAAATCCAGTATCTATTATATAATGAGATATTATTATAAATATGGTACAACCATATTCAGTATTATATCCATCCTTTGAATGACATGTCACCATACATGCGTACGTACGGCTTACCGTCTCCACGTCGTGGTGTAATTGTTATTCAATATATTATTATTTGGATGGGTATAATAATGATGTGTAATTCATGTAAATAATAAATATAACATTATAATTATTCTTTATATACGATATATCATCCAATTATATATTATATTAATATCAAAAGAATGATATTTTCGCTCATGCGTACGTACGGATTACCATCTCCACAACATGATGAGATTCATTTCCAAGTTCACCATTCATCGACGATTATAAAAATATATATTACTAATAAGTATGTAATATATGAAATAATAATTATACTGGAAATATATATATATTTATATATATAATTATTTATGTACTTACAAATATCTTATTCAATATTATGTAAAAATGGAAACAACGTTTATGCGTATGTACGGACTACTGTCTCCATAAGTGGTGTTTTCCATTTCATATATATGTCTCTTATAAATTTTTATATTATAAATATATATGATAAATAAATCATGTTTTATATTCTGGAAGTATTTCAATCATGATCTATGTGATACAATCAAGAGTAACAATTTAAAACACGTACGATAAAGAAAGCGATTATTATCCGAAATATTAATATAACATTGATATTATTATTAAATGGGTAGTATAAATTAATAAATGAATAATGTATGATATCATAAATATTAATATGGTTCGGGTATAATTTAATAACATACTATCGTCTTCATACAAATGGCTAAACGTACCCTTGATTAAAGGAAAGTGCAAGGTAAGGGGTTTTTATCTCACTCGTTATTCCCATGAGATTCATGCCATATCGCCACAATTACCTTTTGTGTGGTGTATGTACTTCCCATAATTGTATTCTCTATGTAATATAATTTAATTTATGTGTATTTACATAGTAATTGTATGATACCTCTTTCATGGGTTGTATGTTTCGTAAGTTACCAAATTGGTAAGGGTTAATTTCACAATCTCTTTATTATCCGAGGTTGTTTTTACGTATCTACTCGGATATATTTATTATTCAGGTCCATGTTTTATGAAAAAAAATTTAAAGGGATTATTTTAAGTGACTTTTTTCGAAAACATCATTTGAAATGTTTTAAATATTTATTCTTCTAAATCTTTCTCATTAATGTCCATGTAATCAAAATGGTTTTTTTAAGGATTTATTTATATGGACATGAATGTTATTAAAATGTTAATTCCTTTCAAAAGTTTCAAGGTTGTATGGGACACTTTGATTCAAAAATGTATTTAATTAACTTCTTTTCCAAATTTTGTTTCTTTTCAATGATTTCAAAAAAAAATTCTATCAAATAGTTTTGCTTTCATCTATGTCAACATCCTTTGAAAAATTTTACACTTATTTGAAGTTGATTTATTAGGATAAAAATATTCCATATTTTATTTAAGGTTTTGTGATATGTTTTACCATGGATGAGTTATTTTTATTCCATTAATGTTTTATGATTAATGTTTTGGAATTTCGTTTGCTAGTTTTTATACCAATGTTTATGTTATATTCCATCCTCTTTTTAAGATGAATGTGTTGGACTAGTATGCTCCGGGTTGGGGTCCTGTTATAGCAGACCCTCCAGGTTGGTGTCCGGTTATTAGAGGAACTCTGGGTTGGTGTCCGGTTATTATAGGAACTCTAGGTTGGTGTGCAGTTATTATAGGAACTCCGGGTTGGTGTCCGGTTATTAGAGGCACTCCGGGTTGGTGTTCGGTTATTAAAGGCACTCCGGGTTGGATTCCGGTTACAGAGGCTCTCCGGGTTGGGTTCTGGTTACATTTATCCCTTAATTATTGGCATGAGTCCTTGAAAAAGAAATTAATGTTCGGTATTATGCATTCTATCATTATTAAAGTGGTTAGTGATATTGCATGTGATTATTCGACTAGTAGAATATCCATGTGAATAAGTAAATGGCATTACTTCATTTTATTTTTTCCATATTATGATGAAGTTCAAGTTTAAAAGGCTTTTGTTTTAGTTATACATTTCCTTAAATGTTTATGATTATTTATGAAAGTTTCCGCTGTATTGTTATCCTTACTGAGCATCTGAGCTCACCCCTTTCTACGTTTTATTTTTTCCATGATTCCAAGAAGTGTATAGTGATTGATATGTAGGGTTAAGCCAAGGGAAAAACAGCGTTCGTGAAGGATTATTTATGTTGTTTTGTATGTTATGAAGTGTAATGTTACATTCATGTATGTAATCTATTTTCCAATACTGTTAAACCGATCGGTCCTTCGGGACTTGATTCCTTGTAATCATGCCAATGTATTAAAATAATGCACCGACTCTGGGTAACTGGGGTCGGGGCGTTATAGTTGGTATCAGAGAATGTTTATCAATAACCTTGGAAACTTGATTTATATGAACTCTGATTAGAGCACATAGACCTAAGATGAACTTTGAGGATTAGTGTAGAAGAACTTCCTAGAATTTTGGTATTGTAGAGATTTTGTGAGTTTTCCGAGCAATACATCCCTGTCTGGATACGAGGAGGTAGAGCCGGCTCTGGCACAGATGTACCTAGTGGTAAAACCCGAAAACACCGCTTTGAGCTAGACTCGAACAAGAACTGGTGCACGAAAATGGTTATTACTGCACTCTTGGTTACGACACTCTCGAGGGATATGCATAGGATAATTATCATTTTCTATATGAACCATTATGAAGGGTTTATGAGTATATACTTCCTCAAGGAAATTTTTTTTATGATTATGGATTATATCCATAAACTGTTTAATTTATGTTAAGTGTTTTACAAGTTCGGGATTAGGTATTTCTATTCATAAACTAATCTAGAGAATTCCATTGTTTAGAAATGGCGCCCAGTAGAAGGAATGATAACTCCAGCAATACACATGATCCAAAGAGTAAGAATGATCATATCATTCATGGTCCTAAGCTAGAATTTAGAAGGCAAATAGTCTCCCACGTATTATCATCATATGAAGAAATAGTATCATGTGTTGATAAGATAATTAAAGAATTCTCAGAGTCATATGGCTTTGAAGGGAAGTCAGAGAAGTAAAGGATGGTAGAGAGAAGAACAGATAAAGGGAATAAGGTAAAGACAGATTTTCCCATATGTGATAACTGTAGAAAGAATCACCTTGGAAAATGCTTGAAGGGAATGGGAGTATGTTATAAGTGTGGAGAAAAATGACACCAAGAACGTGAATACAAGGGTAAGAAAAATGTTTCAAATGTACAATGCTTCATCTGCAAGGAGTTTGGACACTACGCGAACCAATGTCCCAGTCATCAGACTATGCCGCAAATGATGCTGTTGGATAATAATCAAGTTATGATACTACCAAAAATGAATAGGAATGACTTGTGTTCTTATGTTTTTATTTTGGAATTATTTCATTTAAGTGTTGTATCAATACTGTTCTGGAAATAAATAAGGATTGTACTATAGTACTATTTTATTGAGGACTTTAGATTTTATAGTATTAAGAAAAGTGACTCTACAGCGAGTTAAACTTTTTGGGAATTACATAGAAAAAAGGATCTTCATTGTGTTTAAAATCCTTATAAATTTTGGACTATTATTTTGGATATTAGTATTTTGGATAAGTCTATAGGTTGGAATGGATAATGTTTGAAAGGTTATTTTGGATTTTAATAAAAGGACAACACGCAAACCATGTGACAACCCATCACGTCGGACAAAGCTACGAGAATTGAACCCACAATTACAGTGCGATTGGGATTTATCTCCTACCACTGGACTACGTGAATTCCCTAGATTGTATAATATAGTTTATTTTTTTAATGGGTCTAATATGTGAACTATACATTCATTATATTTGGAACCCTATACAATTAGGATAAATAGAGTATTTTTGAGTTGTCTTGTGTATTGTAGTGAAAGATGAGTTTATGGTAGAAATTTATTAATGGTTAAAACTCTAATTATAAAGTAATTATATCTCCTTGTGATATTATCCAATCTCCTAAATAAATTCCTCAACATTATGAAAAGGAACATAGAACAAAAATGTTGTCCTAGATGGTACCTTAGATAATCACAAATTTATGGGTTTGGGATTGTTGTCCTTTTCATATCCATGTTCTCTACCACTCTCCATCAGATATTAATGGTTATATTTATCTTACATATCCATATTTTCTTACATGGAACCCTAGTATGTGTTTTTTTCGGTAACCTTCAAACTTACCACTCTTTATTTTCAATAGAGGCCTCATTAATCCATTTTTCGATCTGGGATTTCAACTAAGATATTCTGAAATGTCAACCCCATGTTTCCAATACTGAGTATAAATTGTGAGGACTCAATTTATTGAAGGAGGGGATAATGTAACACCCCAAACACTTATAGTATGCTTCTCTTTGAATAATACAGTAGATTGTGTTGTACGCAACTTCGAGTTCTAACACACACCACGACCAATCAAAGTAGCCGTTATGAATAGTAATACCAAATTTTTAAAATTTTATAAATTTTATATATCAGAATGGACTGCATTTTTTGATTCAGAATATCAAAATTATCCTAGGATGAAATTTTCGTACTTTTCGGATAACTCTCATATTTTGATGAATAGTGAAAATTACTAAATTTTAATTAAAAACAACTTTTTTAATCGAAATAATTAATAGTGATAAATTATTAATTTGAGTGGTTTTAAATTATATTTAGAATATATTTTAACCATTTAATACAATGTTTTTCAATGGACATAATTTCACATTTAAACGGAACATAAACAATTGTCAATCTTTTGATAGTTATTGTTTCTTAAAAACACGCTTTTTGTTCTAACAGTGGGGATTGATTTTAAATTAATAAATGAAACTTATATGTTTTGAATTTGGTAAAATAGACTTTATTTTTGAATTTTTAATATCAAAATTATCATAGGTTAAAATTTGGGTATTTTTCTGAAAACATTCAATTTTTGATTAATAGTGAAAAACACTGAATTACTGTTTAAAACTAGCTTTTTATTTATATAATTATTTATATTATTTAAATTTATTTTATGTCAAAATAGATACATAATACCTATACAAATTCAATTTAATTCATTGGGGTCAGTTTATAATAATTTTAAATATATAAAATTTTATTGAACTTTTTCACCATCTTTTACCCACCACATATGAGAATTTGCAAATTCACATAAAACATAATTTTACCGCTTTTGTGAGTGGAATTTCAAAAATCCATGAGACATGGTTAATATTAAGGAGTAAAATATGGTTCAATAAGATACAAAAATTTTTTGATGAACAGTAACTTTTAACTTTTATTTACCATGGTAAAAATTAAATAGGGCAATTAAGGGTAAAAATAATATTAATATTATCCTAACACACGTCCTAATTCTATTGAAAAGTGTATCTCGACAAAAAACAACCTTAGGAATAAAATATTATCATTTAGGACCACTTGGTTTAGATTAGGACATTTATTATTATTTAATTCAAAGAAGAGTTAAAAGAGTTAAAATCCAAGTTTATTTACTAAAATATTTTTAATATAGGGTTACACATAAGATAAATTAGATTGTAAATATTCATTAGAAATATAAAAATATTTCCAACATTATTTTAGTTTATTTATAATTTTTAGACATTAAATATGTAATTTATTTATGACACAATGGTGATGCAGTAATTACCTTATTAATGAAATATTAAAATAATGGTATTATAAATATGAAAATAAATGTAATTTGAGACGTTTTATGAATTCCACTAATTTTCATGGTTAATATGACATATTAGGATTGGTTATATAAATTTTTTTCTAAGTAATAGTGCTGTTATAAAATTATCAAAAACAAATTATACAATAGTGTCAAAATTGACATAAAAGAGTTTTTAAAACAAATATTATATTATTAATTGATATTAAATTCTTAAAAATATAAGGTTCATCCAAGAGAATTATATAATGATAGGTGTATCATTAGTGGACCACTTGGGGGTATCTTGAAGGTATATAGTATGTTTATTTACAATATAATATAAAAATACAAAGTGACATGGTAAGTGTCAAACTAATTGACTAAGAGTTAAAACTAAAAGATAAGGTTAATATAATGACCCAAACCTATCTAAATTCTATTAGTTGAGTGGTTTTCGACCCATACCCACATTAACCTTTAAATAATTTATTTTGTAGCCATTTTAAACCGAATATGAATTTATTATAAAATAATATTTTTGGCTTTTCCAAAGGTGTCCCTCACCCCTCTTATAAAAGGGCACTCCCCCTTCTCACTAATTCACACATTAAATGCCTCTTGGATCGGCCAAAACCTTCCCAAATACTCTATCAACTTCTCTAACTACATCCTAGAGGCCTTAGTTTGATTATAAAGCCATCCTTAGGAGCCCTTTTCATCAAATCAAAAGGAAGAACCCAAAGAAGAGGTAATGTTTTCACCACCCTTTTTCAAGTTCATTTCTTCTTCAACATCTTCTTTCGTTGTTACTCACATTATAAAATAATAAATCCAGTATCTAATATATAATTAGATATTATTATAGATATGTTACAACCATATTCAGTTTTCTATCCATCCTTTGAATGACATGTCACCATACGTGCGTACGTACCGCTTACCGTCTCCACGTCGTGGTGTAATTGTTATTCAATATATTATTATTTGGATGGGTATAATAATGATGTGTAATTCATATAAATATTAAATATAACATTATAATGATTATGTATATATGATATATCATGCAATTATATATTATATTAATATCAAAAGAATGATATTTTCTCTCATGCGTACGTCCAGATTACCGTCTCCACAACGCGATGAGATTCATTTCCATGTTCACCATTCATCAACGATTATAAAAATATATATTACTAATAAGTTTGTAATATATGACATAATAATGATACTGTAAATATATATATTTATATATATATAAGTATTTATGTACTTACATATATCTTATTCAATACTATGTAAAAACGGAAACAACGTTTATGCGTACGTTCGGACTACCGTCTCAATAAGTGGTGTTTTCCATTTCATATATAATTCTATTATAAATTTTTATATTATAAATATAATGATAAATAAATCATGTTTTATATTCTGGAAGTATTTAAATCATGATCTATGTGATACAATCAAGAGTAACAAGTTAAAACACGTACAATAAAGAAAGCGATTATTACCCGAAATATTAATATAACATGGATATTATTATTAAATGGGTAGTATAAAGTCATATATTAATAATTTATGATATCATAAATATTAATATGGTTCTAGTATAATTTAATAACATACTATAGTCCTCATACAAGAGGCTAAACGTACCCTCACCTAAAAGAAAGTGCAAGGTAAGGGGTTTTTATCTCACTCCTTATTCCCGTGAGATTCATGCCATATCACCACTATTACCTTTTATGTGGTGTATGTACTGCCCATAATTGTATTCTCTGTGTAATTAACTTTAATTTATGTGTATTTATATATTCATTGTATGATACCTCTTTCGTGGGTTTTATGTTTCGTAAGTTACCAAATTGGTAAGGGTTAATTTCAGAATCTCTTTATTATCCGAGGTTATTTTTAGGTAAGTATCTATTGGGACATATTTATTATCCAAGTCCATGTTTCATGAAAGAGTTTTCAAAGGGATTATTTTAAGTAACTTTGTACTAAAACATCATTTCAAAAGTTTTAAATTTTTATTCTTCTAAATCTTTCTCATTGATGTTCATGTAATCAAAATGGTTTTTAAGGATTTATTTATATGGACATGAATGTATTTAAAATGTTAATTCCTTTAAAAAGTTTCAAATTGGTATGGGAAACTTTGATTCAAATATTTCATTAAATGACTTTTTTTTCAAATTGTGTGAATTTTAAATGATTTCAAAAAAAGAGATATTTCTCTCATATAGTTTAGATTTCATCTATGTCAACATCCTTTGATAAATTTTTCACTTATTTGAAGTTGATTTATTATGATACAAATTTTACATATTGTATTTAAGGTTTTGTGATATTTTTGACTATAGATGAGATATTATTATGCCATTAATGGTTTATGATTAATGTTTTGGGATTTCGTATGCTAGTTTTTATACGAATGTTTATGTTATTTTTCATCCTCTTCTTAAGATGAAAGTGTTGGACTAGTATGCTTCGGGTTGGGGTCTGGTTGTACCAGACCCTCTGGTTTGGTGTCCAGTTATTACAGGCACTCAGGGTTGGTTTCCAGTTATTAGAGGCACTCCGGGTTGGTTTCTGGTTATTATAGGCACTCCGGGATGGTGTGCGGTTATTAGAGTCACTCTGGGTTGGTGTCCGGTTATTAGAGGCACTCCGGGTTGGAGTCCGGTTACAGAGGCTCTTCGGGCTGGGTTCTGGTTACAGTTATCCCTTAGGTCTTTTCACGAGGCCTTGGCATAGAAATTAATGTTCGGCATTATGCATTCCATCACTATGAAAGTGGTTAGTGATATTGCATGTGATTATTCGACTAGTTGAATATCCATGTGAATAAGTAAATGGCATTACTTTATTTTACTTTTTCCATATTATGAAAAATTTCAAGTTTAAAAGGCTTTTGTTTTAGTTATACGTTTCCTTAAATGTTTATGCTTATTTATGAAATTTTCCGCTGTATTGTTATCCTTATTGAGAATCTGAGCTCACCCCTTTCTATGTTTTATTTTTCCCAGGATTTCAAGAAGTGTATAGTGATTGATATCCAGGGTTAAGACAAGGTAATAATGGAGTTCATGAAGGATTATTTATGTTGTTTTGTATGTTATGAATTGTAATGTAACATTCATGTATGTAATCTATTTTCCAAGACTGCTAAACTGATCGATCCTTCGGGACTTGATTCCTTGTAATCATGCCAATGTATTAAAATAATCCACCGATTCTGGGTAACTGGGTTCAGGGCTTTAAATAGGTAATATCATAACTGGATATGATGATACAAGCCACTCCAACTCATACAAATATGATTCACACATTGAATCCCAGATAAACCCCACCCCCTTCATTGTATGTCCAGTCAGATGTGATTCCTAATTCAAGAAATCCCTGAGGAACCACTGAGATTTTCAGGAAAGATAATAGAGTATATGAATCTCAATGGTGTTCTATTAATCTTCCCTTGAAAAAATACATTCACCATATCAGGATCCCCAAATATTCCTCATTCAAAAATCTTGTGTCCCAATAACATCACCTTTTGGATCTAGAAACTACACTTCCAAATAATTCTACAAAAATGGTGAATCCTTAGGTTTTCCAAAACCAAACCTTGTAGGTTCTCATACTCACCCTCAGACCTTGAGTAAATAAAAATATTATCTATGAACATAACCACATAGGTTTTGAGATTCTGTTGGATAATTTGATTCATATGATCCATAAATAATGAAGGATATTTTTTCATAGCAAAAGGCATCACAAGATATTAATAATGTCCATACCGTATCCTGAAGGTCATCATCAAAATATTAATCTTTTTAACTCTAATATGATTAAAACCTAACTAAATATAAATCTTTGAAAAACACTTCAACCTTATCCAATGATCAATAATATCATCCAAAGGGTGAAAAAATTCATTCATTTTCAAATAATTTAACTAAATCTTGATCTATTTTAGTTCTTTTTTTCATTCAATATGTGTGTATCATGGTCATATATGTACCTAGAACCATGTCAATTGTAAGATCTACCTCCCTTCCTGGAGGAACATCATATAATTATACTAGGAAATCATCAGGAAACTCATAGACATCCAAGGTATAATTATCAACAAAAGAAACATCATAGGGATCAAATGAAATAATAGAAGAATACTCATAAACTCTAGGTAGAATGGTTTTGGATGACCAGACCTGGGATCCCACTCTCCCTAAAACTCTTGATATCTTTCATCGGTAAAAAGGAACTAGACAAGACAATGATAACTATGAACCTCAGCATGATGATAAATAATAAAATCCCTCCTAATGACGGTCTCAAATATATCATGATCATGAATAAGGAAATACCATTCTATCTCTATATCATCTATTGATATAGAACAACATTGTAACTGAAACCCCTTATCTTTTCTCTTTCAAAGAGGTGTTTTGAATTCCATGAAAAATGATATGAGATCCATTGAATGTTTTAATACATCAAAAAATTGGAATATATAAACCAGTCTGATGCACCATTATCAAATAAATAAGTTTCTATAAAAGATGAAACAAAAATGGTACCTCTCACTATCCCTAAAACTGCATCATCCTCCATAAGAAACACATCCATAATATGAATGTGCTTCACCCATGAGGCCTTTGGCTATAACCTTATGACCATTTAATCTTATGATAATTCCCCTATGGCCTTTTGATCCAATCATCCATGACCATTGTGAGACATAAACATAGACTGATTGAATTGTTGTCGATGGTCTTAATGAACATAATGAATACACATATTTTTAGGTGTGGAATAATAATATTATGTGTTATTAAATTTTCCACACTAATGGAAATTCATTTGAACACTACTTTCTATAGCTGATGGTAAAGAGGTGGCTTACTGCTAAGACCCACCACTACCACCCTTATGATGGTTGTGTCACTTCCTCTTCTTCCCCTACGTGCCCCTAAAACCAGAACTAGGAAGAAGAGGAGGGTGAATATCCAGTCATTCATATCATATTTACCTCTAACATTATACCAATATCTATTATCTCTCTATAAGTGGAAATCATCATCATAAATACCTATGATCTGACATTCAGTCACATACCTTGAAATTACTTTTGAGCCTTCAGTTGATCATTATTTTCTACTTCTAGAGAAAGTGATATAGTTTATCCAACATATTGGTGTATTCTAACATAGATCACTATACTTTCTATAAAAAGGTAGAATGTCTAAATAGATTTCAATAAATAGAGACTCTAGAAAAAACTGCTAAATGAAAAGTATCATGAAACACTTCTAGTCGAAGACTGAATTCCTATCTTCCTATACGAGGGAATCCCACCACTTATTTCTTTAACGCTCATGTTTAAATGTTTCACACCTCAAAATTATATTCTCATATTTATACGACAAATCAAATATTTAATTTACCTTTTTCAAATAGACCTCCACATATAGAGTTTCATTCATACCATTAAATGATTTTGGTTTCCTGTATAAGAACTCTCGAAATCAATCCCTTTCTCTACAGCTCCTAGTTGTTCCCCAACAACAAGGTTTTAGACTTGTGGTACATTTTGGTCCATGATAAAAACTATTCAAACAATGTCCTCTATAAAATTCAAATCCATGAGTGGATTCTCTTGAGGAGAATCTACTCCTTCCTCCTATAGAACCTACAGATGGAATCATGAAGCCATGTCCCATCACACTAAAAATAGTAGATATGAGTAGATAATGAGAAATATATTAGATCAAACCTGAAATACATACGAAAAAAAATTATAATATTATCAAAAACACAAAAAAGGAGTCAGAAATTCTAATACCCCATGCTAAGTGTTGTTATAGTAATAGCTAGCCAAGAATACCCCACAAACTGCCTCTAAAGTCCAAAAAATCTTATCTCCTATCTTCCAACATCCCAATACTGAACATAACCATCATCTAATAACATATTGAAACCAATTCTCCAATGATAACATCACAAACATGATCCTAAACCAATCTTCCACATACCAAAAGTGTGTCCTCGATCACCACAGGCTGGTGACTAACACTCAAGAATCAATAACAACTATAGGGTACAATTTCACCCGCCTTAAGAAGATAACATGGAATATATATATATATATAGGAAATAAATATCTGAATAATATCTATAAATTTATATGCCATAACTAAAATAAAAAAGTAAATGAGAGCCAACTCTAAATAATCAGAACAAACCCAAATAACAAGTTAAATATCAGAGGATAACTAAACAAGGAAGACTAATATATGTGATAATTTGGGAAAAATCCCACCATATCACCACTAGATACTATGAACAAGTGAGAGAATCGTTACTACCTCACTATGATGAATAAAATTTTCCTACATCAAAATACATATCCAGGTTTACACACCATGGAAGGGGTGTCCAGGGTGTGTACTAAATAGTATTAGTATGATCCTTCCAAGGGGATCCATATCAATTACCTATACAAAAAATACAAATAAAACAATTTAAAATAAAATGTGGCATGATAATAATTAAAAATATTTTATATCAAAATAATTTTAAATATTTATCTTTTTCCGTAGTTCCTAAAATAGATAGGAAAAATAGTTTCACTGTAAAATTTCGATAAACATTTATCAGATCTAAAGATGATATATCAAATCTGGAAGAATATAAATCCAAATTCCAATGGTAACAATTACAATGAATCACAACTAGTTAGGAATACAGACTACTCATACCATAATCAGTGACTCCTATATAATAAATCCCACAGAACATAGGCTTATGGTGTAGAGGAACAACCCATGAGTAAACCCTTTGACATTGTCAATATCATGCACCTGGAACTATGTGACTAGGGAGTAGAAGAAGACCACATGAGCGAATCCACCCTAAAATACATAAATGATGGACCTAAGCTACATCTTCCACCTAAGTACCCAATTATTTCCATGTGCATTATTTCACAAATCAATTTCCAAAAGGGACATTCACAATCAATTCCACATAATCCTTTTCTTTGAACAACCCATATTTTTCAAATCATTTCATAATGATTTGAAAATGAAAATTTTAAATTACCAAAAACCAATAGAAAATAATATTTTACTTATAATCCTTTTTCAAATGAAAAAAAATCATGTTAATTCATTTATAAAACAATTTATAAAATAAGAGGAATAAATTTTCATTCAACAAATACTATGGACGGTACCACCTAACTCAAAATCTTCTCACAATATAAAGAAACAAACTTCCCATGGAAAAATATCATATCTTATTGAATGAATATTCATTAAAAAATATAGGTATATATACCAAAATTTCATAGGTCTAGTAACTTTTGAAACATGGAAACACACTAAATTGGTCTATAATTAATCTACAAAATATCCCACAAATTTATCCATAACTTCAACCCTTATTAGGAAAATAATTTATTATAACTTTCTTAACATCTTATATAATAGAACCATAAGAAAGGTAGAGATCATGTGATCCATAATCATAAAAAAAGAGATATTAATTTGAAATGATCATATGGGTTTGAAAACATGAGAATGCATTTGAAAACTATACCATTCATATCATATGTCATAAACATGATTCATGGAATAAATATTTATTGTTTATAAGACATTAATTCTAACAGAATCATAGAACATAATCCATGAAAGAATAATATTTGATTAAGATATAGTTTTTTGTCATATAATATAAAATCGTATTTTGAGGATACGCACCAAGTCATTTATAATATGTTAGTATTGGGTTAATCACTCATCTACCAACATTAGTCTTGGGATAACCTCCCATGTACCCTCTTTAGGGAATGGTATAGCCACCGTTGTACCCTCTTCTTGGCCTTGGATAACTTCTTCTGAAACCATTGAGCTCATATTAGATCAATCATTACATAATGAGTTGGAGGAGTATATAGGTCCCACCAGTGACATAAATAAAATCATACATATGTTTTCCATAAGACTACAATTAATTCATCATATCAAAACCCATAAAAATAAACGGGTTTCATTAAAATTTATTCCTAGAAAAACATGTATACAATAAACATGTTTATTATTCATTATTTACTTCATCATAACAAAATTATAAAGAAAAATAAGATGGTTTCATAAGAATTTTATCATGGTATATCCCATGAAATAGAAATGGGTTTGATGAACATATTACATCATTATTTTGAACCATTCAAAGAACGAATAATAATGGTATAACTAGGAACTTATACAAAATAATGTATAAGTAACAAATTATTATTTCATCCTTGGTGGAAAATGATTTTTGAAATATCCTATGGAACATTTCTTGGGAAAAATATCATTTCCATGTTCAAATAAAAAAATTAAAATATAAAACATTTGTAAAATAATTGTCTATTTAAATTATATTTGAAAATGATAAAGATTATTTGAAAATAATTCAAAACATTTATTGATGAAAATAATCATTCCCATTGAAAAATAGTTTTTAAAACAGAAAATATTTCCAAAATACTTTTTTAAACCCCCTCAAATAATATTAACTATGTTTTAAAAATATATTTATAAACTTTATTGAATAAAATAACAATTACACTTTGAAAAAACAATTTTAAAACATAATCATTTTCAAAAATTAATTATTTGAAAATATCCTTCAGAAAAATAAAGGAATATTCAATTAAAATATGGTCATGAAAATGGGAAATTCTATTCTGTCCATACATGTTAAAATAAATATTCCTTCTTCAATTTCGTTTAAATCCAAATTGGACTTGTTTTGAGAAAACCATGAAGATTATTTTTTAAAAAACATAATAAAATGTCAAAAACATGTAAGAATTTATTTAATAAATACTTCCAATAATGGTAAAAAAATAACAATAGTTTTATAAAATAAGGATATATAATTAATGGGTTTTCATCTAAAAATAGAAACAAAGTCTGTATTCCGTAAAAACGTTCTTTTGGAATCTTATGTAAATAATGTGAATAAAATAAAGGGAAAATGTATTATCATGAACTAAATAGAGGTGAATAAAATTTATTAGTTGATTGAGTGATATAAAAATTAAATATGTATATTTATTTTAAAAATATATTATATATTCTTTTAATATATCTATTCTATGATACATGTAAAATAGAAACGAAAAACCCATCACATCAGTTTGTGAGGTGGTCTTTCATAAACATGATTGAAATTATCTTTTTCTAATGGGTTGGGATGTAAGAAGTTTTATATGATATTATAATTAAGAATGTATAATAATATCATAGACATCACATATAATCATTAAACTTGTCATTATATCTAGCTATGTAAGATCCCAACCTTTTCTGGAGTCATCTTGGGTGTGTTTTCTAGGTACATTTTGTTTTTTTAAAGTGCCTTTGAATTGGAATTATTGTTTGAGGTGTATTTGGGAGAGGTTTTAAGAAAAATTTATGTACATAGGGTTGTACATGGTCTGTGCATGATTTGAAAAACCGTACATTCAAGCCCAGGTAACCATGTGAACCATGCGAACCTGAATAGTGAGGTCTGCACAATTTGTGCACAGTTTCCTTAAATGTGCGCCCCGGCTAGGTGAAACTGTATGGGCAGATCAATTTTCAATGAAAATTAGTTTTAAAACCACATGAACCCTCGAAACAAATATATTTTCATCTAGTCTCATGATTGACAAATTTTATGCAATCCCATACCTTTTTAGAGGGATTCAAAGGCGATATAAACACCATTCTTCAAGATCGAAATCCCAGATTGAAGATCCACTCTCTTTCTGGTAAGTTGATTTCATCCTAATGCTTCTCCCATTCATTCCTCTATCATTCCTAGTTTTTTTCAGGAAGTATATCCACTTTTTCCATGGATCTAAACCTATGTGTTGATATCTAGATTCAGGATTGTGGATCTAGATCTATATTTGAATGATCTTGATTTCTTGGATCTTAATTTTTGGTTTAGGGATTTAGTCCTGGATCATGATCGACGTTGTTGTGCTGCTCAGATTTTTGGGATTTCTGATGGGCTATAATCCATCAACAAATAAAGTTAGTTGCTATAAACAGAACTCCCATAGTCGTGGATTTGATATGTTTGTGTGAGATTAATGACTTCCTAGCATCTATTATTAATAGTTCTCCAAAATTGGGTTAATCAGGAATGTGCAATTGACATGTTGATGTTTTAAAGATATAGATGATAAAATGATGATTTAATCATGGGACTGAGGGGATGCCTAAATATATAATTTATTTGGGGAATTTGAATCTGATTTGAGATATTTTATTCGATATATTTAATTAGTTGTGTTTGAGATAATTAATTGGGGGAATTAATTATGAGATAATGATTTGGCTACATTGACATAATTAATTGTGGATTAAATATGTTCCAAGATGTTTGATAAAGACAATTAATTATGACAATTTGATATTCTATTTGGATAATTACTTGTGGAGATTTAATTATTGAATGAGGTTCATGTTGTTTTCTTAATTAATTGTTTAATTAATTAATGGTTAGTGTACTTAGTTAATTATGGGATTAACTAATGGATTTTGATGTATTTACCTAATTTTTTGATTTCTAAGGGAATGATGTGTTTAATAAGTTATGAATTAATAAATGATGAAAATTATTGAAAAAGTGGGTGTTAAACATGGCGTTATACCCTAATAGTTGATACAAACACTTGTGATGTGAGGTGGTAGACATGGTGATCTACAACGATTCGAAAAATGGGGTGTGAGACTTATCAATATACACTGATTGAGATTTTGGGTGTTCTACATGGTGTTCTACAGCCAAATAATGATAATGGGGGATTGTGAGTTGAATTAGAGACATGAGTCAAACCCTGGTTTAATGTGATTATTAAAGAATAAGTGACAATGTGATAACTTTTTGATTACTCACTTTATTTATTAATTCATTGAATTGCATGCACTATCTTTTGAATATACTATTTAGACATCATTTTTTTTGGTATAATGAGTTCTAATCACACCCTATTGGGTCTGCCTAATGGGAACACAATTATATTTTTTTATTGGAGGAAAGGGTAATTTCAAGGCCTTGTGATAGATTATCGATTATGGATGGATAATGGTTAAGGGAACTGGCCATAGTTCAAGACCCTCTTGGGACTCGTTATGTCTTTATTTTCAGTTACATTGTATACACATGAAACATTTATTTCCATAGAATGCCTTCCCTTTCTATTGGGTATTTTATTTATTGTTTGGACTATCATGTGACATTGGTATTGTTCTGATTGTTTATATACTTTCTCACTTGTTTATTGTTATATTATTCCTCTATTTTTTTACTATCTGCGTGATAGATTATTCAGACCCTCGCTGCTAGTCATCACCATCTAGCATATGTGGAGGCACGCATGAGGGCCTATGGCTGATCGGATCAGTGCATCTTTGCATGGAACCAGGGTCGGGATGTTAAAAAGTGGTATCATAGGAGTTTTATTTATTTCTTCAACTTTTGTCTTACTGATTTGGGATAGGTTTACCAAATACTAGTAAGAGTCAGCGGTTGTTAATAATCTCTTGTATGGGACTTTCAAACCCATGTATGGGGGGAAATCCAGGTACTCGGGGTGGGATCATTCTGATTGCTATTTGTTATTAAAGTTGGATATTATTTCACCTTGGGTGATGCACTTTTGGTGTGATGTGACATTGTTTTTAGAATTGTTTATTATTGATTCATGAACTAAAGGGGAACAAGAGTTCAGTCATGATGTGTCATTCAAGGCAATAAGGGTTATTGTAACATACATTATTTTTGGAAATCATGGGAAAACATATGATGGGTATGTTACTAAACTTAAACTATTTTCTTTAATGAAAGATTGAAATTAAAATGTGACTAACATGAACTGAGAAATATTTAAAAATGATGAAATATGAGAATATTTGGGTGTCTAATTGAGAAACATGAATAAATAAATGGGTTTTAATAATTAATTGAAGATTTAATTAATTATAAATTATGTTATTAATTAATTTTGGGAATTAATTAATTAGAATGTGCTTACCCTTGTTAACCAATATAGAGGAATAAGTTGGTTAAGGGTAGTGATAGAGAATTTTTGTTGATTGCATGGTGATAAATGGGGAAAGGACAGGATGAAATGTGTTGTGTTTATTTTTCCTCATACATAAATGTTATAAGGATGTGTTATGAGACCTAATCCATGTCTTTGGAGTTGTAGATATTATGCCTCCACGATGCTTGTTGAGATTGAGATCGAGGGATATGGCTCGAAACGAACTTCCAGACATGGAACTTGAGGCACCGTTAGTGATAGTTGAGGAGGAAGGGGATAAGTACTAAGAGAAGTTATCTCATTTCATGTAATTTATTTAGATAGACCTATGGTGGGCTATGAAAATCCTGTCTATGTTGACAAGGGAGCTTCATCTATAGCACCCTCTGACTTTCACTAGAGAGGGTGGACCTCAGTGGGATGAATTTTGGATTAAATTCGTAGAGATAATACATTACCATATGGTGACTATGGATGAGAGTAGTGTCATGTTGGATACTTATATTCTATGGGGATTAGTGAAGCTCTAGTGGGACATTCAGGTACGATCTGGACAGACTTATGATGTGTTATGGAAGGACATTCTATAGAATTTATTATAACACTTCTATCCAAAGACACTAAGACAAGAGAAGGCTTCAATATTTAGGAATATGACCTAAGGAAGAATGTCCATAATGTATTATGATAAACATTTCACAGATTTACAACATTTTTCTAAAACGTTGGAAGTAGATGAATTTTATTCAGAAAACTTATTTCAGGATGAAATTATCTGTGAAATTATGTCCCATGTAAATGTCATTAGGCTGAATAATTTCTCAGATGTGGTAAATCAAGCTCTAATTTTGGAGGGGAACGTGGAGGAGACTTCTAGTACTGGACAAGTAGCTATCACTGGATGACTAGGGAGTGCACCTTCTGAGAACATGAAGCGTTGTTATGAGAACCTTGGTCTGAATAGTGGAAAGCAAGGTCGACAGTCATGAGGAACATTTTCACTGGACCTTACTCATGTGCTTTTCCACCCATGTGGTAATCTAGAACACTATCACAAGCATTTCCCTCAACCACCAGGGGATTATCAATCTTTCTTCTATATGGGGAACCTGGAGAGGTTATGTAGGATGCAGTAATAGGTCGGTGGGGAGGGAGTAGCTCCTCAGAGTCAGAGTATGGGAAGGGGTTTTTTTACACCATATGGTTCTGGCAGTTAGAGTTCGACTGGAAGTGGTTGTAGAGGTTGTGGATATGGTGATTTTGGGAAAGAGTGATTGTACCAGAAGAGTGGTGCTACTCAAGGTTGTTAGACGATGCCATTGGGATGAGGTTAAAGATTGTTACATCCAGTGAAGGATACACTTATGGAGAGTAATGTTGGGTCATCGACAGTGATATGTACTTTTCTATTAGCTTGTACATTATCTATTGCCTTTTTTGATATAGGTTCATCTCATTCTTTTATATATAAAAATCTTGTTAATGTTCTGAGCCTATAGGTGGAGGTCTTAGGTGGAGTAATGAATATCGACACACCATTAGGAACATAGTCTAGATATATCAATTTATGAATGGGATGTTCAACATATATTAGAGAGTATCATTTTCTTTGGGATCTAAATGTCATTGATATGAAAAGCTTCGACCTGATTATGGTTATGGACTGGTCAGTCGCATTCCAAGACCACATCATTTGTTATCACAAGATAGTAACCTTTTTATCTCTTAATGGTGACTATTATGTCCATCAAAGAGATTAGGATAACTAGGAGATCCAAGAATTGATAATAACTTAGTAACTGGGAGAGATCATAGCCTTAGTTTATAATCTTTTTCTCGATGATGGGAGTTGTAGGAAAGATGTCCTTCCACTAGTAGTTGAACTATTTCAGGATTTTTTTCCAGAAGACTTCATAGAGATTCCACTAGAGAGAGATGTGTATTTCACTATTGATCTCATGTTTGGGGCGGAGCATGTATCTATTCTGCCTTACAGAATGGAACCGACTAATCTTAAAGCACTCAATACTCAGTTGGAAGAATAGGAGGACAAGGGGTTTATCTGTCCATGTATGTTTCCTTGTAGATCTTCTATGTTGTTTGCAATGAAGGATGAAGGGATTTTACATTTTTCTGATGATTACTGGATGCTAAAAAGATGATTGTGAAGAACCTATATCCACTTCCATGTATTGATGACCTCTTTGACCAGCTAAAGGGGGCTTGTGTGTTCTCAAATATTTATTTGAGATCAGGGTATCATCAGGTGATATTTTGGACTTCTGATATACTAAGGACTACATTTAGAAAAAGGTATAGCCTTTATGAGTTTACTGTAATGCTATTTCGGTTAAAAAATTCTCCAAAAGTGTTTATGGTCTTCATGAACAGGATTTGTCATCCGTACCTGGATTAGTTTGTGGGGGTGTTCGTGGACAACATCTTCGTGTACTCTAAGTCTTATGACGACCATGCCCAATATCTTTACAACATCCTAAGTACACTGAAAAAACATCATTTATATGCCATGTTATCTATGTGTTGGTTTTGAATTGACCGGCTACACTTAATAATATATATTATATAATATATACCATATAATATATAACATATAATATATAAGACATAATATATAATACATAATATCTAATACATAATATCTAATACATAATATATAACAGATAATATATAATACATAATATATCATATATCATATATCATCTATCATATATAATATATAATATATAATATATAAGTAACGTATAAATAATAAATTAATTAAAAAATCATTTAATATATGATAAATAAATAACAAATTAATAATAAATTATAAATAATAGATAAATAAATAAATAATAACAAATAAATAATAAATAATAAATAATAAATAACAAATAATAGTTAATAATTAGTAATTAATAATTAGTAAATACTAAATTGTTAATAATTAATAATTAATAATTAACAATAACTAATAATTAATAAGTGATCATGATGAATTAATATTTCATATTAATTATTTAATATTTAAAAAATTATAAAAAGTAATAAAAATTTAATAAATTATTAATAATTAATTAATAATAAATTAATTAATAATGAATATTGAATAAATAAATAAATAATGAATAATAAACTAATAATAACGTAATATTCATTAAATTAAAAATCAATTAATAAATAATTAATAATTAATAATTAATAATTAATAATTAATAAATAGATAAATAGATAAATAAATACCTAAATAAATATATAAGTAAATAATTAAATAATAATTAATTAATAATTAATAATTAATAATAACTAATAATTAATAATTGATAATTATAAAATTAATAATTAATAATTATTAATTAATATTTAAATTTTAATATTTAATATGAAATTTTTAATATTTAATATTTAATAAATATTTAATATTTAATTAATATTTAATTAACAAATAATCGATCAATTATAAATTAATAATATATAAATAAATTAATAATAAAGAATAAATATTCAATAATCAATAATCAATAATCAATAATCAATAATGAATAATAAATAAATACATACATAAATACATAAAAATTAATTAATAATTAATAATAACGAATAACTTATAATTAATAATTCATAATTAATTAATAATATATATTTAATTAATAATTTATAATTTATAATTAATTAATAATTTATAATTAATTAATAATTTATAATTTATAATTAATAAATAAACAATGAAAAAAAATAAATAATAAATAAATAAATAATGAATAATAAAAAAATAATTTATAATTAATAATTAATTAATAAATTAAAAGTAAATTGATAATTAATGTGTATAAAATAACTAAATAATAAAAAAATAAAAAAATATTAAATATTAAATAAATAAATAAATAATAAATAAATAATAAATAATTATTATTAATTATTTATTATTAATTAATATTAACTAAATTAATAAATAATAATAATAATTAATTAATTAATTAATTAAATCATAAATCGTTAAGAACCTCCAAAAACCCTAAAAACAATAAAATTACCATAAAATATGAACTGAGACAACTTTTTCAATGCCACAACCAGTCAAATTGAAGATTGTGAAATGAGAATCGATATGATATGTTTTACGAGCCAAATAAACACCTCGATCAAAAGTTATAACTGTTTGAATTTTAAGAAATCAGAGTCTCTAACTAAAACCTCTGTTTAAGCGGCCTTCTGGGCCTTTCTGGGGGAATAAAAAGGGGGTACAATACTCTAGGAGTTGATATCAGACCTAAGAGGCATAAAGCTCATCGTAGGCTTCAATTTGATATGTCCTAGAGACCAGACAGACACCCGGATTAAATGTTATGGTTTTTTGAAGTTCGAGTTCGATTTTTAACTTTTTGAATTTTTAATATATATTTTCCGTTGGTTATCAGATGATTTAAATCTCACTTGGTTTTTTCTCATTTGATAAACTTCTTTTTGACTGGTTGTGGAGCTGAAATGGACTCCCAGATAAGAAGTTATGGTCATTTGATGCCGAAGACTGTTCATCTACTTATTGAATATTTGTTTTCAGTTTAAAAATATGATTAACTAATAATTGTAAATATTAAAAAATTTACACATTATAAATATATAAAATTATCAATAACAAACTATATTTGATTGTAAATAATAAAAAATAATAATAAATAAATATTTTTTAAAAATTTTCTAAAAAACAATTTCTTAAATTTTGTAGTTGTTTTCAAAAACCTGCCTCTATTTCGGTGCATTTTTTAAAAAACCCACCTTTGAAAAAATTGAAATTTTATTTAGGAGATATTTTTAAGAAAAAATAAAAAAACCAAAAAATTAGCGGTAATTTTTAAAACCGCCTCTACAATACTGTTTTCTTGTAGTGAAGTCCTAAAATTCTCATTTTGAGTAAATATTTAAGGGTTAACGTAATGACTTAAATACTATATGATTTGTTTAAAGTGCTCTTGGTATGAAAAATTCACCTTGAATATCCATCTTCTAGTCTAATAGATCGTGTGTAAATAGATCAAAGCACCACCAATGGATGATATTATTCTTATGAAATTGAAATAAATCAAGTAGTTTTATTTTTTAAATTGTTATCTGTATAGTAATGAAATCCATAAAAAATATAAATGGAATTTTCAAACAAATACGTTATCCTTTGATTTTTCTTTCTGAGAAATCAATGGTCTTTTAACCAATCACAAATTTATTATCATCTGGTGGTTAACTTTCTGATGACCATGTTTTCTGTCACTCTCTATCAGAACTTGATGGTTAGAGTTTTTTTTACATCCACATAGTTTCACTTGGCACTAATGTTATCTTATTTGAATGCCTAATTTTGTGGTACCCTTAACATTTCTCTTTCCCTATTTTTAACAAGAAGTTTTATTAATCCTTTTTATGATGCAATATTTCCCTAAAGGTATTCTATGATTTCAACTCCATGATTTCCAATCATAAGTTTATTTTTCAGGGATTAAATTTATTTAAGTATGGGAGAATTTAACACCCCAATATTTTGTGTTATGTATCTTTTAAATTTAACGTATTCGATAACTTATATTGTATGCAACACTGATTTTAAACCCATAATCACAACAGGAAAACATGCATTTCGTGGCGGTTTTTTCGTGGTGGTTTAAAAAAAACCGTGAAATGTGTTTATTTTTTTAATTTTTCAATTTTTTCGTGGAATAGCGGCGGTTTGGGTAAAACCGCCCCGAAATGGAAGGAAAAAAATAATAAAACAAACGAAACTACAAAATCACTGAAACGACGATAACTTTTGATTCGGGCGTCCGTTGGAACGCCACAACCAGTCAAATAGAAGCACATATAGAGATATAGTGGAACGTATAATCAAAACTGTGAGAAGGTCTAAGGTGCAGAAGATATGAGAGTTATAAGAAATTTGAAAAAAGTTCTCCAACTTCAAACGGCCATAACATTCAATCTGGTTGTCCGTTTGGGCTCTACCACATATCAAATCGATTCCAGCGAAGAGAGATACAGAATATTTTGATAGAAGGAAGCATCTTTCACGTTTTTCAACCCCAAATCCCCCTCCTAAGGCATCTGAAACCTCATTTCTGTCACCGGTGTCTAGTCGAACTTGTCTTCAAACGGACCTAACCTTCAATCTGCGTGTCAGTTCGGACCTCTCCGCCTGCCAAATCATTGTTCATTGTATGGGCTCCAGTTTGACTGGTCGTGGTACCCACATGGACTCCTGGATCATAAGTTATTCCCTTTTTAGTGGGTATTAGGTTTGTTATGTTTTTCGATGCCTCATTTCTAACACCCGTTCTCCGTTAGCATTTTTTTAAATGGTAGTAACTCTCGATCCACCAGTCCATTCGATCTCTTTCACCTATCAGCCTGAAGATCATTTTAGGATCTTTGATTTTACTGGCTGTGGATCTGCTACGGATTCTCGGATCATAAGTTATCTCTATCAATGTGAGTCCAATGTTTTCGTCACTTTATGACCGTTTTGACGGGTTTAAATGGTTTCTCAATTTATTACCATTTATTTGGGTTTCCATGACTCGTTATCTTTGTCAATGGTTTTTTGTGGGTTATTATGATGATTATGTGGAATTCTTAAGGGGTTTTCTAGAGTTGTCATGAGCTTTCATGCATTCTCATGCTTTTGAATGCTTCCTTCTTCATGCATCTCCATCAGTTTTCATGCGTTTTCATGATTTTTCATCCCTTATCACGCCTTTTCATACTTTTTCATGTGTTTCATTTATTATATATAATTTATTATTTATAATATACTTTAATTTATTTATTATCAATTATTTGTTATTGGTTATTTGTTATTTATTATTTATATTTATTTATTATTTATTATTATTATTAATAAAATATTATTATTATTATTATTTGTTACTAGTTATTTATTTTTTATTAGATATATTTATTTATTATTTATTATTTATTATTTATTATTTATTATTTATTATTTATTATTTATATTATTTATTATTTATATTATTCATTATTTAAAATTTAAAATTTATTATTTATTAATAATAATAATAATATTTTATTTATTATATATTATATATTATATATTATATATTATATATTATATATTGTATATTGTATATTGTATATTATTCTTTATTTATTATTATTTATTATTTATTATTTATTATTTATTATTTATTATTTATTATTTACTATTTATTATTTATTATTTATTAATTGTTATTTGTTATTTATATTATTTATTATTTAAAATTTATTATATATTATATATTATTATTAATATTAATATTTTATTTTTTATATTTTTTATTTTTTATTTTTTATATTATATATTATATATTATATATTAAATATCATATGTTATTATTTATTTATTATTATTTATTATTTATTATTTATTATTTATTATTTATTATTATTTATTTATTTATTTATTTATTATTTATTATTTATTATTATTTGTTATCTGTTACTTCTTATTATTTATTTATTATTATTTATTGTTTATTATTTATTATTTATTATTTATTATTATTTATTATTATTTATTATTTATTATTTATTATTAATTTATTTATTGTTTATTGTTTATTATTACTTATTATTTATTATTTATTATTTATTATTATTTATTATTATTTAATTATTATTTAATATTTATTCTTTATTATTTGTTTATTATTATTTATTATTATTTATTATTTATTATTAATTGTTTATTGTTTATTGATTATTGTTTTTTATTTATTATTTATTATTTGTTATTTATTATTTAATATTTAATATTTAATATTTAATATTTTTTATTATTATTTATTATTTATTATTTATTATTATTTATTATTTATTGTTTATTTTCTATTGTTTTTTATTTATTGTTTTTTATTTATTATTTATTATTTATTATTTATTATTTATATATTTATAAATATTTATTATGTGTTATTTATTATTTATTTATTATTTATTTTTTTTATTTTTTATTTTTTATTTATTATTTATTATTATTATTATTATTATTATTATTATTTTTAATTTTTTATTTTTTATTTTGTTATTATTATTAATTATTATTTACTCTTTATTATTTATTATTTATTGTTTTTTATTTATTGTTTTTTATTTATTGTTTTTTATTTTTTATTTTTTATTCATTATTTATTATGTATTATGTATTATTTTTTATTTATTAGTTTTTGTTTATTGTTTATTGTTTACTATTTGTTGTTTATTATTTTTTGTATTATTGTTTTATTATATTATTATTTTATTTAATAAATATTATTATTTTATTATTTTGTTTTCATTATTTTATAATTTATGTAAATATAATTATAATTTATTTGTTATTTATTATAATAAACAGTAAATAATAAATAAATAAATAAATAACTCAATAAATAACTAATAAATCAATAATTATTAATTATTAATTATTAATTATTAGTTATTCATTATTGCTTATTGTTTAATTATTATTGAGTTAATATCTATTAGTTGTGTATTATTTGTTTTTTCAATTAGTATATATAAGTATATTAAATTCGGTTTATTTACCACATGACGAGCTTGCGGGAGTGGTAATGTCTTTGGAAAATATGCAAAAGGTTAGGGGTTCAAATCTCACCAAACGTAGTATTTCTTTATATTGCATGGGCAATGTGTATGCATGGATAAAGTAAATAAAGTAATGCGAATTAAATAAAATAAATTAATTAAATATGAAATAAATAAAATAAAAACGAAATAAATAAAATAAATACAAAATAAATAAAATAAATACAAAATAAATAAAGTAAATACAAAATAAATAAAATAAATACAAAATAAATAAAATAAATACGAAATAAATAAACTAAAAGAAAATAAATAAAATAAAAGAAAATAAAAAAAATAAAATAAATCTAATAAATATAATACATAAATAAAATAAATAAATGAATGAATAATAGTTAAAAAAATTCAAAAAAATTCAAAAAAATTCAAAAAACCACCGCGAAATGTTCTACGAAGATTTAGAAAACTGCAACGAAAAGTTTCCTGACGCACAATTTAGCGACAGTTTTTCAAAACCGCCACAAATCGAATTAGCGTCGCATTAAACCGCCATGAAACGGAAAAAACACCGTCGCTAAATCTGTATTTTTCCGTAGTGAATATGCTATTAAAATGTGTTGATCATTACCTTGTCGTTAAATTTATGGGAATGAATAGTATTAACCACATTATGAAATGTATATTTTGAAATTCAAAAAAATTATTTTTATAGTCATATAATAAGAATAAATCATGTTTTACACAAAAATGACTACATTTATATAAAGACAACTTTACCACCTTTTAATGGAAAACTTTTTTTAAAATTAAATTTTAACATTTTTATAAATTCAATTGAAGAAAATAAACTTCATTTTTAATATTATAATATAAAAATTATCTTAGGATGAAATTTTATTATTTTTATGAAAATATTTACTTTCCAATGAATAGTGAAAAATACTGATTTTTATAAAACTGTGAATTTTTTATATTAAAATCCTATTTATGATTTGAATTTTCTCTAACCTATGAAATTATAAATAAAATTTAGGTATCTCATAAATTAGAATATTATATATTTATATCATGGAATATGAAACTTAATGTATTTAAATGAGAAATTAAGTTATGATATTTCTGTGAAACGTAAATATTTATTTACAATTTTATAACTAATATAATGTTTTAAAAGAAAATTTAATTTCACAAAATATATGAATAAATTAATAATTTATTATCTTATAATTATAATATAATTTTATGAGACCTTAATTATTTTTTTAATTTTTCATAAAAGTAGTTATAATTTTTAAATTTGTATATTTTAGTAAAAGATAGGTTTTTTTAATTTAATTTCTCACATTTAGAAAGTTATTTTAATAAATTTGAGTCCATTTTGGAATTCTACATGTCTAAATATGGGCAGGGAAACTTTTTCTGATTTTTCAAATATAATTGATGTTTTGGTGAATAGTGAAATACAGTAATTTATGGTATTTAACAAATACATGAATTATTGAGTCATAAATTATGTATATATTATGTAAGCACCTAATCTCAAACTATACTGAATAATTTTAATATATTTAGTGATAATATTAAAACTATTGATAGTCTTGTGCCCAAATAATAAACTAATGAATTAAAAAATCAAGAAAACACTCCTCTCTTCCACTATAAATATCACATCTCACCACCTCTTCTCCTCACACCATCAAAGCATTGAATCTTTTTCAATTTTTGCACAATAAAACTCTTAAACCTCTCACCCATGTTCTGTTCTTTTTTTCCTCACCCAAAATACAAATTCAATATACCTTAAAGAAGCCCTTAAGAAGATAAATTCAAATGTAAAATCCCCTTCCAATCTTTTAATTTCATTTTAATTAATTTATTTTCTTATCCTTTACCCACCTACCTATACAAATGTGGCATGATAACTCTAGTATATTTTACATACTGGAATCTTATTATCATAATGGAATATTATCCATCAATTCTCTTCTATTCCCCTTTTATTCTAAATAATAAAACATCATCCATGAGGTGCCAATTTACCACCTTTATGGATGACGATTTTTATAATTTCACTTGCACCTTCAATGTTGGTCATGAGATAATTTATATAATTAAAAAAGACTATAATATATGTATTTTTTTCACTTCTTCCTTCAAGGGTGGTCATAAAAAAATAATAGTTAAATAAAACTATAATAATTGTATTATAACTTATTTAATGTTCTGGAATAACTATATGTACTTAATATTATTTAATAAAACCAAACTAGTTCCTGATGATCGAAAAAATGCTAAAATAATCTAAACAGTCATCATTAATTTTTTATCTATTGAATAATACCCATATATGGGAACTAGATTATATAAAATACCATTTAGTATTTTCAATGTTCATTAATAACCTAAATTTCAATTCTGGATAATTATTTCCAATTTACTTGATCTTTCATACATGTATACAGGTGAACGAATCATGAAAACCAAGGAAACGAACACTCCCAAACAGAAAAATTAAATCTTCTAACTCAAAAAAATACTTAAATGAACTGAATAAAATTATTATAAATCAAATAAATTTTGAAGAGGTTATTAATTAAATTATTAATGAATCTAATTTCATTATCTTGTATATTCAGAGCAAGTGTAGAAAACTTTTGGACATAAGCTAAGGGGTTTCTCATCTCACATTTATTTATGTGAGATTTCCATTATTCATCACTTATATCTTGTTTGTGCTGTATGTATACTACCTTTTGATATAAAATATAATGAATATCTTTATCTTCATGGTATTAAATATTTAATTTTATAATAATTAATTTTTCATCCATACTATTCAATTGATTGGAAAGTGGTAAGGATTCTTCCCAAACCTCCATTTTTCATTCTGGTTGCGCTTTCTCTCTCGTTACCCCAATGTAATTATTAATTATTCTTATGTAATCTTCCTTCATAGTGTGATAATGTTAGAAAAATATGTATCAATATCAATTATTATTTAATTGGTGGGGAAATAAATGTTATATAAGGATCCCTTTTCAATTCCTCTAAATAAACAAGCCTGATTAAAGGGAATTTCCCAGTCAATTACCCAATAGCAAGTACACTCCACAATCTATTTTAATCCATAAATATTTTTATAAAATATATATTTTTATTATGTAAAAATATCTTAGTTAAATTATGTTTTTATGATAATAATTTTTCCTTTTTATTATTCAAAGACTCATTTGTATTTTCACTTAAATTTCACTAAAGTGGCTCATTTCTAAAGTTTCTTTAACACTATTGTTACGTGTTTTCACTTATTTTCCCAAATATCAGTATGAATATTCTGTTAATATTTTGAAAATATAATTTCTTTCCATTTTCTTCTCTAGGATATACCTGTTTATATTCTGATTTTTATAAAAAATACAAAATATTTTCCAAAAGAACTCCTCTTTCCAAATAAATATGGTTTTTTCAATTAATAATTTTTAGTAATTTTATTTGATTATTTTAATCTATTTAAACACCCTACATTTATTATTATTTTTATTTGATATTTATCTATTATTTTAGCATCTATTATATTTTATTGAATGGTTTATGATTATTTTGACTAGGGATGTACTGCCTTGATACCATTCATTGCATTACTTTGGATAATTTGCGATTATGTTTACTGATTGGTAATATTATTTACATTTCATATGATATTTTCAATATGAATGTATTTGTTTATTATATTTCACCCCTTTCATTTGAGGAATTTATTGGACATAGTAACTGATGTCTGGGGACTATTACTGCCCCTCAATGAATCAGTAGGTCTAATGAGACAAACTATAATGGTTTTTAACATTTTTGTGTGTCGTGTCTTGGATAAAGCCTTGATGTTATATTCATGATGTCTAGTATTATGCATTCTTTCATTATGATATTAGTAATTGATAATAAATGTGATTATTCAACTAGAATAATATAAATGGTTATGTTTCATTCCCATGTGATAATTTATATTATTTATTTAGCTTTTATTCCTTCGATATTATGATCATGGTTGTGTCCTAATGACA
Organism: Viscum album; assembly: GCA_963277665.1. Classification (NCBI taxonomy): domain Eukaryota; kingdom Viridiplantae; phylum Streptophyta; class Magnoliopsida; order Santalales; family Viscaceae; genus Viscum; species Viscum album. The sequence continues at coordinate 129,277,198 of OY728134.1, read as the reverse complement.
TGTGTTGTTAGATATTCACTTTTTTTTATTGTTTATGTTTATATCATCTACAGTATTTTTTTCCTTTACTGAGCATCTGAGATCACCCCTTTTTATGTTTTATTTCTCCCCAGGATGCCAAGATGTATTTTGTAACTAATTTGTTGGGATAAGATAAGAGAAAGAAAGTTTTTCAAAGGAAGTTAATATGTTATTTTTACATTCAAGTTTTAATGGGAGGAATATTTTTTTATCTGGTTTTCCAATGCTAATAAACTATTCGGTCCTTTGGGATGTGAAATACATATAAATTATACCAATGTAATAATATAAGGCACCAGATCTGATATACTAGTGTTGGGGTCATTAAAAATTAATTCAACATTAAGAAAATGGTTTTAAAATAAATTTTTTTTCCTATTATCATCATTTTTACTGATATCAATGACCTCTTTCGTGCTTCTTTAGTTTATGGTTTTATGGCTTTTATCTTACTCTAGATCACCCACTTACTTATAATCAGTGATCTTTATCAATATCTTTTATTTTTTACCCTTTTATTCCATGTCCATGTTTTCATGTCACATATGTTCTCCTATATGGAATCCTAGTTATGTGTTACTTTGGGAAACTTTTATTTTTATAACTTCCCCTTTTTGAAGGAAGTTTTATTATTTATTTTTATGATGTGGGTTTCTATGAATGGAATTTTCATGTATTAAAAAATTGATAACCCATATGAATTTCGAGGGAAAATCATTTTAAGGGAGTATAACATAAAACCACGTGATTTTTTGAATTTTTTTTCAAAATTATTTAATATATTAAATGTTTTTAATTTCACACAACCCTGAATATAGTTTGTGTTATATGAATGAACTAATCTTGGAATGTGTTTCATGCAAAACAAAGTTAATATTTCACTACATGAAAAACCTATATTAGCTTGAAGTACTAGAAAAACTATGTTTAGATTATGTGACACACAATTCCAAAGATTCGTCGATAGCTCGCATTACATGTAAGGCCAATTTTTACTAAACTAAAATACAATATAAATATTATTATTAAAAAACTACTATAGATACCACCTTTCCATTGAAAATTTAGTTATGAATAATATTAAATAAATTTTTGAATTATTATTTAAACATTTATATAAAAATAATCCTTTCATTATCAATTAATTGAATTGAATGACAAAATTATTTTAAAATACTAAAATTACTTTTCTAATAAAACTATTTTTCTATGAACAAACACAATTTAATTTCAATAAATAAAATAACCCACTTTTGATAAATGTTTTCAAAAAAATTTATATATCTAGTAAATACTTTTTTTAGTCATATAAATATTTTAATGGTATTAGATAAGAATAGATCCAATTCTATGAATAAAAAGGTGAATTTTTTTAAAAGGTTACTTTATCCCCTTTCAATGGAGAACCAATTATAAATATAAATTTTTAAACATTAATAATTTATATTTTATAAAATAATATTTGTTTTTAAATTGGAATATAAAATTTTAATTTGGGTGATTTTTTGATATTTTTCTGAGAAGTTTCATTTTTTTGATGAATAGTGAAAACAATAAATTTTAATTCCAACCTACTTTTTCATCGAAATAATTTGATGGTTAAAATATATTTTGAATTGGTTTTAAAGTTTAATTATATAAATTTTACCTAATTTATTCCAATTTATTTAATTTTAATTAATTACATATTGAAATTGGATATAAAAACATTTCAAACTTGTGAATATTTTTTATTTAAAAATCCGCATTATTATCTTGTCCAAAGTATTAAATTTAAAATAATTTATACCAAATTTGAAATTGGAATTTGGAAAAATGGATTCAATATTTTTAATAATTATAATTTTTAATTTATAATATGTTAAAGTTATTATTTTAACACAAATATTAGTGAAAGTGATCAAAATTAATTACAGTTATTAAGAAAAAATTAGTATAACAAAGAACTAAACCTTAAACTTAAGGCCTAAAATGACATATACACTTGTAAAAACCCATCATTGGTTCATATTTCAACCAAATAACCCATTTTTTTATATATGGACAATTATTTGATCAACATTACATTGTATAAAAAATAGTGGAATTATGTTTTCACAAATTTATAAGAATGCCACTCATCCAATATAAAAATAAAATCACCCCTCTCACTTATTCAATACTCTCAAGCACTTTGGATCAGAAAAAATATATTATAATATACTATATACATCACTAAATTTATAATATTATCATCCATTTGGGAAAAAATCCTTCCAAGGAATCTCTTTGGTGAAAACCAAAAGGAGTTTCCCAAAGAAGATATAATATCCTTCATCAAGACCTTTTTTATTATATTCATTCTCCACCCCAAAACTCTTCTTATTAGATGTTATATAATAAAAAAATTATAACAAATATACTAATATTATTTTTTTAATTTTTTTACCTAAACATACACACACTTCCATCTAATGGGTAATGAACATACAGATCTTGTATACGGAGAATTATTCCCTCACAAAATGATGTTGTTCATTTTTTAATTATCACCTCTCATGGTTAGGAATTTTGAAAAATAATATATTTTATATTATATTTATTATTTTTTTATGATTCTATACTTATTATATAACCCACACATTAATGATTTTTATTGTTTGTAAATACGATCACTTCATTTGTGGACATGTGGACTACTACATCCTCAAAGTGATGTGATTCATTCACACTTTACATAGAATGTATCTAGGATGGTTTAAGTAACTTTATATGATATATATGACATAATAATTATATTTTTATGATAGTATATATATACATATATTTCATTTACATTATTTCTTTCCATATGGTAAGAAAACATAAAAATATTCAAGCGTATGTATGGCCTATCATATCTATGAATGGTGTATTCCATTTCATATATCTATATTTTATAGATTATTATAAATATTTATATAAATTATATATATGATATATAAATAAAGTTTTAAATTATTTTCATATGAAAATCATCATCTAATTAAGAGGATCCAAAATAACAACTCACAACACAAATGATAAACAAAGTAGTTATTACCTGAAACATTTCTTTAACATGAAATTGATAATAAACAAGTAATATAAAGTCATTATTGAATAATATATGGTATTATATATATTAATATGGTTATTTGGTATATTTATGATAAACTAATATTTATTATACATTAGTTTTGAACTGGTACAAAGAAATTCAAGAGTTAATGGAATCATTTTCTCATCTCACATTTTAAATCTGTGAGATACATGCCATATTCACCACTCATTTATTTTTTTGGAGCACATATTGCCCATGAATGTATTATAATATTATTATACATAATTATATGTGTATTTATATATCCATTTTATGATCTTTATTTAATGTTTTTTATGGTTCAAAAGCTACAAAATTGGTAAAGTAATATTTATCACAAGTTTCCTTCTTTGAGATATATGCCATGTTATGAACCTGTATTTTTATATGATGTGTATATATTGACATTTGACATGTTATATCTTGAATAAAATTATGTAATGATATTTTAATATTTAGTTCATTTTATAATCTCAAGTATATTATGATTCAATGTTACCAATTTTCAAATATTTTATTGCTATAATCACATCATTTATCAAAATTATTTATGATTATGCTTCCAATTAATGAAATAATATGATCAATATCTCAAGAAAACTCATTAATTTTACTTTATTATGGTTATCCATTATATATTAATGTATTATTATGATTATTTAATAATTTTGAACTTAATATAATTAATAAAATATTTGTATGAAAATCTGACTTTATTTCTCCTTTCGCTAAGAAATTATTATTCTTTCATAACATTATTTTCTAATAAAATTTAAAAAATGTTTTAATAATATTATATGATGTTTGAAAGAAATTTTTAGTCATGTTTAACCTTTTTAAAAATTTATTTTAAAAGGAATATTCTTTTTTTTAGACATGCAACTTTTCAAAACATTTTAAGGTGAAAAAGGAATGTACGACATGTGTGGAATTATCTGTTTTCATAACCATAATTTCCTTGAATATTACTTTTTATCTTAATAAGTTTATTTTTAAATAAAAAATTTACTTAATTTTATAGAAATGTTTTGTTTTTAATGTGGGATTGAATGAAAATGGCTTTAAAAAATGTTCTATGTTTTAGAAGTGTTTTAAATGATTTTAAAGATTCCTTTATATGTTTTCAAAAGGTTATTTTCAATGAAAATTATTTCAATTATTATTATTATATTTATCAGTTTTAAAAACCATTTTTTATAAAAGGGTTTCTAAAATGATTTAAATACATATTTTTTTTCATATTTTCTCAAGGAAAATGGTTTTCAAAATGTGTTCAATATTTTTTAGGAATTTGCAATGTGTTTTTAAAGGAAATGTATTAAAAATATTTTTAAGATTATTTAATAAGATTTAAAAGATATTTTAAAATAAAAAGTTTTTAAAATTTATTTATTTTTAAAAAAATTCATTTTTAAAGTGTAAATGGTATTTTCCTAATGAAATTTTTTAAATGAAATTATTAACCCTTCTTTATATGAAAATGGTTTTTTGAAATGGTTTCAGAGAAAGGACCTTGAAATAAAGAATATTTTCCTTAAGAAATGTTACATGTGATCTTTAAAAATCATTCTCTATCTAAGATTACATACCTTTTTATAGTTTAGGATTTTTTAGGAACAGTATCTATGAATACAATTCATATTATTTATTGAATAGATTATGTTTTGATGGAATGATGTTTACGACACCCGTTTCTCTTACATTGTTTATATGATTTAAAAACCAACATCTTTTAATAGGCCATACCTTAATGAAATGATTATCAGACATATCTATATTCTATATGTAATGATATGATGCAATTTTTACGATACACAATTAATTTCATGGGTTACAATATGATGATTGTTTATAATCTTGTGGAACATGAATGTTTTTTTATTTTGTGATGGTTCAGACATATATATCCCTCAAATTCATTGTATAATGATGGATGACTGATGAGTATAATTGTTATGTATGAACCTTATTACATGTTCAAAAAGTCATGTGTCAACATGATTACTTTTTCACAATGTTATGCATGAACCAAATTACATGTTCACAATGATTTGTATGGAACTAGTTACATGTCCATAAGTTTATGACGGAACCTGATTACATGTTAAAAATGTTATGATTGAACCATATTACATGTTCACAATTTTATGTGTAAACCTTATTACAAGCTCATATTGTTATGTATGGACCTAGTTGCATGTCCATAATTTTATGCATGAACCAGATCACTTGTTCACTATATTATGCATGAACCTGATTACATGTTCATAAAATTTTACTTGCAATTAGTTACATGTCCCTAAGATTATGTAGGGGCTTATTTAATGTCCTTAACTTAATGATTGAACCTGTTTCCCCTTAATCATTGTCGCAATTTTATAAGATGATGATGTATGCCACAATTCCATGTATTATTCTCATGTTATTCTTTAATGTCTTATGCTCTCGATTACCTTATCCTTCATGTCTTATGAATATCAAATATTTATTTCTTGGCTCTTTATTATATTCTTTGATATGTAGGGTATGATCTTATAAAGATATGATCAAGTTATTATACCCTTGTGCTCATGATTATGCTTACATGTCTCCTTATTTACCATTTCTCAAAATCTGATCACAACCCTTTCTTATCTTTCCATTCCCCATGTTATGAAGAAATTATTTTAAGTAGGATTTCTAAATGGGAATATCCTCATAGAGATATTCAAGATCTTTCACCAAATTAGAAGAATGTGTTCCATGTTTCTAAATACAGTAAACTGTTATGGTCCCTGGGCATGTATTTTTTTGTAATTTGATTAATATTTATCTAAAATGAAGTAATATAAATTTATTTTAATCCTAGTTTACTATAATTTATGTATTAAATTGGAAATATAAATTAAATAGAATATATAATATTCTTTTACCCTATATATTATTCATAATTTCATTCTTTATATCCAGGGAAATGATAAAAATAAAAGGGTGGGCTCAGATTCCCAACATGGGTCATGTACAAAAAATATTCATAAGTAAATAAGGCGTAATAAATATGACATGGTAAATAACTTGAAACACATGAAATTTAATCAGTAACTTGGGAATTAAATGAATCCAAGAATAATATCAATGTAGTAATCTCAGGGATAACAATAATTGTATTCTCAAATAAGTAAATGCACACTATAGTACATCGTGATCCCTAATATCTTGATATATATACCATTAAAAACTGATGCTAATATAGTTTAAAACTACAGGTGAATACCCAATTAATTTATCTAACTGATTCATCCCGTGGGACATATTGATGCATCAAGGGGATATATAATTGTGAGCCCCACTCTTCACTTCTTGTAGAATGCATTCCTTCTTTACTAAATACCTAATTTATTTCCTAAGCATTATGCCTTATTAAAAAAATTATTAGGCAAATAATATTGATTATTAATAATTCAATAATCAATCAAATAACATTCAAAGTAAAACCTTGTATATAAAATTGGTATACAGTTTAAGAAATAATCAATTCCATGATATAAAGAATGTAGATATTTAATATAAATGTGAGTTTTAGTGATTAATGATAGCAAACACATAAAATAGTGAATATATACACTACATAATGGTACATGGGTGCATGTTACCAAATATGACTCAATAGAGTGGAAATATTGACAAAATATCTTACCTCTAGTTTGACTAGCCATGTAGGTGTTGTAAAATACTATATAATAAATATAAACTAATTATAATTATATATTAAAATAATATATATTTTAATAAGTTCACATATGATCCATTTATTATATTTTATCACCTATTTTTTAATAATCTATTGTTATTATCATTATTTCAGGTGTCAACAGGTATGTTTTTAAGTTATTTTTGATTCAATAGTCTCATCCCTTTCATCATTATCATGCTTCTATCATCTCCAAAATGTAAATAAATATAGAAATATAATGTATATAATATAAATATTTACATTCAAATATAAAATATAGTGATATAAAAATGATTTATACCATTCATAGAGATGGTAGGTCGTACATATTCAAAAACACTATTTTCACTTTTCGATAGATGGAATTAAAGAAATTTGAATAATTATTATTATTTACAGAATAATAATTATTTCATATATATAATATATATTAATTAAATATAACTTTATTACAATCCAATTAAGTAACAAATGAAAAATGGATCACATAGATTCATGGAGGTGGTAGTTCATACATTCGCACAATAAACAATGTAATTTTCCAATGGATGAGATGATAAAAAGGTATATTTGATATTATTATTCCAAGATTACATTTATTTCATAAATAAAAAATATATAATTAGTTTTATACTTTGAACAATTCAATTAAAGTGTGGAAGGAAAATGAATTACACCTCTATGTAGAGACGGTAAGTCACACTTATGCACGAGTGAGGTTTTAACTTTTCATAGGACAAAAAATTGATGGAATTTTGTTATAACTTAATAAAAATAACATATAATTAAATTTATTGTACTATATTTATTTATTTAGTATTTTTAAAACACATTAAGAGGATTTAAGAGAATAAATAAACTACAAAGAGTCAGTAAAGACGATTACCTCTTCTTCGGCAGACAACATTTAGATCGCTTCTTAAGGGACATTGGGTTGGTCTTTTGGAAAGAAAAAAACCAATAAAAATGTATAATTATATTTATAATAATAATGGGTAGATTTTGGTCAATATATATGGCTTAAATTTTTAAAAAAATGACAAAGGAGAGGTGTCCTTTTGTAATTGAAGGGAGGGGTATTCTTGGAATTTCTTGAAGTATTAAATTAATATAAAGTAGTTTTCATTCCAAAATGGATCAAATTTGATATAATTCAAATATATGATTATTATATGTTTCAAAAATATCATAAATAAAATTTTAAATGTTTTTGTTGTTTTTAACCATTATATTTTAGTATGAACCCCATATTTACCCTTATGACAATTACTATAATTTTAATGTTTTCTACTATTTAAGGGTTAATAATGTTTCTATAAAACTAAAAACGACCCATAAATGGTCCATGGTTCTCATTTAAAACCACATCCCATTTATTTTTCCATAATTAAATATTTTTATGAATTTTAAATCATTTAATAAAATATTATTCATTATTAAATATTTTATGTCTGCTTTGACAATATTTAGTTAATATGACATTAAATGCATCAATAAAAATATGAAATTTTAATATTATAATTTAATACTTCCCTAAAATTGTATATAGTTATATAAAATTAATTTCAAATATTAATTTACACAAATTATATATGTTTTAGTATTTTTTATATCATCTATTTTAATTTTTTATGAATTAAATAAATGTTGTGTGAGCATTGGGAAATAATCTAAGGTAATTTTTTAATCTTTTTAAATGAAAAATGAATTTTCATGAAAAATAAAAAAACATTTATATTTAAAATTGATATTTATGAAAAGAAATATACTCATTTTAACCTAATATAAAATACTAAAATTTAATAAAACAAAGAGAATGTAATTTTTTATGATTTTTTAAATAAAATAATGTAAAAGACCAAATCATTGAAAAATTGAAACATAATTCAATATATTATAATTTTAGTTGATTATTTATAATATATAGTTTTAAAATTTAATCAATTCATGTGTTAGGTTCATTGTTTAGTTAGTATCATATTATTTTTAAGCTTAATTACTTGATTTACCCTTTATTATGGTAACAAAAACTACAAAGGTTTCTATTCATAATGTCCAAAAATAAAAAGGACCTAATTAAAAAATATGGACCTTATAATTCCAAATATTCAATTTATTTTTCAATATTAAAGTTGTTTTAGTGGATGTAATTAATTTAAAATCAAAACAGAATACGCAATGAAAAATAGTTTTTCAAAAAACTACCTTTTATGTATAATAAAATTTTTATACAAAATTAAACCATAAAATTTATTTTAATAAAATTTATTGGGTAAATTATAACATCATATATCTAATTCCTCTTTTTAACCACTTTAAAAAAAATGCAACCTTGTATATTCTTGAAACAAAAATACAGTTTTGAATAAATAGTTGTATTTTTAACTATTCATTGGATAATCAATCATTTCATAAAAATACAAAAAAACACAATAAGATATTTTTTATATTATTATATAAAATATATAGTTCATTTTTTGCAAATAAAGGTTCTAATTTTATCGATAATTAATTATATTATATTCTCATAGAAAGTTATAAGAATAATTTTTGGAGAAAATGTATTTTTGAAAAATAAAATAAATTTACAAAAATTTGATTTTTTATTTCATATGAATTAATCAATAATTTATTATTTATTTTAAAATTTATATATATTTCATAATTTTTTAATTATTTTTATACCCTCCAATTCAATGAAAAGGTTTTATAGGTCATATTCAGTTAATAATATTTTATGCTTCGTTTAAGATCGGGGTTGTGTATCGTATAATCTATCAAACATAATGTGTTTTAAATTCCTAGTTTGTTAAATTATTACTAAATTCAATAATTTACATACCTGAAATTTGAAATTGTTCTTTGAAATAAAGGGTTTGACATTTAAAACTAATTCGTGGAAAACTCTCATTATATAAAGGGTAAATAAAACTTCCCCATAAAAAGTGGGAAATGGAAGTATGAAGGTCTCAAAAAACATGATATCCAAATAATATATCACTCTTTAGTTGTTATAATATGGATATGGATGATAAAAAAACTCTTAATGGATTATAAAGAGCGATGGAGAACATGATCAGAATAATGTTAATGACGACAAAACCATAAATCTCTGATGGGTGAAAAGACCATCAACTCTTGGAAAACGGTCATAATAGGGTAATATTTTTGAGTCAAGATACTTTTCCTAGAGTTTAATAATTCATATAACCTCTAGTATAAGAAAATATGGAAATATACTTACTATATATATTTCTATATCATAAACATAATTTCATCCGTCGGTTATGCTTGGATCAAATTCCACTTTATCTATTATTCAATGTAATGAATATATATGATAAATTTTTTATACATGAATCACTAAAATTAACTTTTAATTAATCATAAGAACCATAAAAGAATGAAAATTCTTTTTTATGGTCTCTATATATTTTTTAAAACCAAAATGGTTTGTATAAGTTCTCCAGTAATAAATTAATTTCAAAAATCTCAATAATAACCCCCAATGTTCAACTTAGTCTACTACATAAATAGTTAACCTTAAGAATCCTTTAAAATATTTCTGATCAAATTAAAAATCCCAAATCATTTGACATATATATTTTGTCATATATTTATTCCTAGACAACACAAAGTATCTCATTGTGTCAAATACCAAACATATAAACACAATTATAGCCTGAATCACTATAACGACTCAATGAAAACCTAAATGTGTAAAAAAATTAAATTTATCATTTTTACTTAAATAAAATCATATATTATCCATAAATCTAAAAATATAGTAAAATAAATTACTTTTTCAATGAATCACTAATAATTTTCAATGTCACCAATATTATCACATTACTTCATTAGTGTTAATCTTCTCATTATCCAAATAAGAATTATTAACTCAACATCTGAAACATATTAAGTGTTATATTTCCCTTTTTCATGTATTTTAAAAAAATATAACTCTACCACTAAATCACATTTATTGGTTTCCAGTTCTATTCTAGATATTCTTTCAAATCTATATGTAAAACTATTATAGCACAATCATTATATGTTTTGGAATTATTTTAACAAAAATATAATATATAAATATAAATCATAAACCTAAATACAAAATAAACATAATCATTTCACTTTGGCTATAGTAATATCAGAATATTTTTCTTCTCCCATTTCATTTTAAATAATTATATTCCCTTGATTCATGATACATTGGTTTGAATAATTCATCATCTGTTTATAATTGAAACACTGATCATTAGCATTTTTTGTTACCCTTGACTTTACTTGTTTGATTTCCATTCCCTCAACACATAAAGAAAACTCCCAACCCCTTTAAAAAATTATCATTGTGTTTTTTTCACAAATATCATATCATGGAAGTTTCATTCTTCCTATATTCTCACCCACCTTATTTATTTTTCCATAGGACTCAACCATCCTCTTCTTCTATTGATTTCCTTTAAAAATATATAAATCAGAGAATTATTTATCTATCGTGATGAAACTTGATAATATATTATCATATTTTTAAAAATTATGATAAAATAATTCACTTCGGAGTCTTGTCTTAATACAAACACATAAATGATAAATTTTACTTTCTGGATTATGTATATACTCCACAAAATTCCCTATTAATTTCATAATGATCTCCTCATACATAGGAACACTTTTCAAATATATATTTTTTAGATTGCAGAACATTCTTTCCATATATTCTCATTTCTCATGAGTATAGTATTTATTAAAGAATATAAAATCAAACATTCTTCATTACATACTTTATATTTCATCAAACTTTTAGCTATTCTTGAATAATGGCCACCATTGATCAACATAACCTTTAAAATAATAAATTTTTTGAATAACATTTAAACATTCATTACATCCCAAAGAAATAAATATATTTTTGAGAAACTTAATCCATTTCCCAATTAAAATTCTATTAATATTTACACTAATAAAATGAAAGCTTTTTTAACAAGAAGTCATCCAACATAATAAAATCATGCTATATAATAAAATTTTTTTCCATACATGCATGGTTAATTATTATAACCTGAGTTAACTTCCCTAATATATCAATGATTTACTAAGTTCCAATACCATATATATTTGTTTTCTCATAAGGATAATCCATATATTATCTATGGGTGTTGATTCCCATTTATATGTTAGGAACCATCGCTATATAATTGAACACATTGAGTTAGCTAATAGTCATTATGAAAATTGATCCACAAAATAAAATACCTATAAAGGTAAAATTTCTCAAATATTATAAGGTATTTTCCTAATTCACATGTTATTTATGGTCATTTAAAATCTAGTTCTCAAGATTTCTACTACACTTGCTCTTATACCCAATATAATGAATCCAAATTCAATAACGTAGATCTATTGACTTCTTTATGACATTAGTACTAGATAAAATGTTTCACATAATAAATGACTATCAGTATAGTAGTATTGAAGAAATATATACATACATGAATTCCATGTGACATTTTGTAATATAATGTATATATCATAAAAACAGTATTCCATCATTGATATTATTCATACTATCCTTCTTCATATCGGGGGGAAAAGAAACCAAATAAATAAGTGAGAAAATATTCTTAGTAAGGTTTTTGTATATTTGAATCTATTAACATTAACTAAGGAATAATCTATATAGAAATCTAAATAATTTGAAACACATTACATTAAATCAATAACTTGAGTATGAAATTAATTCCTGAATAATATTATTTTATTAATCTAAAGGATAATAATAATTAAGTTCTAAATGAAGGTAAAGAATATTATTAGAGTTCATGATCTTGAACATCATGATATCTTTACCTTCAAGTCCTTTTACCAAGATAGTTTAAAAATATGGGTAAAGGCACATTTAATATTTCCAACTGACTTTTCTCATGAGACATGTCGACACATTTTAGTGATATAATATCATGCCCCACCCATCACTACCTGTCCAAGGAATTAACAATATATTTAATTATTTATTTAACATAGGAAAAAATTCCTTATAAAAAAAATCAATATTGAGTTAAAAATATATATTATCAATAATTTACCAGTCAACCAAAAAACATTCAAAGTATAACACCGTATATAAAAATGGTATACGGATTAAGAAATAATAATATCCATGATGTAAATAATATGTATATTTAAGATAAATTATATGTAAAACGAGTAATGATCATAAATATGTAAAACATGTAGTATATATTATAAATAAAGGTATTTATGTTTGTATTACAAAATATGCCTCAATGAAATAAATATTGATAGGATATCCCTTATATCAAGTTCGACAAATATTATAGGTTCTATAACCTCCTGTATAATAAGTTTAAATTTATTAAACCAATATATAATAAAAATATATATATCTATAATGTCATATATGATCCATTAATAAAATTTTATCTCTTGTTTTTCAATGACATTGTATTATTATCATTATTTCGGGGGTTAATTTCTATTTTTTCAAGTATACTTTGATTTATTAGTATTAGTCCGTGAATATTTCTCATTGTTCCTCCATATCAATAATATTATTTTAGATATTTAAAGATAATACAAATTCAATATATATATATATCCATCTATATAATATAGATTTATAAATTTTAGTAGGAACATTCACAGAGACAGTAAGTCGTACGTTTGCATGAGCACCATTTTCACTTCTTAAAAGATGGCACTAAAAAGGGGAATAAAAATTAATATTTATAGAATAATTATTATTTAATATATATAATATATATTCATTAAATTGTAATTTATTACCATACAATTAAATCATAAATGAAAAACATATCCCATTGCTTCATGGAGGTGGTAGTCCCCACACACACATGATAGATGTTATCATTTTCAAAATTATTGGATGTTAATAACTAAAATATGATATTATAGTTATGGAAAAAACTTTATGTCATAAATATCATATATATTCATTATATCCATCTTTTATACCATCCATATAAAGTGTTTATGTAAAATGAATTACACAACTACGTGGAGAGGGTAAATAGAAAGTACAGACGAGCGATGTTTTTTCTTTTCTTAGGATGGAAAAATATATGGAATATGGTTTTACCATAATCATAATAACATATAAAATTATTTATTATACTATATTTATTATTTTATAAAGGTTTACATACATAAAGAGGAAGTATAAGAACAAATAAACTTGAAATAGTTGGTAAATACATTTACCTCTTCTTTGGGGGACTTCCTATAGATATCATTTTTAAGGATGTAAAGTTAGTCGTTGGAAGGGATAAAACCTATAACACCTGTATAAGGATGTTTTTAAAAGGAATGGGGATGTATTGGTAAATTCCTATGGAACCTTGTATATGATAGAAACAAAAATTACAACATTCAATATAAAGTATTACTTTTCATTATTCACTCGATAACCAAACTTTTCAGAAAAATATTAAAAAATAATCTTAAACTAATTTTGATTTTATGATTTTAAAAATGAAATTTATTTTATCAAACACATTTTATAAAATTTGAGAAAAATAATTATATTATATTTTTATAAAAATCAATAAAAATCATTTTAGTATAAACTTATTTTTGAACAATAAAAATAATTTATTGAAATTTTAGTGTTTATTTACAAATAATTAGTCAATAAAATATTATTGAGTATGAACATCATATATATTTCATTATTTGGATAATACTATTCATACCTTATAATTCAATGTCTTGGTTATAATGATCATATTTATATAATAATATTTTGTTGTTCATTTAAGCTCAACGTTTCATGTTGTAATTGTTGTTGAACATAGAGTTATTTTAAAAATATAATGGTGTTACACACATAGGTTATAATAATACAGGCTTGAAAATAAAACCAATGGTAATATATAATTATTATGATAAATTTTAAGATCAATATAAGAAAACATGTACATAATCCAAAATTAAATGTGTAAGAATACATGCCCAATAACACGAGGGAAACCATCCTAAAGTAACTATGTTGAAGTGGTATCTATATGAAACTAGCACAAAACATGAATGTTATCTATGTATGTTTCCTAAATTAATTACAATGTTTTCATTATATCAATATAATGACCACAAAATTCTCCCCCAAATTTTTTTTATTCTTTATAATACATGAATATTTTGTATAGAATTCTCATACAAGGATTATTATATGCATACCTAGTAGGATACACTAAAAAGAAAAAAGGAATGACTAATGAACTAGTAATATAGGAACAAGTAATGAAAATTATAACCCTTTTATTTAGGAATAATAAATAAATAACATATTATTTCATGTTATAGAAGCCATAACAGAAAGTTTGACTCATCAACTGCACATCTCCTCAAGAAATTCATCACCTCGAGCAAATCTAGAATCCAATATACCTTGATAAACCAAACCCATGGCATACCAATAAATATTGTGGGGGCCCATTACACGAAAAGATATGTTTTGATCAAGGGATTAATAAACCCCTAATAGAGGACTTCCTCCTCTTAGAATAAGTTCACCGAAATAGTGAGTACTTGACTCCAAAAATAAAGGACCCATGTCCTACTGATTATTTGGACATCAATCTTGGGACTTCCAAAATCTATTGACATTGAAGAGGAATCAATCCATGTCATAATTTATGGAAAACCAACTCCATGCCCAATTTAATAAATTCTTCTCCCCTTATGAATATAAGAGATTACCAAACTCTAAAACCTTATAGGGTACCTGTTCTTTATTTTTATCATGGAAATGGGGGTACCAAACCTCACGATATACTCTAGTCATTATAACAAATTCCCATTGTTATCTCTATGTATATAAAACATAAACCTATATAAAACATGGTGTATATGTTCTTAGATGGTATAGATAATTACATTGTCATACTCTACATGAAAAAAACACATTCGATATGCTACCATATGTACTAATCTGAACCAGTGATGAAAAATTATGTTAAGGGCCACAAAGGCATCTAGTCAAGTCCTTATTTATAGGGATTGATATACTCACAGTGTGAGTAATATTTCCATTCAAAAACAAATATCTTAGTGATTTAACACCACATTAAATCTACTCAATTTGTAGCTAATCATGAATATTTCTTCACCATGATATAACCACAACATTTACATCATAGTTTCACCTTCATACCATAGCTAGAACCATTACTCTCTAAAAAATGTATGTGATATTAACTCATAAATCATATCCTTTACCTTAACTCTAATAAATTACACCACTAGAAGGGGGTGGACATAATGAAAAATATTATAATGAGATATGATCCTATGAATCGAAGGGAGGGTGAATTCATAATACCCATGTATTACAATTTGATAATACTTTTCACGCCACAATGAGACAACACAAAAAAAAATTAATTTCTATCATTATTTTATATTTGGTGTTGTTGTCCCTTGGTAAAAAATCCACTAAAAATCACCACCACTACATCCCATTATCATAAGGGATAGTAGATTTCACTCAAAAAAACTATGAGAAGAAGAATATATTTAATAAAAATATTTGGTAACATGGTATCAAATATGACAAATAAACTTAATAAGGGTTTGTTTCAAGAAATTTAAATTATTAAAGAAATCAATAAGTCTCTATAGTTGTAATTTTATAAGTATGTAATGAAAAAAAAGATTGATTAAGAATTTTTCTTTTTGATAATGAAGCATGATATGATAAGAGATTCATACCTTATATATCATTCATTAAGGTTGAATGAATATGCACTCTAGATGAAATATGGTATCAGTATGAATTAATTACTATTTAAAAGATTTTACAAAATGTTTAGTTCTCTAAAAACACACGACTAGATTCTGAGAGGTCAAGGGATAAGAATTAAATTTGAGAGGGAAAGATTTTATCAACTCTTTATAAAGAAACCCATTATTAGTCCCTTCATAACAAGACTCTCCATTTCAGACTGTAACGACCCAAATCAGATCCAAAATCATAGTGTGATCCAGACTGACATGAAATAATGTTCCCATGGTAAAATGAGATCCAAAAAACATAACTTGATTAAAAAACATTTTAAATGCGTTAAAAACTATTCCAAACATCCTTAACATGAAAATATTCAACCCAATTACATCATTATATGAGATATCATCATAAAATTCCAATGATGTCGTATTTAAAAATTATTTTTTTATCTAAATAATGGAAATGATGTGGAAAAGACAATACCACATTATTGATTCATATGTAATATTAAACTAATATTTCCAAAACACTTCATGTCATTGCCTAAAACACTTTGGTATAAGGGGAACAATCACATAACAAACAAACTCACCATAATTTATGAGTACTTCATCCTAAAAAAATTATTATATGGTTTTGAGATAAAAATTAAATCTTGTTACATCCTCCCCACCTTCAAGGTTTTTCATCCTAAAAAGTACAACCTAACCAAAATAGTGATAGTAAAAATATTATATAAGACTCTTTCACTCCCATGAGCTCTTTAGAAGGATCCCAAACATCCAAAAAAATTAACACCAATTTTATCACCCTACCTTAAAGGGTTCACTCCTTCTAATGTTCAATTTCCATGAAGCAACTTGAGAAGGTATCATCATCCTTAACATCTATATTTCCCATGTAAATGATGTTTGATGGTTCATGAATGTGGATCCCAGGCTATCACACATGGAAAATTATTTCTCACGTATTCTAATATCAGACAAAGTAACCTCACCCACCCTTAAAAATATCTATAATGACCAATAAACCCCATGGATAGATTTTTAAACTTTCCAGACCACTATAAACCATGTCTTAGAGATACCTTTATAAATACATGATCTCCCTTATTAAATATCAGATTCCTTTATCATTTTTCTAAGTAGATCTTAAAATGGATGTGATATATATTAATATTATCCTAGTTCATTTACACCATGTTCATTATCGACCATAGAAACTCTAATCCTTTCAGTTATGAGTGTATAATATTAGTCTCTCTCATGGATAACTAGCTTGGTCACTCATATATGGCCTTTAAAGTGTACATTCTAATAGTGTAGTGGTATTTTTTTTTGTAAAAAAACTCTACTAAAGTTAAGTGATCCTACTAACTTTATCAAAAATCTAGCATATAAGTGATCACAATATCCTCCATAACCAAACTAGTTTTATTAGTCTAGCTATCCCTTTGAGGGTGGAACATTGTACTCAATCGTAATTTTTTAATAAATTCTTCCTACATGATATTCCACAATCAAGAAGAGAATTTACCACCTTAGTCAGAAATGTTCACTAAAGTTATCTCATATAGATTGATGATCTTATCCACTAAAATTGTCAATGGACTACCACTAAACCCTTATAATCAAAAGTAATTAAGTGGGATTACCTAGTCAATTGGTTGATGATCACTCAAATATAATAATTAACTTTCATTGATAATGGAAATATTTTTATTCTGTCCATCAATATATTGTCCTACTTCTATTAATGATATTCTAAGAGTTGCGTCAAAACCTCTAGAACCAGGTTCTAGGACATCACCAAAAAATAGATGAGGAACCATGAGATAAACATTGAAATTTACTTTTTCATACTGACCAACCAGAACCAAATCTTGAGAACATGCTTTAACATCATCACACCTGAATGTACTATTATGTAGGAAGTGTAAAACTCCCTCAGTACCTCCTCAAATAGTGCAACTAGAACCACCATCTATCAATTAAATAGGATGAAATTATTTAAACCTTTTTAATATTCATTTGGTTCATCGCCTGAGAATATATAGTCACTTAGGGCCTTGTAATCATTGTCTCCCAATTGGGACCCCTTCATGTTCTATAGAAGTGTGGAGGCCGCCACCATCGATCGTAGATAACCCAACACTAAAACATCCATGAAGAATAACTATATCACTATAATTGTCTCAGATACTTACTCCATTAATTGAGATTGTTAGTTCATTCTAACAGAATCAACCACTACATTTCAATTTCCTAGAGTATCAAAAATATCACATTTATAGTCTTGTAGAAACTCCAACCAAAAACAATATCTAAAATTGAGATCTGTCTGGGTGAATATGTATGTGGGACACTTATGGTTTCTGTGTAATATGAACTAGTCATCAAGAAGGTAATGTATCCAAGTATACAAGTAAAACACCATCACTGCCAACTCTAAATTGTGGGTCATGTAGTTTTGATTTTAAATTCTCTTATTTCTAGAGCCATAGAAAATCGTATCCTCTATCTGCATTAACACACATCCAATCAAAACACAAAAGTAAATTTATAACAACATGTACTCAAATACATTCACTAAAAACCATAGGAAAAAATATTTGTCAATATGATTATTAATGTTTTAAAATATATTTATCATAACTCTTTATAAACAAAATGTTTACCCTTCTTGTTAATGGATATCATGGGAACTATTATCCAACAAAAATAATCCATTAATCTATGGTAATATCCTTCTAACCCGAGGAAGTTGTTCCCCATGAAAATTACATTAGGTGGAACTCAATAAATCACTTCCTAAATAAGTATTGGGTCAATGGATATTCTTTCCTTGAATATTAAATTCCACAAAAATTGGTTCTCTTTAATCAAAAACTGACACTTTTATGGGTCTATTATAAATATGGATTCAATAAAGTAGTTATAGGAAAATCCTTAGATGTCTAACATACTCATCAACCAATACAGATTAGATGTGGATCTTTTCAAAAAACCAATTTTTTTTGTTCAAATAAAGGTAAAATGTATCAGTTAATGTATCCCATAAACATGGTCAGGGAGTTGTTTACGCCAGGGAATCACTAAAAACTCATAATTACAATAGTTGCGTCAAAATTATATCTTCCAGATATCCTCATTGTAAACCTAAATTTGTTCATAGATAGATCTGAGATAAATTTTTGAGAACCAGTTCTATTTTTCTAGATAGTAAAAAAGGTTATAAATCCTTATAAAATGGTATTTTCAAGACATTCACCATATTCGGGTGGTGATGATCAATGAAAAGCTCCAAAATATCATATTTATTCTTCAAAAACAACACCATAGCTACCCAAGGGGACACAATTAGTTTGATGAAAATTTTCATTTTAAGGCTCCCAAGCTACACCTTAATCTTTCTAATATCAATTGATGCAATCTGATAAGATGAAGAATATATCAAAGTTGTCCTGATGTGTAAATCAACACATAAGTTGATCTCTTTATGAGGGTGTAGTCCAAAAAATCATTTAGAAAAATATACATGAGTACCTCAATGATAGTTGGAAGATGATCATTTTATGTATCCACACATGTAGATACAAACTTTCCCAACTAATGAGTGAACGACTAAATCTTCCCATGTATAGGCCCACACATCACTACAGAGTGTCCCACAAACCACATAGGAAAACCTCAATCCATCATCATAAAAGCACACCACCCTTGGATGAAAGTTTCTTATCCATGTACAAAATGATAATAGTAAATATATGTGAAATTCAACATCATAATCCTTTATTATAGCTATTATAAGGTCCAATGAGATCCTATCTACATTTAGTGTAATATGGAATAATTAGTTGATGGATGAGTATGTCAGACATCTAAGGATACCTAAGAAATCATTCAACTTATGAACCCAAGATACCATGTTTCACTCATCAATATTCAGGATCCCTGACAAATCATTCAACTTATATAACCTAATTCTCAAATCTACCCATCTAAACGAAACCCTTGTTGTCTTACTAACTGTACAGAGATACTCGTTCCTGACAAAGATAAGTGTCGATAAAGGGATTAATGAACCCATGATGGAGGACCCAATCCTCATAGAATATTTTAATTGAATGTTTCAGTACCTTACATTTAAAATATAGTTCCCATAGTATTATGATTATAGGAATATTGATTAGGGGAGTTCTAAGCTCTATTCACCCTATTGAGTACATTATAGGAATATTGATTAGGGGAGTTCTAAGCTCTATTCACCCTATTGAGTACATCCACCCTATTTGGAGAAAGTGAGTTCCAATTCCATGAATAAACTATAGAGGACCCATTACCAAAGCATGTTTGGGATTAATGAATACGTAATCCTTATGGGGTATGTGTTCCCTATCATTATCATGGACAAGGGAGTACCGAATCCCAAAATAATTTCCACTAATCATGACTGAACCCCATCATCAATTTTATAGAGATAAAACCGAAAGCTACGTGAAATAAAATATAGAAAATATTGTGTGGTAAAAATGACCACTCTATTAAAATATATGTGGTAAAATAATCGAGATGGGTCATAAACCCACTATAATATGACACATAGATGAAACGTTATGTAAAATCCCAAAAAGTATTCATATTGGGTCCTTCCCTTGAGGGATCATAATAGGCATAACATTAGCCATACTATTATGCCATAACACTTGAAATATTGATTTCATTCCATATCTATTCTTTTTTGTTTCATCCAATTTAGTAGTCATCTTCACCATGACATAACCAATTCATTCACAATTCAGAAATCACCTCTATTCCATAGCCATTATTTTTATGAAATAGTAATTTTTACCTAAGATTAATTTAATTTTTTTTTGTATCTATATAACTTTTACTCCAATAATTTGAGCCATTATAAAGGTCTTGTCACATAATAGCATTTAGTGTTATGGCTTGATCCTATAAATCAATATTCCAGGGATGGTGGATTTCACTCAATTAAACCACAAGAAGATGATATTTATTAAAAATATTCTATAACCAGATATCAAATATGGGAAACTAATCAGAAAATGTTTATTTTGAAAAAGATAAATTGACTATGGAATCCCCTAACCTTAGTTTTTTTATTTTTAGAATGACCACTTGAATTTTTTATGTGGCACCTAGATAGAAAAAATAACATAAAGAGAAATAAGTGGAAACTAATTGATATAGAACTGTGGTAGTAATATACAAAAGAAAAAACACAACAATATTAGATATATTCATTGTTTAGTCATGTGATAATGGATCAGAGGATGAGAAAAGAGTCTTACTTCATATCTTGTTCCTTGATGCAACACAAATCCATAATCCAAAAGCAGCAATGGATCATTGTGTATTTATCACCAATCGAAGGATCCTATAACACATCTAGGGATCTATAAATACACCACTAGAGGAAGGGGTTGATGTTGAAAATGAAATTTTAGATAGAAAGGGTTCGAAAACTATTTATAAAGAAACCCATGGTCTTCCCCTTTACGGAATAACTCCCCATGCTTGGCCTCAGTGAGCAGAATCTATGAAAAAATCATGAAGTGGTGGAGGAAACTAGGGAATAATTTTCACTTAGCTAACTAAGATCTAAAAATCAGGTCATGATTGAAAAATGATCCTAAAAAAACAAAAAAAAAAACCCATCTAAAGTCCATGATCCCCATGCGACACACCCTCATTACAACGTGTCATGGGGTTCCATAATGCAATGCCTCCCATTTCAAATTAACCAGAATAGATGGAATATCCAAATGAATGAAATGGAATGGAATATACTATTATGGAATAATGATTCCTATGCATGATTAATCTGAATGTTCCACAACTCTCCAATCCATAACCTAAAACAAAAAAATACAATGGGAATAATCACAATACAAACTAATTCACCATGATACTAGAGGAATTCAACTCAAAAAATATAATAGATCTATTTAAGAGAGAAATTGGAGGTATTTATACCTAGGGCTAACATTTCCATTAATTTTAATACTATCCGGATAAAGGGTAGATATCCCTATGGAGTGAGACCATTATAGACTAGGGTTAGTTTTCCCCTTTTCCTTTGTATTAATATGGTGTGATAGAGATGTTATGTACTGAGATCATTATAACCATGTGCTAATCTTCTATTCTACTTATATTGTGTTTAGTAAGGATAAATAAGCCTTATAAATGCGATTATATAGATATGGATAACTTTACCATCATATCATTATGTAGTGGTTGAGATGTCCAGTGTTTAGACTGTTATAGACATGGGACTTTCTATCCCATTATCTTATTATTTTTATATATAAAGGTTAATATTTCTTATGGCCTAATATCTTTATAATAAAGGTAATTTACTTTTCCATTTTATTTATGTTTTAATTGCAATTTGTTTAGAGACATTATAGTATTGGTTAAGGTGTCCATGGTCACTTACATGGTGTCTAGTTAAGCACTCAAAATTGTGAAATTTATTATTATTATTATTTATTTATTATTTCTATCATGTCACTTATTATATAAATATTTATATTATAACATTTTTTAGAGACTCCATTTATTGGGTCATACTATCTTATACTCAAACCATGAATGATTAACATATTGTTCTTGTGTAATTCATGGTTCATGAAATGGGTAAGACCATATAGTAGATTGTTGAGCAGTTGATGCTTTATTGGAGTTGGGAGATGGGTTCAAGCCCAAACATGAGACCAATTCTTTATTAATATATAGTATTTTTTTATTTTTTATTTTTCTGTATATGATTGGACCACAGTAGATCTTTCTTCTTATCTAAGACTATTGTGACATTACAATAGTTCATTTAGTTATAACATGGTATATTTTCTCTTCTTGTGGTTATACCATATTTATAATTTCCAAGCTCCAAATTCATATTATTTTGATTTTTTATTATTATTTCTTCCATTGGGATTTATGGTTACATTTACTAGAGAGGGTATACTCTCCCCAAGTTATAAATAGACCCTCTCCATTGTTCAATAGTCTTTTGAATATGGGGATGGACACTTTAGTTATTTAACATATTAGTTTAGTCATGATATAGGAGAATCCTTTTATAGAAATTAAAATTCTTGATTAAAGTAATATTTCATATTTTATTACTAATTTTGAATGTGTTGATGCTCAAAAAGGCATCTAAGATGGACCGAGGTGGAAAATAGATAAAAAAAGAAAAGTTAGAGGATATGGTCAGAGTCTCACGCAACCTGGACTTATGTGAGTCTATATATTGAGATACCACATAACACAGTGTTGTGTGAGAAATATATTATTACATGGTAAAACACTTCCATGAGAAAAGAGGTCTATAAATACACATCATCTCATCATTTTGATGGATTCTGGATCTTTATGAGAAGTCAAATAATCTCAACACCCACAACCTTGAATGTTTAGGACCCACACAAATAGATTCATGGAATTTATATGAAGTCTTGAAGGTGATAAATCATATTTGAATTATCTCATGAAATAACTTTAAATAATTTTAAAGTTATTTGAAACTATTTTGTGTGGGACCCCCTTGATGGATAACACGTCTAATTTAAGGGAATAATTCCTTATTAAATATGGGGTCTTTCTTAACCTAATAATTAAAATACCTATGTTATTATAACCCATTTTATGTCTCATTTTCAAAGTTATCTTCCATGAGAGATTATCGCACTTGGTACATATATCATCCCAATCTGAATTTACTCAAGAAAACTCTATACTCGTAACTAGAGTTGTGGACTTTGATACCTAATTTCTTTGCATTAGACTTGGGTTGGATAGTATTTATGTAAGCCCCGTACATATACTTTCTAAATCTAAGAAAGATTCAGTAATTGAAATGCACAAACCCCATTCAACCCTGGTTTTCTCCCCATTCATGACATAATCATCCTTATCAGATGTTGTTAAAATGCACTGACTGATCCTATCACATGATGTTTAACTATTAAACACAAACAATATGAGTTTTAATTCCTATTACAATAGGATATATAGGATTCCTCACTGAGGTTCAATACCAAAATTATTATCACTATATCTCTCCCTTAATAGGTTGTATCTCCCATACCTAATCACCTTCATAGAGAGAGATAAACCTCCCTGTGTACCTACCTATGGATATTCAATCTATAAAGTGTTCACACTATATTGTAAATAATAAGTGTCTCTACTAGACACTAAACCATGATCATCCCAACTGGAATCTATATCATGAGTATCCAAACAAATCAATTTTATTCATGTATTTTTAGATATAAAATGGCCCATTTGAATAAATTAATTTATTAAACTCGTATATAATTTTTTTATGGTTATATATAGGATATGGATTTTTATAAAAAAAAATGATGAAAATTGAGATGAATTTAGTGAGTTGAGACAACTTCACACAACACCATGAATTGACATGGAATGAAACCAAACTTTTGAAGATAGATTGAACTTGATGTCAGATTAAGGAATAATTTGAATGCATCAATGTGATGAATTGGGAGAAAATTGGGAAAAATTAATCTGTAATTCAACCTTACACATCATGAATTTTACAATGTGTACCAAGATGGAATTAAGGTCATGAATACAATGCATGAAGACATGTCATGAGAATTTGGACCCCACAAAATACACATCATGAACACTTTTCATGAAATGAAAATGACTGACTGACTCAGATTCCTTGATAATTTCTACCCCACACATTACATGTTATGGTTCAACAATACAATGTGAAAATGTCTAAAAGACTCATATTTAAAATATTAGACAGGAATATAGGAAGATAACCCTATTTTTGACTTGGGACATCTCATTATGATTGGATAACATTTAATGGACCACTTATGAAGAACCAGTGATGGATTAAAGACAATAAATAAAAGGATAGAGGGGATTGGAAGAGGATTAATTGGTGAGAAACTCTATATTATGGTCTGTTGTGGTTTTATTTTCCTATAGTTTGTTTCATTTCATTCCTTCATTCTTTGATGTCTCCCCTATCCTGAATAAACTCTCATTCCCCATACATGGAGGGGTAGTTTCTATGAGTAACCATGAAAGGCGAATGTTGGACCTTTGTATTTTTATGGAGTTTTTGTTTTCAAAATAAACAATATAATTTCTTATTTCTATATCTGGTTTCAATTGTTAAATTCATATTTAAAGTTTTTATGTGATTATGTCATGTTTTGATTATATTAATTTTAAATATCATGGTTGATGATACATTTCTCCCAACACCCAAATATTTTTTGTATAAAGTGGAAAAAATTAGGTTTGGTTGGTGAATTCTCAATGTTTGTTAACACATGTGTAAAATTTTATATTTGGAATGTTGGTTTATTAGGGAACAAAAAGTTTTGGTCTGGGATTCATCTAATTAATCAGGATAAACCATTTTAATTCCATGAACAAAAGATGAAGGTTATACTAACCTGAGATTTCAGCTCAAAATACTCTAATCATAACCACTTATATAATGGAGATAGAGAACTCGATAAATTAATCTCTCTCTTACCACCGAGATGAAAAAAATGTGGTAATATTTGGAAACCATGATAACACAAAACTTGGTCCAGCCAAACATTCTCTAGTCAATGTATTTATCAACTGTTTTAAAATCAATTAAATAAATATTATTCCATCTCTCACTTTCTAAAAATTAATTAAAAAAATTATTTATAAAACTAAATAAAAGTGATAAAAAATTTTTGGGTGTTATCATCCTTCGAAGATAATATAAGGTATAACCAAATTACTATACATAGAAAATGATAAAAAAAAATTCCATTCCTATGGATATGTATGCATCACCTAAAATTGTTGTTGGGGAGTTAGTCCATCAGAACACCAAAACAAAAAAATTAATTTAAATGACTTGTTCTCAAATTGACCATATAATTGAATTTAATCCTAAAATTGAACAAAAACTAAACCCATTTAGAAAAAAATTCCAAATACATTTCGAGGAAATACACCTTTTAGATTCATGTGACACTCTCAGTGATCAATCTGAAAATTCAAAAAATGTCTAGAAATCCCATACAAACAACTTGAAATCATCATATACCACAACTCTCTAATTAACAAAATCAACTAGTTATCCCTCACTTAGAAATTAATTTTAATTAAGAATTGACATGATTCAAATTGTACCTAAATTTCAGGTTCTTAAAAGGGAATACTTGAATAGACATATTCATGAATTTATGAATTTATTCTCAAGTTTATGACTTTGAGGAGTAAAAAAATAATAGATAATGTGGAGAAAATTCCCCTTGTAAAAGGAGGGATCAGCCAAGGAATGTTTGTATAGTCAATAACCAAGAGATGTCCAAGACAGGTAAGATCTCCGAATGTGCTTCATACAAGGATGTTTTCTTATATCCAGGAGCACAACTATCCAAAATTAGATATACACTATTTGAAAATCAACTAGAGGGACACATTATGAATACAATGAGATATTCTAGATGCTCTATGTCAGCAACCTATATCAGACTATGGAGGTACCCCACTTCCATTTTTTACTCTATAAAGGACTACTTGGAGATGATCATAATTTAATGGATTCCTAATCTTGGGGATCCATGTTTGAAAAGTCACCAATATAAGAAAAAGGTCTGATTGAAAATATATCTCATAAATAATAGAAATTTGGAACTAGGTGTACATACATGGGGGAATCCATGAGATATGACATCTAATTAGATAGATTTAATTAAAAACAAAATATTCAAAATCACAATTTTAGTGAAAAAAAGGTTGTGAACCAAGTGCATGAACTATAAGGCTTGAATTAGTTATGTGGTATATTCTATTCTACTTATCATCACACTTACCTGTGTCCATAAGTGAAGGTGATAGAAAGTTGCGCTTTTTCTTATTGGCCATGGAAATTTCATCGAAATCAGTCACATTAACCCCAGACTCAAACAGGATATGGCTAGAATCAACGAAATCCCTACTACCAAAACCAATACCCAACATGGCCTCCTTTACCATAGAATAAATATCATAACTCACTTCTTTTTTAGCAACACTTCCATCCACCAACCTTCTAGAAAAATACATTTGAGTAACCATTAAGTAGTGAACCATAAAATAAGAACCAAGAACTAATGTTTTGTGTTGATTGGTTGAAAGAAAATATTATAGATTTATACATATTGTTAATAACATTGATTTACTTTATAACCAATAATCAAGGAAACTCTCATTGTAGATAGTTCTAAATCCCAATAAAATCATAAGTGCTATAAATTTATAAAACATAAAATGGCTCCAGTCACATAAAAAATATGAGGATGTAGAATTTAAGAATAATTATAAAGATTAACCTATCTAAATAAAGGCAAAGTAACTTGGTTCTGGAAGGAAAGTCTAGAAACACCCTTGAAAAATAAAAAAAGGAGAAGAAAGATATCCAAGAACAATTCCCTTATGGAATATTTGATTCTATGAAGGGTTAAGAGGACAATCATCAAAGGTAAATTCATAAAAACTTCCAAAAAATAGATATAAACATCCTAATACTAGAGGTCATCTACAAAATATCAATGTATGAAAAAAGAACATATAAAAGAAATGTGGATAAAAAAAGCTGATTGGATGGAAATAACAAAATCTGTTTAGACAAAAGTCTCTCAATACTGATCAGACCACCAATACCACAAAACATTCAAGATGTATGGAAGTTATCTCTTTACTACACTATTAATTCTTAAAATTTTATGGATTTATTATGTGATCTAGTAGATTAAATAAATTTAAAGCATCACACAGTATTTTCATGCTTATAGATCAAAGAACTAAACCCTACTCGAGTGGTGGTATAGTAAGTGAATAAATACACTATTTTCCCAGATAGATTTATAAAAGATGTACCCATAGGAGTTAGAGGATTGATCCTTATAGTAGAGTTTTATGTCCTTATTGTAGAAGAATATATAGTATCAGAACACTCTCTCATCATCCAAGGGAGACCATTATTAAATATAGAAATTAAAATCATCAAAGTCCATGAAGGAACACTCAAAATAGAACATGAAGATAGTAAAATAAATTTCAAAATTATTTATGTGAAAAAACATCCTTCAAGAAGTTACTCACTTTAAGTGAAATTTCATACAAAATTTACAAAACCAATTGAAGATGTAGGTATGATTTAAAAATTATTTGAATTGGGAGATAATTTTCCATTTAAAAATACCAATACCCGAAAACATGATAATACCAATTTCATGTTAGAAGAATAGGTTTGTTATGATTTTTCTATGAGTTTTTAAGAGAATATGACATAATAAAATAGAACCAAGATTTATAAATATGGAACCTAAAGTCACTATCATCCATATAACGACATCCATTTCTAGAGTTAAATCCATTACCGAGTGATTTAAATTATGTCAACATTTTTGAAGGAGGAAAATTATCATTGATCATTTGAAATAACCTATCACATTCCAAATAACAAACACTGATTGACCATATCAAATTAAATGACCATGACATAGGATGGAGTTAAAGGGATATACCCAAAATCAACTCTAAGGTATGCTCTTATAGAATCTTTTCAGAATGTGATTCCTAACTATTTAGATAACCTCATAGTAGAATTAATCCCACCATTATAGAGGTTGTTAATTAAGAAATAAAAAAACTATAAGAAAATAATGTTATTTACCCAATCTATGATTCATTGTGGGTTATCTACATTCATGTGGTGCCCAAGAAAACTGGTCTAAGAATTTTCACGAATGAAGAAAATTAACTGGTCCCCAACGGAGTCCAAAATAGTTTTAGGGTGTATATTTATTATTGAAAGATGAATAAATAGACATTAAAATTTCACTTCACCATTTGTTCCATCAATTAGATTACATAAATGCTAGTTGCAAAAACTCAATATTGTTTTTTAAATGGTTTCTCTAGATACTTGGTGGTACCAATTACACTAGGAAACCCGGATCAAATGAACACCACCTGTAATTTTGGAAATATTTCATTTTAGAGGATTTTTTTTGGTCTATAGAACACCATATGTACATATAAATGGTGTATGGTGAGTATTTTATCAGATTATATTATGGACTTCCTGGTGGTATTTCTCGATGATTTCAATATCTTTGGTAATTCATTCAATAATTTATTAGGTAATTTGGAAAAAGTTTTTAAAACATGGATTAAGAAAAATATTGTCTAAACAATGAATAATGTAATTTAATGGTTGAAAAATTAACATTATTAGGACATATAATCTCAAATAATGTAATTGAGTTATATAATTCAAAGGTTGAAGTAATAATCTCATTTCCATATCTAAATTTCCTTAATAATATTAAATGATTTTAAGGCCATTATTGTTTCAACTAATGATTGATCAAGGTTTTCAATAATATTTATCTACCTTTTTTGAGATTAATGTTATAAGAATATGAGTTTAATTTTGATTATGAGTGTAGAAAAATGTTCAATGAGTTAAAAAAATTTGTTGATTACACTACCAATATTGAAACCACCCATTTAGGACCATCCTTTTGAGAAACATTGTGAGGTATCAAATAAATATGTGGGAGATACACTCTCACAAAGAAATGATAGAAATCCTCAAATCATAGAATATGTGCCAAGAACATTAGATAAAACACATATTAACTACACGACTATATAAAAGAGTTCATTGCTACCGTATTTTCGCTATATAAATTAAAATCGTATATATGTGGAACTAAAGTTGTTTTTTTCCTCTATTCATGCACCTCTCAAGTATCTAATGAAGCATATAGATACTAATAAGTACTAAATGAGATATATTCTTCTCTTATCAGAGATACACCTATAGATCAAGTATAAAAGGGGAACCAAAGATCACGTGGTCAATCATCTGAGTTGATTACCACACACTGCTGAAGTAGAAATTCTAAATCCAATCCCACTCAATGATCCACTACCAAGTGAACATATTTACATAAAAGAATTTAAAAAATTACAGTAGACTAATATTTTCAATTATTTATTAACAATTTATGTACCATATCATCTAAATTATAATCAGTAGCCCCATATTAAACCTAAATTGAGATTTTATCTTTGGGAAGACCTAATCTTATGGAAAATTTATAATGATAAAATCTTAATAATATGCTTTCCTGGAATAAGAATTGAATTGGATATTTATTTTTTTTATAAATTTTCATTTGGATGAAACCTTTGACCTAAAAGGATATCCAGAAAAATTTTATAATGTTGACTTTATTTTCCCATGTTATTCAAATATTCTTATGTATTTTGTATAAGATGTGAAAAATTCATATTTTCTGAAAATATCTCAAAACAATATGATATTCCACAAAAACCAATTTATTTTTATAATTTTTTTGAATTTTAGGGATTAGACTTCATGGGACACTTCCTAATTTGATTCAGTAATTATTATATTTTTTAAATGTAGATTATGTTTCAAAATGAGTGGAAGAAAAATACACTAGGACTGATTATGCTAAAGTTGTTTGTGACATTTTTGAGGATAAAAAATTATATAGTTTTTGAGTACCATGATCAATCCTTAAATAAATAATAAATCATTTATATAATATAAATATAGAGGAATTACTAAAATATTATGGGTTATATCATAAAACATCAACATCATACCATCTAAAAACAAATATCTACAAAGAAGTCTCCAATAGAGAAATCAATGGAATTCTAGAAAAATATTTTTAAACCAAATATGAAGGATTGAATAAAAAGTTTGTATTATACCTTATAGTATTTTATTAAGTCTTTCAAAACACCCATAGGGATGAGCCCCTATATTTTGATTTATGGATAGTACTCACACATCTCTGTGGAATTGGGTTAAAAAGCCGACTATGAGGTAAGATGGATGAATCTGGACCTTGATAAAGTAGGGAGGAAATTAAAATTATAGGAACTAGAAGAAATTATGAGGATTGTTTAAAAAATTAAATGATCTAAAAAGATAGAACAAGGATGTCCCCTGAGAATATAATATAACAAATAACCTTTAACCATGGAGATCAAGTGTTATTATACAAATCTAGACTTAAACTGATTCAAGGTAAAAAAATTTCTAGATTGCAAGGTACCTTTACAATTATTCAAGTATACACCTCTAGTGTTATATAGATTGCAAATGAAATTGGAGGAAATAAAATTCACTATAAATGGAAAGAAAGTGAAGAACTTCTATGGGACCATACCTAATGAACTAGTGGAGGAGATCACACTCTTTCACCCTGATTACCAATGAAGGCCCACTAAGATGTATCCTTCTTTTAAACATGAGTAATCTTTGTAACTACATTATTATTCTACATACATGAGAAATTAATTTGGTTTGGGGGATGGAATCTTTTAGTCTTGTATTTTTCCAAAATTTTCTTTATTTGAGCCAAGACAACGACATTAAAAAGTACTTCTATGAGGCAACCCACATTTTTTTCCTTAGTCTAGTATTCCATTATGTCCTATTTTACAATGATTGAACATTCCTACACAATCATTTATTCTATTCATATTTTATTGGTATAATAAATACGTCAACTCAAGAAAGGTTAAAAGGAATAGAATACAAATTATTAAAGTGTTTTAGAAAAGAAATAAATGAACAAGACTTGCACAACCCAATTGAAGAATAATTTTTTAACGGATTTTTCATTTACCATAATTATCCTTGGAGATACCTATATTTTTTTAATGAAAATCCATTCATGATCTCTCAATATAGTTTCATTCCCACAATTATTTTTCTTGGTTAACATTAGAGATCTAGTATACTTGAATTACTTAAGAATCCCATGATTCCATTTTTTATATTTTTATGTTAATAAAATTGAATGATTCAAATTAGTAATTTACTAATTAGAGTTAATAGAGGATATTTAATTAATGTCTCATTATTTTATAGATTTAGATAATGTGGGTAAATTAAATTTACCTAACATTTTTACACATTGAACTTTAGAAAAATTTATTTTATTTTTTATTTTTATTTCATTCCGTGATTGATTTTCCCAAATTGCATGTTCAATTACCTATAAAATATCTATAAAAAATACTTACAATTCATATCTTGAGCATATGTATTGGATGAATGGATTTATTATGTTATATGTAAAAAGTGTTGGGGTTTTATTTTGGGTACTAGGACGGTATAATGTTTCATACATTATACTTATTATTACCCTTCTTAGAAAAAATGAAAAACAAATTGGGTTATGTTTTAGGAAAATAAAAAATCACTTTTATCAAACCAATTATCTATCGATTGTATGTGGTCAGTTAGTAGATGTAAGATTTTTAATAAGAATAATTTTTTAAAAATAAAAAAACAACAACAAAACAAAAAAAAACAAAAAATATTATGATGTTCCAACTCATTAATTATATATACACTAGTCATGACCATACTATGCGTTATTTGGGATAGTTAGTTATCATTTTACATTGGATATTTTCTTTTCAATTTTGTTTTGATATAATATTGTATTATTTTGAGAAAACCCTCCACTTTGAGCCTTGATATTTTAAACATCAATCCTTCCAAATATAAGTATCATAATCATTATAACATTTATTACAAAGCTCTCATGATTATTTGTGAATTATGAATTTACGTGGGGGAGAATGTAGTTCCTTTGCAAGACTATGGCATAGGATAATGTGCTCATAATTATAGCATAACTATACTTGAGTTTTTATCATGAACGATGAATGAAAAGTATTCATTGTGAGTTAAATCAGGACTTGGCATGCATGATAATAAATAATTATGATATATAAATGAATGAGAGGAGAATACCCACTAGTTGTCAATGGGAAAAAGTAAAATACTTGGGTTTATTAGTTGGCTTGAAGAATGTGAATTGGAATTCATGTTTTATGTGAATCTAGAAAGTTTTACCCCTATTAATGAACATTTTATTTAATTTCTTGGAAATTTGATTATTGGTAACATGATTGTTCTTATTTTATTTATGTTTAGATTATTATCTTATTGAAAAGAAATATCTAAGTGGGTTGGAATTGATATAACCATTTTATTTCTATATTTTGTGATATAAAATGGTCAGTTTATATAAATTAATTGATTAAAATTGTAAATATTTAATTTTTTTTTTGTTTTGTGGCATAATAAAACATTTTATCAAAAAGGTAGAACAATGAGATGAATTTAGTTATTCAAAGACACTTTGCACCACACCACAAAGTGGAATGGCATGAAACCTTATTTTTGAAGATATATTAATGTCACAACAAGGTGAAAAAAATCAGAAGGCATTTAAGTGAGGAATAAGAAGAAAATTGTGAATAATATATTCTAGAATTCAATAGTACACATTAATAATTTCATTAAAAGTGTGTAATAATAAGGAATATTAGTTTTGAACAAAATGTGTGAATGCATGTGGTGAGAAGTTTAAACTCACAAAAAACATGGCATTACCACTATTCATGATGTGAAAATGACTGATTGGTTCAAATTCTGAGAGATGATCTACCTTTCACAATTCATGTTGTGAGTCAACTACATGATGTGAGAATGTATAAAGGACTCAAATTTGGAGTATATGATGGGAATAAATGATGTAGACTATATTTTTCACATGGGAAGACCCATTACGACATAAAAATATTTAGTGTACCATTAATGATGCCTCAAGGATGGATTAAAGCCTATAAATAGAAGTATAAGGAGGATTAAAAGAGGGTCGATTGGGAAGGATCTTTGGATGATGTCCTGCTATAGATTTATTTCCCTTCTTTTCAATTATTTTATTTTCTTCATTCTATGATGTCTCTTCTCTCTCGAATCAACTAGACTTCCCCATCCATTGAGGGGTGGTGTCTATGAGTTGTTTGTAATGGGTAAGTAGTACATATGATCTTTTATTGAGTTTTTGTGATTCAATTAAATAATATCCTTTCTCTATTCTATATTTGTTTCCAATTATTAATTTCATATTTCAATTTTCTATGAGGTAGTGTCAGGTTTTTTATTCTGTTAACTTTAATTACCTTGGTTGATGATCCATTTATCCCTCCACCCAACCATATTTTTGTATACTATGGAATATATTTGGGTTGGGAGTTAACTATAGGATGGTCATCAGCACATGTGTAAAATTATATACTAGGAATTATGGGTTATTTGGGAAAAAATCATGTTCAAGGATTTCACTAATTAATCAATAGAACATGCTAAAATTCCACACATATAGGATAGATGGTATTATAACTTGAGGTTTCATCTAGAAATACCCTCATTATAACCATATAGTTAATGGAGAGAGATAACTAGGTAGATTAATCATTGTCTTGCAATCTATCAAAACAAAAAAGGGTAAAATTTGAAAACCATGAGAGCATAGAAATAGGTTTATCCAAACCCACTCAGGTCACCATCTTGATCAATTTTTTAAAAATATATTAAATCTACCAGCTTTTTGCTATCACTTTCTCAAAATTAATTAAAACCAAGTTATCAAAAAAACAAAAAAAATGACATCTTTTTATTGTGTGATCTCCAACATCAAAGTTATCATAATTAATAACCACTACACTATACTAAGTAAGTAATGAAAATTGTTTTCCCACTCTTGATGATAAGTGTGTGCCACAACCCCATTGATCTATAAACCCTGAGAATCCCCACAAAAATATAAAAAGTGACTGTCACAACTAGACTCTAAATCATGATCATCCCCATTGTACTCTAAAACATGATTATCCCAACTAGAATATAATCTATGAGAATCATAAATAGATTATAAACCATGAATTTCCCCCACTAGGCTCTATAATATAAAAGCTTTCTTACTATGAATTAAATCTATAGACACATATCTTCTTATAATATTACTATAAGAATCCAAATTCTCCTTCGATGATTAGAATAAGCTACCCACCTCTCATATTTGATAAATATAATATTACCTTGTGTCCTAAAAAGAGGAAGACAAAATATGTGTCTATAATTCCCAAAACACACATTCACTTCCACCACAAGGTATTTACACTACTAAGGAATATAGTGATATAATTTACCATCAACCATAAAGATGGATCTGGGAGGGATTCAAGAAAATTTATTTAACCAATATGGGAGTCCTGATCTTAGAAAATATATACTTAATTATATGATTTAACCCCCCATACTACAATTCTAATCAAAGGAACTTTCATCATCATCCCAAAGGTGAAAAGATTCCATCTTCTATAAATTAGTAAGAGGGTATGGATTGTCACCATATCCACATATCCAAGTAGTGTCTCAAAAGAATGTTTCAGAAATAGAATTGGTGAGCCCAATATAAATCTCTTCTCCTTAAATAATTATTTGGTGTGTAATGTTCAGAATCAGAAACATAAAATATATATTCATCATTGGATTTAACTACCTACAAAATTACTACCCCTGTTCAAGCCATGTGATGAGACCTTGAAACTAATAATAGGTGAGGAGGTAAGACGGAAACCCAAAATGATGATGACACCAATAGACAACTGAATATGGGGATTTTATATGCTTACACTTTGGAGACAAATGTTATATCTGTTAAGTCAAAAGTCTTCTTTTGGCTTTTACATCATGTTTTGGAAATCAAAAATATATTCTATGTCATGTTTTGGAAATCTCAAATGTATTCTATCATATGTTTGTAAATAACAAATTGTCTTTTATCATGTTTATCGTATCGTACGATGTTGATCGTACCGACCAAAACGTATCGTACTGACTCTGTCAAACGTATCGTACTGACTCTGTCAATCGTATCGTACTGACTCTGTCAATCGTATCGTACTGACTTTGCTATTCAGATGATCATTATTTGTTTTGGTACTTTGTCAAAAACTCTCTCTGCATATGAATCGTACTCATGTTTTACATTTCTATATATCTCTTATCCTAACAAAACGATGTCGTTGAGTTAGTTATATACTAATCAAAATGATGTCGTGCTTTCTATTTCAATATGACCGTTGGAGGCAATATGACCGTTGGAACCCGAGGCCTATAAATAGGAGGTCATTTGAAGCTGAGAAAACACTGATGAACGAAGAGAACGAAAGAGACTCTGTGAACTACGAAGATTCTAGAGAGAGACAATGTGACTTCTCTCATCAGCTTTGTGCGACCGATCATCGTATCGAGGGCTTTCAAGTAATTGAAAGACAGAGGTGCCGATTACCTGCAAAATCGAGGGCTGCCGGGGATAGGCAGACAGACGTGCCGATCATCGTATCGAGGGCTGCCGGGGATAGGCAGACAGACGTGCCGATATTCGTATCGAGGGCTGCCAGGGTTAGGCAGACAGACGTGCCGATCGTCGTATCGAGGGCTCACCAAGGTATTGGTGAGACAGACCTTTTATCCTAGGTGAAAGGATAACCCTTCTCTTTGGGTTAAAAGAATTGTATTACTTTTACATTTCCGCTGTTTTATTAGAAATGGATTTGTATTGTTTCCTTTCTTCTTTACATATTCAATTGTAATTGTTTCAATTACAATCATTCTATTACATATTGTATTGATTGGTTCTATACGCTTTAAGGTAGAAACATTCATATCTGTATTACTCTGATTATTGTGTTCATCTTGAATACAATTGTTTACTTTACAATAGTATTACAATACATCATACCTTTTACATTTAATACAATTGTGGGTGTTTGTATTTGTATTAGTTTAAGTTCATTTAAACTAATTTCTTTGTTACTAAAACTCAAAGGTTTTTAAACCTACAATTCACCCCCCCCCCCTCTTGTATTGTTCCATCTAATAGACTTTTATATCGACTATATCCCTAGAAGAGGTTATACAGTGAATCTTGATCAACACCCTTTTCTTTTGGTATAAATAAGAAGGAATCATCCTCAAATGAAAAATGACTCAAAAGGATCTTGATACTATAGAGGCATGTTTTTGCACCCATTAACAAAGGTTTCATAAGGGGAAAGTATTGCCTATCACCACTACCAACTTCTTTGGGAGTCTATCCTCAGTGAAATACACCACAAACTACCCCTATGTGGAGGATGCTGGGAATATTCATAGTTATCTAGTAATAGATTTTACCAAGAAGTTACCAAGGAGGTATCCCACTAACTAACATCACTATCAGTGTAAGGATACCCTTCCATCAGAATAAAATGTTGAGATTACTAAAATTCCAGATGACTTAGTTCAGAATGCATGGAACCCTTTCTAGGCATAGTCCATTATCCCTACTCCATGATAAGACACGCCCATAACTTTCATTATAGTCCCTTTTCCACAACAATATTGTTGGGGAAGAATCTAATTATATTGGGATCAAGACCATAGATACCCACCAGAAATTTTAGCTTGACACTCTTAGATATTGATGCAACTACAATCCATCATGGACTACCTACCTATTCTAAATATTCATAATTCCTATGAGATAATTCATGAGGTGAAGTCTCTACTAATAATGGCGTAGTACTCCCTATAACACTAATAACAACAACCATGTAAATAATTCTCATGTTGTATAGAATATCACAATTTGGGAACTTCCACATTAATACTAGAAGAATAATAGGTGGTCTAAATAGAAGATTAACTTTAGTTAATGAGGATCCAAAACCAATCAGGATTCAATGGAAATGATTATGGTTACACCACCGTAACACATTTAGATGTCTAGAGTGACCACGAAAATGGGTTTCCTTTCGAATGGGATAAAGATAATGATGATAAGTTATTATAAGCCCTATATACCTACCAAATTATATCCATGTTTTGGATGTATGTGGCTTTATACGTATCCACTTAGAGATTTTTGTTGAAAATAAGGAAACATACTGCAATAATAATCAATTTTTGATATTCAACTACCCTTATAGTAGATGTTTGGTGTATCCTATGAACATTGAGAAACTTTGGTCCCTTGAGAAGTAATGCTAATAGGTGGACCTTGAAACTCTTATGTGGGATTAGTATCTTGAATATGGTTGATATTATCACAAATTTTAGTAACTATGTTGTGAAAGTATAATAGTAATACCCTATATCACTCAAGAAGAATCTCCAATTATGTGTTTTAGGGGTTTAGGGAAATAAGTTTCTCTAATTTTTTATCCTGTCATAAGATGAAAACAGGTTCTTAGATCTAGTGAGTCTAATGGTTTTAGTGACTCTTCACTAATTACCACTATTACAGTGAATGACATCATAGTTTATCCATGTGAAAATCCAAAGTATGATGTCAAAGATGAGTATGAGTTAAAAAATTATCTTAGAGGACCAGAAGAGGCCTGTGAACCTCCTTTTAGTTTTTCACACCCAACAGCAATGATATTCCATGGGTCTTATTAGTCCAAATATCATACAACTCCCAAAGACCCACTAGAGCCTCAATTAAGGCAAGGGTGTAACTGATCAATTTGATATTCCTGAAGCTTTTTACAAAAACTCTACATATTCCTTGACCACTACTTTACTGTATGAGTTGGAGGGTTCTTGACAACCAATTTTTTTCCTCCAAGTATAGCATCCTAAATAGCACGAGGTTCAAGATGTCCTTTTAACACCTATCATGGAGTTTCCTCAACTAAAATCCCTCGATCGATCAACCAATACTAAGGAAGGGTTCTCTACCAACCCATGGTAGAGACCAATAGTATTTATAGCTCACCCTTTTGTGGATTATCATGATTTCCCACCACTTATCCATGACTATGCTAAGTTACTGGTTATTTGATTGGAAATTGGAAAAACACACAATGAATTCTCCCATAATGAACTGAACATCCCCCTTACCACTTTCATAGAAGAAATGGAGATAAAAATGGATTTAATATAGAATAAAATGAATCCCTAAATATAGTGGGTAAACCACATCACCCACTTCTAAATTTAGGAAACCCAATCTTCGAGTCTTTCAATGAAATAGCTGGCCCAAAGTAGCACCTCATTAACTTTTCCTCATAGTTCATCCTAGTGTTGAGAATATCATAGAATCATGATGTTTCCAATATCCATTGAATCATTATAAAATTTTAACTGGATTCCTTTTTACAGTATGTAAATCCATCCCCATGATGAATTTAATACTTGGAGGACCTTGATCAATAATTTATCAACTTGTTTATATTCACCTAGCATAGGATAAGTGAAAATTATGTCACCATATGAAAATATTGAGAGAGGTGGGAATAAATTATTCACTCCATCACTCAGGGGGAGGGTCTATTATACTCCCTCAACATTTAACTCCCATTCTAGTCGATGTTTTAGTGGTGTGTTAAAAACATCTGAGATGATCTAGTCATGACATGATTAAAAACCTCTCCAATTTCCTATATTCGCTCTCACTTCTCTATTCACTCTTTATATCAAAGGTACTTTGTGAAGCCCTAATCGAGACACTGAAGATCCCTTTAATGTATGATATCAATTAAAATTCCACTAAATTTTATTGTACAGATAAATGTGGGAATAAAGAGTGCCAGACCATCATCTTCTTCTCTGGGAAAGATGTCGGTGCAGTTATATAAGTCCATATAGATTACCTATATGTCTTTATAAATCTCAATGATATCAAGATGAAATGGTGAATAGTGGATAATAGCTTTGTTATCAATATTTTTCCAACCAAGATACTTAAAAAGATGTTATATATTGATGTCAATATATCCCCCCACGAACGAAAAATTCATTGACATGATAATTTTGAAGAAAATCTAGTTAGAAATATACAACTGAATAACCAATTTTGTTATTAGGTATTGAATATTGAATTCATGGTTGTATGGAAAGTAACATATTTCAATGGATTACTAGAGTGGAATTGGATAAAACTTCATGTAGTTTTCCCATCATCATATTAACAATGAATAAAATACTCCATTAGTGGTTGAGTAAGGGTAATCCCTGTTGTCGTTTCACCCTCTGAATAGTGACAAAAAAATTACACAAATGTGGAGTACAATTATAGTTCTGGGAAGAAACCCTAAGTCAATTGAGTTGAGCATGTCAATGGAAATTATGATTTTAATACCTTGATATTTCATGAGATATATTATTTTAACATCTTGTGTCGTATGCTACACTATGATTATCTTTCTCTATACACAACACAATATTATCTTGTTGTATACACAACAATATTCCTCGCTTGTGGGGCACATAATTTATTATTCTTTTGATAGAATTCATTTCATGTAACACTTAGTATAGATTTTGTCCAATGTATAAATGAACTAAGTTTGTATTATGATATACACAACACCAACTGATTCTTGAAATATAAACAACACTAACATTTCTTGTGTTACATGCAATAGCGACCTTCCTCAATAGCCTATTTTGTACGCAATACCGAGTTTCACTAAACTACAATATATTACTAAAATATTATTATTTAATGGGATATAAACTAGTTTTTATGAATAGTATTATTCACATTTTTAATTTTATATAACATTATCATTCACCATATACATTTTCTAGAACATGATTTGAGAATAATATCAATTTTCTCAGATAAAAGAAGTATTTTTCAAAAAATGTAGTTTCACCGTATTTTGTTGGTGCACCAATTTTAAATCTAGTTGTTGACAATTATATAAGTTAAATTGGACAAAATAAAATTATTCATTGGAAGCGGGACATAAAAATTTACTTTGTTTTATCTTTTGTTTTTTCTAATAAAATTAGAATTTTAATTAATAGTGAAAAATACTGCATTTTAATTCCAAACTTCCTTTTCATGTAATTTATTTATATAGTTAGATTATCATTTTAATTAGTTTTAAAGTTTAATTAGATTATATTCTTATCATTTAATCCAATTTTGGTCATTGTGAGTAATTTTATATTTAAATTATACATAAACACATCTCAATCTTATGATAGTTATTACTTCTTAAAAACCCGCTTTTTAGTTTTGAAAATGACAATTGATTTTAAATTAATTAACAAAAATCATGTGTTTTGAATTTGGAAAAAATGGATTCCATATTTGGAATCAAAAGGTTCAAATTGTTTAAATAATCACCTTTTATTTTTTAACATTATGAATAGTAATTTTAGTAATTATTTTATTTACCATTGTTGAAGGGTAAATCTAGTAAATAAAGGTAAAAAATAATATTATAATAATATTAAACTACCCTAACACATGTCCTAATCCTATTTAATGATATATTTCTGACCATGTGAATTGTTGGATCTATTTTTGGACCCCATGGATTCACTTGGATGTGAAAATTTCATTTTATAAGAATTAATTTAAAGTAAATATAAGGTTTATATTATTGATATATATGTCTATAAATAGTCATTATATATCTAAAAATACTTCCTACATCATGATATTTTATTTAAAATTTTTAGACACCAAATAAATAAATTTATTTATTACAAATTGATGATCTAGGGATTAAATTATTAATGAATGATTTAAATAAATTAGATTATAAATATTAAAATAAATTTATTTTAAACCCTTTCATTCCATACATAAATTTTATGGATTATTATGACTTGTTATATTGTTATTAATAATTTTTTTAAATAATAAAGTTGTTATAGATTTTTTAAAAAGTCGTGATATGAATAGTATAAAAATTGACATAAATGAGTTTTTAAAACAAATACTATTTAATTAAATGATATTAAATTCCTAAAAATATAATGTTAGTACAAATGGTTAATATAGGTCAAAACATATCATATATAAATTTTTTTGGGGCGTTTTACATGATATAGTAATTACATTACTCCATAATGTGTAATTGACATGATATCACGGTAAGATTAAAAAGGCTAAAATAAGGGTTAAACCGAGAATATAAGGATAAAATAATTCAAAAAATGTCTAAAAAGTATTGTATGATGGGTATTAGAACCAAAAGTAATATTATCTTCGAATTAAATAAGTTTTGGACCATTTTTAATCGAAATTAAATTTATAATAAATTAAAATTTTGAGAGTTTCCTAAAGTGTCCCCTTTCTCTCATATAAAAGGGCAGCTACTCCCTCTGCTATTCACTACATTTTGAGCCTTCAAGCTCGACCAACCCATGAAAATTTATCTTATGAATAAACCTAGTTACACTGATAGTTTCTAGTCATATCAAAAGATAAACTATTGTGCCCTGAGAGGAAATTTAACGGTTGAACATCGAGGAAGAGGTAATCACTTATACTGATTCTTTAAACTTTCATTCTTATTCTACATCTTATTTATTATTTATTTCATTATAAAGTAATAACATAAGTAACAATAATATTTGTATATGTTATAATAAATATGAAACAACACTATTTTACCTTCTTTCAATCCTACGAAAAATGAAATCACTACGCGTGCATACGTACGGCTTACCATCTCCACACAGTGGTGAAAAATGTTTTTCACCACCACCTTATTTGGATGGTAATAATGGTGGAAATAATTACTATATATGATTATTGTAAAATGATACCAATTCTGAGATATTATACACCATCAACTTCAATTCCATTCCACAATTATGGGAACAATATCGTCACGCGTGCGTACGTACGACTTACCATCTCCACAAAAGATAAGATTAATTCTCTATGTTAACCATTAAAGAATGATTATAAAGTATATATAATAAATGATCATTAACTATATGAAATAATAATTCTATGGTATATATATATATATATCATTTACTTATTCAATTCAATTCAACAATGAAATGAAAACAGTGTTTATGCCTACGTAATGGCCTACTGTCTCCATGAACGGTGCATTCCTTTTCTTTTATCTATATATTATATATATATATTTATATATATAATGAATATATATGATATATAAATCATATTTTATATTTTTTAATTAATTAAATCATGATCTAATTAATAATATCAAGAATAAAAAGTCCGAACACGTACAATAAACAAAACAATTATTACCTAAAATGTTGCTTTAAAATGGAATTGAAAAATTAACGGGTAATATAAAGTCATAAGTATATAATATATGATACCCTAAAAATTATTATAGTTATGTTACAAGTTAATAATATGTTTAAATCCACTATACAGGAGATTGTTTATACATAAGTATTTACCGGGGCATATTTATCATCCATGTCCATGTTTTCTATACAAAATCTTAAAATGTTTACTATTATTCTATGTATGTTTAGAGTCATTTGTACCCATTTTTTTTCTTTTACATACTGGTATGCAAAAGAATCATTCTTTTTTTTACCATATGAGGTACTTTTTGACTTTTACGAAAACAATTACGAGGAGAATGTTATTTTTAACTTTCACGACATGAACAGATTTTTACGATTTCATAATGCATTATTTCAATGAATATTACTTTATAAGATTTCAAGTATTTTTAATTAAATATTTTTATTTTAAAATTTCACAACATTTTGAAACAAGAAAACATTTTATAAGAATAAAGGATATTTTACTTAGGAATTTTGTTCAATAGTTTATCAAAATTATTTTCCATATAAGATAACAGACAGTTATGTTTTTATCACTATTATTACTTTGATTTGATTTTTTATGATGTAATTATTTTTATTAAGTCCATTTATCTTATATTATTATGTTATGATGAAATGATGTTTAAGAATCCCATTTTATTTCATGGTTTATGATATGATGAATGATTTATGTTTTTGTGGAACATGTAAGAATGATTTCAGTATGAGATGG
This sequence comes from Viscum album, assembly GCA_963277665.1. Classification (NCBI taxonomy): domain Eukaryota; kingdom Viridiplantae; phylum Streptophyta; class Magnoliopsida; order Santalales; family Viscaceae; genus Viscum; species Viscum album. Next base: position 129,232,827 of record OY728134.1, on the reverse strand, counting down.
TTGGGACCAATATCTCTCTCCAATACATTTGTTAAATATTTATATCTCATGATATAGATATTACTGGAACAAAAATTAAATATGGTTCAGTAATACATGGTCGAAACTACAAGTAAACCCAGTTCTGTAATGGACATTGTCCACTATGATGGTCCTGGCAGCAATGCCTTGGCTACTATGTAAATCATATTATGAGCTTATTAGATTTCCAAAATTACATGTTTTATGAAAATGTTATTCTATCATGGTTAATGTTACTTTATGATATATTCCTTACATACTGCCATGATGTGTTTCAACACTCAATATTTTGTTTTTTAAAATTAATTTTATTGTTTTTTAGTTCAAATTTTTATGGTTTGTTTTATATTCTCTATGTTTACCGTACTGTGCATTGGATCTCACACTTTTTATATTTTTTTCTCTATTATATAAATAATGTTTCTATGTATGAAAACAAAATTGGAAGATCTTTATGAGAGATGTTGAATATCTTTCACCAAGTTATAAGATTATGTTCCAAGTTTCCAAAGACTCTAAACTAATAAGATCATTGGGCATATATTTGTGTAATGTATTAATTATTCCATAAATTAAATGTAATTTCCATGTACGTCAAGCTTATGTTTTTATAGTTGGTGTCATAGTGAAGGTTTATTCATCCTTTGGAAAGTAGGATGTTAAAACTTTAGTGAGATCTCTAGAGATATTTATAAGGATATGTCTAGGGATATCCTTAGGACATGTAAAGTATAGGTTACAGACCTAGGTTTTTCTGATAATAATGACTAACCTACGGTTAAACCAAAGATATCATAGATTTAAATATTATAATTAATTTACCTTACTTATGTGTTTCTAATCTCTGATATGTATTTCTATCACTTTTCCTTTATGATCTTAGTCAATAAACAAAACTATATATAAAATAGTTAACCATTGAATTTTTTTGATGCAAAAAGTATGGGAATTATGAATATCAATTTCCTGTGTGGAAAAAACATGAAGAGCATCATGATTATGTTAGGATTATCGGTCATACTGCTGAGGATAAAGAGATTGTAGACAAAATGTGAAAGGTATGTGATGTTCTTCCAGTATTGGTTACACTAAACCTAAGAAGCTTGTGGTTGAAAAACCTTAGGAAATGATTCATATTTTAGGAAAGATGGATATGATGTACCCTTAGTAATGGTTTAAGAATAATTTTGGATGATTGAGGTGTATATGTTTCAGAATTAAAAGAATTTGTTATATGAATTGTGAAATATATATAAGTTTTTTCAGTATAAGTTTTTCATTAAGGATTGTAAAGGATATGTTGAATAGTTCTTAGGATCAAAAAATTGATATAAGGGTAAGGTGATATACTTGCAGACCCCATGATTAAGGGAAAGGCAACCCTTAATATGTCCCTTATGTTTAGATAATGATGTTTGGATGAAGCAATGTTGGATTTGAATAAGTAAATTAGATAATGATATTTTCTTGGGAATTAATTATGGAGTTATTGACTTGTGAGTTATGTTATCATGGGTGATGTATACAATGTTTTGGGACATAAGGACTAATAAACTATGTTTTGTAACAAAGAAACATGCATTTTTTCAATAAGGATGTATGGTAAAGAGAATACATGATTAAGGTACTCAGATGTTTGTAATGTGATAACTAATAACTACCTTATGAGATATGCGAGATAAATGTTAAGATGATTTAGTTTATCTATTTTTAATGTTTTATATTTTCAGTTTGTGGAAGGATTGTAATTTTATCCATTTATGGATATTATAACTTATATTCCAACTAAAGTTTGTTAGATTAATGTATTATCTCACTGTATGTGGACTTATGCATATTTGAAAACATATTCTAAACTTTTTGTTGAGACAAATTGAATGACCTATCATTCTATCGCATGATCTACCAACACTTAAAGTATGAAAAATGAAACTTCATTTCTTTAAATAAGAGATAAAGTGGAAATTTTTCAAGGCACGAACAATGGTGAGATTGTACCAAAATCATGGAAGTATTTATTCTCATGAAAAATTTATAAACATTAAAAAAAGGATATTGACATAAAAAATGTTATCCTGGTAGCTTATTATCTGATGAATCAGATGGTCCCTTAAACCATCACATATTTATTGCTTTCAAGTAGTTAACTTTCTTCAACCTTGTCCTATATCAATATCCATTAGAACTTTATGGTTAGATTTTTCTTCCATATCCATGTTTTCACTTCCCAACTATGTTCTCATACATGGAAACCCAATGATGAGATACTTTGGGTAGTTGTTATGTTTTTAAATTTCCTTTTTAAAATAAGGTTTCAGTATCCCTTTTTACAATGTGGGTTTCCAAGAAAGAAACTTTCATGTAGTAAACCTTTTATAACCCCAAATAATTTCAAGGGTGAAATTCGTTTTAAGGGGGTAGAATGTAACACCCTGAGATTTTATGAGATATATTCTTTTAATGTCTTGTTTTGTACACTGCACCAATATTATCTAGTGTTATACGCAACATCGTATTATCTTACAGTATAAACAACCCTATTATTGTCTTGTGATGCACATAATTTTAAGTTCTTTTTATAGAATTAATTTCATGCAAACACTGAGTATTGATTTTTTTCGATGTATAAATTAACTAAGTTTGGATTAGGTTTTACTCAACACCAAATGGATATTTCACTACACTCTACACTGACTTGGCTTGAATTACAAGTAAGATCTACCTTCCTCGACAGCTTGCGTTGTACGTGATGCCGAGTTCTACTAAACAACAATATATTATTAAAATATAATTATTAAATGGGATATAAACTAGTTATTATGAATATTATTAAACACATTTTGAATTTTATATAACATTATAATTCATCTTAAAATTGTTCTAGAACATGATATGACAACTAAATCGGTTTTTCATATAAGAGAAGTATTTTTCAAAAAATGCAGTTGTACGGTATTTTAATGGAACACCCATTTTAAATATAGTTCGACACTTTTATAAGTTAAATAGAAAAAAATAAACTTCCTCTTTGTAATTTGGAAATAAAAATTTACTTTTTTTGAATATTTGGTATTTTTCTAATAAAATTAAAGTTTTAATGAATAGTGAAAAATTACAGCATTTTTATTTCAAAACTGCCTTTTTATCTAATTTATTTATATATTTAGATTATCTTTAAAAAATAATTAATGTTTAATTAGATTATATTTCAATCATTTAATAGAATTTTTGTAATTGGAAGTAATTTCACTTTTATGTTAGACATAAACACATGTCAATATTTTGGCAGTTATTACTTCTTAAAACCATGCTTTTTGGTTTTAACAACGAGAATCAATTTTAAATTAATTACTCAATCTTATATATTTTGAATTTTTAAAAATGGATTCTATATTTTTAATCATATGGTTTAAATTGTGTAAATAGGTACCTTTTATTTCTGGACATTATGAATAGTAACATTAGTAATTATTTTATTTACCATGGTTAAAGGTTAAATCTAGTAAATAAGGGTAAAAAATAAAATTATAATAATAATAAACTATGATAAAACATGACCTAATCCTATTGGATGAGATATTTCCAACCATGGGCATAATTGGGTCGATTTTAGGACCCCATGGATTCACTTGGATGTGAAAATGATATTTTATAAGAATTAATTTAAAGTAATGATAATTATAACCTAAACATATATCTTTTACTAACTGAATTTTAATATAGGGTTCCAAAACTGATATATATGTCTATAAATATTCAATATAAATCTGAAACTATTCCATACATCATGATATTTTATTTATAATTTTTAGACACCAAATAAATAAATTTATTTATGAAATAATGATGACATAGTGATTACATTATTAATGAACAATTTAAATAAATGAGATTATAAATATAAAAATAAATTTATTTTGAACATTTTTATTCCATACAGTAATTTTATGGATTCATATATGTTATTATCTTTGAATTAATGATGATTTTTTAAAAGACTCATGTTTTATGGTTTTTTAAAAAAATCATGATATAAATAGTATAAAAATTGACATAAATGAGTTTTAAAAAACAAATACTATTTTATTAAATGATATTAAATTCTAAAAAATATACGATTCATAAAAACGGTTAATATAAGTTCAAATATTTCATAAATAACTTTTGGTGGGTATTTTTACATGATATGGTAATTACATAAACCAACAATGTATAAATAACATGATATGACAGTAAGATTAAAATGGGAAAAATAATGCTTAAACAAAAACGATAAGGATAAAAAAATATTCCAAAATTGTATAAAAAGTATTGGATGATGGTTATTAGAACCAAAATCATATTATATTATATTTAAATATGTTTTGGACCATTTTTAATCAGAATAAAATTTATAATAAATTAATATTTTGAGTGTTTCCTAAAGTTCTCCATCCTCTCATATAAAAGGGCACCTCATCCCACTCCTATTAAATCTATTTTCTAACTTCAAACTTGGAAAACCCCTTTACATTTTACATCTCAACTTCCCTAGATACATTATAAAGGATCTGGGATTCTCCAAAGGAAAACTCTGTTTCCCTAATATAAAATTTAATGGAGGTACGTTGAGGAGGAGGTAATCTCTTTTACCAATTATTTCAAATTTATTTCTTCTTCTACTTTATATTCATTAGTTACATCATTATAAACTAATAACATCAGTATCACTCATATAATTATATATAATTATAAATATTTAACGACAATATTTCACCTTCTTCCATCTTATGATAAAATGAAATCATTGCGCGTGCGTACGTACGGCTTACCATCTCTACGTTGTGGTGTGATCTGTTTTTCACCACCACCTAACTTGGATGGATATATTGGTTGAAATAATAACCATATATGATTATTATAACATGATACTAATTCTAAGATATTATGCACCATCCAATTCAATACCATTCAATAATTATGGGAACAATATCGTCGCTCGTTCGTACGTATAGCTTACCGTCTCCATGACACGATTAGATTCATTTCCCATGTTAACCATTAAGGAATTATTATAAAGTATATATAATAAATAATCATTAAATGTATGAAATATTAATTCTACTTTATATATATAAATATATATATATATATCATTTACATAGTTTCATTCAATTCAATAAGGACACGAAAACAACGTTCATGCGTACGTACAGCCTACCGTCTCCATGAACAGTGTATTAATTTTCATTTATCTATATATTATATATATATATATTAAATATATATGATATATAAATCATGTTTTATATTCTGGAATTAATTAAATATTGATCTAAGTAAAAATATCAAGAATACCAAGTTCAAACACGTACGATAAATAAAACAATTATTAGCCAAAACATTGCATTAACATGGAATTGAAAAATGGACGGGTAATATAAAGTCATAAGTAAATATTATGTGATTTTATAAATATTATTATGGTTTTTTACAAGTTAATAATAGGTTTAAACCCATCATATTTGAGTTTCGGACACATACGGAAGAAATCAGTCCTATGGTAAGGGATACTTTTCAATCACATTTTTATATGAGATTGTTTATACGTAAATATTTACAAGAGGTATCTTGACCATCCGTTTATGTTTTTCCTAAAAATGTTTTCATAAAATTTTTACTATTATTCTATGTGTGTTTATTTTTATTTTTACCCATTTTTTATTTTTACTATATGGTGTGGAAGGAATCTTTCTTTTGTTTACAATACAAGGTACTTTTAGATTTTTCTCATAAAAATACAAGGAGAATGTTTTTTAACATACATGGCATGATGGGATTTATATACTTTCATAACGCATTATTTCCATGAAGATTACTTTACAATATTTCATGTTAATTTTCAATTAAATTATATTATTTCAGAATTTCGTGACATTTTGAGAAAATAAAACGTTTTTGAACAAGAAAGATATTTTCCTCGTGAATTACACTCAAGTGTTTTATAAAAATTACAATCAATCTAACATGAAATAGGGTTATTCTTCTATCCCTATTATTACTTTTATTTTATTTCTTTTATGACAGAATTATTTTTATGAATTCAATTTATCTTATATGGATTATTTTATGGTGAAATGATGTTTAAGAAACCCTTTTTATTTCATAGGTTGTGCTATGACGAATGATTTATGTTTTTGTGGAAAATGTAAGAATAATTTCATTATTATATGGGTGGAACTATTTCTCCCTCCAATGAATTAGGTAAATATTTATATCTCATGATATAGACATGACTATAATAGAAAGTAAATCTGGTTCAATAATACATGTCTAGAATGGTGAGTAAACCTAGTTCGGTAATGGACTTTGTCTAGTATGATGGTCTTCGCAGCAATGCCTTGGCTACTATGGATATCATATTATGTGATTATTAATTTTGCACAATTACATGTTTTATTCCAATGCTATTCTATCATGGTTAATGTTCCTTTATGATCTATTCCATACATACTGCCAAGATTTATTTCATGACTCATGATTTTGATGTTTAAACTGTATGTTCATGTTTTTACATTCAAATGTTTAAGGTTTGTTTTATGCTCCCCATGTTTACCCTTACTAATCATTTGAGATCACCCTTTTTATGTTTTCGTTTCCTGAGGATATAAACAAATGTTTTAGATAGGAAAAAAGGGGAATCTCTTTTTGAGAGATGATGAAGATCTTTCCCCATGTTAGAAGATTTTGTTCCAAATTTCCAAAGACAATAAACTAATACAGTATTTGGGAATATATTTGTGTAATGTATTCAGTATTCCAAAAATTAAATGTAATTTCCATGTACATCAATCATGGGTTGTTATAATGACTTGACTGCCACCTTGGTTTATCCTAGAGTTGTCTTGAAGATAATATTTCTACTTCAAATCCATATTCTCGATGAAACAACTTCAAAACATAGAAATAAAATTAAAATTATAAAGATAAATGAGTTATCCCATATCACCGAATATTTTTAAAAGGGAAATGAGAGCTTGAATCTAGGGAACCCTGCATCAATGACATGTTAAAAAAATTTCTCTATACCCATTAATTGGTGTCTCATTCATGTATACTAGAGTGTAGTATTGACCAAATGGAATTCGATTTATCTATGGTGTTTTGACATATTGGGTAGACTATGTATGAAATAATTTTATCGGATGGATATATCATCATCAACCAATATAGTATTCATAAGACCATAAGGTATGATAGACCCATCTATACATTCTTTCTCTATACAGTAAAGAGATTCCACCCCATAACCACTTCTTCCTAATGATTTGTGCTCTCCCTTCATCTCATGGAATTCTAATGAGGAAGAGCTAAAAGAAACCCTATTACCATGAAAGTATATTTTTTTTACCAATTTTGATGAACTCATACATGTGAACCTGATTATAAAGAAATATGTTAGATCAGAATTGATTTCTTTTGTTATTCCTCTCAATGAGAATGAGTTTTATTTCATTTTATTGAAGAAGTATTTTTGTATAACTATAAGAAAATTCCATGGATTGGACCTTAGGTAATCATCTACCATATATATATTCCAATTGGAAACCATAGATATAAGTAATAACTTAGAATAATAAACCCCTACCACTGTTCCATGATTAAGTTTGGAACTAATAAGAGGATCTAATAAAAATTCTTTATGTTTGTTTAGTACCCCAATTTTATAGCCATCATTGTCTTAATCCAGAACAAGAATGGGAAAATTAGAGTTTGTAATGACTTTCAGAATGTCATCATCCATTCCCAGAGGTTGAATCCCCCATAATAATCATAGAGTTTCTAACTGATTCAATTTCAAAATTCAAGGGACTCTTCTTCATGAATGGATACTCTAGATACATTAAAATCATGATATCCTCTAAAAATTAAAAACCCACTACATTTAGGTAAACTAAAGAAACAATTATTTCTGAGTGATGCCCTTAGGATTAAAGAATACTAGAGAAACCTACAAGTGGGATATATATAACATCTTTTACTCCATTTTGAGGAAGATGGTGGAGTGAAATTTTGTGGTAAAATACTTTCAATGAAATGAAAATCTTAGTGATCTTGAGAAATTTTTTTCCATACTTCGTGCCCACAATCTAAAGATAAACCCCTTGATGTGTACATGTTAGGTCACCTCTAGGAATTTACTTAGATTCATTATCTGATATATAGGCATCAAAATTAACCTAGAGAAGATTGATTCCATCATTGGTATTCCCCTATCATGAAATTTTACTGATATGAGAGGTTTCCTAAGCATTCTATCTTATATCCTATGTTGTTTCACCAATATAGTATGTGAGTGTAAGTCCTTGAAGATGATAAATAAAGGTTTGTCCTACCAATATGATAAATTTTTAACTCATATTTCATGCAATTTTGAAGTAATCTTCAATGATTTTTTGATAAATTTTAATGAAAATTTCAATGAAATGTAATGTTCTATGAAAATATAGGAAATTTATATTTAAGCATTAAAATTGATTACAATGGATTAAAATTGATTTTTTGAATCTAGAGTCGTATTTGGGTTTGGGAGTTTTTTATTTGAACATTTTTTAAGTGTTTTGAAATTTTTCTAAGGGTTTTACATTTTTAGGTGTTTATAAAAAATTAAGGCCACTAAGACACCCCTATAACAAAGACCCACACACCACATAGGCAGGCCAAGGAGGCGCCACCTGCACATGAAATCTCATGGGAGGTCTTGCCCAGTAGGGAGGCTGCATAGATGGTTAGTCCCATACAGGGACCATGGGGATCAAATCTGTGGGTGTTCATCGGTTAATTGATGGTCGACCGTATTGACGTGTGTGGATACTTCATATTAAAGTGGGAGGATAGATTCACTGGCATGAGGTGGTGCATAATAGTGATCAAGAGTCCCCCTAATCCCATCTGACTTTATTACTTGGTTGGAGTTATGAACAATTATTTAAGAAAGTTCTATGCCTCTATTAAATTCGATGTGCGATAAGAAAAACATAGGTATTGTTACCATTTTAACAATTAAGCCATTGTTTACATCTCTATCACATGTGCCTCACCTAGGATATAAGGCTCCATAGTACTCCAACCTTGACATAACCTTTTTCCTCTATTTCCACCATAACAACCTACTGGAGTCCCCATAGAAACCATTTAGCATACTAATAAATATTTCATTCACCTCCATCAAATCTTTGTTCCTCCTTAGATCTCTATGAGACCATCTCAAGTCTTCAATCTAACCAATTCGATGGTTAAATGAATTAGATTCCAGCACTACCTTATTCATTGAATCATTACAAAAATAAATGATGAGATCAGGTACAAAACAATGATCAACCATCATGACACTACCCTTTCCAAAGATCCTATGAAATCCCATGTTTTCATTCAAACATGAAGATATTTTCCCCGTGGATTTCAACCCACGGTCAAAATAAATCAAAAGAAAGAAATATTTGGTTGTTTCTAAATTCAGATTAAATCTATTAGGTTCTTTAGTGTTTGAATATTTTAATGATCCTTGATCCCCAATAATTAGAACACTAATTCAAGGGAGCCCTCCTTTTTTTATAATAGTAGAGTCCCTCCACTTCCCAAAGTGTCCACACACCCACTACGAAGGGAGAATCCTTGATGTGAAGCTTCCCCCATTTTTCCTCCAATGGCCCGAAGGCCATCATTTTTTTATTGATTTTTGATAATCCACCTTTCAAGGGGTGAGGTGGAACCCTTACAAGGCCCGTAGGCGTATGTATTACATGGCCCGTAGGCCTTAGAGGAATTCATTGCTCGTAGGATCAAATATTATATACAACCCAGACTATGTACTTGGAAGTTCTCCTCCCATTTCATTCTTCAATTTTTTTAATTTTTCTTTTATATTTCATTTAATTTTTTTTGTTTAATGTCATATATAATTGAAGGTTTCTTTCCTAATAAAAATTATTCATTCATGTCTATTTTAATTTCAAGTGTTCTCCACCGAATTCTTTTCATATTCTTCTTCTCTTCTTATCCTCCTTCTTCATTTTGTTATCATTTTTTTTATTCTTTTGAATTTCTATCTATAAAACTATATTTTTATATTTATTTTATTTTATTATTTCTCTCGTTATCCAAATTCATCTTCTTTTTTTATTTTTTCTATTTCTTGGGTTTTTTATTCTTCTTATTTTATCATCCTCATTATTTTTATTTTTATTCTTTTCTCTTTTCTTGCCTTAATTATCATATTTTAATAGTGACCTCTTACCACTAAAATTTAAGTCTATCCTAAGGCTCGGTATAGGGGAGTTAAGTGGTGTTTTCAAATATTTCTGTTCTTAAATTCATAAGTTTGATTAATATTGTGGTTAGAAAGAGTGATTTGTATGAGTGTGGTTATTTCGCTCCATTTCAATGAACTCAAACACATTTTTAGTATTGTTTAAATATTTAAATTACCTTCCAATAACCATAATCTCTTTATTCGATGAAGTTGATCAGTTTAGTGGATGACGCATTATATGATTGATTCGAGTCCTGAAAGGTGTCACATTGTCGATTTAGTTATTACATTATCAATTATTACAATAGGAGGCCGAATTGAGATTGAAATAATTATTCTAGATTTCACACCTATGAATAAAAGAAACTAATATTATGCATGATATCTCATAATTAAATTATCAAACTAAATTTCAACAACAAAAATTATAATGATGGAACCCATAAACTAAACCACAAAGTCCATGTTATTTCCTTTAAAAACTCATTCTATCATTGCATGAAAATTTAAAGTTCATAATTTAATTTATCTTTTTAATTACTATTTATTTCATAGAATAAATAAATATAAAAAAGAATTATTTATGTGAATTAAAAGAATTAGGTGAAAAAATAATTAATATTCTCAAGTAGGACAACCTTGGTTAGCCTCTATAATGCATTAGGATAATAATTTTTTTTCAATGCCTTATGATAGGCTTCATTAAAACTAGTGTTGTTTCCAAGGATCTAATCAGGGTTTTCATAAATTTATCTATTTTCACTATATATAGTTTTTAATTAATTTAAATAAAACATAATATATTCTTTTTTCCATGATTTATTCAAATGATTATTATTATTTATGGACAAGAAAATAATAGGTTCAAGATCTAGTAAATGAAGCACTCTAGTATATAGAAGAAAGTGTTTACATATGGGTTATATAGATCAAGGGAGCCTAGATCCAAATTAAAATATAGGAGGAATTCAAGGACCTCGTCCATCGTCTCAAAGAGACCCTCTAAAAACTAGTGGTTAAAGGATCTGATAGAGAGTTGGCCAAATTCTTAGATTACTTATTGGAATTATAATAGTATATAGTTCATTCATTTTAACTTTTCGGTGATATGACTATATAAAACCAAATTTATAATGATTCAAAAATATTTTAAAAATTGGTTATACTCAAAATACCAACATTATGTCAATTCTTATTTATCCCATAGAATTCATGAATTCCCTTGTTAGTAATAAGTCATGTTTCAACCCTTTATTATCCATGTATACCCTCCTCTTAGTATTTTCATGATATTATAAATATGAAGTGTGGGGGTTAAAGAATTCATCCTAGAATGGATAAAATAAATTTTAAGGATAATGTGTGGGGTGTGGTGCATATGGGGATATAGAAATGTTTATATTGATTTTACACTTTTTTTCCCTCATGAAAAAAAATAAATATTAAAAAGAACTGAAAAATAAAATGAATAGATTGTGACTTTTAAGATTACAAAATCACTATAATTAGACCAATAATTTTTATCATATGTGGTTAGGAGGTGTATATGAGGTTATTCAAATCATAACTCTAGAAAAATAAAAAAATGGAAAAGAACTGTGAAAAAGAATTATAAAAGTAGATAAAAATTAAAAATGGTACACAAATAATTCATTATTCTATACTTTGAGCATTTTTTTTACTTTGATATTTTTGAGAAGTTTGAGTTGATAATTTGAAGGGGATTTTTTCATTACACTTCCACTTTTTAATATCATCTTTTATACTTAAAGAGATAAACCTACACCTTGATCCATAATTTTTAATATTAATTCCAACCAACCTTATGCCTCATATACATTAAAAACATAATTGAAATTACTTTATGTTTTTATATTACTTTTTTTACAAAATTAATAAAAGTGTTCCTTTACAAAACTTTGGATAAAGAGCATGTTCTAAGGATATGATCATAACACTACATGTATTGTATCATGATCGATGAGAGAAAAGAATCCACTCTGAGATAAATTATGAATTATAATGTTTAATAATAATTAATTATTGATCTTTAATGAATGATAAGATAAGTACCATAATTTTCCAAAGGGAGAATGTAAAGTACTTGAGTTTATTTATTCTTTAAAAAATTATAAATAGAATTTATATATTAGGTGAATTTTTAATGTTTGATTTTAAATTGATAATAATTTAATTTTATTTCTTTGTAATTTGAATATTTATCATATTGGATCCCTATACATTCATTGTTGAGATTTTATACTTGATGAAAATCATGGTTTAGCTATGGGGGCATTTGATACTCTCATCTTTCGTTCATAATTCTAACGAATTTTCAATTGTTTTATGATTTTTTTAATGAACATTTACACGAAAAGAAATGTTTTATGAAAATATAGGATACTGAAATTGAAACAATTAATTTGATTCAAATGGATTAAAAATGATAATTTTGAATTTAGAGTACTATTTGTGAATACGTTTTTTTATTTTAATCCTTGTTAAGTGTGTTGAAATATTTCTAATGGTTTTATATTTTTTGAGGTGTTTATAAAAATTTATGGCCATTGAGAATTCCACCTACCAAATTCCAACACACCTCATAGGCAGGTCCATAAGTGGCCACCTAGCCATGCGATCCAATGGGAGGACCTGCCCATTGGGGAGTTTGCATAGGAAGTCATGCCTATGTAGGTCTCACGATGATAAAATCTGCATGAATTCAAAGGTCATCTGAAGCCTGAGCACACCAATACATAAGGAGACTATATATAGTAGTGGGGGGAGATCTTTGTCAAAAGGGGGCGGTACACGACCATATGTGAGAGTCCTCCAGCTCCCACATGACATCATTGATATGTGGGAACTGCAATATGTTACTTAATCTAGTACACTCCCTCTATCTGATTCAATGTGGAACCAGAAAAACTTGTGTACTATTAAATTTCTAACAAATGTGGGGTCATTTCACTCCCAACCCTATGTACCTCACCTCAGATACAGGGTTCCACTATCCACCACCCTCTCTTCCAACATTTTCTTAACTTACCACCACAACAACTCATTGATGTCACCATAGTATCCACTAGGAAGCTCTGTCCCGATATCCCAAACCTCCACCAAAGCCTTGTCCCACTATGGATAACCTCAAGACCATCTCAAGTCTTCAATCTGGACACCAAAAAGTTCTGATGAAGTAGATGTATCCATTTAATAATTTACTAAATCCATAAAAAGGAGGAGCTCCACCACTGAACAAAAATCAAGCATCGTGTAACTTCCATGTCCAAGAATCCCATGAATGCACACATCGCTATAAAAATAATAATAAACTACCCCCATGGAATTAATCCATGCTCAACATAGCTCAAACACCTAAAGTTTCCTATTGTTTCCAAATTCATATTAGATCACTTAGGGGTTTAAATATTTGATGATTTTGAAGATCCCTAATCTATGTTGATTTGAAGAATGAGTTGAGGGATCCCTCCTCCACTTCTTTAGAAGGATTGGTTCGCTACTTCCCAAAGAGTCCACACACCCACTATAGAGCGAAAATCCCAAATAGAAAGATGATCCTTTTTAATTATTATATTTGGTTTTATTTTTATTTTATTTTTCATTTGATTTTTTGTTTTTGTTTCATTTCATAAACAATTTTATGTTTCTTTTATTACAATAATAATTCATCCATGCATCTTTTAATTTCAATTGTTCTCCACCCAATTCTCCACATCTTCTTCTTCTATTCTCATACCTTCTTCTTATTTTTTATTTTTCATTATACTTATTTTATTATTTTAACATTCTCTCTATATACTATATATATTTCTTTTTATTTTATTTTATAATTTATATCCCTCCGTATTATTATAGTATTTTTATTTATTGATTTCATTTGGGTGTTTTTCTTATTATTCTTTTCTAATCCCATTTTTTCTCATTTTATCTTCTTATTTCTAATCATTCCATGGTGTCCTATAACCCAAAACAATTATGGGATCACCTGAGGATTATCCTAAAAGAGTTAAGTGGATTTTTCCATTCATTCTATCATTAAACTCATAAGATAGATGATTTATTTGGTGAGAAATAGTGAATTGTATGAGTGTGGAGATTTCCTACTAGGACACTAAACTCAAAATCATTTCAATTATTTTTTTAAATACTTTTCCTCATATCCAATACATATAATCTCATTATGAAATAAATATAAGCCATTTAGTGTATGAAACAACATATTATGGTGTCGGGTTTGGGAAGGTGTTGCATTCTTGATTGAGGTATTCCATTAACCACGATTATAAGAGGTGGAGAAATTTTTATTTATAAAGGAATTCTGTATTTCATAGCACTAAATAAAATAATATAAGTTCATGCATGAGATCTAATAGTTGAATTATAAAACTAAATTCAAACAAAAACATGGAGAATAATGGAACCCATAAACCAAACCACAGAGGCTAAGTTCTTTAATTAATTAAATCATTCAGTCATTAAATCATAGTTTAAATATTAAAATCACATTTATCTTATAAAATTATGTTACTTTAATAGAATTAATAAAATAAATGAAGTAATTTTGGGGAATTAGAATAAGTAGGTGAAAAATTAAGAAATCTCCTCATGTGATATGACCTCAGTCAACCTATGTACTTCATTAGAAAAATAAATTTTATTTTTCCACATCATATGATAGGAAAGAGCTAGTAAATAATTCCAAGTCGTACTTGAAAACGTCATGTAGTGTCTGTTTCATTATCCAATTCAGACTCCACCTATTAAGGGGTATCCATTTATCCTTTATTTAGAACCCTAGAGAATTATCTTGATTCATTATTACATCTAAAGAACGGTGAGGGTAATGAAATTATTTTTTACTAACTCAACATTATGATGATAAACACTATGGTGGGATATTATCTCATTGAGAATAATTTCCTTGCTTTGGCCTTTACAGTTCAAAAGCTATGTAATTATCTACAGCATCCTGATTTCCATTTAATCTTCTAAATCAACTTATTGAAGTATATCCCTATAATAAAATTCTAGTGAGATAATTAGTGTAATGGGAAGGGATTAAATATAAAAAATAATTTAAATTCATTCCATAGAAGGTTTCAAAGGGGTATGAATTATAATATTTCATTTCCATACACCTAATTCCTGAAGAGTTTCCCCTAGAAATAGTGTTTCCCAAGGAGTCTATTATCTCCATCAGTGAATCTTAGAAGATACAATTTGAAGGTAGTTCTTTGATCCAAACTAAAAAGTGGATAAGAAACCCAAATCTAAATATTGTCTGACTTGGAGTTATACTTTCTACTCCCTCAAATGCACCAATGTTGTACTCATTACTCCTTTCATATTAGAGCACAAATAATGAGGTATAGTATTAATCCCTCATTATCATCCTTCAGTTCTCTAGGGAACTATTATTCCACCATGGTTCGTGATTTCTTGGAATTCACCCAGAGGTTTCATGCATATTAGGCTCATTCAAACTTCTTGCATCGTATTCCAAAGATAGCCCACTCCAAAAAGTATTATTTTCTTTTTTATATAAGGGGTATTGAATTCATGGGCTCATAACCATCACTAAGAGCATAACAGTTCAAATATTATTTCTATTATTTATTTCTTTTAAAAGTGGGATAAACTCATTCTGTTGAAGGAGGTCAAGAATAGGTATGTAATTAAGTTTGTTAAATATCACATCATTAATCATTTTGGGGTCCCTCACATTATTATTTTAGACAATAGTACTAATTTTAGTCCATATGATTTGAAGAAACTGTTTGTGAAGTACAATATCAAACCCAACCATAATTCTTGTTATCATATGATGATATATGGATATATTAAGGTATTTAACAAATTTCTCTCTAACATTATAAAATGGATGTTTTGTTAATTAAATAATATTTTTCCTAAAACCACTCTAATACATTGTGTGAATATGGGACCATGACTCATGGTTTTACCTAAGAAACACCTTAATCCCTAGTGTTTATATTAAATACATTGACTCACATCAATCTTTAGCCCTCATTGCTATGTAAATCCATCTACGACCAGTTAGAAAACAATGACTAGTCTCATGTACATATATCTAAATTTGAATCCATGAATTAAAATAGTTTCTAGTCATTACACATTCTTGTGGTCCATCAAAATTTAGTAGCTCAAGAATTATACATGAATGTCTTCCTTTTCTCATTCCTCTAGGGTTATTTTATACTGATATTGAGAATGCCAATGATACTTATAAAAAATCAGTTATACTAGATCCCAAATGGTAAGAACCATTTTTCATTAAAAAAATTTGATTCAATAGTGATTATTTATAGATCAATAAACATGTCGTCATATTACACATCCCACCAGTGATATTTTTTTTAAGAAATTCAATGTGCAGGCTGCACTAGAATCTCTTTATTCCTATCTTAATGGATTTAATCTGTATAAAAGATCATCTATGTTTTATGGAATTATATTGTATTGTATTTATCATTTCCATACAATGTTAAACAACAAAGTATTCATCTTTACCACATTATATTAATATTAATAGTCTATTTCCACACAGTACAAAATATTACCGTGTGATCAAAATCATCATGAGATAACATTAAACCACATAACCTTCATTATCGCCAAGTGATGATAAACATAATAGTAATAAATATTGTTATATGTTGTAAAACTTCCCGGTTATCATCATCACAACTCCCTCCCTCCAAAGGTACCCCTCTTAAGTAGGAAATAAAGGAATGGAGATAATGGACCCCGAGTCCCACCTCTAGTAGGCCCCATGTTTCAAACTAGCTCTAAGATTATAAAAAACACACACAAGGAAGGAATTACCATTAATAATATTTATATAGAATTGGGATATTGGTTATAAAAAACAACAAAAATTCATCATTTACTATAAAATATGGAAAACACATCCCTCAATGCATGAAATCATTCAAACAAATATAAATACATTCTTTAAGTATGTATCAAAAGGGAATCCATATAAAAATAAATCAATAATAGTTCCAAAACAAAATCATGTAATGTATAACTCAGTCTTTGAAATACTCTTTGAAATATGAAAAATAGTTTACTAATAGTTAGTCTAATCATAACTTGTCAACTCGGTAGGATTATACCCAAGGTCACTCATGAAAATGTAAAAAGAGAATAATAATGCATCAGTGAATAAATCATTGAACTAACAGCCACTTAAAAAAGTAAAATATCCATTCCTAACACCACCATGTCACTCATATGGAATAAATAAACCAATTATAATAACATATTATTGAAATAAATATATGAAAAGGTTCCTCACAACCACTACTTGATGACTTTCTACTCTCGCACCCTAATTCCAAACATTATGTTCTCTACCTCCTTCTAATTCATCGCATCATATATCCATCCATATATCATGTTATTTGGGACACATTCTTACATAACCCACCCTTTTATGTTCTAGCATCAAGTTCTAGCATCATACAACATCAAAATCACAAACTCATCACATAACTAAGGTAGTAGGGTATCATGAACATAAAGGAAATAAACCTCATGTCCTCCTCATACATGAATGAAATTCACTGTATATCATTTCATTATCACCACTAAGAATATCCAACACTATTCATCATCATCTTTTTTTATAAATGGTATGGGAAGATGGGGTATCTATCCATCCATTTCACAATTAACAAGGATATTGAAGAAAACACCTCGTGTAGCATCTTAGGTAAATAAAGAGTAATAGATTTTCATATTTTTTAATTAAATATTAATTTTAATTTAAATAGGATTCTATGTTTGATGGTGTACCTAACACACAACGATGGGTTTCTCCAAAACCTATTGTTTCACACAATGTTGAGTCATAGAAGAAAATAATAATATAATATTATTTTAAATCGTAGCTAACGCCTAGTCGTTGTATTGGAAGGAATGAACAGAATTAATGACTATTTTATTATAAAGGTTTGTTAAATTTTTTGACATTTATCCAATAAAATTTAGACTTAAAATGTGAATGTATATAATTTTACGCATAAATACTCTAATATTCTTTAAAAGGTCGATTTAACGCATTTTGATGGAGAACCCATTTTAAATCTAGTTTCGATTACTTTTATGTGTTATATTTGACAAAATAAAATTTTTCTTTTGAATCGAGGTATCAAATTTTACTTTGGGAAAATTTTTGGTATTTTTCTGAAAAAAAAAAATTCATTTTTAAATGAATAGTGAAAAATGATGTATTTTAATTCAAAATCCCCTTTTAATATAATTTATTTATATGGTTAGATTATTTTTTTAATTACTTTTCAGGTTTAATTAGACTATATTTTTACTATTTAATCCAATATTGGTTGTTGGAAGTAATTTCACTTCGAAATTGGACATAAACAAATGTCAATCTATTTATAGTTATTATTTCTTAAAAACTCGCTTTTTGTTTTGACAATGGGAATTAATTTTAATTTTATTAATAAATCCTCTATGTTTTAATTTGGTAAAATAGACAAAATTTTAAAATTTGGAATATCAAATATAGGTTAGGCAAAAAAAATTGGAATTTTCCAGAAAAACCTTAATTTTTTTGATGAATAGTCAAAACACTAAGTAGTAGTTAAAAAACCTGCTTCTTCATTTAAATAAAATTTTACTGCTTCTATGATTTGAATTTTGAAAATACAACATGAATTGGTGTTATTAGTAAGTAAAAATTTCGTTCAATAAGATGAAAATATTTTTTTATGAATAGTATCTTTTGACTTTTATTTACCGCGGTTAAAGGTAAATGAGGTAATTCAAGGTGAAAATAATACTATAATAATATTAAATTACCCTAACATGTGTCTTAATCCTATTGTTTGATTAATTTCTGACCATGTTCATTCTTGGGTCGATTTTGGGACCCCATAGAGCCTTTTAAGAGTGATAATGACACTTTATATTAATTAATTTAAAGTAAAAACAAAAATGACATAAACATATATCTTTTAGTAAATAAATTTTTACATGGGTATATATAAGTTATCTCTTCGACTATATATATTCATTTTAAATCTATGAATATTTTGTACAACATTGTATTTTTTTATAATATTTTGACATATAAAAAATAAAATTATTTATGACAAAATAATGATGCAGTGTTTACCTCATTAATGAATGATTTAAATAAATAAGATTTATAAAGATCAAAAAATATCAAAACCTGTAAACTTCTTATTGGATGATTTTATTTTGAACAAGATTCATCTTATCTTCGACTTTAATACGTTTTGGACCTTTAGAATCAATAAATATTTATATAATATTATAATATTTTCAAACTTTTCTAATGAGCCACTCCTCCCACTTATAAATAGACCTCTCCTATAACCCATTACTCACACCTCTAAAGCCCCTTGTATAATCCATCCTCTACTGAGATAATCTCTCAATATCCCTCCTTTCTACCTATAATCCTTTCCTTAGGAAGAAGGCACTTCAAGAAATCCTTTTGGTTCAAACCAATGAAAGTTACACAATTTAAAGGTAACATCTTCTCTTAAATTCATTCCTTTTATTTTACTTCTCCAACCTTCTAAACTCTTTTTAATCATTTATTTTATAACAACCCCAGTATCCTAAATATACTAGGTTATTTTTATGATATTTATTCGAACTACACTTACACACAGCTTCATCTAATGGGTAATGAATATATTGTTTCTATGGACAGTGAACTACTGCCTCACGAGATGATGATTATTCAATATTCTCCTACCACCACTTATGATGGACATTAAGATGTCACTGTATTTATATGTGATATATATTATATTTATAT
Organism: Viscum album; assembly: GCA_963277665.1. Classification (NCBI taxonomy): domain Eukaryota; kingdom Viridiplantae; phylum Streptophyta; class Magnoliopsida; order Santalales; family Viscaceae; genus Viscum; species Viscum album. The sequence goes on along the minus strand of OY728134.1, from coordinate 129,212,656 downwards.
TTCCTCTATAGTTTTTTATTTTTCATTTATATCATACCTTCATGGTTTCTATAATTGGTAAATACGATAATTTCATTTGAGGAAGTGCGGACTATCATCCCTCAAAATGATATGACTCATTCATGCCATATGTGGAATTTATAAAGTATGGAGTTAATGAAATTATATATATGATATTATACTATAATTTTGATATAACTATGTACCATTAAGTATTCATTCTATTAAATATGAAATAGAAATGAAAGTAGCGTCAATGTGTACATATGGCTTACCGTCTCCATGAATGGTGAATTTCATTTATTACCTCCATATTTTATATACTATTATAAATACAAATATATAATGAAGATATATTATATATATTATATCAAAATCATGAATATTATTTTAGAGATAATTTACTTTTGACCACATGAACATCTTGTAACTATAAGAAGTTATTTTTTGACTCAAGTACCAAATATCAACAAAACGACCATTATTAACTTAAATAATTAACATTATAACATGGTAATAAGTGATATAAAAGGAGTAATAAATGTGAAAATGGTTTTTAAGAAAGTATAAAATAACTTTAGTTTATTATTCAGGATATTAAATAATGAACGGGTCATGTCGGACTAGAGTTAAGGGAATTCATCTCAATCTCCTTTCATTGAGGCATATTTTGTTTTATACAAAAATTTCTTTTATATGGTGTATAAACACCTTGGACTTTTCATTTCATTCAAAGGGAATCTTTTTCTATGAGGAATTTTACTAAATGAAAAAATTATAGTTTCTTTTTAATGTAAATGGTGATATAGACCTTTTCCATCGCCGTGAGTATTATTTGATCTATGGTTTCCATAACAAGCTATAATTTTTTTAAATGGAAAATATATACCATATACACTTTTACATATTATGGTATTGAAAATGGTTTTGATAATGGATTTTTAATGTCAATATATTTAAATGATGTGGAAATATTATCTTTACTTTATGTTTGTTTTATGTGTTATGAATATGTTATGCTTATTAGGAAGTGTTTAAGTATATGGGTGGTACCCTCATAAAACTAGGTTGGTTGAGCCCGAGTTATCTCTCCAATGCATTGGGAAATGTGACTGAGGTAAATGTTAGTGTTTCTCCTAAGAGATATAGGGAATATACTTTGATGGGTATTCCAACGTAACTCCCTATGTAGCTGTGATAACTACAATGTTAGTTTGATGTAGATTCCACAATTTACCTTTATGATTTGTGATTACTATTTGTTATTCATAAATCTTATGATTTCATGAGGTATATTAAATCACTTATGCTTGGTATGTATTGATGGACTAATGTTCTTTTTCTTTGTTTGATAACACTTACTGATCTTTTTAGGCTCATCCCAAGTTTTGAATTGTTTTAAACTTGACTTAAATATGAATAGGGTCAAGGATGAGATCAAGGACAAGTCATGTTGCCTAAAACAAGGAACTGGACATGTCTCTTTTTTGAAAAAAAAAATATTTTATGAAAAAAATGGAAACTGAGATGAAGTGTCTACTTTTTTATTTTTGAGATGTAATGTAATAATTATGGCCTAATTATCTAAAACTATAAACCTGAAAAGATCCTTAATTTTAATTTTCCCTTTAATTAAAGATTATGTAATGTTTTAAGGCCAATTCCTTATAGTTGGTATTAGAGGTCGATTTAGAAAACTATTGGAGTAATAATATTATTAAATTAATATCTATAAATTATTTTATGTTAATGATATAGCATTTATTGAATACCATATTACTTTTCCAAAGTTATTTCTATGTTCAGAATCGTTTTCTCTAGAGGAAACATGTAAGATATGTGGGTAAGTCATACATAGGATAATAACCTTTTAAATCAGTATCCTGAGATGGTCAGAATCAGGATTGAACAATTTTTTTCCGTGATGGATCGTTTGAATGAGGTGATAAATGGTAGTTCTATTTATAGATGATATTTTGGTTCATTCCAAAAGTAAATATGAAAAAGAAAGTTATTTAAGGGTTGTCTTGTAAACCTTAAAAAAAGAGACTATATGGGAAATTCAGCATGTGTGAGTTATGGTTAAAACCAGTTTATTTCCTTGGACACATTGTTTCAAAAAATTCTATAACTGTTGATCCTCCTAAAACAAAATTTGTTGAATATTTACCAAGACCTACCAATATCACAGAGATCCATAGTTTTCTTGGTTTGGAAGGTTATTACCAAAGGTTTGTTAAAAATTTTTCATGGTTATCTATCCCACTGACTAAGTTAACTCGAAAATGTGTTAAGTTCATTTGGAAAAAATAATGTGATGATTGTTTTCAGGAATTGAAAAGAATATTGGTGAATCATTCGGTTTTGGAATTACCCTCCAGAAATGGTGAGTTTGTTATCTATAGTGATGCTTCGTTCAAAGGACTTGGTTTTGTCCTAATATAGAACGATCAGGTAATTTCTTATGATTCATTTTAGTTGAAACCTCATGAGTTAAATTACCCTACACATGATTTGGAGTTAGTTGGAGTTTTTTTTGATTTAAAAATTTGGAGGCATAATTTGTATAGAGTAAGGTGTGAAATATATATTGACCACCAATGTTTAAAGTATATATTCACTCAGAAATAATTAAACATGAGATAGAGTAGATTGCTGGAACTAATCAAGGATTATGATTGCACGATTCATTACCATCCAGGTACGTGAAATAATGTGGTTGATGCTTTTAGTCGAAAAAGTAATGTTACAATAAACTTGTTATGTTTCGAACATGATCCTTTGATTAAAGACTTCATGAAATTTGGCATAGAAGCTTTTGGTGCAGGAAATTCCTTTGTTCTGTTTCAGGTGTTAGTGAAATCATATTTATCAGATAGAATTAAGAAAGAACAGAAGGAAGATAGTGATTTGCAGAAAAAGGTAGAGTTGGTTCAGAAGGGTAAGTTGCGTGATTTTAATAATGATAATGATTGTATTTTGAGATTTGGAAATAAATTATGCGTTCCTTGTGATTAACAGTTGAAGAATGAGTTATTATGTGAAGATCATAGTTCTCCATTTTCTTTTTATCCCGAAAGTACTAAGATGTATATAGATCTTCAGGATTATTAATGGTAGGATGGAATGAAAAGAGATATTGCAGAATTTTCTATTAAGTGTTTGACTTGTATACAGGTTAATATAGAGAAACAATTACCAAAAGGGATGCTTCAGTCCCTACCAGTGCTAGAGTGGAAATGGTAAAATATATACAAAGACTTTGTAGTGGGAATACCAAAGACATATCAAGGTAACAATGCAATCTGGGTTATTGTTGATCGAATGACTAAATCTCCTCATTTCATTCCTATTCGGGATACTTTGTCTCAAGATCAACTTTCTCAGTTGTATGTTGAAGAGATAGTATGGTTACATGGACTTCCCCTCTCCATTGTACATGATAGTGATCCCAAGTTCACTTCTAACATTTGTAAAGGCTTGCATAAGTCATTGGGTACTAAATTAAATTTTAGTACATCTTTTCATCCCCAATCCGATGGGCAGTCACAATGAAAAATTCAGACCTTTGTGGATATGCTACGTTCTTGTTACTTGGATTATTAGGGAAGTTTGGACCAACATAATTACTTGGTTGAATTTTCTTATAATAATAGTTTTCATTCTTGTATACAGATGGTTCCATTTGAGGCATTATATTGTAAGTGGTGTCAAACTCCATATTTTTGGTATGAAGTAGCTGAAAGGAAGTAAATGGGCCTAGAATTGGTAGAAGAGATGGAATAAAAAGTTCAGTTGATTTAAAATCACATGATAATAGCTCAGAGCATGCAGAAAAGTTATGCGATAACTGGAGGAAGGATCCTTCTTTTGAGGTAGGCGATCATGTCTTTCTCAAATTTTCTCCATGTAAATGTGTGATGCATTTGGGTAAGAAGGGAAAGTTGAGTCCGAGGTTCGTTGGGCCTTATGAAATCCAAGAGAAATTTTGATCAGATGACTATATAGTGGATTTACCTACAATTTTATCCTAGGTACAGAATATTTTTCATGTTTCAATATTGAGAAAGTATATGCGGGATTCATCTCATGTTTTGAGCCGAGAGGTAGTTTGGTTGGAAGAGAATCTCTCAAATAAGGAACAACCTATCCAGATTATTGACTGAAGACAACAAGTGTTGTAGAATAAGGTAATTCATTAGGTAAATGTTTTTTGGAAAAACCATATGGTTGAAGATGCAATGTGTGAATTGGAAAATTATTTGAGGGATAAATACCCCCACTTATTTGATAAGTGAATAAAAATTGTGAGGATGAAATTTCCAAAAGAAGGAAAGGATTTAACATCCCGGGTAAATGAAGAATAATACAACTTCATATTTTTGAATTAGAAATTAATTTTACTATAAAGGGGATGCTATGTTTGATGGAATACCTAACATGAAAAAATGGGTTTGTCCAAAGTCTAATGTTGCACATAATGGTGAGTCATACTAAGAAATAATAATATAATATTATTCTAAATGGTAGTTAATGCCTAACCATTGTATTGGAGAGAATGAACAGAACTAACTACAATATTATTTTACAAGTTTGTTAAATGTTTTTACATTTATCTAATAAAATTTAGTGGCTTAAAATGTGAATGAATCGAATTTTAACCATAAATACTCTAATATTCTTTAAAATGTTGATTTAATGCCTTTTGATAGAGAACCCTATATAAATATAGTTCTGGTCAATCTTATATGTTCTATTTTACAATATTAAATTCTCCTTTATAATAGGGACTTCAAAATTTAATTTTATTAAATTTTTTGTATTTTTCTGATAAAATTCATTTTTTTAATGAATAGTGAAAATTACTGTATTTTAATTCAAAACTGTCTTTTAATACAATATATTTATATGATTAGATTATATTTCTAATTGGTTTAAAAGTGTAATTAGATTATATTTTTTACTATTTATATCCAATGTTGTTCATTGGATGTAATTTCACTTTGAAATTTAACATAAACAAGTGCCAATATTTTGATAGTTATTATTTTTAAAAACACGCTTTTTGTTTTGAAAACAAGAATTAGTTTTAAATTAAATAATGAAAATTATATTTTTTTTAATTTGGTAAAATATACATAATTTTTTAATTCATAATTTAAAATATAGCTTAGGATGAATTTTTGATATTTTTCTGAAAAACTTCAATTTTTTGAGGAATAGTGAAAACACTTGGTAGTCGTTAAAAAAATAAAATTCTTCATTTAAATTAAATTTTAACACTTCTGTGAATTGAATTTTGAAAATCCGACATACATGGTTGTTATTATTAAGTAAAATGTGCATCAATAAGATGAAAATATTTTTTGGTGAATAATAACTTTTCACTTTTATTTACCACGGTGAAAGGTAAATAGGGTAATTCAAGGTAAAAATAATATTATATTAATATTAAATTACACTAACATGTGTCCTAATTCAATTGATTGATAAAGTTTTTACCATGGAAATCCTTGGGTCGATTTTTGGACCCCCTAGAGCCACTTAAGAGTGATAATGAAACTTAATATTAATTAATTTAAAGTAAAGACAAAAATGACCTAAACATATATCTTTTAGTAAATAAATTTTTACATGGAATTATATAAATTATCTCTCCAAAAATAAATTTTATTTGAAATAAAAAAATGTTTACTACATCTTTTAATTTGTTTTATAATTTTTAATCATCAAATAAATAAAATTATTTATGACACAATAATGATTGAGTGTTTACCTCATTGATGAATTATTTAAATAAATATGAATATAAAGATTAAAAAAATATAAAAAACCTATCCAATTCTTATTGAATGATATTATTTTTAACAAGAGTCGTTTTATATTACATGTTAATATTTTTTGGACCTTTACAATCTGAATATTATTATATAATAATATAATACTTTCAGACTTTCCAAAAGAGTCCCTCTTCCCCCTTATAGAAATACCTCACCTCAAACCCATTACTCACACCCCTCATGCCCCTTGTCTCATCCAACCTCTACCCAAATAATCTCTCAATATCCCTCTCTTACACCTAGAATCCTTACCTTAGGTAGAGGTCACTTCAAGGAATCCTTTTGGTTCAAACCAAAGGGAGTTACCCGATTTAAAGGTAACATCTTCTCTTACATTCTTTTCTTTTATTTTACTTCTCTAACCTCCAAAACGTTTTTATTACTTTCTCTTATAACATAATTATCCTCAATATACTAGGTTTTATATGATAATTAATCTAACTAATCTTACACACACCTCATTCTAATGGGTAAAGAACATATTTTTTCTATGGACGGCGAACTACTGCCTCACGGAACGATGATTCTTAAATCTTCTCCTACCACCTCTTATAGTGTCCATTAAGAATGAAATATATTTATATGTGATATATATTATATTTATATAGTCTCTATACTTCTGTATTTTTCATTTATATCATACCTTTATAGTTTCCATAATGGGTAAATACGATAATTTCATTTGAGGAAATGTGGACTACCACCCCCTCAAATTGATATGACTCGTTCATTCCATACATTTAATGTATAAAGTATGGGGTTACTGAAAATATATATATAATATTATACTATATTTATGATATATTTATGTATCATTTTTTTTTATTCCCTTAAATATGAAAAATAAATTAAAGTATCTTTCATGCCTACGTACGGCTTACCGTCTCCAAGAATGGTGCATTTCATTTCTTACTTAAAATTGTTATGTACTATTATAAATACATATATATATAAGAGATATATATGATATATATGATATCTAAATAATGAATATAATTCTATAGATAATGGAATTTTGACCACATGAACAACTTGTAATTATAAGAAATATATTTTAGACTCAAGTACCAAATATCGACAAAACGGCCATTATTAACTTAAATCATTACATAATGTTTATAACCAGGTAAAAAGTGATATAAAAGGAATAATAAACTCAAAAAAGTTTAATCAAGTATAAATTAACTTTATATTATTATTTAGTAGATTAAAGAATGAACAGGTCAAGTCGGACATGAGGTAATGGACTTCATCTCAATCTCCTTTCATTGAGGAATATTTTGTTTTATACATGACTTTCTTTTAAATAGTGTATAAAAACCTTTTACTTTTCATTTCATTCAAAGGGAATCTTTTTCTATGAAGCATTTTACTAAATGAAAAAAAATATTGTTTTTTTAATGTAAGTGGTGATTATGAAATTTTCTTCCGCCACGAGTATTATTTGACTTATGGCTTCCTTAGGAAGCTGCAATGTTTTTAATATGAAAATAAAAACCATATACTATTTTACATATTTTGGTATTTGAAGTGGATTTGTTATTTAAATATATTTAAATGATTTTGAAATGTTATCTTTCCTTTATTTTTGTTTTATGTGTTATGAATATGTTATGGTTCTTGGGCATTGTTTACGAATACGGGTTGTTCTACGATAATCCTAGGGTGGGTGAGCTATAGATAGCTCTTCAATGCATTGTGAAATGAGATGGGGGTAAACGTATGTGTTTCTCCTAAGATATTTTTGGAATATATTGTGATTGGTATTCCAATATAACTCCTTATGTAGTTGTGATAGCTACAATGTAAGTTAGATATGGATTCCTCAATTTACCTTCATGAGTTGTGATTACTATTTGTTATTCATAAATCTTATGATTTCATGAGGTATGTTAAAGTGTTTATTCATGGTATCTATTGATGTACTAATGTTCTTTTTTCCTTGTTTTATAACTCTTACTGAGATTTTTATTCTCATCCCAAGTTTTGAAATATTTTTCATGGGACTTAAAGTTGAATAGGGTCAATAATGGGATCAAAGAAAAGTCATGTTGTCTAAAATATGGAACTAGACATGACTCATTTTTTCAAGAGTTTTTATTTTATGAAAAAATGGAAACTTGGTAGAAGTGTCTACATTTTAATTTTTGAGATGTAATGTAATATTTATGGCCTAATTCTATAATACCTTAAACCTGAAAGGATCCTCATTGTGAATTATCCATTTTATTCAATATTATGTAATGTTTTAAGGTCAGGTCCTTATACCTAGAACCCAAAACATTTGTTCATTGGTATGAACATTCATCTCAGGTGGGTTGCATGTATAAATTACATGAAAAATAAAACATAGATAGACAATACACAATTCCCAACCAATAGGTTCACATGATACTCCCCTAATTCATCCCACAACACCATTACATCATCTCAAAACCCATGTCGTTAAACATTTCTCCCACTAATGAAACACGTTACACAAACATTCCACACAAATGAAAATTTTCATATTCATTTTTCAAGTTAACCAATTTATAAATTTTTTAGTTTTCAACCAACTCCCACTTATTAAGACATTCATTTCATATTTATTAATGTTATTCCTATTGATTCAATTACCACTTGTTAATTATATCCCTCACACATTAAATTTACAACCCATTCCATTTAAATTTAATTGTTAACATTTCATTCAGTTCCTATTTGACTACTATAACAGACAAACCACAAAACGGCCTATGTCTCTCTCAATAATAGACACCCAAACACATTCCAACCATCATCAAAACCTACTACCTTATTGAAATAATCACCATAATCCAACCACAACACATCTTCCCCTATCAAACCCCATTATAACCAAACATAACTTCAATACCATAACACATCCTACATATGATATGTTCACCGCCATCCACACAAAATCAACAACAAGGCTCAAAAAATCACTATAGAGTAAGAGTAGTTAGATCAACACATAACCTCAAATTTTATCATTCATTTATACTAAAAATTATGTTTTAAAGGGGGATTCAATACATTACGTCATCTATTGATTCATTATTATCACAAAAATCCATATTTATCATGGGAAACCAATTCATCATCGATATATGATTGTTTTCATTTAGTCACGGTCAGTAAAATATAAGAGTCACAATAAGGTCCATAAATCACAATATCCACAATAAAAATAAGTTTCTATATAACCGTGATTTTCCAAAAGAGAGGAAAAAAAGTTAAAACTCCTAAGAAATATCCCAAAAACAATTTAAGACATGTGAATAATCCCACAACATTAAACATTAGATTCATAAAAAATTTTATCGGTTTATTTAATTCCATGATCTTCACAAAAATAAATAAAAAAAGAATAAATTTCAATATATTCACATAAAATAAGTTGAGAGTGAGGATCATTAATCTCAATCAATCATTTAATGCTCTCTGGGAAAGAATGAGTGATCATGAATCATTCACCACTAAATGAACCACCACTAGAAACTATGAATGGAAAGGTACCATCGATATTTTATATATTTCTTACTCAAAATAGATGAAATCAACCAAAAATAATCTCATAGAGAGAAGAAGAACAATAATAACTAACAAGTTAGAAGTAACAGGAGTAACTCAATTTGTTACACATTGATCTCGATGAACAAAGGTGTTCAAATTCCCAAGATTTATGGCTAGGGTTGATGATGGTTCAATGGGTTGAAAAGTGATTCAGGGAAGAATAAAAATAAATCCATGGAATCCATGAAATCCATGAAATCCATTTTTATATAAGAGTCTCTATAATCCTCCACCATGGTGTGGGGGTCCTCAAAAATTTTGGGATGAGTTTGGTGAAAGCATAGTTATGAAATTCATGAATTTGAACCCTCGATCCCCGTGTGTTTGAAAACTATTTTAAACTATTTTGAACACCACCATCGAATTTTCCAGGGTACGGTCTATGTTTTATACCCAGACGCCTAACATGACAAGCCACTACAACATAGCGTCATGTGTTTTGTTGTTTTCCATGCACCATGCCCACACCCATGGCATGGTGGTCTCCACACTACTCATATATCATAGGGATAACCTCCAATAATTATTCCCAATAAAAATGGATCCCGATAAAATTTAATTTATCCTCATTTATAATAATTGGAAAATCTGTGAGAAACACCTTCTAAATGAATAACCATGCCATTTCACTCATTTTGGTGAATCCTAGAACAAAATTTCTAACTCTACAACCAACCTATGAATACCCAAGTCTAAAAATCCTTATCCCATGCTCAAGTATCCACGAATACATCAAAACACCTAGTAGCACACCCATTACCAGGTCTTTGTGACATTTAAAAATACCAAAACTCTCATATAGTCTCCAAAACACCTATAAACTCCCTATTGGAACTACCAAACCTAGGAAAAACATTATAGTATGGATTTATGAATTTTATCCCTTACATTAGATACTCTCAAATAATTCTCATCCTTAAGAATTTAAAAAACCCATAAAAGGATGGGTAAAGGGAGGGTTCTGGACAATCATCCAATGAGATACCTATTAGGGATATAATTATTGCCAAAATGTCCCCCATAAATTATTTAGTAAGATGAAGAGGAATATTTCATAAATCAGGGAAAAATCAAGTGTTACATCACTAAAGAAAAAATAACTTAAAGAATCTTTGGATACTGGGCATGAAATTGGGTCTCACATTCCTGAGTACTCCCTTCCAAGACATTGTAAATCTTAGACACCGCTGAATATAACCCTATGGGTGATCTATGAAACTCATAGATAATTCATAACACATCTCCAATTGAATGAATAGCCTCCACTAAAAAAATATTATTTTAATTATCCTCCAACCACCCCTAAAGATTCACCATGGAAAACATTGTTTCACATCAAATCCACATCTAAGTCTCCCCGTTGAGACTCCTCCACCTTCTGCATTAAATATTATTCTACAATCATCTAATAAATATATCCTCTAAAATTTACCTCTTATATGTTTATATTAATTACTAAAAGATCTTCCATCCCATCCCATTCCTTTATAAACTCCTAAATGAACCCTACACCATAAATTTATACTTGGTGATTGAGACAAAATGTTTCTGTTCCACAAGATATAGAGTATATCTAAATTATAGTCCTATAAAAACTACGTCCTCATCGGCTATAACAGTTTTAAATCTCGATGATAGAAGTCATTACTCATTATTTTTATCTATAAAGTTCACAAGGCACTTATAGATAATGTAATGTCACCATATCTTCAGGTAAAACACTAATATTGAGAACTGTAGATAATAGATTATATAGTTATACTCATGGGGATGAACCCTAATAAACCTATAAGATATAATATACCATTTATACATCAATATTTGTCCTATAAAAATATGGGAAGTGTCAAAAAAAACCTAAAAAATCATCCCTTTCTCTAGTAATTGTCACACCTGGGCACGGATCAATCTCTCTTTCAGGTAGACAAAAGTTTCCTACCATTGATCAATCCAAGGGAAATCCTAGTAATTACCAATAAAGGATATGAAAAGGAATAACATTTTAAATTAATTAGACATAAACCTCTAGTAATATCCTGAAATACCAAGGATGTTGTGAATATTTGACACATTCTTAGGTGTTGGCTAATAAAATACAACCTATATCATTGAAAATTCTATAGACAACCCCTATTAGTACATCGCATGCATAAGGAAATGAACTTCTTATATCCAAGACATTTAACCAAATAACATTATATATAGTAGGAAGTGTCAAATAACCTACACGACAACTGCAAGATGATTGAAATGATCTTCCTCAAACTATTTTTATATAAGGATGATAATGTTGAGCACTAGTATATACATGTATAAGAACTATTAGAAAAATTAGATAATGAGTCCCATGAAAAAACTAGTATATTTGTGACACATAATGAAATTACCACAAAATAAAAGTGCCCATACCTACATCTAAATGTTTTCATCAGGATATCCTTGTATTTTACCCGCATTTGATGATATAAAGACTACATATCAATTTTTGAAAACAGAATGTCTATTTTCATCTGGTAGAATAGATTTTCTATCCATATAAGAGTATAATAGTTTTTTTTATCATTACATAATTCAACCTTTGATATTCAATTCAAATCCTTATACTATCATCCACATTTTTAGATAGTACCCCAAGTAGTCACACTAGGCTAGATGAAACCCTTCTATATAAGATCATCAAAATAGAGCCTCAAGTCCCGTAACTCTAGGAATTATATTCGATAATGAAACCTCAAAATTAGAGATGTGTCCAATTATAAATCTATCCCAAAATCAACATCATGATGAGGGGGTAATTTCAAAACTTCACCTATGAAGACATATCAAAAAACCTAATTGACCTTAGTAAACTCTACAATTTGTTCTTCCACTGAAAACTCCACCATCAATGATAATAAAGTCTTAACTCACCTAAAACCAAATTTATAGCTCCACTCACCAATTACCACTATATATCCTTCCATGTATGAAAAAAACTCTAATCATAAACAAATAAACAATTACATTTGCATGATATAGAAAATTCATGAAAATGATAACATCGTATTATAGAATCTATAAAAAAATACTCCACTGATTTTTTTTCTTCTTAACATCAGTAGACATTACTGGAAGACATCAAACAGAATAGTTAGACATACATCAAGATTGTATAATACCAAGGTCAATGGGAAAACTCTACACCTCTAGTCTTAACGTGTAAACTAGATAAAAAGAAATGAAATATTGAGAAGCTCTAGAATTGGAAAATAATGAAAATTGGGTAGATGGTAAACTAATCGTACATCAGACAACCTATTTCCCCTCCAGAGTTGGCACCCCCAAAACATTCACATACTTATGAAAAAAACCACTACATAATTATGGTAATCCACTATATCTATGCTATAATTTAGGTCCTTTAAGAGGAGGACGATCTTGGAGATGGTCTCTAGAAACTCCATCTCCCATCAACTAAATATAAAACTAATAAACTGACTACTAGATAAAATATGACATCCCCAACTACTGATATTTCACATAATTCAAAACTTTTTTCCACTAAAAAAGTGTTTGAACACCCCTACAAAAATGAAACCAACTGTGGTCAGGAACTAATCCTGATAATGGACTCGACCACCAAGACATATAATGAAAATAGAAATACCCTAATAAACACTCAAGAACTTCCGACCCTAGTACAACATGACAAATATTATTGTGGTCAGCTCTGTAAAGGTATGAATCTCAACCACCCTAACATGTTCAATACAATTCCTGAAGCTCTAAACCTTAAGATTACCTACAGTCCTCCCTCTTAGGGATCCCACCATTGCGAGTTTATTATCATTCTCACCTTCACCTTTTTTTACACCAATATATTCATAGGTAGTGTAAAAGGGGTGATAAAATATTTAGTCACTAGGCATAGTCCCTCAACCATACATCATTCTCTACACTTCTATTCTACAAATAGATCAGGAGTAAAATAAAAAGGTTCCTTAAATATAATCTCAAGATATCACGCAATTATAATCCCTTAATGAATTTATAGGATCACTCTAATATTTTCTACATTCATAATTAATAATAAGAACTCCATATGGAACTATTTATAAAAATTGGCCTATGAAACGTTCACCTCCTGCTGATCAATGAGATACAACGTCCACCACTGATGTGTTATCCCTCACAACTAGTTGATTTGGCAAAAAACCCAAAATATTGCTTGATCTTGAATTAGACTTAAATAAAACATAAGATCCTCCAACAAGCACTGAATCTACAGATCTAAATTATTCACTTCATAATTCTTTACGCTCTGTCACTAAAAAGAAAACAAGGACCCATGACAAGCCTCATCCTCCTAAGTTAGATCATCCCTCTGATGATCATTTGGATTATACTATTGAACATGTACTGTAGGAACTATATGTGGATGATTGTCAGGATTCATTCATGAAAACACAAGGTTATCCCTGAGTTTGGTAGCAAATAATTTTAGAGATTCATTTAATTAAATTAATTTACATTTCCAAACATCACCTCACCCAATCATAAGAACAAACAAAGTTGATGTATATACCAGTCTAAGGTCTCTACCATTTAAGAATAGCTACTTCACTTGGTCCTTTTATAGGCTCAAAATCATTGCATTAGATCAAGGGGGCCTTAAAATCCAATTTCTTGGTCGGTCTCCATGACCTATTTCTTGCAACAAACATTATGGATACCATCTCCGTACCAATCCATATAATCCTCAAAAGTTCTTAACCCGAAGTCCACCCCAATATATTAACCAAAAACATCGATACCACCATGTCATGTCCCCCTCTCCTTAAGGGTATCCCTCCTAGTCTGGTAAAGAAGGAGGAGGGATAATGAACCCTGAGTCTCCCCTCTAATAGGACCCATATTTTAGATGATAATTGTGAGTATATGAATCACATACCTGGGTGGAATTACACTCAATAATATTTATATGGTATTAGGAGAAAGGATACCAACCACCAAATCACTCAATCACATAATATAAAATAGGAAATCAAACCATCATACATTGTATTAACAAATTCAAACAAATACAAATAAAGTCTCCATGTTAGTACCAAAATGTAAACGCTATGAATGTAATTCAATAAAAACTCCAACACCCAAGCTATTAATTTCCTAATAAATCCCCTTAAATCTTGATAAATAGGTCAATTATCCATTCCCAACCACATAATAGAACTCTCCTTGAATAACACATCCAAGTCTAACAACATATCATTAAAATAAATATAAGAAAAGTTGTCCCGTAACCAATTCCCTATTAATTTTTTTACTCTCACTCCCCAACATCAGACGTGTTATGCTCCCATTACTTCCATAACATCACATAATATATCAATATATCTTTGATATGGGACTGGATTCATCTCAACCTACCCCACCCCCACAGGTTCAATCATCCCATGCAAGCATCTGTTGATATCCATATCACATCCTCATCATGTAATAAGGGAATTGGGGTATCATGAATGAGAAATACAAAAAACTTGTGCCCTCATACTACTAATCATGACCCCCACCATATATAATATCATTAAAATCACTAGTAATCTATGACATCAGTCATCATCATCACTACTGCTAATGGAAGAGTAGGGAAGAGGTGTTAACCAGCCATTAAATTTTCCACCAACCGAGATGATGGGGAAAAAATGGAACCCAAAACATTTAGGTATTGGTAAGGCTATCTAACTAAAATCGAGTACATATATAAATAACATAGAAAATAATATATATTTATATAGATATAACACAATACCTAACATGTGGGTTTATATCTACCTTTATTTGCACATCCCACAACACCATCCCAACATCTCATGACCCCTTCCATCAACTATTTCCCAAACTAAAGAAACACACCACAAAATCATGTCACGCGAATTCCAAAATTCATATTAACATTTCAACTTAACCAATTTATAGATCTACTAGTTGTTAACCAACACCAAATTATTAATCCATTTATTTCATATCTATTGAATCTTGACTCATTGTCTCAATTGAAACATATTATTTCCAATCCACACATATTAAATTTCCAACACATTCCATTTTGATTTCATCATTACCACTTCAGTCCATCACTATTGGGTAACTACCACAGATACACCTCAAAAAAACCACATACCTTTAAAAATTACCTACCTAAACACATTACAAATATAACCAAAACCACACCTTCTCATCACAATAATCACCAAAATCCAACCCATTCACATCATCTCTCATCACAACCCATGTTAATCAACCACAAAATCACCACAATATCCCATCTTGGATCTAATCTAGTCTCTCCAATAATTGAATATTCCCCAAAAATTTTCAGATAACCATTAAGATTCACAAAAATCACACTAATACATAGCATCACATTATAGAATTCACATATATAAAAAATGTAGTTTCAAGGGGGTTTTCAATACATTATATCATATATTACATTGGTATTATCAAATGAATTTATATTTATCTTGGGAAACCAATTAAACATCCATATATAATCACATATCCTTTTATTCATGGTGATTTAAAGTAATGAGTCACATTAAGGTCCACAAATCACAACAACGACAACACCAAAGGTTCCCAACAATAATGATTTTAATCAATGATATTGAACAAGTATAAAATGATGTGAAATATCATAAAATAGGTAAAAATTGATAATTCTATACAAATTTCAATTTATAATTCAAATGATTACTTATATCCTTATATGAAGCCATAAAATCTACACAAATAAAGTTAAAATCATGAAATTTACATATATGAACATAAAATAAATAGTGACTGAAGATCAACTACCTTAATCAAAATTTTAATGTTCTTTGGATTAGAGAGAATAATAATAAATCATCCACCACCAAAGGACACACCAACTAAATATATAAATTGAATGGTAAAGTGAATTCATTCTCAATTTACAATAAAATATTTGGGACCTACCCTAAAAATTAACCCCCCGAATGAATAAGAAAAAGAAGAATAAATAAGAAAGGAAAAAGGGGAGTACCTAAATTTATGAGACTTTGATCTAGATGATATATGGGGTTCAAACTACTAATTCGTTTGTCTATAGTGTGATGAGGGGTCAAGGTGTCGACTAGGGATCAAGGTAAGAAGAAAAACAAAACAAAGGAAGTCAAAATGCCCCTTTTTATAAAAGAGGGTTCATAAGCCTTTACTATTGTGTGGGGGTACTCAAAATTCCCATGGTGAGTCTAGTAAAGGATCAAATCTAGAATTCAATCCCTTGATGCCTAGGCTCTCATGAATTTCAAAAACTCAAATAAAAATATTTGAACTACCACCACAGACTTGAAAAATGTTTTTCTTATGGTGTTTCATCCTCATATGAATGTTATGACTAGACATTATGATGTAGAACCAAGAGATTTTTCATTTTTATTACACCATTCCCATTCCCATGGCATATTGGTCTCTATACAGCAAGTTTCTCATAGAGAGATCCTCTAAGCACATTTCTGAAGAAAAAAAACGAGATACCTGGAGTGTTTCCTCTAGCCTCATTCCCAACAGGTGGATATTCTATAAGAAATACCCTCTAAAATGGATCTCGAAGTTGTTTCACTCATCCTAGTTCATCCTAGCATCAAATATAAAACTCCACGACCAACCCCAATTTCCCAAGTCCAAAATGGTTTTCTTCATGCTCAAGCCACCAAGAAGGCTTCAAAATGGATAGAACCATTCCCACTACCATGGATTAATTTCCTTTAAAAATACCAAAACTCTTCTCTATAATTTGAAACAACTCTAAACTCCCTCTCAGAATCACTAATCCCTATAAGAACATAATGTGAAGGGTCTATAAATCTAGTCCCTCGCATAATTATTATTGTATATTGTTAAACTACATGGTCAATATACTCACCAAATGATTATAATATTTATAATATTATATTAAAATATATTGAACCACCCCCACCACTTAACTTTAAATTGTGTGATACTTTTGTCCTCACCCAAGAGGAAACACCCTTTGTGTCGATGTTGGCCTCCTACCAAACCCTAATCTCAATTTCAGTAACCTATAGAACCTCCCATAGTAACTACATATGGATTGATTATCATTCCATGGGATAGGTAGTTACAAATATGTGACCTATATCACGTTCATCCATAAGCTTCATTCCCATTATTCCATGGTGTTTGGGACAACTATTTGACTTGTGATGATAAACGATTCACATCCCAACATGTAAGAAATTACCTATTCAACATTCTTTTGTCTACAAGATAAATCAGTGAAGGGGATTCCCTTTAATATAACCATGTTGATTATTTTATATTTTGTAGGATAAAAAGTTACACTATGATGCCTTATCCTACTCTAAAACACAAACTCAATTTCTATGCCCCATATTTTCACCAGTGGTGAATTTGTATTTTAAATTTACACCATGTTTTAGTCATACTTTTCTCACTAGGGAACCCATACTTTTGTTACATGTAATATTATACAATATAAAAATATATACCTAAAATTCCATCAAAGAACTCTTTATGGAATGTTTCCTATTTCAAGGGATATATAGTGATGCTCGAGTATTCTATCTTCTTCCTAACCACAAATCTCTTATAAACCCCGATATCATATTAATTTCTAGTAACTGTTATCTACCCACTTCTATTAAAAATTCATATGTAATATGAAATATTTTATATTAACTCTTTCTTTTCACACTGATCATGACTTAAATTGGATTAGAGGTTTTATTTGATATCTTCGTTAAGGTGATCACGATAGAAATAAATCCAAAACATTGTATCCAAGAAAGTGAAATTTTAATAATTTGATAATAATAAGAAAGGTCATACATAGGTAGGATCATATAATTTAGTAAAAAAATATTATTACATCTCTTAATCCATTCACTTTGAAATCTTGACCATCCTCTTCCAGGAGGATTCCGCAACCTACCATAGCTTAGTTGCCTCCTCCATTTCAGCCTCTACCTATGGGTGAATATAGGCCACCTGCACTTGTATCTCACCTTGATGAGTCATAAAATCTTCAACATGAGAAATTTATAAGTCTATATCATATTTAACTTCTGCTAGATCATTCCCCATGCAGGCAACCACTTCCTCCCTTACCAAATCAAGGTTTATTATAAGGCCCTCCTCTTTTTTCTACTAAGTGATCTCAAGCTGAAATTATCATATAGAATCCATTGTTTAGACCATTGAAAATGTCCTGGAAGATTTTTTTACACTCAAAAATATTAGAATATATTTTCCATTTTATTAAATTTAATTTTTTATTAGCTTTATTTATACAAAACATTTTGTTTAAATGTACTCCTATATGCGATAAAAATATTTTAAAAAATGTGATAGTTATCGCCTAGCCATTGGTTAGGTGGGAATGAATAGAGATAATTGATTTATTAATATATATATATATATATTTAAATGAGTTTACAATAATTATTATATTGGTTCGTAGAAAATAAGTACTCAATTTTAAATGGGAAAAATTGAACTAATTTTTGTGAAAAGATCAACGTTTAAAAGTATTGTATTTTTTATAAATAAAATGTATATTGATCAATAATGAACTAGGACCATGAAAAACATTATTTTTATTAAATGTAAAAAAAATAATAAAAATTCAAACAAGATTAAAAATTGGTTATGGTACAAGATATAATCATTTATTAGAAAAAATGGTTATTTATCAAAAAACTATCTTTATGTGCACAATATTTTTTTAACATATTAAATTAAAATGATAACTATTTATAAAATGACATTAAATTAATTTTTAGATAATTTATTCAGTGGAATAAAAAATCATTCATTTAATTTTAGTTAATAGGAATATTATTAATGGATCTTCACTTTATGATTGAAAACTGCATTTTTTATAAAAAATATTTCATGTATTGTTCATTTACATTAGAATTATTTTATTTGATTTTTAGGAATTTAATTTGATATCAAGGATTCCATATTTTGAATCAAAATTTCCCAATTTTTATAATATTTATTTCATTTTAGGTTATTTTGAATAGAAACCATGGTAAAAATTTATCATTGTTCTAAGGATTTGAAATGGTAAAATTGGTGGTTAATATTATAGATATGCATTAAATAATCAAAAAATACATACTTGAATTTTAAAATTATTATTTAATTTAAATATTTAACATATAATATTTCAATATTCAGTAATTTGGATCCATTTTTTATGAGTAATACATATATTATAAAATAATTTTTCAAGTATTTATAAGTTTTCCATACAACAAACTTATAAAACGAAACCTCCTCTTACCACTTATCAACACGACGTGATAACTTTATCTTAACTAATATCTAACAAAATACCCTCATAAAATCATTATCCACAGCCTTGAGGTATTTTTCTTCCCAAAATACCCATCCAATAATCCTTGAGGTTCTTTTTAATGGATGATACCCAAAGAAGATGTAATTGTATTTACCAAACTATTTTGTAATTGTTTCTTTCTTAAAGTCCATAAAATCTTCTATAACAATATTGAAATGTTGAAAAAAATTATTATAATAAAATTATTATATGGTAATGGTAAATACATTTCCAATAACCTTTATAACTAATGGAAAATAAAATTATCTGTCATCCATATGTATGGACTACCATCTCTATGAAGTGATGTATTTTATTTTTTATCATCTTCTCTAATGGATGGTTATAAGAATATATTTTATTATTATATACTATATTTATGATAAAATTATTATTCAATAATGTTTTTTTTATTTACCTTTATATCTTTATAACCATTGAAGAATGGAAACATCACTCATGCGTACGTATGATCTATCATCTCCATTAAGTGACGTAATTAATTTTTCATCGAAACCCTATATAGATGGTTAAAAAAGTGTATATGATGAATAAATATGATATTTATCACATGATTTATATTCCTTATATTATTACACCATGAACAAGGTGAAAGGACTGTAACTAGCGAAACAAAGCATGCATGAAAAAATAACCATTTTTGAACAAAATAATGATTTTCGTGAAGAATATTTAATGGATGGGTAATTAGAAACAATAAAAAAATAATATAGAGTAATATATGTATGAATATTGCTCTAGTATATGTTTATAATAAATATAAATTTATTATACATAAATATAATAGGGATTACTAATGAATTTGGGGCTTAAGGTAAGGGTTTATGTTACAATATAATTTATTTTTAGAATTTTCTATGTTACATTTCTAATGAGGAAAATTATATGTTATTTATATTTTAAAACTAATATATTTTCCTTCCCTAAGGTTATTTATATTTTTTCCATGTTTTTCCTTATATTTTTCTATTAGTAGTATTTAATGTGATTGAGAATTGTTTTTAATAATAGACGAACTTATTTCATCTCTTTGGGTCAACAGTGCTTTTCCTCCATGTAAATGCTCTTAAAAAAATTGTATATATGTTTTTATCTATAAATAAATGCTTGTGAAAATCTATTTTTACTAACTTTAACTTTATTTTAAAATTATTAAAATGAATCTTTTTAATTATTTTTTGTACAACTCGCTTTTCATATTATTACAAAAATTGTGAAAATAATGTTATCTTATAATGTTTATAGAATGAATATATATTATTGTTATTATATCCTTAACAAATCATTAATCTTAATTTAAAAGATAAAATGGTTTTAAAAAGAAGTTAATATTTACATTTTCCAATTAATTTTGGTTTTAAGAGTAACTAAACGAAAAGGGTATATTCTCATTTTTTTCAGATCATATTTTTAATGATTTTATAAAAGAGACATTCAGCGATGTCAACATACTTTATGTATTATTATGATTCACTTGGGATATGATCTTATGAAAACATCCACTTTATTTATTTGGATATATTATGATGATTATTAGTTTTTAAGGATGATACTATAAACCTTATTAAGATCCACAAGATATTTATCTTATATTGAAATGTTTATAAAACCTATTTATTTTCCATGAGTTGTGATATGAGGATTGTTTTTATGATATTATGGTACAATTATATATGTATTCATTAATTGATGGGTGAGAATGAAATTATATTTCTCACTTATTCATTGGTTAAATATTTATAAGTTATGAGATAATTATGTTATTCATGAACTTGATTCCATGTTCGCAACATTAATATTTGACCTATTTTTATTATGATATGTTGAAGATTCTTTTTTTATACCTAGTTTAGTATCCATAATTTTATGTAGGGGCCTGATTGCATGTATTTAACATGATTAGTTCACATTTTGGTGTTTATACATATTCAAAATCCTATTATTTCTTAGGTTTATGGTTGTGCCACATTCCTATGTTGTTTCCTCATTTTAAGCTCCATGTCTCATGATTTAGCTTTATGTTTATAAAAAATTATTATGTTAGGGTGATAGGATTATTCCATATCTTTGTTTTTATGATATTGACTGATTGGGTATTCTTTGATAAATTTATAATCATGTTATCATACCATTACTCTTATCTTATTCCCATATAATATCATTGAATTTTTTTTCCATGTTTACCCTTACAGAGAATCTTAGCTCACCCCATCATATTTTTCCACTTTCCCCAGGATATAAAGAATGGTATTAAGTATGATAATTCCATAAGGTACTGTATAAGAATAATTTTTTAGGGATGTTAAATATATTTCATTAAAATATATTGTTTGTGTTTTTAGTCTTTAAATACATTGAACCTTTGCAGTCCTCAGGCATGTATTACTATGAGATGTATTGAATATTCATTTAAAATGATGTGATCTTTACTTAAGAAATTTTTGGTTCACAATAGTTTTTATTAAATGATTTTAGTTATTTTTTGACATAAGTATTAGAAAGATTTTTTGGAAACCCAAGGAATAAACATTAATTGTTTTGGGTTTGTAAGAATATTTCACAATTTGGGACATCTCATTATTAATTTTCTTATAATATGACTATTCTCTATGTTTATAGTTTTTCTCAAACACTTATTTTATCCATTTTTTTAGTTTACAATTAAAACTAAGAGGAATCTTGTTATAAATGAATATAAAGGATATTGAAATCATTTTCATCATGAGAAACCTAATGGAATGAGACCTAGAATGTGAAACATTACACTAATGCCTTCCCAACTATATTATGATATGAATAATTATGTGAATCATATTGAACTTATAAACACACCAAGGTAGGGGAAACATTACATTGAGTATTTTATGTGACAACACCTACCTTCCTTTTGTGGGTCTTATGATCCACTAGTTATTGAGTAACTGATCAGTGTGAAAGAAAAGATATTTTTTATTATCTAATGCTTAGACCATGAGAATGTTTTTTTATAATTATATCACTTAGAAGGTTAAGCTTATCAATGGTGTACTTTTATCAATAACATAATGGAACAGGAAGAAATAAACTCCATATATCCAATATGATTCATCATCCTTCTAATTAAATTGTTGAAAGTGCCTCTCCATTTTAGAATGATGATTCTGACAAAAGTAATTATAGTTAAATACCATCTTAAACTCCTACCATTATATATATTTTATTTCTTACACTCTCCTTTTTTTCTTGATAAGATTCAACCATTTATCATGTTATTCTTTTAATTGATAGACTACTAAAATAATTTTCTCATTGTCCAAGAACTGTAGAATATAAAATACATTTACAATTAAATAGATATATTTTATATTAATTAGTGGATCAGAACACCAACAAGGGGAAGGTGAAAATTTCTACACAAAATAATCAATGACATGTATCTCATTCATTGGTTTGTTTGGATGTTCAAAATTATTCATATCATTATTCATTCCTCAAGAGGGTGTGTAAATATTTTACATAATTTATTTCATTATAACTCCCATGTCATTTAGTTTCTCACAATGGTAGATAATGCCTTGTCCTTTATTTATTTTTCAAAAACTATTAATACTAGTTCCATTCATTTACAAAAACTAATACAGATAATAGAAAATTGTTTAAGAAACAATAATCATAGCGAGTGATCAAATAATAATAAAATCATTCATGGAATATCTTAAATGATAACACCCTCTAATAAAACCATAACACTTAAGGTTCATATCTATGGTTTTAACCATGGATTTATAATACTAATATCAAATGATAACTAAACCATCCTTTGATACTATCTATATAGACACAATCATTTCTTATAAAAAATATTGTACAATTTCAGATGAAGTCCAATATATCTCATAATAATAAATGAATGGGGACTATAATGGTTTAATGTATTTGGTGACTAGAAAAATAAGAAACATATTTAGATGAAACATATTTCACATCTCCATAAATATTATTCACATATTGTACGCTTAGAGGATTATTATACTTAATAACCTTCTTTATAACCTTAGGATTTTTTAAAATAAAAGCCTTTTTGAGATCATATGCTCAGTAAGGGTAAAGTTGGTAAATATCAATAAATGAACTTTAGTGAAAAAATGCTAGTCATAAGGGTAAGAGAACATGATCTTACCTTACTAAACTCATAACTAATCAGTAAATATCATATATCATGATTCTTTCTACAAGGCTATTATACTTACATAAGACAAGTGTATATTCATAAAGCCAAAATTAGGATTTAGGGATCATTACATGGGCATATAATGGAGGAATATGGCACAAGAATAAACATAGGAAATAATAACATTATGAACATGAAAATACACCAACAGTTCCACTCATCATGTTAAGGACATTAAACTAGGTACCAAAATAAAATTAGGTACATGAAACTAGATTTATTCATAGAATTGTTAACATTTCATTACATAAATAGTTGTATTATTCATGATGTGAACATGAAATTAGGGTCACACCAAACATAGTTATATCGTGATTTATAATTTTTTACCAAATTAATTATAGGGTTATAAAATTATTTTCACCCATAATTTAATAATAAACATTTGTTAGTGTGACACAAGATCATAAAATCATTCATCATGGCATAAAATGGGTTTTCTAAATATATAAAAATAACTTAATTAACCCCTGAAAAGTAATTAGTTTTATAGAATCATTATAAAATAAGTTTCCCCATGGATGTTAACATATCATTATAATGTTACATAGATAAAATATTTTATTATAATACATTACTGTGATCATTTATGTTGATATTTTTATAGAACTAGGGAAAATTATTAACTAAAAACCCATTAATTTTTAAATAAATGAATATTTTCCCAACTATATAAGAAACTCATAATCTATTAGATGAATTTGATTTCTCCTACAATTTATCTACACAAGATACTCTTTTATGAAAATCATATCTTTAATTTTATTTTTTACATGGCGAAATAGAATCATAAGAAATGGGTGATCTCAAATAATCGGTAAGGGTAAACATAATAAATAACATTCAATGATCATAAGTGAGTATAAGATGATAAAATAAGTATAATGAAATTACATAAGAAATACATTCCAAAAAACATCATATACTATTAAACAAGATTCATGGAATATGGAATGATATTATATAAGAAATGAATCATGAGAGTGTGTAAACAATATTCAATTAACATTATCAATAAGAGAAAGACATATCAATAAGTATAAGCAAAATATTGTGGCATAAACAGATGTATAGGAAAACATTGTGAACAAATCCTAGTATTTCCACTATTTATGTTATGAAAAAATTTAATTATATAAAAAATATATATTTTGAAAAAATCCAAGTATATCCATGCTATATTATCTTATGAGATATAAAACCTATAAAATTAATTTATAGGAAGATATGAAACCCCACTCATTTCCATCCATTCATATATGTTCCATAAGAAGTCAATCCTTTAACATATTATTAAAATACCTTGGATGAAAGTGGGTTTCAAATACATTTAAAATGTAATCACATAAAGAAATCATTCATAATTACATAAATAATCATAAGATGATAAACACATGGGAAAAAAATTGGTTTCAAATGATATTGAGTAACATTCTTGGTAAATACATTTTAATTAAGCATATAATATTTATTCTATATAAATATAGGTTATATTTTGAGTTTATTAGTGAATGGATGGGTCGGGGTGCGCAGGAGCACTGTGAGGATGGCGACGGATATTAGGGTTTGATATGTCGGTTCCAAACATTCTCGACTCTGTGCTTGTGGCTGGAGGCATAGGTCCCGTCAGGAATTAAGGTCTGCGGTGGCTTGAGGATGCTTTTCCGGCGAGTCTACCGATGTCTCGGGATGCTGATGTCTGGTATGTCACCTGAAGAAAAGGTGAACTGAGTCGCGGAGGTTGCGTTCCCTCGGGGGAAGGATCTTCACGGATCCGCGCTGTCTGCGGTCTGATGGCTGAAGGTGGCTTGAGGGGTTGTGATGCTGCTCAAGAGGTTGCAGGTGATGTTATCAGGCCTCAGAATCTGGACGCTGTTCATGGATTTTTGGGTGATGCAGGAGTGCGGGGTCGTGTTGCTGTGTCCAATCTAAGACCGCCGCTCAATAAGGTTTTGAGATCCTATGTTCTGGATGGATCTGATAAATTGACTACTGCAATGTCTTCTAGTTGTTCTTTTCTACTTCACAGAGGATATATCCATATGATGCTTTAAATCCTACATTTGCATCTTATACTGACTCTTGCTCTGGGCGAATTCTTTGAAAGGGGTCTTCAGCACATGTTGAGGCAAATACTGATGTTTTTTCTAAAAGTATTTCCATCAAGAAAACCTCTCTGCTTTCACGTCTTGTTTTACCAAAGGGTTAGAAATCCTGGAGTTTCGATGATTTGGTCTGACATATTTCTTGTTTGTGGGGTTTTTTTGACTGGAGGTGTGTATCTCTTGGACGTGGTTTCTTTCATTGCATTTTTTCTTCAGATGCTACTAAAATTCGTGCATGGAGCACCAGATCTCTTTCCTTGAAGCCTAGATGGCTTCATCTGCATGAATGGTCTTTGGATTTAAATGCTTCGCATGCAAGGAATTATTTTTCCCAGGTATGGGTTGGTCTTCATGGTCTTAATTGTGTTCTTTGGCACCCAAATATTTTGCATGATATTGGCATAGAAATTGGGAATCCCATACGACATGACAAGGAGACTAAGAATGTTCAGTTTGGACATTTCGCTAGAATGCTAGTCAAGATTGATCTTAACTCCACCCTGATTGATAAGGTAACCCTTTTCACTCCGACAGATTACATTCAAATTGATGTTGAGCATGAAAGAAAACCACTTTTTTGTAATGAATTTATGTCTGTTGGGTACTCATTGGATTTATGTCGAAGAAAATTTTCCTATGAGAACTGTGGGATAAAGGGCCATCCATCCAGCCTTTGTCAAAGGGGATCAAAGAAAAATGATGTGAATTTGTCATGACCTCTTAATCATTGCAGCAAGACACATTTCAATAAGGTTGATGTGTTGGCTTCTGAGGAAGGTTGTCAGCTACCTTCGAAAGGGAAGGGGCTGATGGTGGATTCATCACCGTTGAGAGCCAACAGTGGTCCTTCTAATATTCGGGATAACTCTGCATCTCCGATGATTGGTCCCTCCACTACTCGAGTTGGTTCTTCTATGGAGAGTACACCCAAAGAGGGTCGTGCAGTTACTCCCATGAGCTTAGTTAGGATTGGAAAGGCTGCTCCTCTTTCTGTTGCATCTCATACTTGCATTGAAAATTTATGCATGATTTCTGGCGCAAGTTTGCAATGTGATGAGCCTGTTGGGATGGCTTCTATTACTGAGGCTCCTCCCTAGGTTGATTGCCATCAGGAGATCCATACTCTCTTGAACTCTTCTAGGATATCTGGGAAGTGGGGTGACATCTCAGAGGCGGAAGGGACTACAGCGGGTAGCAGGGGTCCTACTTCATTCAAAGACACACTCATTTCTGGAAAAGGGCGATTTGACTTCACTCTTTCCCCCTCGAAGCACGGGCCAAGGAAAGACTACTCCAATACACTCTGCACTATGTGTACGCGCTCTTCTATGCTATCGGGTAAGTTTAATTCTGATATTCTTAAGATTCTCAATCGGGGTAATTCTCACTCTGAATGGGAAACTGCTGATGATTCTGATTATGGGAATGATATTTCTTATTATGATCTATAACATTGTGTTTTGACAGATGAGGGAAAGCCCCTTTATTTGACCCTTCCTGTCTCCTCTATACTCTTTTCCTTTTTTTAATAAATAGTTAGAAGCATCGCTTCTGGCTAGTCTTGTTGGTAAATATAGGGTATATTTTCAATTGAATAATTTTCCAAATCAATATATGTTTGGAATCATGGTTTAAACGATGTAATAAATGAAATAAAAATATTTTATGCATAAAGAAAATTAATTACAAAAATATTTAATCTTATTCACATAGTATGTTTAGAAAATATAATGATATTTATGGATCAACCCTTTGATAAAAAAGGGAATCTAATAATACATCCATTTAAATAATTTTGAATGGTTAAATTTAAATAATTTCATTGACCATGAAATAAAATCTAACAAAATATGTTGACATAGGTGAAAAAACACTTTTATGGGGCATTAGAAAAATCACTTTATATATATGGAATATCCTTGAATTTTTAAAATGATTATTTGAAAAAATGAAATATTTTTTAAAAACTAGAGGATTATAATTTATATTAAAAACCAATAAAGTGTATAGATGAAGTTTCATGAAAAATACATAGTTTTATAAAGATTTTTTCACACAGAAAAAATTAAAAATGAATTCTTTTTACACTTTGATTAAAATAACCCGTATGGAAAATTGTTAAAATTTTATTTAAAATGTTTAAATAATATAAAAGTATTATTATATGAAATTAATCAACTGTTACGTAATATATAATGAAATTTTTAAAAATTTCAATCAATATGGTCATGGAATATATGTATTCTTGACTGAAAAGAAGAGGTCGGTTCAGTTTCCTCACGAAGGGTAAATAATGAGCCAAGGGAAAAACATTAATAGGTAGAAAATATATAAAACCCCAAAAATAATAAAAAGAGTATAAAAATATGAGTATTTTTCAAATAAATAGTATATAAATTCCATATATTAATTATATTTCAAAATACCCCCAATTTAAATTTTTATTGAAGAAGAAACCCTTAAGGTAATGGTAATGAAAGAATAAAAAGTGGATATGAGGGTTACTGACAAATATAAATTTTATTGTTACTAAGTGAAAGATATAAATTATACATAAATTATATATGGTATTTAATACACAATATAAATTAAATGATGGTGTAAAATATCATACATTTCTCTTAGAATTAAAAATAAAGACAAATAACCCTTACATGTTTAGCATCTTTTGGAAAAACTCTAATTAAATAGAGAACATGAAATGGATATTATAACCCCTATGAATTAAATTAATATTTTTTAAAAATTAATTATTTATTAATAATAACATATTAAATATATCAATGTGAACAATAAGAAATATGTCACAGGAAATTAAATTTCAGGCAAAGAACCCCTTACCGTGATTCTTGAATAATTCTAAAGAAGTTGAATATCCTGTATAAATAGAAAACTATCTTAATCTCATATATCATAAAATTATTATAATATATAAAATTTATAAATCTAATTTATAACTATTCTCTACAAGTATATTAGTTTTTTATTATATATTTTCAATATCGGGTGTGAGTAATCTTAATTGTTTTAATCTAGATTTGAAATAATGGTGTAGCTCTTTATTATTCTCCAAAATTTCATAACTAAAAGATCATAAAAGATAATATAATTTATGTTTTATAATTATTTATAATATTATAATTTAATTCTATGGTACTTTTGGCAGTTATCATTAAAGGACGAAATCAGCGATGGGTATGTTTCGATGATTTTTTAACAAAAATGTATTGGTATTTTAATAGATTTATTTAATATTAATGTTACCATTATAGAATCAAAATAAAATAATTATTTACATATTGAAATATATTAATTTTAATTATGTTATAATATTTATCTATTATATTATTTTATATCATTATTCAATTAGGTAGTTTGACTAAGACAAACATGAACATACCCAAATTAATGGATGATTACAGTCATAAAATTATTTATTTTTAAATTGTAGCGTTATAATAGAATAATAATAATATAATTTAGTTTATTTTTATTTATTAAATCATATTTGAATATATTTTTGTAAATAATATAAAAACTAGATGAAAAATTATATATGCTACTTCGTGGAGGTGGTAGCCTACAAAACACATGAATGATGTTTTCATTTTTCTTAATAGAAAAGGGGAATAGTTGTAAATTATTATTCACATGATATAAAAACATTAACTATAAAATAAATAACTAATTCTTCATATATTATTGGTAAAAATATATTTGAAATGGAAATATATAAAATCAACAACGTTAGGGAAAAGTAAGTACATATATTAATAACATTGATGATCCCTTAGAGGACTCCGTAGAAAGGGATGACGTAGGCCATAATCTTGTTTCCATAATATTATTTATGTGAAATATAATTATATGGAAATCAAAGAAGTAATATTTTCATGAGGTAAATAATTTTACAGTGTTCTTGAAAGGGTGGTGGGAGGCCCCTTTTATAAGTTTTTATAATGGCATTTTTATTTATATTTCATCTTAATATAAATAGATCACATGATTCACATGTCATGAAGACTAAAAAATGTAAAATAACTAAGTGGATATATAATTTTGTCATGAAAAACCTAAAAAGTATGTTATAAACATTTTTTAACATGTTGGGCCTTTTACCCCTATGGTTAACCCATTTTACCATTTTGGCTTTTACTGCGGTAACTAGTTTTTACCTAAATAATTCATTTTTTATGAATAAAATAAAATGGCACTTATTAAATGATATATAAAAATAATTAAAATGTTTAAATCCATTTTTTATATTTAGTTTCTTAAATAGAAAGAATTAATTTTATAATAATAAATGTATAATATATTAAGAATTAGATAATAGTGCAACGTAAGTTCTACAAAATCAAACATAGGTTTGTGAACATAAATAAATATTTTAGAAATTAAAATATATATTATAAAATAAATATATTTACTATGAAAGGGTTTAAAAATTTTCTAAGTCTAACATATATACTAATAACATCATAAAAGTCACGGTATTTGTAAAAATTGTATTTTTAACTATTCACTTAAAAACAATATTTTTAGAAAAATCCAATAAAATATCCTAAGATAATATTATTATTATAAATAAAAAATGAAGTTATTTTTCATATTATAATTCAAAAAAATTATAATTTAACTTGAATATAAATATAATGAAAACTATTTTTATTGGCAATAACATTTAAAAATTTAACTGTACTTATTCTTATTTTTTAACAATTACTAATTAGGTTTTTTTTAATAAATTATTCATATAAAAAATATATATTATCTATTATATATTTATTTTCATAAAATAAATCACAAAAAATGATGATTTTAAAAAAATAAAAATTTTAAGAGTAAAATAATCTTTTAATTTTATTAATGTGTTACAAAATAATCTTTTATTTTCATCAAAAGTAAAAAATATGAAATATATGAAATAAATATGATAAATTACTTATTAAATTAATGGTTCAATGTTTATATCATCCTAATTTATAATTACATATCCCTTCAGGATCTCCATGCATGATCTAAGTATAAGATAAGTTTTATTGGTTGTTGAGGGTGGTGATTATGCTGGTATGGATCTTATGGAAATTTCCATGAGCTTGAACATATCTTACATTCATTTTCACTCATATATTAATTGTTTGATTTGAGATTGTGATTCTTCTAGTGAATCAACAAAATTTCAATGCTCAAACAAATGACCTCTAGGAGGGATACTTTTTCTAGTTGATGTTATTTATTTCCTTTATTATTCATATATTTTATAAAATGGTTAAATTCTTTTATACCCTCTAACATCACAACTATATTATAATAGTATAATTTTATTTTAATGTATCATTATTTTCATTTTATTTTGGTGTTCCATGTTGAATAATCTAATAACATAATATTTATTTAAGGAAAATACGTAGTAAAATTTTGGATCATTACATTCTCCCCCACTTAAATAAATTTCATCCTTGTAATTTTAGTTATTCTTAACTAATGAAAATATTAAGAGTGTGTAAGATAAAAATTACTCCATGTTTAATTGATAAGAAGCTTCATCCTCACAATCCTATTTACGACCATTGATCTCATTTTCCTCTCCTAATAGGAATATAACTAATTCTTAGTTTTTCTTTAACCATTTCTGAAAAATACCACAATATATTAAGAGTAATTTTTCATATGAAGTTTATAGTCATCCTTTTATTAGTAGATGGAAACAGGTAGTTTTTTATATATATGTTTCTTATCATGGAAATTACAACTATCCAGAGAGTCAATCCATGTATATTGTCACATAAAAGTTATCCAAATGAAGGATAATGTGTAAAGAACAGTAAAATTCAAGGGAAATTTTTTCTTAATTTTCTTTGGAATTTTAAAAGAGCGCGGTTTTTGACGGCACCTCATTCCGAGGCTCGGTGTGCCCGGAATCAATTTCCGAAGTTTGGCTCGGGTACGTTTAGTGAACGAACGAGCGGGAATTTCTAACTTTGGAACCGGTGCTCAGAATTGAAATCTGAGGACACCGATGAACTCGCAGCGCTGATATTCGCATAAGGAGACCTTTTCCGAGGTTGCATTTTATGCGGGATGAGAGTTAGTTTTGGGGGGAATTAGAAGAAGTTAAATAAATTGTGGAACACAAATTATTTTTAACCATGTTGGTTATTTCCTCCCAAAGGGAGTTAGAGGTGGGTCCCACATCCACATAACCTCCCTTGAGAGGATAAAGTGTGGTGGGGCCCACACGAGCCCTAACTCTTCAACTCCCCTTAAACTCCCTAATAACTCCACTCTAATTAATTTGACAACTTCTGTTATTAATTAAGATGAGTTGCTTAATTTCAAACTCTTGAAATTCAAATAGGATAGGATGTGTAAAAAAAATAAGGCTTGGACTTATTTTATTTTGGTTAGCTTCTTTTGCCACCTTGAGAGGATTGAGAAGCATTCTTCATCTTCTTCAACCTCGATAAAGAACGCGAAGAACACCGTTCTTAAACGAAGAACTTCTCCGCCGAAGAACACGGTTCTTCCACGATGCCGTATCCGCGACGCGATATTCTTCTTCTGCATCGTCTCTTCCGTGACAGTTTTCCGCGACGAAATCACCGTCAACGACTTCGAATCCTCGCTTCGCGACGTCGACATTCTTTCCCCGCGACGTGCGACCTCCAAGACGCTCATCTTCCACGGGTCATTGACGAACACCGTACCTGAACCGAGGTAGGGGTTCTATTTATTTAATTGTTCGTGAATTCCAACTTGATGATGATCGTGGATTAAAACCATTTGTTATCGAATAACGTGAGGGGGTTGGACCGCATAAACACGGCCAACCCTCCTCCTTATTTTCATGTTGGTTTCTTGTGGTTGGTACGAGGAAGCGTGGTTCCGTCGTACCACACTGTTTCATGAGGAAGATATGTGCGGAGCCGTCGTGCCACGCCGTGGAATGAAATTCAAGAACGCGACGCCGTCACGCCGCGTCGAAGGAAATCGAAGGCGCCGCTGACGGAGCGGGGCCGCGGCGAAGGGTGCGGTGCCGTTGCACCGCGCCGGACGACAAGGGTCGCGGCTGGTTCCGGGCCGCGGTGGAGCAAGGAGACCAGAAGCCGGACCGGGCCGACGGCGTCAGAGCTGGAAGGGGACCGGCTACCGCCGGTCCTGTTGAGAAGGAGCCGGCCGGCCCGGTCGGGCCCGCCGGAAGGGAAGGGGGCCGGGGGAATTAAATTCCCCCGACCTTTCAAAAGGCCCCCCATTAATTTGGGGGTGGGGGGGTCCGCGGTTACACAGACGGGTAGGCACCCCCCCCCCCCTTCATCGAACGGCTCGGAAAAAGGCCGAGCCAGACAGCGCATTGGGCGCGCTGTCCCAGCCGGACCGGCGCCTGGCCGGTCTGTCAGGCCGCGCCGCGCCGCGCCGGGCCGCGTCGGACCGAGCTAGGCCGCGCCGGGCCGAGCCGCACCCAGCCAGGACGGGCTAACCTGGCCAGGGGTGAGTCGACCCGGTTCGGGCAAACTGGGGGGTCTCGGGCCGGGTCGGTCCGGGCCCGAAACCCCCGTTATCGGACTGTTTGGGTTCAAATGTCCATAACTCAGACTACGGACCTCCGATCGACGCGCCGTCAGTGGCGACACGATCCTTAGAAAGAGACAGTCGTTTCGACATATGACAGTCAAAGTTTCGGAATACTTTGAGTTCAGCCTGGTTGGTTCGTACACGAAACCAACCGGGCCCTCGGAGCGGAAACGCTCATATCTTGAGCTACGGACGTCCGATTGACATGCCGTCAACTTTGTTGAGTTCCGCTTAGTGAGACGGATCTTATGGCATACTCTGCCCGAGTTTTGGACGCAGGTGGAGTACGGTCGGGTTGGTTTTTCCTTAAAAACCAACCGGGCCCCTGGGACGAAAAAGCCCATAACTCTCAGACCGGGCGTCCGATCGACGCGCCGTCTGCGACGTTGAGTTCCTGTTGACGATACGGAACTTTTGGATACATCAACTCTGGAATATGTGACATTTGATTTATCAGCCTCTCTGATCATGGAGCGGACCCTCCCGAACGAGCTTGCTGTGTGCGGGAACCCTAGTGCTGGCTGCGACTGCTACTGTGACTGCGACGACGACTGTGTAGAGATTCTCAGTGGATTCGACGACGACTACTACAGCACTCAGCGATCCTATGTGGATCAGTACTACCAATCATGTGTGGGTCTGATCCTGTTTGGGTCAGCGCTCAGCGGTTCTGTGTGAGCCAGTGCCTACAGATCCTGTGTGGGTCTGATCCTGTGTGGGTCTTTTCGGGGGTTAGTACCTATCGATCCTTTGTGGGTCCAACGACATAGATTGATCAGTGATCATCTCTATCGTCTTCGAAGAAGTATACCTGTGTGAGTTGAATCCTATTTGCTTTCCTGTGTGGACTGTGTTGTGATATCCTGTGTGGATTACGTTTTGATTTCCTGTGTGGAATACGTATACTTTCCTGTGTGGATAGGGTTGTACTTGGGCTCGGAGGATGGAGCGTATAGGAATTGATGACATAGGTATATGTATGGGCATATACCTAAGCAATGATGGTTGTTACTTCGTGATTGTATCTTTCCTTTGTGGTTTATCCTTTGTGGATTTTGGGATACCTTCGGGGGTCTTGGGGTCCCTACTGAGTAGCTTATACTCACCCATGCATGGGCTATGCCCGCACTACGTTGTGTTGGTTGCAGACGACGGACAACGTTGATCGTGGTTGAGTCTTGCAGAGCAGGACGGTACCTGGAGGTGGACCACTGGGCGGGACGTACTCGGAGTAGACGGTGGGACCCGAGGAGCAGTGGAGCTATCTGTACCCACCCTTCAGGTGGGATTTCAAGTGGACAGCTTGGCGTAGCGACTTTACTTTACAGTTGTTGTTTTCCCTTTCGAGTTGTACATTACAGTTGGGCTTGTATTTCTGGCCCCTTTTACTTCCGCACGTACTGTTGTACTCAGTTTCTTACTTAGTGTTTTCTTCTTCCGCTTGTACTCTGTGGTGCTTGTTTACTTTACAAAGGCAATGCCTTCCCTTTTTATCAGGATTTACGCCTTGGTGCTAGTCGCCAGCCCCTGTCCTATGGAAGGTGGGCTTGGGGTAGTCACGGCACGGGCCCCGAGGACGGGTCGTGACAAATTGGTATCAGAGGAGTTCGGTTCTACCGCGAACTATGATCTTTTCTCTGTGAAGCCATAGTGTTTAGCGTATTGAGTGTGGTTATCAGTCCAG
The DNA here is from genome assembly GCA_963277665.1 of Viscum album. Lineage (NCBI taxonomy): Eukaryota > Viridiplantae > Streptophyta > Magnoliopsida > Santalales > Viscaceae > Viscum > Viscum album. Next base: position 129,177,249 of record OY728134.1, on the reverse strand, counting down.
GGAGTCCAGTGTTGGTGCGGTGGTCAACGTATCCGTACACCAGGACCCTGACTTCTGATTTCTGACTTAATGCACGAAAACATTGATTGCATGTGTGTTTCACGTTTTCTTTGTGATTACTTTGTATCAGCTCACCAGGTATACTGTTCTGACCATGGCGCACCTGTTTCCTTTTCAGGATGGCCCCACGATGGCAGCCAGCTAGGGTTCCGAGAGTCGAGCGTGACGACAGCCCACCGAGCGACGAGGCCTCGATGCAGGGCCCTTTGTCAGCAGTGGCAGCGTCGGTATCTCTACCCGCTGAGCCCCCGATACTTCCAGCACCAGCCGCTGACGATGCACGTCTCCTCAGCGCACTGCATGAGTTCCAGCGCCAGCGACCACCTAGGTTCCATGGGGTGATGAACTCCCAGGCAGCTGAGGACTGGCTGGAGGCAGTGGTACGTGTGTTTCGGTTAGTGAGGACACCAGCAGACCTCATGGTGATTCTCGATGTGAGTCTACTTCACGTAGCATCGGGCAGATGGTGGAGCATGATGCTCTAGGTGCACGATGAGGCATCTCTACTTTGGACGGACTTTGAGAGCCTCTTCCGCTCGGAGTTCGCCCTAGCCACCCTCAGTGCGGTGCGCATTCAGGAGCTTCTTCAGCTGCGGCAGGGCAGCATGACGGTCGCTCAGTACTCGGCGAGATTTACCGATCTCTCGCGCTACTCGACCGACATGGTACGGGACCAATTCATCCGGGCCCGGACCTTTTAGCAGGGATTGAGACATGAGATCAGGGCATCGCTGATCTCCCTCAGCATTCCGACTCACACAGGAGTACTGGAGCGGGAACTTTTTGATTGAGAGCTTTCTTACTGAGTCTACACCAGCGCTGAGACCAACCGCAGGGCGGCACATATAAGAGTCTTCTACAGCAGGCAGTCGACGGATGACTAATGGGTCTAGGCAGACCAGACCCTCAGGCAGACGACCTCAGGACACTGGCTCAGCAGTGTGGGGCACATAGCGCCGAGCCAGTCTTTCGAGAGGCATATAGTGCTACTCATGCGGTGGGTAGGGCCACATGGCTTGTGACTGCCCGACTCACCGTGCCGAGGAGCAGCAGACTGTTGAGGGACCACTGAGGCAGAGGTAGAGGGTCGACCGTGGTGGTCCGCAGGGAGGAGGTGGACGAGGCAGAGGAGCTGGCCGAGCAGCAGGTGGTGGGCGACGCTTTGACGCTCTACCACCACCACCACCAGGAGGTCCACCCTGACCACAGGGAGCTGGCGGGCAGAGACAGGCACAGCTCCAGGCAGCGGAGGCCTACGACCACGGTGCACCCGAGATAATTCGAGGTACTATCTGTGTCTATTCCACCCTTGATGCAGTACTTATAGACACAGGAGTGAGTCACTCTTTCAAAGCTGTTGCCCTTGTTCGGAGCTCAGAGATTCTGACAGAGCCGTTGGCTCAATCCTTACGACTAGAGACTCCTACGGGAGCAGACTCGATGATTACTCACTGGTTCCGGCAGTGTGAGCTTACTCTAGGAGGCAAGAGCTTCGGCTGGGATCTTCTCGTAGTGGCGTCGAGGCCTTACGACGTCATCTTGGGCATGGATTGGTTGTCTAGGGTCCGTGCACAGATTGACTATTTTAGGCGCAAGGTATGATGTGTACGCACTGACGGGAGCAGGTTCACCTTCACTGGTGAGAAGGGAGCCTTGGAAGCACAGGATGGACTTCCGCGGAGGAGAGGACAACCCATCACTCATCAGTTGGCTAGCCTCATCCAAGGAGCAGTTGACGTGCGGAGTCCTGGTTTTCCTGCAGTGGTGGATCAGTTTGCGGACGTTTTTCCCGACGACGTCCCAGGGTTACCTCCTCATAGAGAGGTAGACTTTTATATTGACTTGTACCCAGGGACAGCCCCGATATCGACTCCAGCATATGGTATGGCCACCGCCGAGCTTCGAGAGCTACAGGTATAGTTGGAGGACTTTCCGGGCAAGGGGTTCATCCGACCCAGTGTTTCACCCTGGGCATCCCCGATATTGTTCACCAAGAAGGCAGATGGGAGCTTGCGACTTTGTGTCGATTATCGTCACCTGAACCAGGTGACAGTGTGGAACAAGTATCCGCTACCGAGGATTGATGACCTCTTTGATCAGCTCAAGGGAGCACGGTGGTTCTCGAAGATAGACCTCAGGTCAGGTTATCACCAGCTAAGAGTTTGAGACGAGGACATGCAGAAGACGGCCTTCAGATGTCGGTATGGCCACTATGAGTTCTTGGTTATGCCTTTTGGTGTAACCAATGCTCTAGTAGTGTTCATGGCCCTCATGAATAGGCTCTTTCAGCCATACCTCGATCGATTCGTCGTGGTCTTCATCGACGACATTTTGATCTACTCGACGACTGAGGAGGAGCACACCTACCACTTATGGGTTGTACTAGACACACTCCGAGAGCACCAACTTTATGGTAAGCTCTCGAAGTGCTAGTTCTAGATAAGTGAGGTCCACTTCTTGGGACATTTTATCTCTGAGGCGGGTGTTGCAGTGGATCCTGTGAAGATTGAGGCAGTGCTAGCTTGGGAGCCACCCAGGAGTGTGACGGAGGTGCGAAGTTTCTTGGGTCTAGCTGGATACTGCCGGAGATTTGTGACAGAATTCTCTAGAGTTGCGGCACCACTCACAGCTTTGATGAAGAAGGGGAAACCCTTCGTGTGGTTAGACAGATGTCAGCAGAGCTTCCAGGAGCTGAGACAAAGATTGACCTGCGCACCTCTCTTGATGTTGCCTGAGGAGGGAGTAGGGTATGTAGTCTACTGCGATGCATCAGGGACCGGACTCGGTTGTGTCCTGATGCAGGAGCGGGTAGTGATCGCCTATGGATCATGACAGTTGAAGCCGCATGAGCAGAACTACGCTACCCATGACCTGGAGTTAGCAGCAGTGGTCTTCGCTCTGAAGACATGGCGACACTACCTAATGGGTGAGCGCTTTACACTCTTTTCTGACCATCAGAGTCTCAGGTACATCTTCTCTCAGAAGGATCTGAATCTGAGATAGTGTCGATGGCTCGAGTTCCTCCATGACTATGACTTTGAGATAGTCTATACTCCTGGGAAGGGGAACGTAGTAGCCGATGCTCTCAGCAGGAGGACGGGCATTCAGCTACATGAGGAGGCGACGGAGCAGCTTGCCTCTTTACAGATATCCCTCATGGATAGAGATGGAGCAGCCTTCCTTCAGTCTCTCACAGTCACTCCTCCACTTCTACAGCAGGTCAGAGAGGCACAGCGTGGGGATGCTGACTATGAGATGTGGCATGCACAGATATCCTCAGGACAGGAACCTGATGGTTTCTTCTTTGGAGAAGAGCACGAAATCCTTTTCGGAGGACGTACCATGGTACTAGTTGCTTTACGAGAGGAGGTGCTAAGAGAGTTTCATACTTCTCCCTTGGCGGTACATCCTGGAGTGGCGAAGATGTACCAAGACCTCAGACGACAGCACTGGTGGCTGGGCATGAAGAAGGATGTGGCAGAGTTCATTTCTCGATGCCTCACCTGCCAGCAGGTAAAGGCTGAGCACCAGGTACCAGCAGGCTTGGTACAGCCCTTGGAGGTTCCGTAGTGGAAGTGGGATGACATATCTATGGACTTCGTGACTGGACTTCCACGCACTTCCAGAGGTCACGACTCCATCTGGGTGATTGTCGACCGACTCACCAAGTCAGCTCACTTCTTACCCATCAAGGAGCAGGGCTCAGTGGAGAGCGTGAGACGTCTTTACTTTCAGGAGATTGTTTGGCTTCACAGTGTGACATCATCTATCATCTCCGATCGAGATGCTCTTTTTACTTCCCGGCTATGGAAGGGGTTACAAGAGGCGTTCGGGACACAGCTACGTCTGAGAACAGCCTTTCACCCTCAGACGGATGGTCAGATGGAGAGGACCATTCAAAATCTCGAGGACATGCTCCGCGCATGTGTCCTAGACTTTGGTCGTAGCTGGGAGGACCACCTACCCTTGGTAGAGTTTGCGTACAACAACAGCTACCACTCCACCATCGGGATGGCACCGTACGAGGTGTTGTATGGCCGACCTTGCAGATCTCTTTTGTGCTAGACAGACCCTGGTGAGTCAGCACTTGTGGGACCAGAGATGGCCCAGGCCACGACAGAGAAGGTCCAGGTCATCCAAGAGCGGATGAGGATAGCTCAGAGCTGTCAGAAGTCATACGCTGACAGGAGGCGGAGGCCACTTGAGTTCGAGGATGGCGACCACGTCTTCCTGCATGTCTCACCTCGACGTGGTTTACGGAGATTTGGCCAAGGTGGCAAGTTATCTCCGCGCTTCATCGGACCATTCCAGGTCCTCAGCAGGATTGGCGAGGTGGCTTATCGTCTGGATCTACCACCTCAGTTGCACCGGGTGCACGACGTCTTCCACGTATCTCAACTGAGGAGAAAGATGCACGACCCGATGCACATCATTGACCATGGGGAGCTTGACGTTGACAATAGGGCGACTTTTACGGAGGTCCCGGTGGAGATCGAGGATCGATAGGAGCGGGTCCTATGTGGACGGTCGATTCCTCTAGTGCGCATCAGATTGCAGCACGGGAATCTCTAGGAGAGCACTTGGGATCGGGAGGCTTAGATGCGTGCTCAATACCCTCATTTGTTTCCCTAGTTTTTATGTATCTTTACAGGGATGTAAAGCCCTGAGGTGGGAGTAATTTAAAGACCCGTAAAATTCAAGGAAAATTTTTTATTAATTTTCTTTGGAATTTTACAAGAGCGTGGTTTCTGACGGAACCTGATTCCGAGGCCCGGTGTTCCCGAAATCAATTTCCGAAGTTTGGCTTGGGTACGTTCAGTGAACGAACGAGAGGGAATTTCTAACTTTTGAACCGGTGCTCGGAATTGAAATCCGAGGACACCGATGAACTCACAGCGCCAATATTCGCATAAGGAGACCTTTTCCGAGGTTGCGTTTTATGTGGGATGAGAGTTAGTTTTGGGGGGGATTAGAAGAAGTTAAATAAATTGTGGAACACAATTTATTTTTAACCTTGTTGGTTATTTCCTCCCAAAGGGAGTTAGAGGTGGGGCCCACATCCACATAACCTCCCTTGAGATGATAAAGTGTGGTGGGGCCCACACGAGCCCTAACTCTTCAACTCCCCTTAAACTCCCCAATAACTCCACTCTAATTAATTTGATAACTTCTGTTATTAATTAAGATGAGTTGCTTAATTTCAAACTCTTGAAATTCAAAGAGGTTAGGATGTGTAAATAAAATAAGTCTTGGAATTATTTTATTTTGGTTAGCTTCTTTTTCCACCATGAGAGGATTGAGAAGCATTCTTCATCTTCTTCAACCTTGATGAAGAACGCGAAGAACACCGTTCTTCAACGAAGAACTTCTCCGCCGAAGAACACGGTTCTTTCGCGACGCCGTATTCGCGACGCGACGTTCTTCTTCCACGTCGTCTCTTCCACGATGGTTTTCCGCGACGAAATCGCCGTCAACGACTTCGAATCCTCGTTTCGCGACGTCGACGTTCTTTTCCCGCGACGCCCGACCTCTGCGACGCTCATCTTCTGCGGGTCGTTGACGAACACCGTACCTGAACCGAGGTAGGGGTTCTATTTATTTAATTGTTCGTGAATACCAACTTGATGATGATCGTGGATTAAAACCATTTTTTATCGAATAACGCGAGGGGGTCGGACCGCACAAACATGGCCGACCCTCCTCCTTATTTTCATGTTGGTTTATTGTGGTTGGTACGAGGAAGCGTGGTGTCGTCGCACCACGCGGTTTCATGCGGAAGATATGCGTGGCGCCGTCGCGCCGCGCCGTGGAAAGAAATTCAAGAACGCGACGCCGTCGCGCCGTGTCGAAGGAAATCGAAGGCGCCGCGGCCGAAGCAGGGCCGCGGCGGAGGGCGCGGTGCCGTCACACCGCGACGGACGACAAGGGTCGCGGCCGGTTCCGGGCCGCGGCGGAGCAAGGAGACCGGCGGCCGGACCGGGCCGCTGGCGTCGGAGCCGGAAGGGGACCGGCCACCGCCGGTCCCGTTGAGAAGGAGCCGGCCGGCCAGGTCAGGCCGGCTGGAAGGGAAGGGTGTCGGGGGAATTAAATTCCCCGGCCATTCAAACGGCCCCCCCATTAATTTGTGGGGGGGGGGCGCGGTTACACAGGGGGGCATGCGCCCCCCCCCCCCCCCCCCTTCGTCGAACGGCTCAGCCAAAGGCCGAGCCAAACAGCGCGCTGGGCGCGCTGTCCCAGCCGGACCGGCGCCCGGCCGGTCTGCCAGGATGGGCCGCGCCGGGCCGGGCCGGGCCGACCCAGTCCGGGGTGGGTCGACCTGGTTCGGGCCAACCGGGGGGTCTCGGGCCGGGTCGGTCCGGGCCCGAAACCCCCGTTATCGGACTGTCTAGGTTCAAATGTCTATAACTCGGGCTAGGTACCTCCGATAGACGTGCCGTCAGTGGTGACATGATCCTTAGAACAATACGGTCGTTTTGAAATATCACACTCAAGGTTTTGGGATACTTTGAGTTCAGCCGGGTAGGTTCGTACACGAAACCAACCGGGCCCTCGGAGTGGAAACGCTTATATCTTGAGCTACGGACATCTGATTGACGTGCCGTCAACTTTGTTGAGTTCCTCTTAGTGAGACAGATCTTTTGGAATACTCCACCTGAGGTTTGGATGCAGGTGGAGTACGGTCGGGTTGGTTTTGCCTTAAAAACCAACCGGGCCCCTGGGACGAAAAAGCGAATAACTCTCAGACCGGGCGTCCGATCGACGCGCCGTCTGCGACGTTGAGTTCCTATTGACGATATGGAACTTTTGGATACATCAACTCTGGACTATGTGACAGTTGATTTATCAGCCTCTCGGCTCATTGAGTGGACCCTCCCGAACGAGCTTGCTGTGTGCGGGAACCCTAGTGCTGGCTGCGACTGCTACTGTGACTGCGACGACGACTATGCAGAAATCCCCAGTGGATTCGACGACGACAACTACATCACTCAGCGATCCTATGTGGATCAGTGCTACCGATCCTGTGTGGGTCCGATCCTATGTGGGTTAGCGCTCAGCGGTTCTGTTGGAGCCAGCGCCTACAGATCCTGTGTGGGTCTGATCCTGTGTGGGTCTTTGCGGGGGTTCGTACCTATCGATCCTTTGTGGGTTCGACGACTTAGATGGATCAGTGATCATCTCTATCATCTTCGAAGAAGTATACCTGTGTGAGCTGAATCCTGTTTGCTTTCATGTGTGGACTGTGTTGTGCTATCCTGTGTGGATTGCGTTTTGCTTTCCTGTGTGGAATACGTATACTTTCCTGTGTGGACTGGGTTGTACTTGGGCTCGGAGGTTGGAGCGTATAGGAATTGATGACTTAGGTATATGTATGGGCATATACCTAAGCAGTGTCGGTTGTTACTTCGTGATTTTATCTTTCCTTTGTGGTTTATCCTTTCTGGATTTTGGGAGACCTTCGGGGGTCTCGGGGTCCCTACTGAGTAGCTTATACTCACCCATGCATGGGCTATGCCCGCACTACGTTGTGTTGGTTGCAGATGACGGACATCGTTGATCGTGGTTGAGGCTGGCAGAGCAGGACAGTACCTGGAGGTGGACCACTGGGTGGGACGTACTCAGAGTAGATGGCGGGACCCGAGGAGTAGTGGAGCTATCTGTACCCACCCTTCAGGTGGGATTTCCAGTGGACAGCTCAATGTAGCGGCTTTACTTTACAATTGTTGTTTTCCATTTCGAGTTTTACTTTACAATTGGGCTTATATTTCTGGCCCCTTTTACTTCCGCACTTACTTTTGTACTCAGTTTCTTAATTAGTGTTTACTTCTTCCGCTTTTACTTTGTGTTGCTTGTTTACTTTACAAAGGAAATGCCTTCCCTTTTTATCAGGATTTATGCCTTGGTGCTAGTCGCCAGCCCCTGGCCTATGGAAGGCGGGCTTGGGGTAGTCACGGCATGGGCCCCGAGGACGGGTCGTGACATAATGGGATTTTATAGGAAGTGAATACCTATTAAAAACTCTTAGAGAGAAGTTATATATATGGTATACAATAATCACACCACTAGATATTTTTATTAATAATTAAATATTTAGTAATTGGGGTGGTGATTTTATGTTTTTATTTAAAAGTTTTGGTAGGTTTAACACAATATGAATATGACACCCATAGTTTTTGAGTGGGTTATCAGTGTTCCAACTTTTATATATTTTTATAAACCATATTATTTTTGTTTTAATAGATTTTTTTAAACTAGAAATTTTTTTGGATTATCATCTTTATTGTCCATTATATTATTTCATTGAATTATATAATTTTAATGTTTCCCAAATTTAAGACAGTGAAATAACAGTGGTACTTTATGATGAACTCTTTTAACATTAACCATTAAGACTAATATCTTAATTTCTCCTATATAAAAAGTTTCTTTTTATCTTCATTTTCCACGTATAAACATATCCTAGTTTCTTTATGAAATTATCATTGGTGTGTCTCCCATATTTTGTACATGAAGGAAATTTAATCTTCTTTCCCTCATCCTCTTCATTACCTAGGAATTTATGAGACTCCATACTTTTCATCCTAGGGTTTTTGGGAATTAATCTATGTTAATATTGTTAATTATAACTCTTTATAGCTTATTTATTCCAATTAGACAGATTCTCACTTCAGTTCATATCTTGTTAGGCTTCTTGTTGGTAAAATATACACATTTTCTATGGACTCCATTGTAAAATTACTACCTTTTCTATTAATCCATTACTAAAACCAAAAATTGTTAATCTTGAGAGATAAAAAATTAAAACCATAAGATAATTATTATCATATATGATAAATTCACCTAAAAATTTCTTACTCGTAAAAATTACTAAATTAGATTTTAGTTCAACCTAATTCACTATCGACTCAATATAGGGTATTTTAGGTTGGGTACTCTCATAACTAATAACCTACTTCCTTGACATAATTAAACCTTCATAATGGCTTATAAAGTGAATTTAATTAACCAAAGAATATCCCATGGGAGTTTCTCACTATTTGTGATGTCTTAGGACCACTCATCATGCATAGGAGTGTAGATTGAGTTGATACTCAACCAACATTTTTATAGGTGGTTAATTATTGTTAATAATACTTATAAGAAATTGATATTAAATTATTTATGGTGAATATTAATTACACTACAGAACCACATGCATAAGTACCATAATAGTTTAGTTTCATTGGAAACTTTAAAATACAAATAACTAGTCTATATGTATATTAAATCATATTCCATTATGATCCTCATAACTTTCACCCTTATTATACATATCAAATGTAGTACATCTCTTCATAACCTAGGGAAAGGAAACATAAGAAATGGTGAACTTATATTCTCAATGATGGTAAACAAGGGACACACATTATAATAACATGAACATAAGGGTACGAGAAGGTGAACATAACATTTGAAAACCAAACCCTTTTTATAAAAGATCATAATATTCTGTCATCTGAAAAATATTGGTAGTTCATAAGACATGAATCAAAATATATTCAAATAACATGACCCAAAATAGCACTACAATTTAATAATACATGGATTTATGGAATACATATAAGTATAGAATATCATTTTCATGGTATTCAAGGCCCACTTAAAAGGATATCACAATGGAATGGGTTCACTCCCAAACCATCATAGTAGTCAAGGTTCAATACTAAGACCATCATAGTAGATAATGTCCCCTTAATGAACTAGGTGTACTCCATTTTCCAGTCTTATCTATCTCATTAGATATAAATATTTACCCAATTCATTTAAGGGAGATATAGGTCCCACCCATATAATAATTAAAACTATATTTATGTGTTCCTAAAGATCATAAAACATTCACCATATCATAACCCATGAAATATAATGGGTTTCATAAAAATTTCAACATATCATAACATATAAAAATGATATATGTTTCATAGTCACTTCATCATTTCATCATAGAATAACCCTTGTAAAAAGTAGAAGGTTTCATTAGGATTTTATCATGGTAAGACCCATGTAGGAGAAATGGGATTCATAAAAATCATGACATCATAACATAAGAAATTAATTGAAATAATTAAAATGGTATCCTTTGATAATATCCCTAGTAATTCATAAGATAAATTAATGGATGTCATCTAAGATGGAAAATTATTTTGAACAATCATTGAAAACATTTCTTGATGAAAATTTTATTTTCATTAGAAAAACTATTTTAAAAACATAAAACTTTTTGAAAAAAATTTCATTTGATAATTAACATGAAAAAATATAAATTAAGCTTAAATTTTAATATTGGTCATGAATATGGGAACATTTATTCATATTATACATGTTAAAACAATGATTCATTTCACATTTTCAGTAAAGAAAAAAAATTAATTGTTTGGAATGATACATGATTATTACAATAAAAAAAATTTAGAAAATAAAAACTGGGTCAACATGTGTTTTAATAAATCATATTATAGTAATAATAAAAATTAAAACATATTTAAAAAACATAGTTTTCGAAGAAAATTGATTTCAAAAATAAGGGATAAATAAACTAAGAATTTTCATAAAAATATTTTTTCAATTGTTTCAAGTACCAAAGAGTGTAAAACTGTAATATTAATATGATTAATAAACACAAAAGATTTAAATTCATGTGTTTATGGAGATATGGATCATAATATTTTATTATTGGAAACATAATCATAAATAATCCTGATAAACCATGAGATTATATCATAAAATCATTACAACTTTGGAAGCTTTGTATCATAATCCTCACAATGAAATAACATAAAATGGAACTTAAAATATCTTGATGATAAATAAATTAAAGATATTACATGACAGAGGGTATATATATACACCTATTGAAATAATATAAGTGCGTAACATACCGTACATCTCGAAGAAGAAAATTTTAGACAAAATCCCTTACTTCTTTGGTAAATTTTGTACCATAAAAACCAAGAAAGAGAGATACTAAAATTTATATGTAAGTATCTATAATTTTAAGGATTGAAATTATTAAATACATTGATGGGTATTATATACAACACATAAAAATAAATATTTGGTGAATATGGAATGTCTCAAACATAAGTAAAAAGTGAGAGGGGGATCCCTTACTGTAAGCCTCAACTTCCTTCACACATGTTCAAACCTCACATTTAATAAATATAAGTTTATTATAAATGTATTATAGAAACATATATATATATATATATCATACAATACATCATTTACTTATTTCCTTTTATTACCCATTTGTTAATAGTTACATGTTAAACTCACATTTTGATTAATAACTACTTTATTATCTGTATATGTCATGATTTTTAATTTTCATTATTATTACATTGATCATGGTTACATATTATACATAATGTAAAAAATTATATAAATATCATAAATGTTTATTATATAATTTTTTATATTAATCCAAAAAAATGTAGTGATAGAAAATGAAATACACTCTTCATTGATATGGTAGGTCTTACGTAGGAATGAACATTGTTTCAATTTTCTAATGGAATTGAAATAAAGAATGATAAAGAATGTATTATAATTAAATTTTCATTTTTTTCATATATATCACATATTTTCATCAAAACCATCCTAATTACCTTCCATGTAAATTGTCAATGAATCGCATTGCATCATGAGGTGGTGGTGCGCTGTACACAAAAACAATGTTATTGTAATCCCATAGAATTAAATGTATAAAGGTATTTGTGAAATAATAATTTTAGAAGTATACTAAGATGCTAAATATCATATATAAATATTTATTACATCATTATCTCTATCCTTGAGAGGTGGTAATGGAAAAATGAATGACATCGTTTCACGAGGTAGTAGTCTATCACACACACAAATGATGAATTTGTAACCCATTTGATGTAGGTGAAGATAGTTTTAGGTAATTATATTAAAATAAATCTAATTATATTTATTATGATGAGTTTATTATATCATCAATGAATAATAATAACACAAGGATGTTAAGGAAGAAATAAAACAAAAACACTTGTTGATAAGCATTGCCTCTTTTTTAGGTATCCTCTTAGGTTTGCACCAAAGGCCTTCTTGATTGTATTTTGGACAAAAATATGGTTGTCATGACCCATCCCCCATGACCCATGTTGTGACTAACCCAATACCACCTCCATAGGCCAGGGGCTGGTGACTACTACCATAAATGCATATCCCAAAAAGGGAAGTCATTGCCTTTAAACCTGTACACACACAGACAGGGCATACTGCATAATGAAAACCACAATGGAAAGAAAAATAATGCAACCCCCATAAAGTACCACCACTGATAGTAAAAGGTGTAAATTGAAAGTAAAGGGTCCAGAATACAGCCCCAATGTAAAGGAATGTACCACAAAATAAATACAAGATCAAGAGGTCATCCTCCAAGTATGCTACCTGAAGGGAAGGTAAGATCACTATTGAATCACATTGCAGCACACCACATATATCAATACACCTTTGAGCACCGTCTATCCCTGGATCCCGAAAGTCCGAGTCAAAGATGTTTTTCATCTACATATGGCACAAAAGGTGTGTGAAAATCCCATTCAGGGGTGAGTATAATAGTACACAGTAGGGACCCTAAGACCCCCGAAGGTCTCTTAGAGATCCACAAAGGAAAATTCGACATAGGTAATACCACCAAGAAATATCTCAAATACATAGAACAATGTAAATGATATCTCACATCAGGTATAACTTAGGTACAAAATTAAATATGATTAATCGTAAAGCTAGATCATCTTATTCTGTTGATAGGATCTAATACTAACCCACACAAGGTTGCTAGGTGATGTTCCACAAAGGGTAATTAGGATCTTATCCCCATAGGTTCACTAGGTGATAATTCACACCAGGTATCTAGGAGCTGACCCACATAGGGTTTTTAGAAGCTGATCTATATAGGGTGACTCAGAGCTGATCGACATTGGTTCTCTAGGTGCTAATCCACACAGGGTCGCTAGGTGCTGACCAACACAGGGTCTCTAGGAGCTGATCCAACTAAGGTCACTAGGTGATGATCCACAAAGGTTTTTTAGGAGTTGACCCACACAGGGTCTCTAGGTACTTATCCACGATGGGACTCTAGTATGTCGATCCACAAAGGATCATTATGAAATCTTAACATCATAGCCAACCACTGGATTTCCACACTTAGCATGCTGGATTCCAAGATGATCCCATCCTCAGGCCATCGGTTTTACCACAACCACCACAGAGTCCCATATAGAGTAACATATAGGACCATCTCATCGTAGGGGTCCCAACGCAATATATGGAACACCGAACGGGCTCCTCAGTCTGTAAGATATGGGATTTTTTATAAAAAGGGCCTAGTTGAATTTGAGTCTGATCCAACGTGGATGTATTCCAACCTCTTACAAAACTCATGTAGAGTCTCTCAGAAGGGCTTCCTCATCACAAGGGTCCCAACCCCACTGATGGCACGCCAATCAGATGCTCGGTTTGAGAGATATATGTGTTTTATCGAAACGAGGGCCAGTTGGGTCTGGGTATGGCCTAGCCTGAAAGAGCGGGTCTGGCCCAGCAGGGTAGGTCTGGCCCGACATGATGGGTCTAGCCTTACAGTACGAGTCTGGCCCAGTAGGGAGGGTCTAGCCCAGCAGCGGGGTCCAGCCCACTATAGCGGGTCAGATCCTTTATCCTGATGCGGCACAAATGTGTCCCATCATCAGTAGACATGGTTGGTGAAACTAGTTGCACCCTCCACGTCACCTGTATACAATGTTCATTGTTTGAATAGGTCAAAAAAAAATTATCAAGGCGCCATATGTCTCTAGCATCGCGGTCACAGTTGCAGCGGTCTCTGTCGCTCGCCCGAGCAGCCTGGATGCAGGCCACCACCTCCACGCGATGCCGATTGGCACCACACCTTCACGCCACTACATCCACTGTCTGTAGCTTTTTTTTATGGTCGTGCTGGTGTTTCCTTTTACGGGCCATTGGAGTTGATCTGGTGGACTTTTTTTCAAACCATCTATGCCCATGGGACTGTTGGGCTACCATATACCCTTTTATGGCCTTGATCTTTCCTTGCCGCCATTTCAAAAATATTTCCACTAAGATTTCACATGGTGGAGGGAATCAGGCGTTGTTTGTGTGGTCTGGAACCCTCTATATTAGAATTTTAAAATAGTGGAGGCTCAAGAATTATTTTTGATCAACAATACATCAATCCTAAAAAGAAAACCCAAAAATATCACCCTCCCACAAGAATATATGATCCACGAATCAACCTTTTCGTGGTTTGATCTGCGTTCATATTGTAGAACAAGAACGGGGAAAAACATGAATCAAAACAAACCCCCTACCTCATTTTATGTTCGTTGTGATAACATTACATCATTTAGGGTTCAAGAGGTCTGTGTTTTTCATCACTTCCTAGATTCATTCTTTGAGGCACATCGAAGTTGATGACGTTCCTCCGGCATTCGTCATTCTTTGTTAGATAGGAAACTCTCCGGAGGTTCATTAGAGAATTGCATGCGGATTAATTCTCCACTATCCTACACGTTTTCTTAATAAAAAGAAACAAATCGCATCATTTCTGTTACACTATGATGATGCATCATTACGGTATTTCATTTATGAAACAGTGTAGCGATTACACTAGCACAATGAGCCATTAAGAATCCTCAATTAATGTCCCTATTTTTCACCTCGAATCCACACTGAAACTCTATCATCCTCCACCAAAAATTGAGAAAATAAAATAAAGTGACTGTTTAAGTTATTTTATTATTTTTTAAAAAGTCCAAAAATTAACATTTTCATCCAAACCTTTACGGTCAATGTTAAGTCCTTTCTAGGAGAATCCCAGCATTCCGAGTTCAACAGTGCCCTCAGGTTATTTATCCAAGCACCAGTTCAAAATTTAGAAATTCATGCTTGCACTTTTACTTAACGTACCTTAAAAAAGTCTAAAATTTCATTCTAGGATCACCGGGACTCGGAATCATGTGCCATCAAAGCGTCCGGTCTCAAAATAATTTCATATAATTTAAAAAAATTACACATAAATTTCAGGACATTACATTCTCCCCACCTTATGGATTTTCATCCCCAAAATCCAAAATAAGGTCTAATCAAACAAGTGGGGGTACTGGGCATGAATCTGAGCCTCCTGATTCCAAGTGCTCTCCTGGAGGTTCACATGCAGCCACCAAACGTGCACTAGTGGAATCAACCATTCACAAAGGTCCCACTCTTATCGATCCCCTATCTTCACCGAGAACTCTACAAACATCGCCCCATCATCAATGTCCATCTCTCCCTATTCGATGACATTCTATGGATCATGCACATACCTTCTCATCTGTGAAACATGAAAAACATCATTCACTCGATGCATTTATGGGGAAATACCTAGGTGGTACACCACCTTGCTAACTCTTCTAACGATCTAGAATGTTCTGATGAACCTCGGAGATAACATTACTGCTTGGGAAAATCATTGCTATCCTCATGAGGGATAGACCCAAAGGAAAACATGGTCTCCATCATTGAACTTCAAGGGCCTCCATATCCTGTAGGCATTAGACTTTTGTCTACTTTGTGAATTCATCATCCACTCCTAGATGATATACACCTTCTCGTTTTTATCCCATACCAACTCTGGACCCATGAGTGTTGACTCCCCTAGGTCTATCCAGTATAGAGGTGATATGCATGGTCTCCCTAAAAATTCCTCAAACTGTGTCATGCTAATGGTTAAGTAATAGCTAATTTGGTATGTGAACTCCACCAGTGGTAGTTGGTCCTCCCAACTATGAACAAAATCAAGGATGCAAACACAAATCATGTCATCCAAGGTCTGTATGGTCTGCTCCATCTAGCCATCCCTTCTGGTAGTGAATAGTTGTGCTCAAGCACAGCTGAGCCCCAAATGACTCCTACAATCCCTTCCAAAACTGGTATATAAAGCATGCATATTAGTATAATATAATTTTAGAAGGCACCCTGTGAAGCCATACTATCTATTGGACATAGAGGTGTCCCAAGACCTCTACCGATCTCTGCTTCCATATGGGTAGGAAGTAAGCCGATTTAGTGAGTCAGTCAATGACAACCTAGATAGAGTCAGGGCCCCTAGACGTGTGTGGTAACCCTGTCTCAATGTCTATGGAGATACCATTCCACTTCCACTCTAGTACCTCAAGTGGATGTGTCAAGCCTATCAGGACCTGATACTCAGCCTTCACTTGTTGAAAAGTGAGGCATCGTGAAATCAAATCTTCCACCGCTTTCTTCATCCCTGGACACCATTAATAATGTCATAGGTCCTGGTATATCTTTTCCACCCCATGATTTATCACCAAATAGGATGTATGGAACTCCTTTAACACCTCATCATGTTATATCACTATTACTATGGTGTATCCTCTAAAAAGGATGTTGTGCTCCCCGCCTATCGAAAATCCATCCAAAGCCTGTCTTGAGGATATATGAGAATGTCAGGCCTCACAGTCAACATCCATAAGTTATTACCCCCTAATTCGATGAATGAGTGGGGGAGTGAAAGTCATAGACTAAGGATAAGCTCCTCCATCACTAGCTATGAAGGATAGCTTTATCACGGCTAGTAGATTTGTTGCCTTACTCAGCAGTTGTATACCAAACCTCCTACTGAGTACATCTTCCACCATGTTCCCCTTCCCATGATTATAGACTATATCTAAGTGATAGTCTTGGAGAAACTCCATTCATCACCACTGTCTCATGTTTAGGTCCTTTTGTGAGAAGATATACTTGTGAATATTGTGTTCGGAGTAGACTGTAAACCACTCACCCATCAAGTAGTGTTTCCATGTATTTGAGGAAAATACCACTGCTTCTAACTCCATGGAATGGGTCGTGTTGTTCTGATCATGACGTTTTAGCTACCTTGTTCCATAGGCAATAACTTCTTACTCCTGCATCCGGACACAACCCTGTCTAGTCCCTGATGTACCATAGTATACCACGTAGTTGATTCCCTCCTCTGGAAATATCAAGATGGGAGCACTGGTCAAGCATTACCTCATATACTGGAAGCACTTCTATAATTTCTCTGTCCATGAGAAGGGTTTTACCATCTTCTTCAAATCTATAATAGGAGATGCTACCCTAGAGAAGACAACCACAAACCTCCAGTAGTATCTGGACAACCCTAAGAAACTCTGCACCTCGGTCACACTCTTGGGTGGCCCCCAAGTAAGAAATGCCTATATCATCACTGGAAGCATAGAAAAAATGTTCTCTAAGATAATGTGTACCATAAAGTGAACCTCCTGAATCTAGAATGGGAACTTCTAGAGATTACCATAAATCTGGTGCTCTCAAAGTGCATTTAGGACTATTTGCAGGTGTCTAGTGTGCTCCTCCCCTAATGCTGAGTACACCAAGATGTCGTCAATTATGACTACCATGAAATGATCGAGTTAAGGCTAGAAGATCATATTCATGAGTCTTATTAACATTTTTGGGGAATTTTTTATACCAAAGTTAATCACCAAGAACTCATAGTGTCCATAACGGCACTTGAAGGTGGTCTTTAGCATGTCCTCATCCCATACCCAAAGTTGATGATAGCTTGATCTAAGGTCAATATTCATGAACCACCTTGCTCCCTTCAGCTAATAGAAGAGGTCATAAATCCTCGGTAGTGGATACAAGTTATTCCCTGTCACTTGGTTCAAGCATTGGAAGTCCACGCATAGTCTCAAACTTTCGTCTGCCTTCATGGAAAACAACACTGGGGCTGCACATGGAGAAACACTAGGTCCTAAGAACCCCTTCCCCTATAAGTCCTCCAACTATACCCTCATCTCCTAAAGCATCATAGGATCCATCCTATATGCAGGTGTGGATATCATTGTCATACCTGGGTATAATTCAATGCAGAAGTCTACCTATTTGCGAGGAGGTAGTCCTAGGACATCTTCTGGAAAGACATCCTCATACCCGTCAACCATTATGGGAAAGCTCAATCTCCTCTATTCTAGCACACTGAGGGTGAGGATACCCAACTGGTGAGTGATTGGATTCAACCTCTTCTAATAAAGTTTATCCTATGCTAAAAAGGTTCCCTTATCACTGGTGAAGGAAAACCTGGTCCCATCATCATAGACAGATCACCCTTTGCGCCTAAAATAGTCAATCTAATCATGGACTGTAGATAACAAGTTCATAACCAAGAGGATGTCATAAGGCCTCAAAAAGGCTACTATGAGATCCTAGCCAAATATCTCACCTCCTAGTGTAATCTCACACTATCATCACTAGTGTGTAATTGTCAAATACCCTCCCGTAGGAGTCTCTAATCATAAGGAACATGCCAACAGCTCCACCAGAATCTACGACCCTCGATTGAGGTATGTGTCAAGGAAAGAGTGACTAGAAAATGTGTCTATAAGAGCTAAAACTATGGTGGAGTAGATAGAGATCATACCTATGATAATCATTGGACTTCTATGGTCGTAGAACTCCACTACATAAAGTTTTGATCATCCAGGTCTGTTGGCTCTCTAAGCTTATTGTGAATCGCCAGGGGGTGGTGGAGGTAGTACCTCAAACTCTCGCCTACCGCCTGCAGCTTAGCCTGCTCCCCTTCCACGTCTTTCGCCTTACAGAACTCATCACTTGATCCTATGTAGATGTCTCGGCAGTCCCTTGACCATCATATGATCATCCATGTGGGGATTCTGATAGTTGCGAGCTCATGTTCCCTTATACACCATAGGAGTAACAAAATCGGGACCTCGGACGACCTCCTCTTCCTCGCGAGCTCTTCACCTCTGAACATAAATCCTAGGGTCATCCTATGGAATTTATGGTCCTATTCGGCCTCTTCATAATCTTCCTACTTCCTACAACCGATAACTCATACACCTATTGTCCGGTGGCATCTCTCACCATCAGTGCCTACTCAGCTAAGAAGCTCTCCACCAGTACAGCTCGCTCTAGCACTCCAGACTGCGTCGGGATGCTAAGTGAAATCATATACACCCTGATATCCCATTGGAGTCCCTGATTAATGTTTAGGTACCTAAATAAATGGTCTCATACTATGTTAGTGGAGTAGAGAGAGAGGTCGAAAAAACTCGCTAAGTACTGAGCCATAGTCAGGCAGCACTGTTGTAGGTGCATCAGATCTTTAATACGCACTGATTTTTGTGTCACTGATAATAAATGTGCCCTAAAGAGGCTCTCAAAGTCTGAACAGACAAGATTGTCCTCCTCATGTGTCTGGAGTGTCAGATGGTGGGGCTAGTAGCAACTGATTCTCTCTAGGTGGTGATGTTGCTGGTACACCACCTGAAGGTGCTATCACTGTAAGTGGTCCCCGTACTTACGCCTCATCGCTCAGTGGACCATCATCATGATCCCTCACCGGAATCTAGATTGGATGTCTTTGTGGAGGTATCCTGTACAAAAATAGATGTTCCATGGTCAATAAGTTATATCTATTGAGTTGACTCAAACGATATCAAGTGAAAAACATTTCCAAAACACATGTAATTAGTGTTTTCATGTATCGAGTCAGAAAACATAATCCAGGGTCTTGGTGTATATATATGTCGCCTGCAGCACCAACACTGGGCTCCCTAGACTAAAAGATGAACTCAATACACTTAACACTATTACCCCATTGAAAATACAGACTCTTAGTTCTTCTAGTAGACCAAACGATCCTATGATACCAATTTCTCATGACCTGTCCCCTGGGGCCCATGCCCTAACTACCCCATGTCCGCCTTCCATAGGCCAGGGGCTGGTGACTAGCACCAGAAAGGCATATCCAAAAAATGAAAGGCATTAACATTAAACAAATACACACATAAACAGGACATGCAACACAAATAAAACCACAAAGTAAAGAAAAATAATATAACCACCACAAAGTACAACCACTGAGAGTAAAAGGTGTAAACTGAATGTAAATGGGATAGAATACAATCCCAACTAAAAGGAAATAAAAACAAAAGAAATACATGATCTCGAAGTCATCCTCTAAGGATCTTACCTGAAGGGTAGGTATAGATCACTGTTATATGTCACTACATCACACCATGTCTATCGATCCACACCAGAGAATAGTCTATCTTGGGCTCTCCAATGTCCCAGCCAATCCTATCCATCATCTACACAAGACACAACAAGTGCAGGGAATCCCATGCAAGGGTGAGTATAACAATAATCATTAGGGACCCCGAGACCCTCAAAGGTCTCCCAGAAATACAAAAAAGAAAATACCACAAGGAAATACCTCTGAGGTAATACCACCTATAAAGATCTCAAATACACAACACAAAGAAAAAGATAACTACCATTTGGTATAAGTTTAGTACATAAGTAAAGATGACTAGTCATGAAGCTAGATCATATTATTCTATTGATAGGATCTTCTACTAACCCACACAGGGTCGCAAGGTGCTGATCCATATAGGGTTGCTAGGATCTGATCCATAGAGGGTCGCTAGGTGCTAATACACACTAGATCTCTTGGTGCTGACCCACACAGGGTTTCTAGGATTTGAACTACATAGGGTATCTAGGTGATGAACCACATAGGGTCACTAGGAGATAATCCACACATGGTCTCTAGGTGATGATCCATGATTGATTGTTAGTATGATGATCCACAAAGAGTCATTACTCATTCTTCACATCACAATTATCCACGAGATTCACACACTTAACACACATGATTCCATGAGGATCTGTTCCACAATCCATCGGTTGTACATCAACAGCCAAGAAGTCCTGCATAGATTAACCTAAAGTATTGTCTCTTTGTAGTGGTCCCATCACAACAGACCACACATCGAACGGGCACCCTGTCTATAAGATATGTGAATTTTTGTAAAAAAGGCTTAGTTAGATTCGATTCTGATTTAAACTTTATGTACACCATCCTTTTCCAAAACACACGTTGAGTATCTCATAAGAACCACATCATCATAAGGGTCCTGAATCCACTAACGTCATGTCAATCAGATGCCCGGTTTGAGAGATACAGACGTTTTAGCAAAATGGGGACCGATTGGGTCTGGGTCTGGTCTGGTCGACCTAACCCAACTTAGATTTGGTCTGTCCTGGGCCCAGCACATTGAGATGGGTCCAGCCTGTAATCATGGTTCTAGCGTACCATAGCAGGCTGGCTCATTTATTTGGACATGGAACAGTAGTGTCCAGTCTTCAGCACATGTGGTTGAGGAAACCACTTGCGCCCTCTACGTCACCTGCGGATCGAGTTCGTAGGTTGACTAGGTCAATGTGGTGCCATCGTGGTGCTGAAAGTATCCATCACTGTGGATATGGTGGTCGTGGCCTCCGTCACTCACTCGGGTGGCCTGAACGTGGGCTTCCACCTCCACACAGCATCAGTCAATGTCGCACCTCCACACCACCGCAGCTACTTTCTGTGGCTTTTTTCTATCATGGTGTGCTAACAGGCGTGTTATCTCCCTCCAACTGTGGTCTCCACTGGACATCGGCAGTTCCTTTTGTGGGCCACCGAAGTTTCTCCAGTGTTCTGTTTTTCGAACCGTCTAAACCCATGGGACCGTTGGGATACCATCTTCCCGGCAACGTCCTTGATCTTTCCTTGTCCCCATTTCAAAAATTGGTCCCCCTAGAATGCACATGGAGAAGGGGGTTGGGCCTTGTTAGTGTTATCTCGTGTCATCTGCGTTAGATGTTTAAAATAGGGGAGGCTCTGAAATGAAGTTTGATCAATAATAATTCAATCCCAAAAGAAAACCTAGAAATATCACCCACCAATAAGAACAAATGATCCGAAGATCAACTTGTTCATGGGTTGACCCATGTTCGGCTTTTAGAATAAGAACGAGGAATACATGAATAAAAAAACCCTTCCATGTTTGACATTTGTTACCGAATTTTTCCATCCTTGAGGGGTCAAGAGGTCAATGCCATTCTTCACTTCCCAGATTCATTCTTTGAGGCACATCAAAGTCGATGACATTCCACCGATGTTCTTTGTTCTTCATTGGAGAGGAAACTTTCCAAAGGTTCATCAGAGAATTTCACGTGGTTCAATTCTCCACACTCTAATGATTTTGTTTTATAGAAATAAACACGTAATAGCATTTATGTTACATTGTTTCATTTATGTATCACCATAGCGGTTATGCTTGTAGAACAAGCCATTAAAGATCCTCATTTAATGTTCCCTGTCGTTGCCTCATTGCCGCACCACAGCACCATCGTCAGTCGCTCAATGTTGAGAAAATAAAATAAAATAAATTTTTATGTTGTTTTATTGTTTTCCAAAAATACCGCAAATTAAATTTTTCTTATGACCCTTTCTGGTCAATTTTATGTATTTTCTAGGTGAATTTCGAGGTTCTGGGTTAAATGGTGCCCTCTGATTTTTGATCCAAGCACCAGTTCAAAAGTTATAAAATCCCACATGCAGGTTTACTGAATGTGCATTTAAAAAAGTTCAAAATTCCATTCTGGGCTCACCAGGCCTCAGAATCACTTGTCTTCAAAGCGTGTGGTCTTAAAATAATTCCATATAATTTTAAAAAAACTACACAGAAATTTCAAAACATTATAAAGGATTATGAGTTTATAGGATGGAATTTTCTATGTAATCTGGGTAGGTATTGGAAAACCCAAAGGATTTAAAAGTTTTAATAGGATAATAGTGGAGGTGGTCTTTTATAAGTGAGGGGATATAACACACCGACTCTAGTTACCTAGAGTTGGTGTATTATTACACAACATTGGCATGATACAAGGAATCATGTCCTGAATGAATGATCAGTTTAGTATCCATGGAAGTAATAGATGCAAACATAAGTTTTAGATTACATTATAAAATGAAAAAAAAACAACAACATTGTCTCCTTTGAACGCATTCATATCCATTATACTATCCCTATGGGTCACTCATAATATACTCTATCGCATCCTTGGAAAAATAAAACATAGAAAGGGGGAGATTAAGTGCTCAGTAAGGATAACAATATAGAAGAAACAATTATAAATAAGAATAAACATTTAAGGAAATATATAATACTAAAATAGAAGGCTTTTAAACATAAACTTCATCATAATATAGAAAACATAAATCAAATAATTTCATTTACTTATTCACATGGATACTCTACTAGTCGAATAATCACATGTAATATGAATATCCAATTTCATAATGATGGAAGGAATAATGTCGGACATCATAACCAAATAGTCAAGGCCTCGTACCAATACTACAAATAAGATTTTTTCAATGCCTTGTGTCAAGACACTAGTTTGTCTCATGAGATCCACCAATGCATCGAGGATCTATAGAGGGCTTTACCAGTCACATAATAAGTCCAATGCATTCCTCATATGAAAATGTTGAAACATAACATAAACATTCATACTAATACTTGCATACTAAATGTTAATACATTAACCCTAAACCATAAATGGTATAAATATAACACATCCACAACCAAACATATCACAAAACCTTCAATACAATATGGAAAATTTTATCATAATAAATCAACTTAAAAAAAGTGTAAAATCCATCAAAGGATGTTGACATAGATGAAATCAAAACTATTTGAGAGAAATATCTCATTCTATTTTGATATCATTTAAAAGTAAACTAATTATAAATGAAAAAAATTATTTTTAAAATATTTTTATAAGATTTTATGTGATGTTTTGAAGATATTATAATGGCAGAAAATACTCGCACTCTCTGTATAAGTTAAAAAAACATTTTCCTTCCATAATTTTGTCAAAAAGGTCATAAAGGGACTTGTTTGGAAAATGAAGGAGTTATTCCTTTATGAAAATTCTATAAAAAGTAAAAAATGGTATAAATGTCTTTAACCCATATTCTAGTAAAAAGTAAAAATGTTTTGAAATAAATTTTTAAGAAACATGGATGTGGAAGTTAATGATGTCCCAGTAGATAGTCATGTATAAACAACCTCAGATAATGAAATGATTGTAGAAATAACCCTCACCTTGTACTTTTACTTGGCCAAGAGTATTTTAACCTCATTTATAATAGTTAAAACGTTTTTATTAATCTATACAAGAACCAGATACATAAATTTGATATCATATATGATTTTCTAATATTGATTTATTAATAATATTTCAGTTGTATCATTTTTTTGGGTGTTAACTTATTCATTTTCATATATATATTTTTTACATAAGTAATGTTTGATATGGATAGGATGTATTTAATTCATATCCAGAATGATTTTAAGTTATTAAACATTATTTTTAATCATAAAATGAAAATGTTTCTTGAATGGTAATGACGGGGATTGAATTTCATCGTGTTCGTGGAGACGGTAATCTCTACGTACGCACGGGCGACAATATCATTTAATTGATGGTGAAAGTGTATGTAATTGGATGATATATCATATATAAAAATTCCTTAACATTTCATATTTATTATTTACATCAGTTATAATCATTATTATACTTATCCAAATAATGATGTTTTTTAATAACAAACTACACCATGACGTGGAGATGATAAGCCGTACGTATGCACGTATGATGACTTATCATTAATAGGATAGATAGAATAATGAATATAGATGTACCATATTTATAATAACATCAAATAATGTATAAGGTACTGGATATATTATTTTGGTGTGGAAACAACAATGAAAGAGGAAGTGGTCGAAGAAAATAAATTTGAAAAAGAGGTGAAATTGTTACCTCATCTTCAGGTGTTTCGTTTTGAGTTGATCAAAAGTGCTCCTTATGTTGCCTTTCTAATAAAATTAATGACACTAGGTAGAAGTGAGAGTAGTTAGGATGATATTGTAGTAGGGTTTGGATGACCCAAATGGCTTTGGAGGTGTGGTTTGGAGTGAAGGGGAAGTACCCTTTTATAGGATTACTAAGGGTCACTTTAGGAAAAGCTTGGAATATTATATTATTATACAATCATATTCGGGTTATAATATCTCCAAAATGATTAATTTTTAGGATAAGGTACATATGGGTCGAAAACCTCTTAAACATTGGTTTTAGATAGGTTTAGGTCACTATATTAACCTTATCTTTTAGATTTAACTCTTAGTTAAATAGTTTAACTTTTACCATGTATTCTTGTATTATTATAATAAATGGTTAATAAACTTATTAAAAAATGGAAAGAGAACCCATAGTGGTTCATTAATGGTATATATATTATTATATAATTCTTTTTCAAAACCTTATATTTTTATGATTATTATATAATTTAATAATATAGTATTTGTTTTAAAAACTCATTTATGTCAATTTTGACATTATTTAGTATTTCTTTTTTGTGAAAGTCATAAAAAATTTATTACTTAGAAAATAATAAATTTAATAAATACTAACATGTCAAATGAACATATATAATTCGTGTATGGAATCGAAACATTAAAATTATATTTATTCTAAAATTTATAATATCATTTATTTGATTCATTCATTAATAAGGAAAATACTGCATCATTATTATGTCATAAATAAATATGTTTATTTTTAAAAAAAATATAACTAAAATATAACGATATAGAAAATCTATTTAACTTTCTAATGACTATTTATAGTCTAATATATCAATTATATAACCTCGAATAAAATTTTTTTAGCTTAAAGATACATGCTTTTGTTATTTTTGTCTTTACTTTAGATTATTTAATATAAAATGTCATTATCACTCCCAAGTGGCTCTATGGGGTACCCAAATCGACCCTAGGATTCCCATGGTGGGACATGTATCATCAAATAGTGTTAGGACACATGTTAGGGTAATTTAATATTATTATAATATTATTTATTACCCTTATTTATCAGATTTACCCTTTAACCGTGGTAAATAAAATATTTACCAAAGTAATTATTCATAATATCTAAAAATAAAATTTACCTATTTAAAAAATTTAAAAATCCTGATTCCAAATATGAAATCTTTTTTTCCAAATTCAAAACAAAGAAGTTTAAAAAATTAATTTAAAATTAATTTATGTTGTCGAAACCAAAATGCGGGTTTTTAAGAAGTAAAAACTATTAAAAGATTGACATATGTTTATATACTATTTAAATGTAAAATTACTTCCAATAATCTAAATTATATTAAATTATAAAAATATAATCTAATGATACTTTAAAAAAAATCAAATTTATAATTTAACACTATAAATTATTTCAATTAGAAAAGTTGTTTTTAATTAAAATTTAGTATTTTTTACTATTCATCAAAATATTAAAGTTATCAGAAAAATACCAAAAAAACACCCCAAGCTAATTTTGATATTACAAACCCAAAAATAATGTCCATTTTGAAAAATAAAATTTATAAAATTTCCAAAAGTGGGTATTACTATTCATAAGGGCTAGTTTGATTAGTCGTGGTGTGTTAGAACTCAAATTTGCATACAAAAAAAGCTATTGTATTATTCAAAGAGAAGCGTATCATGGAAGCTTGGCGTATATATTCTTTCCTCCTTCGAATATTTTCATTCTAAAAATTTCTATAATATTACACCATAAATAGATTCAAGTAGTTCTTCATCATAAGTTCCTCAGGTTCCCGCGTTGCCTCTTCCATCTTATGGTTTCTCCATATAACTTTCACCAGACGAGTCGTTCGATTTCTCAGCACTTGTTCACTGGTATCTAGAATCTTTACATGCTCTTTAAAATAAGGTAGATCAGGTTCCAGTTCTATTTCTTCATTGTTGAGTACAAGTGTTGGGTTAGGCAGGCATTTTCTCAATAGTGGTACATAGAACACATCATGAACTTTTGAGAGACTTGGCGGCATTTCCAAATGATAAGCTAAAACTCCAATTCATTATAGAATTTTGAAAGGTCTAACGCACCTAGGACTTAATTTTCCTTTCTTACCAAATCGTACAACACCCTTCTATGGAGATACCTTCAAGAAAACATGATCCTCTACTTGAAATTCCAAATCATTCCTTCGGTTATCAACATAGCTCTTTTGCCTAATTTGAGCTGATATGATGTGGGTTTGGATAACCTTCACCTTTTCCATTGTTTCCTCAAATAGTTCTGGGACTATGAGTTTTCTTTCACCATAATCATCCCAACAAGTTGGTGTGCGACACCTCTTTCCATATAATTCTTCATATGGTTCCATATGAATACTTGAATGGAAACTATTTTTATTGGAAAATTCTACCAGAGGCAAATATTGATCCCACATAACTTGAAAGGAAATTGAGAAAGATCTCAACATGTCTTCTAAGGTTTGAATAGTTTGTTCTAATTGTCCATCAGTTTGAGGGATGGGGGAAGTGCTTAAATAATGTTCAGTATACAAGGCCTTCTAAAAACGTTTTCCAGAATCTAGATGTAAAACGGGGATCACGGTCAGAAAAAATCAATAGGGGTACTCCAAGAAGTCTTACAAAATAATTATTATATATTCTTTCTAAACGTTCAAGTGGTAAATATTCTCTTATAGCCAATAATGTTCTGATTTGGTAAGATGATAAACAATGACCCATATTGCATCATTCCTTCTATGAGTTTTTAGTAGACCCATGACAAAGTCCAACGTAATATCATCCCATTTTTACTCAGGTATAGGAATATGTTGCATGAATCCTCTAGGATTTTGTCTTCCATACTTAACCTATTGACAAACCATACATCATGACACATAATCAGCAATATCTCTCTTCATGTTGTCCCGCCAAAAATGTTCCTTGAAATATCTATACATCCTTGTGCTACAACAGTGTATAGAGAAATTGGAGTTATGGGAATCATCCAACAATTCCCTTTTTAGATCAGGTATAGTAGGAACACAAATTCTCTTCCCAAATTTAAAAATTCCATCTTCATATTTGAATTCAATCAATCTCCCATCATTCAAATATTTAATTTTTTTTAAACTCTTCATCGTCAGTCTAAGAAGTTTTTATCCTTTCTAGTAAAGATGGTTTGGCCACCATTTGAAAAAGTAATGATCTTTCCCCTTCCATGATTATTCCCATATCTGTTTTTTCTAGATCCAAGAACATAGGATCCCTCTCAACTCTCATCTTGTTCAGAACTCCATAATCCTTTCTGCTCAAAGCTCCTTCCACCTTATTTGCCTTCCCTGAGTGGTAGTGTATAGTGAAATCATAATCCTTGAGTAGTTAGAGCCTCTCCCTTGCTTCATGTTGAGTTCTTTTTGTGAGAAAATATACTTCATGATCTTGTGATCGATACATTTCTCACATTTTTTACCACAGATATAGTACCTCCATATCTTCAAAGAAAAGATTATAGCTGCTAACTCAAGATCATGAGTGTGATAATTTTATTCATGAATTTTTATCTGTCATGATGCATAGTCAATAACTCTATCATTCTGTATAAGGACACAACCAAGTCCTTCCTTTGAAGCATCACTATAAATAACAAACCCATCATTACCTGATGGTAGAGTCAATATAGGAGAATTTAATAATATTATCTTCATTTATTCAAAACATTCTGCACACTCTTTTGTACAAATAAATATAACCCCTTTATATGTTATCTTGGTTAATGGCTTTTCCAATCGGGAAACATTTTGGACAATGCGCCGATAATAACCTACTAAACCAATGAAACTACGTACCTCAGTTATACTCATCTATGCTGGACATTCTTGTATTGATCTTGTATTATATTGATCAATAGATATTCCATTTTTAAAGATAATATGGACAAGAAAAGAAATTTCATGAATCCAGAATTCACACTTGCTAAACTCCCTAAATAATTCATTTCTTCTGAGGGTTTTCAGAAGAGTATGTAAGTGATTTTCATGATCTTTTTAGCATTCTGAGTATACCGAGATATCATCAATAAATACTACTATAATGTCATCAAGATATTCCTTGAATACTCTATTCATTAGATATATGAAAACAGAGGGTGCATTAGTCAGTCCAAAAGTCATTAATGTGAACTCGCAATGCCTGTACCTGGTTCAAAATGTTGTTTTCGGAATGTCTTCCTTCTTCACACACAACTGATGATATCCATATTGTATGATAATCTTTGAAAAATATTGAGCTCCATGAAGTTGGTCAAATAAATCATCAATGCGAGGTAGGGATACTTGTTCTTTATTGTTATAGCACTGATATCCCTCTAGTCAATGCACAACCTCATAGACCCATCTTTCTTCTTAACAAATAGAATAGGGGCTCCCCATAGAGAAACACTAGGGAGAATAAATCCTTTATTACTCAATTTCTATTATTGTTTCTTTACTTCCACTAATTCCACAGTGGACATTATATAAGGGGTCTTTGATATGGGCATTGAACGAGGAATTAAATCAATATAAAACTCAATTTATCATTTCTGAGGATGTTCAGGTAAATCCTCTAGAAGCACATCAATATAATATTTCCCAATATGTAAACTCTCTATTTGAACATTCTTTTCCCCACCCATAGTTATTTCATTCTCTTCCTCCCTAATAAATGAATTTTGTAGAGGTACTGGGGGTGGATCCAGATTAGAATCAGGTGGTGAAATTTCTACTCTAATGATTAGGTACTAGGTATCATCATATAAAATTGTAACCTCCTTCTTCTTACAATAAATTTTCACATCATGGTCCGAAAAAAAATCCATATAGAGGATTATATCAAATTCAATCATGGGTATGAAAATGAGATCACCAGATAAAGAACATTTATATTCCGTAATGTGGATTGATTCATAAAACATTTTTTCAATGATACTTCCCTTCACATTTTTAGCTGACAACTCCCTTGTAAAATCAAATTGGAAATATCTAATTTTCATAGCAAACTGGGAAGATATGAAACAATACGGTGATCAATAATCAAATAAAGCATTGGCTAAACTTGAGGAAACTATGAAATTACCTATCACCACATCTTTCAGAGCGTCAAGCTCAACATTAGTGATCGCATTTGTAACACCCCCAGCTTCCACAGTATTCTTCTCTTCAAATAATATAGTAGCATGTTTTGTATGCAACTTTGAGTTCTAACACACACCACAATCAATCAAACTAGTAGGTATGAATAGTAATACCCACTTTTTGAAATTATATAAATTTTACCTTTCAAAAAGGAATTTATTTTTGGATTTGTAATATCGAAATTATCATAGAGTGATTTTTTGGTACTTTTCTGATAACTTTCATATTTTTATGAATAGTGAACATTACTAAATTTTAATGAAATTTTTTTTAATAGATATAATTAATAGTGATAAATCATGAATTTGAGTGATTTTAAAGTATAATCAGATTATATTTTTACCATTTAATCAAATTTTGGTCATTTGATATAATTTCACATTTAAACTGGACATAAGTAAGTGTCAATCTTTTGATAGTTATTATTTCTTAAAAACACGCTTTTTGTTTTGACAATGGTAATTGATTTTAAATTAATTTCTGTCACATCTGTGTTTTGAATTTAGAAAAATGTATTCCATATTTAGAATCAAGAGGTCCAAATAATGAAAATATGTTACTTTTATTTTTAGACATTAAGAATAATTATTCGGTAAATATTTTATTTAACCTGGTTAAAGGGTAAATCTGGTAAATAAGGGTAAATGAAAAATATTATAATAATATTATATTACCCAAAAACGTGTCCTAACCCTATTGGATGATACATTTCCGACCATGGGCATCTTTGGGTCGATTTTGGGACCCCATGGAGCCACTTGTAAGTGATAATGATAATTTATATTAATTAAGTTAAAGTAATACAAAAATGGCATAAGCATATATCATTAAGAAAGAAAAATTACATAGGGTTATATATGTTATATTTACGACTATAAATATTCATTATAAAGATAAAAATATTCCCTACAAAATCTGTTTTTATTTATAATTTTTAGAAATTGAATAATTAAATTTATTTATGACACAATAATGATTTATTATTTTCCTTATTAATGAATGAATAAATAATTTGTATTATAAATGATAAAATAAATATAATTTGAATGTTTTTATGCAATAAAATAATTTTATAGGTTAATATGACTTGTTAGGATTTTTTAAATGAGTTTGGTTTGAGTTAATAAAGTTTTTATAACTTAAAAAAAATTATTAAATAGTTTCAAATTTTACATAAAGTATTTATTAAAACAAATATTATATTATAAATTGATATAAGATTCCTAAAAATCTGAGTTTCAGCCAAAGGAGTTATATAATGATATTTTTATCATTAATGGATCGCTTGGGGGTCTCTTGTATGTATATAGTCAGTTTATTAACTATATAATATAAAAATAAAAAGAGGCATGGTAAATGTCAAACTAATTAACTAAGAGTTACAACTAAAAGATATGGTTAATAAAGTGACCCAAACCTGTCTAAAAATTATTGGTTGAGTTTTTTTTGACCCATACCCACCTTATAATTTAAATAAAATAATTTTTAACCATTAGAAACCGAATATTATTTTATTATAAAATAATATTTCTAGCTTTTCCTAAGGTTCCCCTCACCCCTCTTATAAAAGGGAACTCCCCCTTCCCTCTAATTCACACATTTAAAGCCATTTGGATCGGCCAAACCCTACCAAAATATTCTCTCAACTTCCCTAAATTCATTCTAGAGGCCTTATTTTAGTCATAAATCAAACTTAAGGGGCCTTTTTGATCAAATCAAAAAGAAGAACCCGAAGAAGAGGTAAATATTTCACCACCCTCTTTCAAGTTCTTTTCTTCTTCCACTTCTTCTTTATTTGTTATTTCCATTATAAAATAATAAATCATGTATCTTATATATAATATGATGTTATTATAAATATGTTACATCCAAATTCATTATTTTATCCATCCTTTTAATGACATGTCACCATACATGCGTACGTACGGATTATCGTCTCCATGTCGTGGTGTAATTGTAATTCAGTACATCATTATTTGGATGGGTATAATAATGATGTGTAATTGATGTAAATAATAAATATAACAAGATAATTATTCTGTATATATGATATATGATCCAATTATATGTTATTTTAATATCAAATGAATGATATTTTCACTCGTGCGTACGTACGGACTACCGTATCCACGAACGCGATGAGATTCATTCCCTATTGTATCCATTCAAGAATAATTCTCATTTGATGATTAAAAATAATGTTTAAGGACATGATATCATTCTGGATATGAATAAGATACAACATATCCATAAAAAACACGACTTATGTAATGAAATATATAAAATAAAACGAGTAAGTTAACACTCGAAATGATGATAATACAAAGATATTATTAACAAAGAAATATTAAAAGATAATATATGATATCATATTAATGTATATGATTCTTGAATAATTTAATAATAATTATTTCACCAATATACAAGAGGTTAACCTACCCTCGACTAAGGAAAAGTACAAGGTAAGGGTTAATTTCATAATCTCTTTATTATTCGAGGTTTTTTTACGTAAGTATCTACTGGGACCCCTTTTATCACACACATCCATGTTTCTTAAAAATATATTTCAAAAAAATTACTATTTACTAGACAATGGATTAAATTCATTTATACCCTTATGTGTTTTTAAAGGAATCTTTCCATCATTTTCCAAACAAGGTACATTTAGGCCTTTTCGACAAATTTAAGGTAAAAATGTTTTTTTAAACTTATACGGCGGGTGCGACTATTTTCGGCCATTATAACATCATAAAAGCATCCCTTATAAGCTTATAAGAATATTTTAAAAATAAATTTTTTCTTTATAATTATGTGACTCTTAAATAATTGAAAAATAGAAAGCGATATTTCTCTATAAAGGGTTTTGATTTCATCTATGCCAATATCCTTTGATGGATTTTATGTTTATTTAAAGATGATTTATTATGATACAAAACTTCTATATTGTATTGAATGTTTTGTGAAATGTTTTACTATGGATGCGCTATTTTTATATCATTCATGTTTTATAGTTAAAGTATTGACATTTCATATGCTAGTTTTAATATGATTTTTTATGATATGTTTAAACCTTTTCATATGAGGAATGTATTGGACTTAGTAAGTGATGGGAGAAGCCCGCTATAGCTCTTTGATGCATTAGTAGGACTCATGAGACATCTAGATGTGTAATTGGCTAAGGCCTTTCCCAATTTTGTTATATGGTTTTGGCTGAGGCCTTAATAATTTTTAGACGTCTTGGTCGAGGCCTTGAAAAAATGTTTCAGAATGTATGGCATTATACATTCCCTCATTATGAAAATAATATTGATGGTTCATGTGTTCATTCATCTAGTAGAATAACCATGATTATGTTTTATTATGGAATTATTTACTAAACTCATATTCATGCCATAAAAGTATTCATTTTTATTATTGGTAAAGGCATGTAGTTTCTATTATTCACCATACATAATATTTATGTCATTTTCTGTTGTATTAATTACCCTTACAGAACATTTGAGCTCACCCCTTTCTTATGTTTCATTTTCCAAGGATATGAAGAAATTAGTTATGAGTGAGCTGCAGGCATAATCTAGGAGGCTTGGATGTTTCTAATGAAATGTATTTGTGTTGTATTTTTCTTCAACCTGTAATGTTGAACTTATGTATGAATATTGTTTCCAATAATACTAAATTGATCGGTCTTTCAAGACATGATTTCCTTGTGATCATGCCAATGTTTTTTAATAATGGACTGACTATGGGTAACTAGGGTAGGGGTGTTGTATCTGGTATCAGAGGATGTTTAGTACAAACCTTGGAAACTAGATTTAGATAAACTCTTATTAGATCACATAGACCTAATATGGACTTTGAGGATTAGTATATATGAAATTCCTATAATTTTGGTATTGTGTAGATTTTGTCAGTTTTCCAAGAATTACATCCCCGTCTTGATATGAGTAGGTAGAGGCGGCTTTGGCACAGATGTACCTAGAGTTAAATCCCGAAAACACCGCTTTGAGCTAGACTCGAACAGGAACTGGTGCACGACAACGGGACTTGCTGCACTCTTGGTTACGACACTCCTGGGGGATATGCTTAGGATAATTTTCATTTTCTTTACAAACCATTATGAAGGGTTTATGAGTATATACATCCTCAAAGAAAACATTTTTTATGATTATGGATTATATCCATAAATTTTTCAATTCATGTTAAGTGTTTTAAAAGTTTGGATTTATGTATTGTGATTCATAAACTAATCTAGTGTATGTCATTGCTTAGAAATGGAACCTAGTGGAAGAAATAGAAACGGTATCAATGCACTCACCCCATATAGGTATTTCCCTCCTGATTAAGATAATTATAGTGGAGCTGGTGATGCAACTGGTGCTGATCAGCTAATCACCATACTGGGACAACTCACTCAGGTTATGAATAATAACCTTACCCGTATGGAGCACCCTGATCTGCAACGTGGAGGATCAATGTTAGATTGCTTCATGAGGAAACAACCACCGACATTCAATGGGAGTACAAATCCATTAGTGGCTGAGCAATGGGTAAATTCCTTAGATAATGTATTCCACACTTTGGGGAGTAATGAAAGGGAAAAAGTTGTCATGGTAGTTTACCACCTCACTGGAGATGCTGATCAATGGTGGTCATTGATTCAAAACAAAAAGGAATATGATGAAGTTTCAAATATGGAATGGTGGGAGTTTAAAAAACAATTATTAGAAAAATACTTTCCTCATGACCATCAAGCGGATATGGAAAGACAATTTCTGAGTGTGAGGCAAAAGGATGATGAGAATGTTGAAAATTATGAGGCTAACTTTACAAGGATTGCGAGGCATGATGAAAATTATATACGTAACCCAAGAAGTAATATTGATCATTTCTTTGATGGGTTAAAACCATTTCCTCATCGAGAATTAGTATTACAATCCTTCTCATCATACGAAGATATTTTCTCGTGTGCTATCAAGAAATAAAAGGTGTTCTCTAAGTCTAATAAAATTAAATAAAAGCAAGAGAAGAAGAGATTTGCTGAACAATCTGGGAAAGGAAATAAGGAATCAGGGAAGAAGGGAAGAATTGAATTTCCACCATGGGATAATTGTGGAAGGAAGCACCCTGGTGCCTGTATAAAAGGAAAATGAGTATGCTACAAATGTGGATAGAAAGGCTATCTAGCTGGTGATTGTAAAGGAAATAAAGACTCTACCAATGTTCAATTCTACAATTGCAGGGAGATGGGACATTATGCCAATGAATGTCCTAAGCATCAGGGAAACTTACCTCCAAAAAGGCCAAGGGATCAAGGCCATGCTTATGAAGTCACTACTACTGAGGTTGAAGCCCCGAAAGAAGTGGTGGCATGTAATTTAATGGTTTCCTCAAGTTTAGAAAATGCTTTATTTGATTCTGGATCATCGCATTGTTTCATATCATCCTAGTTTTTTAAGAAAATTAGATATTTCCAATTTGATTTAACAAGGGAGTAGTCAATCAAAACTCTTAAGGGAAGTATCATTGTAATAATGTTTTGTGAATCAGTCCCCATTAGAGCACATAAATGTTCTTTATCTGCTGATCTCATCGTCATACCCATGATTGAATTTTATATAATCCTCGGTATGGATTGGCTTTCAGACCATGATGAAAAAATTTATTATAAAAAGAAGTAGGTTACAATTTCTGATAATGATGATAAAGAACACCTTGTCTTTAGAGAAGAATCATCACCACCTGATTCTTATCTAGATCCACCCCCAGTAGCTCAACTAAATTCAATTAATGGGGATAAAGAGAATAAAATAACTATGGGTGAGGAAAGGAATTTTCAAATATAGGATGTACCTATTGTGAAAGAATATGTTGATGTGTTTCCAGAAGATTTACTTAGACATCCTCCAGAACGAGAAATTGAGTTTTCCATTGACTTAATTCCTAGTTCAATTCCCATATAGAAGACCCTTTATAGAATGGAAACTGTTGAATTAGTTGAACTAAAGAAACAACTAAATGAATTGAGTAATAAGGGATTTATTCTCCTTAGTGTTTCTCCATCGAGATCCCCTGTCCTTTCTGTTAAGAAAAATATGGATCTATGAGGTTATGTATCGACTATAAGGAAATCAATGTTATAACAATAAAGAACAAGTATCCCCTACCACACATTGATGATTTATTTGAACAACTGCATGGAGCTAAATACTTTTCAATGATTGACCTTCAATATGGATACCATCAGTTGTGTGTGAAGAAGGAAGACATTCCGAAGACATCATTTTGAACCAGGTACGGGCATTATGAGTTTACAGTAATGCCTTTTGGATTGACTAATGCACCCTCTCTCTTCATGGATCTAATGAACAGAGTTCTCAAGGAATATCTTAATGATTCTGTAGTGGTATTTATTGATGATATCTTGGTATACTCCAAAATCTATGAAGATCATGAAAATCACTTGCACATTATCCTGAAGACTCTTAGAAGACATGAATTATACGGGAAGTTTAGAAAGTGTGAATTATGGATTTTGGATATTTATTTTCTTGGCCATATTATCTCTAAGGATTCATTTTCCGTTGATCCTTCAAAGACCAAGGAAATCCAATAATGGCCAGCACCGATGAGTATAACTAAGGTACACCGTTTTATTGGTTTAGCAGGTTATTATTGATGTTTCGTCTAGAATTTTTCCCGGTTGGCTAACCCATTAACGAAGATCACATGTAAAGGGGTTAAATTCATTTGGATAAAAGTGTGGCGAGAATGTTTTGAATAATTGGAGAGAAGATTAGTCAATGCTCCTATATTGACTCAACTATCGAGGAATGATGGGTTCATAATTTATAATGATGCATCGAAGAATGGACTTTGTTGTGTCCTTTTGTAGAATGATAGGGTTATTGACTATGAATCACAAAAACTAAAAAATCATGAGACAAACTATACTACTCATGATCTTGAGTTAGCAGCTGTAATATTTTCGTTGAAAATTTGAAGACACTACCTCTATGGTGAAAAATGTGAGATTTATACTTATCACAAGAGTTTGAATTATATTTTATCACAGAAAGAACTCAACATGAGGCAAAGGCGATGGCTTGAACTACTCAAGGATTATTATTTCACGTTACACTACCACCTGGGGAAGGAAAATAAGGTGGATGATGCTTTGAGTAGAATGGATCATGGAGTTTTGAACAAGATGAGAGTTGAAAAGGATCCTATATATATGGATCTGGTAAAGATGGATATGGGAATAACCATGGAAGGTGAAACATCAATTCTTTTTCAAATGGTTGCCTAACCATATTTACTAGAAAGGATAAAGAGTTCTCATACCATTGATGAAGAGTTTCAAAAGAAGATTAAAGATGTGAATGATGGGAGATTGAATGACTTTGTGTATGAAGATGAAATTTTGAAGTTTGGGAAGAGACTTTGTGTTCCCGATATAGCGGATCTAAAAAGGGAATTGTTGGATGATTCTCATATTTCCAATTTCTCTATACACCTTGGGAGCACCAATATTTATAGATATTTCAAAGAACAATTTTTGTGGGACAACATGAAGAGGGAGATTGCTGATTTTGTGTCAATATGTATGGTTTGTCAACAAGTGAGATCTGGATGGCAACATCCTGGAGGAGTCATGCAACCTCTTCCCATACAGGATTGGAAATGGGATAATATTACCATGGACTTTTTCATTGGAATACCAAAGACTCCAAGAAGGAACGATGAAATATGGGTCATTGTTG
This sequence comes from Viscum album, assembly GCA_963277665.1. Taxonomy (NCBI): domain Eukaryota; kingdom Viridiplantae; phylum Streptophyta; class Magnoliopsida; order Santalales; family Viscaceae; genus Viscum; species Viscum album. Next base: position 129,139,425 of record OY728134.1, on the reverse strand, counting down.
ATCGTCTTACCAAGTCAGCACATTTTCATGCTATAAGAGAAGATCTGCCACTTGAATTTCTAGAAAGACTATATATTAATGAAGTTGTAAGACTTCATGGAGTACCCCTATCGATTGTTTCAGATCGTGATCCCCATTTTACTTCAAGATTCTGGAAGAGTCTTCAGAAAGCCCTAGATATTGAGCTTCGTTTGAGCACTACATACCACCCCCAAACTGATGGACAATCAAAATAGACTATTCAAACCTTAGAAGACATGTTGAGATCATGATCACTTGAATTTCATGGTATGTGGGATCAATATTTACCTCTAGTAGAATTTTCCTATAACAATAGCTTCCATTCAAGTATTTAGTTGGCCCCGTAAGAAGTGTAATATGGAAAGAGATGTCTCACACTAACCTGTTGGGATGATGTTGGTGAAAGAAAACTTGTAGGTCCAGAACTTTCAGAGGAAATGATGGAAAAGGTAATGGTAATCCAAACCCACATCAAAGCAGCTCAAAGTAGGTAGAAGAGCTGTGCCGATAACCAAAGAAAGGATTTGGAATTTGAGGTAGGAGATCAAGTTTTCTTGAAGGTATCTCCATGGAAGGGTGTTATACGTTTCGGTAAGAAGGAAAAATTGAGTCTCAGGTACATCAGTCCATTCGAAATTCTAGAACGAATTGGGGTTGTAGCTTACCATTTGGCAATGCCGCCAAGTCTCTCCAAATTTCACGACCCGTTCCACATATCACTGTTGAGAAAATACATGTCTGACCCAATGCATGTGATCACCACTGAGGAATTAGAACTGGAACCCAATCTGTCTTATTGCGAAGAGCCTATCAAAATTCTTGATATGAGAGAACAAGTGCTGAGAAACCAGATGACTCGTCTGGTAAAAGTTCTATAGAGAAACCATAAGATAGAAGAGGCAATTTCGGAACCCGAGGAACTTATGATGAAGAACCACTTGAGTCTTTTCATGTGGAATTATTATAGAAATTTCTAGGACAAAATTATTGGACGGAGGGGATAATTTAACACCCTATGCTTCCATGGTACACTTCTTTTTTAATAATACAGTAGTGTGTGTCGTACGCAACTTCGAGTACTAACACACACCACAACCAATCAAACTAGCCGTTATGAATAGTCATACCCTCTTTTTGAAATTTTATAAATTTTATTTTTAAAAATGGACTTCATTTTTGGATTTGGAATATCGAAATTAGATTAGGGTGAATTTTTTATACTTTTCTGATAACTTTCATATTTTGATGAATAGTGAAAATTAATAAATTTTAGTTAAAAACAATTTTTTAATTGAAATAATTAATAGTGATAAATTATGAATTTTAGTGATTTTAAATTATAATTAGATTATATTTTTACCATTTAATCCAATGTTTGTCATTGGATATAATTTCACATTTAAACAGGACATAAGTAAGTGTCAATATTTTGATAGTTATTTTTTCTTAAAAACACGCTTTTTGTTTTGAAAACGATAATTAATTTGAAATTAATTTCTGCCACTTATGTGTTTTGAATTTAGAAAAATGAATTCCAAATTTAGAATCAGGAGGTCCAAATTGTGTAAATAAGTAACTTTTATTTTTAGAAATTTTGAATAATTACTTCGGTAAATATTTTATTTACCATGGTTAAAGGGTAAATCTCGTAAATAAGGGTAAGAAAATAAAATTATAATAATATTAAATTACACTAAAACGTGTTCTAAACCAATTTGATGATACATGTCCGACCGTGGGAATCTTTGGGTCGATTTTGGGACCCCATGGAGCCACTTGTAAGTGATACTAATAGTTTATATTAATTAAGTTAAAGTAAATAAAAAATGACATAAGCATATATCTTTTAGAAACACAATTTTTACATAATGTTATATATGTTATATTTTCGACGATACATATTAATTAGAAAGATAAAACTATTTCCTACATAATGGTATTTTATTTATAATTTTTGGACATTGAATAATTAAATTTATTTATGACACAATAATGATGTAGTATTTTCCTTATTAATGAGAGAATCAAATAATTGGTATTATAAATGATAAAATAAATATAATTTGAAAGTTTTTATGCCATACACTAATTTTATAGGTTAATATGACATTTTAGGATTTCTTAAATTAGTTTGGTCATAATTAATAAATTTTATAAGACATTAGAAAAAATCAATTATTAAAGAGAGTCAAAATTGACAAAAATGAGTTTTTAAAACAAATATTATATTATAAATTGATATAATATTCCTAAAAATCTAAGGTTCATCAAAAAGACTTATATAATGATAGGTGTATCATTAATGGACCACGTGGGGGTCTCGTTTATGAATATAGTTAGTTTAATTAACTATATAATATAAAAATACAAAGAGACTTGGTAAATGTAAAACAAATTAACTAAGAGTTAAAACTAAAAGATAAGGTTAATAAAGTGACCCAAACCTGTCTAAAACCTATTGGTTGAGTTGTTTTGAACCCATAAACAGCTCATAATTTAGATAATACACTTTATAACCCTTAGAAACCTAATATTAATTTGTTATAAAATAATACTTCTAGCATTTCCTAAGGTGTCCCTCACCCCTCTTATAAAAGGGCACTCTCCCTTCCCTCTAATTCACACCTTCAAAGTCATTTGGATCAGCCAACCCATACCCAAATATTCTATAAACTTCCCTAAATTCATCCTATATGCATTCCTTTAGTCATAAATCTAACTTAAGGAGCCCTTTTGATCAGATTCAAATGAAGAACCTGAAGAAGAGGTAAATATTTCACCACCCTCTTTCAAGTTCTTTTCTTCTGCCACATCTTCGTTCATTGTTATTTCCATTATAAAATAATTAATCATGTATATTATATATACTATGATGTTATTATAAATATGTTACATACATATTCATTATTCTATCCATCCTTTGAATGACATGTCACCGTACGTGCGTACGTACGGATTACCGTCTCCATGTCGTGGTGTAATTGTAATTCAATACATCATTATTTGAATGGGTATAATAATTATGTGTAATTTATTTAAATAATAATTATAAAATGATAATTATTTTGTATATATGATATACCATACAATCATATATTATTTTAATATCAAAAGAATGATATTTTTGCTCGTGTGTACGTATGGACTAGCGTCTCCACGAACGCGATGAGATTCATTCCCCATCATATCCATTCAAGACTAATTATAATTTGATGATTAAAAATAATATTTAAGGACTTGGTATCATTATTTATATGAATAAGATACTACCTATCCATAACAAACATGTCTTATGTAACAAAACATATAAAAGAAAATGATTAAGTTAACACCAGAAACGATGATAATATAAAGATATTATTAACAAAGAAATATTGAAAGATCATATATGATATCATATTAATGTATATGATTCTTGTATAATTTAATAACAATTATTTCACCATTATACGGGAGGTTAACTTACCCTTGACCTAGGAAAAGTTCAAGGTAAGGGTTAATTTAACAATCTCTTTATTATCTGAGGTTGTTTTTACATAAGTATCTACTGGGACCCCTTTTATCATCCACATCCATGTTTCTTAAAAATATATTTAAAAACATTTTTACTATTTACTAGACAATTCATTATAGTAATTTATACCCTTATATGTTTTGAATGGAATCTTTCCATCATTTTCCAAACAAGGTACTTTTTGACCTTTTCGACAAATTTAAGGTAAGAATGTTTTTTAACTTATACAGCGGGTGCGGCTCTTTTACACCGTTATAACAACATCAAATATTCCCTTAAAATATTATAATAATATCTTCAAAATAAATGTTTTCTTTATAATTATGTGACTCTTAAATAATTTCAAAATATAAAGCGATATTTCTCTAAAAAGGGTTTTGATTTCATCTATGTCAACATCCTTTGATGGATTTTAGGTTTATTTGAAGTTGATTTATTATGATACAAAACATACATATTTTATTGAAGGTTTTGCAATTTGGTTGACTGTGGATGTGCTATTTTTATACCATTCATGGTTTTTGGTTAATGTATTGAAATTTCATATGCTAGTTTTAATACGAATGTTTATGATATGTTTAAACCTTTTCATATGAGGAATGTATTGGACTTAGTATGTGACGGGTGGGGCCTGCTATAGCTCCTCGATGCATCGATAGGTCTCATGAGACAACTAGATGTGGAATTGTTCGAGGCCTTTCCCAATTTTGATATATGGTTTTGGCTGAGGCCTTAATCATTTTTAGATGTCTTGGCTGAGCCCTTGACAAAATATTTCAGAATGTCCGACATTATACATTCCCTCATTACGAAAATAATATTGATGGTTCATGTGGTTATTCTTCTAGTGGAATACCCATGATTATGTTTTATTAGGGCATTATTTACTCAGCCCATATTCTTTCCATAAAATTATTCATGTTTATTATTGGTAAAGGCATGTGGTTTCTATTATTCACCTTGCTTAATATTTATGTCATTTTCCACTGTATTACATACCCTTACTGAGCATTTGAGCTCACCCCTTTCTTATGTTTCATTTTCCCATGATATGAAAAAGTTATTTATGAGTGACCTGCAGGTATAATCTAGGAGGCTTGGATGTTTCTAATGAAATATATTTGTGTTGTATTTCTCTTCAAGCTCTAAAGTTGAACTTATGTATGAATCTTGTTTCCAATAATTCTAAACGGATCGGTCTTTCGAGACATGATTTCCTTGTGATCATGCAAATGTTATGTAATAATGTACCGACTCTGGGTAACTATGGTTGGGATGTTGCTGCATTAGATTGGCCTTGCTCTCTTGGAATTTTCTGAGGTAAGTTTTATTGGTGCTTAGGATATTCATTTTTAGAATTCCCCATTTCTCTACAATTGTAGCATTCAACATTGATAGCCACTTTTTTCCCTTGAAATCAAGAGCTTGATGTCCTTTTTCACCACACTTGTAACATACTCCTATTCACTTCAGAGAGTACTGGGGTGTTTTTTCCCATATTTACCGCAGGATGGAAATTCAATTATTAACTTCTTCCCCTTATTTCAATTTCCAGAGTGGTCATCAGATATCTTCTTCACTTTATTTTCTTTAAATCCATAAGACATAGGGAATTCCTTTTCTATCTTGATATCACATGAGAAAATATCTTCATACGATGAGAAGGATTGTGAGACTACTGCTCAACATATAAATAGTTTTAACCAATCAATGAATCGATCAATCTTACTCCTTGGGTTACGTATATAATCTGTTTCATGCCTTGATAACCATGTAAAGTTGGCCTCATACTTTGAGACATTCTCATCATCCTTTTGCCTCAGACTCAGAAATTGTCTTTCCATATCTGCTTGATGGTCACGAGAAATGTATTTTTATAAGAAAAGATATTTAAACTCCCTCCATTCCATATTTGATACTTCTTCATCCTCCTTTTTTTTAATTAATGACCACCATTGATTTGCATCTTCCGTGAGGCGATAAACTTCCATGAAAACTTTTTGCCTTTCGCTTCTCCCCAAAGAATGAAATATTTTCTCTAAGGAACTTATCCGTTGATTAGCTACAAATGGATTTTTAGTCGCATTGAATTTTGGTAGTTGTTTCCTCATGAAGCGGTCTAACATTGATCCCCTGCATTGTGGATCAGGGTGCTCTATATGGGTAAGGTTATTATTCATAACCTAAGTGAGTTGTCCTAGTATGGTGATAAGCTGATCAACAATAGTTGCATCACTAGCTCCAATAGAATTATCTTGAGTATGAGGGAAATTCCTACCTGGATTATGTGCATTAATAGAGTTTCCATTCCTTTCACTGGGAACCATTTCTAAACAATGGAATACAGTAGATTATTTTGTGAATCACAATACATAATTCCAAACAAGTAAAACACTAAACATAAATTGAACAATTTATTGATATCATCCATAATCATAAAAAATTATTTGAGGAGGTATATACTCATAAATCCTTTATAATAGTTTATAAATAAAATGTGAATTATCCTAAACATATCCCCTAGGAATATCGTAACCAATAGTTTAGCAAGAACCATTGTCGTGTACCAGGATACCCCAGGTCAAACTCAAAACTCCTTTTCAGAGTTTTCACACCTAGGTATATCTATGCCAGAGCCGCCTATACCTACTCATATCCAGACAGGGATGTATTTCTTGGAAAATACAAAAGATCTCTACATTACCAAAATTCAAGGAAGTTCTTCTATGTTAATCCTCAAAGTCTATCTTAGGGTAATGTTCTATAATCAGAGTTTTTCTAAATATAGCTTCCATGGTTTGTGCTAAACTTCCTCTAATACCAACTATAATGGCCCAACCCCAGTTACCCAGAGTTAGCGTATTATAACATAACATTGGAATGATACACGGAATCATGTCCCAAAAGACCAATCAATTTAATATCCTTGTAAGTAATAGATACAAAAATAAGTTTTACATTACATTATAAAATGAAAAGAAACAACAACATTGTCTCCTTTGAATACATTCATATCCCTTATAATATCCATGCATGTCAGTCATAATATACCTCTTCACATCCTGGGAAAAATAAAATCTTGAAATGGGTGAGCTTAGGTGCTCAGTAAGGATAACAATATAGCGGAAACATTCATAAATAAGCATAAAACTTTAAGGCAATGTATAAGACTAAAACAAAAGCCTTTTAAACTTAAACTTCAGCATAATATGGAAAATATAAATTACATAATTCCATTTACTTATTCACATGGATACTCTACTAGTCAAATAATCACATGTAATATCAATAACCAATTTCGTAAGGATGTAATTCATAATATCATACATCATAACCACGTAGTATAGGCCTCGTGCCAATAATACCAATAATATTTTGTCAAACCCTTATTCCAAGACACTATTTTGTCTCATGAGACCTACTGATACATCTAGTAGCTATAGCGGGCTCCACCCGTCACTTACTAAGTCTAATGCATTCCTCTTATGAAAATGTTAAAACATAACATAAACATTCCTATTAAAACTGCGATATGAAATGTTAATACTTTAACCATAAACCATGAATGGTAAAAAAATAACACATCCAGAGTCAAACATATCACAAAACCTTTAATAAAATATAGAATATTTTATAATAATAATTTAAATTCAAATAAGTGTAAAATCCATCAAAGGATGTTGACATAGATGAAATCAAAACTATTTGAGAGAAATATCTTTTTTGATTTTGAAATCATTTAAAAGTTACATAATTATAGAAGGAAACGTTTATTTTGTAAAATATTATTACAAGATTTTAAGGGAAGCCTCGAAGATGTTATATCGGTTGAAAATAGCTGCACTCACCTTATAAGTTAAAAAACTTTCTTTCTTTAATTTTGTCAAAATGGTCGTAAAGGACCTTGTTTGGAAAATGATCGAAAGATTCCTTTATAAAAATTAAATAAAAATAAAAAATGATATAAATTAATTTAACTAATAGTCTATGAAATAGTAAAAATATTTTGAAATACATTTTTAAGAAACATGGATGTGGATGATAAAGAGGTCCTAGAAGATACTCACGGATAAACAGCCTCAGATAATGAAGAGATTGTAAAATTAACCCTTACTATGTACTTTTTCTTGGTTGTGGGTAATTTAACCTCATGTATAATAGAGAAATCATTGTTATTAAATTATACAAAAACCACATACATTAATATTATATCATATATGATCTTATAATATTGATTTGTTAACAATATTTCAGTATTATCATTGTTTCGGGTGTTAACTGATTCATTTTCCTTTATATGTTTTATTATGTAAGTCAAGGTTGATATGGGTAGGATGTATTTTATTCATTTCCAGAATTATATTAAGTTCTTAAACATTATTTTTAATCATAAAATGAATATTATTCTTTAATGGTTATGATGGGGAATGAATTTCATTGGGTTCGTGGAGACGGTAATCTGTACGTACGCCCAAGCAAAAATATCATTCATTTGAGGGTGAAATAATATGTAATTGGATGGTATATCATAAATACAGAATCATTAACATTTTATATTTATTATTTAAATCATTTATACTCATTATTATACCCATCCAAATAATGAAGTGTTTGAATAACAAACTACACCACCACGTGGAGACGGTAAGCCGTACGTACGCACGTAGGGTGACTTGTCATTCATAGGATGAACAGAAAAATGAATATGGTTGTACCATACTTATAATAACATCATAATATGTATAAGGTACTGGATATATTAATTGTTTATTGAAAAAACAAAGAAAGAGGAAGTGGAAGTGGAAGAAGAAAAAACTTTGAAAGAGTTGGTGAAATTATTACCTCTTCTTCGAGTGTTTCTTTTTGATTTGATAAAAAGGGATCCTTAGGTTAGATTTCTGATCAATGAATGGCCTCCATGTCAATTTGAGGTTATTTGGGATGATATTGGATCAGGATTTGGAAGATAAAAACGGATTTTAATGGGTGATTTTGAGAGAAGGGGAAGTACCCCTTTATAAGAGAGGTGAGGGTCACTTTAAGAAAAGATTGAAATACTATATTTTTATACAATCATATTCGGTTTATAATGGCTCTTAAATTATTTATTTAGATAATAAGGTGTTTTTGGGTCACAAAAATCTTAACCAATTGGTTTTAAAGTGGTTTATGTCACCATATTATCCTTATCATTTAGATTTAACTCTTAATTAAATAGTTTATCTTTTGCCATGTATTCTTGTATTATTATAATAAATGGTTAATAAACTTAAAATAAAATTTCAAATTAACCCCAAGTTGTTCATTAATAAAATATCTATTATTATATATATATATTTTCTAAACCATGGATTTTTAGGACTATTATATCATTTAATAATATATTATTTTTTTTAAAAACCCATTTAGGTCAATTTTGAGATTATTTAGTATTTTTTTTAAAGTAATAAAAATTTTATTATTTTGAAAAAAACATTTAATAAATACTAACATGTAAAATTCACTTATAAAATTTTTTCTATGGCATCAAAACACTCCAATTTTATTTATTTGATTCTTTCATTAATAGGGAAAATATTACATCATTATTGTGTCATATATAAATATATTAATTTTATGTATAAAAATTATAAATAAAATACCATGATGTAGGAAATATTTTTATATTTCTAATGAATATTTATAGTCTAATATATTAATTATATAACCTCATATAAAAATTGATTTTTTAAAAGATGCATGCTTTTGTTATTTTTGTCTTTACTTTAGATTATTTAATATAAAATGTCATTATCACTCCCAAGTGGCTCCATGGGGTCCCACAATCGACCCAAGGATTCCCATGGTTGGAAATGTATCATAAAAAATATTTAGGACACGTGTTTGTGTAATTTAATAGTATTTTATTATCATTATTTACCCTTATTTACTGGACTTACCCTTTAACCATGCAAAAAAAATACTTACTGAAGTAATTATTCATAATGTCTAAAAAAATTACCAACTTAGAAAAATTGGACCTCCTAATTCCAAATTTGAAATCCTTTTTTATAAATTCAAAACACATAAGTTTTAGAAATTAATTTAAAATTAATTGTCGTTGTCGAAACTAAAAAGTGGGGTTTTAAAAATTAAAAACTATCAAAATATTGGCATATGTTTATGTACTATTTAAATATATAATTACATATAATGACATAAATTAAGTTAAATGATAAAAATATAATCTAATTATACATTAAAATATCTCAAATTTATAATTTAACACAATAAATTATTTTGATTAATTTTTTTTTATTTAAAATTTAGTAATTTTTCACAATTCATCAAAATATGAAATTTATCAGAAAAATACCAAAAATTAATCCTAAGATAATTTTGATAATCCGTACCCAAAAATGAAGTCCATTTTTAAAAATAAAATTTATAAAATTTAAAAAAGTTTGTATTACTATTCATAACTGCTTGTTTGATTAGTCTTGTTGTGTTAGAACTCGAAGTTGTGTATAGTGCAAGCTATTGTATTATTCAAAGAGAAACGTACTGTAGAAGCTTGGGGTGTTACATGTGAGTGGCACACGAGGAATTTTTTAAAATAAATAATTCCACCCATGTTTTTTCATGTCAGAAGGCTCAAATAATAGACCATTCTTGATCCTGAAAGATATAATGTATAAATATATCTATAAAATGAGTTTTGGACTTGTTTTTTGGTTATTTTTAATTTACCCCCTGTTAAACACATTTTTACCTTAACTGCGGAAATTAATTTTTAATGTCTTCACTATTCATTATGGTAAAACTTTATCATGTCCTTATTAGGTAACATAAATTATTATTATTAAGAAAATTTAATTTATTTTTATAAATAACAATCACATAAGTGGAAGATTTTAATTTTAAATTAATTCAATAGGCACGATGAGTAAGTGGGTTTTAAAATAGAAATTATTCAAATGTTTAGAATGTTTTTATATAAAATTCAGTATGAAATTGATTACAATAACAATAATTTGATTAATGGATTTATAATTGAACTAATTTTATAATAAAACCAACATAAAATGTTATTTAAGCTTATAAATAAATTAAAATAAAGGTAACTTTTCAATGAAAATTCAATATTTTTCACCACTTATCAAAAAAATGAAAATTTTTAGAAAAAACCTAAAAAAACCCTAAGATAAATTTTACACAATGAATAAAAAATGATTTTTTTTATAGAACTAATCTTTTGAAAGTGTTGAAGTTTAATTTTTTTAATGTTTATAAAAAGAAAAAATTGAGAAAATAGTATTTTTGAAACATATACTGACTTTACCAAATATTAAGTAATTTTTTATCAATATGTTTTCACAGTATAAAACCATTATAGATAATTTTAAAAATAAATTATTTATATTCATCTTAGTAAGTTTAAAAACTAGATTATAATAGTAATGTTTGAATAATATATCATGGTTTTGTTAAAACTCAGTGTTGTGTGTAACACATGTTTAACATGGAGTTGAGTGTAACCCAAGCTATCAAAGAAATTTAATTTATTCAAAAAATAATAATTCATAAAAACATGGGTTGTCACATTTTAACCATCATAAAATTATTTTTTCACTTGAAAATTTTAAATAAAATACAAATAAATGACGATACTTTTACGTCATCATTTCCTCAAGTTCCCACATAGCTACCTCAAACTGGTGGTTTTACCACAAAATTTTGACAAGGTGAGTGATCTTGTTTCATAGAACATTCTATATAAGATATAAAGTCTCCACTAGTTATTCATCATAAAAAATATCTTTCTCTATTGGTGTGACCTATTATTTTAGTACATGTTATGGTTCATATATGTACTTCCATGGGATAGATACATCAAACATGTTGTAAACTTGAGAGAGGTTTATTGGAAGCACCAAATGATTTTATATAGTCACAATATGATCAAGAATTTCCAAGTGAATAATATACCTATGGATTAGTTTCCATTTATTCCTAAATCTCACACCTTCTCCAATAAATAAATTTATAGAAACATATTATCACAAACTTCATATTTTGGATCACTAAAACGATTATCAACATAACATTTCTATCGACACTAAGCTACCTTGATGTGTTGCTAAATGGATTTAATTTTATTGAATCAACTCTTATATGAAAGTATTTATCATTATATTTCCATTTTGGATATCTTAAATGGTCCTAGTGAGGTCTTCTAATCACGCTAAGGAGGCCACAGGGGTGTCCGGGGCACTTTCGGAGCCCGAAGATCCAAAAATGGGAAAGAAGACTTGGCCACGTGGTTTGTGTAAAATCGTGTGATCCAAACTCATGGTCCTGTGTCCTGATGTAGAGGATTATAGAACCTTTACACACTGTATGTACACTATTTGTGAAACCATGCATAGTGACCATGCGGACTTGCAGGAAGGGTCTGAACCTTGCATATTGTTTGCGTACGGTTTGGAAAACCCTGCGTAGAAACCGTGAATGCTAGTTTTATGATAAAAATTGACCATTTTTACCCTCCCTTAACTTATGTTCTAATCTTTATCTCTTCTCCTGCCACCTATGGACACAACCTCATTTCATCCTCCTTGAGCTCTCAAATCACTTCCTCATTCAATCACCTACAACTCCTTCATCTGAATACCAATTCTCAATCTATCTAAAGCATTGGATCCACTGAGGTAAGGCTAACCTCATGTACACTTCCTTCCTTACTAAATTTTACCATCTATTGCACAATTTACAGGCAGGCTCATTCACCCAATTTTCAAGGCATTGGATAGAAAATCATATCTACTCCTAAATTATTTGAATATGAGGTTGATACTCGGTGAGGCATTATCTACGAACCTAAGGTAGGGGGTCACATAGTTTTCAGTTTGATTTTTGGATGATTCATATTTAATCTCATCATGATGTGGGTTGGCCTTTGCTGAGATTCTCGGTTGGGGTGATTCCTTCATGTTTAAATGACCCTAGAGCCTTGTTATAGGTGAAATGGTTTTTGGATTAGGGGTTTAGATATCACCCCTTTCTTTGTATGGACACCCAAGGGGTGGCCACCCAAATTGGCCATTTTAAGCCAATTTCCCAAAATGTATCATTCTAGTTTATAGCTCCCAGCTTGGTTTTTAGTTGAATTACACATTGTACCATTTTTATTTGGAGTTTACAAAGGTTCCTCAATGGTTCTGAGACCCTTTCTATTAAGAATTGGCCAAATGGGTACATGAGTATTTGACTTCGACATTGGACCTTGACACCATGACTTGAATTGGAATTTCCATTTTAGAGAAATTGTAGAGTTATATTTATAGGATTGATATGATTATTTGGACTAAAACTTATAATTTTTTTGGATCAAATAGAATGGTTTCAAGGTATGGAATGGATTTCTCTTGTCTTGATTTATTATTAATGGAATTACATAATTGTTTTTATTGTTTAATTTGAAATAATGTAAAATAGTTTTTCTTACATAATATAATATGAATGCTTATAAAATTGCTATGCTTATGACTTACAATGTGAATGTGTGGATGAGATGAAGTCATACCCCTATCACTTGTGATATGTATGGGTAGGAGTCATGTTTACCCCACGCCATTGATAACCTCTATGCATATATGGGTGGGATGCATTCTTACCTAGCCTGATTATAACCTATGTATGGATGGGAGCCATTATTACCCCCATTATAGTATCATTTATGTATGGGAGGCATTATTACCGCATGACAATATCTTATGTGGGTGGGATGAATTCTTATCACCCACCAGCTATAGTATATGTATAAGTATGTAAAGGAGGCAGTCATACCTCATGCTAGTGATAAACTATATGTGTGTGTGTGTGTGCATATATTTCTAGTGACTTATTCAGATGTGTCAGTGTTGAGCTAAAGCATGTAGACCATCTAGCTGTCCTTTGGGAACCTGAGAGGGAGGTGAATTGTTTATTCAGTATTGCTTTACTTTTTTGTTCTTATCTATACACTATTTACTTATGAGAGACACTCATATTACACATGGACACCAATGGTGGTGGACTACTGATATGTATCTTTTACCCTACTTGGGCCTCCCTTAGTAACTGAGAAGACTATTTTTTTACAAGTATGGATAGGGGAAAACAATACTCATCTGGGGGTAGACTCTTTTTTATATAAATCATAGGAGAAGAGGACTGATCTTAGGCTCGAGATGCTATGGAGCAGTTTGTTGGGGTTCTGTTTACTTTTGTACCTTAAATTAGTATGACTGCTTCTTGTTTTCTGGCATGTCTTGAATGCATATCTTTATCTGACACTTCCTATGAGGATTTTGTTATATTATTATCTCTTTCGTTGTTTACTTCATCTATTGGTGTGTTTATGTCTCCATTATTTTATATTGTTCTTACATTTATAATGTACTCTAACATGGGGTTATAGTCTCCCCTCTGATTTACCTTAACAACCCCACTTCTGGTCAAAAGCCCCTAGCTTAATTGGAGATGTGCCAGGGGTCATGTGGCCAATTGGGCTCGGGGTATGAGTTATATGGATGTTGGGTCGGGGACGTCACAAATTAGGATCATATGCACATCCTTTATTTATTTTACTACTTGGAGATAATATATTACAGATTTAAAATGCTTTAGACTTGGTCAAAAGCTATGTTTGGGCATCATCAACCCATGTACGAGGTACATACCAAGTTTCATGAATTATTATTGTTATTTTTTCTGCTATTACTGTTGATACCATTTCACCATAGGGTACTTCACATTTTTTGTGATGTAATTGATATTGATGATATTGGAATTTTGGTTTCATTTCTTATCCCAATGAAATGAGTGTTATTTGATAGACTATACATCACGATAAGCACAATATAAATAGGCCATGAATTTTTCCATGTCACATTTAAATTTTAATCAAGAATTGCATGTTACATGTTGTTGTACATTGTAACATATATACAATTGTGCTAACACCTTTATGAAATCTTTGGATTGTTCTATGGTGTAAGTTTAGGGGGTTCCACTCTTTGATTCATAAAGTTTATGGGCCCTTGTGGATCATAAAATGGTATTCCAACTAGATCAACCATTTGAACATTTATGTAATTACATAGATAAGCATGATTTAATTGAAAATTAAATCCAAGTGAGTGTCATATTTTTACTCATAAGGTGTATGTGCAGTTATGGGAATGAAAATGACATATCATTAGATTCAACTATTTGAAAGGACTTATAACTTGAGAACATACTTTTTTCAAATGAATAACATGGAAACATGACTTAAACCTAACCTCGGTAGTGGGTATTCCAGATTCTAATGGCCTATTACAGTCTGTTCTAAAGTCTAGTACTAGCTTTTGAAGTAGGAAAAGTGGCATGTTTTTTATTATTATAAGGATTTAGTACCTAACCTAGTTTCTTGAATGAAATTCACTGAAATGATTAAATCCCTTATGATACATTCATATGGAGTTATATCGTTATGCCACCATGAAATCCTCATGTCATGCTCCCTGAAGGCGGCGATGATCATGTTCCTGGGGTGGTAGGCCTTAAGCCACCAGTTGTTCTTACAGTTGATCCACCTATGGTTCCACCTCCTATACATGATTTTGGAACAGATGCCCAATTTTGAGAGGTATTGTTATGTGTAATACAAAATATTAAAGGTGGAGTGTG
Source organism: Viscum album (assembly GCA_963277665.1). Lineage (NCBI taxonomy): Eukaryota > Viridiplantae > Streptophyta > Magnoliopsida > Santalales > Viscaceae > Viscum > Viscum album. Next base: position 129,124,196 of record OY728134.1, on the reverse strand, counting down.
ACCCACCCCGATGATGGTAGATTTGACTTTCATGTTTCTGCAGCAGCATCTTCCTACTTTCTCAAGAGATTGCAAATTACTTACTGCTGATTCTTAGATCAAGGTGATAATTTCAATCATCAAGAACCTAAAGACCCCTCCAAGGAAGAGGGTTAATCTACCTGGGTACATGCTATGAGACCCATCTAAGAGGTGGTGGGATATCATCACTCAGTCATGAAAACATAGAGAGATGGTTTGGGATGACTTTTAGACTATCTTCTATGACTACTTATTTTCCCATACTCTACAGGATGAAAGAACTAAAGAGTTTATGAATCTGCAGTATGGGACCATGTTAGTTATGGATAACTCATCCTGATTCACTGAGCTATAGTGTTTTTCTCTTTCTCTAGATATTAATGATTTGATGGCTGCTAATAGATTTAAGGATGTCTTTTGTTACACTATCTGGTTTCAAGTTAATGTTTTTATGCTGAAAACTATTTCAAGAATCGTCAACTAGGCCCTAATCACATAACAAAATTGGAGAGATGTTGAGGGTGCTAACTAGGGTGATTCGATGCCTAAGGCATCCACTGGATCTTATTTTGGAAAAAAGATATGTTTCACAGAGTATTGTGGAAGTAGATGTGGTCAAGATCCTTTCACTAGTTGTTCTCATATATGTCATTAGTGTGGAGCATCAGGGAATTTAATGAGACAGTGTACATGGAATCTAATCGAGTGTAGAGGATATGGAGGGATGGGTAATCTCCACCATTTCTATAGAACGTTCCCTCCAGTTCCTAGTGAGTAGGGATCTTCTCCTACTCCATAGTTAAGAGTGGGGTTGGTATGATCATGACATATAGGAAGTTCGAATACCACCGGTCGATCAGGTTATGATGGTGGTTGAGGTAGTGAAAATCACGCTTATGATTCTCAGTTCCAGCAGAGAGGGTCAGCTCAAAGTATCCAGGCATTGACTTTGGGATATGATACAGGATAGTTATTTGTAGTCTATCCTACATTATAAGAGTATATTGTTAGACCATCTACTGTACGAGGTACTACTCTGGTAGCCTCAACTTTAGTATCAATTTTTTTTGATACAATCATGTCTCACTCGTTCATATATGAGGGAATCACTGGGCATTGGGCCTAGAAATTGGGTACTATAATGGTGTTATGATGGTAAATACACCCTTAGGTATCTATTCATAGGGAACTCACTATTTTCAGAACTACCCCCTTTAAGTAGGAAGTTTCCTTTTGGAATGGAACCTGTATGTTCTCGATATGACAAGTTTTCATGTAATCATTGGGATAGACTAGTTAGTTCTCTATAGATCCCTTATTGAATGATATCATCGTAGGGTGAAATTTAGATCACTAGATGGTGTTATAAAAATTCATACAAGAAAATGGGATGTTTGTACGACGCGAGCAGGACCCAAGCAGTTGAGGTTATGTAGTGTTACAACACTTGTTTCTTGTCATTACCCTGATGATCACGGGTTTAAACGCACAATTTTCCCTCCTATAGTGGATAATTTTATAGATTTTGTTTTATGAATTCTCTGGTCTACCTAGAGTGCGGGTGGTTGAGTTTACTATTTAACTAGTCATAGGAGAATCACATGTGATCATTCCTCCTTATAGGATGGCATATAAGGAGCTTCTAGAGATCATGAACCATTTGAAGAATATAGAGGTGAAAGGATTTATATTCCCCCAAAACTTATCATTGTGTTTCACTAGTCCTCTTTTTTGAGAAGGCAGAAGATACCCTTAGTCTTTGTGCGGATTATCGTCGGTTGAATCATCTAACTATTAAGAATCAGTATCCCTTTCCTAGAATATATGACCACATTAATCATCATCGAGGAGAAAAAGTCTTTTAAATGATATATCTAAAGTTGGGCTATCATCAGTTGTGTGTCGGTACTTCATACATACCTCTCAAGTCATTCAAGATTAGGTATGGTCTCTAAGAGTACCTATTTATTCCGTCCGGACTCATGAATTCACCTATGGTGTTCATGCCTCTTATGAATGAAGTTTTCCACCTGTATCTAGATTCATTCATGGTTGTCTTTGATGATAATATCTTAGTGTATTCTCTCTCAAAACATGCCTATGAAAATCATCAAGATATCATGCTAAATATATTAAGAGATCATCATCACTATGATAATCTCAGTAAATGCCACTTCTGGATCGATAAAGTTCACTTCCAGGGTCACGTAATCTTAGAGTTAGGACTTTCATTTGACCCAGAGAATGTGAGGGTAGCAAACTCTTAGGATAATCCCAATAACATCTTTGATATTCAGAGTCTCTTAGATATTTCCGGATACTACATACACTTCAGTTAGGATTTCTCATGCCTTACATCCCCTCTTATGATCTTGATGAAGAATGTTGTGAAATTGGAATGGTATGGATCTTCTGAAATAACTTTTCAGGAGTTGAAGGGAAGAATAACATCTGCTCTAATACTGATTCTACTAGAGTCAGGAAAGTTCTATACAGTCTACTGTGACACATCAAGTATTATGAATGGAGGTATTCTAATGTAGGGCGAGTGAGTCATTGTGTTTGGTTCTCTTTAGTTGAGGTCTCAAAAGAGGAATTACCTGACGCATGCCCTCAAGACCACTATTATTTTTCATGACTTACATTGTTGGATACACTATTTATTGGGAGATCATTTTGTGTTATTCACAAACCAAAAGATTATCAAATATATCTTCAATCAGCAGGATATAAATCTCAGGTAGCATAGGTGGGATGAGTATCTACAATCATTTGATATCAAACATTCCTATACTCCAGGAAAAGGGAATTCCGTAGCAAATTCTATGAGCTAAAAAGACTCAGAAATAGGAAATTCAGGAGTCTAGTGACTAATAAAAGCTTATTGCCTTACTCTTGAAGATGCAGGTTAAGGATTTTTAGAACCTTGGTCAAACTATTCTCTCACCTTTATTGGTGACATCTACTCTCTTCAAATGAGTATGGTCGAGACAACTATCTTGTATTGAAGGCCTTGTCTTTTCGGATGGTGTCTCATATTCTGATGTATCATCTGGATATACTGCCTATGGGGATGATACACTTTTGTTATGTGGTCATGTATGGGTCCCAATAGACATCATAGAAGAGCTTATGAGGGATTTCCATGCCTCGTCATGGGTAGTTCATCCTGTTGTCACCAAAATTTATCAATATCTTTGGCAGAAATATTGGTGGACTAGCATGAAATTTTCGATATATGGTTTCATTATGCAATTTCCACCTATCATAAGGTGAAGGTGGAATATCAACATCTGGCAGGGCTTCTTCTACCCTTTCCCATTCCTGAGTGGAAATAGGATGATGTTTCGATGGAATACATAACTAGTATACCCAGATCACCTTATGGAAAGGACTTAGTGTGGGTTGTCATTGACCATATGATGAAGGTCGCACACTTCTTACCTATACGATATACCTTTTCTGTAGATGGTCTAGGAACACTATACATCAAGGATGTGGTAAGTATAGATGAAACACATAATTCTATTGTTTCTAAAATAGATTATAATTTCACATCAAGGTTTTGGAAAGGGTTTTAAAATGCCTTGGCTATGCAGGTACTTTTTAGAATGTCCTATCACCCTCAAACTGATGGACATACTGAGCATACAATTTAAGTGCTAGAGGATATCCTCCATTCGTGAGTTCTCAACCTTGGTGGTTCCTAGGAGAAACAAAATTCCCTCATCAATTTTTCTTATAAAAACATCTTACAGTCTACCATTGAGATGTCTCCCTATGAAGCCTTCTATGGTAGGCCTTGTCACTCCCATATGTGTTGGTTAGAGGCAGAGAAAGCAATATTACTTGGGCCTCGTCTCATGCAAGAAACTTCAGATCAAATTTAGATGATTCAGAATCGTATGTGTACATCTCGGTCTGGATGACATTCCCATGCCAATAGATGCCGATGACCTCTTGCATTTGAGTTCAGAGATCGAGTTTTCCTGAAATTCTCACCAAGGTTGGGCATAGATGTATTTGGACGCTGGGTAAGTTACCACTAGGATTTATTAGACTCTTTGAGGTTGTGAAGTGGATCAGACCAGTGGCTTATGAGTTATCCCTTCCTTGGAGATATTAGTCTATGCATGATATCTTTCATGTATCTCAACTTCGCAGATATTATCCAAACACATCTCACGCCTTCCGTCCTAATGAAGTTGATTTGGATATGGATGCTTCCTTCAAATAGTATCCAGTTTGTATTGTTAATCAAAGAATGAAGACACTCCAAGGTAGGTATGTTCATCTCTTATAGGTGATATGGAATCAAGACTGGGTACAAGATGATATCTGGGAGTGGGAATCTGATATAAAATTGTAGTGGCTATAACTCTTTCATGACAGTACTTCTTCACCATCAGAAAGAAAAACATAGGGATAATTTTCTATAATGAGGGGAGGATGTAATGAACTGACTCATAGACCAAGGTACAGATCATTATCCAATATTTTTTTATACCATAAGTACTCCTAGTGAGGTTTTATATTAAATATATGGAGGTCATGGTGGAGTCTGAGGAACTTCTATATCTTAGATATCCAAAAATGGGAAAGAAGACTGGGTCACACAGTTTGTCTACAACTATATAACCCAGGTGCACAGTCAGTCATCTAACTAGAGAGGGTTACATGACCATCATTCATGGTGTGCACATGGTTTGGGAAACTGTATGAAATGATTGAGTGGACTTTTAGGAAGGGGAATAACCTTGTGCATAGTTTGGAAAACCATGTGCATAAACCGTGTGAGCTAGTTTTAAGGGAAAATTGACCATTTTCCTCTCCCTTCACTTAAGTTCAAATTTTTATCTTTTTTCCTCCCACATGTGGATAAGCCCTCATTTCTTCCTCATTACGCTCTCAAATATCTACATTTTTTAATCACCTACAATTACTTCATCTGGAGACCGATTCTCGATATTTTAGAAGCATAAAATCCCCTAATGTAAGGCTAATCTCATGTATCATTCCTTACTTACTAAATTTCACCATCTGTTAATCTATTGAGATATAGGATCAGTCGCCCTATTTTCAAGTCATCGAATAGAAACTCAGATATACTCCTAAATACACGGAATCTGAGGTTGATACTTAGTGAGGCATCATCTACTTACCTAAGGTAGGTTTCCACATAGTTTTCCTTCTCTGTTTGGGATGTTTCATATTTAATCTCATCGTGTCATGGGCTGAACTTTTTTAAGATTCTATGTTGTTTTGATTAATTTATGTCTAAATGGCCCTATATCCTTATTATAGGTGAATTGAGTTTGGATTAGGGGTTTAGAGATCACCCTTTCTTTGTATGGACACCCAAGGGGTGTTCCTCCCAAATTGGTCATTTCAGGCCAATTTCCCAAAATGTCTAATTATGTTTTGTAGATCCCAGGATGGTTTTTAGTTGAACTATCCATTTTCTCATGTGTATTTGGAGTGTACCATGGTTCATAGATGGTTACTAGACCCTTTAGGTTAACAATTAGCCAAATGGGTAAGTGATTATTTGACTTCTACATTGCACATTGACACCTTGACTTGAATTGTATTTTCCATGTTAAGAAAATTGGATGTTTGGATTTTTTTTGTTGGATATGATGAATTGAACTTAACCTTATAATTTAGTTGGCTCAAATAATATGGTTTCAAGGAATGGCATGAATTTCATTTGTGTTGATTAATTATTAAAGGTATTCTATAATTGGTTTTCTTGTTTAATTTGAAATAATGTAAGATTGTTTTCCTTACATTATATATTTTGAATGCTTATAACATGACTATTCTTATGAATTACAATGTGAATGTGTGGTTGGGATGAATTCATACCCCATGCCACTTATGAAATGTATGGTTGGGAGGCATGTTTACCAAATTCTATCGATAACCTCTATACGTATATGGGTGGGAGGCATTTGTACCATGTGCCGATTATAACCTCTATATAGATGGGAGTCATTCTTACCCCATGCCAGTATAGTTTATAGATGAGAGGAATTCTTACCCCATGCTAGTATCTTCTATGGGTGGGAGGCATTATTACCCCATTCTAGCTATGGTATATGTATATGTATGGATGGGGGAAATTTTGACCTCATTCCAATGATAACCTATACATATACATATATGCCTAGTGACTTATTCATACATGCCAGCATTGAGATAAAGTAGGTATACCCACCAGTTTTCCTTTGGGAACCTGATCGGGAGGTAAATTGTTTATTCAGTATTTCTTTACTTTCCTATTATTATTTGTACATTGTTTTCTTATGAGCACAACTCAGATTATATATAGATACAATTGGTGGTGGCCTATTGAGATTTATCTCAAACCCTACTCCGGCCACCCTTAGAAACCAAGCAGACTATTTTCCTACAGGTATGGATAGTTGAAAACACCAATCATCTAGCTATTATATCTTTTTCTTGTCATATCTTAAGAGCAGAGGATCGATCTTAGGCTATAGATTCTATGGAGATTTTTTTTGGGTTTTTTTTACATTTCTACCTTGTATTAGTATACCAACTTATTGTTTTATTCTCCATTTTTTGTAATATTATGCAATGTAGGCATATCTGTATTAGACACTACTTATGAGGATTTTTTTATATTTTCTAGTCTTCTTCTATTTAATTCATCTGCGGGTATTTTTATGTTTCCACTATTTTATGTTGTTGTTTCATTCATTGTGTATTATGTCATGGGGTTATAGTCTCCCCTCTGATTAACATTCACACTCTCACTGCTATTTGGAAGCCCTTGTATTAATGGGAGATGTGCTAGGGGTCATGTGGCCTATTGTGCTCAGGGAACGGGATATGTGCCATCCAGGTTTGGGATGTCACATTAATCTTATCTATCATTTCTCCAATTATCTCAGGTACTAATATCAATATTTCTCTAACTTCATTCCATAAAATTAGATATCCATATTTCTTTCCATAGTGGGATTCATAAGGATCCATATGAATTCTTGAAAAAAATCTATTATTGTAAGAAAATGAATCTTGAGGAAGGTGTTAATGCCAACCACCTTTGAATTCCAAAGAACAATATCGCAGCTTATACACTATGGTTTGAATTTTTCTCCTAGACTAACCATCTATATAAGATTACATAGTGCTAAAACTCATCTCCTTATCAAGATCTTTCTGAAGACTTCACCAAAATTATGTGGTAAGCCTCAGATCATGATCATACATGATGGAATGTGGTACTCCATGAAACCTTACCACTTTTTAATATATGTCCTAGAAAGATGATACAAAGAGAAGTATTATCTGATAGTGATGAAGTGTGATGAATTAGTAAGGTGATCGACTATAACCCATATATCATTATTCCCTTTATATTTTTGAGGGAGTCTAATAAAAAAATATATAATGATGTTTTCCATTTTTTTTGCTTTCGACAATGGATAAAACATCCCCTTATACTTTTGTCTTTCAACCTTAACTTTCTGACATACCAACCACAAAGATACAAACTCTAAAATATCTCTCAACATTTCATCAAATTAGAAGTATTCCATCAAATATCTATAAATCTTTATACTTCCCAGATTAATAGGGAATTAAGAATTATGAGATTACTCTAATAAATCCTTCTTCAAATTTGGTATGGAATGAATGAATACACTATTCCTGAACCATATCATTACATAATGATCAATGTTAATCACACAAACATTTATAACCTTATTTTATAGCTCTACATGTTCCTTATATGCCTATTTAATCTTCACTGAGATAGATGGTTGAACATTTAATTGAGTAAGATAATATGTTTCCCCTTCCATTAAGATTTCTTGATCCATACATTGAAAATCTAGAAATATGGAATCATTTTTAATCCTATTTATTGATAAGCTATCATGATCCTTTTGACTTAAATCATTGGACAACTTGTTCACTTTTCTATGGTTAAAATGTATTATGAAATCATAATCTTTAATCAGTTATGACCATCTTATTTGGCACATATTCAAATCATTCTATGTGAATATATACGTTAAAATTTTATCATTGGTATATATAGAGAACCTTTTCCATAAAGATAATCCCTCCATATCATTAATTTTAGAATTACAGTAGTTAACTCAAAATCATAAGTTGGGTTCTTTATCATGAACCTTTAATTTTTGTGAGGCATATGTTCTACCCATTACATTATGCATAAGAGCACATCATAGTCTCTTCTTAGATTCCTCACTATAGATTAAAAATTATTCTTCAATATAGGTTAATGTAAGAATATCTATGTTGACTAAACATATCATTATTTCCTTGAAATATTTATCACATTCATTTATCTAGAGAAACGTGGATCCCTTTAGAGTTAGAATGGTTAGTGGATTAGATAGTCTTGAGAAATTATCTAAACAACTCTCTATAATATCTCGCTAAACTAAGAAAACTATGGTTCCCAGTCAATATGGTTGGTTTGGTCTAACAATCAATTGAATATATGTTTTATGGATTTACCAATATACCCTATCTTGAAATTATATGACCCAATAATGAAACCTTTTTCTACCAAAATTCACACTTTGTAAATTTCCCATATAGTTTATACCTCCTTGTAGTATTTAGTAAAACTATCAAGTGGTCTTCATGCTCATCCCTTTTCTTTTAATATATAATAATATCATCTATAAATACTGCCAAAAACTGATCAAGTTAATCTTTAATGACACTATTCATTAAATAAATGAAGATAACAAGGGAATTAGTAATGATAAATGGCATTCAAATATATTAATAGTGTCAAAACCATGCATGGAATGTCGTCTTGGGTATATCTTCCTTCTTAACCCCCAATTGATGATATCCATAATGACATTCAACCATGGAAAATTATTTATCTCCATGAAGTGGATCAAAAAAGTTACAAATATGGGGAAGAAGACACTTATTTTGATTTTGGTCTTTTTCAGCTCCAGATAATCAATTAATAGTCACAATGATCCATATTTCTTTTAAAAAAAGAACATGTTCACCCCGAGGTGACACACATGTCAAAAAATTTCCATTTTCCTGGTTTTATTGGATTTTTCCCTTTCAATTATAGTAAATCAATCAGGGAAACTCTATAGGGTGTCTCTAAAATTGTTGTGGCATTGGGTATGAGTTCTATTGAGAACTCAACATCAATAATTGGTGGAAGGATTAGAAAATATTAGGGAAAAACATAAACAATTCATGCTCAATATAAATATATTTTATGTCAGGTTTCATCGAAACCATTTGATATAAACTCCCCTTAGGAATGGGAATTGAGACCCATACAATTGATGTGATCTTTATCGAAATATCATACTTATCATTACATTGATAGATGATAATATGATGGTTTGAAATATCAAACTTTAATTCCCTTAATCGACAATTTATGTGGGATTTATCTAAAAAAATACAATCCACTCCTAAGATACCATCAAATTCAACTAAAGGAATAATTATAAGATTTGCAGAAAGCACATTCCCACTAATGTCAACTGGAGAGGAATCATAGACATGAGATGTGATCATCATACCATTAGTGGGTTTCACTAATAACACCACATCTAATAATTTTGTTTGAATCTTTATTCCCATATAAAATTATTTATAAACAATTTAATGTTTATATTCATAGTTAAATAAGACTTTGGAAGTTCTAGAGTGGATGGCAAGTGTACCTTTTAACATGTTTTTGTCACACCCCTAATTAGAACAGTGATCGCCTGATATTTACCTTTATCTCTCATCTTAAGATGTTACTATTGTTAATCATCATAATTAACCTTTGGATTTTGTCACTGGTTGGCATAGTTTCAATACTACTTGTATTTGGAATTCTTGAGTGTGAGTGGTTCATTTGCTGTATATTTCTCTCTATTTTCATAATTATCTAAATTCATCCCATTAATTCATTAATAAATTTCCCAATGACTTTCCCTTCCACACTAAAAACATTCACTTGTACCCTTAAGAAAATTTCATACGTTCTTCTTCTAATGCTTTTATCATAAAAGAAATATCATCTTTTTCTCTCCATGGATCTTAGATTTTCCATTGAATTCCATTTTTCTCTTCTAATCAAAGTCAATAGATTGATATGTAACCAAAACCTCAATTTAAACTATGATAAAATATTGAAAAATATCTTCATATATATTCAATCATCTTATGGATAATAACCTTCAAAGACTTGGTTTTAATCCGCTTAAGAATCGTTCATCTTTTCATTCAGGTTGGATGATAATAACATAAGTGTACCTCACGAGTATCATAAAATTGGCCTCAAAGGTACAAAAAGATTCATCATCCTTTTGCATTGGATCAAGGAACTCCTTATCTATATTTTTACTAGGAATACATGGAAATAAATGGTTTAAAAATTATTTCGTGAAATCATCTAAATCCATGGATTCAATTTCATTATATTTCCTCTTATTCTTGACAAGGGTCCACCATTGATCCACTTCACCTTCCAAATGGCAGACAAAAAAATTAATTTTTCATCATCCAAACACAAGATAATGGAATATATATATATATATATATATAATTTTGGTGTTGAACTGTTTTTTAGAAACTAGTAGATTCGAAAAATCACTGAAAGATGGTGGGCATTTACTCATAAAGGTCTTAATAGAATGTTGTTCTATTTTTTCATTTGGAAGTCCAGTATGATTCATAGATTAATAAATTTGTGTGAGAATAGTAATAATATATTTCATTAAAACTCTTGTAACTTTTATATATTTATAAATAAAATCATTTAATTATTCATCACACTCAACAATAAAATTAGTCCTTTGGGTTCCATCTATTTAATACTAAAAAATAACATAGTGTAAGAAAAAATAATCATATTGGGGAACCATATAATCATTGAAAAAAACTTATAGGGTGTCAAAATCATGAAACATTATTTAATCAATGACACCTCATATTTATCCAAGGTCATTCTTAGTCATCATATTTATAAATCCTTCATGATTATTTATAAATATTTTTTCAATTTCAAAAGTTTATCCCCTCGGAGGGTCAAACCATGTGTGTAGTAAGGACCATTGTCATGCATTGGGTGATTATTGAGTCAATATAAACACACCCTTTTCTGAGTTATTACCCCTAGGTACCTCTATTCCAAATATAAATCCACTTCTATTATCCAAAAAACGATATAATTTTAGGGAAATCACTCACTCTACCATTTGCCAAAATTCCAGGACATTTTTCTATACATTGACTCATCCTTAGAATAATTCTTTGACATATCCTTAGGGATCTAACTAATATATTATTATAATAGTTCCAAATGTTAAATAAAAATTTCCTCTAAAACCAACTATATAGACTCAGGCTTATCATAGATATATATTATATCATTTATAATGAATATTCATTACATTACAAAAGTACACACCTGAGGAACAAAATACTTTAGTGTCTTTGGAAACTTTGAAACACAAAGAACATGTCCAAAAGTGTACTACATAATCTCCCATTATGATATTCATAACTAAAAACCTTTTTATAAATATAAAATGTAATAAATTTATACATAACCTATGGAAATTAAACATAAGAACAGGTGATCTCAAATGCTTAGTATGGGTAAAAAAGTGAGATGCGTAAGCATAACATGAACATAGGGGTATGAGAACACAATCATAACATTTAAAACCCATACCCTTCATATAAAATATTATAATATAGAGTCATAAAATAAATATTGAAATTTTATAAGACATGAATCATATGAAAATAAAATAACATGATCAATAGGAGCACAACATTGGCATAATTCGTAGATTTTTTTCTTACAAATACGAATAAAAAATCATTTCCATAGTAGTCAAATATCACATCCAAGGTTGTCTTAGTGGTATGGGTTCACTCCCTATACCATCATAGTAGTCAAGGTTGACTCCCAAAACCATCATACTATAGAAAATCCTTTACTGAACCGGGTTCACTCCTTATTCTACTCATATCTATCTCATAAAATACAAATCGTTACCCAATGAATTTGAGTGATATATAGGTCCCACCCATATCACAATGAAAACCATATTTATGTGTCACAAAAGATCATAAAACATTAATCATACCATAAACCATGAAATGAAATGGGTTTCATAAACATTTCATCTTATCATAACCTATAAAAATAGATAAGTTTCATAATCATTTCATTATTTTATCATAGAATATCACATTGAAAAAGTACCAGGCTTTATAAGAATTTTATATTATAATTCAAGGGAGAGAAACAAGTTTCATAAACATCATTCCATCATAACATAAATCATTAAGATAAAAATCAACCAATGTTATCCTTGGATAATATCCCCATAAAGGTATAGGTAACATTAATTAATGATATCTTAGGTGGGAAATTATTTTGATCGATGATTTGAAACATTTCTTGAGGAAAATATACTTTAATATTAAAAAAAATTTAAATCCTGAAAAAAATTAAAAACTTTTTATTTGAAAATAAAATTGAAAACATATAATGTAATCTTAAAATAAAATATTGTTCATGATTATGGGAAGTTTTGTTCATGACGTACGTGTTTAAATAATGATTCATTTCACATTTTTGGTAAAATCCAAACATGAATTTTTTGGAAATCAACATGAATATTCCTTTAAAATAATTTTTTTTAATTAAAACATGGGAATAAATGTATTTTAAAAAATAATAAGATAATAATAAAAAAAATTATAAAATATTGTTTAAGAAGAAAATAGATTTCTGACTAAAGGGAGATGTAAAGTCTTATTTTCTTAAAAACATTTGATCAATTATATTAAGTACCAAAGAGTGGTAAAATGGTAATAGTAATATCATTAATAAAAATTGTTGTATAAAATTCAGGAGTTTACTAAAATATAGATCATGATATTTTATTATATATACATAATCATAAACAATCCCCATAAATGATGAGATTGTATCATTAAATCATTACTACTTTGGTAAATTTCTATAATAACCCCCATTAAAGAATTACATAAAATGAAACCTAAAATATCATGAGGATAAATACATTGATTAAATTAAATGTAAATCTTGGTTTATATACACCTCATGATTGAATATAGGTGCATAACATATCGTACCTCTCAAAAAAGGAAAATTGAGACAAAAAACACATACCACTTTGGTAACTTTTGAACCATAAACCCCAAAAAATATAGATCTCAAAATGGATATTTAAATACACATTATTTTATTTATAATAATACTAAAATAAATTCATTGTAATTATGTACACTATATAAAAATAGGTGGTTAATATGTCCTGTTTATCACAAATGTAAAAAAGCGAGATGAAAATACCTTATTATATACCTTGACTTCCTTTATACATACTTGAACCTCCTATAAAATAAATATAAGTTTATTATATATATATATATACATATATATTAAACAAAAGTAATTATATATTTATCATACCATATATGATTTATTATGTCCTTTAATTACACATTTATTAACAATTCTATGTAAAAGTCATGTTTTTGGTAATAACCGCTTTGTTTTTCATATATGTCATGATTTTTTATTTTAGTACTATTATATTAATTATAATTAAATAATATATATAATTTTAACCATTTTATAAATATATTATATATTCAGTATATATTTATTTAGTGTAAGTAATAAAATTTAATGATATAAAATTAAATACATCGTTCATGGAGACGGTACGCTATATGTATGCATGAAAGTTGTTTCTATTATCATGAAGAATAGAAAAAATAATTTTTAATGATATTAAATAATTATTTTTCTCTTATATATATACCATATTTTAATTTAATCCATCCTTATTACCTTCCATTTAATGTTTGATTGAATCACATATCTTCGTAAAGTGGTAGTCTTCTATACACATAAATGATGTTATCGTATTCCCATGAAATGAAAATTATGAAGTTTTTTGTGAAATGATCATTCAAAAAGTATAATAATATCATAAATATATTATATAAACATTTATTCCATCACTATTTAAATTCTTGATAGGTGGTAATGGAAAAACAAATGGCATTGGTACATGAGGCAGTACTCTGAAGTACATACGAATGATAATTTCATAACTCATTTGATGGAAGTGAAGATGGTTTTAGGCCATTCCCTTTACATTAAAACATATAATTATATGGGATATATTTAGGCTATTATATAATCATGTTATAATAATAATTTAAGTATGTGTATTAACAAATAGCAAAAAAATGCCGGTCGATAAATGTTACCTCTTCTTTCGGGTATCCTCTTTATGTTTTCACCAAAAATAATTACTTGATTAAATTTATATCCAAAATATAGATTATAGGATTATAAGAGGGAATTTTTGAAGGTTTTTGGGTAGGTATTATCTGAAACAAATGTTTTTTATGGTGTGAATAGGTGAGGAGAGTAGGTGTCCATTTACAAGTGAGGCTAGTGGTTCACTTGTAATATTTTTAAGGAAAGAATTCCATCTATGATTTTTTTCATGTTTAAATGATCTAATAATTTAATATTCTTGATAATATGAGATATTAGGTAGAAATATGTCAATAAAATGGGTTTTTGACAAGTTTTGGGTTATTTTTAACCCTTATCCTTTTAGTTTAACCCCCCTCCGATAAACCCATATTTACTTTAACCGTGATAATTAATTTTTACTATTTTCACTATTAATATAGGTAAAAAAATAAATTGATCTTATTATATAATATAAATTATTTTTATCAAAAATATGTAATCAGTTTTTATAAATTTAATTCCTTGAAGTTGGAAATTTTGATTAAAAATTGATCATGTAGACGCGTCGAGAAAGTGGGTTTTTAAAGAGAAACTCTTCAAAAGTTTACAAACATTTTACATAAATATTATATATTAAATAGATTAAAATGACATAATTTTTATTAATGGGTGATTAATTGATCTTATTTAACTTTAAAACAAATTTATATTATAATTTAACTTTATAAATAAATTAAATTAAATTACAGTTTTCAATTACAATTCAGTATTTCTTAGTATTCATAAAAAAATAAAACTTCTTTGAAAAACCCCAAAAAAATTAAACATATGAAATTTTATTCATGAATATTTAAAAATTAAAGTTATTTTTATCAAATAAATTTTCTATAAGTTTCAAAAAAATAATTTCATTAATGTTCACAAAAATAGACCAAAAACATTTTTTGAGAAAATAGTATTTTCGAAACATGTAAAGACTTTACTAAAAATTAAGTTCTTTTTTCAATATGTTTTCTTTATATAACACCATTATACATAATATTTCAAAATAATTTATTACTATTAATATTATTATGTTTAATTTAATGGTTATATTGGTCATGTTTGAATAATATATCACAGTTTTACAAAACTTTGCACTGTGTGTAGTGCAACCTTATCTTGGTGTTATGTGTAACCCAATCAATCAAAGAAAATTAATTTTTTCGAAAAAAATAACTAAAAAACTCAGGATATTAAATTAATCCTAAGTGTATATATTTTACAAGGTCATCTACTTTCTAGTATCTAGACGTGGATGTAAGTTCTTGGAGAACCCCATAATCTCAACTGTATCAATATTTTGGGATGCTATCTTATATATAGACTCATCCCTAGGGTTTTCTATAAAGTTATCTCAAATTATTCCACAAAAAACATAAATTATTCAATATTTTCTCAATAATACTAAATGGTTATATATACCTTATAAATTATAATCAACTATAAACATACTACCCCATGATGGAATCTAAAATACTTAGATTATCCTCAAATTAAATCCTAACCTGTAACGTTATCTAAACCAAACATTGATACCAACTATGATTCTCAAAGTATATGACCATATTATTATTACACGAATTAAATAAAATATTTTATTGTAATTCATTCACATGATCATTTAGGTTTATAGCTTTAGAGGATTATAATAAAAATATTAACTAAAAAAACCAATGTATTTTTCAATTAATAGACATTTTTTCATTACATAAGAAACCACTTAATCTATAAATAGACTTTAATAACCCCAAAAATCCCTCCACAAAACATAATCTTCTAGAAACATCACATGTATTAAATTTCATCATAACTTAGGGAAATGAAAACATAAGAAAGGGGTAAGATCAAACACTCAGTAAGAGTAAACATGGGTACGGATAATCAATAATGCTCGGTGATCATAAGTGAGCATAAGATAAAAAAAATTATATAATAATAAAAAATAAGAAATTAATACTCAAAAAAACATATATCATAAAACACTATTCATTTAATATGGCATGGTATAACATAATAAATGAATCAAGTGAGTTTCAAAACTAATTCAACTAAAATGGGTCATAAGAGTATAAAAAAGTCCCGAGAGTAGGCATAAAATTATGGTGCAAACATAATCATAGTAAAAGATTGAAAAAAATATAATTATCTCCACCATTTATATTGTTAAAAAATCCAAGTATGTCTACGCTATAGATTTTAAAGAAATTTATGTATGTCCACACTTTTTTATCTCAATATATATAAAACCTTTTCCAATTCATTGAAGTGACATATAAGACCCCACCTTTCATCATCTATACATATTTATTCCATAGGATATCAATCAATCTATGTATCGTGAAAATACATGGGAACAAATTGGGTGGTATATAATTTTCAAATGGAATCATGTAAGGAAATAATTAATAATTCCATCAATAATCATAATATGAAAACCCCATGGAAAATAATTGGGTAACTAATGATATTTAGTAACTTTCTAGATAAATTCATTTTAACGAATCATATAGTATATACAATATATATTTAGAGGGTATAAAAGTAAAAAATTTCACTAAGAAATTTAAGTATTCTACCAAGTTAACACCCTTCAATCAAAGAAATAAAAAAAATGAATTCATAATAGAATTAAATAGAAAGAAAAAAAAATCCTATTCATAATAGATAGTTAGGAAAGACAAAAAAATTTATGGATCACGCCTTAGATAGAAAATAAAATTTCATTATCTATCTAAATAAATAATGGTCGATCTAATCATTTGAATAATATCCTTTATCAAGCATAAAATATGTCAAAATGTGTTAACAAATGTGAAAAAATATCTTTAAGAGCATTAGAAAAATCACTTTGGAAGTAAGGATTATCCTCGACCATTTAAAAATATTTATTTTGAAAAAATAAATATTCTATAAAACATGTAGTATTAGAGTTTCTTTCAAAAACTGAGAAGGCTTATATAGTACATTTTAAAGAAAAATCAAAATGGAAAAAGGTGTGTTTAGAGAAATTACATTAAAAAGATATTTTCACACTTTAATGAAAATGACCCATATGAAAAATGATAAAAATTTATCTAAAAATTTTAAATAAGGTAATATTAATAGAATATGGACTTAATAAGCTATTAATTAATATAAAAGGATTTTTATAAAAGTATCCAATGGATACAGTCTTAGAAGAGGAGGATTCTCGACTAAAAAGAAAAAGTCATATCAGTTTCCTTTTAAAGATTAAATAATGAACCAAGGGGGGAACTTTAATATTGATACAACATAAAAAACACCAAAAAATAATCATAGGAGGAAAAAATTATGGGCGTTTTAAATAAATTCCATTCAAATTCCTCATATGTATTATCTTTGAAAAAATATCTGGATTTGAAATTTAAATTAAAGAATAAATCCTTATGATAATGGCAACATAATAATCGAATGTATATTAGAGGGTAAACATGAAATTAACCTTAAAATATTTTTAAGTGAATTAAATAAATTATACTTTAAGGAAAAAGTGAATTGAATGCATTATATAAAACAAATCATAATCTTTAATAACAAACATGTCTCATAGAATTGAAAATAGAGACAAATTACCATTGTAGGTTTGGTATCTTTCTTATCAAAAGTCATTTAATGAGAGAAAATGATATGTATATTAAAACCGCATAAATTAAATTCATAATTTGAAATAAATTTAATAGTAGGTAATCACATCATATTAAATATATCATTGTGCACAATAAGCATTGTGTATCAAGAAATTCATTTTGAGATAATCAACCCATTACATTAATTCCACACATCTACTAAAGTTCTTGAATATACGATATAAGAAAATAAATACCATAATAACCTATTTCAAAAAATTAATAATATAATTATTCTTTAAAATTTTATTAGTTATTTATTACTTATTTTCAATATCTGGTGTGAGTAATCTTGATTATTTTGAACTAATTTTTAAATAACCGTGTTGTTCTTCATTTTTCTTATGAAGTTTATCTTTAACATATAATAAAAGTTATTTTAATTGATTTTTTACAATTATTTAAAATGTAATATTTTAATTATATGTAATTTTCTATTTTAATTTTCAATGTTTAAATCATTATTGAGCATATTTGAATGATTTTTTGAAGAATGAACATTGGTATCTAAATTAATTAGTTTTATATTAATGTTAACATTATATAAACCCAAAAAATCATTTATAATTATTTATATCACATATCATCAATAATTATATTCTCTTATTTATAAATTATATTATTTTATATCATTTCTCAATTAGGTGGTCAGACTGACCCAAACTTAAATATACCATAATAAATGAATAAGTTTAGTTATAAAAGTGGTTTGTTTTAGAATAATAACATTATTATAGAATTTTAATGATATTATTTATATATTTTTAATATTTTTAATCATATTGGAATAGAGTTTAATAAATTTGTAAGAAACTAAATAAAAAATGAGATATCTTACTTCGTGTAGACAGTAATCCACACTAATGCAAGAATGGTGTTATTATTTTTCTAAATGGAAAAGGGGAAAGGTAGTTAATGATTATTACTAATATATAAAAAAATTATTATGTAAATTAATAATTTATCATAAAATATTAGGAATAATCGACTTGAAAATTAAAGATATAAAATAAAATCATTTGGGATAATTTAGTACTTACATTAGAAACATTGAGATTTCCATGGAGGATTAAGTGGAAACAATGGAATTAGACAAAAATATTATATCTAGAATCATAATTAACAGAAATAGGATAATATGGTTATGAAATATGGTATATTTTAAACAGGAAACCAAAATTTATAGTGGTCTGGAAGGGGTGGTGAGAGGCCCCTTTTATAAGTGGTGGGAGTGGAATGTTTTAAAATATTTCATATTATTATAAAGAGAGAACATGTTTCACATGTCAAGAAGATTCATTAATATAAAATAATGGTTTGTAGATTGTTTTTTTTCATAAAAACCTTTAACACTCAATTAGAGACATCATTAAATTTGTTAGTAATTTTGCTTAATTGGTTAACCCATTTTACCCATTTGGCATTTACCGTGGTAACAAGTTTTTAACTAAGTGATTGATTTATTATGCATAAAAATTAAATGATCATTATTAAATAATGTGGAACTTATAGTTAAAAATTTAAATTAATTTTAAATTATTCCCTATTTAAAATTGAAAAAAATGTATAATGTAATAAAAACAGTTTTAGAGATAAGTGTAACCTAAGCTCTAATATATCAAACATTGGTTTGTAAACAAAAATAAATTTTTTAAAATTTAAATATCTCTTATGAATTATAAATTTAATCTAAAAAGAATTTAATAATTTATAATTCACACTTATTTACTATTAATTCCATAAAATTAATGGTTTTTTAAAAAAATGGTATCTTGCACTAGTTGCAAAAAAGTCAATATTTTCATAAAAATACCGGAATTTTATCCTAAGAAAATATTGTTATTTTAAATCCAAAAATTAATTTTATTTGGTCAGATTATAAATATAAAATTTTAAATTTTAACTTTTAAATATTAATAAAATAAAAACATATTTTATAAGAAAATAACTTTTTAAAATTTTAACAATCCTTGTTCTTATTTTCTACAAGTTAATAATTATATTGGTATTGATAAATAATTCATATAAAAATATATCTAATCTATTATATATTTATTTTCATAAAATAAAAAATATATATAATCCAATTATATAAAAAAATTACATTCTTATGAGTAAGTTATTATTGTTAATTTCATCAATGTGTTAGTCAACATACACTCAAATAATTATTTTATTAATGGACGTAAGGGGAACACAAGTCAAGGCAGCCTAAAAAATTGAAGATTGAGAGTGTCGCCAATTACATGGGCCACACCACCTTGGGGAATGGATCCAAGGGTACAAAATTCTAACAGGGGGATTATTTAGAAGAAAATTAGGCAAGAAATCATCCACACGGTTTCCCTCTCCCCACATAAGAAAAATATCCATGTCACTCGACATATTTTCCTTACACTCACAGATGAAATAAGTGATTTTCCCAGTATAGTTTGAGGTGTCAATGAGAGATATCCACACCATTATAGAGTCTTTTTCCATAATTAAAAGGATGATGTTTTATATTTTCATAGAGAGAGGGCACTGAGCAACACCATCGCCTCCACCTTAATAGAATTTATGGGTCCATAGAAGGAACATAAAGAAAATATCACTAAACCCAAGTCTTCATGAAACTCAACAATTCTTTGCATGTAACCAAAACCATAAGCACAATAAAACTTGATTTTGAGACCCAAGGTAGGTAGAGACCAACAATCCCAGTGACCATGCTGCCTGGGGATGGATCGGTCTGAAAAGGGGACTATGGATAAGAAGCACCTAAGGGAGGGCATTGCATCATACTGAGACAAGAGGCTAGCTAGCTCCAAGGTAAGGCATTTGGCTTTGGCCACTAGAGAAATATTGGAGAAGAGAGACCCATGTTGCGCTTGGTTTTATGCCTACTAGATTCACCAGAAGCCCGCCACCAGAAGGACCTCTCAAGATATGACCTCCTACTTGTTTTTTTATTATCCACAGAACCAAATCAAGAGGAATCCCTCAAGGGAGACAACTATAGTAGAAAGTGGAGAGAACTCACCAAGAACACCCAAGATCAATCCAGCCCATGAACTTTTAAAGAAAACTTGTAGAGTGGAATCCACTGAATGGGATGTATAGAAGATTCAATTGGAGGAAAGGTGAACCCCCATTCCTTTTATCACCATTTTTAAAGGAATATCTTGGTAGCAGATTCTCCATAGAATTAAAGAGAAATTTATGGGAATAGATTTACAGAAGAGGTTTGTTCCCCACTATTTAGTGGCCGGTTATACAGGTGATGACTTTTTATAAGACTTGGATGAGAAATTGCCATCAGAGGTCTAGTGAACATATAGTGATCAGGGGACCCATCCAATCTGATACTGTCAAACAAGTCATTTTGAGTTCGTTTGAGATTCAACTGGATGAAGAAGGGGTCTGAAGTGGATTTCTTTAAAGGAATATTTGGTGTAGGGAAACCTCGTAAGTCCAACAACCACCACCACCCCCCATCACATAGCCAAAAATTGATTTCTTCTTGGCCCAAAATCTACTAGGAATGGCACAAAAGCATAGGAATGTGAATCCTAAGAGAGATCCAAAGGCTCGAGGGAGAACTTCCATTCTCACAAGAACCAAATCCATACTTCCCTCTAATAAGATGGATCCGCATGTAGTTCCCCTAAATAACCTCCCATAAAATCCTTACCTAGAAGAAATATATAGTATTCCCCATATCTCTAACTCCAATACTTCCAAGATCCATTACCCCAGAAAGATTGACCTAGGAATCCCACCGGCATCTCCCCTCCCCTTGGTTATCACAAATAAATCCATTCATTATATTCTCAATATGTCTAATGATGGTCTGGGGAACTGTGGGGGTTGATAGAATACACATAGGGATATAGGAAGAAAACAAAATTAACAGGAGTGCTCCTACCACCAAAGGACAAGAAATTGTTCTTCCAGTAGTTGATACGATTGGTAATCTTGTTCACAAAACCTTCAAAATATCTTACCAAAATTCTCACTAGAGAGATGGGATCTCCAAGGTAAATCATTGGAAATTTCTTTCTCTAAATTCCAAAAATTGAAACAATATTTTTGGTGCACCTAGTCGCGAAGGAAGGGGGAATGTAAACCCTTCTCTTTTCCCTATTCATAATTTTCCCACTCCAGTAAGTATACTCATCCATGATGTAGTTAAAGCCTTTGATGGATTCACTATGCCTACTGATGAATAAGACTAGATCATCTAAAAATAAAGGATGATACACCCCTAGAACATGATCCCCATAATGGTAAGGTAGGACACGGCCATGTTGCATAAATGAGGACACATACTTACATAGGACATTCGGGACATGATTAGGATACTGGGATAAATATTACCACCTTTCATGAGTCCTCTGACCTATATCAAGAAACCACATTACCTCCCCATAAAGACTAGATTGACCCATGGAGAGCTATAGAAATGAAATAACATATCAATGACTCATTGAGTGAACCCCATGCTCCTAATGGTCTGAATGATAAAGCACCACTCTATTATGTCATAAGCCTTGTCCATGTCCAACCTTATCACAATGTTGGAACCTCATACTTTTCTGTTGACCTCACTAATGATCTAATGTAAAGTAGAAATTTCCCCTAGATATACATCCCCTAGATGAAAGCATATTGTTACTCTATAACCCAACTATGGATAAGCAGAGATAATTTTCTATTGATGAGGTTTTTTAGCACCTTCTATGTGAATTTTCACATGTTGGTGGGCCGATACTGAGTAATGGACATGGTCTCACTGACCTTGGGAATAATAATTAGGGTACTAGTAGTGACAACACATGGCAGTACTCCACCATATAAGAAGCCCTAAATTGAACTGATATGTTCATCCTTGATAAGGTTCCATGTGCTAATGAAAAAAGACCCCGGTAAACCATCAGGATCGAGTGCACTCTACTAGTTCATGGAGATAAATATGTCTCACACCTCCTCCTCCTCTGGTAAATGCTTGAGAATCTCATTGGTGTGAGTAGAGACATCCCTTGTGATGAAGTAGAAGATATCAATATGATCCCAGGGATAACCATTCTACCAATGAGAGTTACGATTAAACAATAGAGAAGAAAAATAAGGGCTGACCATACCACTAAAGAAATACATGTTACTAGTAAAATATCCATTTTCAAGATAGATATTTGGATCTCCATGCCTCTACTTATCTCTAAGACAATAATGTAAATAGTCTTAGTTGCAATCACCCTCCATGATCTAGGTGGCTCGAGAACGCTCACAGAGGCACCATTCTTGTTCAAGAAACATCTCATTAAATTTCGTCATCTTGAGGCTAATAGAGGTGAGAATCTCATCATACCAAGAATCTTCTAAGAATTCCTCAACTCTCTCATTATCCCTATTGATATCATCCTGATAAGGCCGCTTATAAATGATGTCATTTGACCAATCCATGAGAAAAATTTTTAAGCAACATAATTTGTTGTGGAAACAAAGACAAATCCCCTCCTGGAAGGAAGCCATCCAAGAGGAATGCACCATATCATTCACTTGACCTGTGATTTGTCTAACCACTATCCTCTCCTTTTCCACCTCATTTCTAGTTCTCCTTAGGTACAACACTACTTTTTCTAAAAAATATATACATCTCACCCCTTCAAAACATAAGAAAAATTTCTTTTCTTTTTATGACAAATAAAATTGAAATTTCCATAAAATAAAAATACTATTTACCTTAAAAAATCTATGGGAATTATAATAAATTAATGACATGATGGTGGGAAAACCATTCATGTCGTATACATTAGAAGAGAAAATTCTTTTCACACTTTTTTCAAAAAGTAAAAAGTGAGTAGTATGAAAAAAATTTATAAATATTTCTATTAATAATTAGTAAAGAAAGTAAAATTTAGTAAAAAACTTTAAATAAATTGTTTTTATTGATAAAATCTTCCAAAAAACATTTTAAAAAACATGGACATGGAGGAGAAATATTTTGAAACAAAAGAAGAAAATATAGTCAATTTTTCCTTAAAACATTTTCTCAATCATTTTAAAAACCAAATAGAGGAAAACATAAGTAAAAACAAGAAACTCCTATAAATAACCATATACGAATAAAATATTTTTTTAAACTATATGGATCTTATAATTTAAGTCATTGTAAATTTTACATAGATAGTTAGGAAAAGAAACTCGATTGTAACATAAACTCTTACCTCAACTCTTGACTTTATTTAATTTTTCTCCTAAGATCAGCTATGAATTTTTTTTATTTATTATACATATATACCATAAAAATAATAATTATTATCTTACTATATATCATTATATTATAATTTCCAATTACCCATTCATTAATAATTATTCATTAAAATCATCATCCAAGTTAAAACAGATACATTTTCCTTGCTTGTTTCAGTTTGACGGTTCCAATATTTCAATTATGTTCATGATTTCACCATATAAAAAAATAAATCATGTAATAAATATAATTTTTATTCATTATAGAAACTTTCTTAACTATACATATAGTTTGGTAATGAAAAATAAATTGCATCACTTCATTGAGATGGTAGTTCATACGTGAGCTTGTGTAATGATTCCATTTTGAAATTGTTGGAAAAAAGAATGTGTAATAATAATTCAAATTTTTATAATCATAATTATATCATAAATAACAAATAAATTCTTTAAATCTATCTTTATAACCATCCAAGAGAGATGGGGATGAAAAATAAAATATATCGGTTCATGAAGACAGTTGTTCATACATATACATAAGAGATGTTTCTATTTTAAATTAGATATAAAGGAGATAAAACATTTATGTTACAATTATATAAAAAAAAATTATATTAAATATTTTTTTTCATCATATTGGTATGGATATAGAATATTCAAAGGATGTTAAGGAAGAAAGACACTCAAAATAGATCGATAACGACAATTAACTCTTATTTGGGTATCTTCCTCTAAAATTCATTTAAAGGAACATTGTATGGTTATTTTAGAAAGAAAATAAGAATCATAGTTATGGATAAGGATTTTGGGAGGGTGTTTATGTAGATCTTAGTTGACATAAATGGATCAAGTGGTTCTGACATGTGAGAGGAAGAGGTTCCATTTTATAAGTAGGGTAGGTGGAAAACTAATAAATACTTGAAAATTTACTAAATAATATATGTCTTACTCAAGTAAAATGGATCCATGATTATAAATATAGTAAGATGATAATGGTAAGGTAAAAATATAATCATAAAATTCAATTTAATAATGTAATATCCATGAACACAGACTCTTAGATATAGTGCTAAAAACATAAACTTTAAATTTATGGCTTTGATATCGATAAATGTGGAATAGTTTTATCCATCAAAACCATAAAATATCAAAATGAAATATTTGATCACTTACATACCAAATTCAATTTTAGGTTTATTGTTTTATAGAATTATGTAAAACCCCTTACATAAATGACACTCATAACAATAAGTGATTATTTTTCCCATTATACCTATAATTTCATATTCTTTATTAAACCTTCAACATCTCCCAAAAATTTCCTCACTTATGAATCCTTTGTAAAATAAAACATTTTTTAATAATTATTTAAAAAAAATTAAATGGAATCATAATAAGGGTGATATAAAATTCTCAGTAAGTTTTAACATAAGCCTTAATAATTAAATTTCATCAGTAAGGGTAACATGAATATAAGATAAATGATGATATGATCAATTTTCATGATCATAACCAAAATAGAACACCTACCCATCAATACTTGGATATTAAATCATAAAACTTGAAATAAATCATTAATAAAGTATAATATTCCTAATAATCAATAATAATGATAAATGTGATATCATCCATTATAAAAGGAAACATTTATAACACATAGGGATTATAAATAAAATGTGTTGATACGTTTGGAAATAATCATAAATGAACCCTTATAGAACTTCAGAAATTGGAATAACAAGATTAATTAATTCTAGTATGATTATTGGGAAACCTAATCATTACTCGATGCATTATAGGGCTATCTATGTACAACAATCTTAAAAAACTGTATTGTGCTCACCCTTGAGCTATAATTAGTTTAGACCTTAATATATTTTGTATCAGTATCACTCGTGAGATATAATCGGGTTCAATCCTAAATAAACTATTTCAAATTACTATATAATGAATAAAATCCTAGGAGAAAAATCTTATAAACTCATGTGTAAAAAACTTTTTGATATTGAAATACTCTTTCCTTTTAAATACTCATTTTCAAAACATAAATCACCTAGAATAAGGAAATATTTTTTTTCATTAAATAAAACATGAAATATTATAAGGTAATCCAAAAACATAAAATAAATGTTATTGTAGTGGGATTCAAGAAGAGGGTTTTGATGGGGGTTTGGTTCTTAGTCTGTAGTGTTACAGGTGGTATGGGACCTCATCAGTGGATTCAAGATCAGTCTTAGGCTATTATGATCTGCCTTGATGTCTTTTAACAACTTTGAATTTGGTTTCAGACCAGATCTATGGATCTGGTGTATTGGTGGTCTGGTTTTTTCAGAACTATGGCACATGGCTCTTACCTGATTTATTTCCTCAGTGGTGGATCTGGGTTAGACCAGAAGCCGAATTTGGCTTCTTAACTAGTGGAATGATGGTGTTGGTGGTGTGATGGTTGTTTTATTTTATTATGACTGACAGGGCTCTCATTGGGGGCATTCGGTGTGCGGGACATCTAGTGGAAGGTGGCTTATAGGCGATGGTGTCTGGTTCTTCGAGGATTTGGTTAGATGGTGTGTACATGTGGCGTGATGTAGTGCGGATGACATGGTGGTTGTGTTTTCTTTTTTGGGATTAGGGTTTTTTACTGATAATGGGTTTTGTACAAATGAGATTTTTTATATATGTATGTTTGTATATCTATGGCCTTCAGGCATGTAATGGGTTCTCCATAACCCCTTCAAAAGGGATATCTATTTTTATTTTTATTTTTACTTTTTTATATAGGGGATGGTCACCAAACTTTTTAAATAATGTAAATATTTCCCTACTTAACATGATTGAACTATAAAAAGGAAATAGTTTCCATGAAAATCTCTTAATAAAAATAATAATATATCCATATAAATATTTAGTATGGTATCATTAAAAAATATTCCAATAAATTATAAGTAACATCAATTCTTCTTAATGTTCATGAATATAATTACCATTAAAATATCACTAAAAACATTCTTGAAAAAAATATCAATTTTTACTTTTGAAGTCACATTTAAAAAAATATAGAATATTGTGAAAAACAATCTCTAAAAACAATCTTGTAAACTTGTAAAGGCATATAAAAATAAAATAACAGTCCGGATGGTGGGGAAATCCATTCATTTTTTAAAATTTTAAAAATAAAAAATCTTTTAAAACATTTTTTAAATGGACTCTAAAGTGACCCATTTAGAAAATATTTTGAAATTATTTATTTTAAAAAAAATAAAATATGTAAAAATATTATGTAAAATATATTTATTAAATGATTTTTAAAAAAAAAATTTGAATTTTTTTTGAACATGGATATGGAAGAGAAATATTTTCATTCAAAAAAAAGATACAAGATCAACATAACTTGTAAAAAAACTTCCATTATGTTTTCAAAAAATAAGATATGGAATGGAAATTAAAAATCTAAACCATATTCACAGATATAGGATAATAAAATATAAGTTTTTAAAGAAAATAAGAGCTTATTATTTCCTCCCAAGGAACCTTTAACATTAAAAATTCTGAAAAGAAAAGAGATTGAAACATAAAGCTGTTTCTACTTTGCTAATTCATTAATCATAATCCAAATAAAGAGTTAAATCTGATGAATCTTTAAATATCATGGAAATAATTAAATTCATGATATATCGTATAAAATAGAATGATATTAACCTCATAAAAAATATTGGTTCACATCATAAACATATGTCTCAAGGAAAGTGAATTAGAGATGAATAACCCTTACCAAGATCATATCACTGTAATAAGAATTAATCAATAGGTATATTGGGAATAAAAAATTTAAATCCATAAAAAACTAGTGGAAATATATAATAAAACAATATATATTTAAATTCTCACCTAACCATGGCATAACAAGGGTAATGAAAAAGATTTATAACCTAACATAAGGAAATTGAGTTAAGAAATCCTATACCACTTGGTAAATTTAATGTAAAATTAAATTAGATCAAATAATTAAAATTACAACATGAAATATCATGAATTATGAATAATTCATGATATAACATGTAAATTGGTAGTATATAAACCATATAAAATAAATTAGGTGTAGAATAATAAAAAATTTCTCAATAAAAATGAATTGATACGAAATCTCATACCTTCTGTCCAACTCATCATGTACATTATTTATCTTCTTGAATAATAAATTTATTTTAATTATTTAATTTTTTTTAAAAACCATTTTAAATGTTTTTTTATCATTTTATTTCACTTACTAGCATTTTATAAACAATTAGTTAATTATTTTTATTTACATCTGATGTTTATAAAATATTCAATTCAAAAGTCCAAAATGAATTTGGTAGTTTGGCTATGGTAAAAGTGTTCATTATTCCATGATCTAAAAAATAATAATCATTACATAATTATAATTTTTATATATAAATTATACTTTTAAATCCAATAATTAAATATTCATATGAAAAATGATCTACATTACAATCATTGAAAAAGTTGGTTATACATACGCATGAGTAACGATTCGATTTTTTAACGATCATTATGGAAAGAATGTAAGTATTATATTATATTTTCAGAAATATAATTATATTATAAATACCATACTATCTATTTAAACATAGTTATATACATCATCCATGTGATGTGGTGATTAAAAACAAATCATGTTTCTTTGTGGAGGTGGCAGTCCACATGTATGCACAAATGACATTATCATTCTTCAGTGAATGGAAAGGTAAGAAAATAAATGATATATTATATTTTAAGAATGATAAATATGTAATTAATATAATATATAACATTAGTTTCATCATTATAACCAACTGTGAGATGTGGGGATGGAAAACTAATTACATCGGTTCATGAGGCGGTATTCTGTTATACACATGAATGATGGATTCAGTTCCCATTTTTTGGAGTTTGGACATGAATATATGTCATTAAATTAAAATTTTATCATAAAATTATATGGTATATACTTATTTTATTATATATAAATTATTTTATAATATTATAAAGATGTGTAAGAATAAATAATATGAAAATACTTAGTTAAGAATCATACCTCTTATTCAGACAACCTCATTTTCATTAAACCTTCAGCTATCTAAGATTTTTATTATACTAAAACATATAACTCTATAATATGGGTGGGGATTTTAGTATTGTAATTAGGTATGTATTTTTGGAAAGAGATGGTTCTTAATGTGTGATGAAATTAAAAGTATAGTTTCCCTTTTACATGAGAGAAGTGTAAAATCCCTTGTATTTATAGAATAATAAAATTTCATATCTATTAATATTTTTTAATTTAATTTTAAGGTTTGTTTAAATGGTAAACTATGTACGCAACAATGGGTTTCACTGAAATCTTATGTTTCACACAACAATGAGTTATACCAAAAAATAATACAATAATAATTTTATCATTTTAGATAGTAGTTAATGCCAAACCGTTGTCTTGGTGGGAATGAACATAATTAACAATATTATGATTTTACATATTTGTAAAATGTTTTTAATTTTATGAAATGAATTTTAGAGGCTAAAATAAGAATGAATCCAACTTTAAGCAGAAAATACTCTAATATTTTTAAAAGGTCATTTTACTGCATTTTGTTGGAGAAACATTTTTAAAAGTAGTTTTTTCACTTTTATATGTTTTATATGATAAAATAAAATTCTTTTTTCGAAGTGGGAGATCAAAATTTACTTTTGGTATTTTTCTGATAAAATTCATTTCATAATTAACATTGAAAAATACTGGATTTTATTTCAAAACTGCCTTTTTGTATCATTTATTTATATAGTTATATTTCATTTATAATTGGTTTAAAATTATAATTGCATTATGTTTTTATCATTTAATACAATTATGGTCATTGTAAGCAATTTCACATTTTAATTGGACATAAACTCATGTCAATCTTATATAGTTCTTACTTCTTAAAAACCCCTTTATAGTTTTGACAATAGAAATTAATTTTAAATTAATTTCTTTCAATTCTATATTTTGAATTTTGAAAATAGGATTCCATATTTAGAATCATAAGGTCCAAATTATATCTACCTTTTATTTTTTGGCATTATAAATAGTAACTTCGGTAAATATTTTTATTTACTATGGTTAAAGGGTAAATAAGGTAAATAAGGTTACAAAAATAATATTATAATAATTAAAACAACCCTAAAAGTGTTATAATCCTATTGGATGAGATATGTCCTAAAATGACTATACATAGGATGAAATTTTTTCATTTGGGAGCCTCTTGGGTGTGAAAATGATATTTTATAATATTTAATTTAAAGAAAGAGGAAATATTTAATAAACAAGTATCGTTTAATAAAAAAAATAATATAGAATTATATAATTGATATCTTTAACTATAAATATTCCTTGTAAACCTAAATATAATTTATATATCATGTTATTTTATTTATAATTTTTAAACATGAAATAAATAAATATATTTGTGACATAATGATGATGTAGTGATTACCTTATTGATGAAAGATTCAAATAAATGATATTATAAATATTAAATTTAATTTAATTTGAACATTTTGATTCCATCCAAAAAATGGATTACATTTACATGTTTCTGATGATTTAATGCCTTTTTAAAGTAATAAATTTGTTATGACTTTAAAGAAATTAATTACCAAATAGTGTTGAAATTGACATAAATGAGTTTTTAAAATAAATACTACTTTATTAAATGATATAATAGTCCTAAAAATCTATGATTTGGACAAATAAATTATATAATGTTAAAAATATCATTAATGATCCACTTATGGTTCTATTGGTATTTTATAGTAACTATAGTAACTATATATTATGAAAATACAAGAAGACATGGTAAACGTTAATGTTTTTACGTAAAGGTTTAAACTAATATATAAGGTTATTTTGAGACCAAAACTTGTATAAAACCTATTTTTGAGATTACTTTGACCCATAATAATATTATCCTCGAACTATATCACTTTAGAACTATTATAATTTGAAAATAAATTTATAATAAAATAACATTTCATGACTTTCTGAAAGTGCCCCTCCAACCTCTTACAAAAGGCCAAAAACTCCACCCACTTAATCAAACCTCTAAATCCTATTGTATCTTCTAAATTATAATAAAATAATCTCAAAACATACCTCCATTACTTATATAGTCCACACTTTTGTCATAAATCCATCCTAAGGATTCCTTTTGTGAAAATCAAAAGGGGATACTCAAAAGTGGTATTTGTTTTATCAGTTCTTCCAAAATTATTTTCTTATTCTACATCTAATTCATATGTCATTTCCATAATTTATTAATAAATAAATTATAATATACATGAATATATTTTATTATAGTTATTTTACAACCTTATACCTTCTTTTATCCATCCTACGAATAATAATATCACCATGTCTGCGTACGTACGACTTACTGTCTCTACGCTGTGGTGTAAATTTTTATTCAACAAGACTTAATTTGGGTGGATATAATGATGCGTCTAATGAATATAAATAATGAATATAACATGATAATTATTCTTCATAATTAATATACCATCAAATTAAATATTGTTTGACCATTAATTTAATGATATCGTCGCTCATGCATATGTACGGCCTACAGTTTCCACGATGTGATGAGATTCATTCTATATGATCTTCATTAAAACAAAATTATATAAATGTATAGAATGAATAAATATGATATATGTTATATGTATATTTACACTAAGCTTACATGATTAATTTTTACAACATAATTTTATGCTTTCCATAATGTGTAAATACGATAATTTCATTTGAGGAAGTTTAGACTACCGCCCCTCAAAGTGATATGAATCATTCATTCCACACAAGGAATGTATAAAGGATCGAGTTAATGAAATTATTTAACATATAGATCATAGATATTAAAATATAATAATAATAATATACTTATGTGTCATTTAGATTTCATTCATTCAATATGACAAAGAAATGAAAGTAGCGTTCATACGTACATACGACCAGCCATCTCCATGAACAGTGAATTTCATTTATTATCTTCAAATGTTATGGGATATTATAAATTAATATATACTTTATATATATGATATTTAAATCATGAATAATATTCTTGTAGATGATTTACTTATGAGCACATGGACTAGTGACATCAGACAATGTTCATTTTTGACTCATGAACCGATTATCGACAAATCATCCAACATGAACTCGAATAATTAACTAATTATTATAACATGGTCATAAGTGATGTAATGGGCACAATAAACATGAAAAATGTTTTTAATAAAGTGAAAAGTATCAAAGGATTATTATTTAATAAGTTAAATAATGAACAAGACAAATTAGACTCAAGGTAAGGGACTTTGTCTATATTTTCTTTTCATTGAGGCATGTTTTAGTTCATACAAGACCTTATTTTATACAATTTTTAATCAACCCATTTTACTTGTAATCATATTCAACAGTTTTCAAAAGGAATTATTTTTCTATGAAGTATTTTACTAAATGACAAACAAGAATGTTTTTTAATTTATGTGATGATAATGACTTCTCCACCACTACAACCATTATTTGATATTTGGCTCTATTAACAAGCTGTAATGTTTTTAAATGAAATATAAATATTATATACCCTTTTAAAATATTGTTTTATTGAAACTGGTTTTGATAAAACATTGATTATATCAATATCTTTAAATTATATCTTGTGATTGCAATGTGGAAATTTTATCTTTCCTTTATGCTTGTTTTAGGTGTTATGATTATGTTATGGTTCATGGAAATTGTTTATGTATACTGGTGGTTTTGTGATAAACCGAGGGAGGGTGAGCCTAATATATCTCTCCAATGCATTGGGTAACATTATGGAGTTAAATTTTAAGGATTATATGAAGATATTTTAATAATATACTATGATAAGTATTCCAAATATAACCATGAAGGTTACTCCTTATGCGGTTGTGATAGCTAAACTGTAAGAATGTTAGGGGTTCTAAAAGTTACTGTTATGATTTTTGATTTCTATGAGTTATTAATAAATCTTATGATTTCATGAGTTGTGTTAAAGACCTTATGTTTTATGTGTAAAAATTATGATTTCATTGATTTTTATGTATTCATGGACTAATGTTTTCATTCCTTATTTTATATCCATTACTATGCTTTTTACGTTGATCCCAAGTTTTTGAAAAGTTTTTTCACAAGGTATAAGTATGTGTAAGAGAAAGGAATAATTCAAGAATATTTTTATCAAGAAAATAATTCTTGTTTTATAAAGAGTTGTATTGTTTAAAAAAATTAAATAGAGTAGAAGTGTCTACATTGTAATATTTGAGATATAATATAATAGTTATGGCCTCATTATCTAAAAATTGAATCCTTAAAAAGACCCACAAAGTGAAAGAAAGTAAATTTTTGGTTAAAAATCATGATTATATAATGTGTAAGGCTGGGTCATTACAGTTGGTATCAGAGGTCAGTTTAGATAATTTTAGAGGGTAGGGTGATATTTAAGCATAATTTATATGTTTTATATAACCACAATGGTTATCATATTAGAAAGAGTTGTAATTATTTTAGATAAATTTAATGAGTTTGAGATAACATGAATAATTATATCTTAGTGTTTATTCTCCTCATATGATAGTATTGGATGATTTTATTAATATAATCACAATAACCTTTTTGGTTTTAGTAAATGGCTAGATATTGTAGGTGCCAAAGTAACAATGGATGTGAAAGAAACTGTGGTTGTTTTTTGAGTAAGCAATAGAATGAAATGGGGGATGTAATGGGAACTCTTGCAGTTATTCTTAAATAACAATCTAAGTTCATTATTTAACACTTGAACCTTGGTGATTTTTCTAAGGAATCATATATGTAAGAAACAAAACCCTATGGATGTTCAAGAAATAATCATAAAGGTAAGTATATTCCACAAAATATGTGTCAAGGATGTGGAAGGAAACACCTAGGGAATTGTTTTAATGGAATTAGAAGATGTTATAGATGTGGACATGATGGTCGTAAAGAAATATCCCATCAATGAAAAAGGAAGTGTTTAGTGGGCTCCAGGATAGGGAAACAAGTTCTTTTCATGTTATCAATTGAATTTCTTAAGTGTAGGAAGTATGGTAATTTTGAAAATAGATGTCTAATAAAGATGGTTTGGGATTGGGATAAGTAAGACCCTAAAAATATATGTTCATAAATACCTAATTCTATTCCAATTGATGGTGACAAAACTTAAAATGAAATATGAAAGGTACAGTTTATTTCTGGTCTCATGTTTTGAAATTATTGAATCTTAGGACATGATTCATGTTTTCTATTTGTAGGAAAAAAGTATAAAGGATTAATATTAACAATATTGGTTAGGGTATCAGTAATAATGATGAATTATTAAGAAGTTTACATATAAGGGACTCAAGTGTTATGGTATATTTTTTTATGATAAAACATTTGAAATTATTTATGTTCATTTGATTATGAGATTACATTGGAATACTTTTTCTTGTATGTGTAACCCTGTAAATTTTTATGTGAAAATGTTATTCGAGGAAGATTTATATTTTATTTTATGGACATAATTATAAAGTAATGGATAACCATTAAATGATATTTTATTTTGAGGTAATTATGAGATATTACTTTTTGTGATGAAAAATGAAGGACATGAGATAAACATTGAGATTAAACTAGGTTATGATTATTTTCGAAGCATTTATGTAATTTTTGGAATGATATATGAATTATATAGCTTTAGAAAAATGGATACTTGCAATATGGGTGACAACCCATCATGTCATACAAGGCCTTGGGAATTGAACCCACAACTGAAGTGCGATAAGGCTTTATCTCCTACCACTGGACAACATGAAGTCCCTAGTTAGTATGGTTTATTATTTTTAGTTATATTTTTTTAAGGATCAAGAGTAATTTTAGTTTGTAACTTATTTTTTATCAAATGTATATCCTTAGTATAGGAAAATAATGTGGTGATTAAGTGATAAATGTTATTTTGGAAGACGTTCGCTCATTTGGGAACACTATATGCTTTGGGAAAATAGAATACTATTGGATTTTATTTTGAGGAGTATTGGTTGGATTTTATTATGTTAGAATCTATGTTTTTATTATGAACATATGTAGATTTTGATTATTTATGGAAATTATTAACCTATCATGGAGAACATCTGATTAGATTAATTACATTTAAGTATGAAACTTTAAGAGTAGTTGATGTTATATCTTGATAAATGTTATGATTTATCATGGAATACTATCTTATCAAATCATTCTGAATTTTGGGTTTTAATCTTAGTTTGAATTATTTTGAATAATTTTAAGGACAATTGTTTATTTAATTGTTTTTGTTGAACTTTGGGTGTTCTTTGTTGAATTTTGGAGAATAAGAGTATTATTTATTTATATATAGGATTATTCTTTTTGGGGATAATATGATCTTGTACTAACCATTTTGTTTTTGGATAATGTCTAAAGATATGTTAAATATATAGTTCATATTTTTTGTATTACTTTATTCTCAAGAAATGTATTCTAGTCGTTCGGGTGTGACCAAGTTATCTTGAATACTCATCATTTGGATAAAAGATAAGTTTGTGGTAGATATTATATTAGAGGATAAAACTCTACTTGAAAAGTAATTATTTTTAATTATGTTCTTAGTTAATCTAGTAAAAAATTCCTCAACTTTATGGAAAAGACCATAAAAAATTGATTAATTTTATTACTAGGAAATCAAAGACCATTTAACCCGTCATAAGTTTATTGGTTTTTTGGTTGTTAACTTTCTCCTAATCATGTTTTCTATCACTCTCTATTAGAACAAGATGGTTATTTTCACTTCCATATCCATGATTTCTTACATAGAATCCTAGTATTTGTTATCTCATGTGACCTTTGTACTTATCTTTCTTTCTATTAATGTGATAGTTTTATTGACTCTTTTTCTGGTGTGTGATTTTCAATGAAGTTTTTGAGCCCAATTTTAAAATTGTGAGGACGCAATTTCCAAAAAGGTGGAATTATGTAACATCCCAAGTATTTATAGAAACATAAAAATTCATATCTATTGATATTTTTGAATTTCATGTTAATTTAAGTTTAAATGGGACACTATGTATGATATCGTACTCGACACAAAGCAATGGGTTTCTCCAAAATCTTAATTTTCAAACAACACAAAGTTATGCCAAAAATTAATACAATAATATTTTTATTGTTTTAAATATTAGTTAATTCTTATTCGTTTTATTGTCAAGAATGAAATTAATTAACAATATTATGATTTTACATATTTTTAAAATGTTTTTACATTTATCCAATGAATTTTAGAGGCTTAAAATGATAATGAATTCAATTTCAAGCATAAAATACTCTAATATTTTTAAAAGGTTGTTTTATATGAACTAGATGGATAACCTTTTTTAAAAATATTTTTTGTCGCTTTTATATATTCTATATGATAAAATAAACTTATTATTAAGAAGTGGGATGTAAAGACCCATAAATTTCAAGGAATTATTTATAAATACTTTGTAATTTTATGATTTAGTGGCTTCTGACGGCGCTTGATTCCGAGGCCCGGTGTGCCCGAAATAAATTTCCGAAATTTAGCTCGGGTACGTTCAATGAACGAACGAGCAGGTTTTTATAACTTTTGAACTGGTGATCGAATTTAAAATCGGAGGGCACCCATGAACTCGCAGCACCAGTAATTTCTTAAGGGGACACTTACCGTAGCTGTGTTCTCAAAATAGGAGAAGATAATTTTTGGGGGTTTGTTTAAGAAATAAATAAAAATTTGTCGGAACAAATTTTTATTTCTAAAGAAGGTTAGAGAAGTGGGGCCCACACAAGCCCCACCTTTTATTTCCCTCTAATCTCTTTAATATTCCCTCATTAATTTGGAGAACCTCCATTAAATTCCAATCTCTCCATTAAATTATGTGAACCCATAATTTAATAAGGATCCTTCCTCTTTCCTCTTTTTTATTTAACCGCTGACACGTTTAATAATGGGGAACCTTCTCCCTCCCGTCTTTAATTAATTGACATCACGTTTTATTTAATGAGTTGAGTTAATTTGGCAGAGTTTCCTTGCGTGATTAATAGAATAATAGGAGGAACTTATTATATAATTAAGGAGGAGAGCTTCGTTGTGTGAGGAAGAATGTCGGCCTCCGACGAAGAACGACCAAGAATGCTGGTTCCTCGGAGATCGATAACGCGCCACCCTTCCCCTACTCCGCGACAAGAAACGAGATGTTGCTTCCTCCTCAGCGCACTCTAATGACGGCTACGAACCCTTTTCCCCAGGACGCCGTGTACCGCGACGCCGACGATCATCTTCCTTGTTGAGGTAGGGGTTAACTACGTTCATGATTAATTTAACGTTCTTCATTAAATAAATTGGATGCTTGTTATTGACATAACGGGAGGAGATCGGACCGCACCAACACAGCTAATCCTCCTCCCCTTTAATTTTTTGATCATTTTTTAACTTGCGGTGAAGGCAGTGTGGTGCCATTACACCGCGCTGGAAGAAAAACGGACCATGGCCAGAGTGGGCCACGGTGGAGGTGCGTGGCTCCGTCGCGCCGTGCCGGTGAGACCAATAGAAGTCGCGGCCAGGATTGGGCCATGGCGGAGGGGCGTGGCACCATCATGCTGTGCTGGACTAATAGAAGCCGCGGCCTAAGGCCGTGGTGGCTTCTCAAAGGGGCGGCCAGCCGAGCCGACCCACGGCAGCACCTGAAGGCGGGACCCGCGGGGGTCCCGTGGTCCTAGAAAAGGTCGGCCATTCGGCCAGCCGTTTCAACAAATATGGGGTAGCACCTCCTTTGCGCCCCGCTCGGCCAGCGCCGAGCCGCCCGCACTGGGCCGGACCGCCCGCGCCGGGCCGGGCCGTTCGCACCGAGCTGGGCCCCCAGTGCCAAGTAGGGCCGCGCCGGCTGGCCCGGGCCACGCCCAAGCGGGTCATACCCGCACCCGGGATGGATCGTTCCAGTTCGGGCTGACCCAGGAGGTATCGGGTCGGGTCGGAACGGGCCCGAACCCCCTATTTTCAGGATGTTTCGTTCAAACACCTATAACATGGGCTAAGAAACTCCGATCGACATACCGTAAGTTGTGTAGGGATCCTTGGATCGAGACTGTCGTTTCGGTATATTACACATAGGGTTTAGGTGAACTTTGGGTATGGCCAGGTTGGTTCGATCACGAAACCAACCGGGCCCTCGGAGCGGAAACGCTTATAACATGAGCTCCAGACGTCCGATTGACGTGCTATCGACTTTTTTGGATTACTCTTAGTGATAAGTTTCTTTTGGATTACTCTGCTTGAGGTTTGGATGCAGCTGGGGTATGGTCGGGTGGGTTTTAGCTTAAAAACCAACCGGACCCCTCGAATAGAAAAGCCAATAACTCTCAGACCGGGCGTTCGATTGACATGCCGTCTGTCGTGTTGGGTTTCTTTTGACGAGACATAACTTTGGTATACATAAACTTTGGAATTTGTGAAATTTGATGTATCGAACCCCTTGGATCGAGGAGTGGACCCTCCCAAAATCGAGCCTACTATGTGCTGGAACCCTAGAGGTGGCTGCGACTGCGACGATGACGACTGTACTCGGATCCTCCATGGGTTAGGCAGCAAGGACGACTGTACTTGGATCGTCCATGGGTTCGGCAGCGAGGAAGACTGTACTTGGATCATTCGTGGGTTCGGCAGTGAGGACAACTGTGCTTGGATCCTTCGTGGGTTCGGCAGTGACGACGACCGTACTGGGATCCTCTGTGGGTTCGACGATGAGGACTACTGTTCTTGTATCCTACGTGGTTCCGACAGTATTTGACCTCTGTACTTGTATCCTGAGTGGGCCCGGCAGGGTAGCTGGTCTTGTGTCCTTTGTGGCTCTGACATCTTAGCTGGTCTTGTATCATATGTGGGTCCGATAGCTTAGATGAATCAGTGGCTACATCTGATCACCTCTATTGCCTTATAAAGTGTATTCCTAGGTGAGCTGAGTCTTGATTCTCAATCGTTATCATTGATGTGATTGACCTACTTTCCTGTGTGGAATAGGTTGTGTTGTTTCTATCTGGACTGAGTTGTGCTATCCTTTGTGGACTGGTCGGTTCTTGGGCACAATAGATGGAGACAAACTGTAACTGATGACTTAGGTATATGTATGGTCATTTACCTAATTAGTGTTGTTGATACTTAGTGATTGTATATTTCCTTTGTGGTTTATCCTTCATGGATTCTGAGAGATCTTCGGGGGTCTCGGGGTCTCTACTGAGTATCGTATAGTCACCCCTACACGGGATATGCCCACACTACAATATGTTGGATGTAGACGACGGACAACACTGGTCGAGGTGGAAGCCTGTAGAGCTGGACAGTACCCGGAGGTGGACCACTTGGTGAGATGTACGTGGAGCGGACGGTTGGATCCGAGGAGCTGAGGAGACTATTTGTACCCACCCTTCAGGTGGGATTTCCAGAGAACGACTTGGTGCTGCTGTTTTTACTTACTATTGTTGTACTTTCCTTTCAGTTGTACTGTACTTTCAGTTGGGTTTGTATACTGTCCCAATTACTTTTCAGTACTTACTTGTACACGGTTTTACTTATTTCTTACTTCACTTGTGTACTTTTTTGTTCTCTTGTTTACTTTATAAAAAGTCAATGCCTTCCCCTTTTTATCAGGATTTACGACTTTGGTGCTAGTCGCCATCCCCTGGCCTATGGAAGGCGGGCTTGGGGTAGTCATGGCACGGGCCCTGAGGACGAGTCGTGAAAAATTGGTATCAGAGGGGTCGGTCTTACCGCAGAACTTCGGACTCTGATAATTACTTCTCTGTGAAGCAATAGTGTTAATAGAATTGAGTGTGGTTTTTAGTTTAGGGAGTCCGGTGTTGGTGCAGCGGCTGAAATATCCATACACAGGGACCCTGACTTCTGATTTCTGACTCAGTGTATGAAAACATTTATTGCATGTGTGTTTCAAAAGTTTTTCTTGTGATTACTTTGTGTCATCTCACTAGGTATACTGTATTAACCATGGCACACCTGTTTCTTTTCAGGATGGCCCCATGAAGGCAGCCATCTAGGGTTCCTAGTTACATGCGGGATGACAGCCCACCGAGCGATGAGGCCTCGGTACAGGGCCCCATTACAACGGAGGCACCGCCATTACCTCTACCCGTCGAGCCATGGATGCTACCCGCCCCAGCGGCAGAAATTGCATGTTGCCTGAGCACATTGCACGAGTTTCAGAGGTAGTGGCTACCCAGGTTCCGCAGAGAGATGGATCCTCAAGCAGCTGAGGATTGGCTGGAAGCTATCGTCAGAGTCTTCAGATTGGTAGGGACACCATCAGACCTCATGGTTATCCTTGTTGCGAGTCTCTTTCATGCAGCAGCAGGTAGATGGTGGAGCCTGATGCTCTAGGTGAATGATGAGGCATCTCTTATTTGGATGGACTTAGAGAGCCTCTTTCACTCAGAGTTTGTTCCAGCCACCCTCTGTGCGGTGCGCATCCAGGAGTTACTAAAGCTGCGGCAGGGCATCAAGTCAGTAGCCCAGTACTCTGCGAGATTTACCGACCTCTCGCGCTACTCCACGGACATGGTACGGGACCCATTCTTCCAGGCCCGGACCTTTGAGTAGGGAATGAGGCATGAGATCAGGGATTCGATGATCTCCCTCAACATCCCGACGCAAGTGGGGGTGCTGGAGAGAGCACTCCTAGTGGAGAGTTTCCTCGCTGGGTAGTCACCAGCGGCGAGACCCTCCGCAGGACGACAAGTAGCGGAGTCTTCTACAGCCGAAAGTAGACAGCAGATGCAGGGGTCCAAGCAGACCAGGCCATCAGGTGGGCAACCATACGATACAGGTTCGGCTATGTGGGGCACATGGCATAGAGCCAGCCATACGATGAGCAAGCAATGCTATGCATGAGGCGAGTAGGGTCACATGTCTCAAAACTGCCCGACCTGCCCTGCAGATGAGCAGTAGGCGGTAGAGGGACCTCCCTAGCAGAGGTTCGACCATGGTGGTCTGCCGGGGGCAGGAAGACGTGGCAGAGGGTCTGGCCTAGCAGTAGGTGGTGGACGACGTTTTGAGGCCCAACCACCACCACCACCTAGAGGACCACCTCGACTGCAGGGAATGGCTGGATAGGGGAGAGCTCAGCTTCAGGATGATAAGGCCCATGACCTGAGAGCTCTAGGAGTATACGGGTAGAAGCGGGACTAGCTCCAAGCAAGTATACTTTTGTTCATGTTGCTTGTATCTTGGTTAATTTCATTGTTTATGGAATCTTTGTGTCTTTGTACTTTGAGATGCAGTAATAAAAGACACTTGTTCTTGTGACGTTTTTTTCCTTGTCCTTTTTATGTGGTTGATACTGAGAGGTTCCGGTTAAAACCACTGACTTGACCCTCACTTTTGATATTCCTACTAGAGGAGACCTAGTGACCACATAATGCTTCCAACAGTGTGACTAGACCCTTGGAGGCGAGAGTAACGGTTGGATATCTTGGTAGTAGCGTGCAGGCCTTATGACGTCGTCTGTGGCATGAAATTGAACTGTTCATGTTAGGAATGACTGTATTAGGCAAATAACGTGTTTCATCAAGAGGATAAGATAAACTTTCTATTTTCGGAAAAGGAGGAATCATAGCAGCTCTTGTGGGATGTAAGAGAACAGGGGTGTATTCGAGTTCTTTAGAATGGCCAGTCACACCCATGGTTTATTGAGCGAATGGTTTATGGTCTTCTCTAATCTCAAAAGTCTCAGGTGTGTCCTCTCATAGAAGAACCAGGACCTGATACTAAGTCATTTACTTGAGTTCCACGGGGAAAATGACTTGAGATATTCTATACTCCTGATAAGGGGAACGTTGTAGTTGGGTTCGTTTCACGATGCCTCACTTGTCAGTAAGTGAAGGAAGAGCACCAGGTACCTGCAGGCTTGGTACAGCCCTTAGAGGTCCCAGAGTGGAAGTGGGATGGGATATCCATGGATTTCGTGATGGGGCTTCCACGTACATCCAGAGGACACAACACCATCTGGGTGATCATAGACTGACTCACCAAGTCGGCCCACTTCCTACCGATCAGAGAGCAGGGCTCAGTAGATAGCTTGGAACGCCTCTATGTTCAGGAGATCGTATGGATTTAGGGTGTTCCATCACCTATCTTCTCAGATTGAGATGCTCTCTTTACATCCTGGCAATAGAAGGGGTTACAGGAAGCTTTCGGGATGAAGCTACACCTGAGCACTTCTTTTCATCCTCAGACAGATGGTCAGATGGAGAGGACCATTCAGACACTTGAGGACATGCTCCGTGCATGTGTCTCTGTCTTTTGTCACAGCTGGGAGGATCACCTACCCTTGGTAGAGTTTTCGTACAACAACATCAACCACTCCATCATCGGGATGGCACTTTATGAGGAACTGTACAACCGACCTTGCATATCACCTCTGTGCTGGACTGACCTAGGGGAGTCAGCACTTGTAGGACCAGAGGTAGTTCGGACTACGACGAAGAAGGTGCAGGTCATCCAGGAGTGGATGAGGACTACACAAAGAAGAAAGAAGTCTAGTGCTGATAGGAGGTGGAGACCACTGGAGTTCTAGTATGGAGACCACGTTCTCTTATGGGTCTCACCTCAATATGTATTACGGAGATTTGGCCGTGGTAGCAAGTTAACTTCGCAATTCATTGGGCCTTTTTAGGTCCTCAGCAAGATAGGCGAGGTGGCTTACCTCCTGGCCCTTTTACCTCAGTTGCACCGGGTGCACGACATCTTCCACGTATCTCAGCTAAGGAGATACGTGCACGACCCGACACATATCATCGACCACGGGGAGTTGGACATCGATGACGGGGTGACTTTTGCGGAGGTCTCAGTGGAGATCAAGGACCAACCGGAGCGGGTCCTACATGGATGGTCGATACCTCTGGTGTGCATTCGTTGGTAGCATGGGAACCTTCAGGAGAGCACTTGGGAGAGGGACGCTCAGATGCATGCTCAGTACCCTCTTTTATTTCCCACGTTTATGTTGTAACTTTATGGAGACGTAAAGCCTTGAGGTGGGAGTAATTTAAACACCCAGAAATTTCAAGGAATTTTTGTTTATAATACTTTAGAATTTTATGAGTCTGTGGCTTCTGATAGCGCTTGATTTCGAGGCCTGGTGTACCCGGAATCAATTTCCAAAGATTAGCTCGGGTACGTTAAGTGAACGAAAGAGCAGGTTTTTCTAACTTTTGAACTGGTGCTCG
Organism: Viscum album; assembly: GCA_963277665.1. Taxonomy (NCBI): domain Eukaryota; kingdom Viridiplantae; phylum Streptophyta; class Magnoliopsida; order Santalales; family Viscaceae; genus Viscum; species Viscum album. The sequence goes on along the minus strand of OY728134.1, from coordinate 129,080,602 downwards.
GATTTAAAATCCAAGGTCACTGATTAACTTGCAGTGTCGGTAATTTCTTAAGGGGACACTTACCATAGTTGCGTTCGCAAAATAAGAGAATATAATTTTTGGGGGTTTATTTAAGAAATAAATAAAAATTTGTCGGAACAAATTTTTATTTCTAATGAAGGTTAGAGAAGTGGGGCCCACATGAGCCCCACCTTTTATTTCCCTCTAGTCTCTTTAATATTCCCTCAATAATTTGGAAAACCTCCATTAAATGACAATCTCTCCATTAAATTATGTCAACCCATAATTTATTGTGGAACCTTCCTCTTTCCTCCTTTTTATTTAACCGCAAACGCGTTTAATAAAGGGGAACCTTCTCCCTCCCTTCTTTAATTAATTGACATCACGTTTTATTTAATGTGTTGAGTTAATTTGGGAGAGTTTCCTTGCGTGATTAATAGAATAATAGGAGGAACCTATTATTTAATTAAGAAGGAGAGCTTCGTTGTGCGAGGAAGAACACCGACCTCCGATGAAGAACGACGATGAACGCCGGTTCCTCAGAGGTCGACGACGCGCCACCCTTCCTCTTCTCTGCGACAAGAAAGAAGACACTGCTTCCTCCCCGGCGCACTCCGATGACACCTACGAACCCTTTTCCCCACAACGTCGTGTACCGCAATGTCAACGATCATCTTCCTTGTTGATGTAGGGGTTAATTACGTTCATGATTAATTTAACGTTCTTCGTTAAATAAATTGGCTGCTTTTTATTGACATAAAGGGAGGAGATCGGACCGCACCAACACGGCTGATCCTCCTCCCCTTTAATTTGTTTATCCTTGTTGAACTTGTGGCAAAGGCGACACAGTTCCATTGCACCACGCGGGAACGAAAAAAGACCACGGCCGGAGTGGGCCGCGGTGGAGGTGCGCTACGCCATCGTGCCCTGCCGGTGAGACCAAAGGAAGCCGCAGCTAGGATAGGGCCATGTCGGAGGGGCCCAGTGTCATCGCGCCGCGCCGGAGTACCAAGGGGTCGTGGCTGGGGAGGGCCGCAGCAGAGGGGTGCGGCGTCGTCGCGCCGCGCCGGTCGGACAGAAGTCACGGCCTAAGGCCGCGGTGGCTTGTCAAAGGGGCGGCTGACCGAGTCGGCCCCCAGCGCCACCTGAAGCCAGGACCCGCGGGTGTCCCGTGGTCCCAACAAAGGTCGCCCATTCGGCCGGTCGTTTCCGCAAAAAGAGCGCGGCGCCCCATTTGTGCCCCGCTCGGCCAGCGCAGAGCCGCCCCGCTCGGCCAGCGCCGAGCTTCCCGCGCTGGGCCGGGCCACCCACGTCGGGCCGGACCACCCGCGTTGGGTCAGGCCACCAGCACCGGGCCGGGCCGCACCCATGTGGGCCGGACCCAGACCTGGGACGGGTCGACCCAGTTCAGGCCGACCCAGGGGGTATCGGGCCAGGTTGGACCGTGCCCGAAACCCCTATTTTCGGGCAGTTTTGTTCAAATGCCCATAACTTGGGATAAGAACCTTCAATCGATGCACCGTTAGTAGTTTAGGGATCCTTGGATCGAGTCGGTCATTTAGGTATATTACACTCAAGGTTTCGGTGAACATTGGGTAGGGCCAGCTTGGTTCGAGCATGAAACCAACCGGGCCCTCGGGGCCGAAACGCTTATAACATGAGCTCCGGACGTCCGATTGACGTGTCGTCAAATTTTTTGGATTCCTATTAGTGAGATGGTTATTTTGGATTACTCTGCTCGAGGTTTGGACTCATCTGGAGTACGGTCAGGTTGGTTTGATCTTAAAAACCAACCAGGCCCCTAGGACGGAAAATCCAATAACTCTCACACCAGGAATCTGATTGACGCGCCATTTGTCGCGTTGGGTTTATTTTAATGAGACGGAACTTCGGGAATCATCAACTCTTGACTTCGTAACAGTTGATGTATCGACCCCCTTGGCTCGAGGAGCGAACCCTCCCAAAATCGAGCATGTTGTGTGTGGGAACCCAAGAGCTGGCTGCGACTGCGACGATGATGACTGTACTTGGATCCTCTGTGGTTTCGGCAGTGAGGATGACTATACATGGATCCTCCATGGGTTCAGTAGGGAGGACGACTATACTTGGATCCTCCGTGGGTTTGGCAGTGAGGACTACTGTACTTGGATCCTCCATGGGTTCGGCAGCGATGACGACCGTACTGGGATCCTCTGTGGGTTTGACAACGATGACTACTATTCTTGTATCCTATGTGGGTCTGGTAGTATTTGACCTCTATACTTGTATCCTGGGTGGGTTTGGTAGGGTATCTGGTCTTGTATCCTTTGTGGGTCCGATAGCTCAGCTGATCTTGTATCCTATGTGGATCCGACAGCTTAGATAAATCAGTGGCTACATCTCATCATCTATATCGCCTTACGAAGTGTATACCTGTGTGAGCTGAGTCTTGATTCTCAATCATTATCATCGATGTGATTGACCTTCTTTCCTTTGTGGACTGGGTTGTGCTGTTCCTATGTGGACTGAGTTGTGTTATCCTTTGTGTACTGGTTCGTGCTTGGGCACGAAAGATGGAGACGAACTATAATTGATGACATAGGTATATGTATGGGCATATACCTAAGTAGTGTTGTTGATACTTCGTGATAGTATATTTCCTTTTTCGTATATCCTTCGTGGATTCTGAGAGACCTTCGGGAGTCTCAGGGTCCCTACTGAGTATCGTATACTCACCCATGCATGGGCTATGCCCGCACTACGTTGTGTTGGATGCAGACTACAGACAACACTGATTGAGCAGGAGGCTTGTAGATCTGGACGGTACCCGGAGGTGGAACACTTGGCGGGACATACACGGAGTGGACGGTTGGATCGGAGGAGCTAAGGAGACTATCTGTACCCACCCTTCAGGTGGGATTCCTAGAGGATGACTCGGTGCTAATGTTTTTACTTACTACTATTGTACTTTACTTTTAGTTGTACTTTACTTTCAATTGGGTTTGTATACTAGCTCATTTACTTTTCAGCACTTACTTTTACCCAGTTTTACTTAGTGCTTACTTCACTTGCGTACTCTGTTTTTCTCTTGTTTACTTTATAAAAAGGCAATGTCTTCCCCTTTTATCGGTACTTACGCCTTTGGTGCTAGTCATTAGCCCCTGGCCTATAGAAGGCGAGCTTGGGGTAGTCACGGAATGGGCCCCGAGGACGGGTCGTGACATGGGAATTAAAATTTACTTTTGTTATTTTTTCATAAAATACATTTTTAATGAATAGTGGAAAATAATAGATTTTAATTCAAAACCAAATTTTATTACAATTTATTTAAATTGATATATTATCCTTTTAATGGGTTTTAAAGTGTAATTGGATTATGTTTTTATCATTTAATCCAATTATGATCAATATAATTAATTTCAAATTTTAATTGAACAAAAAAACATGTCAATATTTTGATAGTTTTCACTTCTTTAAAACTTGTTTTCTTGTATTGACAACATGATTTAATTTTAAATTAATTTATTCCAATTATATGTATTGAATTTGGAAAATTTGGTTCCATATTTATAATCAAAAGGTCTAAATTATGTAAATAGTTACCTTTTATTTTTAGAAATTATGAATAGAAAGTTCAGTATTTTTTACCATGATTAAAGGGTAAATCTGGTAAATAGGGGTAAAAATAATATTATAATAATATAAAACTACCCTAAAATGTTTCTTAATCCTATTGTATGAGATATTTCTATCCATTATCATCCTTGGGGAGAACGATTGTCATTTGGGAGCCACTTGGGTGTGAAAATGACATTTTATAATATTTAATTTATAGAAAAAGGGAAATATAACATAAACATGTATCTTTTAATAAACCAATTTTAATATAGGGATATATAACTAATATATTGGACTATAAATAAAAATTGAAAATATAAAAAGATTTCCTACATCATGGAATTCTATTTAGAAATTTTAAAATAAAATTAATAAATTTATTAGTGACACAATGATTATGCAATGATTACCTTATTAATGAATGATTCCAATAAATGATATTATAAATATTAAATTAAATGTAATTTGAACCTTTATTATGCCATCCATGAAATTTTGGGAAAATATTTACATTTGAGGGATGAGTTAATTCTTTTGGTTTGATGGAATCAAGTTGTTATAACTTTAACAAAAATCAATTACTAAATAGTGTCAAAATTGACATAGACGAGTTTCTAAAATAAATTCTATTTCATTAAATGAAATCATAGTCCTGGAAATATAAGATTCATCCAACTGGCCTATATAATGCTAAAGGTTTCATTAATTATCCACTTATGGTTCTATTGGCATTTTCTAGTAAATATAGGCACCAAATATTGTGAAAATACTAGAAGACATGGTGAGAGTTAATGTTTTTAACTAAGGGTTAAAGCTAAATGATAAGGTTAATTTTGTAACCTAAACTTGTTAAAAACCTATTGGTTGAGAGGATTTAAACCCATAGTCATCTTTTCCTCTATATATATCACTTTTGATCTATTATAATTCAAAAATAAATTTATAATAAAATAATATTTCAATACATTCCTAAAGTGTCTCTCCTTCTTATAAAAGTCCACCACCACTACCCACTTACTCGCACCTCTCAAACCCATTGGCACGTCCAAAATTAGATAAAATAAGCTCCCAACATCCCTCCCTTCCTCCTAGAGGCGACAATTTTGGCATAAATCAATCTTATAGAGTCCTTTTGTGAAAATCAAAAAGAGATACTTAAAAATGAGGTATTTGTTTTATCACCTCTTTAAAAAATATCTTCTTCTACTTCCTCTTCTTAGGAAATTTCTATAATAAATTAATTAATTCAGTATAATCTACATTATTAGATTTTATTATAATTATTTTGAAACCTTATATCTCATTTTATCCATCCTATGAATAACAATATCATCATGTGTGCGTACGTATGGCTTACTGTCTCCATGCTGTGGTGTAATTTATTGTTCAAAAAGACTTAATTCAGATGGTATAATGATGAGTTTAATGGATTTAAATAATTAAAATAACATGATAATTATTTTTTATAATTAATATGTCATCCAATTTTATACTGTTTAACCATTATGTGAATGATATCATCACTCGTGCGTACGTACGGCGTACCATCTCCACGATGTGATGCAATTTATTCTACATGATATTCATTAAATAATGATTATATACATGAATGGAATGAATAAAAATAATATATATCATATTTATATTTCCACTATTATGTTATAATTTTTATTTACAACATACCTTTTTTCTTTCTACAATGTGTAAATATGATAATTTCATTTGAGTAAGTGTGGACTACCACCCACTCAAAGTGATATGACTCTTTCATGCCATATATAGAATGTATAAAGGATGGAGTTATTGAAATTATGTAATATATATAACATAGATATTATAATTTAATTATAATATATCTGTATATCATTTATTTTTCAATACTTTTATAATGCCCCAAGCTCACACTACCAGACTTGGTGCTAAAAACATGTTGTGTATTTTTTTTATAAGAGATAACAGAAAAATACACAGTATATTACACAATAGAGGACCTTCTATGGTCTATATTCAAGAGGATTAGATGCAACCTTTCCTTTATCATAGTAAAACATGGGTAAAATAAAAATATCGCGTGTTTTAACTCTAAAAGTGATAATGTCCAACTAACTTTTCTAAAACCTGTGAAAAAATAATTTGAAAACATAGGGTGAGATATTAAATATTCTCAGCAAGGTGTTTTAAGACATTTAATAATATAATCTACACAATTTACTTAAAATAAATATACTAACTTGAAATATATTTTCAAAACATGAAATTTTAAAAAAAATATTTAGAAAACCTTGCTTCTTAAAAATAATTATAGTTGATGAGACACTGGGAATTCTCCTTTGAAAATATTGATTTTATGGTGCTTTATTCTTAGATAATTAGCAACCCAAAATTAAATAGTAAAACCTAGGGCCACTAGGCATAACTCATGCAGAACATAGTCCCAATAATTCTTATGGGTTCCTCCCTATTTCATTACAATCATTATACTAGTTCCATTTATAAAAACATTTTCTTTCGAACTACCTTTCTCAGTTATAACCAAAAGCATTTCCAAACACTTAATTAGAATTATTTTCTTTCATGAAAATTATTTTTCTTTTAACGTGACATAAATTTTATATTAAAAGGGTTTTCTAAAACCAATTGTAAAATATCATTCTTGTATTATTTATTTCTATTTGAAACCCATATTTTCATGAGAATACATTTATATGATAATATATATATTATCCGTGTATATATATTTATAACATGAAAATTATAATACTCATGATCACAGAATAAATGCATATTTTTTCAAAACTCTAATAAATACAAATATCTCATGGAAAAATAGAATAGGTGCATGAATAATGAATTTAATTTCACACATGAGCTAGATGATGGCTACACCTATTCTTCCGAGACATGTTAGGTGCTTTAGATGCATGTTTTCACAAAAAATAATAACTTTCTTCACATAAAATGATAATATTTATCACAAAAAAATGTGTAAACATGATAAATTGAGAATTTTAAACTTATATAGATCTTTAAACACGGGTTTGATGGGTTTTAAATACCACATATAAGTTCTAAATAAATGATAAAGAACAACTAAACTTATGGTGTTAATATTTATATTCATATGTGTGGGTGTTTACATATATTTATGTAGTTGAAAACATGAAACCCTTGCATCTGTAGGTTTTAAAAACTAAACTTTGAAAACAAAAACCCTAATATATATACATACAATGAAATGCGTTGACGTACATGTGTATATTCACATTCATATAAACACACACATATATACATATATATATATATATATATCACCCTTGTATAACCAATTTAAAAACCAAGACTTTCTATATTCACATAAGTTTTAAAAATATGGTTTAAGACATGTGATACCCTTAACATATATATATATATATATATATATATATATATTAAGGTATATATGTGTATATATGCATGTATATACAAATATATATGAAAATCTATGCATAAGTATCATAAAATTTACACCCTCACAATGATAAGATTTTAGAAAATAGATCCATAAAATAAATAAAATTTATCATATATGTGATTTTAATTAAAAAGATATAATCTAACATAATTATATATATATATATATATGTATGTATTTATTTTCAAAGTAAAATGATTGAGAATAAATAGAACCCTTACATGACTTAAATCAAAGAGGGTAGTGGGTTTCTAGAAAACTAGAGACAGCTTAACAGAGGGAAAATTCAGGTAGCAATTGGGTGTGCATAGTGGGGCTCGGGTGTGCAATATATATCAAGATGTTTCTTCCTTCAAAAGATTTTTTTAATTAATATTTTAGATCTACCAATCTTTCATTAGAATTGACAGTATGGTAAATTACAATTAAAATAAAAATTTGAGTTTTGTTTACATTTTTTTATTTAATTTTTTTGAAAAAAAACAAAACTAATGAAATTCTGAGGAGTCACAATTTATAATAATAAAATTTATTGTTTTTTAAATTCCTATGGGTTGTATCAAACCTAAAATAGGTTTCTACTATTTTTAAAATTATTTTATTATAATATTTCTACTTTTTTCTTTAAACCATTACTCACAAACATTTTTTTCCTTTCTCATCAATCATGACACACCCCACCATTTAATAATATGATATTTTATTTTTATGTTTTTTAATAAAATGTCATTCTCTCCCTCTAAGTAAAGACTTGAATATAATAATATTAATATGACATATATATATATATAAAGTTTTAAAATATTCAATGAATTGTATAATATGATGATCAAAATATACATAAAACATATAAAAATTTATACATAAAATATACATATAATGATTTGTAATATATATTTATATATAAATAATTATGGGTATTTATAAACATATATGATAAATGAAATATAATTTATATAAATAAATTTAAAACACAAACAAAATAAAAAATTATATATTTATAAAATAATTTTCTTAAATATATGTTTCCCCTTAATTGTTATTAAATTTTTTAAAACAACATATAATTTTCATTTTTTTATTTTAAAATAACAGTAAAATTTCAATTAAAATATTAAGTAAATATTTATTTAATATTTATTAATATTTAAATTTCTTGGGGCATTATATTCTCCCCACTAAAGGAATTGTGCCCTCGCAATTCGTTTGTCTAACTAAAAAACATTTCTAAATTTCTATATTCATAATTAAAAAAACAGGACTGTAAGACTCCTAGATTATATCGTGACATCTAATCTCCATAGTTGTCTAGACCATTCCTCTGATACCAATTATAACACCCCAAGCCCACCCTACTGGACTCAGTGCTAAAAACATGTTGTGTATTTTTTTGTATAAGAGATAACAGAAAAATATATAGTATACTATAAAACAGATGAATTTTTTCAGTCTATGTTCTAGAGGGTTAAATGAAACATTACATTTATCAGAGAAAAATATGGGTAAAATAAAAAAACCACATGCTCGAACTCTGAAGTTGATGACATCCAACTAACATTCATGACACCTATGAAAAAATAATTTGAGAACATTTGGTGAGAAATTAAATAGGCTCAGTAGGGGGTATTAATACAGTTAATAATATAATTTAAAAAATTTCCTTAAAATAAATATACATACCTGAAATAGATTTTCAAGAAAAGTAATTTTTAATAAAATATTCATAGAAAACCTTACTACATCAAAATAATTATATTTTAGAAGACACTTGGAATTCTCCTCTGAGAATATTAATTTTCTAGTGTATTTTTCCCTGATACTTGGCAGTCCAAAATTAAAAACCATAACATAGGGCTACTAGGCATAACTCATGAAAAACATAGTTCCCATAATTATTATGGGTTTCACCCTATATCATAACAATCATCATACTAGATCCATTTTCGAAAACATTTTCTTTGGAAATACCTTTCTCTGTTCTAACCCAAAAAATTTCCAAAACACTTTCTTAGAACTATTATCTTTCAAGAAAATAATTTTTCTAGTAACATGACATAAATTTTATATTAAAAGGTTTTTCTAAAACTATTCAGAGAATCTCATGCTTGTTTTAGATATTGTTATTTAAAAACCTTAATTACATGACAATACATTTTTATGTTAATATATATATCATTCATGTGTTTATATTAATAACAAGAAAATTATAACACTCATAATCACAAAATAAATGAATATTTATTAAAAACTCTAATAAATAGAAATATCTCTTGGAATAATGGAATAAGTGCGTGAAAAATGAATGGAATGACACACATGAGCTAGATGATGGCCTACATATTCATGCAAGACGTGTTAGGAGCTGCAGATGCATGTTCACACAAAAAAGATAACTTATTCTACATAAAATGATAATATTTATCACATGAAAATGGGTAAACATGGTGAATTAAATATTTTAAACTTACATAGATCTTTAAAAAAAGTTTTATGGGTTTTAAATACCACTTATAAGTTTTAATAAATGAGAAATAACAACTATAATTATGGTGTTCAAATTTAAATGCATATGTGTGTGTGTGTGTGTGCATATATATATATATATATATATATATATATATATATATATATATATTGTTTTAAAACATGAAACTCTTACATTTTTTGGTTTTATAAACTAATATTTGAAAACAAAAACCCTTTACTAAGTCCATACACTAAAATGTGTTGATGTACATGTGTATATTCGCTTGTATATACATATATATATATACATATATACATATATATACATATATATACACAAATTTATATATACATATTTTTATATACATACTTATATATACATATTTATATATACATCACCCTTGTATCACTAATTTGAAAACTATGACTTCCCATATTTGCATAAGTTTTAAAAATAAGGTTTAAGCCATAAAATACACTTAAAAAATATATTTAGATATATATTAAAATTATTAAGTTATATTTGTGTATATATTCATGTATATACACACATATATATATATATGAAAATATATATATATATATATATCATAAAATTTACACCATTATAATGATAAGATTTTAGAAAACATATCCATAAAATAAAAAAAGTTTATCATATATGTGAGTTGAATTAGAAAGATACGATCTAACATAATTATATTTATATATATGTATATATTTTTATTTGAAAATTAAAATAATCAAAAATAAATATAACCCTTACATGACTTATGTCGTAGAGGGTAGGGGGTTTCTGGAAAATGAGAAGGAGCTTAACAGAGAGAAACTTTAGGTAGGAATTGGGTGTGCGGAGTGGGGTTCAGGTTTGAAATATATAACAAGATGTTTCTTCTTTAAAAAGTTGGATTTTTTCTAAAAATGAATATTTTAGATATGCAAATCATTCTTTAAAAGCGATAGTTTGATAAATTCCAATTAGAACAAAAATTTGAATTTCATTTCTATTTTTTATTTTATTTTATTTAAAAAAACAAAACCAATGAAATTCTCTCAAATCACTATTTATAATAATAAATTTTATTGTTTTTTAATTTCCATGGGTTATCTCAACCCTCAAATGGGTTTCTCGTTTTTTAAATTATTTTATTATAATATTTTAATATTTATTTCTAAACCAATACTCCCACAATTTTCTTTTACTTTCTCATCAATCATGACATGCCCCACCATATAATAATATGATATTTTATTATTATATTTATTTGTAATATTTTATTCTCCCTACCTAAGTCAATCCTCACATATAATAAAAATAATTTGATATATATATATATAACGTTCTTAAATATTCAATGAATTAGATAATATAATGATTAAAATATATATATAACATATAATTATTTATACATAAAACATACATATAATGATTTATAATATATATATATATATGTATGTATGTATATATAGGTTTATTAACAAATATGATAAATAAATTTTAGTTTATATATAAAAAATTAAACCATAAACATAATATAAATTCATATATATTTTAAATAATTTTCTAAAAAATTTATTTCCCCTTCATTGTTATAAAAAAAATTTAAACAAAATTTAATTTTCATATTTTTTTATTTTAAAATAATATTAAAATATTAATTACAAATATTAAATAAATATTTAATTAAAATAAATTACTATTGAAATTTCTTGGGGTGTTACACCTTTAATATGACAAATAAATGAAAGTAGCATTCATGCGTATTTACAACCTCCCATCTCCATGAAAAATTCATTTAATTTCTTATCTCCCAATGTTATAGACTATTATAAATACATATATACCATATATATATATGATATTTAAATCATGAATACTATTCTAGAGATGTTGTACATATGACCAAATGGACTAGTGACATCATACCATGTTTATTCTCGACTCAATAACCGATTATCGACAAAACATCTGACATGAACTCAAATAATTAACTAATTATTAGAACATGGCCATAAGTGATGTTATGGGAACAATAAACATGAATAATGTTTCTGAAGAAAGTATAAATTAACCTTATATTATTATTTAGGAAATTAATGAATGAACAAGACAAGTCAGACTCAAGGTAAAGGACTTCGTCTCAATATCTTTTCATTAAGGAATAATTTAGTTTATACACGACATTAATTTATATGGTGTATAATCAACCCCTTTGACTTATAATGTTATAAAATGGTTTTCAAAAGGAATATTTTTTCTATTAAGTGGTTTACTAAATGAAAAAAAGAATGTTTGTTAAATTTATACGACGATAATGACTTCTCCATTGACACAACCATTATTTGATATCTCGCTTCCTTAAAAAGACTTTATGTTTTTAAAAGTAAAATAATTACCATATACCATTTTTGTATATTTTTGTATTGAAAATTATTTTGATAAATCATCAATTATGTCGATATCTAGAAATGATATCGTGTGATTATAATGTGGAAATGTTATCCTTCTTTTATGCTTGTTTTATCTTTTATGATTATGTTATGGTTCTTGGGCATTGTTTACGTATACAGGTGGTTTTGTAATAAACTGAGGGGGTGATCCTGACATAGCTCTCCAATGCATTAAGTAACATGATAGAGGTAAACATTAAGGCTTAATCCTAAGATATTGAGAAAATATACTATGATGGGTATTTCAAACATAACCACGAAGGTTACTCCCTATGTAGCTATGAAAGCTAAGATATAAGTATGTTGTGGATGACATAAGTTTCCCGTATTATTTATGATTTCTATGAGTTATTCAAAAATCGTTTCATTTCATTTGGTATGTTAAAGATCTTATGATTAATGAGTAAAAAGTATGATTTCACTGATTGGTATTTATTCAGGGACTAATGTTTTCTTTCTTTATTTTATAGCCCTTACTTAGATATTTATGCTCATCCTACGTTTTTGAAATATATTTCATAGGTTATAAGGTAGGGTAAGAGAAATGAGGAATTTAAGAATATTTTTATCAGGAAATTAATTCTCTTTTAAAAAGTTTTATTTTTGTGAGAAAAAAATCTATATAGTAGAAGTGTCTACATTTTAATATTTGAGATGTAATGTAATAGTTATAGCCTAATTCTCTAATACTCTAAATCTGAAAAGATCCTCAATGTGAAAGAAAGTAAATTACTGATCAAAACTTAATATTATGTAATGTTTAAGGATTGTACCTTATGGTTGGTATCATAGGTCAGTTTAGATAACTTTAGAGGTTGGGGTGTTATTTAAGTAGAAGTGACATGTTTTATATAACTAAAATTGTTAGAATATTAGAAAAATTCATAGATATTTTAGAAAAATTGAATGTGTTTTATATAACATGAATAATTATATCATAGTTTTTATCCACATTATATGATAGTATATGATTCTTTTATTGATATACTCACAATAACACTTTTTGTTTTTAGTCAATGGTTAGATCTAGCATGTGCCCAAGTAACAACGGATGCGAAGGAAATTATGGTGGTTTTCTGAGAAATAAACCGAATGAAATGGGATCTATAAGGAGAACTCTTTTAGTTATTATTAACTAACTATTTGGAGTCATGATTGACCACATAAACCATGGTTATTTTTCTAAGGAATCATATATATCAGAAACACGTCCCTATGGAAGTTTATGTAATAATCATAAAGGTAAGTATATTCGACAACCTATGTGTCATTAATGTGGAAATAAACACCTAGGGGAATGTTTTAAAGGGACGATAATTTTTTATAGAGGTGTCAATGATGGTCATAAATCAATATCCTTCTAAGGAAAATTGAATTGTTCAGTGGAATTTAGGAAAATGTAAGTAGTTCTTTCCATGGTACCAATTGAATGTCATAAATTTGCAAGTATGGTCATTATGAAAATAGATGTTTGATGAACAAGGTTTCATTATTGGATTAGTTGGACCCTAAAAATATAAGTTTATAAATACTTAATGCTATTCCAATTGAATATGAGGAAACTAAAAATGACATATTAAAGGAATGGATTATTTCTTGTCTCATGTTTTGAAATTATGGAATCTTATGACATAATTAATGTTTTCTATTTATAGGAAATATGCATAAAGTAATAAGATGGAAAATCCTGGTTAGGTTATAAGGAAGAACGATGAATGATTATGAAGAATACATATAATGGGTTCAAGAGTATTGGTAGATTATTAAATGATGAAATGTTTAAAAGTATTAATGTTCTTTTTATGATTGGATTACATTGTAAGACGTTTTGTTGTATGTGTAATCTTTTAGTTTGTTATGAGAAAATGTTATTTGAGGAAGAATTATATTTTATTTTGTGGACAAAATTATAAAGTAATGGATAACCTTTATTTGTTTTTTTATTTTGAGGTAATTATGAGATATTACTTTTTGGAATGCAAAATGAAGTACATGAGATAAACACTGAGATTAAAATAGGTTATAGTGATTTTTGAATATTTTATCTCATTTTGGGAATGATACATGAAATATATAACTTTAAAAAAAGGACTACCTGCAAGATAGGTGATAACCCGTCACATCAGACAAGGATATGAGAATCAAACCCACAACCAAAGTGTGACAAGGCTTTATCTTTTAACACTAACCTATGTGAAGTCCCTAGTTAGTATGACTTATTCTTTTTAGTTAAATTATTTTACGGTTCAAGAATAAGATTATATTGGGAAATTATGTTTTATCAAATGGATATACTTAGTATAAGAAAATGATTTTGTGATTATGTGATAAATGTTATTTTGGAAGACGTTTTCTCTTTTTGTATAACTATATACCTATGGAAAATAGAATACCATGGGATTTCATTTGAGGATTAAAGTTTGAATTTTATTTTTTAAGAGTATATTTTTTTATTGTGGACATATGAAAATTTGGGTTATTTATGTAAATAATTAACCTATCATAGAGAACATGTGATTACATTAATTACATTTTATTATGAGAATTTTATAGTAGTCAATGTTATTTGAAGATAAATGTTAAGATTTATCATGGAATACTATGTGATCAAATCCTTATTAATTTTTTGTTTCAATCTTAATTTGGATTATTCTTAAGAATTTTAAGGACAAAGGTTTATTGATTGGTCTTTGTAGATCTTTGAGTATTTTTTGTTGAATTTTAAAGATTAAGAGTAGTATTTATTTTTATAAAGAATTATTATTTGTGGGAATTATCTGATCTTGTACTAAACATTTTGGTTTTGGTTAATGTCTAAACATAGGGGAAATATATAGTTCATCTTTTTGGGATTATGTGATTTTCTAAAAGTTGATTCTAGCACTTCAGGTGTGACCAAGTCATCTTGAATACTAATCGTTTGGAGAAAATATGATTTTGTGGTAGATATTTCTTAAAGGGTGAAAATATACTTGAAAAGTATGTCTCCTTAAGTTCTTAGTCAAGATCGTAAATAAATTCCCCAACATTTTGAAAATAAAAATAATATAAAAACTTTTTCCATTTACTTTTCCTACTGAGAAATCAAAGACCATTTAATCTATCAGAATTTTATGGTTTTCTAGTTGTTAACTTTCTCTTAAAAATGTTTTCTATCACTCTCCATCAGAACAAGATAGTTAGTTTCTCTTCTATATACATGTTTTCCTACATGGAATCCAAGTATGTGTTATCTTTTGTGACCTTTGTTCTTATCTATCCTTCTTTTAAAGTGATAGTTATACAGACACTTTTTCTGGTGTGGGAGTTTTAATGATTTTTCAAGCCAAATTTTAAAATTGCGAGGATGTAATTTCAAAAGGGGGAATGATTTCACATCCCAGGTATTTATAGAATAATAAATATTCATATTTATTAATATTTTTTAATTTAATATTAATTTTATTTCCAATGGGAAACTATGTATGATAGTGTAACTAACATGCAACAATAGGTTTCTCCAAAATATTATGTTACACACAACATTGAGTTATATTGAAAATTAATAATATAATAATATTATTATTTTAAATGGTAGTTAATACCTACATATTGTGTTATCCGGAATGAAAATAATTTACTATATTATGATTTTACTTATTTTTAAAAAGTTTAGACATTTTTTCAATGAATTTTAGAAGTATAAAATGAGAATGAATCCAGTGTTAAGCATAAAATATTCTAATATTTTTAAAATTTCGTTTACCAAATTTTAATGGAGAAACCTTTTTAAGGAATTTTTTTAAAATTTTATATGTTATTATTGATTAAATAAACTTCTTCTTTATAACTGGAACATCAAAATTTATTTTTGGTATTTTACTAATAAAATTCATTTTTTAATGAATAGTGAAAAATACTGGATCTTAATTTAAAACTTCTTTTCGTCTAATTTATTTATATAGATATATTTTTCATTTAATATGTTTTAAAGTGTAATTTGATTCTCTTTTTATCATTTAATCCAACTATGTCCATTGGAAGTTATTTTTCATTTTAATTGGACATAAATACATGTCAATCTTTTGATAGTTTTTTCTTCTTAAAAACTGGTTCTCTGGTTTTGACAATGGAAATTAATTTTAAATTAATTTATCACAATTATGTGTTTTGGATTTGGAAGACTTAGTTAAATATTTAGAATTAGAAGTTCCAAATTATCTAAATAGCTACATTTATTTTTGGACATTATGAATAGTAACTACAGTAATTGTTTTTATTTACCATGGTTAAAGGGTAAATTAGGTAAATAAGGGTAAAAAATAATATTATAACAATTTTAAACTTCCCAAAAAGTGTCCAAATATTATTGGATGTGATATTTATGGTCATGATCATCCTTATAAGGAACTTTTTGGCTTTTGGGAGCCACTTGGGGGTGAAAATGACATTTTATAATATTTAATTAAAAGAAAAGGGAAATATAACATAAACATGTATCTTTTAATAAAAAAAATTTAATATAGGTTTATATAACATATATCAATTATTATAAATATTAATTATTAATATAATAATATTTAATATATCATGTGATTTTATTTATAATTTTTGGACATTATAAAAATAAATTTATTTGTGACACAATGATAATGCAGTGATAACCTTATTAATGAAAGATTAAAATAAATGATAATATAATTATTAAATTAAATGTAATTTGGACATTTTGATGACAACAAAAGAAAATTTGGATTATATTGACATGTGGGATATTATTTAATGACTTTTGTTTAAGAAATACTGTTTTTATGACTTTAACAAAAATTGATTTCTAAATAGTGTCAAAACTGACATAAAGGAGTTTAAAAAAAATATTTTATTAAATAATTTAACAATACTAAAAATATAAGTTTTAGAAAAATGACTTATATAATTCTACATATATTATTAATGATCCACTTATGTTTCTATTGGTATTTTATTTAAACTATAGTAACCATATATTGTGACAATACAAGAAGACATGGTAAGAATTAATGTTTTTAAATAAAGGATAAAGCAAAATGATAAGGTTATTTTTGTGACCTAAAATTGTATAAAACAAATTTGTTGAGAGTATTTAGACCCATAATAATCTTATTCTATAAATATATCACTTTTTAACTATTATAATTCTAAAATCAATATAAAATAAAATAATATTTCAAGACTTTCCTAAAGTGCCCCTCCTCTCTCTTATAAAAGGACCCCACCTATACCAACCTACTCACACATTTAAATCCCATTTACTCATAAAAATTATACTAAAATAATCTCAAAACATCCCTCAATTCCTGGTTTAGTCCACACTTTGGCCAGAAATTATTTTTAAGGAGACCTTTTGTGAAAATCTAAAAGAGATACATGAAAAATAAGTATTTTTTTATCTTCTCTTTCAAAATTATTTTCTTCTTCCACTTCCTATTTTTATGTTTTTTCCATAATAAAGTAATAAATCAAGTATATTATACACTCTTATAGGTTATTATAATTATTTGACAAACTTATACCTCCTTTTATTCATCTTACGAATAACAATATCACCATTCGTGTGTACGTATGGCTTATCGTATCCACGACATAGTGTAATTTGTTATTCAATAAGAAAAATTTTGGATGGGTATAATGATGATTATAATAGATGTAAATAATTAATATAACATTATCATTTTTCTTTATAATAAATATACCATCCAATTCTATATCTTTTAACCACTAAGTGAATGATATCGTCACTCATGTGTACGTACGACCTACCGTCCCCACGATGCGATGTGATTCATTATACATAATCTTCATTAAACAAGGATTATTTACATGAATGGAATGAATAAATATGATATATATTATATTTATATTTACTATATTCTTCTACAAGTTTTATTTTAAATATACCTTTATGCTTTTAATAATGTCTAAATATGATAATTTCGTTTGAGGAAGTGTGGTCTACCGCCCCCTCAAAGTGATATGACTCATCCATGCCATATGTGGAACTTATAAAGGATGGATTTAATGAAATTATGTAACATATATAACATATATATTATACTTTAAATATAATATACCTATGTATCATTTAGTTATCATTCCTTTATTATGACAAAGAAATGAAAGTAACGTTCATTCGTACATACGACCTACCATCTCCATGAACGATGAATTTCATTTATTATCTCCAAATGATATGGACTATTATAAATATATATACAAAAGATATATATGATATTTAAATCATGAATACTATTCTAGAGATGATGGTATTATTACCACATGGACTAGTGACATCATACCATGTTCATTTTCGACTCAAGAACTGATTATCGACAAAACATCCAACAAGAACTCAAATAATAAACTAATTATTATAACTTGGTCATAAGTATTGTATTAGGAATAATAAACCTGAATTTTGTTTAAGAAATTATAAATTGACCTATGTTTATTATTCAGTAAGATAAATAATGAATAAGATATGTCGTACTTAAGGTAAGAGACTTCGTCTCAATCTCTTTTCCTTGAGGCATATTTCGGTTTATACACAACCTTCTGTTATACAGTGTATAATAATCCCCTTTGACATGTAATATTATTAAATTGTTTTCAAAAGGAATATTTTTTCTATGAATAATTTTACAAAAATGAAAAAAAATGAATTTTGTTTTCAAATTATGCATGGATAACGACTTCTCTACCGTCGTCACCATTATTTGATATTAGGCTTCCTTAACAAACTGTAATATTTTGAAAAGGAAAATAAATACCATATACCCTTTTTACATATTTTGGTATTGAAAAAGGTTTTAATAAATCATTGATTTTGTTGATATCTTGAAATGATATCTTGTGATTGCAATGCGAGAATGAAATCTTTCTTTTATGATTGTTTTATGTGTTATGATTATGATATGGTTCTTGAGTGTTGTTTACATATATAGGTAGTTCCGTTATAAAATAAAGGTGGTTGAGGCTGATAAATCTCTTTAATTCATTGGGTAACGTGAGAGAGGTAAATGTTAAAGTTTCTCCAATGATATTTAGGGAATAGATGGTGATGGGTATTCCAAAAATAACCATAAGGGTTACTCCCTATGTGGTGGTAAAAGATATAATGTAAATATGTTACGGATGCCCCAAGTTAAATTTATGGTTTATTATTTCTATGATTTATTCATAATTATTATGATTTAATGTGGTATATTAAAGATATTATGTTTTATGGGTAAAAAGTATGATTTCATTGGTTTATATGTATTCATGGACTAATGTTATCTTTACTTATTTTATATCCCTTACTGATATTTTTATGGTCATCCCATGTTTTTGAAAAAAATAACATGGTATAAGGTAGGGTAAGAGAGAGGAAGAATTCAAGAATATTTTTATCAAGAAAATAATTTTTATCTTTTTGAAGAGATTTATTGTTGTGAAAAATATTAGATAGAGTAAAAGTCTCTACATATAATAATTAATATGTAATATAATATTTATGGCCTAATTATCTAAAAATATAAACATGAAATGATCCACAATGTAAAAGAAATAAAATTATTGATCATAAATCAATATTACCTAATGTTTAAGGCTGAGGCCTTATAAGAGGAGGGGCACTCTTGTAAATTTGTAAAACATTAAAATAATATAAATTGATTTTAGTGTCCAAATGAATCTAAATTGATAATATTATAATAAAATATGAGTATTATTCAAAATAAAATAATAAAATTAAATTTGTAAAAAAAATTACTATGTTTTTACCCTTATCTTTTGGTTTTAGTCCTTCATTAACCCTTTTTACACTTACCGCAGTTATAATATTTTTTAAAGTTTGATGTTCATATACCTATAATTAAAAGTAAATACCCATAATAGACCATGGTTGATAATATAAACCATATTTTAATAAAATTGGATGAATATTTGTTTTTTAGAATTTTATATCCATTAATAAAATACTATTTTCATAAAATATCAATAATGTCAATTTTTGAACTATTCCTTTACTTTGAATTTTATAACATCATGAAAAAAAATTAAAATAATAACTTTTATTGCATAAATAAAATATTATGTTTATCAACATAATTCATTTATAAAATTAATTATTTAAAATTATATTACTTTTAATTTCTTTAATATCATTTATTAAATTTTTCAACTAATTGAATAATTAATTCATTAGTGTTTCATAAGCAATTAAGATAATTATTTATAAACCAAAAAATAGAAATAAATTACCATGATTAAGATAAATAATTTTTATTTTAAAATTATATTTATAACATAACATATCCTTGAGTTATACCCATGTTAAAAATATTATAGTAATTAAAAACAAGAGTGTGTATTTTTTACTTTTCTTTAGATAAAATATTCTGAAGGTCATAATCACATCCAAATGGAAACATAAGGCTATATACCGAAATATTTTTTGATTATGAGTTAAATTTAAAAATAAAATAAAATTAAGGAATGTTTTAGGGTAATTTTCTAGTCCTTAACATATTGATTTTAACTTAAATTACTCGATTTAGCTTTTATCGTGGTAACAAAATTTCTAAGGTTACCATTCTAATTAACCAAAAATAAAGGGGTCCTATTTAAAAAATATATAACTTATGATTCCAAATAGGTAATATATTTTTTAAAATTTATAACATATAATTGGTATAATTTAATTTAAAATCAAACTGAAAAAAACACAAAGAAAAATGGGTTTTTAGAAAAATTCCCTTTTAAATATAAAATGGTTTATACTAAATTCAAGAATAAAATTCATTTTAAAAACCATAATTGGATTATTTTAAATACAAAGTAACTAATTAAAATTTAAAACAAATAAAAATTATAATTTTTCTTTCTAAATAATTTTAAATAAAGTTTAGTTTTCAATAAAAATAGTATTTTTCACTATTCACTGAAAAATCAATCTTTTAATAAAAATACAAAAATTTCACCTAAAGAAAATTTTGATATTTTGATTTGAAAAATTAAATCATTTTTATAAAATAAAATTTCAAAAAAAATTGTAAATTAATTATAATTTTCTTCATATATAAAATTAATAAAAACCATTTTTTGAAGAAAAAATATCTTTGAAGTATAAGATGACTAATAAAAAAATTATTTCTTATTTCTTAAAAATTAATAAATAAATTTTAATAGATTTTAACCATCATATATATTTTTGAAATTAGCTAATCATATTCACACTATTAATTTAATAGGAAGGCTACAAAATAATAATATTTTGTGTTTCATTTACACTTATTATTGCATATTTTATAAGTTGTCTTACATAGTCATTATTTTTTTAATTTCTTGGTATATTACATTATTCCACCTTTAATAAATTGTGTCCTTTATATTTTTAACTCAATATCAGTAATCAATTGTTTAAACTTTAAAATTCATTTTTAGAAATCCCACATCCTAAAAAGGATTAATAAAAATTAATTTTGAAAAGAGAGAAAGGTAAGTATAAATATCATCTAGGATAACACATACTTGGTTTCAAAATAAGAAAACATTAATGGGAAGGGGAAATATGGATGTGGAATAAAATAATAATATACAAATAATTATGGAGAGTGTTAGACATCTTTGATCCCAATAAAAATAATGATCACATGAAAGTAAAAAATTACAAAATAATAAACCGAAGAGGTGTAAAAAATAGTAATGATTCATCATACATTAAGGTAATATAAAAAGATTTTTTTCAAGATCCTTTTACTAGTTTCAAGGAATTCTATTATCATATAGAATAAGAACTTATAAAAATATTCTTACATTACATGTATAATTTCTAATTTTAATCAATTTTTTCCATAATCTCATATTTTTCTCCAAATAATGAGTATTTGAGATGAATTTCTCAGTTCTGAAGTATAAGAATCAACTTCTAATGGATCAAATAATTCCATAAAATGATAAAACATTTTCCTCTTATATTTAGAGATTAAGCAAAACCAAAATGTTAAACACAAGTTAAGATAGTACCCAAAATTAATAAACCTATATATATGAAGATAGAATGCCTTAATCTCTAAAATTTTATAATAAAACCAAATTCCCAAACAAAATCCCCAAAATTAGAATTATTTTACTTGTACTATTATAAGATAAATTTAATATTTATCTCCAAATAACATCAATAATTCATAAAGTCTCCTACCAATAATGTATATCCACTCATCACATAATCTCTAAGATATGCTAATCATTTCCATAAATAAGTAACCATATATCCCAAATAATAACATTAATGAATGTTCAAACATTAAAGTTTATCTAATAAATTTTATCTTATACCCCCTAAAGTGTAATAAAATTATTCTGAAATAATACAACATGTTAAACCTAAGAGATATATATACCTCAACCCAATAAAACTTCTCCCAAAATGTCATTAGTCAGTTTCAAATACCATCACTTAAACCCCCAAATGGTGTTTCTAAGATGTTGAACCATACCATTAAACATAAACTTATAAACCCATTATTTTATCAATAATTCTTAAAATAAACATACATAAAAACATCTGAATCTCAAAATTTATATAAAATTTAATCTGATGCCAACTGTAATAGCCACATTCATTCACAACTGAATCCAAATCAAAAAACATAAAAATTACATTTATGATTTTGAAAATGATAAATGTGACTCAATTTTTTCTATCCAAACCTTATAACCTCATAAGGGAATATTAGATCACTTACATAACCAAGGAACTTTTGGGTTTAGAGATTTATAGAATTTGGATAAACTCTTACATAAACAATAATCATGGATTCAAGTGACTAGTTTTACCACTATACCCATCCTTTAGAATTCCATATTAAGTCTTCATAATAACCCTCAAAGTTCCTCATATAAGAAATATTTCTAGACTCAAATCATTTATCCTTAATAATCATAACAAGGGGAAAAGGAAACATAAGGAGGGTGAGCTCAAATTCTCTATAAGGGTAAATATAAGAATTAACAATTTAATAACATTAGTGGGAGTAAGATAAGAATAATATAGATGATAACATAATCAATATGAATGAGAATAATCATATAATAACCATCAATACATGGATCATCAATCAAGAAACATGGAATAAAGCTTCACCAAAGGACAAGCGTCATAAAAATATATAATAATGAGAAATTTTTTATCAACCCTGATCAAAATAAACATTTATAACCCATATAAAGCATAAATAAAATTTGTTAGTACCTTATTACATAATCATAATATTAAATTTTCAGATCCCTTATAATTTTAATAACTATAGGTCTAACTTCTAATATAATTCTCTAAAATCATAATCTTTACCAAATTAATTGGAAATCTATCTTGGGTAACCTATTGCATAAGTTGTATCAGGCTCACCCATAAGCTATAATGGGGCTCAACCCTTTATTTATGTTATATCAAACTCACCCATGAGCTATAATGGGTATAAAAACTTCGTAAAAATTTTATAGGGATTATATCAAGAATAAAACCCTTAAAAAACTTTTTAAACCTATGTGAAAAACACATATGGATATCGAAATACCCTTTGCTTCTAAAAACCCTTTTTTAAACATAAATCTCCTATAATAATGGAAGAAGTATTTTTATTTAAGTAAAACATGAAATCTTATATGGAAATCCAAACATCAAATAAAGGCTATTATGGTAGAAAAATTCATTGACACTGTATACTTTAAAATAGATAATTCCTTACATAACAAGATTAATCAATGTAAAATAAATGAGTTCCATGAAAATATATTTTAAAAAAAATCCATCCATAGAAATAATTATTATTTTTTAAATTATAAAATATCCACAATTAATCATAATTAACATCAAGGTTTTTTGGACTTGATGAATTAAAATACCATTAAAACATCATCGAACAAATTCTTGAGAAAAATATCCATTTCACATTGAATATTGATTTTTAATAACTAAGATTTTAAAAAAATAAATTGAAAAAAAATTATTTAAAATAACTTTGGAAAATAATAAGGTAATCTTAAAATAAAATAATTTTTAGTAGAGTGGAAAAATTAATTCATGTTGTAAATGATAAAAAACTATTTTCTCAAACATTGGTAAAAGGACTTTAAATTGACCAGTTTGGAAAATTTTAAGAATTTTAATTATTAAAAAAAAGTCATATATGTTTGAAGATAATTTAAAATATATTTATAAAATCATTTATCATTATAATTAACAAGTTTTAAAAAAATTTAGAAATATGGATATGAAAGAGAAATATTCTAAATCTAAAAGATGATAAAATATGAACATCACCAAAAAATTATTTTCTTTCTATTTCATTAATAGATATTAGATTTAATTTCAATTAAACATGTAACTATTATTTATAAATATATAAGAATGCAATTTATTTGGTTCAAAAAAATAAGATCATATTATTTTCCCAAAAGGAACCCTAAACATAAAAAAATTTTAAAAGAAAAGAGATTGAATCCTAGAGCCTTTTTCACTTTAGTAACTATTAAATCGTAATCCCATGATATAATTACAACAAATGAAAATTTAAAATTCATTTAAATAAGTAAATTCAGGATATATCATGTCTTTTTGTAGCATATACACCTCATAAAATAATATAGGTTCACATCATGAACAAATTTCCCAAGGAAAGGAAATTTGAGACGAATAATACTTATAATGAACATATATTTTTATTGAGAATTAATAAATGGATATATTATATGTAAAGAAATATAAATCCCCATAAAACTAACATAAATATAGAATAAAAAATTATAGATAATTTCACACATAAATATTTCATAACAATGTAAATGAAAAAGATTTATAACCCAATATATGTAAATTGAGTTAAGAAACCCTTTACCACTTGGTAACATTCATGTAAAAGTAACATGTATTAGATAATTAAAATTAAAATGTCAAATTTCTAGAATTATAAAGGATTTATTACATAAAATGTAAATGTGAATTATATACACCATATAAAATAATTTGGTGCATAATTATAAAATATACCTTAATGAAAAAAATTGAGAATAAATCTTATACCTGGAGTCTGACTAATCAAGTATATTTTTTTATCTTCTTGAATAATACACTTCTGTTAATCATTTAATTTATTGAGAAAACTTTTAAATTTTATTATTTATTTTATTTCACTTACTACCATGTTATAAAAAATTACTTAATAATTTATATTCATATTAGATGTTTTGATTTTATTCGGTTCGTAAGTCCAAAATGGATTCAGTAGGTCGACTATGATCAAAGTGGTAATTATTCACACATATATAGAATAATAAAAATGAAATAATTATCATTTTTATATTTCAATTATACTTTAAAATTCAACCAATAAATGTGGTTATTAAATATTAATAATGTTACAATCATGGTGAAGGTAGGTTGTATGTATGAAAGAGTAAAAATTCCATTTTTCAATGATCATTATGAAAAGAATGTAAGTATTATTTCATATTTACATAATTATAATTATATAATAAAGATCATATTATTTATTTAAACAAACTTATATATATCTTATATGTTATGTGATGATGAAAAATGAAGCATGTCATTTCGTGGAGGTGGTAGTCCACACGTAATCCTGAATGCCATTTTAATTCTTTAGTGAATGGGAAGTTATGAAATTAAATGATATATTATATTTTAATAATGATAAATAAGTCACAAATATCATATATAAATATTAATTCCATCATTTTAACCATTCGTGAGAGTTTGTGATGGAAAACAGATTAAATTGGTCTGTGAGGCGGTAGTCCGCTGTACACATGAATGATAGATTTCTTCTCTATTATTATGTAGGTTTGAGATGAATATAGATAATTAAATTAACATAATAAAATATCATCATATGAGAGATATTTATTTTATTATCTCATCATGGTTGGATAGTACTTTAGGTATGTGGAATAATAAATAAATTGAAAATGCTTGGTTATGAAATATACCTCTTCTTTGGACAACCTCCTTTTCTTTACAATATAATCCTTATAAGGTTGCTATTATATCGAAAATAAAATATAAAAAAAAAAGTGGTTAGGGATTTTAAGAAGGTATTTTTGTATTTTTTGTATGAATAAAAATGTTGTTGATGTTTTATGGGATGAGAATGAGACGTTCCCTTTTATAAGAGAGGGGATGGGCACTATTAGAATTTCTTAAAAATTAAATTTATATAAAATATAATATATTTAAAAAATGGCCTCATATTTATAGTATTATAATATAATATGAGGATAAGTCAAAATAAAGTTATGAAATTAAATTTTTATAATTGTTAACTATGTTTCTACACTTATATTTTGGTTTTAAGCCTTCGTTAATCGTTTTCACACTTACTGCGACAACATGGTCTTTTACTCTTTGAGGGTCATGATAGTTAATATATATATATATATAAAGGTCTATAAATGGACCTTGGACAATAATTTAAACCACATACTAATAAATCATTGGAATATAGGTTATTTTTTAATTTTATATCATTTAATAAAATATTGTCTTCATAAAATATCAATAATGTAAATTTTATAACTATTCGTTTAATTTGAAATTTTTAAGATCAATAAAATAAAATAAAATAGAATAAAAACTTTCAATACATCCCTAAAATGATATATTAATCTATAAAATTCATTTATCACATTTATTATTTCAAATTATGTTACTTTTTAAATTTTTAATACCATTAATTTTATTTTTCCATTAATTAAATAATTATTTCATCTTCGTTGCGTAATCATTTTTTAAAAAAATTAAAAATAAATTAATATAATGAGGTTAAATAATTTATATTTCAAAATAATATTAATAAATGAAAATATATTCTTTTTATCTCCATGTTAAAAATATTATAGCCATTAAAAACAAGAGTGTGGTATTGTTTACTTTTTATTTAAAATAAAATTATAAAGACCATAATCATATAAATTAGAAAAAATGGACATATAAAAAATATTTAATTATTATGGATAAATGGGATCATACAATAATACTAAGTAAAATTTTTGGGTCATTTTATAGTTTTTATAAAATTATTTTTAACTATAATTACATGATTTACCCTTTCTCATAGAAACAAAATTACTAATGTTACTACTTGTATTGATATAAAAAAGAAACTATTTACAAAATTTGGATCTAATTATTCTTAATAAGGAATAAACTTTTAAAAATAAAAAAGATTGAAGTTTTATAATTTTACTTTAAATCAAACTGGTAAAACATGATGAAAATAGTTTTTCAAAAAAAATACCATTTTTAAATAAATTTTTTTTTACTAAATTGAAGTATAAAATTCATTTTAAACCCATATATTATTATTATAAATAAAAATAAATTAAATAAATTTTAAAACTAACTCAAAATATAATTTTACTTTGTAAATAATTTGAAAGAAAATATTGCTTTCAATAAAAATCAGTATTTCTCAAAATTCACTGAAAAATGAATCTTTTAAGAAAAATACCAAAATTTCACCCAAATAAAATTTTAATATTATTATTTAAAAAATGATATATGTTTTATAAAATAATTTTTTTAAAATTTTAATAAATTAATTAAAATTGTTTACTCATAGAAATAAATAAAACCCATTTTTGAATGAAACATATATTTAAAGAGTAAAATGAATTTACTAAACTATTTGAGTGATTATTTAATAAGAATTAATCAATAAATTTTAATTTATTATAACATTCATATATATTTCAAAAAATATGCAATCATATAGATACCCACTAATTTTATGGCTAGGATATAATGATAATGTTTAAATAATAATATTCTTGATTTGTTTACACTTGGTGTTACGTATCTTGTATGCAATCAAACATTGTCATTATTTTAAAGATATTAGGATATTGAAAAGAAAGTATTTTGTGATAATTAAAATCTTATCTCATAGATTAACCCCCTCATTAACCATTTTTAACACTGACTATAACAATAGATTTTTCCATGGCTACCATTAAAAATGACCAAAAATTAAATTGGCATTATAAACAGGTTTGTACATGATTATTACAAATATAGAAACCATTTTACCAAAATTAATTCCTAATAGTATCATAAATTAATTATAATGTAAACATGAAAAATGAAATAAAATAATTTTTAAGAAAAATGCATTTTTCAATCATAATGTTAGTTTCATTTAATTTGATTTCTAATGACCAATACTAGATGAATGTTAATTTATTTAAAAGAAAACTTTATATACACATTAAATTAAAATCATTCATAAATATTTATAAATTTAATTTTCTAATTTAGAAATACATTTCACACATAAAATAGTTTTATTAAAAATAACACTTTTTACCTTAAATGATTTTATCTTCACTTCTAACCAATTTATAATGAATGTATGAATGATTATTTATTTTTTAAAATTTAATAACAATATTTTTCATCAAAATAATAATAAATTAGTGATAATGGTATATAATATATAGATAAATGAAATAATTTGAAAAACTAACATTTTAATAAAAAATTATTTTATTGTTCACAATTAAAATTGAGTACTCATTTCCCATCAATAGATATATAAATTAAAGGAAAAATCTGTATATTCATAATTCAATTATTGTCATCTATACCTACCAATCCAAGGTCTCGGTGATGAATATAACATTTAATATTAATACTTCAATAGTATATTGTGATTCATTAAATTTCAAGGTTACGTATAAAGTAATTTATCAAAAAAATTATTTTAATGGGAATTATATTATAAAATCATGGGGTGTAATAATGCCAAAAAACTATGACATGAGTTCATCACATCCATCATAATGTGATTTAAAAACCTATATTATCATAGAAATGAAGGTCCGATCCAAATTTAAGGAGGGCGGCTATTCTAAGGGATTTTTTTTCACTAACTACTAAAAGTAGTGAAAACATTATTGTTGTTAGAGAGGGAAGTGTGTAATATTAAGAACTAGTGAAAATAATTAGAGACAACTGATGTTGTGAGTGTGTGGTATTAATAGTGTTCAACACTAGAATTATAGAGTAGGAGGCATGCCAAATCATAATTAAGGGGGAGTTTAATTGAATAATCTTATTTAATTATGATTATCTTGGGAAAAGTGTTTCTTGTAGATTATAAAAATGATCAAAAAAGTGATTATAATATCTATTGAGAATTATAAACACTTCTTCAAGTCTTCTCAAACTTTTTTGATATGGATTTCTAAAATTAATGAAAAGAAAGTTATTGGGGAGCCGTTTGCAAAAAAAATATTGTTCAAATATGAATTTTCATTCAACTAGAATTATATAGTTAATTATATTGATTTATTATTGTGTGTATAATCAATTAAAAATATATAAATTTTTATTTCTATCTCTTGATACATAAAAAATCTATTCTGTATGGAAATAAATGTGGAAAATAATAAATAATTGTAGTTAAAATGAATAATTTAAGAAAATTAATTTATTAATAATCTAAAAATTCATATCCCCTCAAATATTTAAGCAAAATTAATGTTTTTAATCATAATAATATCGCATAAAAAGTAAGATAATAGAGATATAAAAGAAAAAATAAGGGCAAGGTAGATGTTATTCTCTATTGAAATATCATCTCTGTTCCTCCCACTCTTCTTTAACTTTCCATCTCTTTGAAGCTCTTACTCATTATTTCCCAAAATCATCTAAACTCATAATGGTCCTCTTTATCTGCCAAAATTATATAGAAACTTTTTTTTGGGTATTTGTCCCAACTTTTTTGTGTCCATGAATTTATGAAATTACCCATCTATTATATTTTCCATTCACCAACTTAAACTATATAATATCTCTTATTATTTCAACAATTTAATTCAAATTTCCCCTACTTCATTCCAAAACTACTTTTATTTTTCATCATTTTTTATAGAATTTCAAAAATCACTTGTCAGTGCCAGCTCAGGGGTCATATAATCCTTCTAGTTTCAATATATAATTTAATTCCTTAAACTGAAATGAAGAAATATTTCCTTTGTTTGAAGTCGACAACTTCATTATTCAAGAATAATTCTCATCTTGATCAACCTCATTCAATGATAGCACACTTATAGGATTACTAGATTGGACCAGCTTCTTAGACATTAGATAAATCTATTAATTCAATCAAACAATACTTAGTATATTGATCTCTTACAAACCCAATTAATCTTAATAATATATTATTCTATTCATCATCATCTTAGAACCTTTTACTTGTCTTTCAATCATAACTTTTAATTGAACATAGTGAATAAGATTTTCAAGAACTTGGTGTGCATTCTGATTAGTCTTTAATCTCAATCTCCATTGATAAATTGAATCATCCATAATTTAAGCATTTTAAAAACAATTAAAAGAAAAAATAAATCCTCTGATCTTTAGTCAAAGCTCTAGGTTCATCGTAATATTCTTCACCAATCAACCTTAGACTAGGATATGCACAAAACATATTTTGGTCCCATTTAGATTTATATTAGGTTCGCTGCTCTAGTTCTAAGTCACAATTTTTAGATCTTCACTGGTTTATCCTAATAACCTGGTCATTGTCATTCTATCTTCAAAGAGTCATTAAATTTAATCCATCTTGAATCAGGAAATCATCATCACCCATTTGGTTTGCATTCCGAACTCATAGACCTAAACTTATTCAATCAAGATCAGTTATGTTAGTTCATTACTTTTAATTGATTACCAATAGTATTTGAAGATCCATCCTGGGTAAATATCCTTTAATTTATCAGCATCATCATAGTACATTTAGATGATACTTTCATCTGATGAGATCCACCTGGTCTCCCAAAACAACCACAAAAGTGCCTTAACTTGGTGTTGACCAATATAGTTTCAACTAATGTTAGTGTCTCCTAGAGATCAAACTATGTTAAGAAATATTTAAGTAGAAGCTTCATCATTAATTCTATATGTTAAATCGGTTCATTTGGCCTTGACCCCTATTTGATGAATTTTGGTCAAAGATCATATTGATTTTCACAAGAGATCATTCTCATTGAACCCTGAAAATATTGTGTATCTCATAAAAAATCTATTATTTGTAAAGAATATAATTTTTTTAAAAAATATATAATATTACTTATGAACAATTCAATACCCAATAATCTTATGTATAATTAAAATTCTCACATATTAAATTAAAATATTATTCATCATAATTAATTTTTTATGTATCCACAACTACAATGAAATGATTAACACTTATGAAAATTTACTAATGCATTATAAAATTAATTTAAAAGATATAACTTTATTCAATACATGATATATTTTCAATATTTAAAAATTTAAACATATAAATAATAAATTAATCCTCACAAATAATTTAAAATCCTTATGTAATATTTATAAAAATATTACGCAACATATTAATTTTAATATGTTAGATAATATAACATAAAAAAATTCTTAAATATAATTTTATTTAACACACACTCTTAAAATAATCTGAACAAAATTATTAATAAATTAATTATGGAAAATATATTTATTTAACCCCGATGATTCAATAATTTACCATATTATTCAATGACATATCATTTTCATCCAGATTTATAGATATTAATAATTCAATAATAAAAGGTCATTTTATGAGAACAAACAACACATTTAAAATAAAAATTATGTAGAAAAAATGTATCAATATAAAGTCATATAAACTACTCTCAATCTTAATAAACTTATTTTCCACAAGAAATCAATTCAACATATTAAGTAAATGCCAGTTAATCTCAAAAATAAAAATAATAAAATTCAAAAAAAGAAGTGATTTTAAAAAGTGTTTTAACATAAAGGATATCTCAAGTAAAAATATATGATTTCTATCCCAAAAAGAAAAGGTTTTGATGGAAATTTTGTTTCCAGTTTTTAAGAGTATGGTTAAATTTTAAAATTTGTAAAGGAGTCTAATGAACCAGATTTTACATTCAAATACTCTTCTAAATTTCTATTTTTCTACACAGTGAACACTTATAACATATCAGTATACCATAATTATATAAAACTAAATGGATGAATAAGTGGAGAAAATAATTAATATAATAGTAAATTTAAACTCATCCAACTATTTAAAACACTAAAATATCAGTCAAGAATACGTGTTCATTATAAAACCATTTGAATGCAAAACTTATTAGTTTTGAAATCTAATCAAGAGATTTAAATTCACTTAAAAATTTTAAGTGTAATAAAAATATTTCATCAAGAATTTGTTTTTAATATATTAAAAAATTTATCAAATTAAAACTAAGTAGAAATAAAAATGATTAATCCCATCAATGTATTGAAGTAATCTACAATCTTAAGAAAACTTTAGACCTACATAGAATGAAAAATGGAGATAAAAATTAATCAATTTTGAAAAAATTTAAGTTAATTTTTATAGGAACTTGATGAAACAAGTTTCATCACATAAAGGGACCCTCCCCATATTTAAAACCCAAAATTATCCCTAATTGTTTACTTTAAGGTGTAATAAATAATTAAAATATTTTAAGTTCAAAAAGGTTTTCAAATCGGTGGTTCAAAACATATATAAGGTCCATAGAAAAACTCATGAATAGTATGACTATTTAAAATTACACTGTTTTTTTAAATATAATTTAGAGTGTAAAAGAATTTTATTTATCCAAATAATAAATGAATTTTTACGAAATGTTTTAAAATATTATGTTGGGTATTTTTTCCAGAAATCAGTTTTTAACATGTAATAAAATGCAAATTCAATAAGAATTTAAGTTACTAACACTTCCTATAGATCTTAAAATGATTTTAAATAGGAATACAAATTACCAATACAAAGCGATACTACTTTTAGAAATTTAGTTGAAAAAATTAATTATATAATTTTTGTTTCATATAAAATAGTTACTCCCTTAAAAGATTAGGCCTTTTCCTATGAGTTCATCTTCTAAAATTTAGTAATTATTCATAAAACAAAAAACATAGTTTCTCCAACAAATTTACCTTCAAATAAAAATATAACTCAATATTAAAAATTAGCAATAAAAATGTAATAAAAGGAAGAACAATGTTAAACAATAAAAATATTTTAGAAAGTTGAATGATCTCTAGCTAGTGAAGGTGATTTTTTCGGATTATTTCTTCATTCATCATCCATGAGCATTATCCTTATTTAAATATTGGTGTTTCGACATAAATTATCCTTTAATTTTATTCTCTAGAATGATCTATCAATCCTACTTTGGATAATTTCTGCCAAACAACTTCCTCTAATTGATGTATTGAAAAGATATTAGAAAATAAACATCCAATTCAAGTGTTTATAGTACATAAAAATAATATAATATTTAATGTGATAAAGTATTGGTAATGAAGCATCAATAAAGTGGTGGTTGTTATAGTGCACCAAACTAAGAGGTACAATGATTCAACAGATTTCATTAATGCCAAAATGGAGTCATTAAGCCTCATGGAGGTAATTATAGAGTAATTCAATATTATTCATTTAATATATAGTCTAAAAAAATTATTAAAAAAATTAAAAAAATTTACAGAAAATGATGAAATTAATGATTTCCTCCAATTTAGTTCAAATTTTAAAGTCTCTATGTATAATCTCCTAGGAATATATTGTGAATTTTGATGGAGATTTTTCTTTCTTAGTTAGAAAATTCCATGTTCTTATTTCCCAATCATTTTCTATTGAAAAATAGAATGATAAAATATAAACTTTATAGGGAAGAAACCTTATTCCCCAAAAATAATGAAACACCCCAAGAAGACCTTCTCAATAGATAACAATAGAATAATTTCCATTTTTATAATGAAAATATACTTCCCTCCCAGTTTTAATTTCATGAAAAAATTTACCCATTTAAAGCCATTTTTAAGTTGAATTGTGGTATGGTGTACTTCTAAGGTCATGAAATTTTTTCCAATGATTTATTTATAAAAACTTACCATAATTTTTACCGGAAATAAAGGATAAATAAGTGGGTTTTTAAACATCAATTTTAGAAAGAGGATTCTCACTTTTAGTTTCAAAATATTTTAAATTCATTTGAAACTAATTCCAATCAACCTTAAAAAATTTTATAATATTTAATGTCAAAATCAACCAGCCTTGTCTCAAATTCAGAAATAAAAGTAATGTTAATTTTAGGAAAATTTTCAAGAAAATTCAATTCAAC
Source organism: Viscum album (assembly GCA_963277665.1). NCBI lineage: Eukaryota > Viridiplantae > Streptophyta > Magnoliopsida > Santalales > Viscaceae > Viscum > Viscum album. The sequence goes on along the minus strand of OY728134.1, from coordinate 129,046,413 downwards.
CTCCTAAATTAATGATTAAATAGTAAATATATAACACCCAAAATCTGCACTTCAGGATTCAGTAATAAAAATGTTGTGTAATTTTTTTTAAAAAAAAACATAAAATTACATATAAAATTTTACATTCCAATACCTTTTCTGGTCTAGGTTTGGAAAAATTAGAAAAACCTTACATATTTTCAGAGCATTAAAAAAATTATACAGTTATATTCACATGCACTTCCTTCTAATATGAAACAATAGTCATTTTAATTTTAATTAAACTTGTAAAAATTATATAAAAACATAGGGTGAAAATTAATTGTCTCACTAAGGGGTTTCTAAACAACCAGTGAAAACCTTTTTTTAAAATACCATTTGAAAAAAACTTTTAATGAAATTACACTTCTGAAAATACTAAAATACTTTTAAAATAATAATTCTTTGAAAATGATTAAAAAATAATATAGTGGTTTTTTCATAAAACATTATGAAATATTTTGAAATAAAAACCATGGGATACATGAAACATTGAAGGTTGTCTTCACCTACCCAATTTCTTGAGGTATGGGTTCACTCCCCACATCCCTATCATGTTTACAAAGTTTAGGTGCCTAATTTTATAAAATAATTTAAAGATTGAAATATATATATATATATATATTTATTTATTACTGGAGTTTTTTCTTTAAAAACATGGAAACATATTTACATACATTTATATATTCTCATATATTTAGACATTCATTGTAATATATACTCTAGATTTGTAGTAACCAAAACACATTACCATTAGAAATTGAATAAATGCATGGAATGTTAACTAACATCCATGTTTTAAAATTTCCTTCATAAACTCCAAAAAATACATGTTATGAAATAGGTCATAAAATGTTAAATATTATCATTTAAAAAATAATTATTATTTAAAGATATTATGTACTCATTTACTTGAATCAAAATTTGATATCTGACAATAACATTTTATTCATAAAATACAAGTGTGAAGGTATGAAACCTTAACATAGAATAATAGTAATGGTGAAATCAATATTCTTATAAAATAATAATTTATAATATATAGATATGTCATTTTTATATTCTTAAAATAATCATAAGCAAGAGAAATTTTATAGTACACATAAAAATTACAAAAGTAACATTTTAGAAAAACATCTCATCCTCGTATGATTTGAGAATACCCTCTTGGTTAAGATTGAAATTTAAAATTTAAAATAAGTTTTCATACATGAATTGATTGCTCAATCAGACCATGTAAATGGAATGTGTGTATATGTATATATTTATATATGTGTATATAACAAAATCATAAATTTTAAAGAGTATTGACCCTTTTATTATTTTCAAAATCCCTTGACACAATTTGAAATTTCCTCATTATATGACTACATGTTTTTGAAATAAATAACTTGTATTTTGGAAATATTACACATATATATTGGTATATATATATACCCTTTCATTATTATATACTTGAATTTAGAAGTCTACAAAATTGAATGAATATGAAAATATAATATAACATATATAGTAATATATTTTGGATAATATAACCTGAAATTTTTTATGTATATATATACATATACTTCTATATATACACCCTACATAAAAATATGCATAAGTCCGTATTAAAATATAATATTGATTTTAATAAAATACATCGTTTAAAATGGGATTGGAAATGGATCATGTAATTTTTAAATAAAAAATTAAATGTTTTAAAAAATTTAACATTACAAAATAATCCCCCTTGGTTTGAAAAAAACTGAAAACCATATTCTTATGCTGCATCAGACTCTATTAATCATCAATTTATAATTGGTGTTCATTTCTGAAAACTAAGGAAAGTACCCTTATATATATCACTGATTCTACTATACACACACACACACACACACACACACACACACACACACACACACACACACACACACACACACACACACACACACACACACACATATATATATATATTATTGGTTCTTCTTTCAAAATAAACGTTACAAGTTTAAGGAATGTTTAGAAAGATTATACTAGGTTTGATTATCTATATATTATTATATATATTTCTTTGATGAAAAAGAATAATACATGAAAATAAATGGAGATTCATCTCCTATTAAATATCCATAAAACATTTAACTAGACATTAAAGAATTGAACATAATATTTTTGAAACATATCAAAGACAATAATCTTGATCAAACTATTGAAGAAAAAAGATTTAAAATTACCACTAGAGGGACAACTGAATCGATCAAGGAAGAAAAAATGAAAATGGAGAACAAAAATGACCTGCACACAAATAGTATGGATTTTCCAACACTGACTGAAGAAGAAACTAAATAAATCAACAGTTTTGGTTACTTCTAACCTAAAAAATATGGATTTAGAAACCTAAAAAGAAAAAGCACAAAACTACCTTGATCTGCCTCTAGGATTGTGTCAAATCCTTTGGTTGATTCTCCCCCCTGGTTCTTGACCTCCATCATTCTCAGACATTATCCAACCATTGAATCCCCCACCCATGCTTGATCCCTCGGTCGCGCTCGGCCTCACCTCCTATAATGCCCTACTACGCCTCCCATGAAATGAATCCCTTGACTTAGGATCTCCCATCTTTCATTAAACCTCCATTTGAACCCTTGGTTTCAATTCTCTCAAAATGATTCCCTCACATGCCCCCCCCATTTCTCATTTCATGATTTCTTTTTTTATTCATTTCATCATTTTTTATAAAAATATGAAATTCATTTTCAAAAAAATATTAATTTAACTTTTAAAATTATATTTATTAATATATTTTTAAATTAATATTTTATAAAAAATAATAATAGTTTAAAATATATTACCTTAATTTTATAATAACAAAATATAATATGAATAATATTCAAATTTTTTAGTATTTATATTTCATATTTATTATAATTACTATATTAATATGTTTATTATCATAATTTAATTTATTCATATAATATTAATATATTTGAGTGTGAATCATTTCTGGAATAATCCATATTTTAAAAAATTAATAATACCTTTAAAATAAATTTGTTTATAATTTCAAAGTATTATATAAAAAACTATATTTCCATAATTTATTTCAAAAAATATTACCCTTAATTTTCACTTAGGTACAGGTGTATATTTCATATAACTTAATTATAATTCTTATAATTTATTTCTTTTCATAAAAATATTTTTTTAAAATATTATTTCTTAAAAAATCTATTTATTTTATTGTATTTTAACTTATATGTTATCTATTATTTAATATTTGTTAATGATAACCATTTTTTTAAAACATATATTTTTTACAAAAAAAAATCAAATAATTGTATTTATAATAAAATATTATTTTTATTAATACCACATTTATATAAAAAATAGTAGTGTTTATAATTTTAAATATGTTTAATCTTAACATAAAATCAAATTTTATTTTGATTTATTTAAACACAACACTTATTAAAATCGAAGGTATACATTCTTTTTCCCATAAATAAATTGTGTCCTCACAATTAAATCATCATACTTAATAAAATTCTGATTTTTTATCTTTAGAATTAAGAAAAACTATAAATTCTAAGGGAACTTATTTACCTATGAGTTTCAAGAAAATTTTATCATGTATATTATAATTTATTTAAGCAACAAAACCTAATCTCCAAAGTTTTCTAGACTGTTTTTTTGATACCAACTGTAACACTACAAACCCGCACTTCCAGATTCATTACTAAAAATGTTGTGTAATTTTTTTTATTAAAATCAACTAAAAATTACACAGAACATTTTACATTCTATGACCTTTCTATTCTAGGTTTGGTAGAATTAGAAAAAAATATACTTATTTTCAAAGCTTTAAAAAATTATACAATTGTCTTCAAGTGAACTACCTTCTTATATGAAAAAAACATCATTTGAATATCTACTAAATCTATATAAATAACTTTTAAAACAAATAGTAAGTATTAATAATCCTAGTAAGGGGTTTCTAAAAATCCCATGAATTTTTTTTGAAAATACCATTAAAAATACATATTCATTCAAAAGTACTATAATAATTTGAAAATACATTTGTTTTGAAAATTATTTAAAATAATCTAGTGTTTTTTCGGAAAACATTATGAAATATTTTAAAAACAAAACCCCGGTTCCACTTGAAAAATTAATGGCAATTTGGGCCTATACACATTCCAAAGGAATGGGTTCACTCCCCACATCCCTCTTAGGTTTGAAAAGATCATTTTCCTTGTAAGAACCTGGGTTTTGAGAATGTAAGACTTTGAAATTTTCTTGATGTTATTCCAGAGCAGGGCATTCAGACGGCATGTGATTCTGAGCCCCGGTGTGGCCAGAATTAAATTTTATGTGTGTTCACACTGGACAAGCCAAATAAAAAAAATTAACTCCTAAATGGTTTCTCGGATGGGAAAACATAGGGCACCATTGAGTCTGGAGTGTGTCATTTCCCCTAGGAGGGGTGTAACTTTTGCGGGTGTGGCCCTTTTTTGGAAAACGCCATCAGGGGTTTTTTCGTAATTTGGCGGCCCCCAGGCGTGAACTTTTTAAATTCTGAATGACCGGTCGGATTAAAATTTTGAGACCACCATTGCACTCATAATGTGGTTTTTACCCTAGAGGCGTCTTAACCTCGACCCCAATGAAGGTTCGGGTACGGGGCCTACTGGAGGGGGTTCAAGTGTTTCTCTACTTAAACACTTCTCCCCCCCATCCTCCTTCTTCCCCAATGCCTCTCCCTAGTGAAATCCCTCTCAACGAGCCTCAAGCCCCTCTCCCCACCTCTTCAAGGTGTGGCGGCTCTAGCGAATCGTCAGCGAAGCTACGGGCTACGCCCAGTGAGGTAGGAGTTGGGTTTTCTTTATTTTTTTAAAAAAATTATATACCTTTTAACTCATATTCTGGTGTCTAAATGCTCTCCAATCGTCGATTGAATCCCATAGTTACGTAGATTCAATCTAATCTTTCTAACGCTCTTCTCGGATTGAAAATCCGAGTCTTAGGGCGCCCGGGGTGGCCCTAGGAAGAATTCAGGCCAATTTCCCCATTTTTTGATGGTTCCAGAGGTTTCCAGCAGGTTTTAGGTCGTCTGGGATGGCGGCAGGTGGTGGTGGTCCTAGGCGGCGGCGGTCCGAGGCGGTAGCGGTCTGAGGTGGCAGCGGTCCCAGGTGGTGGCTATCCCAGGCGGTGGCGGTCCCAGGCGGCGGCGGGTGGGCGGAGGTCGTCGGCATGGGTGGACCGGATGTCATGGCTCGTGACCCCGTGCGGGAGACCGAGACCTGCCTTCGGTGGGTCTCCTCACTGAACAATGACCCTCCAAGAGGGTCGATCGGCACGGGTAGACCACGGGTCCACAACCGAGCCGTGCGGAAGCATCACGGGTCGGCGCTGCGGGCCGGCACAGGCCGGGTGGACCGGTCGGACCGGCCCGGTCCAACCCTAAGAGGGGTTCGCCCCCTTGTCTCCGAACACCCGTATCTTTCACTATGGTTGTTGGTTTTGCGTGCCGTCTATGGGAGCACGATCCTCGGATCGAGCGAAAGTTATTGGGATTTTAAATTCCCGATACGGGGGCTCGGTGGCGCGACACCCTTGTCAAGTACCTCGCCAGGATTCTTCTTTCGGATTGATCAAACACATCCGGAGTCTATTTAAGGAGCAGTCAGTGGCGTTGTAACCCTGGCATCGAGAAGATGTAGACCATGGTGGTTTCAAGCACTAAAATCGGAGTTGAGGCATGGTCCCCATGGGCCTTCTTTTACGTTGTGAATTGTGTTTTGTGGATTTTTCATCTGACGTCCGTTCGAGGTGAATGAGTATTCATTTTGGCATGTTTTTTCGAGAGCATCGCGATGGAGAAGTTCACCCGACCTCTTTCAGGACCGAGGTGTGGGCCCCATGAGACTTTTTATGGGCATAAAGCAGGTGTTCAATAAATGTTTCATCGGGAGTCTGTTTCCAACAAATAAGTATTCTATCTCATGTGTTTTTCCGGGAGGATTGCAACGGTGTAATCTGTTTGGGTTGATGAAGCCTTTTTTGAGATCTCAATAAATGTGGAAACATGAAATGGAATTTTTCAGAGGACCCTTTGATGCACTCTGAACCAACGCATGATAGCGAGGTTAGTTACACCCAGTGATGGCATGGGTAGCGCGGAGTCATTCGGCCAATTTCGGGTTTACCCTCTAGCAGGGCTGGGCAGTGCGTTACTCACTGGCTTATTAGCGTATACCCTCCAGCGAGGCTGGGCAATGGGTTACCCTTTGACCTTAGGGTTTACACTCTGGCGGGGCTGAGCAGTGGGTTACCCATTGACTTTAGGGTTTACCCACTAGTAGGGATGGGAAGTGGGTCACCTGACGACCTTTTAAGGTTTACCCTCCAGAAGGAATGGGTAGTGGGTCACTCTACGACCTTTTAGGGTTTACCCTCTAGTAGGGCTGGGCAGTGGGTCACCCGATGACCTTTTAGGGTTTACCCTCTAGTTGGGTTGGGCAGTGGGTTACCCGAAGACTTTTGCAGACTCATCCCTTTCGATGTCGCTAGTCGGGGGCTTTTCTCCATGATTACTAGAGTGGGACTTTTGGTGGCACGGTTTAGCGATGAGGCATCTTTGACATGCGGGACTTTTGGGCATCGGTGATGGATATCCTTAGAACTATTGGAGACTTTTCCTGTGCTGAGCTTGGAGATTGAGATCCCATTAAACACTCATTTAGGTTTCTTGTTGAGCATATATAAATATATACACCCTACTTTTTTCCCACTCCTTGGGTTCAGTTACTCTCCTTCTAGTAGGGGCGAAGACACACGGGTTATGCCATGTGCTTTCCTTGTCTAGCTCCTCTTGGTTGGGATGAGTCTACTTCTTTTCTTTCATTGGGTTGGGCTGCACTCTCTCTATTTTACTCTTACATTGTTCTTTGTTCTATCTACTATTTACCGTTTTAGTACCTCCTTTGTTTCTCCCTCAAGCTTTCGGGGCATTCTATTGAGTATCTTTATACTCACCCCTACTTGGGCTTTTCCCGCACTTGGTCTGCCCTTGTAGATGACAGAAAGGTTGATCGAGACTACAGAGGAGCACAGAGGACATAGGATCTTGGGCTACGATCAGTGAAAATAGTAGGAATTTCAGGTGTGAGACTCACCAATTTTTTACTTTTGTTTACCTGTTGTCGGGTTGTGGCAACTTTCGGGTTGAGCACATGTTTTCCCTTTTTCTGTTCCGTATATTTTTTAGTACTCTTTAGCACATTAATTTTCTATTTAGAGGTTGATGCATTATTGTGGTTGCGTTATTGTTGTTTTTCCATTGGTTTCCTTTTTTACTCTGCACTTTTGCATTGAGTGGGATGTGTGTGTGTGTGTGTGTGTACAGGTACTTAGGGTTAGGTTGTGATAAAGTGGAGGTGGGATTGGGGTAGTTGTGGCTCAAGACCGGTAGTTTCAGGTTGTGAAAAAGTGGTATTAGAGGTGGTTAGTTCCTTTGGGCATTTTTCGGACGTCCCTAAAAAGGAATTGTATAGGATTTAGGGCAATAGTGTTGACATGTCTTGAGAGCGGCTCTCAGGTTAAGGAGTCTAGTGATGGTATGGGCAGCCGACGTATCCATTCACGAGGACACTGATAACCCGCTTGTCGACTCAACACGCTGAGACATTTGTTGCAGGGAACTTTGGAACATGCATCTGGTGGGATTGAGTCTTTGACTGTCCTTGTTGAGTCAGCTCCCCTTTGTGATTACTATTATATATATATATATATATATATATATATATGCTCATCTGATCACGGTAATCCTTGATAATTTTCCAGATGCCCCCACGACAGCAGCCAGCCAGGTTACCCTTTCAAGTTCGTGACGACAACCCAGCGAGCGATGAGGCATCAATTCAGGGACCCTTATGTGATCCCCTTCCGCCCAGTGCTTTAGCAGTAGCCCCTCCACCTGGAGAGCAGAAGTTAGTATCATCAACACAGGCTGAGGATGAGTGCAGGCTGAGTGCGCTCCGAGACATCCAGCATCAACGGCCGTAGAGGTTCCCCGAGGACTCGGATCCCCAGGCAGTGGAAGACTAGCTAGAGTTTGTGGACTGGCTTTTTAGGCTGGTCCAGACACCAGCGGACCAGATGGTATCCCTAGCTACCAGCATTTTCCTCGGGACGGTCGGGCGTTGGTGGGGGTTGGTTACGCAGACCCGCGACGGGTCATCTCTCACGTCTTATAGCTTCCAGAAACTCTTACGGGAGGAGAACTCCCCCTATTGTTTACGCTTTGTTCGGATTTAGGAGCTTCTAGAGCTGAAGTAGGGGGGGATGACCATGGCACAGTACTCGGCCCAGTTTACCGATCTGACATGTTACTCGCAAGATATGATCTGTGATATTTACTTCCGGGCGCGGAAGTTTGAGCTGGGTCTTCATCAGGAGATTTGTGATATCATAGTACCCCTATGCATCCCTACTTATGTTGGGGTTCTAGAGCGGGTGCTCATGATAGTGAGCTTCTTGGCTGAGGGACGCCAGCTGGAAGGTCCTAGCAGTGGTCGATTAAGAGAAGAGTCTTCGGTAGCAGGCAGGCGGCAAAGGTCAGAGCCTCAGTCAAGGAGACCCTTCTGTGAGTAGACTCAGGGGCAGGTCCGTACACCGTAGTGGAGCCATAGAGCATCGGGGCAGTCAGGAGAGAGTCGGTGCTATGCCTGTGACGGATGAGGTTACCTAGCATGTGACTGCCTGACCAGGCGTACTGAAAAGTCGTGGCAAGAAGTGGGTGCACCGCAGCGGCAGAGGCAGCGCCATGACCAGGGTTCCCCCAGGCGAGGAAAAGGTGGCCCTCAGGGAGGTGACGCAGGCAGAGCGTCAGGACCTGGAGGTGGGGGATGTCGTTTCGAGGTTCCTCCACTGCCACCACCAAGCGTCCCACGCCAGGCTTAGGGAGCTGGTTGTAGGGGCCATGGGAAGCTTCAGGCTATGGGTGTTCATGACCCCCCAACACACGAGATGGTCCGAGGTACACTTTGTGTTTACTCTACGCTTGCTTCGGTACTAGTAGACATAGGCACCAACCACTCCTTTATATCAATGCTTTTAGAACGGGAGTTGGAGATTCCAGTAGAGGCCCTGACACCTGCACTTTTCCTCAAGGTTCTTATGGGAAGTGCCTCATTGGTGAACTTTATCTACAGATAGTGCAAACTATCATTCGGAGGAGGGAGTTTCACGTGGGACCTACTCATCATCATGAAGGAACCTTACAACGTCATCCTGGGCATGCATTGGATTTCTATGGTTCACACCTAGATCTACTTTCATCATAGACGAGTCAGAGGTGTGCAACCATATGGGATGAGGTTCACCATTCTAGGTGAACAAAACCTCATGGCAGATCAGACATGTACACTTAGTAGAAGACCATGACCTTTTTCTCACTAGTTGGTGAGCATGGCTCTCAGAGCAGTAGACGCTATAGGCAGCTGGATCCCTACTGTAGTAGAGGACTACATGGATGCCTTTTCTAAGGATGTCCCATGACTACCTCTGAGGCGAGAGATGGAGTTCTGTATTGACTTGCAGCCAGGGACTGCCCTGATATCATGTGCAGCATATCAGATGGAACCCAAAGTGCTTCGGGAACTACGAATTCAGTTGGATGACCTTCATGAGGAGGGATTCATTAGGCTTAGTGTGTCCCTCTGGGCAGTTCCAGTTTTGTTTGTGAAAATGTAAGATGGGATTCTGTGGATTTTTGTGGATTATCATCGCCTGACTCAGGCCACGATAAAGAAAACATACCCTTTGCTGAGGATCGATGACCTCTATGACCAGTTGAGAGGTGAAATGTTGTTCTCCAAGATTGATCTTTGATCTGGCTACCACGAGTTGCAGGTTCGTGAGGTAGACATCCCGAAGTTGACTTTCCATTGTTGATATGGGAATTATGAGTTCCTGGTGATGCCCTTTGGTGTGATGAATTCCCCCGCTGTTTTTATATTTTTGATGAACCAGATCTTCCAGCCGTACTTGGACCGGTTTGTGGTTGTATTTATTGACCACATACTCATCTACTCTGCGACAAAAGAGGAGCACACGGAGCATTTGAGGATGGTCCTAGACTTAATCCAAGAGCACCAGCTATATGGGAAGCTCTCGAAGTGTCAGTTCTAGATTCATGGGGTTCACTTTCTGGGGAATGTCATTACGGGGTAGGGATTGTCCATAGATCTCGCAAAGGTAGAGGCAGTGCTTTCTTGGGAGACACCCAAGAATGCTTCAGAGGTGCGGAGCTTCCTTGGTTTGGTAGGGTACTACAGGAGGTTTGTGGAATATTTCTCCAGGATTGCTACCCCTTTGACCTCATTGACATGGAAGGGAAGACAGTTCACCTAGACTGAACAATGCCATAAGGCCTTCGAGGAGTTGAGGTAGAGGCTAACTACTGCTCCATTGTTAAGGCTGCCAGAGGATGGCGTTGAGTTTGTGGTGTACTACGACACTTCAGGAGCTAGGATTGGGTGTGTACTGATGCAGTAGAGAGCAGCGATTGCATATGGGTTGAGGGAGTTGAGGCCCCATGACAAGAATTATGTGACTCACGATTTGGAACTGGCAGCAGTGGTCTTCTCCTTAAGGTTATGGAGACACTACCTTCTGGGTGAGCGTTTTGTGGTCTACTCAGACCAACAGAGCCACAAATACATCTTCACTCAAAGATATTTGAATCTGAGGCAGAGGTTCTGTCTAGAGTTTCTATAGGACTATGATTTTGAGATAGTCTACACTCAAGGGAAGTGAAATGTAGTAGCAGATGCTCTTAGTAGGAAGTCCTAGGCTCAGTTCGTACGGGAAGCTGCAGAGCAGTTGGCTTCCCTATGACTGACCTTGGTGGAGCATAAGGGTACGGCTTTTCTGCAGTAGATGGTGTTGACTCATCCTCTCCTTGACCATGTGAGAGAGTCACAGCTAGGGGATGCCGACAGCGAGGTACTTCTTGATCAGATATCCATGGGAGACACACCTGATGGGTATTTTGAAGAATAGAATCACAAGATCTTGTTCTAGGGGTAAGATGTAGTACTAGTGGAGATGTAGGAGGAGGTGATGTGGGAGTTCCATAATTCTCTCTTGGATGTACATCCCAGTGTGGGGAAGACCTAGAGAGACATTCAGCGGCAGTTTTAGTGATCTGGCATGAAGCAGAGCGTAGCTGAGTTCATTTCTTGGTGTCTTACCTGTCATTAGGTGAAGGCAGAGCATCAGGTTCTGGTAGGGTTGTTTCAGCCCCTTGATATCTCTGAGTGGAGGTGGAATGGAATATCTATAGACTTCGTCACAGGGATTCTACACACAGTGAAGGGCCATGACTCCATTTTTGTGATAGTGGACCAACTCACGAAGTCAACGCACTTCTTTTCCATCAGGGAGCAGAGTTCGGTGGTGAGTCTAGGGAATCTGTATGTTTTGGAGATTATCTGCCTTCATGGAGTACCCTCTACGATCATCTCTACCATGATGTGTGGTTTACGTCGCGATTGTGGAGAGGCATACAGGAGGCATTCAGGACTCTTCTACGAATGATTACATATTTTCACCCCCAGACTTACGGGCATACAGAGTGCACTATCCAGGTGTTGGAGGATATGCTCATGGCGTGCATGTTAGACTTTGTCCTGAGCTAGGAGGATCACTTGACCTTGGTGGAGTTCGTGTACAAAAACAATTACCACTCTACTATCAGCATGGCACCTTTTAAGGCCCTCTACCAGAGACGCTTCAGGTCGACATTGTGTTAGACGAAGGTTGGAGAGACCTCCCTCGTGGGCCTATATTTGGTGCAGGCAATGACAAAGAAGGTGCAGGTCATTCGTGAGCAGATGAGGATGGATTAGAGCAGAGCGAAGTCATACACAGATCGTCATCGTAGGCCATTAGATTTCGAGCAGGGGGACCATGTGTTTTTGATAGTCTCTCCACGGAGTGGGACATGGAGGTTCGGCAGGGAAGGCAAGATGCCCTCGAGGTTCATTGGGCCCTTTGAGATTGTGTGCATGGTCGGTGAGGTGGCCTACCGTCTTGCTCTACCCCATAGCTGGAGAGGGTTCATGACGTCTTCCACGAGTCGCAGCTAAAGAAATATGTGCACGACCTCAGGCATGTTATCGACTAAGGAGAGATGGGCATCAAGGATGGATCCACCTTTGCAGAGCACCCGGTGGCGATTGAGGACTGGCAAGAGTGGAAAATGTGTGGAGGGGCCATTCCTTTGGTTCATGTGTTGTGGCAGCACGGGAGGGAGAAGGAGATCACCTGGGAATGGGAGAGCCAGATGAGGGCTCAGTATCTCGAGTTGTTTTTGTAGTTTTGTTTTTCGGGGACAAAAAACATGAAGGGGGAATGATGTAAGAACTCGGGTTTTGAGCCTGTAAGACTTTGAAATTTTCTACATGTTATTCCAGAGCAGGGAGTTTACACGGTGTGTGATTTCGAGCCTCGGTGTTGCCAGAATTAAATTTTATGTGCATTCATACTATAAAGACAAATAAACAGAATAACCCATAAACGGTTGCTCAGATGGGGAAACTGAGGGCACTATTGATTTCGGAGCATGTTGTTTACCCTAATAGGGGTGTAACTTTCACGGGTGCGGCCCTTCTGTGGAAAACGCCATCAGGGACATTTTTATAATTTGGTAGCCCTCAAGCGTGAACCTTTTAACTTCTGAATGGAGGCTCGAATTAAAATTTTGAGTCCACCATTGTGCTCAAAACGTGGTTTTTACCCTAGAGGCGGCTTAACCCCAACCCTGCCAAAAGTTTGGGTACGGTGCCTACTGGCGGGGGTTTTAGTGTTTCTCTACTTGAACACTTCTCCCCCTCCCCCTTCTTCACCCTTGCCTCTCCCCGGAGAAATCCCTCTTAACAAGACACAAGCACCTCTCCCTACCTCTCTAAGGCGCGGCGGCTCCGGCGGATCGTCAGAGAAGCTACGGGCTATGCCAAGCGAGGTAGGAGTTGCATTTTTTTATTCTACATATACATTTGAACTCAAATTATTACATTGAAATTTTTTCCAATCATCGATAGAAGCACATAGTTTCATAGGATTTGATACGAGCTTTCTAATGCTATTCTCAGATCAAAAATTCGAGTCCCGGGGCGCCTGGGGTGGCCCCGGGAAGTTTTCCGGCTAATTCCATCATTTTCTGGTGGTTATAGGGGTTTCGGTGGGTTTCAGGTGGTCCTGGATGACGGAAGGCGATGGCAGTCCCAGGCGGTGGCGGTCCTAGGTGGCAGTGGTCCCAGGCGGCGGCGACGGGTGGAGGTCGTCGTCGTAGGTGGACCGGGGGTCACGGCGCGCGACCCTGTGCGAGAGACCAGGACCCCCCTTCAGCGGGTCTCCGCGTGGGACAGCGACCGACAACAAGGGCTGGTCGGCACAGGTAGACCATGGGTCTATGGCTGGGTCACGTGGATGCATCACAGGCCAGCATTGTGGGTCGGGCCGACCGGCGTGGGCTGGCCTAGGCCGGGTGGACCGGCCGGACCAGGCCGGTCCAACCCTAAGGGTGGTTCACCACCTTGTCTTCGGACATCCATATCTTTCACTACAAGTGTCTATTTTTCATGCCATATACGGCTGCTTGATCCTCATATTGAGCCAGAGTTTTTGGGATGGTCTCGGGGATTTTTAATTCCTGAGACCGGGGCTTGGGGCGTGACACGCTCGTTAAGTACATCGTCGGGATTCTTTTTTCGGATGGCATGATCACATCCGGAGTCCGTTTAAGGCGTCGTCAGTGGTGTTGTGACCCTGGAGTCAAAAATATGTAGACCAAGGTGGTTTCAGACATTGAATCTAGAGTTGAGGCATGGGCCCCATGGTCTGTCTTTTAAGCTATGAACAACGTTTGTGTCTTTTTCATCAGACGTCCATTCGGGGCGAATGAGTAGTCGTTTTGGCGTGTTTTTCTAAGAGCATCATGATGGAACAGTTCACCCGAACTCTTTCAAGACCGACGTGTGGGCCCCATGAGACATCATATGGGCATAAAGCAGGTTTTGAACAACCTTTTCATGGGGAGTCTATTTCTAGTGAATAAGTAGTCTATCTCGCATGTTTTTCTACAAGGATTACAATGGTGTAATCTTTTTGGGAGTGTGGAGCCTCTTTCGAGATCTCATTAAATGTGAAAACATGAAAGGGTGTTTGTCGGAGGCCCCTTTGAGGCACTCCAAACCAATGTAAGGTAGAGATGTTAGTGACACCCAGTGATGGCACGGGTAGCGTGGAGTTATCGGGCTAGTTCCGGGTTTACCCTATAGCGGGGCTGGGTAGTGGGTTTCCCACTAGCGTATCAGGGTATAACCACTTGTAAGGCTGGGTAGTGGGTTACCCATTGACCTTAGGGTTTACCCTCCGTCGGGGTTAGGTAGTGGGTTACCCATTGACTTTAGGGTTTACCCTCCAGCAGGGCTGGGTAGTGAGTCACCCGACGACCTTTTAGGGTTTACCCTCCAGCAAGGCTGGGTAGTGGGTCACCCGACGACCTTTTAGGGTTTACCCTCCAGCAGGGTTGGGTAGTGGGTCACCCGAAGACCATTTAGGGATTACCCTCTAGTTGGGTTGGGTAGTGGGTGACCCGAAAAATTCTTTCAGACTCATCCCTTTCGATGTGGCCAGTCGGTGGCTTTTCTCCACGATTACCGGAGTGGAACTTCTAGTGGTACGGTTTAGCGATGAGGCAGCTTTGACATGCGAGACTTTTGAGCATCAGTGATGGATATCCTTATAACTGTTTGCGACCTTTCATGGGCTGAGCTTGGATATTGATATCCCCTTACACACTCATTTGGGTTTCTTGTTGAGCATATATATATATATACACTCTACTTTTGTTCCCACTCCTTGGGTTCAGTTACTCTCCTTCTATGAGGGGTGAAGAGACACAGGGTATGCGAAGTGCTTTCCATGTCTATCCCCTCTTGGTTGGGATGAGTCTACTTATTTTCTTTTGTTGGGTTGAGCTGCACTCTCTCTATTGTACTCCTACACTGTTCATTGTTTTTTCTCCTGCTCACCGTTTTAGTACCTCCTTTGTTGATCCCTTGAGCTTTCGAGGCATCCTACTAGGTATCTTTATACTCACCCTTTCTTGGGCTTTTCCTGCACTTGGTGTGCCCTTGAAGAAGATGAACAGGTCGATCCAGACTATAGAGGAGCATAGGGGACGCATTACCTTGGGCTGCGATCAGTAGTCATAGTAGAACTTTCAAGTGTGAGACTCACCAGCTGTTTACTTTTGTTTACCTGTTACCGGGTTGAGGAACCTTTTAGGTTGGGCATGTGTTTTTCCCTTTTTATGTTCAGTATCTTGTCAGTACTTTTCAGCACATTAATTTTCTATTTAGAGGATGATGCATTACTATGGTTGGGTTGTGGTTGTGTGTCCTTTGGTTTTCTTTTTTACTCTGCTCTTCTGCATTGAGTGGGTTGTGTGTGTGTACAGGTTCTTAGGCAAAGGCCTTCCTGATATTTTTACGCCTTGAGTGCATATCGCCATCCCCTGGCCTGTGGAGGCAGGCTTGGGGTAGTTGCAGCTCGAGACCGATAGAATCGGGTTGTGACATGCCTAATTTTATAGAAATATTTTATGATGTCCATAGACACACACATACATATATATATTTCACTGGAGTTTTTTCCTTAAAAACATGGAAACATATTTACACACAAACACACACATATATATATAATTTCATAGGAATACATAAGATATATTTAGAGTAATAAAATATCGTCACCATTAGATATTTCACAAATACGAGGAATGTTAATTAATATCCTTGCATTAAAATTTCCATCATAAACTCTTAAAATACATTTTATGAAATAGGGTAGAAAATGTAAAACATTATAATTTAAAAAAATGTCCCTTGATTAAAGATATTTGATACTTATTTACTGGATAAAAAATTTGATATTTAACAATATCATTTTATTCATAGAATACTAGTATTAAGGTATGAAAAATTTACATAAATTAATAGTAATTTTGAAATTAATATTCTCATAAAGTAATAATTTTAAATATATAGATATAAAAATTTTACATTATTAAAAATTCATAAGAAAAAGAAAATATATAGTACTCATAAAATTATAAAAGTAACATTTTTAAAATAAAAATTTCATACTTGTATGATTTAAGAATACCCACTTGTGTAAGTTTGAAATTTCGAAATTTAAAATAAGTTTTCATACATGAATTACTTACTCAATCATACCATGTAAATTGAATTTTTATATACATATATATGGATATATACACATATAAAAAATCAAAAAAATTAAAGAGTATAGACCCTTTTATGATTTTGATAATACCTTGAAACAATTTTAAATTTCCTCATTATATGATTATAAGTTTTATAAATAAGTAACTTGTTGTTTGGTAATAATACATATATATATAGGTATATATAGACACCCTTTCATAATTATAGTCTTGAATTTAAAAGTCTAAAATAAATAAATGAACTTGAAAAGTGAATATAACATATATACGTGTATATGTTTGGATAATATAACCTAAATTTTTATATAAATATATATTTACTTATATGTATACACCCATATATAAATATTTACATTTGTGCATATTAAAACATAATATTTATTTTAATAAAAGGCATCCCTTACACAAAGGGGTTTGAAAACTAATCCTTAAAATTTGAAATAACAAATTAAATGTTTCAAAAAATATAAAATTGCAAAATAATACCCCATGCTTGATTTGTATAAAATCTGAAAATAATCTTCTTCTTCTCCTTTGGACCCTATCACTCATAAATTTCTAATTGGTATTCATTTCTAAACACCAAAGGAATTTCCCATTATTTATATCAATGATTCTATTGTATGTATATATATAAATTTCAACTTTCTTGGTTATGGTTTCCAAATAAATGATTCTTGTTTTAGGCTTGTCGAGAAAACTTATACCAGGCTCGGTTAGACACACACACACACACACACAGATATATATATATATATATATATATTATAACCATGATGAAAACATTTCAATAAAATAGATTCATATCCTATTCAATTTCTACAACATATTAAACTAGTCATGAACAAATTTGAATATAATATTGTTGAAATAGATTGATAGTAAGACTCTCGATAAAACTGATGAAAAAAACTATTTAAAATGACCACTATAGGGAAATCTGAATCAATAAAGGAATAAAATTTTCAAAACACTGAACATATATAATCCGAACAAAACCATTAGAGATTTTCTAACATCGATGGTAGATGAAAACTAAAAAATTAGATAGATCAGGGTGCTGCTAACAAGAAAAATGATGTAATCAGATACCTAAAAATAAAAAACACACACACATACCTCGCTCAGCTACCAAAATCATTTCAAAGCCGTCAATCGATAATCCCTCCTAGTGCTTGACCTCCATCGTTCTTGGGCTTTATAAAATAGTTGAATACCCCACCAAAGCTTTATCCCTTGGTCGTGCTCAACCTCAACTCCTATGAATCTCTACTCTAAATCATGTTAAACAAATCCATCATCTGCATCTCTCCCATCATTTATTTAGCCTCCTTCTAAACCCTTAGTTTTTATTCTCTCAGAATGAGGCCCTCAAATCCCCCCCCCCAATTTCTCATTTCATTATTTATTTTTTATTCATTTCATCATTTTTTTATTTCAAATATGAAATTTAGTTTTTTATAATATTAATATAACTATCATATTTCTATTTATTAATATAGTTATAAATTCCAAATTCTATGAAACAAATTTATAATAGTTTAAAATATATTACCTTAATTTTATAATAATAAAACATATTATACTTAATATTCAAAATTTTGAGTATTTATATTTCATATTTATTATGATTCATATATTAATACATTTATTATCATAATTTAATTTATTGATTAAAATATTCTAAAATATAATAATGAATATTATGTTATATAATTAATATTTTAAAAAATTTATAAGACTCTTAAAATTAATATGTTTATAATTTCAGAATTTTATAAAAAACTACATTGTAATTATTTATTTAAAATTATACCATCCTTATTTTTTAATTAGGTGCACATGTATATTTTATATAACATTATTATAATTCTTATAATTTATTTATTTCATTTAAAATGTTCTCTAAAAATATTATTTCCTGAAAAAAATTTATTTTATTTTATAAAATTTATATGTTAACTATTATTTAATATTAATTAATGATAACCATTTTATTTTCGAAACCATATATTTTTTAAAAAATTAATAAAATATATATATTTATATTAAAATTTTCTTTTAAATAATACCACATTTATATAAAAAAGTATTGTTTATAATTTTAAATATATTTAATCTTAAATTATAATCAAATTTTATTTTTATTTATTTAAAAAAACATATTATTATGAAGGATGTTACAAAAGAATTTAAATTTAGAAATTTGAAAAATAAAATAAGTTCAACGTAAAAAATATTTTAAATAAGGTTAGATAAATTACAATTTTCTTCCTCATAACCCATAAATGTTAAAACATTATCATCATTAATTTCCTCTAAAAACTTCTTATGCTTAATATAAATAGTATTACATCAATTTTTGGTTAAATTTACAATTCCAAAAACTTCATCCTTTACAGAAATAGTAATATCATTTGAGTGATCCAATTCAAATTTTCAGGAAAGAAATTATGGTTCAATTTTAAGAATATCGAAATCAAGAAATTACATATCAACACTATATTACCTAAAATGATCAATATTTATTTCCATGTTTTTGAGTGTGGATTCCGAGAAATCACAGATTATAGGATTATGAGGTGATTGTTCAAGAATAAGACTTTCTTAAAAATTAAATCCCTTAACCTCTTCATTAGGATCTATGATAAAATTTATTAGGTTCAAACTATCAAAATAGGTAAGTCCAATACTCATATAATAATTCACATCTTCCTATTTTTTATTTCTTTTCATCAATTCCTCAACATTAACCTCACTCTCTTCACTTAATACCGTGAAACAAATAATGAGGAGTAATTTAATAGTGATTCTTCTTTAAAATATTTCATATACCTCAAATCTATCTTACTTAATGAAACTACAAGATAATTAATTGTGTCTTTTTTCTGGGAAATGAAAAAAATATCTTCTAAAATCTCATTAGGGTATTACTTTTAAATGAAATAAATATTTTTAATTATTTCAATTACTCCTCTCTGAAATACATCAACAGGATATTATCCTCCTGGTGTTCTTTTTAACTTTCACTAGCCTCCACTTCACCCTCCATTAGGGTATCCTCACATTTACTATTGTTTTTTATTTATTTATGGAATCTATTAATATGAAAAAAAATCTCTTTTTTAAATTCATTCAATTTATGGTTTATTCTTATATTCATTCTTCACTTTCTACTGACCTATCATTATCAAAGTCCCCAAAGTCATTTTCTTCATTAATAATTTTAATTTATGTTTTATAATTGTAAATTTCTAATGAACCAAAATCCATATGTATCATCCCAAACTTATATTACTCATAATTAACTAAACTCATCCAACCAAATGCCCTCAATAACACCTCCCTATATGCCAGAGGTAGCAGACTAGCAGTGGGGGCCTATGATGGTATAGTGGGGGAGTCTATATTCCCCTTATTATAGTATATCACAATAGTATAAAATAATGGTAATTAGTAGAAATAGTAATAAATAATCAGCAATGGGGTAATAAATCATCCATAAATAGTAAATAGGTGGATACTGAATCAAGATCAGATATGAAAATGATGATCATGTCTTCATTTTATACAAAAATAGAAGGACATAGGATATAGGTGTATATGAATATACAAAATGCTAAACAAAAATTATGTAGTACCCAAAGTTTCCACTACTTACATAATGACCATAGGCTCGGTCCCCTAATCCTATAATCCATTCTTGTAATATAATCAAGCAACCATAGCAAGATGATTCCCTTTTTTCATACCTGCATCTATAAGGACTGTTCGGGTACCGACAGATGGGCCGAACAAGGTGTGAGATATACTTAGTAAGACACCACCAACAGTCTCTAGAACTATCCAGTATATTCATATGAGATTAGAATCCTTCAATTAATACTAAATTTAAGATTGTAAATAAATACATCACATCAGGATGGGTTCCTCATGGGATACCTGATCGACATTATATGCTCCCGCCTAAGCCGGATGTCTCTAAACAGATGTCACCCTATATGTACAGTTATATAAAAATTATATGTGTCTATATATATATGACCCATATACATGTGTAAATATATATGAATTTATATATTCATAGTACAAGTGAGGAATCAAGGAATAATCCCAAGGATTATACACACACTTATAAGAAGTTTCAAAACACCCATCATGTATGAGCTTAGAGGTATAACTAGGCTATCATAATGGACAACTATAAAGAATTGATCAAACCAAAGAATAGGATTTTTTTGGGAGAATGTATTCCTTATTTTCAATTAATTGGAAACCTAATACCATCCCAGTCATTCTGTATTAGAAACCTTGGTATTTCTCTAAGTATGTTCCATTAAACCCCACCACTAAAGAATTCTATCTAAGGAATCCATGTAAGGACCCCAAGTATCACACATGGCATGGTATATAGCATGAACCTCTATGTTTGTTCACAGTTTACCATATCAAGAACTAGTTATAACTCGTGTAATTTCATGGTGACAATTTCTACTAAGATCGTTTAAGGAAATCCACTTAGGAACCCGGTATCACTCAAGGGAAGAATAATAACATCCCCCTGGTGTGTCATTCATGGTGTTATATAAAGATCTTGTGTATCACCCTCATTTTACCATAAATCATTTAAAAATTTATATTGTTTAAAGCCAATGATCCCATTAAAGTCATCCTTGTTGGGGACTCTAATTTCTCCCTTGTCTTCTTTTAAAATAATGGTAATCTCAAGCTTTAATCTCATATCATTCAATAAGTAAAAATTAGTCCCAAAAACTAACTCATTTATTATGTTTGATTCAACAAAAATCGGAGGAGTAAGGGTATATTAATATGGCCCACTATTTATGTTGGGTTTAATTTAAAATATATCTTATAAAAAAGGTAAATTCAACACATATAAAAAGGGTTTCAAAACAATTACAAGGGATGAGGCTGAATGCATTCAAGTAATGCACTCCCTTATTGGTTTCTCATGGGGAGTTTTTCAACCTATGATGTTGTTTTGTGGGTTTCTATAACCATAATAAGCATGGAAACATAAATTTATTTAATTAATTAAACTTTAAATAGGTTTCTACATAAATTTGAGCATGAGGCACAATGGAACACCCTTATAAAGAATCAAAACTTTTGGTAAAATTACAATAACACCTACCTTTGTTTGATATATGACGACTCAACCATTTTCGAATTCATATTTGAAGTATAATGAGAGAATTCTGAAAAATAAACCAATTCCCTGAAAATAGGTCATATTAGCTCACACCAAAATAGTACTGAAGAGGGAGAGATAAATTAAAAAATGATAGAAGAGGAGTGTATAGCATACCATTAGCTATCCGACATAATCAACGGTGGTCCGATCAGAGTCTGGATGTGAGAGAAACCAAAAAAACTATCTTAGGAATGGAGGAGAAGCTTCCAAGTCAGAGGGGCTATTGTGCATGATAAAAGAGGGAAAATTGGATGAAATTTGATTTAAGGAGGGGATAATCATCAATTCCTAGTTTTTAAGAGTTCACATAGTTTGGAAACTCTTTTGGAAAAATTTTGCACCAACCTTGTAAAAGTAAATGTCCAAGATACCAACATTCATCCAACTATCCAACACAGTTTCGAAAAACCATGCTCCAATTGTGTGGGTTCACTGCCTAAGTGGAACTAAGTGTGCAAGCTAGGCATGCGGTTTGGGAAAATTTTTTGGACTAACCTGTAACACCCGAGACTTTTATGTTATATAAATCATCAAAGGAATCTTTTTCTATACAACACTTGCTTGGCTTGCTTTACACGCAATCGCGACCTTCCTCGATAGCTTGCGTCGTACGCAATACCGAGTTTCACTAAACAACATTATGCTATTAAAACTAGCCGTTATGAATAGTAATAACCACTTTTTGGAATTTTATAAATTTTATTTTTCAAAATGGACTTCATTTTTGGACTCAGAATATCGAAATTAGCCTAGGGTGAAATTTTGGTATTTTTCTGAAAACTTTCAATTTTTGATGAATAGTGAAACCACTAAGTGGTAGGTTAAAAACTGAATTTTGCATAAAACATAATTTTACCGCTTCTGTGAATGGAATTTCGAAAATCCGAGAGACACGGTTAATATCAAGGACTAAAATGTGGTTCAATGAGATGAAAATAATTTTTTGGTGAATAGTAACTTTTTACGATTTTTACCGCGGTTAATAGTAAATAGGGTAACTAAGGGTAAATATGATATTAATATTACCCTAAAACATGTCCTAATTCTATTGGACAAGTGTAATTCGACCAAAAACAAACTTAGGAATAAAATATGACCATTTAGGCCCACTTGGATTAGATTAGGACATTTATTATTAATTTATTTAAAGAAGGGTTAAAATAGTTAAAATCAAAGTTTAATAAGTAAATAATTTTTAATATGGGGTTATACATAAGATAAATTCGATTGTAAATATTCATTAGAAAGCTAAAAAGATTTCATACATGATGGTATTTTATTTGTAATTTTTAGACATCAAATAATATAATTTATTTATGACACAAAGATGATGCAGTAATTATCTTATTAATAAAATATTGACATAATTGATGTTATAAACACCAAAATAAATGTAATTTGAGACTTTTTATGAATTCCACTAATTTTCTAGGTTACTATGATATATTAGTGTTGATGTAATCAACTTGTTTCGAACATATAATTCTGTTATGACTTTCAAACAAATCATATATCAAATAGTGTCAAAATTGACACAAAATAGTTTTTAAATAAAATATTATATTATTAATTGTTATTTTATTCCTAAAAATCTAAGGTTCGGCCAAATGACTTAGATAAGGATATATATATTAATAATAAACAATTTGGGGTTCGTTTGGCATGTTATAGTAAGTGTGTTAACCATATAGTGAAAGAAAACAAAAAGACACGGTAAAAGTTAAATTAATTAACTTAGAGTTAAATCTAATTGATAAGGTTAAAATAAAACCCTAAACATGTCTAAATCTTATTGGTTGATAGGATTTCGACCCTTCCCCACTTTATCTTCGAAATAAGACCCTTTGGAACCATTATAAACTGATTTTGACTTTAATATAAAATAATATTTTGAGATATTCCTAAGGTGCCCCTCTCCTCCCTTATAAAAGGGCACCTCCTCCCCCTCCTCCTCACACCAAATTGAGCACTCAAGCTCGGCCAACCCCTGCCATTTTCTCCTCTCCACTTCCCTAGAATAATCCTAGAGGTCCTGGTCTTCTCCAAAGACCAATCTTAGTTCCTTAAGTGGAGGATTCAAAGAAGCGTTCCAAAGAAGAGGTAATATCCATTACCGATCTTTTCAATTTCTTTCTTCTTCAACTTCTTCTTCTTTAGTTGTTTCATGATAAAGTAATAACATCAGTATTACTTACATACTGATATGTTATTATAAATATGAAACAACCCTAATTCACCTTCTATCCATCCTACGGAAAAATGAAATCACCGTGCGTGCGTACGTACGGAATACCGTCTCCACGCCGTGGTGTAATCTATTTTCCACCATCACCTTACAAGGATGGTTATAATGGTGTAATGAGTAACTAAATATGATTATTATGAAGTAATATTGATACTGAAATAATATATATATACTCCAATACAATTCCACGATCATAGGAATGATATCATCACTCGTGCGTACGTACGGAATACCGTCTCCACGATGTGATGCGACTCGTTCTACATGATCTTCATTTCATAATGATTATATAAATGAATTGAATGAATGAATATGGTATATAATACACTAATACCATTCTGGAAATGAATTATCTATAACCTAAAGATAAGAATAAGAATTTATTCGACAAAACACGCATAAGAACAAAAAGTTATAAAGACCCGAGTAACAAGTAACAATGAAATATTACTAACAAGAAGCTAATAATATGACCATATATGATATCATATAAATATTTATGATTCTGGAATAAGTCAATAACATTATTTAAACCATTATACAGGAGCTTCGGACACGTACAAAGCTAATCGGACCTAAGGTAAGGGAAATATCACAATCTCATTTTTATCCGAGATTGTTTATTCGTAAGTATTTACTGGGGTGTATTTTATCATACACATCCATGTTTCATCAATGTGTAATATTATTTCCATCCACCTACAATTGTTTAAATCCATTTTTACCCTTCGGTGAGTTTTTAGTAATATGTATGAAAGGAATCTTTTGTCGTTTTTCGTACGAGGCACTTTTTGACTTTTCCGACAAAAGTACGAAGAATGTTTTTTTTAACTTATACGGCATGAATGGATTTTTAGAACATTGTTTCCAAGAAGCTTCCTTTACAAGTTTTCAAGTTTATTTTTAATCAAATTCTTTTATTTTAAAGTTGTATGACATGTTATGAAAGGAAAAAATGTTTTTGAAGAATAAAGGATATTTTCCTCAAGAATGGAGTTCAAGTGATTTTCAAAATTATTTTCCATCTAAGATAATAAAGGGTTCTGTTTTTATCCCTATTATTACATTGATTTGATCATGTTGTGATGGAATTATTTTTATGAATTCCTTTATCTTATATGAATTGATTTATGATGTCATGATGTTTCAAGAATCCCATTTTTGTTTCATGTGTTATGCGATGATGTATGTTTTATGATTATGTGGCACACATAAGAAAGGATTCATTATAGGATGGGTGGGACCTATATCTCCCTCCAATGCATTGGGTAAAGATTTTATATCTCATGAGATAGACATGGCTGGAACGGAAGGTTATTTCGGTTCAGTGATACAGGACTGAAACGAGGAGTGAACTCGGTTCAGAAAGGGACTTTGTCCACTAAGATAGTCTTGGCAATGAGTCATGACTAACAAGAAATGATTTTCCATGATTATGTGTGCATGCCACAAAGTTTCAAGTTTTATGTTACGATTATGGGGATCTCATTTTCACTTCTATGATTTATTCCATGTTAAGATATTATGATCTCTTTTTCAGGTTTTGATTTTCAAAAAGATATGATATGATTTTTATTTCCTTTATTTGCCCTTGCTGAGCATTTGAGCTCACCCTTTTATGTTTTCTTTTCCCCAGGTCAGGAAGATGGATATTAAGTAGAATATGCTAAAAGGGACCCTAGATATGATGAAATAAATGGGAGACACTGTAGAAGATTTATGAACCAGTTGTTTATGTTTCCCAGTTTCTAAAGACACTATACCTATACGGTCCTTTGTGGTTTTGTCATATGTTGTAATAAGTGTGCTTCAATTTTGAAGTATTAACAATGTATGTAAAGTATGGGTCGTTATAGTTGGTATCAGAGGAAAGGTATAGTCAACCTTTGGAAACTAGGATGTGAAAGCCTTAGTAAGAACCCTAAGAATAAGTCTAAGCATAGAACACAATCTTAGAAATGGCCATGAATAACCTAGGATAAGACCATAAGCATGAAAATTTTATTCTTGAATTATGTGGTTTCCTATTCTTCTTGGTTTTAGTCAATGGCTGGAACCCGAAGGAACCGTGTTAATGCGGAATGCGATGGGCAATGCAATGATTGTCCCCCTGAGCAACCAAACGATATGGGAGCTGGAATGAAAAATCTTGTAGCCATGCTCACACAACTTTCTCAAGCTATGAATCATGCAGGATTTCCAAACGAGCAAAGGAGGGAGCAACATTCTGTTGAATCCTTCATGAGGCAGCGTCCACCTTCTTTCAGCGGGTCTACTGATCCATTAGTTGCTGAACAATGGATTAGTACTACTGAAAAGATATTTTCAGTTCTTCAATGTTCTGAACATGATAAAGTCATCCTAGCAGTGTATCGTTTGGAAGGAGATGCTGATCAATGGTGGAATCTTGTTAAGAATACGAGGCAAAGGGATGAAATTGAGTCTATGGAATGGGACGAGTTCAAGAACTTATTTTTCAATAAGTACTTCCCTCGTATTCTCCGAACAATGATGGAGAAAGAGTTTCTTGAACTGAAGCAAAGGGATGATGAATCTGTTGGTACCTATGAAGCAAATTTTACAAGACTTGCAAGGTACGCTTCTGGTATTATTATCCAACCTGAGAGTAAGATCGATCGATTCTTTAGTGGCTTAAAACCAAGTCTTCGAAGGGCGTTAGCCATAAGGGACTTCAATAGCTACGAGGAAATCGTTCGATGTGCTCTCAAAGTCGAGATGGAGATTGGAGTAACCCATCAGTCACATGGGTTTGATAAGAAGAGGAAGATGGAATTCAAAGAAAAATCTAAAGAGCACACGGAAAAGAAGATTAGCTTTTCCTTATGCTCAAAGTGTGGAAAGAAACATGGAGGGAGTTGTCTTAAAGGGACAAGTAAATGTTTTAAATGTGGAAAGGAAGGTCATCGGGCATTTGAATGCCGTGATAATGGGAAGAAGATGTCTAATGACGCAAACAAAGGAAGCGATACACAGAATGAACCTACTACACTTCAATGTTTCAAGTGCAAGGAGATGGGGCATTATGCCAATCAATGCCCAAATCCAAGGGTTGATGATGATGGTCGACATCAACAAACTCTTAAAGCTAAAGACAAAGGAAAGTCACATGCAATTTCTATCAGCGATGTGGAGTACGATAACGATGTGGTGAAAGGTACACTTACCATCCACTCTAAAGTAGCAAATGTTTTATTTGATTCTGGATCCACCCACTCTTTTATTTCTGAAGACTTTTCTAAGGGTATCACCATACTACCTCAACAATTAGATGTTGAGTTAGCTGTGACAACACCTAATGGCACATCAATCGCATCAAAAGTTTATAATTCTTCTCCGATCGAAGTTTGTGGGAAAGTGCTTCCTGCAAATCTTGTGATCCTTCCTTTAGTGGAATTTGATGTGATTCTTGGCATGGATTGGCTTTCTCTACATGGAGCTCATATCAATTGCCAAAGAAGGGAAGTCACATTTCATATTCCAGATCAATCTACGATCGTATACCAATGCAAGGATGAACATAACCTTCCAGTGGAAATTTCTTCCATCTTATGGGTATTGATCCCACTAAATGAAGGTTATTTATCTCAAATGGTTGGTGAGAAACTCACGATTAAGAATATTCCCATTGTAAGGGAGTTTGATGATGTCTTTCCGGAGGAATTACCGGGTCTTCCACCAAATCGTGAAGTTGAGTTTTCAATAGAACTCGTACCGGGTGCTTTGCCTATTTCAAAGACACCTTATAGAATGACCCCAATTGAGTTGCAGGAATTGAAGAAGAAACTCCAAGAGAATCTTGATAAGGGATTCATACGCCCTAGTGCGTCACCTTGGGGAGCACCTGTTCTATTTATTAAGAAGAAAGATGGATCAATGAGACTTTGCATTGATTATCGAGAACTTAACAAGATCACTATCAAGAACAAATATCCTCTCCCACGCATTGATGACTTATTTGACCAACTACGCGGAGCTCAATACTTTTCCAAGATTGATCTTCGTTCAGGGTATCATCAATTAAGGTTCAAAAGGGAGTATATACCAAAGACGGCTTTCCGTACAAGGTATGGACACTATGAATTTATAGTGATGCCATTTGGTCTTACTAATGCCCCTGCTATCTTCATGGATCTAATGAATAGAGTCTTTAGAGACTATCTTGATCAATTTGTGGTAGTCTTTATAGACGATATTCTTGTCTATTCAAAGAGCAAGGAAGAGCATGAATATCACTTGAGAATTATATTGAAGACCCTGAGAAAGGAGAAGCTTTATGCCAAATTTACCAAGTGTGAATTTTGGCTTCAAAAAGTTGCATTTTTGGGTCATATAATCTCAAAAGAGGGGATATCTGTGGATCCAGCAAAAACAGAGGTTATCGAAAGATGGTCAAGACCAACAACAGTAACTGAGATCCGAAGTTTTCTTGGTTTGGATGGATATTATCGACGTTTTGTAAAAGATTTTTCACGATTATCTAATCCACTCACCAAGTTGACTCGGAAAGGAGTTAAGTTTGTCTGGAAAGAGGAATGTGAAGAGAATTTCAAGGAGTTGAAAAGAAGGTTATCCAGTGCACCTGTGCTCACACTGCCTTGTAGTGGAGAAAGGTTTGTGATCTACAATGATGCATCCAAGAAGGGATTGGGGTGTGTTCTTATGCAAAATGATATGGTGATAGCTTATGCCTCACGGCAGTTGAAAATCCATGAACAAAATTACCCAACACATGATTTGGAGTTGGCTGCGGTAATCATTGCATTAAAGATTTGGAGGCATTACCTTTATGGTGAAAGGTGTGATATTTATACTGATCATAAAAGTTTAAAGTATATTTTCACACAAAAGGAGTTGAATATGCGTCAAAGAAGATGGTTGGAGCTGATTAAGGATTATGACTGCTCAATCCATTACCACCCTGGGAAAGCAAACAAGGTGGCAGATGCATTAAGTCGACAAGACCATGCTAGTTTATCCATGATGAGGATCACAAAAGATCCAATATTTATGGATTTACAAAGGATGGATCTTGGAATTATAATGGAAGGGGAAAAATCTTATCTTTATCAAATGAATGTTCAACCATCTATACATGTGAAGATTAAAGAGGCACAGAAAGAAGATGTCGAGTTACAAAAGAAGGTGAGAAATGTTCCTGAATTCAACCTTGATTGTGATGGGATAATAAAGTTCAGGAATCGGGTTTGTGTTCCTCCCATCCCCGAATTAAAGAAGGAGCTGCTGGATGAGGCTCATAGTTCTTCATTCTCTATTCATCCTGGAAGCACGAAGATGTATAGGGACCTGAAAGAGTACTTCTGGTGGGATGGCATGAAAAGAGATGTTGCTGAATTTGTCTCTCGATGCTTGGTTTGTCAACAAGTTAAAGCTGAGAGACAGAAGTCTAATGGGATGTTACAACCATTACCCATACCCGAATGGAAATGGGAAAACATCACTATGGACTTTGTCACAGGACTTCCTAAAACATCCAAAGGCAATAATGCTATCTGGGTCATAGTTGATCGTCTCACAAAGTCTGCACACTTCATTCCTATTAGAGAGGATTTCTCTCTAGATCAGCTTGCCAGGATATATGTAAAGGAAGTTGTAAGATTACATGGAGTACCACTTTCTATTATATCTGATCGGGATCCGAGATTTACCTCGAAGTTCTGGCGAAGTCTTCAGCATACTCTGGATACAGAGTTGAGTTTCAGCACTGCTTATCATCCCCAGACAGACGGTCAGTCTGAGAGAACAATTCAAACCCTAGAAGATATGTTGAGAGCTTGCTCTATGGATTTCAAAGGAGGTTGGGATCAACACCTACCTTTGGTAGAATTTTCTTATAATAATAGCTTTCACTCCAGTATTCAAATGGCTCCTTATGAAGCTCTCTATGGAAAGAAATGCAGGACTCCAACTTGCTGGGATGAAGTTGGGGAAAGAAAGCTATTAGGACCTGATCTCGTTGATGAAATGGCAGAAAAGGTCAGATCTATTCAACAACACATAAGAGCAGCTCAGAGTCGACAGAAAAGCTATGCCGACAACCGAAGAAAAGACCTAGAGTTTGAAGTGGGTGATAAAGTGTTCTTACGAATATCTCCCTGGAAGAGGGTTATGAGATTTGGAAAGAAGGGGAAGTTGAGCCCTAGATATATCGGTCCTTTCGAAATACTGGATCGTGTTGGGAAGGTAGCTTACCGATTGGCGCTTCCACCGAATCTCTCTCAAGTTCACGATGTGTTCCATGTATCTCTCCTGAGAAAGTACATACCAGATCCTTCACATGTACTCAGCTCAGAAGTTGTACCGCTGGAGCAAGATCTTTCTTATGAAGAACAGCCGATAGAGATTCTGGATCGTAGAGAAAAAGTCCTACGAAACAAGACCACTCGCTTGGTGAAAGTTTTATGGAGAAACCACCAACTTGAAGAAGCTACATGGGAGCTTGAGGATATGATGAGGGAGAAGTATCCTCATCTGTTTGTTGCAAAGTGACGAATTTCGAGGGCGAAATTATTTTTAAGGGGGGTAGAATGTAACACCCGAGACTTTTATGTTTTATAAATCATCAAAGGAATCTTTTTCTATACAACACTTGCTTGGCTTGCTTTACACGCAATCGCGACCTTCCTCGATAGCTTGCGTCGTACGCAATACCGAGTTTCACTAAACAACATTATGCTATTAAAACTAGCCGTTATGAATAGTAATAACCACTTTTTGGAATTTTATAAATTTTATTTTTCAAAATGGACTTCATTTTTGGACTCAGAATATCGAAATTAGCCTAGGGTGAAATTTTGGTATTTTTCTGAAAACTTTCAATTTTTGATGAATAGTGAAACCACTAAGTGGTAGGTTAAAAACTGAATTTTGCATAAAACTTAATTTTACCGCTTCTGTGAATGGAATTTCGAAAATCCGAGAGACACGGTTAATATCAAGGACTAAAATGTGGTTCAATGAGATGAAAATAATTTTTTGGTGAATAGTAACTTTTTACGATTTTTACCGCGGTTAATAGTAAATAGGGTAACTAAGGGTAAATATGATATTAATATTACCCTATCATATGTCCTAATTCTATTGGACAAGTGTAATTCGACCAAAAACAAACTTAGGAATAAAATATGACCATTTAGGCCCACTTGTATTAGATTAGGACATTTATTATTAATTTATTTAAAGAAGGGTTAAAATAGTTAAAATCAAAGTTTAATAAGTAAATAATTTTTAATATGGGGTTATACATAAGATAAATTCGATTTTAAATATTCATTAGAAAGCTAAAACGATTTCCTACATGATGGTATTTTATTTTTAATTTTTAGACATCAAATAATATAATTTATTTATGACACAAAGATGATGCAGTAATTATCATATTAATGAAATATTGACATAATTGATGTTATAAACACCAAAATAAATGTAATTTGAGACTTTTTATGAATTCCACTAATTTTCTAGGTTACTATGATATATTATTGTTGATTTAATCAACTTGGTTCGAACATATAATTCTGTTATGACTTTCAAACAAATCATATATCAAATAGTGTCAAAATTGACACAAAATAGTTTTTAAATCAAATATTATATTATTAATTGTTATTTTATTCCTAAAAATCTAAGGTTCGGCCAAATGACTTAGATAAGGATATATATATTAATAATAAACAATTTGGGGTTCGTTTGGCATGTTATAGTAAGTGTATTAACCATATAGTGAAAGAAAACAAAAAGACACGGTAAAAGTTAAATTAATTAACTTAGAGTTAAATCTAATTGATAAGGTTAAAATAAAACCCTAAACATGTCTAAATCTTATTGGTTGATAGTATTTCGACCCTTCCCCACTTTATCTTCGAAATAAGACCCTTTGGAACCATTATAAACCGATTTTGACTTTAATATAAAATAATATTTTGAGATATTCCTAAGGTGCCCCTCTCCTCCCTTATAAAAGGGCACCTCCTCCCCCTCCTCCTCACACCAAATTGAGCACTCAAGCTCGGCCAACCCCTGCCATTTTCTCCTCTCCACTTCCCAAGAATAATCCTAGAGGTCCTGGTCTTCTCCAAAGACCAATCTTAGTTCCTTAAGTGGAGGATTCAAAGAAGCGTTCCAAAGAAGAGGTAATATCCATTACCGATCTTTTCAATTTCTTTCTTCTTCAACTTCTTCTTCTTTAGTTGTTTCATGATAAAGTAATAACATCAGTATTACTTACATACTGATATGTTATTATAAATATGAAACAAACCAAATTCACCTTCTATCCATCCTACGGAAAAATGAAATCACCGCGCGTGCGTACGTACGGAATACCGTCTCCACGCCGTGGTGTAATCTATTTTCCACCATCACCTTACAAGGATGGTTATAATGGTGTAATGAGTAACTAAATATGATTATTATGAAGTAATATTGATACTGAAATAATATATATATATACTCCAATACAATTCCACGATCATAGGAATGATATCATCACTCGTGCGTACGTACGGAATACCGTCTCCACGATGTGATGCGACTCGTTCTACATGATCTTCATTTCATAATGATTATATAAATGAATTGAATGAATGAATATGGTATATAATACACTAATACCATTCTGGAAATGAATTATCTATAACCTAAAGATAAGAATAAGAATTTATTCGACAAAACACGCATAAGAACAAAAAGTTATAAAGACCCGAGTAACAAGTAACAATGAAATATTACTAACAAGAAGCTAATAATATGACCATATATGATATCATATAAATATGTATGATTCTGGAATAAGTCAATAACATTATTTAAACCATTATACAGGAGCTTCGGACACGTACAAAGCTAATCGGACCTAAGGTAAGGGAAATATCACAATCTCATTTCATTCCGAGATTGTTTATTCGTAAGTATTTACTGGGGTGTATTTTATCATCCACATCCATGTTTCATCAATGTGTAATATTATTTCCATCCACCTACAATTGTTTAAATCCATGTTTACCCTTCGGTGAGTTTTTAGTAATATGTATGAAAGGAATCTTTTGTCGTTTTTCGTACGAGGCACTTTTTGACTTTTCCGACAAAAGTACGAAGAATGTTTTTTTTAACTTATACGGCATGAATGGATTTTTAGAACATTGTTTCCAAAAAGCTTCCTTTACAAGTTTTCAAGTTTATTTTTAATCAACTTCTTTTATTTTAAAGTTGTATGACATGTTATGAAAGGAAAAAATGTTTTTGAAGAAGAAAGGATATTTTCCTCAAGAATGGAGTTCAAGTGATTTTCAAAATTATTTTCCATCTAAGATAATAAAGGGTTCTGTTTTTATCCCTATTATTACATTGATTTGATCATGTTGTGATGGAATTATTTTTATGAATTCCTTTATCTTATATGAATTGATTTATGATGTCATGATGTTTCAAGACTCCCATTTTTGTTTCATGTGTTATGCGATGATGTATGTTTTATGATTATGTGGCACACATAAGAAAGGATTCATTATAAGATGGGTGGGACCTATATCTCCCTCCAATGAATTGGGTAAAGATTTTATATCTCATGAGATAGACATGGCTGGAACGGAAGGTTATTTCGGTTCAGTGATACAGGACTGAAACGAGGAGTGAACTCGGTTCAGAAAGGGACTTTGTCCACTAAGATAGTCTTGGCAATGAGTCATGACTAACAAGAAATGATTTTCCATGATTATGTGTGCATGCCACAAAGTTTCAAGTTTTATGTTATGATTATGGGGATCTCATTTTCACTTCTATGATTTATTCCATGTTAATATATTATGATCTCTTTTGCAGGTTTTGATTTTCAAAAAGATATGATATGATTTTTATTTCCTTTATTTGCCCTTGCTGAGCATTTGAGCTCACCCTTTTATGTTTTCTTTTCCCCAGGTCAGGAAGATGGATATTAAGTAGAATATGCTAAAAGGGACCCTAGATATGATGAAATAAATGGGAGACACTGTAGAAGATTTATGAACCAGTTGTTTATGTTTCCCAGTTTCTAAAGACACTATACCTATACGGTCCTTTGTGGTTTTGTCATATGTTGTAATAAGTGTGCTTCAATTTTGAAGTATTAACAATGTATGTAAAGTATGGGTCGTTATATAACCCATCCCATTGGAAAGACACACACGGCTATGCTGCCTGAGGTTCATTTTTAAAATTAATCATATGTCCCTCTACAGTTTCATATAGAACCCACAATGTTGAGTTACATGGTTATCACTAACCATGCACTAACTATATGGCTCAGTCTGCCTCCCTAAATTTTTAGAACTCTGGGATCTGAGAAAGACCTAGACTATCATGAACTACTCCTTATACCCTTAATCGCATTACTAGCATAAAATAAGAGGTGTTTAATAGTATCTTAAATGACCATACCACTTTAAAAATTTAGGATGTTACAACCTCCCCTCATTAAAATGACTCATCCCCATGTTTCCATTCCGAGGGTAGAAAAATATCATTTGAGAATGTTTTTCCCAACAAACATGTATATCAGCCTCTCAATCCTAGGTCTCGCCCTATATATAGTTGTGATTTCATAGCACCCATACCAGAGAAACTAAAATGACACAAAGTGCCTTTGTGCTTCGATCAATGTTATATACAGGATGCTTCTCCAAAAAAAATCTATATACAACTCAATATCCTTAGGATCAAAAGAATAAGATGGGTCATAATGATAAAGTAAAAGTAATGATACAAGGAGACATTTTTTATAGGTCATTTTCTCTAATTTTAGGCTAAAAGATAGGATTTCAGCCAAAATATGTCCCATATATCAACTGGACTGATGTAACGAGGTGATATCTTGACTTGTCTCTAAATATTTCTATAACCCAGTCTAGGGGAAATTCTCAAAAAGACATGATTTCCTACTTCGAACTATAGAGGTCAAATA
Organism: Viscum album; assembly: GCA_963277665.1. Taxonomy (NCBI): domain Eukaryota; kingdom Viridiplantae; phylum Streptophyta; class Magnoliopsida; order Santalales; family Viscaceae; genus Viscum; species Viscum album. The sequence continues at coordinate 129,011,660 of OY728134.1, read as the reverse complement.
TGATGATCAGTATAAGAATTCTTCCTACATTGTGTTGTAACCATATGATTCTAAATAATTTTCCCTTGTATTGAAGTCCCTTGAAAGATACTAGGTCCCAACAGTATAGTCTCGTATTCCTATAACTAGAATAGAGGTGAATGGCCTGATCTACCATATAGGGCCTCATAGGTATCCATTTGAATAGTTCCCTAAAGTATTTTATTATAGGAAAAATCAATGATATTTAGGCATTTCTCCCAATAACCCCCAAAATCAAGGATTCTTTCTCAGATCATGTCCTCTAACACCTATATCATATGCTCAGACTGACCGTCGGTCTTAGGGTGGTATGTTGTACTCAGTAGAACCTATGAACCTAGTTCCTTTTGTAGCCCCTACACTAATCGTGATGTAAATAAAGAATCTATATCCAATACAGTCGAATGAGGAACACCATGAATGCATAAAATCTCTTGAATGTAATGCCTCCATAGTTTATCAACCAATAATGTAACTTGGATAGGTAGGAAGTGAGTGACCTTGGCGATCTTATTGATAATCACCCATACCACATCATTGACATGAGGGGATCTCTCCAAGACTATCACAAAATCCATGGTGGTGTTACTCCATTTTCACTCAAGAATGGATAAAGGTTGTAGAATTCTGGTAGGCCGCTGGTTCTACACCATCACTTACTGACATGTGGAACACCCTGTGATAAAACATAAAATATGCCTCTTCATAAAAATCCACCAATACTAATTATTTATGTCTTGGTATATCACGGTAATCCCAAGGTGTGCTTCCCAAACAGAGGTGTTATATTCCCACATGAATTATTCATTAATTTCTATAGGCACCCAGATGCGTCCCCAGAAGTGAAGGATCACTTCTTCTCTAATTACCCACCCAGATGGTGGGTCCCCACCTAAGAAACCTTCCATTATGATGAAGCCCTGAGGATCTGATTTTTTTCTCATACTTACCCATTCCATATGGGAGGATGTAACTTATAAATCTATTAAAATAGGATTCCAATGAAATTTCTAAACCTCTAGATATATATTAAAAATAAATTAATCAACTTTAAGTCATGACTAGCCTCTTAGAAGTCATATGTATAGGTCTTCCAACTCAAGGTGTCAACTACTGCATTTCCCTTTCTAGGTGTATAAATAATCATTAAGTTCAGTGATTTATGGTACTCTACTCATCTATAATTCCTGAGATTCAATTAACACTATGTGTAAATGTATTTGAGAATTTTTTGTTCCATGTAAATAAAGAACCACTCCCCCGATAGATAATTCCTCCAACAATATAAATCATAAACCATAGTTTCCAACACAAGGTCATGTGTAGGGTAATTCCACCTGTGATGTCTTAATCTCTAGGACTAGTATGCTAAAACTCAATCTCCCTGTAAGAAAACTATTCCCAAATCTATTCTTGATGCATCAAAATATACTATATAGCTTCCTCCTAACTCTAGAAGAATCTATATTGGTATTGAAGTTATCCCTCACTTCCACTCCTGAAATAATACATAGTAGGATTCTAACAATAAAAACTTAATTCCCCTTTTATTCAATCCCGTGAGAGGCACCACTAGGCATGAGAGGTCCTGATTAAAATGCATGTAGTAGACAGTTAGCACCATGAAATTGCATATGTCAAGGAAATTCTTCAGCTATTCCTAGAAAACTATATCTCACACTTTATCTGGGTCAATGGATACTCCTGCCTTAGAGATGATGTGACCCAGAAAGTGAACCTTATTAATCCAAAAGTGGAATCTGGTAATCTTAGAATATAGATGGTTCTCTCTCAATGTTTTCATCATGATTTCAAGATGTTTGGCATGGTTGTGATGAGTATGAGAATTCACTAAGATATCATCCATGGAGACCACCAAAAATGAATCCATATATGGGTTAAAACTATGATTCATCAGGGATATGAAATTTTTTAATGTGTTCGTAAAGAATAATAGAATAACTATATACTCATATAATCTATATCTGCTCTGGAACATTGTTTTGGGGTATGTAGGATAACCTAACAGGAAGCTGATGGTATCCAAACCACAAGTCAGTCTTGTAGAGAACCACACTCCCCAGAGCTATTTATAGAGGTCGTATATTTGAGGGAATGTAAATCAGTTATTAACTATAATATATTTCAAATTATAGTAATCCAAAAATAGTTTGAGGGTACCATTGGCCTTCTTGATGAAAATGATAGTTGAACCCCATGGTGATGTTTCGGGTAATATAAAAAATTCATCTTCCATGTCCTATTACTTCTTTTTGAGTTATGAAATATTTGTAGGTTACATCTCATAATGAGGAATGTACACTGGTACCGCTGTTGGAACTAGATCAATGGTAAACTCCACCTCTCTCATGAGAGGTAATCCAGAGAAGTTATCAGGGAAATTTCCCAGAAATGATCCACCATAAGAGGGAACTCCTTACATCGTATACCTAGATTCTCATGAAGAGACTAGCCATAAAGGCTATAACTCCGTCCATCCCATTATGCCCCAGTCCAGATCTACTCTCCTTGAAATCCCATTTTCTTTTATGAATGTAGGTACTTCCCTTAGGTGATGTGAAATACACCCTCTGATGATAGAAATCAACATGAACTTGATAAGGTACTAACCATTCCATCCCAAGTATGACATAAAATCTCATCATATTGAGTAAAATGAGGTCCCATATAAAGATACAAATGCCCATCTCAAGGGGGAATACCTTACATTGTATTATGATCTCAATTAGGATTCCCAACGGTGTTTTGAGAGAAATTGTGTCACAAAATTACCCAATCTCTAATACCATAATTACCATAATTTAAAAAAAATATAAAAGAATGAAAATATATTGCATCATACAAGGTATAAAATTAATTAGAGGATGCTACAATGGTACCTCAAACTATAGAATTTCATGGACTATGATCTTCTAAAGTAGGCTATAGTACAAAAATAGGGTCAGGTCCTCAGCCCTTTATGAAACATCACTAACCTAGGCAGGCCCAACCAGTTTCCATTATACATCTGAAGTTTGGATACCACATCAAAAACCACCTCCTTTTCATGATCATCTAATAGTTGTCCAACTCCCCTGCTGACAAGGAGATACTAATCTTTCACCGGAATATGGAGTTGGTGCAGGTCCCTCATCACTAGGTATAGATGGAAAATTTCATAAAAATCACTAAAAGTTTCCCATCCTATCCTAAAATCAGAATGAAATTGGTCACTTTGTACACTAGGTCTTCTTATGGCCAACCCTACAACCATGGTGAATCACTATATAGATATAATGGTGTTTTAATTAGCTGGATCTACCCCCGCAAGTAAACCCAAGGCGACATTCTATTTGGTAAGATGAACTGCCTCCCTATCTTGATGTTGAACCACCCTTTCTCACACAACCAACCTTCCTCAGGTTCCACTCAATGATTAGGTCACGTTTTACAATATCATAAATGGTGGTTTATTGTAAGACTAGTTCCTATGATTGTATGGCATATGTGAGACCATCCTCAAACCATTTTATTTTCATCAACTCATCACTATAAATGGTTAATGAAAAGAGTTGAAGTTCATTGAAATAATTTGAATACTCAATCATATAAATAACACCCTATTGTTGGTACATGAACTATATGGTGTGGTCTTATCTCAACATATAAGGTAAAGAGTTACCACATAAGGTTGTATATATATCCACCCAGACCATAACCTGATGATAACTAGCCTAGGTGCTAACATCCCATCCATATTTAGAAGAATCATGAAATATATAAGTCATGTTCATGACCCTCCACTATGTAGGAATCTCTAAATTCTTGAAGATGGGTAATATGGCCTCCATCCATGACCTAGTAGCCTAAGTACCAACATCCCCCAAGAAAGTGAGAGTTTGGTGTTGTTGGAACACTTGCATCAATTATTCCATAGTGGGGGAAGGTCATGGAGCTCCTTATACATACTAGATGAAGCATAGTAATTTCTATTAGATGCAAGAATTAGCACCCAGATTAGGAATATAATAAGGTGACATATATGGAACAATATGAGGCAATAATAGTGGATTAGGGCCCATCTCTCTAGATCCTGATAATCACCACTTTAATATAACACTTCTTAATGATTTTATTGCATCAGAACACTAGAATTACCCAATGAACACTGAAAATAAGACTTAACAATAGATATAACCAATGTCAACTAAAAATGATAGGTACAAGACCTTCTTATGAATGGGTCAAACCTCTCTACATGATCCAAATTCTTATTATAGGTGATTATAAATGTTATAATGGATTATAAGAGACACAAACTACTACCCACTACTAAGGTTGGGTCAGGGTCAAGATCTCACATTACATAGCATTGGTTCTACTATATTAAGTTTCAATTGAATGTTATAGAGTAAAACACCCTTTACTTTTCATTTGGAATCCCTATTTAAAAATAAATATTTCATTCAAGAGTTTAAATTTATCTAGGTTTATAGTCATTTATATATATGTGTGTGTGTTTGTGTCTGTCATAGTTTAGTTAGATACATCATAATTCCCAGGTTACAAGGGAAAAACATTATATGATACAATTGGAACATTTTATAACGGCAACTGGACCCCTATATCCTGTATCAAAATGTAATAGGACCTAAAAATGGTTTCATTAAATTTATTACCATTCCCAATTTACATAATTACATGCTTTTTAAATTAAAATTTTCATTCATGTAATCAAATTTATCTAATATATCATCCCATGAAACCGGTGGTTCATGGCTAAAACATGGAATAATTGGCCATTTAAGGTGTCTCCATCAATATATATGGGAAAACATCAATTATATTTATAAAAAAACATTAATTAATCAAATTATTCTATCCCTATAAGAAATGTTAGCATAATTAAACTATGTACATTAAAACAAATCAAAATGATCTCATGAAAATTAGGAAATGCAAGCAATGGTATATAATTATATGGCATGGAATAGTGCAAAACATATGAATTATAAATTGCCTATATAATGCATGAGACCATACCTCCTTGTCATACTATAATAAAGAAAAAAATAAATCTATAATAATAATATCAATTAAAATTCCACAAAACATGTGTGACACCTAATATTGAAACTAATACAACTGTAACAGGACAAAACTAATAACAACAGTATCCTAAACCATGTAATTTTTATTACCCCTATGTGTGGGTTATATACTCCAAGCCACAGATTCATTACCAAATTCCAATGTGTTCCCAGTCTCCTTTATAATACCCAAATAGTAAAACAAAATGAAAAATTATCTGATACCACATTATAGAATCCCTAACCTAGTTCACTCATAAGTAACCAAAATCAGTCATCCACTTGACATCAAGCATGCCTCCTTATATTCCAATGGCTTTTGACTAGTAGTGGGGGTCTATAATGGTATTGTGGGGAGATGATTCCCCAATTATCATAGTGTAGAAATATTGTATCTAATAATGGAAATTAGTGCAAATAGTAATAAATAATTAGCAGTGGGGTAATAAATCATCTAAAAATAGTAAACAGACATCTGGTAAATCAAAATCAAATACAAAAATGATTATCATGTCACGATGTTATACAACAAGGGATGTACATGAATACAGGGGTACATGAATATACACCATGATAAACAAAAATACAAAAAATATTGTAATATACCCCTATAAGAATCATGATCATAGGAATGGTCCTCTACTATCATACTTTGTTCTAGGAAGAAAATAAATTATCCATAATGGTATGTTTCCCTTTTTTCTTACCTACATCAATAAGGTCTATTTAGGTACCAACAAGCGGCCCAAACAGGGTGTATGATATAATTAATATACCACCAAAAATGGTTTCTAGAACTATCAATTTTGGGAATATAATTTAATTAATGTGAAAGTAATACTGAATGTAAGATTTTGAATAAATACATCATATCAGATCAGGTTCCTCATGGAATACTCGACTGACACTATCGACCTCTGCCTAATCTAGATGTTTCTAGATAGATGTCACCGTACATATATAATTTTATAACAAGTGTATGTATATATATATTCCTCAAATACATATTGACATATATGTGCATATATATATATACATTTTAATATTCAAGACCTGAGGTGTATATGCAAGGCATCCATACTAGCTTATTAGAAGTTCCATAACTCCAATCACATATGAGCATAGAGGTATAATTGGGTTATCATAATGGTCAATTATAAAGTATGGATCAAACCCAAGATTATACTTTGTCTTAGAGAATTTATTCTTGATTTTAAATTAATTTGAAACCCTATCCCTTCCATGAGATTTTTTATTTGGAACCCAGGTATCGCTCTATGAATGTTTGATCAAAACTCATCACTATAGGAGTCCATCCAAGGAATCTGTGTAAGGACCTAAGTATCACTCATCGCATTATATAAAATGTGGACCTATGATTCCATCTTTGGTATACCACATCAAGAAATAGTCAACACTCATGACATTTCATAGTGGAAATGCATACCGAGCCTATCCAAGGTAATCTACTCAGTTACCATGTATCACTCATGGGAAGCATAAGGACTTCCACCCGGTGAGCCCATCAATGTTGTTCTATAAAGAACCAATATATCTCACTTCATGTATCATAAATAATTTAACAATTTAAAAATTTTAATCATGATGATCCCATCCAAGGAATCTTTAATCGATACCCTTATTTCTACCTTAGTTTGGTTTAAAGGAATAGTCATGTATAGCATTATACACATATCCTTCATCAAGTTCAACTTAGTCGCATCGGCCTACTCATTTATTATGGTTTATTAACCAAAAACAAGATAAGTAAGGGTATATACATATGTTCCACTATTTCCCATGGGTTTATTTGAAAATTCATTACATTCACAAGGTAAATTCATCACAATTAAAAAGGGGTTCAAAACAATTCCAATGAATCAGACCCTTATGCCTTTCGGGTTGGAACACCCTTAGGGGTGTCTCATAATGAGGTTTTTAACCTCTAATGTTGTTTTTTGGGTTTATAGGACCATAATACGCGTGAGAACATTAATTTATTTAATTACTTAAATTTTACTGAGTTGGTTAAAAGGTCCAGTGTGCAGCACAATAGAACACCCTATAAAGTATCTAAATTTTTATTAAAAGGACTAGATGATTATCCAATAAAAATACAAATTTTAATTACATTTTAATGGTATAAAGTGTTCATTTTTTGATATTATGGGCCTGAGTTAGTGGATTTAAATTTTGAACATCCATTCTCATCATTTGTGCACTTCATGCCTAATGTACACCAATTAAGGCCTAATGATTCATCTGATTTTATGGAATGTAATTATCCATATTTTCATTTGGTATTTTGGGAAATGGATATAAACTTCAATATGAACATTTCATTCAGGGAACAATGGATGATTAATAAAGGATTATGGGGGTATTTGGTGATCAAAGAAAACAATTCTGGATAAGGAAGATTGGACACCAGCCCACTGATGAGAATATGGGGCCCAAAATACAGGCCCAATAAAGACCAAATTTTGTGGGATGATATCAGACATGTAGAGAAACATATAATTCTTAAGGATATAGTGCTAATTTGGCCTCCATTGTGATTATTCAGGTGTCCCAAACAAGAGATAAAATTTTGGGCCAGATTCTATGGCTCAGAAAAACATCCCACAAATTTAAACATCTCTCGGCAACCACAAATTCATTTGGGTTTAAATTTTACAGACCGCTAGGAGACATCCACAGATTCACTTTTTTCTTCTATGGCCCACTCTAATTCAGTAATCTAGGAGGACATCTAGGTGCGTCTGTTCTATGCATGAAAGTTGGCTGCCACTTCGAGTCAAGGATAAAGAAGTCCACTCTCCCTTACTTTCCACCATCCTAGGCCTACCATAATCAAGTGGGATGCTTTGTACTATTGGAGTCTTGACCCAAGGCTACCAAAATGAATATTTAATGTAGTGGTGGTGGAGGAGTTTATCATATTTTTATCTTCCTTTCATTGTAAGTTTATGTTGCAATTTTTTTGTCTCAAGTTTGTCTTTCACATGTAAGTTGGTCAATTAACATTAGTTTCTTAATAAAAGTTATTCTTATCCTATTATACTGTAGTTCATCATATCTATTTGATATCATTGGTTCAAGGTGTGAACTTGTTCACATCAAACCTTGTGATATTATCATACAATGGTGGAGTGATCCTTATTTCATTGTTTTTTTACTTCTCCAATTCCTCTCTCATGATTCTACTTCTTTCTTCCATTGAAACCATAGGATCAATGGAGGGCTAAACCACTTATGGTTTGGTCCAAGGGAGTAGAAAGCGGCTGGATTGGATTTTATTTCTCACTCTATTAATGGATAATCGCTTCTTTTAAATGAGATTTTTATTTAATAATTTTAAAACCTCTTCATCCTTATTGAATTTAAGGTCACACAATTCAAGTGCTAATACGAACCTTTACCTTGGAGTTCTAAAAACATTGATCCTTCAAGTGTATAAGTGATTAGTATTAAGGTGTGTATTCATTAAACCAGTAAGTGATGATTTTGTTTGATCTCCTAAAATTAACCCATCTCAAATATACGAAATTGAAATATATAAAAAAAAAGAATTCATCCAATCCACCCCTATTAATAACCTAGGATCAACCCTTATCATAATTTGAATTAATTTAATAATTCTATTGTTCACATAAACCCATCTAAAATCAACCCAATGTTGGCCACTTAGTAGACAAAAACATTCCATAGAATGTACGTGTCTGTAGGTAACTTCTTAGGTCTCTAAGGAATCGATAACCCAAGCTAAAATACAAGCGACCGCTTAACCCTAAAATCTTGGGTATATTTGGGAAAGACCACTAAACCACTAAACTTAGGTTAGTAAACTACCCCTCATCTTTTTCCAGGTTCATATTTTAATTAGAATTGAATAAATAATAAAAATAAACAAATTCTCGAAAAAGAGGGAATATAATATCACATCAAAATATTGTTTAAGATGGAAAAATAAACTAAAAAATGAAGGTAGGTGAGTGGAGATATTACTATTATTTATCCAATCCAATGAATGGTGGTCCAATAAGAGTCTGGATGAGAGAGTAACTACAAATCCTTGTTTAGATGTGGAGGTGATTCAATGTGGTAGGGGCTACTATGCATCAAAGAATAGAGAAAAGAGGAGGAAATTTGATATAAGGAAGGAGTGGAAATATCATCAACTCACACCTTTTATGAGGTCACACAGTTTGTCCACATGGTTTTCCAAACTGTGCAGCAACCATGTGATATACATTATCCAAGACACCCCCCTTTGCACTACTATCCCACACATCTTAGAAAAAACATGCTCTGAACGTGTGGGGTCACTACCTATGTGGAACTTAGGGTTCCTTCTAGGCACACAGTTTGCGAAAAACATGCAACCCCTTATAGCCTACAAAAAATCTCAGATGACCATACAACATGAGGAGTGTGGTTAGAATTAACTATACATCACTCTATAGTATTGTATAATACCCAAATTGTTGAGTCACACAGTTATCACTAACTATGCATCTTAGTCTACCTCTACAAATTTCTGTTGTTATGGGCCCCAAATGATCCCTAGACTCTGTCAAACCACTACTTATCCCCTTAATCACTTTACAAGAATAAAAAAATATGTTTTTAATAGTATCTGAAGTGTTTATACATCTTCAAAATTTTGGGGTGTTGCATAATATTTTAAAACCTTTCAATATTATGTTCATGGACATGAAATATTTTAAATTTACATTCATTGTTTTTTTAATCTTAGCACCAATATTCAATAATAATTTCTCTAAGTTTGATTGATCTTCAGTTTAATGCTCACAAAAAAATTAATTTTATTTCAAATTTATGAGGTTTTCAAGGATAGTTATAAGTACACTAAATATTAGTTTTCCAATAATCTTGACAACATACACAAAAAATTTGATTATGTTGATTCGAATCACTGAATTGATCCGTTATTAACCAAAAAAATTAAAAACAATTAAAACACTTTAATAGAAATAAAGAAATCAAAAAACATGAAAATAGTGAAAAAAATAATGGTTTTAATCATTAAAAATAAGATAAAAATTTACAACTTATTTTCAAAAATTAAACATGGAACAAAAAATTGATAAATTACAACTTGAAACACACCAAACCATATCATATTTATAACTTTCATCCTTTAGAAATTATGGGACTGAGAGAAAAAATATTATGTATTTCTATTATTTATTTTTTTATTCCTAATCTAAAAGAAAATAAATGGCTATAAATTTCTAGAAATGGTTCCAGGTTCATAGCAAGGGATAGAGGTTATCATAACCATTAGAATGTCATTTATAAACCTATACTAGTATATCAGTGAACGGTCAAACCAAAGGAATTCGGGATACTATTTTATGATCATTATTTATCACTAACTATAGAAAGTATTTGAAAACTTATTGGTGTGATAGAAAAGTGTGTACTAAATTAAGATATATATTTGGAAAAAAAATATAGATGAGTGGTGATGTGATTGTATTGTGTTAATAGTATAAAACACTATAATTATGTTGTATGAGACATTCAAAAATATAAATGATGGGTATTGTGATTGAAAAGGCTTATTTAGATATTATGATCTAGGGAAAGAGTTCAAAAAACATCAAAAATCAATCACAAATGTGCTTATAGTCACTATCAAGAATTATAATCACTACTTCAATTCAACTAAATTTTTATCAAGAAGGGTTTTTTAAAAGTTATCAAATTAAATTTACTAGTTATTCATTCACAAATAAATAGTCATTCGTTTTTGAGTGTTCATTCAACTACTCCCATCTATTCAATTGTGTTGATATATTATAGTGGGTAAAAAATAAAAATAGTCTCATTATTGATCTTCATCCATAGATACATAAAAAAATCAATCCTAGATAAAAATAAATACATATAAGAATAATTAATTGTAGTTACTAATGAATAAAATAATAGCATGAGTGAACTAATAAACAATAAAATCATAACCCTTTAACTATTTATCCACAATTATTGTTTTTAATCACAAAAATATCACATGATAACAACATTATAGAGATACAAACGAATAAAAATAAGGGAAAGGTAAAGGATAATACAGATCAAGATAGCATTTATGTTCTCCCTATTTTTCATTGAATTTCCCACTACTTTAATCTCTTTCTCATAGTTTCATAGAAACTTCTAAACACTTGGTGGTATTATTTATCCCCCAAAAGTCTAAAAAAAAATCAATGTGTGTCTCTTTTTCACAAATTCCATGTGTCTCTAAATATCTAAAAATTATCCTTTTATTATATTTTTTAGACAACGACTTAAACTATCTACAAGAACTTTTATCTTCTCTACCTCTATTCGTATATCCCCCACTTCATTCCACAAATACTTTTATTTTTAATGAATTTTATTTTAAGTATTCTAAAAACCATGTTCTAGTTCCAACTATAAAACCTTTTAATCCTTTAGGTTTCAATATTTATTCAAATTAATTAAACTCAAATGAATTACTACTTCCCTTTTCTGAAGTCTACATATTTGTTCTTCAATAAACTTTCTTATATTGAGAATACTTCTTGAACAGTAGTTCAAGTACAAGTTTACTCAATCAAATCAACTTATCTAAACTTAGATAAATTTTTTTCTTCATTTAAATAACACTATATATCTTTATCTCCCACAATCCCTTTTTATCTTCATAATTAATTAAACTATTCATCATTATCCCAACACCTTCGGTAGGTCTTTCAAGAAAATATATCCCCCAAACTCACTAAAACAAATTTGTGAACACCTAGTGTGCACTCCAATACCGCTTCAATATTATGAATAACCTAAAAACCAAATCCACTACAATTTAAACCTATAAAAAAATATGAAAACCAAAAAATAAAAATATCTAATAATCTTTAACCAAATATCATGGTTTTATGTAATCTTATTCACCCATCCATCTTTCACTTTCCAATATATGAAACTTTTATTGGTCCCATTTGAATTCATATTAGGTTCTCTGCTCTGTTTCATATTAACCTCACACAGATCTTCGCTACATTATTCTATAATCATGGTTAGTAGTGTTCAATATTTAATGTAAGGACCCCACCCCAGTTGCTCGGAGCTGGTGCCTTGTTTGATTACGTTGGCATACATACAAGGAATACGAATCCTAAAGGACCGAGTAGTTTAGTATTATTTGAAACAAGATACATACATAAGTTTATCATTACAATATGAAGGGAAAAAAACACTAATTTATTCCACTAGAAACATCATGTCTCTTAGATTATGCTTGCATGTCATTCATAATTATATCTCCATATCCTAAGAAAAATGAAACATAAGAAAGGGGTGAGCTAAAAATCTCAGAAAGAGTAAGCAATACATCAGAAGATAATATAAACATTTGACATGGTGTATAATTTAAAACACATTCCTTTAATAATAAACATGAACACATTATGGAAGGAAAACGAGATGAGTAAATAATGCCATAATAAAACATAATCAACTATATTCTACTAGTCAAATAACCACATGAACTTTCAATTATTAGCTTTATAATGATGGAAGTTCATATTATGGACATTCTAAAATATTTTTTCATGGCTTCGGCCAAGACGTATAATGATTAAGGCCTCATCCAAAATCCATATCACATTGGGAAAGGCCACGACCAATTCCACGTCTATTTGTCTCATGAGACCTACCGATGCATCGAGGGGATATAGTGGGCCCCACCCATAACATAATAAGTCCAATGAATTCCTCATATGATCAGGGATAAACATAAACAACATATACATTCATATTTAAACTATCATATGAAATGTTACTAACTTTCCCCAATCATTAATCATAAAACACTAACCATTTTGAGTAATATGGTGAATGGTTTTAGGATAGTTCATCCACAATAGAGTTAGTCATAAACCATTAAATAAAATATTGTTTATAAAATCATAAATGATTAACCCCAAAAATACATAAGAATCAACAAGAGTATTGGATCAAACGAGAATACTCTTATAAAATCATTAAGCAATCTGGAGATAAATACTCTTTTATTTTGAAAAGAAGAGTTCTTTTGGAAAAATATTTTCATAAAACTAGAAGTGAAGCAAGATAGTAGTTTAATAATAAAATTAGTGATTTTATAAAGATAATGTTTTCCAAAAATAGATTATACAGTGCCCTTGAAAATAGGTAAGAAATTGAGATATTCCCTTGAATCAGGCTTGTATTTTTGAAACAATTTTGAAAGTTTCTTTTAAAACATGTAAATATCCATAAAATAAGGACGGTGTGTGGTTTGTAAACATATATATGATACTTAAATAGAATATATGATGAGTATATAACAATACATAAGAATTCCATTTAGGTAATTAGACAATGAAAGTATCCCGAATGAAAATGAAAGTTCGGGTGAAAAATCCCTTACCTTAACTCCAAACGTGTTCCTCTATTGTAATTAAGCTCTTGGAATATGAAATTATATTTGTTAATAAATTATTTAATAACCTATTATACATGTATTTTTTTACCATAATTATGGTTATTTCATTTATGCATGTATTGATAAGTTATTATATTGATTTCTGTCGTTCTGGAGTGTTCGTTTCCTTTATTTTCATATTCGATTCACTTGTTTTTGTGTAATGAATTTCATGTGGAATGTTTATAAACCTCTAGGATTGGAATTATATATTATTAATGAACATAAATAATTGATAATGGTCATTTCTATCATTTGGTAACATGGAATGAGGATGAAACATTAGATGACCACCACTTCGATTATTCAGCGGTATTGGGAATATTATGAACTAGTATTGTCATATAACTTAATTATATGTACATATTCTGGTTCCTGAATATTAATTAGGTTATAAAACATATATAATAGTCATGTTCAACCATTAATATGGTTTCATGACCAGTAATGATGAAGAAATTTAAGAATGAAACTTTGTCGTCCACGAAGGTTATAAATCGGAACCACATGGACATCGATTTCGTTTATAAAATAAAAGGAAGGGAGTAAGAATATTTATGATGGTTCTTCCATTCACATGATATAAATACATTATATATATTTTACATGATTTATTATTATCATTTGGATAGAGGAGGTGAGGAGAGGATAACAAAAGTAGATAAATTGAAATAAAACCAAATGGGAAAGAAGGGTGCTTTACATCTTGAAATAACCTCCTTGAGAAACTCCTTAAGGGAAGGGGTTTTGGTATTTTGGAAATACTAAGATCTTCCTGGTACTTGGTAGTGACTATGGAAAGGTAATTGGGCAGAAATTTTAGGAGCTTCAAGGCTTAGAGGTTTGAAGAGAAGAGGTAGTGGTGGGGGGTTTTATAGTGGAGGAGAGGAGTAATTTTTGAATATTTAATTAATTATTTTTTTATTTACCTCAAGAAAACCAATAGTATTGTTTCATGTGACCCCTAATAGTAATAATGGGATGTGATTTCTAACTAAGTGGGCTTACATCGTCCTTTAATCACCTATGATGCAGTAAATCAAGTATTTAGCATTTATTGTATTTTATCATATTTTACAATTCATCAAAAATTCAAGAATTTCAGAAAAATCCCAAAAATTTACCCTAACCATTTTTCAATGTGTAGAATTCAAAAATGAATTCCATTTTTGAAAAATAATTTTCTAAATATTATTAATTTAACTTTTAAATAAAATCATACTTAATTCCAAAATTAAATGTTCTAATTCTACAACTACTTCTTTATCGCAATGAAAAATTAACCAAGATGTTATTATCTTCTAGCCTTAAGAAAATAAAATAATAATAAAATTTACTATTCATTAGGGTCATATTACAATTCATATTAATATTCATAATGGTATGTTACTTTTCACCAAAAATCAAGTTTGTTCTATAAGACTCCAAATGACTTACTGAACACAACTCTAGATGACCATTTTTCGAAATTCAAAACATAAAAGAGTCAAAGATATGTTTAAGGGATAGATTATAAAATTACATTCTATATTTATTTTCAAAACCTTGGGGTGTTACATTCTCCCGTCCTTACAAAAATTTCATCCTCGAAATTCACTGAATATTACCTAAAAAGATTCGGGTATGTCTCTAAAATAAGCTCCTCAGGTTCCCATGTTGCTTACTCCATCTTATGGTTCCTCCATAGAACCTTCACCGGATGAGTTGTCTGATTTTTCAATACTTTTTCTCTAGTATCAAGAATCTTGATAGGCTCTTCAAGTAAGATAGATCAAGCTCATGTTCCACTTCTTCATAAGTGAGTACATGTGTTGGGTCTGGCATGTACTTTCTTAACGTTGACCTGTGGCACACATTGTGAAGCTTGGAGAGACTTGGTGGAAATACCAAACGTTAAGCTACTGCTCCAATTCGGTCTAGAATTTCAAAAGTTCTGATATACTTGGGACATAACTTTCCCTTCTTACCAAATCATATAATACCCTTCCATGGAGATACATTTAAGAAAACGTGATCACCTTCTTGAAACTCCAAATCCTTCCTTCAGTGATTTACATAGCTATTTTGCCTATATTGAGCTATTTTGATAAGGTTCTAGATAATCTTCTCCTTTTCCATTGTTTCTTCAACAAGTTCTGGGCCCACGAGCTTTTTTTCACCAACATCATCCCAGCAAGTTGGTGTACGACATCTCCTCCCATATAATGCTTCATAGGGTACCATCTGTATACTTGAATGGAAGCTATTTTTGTAGGAAAATTCTACGAGAGGTAAATACTGATCCCACAAGCCTTTAAAATCAAGTTAACAAGACCTCACCATGTCTCCCAATGTTTGAATTGTCCGTTCTGATTGCCCATCAGTTTGTGGGTGGTAGGCAGTGCTCAAACGAAGATCAGTATCTAGGGCCATCTAATGAATTTTCTAGAATCTTTATGTAAAACTTGGATCAAGATCAAAAAAAATCTACAGGGGTACTCTATGAAGTCTCACAACATTAATAATATATATTCTTGATAGACGTTCAAGTGGTATATCTTCTCTTATAGCAAGAAAATGTGTTGACATGGTAAGTCGATCAACAATGACCCATATTGCATCATTCCTTATAGGATTCTTTGGTAGCCCCATGACAAAGTCCATTTTGATATTATCCCATTTCCACTCAGGTATGGGAAGAGGTTGCAATACTCCTCTAGGTTTTTGCCTTCCAGCTTTCACTTTTTGACAAACCATACATCTTGACACAAAATCCGCAATCTCCCTCTTCATCTTGTCTCACCAGAAATGTTCCTTCAAATCTCTATACATCTTAGTGCTACCAGGGTGTATAGAGAAATTTGAACTATGGGAATCATCCAATAATTCCTTTTTTAGATCTGTTATATTGGGAACACAAAGTTTCTTCCCAAATTTCAAAATTCCATCTTCATATACGAAGTCAGTAAATCTCCCATCATTCACAGCTTTAATCTTCTTTTGAAACTCTTCATCATTATCCTGAGAACTTTTTATCATTTCTAGTAAGGATGGTTTGGAAACCATTTGAAAAATAATTGATGTTTCACCTTCCATGGTTATTCCAATATCCATCTTTACTAGATTCATGAAAATAGGATCCATTTCAACTCTCATCTTGGTCAAAACTCCATGATCCTTTATGATCAAAGCATATGTCACCTTATTTTCCTTCCCCGGTTGGTAGTGTATCGTGCAGTCATAATCCTTGAGTAGTTCAAGACATATAATTTTCCTCATGTTGAGTTCTTTCTATGAGAAAATATACTTCAAACTCTTTTGATAAGTATAAATCCCCCATTTTTCACCATAGAGACAATGTCTCCATATATTCAAAGAAAATATTACAGTAGCTAACTCAAGATAATGAGTAGGATAGTTTTTCTCATGAATTTTTAGCTGTCGTGATGCATAAGAAATAACCCTATCATTTTGCATAAGGACACAACCAAGTCCTTTCATTGAAGCATCACTATAAATAACATACCTTTCATTACCCGATGGTAGCTTCAATATAGGATCATTGACTAATATTATATTCAGTTCTTTGAAACATTATTTACAATATTTTTTCTAAACAAATTTAACCCCTTTACGTGTGAGCTTCGTTAGCTGGTTATCCAGTCGGGAAAATTTCTGCACGAAACCCCGATAATAACCTGCTAAGCCAATAAAACTGCGTACCTCAGTTATGTTTGTTGGCGTGGGACAATCTTGGATTGCCTTTGTCTTCACAAGATCAACTAGGATTCCATCCATAGAGACAATATGTCCAAGAAAAGAAATCTCCTGAATCCAGAATTCACACTTGCTAAACTTCCCATATAATTCATTCCTTCTAAGAGTCTTCAGGATCATGCGTAATTGATTTTCATGATCTTCATATTTTTTGGAGTATTCCAAGATATCATCAATAAATACCACTACAAAATCATCGAGATATTCCTTGAAAACTCTGTTCATTAGATCCATGAAGACAAAGGGTGAATTAGTCAATCCAAAAGGCATTACTGTAAACTCATAATGCTCGTACGTTGTTCGAAATGCTGTTTTCGGAATGTATTCCTTCTTCACACTCAACTGATGATATCCAGATCGAAGTTCAATCCTTGAAAAGTATTGATCTCTATGAAGTTGGTCAAATAAATCATCAATGCGAGGTAGGGGATACTTTTTCTTTATTGTTATAGCATTGATATCCATGTAGTCGATACATAACCTCATATATCTATCTTTCTTCTTCAAAAAATGACAGGGGCTCCCCATGGAGAAACACTGAGGCGGATAAATCCCTTATTACTCAATTACTCTAGTTTTTTCTTTAGTTCCACTAATTCCATAGTGGCCATTCTATAAGGGGTCTTTGATATGGGACTTGAACCAGGAATTAAATCATTGGAAAACTCAATTTCTCATTATGGAGGATGTCTAGGTAAATCTTCTGGAAACACATCAACATATTCTCTCACAATAGAGACATCCTCTATTTTAACATTCCTTTCCTCAACCATAGTTATTTTATTCTCTTCCTCCCCAATAATTGAATTTAGTTGAGATACTATGGGTGGATCTAGATAAGAATCAGGTGGTGATGATTCTGCTATAAAGATAAGGTGTTCTTTATCATCGTCATCAAAAATCATAACCTACTTCTTCTTACAATAAATTTTTGCATCATGATCTAAAAGCCAATCCATACTGAGGATTATATCAAATTAAATCATGGGTATGATGATGATAGAAATAGATAATGAACATTTATATGCCTTAATGGGAACTGATTGACAAAACTTTGTAGCAATGATACTTCCCTTTGGAGTTTTGACTGACAACTCCCTTGTTATATCAAATTGGTAATATATAATTTTCTATGAAAACTGGGAAGATATGAAACAATTCGATGATATAGAACCAAATAAATCATTGGCTAAACTTTAGGAAATAATTAAAGTACCTGCCACCACATCATTAGGAACTTCAACCTCTGTAGTTGTGATTCAATAAGCTTGTCCCTGACCCCTTTCCCTTTTCTGTTGCATATTTCCTTGATTTTTTGGACAATAATTAGCATAGTGTCCCATCTCTTGACAACTATAGCATTGAACATCATTGGCTTCCTTCTTCCCTTTTCAATCACCAGCAATATGGACATTCTGAACACATTTGTAGGATACTCCTTTTCTTTTTAAGCATGAAACATGGTTTTTCCTTCCACAATTGTCACATTGTTTAAATTCGACTCTTCCCTTCTTCCCCGTTTCCTTATTTCCTTTCCTGGGGTTTTCAGCAGCCCTCTTCTTTTCTTTCTTTCCCTTAAAGTCATAAGACTTAGAGAATTCTTTTTTTGTCTTGATTGTACATGAAACTATATCCTCGTATGATGAAAAACTTTTGGAGACTAGTGTCTGTATGAGGAATGGCTTTAGGCCATCAAAGAATCGATCAATTTTTCTCCTTGGATTTCGTATATAGTCTACAATATGTCTTTCTAATCTTTTGAAGTTGGATTAATACCTTGAAACATTCTCATCTTCATTCTGCCTCAGATTCCAGAATTGTCTCTCCATATCTGCTCGCTAATCACAAGGGAAATATTTTTCTAAGAATATTTCCTTAAAATCCCTCCATTCCATCTCTTCTATCTCTTCCTCCTCCTTTTTGTTTTGGATTAATGGCCACCACTGATCTGCATCTTCCGATAGATGATATACTTCCAGGACAACCTTCTCTCTTTCATTACATCCCAAAGAGAGAAATATCTTCTCAAGGGAACATATCCGGATGCTCCATACGAGTAAAGATGTTATTCATAACCTGAGTAAGTTATCCTAGTATAGTTATGAGTTGCTCAACACCAGTCAGAGCACTAGAGCCAACATCATTTTCTTGCATCGGAGGAAAATCCTTACAGGGGACATGTGCATTCTTGCGATTTCCATTCCGTCCACTAGGTGACATATCTAGATAATGGTATACATTATATTAGGTTATGAATCACAATGTATAATCATAACATAAAAATACTTAGAAAAATTGAGATCCTATGCATGGATAATCCCATATTCACAAAAATGGTTTCATTGAGGAATATTTACATTAAACTACTTCATAATGGCTTGTAAAGAAAATGTGAATTATCGTAAGCATATCCCCCATGAGTATTGTAACCAAGAGTGCAGAAAATCCTGCTATCGTGCAGCAGTTCTCGTTTGAGTCTAGCTCAAAACGGTGTTTTTGGGTTTTACCCCTTGATATATCTGTGCCAGAGCCGCCTCTACATGATCATATCTAGACATGGATGTATTACTTTAAAGATCCAAATAATCTATTCCTTACCAAAATACCACGACGTTATTGTATGTATATCCTCAAAACTAACTTAGGAAATTTTCTCTAATTTTATGCTTTCTAAATCTATTTTCCATGTATTCTACTAAACTTCTTCTAATACCAACTGTAAGGACCCGACCCCAGTTGCCCGGAGTTGGTGCCTTGTTTGATTACATTGGCATACATACAAGTAATATGAATCCCAATGGACCGATTAGTTTAGTATTATTTCAAACAATTTACATACATAAGTTGATCATTACAATATGAAGGGAAAAAAACACTAATTTATTCCACTATAAACATCATGTCTCCTAGATTATGCTTGCATGTCTTTCATAATTTACTTCTTTATATCTTGAGAAAAAATTAAACATAAGAAAGGGGTGAGATAAAATGCTCAGTAAGAGTAAGAAATATAGTGGAGGATAATATAAACATTAGACATGGTGAATAATTGAAAACACATGCCTTTAATAATAAACATGAACACATTATGGCAGGAAAACGAGTTGAGTAAATAATGCCATAATAAAACATAATCTAGGGTATTATACTAGTCAAATAACCACATGAACATTCAATTACTAGCTTCATAATGAGGAAAGTGCTTATTCTGGACATTCTAAAACATTTTTTCATGGCTTCAGCCAATAGTTATAATGATTAAGGCCTCAGCCGGAATCTATATCACATTGGGAAAGGCCTCAGCCAATTCCACGTCTATTTGTCTCATGAGACCTACCGATGCATCGAGGGGATATAGAGGGTCCCACCCATCACATAATAAGTCCAATGTATTCCTTATATGAGCGGGGATAAACATAAAAAATATATACATTCATATTGAAACTATCATAGGAAATGTTGCTAACTTTCCCCAATCATTAAACATAAAACACTAACCATTCTGAGTAATATAGTGAATGGTTTTAGGATAGTTCATCCACAATAGAGTTAGTCATAAAAAATTCAATAAAATATGGTATATGACATAATAAATGATTTACCCCAACAATACATAATAATCAACAAGAGTATTGAATCAAACAAGAATACTCTTATAAAATCATTAATCAATCTGGAGATAAATATTCTTTTATTTTGAATATAAGAGTTCTTTTGGAAAAATATTTAAATAATCAATCGTCACACTGGCTTCTTCAGGCCCTGAATTTTGGTTGCATGATTCAAATTATGTGATGCCCCACCGTGTCAAGGTAGAATCTCGACACTCCTTGTACTAACACTCAGTGCACCCCCACACGTTAGGCGGACCAAGCTGCATAACAGTATCTCTCGGGGCTCCCGCGATCTGAGCACTAGAGTATATTCTTGGGTTTCTTCTTTATAGGTTGTGTGCAGCTTGAACCTCATCCCCATGGGGAACGAGGAGTCACCCAAACATTGCGTTTTGGGCCCAGTGTAGCTGGGATCTAGCATCTCCTACCCCCTGATGGTCGGACCCTCGTAGGCCCCTTTGGCCTGAGGCTCCTCTCTCAGAATCGCGCGCGGGGATGGTATGGGATTATGCCCTCACCCGCATCAAGTATGTTTTATTGCATCGTGCGTGTTCCCATAGGTCCAAGCCATATGACCTTAAACTGTGCTGCTAGGTCCAAGCCATACGACCTTAAACTGTGATGATATCGTCCTGGTTACACAAAGAAAAATTGCACTCTATTGTGGGGACCTCCCCATAGGGGACATCACGTTGGGTATTGGTCAATTTCCATACCATTTGAAAATGCCTATATGGATTGATTATTGTGGAGATGCCAGGAGTTCCTGCCCCAGGCTGGTCGCTCCACAAAAGAAAAACCACTCACCTTCGAGGAAAAACAAGATATATTAAATGCCACTTCTTTTGGTGCAAGGGATAATCCCAGATGTCTCCCTCGTCCTTTGCGAATGCACCATGTCATACCACGCCACCTCTCTCAACAACTACATGTGGCTTGATTCTCATCCAAATGTGATACGTAGGAGCACGCGGGCACTTCCCCACGGGCCCATCCTAACTTTTCATGTTCGGCCCCTCAGCCTAAACATGTCCCTAAAAGCATATAGTAAGCAGGGCCTTGCCCCCATTCACGTCGGGTTTCACAACTACATATCGTGTGTCGCATATTCCCTTTACCCTTTGATCTGAGCTCTAAGACCATAAACTAATACCTCTCTAGAACTATGTGTGGCTTGATTCTCATCCTTATGAGATATGTAAGAACGCTTGGACATTTCATATTGGGTCCAGCCCCAGGGATTACCAAATTTTGTCCCTCCCTACTGTCAGTCCCTTTGCCTGACTTCTTGAGGAGTCGTGTAGTCGCGACCTCTACCCCAAATAAGTTCGGGATACCCCATAGTAATAATGGGAAGCAGTGGTTCTTTCTCCAGAGAGGTCCTGTCTGAAAATTGGGACGATCTGTGATCAGGTTGGTACGTCCGCCTAATGTGCCTCCGCCACGGTGGCGCAATTTTGGGTGTTTTGGACTCTATTAGAACAAACCACCACTCCACTTTCCACACTTTCCATGCCCCTTTATTCAGATCCTCATTCTCTTTCATGTTCGATGGGACCCCCTAACAGTATGGATGATAAACCTATGGTCAGCTTATTGTCCTGGGCCAACGTTCTGGAGGAATGGTCATTTTTTTATGGGACCCCCTAACAGTATGGATGATATACTTTGGTCCACCTGCTACCACAATATGGATGATAGACCGTTGGTCCGCCTATTGTAGCAATATGGATGATAGACCTATAGCCCGCCTGCTATCATGGTCCATTGTTCCGGAAGACTGATCGACAATATTTGAGTTAGGCCCCGTGTTGCGAACATGTTGAGCAGTCAGACCTCGTTTATTTTCCCCATTCCGGGCCAACACGATATGGATGTTGTGTTTCCATTGTGGTTAACAGTTACCCTCCATCTTCGCACCCCATAGTGTTCCGAATTAGGGTAACGTGATTCACCCTTTCCATCTGTCTATGTTCGGATGGATTTCAATGACCCGGGCATTGCCCTGCTCGTGTGTTAGAGCACATTGAGAAGGTGATATATCAATCGGTCTGAGCTCTTATCCTTAGAAATCCAGGACCAATTTCGGATGCCTGAAGCTTGGTTAATGCCCCACAGTTGGACAAAATGATAACATGAGTATCCTTTTCTTCTCGCGTTGGGTGTGACCCACAGGAGCTTAGGGGTGAGTTGTTATTAATTTTGGAATTATGGTTGAGCATATTAAACCAAAGGTACAAATAAATGGATTTTCTCATGTATTGGATTGAGATGATGAGTAGTACAAGAAATAAGTTCATGAGATGGCCAAAAAAAATCCCAAAGGATCAGTGTGCTGAATCGGTCTTTCAATCGCTGCTACCCTTTGGCTGGTAGCCTCCAGGACTGCTTCTCGCTCCTTGAAGACTCTCTCCTCATCAGCCGCCACAGAGCACAACTCGCCAACCCTAGCTTGTGCCTGCGCCTTCTCGGTTCAAAGTACGGTCATCTGGTGACTCGCCTCCATCAGTTATTCCTGCGCATCAGCCAGCTAGGTCGTTAGTTGCTCCACAAGCTCAGAGCATGTTGCAATGAAGGCCTCCTTATCTGCCGCCTTCCCTTCGAGGTACCAGACTTCCCGCTCCACCCTCAGCAATGCTCGGGCGCTCGCTGACCTTTCCCATCACTGGGCAACGTCGGTGCGCCGATTGCTCTAGCATATCTTCTCGTCCATGTAATCACAGACCGTCAGATGAGGGTGCTAAGCGTCAGCCCCTCCAACACACAGGAAGCGTAGCTAGGTCTGAAGTGATCCCATCCGCCTTAGCCAATCCGACTAGGGCGGTCTGAGAAAGTGCTGGATACACTTCCACCCTTTATGTCGTGTCATCCAGCTCTCCTCCGCTACCACTGAGTCTGAGTCTTCTATCTTCTTAGGGTCAGTGGGTCGGTACGTAGGAAAGGCATCCAGTAGGTTGGTAGCAGGATCTGCCTCAGGGATGTCTTCATGAGGAATAAGATCCTCGATGTCCAGGAGACCTTCCTCTCTCGCCTCAGCAGCGACGGTGCCTCTGTCAGCTTCCGGCCTCGCCTCAAGAACAGCGCTGCTGATGTCTGTTGCCCCCTGCTCACCAATTTTCGGGGTCGACTCAGTGTAGGGATAATGTTCTGAACAAGGTGGTATGTTCACCACTGGTCCTCACACGGACGGCCCGGGCTCCACAGCCTGACGAGCCTCCAATGTTGAGAACACTGCGCAAGGCGTACGCTGATTAGTTGGGATCTTTTGATAACAAGCACCAATATTGAAGCGTGGGACTTACAGGAACCCAGAGCGTTGGCCTCCAGTGTTCCGACTGCTATAGGAACTACCATGACAGGAGACCCCTCTATGCTTGTCAATTCAATGATGGGCATCAGATCCCAATCTTGTCCCACCGGTTCCTCTCCTCCCTCCTCCAATGGGGACGCTTAACCAACACTTAGGCACTCCTGGGTGAGGAAGAGAGATGGGTTGGAGATTGTGAAGTAGAATGGATGAAGAAGGAAAATTAATGAAGATATAGACAGACCTCAAGTATCTCGGTTATGTCGAGATCAGAGCCGAAAATCTCACCACTCTCCCGGAGACTCCCTTGGTAGGTCACCCCCTGTGACCCCTCACCTTCGGGTTCTCCGTCTCCTTCATCTTATCCTTCGCCTTCGTCTTCTGCAGTGTCCTCTTCCCCCTCCGACCCCTCTTCACTGTCGCCTTCTCCCGACGACATCACTTCCAGATCATGCTCTTGGTCGAGCATCACTTTCACTAGGAAAGTTGGCTCTGCACACCACCCCCTTTGGCGTGCGTATATGTCCATGGCCGTTAGATAAGCATGCCGCCAATGGAATTTTACCCGATCGGTAATTAGAATGAGCCCGACCTCTGGCAGTTGGATCTCGTCCTGCATTATCTTCTGCCAGATGGCTTCAACGCTCAGCAATTTTCGCAGGGTCATCCAGGCCGACCATAGTGCCAGGAGAATTGCATCTTGGAAAGGTTCGAGCAGGTATCTTTTCTACTTCCCGAGAAGCTCCCTGGTCGCCTCATGTGACCCCCCCCCCCAATGGGCAACGAGGTCACGGAGGCACAGTGTGATGTTCCCATTGCTGAAGTCCCGGCCTGCACAGGCCTCACTGCCTGACGCACCCCTGGTTCCCCCCTTCCAACAGCACCTTGCCTTCTCCCCCGTCGCCCAGTTTCTGCACGAGTAGCCACGAGTTGCTGGACTAGCTTGCATAAAATCCCCTCAGGGTACGCAATGTTCCAGTGCTTGGCATACTCAGTTGCTAGACCAGCGTCGACCCCAGTGGGAGGAAGAGTAATGACGTCGCCGGAGCCAAAAACGGTAAACATCAACCACATCTGGTGCAGAAAACAAGGATTCTTCTCCTGCCAAACAGCCGTGAATACCTTCTTCGGCATTCATTAGAGGCACCTGAATTTCCTGACGAATCGAGATGGCCCGTAAGGCTCGAAGATCACCTTCCCATCGATTCGAGCCACGAGCACCCCGCCCCGGATGCTCTGAAAATACTCCTGCCGTTCCAGAGAGCCTTGCCCATTGTCCACCATCTGGCCGATTTGGGTGGGGAACGGGCTGAAGTTGAAGTTGGTGTGGTTACCGATGTGGATCCTCACGCCCTCCTCATTGAGAGTCATCGGCACCACCTCGACGATGTTCAGCATGGATGGTTGTAGGAAGTTTCCTGGAGGACGGATGGCATTTGGGAAAGTGTACCCACCAAGATGAGTCGACACCCAGCCATGGAAGATCTAGAAGGGGCCACATACCCTCCAAGGCGACCCCCCTCGTGTGATGCGTCCTAGGATGGCATATATCTTGGCCAGAACGGGGACCCCTAAGTTGAACTGTTTGTTGGCGGCCATGGTGCCTGCCATCACCAGTGTTTCTAGACGGACGCCCATCCTCGCATCCCACACCGGCAAGAGTCATCCGCTCAAGAAGGTGGTGAGGAACCCGGCATACCGGAAGTTCGGGTCCTAGTCCTCAATAACGCAGTAACCCCATGATTGGTATTGCCCCGCCTCCAGGGTCCTCCAATACGACCCATCCCTACTTTTCTGAGCCGCGGTTGGGCACCGTTTACCCCATCCCAACATCTTGATTGCCGAATCCTTCTCAAGAAATTGGCTGAACCAGCCCTTGTAGGCAATGTCCTTCAGGAAGTCCATGACCCCGAATCTCTCTTTGGCCAGCTCCAACAGGTGCCACGTCAGCATGGGGGTCTGTGACCTATCTTCCCAGGTGTTCTTTGGAGGAACGAACTCGTCGTATTGGTAGCCCTCCAGTAGGATACCTCCGATACAGTGAACATCCCAGAGGCTGATGCCAACTTCCCCATGGTGAAGGTGGAATGTGTTAGTATCAAGAGACCACCGGGTGAATAGCTCCAGCCCGAGCTCAGGTTGACGGTGGAAGTGGAACTGCAAAGTCCATACCGCCTTGAACATGCCAATATGTCATAGTTCGACCACAAATTAGTCGCAAGTATGGCAAAATCAGAACGCCCAGGCCCACTCACTAGTGAAGTAGCCCCCGGACTGTAGGTCCCAATATTTCATCCAGCCCTTTGTGTCATCCGTAACACTCTAACGGAACATGCTCGCGTAGAGATCCGGAGAATTCTCTGCAACAGGCTCATCCCCTGTAATGGTCCTGGTCCTCGGGTTCAGGATGTATACGTCCATATTTCTGGTTTCCCTGGAAGTATGGTCGTTGTTGGTGATGTCGTAGTGAGGAAGCTCGTCCTCCTAGGTCACCCATGACCGCGGTGTGTCCACTTCGAAGCCCAGCATGGGAACCTCCTCCAGGATGCCAAAGTTCCAGAGCAGGAGGTTGTCCGACAGGGGATACATCTTCTGGGATGGAGTCAGCAGATTGAACAATGTAAGGTTGTTGGAAACTATAACCTTGGCTCCATAAACATCCTCATTCACCACCATTTTGGTTCTATGAGTGGCGACTTCCCCCTCATCAACTTTTTTTGCAGCCATCTCGAATATTTCGGTAGTTGCGCGAAATCAGGATGTAGTGCGCGGGATCGGAGAGTACTGCGTAAAATCTGAAGCGGAGGTGCGAAATCCAGGAGTTGGGCACGCAATCGGTACGCTAGGCGTGGAATACCCCGAGTAGGCACGCAAGTGTGGCCAAAATTCGGAAGTAATTACCCGCTGCCAGAGCATTTTTACGCGTAGCCACAAGAGCAATTTCGTACACGAGAGTGGTATGCCTATTGCACGGAAAATCCTGAGTACGGAACTTGGGACCCAACACCCCTTTTTATAGGTGAGGCTAGAGTTCTGCTCCGCACGAAAAGAAAATTTCATGTTGATCCGTCGTTTTGCGCGCCCGTCAGATTTTTGCATGCAAAATGCCTTGGAGATGCCATGCTTCGGCGTTTCGGTGTTTCACTCGGAATCCGATCGTTGAGAGCTCTCTCTGATCCAATTCCGAGGTAGGGCATTTGTAGACGCCGAAAAAAAGGTCCGTAACTCCTAGAGGATGTTTTTAATTGATGAAGAGAAGTCATATTCGGACTCAGAGGCCCGATCTGGAGGCCCTGGAAGTGGTGCGCGAAATTAAGGAGGACTTGAGCGAAATAATGTTTTGCACACGAAGCATCCCCAGGATTCGCGTAATCGATTCGGTGCTGCATGCAATTTTTCACACCTGGTTCCGCGCAATGAGGCTTGGCGCACCAACTGCTCCTGGCGTGGAATATTTCATGCGCCACCCGGATTCCGCGTCGACGGGTGCCTATAAATAGAAGGTGACCCCTACCGCTTCAGGGTTGTGGAATTCGGAACGACTCCCGTGTGTGCAATTCAGACTCCCGTGCATGCAAGATGGCTTCCAGGTAATTCCAGATTTCACGCATCCTTGCCTCGGGGTTCGCCTTTGCAAGTAACTCCACTGGCTTATGTGAATTTTCCAACTCCTCCGAGTTCCTCCTTTACGTGCAATCCTTGTCCCTTGCGCACAATTCCTTCCAATTACATGCAATCCCTTCCAATTTTGTGCAATCCCTTCCAAATTGCCTGTAATCCCTCTGTTAGGTTTTGTCATTCCTTAGGGATCGGCCTATGTGCCTGCGCGCAATCCAGGAAATTTGCGCGCAATCTGCTATCCGCGCGCAATCCTCTGGCCCTATTGCATGCCATCTCAGTGCTTTGCATGCAAACCTTCTCTTTGCACGCAAAACCCAGGACCCTTCACCTTGACTCCCCTTGGCTGCCTCTCTGCGCCGGTGCCTGATGTCTTCTATGCCAGGCATGCACGTCATGCGTTGTTTTCCCGTACGGCCTTCCAGGCTTGTACAAAGTAACCTCAAGGTCCCTTGGGTGGTGTTTCCCATTGCGTTGGTTTGCCTTATGCTTCTCCGCATAGGCACGCTAACGGATATTGGTTCTTCGCATAGCCACACTAACGTGGAACCCTCAGTGGTTCGCCATGCGGCCCCCCTTCACCACGACCTTGCCGATACCTTCCCTCCCACAGCGGGTAGAGGGTGTTGGGCATGTAATCCCTAGGGGTGTGGAGAAAACCCACCTCGTCCAAGCTATAGAATGTTAAACTACTAAGAACCTCTTCCTTAACACATGATGTTAAACTGTGGTCTTACCCCGTGCTTCACACGCAGGGTCCCCCCGGCCCGAACATTTTTTACGCCCACTCGTCTCCACGGGAGTGGATTCTTCCTCACATGGAATGAGATCCTCCTTGTTGGAGTGGCATTTGTCCACGGGGGAAGGGCTACCTCAGAGCGTAAGCCACTAGCCTCTCTTACAAAAGGTTGCACCCATGCACCTCCGTACTTCCCCACTGCCAAAGCCAGTGGAGTCTCTTTCCCACTACGTTTTGTCGGACCACGGGCCTCCATCCTGGAGTAAGCCCCAACACCAAGGGCCTCTAACCACGCGTAAGCCCCTGTTTCCTCTTTGGGCCACTCAACACGTAAGCCCCTTTCCACTTCTCACGGATGCACCCTTTGCGATGTGATCGTCTGGTCCCTGATACCTCTTGTTTCTCACACCAAGCATGACTCATGTGGGCTTAGAGTGTGCATTGACCGTTACATCCTCTTATGTGCTGCCTCATAGCATAAGCCTCATCCCAGCGAACTACGTGGACTTTGATCCATGCTAACTCATGGTACGTAGGAAGCCTCCACGAGGTTCAAGCCCACCACCCAGTCATTCCGACTTCTTCATGTCGGTTCGCCAACACTTTGGGCTGCCTCAGAGCGTAAGCCCCAAATGCCCTCGTCCCGCATGATGTTAAACTGTATACCCTCATCCCGCATGACATTAAATTGTATGTCCTCATCCAACATGATGTTAAACTGTATGCCCTGAACTACGTGGACTTTGATCTGTGCTAATGCATGGTACGTAGGAAGCCTCCACGAGGTTCAATCCCATCACTCAGTTGTTCCAACCCTTTCGTGTCGGTTCACCAACACCATTATGGGCCACCTCAGAGCGTAAGCCCCGTATTCCCCCTCTTGGGCTGCCTCAGAGCATAAGCCCCATGCCTCACACCCACGTCTCATCCTGACCCCCCCCCCCCCTCGAGCCCACGTGCCTTGGGGAGCTCATGCCCTAGCCCGAAGATTTTACTTCCTCCAGGCTCCAATCCGTGCGTTCATTTTCACAGTTCGCCTCTTTAGGTGTCCCACCGTATCACTGAACTATGTGGACTTTGATTCCCTTCCATGGGGATACGTAACAAGCCTCCACGAGGTTCAAGCCCGTCATTCCATTAACCATCCTGATCCTTACCCGGGCCGCCACATCTCGGTGAGATCATGCCACCACATTCCTCTCCACAGTATCTGGGAATCTGCCCATGTGCTAGACCCAACATCGGTGTTCCCCCTAGGGGGTGCTTCAATCTGATCCACTCTTAGTGTTCCGATGAGTTTGATCCATCTCTGCAAGACTTTAAACTCGCGGCATACCCCGTGTTAAACATGGGAAGATGAGGAAAACCTTAGATGGTACACAATTCCCCACGTTCGATGTGGGATGCATCGGGGTTCCGCGCCATCGAGAAGCCCTGTAGTAAGGGACAGACGACAGGCATGCCAATCCCCAGCATCAAGGCGTGCCGACGACACTGCAACGTGACCATTCTCCTCACCGAAGGTTGCTGCCCCAACCAGACCCCATGGAGTGTCTTGACGGAAGCAGCGTAATTAACTAGCGTCCATGCAGATATGGCACCAGGAACAAGCTTCACGAACCCGTCTTAAATCTATGAGGGAGACCCGGACTAGGTGACGATCTTTGAGGAGGAATCCACATAAGGAAGAACCAACATCCCATCATCCTGGTTTCTATCAAGGAGCAGACATCCATGAACAAGGAACGGATGTCGCCCGCCTTTGGAAAGAGGGAATGCGGGGAAACAAGTCGTGCGTCCTCCCCCCGCGTGACAGACGCGTGCGCGCACCCCGATGTAAAAGCGTCGAAAACAAGTACATAACAATATATAATAATTTCATTGAGGTAATTAGACAATGAAAGTATCCCGAATGAATATGAATGTTTGGGTGAAAAAAACCCTTACCTTAACTCCAAACGTGTTCCTCTCCTATACTTAAGCTCCTGGAATATGAAATTATACTTGTTAATAACTTATTTCAGAACCTATTATACATTAATTTAGTTTACCATAATTCTGGTTAGTTCATTTATGTTTTTATTGACAAGTTATTGTATTGAATTACGTCGTTCTGGAGTGTTCGTTTCCATTATTTTCATATTCTGTTCACTTGTTTTTATGTAATGAAGTTCATGTGGAATGGTTATAAATCTACAGGATTGGAATTATATATTATTAATGAACATAAATAATTGATAATGGTCATTTCTATCATTTGGTTACATGGAATTAGGATGAACCATTAGATGACCACCACTTCGATTATTCGGCGGTATTTGGAATATTATGAACTAGTTATGTCATATAACTTAATTATATGTACATATTCTGGTTAATGAATATTAATTAGGTTATAAAACATATATTATATACTAGTTAAACCATGAATATGGTGTCATGACCAGTAATGAAGAAGAAATTTAAGAATGAAACTTTGTCGTCCACGAAGGTTATAAATCAGAACCTCATGGACATCGATTTCGTTTATAAAATAAAAAGGAGGGAGTAAGAATATTTGTGATGGTTCTTCGATTCACAAGATATAAATCCATTATATATATTTTACTGGAGTTATCATGATCATTTGGATAGAGTAGGCGAGGAGAGGATAACAAAATTAGATAAATAGAAATAAAACCAAATGAGAAAGAAGGGTGTTTTACCTCTTGAAATAACCTCCTTGAGAAACTCCTTAAGGGATGGGGTTTTGGTATTTTGGAAAGAATAAGATCTTCTTGGTCGTAGGGAGTGACTAGGTAATGGTATTTGGGTAGAACTTCTAGGAGCTTAAAGGCTTAGATGTGTGAATAGAAGAGGTAGTGGTGGGGGGTTTTTATAGTGGAGGAGAGGAGTAATTTTTGAATATTTAATTCATTATTTTAGTATTTCCCTCAAGACAACCAATAGTATTGTTTTATGTGACCCATAATAGTAATAATGGAATGTGAGTTTGAACCAATTGGGATTACATCATCCTTGCATCACTTATGATGTAGTAACTCAAGTATTTTTCATTTAGTGTATTTTATCAAATTTTACTATTCATCAAAAATTCAAGAATTTCATAAAATTCCCAAAAATTTACCCTAACCATTTTTCGACATGTAGAACTAAAAAATGAAGTCCATTTTTGAAAAATAATTTTCTAAATATTTAATTTAACTTTTAAATAAAATCATACTTAATTCAAAAATTAACAGTTCCATTTCTACAACTACTTCTTTATCGTAATGAAAAATTAACCAAGATGTTATTATCTTCTAGCCTTAAGAAAATAATAAAATAATAAAATTTAATATTCATTAGGGTCATATTACTATTCATAAGGGTATGTTATTATTCAGAAAAAATCAAGTTTGATCTATCAGACTTCAAATGACTTACTGAACACAAATCTAGATGACCATTTTTTGAAATTCAAAACAAAAAAGAGTCAAAGTTATGTTTAAGGGATAGATTATAAAATTTCATTATATATTTATTTTCAAAACCTTGGGGTGTTAAATTTAAAGATTCATCAAATCAACTCTATCAAAGTTCAGAAAAACCTCTTCACCCCTTTTTTCACTCCAAACTCACTGATCATCTCTTATTCAATCGAGATCATGTAAGCTAATTTTTAACATGTAATAGTTTATCTATAGTTCATAGAAGCTCTATCCAAGTTTTATCACCTTTAATTAAATTAAATTCATTAGAGATCATTTTTTTAACTCTCTCATATGCTGAGATCCACTTTGTCACTTGATACAACTATATATGAACACTAACTCATTATTTACCATTATAGTTCCAACCAATGTATGTGACTCTCAAAAGATTGTTCCCTGGTTTCATAAATTTAGTGAGTAAATATATCTTCAATTAACACCCTTAAATCAATTTTTTTTTCATTTACCCTTATTTTATCAACTTTAGTGGAATCTTGGTTTGATTTCCTAGAGAGATTTGTCTCGTGAAAAATAAGAAATATTATGTATCATCAATAAAATTTATTATGTATCATGCTTCTCAGAATTTTTAAAACTATTGGATATTAGATATTAATATCCTGGAACTTTAGATTCTTAAGTATCACCTAATTTCCCATACAGAAACTAAAAATAATATGACTCAACATCAATTTTTTATATATAAACAACAATAAGGAAACTTTTGACACTTATGAAAGTTTATCAATTAATTATAAAATTATTTCAAAAGTAGTATATTTATTCAGTACATAATATATTTTTAATAAATAATATATTCAACTTATACTGAATAAATTTAACCTTATAAATATGTCTTAAACCTTACATGATATTTTAAGAAACCTTACTGAACATATTAAGCTCAATATATAAAATATTAAAACAACAAAAAAAATCCTCAATAGAATTTTATTAAACAAAAAATCTCCAAATAATTTTTACAAAAATAAATAATTAATGAATCACAAAACATATTTTTAATTGGGCTGAAACCTTAAATATTTTACCTAAATATTTAATGAAATAAAATTTTTATCTAAATTTAAAAAATAATAAAAATTTAATAAAAAATAATATTTAATCACAATAAACAAAATATTTAATAAAAAGGAATGTGAGAAACATCTATAAAAATAAATCCAAATCACATACCCATCCATAAAGTTTACTCTTGCCTGCAGGTCACACTCCTTGTTCTGGCCCTATCGATTATCTACTCTATTAGCATGATTCACATTGAAATATATGGGAGGAAACGTCATATCTGAAGGTTATTGACCACCCTGAAGGGGTTCTATAAGGTATTGAAAAATTTCATGTTTTGGTCCCCCAAAATTTGAAAGGTAGTGAATATATTTATCCATACATATTTTTTTATATATTAAACTAGTACTATATAGAATTGAACATATATTATAGGATTAAAATTTTTTCTAATATACTAAACTCACACATAGGTACCCTTTGAGATAGCATATACTCCCTCTAGTCTTCCCTCAATAAATTCACCAACATCTGGTTTAGTTTCTTAATTTGTTCACTTGATAAAGTTTTAGAGTTCTATTTCATATTCTTCCTCTTTGTAGTGGTAGTATGATAAGTCTAATAATCCATGTCTAAAGTTCTATTAAACATTTGAAATTAAGTTATGTATCCTTAATGGAATATTTCTTTATACAAATACCTTATCCCATGTAAATCTCATTTCATGAAATTGTTGGATGTTTTGTTAAATTTGACTAGTTATCATGGAAGAGTGGCTTCTATATGTGTTTATCACATAAAATTCATAGATATTTAGGTAGGGATCTCATGTAAGAGATTATTTCTATGAAAGTAGAGGATTTAGATCAGTTTCTATGAAATCTAGGATGTCTTCTTTGAGTTCTCTGTCCCTATTTATAGAGGCAGGAGGCCCTTCAACTACCCAAGTTGCACAAGAAAGGGGATTAAAATTAAAAACTATAGTGACTTACTTATAATTTCATCATTTTTTCTTCATTAGACTAAATTCTAAGGCATGTAATTTTTTATGCTAAAAGATGTATCCAAGAAGAATCAAGGTGGAATAATGGCCAATATAAAAAAAATGCAGGATATAGATGGAGTCTCGTGCAACCCTTCCTTCAGTGAGTCTGTATATTGGGGGACTACCAAATCCAACAATACATGAGAGGATAACTATTTCAGGAGATAACACTTACATTATAAAATAATCATATATATACCCAACGACATTCCACTTTTTGTTCATTTGGATCTTTCTAAAAAGTCGAAGCATCTCTTATCACTCAACCTATAATTTTTATACCTTATACAATATGATCAAAGAAACTTTCATGGGGTACGATAGATGATAAAACGTATAAAAATTAACTAGTATAAGTCTATCAATTCATTTGAAATAGATCTATATTATTTCACACAACTCCTTATCTATGAAGAACACATCTCGTGTAAGTTAACAATGCCTCATGCAAGATAGGGTCTCACACAACCCAACATTTCATGAACCTAAATTATCATAACACATTTTATTATTCATTTGTGATGCCCAAAACTATGAGAGATAATGGAAAATGGGACCCACATCCACCCAATACTGATTCACTCATTCAAAATTTATATGAACAATCAAAATTATAGCCTTTCATATTTGATCTCCTTGCATCAAAAAAGGGTAATGAAGTATTTTCATAATCCCCACGCATATCTATACCACTTCCAAGTAAGATAAGGGTTACCTAATCCACAAGCCTCACTAACTCCCATATTTTCACACCTTTAACAACACATGAATTATTACAACATGTTGTTAAATTACATGGATTGGTCCAAACCCATGACATTAAACCATACAACTTAAACTATGTGTTTTTTAATGTTCTAAAATGAAAAATATGATTCCTCACTAAGTATCAATCCCAACAATAATATGATTCCATCACTCCCTTGAGAGGCAGAATACCCCATACCTAATAACTTTCTAGGAGAGAACTAATCCCCCCAACCCACCCCCTAGTGTTCCTACCTATAGAGAAACATTTTATTGAGTGTCCCAACTAGACTCTAACCCATGAGGGTCCCCAGTAGACTCTATACTTTGATTGTCCCTATATGACTCTAAATCGTGAGTATCCCTATGGGAATATAAACTATGAGTGTCCCAAATAGAATATAAACTATTATTTACCTCACTATACCTTAAACCATGAGCACACCCACTAGAATATAAACCATGATATTCCCCCCTCAACTATAAACCATGAGTTTTTTCTTTCTAGGATTTAAACTTGTTGAACTGCCTCTCTTTATGTGACAAGAATACGATACCCATGTATCACTATGTAATGATCATAAGATACCCATATTTACTTATGTGATTAGTATAAGATTCCTTTGTGTCTAACATGAGGTTGATAATAGTGTCATCTTGAACTCCCAACATACTCATACCATCTTACTATAAGGCCTTTACCCTACTGAGGTAGCAAGTGATATAATTAACCAGTGTTTACGAAGATAACATCTGTAAGGTATACATGAGTATGTATTAAATATATGGGAGAGTCTAATAATAGTAAATAGTATCCTTGATAAGATGTGTTGACCTCTCATACTCTAATTTATATCAAACATCTCATCATCATCACCTCAATGGTGAAAGGTTGTAGGATTTTATAAAATAGGAATACATGACCAAATCAAGATCATCTTAAAACATCCAAGAAGTATCCCAATATAAAATATTAGAAACAAACTGGTAGTTTAAAATATGATGTTTTTAATATATAAAATGGACCTTAAGTCTAAGATTAGTTAATCTATGTATAGGTAAACTTTAATTTAACAGGGATGGTATAGTTGTTGTTTCATTTCATTATTAATGTTAGGTTGGTTTTTTCAAATATAATGCATTAGTTTATTAATTTATGGTTTATGGTTTTACTCTTAGATCAATATGATGAGATTTCATACATTAATTCATCATTTCAGTGCATAGGATTTATATTGCATTCAGGTACATGATTATGATTAATAACCTTGATTATGATATAGAGTTTTATTTTTTAAATAATTTGAAATAACATATATAGTGTTTTATTATATAAATTAGTGGTGGAATTATAATTCATTGTGATCATTTTTTTAATTATTTATTCATATTATGGTGGTTTATTATATAAATCTTATATATTATATTTATAGTGCTAATAGTGGGTAGGTTAGGAGTCAAGAAACCTAAATGACCTCTAGTGAAGCTCAAGGGGGGTATGAATGAGCATGCCCCTGGTTTTTTAGGAAGAGCCTCCTACTTAACTAATCCCTCCTATAGATCACAATATTTGTGAGTCTTCTTGATGTTATACAATCTATGGTACATGTATCTTTAATAAGTTATCCTTCTAAGGAAAATTTGACTAGGTAATTTTTGCTACATCATCGACCTCTATTTGTTGGAGAGGGTGGACCATGGGGTGTTGAGTTTTGAGTTGAGAATATGAAAGTTATTGTTTACTATATAGAGACGAAATCTGAAATGAGGTTGAATCTCCCTACTTATACTCTATGAGGACCTGTGAAGAACTACTGGTATTTCTTTATTTAGGTAGATCATTATGTTGGGTTTTTATGGAAGGAATTCCAGGCTTTTTTCTTCAAGTAGCTATTTACTAAGAATTTGAGGGATGGAAAGAATCTATGGTTTATTTATCTAGTACAATGAAAAAATTCAATGATGGTATATGTTACTAATTTCATCAATTTAATTTAGTTTTATCTTATGATAATAGGTGTCAATTTTTCAAAGGTTTTTCATTTTGTAGAGGGTTTGAACTGTCTAATACGTGTTTACATGAATGTTTTTCACCTAACATCATTTGTTGGGTTAGTGAAACAAGCCTTCCTATCTCTGAGAAAAATAATAGGTAGTGTTATTCATATGTAATATAGCCTATATGATAAACTAATTAATTCTATTTTATATATCTATCCTCAAGGATCCAGAGTTTAATTGAGTATTGTATCACATAGAGCTAACTAAATTTCCTATGTCCAATATGGGCAAGAAGGAGGTCATGGTGCTCAGGTTAAATAGGGGAAGTAGAGTGGTGATACTAAGGGTGTTTACAGATTTAAATAATAGGGTATAAGATTGGTATTAAGGCATCTATATTTCATCGATCTGGCACCTAATGATATTTGCAAGGGAACATCATCCATATGAGGTATGATTTTAAAATAATCTTCCCTACTATCTATTTTTTTTATAATATCAGTGTCTCATATTCATTTATATTTTCCTTGTTTACTGATAATCTAGGATTAATTATAAAGTATCAACATGGGGTTATGTCTATTTATTGGCCCTTAGGGGTGCAATATTAGGGTATTCATAGATGTTCAAAGTGTGTTGTCTTGATCGGTGATTATAGGCTATACTAGGATTTCTTCATGTTAAATATATAGAACATTGATACAATACTTCGGGTAGATTGGTAAACTTAGTATCGGGCACACATAAACTATTTTCCATTAGTTTTATTCATGTCAATTGAGGTTGATTTCTATACCCATGTCAAATAGTTTTATTTTAAAGCAGGTTGATTGAGACCTGACCATAGGTCGTTGGGGTTAGTTTTAGTGCTATTTTTTGTCATTAATTTAATATATGATGACAAACATATTTTAGAATTTTCTATAAGAGTTTAATTTTTACAAGAGATCATTTCTATGTAATTCTTAGTGTTTCCCTCAAAGTGAGAGGTTCATCTAACGATCGATCTTATTCCCGATATGGATCCCATATCCATGACTTTTTAAGGAAGGATCCTATAGATCATAGAGATTATAATGTTTCTCTAGTTGAACCTAAGGAGAATGTATTTATTTTACCAATCATGTCCCCTTCAAGTAATCTCGCATTATTTTCCAATAATACTAATTGCCTATTATGCTTATGTGAGGATTACCATAGGTTGAACCAACTTCCAGTTAATAAATTGTATCCACCTCCTTAAATGGTTGATTTTTTCAATTAACTATGGGTATCCAAATGGTTATTCAATATCAAATTGAGGTCAGGTTATCAAAAGTAGTTCATTATTCCATCTAGTGATTGACTTGAGTATACTAAGAGAGCATCATCTTTAGGTAAATATTTTAAAGAATCAATTATGGATAATAGATATTCACTTCTTATGGAATTTGATATTATAAGAATGCTTATGAATCTTGTAATATCATTAAACCTGGTAGCCCAGAGTTGATGGTTATTTTATTATTTTGCAACGTGATATCATAGATCACATATGTTGAGATCAAACAGTTTAGTGTTCTTTGGACACTTGATACATACAAAAATATGACATCATATTTTTAAATAAAAAATATAAAATAGTATTTAATTTGAGAACATTATTATTATATCTTTCATATCCTTACATATAAATCATATTAAATTTTCTTACATTCAGGTAAAGGGGGAAAATAAAAGGGAGAGCTCATATTCTTGTTAATTCATTGTGTATAGTAGAAACTATTATAGAATAATAAGGAAAGAATAATTTGGAAAAAATAAATAATGATAAAATAATTCCATATAAATAATCACATATGCTTGAAACGTATCCTAGGATAACATGACTATTTTAATTATCACATCATCATCAATAATTAATTTTAAAACGATCGAATTCATATTGTTAAACATCTTAAACTTACCGTTGAGGCTTCGTGCCAATACATCATACATAAATTGGTAATATATATACCAAATTCCCAACCTATTTGGTCTTATGAGACCTACTAATTCATCAATGGGATATGAAATTATAGTCCCCACTCATCATTTAATAGTTTTAATGCATTTATTATGTGAATAAACAGTACAACTTAATCAACATGCCCAAATAATCAATAATTATTCATCTTTAAAGATCTATCCTAAAAAGTATCTATACATTCCCTAGTAAAAATGATCATAATACACATAGAGATATATGAATGATAGTTTCATTATATTATATCCCCAATAAATTATAAGATTCATTAAATTATACTGACATAATGAATTTTTTTTTTAAAAATTCACTAGAACATTTCTTGAGAAAAATATCATTTTCATTTTATAATAAATTATTTAAAATATAGAAATTTCAATATTATTTGGAAAAAATTATCTTTGAAAAGAACCATGGAAAATCATAAGGTAATATTAAAGTAAAATAATAGTCATGATAATGGGAAAAGTTATTCAAGTGGTAAGTGTTAAAGCAAATATTTTGTGTACACCTTCAATAAAAAGTTCCTCATTTGGAAAATGACATGAAGATTCATTATAAAAAATTTCAAATATATTTAAACATGGGTAAAAATTAATTTAATTTATAATTGAATAATAGAAAAAATATTATTGAAAACATTTGAAAGAAAAAATGTACATGGAAGAGAAAAATTTTCATCTGAATAAAATAAAGAGTTGGTTTTCCTTAAAGATATTCTTTCAAACATTTTGAGTACTTAGTGAGAGAAAAATTAAGGGAAATTTTTATTTTATACAAATACCCATAGAAGAAGAAAATATATTGGGATCAAGATAAAAATATCCTATAATTATCCCAATAAAAACTTAAACCTAAACAATCTTGAATAATGAAGAGATTGTGAAATAAACTCTTACCTCATGTATAATATGCTTTGTAAGTGATTTTAACCTCCAATATAATTAATTTGAATTTATTATACTTATATAAAAGAATATTATAATTACTTATAATATCATATATGATCCACTTATAATATTTCATTTCCCGTTTATTAATAATTCTTTATTAAAATCATCATTTCCCAGTGTAAACTATTTATTTTTTTATGTAAGTTTCAGTTATGTTGTTTTGTTCTTTGCATATATCTCATAGTTTCATCATATATAAAATTTTAATCATGATATTAAGGTTATATATATTCTACTATATATATATTTTTAAGAATCCTTGAAAGTCAGACATGAAAAATAAATCACATTGCTTTATAGAGGTGGTGGTCCACAAAAACACACGAGCGACGTTATTATTTTCTAATGGTTTGAAGGTTAAGATGATAAATGATATTTTTTGGGAAAATATATGAAGGTAACTTTTCAGTCTTTTGGTTTTATTTTTTTTGTTGACAAAGAAGGTGTACAAAGTTAGTTGGTGTGTTTTAACATGGTTGATTACTAGTTATGTTGAAAAAGATCCCTGAGAAAGGAATGGATGCTCTAGAGATGGTAAAAGAATATCTGAATAAAAGGCATTGTAGTTTCCTAGGGATTTTCAAATTTTTGTGGTCCAAACTTTAAAGGATGGCTTAATAATCATGAAAGGTGGATTTCCATGAATACCCCATAAAAATATGGAAAAGACGTCACCTTTTTGATAGTATGATGTTTAGTGAAGTACTTGTGATTTGTGAAATATTAGTGATTCATAAAGGATAGGAGGTTCATAAAAGAGGTATAATATCAAAGGGTTGATAGTAATCTATGTAAAAACAAGAAGACTCTTGAATGAAAAATTTCCTTAGTTCTTTATGATGATAGGGGGGTTCATAAACAGAAATTGGAAGCTTTGTGAAAACGTTATGGTGAGGTTGAAATATTCCCCAAAGGGAGAAAACGCCTAAAAATAGTCTTTTACCCCCTCATTTATAGTAATAAGTTGTAACAAAAAATAAAAATTCTATAAATTCTCAAAGGTTGTTCTTGAAGTATTTTTCTTGTGTAAAGGTTTCCCTTATATCATATGTTTCACGAAGAAAGGGGGTTTGTGAATGATATTTAATCATCATTAAAAGAGGAATCTTCATGAAGAATATGTTAGTTTTGTGAAAGTGGTGAGATTTGTTAAAGGAGTGACCTTAAAGGAGGCTATGTGAGCATTTAAAAAGTAGTGAGGCTTGTGAAAGTAGTGGATTTCTAAATTTCATGATATTCCTCTGATGATTTGGGTAGTTTTGTTAAGGTTGGAAGGAGGGGTTTCACAAAAGTAAATATCAAGAAAACCAAAACCAAATTCCCAATAAATCTATGGTAAAGTGGTATCCATCATGCGGATGAAAGTAGAACTTAATTCTTAACCAAATGTGGTGTAAAAAATATTGATCCGAATGATAAAAATAAGAATCATATGATTGAGTAGTGAGCACACTTTAGTTGAAAGGGTAGTGATATTTCAAATTTTGATTTGTTGTAAACCATGAGGCATAGTGAGTCCACTCTGAACATTGTAACAGTAGCGCACTTTAAAGGACTTTCTACATCAGCATATTTCCATTGTATGCTCCTTATACATATCCTAGTATGGGTGAACTAAGTTATGTTTTTTTATTGTGTATACTTTGATTTATTCTCATACATTGTTATGGGAAGTAGAGAGAAGGATGTTTTGTATAATGAAAAAACAAGATCTGAAGGGATATTAGTTTTAATCTATTATACCCTTATTCACCCCCCCCCCATCTTGGTATTTAACCTATTGGGATAACAATTAGTATCATAATAAAGGTTAAGATAATTTTTTCTCTCTCAAGAGTTTTAATGGATGATTTCAATCAAAAATTAATTATGATCATCAATGGAAAAGAATCAATTATGGAAGAATTATATGCATCAATAATTCTGATATTTTGGTATGGCGTTTTTAAAGAAAGAATGCATGGTATTTTTGCTAGTGTGGAAAGTGATTCTTTATGAGAAGAAGTCCTAAGGTAATTAGATTTTGATCCCAGAGAAATTAATGCATTAGGGGGAGAATTATCTAATGAAATATATACAACGGTGATTTCTTTCAGGTCAACTCATGTAATGTGGGAAACTTTTTTAAATATAGAAGTACGCAATTCAAAATTCAGTGAAACAAAATTTCAAGTTTTGTGGAACAAATATTAGGATCTATGAATGAAACCCAATGAGTCTATAGATGCATTCTTTCATTAGGGTGAATGTTTTTTTGGAATTCATGTGTGGTGTTGGATAAATTCTTGAAGATTTAAATATTTTTTTACTGCATATTAAGAAGAATTACACCTTGATTTAATCCAAAATTATTATTTCTAGAAGATAAATATCCATATTAGATGACACTAAATATATTGTACAATACTATTGTCATTCAAAATATGATAAATGAAGATATCGAGACTGTTAAAAACGGTATGTCCAAAGAAGTGGAACTATTGAATATGGCCAAGAAGAAGAAGAGATAGATGATATCATGTCATTAATTTCATCAAATATACAAAGTTGAAAAGGAATTTTTAAAGGGGAACTCCCAATCAATTGCTTTCTATGTGGTAAGGTTGGACATCTTACAGTAAGGTGCCACAAGAAGTTTTAAGACAATGACGAGGATAAATTTGAAATTCCCAGAAATAAGTTTTCATCCTATGTGAAAGGTACTAATTTGTTTTAAAATAAGTAAGTTTAGATATAATAATCTCATTTCATAGGAAAATAACATCTCAATACGATATGAGGTTGAAAATATGGACAATTACAAAGATCATGAATAAAATGCTATGGTGGCATTTGTTGGTAGCTCCCAAACAAGGGCAGAAAGTGATAATGATGAAGATAAAGTCGAAATAAGAGTTGATCTCGGGCTGAATTAAAATCTTCCCATGATGATATAGATGTATGGAGATACAAAATAAAGAAATCCAATCGAGTGTTTCATGATTTCTAACTCTATATACATCAGCAGAAAGAAGATAAGTTTTAGATAATTGAAGAAATTGAAAATCTCAAGTCTTCAATGCCATAGAACTAAAAAAAGGTTTTTTAATACAATCTAAAAGTTAAATAATATAAAAGAGTGATCAATGTTTTGACTTACATAAAAAATATAAAATAAAACATCTTTGATAACTTGAAGAGGATTTTGTCAACTTATGATGAAAATTAGAAGATTGGAAGAGACTCTTGACTCTTATTATGATGTTGGGAAATAAGATCACTCAGATGAAAAAAAAATATGGAAGTGAGGTATAGAGTTATAGTATGACATAAAAAATAGTCATATCTAAATAAGAAGATTGGTATAGGGCTTGATCATAAAAAAAAATTGGTGATTTATTACATACCGCAGGCACCCACTCTGAGGTTAAAAACTGATTTGGGTACATACCAGAATCAGAATACTCGTAAGACCCAAGAAAGAACTGGTCCTATTATAATGTATAGGAATACTCCTCGTATCTGGTGTTATTATTATGTAAATATGGTATATTGTCAAAATGTTTGTTCTAAATCCATAGTTTACTAAATGGAATAAGAGAAACAAAGGTGGTCACGTAGAGTTCAATATTCTAGGGTTGATTTTGATGGTCATTTTTCTGTAGTGGGGGATTAAAACACATGGCTAGATATTTCTCATCAACAACACATTAAAATGTGTCAAAATAGACTGAAATTAGCAATAATAAGTACCTCAAAGTGTCATCCAATGATTTGAAAATAAAAAATTGATTTTTGTCTCTGTAAGATGAAGTTGGTCCATCGTACTCTAAGGAAGATCATCATTATCAATCCCTAATGATCATAAAGTAAAATATGTTGATACAAAAATATAGTTGAGTATGTAGTGGTTGAAAATATCACCCTTAAAGTATCAAATCATGATGGTGTATGGATCCTTGATAGTAAATGCACATCCCATTTGAAGGGAAATAAGGATCTTGTTATAAGAACCAAATTTAACAAGGAGGGTGCTTTCAAATTTGAAAATGATGAATGCCTGGAGATTATTGGCTTAATAAAATCCTAATTTTGGGGAAAATATATGATGCATCATGATGTCTTGGTTTTCAATGTTCTCAATCACAACTTTATAAGTGTTAGTTAACTGTGTAGCTTAGGTCAAACTATAATAATTTCCAAGAAGTTTTGTATCATCAGGGGAAAATATTTTACATTTTTTTACATGGAAATCACCTTAACGAGAATATATACCTTTTGAGTGGAGAAGATATGTGATTTCTTTTTAGAGACAAAAAAAGAGTTTGTGGAATAAATATTTTTTCCATCTATGACATCCATACCTTGAAGACCTGGTCAATTGTGACATTGCTCGAGATCTCCCCAATCTGTCACGAGATATTACTCACACTTGTGATACTTGTCAACATGGTAATATTATTAGGAATATGTACAAGTAAAAATAACAAAACTCAATTTTAGTGCCTGAACTGGTAAATGTATATTTGTGTGGACCTATTTCACCAAGATACATTAATAGTAAGAGGTATTATTATCTTTTAATTGATTATTTCATTAGGATGGAATGGTTATTTTTTATTTCCCACAAGTTTGACATGTTTAGATTCACAAGGAAATATTAAATGGAATTTAAAAGGATGTTGGGACACAAGATTATAAATTTTCTTATTGACAATGGTATG
Organism: Viscum album; assembly: GCA_963277665.1. NCBI lineage: Eukaryota > Viridiplantae > Streptophyta > Magnoliopsida > Santalales > Viscaceae > Viscum > Viscum album. The sequence continues at coordinate 128,967,065 of OY728134.1, read as the reverse complement.
AAATTCATAAACATCTAAGTGGAAGATTATATTGAGAAACACAGGAAAAGGGATCATGTTTTGTCAGTGAGAACAACTCAAAAAATGGATTGGTTTAGAGGATAAATGAGATTATAAACAACATTTAAAGAATAAGTATTACTGAAAAGGACCTATTTGGGAAATTTTGGAACAAATAAGTCTTAAAATTGGTTTACATAACAAATGGGGCACTGTTGTGTCTAAAGGAATAAAATACTTTATACAAGTTGTGTTATGGAAATAAACCAACATTGAAATACTTTTGAATCTTTTAAAGTGAGTGTTTTATTCTCAACAAGGAGAAATATGATAAATTTGAATCTCCTTGAGAAGATTTGATATTCCATGGATATTTAGTAAAAAATAAAAACATACAAATGTTTCAACAAGTGTCTAGAAAAATTAGTTGAAAGCAATGATGTCACTATAGTAGAGAATGAATAAAATATTTAACAACATGGTGAATAGTTTTCTAATGATAGTGATGAGAATTTTAGAAACATAAGGGGAGTAGAAATAGATAATATTGATTTAGAATAAGATACATATGATGAGAAGGATGAATAAAAATCTATATCTACATAAAAATCAAATAGTCAAGAAAAAATTATTATGAAAAATATCATTGGTAATTTGGTATCATCAGTTCAAACATCGAGAATTAAGTCTTCATAGTAGGAATCCTTCATATCTCAGGTAGAGAATAAATATTTTGAATAAGTAGTTGGAGATAAGACTTGGGTTTAGGATATCAATGATAATATCTACAAAATTGAGATGAATCAGACATGGGATATTTTTGAGACTAGAAGATAAGAATATCATCAAGACCAAATGGTTATTTAAGAAAAAACTAAATGAATATGGATAAAAAATTCAAAAAAATCATGAATAGTGTGAAATCAATACTCCTAGATTGTTGGAATAGATGTTGACGATCCATTTTCACCTATTGCAAGGATCAACACTATTCTCTTATTTTTGTCTGTATTAGTGAAAAAAATTCAAATTTTTCCATATGGATATCAATTGAACATTTATGAATGTGGTTTTGAAATAAGAAGTGTATATTGAGAAGACATATGGTTTTCTAATTAAGGAAAATTATAATAGATTTTTTTAATTGAGGAAGGATCTATATGGGTTGATGCAGGCACCAAGATCTTTGTATTCAACAATAGGTCTATTTTTTTAAAATATTAGTTTTCATCATAGTGGAGTTGATTATAATCTCTATATAAACAATGATATCAATCAAAGGATTATGGGGTTGTTTTATATTAATGGGATAATATTTGGTGGTTTAGTTGAAGTGTAGTGAAAAATTTCACAGAATTCATGAAAAGTGAGTTCAAAATTTTAATGATTAGTGAAATGGACTTTTTATAATGTTTATAGGTGACAAATAGAAGGAATGGAACATTTATATCTAAATAAAATTATTCCCATGAGGTTTTAAGATGCTTTTTAATGAATAATTCTAAGTATATGAAGAATATGGTGGATACCCAAAAAAACTATCACAAGATAATTATGGGAATGTAGTTAATGTCATAGAATACAGGAAGATCATTAGAAGTTTATTTTACATAGAAGCAACAAGATATGATATTGTTTTTCCACATTCCAAGATGCATGGTTTCAATAAAATCACAAAAAAATCCAATTACTATCATTAAAAAAGAATACTTTGGTATATCAAGGGCACAATGGACTTCGTTTTTCTATACAATGAAAAATATCAGGAAGAGTTATTGGGATATATAGATACATACTAGGCTGGATCAGCATATAATAGATGATATAAAAATAAACATCAGGTGGTAAATTATATCTTTATGGATTATATATCTCTTGGATAGTCAAAAACCATGATTTTATTTCATTGAGAATGATAGAAGTTGAAAGTGTTGCGGCTACTCAAGTGTACATGCAGTTATTATGGATGAAGAAGTATCTTGATGATGTGTTAGTTGAAGTAAAGTATCTTATTTGAATCCATTACAATAATTAAAGTGATATAAATATTAAAAAAATAAAATACATCACTCATAGATGAATCACATTGAAATCGTGTATCATTTTATCAAGGAGAAGGCGGATCATAAGCTTGTGAAGTTGGAGTATGCACTTACAAAACTACAGGTTGTAGAAATTATGATTATGTTCTTACTCCCAAGAATATTTTGAAAAACATTGACTAAATATTGAAGTTCATTTGACTCCCTAAACTTGAAATAGTGTGGTTGTGGGACCCCTCTCCCTATGGTATGGTTTGTTTTTTCCTTATGTGTTGATCTATGTTATTTAAAATGTTTCATCCACAAAGGAGTAACCTTTTGATTCTTGAAAAGGGGGGATATACTGATCAATAAAGGGGAAGAATCTTATAGGGGATCATTGGAGTAGGGGGAGTTTTATATCTGATGATGTTAAAGATGTTTGATCGAAGGTTATATATCAAAACAGATGGGGTTCATGCTTAATGCATTTGACTATTTTTGGAATGAAGTGATTTATTGATGAACATTGAATTATAATCTTATTTCTCATGTCAAGCATAAATCATGTGGTATTAGAGTGTGTTATGAGTAAATATTTTATCTCTATCTAAATCTCAAGAAGATAATTTTGGTAGAATATGGAAAAATCATTAATGAGGTGTCAAAATGAGGAGAGTTGTCACTAAACCCAAAGGGGGATATTGTTAGAAAATTACATAAGGTAACTTTTCATTGTTTTTTGGTTGATTGTGTTTTTTGAAAAATTTGGTGGACAAGGTATGTTTTGGAGTTCTATTATGTTTTTTGACTAGGTATATTCACAAAGATCCATGATAAAATATTGTATGCTCTAGAGGTGGTAAATAAATATGTGCATATATGGTGGTGAAGTTTCCCAATGTTTGAAAAACAAATTTGTGTATACAATATTTAAGATTGATCATGCATCTAAAAAGTTGGATTTCCATGAATACCTTTTAAAAAAAATTGAAAAGGCATCAATTTTTTGAAGGTTCTATTTTTTTAGAAGGATTGGTGCTTTGCAAAGTCTTGTTGAATCGTGATGGTCATGAGTTTCATGAAAGGGGGTTGAGCATGAAGGCTTGACAATAATCTATGTGACTACGAGAATCTTCTTAAATGAAAAATTACTTTAGTGCTTATGAAGATAGTGATAATCACGAATAAGAATAGATATCTTCATGAAAATATGGTGGTGAGGTTGAAATCTTCCTAAAAGGGTATAAAATCATATTAATAGGCCTCTACCACCCCAATTTGGTGTATAGAACCTTAATGAAAGATAAAAAGGCTATAAATTCGTGAAGGCGGTTAAAAAAAGATTTTTATTACATGAATATTTTCATAATATCATCTATTTTGAATAGAAATAGTGTTTATGAAGGCTAAGTAAGCTTCGTGAAAGGAGGGATCTTCTCAAAGTCTATGTGAGTTGTGTGAAATTAGTGAGATTTATAAAAGAATAGAGATTAATAGAGGCTATGTGAGCTTCATGAAAGTAGTGATATTCATGAAAGTTGGGGGTTTGTGAAAGATGAATATTCTTGTGAGGAATTGGGAAGTTTCTAGAAGTTTGGAAAGACGGTTTTCCCAAAAGTAAATATCATACTAACTATAAGGGATTGCCTAGTAAATCTATAGTAAAGTGGATTTCATCATTTGGATGAAATTAAAACTTAATGATATACCAAATGAGGTGTAAAACATATTGATTCAAGTGATCAAAAGATGAATAATCTGATGGGGAAGTGAGCACACTTTAGTTGAGAGATTAGTGAGATTTCAAATTATAATTTGTTGCAAACTAAGAGGGATAGTGTGTCTTCTCAAAACTTTGTAACTAAAATGTGCTTTAGAATATTTTTACATAGGCATTTTGCCTTTTTATACTCATTATAAGTAGATCAGTGTGGGTAAACCAAGTAAAATTGGTGTGTCCCATGCATTATTTCATTTATTCTCATACATTTTAATTGGATACGGAGAGAATATTCATTTTTTTAAAAGTTGAAATAAGAATGGGGAAATAGTTTTAATTTTTCATACTCTAATTCACCCCCCCCCCTAAGGGTATTTAACCTAGTTGGGATAATATATATATTATATTTAAAATATCATAATTATGTTATAAATATCATATATAAACATTATATTAATCCTAATAACCATCCATGAATAGTGGTGATGAAAAATAAAACACAACGCCTCACGAGGCGGTAGTCTGCATATACCCAAGAACAATCCTTTCATTTATGATTTGATGTGGAAGGGGATGAATATAGGTTAAATCATATACATAATAAATTACAAGTATATGGAAGATAATTAAGTTAATATATCATCAAATTTATCAAAAATTTGAAGTATTAATAAAAATAAATAAAATGAAAGTACTCAATTAAGAGTTATACCTCTTCTTCAGACAACCACCCTTGGATCACAACTTAATCCTTATAATAATGGTTTTTTTATCAAACCAAGACTTCTATATCATGGGTAGGGATGTTAGGGAGGTATTTGGGTAGGTATTTGATGATATAGTAAGCTCATGAAGTGTGATGAATATAGGAATGATGGTTTCCTTTAATAAGGGAGGGAGAGGATACACTTCATGTCATATGTAAATTTCTATTCAAAAAGAGAAAGAAATAAATATAGACAGGGACTGAGAATAAAATAAAGAGAAAAAACAACTATGGGGGTCTAAAATGGTGAAGACTGAGAGCTTCCCCTTTAATGATGTTAACCCTCACCGGATTAAAAGTTTCAAGATTAGGTAAAAACGTGTTCTCCAAGCCTAGATTATCAAGAGAGGCTTGGTAATCTATAGCCCCATCCCCCCCCCCCCGCCATGTATGAGACACTTTGGTGATGTTACCCATGCATCCTCAACATTTTTGAATAATGTATTCAATAGAACATGGCGTGACACCCCTCCATTGTATTACATTGTAAACCAGCTTTGAATATGCTTCCACTTCCATGAGGTCCAACCTCCTCTATCTACAAGCAGTAAGACCCACCAGCATAGACTGTGCCTCCACTAGTAGGGACATGCCCTGGCCCATCGAGATAGAAAATCCATGATGACCGATCCATGGCTATCACGCACAACCCCCCCCCCCCTCCCTCACATGACACCACTGGCACATGATTCATCTGTGTTCAATTTAAGGCCCCGGATAGGAGGGTGCCAATAGACCCAGTTACCAACTGAAGAATTAATGCCCGACGAGGTACCTTGGATAGCTAGACTAAGCCATTTCATAGTGGGGCCCTTCCACCATAAAGTGATTGTCTGGACCATATCCAGCAGTAGATTTCTTGTTCTATTGATAATATCACAACCAGTTGATACCAACCATTCATGCTGCCACTTGTTCCACACCTACAACAAGCACTGACATCCTACCTGCAAAACTAAGGTGTGCACCCTGCGTTCGAGTCCCTCCTTCCCCGCGCCATGGAACCAGTGATCAAAGAAAGGCTACCCAGCCATACCAGGTACTGAAAATGTTGTGAATTCACCAAAGAAATTCCACAGCTCCTTCGCCCAGTCCCCCTCAGATAACATGTGATTCGAGCTTTCCACCTTATACCCCTACATCAAACTCACTTGGACATTATGTTCACCCTACAACGTTTATTATTCTAATATATGGGGACTTCTCTATGTCGGTGCCGCTAGGTAAGAAAATTAAATTTTTTGGGGATGATCTTAACCCACAGAACCTCATTCCACTCAGCCCCAACAACCAACACGAAGAATACCAGTCAGTAGTCCTTTGTTGTGAAAACACCAGAAGAAGACGGGTCAAACACAAGTTTATCTGTCTTTGAGGTCATCTCAATGATTTTGAAATTTTCCAGATGGCCCCTCTCCAGCATGGCCGAAATGAACGACAAGTGAAGTCTTGACTCCCTAAAAGATATATTAGTATCCGGACAACCAGGGAACCCAAGGGGCTCCCCACACTAATTATCATGCCAGAAAGATACATCTTCAGTTCCAACAGTCCAACACAAGTGAGGTCTCCGGGAGGAAACAATGGGACCAATATCACTCCAGAGAGGAGAGGCATGTCCATTCTAAAACTTTGTTTGCCCCGCTAAACTTGAATTCATGGTTTTTCACTATAAATATCATCATTCCAACACCTCACATGGTAGTTTGTCATGCATGCATGCAATGGTATCACTCAGACTCTGCACGTTTATACCACCTTCGCTGATAGGCTTCGCCATATTCTGCCAAGATGCCCAATGTCTTCTACCCTTAGATATTGGGTCTTAGATAAAACTATCAAGAAGACTATAAAATTTAAGGATAACACCTTTGGGGACCTTGATAATCGAAATAACGTGGACAGGAGTAACCAGGATCATGTTTTTAGCAAGTGAAATCCTCCCCCCAAAGGACAAATACCAATTTTTACAATTTAGTATCCTCTCCGAAATTTTGAAAACAAGAGAGTAAAGGTCGTGGATACACAACCTCTTCAATGAAAGAGGGTCTCCCAGATAAACTGTGGGCAAGTCACCTCTCCGCATTCCCAAAGATTGACTCATCATGAGGGCTCTTCTGGCAGAGCATCTATTAGAAATAAATAATCCACTCTTCACCTTGTTAATAATCTTTGTGCTCTAGTAGTTGTAATCCTCCAAGATTTTATTCAGCCCCAAAATAGACCTATAGGAATCATTAGTGAAAATAATGGAATCGTCTTCAAACATGAGATGAGAAAGTGAAGTAAGCCGCATCCTTCTATGATATGGAGTGATCAAACCGCTACTGATTCCTCTATAAAGGAGTCGACTGATCATATCTTGTGCTATTATAAAAATGCTTGTGGATATAGGATCTCCTTGTTGAAGACCTTTCATTTCTTTAAAGAAGCCAAAGGATTTACCCATTAACATAATCAACATCCAGTAAGAACTAAAGAACCAAAACAGAATATCTATATTCCATGAGGATATCCCCATACATGCCAGTACTCTGATGATAAATCTTAACTCCACTCGGTCGTATTCCTTACACATATCAATATTTATCACTATATTATATCACCATGTTTTGAAGTTGATATCTCTGGTTATTTCCTGATCCAAATAAATTTCCCCGTGGATGGAGTGCCCCTCAAAAATCCATGTTGTTCTAGAGGAATCTGGTTGGGGAGATACCCAGACAGCCTAGCATTATTAACGCTAAAAAAAATATTATACAGTACATTGCACATGCTAATAAGGAAAAAATTATAAATAGAAGTAGGAGTCTTGATCTTGTGAATAAAGAAAAACCTTGGTACCATAAGAATCCCGAGGTAGCGGACCCCTTGGAAAAAATCTTGGATATCTTTGATAACATCATCCTTTACTATCTCCCATGAGGCTCTATAGAAAAATCCCGGGAACCCATTTGGTCCCACCGCACTTTCAGGATTCAAACTCAACATGGCCTTATATATTTCTTCCTCTTGAGGGATGGTGCAAATGGCCTCATTATCCTGCACCAAAAAAATAGACTAGGTAACTTCAAAAAACCCCACATCACCTCCAGGATAACCATTCAAGTGATTAATGTTGTAACCTACAAGAAAATCACAAAAGTAGGCATAAGACATCTCCCCAACCACCTCCCTATCATCTTAATAGGAACCATCCTCCAATTCAATGTTTATTTTATCCCATCGTTTTCTCTCCTTCAAACAAGCATGAAAGAACGCTATATTTTGATCGCCTTCTTTAAGACAATGGATCCTTGCCTCTTCTCTAGCCTATCACTCTTTTCTCAGAAAAAGATCTGATAGAAGCTCTTTACAATCTAAAATCTCCTCAAATAATTTGTCATCACAATCCTCTTAAAGAATTTGTTCGAGCTGGTCAACTTCCTGCATGACACCCTCGAGATCTTTATCAGTCACAGAAAAATCCTTCTCCCAAAGCTGCAGACGAGGCTTAAGTCTTCTAAGTTTATTATACAAGCCGGACCACAGGGACTCCATATAAGGGGAGTTCAAGGATTCTAGAACCACATCATTATACCCAGAATAGAGTGACTGGTGTTGATAGAAGCGAAAGAGGGTGGGTTGGTCCTGCCCAGTAGAGAGAGTAATTAGAAGCCGGGAATGGTCCAATATGCCTTGAGACAGGTGCACCACCCGAGTGTTGGAGAACTCTAAAACCCCATTCATATTGGCCACACTTCTATCAAGGCGACTCCATGAACTTTGAACCCCCTGTTGATTATTACACCGCGTAAACTAATCCCCATAATAACTAAGATCCATAAGACCCCATACTTCTAGGAATTGAGTGAAAGTGAGGCCTGCTTTCTTATTGAAATGGTCTATTACCTTCCTCTCTCCTGGGTCTGCCATAACATTAAAGTCCCCTCCCACAAACTAGGGAAGGCCCCCTAGATCAAATGCATTTAGATCCTTCCACAGATTCTTCCTTTTATGGAAATCATAACATCCATAGATGCAGGTGAAAAGGAAAAAATGGGAGTCACGACTAACCTTGATCATGATAAACTGGTCCCCCGCCTGAACCAGATCAACTGAAGCACTCCTTCTCCATAAAATCCAGATATGTTTATTGGAAGGATCAACATGTATATGCATTTTGATCCTCCTGGAAAACTCCTTGATTCTACTTGCCTGCTACTTATGCTCAAGGATATCCACCAGCAAGACTTTGTGTCTGGAATCTCTAAATCCAAGAAGTCCATTTTGATGTGTACTCCCAATACTCTAGCATTCCAGATGATCATGGGTGTCATTGGGAAAATAAGCTCATGGGATTGGCCCTAGAGTGTGTGTCCTTCTCAAAGTGGGACTCCACAGCCCGTTAATATTTCTGGACTGTGATCTGGTGTAAACTCTAGCACTATTGGAAATATTCGAATTCAAAGGAGGCCCATACCCTTGAGAATGATAAAAGGACCTACCCCAAGAACTCAGGCTGGAAGTAGCCTTTATCTTCAAGCCACCCTCCACTCGTTGATCCAAAGAAGGGGAAGAAAGAGGGGTATCAGAAGCGGCGGGAGGAGAAACTTTGAAGGAGTAACCCAGAGGAACCAAATCCAATGTCCTCTCCTCCCCTTCAGAAGCACCCCAAGGAGTGAGGGTCTCCTTCGATATCAAACTGAGTCGGTCAATGAGCAGCAAAAGCATAGAGGTAAGGCCTCCCTCTAAAACCATATGCATTCCTCGTGGCATGAAGGGCACAATGTCCCAGCAAGGTTCTGAACCACCTTCCATAGCTAGTCCGGAGAGCATCCCTGGAACCATGTCCCCCTACTCAGGTATCATGCCTCCAATAGAAGCATGGTCCTCCTCAACTGCCACACCTAAGAGATCGTCGGTGACCAAGACGAACCGAGTACCTCTGGCTTGAGAGCCCTGAGCTTGGCGTCGACGCCCATCCTACCGATGATGATGGAACCCCTGCACTCCATTAGAATATATTGATATCTTACTCAATCCATGTGGCTCCAAATAAGATTATTTTTTAATTGAGGAATATATAGTATCAAAATATAGATATTTTTAAGGATTTAGGTAATTTTTTATTAATTTTAATCCTTATATTGTATGCTTAAACCACCCACCCACCAAACAACCCAGCTGTTGATCCATTTTAATGTTTACCATGGTATTGAATTTTTACCTTATAATTCATAATGACCAAAAATGAAAGTGGGATCATTAATTTTTTTTGGAAATTATAATTTAAATTATGTATTAAATTTTCTCAAATTATATAAGTTTAATATTTAAATTTAAAAAACAAACCTTCAAAACATGATGATTTTTTTAGATAAATACATTTTTAAACACAAAATATAAACTTTTACCAAAATAATGTATAATTCTTATTCCTTTTTAATTAATTAGATTATTTAGAATTAAATTATACTTATTTTACTTTGACATAAATTTAAAAACATGATGGTACTTTAAATTTAATTTATTTAATGAAAATAAATGACTGTTTTACCAAAATATGTATTTTCACTATTCACCGAAAAATGAATATTTTGATAAAAATATAAAAATTCACCATAAAATAATATTGAAATTATAATTTCAAAAATGATATTAATTTGTTAGAAAAATATTTATAATAATCGAATAAATTAATTATAATATCTATGCACAAAAAAAAATAAAACACATTTTTTAAGAAAATATATTTTTGATGCATAAAATGACATTACTAAAACATGAGTACTAATTAATTATTCAATAATTTTAAACTATATATATAATTTATACCTATTTTAATAATTTTTTATTCCAATTCTTATGCCAATTTAACAAATAAGTTATAACACTCACATTTAAATAATATTTTTATAATATATCATAATTTTCATAAAGCTCAATGTTTCATGTTTTGAAAGATATTGAGAATAGTATTATTTTAATGAAAACTGAAATATTATAGAATTAATAATACACTCTAGGAATTTAATAATCATGGTTTCTTAGGAATAGACCAATAATTTCTTCAAGGTTTATAATTTTATGGGATTTTTGTGCAACTAAAAGAGATTAATTCAGGACTTCTTCAAATTAAGAATGACAATGATAGAACTAAACATGATGGCGGTGATGTTTGAGTGGTATGAAACTAAGGAGAGAACATTATTTATGGTGAAAATATACTTCAATTCTAATTTTACCTAATATGTGTAAGAAGTATACAATATACTATGATATATTTAGAGTTAATCTTATATTATTTATGATGTAGTATGGGTAAGTAGTCACAAACAAATCTAGATATTTGAGGTCATTTGAGAATAATTATCCTACTCATGACATAGAGTTAGAATCAGTGATGTGCATATTGAGATTTTGGAATCACTGTATTTTGTTTGATAGTTTTTTAGTGTATACCAATCCCACAATCCTTCGATATATCTTTTTATAGTGCAACTTAAATCTTCAACAGAGGTGGTGGGTCGATTATATCCAATATTTTGACCTTTAGAAATCATATACCCTAGGAAATGGAACATAATGGTCGATGTGTCTGTATTTCACCAATAAATATTTTTTTAGTAGTTTTTTAGATCATCTTTTTTTTTTTGTTATTTTTAGATACTCAATAGTGATTTATATAATTTTTTAGTTTTTGGAATAAGTAATTATTATTTAAAATTAATGAATTTATCAATATAAATTCTATAAATAATTTGAAACTTTATTTTTTGAGAAATTAATCACTATCTTTTGAATGTATTTAGATGAAAGGGGTGGTTCTTAAATAAGAATTAGAGAAGTAGAATAAATATTACTAAAAAATAAAATATATAGTTAAAGACATGTTATGGGGAAACATAATCTATGTTAGTAACCTAGAGAATACATCACCTATCTAAGATATTTTCATCCTATAACCTCAAAATCAATCAAATAATTAGTGAAATTTTACACTCTACCTCATAAATGTGGTAGGGCACTAGTGTAGCTCTATAGATAACATTTAGAATACTTTAAGAAAATGAAGTCCACATTATATCTTGATATTATGTTGGAAATCCAATGTAAAAATGTATTCATCACCTCAAGGGTATATATTATCATAAATGGATACTACGTTAAATTACTAGGACTATGTCAGCCACAGCATAGTGTGGGGGAAATACTTGAGATGTCATCAATGCTAATGATGTCTTACAGAAGCAGATGCAAGAGGCATCCAATATCCAAAAAAGCATATAGGGATGATGAAGTCTATGAGATCATGGAAATTCCATAAATTTTTTGACACTCTACTACTGAAAATTTTAAGATATGAGTCATTGAGGAAACTTTTGCAAGAAAATTTGATCTGTGTAACATCCTATGGCTACGCTAGAATCAACAAGACCCATGTCATTACCTAATAATTTTTTTATTCTCTAACACACTTTTAGTTTGTAACAAAATATAAACAATCACTTATTGTAGCCCAAAATCAATAAAATTGATACTATATTATCGATCTAATGTAATGTTGGGATTCTATTTAGGATATATTGTCTCTAATATTTCATTTGGGATTAAATTTTAAAAAATGTAATAGTTAAAATATGTGGAGTGTTATAAGTATAAAGAGAACTCATGTAACTCCAAATCACTATAAAACTACTTTTAATGATTAAATCATAAGGGAAGTTTTTTACCATTTGTGACCATTTATCAATGCAGGTTCCATGTAGAGAACATGAAGAACTTGTTTGGACCAATATAACCCTCTTAAAAATTGTCTTACCAAATAAAGGAATATAATAATGAGTTTTATTTATTGAATTATATTTAAGGGATAGAGAATAATATCCACATATGAATGTTAGAGGATTTTAACTTAGTGGAATAAATTGTTTTGGCCGCATGGAGATATCTCATAATTTTCTATTCTATGTAGAATAATCATAATAATTCAATGTAATTACCAAGAGAAATCTCCAACCATAGGGAGAGTTGATTTTGGGAGGTTCAAAGTTAATTATTTATGAGTAAGAGGGATATTGGAGAGATCTACCTCAACGATCTCTATTATGTAATATTATTCCACCTTAGCATGTAGTATTTCATGAATATGAGTGGTCAAATACCCATTGGGTTTCGGAGAGGTGTAATTATGTGTTGTTTCTTAAAGCTCGAATGAATCAAATTATTTCTATCTTCTTCTTATTTACTTAAAGATATACTCAATTGGTAAATTATTAAATGATCTTAAGGAAAATTTTGAAGAAAAAAGTTTTGAAATCCAATTAGGTGAATTTAAAATAAGTACTTAATTATATAAATCACAATAGTGTCCTAAAAAATTAATCACAAAAATAATAACATAAATCTCATTGTATAGTAACAGTATGAAACCTTATGGGACCTGAGATTGTTTGAAGAAGTTGAAGTGTGACCTAAGTGAGAATATAAAAAGAAATAGATTGTGTGCTAGATAACAACTGAGGTGTTCATGTAAAATAATTATGAAGAAATAAAACCAATACCAACACACCCATTGATTTTTAATTTATTTACAAAACATTTAAATCATTTCTCTTATGCTCATATTCTCATAAACCTTGCTTGTTTTTTCACAATTTTACTTAGTTAAGTTCATCAATGAACATACCTCAACACTTATCTTTACATGCTTTCACCATTATGTTTAATTTATAAACTTAACTTGACATTATTGTGGATAAGAACTTGGGTAACTCTTGGTTAATGTGTTTCATGACCCTATGCACCTATATGGAGGTTTTATAACTACCACTACACAATTTTTTATTGAAAATGGTTGGAATCATATTTGGGTTTAGAAATTTTCACTTTATTGATTCAAAACACACATATAACTAAGATTCATAATAATTACACTTAATAAATCATTCATACATAGTCATATTTTTCAATGATTTTACACTTAAATTAATTTAGAGAATCTACCATTTTTTGTAGGTACATGCACACTAGGAGTTTAAATATAGACATACTGCCTCACATTTATAAAATATAAATACACTTCCATTAGAGTAGATCTTGAAAAATAGAGGATATGAATGAAGATTTTTTTAATGTAAATAAAAATAGAGAGGAATATAAATACCAATATGATATTATCTAGAATAAATAAGTTCCACCAAATTTAAGATATTTACAATACCATTAGGTATTTAGTAGCCCCTCTTACATTAATCTAACACAAAATAATAATAACTATGAGTAAAATATTTATTTATTACAACACTTACCAATATTAATTAAACTACCTTCTAAATATGTTCTAGAATTCATAAATGAATTATTATTCATTTCCAAATACCTTTAATTAAAATGAGTGAGTAAATATTATCTCAGAATGTGATGTTTTTTCCTACTATGTCATGGTGCAAGCTAGAACATGGTTTTTAAAATAAGAGAATAATTTATTTACCACATGGGAAGATATTTTTAATTTTTATATCATAATATTCTACCATACCCATAGAACTCTGTAATGATAAACTTTACTATATAATTTTTCCTAGATAGATCAATATAATTTCCATGAGGCACGAGAAAGTTTCAAATAATACCCCCAATATTGTATCCCATATCAATTTCTACACTTTTTTTATCAAGCTATTTTATGCACAAGTGGAAATTGTAGTAGGAGGTTACATTGGTGAAATGAAAGAAAATTAACTCAAAATTAATTATAACACACATGCTTCCAACTCTCAAAAAAACTAATTATAGGAAGAAGATTAATATTCAATTAGGTGGTGGTGAAGGATGATTTAAATTATGTTAAAAGGGAAAATATAAAAAACTGGTATCAAAGAAAAAATAAGCAGGGGAACAATGTAATTAATATGGAGGACATAATAAATTTCATGGTAATCAGCAATCTTGATACCATGTTGGAAACAACTAAAGAACTTATGTGATCTATGATTTAATATAAAATAAATATTATTTAGGTACCAAAAATATTTTGGAAGATCATAAAATGGTCAAGGTTCATCAATTAAAAATGACTAAATATTTTTTAGAGAACTAATTAAAATTTCTCAAGAATTTATCATCTTATGAAAATAAGATATGATAACATTTATAACCTGGAAATGAAATTTTGGAAGCTTTATAATAAAAACACTATAACAGACAATGTAAATTTTCCAAAGAACACTGAATCAAATCATAGGTAGGGATTTATAGTAATTAACACTATAAGAAAACTATCAAAGGGGTAGGTAAATATTATCCTATAAAACCTGAAATGGAAGCAGAAACAAATAAGGAAGTTGATTACCTGTAGAAGTAAATTGATATACTAAAGTATAAAGAGAAACTATAAACTTAATTTTTTGAAAAAAATTAAAATAATGGAAAGAGACTATATGAAAATAGTGATGTCAAAGCTTATGATCCACCTGATCCATTTCTTAAAAGAGATAGACAAATATATAATCATAAAGACAAGTATTTCATGAGATTTATTTAATAAAATTAGAAGATAATAGAGGATATTATATTCATTGAGGAAATTTTCTAGATGTCATTCTATACCAATTTTTTGAAGAATATTATCTCAAAAAAATAAGGCTTAAATAATTTTTAATAGTGACACTCATAAAGGAATTAAATTTTTTTCATTGAAAGGAAGATACCATAAAATATTTAGGATTTACGGAAATCCAAAATTCCTTATGAATTTCATGTTAAGGGAATATTCACATTTTTTGGATTAAGGAGTAATTTTAAACTTGATTCCTCTAGATATTTACAAGGAAACTAGAATTAGATAGCTTAATCCAACAACCATGGAATTGAAATTAGCTAATAAATCAATCACATAACCCTTATAAGGGATTTAATATTTACTAGGCTAAGTTATAAATCTAATTCTACAAGAATATTTATTATTATTAGATGTGAAAACTGACAAGTAGGTTCTAGTGATCTTTGGATGACAATTTTTAACCATTGGGGTATCCTTATTTTTTCCCCAGGGGAAACTCAATTTTTATGTTATAGAAAATAATGAGATTTTAAATGTGTTTCAAGATGTAAATAATCAAAATTATCTTGATGATTATTTTTCAATAGATTTTATTGATTGGGAACTATATAGTGAATTTAATACCCAAACGGTTAATGAGTAGACTAAAATAAATAAACTCTCTAAAAATAAAGCTAACCAAACCACAATATTTTTGGAATATAAGTTAATTTAGGAAGTATAGTAATAGTAAAGGTAAATAATAAAATATTATAAATAATATATTGATGAAATATTGATTTTGTACTCGTCAATTTGAGATGCACCAAGCTTACAGTTGGAGATATTTCCTGAAAATATAAAGTATGCCTACATGGGTGTGTAAGAGTCACTTAATATTATTGAATTAATAGATTTATAAGCCTATAAAGAAAAAAAGTTTATCTAATTATTGAAAAAGAATAAGACAATAATTTAATTGACTATATTAGATATAAAAGGTATCATTCCAACAAACTATATGAACAAAATTCTTGTAGAGGAAAAGTTTATTCCAAATTTTGAGTACTAAGGAAGATTAAATCTGAATATAGAGTAGGTTTTAAGGGTTTAATTAATAAAATTTAGTGATGTTGGGATAATATCTCCCATATTTTAAAGTGATTAGATTTGACCAATTTGTGTATTATCTAGGAAAGGTATTCTAATAGTGATTAAATATTTGAGGAATGGAAAATTTTCAATAAGAACTATAACTTGATAAGGATTTTTTACAGATTATAGAAAATATAACAACGTAAAAAGGTAGAATAATATTTATTTACCTTTAATTGATCAAATTATTAATAGGATTATAGGGCATTGTTGTTTTTTATTTTCATATGGCTACTTAGGTTATAACCAATTTTCAATTGATTCTGGTAACCAAGATTGGACAACATTCACATGTCTATATGTTACATTTTCATATAGAATAATGTTATTTGGACTGTGTGGATCACCTAACACATTTCAAAAATCCCTAATTTCAAAATTCTCATACATGTTATAAAATATAGCAGATGTTTTTTGAATACTTCTTAGTCATTGGGCATACATTTGAGGATTGTCTGGAAATTCAATCATAGGTGTCCCATTTATTTATAAATAATAAAATATTAAATTAATAGATAATTAAGGAATAATAATTATCCAAAAAACTCTATGAATGGAATTAATGTGTATAAGGATACAATAAAATTGATTCCATAATTTTCTCCACCATAATCAGTTAAGAAAGTGGGAACCTTTCTTGGGAACTATGGGTTTTAAATAATATTCATAGAGGAGTTTTCTGAGATATCCATAACATTGTGATCATTGTTAGTCAGGTTTGAAGATTTTATGTTTGATCATAAATTAAAGTAATATTTCAATAAATGGAAAATGAATTTAATCTCATATCATATTATCATATCACCTAGTTATATTTTACCCTTTTAAATCTTGTGTGATGCAAGTGACTATGTTATGGGAAATATTATAAAAATAAATTTTTTTATTTTATTGGGTAATATTTTATATTAATATGAAGATGGAAAAAAATAAATGTTTTAGTGATTTTATTATTATTCTATATTTAATTATTAATGGACATATTTTTAAATTTTAGTTTTTTATATTTTTTATAAGTTTAGATTTAATCATACGTGATGGGTTGTTTCTATATAGAAGTAAAATATAATTCATTATTATTTTATAAAATACATAAAATGTGTTATATATCTATGTAGGATTAACTTGGATTCAAAGATAATTGTGTTGCAATAACCAGTGAGACACATGACCTATGGAAGAATAAATAAACCCCACATTATATTAAACCCCCATTATGAGCTCCCATATAATATCAAACTCATAGGTATGATTTTTATTATGAATAACTTCGAGGTTGGAAAAGCTATGTACAAGTTAATATAGAATTTCCCTGAAGACTTATGAATACATCCTTTCTATAGAAGACTAACTTAACTATTGGCCTCTCCACCAGGACCATGATCTAGAGCTACACTAGAAGACATTGATCCTATCTAAATCCATGTGGATTCTATGCCTGATAACTTTTAATAAAATTAATATTTTCTATAATACTACATAGCCAAATAGGGAAAGTTTCAGGGGAGCGTACCAAATAGAATTCATCTACCAAAGGAAGGAGATCAGTGATTTTGGGGGGAAATATTTGAGTTGGATAAGGATCTAGAATGATGAAAAGGAAGAAATATCTCCTTGAAACTATTTTTATTTAAAATTAATCCAATTAAATTAATGATCCAATACTAAATATATGGTTTTACTCTTGTCCCACTTGTAAAATAATATGTATCATAGCCAAATTAGAGTAGGATTTTTACAATAAATTTATTTTTTTATTTTAAAGTAATAGCCTTATTCTATCTATTCCTTCATTATTCTCTCACTAAGAGATTCTTCAATACTATATTTATAGAAAAATAAACAGACACAAAGTCCCATGGGAGGTTTATATTGGCCTTTCAAGTATATAATATTCATTTATTTTATGTTTTTAATTATCTCGTGATGAGGTAAAGTGTCTTCTATGGGATTTTTTAGAAGTTTCCCACTTTATATAGGTATTTATCTCCTCTTAATTCCATCTTTAACTCATTTATTTTGTTCTCCCTTTTCTTGGACCATTTTATATATGGTGTAATCAGATGGCTTTCAACATGAATGATGTAAAGTGAGATCGGGTGAAGAGTGGTGGAATATATATTCTCATGGAGTTTTCATCACTTTACACTATGGAGGAGGCGATACTTCATGGTCATAAGAGGTTTCCAAAGGTGTATTGAGAGTCATAGTCTAAATTTGTGGGTGGTGGTCCTTTAATAGTACTGAAGGGATTATCAAAAAACATTAATTATTTAAAATGGATGATAAAGTACCCATCTTATCGAAACATAGAACCAACTCCTTTCCTGCTAACATTAGTGTATTTTTTTTATTTGATTTTAATTCCATAGATTTTACACAAATAAAAAACACCCCACTTCTCATTTTATTTATAATATTAAAAACATAATATAGATAAATAATTGAAAAATAATACTTAGTAACTAATTAATCTCCGCATGTGGGATGATCATTGCTATCTCCCTAGCCACATTCAAAGTGTTCAATTTTTTTTGATAAGGATCTTTCAACAAGGTCTATCATCAATATACTAACAATTTTTTCAATAGATCGTGTCTCAATTACTCCACAACTAAGAGGGAAATATAGTAAGTGGTGTATGATATGTAAAAATTAAAACCTAATTATTTTTAATAAATGTGACAACTTAAACAGGTTGCTAATATATAAATCATATTTTATAAAAAGTATAATACAAACTAAGATAAATTTGACTGGTTATACTATTAATAGAATTTTCATGGGATATTTTGGTTTTGAATAGAGAAAAAATTCAAGTTTCTTATCATCTTTTAACATTGGAAGCATCAAAATAATACTACACTCATCTCATCAATGGTGAATTTCTAGATAAAAATCTATTTTTAGTCCCAACCAAGGGAATTCCATCATATTATAAATTTTAAAAATTCATTGCTACAAAGAAATATGCCATAGGAAATGACTTGTAATGAAAGTAAAAGGTTTGAATATGAGGTGAATTATTATATCTAAGAGGATCCATTTTTTATACAAGAAAGGAGTAGTGGGAGTTTTAAAAGAAGTGTTCGATAAGAAAACATGTTATCAATTCGTAATCACTTATATAAATTACCATATGGTAGACACTATGAAAATATATAAATAATAGATAACTCTCTTTAGTGTGTTTTATATCATACTACCATTTTCAAAGATTTTAATTTTTGTAAATAATAATTATAGTTTTAAGAGAATAGAAAATGATGTATGATTCCAAGAGATTCCTCATATTTGAATTCTTGAAGTTGTAATTTTTTATGTTTGGGGTTTGGACTTCATGAGACCATTCCCACAATCTAATGGTAATTAATATATCTTGGTGTCAATAGGAAATGTTTCGAAATGTATTGAATTTATTACCTTATAAAAAAATTGGATCTTATGTTTTTAGGTTTTTCAGGGAATACATATATTTTATATTTAGAGTTCCAATGGATATCATTAGTGATAATGGGGTCCACTTTTATAATCATTAATTCATAGTTATAATTTAGAAGTATGGATACAAGAGAAATATTATAATAGTATGTTATCCAGAAATTAACTTACAAGTGGAGTTCAAAAAATTCTCTGAGGGAATTATGGAAAAGATAGTGAACTAGTCATGAAAAGATTGGAATTACAAGTCGGAGTACATACTTTGGGCATATAAAACTACTTACAAAAAAACACATTAATCTATGAGGAGAACAAAACATTAAATACATAAACATTATATATTTTTATATGAATATTCATTAAATATAATTACAATTAACACTATAAATATAATTTTTTTGTCTTTGGAAGCTTGGATACATAAAAAATTTGTAAATAAAGATCTTGATCATATCCCAATAAGTTATTTACAATTATAACTATTATTATAAACATCACACATAAAACATTTCTCCATCTCATGAGGAAAAGAAAACATAATAAAGAGTGATATTAGAAGCTCAGTAAGGGTAAAAAGAAGGGGTAATAATTAGTGATCATTTTTAAGAATAATATGATCATAAGGGTATGAGAACATGAGATTAAAATTTAAAATCATACCCATCAATTCATAGATCATAGTCATGAGTCATATCATAAATCTTTTATATTCATAAGACAAGAATCCTAAAAAGGAATCGAAGAACTTAATCCATGAGATCATAACATTATAAAAATATCATGATATAAAAGGGTGGCATAATGTGGTTATTAATCATAATAATAGAAATATTATTTCAATTCTACACACCATGACATTCATTATATATTAGTATTTGGTTAACCACCTATATTCCATATTTGGACAAGGGATAACCTCGTTTTTACCTTTGTGGGGCATGGGTTAACCACCCATGTACCCTCTTTTGGGATTGGGATAACATCATATGTTCCCTTTTTGAACATAAAACATTAATATTTACTAAATTAATTTAAGGGATATAATGGACCAACCCATCACATAATCCTAATAAATTAATATGTATTCCACAAGATCCAAAAAAGATTTATTATTTCATCATATCATAACACACAGAAAAGAAAAATGGTCTTTTTTAATATTTCATCATCATAATTATAAAAAATACTTAGAAATAATAAGGACAGTATCATAGGATAATATCCCTAATGAATTATAAGTAACATGAATGTATTTTAACATAGGTGAAAAATTCCATTAGAATATCACTGGAATATTTCTATAGGAAAAAACACATTCCATTTTGAAATCAATTAATTAAAATCTAATAACTAATAAAATAATAAGGGAAACAATAATTTGAAAATAATTATGGACAATTATAAGGGAAAAATAAAATCAATGATATTTCATTATGGTAGGAAAATTCATTCATACGGTGTATGCTAAAACTAAGATTACTTTCACATCATTAGTAAAAAATAAAAAATACCTCATTCTAGAAATGAATAGAAGATTAATTTTTAAAAGAATTATATAAAGTCAAACCTCATTAAAATTAATTTAAACAATCATTTAAGAATAATATAAAAATTATTGATAAAATTTAAAGAAAATATTTAAATTTAAGAAAAATATTCCCCATCAAATTGAAAAACAAAGCCGGATTTCCTTAAAAATGTTATTTTAGAGTTTTGAGTACATAGAGAGAGAAATGAAAGGAAAATTTTTAATTTATAAAAATAAATAAAGTAAAATAAAATAAATAAAAATCTTGATAGGTAGATCGTATAATTTCATTATCATAAATTTAAGAATAAATAATCTAGGTAAAAAAGATAGATTGTAATATATATCCCTTACCTCATGTTTGACTTGATTCGTAAGCTCTATAACCTCATGAATAATAAATTTAAATTTATTTTAATTTTATGAAAGATCCATATTCATAATTATAATATTATAATACATGGTTTAATTATAGTATTTTATCACCTATTAATTATCAGTTATTTATTAAAATTATTGTTCTTAGTGGTAATAATTTCATTTTTCATATATGTTTTGATTCAGTTGGTATGTTCCTTTTATCTTGATCATAGTTACATAATATATAAAATTTTAATAATGGTAGAAATAATATATATATTCATTATCTATACATATATAACCATCTATAAAATGTAGAGATAGGAAAAATTAATTACACCATTCATTGAGATAGTAGTCAGTATGTACTCATCAACATTGTTTTAATATTATAAAAAATAATGAAATAAATATGAATCATAAATTATCATTAAATTATCATTATTGAATCATAAATATCATATCTATTTATTGTTTTTATCATTATAACCATCCATGTTAGTTGGTGAGTGAAAATTAATCACATCATTATGTGGAGTCGGTAGTCTGCATATACACACGAGTGATAATTTTGTTTCTCATTTAATGGAAAAGATGGGGAAATGGTTAATTCATTATCATAATAAAATATAAATATATTAATTATAATTTATTCATTATTTTATAAATATTATAATATGTTTACAGAATAAGTAAGAGTAAATAAAATTTAAATTGCATGGTTAATATTTATACCGCTAGTTTAAGAGGCCTCATTTAGCTAACACCTTAAGCCTTGTAATATTGGTATTATGAGAATACCAGGGGATATAGGATTAAGGTAATAAATATGGTAAGGTTTCTTGTGTTGGGAGTTCCCATGATAGAAGGATATAAATTTGTTAATAATGTAGGAGAATATGTTCTCTTTTATAGGTGAGGGAGAGGACACACAGGAAATTACTTAAAATATTTAAATAATATAGAGACCTTTTTTAGTGACAGTTCTCCTGAATGTTCATTTATTATTAGGTAAGATAATATTGGTTTTATATATCTTATACCAATAACAATTAGACAATTTTATGAGGTGTTCTTACCCTTATCTCTTTGTTTAACCCCACCCCCAGTAAACTCTTTCTAATTCTAATCCTAGTAACAAATTTTAACTCTTTTTACAATTTATTATGAAAAAAATTAAAGTGGGTTCATTAAAAAAATTAAATTTTTATTTTTATTTTTTAAAAATTTTATGAATTTTAGTTTTTATAAGTGGCATAAATTAACTTTTATATAATCGTATAAAATGCATCAAAAATCTATTTTTAGATAATTGAGTATTTAAGCGTAAAACATAATGTACTTTCATTACATTCATACTAAAAATTGTCATATGAATATTTAAATATTTTATTGAATATATAATATTTAAATTTAATTAAAAACATTAACTCATAGTTATTTATTTAATTTATTATTATAAAAACACATATTATACATAAAAATATTTTTATGAAAATTTATTCTTTTTAACTTTTATTGATATTATCTTCATTCCTATCCTTTTAAGTAATCAATTTATGGATGATTGTTCATTTTTTTGTATAAAATATCAAAATATTTTATTGAAATAATTTTACTATAGTGATTAATAAACATTTTTTAGATAAAAATACATAACATGTAGAAAAATACATTTCTTTGAAAAGTAGATCACTTAATCATTAATTGAGTTCTTATCAATACACATTTACCATTATACATGCATTACATAATATGTTTAGTTATATTTATACTCTCCAATAAAATTTCTAGGATATAAATGTATATTATATCATTATTTAATTTAGACTTGGGGTTTTATGTAAAGAAATCTATCAAATACCTCATGTTCATTTCAAAGGAAATAAATTTAAAATCTTGGGATTTTATATTCTACCCCCTTAAAATCAACTTTTCCTTAAAAATCCATCACTATAAAATATAAAAATGATGATATCTCTACTTTATCACATCCTTGTGTTCCCATGTATCTTCCTATACTTTTTAATTCCTCTAATGAACTTAAACCAGTTTAGTAGTCTTGATCCATATAACATTATCTCTATGATCCCAGATTTCTACTGGTTGTTCTTTATAGGAAATATCAAGCTCCAGTTATATAACCTCTGAGTTAAATTAATGTAAATGGTTAGGTATGTACTTACTCAAAATATATACATGTAACTCATCATAAACTTGAAAGAGGATTGGTGGAAATACCAAGTGATAAGCAACCATCTGGATTCAATCAATAATTTCAAAAGGGTTGAAACATCTATGGATCAAATTTTCTTTCATTCCAAATATAAAAGATTTATTCCATTGAAAAATTCATTGGAATACCATATCACCTACTTAACATTAAATATTTTATCTAAGATTTTAATTATACCTCTTGTGGAGACTCTAAGTATCTTTGATGTGTTGATGAATCGATTTTAATTTCACTTCCATTTCCTTAGCTAATGCAAGTCCCAATAGATTTGTTTTTCAAATTCATCCCAATATGTTTGATTTTTGAACTTATTCCCATAGATTTATTCCTAATGATCCACCTTAATACTTGAGTTAAATATATTTTTGTAAGAAAAAATTATAATATTAATGTGTTGATTCCCAGCTCCTTTAAAATATAGATAACTGGATCTCAAAATATCCTCTAATGTCTGAATAGTCCTCTCAAACTGAACATTTGTCTAAAGATTATAACAAATACTGAAACCCTAATCTATATCAAGATCTTATTGTAGACTTCACTTTGAATTTTTGGTAAACCTGGGATATATATCAGACATAATAAAATAATGTACTCCGTTGTACCCCACTACTTCCATAATGTATATCCTATAAAGAATGTTAGCAGAGAAATATTATTTGAAAGAAAAAGAAATTTTCTAACTGATTAAGGTTATAAAATACAAAATAAATATAATTATAGCCTTTATATATATTGGGGAGTCCAATGAATAAATCCAAGATGGTGTTTTCCTATTTCCCTTCTGGTATGGGTAATGGTTGGAGCATTTGCTTATAATTTTTTCTCTCAAACTTAACCTACTGACATGATAATCACCGAGATACATACTTTGCAATATCTCTCTTCATAATTAACCACCAAAAATATTATTTTGGTCATATATACATATTTATACATCCAAAACGAATAGATAATTATGTGATAGGATATTATTTTAATAACTCCTTTAATCCTAGTATTGATGTGACACATACTTGGTTCCCAAACCTTATCATTACATCACAATAAAGTTTAAACTCTAGAACATTTCTCAAATCATTTTTAATCTTTAAATATTCAATTTATGCCTACTTAAATTTCACATGGATGGATGTTTGAATTCATATTTTAAAAGGATAATATTTCTCCCATTACTTTAAGATTTTGTGGTTTATCTTTTACAAATCCCTTGATATTGTATCTTTTGTGATCCTCATCATATATAAGCTAAAATAATTTTTCAAATTGAATCATCATTCCCCTTGTTAACCTTCCTATAGTGGTAATTTTTGGAGTTGTCATAATCTTTAATAAACACTAACCATTTTATTTACCACATATTCAGATTTTGGTGGTGAATATATACTTTGGGATTTTATGATCAGTATATATGTTAAAAAATTCTCCATAAAGATAATTCCTCCATATATTAAATCTAAATATTTCCATTATTAACTTCATGTCATGGTTTGGGTAATTATTCTCATGAATATTTAATTTATGAGAGGTATAAGTACACAGAATTTCATTATATATATAAACACATTTCATCCCCCACATTGATCCATCACTATAAATCAAAAACCCTTGTCCCATATAGGGTAGTGTGAGAATAGGTTCACTGACCAACCTTCTCTTTAGTTACTTGAAATTTTCTTTGAAATCATCTTTCCCAAGGAACTTGACTCCCTTCCAAGTTAAGTTGGAGATTGTATTAAATATTTGTTAGAAATTATTCTGAAAGGGTCGATAATATACAATCAGTCAATGAAAAATATGGATCATAAACACAGTGGTTGGTCTGGACCAATTTTTAATAACTTCTTTCTTTGATGGATCCAGTGATATACCTTGGCTTAAGATTATATGACCCAAAAATGAAACATTTTGTATCCAAAATTAACACTTGTTAATTTTTTTTAATAATTCTTCTTCTTCCTTATGGTCTTAGGAATAATCCTCAAGAGATATTAATTCTCTTACAATGTCTAATAATATATTAGATTATCATCTATAAATATTACCACAAACTGATCAAGATCATCTCTAAATACTATATTTCTTGAATCCATGAACATTGTGGCGAATGTAGTAAAACCAAATGGAATCACTATAAATTCATAATTTCCATACCTAGTATGAAAGGTTTACTTGGGTATGTCTTCACTTTTGACCCACAGATGATAGTATCCATAAAAATATCAATCTTTGATAAGTATTGAGTTTCTCATAATTGATCAAACAAATCATTAATACGGGGTAGTGGATACTTATTCTTGATCATGATCTTGTTAATTTCCTGATAATCAATATAGAGTCTTGTTGATCCATCTTTTTTCTTAACAAAACAAATAGGTGCACCCCAAGGTGACACACTTAGTCTAATGAATCCCTTATCCAGATTTTCTTATAGATGCTTCTTCAATATTTCAATTCAATTAGGCCTATTCTATATGCACTCTTTGAAATAGTTGTTGTTCCATGTATGAGTTCTGCTGAAAACTCAACTTCAAAATTCAAAGTAAAACTAATAAACTCTTGAAAAAAGACATCACCAAACTCCATTACAATCTGAATATCATTTATGATGAGTTTCTATCCATATATTTTAGATATATACCCCTTATAAATCAGAATAAATACACATAATATGGAATTAATTTTCATTGGAATATCATATTCATCCTTACACTGATAAATGATAAAAGGTTCATTTAGAATATTAAATGTGACTCCCCTTACATAGAATTTTGAGAGGTATCTATATAAAGATAATAATTCCCCTAATCCCATCAAATTCAACTAGAGGTATAATAAAAATATTTTCAAATAGAAATTCATGTAAAATTTAATTGTATAAGAATCATTAACTTTACATTTGTTCATTGTACCATTAACATTTTTCACTAATAATTAAACAAATATTTATTGAGGTGGTCATGTGATGACATTAAAAAATTATTCAAATATAAAAGAGTGTGTATACACATAATCAAATAATACATTAGCAGATGGTAAGTGTACCTTTAACTAATTCATTCTCCTAACCCACATAACTAATAGTGGTCGTATGAGATTTACCTTTGTCTATACTCATGAGAGGTTAAGGGAAAAAATCATTTTCATTAACCCCTGGATTCATGAAATGGTTAGTAGAATTCCCATAATCCTGGAATTAGAAACATTGGAGTGTAGGTGATGCATTATATGGATAATTCTCTCCATTTATATCATTAGCTAACTGATTCCCATCACTTCAGCATTTGATTGGGTGATGAGATTCATATCTACACTTGACAAATTTATAGGTCCCCTTAAAAATCCTATATGTTTATAACCACACTTTTGGAATAAAGGAAGACTCAAATTCTTCCCACAATAGGTTTTACTATTACAATTTCCATTAAATTCCATATTTCATTTCTTATCAAAAAAATGAGACTGATGGATTCCTCTGATCTATATTTCTACCAAAATTGGTCATCG
The DNA here is from genome assembly GCA_963277665.1 of Viscum album. Taxonomy (NCBI): domain Eukaryota; kingdom Viridiplantae; phylum Streptophyta; class Magnoliopsida; order Santalales; family Viscaceae; genus Viscum; species Viscum album. Next base: position 128,939,803 of record OY728134.1, on the reverse strand, counting down.
AATAATTTCATTAAAGCTACTGAACTCTCTTATGGATAAATCCTTTCTATGGATTAGTATTAATCCATAAATAATCGATCAATCATTCTTTCAGGTTGGATGATAATACTAGAATCTTACACCAAAAGCTTAATAAGATTTTCTTAATTTGTACTAATAGATTCATCATCCAACTAATTTACCTCAAGGAATTACTTCTACATTTTCATATACTAAAAATGAGGAAATTAATTATTGAGAGTTAACCTCCTAAACTCATCATAATCCATGGATTAAATATATTTCCATTGACTTATGTTATTGATAAGAGTATCCCATTGATATTCTTTACTTCTAAATGATAACAATTTAAAATAAATTTTCCATTGTCTAAGAATTAGAGAATGGAAAATATATTTTAATTTGTAGTGATCCATTAATTTGAAATTAGTTGGATCAGTGGACACACTAAAAGAATGTATATGTTACCATATAAAGGACTTAACAAAATGTTGTTCCCTCTTTTTAGGGATAATATAATTCCTCTTGGTTACATCCATTAACTAAAACCAAAAATTATAGAGTGAGAAATAATAATCATAATGAGAAATCATATAATCATGAAAATCATTTATAGGATGTTTAAATCATGAAAACTTCTTTTCAATTTATGACACCTTAGTTTTAAACTTGTATATTAATGATCATTAACTATTCAAAACATTTATAATAGCTCTTAAATAAAATTTTAACCAACCCAATAATATCGATTAGGGGTTTCTATCTAGGTTTTCCTTATTAGTCCCACTCATCATGCACTGGTCAAAATTCAGTTAACACCCAGTCTGCACCTTTTAGAGTTGTTACCCCCAGGTGCATCTATGTTATAGCCACATCCACTTTCTAGTATCTATACATGGTTTTATTTTCTAAGAAAACCACACAAAATCTACTTTACTAAAGGTTCAAGAAATTATCCTGTACTTATATTTATCCTAAGTGTTCTCACTAAAGTTTTTTGATCCTAGTTTCTAAGAATAACTAAACCATTCTCTAGTACCAACTGAGATGACCTAAAAATTACATACATAAATGTTACATCTTATTAGAGGAATATTTATTATATATCAGTATGATCCATGCTCTAACTATAATGTTTTTTTGTATTTTTAATATTTGAAACATAAACAACTGGTACATAAAATATCAATATCATCACCCACTAAGTTCTTAAAAACTAGCACCCTTCCTATATATATCATACTTAATATCTTTCATTGTATCATGGGGAAAACAAAACATAATAAAGGGTTAGATAATATTATCATTAAGGGTATACAAAAGCTCTATGAATCATTGGTAATTTTTAAGCATAACATGTGTATAAAGGTATTAGAAAATGGGCTTAACATTTGAAAATTATACCCAATAATTCATAGATTATAACCCTGAGTCAAGTAATAAATCTTAGAAGTTCTTAATACAAGAATCATAAAGGAATATGTTAACATGATTTGTGAGAGAATAAAATTATTATAAGATCTTGTCATAAAACTATGTCAAGAAGTGTTGAATAGTCATAATCATAGAAATCTTATTTCAAGACTGCTCATCAAGACATTATTCATAAGTTAGGCTTACTATAACCATATGTTTACTTACATTGGGCTTTCAATAACCTTCAATGTACATTTTTGGGCTTTGGAAACCCACCATTTTTGCCTTTCTGGGATTGGGATAACTTATCATATAACCTTTGAGCTCATAAAACATTAATATTTACCCAATTCCTTGAAGGTAAATAATAGACACATTCATCACATAATCATAATAAATTCATATATATTCGAGAAGATCCTGAAAAACATTTATCATTTTATCATAGATTAACCCATGTAAAAAATGGGTTTCAAAAGTATTTCATTATCATTATCATAAACCATACAAATAAAAAAAATAAGGATAGTATCATGGGATAATATCTTCAGTGAATCATAAGTGGCATCAGAGGATATTATCAAATATTAAAAATTCCTTTAAAATATCGCAAGAATATTTATTTAGGAAAATACCCTTTACATTTTGAAATCATATATTTTTAATATAAAATTTTCTAAAACATTATGGAAATAATTTTATTAAAAAGAATCATGGAAACATGTAAGTGATGATTCAAATTATATAGTGGTCATTATGGAAGGAAAATTTGTCATTGTGGTATACGTTGAAACTAATATTTCTTTCACACCATTGTAAAAAATTCAAAAGTACCTAGTATGGAAAAAAACAACTAAATTACTTATTAAACATTTTTATGGAAACTATAAAATGGGTAAAAAAGTTTAAAAATCATAGGTTAATATTAAAAAATGAAAAGATTTTAAATAAATATGGATATCAAAGAAAAAAATTCCCCATCGAATAGAAAAACAATGTCAGTTTCCCTTAAAAATATTCATTTGGAATTCTGATTAATTATAGAGTCAAAAATGAAATGAAAAATTTTATTTTATATAAATAGTAATATTATAATAAAATAAATACTATTTTTGTGATATATATCATATAATTACATTATCAAAAATTTAACCATAAACAATCTTGATAAAAAGTGAGATTGTAACATAAAACCATTACCACAACTCAACTTGAATCGTAAGTGATCTAACATCCTATTTAATAAATTCAAAATTATGATAATTATATAACAGAATAATATTAATACTTATAAAACAACACATGGTTTACTTATAACATCTTATCACCTATTCATTAACAATTATTTATTAAAATGACAGTTCCGGGTGATAATTGTTTCATTTTTCATGTATATTTTGATTCGGTTTTTATGGTCCTTGAATATTTTTCATGGTTAAATAATATTAATAATGTTAATAATTATATAAATATAAAATTTATTCATTATATATATATTTATAACCATCCATAAAAGGTAGATATAGAAAAAATGATTTATATTGTTCATGGTGACAGTAGTTTGTATGTATTCTTGAATGTTGTTTTTTTCAAACAAAAAGAAGGAAATAAATATGAATATTATTTTATCATTATAAAATAATTATTATATCATATATATCATATATATTAATTATTTTCATCATTATAACAATCCATGTGATATAGTGATGGAAAATGAACTATAATGTTGTGTGGATGTTGTAGTGTGCACGTAAACACGAACAATACTTTCATTTATCATTTGATGAAAAGGTGATGGAAATTGTTGTGTATAAATCATAATAACATTTTAGTATCTTTATTATTTTGTATTAATGATGTTATTATGGATAAAATATTTTTATATGACATGGAAGAAGAAATAAAATTGAAAGATCTCAATTATGATTTATACCTCTTCTTTAAAAGACCTCATTTGGATTACACCATAAGCCTTGAAATATTTGTCTTAGAAGAAGACCATGGGATCTAGGATTAAGGGAATGAATATATGAATGTTTTTATTTAGGTATTGGACAATTTTTAAGGCACAAATTTTTTTGATAGGGTAAGAGAGAAGGTTCCCTTTTATAAGTGAAGGATATCACATGTATGGAATTAAATAAAATATCTAAATAATATAAAGTGATTTTCTTATGAAAGTGGCACAAAATTGGATAATGATTTTAATTTAATATAATATATGGTAGAAATATCTTCAACCCATAATAATTATACAATTTTATATTCCATTATTATCCTTAAATCTTGGTTTAACCCCCTCCCCCCGGTAAACTTGTTTTAACCCTACCCATGGTAACATATTTTTAGTATTTTTACTATTAATTGTGACCAAAAATGAATTTATCCTAATTAAGAAATTTTAAAATTACTATTCCAAATACATAATCCATTTTATCAATTTAAAATTCTATAATTGTTGATAATTAACTTTTAAATAAGCGTAAAAAACACTATGAAACCCTATTTTTAGAAAAATGCATTTTTAAGCATAAAACTAAATTTACTTTAGTTTCTTTCATTGTAAAAATTATTAAATGAATGTTAATATATTTTATCCAATTTATAATAAATAAATTTAATTATTACCATTAATCCATAATTATTTATTTAATTTATTATCATAAAACACATTGCGCACATAAAAATAGTTTCATGAAAAATAACTCTTTCTACCATTGAATGATTTAATATTCATTAATATAATTTAGATAACTAAGGTTTTGATGATTAATTAATTATTTATATATATTATAAAATTATTTTATTGAAATTATTTTTCAATATTTTTCAATATAATTTTTTTATATAAAAATACATAATATGTACAAAAATAGATTTCTTCAAAAAATATATCGATTTTAATCATTAATTGAGTTCTTATCAAAATATTTTAACTATTATATATATATATATATTTAATACTAAGGTTAATAATATTCATACCCTCCAATATAATGGTTAGGTATGGTATATTATATCATGGATTCATTAATAATTACGGTTGTATGTAAATCAAGCTATTGAGTGCCTCATGTTTATTTCCATAGAAATAAATATAAAATATAGAGGTGTTATAGTATATCTCCTTCTTGAATTACATTTTGTAAAACAATTCATCTACCAGCATATGTTGAACATAAGGCCTTATGGGATATGTGGGCTATGAATTTGGATAATAATAGTATTTTTAATAAAAATATATATGGTATGAATGATTAGTAATATATAATAAGACACTTGTATTAGAATGTTAAAATTATGAAATTAAAATACAAGTTAATTCAATGAAAGGATTATTCAGAATAAATAATTCAAGGAAGGATTGTTTTTTCCTCTTATTAAACTTAAGGAATATTTTTTTTATAGAACTAAAATGTATATGGTTTATCTTATTCAATGTGGTTGAAGTTAACCCTAATGAATCTATAAATATAGTGGGAGAAGATGAAAACATGTTCGTTGTGAATGATCAGAGGAAGAGTTGTAGTATAAAGGAGAAAATGTGAATAAACAGAAAACCATTTTGATTGAAGAGTTATAATATAAAGTAGTCAATCTAATTACTATAAACTAAACACTCATTAGAGTTATTCAATGATTATCACTATTCCTTATTTGTTTAAATTTGAGTAGGAAAACATTCACCCACTAAGAGTGATGGTTTCATTTTATTGGATGGATAAGAGAAATAAAATTGAATATAAATGAAAAACATGCACTAAATTAGAAGATCTATTAGGGAGTGTGAGTATTCTACTGACCCTACATCAATTATTTCAGTTTATTATTATAGCATTATCATATCTTCCTGAATTTTTACATATTGATTTATTAGAAAAAATAAATTGGGGGGGGAGGTGGTGTGTAAATTTATTTGAAATAATCATTATATTTTTATCCATCGGTTATTTAGGATAAATATCACTTTAAAATCATTAAATCTCTAATAAGTGAATTTGGATCGTAAATTTTGGAAAGAAAATATTTTAGATGAATCTGAATCTGGATTATTTACACTGAAATTTTAAGTCAAATTTGGTCTAATTATCATCTAGATGGGAATAAAACCATAGAAATCTAATGTAAAAGAAAACGGTATAGGTCCATTTAAGCTAGAGTAAAATGGGTAATCAGGATCCCAATTGATTTTTCTAAGATGATTAGGCACAAGGTGAGTGAGTGAAGAAGAAAACCTTGAATAAAAGTAAAAATAAATTTAGTGCGATGGGTTCCATTATCCTACTTAGATGCACTAGTTTTAAAAAATTACCATAGGGGATGACAATTATAAGGGATGGTTCTATTCTAGAATAGTAAAACTCAATTAATAAGTTCTTATCACATTACATGGACTAAAAAACAATATAGTGTCTAATTGTTAAAAATAATAGATCGTGAGTGGAATATTGAACCAATATAAAGAGGGGGAAATTTAATTATAATATTTTCATTTAACTTATATCAAGTAAATAAGAAACCTAATTGTAGATGAATAACTTTCAGCAGAGGAATTTTTGAAGATGGTACATATTGGAATCATGATTATAATGAATTCGATTAATTTAAAACTTCAATGACACAGGAATTGATCTTGAGTTAATTTGTAATCCTTGTAAATCATATTTAGGGAACTTAATTAAATAAAATTAATCACTAATGTTTAGGGGAATGTTTGTTGCACAATTATTTCAATGTTCTTAGTAATGTTTCCAATCATATTTTGTGTGTTTTCTATTTTTTATATTCTTAATTGTTAGTTATAGAATTTTGGTATTTTTAGGGATAATATCATGATGTTTTTTATCCATAAATTGATTTAAAATAATTAAATATATAATTTGAATCATTATGTGCTCTGATATGAACTGTTAACTTCTATATGTATTTAGATTTAACAATATTGGATTTTAAATAAGAATAATAAGAAAAATATGTTTAAAAATAAAAATTTGGGGTTGAGGATAATTTTGGTGATAATGTATGCTACATTGGGAACCTCAAAACTATGTAACCCAGCCAATATAGTTTAAAATAGAGAGCCAAATGGAATCAAAACATAAATTTAATTTTATATTCTACCTCAAGAAGATATTAGGATTCAAAAATAGAGCTTGATAGTATATTGGAGCTCCAATAACCTCATGTATGCATCACCTCAATGTTGTATCTTCTTATCAATGGGAAATTGTTAAACTAATTAAACCATGTCAACTACAACTTAGAGTGTATAAAATATATAAGGCATAGTCATTCCTAAAAATACCTCATATAAGACAATGTAGTATATTTCTGAGATCCAATATACCATGAGGGGAAAACATAGACTAAGAACTCAGGGAAACACCATTTTCATTATGAAGCTCTGAACTCAATAATTTAAAAAGATAGTGGTTGAGACTATGGTACCAAGTAAACATGACCTGAATCACATATTATGGTTACAAACACACCAATTTCACACGTTTCATTCCCCAATGATATGTTTTCACTCCAACTCATTAATATATTTCAATGAACGATATGTCCATGCTCATTGTATCCCCAAACCCACCAACTCATGACTAAATTACTAATCCAACATGATTTCATTCTTCAACATAGGATACATTATCTCCAACTTATCATTAGGGATTAAAATTTAAAAAACCATATAGTTCAAAACAATGAAGTTTCATAAGTGTTAGAAGCACTCATGAAACCCAAAATCATTGGAAAATAATTTATATGTTTAAATCAAAAGGAAGGAAAATTTTTCAATCATTGGTGGTTGTTTATCAATGGATATTCTACATGGATCACATGTAAAACTCTTGGAGACAAAGATAATACTCATACAAAACTATATAACCATGTTGATAAATGTAATAATTAGTTAGATAGATTATGATTGATCTAAGAGAGAAAGAATAATAAATTTGTTGGTATGTTAGTGGGATTAACTAAGATAAATTAATTTTTTTATCCTTTCGGAGAGATATCATCACTTTCTAGTCAATGTATTATGATCATATAAAGTTTAAGTAGGTATAAATATATGACCCCTTTTATAGGAAAAGTATTTTTATTTTGGGAGTTTTGAAGTTCATTATTTGGGAGGAAGAGATTCTAGTTGTTTTAGGGATTTTCCGTAATAATATCTATTATATAAGATTATTCTCATCCATTATATTGTATTTTATGTAACATTATGGATATTAATCCCAATTATTTTATCGAGAGGTGCGTTTATGGATTGTTTCTTAAAGAATGAATGAATAAAATTTTGTCTATATTCTTCTTTTTTACTTAATTATTTATTGGAATGACCAACTAGTAGATGATCATAATGTAAAGGGTGTAGATAAAAGAGTAAAAACTAATCCTATATAATTAAATTAGGGACTTAATTCGATAAATACTAAGAGTATCCTAACAGTCTATACACACTTTAATCACAGACACAAGAACATGATTCTCTTAGTTCTGTTAGCATAAGTGACCTTAAAAGGACCTACAATTGCGCTAATAAACTGAAGAGTGACTTTAGAGAGCACATATAAAGAATGAATGATTATTCTAGATAAGAAATTATTAGTCCATTCCTATGCATTATGAAGAAATGAGGCTAATCCCAACACCCCCATAGATTCTAAATTGATTAATAAAACCGTCAAATCATTTATACTGTGTTCATATTATCATAAACATTACTTATTTTTAACTATTTTACTTGTTTTTATTCTTTAACACACTCACTAAAATACTTCTCTTTACATTATCACACCATTAGATTTAATTTATGAATTTACCATGTCATACTTATTGATAAAACTGAGTGTAATTCAAAGTTAATGTGTTTTATAACCCTTTGAACTTGTTCGGAGGTGGTGTAACTACCACTATATAATTCATCATCAAGTAATGTTGTTTCATGAATTATCTATTCATATAGTAGACCAAAATTAAAATATCAAAATTTGTAGAAGTTACCACTAGTGTTAATTTAGTGGTATTACAGATGTATCTAATATGATACTTGGGAATGGGAGGATGATATGTGATCAAAGTGGACATGTGTATTTATCGATGATTCATGATAACGCACATTAGGGATTAGCTTATATATAGTGGATAGGTTGTAACCCCCAACTAATTATAATTTGTGAATTTGTTTAAATTTTTTCCAGACAATGTGAATTTCAATAGTTTTTCTTTATTAGAGGAGTTGGAATAGGTTGCAGGTTATTGTTTGGGAAGTCAAACCTAGTGTGAAAGTCTAGTCATTTTTTATATACTACATTAGGTACTTAGTGAATTTTATTAATTACCCAGTGGATACAGTCAAGAGATAGAATCCCATGGAGTCCCACTAGGTGGTTGTAACAATTGGTCAAGTAAATTTTTGGGAATCATGTACCTTGTGATAGGTGACCAGGTACCCAGTGGACATCTGGTTTGATTTTTAATTTTAGTTAATATATTTTAATTAGTTAACATTTAATTTAAAAGATGGAACACTCTCATTTCCTTTGGCCAAAGTAGAATTACTCTCTTCCCCATCCTCTCCAATTTTTTACTCCTTTTAAATTGAATCTCTTACATCCTTATACAAAATCAGGAATCATCAGTCTCAGTGGATTGCCTAAAGTAAGGTTATTACAACTCTCTCATTTATTAATCATGTTTATCACTATTTTTTGAATGTCTTGACCCATAATCCTCTAAAATGGTGACCTAATCTTATGGGTCAAATGGAATCAAGTGTGTCTCTCCATATGCTAAAGGATTATGATTAACAGTGAGGGTCTAAGGTGGTATAGTGGGGAGACTATACCCTCTTATTAGAATGGAACAGTGAATATAAGAATATAAATAGACAATAGTGGAAGAATAATATTTCATTTTTAATAGAAAAAATAAGTATAATATATAATAGTGGAAGTCTAAATAACTAAACTAATTTAATAACAATCAAAATATAGAGAATAATTCATATACACTAATTTCATGGAATGATGATATACAAAAGAGAAAGTATGGGACATGAATATACATCATGCTATAAAAAAATACAAAATGTCCAAAAGATATCTACACTAGAATCATGAGTATATGCTTGGTCCTCTGATCCCATGATCCAAACTATAAGATAAATAGATCTGGAATCCATAATAGGGTGATTTCCCTTATCCATACCTTCAGTTATGAAGTCTACACAGGTACCAAAGTAGGCCCAAGTATTGTATGAGATAACCTCTAAAGGACACCACAACAGTTTCTAGAATAATCCTTATAGTGTACATAGCATAGCAGTGTGTAGGTAAAATTAATAATAAACAATGTTGAATAATAATTAATAGTCGACTCAGGTTCCTATAAGAAATCTGGATGGATCTACCCGCTTCGGTATAGGTCAGTATATGAGTCTAATCAGAAACCAAATAAATATAGTAATCATATATATATATATAATAGGTATACATGTATATTAACACTGTATGTGATGGTTTTTAAAGACATATATGTGGATACTAGGGGATATCTGGACCTGGGGAGTAACTCAAGAATTTATAACTAGTCTAACGAGTCAATGGGTCTAGCAAGGTTACAAACCCTGATCTCATATGATTGTGATACATAATTCTTGTTACTAAAAACAGTGGGGTGATTCAACATTCCTAATACCCAATATAGTGAAATGTGGAACATCATTCTCATCACTCAAATAAAAGTATAACAGTGTGAGACATCATACCCAACACCCAACTTAAGGAAGTATGAAAAAACATGCTCAATAAAACCCTTAATCAGTATTCAACATCTAATAACTATGGCATAATATTAATAATAACAATTTGGGTTTACCTATAAACAATTATAATCATTTGGAATAATCCACCAAGGGTGAAAAATTTATATATCTCTTTTTTATAAATATATATCATGTGGTGTGGTCATGATACTTGCATTCATTTAATTTAATTGAGCCATTCAATTCACAAGGAATATAAATTCCAATTATAGGTAAATCCAAACACTGAGAAGGTTATATGGTTCATTAAACAATTATATAAAAGGGGTAAATTCCATTTTCCAAGTCAACCCAAACACTTAGAAGTTTTTTTCTCTTAAAATTTATATAAAAGGAGGTAATTGAATTTATCACACCCAAATTCATGGAAACCAATGACGTTAGCATCCTCTAATCATTTAACATGGTCTATAGGAGTAATTAGTAATGGAGGAAATATTGAAATAAGTTTAGCACATTTCAGTCAATGTAAGGAATAGTCTAGCATGTGTCATTATGGTGAAATACTATGAAAACAATTAAACTTTTGTAAAATAATTATAAACCATATACCTTAGGTTCTTAGATGACTACTCATCTGGTATCGGGCTTTGATTCAAAGAAGAATGTAAGAAAACAACAAAATATAAAAATCCAAAGAAATTGTAAAAATGATCTCACACCAAAATAACACAATATATGGGAAGATAAACTAAAATATAAGGTAAGAGGAATTGGTAGCTTATTATATTGGATCCAATGATTTCAATAGTGATGAAATCAAAGTCTGGATCAAGGAGATATCAACATACCCAAGGAGGTAGATCTCATGGGAGATAGATGGGGGGTTTTATTCTAGAAATGAAGATATGAATAAGGAAAATAGTATAAAAAAATTGTGTATAAATTTTAATTTCATCCTTAAAATAGGGTAATAGGGTTTGGGTGCATAGTTTGATAAACTGTGCATTATCCACTAGTTGAGAACCCCCTCACACAGGTTTGGAACATTATTTTCCTGACCATCTGCAATCCATGAGAAATGCCTCTATCATAAAAGTTTGAAATTTTACATACGCATGCGACTTGGATTTCATGATGGAATAACAACAATACAGCCTCCTTTGTTCACTATATACCTTGTGCGGTTGAGTCAAATGATTATCACTAATCAGGAACTAACTATTCAGAACATTCTATTTCTCCATTTAACAGAATTCTATGTTCTGAACAATCCCCAAACACTCCCAAAACCTTTATTTGGACATAGGATACATTTTCTAAGTTAAAAAAAGGATTTAAACTAGAAAAAAATGAGATATACCTTCATAAAATGGTGATTCATTACAATCTCCCCTCCGTAAAGAAATTCAACCCTGGGTTGAACTTTAGAGGGTAAATAGGGATAATATGAGAAGAGATCTGGCCACCGCGCTCAGATGTCAGCTTTCCACTCCTAGGTCTCATCATGTACTTGGTCATGTTTCCATTGCACTTGTACTAAATGTAAGAACCCACCTCTAAGTTTATTTATGCTCTAATCCACAATACACATTGGTTACTCATTGAAGGATGTGCCAACATCTAACTGAACTTAATCAGGTTGTAGAACATGTGATGGGTCTAAATAATACTATTGGATATGAGATACATGAAAAATGTCATGCAGAGATTATTATATCTAAGGAAGTGATATCTGGTAAGCCACATTCCCAATTCTCCCCAAAACATCAAAAGGTCCAATAAATCAAGTTGAAAGCCTACATTTCCTATGAATTCATTGAAGGGCCAACCTATCCAAGAATCGTAAGAAAACATGATCCCTAATCTATAAATCAAGAGGTCTTTGACGTTGATTATCATATGACTACAGTCTGGACTCAGCTATCATCATGAAATGTTTGATCATTTTGACCTACTCTGATGTCTCTTGGACGAGACGTAGTCTAAGAAAAGATGCATCCCCTACCTATAAATTGGATAGAGGTGATTGAAAAGGCTTACAATACAATGATTCTTAAGGATCCATCTGAATAGTAGTATGAAATATATTATTATAAGAAAAATTGAAAATGGGTATTTGTTTATCCTATGAACCCCTAAAGTCAGGGACACATGAATGGAGCATTTCATCTAACACCTGAATCATATGATTTGTTTTTTAATTAGTCTGAGGGTGATAGGCCATGCTCAGAAGCACCTATGTAGCCATGTTATTATAAAACCCTTTACAAAATTGAGACATTAAGTGATAATCCCAATCATATATGATAGAACATATAGATCCATGAATATGGATGACATCCTTGACGTTTAACCTCTCTAGATCGTCTATCAAGAATATCTCCTGAACATGTCAGAAGTGTGTGACCTTCAATCACTCATATTCTTCCTTAACCTGCTGACATGTGGAACACTGAGTGATAAATCCTGTTATCTACCATTTCATATCATGACACCAATACTGGTGATTTAAGTCTTGATAAATCTTGGTGACACTAGGATATACTACCCAAAATGAGATTTAGGATACCCACATCAAATCCTCTCAGATGTCTGACGGGACCTAGACACACCCATGGGTATGTAAGTTCTCATCCTCATCTATGATTCAACTAGAATATGAATCATCATCTGAGATAGTTTACCTTAGGAATAATCCCTTGGGATATCACATATTCCTCATTCTCATTCATTCTTGATAGTTAGAAGTCATTGCTTAGTCCATGAGTTTTTTCTGACATTAATCCTTCTGAACCTCAAGATGCATCTATAAAAACAACTCCATGAGATTCCACTCATCATTGGACTCCTAAAATACTTGTTTTTGAGTCTTCTGACTCATAGAATTATCTATTATATTGTCTTTTCTAAGAATATAGGCAAGATCAAAATCAAAGTACTCCAGATATTCAACCCATATGGGCTGCTTGAGGTTCATATCACGCTGTATGAAGATGTACTTAGGGATTTTGTAGTTTGTGAACACCCAAAAAATATACTCATGAAAATAATTCCTCCAATAGCATAAATCAAGAACAAAAATGACTACATTGAGGTCATGTGTCATATTATTCTACTCATGAGGCCTCAACTAATGAGAAACAGATACTACCACTCACTCATCCAAGATTAGAAATTCTCTTAGATGGATTCTTGATGTATTACAATGAACAGTTTATCTCCTACTTGGATTAGGAAAAATCATGATCGGTTATAAACTTAACCTTTTATTAAGCTCTTTAAAGACTATTTTATAGGATTATACCCTTAAAAATGTCACAACCTTCTTATTCAATACCATATGATTCACTTCTTGGAAGGATAAATTATAGATAAAGCATCAATAATACCCAGATATCCCCAAGAAACTCTTTATATCAAAAATTTTCTTGGGATACTCCTTGGAAACTACATCTCTCGCCTTCATTATATCCATTAATACTCTCAAATACAAGACAATATGATTGGGTAAGTGAACTTGGTCGATCCAGAAGTGGAATTTGGGGAGATTTTCATAAATTTGGTTTTATCTCAGTGTATTCAGCATGATCTCTAGATGTTCGGAATGTATGTGCATAGAGAGATAATACACAAAGATGTCATCCAAAAATACTACAATGAATGTATCTAGGTACATGTGTAAAAACCAATTCATCAGAGCCATAAATACATTAGGTGTGTTTGTGAGACCAACCTTCATTACTAGATACTCATAAAGACCATACCAACTCTAAAAAGATGTATAAGGTATGTATGAATTCCTAACATGGACCAGATTAAAGACTGATGTCAAATCACACTTTTAAAACATCATTTGTCCTCCTATCTTGTCAAAGAGGTCATCTATTCTAGGTAGTGGATATTTATTCTTCACTATAAATAGGTTTATGTGTTAGTAATCCACCTAGAGTATGAGGGTACCTTCCACCTTCTTGGAAAAAGGATAGCTGAACCCCATGGGGAACTGTTGGAGCATATAAAACCCTTATCCTTCAAGTCTTCCAAATGCTTCTTGAGCTCCAAAATCTCTATAGGGGTCATCCTATAGGGATTAATTGACCCTGGTTCTACTCCTAGAACTATTTCAATAGTGAATTATACCTATATCAGTAGATGTATCTAAGAAAAGTATTTAGGGAAGACATCCCTAAAACAATCCACCACATAAGTGAAGAAAGTAGGTCCTAACCCCTGTTCATCCAAGAAGAGACTAGAAATATGGTTTATCACTCTTCATAGCTCCAGATACTCTGGTCTAGATCATGACGCAAGTACATACCATTCTACCTTTTGAATATTTCTATAATCCTCTGGTTATGTATACATCACCCTATGGTGATAACAATCAGTACGGGATTGATAGGGAACTAGACATTACATCAAGAGAATTACATTAAACCCTTTACTTTCAAAGAAAAAATTATTCCATACCAAGAGACATCTACCTATTTTAAGGGGATAATACTTAAATCATAAAACACTCTTTGATCAGATACCCAAAGGGGTGTAAAGTGTCGTAAGACCACATAAATACTCTATCTTAAGGCCCAAACTCTCCAAAATTACTACATATATAAAAGATTGTGGTGAAATAGTGTCAAATAAAGTAGACTCTAAAGTAGATACTACTAGAATAGTACCATGAATAGTATAAGTTTTAGTTCACTGCTTCTCCGATATAAGTTGCATTGCATGTAACTAGCTCATACCACAGCCTTGAGTAATAGTCTGACTACCCTGAGCAGGTCCCCTCTTTTGAATGATCAAGAATTAATTATAATTACTTATACCTAGACCACCCCCTTGGGCTGAGTAGATTGTGGAATTTTAGTTGCATGCCTGGTGAGATACTATTGTCCCCACTCCAGAACATGGGGTCAGTATAGATCCTTTCTCACTAGGCACTAGAAAAAAAGTCTTGCAGAAGCACTGTATATTTCCCATCCTTTTACAGCCTCTTCACTCCACTATATCTCACATATACTAGGGGTTTATAACCTATATTTACACACTATTGAAATATATATAATCTATTAGTACATGTTTTGTGGTTTTACTACACTCGTGAGAGACCTCAAAACACCATTTATGTCTACTAGAAGAACCACTAGTTGGTCAGGGTGCTAAACCGCCCTGGTTCCCACCAAAAGGTTCCCTAAAATCTCTCCCATTAATGAGGGAATTATTGAATAATACATAAATAGTTTTCAACCAAAACATGTTAACTAGTGATCATATTGCATATATCATCCCATATTAAAATTTCATGGTAGTTATAAGCTCATCACCAGATATGGTCGGTGAGAACTACTGCAGCTTAGTAAAATGAGTATAATATTCCATGAAAGAAATGTCTCCCTATTTCAAGTTCATGAAGACTCTATCCTGGTCATTCCTCAATGTATGTTGAAAAAATAAATTATAGAATACAATCTGTAAATCCCTTTAGATCATGTCTTTATGTTGATCTGTCTAGGTAATGAAATCCCAAAATCTCTTGGAAGATCCAAGTATCCTAAATGCAGTGAGTTTTATCCTTCACTCTAGAGGCATATTTAGGTGCTACAAAATAGAAATCAATACCTCAATCCATGACTCTATAGTATGAGTTCTTCCATCCCCTGAAAATGTGGGAAGAAGCTACTATTAAAATTCTCTATTAAATTTTTTCTGAATCCAGACATGTCGAGAAACACCTTGCATAGACTACATCATATTAATGAAACCCTATCAAAATTGGTTTTCAATTCATATATCCATAGTAATATTTGGTGTCATAGGTGGCACTATAGGAGGTATCATGAGTGGATCAGGGCCCACCACCTCTAGATCATTTTCATCACTACCTTCCTAGTATATGACTTAAGGTTGTCATAGTGGCATGATTCTACAATTCCAAACACACTCCACATAAAATAACTTAGCAGTTTAAAATATTGTAGATAGATAACAAGATAAGTACACAACCTTCCAATTGAAAAGTGAAAAAATATCTTCCAAATCCAGAAGCTATGTCTTGGTGGTAAATGAAAACTATAACAAGCCATAATAACATAAGATACACCCCAAATATCCACTAATAAGGCTGGGATTGTGTCTGGGTATTATATTACACAATAGAGGTTCTATTATATGGAGTTTCAATCACATGGTATAGAGGAAAACACCCTTTACATTGAAATTAGCATCCCATTTAGCAGTAACCATTTCATTTTAACGTTTTAATTTTATTTATTTCATACTTTATATATATATATATATATAAACATATATATATCACGGTACAGTTAGATGTGTCGCCATTTCAAATTTATAATAGTTATACTCCTTATAAATTTCAATTTAAATGTCCTAAATATAACCTGACCTTCACATAAAATGTCAGGATGTAACAGGTCATACCTAATTATTTGATTACATGAATTTTCATATAGGATTTATAAAAGATATTGCTTCATAAATCCCTATTTGAATTCAAGAAATCCATTAATGTATCAGTGTTTCGGTCCATGGAATGAGTAGGTCCATAACCCACAACATGTAATAATTTTCCAAATAAGGTGTATCCACCAATATATGTGGGAAAACACAATTTAGATTGATGTAGGAACTTTAATTAATCCAATTATATTATCCCTGCAATAAATTTTAGCACATGTCAATATATAAGATTCAAGGAACTAACAATATGCAGTAGGAAACTGCATATAGAAGGTAGACACGGCATGGAAAAATTCCATGGAATATGACTCTAATGTGCCTATGGTTATGCATGAGACGTTAATTCCTTTCCAAAATAGGACAAGGTAATGTAATATATGACAAGTAAAATAATATCAAAACATATAAAGTTACAAAACATGTGTGTCACCCAATGGTTAATTCATATCAACTGTAACAGGTGTAATTCAACAATAACTATAACTCATCCCAAGTAATTTGGGTTTCCCTTGTACTTGGGTTAGCTACTCCTAGGAACGAGCTCATTACCAAATTTTATTACCTTCATAGCCTCTTATCTAATACCCAAATAGTAATACAAAAGGAAAAATATCCTTTGATACCACTTTGTAACATTCCAACCATGAATCCAATAAAGTGGTGCCCCGAGTCAGTGGGTCGCATGGGCTCAAGTGTGCCTTCCCATTTTCCAGATGCTTTCGACTACCAGTGAGGGTCTAAGGTGGTATAGTGGGGATACTAGGCCCTCATATCAAAGTGGATAGTGTATATGATAATATAAACCTACAATAGAGGAAGCACAATATAACATATGTATCAATGGAAATAAGTATAAAAAATAAGTATAGAAGCATAAATATCCAAAAAACTATTATAATAGTAAAAATCCAAAGTATGAGTCATATGCAGTGATGCCATGGAATATTGATATAAAAAAAGTGAAACATGGAATAGGCATATACATCATACTATACAAAAATAAAATAAAGGAAAAAAGAAATCTCTACTACCATCACTAGAATATTCTCGGTCCTCTACTCCCATGTTCCTAGCTATAAGAGAAACATATCAAGAATACATAACATGGTGCTTTCCCTTATCCACACCTACAGTTATGAAGTCTACTCAAGTACCAATGGTGTCCGGAGTAGGGTGTGACATAAACTCAGTAGGCCAGAACCAATGGTGTCTAGAATAATCCATCTACTGTATAAATCAGAGCAATGTGCTGGTAAAATGAATATTAAACAATGATAAATAAAAATTAATGGAAGGCTCAAGTTCCTATAGGAAACCTGGGTGGATCTACTTACTTCATCATTGTCTGGTTTATGAATCTAATCAGAAACCAAAACTATATATTAATCATATATATATACATACAGTAGGTATTCAGGTATATGAACACTATATGTGAGCATGTTTAGATGCGTATACATGGATACTAAGATCTAACTACACTAGGTTTGTAACTTAGGCATCCATAACTAGTACAATGAGCTAATTGATCAAGTAAGTATACAAGACCTGATCTCATATGAATGTCAGATGACGTGATCATCACTCGAGATAGTGGGGGGAGTCATCATACCCAACAACCAATATAGGGGAATGTGGAATGTCATCACCATCACCCAAATAAAACTATAACTATGTGAGACATCATACCCATCACCCAATGTAAGGGAGTGTCTAACACCATTCTCAACAAAACCCTTAACCATTTCCCCATAGCGAATATCCATGACATACTAATAATAATAACACAAACGGTTTACCTAAAAACATTTATAATCATTTGGAAAAATCCACTAAGGGTGCATAATTTATATAACTCTTTTTTATAAATATATAACATGTGGTGTGGATGTGACACCTAATTTCATTTAATTTAATTAATCCATTCAATTCACAAGGTGAGGCAATTCTAATTATAGGTCAAGTATAATTCTTAAAGGTTCCCAATTCCATTAAAGAATTATATAAAAGAGTGTAATTACATTTTAAATGTCAAGATAAACACTTACATGGTGTTTGATCATTTAACATTTATATAAAAGTATGGAATTTCCTTTATCACTCTTGAGGGGTTGAAACTAATGGGTTTGTAATACTTTAATCATTTAACACATTCTTTAGGATTAATTAGGAATGGAAAAAATATTAAAAGAGGTTATAACAATTTGTGAAACATGCAGAAAATTATGGAATGCAGCATTATGGATAAATACTATGAAGACACATAAAATATTGGAAAAAAATACCCTAACACCTACCTTAGGTCTATATATTTTCATTCATTAGGTATCATCCTTTGATTCAAAGAATAATTGAAGAAACACTGAAATAGAAAAATTCTCTAAAAAAAGGGAAAATGATATCACACCAAAATAATGAAATAGATATAAATATAAACAATAATAGTAAGTGAGAGGATTGGATATATTACTACTGTGTATCTAGTTATTCTAATGATGATGAAATCAGAGTCCATATCAATGATTTATCAATGAACCTAAGGATAAGGGAGAGCTCATGGTAGAGGGATGGAAGGGATGCCTGCTGGAAATGATCGGAGGAAGAAGGAAAATAACTTTAAAAAATTTTGGAGTGAAATTATAATTTCACCATTAAAAATAGGGTCACATGGTTTGGCCATAGGGTTGGAAAAACCATGTGAAAATTGTGCTCCAGTCAATTTCCAATAACCCCCTTTACATGAGCTAGGCACATGGATTGCCTAATGGTGCACAATCCATACAAAATTCCTCTATCAAAAATGTATACAATTCTACACGGGAATGCAGCCTAGGTCATATGATTGTATAAAAACCATGTGACCTCCACTTTACACTAGGTACTTCACACATTTGAGTCTCATATTTATCACTAATCATGTGCTAACCATGTGGCCCACTCTATTTCCCCATTTTCCAGAACTTCTAACTCCAAACAAGCCCCAAACACTATTGAAATCTTAATTAGGCCATAAGTCATGTTTACCAAGGTAAAAAAATGAATCATACCTTATTAAAAATCCAGGACATTACAATTTCATCCTTATTAATTAATTATGACCTAATTTAGGGGGTTTTATATGATTTTGGGAACTATAATGATTGAAATTGTTTCATCTGACAATTTTCAATGAGTGTAATTATACTAGATAAGGGTAGGTGGTGCCTAAAATTTCCCATTTTTTTATATATATTTTTAAGAAAATTTGGAATGTGTTCACTCAAACCGTGTGTGCTTGACTAGAAACCTATTTTAATTATTTCCCTTGGCCTCATGTGAGTAGGGTATGTATGTCTAGGGCCACAATAGACCCTTTGTGCATTGCGCTTTAATTCCATGTCGATCTGTGGTCATAGTCTTGAGTTAAGGTTTGTTTAATATTATACTCAAAACTCAATGGCATGTTCCTTGACATATATTTTGGTGTAATTGACCATTTTAGGAATATTTTTCCTCCTTTGATAATGGGCTTCATTATTACCATTAAGTTACTAGAATTGAGTATGTTATGGGATATAATTGTAAGTTTTTATATAACTTAAATGGAATATTACAATATATTTAAGGGGTTGAGTGTACCAATCTCTAATAAATGTGGTTTTTAGGGGATTAAACTTTAGGGTTATGGTATATAATTTTGGTTGGTGTGTGAGGACTAACTAACAATGGATTATAGAATTTTGGATGTTATGACCAACCCTGTTTTATTTTTGAATCATTTTGTAATGTAAAAATATAAGGATTATTATGTTTTTTAGAGATACATATTTGTTTAAAATAATATATACAAGTTCCTCCTCCCCCTTTTTCTTCTCTTTAACATGTTTATATTAAGAGTCCTTAGGGATGAGATCACCATTCACATAGTATTCCCTTCCCACAGCCCTCAATTGTTTTTTTAGTATGTTCGATATGTTTGTTATTTGAGATCATTATAGTCATAGAGACTTCCTTTACTCATTACCTTTAAATTGATATGTGTTAGGATCGAGATGAAAAATGAATGAAATAATTATAAACCTAGGGTCACCTTTCCCATTGGTCTAACTACTATCCGGATTAGTGGTTGAGATGCCTATGGGGTGAGACCATTACAACTAGGGGTTAGATTTCCCATTTTTTTCTTACTAATATGTCATGATTGATATGTTATGGAATGAATTGTTATAGACATGTGTCACTATCACTAAGGTCTTATATTATATTTTGTTTGAATCAAGATTCCTTGTGGGTGAGATTGTATTGGTAGGGTCTTCATTCCCCATTGTTTGTATACCATCATGCAGTGGTTAAATTTACGAGAGCTAAGAATGATATAGATATTGGGTTGTTTATCCCATTTTATTATCATTTTTGTATATGGTGGTCGATGAAACCTATAGTTTTATATCCTTACATGCATGGTAACCTACTACACCAATGAATTTATGGTTTTATTATGACATATTCAAAATAAATTTTGAAACTAGTTGAGATATGTATGGTAACTCACTGGGTGGAATGTTCATCACCCAAGGGTGTGATAGTTTTATTATCACTATTTTTTATTATTTTTAGCATATAAATTCATATATAAACCTATATATTTTGGTTTTGTTTAGGGATAATATTGGTGGTGGTCTACTAAGTTTTACTCATACCCTTCATGGGCATCCAAGTGCATGTAAAGATTTCATGGTTCATTACATAGGTACGTGCAAGGGACCTATAATGGATAGTTGAGTGGGTGATTATTTTTTAGATTAGGGATAAAATCATAGCTTGGACTTAGAGAAAATTTTAAATACGGCTCTCATATATTTTTTATTTTGTACCATATTGTATATAATCATCCCAAGAACAATATTGTATCTAATTTATGACCCGTGTTACATTATAAACATTTATTTTGATATAGAATGGGATATGTTATATTTTTATGGTTATAATCTAGCTATAATATCCAAAATATACTTTTATTTTTTATGGAGAGTTTATTATAATTTCTTCCTTGGTGATTTATGGTTAAATATACTAGAGATGGTATAGTCTCTAAATGTTATATAGAGACCCTCACCATTGGTTAGAAACCTTTCTTGTATGAGGATGTGTGCATGAAGTATATACCACTTTGTTTTAGTAATAGTTTATGTAATGAACCAACTAGGTCACCCCGTAATGATATCTGAGTTAGTCCATCACAAGGCCTGAGGCACATTCCAGATTTCCATGGGCTGGAAACAATTATAATGGACATTAACCATAAATGGTAGAAATGATTCAACACATAATATCAATAATGAAATATTGAAAAATAATAATAAATAAAATAATAAATAACACAATCAATCATATTATAAAAAATACATATCCAAAATAATATGCATAAAGAATATATGAAAAATATTAGAAATATGATTCTAACTATAAATAGAATTATACACTCAATTAACTACTCATGGCATACAAACTCCCCATATTCCAGCACCTCTATTGATCCCAAATTGATTTAATGGTATGATCCATATGTAAGGAATAATTGTTATCTACAAATTTGAAATAGATCTAAGATGGAAATCTATATACATAATGTGTGCATGTAGGGTGTAAGTGAACATGATAAAGAGAATTCCGCCACTTTCTCTATCTAGAGTCATTATTAAATAAACCAAAACCCAGTAATTTGAACTAAAAATATGAAATTTAAACATTTAGTTTTTAAATAAAATAAAGTAACATGATGTTATCACATTAAAATAATTACATTAAAAATTAAATCATTTTAGTAAATTTAATGATAGGTGAATAGTTGAACCAAGGTAAAAATAAAGAGAAGAGAGTTATTAAATAAAAAATCTAACCAAGAATCATGGTAGAAAACCTATGTGTATAATTCAAGGAAATAAATGAATTATTTTACCAATATCACAACCATATCAACATCCATAAAAACAACAAACTACACACAGAACACTGGCTAGAGCAAAATCCTAAAATCGTTGTAGTTCCTATAGTGCAACTAGCCAAGGTAGAATAATAAACTAGTTCACGATAACTAGAGTGGAATACTGATATATACTATGAAATACTAGATATAGTGGAATCATTCCCCATATATGTTCTTTTCCAAAAATCACCCTCTAAGTAACTCAGGTATCCCATGATATTTATAATTTTTTAATGGATTTAAAGGGTTTAACCACAACCCATGAAATTAATATTTTATTATAAACAATCACACTTTATCAAAACTAATTAAATCATAATTTTATAGGGGACATTAATTTATGTAAAAAAAATATTTCATAAACACATTTAATTAATACAAATTCCCCTTTCCCCATTGAAACCACCCATTAAATGGGTTACACTTTCATTATAAATAATTTCCAACCATTCCATTGAATCATTTTTATACAATTCATAGAAAATAAAAGTTAGAATTTAGATAAAAACATTAGGTTTTTTAGATTATAAATGTATAATTTTACACCTTTATAGACATTTATTAGTCAAATATAATTGAAATAAAGAAATTATAATCATAAATTTATTATAGATTTAACAAAGTCATTTTTATAGCTTTAATATCAATAAAACATGGTTTAAAATGATTAAAAAAATCTCAGTTCCATAAATAAAGTAAGGAATATCGGTCCAATTATCTCTTTGAGTCTATTTAATTATTTTAGTGGGTATTAATCACACAATACACTTTGTTTAGACTAAAGTGACCATTAAAATATAATTAAAACCTATTATGTGAACAAGGTTAAATACCCTAATTGGGGGTGAATCAAGGTATGGAATATTAAAACTACTACTCCTTTAGATATTTTTTAACCATTAAAAAATAACTCCTTTATCCCTTTGCCATAGCAATGTATGAATAGAAATGAAACCATTCATGCGACACAAAAATTTACTTAGTTCACCCTCACTAAGATAAGTCCAAAGAGAATGAAACTAAAATGTTCTGATGTACCAAATCCACTAAGGCTCACTACAAAAATAAGGTTTGGGCTATATCACTTTTATACACAATATCACTGCCTTTACAAAGCTTAGGGAAAAATCACTACTTCCAAAGGGTCACTACCTGAATATTTACTTTGATGGATCACTACTAGTGGAAAGGGTCACCTTCTTCCTCTTCTTTTACTCACTACTTTGGAAACAATTCACACACAGTTTATGGACATGTAGTTCCCTTCATTAGAAATAATTAATGAATCCTCAACTATAGGTATATTATCTGTGAAAGTCCCACTTTCACCCAATTGATAAATATTTCTTTACCACAGATTTACTGGGCAATCCCTTTTCTATACTTTTTCGATGCTCACTGCCTTCGTGAAGCTCAAAAAAATTCACAAAACTTTCCAATTCTTCACTAGTATATAATACCTTTAAGAATCCAAAAACATTCATGAAGCTCACCTATTTAGAGAACCTCATATATCCTTCATGAAGAAACCTCATTTTTTATGCTGAAAAACATTCAAGAATCTCACTTAGCCTTTGTGAAGTTCACACCTTTTAGTTGTATTTTTATAGAATTTTCAAACATCAATACTTTTATGATGCTTAAAACTTTCAATTATCTTTCATATCCTTAGATAAATTCCTTAATTAATGATTTATTTCCCAAGAACAACCTTCTCAAATCACCTTTGTGAATTGGGATTCTAATAATCTTTGTTAATTCCTTATATTCTTTTATGGGTGGTGGTAGAGGTCTATTTATATATGTTACCGCTCATTCTAGAAGCTTCTATCCACATCATAACCTTTTTGCCAATCTCTCCTATCTCATTTGTGAAGTAACCTTTCTTCATGAAGCACAATGGAACTTTACTAGTTCACAAATATTCTCATAATTGAAGAGATTCACTATCAACCATTTTTGCATTCATGATGCTCCTATTATCATAGTTATGATGATTTTCATCAACCCTTCGTACATTTGAGATGCCCCAAACCACTACAAAACCCATCCTTCACATCATCGAATTCCTTTGTAAATATTCTTTCCTTCTTGAAACTCCAGTATTCGCAAAACTCATTCATTTTCCATAATTTTATGATGAATTCATGGAAATCCCACTTTAGAGATGATTGATCCGATTTCCAAATTTTGGACCTCAAATTTTTTCAAAACACTGGGAAAAGGTTCCAGCATATATATATAACATTCTATACCACCTCTAGGGAATCCATTCCTTTGTATTGGATCTTTTTTATCATATTTTTTCAATAATTTCTCTAGAACTCTACAACTATCCTCAAAACCCTTCTTTTTCAACAAGAATAATCAACCCAAAACACTGCAATGTTACCTTCAATGATTTTTCCCAAAAATATCCACCTTTTGGTTCTTTGGAAACTCTTCACATTTTTATACCTCATTAAAGATTATTATATTTTCTTAAAACATTCTCTTCTATTGATTCTGATAGTGGTCATAGATTTTACCCAAAACACACTCTAAGGCCCCCATGATTCATGGTTAGTGTGAGATACAAGAGTAGCATGTAAGGTTCATCAGTGAAACACTACATTCCAAACCACTCAACTGATTTCATCAATAACTCCATATGCCATGATATATATCCTTTTATCGATTATTTATAGCATCATCAGAATTTTAAACAACCCCTACTTCACTGCTCCCCCTATCATCTACTCTCCTTTTCTTGATTAAAAATACTTCTCCTGGAAGGTTCTCTCCTTTTATAGACACAATATATCCCTTATTTTCAATGAACCCAAAGGTCACTTCATTGTCATATGAAATAGGGTAAAGAATATAGATCAACACATTAGGGGAAAACACATCATACCTTAGGGAGAGGGGGTCCCATATCCACACTTTTCAAGTGAGGGGGGTTTACTGAACTCTATAAACTATTCTGTGATGTTCAACTACTTCTTCGGGTGTGGACTTTGTCAGAATATTTGCAACCTATAGTTTTTTAGGCACATCCTCTAACTTTATAATCCCTTTCTCCAACTTTTACATGATAAAATGATACTTGATTTCAATGTTCTTTTTT
Source organism: Viscum album (assembly GCA_963277665.1). Classification (NCBI taxonomy): domain Eukaryota; kingdom Viridiplantae; phylum Streptophyta; class Magnoliopsida; order Santalales; family Viscaceae; genus Viscum; species Viscum album. Next base: position 128,914,054 of record OY728134.1, on the reverse strand, counting down.
CTTCAGTGATGTACTAGATTTTTTCAAATATTTATAGCACTTTAATTGTCATAATAGATTATGATCGAAGACTTCACTACATCAACTATATCATCAAGAAACTAATTCATCCATAATAACTGTGTGAAAGCTTGAGTAGCTTTAATATATTCAGATTTTTTTGTTCTTAAAGAAATATAATCCTATTTATTTATTTAAAAATAAATACACAATCCTCCAATATATAATGAACCAACAAATTTTTATTTTATGCCAACTGTTGATTCAAACCAATATGCATCTGTATATCCTAATAACCCCTACTGAGTTTTCCAATGTATGGAAAACCTAAACCAATTATGCCCTATTTGTACAGAGGTATTATTTTCACTGCAAGTAGGTTTCTTTCTTTGGAATTAATTTTATACCATGCTACTTGGAATGTGGAAAAAATAATATCTAGTTATTTCACTATTAATTATAATAGGATTCCAATGATCTTCTTGTATTATATGACATTAACTACTTTACCATTATCATCTCAAGATAGTTTCATCTAGGTCGTAAAGGAATTCATCATATTTATAGAATTATCCATTTCAAATATTCTAAAACCTCCTAGTAATATTTATATTGAGAAATTAATGTGACATTCCTTCCTTGTGTCACCTTTAAACTAAATAAAATGTCATTTCCCCAATCATTGACATTTTAAACTCACTTCTCATGAATTCTATGTACTGTTATAAATGTGATTCATCTGATCTGCCAAATATTATTTCATTGACATACACCATCACCATCATACTTTTATTACAATCATTATTAGCATATATATTGTAATCAACTCCACCAAATTGAAAACTGAGATTCTTCACTAACTGATCAAGTCTTGAATACCACATTCTCAGAACTTATTTCATTCCATATAGTGGATTCCTCAACTGAAAAACTATGTTTTATCATCATGAATAATAAAACCATATGGATTATTAGTATAAACTCCTTCTTTTATAACCCCATTCTGAAATGTTGACTTGATGTCCATCTAGAAAACTTTGAACCTTATTTTCACTTCTATTTCCAAGAATAATATGATCATCTCTAGCCTCCTAAGGGATAAAAATGTTTAATCAACATAAATACCCTATATCTGGGAGTACCCTTTTCACACTAATCGTTCTTTTTTTGAATCATTACCCCATCTTCATTCAATTTATTGCAAAATACCAATTTGGTCCCAATAAAATTTTTATATGTAAGTATCGAAACAATCTCTGATGTATGATTCATTTCTATTAGGTAAATATCTTTTTTTATGGCATGAACCTAGTTCCCATCTCCTTTTGATTCATTAAAACACTTAGGCTCCACATGAGATAGGAAAGATGCATGTTGTAACAACTTCATTATTCATATTTGAACTGTTTCTACCTAATCACTAATGATGTTTCTTATTACAATTTTAGATCGACTATTGGAATTTTGTGCAGATATAGATTTGAATTCCTATTTTCCATCATCATTATCTTATTTCGAGTTATCATTTTCCACTTCAACTCCCCCTGGGGTTCTTATCTCCTCATTACTTTCATCGTACTACTGGTCACTGTGTTTTTGAGGATTCTATTCATTTTCTAATATAGTGACATCATTGGTTCCAACTATCTTCTTTGCTAGAGTGAATAGTTTATACTAGTGATTCACTTTCCTTCAGAGACTGATAAATTCCTATTCAATTTATTCAATATATTTTACTTTGTATTTTCTAGTGTTATTCAAACCATTGATTTCTCTTTTCTATTCTTCAACTTTGATCTCGTACTCACCAACTATTTCTGAGTTCTCTAGCATTGAAGACTTAATTTCTCAATTTCTTTCATCAGCTTAGACTTATATTATTTCTACTACTGTATGTATAGTTTGTAATCATGAATCACTCTATCAGATTTATTTATTTTTTCTCTCAAAATATATATTTCCTCAGGATTGCCTTCTAATCCATCCTACATATCAACTCTTCCTTCGATTTATTCTTCATTGTTTTCTATTTTTTCCCTTTTATTGGGGCTACCTACAACTGCAACTATATAATTTTCTCCATGATCTTTGTAGTTATCTATCTCTTCAACCTCTTATTATTCTAAACTATTATTTTATTATAAAATCAGATTCTTATTTTTGAAGAAATTTCCCTTGAAATTTTTCTTACCATTCACATAGGCTGAAGACTTCATTATGGGAATTTAGACTTAATCCTTATCATCTTATTGAACCTATTTGGGGAACCATGCTACAAGATTTCCATCCATTAAACATAAAAAGCATTCAAGTGGATGTTTCCCTTTAAACTTTCCTTTTTCTATTTGTAGATTTGAGGAATAGAATGATATCACCTAATTTCTCTCTTCTCTTCATGTCCACCATCAATGGTGAGTTTCTTCATGGCCATGAATTCCTCCTCCTTGGATATCTCTTCTTCCATATATACAATATTATCATTTATAATCTCATATAAAACTATAATACTACGCAAGCTATCCAATATCAACTCCTTTGGATCTTTCTGATCTAATACAGAAACTTTCATATTGAACCATGGTGGAAGTCTTATAAATATGTGCTTAAAAGTATTTACATATACAACAATTTCTCTGAGACCATTCATGTCTTCCAAAACAACATTCACTCAATCAAATAATTCATCAATAGACTCATTACGGTGCTTTCTATGATCCTAATACTTGTTTCATAGAACCTACAACTTTTTACTCTATGACTTTTGAATCACGCTCATAAATATTTAGAAACTTTTCCAACATATCATGTGATGACTTACCAAACATCACATTTATATATATATATATATATATATATATAATTTGATTGGGAAATACATAAAGCATTGATCCTTTTCATGGAAGCATCCAATTACCTTCGGTCGGCTTCAAATAAAGAAATATTATACACCCTAGCAAAAATACCATCAATAAATGATATAAAGACATCCATTCCTAAACATCATAAGTAGTTATGCATTTGATTATTCCATAATGGAAAATTAATTCCAACAAATATAAGAATCCCTTTATGATTTAAAACCTCCATTGAAACTATTTAGAGATAAACACTAAAATTAACCGACACTCAGATACCAATTGTTATCCCAACTAGGTTAAAAACCATGAGAGGGTGGTGAATTGGGGTATGATAGATTAAAACTACAACCCCTTCAGATCTTGTTTCATCATTAAAAAAACAATCTTCTCTCCCTTTACAATAAAATGTTTGAATATAAATTAAAGCATGCATGACACATAACAATTTTACTGGGTTCACTCACCCTGGGATACATCCAAGGAGCATACAACGACAATTTATTGATGTACCAAATCCACTAAGGATCGCTACCAAAATAATTTTTTATCTATATCACTTCTATTCCTAGGATCACTACCTTTAAAAAGTTTTCGTACAAATCACTAATTCCCAAGGCTAAATCCCTCAATCTTTCCTTCTATGGATCACTACCGGTAGAAATGATCACCTTCTTCCTCTTACTTTTCTCACTTATCTAGAAAGGGTTTGCACATAGTTTATAGCCATGTAGTTCCCTTCATTATAAATAATGAATTCCTCAACAACTATAGATATATACTCTATTGAAGTCATACTTTCTTCCACATTATGAATATAAATTAACCAATGTTTTAGTGGGAAATCCATTTCCAACACTTTTGTGATGCTCACTGCCTTCACAAAGCTCACACAACCTTTGCAAAACTACCCAATTATTCAAAAGTTTAAACTTCCTTCACAAACCCCACAAATTTCTCAAATCTCACATCCCTCAGAAAGCTCAACCAGTCTTCATAAAGTAACCTCCTTTTTTAAAGCTCAAACATTATAATGAAGCTCACTTATACTTTTCTATGGTCACAAATTTCAGTGATACTTTTATAGCCTTCTCAAATATCAATAGTTTCATGATAATTAAAACATTCAGTAGACATTCATAGCCTTTGGGAACTTCTTTTCTCTACAAACTATTTCAAAAAACAACCTTTTCAAACCGTATTCATGAATTTGGAGCCTTATAATATTCATTAAGTCTTTATATTTTTTTTTTGGGGAGGAAATAGGCCTATTTAAATGGGTTTCCTCCCATTCTAGTAAATTCCATCTACATCATCACCATATAGAACATCTCTCCAGCCATTTTTAAAAAAATCCCTTTTTTGCGAAGCACTAAGTAAATTTACCCATTTTTGAAGCTTTTCATAGTTGTAGAGATTCATCTTCAACCTTCTCACATACGATATGCTCCACTTCTCATAGTCGTGAAGATTTACTGTCAACCCTTCATGCATTTTTGATGCTCCACACATTTTTTAATCCCATCCTTTGCGACACCGAACTACTTTGAAAATATTCTTAAATTTGTGAAACTCTAGTATTTTCAAAACTCATGATTTTTTCCACACTTTTATGAGGAATTCATGGAATTCCAAATTTAATTATGATTGATTGAATATCTAAAATTTTAACCCCAAAAAATTGAAAAACACAAGGAATTGGTGCTTCCTTATATATGAAACTTTTTGTACCACCTCCAGGGTATCAATTCCTTTGTCTTGGATCATTGTTAACATATTGTGTCAATAATATCCATGGAACTCCACAAATGACCTTGGAAACCTACTTCGTCAATAAACACAATCAACCTAAAAAACACTTCATTGTTATCTTGAAGGATTTTTTCCAAAAAAATCCATAATATAAAAAGAATCAGACAACATGTAGGGATCTCGGAAGTGTGAACACTTACAAGTGAGACATAAAATGAAATAACAACCTCAAATTAGGTGTGGGTGAAACAAAAAATAATTCTATTGTGATATATGGTTCAAATAAAATGGATTTTTAATATTTTTCCTTACCATGAAAAAACCACAAAATCCAAGACTCCTAGATTTAGAGAAAGTTTACAAATAAGGAGGTAATAGAAGAGGAAGAAGACAAATGTAGGAAGGATAATAGAAGAATGTGCCATGCCTTGGTTTCTCATAAAAATTAGTTGAAAAGAAGATCCTAGAATGTGAGGGAGATATATTTAACCCCTCCCTTGGTACATGACATGTGTGAATGAGGGGTAAAAGAGTGATTATCTTTATTTTATAAAACAAATCAATAAATAATAGTAATATTATTATTATAACTATAATAATTTAAAATAAAATTCTCAAATTATCTTTTTATTGCATAATGTTAATTACCAATACACATTTAATTTAACCAACAAATAATTATATCATCTTTATCCCATATAAATATTAAAAAATTGATATGAATAATTATATAATAATAATAATTGGAAATGATACACATGACACCAAAAGCACATTTATTTTATAAAGAAACATAAGTTCAATATTTTGAATTCCATTAATAAATTTAATGAACACACTATACACATAAAAATAATATATCAATATCCTAATAGAAAATTATATCATATATTGGGAAGTTTGTACCTGAAATTTGAAGGCCCATGTAATATCTAAAACCCAACTATATTTGGTAAACACCGTATCCTAAACTATCACACAATGCACACTCTAAAGTTCATTTATTCATGAGTGTAATTAACATTTTATTTTCCAAATGTTATAATTTTTTTTAAATAAGATTCATTTTTTAATCCTCCATAATGATATTATCTTAAGATTATTTTTTGGTATTTTTCTAAAAAATGGGTTTTATACTCGGAAATGTTAAAATTAATTATCTCTAGACATATTAATTTTATTTTATAAAATGGGATTTATATTTATAATTAGTAGGTCCAAATTATAAAACTATTAAAATATAAATTTTATCCATTTAAAATAAATTACATAGTACAAATATTAATTACCACGGTATAAGTAAAATAGTTATTTTCCAAAAAATAATTTTATAACAGTTATATAATTTTTAACAAAATAATTTTGAATAATATGATTTAAAATGTGAATCGAATGTGATTTATAAACACATAAAAATATATATAAACACCCATTAAATTATTAATTAATATGGAAGAATAATAAAAATCACTTAATATTTACAAAGGCATTTTTTCTATAAAAAATAGTTTTTCCTATATTTGATGTTTTAATTTAAAATTTAATTTTCTCATATTTAGAAATTGAATTAGGTTAAATAGATCCATAATTCAAATTTATCACATTTTAATTTGGAAAAATACACATATTATATTTTTATTAATGAAATAATTACCACTGTTAATTGTTAATCAAGACATATAAGGGTAAAATGTGTAAGTCGGTTATCTCAAAGCTTTAAATTTTTAATGGTAAAAAACACCTTTTAGAAAGATTTTTTATTTATAAAATTAGTATCCACATGTCTCACCTACCATATCTCCACCAAATTCACCAAACCCACCTAACACCCAAGTTATTTTTTTCCTACCCCATACCAAACATTAATTTCCATGAGAAAGATTTTCCTTTTCACATATAAAAGGGGTCCCTCACCAGCCTTTAAATACCACTCAAAAAACCTTGTTTCATCTTAAAAATATATCATTTTCCCTTCCACTAAAATACTATTTTACCCCCATAAGATTATAGTTACAATATATTAACTCAAACCATTTTCTTAAGGAATCCTTTAAGAGAAACACAAAGTTCTCAATATAAGTTCAAAATTTTCACAAACATATTTTTATTTTATATTTACATTTCAAAAATTTTTTCATAATATTTAATTTTGAATGATGTATTTATAGTATATTTAATGTTTTTATATTGTGTAAATAACCACTAACCACCTTTCCCCTTTCCCTTAAAAAAATTAAACTTGTATTCATGTGTGGCATGAACTACCATCTCTATAGAGAAATGTGGTTCATTTTCTTCACCACCTTAAAATGATGGATATTGTGGTGCAGTTAAATGATAAAAATTATTTTTTCGATATCATTATGGTTATATTATAAAAAAAATTAGAACATTTTAATGATATGATCAGTAAATGATCATCATTAATATAATATTTTTAAATAATCATTCTAGGAGGATAATCTTTTATTCAAATTGTATAATATTGTAATATCCTTCAATTATTCTTCTAATTCCTTAAAATTATGATATATAACCCAAATAAACATTAAATAATATCATAATACATATTTTTTATTGATATTACCAAAAAAACCACCTCATAATCTTTCATTAAATCAGGGTGTGTTCTCGTTATGGGTCAGTTTAACCACCTACCTGAAAAATACTATGAATTTATATCATGAATGACTATGAGAACAAAATTTTTTGTATAATATGATATAAATTTTTTATCTCAATTTTAATTTTTTTATATGTTATATCAATATTTAATTCATTAATTAAGAAAACACACTTTGATCATCAAGAATCGCCAAACCATTCTTGTTATCGATTTCATCTTCAATGATAAGGAATGAAAAAATAATTAAAGGAATTTAAAACATCATAATTAATCATAAATAATAACTAATAGTGACTTTAATGATTTTGTGATAATTAACTTTATAAAAATAATCAATATGGATGTTGATATTTTGAAACTAGTACAAATGATCAAAACTATAATACTTGATGTAGAAAATCAGTATAATTAATATAAATAATGACTATTTATAAAATATATAAATGATAATGGATATTATTAACATTATAAATTAATTTATTAAGATATATTTTTTATACAATAGGTTAAATTGTGTTCTTGGAATTAAAGATAATAGGTAAGGGTTTTCTATCTCAAATAATTCTCTTGGATGAAATTTTTGTATTATGAACCAAATTTAATTTTTATTGTTTATATATGACGAGTTCATCCTTCTCATGAGGACTATACAGATACATTTATGAAACTCAATATATAGTATAGAGTCTAATCCTTGGGTCGATCTCAAGGAAGAAGTGTCAAATTTCTTAATAGTCTTCCTAAAATATTTTTTTTGTACTTGAAAATATTGAAATCAGTAAATGAAAATAGCATGAAAATACAGAGAAGTGATGGTAGTAGTGATTGGAAAGAAGATAGTGAAATAGTAGGAACATAGAATTAGGTATACAGATAAAAACTAATATGGAATAAATGATATGAAAGTTAGTAAGAAAAAGGTAAGTTCCATGTTGATCCACTCTCACTCCCTATCATAGATATTCAAAAGAATAAAACCATAAAACTATCAGCCTCACTCAATGCATAAATTATGACTCGGATCACACACCTCTCTATCCAAAAATATGAACACCTAAGTATAACATGTATTCTTTATAAGTTTTCTCCTCCAAAATGAAAAAAAAAATCAACCAATAGATTCATTCTAACTTGGAAATCCCATAATAAAAAATGATTCTACTAAGATCACCAGATCATTTCAGAAAACATACGCATTCAATAAAGATAAATTATATAGTAAGAGGTAATAGAAATGTGCATATATATTAGGAAATATTTTTTGGATTTATTATATCAATAGGGGTTAATTGAGTACTTAATGAAAATTTATTAAATAGGTTTAAATAAAATCCCCCGATTGCAGTAAACTAGGAAAATTAACCAGAATTGTTGACCGATATTAGACTTGACCATATATAAGAATTTTCATAGATTTATTAGGTCTCAATTAAAACAATACTTAATATTACATTAAAATTTGAAATAAATTTACTTTATCAAAAACATATATAAATGATAATTAAGGTTATATATCAAAGTAGTGGTATTTTTTATAGTTTAAAATAGATTCATTGTTAATGATTAGAAATAAAAAGACACATATTGGAAATGAACTCAAGAGGTTTAGTATCAAGGTGAGACGTAACCATCTCCACATGGAAATCACATTCTTCCAAGAAGTTTATATAAAATAAACATTGATTCAAAACCTAGATTGGGTATACAACAGAACGGTAGTCCATAATGCATAGTGACCTCTTCCATAGTAATTGTGGGAGTAAAAAATTTAATAAGAAACATAAGGACCTCTTATACAATAATCAGGGGAAACCTTAGTTAAATGTATTTGAGATGATATCAAAGTATCAGCCCATTTAAAGTATAAGACACTGTGTGTAGACATTTAAAGTATACAGACATTGATTTTAAGGTAAAGATAAATAAATAAATTGAGAAAGTAAAAGATGTAGAAAGATCACGTTGCTCTATATGATATGATCCTTAGCTTGTGACTCCTTGAGTGTAGTTATAAATTAGGATTGAGTCAAGTTTTTAAAACATTTAGTAGAAAAATGTGTTTTAGACTCTTTTTTTATGACTATCAAAGTAGACTAAATGTTCAGTATGCTTCACTTTTTCTTCATTTGATCACTAGTAAAGATGCTTAATGTAAGGCAGAACAAAATTCCATTTATCTTGTAATGATTAGCCTTATCTCTCTATGTACACTTGAAATTTCTTGTATCTTTTTAGTGTATCTACTTCTATTTTGCTTGAGGGAGTCTACTTCATCTTTTAATAGCAACAAGAAGTAACAAAGATAATCATCCAGATATCCCAAATCATCTTATGTAGGTTTTACACATTAATTAATGCATCTCTATAAATATATTTAATAAAAATAATAAAAATAATAAATTGAATTAATTTCAATAGTTTATCTATTAGAAACATTTAATTAAAAATTAATATAATAGTGGTGATGATTCTTTTAGAATGGTGACAAGCCTCTGGCAGTGTCTAGATCTGGTGCTGACTGAGTCTAGAGATGAGTCAGGCTGGTAGTAAGTCAGGCAGGCGGTGAGTCAGATCGGCGGTGACTCAACAATTTACCAAATTTCCATTATAGAGGAAGGTCACCTCAATGGTGACTCGAGACTTATGGTAGGTTTCTTCAACTCTTTAAAAAAATTGGGTTTAATGATGATTTTTCCTTGGCGATGTGTCTTTCCATACATTTCTATATTTTCATTTTGGGAGTAACTCATAGCTGATGTTGAGTCTTTCCAACACTTTTCCATTTTTCCACATTGATAGTGAGTTGTTCTCGATGGTGATACATTGTATGACAATGAGACTTTCTTGGAGGTGATACATTCCTCAGTGGTTAGACTTTCTTGGTAGTGTAACATTTCTTGGTGGTGAATCAACCTCAACAGTGAGTCATACATAGCCAAATTGATCTAATATAATATATAATGAAAAAGACTATCATAATACATAAATTTTGTTAATGACATAATAAACATGATTTGGTGATCATTAAAAAAAGGTCTCCAACAATTTCCTCTTTTTGATGATCAAAATTCATGGAATTTTATATTAAAGGAATCAAAGGTAAATCAAGACACTTTATACATACAGTATTGAAGATAAATAAAGACCACATGGTATTAAAAATAATTATACATGAAATTGAAATGAAGTAAAAAATAAGATATGAAAGGAAGGTATTTAAAAATATATTGAAAAGAATATCAGTATGGATCATAGGAATAATATAGTATCAAAGAATACGAAAATAGAAATAAATTTCATAGAATTTAATCTCCCTTTTAGGATTATCAAAAAGTATATATAAAATAGGAAATTAAGTGAAATATAATATAAAAAACTAGAAAGATTATATTAAGTACAAGAAAAAATAAATACAGTAAAAAGGTTACACAAAAATATCCCATGAAACACTAAAATAATAAGGATAAATGCTTCTCAGGTTAGGTTGAATAACTAAAAGTATCTTTACCTTTGTCCTTGTCTAAGTCAGAGGTTACAATTGAAACAACTATACGAACATCAGTAAGATAACGAGGTTCTCTGATGATGATTGGTCTGAGATGCTACACTACTTTTTAAGGACTGATAGAATAGGGATAGAAATGGGTCAAAAAAGGTGCATTTGGGTCTCTAGTCACACCAGGTTGAAGAATTATAGCTCTGAAATTGGATTAGTGAGATGATTTTTTATTGGAATCGCTTCTTGAGTCACTACTGCAATTATATGCACATGCCAAAATTATTTCATAAGATTTATAAAATACATAATGATGTTTTTGCCTCTCTCCATAGCACTAAAAATTTCTTTATTCTCTTCCATAAAATTATAAAGCAATAGATTTGTTACTTTTAACCAGTTGACTTTCTCCTTGAATTTTTGTGTCCCTGGAGGCATCCTCGTATTTTACAAAAAAAACATAAAATGATCATTCATCTCATGCTTGGTGAAAATTATTGACAAATAATACTTAATGGATTTTGTTATGGCTTCTTTTTCAGAATTAATGTCTTTCATGTTTTCTATAATCATCATGTAATAATGATCATAGTTATTATCAAGATTTATCTTAATTTCATGAGGTAAAATAGTAGTATCACTTGAATAACTACTTGAAGAAGATCTAAGATCTTCTTTGATAATTTATCTAAGAATATCAACATCAAAAACAGAAGGTGGATCACTAGATGAGGAATTCATTAAAATAATATTTTTCACCTTCTCAGAAAAAGAATATATAAAAGTATAAAGGGAAATTTTCATCCCTTCCATGATATATTTTAAAGACACCATCTCATTGGAAAGTCTTTTATTATCAATCTCCACTTCCTAAATTTGGTGCATCATTTTCGTTTGAATATGTTGTATCACCAGTTCAAATAAATACCTTGCATCCAGTTTACATAACTTAGTTGTTAAATAATTTTGACTTTACCACTTCACAACAAATTTAGATAAAACATTTTCACTGAAAGTATCCAAATATCCCTTGGTGATCATATCCACTAGTACTATAAAAAAGACATGATCAGTAACTCTCCTATAATCAAACCTATGAAACTCAATAGCAATATCATTTTGACTAGCTAAGGATCCCTTAGAGTCACTTACTCTTTGAAGATCAGGTCCACCATCCATTGATGGACTCCCATGAAACTTGTCTCATTCATCAAACAACATGTCTATCCAACTATGAGGATATTTATCAGAAATCTCAACAAATGAGGAATAAATAACTATAGAAACCACCATAATAGGTACACCAATTTAGGAATAAATAGATCTATTCACATCACATGGTTTCTCAACAATAGTAGGGTCGACTCTCATCATCTCAGAAAATTATTTCCTTATAGGAAAAATAACCTTCATCTTCTCATCCATTGACTGTGCAATAATAGTTTTCTCGTAAATAACTTGATCTGAAACTATTAGATCATATATAGTACGAACTCTATCTCTATCAACAAAAGATACAATTTATTAACTCCCAAGACATAGGGATTTCTCCCCCTTAACTGATGCTTCTTTTTCTTCTCTAATATTTTTTTCCATATTCTTAACTAAACATCAAATTTATATAGATTTAGAATGAGGTGCATGTGGAGAACCAATAAGTGTTTCAGGAATTTCCACATCTTCGGCTCTAATTCTTCCACTCATACCATCAGGGTAAAAATATCCATAACCAAAACTTCTATATCCATTATTATCCTCATTTTCATCATTATTTCCTTCTTTATTTTCATCATCGGTTTCATCGTATTTATCTTCATCCTCTTCAACTTAACCATTTTCATCATTTTCTTTCTATTCATAATATTTGGAAGAGATTTTGAATTTTTATTCACCTCACACTTCAATGTATTCTTCATCACATACTTCTTTCAAAAGTTTCTATCTTTTAGGGAGTGGCCTTGGTGGACTAGGTTCTCTATAGGTAATGGGAGGGGGTTCTCATGAAAAATCAGAATCACTTATTCATCCAATGGAAATTATTCTACTTTATTTTCACCAATAGAATCCTATTTATATTCATCAAATTACTCCACTACATCATTTGGTTATAAACTTAGGTTAATATGATCTTATGGCCTTGAAGTATGGTTAATAAGATTCAATTAACTATATAATGTTTCATCATCATCGATCCATTTCTTTTTCCACGGATTCCAACTTTTTCTCATTCTTCTACAAATTATTCTTGTGATGCAAAAACCACCACATATTCTTCATCTTTACCAACTAAACCTTTGGCTTTTTATATATTTGAAATAAATCTAGGATTTATCAATTAATTTGATCTAGAGGTAGGCTTACTCATCTCTACCATATTAAGCAACAAATATATGCACAAATTTATCCTAACCATTCTTTTCATAAGGAACTTTAGATAAAAATATTAATATCTTAATGTGGAAAAATCACTTTCTCTTTGACAAAGCATGTGTTGGATAAAATTGAAAAGAAGTCTACACTCACAATCATGCTTTAATAAAATTAATATTTAAATTATTATATCTCCAATCAATACAGAAAGGTAATATTCATAAATTAAATCATCACTATCATTTGGAATCATTCCTCAGTAGTCATTTTATAATACTTCATGTGGTACTCCACGAAATGCAGTATGTATCTACAAAAAAATAACCTTTCAGCCATTTATTTTAGTTCTCACCAAGTTTTTATTTTCCTCAAATCTCTAATCAAAAAACTGGTAAAACTTGTATACCAAAATTGGATATAAAGGCCTTTGTTTGGAAAAGAACCAATCCACCCATCCTTGGTTCTATATAACTTGAAGAAATAAATACTTACCTAACAGATACCATTTTTTCTAAACTTCTTTCTTAGGTAAAATAACCCTCTTTCAAAACTATAGGTTCAAAGGCTCTAAGGTAGCTGAATGACTAGATTCCCATTTCTTATTCTTTAGGGGATTTGAATTATCCAGAGAAGAAACTAAAGGTCATTTAACTCTGGCCATAGAGATTGGCTCAATAACTTCAGGCAAAGGAGAAGGAAGAAAAATAGTTGGGAGTAAAAGGGTCAAAACAAGGCTCAAGGAAAAGGTTAATGAAATTTGATCATTGGAATTAAAAAAATCATAAAATTTATATCATTTTGGATTTGAGGATTCATAAATAAAATAAAAACAAAATAGAAGAATAAAATTTGAATTGTTTTGGACCCTCCATGATATTATAGTATTCATAATCACAAATTATCTCAATATACAGATTCTACCCTTTCATGCAATTTAATATATCTATGTGAATCAATTTTTTCATACAAAAAAATATACATTAATAAGTCAATTGCTTATAGTCATTGATAAATATGTTTACAAGTGTATTTTTACATATACATTGATTAACAATTAGTCTTGTAATGGTATATGCAAGATAGACTCTTCACAATATTTTTTGGATTCCCTGACTCACCAAAGTTTGACTCACCGAAGTTGACACACCAAAACTGAATATGACTCATTGAAGTTCAACTCACCGAAGTCGACCCACCAAAACCAAAGATGACACATAGAAGTATGACAGACCGAAGTTAGACAGACCAAAGTTGACACACTAAAATCGAAGATGACTCACCGAAGTTAACACACCGAAACCGAAGATTACTCACCGAAGTTGACACACCAAAACTGAGGATGACACACCAAATTATGACAGACTGAAGTTCGACAGACCAAAGTTGTCACACTGAAGTTAGATAGACCAAATATGACAGACCGATGTTATCAAATCGAAGCCGACACACTGAAGATGACTCACCGATTGATATAAATAATTGTTTCCATTTTATTAAGTCAAATTTATTTCTAACTGTCATATGTAGAAAAATTATTGTTTCTGACATTATTTAATGTTGTCTGTAAGAGTATCCATAGACAAGTACGAGGTACATGAACGTGAAAAGATCATTATGTATAAAGGATCATGGAGTATAAAGGACCTCATCTTTTATGTTAAAGATAAAACAGTAGCAGTACACGTTGAGACAAAGACTGTGTGAATATGAAAAGAGAATAACTAAGCACTTGAGATTACAAGAAGAATCTAATAAGATGCCTTCTCCAAAAAAAAGGCATCATTATACATCTAGAAATTAAAGAGCTAAACCTTTTCACTCCATGATGCTGGATTACAGAAACTATAATACTCTGTTCTAAATCCAACTTCGAGAAAAAGACTCAAATACCATATTATCAACATTCATTGAGTCTAGATACATTCTTCACAACACATAGAGAATTCTTAACTCTATTCTCATCCTTAACTTTATTGTATTTTATATTTTCTATTTGAGAAATGTGTATATTTTTTTTGTATAACACACACTATCTCCTGAGAATAACTGGAGGGTATCAAACTATCCTCATACTTAATAACTTATTACATTTTGTTTCCCACGAATAACTATGTTAGAGGTCAAGTGTGACCTAGACAGCTGGGTGTGATGTTGTAAACCCCGATCCAGGGTGTAGATCAACAGTTTATTTTTATAAACATCTTGGTGGAAGGTGATTACCAAGTGGAAAGTATTAATTATCTTCTTGAGACTGAACCTCTTGTTTACATTTTTCTCCAATCTTCAATTACTCTATTTTTTTTATCCATTTCTTATATTTTTTAAAACATAAAACTATTTTTTGTTACACTTTGATAGTTATTTTTGGTTAGTCTGTGTATTTGTTTAATTCAGTAGACTGGTTTCAAAATTTGAATTGGTGTTTTACACTGATTCATATAACGAACAATTACACTTTGAGAAACATGTTGACCAGTTGAACATTTACATTTCTACCACCTTAATTAACTCAGCTGTTTTTAAAATTGGGGGTTTTCTTAACCATAATGTTTTTAATATAAATTTGAATTGGAACTCAATTAACCCCCCACTTGAGTATCCACTCCGACCAATATTTGGTATCATAGGTTGATTTATTTTTATGTTGTTCAATTTATTTTCAATTGTGATTTTAGTTGTTTCATAAAGATCTTAAAAATTCTATAATATCTAAATTCTCAGTTCTTTAAATTTTAAGTAACTATAGAAACTAGAGTTTAGTGTGATTCTACTAACATTCCACCTTTATTTAATGGTAATAACTATGCTCAGTGGAAATTAAAAATGAAAATGTATCTCGAAAGAATGGGACCTGAAATCTGGGATACAATTGAAGAGAAACATGTATTGCCTGCTACTGCTAGGGACACATGGTCTCAGCTGACTAAAGCCACATATATTAATAACTGTAAAGTAATTAATGCCTTGTACTATTATCTAGGTGATGATGAATTCAACAGAATATCTGCTTGTAAAACTGCATAAGAAATTTGGGATACTTTAGTTGTTTATCATGAGGTAACAACTAATTTTAAAGAAATGAGACTAAATATATACACTATTAAATATGATAATTTTAAAATTAATCCTGATGAACCTATCTCGGAAATGTATCTCAGGTTCAATGAAATAGTGAACACTATGAGTCTGCTTGGAAAACCAATGGACAAAAGGGACCAAATCATGATACTGCTTCGAGGCCTACCAGACATATGGAGGGGAACTTTTGTTTCTAGCCAAGAATCTTGTGACATAATCAAGCTACCAGTTAAGAAACTAATAGGAAAGCTTATGATGTACAAGGAATAACTTATGGTAAATCAATAATTAGATGAGGAAACAAGGAAGAAATCAGTAGCATTCAAGACTACTACCTCAAAGATAAAAAACAAAGAAAAAGTTCAATTTCCTATAGACAGCTCCACTAGTGAAGAGTCAAATTTAGATAGTGATGAGGAGATGGCTCATCTTTCAAAGAGATTCAAGAAGTTCTACTGAAATAAGATATTCTTCAGGAATTCAAACTATAAGGGGAAAGTATGATAGCAAAGGACAATGGAAGAAAGACAGAAAATGGAATGACAACTCATGTGAAATAATCTTCTATGAGTGAAAATGAAAAGGACATGTGAAGATAGACTGTCCCAAGATGAAATTCAAGAAGAAATATGAAGACAAGGGAAAAGGCTATAAAAAGGATATGAAAGCTTCCTGGAGTGCTTCAAAAGACACCTCCAATGGATCTGATGCTTTTGATAGTGAGCAGAATAATCATTCCAACTTGTTTTTCATGACAGAAACATATGAGGTAACACTTAAATCTCCTATACATAATGCCTATTATTCTCAGAATAAGAGTGATTTACATAATGATGAAGATATGTCTAAGGATGAACTATTTGAATATTGTGAAATGATTGAGGGTGCCTTTAATGAGATCAAGGAAAAATATAAATCACTAAAGATACAAGATTTTTTAAATGAAAATTATAAGTCAAGTCTAGATATTGAGAAATAAAAATGTTCACAATGGTTAAAAGAAAATACCAAACTCAAATTATCAAATCAATAATTAAATAAAGAACTTGAACGATTTAATGCTGGTAGAGATACCCAGAATCAGTTTCTAGGACAACAAATTTCCCCAAAATATACAATTGGTCTAGGATATCAGCTTGGGTAGAGAAGAATCATTAAAACTAAATTTATTCCAAAATCTGGACAATTCACAAATAGTTCATGTTCTGGACCATTTCTTGAAAAAAAATTCTCTAAAGGACCGAAAAAAGTGTTTATGACTCAAAATATATATGCTGATTATAGAAAATCTGTGAGATAGGTATGGGTTCCCAAAGTTTTACTTGTTAACCTTTCAGGACCCAAGAAAATCTGGGTACCAAAGTTAACCCATGTCTAATCTATTTTGCAGGGATGTTGCCTGAAGAGTTCCTATAAGACTCTATGGTACTTGGATATTGGATTTACAAGACATATGACATGAGACTACTCATGCTTCAGGAGCCTAATCAAGGTTGATGGTGGACACGTAACTTTTGGTGACAATGGAAAGGGAAAAATTGTCAGCTTAGGCTAGATCGGTAACCCTAATATGGTATTAATTTCCAAAGTATTGTTTGTTGATGGATTAAAGTACAATTTACTTATCATCTCTCAGTTGTGTGATGATGGTTTCAATGTCAAATTTGAAAATGATGCATGTAATGTTTTTAATTCCATAAATGATTTAATATTTACTGCTCTCAGAAATGAGAATGTGTATACCGTTGACTTAAATTCTTTAGCTAAGAAAAATGTTTTTTGCTTAAATGCTTTTCATAAGGAATCTTGGTTGTGGAATAGAAGATTAGGACACTATAATGTGCACTCTCTTAGGAAACTGACTAGGAAAGGTTTAGTTAGAGACTTACCTGAACTGGAATTCCCACATGACAAAGTGTGAAATCCCAGTCAAAAGGGAAAGAAACACAAAGTTTCTTTCAAACCAAATAAATAAGTTTCTACTTATAAACCGCTTGTGTTGGTTCACATGGATTTTTTTGGACCATCAAGAGTTTCAAGTTTAAATGAGAATCACTATGTTTATGTTCTTGTAGATTATTTTTCTATGTACACTTGGGTATACTTTCTAGCTCACAAAAGTAAAACTTGATCTTATTTTATCAAATACTCCAAGTTTGTAGAAAACCTTAGTAAACTTAAAATCAAGACCTTGAGAAGAGATCATGGTCGTGAGTTTGAAAATCAGGAGTTTGAGACCTACTGCTCACCCAATGGCTATATTCACAATTTCTCTTCTCCTAGAACACCTCAAAAAAATAGATTCATGGAAAGAATAAATAGAACCCTTCAATAAATTGTTAGGACTATGCTTAGTGAGTATAATATACCTATTTATTTTTAGGCTTAAGCTGTAAATACAGCTTGTTATACTGTTAATAGAGTCTTGATTAGACCTATTCTTAAGAAGACCCCTTATGAACTTAGGAACAATAGGAATCCTAAGTTTAACTACTTCAGAGTTTTTGGTTGAAAAGTATTTATCCTTAATACTAAGAAAAATCTTGACAAATTTGCCTCCAAGAGTGATGAATTAATTTTCCTAGGTTACTCAATCTTGAGTAAATCCTATAGAGTATTCAATAAGAAAACCAAATGTGTGGAAGAGTCAGTTCATGTCAAATTTGATGAGACTGATCCACATGAACCCAAAACCTCTCTTGAATATCTTGAGGAATATATTTCAATTCTAAACCTTAATGATAATGATGGTGAATCCTGTGTAAAAGTAACCAATTCAGGGAATCTTATAGAATCTCCACCTATTGATTCTGAACCAATAGACAATCAGGGGGAGTCTAGTTCAACTCTTTCTAGAGGTATTCGAACTCTCAAGAATCATCCTTTAGATGTTTTAGTAGGCAATTTAAATCAAGGGACACAAACTTGAGCTTCTCTTAAAAACCAGGTTGAACATAAAACTTTTATTTCATAGCATGAAACCAAAAATATTAATGATTCTATCAATGATGAATTTTGGGTGATAGCTATGCAATAAGAATTAAATCAATTTTAAAGAAAGAAAGTCTGGGAACTAGTTGAAAGACCTAAGGACACTTTGACAATAGGCACTAAATGGGTTTTTGGGAACAAAGTTTATGAGTCTGGTAATATAGTTATAAACAAGGCTAGATTAGTTTTCACAAGTTTATAGTCAAGAGGAATGAATAGACTATTAGGATACCTTTGCACCTATAGCTAGGTTAGAGGCTATTAGGATACTACTTGCTTATGCAGCTCATCTGAATTTCAAACATTATCAAATGGAGGTCAAAAGTGCTTTTCTAAATGGGTATATAGTTGAGGATGTATATGTTGAACAACCCCTAGTTTTACAAATCCCCATTTTTCAAACCATGTTTAAAACTTTATGAAGATTTATATGGTTTGAAGCAAGCTCCAAGAGCTTGGTATGATAGACTTAGTTCCTTTATTATATCAAAAGGTTTTACAAAAGGAATAGAAAATACTACTTTGTTTGTTAAAAGGATTTAAAAAGATGTTTTGATAGTTCCAATTTATGTAGATGATATAATTTTTGGATATTCTAAAAATTATTTATGTACTAATTTTTAAGAAATAATGAAAAATTAATTTTGAAATGAGTTTAATGGGAGACAATAAATTTTTCCTTGGATTACAGATTTTTCAAAATAAATATGGTATTATTTTAAATCAAAGTAAATATACTAAAGATCTTTTAAAATGTTTTGGTTTGGATGGTAGTAAATGTAGTGATACACCTATGAGTACCACTTTTAAGTTAGATGTTGATAAAGCTAGAGAATCAGTGGATCAAACCAACGACAGAGGTATGATATGAATTTTTCTCTACCTTAGTGCTAGAAGACCGAATATTATGTTCAATGTATGCATGTGTGCTCTCTTTCAATCTAATCTGAAAGAATCTCATTTAAATGTTATTAAACGTATTTTCAAATATCTCAAATAAACTCCCAACTTAGGACTATTTTATCCAAGAGGAAAACCATTTGATTTAATAACTTATTCAGATGCTGACTTTGCTGGTTGTAAACTAGATAGAAAAAACACCTCTGGGACATGTCACATTTTAAGAAAGTCACTAGTATCATGGTGCAGTAAAAAAATAATTATGTTGCATTATCTACTGCCAAAGAAGAATACATTACTGCTGGTAGTTGTTGTGCACAAATTTTGTGGATGAAACACACTTTACTAGACTATAGATATCAATTCAAACATGTCTCTATTAAGTGTCACAACACTAGTGCTATTAACATCTCTAGGAATCCAATATCTCATTCTAGAATAAACCATATTAATGTAAGACATCACTTTTTGAGAGATCATTATCAAAAAGGTGATATAACTCTTGAGTTTATTGGGACTGAACATCATCTTGCTGATATATTCACTAAACCCTTAAATTCTAAGAGAATGAATTATATTAGATATGAACTTGGAATGATAAATCAGTAGGCGATATTTATAAAACCGATCTTTATAAAACCGATCATTATAAAACTGATTATTGTGAAACCAATTTTTGTGAAACTGATTTTTGTGAAACCGATTTTTGTAAAACCGGTTTTCTTAAAACTGATTCTTTTACACCGATATACTCTAGGGTTGTTTTGTAAATTTTGTCTCCTTTAAGTGAAAGGATGTTGTTTTATCTCTTTCAACTTACTGCGTTTAAATTTTATGTTTTCTGATTTATAATCCCTAAATGATATATTAAGTCCAATCCATCCTGACCTTTCACATTCTCCATAGTCATAAAGCCTTCTACATTTAGTCACTCTCTCTCTCTCTCCAAACTTTTGACCTCTCAAAACAGCTAGAATCTGAATCTTCACCATGGAAATGACTAAGCGCACCATAGAAGAACCTCACAAATCTCCTCCTACTAAATGTCAAAAAGGTGAGACTAGTGGGAATGTGAAACCAAGATTAGAAAATCGAGTAGTTACAGCTGAAAAGGAAGTGTCTGCTGAGTGGCTTCTATCAAGAAAATCTTTTATGCTAAAGGTAATGGAATATCAAGGGTGGCTCAGTTGGTTTACCAACAATGAAAGACCCTATTATCCCCATCTAGTGTATGGTTTTTATCATCATTTTAGTATAACAATGGATGAAGACGAGGTAGAAAAGATGACATCTATAGTAAAGGAAAATTATGTTGTTTTCTCTTCAAAGGAATGGGCTGAATTCTTAGAGGTACCTCATGAAGGTGTGTATGCTGACTATCCTGGTAATATTCTACCTTCATCAAAAAAATTCATATGAAGATGCTCTGAAGGAGATTACAGGAAATAAAGAATCCAGAAGAACTGTAGCAAATGAATTTGAAGGAGAAGTGAGATTTCTTTTTATGTAAATATAGCATCAAATCTACCCAAGGAAGGTAGATTTCTCTAATGTGAAATATCAGAATGTCTTCTTGATATTTTTGTTGAAA
Source organism: Viscum album (assembly GCA_963277665.1). Classification (NCBI taxonomy): domain Eukaryota; kingdom Viridiplantae; phylum Streptophyta; class Magnoliopsida; order Santalales; family Viscaceae; genus Viscum; species Viscum album. The sequence continues at coordinate 128,892,395 of OY728134.1, read as the reverse complement.
CATGGAATAAAGGTGAATCTATACAGATATCTCATGGTTCATATTTCTAATTTTATTAATCCATCTAAGAAGGCCCCCTGATTATATAATCCGAAAATTATTTCTGCCATGTTGAAAAAATTAGACTATGTAGAAGATAGAGATGAAATGATAATTTCCTGCAGTCGTTTTTGTCTTCAAAAAGACATTCTTAAAAGGATGAAAATATTCGGGAACCTATGGAAGAGATGTTGGGTAGGAGATGAAGAAAGGCTATATGAGGAGTTCAATCTGGTTGACAATACTTCTAGATGAAAGGACCAAGTTGATCCAAGTCTTAAACCAGAAGAAGTTACTATCTATTCTGATAAGGAAGCTGAGGGTGAATTTCCTAGGGAATAAGAATCTCCTTTTAGTGATATGAGTGATCCTGATATTACTGAAAGTCCCAAAAATATGACTTATAGACATGCTATTCCACCTATGGAATTTCCTTCAGGAGAAACTATTCTAGGTGATGAAAAATAATAAGAAACTGAAGTTACTGGAGTTGAAGGTTATGTTAGCAAATTAGATGAGGAATCTAATGATGATGATGGAAATGATGATGATGATGATGATGATGATGATGATGATGGTGATGATAGTGATAATGGTGATGATGGAGGAAGTGTTGATCATGTGAGTGACTCTCTAAAAGTGGGACAACAAGTGGTTGACAGATCCAGTGGGGAATCTGTACATGGATCTGGTGATGGAATTGAGCCTGCTGATCAGTAGGCTGATTATCATAGAGATGTTGGACATGAGGACAGACTACTCTATCCCAATGCTTAAAACCAAGAGATCATTCAGGAATTGATTGATATTATGGTTGTTGGCCAGTAAGAAGAAGATTTAGTTCTACTGCCTCAAATTGAAGAAGTACCTGGTGAAGTTGAAATAGCTGGAGCTCAGGCAGAACCTAAAGTTCTATTGGTTTTTGTCCCCAGACAATGTGTTATGGACCGAGACCAAGATGAGGAAATTGATGATATTGATGTTATTCCTGAGCCTCAAAGAATAAGGGTACGAATTGATACCATTGAGCCAAGATATTGGACTTGTTCTAGAGAGTGGAATAGTAATCCAGGCTACATTATTTTCAGTTTAGAATATGAATCAAATGATTATATGATACCTCCTCCTCCTATTCCTCAAGTACATGCTGATCTCGAACCTGCTATATCTGTTCCTCTAGTCGAACCTCCACCTCAACAACCTATATCTCAGTTAGTGCCCAGTGACTATATCACCAAGTATGATTTGGAAAAGTATAAGAATGAGATATGTGATTCGGTGATAGCTTCAATGGGATCCATAAATAAAGCCTCCTCCTCAATAAGTATCTCGGATGCTGATGCAGCAAAAATTGCAAGAATAGTGATTTAGGAGATTCAACCAAATCTTATTACTATAGTTGAAACTATTATTAGACACAATACTTTGCTGAGAGAGGAAGTGAGAAAGATGATAAATGAGCTGAATTCCTTAACCTATGACTTCAAGACCTCCTTTAGTGGTGTTATGGATGTTCTTAGGAACATGGTAACCTGTCTAATCAGTGTGTATTTGAAAAATTTTAAAGAAAATCTTGGAAAAATGTTGACTGGCCCATCTAGTTCCAGGATTAGAAGAAGTGTTGCTGCTGATATGGATTCTCACAAGGGTGTAATGAGAGAGGAAATTCAAAAACTACATCTTGCTTCAGACAAATAATCCCTTGAAAAAGTACATAGGAATACAGATCTTGTATACAATATGGTCAGACAGTGCACCAATGATGCCTCTGCAACTCAGAAAGAAATTTGGGAAAAATTTGATAAGTATTTCACTAATATATATTCCAAGAATGATCTCATCAATAGTTTCAAGTTTCTGGTAAAAAATCTTCGAATTCCCCCAGTCACAGAAGTTTTCAAAAGGCAAGTTCTTCAATTGAAAGAGTTTACACCTTTACTGAGTAAATTTATGGAGAATAAGGATGACTTTGAGAAGGCAATGCAATATGGAGGAGAAATCATTAATGACTTCATCAACCTGATCAAACCATATCTGCATGTTCAGGCTGAGGCAATTGTGGCCTCTATAGCTGCTTCAATTGGTACTGCCTCTCGGGCTCCTCCTCCAATTACTATCTCTCAAGCTCTTACTTAGATTCAACCAATCATTACTGAGCAGTCTCTCAGTCGTGTGTTGTCAGAGAGAAGGTCTACCCTTGTAGCTACTGTTCCTACAGGTCTTTCTCTACCTTGTGTTGTAATCAGATCACCTCCATCCCTTGCAACTCCCAACCCTTCTTCTTCTCCATTGGATCCTTCAGAAAAAGGCAAATCTCCTCTACATCCAAAGCCTTAGTGATGGATTGTTTCTTTTTGATAGGGATTTGGTCTTGTTGTTTGTCTTGTACTCTTATTACTTTGAATGCAAATTCTTATGGTATCTTTCTTTTCTCTTATTTCCCCTTACTGATTTTCTCTTTTTGTTAATCCCAAAATGGGGAGAAAATAAGTATGGCATAGAAAATAAGGATGGAATATAAAATAAGGATGGAATATAAGTGAGGGGAGATTTGTTTTAAATAAATTCTATCAATTCTAAACTTTAGTTATATTGGAAAATTACATTAATCCATGTTAAAGCTATCTTTATTCTATATATTTTAATGTACGCCATAATTTGTGATTATCAAAAAGGGGGAGATGTTGGACACTCCATGATATTATTTTTTTTATAATCAAAAATTATCTCAATATACATATTCTACACTTTCATGAAATTTAATATCTCTATGTGAATCAATTTTTTCAAATACAAAAATATAATTTAATAAGTCAATTGCTTATAGTCATGGATAAATATGTTTACAAGTGTATTTTTACATATACTTTGATTAACGATTCATCTTGTAATGGTATATGCAAGATAGAATCTTCACAATATTTTTTGGATTCTCTAACTCATCAAAGTCCGACTCACCAAATTTGACAAACCCAAACTGAAGATGACTCACCAAAGTTCAACTCCCCAAAGTCGACACACCAAAACCGAAGATGACACACCGAATTATGACAGACCAAAGTTCGATAGATAGACGTTGACACACCGAAACCGAAGATGACTCACCGAAGTTGACACACTGAAACTGAAGATGACTCACCAAAGTATGACTTACCAAAGTCGACACACCGAAATCGAAGATGACACACTGAAGTATGACAGACCGAAGTTTGACAGACTGAAGTTGACACACCGATGTTCGACAGACGAAAGATGATATACCAATGTTATCAAATTGAAGCTAACACACTGAAGATGACTCACCGATAGATATAAATAACTGTTTCCATTTTATTAATTCAAATTTATATCTAACGGTCATATGTAGAAAAATTAATGTTTCTGACATTATTTAATGTTGTCTGTAGGAGTATTTGTAGATAATTATGAGGTACATGCACAAGAAAAGATCGTTATGTCTAAAGGATCGGGGAGTATAAAAGTCCTCATCTTATAAGTTAAAGATACAACAGTAGCAGTACATGCTGAGACATAGACTATGCGAATACAAAAAGAGAATAACTAGCACTTGAGATTATAAGAATACTGTAACAAGCTAACATCTCCAAAAAATGTCTTCAGAATACATTGAGACATTAAAGAGATGAACCTTTAACTCCCTGAAGCTAGACTACAAAAACTGGAATACCCTATTCTAAATATAAAATTTAGAAGAAGACTCAGATACTGTATTCTCAAAATTCATTGAGTCTAGAGCCTTACTTCAAAACACACAGAGAATTATTAACTCTATTCTCGTCCTTAACTCTATTGTGTTTTATATTTTCTATTTGAGCAAGGTGTATATTTTTTGTATAACACACATTGTCTCTTGATTATAACTGGAGGATATCAAACTATCCTCATACTCAATCACTTATTACATTTTGTTTCCAATGAATAACTGTGGTAGAGGTCAAGTGAGGCCTGGACAGCTGGGTGTGTTGTTGTAAACCTTGATCAAGGTTGTGGATCAAAAGTTTATTTATATAAACAGATTGGTGGAAGGTGATCACCAAGTGGAGAGGATTAAATATCTACTTGAGACAGAACCTCTTGTTAACATTGTTGTGCTAATCTTTAATTACTCTCTTTTGTTTTATCAGCTACTTATATTTTTTAAAACATAAAATTGTTTTTGATAACACTTTGATAGTTAGTTTTGGTTAGTGTGTGTGTTTGTTTAATTCAGTAGACTTGTTTCAAAATTTTAATTGGTGTTTTACACTGATTTATCTGAGGATTAATCACCCATTGAAAAACCAGTTGACCAGTTGAACATTTTCATTTCTACTACATTAATTAAGTAGGCCATTTTTAAAATTGGGGGTTTTCTTAACTATAATGTTTTTAACAGAAATATTAATTGTAACTCTATTCACCCCCCTCTTGATTATCAACTCTGACCAAAAAATTAAATAATAAATAAATAAATAAATCCTAAATAAATTAATACTGGAAGATTAAAAACCAATAGAATTTAATTTGAAAAAGGTAAGAAAATTTTCCAATAGTGAGACAAACTAACAATGTGAAGTTCCAATGGTGATAAATCTCATCAGTGATTAATCACAATGGTGAGAAATCACAATGGTGAGAAATCACAATGGTGAGAAATCACAATGGTGAGAAATCACAATGGTGAGAAATCACAAGTGTGAGAAATCACAATGGTGAGAAATCACAACAATGAGAAATCATAATGGTGAGTCATAGAAAATTATGCTCAACCGAAATTAATCATATCTAACTCATGATTGATGTTATTAATTCATTTATAATTTTAAGTCTTAATGAAAATATTAGCAATCTGATATTCTGTACCAATGTATTCAATAGTGATATCATACTTTTGAAAATTATCTCTCAAAAAGTGATGTATTATGTCAATATGTTTTGTTTTATAATGTGAAATAGGATTATTTGAAATATTTATATCACTTTTTTTATCACAATTAAAAAGTACATGTTGGAATTGATATCCATAGTCTAGTAATGTGTGTTTTATCCACAAAATTTGTGCATAGTAGCTACTTGTGGCTATATATTTAGCTTCAGTATTAGACAATGAAATTGAATTTTTGTTCTTACTAAACCAAAAAACTAGAGAATTTTTTAATAGATGACATTTTCTAGAAGTGTTTTTTCTATCTAACTTACATCCACCAAAATCAGCATCTGAATAACCAACCAAGTCAAATGTCTGTCCACTTGGATAAAAGGGTCCAAAACTCTCATTTAATTAACCTTGGACTTCCTACTATTCAAAAGTGTATAAGGGTTATTATTGAAGATATGTCTAATTAAAACTATATTGATTATATTATAGCTTTTTTTAATATCCTCTACCCAAAAGTAGATAGGTAATTCATATTCAATAAGTATAGTCTAGGATATATCTTTAAGTGTTATATTTCTTCTACAATTCCATTCTAATGTGGGGTCCTAGAATTATAGAAGTTATGTATATACCATTTTTTGAGAAAACATATTCAAAGTCTTGATTTTCTAACACACGGCCATGGTAAATTATTCGGATCTTAATTCTAATTCATCTTAAGTTTTCTATAGATCTAGAATACTTGTTAAAACAAGAACAAGCTTCATTTTTGTAAACTAAAAATAATACCTGAGCATAACAAATATAGTCATCTACTAGTACATAAACATATTGTTTCCTATTTATACTAGATACACTATATGGCCTATATAAATTCATATAAACCAACTCAATAGTTTGAAAATTTGAAACTTCTTTCATTAATTTAAAATAAATCTTGTATTGTTTCCCTTTTTATAGGGGTTACAGACATTATCGTTTGGGAACTCATGTTTGGGTCAATCCCTGACAAACTATTTCCTAGTAATATTCCTAAGTGATTGAATATTAAACTATCCTAGTCTCCTATACCAAATCCAAGATTCTTTATTAAATTCACTCAATTAGGAATCAATTTTATAAATCAAGGAATCAAGATTAACTGTACAAACATTCTCATTCCTTAAAGATGTAAATATTAAATTATTTTTGGAATAAAAAACATTACATGCATTATTTTAAAATTTAACATGAAAACCCTCATCACATATTTTTAAATGATTAGACAACTATATTTAAACCATAAAAAAATAGGACTTTTTAAATTAAAGCATAATTGGTTTTACCAATTTGGACAGGACTGATGATTTTCCCTTTAAAATTATCACCAATGAACACCATCAACTTTTTTCAATATCTTGAAACATGATTCATCTCCTATCATATTCCTTGAACAAAAACTATCAAATTACCATAGAAATTTATATGATTTATTCAATTAACTTTCCAAAAAAAGAAATTATACATGAAATGATTTTGGTACCTAGATTTTCTTGGGTCCCGATGTGTTATAAATTAAAGATTTTGGAACCCATATTTTCTTAATGGGTTTAATGTGTGCAGATTATAATATTATTGAAATAAAAACTTTATTAGGTACTTTATAATAATAACTAGAAGTAGTGCTTTCATATTTTTATTTAGACACAAATGTGCTCTTAACTATTCTTCTTTTTCAAGGTTGGTATCCTAAACCTATAAAATATTTTGGAGCAATAAGATTTATTAATATTTGAGTTATATTTTTTCTTATTTTATTAAATATTTCCAAATACATCTTAAGATGATCATTCACAATTTAAGTTCAGTATTCTCCTTTAACAACTGAGCATTTTTTTTCTTTCTCAATAGTAATATTAGATTAAGTATTAGTAGATAAAGCATGTTGTTTCTTTTGGAATTTATATGTATCTTTAAGTTCATTAAATGTGTCCTCAATCATATTATAACATTCAATAATTTATTCTTGATACATATAATATTCATTTTTTTCACATTTATATTTATCAAAATTCAGAACAGATAAAGAAGTAGATACACTAGGTACCTTAGAGGCCTTTCTCAGGAAGCACATGTTGTCTTGGTCAAACTTCTCTTAAAGAGTAGAGTTTGAGTCACTAGAGCTATCTTTAGAGGTCATCCAAGTTTCATTAATGTATTTCAGGAATTTTTTTATCCTTGACCTCATATTTCTTTTTTTATTTTAATTTTGGATAGTCTATTTTACATGTCCTTTGTGCTGGTATTCATATAAGGTTACCTCATTTTTATTGTGATCCTTTTTCCCATATTTATTCTAGTTGAATTTTCTATCATACTTTACTTTGTAACAAGGTTTTCTAAATAATTTCGTTTTCTTATAGGTTTTTTAACATCCTCTTTCCAGATGGGCTATCTCCTCTTCATTTTCTGATGGTGATTCATCATCACTAGAACATTTGGATTTCACTTTTTTCTCTTTCTTTTGAATGCAGTAGACTTAAAGGTACTGAATTTATTTTTCAATAATCGTATTCTTCTCTATTTACTTTCAAATATTACTCATACATCATCAAATTTACAATTAATTCCTTAAATGGAAGTTTTATAATATCACAAGATTCTCTGATTGATATAGAAGTCCCACTCTACCTTTTAGGAAGACATCTGAGAAGTCTCATAATCTAATCCTTATCAGATACTATATTTCATAGGGATCTCATAGAGTTCACTTTTTCATAAAACCTAAGATACTATATAGAAATTAAATCATCGGGATTTATCCTAAAAGTATAATATTTAATAATATATGTATCCAATATCATCTCTTTGACATCAATTGTTCCTTCGTATGAAATACCTAAAGTATCCATATTTTAAAGGCAATCTTACAAGAAGAAATTCTATTAAAATCTATATATCCTAAGGCACAATAAACAATATTTATGGAATTTTAATTATTATTATAAGAATAATTATTATCCCCATCCCATGTAACTATAGTAGTTACCGGGAATTTGTATATATCCTATATAGATGTCAAAATATCAAAACACATACTCTATATATACATTTTATTCTTTATCTTCCATTGAGAATAATTAATTTTATTAAATAGATTATTTCTATTGGTATTATAAATCTCTTGTATATTATCCATTTAAATAATTAAATTTAGAACTAATATAAATTTAATATCTTTGAAGCACAACTAAATATTACAGTTGAAAATGATTTGAAAAATTTTGATACCAAATCTTACACCAATGATACCAAATATTAGTCAGATTAAGTGTCGCAAGAGGGGGGTGAATTGGGTACCCAATAATTTTTTTTCCAATAAATAGGTTTAAATAAAATCCCCTAATTACTATAAAATGGTCTAGTTAACAAAAACAGTTGATAAATATAATACTTCACCTTTTATAGGAATTGTAAATGACTGATTTAGTCTCGGTTAAAAAAAATATAATATTACTTTAACCTTTCAATTCAATTTTATCAATCAAAAAACTTATATAAACACTAATTAAAGATAAATATCAAATTAGTGGTTTTTTACAGTTTAAAATAGATTCCGTTTTAAATCATAGAAATAAAACAAACAAAACACATTGTGGAAATAAATACAAGGGGTTCAGTATCAAGAAGAGACATAATACTTTCCCCTTAGAAATCACCCACTACCAAGAATTTTATATAAAATAAACTTTGATCCAAAACCTGGAGTAGTTATAAAACAGCAATTCTATTTTAGTTTCATAGTGACCTCTTCCACAATAATTGAGGAAGTAAAAAATTTTACATTTCACATAAGGACCTCTTTCATAGTAATCGTGGTAAACAAAAGTAAGAAGTATTTGAGATGATATCTAATTTTCTTCCAGTTTAAATAATGAGATATTTTGTGTGTTTGTATAAATATAGAGTATACACACACTACTCATAATGTAAACATAAATAAAAAAAAGATAAATAAAAATATGTAAAAATATTATGTTTCCCTATATGATATGTTATGTATCTTTTAACTCCTTAAGTGTAGTTATAAATGAGGCTTTATTTGAGTTTCTAAAACTTGTAGTAAAACAGAGTGTAATCAACACTTTTGTTCTGACTATCTAAGTATATTGTATTTTTAGAATGCTTTAATTATTCTTTAGTCGGTGACTGGTAAATATTCTTTGATTAAGTCACAACAACATTCAATTTATCTTATAGTGATCAGTTATATCTCTCTGTGTATGCATATATTTTCTTGTATATTTTCCATGAATCTGCATCAATTTTTCATGAGATAGTTTTCTTAATATTTTAATAGTTATATGAAAAAACAAAGAGAATCATCTAGATATATTGCATCATCATACTCAGGGATAAAACTTTCTTTAATGCATCTCTGGAAATAGATTAAAGAAAAATGATTAAAATAATCAATCACATTAATTTAAATAATTTAGCTATTAGAAAAAATTAATTAAAAAAAATATAATAGTTGTGGTGAGTATTTTGGAATGGTGACAAGTATCTAGTGGTGTCTTGATCTTGTGGTGACTAAGTCTGGTGGTGAGTTAGGCTGGTGGTAAGTCAGGATGGTGATGAGTCAGACTAGTGGTGACTCAACACTTTACCAAATTTCCATCCTGGTAGAAGGTCACCTCAATGATGACTCAGGTATGATGGTAGGTGTGTTAAACACTTTTTCAAATTTCTAGTCCAATGGTGAGTTTTCCTCTGGCGGTGAGTCATTCCATACATTACCAAATTTTTGTTTGGGTGGTGACTCATAACTGACGGTGAGTGTTTCCATGACTTTTCCATTTTTCTGCATTAATGGTGATTTCTCCACAATGGTGAGACATTATCTGATTGTGAGACATTCTTTGTGGTGATGCATATCTTGGTTGTGAAACTTATTTGCTAGTGATACATTCCCTTAAGGTTACTCAATCTAAACAGTGATTCATATTTAGCCAAAGTTTTACAAACTAATTTATAATGTAAAATATTATTGGAAAACATAAGTCAAATTAATTAAATAATAAAAATGATTTATGGATCATTAAAATAGGTGTGACAACATTAAATAATTCGCATTCAAAAGTGTGTTCTCATAACACCCCAAATCACCACCCCTATCAGTAAAGGGTGGTGCATAGGTGATGATGATCAGTGTGAAGCTTGGATCTCTAGGTAGTGTCATTTTTCACTTCCTATATCATGCTTTATAAATTATCACACTATTTCTAGATGTTTTTGATCACAACTCCAAAGAATAATAATGAAAAATATCATAATTTTATTTACAAAATATAAACAGAATTACAATGTGTGAAAATGGGGAAGAAGGAGGAGGGAATAAGTTCCCATATTTAAGACTAAGAATTTATTCTCATGTATAGGGATGGTGTAACATAATAAAGATAGATACATTTATTCAAAAATGAAAACAAAAAAAATAGTGACAACCTAAACTAATATGTAATTAAATCCATATCGCACGCTCACAAGTTCTTGTCACTAGCTCCCATTAAAGCTCAGTTGTGGGTTGAAATATTCCCCTGAAAATTCTACAACCCCGGATGATCAATATATATTTTATGTAATATCACAATCAATTCACAATCCTAAATAATCTTAAAAATATTCTAGTTTTTTCTCTCATAAACTTCATGGAGTTATTATTGACTTTGTTTTTTCCGTTTTATCATTTCAAGCACCGTAATATATTTAATTGTTTTTATTTTGGCCTTATACAACATGTTCTAGTATTCCTTCCATAGACCATATAAACTAGTTAACCCTTTTATAGCCTCATTAATAATTTTCTAGTATTTTCCTTGAATTAGATTGGCTTCAAATAGTAGTTGGATTCATTTATACCTAAAAGAATATTTTTTCTTTTCCAGCTATGCTCAAGGCCATGGAATGAAAGTTCTAATAAAAAAATGGAAATTATGAAGTTTTTATTCTTAAAATTCTAAATATTTATTTATATTCCTCTAAATTATGGCTAAATCTATTAATATTTTCTTTGTAATTTAAGATTATATCTTTAATAGGTCATTTGTAATAGGTAACACACTACTGAACCTAAAAGGTTGATACATTCATGATATTTAGTGATATTTTAGTAGTATATGATACATTTTAATACACCTTTATCAATATATATCATTAATTTCTTAAAGAATATAAAATTTACCCTTCTAAAATTTCATAACCTCTAGAATGGGAAGCCTGGGGTACCTTATCATCATTGCATCAAACTTTTAAATAAGAAAAAAAATCATCTAGTGAAAAAACATTATTATTGGATTTCATTCATCATTAAAAAAATAAAATAAAAATATTCCCTAAAATTAAGGTCAATATACTAAGATTAGTGACCTTATAATTGTTGAATATTTACCTCGGCCACATCAATTCATCACTATACTGTTTTCAGTGTCTGTTACGATTTGAATTTTCAAAAGGTTTTGTTTGATTCCAGATGGTGAATCAACTTCAATCAGACAAATTATAGCTTTGAGATTATATTATTAAAGCTTTTTCATACAATTTATTGGATGGAGTTGTATAAATTAAAGAAATTGATATTTCATATTCACCTTTCCCCAGATGCCACTTGAATTTAGATGAGATTCAATCAATTTCAGAGCTCCAATATAGTTATTGATTGATTTAGTTTCTACTTCAAATGGAAAGGCTCGAGGGTTTAGTGGATCAAGAGTGGTGGATATATATATATGGTGATACTATGTAATTTGTAGGAGGCATGTTCAGAGTTAATTGTCTTGACAACAGAGGTGTTTTATGGATTCAAGGCATGGGTACAGTAGTAAAAAATCTTCATAGTGGATGGTGGTGTGGTGCTTCATGGTAGAAAAACATGTGAATGTACAATTAGCACAACCCTCCATGATATAAGGTGGATGGATTAATGGTAGAAATTATCATAGAAGAATTATTTTTCAATTCATAATATATAAGGATTTAGGACATAGTATAAGAAGACTTCCAGGTAGTAGTATTTTTTATTTGTTTTTCATGGTAGTATGATGTGATAGTCAGTCTCTTTTATCAATTTTTCCTATTATTTGCATTCCAAAATTCATGGTCATATGGTGAAATGATCAAAAATTTATTTTAATAAAATCTATCACAGCCACAGGGGACAAAAAATAAATAAAACTTCAGAGTTAGTGAAATTATAAATTGATTTCAATAAAAAAAATCAATGAATTTTCCCCACATAAAAAATTATTTCTAGAATATATGATAAAAATAATTCCATATAAATTTATTTAAAATAAAACATGAAATTAATGGAAGGTTTTTTTTAGTAAATTTAAAGTCATCAAGATCTGACAAAAAATGCTTGTTCTTAAAAAATGTAGAACCCTCCTGGAGAACAATTGAGAAATTAAAACACCAAAACACATATTTTTAATATATTTTCAATGAATGCCGATTACATATTCATTTTGGAATAAAATAAAAAATTATCTATTAAAATAACATTTCATCATAAAAACACCATTATTTCACTAAAATAGATATAGAAAATTTTCTAAAGCACGGGCCATATCAAATTCCCCCATACTTAATCAACATCACTCTGGTTAATTCAATACATTTTGTTTATTTATAAAAACTTTTAAAATTGATTATAAGGTTTATGTTCAAATACATATCGAAAGTAAGGAAATTAATAGGTTCATTCATTTCTAAAAATTATCATGCCTCCTATATGAATTCTTGAAAGTACCCTAGTTCAACCCTAGTTCAAATTTCATTTCAATGAGTATAGACCAAAGAGATTCAAGTAGAATTAAATCTATAACAAAAAACATAGCAAATTTGCATTCTCTCTAAGGTCTCATTGTAATACATGAGATTCAATTATAGCAAGTTAATAGTATATTTTAATAAAACTATAATAAAATTAAAATTCCAATATTTCATGGCACAAAATTCTAATTTTATAAGATGAATATCAATTTTGAAATTACTTGGTCAAAATAAATCTAGAATGAGTTTGGGAAATTTTTCCTTGTAAATAAGCTTTATAAATGATTGAAAATGTATCATTTAACTAATACTACTTCTATTTTTAATAATTTTTAATAATATTTATAATTATCCATGTATTTATTATCAATTTTATAGAAATAAAGATAAGATTATCTATAATTAAAAAGGAATATTTTTTATAAATTTTTTTTGAATGCATAATGTCATTCCATTTTAATTAATTAAAATAATATTTAATAATGAATAGTTTAAACTAAATTTATATTATATATAAATAAATTAATTTAAATCCATTTAATGATTATTACTATTCATATAGTTGATATAATATCAACTTACACAAGAAAAATTCATTTCTTGAAAAATAATCTTTCGACATGTTTCATGTGTTTATTATTAAATTAAATTATGAAACTTATGTGAATTTAATTTAATAAAATTTAGTATATATTTATAATCATAATAATTAAAATTCATTAATAATTAGAACTAAATGTTTTTATCATAATTAATAGTAGAAATGTTAAAAATCAATAACTATGGTTGAGGTCAAAACCGGTTTACTGGAAGTTAATCTATAAATATAATGGAAAATGACCAAAAAAACTTGATGAAACTCAATTTTTTCTAAGAAAAGATAATTATCTTCACCAATCTCTTTCTTTTTTACTTCTTCTTTTACCACCTTCATTTATTTCCTAATAATTACAATATGATAACACAAGTATCTACCATATACTGAGATTTTATAATTTTTATTTCATAATATGTATTCATCTCTTTCTCCATCAAATGGGGAACCAAACCATCACTTGTGTGTAAGATAGACTACCACCTCGTGAATTGATGTAATTTGGTTTCCATCACTAACTCACATGGATAGTCTTAATTATGGAACCAATGAGTATATAAGATAATTATGAAATAATATTTATTCATTAAATTTAATTTATCATATACTTCCTTACCCTTTCACCCATTGAGGAAATGATAATGTCACATGTGCGTACATTCAGCCTACCATCTCCACAAAGTCATGTGATTCATCTTCCATATATAAATTTAAAGAATTATTATGAAAATGTATATATTAAAATAATATGATATATATAACTTTAATATCATTATTGATATAATGTAACTATATCCTATACAAAATAATTGGAACTTACATGGAAAAACATGTATGATAAAATAGAGTAGTTAACACATAAAACAATAATAATAATAATAATAAAATATTATTAACGATTGAGATATAAGATGTTATAATATGATAATATATAATATTATAAATATAAATATAGTTTTATTATAAATTAATAACATGTTTAAAACCATTATATAGAAAATTAAAGCACATTTAACTAAAGGGAAGCGTTATATAAGGTATTTCATCTCAATTTCCACTCCATTGAGAAATATTTAGTATTATGCACCTATATAGTTTTATATGGTTTATATACTACCCATATTATATATTTAATATGAATAATTATAAATTCATTATGATTAATATTTAAATTTAATTTTATTCTTTCAATGGGTTACAGTTTAAAAGTTACCAAAGAGGTAAGTATTTATTTTAAAATCTTATTTTTTAGTATAGTCTTAATTTTCACTAAAGGAGTATTATAATAAATCCTTTATAAAATAAATATATTTTATTATAATATAGGTATTTAAGTAATTTCCATATTTTTTTAAAAAAATTTCTTCTCTCTCGAACATTAATAAAGAAAATAAATGTTTAAAATAAATTACAATCATATTTATTTTTAAATCAGATATATTTTTCTTCCATGTCCATATTCACTACAATAAATAGGGCTTTTAAAAGTGCAAAAAACTGCCATTAACAATGCTAGGAAAGCACTATTAATCGTGGTAATGATAAAGGGGGGCTCCCCTTTAACAGTGCTAAAAAAGTGCTGATAAAGGTTACCCTTAATCCGTACTAAAAAAAGCACTCATAAATGTCCCCCTTTATCAACGCATTTTTAGTGCATATAAAGGAAGCCTTTATCAACACTTTTTTGAGCACTAATAAAGGCCCCCTTTATCAGCGCTATTTTGAGTGCTGAAAAAGGTCACCTCTATCATCAATATTTTGAGGGCAGATAAAGGCCCCCTTTATCAGCACTCAATTAGCGCTGAGAAAGGCCAAGTTTTCTGAGCAAATCCAACACCTGCACAGAACTTGCAAACCGAAGACAGCACCTGCACACACAGCACAAAACAGCAACTGCACACAAAATAGCTGCACAAAACAACACTTATACACAAACAAAGAATTGAAGAACAAAATAGCACACACAAGAGTTTCACAAACAATGTTATATACATTTAATTGAAATCATGAATACAGAAACACACACTGATATATACATTTCAAATAATGTTTTATATGGTTACAATTACAATTATCCAACAAACAGTTAAAAACATTAATGTTTCATCCTTTTTGCATCTGTGATCCCCTCTCAAAAATTATTGTCCATGGTATTAGTTGTCTAACATAGTATCCCATCTCAGGAAAAAAATTCCACCTATATAAGACAAAAAATATTATGTTATTAATTAAATAATGAAAAAAATTAAACATTAATATGAAATAATACATTAATAAACTGTCAATTTTTAATAAAAAAAGACACATTTGGGTAGTTAGGGGACATAAGACTAGATGATACTTGATACCTGACCTTGATATGGGTAGGTAATTGGCCCTGATAATTTACTAGAGTAATGAAAAGGGAAAAAAATCCACAAAGTACCACAATTAATGATTTGGAGAGGTTTCTTATTGTATGGACTTTCACACTTTCTCTTCTTAGTCCTCTTAGAGGAAGGAACTTCAAAAGATAACTTGAGGTTCCAAAGGTGGTGCTAATGGAGACACAAATGGTGTTTCCTTTGGATCAGAAACAACAACATCCATGAGCTCCATTTGACGTGGAAATCCCTGATCATCAGTATCTCAGTCACTTTTTGAAACAACTTTGGCCACTATGTCCCTGGGAAAGTAAACTTGAGAGGTGGGAGGTGACCAAATTTTACTATCCTTTTGAAATATCCAAGATAAAAAAAAGTTCACCATAGTCCTAACAATATCAAAGAATATATGAAAGTGATGAAAAACATATCTTACCACTTCACTAGATCTATCTTAGTCTCCCTTATCTTCACTAGTTACCATTGTGCTATGAATTATCATTCTCTAAGCTAGGGGTTTGTAATAGTATTTTCCATTGACAGAATGAATCACCACACTAAGTTCTTGGAGAAGTGATTTGACTTCAATGGGATTTTTTTCATAGAAGATTCCTTTGGGAGCAATCACACTCCCAAATCCCTCTAACTCTATTTCCACTTGAGACAAAACTCTCCAGACCTCTATGGTCAATTTATTCCTCCTCTAATTGTCCTAGTATTGGAATGTGATGGGAAACACCACCATAATTAGCGCATATCACCCACTAAATAGAACTTCTTTCATAGGAACCCCATACATTGTAACCAAATCTATCGGCACCCTCCTTTTTGATGGAATTGGATATAAGTGCCTCATTTGCTTCTAATACATCTAGATATCTTTCGGTATTCTAGAAGAAGTTTTTTTGTTTGGAATCTAACTTTTTTATGATTCTATATCCCCTATTTCCTCTTCCTCATTCACTATTAGAAGATCTATGTGCTTTAACACTAATGGAGCCAACTGACCATTCGATTATGATCGGACCATGGTATCGACATAAGCCTTGTAGATACCAAATCCCACACTATCTAGAGAGAAGTTCACCCAAACCTATGTTTCCTATTAGGTGAACATTATAAAAAATTTGTGAGCCACCATGGGATGCAAATCTAAACGGATGTGGGGAGGAGTGGGGAATTTATCTGAATGCACTGAACTATCTCCCAAAGTGGTATAATGCATACCACTCATATAATATCATTTAGTTAATCCAAGTGGATAAAACACCCTCACATATGGCTAAAATATAGGCTTAGGATATAGGATCACCCTTTACATTATGGGTAATTTCATAGGTTGGTGCTCTGTATGGTATAAAAAAACTGACCACATCGGTTCACTTTTCTCTTGATCTCCTAGTTCTTTAGTGTGATTAGCCCGACCCTGCTGATAATTTATAGAAATTTACTAAACTGGTAACTTGGAATGTTGTGAGTATTAAGTAACTCATATACACAAATGAGGGCCCCCCATCCAACCCCACCGTAGTGGGAAGGGGATGAATTTACTCATCATACTTGTCTCCTAAAATCATTGCATCATAGATCATCTTAATGTCCCATATACTGATGTAAAACTCACCATACATAAAATGAAATGTGTTCATGTATTGACTCTATAAAATGAACAAGTCTACCATCAGAATTTTGTGACAATAAGTAATGGTTTGGTAAGCCTAAATAGATTCATAAAAACCTATATTTTTCAGTTCAACAACAAACTTTGTGGCAGTACACTGAACCAAGGTGGGACAACCCAGGTTCATCCCAAAGTTTCAACCTGGTCGAATAACCCATCCAAATAACCAAACAAAATTATAATTTGATATATAATTCTACATTTTTTATCTGTAAATAAGGGTTTTAAGCTCTAAATCATGTTAGAACACTTTAAAATCAATCCACATAGGCTAAAAAATTAATTACATGACTTGTTCAAAGTCATGTGATCACATGACCATAATAGGATCACATGATCAAATGAACCTAGCAGATTAAAATTATTACACGACCCTTGAAGCTTTATGCGATCATGTAAATAATACAAGAATACATGATACATGGTTCATGTGAATTACTTTGATTATGTTATTTGTTTATGGGATTTGATCATGTGATGAGATCACACGATCAGTTCACATGAAGCATTCATACAAAGGATCTTATGTGACATGATCACATGAAGATGTTTATGTGAAGTAGATAAAAAACCTAAGAGTTATCATAGAGCTATGAAGTATTGAGTCATTAGTGAAATAGATTTTCTATTACTCTCATATCTATAATAAATTTCACAGAATACCAAGAGTATATTATAATACTAAATGAAAAATATAATCCCAAGGGAATCAGAAAGGTATTGAATTCCTTATAACAAATTCCTTTTTTCTTAATCTTGAAATTGTATGTGAGGTGTGTATGCATATGGGCATTGATGTGATGCAGGTTCTATATGGGGTGTGTAGGCACCCAAATTTTGATGGGCATGCATTTGTATATATGATGTGGGTTTATTTGAGCAATTGTTGAGATGCAAGATCTATGGATAATGATTTTACTATGAAAACATCTATATTACCTATGTGATTGAGCAGACACAACGTCTTTTCTCTTCCTAAAAGGGCATGTCACATTGACAGAAATCTTCTAAAATAAACTAACCCTCCAAAGAATAATGAAAATCAAATCAATGTTTCATTATATAAATTTTCATTAAAATAGACATATTATATCGTAACACTTCCTTTACATCTTTACAAATGATTTCTTTGGTCCAAATATAATCTAATTACAAAACTAATGATTCTTTGTGCACTTTACTACTCTTTCTTAACTACCACTTAGCATTGTATCTGATCTAAACTTATGATATAGCATCTCAGTGATGCTCTCATCCAACACCATCTCTATGATATCATAGAGATGGTGTCTGATGAGAGCATCAAGGGGAATCCAGATCGGAAGTTCAGATCAAATGTTATGCCAAGCGGTAGTTAACCAACAATAGTGAAGAATCCTTAGTTTTGTTATGAAATTTTTGATTGGTGCACAACCAATATTATTCCAACACACTGCATCACTATAAATAGCTTCATAAATCACCAAAATATAAAATATAAATGATCTATTCCATAATAGTTTAGGTCTAGTGCTTTTGGAAACATGGAAACATAAAGAACTAGTTCATAAGAGTCTCTCATTAAGTTATGATTTACTAGAAAGATAAATCATTTTTAAAACCATTCTTCATAACCTAAGGACATAAAACATAATAAAGGGTGATCATATATGATCAATAAATGTAAACAAGGGAGATATCAATGATCATATAAGGATAAAATAAGTAGTAGGAATACACCTTCATCCTATTTTTTACAATCTTCAGTCATGTGTGTAACCATTCATTTCAAAACACATCTATATCATCTTGTGAATATGAGTTTTTGTGATAGTCATGGTAGTACTAAAAAATTATAAATAAACAAAGTATTGATAAATATTTTAAATGAACTCATAATTATTTTTGAAAATACCTCTTTAGGGATGGAAGTTTATTGATGAAATATGATTTCTTTCATAAATTTACAAACATAATAACTACAGTCCTTTCCAATTTTTTGTTTTAGACACTACAGAAAAATTGAGAAAAATAAGTAATTTGTTTTGATATGTGTTTGGATACTATAATCTTTTTATATATACCGGGATATTTTTTCATTTGAATATCTTGTAGGCATTCTTGGATTTGGCCCCGGATTCATACCATGAAGTAGACAATATTAATACACAGCTCTATTATAACAGAATACTCATAAAAAGATAAGATAAATTATATAACTAGATGTTTAGTTCTAAAATGTTGGATCTAGTGTATTACAAATTGACAAACGACATCATGTGTGGTAGGTTTGTTGCATATCCATGCATTGAATCTAGAAAATAAATCTTTGGAGTATCCAAATCGACTAAAATCAGCATCCAATGCTGCTTAAAACCACAAAAAGGAATAAGTAATTAAATATATGAAAATATAGTTGATTTTATTAAATTGTAGAGTTCTACCCCTGCATCGTTGGTATTAAAAGAGTATGTCATCAGTAATTTTTTTTTCAAATGATTTGAGTAGGGATGAAATTATTTCATCCTCATTATCATAATTTATTTCTTCTTTTGAAGAGGTGATGTGAGGACTAACGAGTCCAAATTTTTTTCATGGGGAAATCCATTCAATTTTTTTTCATATATATGCCTTCGAAAAATATGAAATTTATTTAGACATAATTATCTTAGTATATCAGATTTTTTAAAATAAAATCATGAAAACATACCTCATGTATACATTTACAAATGAGGTGCCTAGCCATTCATACTTGAGGATTTCATTTACATTTTCAGCACTAATGAAATCTGATTTTTCCTCTCCATACATGTTTTTTTCAAAATCGACTGTGAGCATTGTATTCTATAAAATTTGCATCCACATGAGCCTTAAATTATGTTAAATGTGGATATAAAATAGGGGGTAAAGGTGCTCTCAGTAGATCCTTTCAATCGGTTAGTTGATCCTTGAGATAGTTTTGAGCTGATATTTCAATTCACCCCCTTATATTTTTTGTTCTGTAATAACATTCATTAGTTAATACCTTTTTCATTAAATGTTAACGGTTTAGATTGAAAAATAAATTGGAAATGGATAACTCCTTATCAGCATGTTTTTTTGCAGGAATTAACAGTCATGCAATGAATTTTCCAACAAATTGTTCAACTGTATGAATGTATTCATTTTCATTTGGAATAGGTAGCTCAACACTCGGCTCATTAGCTACATTAATCGACACTCTGACATGATCTGTTGGAAGTTTTCTATATTGTAGCATGTTTTTCTTCATATTGAACACTGTTTCCCTCGCTACAAGGCGATAGGTGGGAGTTGATAGATATAAATCACAGTCATTTTTACCTTGTAGAATATTATTACAAAAAGGTATCAGTGTCTATGTGATTCACATTTCACAGAAAAAATTATTATAACATTGATTACCTCACCTAAGTCAGGTTTTGAGGGGAATGGGTTGCCTAAAAGCTGGGGGAGGGGTGGGATCTTCATGCACGAGTTGTTGTTGAGTTGGTTCTTCACTTTTCCTCCCCCTATAAAACATTCTACCATATCTCTTTGGTATTGTAATTATTATTGAAACATAGCTATTGTTTCTCTAATATTTTTCATTTCCTCAGTTTTATCCTCCGCTTGTTTTTATTTCTAAAAATATATTCGGGGTGTCACCCCAAAACTCACACATCTGACGCGGCCATACTTTTCTGGTTGGTTCAAGGTCGTTGAAAGTATGTCTTCATCTGGTGCGGGTGTGGTTGATTCCTATGACTATGTTAGATAGAAAATATATAAAAATAAGTAGTCAGTTTTATGTAATAGTTATTTAAATCAAATCAAATTTATATTATGTCATACTTACACATGTTTCCTGCACTTTTTGTGTTTTTTCATCTATTAGTATCTTCTCTTTATTTGCACAAGCCTCCTTCCATAGCATATGGATTGGGATGGAAGTTTCTTTCGATTAAGATTCCTAAATATGCATATAAATAAGGGAACATGGTTATGGTGTTTTTTTATGTCACATAAAAGTATTACTGTAGATTTAAAATACATACCAATATTTTTCCAAGTGAAGTGCACTCCATCCTTACCTTATAGTAGGGGTACGCTGGTTTTGTGGCCCATTTTTTATTTTCAGCACTTAGTTGTTATTTCATAAATAAAAAACTTTCAATCAAAGTGATGAATACATGCAACATCAAATAATGTATTACCAAACACAATGTACCTGAAAAGTCTGCTCCCAACGATGGTTGTTAAGCATCATACAACATAACACTTGAATCCCACAATAATTTTAAATCTTTGATCAATGGAGCCAAATAAACATCAATATCATTACCCATATGTTTTGGTCCTGATATAATTATAGATAACAAGATTTATTTTCATTTCATGCATAACCATGGTTGTAAGTTATAATTTACCAATATAACTGGTTGTTTACTATTACTGCTACTTTGAAAACCAAAAGGATTCACTCCATCTTTAGATAAGGCAAGACGAAGGTTTCTCTGCTCATTTCCAAATTCAAGATACTCATGATCAATTCTCTTCCACTAAGGTGTGTTTTTCAGGTGATATAGTTTCCTATATTTAATTCTTTTATCTTCATGCCATGTTAATTGTATTGTAGTCTCATGACTTCCATATAGGTGCCTAAACCTAGAAATGATTGGAAATTACCATAAAAATTTCATAGGACTGGATTCATCATTCTTGTATCAAGAATAACCACACTTTTGGTATTATTTAAGTGATTGGTGGTCCTTGAGAAACAATATATAGTCATTCAGGTAGGAAGTTATTCTTTCATTGATCATACCCATCGACCGTAGCATTTGTTTGGAATCGTATGTTCGGATCGAGAGCTCATTATATTCTGGGAGAATTTTATTCAGGAGAGAAAGTAGTTCCTTAAAACTGTCACCACTCCACCCATTGCCTGCTTTCAAATTATACAGCTTCAGTACGGCTGACAATGCTGTATATTTATTGCAACCAGCATACAATGGAGTCTTTTCACAAATCTTTAACTTCTCAAACAATTTTGGGTAATCACGAAGTTCATCTTCAACTATCCTTGTCATTTCCTCAATATGATCTTCATCATCATTCACATAAGTAATCACATCCTCCATGCGATCGTCTTCATTATTCAGGCTTGTAATCATATCATATGATCCATAAAACGCATTGTTATCCTAGACACTACCTACATTCAATTTTCCCCTTTTTTATTCCAACATGTATAACTTTGATATATTCTCTGACAGATCAGGTGTTCTTCCAACTCCTCTAGACTAATTTTTCTTGAATAAAAACAGTGTAAAAATGGACAATGTATTTCAGATGGTTCATATGAATAATCTTTGGATAACTTGATAAACTCTTTCACACAATCTTCATACTCTTTTGTCAAATTAATGGCATTAATACATTCTTTATTTGTATTCATCCTATTTGATATAGTAATATTAATATTTAACCAAATAATTACACAAAATATGTTCAACTAGGGTCATCATCCAATTTATGTCAATGGAACTAGCTATGGTAAACAATACCCTTACCTCTCCATGCATTACTCAGGACTAAAGTAAATCACAGCCATCTACCCAACCACCTAATCAATGGAACTAGCTATGATAATCTCTTTCACTAGAATGTTTTAGTATCCCACATGTGATATTTATGCATTGTTTTAAACCTCTTTTATAGTGTTTCTCTAGAAACATAACTTATCTAGTTAATAACTATAGTACTAAACTAATAGATGGTATGATTCTCAATAGAGTTCTTGTGGGTGGAATTATTCATTACATGTGTTATTATGGTTATTTGACTAGGGTGTCTATAAATTATCTCATAGAGCCTTCTAGTGAATTGGTTTTCTAAGATTCAGTGGAATTGAACTAGTTACAAAGTGGTGGTGCCATTGAAATGGGTAAAGTTTAGATTGATATTCAATGGGGGAAGAACTAAAACATGGAAAACAAATGTAATAAAAATCATTCCAACAACGACAACACCATACAAACACACAATTGTGCTCACAATTGCAACACCATACAAACCAAACAATCACAATTTCAGATTTTACAAAGAATCCCTTATTCAAATCTATTTTTTAATTAAGGGGTTATCACAGAAGTTTTATCATCCTAGGGAATTCATTCATTAGTCATTATAATTAAATTACAAATTTTTATATTCAAATGTTCAACAGGAACCAACCAATATGCAATTCATTTAGTGCACAAAAAAGACCACCAACGACCACGATTTTCAACAGGGTGTTTAGCCCGTAAATTTCTAAAGATAAACAACAATATCAAATAGTAATAACATGCGAACAAGAGGAGATTAATGAGTAAGAGGAGAAACCTCACCGTGAAGGTGTTATTAAGCATGCAGTAGAGGTGTGTTCACGGTAAAGGAGAGGTGCGTGTCAAAGAAGATTTCCTACTAAAAATAAAACATAAAATGAGAACTCACATGTTAAACAATTCTATTGCTCAATAGTGGGATTTTATTTTCAATCTATGATATTTTCTTTCTGTTTATTTATTTTTTGCATATCTGCTATTTTCCTATATGTTCAACTTATGAATGGGACATGTATTCTTTTCAGGAGAAATATCATTTTTAATTAATCTAATTTAGGGATAAAATATTCAACATTAATTGTAATTTTTTCCAAGGGATCATTGTTATCCCGTAGGGATCATAAATTCCAATTAGGTTAGTGGAAAGTCAGGTTAGTTGTTGGTTATGATAGCAGCTTGGGCCATATCATTAAATTTCCAATTGTAATCGACCCATGTCCATTTAAATATAGAATTTGGGGGGAGGGGTCAGTCATTAATATATAAAAGGAATAAGAGAGGTAAAAATTATCCTAGGCTATCAAATATAAGTTATGAAAGATGAAACATACACTGGATGAGGGAGAACCACCCAAGAGGAGAGGAGGGGGAGGTTAGTATAGCACGGAGGTATTATAAACTTATGTTTTTTCTACGTTACTAAGGCTATTACATTCTCTCATAGATCATGTCTGATTATTGCTGATTGCTCACTATTGTGAATATTTTCCATTATTATCATAAAGATTTATTCTAGGACTCGTGTTTACATTTTATGAATGATTTCCTATAACCCTAATAATTTATGTTTTTGATCTCATAACCTTATTCATATACTATTATCATGATTGATCATTGATTGATATCACCTAGGTTTACCCTTATTTATCATTTTATCTATCCCTTTATTATGTTTACCATCCCCAGGTTAAGAAGAATAGTTTTATATAGGGTATACCTAAGAAGTGTTGTATCTGGGATATATTGAATATATTTCATGAAATAAAAAGATTTTGTATCAAGTATTCATAAAGATTAAACCATTATGATTCTGGTGTGTATCATAATTATTTGTATTTAATATTCACCTAACATTTTTTAGTATTTATGAATGAAATGTATGGGTCACTATATGGTACCTGAAAGATCGTTTGTTCCACCCAATGTTATCAACTCCATAGCATGCATCTGAACTCGCCTAGGTCCTTTACCTCACTAATCCTAATGAAAACTACTTACATGGATACATGTAGCTTAATTTACCTAAGGGTGAATATCCCCCACCAACTAAATATTCTTTCTATCCCCTAAAAAATTGATCACCTTGTTAAAAATCATAATGAATTAGATTAAATTATTTCAATTTTTTA
This sequence comes from Viscum album, assembly GCA_963277665.1. NCBI lineage: Eukaryota > Viridiplantae > Streptophyta > Magnoliopsida > Santalales > Viscaceae > Viscum > Viscum album. Next base: position 128,867,309 of record OY728134.1, on the reverse strand, counting down.
ACATGAATTGGGTGGGAAGATCTATGATGGCCACTTTGGAAGGTTTTCATTTGAAGAGATAATGAACGTGATGTTCACAAGGGAAAAAATAATTATAGAGGTATAGGTTGAGGCCCAAGAACTTCTATCTCTAGAGAAATTAGAAAAATGCAGTTGAGACCAACTCCTTACTAGCAAACACATGAACTACTTTGACAACTAAGGAAATCCATCCATATACTTTCCCTTCGATAATTTTTGATGGCTTCACTCTTGAGATAAATCATTTTACACTAGAATAATATCTATTACCTTATACTTTTATAGAACAAAAAATATATTGGAAAAGTAAATGGGGTGAGTCGATGATTGATCTCTAGTTGCGTCGCCTAATAAAAACACCACGCCCTAGAATCCTTTTAAATAATAATTCTATAAGTATGGAAAATAATATTCTTAAAATAAATTCCAAACTATCATATATTGGATCTCCCTTATTAGATAGAAAACAACACATGTCAATATTTGTCATTCAATTCCAAATAAATGAAATTATCTAATGATTGACTAAAAAAACTCCCATGATATCTCTGGATCCTCATAATCACAAAGAAACAAGATCCATTACTAATGAATAGATACTAGAAACAAGATAATAAACAATATAATACAATGTTCCTTTATATAAAGAATCAAAATAAAAAAAACTAAAAACCCTCTAATCATATCTCTATCTTCTATTTATGGATATTTCCCTCATAATTAAAAAAGAACTAATGCTGAAACTCACAAAATGAATTCCTCTTAGAGTTATCCTACTTAGTGATCACCCTTATACAGTTAATTGAAGCATCCTGAATCACCCCAACCAACTCAACCACAAGTATAATCCTCTTACAATAAAACTACATATCACAATACATGAAACAATACATAAAACATTGGTAATGGTTTGAAACCACCAACCTCAAAGTGGAGTTAACTTTTTAACAATTCTCAACCACCATATCCTAAGCCCATCTAGGATCGATCAAGATCCATCATCCATTTTCAAAACACATGAGGAGCTGGCCACAATAGAGGAGGAGGATTCGGCGGAAAGAGGAGGAGGAGGAGGAGGCAGTAGAGGATGAGGAGAAGCAGGGTCGCAACGGAGGAGGGATAGCGGGGGAGGAGGAGGACTAGGCAGCAGAAACAGTAGAGGAGGGGGAGGAGGAGGAGTCATGGTGTAGGTTTCAGCTTCTGAGAAGGCTTGAACAGGTGCAATGGAGGAGGGTCCTATTAGGGTTATTTAATAAAAACCACTAGAACCTTTAACAGTGCTAGTTAAAAGCGCTAATAAAGGTATGTTTTATCAGTACTAAAATAAAAGTGCTGATAAAACATACCTTTATTTGTACTTTTTGAGATGAAAAAGATAATCCTTTATCATCACTAAAAAAACACTGATAAAGGACCTATTTGTCAGTGCTAACAATTTAGCGCTGATAAATAGGTATTTTATCTGCACTCAAAACGTGCTGATAAAACAAATATTTATCAGCGCTAAAATTTTAGGACTGATAAACACTTATTTTAGTAGTCCTTTTTAATTATATATATATATATGTGTATATATTAAGAAGTATTATAAATTTATAAATAAATTAATTATATTAAATATATTAAATATAACAAATATAATAAATACAATGAATTAATCTAACAAATATCTGATAAATATAAAAATCTAATAATTATATTTATTATTTAATATAATTTATTATAATATTATAATTATATATTTATATATTTATATATTTATTTAATTATAATCTTAGCAATACTTTTTTCAATTAAAACATTATATATATATTTTTGAATTATTTAAAATTATATATTAATTATAAACATTTTTTTATTGAATGTATTTCAATAAACATTATTTTTTTAATATAAATATAATAATTTTATATAAATTAATAATAAAAACTTTTATCAGTGCTAATAATAGTGCTGATAAATGTACACTTTATCAACTCTTGTTTTAGCGCTGATAAAGTGTACATTTATCAGCACTTTTATCTAGTGCTGATAAAGGCCCACCCTTTTATCAGTACTTTCTGCTTAGCACTGAAAAAGGGCAGTGCTTACCTTTCCATGTTTTGAGGTAGTGATTTTTGAAAATTATTTTTAAAAAGTATTTTTTATCAATCAAAATATTTATTAAGGTTATTTTAGGTTATCCTTGTATTTTTGAAAGGTTTCAATGTAATCTTTATATTTTTTTCTTAAAGGTTCATTTTTTAATTTCTTTACAAAAATTCAAAATGAATGTTTTTAACGTATATGGAGTTAATATACTTCCCTGCCACCGTAATAATTTTATGATATTTATCTTCTTCTAAATATTTTCAATTAGTTTAGAAAGATAATATTTAATGAGATATTATTTTAATATTTCAGTTCCATTTTCTATATTTTCCCAAATGGCATTATTTTATTAAAAACCTATATTTTGGATGAATCTTTAGTCATCTCTTATCTCTTATTAATTTTGTGGTCATTATATTTCTCTGGAAACATTCACTTTCTTGTGATAAATTTTCTTTGAACATTAAATTTATCCTAAATATCCAAATACTTTTTATCATGGATATGATTATTTACAAAATTGTATATCATTTCTATATACATTGTTTAATTTGAAAGTTATTTTATTGACTGGGAAAATATTGAAATTCCACATTATTTATTCATTATAGAAATTTATTGATAAGGTATATTGTTAATTAATTAAATAGATCATTCAATATATGAGGAATTCATTGCGCATGTAGTGATGAGTTGGGCACAGAATTATATAGCCTATTGATTCATCGAGATGTCTCATGAAAAAAAAATAAGCTAGCCCAATTAAATGGGTTTATGATTAAACTATCTTAGAACAAGGATTTGAAAGTATAGATATCATGATTTATGAGATCATTAAATCTAATATTCTACACTTCCTTCATTGAGAGTTTTGATATTATTATCCATGTTATTATTTCACATATATTATCCATTGATGTATTTCATGCTCATGATATTGATGAAATGGAATGTGTTTTCAGTTATTAACCTTTCCATATTGATTATTATTTATTTACTCATGAAAGCTTCCATTGTACATATCCATTGTTTTTTATTTTATATCAACCTTATTTTATTCTTCTTCATGATATATTATGAATAATTTTTTGAATTAGTTCAAGGATGTCAAATTTTTTCTATTACGAAATTTTTTTTTGTTTCTAATGTAAAAAATGAGAATCATGTACGTATCTAATTCTTTAATACTAATAAAATGATCTAAATTTTTTTATTTTATTACTTTTATCTATGACAATGTAATAAGGTAACAATAAACTTTTAGTTACAAGATTCATGGTTGTTGTAGTTGATATTAGAGTAAGTTTAGTATAAACATTGGGAACTAAATTTAGGAAAACATATATTAGGGAACATAAACCTATGATAAAATTTTAGGAAATGTATAATTGTGGAATAATATTATCAATGTTTTGGTAAGGAAGAGATTATGTGGTTTTCCAATAAATACATCTTTGTCCGGATACTATTCGTAGACATGCTCTTAGAATAGATCTATCTTAGGGTAACAACCCTAAAAAATAGTTGTTCAAATATATATTGGCTATTATTTTGGTGCATATTTAATGATCATGTACTATACACCTCTTTTGAAACTCCTAGAAGATAAACTTAAAATAATTCACATCTTCTTTACAAACCATACTAAAATATTTGAAAACATTTGTATGATTTAATGATATTCCCAAATAAATAAATTATATAATTTTGAGATTAATAATACATAAATTTTTAATTTATGTTAAGTGTTATATTAGATTTAGAATTATATATTTTGATTTAAAATTCATAATAATTTGAGCTAATACAGTATATTTTGGGAAGAGTTTCGGGAATAAATAATGGTATCAATACTCTTGGACAATATATAAATTTCTCTAAAAAGAAAGAAAATATAACAGGTGTTGGAGCTGAGGAAATCATAGATATATTTGGTATGTTGGCCTATGTTATGACTAATAAATTGGTATATAAGGATAAAAATGATATTCCAATACATGATACACCTATATTGGATAATTTCATGTGACATAATCTTCCATATTTTTGTGTAACTACTAATCCAATGGTAACTGAGTAATGGATAATTCCATTGAAAAGATATTTTTATTCTTGGGATGAGATGAAAAGGAAAAGGTTATAATGGAAGTATGTTTTTTTAATAGTGATTTAGATCAATAGTTTCATTTATTTAGAATACTAAGGAGGATTAAAAAACATAACATATGGAATAGAGATCATTTAATGTTACATTATTTGATAAATATATACCTCAGGAGATAAAAACTGAAATGAATAGAAAGTTCCTCATCTTAAAGAAAAATGAATAAGTATTATTTCAATATATGTGGTTACCTTTATAGGACTATCCATGTATTATACAGATTACATAAATAATATAGAAATCAAGATTAATAATTTCATTGAAGGTATTAAGATGATTCTCTAAAGGGAACTAGTTTCTAAAAAAATTTCATCATATGATGAAATAGTTTTTTACACCATCAAAATAGAGAATGAATTTTATATATCCTTTATATTAAATAGGAATCAAGAGAATAATATATTTTATAAACACCAATAAAAAGGGAATTCATCAAATAAGAATAATAAAATCATTTAATTTCTATCATGTGAAATTGTGGAAAGAAACTTCCTATAAAATTATTCAAGGGTATGGGATTTTGTTACAATTTTTGGATATAAGATTAATATGGTTAATGAATGTAAGTAAAAGAAATATAAGTCCAATAACAAAAGGAAATTACTACATAAGAGGATAAGGGGAGATGTCCAAGCTTATGTGATCACTATAGCTGAGGTTAAAGTTCCTAAAGATATGGTGGAAGGTAATTAAATCATATATTAAAATTTATCTCATGATTTATTTGGTTTTGGATCCTATCAATCTTTTATAACATTCATGTTTTCCAATAAAATTAAATATTTTCCTTACACCATAAGAAGGGAGTTATCAGTCATAAATACTAGTAGAAATATCACTATAAAAAGGTTTTGTCAGGTAGTTACCATTATGACACATAAACGGGCTTTATTTTCTTACTTTATTATAACTGTTGTTAACTTTGATATACTCCTTGGTATGTAACAGATTTAAAAATATAATTCAAAAAATTATTTTAATGATAAAGAAATCATGATTAATTATGAAGACTTGAAATTTCTTATCTTTAGAGGGTAGACGTCATCAATTGAGTCATATCTAGATCCACACCCAATATCTCTTATTAATGAGATTTTTATGTAATAATATAACAAAAATACTATTAATGGAAAGTTATATTAAATTTATTATATATCAGTTTTATACGAACATATTGATTTATTTCAGGAGTAATTACCTAGACATACACTAGAGTGTGAATATGAGTTTTCCATTGATTTAATCCCTGACTCAAGATTTATATCAAAGACTCTCTATATAATAAACATTGTAGAATTAGTGTAGTTGAATAAAGAACTATAGGACTTGTGTGAAAAGGGATTTATACACCCTGGTGTTTCACCTTGGGGATCCCCTATTATTTTTTTAGAAGAGATATGGATCCATGAGGTTATTCATTGATTATAGGGAAATATTTTCTATTATAATAAAGAAAAAGTATCTTATGCCCCATATTTATGACCTATTTGATCAAATTTACATAGCTCAATATTTTTTAAAAATTCAACTTCATTATGGGTATCATCAATTTCTAATAAAGAAGGAATATGTTCTAAAACAATATTTTGAATGAGGTATGGACATTATTATTTTATATTAATTCCATTTGGATTGACTAATTCAACCTTTTCTTTTATGGACCTAATGAACAGAGTATTCAAGGAATATCATGATGATTTTTTGGTTGAATTTATTATTGATATCTTTATGTATTCTAAAATAAATAATCTCTATGAGAATAAATTTAGGATCATTATTATGACTCATAGAATAAAATAGTTATATGATAAATTTAGCAGGTGTGAATTCTGGTTTCAAAACATTTCTTTTCTTGGAAATATTTTCTCAATGGATGGAATATTAGTTCATCCTATGAAGACAGAGTTAGATGATGAATGTATTTCACCAATGAATATAGCATAAGTACGTAGTTTCATTGGTTCATTAGGTTACTATTGATGATTTGTTCAAAAAAATATTTATTGGCTAACTCTTTAACCATGATTTCACATAAAGGAGTTAAGTTTATATATAAAATTTAATTTGAATAATTTTTTGAATAATTAAATAAGAGATTGGTCAATGCTTTGATTTTGAATCTATAATCAGAAAATAATGGATTTTTGATATGTAGTGATGCATCGAAGAAGGTACTTGGTTGTGTCCTTATGAAAAATGATTAAGTTATTTCCTATGAATCATATAAGTTGAAGATCAAAGAATATAACTATCCATCCTAGTATCTTGAGTTGGTATCTTTAAGGTTTACTTTGAAAATTGGGATACATTATCTCTATAGTGAAATATATGAGATATGCACATACAATAAGAGATTAAAATAAAAAAATTCATAGAAAGAGATCAGTATGAGGAAAAGGAAATGGCATGAGAAACTCAAGGATTATGATTTGTCAATACACTACCACACAAGGAAGGAAAATAAGGTAGTGGATACAATAAGAATGAATAATCATATAGTTATAAGAAAAATAATTATTTTAAGGGATCCTATGTTCATTGATCTAGAATATAAAGATATGAAAATTATTAAATAAGGGGACACATCACTCCTTTTTCAAATGATTGTGCGACCATATTTATTAGAAAAATAAAATGTTCTCAATCTGATGATGAAAATTTTACAAAGAAAATTAATGATATGCATGAAGTAAAATTATAAGACTTTGTATATTAAGATTGAAATTTAAAATTTAGAATAAGGTTATGTGTTTCATCTATACCTATGCTTAATATGTAATTATTTAATGAGTCACATCACTCATATTTCTCTATACTCCCTAGAAGCACCAATTTAAATAGGTAGTTGAACTAAGATTTTGGGGGGATAATATGTAATGGTAAATTTCTAATTATGTCTCAAGATGCTTAGTTTTTTAATAGGTGAAGGATAGGATATGACATCTTAGAGGATTCATGAAACCTATACTTATTCCAACATTGAAATGGGATGACATTATTATGGTATTTTCTAATGTATTACCAAATAATCTTAGAAATACTGATGTGATATGTGTTATTGTTGATTGCCTAACCAAATCAGCAAATTAACTTACTATAACAGAATATTTACCACTTAATCACTAGTAATTGATCCATATAAATGAATTTATAAGACATCATGGTGCACCTATTTCAATTTATTCTAATCATGATCAATGATTTACATCAAAATTTTGGAAAAGTCTTTATAATTATCTAGATATTGATCTTTGATTGAGAATCACTTATCACCCTCAAAATCATGGACAGTCTAAAAGGGATATTCAAACATTAGAATACATGTTTAGGTCATGACCACGTGACTTTAAAGGTATGTGGGATCATTATTTAAAATTTTATAGTTCTTATATAACAATATATTCCATTTATGTATTCAAATGGTGTCATATGAATCATTATATGGAAAAAGATGTCATACTCTGACTTTTTAGGACAAATTTGGTGAAAGGAAACCTATAGGCCCAAAACTTAGCATGGAGACAAAAAAATTAAAGACTATTCAACCTCATATTAAAGAATCCCATAATAGTAAAAATTTATAATCAAAGAAAATATTTGGAATTCCAAGTGGGAGATCATGTTTTCTGTAAATTATCTACATGGAAGGGTGTTATAAGATTCAATAAGAAAAGTAAAATGATCCCTAGACACATAAAACCTTTTGAAATTTTGGAAGGAATTATATTTTTCGATTAAAAATTGAGAATTCCAAGAATCCTCTCAAAATTACATTATTTTTTCCATATATCTTTGTTAATGAAGTACATTCAAGACCCAATGTATGTTCTAACCTCTGAAGAAATAGAATTGGAATATGATATATCATGTTGTGAAGATCATATCTAGATTATTGACACTCCAAAGAAAGTGTTAATGAAAAAGAAAACTATACTAGTTAAATTACTTTATATAAATCATAAAATTGATTAATAAATGTTCTAACCAAAGAATGTTATGTGAAAGAACCACCCTCATTTTTTAGAAAATAATATCCATGAAAATTTTGAGGATAAACTTTTTGTAGGAGGGAAGAATATAACACCTAAATTTTAATTATAGTAAGTGAAAATTATAATTTAATAAAACTATAACATAATTAACATTTTAATATTTCATGGTACAAAATTTCTAATTTTATAGGATGAATATTGATTTTGAACTTGTTCAAAATAAGCCTAGAAGGAGTTTTTAAAATTTTTCCTTTGAAATAAGCCTTATGAATGGTTGAAAATATAGTATTTATATATTCCTACTATATTTTATAATAATATATTATAATATTTATAAATAACCATTTATTTAGTATAAAATTTATTGAAATAAATATAATATTATTTGGAAGTAAAAAAGAGATATTTTCAAAAAAAATTAAATGCATAATGTTTTTCGATTGTAATTAATTGAAATAATATTTAATGAAGAATGGTTTATTTTTACTGTATAGATTATATATATTAATATATTAATTTTATTCCATAAAATTATTAATATTATTAGTTAATCTAATATCATCTTATTCTTGAAAAATACATTCTTTGAAAAACTATTTGTTATCAAGTTTTTCAAGTTTATTTTTAAATTTAAATATAACAATTATGTGAATTGAGTTTGATAAAATGGATTAAATATTTATAATAATAATAATTAATTATTTTTAATTATTTATAATAATTTTTTTCATAATTATTAGTAAAGACAGTAAAAGGTAATTTCCACTATTAAGGTCAAAATGAGTTTATCTGGGGTTAATTAATATAGACAAGGTTTAAAATGGCCTAAATATTTTATCAAACACCATTGGTTGGTTTTTTACATTACCCTTATAATATTCTAATATTATCAGTTTTTTATCCATGTTTACAAGAAAGTGAATTTAAATTATTTTAAAATAATGAAAAATTACATATTCCCCGCTCACCTCAATTATGAAAGGGCACCTCCGCCCTCAGTTCTTCACACCCATTGAGAAATTTAGATCAAAGAACCCCCTAGAAATATCTCTCCCAAACATATGTATCCATGTTATAGATATGATGGTATTCCAAAAATACCAACCCTAGGGTCCTTAATAAGAGATCCAAGGAGGTTTTTATAAGCAATGGTAACTGCCTTCACAAATCTATTTCTTTTTTACTTCTTATTTTACCACCAAAAATAATATGTTGATATTTAAAATATTATAAAAACAATATAAAACATATAATAAGGTATAATTATGTTTATGGTATAATATTTATCCATCTCATTATCCATCAAATGGTAATCAAAATCATCGCTCGTGTGTACAGAGGACTACCACCTTACAAACTAATGTAATTTGTTTTCAAAAACAAACTCACATGGATACTAATAATGATGAAAAAATTAATATATATTATAATTATGACATAATATTTATTCTATAAATTTAATATATTATCTAATTCCTTACCCATTCACCCATTAAGTAAATGGTAACGTTGTTTGTGCGTAAATACAGACTACTATCTTCATGAAGTGATGTGATTCATTTTCTATGTAAAAAAATTAAAAAATATTATAGGCAAGTATATAATTAATAAATATTATATTTATTATTATGGAGATGATGGAACTATATCATGTGTATAAGAACCAGATATTCCATTGGAAAATGGAGTAGTTAACACATGAAATAATGGTAATAATGAAATATTATTAACTAACGACTAATGAAATGTTATAAAGGGATCATATATGATATTATAAAAATTAATATTTTAATTGTATAAATTAATAACATATTGAAAACCACTATATTTTAAATTAAATCATGTTAGACTAAAGGGAAGTGTGATGTAAGGGATTATGTCTCAATTTCCACTCCATTGAGACATATTTAGTATTATATACCTATTTAATTTTATGTGGTGTATATACTGCCCCTTTGATATATTTAATATTAATACCTCTATATTCACTATTATTAATTTTTTAATTTAATTTTATTCTTTTAAGGGTTTATAATTTAAAAATTACCAAAGTGGTAAGAATTTATTTTATAATCTCACATTTTTAGGATTGCCTTAATTTTCATTGAAGGGATATTATAATCCATCCTTCATAAAATTGATCAACTTTTTTATCCAAAAGATAGTTAAGTAGTTTAAATGTTGTATAATGTTTTTTTCTCTATTTTTTCACTTGAATCAAGTAAATAAATTTTCAAAATAAAAATCGATTTTATTTCTCTTTTAATCAGATATATATTTATTCCTTGTTCATATTTTTCAAAATTGTTTTAAAAAAGTCCTTTTTATTACTCAAATGATTTATTAATGATATATTATGTCAAACATTAATTTTTAAATGTTTTTAAACTAATATTTATATTATTTTCAAAAAGGAATCATTTTTACGATATTTAGCTTCTTTTACATGTTTTCAATGGTTTTAAAAATAAAAATATTTAATGAAATATTATTTTAATATTTCAATTACATTTTATTTGTTTTTACGATGGAAATGATTTTATTATAAAACCTACATTTTCAATGAATATTTGGTCATCTATTATCTCTTATTAGTTTTTTGGTCATTAAATTTCTCTTGAAACATTCAATTTATTTTGATCATTTTTAATTTTACATAAATTTTTTTATAAATATACATATTCTTTGTATCTTTGGTATGATTATTTCATAAAACCTATATCATTTCTATATATTTTGTTTACTTTGAAAGTTATTTGATTGAGTGTAAATATATTGATATTATGTATTCTTTATTCTATATGGAAATTTGTTGATAAGGAATATTTTTTATTAATTAAATGTATCATTCAATATATGAGGAATTAATTAGACATGTAGTGATGGGTGGGGCCTAAAATTATATATCCCATTGAAGTATCGATGGGTCTCCTAAGAGAAATTAGTTGGCCAAATTAAAAGGTTTTTTTGTGTATACCTATCCATCAATTAAACTGTATTGTTATAAGTATTTGATGGCATAGATATCATTATTTCTGAGATCATAAAGTATAATATTATTCATTTCCTTTATTGAGAATTTATTTAATTTTATACATGAAATTAATTCATTAATATTATTCATGTATGCATTTCATTCTCAAGTTATTGATTAAGTTGAATGTGTTTTATGTTATTTTCATTGCCATATTGATTATGCCTTATTTACTTATGATATACTCAGTATTACATAAACCTTTATAAGTATTTTAGCTTACCCTTATTTTTTTTCTTTTCCCCATGATATGAAGAACAACTCTTAGAATGAATTTAAGGATATCAGATGTTTTATATTACTACATTTTATATTTTATTTACAAAGTAAAAACATTTGTATTCATGTATGTATCTAGTTATTTAAGAGTGCTAAATTTATTGATCCCTTATCATGTAATCCATTTTATCTATGTCAATGTAATAAAGTAACCACTAACTCTGGGTTATAGGATTTTGGTTTTTTACACCCTCAAACCAAAGTTCCACTCTAACTTTATTTATATAACTCAATTTATATTTTTATAAATGAATTTCCCCCTTCTTCTTCTAGGTTCAATATTCCACTCACCTTAATGAAGTCATTTTTGAAAAATAATCACATTTATTTGAAATTTTCCCTGCCATGAATTTTTGTTTAACACTATGAAAAGTACTTATTGAGTTTTTATTTTATTTATTTATACTACAAACTCAATGTCCTTTATCTAAGAGATTCAAGGAGGTATCCCAATTCTCCATTTTTCTTTAGTTTCAAAGGACTTAATTAATCACTATTGAGTTGGATCCATGAGGTGTTCCATTTCACCAAGGCTAAGTTACAAGGTTCGAGTTCAAAATTCATGTTTCCTCAAGTTATCATTTCAATTACAAAAACAAAATATCCAGTCACACTCCCTTTATTATTTTCATATAGTATTTCCAAAAAAAATAGTGGTTGAAATAACTCATAAATAATTCAATTATAAAAACATCAGAGCCAGTGGAATACCTCAAAATGATCATGATAGTTTTCCCCTATGTAAGTAATATAAAATTTTTTTGATCCAAATACACACAAAAGGTTTATATATTATTAAAAGAAAGATTTTAAAATGATGCTGAAAGGTTGGATGTTTTGAAAATAAAAATTGGGGGTTTTGATGTGTCCATCATTGAAGCATATCTAAGGTAAATTTTAATTCTCCTACCCTCAACACCAAAAACCCAACATTGCCCCCAATGATTAATCATAACTTAGGAGAAATTCTTTCATTAAAAATAACTTTAAAATTCATAAGTTCATGGATTGTTTGAATGGATCACAGAAAAGATTAAAAATCACCTTACTAAAAAACAAAAGCAATTTTTGAAACATTTTTTTTAAAATTCATGATTTTGATTGTTAAAAAAAAGAAAAATAATTCTTAATTCATCTCAAATAAAAAATGATAAACAATGTTTTTTATGACAAGAATAATTTTTAATCCAAAGGAATTTTAATGGTTTAAGTATGTATTGAAATTTTTGTCCAACTTTATTGCCAACACTCAAGATTAAATTGTTCTTAATTAAATTATTCTTGATTCAATTTTTATAAATTTTTATAAACATAACTTTTTGGTTGATTTGTTTTTAATGGTTTTCTAATCATTTTATCTTTATAATTTATTTTTCCATAACACGATGCTTTAAATTAAAAATATTATGTGGAATTTTATATTTAGAAATGAATTTATTTTTATAAGCTTGAATTTAATTTCGAGACATTATTCTCTAGGATTTCCAAAATTGATGTTTTTTTAGGTGAGTATACCATGAATTCCTTTATGATCGTGTTAATCCCATGTTTAATTAATGAGTGTATCCTTACCACACAGATATCCAAAAAAATAAATTTATAAATCCCTAGATATATTATAATGTCTAACATAATGATTGATCTTAAGGAAGTAGTAAGAAATGTTCTAATGATATTCCTAAAATATTTTTGGGTTCTTAAAATATTGAAAATGGTAAATAAAAATAGTGTGAAAACACAAAGGTGACAAGTATTGATGAAAATGAGGGGAATAAAGACAATGAAACTATAATATACAAGTAATAACATAGAAAAAATATATATAATGAAGGATTTAAAAGTTTATAAGAAAAAAGGCTTGATCCAGGTCAATCCACTCTTAACTCACTTTCATATATATTCTAAAAAAGAAAACCCCCAACTCACAACCTAAATCAATGCATGATTAATGACTCAAATCACACACATATATCTCCTAAACTATAACCACTCAACTATAAAATGTATTCAATATAATATTGATCCACTATAATGAAAAAATAATCACATGGAAGATTCATTCTGGTTAATAAATATCACAAACAGATATGATTCTACTAAGATCATCAAATCATGCGATGAAACTCACACACTCACTTACTAAAAATGAGAGAGGAAGGGGAAAAAATATTCAAGGGAATAGAATTTTTTTAATATTACACTCTCAAGGCACCCCCAAATCATAATCACAATCAAATAAAGGTGATGAATAGGTGATTATGATTAGAAAAAATCTTGGATATCTAGGTAGAATCGATTTTCACTTCCTGGATGAAGCCTCGTGAATTATCTCTCCATTTTTAAAGGTTCAAGATAAAAATACCAATGAATAAGAATTAATAACATAAAAATTTTATATATAAAATATAAACTGAATTATAGAGTGAGAAAGTGGCGAAGAAGAAGAAGGTAATGAGTTCCTATCTCTAGGAATCAGAATTGATTCTCATGTGTGGAGATTCTGAAATAGAGTAAAGAGTAATCCACTTATTCAAAAATAAAAAAATGGTTCCATCCTAAACTAACATGAAATGAAATCTATGTTTCACTTTTTCAAGTTCTCATCACTAGATCCTAGTAAATCCCTAGTGTAGGTAGTAATATTAATCTAATAAAATTCAATATCCACATGTGATCAGCACGAACTCGGAGGAATAAGATGCTCAGTTCAAAATTCCAAACAATATATTTAAGTTTCTAGTGTTTTAGCCCAGTATAATAGTGGGTTTGAGATTGAATTTTTTTCTTCATTTTATAGTTTTTCAAACTACAATAGTTTTATTTATTTTTCTAGGCCTTTATAGCACAACCATGTTTCCCTTCCATATCCTAGCTGAACCAGTTTACACTTGTTTCACCTCATTAAGTAGTTTATTTTAGTTTCCTTAAATTATTTTCTTTCAACCTATAATTGAATTCCTTTCCCACTAAAATAAATATTTTATCATTATTATTTAAGCCTAATTCTTTGGTGGTAAACTCCTACTAAAATCTTAGAACCCATGAAATTGACTGTCATTTTACTCTAATGATCTATTTATCTTCCACACATTTATAGTCTGAATTAGTTAGTCATGGATTTGGAATGTGAAGGATACCACTTCATTCAAATTTTTTTATATGGAACACACACAAAAACCTTATAAGTTTATACATATTTGATATTAGATAATTTTCAAAGTGTAAGATGGATTTTATTACACCTTGATCAGGTTATATAATGCATTTCATTGAGAATATGTAGTGTACCCACCTACAATTCCAAAACCAAAATAATAGGGGACATGGGGAGACCATGTCATCATCATATAAAACATAAAAATAAGAAAAAATCACCCAGTGAACAAACCATATTCTGGGATCTACTGAATCATCAACCCACAATTCAAATTAACCATCTTCCCTACATTCAAGTTTGTTCTCCTAAAATCAGGGACTACATCAATGCTAACTCTTCACCTCTGCCTCATTGGATCTTCACTATAATGGTTTTAGAACTCTTTGGTTAGCCTAATAAATAGGCTTTGGTTTATTTGACATGGGTAAACTTCTTCAATCGATCATATTCCATCTTTATTATTGGATTCTTAAAGCTTGGTTATCCCTTGGATCGATCAACATTTTAAAAATAGTAGACCTTGGTGTTTCATATTCAACTATATTTGGATGTGAATTTCATTTAAATGAGCTTCAATTGATTTTATGAGCTAGAGTATATTCATGTATTCCTTTGGTCTCTTCTTTAATTGGTTAGTATCTGTTGTTTTATGTATCTATTAAGATGAATCTGTGCATGGTACCATAGAATATGGAGGAATAATTGTTAAAGGTATGGTTCACAATAATGGGGATGGGTCACATATGTAAAGAATGTGTATGGTAACAGAAATTTTCATGGTAGTAGGGTGTGTAGTGATTCATAATATAAAAATAGGGGTAATTAATAGTAACATAACACTCTATAGTAGTAGGTGGATAGATTCAGAGTAGCACTCTTGGTAGTAGAAGTATTTTTCTCTTCCAAAAGTGGTTGGGTCTAAGTCATGAAAGTATAATGCTTAGCGGTAATGAGATTTTTTTATTTAATTTTCATTGTAGTGGACCTTATTTTAGAAATTTGTGATGGTAACTCTATTTTATCAATTTTTTAAAATCTTCACACTCAAAAATTAATGATCTCATACTGACATGATCATACATTAACGGTCCCAAAAGGTGACATAGTCATAGTGGAACAAAAACACAGAAAAATTAAGATCCATTGAAATTATAAAATTATTTCAATAAAAAACTAATCAATGAATTCCCCCCAATGAAATATTAAATTCAAGAATAAGTGATAAATATAATTCCATTTTAATTGTTTAAAATAAATATTGAATTAATGAAGGAATTTATTTTGAAAATTCAAAGTCATCAAGATCTCAAAAAAATGTTTAATTATAAAAAATAGAGAATAATATAGGAGAAAATTTAAGAAATTAAAAAACCAAAATAAACACTTTTAATATTATTTTCAGTTATTGTCGATTACAAACTTGATTTATAAAAAATCAAAAATTATCTATTAAAATCACATTCTATCAACAAAACTCCATTATTTCAGCAAAAGATATGTGGAAAATTGTATAATATACAGTAAAAATCTATATACATACAATTTTAGAATCTATATCATGAAATATATTTATTCATGGTATTTTATGATAAATTTTTATCCCTAAATTGTAATAGGTTATGATAGAATTTATACCCATCCATAAGTCGGATTTTTGCATCTCAAATTTCATTATTTTTGGACTCATGTTATAATCACCATATATTTTATTTTTTGTGGTGAATAAATTTAAATGGAATAATTTTTATATATTAATAATAATGTTTATGGGGAATCAAAGTCTATATTATTCTATATATCCCATTTTCTTTTGATTAAAGAGTTACCAAAACCATTTTAAAACTCAGTATTTTCCTTTGTAGAGAAACAATTTTAAGTTTTGGTAAATTAAAAGTGTGTTTCATTTCTTAGAAAATATATCCATTTCTAGATACATTCAAGTAGATGAGCTTGTGGATTAGATTCACCAATGGGTAATCACCCTAAAATGGGTTGTTTGAGCATTGAATCGATCATCACCCTAATACATAAAGAGTGGCTCTGAGGTTTCACACCTATAAATACACTCTAGAGGGATATGGTTTTGAATATTCACATGCTCTTAATGAACCATGGTGGAGGATTTTTCCTATCATTACCTCAGTCGCCACTTAATACAAACTATTGAACCAAATTACTATCCTCCATGGATAACTTAGAGAATTTTAAGTACCCTATCTACTATATTTCATTGATAAGGTTACTTTATGTTACATTTATGATACCCCACAACTTCTAGGTTTATTAAGGGATATTTTCCTAGACATCCACATTATTCTATTGAATTTAAAGAATTTGATTTTTTTAATTTATTCATTTTATGTATATCTAATTTTTATTCTGTATGAAGTTACATGGGGAATGTTATCTAAGGTATTAATGACTATTATGGTGAATACATCAATCTTAATTAAGTGATGGGTGGTCCTAAAATTATATAAACCCTCAATTTATCGACATATCTCATGAGACAAAATAAGTTGGGATTTGGTGAATACCTATTCTCATGATAGGAAAGTGTCTCAGCACAAGGCCTTGATAGAAATTTTGTGTGTTTAGAATTATGCATTCCATAAATATGAGATCAATGATTTTTTTATACTTTTTTATATTTATTTTCACAGATATATCATGACCTCAGTTTTAGTTGATCATAACATCATGTTGTTCACTTATTCCTATCAAAACGCTTATTTCATGTTATTGTTATGAAATATTAAACTATATGTTACCCTTTACTGAGCTTCTAAGATCACCCTTAATTTTTTCCTTCCCCCAAGAAACCTAGAGGAGGTATATGTATAACTGTTAGGTTCATTATAGAATGGTTGATAATTTTATCAAAATGTGTTAAAGTTAACTCTTATGTTTTAGAATGTTATGTACGTATGTATATAGTCTTCCAAGACTACTAAGTTGTTCTATCCTTTGAGAAGTATTGTATTATATACCAACAATATAATAAAACTATCTTCTCTAGGTCTTGAGAGTCTAATATGTTATAGTTGGTATAAGAAGAAGTTTATTGGAAATGTTGGGGATTAGATTTAGAGGAACCCAGTGAGATAGAAAAAAGTACTACCAAACCCTTCAATATTTCTAGGGAACACTCTATAAAACATAATAGGAATTGTATTTATTAGGAGCTAATTATGTGTATGACACTATAGAAAGATGGTGATTAATGTGAGGAATGGAACACATATCAACACCAATAGTTAATGTAGGGATATTTACCCTGAATAAGTTAATGAAGCTAGAGTAGATGTTAATCAGTTCAAACTAATATTATAGTGGTTCAACCATGTTATGAAAAAAATCTCACCTATATAGATCATCCTGATAATCGACAACATGTTGTTACTATGTTGGATTATAATAGTGAAAATATTTCCTTAATAAAATAATTCATGTTTCAAAATGACAATTTTATTATATTTATAATAGATTCCCATAAAAAGGATAATATAGTTCATAAGAACATTACATTTATATTATAAAAATAGACATGATGATTAAAAGTTTTACAATGGTTAAATAAAGAGAAATAAATAAATCTACAAGAATATGAGAATTATTATCATCTTTATTACACCCCAATATTCTATGGTAAATTTTCTTAAATAAATTCAATAATCTTGCACTACACACAACACTGAGTTTGAGTGCCCCATGACCTATCAAACTAGCCATTTTAAAAGAAGTTGTGAATATTATTACCCATGTTATGAAATTTATAAAATTTATTTTAAAAAATAGACTTCATTTATGAATTCAGTATATCAAAATTTTATTAGGGTGAAATTTGGCGTTTTCTAAAAAGTTTTAATTTTTGATGAATAGTGAAAAATACTGCATTGTTGTTAAAAAACTGACATTTTTATTTAAATAATAATTTATTTTTATTTTTATTTTTAAATAATAAATATATTAACCCAATTTAGGTTATTGGAATCATTTTTTTAAAATATAATTAGATATAAAAATTTATTGAACTTTTAAACATCTCTTTTTCCCACCTTCTCGCCACATCTAGAGGATTAGCATTAAAAGTAATTTTTCTATTTCAGGGAATTAAATTTCAAAAAATATACACATATGGTTTCAATTGGTATGAAATTTTTAATCTAATAGGATCAACTTAATTTTTTGGTAAATAGTAACTTTAGTAAATTTTTATTTATTTACCACGGTTAAGAGTTAATCAGGTAATTAAAGGTAAACAAAATAATATAATATTATTATAAAATTACCTTAAAACTTGTCCTGATTTCATTAGATAAGTTTTTTTCTAATAAAATAACCCTTATGTTCAAAATTATAACCTATTTAAGCCACTTGGGTAAGAATATGACTTTTATTATATTTTATTTAAAGAAAAGTTAAAAATGTCATACTCAAACTTTTAATGACTAAATAATTTTTAATATGGGGTTTTATAAAAGATAAATTAAAATATAAATATTCATTTGAAATGTAATTAATTTATATTCATCTTGATAATTTATTTTCAATTTTTTGAGGATAAATTATATAATTAAAGGCTTTCATAATAATGATGCAGTAAGGGTTTAATCAATGGAAATATAAAATATAAATGATATTAAAAAATATTAAAATAAATATAAATTATCTTAATTAATGACATAAATTAATTTTATAGATAAATTATATATTTTCTTGACATATTTAAATTAATTATTCGAATTTATCATGTTGTTATGATATTTTTAAAAAATACAAATAATGGATAGTATACAAATTAACATAAATGATACTTTAAGATAAATAATATTTTATTAAATAATAAAAAATGCTAAAAATATATATTTATTCTAAATAACTAGTATAATATTAAATATTTCATTAATGATCAAATTTATAATCTTTTGGTATTTTATATTAACTATATTAACCCTATAGTGTGAAAAACACATGCTTTCACAGTAAGAGATAAATTGTTTAAGTAAGGGTTAAAGCCCAAATATAATGTTAATTTTGTGAACTAAAATTGTATAAAATTAATTTTTTTATATTATTTGGATCCAGCCTCACCATATATTCTAAATAACTCACTTTTGGGCTATTTTAAATCAAAAATAAATTAATAATAAATTAATAGTTTGGGAGTTTCCTAATGTTCCTCTCCCCTCTCTTATAAAAGGGAACATCTACTTTTCTTTTATTCACCACTCTAAAGCCATTTTCCTCAGCCAAAACCTACCCACTTATCCTCCAAACCTCCCTAAATTCATCTTAGAGGACATCCTTTTGGTACAAAGACAACCTAATGAGCCCTTTTGTGAAAATCTAAAAGAGACACTTGAAGAAGTGGTAATTGTTTTCCAACTCTTTCAAAGTTTTTTATTATAATAATTCATTTTTGTAAGTTGTTTCTATAATAAAGTAATAAATATATCATATAATATATTTTGAGATGTTTTTATGATTATGGGACAACCATATTCATCATCTTACTGATCCAATGAAAAATAATATCACCATGTGTGCATATGTACGACTTACCGTCTCCACACCATGGTGTAAATTTTTTTCATCTATAATTTATTTTGATGGATATAAAGATAAATATAAAGGATTTAAATAATAAATATGGAATGATGTTGTTTATTTATAATTCATATTCCATCAAATTCCTTACCCTTTACCATTACAGAATGATATCATCACTCGTGCGTGCGTATAGCCTTTTGTCTCCATGATGCAATGAGATTCATCCTCCACAAAAACCATTTAATAATGATTATTAAAATTTATATAATAAATGAATATAATATTTAGGAACTTAATATCATTTTGTATATAAAGAAGATATATCCTATTCAAAAGAAAAAAGACTTATGTGACAAAATAAACATAATAAAATGAAGCAGTTCACACCAGAAATAATGATAATAATGAAATATTATTCAGAAAATTATATAACAAGATCATATATAATATCATAAATAATGGATATATTTATGGTATAACTTAAAAACATTATTTAACCATTATAAAAGAGGTTCAAATACATACAAAGGATATTGTACCTAAGGTAAGGGGTAATTTTTAAATCTCAATAGTATATGATATTATTTATAAATAAGTGTTTACTATGGTATATTTATCATCCACATACATGATTCCTAAATATGTATTCCAAAATATTATTTCTATCCTTATACAATTTTTTAAAGTCAATTTTTCCCATTGGTGATTTTTTATTAAATGGTATGAAAGGAATCTTTTTTCATTTTTGATACGGGGTACTTTTTGAGTTTCTGATAAAAGTATGAGAAGAATGTTTTCTTTAAACTTATAAGGAATGAATATATTTTAATGTTTTCATAATGCCTTATTTCCATGAATATTCCTTTATAATATTTCAAGTTTATTTTCAAATAAATTATTTTTTAAAAATTGAATGACATTTTGAGAATGAAAATGCTTTTGAATAATAAATTATATTTTCCTCAAGAATTAATTTAAAGTGTTCTATAAAAATTATTTTCTATATAAGATGGAATTATTTAATAGGGTTATGTTTCAATTATATTATCCTTATTATTCCTATGGTTTGATTTTTTATGGTGGAATTCTATTTATGAAATCCATTTTTTACATGGATTATATTATGGTGGAATGATGTTTATAGAAACCCATTTTCTTCCTTGGGTTATGATGAATGGTTTATGATTTTGTGCCACACTTAAGAATTATTTCATTATGATATGGGTGAAACCTATATCTCCCTATAATTAATTGGGTAAAGATTTATATCCCATGAGATATAAAGGGATAGAAAGGGAAATGATCTCAGTTCAGTAATACGGGGTTGGAATGAGGAATGAACTTGGTTCAGTAATGGGCTTTGTCATCTATGATGATCTTTAAAATGTACCTTGACTAATATGAATTGATTTTATATACTTATTTTTATGCCAAAAATTCCATTTCTTATGTTATTACTTTTGGGAATATATGTTCACTAATTCTTTATAAAATTTTATGTTTTATCCCATGATCTTTTATATGTGGGATAAGATTTTCAAATGTTATACTCTTATGAATTATTATTATGATATGATTGATGTTTCCCATGTATACCCTTACTAAGAATATGAGCTCACCCTTTCTTATGTTTCTTTCCCCCTAGTTGTGAAGAATATTATTAATTAATATATTTCAAAAAGGGGTCAAATTATGAATAAATGAGTAGGAGAGAATATAGATGTATTATGAACCAGTTGTTTATATTTCCCAGTTTCTAAAGACACTAAACCTATACGGTCATGATGTGGGTTTGTTATGTTTTTTAATGAATATTTTTCAATTTTTTATGTAATATCTATGTATGTAATTTATGGGTCATTATAGTTGGTATCAGAGCAAAGCTATAGTAAACCTTTGGAAACTAGGATGATAAAACCTTAGTAATAAACCTAAGGATATGTCAATGTATAGATTAAAATCCTAGTGTTTTATAAGTTATTATGAATAACATATTATAAAACCTAAAGTATCCTGAATTAAAATTTTACTCTTGATTATGTTTTTTCCCATTATTATTAGTGTTTCTCAGACTATGATTCTTTGTTTTAGTTGATGGATGAAACCTAAAGGTACAACGTTAATGCTGAATACAAGGGGAAATGCAATTATTGTCCTCCTGAGCAACCAAATGTTATGGGAGATGGAATGAATAATCTTTTAGTTATACTCACAAAACCTTCTCAAGCTATGAATTGTGAAGGACTTATAAACAAGAAAATGAGGGACAACATTCAGTTGAGTCCTTCATGAGGCAAAGTCCACCTTCTTTTAGCTGGTCTTTTTAACCACTAGTGGTTGAATACTGGATCAGTACCATTGAAAACATATTTTCAGTTCTCTAATGTTCATAACATGATAAATTCATCTTAGAAATCTATAGTTTGTAAGGTGAAGATGATCAATGGTGAAACCATATCAATAATACAAGGAAAATATATGAATTTGAATTCATGTAATGGGATGAGTTTAAGAACTTGTTTTTTAATAAGTACTTTCTTCGTATTATTCAAAAAAAATGGAGAAGGATTTCCTTGAGATTAAGAAAAATGATGATGAATCTATTGGTACGTATACATAAAATTTTACTAGACTTTCAACAAACGCTTCTAGAATTATTATCCAACCTGAGAGTAAAATTGATCGGTTTTTAGTGGCTTAAAACCAAGTCTCTAAAGGGAAATAGACATAGGTGACTTCACTAGCTATGAGTAAATCGTTCGATGTGCTCTAAAGGTTGAGATGGATATTGTATTAACCCATCATTAAAATAGGTTTGATAATAAGAGAAAATTTTACTTCAAGGGAAAATATAAAGACCACACTAAAAAGATGATGAGTTTTCCCTTATGATCAAAGTGAAGAAAGAAACATGGAGGAAATTCTCTTAAAGGGACTAGAAGATGTTTTACGTGTGGGAAAGAAGGTCATCGGGTAGTTGAATGTAAAAGTGATGGGAAAAAGATATATAATGATGTTAATAGAGAAAATGATACATAGAATGCACCTTCTACACTTCAATGTTACAAGTACAAGAAAATTGGGCATTATGAAAACCAATGCCCTAATCAAAGGATTATCGATGATGATCGAAATCAGAGAACTTTTAAGGACAAAGACAAATTCAAGTCACTTGAAATCACTATTTATGATGTGGAATATGATAATTAAGTGGTGAAAGGTAAACTTACCATCCACTCTAAAGTAGAAAATGTTTTATTTTATTCTTGCTCCACCCACTATTTTATTTATGAATATTTTTGTAATGGTATCACCATATTACCTCAAAAATTATATATTGAGTTAGTTGTGGAAAATATTAAGGGCATAATAGTCACATCATAAGTTTATAATTATTATCTAGTTGAAGTTTGTGGGAAAGTTCTTCTTGAAAATCTTTTGATGCTTCCTTTAGTATAGTTTGATTTTATTCTTGGCATATATTTTCTTTCTCTATATGGATATTATATCAACTTCCATGGAAGGGAAGTCATATTTTATATTTCAAAAAAAAATCTATGATCATCTATTGATGCAAGGATGAATATGACCTTCTAGTGGCAATTTCTTCTATCTTATGGGTATTGATTCCTATAAATGAAGGTTATCTATCTCCAATTGTTGGGAAAAACTCATCATTAAGAATACACCAATTGTAGGGAAATTTTTTATGTCTTTCTAGAAGAATTTGCAAGTCTTCCACTGAATCGTGAAGCTGAGTTTTCATTAGAAATAATATTGTGTGCTATGACTATTTCAATGAAACATTACTGAATGGCCCTAATTGAGTTGAAAAAATTAAATAATCAACTTAAAGAGAATCTTGAAAAGGGATTAATATTCCCTGGTTAGTCCCCTTGGGGAGAACTTGTTTTATTTTTTAGGAATAAATATTGATCAATGAGACTCTTCATTGATTATCAAGAAATTAACAAGACCATTATCAATAACAGATATCATATTCCTCATATTAATTACTTATTTGACCAACTACGTGGATCTCAATACTTTTTCAAGATTGATCTTCACTCAGGATATCATCAATTAAGGGTCAAGAAGGTGGATATAACAAATATGGAATTCCATACAAGGTATGGGCACTATGAATTTAGAGTGATGTCTTTTGGTCATACTAATAACCCCAATATCTTTATGGATCTAAGGAATGTAGACTTTAGAGACTATCTTGATCAGTTTTTGGTAGTCTTTATAGATAATGTTTTTTTATATTTGAAGAGAAATGAATAACATCAAGATTAATTGAGAATTTTACTGAAGATGCTGAGAAAGGAGATGCTTTATGAAAAAATTACCAGTTGTTAATTTTGGCTTCATAAAGTTTCATTTTTGGTTAACATAATCTCAAGAGATGGGATATCTATGGATCCATCAAAAACAGAAGTTATTAAAAGATGGCCTACACCAACAATGATAACTAAAATCTGAAGTTTTCTTGGTTTGGATGTATATTATCAATGTTTTGTGAAATATTTTTCATGATTATATAATCTACTCACCAAGTTTACTCATAAAAGAGATAAGTTCATGTGGATGGAGGAATGTTAAGATAAATTTAAAAATCTAAAAAGAAGGTTAGACGGTGCACCTGTACTCATACAACCTTGTAGTGGATAAAGGTTTGTGATCTAGAGTGATGAATCCAAAAAAAGGTTGGGAGGTGTTCTCATGAAAAATTATATTGTGATATCTTATTCCTCAGGACCATTGAAAATCAATGGTAAAAATTACCCAACTCATGATTCGGAGTCAGCTGTAGTAATATTTTCATTAAAGATATGGATGCACTATCATTGTGGTTAAAGGAGTGATATTTATAATGATCATAAAATTTTAAAGTATATTTTCACACAAAAGTAGTTGAATATGAACCAAAGAATATAGTAGGAATTGATTAAAGATTACGAGGGCTCAACATATTACCACCCTGGGGAAAAAACAAGCTGGTAGATGCTTTGAGTCGAAAAGACCATGATAGACTATCCATGATGAGGATCACAAAAGATTCAATATTTATGGATTTTTGAAAGATAGAGCTTGAAATTTTAAAGAAAGAGGATAAATATTATCTTTCTCAAATGGAATTTTAACTATATATACAAGTCAAGATTAAGGAGGCATAAAAGGAAGATGTATAACTAAAAAAGAAGGTGAGAAATGTACCTATATTTAACCTTTATTATGATGGAATAATAAGATTTAGTAATTGTGTTTGTATTCCTACCATACCAAAATTAAATAAGGATCTATTGGATGGGGCTTATAGTTCTTCATTATCTATTCATACTTGAAGTACAATGATGTACAGGGACCTGGAAGATTATTTTCGATGTGATGGCATGAAAAGAGATATTTTTGAATATGTCTCTTGGTGCTTTGTTTTTCAAAAAGTGAAAGTTGAGTGACATAAGTCTAAAGGGATGTTATAATCATTAATCATACCAGAATGGAAATAGGAAAACATTACTGTGGACTTTGTTATCGGACTTCCCAAAACATCTAAAGGCCATAATCTTATATGGGTTATAGTTGAACACCTTATGTATTTAGCACACTTCATTGCTATTAGAGAGGATTTATCTCTTGATTAGTTTGATAGGATATATATAAAAGAAGTGGCAAGATTTCACAGAGTACCACCCTTATTATATTTGATCGGGATCTGAGGTTTACCTCGAAGATCTGGAAAAGTCTTCAGCAGGCTCGGGATATAAAGTTAAGTTTCAACACTACTTATCATCCTCAGATAGATGATCAGTCTGAGAGGACAATTCAAACTCTATAAGACATGTTGAGAGATTTCTCTATAGATTTAAAAGGTGGTTAGGATCAACACCTACCTTTGGTAGAATTTTCTTATAATAATAGCTTTCACACCTATATTTAGATGGTTCCTTATAAAGCCCTCTATGAAAATAATTGAAGAACTCCCACTTCTTGGGATGAAGTTGGGGAAATAAATCTACTAGGACCATATCTTGTTAATGAAATTTCATAGAAGGTCTGATCTATTCGACAAAAGATAAGAGCATCACAGATTTAGAAAAAATAGTATGTTGACAACAGATGAAAAGACCTAGATTTTGAAGTGGGTGATAAGATATTTCTAAATATATATCCATAGAAGTGAGTAATGAGATTTGGAAAGAATGGAAATATGAGCCCTAGGTAAATTAGTTCTTTTCAAATTCTTGATCAGGTTGGGGAGGTAGCTTATCTATTGGAACATCCATAGAATGTCTCTCAAGTTCATGATGTGTTCCATGTATCTCTCCTGAGAAATTAGATACCATATACTTTACATGTACTAAACTCAGAAGTCATACCACTGAAGAAAAATATTTCTCATGAAGAACTAACTATAGAGATTCTGGATCATAGAAAAAAGTTATATGAAGCCAGACCACTCACTTGGTGAAAGTTTTATGGCAGAACCATCAATTTGAAGAAGTTGTGTGGGAACTTTAGTATGTGATGAGGTAGAGGTATCATCATCTGTTTGTATCAAAGTGATGAATTTTGAGCGAACCATGACCTATGAAACTATGCATTTAAAAAAAGGTTATTTATAGTATTAACCGCATTATGAAATTTATCAATTTTATTTTTCAAAATAGACTTCATTATTGAATTTGGAATATCAAATTTAGCTTAGGGTGAAATTTTTTTATTTTTATGAAAAGTTTCAATTTATTATTAATAGTTTGCATCATTGTAAAAAATCGAATTTTTCATTTAAATATTAATTTTACTTTAAATATATTTTTAAATAATACATATATTAACCCAATTTAGGTAATTGGAATCACTTTTTATAATATAATTATATATAAAAATGTATTTAACTTTTAAACGTCTCTTTTACCCACCTTCTCGCAACATCTACATGATTAGCATTAAAAGTAATTTTTCCATTTCTATTAATTTAATTTTGAAAATTAGATGTACATGGTTGTAATTAGTGTGAAATTTTTTATCTAATAGGATCAACTTAATTTTTTGGTGAATAGTAACTTTAGTAAAAAAATATATATTTTCCGCGGTTAAGTGTTAATCAGGTAATTAAAGGTAAGAAAAACAATATAATATTATTATAAAATTAACCTAACACTTTTGATAATTTCATTACATAAGTTTATTTTGACCAAAAGCAACATTCAAGCCAAAATTATATCCTCTTTAACCCACTTGGGTAAGAATTTGACATTTATTATATTTTATTTAAAGTTAAAATTTTCATACTCAAACATTTAATAACTAAATCATTCTTAGTATATGGATATATTATAGGTAAATTTGGCTATAAATAGTAATTTTAAATCTAATAAAATTATCTTCATCATGATAATTTAGTTTTAATTTTTGGAGAAGAAATAATTTAATGAAAGGCTTACATAATGATGATACAATAATTATTTAATCAATGGAAATATCAAATAAATGATATTAAAAATAATAAAATAAATATAAATTTTCATAATTAATTAAATACATAAATTTTATAGATAAATTAGACATTTTGGTGAAATATTTAAATTATTTATTCAAAGTTATCATTTTGTTATGATATTTTTAAAAAAATGAATAGCATAAAAATTGACTTAAATTATACTTTAAAATAAATAATGTTTTATTAAGTGATAAAAAAATACTACAAATCTATATTTCAGTTAACTAACTAGGATTATTTTAAATATGTCATGAAGTATCCGATATAGGTTCTTTTATCTTTTTATAGTAACTATATTAACCTTATAGTGTAAAAAAGACAAGTTTTCATTATAAGAGTTGAATTTTTTTAACTAAGGGTTAAATCCAAAAGATAAGGTTAATTTTGTAACCTAAACATGTATAAAATTAATTTTTTGAGATTATTTAGACCCAAAATCATCTTATATTTTAAATTAATTAATTTTTACCTATTTTAAATAAAAAAAATTAATTTATAATAAATTAATAGTTTTGGAGTTTCCTAAAGTACCCCCCCCCCCCTCTTATAAAGGGAACCTCTACTTCTTTTTATTCACACCTATAAAGGAGTTTTTCTCAGAAAAACCAAGATCATTTCTCCTCCCAACTTCTCTAAATTCATTTTAGTGGTCATACCTTGAGCACAAATCCATCCTAATGAGTCTTTTTGTTCAAATCAAAATAAGACACTCGAAGAAGTAGTAATTGTTTTACCAACTCTTTCAAAGTTCTTTTCTTCTTTTACTTCCTTTTCCTAATTTTTTCCATAATAAAGTAATAAATAAAAATATATTATATGATTATATTTTTATGATTATGGGAAAAACATATTCTTCCTTTTACCCATCCTAATAAAAACAATATCATTATGTGTGTGTACGTACGGCTTACCGTCTCCATGCCATGGTGTGAACTATTTTTCATCTATACTTTATTTTGATGGGTATAATTATGAATATAAATGATGTAAATAATAAATATAACATGATATTTTTTCTTTATAATTCATATTCCATCCAATTCCTTACCCTTTACCATTACAGAATGATACCATCGCTCGGACGTACGCACGGCTTACTGTCTCCACGGCGTGATGAGATTCATCCTCTACTACAACCATTTAAGAATGATAATTAAAATTTACATAATGAATTAATGTAATATTTATGAACTTAATATCATTATTTATATGAACGATATATATCCTATACATAATAATCAAGACTTACACAAAAAAATGAACATAATAAAATGAAGCATTTCATGCCTGAAATAATGATAATAATAAAATAATATTAAGAAAAAGATATAATAGGATCATATATAATATCATATATAATGGATATAGTTCTGGTATGACTTAATAACATTATTTAACCATTATACATGAGGTTTAAATACATAATAATCATATCAGACCTAAGGTAAAATATAATTTTTCAATATTATTAGTATTCAAGATTGTTTATATGTAATTATTTACAGGGGTATATATATCATACATGTCCATGTATCCTAAATATATATTCCAACATATTATTTACATTCTTGTAAAAAAATTAAAGTCAATTTTTCCCATTTTTGAATTTTTATTAAACAATAAGAAAGGAATCTTTTGTCATTTTTTATAGGTGGTACTTCCTAACATTCCAACAAAAGTATGAGAAGAATGTTTTCTTTTAACTTATATGGAATGAATAGATTTTTACATTTTCATAAATCCTTATTTACATGAATCTTCCTATACAATATTTCAATTTTATTTTAAAATAAATTATTTTTTTAAAATTTCACAGCATTTTGAGAAAAGAAAATGTTTTTTAAGAAGAAAGGATATTTTCCTCAAGAATTAATTTCAAGTGTTCTATCAAAATTATTTTCCATCTAAGATAGAATTATTTAATATGGTTATGTTTCAATTATAATATCAATTTTTTTCTTATGGTTTGATTTTTTTATGATAAAATTATTTTTATGAAATCCATTTTTTACATGGATTGTGTTATAGTGGAATGATATTTAAAGAAACCCATTTTATTCCATATGTTGTGATGAATGATTTATGTTTTTGTAGGAAACGTAAGAATAATTTTAATATGAGATGGTTGGTACCTATATCTCTCTCCAATTCATTATGTAAATATTTATATATCATGATATAGATAGGGATGGAATGGGAAATGATCTCAGTTCAATAATACAAGGCTGGAATGAGGAGTGAACTCAGTTCATTAATGGACTTTGTCCACTATTATTGACTTATAAATGAGCCATGACTAATATGAAATAATTTTTTATGCTTATGTGTATGCCAAAAATTCCATTTCTTATTTTATGACTTTTAGGAATATATGTTCATTTATTCTTTATTAAATTTTAAATTTTATCCCATGTTCTTTCATATACAGGATTGGATTTTCAAATGTTATGTTCTTATATCTAATGATTATGATATGATTGATATTTTCCTTCTGTACCCTTACTGTACATCTGATCTCACCCTTTCTTATGTTTCTTTTCCACAGGTTGTGAAGAAGAGTGTTAAGTAAGATATGTCAAAAAGGGGTCCAGTTAGGAAAAAATAAGCGAGAAACAATGTAGATGTCTTATGAACCAGTTGTTTATGTTTCTTAGTTTCTAAATACATTAAACATGTGCAGTCCTTATGTGGTTATATTATATTTTGTAATGAATTTTCTTCAAATTTTTAAGCAATATCTATGTAAGTAATTTATGGGTCATTATAATATTGATTATCTATAATAATCTCATCCATAAAAAAAATAGTAAAAAAAGACAATACATTAGTTATCCAATCAATATTTTGGAAACATAGAACCTTTAAGGGAATCTTGGTAAATGATGAATTAAATAGTTAAGAGGTAATTTTAGGAGGTGATATGATCATTGGAATGGTTATACAATCGTTTGAATAGTGATATGACTATTAGAATAGTAACTTGACTGTTGGTCAATATTACCATTAGGAATTACGACTATTTTTAATTATGTTACCTTTGTAATTAGTGTTTATAAAGGGTAAGGAAAAATGATAATTAACGTATAATTTAGAAATGATGGCCTTAACCAATTGGATCATTCCTTTTGAAACCCATTTATCATAAATTAGGAGGGAGGTAGCATTACTGGGTTCACCCTTGAACAGTCTCTATTAGAGTTTCAACAAGAAAGGATTGAGTGAAATAAACTATATGAGAATTTCAATTCAATGGAGATCACTGCTAGGTCGATGTTAGTTGAGAAACCCCATGAAACTACCCCCATTGTGCAACATACCCATAGGGTATATACCTGTATAATTAGTTATCTATCTAGACCATAGTATAATAAATCTTTATTTTCCTTTGTTAAAATGAAATAGTTATTTTTTCAATTGTATTTTTATTATTATTATATTTAATAATATATACATGAATATAAAATGAATTTGATGAATAGATTTTTCGATACAAATAAAAAATAATTATATTTTTAAAAAATATATACATGTTATAAAAAAATTAGGTTATAAAAAATAAAAAAAATTAATTAAACAGTCAAATAAAGCACTATTTATTTAAATATAAATGATAATATAATTTTATAATGTCCTAGGAAATTTTTATAAGCTTCAGAATGTTGACTATGTCATAAATATTTTTATTTTTCAACAAACAAGGATTTTTTTTAAAAAGATAAAATTACCATATTAAGGAAATTATTTTGAGAAAATAAATATTAAAATTTGAAATCATCTTGTAGAAATTATGTTAGGTTGAAATTTTGAGAATTTTCAAAAAAATTATTGTTCATTGAAAAGTAAAAAATGCAGTTTTGGATTATGATTTATTTTCTAACTCTATAAATATGTAAAAATGATGTAATAATTAATAAAAATAAATCAATGTCCTAAAATATATTATTTTATTAATATTATTTATTTTAATTTATTTGAATCAATTTCAAAATATTTAAATTACTTTCCATTGTCTAAAATGTTAATTAAGATATTAAAAACTTTATTTTTCTGAAAATTTACTTTTCCATGGATAAAGTAACATTAAAAATGTATTTGGTTTATAATTCATTAAAGTATTATAAAACAGGACTAAAATTTCTAAAACTATATCAAAAAATCATTAGTAAGCTAGTTGTTTTTCAATTTCCACAACCTAGATTTCCAATGTCTACATTTAGAAAATATTAAACAATTCCCCCTCTTTTACTATAAACACCCACCCATCCTCTCATTAACCTACAATAAAAAAAATTTATCCATGTATTTATAGTCATTTAACCTCTCAAGGAGTGCTTCCAATGTAACCTTAAGGTATTGAGGTGTAATCCTTATATTCTAGGAAGCAACTCTTCAAGGTAAGGGAACTCTCCTTTTATTTTTTTCCTTTCAAGTACCTCTTTTAAGGTATATCTAATAAATTTTTAAATACATCATTTTCATAAAATTTATATTATCGTATTACATAAAAAAATATTTTTATATCAATGGGAGACCTTCATTTAATCTCGTTATTTCTTTTCCTTAATCCATATTAAATACCTATCATGGTTCTAGAATCATTTCATGAATTTATCTCTTTTAAATTATATATTCCTATATTGTGAAAACTCAAACCTCTTACTTATCCATGGGTATTCCCCTATATGTATACATAATTTATTTTTTGAGTATTTCCATATATGAATCATATATTTCATTTTCATTGGTTAAAATGATGAAATTTTCAATTTTGAAATAAATTTATAAAATCGATGACTCTACATGAAATTCATTCATTGTTTTCCATGGGTTATTTATAAAATTATTTCTGACATGATATATTTATAAAACATGAATTTAAACATATGAGGTTTAACCTTAATAGTTTTACAATGTATTAAGTAAATAATTAATCTCTATATATGACATGTCTTACGATACCTTGGTGAATAACCTTAGTAATTATGTTTTATTATACCTTGGTGATAAACCTTGGTGATATACTTATGAATGTCTCATTTTTATTGTACCGGAATTTCCAGGGCATATATCATGAACTTATTATTATACCCACATGTTATTCCTAATGATTTATTCTTAATGATCTATCACGTACTATTTCATTTTGTTATCCCTTACTGGCCTTTATACTCACCATTTTCTATTGATGTATGTTCTTGGTAATTCAATTTCAATTAGATGGCCTAGTATAGAATAAGAAAGGAGACTTGAAGGAGAATTAAAAAAATTATTTTTATGTTTTCATTATTTAATTAATTTATTATACACCTGGTATCCAAGACACTAAACCTCAAAATATCCTTTGAAGTTACTAATGTAATGATTTATTAAGTAATTGTGTCAAAAACCATGTATTAAAAAGGCCGGTCATCATAATTAGTATCAAAGTTAGGGTTTGATTATATTTGTAAATTAGTACAAGAAACCATTAGTAAACACCTTAGGGATAAATATAGGAAAATATCCTTAAAATCTTGGTAATGTATAAATTGTGTGGTTTCAATCCAATAAAATCCATTTCTAGATAATATATGTGGATGTGGCTCTAGAACAATTGTACCTTGGAGTAATAACCCCGAAAAGGGTTAACTGGGTATTAACTCAGTCATCACTTGGTGTGTGACAAAGATGCATGTTAAACACTTTATTTTACACCCTTGTTAATATGTTTTGGTTAATCGCATGAATTTTGAAAACTATTATAAATGATATATAGATAATGTAAATGTTTTTTAGGATTGAATTATATCATCCTAGAATCATCACATTTTAAAATTTTAGGATACAGATTTCTTTTATGATTTACAATAGTAAAAAATTACAGACTTAGGTTTCATTATTATATAAAAAATGGAATTAAATATAAGGAATCATGTAAATAATGGATACAATACTGTAACACCTTGAGTTTTGTGAAATGTTTTTTTTTTCAAATTCATTCTATCTTTTTTTGATATTTTTCATTTCACGCAACACTGAATATAGCTTGTGTTATATGAAAGCACCAAGTAGGTCTTTACTTTTATGATACACCATATTAATATTTCATTATATGATATCCCAAGATATGTTTTTGATACATACAACACTGAAATGTCTTGTGCTACATGCAACACTGGCTTGGATTGCACTACAAGCAACATCGACTTGGTGTGTGTTACACACAACACAAAGTTTCCACAAAACATGATTTAATTGTTATAATTATTTAAACAAGATTATTATAACATATATGTTAAATTTATTATTATTAATACTAATAAATACTTATAAAATATTATTTATAATGGTCATAATGAAAAATATAATTTTTTGTAAAGTCTTTAAATGTTTTAAAATACTAATTTCTCAAAAGAACTAATTTTTATGTCCTTATATGAACAATAATAAAATTAATTTTAGAATATTTTAAAATTTTAATATAATAAAATAAATATCATTTTTTAATTTTGAATGTAGAAATTATCTTAGGGTGAATTTTTTGAATTTATCTAAGAAACTTCATTTTTCGACGAATAGTGAAAAATACTGAATTTTAATTAAAAAAAGTTTTTTCATCTAATTTATTTATATAGTTAAATTATATTTTAGTTTTGTTTTAAAGTCACATTAGATCAATTAAAAATATATTAATCCAATTTATTTCATTGTAATTTTTTTATATTTATTTTAGATATAAAATAATAATGACCTTTTGAACATTCCCATTTTAAAAACCTACTTTCTCACCACATCTATGAGATTAGAATTAAACTTAGTTTTTATTATTCGGTGTAATGAATTTAGAAAAAAAAATAAATACATGGTTGTAATAATTATTATATTTATTTTATAATAATATCAACTCAATTTTTAACCAAAATTATTAGTGAAAGTGATTAAGATTAATTACAATGATTAATATAAAATTTAGCTTAATGAGGGAATAAACCTTAATCTTAAGGAAACAAATGAGCTAGAAACTTGTAGAAAACCCATTTTATGGAAATATTTAGACTATGAAACTTAAATTGTTAAGTTTTTTTGGTCCTGAATGACTTTTTTAGGTTAAAATGCGGGTACACCTAACCTATTTTCAAAAATTCAAAGTGTGTCCCCTCCCTTCCCTATAAAAAACACAACTTATACCCCTTATTCACACCTCTAAAACCACTTAGGATTGACAAATATCTTCCAAATAAACTTTCCAACATCCCTCTCTTCCTTCTTGAAGCATCAATTTTGGCATAAATTCAACTAAGGAAGCCATTTGGTGAAAACCAAAAGGAGTTACTCAAAGAAGAGGTAACATCATTCATCAAGCTTCTTTCTTTTATTTTCATTATCCACCTATTCAAAGTGGGTGATCTAGACCCAAATTTTACTATACTTTGATTACCACTACATGTATACAGTTTTTTAGATATACATGTGTTTTTTCTTTCCATAATAGTGTAGATACTTCTGCGTCAACTATGTTTATGGTAATGTCCTTAGATTACATATCGTATCAAAGGGTAATTGAACATCCCAGGCTATAATGAGAACCTAGAGATACTATGATAGTAATATTAAATTAATTTCCTATAGTACAGTTACATCATTCTAACAGGACACAGATGATGTGTGAATATCAAGTGTTGGGTGATCATAAGCATTGAGACTTCTTCTCCTGAAGTTCACACTTAGTGATCTCTAGTGATTGAGATCTTGAGGACATACACACCAATAGGAACACTATATGTTTCAGGTGTCATTAGTTGTTCCTATCTATGGACATGAGTAATGGTCTCCTGAATTGAGATCCTTATCAATGTATTTCATTTGATTGCATACTTTGATAAAAAATGAAAACCAAGGAATTGAAGTCATTGAGATGTAGTTTGTGTTGGGTACGTCATTGGTGACATGACATTGATTGAATGGTCAAGATTGGATTTATCATTTCTAAGTTGAGGAAGATATAACTCGGGCCTAGTTGATTAGGATGGTAGTACCTTCATTAAATCCATGGCCGTGGTAGTTGAAGGTAATTATGTCCCAAAAGATAAAAAAATAATAAATAAAGATAAAGGATGATGACACTAGTGTGCATTATGGTTTATTTAGAGGTGGATGAAAAATAGTATAATATTACATAGACCGTGTTCATAGGAAGGTAGTAATTTCATTGACTTTTCCTTATCTCTATAGTGGCCTTGATGGGTTTCTAGACCCTGATCTTGGTATCTGAATTTTATTCATTGCTATTGAGGTAAAGGCTTAGAGGGTCATACACAATAGCATTTTGAAAATCTTTCCTATTCTGTTGGATAGGATTATAGGACTAGGTGGGACCCACCATAGGGTCTAGGTATTATCCAAGTTCTATGGATCACCAACATATAAATAAATTCACTATTATTCATGTATGTAATAATTGGGTGGAATTTATTTATGACATTTATTTACAAGTGATTATGTAAATACAAGTATAAATATTATTTGAACAGATATTAATGAAATATCTCGAGTTAATTCAATAATATCATGATATGAGAGTCTAGTTAAAGACTCAAGTTTACCAAGTAATATATTAAATGTATATTAATATTAAGTGATAAGTTATAAATTTTATTTGTGGAATAATTTAATTTGTCATAAATATTTATTTATAATATTTATATAGTGGATGTTTATTAAACAGAGGTTGGGAACACCAAACTAGGTATTATTACTTTCCACTATATAAGTAGAGAGAGGATCTTCTCCTCTTGACTATTAATCCATTGGAAATGAGAGCCTCTCTCTCCTCCTGATTCCTTGATAGAGACTCTCTCAAAAAAGAAAGTTCTTCTAGTTTTGTCTTCTCGGATTGAAGACGTTGGGTTGTGGCGATCATCGCTATGTCGAAGTGGTTGTTAGAGTACCATGCTATCACCTGGATTCTGAAGAAAAGCACACGAGTAGGTTGAAGAATCTTGTGTGGATGATCTAGAGGGCTTAGACATCATAGTCTTTGAGCAACAGTCATTGGAACCTTACGATAGGCTTGTGCGCATCAGATCTGAACTAGGTAAATTTTCATTATTATTTTGTTCTCTATTTAAACCATGTATGATCATAAGACTGTATCGAGAAGATATTACTGGATTTGATAATGTTGCATCACTCTAGTGATGCAAAAAAATTTAAATTACTGTTCCTTCAGCTTCCGTTTTCCATCTTGGTACATAATAGTGGTATCAGAGAGACACATGGTTTTTCTGAGCCAATGAAAATTATGTTGCCTTAAATTTGGGTATAATGTGTTAAAATGATTTCAACAGATCTTACCTCACATCGATCCATGTCCAAATGGCCAAGTAATTTCCATTTGAAAATTTCAAATGGATTAAAATAATCGTATTTAAGTTCTTCGGATTTTTTTTAAATAACATGGTTTTAATTTTTATTTGTGTTCGTCAATGTATCAAAATATGACCATGTTATGGCTAGAATTTGGTGACCAGAATTGTTCCAATGGAGATCATTTTTTTAAGATAAATAAAATATTTTAAATTATTTTATTATTTTATTTTTCTTAATAATACAACCATTTAAGTTATCATTTATGAAAAGTATATGTTTTTTTTAAAAACCTATAAAGGGTGGATTTGTTTGGAAAAATTTATGTTCCACGTATCTAAAGGGTAGGATGAATTTTTAGACTAAAATTATAAAATTAAAAAAAGGAAGACCCAACTTGGGTCTTCTTCCACACAGTGGCCACCACCTTCTCTAACCCTAAACCAGAAGACCTCCCCTCCCTCTCCCCACTCTCGAGGTCATCCCACATAGTGACTAGCCCGCCGCTGCCCTGTGCACCTTTCCAGAGCCACACACCACCACCGTCTCAGGTCAAATGCATTGTCTAGGCTCATCATGCTGCCCTTGGACTAATTTCACAACCACCTCAGTGGCCCTAACTCGGACACTACTTTCTCAACCAAAGTCACATCATGGGATGTCGCTGTTGCATCTCGGTCCACTACACCTCTTTAGAGCCATGGGATGTTGTTGTCGCTTCACGGTCCACCACGCTTCACTGGAGCCACCCCACAGCATTTTTGCTTTCGACCTGAGGTGTTGTTGCCATCCCAAGCACCATCGTAGCTGGTTCTCAGCACCCAGATCCAGCCTCTCAAAACCCTAACTGGTCACTTTAAGTGCCACACCTCTAACTTCTATGAGCCCAACTGTAGGTTTCTTCCAGATTAGCCTCACAATACTGCAGTTTTGTCATGGTTTTGACATGGTCTCACTACAAATATACCAAACTCCAATAAAGGATCCTCGCAGTAGTCCGTAATCCAGCCGAACTCCTTCTTTAGCCAGAGGTAAACCAATTAAATTAATTTTATTAATATAATTTAGTTTTTAAAATTAAATTAATTAAAATTAATTTTGGGGATTAAAATTTAATTGAATCTGGAATTTTGATTTAATTTGAGCTTTAAATTAAATTAATGGTTTAATTTAATTCTTGTAATTTAAAAAAATAAATTAAACATTTGGAACTGATAAATAAATTATTTGAATTTATCCAAATTCATTTAATTTATTAGAACACCCTAATATTGATTAAATTTATTGCATTTTAATTTTTATTGTGCATTATTTTACACCGGCTGGTTCTGAGCTAGTGACCAACCTGTGCA
Organism: Viscum album; assembly: GCA_963277665.1. NCBI lineage: Eukaryota > Viridiplantae > Streptophyta > Magnoliopsida > Santalales > Viscaceae > Viscum > Viscum album. The sequence goes on along the minus strand of OY728134.1, from coordinate 128,828,814 downwards.
TGTATTTATTATTTAATTATTTATTCATTGTGCATGATTCTTGTAATAATTATGTAGTTAAAAGATGTGTTGTGCATCATCTCTTTTAATTAAAATATATATAAGGGCTTTCACGTCCAATGCACTTGTTGTACATTGTACCCCTAGACCCTCTCACCTACACGTCAGTATATTTGTAAATAAGATTATGGCGTTCAAAGATGCAGACCCTCCTAAATTGAGGCGATAATCCAGACGGGAGTTGAGAACTATGCACTAGGGGTGAGTTGTGACCCGAGTTAGTAGTCAACTCAGGTATAGAAACCCCTAGGTTATGATTGATGTATTATAGATCGATCATAATTAAATTCTTGACCAGTCGAATTACAGATTTTCCCTTTATATATGGTCTCTTTTTTATGCAAGTGCATGATTATTGCTTGATCACTTAAAATTTTAAATAAGAAAAAATTTATAAAGATGTGATGAATATTTTTCTTTTGCATGTTCAATTATGAGTGGGACAACCTTGTGTGAACATATTAAATAGAAATGGATTATATTCATTAAAAAAAATCCTTCAAAGAGATATCAAGTCTTAAAGCCATCCATTACTCAAATTTAAACAAAACCGGTTGTTTAGAGTGCTCTTCAACCAAAGGTGAGAGTGCTCCCTACTACTAGGAAGTTAATATAAGAGTAATGGGTTGACTTTACTAAAGTTGGTAGAAAAGAAGTAGTAAAATATAGCTTATTATCACATATGAGGAAGTATGTTGAGAGAATAATTTTAGATTCCAAAAGCTGGGACTTTACTCAACAGTACAAGGAACTATGAGTTAATGTGGTTGGTCAAACTATTGCCTACCTATAAAATATCTAATTAGTGGTGTAGAAAAAACTTGTAGACTATGTGGAGTAGTTTCGAGGATCTTTTTCACAAGAATACTCAAGAGAAAGAGTATTATGAATCTAATAGTGAGGGCTATTAGAGTTCTCTAAAATAGTGGGAGACATTAAAAATGATATAACATTTAATTAATCATAAATATATAATGGTAATCAATATAAAGTACTAACTATTAATATTTATATGTTGTATATTTAAAATTTAAATTACCAATACCACAAGTACATTATCATTGTGATCTATTCTTGATAAAGAAAATATCTTCACCAGCAATTAATTCCATGAGTGGTATAAATGCTTGCACATAGTACTATGCCAAGAAATGATGATATATATGTTGGAATCCTCAATTCCTATTTATCATCCTTATGGAGAAAGTAAGGTGTAAAAAAATAAATGAAAAAATAATTTAGAGGATTCACTTGATATTCAGTGCATTCTGTTGTCATCCATATCCAGCCAATTACAGAAAATGTCAGAGGATTGGAATACATGCAATATGATTTCATATCTATAAGAATTATATCATGAGATGGATAGGAAAGAAATCTATGAGATATATAGTTCCCTTTATATGTGCAGGCTAGAATAAGGGCACCAAGTGGGTCCTCATGTACTCAAGATGATTGAGTACATTGAGAGGATTTAATCCCTTAGGTTCAAATTGAACTAAGAACTAGCAATAGATCTCTTACATTCCTCTTTACCACCAATATTTGTGACTTTTTTTTATCAATTATTACATGAATGACATGTCAAATTCGCTCCCATACCTTTTGGATTTAGTTCTCCAAGATGACAAGGATATGAAAAATACCAATTCATCTGTCCTTATGGTGAATAGGAGAAATAAGGGAAAGGAAAAGTGGTTTAATTCCAAGTCAAGGCTGAAGACTCCAATGTACCATCCTTCTAAAAATCCAATGATTGGGAATTAGAGAAATGAGCAGGATACTATCTATTTTCCATGTGGAAAGAAAGGCCACTAGAATAAAAATTTCAAAGCTGGGAAGAATAATCAATCTGATGCTTCTACTTCAGGTTTTTTTCATTGAATGAAATCTCTCCTTATCTATAAGTTGTTTATTGGATATGGAAAGTAGCTCACACATGTGTATTCATATATAGGAACTAAGTATATTCAAGATGATTGAAATAGGTGAAGTGGATCTCCAAGAATCAAATGTTTCAAGTCTAGTAGCCTTAGCAGTGGGAGACTATCACTTAACTTTTCCAAGTGGTTTGGTTCGAGTATTGTATAATTGTTATTATATACTCTCTGTAATATGAAACATAATCTCAATGTCAAGTTTATACATGGTGGGATTTTATTTCAAGTTATAAAATAAATATTGCCTCATTTATAAAGATAACATGTGTTATGGTAAGACACATTTTAATAATGGTTTACATATACTTGAACTCGAAAACCTAGTAAAGACAATTGATGAAAACACCAACGAGAAAGGCTCATATCTCAAATGCCTAGGAAACTTTAGGCTAGGTCATGTAAAGGTGAAGCGATTACAAAAATTACATCAAGAAGGGTATTTGGACCCAATACATTTAAAACCCTTAGATATATGTCAAGTTTTTTTACAAGGGAAAATGACCAAAGCACCTTACTCTCAGAAGGGAGAAAAATACAATGCATTACTGGAATTAATACATAACGATGTATGTGGTCCATTTCTAGTAGAGTAAAGGGGTGGTTTTTCATACTTCATTACTTTTATCAATGATTATAGTAGGTATGATTATATCTAATTGATGCGGTAAAAGTCAAATTACTTTCAAATGTTTAAGGAATGCCAAAATAAAGTAAAAACCCAACTTTTTAAGAAGATTAAGGAACTCATCTCAGACCAAGGCAGAGAGTATCTTAACCAATATTTCATTGATCATTTTAATAAGTGTGGGATAGTATCCCAACTCACTCCTCTTTATACACCATATTGGATTTGTGTTAGTGAAAGGAGGAATATGACCTTGACTGACATGGTCAGATCAATGATGAGTCAAAAAACTCTTCCATTATTCTTTTGGGGATACACTTTGTAGAAAGCAGCCTATACCCTTAATCGAGTACCAACTAAGGTTGAATATGTGATTTCATATTAGTTATGGTGTGTAAAGAAACCCAAACTGTCATACTTACATGTATAGAGATGTGATACTTTTTAAAATTCTATACCAAGTGGAAAATTAGCATCCAAAACCACAATGTTCATATTTATAGGTTATCCTAAGAAAACAAAAGGATATTACCTATACAACCCTTTAGATAGAAAAGTTTTTGTGGTAATACAAGCTATATTTCTAGAAAGGGACACATTTACAATTGAAATAGTGGGAAATAGATTTAATTTGATGAATTTAATTCTCCATATTTACAAAAGTTAGTAAGGGAACAATCTCCACAAGAGAAATCATAAGAAGAAGTCATTCCTAAGACAAAAATACTATATAGGTCTACTTGAGAGGTTAGAAAACCAGAAAGTTAGGTTTTATTAACACTTAGTCAGGCGATACATTACTCCTTATGGATGATGAACCTATAACCTACGAGGAAGTAGTATAAGTAAAATAAACTAATAAATGGAAAGATTCCATGAATTTTGAAATGGAGTCCATATACTGAAATCAAGTTTGGATTTTGGTAGACCCTCCAAATGATGTAAAACTCATTTGGTGTAAATGGGTATTCAAGAAAAACCTAGATATGGATGGTAAGGTTAATAATTATAAATCAAGATTGGTTGCATAGGGTTTCAGGAAATGTCAAGGAATCAAATATGATGAAACCATATCACCAGTAGAAATTCTAAAATCCATCAGAATATTTCTTGAAATAGTAGCCTTTCATGATTATGAGATATGTAAAATGGTTATCAAAACTTATTTTCTAAATGGTAAGTTGTTTGAAGATGTATATATGACTCAACCTTAAGGGTTTTTCAAGTCGAAGAATTCCAATATGGTGTGAAAGCTATAGAGAACCATTTATGGGTTGAAGCATGCATCACAATCATAGAATGTTCATTTTGATGAGGCTATAAGAGAATTTGGTTTTGTCAAAAAGGAAAGTGATCCTTATTTAAATAATAAGGTTGATGGGAATGCCATCGTTTTCCAAGTATTATATGTTTATGACATATTAATTATGGTAAACTAAGTGAAAGTCTTACAATCAGTTAATACTTGGTTAAATGAATGATTCTCCATGAAAGACTTATGTGAAGCAGCCTACATTCTAGAGATCAAGATTTATTGAGATATATCTCAAAGGCTGCATGGGCTAAGTCAAAGTACATACACTGATAAGGTAATAAAAATGTATAATATGGAAAAATCCTATAGTGGTTTGTTGCCTATGTCACATGGTATTAATCTCTCTATGAAAATGTTTCCACAAATGGATAAGGATATTGAATGAATGGATAGAATCCCTTATGCCTTAGTAGTGGGTTATATCATGTATGTCGTGCTATACACTAGGTTTGATGTTTCATTTTTTTTAAGAATGGTGGGAAGAAATCAAACTAATACATGAGAGATACACTAGGAATAAATTAAAACTATCTTTTAAGTACTTGAGGCATATAAAGAATATGTTCTTGGTGTATGGAGGGGATGAGAAACTAGTTGTGAGGGTTTACACTGATGCTAGTTTCCAAAAAAATCATGATGATATAAAATCGCACTCAAGATACATCTTTTTCTTTAATGGTGGTGAATTGAGCAGGAGAATCTTGATGCAATATGTTGTAACCAATTCTACAGAAGAATCCAAGTATATTGCAGCTTCTGATGCAGTAAAGGAAGCAGTCTGGATACACATCTTTATTTCAAAAATTGGTGTTGTTCCTTGTTGTGCAAACCCTATTCTAGTTTATTGTGATAATACTACTATAGTGGTGATTTTCAAATATATTAGGTCTTACCATATGACAAATCATATACTTTATAAGTTTCATATCTGAAGGGATTTTACTCAGAGAGGTGAAGTCATAGTTAGCAGAGTTGCCACAGAGGATAGTGTGGAAGACCCCCTAACTAAAGTCATCTCCTAGAAGAAGCATTGTCACACCCCAACCCTCGGACTGCCCTGAGGCTGGTGCGGAGTTCAAATAAAACATGTTTTGTAATGTTTTTTGTAAAACAAATGCTGAAAACACATACCATGTCCAACTAAAGAGGATATTTTTTCGTTAGCTCCTGGAGAATCAGATACAATTATTACAATTCTTCAAAAACTGAAAAAGGAAAGAATATCCACAAAGCTTCCACTAAACAGTGTAACTCAAATCCACTGAACTTGTAAAACTTAAACTAAAACATAGAGTGAGCATAAGAATTCCCAATAAGGGGGTTTAAAATAAAATAATTCTTAAATTGAAACCTCTTGAAAACATTCCTTTAAAAAAATTTATAAAACATTTTCATAAGGAAAGCATAACATAAAATTTGATCACAAAATACCAGGGAACATTTCAAGGAATATTAACAGGGATATAATGCAACATGTTCCAATTATAATCATTCTCTTACTAAATATAGGGTGTGTAGCTAAAATTAAGAGTTATTATAATTTTAAAAAGTGTGACATGAAAAAGTACAAGTGCCAAATTCACAGCTAGAAGCAATACATTATCAGAGTTGCGCATAAATAATAACTTAAATTTCTTTCATTACTAACTATAAGTCATAAACTGGCTGATAAATTCTATGAATGTTGAACAACATGCCATAAGCATTTATTTATTCTGATTCTCATAAGTATAAGCTCTTTAACCATGAATATTCTACTAGTCGAATATTCATTTGGTTAATTAAATTACATAGTCATAATGAGGGAAGTGCATATATGGGACTATGTTAAGTCCTCGGCCAAGACATCTAAAATTATTAAGGCCTAGGCCAAAATCCATAAATCAATTTGGGAAAGGCCTCAGCCAATTCCATGTCTAGTTTGTCTCATGAGACCTACAGATGCACCGAGGGGCTATAGCGGGCCCCACCTACCACATACTAAGTCTAATGCATTCCTCATTTCTTTAAATCAAAGTGCATTAACCCACTATGATTTATTAAATTACTTATCATTCCAAGTGTCATATATTAATTGGTTTCTCATTTAATATTATTCAAAGTGCCCCATACCACTTTGAATAATTTAATTTATTATTTCATATAATTCAAAGTATCCCATATGAAATTGATTAATTTAGTTCTTTAATCCATATATGGTCATAACAATTTTAATTACATTATTTTTCATTTATATATAAATATGTATAGTGATTCATGCACTTAAGTGGAAAAAACAAAACCAACAATTTCATGGAAATTTAATAAATGACATATATGGTAGGAAGATTATAGAATGTGTGATGAAAACTAAAGCATAAAAAGAAATATAGGTTTTTTCACATAAAATGGTATCCCTAAATTCTAAAATCATATATATTGAAAATTCATCATGGATTGGATGCATAACTAATTAAAAGTAAAAATTTTATATTCGAAAGTGCATAATTCTAAATTAGGATAATTGTCTTTTATTTTTAAAACTCATGCTAATAAATGGTCATATTTAACATAACAAAACATAATGATTGAAAACATATATTGTGGAATATTCAAGTGCTTTAGGAAAATAATTATTTCATGTGAAGCATGCATAAAAATACATTTGACATATTTTTTACAAGTGCTTATCATGTATATGTATATAATATTATTTCATCCTTAACATATGATTGAATACACTTGGGTGACTATTTTTCTTGTATAAATTTGGGTTAAAAGAAAATTATATGAACTACATGAACACAGGGTTTATACACAGAATTATTTCCACCAACACAAGGTTTAATAAATTATTATGAACATTATACATCTCACAAACATAATTAAACCACCAAAATTGGTTCTTATGAAAACATAATCATTTTATGATTAATATACAAGGATATATACATATAACTGTATATATATATATATATATATATTTCAATTAAACAAAACAACATTGAAAACATGCAAAGTATAAGAAAAGTATGTTCGTTGAATTAAAAGGACTTATGAACAATTTGGTTGTTTCATATTGAAAATAGGTATGCACATATAACTATATACATATATATACTCACATTATATATATATATAGGTTTTAAAAGCTGAAACTATTATAACCCTTAATTACCACATGCTTTTCAAAAACACCATTTAAGGTTTTAGAAATAAAACTTAGAAGGTTTCAAAATCGGATAGAATGGGATATAAATAGTACGTGTGTGTATATATATATGTATATATATTTCCTATATAAAAAATTTATATAAGATATTTCATGAATAAGGAATGATATAATTACCTTACTTAGTTTGAAGGAGGGGAAGAGGTATGAGGAAGCTCGAAGGAAGCACTGAAGAAGATGAACACCCATGGGGTTCGGGTGAAAAATATTTGTATATATAAAATATATATAATATATGTTTAATGAAATTAGAATAAAAAATAGGACATCCTTGGTTTAAAATATGACTGAGTGTGTTGTTCTTGTTGAAAATGGGTGAAAGGAGGGGCCACCCGGATTCACGGGTGTGGAAGAAAAAAAAAAGAAAGTAACATGGGTTACTCTTTCAGTACACATGGGAGGAAGAAGATGACGTGGGGGAAGAAAACCAGAAATAAAATGGATGGTTAGGATTAGATCTCTCCCTGATCCAATTTTTGAGGTGCGATTGCGGTTTTAAAAGGAATGTTCGATCGAGATTAAATCTCGACTTGATAGAACGACTACGGTACGTCGAGGCATTTTAAAAAGGTTTGAATGGTTTCAAATAGATCATGACAAATAGGATGGATACTAAAACACAGAAGATAAACTGTGGATGTTGGGGATCAAGGACCGAACCAAATCAAATGGTTAGATCACACGCAGTGGGATCTGACAGTTCAGATCGCATTTTGCCTAAAAATCTTCGCCCCACGTTGAAACGGAGCAAGTTCCATGGCTCCTTTATAAGCCTAGGGCTCCTGGAATTCATACATATTACTCCTTCCCCCCTCACGATACCACCTCGTACTAGGTTCTATGTGTTCATGCTCCTACACCCACCCACGATGTTGTGTCGCCCCGCATGGTGGCACACTTGGTTCCATTGCACACACACAAGCATGTGCACGCTCAGGGATTTCTATGCACCTTGTGTGCGCGACCAAGCATGCACCTTGCGTGCGCACCATAGCCCTCAGCCATTTCCAGGGGTTGTGGGTGACATTCCCATTAAGGCCTTGAGTGGCTTCCTAAAAGGTGGCCCTCGGCTAGGTGGGGTACTCAACTATATTTTTAGAAAAGTAAAAGTTTATTTTTTTGTTAAATATAAAAATAGGTTTTCAAATACATATATAGGTTTCTTCAAAAAAATATGAATTCTCTATTATAACAAAACAAATTCCTAAAACCAATATTTTCCTTAGTTTTATAAAACACAAAGTTATAAATCAACTTTTAGTACTTCATAAAGAAAACATTATATTAGTATTACAAAAATCAAAAACATATTTTTGGTTAAGGCCTTGGTTTCATACATCTGAGGGTGAAAACATTTACAAAAGCTTCTCAAAACATTTTAAATATATAAATATATATATAAGTCACAAAGTATAGCTAAAATATAAAATACAACATTAGTTATTATTTTCATTTGTCTAAGAACAATTTCAAACTCAAAAAAATATGTTTCTTTGTACCAAAACCGAGTACATACTTCTATTGGTATTTAAAACACAAGGGTTATGATTCAACCCATCTTAAACTTTAAATAATTATCCCTTTAATATATATCAAAAGATTTTATTAAAAACATATGTATTCAAACCACACTTTAGACTTGTAAACTCATTATACCGAGACACTTTAAATTTAACCACCAAAATAGCCAACGACTTTAAGGTCTTGTGGCTATTGGAGACTCAATGGTCACCTAATGGAAATGGACAAATTGTCTTTAAGACTTTATAAAAGTTTGAATTACGGTGTTCCATATTCAAAAAGTCTTAGAAAATATGGGGAAAATCATTACCCTAATACTCAGCACAACTGTTGTGGTTATGGCTATAATTATGTTCATTGTGACAGATCCGAAGGACCCCCACTATTATTTTGGGATCTTTGTTGTATTTAGTGATCTCTCTGTGGCTGTAATAGGTCTCTTGGTAGGTATTTTTGGTTAGTTAGATTCTATTATCCTTGAAGAAATGTAATCATTTTCATTGTTTTCATTAAATAAATAAGATCTTGTGTTTATTTACAAGTATTTTTTCTGACAGTATAGAAATTAAATTAAGTAAAAACACATAAAATATTGTTATTAAATAAGAAACAAGTTTGGGGGGTCACAAACATGATTCTCATGTGAGGTCTAGAAAATTGAGACTTGTTAGATGATTTCTCTTGTGAAAGTGGTAGTGTTGAAAGATGGTTCCCTAGACCCAACTTGTGTTGTACTTTGATCACCACTACTTGTATACAGTTTTTTATACATACATGTTTTTCTTTACAATAATAGTATAGATACTTATATGTCTACTATTTTTATGGTAATTTCCTTAGATTATGTGTTGTATCAAAGGGTTATAGATGATACTAGGTTATAATGAGAACCTTGAGATACTATAATAGTAATCATAAATTATTGTCCTATCATCCAGTCACATCATTATGACAGTACATAGATGATTTGCGACTATCAAGTGATGGGGGATCATAAGCATTGAGACTTCTTCTCATGAAGTTTGCACTTGGAGATCTTTGGTGGTTGAGATCATGAGGACATACCCACTAATAGGAACACCACATGTTTTAGGTTTCATTGGTTGTTTATATCTACAGACATGTGTAATTATCTCCTAACTTGAGATCATTATCAATGTATCTAATTTGATAGGTTACTTTGATGCAAGACTAAATCCATGTTAATGAAGTCATGGAGAGGTAGTTTGTGTTGGGTATGTCATTGGTGACATGAAATTGATTGAATGATCAAGACAGGATTTTTCACTTCTGAGTTGAGGAAAAGATATCTCAGACATGGTTTATTAGGATGGTAGTACCTTTATGAAATCCATGGTCATGGTAGTCAAGGGTAAGTCCATCCCAAAAGATAAACAAATAACAAATCAAGATAAAGGATGATAACACTAGTGTGCATTCTACATTATTGAGATATCAATGAAAAAGATAATAATATTATACAAACTGTTTTCGTAGGAAGGTAGTCATTCTTTTTACTTTTCCTTATCTCTATAGGGCCTCGATGGGTTCTTAGACCCCACTCTTGGTCAGTGAATTTTATTCACTGCTATCGAGGTAAGGACCTAGAGGTTCATACATAATAGTACTTTGAGAATCTTTCCTATTCTATTGAATAAGATTATAGGACATAGTGGGCCCCACCTTAGGGTCAAGGTATTATCCAAGTTCTATGGATCAATAAAATATAAATAAATTCATTATTATTCAGTTAAAGAATAATTGGGTTGAATTTATTTATGACATGTATTTACAAGTTATTATGTAAATAAAATGATAAATATTATTCAAATGGATATTAATGAAATATCCCGAGTTCATTTAATATTATCAGGAGGATTCAAGTTAAAGACTCAATTTTATCACTTAATATTTTAAATATATATTACAGTTAAGTGATACATTATAAATATTACTTATGTAATAATTTAATTTGTCATAAATAATTATGTATATTATTTATATAGTGAATTTTTATTACACAGGGGCCAAGAACCCAAAACCGGGTATTATAAGTTTTCACTATATAAGTGGAGAGAGTCTCTTCTCCTCTGGATTATTCATTAATTGGAAATGAGAGCCTCACTCTCCTCCTTATTCCTAGAGAGAGACTCTCTCAAACAAGAAAGTTCTTTAAGTTATATCTTCTCATATTGAAGAAATTTGATTCTGGTGATCATTTCTACATATAAGTGGTCATAGGAGTACCACTCTATCACCCGGATTCCAACAAATGGTGCACAAGCAGATTCAATAAGCATGTGTGGACGATCTTGAGGGCTTCCACATCAGAGTCTTCGAGCAACGGTCGACAGCACCTTGCGACAGGCTTGCACGCATAAGATATAAACAAGGTAAATGTTTGTTATTATTTTGTGATATATTTAAACCACAAATGGTTCTAGGACCATATAGGGATGAGATAACCAAAGTTTATAATGTTACATTGCTCTGGTGATGCAAAAAAAATTAAATTCTCAGCCCATCGGCTTCCGTTTTCGGTCCAAGTACCTAACACCACCACCTCAATTATTATTATTCCATATTCATATAATAAAAAAATTATCCTTAATATAATGATATGTTTTTATTCTAAGTTTTATATCTAAACTTATATACACTTATATCTAATGGATAACAAACTTACCGTTCTTGTGTACGGTGAACTACTTCCTCATAAAACAATGTTATTTATTTTACCTTTACCACCTATCATGGTTGGGAATTATGATGGAAACTCTATTTTTTAATGATTTATATGAAATTTTAAATGTATTTATACTTCTATATTTATTATATAAATCCTACATTTGTGCTTTCCATTTTGTGTAAATATGATAATCTACTTTGGGGAAGTGTGGACTACCGCCCCCTCAAAGCGATGTAATTCATTCACACACTACATGGAATATATTAAGGATGGGTTTAGTGAAATTATATGATAAATATGACATAATAATTCTACTTTAAATATATTATATATATAAATATATGTCATTTACTTTATTTCTTTCAATATTACAAATAAAAATGGAAATAGTGTTCATGAGTACGTACGACCTACTGTCTCCATGAACGGTGTATTCCATTTTCATATATATATATTAAATAAATTATTATAAATACATATATTAAAATTATACATGATATTTATGTCATAGTTTAAATTTTTTAAATCACGATATATGTATGAGGACAAAAAATATAACAAATTAAGAAACTTTCAAAAAAGAAAATAGATATTACCTGATGCAAAACCTTTACTTGGAATTGTTTATAAGAGGGTAATATAAATTCATAATAAAACCATATATAGAATTTTAAATAATAATATTGTTCTATAAAATATGTATAATAAACTTATATTTATTACACATGAGGTTTGTATGAGTTCGAAGAGAGTCAAGATATAAGGTAAGGGAATTTCATCTCACTTTTTATTTTCAGGAGATTCATGCCTTATTTACCACCCATTTATTTTTTTAGTGTTTATATTACCCATATAATTATTTTATGACTATTATAATTAAATTTATGGGTATTTTCATATCCATTTTATGATTTTTCTTTCATTGGGTTTATGTTTCAAAAGATACCAAATTGGTAAAGTAATTTTGTCTCAATTTTCCTTCTTTGAGACACATTCCATGTTATTCACCTATATTTTTCTATGAGGTGTATATAATTCCTTTGACATGTTATAATACTAAATATACTTATTTTAATGATATTTTAATCTTAATTTAATGTTATTATTTCCATCATGTTATGATTGAAAGTTACCAAATTGGTGGCGGTTTATAACTATAATCTCACCATTTATCGAGATTGTTTGTGATTATGCTCCCATTGATGAAATAGTATGATCCATATATCAAGAAATATCATGAGTTTACTTAAACTAAATTTAATCATGTTATATCCAAGTAATGTTACCATTTTTTCACTCTTTGGTACATAGGATGAACAAAAATATGTTTTTAAGAAATTACGAATTTACCTCTCTATTCGGACAGAAATATGTGTTCCATAAAAACCATGCTTTATAAAAGATTTTTCAAAAAATATTATACTATTATTATATGATATTTAAAATACTTTTTTACCCATGTTTTACCTTTTCAAAATAGTTTTTTTTTAATCTTTTTTTCATTTTTTTGTTGATGAACTTTTAAAAAAAATTATGGTGAAAAAGGAATGTTAGGTATGTACGGATTTACCCACTATCATGATCATTATTACCTTGAAGTATCCTTTACAAGGATACAAAGTTATTTTAGAAAGAAAATTTTTTCCTAATATTCTGGAAATTCTCTGGTTTTTAAAGTGGTTTTCAAGGAAAATTGTTTTCAAAAATGTTTTATGTTTTAAATTATTTTCAAAACCTTCATTATAAGTTTTCAAAAAGGTTGTTTTCAAATAAAATGATTTCAATGATTTCTAAGATTATTTTATAAATTTTCAAAGTATTTTCAAAGAAAAAGGTTTTAAAAATGTGTTCAATCTAATTTTATAAGTTTTTAAGGAAAACGGTTTTAAAAATTATTCCAATACTTCTTTCTAAGTTTTCAAATTATTTTCTATGAAAATGGTTTTCAAAATGTTTTATGTTTTAAAGAACCTTTTTCAAAGAAAAATGGATATTTTCCACAAGAAACATTTTTAAGAGATATTTTCAAATTATTTTCCATCTATGATGAGATCCATTGATGTTACTCATTCCCTTTAATGAAATGATCCAAATGTTCCATTAATATTATATCTTAAATAGTTTATGTTCTGATTGAATGATGTTTATAGTGCCCATTTCTATTCCATGGGTTATATGATTTTGAAAGCTACTTCATTTCATGGGTTATGCTTTAATAAAATGATTAGGAAACCTATCTTTTTTTCATAGGTTATGATGTGATGAAATTTTAATGATACCCATTTCATTTCATGGGTTATGATTTGATGTTTATAAGACCCATTTCATTCAGGGGTCATGATATGATGAATGTTTTGTTTTCTCAAGGAGCATGTATGTATGATTTTATTATGAGAAGGGTGGGACCTATATCTCTCTCTAATTTATTGGATAATGAGAAATGTTTTATGAGCTCAAGAGGGTACACGGGAGGTCATCCCAAGACGAAAATAAGAGGATAAATGGGAGGGAATCTCAAGCCTAAAACAAGAGGTCATCTTAAGCCCTAAATAATAGGGTACACTGGAGGGGATCCCAAGACCTAAATAAGAGGTTAAATTGGATGGAATCCCAATTCAGAAACAAGAAGGTGCATAGGAGGGCATCCTAAGCCCAAAATAATATGGCACATGAGAGGGTATCCCATACCCAAAACAAGAGGGTACACAGGGGGCCATCACAAGCCTAAAGTAGGTACACGGGTTTTTATACCTAGCCTAACATTTTATTAAGTTCATGGTAGGTATCCTAAATGTAGTATTTTCTATGTTTATGTGTATTCCATGAGTTCCAAGTCTTATCCCTTCATGGATCATGCTCTTGTCTCCCTTCTGATTCATGACTTATGAACTACTAATATTTATTCTATAATTAGTTTTTATGATCTTTTATATGCATTGTATGATCAACTAATGCTATGAACATTTCTCATACCCTTATACTCATGTTTATGCTTACATATCTCTTTTTCCACTCACTGAGCATCTAAGCTCACCCATTTTTTTGTTTCCTTCCTATGGTTATGTAGATATATTTTATGTATGATGTTTATAAGGAGGGTGATAGTATTGGAAATCCTAGTGAGAGATAATGTAGCTCACTCAAGTACCATTTTTTATGTTTCCATGTTTCTGAAGTCACTAAATTAATATGATCTTTGGGAATATATTACTGTAACATTTTATGTAGTTGGAAAAAGTGATGTAATGTCCATGTACATTAAGATCGGGTTATTATAAATGTTATTAGAGTAAAGGTTTAGTCAACCTTTGGAAACAATGATGCAAAACTTTAGTGAGATCCCTAGGATTCTTTCTAAGGATATTTCTATTGAGGTCTCTAAGGATAATATTAATGATGAGGAAAAGTATAGGAAGTTTTACTATAATATTGGTAGAGGATAGAGAAAGTGGTTCCCTAGAACTACATCTATGTATGGATACTACAACTGAATTTGGATCTATAACTGATCTACCTAGGAGTAACAACTCTAACAAGGTGCATCGATCCTGACCTGGTGTAACCTATAGTGCAAAAAATAGCCTTTCTGCACACCTAGTTTGACACACTTGGGGGATATGATTTGGGAATTCAAAAAATATTCACAAACAATCATAAAGGATTTAAAAATATGTTTTCTACGAATAACCAAGGATAAACCTAAGGTTTCATAAATTAAATAAGGTGTCATAATTTAGACATAATATAAGTGGCTTTCATGATTATTTGGTTCCTCTCTATGACAATTGTTTCTTACTCTATGATTTTTGGTTTAAGTAAATGGTGGGAACCAGAATGAGCTAGGTTAATGATGAATGTGGTAGACAACATTCCTATGATCGGTCAAATGGGATGATCACTAGAGTGAAGGATTTTTTAATCATGCTAAATTATCTTTCAAGGAACATGATTAACAATATATACCTTAACCAATCTTTAGACTCACCAAATAAGAGAATGAGATATAACACTCAGATTTAGGGAAATGGAGACCATCAATAAAAGAAAATTAATTTTTATACTTGTCAGGAATGTGGGAATAAATACCCAAGTAAATGTCCCAGAGGAACATAATGATGTTTTGACTGTGGAAAATAAGGTCAAAACTTAAGTAACAGTAAAGGGAAAATGAAAAGTTTAGTTAACACAATGGATGGGAATTTTAAACTACCTAAGTAATTATTAATTGATGAAATCTTTAAATGTATAAAGTATGGGAATTATGAGAATCGAAGTTCTATGTGAAATATTTATGAATAAAATTAGCAAGGTGGTACAAGTAATAGTTTTGTAGTTGATGATGAAGAGATCACAAACAACATATGAAAGGTATTTGTTGTTCTAATAGAATTTTTGATAATAATGATTAAATTTAGTTTGATAAAGATTAACACATGAATCGTATTTAATATTCTAGGAAATAGGTATTAAATAATATGTTGATAAAACATGAGTAATGGTTTTATAATAAAGTTGGATGATTGAAGTGTACATGTTATGGAATTAAAAGATTATATTATATCAATCATGAAATATGTAAGTATTTTTAGTATAATTTTTTCATTTAATATTTTAAAGGATATCTTTAATGGTGTTGGTGAGGTATAAAATTGATTTCATGTAAAGATGATATTTTGATTAAGAAAATATAACCTCTAATTTATTCCAAATTTTGAGATAGTGATGTTCGGATAAATATATGTTGGACATGAATAAGTAAATTGGATGTTATTTATTACCTTAGAACTGATAAAGGATTTTTTGAAAAAGTGGTTTATATTATAATGGATGATGTTTAAAACTTCTTGGATTTATGGAATATATCAATAAATCTTTAGAATAATGAATCTTTTATGTTTTTCAAAATCATTAATGGTAATTCATGTTATTACCATGTTTTAAGAGAATATATGATGAGGGTATTCACATGTTTGGAATGTGACAATGAAGATTAAATTTATAATATATTGGGGATCAATGTTAATATAATTTAGTGACCTTCATTCTAAATATTTGAAATTTCATCTTTAAAAAGGGTTATAAGGTAAACCATTTATAGAAAGTTTAAGTTAAAATTCATATTAATTTTATGATATTAAAGTACTATCACACCACAAGAGTATTTATGCATATTTAATAACCTACTCTAACAACCTTGTGTTGATGGAAAATGAAGAGAGATTGGATGACTTATCATGGGTCTTGTGATTTCTTAGTACTTTAGGAATGGGAAAATCACCTTCCATTTTGGAGAAAGAGGTGATGTGGAAATTGGTCAATACATGACCAAAGGGTGAGATTTTACTTATGAAAGAAAATTAAATCAAGTATGAATTCTCATTAAAATTATTAAACTCTATGGAAGGAATCATGAAACTGAAAAGGTTATCCTAGTACCTTCTTATTTGATG
This sequence comes from Viscum album, assembly GCA_963277665.1. NCBI lineage: Eukaryota > Viridiplantae > Streptophyta > Magnoliopsida > Santalales > Viscaceae > Viscum > Viscum album. The sequence continues at coordinate 128,812,003 of OY728134.1, read as the reverse complement.
AATCAAAGGGCCCCTTAGATCATCATAGGTTTATGGATTTGTGATTTTTAACTTTCACCTAACCAAGTTCTTTATCAATCACCTCTAAAACATTATATTTATATTTCCCTTCCATGTCCATGTTTTCACTTCCCACCTAGGTTCTCCTATGTGGAAACCTAGTTATGTGTTACTTTGGGTAACTATTATGTTCACAAATTTTTTTAGAGGAAGTTTTAGTTTTTTTTATGATGTGGGTTTCAATGAATGATACTTTTAAGTATTTATCCTTTGATAACCCAAATGAATTTAAAAGAAGAAATTAATTTTAAGGGGGTGTAGAATGTAACACCCCAATTTTTAGTGAAATATCTTTTTCTGAATTAATTTAATATTTTTTTATATTTTCCATTTCAGGAAACACTAAATATAGCTTATGTTATATTAAATCTCCAAGTTATTCTTTCCTTATATGCTAAACCATTTTAAGATTTCATTATGTGATACCCTAAGATATTTTTTTATAAAATGAAACACTAACTTGGATTGTGTTACATGCAACACTAACTTGGCTTATGCTACACACAATTCTGACTTGATATGTGTTATGTGAAACACTGAGTTTCTATGAAACATTATTTTATTGGTATAATTATTTAAAAAAGATAATTATAACCTATACATTAAATTTAGTACTATTAAAAGTAATAAAAACTTTTCAAATATTATATATAATAGTGATAATAAAAAATAAAATTTTTGGTAAAATCATTAAATGTTTAAAAATACAACTAGAAAAATCCAGGGTCTAGACATACTGGCCCAATAAATTATTAAATAAATATAAAAAGTAAAAATAAATAATTATAAGTTATTTTTACAAAACTAAGAGTACAACACTCCCCTCATATCATCATTTACTATATGATCACAATGATTATGTGTCTTTAAGGACCATAAAGTACTAGTCTCTATAACTTCTCTCTTTGATAGTGTGTCAGTAATTGGATTGGACTCCCTATAAAAATGAGTGACTATGAGATTAAGGTTTCTAACCTAATTAAGACACTCAATGCAGTATGGTAAAAGTATACATGGCACATTCATAGTTCTCAAATTGAGTCCATTAATGGAGTTCTTGGAATCAGATTTTATTTAAACAATAGTCCAATTATGATAGACATCATCATTAATATCATAAATAATATCCCATAATTTGGATTCATAAGTAGTAACTTTCTTAATAAATTGGTGGAAACAACCTTTGACAAAGTCGCGGCATGTACGAAAGACCCCACTAAAACCAAACAATACCGACGTACTAAGAATTAATCTATAAACATTTATTTTAACACATTCATGGAAGGGAGGGATCCATCAGATTCTCTTGATCATGATAGGTTCTCTTGGTCTACCTGAGATACCTAGTAAGTGAAGAGATTTGAGAGCATCCATGTTGTTGGCCATAAAACCCACTGGTACAATTGATGATTCATATGGTTCACTATGTATCTATAGTGAACTTTCATGGAAAGAGGGTTGAGTGTCATCAATCATTGTGTCATTGAATTTTGTCTAAATAGTATGACAGACTGCACCTGTAGCTGCCACCAAAAGGTTTTGAGTCGGCTCACTTTTGTCGCTCTGGGTAATGTGAAGCAGTAACTCATACATGGTCTTGTTGCTACACAAATCAGTATTAAAAATACATCCAATGTAACTTCATTATTTTTGGGAAAAGGTTAATTTCAAGAAGACATGTTATATAGTTTCATATTCCATTTAACATAAATTCCAAGATGACACAATAACTTTCCAAGCTTTCATCAATTGATCATGGTTAGGCATTTGATTCATACATATTATTTACAAGAGAAGTGGCCTTGAAAGAGGGATAGAGGTGAATTAAATTGGATTATCCATTTTGTTGGATTATTAAAACCATAAAAATATAGATTTTAATGATCTTTAGGATTATATTTTCCATTTCTGTTTGATTTCTAAACATTAGAAATACTAATTTCTCAAAAGAAATGATTTTTATGTCTTTTACTAAACAACAATAAAATTAATTTTAGAAACTTTTAGAAATTTAATTTCAAAAAATAATATCATTTTTGAATTCATAATTTCAAAATTATCTCAGGGTGATTTTTTGGTATTTTTCTGTGAAAATTCATTTTTGGATGAATAATGAAAAATACTAAATTTTAATTCAAAACTAATTTTTCATCTAATTTATTTATATTTATAAATTATATTTTAATTTGGTTTTAAAGTCACATTAGATCAATTATGAATCTATTAATACAATTTAGTTCATTGGAATATTTTTATATAGAATTTATATATAAAATCTTAATAAACTTTTGAACATTCTCGCTTTAAAAACCTACTTTCTCACCACGTATGTGAGATTATCATTAAACATAATTTTTCTACTTCAATGAATTTAATTCAAAAAATGGAAATAAATCATTGTAATAAGTATGGTATTTATAGTCTAATAATATAAACCTAATTTTTTCCAAAAATATTAGTGAAAGTGATTAATATTAATTATAATGATTAAGGTAAAATTATGCTTAACAAGGGAATGAACCTTAAAATTAAGGGGTAAATGACATATAAACTGGTCAAATAACCTTTTTATGGCCATATTTCGGAAATAAACCTTCCATTATTGAGTTTTGTTGGTTTTTTTATGACTTTTTTTAGGTAAAAACATGGGTAAACCTAAGTTGATTTCGAAAATTTCATGTGTGTCCCCTCCCTTTCATATAAAAGGAAACCACCTCTCTCTCTTCTTTACACTTATCAAACCAAGTAGGTTAATAAAATATATTCCCAATATAATTCATAACATCCCATACTTCCTCCTTTAATCCTCCCATTGGGTGTAAATCCAACAAAGGAATTCCTTTGGTGCAAACCAAAAAGAGCTACTCAAAGAAGAGGTAACATCCTTCCCCAAGGTCCTTTCCTCTATTTTATTTCTACACCACCTAAAATATTCTAATTACATGATCATATAATAATAGTATTACCATAATTATACTAAGAGTTTTTTATTCTATGTTTTATACTTTCACTTACACACACTTTTATCTAATGGGTAACGAACTTATTGTTCTTGTGTATGGAAAACTACCGCCTCACGAAATGATGTTGTTCGTTTTACCTTGACCACATCTCATGGTTGGAAATTATGATGGAGAATATATTTTTATATTACATATAATATATTTATGATTTATTTATACTTATGTATTTATTACATAAATCCTACCTTCATGCTTTCCATTTTTTCTAACTATTGTAATTTCGTTTGGGGAAATGTGGACTACTACCCCCTCAAATCGATGTGATTCATTCACACACTATATGGAATGTATTAAGTATGGGTTTTTTGAAATTATATTATAAATATTAAATAATAATTCTAATTTAAATATTATATATATTTGTGGCATTTTCTTCTTTTATTTTAATATTATAAAGAAAAATAGAAACAACGTTCATGCGTACGTACAACCTACCGTCTCCCCGAACAGTGTATTCCATTTTCACAATTCAATATTATATATATTATTATAAATATATATATATATATATATATTATTTATATCATAATTTACATTATTTAAATCATGATATAATTATGAGGACCAAAAATATAACAAATTAAAACACATTCGAAAAACAAAGCGGATATTACCCGAAGCAAAACCATAACTTAGAGTTGTTAATAAGCGGGTAATATAGGGTCATAATCAAAAAATATGTGTTATTAGATATAATAATATGTTTCTTTAAAATATTTATAATAAAATTATATTTATTATATATTATGTTTTTATGAGTGCAAAGAGAGTTATACATAAGGTAAGGGAATTTCATCTCACTTTTTATTTTCATGAGATTCATGCCTTATTCACCACTCAATTATTTTGTATGGTGTGTATACTACACATGGAGGTATTTTATGATCCTTATAACTAAATTTTTTTGTATTTACATATACATTTTATGAAATTAATTTCATTGGGTTTTTGTTTCAAAATTTACCAAATCGGTAAATTAATTTTGTCTTAATTTTTCTTCTTTGATACACGTGCCATGTTATTCACCTATATTTTTCTGTGAGGTGTATATAATACCTTTTAAATATTATATACTGAATATAATTATTTTCATGAAATTTTAAGATTCATGTAATGTTATTATCTCCATCATGTTATGATTAAAATTTACCAAATATGTAACGGTTTATAAAAATAATCTCACCATTTATCGAGATTGTTTATGATTACACCCCCAATAAGGAAATATTATTATCTATATATAAATAAATATCATGATTTTTCTTAAACTATTGTTATTAACATTATATCCAATTAATGGTACCATTTTTTTCACTCTTTGGTACAAATGATGAATAAGAATGTATTTTTAAGAAAGTATGACTTTACCACTCTCTTCGGATGAAAATATACATTCCTTCAAAACAGTATTTTCTAAAAGAGTTTCTAAAAAAATTCTATTATTATATGATCATTAAAATAAATTTTTATCAATTTTTACCTTTTTAAAAAAATTATAAAAGTAATTTTCTTGTCATTTTACAGACCATGAACTTTTCTAAACTTTTTACAATATAAGACAAATGTTCGGCATATATTGATTTACCCACTTTCATGGCCTCCATTCCCATCTTCTTTTACAAGATTACAAAGTTATTTTTTTAAAATATTTCCTAATATTATATAAATTATATGGTTTTTAATGTTTTTTTCAATGAAAAAGTTTTTCAAAAAAATTTATGTTTTAAATGATTTTCAAAACCTCCTTTATAGGTTTTCAACAGTTTGTTTTCAAAGAAAATGATTTCAATCATTTTGAAGCTTCTTTTATAAGTTTTCAAATTATTTTCATAGAAAAAGGTTTTAAAAATTTGTTCAATATTATTTTATAAGTTTTCAAGTAAAAACTTTTTCAAAATTATTTCAATATTTCTTTCTAAGTTTTCAAATTATTTTCTATATAAATGGTTTTTGAAAGGTTTTATGTTTTAAAGAGTCCTTTTCAAAGAAGACAACATATTTTCCTCAAGAAAAATTTTTAAAAGATATTTTAAAATTATTTTCCATCTATGATAACATCTTTAAATGTTACTCATTCCCTTCTATGAAATAATCCAAAATTTACATTTATATTCTTTCTTGAATGGTTTATGTATTGGTGGAATGATGTTTATGATGCCTGTTTCACTTCCACAGGTTCTTTTTTTGAAACCCAGTTCCTTTCAAAGGTTATGATTTAATTAAATTATTAGTAAACCTATTTATTTTTATAGGTTATTATGTGATGCAATTTTAATGATAACTATTTTATTTCATTGGTTGTGATTTTATGTTTATAAAACCCATTTTTTATGGGTCTTGATATAATGAATATTTTGTTATCTTGTGGAACATGTATGTATGATTTTTTTATGAGATGGGTGTGATATATATCTCCCTCCAATACATTAGGTAATGATAAATGTTTTATGAGCTCAATTGGGTACATAGGAAGGAGTCCAAGTCCCAAAATAAGCAGGTAAACTAGAGGGAATCCCAAACCTGAAATAAGAGGGAATCTTAAGATCAAGAAAATAGGGTATGCAGGATGGAATCCCAAGCCTAAAATAAGAGGGTAAATGATAGGGAATTCCAATCCTGAAATAATAGGGTAAATGGGTGGGAATCCCAAGCCCAAAATAAGAGGGTACGTGGTAGGGCATCCCACGCTCGAAAGAAGAGGGTACACAGGAGGACATCCAAAGCATGAAACAAAGCGGGTACACAAGAGGTAATCACAAGACTAAATCAGGTACATGGGTTATTATCCCAATAATAACATGTTTTAAATGTAATGGAATGTAGCCTAAATATAAGACATTCTATGTTTATGTGTATGTACCAAGTTCCATGTCTTACTCTTTCATGGATCATTCTCTTGTCTCCCTTATGATTCGTGACTTATAAACTACAAATATCTATTCCATGATTCATGTTTATTATCTTTAATATTTATGGAATGATCATCTAATGTTATTATCACATTATTATGCCTTTATGATCATGTTTATTTTTACATATCTCCCTTTTTTACCCTTATTTAGCATCTAAGCTCATCCCATTTTATGTTTCCTTCCCCAGGTTATGTATATATATTTTATATATGAATTTATAAGGAGGGTTCTAGTCTTAGAGAACCTTGTGGGAGATAATTTAGCTCACTTGTGTACTAGTGTTTATGTTTCCATGTTTCCAAAGTCACTAAACTAATATGGTCTTTGGGTGTCTGTTTGTATAATTTTTTAAGTATTTATCAAAAGTGATGTAATTTCCATGTATATTAGTACTTGTTCAATATAATATATAGTATAATGGTGATATTCCTAATGTTATGGAATATAGAGTTGAAAACTTCATGAATATGGTGAATTATCTAACACTTTTCATGAATGAAAACCTAAACCATGTGGAGTATTCCTAATTTCCTAATAAGGAACAACTAGTGGTTTATTTCCTTTATATATCAAGGAACACTAGTTTTTAATGGAACCTATGATCCATTGATCACTAAAAAATGGATAAATATTGTGAAAAATATATTTCATGTACTATATGTTTATGAGAAAGATAAATTAATGTTGTCATTATATCACATAGAGGGATAAGCTAGGCAGTAGTGGTCATTGATCAAGAACATGAATCCCAAGGATGAGGTGGAATCCATAGAATGTGAAGAATTCAAAAAATTATTTTTCAATAATTATTTTCCCTATACCCTTTGAACTAATATAGAGAGTAAGTTACTTGAGTTGAAATAAATATAAAATAAATTGGTGTGGAATTATGATATGAACTTTACAAGGCTTGGGTGATATTCTTCAAGCATTTTCATCAATTTTAATGTGAATATTAATTGATTATTTTGGGAAACAAGACCCTATCTACAGAAATAATTATAAATATGAGACTTTATGAGTTATTAAGAGATAGTATAATGTTTTATTAAATTGGAAAAGGATTTTGGATATTCTCATTTGAATGATGAACCAAATAACAATAATAGAATGATAGAGAAACATTTTTGAAAGTATCCAGAAAATGTACAACACACCATGTGCTAAAAATGTGGGAAAAAGAATTTAGGTAATTGTCTATAAGGAATTATAAATTTCTACAAGTGTTTAAGATATGGAAATGTAACTCAAAACTATTTTAGAGATGTTAAGAATAAATATATGAGCACCAATGAAAAAAGGAAATATTGTTCAAGCACAACCTTCCATGCAATGCTTTAATTTTGGGGAGTATAGTAGTTTCTCTAATCAATATCTAAATAATAAGATAGTCGAGGGAGACCTAGATTAACCCCATAAGAGTCCATGGGAGAAATTTCATTATTTTTCAATCACATGGATGAATTTGAGGCTTCAAATGATGTTGTGGCAAGTAAAATCATCATACACTCAAATTTATCAAGTACATTATTTTATTTTGTTTCAACATGTTCTTTTATTTCATTCAAGTTTGCAAATAAAATCAAGTTAAACCTAGAACTAATAGTGGTAGAGTTTTAAATTAAAACTTATATAGTAACTATTCAAGAATTAAATATATATAAGGATGCCCCTATTAACTATGGTGAGTGTAATCTCTCTCCAAACTCGGTTGTTATTCTAATGGGGGAATTTGTAATAATACTTGGGATGAATTGGTTATCAAAGTATAATTCCAAGATCAACTATAGAAGTATGGTTATTTATTTAATATTTAAGGTAAAACCTATAGTTATCTTTAATGGATATATATAATATAATGATTCCTAATAAGAACCCCCTCCTGTTGTTTTATTTATGGAATGATTGGTGAAGAAAAATAAGAAATAGAATGTATAAATATTAGAGATGAACACTTTTTTTTCAGGAATACATTGATGTGTTTCCAGATTAGTTACCTAGATCTCCCCCAAAAATAAAGGTATAATTATCAATTGAACTCACACTTGTATCCAATCCAATATCAAATACCCATAAAGAATAGAATATATATAGTTATAGGAATTAAAGAATAAACATCAAGATATATTGTAGAATGATTTTATTTTTCTAAGTTTATCTCCTTAGGGAGAACCAATTCCCTTTGTAAATAAGAAGGATAGATTGATGTGGCTATAAGTTTATTATAGAGACTTAATGGGATCATATTTAATAAAAAAACCCCTTCAAATGATTTATTATTTGTTTGACCAGCTTCATCGAGTACAATTATTCTCTAAGATTGAGGTCCGATCAGGGTATCATCAGCTAAGAGTGATGAAGGTAGATATCCTAAAGACGGTCTTCCAAATAATATACGAACATTTTGAGTTTTTTTATTATTCCTTATTTCTTAACAAATTCTTCTTCTATATTTAAGGATTTTATGAATATATTCATTAGGGACTATATTGATAAATATTTGGTGGTCTTTATTGATGATATTCTAAGATATTCTAAAAATCCTAATGGGCATGAGGATCATCTATGAGTTATATTAAAAATTCAGAGGAAATAGAATAATTTTTATAAATTCAATAAATATGATTTATGGATACAAAAAGTTACATTCTTGGGACACATTCTGAGTAGTTAAGTAATATGAGTGGATCTAGAAAAGATAAAGGTCATAAAATAGCGGCCACATCCTACAAAAGTAGCTAAGATTCATAGTTTCCTTAGTCTAGAAAGATATTATATAAGGTTTATGAGAAAAAAAATTATGGATTTCTAATTCTCTATCTAATTTAATTCAATTTTTTTAAGTTTATCTCGAAAAAGGAGTGTCAAGAAAGTTTCTAATAACTAAGGAAGAGGTTGATTGGTGAACATGTGCTAACTTTACTCTCTAATAGAGAAGTATTTTTAATTTATAGTGATGTAATATTGAAATGAATTGGATGTGAAATCATAAAAAATATCAAAGTGATTTCCTATGCATCGTGATAGTTAAAGCCTCAAATATAGAATTATCCTACCCAGATCTAGAGTTAGCTATAGTTATCTTTGTTTTAAAGATATGGAGAAAATATCTATTATGGGGAAAAGTGAGATATATACACTGAGCAGAAGAGTCTGAAGTATATATTTACACAAAATGAGCTCAAAATGAGATAAATTATATAGCTGGAACTCTTTAGGGACTATGATTTTTCTATCAATTATCCCCTTTTAAATGCTAACAAATTTGTTGATGCATTGAGTAGGAAAGAACCTGGAGTACTTATGATGATGAGGATTGAAGGAGATCCATTGATCAAATAATTGGTAAAGATAGAAATAGAATTCATCAGGGAAGGTACATCATCAATCCTATCCCATATGATTTCCCAACCATCGTTATTAGATAAGATCAAGACACCATAAAGAGACGACCATAAGTTACAAAATATGATAGAATCTATGAAAAATGGAAATCCTTCTGACTTCAATATTGATCAAGAGGGAGTACTAAGGTTTGTTATAAGTTAATGTATCCCATATAATATAGAGTTAAAGAAATATCTAATGGTTGAATCTTATATATCTATATTCTCTATAAATGTATAAATCACCCACATTTATAGAGATCTAAAAGATCATTATTAGTGTGATAACATGGAAAGGGAAATTATTGATTATACCACAAGATTTTTGGTATGCCAGCAAGTGATAGTTGAGTAAAAAACTTCCCAAAGGAGTGTTGTATCCACTTCCCATATTTGTATATAAATGGTAAAACATCACTATGGAATTTGTTAATGTATTTCCAAATAAATCCAAGGGAAATATTGTGATATGGGTAATTATTGATAGATTAAAAAAGTCTACCCATTTTATCATCATACAAAAAAAAATTCTACCTTGAGTTACTTGGTCGTATATATAGGAATTGGTGAGACTTTATGGGGTGAAACTATCAATTATTTTAGTCCATGATAAAATATTTACTTATAAGTTCTAGATAATCCTTAAAAATTATATTAATACTAAATTAAAACTTACCAGAATCTATCACCCTAAAATTTATGGGTAGTCTGAGATGACTATTCAAACATTGAAAGACATGTTATGGGATAGCTAACTTGGTTTTAAAGTAATTTGTGATAAACATATTCCACTTTTTAAATTCTATTATAATAATAGTTTTCATTAAATCATTAAAATGGATCCTTATAAAGCACTCTATATGAAGAGGTGTATAACTCCAACATTGTGGGATGAAGTTGGATAAGGAAAAATATTGTGATCGTACATTGTGAAAGACACTATAGAGAATATACATTTGATCCAGAAACAAATCAAGGCTTCCATATCCAAAAATAGAGTTATGTTGATAATTAGATGAATCGCTTAGAGTTTCATATGAGGGATTGTAACATCCTTCCCCTCCTCATTGGATTGAGTTAAGGAGGAAGTGTTAATTGGCCTTAGGCAACATCCCCAAGATGCCAAAGGATGGAATTAAATGTCAAGGGCCTCATAATGATGGGGGAAGATTTTTCCATTTTCAAAATAAAGAAACACATCACAGACAGTGTCACTATATGATTCATGATAACTATAATACAATTCTAAAATTATAGAATACCACCATCACTAAATAAAAAAATAGCCAAAATAAAATTACCAAAGAAGAATACTAAAATGAAAAATCCTAAGGATATATAGCTCCATATCTCTACACCAAGATCCAAGCTCCAACACCACAAAAAAAAACCCTAGAATCATGATGCACCATTAAATAAAATAGATACTTTAACTTTACATGTGTCCTAATAAACAACATGTGCAAAATCACCAATGTTCCAAAGCAGGGGGTGAGTAATGAAACTTAGTAGGATTTCCACAAATGACTTCCTTACTCATTCCACTTGGATAGAACAAGTTAGAACATTTATATAAAAAAATTATATAAAACCACTAAAATAGTTCAATGATTTACAACAATCCAAACACATACTTACTAAAACATTTTTCCCAAATAAACACATTTATAATGAAAGAAACCAAACATGTCATGAACCTTTTTTTCCTTTTCTAATTGGAATACTCTATTTCATTCCACATAACACAATACATACACCTCAACCACACACACAATCCTACCACCCAATCTTGGTGTTACCATTGATAGTGGAACTTCATGTACAACCCCATTCCCTTTTTATTATGGTACTTCATTACCACATTCCAACCCTTTGATGGTGGTACTTCACAACCACTAACCATCCCCATTTCAACTCATGATTAACCATTTAATCCAAATCACGTGAAATCAAATATTTCTAACCATTTCAATAAAATTATCCCTTTTTTTTAAAACACCCATAAGATAACATCAATTTCAGAAAACATTTTAACCAAAAAATGTCAAAACCATTTAAAACATACATGCCAAAACAATTTCCAAAAAATCTAGGCAAAAAACCTTCAATAAAAAAACATTTTTATTGAAAAACATCTCCATAATGTAAACCAAGCAATCGATTTTAAAGTAATAAATACAAAATAAAACAATGAATCACATTGGAAAAAAATATCCCAGATTCCCTAAAATCTAAAAAACATCACCAAAGGGGTTTTATCCAAGATTTTCATATCAATTTCACAATCAAGTTCACGAAAATAAACTAATTTGAAATTAATCCTTCTATTTCTAGAAAGAGGATTTGATATTGAAGCCACCTACCTCAAGGGTTTTGGAGAAACCGATGAACTACATAAAAGGATCACCAATCTAGGTAAAAAATAAACAAATCCTTCTTAGATGCCTTATCCTAACATAAAAAAATCTGGATCTAACCATTATTGAAAACAAAAAACCTAGATCTATCTATAATGGAACTAGATATCAGAAATCAGGAGAGAGAGAATATTAGATCTAAGAAAACCAAGAAAACTACCACAAAGGATTACCAAGGGAGATCCGAATTTACCGCACCAAGAAATAAATGTCTTCAAGACACTTTCAAAATGAGTGGGATAAGTTCTCTAATCTTTGAGAAGAGAAAATCCTATGTTAGGGCTACATGGGAGAAAAAATTAAGGGTTTGGTGTAAATCTCGACCAAAACCCCATTTTTTAAAAACTCACTTTTTAAATCGTGCATGGTTAGTTACACATTTCGGAAAACCATGATCCATAAAATACCTTAAGGAGAAGTGTGCATAGTCATCCAACATGATTAGACAAACTATGCAACAACCATGCCAATGTTCATTGTCCCAAGTTTCATGGATTAAATAGGGTGGCCACACGGTTTTTCCAGCCATGCGCCATAACTATGCACCTGCCCAGATCTCATGGTCTCAATTTTCACAGTTTCCTAGAGGAGTTACATGGTTTTCACAAACCGTGCTCAAATTGTGTACCCTTATAATAGCTCCAAAACCTTAAAAACTCTCCCAAACATTACCAAACCACTTTATATACAAAAAAAACATAAATAAAGGGTTGCATAACATAAATTAGGGTTGATAAGTTCTCCCCAACATTGTAATTTATATCCTTGGAAAGTAGAAAACCATCTCTTTAATGAAAAAGTATTGGCTATTGATTGATTATTTCATTAACTCTTTCCTAAGTATCTTCCTAAATCAGGCCAGGTTGTCACAAAACCCACACTAAAATGATGCTTTTCCATGAAAGTATTTCTCTTGCCTATCTAAAATATTCACTGATACGTATACCAATGAAGCATCTGGATCTAGCTCAACATAAACCCATAAAATCACATGGTCAGGATTAGGATGATACTTATATAACTGAGATACATGAAACACATTATTCACTACAATAAACTAGGGTGGATGTAACAACCCGAGATTTTATGAGAATTATTCTTTTTAATTTCATTGATATCTTGTGTTATACGCTACACCAAAATTATCTTGTTCTATACGAAACACCTTATTATCTTGCAGTATACGCAACACTATTCTTGGCTCTTGTTACACACAATTTCAAGTTCATTTTTTAGAATTTAATCTATGCAACATTAAGTATAGATTTTATTTAATATATAAATAAAACAAGTTTTGATTATGTTATATGAAACAACAAAGTAATTTTTCACTACACGCAGCCTTGACTTGTCTTGCATTACACGCAATCAAGACCTTCCTCGATAGCGTGTGTAGTACGCAATACCGAGTTTCATTAAACGAGATATTATTATAATATTATTATGAACTAGCCGTTACGAATAGTAATACCAAATTTTTGAAATTTTATAAATTTTATCTTTCAAAATGGACTTCATTTTTGGATTCATAATATCGAAATTAGCCTAGGGTGAATTTTTGGGATTTTTCTGAAAACTTTTAATTTTTGATGAATAGTGAAAACACTGGGTTACTATTTAAAAACCGAATTTTTATTTAAATAATTATTTATTTTATTTAAATTTATTTTAGGTCAAATTTGATACATAATACCTATATAAGTTCAAAGTAATTCATTTGAGCCATTTTATAATAATTTTAGACATACAAAAATTTTATTGAACTTTTCACCGTCTTTTACCCACCTCTGAGGAGAATTTAAAAATTTACATAAAACATAATTTTTCCACTTCTGTGAGTGGAATTTTGAAAATCAGAGAGACACAGGTAATATCAAGGAGTAAAATGTGGTTCAATAAGATAAAAATAATTTTTTGTGAATAGTAAATTTTTACTTTTATTTACCACGGTTAAAAGTAAATAGGGAAATTAAGGGTAGAAATGATATTACTATTACCCTAAAATATGTCGTAATTCTATTTGATAAGTGTAATTAGACCAAAAAAACCTTAGGAATAAAATATTACCCTTTAGGTCCACTTGGAATTGATTAGGACATTTATTATTATTTTATTTAAAGAAGAGTTAAAATGGTTAAAATTAAAGTTTAATAACTAAAACATTTTTAATATTGGGTTATACATAAGATAAATTCGACTATAAATATTAATTATAAAGATAAAAAGATTTCCTACATAAAGGTATTTTATTAATTATTTTTAAACATTAAATAATTTAATTTATTTATGACACAATGATGATGAAGTAATTACCTTATTAATGAAATATTAACATAATTGATGTTATAAATACAAAAATAAATGTAATTTCGTACTTCTTATGAATTACACTAATTTTATAGGTTAATATGACATGTTAGTATTGATTTAATTAAATTTTTTCTAACTAATAATGATGTTATGATTTTCACAAAAATCATGTACCAAATAGTGTCAAAATTGACATAAAATAGTTTTTAAAACAAATATTATATTATTAACTGTTATTATATTATTAAAAATATAAGGTTCGGAAAAATGACTTATATAAGGTTATATATATTAATAATGAACCACTTGGGGTTCGTTTTTCTTGTTATAGTAAGTTTAATAACCATATAGTGTAAGAAAACAAGAAGACACAGTAAAAGTTAAATTATTTAACTTAGAGTTAAATCTAAATGATAAGGTTAAAATAGTAACCTAAACTTGTCTAAAACCTATTGGTTGAGATTAATTTGACCCATCCACACTTTATATTCTAAATAAATCAATCTTTATCTATTAAAAACCGAATATGACTTTATTATAAAATAATATTTTAAGTTTTTCCTAAGGTTCCCCTCTCCTCTATTATAAAAAAGGGCACCCCTTCCCTCTTCTCTTCACACCATTTTGAGCCTTGAAGCTCAAAAAACCCATACCAATTACTCTTCTAAACCTATCTAGTTATATCATAGATGTTCTGGTCTTCTCAAAAGACCAACTCTAGTTCCCTAAGAAGAATTTTAAAAGAGGTGTGTCGAAGAAGATGTAATCTCTTCTACCGATTCTTTCAAGTTTTCTTTCTTCTTCAGATTCTTCTTCTTTAGTTGTTTCATTATAAATTAATAACATCAGTATCACTAATATACTGATATTTTATTATAAATATGAAACAACCCCATTTCACCTTCTATCCATCCTACGGAAAATGAAATCACCGCGCGTGCATATGTACGGAATACCGTCTCCACACTGTGGTGTAATCTGTTTTTCCACCACCACCTTATTTGGATAGGTATAATGGTGTAAATAATAACTATATATAGTTATTATAACATCATACCGATTATGTGATATTATATCATCCACTCCAATTCAATTCAATAATTATGGGAATGATATCATCGCTCGTGCGTACGTACGGATTACCGTCTCCATGACGCGATGAGATTCATTATCCATGTTAACCATTCAAGAATTATTATAAAGTATATATAATGAATATTAATGAAATATATGACATGATAAAGCTACTGGATTTATGTATATATATATTTCATCTACTTACTTCCATTCAAGTCAATAAGGAAAGGAAAACAGCGTTCATGCGTACGTACGGCCTACCATCTCCATGAACGGTGTATTTAATTTCATTTATATATCTATTATATATATACTGAATATATATATGATATATAAATCATTATTTACATTCTAGAAGTAAGTAAATCAAGATATAATTAATAATAATATCAAGAACAACAACTCCAAACACGTACGATAAATAAAACGATTTTACCCAAAACGCTACTTTAACATGGAACTTAAATAAGAACTGGTAATATAAAGTCATAAGTGAACCATATATGATATCATAACAATTAATATGATTCTGTAATAAGTCAATGACATTATTTAAATCATTATACAGGAGGTTTGGATACGTATGAAGCATATCGGACCTAAGGTAAGGGATAATTATTCCAATCTCATTCTTATCTGAGATTGTTTATTCGTAAGTATTTACTGGGGTTATGTTTATTATCCATGTCCATATGTTCTCAAAAACTTTTTATAAAATGTTTACTTTTCTTCCATGTATGTTTAAAGTCATTTTACTCTTTTTACTTTTACCACATCGTATGGAAGGAATCTTTCTTTTGTTTACCATACGTGGTACTTTTTGACTTTTCCGACAAAAGTACGAGGAGAACGTTTTTTAACTTATAAGACATGAACGGATTTTTACGGTTTCATAACACCTTATTTACATAAAGATAACTCTACATGGTTTCATGATTATATTCAACAAAATCCTTTTCTTTTAAAATTTAATGGCATTTTGTGAAAAGAAAATGATTTTGAAGAAGAAAGGATATTTTCCTCAAGAATTTATTTCAAGTGTTTTATAAAAACCATTTTCCATCTAAGATGACATTATTTCATATGTGTATGTTTCAAGTATAATTTATCTATGATTTAAATGGTTTCACTTTTCTTATGATGAAATGATATACAACTATTTTATATGGATTATGTTATGATGGGATGATGTTTATGAAACCCATTTTATTCTTTGGGTTATGATGAATGATTTATATTTATGTTGTGGTGCAAGTAAGAATGATTTAATTATGAGATGGGTGGGACCTATATATCCCTCCAATAAATTTGGTAAATATTTATATCTCATGATATAGACATGGCTGGAATGGTAATTTAATCCAGTTCAGTGATACAGGATTGGAACGAAGAGTGAACTCAATTCAGAAAGGGACTTTGTCCACTAAGATAGTCTTGGAAGCAATGCCTTGGCAACTATGGAAATCATATCATGTGCTTAATGGTTTTCCACAATTACATGTTTTATTCCAATGCTATTTTATCATGATTGGTGTTCATTTATGATATATTCCTTACATACTTCCAAGATTTATGTCTTTTCTCAAGATTTTGAGGTTTAGATTTTATGTTCAAGTTTTTTCATTCAAATGTTTATGGATTGTTTTATGTTATCTATGTTTACCCTTACTGAGCATTTGAGCTCACTCTTTTTATGTTTTCTTTTCCTTAAGATATAAAAAAAGGTTTTAGGTAAGAAAAAAAAGGGAAGATGTTTATGGGAGATGTTGAAGATCTTTCACCATGATTAAAAGATTATGTTCCAAGTGTACAAAGACACTAAACTATTACGGTCCTTTGGTGTCTGTTTTTGTTATGTATTAGATATTCTGAAAAATTAATGTAATGTATATGTACGTCAAGCTTTGGGTCACTACAGTTGGTATCAGAGGAAAGTTTTAGTTAACCTTTGGAAACTAGGATGTGAAAACTTTAGTGAGATCCCTAGAGATATTTCTAAGTTATGTCTAGGGATGTCCCTAAGGTTTAGTATAAGTATAGGTCATAGTCCTAGAATTATGGTAAAAATATTATAATTAACCCTAAGATGTTATTTATTTAAGGTAATCCCCCTTTATTATTTTGTTTTCCCTATCATGATTTTTGCCTCTCACGCTATTATTTTTGGGTTTTAGACAATGGTTGGAACCTGAAGGAACCGCGTTGATAAATATAATGGACAATGCAATGATTTTCCTCCTGAACAAACCAATTTTATGGGAGATGGAGTGAAAAATCTTATTGCTATACTTACACAAGCTATGAATCATTCTGTACCTCCAAATGAGCAGAGAAGGGAACAATATTATATTGATTCCTTCATGAGGCAACGTCCACCTTATTTCAGTGGGTCTTCTGATCCACCTGTTGCTGAACAATAGATCAGTACCATTGAAAAGATATTTTCTGTACTTTTCTGTTCGTAACATGAAAAATTCGTCCTAGCTATTTACCATTTAGAAGGTGAAGCAGATCAATTTTTGACTCTAATTAAGAATACGAGGCCCCAAGATGAAATTGAATCCATGGAATGGGATGAGTTCAAGAACTTATTTTTCAATAAGTACTTCCCTCGTACTCTTCGAACAAAGATGTAAAAGGATTTACTTGAGCTTAAGAAAAAGGATGATGAATCTGTTAGTATATACGAAGCGAATATTACAAGGCTTGAAAGGTATGCATCTGGCTTTATCATCCAACATGAAAGTAAAGTTGATCGATTCTTCAGTGGCTTAAAACCAAGTCTTCAAAGGGCATTAGCTATAAGATACTTTCGTAGCTATGAAGAAATTGTGTGTTGTGCTATCAAGGTAGAAATAGAAGTTTGTGTTATATATCCATCTCATGGTTTTGACAAGAAAACAAAGATGGAGTTCAAGGAGAAATCTCAGAATAATGGTGAAAAGAAGATGAATGTTTCTTTATGCTCAAAGTGTGGAAAGAAGTATAGTGGAGATTGTCTTAAAGGGAATAGAAAATGTTTTAAGTGTGTAAAAGAAGGTCATCGAGAAGCTGAGTGTCAAAGTAATGGAAAAAGGGTTTCTAATTATGTGAATAAATAAAATACTGCAGAGAACGCACCACCAACACTCCAATGCTTCAAGTGTAATGAAATGGGTCATTATGCTAATCAATGCCCTAATCCAATGGTTAATGATGATCAAAGTGAGAAACCTCTTAAGGAAAAGGATAAAGGGAAGTCACATGCGATCACTATTTGTGATTTTGAGTATGAAAATGATGTTGTGGAATGATTAAGTGTTTATGTAATGGGATTTAAAAATAGTATCACAGAATCTCATTTATGGTATTGTGGAATTTTGGAATATCTATGTATTGGTTTTCAATAATTATATGGTACCGGAAACCATGAAAAGTGATTGTAATATTTTTGGAAATTAGATGATATTCTCATAATGAAGGGATAAGAAGATAATGAAATGTTTGATAGTATTATTGAGCTCATGACTGATGTAAGGACAATGTGATATCATGGTTTGAGTATATAGAATTTTTGGGATTTTGGTATGTGGAAAGAGTTAACTTTTGATAGCATTCATGTTTTCAGTAAGGTTCTATGGTAATTTATGTTTCAAGAGAATACATGATTAAGGTATTCACATGTTTGGAATATGACCAACAAGATATATCTTATGATATATGGGAGATAAATGATGGTATTCACATGCTTGGTATATGACCTCTCTAGTAATCATTTTTTTTATACTATGAGATTGGATAGAAGTATATTGGATAAGCCTGAAGATTTGAATGGATTATGTTGGACATAAGTCAGTATTGTTTAAGGCTAGAACTTTTTTCAATATTATTTATGGAATGTTATAATAATTTAGTATTAGAAAAAGGACAACCAGCAGGACGGGCGACAACCCATCGTGTCGGACAAGGCTGTGGGAATCGAACCCACAACCGAAGTGCAACACACCTTTATCACCTACCACTAGCCTACATAAAGTCCCTGGTTAGTAGAAACTAGTTTTATTTTGTTAAGTGGTATTATAGATGAAGTATAAGTCCATTTTTTGAATCATATACGATTAACCTCACCATAGATGGACTTATGTATATTTGATAACTTTTGCTAACCTTTTGTTTGGGATAGATGGAATGACCCATCATTCTATCGCATGATCTGCTAAAACTTTACAGAAGACAAATTAAACTTCATTTCATTAAGATATGATGTGGAAATTGTTCAAGGCACAAACAATAGTGAGATTGTACCAAAGTCAAGTATTTCTTTTAATTCAAAAATTCTTCAGCTTTAGGGAAATGATGTTGAAAACCAAAAAGTTGTCCTAGTGTCCTCATATCCAATGAATTAGATGGTACCTTAGATCATCACAAATTTATGGATTTTTGATTGTTGGCTTTTTCATATCCATGTTCTCTACCACTCTTCATCAAAAGTTGATGGTTATATTTCTCTTCCATATCCATATTTCTACTTATGTTCTCCTATGTGGAAACCCAGTGATGAGTTAATCTGGGTAACAGTTACATTTCATACTTTACTTTTTAAAATTAAGTTTTAGTATTACTTTTTATGATGTGTGTTTCAATGAAAGAAACATTCAAGTAGTAAACCATTTATAACCCCGATGAATTTTGAGACCGAAATTCATTTTAAGGGGGGTAGAATGTAACAACCCAAGAATTTATGAGAATTATTCTTTTTAATTTCATTGATGTCTTCTGTTATATGCTACACCAAAATTAGCATGTTCTATACGCAACACTGTATTATCTTGCAGTATACTCAACACTATTCTTGGCTCGTGTTAGACATAATTTCAAGTTCGTTTTGTAGAATTTATTCTACACAACATTAAGTATAGATTTTTTTTAATATATAAATAAAATAAGTTTTGATTATGTTATACCCAACAACAAAGGGAGCTTTCACTACACACATCCTTGACTTGGCTTGCATTACACGCAATCAAGACCTTCCTCGATAACGTGTGTAGTACGCAATACCGAGTTTCATTAAATGATATATTATTATAATATTATTATGAACTAGCCGTTACGAATAGTAATACTCACTTTTTGAAATTTTATAAATTTTATCTTTCAAAATGGAATTCATTTTTGGATTTGGAATATCGAAATTAGCCTAGGGTGAATTTTTGGTATTTTTCTGAAAACTTTCAATTTTTGATGAATAGTGAAAACACTCAGTTACTATTTAAAAACCAACATTTTATCTAAATAATTATTTATTTTATTTAAATTTATTTTAGGTAAAAATTGATACATAATACCTATATAATTTCAATGTATTTCATTTGAGTCATTTTATAATAATTTTAGATATATAAAAAATTTATTGACCTTTTCGCAGTCTTTTACCCACCTCCTAGGAGAATTTGAAAATTTACATAAAACATAATTTTACCACTTCTATGAGTGGAATTTCAAAAAATCCAAGATACACGATTAATATCACAGACTGAAATGTGGTTCAACAAGATAAAAATAATTTTTGGTTAATAGTAACTTTTTACTTTTATTTACCATGGTTAAAAGTAAATACGGTAATTAAGGGTAAAAATGATATTACTATTACCATAACACATGTCTTAATTCTATTGGATAAGTGTAATTCAACCAAAAACAACCTTAGGAATAAAATATTACCCTCTAGGTCTACTTGTATTAGATTAGGAAATTTATTATTATTTTATTTAAAGAAGAGTTAAAATGGTTAAAATCAAATTTTAATAAATAAAACATTTTAAATATAGAGTTATACATAATATAAATTCGACTATAAATATTCATTAGAAAGAAAAACATATTTCCTACATAATGGTATTTTATTTAAAATTTTTAGACATTAAATAATTTAATTTATTTATGACACAATGATGATACAGTAATTACCTTATTAATGAAATATTAACATAATTGATGTTATAAATACCCAAACAAATATAATTTCAGACTTTTTATGAATTACACTAATTTTATAGGTTAATATGACATGTTAGTATTGATTTAATTAACTTTTTTCTAACTAATAAATATTTTATGATTTTCACAAAAATCAAGTACCAAATAGTGTCAAAATTGACATAAAATAGTTTTTAAAACAAATATTATAGTATTAATTATTATTATATTCTTAAATGACCTTTCTAGTAGTCATTTTCTTTATACTATGAGATTGGACAGAAGTATTTTTGATAATCCTAAAGGTTAGAATGGATTGAGTTGGACATTAGATAGTATTTTTTAAGGCTATAACTTTTTCGATATTATTTTTGGAATGTTATAATCGTATAGTTTTAGAAAAAATTACAACCTACAGGACAGGCGACAACCCGTCATGTCAGATAGGGTTGCGGGAATCGAACCCACAATCGAAGTGCGATAGGGATTTATCACCTACCATTGGCCTATAGGAAGTCCCTAGTTTGTAGAAATTAGTTTTATTTTATTAAGTGGTATGATAGATGAAGTATAAGTCCATTTTTGGAACCATATATGAATAATCTCACCATAGATGGACTTATGTATATTTAATAACTTTTTCTAACCTTTTGTTTGATGTAGATGGAATGACCTATCATTCTATCGCATGATCTGCTAACACTTCACGAATGAAAAATTCAAATTCATTTCTTTAAGAGATGAAGTGTAAATTTTTCAAGGAACGACCAATAGTGATATTGTACCAAAATCAATTAATTATTTCTTCTAATTCCAATTTTTTCAACATTAGGGAAATGATCATGAAAACCAAAAATGTTGTCCTAGTACTCTCATATCCGATGAATCAGATGGTACCTTAGATCATCACAAATTTATGGCTTTGTGATTGTTGGATTTTTCATAGCCATGTTCTCTACCATTCTCTATCAGAAATTGATGGTCAGATTTCTCTTATATGTCTATATTTTCAACTATGTTCTCCTATGTGGAAACCTAGTGATGAGTGAATTTGGGTAACCATTACATTTCATACCTTAGTTTTTAAAATTAGGTTTTATTATTCCTTTTTACGATGTGGGTTTCTATGAAAGAAACATTCAAGTAATAAAATATTTATAACCCCGATGCATTTCGAGGGTGAAATTCATTTTAAGGGGGGTAGAATGTAGCACTCTGAGATTTTATGAGATATATTCTTTTTAATTTCTTTGATGTATTGGTTTTTACGCTACACCAATATTATATTGTGCTATACGCAACACCGTATTAGCTTTTAGTATACGCAACAGTATTCTTGGCTTGTGTTACATGCAAGAGAAACCTTCCTCGATATCTTGCGTTGTACGCAATACTGAGTTTCACTAAACAACGATATGCTATTAAAATATTATATAAACTAGATATTATGAATAGTAATACCCAATTTTTAAAATTTTATAAATTTTATCTTTCAAAATGGACTTTATTTTTGGATTTGGAATATCGAAATTAGCCTAGGGTGAATTTTTGGTATTTTTCTGAAAGCTTTCAATTTTTGATGAATAGTGAAAACGCTGAGTTATTGGTTAAAACCCGACTTTTTATTTAAATAATAATTTATTTTATTTAAATTTATTTTAGGTAAAAATAGATACATAATTACTATATAAGTTCAATGTAATTAATTGGATTCATTTTAAAATAATTTTAGATATATAAAAATTTTATTGAACTTTTCACCGTCTTTTACCCACCTCCTATGAGAGTTTACAAATTTACATAAAAGCTAATTTTACCGCTTCTGCGAGTGGAATTTCAAAAAACCAAGAGAAATTGTTGATATCAGTAAGTAAAATGTGGTTCAATGAGATGAAAATAATTGTTGGTGAATAGTAACTTTTTACTTTTATTTACCACGGTTAAAAGTAAATAGGGTAATTAAGGGTAAAAATGATATTATTATTACCCTAACACATGTCCTAATTCTATTGGATAGGTGTAATTCGACCAAAAAAACCTTAGGAATAAAATATGACCATTTAGGTCCACTTGGATTAGATTTGAACATTTATTATTATTTTATTTAAAGAAGAGTTAAAATAGTTAAAATCAAATTTTAATAACTAAAAAAATTTTAATATAGAGTTATACATAAGATAAATTAGACTATAAATATTAATTAGAAAGATAAATATATTTCCTACAAAATGGTATTTTATTTATAGTTTTTAGAAATTAAATAATTTAATTTATTTATGACACAATGATGATGCAGTAACTACCTTATTAATGAAATATTAACATAATTGATATTATAAATACCAAAATAAATGTAATATGAGTTTTTTTATAAATTAAACTAATTTTATAGGTTAATATAACATATTAGGGTTGGTTATATGAATTTTTTTCAAAGTAATAATGCTATTATGAATTTATAAAAAAATACCAAATACTATCAAAATTGACATAAAAGAGTTTTTAAAACAAATATTATAATATAAATTGATATAATGGTCCTAAAAATCTAATGTTTGTCCAAAAGACTTATATAATAATATATATGACATTAATAAACCAATTGGGGTTCTATTGGTAGTTTATAGTAAGTTTATTAATCATATAGTGTAAGAATACAAGAAGACATGGTTAAAGTTAAATTATTTAACTTAGAGTTAAATCTAAATGATAAGGTTAAAATGGCAACCTAAACTTGTCTAAAACCAATTGGTTGAAAGGATTTAGACCCATACCCACCCTATCCTTGAAATAAGTCACTTTCTATCTATTATAAACTGAATATGACTTTATTATAAAATAATATTTTATGATTTTCCTAAGGTGCCCCTCACCCCTCTTATAAAAGGGTACCCCCCCCCCTTCACTCTAATTCACAACTTCTAAGACATTTTTCTCGGACAAACCCTTCCCAAATACCCTATAAACTGTCCTCCCTTAATCATAGAGTCCTTACTTTAGTCATAAATCCAACCTAAGTAGCCCTTTTGATCAAATCAAAAAGAAGAACCTAAAGAAGAGGTAAATGTCTCACAACCTATTTCAAGTTCCTTTCTTCTTCCACTTCCTCCTTCTTTGTTGTTTCCACTATAAAATAATAACTCCAGTATCTTTTATATACTTTGATGTTATTATATAAATGGTACTACCATATTAGTTATTTTATCCATCCTATGAATGAAAAAGTCACCACACGTGCGTACGTACAGTTTACCGTCTCAACATCGTGGTGTAGTTTGTTATTTAAACATTTCATCATTTGGATGGGTATAATAATGAGTACAAATGATGTAAATAATAAATATAACATTTTTATGATTCTTTATATATGATATACCAACCAATTATATACTATTTTAATATCAAAATAATGATATCGTCGCTCATGCGTACGTACGGACTACCGTCTCCACAAACGTGATGAGATTCATTCTCTATGTTAGCCATTCAAAAATGATTATAAAGTATATATATATAATAAATAATGATTAAATTTATGACATAATAATGCTACTGGATTTATATATATATATATATATATATGTGTGTGTGTGTACTCTACTTACTTCCATTCAATTCAATAAGGAAATTAAAACAGCATTCATGTGTACATACGGTCTACTATCTCCATGAACGGTGTATTTCATTTAATTTATCTATCTATTATATACATATATATCCTGAATATATATAATATATAAATCATTATTTACATTTTTTAAGTAATTATATCATTAAATAAGTAACAATATCAAGAAAAAAAGTCCAAACATGTACGATAAATGAAACGATTTTACCCAAAACGCTGCTTTAACATAGAATTGACAAAAGAATGGGTAATATAAAGTCATAAGTGAATAATATATGATATCATAAATATTATTATGGTTCTATTACAAATTATTAATATGTTTAAATCCACTATACAGGAGTTTTGGTCATGTACGGAAGAAATTGGACCTAAGGTAAGGGATAATTTTTCAATCTCATATTTATCTGAGATTGCTTATATGTAAGTACTTACTGGGGTATATATTTCATCCATATCCATAAAATGTTTTTCATAAAGTGCTTAATATTATTCCATGTATGTTTAAATTCATTTTTACCCTTCCTTTACTTTTACTTTGTGTTATGGATGGAATCTTTCTTTTGTTTACCATATGTGGTACTTTTTATCTTTTCCATTAAAAGTACGAGGAGAATATTTTTTTTAACTTATACTCCATGAATGGATTTTTACGGTTTTATAACTCCTTATTTTCATAAAGCATCCTCTACAAGATTTAATTATTATTATCAAAAAAATCCATTTATTTTAAAATTGAATGTCATTTTGTGAAATGAAAATGATTTTGAAGAAGAAAGGATATTTTCCTCAAAAATTCATTTCAAGTGTTTTGTCAAAACTATTTTCCATCTAAGATGAAATTATTTAGTATGATTATGTTTCAAGTATAATGTCTCTATTATTTACATGGTTTGATTCTTCTTATGATGAAATGATATCTATTTGTTTTATATGGATCACATTATGATGGGATGATGTTTATGAAACCCATTTTATTCTTTGAGTTATGATGAATGATTTATGTTTATTCTGTGTTACAAGTAATAATGATTTAATTACGAGATGGGTGGGACCTATATATCCCTCCAATGCCCTGGGAAAAGATTTATATCTCATGATATAGACATGGCTGGAACGGAAAGTTAATTCGGTTCAGTGATACAAGACTGGAATAAGGAGTGAACTCGATTCAGTAAGGGACTTTGTCCACTAAGATGCTCTTGGCAGCAATGCCTTGGATACTATGAAAATCATAACATGTGCTTAATGGATGCCACAATTACATGTTTTATTCCCATTATATTTTATCATGATTAATGTACCTTTATGATCTATTCCTTATGTACTTCCAAGATTTATGTCATTTCTCATGATTTTGATGTTTAGATTTTATGTTCAAGTTTTTGCATTCAAATATTTATGGACTATTTTATGTTATATATGTTTACCCTTACTGAGAATTTGAGATCACCCTTTTTATGTTTTCTTTTCTCCAGGATATAAAGAAAGGTTTTAGGTAAGAAAAAAAAAGGGTAAGATCTTTATGGGAGATGTTGAAGATCTTTCACCATGATTAGAAGATTATATTCCGAGTTTCCAAAGACACTAAACAATTACGGTCCTTGAGTGTTTGTTCTTTTTATATATTAAGTATTCCACAAAAGTAATGTAATGTCCATTTACATCAAGATTTGGGTCTCTACATAAGTCTTCATTATTCTATAAAATATTCTCATTATTCTAGTCAATGTGGTGATCAATATCTATCATGCTACAACCTCCTTGTTCAAATTTTTATTACCCCACACTGAGATCTCTTCTTGTAGCATAATTATATTTCTAAATTCAAATAAGTGATCTCTTTGTTTTCCCTCACTACCAAAGTCAAACTGCATCATATGAATGACTTATATAGTGAAGGTGAGGATTATTGATGATCAAAGAAGAAGAAAATAGTGGTGGCGAAAAGGGAGTGATCTCACACCCTAATAAATTTAACCACCACTAAAATCTTATAATCTAAGGAAAAAATTACAACACAGCCCAATTATCACATCAAAGTAAAATATCATACCGCCTACATGGATTAAAATTCTCTAACTCCTCGTAAATCATAAAATTATATTAAATATCATGTTCCTACTTGAATTTCCTGAAGTCCTTCATTTTTTTATTATTTTTGATAATCCACCTTACTAGGGGTGAGGTGGAACCCTAATAAGGTCTAAAGGATTAAGAGACAATACATGGCTCGTAGGTCTTAAGAGAATCACCCAAACAAGACAACTTGGAACTACTCCTCCCTAAAAAATTTCATGAAATTAGCACTTCACCTTCATAAGGCTAGTTGGATAGTTGTCCTGTGCAGAGCTGCATAGGCCTGGTACCGATGGAAATGTCATACCCACTTAGTATTCCAATTCTGTTTACCTCCACTATGGTGAATGTGTGTGCTCTAAATCCTCATCTAGAGCCTTTTTCCCTTGTAATCTGACTAGTATATCTACATATTTCATGTAACCCAAATGCCTTGGAGTTTCCCGAAGGCCTTGAAGTAGTCCAAAGGCCTTGGGTGGCCTGAAAGCCTTATAGGACTCGAGGACCAAACTGGTGGCCCAAAGGCCCATATAGATGAATAGATTTGGCTACTACAATACCAAACAGTTCTTAGTATAGTACTACTATAGTACTGCTATTGTTCTACTATAGTAACCTAGAAATATGTCTCTGCCCATATTTGATCTCAGGTCTCTTAGATGCACTTGTCGAGTCCTCACCAATCGGGTTGAGGCTCATGTGATTAAAGATCATGTTAATATCCATGTTCATTTCATACCTACCCCCTTAGAAATGTATTTCTTTATCACACAATATTTTTGATATGGATATTTTCACATCCTCAAGAAAATTTTTGATCTATATAGGCTTACTATTATACTTATATCTCCATTTCATAAAGTCAAAAAAAATGTTTTAATTAGGAAGAGTTTTACAAATTTTGTTTTGAGGATGAGTGTTGGAAGGTTTTTAATGTAAAAAATATCAAAGGAATAATGAATATGGTTAGGATCTAAAGTTAAGTAAATGCATGAAAATAGTTTTTCTCAAGAATGGTGTTCTCTTTAATTATCTTAAAAATGAATCACCCCTAAATTCCTCTTGTTCGCTTTATCATTTTAGTAGAAACAAAATATTTCTTCCCTATTACCCTCATTTTTTAGCTTTGTTTACTTTATTTTATTAGAAAATTAAGCTCATTTTTTTAGGAGAAGAGAGTTACATGATCTTTAAAAAGTTACGTGAACTTTCATGCCATCTTTGTAATGATATTTAATCCACCCATCCATCCTTCCATCATGATATTTCTTCCACAAAAGTACTAATAAGTGTGAAAGTACTTTTTTCTTTCAGATCGAAAGGATTATTCAGTAAAGAAAAATATATCTCATATTCTCCCTCCCCCACACTTGATCTCAACAATAATCATGCATTTAACATCTGATGTAGGCTGGGAAGGGATAAATGTCTTGTAATGCGGCAAACTAACATGGTATTTCATGGATATTAAGGTCTTAATGAAGGTAACATGTAAGGGTGGTCCAAAATAGTTGTTAAATGTAAAATGGGTCTATCAAAATGGTTCATAAATCATACTTGAAATATTAAATGAACTTTAACATATTTAAAAAGGAAAAAAACAAGTTCTAGATTACATAACATGACTCAAGACACCCAATGAGAAGAGAAATGTGAAGAATATTTCAAAAAGTTTTAGATACCAATTAATTTGGGAAATATTTTCAATTAGGATAACACTAGTATAAAAAATTTCATAATCAATTAAACATACTCAAATGAAAATATTAGAAATTATAAAAAAATAATCCATTTTAAAAATCTATCGAATCCTCAAACATAAAAAACAGCATGTTCTAAAAAACCAATTTGGTTTGAATTTTAAAAATTAATCAATTTTTCTCAAGAATCATAAAAACACAAAAAAATAAAAACATAAAACATGATAAATTCTCAAAATACTGAAAAACAACATTAAAACATGCACAAACTTCTTAAAAACAAGATAAAATCCCCCTACACTTGATATTTGACTACACTTTCATTTAAGATCAAACCAAATTTATAATTATAAGTGTATTAAAACAAAATCGAAGGAAAGAAACAACTTGATTTTAATTTTTTTTTTTGATGTCAGCCTTTAGTTATGCTCTTAGATACTTCCAATTTAAATATAGAAAGAATAAAAAACATAAGAAATAAAAATTAAAAGAAAGAGAAATTCAAGAGAAATAAGAGGGATATAACTTAGTTTGACCCCCCAAGTGGGAGCTAGGTTTTTACTACCCCTATTCCAATAGTTTCAACACTTTATCCTCAATTAAAAGGTGGATAATATTTTCATGGAATGAAACACCACATGTTATTTCTCCTGATATCAATAACTGGATACCAATATTGGGAACCCTAAAAGAAAAGAAAAAATATCCCAACCCCTATAAGACAATAAAGATCGGTTTTTTGGTGTATAGTGGGAGGTAATAGAAGGTAAAATGGATCTTTATTGGCTATCATGGTGTCATCCTCCAAGTAATATACATGTTTATATAAAGATATAGTTTCATCAACAAGATATCCTTGATTACTTCTTCTTTTACCACTACTTGTGTGAAAATTTTCTTAATATCCAAGGTCCAATCCATTACTTATGTATCAGTAATTTCAGTGAAGAGAAATTTATAAAAAAATCATCTCTAATAATATTAAAACATAAAGAATCAATATAATAAAATTCCCCTTCGAGAAAATCATCTTGGGAATTGATCTTTTCTATCATTACCACTATAAACTTAGCATTAGTAGGTGCATATTTATTATATACTTTCAAATCAATAGATAAGTAGATATATTCTAAATTTTTATTATCATGGATGGGAGAATCAATTACCATTTAAATTTCTATAAAATGTGACTAATACTCCTCTAAATCATCTTTATCACCCATATGTACATTAGTTGTCTCATTTACTTCAGATTCCACTTCTATAAATGGTTGGGAAAAGTCGAATAGATATTATTTGAATTCCTTTAATAAATTTCTAGGTTCTTAAATATAAAAGATGAGTGGGGAAGTCTCTTCCACCACTGGTTCTAGTTTTTTCTCCATTTGTTGCTCTTAATATTCATGAATGTATTCAAATATACATTTTATTTTCCTCTATAAGTTTTGTATGTCCTCTATAATTCCTTAATAATTATAATTTATTTCATTTTTAATTTCTTGTTATTTTGGTTACATCTATGATTAATTATTCCATGTATAATTATTTTAATTCAAATACATCATGGAAAAGAATTTTTTGTTTTTGAAATTTATTCTTTTTGTGTTTTTTTATGAAAAAAAATTGTTAATGTGTTATGCCTCTCCAAAAATGATGCCAAATTTATAATATGGGTTTGTTTTGAATAACTAATAAAAAATTTATTAAATAATAATGAATCATTATGTTCACCCTAGGGTCAATCTTGAAAAGGTTTCTCGCACACACTATTCTCTTTTTACCACTATTTATAACTAAAATATACTAATAGATATAATACTAAAATATATTACTAAATTTAATTCTAATATACTGCACCATAATAAGATATCTAAATAAAAGATAATAATCATCCTAAATTTATCTAGGAAATATCTTCACTAACCAACACGACCCAAGTCAATCTCAATCATATGAATGACTTAGATGGTGAAGGGGGGGAATATTGATGTGGAGAGAAAAAGAAAACATTAGTGGAGAAAATGGAAAAATTGAAGAACAATTATCTTAGTAATCATGAATGTGGTAAAATAACACACAACCACAGTTGAAGAAAAATTATCCTAGTAATCTTATGTTTCTATAAAAAAAATTAAGCTCTTTAAATTTTTTCACTTAGGAGATATTGACCCATCATTGAAAGTATCTAATACTAGGAATAAATTCTAGGTCTTGACTATCATGATTATTTTAGGCCTCATAATATTGGATTATCTCATGTTTCAGTTGAAGTAATTGTATTCCATCAAGTATAGAATCCTAAAAAGGGAATTTCATAATTTTTAACAGTATAGAGAAAGTTATTTTCAAATTATAACACTAGTTTAAAAAAATTAAAACTCCAAAACTAATTTATTTTCATAATTAAGATAAAATTACTACTAAACCCTAAAAATATGAAAATTTACCATAAAATAATACATTGGTGGGATTAAAAATTTTAAATTAAAAGTAAAATTATTGAAAATATTGGCATGTTCATCTCATAATAGAAAATATTACTATAAATTTTCTATGTAATAGAACACAAGAGTTTATTCTAAAATTTATAATTAGCCTAATATTCATCTTTCTATTATATGGTAAAATATGGAATTTCTTTTTCTAGAATCTTTTTTACTCTAACCATATGATAGTTATCCATACTAGTATTAATAACCAATTCATTCATTATTTCCCTCAAATATTCATAATCATCTCCATCAAATATGGGTGGTCAATTATAATTTAAATTTTCCAAATTTCTAATAGGTAAATTTACTTTCATAGAAAAAAAAATGTTAACATAATTATATGTAAGTATAAAGAAAGTATATATGATATTAGGTGGATAAAATAAAAAATTTAGAGATATTCAATGATAAAACAAAATTTCTAAGTTTTTCAACATTAGGAGTGGGGTAAATTGAAGTTTTTACAAACTTATAACATTTTCCCTCATTTGGAAATATGAATTTTGAGAGATAAAAAAGATATAAATATATCAAAGTAATAATTAAATATAAATACCATAGAATTAAATAATTTTTAAGTTTTAAAAACACTATCTAAATAACACAAGATAAACAAAATAGATCTTATAAAATAGATCTTTAAAAAATAATGAGGTTTGGGAATACAACCTATAAACCATTGAATAATTTTTTTAAAACTATATCCAAGTTATTATATTGGAAAATTTTGTACTTTTAATCTCAAGTAGAAGAAGGATTTATTCTTGATCTGGTACCATTGTTTATAATCTAAAATTTATTTTATCCCAAATATTGTAAGAAATAATTCTTATGCTTGGAATTATTTGATCAATGATTGATAGAACAATTTAATATACCTAGAACTTATTTGATCAACAAATATTGCATGAAAAATATCTTATCCCTGGATATTATTTTATAATGGTTGACATCAATAATTATCTTTGAACATGTTCATTTAACAAGTATTGAAAGTACAAGTGTTTGTCCCTATAATTTTTTTTATCAGAAGATTGGAAGAAAAAATTATAGTAAATAAATTAAGATATTTTATAATGAAACCTCAAAAATATAAAAGCACTTATATCACACTAAAAAACTAGAAAAAATTATTAATCATTTAAATAGTGAAAAACTCATGAAATTTGGTTAATCATAACTTTTTATAATATTTAGTATATGGTCCTTGAGTCCTTGATCTCCTATTTGTAGGCGATGAGTGTAATGAACTTATAATTATTTATTAGAGATATTAAAGAAAAAAATTTCACTATAACTAATTTCTATGCTTCAATATATTATTTCTTTTGAAAAATGTTTCAAGTGACTCTTTACTATGTTTTGGAATGTATCTGGTTCAAAATTAGCTAGTAAAAAATATAGTGATTTTGAAAGATATAATTCTTTTGCAATTCATAAGATATAATGCTACATAAACAAACTTGAAAACACACTTCAAGTAAATATAAGTAAAATATAAATCATATTGTGACTTATCATGTTCCAATCCATTATGATAATTGGTTATACTATGCATTGTATTTTTTCAAACTTGGCATGTAGATTTGGAGTCTGTTGGATTGGTTATTCACCATGTAAACTAGTGATTGAGGCGTTGACTTTTCCATATGATGGAATATTGGAGTCATATATTGAGGAACACTTATCATGAAATATTGTAAAGGGATAGATGAATATTTAAATATGATTTGTGAATATAGAATGATAAGGGAGATTATATTAAGACTACTTAGTGTTTTCATTTACCAACTACATGTAAAGACTTGTCCAATATTGAAGCATATCAAGATAAATATGCATCATGAAAATACTATGATAGTGTTCGAGGGTTGTGAGGACTTTGATACATTTATGAAAAGTTATTATAAAGGTATTTTAAGGTTTTTACAAAGTTGTGTAGAAAATTAGAGCAAATGAAGCATCTCTCACAAAATCATGTTGTGTTTCATACTAAAGTGTAGTTATGTGAATGATATAATATTGGTGAAACATTGGTGCCATGAAAAGGTAAGATGTATGTAGAAGGGTTGTGTGAATAAAAGTTGGGAAAAGGAAGAATTTGGAAAGCCCTGAAAGGAGGGATATTTTTCTATATATAGGAAACTAATATCATCATTAAGGATTGGGAGAGAGAGTTAGTTGAGGATGATTCTTCAGGGAGATAAAATATGTAACTTTTTTAAATATAAAGTTGTGAGGAAGGATTATGTGAACCATTTTGTTTCACAAACATACTATTTGGGAAAACCTTTTTTTTTATGAAGTATGGTCTTGCACAAAAGAACAATATTTAATAGGTTCTTATTAAGGGAGTTATAAGGATATAATTACATGAATAGAAGTCTGGTGAAAGTTAGTATTGGACATTTACATAAATCAAATATCATAGAAAGTTATTTTGGAATCATTAAAGATATTTCTAAAGGAAGAAGTTTTTATTGGAAGAATTTATGGTCATTAAGTAATTTGAGGCAATTTATTTTAAGGATTTCACTTGTCATGTGTGAATTAGTAGTGTGACAATCAATGAGTGCCTAACAATACTTGAGAAACAAAATAATTGTGAATTCTTTCATTGGAGTGTTTTCTAAAGAGTTATCTTCACTTTGTGTTGTGAGAAAAGGATATAATAATGCAGTGTCCCTTGAAGTGACTGAGTATCCTTGGGTGAGGAGTGATTTAAAACAAAAAAAAATGAAGAGAGTGACACTTGAGTGAGGAGTGAATGATCCCAAAATCTTGTAAGGGGAGTGACCCTAGGAATTAGATCAACCTATCTTAAATCCACCACTAAACATTGAGTTTAATGTATTTTGGTATTTTTATAAATTATCATTGTATACTACTTAGATTAGGAAAATTACTATGAACCAATTAAAATTATTGGGTCATATATGTATGCTTTACATACCTTCTAAAATTCATAAATCAGTGTGTGTGGGTTAATAAGTTATTGATCAAATAGACAAATGGTAGAGATGTGATAAATATCAATAAAATATTAATTGAAAGAACATATGAGTATCCCTATAATCACTTAGGTTTATATCATTTGGGGTGGTGAGATTTTATGTTTTAAGGGCTTTAAATTTTAATGAGTTTCATACATTGATTCACCCCCAATCCCCCTATTGGGTTATCTCTCACTAAATACAATCATGGTCCTAATATTTTTTATTAGAGCATAGGACTATCTTATTGTATTTTTTGTTCAAAATTTATCCAAGTAGCTATTATAGTTGAGTTTCATTTTACCCTTATATTTGTTTGGTGGCATGAAAAAGGGAAAGAATCTAAATAATTAGAAAATATCTATATTGATTATATATAATGGGAAAACAATTTATAAAAATTATGGTTGAGTTCAAATATTCTATTAGATTTAAAAATATAGGTGTGAGTGATTCTCATTGTGAATATATAAGTTCATTCAATGAACTTACAGGACTATCTAGGGATATTAATATCCCAAGTGATGGAGGAACTATTGATGATGATGATATGTTAAGAAATCTAAATTTATATGATATAAACTTATCAGAGTAGCTAGATCAAGTGAATCAAGAATAAAACATGGAGTTTGTGAAGGAGAACAAGCCTCAATAAATC
Organism: Viscum album; assembly: GCA_963277665.1. Classification (NCBI taxonomy): domain Eukaryota; kingdom Viridiplantae; phylum Streptophyta; class Magnoliopsida; order Santalales; family Viscaceae; genus Viscum; species Viscum album. The sequence goes on along the minus strand of OY728134.1, from coordinate 128,777,310 downwards.
CATGTTAGAGTGTTAAATACTAAAATTTAAAAATTTAAAATTTTTATAAAATATTTATTGAATTGGATTTTGATTTAAGGTAAAAGAATTATTCTCAATATAAGCAATAAGAGGATATTTCTTTGAAATTAATGAATTCTTAAAACCTGTTCTAATGAGAGGGACCTTGACTTAAAATAAAATCAAAATATAAAGTGTGTAACACCCCAAGCTTCCACGGTATGCTTCTCTTTGAATAATACACTAGTGTGTGTTGTACGCAACTTCGAGTTCTAACACACACCACAACCAGTAAAACCAGCCATTATGAATTGTAATACCCACTTTTTGAAATTTTATAGATTTTATCTTTCAAAATGGACTTCATTTTTGGATTCAGAATATCAAAATTAGCTTAGGGTGAATTTTTGGTATTTTTCTGAAAACATTCATTTTTTTATGAATAGTAAAAAAACACTGAGTTATAGTTTAAAACCGAATTTTTATTTAAATAATAATTTATTTTATTTAAATTTATTTTAGGTCAAAATAGATACATAATACCTATATAATTTCAATGTAATTCATTGGAGTTAGTTTATAATAATTTTAGATATATAAAAATTTTATTGAACTTTTCACCGTCTTCTACCCATCTCCAAGGAGAATTTGAAACTTCACATAAAACAAAATTTTACGGCTTATGTGAATTAGAATTTCTAAAATATAAGAGACACAGTTAATATCAAGGAGTAAAATGTGGTTCAATAAGATAAAAATAATTTTTGGTGAATAGTAACTTTTTACTTTTATTTACCACTGTTAAATGTAGATAGGGTAATTGAGGGTAAAAATGATATTATTATTACCCTAACACATTTCCTAATTCTATTGGATAAGTATAATATGACCAAAAACAACTTTTTGAATAAAATATGAACCTCTTTGGTCCACTTGGATTAGATTAGAACATTTATTATTATTTAATTCAAAGAAGAGTTAAAAGAGATAAAATCAAAGTTAAATAACTAAAACATTTTTAATATAGAGTTATATATAAGATAAATTCGATTATAAATATTCATTATAAATATAAAAAGATTTCCAACATAATAATATTTTATTTATAATTTTTAGACATTAAATAATTTAATTTATTTATGACACAATGGTGATGCATTAATTACCTAATTAATGAAATATTAAAATAATTGATTTTATAAATATAAAAATAAATGTAATTTGAGACTTTTTATGAATTAAAATAATTTTATTGGTTAATATGACATATTATTATTGGTTATATGAATTTTTTTCTAAGTAATAATGTTTTTATGAATTTATCAAAAACAAAATACCCAATAGTGTCAAAATTGACATAAATGAGTTTTTAAAACAAATATTATATTATTAATTGCTATTATATTCATAAAAATCTAAGGTTCGGCCAAATAACTTATATAATGATATTTGTATTATTAATGTACCACTTGGCGGTCTCTTGGATGTTTATAGTAAGTTTATTAACTATATAATATAAAAATACAAAGAGACATGGTAAATGTCAAACTATTTAACTAAGAGTTAAATCAAATATATAATGATAATATAGTGCCCTAACCTATCTAAAACCTATTGGTTGAGTGTTTTCTGACCTATCCCCACCTTAACCTTTAAATAATCCACTTTGTAGCCATTATAAACCGAATATAAATTTATTATAAAATAATATTTCTAGCTTTTCCTAAGGTGCCCCTCACCCCTCTTATAAAAGAGAAATCCCCCTTCTCTATAATTCACACCTTAAAAGTCTTTTGTATCGGCCAAAAACTGACCAAATATTCTCTCAACTTCCCTAATTTAACCTATAGGCCTTAGTTTGATCATAAATCCAACCTAATGAGCCATTTTGATCAAATCAAAAGGAAGAACACGAGGAAGAGGTAATGTTTTCACCACCCTCTTTCAAGTTCCTTTCTTCTTCCACTTCTTCTTTCTTTGTTATTTACATTCTAAAATAATAACTCCAGTATCTTATATATACTATGATGTTATTATAAATATGTTACAACCATATTCATTATTCTATCCATCCTTTGAATGACATGTCACCATACGTGCGTACGTACGGCTTACCATCTCCACGTCGTGGTGTAATTGTTATTCAAAACATTTTTATTTGGATGGGTATGATAATGATGTGTAATTGATGTAAATAATAAATATAAAAATATATTTATTCTGTATATATGATATACCATCCAATTATATATTATTTTAATATCAAAATAATGATATTGTCGCTCGTGCGTACGTACAGACTACCGTCTCCACGAACGCGATGAGATTCCTTCCCCATTGTATCCATGCAAGTATAATTCTCATTTGATGATTAAAAATAATGTTTAAGGACTTGATATCATTATTTATATGAATAATAGGCAACTTATCCAAAACAAACATTACTTATGTAACAAAACATATAAAATAAAACGAGTAAGTTAACACCCGAAACGACGATAATACTAAGATATTATTAACAAAGCAATGTTAGAAGATCATATATGATATCATATTAATGTATATGATTCTTGTATAATTTAATAACAATTATTTAACCATTATAAAGGAGTTTAACCTACCCTCAACCATGTAAAAGTACAAGGTAAGGGTTTATTTCACAATCTCTTCATTATCCGAGGTTATTTATACGAAATTATCTAATGGGACCTCATTATCATCCACATTTGTGTTTCTTAAAAAGTATTTAAAATAATTATTACTATTTTATATACTATGGGTTAAAGTAATTTTTACCCTTTTTGACTTTTTATAAGTAGTTTATAAAGGAATCTTTCCGTCAATTTCCAAACAAGGTCCTTTTTAACCTTTTCGACAGAATTAAGGTAAGAATGTCTTTTTTTAACTTATATTGTTGGTGCGGCTATTTTTTGCCATTATAAAATCATAGAATCTTCCCTTAAAATATTATAAGAATATTTTAAAGTAATTTTTATTATAATTATGCGACTTTTAAATGATATCAAAAAAAGAGATATTTATCTCAAATAGTTTTGATTTCATCTATGTCAACATCCTTTGATGGATTTTAAGATTATTTGAAGTTTATTTATTATGATACAAAACTTCCATATTGTATTGAAGGTTTTTTTATATGTTTGACTTTGGATGTGTTATTTTTATACCATTCATGATTTATGTAGAAAGTATTGACATTTCGTATGCAAGTTTTAATACGAATGTTTATGTTATGTTTAAACCTATTCATATGAGGATTGCATTGGAATTAATAAGTGACGGGTGGAGCCCTCTATAGATCCTCGATGAATCGGTAGGTCTCATGAGACAAACTAGTGTCTTGGCACAAGGCCTTGACAAAATCTTATTTGTAGTCTTGGCACAAGGCCTTGACTATGTGGTTATGATAGTCTGGAATTATGCATTCCATCATTATGAAAGTGGTTATTGATATTGCATGTGATTATTTGACTAGTAGAATATCCATGTGAATAAGTAAATGGAATTATTTCATTTTATATTTGATATATTATGCTTAACTTCTAGTTTAAAAGGCTTTTGTTTTAGTTATACATGGCATTAAATGTTTATACTTAATTATGAAAGTTTCCGCTATATTGTTATCCTTGTTGAGCATCTGAGCTCACCCCTTTCTATGTTTTATTTTTCCCAGGATGTGAAGAAGTATTTTATGACTAACCTGTAGGGATAGTATGAGGGTATATGAGTGTGGAATATGGAGACTATGTTGTTGTAGTTTTCATTTTATGATGTAATGTAAGACTTATGAATGTATCTAGTGATTCAAAGGCTACTAAACTAATCAGTCTTTCGAGACTTGATCTTTTGTGATCATGACAATGTTATGTAATAATGTACCGACTCTGGGTAACTAGGGTCGGGGTGTTACAAAGGATAATAAGGATGAACTTATTGGATGCATAAAATAATTTTTCAATGAGAATCAAAGGAAAAATAAAGTGTAGGTGGCCTTGAATGAAGATATTATAAAAATGGGTAAAAAATAATGGTTCAAATTGATTTAGTTGAAAAAATTGTATATGTGAAAAAATTAAAAATTGACGCAAATAAAGAACTAAAATTAAGAATCATTCATCTTAAAACATCATCTTTAAGAGAGAATAAAATCTATACATGAAGCTAGCACATGGTTGAATGGGATGAGTACTCAATTGATTGAGAAAAAAGAGAAAGTCAAGAAGAGGTTTAAAACCACTAATGAAAATAATAATATCACTCCCATGATATAATCAACAAGTTGAGGCCACAAATGTTGATATATTAAGTCAATGGGTAAGTGGAATATTATTACAAAATCTAGATTTGAATGATCTCAAAGGAAGGTATTTATAAATAAATACTATTATGGAATCGTGGAATACACCATGAGTTTATGTCTAGAATCCCAATGGATCAAAAAAGAAAGAAAATATACTATAAAAATATCTCAAATAAGGAATGTCTATGATAATAATGTTATAACCATACACATATGGCTCAAAATTGCATTAAGATAAGAACTAAAATAATCAAAAGTAAATGCTTTGTTCCTTTGATAAATTTTGATTCAAGTTTCATCAAAAGAAAATATTCTTTTGTTAAAGAAAATATTTATCACCTTAGAGTAAAACAATAGAGCTTAATTAAGGATAAACTAAGCACTAATAATGACTAAATCTCATCATACCTCTAGGAAATAATTAAATTAAATATATAGTAAAATAGAAGGAAGTTACACTAGTTGTAAAAATTATGGATGATAATATAAAGAAATACCATTAAAGAGTAAAAAATTATGAGGCGGATCTAATGTTTATCAAATAAAACTAACATAAATATTGCTTAAGAAGTTTCATAAAATATACCACAAGGAAAGAAATTAAGTGAACTGTGGTAGTTCCTAATAAAATTGAAAATAATTGATTTAACGAAAGGGTGTGTAAGTGGTTCCCTATAAGTGGTAAGGAAAAAGGATGAATTATAGGATAATTTTGTATAGAATAAATGGATAAAAGAAACATGTATTCAATGGAAAATATATTCTTTCTAGAAATATATTTTTTTTATGGATAAAAAACATTACCATGCCAAAAGTGGTTTGAATAGTAGTTACAAATATATTTTTGAACAAATGGTTTCTAGGAAAATCAAGAAGAAGATTTAGAAAATTAAGGAAATTAAAAATTTGATCATGTTAAATATGTATCCCAAAGAAAAGTATGAGTCATAAAAGATAATAATAGATGTAAGGAAAAATAAGGTAGGAAGAAGGTTTGGAAAAGAAGAGTCTAATCGGTGGAATATAAATAGATCCTTGTTGGGAAGATTACCCAAGGAGTAAAATCTTGTGATTTGGGATATAAAGAAAAACCAATTAAATTGAACATAAGTTAGATTCTATAAAAACTATTTCATATCCCAAGATGGATTCCAAAAGGATATTGAAAAATTGGTAGTACATAGTGACTCGCTGTCTTCCTTAAAATAAAGAAACAGAAATCCCCCTCTCCTTATATATTTAAATCTTATAACTATTGTTTAATTCTTTCAGTTTTTGGGGGAGATAAAATCCATGGGTATATTACATTGAAAAAAAATTGGTATCAAAGAATTCTCTGAAGTTGTAATTAATGTCGGATCATTACAAGTGGTATCTTGTGGAATCCATAATTGAATTTATATGAGTGATACGACAAGAATAAGAGAATAAAAACCCATATCACAGTTGGTATCAATGTTTATTTGATGTATTGGTTTCAATAACACATGACTATAATTTGTAATTAGGTCTTAAATATAGAATGAGTAATTTTATGGAGGATCAGTAATGAAAAGAGTTGTCATGGTTTATTTATTTTGATATAAAATATGATATCATTTGATTGTTCTCATGATATCAAAAGTTATTATAGATGGATGAATACCATGTTGAATATCATTAATATATTTGGATACGAAACTAATATATTCAAGGATAGTTTTAATATTAAGATAAAAAAGGTGGTATCCTTATCAATCAAGGAAATACACCAAATATAGGAGTGAATAATTTTTTTATCAAGTTGGAGTCCATAGTTGATCTTTGATAAAAACGTTTTTTATAACTTACACACACAATGATTCATATTTTATTCACTAATGGTTTAATGGTAATGTTATTTAGTTTATAGTTATATTATTAATGTAAGTTAAGTTCTCATGGGGCATTCATTTATAGAAGTGGGTGACTGAAATGGCAACATTGAAGTTATTAACTTAAACTATTTTTTTACTATAGTGAGTTCTAAATAATTATTACTCGAGATTTTATTAATGGAACTTTAAAAATTGGTAAGTTAACTCATTTAAAATATTTAATAATATATCAATGGTTGAAATACACTTTTTATCTTGAAAGTCAAATCTGGAATCATTGTGAATAAGTGAATATTAAACTTGGAATTAAAGGATCCTTGTATATTTCAAAAGGTGGATCCTAGTCTCTTTAAATTTGATACAAGGAGTATATTCATATAGATGGATAATATATATTGATAAAACCTTAATTATATTCAAATATAAATTATAATAATTCCATGAAAATAGATATATCTTTTTTTCCTTCAACAAACCAACAAGAGGTAATAGTGGTATTACACAATTGGATCTTGTGTTTTTTGATATCAAGAAGACATTGTGAGTATAATGACCAATATGAATAGATTTACAATTTTAATAAAGGTAAAGGTATTCTAAATATTATATATTTTTTACTTTTGATATAGGATATGCTTTGGATTTGATGTTAAAGGAGGACTGTAGAGAATCATGAATTTGAAGGCTTTAGAAGTGAAATATCAAGAAGCATAAGAGGTGTGTGTTTGGTTCCATGATGTGTCACTACTATTGGATTCATGGAAGTATTTACAATAAATAAAAATGGGAATATTATATGCATCTAATGGGAGAATTTGTGATACAATATGTGGGATTTTCTTTCAACCTTAACATAGTGAGTTAGAGTATGTTGGATTGGCTATTCGCTATGTCAAATAGTGATCAAGTTGTTGTATTTCCTATTGGAATAAATATTGGAGCTATATATTGAGGAACACCTATCATGAAGTATCTGACAGTGATAGATAAATATTTAAAGATAAAGGTGTAAAGATATAATTATAAGGGGGATTTCATAAAGAATGTGTAGTGATTTTAGTTAGTGGAAACATTTGAAAGAATTTTCTAATATTGAAGTGCATCAAGAGAGAACTGAAAAATTAAACTTTGGTGATAAAGTCCCATTACTATGAATACCTTAATATATTTAGGAAATAGTAATAATGGAGGTATCTGAAGGTGTTAAATAATTTTTTCATAAATTATAGAAAAGTAATCATTACAATATAAAAGCATGATTGTTATCACACAAATCTTGAGTTTCATGAATGATGTGACATTGGAAAAATAGGGGCATCGCACAAAGTGATGATGCATGCAGGTAGGTTTCATGAACTATAATTTTTTGAAGGAATAATTTTATGAGATGTGAAATGATAGAGGTTTTCTTATAAATAGGGAACTAATATCATCATCAAGGACAGATATAGAGAGAGATGACTGATGGTCATACTTGAGAGAGATAAACACTGAAATTTTTTCATAGAGGAAGTTGTGAAAAATGGTTACACAAACTACTGTATTCCATGAGTAACTTGAGTTAACCACTATATTCTATGAACATACTATTTTTTTGAAAATTATTTTTATATGAAGGATAGTTTTCTGTGAAAGAACTATCTCTAATAGGTTCTTGTATAGGGACTGACAAGGATATATTTATGCAAACAAAAGTTACATGAAAGTCTGTATTGGAAATTTTCACTAAGTGAACAGTATAAAAATTGAGTTGGCACTCATTTAAGATATTTCCAAATGAATAATTTATTAATTGATGAATTGACGATCATCCAGGAAAGTGAAGTTACTATTATGAAATATTTCATATGTCATGTGTGAAAGATAAGTGTGAAGATCAACAAGCATATTCTAATACATAGTGAAATTCATGCATTAGTGTGTGTGAAAAAGATATATCCTCTCTTTAGTAGTAATCAAAGGAGAGAATAAGGGAGTGAAAATTTAACTGAATGAGTGTCCTTGGGTGAGCATTGACCGAACCTAAAATTGTTATAAAAGGAGTTACCCTAGGGTGAGGAGTGGACAAACCTAAAATATTGTAAGTGGAGTAACCCTTGGGTGGTATTGAACCAACCATAAATCTTTTAAATGGAATTATCCCAAGAATTAGAGTATCCTAACATAAACCTACCATTGAACAATGAGTTTAGTGGATTCTATCACTTCGACACATTGTTGTTGTATGCTCCTTACATTATCTTAGTGCAAATTCACCAAGTCAATTTATTGTGTCCCATGTGCATGATTTACTTACATTATTCAAGACACAAATTGGTGTTCATGGGTTAAGTTATCATTGATGAAACTAACTAAAGGAAAATATAAGTGAAATTTAAATTATATCACCATTCAAATAAGATAATAAGAGTGTAAATCCTAACATAGAGGTCAATATAATTTGGGGAAGTGATAGTTTTAGGTTTAAGGGGTTTATATTGGGATGAGTTTCATACCCCGATCCCCTTGGGGGTATCTCTCTTTAAAGACTCTTGTGGACACTAAAACATCAAAAAAATGTTTTGAAGAATTTCATTGAGTAAAATGGCTCAAAATATATCCCATACAATAAATATGATGTATTAATTAAACAAATTACCTTTACTCGTTGTATATCACATGAAATATTGTAGATCTCATCACATATTTTAATTTAACAACATGTAGATCTCAAATGGACACACAAATAAAAAATTATAGATGTTTAAAGTTTTAAATCAATTTCCAACTTCCCTTTATGAAATTTGAAATGTATAAATACCATAAATAAAAAATATAAGATCTTCAGGGTTGATTTAGAGTTAACAATGGATTTTTTAGGAATTTTTCACGTTTCGGAGGTATTATTCCCAGTCTACAGGCCATGAATGCTCCTTGAAACACATACCAATAACCAAGTTCATTTTTTTAATATTCACATATAATGTTCATGACCATACAAGTTACCTATGCAGCTCATTGTATCGCTAACATTTTTCCTAGTTACCCATGCAAGTGGAATGGATACTAGGTGAATTCTCACTAGTCATCCTTGTGGCCTGACTCAACACATAATGACTTGAGGATACTGAATATCATGTTCCCACCCTTTTGGATAGTTCTTGATCACTTATAACATCTTGATCATACTTTAAACATTGAGATAAATTAAGTGAATCTGAGGCTCATGGTGGCTTAGTTAGAACATGTGTGCTTAGTATATTATTATTTATAAAAGCTAGTATATTTATTATTATTATTTAATACATCTATTATACTTGTGAAAACTTGTTAAGGATACATTAGAGGTGTGCTAATAGGTTTTATTACTCACATCCTATATGGGAATCTTGATGTGCATGAAGAATTCTAATATAGGGATTCAAAAAATGGAATGAGGCCTATGGAATATGGTTGAGACAAAGAGCATGGATCTAGGAATGATACTGATATATACTCTAGAGGATACCATGGTTTTTTTATTTATCTTCTTGCACATTTACTCTAGTATGACTGGCCATATAGGGAGACAAGTTATTTATCTTTATTTATTTGTATAACATGTGTTCCATATGATATTACCTTATGATGTCTAATCTTCCAATTTAATTACAATAAGTTGTTTTATATTGTATTTATATTATTTTTGAAAGGGTATGAAACTGAGGGTATAGTTTTCCCATTGATGATGTTTGGACCCTCACTACTGGTTGATAATATCTTACATATGAGGATGCATTCATGAGGTTTTGTGGCTCTCTAAATCAGATCTAGTGGCTCAAACCATGGCATTACAAAGTTTGTTTTTAAGTGGCATTGAGTTAATATTATATAGGATCTTACTTTAAAACTATAAAAATAAATAAACTAAACATAAGAACATTTATTTATTGTAGAAATAAATAAAAATAAATATAATGGGGAAAGAAGAGGGATAAATATTAGTTTGGACCCCCCAAGTGCATACTAATTTTTTACTACCCCTAATTAGTAGTTCAAGAATTTTATCCCCAATAAAAAGAAAGATGGGGTTTCTTGCTTATAAACCACCACATGTTATTTCTCCTAATATCCATTAGTGTAAACCAAGAGTGGGAACCCCCATAAAAATGAAAAAATGTCCCAACCCCATAAGAGAAGAAAGTGATAAGTAGAAGTGCAGAAGGGGGGAAGAAGATAGGGGTACTCCCTATTGACTTATATGGTTTCCTCCTATATATGGTATGAAAGATGTTATAGAGGATTCAATCACATCACCACATTCTCCTTGAGAACTTATTTTTCTTTAATTGTGGCCTCTTTGGTGGTTTATTATTGAACTTTAATTTCTAAGTCCTAGTTCATGTTTATTTTCTCATAAATTTTAGAAAAGGATAATTCAGAATTAATTTATATTGAATAAGATTAAAATATAAAGAATCAATATAAAAATATTCCCCTTTAAGTAAGTCAGTTTGGAAATTGATCTCTTATAGCAGGTCCACTGGAATCTTAGTATTAGTAGGTGCATCATTATCACATTCTTCCAATGTAAGATAGATGTGGGTAGGTGTTGTTTCTTCATTATCATATATGGAAGAACCACATATCCTTTCAATTTCTTCAAAATATGACTAATACTTATCCAAATCATCTTAATCTCCCATATATGTATTAGTTGGAATGTATTCCTTAGAAACCACATATAGAAATAGTCGAGATAGGATGAATAGATCTTTAAAAAATTCATTTATGTTTTCTTCAGGTGTCACGAACCAACCCGGGTCGACCCTGAACCGATCATCCGAGCCAGCCCATGAAATGACCCGAGAGGCATTCCCGATCCTCCCGGGCTGGCGACAAGCACCAGGGAATCAATAGATGACAAATGGGAATGATTTCACCCAGTAAAAATAAATAAAAAATCATAAAATTTGAATAACACAAAGTAAATGAATGGATCTGAAAATAATGAACGACCAAAAAAGTACACTAACCTGGTCTCGACCAAAACTCCTCGCGACTCTGAGAGTTACTCACCAGCCCACAACCAACTCTCGCCCATAGCGAGCAAGATTGAACCAAACTTGTAGCAAAACTAAAAATAGGAAAACACTATAGGTGTGAGTATTAAAACTCAATAGGTAGGCCCGACTAATTCTATTCCCAATGCACATACTATTAAATAAAGAATTTATCAATTCTAGGTTTAAACTAAATTATATAAAATATTGGTTCCCACACACACTTTCATTTCTAAGACAAGTAACTGTCCATTCCCCTTTTTAATTTAAGAACAAGTTTAGCGTTTGGAAGAAACAGATGCATGCATTTTAAAATACTTTTGAGAACAATTTAGAAATCCAAATTTTAGTTGTTGTTCAAATGTAAAACCACACACAACACACACTTATGGAAATGGAAAAAAATGGCACACGGGGCCAACAACCGAACTAGACCTCTCAATCGCCTGCCAAATACAAATAAACACTAAAAGAAACATGTGTCAAACAGAAGAGATCGTGAACAATCCAGAACATACCATACATGTGACTCATCCTGAAGGAATTACCTAACTCGATGACGTCATAACGACCATACTACTACCTGATATAGCCTTGCATGGCCTAACCGAGGGGCCCAATCCCCATAGCAACAATAACTCAGTATTCCCCTGTTATGGGGCCACTAGCGAGTTCGTAATCTAAACTAGTGCAGTAATCGTTCTCAGAAGATTCACTCATGATGTCAGGTTCCCATGTCAACACATGCAATAAAAAGGGGTGCATCCATAATCTAAATCAATCAGTCACGATACAAAAACATCACATACAGCTCACACAATCAACTCACACCAAAGATCACCCCTGAATAGTTTTTCCAAAATAATTTGTTTTATTAAAGTTTCAAACGGGCCTTCACCAATTTTAAAGCAAAACCTCATTTCTCGAGAAAACCCAAAACACTTGTTCATAAGAAATCATTTATCTTTAAAACTATAAGTACATTTGAAATTCCTTGAATTATGTTTAAAGTCCAAACGGGCATTCTTTCAATATTGTGTGTCCTCTTGTCAAGAAAATGTTTCAAATGTTTGGTATAAAATAAACGGCTCTTTTCACACCAACTAATCATTTAAAAATTAATTATCTTATATTATTTCTCATTCATTAAAATTAATAAAACATCATGAAATTAACAAATTCTAAATTTAAAGGTTAGTACAGTGGGGGACCTACCTCGACTTGCAGTCAAAACATGATGACGTGACATGCCTCGAGCGGGCGCACATGCACACGCAGGCTAACGACCGCAATTTCACGGAATTACCTCGCCAATGCACTGCGACAAACGCACAACAACCAAAGTACATAAATGCTAACTTAAAACAACTCAACTGAATAAACAACACAAAAGAACCACCTCGACATATTTTCAAAACATAACTCACACCATCTGCACTATTTGAAACTTATAATTAAACGCGAACTCATAACACACCGTATCAGAACGTCCAGCACTTGCATAGTTAAAATGATAACTATAGAATTTAATAAAACTGTTAAACCGCACAAAACTGTCTTCCATAAAAATGTACCCTAATTCCAATGAGCAGGCTACAAAATATTAAACATAAACCAATTTTATTAAAAAAATTAAATTAAACTTCACACAAACCAAACATCCCAAAAACCTATTTTGAAAACACTGCACTAAAACAACCCAAAACATTGACATAACCTTAATAAAAATTCATTTCTAACCGGCAAACACACCCATAAAATTCAGTTCACATAAAAATCTTGGAAAATATAAAACGCAGCTAAATTATTTTAAAAACTGAATTTAAACCAACTAATTAATTAAATCATATACTAAACTAATTATTTAAAATTTAAGCATCAGAAAAACATGAGAAAACAAGAGTTCAATGAAAACATAAATTTGAAGGTGATACGCAAAGGGTTCATACCTCAACTCCAGTGCGGAATGAATATGCATGCTCGGAACTAGTGCAAAGCACCATGCGCACCTCAAACGCACTCGCGGGAAGCTGAATTTGACCCAACACACCGAACTTGGTAACAACATCTAAGGATTTGGGCACAAAAATTAAACCTTACCCATGGAATAACCTCACACTAAAAGAGGAGTAATAAAATTACCTAAGGGTGAGAGTAGCGGCTCACTGGAGAGGGTGATGAAGGGCGGCCGGGGAAGAAATAGGGTCACCGGTAGGGGGTTTTGTGGTGCTGCCGGGGCTAGTCAGCGCGCGCTGCAAGTATCCGGCAGGAGGTGTGGCTGGATTGGGAAAGAAATGAGCGGCTTCAGCTGGGGGTTGGGCATGCGCAGTAAGGGGTACGAGCCCAGAGATAAATCCACTGGAGCGTGGAGGTGCTGAGGCTAGGGGGCGCTGCAAGGTCAGAGCGCTGATGCAGGGGGTGTGCTACTGCAAGGTTGAATCATTGAGTTCAGGGGTTGGGTCAGCAGTGTAGGGAAGGAAAAGGGAAGGAAGGAGGACAAGGGGGGTTTGGCGGTCGGCGAGGGGCACGGCCAACAGGGAGGGGGAAGTAACGCCGACTGTGAGTAGGGAGGGTTCGCCGAGGTTGGGGTCTGGTGCAAGTCAGTTGCGCGGAGGCCTGAGGGTGTGGGTAGGAGGTGAGGATGGTGGCTCCAGCATGATGTAAGGGGAGATGGGGCTACTTCTAATGATCGGACGAGATAGGGGCACCGGCGAGAGGGAGGAGGTAGGCTAGGGTGAGCATAGAGGGCCTTAGCGAGGCGGCTGCTAGGGGCGCTGTGAAGCCGGATGATGAAAAGGGATGAGGGTGAGATCCTCCGCACAAGAGGGATGGAGAAGGGAAGAAAATGTGGCAACGGAGAAATAGTGTTACAGGGTGTCACAATGGGGAGAGAGAGGAGGAGAGGAATAGGGTAGCGGGAGAGGAAAAAGACAGAGAAAAAAAAGAGAGGAAATAAAAAAAATAAAAGTAATAAAATAAAACTTAAACTAACCAAAAATAAACTTAAATGATAAAAAATAATAGATATAATAATAGTATTAATGATGTTAAAAAAAATTGTGGCCACAAAATAAATAAATTAATAAAATAATAATATAATTAGTAATAATAATAATAATAGTAAAAATTCTTAATTGATACACTAATTAATATTCATTTTAGTTATATTATCTATAGTAACATTTATAACAGAAATAAAATTTTAATAATGATGATAACAAGACCTGAAACCATAGTAATATTACTATTAAAAATTACAACACTTTAGTTTCTTTACTTTAATTTCTAAAATTATTTGTTCTCATCTTGATTTTATTTTATTTAATTCATTTATTTGAATGTTGGGAAACCGCACAGTCCGCGTGCGACTCACGTGGTTGTGTGCGAACCGTGCGGTGAGTTTTGTCTAATCCAACAGTGATCGTGCGAGTGTCTGGTCATAACCACAGGATCTCCGAACCATACTCTGCTCATGCGCCTGCTGCCGCCAAGCCCCAACACATGCATTTTTAAGTCAACGCTCAAATAAATTTAAACTGGGTCTCACCTGAACCCCGACCTGAGCCGCAACTAAGGAAAAAAATAAATAAATAAATAAAATAAAATAAAAACTCGGGTGTGAAAAATCTCCCCACCATAATAACTTTCTGCCCCAAGAAATTCACCCAACCAAACAAGGAAACAAAATCGAGTTCGAAACTGAATGATACTAATAAAAACATGTACTCAGTATGACTTTTCACTCCATCAGTCACACCTGAAGAACTATAAGGGAAACACAACAAGAAAATCAATGAAGAAATGGGGAGGGTTCTCCCCACCACAAGAACCCTACTAGAACAACAATAATTGAGACTCTCAGCATGGGCTAACTCTGGAACTGCTAACTTGATTCGAGAGGGAACCGCCACACATACCAAACCTCAAATAAGGCACGAAAAGATTCATGGTGGGTCTCCCCACCATTTAAGAACTGACCCACCAAAGCCAATTATAATAGACCAATACGATAAACCTAGCACAAACCGACCCATGAACTCTCTGCATAACCCAGACCCCCACCACAAGGGGTCATCGACAAAAGACCCCAAACTGAATGGTGGACCACGCCCCTATTTATTATTTCCCAAGACGCATTTGTCTCCAAAAAGGGCACATCCTAAAACAAGAATGAGTTTCTAAAGGAGCTGGCCACACAAGAGAGACAATAAACTTGAGACTCACAGGCATAAAGAGACAAAATTCAAAACTCATATTTGAGGAGGCACAACAAATAGAATTACAAGAAAGAGAGATCACCACGCCTTCTTACAACCAAAGTGGGGTATTCACAGAACAGATACCCCAACGAGGATCAGATACCTCTATGCCACTTACAGTGGGACAGAACATTCAAAGACGAGGGAGCTTGAATAGAGAAATTTAAATCATCCTTATTTCAGCACTGGTGACAAAAGTTAGACCAAGGTTCCCCACACCCAACAATTTATGACTGCATGAAGAGCTTAACTCCAAGACATGTGGCTAGAGCTCTGATGTCTTGAAGCATTTGTTTCCACACAGTCAGGAGCATACATCCTTCGGTCAAGACTCCTGCTGATGATGCTGCTAGTAGAACCTCTCCAATTGTCTCAAATGGCCACACTGACGGAAATCCTTCAGAGGATGATGACAAGGAAACTTAAAGTACTCAACCCAACCACACTTGAACCAAACAAGAGGGTGGCCCAACTAATAGAAGATAGAATTTACCATAAGACTTGTATGAGATAGGTTCCTCCGGTTTTCTCTCCTCACCAGATGGGGGACCTTCCCGAACACCACAAAGAATCGGTCCTGGAACCCTGGACGAAGACCCCACACAAGAGAACTTTAATTGATTCCACGATGCTAACTCCAGATAAAAGGGGATAAACCCCTCGAAATGCCCGATGTAAGCCTTTACTATCTGTTGGATTTGTTTGACACTCATGAGCTATGCCACTTTCCTCACCCTCACTTCCTCAGTTATAAACCATCGGATGAGAGTGGTCTTAAATACCTTCCAAGACATCCCATCATGCAACAACGTTGGGATCATCTTCTTCTATCAATACAAATTTTATCCTTCAAATAAACTCTAACCGGCACAGACTCTCTTAGCTTTGGGAGTTTCCAATAACCTAAAAACACCAACAATTTCACCAAGCCAGTCCTCTACCTTCGATAAATCATGATCACCCCGGAATATGGGAAACAACCGAAAATAATTCAATTCCACCACTCTGCTAAGAGTCTAGGTAGAACCCACAACTAGAAGAGACTCACTATAAACCTCTGGGACTTTTTTGGGAAGCATACTAAAAAACAAGAGGCACAAATCCGTATTAAAAAATCATAATAAATCAAAATCACACACCTCAATTACAAACTAAATCTCAAACTCAAATCACTATTCCACCCACAATCCAATATGTCAAAGACAAGAGCCCACGAAAAAGGATGAAAAACACAAAAAGAGAACACTAAACAATTTCTCACTCACTTTACTAAACATTTGAAAAACCCTTTTTGAAATCCATTTTTCAGGAAACAAAAAAACTTAAATATCCACCATTGGTATTCCATGAAGTCTCACACATACATATCTATGTGCTAGCTCAAGCACCCATCCACTCACATCACTAATTTCTCCACTTTTCACATGTGCAACTCAATGTATGTGATCACTCATATGAATACCAAGGGTCAATTCAAGACACTTCTCATTTTCAAAAGAGATAATTCAGCATAAATCACAAATTCCCAACCAATTTGAAAAAGTAACTTATCATTAAAGCAATACATTTCAAATTTCCAAAACATTCTCCAATTCACATTCCATAAAGTGTTACTGAGATCCCAAAACAACTTCCAAAACACCTCCCATTTTCCCTTTTGAAACCACACATTCGTTAAAAGAAAACAACTTCCATTTCAAAACCACTTTTCCATTCTAACCCCACATTCAATTTGAAAACACCTTTATAAAAATCCCCTTTCATTTTTGAGATCTACTCACACCAACAAAAATGAAGGTTAAACATAACTCACATAAAAATTTCCAAAAATGAGGGACTAGTGGCTATGCCAACATGGTAACATGGCTTATAAGACCATGCTCTGAGCGGGCATCTACCACAGAAAGTATATTGAACCGTGCGCTCGAGCTGTACATGGGTCGCTACTCCATGCAAGTCCATCGTGTAACACTGGCTCACTTCCTTGGTCATACCTCATCCACAAATACTAAGAAAAAGAAAAACTCAAATCCCAGAATACCACTGGAAACTCGAGTCTCGGGACGGGCAAGGGTTCATGAAGTCCTTCTCACACCTACCTCTTGAGTCCCGACACACCTAATCACCACACTACCTGACAACCTACAAATAACAACCTCCCTCTAATACCATTTTGTCATGAACCAACCCAGGTCGACCCTAAACCGATCACCCGAGCCGGCCCACGACATGACCCGAGAGGCGTTCCAGATCCTCCCGGGCTAGTGACAAGAACCAAGGCATCAATAGAGGACAAATGGGAACGATTTCACCCAGTAAAAATAAATAAAATAGCAGAAAAGTAGAATAACACAAAGTAAATGGATGACTCTGAAAAGAATGAACGACCAACAAAGTACACTAACCTTGTCTTGACCAAAACTCCTCACGACTCCGAGAGTCGCTCACCAGCCAACAACCAACTCTCTCCCATGGAGATCAAGATCGAACCTGTAACACCCCAAGCTTCTACGGTACGCTTCTCTTTGAATAATGTGATAGCGTGTGTTGTACGCAACATCGAGTTCTAACACACCATAACCAATCAAACTAGCCGTTATGTATAGTAACACCTACTTTTTGAAATTATATATATTTTATATTTCAAAATGGACTTCATTTTTGGATTCGGAATATCTAAATTATCCTAAGTTGAATTTTTGGTATTTTTCTGAGAACTTCCAATTTTTATGGATAGTGAAAAATACTTAAAAACAACTTTTTTAATCAAAATAATTTATAGTGATAGATTATACTATTGAGTGGTTTTAAAGTATATTTAGAATATATTTTTACCATTTAATAAAATTTTGGTCATTTTACATAATTTTACAATTAAACCGGACATAAACAAGTGTCAATCTTTTGATAGTTATTATCTCTTAAAAACATGCTTTTTATTTTAACAACGGGAATTAATTTTAAATTAATTTCTGTCTCTTCTGTGTTTTGAATTTGGAAAAATGGATTCCATATTTTTAATAAGGATGTTCATATTGTGTAAATAGGTAACTTTTATTTTTAGAAATTTTGAATAATTACTTCGGTAAATATTTTATTTACAATGGTTAAGGGTAAATCCGGTAAATAAGGGTTAAAAAATAATATTATAATAATAATAAACTACCCTAAAACGTGTCCTAACCTTATTTTTGGATACATGTACGACCATGTCCATCTTTGGGTCAATTTTGGGACCTCATGGATCCACTTGTAGGTGATAGGGACACTTTATTTTAATTAAGTTAAAATAAATACAAAAATGACATAAGCATATATCTTTTAGAAAAACAATTTTTACATAGGGTTATATATTTTGGATTTTCGACTATAAATATTAATTAGAAAGATAAAACGATTTCCTACATAATGATATTTTATTTATAATTTTTAGATATTAAATAATTTAATTTATTTATGACACAATGGTGATAAAGTAATTACCATAATAGTGAAAAATTAAAATAATTGATATTATAAATACCCAAATAAATATAATTTGATACTTTTTATGAATTACACTAATTTTATAGGTTAATATGACATGTTAAGATTGACTTAATAAACCTTTTTTGAAGTAATCATTCTGTTATGATTTTCACAAAAATCAATTATTGAATATTGTCAAAATTGACATAAAAGAGTTTTTAAAACAAATATTATATTATTAATTGATATTAAATTCCTAAAAATCTAATGTTCGGACAAGAGACTTATATCATGATAGGTGTATCATTAATGGACCACTAGGGGGTAGATTGGATGTATATATTAAGTTTATTAACCATATAATATAAAAATACAAAGAGACATTGTAAAAGTGAAACTAATTAACGAAGAGTTAATACTTAAAGATAAGGTTAATATAATGACCCAAACCTGTCTAAATTCTATTGGTTGAGTGGTTTTAGACCCATAACCACCTTAACCTTTAAATAATACACTTTTTAACCATTATAAACCGAATATGAATTTATTATAAAATAATATTTCTAGCTTTTCCAAAGGTGCCCCTCACCCCTCTTATAAAAGGGCACTCCACCTTTTCATTACTTCACAACTTCAAAACCTTTTGGTTCAGTCAAAACCTAACCAAATACTCTCTCAACTTCCCTCACTACAACCTAGAGGCCTTATTTTGATCATAAATCTAACCTATGGAGCCCTTTTGATCAAATCAAAAGGAAGAACCCGAAGAAGAGGTAATGTTTTCACCACCCTTTTTCAAATTCATTTCTTCTTCAACTTCTTCTTTCTTTGCTTTTCCCATTATAAAATAATGAATCCATTATCTCTTATATACTGTAATATTATTCTAAATATGGTACAACCATATTCTGTATTCTATCCATCCTTTGAATGACATGTCACCATACATGTGTACGTACGGCTTACCGTCTCCACGTCGTGGTGTAATTGTTATTCAATATATTATTATTTGGATGGGTATAATAATGATTTTTAATTCTTATAAATAATAAATTTAACATGATAATGATTATTTATATATGATATACCATCCAATTATATATTATTTTAATATCAAAAGAATGATATTGTTGCTCGTTCGTACGTACGGACTACCGTCTCCACGAACGTGATGAGATTCATTCTCCATCGTATCCATTCAAGTATAATTATCATTTGATGATTAATAATAGTATTTAAGGACTTTATATCATTATTGATATGAATAAGATACAACCTATCCATAACAAACACGGCTTATGTAACAAAACATATAAAAAAACGAGTAAGTTAACACCCGAAACAACGATAATTCTAAGATATTATTAACAAAGCAATGTTAAAAGATCATATATGATATCATATTAATGTAAATTATTCTTGTATAATTCAATAACAATTATTTAACCATTATACAGGAGGTTAAAATACCTTCTACCAAGGAAAAGTACAAATTAAGGGGTTTCTTATCTCACTTTTAATTCCGTGAGAATTCCATTGTTCACTACTTATTTATTGCATGTGGTGTCTGTACTACCCATGATTGTATTAATTATGTAATATACTTTAATTTATGGATATTTAAATCATCATTGTATGTTCCTTTTTTCATGGGTGTATGTTTCGTAAGTTACCTAATCGATAAGGGAATTTGAAATTTCAATTTCCACTCATTTGGCTTTACACATATTTCATTGATTATATTACTCCAAGATTATGTGTGGAATCACTATTCATTTGATTATGTCATAATTTCCACTCCCCTTTCTATGGATATACTTTTGATACACATAATCACTCCATTGATAATTTCTCAAGTCATCGATATGAATTTGATAAGAGTAATTTTAACTCATTCTCCATTTGTTGAGTTAAACATCCAATTCATTGGTGTTATTTTTACAAGAATATGTGTGAATGTCCTTTGATTTTTTTACACTAAATATCCAATCATATTTATTTTATTTATATTTTTCACACATAACTATGTCGTTGATTTATCCTTAACCTAAGGATACAGCCTTTATGAGAGATTTCATCTCAATTTACATTCCATTGAGACTTCTTTGTTGTTATACACCAAATCACTTTTATGTGGTGTATATAATTTACTTCGACATAGTATATCATGAATCCCTTTTATTCTCATGATATTAAAATGTTTTGATTACCTCAATTATTTTTATTCAAGTTTCTCTCTTTTGGTTAGAAACTCTAACTAAAATAACATTT
Source organism: Viscum album (assembly GCA_963277665.1). Lineage (NCBI taxonomy): Eukaryota > Viridiplantae > Streptophyta > Magnoliopsida > Santalales > Viscaceae > Viscum > Viscum album. The sequence goes on along the minus strand of OY728134.1, from coordinate 128,756,117 downwards.
TTAAATGTTTTAAAGAATTATTCTTCTAAATCTTTCTCATTAATTTCCATGTTTTAAAAAATGGTTTTAAGGATTTATTTATATGGACATTATATTTTTAAAATTAAAACTCCTTTTAAAAGTTTCAAAGTGGTATGGGACACTTTGATTCAAAAATCTATTTTTAAACAGCTTCTTGACAAATAGTGTGACTTTTAAATGTTTTCAAGAAAAGGGGGATATTTCTCTCAAATAGTTTTGAGGGTTATTTTCATTTATGTCAATATCATTCATTATTATCGATTGAGGTTAATATGATACAATCCAATATTCCATATTGTATCGAATGAGTTATGTTTGACTGTGGATGTGCTATTTTTATACCATTCATGGTTTGTGGTTAAAGTATTGACATTTCGTATTCTAGTTTTAATATGGATGTTTATGTTATGTTTAAACATGTTCATATGAGGAATGCATTGGACTTAGTAAGTGACGGGTGGAGCCCACTATAGCTCCTCGATGCATCGGTAGGTCTCATGAGACAAACTAGTGTCTTGGCACAAGGCCTTGACAAAATCTTATTTGTAGTCTTGGCACGAGGCCTTGGCTATGTGGTTATGATAGTATGTAATTATGCATTCCATAATTATGAAAGTGGTTATTGATATTGCATGTGATTATTCGATTAGTAGAATATCCCTATGAATAAGTAAATGGCATTATTTCATTTTATTTTTTCCATACTATGTTGAAGTTGAAGTTTAAAAGGCTTTTGTTTTAGTTATACATTGCCTTAAGTGTTTATGTTTATCTATTAAAGCTTCTTATATATTGTTATCCTTACTGAGCATCTGAGCTCACCCCTTTCAATGTTTTATTTTTCCCAGGATTGTGAAGAAGTAAATTATGAATGACCTGCAGGGATAGTATGAGTGTGGACTATGGAGACTATGTTGTTGTAGTTTTCATTTTATGATGTAATGTAAACTTTATTAATGTATCTAGTTATTCCAAGGCTACTAAACTAATCAGTCTTTCGAGACTTGATCTTTCTTGTGATCATTCCAATGTTCTGTAATAATGCACCGACTCTGGGTAACTGGGGTCAGGGCGTTACAGAACCAAACCTACAACAAAACTAAAAATAGGAAAACACTATAGGCGTGAGTATTAAAACTTAGTAGGTAGGCCTGACTAATTTTGTAGCGCCCCGACCCCAGCTACCCAGAGTCGGTGCATTACTTCGTAACATTGGCATGATCACAAAAGATCAAGTCTCGAAAGACCGATTAGTTTAGTAGCCTTGGAAACACTAGATACATTCGTAAACGTTACATTACATCATAAAGTGAAAAACTACAATAACAAAGTCTCCATAGTCCACACTCATATCCTCTTCTGACAATCCCTGCAGGTCATTCATAAAATAATTCTTCACAACCTAGAAAATATTAAAACATTGAAAGGGGTGAGCTCAGATGCTCAGTAAGGATAACAATATTGCGGAAGCTTTCATAAATAAACATTAATATTTAAGGCAATGTATAACTAAAACAAAAGCCTTTTTAAACTTGAACTTCAGAATAATATGGAAAAAATAAAATTAAATAATGCCATTTACTTACTCACATGTATATTCTACTAGTCGAATAATCACATGAAATATCAATAACCACTTTCATAATGAGGGAATGTATAATGCCAGACATTCTGAAACATTTTGTCAAGGCCTCGGCCAAGACGTCTAAAATGATTAAGGCCTCGGCCAAACCCATAAATCAAATTGGGAAAGGGCCTCGGCCAATTCCACGTCTAGTTGTCTCATGAGACCTACCGATGCATCGAGGAGCTATAGCGGGCTCCACCCGTAACTTATTAAGTCCAATACATTCCTCATATGAATAGGTTTAAACATATCATAAACCATAACATAATCGTATCACATAAAACATGGATAAAGGAAACATAACATTTCCACATTTCAATCACAAGATATCAACACAACACATTGATATAATAAAAATGCTTTCAAAACCATTTTCAATACCAAAATAAAAGAAAGTTAAAACTTTGTAATTATTTTTCATTAAAAAAGGTTACGGCTTGTAGAGGAAGCCGAAAATCAAATAATAGTCACGGCGGCGGAGAAGTCGTTGTAGCCGCATACGTACAGCAAGAAAACATTCCTTTTTTTCGTTTAGTAAAACGCTTCGTATATAAAAAAAGATTCCTTTTGAATAAACGTAAAAGTCAAAGGGGTTTATACACCGTATAAAAGAAATTTGTGTATAAAACCAAATATGCCTCAATGAAAGGAGATTGAGACGAAGTCCTTACAAAGATCCTTTTTAAAATAAAATAGATATATTATGTGTATTAACTATAATTACACATAAATAAAGTACAAATACAATATAGGACATAATAATATCATGACGTAATTTGAAAGTAGGAGATTAACCCAAAGAATGGAAATTGGGTTAAGAAGTTCCCTTACCTTGCGTTTTGTCCTGACCCGACCGTTCTTTAACCTCCTGAATAATAAACTAGAGTTAATTTCTATTTACTTAAGAACCTTTTTCATGTTCATTATTCCATTTATATCACTTATTACCTTGTTATGAACATTATTTAATTATTTAAGTTAATAACGGTCGTTTTGTCGATCTTTGGTACTTGAGTCAAAAATAAACTTCTTATAATTACAATTTGTTCATGTGGTGAAATATCCATTATATCCAGAATTATATTCATGATGTAGATATCATATATATCATATATATACAGTATATACATTCATTCATAATGTCACGTAACATTTAGAGGTAAGAAATGAAATGCACCGTTCATGGAGACGGTAAGCCGTACGTACGCATGAACGCTATTTTCATTTCTATTTCATATTTAATGTAATGAAATCATAATGATATAAATTTATAATATAATTCCAGTATAACATAGTGTATAATACCATTTACTCCATCCTTTATACATCCCACATATGGCATTAACGATTCAAATCACTTTGAGGGGGCGGTAGTCCGCACTTCCTAAAATGAAATTATCGCATTTTACCCATAATGGAAATCATAAAGTATGCCATAAATGAGAAATACAGAAGCATAAGTAAAACATAAACACATTATATATCATATATAAATATAGTGACATCTTAATTTCCACCTTTGAAGGTGTTATATGAGTGTTGAACAATCATCGTTTCGTGAGGCAGAAATTCACCATCCACAGAAGCTGTATGTTCTTTAACCATTAGATGTAGGTTTGTGTAAGTTTAGCTCTAATACTTCTTATAACAACATCCTAGTATATTGAGGATACTGGTGTTGTTACAAAATAAATTAATAAAAAGAGTTTAGGGGGTTGGAGAAGAAAAATAAAACAAAACAACATAGAGAAGACATTACCTTAAAAATCGGGTAACTCTTTTTGATTTGAGCCAAAGGCTTCTTTGGGAAGAATTCTGCCCAAAGTGAGGCTTCTATGAGTAAGGGAGGAATTTTGGGAGAGTATTTGGGCAGAGGTTGGCTGAGCCAAATGGCTTGAAAGTGTAAATGAAGTGGGATAGGTGGGGGCCTTTTATAAGTGGAGAGGAGGGGCTCTTTTGGAAAGATTGAAATATTACTTTATTATACAATGATTTTCGGATTCTAAAGGTCCCACACTTATATAATTTGAGGCTAAGGTGATAAGGTTTCGAAATCTCCTCATCCAATAGGCTTTGGACAAGTGTAAGCCTTGGATTTTTCATTATCTTCTCATTTTATTTAAATCGTTAAATAATGAGGTCATCGCTGCATCATAATGATGTCATATAAAATTTAATTTATTTAATGTCTAAAAATTATAAAAAAAAATACTATGATGTAGGAAATATTTTTATCTTTCTAATTAATATTTATAGTAAAAATTTGGACTTGTGTAACCCCACTTAAAAACCGTTTTAGTACAACAACTCATGTTTGTGTCAATTTAATTTTAACATTAAATATATATATATTAATGTCATTTTCCAACTAAAGTGGCTCCATGGGGTCCCCAAGTTGACCCATGGGTTGTCTTGGTTGTCCATGACTCACCCAATAGTTGTAGGACAAGTGTCATGGTGTTTTCACATTTTTATAATATCATTTTTACCTTAAATTACACTAATTACCTCTAATCGCGATTAATGAAAAAAAGTTACTATTCACCAAAAAATTATTTTCATCCCATTGAACCACATTTTACATACTAATGATAACCATGTATGTCGGATTTTTGAAAATCAAAACACAGAAGTGGTAATATTTCATTTAAACGAAAAAATCAGTTATTTAACTACCACTTAGTGGTTTCACTATTCATCAAAAATTGAAGTTTTTCAGAACAATGCCAAAATTTCACCCTAAGCTATAATTGATATTCCAAATTCAAAAATGATGTCTATTTTACAAAATTCCAAACATATAAGTTGCATTAATTAATTTCATAATTAATTCCCGCTTTCACAACAAATAGCGTGTTTTTAAGAAACAATTTATATCAAAAGATTGGCAATTGTTTATGTCCAATTTCAATGTTAAATTAATTCTAATAACCACCATTAGATAAAATGGTAAAAATATATTCTAATTATACTTTAAAACCACTAAATAGTATAATTTATCACTATAAAATATTTTTATTAAAAAAGTTGTTTTTAAGTATTTTTCACTATTCATAAAAATATGGAAGTTCTCAGAAAATTACAAAAAATTCAACATAGGCTAATTTCAATATTAGGAATTCAAAAATGAAGTCCATTTTGAAATATAAAATTTCTATAAATTTAAAAAGTGGTTATTACTATTCATAACGGCTACTTTGATTAGTTGCGGTGTGTTAGAACTCGAAGTTGCCTACAATGCAAGCTATTGCATTATTGAATGAGAAGCGTATCATGGAAGCTCGGGGTGTTACATTCTCCCCTCCTTCAATAAATTGCGTCCTCGCAATTTGAAATTTTTCTTTGAAAATAAAAGGTTGAAAATAGAAAATACCTTTGTGGAAAACCCACATCGGAAATAAGATTAATAAAAATATAACATTAAAAGAAAGAAAGAGAAGTACAAAGGTCATCCGAGATAGCCCATACTAGGGTTCTATGAAAATATGGATATGGAGGAAAAACAAACTAGCATGGTCTGATGAAGAGTTCTAGAAAACAGGATTAGGAGAAAGTTAACAATAAGAAAATCACAAACTTGTGATTGGTTAAACGATCATTGAATCCCCAGTTGGAAAAGTTAATCGACAACATTTTGGTTTTAAGTAACCTTTCATAGAGGTGAGGAAATTATTTAAGAGATTTACTAAGAATGTGAGGAAATATACTTACTTATCATGTAGACTTTCATTAATAAATTTTTACCACAAACCATTTAGAATAGGAAAACTATTTTGTAATAACCAGGGACTTCCTGTAGGCTAGTGGTAGGAAATAAAGGCCTGTCGCACTATGGTTGTGGGTTCGATTCCTGTAACTTTGTCCGACGCGACGGGTTATTCCCCACCCTACGGGTTGTCTTTTTTCCTAAAACTATAGTATTATAATATTCCAAAAATAATCTTCATAATTTTTTTAACCTTAAACAATACTATCCAAAGATCAACTTAATCCACACCAACCTTTCTAGTTATCCAAAATACCTCTGTCCATACTTCCTCTAAAAGGTCTCTTAATTCCAAAATCAATTTATCAAATTCCCCAAATGAAGTAAAGTTTCTCTTATTGTCACATACTAAAAATATAATTACCTTAATCATATTAAAACCTTACTGAAATCAACAAGTACTGCAGTACAATCCATATATATATCACATTATTCTTATAACCAGAATATAATCCTTGAGTCCAAAAGCACCAATACATTAATTATTCCGCTTCAACTGTAGTCACAGAATAAGATTGGCCTTGATCCCTTGGCCTTTTCTGAGGTAAGTTTCCCTGGCGCTTAGGACATTCATTTGCATAATGACCCATTTCTCTACAATTATAGCATTCAACTTTGATAGCCTCTTTCATTCCCTTGCAATCACGAGCCTGGTGACCCTTTTCTCCACATTTATAACAAACTCCCATTCCTTTTAGACAAGTACCAGGGTGATTCTTCCCACAATTATCACATAATGGAAAATCCTTCTTTCCCTTTTTCCCTTTATCTGTCTCTTGTTCCACCGTTCTCTTCTTCTCTTTCTTTACTTTGTTGTCATAAGACTTAGAGAATTCCTTTTCTGTCTTGATAGCACACGAGACAATATCTTCGTATGATGAGAAGGATTGTGATACTAAATCTCGACGGAGAAATGGTTTTAACCCATCAAAGAAACGATCAATCTTACTCCTTGGGTTACGTATATAATCGGCAGCATGCCTCGCTAACCTTGTAAAGTTAGCCTCATACTTTGCGACATTCTCATCCTCCTTCTGCCTTAGACTCAGAAATTGCCTTTCCATATCTGCTCGATGGTCACGAGGAAAGTATTTTTCTAAGAAAAGCTCTTTGAACTCCCTCCATTCCATATTCGATACTTCATCATCTTCCTTTGTGTTTTGAATCAGCGACCACCACTGATCGGCATCTCCAGTGAGGCGGTAAACTGCCATGACAACCTTCTCCCTTTCACTACTCCCCAAGGCATGGAATATTTTCTCTAAGGAATTTATCCATTGATCAGCTACTATAGGATTTGTACTCCCATTGAAGGTTGGTGGTTGTTGCCTCATGAAACGGTCTAGCATTGATCCTCCACATTGCGGATCAGGGTGCTCCATACGAGTAAGGTTATTATTCATAACCTGAGTGAGTTGTCCCAGTATGGTAATAAGTTGATCAGCACCAGTTGTATCTCCAGATCCACAATAATTATCTTGAGCAGGAGGGCAATCCCTACACGGAGTTCGTGCATTGATACGGTTTCCATTCCTTCCACTAGGCGCCATTTCTAAACAATGGCATAAACTAGATTAGTTTATGAAATAAAATACATAATTCCATATTTGTAAAACACTTTACATAAATTGAACTATTTATGGATATAATCCATAATCATAAAAAGAAATGTTTCCTTTGAGGAAGTATATACTCATAACCCTTCATAGTGGTTTGTAAATAAAATGAGAATTATCCTAAGCATATCCCCCGGGAGTGTCGTAACCAAGAGTGCAGCAAGGCCCGTTGTCGTGCACCAGTTCCTGTTCGAGTCTAGCTCAAAGCGGTGTTTTCGGGTTTTACCCCTATGTACATCTGTGCCAGAGCCGCCTCTACCTGCTCGTATCCAGACAGGGATGTATTTCTCGGAAAACTCATATCATCTCTATAATACCAAAATTCTAGGAAGTTCTTCTATACTAATCATAGAATTCTATCTTTGGGCTATGAGTTCTAATCAGAGTTTATCTACATCTAGCTTCCAAGGTTAGTACTAAACTGCCTCTCATACCAACTATAGCGCCCCGACCCCAGCTACCCAGAGTCGGTGCATTACTTCGTAACATTGGCATGATCACAAAAGATCAAGTCTCGAAAGACCGATTAGTTTAGTAGCCTTGGAAACACTAGATACATTCGTAAACGTTACATTACATCATAAAGTGAAAAACTACAATAACAAAGTCTCCATAGTCCACACTCATATCCTCTTCTGACAATCCCTGCAGGTCATTCATAAAATACTTCTTCACATCCTGGAAAATATTAAAACATTGAAAGGGGTGACCTCAGATGCTCAGTAAGGATAACAATATTGCGGAAGCTTTCATAAATAAACATTAACATTTAAGGCAATGTATAACTAAAACAAAAGCCTTTTTAAACTTGAACTTCAGCATAATATGGCAAAAATAAAATTAAATAATGCCATTTACTTACTCACATGTATATTCTACTAGTCCAATAATCACATGAAATATCAATAACCACTTTCATAATGAGGGAATGTATAATGCCAGACATTCTGAAACATTTTGTCAAGGCCTCGGCCAAGACGTCTAAAATGATTAAGGCCTCGGCCAAAACCATAAATCAAATTGGGAAAGGGCCTCGGCCAATTCCATGTATAGTTGTCTCATGAGACCTACCGATGCATCGAGGAGCTATAGCGGGCTCCACCCGTCACTTATTAAGTCCAATACATTCCTCATATGAATAGGTTTAAACATATCATAAACCATAACATAATCGTATCACATAAAACATGGATAAAGGAAACATAACATTTCCACATTTCAATCACAAGATATCAACACAACACATTGATATAATAAAAATGCTTTCAAAACCATTTTCAATACCAAAATAAAAGAAAGTTAAAACTTTGTAATTATTTTTCATTAAAAAAAAGGTTACGGCTTGTAGAGGAAGCCGAAAATCAAATAATAGTCACGGCGGCGGAGAAGTCGTTGTAGCCGCATACGTACGGAAAGAAAACATTCCTTTTTGTCGTTTAGTAAAACGCTTCGTATATAAAAAAATATTCCTTTTGAATAAACATAAAAGTCAAAGGGGTTTATACACCGTATAAAAGAAATTTGTGTATAAAACCAAATATGCCTCAATGAAAGGAGATTGAGACGAAGTCCTTACAAAGATCCTTTTTAAAATAAAATAGACATATTATGTGTATTAACTATAATTACACATAAATAAAGTACAAATACAAGATAGGACATAATAATATCATGACGTAATTTGAAAGTAGGAGATTAACCCAAAGAATGGAAATTGGGTTAAGAAGTTCCCTTACCTTGCGTTCTGTCCTGACCCGACCGTTCTTTAACCTCCTGAATAATAAACTAGAGTTAATTTCTATTTACTTAAGAACCTTTTTCATGTTCATTATTCCATTTATATCACTTATTACCATGTTATGAACATTATTTAATTATTTAAGTTAATAACGGTCGTTTTGTCGATCTTTGGTACTTGAGTCAAAAATAAACTTCTTATAATTACAATTTGTTCATGTGGTGAAATATCCATTATATCCAGAATTATATTCATGATGTAGATATCATATATATCATATATATACAGTATATACATTCATTCATAATGTCACGTAACATTTAGAGGTAAGAAATGAAATGCACCGTTCATGGAGACGGTAAGCCGTACGTACGCATGAACGCTACTTTCATTTCTATTTCATATTTAATGTAATGAAATCATAATGATATAAATTTATAATATAATTCCAGTATAACATAGTGTATAATACCATTTACTCCATCCTTTATACATCCCACATATGGCATTAACGATTCAAATCACTTTGAGGGGGCGGTAGTCCGCACTTCCTAAAATGAAATTATCGCATTTTACCCATAATGGAAATCATAAAGTATGCCATAAATGAGAAATACAGAAGCATAAGTAAAACATAAACACATTATATATCATATATAAATATAGTGACATCTTAATGGCAACCTTTGAAGGTGTTATATGAGTGTTGAACAATCATCGTTTCGTGAGGCAGAAATTCGCCATCCACAGAAACCGTATGTTCTTTAACCATTAGATGTAGGTGTGTGTAAGTGTAGCTAGAATCCTTCTTATAACAACATACTAGTATATTGAGGATACTGGTGTTGTTACAAAAGAAATGAATAAAAAGAGTTTAGTGGGTTGGAGAAGAAAAATAAAACAAAACAACATAGAGAAGACATTACCTTAAAAATCGGGTAACTCTTTTTGATTTGATCCAAAGGCTTCTTTGGGAAGAATTCTGCCCAAAGTGAGGCTTCTATAAGTAAGGGAGGAATTTTGGGAGAGTATTTGGGTAGAGGTTGGCTGAGCCAAATGGCTTGAAAGTGTAAATGAAGTGGGAGAGGTGGGGGCCTTTTATAAGTGGAGGGGAGGGGCTCTTTTGGAAAGATTGAAATATTACTTTATTATACAATGATTTTCGGATTCTAAAGGTCCCACACTTATATAATTCGAGGATAAGGTGATAAGGTTTCTAAATCTCCTCATCCAATAGGCTTCGGACAAGTTTAAGCCTTGGATTTGTCATTATCTTCTCATTTTATTTAAATCGTTAAATAATGAGGTCATCGCTGCATCATAATGATGTCATATAAAATTTAATTTATTTAATGTCTGAAAATTATAAAAAAAAATACTATGATGTAGGAAATCTTTTTATCTTTCTAATGAATATTTATAGTAAATATTTGGACTTGTTTAACCCCACTTAAAAACTGTTTTAGTAAAACAACTCATGTTTGTGTCAATTTAATTTTAACATTAAATATATATATATTAATGTCATTTTCCAACTAAAGTGGCTCCATGGGGTCCCCAAGTTGACCCATGGGTTGTCTTGGTCGGCCATGACTCACCCAATAGTTGTAGGACAAGTTTCATGGTGTTTTCACATTTTTATAATATCATTTTTACCTTAAATTACACTAATTACCTCTAATCGTGATTAATGAAAAAAAGTTTCTATTCACCAAAAAATTATTTTCATCCCATTGAACCAAATTTTACATACTAATGATAACCATGTATGTCGGATTTTTGAAAATCAAAACACAGAAGTGGTAATATTTCATTTAAACGAAAAAATCAGTTATTTAACTACCACTTAGTGGTTTCACAATTCATCAAAAATTGATGTTTTTCAGAACAGTGCCAAAATTTCACCCTAAGCTATAATTGATATTCCAAATTAAAAAATGATGTCTATTTTAAAAAATTCCAAACATATAAGTTGCATTAATTAATTCCCGCTGTCACAACAAATAGCGTGTTTTTAAGAAACAATTTATATCAAAAGATTGGCAATTGTTTATGTCCAATTTCAATGTTAAATTAATTCTAATGACCACCATTAGATAAAATGGTAAAAATATATTCTAATTATACTTTAAAACTAATAAATAGTATAATTTATCACTATAAAACATTTTTATTAAAAAAGTTGTTTTTAAGTATTTTTCACTATTCATAAAAATATGGAAGTTCTCAGAAAATTACAAAAAATTCAACATAGGCTAATTTCAATATTAGGAATTCAAAAATGAAGTCCATTTTGAAATATAAAATTTCTATAAATTTAAAAAGTGGTTATTACTATTCATAACGGCTACTTTGATTAGTTGCGGTGTGTTAGAACTCGAAGTTGCGTACAATGCAAGCTATTGCATTATTGAATGAGAAGCGTATCATAGAAGCTCGGGGTGTTACAAATTTTATTCCCCATGCACAAACCATTAAATAAAGAATTTAACAATTCTAGATTTGAACTAAATTATATAAAATATTGGTTCCCACACACACTTTCATTTCTAAAACAAGTAACAGTCCATTGCCCTTATTAATTTAAGAACAAGTTTAGTGTTTAGAAGAAACAGATGCATTGCATTTTAAAATACTTTTGCGAACAATTTAAAAATCCAAACTTCAGTTATTGGTCAAATGGAAAACCACACACAACACACAACACACACTTAGGAAAATGGAAAAAAAATGGCACACGGGGCCAGTAACCGAACTAGACCTCTCAATCATCTTCCACATACAAATAATCACTAAAAGAAACATGGGTCGAACCTAGGAGATCTTGAACAATCTAAAACATACCATACATGTGACTCATTATGAAGGCATGCCCTAACTCGATGACATCATAACGCCCATACTACTACCTGATATAGCCCTGCATGGCCTAACCGAGGGGCCCAATCCCCATAGCAGCAATAACTCAGTATTCCCATGCTATGGGGCCACTAGCCAGTGTGTAATCTAAACTAGTGCATCAATCATTCTCAGAAGATTCACTCACTATGCCAGGTTCCCATGTCAACACATGCAATAAAAAGGGGTGCGTCCACAATGTCTATCAATCAGTCATGATGCACAAACATCACATACAACTCACACAATAAACAAACACCAAAGATCACCCCTAAATGGTTTTTCCAAAATAATTTATTTTATTAAAGTTTCAAACGGGCCTTCACCAATTTTAAAGCAAAACATCAATTTCAAGAAAACCCAAAACACTTGTTCAGAAGAAATTATTTATCTATAAAACTAGAAGTACATTTGAAATTCCATGAATTATGTTTAAAGGATAAATGGACATTATTTCAATACTGGGTTTCCACTCGTCAAGAAAATGTTTCAAGTGTTCGGTATAAAATAAATGGATCCTTTCACACCAAATAATCATTTTAAAATTAATTATCTTATATTATTTCTCAATCATTAAAATTAATAAAACATCAAGAAATTAACAAATTATAAATTTAAAGGTGAGTGCAGTGGGGGACCTACCTCGACTCGCAGTCAAAACACGATAACACGACACGCCTCGAGCGGGCGCACAGGCACGCGCAGGCTGACGACCATAATTTTGCGGGATTACCTCGCCAATGCGCTACAACAAACACACAACAACCAAAGTACATAAACACTAACTTAAAACAACTCAATCGAATAAACAACAAAAAAGAACCACATCAAACTATTTTCAAAACATAACTCACACCATCTGCACTATTTGATAACCCACATTTCATAATTAAACGTGCACTCGTAACATGCCGTATCAGAACATGAAACACTTGCATAGTTAAAATGATAGACTACAGAATTTAATAAAACTGTTAAACCGCACAAAACTGGATTCCATAAAAATGTACCCTAATTCCAATGAGCAGGCTACAGAATATTAAATGTAAACCAAGTTTATTAAAAAAATTAAATTAAACTTCGTACAAACCAAACATCCCAAAAACCCATTTTGAAAACATTGCACTAAAACAACCCAAAACATTGACATAACCTTAATAAAAATTCATTTCTAACCAGAAAACACACCCATAAAATTCAGTTCACATAAACATCGTGGAAAATATAAAATGCAACTAAATTATTTTAAAAACTCAATTTATACCAACTAATTAATTAAATCATATACTAAACTAATTAATTAAAATTTAAGCATTGGAAAGACATGATAAAAAAGATTTTAGTGAAAACATAAATTTGAAGGTGATGCACAAAGGGTTCATACCTCAACTCCACTACGGAATGAAGACGCACGCTCGGAACCAGTGCAAAGCACCATGCACACCTCAAACGCACTCGCGGGAAGCTGAATTTGACCCAACACACCGACCTTGGTAACAACATCTAAGGATTTGGGTACATAAATTAAACCTTACCAATGGAATAACCTCACACTAAAAGAGGAGTAAGAAAATTACCTAAGGGGGAGAGTAGAGGCTCACTGGAGAGGGTGACGAAGGGTGGCTGGGGAAGAAATAGGGTCACCATCAGGGGGTTTTGCGGTGGTGTCGGGGCTGGTCGGCACGTGCTGCAAGTATACGGGAGGAGGCATGGATGGATTGGGAAAGAAATGAGCGGCTGTAGCTGGGGGTTGGGCATTCGCAGTAAGGGGTGCGAGCCCAGAGATAAACCACTAGAGCATGGAGGTGTTGAGGTCGGGGGGGCGCTGCAAGGTCGGAGCGCTGAGGCAGGGGGTGCACTGCTGCAAGGTTGAAGCATGGAGTTAGAGGGTTGGGTCAGTAATTTGGGGAAGGAAAAGAGATGGAAGGCGGACAAGGGGGGTTCGGCGGTCAGAAAGGGGCACGGCCAACAGGGAGGGGGAAGTGACGCCGACTGTGAGCAGGGTGGGTTTGCCGATGTTGGGGTCCGGTGCAAGTCGTCTACACGGTGTCCTGAGGGTGTGGGTAGGAGGCGCAGATGGTGGCTCTGGCATGATGGAAGGGGAGATGGGGCTGCTGCGGATGGCCGGATGAGATAGGGGCACCGGCGATAGGGAGGAGGCAGTCTGTGGTGAGCATGGAGGTTCGTAGCGTGGTGGTTGTTAGGGGTGTTGTGAAGGTAGATGCTACAACGGGAGGAGGGTGAGATCTGCCGCACAAGAGGGAGGGAGAAGGGAAGAAAATGTGGCGGTGGAGAAATAGGGTTACATGGGGTCACAATGGGGAGAGAGAGGAGGAGAGGAATAGGGTAGCGGGAGAGGAAAAGGAGAGATAAAAAAAGAGAGAAAATAAAAATAATAAATAAAATAAAACTTAAACTATCCAAAAATAAAATTAAATGATAAATAATAATAGTATTAATGATGTTAAAAAAATGTGGCCACAACATAAATAACTTAATAAAATAATAATATAATTAATAATAATAATAATAACAATTCTTAATTGATACACTAATTAATATTCATTTTAATTATATTATCTATAGTAACATTTATAACAGAAATAAAATTTTAATAATGATGATAACAAGACCCGCAACCATAGTAATATTACTATTAAAAATTACTACTCTTCAGTTTCTTTACTTTAATTTCTAAAATTATTTTTTCTCATCTCGCTTTTATTTTATTCAATTCATTTATTTGAATTTTGGGCAACCGCACAGTCCGTGTGTGATTCACGTGGTCGTGTTCGAACCGTGCGGTGAGTTTTGTCCAATACAACAGTGATCGTGCGAGTGTCTTGTCATAACTGCATGATCTACGGACCATACTCTGCTCGTGTGCCTGATGCTGCCAAGCCCCAACACATGCATTTTTAATTCAATGCTCAAATAAATTTAAACAAGGTCTCACCCAAACCCCGACCCGAGCCGTAACCAAGGAAAAATATAAATAAATAAATAAAATAAAAACTCTGGTGTGACATCAGGTTCTTTAACTTAAAAAATAGTGGGACTTATTCTTTCACCACTAGTTCTTATTCTGGTTTAGGTTTGAGTTGCTCAAATTGTATCTCCTAAGATGTACAAACATAATCTGTTAACCATTCTATTTTTCTTTATAAGTTTTGTATTTTCACTCTAAGTCCTTAAAATTGGGATTATTCTTTATTTTTAAATTCTTATTATCCTTGAACTTGATATTAATATGTATATGAATAATAATTCAAATTATAAAACCTCATGGAAATATATTTTTTTAGTTTTTTTAAATGAAATAAAAGAAATTTATTTACAAAGCTGTGAATAAAAATAATGAGTGAATGCCACTTGGATTCCTATAAATGGTTCCAATATTTGACACAAACCTGTTGTAGGGTGTGGAAAAAGTAATTATTTATTTTCCTAGTATATCATAATGGCTGGCCATAGTCATCTCACTTGTAGATATTTACAGTTAACAATCAATATTCTAATTCACAATATCATTTTTTTTATCAATTTTATGAAATCAATAAATTTTTGTGGTTTTTATTATATAATTAAAAGTAAAAATAAATATGAAATGAATATGAAAATATAATGAATGTAGGTTATAAAGAAAGGATATTCTTCTGATAGAATCACCCAATATGAACCTTTATTATCTTTTTACTAATTTCATAATTACTTAATGAACACATTCCATTATATGTGTGTGCGTCATCTTCTTCCCAATTTGTGATAATATAGTTAAACTAATTATAATTAAGTTAATCTAATAATAACCTCCTCTATTGAGGTAGAATATTGTATAAAGAAGAAGTTAAACCTTGGGTGGTAAGTGCAGGCACAAATGCACCTTTTCTACTAAGATTCCCTCTCAGTCTAACTCTAGGTAATTATGAAATATTAAACAAGAATTAATGAATACATAGGTTAAAATAATAAACTACACCCTATGGATATTCCTTAGTTTATTTACTCATGATCATGATCATAAGAGTTTATAATGAAAAATTAATTAGGGATAGAAAATGAGAGAGAATGGAGAGATAGAGAAAGAGTGAAATAAAAAAGAGAAAATTATTATTAAAATTATATATAAGTGTGAATTATAGAATAAAAGAAAAATTAATAAAAAACTCAATATAAATTCTTCCTAATTTATCTATATAGTGAATATTACCCTTCAAATAGAAAAGAGATACAAATTTATAACTACGGGGGTGGATCATTTTCACTATAAAATATTACTTCTAAATATTTCATGTATTTATTTGTAGTTACTGGATAAATTTGAAAAAAAATTCCTCATTAAATTTTTTTACCTATATATCCTTTATAAATATAAAAACATTTACCTTCATGTTTTACACATAACCATTTATATGATAGATTTACTCAAAAAATATTTCTGGACTAGAGATTGTTCATATTCCAATGTGAGAGTTTCCCATGCAATTAAGACTCTGAAATCACCAAAATCTAGATTTTCCATAGTTATAAAAAATGTTACTTGGAATGTTATCTATATTAAATAAAATTTTAAGGTCATTTTTACCTTCCATGTGTGGTACATTGGATCATCTTCAAAATTATTTTGATATGGGAATAAATTCCAAGGCCTAAATTGTGAGCTTCTTTTATGCCTCAATTTATTGTATTAAGTTCTTGGAACTAATGAATTAAATGTATCCCATAAATGATTTAATCCTATAAAATTAATTTCATAATTAATATTAATTTATAAAATTTTATGGAAAAATATAAAACTGACTTAAAATACTTAAAATTATAACTTTAATCTATTTTCATAGTTAAGATAAAGTCATTACAAAAACCTAAAAATATGATAATTTCCCTTAAAATATCAAATTTTGGGGATTTAAAAAATTGAAATTAAAAGAAAAATTATTGATATATTATATCTTTCGATAATATTCCACCTCAAGCTCATAGAAAAAGGTATCCCATAACCCTAAAAATTTTGTGTGAACTAAATATGTTTCTATTGAATATGCAGGTTTAAATTAAAAAAATATATGAATTTTGAGGATTAAAATTATGATAAATTAATAAAATCATCAAGGGTTAATTTTTTAATGTATAAGAATATTTTCCTCCCAAATGGATCCCAAAATGTTAGGGTTTTATAATAAAAACATCAATGGTGTCAATCTAGACAAACTACATCTAAAGTGAGAAGAATGAGATTAATTGGTAGATATCAGTGTTGAATGTTTTGGATTAGGGATATTTAATCATGGAACAACATTTAAACTATTTTAGATCATAAAATATCTAAAGTAAGTGGAGAATAGTTAAAATTCAATGGAAACATATTGATTTAAAGAAAACGTGAAAGAGAGGAAGGAGTCTATCTTTGAATAACATATTTGATTACTTTAAATATTTATTTGAGTTTTGTAATAAAAATATCCATTTTTATGAGGATTTTTGGTATCTAATAGCTCAATCTAAATCCTATGCTAATTTTAAAATAAGGTCACAACAAAGATGGTGGGTGAATAAAAATGGGAAGTATGTATTGGGAGAGAAACCAATGAAGAATATAGTAAAATCAAGTTCTCCTAATAAGTCAGTGAAGAATGATAAGAAGGATTTCAAAACAATAGAAAATAAATGTTTATTATTTGGTAATAAAGGATACATAATAGACCATTATAATATGTCTATGAAACTCAAGAAATATGGGATTAAGATAAAATATAAAGGAGAATCCATCCAAGAGAGGGATTATGGGATTTGATTAATGGTTGAAACTCCTTATGAAGAAATTCATAATATTCCCAAGAAAGGAAAGTTAGAAGATAAATAAAGTTTGTTTGGAAGGTGAAAATTGTCTATAAACCTTGTTAATAAATGAATGGATATTTTCCTAGAAAAATAAAGAACAAAGGTAAGGAACCAATGACTCATTATTTCAAGAAAAATGATGTAAAAGTGGAGACCTATGATGCCCCAAAACCTGTTCCATTTTTTATTTATCATTTATTACTTATAATTTATTTCTATATAATAACCTGAGATAACAATGTTTTGGAGTTCTAGAGAGTCAGGATATATCAGATAATTCTAATTACAACACCTATAAAAGAAAATACCTAAAAATATTTGTATTCTTTATAGAAGTTAAACACTATAATAGACCTTGAACACCCACTCACTTTTACACATCCTTATTCCCTATTAAAAGGGGTTTTTAAAACATAGTGTAAGCAAAAAAATCTCAATAAGGTGTTTTCAAAAAATATAAGGAATATAGTTAGGGTTTAAAATTGTAATATAAAATTGAAAAATGCTTTAAAATTTGAAAGTATAAATCCTATAGAGAAATCCTATAACCTTTATAAAATAAATTATTTTTAAAAATATATTTCAACATATTAAAATTTTAAAAAATAAATTTCATTCATTCAAAAAAATATAAATATTTCTCTTGGAAACTCATAAGCAGTCAAAAAATCCCAAAGTAACCTTGGATCATAATATAAAGTCATGGTTTACTCCGGAGACAACATAACATAGAGTACATAGTCCCACAATGGATTAGTTTTTCTCCTTGATCCCAAAGTGATATTAGGATAACCTCCCATACACCAAACATGACATCTCATGAGATTAAAATATTACTCAATGCATTAGAGCACTATCTAGGCACACCCATCATGTAAGCTATAACAGAATCACTCGATGTTATCTGATCACACCCATCACATAGTTGGAAAAATTTCCATAAGGTTTTGGGTTTACTCCCCATCCCCTTCCTTTATTCATATAGTACCTAAGTGCAATTCTTTAGAATTAATAAAACATTGTAACTTTTATTTTACATCATAATAACCATGAATATTCCTTAAAACCATGAAATTCGATATCCATTTCATAAAATGGAATTACCTAGATATATATATTTCATGATAAAATTAGTTTTTCATGAAATGATATATATATATATATATATATATCTGTGTGTGTGTGTTTGTGTGTTTCTGTGTGTGAATAAAAACAATTTTACATAAAATGATACACACAAACACACACACACACACACATATATTAATTTATATACATATATATGGATAAAAGAATAAAATTAGTTTTATATAAAAAGATACATATATGTACATATATATAGATAATAGAATAAAAAAAGTTTCACATGGAATGATATATACATATATATATATATGCGTGTGTGTGTGTGTGTGTGTGTATATATATACTAATTTTAAAAAAAAATCACTTTATGTTATACATAATTTTTTTGATAATTAAATAACCTTCCTTACACTCATTGAGGTTGAATTAAAATTATTTAAACAAAAAAATAATTTTATAAAAATAAATTCATTGGAATAAATGATTTTTTTACATAAAATGATACATATTTATATATATATATGCATGTATGTATATATACATATATATGTGTGTAACATTTTTATTAAAACAATAATTTTGATGGTTTAATAACTTCCCTTGCATTCACATAATCATAATTAAAATTCTTCAACAATTAAAAATAATTTTATAAGAATAAATCTATAGGTAGAAACCATTTGATATGAAATGATACATATGTGTGTGTGTGTGTGCATAAATATATATATATAAGTATATAATTATATATATATATATATATTTGAAAATATAACATTTTTTTATAATTTAAAAAATCTAATAACTTACTTTTATAAAGACATAATTACAATTATTTATACATTTTAAATAAATTTTTTAAAATAAGTCTAATGGAGTAAAACAATTATGCATTAAATGATATATATATTTGTGTGTTTGTGTGTGTACATATTGAAAATAATAAATTCTCACCTTAATTTATAAATTGAAAATTTGATAACTTCCTTACTTTCTTGTAGTCCGAATTAAAATTCCTTAAACATTAAAATTATTTTTATAAAAGAAACCTCATGGGAGGGAATGATATTTTTCGCATCTGAATTTTTTTATGAAAAAACAAGTTTAAACATTTAAGTATAGTCTTTAAAATAAAATAAACCCCTTGCCTTCATAAGTAAGTAATCAAAATTTCTAAACATACAAAAATAATTTCATGAAAATAAATCTCATGGGCTAAATCAATTTTATGTAAAAAAATTAAATACATAACCCACATTAATCATTGAGGTAGAATAATTTAAAAAATGACACCCCTTACCTTCAAATATCTATTGTATATAATCTCATTGAATTGGCTCTCAAGACCCCTGCCTCGCAACTAGGAACAAATTGCACAACAATGAATCTTTAAAGCTGGGAAAACTAGACTAACCTAAAGAAGAGAGATTCAAAAGAAAACCATCCTTGTTTGGACTTCTTTCAACACCACAAGGTTATATACATATATACCTATCATCTGATATATCATTATAATATATATACCGTATGAACCACAAAATCTCATATGTGACACAAAATATCGACTTTCTCTTAAAATATTATCCTATTCTGAATGGAACATACATAACATGGGAACCCAGTACGTAATATTGAAATTTTATATACCCTAAAATACCTATCTGATTTTTCTATTTTCCCACAATCTGAGACACCCTCGATTCATGAGATAGACAAATGAATTATTTCACATGTACAATGACCATCTACTATCTTTAGCAGAGTGATGACATCGTGGTTTTCCTATTGTGATT
The DNA here is from genome assembly GCA_963277665.1 of Viscum album. Lineage (NCBI taxonomy): Eukaryota > Viridiplantae > Streptophyta > Magnoliopsida > Santalales > Viscaceae > Viscum > Viscum album. The sequence continues at coordinate 128,735,731 of OY728134.1, read as the reverse complement.
GTGGGTAACAGCTTGACCAATGATGGATGCTGCTAGGAAGACAACGGTTGGGGGAGAGGTGAGTCGGCTTCGACTGAAATAAAAAAAACATGATTCCCCCTTTTATTTATCATGATATTTATATTATTATTATATCTTTTAATCATTATTTAATATATATATATAACTATTATTTTTATTATTATACAAATATATTTATATATACGTGTAAATATAAGTATAAAACTAAAACTAATTCTTATATAACTTAAAAAAACAATAATAATAATACAAACAATTTTAACTTATAAAATAAATACAAACATATTATTATTATTATATATTTTTATAAAACTTTAATGACATTCACAAATTCATATATTTTATAATTATATTTTTCCTATAATATTCATCATTATGAATATTCAAAAAAATTATAATATTTATATAATAATGTGTCATTTGATTTTCAAAAAATATATGTCATACATTTCCTTGTTTTCAAGTAAGACACTTAATGTACATATATTTAAGTATGTATTTTCTATTTTAGCCTAATTATTTCATTATAATTTAGAAAATAAGTTTATAATTAATATAACATCACTATTAAGGTTATCACAAATTATGTTTTACATAAACTTATATGTAAATTTTTTTCTGAGAGAAAAAATGTAGTATTTAAAATTAAAATGTTTAGTACTTAAAATAATATTTTATTTAAAAAGATGTAAATTTTAAAAACATAAACTATTATATTTTTTAGGAAATAAAAAAGAATTAAATTTTTTTGGAGGCAAGAAGGCAGTTCTTCTTTTATTAAAAACAAGTAATGAAAAGGAATCCAAAAGAGTACAGAAATCAAATGGGGAAAAACCACATTAAAGGATTACCTGCCTATCTTTTTCATCAGTCTTTCAGTGAGTTTTATTTCCTCATCTTGAATAGCAAACCATCCCACTCTTCCACGACCGTGCCCCCAACCTCTTGATCTCCCCCAGTTTGAGGGTAGCAATTGAAGCCTTTCCAGTAATGTTTTAGCATCATTGCTATCATTAGAGCTATCTTCCTGCTGCTGCTCTTTTTTAGGAGAGATTCCTCTTACAACAAGATTCATCTCCTATTTAGTTTCCTCTTATTGCATTAATTCATCAGGAGAGCCCAGGATAGAGACCTTCAACTTATTGAAACCATTTATATTTTGGTCTGGAGGGGAAGATTACCTGTAGGAGCTTGCTCAGTCCCCATTAGTGGAGAAACTAAAGGATTTGTCTTTTTATAGGACACAAGTTGAAATCCTTCATTATCCATGAATGGTTTTGAGGAGTCATAGTGATTTTTGAAAATGACAGGAGAGTCATATTCTAAATTTTTTTACCCATTTAGTTACCTGAATTAACCATCACTTCATGTGAAATATATTGATCTAACTCTTTTTAAAACTTATCTTCCACCATTTGATTAGTTTCCAAGTCATCAGCACTGCTCGATGCAACTTTGTCATAGCAAGCATTCATTTCTGCAGAGCAGATGGTAGCCCAAGATTTCAATTGACCTCCCCCCTTCTCATCAATTATGGATTTGTTCACATTTACGAGTATGGAAACCTCAGGTACAGAATCATTCACTCCTTCCAACCGTTTGTTGTTCTCAATAGCCTTCTGAGCTTGTGTGTTTTTTTCTTAAAATAGATACTTTCATCATGTCCTCTTAATGTGCAGAAACTGCAAACTATGGAGCGTTTACATGTAGATTGATCATGACCGATCACAAAACATTCCTTGCAAAATTTTGGAATTTTTTCATAAATGATCTTCAACTCAATAATGTCATCCTCAGTTGCCAGTATAACCTTATCTACTAGAGTAGAACTCAGTTCAATCTCGACCAAGAATCTAGAAAAGTGTCCAAAGCGGGCAACATCCATTTCCTTGTCTATTTTAATTGAAATTCCAATAGACATTGCAATATCATATAAAATTTTAGGGTGCCACACAATCCAATTTAATACATAAACTCTAACCCAAACTTGAGTTGTGGAGTTGTCAACTTCTAATGGATTGAATGTTTTGTTCCATTCACGAAGGTGAATAATTTAGGGTTTCAGCGTAATAGAACCAAATCCCCAAGATCTAATTTTGTGGTCTTCTATGGGAAAGAGCATATGAAAGTATCCTTTTCCAAATTAGAAACATTTCCACGAGTAAAATCCCCAACAAACTGAAATTCGGTTCTTGAGGTCATCAATTTTCAGGGTTATAGAGCCTTTGGGTAAAAACAACCTAGCGATGATTGAATGTTCTCCCATTTTGAGTCTCTTTGAAACAGCATGGGGGTCTTCTTTAATGTGAGAAATGCTTTATTTTCTTCTAATGAAAGGATCCAACATACCTTTGAAATGGGTGAATGAACGATTGAAAGGGGGCCCCTTGTTATGGTCACCTGATGGCCCAGCATCCATCCCAGGTTCAGGAAAATCCTTATGGACATGCGTCTCAATATTTTTTTCACTGATCGCCTATAAGTTCACGCGTTCACTATTTTTCATCATCTGTATGAAAAATTCCCGCACAACCGGCTTCTCACCAGTATCATAATAAGCGCCATCAACTGCGTTGGACTTCACCCACTCAGATCCATGCGTGACTAACCCCCCACCATCTTTATCCTCGAACATTCTGTAAACCACACGCCTTGCATTGTTGGATGCCTTTGGAGAAAACACGTCACTAGTCTTCTCCATAGAAATGTGGTTGACAACCACTTCAAAAATTGCCCTGTTTGGGGGCAACCTTTCACCCATCACCTGCTGAGATCCGTGTGGACTAATCCTCCACCGGCCTTCTACTCGAACTTTTCAGACATATTCAGAGTTAACATGTCGTCGGTAACGCGATTGACTGCTGCTTCGGACGCCACCCTGCTCGGATCCAACCCCTCATCGATCGCCGCAATAAAAAAGAATTACATTTTATGTGAATTAAACTCTATTACATTCAAATTATATATATACATATATATAACTTTGAATAAAAAAAATTAAATATAAATATAGATCATTAGATTCAACTTAAATATCCATTAATATTATAAATACTATTAGTATACATATATGTATTTAAATAAATCATTTTTTATGTTAATTAGTTGTGAAATAAACATATATACTTTTTTTTCATAGGATTTATTATTTATCATTATAACTAATAATGTATATTTAGCATAAAAATCATATCATATATACATTTTATATATTTATTTATTTAAAAATAATAATAAAAGTTATTTTTAGTATTATTTTATATCATTATATTTAAAAATGAATCCAATGGACATTTTTTAATGACCATATTATGTATCCTATAAATACCTCACCATAACCAACTTTTTTTATAACAAAACTTATCAAATTCTAGACCCTCTACCTGCAAAAATGATGCCTTTTTTATGTTCTTCTTATTTATTACTCTCATCCTTATTATTGGATTTATACTTTTTGTAGATTCCAAATATGCAATCTATGATTTTTTAGTTATCATGTTTGATATAATTTGTACTATTTTATTTATGATGATTAATATAGGATTATCATTCCCACATCCTTAGTCGTAAAAGATGTTCTTATACTCATTTTAATGTATTCCATCAATATAATAGAATATTTTCTTTATAAATTTATATGACTTATTTATTACATATACTAAAAGGAAAATTATATAAAAATTATTAGGAAGTAACAGGACCCCAAAAATAATGAAGGTTGAACATGTTCCAAAATAAAGTATTTTTTATATGGAAAAATTAGATAAAAGAGTCTTGGAAATTAGAGCCAGCTAAAAAGAAATAAATTAATTTAATTTCTAAAGTTGATAATCTTATTTCATCTTGGAAACAAAGTTGAAAGGAATAGAACACCACATTTCACAAAGATAACGAAATTTGTAGAATCAATAAGGAAGCAAACATGAGGAGGTTTAGACACTTTAAAACTTCAAGGAAAAGGTATTCTAGGTTAATAATGTTTTCCCATCCCTGTTTCTCACATTGAATTTATATTGGAGGATCCACCTTGTTTTCGAGTCTATTATTTTTGTTTTCCAAATTTTTGAGTTGAAGGTGATGACAGGTGGAGAGAATACCCTAAGAAGGAGATTTTAAAAGAGAAAATTATTCCAAAGTATTATCATTTTATAACTAATTTAGACATCTATATATTCCCTACAAAATTGTCAAGATGATATATAGTTTTCATTCTCCCATCACTGTTTAACACATATACATTATGTTTTTCAAGGAGCATAATTATATAAAAATGGAGAGAGAAAATAGCATGCACTAGAATATTTTTTATATGTGTGTTTAGGTGAGTTTTGGTTCTTGAAAACTCTTACAAATTTTTTTGGCCAACCACTATGTAAAGATCTAAAGAGTTGGTTCTACATTTAAGTGAGTATTCGGATAACCTTTTTGTCTAAACTAATTAGTATTGTTTTCTACAAAGGGTTAGACGAAATAAACTTATATTTTATGGGTTTATGGAATATTACTAAGTAAAATATAGTGTCTTCGTTATCCCATGGATTTAATGGAGGACTTGTAAAATGTATGAGAAATAAAAGGGAGATAATGTTTCTTTGGTTGAGAAAACACTACCCTATAATGTCAATAAGGGGTAGAACAAGTTTCCCTCATTTAAATTTATTTTCTATTATGGGTATAAAAGATACATTGACTTGAGGAATTAAATTTGGAATTGATAAAAAATCTAAAGGGGTAGATTTAAGGTCCCTTGAATTTGGAGAATATTGAGTTGTATTTGTTGTTAATATGAAGTAAGTCAATGTGTACTAAAGAATAAATAGTTGGATGCCATTTTATATTCAAAAAATAATCAATATAATGTTGTAGTAGGTAATTTAAGAGGTTTACTATGAAATATGGGTAATGAAGATGGTTTCTTAGCGAGAAAACCTAATATCTAACAATTGGATAATTTTCCTTCATGAAAAATACATGTTCTGAGGTGGTGAGTGTTGTCTGTAGTGGTTTTAAGAAGTTCAAGGATGATCTAGGACATGAGGAGATTAAAGTGTAATTATTTAAGGAAGAAATCTATTAAAGAATTCATCCTTGGGTTACAAAGTATTAAGACTTTTATACCTATAGTTTAAACACTCATGGATGATGTTTTTAGAGGGATGAAGATTATTTGAAGAGTACTTAAACCTATTTTCAATAAGTATGTAAAATATGGATAGGTACTAGAATCTACATAATCATCATCAATGTATACATGGACATAAATCTATGTCCTATGAAAACATAATATAGTGATTCATAAGGATAGTACCCTAGTTTTTATAAGCATCATCTCATCCTATATATAAAAAAATAGAAACGCACTAGTTGCATAAGCATCATCCAATGTTGCACATGCATTAAGTATGGTCTATCTAAACATCATCTAGTTATAAGTACACATCATCTAGCTCTGCATAAACATCATCAAATCTATGTAAGAATAAAACTAGTCTGTATAATCATAATCTATGTTATTTAAGAATGAATATTTCTATGTAATTATCAATACATACATAATTTGGAGAATTATATAGATTGAAAAACCAAGTTTACCAATTTAATAATCTAAATAGAACATAAAATATGATGATGAAAAATATTATCTTAAGTTTCCTAAACATAAAAAATAGAAAAATGGGTTTTTTATTCAAGAAATTAAATAAGTAGGATTTAATCTTGAAGCTTAGATAAGAAGATTAGTGGAAAAATAATAACTTGAGAGACTTTTTAATGTATGAAATTTGAGTTTCCAAATTTTTTTATTCTAATGAGAATAAAAATTGATGATGATAAAGTGGTTAAATCAGTATTAAAACATCATGTCTCCCATAAGATCCATGATTCAAGCATGACTATGAAGATAAAGTGGATGAATTACTTGATAAAGAAGAAAACTCCATAGGTTTTCTAGAATAATATAGATGAAATTAAGTCAAATCTTGGGGTATTCTTTGAAATCTGAATTATTTTGAATATAAATGAATAAGTGAGTTACAAATATTTATTTTTGAGATAAATAATATCATGGATGATATGGAAGGCTTCGAATTTACCCATGATTTAAATGAGAAGACTTATAAATTTCACTAAATCTATAAATCTTCCCTAGAAGGAGTTATTTGTGGCTATTTTGTGTTAGATTTAAGGAAAATTAACCCATACATAGTGTTAAATAAAATAAAGGAATTAATTTATCTATGAGAAAAAAAATTAAAGAAAAAAGGGATTTTTAACCCATTTTTTGAAAATCATGAAAAGTGTCTTCATGTGTGATATTTTTGAGAAGTGTACCAACTATGATAGGGAACCAAAAGAAGTTATTTTATTATAGTGCATTTTAGATTGAAACTAAAAATGAGTAAAGATAATTTAATGTGTATGCATGTTAGAAATAAATATCTAACAGAATAAAAAAATAATATTAAAGTTTTTTCATAGCTAGAACTGAGGTGTGTAAATGAGTTATCAGAGAAGAGGAACAAACTCTTGAAGAAAAAAATAGAAGAATAATCCAAGAGAACATGACCTATATAGTAAGAATAACAATAAGAGTTACTAAATTGGTGTTGAAGAGATACTACCTTTTATGTTTTAAATAAATATAAGAATAAGATATAATTGATTCAACTAGTTTTTCTATAAAGATATAATTTAAAAAAACGAGAAGGGAAGAATAATAGTGATAAAGGATAATATTAGTGTATTCAGTGTGATATATTGCAAGTAAATATCTTAAGTATTTGTTCATGATTTTTATACTCACTTGGTAAAATATATTTTTTTGTTTCATTCTTGAAGTGTTGAGTTGAGTGCAGAGATTCAGAGTCTTGTTTTATTATAAGTGTTTGAATATATTAAGGTAGTCAAAGAAACTCTATAGAGAGGAATTAGGTTATATATTTTTTAGTGTAGAGACATCCCTAGATATCTTACTGATCTACTTCAAGAGGATAAATGAATCTAAGATTACCAGCTATTGTAATGTTAGATTGAAGATTGTGGGATACAGTATAAAGATCCCTTAACTTGTGTGGTATATTGGATATAATTTATCTATGTAATATTTTGATCTCTTATCTTTATAATATGGAAATATAGGTTTCAATATAATCCATTTCCAATCCATTTTTATTGATAACAATATTATATAGTATAATCTATTTCTCAATAAGAGTTCAAAAGGGCAAGGAGTAGGTTTCCCACCTTGGAGATGAACCTTGTAAAAACGCATTTGAAAAATTTACTTTTAGTATCAGCATTTCATATAGGTGTATGGTAGGGTAAAATAAAAGAGATGAATTTACATCCTAATAGGTATAAGTGGTTCAAAAACCAATAGGAATCTATATATTTAATGAATAATTTGCTTTTATGAAAGAATTTGGAAACACCTAGTCCCCCAAGGTTTGTCTATGTGATCTGCCGAGACTTACAATAGCTTTAGAAATTTATACCATAGTCTAATCATAGTTCTTTAATAACTTCTTATACTTTTTCTTAAAGTTAGTAATATATTACTCTATCTCCAAAAATGATGGAAAGTCATTTTCTTTGTCATACAAAGGAAAAGTATAATCTAAAGACATAGTTTAAAGTGGTTCACTACTAAACTTAGCTATAAAAAAAAAGTTTCATTTTGATTAATTATAGCACAAAATCTGGTGATATTCTAACTATCATAATTTTACAAACCACTATTCAAAGATGGATCATCACTAACACTCTAATTATATGTGGATATTAGAACTTTGTTTTCATTATGCTATGAGGATCTTCGAGATTTCCAATCTTTCATTATCAACCTTGGACAATTCAGATTTATTTTTATAGACTTCTTAAATTCATAATAAATAGTATTATAATAATCTTTCTTATCATCTACTCTTATAGATATATCATACCTATCATTTATATCCTTATAGTTATTATTTCCGGAATACTTATTCACAAACATCATGTTCATTTGTTTCATTGGTTGAGTTAATTCTTCTTCACTAAGATTCATACTACTATAATATGAATATTTTATAAAAATATTCTTTAATGTTAAAGGATTTTTAGCTTCTATAGTTAAATTATAAAAGGAAACTCCATTCTTTGGTTTCTCTTTTATAGTATCACTCCAATTGATTCCCATATTACATTAAAATTCTTAATGATATCATCGAAACTAAACTTTTTAAGATCTTTTGTATTATCAATAGTTTTCCTCTTTGATTCCTATTCCTTAATAAATATATCGATAATATTTTCAACCCATTGATCATTATCAATTTATTATTCTATAATCATTTTCATAAATCTCTGGTTCATCTATGAAATTGATTCTTCTAATAGAAAATCAAAAACTTGTAATCTAATATTAATATGTCTATTTTAGTATCTAAAACATTCAAAGTTATGAAATGTTTAATATTCAAATTTTTTAAAATTTTGTTGGTTGTCTCATTATGGGAGGTATTTATCATTAATAACTAACCAATAAATTCTTATTACTTAAGAGTACAGTATATTTTTCACCCTAGGGTTGATCTCAAGGAGGCATCTCACACACACTATTCTCTTATTGTCACTATTTATAACTAAAATACACTACTACATGTAATACTAATATAGTGGGGGGTTTCAAGGATGAAAATGATATAATTATATATAAATTAAGAACATAGGGAAGAATATAGAAAATGATGTTAGTAAAGAATAATTTATTATTATTAGGAGCTTATGGTGAAGCCGACACAATATTATAGTCAATTTGGTGATCAATCCCTTTCACACTACACCCTCCTTGTTCAAATTTTTATTACACAACAATTATATCTCTTCATGTAGCATAATTATCTTCCTAAATTAAAATAAGAGATTTCTTTATTTTCCATCATTAACAAATTAAAACTTCATCATATGAATGACTTATATAGTGAATGGAAGGAATATTTATGATCAATGAAGAAGAAAATAGTGGTGGTGAAAAGGGAGTGATCGCGTACCCTAATAAATTTAACCACCACTAAAATATTATAATCCAAGGTATCAATTACAACACTACCCAATTATCACATCAAATTAAAATATCATACCTCCTACATGGATTAAAATTCTCTAACTCCTCATAAATCATAAAATTATATTAAATATCATTTTCCTTCTTGAATGGACCTAAGGCCTTCATTTTTTTATTATTTTTGATAATCCAACTTTCAAGGGGTGAGGTAGAACCCTAACAAGGCCCGAAGGCTTAAGTGACAATACATGACCCATTGGTATTAAGGGAATCACCCAGACAAGACAACTTGGAACTTATCCTCCCAATAAAATGTCATGAAATCAGAACTCCACCTTCACATGGATGGTCAGCTAGTTGTCATGTGTAGAGCTGCATAGGCCTGGTACTAATGGAAATGACATACCCTCTCAATCTTATAATTCTAGTTATCTCTACTCTGGTGAATGTGCTTGCTCTGAATCCTCATCTGGAGCCTTTTTCCCTGGTAATATTACTGGTATATCTATATATTTCATGTGGCTCGAATGCCTGGGAGTGTTCTGAAGGGCTTGAAGTAGCCCGAATGTCGTGGTTGGCCTGAAAGCCTTGTAGGACCCGAGCACCAAACCATTGGCCCAAAGGCCCAAATGGATGAATAATTCCAGCTGCTGTAGTACCAAATAGTACCTACTACAGTACTACTACCATACTACTACAGTAACCTATAAAGATGTTTCCACCCATATTTGATCTCAGGTATCTTGGATGCACTTGTCGAGTCCTCAGCAACCAGGCTGAGGCTCATGTGATTAAATATCATGTTAATAGCCAAGATCATTTTATACATAACCCCTTTAAAATGTAATTCTCTATCACTAAATATTTTTGATATGTATATTTTCACATTCTCAAGAATAGGTTTGGTCTATATAGGCTTACTATTATCCTCATATCTTCATTTCATAGAGTTAAAAAATTTGTTAATTAGGAAGAGTTTTACATAGTTTGTTCTTAGGATGAGTGTTGGAAGGTTTTAAATGTAAAAAATGTCAAATTAATAATGAAGAGGGTAGGATCTAAAGTTAAGTAAATGCATGAAAATAGTTTTTCTCAAGAATGGTGTTCTCCTTAATTAGCTTAAAAATGAATCACCCCAAAATACCTCTTTTTCACTTTATCATTTTAGTAGAAACAAAATATTTCTTCCCTCTTACCCTCATTTAGTATCTTTTTTTACTTTATTTTATTAGAAAATTAAGATCAATTTTTTAGGGGAAGATATTTACTTGATCTTCAAAAATTTGTGAGAACTTTCATACCATCTTTGTGATGATATTTGGTCCACCCATCCATCTTTCCATCATGAATTTTATTCCACCAAAGTACTAATAAGTCTGGAAGCACTTTTTTCAATTTAGCTCAAAAGGATTCTTCAGGGAAGAAAAATACATCTCATATTCTCCCTCCCCCACACTTTATCTCAAAAATAATCATGCATTAAACATATGAAGTAGTTTGGGAAGGGATAAATGTCTTGTAATGTGGATTCCTAAGAAGGTATTTCATGGATACTAAGGTCTTAATGAAGGTAATATGTACGGGTGGTCCACAATAGGAGTTAAATGTAAAAAAGGGGCTATCAAAATGGTTCATAAATCATACTTGAAATATTCCATGAACTCTAACATATTTGAAAAGGATAAAAAAAGTTCTGGATTACATAACATGACTCAAGACACCCAATGAAAATAGAAATGTTAATAATGTTTCAAAAGGTTTTAGATACCTCTTGGTTCAGGAAATATATTCAATTAGGATAGCACTAGTGTACAAAATTATCATAATCAATTAGACATACTTAAATGAAAATATTGGAAATTGGGAAAAAATAATCCATTTTAAAAATCTTTTAAATCCTCAAACATTAAAATCAATCATGTGCTAAAAATACCAAGTTGGTTTAAATTCTAAAAATTATTCAATTTTTCTCAGGAATCCTAAAAATACACAAACATAAAAACATAAAACATGATAAATTATAGAAATAATGAAAAATAAAATTGAAACATGCAAAAAACTTCTTAAAAACAAGCTAAAATCCCCCTACACTTGATATTTAACTACCCTTTCATTTAAGATCAAACAAAATTTATAATGATAAGGGTATAAAAACAAAATTGAAGGAAATACACAACTTGATTTTAATTTTTTTATGTAAGCCCTGAGTTATACTCTTAGATACTACCAATTTAAATCTAGAAATAATAAAAAACATAAGAAATAAAAATTAAAAGAAAGTGAAATTGAAGATAAATAAGAGGGATAGAACTTATTTTGACCACCCAAGTGGGTGCAAGATTTTTACTACCCCTATTACAATAGTATTAACAATTTATCCTCAATTAGAAGGGGGATAATATTTTCATGGAATGAAACACCACATGTTATTTCTTCTGATATCAATAATTGGATACCAAGAGTGGGAACCCTCAAAGAAAAGAAAAAATATACCAACCTCTATAAGATAATAAAGAGAGGTTTATTGGTGTAGAGTGGGAGGTAATATAAGGTAAAAGGGATCTCTAATGACTATCATGGTGTCATCATCCATGTAATATACATGTTTATGTAGAGGAGGTAGTTTCATCAACATGAACTCTTTGATTACTACCTCTTTTACCACTAATTCTGAGGAAATTTCCTTAATATCTAAGGTCTAATCAATTACTTATATATATGTAATTTTAGTGAAGAGAAATTTATAAAAAATCATCTTTAATAAGATTAAAACCTAAAGAATCAATATAATAAAATTCCATTTCACGCATATCAGCTTGGGAATTGATCTCTTCTAGAATGACCACTAGAAAATTAGTATCAGTAGGTGCATATTTATTATATTCATCCAAATCAAGAGATAAGTAGATATATTCTAAATTTTCATTATCATGTATGGGAGAATCAATTACCATTTAAATTTCTATAAAATGTGACTAATACTCATCCAAATAATGTTGATCCCCCAACATGTACATTAGTTGTCACATTTACTTTAGATACCACTTCTATAAATGGTTGGGAAAGGTGGAATGGATCTTATTCGAATTCCCTTAAGGAATCCCCAGGTTCTTAAGTATAATAGATAAGTGGGAAGTCTCTTCCACCACTTATTTGGGTTTTTTCTCTAGTTTTTTCTCTTAATATTCATGAATGTATTCAACTATCCATTCTATTTTTTTCTATAAGTTCTGTATGTCCTCACTAATTCCTTAAAATGATAATTTATTTTATTTTTAATTTCATATTCTTTTGGTTACATCTATGATTAATTATTCCATTTATAATTTTTGTAATTCAAATATATTATGGAAAATAATTTTTTTTCGTTTTGAAAGTTATTATTTTTGTGTGTTTTTATGAAAAACAATTATGAATGTGTTATGCCTCTTAAAAAATGATTCCAATTTTATGAGATGGGTTTGCTGTGAATCACTAATAAATAAATTTTTATTAAATAAGAATGAATCATTGTGTGCATCCTAGGTTCAATCTTGATGAGGTCTCTCACACACATTATTCTCCTATTTCCACTATTTATAACTAAAATATACTAATAGATATAATACTAAAATATAATGCTAAATTTAATTCTAATATACTACACAAAAACAAGATCTATAAATAAAATATAATTATATTCTTAAATTCTGCTATGAAATTTCTTCAGTAACCATCACTACCCCAAGTCAATCTCTATTGTATGAATGACTTAGATGGTGAAGGGTGAGAATATTTATGAGAAGAGAAAAGAAAAACATTAGTGGATAAAATGTAACAATTTCATACCCTAAACAATTTAACCATAAAAAATATCAGAATAGTATAAAGATAAATATTAAATAATAAATAACTCATATCACAAAACCACTCCCTCACTTCTAACAATATTTGAAGGTAGTTCTCTATTTTCATAGATATGAGATTCATGGGGGGAGAAAACATAGAGGGAAAAGAAAATATTAGTGAAATATAAAAGGAAAAAAAATATATTAAACATGTATAATACTATTAAATAATTAAAATATCTTATAATATATATCAAATGGATAACTAAAATAGTTAATCCTTTGAAATAGAGAGGATATAAATTTTTCTAGGAAAAATGGTGGGTATATTTCCCTCCAATTTAGAACACTCAAACTTTACATGTGGTTGGCATAGTAAATGGATTAATTTGGGTAATTGTTCTTCATTAAAGTTGTTTGGTTGTGTTTTTTACATTCACCCAAAAAAATTAACTATATTGGACACATTTTTATAAAGTTATATCTAGAATAATAAATAAATTATTTTTGACCTGGATACTCTTAGGGTTCCCATTATATGAATTCTAATGAATTTATAACTATGAATGAAGTAGAATTACACACAACCACAGTTGAAGAAAATGATCCTAGTAATATAATATTTCTATAAAAAATTAAGCTCTTAAGTTTTTTTTATTTAGGAGATATTGACCAATCTTTGAAAGTCTCTAATATTGGGAATAATTTCTTGGTCTTGACTTTCATGCTTATTTTAGGCCTCATAATATTGGATTATCTCATGTTTCAGTTGAAGTAATTGTATCCCATAAAGTATGGAAGCCTAAAAAAAGGAATTTCATAATTTCTATCAGTATAGATAATGTTATTTTCAAATTATAAAATTTATTTACAATAATTAAAACTCCAAAACTAAGTTATTTTAATAATTCAGATCAAATTACTACAAATACCTAAAAATATGACAATTTCCCATAAAATAACACATTATTGGGATTAAAAATTTAAATTCAAAGTAAAATTATTGAAAATATTGGCTTCATAATCTCATAATAGTAAATCTGACTATAAATTTTCTATGTAATATAACACAGGAGTTTATTCTAAACTTTATAATTATCTAGATATTCATCTTTCTATTCTATGGTAATATCTGTAATTTATTTTTCTATAATATTTTTGTTTCCTAAAATCATATGATAGTTATCCACACTAGAATTAATGACCAATGCCATCATTATGTCTCTTAAATATTCATAATCATCTCCATCAAAGATGGGTGGTCAACTATGATTTAAATTTTCCAAATTTTGAATAGGTAAATTTCATTCCATAGAAAAAAAACTTTACCATAATAATATGTTATTATAAGGAAACTATATATGATACCAGGTTGATAAAATAAAAACTATAGAGATAGTCTATAATAAAAAATATTTTCTTAGTTTTTCAACTTCAAGAGGGGTAAATTGAAGTTTTTACAAACTTATAAAATTTTCCCACTTTTGGAAATGTGAATTTAGAGAGATAAAAAAGATATAAACATATCAAAGTAATAAATAAATATAAATACCATATAATTAAATAAGTGTAAAGTTTTAAAAACACTCTCTTAATAATACAAGATAAAAAAATAAATCATATGAAATAGAACTTCACAAAATAATGAGGTTTGGGATAACAACCTGTAAACCATTGAATAATTTTTATCAAATTATATCCAAGTTATTATACCTGAAACTTTTTTACTTTTAATATAAAGTAGAATAAGGATTTATTCTTGATCTAGTACCATTGGTTGTAATATAAAATTTATTTTATCACAAATATTATAACAAATAAGTCATATGCATGTAATTATTTAATTAATTATCAATAGAACAATTTCATATAACTAGAACTTATTTAATCAACAAATATTGTATGAAAAATATCTTATTCATGGATATTATTTTATAATGGTTAAAATCAAGACTTATATCTAAACATATTCATTTAAAAAGGATTTAAAATACAAGTTTTTTTCCATATAAATTTTTTTATCAAAATATTGGAAGAAAAAATTATAGTAATTTAATTAAGAGATTTTATATTGAAACCTCACAAATATGAAAAAACTTATATCACACTAAAAAACTAGAAAAAACTATCAATCATTGAAATAGTGAAAAACTCCTAAAATTTGGTTAATTATAACTTTTTATAATATTTACTATATGGTCCTTGAGTCCTTGGTCTCCTATTTATTGGTGATGAGAGTAATAAACTTATAATGATTTATTAGATAACTTAAACAAAAAAATTAAATATAAATAATTTTTATGCTTTAATATATTATTTCAATTGAATAATGTTTCAAGTGACTCTTCACTATGTTTTGGAATGTATCTAGTTCAAAATTATCTAGTACAAAATAGAGTGATTTTTAAAGATATAATTTTTCTACAATTCATAATATATGATTCTAAAAAAACAAAGTTGAAAATACACTTCAAGTAAATATAAGTAAAATATAAAGAATATTTTGACTTATCATGTTTCAATCCAATATGAGAATTGGTTCTACTATGCAATGGATTTGTTTTCAAACTTGGAATAGAGATTTAGAGTGTGTTAGATTGGTTATTCACCTTGTAAACTAGTGATTGAGGTGTTTAATTTTCCATAGGAGGGAATATTGGAGTTATATATTTAGAAACACTTATCATGAAAGATTGTAAAGGGATAGATGAAGATTTAAATATGATGGTGTGAATACAAAATGATAAGGGAGATTATATTAAAACTATTAATTATTTTCATTTACCAACAACATGTAAAGACTTGTCCATGATTTAAGTACATCAAGATAAATATGCATTATTAAAATACTATGATAGTGTTCAAGGGTCGTGAGAACCTTAATACATTCATGAAATTTTTTTATAAAGTTATTTTAATGTGTTTAGGAAGTTTTGTAGAAAATTATATCAAATGAAGTGTCTCTCACAATATCATGTTGTGGTTCATGCTAAAGTGGAGTTATGTAAATGGTATAATGTTGGTGAAACATTGGTGCCATGAAAAGGGAATATGCATGTAGAAAGGTTGTGGGAATCAAAGTTGAGAAAATTAAGAATTTGGTAAGACCTGGAATGAGGGATATTTTTCTATATATAGGACACTAATATCATCATTAAGTATTGGGAGAGAGATTTGGTTGAGGATGATTCTTTAGCGAGATAAAAGCTCTAATTTCTTCAAATATAAAGTTGTGTGGAAGTAGTATGTGAACCACTGTGTTTCACAAACATACTATTTGGGAAAACCGTTGTTTTTTATGAAGGATGGTCCTACACAAAAGAACTATATTTAATAGGTTCTTATAAATTAAGTTATAAGGATATACTTACATGAATAAAAGTCATGTGAGAGTTAGAATTGGACATTTACACAAATCTAATAGCATAGAAAGTGATTTTAGACTCATTAAAGATATTTCCAAAGGAATAAGTTATTATTGAAGAAGTTATGGTCATTTAGTAAATTGAAGCAATTTTTTTGAAGGATTTCAATTATCATGTGTGACTGAGTAGTTTGATAATCAATTATTGCCTAACCATACTTGGAAAAACAAGATAATAGTGAATTAATTAATTGTAGTGTGTTATAAAGAGTTATATTCACTTGTGTAGTGAGAAAAAGATATAATAAGGGAGTGGCCCTTTAAGTAAATGAGTGGCCTTGGGTGAGGAGTGATTGAAAACAAAAAAAATTAAAGGGATTGATGCTTGAGTGAGGAGTGACTGAGCCCAAAATCTTTTAAGGGGAGTAACCCTAGGAATTAGATCTTCCTATCCTAAATCCACCACTAAATAGTGAGTTTAGTGGATTTTGGTATTTCACTAACTTGTTATTATATACTCATTTATATTAGGACAATGCCTATGAACCAAGTAATATTATTGTTTCATATGTGTATGCTTTAATTACCTTCTAAAATTCATAGATCGGTGTGTGTGGGTTAATGGATTATTAAAAAAATATTCTAAAGGTAGAGATATGAGAAATATCAATCAAAACGTCATTGAAAGAACACATGAGTAACCCTATAAACATTTAGGTTCATATCATTTGGGGTGGTTATATTTTAATGTTGAAGGGGTTTAAATTTTAATGAGTTTCATACCTTGATTCACCCCCAACCCCCCTTTTAGGTTGTATCTAACTAAAGACAATCATGGACCTAATAGTTTGTATCAGAGCATAGCTCTATCTTGTTGGATTTTTTTGTTCAAAATTAATCCAAGTAGTTCTTATAGTTGAGTTTCATTTTACCCGTATATTTTTTTGGTGGCATGAAAAAGGGGAAGAATATTAAGAAGTATAAAATAGCTAAGATGATTCTATATAATGGGAAAAAATTAGAAAAAGTATTTTTGAGTTCAAATATTCAAGTAGCTTTAAAAATCTAGGTGTGAGTGATTATCATTGTGAGTATATAAGTTCATTCAATGAAGTTATAGGACTATATAGGGATATTGATATCCCAAGTGATGGTGGAACTACTGTTGATGATGAGATGTTAAGAAATCTAAATTTATATGATGTAAAATTATCAAAGTATATAGATCAGGGGAGTCAAGAAGAAAATATGGAGTTTGGGAAGAAGAATAATCCTCAAGAGATCCATATTAGAATGGTAAATATTTCAATTGAAAAATTAAAAATATTAAAAAATATTTATTGAATTGGATTTTGATTTTAGGTAAAATAATTATTCTCAATATAAGGAATTAGAGGATATTTCTTTGAAATTAAGAAATTATTAAAACTGGTTCTAAGGAGAAGGACCTTGACTTAAAATAAAATCAAAACTTAAAGGATAATAAGGATGAACTTATTGGATGCATAAAATAATTTTTCAAGGAGAATCAAATGATAAATAATGTGTAGGTGTCCCTGAATGAAGATATTATAAAAATGATTAAAACAATAATGTTTTAAAGTGATTTAGTTGAACAAATTGTATATGTGAAAGAAGGAAAAATTAACAAAAATAAATAACTAAAGTTAAAAATATTCCCTCTTAAAACACCAACTTGAATAGAGGATAAAATATATAAATTAAGCTAGCTCATGGTTGAAGGGTATGAATACTCAATTGATTGAAAAAAAATAAGTTCAAGGAGAGGTTGAAAACCTCTAATGAAAATAATAATATCACTCTAATGATATCATCAACAAGTGGAGGCCAAACATTTTGAAATTTGAAGTTAATGGGTAAGTGGAATATTATTACAAAATCTAGAATTGAAGGATCTCAAAGGAAGGTATCTATAAATTGATACTATTATGGAATCATGGAATACAACATGAGTTTATGTCTAGAATCACAATATATCAAAGAATAAAGAAAATATACTATAAAAATATATCAAATAAAAAATTTCTATGATAATCATGTTATAACCATAGACATATGGATCAAAATTGCAGTAATATAGGAACTAAAATAATCAAAGTAAATCCTTTGTTCTAATGATAAATTTTAATTCAAGTTTTATCAAAATAAAATTTTCTTTTGTTGAAGAAAATATTTATCACTTTAGAGTAAAATAATAGAGCTTAATTAAGGCATCACTAAGAACCAATAATGACTAACTCTCGTCAGACCTCTATGAAAGAATGAAATTAAATTTATAGTAAAATAGAAGGAAGTTACACTAGTTGTAAAAAATATGGATGATCATATAAATAAATATCATCAAAGAGTAAAAAATTATGAGGCGGATCTAATGGTTATCAAAGATAGAAAACATAAATCATGCTTAAGTGGTTTCATAAAATATACCACAAGGAAAGAAATTAAGTGAACTATAGGAGTTCATAATAAAATTGAAAATAATGTATTTAATGAAATCACATCTAAGAGGTTCCCTATAAGTGGTAAGGAAAAAACAATGTGTTATTGGATAATTTTGGTTGGAATAAATGGATAAATCCAAAATGTATTCAGTAGAAATTATATTCTTTCTAGAAATATATTTTTTGGGATGGTTAAAAAATATTACCATTCCAAAAGTAGTTTGAAGAGTAATTCCAAATATGTTTTTCAACAAATGGTTTCTTGGAAAATAAATAATAATATTTAGAAAATTAAAGGAATTCAAATGTTGATCATGTTAAAGAAGTATCCCAAAGAAATGTATGAGTTATAAAAGATCATAATAGATGCAAGGATAAATAAGGCAGTAAGAATATTTTGAAAAGAAGAGTCAAATCGGTGGAATGTAAATAGATACTTGCTGGGAAGATTACCCAAGGAGGAAAATATTTTGATTTGGGCTATAAATAAATACTAATTAAATTGAACATAAGTTATATTCTATCAAAACTATTTCATATCAAAAGATAAATTCCAAAAGAATACAAGAAAGGTGGTGGTCTATTGTTACTTTTCATCTTCCTTAAAATGAGGAAACATAAATTCCCCTCTCCTTATATATTTAAATGTTATAACTATTGTTTAATTTTTTCATTTTTGTTGGGAGATAAAATCCATGGTGATATTACATTGAAAAACAAAATTGGTATCAAATTATGATCTGAAGTTGTAATTAATGTCGGAGCATTATAAGTGGTATCTTGTGGAATCCATAATTGATTTTATATGAGTGATATAAGAGGAATAAGAGAATAAAAACCCATATCACAGTTGGTATCAAGGTCTAATTTATGTATTGTTTTCAATATCACATGATTATAAATTGGAATTAGGCCTTAAATATAGAATGATAACTTTGATGGAGAAGTAGTAATGAAAAGATTTATCATGATTTATTTATTTTGATATAAAATATAATATCATTTGATTGTTCTCAAGATATCAAAAATTATTATAGATGGATGAATCTCATGTTTAATATCATTTTTATATTTGGATACGGAGCTGATATATTCAAGGATAGTTTTAATATTAAGATAAAAAATGTTGTATCCTTATCAAATAAGGAAATATACCAAATATATAAGTGAATAATTTTTTTTATCAAGTTAGAGTCCAGAGTTGGTCTTTGAAAAACAATTTTTATATAACTTACACACACAATGATTCGTATTTTATTCACTAATGGTTTAGTGGGAATTTTATTTAGTTCATAAAGATATTCCTAATGTAAGTTACATTCTCATGGTGCATTCATTTAAAGAATTGAGTGAGTGAAATGAAAACTTTGAAGTTATTAACTTAAAATATTTTTTACTATAGTGAGATTTTAATAATTATTACTGGAGATTTTATTGATGGATCTTTGAAATTTGGTAAGTTACCTCATTGAAAATCTTTAAGAATATATCAATGGTTTAAATACACTCTTTATCTTGAAATTCAAATTTACAATCATTGTAAATAAGTGAATATTAAGCTTGGAATTAAAGGATTCTTTTATATTTCAAAAGGTGGATCCTAGTATCTTTAAATTTTATACAAGGACTATATTCATATATAAGGATAATATATATTGAGAATACCTCAATTATCTTCAAATATAAATTATAATTATTCCATGAAAATATATATATCTTTTGGTTCCTTCAACAAACCAACAATAGGTAATAGTTGTAGTACATAATTGGGTCTTGTGTTTTTTTATATCAAGAAGACATTGGGAGTATAATAACCAATATGAATATATTTACCACGTTACTAAAGGTAAAGGTATTCAAAATATCCTATATTTGTTACTTGTGGTGTAGAATATTCTTTGGATTTGATGTCAAAGGGGTTATAGAGAATCATGAATTTAAAGGGTTTAGTAGTGGAAATATCAAGAGTCATATGATGTGTGTGTTTGGTTCCATGATGTGTCACTAGTATTGGATTCATGTAAGTATTTCCAATAAATACAAAGGGGTAGATTATATGTATCTAATGGGAGAATTGGTGATACTATGTGTGGGATTTTCTTTCTACCTTAACATAGTGAGTTAGAGTATGTTGGGTAGGCTATTAACTATGTCAAATAGTGATCAAGTTGTTGTATTTCCTGTTGGAGTAAATACTGGATCTATATATTGAGGAACACCTATCGTGAAGGATCATACAGTGATAGCTAAATATGTAAAGATAAAGGTGTAATGATGGAATGATAAGGGAGATTGCATGAAGAATGTGTAGTGATTTTAGTCGGTGGAAACATGTGAAGACTTTTCCAATATTTAAGCACATTAAGAGAGAACTACAAAATTGAAATTTGGTGATAAACTCCCATGACTATGAATACCTTGATATATTTAAGAAAGAGTTATTATGGAGGTATCTGAAGGTGTTCAAGAATTTTTTCATAAATTATAGAAAATTAATCATTCCAATATAAAATCTTGATTGTTATAACACAAATGTAGAGTTTAATGAATGTAGTGACATTGGAAAAATAGGGGCATCACACAAAGGGATGATACATGTAAGTAGATTTCATGAACAAGAATTTATTGAATGAATAATTTTGTGAGATGTGAAAGGACAGTGGTTTTCCTATAAATTGGGCACTAATATTATCATTAAGTATATATATAGAGAGAGATGATTGAGGGTGATACTTGAGAGAGCTAAACACTAAAAAATTTCCATAGAGGAAGTTGTAAAAAATGGTTACACAAATCACTGTATTCCATGAGTAACTTGTGGAAACCACTATATTCTATGAACATACTATTTTTGGGAACATTAGTTTTGTATGAAGGATAGTTTTGTGTGAAAGAACTATCTCTAATAGGTTCTTTCATAGGGACTTACAAGGATATATTTATGCAAACAAAAGATGCATGAAAGTTTGTATTGGACATTTTCACTAAGTGAACAGTATAAAAATTGAGTTAGCACTCATTTAAGACCTTCCCAATGGAATAAATTATTCATTGATGCATTGGAGATCATCCAGGAAAGTGAAGTTACTATCATGAAATATTTCACGTGTCATGTGTGAAAGAGATGTGTGAATATCAACAATCATCTTCCAATACATGGTGCAAGTCATGCATTAGTGTGTGTGAAAAAGATTTATTCTCTATTTAGTATTAATCAAAGGAGATAATAATGTAGTGACTATTTAAGTGAATGAGTGCCCTTGGGTGAGGAGTGACCGAACCAAAAATTATTATAAAAGGAGTTACCCTTGGGAGAGGAGTGGAAAAACCTAAAATCTTGTAAGAGGAGAAACCCTTAGGTGGTATTGAACCAACCATAAATCTTGTAAAAGGATTTATCCCAAGAATTGGAGTGGCCTAACCTAAACCTACCATTGAAAAATGATTTTATTGGATTCTGTCACTTCGATACATTGTTGTTGTATTCTCCTTAAATTATCTCAATGCAAATGAACCAAGTAAATTTATTGTGTCCCATGTGTATGATTTACTTACATTATTCAAGACATAAATTGGTGTTCATGGGTTAAGTGATCATTGATGAAACTAACTAAAGGAAAATATAAGTGAAATATCAATTATATGAATATTCAAATAAGAACATTAGAGTGGAACTCCTAATATAGCCGTCAATATAATTTGTGGAAGTGATAGTTTTAGGTTTAAGGTGTTTAAATTGGAATTAGTTTCATACCCCAATCCCCCCCTAGGGTATCTCTCATAAAGACTCTTGTGGACAATAACACATCAAAAAAAGGTTTTGAAGAATTTAATTGAGTAAAATGGCTCAAAATATTTCCCATACAATAAATATCAGGGATTAATTACACAAATTACCTTTACTCATTGTATATCACATGAAATATTGTAGATCTCATCATAAGTTTTGATTTAACAAATTGTAGATCTCAAACGGATACACAAATAAAAATTTATAGATTTTTACAGTTTTAAATCAATTTCCAATTTCCTTTTATGAAATTTGAAATGTATAAAGACCATAAATAAAAAATATAAGATCTCTTAGGGTTGGTTTAGAGTTAACATTGGTTTTTCTTGGAATTTTTCACATTTCAGAGGTATTATTCATAGTCTACTGACCATTCATGCTCCTTGAAACACATACCAATAACCAAGTTCATTTTTTTAATATTCACATAAAATTTTCGTGACTATAAAATTTACCCATTCAACTCACTGTATCTTTAACATTTTTCCTATTTACCGGTGAAAGTGAATGGTACTAGTGTATGTTCCAAAAATGCTCAGTTTTCATCCATTTTCAAAAAGTCGACCCCTAGAATATTTTGAGACATTTTAAATATTAAAATATATCCATTTGATAAATATTTTAACTTTCAAAGACATGTTTAGATGGGTTTTTCTCATCCCACGACATGTTTCTTCACAAAACATTATAAATATCATGGATTTTTATTTATCGAATATGTGTTTTTTGAAGTTCCTAAATAAAATCAATCGATATCAATGCCAATATAAGTATCTATATATATTATAAATGGTCTAAATTTTAATTATAAATTCTTAATCCATTAAAAACTCAAATCCATTAATATCATCCAAACATCACAAAATTAGTGAAATAAGGGATTTCACAATATATCCATCAACCAAACATGCTCTAACAATGGATTTAAAAAAATTAGAAGGCTTTAAACTTAAATAGGATCATATTAAATCAATAAAATATAACTAAATAAAACACTAAATCAAAATACCCACTACTCAACCAATTTTTAAATTTCAAAATTGTTTCTCATTCAATTATCCTAATCAAAACTGAATTATAATTTATTTATACATGTTAAAATTAAGATAATATACCAAAATAATAGTATTTTAAAAATAAATATTCTTAAAAATATACTTTTTAGAAAAAATTTCATAAAAAAACAATATTTTATGCCCTAAAACCAACCCCCCATGAAACTTTTTCTCCAAATCAATTTAAAATCAAAACCCATTTTATTTAAAACTATCCCACAAAATGATGATCTTTAACCTTAAAAAATAATTTCCAATAATTTCATCCAAAATATATCTACCCAACTAAAACTAATAAAACATTTTTACTATAAACCTTTACCTAAAATGGTATATGACTAATATCAAGAAAACATGAAAAAAACTGGACATATATACAATTAGTATAATTTAACAAGTATAAAAAAGACTTTATATTAATAAAATTACTTTTTTACCTTGAAAATAACTTTAATAATTTAACTTCATAAACTAATAACTCAATACTTTCTTTAAAACATCATATTAAATGTTTAAAATCATTTAATTAATGAATCGAATGTTCTAATCTATTTTTAAGTAATAACTTTTAAGAATAAAAAACATGCAAACATAGGTTTAAATATGCATATTCAATATGAAATTTAACAATCATTAATCTAAATACAAGCATTTAAAATTAAAATAAATAATAATTTAAAATTATTATAACACTTCCTTTTATAGAAGATAAAATAAATTAACTATAAGTAACTTATCTTAAACTCATGAAACTACTTCATAATTTTTTTAGAAACTAAACCCCTATTATAACTAGAATGTTAGAATTAATATTTGAATAATATTCCCTTTAGAAATAACATTTTTCATTTTGAAACTTATAAATTTGAGTAAACTAAAATGATAGGAATATTAAATTTTCATTTATGAATTTAATTATTAAGTCACCATAAAACTCTCAAAAAAAAATTAATTCAAAACCATCTTTTCATACAGATATATTAGTTCAATATCACAACTAAAATTCCACTAAAAGAGAATTTAAAGGTCATTTATCCATAAAATTTTAGAAAAAAATTTAAAATGGATTTAAAGTCTTAGATTTCAACAGAAGGAAAAAAAATAAAACAAATTCTTCATTCCTTTAATGACATATCAAATCCTTTAGGTTTAGAGCATGTTACATGTTTTATCTTAAAAGGATATATCCCAAAATGTCTTAATAACCTCCCTAAGAATTATAAAACATTATGAATTAAAACACCAATTTCTTAAAAAGTAATCTAAATTTAAAATACATAACATTAAAAATAAAATTTAAATTAGTTAGTAAAAAATAAACATCCAACCAAATTTCATTTATAAAAAATTAATTTATTCTAATTTATTATATTCAATATTATTATAAAGAAAACACAAAAAATTTATAAAATAAACAAAAACCCCTTTTCAATTATTTCACCACTAACATAAGTTATTTATCATTAGTAATTCAAATTATTTAGTCACTTTGAAATTGATGTAAGATTCAATCCACTATATGGAATCCTAACACAAACAAGAAATCTCACCATGAAAATCACAATTTGAAAACCATACATACATCAATAGAAATTTACATAGTGAAATACCTATCAAATAATAAAATGTGTATATGAAAACCATTCAATAAGGTTGAAACATAACATAAGATTCTTAGATTTTCAAAAAGGTATGTGATAATATAAAATCCTTTTTATAGAAGAAATTCAAATCTTATTCATATTTATACTTAAAAATAAAACCAATCCATTTTAGATCAGACTTCATAACATTAATCCCCTCATAAAACATTTATAAATATATGAAAATAAAACCCTTTATAAGTATAATTGTTTTATACATTTTTTAAAATTCATATTCCATTTTCAATCCATGAGAATCCATTTTCTTTTATATAAATAAAAGATATTTTCATGTAAGAATTAAATTTCATTGTTCCCTAAATTCCCAAAACACTCATTTAAAATATGATCATTATAACCAACAAATATACCAATCATTACTTTTCACTTAGTCAATCAATAAGTAAACAAATAATCATACATATACCAATGAACAATCAAGGGACGCATGTCAAAAAAAATTAATAAATACATGATCAATCATGTTTCCACTAATAACCATCTAAGAAATATTAAATGTTTATTATATGACACCCAATTAATCAAAAACCATTTATGATGCATGAAATGAAATATGAAATTGCATAATTTTCTTTTAACCCAAGTGTTTAAAATACCTCTCCATATAAAAATAATAAAAATAAGATATAGTCTAATAAAGGGTTATCTGACACCACTCAATCCTAGATTTCCCTATTAAATTGAGATTCTATAATAAAGAGGGTGATCGAGCCTTTTTATTATTTACTTATAAAGTTTTGATGATCCTACCGCCACTTACCATTATTCTAACTACCCATTTGTTCTTTTATACCATTTTGTAATGAACCAGTCTGGGTTATCTCATCTAGATATCTAATATGGTATTTCACAAGGCTTGAGGTGTGTTCCCAATGATAGTTGGCTAAAAACCAGTGTTATGGGCGTCAACTATAAATGTAGGAATGATTCCACCCATAATAGTTATATTTAAATAATGAAAACAAATAATAAATCAACTAAAAATATTTCACAATCAATCATACGAGGCATAATATTTACCTCAAATCATATACATAAATATTACACGATAAAAATAATATACATGATACTAACCGTAAATGGAAAGAGACACCCAGTTATCTCTTCATGGAACATGAACTCCTTATATGTCACTACCTCCATTGATCCATGAATGAGGTAATGGTTAGAGACCTATGGAAGGAAGATTTAGTATTTTAACCTATAAAACATATTAAAAAATAATTTTTACACACCCATGGGTCTATATAAAGTGTGATCAAACATTCCCAGCAGGATTTCACCACTTTCTATATGCACAATATTTATTAAATAAATTATAACCCACTAGTTTTAACTATAAATATAAATGTAAACCTTTTCATTTTTTAAATAAAATCAAGTAACATGAAGTTACATAATTCAAAACATTTCATTAAAAAATAAACTAGACTAACAAGTTTAGTGAAAGGTTAATGGGTGAGACAGGGTATAGATAAATAAAATACATTTATTAAATAAAAAACTAACCAAAAATAATTGGAGTGAATCTAGTATTATATGGAAAGGGGCCAAGGATACTCGTACCAAAATCACATCTATATAAAAATCTATAAAAACATCCAACTACAGGTAGACCACTTGACATATCAGAATCCTAAAGAAGTGGTACTTCTCATTGTGGAACTTTCTAGTGTAAAATACTGAATTAGTCTATTCTGGATAAATATGAATATTAATCTATAATAGTGTAATTTCCCTGACTCATCTCACTCTATAGTATCTAGATCAGGTTTATACATAACCTTGGGTGTGCCTCCCTCTATGACAGAGGTTGCTGACTAGCAATGAGGGTCTATATTGATTCCATGGATAGGTTATAACCTTATATCAGAGTAGACAAACAAATAAAAAATAACATACAACCAATTATCACAATATCCATCTAAATAAAACAAAGAATGGCCAAACCAACCATGTATAAATATCATACACATTTTATAAAAAATGCTCTAACTAAAGTGTCACATGAGTTAGGAATACCTTAATAAGATCACCCATAGAAGCTCATATATAATATAGACCAAAATAAATATAAATATAAATAATCACCACCTAGTCTCAAGTCCCAAATTCAATACTATCTCTTAAATATATCCAATATATCTAGATAAACCATTTAATATTGGTCCCATAACCTACTTGTAACTATAATCATGAGGTATGATCAAATACCAATGTGTCAGGGCCACCTGGGTAGGGTGTGAGTGAAACTAAGTAATCCACCACCAATGGTGACCCTAATATGATTAGAATATAATGTGTATACATAATGTGATATTATAAAAATAATAAAATAAAATTTTGAAATAATGATAAAATAATCATTATAGGCCCTTGGGTTATAAGGTGACACCTGAGGACGATTGCACCTACTTTGGCTAGTGTTGAATGTCCTAGAACATGTCACATAATCATATCAGTGGTTGGATAAATGGTTTCCCTGAAATATCTCATATATAATTGGTGGAAGCAACCATACCTAGAAATATATCATGTAGGAACACTTGGGGAAATATCCTCTTATCCAAAAAGATCTCATGTAACATCAAGGGAGAAAGAAACCCCACTCAAATCTCATATACACTCACTCAGGGGGGAAAAGAATCCCCTAGCCCTGAAATGTCATATAAACTCATGGGGGAATCATATTACCCCAAAATATCATATACACTTAAGGGGAAACTTTCACACCTTGGAATATCATATATAATCGAGTTGGAAAACAATATACCCCAAAATCTCATATATACTTAGGGGAGAAAGTTTCCTTCCCTAGAATCTCATATCATATTAAGGGTAAAACTTTCCCCAATAAAAATCTTATATATAACATATAGGGAAGAAGTGGTCCACCCAGTATGAACTCATCCCAAACACCGACATTAGCCACTTTCCAAAACCCAGTATACTTTCCCTAGGTTATCATATATAGTGAAAAAATTATTCCCTTTACCATATTACTAGTTATATTGGGACACCCTCTCTATGTTCCCCTAGGTCTTATCATTGTTTAGACACCCCACATGTGTTCCTTTATCTCATTCCACACTCTAGGGTTAGAAATCATTTCTCAAAAAGAAGAGATTCCCTTAACATCACTGTTATCACTTCATGTACTTATTGGCCTTATAAGTAATACATTATTAACATCACATAAGAAATATGGCATAGATACTATCTCACTTATAAAGTCAAGCTAGGTAGGTACTCTCACTGAACCTACACATAAATTTTTTTTATGGGATCCTTTCTTGGATAACCACCCATACTAGTGGAGGATGAATACTCACCCCAAAAAAACTATCAAGATGAAGGGATCTAAGGAATTATAAGGTTCCATATAGATTACCTCTAGACTATCCATTTTAGATATATCACTTTCCCCTATGTGGATAGGATTAAGAAAGTCTATCTCAAGGTACACTATATTTCATTGGTCTTATTTTTATTCCTATAGGGTTCATATATCTCATAGAACATTCTAATGACCAAGACCTTGTACATCAGTGGTTGAGGTATCAAGATAGTGTTCAAGGGTCCATCATGGCCCAAGACACTTCTATTATACTCATGAGAGTTTAAATGAAACAATATATTTTTAATTCAAGGTCAATCACACACATGTGGCGATACCACATATCACATGATACATAAATAAATGCATAAGACTTAGGAAGATGTCTAGGGACCACCTTACTCATTCATAGTTATTCTCCTTTTTTCCAGATCAACCAACCTCACCTAACATCATCCAAACCTCATCTAAGAACTTCCAATTACCGATTCTTTATCTCAATCTATAACACTCAAATAATTAATCATAATAATTTATAAATTATTATTTAATTTAAATCTACTAGGTACAACATCCAATAACTCACCGGGGAGTATCCAGTCACCAAAACCTTGAGAAAACACATGCTAACAACTCATGTCATTCTTATCATAACCCTAAGAACAAAATATTCATTACACAAAATCAACCCAGGAACTAATATCATTGAAAAAATGGTGAAAACCCTAGAAAAAAACTCATTAGGATATGTATCACAATTAAATAATGAGAAATGACATGAAATCAACCTCTAAGGATGTCCTCTATCAATTTCATAAAAACATTACATCTTCCAAGATTATTTGAACCATGATTTAGTGGAGTCATTACCAAAACCCTAGCTAAAGACACTAATGGCTAATTAATGGGAAGAATAATCGAGGGTAAAGGGGTAAAATCATACCTTTAATCATTATAGGTAAAAACCAAGAATAAGCCATCATCAAAGGGGAGAAAATGGAAAAAGATATAGGGGATAAATATCCAAAAATGTCCCTCTCCTGACGCCCCTACTTATATGAATCACAAAAGGTACAACCCTAAAAATATGGGTATACCCCTCATTTTATAAATAAGAAGATTTTTGTATTAAAGTGTGACCCATAAGGATCATGGTGTGATTCCCTCAGATTATTTTTATCACAGTATACCCCCAAGGGTCACTGAATGACACCACTTCCCCACAATGTGACCCCCCCTCATGGTCTCCCATCCATGGAATAATCCCACTAGTCATACTATGGTACACCCTTATCTAGAAAAACAAAAAATCTAAGGCCCTGACCTCTATGGTGTGGCCTCCCCCCTATATAGTGTATCCCTCTCCCTTATGTCATACTACGACCCTCATCATAGTTTGACCCCTCTAACCATGGTGTGATAAGACTCCTCTATGAAAATATCACAACATTAATAAGTAATGATTTCAATGTGATACATAAGGATTTTAATTTTACATATAGTCATGTTTTGATCATATCTCACTTGTGAGGGGATTTTTACTAAATAAAATTTAAAGAAAAAACCCAATATATAATTATAACATCCCTTAGGAAGTCTAGAAATAGAATCTTAAGGTTCTTAGGTAATTCAAGATACTATATAATATATTAAATGGGAGGGTGTTTTAGTGGAGGTGAACTGGGTTTGGGATGTTATAGGATAGTTTTCATCCATTTGTTCCTTTTCATCCATTTGTTCCTTTTCATCCATTTGTTCCTTACTAATAAATATGAGGTTAGTAAACAAAATCTTACCAAGTTTTTTTCTTTATAATAACTACTATTTTAAATTCTATTAAAGAAAAAAATATAGGGTCAAAAATGTTTCATAGGGAAAGCTTGTAAAAGAGAGTATTCATATATAAATAGACTCGTTCAATGAAGGAAGATGGAATTGGTACACCAGTTTATCCAAGAGAATTATTTTCTACTCAGTTATGGTTTGTGAAGAAGATTATTGTTTTTCTTAAGTCCTAATGAAATAATATATATATATATATAGTCTCTTCTTCACTTACACTTCCAGATAAACCCTATGGTGACCAAAAAATAAGATATCCTCGGTGATTTACTAGCATTATTTTGAATTTTTGACTAATTACATGCATATAATGGTGATAGTATTTTATGTTTGCAATTTTTTTCTAAATATTTTCAATAATTATTTTTTATTTGTCTATTGGAATTCATTTTTTGGAATAATTATTATTTTATTAACATGTTTTAGTGAATATATAACTAGGTAGGCATGATATCAATTATTTGTAAGTTGTTTAGAATTATCAACACTCAATTGAGGTTTTGAGCATAGAGTGAATTCTATTGAATACTTGTGATCAACAGTTTCTAAATACTTAATCATTATTATTAAAATAAATATACTTATCACTATGACTATAGTGAAGAAAACTCTTCTACTTTAACATTATCAGTTTTTGGTTCATAATTATGAGCCTGTCACTAAGAATAATTTCAATAGAGAAATATTTAAATAAATAAAGAAGAAAAACTATATTTTTAAACTTTATAACAACCCTATTTCTACCTTATAAAACTTTGGAATATTTTAAATAATATTTCCAAAGTCATTCACTGAGTCATCAAGAGATTTTGGGGCCCAGGGAGGCACATTTTTTATAAAATAAAAATATTAAACATATTATATCATGACGTGTAGTTTTTATGAAATAATTAAATAACTCTTGAATAGAGTATTAGCTTGGAAATATGATACCTCCATTAAATTATGAATTTTGGGTTTTCCCTAGGTACAACATAACCATTGTTGGCATCGATTTTATTATAGGGTTGTCATGGGCGAATTGATAAACAGATAAATTTATTTATTTATTTATTATTTATTTAATTTTTAAGAATTAATCTCCTTTATAAAATCCACCTTATAGAAAATCCATAGGGTTATCCTCATAGCCCAATGGATTGAGAGAAGATATATTGGAAGAGTGATCTTAGACGATCATCATAAAATAATGGATTGGAAGCCAGTGGGCCATCAAATTTGGTGGATCTCACTAACAAAATTGATGTGAAACTAATCCTCATCAGTGATTGATACAAACTCAATGTAGGTAATTGTTTTGTTTTTTTAATTCCCCATTTATTTATTTCATTAAAAACATGTATCAATTAAACTAATATATTCATTCGTGGGTTGATTAGGTTATTTAGGTATGTATTTATCTACTAGGAATTTTAGAATTGATATAATTTGATTATTATTCTTTGTTCATTATTATAATGGTAAAGGATTGGGGATAACCTAAACAGTGGTTAAGGTCCATTCCTATTGTTTTTTTTTTGTGTATTTCTTTCTCTATTCTCCGCATGTTCATCACTGGAATTTTATTTGGCCGAAAATTCAATAAATACCCAGTAGGTGATCATTGTGAAATCACTCTTTGGCACAACGAATCAATACTGCATATTCAAATTTGGGGACAATGACATGCTAGCAGTGCATGATGATGAAAGACGAGTTACGATAATATTAGTAAACCATGTTTCAGGGTATGGAATTCAATGATGTAATGGTGATATGGGAGGTGATTCCCAATTATATTTAATGGCTGAAATCCTACCATCTTCAACGATGTAGTCATGGTCAACCCAGATCCATGATTTAGGGTGTGAATCATAGGAAATCTAGATGTGTTTAAAGTGTGAGTGGAACCACATGAAAAACCAAAGGTTCTATAAAAATCATAACTACGTGATGTGTAGTCTAAAGAACACACTTCATGTGGAACCTTAGATATGACAGCTAGGGTTTTATAGAAAATAAAATATCTCATGTCGTGTGGGACCTACCACACATTGTTTGATCTATGACTAGAGACTCAGTAAGTACCCCTAGGGTACATGGTCATGAACATTTCTAGTCACATGGTCATAGTCAGAGTACATCGGAATATCCCAATACTCATACATGGATAGAGTACCCAAACATGAACAAGTACATGGGTGAAACCAAAGTATAAGAGCATTGATCAAAGTACATGGGCATGGGTTGGAGTACACAGAAAAACCTAGAGAAGAAAATGCATGTTGTTTATACCCATTACACACCATGTAATTTTTCTAATATAGGTTTTTGAACTTTTTCTCTTCAGTGTAGACCATTTTCCTTAGGGTATGTTCCCTCAGTCCATCCTCATGAGGGTAGTGTGGGGCATCATGTCCTGATCTTAGGACATTATCCCCTTTACAGGATTAGTCACAAATAGAGTTTCAAGAATCCCTTTGAGTGGCTTGGGGTGAGATCATCTCTCATTATCTTCTTCCCTGGGTGGGTATTTCTAGTAATCATCATGACCAACATACCCAAAAATTTGATCCCCTACTTGGTGGGTTATTCTAGATAGATTCTAGTTTACCCCACATTCCCTAGGATAGATATTCAATCTATGTATAGGTAACTTTTGAGTTCTATCACGTAATACTTTATGGAAAGTCCCAATGATCATGACCTCTCAAATGAGTTTTATCAGTGTTATCAGGCTCATGGAGTAAGTTCTCCCAGACGATTGTTGCTTTGAAACATCAAGCATAATACTAATCTAGTAGTGAGGTTTCAACCTTACCTTGAGACTTAGTGTATATCTATAGTATATATAGGTTAGTATTTTTATGTATCATATTATAATTTACATGAATATATGATTATGTGCTGACTACTCTCTTGATACTTATGTTTGGTGATTTCAGGATGTCCTATTAGGTATTATTATACTCACCCCTACATGATATTTTCACGCATATGTTGTATCTTATATAGATGACAGACCTTTTGATGGAGTCTTAGGAGGACCAGGAGTAGGAGGATCATATTTGAGAAATAAAGATCGTTTTTGTACCTGGTGGTACATTTGACAGCAGTCCCCTACTTCTTAGCAGGTTGGACCCTTTTACATCTTTTTTGGGCTTATATTCATCCCTTTATGCTTTAAAATACATTTTCATACTTTTATTCTGGGATATATATGTATGCATGCATTGTTTATCAGTTGTATTTTATATTTCAATATGGTTTTGGTGGATTGGATATGTGTGTGTGCGTACAAGTACCTTAGGATAATGCATCCCATGTGTATGATAGGCCTACTCAGAGCTTTTTGCCAACCCCTAGACTATTGGAGGTGGGATTGGGGTTTCACTCTTAGATTATCACTAACTATAAATTCCCCAATATATTGGGTCATGAGAGAGTCACATCAGAGTAAGGTTAATACTAGGACCAAAGTTTGGAGATTTTCTAGTAGTGAGGTTCGTTTTGGAATTAGGGAAATAATGTCAAAGTGTTTCAATTTTGGATCTCAGTTTAGGGAATCTAGTATTGGTACGATGGCCAATATATCTATTCACTAGGAATTTGATAACCTAATTATTTACTCATAACATGTTGTTATTGGTTATAGAGAAAACAGTTTTATATTCATTAGATAGAAATGGATGTTGTTTCCATGTCCTTCTCAAGTCATCTCCCGAAATATACACTTGATCATGGTACATATTTTCTATTTTAGGATGCCTCTATGATGATTTTTGGCTATGTCTCCATAATATGATTGATAGTAATATCCATATAGTGATGAGGCTATGATATAGGGACATGTTCAGAAGGTAGTACCTCTGGGTGATTTTCCAATCTTTCCACCACCCGTCGAGTAGTAGGTTGCACTAGCAGTACCGGTAGATGAGGTGTGCAGGCTGACAACACTTCATGAGTTTTAAAGGTAGTGGTCCCTTATATTTTTGGGCTAACCATACCCCCAATAAACTAAGGACTATATATAGGTAGTTATGTGAGTTTGTTTCCTTGTTTAGAAACCTCTAGATCAGAGGTTAGTTCTATTAGAAAGTATTATTCATGAATCTATAGGGCTATGGTGGAGTATGGTAACTCTGACATATGATTATGTGACTCTTTCATGGATATTGTTTGAGTGTATTTGAATATATTATTTCTCTCCATATATGTTGTGATTAGTGTGAATCCAGAAGATTCTACAGATTCAGCAGGGTCGTTTAACTATAGCATAGTATTCTTTGAGGTTCACTAACCTCTCATGATACTCCATGGATATGGTTTGAGATATGTTATTTTGATTATGGAACTTCAAGTGAGGGATACAAAAATATATTTAGGTTAGTTTGATACCTCTTTGTATTTTTACTTATACTAGAGTGCTTGAGAGGTCTTTAGTGGTGGAGATATTCTTTGTAAAGAAGTCATTAATAGTTGTTGCTGGTAGTAGGTGCTCTAGAGTAGATACTTCTAAAAATACTAATTTATGGAAAGCATAGAGATACAAGCATTATAGACACTTTTGTAAATAGTGTTAGGACATATGTTCAGTGTTTTAGGGATCTTAGGATGGTTTTAGTCAGCCAAGGGAGGGGTTGTGCTTCTCTTGTGATGATCGGGGACATCTCATGTGAGATTTTCCAACCTATCATACAACTAATATAGAGAGAGTTTATGGACCACCCAAGAAGAGACAGTGGCTAGAGTAGGTAGGTCCATAGGAAAGAGAACGCAGAAGATAATTATGAAGAGTAGTAGGAGGTGGTAGATGGTTTTACCAATTGTCACCACTACCCCTTGGTGGTCCATGCTAGGCTTAAGGAGCTAGTGTTCAAGGATCAGGATAATTCCATGTATTGGAGGTCTATGAACCAAAGGATCTAGGGATTATTAAAGGTATGACCTATTTATTCTCTAATTTAGCTATAGTACTGATAGACATGGGCATGAGATACTCTTTTCTTTCTACTTTCCTAATTTGAGACCTAGAGATTCAAGTTGAGACTTTAGATCAACCCTTACATTTAGAGACTCCTACTAGAGGAGATTTGTTGATCACACACTTCTACTGATAGTGTGACTTGAATATTGGATGAGAGATATTCCTTTGAGATATCTTTTTAGTGTAGATGAGGTATTAGGACATCATACTAGGTATGGAATAGATATACATAGTTCATGCACAAATTAATTGTTTCAAGAAGAAGATGTGGTGTGTCCACGTTGGTGGGCTAAGGTTTTCCTTCATTGATGTGAAAGAAACCCAGGAGGAGTAGAATGGGATCATAAAAAGGAGGATACAACTGATTTCCCACTAATTGGATAACATTACCCTTGGATCAGAAGATGTTATAAGCTTTAACTTCCTATAGTGGTGGGTGAGTATGAGGAAATCTTCCCTAAAGATGTTTTGGTCTTACCTCCCCATCAATAGATAGAATTATTCATATAATTTCACAAAAGAATGGCCCTAATATATATTAAATTATATCAAATATATCTCATATATCTTCATGAGATGAAGGTGAAGTTGGAGTATTTAAAGAGGAATGGATTTATCAGACCCAGTGTGTCACCTTGGGCAGCCCCAGTTTTGTTCACCAAGAAGAAAAAATGAAGATTCTTTTTTGTGTGTATTATCATCACCTAAACTTGGAAACTATGAAGAATAGGTAACCACTAATAAGGATTTACAACCTCTTAAACCATTTTAATGGGATGAGATGCTTCGTAAAGATTTAACTCAGATTAGGTTATCACCAGCTTTGATTTTAGGATGAGTGCATACCAAAGATGGCATTTTTATGTCACTATGGTCACTAAGATTACTTGATGATGGATTTTAGAATGAAAAAAATACCTATATTTTGTTCATGGGACTCATTAATTGGAACTTTCATCCCTTCTTAGATCAATTCCTTGTGGTCATCATCAATGATATCCTGGTGTACTTGGCGTCTGAGGAGGAGTACACCAGACACATAAGGATGGTCTTAGACATACTTTGAGAGCACCATATTTATAAGAATATCTCGAAGTGTTAGTTCTGGATTTGATATTTCTACTTTCTGGGATATTTCATTTCATAGGAGAGAGTATCAATGGACCTGGTGAAGGTTGAGGCATTGCTATCTTGGGAACCACATCATAAATTAATTGAGTTATGGATCTTCCTTGGGTTGGAAGGATACTATCAAAGATTCATACCCAATTTATATAGTATTGAAGAACCCTTGAATCATTTGAACTGAAAGTGGAAACCTTTTCTATGGACTTGGAGGTTATAGTAGGATTTTCATGATTTTTGGTAGAGGTTGAAAATCACACCCAGCTTGATATTTCCATAGGAGTTTGTTGAGTACTTAGTGTTCTATGATTCCTTCAAAACTATGATTGATTTTTTTCTGGTTTAGAGGAAATCATTGATTTAATATGAATCTAATCAGTTGATTCCATGTGATAAGAACTAAATTAACTATAATCTAGAGCTAGTAATAATGGAATTTTCCTTGAATATGTGGTGACGCTATATTATGGGTAATCAGTTTATTATCTATTCTGACCACAAGAGTCTCAAGTATATATTTTTTTAGAAGGATATGAACTTGAGATAGAGGAAGTAACCATATTTACTCCAGTGTTATGACTTAAATATATTATATACTCCTAGTAAGTGGATCATTGTGGCAGATGCACTCAACCGGATATCTTGTTCGCAGTTTTTGAGTAAGGGATCCGGGAAGTTCGACTCATTATAGTTTTTATTAGTGGAATAGGATGGTATATATTACCTACAGTTGATGGTTGTTACCCTCACAATTCTATATCATGATATGGAGGCTTATCTTAGAGATACTAACTATGATACCTTTCACATTCAGATATCTACTAGACATGATCTTGATGGATTTTCTAAAGGTGGGGAGAATGTCAACCTTTTCAAATTTTGAAATATAGTACAAGTAACATTGTGAGAGTATTTTTGTAGGGATTTTCATATATCCCCCTTGTTGGTACATCCAGGTGTGCTAAATATGTACTAGGACATTCAACATCAGTTCTAGTAGTCGGGAATGAAAAATTATGTAGCAAATTTAGTCTCTTGATGTCTCACTCAAAATCAGGTGAAGGATGAGAACTGGTTTCCATCAGTTTTGGATCAACCTACTGAGGTTCCGATGTGGAAGTGGGATAGTATATCTATATAAATCATGATAAATCTCCCATGATCATCGAGAGGATATGATGCCACCTAGGTGATAATATACTATCTTACCAAGTCATCCCACTTCCAAGACATCCAAGAGCAGAGTTTATTAGAGAGCTTGGGATGCCTTTATGTGCAAGATATAGTCTAGATTCATGGATTCCACTCTATGATAATTTCAAACTATGACACTCACTTTATGTTTCAATTATATATAATATTAAAGGATTACTTTGGGACTTGGTTTCATTTGATCATGTTGTTTCGCCCCTAGACTACTGGCTAGACTGAGTGGACCATTTCAATTCTGGAGGACATGTTGTAGGATTGCACGTTGGATTTTATCCATGTTTTGGAGGATCACCAACCCTTGGTGGGGTTTTCATGTAAGAATAGATATTATTACATCATTAGTGTTGAACCATTCTAGGCCTTATATGGGATACATTTCAGGTCACCACTACGTTGGATTAACCCTAGGGAGTCAGTACTCATGGGCCTAGAGTCAGTGTGAGCAATGATAGAGAATATGAAGATCATATAAAAGTGGATGAAGATTTCTCAAGGCTGTCATAAATCTTATTTGGAGTAACTATGGAGGCCTTTGGAGTTCGAGGAGGGAGACCATATGTTCTTGAAGGTATCTCCACAAATTCAATTGTAGAGATTTGGTTAGGTCGGAAAGTTATCTCTGAGATTCATTATCCCTTTATAGATACTAAATAGGGTTTGATGGGTAGTGTAAAACGTATCCCTATCGTCATAGTTAGACCAAGTACATGAGATCTTCCACGTGTTGCATATGAGGAGTTATGTTCATGACCCGTCACATGTTATCAATTGGCATGAGATATACATAAAGGATGGGGATACCTTTGTATAGTTCTAGGTAAATATTGAGGATCAATAGTATAAGATCCTTTATAATAAAGTGACTCCCTTAGTGCTTCTTTAGTGGAATCATGGGAATATTTGGAAGAGCACCTAGGAGCAGGAGAAACATATGCGAACCCAATAACCTAATATTTTTTAATAGTATTTTTAATTTTTTGGATGAAAATTCCTGAGTTGGGGAGATTTTAAAAACTCTATTTTTTGATTTGTAAAAATGTGTAATATTTTATAGAATATTTTTGAAGCCATATACTAAGTCAACACAATATTTTGGGGGTTTTATTAAAGAGATGTCTTGGGAAAATTAATAAACAAATAAATTTATTTATTATTTAATTTTATATACCAAATATTCTATGTAAAATAAACCTTATGAAAAATTCATATGGTTATCCATATAACCCTATAAATTGAGATAGGATCCTTTGGAGGAGCATTCTTGGATGATCATCATCAAATTGTGGATTGGAAACCAGTGTGCCAATGGAGTTCGTGGACCTCTCCAGAGACATCGACATGTGACTGATCCTCATTAGTGATTAATCCAATCCCAAGTTATATAATTTTTTCATTAATTTAATTCCCCATTTATTTATCTCATGATAATTACAAATCAATTCCACTAATAGATTGATTCATGGGTCTATCATGTTATGAAGGTATGGATTTATCTACCTGGGATTTGGGAATTGATGTTATCTAATTATAATTCCTCATTCATAATTGTAATAGAAATGGATTGAGTATAACCTAAACAGTGGTCTAGGTTTTTCCCTCTTATTGTGTTTTGTGCATTTCTTTCTCCATTCTTCACACATTCCTCACCAGAATTTTTTTCGGTTGGCAATTCGATAAATACGTAGTGGGTGATCATTGTACAATCTCTATTTAGAGAAACATATCGATACCATGGGATTGGATTTAGGAATGATGAAACACTAATTGTATGCGATGAAAATAGATAAATTTTTATCAGATTTGGAAACCCCGTTTCTTGGTTTGGTGTTCAACGATGGCATGGTGCGATGGGAGGCGACACGTACGCATGAGCGATGTTATCATTTTCCAACAGATGGGATGGTAAGAAGGTATATATGATATTTTTATTAAAAAGGTATTAATATGTTATATATATCATATATAAACATTAAAACCATCATAATAACCATCCATGAATGATGGTGATGGGAAATTAATCATATCGTTACGTGGAGGTGGTAGTCCACATATATGCACAAGCGATACTTTCACTTCCCATTTGCTGGAAAAGAGAGTAAATACTGGTGGTTACATAATCATAATAACATTTTAGTATATTTAATATAGTAAATTAATTGTTTTAGTATGAATACCATAGATTTAAATAAGGTATAATATGAAATAAAATTTAAAGTACATGGTTAAGAGTTATACATCTTCATTGAGAAACCTCTTTTGGCTTAAACCTTAAGACTTGAAAGGATGGTATTTTGGAAAACCATAAGATATATGATGTTTGGAAGTAATCTTGGATGGTTTTGTGGCTAGTATTTTTTGATATATAAGGCTCAAAAGGTGTGAGGAAGAGAGGAGAAGAGGTTCCCTTTTATAAGAGGGGGGCACTCTTGGAATTACTTAAAGTATTAAATTAATATAAATTAATTTTATTAGAAAATGACTCCAAATTGATTAAATTATAAGAAAATACGTGGATTAGTTGAAAAACTCTCATAAAATAAAATTCTAACAAGTTTTGGTTATGTTATAACCCTTACCTTTTAGTTTTAACCCTCGCTAACCCATTTGACAATTACCACAATACCAATATTTTTTACAGTTTAAGGGTAAGGAATGTTAACGTAAAAGCACAAGTGTCTCATAACTAGACCATGGTTTATATTTCAAACCATTTTTCATTCACTTGTATGAAGATATTTTTTTATGAATTTTAAATAATTTAATAAAATAATATTTTTCATAATATACAATTAATTTCATTTTTAGAATCTATTTATTTAATTTTTATTTAAAGACATCAAGAAAAATATGGAATTAAAATATGAACATTTAAAACATCACTATTGTGTAATATTTATCTAAAAAAATCTTGGAACAACATAATTCACTCAAATTGTATTACTTTTAATATTTTTAAAATAATTTGTTTTATTTTTTATTAATTGAATAAATTTATATCAAGGTTGCGTAAGAATTTAATTTAATTATTCAATCAATAAAAATTAAAGAAATACTATGATAAAAAAATATTTATATTTAAAATAAAAATTTATAACTAAACTTAAGTTTTTTTATCCCATCACAAAATATTATATATATTAAAAGTGAGAGTGGCATTTTTACTTTATCCTTTACTATATAGGTAAAAATCAAATCTAAATTGAAAAAGGTCATATTATCAAAGTTTGGATGAATATGGAAAAAATATACTAATCTAATTAAATAAAGGTAAGTATTTGAATGAATTTTAAGCCTTATCACGTTAGTTTTTAACCTTAGTTACCTGGTTTACCCTTACTAAGGTGACAAATATTTAATATGGTTACTATTCATATTGACCAAAAATAAAAGGGACCTATTTACAAAATTTGGACCTCATGATTCCAAATATAGAATACATTTTTAAATATTGAATTTCTCATAGTGGTAGAAATCAATTTTAATATAAATTTATAAAACGCAACAAAAAACAATTTTTAGATAAATGTATTTTTAAGCATAAAATTAACTTATATCACAACCATGAATATTACAGATTAAAAATGGAATTAATTAGTTTATTATAAATTAAATAAATAAGCTATAACTTTAAGGTAAAATTAGAAATATTATTATACTTTAAAATTACTTTATTTAATGAAAGTAAATGATGGTATTTGAAAAATTGGTATTTTTCACTATTCACTGAAAAATCAATCACTTCCTAAAAATAAAAAAAAATCAAACTAAGGTAATCTTGATTTTATGATTTAAAAAATGATACCATTTTTATAAAATAAAATTTCTAAAAGTTACAAAAATTAATTATATTATTTACTCACACAAATAAATAAAATCATTTTTGAAGAAAACATATTTTTTAAGCATAAAATGAATTTACTAAAAGATTGAGTTCTTATTTCTTAAGAATTAATCAATAAAATTATTTTCAGAATAAATTTTGTATATATTTTTTAAAATGTGGTTATTACTATTCATAATGATAATTTTAACAACTAAGTTATAATGGTATACTATATAATGGTTCATTTAGACATGAGGTTGCGTGTTTCGTGAGCTATCAACGAAATTAAATTTATTTGAAAATA
This sequence comes from Viscum album, assembly GCA_963277665.1. Classification (NCBI taxonomy): domain Eukaryota; kingdom Viridiplantae; phylum Streptophyta; class Magnoliopsida; order Santalales; family Viscaceae; genus Viscum; species Viscum album. The sequence continues at coordinate 128,693,896 of OY728134.1, read as the reverse complement.
AATATATCATAAAATATTATTGTGATATATTCTACCCCATTATAAGAATTTATAATTCAAAACTCCATCTCTCTAATACAAAAAAAAATAATACTTCAGCCTCACATCATCAGGTTCTAATGTAGCTCCCCCAATTTCATGATTTCACCATAAAATTTTAACCAGGTGATTGTTTTTGCTTCACAATACCTTATATCAATAATCTAGAATCTCCACTAGTTGTTTCACATAATTTATATCTTACTCTAATATTATGACCTTTGATTTCAGTACATGTGAAGAATAATGTATGTACTTAATCATGAGTGATGTGTAACGAACTGGTCTGAGATGTCATCTGAACTGGAACTCGACCCAATCTGCTTCATAGTTCAAAGGGAATTCCCAATCCCCATAGGCTATAAACTAGTACTTGGGAATCATAGGAATCACTTTAGTAATGATTTCACCTAAAAAGTGATAAACAACATTGTAATAAATAAATGAAAATTCTAAAATAAAATAAATAGGCATGAAAAAAGAAAATATAATGAGGAAGGATCAAATACCATATAAAATAAATCCATAATAACCCCCACATAACCTCACAGGTTACCACCACACAATTCACCCAATAGATATGATGAACAAATAAGATCTTACAAAGAACCTGAAACCTGAAATTATATAGGTGTGATCTAAAACTCCCAGTAGGTCACTACAACCAGTCAAAACTATGAAATATGTTTTATAATAAAATTTATCAGTGATAGTTTTAAAATAAATCTAGAAATTATTTTTTACATATATACCACGTATGGAAATCAAAATAATTCTATAATTCACCTTTAAAACATCTCCATTTTTTTCTAAAACCCAAAACATACATTTTGAAGAAAAAAATCACTGTCCTAATTCATTTCAAAAATCTACACACATGTGTTTCATTTATCAAAAACACATGTTTTATTTAAATGAAACAAACCCCTTTAAAAAAATTCCTCAATACATAGCCACTATTTAAACCAAAACACCTATTTTGAAATCAACTTTAAAGCACCCACATAAGAGTCTTTAAAATTAAAACATTTTTTCTAACATATTTGAAACTCACATTTCCAAAGAAAAAGACCCAACACAATCACATGGGTCAAGAACAATAAATCAGTCACCAGGAACCACACATAAATAACAATAAAAAATAAACAATAATGGTTTTACAATAATGAAAGTATGGGAGATGAAATCACTAGATCAAACTCCCTTTAATCACTAACCAATTAATTGAACGTGTCATAGGCTCTAACCTAGTATACCTAATGTGTAAAAATACTAACTTTCTCGAATGGACCAACTTGTCGGTGTATGTTGCGTCCTAACAACTACCCATATGAGTATCTTACACCAACCTCATCAGATGGCACACCCCATCTAGCCTTATTTCATGATATAAGGGACACTAGTAGTGTGTGTATCCCTGGTGTAACATAGAGCTATACTCCCACCTAGTATCTAGGTTCCCATGACCAATATAAATAAAGTGAGGCATAGAAAAAATAATCCAAATTTAACACACTAGGCACAACCATAAATACCTTCACCCATAACACCAAATAATTAATAGGCCCAAATAGATAACATGCACTCATGGGATAAAAAAGAACATTCCCACTAAATGGGAGAAATAATAATCACATAATTATCACAACCCACACAGGGGGTATACAAGAAAGGGGAAACCAAAGGGAGTCTCTCACAAACACTATTTAAATCCTAAAGTGAAAACTAGGCCTTTAACACCAAAACATGGCTTAGAATGACAATCCCCCTTTCACATTTCATTAAACACCAATTAAAACATGTTAAGGGGTTAAAAACCCACAAGTTTCATTAAAAAAATTCAAATATACCCTCTAATAAGGGTTTTCCTCTTTTAAAATAAATAAAATACCAAATCCCCACCAATTTATATCAAACAATTTTAAATAAGCTATTATGGAATTTTCCAAGGGGGTGAATCACAAACTAATTTCAAAACATCATTTGAAATATAATAAAAACCTCATTTTCCAAATCATTTCAAGGTAAACAACTCATTTTAAAATCAAATTCCCTTTAAAACATAGTTTTACCTTATTTATAAACTATAATCAGATTAAAATTTGATAAACATCATGAAAACCATTCTAAAATACCCTCAGGCATTCAAAAAAAGTTTAACATATTTAAACATTCCATTTCAAGCATGAAATCATAGAACTCACATGAAAAACTATTTATGTCAAGATCAAAATACCATGAAGTAGTTTCCAAAAACCAAGGAGATATCACATGTATTTTTACTTTCATAAAAATTAATTTAGGAAGCACAAAAATATTCAAAATTCTAAAATCAAATAAATTTCATAGTAACACCAACCTCAAAAAGAAGAATACCAAGCCAAAACACCTTGGAACTCCTCACCTTCGATAGATACCACTTCACACTTACACACATATAAGGTTTTACATATATATATATATATATATATATATATATTCATCCCTTACCTAATGCAGATATTCCCCTTTCCATGAGGGAATATTTACAAGGAGGGTTTATATATATATTCACTTGCCTATGTATATGTGTATAAGCCGCCATCAAGGAGCCATAATACACCCTTACACTTACACACATATAACCCTATATATATAAGCATACTTATCCCCAATGTATATATTTGTACCTCTATGAGTGAATATATAAAAAGGGGGAACTTATATACATATACTAATATATGTTTATATGTATAGGTCACTTCAAAGAACTGAAAGAAAACCAAAACAACCAAGAGGGAACTAAAAATAACCAAAATCCTAGAATTAAAATTTTGATAATAAAAAGGTATAAGAAAACCTAACTCAAACAATGAATGGTGAATTGAAATGATTATCCTTTGGTGGCAGATGCTAAAACACACATGATGTCGACCTGAGAGACTCATCGGAGGCCCTAACAATAGAACAAATTCCAAAATGAGTCAACACTTGACCTAGGGTTTGGACTAGTGAAGATGGGATATGGGGGAAGTGGGAGATACCTAAAATTGAAGTGGAATACAAGTGAAGATTATACCTTGAAAATTTGACCAAGAAACCCCAAGAAATCTGGTGGAATTGTCATTGAAGGGGAGATTGAGGGAGGGGTTGGAATACGCATGGAGGTATAGGGGAGAGTTTAGTCACACAACACTAAGTAGGAGGGGGGAAAACAAGAAGGGAGAGAATAAAATATAAAAATAATAATAATAATAAAATTTAACTAGACATAGTGCACAGTTTAGGAATATGGTTTACCAAACTGTGTGCCAACTATGTTTTCCCCACTGGACAAGAACGGGACACCATCATAGTTACCACTAGAAGGCCGCACCATTTATAAAAACCATGAACCTCACTCTTGACACACCTAAGACTCTACATGGTCTCTGGAGATATTTGTACGGTTTGAAAAACTGTGTGGAAGCTGTGAAAAATGGCTCTATCAAAATGATAGACCCAACCAAATTTTGCTGCATGGTTTTAAAAAAATTGTGTAAGTCTTGCACTATTCCATAGACCCACTTGGGTACCTACATGGGCACTAAATGGCTACTACTAACTATGTGGTTTAACCATGCTTCTACCAAAAATGCCTCCAAAAACATAGATTTTTGGTCGACTTTTTAACTAAAACTCAACGCCACTCAAGGCATGATAAAATAAGACAAAATATAAATATTATGACACTATAGGGTGTCACGAACTCCCCAACATGCCACTTTATTTCCATATAAATTCTCATTTGAATTTAAAGTCAATAGAAAATGAAAGGTTCAAAGAGGACATAATCAAAAGAAATGCCCCACAAGGTTCAACCTCGAAGCCAAGAACCAACATTCTCATGAAACGATCGAACTAACTAACAAAAAGGCACCAAAAAACTCTAAGAAAAACCAAAATGGGAACCCCCAATATAGAATACCTATGAATAAAGGGATACCTAACATGGTCTCCTGACCATTTAGAGTTTCTATAATATGGTGACACAGAATAAAAACTACTTTAAACACATCCTCAGACAACGAACAAACTTGAGAGAAACTATAACTCAAACTAAAAGAACCTCCAAATCAGGAGAGGAGTAAAAACTTAAAAGTATCTTCAAATAATTACATGATCTCTCACCTTGGGTCACGACACATGCGGATAACCTAAATTCAAGAACCGGATCACCCTCTCACAGTGCATCTGAACAACTACATCTAAACACCATCTAATATTCTGAACCCAAATAGTAAACCACACCCTAGTTACCCCTCATGTACCCAAGGCCTCTCTCATGTCTATAAAATAATCACCTCGGTGTCTCAATAAGAAAAAAGGTGCAACCCACTACCACCAAGAAAGGTCCACCCAAATAATGCGGATCAACAAAATGGAACTCACAACCAACCCCCAAGAGAAGGAAAACCACAAATGCAACCGTAGATAATGAGGGAAAATAGGACAACAACCTCAAAATCTAACCTCAAGGGAGGGAGTTATGGGAATACCAAAAGTAATACTAAGCCTACCATAACTTCCACACAAGGTCTTCCATGATATCTCAAAAAAGATAAACATACACCAGATCCCCAAATACTCAAAAGGGAAACCAAATATTCCCATAAACTTGGCTTAAACTAACAATAATACCTCAAAATATCTTATAAGTAAGGTTCTACATCCACCACTATATTAAAATTATAGGTAGAAACCAAAACCAATGAGAAATTTTTTACAATTCTTGGGGGGAAACAACAGCAGCATAAGACATGGACGTCACAAATCCATGCCTCAAAGAATACACTGGATGCTTCCTTATTAAGTAAGCAATTAGAAAAAAAAACATCAAGACACACCAAAATAAAATTTATTTTGAAACCACCTTTTTAACCAAGGAATTTGGAAATAACTCTCTACCAAGTATTGATGAAAATAGGCCAATAAATTTCGAAAAAAATAACCTTGGTGGAAAACACATGGCCCAAACAAGGAACCTCTTAAAAATACCTTTAAAAATCCCTTTATATTTAAAAAACCAACCTCTTGAAGAATTCCCATTGAAAAACATTTTTCTATTGAAAAAACCATTTCAAGAAGGATGCAACCATTTTACAAAACATCCCATAAATACAAGTTTTGAAAATAAACTTTTTCCCAAAATCCTTGTATTTTTATGAACAAGGTTTTAAAAATCATGTACAAACAAGGAACTATATAGACATTCAAAAAGGCTCACAAGAACAAAACCTACAAAGTAATTAACACATTCCTCAATCTACTTCCATCTAAGAGGAATTACATTGGGTGAATATAGATTTGAGAGGATTCCTAAATAGGCTAACTGGGGAAAAGATAGTACCATGCATGATTTGGATACACTGGTCGGGCAACCTAGAACCAACCATGAAACACACTCTAATAAGGAGGTATAATCGACCACATGGGAACCACATGATTTATTGCACCATTTATGCCAACAAAGTAGCTAAATTTCTCTTCCATTTTCACCTTGAAACCAAATAGTGGTCCCCATATCACATGCATGCTCAAAGGGGACCAAACAACACCAATCACATCAAAACCATCAATAACAACTAGAAAAAAGCTAAAATTCACAATTTGATACCTAAATCCCCCTAAAGGCTTGAGTCTAGGGATAAGAAACATTTAGTTAGACTATTCTCACCCTTTCCTCTCAATCACTAACAACCTTAGTCTCCCTTCTACTAGAACATCCCCAAAAAAAGGGAGACACAAGAGGCTTATACTCCTACTAATGGAAGACCAAACCTCCTCTGATACCATTTTGTAATAAACTGTCTTGAGATGCCATCTGACCTGGAACCTGACTCGGTCCTCCACATGGCTTGAAGGTCATTCTCAATCCCCACGGATTGGTAAATAGTTCCTAGGCATCATAATAATCCCTTTGGGAACAATTTCACCCAAAAAAGAGATAAATAATAGTGGAATAAATAAATAAATAGTATAAAATAAAATAAATTAGCATGAAAAAAGAAATGATAATAAGGAAAGGGTACTAAAGAAAATACATCCAGACTAACCTCCATGTGACCTCATGGGTTAACACCACACAATTCACGACACAGCTACAATGAACAAATGAGATCCAACAGAGAACCTAAAACCTAAAAAGATCTCGGTAAAACCCCATTAGGTTATTACAACCCACAAAAATAATAAAATATGTTTTATAATGAAATTACTTAATTCTAGTATGAAAATAATTCTATAAAGTAAGCTTTACATATATACCATGTATAGAAATCAAAATAATTCCATAATTCACTTTCAAAACATTTCCTTTTATTTTCCAAAAACAAACACACACATTTTGAAAACAAATTCACCATTACAAGCCATTTAAAAAATAAAAACACATGAATTTCAATTATCAGAAACAACACACATGTTTTATTTAAATGTAACAACCCACTTTAAAAACATTCCTCAAGATGAATCCATTATTTAAATTAAAACACCAATTTTGAAATCCACTTTAAAGCACCCACTCAAGAGTTTTTAGTTTCAAAATAAGTTTTACACCATATTTGAAACTAAATTTTCCAAAGAAAGTGACCCAACACACTCACAAAGGATAATCACAATAAATAACACACCAAGAATCACATGCATATAACAATGAAAAATAAACAAGAATAGTTCCATAATAATGAAAGCGGAGGAGATGAAACAAAAAGTACTAGATCAAACTTCCTATAATCACTAATAAAGAAATATAATATATTATGGGATATAAAATAGGATCCCTAATGTTTGGGTGTCCTAGAATTTCTCAAATAGACCAACTTGTCATCATATGTTGCATCCTAACAACAACCCATCAGAGTAACTTGAACTAGCCTCATAAGATGGCAGGCACCATCTATCCCTATTTCATGCTAGAGGGTCCACTAGTAGTGTATGGATCCTTAGTTTATCAGAGATCAAGACTCCCACCAATTATCTGGGTTCCCATGACTAATACAAAGGAAATTAAGTGTAGTGAAAACAATACAGGTCTAACACACTAGGCACAACCATAAATACCCTCAGCCCTAAAACCCAATCATTAGTAGCCCCAAATAGATAAAATGAACTTGCTTCATAAACAAGTAAATTACCACACAAGGGGATAAAAATAATCACATAATGATTAAAACCCACATAAGGGGTATACAATCAAGGGGAAACCAAAGGGTTTCTATCACAAACACCATTTTAAAACCAAAGTTACAATCGGGCCTTTAACACAAAAACATGGCTCAGAATTCCAATACCCCTTTCACATTTCATAAAACACCACTTAAAACATTTTAAGAGGTTAAATAAAACCACCCATTTCATTGAAACATTTCAAAGATAACCTCCAACAAGGGTTTTCCTCTTTGAAAATCATTATCATAACAAATCCAAGCCCATTTATATCAAACCATTTTAAATAAGACAATATGGAATTTTCACAAGGGATGAGTCACACACACATTTAAAATCATCATTTAAATTTTAATAAATAACCCATTTCCATATCATTTTTAGGTCCACATATCATTTTAAAATAAAATTCCCTTTAAAACATAGTTTTTTATCTTAGTAAAATAAACTTGAATTAAAATCCAATAAACATCCTAAAAACAATTTCAAAATCCCCTCAGTCATTTCAAAAAATCTTAACATATTCAAACATTCCATTTCAATCATGAAAACATAGAACACACATGAAAAACTATTTATGTCAAAATCAAAATACCAAGAAATTGTTTCCAAACACCAAGGAGATATCACATATATTTATACTTTCATAAAAATTGAATTTAAGAAGCATGATTACATTTAGAATTCCAAAATGAAACAAATTGAATACTAACACCTACCTCAAAGAGAATAATACCAAGCCAAAACACCTAAGAACTCTTCACCTTTTACAGGGACCACTTCACACTTACACACACATATTCTTTTACATTTATAAATATGTACCCCTTAAAACAATGTGGATATTATCCTTGTCATGACAGAATATGTACAAGGAGGTTTTATATATGTGTGTGTGATTACCTATGTGTATGCGTGTAGGCCTCCTTCAAGGATCCATAAGACACCCTTACACTTGCACACATATTACCCTATATATATAAGCACACCAAGCTCCAATGTATATATTAATATTGCCATGAGTGAATATATACAAAGGGGAAACTTATATATATATATACATACCTATATATTTTTATATGTGTAAGTTGCTTCGAATAATCATAAGACGTCCTAAACAACCAATAGGGAACTAAAACCACCAAATAACTCCAATTAAAATTGGTCCAATAAAAAGGGTAGAAGAAAACCTACTTCAAAAGGTGGTGGGTAAACCAAAATGGCCCAAAATGATTTGAATTTGGAGGAGGATGCTAAAACGTGAATAAAGAAAACCTGAGAGACCCCTAACACACCCTAATAATGGAAGAAATACCAAAAATTGAGTCATGCCTTGACCTAGGGTTTGAACAACAATGAGGGGTGACAAAAGAAGAGAAAGGTGCCCAAAATGGAAGGAGAAGAGAAGTAGATATCATACCTTGAAAAATCAACCGAGAAACCCCAATAAATTCAGTGGAATCACTGTGGAGAGGGGATCTCAGAAGAGGGGGTGTGCACGCATGAAGGGATAGGAGAGGGGCTGGTTTCATGACACTGAGGAGGAGGGAGGAAATAAGAAGGGGGAGAAAAAAATAACTAGAAATAGAGTATTTTTCTAGCTCACAATTTACCAAATTTTCTACAAACTGTGTTTCCCCCACTATACAAGAAAGTGGAACCAACATGATTAACCCTAGGAGGCTACATGGTTTAGAAAAACTATGTGCCTCACTCATGACACACCCAGGTCCTTAGATGGTCTCTAGAGATATCCACATGGTTTGTAAAACTTTGTAGAAGTCATGTAAAATGGATCTGTCAAAATTACATACCCAACCGCACACTTTTCTCATGGTCTAACAAACCATGTGAAAGTCATGTGCCACTCCACTAACCCACTTGGGCACCCACATGGGAACTGCGTGGTTACTAATAACTATGTGGACTGACCATGCTCTTGGCAAAAAGGCCTATAAAAATTTGGATTTTTGGACCACCTTGAACCGAAACTCAATGCTACTCAAGGAATGATAAAATAAGGCCAAAATAAAAAACATTTTACACTGAGGATGTCACATTATAAATGATACACATCATGAAATTAATAGATATTTTGTGTAAGAATCATGTGATAAGATACCAGCCCAATATAATCAATAATTTTTAAGGGACCAATATATCTAGGGATCATCTTTTCTTTCTTTCTAAATATCGTAACCTTCTTCCAAGTAGATATTCATAAAAATTCCTTATCAGAAAATTTTAACTCTAAATCTCTCTGATGATTTTCATCATAACTTTTTTATCGACTCTAATATAACCTTGTGTGTTGTTGAATGGCTCTAAACTTCTCTATCATTTCCTCAGTTATATCAGGTCTCAGTAACTTTCTTTCTCCAACTTCATCCCATCGCATTTGAATTCTACACTTCCTTCTATAGAGGTATCCATAAGGATCCATCTGAATTCTCAAGTAAAAGCTATTATTGTAAGAAAATTACCCCAAAGGATAGTGTTGATCCCAAAAACCTTTTAAATTCATAGATAAATCTCTCATCATGTCTTCTAGAGTTTTAATGGTACTCACAAACTGACCCTCTATCTAAGGGTTATAAGTGGTACTGAAACTTAACTCTGTATCCATATCCTAGTAAATAATTCTCCAAAACATCGAAGTAAACCTTAGATCTAGATCAAATATGATTGTGAGTGGTACTCCATGAAATATCAAAACTTATTTATTATATAATTCTGTAATCTAGTTAAGGGATAAATCTTCTCTAATATAAATAAAATGTACTAATTTCATAAGTCAATAAACTGATATCCAAATAGAATTATGGACTTTAGAAATTTTGGGGATTCCAATGATAAAATCCATGGTAATGTTTTCCCATTTTCATACTATTATAGTTAATGGTTATAACATCTCCTTTGACTTATGTCTCTCAGCCTTAAGTTTTTGACACACTAGGTATCAGGATACATACTCAGAAATATCCTTTTTCATGTTATCCCACCAAAAATACTCTTTCAAATCTCAATACATCTTCATAATTTCAAGATGAATAGATAATGATAAACTATGGTATTTATCAAACACCTCCTTCTTCAATTCTGATATTGATGGAACGCATACTTGGTTTATGAACCTTATCATTCCATTATGATCATGGTTTAACTCAAGAACATTCCTCTCCTTCTTCTATAATTCCATATATTCATTATATACCTTCCTAATCCTATCATGGATGGATGGTTGAACATTCATCTGAGAAATATGAGATCGATCCCCTTTCCTCAAGATTTCAAGATCCAAATTTTGTGAATCCTTAAATATTAGATCTCTTTCAATCCTTATCATAGAAAAATATCAAGGTCTTTCTAACTCAGAGCATTATCTCCCTTGTTTTCTTTCCCAAGGTGGTAATATATTGAGCAATAATAATATTTGATCAACTCAAACCATATTCTCTATAACATGTTAAAATCTTTATGTGTAAATATATACTTTGTCATTTTATGGTCAGTATATATATCACACCTTTCACCATATAGGTAATGTCTCCATATCTTTAATGAAAAAAATTCTAATACCAACTCTAAATCATGAGTCGGGTAATTTTTATCGTGAATTTTTAATTGGTGAGAGGAATAATCTATCACCATATCATTCTTCATGAGGACAAACAAAAAAACTTTTTTAGTGAAATACTATTGTTTTGTTGGGAAAATGAATCAGATGGGAATCCCTCATATGATGAATGGAATGGCTTGATGAGAATTGGGAAGTCTATACTTTTTATATTGTTAAGGAGATTCCATGATTAAATATTGTCTTGATGGTTTGAGTATGGTGGGATCAATGCCTTTGTCAATTTCTCACATCATATTTTCTATTTGTTTATCCTTCCCTAGAAACTCCCAATAGTTCCCACATCCATAACTAGGTATAGACCAAATTTCCAAAAGCGGGTGGTTGGTTGGGATTTCAAACCCATAAACTCTTAGGAATGCACATTGGTCAAGAGGTTGGGAGGTTAGGCTCATCGTAACATTTGGGGGGAATTTTTTTCTACTCTAGGACTCTCTTATAGATTTAAGATATGTTCATGAATCTCTTATTAATCCCAATACGGGATCAGTAACCCTAAAAAATGATCATAGGTTAACCCCTTTTATTAGTAGGAGAAGGGGGTTTGATTAGTGAATCCATCTCTATGTATCTAAGGTTCTTCATTCATTTCCCAGTAATAAGTAGTTTCTTATGTACTAAATCCATACAACATGGTGCTTTAGAATTTGTTGTCATGTAGGGAGGTGGTTAATATTTTGAGGAGGAGAGTGAGCCATTATGAGGCATCCTACATATTCTGGTTATTACAGGAATCAAAAATCACAGAGTTCATTAAAACTCGTGTAGTTTAACATCATGTGGAGAGTAAATATGTGATATAATTTAGGAACTATATATTCAGGATCGATCATTGAGGAGACTTCCTATGTATCCTAGTTATAGAAAGAATTAGAGTTATCATAGTTTGATTGGTTTCTTAGTCCACAGATGGATGAGGTAGAATGATCATCCCATGGGAATGATTGGGTCCCAATGGTTTAAATTTCAAAGACATGAGGGGACTTACACTATGGTTGATGCATATTTGATCTCAGGATCGGGCCTTAGGAAGGTGTCCTACATATCCTAGTAATGGTAGGAATCATATTCCTTGTAGTTTAATTATTTGAGGCTTACACACTGATGTTGCCCTTATATGAGGGACATATCATATTATGCCACTGGTAGTGGATTACAATCGGAAGTTTCCCTTGTCTTCATAGAGGCTTATGGTGAAAATGATATGATTATTGAAACTCCCTATGTCACGAACCAGCCCAGGTCAACCCTGAACCGGTCACCCGAGCCGGTCCGCGGCAAGTCCCGAGGAGCGTTCCCGATCCCCCCGGGATGGCAACAAGTGTTGGGCATTCAAAGTTTCAATCGTTGGGAAATATTTCAGCCCAAACCAAAAACAGGATCAAAGAAAGAATATAAACTAAACAAAACAGACAAAATACTAACGACATAAACAAAACTACACCAAGACATACCTCCACGTGACCTCACGGGTCACCACCCAACTACAAACCAACGTCGCTCTACCACTAAGCGACTCAAGCCAGGAAAACCTGTACACAAGGAACCTACAACTGAAATGGTAAAAGATAGGCATGAGCACAAAAAGTACTCAATAGGTGAGCCCCACAACAAATCCCAAAACACTGCCAGTAAATAAAGAATCTACATATTCTAGGTTTGAACTACAATGTATAAAAGTAAGCTCTCATAAAGTTTCACTCGAAAACTAAAACACAATACATTTCCTTATTCTTTTCCAAAAATTGGATTCCTTTCATTAGTTCTAAACTCATTTAAAAATGAAAGAAGTGTTAAATTTTCAAATCTTACACAAAGAGAATAAATTATTTTCATTTGAAAACCTTTTTCCTAAAATTTAACAGTATAAGCTGTGAAAGATGATTGTAAGTAAACAAGCAGGGAAAAACAAGTGCAAGTAAAAGTAAACCAGAAGTTATAAGCAATAACCATGGGTGATCCTAAGCATCCATAGAAAACCCCTGGACGTACTCGGGTTCAGACTATCTGCCGACATGGTACTCCACAGTCAATAACCAACTGGACGCCCTAACAGCCAACCAGTGGCAGGCCCCACAAGGCCTTACCTACCAAGGGGGGACTAACCCGTCTAATCGGGGTTAGCCAGCAACCGTCACTCGATTCTCTAAAGGATGCCCAGGACCCCACGGTGGTTTTAATAACATTGTGTAATTGGGAGACCCTCGCACGCGTGACTCATCTCACCGCACTTGTCAACCCCTTACACGGACATCGCTACACGAGAACCCTCGAAGGGAAGTCCCCCTGTAGAGATGCCCCATAAGTACGTATATATATATATATATATATATATATATATATATATATATATATATCTGTGTGTGTGTGTGTGTGTGTATAATCACTTCACATTTAATAAATTTCCAACTGGGCCGTCATATCATTTACATTTTAACCATTTAATACTAAAGAATTTCTAAAGGGATATGACACACACCATTTCATTAAAAACCAGAAACACACTTAGAACTTTATTTAGGAAACTCAAATCAGCATATTAAACCTGAAACACACTGGTTTCACAAGTAGAATCATTTTCCAATATCCAAACGCACCCCATTTTTATCAAGAGCCAAACGGGCCTTTAATCACTTTTTGAAGGAACACTATTTCTCAAATGAAATACAAACTTTTGTTCATGCGACAAGGGAAAACATTTTTCATCAACCAAGAACCACACTTAAAGTTTCCAAAATCAAGTTTAAAGGTCATACGGTCATTTTCTCTAATCCAGGTTCTAAGAAACACCTTTTCCATTAAAAAAACACCTACTAATTTACACACACCAAAAACATTTCAAAACACAATTCAACATGACTTTCATTATTCAAGAAGAACCATTTAGCAATACTACCATGGAAGCACACAATTAAGTCCAAGAAAAACACTTTCAATCAAATGTTAGAATTAAACAGCTTGCATTATCAGCAGATCACCACACTATAAAAACTACTTAATATTACTTTTAAATTTACTGGAATTCAATAAAAAGACAAGGAATAAATAAATTCTAAATTTAAAGGCGAGTGCAAAGGGATACCTACCTCAGCTTGAAATTCAAACGCACGGTGTGTCGCACCTCGCACAAACGCACAAACACACGCATGTTGACGACCACAGTATCACGAGGTTATCTCGCCAACGCGTTGCATCGAAGGCACAACAATTAAAATCCCATAACCACCGACTAATAATAATTCATATAAAAACTAATAGATATATATATATACACAAAAATATATAAACGTTGATATAAAATAATTCGGGTTAGAAACGAGGCAAACCTCACCTAAAATCGCAAACCAAATACGACGACGTAGAACACCCCGCGCAGGCGCATACACGCTCGCAAGCCGAAGACCTCCGCGTTGAGGAATTAATCTGCTAACGCGCTGCACAAACCAAACAATTAATCAACCAACCACAAAATATAAATATATATATAATCACACGACACAAAACTCACCTCGGCGTAGAGACGCGCTCGACCCACGGGGTCGCGCGACAGTTAAAGGGGCGGCGCGCACCGGCAGGGAGACCGTCATAGGTCGCGCGCTGATTATCGGGCGCGCCGCTGCTCGGCGCAAGACGATGGCGGCTGGCCGGGCCACGGAAAGGTGGTGTGCGACCTCCCAATGGTGCGGCGGAGCCGGTCGGAGCGCCGGAAAGGACCGGGGAACGCCGGCAGGCGGTGCCAGAGTGAAGCAAGGGTGCCGGCGGAGTGGGGGAACACCGGCGGGGTCTTTGGAACAGGGCAGGGGTGCCGGAACGACGCCGGACAGCAAAAGCGGGTCGCCAGAAGGAGAGCCGGAGGGTGCGCCGGGATGCCGGAACGGCGGCGGAGGGCGCTGGCCCAAGCAGGGCTCGCCGGAAGGGTTAAGAGGGGCGTTGGAAGGGGGTCGAGAGCTGCTGGCTGGTAGGGGGGCTCACCGGAGGTGCGGCCGGTGGTCTGAAAACGGCGAGGCCAGGGCGCCGACGAGGCGGCGGCTGGAACGGGAGCCGGACAGGGTGTCGCCGCCGGAGGGAGGGAAGGCTGGCGGTCGGGCTGGATGGTGAGGCGGCGGCCGGCGAGGCAGGGTGTGCGTCGACGAAGGGAGTCCGGGACGGCTTGAAGGGGAGGTCGCTGCGGCGGAGCAAGGTAGGGGGGGGTCATTGGACGGAGGTGGGGAGCGGTGGGGCGAAGCCGGGCCGAGAGGAGGCCACCGGAGGTCGTGCAAAGCTGGGAGCGGCGGAGCGCGCAGAAGGGGAGCTCGCAGGAGGGGAGCGCGCAGGATCCGAGGGCCGCGGTGGCACGCCTGGGGCTGAGCGGGAGCCGGACGGCGGCGGCTGGAGGGGAGCAGGAGGCGGCGCGGCCCGGCCGAACCAGCAGGGGGGGAAGGAAAAAAAACGGGGGAGAGAGAGAGAGAGGGGGGAGAGGGGAGAGTGGCGGCTGGGTAGGTTTAGGGTTAGAAAAAATATATATATATATATCTAAACAAATAATAATAATAATAATAATAATAATAGTATAATGATAATAAAATAAAAATTAGTTAATTATAATAATTATTATAATTATCAAATATTTAAAATAATAAAATCACATAAAAAAATGCACACATATATATATATATATATTTATACATATATAGATATAGATATATACCTATAAACATATAAACGTAAATACTATAAACATATACATATATAATCATGTATATAGACATAAACATATATAAACATATATATATATACATATATAGACATATATATATATATACATTAGTATACCCATATATAAACATATATAAAAATACTACAATAATGATAATACAATTTAAATGGTAATAATAATAGAATATCAACATGAAAATTTTAATATTAAAACGTCGGGTGAACACACGGTCACCCGGGCTAAACGCACGGTCACCGCTAACGATGTGGTGACCGCGCACCGGTGCGAAACCGCCAACACAATTAAACTTCGAAAAAAATTTAAACTAGGACCAAGAAAGAAGAAAAATAAAGATATATGTGGTCGGGGTGTGACAATTCTCCCCACCACAGACACTTTCTGGCCCCAGAAAGTCACCAAGACAAAAGTTGGTCAAGATTCAGGTTCATGCCCAAACAAAACTAAAAGAACTGAAGAGAACTAAGAATCTCGGGATGACCTTACTCTACACAGGTCACACTCGACCGATTCAAGTGAAAACTGAAGTCTGAGGTTGACGGGAGAACACGAAGGGGTTCTCCCCACCACAAGAACTTAACTGGTTTGAAAATTCAACACCCAAAACATACTTCCACAAGGAGGCGGGTCCAGTGCGGGAACTCATAACCGATCCAAACCGACTCCTATAACACGATCAGATTAACACCTCCGTCAAAACATTGAACCCACGACTAGAGTCAACAAACTTCAAAACTAGGGATATCCCATAGAAAAATATTTAACCAAACATCAAATTGGAGACATGATCCATTAAAGTCCACAAATCATAACCACATCCGACAAGCATAGCTGAACTGAGGTCAAACCATACAAGGGTCGAACACACTTTTAAGAAAGACACATGAATCAGAATATCACATCCACAAGACAAGTCTTCTTAGATTATCATAGAACAATTCCATCATCACTTTATGGAAAAACAACGCATTTACAACGCTGTTGAAACTTTAATAGCAGGAAAACAAATATGAAAAGGTTTTTAATTTCTCCACCGTCAATACGGAAGACATAACCTGGACCAAGGCTTCACAACCCTGGGAACTCCTGACTGTGTGCGAGCTTCACCCCGAGACCTATGGCTGGGGCTCTGGTGGCTGAAGCATCTTCTGCCTCACAGTCAGGTACTGACATTCTCCCATCACAGCGTCCTCTTCAAGTGATGCTTCCTGCAAAACCTCTCCAGATGACCCAGACGACCGCATCGATGACACATCTTCGGAGGGTTGCGACAAGACGGCTTTAAATGCCCGAAACGACCACACTGATAGAATACCATCGAATGATCTGATGAACTGGAAGCTGGGACCAAAGGGGATAACTCCTTAGGAACAGGTATCTCTGGTGCCTTTTCCTCACCAGAGGGGGAACTCTTACGAACAACAAGGGACGCTGAAGTATTAACCACCCGCACACCGGAAACCAACTCAGCCAAGAAAGCTTTCTCTACCAGCTTCTCGAAACAAAGGTCTTTAGAAGGGAGGAATCGCTCCTTGTTCTCTAGACGAAGACCCCCAGTGAAAAGAGAGACCTTCATGAGCTCATGCGATGCTATTTCTGGAGAAAAGGAAATCAGTTCCTTAAAATGGTCAACATATGCTTTCACCGCCTGTTGGCCTTGTTGAATATGCACAAGCTCTCTCTTTTTCTCCAGCTTCACTTCCTCAGGTACAAACCATTGGATGAAAACTGTTTTAAAGACATCCCACGTCATTTCACCTTACGTTGACAATGGGGTAACCATCTTCCACTGGTCCAGATCTGGACCCTCAAACAACTCTATAATTGCACGAACCTTAACATTTTCGGGAGTTCCCAACGTTCTAAAGACATGCTCCACTTCCTCGAGCCATCCCACTGCCTCTAGTGGACCCTGATCACCATGGAGAATAGGCAAAGTCTGAGGAGGATCAAAAACTGGGCATGACCTATCAGAGTCCTTAGAGACCATTCTGGGTAGCATTTCCTGAGCGACATATAAAACACAAAGCCAAAACCAATATCAAACCGAAGCAACTTCAATAAAATTGCCTTCATCAAAAACAGTCAGCACAAAGACCAAACAAACACAAACACAACCCAAAATAAAATCTCCTTTTTAAAACCCCCTTCTTATTTTAGACTTTAAAACCACCCTCTTTCAAGACTACTTTCCAAAACCAATCCACTTTCAAACCAAAAACTTTCCAAAACCGTTTCCCCTTTAAAACCAATTTAGAAAACAAGGTCAAGCCATTAATTTCAAATACACACCTAGTTAATCTCATGAACCGTTGCACATGTCTTCATCCACTGTCCAATAATACTCGCACCAACACGCATTTTTTTTCCATGCATTCTCACACATGTGAAAACATTCGTAAAGAGGACCTAAGGTTTCACCCCAAATCATTCTTAACCAATTCCAAGCAAACAACATATTTCCAAATCAAGAGATTTCAGTTTTAAAACCCATTTCATACATTTAAATTCTTTTAAAAGAAACCAGTCCAATTCTTCAAAAACCTTTTTCATTTCCAACAACGTACTTACGCAGACCAAAACAAAAGCAGCATCCAAATTTGCATCAACCACTGCGGTGAGGGACTAGTAGTCACGCTCAACCTGGCGACATGGTAGTGGGCCATGTCCCAAGCCAGCGTCGACCACAAGGAGGAATTCAAACCATGTACTCAGACTCCACATGGGTCACTAATCCATGTGAAATCACGACGTAACGTCGGCTTGCCTCCGTTGTCATCTCTCAATCCAAAACAAACCAGAAAGAGATAAAGACACAATTCTCGGACTACCCCTGGCGACTCGAGGTGCGGGACGGGCGAGGGTTCATGACGTCCTTCCCATACCTACCTCTCGAGTCCCAACAGTCCTAATCTCCACCTACCAGACAACCCAAATAACAAGAACCATCTCTGATACCATTTTGTCACGAACCAGCCCAGGTCGACCCTGAACCGGTCACCCGAGCCGGTCTGCGGCAAGTCCCGAGGAGCGTTCCCGATCCCCCCGGGATGGCAACAAGTTTCGGGCATTCAAAGTTTCAATCGTTGGGAACGATTTCAGCCCAAACCAAAAATAGGATCAAAGAAAGAATATAAACTAAACAAAACAGACAAAATACTAACGACATAAACAAAACTACACCACGACATACCTCCAAGTGACCTCACGGGTCACCACACAACTACAAACCAACGTCGCTCTACCACTGAGCGACTCAAGCCAGGAAAACCTGAACACAAGGAACCTGCAACTGAAATGGTAAAAGATAGGAGTGAGCACAAAAAGTACTCAATAGGTGAGCCCCACAACAAATCCCAAAACACTGCCATTAAATAAAGAATCTACATATTCCAGGTTTGAACTACAATGTATAAAAGTAAGCTCTCATAAAATTTCACTCTAAAACTAAAACACAAGACATTTCCTTACTCTTTTACAAAAATTGGATTCCTTTCATTAGTTCTAAACTCATTTAAAAAGGAAAGAAGTGTTACATTTTCAAATCTTACACAAAGAGAATAAAGTATTTTCATTTGAAAAAAAAATTCCTAAAATTTAACAGTATAAGCTGTGAAAGATGATTATAAGTAAACAAGCAGGGAAAAACAAGTGCAAGTAAAAGTAAACCAGAAGTTATAAGCAATAACCATGGGAAATCCTAAACATCCCTAGAAAACCCCTGGACGTACTCGGGTTCAGACTACCTACCGACATGTTACTCCACAGTCAATAACCAACTGGCCGCCCTAACAGCCAACCGGTGTCACGCCCCACAAGTCCATACCTACCAAGGGGTGACTAACCTTTCTAATTAGGGTTAGCCAGAAACCGTCACTCGATTCTCTAAAGGACGCCCAGGAACCCACAGTGGTTTTAATAACATTGTGTAAGTGGGAGACCCTCGCACGCGTGACTCATTTCACCGCACTTGCCAACCCCTTACACGGACATCACTACACGACAACCCTCGAAGGGAAGTCCCCCTGTAGAGATGCCCCATAATTACGTATATATATATGTATAATCACTTCACATTTAATAAATTCCCAATAGGGCTGTCATATCATTTACATTTTAACCATTTAATACTAAAGCATTTCTAAAGGGATATGACACACACCATTTCATTGAAAACCAGAAACACACTTAGAGATTTATTTAGGAAACTCAAATCAGCATATTAAACCTGAAACACACTGGTTTCACAAGTAGAATCATTTTCCAATATCCAAACGCACCCCATTTTTAACAAGAGCCAAACGGGCCTTTAATCACTTTTTGAAGGAATGACAATTCTCAAATGAAATATAAACTTTTGTTCACGCGATAAAGGAAAACATTTTTCATCAACCAAGAACCACACTTAAAGTTTCCAAAATCAATTTTAAAGGTCATACGGTCATTTTCTCTAATATAGGTTCTAAGAAACACCTTTTCCATTAACAAAACACCTACTAATTTACACACACCAAAAACATTTCAAAACACAATTCAACATGACTTTCATTATTCAAGAAGAACCATTTAGCAATACTACCATGTAATCACACAATTAAGTCCAAGAAAAACACTTTCAATGAAACGCTAGAATTAAACAGCTTGCATTATCAGCAGATCACCACACTATAAGAACTACTTAATATTACTTTTAAATTTACTGGAATTCAATAAAAAGACAAGGAATAAATAAATTCTAAGTTTAAAGGCGAGTGAAAAGGGAGACCTAACTCAGCTTGAAATCCAAACGCAAGGTGTGTCGCACCTCGCACAAACGCACAAACACACGCACGTTGACGACCACAGTATCGCGAGGTTATCTCGCCAACGCGCTGCATCGAACGCACAACAATCAAAATCACATAACCACCGACTAATAATAATTCATATAAAAACTAATATATATATATATATACACAAAAATATATAAATGTTGATATAAAATAATTCAGGTAAGAAACGAGGCAAACCTCACCTAAAATCGCAAACCGAACACGACGACGTAGAACACCCCGCGCAGGCGCATACGCGCTCGCAAGCCGAAGACCTTCGCGTTGCGGAATTAATCTGCTAACGCGCTGCACAAACCAAACAATTAATCAACCAACCACAAAATATAAATATATATATAATCACACGACACAAAACTCACCTCGGCACAGAGACGCGCTCGACCCACGGGGTCGCGCAACAGTTAAAGGGGCGGCGCGCACCGGCAGGGAGACCGTCAGAGGTCGCGCGCTGATTATCGGGCGTGCCGCTGCCCGGAGCAAGACGATGGTGGCTGGTCGGGCCACGGAAAGGCGGTGTGCGACCTCCCAACGGTGTGGCAGAGCTGGTCGGAGCACCGAAAAGGATCGGGGAACGCCGGCAGGCGGTGCCGGAGCGAATCAAGGGTGCCGGAAGAGATGGGGAACACCGGCGGGGTCACCGGAATAGGGCAGCGGCGCCGGAACGACGTCGGACAGCAAAAGCAGGTCACCGGAAGGAGAGCCGGAGGGTGCGCCGGGATGCCAGAACGGCGGCGGAGGGCGCTGGCCCGAGCGGGGCTCACTGGAAGGGTTAGGAGGGCCGTCGGAAGGGGGCCGAAGGCTGCTGGCCGGTAGGGGGGCTCACTGGAGGTGAGGCCCGTGGTCTGAAAACGGTGAGGCCAGGGCGCCGACGAGGCGGCGGCCGGAACGGGAGCCGGACAGGGTGTCACCACTGGAGGGAGGGAAGGCCGACGGTCGGGCTGGATGGTGAGGCGGCGGCTGGCGAGGCAGGGTGTGCGATGACGGAGGGAGGCCGGGAAGGCTTGAAGGGGAGGTCGCTACGGCGGATCAAGGCAGGGGGGTCGTCGGACGGAGGTGGGGAGCGGTGGGGCGGAGCCGGGCCGAGAGGAGGCCACCGGAGGTCGCGCAAAGCTGGGAGCGGCGGAGCGTGCAGAAGGGGAGCTCGCAGGAGGGGAGCGCGCAGGATCTGGAGGTCGCGGCGGCGCGCCTGGGGCTGAGTGGGAGCCGGACGGTGGCGGCTGGAGGGGCGCAGGAGGCAGCGCGGGCTGGCCGAACCAGCAGGGGGGAAGGAAAAAAAATGGGGGAGAGAGAGAGAGAGGGGAGAGGGGAGAGTGGCGGCTGGGTAGGTTTAGGGTTAGAAAAATATATATATATATATATATCTAAACAAATAATAATAATAATAATAATAATAATAATAATAGTATAATGATAATAAAATAAAAATTATTTAATTATAATAATAATTATTATTATCAAATATTTAAAATAATAAAATCACTTAAAAAAACACACACACATATATATATATATATACATATATAGATATAGATATATACCTATAAACATATAAACGTAAATACAATAAAAATATACATATATAATCATGTATATAGACATAAACATATATAAACATATATATATACATATATAGACATATATATATATATACACATTAGTATACCCATATATAAACAAATATAAAAATACTACAATAATGATAATACAATTTAAATGGTAATAATAATAGAATATCAACATGAAAATTTTAATATTAAAACGTCGGGTGAACACACGGTCACCTGGGCTAAACGCACAGTCACCGCTAACGATGCGGTGACCGCGCACCGGCGCGAAACCGCCAACACAATTAAACTTCGAAAAAAAATTAAACCGGGACCAAGAAAGAAGAAAAATAAAGATATCTACGGTCAGGGTGTGACACCCTAAGCCCATGTGAGCTATGATTATTGTGAGAAACAAGGGATGGAAAATGATTAGTCACATTGTTTATGGATGTGAGACTTATGCACTGGGATAGCCCTTTAGAGGTTAATATAGAGATTGGTCCTCAGAGATGCATCATATGTATCCTAGTTATAGCATGAATCAGAGTCATCATAGTTATTTTTGTTGGGGTTTACACATTGATTATTCCCTTATATACAGGGCATATTATGTTATGCTGCTTGTTGGGGATTACACACTGACGCTTCCTTGATGTGAAGGTCATATTATGTTATGCAACTGGTTGGGGCTTACACACTGATGTTCCCCTTATATGTAGAGCATATTATGTTATGCTTCAGTTTGGGGCATACACACTAAAGTTTCCCTATTGATCAGGTCTTACACTCAAAGGATAGAAAAGTTTATCATGTACTAGGATTCCCCTACCTTTGTAGATTCTTATGATGTGTATGATATGATCATTTCATCTCCCTAATCCCATGTGAGCTATAGTCAGTGTGAGAAACAAGGGATAACAAATGATCAGTATCATTTTTTGTGGAAGCGGGACTTATAAACTTGTACTTACATTTGAAGGTTAATATAGATCTTAGGCCATGGAGAGGCATCCAATATATCCTAGTTATAGTAGGAATCATTGTTTTTATAGTTCAATTGGTCAGGTCTTACACACTGACGTCACCCTACCAAAACAGGTTGGAGACCAGATCATTTATTAAAAAAGAAAGAAAAATAGACAACAATTCCTTTTGAAGTGGGAGAGGGGAGAACTCATTAAAATCCCAAAGGCCCATAGGTATGAAACCTTATATTTGAATGGACCAATGTCCCATTAACACAAATTCTATTACAATGTCTTGTCCCAATTCCCAAACTCATATCTGAAAGCAAAAACCCTAATCAAAAATCTCACTGCCGCTGCCACACCATCCCTGAAAAATTGGAATAGCCATATCTGGAACACAAATGACCCCCCCCCCCCCACTAAGGACCATCACCAGATAATAGGAAGATCCATCATCCAAGACTGAAGACCATGAATGCTGCATCCTCAAATGTAAGTCGAGACACCATCGTAACATCTCTGTTGACCCTGCCACCGAACAAGACGCCAATGAGTCCATTTCCACCACCCAATGAAGCAATGCATAACCGTTAAAGACCAAAGAACAATATCCATTCCAGAAACCCTGTAGTAGTGCTTCTTCACAAGATGAACCCACCGCTGAGTCATCAAGCATGAGTCATGTTGCCACAGCTTCTAGATCTATCACCAATGATGTCGATTCCACCAGATCTATCAAATATATAAAGAACATTGAAACCCTACCTAAGCCATAAGACACCACCAAGACGAGCCCCATTCACCTTCAAAACAAATAAAATAGTTCTTATTCTTTGATTCTAAGTTGAAGCCACTATGGAGGGAAGAGTTGTTGTCAGGGAGGAGCACCGCTGTGGACAGAAGCTATGGCCAAAGAAAAGGCCACTAACATCACCCTAATGTTATAGACATATTATATTATGCCACTATCTAGGGATTACACACTAATGTTTCCCTATTGTGTTTTAAATATCATATTATTCCACTATTCAGGGCTTACACACTGACGATGGACAAGGTTATAAAGTCTTGGGATGCCTTTTTGACCTAGCCGACTTGTCTCCCTAATATTCACTGATTTTCCACTTGGTATGACTTTATTTTCTACTTTAAATGTTATAGGGAGTCTTATTTATATGTTCAAATACAATTACATGATTCAATTGACTTGTTCAAGAGACTTTACATAACTTGTATGGCATGTCTGAAGGTTGTCGCTTGATCAAGGCTGGCTTTTCAGGAGGACATTGTAAGATCTGTCTGTTTGATCTTGGAACCCACTGCATGATCCTGGATGACATGATTAAATGTTTTATCATGATTCAGATGAAATTCCATGGTTTCATCTCAAGATCTGGCTGAAACTCTTAGAGGGTGTCATGAGAGACAATGTGACATGTCTTGGAGGGTGTTGCAGGCCCTGGTTGACTTGTTTGGAGGTCATTGCAATATTTTGATGGTGTGCTCGGAGGACATCACAAGAGCTAGTTGAAATGTTTGGGTGTTATCACAAGACTCATCTAACATGTACTAGTGTATCCATATGTGTCAAGAAACATGTCTGAAGGACACCACAAGTCAAGGATGGTGATCCATCAGGGTTTTGTAAGACTTGAGTGGCATGCTCGAGGGGCACCATATGACTTTCTTTTTACATGTCCAGAGGACTTCACATGATCTCAATAGTATGATAAAGGAGTGTCACGTGATATGGGTGACATGTACAGGTGATGTTGCATGATTCAAGTGGTTCATGTGAAGTGTATGAGGGTCGATATATTTTTTCTTCACATAAGTCTCCTTTTTTTAGTCTGTATTCCAAACTTTTCATTGTGTATTCTTTAGACTAGTTTGTTGTTAGTTTTTTTAAGTTACATGTGTTTTAAAACATATATGTTATGTATTTAGTGTATCTCTCTAGAATTACTTCATGTGATATATTATTAATCATGCGAATTTCTTATGAATGCTTCATGATCACTCTGGTTGTTCCTAAAAATTTACCTGATGGGAAGCTTTTTTTGTCACAAGATCAACCGCTCCAAGAAATCCATTCTGGTACTTGGGTGTGTCAGTGTGTTTGGATTCAAAATGGTCAACCCCTTCTCTGATGATATATTAGGGGATTTATAGGCCTCTCCACCTCGATTATTTTCCACTTTATGTGGTGCATATCACATGAATCTAGTCTGGAGTTAGAAGAGGGCTTCAGTGTCACGTTTCTTCATAAGGTCCTAACATAGATTACTTAGGGGGAACCACCTAATTTTCAATGACCATGAGACCATCCCTTCAATTCCTCCTTTATTGGACTATTTATAATTAATGGGGTATTTTTGAATCATGCGAACATGCTGAGGTAATTTCTTATTGTCTGGAAGACACATCCAAGTTCCTTCATGAGATCAGGGTGCCTGTTGAAAGGCCTTCATGTGGTCTCAAGAGACTTTTATGGGACTTTTTACAAGATAATGATGACCTGTTAGGGATCCTTCACAAAATTATATTGGCTTATCAAGAGGTATTATGACACCATGTCATGGATATACTAGGTGTTTCGCATGAGTTTTACGATTATGAGAGGATCCCATCATATCCCTTTTTATTTCCTTTGTTAATTTTACAAAGTTTTGGGATTTCATAAGGTTGGATGAGTGTTTTCAAATAAAATCACTCTATCTCTTGGTGATGCATCACATGGAAAATAAAGGTTCTATTGATATGCATGATAATTTCATGGATAATTCCATTTTTTCCTTATGGATTCAAATAGGGAGTGTGAGGTCACCTTGACATGTTCGAGGCTCTTCGCAAGATGAGGATGACATGTTAGCAGGCTTTCTTGAGACAAGGTAGACATGTCGTCGGGTTCTTGCAGTGTCTTGTGGAATTCTATGGGTGCATCATGTGAGTTTTACAACTATAAGAGGCTCTCACCTCCTCCACTTTTTATTTACTTTATTTTATTCTAAAAAGGTATGGGATTTTGTGAGTTTTCTTGAGAATTTTTTAGGACAATCACTCTTCCCATTGGTGATGTATCGTGTGAGTTTTACGACCACGAGAGGATCCCACCTTTTAGATATTTTCCTCTTGTTTTTTAAGGATTTATCTAGGATTTTTCACGCGTCCTTCAGTTGAGAAATTCACATGTCCCAGTGTTACTTGCCTGACATCCACCGCACAATCACTGATTGTTTAGGGTTCCTTTTTAAGAGTATAAGGAATTTTCGAAAGGGGATTCACGAGATCAGCTACAGGTTATGCACTATGTCTGACCATCCACATGACCTTATACTATTCATGTGATCACATGTCTCCTTGGGGTTCACACAATCTGTGTGATCATGTATACCATCTTCTTCCTTTTCTTTATGGGGAAAATAATACACATATTAAAGTATTTCTTCCTTTGTGAATTTTATGATTCTCATTTGGGTGGGATTCAATAATCCCCCCCTCAGGAGCAGCGTCTATGGGGACAATGGATTGATTCTAAGGAAAGTATATGCATTCCCAAGTCTTTGGCTCCATCACCAGTCAGTGTCTTGGGTGACAGTTGGTTTTTCATGGGATTTTTGGTATTATTTGGGATTACCTATAAATAGGGGAGTAGAGAGGGGTTCATTAAATGGTTACTCCATTATCCATATATCTCTCACCCTACTTTTTTTGCATGTCCATGTTGTAAGACTATTCTGCAGGATCTGATCGTGAGACCTTGTCACAAGCCCATTTCATGATAACTGCTCGGAAAGACTTCTTTTTCCCAGGTGATCACACAAATTAGTCACGAACTAAACTTTAAAAATTGTTTGAACTTTGGATATGGGTATTATTAATTGTCTTGAGGGTTTCATGGGATCTTCCAGCTTGATCGCATGATATTTTTTACTGTTATGCAACTCATATGACCATGTCATGGTCATACGATCGCTATTATTTGAGGGTTCATACGGTTTGATTTATGCCCTATAGGTTTATAAGACCTATGAGATCTTTAGGATTTAGGAGATTTTTGAGTCCTTTATGTTATTCATGAATGCCTTTATTGATTCATGTGATGCACATGATGATTCTAATTTATTCCTTTTCTTTGAAGAGATTTTGTTTTATCTTTCTCACATATGCAACTTACTTTTGTTCAGATGGATTCTAGTTCTCATCAAGGTTCATCTGCTAAATTTAATCAAAGAGACATGATCTCTAGAAACTGAAATGATAACCCCCAATACTATGTGAATTATAATAAATAAGTTTTGAAATGGATTCTCCCATACAATATTCAAAATTATCCTTCATTGCACCAGATTCCTCTATACGAGTTCGGTCTACTAGATGATGTTTTCATTCCTCCTTTGGACTTCAATTTTTTATCTTGCTATGTGTCAAATTCTCTTGAATGTATTTAGATGACAATTGTCAAGGATGGTTGGCTGGTCGTAGCTCAATCTCATGGGTTGTCTTATATGTTGTAAAAATCTCCCTTGGGTCCAAATGGATATTATTTTTCTTATCAACCTATTGATCAAAGTTATTTAAGTATATTAGTCTCTTCTCAGAAAAACTCGGGTGGAGGGTGGAGCTCAAAATAAGATCTCCACCCTGGTGATAATTTTTCTGATCAATGGGTGTGGCCCTTCTAGGTCAAACAAAGATTCCTAGAGTTTTTTGACCAATTATATAGAGTCCATATTTATGAATCAGTGTGGATTTACCAATTCATTATATATATCCATCCCAATATTCTTTGAGAATTGATCAACCATTGGTGTCCTGGAACCAACTCATTCCATTTGTCCCATGGTGAAGTGGGCATTAGCCTATGGGTCATCTACCAACTAGGTGGGATCCCCTCCCCCCCTCGAAGAGATGTATAACAAATTTCTTCCTATTAAAGATGTATGGGATGATCCTTTGCAGACTCTATTCCTGGTGAGGGGCATGATCATCATTGTGAAGGATAAGTTGAAAAAGGATCTGGTTATGCACTCACTCATTTCCTTCAAGGACTAGATCAATATTTTCCTTTAGCACAGTGGGGTTAGAAAAACTATTATATTCTCCCATCAGTGCCCTTCCCAATAGCTTTGAAATAGTTTCAGCTCTTATTGGTCTATTTTGGATGTTTGGTATCATACTTAATGGGGATATCGAGTGAATTTGGAGATCTATCTGAGCCTTAGGCTGGTGGGATTTATTGCCATGTTCTTGAATGGATGGCTCTTCCTAGTTGGGGATGTGCATTCAGGGGTCTGTTTCAGCACGTTAGTGATGGAAGCATGGAAAGAGGAAGGACAATGCCTTAATATGGAGGTCTTGAACCTTTCACACCTTTAAAACTCCAAGAAAACATTCCACAAGGAAACATTCCCTATAGGATCAGTATTCTTTTCCAATATTTATATGGCTGGTGGGGGAGAATTTCCATTACTATGAATAATATAATGCCACCAAAATCTCGGATTCCTTATCTCGTGCCCGGTTACTGAACATATATGGGTTCAGGGCTATGTCACTAAGCTCTAACGAGATTACAGATATGATGAGTGATCTGATGGATTTGATTTCACCCCTTATCATGCACTAACTGGGCCAATCATTGACAATTTTAGTGGCTCCATTGAAGAAATTTCATATATGATCTCCATTATGGATAGGGTTCTTGCATCTAGGATGGGAGAGCAGATTGTATGCGAACCATATACACCTTATCAGTTTGCTCATTGGTTTGGCTACACCCAAAGGGTATCTCCTCTTCTTTCAACTTAGCACACCACCTGGATAGGATGGTTCATCTTGGTAAAGCAAATATCTTATACACAAGACGAACCAGGTGGTGTGCTAAGTCAACTAGTTAATCTTTTGTATAAGCCATTTTCTTTACCAACCCATCTATTGGTTGAAACAATGGATTTAATATAGGACTTGGGAGAGACTTCAAGGAAGCGACGTCATCCTAGAGATGACTATCCTGATATCCAGATAGAATCTTTCAAGGAAATTATCCCTCTGTCACAAGTAATGGGTGATTCCTCTCTTAAGGTGGTGGTATATAGAGCCTCATTTCCTATTTCATTGCTAGCTCATCTGGCTATTCCTTTATCTAGAATGACCATCCCATCATTCACAGAGGACTAAACATGACATAGGTTGATTTGGTAGTAGATTCATACCTTGATTACAGAGACCCATTTGGAAACATTTCATGACCAATGGGAACACCTTCATCAGTTGTTTAATGACTTGGGGGAAGATGGTTTTTATCACCAACCTCTATATGAAATCATGAAAAAAATTATCTAAACTCAAAAATATTTTTCTCCCAATGAGAGATACTTGTGTAATTTTTAAGATGAGTCTCCCCTTTCTGAATATATGAAGGAGGATTTAGAGGTGATGGAGTAGATTCTCTAGTTTATGTCTAACTTGAAAAGACCATATGGATGTTTGTAGCATTAAAACATGGAGGTATAATGAAATCATAGCTTTTCTAAGGTCTAATATCTCAGCAGCATTCTCCTCATTGTAAACTACTTAAAATATATTGGAGGAGTTGACTACTTTAATCGAGACTCTCTGTCCTTGGGCTAAAGAAGAAGATATGGGGTGAGTAGAACTTTAGCATTCAATTGACGCTTCTTTCTAGACTCTTTACAAACTGTCCATCTTAGCAGATCGAATATTATTATATTTTGATGTACTCTATTTTTTATGATACCCTTAGAGATACTTTGTAATGTGGAGATTCCTCTTATTTCACATTATCAATGAATGTAATTTTTTTAACCTTCCATGTTGTTATCTAGATTTTTCCTTTCATTCATGATGTACATGAAATTTTATTGATCTGATGTTATATGAATAGTCAACAATGCTCATCCTTTGTATAATATCAAATAAATCTGAATATATGGACCAGAATATTGAAATTATGAAAGATTCTTCTTGATAAATTCTCATGAATTCCCACAAACATGAGATTCTTTATTGATGTATTAGCTCTAGTTATCTTGAGATTACCTATTTCATATAAGGATAATTGGGTAGAGTATATGTCCTGGAGGGATGGTGGTCTTTCTTTTTCCAAAGTTGATGGGATTGGTGAGAATATATTTATTTTTGTTAATGCCATATATTGGGCCTTACAATATTTTTCATTCTTGCAAAATAAATCACTTTTGTATTATAGTTTAGCGTCTTTTATCTCAAACCTTATATTATTTTAGTTTGGGTTCTTTTAGCTCAAAATTCTAGCACTGTAGTTTAAGTTCTTTTAGATAAGACCTTCTATCACAATATTTTAGGGTCTTTTAGCTCAAACCTTCTATTGTTGTAGTTTATGGTCTTTTATCACGGACCTTCTATCAATATAGTTTAGGTTATTTTATCTCGAACCTTCAATTTTTGTAGTTTAGGGTCTTTTAGTGCATAACTTTAGATGCCATGTAGTTTAAAGTATAATTTCTAGGACTTGATCAATGATGATGGAATATGGTGTATAATTTTAAGTAATGACCCAAAACATACTAATATGTTGAGCTTTTTCATGGTTTTTTTGAGGCTCATGAGGATCAGAACTCCTTTCCTAAAAGGAGTATGTGCCTCTGGTTGGTAGGTAAAATCCCTTGTGTGTTGGTAACATTGTCAAACAGTGGTGTGTCTACTCTTTTCCTAGGTTCATAGAATATTTATGGGTTAAATATTAGTTAATGAATAAATAATATGGATGTAAGGCTCACCTAGATAGTTGGAGTATGGGTGACATAAGTTATAACCCAAAAGTTTGATTCTATGAATATGGGATGGGGCAGACATTTTTGGGATAACCTGGAACACTCTAAGTTTCCAGGTTCAGCTGTGATGTTTCTAGGGATCACAAGGATTTAATCTCCTTTCCTGCAAGGAGTATATGCCTTTAGTTGGTAGTTCAAAACCCTTATGCATTAATATAGTGGTCATGAAATGATTATATCTACTCCTTTCTAAGGGAAATGAAATATTTATAAATACTTAAACATCCACATGATGAGGTTTCTCATGGAAAAAAGCTATTCAGGAAGGGTTATGGAACCCTAGGGAAATTTAGCTATTGATTGTGAAGCTCGGGTCCTATGCATTGTGGTTGTGAATCATTAGGTGTGAGCCATCAAAGGTTTGAGAATAGAGTGTCACATTTCTTCTTTGAGAAAGGGTACAAAACATGGTGAATTAACATCAAGGATTTCAAATCCCCTTGAATAGTTTGGTATGAAGATTGTAAATCATGGTCCAAAGTGCTTGGGTCTGGAGGATGATATAGGAAAATCATACTGGGAATGATACAAAACATGCTAAGGGGCTAAGTTTTTCTACAGTGATGTTAGGGATCACAAGGATTAGAAATCCCTTTTTCAGATTGATTCATTTGGTTAATGACCATAGACACGTATATAGGAGTCATAGGCTTACATACATAGTCAATCAAAGGGTCCCTTAAAACTGGGCATCCTCTTATAAGGGTCATGAAAGGTTGTGGTGATCTAAGGCACTCAAATCATGAAGTGTGATTTGTGTAAATTGTAATATACAAGAAGGTTTTGAGTGCCCTAAAAGTTGTATCACCACTTGGAGAATATATTATCATGGTGAGGATATGTGACAAATCATTACTCTAACTTTTTTCTAGACTAAGGGGTAGTTAGAATATCTTGGATTTTACTAGGGTGATAGAGTAAGCCCTATGAGATTTATTCCTCATTCATTTTTGCCCTAATTTTTTTAAAATATGGAGATAAATATTTTAGTGAGTGAAGACTTAACTTTTTATTAGGCTGCCCTTTTCAGGTTTTCAGCCTGAAAAGATTTGTGTCTCTTTCACTGGCAGTTTAGGGTCTTGAAATTTGGACCACTATAGGTTATAGTTTAATGTCCTATAGATTGGACCAAATTGCAGACAGTTTAAGGTCATGACTTATATAGACCCAATATGGAGGATGATACGCAAGATCCTAATTAGGATACCCAGGGTCAAGAGTACCCCAACATCTTTCTGAGTGGGAGATGAAAATGTTGTAAATCATGGGTCAAGGTTCTTAGGTCAGGAGTAATGATATGTGACAATCATACCGGGGATGGCCCAAAACACCCTCAGGTGTTGGGATCCGCCACAGTGGTGTTAGAGTTCACAAGGATCAGAAATCCATTTTTACATAGTAACACATTTGGTTGACAACCATAGGTGTATATGTAGGAGCCATAGGAATACATGAATAGTTGAACAAAGAGTCACTTGAATTTGGGTATATTTTCTAAGGGCCATGTAGAGTTTTTTGAAACCCGATCCACTTGATACTTTAACTACGATTTATGGATTAAGGAGCTTAAAAGATGTTGGAAGCACCCCATTATTTGGATGATTGGGTTAAGTCTCTCATTGTCCTTTAATAAGGGATGAAAAATGAGTGATGGTATGTACAGTTTAATTTCATGTAGTGGGGATGTTTTTGTCTCCAAACAGTTTAACGTCATGTGGTTAGGATGCTTGTCGTGTATTTTATCATCGTGTGGTAAGTATGTATTTGTTTCCTTGAAGTTTAATGTCATTTGGTGAGAACATTTTTATTTTTTTTTAATGTAATGCGACCAAGATACTTTCATTACAGTTTAACATCATGTGGTAAGAATGTGGGAACCGACATGAAAAATTGTGCATGATATTACATGCATAAGAAGGTTGAACGTAGAGCTGACTCATACATAAGAAAAAAGGTCTTGTATAGATCTACCTCTATGTAGTTTGAGTGCATTTTTTATTAGTTGTTGTAGTTGTCCATAGGTTGGAGATTCATGCATCATTATATATCCTATGATGGAAGGAATCAAGCCACATGTGGTTCTAAAACGAGAAACTCTCTACACAGGTCTAACCCATATATAGATGTGTGCATTGTTTCCATTAATTGATATAGTTGATCTTAGGATTGGATATTTAGGTGTCACTATCTATCATGTGATGATAGGAATCAAGCCACATGTAGTTCATGAGGAACCGTGTAGTTTAATATCATGCGATGAGGAATTTTGTATTTCCAACATGAAAAGGGGTATTTTGGATGGATCTAAGGATGTAAATATAGGCATCACTACATATCCAATGGTAATAGTAATCAATCCATGTATAGTTCTTAAGGGAGGACCTCCCTGTGCAAGTCAGGCCTATATGCATAGAGGCAGAATTTTTATATGTGTTGTGACTAGAACTAGGATTTAAGATTCAGGAATCATTGCATATCATGTGATATAAGGAATCAAGTCACATGTAGTTCTTGAGGAAGGAGGTGTGGTAGGAGAACAGCACCAACAAAAGTGGTCCTCTCGGGTGATGTCCACAGGATGTGCAATTTTATGTCATGCAATGGACATCATCCATGCAGTTTAATGTTGTGCAGCAAGGACTCATGGTATTCCTTTTAAGGTATTTCATTCATAACATGATGAGCCTGTCATGAGTTTTCATGCCTTGTTTATGTAGGTACCCCTTACTGGAATTCCTAATCTCACTTGACATATTCTCAGTGTGAGAAACAAGGAATAGAGAGGAATAATCTCACCATGCAGAGGAAATTAAGGATATGATAGGGGAATTTGTATCATTTGGTGGTTGAACCAAGATATAGGATTGAGGCATCCCTATATATCTCATTGGAAATTAGAATCAATCCATACATAGTTCTAGAAACTCATAGATTTTAATGTTGTGTGGTAAGGACATCATCTGTGAAGTTTAACATCATGTGGTGAGGACATGGATCGCCCGATGTGAAGGAAAATTAAGATTGGGGTTGAGCCCAAGACTAGAGGTTCGGGTATCACTATGTATCATATGATAAAAGGAATCAATCTACACATAGCTATTGGATGAAGATATTCCCTATGTGGAGATATATCTCACATGGGGATGGGGACATCTCATCATTCCTTCACATAGATCTGGCTCATGTGTGGTTATTCGTTAGTGAGATAGTGCTTCCCGTGTATTTTAACATCATGCGGTGATGAAATTATTCATACATTTTAGTATCAGGTGTTTAGGAAATGAGACGTTGTGTAGTTTAATGTCTTGCATCTTGGACAAGCTCTGTACAGTTTAAACGTTATGTTTTTAGGATGTTCTTCATACAGTTTAACATCATTTGGTTAATAAGTTCTTCATACAATTTAACATCATGTGGTTAAGACAAAATCTATACATTTTAACATTGTGGGGTTAAGATGTGGGATGTTGTGTAGTTTAAAGTATTGTTGTTAAGACTTTGTGCTTTATGACAGTTATGAAAATTATTTCTTAATAAATCTTGCAATTGTGGGGGGTGTGACATGATTCCCATACATTGTGTCCAATGAGTAGGCTCCATTATGATAGAAATTACATATTATATAAGTCCCTTCCCATTTGGGTTCCAACTTTAGAGGCTTCATCCCTGGTATCATTGAGGTTCTAAGATCCAATACCAGTTCTCCTTAGAGGAATGAATGGAGGAGAACATTTTTATTAAAGGATCATGCGATATGATTCTAATGGACTTCAAGGTTGTGTGATGTATTCAACTTTTTCTCATTGATCCACTCCAATTCATCCAGCTACTTTTACGATTGATCATCATTTGTGATCTATCGTAAAATGTATATTCTTAGATATGGAAACTAGACTTCTATGGGTAACACTACCTCATTCTTGTACACTAGTGAGTATGGTGTTTTCTTTATAGCATTACACATGGTAGTATGGTAGGACCGTAAATCATGTAGAAGCTTGTCCATCCAATAATTCTTATCCTTATTCACCATCTTTTAGATTATATTTGATAGGGTCTTATTAAATTCCTCTATCAATCCATTTTCCACTACATGATAGTGATATGAGTGATTGGACTTGATATTGTACTCCAAGTATAGATTCTTCAACTCTGTAGAACATAATTTGGTGTTGTTGTCCATCAATATTGTGTGAGGGGTCCTAAAACTAGTAGTGATATGGGAATTTATGAATTTTATTATATTCTTTTTCCCAAATTCCTTGAGGGGTATTATCTCATCCCATTTGGAAAAATAAGTCTGTAGTATTAAGGATGTACTTGAACTACTTAGCTATGGTCTGGAGATATATCCCCACAACATCCATTCCACAAATAGAAAAAAGATAGGAATATTTAGCTGTATGTAGAAATTCTAGGGGTTGATGGATGAAGTTTTCATGGATATATCATGCATGACATTTTCTGTAGAACTCTATACAATTTTGTATCATGGTTTTCCAATAGTAACTCGGCCTCCTAATTTGGTGGGAGAGCCTAGTCCTAGACTGATGAGTGCCATAGGATCTTACATGGACTTCCTCCGTGATGGTGGGAATATCTCTTTATTCTATGCATCTAAGGAGGAATCTATAAAATCCTCACATATATATGGATTTTTAATCATTTGGACCATCCGGTAGGGTAAAGTTTACTGCATGGTATAAAATTGGTTCCCTCTCGGCTCAGTATCTCAGGAGAGCTCCATTCTAGAGATAACCAATTATGGGATCAATCCATCCAGAGGTGGATTCTGGTTCATCACACTCGAGGGTAGTGCTAACATGATTAATTTCTTCCATATCCTAGATAATTATTGATGAGACTATTCTTCAAAGCATGATACAAAAGATTGCCTCCTCCCGATTAGGATCATCCAGGATTGTGTTTGAATTATCCAATGTGCTAGTGTGACCATTCTTTGATCGAAGAACATGATGAAAATGGGCTCAAAAGGGAATTCTTCCATCGAGCCCCTGATGTAGCTAGTTTGGGGGGCTAGTTCTTCTTTTTTGATGGAATATTATCCATTGATCTACTTTATCACTATCTTTGAATCCCCTTTGATATTTGGCTAGGATATATGCATTTGTATGGAAAGTTCCAAGCCAATGATAAGATCTTGGTGTCTAGCCTCATTATTTTTTCACCCCTCGAATAGTGAGAAAGAGTATTCAAAAGCTTCTTTGTCTGGAGAGATAAATACAATCCCTAGGCTAACCCAATTAAGATTTGGGTTTTCTAGCCTTTTGCTGATAGGACTTTAGAAGGTGCCATCAAAATACATCTCCCATGTACGGGGAGTGTTATGGGTGTAGAATACCTACTCATCTAGAATCTTGATGTTCACCAGTTTATTCTACAGGGTAGGATGTGCTACGAGGAAATCATCCAGGTCTTTCCCTATCACTAATTTTTGTGATATGAACTAGATTTAAAGCTATTGTAAAATGACTGATCATTGGGCCAAGTTCCTAGTCAACATAGGATAACCAAGGATGTACTTGAGAAGATCAATAACAGAAACTAGAGGGACTTTTTGGTGTTGTAATTAATGCCTCAACCTTTTCACTATGAATATGATTACAAGGTAGTTATTCTCAAAATTAGAGTATCATGTATCAGTACCTAGCATCATCCGGTTGATGTAGTAGAGACTATTTTTACTCCCCACATCATTTTTCTATGTGAGGATGGCACCCAGTGAGAATTACATGGTAGCCAGATATAGTATGAGTGGCCTTCCTTCCACTAAATGCATCAAGACTGGTGGATGTAGTAGGTACTTCTTGAGACTTTTTAAGGCTTGTTGGCAGTCATCATCCCATTGATAGGTGATTCCCTTCTTCATTATACTTGGGAAAGGGAAATATTTTCTAGTCAAGATTGATATGAAACATTGAATATAGGTGAGGTTCCCTTGGAGCCTCCTTAGTTATTTGATATTTTTGGGGGTGACATTGTTAAAATAGCACTAGTCTTATCCGGATCAACCTTGATGTCGTGGTGGCATACCAAAAAGCCAAGGAACTTCCCTTATGTTACCCCAAAAGTTAATTTCAGCGGATTCATCATCAGACTGTATTGTCGTAGCTTTTTTAATATTGTTTGAAGATCCGTGAAGTGATCACATCCCTGTTGGGATTTGAAAAGCAGTTTTTTTATATAACATTCACTTATCCTTCCCAAGAATGGATTAAAGATATGATGCATGATGCATTGATATACAGTTCTATAATTCATTAATCCAAAGTGAATGATCTGATAAAAAAATATTCACTGGGGGGATTTGAAGGTAGTAGATTATTCATATTTTGGGTATAGATTTATCATATTGTACCCTAAATACCCATCCATGAAGGAATGGTCTTGGAAGCTAGTGGTTGCATCGATCAAGAGTTTTGTGATCGGTAATGGGAAATCATCCTTCTTACTGTGCCGATTAAGGTCTTTAAATCGATACAAACCCTAATAATCCCATTCTTTTTTTTTTGATGTGGATGAAGTTAGAAAGACATATTATGTATTTCACTTCTCAAAAAAAGTTGGATTTCATCAATTTTTCAACTTCTACCTCTACATTGGTGGAATGAGAGGGGTCCATACTTCTGGTTGTATTCTTGAAGCCTTGATTCTTATTGGGTAAGTGGATATGGTGCATATCCACATTTAGATTCAATCAAAGAATTTTTTTTATATTTCCTATAACACATGTATCAATGTTTCATTTGAAATGCAATGTACATCTCTTGCTCTTCAAGGGGAAATGTGGAACTAATCAGTGTAGGTTATGGGTCTTCTTTTGTTCCTATATTTACCTACCTGAGCTCATCAATGGTGGTGGAGATACCTTCATCAAATGAAAGAGTAATGTTCATGATTTTATCCTTATATTCTTCTACTTTTGATTCTGTGGAGACACTTTTAGATGAATTTAGAAAACTAGGTGTTTCTCTGTAACTATTGGGGTGAGAGAGGTTGTGAGAAGATACATTGTCGTCCCCTATTTCCTGATTCATTATAGAGATATATCGAAGTTAACTGTATTTCACACTGTTACTGAGGATGGGAGGATCTTGGGCCTATGGGGTCAAGTCTATCACATTGACTTGATTTATGGGGAGCACATAGTCACTATAGAGCATACTCTAGAGACTTGTAGGGGTGGTCACCAAGCCATTATGGGTTTCAACCTATATATCATCATCCACCATTGGTTTTTTTTTGTACCCTTTTTTAGAAATCTACTTAAACATATGTGGCTTTGTAAGTCTCGAAGGGGGAATTGTCACCATGCAGTATGTCAAACTTTCCATCAATGGGGTATTTCATACACTGATGGATTTTCAAAGGTATTGTCAAGTGGATATGGAGATAGGGCCTCCCAAGAAGTACATTATATGTGGTGTCTTTCTGGATAAACATAAACTTAGTATAAGATGTGAGGTCCCCAAACTAAGCTTTTAACTTGATCTTCTTTGAAGGTCTTTTCTCACACTTATCAAACCCTTGAATGGTCATCTTTTTGGGAGATAGGTCCCCTTCACTATATCCCAAAATTCGAAGGGTTCTAACCTAGATAAGTTTGATCTCATAACCATTATCAATCAAATCCATTTGGATGTCAACATTATTGAGTCTTTCTAAAACATATAGGTGCATGATGTTCCCTTGTATGGTCTCTTTTTGATCCTTGTTAGTAAATGAGATGGCGACATGGAATTATGATGGCATAGTCTTTTCTTGATAAACCTCGGCTGTAGCAACTTTTATCTTGAACATATTTGGGATCTAGAGGGATTCAATGAGTGCCTCCTTGAGTTCTTTTAAAAGATAGAGCACATAGAGTATTGAGATCTTGGTTGGAAAAACTGCTATCTGCTTCATAATGTCTTACTTTTTTTCCAAAGGTAGGTGCTTCTTGAGGTGGGGTTTATCTTGGACATGTAGTTCAAGAGCTGAGGCATTTAAGGTGGACAGGTCTGGTGCTTGTGCAGAGTTCAGGGGGGAATCCTCTGCCAGTGGCATGAGTCATATCGGCCTTCCCCATTTCCTAGGATGATCAGATAATCAAACCCCCGATAGGAGGTCATGTAAGACAATTGGGAATGGATGGCTGTTGGAGGGTTCTGAGACACCTCCATGCCTCTTTGGGTCTTCTGGAGTGTTTTCCCATGGTTATCAGCTGCATATATGTCTTTTGTGGGGATGTGAGTAAAATATTGGGTCTGACCATGCTCATATTGTCCCCTGTGTCCTCATTTCATGCACAGGTGGCCTCTCGTTCCCTGATTATGTGCAGGAAACTCCTATTATGAGGAATATTCATCATTAAAGAAGGGGTATGTCAAGTGTATCATATTAAAATAACAAAATATGAACTCTTCATCTGATGAGGGTTTCATTTGGTGGGGAAGTTCCCATGCTTTGGATATTTTAAGGAAGAAATCTGCAAGAGTGAGAACTTGTGTTGGAGTAGAATATGACTCTTTCTATTCTGTCTCTTCTTGCTTTTGATGGTCACACACACCTTCTAAGTGCATGTCTGATGTTACCTCCTCAGGTGGTGGAGATATTGTGAGTCTATGAAGCTATGTTCTCATGGTGGTGTGAGCTCAATCAACTTTCTTTCAAGTCATTCAGTTGTTAAACTTTCATTCACCCCTGGCCAAAACTTTCTACCAATCACCCTTTTCTTTTGACTAGGAAACAGTTATGTAGGCCACCTGAACTGAGGAGTTAACTAACACCATTTGTACATAATTGACCATTCCATGATGGACATCTTTGAAGATAAATTAGTCCTAGATATTATGGATCAACCTTCTATAGAAAGGGTATTAGTCGGGACGATAGGTGAGGTTGACCTCATCGGTCTTCCTGGGATGTGGCAACTTGAGCAGGTTATTGTCTATGGATACTGAGAAATAACCAGGAACTTGTTCATTTTAGAAGGAGTATTCTTTATTCATCCATTACTCAAATCCAAGATAACTCTGATTTCTTAGTGCTACTATTTGAGAGTGATTGTGTGGTTTTTTCTGCTCAATAGGAGGTTCAGGGTGGTTCAATACCTACCTAGGTGATTGGATGGGCACTACTACTAGTTTGAGAGTGATAATTGTAGATTTTTCTTTACCTAGCCTTTTTTTCCTATGTTGAGGGAATGAGTCAAGATTTGGATCAGATTCATTTAATGGCGTCCTCCAGATATTGTTTCATTTCTACGAACTCACAGAGCCCACCTGGATACTTAATTGGGATCATAGGTGTCTACAACTCATCTTAGATATTTTTATCATAGAGTTACAGAAATTTCCCCTGTGAGAGAGGGATAGTGATTGAATAGGTTAAAACCTACCACCTAGTTAAGAAGTCAGACACCATCCCATTTTTGTGTTGTTTTCAGTTTATTAGGTCAACAGTTGTCCTTTTCCTCATCATGGAGCTAAATTGATAAAGGAATTAATGACTAAGGTATTCCAATCCTATAATAGAACCTGCTGGAAAACTATTGTACCAAAAAAAGGTAGTCCCATTTAGAGACTGTAAAAAAAATCCGAGCTTTATTTCTAATTTTTTATCTTGAGGGCCAATCATTAGCTCACATCAGGATACAAAGTGTGTTAGATTATGTTCGGGGTCACATACACTATAAAAGGTAGAGAAGGTGGGATTATCGAAATTGGGTAGTGGAAAATTGTTGTCCACCCACTCAGGATATGGATTCCTATCATGTTGTATAGGTGTGTATCACCCTTCTATGGATTCCATTAGAGTATCTAGGGACTCAATGGCATTGAGTAGCTCTAGAGGTACTATTTTTTGAGCCTCCTATCATCTACATAGATCGATTTGGGGTTGATGATGTGGCCCCGCCTTCATCTCCCACTAATTCTCAATTATTACTAAGACTGAATGATCTCCCTGGTGAAGTAGAGCCTATAGCCACAATGAAGAGAAGTCACGATCATTTTTTACTTCCTCATTTATGTAGACTATAATCATATATCCAAAGCTAGTCTGACACTTAGATACCTCTCTTTCTGGTGGATCAAATTTTTCTAGATGTATGGGAGGAGAGATATCCACCTCAGCCTAAAGATGATACCCAATGGGAATATTGCCCCTTATTATCTCCTCGTTGA
Source organism: Viscum album (assembly GCA_963277665.1). Classification (NCBI taxonomy): domain Eukaryota; kingdom Viridiplantae; phylum Streptophyta; class Magnoliopsida; order Santalales; family Viscaceae; genus Viscum; species Viscum album. The sequence goes on along the minus strand of OY728134.1, from coordinate 128,652,952 downwards.
TTTTTCTGAGAGTCTGTATCTCTCTCTCATATTGCGACAACTTTTATTCCATGGAAGGAACCTCAACTCTTCTGGGTGGTGATTGGGATGTAGCCACACCTTTACCTTTTTCTTCGGCAGTGTTTCACCAGAGAGGTGGAAACTTGATATTCATAGGTGCCATATTTTGGAGCCTTCTTTGGTTTTGGGTGCATGCAGTCTCAGTTGGTGCATCTAGATCACCCTCCTCTTGGGGTATATTTTTTGGGTTGCGGCCCTCTATATTTACATCTTGATCCACTTCTGGATGGCCATTATAGCACCTACTACTATGTCCTTTTTGATGTGGTGCAGTTGTTCTCACTTGGGAACTGGGTACATTTTCATCCCATGATGGGAGTCCATTTCTACAGGATGTTTTTGGGTTGATTGTAACCTTATATTCTATGTTTTAAATGAATTATCGTTGCTCCAAGGGGGCAGTTCAAAGAATTTTTGGATATCCTCTCCCTTTGTTCATAATTTTTGGGCATCATTGAAGTGAGGAAATTATATTGTAATAACCAACTATCTCACTATTTAGACCTAAATCACATCATAACCAATAATGAAAATGGTCTGATGGGTACTGGGTAGTATATCCTTTTTATATTACAAAGTAGATTCCATAATTAAGCAGTCTCGATGGGTGATTGCTTGAGGTTAAGTGTTTTTTCAATTGATCCACATCGGGTATGACATATTTAGATAGTCTCTAATGGGTTTATTTGTGGAGCTAGAAACACCCAATGAACCCATTATCCATGATTCATGTACCTTATTTCCAAAGGAAAGTGCTCGTTGGATTATTTGTCCAATAACACTTAAGGACTCACATTGGTTGAGGGGATGGGAACTCGGGCTAATCACACCCTTTAGTGGGGAATTATTTTCTATTTTGGGACTCTCTTATAGATTTAATCTATGTTTATGTGTTTGTGAATACTTGGTTTATTCCCAAGAATGTGTCCACAGATTACTCCAAGGTCCCAAGATCAACCACAAATATGAATGGGTCTGGAATCTCCTGTATGTATCTAAGTTTATTCCTTAATGTTTCCCTATTATTGGAAATACTAGGAATTCCTCAGTTGTTCACTAATACAATTTTAGTTTTAAGACATATGGGATGGAAATCTGGAGTTTATCATCATCACAAAGAGATGGGAATCATTTCAATGTTGGGGCCAAACCTGCAAGATAGGCTTCCTATGTATCCTTATGAGAGGAATCAGAACCCATGTAGTTTGGTGTCTCTTTACTGGACACATCACCTTTTAAGGTCATGTGACTAGGACTTGACCATGCAGTTTAATGTCATCTGTCAAGGAAATTAGCGAACCAGCATGAATATGATTTTTTCAGGCCTGAACCTCGAGGAGGTTTCCTACGTATCCCAGCTAATTGGGAATTAAAGTCTATGTAGTTATGAAATCTGGGCCTTATGCATGGAATTTTCCCATTAAAGGGGGTATGATTTGGGTATTACATCTAGAGGGAAGGCCCATTTGATCTTGAGCCATAGACAATCATCCTATGTATCCTAGTTAGAGAAGGAATCAGAGTTCTTGTAGTTCAACTACTAGGTTGATTGTGTGGATACCATGATCACCACTAATCTCTAAACCTATGTGAGTCATGCTCTGTGTGAGAAACAAGAGGAAGTGTTAGATCCAAAAAATCATGCACTTTCCCCTCTACACTGGTGGAAATGGAGGAGGATGACGGTAGGATAGGTCGGGGATACAACACTTCCCTAAAGAGGGGCTAGGGGCTTACCTCAGATGGAGTGCCCTAATATTGGTTCTAGGAAAGGGGAGGATCATTCCTCATCAAAGGGGAAAGCCAGTGTGATTTTCCATTATTTATCACTAGACCTCATTGAAGGGAAAGGACAGTGATTACCCTTAGTCCCTAGAATGGGGAGGTATATGTGAGCATCCTGAGGCCATAACCCGCATTATCATGGGAATGTAAACTTAGGGACATTCCATGGGTCCGCCTTATTATAGAAATTACCCACATGACTCTGCTAACCATGGGTATGTAAAATCATAAGGACATGTTGATTCGCCCGATGGTTTTATCATATAGGTCCATTGGATTTTGAATAGGCTTTGTCCTAGTGTCGTTAGACTGGTTCACAGAGGGGATGCAAATGATGTGACAGGAACGGAAGGAAATGATTGAAGCGAGAGGGTGGAATGCCCGAGAATACCCTATTCTGCATACCATTTCTTTATGTGGGATGGTTTTCCCCCTATATAACACATTTCATGGGTGAATGGGTCTTCCGCATACAGTTATGGTACACTGACCTAGATTCATTCCATGTATCATTTTTCTATGCGGAACAAGGTTCCTACTACATAGGGCATTGTTATGCAGCACTGAGTTCCATCCACGTACCGTGTTGGTACACGGTGTTGAGTTTCATCCATGTAGTGATTTTCTACAAAGTGAAGTGTTCCATCTGCATATTATATGACTAGGCAGGAAGTTAGTTTGAATAAGGGGCATTGGTTCTACACTTCCTGAGAAATTCATCTATGAAGGGAACTAGGTTCATAGTCTACCACTTAGTATTATATTTCCTTTTTTAATGTTATGCAGTGGGTTATACATCTTGGGAATCTTAAAAAGAGTATATCCTTTGTGGATCTCTCTTCTTTTGTGCCTTTGATCACTCATGTCCTCTAAAAATGCCCCTTCGTTCAGTCCCCCTTAGGGTCCTTTTATATAGATGCGAAATAGATGGATCGGTGGGATGCTTGGTGTCTTTTGCAGAAGCCCAAGGAAGAAACTCTAAATGTGGATGACTCGGTCAGCTAGGGCATGGGTTCTTCATATGCAATAGAAAAAATTACCACCTCATTTCTATGAAATACTTTATTTCATTCACATGAATCTGTCATCTTTAACTCGCCTTCAAACCATTTGAGTTTACGTGGGGATCGTATGCGAGGATAATTTCTCCACCTATTTCCCAAAAATGACTTCGTTTGTGGGGGATCAGGGTCTCCATCTCTAACCCATGACCAGATTAGTTCATAGGTACCTCACCAAGCTGAGTTCAATGCGGATTGGTGGTCCTTGAAGGATCTCTACTTTACCTTCCCTATAGACTGTTTGAGTCTGTGGAAAATGTAGTACGTGGGGAAAATTTCTCTACCTCTATCCCATGAATGACATTGTTCATGGAGATGGCACTGCCATCTGCCTCCTCTGAACCATTTAGTTAATGGGTGTCCTCACGAAGTATATCTCCATGTGGAGTGTAAATCCATTAAGGATGTCTCCCTTCAAGGTCCGGCTTTTTTCCTTAGTCGATTTTGCTCCTTTAAATATTTTTTTCTTTAATTCTTCCTCTGTTTTTTTTCTTCCTTTTCCAAATTCATGGAAGTATTTGATTTACATTTGCAAAGTCTTAAGGACCCAATAAATGCCTCCCATTAGAATAGGGTCTCATCAGGATTAAGAGGAGACTATTCTGATCTAGAAAGTGATCCAAACATGAACTGGTTTGCAGTATAAAGGTGGACCCATAGGGGGACCATGCCTATATATAGGGGCCATGTCATTTTTCCTTTTACTGTGTTTCTAGACGAATTTTTTTCTCCTGCTATTATCTCAGCTGCTTAGTTTCCGTGAACCATCTCTTTTATGGATTCCCTTCTCCCATGAACTGAACCTTGCATCCACAAACTGAACAACTCATTCTGAGAATGGTGAGTTCAGTATTCTTCATTGCATGGGTTTGTACACTTTTCACTTTCTTCATCAACTATTGGTTCACTGGCCAATGCTTTCTGGGCCAATGCCTCGCGAACCTTTCGTAAACCATCAATTTGCGGATGGTAATTCCTGTATACCATTCATACATGGGGCTTCAATAGGAGGACTTTTTTCAGTCCTTTGACAATTTTTTTTGCTAAATATTTTTCTTTCAAGGTTTTTTTTATGTAGAATAGGATGGATTTGGTTCCTTCTTCAATGAATGTGGTTGGAATATGGGAGGCTATGGCCGAGAATGTTTCAAATAATTATCGGTCCTCCATTATCCCTCATGATAGTATTATGAAATTTTTTCTTTCCCTAGAGCTCATTTCCTACCCATTGTCCAGTTACCTAGAACTTTATAACTTCGGTCTTCAAGAAAACTCTCCCCTGCTGTCGGTTGATCAGAACATCCATATTTTTTTCCTGAATATGTTTAGGGTATGTGATCAAGCACACATCTCCACTATGGGTGAAATCACATCTGACATAGGTCGAAATGACATATTCATCCTGAATGGATCCATGTGCACGCAGAGTAATTGTCATATCCACAACACATCATTGTAATCATTTTTTCACAACTACCCATCCATTTTCAACTTTTCATGGAATGATCCTAGTGGAGGGTGAGCTCTAAATGGGATATGTGGTATTGAGGGTGATTTCCTGATGAGTGGGCCTAAGCATTCTGGGTTCATCAAAACTGCTTGGAATCCATTAATCCACTAGAAGATATCAACCTATACTAAGCAGTGTGGGTCTCCCAATTTTCCATTTATTCATCAGGCAAGATATTATCTAATCTTCTCAGTCACTAGTGTTCAAGAACCAACACCTTTCACTTGTCCCAGGGTTAAGTGGAGATCAGTTTGTGGGATATCTACTAGATATGGATACTTCCCATCCTCAGTAATATGTACAATGAATTTTTACCCATGGCTAAAACTTGGGGGAATGTTGAACAGATATCCCCATTGGAAGGGGAATTATTGACCATGGTAGAGAGACTACTTGGTTAGACTCTTCACACTCACTCACTTATTTCGTTTGAGGATTGGATAGGGCTATTATTATAGGTTAATGGGACAAGGATGATAGTTCTATATAGTCAAACCCATCCAACCTAGTAGTCACAAATTATCTTGGCTCTTACCATGATACCCTCGAGAAGGGTCAATACACCACCTGGGGTTATGATGTCCATAAATAAATATCACCTGATTTTAGATTAATGGGATTATTTTCCATGTTTTTAAGTAGATGGATCTTCCCTTCCCACAATGTTTACACCGGTTTTAGATCATGAAACTTAATGATGGAAGCCACTTGGTAGAGGGACAACCCATCAACCTATCCTTCCCTACCCTCACTTGTATCTATGAATTTTTGGGGCAGATACATGAGGGAAGGCCCTCGAATCATCTTAGCAGGCCATTTAAATTTTTATATGGCTGGATAGAAGAGTTTTTTTCCTAATATGAGTATTGACATGTCATGATGGTTCCTCATTCTAAATTCCACCCAATTCAACTCATCGTTATTGTGGTCCATCCCAGAACCCTAGATGTTGACAACATGATCGAATTGTTGAGTGATTTTTCTCTCTTTGTATTTATACCCAAATCTGTGCCTCATGGAGAAATGTTGAATTATGGGAGATTTTATTTAGAATAATGTTCTTATATTATTGTACTGTGGGGTGGAATCTTGACCACCTGTATTGATAGTGTAACCATATATGAACATTATACTTCTTACTAGTTCTCCAGGAAATTCAGATGCCTTCAAAAAATCGCATTAGTCTTAGTCACCTAGGTCAAGAGGTAATCTCATTTGGTAATCCTTCTCCAACTATGGTTAATGATTATGATGGTAACTCTTCAGAGGGTGATGATATTTTTTATTTTCCTACTATAACTTAAGCAGGGAAAATTCCTCACCTGTGCCTAGAGTCTCACAAGCATCTAGCCCTTGAGAGTTCCAATGATGTGGAAGTACCTAGGAAGCAATTGTGGTTAATGAAACCCACTCAACTTCCCTATACCAATCCCCCCAAATTATTCATTCCTATTAAAGTTGTATTCTTGGATTCTTGGAGAGTCTGGGATGACTTGAGGGTGAGCGTTTCCAATGAGGTCATCTGGGAGATGCTTCAAAAAGAACACTTTGATCTACCAGTTTTTGGAGAATCCATTGCTCCTATATGGATTTATGCTAAGGAACATCTAGGTGAAGTATTCGTGTACCTGAATGAGGTGGACACCTACCTTTATTCTTCCAAAGACAAACCTTATTGGTTTAATCGAGTGGCGTGCATGGAGATAATCCTAAATTCGATCGATACCAAAGGAGAGGTAGTGATATTTTCTAAACTCAACCTTAATTTCTATTTCCATAAGGATCCTAAAATTTATCCCTTACTTTCTTAGGAATTTGAGGAGGCTTGGGAGATATCACTTTCTCCAGTGTATACCCCCAGGGGAACTGCAGCTGGGGAGCATGCCCCTTTGGATGTGGGGATTGCTAAGGAGGGATCTCATGGAGCTAGAGAGCATATGTAGGCAGTCATCTCAAACCCCACCATAGTATTTCCAACTCTAGCATTTCCTGTTTATTATATCGTAGGGTCATATCCCTAGCATACCACAAAGCATAGATAAGAAAAATATCTATCAATATGTATAAAATCAGGTATTATAGGTAACTTCCATACCCTTTTATTTTATTTTCATGATTAGACATTTCCATTTGTTTTTTAATTATTATACATTTGTTGTAACATAAGCTCGATAAGCAACCAGGAGGTTGTTGCCTAGGAATCTTTGGCTCCTACTCTTTCTAAAGTAGAGGAGTTACCATCAGCGATTGCGGCCGAACAAGTTAGATAATCTATGCTAAATGAGATCGTTGAGGGTGTCCCAAGCCCTCATAGGGGATTTTTTCAGGATGAAAGGACCCCTATCCCACTAGGGAGAGAATATTTAGAGGTAGAGGCTTCAACTGCACATGGAAATCCTACCCTTATAGAGATGATTAGGAAAATATTACCAAAAATGGTTGAGTTGGGTGGGGAGTCTCAATTATCAAAGAACATGAGGGAGATTCCAAGTCTCAAGATACTGACTTTCCATAACCAAATGGATTCTACCCTCGTAGAAGGGTTATCTTTAGGAGTTGACACCCCTGTGAATCATACAAACCCCACTCCTCTAGGGGATATAGCCATGGAGGAGGGGAAGTTCCAACTTAGGGAAGCCTAGAACTGGCCATCGTTCCATATTATATAATGGTTATTCCTACAAGCACAGTCTCGGTGAGAAACCTTCTTGGGACTATCGATCTATCCAAGCATAGTTCTACTCCATGGGAATATTTGGATGATCCGGAGGTCCATTCATAGATTGAGGGTGAAACACCTACTGTGTCAGGTGGTGATGCCATAATGGATGCCAGAGACATTGATACTTCATAAATTGGAGGTTATTTTTTCCCTTCTTCAACCATTTCTTTTTTCTCTCAGGATTCAAACACCTATTTTACTTTATTTTTGATTTTAAGATCACAACCAAAACCACTTGTGACTAAGGTTGATGGTTTGATCATGCATCCTACCAATACTACTGTAGAAGCGATGAATGGGGGTCTAATAATACCAGGGCCATTGAATCAATACCTTCTCCAGTGGAACTCATTTCTGAGTACATTCTGCCCTCTGAGAGTGATTCTAAAGCAGACCAGGAGGTCTTAGTTGGCCTTCTTCCTATTTACCAGAAAGTGTGGGGAGACATGTGCAGGTTAATTTCTATAACCTTCCTTAAAAACATGATAACAATGCTACCCAAGTTACACCATATGTTTTCAGTTCTTGGGTATGAGGGATTTGATTATCGTGGTATTCATGACATAGTGAAGCAGGTGTTCACTACCATGGAGAAAAATGGTGTGCTCAAATCTTGTATTTCTTCTGTAGATTTCATGGATCATCTTTCCACCACCCAAAAAATCCTTATGAATGAAGCTATTGAGTAGGAGGTGGTAGTTTTGAGGTTACATAGCGAACTCATAAAGTATAGGTCTTTAATGGGGCATCTTTTTTAGGAAGTTGATTAATGGATAAAAGAACTGGAGTGACTTAAATAGAAATGATCACGTTCCAAGGTAGCAGTTTATGAGGGGAAGAAACTAGTAGAGGAGTGGGAAAAGGCTGGACTTGATGCGGAGAAAGAGGTAGAGGAATTCAGGAGGGTGCAGAAGCTGAGACTGCAGTTTTGTCGAAGCTTCATTGAGCCATCAAAAATTTGAATCAGATGTTGATACAATTTTGTGAATCTACTGAACATATTCTGTAATTATCATGCCCCACTCATATGAGGAAGCTTCATGTTGTGGATTCCCTTATTATATTCATTTAATGGAAATAAAACATCTTTATCTCCATTGTTTTTCCATCATATTCTTCTGCAGTGTCAATCAATTATAATTGACTACATTTTGAACAATAATCTTTCACCGGATATCATTCTGAATTGTAATTCAGGATAATTAAAATAATCAAATCATGCTCTATTTTTTTCATGAGCCAAGGGGCCAAGAGAATGTAGTTTGAATATTTCTAGGGATACATGGAAAACCCTATAAACTTTTCATATTTTTCATTATCACCCTAATTTTTTCATAAACCTAATTTGGTGTGGGCTTAGTGGGTATAACCTGGATTCTACTTAGGCTTCACTTCATAGGTTTTTGACCTAACAAGCTTTGTGTCACTTTTTATTTTTTAATTTCTCGATATTTTCCTAAACCATACAAATTGTAGGTTTAGAAAGTTGGTACTAGACTTTTTTTCAGGGTGCCCTTTGTGGGTTTTCATCCTAGTGAGTTTCATCTCTTTTTAATGGGAAGTTTAACATCTTGAAAACCAGGATATCATTACTAATGTTTTATTTCAAACATCTTTGATTGTGATTTTTAGGTAAAGGGACCCAATTTATAATTCATTGGCCAATGATCTCCCAATATCTTTTAGACATAAATGAATTATTTTTCTTGACCCTGATTTTATGGTTTCTGTATATAGGATATGATATGGGGCATGGAATCCATGGGGAATACTAAAGTAGAAAAATCCTCTCCTGATGATGAATTTTTCTTTGGTTGACAAGCCTTTTTTGTGGTAAACTTATGAAAAGTCATCGGGTCATTGTGTGCATAGTCAAATAAAGGTGTTATCAGAACACTTACCTTCCACTTCTAATGGCCATGTAATTTAATGGGAATTTGAATGTCTTAAAACCACCATGGGTGGATTTTCAATTGTGTGGTGCCTGAAAAATATGAGGGCATTTATATCAATGTTTATTATGAATGAGATACGACTCCCACATGTATTTGGATTGTGTAAAGGAGGGTTAAAGCATGGTGTATTTTAACATCGTGCAACTAGTATACTTGAGAATTATGATTTAAAATCAATTTTACTCGAACCAAATAGGGGGTAAACAGATTATCCTTTCCATGGTAGTCTGACCATAAATGTTCTTTCATGTTTAAGCATGAAAGGGGAGAGAGGATGTAAAATGTAATCTAGGGGTTTCTGAAACCAAGAGTGAGGTGAGATGTAAACGTCATAGGGGTGTACAGAGGTAGAAAAGGCCTCTCTTGAGGACAAGTTTTTATTTACTTGACATACCTTTTTTTAGGCAAATTATGAAGAGCCTTTGGGGAATTATGTGCATACTCAAACAAAGGTGTCCTTAGGACACTGACCTTCCATTTTTTTATGGTCATGGATGGTTATGGATATTCGGACCTTTCTAGATACATATTATGGTTTCTGAAGGGGGTGACCAAACATGAAAGGGGTCACTTCAGACAATGATTTCCCAAGAACAGGTGGAAACATTATTCCCATACAGGTGTGAGGAGGTTCCCTATGCAGGTTTGGCCCTTGCGCAGGAAAGGAGGGGGAAATGTTTTTAATGGTTGGACCTAATATATGAGATTCAGGTGTCACTATGTATCCTACATGTACAGAAATTAAGATATACATAATTATTTTAAAGTTTAAAGTTTATCAATATGCGAATATAATTCATGAATATTAATGAGGAATTTGTGTCTTTCATATGATCTCACCAATGAGGTGGGATGCAAACTGAAATTTCCTACACAGGTTTATTTCATTTACAAGAACATGGGGTGAAATATATTCCTTGATGTTTTTGGACCCAAGAGTGAACATTGGGTATCAAGATTCATGCAGTTTTAATGTCATGTGATTAGGACATTGATATAGAATCCTCAAGTAATTGCAGGATAACTAGACTGAGATATCCCGACATGTCCAAGATGTGGGTAGGAAGAAAAGTGTAAACCATGGTTTCAAGGGCTCTTGGGTCGGGAGAAATGGTATGGGGATTTGAATTTGTTGGGTGCATGAAGGTAGGAAAATTATCTCATGAGGACAAATTTTCCTTTGGTTGACAGACCTTTTTGGTGAGAAACTTATGCAGAGTTGTTGGGGCATTATGTGAATAGTAAAACAAAGGTGTATCCATGACACTGACCTTCCATTTTTGATGGCCATAGATGATTATGGGGATCCGATATTTCTCATATCATAGAGTTTGATGGATGGGAAGGATGTGTTTGAACATATTTAGAACTATTTAGGCCATGATTTCCCACAGAATTAAATATTTCCCTATATAAATCTAACTTATATATAGGGTGTGGAATTATAATTTCTTTATTGTCACTAGACCTAGTTTGAAAGGTCTGGGTGTCCTAAAATTAAACTCTCTACATAGGTTTGTTTCATACTAGGGAGGGGGGATTTTAGCTATATTTGTTTCCTTTGGTGGTAGTTGGGCCTAAGATCCATCATCCAAGCGTCACTATGTATCTTGCACGCATTGGAATCAATCCAGATGTATCTCTTTTATGGTCATATCTCCAAGACCTGCTATCATGGATTGATTTTTCATGGTTTTTTGGGGAATCCCCTACCGAGGTCCCTAATCCCACATGAGTTGTGCTCAGTGTGAGAAATAAGGGATGGAAATAATTTAATCCACCACCTAGGGATGGAATGATTAGGGGAAGGATCATATTATGTTGGGGGTGATGTTGTGAAGCTTTAATTTTATACAACAAGGAAGTTTATCATAAAGTTTAACGTCGGGTAATTAGGATAACTATCGTACAGTTTAACATCGTGTAGAGAGGATTCAATGTCGTTCAATTTATCATCATGCAATGAGGACGTGGAGAATGACTCAGCATGAAATAAGGGACATGTGATTCTTTTTAAAATGGTCTCTCAAATAGGGAATGTGTGGAATCCCCTTTCTTCGACTTAGCTTGCATGCAGAGGAGACATTTCTATGCATTCTACAGTTGGATCTAGGTCATAGGATCTAGGAATCGCTATGTATCCCATGGGATGATAGGAATAAAACCACATATAGTGCTTCAATAAAAGAATATTGCGTAGGTCCATCTCATAAAAATGGGGGAATGCTTCACTTTTTAGGGTGGCTGATCCTGAGACATAAAGTCTGGGCATCACTATGTATCCTATGTATATAGGAATCAATTTGTACTTAGTTTTGTGATACGGCATAGTAGGTGACCAATGCTAAAAGCAGTATCCTCTCAAGTGAGAATAGTGTTGTGCCATACAGTTTAATGTTGTGAAGTGAGGATGCTAGTAGCATAGTGTAACATCATGTCATGGGGATTAATTTTTATAAAGGTCATGAGTAAGTATGGGTGAATCAGGATGAGATATCCTGGCGTTCCCTAGACGTTAGGGGGGTATAAAGAGTAAACCATGATCCCAGAGACCCTTGAATTAGGATGAATGATATGGGGCTTAGAATATATTGGGAATATGGAGGTATGAAAAGCCTCTCCTAGGGAAGAATTTTCCTTAAATTGATAGGTCTTTTTTGTGGTAAACTTATACAGAGTCATTGAGGCATTATGTGCATAATCAAACAAAGATGTCCCCAAGACACTGACCTTTCATTTCCTATGGCTATGGTGGTTTATGGGGGTCCAATATTTCTCAAGTCCTAGAGTTTGATGGATGGAAAGGGTGTATCTACACACACAAGAAATATTCAAACCACACTTAGAGGTGAAGTATGGAATCGCCCGCATAGATCTGACTTGTATGTGGGGGGTAATGATCTTTCAACAAGTCCTTGCTATAGGAATCTAGGTTTGGGGTCCTCTGCACAGGTTTAAATTTTTTTGTAGGATATAGAGGCATATTTTGTGGTGGATGGGCCTAAAGATGTGGAATCCAGGTGGCACTACGTATCCCATGAGGGTGGGAATCAAGCCACACGTTGTTCTAAAAGGAAATTCCCTGCATGGGTATAGCCCATATGTAGGTAAAAGGAAAATTTTTATGGTTGTGGTGACTATACCATGATATAGAATCTAGGTGTCACTGTGTATCCTTTGTAGATAGAAATCAAGCCACACATAGTTTTAAAAGTATCCTCCCTATATAGTTCTAACCCATGCATAGGGAGGGGCATTTTTTGAATAGTGGTTGGACAAGGATATAGGCTCCTGGCATCACTACGTATCCTGTGAGTGAAGGAATAAAGCCACACGTAGTTCTAAAAGTATTCTCCCTACATTTTATTGGTCCATACGCAAGGATAAGGGGGTTTAAAACCATTATTTCAAGGGATCGGGCCTATCATGTACCTTTACTCTTTATTCGTGCAGGGGAAATCCCTTACCACCATTCCTAAGATCACGTGATCTATGCTTGGTGTGAGAAAAAAGGAATAGAATAAACTTCTATCAAAATTCAAAGGCAGTTGAAGGTATAGTAGATACATTTTGTATCATGTGGAGACTGAACTAAGATCTAGGATCGAAGCATCTCCACATATCCCATTGATATAGGGAAATCAAGTTATATGTAGTTCTGTGAAGAGAACCATGTAGGTCTGGCCCATACATGGAGAGGTGGAATTTTGTTTTAGGGTGGTGGTGGATGGGTCTGGGAAATAGAGTCTAGGCATCACTGTGTATCCTATGTGGACAGGAATTAAGCCACACGTAGTTCTGGAGAAAGAGGGTTCCCATGTGGATCTGACTCTCACATAAGAACATGGGAATTTTATCTTTCCCAAGAACAGATCTGACCCATGTATGAAGAATCATTTATTGGAACACAATGATCCCTATATAGTTTCACATCATGTGTTTAGGATGGTAGATACCATACAGTTTAACGTCATGTGGTAAGGACGATTTTTTCATGCAGTTTAACATCATACGGTGAGGATGTATTTATCCTGTAGTTTTAATTCATGAAATTAGGATGTAATATCATGAATTTTTTCATCATGTGATCAGGACACATTATCTTGAAGTTTTTCATCATGCAGTCAGGATGAATTATCATGCATTTTTTCCTCATATGATCAGGACACATTATCATTGGATACATGAAATATTTCTTCAAGAACCTTGAATTTTTGGGAGATGTGGTGAGCTTCCTATCCATTGAAATTAATTCATATGCTCCATTTTAGTAGACCTTGTATATGAAATATGGTTCATCCCATTTTGGATCCAATATTGGAGGTTTCTTCCCCATGTATCATTGGGGTTTGGAGGACCAAAACCATTTCTCCTTCGAGGAAGGACCAGAGGCAAACCTTTTTATTCAAGTCTCATGAAATCTGGTTTTGGTAAACTTCCAAATGGTGAAAAGTGTGCAATATTTTCCCATCCCTTCACTCCAACTCATTGATCCACTTTTGGGATTACTCATTTATGTATAGTTGATCATAGATAGCAACGCGAAGTGATGGTAGTTGAACTTCGATGGGTAGAACCATCTTTGTCCTGTATATTAATGAGTAAGGGGTTGCTTAAGTGGTTTTGTGGGTCATGGTATGGTAATCCCATGGAGAATGTATGATCTTATCCAGACATGATTTCTTGTCCTTGTATATCATCTTCTGGAGTATATTGGATCGGGTCTTATTAAAGGCCTCTATCTGTTCGTTGGTTGATTCATGGTAGTGGGATAAACAGTTGGCTTTGATACCATACTCCTGATATAATTTTTCCAACTCAGTAGAGTAGAAATTGGTACCATTGTCTATTAGTATTGTATGATGGACACCAAATCTGGTGATTATATTGGCTTTCACGAAGTTGACGATGCTTCTTGCCCCGACCTATTTAAGGAGTAAATCTTCTACCCATTTAGAAAATAATTCGGTCACTGTGAGGATATACTTGAATTTTTTGGCTGTGGAGGGAGGTTATGGTACCACAACATTTATTCCTCATGTGTAAAATGGTTAGGAGCACTTGGTTGTGTGAAGTGAATCTAGGCCCACAATGAGATCCAAGTACTCCACTTCATTGTTTGTGCACCCTTAAGATAGGATGAAAGGATAGGGAAGTACTACCTTTTACAGAGATATGATTATGACTTCTAGCCCCACTTTTTTTATCTTGGTGTCTTCCATCCTTTTTTCATCAGGATTTTGGATTCTCCATCAAAATGCATCTCTCATTTTTTGAATTCCTTTTGAACAGGGAATACTTCTTCATTGGGTAATTCAACATCCAATGGGGTGATCTCTACCAAAGGGTGCTCTGATAGAAAATCTACTAATGGTTGGACTTTTATGGATTTTTTAGGCACAAACCTTATATCAAATTGTTATAGTATGACCTCCCACCATGATAGGCATCCGATAAACATTGGATGGCTAAGAATATACTTGAGCGGGTTTCTACGAGAGACCAAATGGAACTCGTGGTGCTATAGGTAGTGCCTTATCTTTTGTACTATAAATATTAGGGCTAGGAAGCTCTTATAGATATTCAAATAATGTGACTCATCATCGATCATGGTTCAATTGAGATAATAGAGACTATTCTCGCTACTAGTGTCATTATTTTTCATGAGGAAGATGCCTAAGGATCTCTCCATGGTGGTCACATATATAATTAGTGGTATTCCTTCAATGGGAATCATTAGAACTAGAAGAATCAATAGATATTTGTTAATTATGTCAAATTATTATTAAAATTCATCATTCCATTGATATTCGACCCCCTTTTTCATCAACCCGGTGAAGGGAAAACATTTGACTGCAAGGTTAGATGTGAAACACTAAATGTAGTCTATATGTCCTTGAATTCCTCTCAAATATGTGAGGTTGTGAGGAGGTGACATTCCAAGTATATCCTTCTTCTTATTGGGGTTAACTTTGATGTCATGTTGGCATACAACAAAGATGAGTAATTTCCCTGAGGTAACACTGAAAGCATATTTTAAGGGGTTCAATTTGAAGATGGTTTCAAAGTCTTCCAAGTGTTTTAATCATTATCATGATTTAACCACCAAATCATCAATGTATCATTTGATTAATCTTTCCAAGAAAGGTTTGAGTATGTGATGCATGGTTCATTGATATGTGGTTCCAACATTATTCATGCTGATAGGCATTACCTTGTAGAAAAATACTCCTTGGGGGCCCTGAAGGCGGTGACCTCTTCATATTATAGGGCCATTAATATTTTATTGTATCCTGAATAGTCATCCATGAAGAAGAGAGACTGATATCTGACAGTTTCATTGATCATTAATTTTTTAATTGGGACTTGGAAGTCATCTTTCAAACAGTGCCAATTGAGATCCATGAAGTCAATGCAAACTATGTTTTTCCCATTATTCTTTTCCATGAGGAAAATATTAGTCAACCAGATGGGTTATTAGGCCTCCCAAATTAATTTTAATTTCATGATCTTGTTGAATTCATCCTCTATTTTGGTAGCATGTGTCGGTTTCATCCTTCTGGTGGCTTTCTTATAGACACGATGATCTTTTGGCAATCCCAAGTGGTGAGTGGCCACTTCGGGATCAAGTCCTATAATTTCTGTTTATTTCTAGGAAAAAACATCTCAATTATACTTTAGGAATGAGTTATAGACCTCTTTCTCTTCAGAAGATATGGCTACACAGATTAGAGTAGGCCATGAGTCTTCTTCAGTACCCAGGTTTATTTCTCTGAGTTCATTAATGCTGGTAGAGACACCCTCCTCAAATACTGGAGGGGAATCCATAAGGTATTCTTTTTCTTCCTCTTCCTCATCTTAATCATCTTATTATTATTCTAATGGAGAAAAAATTACTGATATGAGCTCTCTAGAGTTGAGAGAAGAGTCATAATTTTGGAATTTAGAGGATGAGGTGACTTATTCTAATCTGAATGACAGTAAGGAATCTTCTAGAGAGAATGGAGTGAGGAAATGAAAAATTTATTCTTTCTCTTTTACCTTAATGGGTGAGGAATAGATCATCTAGATCCCTGCATATGGATTGAGGGAATTTCCATTCTAGAATTCACCATTGTTTTGGGAGCTAGTATAACTCTCAACACTGTAAGGCTCAGTGGCCATGCCTAAAATCATGAGCACTATTGTACATGCTTCTGAATTTGGACTCATGCACTCCACTTGATTGATAGGTAATATATATTCTTAACTAAGCTATCTTAAGGGGTCTTTAGGAACAATTTTCCAACCATTTAGAGTGGTGATCTAATCAATCCTATCAACTGAGGGTTTCCTCCCTTTCTACTCATAAAATCCTACATCGATATAGTGTTACTCACAAGATTCGAATGGGGCCTTATCGGTGTGAAATTTTCCTCTCTTTATATTGGTGCGATATTCGACGCATTGATGGTATGATGAGGGAATCACTGCATGCTGATACAACTAGGGCCTTCCTATAAGGACGTTGAAGTTTGTGTTTTTTCGGACCACCAGAAATTACGAGTCGGCCACAAGGTCACCAAATCAAGTTTTGTTCTTGATTTGGCCCAATGGATTCTTCTCACTTTTATCATAGCCCAACAGGGTTGTAGTGCAGGGTCTTGGACTATCCTCATTGCAACCCATCCAACAAAGTGTTCATAATGGAATGATATTAAATCCAAAGCCATTATTGATGAAGACTTTTTGGATATTGAAATCATTTGTCTTTCCAGAAAAATATAAGGGTTTGATGTATCCTTGTATAATGGAATCTTCATCTCAATCTATAAAGGATATAATCACATGGAATTTTTTTAGATCGGTCTTTATTCGATAGACTTCAGTAGTGGTTACTTTGGCTTTAAACTCCTAGGGTCTTAGCAAAGCTTCTATAAGTGCTTCTCTAAGATCTTTTGAAAAATTTAGGGCATACAAGATTGAAAACTTAGCTGGTGCTGAAGCCAATTGTTTCATAATTTCATATTTCTGATCTAAAGGTCAGAGCTTCCCAACTTGGGGATTCTATTTCAAAAGCTCTTTAGGGGTGTGAGCGTTGGATGAATATGTACTGGTCACTGAGAAAGAATCTAGTGGAACTTCTATAATTTTGAATTTGGCTGCATAGGTCTGACTATATGTCATGGGTTATTAGACATTTTTTCTTCTTTCAGTAGATATTCCAGGATGATTAAGCTAGAGTGTCGTCTGGTAGGGGTAGGAGAATTTTTATGTTCTTGTTGGGTTCGTTGAAGGGCTCTTCCATGATTTTCTACAACATTGACAGTTTGAGAATGAGTGCAGCTAGGATTTGGGTTTCTTCCATGAATTTATCTTCCTGAGTATTCTTGGATTCTGTGACCTCTTCTTCTAGCTCTCCAATTGGATGTGGGGAACTCAGGTTCATATACATACTCTTCATTGGATAACAGATCCACTAAGTGAATGAAATTAATGGAGCCAGAGATTAGTTCCTCATCTGATAATGGATCTTCTTGAATAACTTTCTCTGTTGGTACCATTTGGTGGAGCGGTGTTCCTCTCTTCAGATTTGATGGCATAAAATCTGAGAGTGTCAAATCCAGCTTTGTCCTTGGTGAAATTTTGTCTTATTGCACTCAACCCAACTACTTCTTGGAGGATTTTAGAACCAAGGATGTCAGTTGTGTTGCATGAAAATCTTTCATGGGCATATTCAGTTGCTTCAACTAGGCTTGGAGCATTCCATGGGATCTATTTATTATTTTCTAAGTCATCCAACTATCAAAATTCGATTCCCTTTTATTAAAAAAAATTGCAGTCCCATCCTTCATCCAAGTTTGTGGTGGAAACATATTCCACATGTGCTATTGGTGGTTGACTTCCACAAAATCTACAATTCTTTGTAGGAGGTCCCTGAAGATGAAACACTCTTTAATTGTGTGTCCTGGTATCTGGTGGAAGGGACATTAATATGACTGGTTTTCGAGACCTACTTCATCATCCCTCTTTGGCTCTGGTAAATGGATCAAGTTTCAATTCATGGTGGCTACAAAGTAGCCACAGACTTGTTCATATCTAAATGAGTAAAATTTATTCCTTAGTTTCTATAATTTATTTCTCATAAGTCCCCTCTACTTGTCTTTATGAGGTGGAGTATTATGTTGACATTTATGGGGCTCTGTACGATTCGGTGCAGGACTTGGATCTAGGTCTAGTCCATGGGGTAGCTTAAGCATAATGTAAGTCGCTTCATCTATTACCAATTTTTTCCTAGGGCTTATGGGGATGCCCAAGACTTAAGATTAGTCTATTGTAAGGAATCCTCTATCCTTTGATAAATGGTAGATAAATCCCAAAATCCAATCATATATTTTAAGATTAGTCCATTATAAGGATTAGTCTATTCCAATTGTATCAGAGCACACCACCCTTCCATGGCCTCCAATAGAGCTTCCAATGACTCAATGGTATTCATGATCCCTTGATGTGTGTCTTATTGAACCTGAGCATGGGAAGGCACAATAGGGGAAAAAATGGTCGGGTTGGTGTTGTTGGAACTTAGGGTGGATACTCGACTGGGGGTAGCCTTTGTGGATTTTCTGGAATTTATTCTAGTTGTTACCTTAAAGGATGAAAATATTGATATCTTATCAGGATTTGATTCATGTATAATGATGGTCCTAGTGCTACCTTGTAATATATTTTCATCCTTGATTCATTTTCTAGGATGAGACCTTGTGGCAGAGGCACACCTGCTATAAAGGTATGTTTCAAGTCTACCGAGGGAACATATCTGATCAGATGACTTCCTCAAAGCAGCTCAGCATTGATTCACATCAACTCTTTTATTTATTCCTCTTGTCAAACGAATCTCTCTTTGAGCATTAGGGACTTGTTCTCATTGCAGGGAGGTGGGTCATATATGACTTTTTTTGTTCTTCTGGTTGTTGGGGATTTGAAAAAGTGATAGTGAGGGATTTACCAAGGGAGAACCCAGATTTAGGGTAGCCCTCTAATTCTAGGTGTGAACACCTACAGGTTTGGGGTGGATCAGATTCTAGGTAGAACCATCTTCTATCTGTTCGTCTGCATTTGCATTATTTTCGATGTGGTATGTAGTATTTATGTCAATGACAATCACTAATTCATAATGCATAGTGGATGTTATACCAGTTACTTTAGAGTAGGAGGGTTTTTTGCATCCTTTATTGAATTTTCTCCTTCCATTCACAGATCCTATTCAACTTTTTTAGTGAAGGGTAACTCAGTGGGAACCCTTATATGACCTTTCTATACACCTCCCTTATGGGGGAAATGAATCACGGGATGAGATGAAATGTGTGGTATCTCTATTTTTTGTCCTCCCTAGGTGGTAAAATACTGACATCCACTAGGTGGGAAATAGAGGTAAAAATGTCCCCAACCTTGCAAACTGGTGTTTCTCCCATTCCTCTATTACTATTCCTCAGCCCGGATTTTTTGGTCTTATGGGAGAATTTTTTATTAAAAATTCCCCCATACCTAAAGGCTAGTGCTAATCTCATACTGTGTTCATTGTTGCTACTATTTTTTCTTTCTTGATCTCACACATTCCCATTCGAGGGTGAGCCAAGTATGGTGTTGGGTCTACACCTGAATTATTTTATTCTGAGGGAATTAGTATTTCTTGATGATTACATTCCCTTATGTGATAATCCCACTGAATATTCTTAGTTTCCTATTTTAGGAGTTTTTAAATGGCTTGTTCTCATCAGGCTTGAAACTTTTCAGACTTACTTAATGTTGGTTCTTGTTGAGAATGTTTCCTTTCCTAAATAGGGATTTCATTTGACCGTCATCTTGGGATAATGACATTACAGGATTTCATTTCCAATGGGTTCTTCTAGACAAGAAGTTGGGTGAATTAAAATGCTCTATACTCTCCCCAACCCCAGATATGAACACCAGACGGTGCATCACCGATTAGGCAACACAACTTGGGCAGCGAGTGGAGGCAGACCAGTTTGAGATCTTTCTTCCACCTCTCAGATTGTGTACATCATGCAGATAGAAGATCTTCTAGGTAAATTTGATAGAAAATATCCCACAATATATTAACATGGTCTACATACCCGTTATAGGGTAACTACTTTGATTTTAGATGGTATATATTTGTCCAGATATTGAGATTAATGTTATGTATGAATTTCAAAAAGCACGGCCGGTTGTTTCTTATCAACCATTCAAAGTTCTAGTGCTCTGCTAATGTGTATAGCAGCACTCAGGTCGAATCCTCAGCGATGATACTTTTTAATAGTCGATTATTTTTAGTTGATTGTATTCTGATTGGGGGGTTTGTTTGCAGAGCTTATGAAATGATTTATTGATTAAGATTGATTTAACAAATTGATAAATATTGGGCTGAGTTCATCATTAGGTATTTAAGCTTGTGATATCCTTGATCCTTGCTTTATATTACATTAAATTAACACCCATGTCATAAGTTGACGTTGATTGGAATTCCCAAGTGTTAAAGCTTTAATCCAAAACTTAAATTAACTTAAGGTTCTAATATTAATCATATCTTGTTTATGGTAGTGTATTTATGGTTCCAATAATCCATGGAAACCACTTGTTAAACAAAAAAAGTCATTAATCCATGACATGTTAAGTCCAACATACACAATGTTAATTCAAAGAATATTCATCGAGCAAAATCTCTCAATCGCTTAACATCCC
The DNA here is from genome assembly GCA_963277665.1 of Viscum album. NCBI lineage: Eukaryota > Viridiplantae > Streptophyta > Magnoliopsida > Santalales > Viscaceae > Viscum > Viscum album. The sequence goes on along the minus strand of OY728134.1, from coordinate 128,632,138 downwards.
TAAATTATAACTGAACTTAATGATATATTTACTCATCCATTGAAATTATTAATAATCTGGTTATAATTATTATGATGATAAATTAATAAGAGAAGAAAAATAAAGGGATAAGAAAAGAGTAGTGTGTCGAACACACACACGATCGTTGAAGAGAGTTAAAAAAGATTTTATATTGAATGAGGAAGCAAAAGAAGAGAAGGGGTTTTAACTTGATTTAAAATATTTTAATAACATTAATATTAAACTATAGAATTTGGATAATAATAAGAGATATTGAAGAAGAAACATTCATTAAAACATAATTACAAAAAACAAACACTTACACGATTACAAACGAACAACACAAAAGTAAATGAAAGGAATCAAATAGGAATGGCTTCTCAAGTAAAAACTTGTGTATCAAAGATCCTCCCAAGACTTTGTAAGATCCTTGGTTGTGCCAAACTATACTCCTTTTTCTATGAAATTCCAACCCTTTTGAAAGGAGAGGAGGGGATGTATTTATAGCCCAAGGTGGTGGACTGTTTTCATTCCAAAACTACCCTTCCACTTGGCTTGATGATTTGGACATTCAGACAGCTGAATATAGAGATATATACTTATTAAAAGTCATATATAATAATTTTTGTCGACTAATATCAAAATTTGGAGGCATTTGGACTTATAGATCCAAAGTTATGGTCGTTTTATTAAACAATGTTAATCTGTCTATTTCAATCCATACTTTTTAGAAGGCCAAAATGTGAATGGGTTTATAAATTGGAAGATGCCTTCAAATATGAACAATTTTTTCAATAAATTCGTCCACCTATATCTCATATTTCACACTAAAAATTATTATATTGATTTTATGAATACATCATGATCTATGTCATGAATAGTGTCCAGATTTTAATTTCCGGCCAGAATGGTGGGCTAGACTTCAAAGCATCATTTGGACCCCTTGTTCGTATAGTTTGACCTTAAAATTTTTATCCATGATTATTTTGGATAATAAATAACATATGGTGAAGTTTAATAAAATTTAGGCTTCGGGATTTAGACCAGTAACTCAATCATCATGGCTAGTCCAGTTTCTTCACAGTTTCTTTGGGTCTTCTTGTGTGGACCATATGAGCTACCAAATGGATGATTTGGCCAAAGGTTCCTTATAAGGAAATGTTGGAATTTGAGTTAGGAACCCTAAAAAATAAGAATCATGAAATTTGGATAAGTAGGGTGATATCTATAATTAAAATATTAAACTGACTCGATTTTATTAATTCAAATAAGGCTCAAAAATTACATTTAATATTAAAACATTAATATTTCACACAAATTATGCACATTTTATATAAAATAATTAAAGATAGTATATAATAAGTTATGAAATTATTAATAACATCAAATCTCCCACAATTTGTCTTGTGCATTTACTCATGTACAACAAATATAAAAAATATTACAGAATCATTTTCACTCACCAACAAGTATTAAAATTTTGTTTTCCCCACTCAGGGAAGGTTTATACAATTTCACTCATCCATATTGAATTCCACCAAAAAATTTTATAGAAAAAATATTCCAAAAATAATTCATTTTTTCATGCCCAAATTTATAAATGGAAAATGGTGGCACAAAAAACTTACTCCTCTCAAGATGATAAAATTAGTTTATGGAGCTTCGCTCATTCACCAACCAAAAGTGAAAATCTTAGAGTTTGTAAGAGCTCTCAACATCCAATACCTATCCTAAAGTGAAGAATAATCAAGAGGTATTTTTAAGGGGTTTTCTATGGCTATGGGATGGTAGGAATTTAATGTCCAAGAGAGAGAATAACTGGGGTAAAACACCAACATGGGTAAAACAATGCATAATTTTTTTTGAAATAAAACGTGGAAGGAAATGAAAATAAATATTTAAAAGGGAATGATTGTGTGAATAAAGACACAATAGAGAAATAAAATTTGAATAGGATGAGAAGATTAAATATTTACAAAACATAAAACTTATCCCAATGACATAAGTGTTCTTGTTTTTATTTTATTTTATTCTTTTTTTTAAGTTTAACTTGAAAAAGATCTCACACTCATATCCCAACCCATGATTCATATCCTCATGACACTAATTATAATAGTTATAACAAGATAAAAGGTTTAGGAAGAGAGATTTTTGACCTACCCAAGAAACAACCCTTTTTTTGTTCTTTTTTTATTGATTTTTTTTTTTATTTTTTTGAAAACTTATCAATAATATTTACAAAATTATATAAATGAAAGTACATTGAATTCCCAAAAACACACTGAATTACAACCTCTCCCTCACACTAAAATGGATTCTCTACCTCAATCATATGATAACATGTTAAAATCAATAAAGGGTACCCAAAATGAAATCCATCCCCCCCCCACACTTAAATTTCAAAAAATTATGCAATGAAAATCCATGTTTATATTGGGTGAGGAAAGGTATTGGGATTTTAATTTGGATATCAAAGAAAAGTTTTTCATAGGTTAGAAGGGGCTTTCAAAAGGAGGATTAATGTAAGGGAAATAGGAGGTTATTTGGCTATTGTGATTCTCATGTGGTTCAAAAAATGCCTCTATCATATCAATGCACACTAAAGTAGGAAATTCAGCTCAAAGGTCCACAAAATCAAGACTCACAAATGGGGGTTAAAAACACACATTTTGAAAAGATAGTCACAGGTGGCCTTGGCATGAAAGAAAATGGTGTTCCTCATAGGTGGGTAAAATCAGTTTCCAAATCAAAAATTGAGCGTTCAATTTTTTTTGGGTTTGACACAATACTCTTCATACAAATATATGATGAAAACAAAATATTTTTTAGATGAAACCATGTATTTTGACTCCCCAAAATGGTTGGAAAAAATGTGAAAACTGGATGGTGAGTAAGTATGACTTGTTTGGTTTTTTTTACATTTTTTTGTATTTTTTTTATTTTTTTAGTGTTTTTAAATTACACACCCACACAAAAGAGAAAGAGTAAATAAAAATGTGATGAGGAAAGTGGTAAAAAAATGAGAATGAAAGAGGAAAAAGAAGAAAGAGATATATATATATATAGAGAGAGAGAGAGAGAAGAGGATTTAAAGGGAAAGAGGTGCCCCCTCGTTTAGATTTGGTGGGTTGCCATCTCCATTCAGTGGTGGGCCAACTATAGAAGTTGGGGATCCAGTGGAAGTTGATTTTATTCTAGGATTGTGTGTCCTCCCATGGTGATGCTTTAACCGGTGTCCATTAATCGTGAATGTCCTGTTTGAAGACAGGTCTTGGACTTACACTACACCAAATGGGTAAACATGAGAAACAATAAAAGGACCTTCCCAATGAGAATTAAGCTTAGCTAGGTGAAGCCGAAATCAAGAGTTTAAAAGAAATATCTTTTCACATTCATGTAATATCTTTCTCAGGATGTGTTATTCATGGAGTACCTTAGCCTTTTCTTTGTACAGATTGGAATTCTCATAGGATTCAAGTCGAAGATCCTCTAGTTTAGCCAATTGCAACAATATTTCTTCACCAGATTTTTCACAGTCAAAATTACAGGTTTTCATATCCCAAAATGACTTATTTTGGATTTAAAATAGAAAATGAAGTGCTTTACCAAAAACTTGCCTAAAGGAGACATCCTAATGGGTGTTTTATAGGCAGTTAGATAAGCCCAAAGTGCTTCACCAAGTCTTTCAGGCCAATATTTTCTGGTGGGTTTTACAATTCTCTCAAGCACTCTTTTCACTTCTCTATTAGAAATTTCATACATTCCATTTTTGGGGGGATGATATTCAATTGAAGTTTTATGTACAACGCCATTCTTTTTCAAAATATATTCTATGGTTTTATTACAAAAATGGGTTCCTAAGTCACTTATCAAGGCACGTGATGTGCCAAATCTTTGGAAGATGTGTGTCTTTAAAAACTCACTAATAGTATGTGAATCATCCTTTCTAGGGGTTTGGCCTCAACCCACCTAGAAACTTAATCAACTTCAAGAATAATGTATGAGAATTCATTAGAAGGGGGAATGGTCCCATGAAATTGATGCCCCAAAAATCGAAGATCTCATAGAAAATTAAAGGCTTTTAGGGCATTTCATTTATCTTTGAAATTGTTCCAAACTTTTGGTAAGTGGGACATGATTGATAGAACTCATGTGAGTCCTTGAAGAGTGAAGGATAGAAGAATCCAGAGTCTAGGACCTTTCAGAAGGTCCTTTGTGGTCCAAAGTGGACACCACCAGGCATTTAGTGAAAAAATTATAAGATAGAAGAATGTTCATTTTCATCAACACATCTTCTGATTACCATGTCTGCCCCAGTTTTCCAAAGTTTATTATCTTCCCAAAAATAGAATTTTGAATCACTTTTCAACTTCATTTTTTGTTCTTTTGAAAAAATTTCTATAAAAACACCAGAAACCAAGTAATTTACAATTGGGGAATACCATGGTATTTTTGGAGTGAGAGATGAAAGGTGCTCAGTTGGAAATCCTGGATCAATTATTTTAGAATGATAAGAATTAAAATTTCTACTCAAGTTATTATCCACAGGGTTTTATTTTCCTGGTCTATCTTTGATTTCAAGGTCAAACTCTTAGAGAATTAGTATTCATATTATTAGCCTTGGTTTGGAATCACTTTTCTTAAGTAACAACTTTATAGTAGAATGGTCTATGAAGATGATGATTTTGGAACCTAAGAGATGGGGCCGGAATTTATCTATGGAAAAAACACTGCTAAAAGTTCCTTTTTAGTCACAGTGTAGTGATATTGAGTTTCATCAAATGTTTTTGAGGCATAATAGATGACATGAGGAATTTTTTCTCTTCTTTGACCAAGAACAGCCCCAACAGCTCTATCAGAAGAATCACACGTCAATTCAAAGGGTAAGGACCAATCTGGGGGTTGAATTATTAGGGTAGATGTAAGAGAAATTTTGATTTCAATGAAGTCTCTCTTGCAAACCTCATCAAAATGGAAAGTGACATCATTTTGGAGAAACTGAGTGAGTGGGAGGAAAATACCACTAAATTTATGGGTGAATCATTGATAGAAACTAGCATGACCGAGGAAGGAATGGATTTCTTGAACAGATGTGGGTTCTAGAAGTGACTGGATCACTTTAATTTTGGCAGGATGAAATTAAATACCATATTTTGATACTATGTTCCCTATAAAAATCCCATTTGGAACCATGAAGTGTCATTTTTCAAAATTTAACACAAGGTTACACTGGACACACTTTTTAAGTACTATAGAGAGTGATTGCAAGCACGATTCAAATGAATCGCCATAAATGGTAAAGTTATCCATGAATAATTACATGTCGTGTTCAATGAATTCAGAAAAGATACTCATCATACACCTATGGAATGTTGCAGGAGCATTGTAAAGGCCAAAATGCCTTCTCTTTTATTCATATATTCCAAAGGGTCATGTGAAAGTAGTCTATTCTTGGTCTTGAGGTGCGATTGGGATTTGGAAGTTGCTAGTGTATCCATCAAGAAAGCAATAGTGCGATTTTCTGTCTAATTGTTCTAGCATATGATCAAGGAATGGAAGAGGGTAGTGATATTTTCTTGTTTCAACATTCAATTTCATGTAGTCGATGCACACATGTTATTTTTTCTTCACTTGAGTTGTGACTACCTCACCATGTTCATTTGTGACAACAGTTATCCAACCCTTCTTAGGTAAAAATTGAATTGAACTAACCCATTCACTATCGGAAATTGGGTAGATAATACCATCTTGAAGAAGCTTGGTGATATCTTCCCTAACTACCTCAAGGATGAGTGGATTGTGTCTTCTTTGTGTTTTTCTAATTGGTTTGGATGATTCCTCAAGATGGATATGATGTATGCAAAGGGCAGGGTTGATTCCTGGTATGACATCTAGGGTCCAACCTAAGGCCTTTTTGTTTTCCTCTAACACCTGAACAAGTTTGGACTCCTCGGTTTTAGTAATTGAAGCAGAGATAATGACAGGATATGAGTGATCATGGAAAAATAATGCATATTTTAGTTGTTCAGAAAGAGGTTTTAGATTATTATCATCTCTCATTTTTGGGTTAGACAACTCATGAATGGAGGAAGGGACTTCAATTGCTTCAGATTCATTTTCCTTAATACTGTACAAGGTGGAGAAGTATAGATCAAAGTTGATGTGGGATTCAAGAGAGTTTTCAAGATCCTCTAGATTGATGGAGTCTATGAATGAGAGGTCAACATCAAGTTTACCATTTATAACTTAGTTAATAATGGTGTAGATTTCACAAGATCCTCTCTTGTTAGAACATGATGAACATGATGGAATGGGGTTCAATTGACTCTCAGAAGTTTCCTCAGAAGCATGGATTGAGAATGTAGAGTGATCCTCAGATGGGTATCACATGGCTTAAAAAATGTTGAACTTGACCAGTTGGTCACCAAATTCCATGGATAAGATGCCTGAATGAACACCAATATTGGTTCTCACTATCATTAGGAATGGTCTTCCAAGAATTAAGGGATATTGAGAATAGTTCATCTCACCTTCCATGTCAAGGACATAGAAATTAGTAGGGAAGATGAGATCATTCACACGAACAAGGACATCCTCGATTATACCCTCAGGACTAGCAGTGCTTCGATTGTCTAACTAAATGAGAACACCCATTGGATGTAAGGGACCAAGACCAAGGTTGGAGAAGATGGATTTGGGAGTGACATTAATTGAGGCTCCTAAGTCTATGAGTGCATCATCGAAGTTGGAACTTCCAATTTTGCATGGAACCGTAAAGGTACCTAGATATTTGCACTTTATAGGAATAGACTACTGGGTGAAAACATTTTCAAAGGTCTTAAGATTCGTCTTATAGGTACACAACTTCTTGAGAAACTTAGAAAAATTAGGAATTTGTTTTATGGCATCTAAGAGGGTAATGTTGACTTTAACACGTCTAAACATGTCGAGCATTTCAGGATCAGGTTCAAAGGAATTATTTTTCTTATAAATGTCTTGAGGAAAAGGAATTTGGTTCCTAAGTGGAATGTAAGGAGGTGATGGAATGACTTTAGATTCTTTTTCATGTTTCTTTTTCTTTTCATTTTCTAGGTCAACATTCAAAGGAGGGTTGGAGGACTTATCTTGAGGCATAGAAATTTTCTTCCCCAATCTAAGTGAAATTGCACTTACATTACCCTTGGGGTTGGGTAATGGTTGAGCTGGGATTTAGGAAGAATTTTATTGTTGTTACTAGCTCAGGTGGGATGAAAGTTGACCAATTTGTGTTTCAATGTTTTTTATGTTAGAATGGATAAAGGAGGAAAGATCTTCCACTTCACTTTCCCATGGTTTCTTGGAAGAAGAGGCTTGTCCTGGATTGGGGATTACCTTGATTTTGGTTCTTGGGAAAGCGATTTTATTGGTTTGGGAATCGGAAAGGCTCACTAGGACAGTGGAATCCAGGAGGAGGAAGAGGAGGATTGATCCTTTGAGGTAGAGGAACAAAAGGGTAAGGTTTTTGTAAGTTACCAACACCTTGACCATATTGGAATTGGTTTGGGTTTTTATGATGGTATTAAGGGGGATGATAAATGGGATTCTCATATCTCAAGTTAGGGTTATATGTAGAAGACAAGTTCTCAGAATAGGGTTGGTTGATGTTTTTAACAAATTGACCTAATTGTTGAGGGTTGGGGTTCCACTGAGCATATGTTGCATTGAGCTCCATTGGTCCGGATGAATTAGAGGGATCCTCTTGAAGTTGTGGAAATGTGTTAGTTGGATGGTATGGGGAGATACAGATTCCACAATTCTTGATAGGTCCAGGGAATAGTGATTGTGGAGAAGATGAGGTTGGGGCTTTGGTTGCCACAGCTAGTTGTTGCACAAGACCTGTAAGTTCACTTATCCACTCGGTCATCTTGTTGGGATCTATTGATTGAATATATTGGTATTCTTTGACTTGATCATGTGCTCGAGTATGGAATTTTTGTATTTGTATCCATGTTTCTTATGAGATCTCTTGCAGCTTCAAGAGTTTTATCAACAAGAGCACCACAACTTGCGGCATCAATGAGAGTTCTCTCCATATATAATAACCCATCATAGAAGTATTGGATCAAGAGTTGGTCAAGGATTTGGTGGTGAGGGCAGGTTTCCAAAAGATTTTTGAACCTCTCCCGGTATTCATGGAGTGATTCATTAGGGAATTGATGAATACCACTTATTTCCTTTCGGATATAAGCAGTATGAGAAGCAGGAAAGAATTTCTCTAAAAAGATTCACATCATATAATTCCATGTAGTTATGGAACCAGGAGGAAGGTAATAGATCCATGACTTAGCAGTGTCATCTAGGGAGAAAGGGAATGCTAGAAGTTTGATTTTTTCCTCATAAACCCCTTGAGGCTTCATGGTAGAGCACACCACTTGGAACTCTTTAAGGTGGAGATGTGGATCCTCACCGGCTAGCCCATGGAAATGAGGAAGAAGATGAATCAAACCCGATTTCAGTTCAAAGTCAGCCTCTATGTTTGGATATTTAATACCAAGAGGTTGGTAATTCATATCAAGGGTAGCAAGTTCTTTTAGTTTTTATTCTCTAGTATTGTCCATTTCTAATTCAACTGGTTGGACAAGGACTGGTTCTTGAATTATTTGATTATCCTTAATGTTCCTCCTAAGTTGGTGAAGAGTTCGCTTAATTTCAAGGTCAAACAAATCTAAGGGATTTTTTTGGAGGATATGGGGCATTCAGATAGATGTTGGAATAAATTAGAAGATGGGGTTTTCTTTGTGTTTTTTCAGTTTATGATTTTTATGAAAAGGTGGGTTTTTCTTTGTGTTTTTTTTCAATTTTTTTCAATTTTGTTTTTTTTATTTTTATTTTTTACAATAACCAAGAACTAATGACTACATAAACCACTATCTCTATAAAAAACTCCCTTTTAAAGCGTGTCTTATTATCACCTATTGACTGTTCAAAGTTATGTTGCTCTGCTAATGTGTATAGCAGCACTCGGGTCGAATTCTCGATGTTGATACTTTTTAATAGTCGATCATTTTTAGTTGATTGTATTCTGATTGGGGGTTTGTTTGTAGATCTTATAAAATGTTTGATTGATTAAGATTGATTTAAAAATTTAATAAAGATTGGTGTGATTTCATCATTAGGTAGTTAATCTTGTGATATCCTTGATCCTTACTTTATATTTCATTAAATTAACACCCATGTCACAAGTTGACGTTGATTGGAATTCCCAAGTGTTAAGGCTTTAATCCAAGCCTTAAATTAACATAAGGTTCTAATATTAATAATATATTGTTTATGGTAGTGTATTTATGGTTCCAATAATCCATGTAAACGACTCGTTAAACAAAACAAGTCATTAATCCACGACATGTTAGGTCCAACATACACAATGTTAATTCAAAGAATACTCATCGAGCATAAGCTCTTAGTCTCTTAACATTCCTAAATTATAACTAAACCCAATTAAATATTTACTAATCCATTGAAATTATTAATAATATGGTTATAATTATTATGATTATAAATTAATAAGATAATAAAAATAAAGGGATAAGAAAAGAGTGGTGCATCGAACACACACACGATCATTGAAAAATGATAAAAAAAGACCTTCGATTGAATGAGGAAGCAAAATAAGGGAAGGGGTTTTAACTTGATTTAAACTATTTTAAGAATATTAATATTAAAATACAGAAATTTGATGATAATAATAGATATTGAAGAAGAAACTTTCATTAAAATATAATTACAAAAAACAAACACTTACATGATTACAAATAAAGAACAACACAAAATTAAATGAAAGGAAGCAAGGAGGAATGGTTTCTCAAGTAAAAAATTGAGTATGGAAGATAATCCCAAGACTTTTTCAGAGAATTTTTCATGAAATCCTATCCTCCTTTTCTCTGAAATTCCAACCCTTTTGAAAGGAGAGGAGGGGATGTATTTATAGCCCAAGGTGGGGACTGTTTGCGTTCCAAAACTATACCTCCACTTGGATCGACTATTTGAACATCTATAAAGCTGAATATAGAGATATATCCTTCTTAAAAGTTGTAGATAATAATGTTTTTAGACTAATATCAAAATTTTGTGTAATTTGGACTTATGAATCCAACGTTATGGTTGTTTTATTAAACAATGTTAATCTGTCCATTTCAATCCATACTTTTTAGAAGGCCGAAATGTGAATGGGTTTATCAATAAAAATATGCCTTCAAATCTGAACACTTTATTCAATAAAGTATTCCACCTATATCTACTATTTCACAGTGAAAAATCTTATATTTATTTGATGATTACATCATGATATATGTCATGAATAGTGTCTAGATTTTAATTTCTAGACAAAATGGTGTGCTGGACTTAAAAGCATCATTTGGGCCCCTTGTTCGTGTATTTGGACCTTAAAATTTTTATCCATGATTATTTTAGATAATAAGGAACATATGGTGGATCTTAATAAAATTTTGGCTTCGGGATGTAGACCAGTAACTCAATCATCATGGATGGTCCAGTTTCTTCACAGTTTCTTTGGGTTTTCTTGTGTGGACCATATGACCCTCCAAATGAATGATTTGGACAAAGGTTAATTATAATGAAATGTTGGAATTTGGGTAAATAATATTAAAAAACAATAATAATGAAATTTGGATAATTAGGGTGATATTTATAATTAAAATAGTAAACTTCCTTGATTTGATTAATTCAAATAAGGCTCAAAAATTACATTTAATATTAAAATATTAATATTTCACAAAACTTAGGCACATTTTATATAAAATCAGTAAATAGAGTATATAATAAGTTATTAAAATATTAATAAAATCAATTCCTCAGACAACTCTTTCGGTATGTCGAACTGAGAAGTGGTTGTGGGCCAAAACATAACCGATATGCCATCCGTGACTAATTTACTTCTCACAAACAATATATCATTTTTCTCATTTTCTAGATACTCCTATACTTTTTTCTAACAAACTTGAATGCTTCTTTATGTTTTTGTTCCAATAAATGGATCTAGTAGGAATCTCATCGATATATGAACGGTTCAGAGGTGGCTCGAAAGATGAACGTGGACCTAGACCGTCTTTTGACTAAGAAATGATGCCACTTGTCATAGATAGAGTATCTAACATGTATGACTCCATCTTTCCAAGTGCCTAAAAATATGAGGTTTTTCTCATGTATGGCTCACTAAGGGGCGGAGATTCTTTCCAGTGGGAATGTTGACTGTGGGGAGGACCTCCATAGCCGATGTCGTGGTGATGAGGACTACCATCATGGCTTAGTATCCGACTGTAGGGAGAAGTTTTACAGATTATACCCTGGGTAGGACCTTTAGGGAGGACCACAATAAGGGGAGTACCTTCTTTCTTCTTGATGTCACTACGGGGAGGGCCTTCGTAGTGACTGCCATCATGGCGAGGGCTACATCATTGCAAGATTTCTGACTGTAGGGATAATATTTGTAGTCTGAATCCTTGGGAGGACCTTCAGGATGAACTATAAGAAGGGGAGGACCTTCTCATTGCTTGATATCACTATGGGTAGGGACTTCACAATGACTTCCATCATTAAGGGGACTACCATCATAGCTTGAATTCTGACTTTAAGGAGAATTTTGTAGCATATACCCTGGGGAGGACTATCTGGGTGGACGATAGAAAGGGGAGGACCTTATTGTTATCTGATCTTATGGTTAGAGGGAGGGATACCATGACACTCATTAAGATATAGGTTCTCATGATTGATCATTTCATACTGATGAAATAATCCCTCGTGGATGCTCTGAGGAGGACCTTCAGAACTACTGGTAACAATATTGTAGGGCGGACCTTCGCAATTGCTACTGCCAATCTCGTAATTTTTTAATGGTTTGACCTGATCTTGAGTATATATTGATAGGTGTTTGATGGAATCAATAACTCCATCTTCCAGCAGAGCGAGATCATGAATGTTTCATTCATTTTCCAATTATCATTGTCATGTTTTATTTTTGGGGACTCTTTTACGGGAAACTAGGGCCGCCTGCTATTGGTAGCAGCCTTCATATTCAAGTTCCTATTTTTTTGGTCCCCTTAATGTCTCCAGGATATTCTAACAAGAATCTTGACTTCTAACAGGGATATATTTTTGTCCAAGAGTGTCCATCGTGGTGTACTTGTGTCCCCCAGTTGGAAAAGGTGTTTTTCCCTAATCAGGTAGTCCTTTTATTGTAGAATATGTCTATCGACTCTCATAGACTAGAGAAAGGATGTAGTTCTACTCTGGAGTGAGTATATTTCTTGTGGATGAGTCACCCCACTTGGGGAGATGGGGTTGTGGGCCCAACTCCTTGCTATTGCCGCAAACACGATCACATCTTGACATATCTAGCGGATATGATCAGGAATTAATTTTTGATCCTCCATCATTTCCAAAATGTTTTGAGATATATTTTGGTTGGAATGGGGATAAATTCACATTCCAATGTCGGAAAAGAAATTTATACCTACTCTGGTCCTCCATGTTCTATCAGTGGGTACTGGGAGTTCTCTTGTGTCGGTACAGAGGAACAATTCTACCCCTGGTTTATAGCTGGGATACGCCATCTTTTTTCTCCAGATTCCATCTTATTTGACTGGTGGGATTCACATTTGTGAGCAAGAACTTGCATCTTCTCATTTTCCATTGTATTTGTCTCACGGGCTTAATATGCAACCGTAGGAATTTGACTCTACTTGTATTTGATTTACATCATATTTGAATGATGGGTTTGATATGAGGGATCATAAATTTGAATCTTTCCATAATTGATATCCATTGTATTAGACTGGTGGGCTTCATATTCATTGGTAGGGATGTTCACCTGCCTATAGTTTTTCATCCTATTTGGATGACAGGCTTCATGCGTACTGGTAGGGATTTTTATCTCTCTAAAATTTTCTGTCCTATTTTCACCGTGTGACTAGAGAGAATTTTTTTTATTTTTTAATTTCTCATAACATGCCACCATATTTTTTTGGTGGGATTCATAAGAGTGAGTAGGGTGTGCATCTGCTTGTAGGCTGCCACCATATTTTTGTGGTGGGCTTCAGAAGAGAGTCAGGATTATATATCTGCCCATAGTATGTCACTTTATTTTCATTGTGGATCTCTTCCTTAGGAACTATGGTGATGAAACACTCCTGGTTATATGTTTTCCATCCTTTTTTGGCATCCCAAAGAACCTGTGATCGTTGAAATTCAATAGGATCCCTCAGTGTGGTACTCTCTTTAGAACAAGGATAATGGGTCACATAGCGTTGGAGGTGGCGTCTTATAGAAGGGGACCTTGAGTGAGACCCCTATGCAGTAGGGATGAAGTCAAGGGTGACGACTTCATCCACCTATCTAAGATTAGGTAGGTACTCATTGTCATGTTCTAAGGTCAGGCTCCTGAAATAATTGGAGACAAGTAGAGGATCCTCCCGGTTCTGGACTTCCGACTGCTGGTGAATGGGAGGCCGACTCGATTTTATGGCCTGGAGGGATTTCCTTGCTGCCTCCATGGTGGGGAGAGTACCGTTTTTATGGTATGTTATGATCAAAGCATTTGAAACCCATCATTGAAGGCGTTGGGTGGGTTATGGTATTATGTTTTTCATTGAGGCTCAGTCCATCGGCCTCTGAGTGGCGGCTCCCTTTTTCCCTCACGCAGATAGGGTTTCCTCTCGGAAGATTTCTCCTCCCCTCCTTCGAGCTGACCCAGCGGTCTTGGCGTCGGCTGCTGGCTCTTGGTGCGATGTCAGCACGCCTCAGCGGTGCTCCGGTGGCATCTGGTTTTGAGATCTTGGCTCGTCGGTGCTCACCACGGCGCAACTCGGCGATGGTATCACATCGCTTAGATGCGGATTGGTGTCGGATTTGGTATCTCTTTTCAACAGCGGTGTGGCCCATCTGCAGATCAGGCAGCTTTTTTCTGGTGTTTTTGGTGTCATATTTGGGCAGTTCAGAGGGGGGGAGATCTTTTCTAGTTCTGGTTTTTGAAGGTGGTTTTGATGATTTGGGATTTTGTGTTTCTGTTTGTTGGATTTGTTCTGGAGGTTCGGTTTATGCAATGTGGTGTTGCGGCACCTGCCGTAAGGGGAGGAGCACCGCTAGGGTTTCTCTCGGTCCTCCGTCTCCATCCCGGATCGGCTCTGCTCCTCTTCCATTGCTTGGCGGTTCGAGGTGGCGGTCTTTTTGCTACGAAGGCTCTGTTTTGTCTCACCTTGCATGCACTAGTGTCTGTCTGGCGGCACAGTGTTGAATCAATGCCTGAGCCCTTTCCTCAGCGGTTCAAGAACGACTCCTTGTTCACAGATCTGGGCATTCTGAGTTTTATTGTAGTCTTCGTGAATGTTTCGGACAGAGGTGATGGGATGTTGTGCCTATGCGGTTTGGTTCTGGTTTCCCTCTGGTGGGGAGGATGTGACGGCGATGGTGAAGGTGTCATCTCTTGGAGTTCCGAGGTGATGTGTTAATAGATCCTGTGGCTGTGGATGTGGTCCTTATTTGGTTTTTTTCATGTTTATTCGTCTATTCTTGGGTTTCGATCCTATTTCTGGAGTGGTTTTTTGGTGTTTGAGTTTGTATTTGTGAGTTGATTTCTTGTTGTTGGACGATTTGAATAGGGATGACGGTGAGCTGGACTTTGGTTATCAGCTTGAGATGACGACGACGGGCATCGGTGAAGCTCCTTGGTGTTCTGGTTGATGCGTATTTGTTAGTCTCCTCAGGTGTGTGTCCTGAGGCTCTTGATTCGTGATGTTGCAGGTTGCGGGTGATCCCGTGCTTTGAGGCCAACGCATGGGTTCGCAGCTCAAGGTGTTGCACGGTTTCCACCTGTTTTGAATTGATCTTTTAAATTTTGAATTGTATGTTGCATTGTGTCTGTTGTTTTGATGGTTGTACTCTATGGGTCCCGGATACCCTTAAACCAGCTTTTAGAAAATGAAAAAAAATGATTTTCAGGCAGGCATTGAGGGCTTGGCTGCCTGTGAAGTTGCGGACATGAGTGTCTAAGAGAATTTTTCGGATTCCATTGGATTGAAGGAAGCTCTACAAATTACCTACAATATATATGATAATTACATACAAAAAAACCCCATAAAAGTAGCATCTCATGATCACATGTATAATTGATGATCTTGTTTGACCCTCTTTCTTTTGGGTGTGAAAGGGGCCTAAGGTGAGGTAATGTCACCAACTTGGCTAAGGATTCACATCAGGTTCACCATTTTTGTTTTGACCCAAATCACATCATACCTAAGAATGAAAATGGTATAATGCATACTGGGCAGTATATCTGTTTTATCTTATGAAGGAGGTGCCACATTTATGTGGTCCCAACAGTTGATTATAGGAGGTTAAGTGTTTATGCAATCAATCCATGTTGGGTGAGACATCTTCATATGGTCTCCAATGGGTTTATTCATGGAGAGTGACCCCCTTATCCATGCTTCGTGAACCTTCTTTATAAAAGCAGGTGCTCATTATATGATTTGGTCAACGACACTTAATGAATAAAATTGGTAGAGAGTATGGGAACTCAGTCTCATCGCACCCTTTTGGGGGGAATTATTACCTATTCTTGGAATATCTTATAGATTAATTTATGTTCATAAGTTCATGAATCCTTGGTTCATTCCCAAGCATGTGTCCGTGGATTACTCCTAGGTCGCAAGATCAACCATAAATATGCATGGGTTTGGAATCTCCTGTATGTATCTGAGGTTCTTACTTAACGTTAGCCTCCTATTAGAAAGACCATGAATTCCTCGGTTGTTCACTAAGACAGTGTCGGTTTTAAGCCATATGGAATGGCACTCTAGATTTTATCATCATCCAGGGCGAAGGGAATCATTTCAATATTGGGATCAATATTGCAAGATAGGCTTCCTACATATTCTCATGAGAGGAATCAAAACCCACATAGTTCGACATCGCTTTACTGGACATGTCACCTTTTAAGTTCATGTGACCAGGACCTGACCATGCAGTTTAATGTCATGTAGTAAAAGAATTAATGAACTGGCGTGAATATGATATCATCGGTCTTGAACCTTAGGGAGGTTTCCTATGTATCTCATCTAATTAGGAATCAAATTCCATGTAGTTATGAAAGCTGGGGATTACGTATAGAAGATTCCTGTTAAAGGGGGAATGATTTGGGGCTTACATCCAGAGGGAAGGACCATTTGATCTCGGTCCTTAGCCAAGCATCCTACATATCCTGTTTAGAGCAGGAATTGGAGTTCACATAGTTCAATTGTCGGGTTTATCATGTGGAAACCATGATCTCTACTAATCTATAATCTCACATGAGTCATGATTGGTGTGAGAAACAAGAGGAATTAGTATATCTAGTAAATAATTCACTTTCCCCTCTCCACTATTGGAAAAGGAATAGGACGATAGTGGGAGAGGCCTGGGATATGGAAATTCCCTAAAGAGGGGCTAGGGGATTACCTCAAATGGAGTTCCCTAATATTTTTTCTCAGAAAGTGGAAGAGCATTCCTTTTCAAAGGGTAAAGAAAGCATGATTTTCACTTATTTATCACTGACCCTCATCTAAGGGAAAGGCCAGTGATTACCCTTAGTCTTTAGAATGTGGAGGTACTTGTGAGAATCCCCAGTTCAGAACCCGCATTACCATGGGAATGTAAACTTAGGGACATTTCGTGGGTCCATCTTATTATAGGGATTGCCCACATGAATCCACTTACCATGGGTATGTAAACTCAGAAGGGAGAATTTATGTGCCTGATGGTTTTATCATATGGGTCTGGTGTCTTTGGAAAAGGCTTTGGCCTAGTGTCATTGGACTGGTTTGTGGAGGGGCTACAGATGATGCGATGGGAACAAAAGGAAATGATTGAAGTGAGAGTGTGGAAGGTCTAAGAATACCCTATTTCACACACCATTTCTTTATGTGGGATGGGGTTTCCCCCACATAGCACATTCATATGTGGGTAAAGGGGCCATCTGCGTACCGTGATGGTATGTGGACCAGTATTTGGTCCACGTAGTGTTTTGCTACATGACACTAGGTTCCATCCGTGTAGTGCTTTGCTACGTAGTGCTGAGTTCCATCCACGTACCATGGTGGTACGCGACACCGAGTTCCATACATGTAGTTAATTTTTACATGGTGTAGGGTTTCATCTGTATAGCATATGGCTACGTGGGAAGATAGTTTAACGAAGGGGCATTGGTTCTGCGCTTCGTGGAAAATTCATCTGTGAAGGAAATTGGGTTCGCGGTCTGCCACTTAGTATTATATTTCCTTCTTTAATGATATTTGATGGGTTATACCGATAGGGAATCATCAAAAGAGTCCATAATTTACGATTTTATCTTCTTCCCTACCTTTGATCGCTCAATTCCTCCAATAATACCCCTTTATTCAGTCCCCCTTAGGGTCATTTTATAGAGAGACAAAAGAGCTAGATCGGTGGGTCGCCTAGCATATTTTGTGGAATCCAAAGGAAGAAATTTGGCTTGTGGATGTTTCATTCAGTAGGGGCATGGGGTCATCATCCTTGGTGGTGAAAATTACTACCTTATTTCCACGAATGACTTTGTTTCATTCATGGGAATCCACTAGATTTGCCTCACTCGTGAACTGTTTGAGTTCATAGGGGATCTTATACGAAGAATATTTATCCACCTATTTCTTGAAAATAACTTTGTTTGTAGGGGACCAGGGTCATCATCTCTATCCCATGATGGGATTAATTTTTGGGTGCCTCGTGAAGTGGACTTCCATGTGGAGTGGCGTTCTGAGAAGGATCTCAGCTTCACCTATCCTGTATACCATTTGAGTCCGTGGAAAATATAGTATGTGGGGAAAATTTCTCCGCCTCTATCCCATGAATGATAGAATTTGAAGAGATAGCACCAACATCTACCTCCCATGAACCATTTAGTTCGCAAGTGTCCTCACAAAGTAGATCTCCATGAGGAGTGACGATCCATAAAGGATGTTTCCCTTCGTGGTCTACCTTTTTCCTTTTCTGATTTTTCTCCTTTAAATATATTTTTCTCGAATTCTTTCTCCACTTTTTTTCTTCCTTTTCCAAATTCATGGGAGTATTTGATTTCCCTTTGAAAAGTTTTTAGAACCAAACACTCACATGTTAGATGGTCCTCTAATTTTTTAGATTCTATAACATTACAGAACACCATATATAAAGGGTTCTATTTTTCTGGGGATATAGTGAAGTGTAATGATCCATATTTTTTCCATACTTGGATATAAAAATCTGGCGACGCTTAAGAAATTATTCTATAGAGGGTTGTCACAATGTAGAGACAAACACTATGTAGGTGTTTGTCATGATCCTCCATTTTCGAGTTCCAAGCTATAGAAAAGGTGGCCATATACAGCTAACAAAATAGTGTATTGATGATTTGAAGGTGATACTTGTATCCCATATAGGGGATATGTCTATCCTTCAATAGCTGATGAGTAACCCACATATTTTGGCATAGATAAGGTATGCACTCCTTTTCTAGCTCATTTGGGACCTCATATTCAGAAGTGGTGAGGGTCTGAAACATAATGGAGAGGTTGTTTTCAGCTAACTATCTCCATATGTCAATGTTGCCCTCCTCTTCATCAGACTTACATGTCTCCATCTGTTTAGACCATAGAAGAAGCTTATGGGGGTCGCATGCTTCCTAGAGTGGAATGATACTAGATGTTGATGGGGAACCGTATGTGTTTGACCTCAATGTTTTCATCACCTATCTATAAGAATTAATCTTTGTTTTAAACACATCTCTATACGAAGGTTCTTAGGAAATGAGATTATTTCATTTTCCATGGGAGATATCATCATGGAGAGGTTGACCACGGTGAATGTAAGGAGTATATTTCTTATGATCTATCTCCACACTACTGCAAGGAGGACTATCGTGGTAATGATCATCTTCTTCTTCAATTGAAGAGTTAAAGGACACTTTTGGTGTTGAGAATGTATCTAGGATGACCTCAAGGACACTGTCATTGAGCATATTAGGAATATGGGTCTTGTTTTGTGTCATGGTCATAATATGTCAACCTGCCTTTTGAAATTTTCTTGGGATATAAGCCTATGTATGATGGTTTTCATAACTTATGTATAACCATTTGGTGTTGTGGGAGTATGATCCTACTACTGAGAAGCTACTAGAATTTCCCAATGAGCTTTCCCATTTTTGATTGGAATATAAGCCTATCCCATGGAATTTTCCATTCTCCCATGGTGAGCCTTAGTCAAAACAAGTGTATGAGCCTGATCCTAAGCCTTTGGAATATTCCACTGGTCTTTTGTAGCTGGGGTATGAGATTTCCCCAAGGCATGTGTCGCTCTCACCTAGTGAGCCCTAGTGGGAACAAGAATATGAGCTTGGTCCATATATGAATTCCCTATAAGAATATGATAATGGACCTTCGGAATGGGAGAAGGGATATGATCCTCCTCATGTATTGCTTCAGAAGGATGTTGGTGTAGTCATTCATCGGCAGAAGTATGAATATGTGCTTGGATTCTATGATCTGCTAGAATAAGATAGGAAAATTTACTAATAGTAATATGAGTCTATCCTAAAGCATATTCCATTCTCACGTATTTATCCCCAGCTACAACAGGGATATAAGACTGATCCTAAGCCTTTATAGTATGCCACTAGACTTATTTGATAGGAATATAAGCCTTTCCCGAGGCATGTTCCCTTATCACTTGGTGAACCTTGGATAGAACAGGGATATGAGCTTGATACTGGGGATTTAAAATATATCATCATACTTTTTAGATAATAATTATCCCATGTCCCAAGGCATGTGTCACACTCACCTGGTGAGATCTGGTTGGAATAGGAATATGAGCCTGGTCTGACGCCCTTTCCTTTACTGGAATATGCTGATAATTCTTATGGATGAGAGAAAGAATGCACTTACTCTAGAGAAACCATTTTTTCATAATTATTAGAGTGTTTAGATACCCTGACTATAGGGATAGGAATATTCCCTTATCCCTATATCTACACATGTGCTGGAATATGCCAGCAGAGTTCTTCAGTTATTGCTAAGATGTAATAGCACTTTAGAAAAGTGTACAAAGGGATATAAGCCTACAAATTGTCTATATCCACTATATACTGGTAGATATATTTGATTGAAGTAGGTATATAAGATCACTTATGTCTTCCTTGTGCCACTATAATATGATGATGGGCTTCATGCTTGGGGGAATAGATATGTTCCACCCCCATGTCTTTTGTGGGAATATTCCCACATACTTGTTTTGAGTGAGCAGGGATATGATCCTTCTCACTGGTTACTGCCAAAATATAATGGCAGACTTTGTTAGTGGGAGTGGGGATATGATCCCACTCATGGTTATCCAGATCCTTCCTCGCCTGATGTGTCTTCCTTGTCACTCGTGCATGGGTATCATAGGCGGCAGTGTGTTGGGTGGTACCCTCAACAAGCAACTAATGGGTGCTGGTGGGATAGTGTCAGTGACGTTGGTTGACATGAGACCTCATTGGAAGCCCTTTATCTAAAAGGGATCCATATTTTACTCACTATTCTACCTCATTAGAGACTGAAGGTGGTTTTTATCACACTCCTGAGATAAGCTCCTGAAGTGGTTGGTTGTGGAGACAAGGCCCACTAGCTTAGCTATAGATTTCCCTGGATGATATGGGCTCATCGGTCTCCATACTTGGAGACCTGAATGGGAATCTTCTAAGGTTAGTATTATAACACGTCGATGGTATTCCTAGACCATTATGTTCTCCACCTAATGTTGAATCTATCAGGTATGTGAAATCATTTTGTGACCTACGAGGGTTTCAGTTATAGGTGATTTACCGGAACGGTCGCTGAATAAATTCATTATCATGAATAAGGATATTTTTTATGAGAGTAGTATATAAAATCATATATACAATAAGGAACAAGTTTACTAATTAGTTAAATATTGTATAAATTAATCATTCTCAATCAGATGTGCATTGTTAACACAATTTTCCTTTGATTCCCGATTTATACATTCTGCTCCTGTGGACTTTTCAAAGGGAGGATGGACTTATTTCATGGAATCCTTACTTATAGAGGATCAGCTATAAGATTTATGTCTGGATTATCATCTTTTTTGATATTCCAATAAAGTTTCCTAACACATGGTAGACCAACCATCCTACTATATGCGTTTTTTTACATTGGTCTCATTACTTGCGTAGAGTATGAAAAGAAAAAATGGCCTAATTTATGATTTACCGATCATCCTGTTATTTAAGAGATTCATGTTGAGTTCACCATTTTTGTTTCTTCGGGAAAATTACATAGATGGGAATCCCTCATATGATGAATATAATGTCTTTATGAGAACTGGGTAGTCTATCCTTTTATATTATAAAGGAGATTCCATGATTAAATATTGTTCTGACAGTTTGAGTGGGGGGGGGTCAATGCCTTGATCAATCGATCACATCATATTTACCATTCATTTAGTATTCCCTAGAAACTCATAACGGTTCTCACATCCATAACTGAGTACATACCTACTTTCCAAAGTCAAGTGATCAGTTGGGGTTTCATACCCAATGATGCTTAGGAACACACATTGGTTAAGAGGATGGGAGGTTGGTCTTGTCGTACCCTTTTGGGGGGAATTTTTACCTACTTTAGAACTCTCTTATAGATTTAAGATATGTTAATGAATATATTCCTAATCCTGATACAGGACCGGTTACCCTAATAGAATGATCATAGGTTAACCCCTTTTATGAGAAAGAGAAGGTGGTCTTATTAGTGAATCCATCTATATCCATCTGTATGCATCTGAGGTTCTTCATCTGTTTCTCAGTAATAGGCATCTGCTTATGTACTAAAGCTATATAACCAAGTGCTTCAGAATTTCTTATTATATAGGGAATTTATTAATATTCTTGAGGAGGTTATTGATCCATTATGATGTGTCCTTCATATCTTGGTTATTTCATGAATAAAACCCCACATAGTTCCTTAAAACCTATTCTGTTTAAAGTCATGTGGAGAGGACATATGTGTGTGAATTTAGGCACTAGATATTTAGGCTTGGGAATCAAGGAAATGTCCTATGTATCCTGGTTATATCAAGAATCAGAGTTATCATATTTTTATTGGTTTCTCAGTCCACTGACGGATGAGGTAGAATGATCAGCCCATAAGAATGATTGGGTCTTAATGGTTTAAATTTAGGATACATGAGAGGACTTAAATCATAGTGGATGCCTATTTGAGCACAGTCTTGGGCCTTAGGAATGATTCCTATGTATCTTGGTTGTAAAATAAATTATAGTTCTCATGGTTAAATAATTTTGGGCTTACACACTAACATTTCCCTTATATGTGGGACATATCATATTATGTCATTCGTTGAGGATTACACTCTAAAGTTGCCCTTATCTTGATAGAGGATTATGATGAAAATGATATGATTATTGTAACTCCATAAGACCATGTGAGATATTCTTTGTGTTAGAAACAAGGGATAGAAAATGATCAGTCTCACTACTTATATATGCGGTACTAATGCACCGGGACAACCCATTAGAGGTTAATATAGAGATCAGGAATCAAAGAGGCGTCTTGTGTATCCTTGTTGTAGTAGGAATAGGATTCGTCATAGTTCTTTTGGTAGGGGATTACACACTGATTCTTCCCTTATATGAAGGGAATATTATGTTATGCTATTGGTCAGGGCTTACACACTAACGCTACCCTGATGTGCAGGGCATATTATGTTATACTGTTGGCTAGGGATTACACACTAATGTTTCCCTTATATGCAAGACATATGATGTTATAATGCTAGTTAGTGATTACACACTAATGTTTCACTATTGATCGAGTATTACACACTAAGGATATACGGGTTTATTAAATTATGATATGCTCTTACCTTTATAGATGCTTATGATGTAGATGATGTGATCATTGCAGCTCCCTAATCCCATGTGAGCTATGCTCAATGTGAGAAATAAGGGATATAAAATGATCAATATCATTACTTTTGGATGTGGGACTTATGTATTGGTAATACCCATTAAAGGTTAATATAGGGCTTGATCCTTGGAGAGGCATCCTGTGAATCTTGGTTATAGTAGGAATCAAAGTCATCATAGTTCAATTGGTCAGGGGTTACATACTGATGTTTCCCTGATGTGCTAGACATATCATATTATACCATTGGTTAGGGATTAAACGCTGATGTTTCCTTGATGTTCTGTACATATCATATTATTCCGTTATTTGGGGATTACACAATGACGATGGAAAAGGTTATCATGTCATGGGATGCCCGATTTACTTGGCCTACTTTTCTACCTAATATATATTGATTTTATGCTCATCATGCCTTTATTTTATACTTTACATTTCATAGGGTGTCTTCCTAAAATGTCCAAATACAATTACATGATCTAGTTGACTTTCCCAAGGGACTTCACGTAACTTGGATAGCATTTCTTAAGGTTGTCACATGATCAAGACTGGATTTTCTAGAGGACATTGCAAGTCCTATTCGATTTATCCTAAAATCCATTGAATGATCCTAGTTGACATTCTTAGAGTGCATCTCATAATCCATATGAAATGTACTGGTTTCATCTCAAGAGATGGTTGAAACTCTTACAGGATATCATGAGAGTCAATGTGACATGTCTTGGAGGGTTCTGCATGTCCTGGATGACTTTTCTAGAGGTCATCATGATATATGGTTAGTGTTCCCGGAGGACGTCGCAAGATCTAGTTGACATGTCTGAGTACTGCCATGAGACTCAGATGACATGTACTGATTCCACCATATGAGTCAGGCGACATGTCTAAAGGACACCAAATGGCCTTGATGGTATGATTGAAGGGTTTCATGAGACTTTGGTGGCATTTCTGAGGGGAGCCATGTGACTTTTTTTGACATGCCCAGAGGACTTCACATGATTCAAATAGTATGAAAAAGGAGCATCGCGTGATCTGGGTGACATGTCTTGGAGTTGTCTCATGACCCGGGTGGTTCATGCAAAGTGCATGAGGTTCAGCATATATATTATTCTCATAAGTCTCAAATTTTCATTCTTTATTCCAACCTTTTTATTACATATGCCTTAGACTTGTTTAGTTTTATCTTTTTTTAAGTCTCACATGTTTTAGCACATATATAGCATGTCTTTCATGTATCTCACCAGAAGTCCTTCAAATGATATATGAGTGATCACACTAAGTACTTATGCATGTTTTATGGTCACTCCAATTGTTCCCCAAATCTTAACTAATGAAAATATTTTCCAGATGCAAGATTATCCACTCTGAGAAATCCACTTTGGTGCTTGGGTGCACTAGTGCTTCTAGATGAAAAATGGAAAACCTATTCTTTGATACTAGGGTGGGGGATTTATAGGCCTTGACACCTCGGTTTTTCACTAATTTTTGTGGTGTATATCATGTGAATCCAGGCTGGAGTTGGCAGACGGCTTCAGCATCATGCATCTTTGTGAGGTTTTAACATAGGTTACTCCAGGGATGTCGCCTGATTTTTAGTGACCATGAGACCATCCCATAAACACCACCTTTATTGGATTATTTCAAATTAATGGGGTATTTTTTAATCATTTGGACATGCTGAGGGACTTTCATATTGTCTGGATGACACGTCCAAGTGCCTTCATAAGATTAGGGTGCCTGTCAAAAGGCCTTTGAGTGATCTCGAGTGACTTTTATGGGACTTTCTGTGAGACATTGATGACTTGTTAGGAGTCCTTCATGAAATTAGACTAGGTTTAAAATAGGTCTTGAAAGATCATGCCATAAATAGACTAGGAATGTTGTGTGATTTTTACAACTGTTAGAGGGTCCTGCCATTTCTCTTTTTATTTCCTTTGTTTATTTTAAAAAGGTTGGGTATTTTGTGAGGTTGGATGAGTGTTGTCGAAGATAATCACTCTACCTCTTGGTGATGTGTCTGTTGATGATCCTTTACATCAAAAATTCCAACAAATGGAAAAGGGGAATACCTTAAGCACAAATAGGGTCACCCTTTGAAGAACATCAAAAATTGACAAAGGCATGGACTAGGAACCCATTTGGAGGGAGTCACGTAAGTTTCCTGCATGCCGCACAAGTCACTTGTGTGCCACCTATGGGTCGCGCAAGTCACTTGCTGGCCCTATTCTTTTTTTTCACCCACGGTGTCCGGTGGCCTATAAATAGCCCCTGTGGGCCCCCCTTTTCAAGGACAAATTTTCCAAAACTCGGATTCAAGCTCTGTTCGCCCAAGACTTCAATTCAACTCTTCTGAAAGTTTCTAAGGTAACTTTTTACCTATAATGGAAGACTTGAAGGAGTGGTATAAGGCCTAAGTGTTTAGGATTCATCAACACTTGCGCGCCTTAGTGTCCAGACCTCCTTAAAAGTGGAAACACTTGCGCGCCGCCCTACCCTTTCAATGAAACTTGTACGACTCCCTTTTGGAAACATCTTAGGATAATACTAAAGGCTTGAGTTAAGTCTCACCCAAGTATTACCTTATAGATTCTTCGTTGCCCAGGAGAACCCATGGCATGCAAGTACACTTGCATGGCCAAGATTTGCGTGCCAAATGATTTGTGCTGCCATACTTGCGTGCCAACTTTATTTGTGTGCATCTCTTCTATTCACCTCTTCTCTTCAAGATATTATCCCTCAAAAACCCTTTCAAATCCATTTATGGAATGGTTCCTTTGTTGGATTCCTTATCTGAAAGGAATTCTGAGAGAACCTCTCCCAAAACCTCGTGAATTACAAGCTTTATGTTACCATGGTTAGAGGTTTCCTATATAACATCATCCTTCAAGATGAGAAGATCTTTTTATTTTGGTCCTCCTTCTTAGGATTAATCTCCAAGTTACAAGTCCCCTTAACCTGGGCCTCCTTCTCAGAAGTAATCCCCAGTCATAGTTTCCTTAAACATTGGGCATCCTCCTCAGAAGTAATCCCCAATATTAATTTCTTTTGATTTGGGATTCCTTCTCAGGAATAAACCCCAATCATAAGTCCCTCTTAATTTGGGATTCCTTTTCAGGAGTAATCCCCAGGTTAAATCTCCAAATCTCCATAAAGTACAAATACCTTTTTGGACCCTACTCCTGGGCTTCTTTCCTAAGTCCTGGTCTTCATCTACTTGGGATGTCATACATACGTAAGCACCGCATCATTTCTCATAACTACATCTTTCATGGCACCATCATCAAGTTTACTTATTCCTCTTGTTTCTCACACCGAGCATGACTCACATGAGCTTAGAGTGTAAAAATAATCACGAAATCTCTTTTTAGGCCATTAACCATGCATAAACCCTATATTTCTTTACTCGAACTACGTGGACTTTGATCTCTTCCTTAAAACTAGAGTACGTAGGAAGCCTTTATAAGGTTCAAGCCCATATTTCATTAATTCTTTTCCATCCCATATGACATTAAACTATATCCTTCTTATCGAACTACGTGGGTTCTGATTCATTTTTAACAAGGATACTTAGTTAGCACATCTACGGGTATGATCCCAACTCTGAAATAATTCATGTCTTTCTGAATGATAATAAACTTAAAGTGCCCCACTAAGTGTCTTTAAAACTAGTATGGTTATCATAATGACCAAGAGATTTCTATATAATGTATTGAAGGATACCATTGACTAAGAATCTCTAATACATACGGATGATTCTCCATTGATGAAGAACCTCAAATACATATAAAAGATTCTCTAAATCCCATACATATCAATCATTGATTGCTAAATCTATAAGAAAAATCATTTCCATACTTGGTGAATTAATAAGTATTCGTGAAAATAACTTAAATCTATAAGAGAGTCCTAAAGTAGGTAATAATTCCCCCCAAAAATGTGTGATGAGCCTAACCTCCCATCCTCTCGACCAATGAAAATTCTTAAGCCTCATCGATTCACAACTAATGAGCACCTACCATTGGAAATTAGGTCCAAATAGATATAGAATCATTTGATGTTTCCAAATCTATGAATAACTTGTTATAAACTGATTGGAAAGTTTGAACCTTAAACAAACAAGGTCATCCCAATTTCCAGAAGAAAAAAAAATGGTGAACCCGATGTGAATCCTTAACTAAGTTAAATGATGTTTTAATTATTTGTTAGGGCCCTATTAAACTCAATATGAGGGCCAACAAAGAAATAAATAACATATGCGCTCATCAAAAAGATGTATTCTGGCCAAATTTATCTTGATTATGTCTGCTATATTAAACAGGCACTCTTTTCCAAGATCTCTTTGCAACACAAAATGGCTTCTTTAAAGTTCACACCTGTGAATGCCTCGGTCGCTACTCTTGTTGGATCCTCATCCGCTCTAAGGATGAAATCACCTAATCAGTATCTTCAACGCTGGGTCTCAAATGAATTGGTGAGGGAATACCATCAACACGATACCATCCCAACTTTGGAGGCTGCTTGACAAGCCCTCCAAGTTAACAACTCACCCTGGTTGTCCAGACAGTGATGACCAGAGGTCAAGAAGTAGGTGGTGCCAACCACCGTCTCCAACCATTTCAGGTCATTATCCTCGGAACACAAAAACCATTCCATATTACAGGGATTTGGATGAAGAGGTAACTCAAGGCCTCAGTTCAAGATAACAGGAGTCCTTCTTGAGGACTCCCACCAACAATCGTCACTGAACTCGTGTGATAGTGCACCCTCAACATGATGAGGGTATCGCCTCTAGGTGTTCGGCTCAGGTTCCTCAGACCCGAGCACGCAATATGAACTATCAGAGGCAAAATTTGGCCAATAGGGAGCAGGTTCTTACCTCTATCCCCTCAGGAGAAGCCCATCAATCTAACTTGATGGAAAACAACGAGCGGGCATATACACCTGTCCGTCCTAATTTCACTACCCAGCAGACTCTTCTAGCAATAACACACTAATCCTGCCAGGAAATTCTGGCGGAGTATTATAGGCAGGCACATATACTTGTTTATAATTCATCAACCAGTCAGCAGGCTCGTCTGACTATATCCAAAGAAGCTCGCCAATCAAATGTGGTGACCACCTGTAAACAGGCACATACACCTGCTTACACTCATCAATTTTGCCAGTAGTCTCATCTGCCAGTATTGAAATAAGTTCATCAATCATATTTGGTGGAGAAAAATTAGCAGGAACATACACCTTCAATTCATCAAGCTAACCAATAGTCTCATTTGGTAGCACCCGGAGATGTCAATTGGAAAGCCCCAATGACAAACAGGAGGCAGACACAGCTTTATGCTCCCACACATGAGTACTGTCAGAATTCACTGGCAAGAAAAGGAGGACAAGAGTGGGAACACACACCTACTCCAAACACAGAATGGACATATATTCATGTTCCGGCATCTGAAGTCATCAAGTACATTCTGACAATGGTGAAAGAGTAGAATCAAATCCCTTCCCATATTCTGGATACCTGTCAGAATATAATAACAACTTCAGCGACATCATAGGGAAAGAAACATAAATCTATCCCTATTAGTGGAGTGACTCATCAGCATGCCACTCCAGAGCAGATACAAACCTCTGTTCCAGTCCAGGAGGGTCGTGGGGCATACTCCCCTATGTCATAGGGACAATCAATTTAGGCACATACACCCGATTTAAATGGAGATAATCAGCCTAACCTAACCATTTCTCCTGAGCGGGCACATACACCTGCCCATAATAACCACTTTTTTCAACAAGTGGTTTCCAAAGTGAGTAATAAGGTATCCAAGAAAAATACTCATCCAGCATAGTTGAAAAATCAAGAGTCAATCTGCAATAAATCCTTGCTCAATGCTAGAGTTCTTGAAGCCCTCAGACAATTGTCTGTTGCAACTCAAGATTCTACTCTCTAATTTACATATTCTGGAAGTAACAACAATAATTCCAAAGGTCTTCATTAGACACTTCCTCATGAAGAATTTCTTCATGAAAATTTGGTCAATCACGAAGTATCATCTTCATATGAGAGAAACTATAACCCTCTGCGTGGTCAGAAGACCAAGGATCAAGAGGTTTCATCTTTTGATACAACCCACCATGGTGGTCCTCCCCATGATGTTGAATTTAGCTATGAAATTCATATCCACGGTAGTAATTCGCATTGCCTGTAAAATTCTTCAATGGAAAATGCAGTAATGAGAAATCCCTCTTATCTTGAGGCACTTGAAAATGCGAAGCCAATCATGTATGATGCCTTACCGCTAGCAGGTGAAGTACTTTATCAATCATAAGATAGCCTGGGGTGTAGGTTATTCTCCAAACCACCCATGGGTCATTCATCTTCTAATTTGACAAATGAATTCTCTACCAATTTTTTTAAATCTGATGAAGCAACAAAGAAGAACCATCTTTGGTCCAATCAGGTAGAAGAATCTTCATCAAATGAAAAAGAGGAAGTGCTGAATATGATAAAACAAATGGAGAAAGGTGAAATACCAGTCATGTTTTGGCCTTTGGATGACTCTCAGTATGATATTCCAGAAACATTGACAGAAGATTGTATTCATGATATTCTTCTCAATATATGGAAAAATATTTGTCACTTAAAAGAGAAAATATTATCTTATGATGAATATAAAAACCATGTTAAGGTAATATAAGGGTTGCAACGACAAATTGACTTGGCATCTCTCTCAGCCTCCCGACATCCAAAGGTTTAAAAGCAGTAAAGAGCCCTTCAGTGTACATTCCTTGGCTATAAAAAGGTTGCACCAGTTAATTACCAATGCCTCATCTGGTATTCATATCAGGGGATGGGGTGTTCATGGAGCATTGAATTTCACTGTGCTATCCAGCCAAAAAATCCCACCAAAAGTGGTCTCATGTAATGTTATTTCCCATGGCTGGACACATCTAACTGGTTTTGTGTGTAATAAAAGGCCTGCTCAAGAACAGGCCTCAACTAGTTCTTCCCAAAGTCAGGCATATAAAGAACAAGTTGTTGAATTACTCTTGCATCAAGCAAATGAGAATATCGAACAGGCTTCTTGTTTAGACCATTCGCATCATCAAGTGACATAGGTGTTAGAAATAATCCAATGGTCATTTGAGCCAGGTGATTTTAGTGGATGTAGGATGATGCATTGGGCTAATTTCCAGACTAAAATCTGAAAAATCAAGAGAGCTTTTAAGAAAGTTTCAAATGTAGCAGCTCAAGAGCCACCTCAGCTTGCCAGACTGGGGACTCTTTTAATCCAACCCTTGGGATCAACAGACAGGATTCGAGGAGTTGAGCAGAAAACACAGGAACATCCCTAGTCCACTAGACTAGGGAATTTTTCAAATTCTCAATCTCTTCCTCAGCGAGATCCAATCTTCTCTCGATTATGAAAGAAGCCACAAGAGGAATGAAGAACTGAATTATCAGGAGATTCCCTCCAAATTATGGTTCATCGAGAAGTTCTTGAGGGATCAACCAAACAAAAGGCAATGTCTCATAAAGGACATGGAAGAAGGCAGTATCACAGAAGTGCTGACATAAGGGCTACAATGCGTTATGCATCGATAAATGTCATCAATGTCATTGTCACTGATCCCCCAGAATATGAGGCTCAATCAGAGGAATCAGATGAAGAAGTTCTTGTTCAATAGGTTGTACACACAGAAACAAATGAAGGAGGTGTGTGTACTAGAAGACAGAGGGTTTCCCAGGGGCAAGACATTCCTTCAGGTAATTCCCTTCCATAATCCAGAAAGGAACATGCCAAGGAAAAGGGTGAAAGTCGGGTTACATCCCACCCTACCTCTGAAGAAGTCCAATCACTCTCATTAGAGGAAAGGTTCGAACAGCAAGAAGAATAAATGAAGGAGTTAAGGTGGTTAAATATAGAACTACTTCAAGGTAGTCTTCCTCCTAATCATGATGGAGTTAATAAATCAAGGGAATTTGTTGTACCTGCTGGTATGGATCAATAATATCTCTGTTTACAAGTACACCCTCACAGGTCCAATCCTATGGGTAATACATGACAGTAACCACCAATACTACTATCAGTGGCAGTATCGGTCACCACACCCATCAAAACTCCAGTTATTGAACCTGATCAAGTCCAAGCTCAACCAGATGTTTCTCAAAAAATAATGACTACCATTGAGTCATTAACAGCTCGGTTGGGATCTATGGAAGGAAAATGTGCACAAGTTGTAACGACCCGAAATTTTGAATAAATCTTGTTTCCTAATTTTATGTGTTATTTTATTTTATTTTTATACTCAACAAAAATGTTTCATTTCATAACATGAGTATAATTAAAATGATATTGTTGGGTTTTGACTGTTATATGACCATTGGTCAATATGACCGTTGGAAACTAAACGTTTTTATTTTTGTCTCTAAATACAAGTAATCTTGGTTAATTATTATAGAAAGAAGATTCGATGGCCTCACCTAGTAGTCTTGGACCGATCGAAGCCCATCTAACAGAACTTGGGAAGGAGGTAGCACCACTGGGATTTGCTCTGGACCAAACCCAAGCCAAACTTCATCGTGTGAAGCTAGAATGGAATCGCCTTCACGAGAAGTTCAACCTGATAGAAATTACTACTCGTGCGATGTTGGCCGAGCCTCCCTCAGATTCTCTCACCTTAGCACACCTTACACTTAGGTCCTATGCTGGTGTGATAAGGGGCTATTTAAGGAGACCGTAACTGCCTTGTGTAATCCTTTGTTTTAAATAAAAATTGGGATTTCTTCTTATGATAATGTTTATGACTTTTCAAATGTCTGGATAAATAGAGTATGCATATTTTTTGTGAATTATTGAGAAAGGATATTTTAAAAAATGTTTATGTAAACCTTAAATAATTAAAAATGTGTAATGATTTTTAAAAAATGGTCTTCTACAATTATGTTCAGTACGAAATTTAGAGTCTAATAAGATTAACTTAATTTTTGATGAATAGTAAATTATGAATAGTGATTTTATGCTTAGGATTAGTAATGTGACCAAATGGATTAGTAATCTCACTTAAAGAAAGTATTAATATAATCTAGGCACCTTGATTAAGTAATGTGATTCAATAAAATGGTTAAATAACGGTTTCATAAATTATTATTCAAGTATTAGTTTTTTCGGGTGAATAGTGTTTTTTAATTTAAAATTAAATTAAAAATATTTAAAAAATTATTTTTATAAAATGGATTTCATTTTTGAACTCAGAGCATCGATATTATGTTAAGGTAATTTTTGGGGTTTTTTCTGAAAGAAATGAATTTTCAGTGAATAGTGTATTTATTTAAAAAATAAATTAAAAATATTTAGAAAATTATTTTTATAAAATGGAGTTCATTTTTGAAATCAGATCATTTATATTTGGTTAAGGTGAAATTTTGGGATCTTTCTGAGAAAGTTGAATTTTCAGTGAATAGTAAAAATACAGTTTTAGGGTTTCGGTATGTTTAATGACATCATAACTGTGTCATGATGATATCATGAGATATTTTATGGGTTGGCCAACCAAAGGTGATGAATTATTTTATTGGGGGCCCCATGTGTCCTAACTCCATGGTAAATACCATGGGAGAGCACATGGTTTTGAGAAAACCACTTTTGAGGTGTCCCTTGGCCATTAATGCATTGTTCCCTCACTTTCCATATATATACCAAGCCATCCTCTCATCCATTTCGACTCCCCACTCTCCACCAACGAAGTTCTGGTCTCATTACCTCCCAAGGTGTCCTCCCAAGGTTCCCCCAAGCCTTAAAGGTCCCAACCTTTGAGTTTTAAGAGTTGTGTTTTAAGGTAAGGGATCTGACCTCTCTCTTTCTTTTCAAGTAATCTCTTTTATGTCATTTCTTTTATGCTTCATGATCTTATGTTGGAGGATGTTATTTTATATTCATATTACTTCCCTTTTCATGTTCATATGATGGGAGGCCCCCTCTTACTCTCATTATTTCGTTTTATGAATGTTTAAGTGGTGCCATTAGGCTGCCGAAATTTTTGTAACGGATTCTTTCTCCCTTATCATTTTTCAAGATCTATTTTCATGTAAAGTCTTTCAAGTTCCTTTTTATTATGTTGGGGTATGATCTCTATATCTATCATACTGATATTTTATGATCATATTATGAGAGACCCCATTTTATCTCTTCAATTCATTTTTGTTGAAGTTTAAGTGGCATCATTACGCTGCCGAATTTTTAAGGGATTCTTCCACCTTTCTCATTTTTCAAAGTTCTACTTTCATGTCAAGTCTTTCAAGTTCCTTTTTATTATGTTGGGGTATGATCTCTATATCTATCATAATGATCTTCTGTGTTCATATAATGAGAGACCCTATTTTATCTCTTCAATTCATTTTGTTGAAGTTTAAGTGGCGCCGTTAGGCTGTCGAATTTTTAAGGGATTCTTTCACCTTTCTCATTTTTCAAAGTTCTACATTCATTTCAAGTATTTCAAGTTCCTTTTTTATTATTTTTGGGTATGATATCTATATCTATAATACTGATCTTCTATTTTCATATTATGAGAGAACCTATTTGATCTCTTCAATTCATTTTTTTGAAGTTTAAGTGACGTCGTTAGGCTGCCGAATTTTCATAAGAGAAATCTTACTTTTGTCTTCCCTCCATGTTTTTCATTTCATATGGTATGTATTTAAAATTTAATTACCATGTTCATATATTCTTTGTATTCTCTCCCTATAATTTTATATGGATCATTTATGTGTGGTTGACCCAGGTCCCCTCTCTTTTCAATGTTTTCTAAAACCCTAAAACATAGTCGTTATGCTGCAGAATTTCCATCTCAAAATGTCTCTCTCTTTTTCTCAAATTCTTTTATTTTATTAAGTGAATACTCAAAGATCTTTCTTCTAAAGGGGTATTCACATATACACCAAAATGTTCTATTTTAAATTCTGGGATTTACATACTTGAGACCCACTTTCCTTTTCCATGGGTTTAAAGTGACATAAAGATCATGCCTTTAATGTAGTTTTTAAAAACGTTATGATTATGAAATGAAACCCATTTCTTTTATGCTATATGGGTTATTTATGAAATGATTGATGATTATATATTTGGATCACATAAAATAAAGGCAAATTTAAGGGTGCTTCCTGATAGCGATCCAATTCATTGGGTAATGATGTAACCACTAGAGATTATAATTTTCACGATATCTTGGTGAATAACCTTGGTAATTTTCAAATGACACCTTGGGGATGGACCTTGGTGATATGTTCATGATTTTCTATGTTAAATTATGTATCC
Source organism: Viscum album (assembly GCA_963277665.1). NCBI lineage: Eukaryota > Viridiplantae > Streptophyta > Magnoliopsida > Santalales > Viscaceae > Viscum > Viscum album. The sequence goes on along the minus strand of OY728134.1, from coordinate 128,597,838 downwards.
ACATCTTCAAGTTATGAAAAATGTTATTTTTATTATGATATATCTCATGATTTCTTTCTCATGCCTTAAAGTTCTTTTCATGACCTTATTGAAGTATCTCAAGTTCACATGTAAAATGTTTCTCTTGTTTCTCTTACTGGGCCTTCTGCTCACCCTTTCTTTTGATGTATGTCCCCAGGTTATGAGATGCAGTAATGAACCTAGGATGAACATGAGGAGAATCATTTCAAGTGTTTAAGAAGAATGTTTTATGTTTTCATGTTTTAAGTTCCTGGTTTCCAAGACACTAAACCTTAAAGATCCTCAGTTTTGTAAAATGTAATGAAAGTTTATGTGATAAAAAGGCACGATGCTATAGTTGGTATCAAAGGATGGTTTAGTTATTTGTGGAAATTAGGATATGAAAACTCTAGGATGAACCCTATAGAAAAGTTTAAATATAGGAAATCTTCCTGGTATTTTGGTGAGTATTGAGTAAGGGGTTGCCAAGCAAATGCATCCCTGTCTGGATACGAGCAGGTAGAGGTGGCTCTGGCACAGATGTACATATGGGTAAAACCCGAAAACACCGCTTTGAGATAGACTCGAATGGGAACTGGTACACGACAACGGGCCTTGCTGCACTCTTGGTTACGACACTCCCGGGGGATATGCTTTGTTAAATTCATAAGCTTAGTATGAACCATTATTAAAGGAACAAAGATAAAATAAAATAAAGATTCACATAAGAATATATGATCATGGATAACCTAGTTTGAAAACTAGGGGATCACAAGTTAGGGTATACTTTTCTTCTACAAGTTATCCTTATATGCTTTAAGTTTCTTTTCATGATTATTGGTTAAGTATTTAAGCCTCTAATTATACTTTCTCTTCTTATTTAATGCTGGGAAATGGAAGAACATGTCCCAACAACCAATGTGATAGGAAATGCGACGATTTCCATATTAATATGACAGAGATGATTAGGGGATTAAAAGATGATTATTATTTTGGAATACGTTCACTATTTTGGGGACCCTATATGATCGAGGTAAATAGATTACTACGGTATTTTAATTGAGGAGTAAGGTTGACTTATATTTTGAAGAATTGATGAATTTAAGGTGGACTTATAGTAATTTAGGTTACTTATGGAAATGATTAACCTATATTGGGTAAAATATGTTTAGGTTAGCTACTTTTGTTATAAGATGTTAGGAGTGGTTGATGTGTTTTGGAGTTGAACAATGAAGTTTATTTTGGAAGACTATGTTATCAAATTCTTCTTGTATTTGGGTTTCAATCTTAGTTTGGTTTATTTTGAGGAATTTTAAGAACAGTTATTTATGGAATGGTCTATGATGAACTTTGGGTAGTACCATGGATCTTTGAAGATTTAAAAGTAGTTTCCCTTCCTATGGGATTCTTTCTTTTTTGAACAGTTGTTTTATCTTACCCTTTCTGTTTTTGGGATAATGTTTAAAGGTAGAAGAAATTGATAGTTAATATTTTGTGGATTAAGTGACTCTCAAGAAGATGATTCTTGTGTTTTGATGAGACCAAGTGTTTTTGAATGCTCATCGTTTGGAGAAAAGATTAGTTTTGGGTAGAAACTTATTAAAGGATGAAACTCTACATGAAGGTAGGTATATTTTCTTATTTTTTTGTTCTATGTAGTAAATGAATACCTCAAAATTATGAAAAGGAATGTAAAACAAAATCATTTTTGGTTTACGTTTCTTACTAGGTAATCAAAGACCGTTTACACACATCATAAGTTTGGGATTTTCTTATGGTTAACTTTCTCCTAATCGTGTTTTCTATCACTCTCCCTCAGAACATGACCCTTTGTTTTCTCCTCCATGTCCATGTTTTCCTATATGGAATCCTAGTGTGGGTTAACTCGGGGGACCTTGGTACTTCCCTTTCTTTCTTTTAAAGTAATAGTTTTACTGACTCCTTTTCTGATGTGGGACTTTCAATGAAATTTCAAAAACCAATTTTAAAAATTGCGAGGATGCAATTTCTTAAGGGGGGAAGATTGTAACGACCCGAAATTTTGAATAAATCTTGTTTCCTAATTTTATGTGTTATTTTATTTTATTTTTATACTCAACAAAAATGTTTCATTTGATAACATTAGTATAATTAAAATGAGACCGTTGGGTTTTGACTATTATATGATCATTGGTCAATATGATTGTTGGAAACTAAATGTTTTGATTTTTGTCTCTAAATACAAGTAATCTTGGTTAATTATTATAGAAAGAAGATTCGATGGCCTCACCCAGTAGTCTTGGACCGATTGAATCCCATCTAACAGAACTTGGGAAGGAGGTAGCACCACTGGGCTTTGCTCTGGACCAAACCCAATCCAAACTTTATCGTGTGAAGCTAGAATGGAATCGCCTTCGCGAGAAGTTCAACCTGATAGAAATTACTACTCATGCGATGTTGGCTGAGCCTCCCTTAGATTCTCTCACCTTAGCACACCTTACACTTAGGTCCTATGTTGGCGTGATAAGGAGCTATTTAAGGAGACCATAACTGCCTTGTGTAATCCTTTGTTTTAAATAAAAATTGGGATTTCTTCTTATGATAATGTTTATGACTTTTCAAATGTCCGGATAAATATAGTATGCATATTTTTGGTGAATTATAGAGAAAGGATATTTTAAAAAATGTTTATGTAAACCTTAAATAATTAAAAATGTGTAATGATTTTCAAAAAATGGTCTTCTACAATTATGTTCATTACGAAATTTAGAGTCTAATAAGATCAACTTAATTTTTGATGAATAGTAAATTATGAATAGTGATTTTATGCTTAGGATTAGTAATGTGACCAAATGGATTTGTAATCTCACTTAAAGAAAATATTAATATAATCTAGGCACCTTGATTAAGTAATGTGATTCAATAAAATGGTTAAATAACGGTTTCATAAATTATTATTCAAGTATTAGTTTTTTTAGGTGAATAGTGTTTTTTAATTTAAAATTAAATTAAAAAAATTTAGAAATTTTTTTTTATAAAATGGATTTCATTTTTGAACTCAGAGCATCGATATTATGTTAAGGTAATTTTTGGGGTTTTTTCTGAAAAAAATGAATTTTCGGTGAATAGTGTATTTATTTAAAAAATAAATTAAAAATATTTAGAAAATTATTTTTATAAAATGGAGTTCATTTTTGAAATCAGAGCATTGATATTTGGTTAAGGTGAAATTTTGGGATCTTTCTGAGAAAGTTGAATTTTCAGTGAATAGTAAAAATACAATTTTAGGGTTTCGGTATGTTTAATGACATCATAACTGTGTCATGATGATATCATGAGATATTTTATGGTTTGGCCGAACAAAGGTGATGAATTATTGTATGGGGGCCCCATGTTTCCTAACTCCATGAGAAATACCATGGGAGAGCACATGGTTTTGAGAAAACCACTTTTGAGGTGTCCCTTAGCCATTAATGCCTTGTCCCCTCACTTTCCCTATAAATACCAAGCCATCCTCTCATCCATTTCGACTCCCCACTCTCCCCCAACGAAGTTCTGGTCTCATTACCTCTCAAGGAGTCCTCCCAAGGTTCCCCCAAGCCCTCAAGGTCCCAACCTTTGTGTTTTAAGAGTTACGTTTTAAGGTAAGGGATCCGACCTCTCTCTTTCTTTTCAAGTAATATCTTTTATGTCATTTCTTTTAATCTCCATGATCTTATGTTAGAGTATGTTATTTTATATTCCTCTTACTTCCCTTTTCATGTTCATATGATGAGAGTCCCCTTCTTACTCTCATTATTTCGTTTTATGAATGTTTAAGTGGTGCCGTTAGGCCGCTGAAATTTTTGTAACGGATTCTTTCTCCCTTCTCATTTTTCAAGATCTATTTTCATGTAAAGTCTTTCAAGTTCCTTTTTATTATGTTTGGGTATGATCTCTATATCTATCATACTGATCTTTTATGATCATATGATGAGATACCCCATTTGATCTCTTCAATTCATTTTTGTTGAAGTTTAAGTGGCGCTGTTATGCTGCCGAATTTTTAAGGGATTCTTTCACCTTTCTCATTTTTCAAAGTTCTACTTTCATGTCAAGTCTTTCAAGTTCCTTTTTATTATGTTGGGGTATGATCTCTATATCTATCATACTGATATTCTATGTTAATATGATGAGAGACCCTATTTGATCTCTTAAATTCATTTTGTTGAAGTTTAAGTGGCGTCGTTAGGCTGCCGAATTTTTAAGGGATTCTTTCACCTTTCTCATTTTTCAAAGTTCTACTTTCATGTCAAGTCTTTCAAGTTCCTATTTATTATGTTGGGGTATGATCTCTATATCTATCATACTTATCTTCTATGTTCATATGATGAGATACCCTATTTGATCTCTTCAATTCATTTTGTTGAAGTTTAAGTGACGTCATTAGGATGCTGAATTTTCATAAGAGAAATCTTATTTTTTTCTTCCCTCTATGTTTTTCATTTCATATGGTATGTCTTTAAAATTTCATTACCATGTTAATATATTCTTTATATTCTGTCCCTATACTGTTATATGGATCATTTATGTGTGGGTGACCCATGTCTCCTCTCTTTTCAATGTTTTCTAAAACCCCGAAATATAGCTGTTATGCAGTAGAATTTCCATCTCAAAATGTCTCTCTCTTTTTCTCAAATTATTATATTTTATTAAGTGAATACTCAAAGCTCTTTCTTCTAAAGGGGTATTCACATATACACCAAAATGTTCTATTTTAAATTCTGGGATTTACATACATGAGACCCACTTTCCTTTTCCATGGGTTTAAAGTGACATAAAGATCATGCCTTTAAAGTAGTTTTTAAAAACATTATGATTATGAAATGAAACTCATTTCTTTTATGCTATATGGGTTATTTATGAAAGTATTGATGATTATATATGTGTCTCACATGATAATAAAGTCAAATTTAAGGGTGCTCCCTGATAGCGCTCCAATTCATTGGGTAATGATGTAACCACTAGAGATTACAATTTTCATGATATCTTGGTGAATAACCTTGGTAATTTTCAAATGACACCTTGGGGATAGACCTTGGTGATATGTTCATGATTTTCTATGTTAAATTATGTATCCACATCTTTAAGTTATGAAAAAATTTATTTTTTTTATGATGTATCTCATGATTTCTTTCTCATGCCTTAAAGTTCTTTTCATGACCTTATTGAAGTATCTCAAGTTCATATGTAAAATGTTTCTCTTGTTTCCCTTACTGGGCCTTCTGCTCACCCTTTCTTTTGATGTATGTCCCCAGGTTATGAGATGTAGTAATGAACCTAGGATGAACATGAGGAGAATCCTTTCAAGTGTTTAAGAAGAATGTTTTATGTTTTCATGTTTTAAGTTCCTGGTTTCCAAGACACTAAACCTTAAAGATCCTCGGTTTTGTAAAATGTAATGAAAGTTTATGTGATAAAAAGTCAGGGTGCTATACAAGTTCAACCAGAAAATAGAGCTTACCATGAATTGGTGGATGCAATTCTTCCCCCATCAAATTTTGAGAATACCACATTCCCAATTTTTAATGGTTCAGGAGATCCAGAACAACACTTAACAAATTTTGTTTCTCGTTGTGATCCTATGATGGGAACTCCTCAATAACAATAAGTAGTTAAGATTAGATGTTTTGTGTAGTCATTACAAGGACCTACTTTTGTCTGGTATACAAGTTTGCAATCTCAGTCAATTACTGTGTGGGAATATCTTCATCAAAGATTTCTTCTTCAATTTAGCTCAACATTATCAAAGATGACAATTTTTTATCTTACCAATTGTAAGTAAAGGTAAAATGAAAGAGTTTAATATTTTATTGCTCATTGGAAGGGATTAACATATTCCTTAAGTTTAGCATTCCCTCAAGAAGAGTTTCTGCCAATCTGTGTGGAAAATCTGCGTGATGAATTACACACACCGTTGATCCCTGTGAAATACACAGGAGGGTTTCAAGACCTTACTTCAATCACTCAACAGATAGAAGACTCTCTTATAAAAACTAAGTCTAAAATTCATGTAATTCCATCAGTTCCAGGAAGGAGAATAGGGAAAGCAGAGATTGTTGCAGTTACACTTAAACAAGCACTTGTACCTGCTTCCACTTCAAAACCTTCATCATATCGAACGGCTCCACCTCCTGAGCATCAACAACAACATCTAACTCATCAAGATGATCAAAGAGATCAAAGGAGGAAACATTTTGAGGATTTAGAGAACAAATTTTATTATTTCTGGAATGAAAAAGTTCCTTGTTACTTCATCTCATCTCTGGAAAATAATTTGGTTCAATTTCCAAAGCCCAAAAGGCTGAATAAGGAAGGAGATGAAGATCTCACCAACTATTTCACATTTAATAAAATGTTGGGGCATCCCATTCAGGAGTATTTTGTCTTTAAAGACCTCCTACAAAAGATGTTAGACTCTGGAAAATTAAAACTGAAAGGTTCTTCAGCCCAGGTAGCATGTGTTACTGCTACTGATCTAGAAAAAGATGGTGAGTGGCATGAAGTAAAAAGTAAAAATGTGCAGAAATATGATGATTGGATGGTCAGGAAAATGATCAACTGAACTCATGACATTTTATGAACACAATTGAATCAACCAATTGTGTCTTATGCTATGTCTGCCACAACAAAGCCCCCTTCATCAGAAGGAAAATCCTCAAAGAAGTAGTGTAATCTGAAGAAAGAAGAGCAGTCAGAAGAAGACGAGATCGTGTCAAAGCCTAAGTTGTCTTTAACTCTGGAATATTTTATGTCATCTACTTCAAAAGCACAGGCACCACCCCACCAAATGGCACAGCATGAACTGGTTCATCAGGTAGAGTCTTCATCAGATGAAGAATTAATATTTGGTTCTGTTAACATGATTCATTTAACGAATACTTATGCCAATGACAGTTTCGATTATGATGAGCCTAATTTCCCTATATCTAACAGAGGAATTAGAGGAAGAGACAGAGGTCTAGGATATAGGGGAAGACGTGGATATTCTAGAAGCCACTATTTCAATCCTACCACTGCTAGAACTGTATATGTGGCAGAAACTCGTGACAAAGCCCTTCATCTTTCTCAATAGGAACAAGAAAGTTCTTCCACACATGGCAGATTCGGTCTTGATGCAGTTATTTTGGAAGACCGGTTAGAGGTCACACCTTCTTCCTCTCATCAAATAGATAGACCTATTCGGTCTAATCAACTGAGGCCAGGAGTGTTTCCAATTTCTACCCTGATATGGGATGCATCTACTGCCAGAGCATCAACTTCCAAGGCACCTGCAAAACCACATTTTCATGATGGGAAACGCAGACCTTTGGACCAAAAGTATGATGTCTTGAAATATTTGTCCCAAGTATCATCCAAGTTATAAATTATGGATGCCTTGAATCTATCAAAAGATCTTCGGGAGGCCCTTATTGAGGATTTGTTAAGTCCTCAAGAATTTGAAACTGAAATTGCTACAGCTGAAGTATACCTTATAGAGAATGATCCTACATAATTCCATGTAGTGATATCTTTTACAGATGAAGATGAAGATGATGTTGTACATGGACATATCAGACCTTTGTATCTATCTAGAAAAGTCAATGACATAGACATCCAATGATCTTTCATTGATAATGGCTCAGGAGTCAACCTCATTTCTATTCGTACACTTTGTCGATTGGGACTCACCGAATCTGATTTATCTACTTCTACTTTGATGTTGCAAGGATATGATAAGAATGAACAAGAACCTCTAGGAAAGATTATACTCAGAATTCAGTTTGGAGACCTTGTGTCTAATTCATATTTCATGGTTGTTCATCAGGACACAGCCTTCAACATTTTTCTTGGAATACCTTGGAAACATTAACATGTGGTCGTACCTTCGTCGTACCATCAATGTCTCAAATATTGTTTCAATGGTCAAATTGGGACATTGTATGGTGATAAGGCCCCATTCAAAACATGTGAATCTCAATACATTGAGGCAGAATTTTATCACATTGTGGGAAGGGAAAAACCCATGGCAAAGAAGGTCACCAAAATTAATGCTCCAAACAGTTTGGAAAAGATTCCAGTAAACCCATTCATACATGTGAGTACAAATTATGTGTTGCCTATCAGTCAAATTGACAGGATAGAACTAAATCCAAACACTCTTATGGAAACTTCCATAATGTCAATTACGACAATCAATCCAAACAGCATGGGAGAAATTTTTGATTCACCAAGCAATGATGAAATCTTAGATGGAGATTTCTTCATTTCATCTGCTGAAATATAGCAATTCTATACTTCATCAACCAGGTCAGAAGAAGTTATAGCGATACCAAAGGAAAATAATGATGTCGATTCTCAATCCATCATCTCCTCTCTATTTCCCCAGGAAGACCCTTCATCATCAATAGGGTCAGAAATGGAAGCCTCTTCTCCAAGATGTTCAAATTTTAACTTCTCCCCTGACCATGGAAATTCTACTTAGTCATCTACTATGCAAGTAGAAAGAGAATAAGTAACACATATTGGAGAAGAAGAGGAAGATCTCAGGGATGCTCCTCCATAATTTGAAGAGGGTATCTCTACTACTATGGATGAACTCATAGAAATAAATCTAGGTATAAAAGAAGATCCACGCCCCACTTTAATTAGTGCATCCATGACTCTTGAAGAGAAAAAAATGTATACTTCATTTCTAAAGAAAAATCGAGATGTATTTGCTTGGAATTATATAGAAATTATAGGTCTTAATCCCGATATTTTCACTCATCATTTGGGTTTTCCAGAAGAACATCGAGGATTCAAGCAAGCAGCAAGAAGAACACACCCAACTTATGCCTCCGAAATTGAAGCTGAAGTTGATAAGATTATCAAGGATAACATTTTCAAAGAAGTTAAATATCCCAAATGGATGGCCAATATTGTCCCTATGAAAAAGAAGAATGGAAAAATTAGAGTTTTCATTGACTTCAGAGATCTTAATCAGAATTTTCCCAAGGATGATTTTTCAGTTCCAATCACAGAACTCTTAATTGATGAAACAGTTGGCTACGAAGATCTTTCCTTCATGGATGGTTACTCTGGGTACAATCAAATATGAATGGCCCCAGAATATGAAGAGTCTACGACCTTCATAGCTCCTCAAGGTGTGTTTTTCTATCGGGTAATGCCCTTTGGCCTGAAGAATGCAGGTGCAACGTATCAACGTTCCATGCACCATATCTTCAAACCCTTTTTAGGGAAATTTGTTGAATGTTATGTGGATGATTTGGTGGTTAAATCCAGACAATGTTCTGATCACTTGGCTGATCTAGAAATAATATTCAACAAACTTTGACAACATAATTTGAAGATGAACCCCTTGAAATGTGCTTTTGGGGTAACCTTAGGAAAATTTCTTGGCTTTGTTGTACGCCATCGTGGTATCGAAGTTGATCTTGAGAAGGAAAAATCAATCCTTGACATGTCACCTCCTAGAAATTTGAAGAAATTAAGAGGACTTCAAGGACACTTGGCCTATATTCTACTTTTCATTGCCAATTTGGTAGGCAAGTGTTTACCCTTCACCAGATTAATAAAGAAGGTAGTCACTTACCAGTGGACTGAAGAATGTCAAGAATCATTCGATATCCTCAAGAAATATCTCTTGAGTCCACTGGTATTAATGACACCTGTTGAAGGAAGACCACTTATTCTCTATGTGATAGCTTTAGAGCGATCATTGGGTGCCTTCCTTGCCCAAAAGAATGATACTGGGAATGAAAACAGCCTTTACTATCTCAGTCGGACTATGCTTAAGGCAGAAACTCAATATTCAAGTATTGAAAAGTGCTATCTAGCATTAATCTTTGTAGTTCAGAAATTGAGACACTACCTACAACATCATGAGGTCCAATTGGTATCTCACAATAACCCGCTCAAATTTATCCGTAGTCATCCAATGCTTACAGGACGTCTGGAAAGGTAGGTAGTTATTTTACAGTAGTTTTATATCCAGTATGTGTCTCAAAAGGCAATAAAGGGCTAATCTCTGGACGATTTCCTTACTGAACACCCATCTGTATAAGATACATCTTTAAATATTGAAATTTCTGATGAGGAAGTCTTCTCTATTCAAGATAATCCTCAAACATGGGAAATGTACTTTGATGGTGCCTCTAGAAGTCCAATAGGGAAGAAAATGAAAGATCTTAAATTCAACAAAGTTGGGTTAGGAATCGTGCTTATTTCCCCAGAAAAGGCACCATTACCCTACTCCTTCTTATTGTTGGAAGGTGGTACAAACAATGAATCAGAATATCAAGCTCTCGTCGTAGGCTTGGAATTAGCACTTCAGGCATAGGTGAATCACTTAAAGGTAAAAGGTGATTCAGATTTGGTAATCAAACAAATCAATGGGGATTATGCCATCAGAAAGTAAGAGTCAATCCCTTTGTGTGATAACATTAGAGATTTAATGGTGGAATTTCCCTTAGAATCGGCATTTTCTTATGTACCGCGATCACAAAATGCCCATGATAATGCACTAGCTAATGTAGCCACAACCCTGGTAGATCCAAATCGTGACAAAACAATCATCAGTATTTCCCACCGTCGTGTAGTTTCACCTTTTTTTCAAATCAGAACAGAGTAAATCAATGAAATCAGTACCATTTCTGAACCATATGGTCATACTAAAGGATAGATGACACCTATCAGGGAATACCTTCAAAATGGAACACTCCCACCTGATAGAGCTGGGAAAGAACAATTCCAGCGACCTGTGGTCAATTTTACTCTTTATGATAGCCCAGATCACCAAAAAAATCTCTACAAGAGAGGTTTTGATGGAATTCTCTTCAAATGTATTGATGGTTAAGAGACAATGGTTTTCATGAATGAATTACATGCAGGGGTTTATGGTGCCCACCAGTCTGGACATAGACTTTCTGTTCAAATTCGAAGTCTTGTATACTTTCGGCCTTCAATGATGCAAGATTGTGTTGATTTCACTAAGAAGTTCCACTATTTCCAAGTATGTTCCAAATTCATTCATAAACCCCCAGAGTTTATTCATATGGATAAATACTCCTGGCCATTTGCTACATGGGGAATGGATGTAGTAGGACCCTATCCTCCGGCTACAGCTAAGCAGTTTAAGTATATTCTTACTGCTACTGACTTCTTTTCCAAATGGGCAGAGGTAATACCTCTCAAATAATTTGGTGCTAAAATAATTGTTAGATTTTTCATGTCTAACATCATTACCATATTTGGTGTTCCTCATACCATATTGACGGATAATGGCACCAACTTTTGTTCATCTGAAGTAAGAAAATTGTATCAATAATACAATATCAGATCCAAGCATTCATCTCGATATCATGCAGCGACCAATAGTCAAGTAGAGGCTTTCAATAAGACTCTTTAAAACATACTTCAAAAGATGGTGGATAAAGATAATAATTCATGGCCTGATAAACTTTTTCATGCTCTATGGGCTTATCAAACTACCACCTGCACTGCTACACGATCAACTCCATATTCATTGGTATATGGTATGGAAGTAGTCTTGCCTATTAAAGTCTAATTACCTTCTCTTAGAGTTTCCATTTGTGATCAGTTATATATAGATGAACAATCTTAAAAGTGATTGTATGAATTGGAATGACTAGATGAAAAAATATTATGCACACTACACTATTTAGAAGTCTATCAGAATAAAATAGCACGAGCTTTCAATAAAAAAGTTTGTCTTTGTTCATTCGTGTAAGGAGAATTGGTATTGGTCCTTAGAACCCCAATGATACTGATAAAGAAGCCTCTAAAGCTTGAGCCAAAGTGGGAAGGACCTTACTCAATACATAGGGTTTACTCCAATGGAGCTTATTCTTTAATCTCAATGGATGGAGAACTCATTACAACTCTAACCAATGCAAGATTCTTGAAGAAGTATTTTGTGTAATACAAATACACCTATTGTCCTTGCTACAGGACATTAAACTGCATAGTCCCCTCTATCGTCCAACATGACATTAAACTGTGTCCCTCTATCATCCAACATGACGTTAAATTGTGCATCGTCTAAGATGAAAGACATTAAATTGCCAAGCACCCCATGTCTGTGACACATGAAATTAAACTGTGATCTCTGCATGAACAATTTTCTTTTAAACATTGTTTCCATGCGTGCCCCAGGCAGCTAACGATTCATAAGCCCCACATCATCCTTCATGGTCACATCTTTCATGACACGATCATCAGTTCTATTGCTGCTTCTTGTTTCTCACACCGAGCATGACTCACGTGAGCCTATAATAATCTTTGACCGTGACATTTTCTTTGGGATACTAACCATGCTTAAGTCCCAACATCATCTTCAGGTCGCTATCCTCAAGTACACTCCGATCATCAAATCCCTCTCAATTGAATTACGCAGACTTTGATCCTTGCCTCCTAGGCCAGGTACATAGGCAACCTTCTGAGGTTCAATCCTGAAACCAATTTCTTCACATTGATTCACCTTCATTCCATACAATGTTGATTCATGAAGTCCCTGTCAACTATCTTATTCATATCAATTCACTTTCATCCTACATGACGTTAAACTATATATGTCCCATCGTCCTAGATATATAAAATTAAACTATATAGTCCTCTATTGTCCTTGCTGCATGACATTAAAATGCATAGCACTGGTCCATGCATATGACCTTAAACTATTTTTGAAACTTTTGTCTTGTATGATAATAAACTACAAAAATACCTGATACCCTCACTCGAGAGGAATCATTATTGACATGGTCTCTAACCATGTAATGTTTCAATAACTACGTGTGGCTTGATTCTCATCCTTATGAGATACGTAGTGACACCCAAGTCTTTAATCTTGGGTCCATCTATAATTGCAATAAAGTCTTCTTTACCCCTCATATGTACGAACCAAATCTGTACAAAGGTTATTTCAAGAACTACGTGTAGCTTGATTCCCATCCTCATGGGATACATAGGAATGCTCGAGCATTCCTCGAGTCTAGCCCCGATCCATTGGGCCTAACCCCAAACTCTACTTTTGGTCCCTTGGCTGAAAAGTCCCCCTGGGAGCACATGGTGTGATGTGAAACACCCTAGTCTTTATTTGCATCATATTTATAACAAATTCACGATGTGTCTCCCTCACTATGGTCCGAACTCTATGACCCTAAACTAATATCTTTCATACTCTCGTCCTGCATGACGTTAAACTGTATTTCAAGAACTATGTGTGGATTGATTCTCATCCTAATGAGATACATAGTGACATCCAGAATTTCAATTCAGGACCCAGCCGCAACATTATTCAAATAATATTCATGATCTCCATAACCCTTTTCTTGACTTATGGTCACAAAATGTCTGGTACCTGAGAGTTATTTTTCCTGACTATGCAGCGCATGCCCCTAGGTGGCCTTGCATAAGTTGTCTACATAATGGACCTATCAATCCAAAAGAATGCTACTATTTAACTATGCAACTTATGCCCCAGTTGGCCCTACATAATTCAACCTCCATAATGGGTTTTTCAAGTAGTGGTAACTTCACTCTTAGGAGAATCCTATTTTGTCCCTATTGGTCTTAACGACGATATGTAGGGATCTGCAAAAAAAACTTCCATCCTTAACATATTTGTTCCATACTCTTTTCCATGATCTAAAAATATTATGTTGTATAATGTTTCTATCTCTGGTTTTAGTCATATGATTTAAAACCACAGATACCTTTTTTCCTAAGTTTGGTTCAGACCTTCATAGAAGTCACAATCCTCCAGTTCTTTTACAATTTTTATTGGAACTATCCTCTCTATGTTCAAGTACCTTTCTCCATAAATCAAACTATGTGATTTGGAAAATTTGAATCCCCATAAAACTTTCTTCAGATTTTAGCAATAGATAGTCCAATTTTTTAGAGTTCTTTTTCCTGACTATACAGCATGTGCCCTTAGGTGGACTTGCATAAGTTGTCTACATAACGGACCTGTCAGCCAAAAGATGTTACTATTTGACTATGTAGCTTATGCCCTAGTTGGCCCTGCGTAATTCAGCCCCCATAACGAGTTAGTCAAGTAGTGGTAACTTCATTCTTAGAAAAGACTTCCTCTAATTCCTTTTAGCTCTTTTCCCATGTCATTCCTTATATTCGAAATTTCTCAAGTCAAAGTTTATAATTTCCCCCTCCATACTTGAATATGGTAATATTTCTCCAAACAAATTATCAAGAATTGAGTCGATATCATCCATTTGGTCAAAGCTATTTGACCTTAAATATTAGCCTTTTTATAGTCCAACATGCATGACTTTAAACTGCCAATAACAAAAGACATGGTACTCACTAAATTGAGAACCTGTAAAGGGTAATCTGAACAAAAGTTGAGTCCCATCTTGCTAGACATACATTTTGTATGATTTAGACAATATTGAGCAATTAAAAGATGCAAAGTTTGTGGGGTTGTTTATATAACCCTATTAAAAAATAAAACTATGTTTACCAGGCCCATTGGCTTAGGTAAAAATAAAGAGCAATTATCATGATTGAAGATGAACTATTTTTCATTGATGAACAAAATTAGAAGAACATCCACATACCGGAGTCTCTTCTCTTTTCTTTCATAAATTACAGAAGACTTTCAAAATGATTTATCATCTATTTCACAGCATACTGAGCTTTATCAGCAGCCACTTGAAGTTCATTTAATCGACCAGCTTCACTCTCTTCAGCTTGATGAAGTTTTTATTTGGAATCTTTGATGGATTTTATACCATCTTCTTGTACTTCTTCCAACAAATTATGAAGCTGTTCAAACTCCCCAGTAACAGCATCTAGCTCTTACTGAAGGTGAAACTACTAGACAATCTTCTCCTTGATCTTTTGCTTCAGCTCCTTCAGCTTTGCCGCATGATCAGCCTCAGCTCGGGACACTACAACCTTAAATTAACTAATATTGATTATCAATCTAGCTTTGATCAGTTCTTGATGGCACCTTTGCTCTTGATCCCTCCGTCGAATGACTTGTTTCACTGTGACATGTATTTCTTGATATCCAAAATCGCTAAGTCCCAACATGATGAACAGGGATGAAAGTCTTGGAATTTTCGAAGGTAGCTCTTTAAGAGGCACCTCAGATATTATCTTCCATATATTTTTCCATGCCTTGAAATGTGAGAATTGGAGCACATTTTTCACCTCTAGGTTTGATTCAGCATCGCTATCACAGGGAGGAAAATATTCTAGAATTAATTCACTTAAGGAAGTGCTCTGTTCTACTCCTTCCCTGACCCTAGTTGCTTCACCTTCTGCTACTGTTTGGGCTGAGGCTGAGGCTTCACCTACAGATCTAGCCATTGAAGTTGACAGCCCTATTTGGTCAATTGAAAGTATGGTTAATTTCAAAGGATAGTAAAATTTGATTGATTGTCTTTCATGTTAAGTAATCCAAAAATATCATCATCTTTTACCTAACAGTAGATTAGAAACTTGTGAAGACTCCTCCCCATCTTTCCTAGCTTCAATAGGATTTTTAGGATGGGTTTCAGGAGGGCCTGTCATGTTAAGTTCCACCTGAGCCAGTGTTTCTACAATAATAGGGTTGACATCAATGTCTACACCCCTTTCAAGTGTTGTTGGATCAATAGTCTCTTTATATGGAACTATACATTTTTAACCAAACAGGGTTAGAAGTGTAATAATGAGAAGATTATAAAGACAAATGATGAAACTCACATCCATTTGATTCTATAACTAGATCTCCAAAATCTTCTAAATCACATGGTAATTTAACATGATCTAAAATTTCTTAAAAAGGACATGCCAAGTTTCATCATTTTATCTAATGATGTACCAGATCCCAGGTTAGTCTCACCAGTAAGATCACTCGGTATGTCTTCTTTGTGACTTTCATCTAGCAATCTCTAACCCCAAATAGCTTCTTCACAAATAGTTGTGGGGTCAGCTGTGGTGGTTTCCAAATGTTTTGGTGCATGTTTTGAACCTAAAACATCACATAATGGAAGTCAGTTTTTGTCTCATTTGAAGTTCTATGAAGTATTGTTAATTTACTAGAAGTCTTTTCTCTCCTAGCATCAAAAATAGGAGCGGTGTTGGAAACAGACACTGGCTCATCTGATCTCAGTATTTCTTCAGGAACAGTTGTTTGAGCAGGAACTTGTGGCTATTCTCCAACACCCTCATTTGTACTCTGAGGATGGTCAATACTTTCCCTTAAACGGGAAACTAAAGAAGCCCCTACAATCCCAAGAAGTTTGAGCACTTTTTCATAAGTTAAGATTCATGACTACCAGAAAGACTTACCACTACTGATAAAGCATTTGACTGTGGTCTTATTTATTTGATGCTTTTGCTTCTTGGATTTTTTGGGTGGACTAGCATCATCATCTCCAAAAATAGGTATTGGAGACAACAACGCCCTTTCTAACTATTTATCCATGGCTTTCTATCCTAGAAATACTTTTCCCGACTCACGAGAAGATTCAGTGGCTCCAAGAGCAGTGCCACCAGGGCTATACCGTGGCGAAGGGATTTTAGTGGTTCTTTCCTTTACAAGATGTAAGATGAAGAATATTATTTCCTTAAATAACAAAGCTTTGATTAAATTAAAATTGAAAAGCAAATATAAATATGAGAAAAAGGAAAACTTACATCTTTAGGAACCACGTAATCACGCCACTCTTCATCTAATGAAGGACCAATCCCCTTAGTGGTACCATGGTCCATCATTTCCTTCACCCGTTTGGTGACAGGAACTGACTTATCAGTGGCATATATGAGTGTTTCCATCTATTTGATGTAAAACCTCACTTCATTGGGGTTTTCCTCAAAACGGATGTCAGTGGAAGCCAAGAGATTCCCCACTCCAGGGATATGAAGCCCTTCACATAAGTCCATCCAGGCAGTTTCGGCATCACAATATAAACTCCACCATGTCCGGACGGCCTTTGGTCGTAAATATCCAGCATGTTCACCAGAAGGCCGCGAGGAGGGTCCTATAATATGGGACTTCAACTTCTTCCCAGCTCCTAAAATCACAGATAAAGGATAAGAAAATGAAACTTGTTTCTCTATAAAATAATGGCGACTAAATTTCCTCAATGATATAACTCACCATGAGTCGATGGAGTAGGTCTCTTGACTCTGGTAGGTGGATTATATCTGGAACGAGGCCACTTTGATGAATTTTGTGCCTCATCATCCCCATCTTGGGAATCCGGCGAATCATCCTCGGGTGAGGAACCCAGTGAATCAGCTCTGGGTGAGGAAAAATCACCTTCCAAATGAAAGGATTCTTTCCTAATATTTCTCTTCTTTTTCCTAACATGAGGGACCAGATGATTCAGTACCCCTTCAGGGTATGATGCTACCCAGCTCTCAGCATACCATGTAGTCAATCGACTTGTCGCTCCAACAGCTGGTAGATCAAATACTACCCCAGTCTTCTCCATAGATGTCAACAACCATAGTTTACGAGTAACCATCGAATGCTGCTCTAACCTGACATGCACCGAAGGGGATATGGTAATTTGTTATAGACATTTGAATTGACGTGAAAATATGTATGGAGCATAGGCCTCGCATATAATTTCTCTGTCAATCCTCGTGGCCAGAGTACCATCTCTACATGCCAGTATGTATGGCCTTAACTCCAGGATAGTTGTTCCATCATCAAAAAATCGCCCTGTTGGAAGATTTCTATAAGGAAATAAGTAAAATTCCTTGAATATTCTCAGCCTTATTTTGATATCATAAGCATTGAGGGATAAGGGAGAAATTCTAGAAAAGCCCTGAACAGACGGTTGTAAAGAACTTCCAGGAACCTGTACCCCACTTTGTACAGCATATGTCCCAAAGTGAGTGGTGATCCATCCCCATAAAACTATTAATGGTCCCACTATTCTTAGAGGATACTAATCCATATAAACGTGAAGTAAGCTCCTATGAATCTTTTTCAAAACTGGGGTGGCTAACCCAACCATCTTCCTTTCATCCAGCTTGGCTGAAATGACAAAGGTCCCTAGCCTCACACCTCCTTTCAAATCCCGAACTGTTAAAAGGTAAACACTAAGCCACAAGTCCAAAAAGCCTGTCAGACGGGTCTTCGCTGGAATTTTCTGGTTCACTTCATACCCCCACCTATCAAACTCTCCTGCTTCCAAAATTGGCCAAAATGTTCCCGGATCACCCCTCTTTGCTGATCTAGGGAAACTAGTAGGACGAGTGCAGGAAGGTCCCTCCTCTTTATTTTTAATAAGAAACATGTCCATCCACTCCTATGGATGGATATCTTTTCTGGAGTGTGTTTTTGTGGTGTTGGTATTCTTAAGCTTGTGAAAAATTTTCATTAAATCTCAATCCAAAGCCAGAGTCTTCTTCAAATCATTCTAGGTCACCTTGGGGGGGATGAATTCATCATACATATCTCCCAAAATTGGAGCCCCTGAAATATTATAGACATACCAAAAACTGATTCCTACTTCTCCATGAGTCAGATGGAAAGAATTCATTTCTGGGCTCCAACGACTGATTAACTCCAACACAAAATTGTCATTCTTGTAGACATATGTCTGCCCAGCCTAGACAGCTTCATATATTGCAGCTCCCTTCAGATCATCAAAAAACTCTACACAGGTTTGTTGAACCCAATATTCCCACATCCAAGTCAACTTCACACCTCCTCCAGGATAGAAATCCCAACTCTTTTTCCATCCCTTAGATTGGTCCATCTTAGAATTTCAAAAAATAGAGGGATAAAAATGTGGCTGAAGCTCAGGCTTGTGAGGCTTCAAATTTGGAGCACATGGGCTATGATGCATTATGAATGCCTTCTCTACTATTCCATCATTGGTAAATAATCCTACAACTGATACATTTTCCGAAGATAAATTAGTGTAAGTCTGAAACTAGGAATGAGTAATATAATTATTTTCCTCAGGAACGTTGACTCCTTGAAGATAACCATGGCCATATAAAGGCAAGTAGATGCTCTGTGGGAAATTGGCATGATATTTCTTCAAGTACTTAGCTAAATCTGGGAGAGTGATGTCACGGATAACATAATAATCATGGTTGACAACATTCATCATGTCATCTATTCTCTTGTTGGACAACTCATCAACTGATCCAATTCTTCTAGGAGCCATTGAATCTTCACAAAGATCAAATAGAAAAACCTTAACGTGACAAAAATCCAAAAGACCGAAAACCGCAAACAGAAGCACCTGCGCGACGAGAGCTCGAGTTGTTGGAAGTTAAATGATTTTGCATGGGATTGAGCCTGTATATATAGGCGATCCAGAAAACCTACACGCCATACTTTCATGCCTCAACATCTATGCACCAAACTTGTGTGCCACAGACCTTTGGTTCTCCGGCTTTACCTCAGAGTCGAATCCTCTTTCCTTTTCAGATCCAACTCTGAGGGGGGACTTTTGTTGATGCTCCTTTCCATCACAGAGTCTAATGAATGGTAAAGGGGAATACCTTTAGCACAAAGAGGGACACCCTTTGAAGAACATCAAAAATTGACAAAGGCATGGACTAGGAACCCATTTGGAGGGAGTCACGCAAGTTTCCTGCGCGCCGTGCAAGTCACTTGCACGCCCTATTCTTTTTTTTCTCCCAAGGTTCACGGTGGCCTATAAATAACCCCTGTGGGACCCCCATTTCAGAGACGAATTTTCCAAAACTCAGATTCAAGCTCTGGTCACCCAAGTCTTCAATTCAACTCTTCCAAAAGCATCTAAGGTAACTTTTTACCTATAATAGAAGACTTGAAGGAGTAGGATAAGGCCTAAGTGTTTAGGATTCATCAACACTTGCGCGCCTAAGTGTCCAAACCTCCTTAAAAGTGGAAACACTTGTGCACCGCCCTACCCTTTCAATGAAACTTGTGTGCCTCCATTTTGGAAACATCTTAGGATAATACTAAAGGTTTGAGTTAAGTCTTGCCCAAGTATTAACCTATAGATTCTTCATCACCCAGGTGAACCCATGCCGCGCAATTACACTTGCGCGGCCAATATTTGCGCACCAAATGATTTGCACGGCTATACTTGTGCGCCAACTTTATTTGTGTGCCTCTCTCTCATTCACCTCTCCTCTTCAAGATATTATCCCTAGAACACCTTTTCAAAGCCATTTATGGCATGGTTCCTTTGTTGGATTCTTTATCTAAAAGGAATTCTGTGAGAACCTCTCCTAAAACCACATGAATTACAAGCTTTATGTCACCACGGTTAGAGGTTTCCTATATAACCTCATCCTTTAAGATGAGAAGATCATTTGATTTTGGGCCTCCTTCTCAGGATTAAGCCCCAAGTTACAAGTCCCCTTAACCTAGTCCTCCTTCTTAGGAGTAAGGCCCAGTCATATTTTCCTTAAACATTGGGAATCCTCCTCAAGAGTAAGCCCCAATCTTAATTTCTTTTTATTTGGGCTTCCTTCTCAGGAATAAACCCCAATCATAAGTCCCTCTTAATTTGGGATTCCTTTTCAGGAGTAAGCCCCAGGTTAAAACTCCAAATCTCTATAAAGTAAAAATACCTTTATAGACCATGCTCCAGGACTTATTTCCTAAGTACTGGTCTTTATTTACTTGGGTCATCATACATACGTAGGCCCCAAATCATTTCTCATAACTGCATATTTCATGGCACCATCGTCAAGTTTATTGATACCTCTTGTTTCTCACACCAAGCATGACTCACGTGAGCTTAGAGTGTAAAAATAATCACGACATCTCTTTTTGGGCCATTAACCATGCAAAAACCCCATATTTATTTACCTGAACTATGTGGAATTTGATCTCTACCTTAAAAGTAGAGTACATAGGAATCCTTTATAAGGTTCAAGTCCATCTTTCATTAATTATTTTCTATCCCATATGACGTTAAACTATATCCTTATTATCAAACTATGTGGGTTCTGATTCCTTTTTAATAAGGATATATAGGTATCCTATCTACGGGTACGATCCCAACTCTGAAATAATTCATGTCTTTTTGAATGACAATAAACTTCAAGTGCCCCACTGAGTGGCTTTAAAACCAGTATGGTTATCATAATGACCAAGAGATTTCTATATAATGTATTGAAGGATACCATTGACTAAGAATATCTAATACATACGGATGATTCTCCATCAATGAATAACCTCAAATACATATAAAAGATTCTCTAAATCCCATACATATCAATCATTGATTTCTAAATCTAAAAGAAAACACATTTTCATACTTGGTGAATTAATAAGGATTCGTGAACATAACTTAAATCTATAATAGATTCCTGGAGTAGGTAATAATTCCCCCCAAAAAGGTGTGATGAGCCTGACCTCCCATCCTCTCGACCAATGAAAATTCTTAAGCCTCATCAGTCCACAACTAATGAGCACATGCCTTTGTAAAGTAGGTCCAAATGGATATAGAATCATTGGATGTTTCCAGTTCTACAAATAACCCATTAGAAACCGATTGGAAAGTTTGAACCTTAAACAAACAAGGTCATCCCCATTTCTAGAAGAAACGGTGTCGCATAGCCAATAAAGGTTTTGTGGAGATGTGTGAGTATTTCATGGAAAATTCAATTTGTTTTTTCTTATGGAGTCAAAGGGGGGCACAAGGTCACCTTGACATGTTTGAGGATCTTTGTGAGATAAGAATGACATGTTAGAAGTATTTTTAAAGATGATGTGGACATGCCGTCAGGTGCTTAGAGTGTCTTGTGGAACACCAGGGGTGTGTCGTGTGATATTTATTACTGCAAGAGGCTCACACCTCCTCTAATTTTTATTTCCTTTATTTTATTCTACAAATTCCTAGGGTTTCATGAGTTTTATTGAGCATTGTTGAGGAAAATTACTCTCCCCATTGGTGATGTGTCGCGTGAGTTTTATGGCCATGGTAGTATCCCTACTTTTGGATATTTTCTACCTATTTTCAAATTATTTTTGGAATGTTTTTTTGGGCATACACCAGTTGAAAATTCACATGTGTTGGGGGTGCTTGACTGGTAGCCATCACGCGAACACTGATTGTATGGGGTGCCTTCATGAGAGTAGAAGGGCTTGTTGAAAGGGGATTTGTGGGATATTCTATAGGTTATTCTCTATGCATGACTATTTTTATGACCTACTATTAGTCATGTGATCATGTGTATCATGGAAGTTCATACAATCCATGTGATCATGGACAACTTCTTCTTCCTTTGCTTTTTAGGGAAAATAATACTCACATTTAGGTATTTATTCCTTTTTGAATTTTATGATACTCATTTGGGAGGGAATCAACAACTATATATTACAAATCCTTCTCTATTATAGGGTATTGTAAGAATGGGCGCACTAACCAACATTTTCTTCAATTATTTGAAATTATCCTAACATTCATTTGTCCACAAGAACTTAAACCCCCTTTTGAGTCAACTTTGTGAGTGTATTATATGTTCATGAGAAATATCTTAAAAATAATTGATAGTATCCAACCAATCCAAGAAAACTATGAATCTCAGTTATTGTTGTTAGTATATTCCATTGCTCAATAACTTATTTCTTTGAAGGATTCACCAATATACCCTCACTTAAAATTATATAACCCAAGAATGAGACTTTTTTCATCCAAAATTCACACTTGGTAAATTTATAATATAGTTTCTACATCCTCATGGTTATCATCACAATCCTCAAATTAATTAATTTTATTCCTTAATTTTAGAATATATAAGAATTTCATCAATAAATACTATCACAAACGGATCAAGGTAATCTCTAAAGTCTCTATTAATTGAATCCATAAAGATAGAAGGATTATTGGTAAGTCCAAATGGAATTATTATAAATTCATAATGATCGTACCTTGTATGGAAACCTATCTTGGGTATATCCTCCTTCTTGACACTTAGCTAATGATATCCATATTGAAGATAAATCTTGAAAAAATATTTATCTTCTCATAGTTGATCAAATAGATCATCAATACAGGGTAGAGGATGCTTTTTCTTGATAGTGATCTTTTTAAGTTACTAATAATCAATGTAAAGATGCATTGACCCATCTTTCTTCTTAACAAAAAGAATAGGTTCAACACATGGTAAAGCTATAAGATGAATGAATCAATTGTCTAGATTCTATTGGAGTTTATTCTTAAATTCTTTCAACACAATCAGGTCTATTCTATATGGAGGATTTAAAATAGGCATAGCACCATGTATGAGTATATTGGAAACTCAAATTCACGGTTTGGCGGAAGACTAGGAAACTATTCTGGAAAGTCATCAATAAAATCTCATATAATAGGAATATCCTTAATGTTGATTTTATCCTAAACTTTATGAGATAAATATTCTTTAGGAATATAAATTAAAACCCATATGATATAAGTGATTCCATTGGGTGTTTAGGTTCATCATCACACAAATAGATGATCATAGGTTGATTCAGAATATCGAATGTAACTTAACTTCCTTGAAAATTGATATGGGATCTATATTGATAGATCTGATCCATTCCCAAAATTACATCAATTTCAACTAGAGTAAGAATAATAATGTTTCTAAGAATCACATTTCCACAAAATTCTATCAGATAGGATTTATATAATTAAGATGTGGTCATCTTACCATTAATATTTTTCACTTCCAACATGATATCTAATCATTGAGGTGGTAATGTGATACCCTTATAAAATTCCTCAGATATAAAAGATTGGTTAGAACCTAAATCAAATAAAACATTTGAAATTTTAGAGTAAATAATGATTTTACCTTTCACCACATCATTAGGAACTCCTACTTCTGCTATAGTAATTGCATAAACTTAGCTTTCTCCCCATGGATTATTTTGTGGTAATTTATTTTGATGCTTGGGATATTAGATTGAATAATTTACCATAAATTTATAGGTGAATCACTGCATAGAAGTGGTTTTTTTATTTACCTTGAATTAAAGAGACTTATAGCCCCTTTCTACACACTTAAAATAGAGTACATTTCCCATTAAGAAAGTACTCAGGAATTTCTTTCCACAATTATCACATGTTGGAAATATCGTCCTCCATTTCTTCTTCTTTGAAACATTCCTTTCTCCCTAGTTCTTATTTTACCTCTTCATTTCTTGACTTCTCTTGAATATATAAGACCTAGAAAATTATTTTTCTATCTTTATGGAACTTGAAACTATATCATCTTATGATTAAAATGTTTTAGAAACTAGTTCCCTTTGAAGACTTGGTTTAATCCTGTTAAATAAATGGTCAATCTTGCTTTCTGGATGACATATGTAGTATATAGCATGCTTGGAAAATCTTATAAATTTATCCTCATACTTTTCATACCCTTTTCTTCCTCCTACTTTAAAGTGAGGAACTTCCTCTCCATTTTAGCTCATTATTCCCAAGGGAAGTATTTCTCAAATAACATCACTTTAAAAGTTCTCTATTCCATTTTTTCTATTTCTTAAATCTCTTTAGTATTCTAGATCAATTTCCATTATTTATTGATATATCCTTTCAAATAATACACTAGCATAATAACCTTTTCTCTTTTATTACAAACCAAATTGATGAATATATTTTTGAGGTACTTAATCTACTATTTATCTAACAATGGATTATTAGTTACATTAAAATATGGAGGCTTATGTTGCATGAAGTGATCCAACATAGGTGACTCATGATATGGAACAATATATTTTTCTATATAGGAAAGGTTATTTTTCATAACCAGAGTCATCTACCCTAATATGGTCATGATCTACTCAGTTCTAACACTATTTGTATTATTTTATTTAGTAGGAAAATCCATACATTGTATTTGGATATTTATTCCATTTCTTTTGTTAAGCTCCATCACTAAATAATGGAACACACTGAGCTTGCTTATAATCATCATGAATATTGATATATACAAAAAAAAATATCTATAATGGTAAAAGTTATCAATTTCTATAAGGTATTATCATAATTCTCATGTTAGTAATGTTCGTTTAAAATACTTTTCCCAAGATTCCTACTCAACTTACTATAATACCATTTGTAGAAACCCCAACTCTAATTAGTTATATATGGTGTTTACTTTATTACATTGGTATAAGATACAAGGAATCTCACTGTAAAAAAATCGATTAGATTTTCCTTCTTAGAAAACTATATACATACATGATTCCCATATTAAATTGGAAATATAAAATAAAGCATAGTATAGAAAACATTATTACATATTTGATATTATTCATAATATCCTTATTCAAATCTTGGGTAAAGGAAAACAAATAAGGGGTGAGCTCAAATGTTCATTAAGGGTTATATACAGTGGGATTTGTCATGACTAAATAAGGAATAATCAACATGGAAGAGTGGATAATCAAAACACATTCCATTCAACCAACAATTGAGTTCAATAAGTATCCATGGATCATAAAAAATTCATGGATAAAAAAACTAAATTTCTAATAAAGGAAATTCATAATTGTGTACATTCATGATGAAGTCCTCTCAACCAAGATATCATAAATCTTACCATCATGGTCTCTCAACCAAGACATAATTCTTAATAAATGGATAATTCTAAAAAATACACATATAATATGTCATATTGTGTGTTTTTTCACATGATACCTATCGATGAAATATGGGACTATCTATAACTGGGCCCCACCCATTACTACCACATCCTAAGAATTCATTATATTTTGAATGATCAGTACCATTCATTCTCGAAATTTATTATAAGTCAGAAATTGTCCATATTTAATCAAGAATATAAAATATCAATACTTTATCATCATAAAGCATCTAGAGAAAAAATAAATATGCAATCATTGGATCGTATCCTCAATAATATCAATGGGTGTCGTCGTAGTTGGAAATATCTTTAAAAGATCACTAGAATATTTATTGTAGAAAATACTCTTTTCACTTTGAAATCACTTATTAAAATCTAAAAATTTCTCAAATATTAAAGAAAACATTTTATTTGAAAATAAACTTGGAAAATTTTAAAGGAATCATCAAAAAATTTAGTGGTCATAACAGTGGGAAATTATGTTCTTACTATTTATGTTAAAAAAGATTCCTTTTACGTTTTTTGTAAAAATAAAAATTACCTCATTTGAAAAATGAAAAGAATAATCCTTTCTAAAACATTTTGTAAAAATCTAATAATGGGAAAAAATAATTTAAACAATTTAAGGGGGATATTAAAAATATTCCTGAAAGTATTTTTAGAAAACATAGACATGTAATAAAAATATTTTAAACTAAAAAGAAAATAAAGGTTTTTTTATTTAAAACTCTCCCAATATTTTTAAGTACCCAAGAGAGGAAAATGGAACTATTACTTGAAAATTTAATGAATAAACATAGGATAATAAAATTAAAGGGTTTTATCATATAAGTATCATATAATTTTCCTCAATGGAAATTCATATATAAATAATCCCGAAATAAAATGAGATTGTAAAAGAAATCTCTTACCTCAAGTTTGAATTTCATCATAAGTGATTTTAACCAATTTTATAATAAATTTATATTTATTATAATTCTACAAAATATTTATTCACATACTTATAATATCATATATGATCCACTTATAACATTTCAACACCCATTTATTAATAATTCCTTATTAAAATCATTATTTTCGGGTATTAATTGTCTCATTTTTCATGAGAACTTCAGTTTGTTAGTTATTGTCCTTATTATTTGATCATGGTTCTATTATCTACATAATTTTAATCATAATATAAATATCATATATATTCATTATATATATATTTTTAAATTCATCTATAAAAGGTAGATATAGAAAAAATGAATTGCATATTTTATGGAGATAGTAGGTCGTATGTATGCATAAATGTTGTTTTCAATTTTTTACAGATGGAAATAAAGAATTGAAAATCATAATTCACCCTTAAATAATCATTATTTTATCATATATATCATATATATTCATTAAATCTATCCTTATTACCATCCATATAAACCAAAAACAAAAAAAATCACATCACTTTATGGAGGTGGTAGTCCACACATATGCACATGTGACGTCATCATTTTACAATGGATGTGAATGTAAGAAGGTATATATGATATTATAATTCTAGAAGAATTTTTAAGGACCTATGTTTTTCTAGACTATAAAATTCATCATAAATTTGATTTTTTTTTCTTTTAGATGCTTGTAAGGGGTAAAATAGTCATTTTCCTCTAGAAGGAGATATTAGATAATTTTTATGACCACTTTGTTGGTCTCAGAATAGGGTTTTTTTCCTAAGATAAGTGTTTAGTGTAATTCCCAAATGTTCAAATTTTCATGGAATAATTAATATTTAATATTTAATTAATTAATTATTGATTTATTCACACATATTCGTTTGGATATATATTTTGAATATAGTATTAGGTTGAGATTATATCTCCATCGTAGAGTCTTTAATGGTGGTTTTTTTCTAGGTGAGGCATAAACTCATGTCGAGTTTCGAGGTTGGGCCTGAGCACCTTTTTCTTTTCTTTTCTTCCTTTTCTTTTTCCTTTTTATTTTCTATTTTCTCCTCTAGATTTCTGCATGCACCCCCTATGGTATTCCTTCACTACATCTGAGAAAGTAGATATAGAGATAGTGCGGGAGGGAGGTAGAGAGGAAGGGAGGTAACGTTGTGGAGCTTGGGAGGAGCCAGATCACCAGGTGATAGTAATAGATCATGAAAATGAGTGAAGATTCGGCTTATTCCACCCAACAGTAGTCCATTTTTAAGTTTATATCATAGATACCCATATATTTACTTCTTTATAGCTTTAATTCCCTATTATGACTGCTTAAGATTTCTTGAGGGTCAATTTATAGCCTTTGGGGAGAGAAACGGGGTTTCAAGCTGATTTGATGGGTTTCTTGTTCGAAAATCCCTATCACACGACATGTAGTTCAAGAATACTCACTGTGTGTTATTCCCATTTGGGGAAGATGATATTTTTAGAAGTACACATCATGTATATGGAATACATGTCATGTACCTGTAATCAGCCATATAGTCGAGTACCTAGCCAGATATCCTGTGTAGGGACACTTGGTTGTGTGAAGTACATGGCCATACCTCGGGTGGGATACAAGACATATAGAAGTATATATCCAGAAAGAATAAATGTCCATTCCATGTGAGGTACACAGGCAGGTACCCTATGTAGGCTACATGCCATGTACATGGTCTACATTCCATGTCTGGCTAAAGTACATGTCCAAGTGAGACTTTGAGGGTACACATCATGTACTTGGGTATACACATCATGTACTCCTCCCTTGCTACCCTTTTTAGGGTTTTCCCTATTTTATTCTAGGGATTTGTAATTTGACACATGAGTATTCCATTTTGAGTACCTTTCTATATATATCATGATGGTGAAAAACTTGAGGTGATTTGAAGACTCCTAGGAGGTGTTTCAGGATTTTTACTAAATGGATAGGTTTTCCCTTTGGTAATTAAATCCAGCTATATTCTAATAGTGATAACAATAATCTGATGTTGTCCATGAGATATCAATTTAGATTGGTATTAAAATAATTTTCCTTTTGGTCCAAGAGGTCATCTTATCTTTTAACATAGAGAATCCCATATAGGATACCTCTACCTTACTATTATTTCCGAGGGTCCCCTCTGGGATGCCTTCACTTACATTCTAACCTAGGGAATCCCATGTATGATCCCTTTACCTATTTACTATTTTTCAGGATCACATGTAGTAGGCATATACCTACCTACATTATTATTGAGAGTCCCATGTAGGATGCTTCTTCCTATATACCATTTTTTAGGATCATGAGTAGGATTCATCTTCTGTATCATGACTTAGGAGACCCAATGGGTACCTGAATGTTTGACCAACCATGATCTAGTATGTTGGGTTTGGGTAGATATGGTAGAAAGTGTCACCTTATAACCCATATTGAACATGTAAGTTGTGAGGTTGTGGTAGTGGTGGTGGGTTTAGGCATTCAGCCACCCTCACACTCTTTTTATACATTTACATGGTTAATCATGACGTAGTTATGATTTCTATAGGTGCTTCTTGGTTCTTGGATGAAGAGCCTGACACAATGTGATATTTGATTTGTAATTCCCAGACGTACTTCTTGGTATCCGTCTTATGTTCCTATTAATTTATTGGGATACCCAAAAATACTTTTCGATGTCTAGATTCTAATCCAATTTAAGGTTTGTTATATTATTGGGATACCTATAGGTGCTTCCTAGGGTCCAGATTCTGAGCCTTTTTATTTTTTATTATATTGTTGGGATACCCATACATTCTTCCTAGGATTCAGATTATGAGATATACTCAAGGATGATTATTCTCTCCTAGGAAATGGGGATGATTATGCTCACCTTGGTCAATTACTTGACTTCAGTGTTGGACATGGTGCTCCGCATCATTGATGCACTCTAGGGTGATTACACTCTCCAAAGAAACACCTAGGATGCTCCCTATGGTCGATTGGATACACCATTATATTACTAAACTTTCTAGACTTTATTGGTAGTCAGCCATTGAGCTATTTATATGAATGGATATTGAGGATGTAATTGGATCTGGAGAGCATTAATTTTACTAATCGCCTAAGGTTCGGCCCCCATAGGGATTATCTAAGTCGCAATGTCATGACCACCTATGGACTGGGACCTAGGGATCAAACATCAAACTGGATTTACATGTATTGAGTGGTATAACATCCAAATCAGTGAATATTTAAAATATGTTAAAATACTACCTGTAATCATTTATTATAGTGATTGTATGAGCTTATGGGTGAACCTGGTGTTAGGACATGTATCCCCTATAGTGATGTAGTTTTCTTAGAGATATTTTTGGTGCTATTCAAAGTAGGTATTGTCGATTGGGATTAAGAACCTGATGATTGAATTAATTATACATGGCTTGATTGGTATGATGTCAAGCTCTATCCCTAGTCACAGGATATCCAGTTGATTGTAATTACAAACTCAAAGATCAATTTTGTTTTGGTTCATGTTATTTTTCACCTTACTTATATAAATACACACATATATGTGTGTGTGTGTGTGTGTGTGTATGTGTGTGTGTATGGGGATATATATATACATATATACTTATATATATAATGGCATTTTGTCTAGATGATCGGGGTAATAGACCCAAGGATTTGTTGCAGACTTACTTCTTTTATGATATTTATTGCCTTATTTATTATTCCAGTTGTGTATCGACTAGGCTGGGCATATTTCATAAGCATTCACTTATGACTATAGATTTATAGGTTCATTATTGGGTGTCCTAATAAGATTATTTCTCACCCTTATACATGCACCACAGTGTGCATGCAGACCTTATGTATTCTTTTCAGGTTGAACACAAATTTCATGATGGATAGGTTTAATGCCTAGGGTTTCAAGGTATATTGGAGCTACTCATGTGGATTATGTTGATCAGGCTAGAGTTACTTGGCAGTTTCTTGGAGACCTAGTATGTGGTATGGCATAGAGTTGTAGTAGAGCCCTATGATTTTATCTGGTTTCTTTATGTACTCTTGTATATGTGATCAGCCCGGTGGGTGATGAGTGTTGTATGCATGATATTGTTGTCTGAGCCTTTACTGTATTTCATTATTTATTACAGCAAGCTTCTATTTATGTATATTTACTGCTTCCACACTCTGATTATTTACAAATATGGATGATTCTTGGTTATTTATAGTGTTTTCTTACTTTTATAAAAGGTAATAGTCTCCCCATTATCACACCTTAGGACCTCGCTACTAGTCGATAGCCTTGGGCATACGGGGAGGCGCACTTAGGCCTTATGGTGAACTGGCTTGAGGCACTAGATTAATGTCATCTGATCCAGGACCTTACAAATTGGTATTATAGCTATTCTTTTCCTATTATATTACTATTTGGTATATGGTATACATAATTATTAGAAATGTGCTAGAACTTGTGATGGATATCGGACTGGTGTGTCAATAACACCTATTCTGGTGAGAAGTCATGGTTGTCAGGTATATTAGATTATTGTTATTAATATGATATTTTATAATTTTATATGATTTTCACTTCAAGTAACATGCATGTTGTATGGATTTTATGATTTATTATGGACTTATGGATCTTGAACCATTTGATAGAGGCCAAAAATTGATTTTGACTCTTGGACGGAAAAGTCATGAGGTGTCTCAGGCATCATATTTGGTACATAGAATTCACATTTTGTAGGCCTGATAATGTGTGATTTTACTGATTATAGAGGCCAATTGTTTCAAGTTTCAATAGCCACCAAAATGGTCTTTTCACATATAGGTTCTTGGTGGAATTCTATTAAACTTGTCTAAATTGTGTGTGTGTGTGTGTGTGTATTCTTCTAATGGTGGTTTATAGGGATCTATGGGGAGATATTTAATGATGATCTTGATAACTTCGTCCACATACATGGGAGGTGTAGTGACCATAGTAATTCGATATAGTAAATGATTCCCATGTGTTGGAACTCTTGTAGGGTGTTGTTACTTAGTTTTGGTTATTTAAACTATAGGTAACAACCTACATAGTGTTTTCCTACATAACATGGAATAAAATTCTACTTAACCAAACCACGTACTTATGATACGACATGGATTATTGAGATGATGTTGTGTGCATATTATTGGCCCTCATAAGTCAACATCAGTAGTTGATACTTTAGTTTTAGGTGATCTAGTCGGGCCACTTTATATGATGTAAATAGACACCCAAACGTTTATAGTGAACTGGAACCATGAGAGGGTATTATCATAAGCATATGCCCAGTGAGTTCTAGTTCATCATTCTTCCAACTTTACATAATGACTATTTAGGAAGTAGTCTTTTATGAGAATTTTTGGGGAGTATCAGGGGCCTAGTAGGCTAATATTTATAGTTTTAATCCTTTTAGGTTGATGTTTTATTTACCTATTTTAGATATAGAGTCAAAACGTGTATTAGATACCTTATTCTTAGATGGGTGTGCGGATAATTTTTCATGAACCGAATCTGATCGCCACTGAAACCAGCACCAAACCCGGCTCATGACAAGGACCAAAGGGAGTTCCTGATCCCCACAGGCTGGCACAAGTGCCTGGGTAACAGAAAATGAAATGTGGGAATGATTTACCCAAGTTTATAAACATAAAACAACGAATAAATCCAATAAAACAAATCTGGATTTTTCAAACAAAAACATCTTTTACAAAAAATTTCAGAACTGAATTACATAATTTTAAACAATTATATAAGACTATAACGACTGAAGAAACTCACAATGGATAGCCCAAGAACCTCCACATGGTGAGAGGCACCGCCCTCAATCCATATCCACAACACCGTATCATGATGGACCGCTAAAAACCCGAACTATTGGAACAAAAGTTGTACCCAAACCTGCGACAAAAAAAATAACTAAGTCTACTTAAAACCAAGGGTGTAAGTAGGGTGTGATCTAATTCCCAGTAGTATACCACCACTAAGAGATTCCATGTGGTAAACATTCAAAGATGAAAATCATGCAAGTTTTCAAAAACATGTAACTTCTAGGCAAAATTTCTAAAAAATGAAACTAAAAAATCAGTTTTCAAGTGGGCTAATTTAAAGAATCAACACTTTTAAAATAAATTCAAAAGCTACTGAATTTTTTCAGCCAAATATACCATATGCCGATGGTAAGTATAAAGGATCTAATGAGCACAAGTGATAAGAAATAACCCCTAGGCACTAGCTAGCTGTGGGTCCCAGGTACCTCGTATCTCGGTGAGAGTAACCACAAAAAAAAATATTTGTTCTCATGCACGAGCCACTATTATGGAACATACCCATAACCTAGTGGTACCCAGTCATAATCATCATAGTTTAGTTAGATTTTTAAGTGTCAATATTGTTAAGTGAAACTGAGGTCAAACCCCATGGATTCACTAGCATACTAGTACACGTCCACCCACCTAGATACCCGAGTTTTCCCTTTGTGCTCAAACAAGTTCAACAAGCCAAGAAATATAGTTTTCATATGAAAATATCACTTCCACATCACACATTAACCAAACAGCCCCATGTACATCGCACAAGTCACAAATTCCACTTTTCATTCAAATGCATTTTGAAATCAAACTCACAGAAAAATAGCCCACAACACTTTTTGCATGACTTTCACAATACAACACATCCTTTAACAATTTTATAAAGTCCCTAAAATATGATAATCATCACATAACAGCCCACTCACATGTTTCATAAAACCCTTTTTATAAACAAAATCCATTTTTCACATCGCACTCACACAAATAGCCAACATCACGTTCACACCTCTTTCACATTTCAGTAAATCCATTAGACATTTTTATAAAACAATTCAAAGAGGATACACATCAAATGACATACCTATTCACATTTAAAATGTTCCATTTGAATTTATAAACAATCCAAAATATTTTTCCAATATGGTTTCACCTCTTACATAAATCATTAAACCATTCAAAACTTTCATAACACAATTCTAAAGAGTGTACCAAAGCTTTTCACATAAAACCCATTTCAAAACCGTATTTCAAGGAAAAAATCACACCAATAAAAATTCAAAACAGAATTTTCAGCCCCAAAAACATTTATTAAACTACCCCCAAGTGTTATACAAACACCTCAAACAATACCACAAAATATCCACATGAAAAGCAAACGTTTTCAAAATCACTTTCAAGAAGTACAATATGGTTTTACACTTTAAACCCATTAAAAAACCACTTTAAAACCTAATGGCACACCAATACCCTACCAAATCAGAATTTTCAGCCCAAAAAAGATTTATTAAACCAATTTTAAATGTTATAAAACACACCCAAACAATACCCAAAGGGTTACACAGGAAAAACACCCAATTTTAAGCTAAAATGAAACTATAAAAATAAATGCACAACCAAATCCAACATAAACAATTTTTGCACCACAAAAAGCATATTAGGAAAATTCATAATAAGTAATTCAAGCAAACTAACTCATCTAGAAATGATTACACATGGAATCACCTACCTTTTATGTTGAAACCCTCAAAACATGGTGTGAAACATCAACTGCACCACCGCCGCACCTAAAGGAAGATGAATCCATCCCTAGACCACAATATTTGACCAAAAATACACCAAATCAAACCCTAGGTTATAATCTCAACTTTTGGACATGAGGAACTTCAAGAAAGGGTGAAAGAAACCCTAAGGAAGGGGAAGAAATCAAGGAAAGAAACACTTACATGAAACATCTTGAATAAAACGAACCAAATACACCAAAATTTGAATTTCCAAGCAACCAAACCTGACATGGAGGCTCTAATGGGGATGATAAGGTCATGTGGGGACTGAAATGGGGGTAAAATAGCAGAAATTGAAGGAGTTATGAAAGAAACGATTTACCTCTTCAAATCTAGACGATTTTAGAAATCCAGAGCTGTTTTGAAGAAATTAGCGAACCAAATGAGCTCCAAATCTGCGAAACAGATAATGGGAGTTATCCTTAGGTTTTTGGATTAGCTTAGGAGTTAGAATAACTAAAAAATAGTAAATATTTAATGAGATATTAAAATATTGAAAATAAAACTTAAAGCAGGAAATGGGCTTTCGGGCTGGCCCAAAACCATAATAAAAAACCCAAATCCGTCATGATTATGGATTTTTATGAGGCCCAAATGGATATGGTTGTTTTTATATATTAGGTTATGACAATTAAGAAGTGGAATTGTTGTAAAATCTTGAAAAATGAATGAGTTAGAAAATAAACAAAATTGGTTTTTAAATCTGGAAATGGGCTCACGATTTGGCCCAAATTTTGAAAACCCACCATTTCCCCCAAAACGCATGCGAAACCCCCCAAACAAAGAAATAATGTAAATTAAATTACAAAATAACTTTAAAAGAAGTCATTCATGTGACAATTATCCCCACCATAAAACTTTTCGCCCTCAGAAAGCCACAGTAAGGCCAAATACAAAAACCAAACCCAACTGATATACCAAGAAGTAATTCATTGGCAAGATTCACCCCTAAAGGCCAAAACACCTCCAGTGATCATTTAAGGAAGGATTAATCTCACAAAAAAACTTACACCACTTTCCAGAAACAATAAAGCACATTCAGGCTTTATCCCAAATGAAAACTCCTCAAACACAATCTGAACAATACTTAATCAATTTACCTAAACAAACAACAACATCGAACAAAGTTACACTTACCCTGCTATAACTAAACCATTGGGAACTCTCCAATCTCAATTTTTACCCAAGGAAGATGTAGGTAGTTAGATATCTCCAAATGATAATACCTACTTCCAAAACAAGACCAAGGAAAAAAATCTGAGTTACTCGTATGAAGAGACACAAATGGGATCCCCACCGTAAGAGACATCTTTTTTTTTCCGAGACAGAATTAGGACACTAACAGGGGGAGGCACGAATAGACTCCCTAATACAAGGGGTATAAATCTATTAGAAATTTACAAAATAATATGTATGATACCCATGGTGGGTCTCCCCACCACAAGAACCAACCATCTTAACCGACCAGCATGGGCCAACATGAAAAGACCCCAAAAATTTAATGATTCGGGAAGGCTTCACAGTTAGTCCACACGGTTTGGGAAACCATGCACTAACTGTGAAAATCATTCTTTCCACAAGGATTCCTAGCACATGGTCACTACTAATCATGCAAAAACCTCATGCCCGGCCTATCTATCCAAATTTCAATCCATTCTCCAAAGACTCAATGGAAACCAAAGGGGGGGAAGATATTGGGTGATGATATGGGTACAAGGCCCTCCACCTATTTCCACCAAATGAGAACAACATAAGAAAGATGATGACACCATAGGTTTAAACTCTTCCTATATTTTATACTGAGGATAGGACTTTGTACATGG
This sequence comes from Viscum album, assembly GCA_963277665.1. NCBI lineage: Eukaryota > Viridiplantae > Streptophyta > Magnoliopsida > Santalales > Viscaceae > Viscum > Viscum album. Next base: position 128,561,888 of record OY728134.1, on the reverse strand, counting down.
TTTTAAACAACACTGGGGTTTCCCCTAACTACGCACCAGCTTCTCTTCAGGACCTATGGCTGGAGTTCAAAATATTGAAGCATCTTCGGCCTCACAGTTAGGCAGTGGAAACCCCTGTGTGGAACATCTTCTTTTGGTGCCACAAACAACTACACCACATACCCCAATGGGTTCACCAATACATAACACACTCCATAACTCACTTTACCAAAACCTGACTTTACACTGAAACATGGTATTAGAAGATGCACAAATATCGCACCCTGTTTCTTTGGGTGAGAAAAAATAGAAGGGCAGGACACACATAAAAACCTTCCTCTAAGATAGAGGATTTGATGTTTTTCCCAAGGGAGACATACTCCCAAGATAATATATAACCTCAGAGGATTGTGTGACCTTCACCTTTACAGTCAAATGAGAACACAACATCATAATGCATCACTGAACATGACCTTTGTGATTGATAGAAACAATACATGGAATGGGACCTTATGATAAGTCCCTAAACAACAGACAAGTCCAAAAAGTGGACACAATAGCCTCTCATGACCAAAATCCCAAAATTGGTGGTTTAACAAGAACTCTTTCTTCAAAGAAACTATGAAGAATCCAGAGGCCCTCTTAAACACCATCGATACACTCATCCACACTAACAACCCCAGAACACTTCCACCTTCGATGAATCAGGAAAATTAAGAAACTAAGGTATCTTTCAACCTTCCACAAGCACTATCCCACTAAAAGAGGATCCAAAAATCAAAAAAATGAATGGGTGTAGACTCAATCAACAAATATTGATAAAATATTACTTATATTGATCAACTGGAGGATTTTCCAATGGCAAAACAATACGGGTTGCACTTCAGTTGTGCTGTAACCCTTAATGGGGGCATACCTTATCCAATGAGAGAACCCAAAGACCCAACCAAGATGGTCTATTTTTTAAAACATGCCATAAACTAGATCCAAACACATGAAGGTAAACACCATAAAGGTGTCTCGAAACATATCTTAGAAGAGACTACTAACCGATCCTTCTACCCAACTTGTCGTCCAAACACAAACCCAAAACACGGTTCGAACAAGAGGGGTTCTTGAACTCAAAACATCCCACAACATCAAAATTTAAAAAAAACACATAATTCACACCATCCCAAACCATTCATCATGACATCATGTTTTCCTTTAAAAAAATTTCTTCGAAAACAAACAGTTCATTGACTAGAGTATCCACCAATGGTACCCCATGGGCCTTACACATGCATGTTTTTGTACCACACTAGGAACCCTCCTCATATCCATATAGGGAATCATATAGTCATTCCATTAACCATCCACCATCCCCAATAACCCCATGCATGTGGTCGCTCATGGAAATACTAAAGGTTAAAACAAAAATCCATTCAACTTTTCAAAACCAAAATAATCAACCAATACTTACTTTTTCTCAAGACCGCTAACCATGGAATAAAAATACCAATCATTCAAAATAATAATCACTTTAAATTCATATACATAAATTTCAAAACAGATCATCCCATTAAAACACCCTTTGATTGTTTAGAAAATTCTATTGGAAACACTTTTTCAAAACCAAATTCAATATAGTTCCTACTTTCAAAAGAGATGTAAGAACGACATTTTCCATTTCAAAACAATTCTGAAAATTCATTTCCACCATTTCATAAATCAAGCCATTACTTATTTATTTGAAAATAATTTCATAAAAACTTTATGATTCTTAAAACCAAGTCACTTTAAAACCAAAGTTCCAAGATTGCAAAACTAACGCACAAAAACAAGCGAGAGGAAACTAGTTTTAGTGGGTGACTTGGGCATATGGTTGGAGGAAATATCCCAATAACTTCACTATCACAGAGGGTGTTCTAGGGAATATACCCAACTACACATGGCTTTCCAGGCCCTGTGAGCTCACTAAGACAATTAACCCAACTCTCTTTCATTTCCCCTAATCATCATCAAACCAAGAAAAGAAAAGGACTTAGATAAATCCCAACTTCCCAAGGAAAATTGAATCCCATTATGAGGTGTGGTGATCAGGCACACTACCCATAACTGGAATATCAAGTCCCAACAATCCTAACTCCAGACTATCCCAACGCTTCCCCAAATAACATGACCCAAAGAGTTAACCAGAACCTCCTTTGATACCATTTTTTCATGAACCGAATCTGATCGCCACCGAAACCGGCACCAAACCCAGCTCGTGACAAGGACCGAAGAGTGTTACCAATCCCCACAATCTGGAACAAGTGCCTGGGTAATAGAAAATTAAATTTGGTAATGATTTACCTGAGTTTATAAACATAAAACAACAAACAAATCCAATAAAAAAATCTGGATTTTTTAAACAAAATCATCTTTTAAAAAAAATTCAGAACTGAATTACATAATTTAAAACAATTCTAGAAGACTATAACAACTAAAGAAACCCACAATAGATAGCCCAAGAACCTCCACATGGTGATAGGCACCGCCCTCAAGCCATATCCACAACACCGTATCATGATGGACCGCTAAAAACCCGAACTGTTGGCACAAAAGTTGTACCCAAACCTGCGACAACAAAAATAACCAAGTCTACTTACACCCAAGGGTGTAAGTAGGGTGTGATCCAATTCCTATTAGGATACCACCACTAAGATATTCCATGTTTTAAACATTCAAAGATGAAAAGCATGCAAGTTTTCAAAAACATGTAATTTCTAGGCACAATTTCTAAAAGATGCAACAAAAAAATCAGTTTTCAAGTGGGCTAATTTAAAAAATCAACACTTTTAAAATAAATTCAAAAGCTACTGAATTTTTCCAGCCAAATATATCATGTGAAGACTGTAAGTATAAAGGATCTAATGAGCACAAGTGATAGGAAATAACCCCTAGGCACTAGCTAGCTGTGGGTCCCAGGTACCTCGTATCTCGGTGAGAGTAACCACAAAAAAAATATTTGTTCTCGTGCACGATATGCTATTAGGGAACATACCCATAACATATTGTTCCCCAATCATCATCATCATAGTTTAGTTAGAGTTGTAAGCATCAATCTTGCTAAGTGAAACTGAGGCCAAACCCCACGGATTCACTAGCATACTAGTACACATCCACCCACCTAGATACCCGGGTTTTCCCTTTATGCTTAAACAAGTTCAACAAGACAAGAAGTATACTATTCACATGAAAATATCACTTCCACATCACACATTAACCAAACATCCCCATGTACATCACACAAGTCACAAATTCCACTTTTTATTCAAATGCATTTTGAAATCAAACTCACAGCAAAATAGCCCACAACACTTTTTGTATAACTTTCACAATCCAACACATCCTTTAACAATTTTATAAAGACCCTAAAAATATGATAAACATCACATAACATCCCACTCACATGTTTCATAAAACCCTTTTTATAAACAAAGTCCATTTTTCACATCGCACTCACACAAATACCCCACATCACGTTCACACCACTTTCACATTTTAGTAAATCCATTAGAAATTTTTATAAAACACTTCCAAGAGGATACACATCACATGACAGACCTATTCACATTTAAAATGTTCAATTTTAAAGTATAAATAATCCAAAACATTTTTCCAATATGGTTTCACCTCTTACATAAATCATTAAACCATTCAAAACTTTCATAACACAATTCTAAAGAGTGTACCAAATCTTTTCACATAAAACCCATTTCAAAACCATATTTTAAGGAAAAAATCACACCAATAAAAATTCAAAACAGAATTGGAAGCCCCAAAAACATTTATTAAACTAACCCCAAGTGTTATACAAACACCTCAAACAATACCACAAAATATCCACATGAAAAGCACACGTTTTCAAAATCACTTTCAAGAAGTACAATAAGGTTTTACACCTTAAACCCATTAAAAAACCACTTTAAAACCTAATGTCACACCAATACCCTACCAAATCAGAATTTTCATCCCAAACAAGATTTATTAAACCAATTTCATATGTTATAAAATACACCCAAATAATACCCAAAGGGTTACACATGAAAAACACCCAATTTTAAGCTAAAATGAAACTATAAAAATAAATGCTTAACCAAATCCAACATAAACAATTTTTTCACCACAAACATCATATTAGGAACATGTATAATAATTAATTCAAGCAAACTAACTCATCTAGAAATTATTACACTTGGAATCACCTACCTTTTATGCTGAAACCCTCAAAACATGGTGTGAAACATCAACCGCACCACCGCCGCATCTAAAGAAAGATAAATCCCTCCCTAGACCACAATATTTCACCAAAAATACACCAAATAAAACCCTAGGTTCTAACCTCAACTTCTGGACATGAGTAACTTCAAGAAAGGGTGAAAGAAACCCTAAGGAAGGGGAAGAAATCAAGGAAAGAAACACTTACTTGAAACATATTGAATCAAACGAACCAAATACACAAACATTTGGATCTCCAAGCAACCAAACCTGATATGGAGGCTCTAATGGGGATGATAAGGTCATTTTTGGACTGAAATGGGGGCAAAATAGCAGAAATTTAAGGAGTTATGAAAGAAACGATTTACCTCTTCAAATCTGGACGATTTGAGAAATCCAGAGATATTTTGAACAAATTAGCGAACCTAATGAGCTCAAAATCGGCGAAACAGATAATGGGAGTTATCCTTAGGTTTTTGGCTTCGAGTAGGAGATATAATCGCTGAAAAATAGTAAATATTTAATGAGATATTAAAATATTAAAAATAAAACTTAAAGCAGGAAATGGGCTTTCGGGCTGGCCCAAAACCATAATAAAAAACCCAAATCCATCATGACTATGGATTTTTATGAGGCCCAAATGGATATGGTAGTTTTTATATATTAGTGTATGATAATTGAGAAGTTTAATTGTTGTAAAATCTTGAAAAATGGATGAGTTATAAAATAAACAAAATTGGTTTTTAAATCTGGAAATGGGCTCACGGTTTGGCCCAAATTTTGAAAACCCACCATTTCCCCCAAAATGCATGTGAAACCCCCCAAACAAAGAAATAATGTAAATTAAATGAAAAAATAGCTTTAAAATAAGTCATGTATGTGACATAATTCCTTGTTATATGTGACCTTTTTGAGAGGTTTGACCTTTGGGCAAGGTGGTTAGACCCAGTGACCCTTATATAAGACTTGATCAATAGGGCTTGGTGGGAGACCTTGAGGCCCTTATATGAAACTTGTTCCCTTGTAGTTTAATATTGGTTTAATCAATGAAAACCTATAGGAGAGGTTATCTCGGGTTTGAGTATGCCTTTTTAAGTAGTGATCTAGGTTATACACTCATGATACAACTGATGCAGGTGAGGTGCTTGGGTTTTTTGATATAGGAATGGTGATGACTTTAGCTTATTAGAAACCACCTAGGGTGATTTGGTATCAATACTAACTTCAATGGGTAGGACTATTTAGGATCCTGGCCTAATTGAACAATATTTCCATGGTTGATGCTTAAATTTCATAAAAACGACATCATGTGATGGGTGGTCGTGGAATAAATTATGGCACAAGAGAGGTGTTTGATTTTGAAAAGGAGTTCCAAGGGGGGTTCTAGATTAATGAGACTAGCATGCCATGTAGCATGGTCATCTTGGCTTCAGTAGTATATGACTCATGGGATTATGAGTTGGGTGATGACTGGGTGGCATGGGTTTGAACACTCATTGTGTTTTGCGATATAGAAAAAAGGTACACACCAGTTGTGTGTGGTGTCATTTAAATCATTAATCGGTGGGTGGTCACATGCGATTCGAGGACCTATGTTTTTTAAGAAATTATGCAGGCCTGATTTCCTAGGTTTTGTTATAAAATGATAAATTTCCCTATGTGGTAGAGGTACATCGAGGATAAATTGGGTGTCATGAGGCGGTTGACATATGGCTAGACCTAGACATGAAAAGTCAGAAGATGTAGTGTTAGAAGTTTGTTAAAAGAAAGTATATCCTAGTTTGATATATCATGGATCAAAGAGAGAGATGTATGCATATCGATGGAATCTTGGTAGACCCCTAGTTTATAGGTGATTATGATCTATATCTTGACATCGTCCTAATTATGTTGAGAGAACGTTGTTTATATGCTGAGCTTCTCTTATTTTCAATATATTTCCTAGTTTGATGAAGGAACCTGATGAGGTTATGCTTGAGAAGTGGAATAAGGTAATTCATATAGTGGTAATTGAATCATATTATGTTTAGGGGTGGTGACTCTCGTTTTCAGTTGAAATATAATGTTTTCCATGGAAACTATTATCAGGAAGTGGGAACGGGTGATGCTTTAATTCTTCTATGTTGGTGCTCTGATATGAGAATTTTTGTTCATGCTGGTCATTTATGGTGATGGATGGAGCATGATCCTTTGATCTTGAGATCAGTTTTGAGGTGACAATGAGGTTATTCCTATGGTGGGAAGTACCAGATTGGTCATGGTTAAATGTATTCCTTGTGGAAGAGTTGTTAAACCTGTGAGACCGATCATTGGATGGTCAAGATCACAAGGTTGTGTATATTCTTGGGGTGATATAATGGATGCATTTAACTAATAGGGCTTCTTATGGATGAGAAGGGTTATGGTGGGAAGGTTATAAGGACCCTTGTTTTTCCAGATTTTGAAATTTAGAAAAAAATTGAATTTGTTCTTTCAGATGTTTTTAATGGGTAAAATGGTCATTTTCCCATAGCAGGTGAACTTGGATAATTTTTATGACCACTCTATTAGTCTCTAAATAGGTTGTTACCCTAGTATAGGTGTTTGGTGAAATTATAAATCATTTTAATTTTCATGGAATAATTAATATTTAATTAATTAAATATTAATTTATTTGAATGGGTTCATTTAGATATATCTTTTGAATGGAGTATCATATTGAGATTTTTTCTCCACTTTAGAGCCCAAAATGGGGATTTTTTCCTAGGTGAGGCATAAACTCATGTCAATCATCAGGACTGATCCCAGATCCCTTTTTATTTTTCTTTTATTTTATTATTTTTCATTTTCCTTTTTTCTTTTCTCATCTCTTCCTTGGATTCTCATGTACACCCCCTATGGGCTTCCTTTACTAACATCTAGAAAGGATAGGTATAGTGAGAGTGAGAAATATGGAGAGAGTAAGGGAGGTGTCGTCGTGGAGCTTGTGAGGAGTCGAATCGTTGTACGGTAGTGGTGGATTATGAAAACAAGTGAAGCTTTAGTGGATTTCACCCAAAGGTATACTATTTTAAGTTTATTCTATATATACCCCATATATTTATCAATTTCTAGTTTTAAGAACCTATTATGACTACTTATGACCCCTTGAGGTTCGATCTATAGCCTTTGGGGAGAGAAATAGAGTTTTAGTCCGATTTGAGGGGTTTCCCATTCAGAAATCCCAATAACATGGCATGAATTTTAGTAACACACATTGTTTGTTCTTACCATTCATGTAAAATGATATTTTTAGAAGTATATTCCATGTATAGGTTATTCATTCCATGTATAGGTACTCAGCCATGCAGCCAAGTACCTATCCAGAATGCTTGTGTAGGGGAACTTGGCTATGTGAAGTACATGTCCAGACCCCGAGTGGACTGCACACCATATAGAAGTACATAGTCAGCCAGAATACATGGCCAGGGAATGTGAGGTACATGAGCAGGTAACCCATATAGGGTACATGTTTTTTACATAATATATATTCTTTTTAAATGGGTTTTACATTCCATGTATGGATGAAATACATGCCTAGGTGTGGCTAGAGGGTACACATCGTGTACTCAGATATACACATTGTGTACTCCCCCCTTACTACCCTCTTTAGGGGTTTTATGTTTTACACCATGAATTCATAATTGGACACATGAGTAGTCCATTTTGAGTATCTTTTTTCATAAATCACGATTGTTAAACCCTTGAGTTTATTTGAGGACTCCTGAGTGAATTTTTAGGCTTTTTACTAAATGAATATGTTCTTACTCCAATAATCGAATATAACTATCTCCTGAGAGTGAGAACCTTGATATGTGGTGGTCCATGATCCATATCTCTATACTATAATTCAAATAATTTCCCTTATGATCTAAGATATTGTCTTATATTTTGACTTAGAGGATCCCGTGTAGGATCCTCTACCTTACTTCTATTTCTAAGGGTCCCTTATGGGACGCCTTCACTTATATTCTGACCTAGAGAATCCCATGTAGTATCCCTCTACCTATTTACTCTTTACAAGGATCCCATGTAGGAGGATTCTAACAATGTACATTATTATTAAGGGTCCCATGTAGGATGACTCTTCCTATGTACTGTCTCTAAGGATCCTGAGTAGGATGCCTCTTCTATGTATTAACTTAGGGGACCTGGTGGGTACCCTAGTGTTTGTACGACCCTAAACTAGTACGATGGTTTTAGGTAGAGATGGTAGTGGGTGTCACCTTAGAACCCAAACCAAACATGTAATCCATGAGGTTGTGTTAGTATTGGTAGGTCTAGTAATTCATCCACCCTCACTCTCTTTTTATACATTCACATGGTTACTCATGATGTAGTTATGATTTCCAATGGTGATTCTTGGTTCTCAATTAAAGAGCCCAATGTGATGCAATATTTGATTTGGGATGCCTAGAGGTAATTACTAGGATCCTTCTTATGTATATATTTATTTCTTGGGATTCCCAAATGTACTGCATAGGGTCTATCTTCTAAGACTTTATGGTTTGTTATATTATTGGGATACCCATAGGTACTTATTGGGGAGAAAATTATGATTCTTTTTATTGTTTTTTATATTATTGGGATACCCAGACATACTTAATAGGATCCGAATTATGAGATATAATCAAGTATTATTACACTATCTCAAGCAATGGGGATGATTATGCTCTCCCCAATCTATTACTTGACTGTGGTTTTGGACATGGCGCTCCACATCATTGATGCACTCGAGGATGATTATTGTCTCGTGAGTGACACCTAAGATACTCCCTAGGGTCGGATGGAGAACCATTACATTACTTAACTTTCCATAATTGACTGGGAGTGGTTATTTGAGCCATTTATATTAATGTATGTTGAGCATGTACTTGGATCCATAGAGCATTCCTTTTGTAGATCACCTAAGATCCAACCCTATAGGGATTATTTGAGTCATGATGCCATGACCTCCTATGGACTAGGACTTGTAGATAAGGCATCAGAATGGATTTACATGGATTTAGTGGTATGGAATCTATATCAATGACCATTTACAGGATGTCCATATATTGTTTAGAATCCTTCATTATAGTGATTGGAGGTAAGTACAGGTGAACCCAGGGAAATGACATGTATCTTCCTATGGTGATGTAGCTTGTTCAGAGACATTTTTGGAACTGTTTGAAGTAGGTATTATAAATTGGGATTATAGACCCAAGTATCAACTTAATTATACATTTTTTGAGTGGTATGACATCCATCTTAGTGCTCTAGTCACAGGATGTCCAGTTGATCGGGATTACGAACCCAAATATCAGTTGTTCTTTGTTTCATGTTATATGTCGCCTTACTTATATAAATATATATATGGGCGTATATATATTTATATACGTATATACTTATATATATGATGTCAATTTTTCCATAAAATCATGATCATGAAACCAAGGATCAGTTATGGACTTCTTTTATAGTATTTGTTTCCTTATTTATTATTCTAGTTTTGTCTCAACTAGGCTAAGCATATTGCATGAGCATGCACTTATAATAAAACATTTATAGGTTCATCATTGGGTTGTCCTAGTGAGATTATTTTACATCCTTGTATATGTACATCAAAGTGTGTGTAGACCTTATGTGTTCCTTTTAGGTTGAGCACAAATTTCATGATAGATTGGGCAGAGGCCCAGGGTTACATAATCGAGCGAAGACACTCATGTGGATTTTATTGATTAGGATAGAGTATCTCAGAAGTGTCTTAGATACTTGGTATGTGGTTTAGATTGGAGTTTAATTGGAGCCCTATGATTTTATTTAGTTTCCTTATATACTCTTATATATGTTATTGGACAAGTGGGTGAACAATGTTATATGTATGATATAGCTATTCGGGCCTTTACCGTATTTCATTCTTTATTACAACATGCTTCTATTTTAGTTTATTTACTACTTTCACAGTATAATTATTTACTATTATGTATGATGATTGGTTTTTTTTGGTTTTTTTATTACTCTAATATGAGGTCATAGTCTCCCCACTGTCATACCACAGTCCCTCGCTACTTGTTGGCAGCCTCTAGCGTATGGGGAGACGCGCTTGAGGCCTTGTGGTGAATCGGTTCAGGACACCAGATTATTAGAATCTAGGCCATGATGTTATAGTTATTATACCATAAATATCAAACCCATTATAATAACCATCCATGAAAAATGGTGATAGAAAATTAATTGCATCGCTGCGTAGAGGTGGTAGTTCACACGTACACACGAGTGATAATTTCACATCCAATTTGGTGGAAAAGAGAGTGAATAATGGTAGTTACATAATAATAATAATATTTTAATATACTGAGGATAATAAATTTATTTTTTATGATGAAGACTACATATTTAGAGGAGGTATAAGAAGAAATAAACTTGAAAGTACTCGGTTAAGATTTGTACCTCTTCATTGAGAAACTTATTTTGGATTACACCTTCACCCTTAAAAGGATGGTCTTTTGAAAAGACCATAAGCTATATAATGTAAATAAAGAATATATTAATGTATTATGGTAGTTCTTAGACAATTATAAGGATAAAAATTTGTGAATAAGAGAGGAGAATAGGTTCCCTTTTATAAGAGGGGTAGGGGCACTCTTGGAATTACTTAAAGTATTAAATTAATATAAATTAATTTTCATGGAAAATGACTCCAAATTGATAAAATTAGAATATAATACGGGTATGAGTCTAAACATTCTTATAAAATAAAATTTAGATATATTTTTGTTATGTTTTAACCCTTACCTCTTTGTTTTAACCCCCAGTTAACCCTTTTGAAAATTACCGCAATATCAAAGTTTTTTACTCTTTAAGGGTCTATAATGTTATTATATAAGGAAAAGTGGTCCATAAATAGATCATGAATGATATTTAAAATATTATCCTGTTAACTTGTCCAAAGATAGTATTTTTTTTAATTTTAAATATTTTAATAGAATATTATTTTTCATAAAATATCATTAATGTAATTTTTGACACTATTAATTTAATTTGACATTAAAGACAATAAGACAAAGATGGAATTTGAATATAATCTTTTAAAACATCACTATTATGTTATATTTATCTAAAAAATTGTGAAACATGATAATTCACCCAAATTTTATTACTTTTAATATTTGTAAAATCATTTATTTTATTTTTTTAATTCAATAAATAATGTGTCGGCATTGTGTAAGCATTTAATGTAATTATTCAATCACTAAAAACTAAAAATAAATTACCATGATAAAAAATAATTTATATTTAAAATAAAAATTTATAATAAAACTGATGTTGTTTTTATCTCTTTCAAAAAATATTATATATATATATATATATATATTAAAATAAAGAGAGATACATTTTTTACTTTATCCTTTACTTAAATATTATAAAGGTCAAAATCAAATACAAATGGAAAAAAGGTCATATTTTTAAAGTTTTAATGATTTTGGATGAAATAGACTCATTTAATAAAATAAATTCAAGTTTTTGAATGAATTTTAAGCCTTATCACATTATTATTTAACCTTAATTACTTGATTTACCCTTGTCGAGGTGATAAATATTTACTATGGTTACTATTCATAATAACAAAAAAATGGACCTATTTACAAAATTAGGACATCATGAATCCAAGTATGAAATACATTTTTCAATATTAAATTCCTAGAATTAGTAGCAATAAATTTTAATTTAATTACTTAAAACATGATGAAAAACAGTTTTTAGAAAAAATGTATTTTTAAACATAAAAATTAACTTATATAAAAATAATGAGTATTGCTAATTAAAAATGGAATCAATTATATTATTATAAATTAAATTAATTTTATATCACTTTAAGTTCAAATTCAAAATAAAATGGTACTTTTAAATTACTTTAATTAATGAAAAGAAATGACGGTATTTGAAAAATCAATATTTTCACTATTCACTGAAAAATCAATCATTTCAGAAAAATCCCAAAAAATAAATCTAAGTTAATTTTTATTTGAATATTTCAAAAATGGTATCATTTTTATCAAATAAAATTTTTAAAATTTAATGATAATATTTTCTCACAAAAATCAATAAAATCATTTTTGAAGTAAACGTATTTTTGAAGCATAAAATGACTTTACTAAAAAGTTGAGTGCTTATTTATTAATAATTAATAAATACATTTATATTGAGTAGAAAGTTTATAAATATTTTTTATAATGTGTTTATTCTTATTCATACCACCAGTTTTAATGGTTATGTTATAATTGTATAATATATAATGGTTTATTTAGAATTGGGGTTGCGTGTATCACTGATATCAAAGAAATTAAATTTATTTGAAGAGAAATATATCATAAAATTTTAGGGTGTTATGGGTTTTTTATTGATCAATATCCTATGATGGATTTTCATGATCCAATACATATTATGGGTCATCTAAAAGCTATAGATTATAAGTTGAAGGAGTGGGAAATGGAGACGACATAGAAGTGGTATAAAAAGGATAAAAGGGATGTGGAACCATAATAGGATATGAAAATGGTATATGATAAGTAGAGCCTGAATAAAATGATGGTGAAGGAATAGGTGGGAACACCCCTAGATCCTCAAGTGGAGGCGACGGAGGAAACAATGTGATAGATGGGATATTTTCCAGTGGATCTGGGTGTTTTGAGTAACTCTCCTATCATTCCTAATTGATTGTTTATATTGTTGACCCCTATCAGTAATCTGAATAGAGATCAATTTTGGCCCGAATAAATTTCCCTAAAATAAAATTTATAAATAAAAAATCCATTTAAAGTATTGTTCTTGATAAATATTATAATTATTATACTCACTGAGGGTACCAAAGGATTCATGCCTAGCTCTTGCATTTTTCTATCATTGTCAAACAATATCTACTGATGTGATTCTTCAATATCTTTCATATTATACATAGTAATTAAATTTACATTTTTATAAGATTTTAAATACTATAGAGAAATAGTAATAACATATAAAATGTGGAAGGAAATAATTAAGGCATACTAATTGGAAAGTCAAATGAAAAAGAGGTGACATGGTGTAACCAAAGAATACAAATTAAAAGTCAAACAAGGCATAAAATATATCATAACATAATCAAAGCATAGGAATGAAATGTAAATTTTTTGTATAATCTTGTAAGTGTCACACTATGCAATAGTTAAACTACAAACTAGTTTAAAACTATTTTAAACTAGTTTTTTTAAGTGGTTTAAAACTAGTTTAAAGCAGTCTTTAAAAACTAGTTTAAACTATTTTAAAACATTTTTTAAAAGTGATTTAAACTAGTATAAACTATTTTTTAAAACTGGTTTAAACAAGTTTTTTAAAACTATTTTTATCGCATTTAAACTATTTTTTAAAAACTATTTTCAACTAGCTCAAAACTATTTTAAAACTTGTTAAAAAATATTAAAAAAACTATTTTCAACCACTTTTTAAAAACTATTTTAAACAAGTTTTTGAAAATTATTTTGAATCTATTTTTTTAACCTATTACGAAAAAAAATAAAACTAATTTAAACTAATTTTTAAAGACTATTTTAAACCTATTTGTTAAGAAACCTATTTTAAATATATTCTATTTTAGGATTGATTCTCCATGAATTCTATTTTTCTATTATTTAGTGAAAATTTAAATATTTTTAAACCTATTTTAATTTTATTTTAATAATACTTCTCCAGTAATTCATATTATTAAAATTTGGTTCAAATCAATTTATTAGTTTAGTGTTCTCATTTGTATAAATCTTTTTTTAAGTGGAATAAATCTAATTAAATGTAATGAACACAAACAAAACTAAGCCAAACATAACCTTAAAAAATGAAATCAAATTAAAAATAATACAATAGTACAAACCTAAAGGACCTGATTCAAGCTAAACAAAATGAACTGAGAACACATATGGTTTCTTATATATATTACCCACCACTACTTCAAGTTCAAAATCAACTCTGAAAATTAGACTATTTGAGTCATCATATGAAATATTTTTATCAATAAAAATGGGAATAGTGATGGTGTCAATTTCATCCTCACCATCATTAAAAATGTTTCTTAGGATTACAACAATAATGACACTAAATTTGGATCTCATATGATCTTTCATATGAACAATTTTTTCAACATTTATACAAAAATGTATAGCTCATAAGTAGCTAACAAGAGAGTCGTATCAATATCTCTAAATCCACAATCATTAATAAAGGTTATCTATCATGTAATTGAATCAAACCACTTTCATTTCATCATATACATATGATCATGGGAGTAATAATCCAATATCAATATTTTTTTCAACAACTCTATAATAAGACACATTTTCATATCATTGTCTATTATATGATACACTGGAATAACTATCTATTGTTAAGTTAACATAACACCATCATGTTGTGTTATAATATCCACTATTTGATCATTTATAAAAAAAATATACCCATTAATTAGAAGTGATTCATGTTAATAACTTTAAATTCATAATCATCATTGTTGGTTCATTGAATCAAACAACTTTCATTTCATCATAGCAACTCGACCATGGGAGTAATAATCCAATATCAATATTTTTTTCAAAAACTTTATAATAATTAACATTTTATATCTAGGTTTATTATCTGATGCATTATATTAACAGTCTTTTATTTTGGTTAACATAACACCATAATGTTATGTTATCATATACACTATTTGATCAGTTATAAAAAATTTATACCCATTGAATATCAATGATTTGCATTCACAAACCAAAGAATTGGAACCAAAATCCAATACTATTAATTATTAATAGACAGATTCACTAGGTAAACTCAATGCCTAAAATATATATAAATATAAAAATAAAATAAATATTTATTTTTTTTACTTTATTAAAGTAATGGTTGTACCTTCAATTTAAACTAAGTAGGAAACTATTTATTATGAAAAAGTCTTTATACTTATCAAAAGTAATTAATTGTGAATTATACTTATAATTTAATTATGTTATCTACATAAAATGATAATAAAATTTTAAAATGTATGTGAAACTATGTAGTACAAGATAACATATACATGGTCAAAATACTTACTTGGTGTAGTCATCGAACAAATCACAGTTAAATAAGATTATGGGATGTGTCATCTCTTGATCATTAAGGATCAATGTAGCCAATGTATATGACCCAAGAATCCCCCCTGGTTAGAGAAGAGGTAAAACAGTGGGTTTAATTTTCTCATAATACTCATCTTTATTTCTCATTTTCTAGTTACATATTGTGCTCACATCAACCAAATGCATTAAACAAAAATCAATACATTCTTGAGCTAAATAACCATTAAAAATGGAACCTTCAGGATGATTCTTATTCTATAAATAATACTTAATTGTGTATATATTTATTTCAATTTGATACATCCACTAAAAATAAAGTATTCACCCAATAATTATTTTATTTGGAAGATGGACAGTCGGATGTAGCATGCAACTGGAAAATTATGGAGGAAAAATTTTCTCTAACTCACATAAAATTAATGGTGTCTCTTCATAAATTTTTATCAAGAAATATATGGAAACCCTTTTAGTACAAATATATTTGTAAAAATGGCATGATAAAATCACTTATATCCTTATTGGATAGTAAATAATGTATTACAATTGGAATAAATTCAAAAAAAAGGATGTGATATTCATGAGTTTTCTGGGATTTCAAATTCAACTCTCTTCTATTGAAATGTTTAGTTATTTTTCTTGAATAAGCATTAGGAACTTTTATAGTCTCTAATACTTATAGAAATTTATTTTTCTCTAAAGGTGGAATCACATAGAATATTCTATTTACTTTCACCAATACACATGGAATTTAGTTCTAGCCTAATACCCTAATCTACCAAGTCAGGCCAAGATCATAAATCCTATTTGGTATTCCCATTGAAATTCATAACAATTAAAAGAAATATTCCACATATATTTTTATCAATGTGCATTATGTATAAATAATTAAGTAACAAATTTTATGGCCAATATGGAAAATAAAATATGATACATTTCTTTTTATTATTGTAATTGGATTCAATGGGAACAATCTTCCTCTTTCTAGATTTCATCTAACCTTTCCCTAATGAAAAACTAAAATCTTTCAATTCATTAAGCACATCAGTTCCAGACTTATACCGAGGTGGATTCTTATCCTCAATGGAATTTAAAAACCATATTTGGTTATTCCTTTATGGATTATACATTATAAAGAAAAATCTATGTTCCATGAAAATGGAACTATGACGATATTTACATCTTCTAGATCATGTATTATTCATAAAAACAAGACATGATAGATTGACTTTCATGATTTAACCATAAATAATTAAATAAGTATGGAACTCATTTATCATCCACATAAGTGCAACATGCATCTGAAGTATATTTTTCAAAGAATCGTCGAATGTGCACACACCCATATTCCAAATTTGAATAAACTTTTTATTAAAGGTTTCAAGTAAAAATCTATATAATTTCTAATATCATAAGGTCCTTATATGAGTATACTCAAGAAATTGAATGGTTTTTTCATACACATCCATGGAGGAAGGTTATAAATGTGCACAAAAACTAGACACATGTTGTGATAAATAATCATATGAACAAAAAAATTGAAATTATCACATGATAAACCCAGCCTTTCATTACACACCTCATCTGCAATATCTGGATACCATGTATCAAATGTTCATCATGAAAATCCATATGTAAGATGAACCAAATCATCATTATATTTAATTATCTTAGTATCATTCCATCACATATTAATTGATATTTCATTAGACATAAAAAGATTTTAGAGCCTGGGAATCAATAGAAAGTTCCACATTACTTTTTTTGGAACACAAGATGGTGTTCCATCTACATTTGGATTCCATTAAGATATACCATATTCTTTACAATCATTTAGTCTTGTAGTTTCCTCCTAGAATAACCTACAATATTTTGGGAAATAATGAATTTCATTAGTATAAAATCAAATATATTTAATTAACATGCATATCATATAATGATTTAAGGTAATATTTAAATCATCATGAAGTAATTATTTCAAAAAGGTAAGAATAAAATTGTTAGAAGTGTTAGAAAATTCATACATGTTTTTACCATGATACAACCGCATTAAAAATTCCAACTATGTCATTTTACTAAATTCCCAATATATAGGAGTCCCAACATCATCCATTAATTTTTTCACTCCCTCAGCATCATCATTTTAATTACTTGTGTCATGTGTTTTGGTATCATTATCTTCTTCCATTAGCATATTATCTTTTGTGTGATGATGAATAAATAGAAATTGATAAAATATCAAATTATCCATACCATTCATTTCATTTCTCTCAGGAACAATCTTATATTTCCTTTTCCCTCCATTTTGATACCATAAATAATAGTTTTTTTAAAAAAAATTGTTATATGGTATCAAAATTATTCCCTACTTAACCAAGGTCTTACAAAACAATTATAATAAGGGTATCATATAATACCTCTATATAAATCATTATTAAATATAAAATCTAAAAATAAAATCCTACTTATCTTGAAACTTAATTGAGATCTAATCAATTTCTAACATCAAACTTTTATCCATTTTGTTACATAAAAAGTCTTTAGTAATATCAATATAGAAAAAAATAATTATAAAATTCATGAAAAATATGAACATTTTGAATACAAATTCAAATCATTTTAGTTTAAAAACTAAATTTCCTTACATGATCCTGAATTTATTTAAGGAAGTGATATGTGTTAAACTTTATTTTAATTACTTAAAAATCATGTAAATAATATTTAATTCAAATCTATTTTTAATCACTCTATATTTTTGTGTGTAAAAACTTATTTTAATATACATGAATAAATCATTATAAAAAAATAACTTAGTTTATCCTGAAAACTACAATTTGAGAAGGGAAAACCCCTTTAGAAATAATTCAAACATTATATGTATCATTCATATCCATAATTTCATAACTCTATTCTATGAGATAACACAATACTATATATATAAAACCAGAATATTGAAATAATTTATTTCAATGAGTAATAAATATACATAATAACACACAAAAAACATCAATAAACTTACAAAAAACACACATTTATTATTAAATAACATGTATTTAATATCATATAATATCATTTTTACACAAACCTTCACATAATTATGTGTCAATAATGTCACGTAAACAATTTGGTATTTTAATTACATGCCCTTAATTACAATATAGATAGTAAAGTAATGAAAATTACTCCTAAAATAAATATATGAAAACAAAAATATTAATTCAAATTTTATTTAAACCAATAATAAACACAAACAATACATTAATATAATAAATCTTACTAAATTGGATTTATAAAGTGTAATAAAAAGTTATTCTGACCTTAACACACCCTGAATTATTATACATAACTTGAAAACATGACCAATTTTATATTTTAAATCCAAATTAGAAAATAAAACACAACTATAAAATAAAAAATTCTTTACAAACATCTAGAGTTCATGAATTGATGTTTTCAAAAATAAAGTTCTCATAAAACCAAAAAAACACATTACGTTAGAAATAAATACATGACACTTTTAACATATAACATTTCTATAGATCATAACTTTCTAATAAAATCACAACACCTTCATAAAACTTCCTTTTAAAAAATATGATTTAAAATATTTATTTCAATTCATAAACAAACACATGGTGGTTATATTCTATTTTAGGTCATTCACAATATTGGATGGGAAGATGTAGAAATATGGGGATAAAATATGATAGAAGGTGAACGAAATCAATATACCCTGATGATTTAACCAAAGAATCATTGTAATAATGATGAACAGAAGTGGGATGTAATATGAATCATGGAAACTGAAGGAACCAAAGACCAAAATAAAAACATCTCCATGGGGGTAATTATTTTGGTTGAGGGAAAGGGGGTCGCATGACCTAATATATGTGCTAGGCTATACCAGTGGTTTTTAAAAAACATTGGTATAGCCCATAAAAAAAATTATATACCAATGGTTAGTTAAAACTATTTGTATAGCCCATCAAAAATCAACCCATACCAACTCTTAGTTAAAACTGTTGGTATAGGGGACTTATGCCAACGGTTTTAGGAAACAAGTGGTATAGGTTCATGGGTATAGACAAAGATTCTAGTATTGGACCTTGCTTTGGATTTATGGTTATTTGTTGTTCTTAGGTTCAATGTTCTTGATTTATCCTTTCTTTAGAACCCAAGGTTACTGGTATCAAAGCCCATGTGGTGAAGAATTTATGGCATTGTAGTATAGTTGTTGAGCCTGTTGGAAAGGGTTTTTCCCCTCATGGTTGTAGGTTTTTCAGTTTGTGTAATGGTTTTTGGTATTTTCAAAAACATAGTTATTATTTATAATTATTAATAAAAATTATTTAAATGAAATTAGGACTAAGTTATACATGGATTAGAATGTAAATGGAATGGGTACTTATGAAAATATAGGTACTTGAATCCAAAACTATTTATAACTCATCATACCCAAACTCAAATAATAGCCGTTTTCAATTCCTAAACCTGAAATTTAAAACTTGTTGAAAACCCATACTTGTTTAAATTTTTAATTTCTAATTTTATAATTATTTTAGGATAAAATATAAACCTATTCCAAATATGATATTTTTTTAAATATTTTTATCTAATTATTGAATGCCAGTTTTCATTTCTGTTTAAAATAAATTAAATACTTTACTTTATGTGTTGTTCTCAACATTAAAATATTTTCTTGAAAATTTTAACCAAATTAAAATTTAAAATACCAAAAACATCATAGGGTTTCAATTCATAGACATGCACATATTATTAGGAAATATGAGGGAGGCTTGAGTTGCAATTGCCTATCATCGTGTGAATTAAAAACTAATAACTTCAAATTTAGGTTTCGACTACCCTATCAATGATACTCAAACCCAACCCGATTGATAATTAATTCATGAATTTGGTAACCAAACCCAATCTGAACTCAATTAATAAGTATCCAAACCCAATTTAATCAGGTGGGGTATATCATGACTCATCCTAATAGGGTCCAGACCATGAATACCTCAAGACCGCCTACAATAAACTATGGGATGGAGGCTAGTATCAAGTAGGCATATCACTCACATGGGAGGCCTTAGCTTAATGCACCTATACACATGCACACATCTCCAAGTCCATACAATGTTGAAATGTAAAATAAGTAATAAAAGATGCATGCATACATCTAAATCCCACCACCAAAGTACAAAAATAAGTACTAGAAAGAAAAAAGGTCCAAATACAAGCCCACCGCAGACAAATAGAAGACAAGTCCAACCTGAAAGTATAAAAGGGGACTGCTATCAATGAAACTATAGGAACATGCCTCGTTCTGTCCAGATCACTAAGCTATATCTGGTCCTATTCCCTCTAGGACTTCACCAAAATATTGATCATCTACATAAGACATGACACATGCAGGAAAATCCCATGCAAGGGTGAATATAATAATACCTAGTAGGACACCCCTAAATCACTAAGCATATAATATCAAGAATTATAGGCAAATCAAAATAGGTATATGTATACAATGCATATAATAATATCCATATATACTCAATAAATACCCATAGTCTCAAGGTAAATTCACAATTGTAATGTTATTATAGGAATCTTGGTTGAAGGTTCCACATAGCACTCATCAGGGATAACAAGCTCTATGAGTCAGATAGAATTGATAGCGTCCATCCAAGATGTACCGCTCATCAGGTCTCACCATAATTTATATGTTTTGGAAGTTTAAATAGAATGATACACAAATGAGGATCAAACCCAATTCCATGGGGTATACCAACAACTCAATCTAGAATAACTCGCTAAGTAGAGGATCAACGCCCGCATAGTGTTGGTCACGATGATACCAAGAACTCCACCTAGGGAAAGATGGTGATAGAGGATCTCACTATGGGCCTTAGGGAAGGATTTCAATAACTCTATCCAAGAATTCCCACTAAATGTATCGCCTTCCAATGTGTAGGTCATTATTCTATACTAACCCTTAGGGAATGGATCAAGGGAATGATCCCTATTGAAACTTGTCTAAGCTAAAGAGGGTAAGGTATCTAAGCCTTATTTAAAGGGGTACATGATGTGTAATGGTGGTATATGGAGTGTTCCATCAGTATCGGGTCCTACCCATGTATCACGGATCATTACCATGTTCGTTTATGAGTACACAGTGTGCCCGAGCCTATGTACTACTAACCGTGTCTAGGTACATGGTCTGCCCATGTACACCTGGCTTGGATGTGTCCATAACAAAGTACACAGCATGTCTGATCCCATGAACTCCTGGTGATGCCTTTTCACTCTATGAGGTACATGTCGAGCCTTCAGGTTGAGTTGCATGTTGTGTGATAGGGGTCACACACCATGTGATATTTAACTTCTCTATGGAAACCCTAGTGCCATAGCCAGATCCACACATGCTATATAATCCTAGATTACATGTCATGTTCTGTGGGATTTCATAGAACTTTCAGTTATTCCTACCATATCATAATTTACTCCTCTAGATTCTAATACAACCATGAATCATGTCAGGAAGTGTGGATCTGGTCTGACCAACCCTTGTTTTCACGGCTCACTGGAATCCTTCCACCCAAATCGCATGGGAAAAATTTGTCATCAAATCATTCTACCATCGTATGCAGAAATTGTAATCGGTGACCCCAAATCCAAACCTATATACTACTGCTACTATTTTCACATAATCCCCACATAATTCTGAGCCTGGATCTACAATATCAAATAGTTACACCAAGAAATGGGTGTGCAATGGTTGATTTCTCGGTATTTTGGTCAAACCACCAGTCAAAGAAAACACTGGTAATCAACACATAAAGAATAGTGTGATAAATCCAAGAAAACATGAAAAATTGAAACAAAAATGATCTATATTTAGTTTAACTTGATCCATTGTTATTAGAATGAGAAATTAATATCCAAATAAGATAAAAAATTATCCCAATTATTCCCACAAATAAACCCATACCTATAATACAACTGATCCATGAATCAATCCATTGGTCGATTGATTCACATTCATTGTATAAATAAAAAATGGGTAAATAATATAAATTAAACATCATCATACCTCAATTTGGATCAATAATTGATTAAGAATAGTTCTATTCCATTGTTTTTGGAAAGATCCCTAAGTTCTGTTGCACACTGATTCATGATCCACAATCTGCTCATCGTTCTTCAAAAAAATGCTCTCTAATGGATCCTATTGATTTGAAAGGTTATACGGATAACCCTAAAAATCCACCATAATAGTGTTTATATAGAAATTTCATTAGGTCGAGGTAATTGATTAAATTAATTAATTTAATAATTTAATTCATTTAAACATCTTCCCACGAGCACACACAACATAAACACCTGACATGATCCAAGTTTATGATGCACCTAGGGTAAAAACCCATCCTTTGAACTCAACAACATCCTCAGATTTCCAATATCAGCCCTTATTTAGAAGTTATTCTACTTTTTCTGGAAAACTGTGCATGTGTGATATTAAATATATTTAATATATTTCAAAATTTAATTCTGATCTCACTGGGCCTAGGAATCTTATACTGTCTTAGCGCCTAACTCCATAAATAATCCATATAATATTCCAAAACAATACATACAAAAATCAGAGTCGTTACATTCTCCCCACCTTGGTACTTTACATCTAGGAAAGTCAAAACAAAAAGTTTGTACAAAGATATGTGGGTACTGAGCATGCATCTGAGTCTCCCTCTCCCATGTGATCTCTTGAAGAATCTCATGTTGCCACTGAACACACGTTAAGGGAATCAATCACCCAAAAAAATACTCTCTTATTAATCATCAATCTCTACTAGGTACTCAACATATCTAGCTCTATTTGCGATGTACATCTTGACTCGGTCGATAACATGTGACGGATCATGCACATACCTCCTCAGATGAAACAAGAGGAAGAAGTTGTGTGCTTGGTCTAACTACATTGGTAGAGCTAAGCAGTATTCCACCTCACCAACTCTAAAAAGTATCTATTAAGGGTCAATGAATCTTGGAGATAACTTTTCACCCCGTCCAAATCTTCATAATCCATGTCTAGGTGAAACTCGTAGGAACACATGGTCTCCCTCCTCAAACTCCAAAAGACTTCATCATCCATCTGCATAGGACTTATAATGGCTCTGTGTAGTCCACATATTCTTCTAGATGATCTGAATCTTCTCTATAGTAACTTTCACTAACTCTAGGACCATAAGTGTTAACTCTCCTAGGTCAGTATATCATAGGGGTGACCTACAGGGTCATCCATACAAGGCCTCGAATAGTGTTATACCAATGGTGGAATGGTAACTATTATTGTAAGAAAACTCCACCAATCGTAGGTAATCCTCCTAACTATGGAAAAAGTGCAACATGTAATCTCACAGTATGTCCTCTAGAACTTGAATGGTCTGCTTAGTCTATTCACCAGTCCGGGGGTGAAAAGTCATGATCAAACATAGATAAGTCCCAAAAGCCTCTCGAAATCCCTTCCATAACTGAGATGTGAAGTGATCATCACAGTTAGAAATGGTCATTGAGGTGACTCCATATAGTTGGACTATCTCCTGCATTTATAGGTTTCCCTATCTCCCTACCGAACTCTACACCCAAATATCTAGGAAGTGGGGTGACATGGTGAGTTGATCTGCAATCACCTAGATGGAATTGTGTCCCGTAGATGTACATAGTAACCCCGTCACAAATTCCATGGATATCACATCCCACTTCCACTATGGAACCTCAAGGGGTTTAGCTAAACTAATTGGAACATAGTGCTCATCCTTCACTTGTTGAAAATTAAGGTGTCAAGAGACAAACTCTGCAACTCTGTTCTTCATCCCTGGCCAAAAAACTAGCATCAGGGGTCACAATACATCTTTTCCACACTTAGATGTACCTCCAAATTAGATGTATGAAACTCTATTATAACCTCCTCCCACAACATAACTATTATCATCATGTGTCCTTTGAAAAGAGTGACATGTTCCCCACCTTCAAAAAATCAATCAGAAGCATGTTTAGTGGATATCTGAGTACGTAGGGTCTCATAGTTGGTATCCTCAAGTTGTTCCTCAATAAATCGTTGTAAAAGTGGATATGTAACAACCATTGACTAGAGGTAAGCTGCTCCATATTCATCCACAAAGGATAACTACATAAAGTTCAACTACTCTGACACTTGTCTCAGCAACTATGAACAAGATCTCCTACTGAGGGCATATGCTACCATGTTCCCCTTTCTAAAATTATAGAAAATATCAATGTCATAATATTGGAGGAAATCTAGTCATCGTCTCTATCTCAAGTTAATATCCTTTTGATAGAAGATATACATGAGACTCTTGTGGTTAGAATAGATGATAAATTATTCTCCCATTAGGTAGTGTCACCAAATCTTCAGTGCGAAGACTACCGCTACTTACTCAAGATCATGGGTCACATAGTTCTTCTCATGTGGTATCAACTAACATCAACCATAGGAAATAACTGCCTGCCTCTACATAAAAATACAATCAAGCCTAGTTCCTAATGAATCTTAGAACACTATGTTCTTGACACCCTACTCTAGAAATCTCAAGATGAAAGCACTCATAAATCTCTTTCTAAACTCATGGAAAGCCTATTATCACCTCTCTATACAAAAGAAAAGCTTCCCCTTTCTGGTAAAATCATCCAAGGGAGATGATATCTTGGAGAAATCTGGTATAAATATATGATATTAGACTTCCAACCCAAGGAATATTCACACATTTTTCACTCTATTGGGTGGATCCTAAGATAACATAGCCTCATCCTTCACCGTGTCCACTACTACACTGTTTACTGAGATAAAATTTCCTAGAAAGTGGACCTACTAAATCTAAAACTGGCACTTCAAGAGATTCCCATAAATCTGGTGCTCTCAAAGTATGTTTAGAACCATTGTCAAGTGTCTCTTGTTCTCCTCCTCAAATGCTAAGTACACTAGGATATTGTTGATGAAGACTAGCATGAACTGGTCTAATAATGGGTGAAAGATCTAGTTCATAAACAATTGTGGGGCATTCCTCACATGAAATTTCATCACTAATAACTCAAAGTGACCGTAGAAACATATGAATTTCATCTTTGATATATCCTTATCCTTTAATTGAAACTAGTGATAGCCTGATTTGTGGCCAATATTTGAGAGCCATCATTTCCATCTCAACTAATCAAAGAGTTCATTGATCCTTGATAGTGGATACTTTTTCTTTATGGTAACCTAATTTAGGATATGGTAGTATACACATAATCTCAAGATTTTATCCTCCTTATAGGAGAACAACACTAGGGATACCTAGTGTGAAACACTAGGTCTAACAAATCTCTTCCTCTACAAGTCCTCTAGCTGCACCCTCAGCCTGTGAAGCTCTGTGGGAGCTATTGGAAATAGTGGGGTAGATATCAGGATTTTCCCATGGTGTAGATCAATGTAATAGTCTATCTTTTAGTGGGGAGGTAAGCCTAGAATATCCCTATACCCTTTCATTACTATAGGGAACTAAAAACTCATAACATCCACTACATCGAGGGTCATTCTATCCAATTGATGAGTAATCAGTTTCACCCTACAATGCATGAGTTCATCCTACTCTACCAAGGTTTCCTTTTCACCCATAAAGGAAAAAAACCATCACATCACTATAGACACACTGCATCCTCCACATGAAATATTCTATCTGGGCATGAATTGTAGATAACCAATCCATACCTAATATGACGACATAAGGCCTCATCGCTGCTATAAAGAGATCCCAACAGAAACTTTCACCTACAAGATTCAAGTCACATTTTCGGTAGAAGTTTTTGATCACTGAGTCATCTACAGTAAGAGTCTTCAAGTGTAAGGTTTGAGCCAAGGGTTCAACTAGAATCTCTAAGTCTTAAACCAGATAAGTGTAAATAAAGTAATGACTCGCACTTATGTCTATTAATACTACAGATAATGTAAAAAAGACACATATTTTACCTCATATCATCCCTTGAACCTCTGGGTCATAATATTTGACCATCTTCAGTTTTCTTCACCCCTTTCCCCCATCTCCCTAAGCCTAGCGTGGACCACCTATGGGTGGTGGTGGTAACAATTGAAAATGTATACCACCTCTAGTTACTCTCACAAATCCTCTTCCATGTATGCCACCCTATGGACCTATATAATCCTATCACTACCTATACCTAGGAATCACAACCACTATCTCTATATTATCCATACAGTGGGTCGGACAATCTCATGCAATATGTCCCTTTCCATCACAAGAGTAGCACTGCCTCTCTTTAGGATGACTAGAACCATCTTGTGAGATATAAACCATAGACCTTGTGTCCTAGGATTTCTTCCTAAAACATATCACACATCCAGATCCCAAAGACTGGCGTTGGATCCCTGTTGTCAAATCCTCTTCTCCCGTGTACCCATGGCCAGAAACAACTATCTGCGTCTGCTCAGTCAGGAAACTCTCAATGACCAAAGTGCACTCTAGCATCCCAGCATAGGAAGGAATTCATAGAGGTGAAAACCTATCTCGGATGTCTCTACACAGTCCTCAATAAAAGTTATGAGCCTAAAAGAATTGATCATGAACCAAATCCATCGAGTACCTAATGAGATTTGTGAACCTTTATGGATACTCATCCACTGTCTTATTACCTAGATGAAGATATAGAAGCTCCTAGATGCACACAACCCTCAACGTTTCTAGAGATAAATCCTATATAAAAATTTTCTCGAACTATGATCATGCTAGAGTAGTCTCGTCATATGAATGGGTCACTAAACCCTACTACCATTATGTAGATCCATGGAAAAGGTTTGTTTCCAGGACCACCATATGATATGTCGGTGTCCTGAAAAGTTGGAAAACTTGTGTCATCATCACAATCTAGTCCTCATCACCTATGGGTTGGTCTCACATTATAAATTGTGGGTTTTCTATTTCCAAAACTCATGAAGCACGCTCAACCTATGAACCTCATCTTTTTATACTGAGAGTACCATATGTTACTCGAAAGGTGGTGGTATAATTGGTACACCACCTAGAGGTAACCCCTCCAAAAAAAGTCCTTGTATATAAGCCTCATTACTGAGGGGATTATCCTTATGATCTAGATACTGAATACTAGCTAGCATACATCATGGAGACATCCTGAAATAGACAAGATATACCACGGTCAATGAGTATATTTGGAGACCTACTTCAAGAAGGAAATGAAAACCACAACTCATTCCTTTATGATGAATGTACCAATTATTTTCCATGTAACCAATGTCTACGTGTACTGAGTCAAAAGGCATGTGATAAAAGTCCAAGTGTATGGATATTTCGGCTTCCATACCAACACTGGAGTCCCTGGATTGAAATCCGAACTCAAAATGCTTAACACTATTTCCCCAAACTAATCTCCCAAACTTTGATCCTAAAATAGAATTGACAAGATCTAATACCACTCTGTCACAACCCATCCCAATGGGGCTTGGATTATGACTACCTTAAGCCTTCCTCCAATAGGCTCGGGGCTGGAGGCCAGCACCGAGTAGGAATATCACTCACATGGTAGGCCTTAACCTAATGTACCAGTATACACGTACACATCTCCAAGACCATAAAATGTGAAATGTAAAACAACTAATAAACCATGGATGAATACATCTAAATCTCACCATCATAATACAACAACAAGTAATGGAAATCAAAAAGGTCTAAATATAATCCCACCACAAAGAAACTGAAGACAAGTCCAACTTAAAAGTATAAAATGGGACTGATTTCAATGTAACCATAAGAACACACCGTGGTCTTTCCATCTCACTAAGCTCTACCTAGTCTCGGTCCCTCTAGGACTTCATCAAAAGTTTGATCATCTATATAAGACACGACACATATAGACAAATCTCAGGCATGGGTGAGTATAAAAATACCCAATAGGACACCCCAAAATCACTAAGAATATAATATATAGAATAGCAGTCATCTATATACAGGTATATTCCTATAGAAAATATAAAAAGAATATCTAGATATACTCAATAAATACCAACAGTCTCAAGGTAATTAATCATAACTATAATTCTAGTCTAAGAATCTTTCTTGAAGTTTCCACATAGCAATTTTATGAGAGAACACACTCCATGAGTCAGACGACACTGATGGAGTCCATTTGAGATGTAATGCTCATTGGGACTCTCCATAAATTGTATACACTATAATTTTGAAGAGAATGATACAAAAATGAGGATCACACCCAAGTTTATGGGGGTATAACAACAACTCAATCTGGAATAACCCACTAAGTATAAGATCAAAACATGTGTAGTGTTGGTCATGACAATACCAAGAACTCCACCAAGGGTAAGTTGATGATAGAGTATATCACTTTGGGACTCACGTAAGGTTCCAAAAAATCTATCCAAGAAGTACCACTAATGGAATCACCATCCTATGTGTAGGACACAATTCCATACCAAACCTCAGGGAATGGATCAAGCGAATTCCCCCTAAT
The DNA here is from genome assembly GCA_963277665.1 of Viscum album. Classification (NCBI taxonomy): domain Eukaryota; kingdom Viridiplantae; phylum Streptophyta; class Magnoliopsida; order Santalales; family Viscaceae; genus Viscum; species Viscum album. Next base: position 128,532,981 of record OY728134.1, on the reverse strand, counting down.
GAAACTTGTCCAAGCTAAAGGAGAAAATGGATCTAAGACTTATTTAAAGGGGTACATAGTGTGTACTGGTAGTATATGGTGTGTCCCATTGACATTGGGTCATGCTCGTGTATCATGGCCCATTCCCATGTCTTTTTCTGAGTACATGTTGTGTCTGAGCATATGTACTCTTGACCATGTCCAAGTATATGGTTGGCTCGTGTCCACCTGGTATGGTTGTGTCTATTTCGGAGTATATGGTGTGTCTGGGCCCCTTTCCTGCTGGTCATATTTGTGTACCCTCTAAGGTACATGTCAAGATTTCAGGTCAATTCACACGTTATGTGATAGGGGTCACCTGTTGTGTGATATTTAACTTGTCTTTGGAAACCCTAGAACCACAGTCAAGGCCCCACATGTCATGTAATCCCATATTACACATCGTATTCTGTGGGATTTCACAAAACCCATGGTTCTTCCTCCTGCATCATCATCCACTCCTCCAACTTCCAATTCAGCTATTAATCATGCCAAGAAGTGTGCATTTGGTCTATCTTACCCTTTCCATCATCACTCACCAGATTCTGGCCACCCAAAATTCATGGGAAAACTTTTTCAACAAATCATTCCACACTTGTATGCTGAAAGCGTAATTGGTGACCCCAAATCCAAATCGATCCTCCACCATTACCATCATCACAAAATCCCCACATCATATCGAGCCTGGATCTGTAATATAAAACTGTTTCTCCAGGAAATAGGTTCACAATGGTTGATTTATTAGTATTTTAGTCAAACCACCAATCAAATGAAACATTGGTGATGAAAACATGAAGAACGGTGGGAGAAATAAAAGAAAACATGAAAAAGAGGAACAAACCTCGACTGTGTTTGGTTGGACTCGATATTTTACCATTAGGACAATAAATAAAGATCCAAATAAAATAAACAATTCTCCTTATAATCTTTACAGATAAACCCATACCTATAATACACTACTGGAATTAGAGGTATTTTTGATGGGCTATTTGCGACAGGATCCCGTCGCAAATAGGCTTTAGCGACAAGGGATCATCGTAAATAGCCCGTTGCAGAAAACGGTGTCACAAATATTATTTTTCGTGACGGGGCCGTCATAGAAAATATTATTTGCGATGGAAAAGGTCCCCATCGCAAATAATCCTCTGATTATATACATTATATATATAAATAAACCTTTTGTTTGCGACGAGGAACTGCCCCATCGCAACTAAACCTTCAATTATATACATTATATATATATAAACCTTTTGCGACAGGCCCATCGTCTCGTTGCAAATACTATTAATAAAAAATTATATTTAGATTATTTGCGACGGGAGACCATCGCAAAAGGTCCCGTCGCAAATACTAAACAAAAAAAATATATTTAATAAAATTATGATTAATGAAAAAATTATATTAATATTATTAAAATAAAAAAATTGTTATTAGTAAAATAAACAGACATTAAAAAATATAATACTAAAAAAAATATATTTAATAAAATTATGATTAATAAAAAATTAATATTAATTTTATTAAATTAATAAAAAAACAAAAAATTATTACAATTTTCAATATTTACAAAAAAATATAAAAAAATCATAAAATGTTATTATTATTAGTAAAATAAATAAATATTAAAAAATATAATACTAATAATAAATAATAAAATATTAAAAATTAAAAAAAAATATGCAATATTTGTACCAATATAAAAGACAGGAACTGTAAATAGTTCATATTACAATAAATCTTAAATTCAAATGTTTTTAACATAAAAAACAAATCACTGGGGGGTCGTCTTCTGGAGGAGGTGGAGGATCTGTAAGAGATGGTGGAGGAAACTCAATCTCTAAACTACGAGTCAGACATCACATATACTCCATATGCTTGTGATGTTGTTGTTGCTGCTACTACTGTCATCGACACATCTCCTCCTCATGCTCCTACTGCTGCTGTTGTTGTCACCAACACATCTCTTCATACTGCTTCTAAAAACTCTCTATAAGCTTAGACTGAGTTCGCAACTGCTCTTGATACTGTGAGGCAGAAGATGATGCCTCTCTACGAGCTCCTCTCAAGCTGGACGCCGACATTTCAGTAGTTCCATAATAAGTACCATGATTCAAATGAGAGCTGATACCAACTAACTGGCCCTTCTCAAAGTCATACTGGATCGCCTGTATCCATGTCGCCTCATCGAAATAGTGGGCATTGGTCTACTCAGTCGTCTCGTCCTGACTCTCAGCCTGTGTCTGAGAGGTCACAGCCTCATATGACTCATTTAATTCCAATTTGAAATTAAAATGGTGAAAATATTATATTCAGTTAATTGTCAAACTAAAAAAAATAATACTAACCACAATTCGACGTTGGCGATCACCTCTAATCTCTCTAGTAGCTGGATCACTATACAACCTCTGATAAACGTCGAACTCCGTAATATCGGGATGCTCGACTGCCTACAGAAATATAAAATAAACTATTTATATTTAAAGTTATATAAAATATTTAAAAAAATATACTTACCAGATTCTCTCTATGTGTACTGAATGCAGGGCTACCAGCTCGATGCGTGAACTCCTGTCTCCCCCGGTTCTGTCGTCCCACTAAAGATCTCCTTTAAAATCTACCACCCAACCAATGTAAACATAATTCATCCCAAACGTGAGATTAAATGTACTCTGGTCGGTGGGCTCTACACGACTCATCAAATTCTATCACTCCTGCTTTCTTAATGGTTGTTCTTCTCAAATTGTGAAAAAACTGACGGAAATGGTCACGCATAGACACCTGCCATGCTGTGTGGATAGCGTCACGAATGCTATCATCAATGGGCACTACTGGAAATATGATCTTTCCCAACACTTCTATACCAACGGTTTGTAAAAACCGTTGGTATAGCTACCCTTTCCCAACGGTTCACCAAAACCGTTGGGAAAGAGTGACCTTTCCCAACGGTTTTGGTGAACCGTTGGGAAAGGGTGTGGGAATTGAGACCTTTCCCAACGGTTTTGGTGAACCGTTGGGAAAGGGTGTGGGAATTGAGACCTTTCCCAACGGTTCACCAAAACCGCTGGGAAAGGGTGTGAGAATTGAGCCTCTTTCCCAACGGTTTTGGTGAACCGTTGGGAAAGAGTTACCTTTCCCAACGGTTCACCAAAACCGTTGGGAAAAGGTGTGAGAATTGATCCTCTTTCCCAACAGTTTTGGTGAACCGTTGGGAAAGAGTGACCTTTCCCAACGGTTCACCAAAACCGTTGGGAAAGGTCACCCACAAAATCAACCTTCGACCAAAATGAATTCAACACACTCTAACCTATCCCAACGGTTTTGAAAACCGTTGGGGAAGCCCTATCCCTACGGTTTTCAAAACCGTTGGGAAAAACCACCCACAAATTAAAGGGCTATCCCAACGGTTTTGAAAACCGTTGGGATAGGTTCTTTAATTTTTTCCAGATCTACTAACCGAGAACATTATATAAATCAAAATTTTAAATAATTATGATAATACTTATATATATTTATGAAATTATGTTTACAAAAGTGATGTTAGCTTAGTGGTTAAGTCGTTCAATTATAAACGAGGGGTCCTGGGATCAAATCCCAGCGGATGTTTTATTTTTGGAATTTATATACCAACGGTTCCATTACCGTTGGTATAGATTTCTTATTACCTATACCAACGGTTTTGGAAACCGTTGGTATAGGTCTATACCAACGGTTTTTGGAAAACCGTTGGTATAGACCTATCCCAACGGCTTACTTGGCTACGGTTCTTCAAACCGTTGGTATAGGCTATACCAACGGTTTGGAGGCCTACACCAACGGTTCCAAACCGTTGGTAAAGGTTAGTTTTCCAGTAGTGGGGATACCATAAACACTACAAATCATTTATAATATCAAGTTATTAATAAAATAAATTTCAAAATAAATATTCTTTATTTATGTATCAGCTAATGATCGAACATGTCATGCCACAATCAACGGGAATCTGTTCCCATGTGATCCATGGATGAGAAAAATAATTGCGCAAGATAGCACTCCCCTGTCAAATAGCTACATGCGCAAAACTGTGAAAAAAGAATAAATAATCAAACAATTAATATATATATATATATATAAATTAATGAAATATAACTAAAATATATAGGTTACCATACCCCTGTGTGCATGGATTGAATCCAAGACGTGGACATCGCTCGAGGATAGGGTCAGGAATCATCAGTCGTGCAAGACCGCACCCCCTCTGCTTACCCCCTGAACCGTCAGTAGGTTGAGGGTTATATGGCCCACAATCCCTCTCATCCAAAGGTAGATCAGCCTCCTGCAACTTGCGAAATATATTAGGATCCATCTGAAACACAAAATTATTTTTGTTAGTAGATAGTTGAAAATAACTATTATATATAGATATATACTATTTATGATTATAAACAGTATTTAACTCTATCAATGTCCATCTTTATCTTCATCTTTATAGTTATCCATGTCAATGTCTTCATCTTCCTACCCAGCATCATCAATATCCATATGAGTTTCAGTTTTATCACCTCTTTTCATTTCAAATTCATTTGTAACATCATTAACATCTTCATCATCATTGATCCTTAATTGTGTAGTGTTATCATCGATATTCACATCTCTTTATGAAAAAGATAGATTTTGAGCAGTCTCTTAAAAAATTTCAATTCCTTCCACTTCAACGGAACCACATTCAGTTTGAGTAAACTCATTTTCCCAAGATTTTATTTTTATTATGCTCCACCAATCACTCAAGTCTCTTGAAGTAGCATAGTACTTTGTGTAATAAATTTGATGTGCCTGTTGAGCCAGTAAAAATGGTTCATTTACTATAAGAATACTTTTTTAATATTGATGATTCCATGAGTCGGATGAACATGCAAGCCTCTCTCAGTATCCAAACACCGACATTTAAACATCATTATGTAATTCTGTCCTAGATAATACAGATCAATAATTTCATCTAGAATGCCATAAAAGTCAACTTCAGTTTCTCTATGATGCGATCCTCTCAATAAAACTCCATTGTTCATTGTTTTTTTGATTCCTCATATGCACATGTATGAAATTGAAAACCATTCACCATATATGCATTATAATATTTAACCATTTTGAATGGTGGGTTACTCAATATACATAGTCGCTTATCAATTTTATCACCATGTTGAGACACCTGAAATTTTTTAAAATAATTATTAATATGATAAATTATAAACGGAATTGATATTAAACCATCAATAATTTATGTTACCAATTTTTTAAACCATTGAGAAAAAAAATTCTCGGCGTTCTTCAAGAGCAGGTGTTGTAATTTGTGGAAGTTGTTTCTTGATATGATTATCATATAACCTACAAATAAAATAAGTTTACATACTGTAACATAAATTATATAATAAGTGATAGAAGAACTCACAATACAAATGATGTCATTTCTTCACAGTTGAGCAGAACATATGTATGAGCTATGTGATGTTCATCATCTGAAAGCCATCATTCATGAACTCCACTAAAACCAAGATTTGTCTAATTAAAAACTAATAATTGATTGTCCATTTCATCATTAACATTACCCTCATTTCATCCCATGCAATTATGTTTTGAGGGATATTGATATTCAAAATAATGAGAGCAGCAAAAAAGCAATTTCCTCTTCCAAATAAGATTCAGCAATTGAGCCTTCAACTGATGCTTTGTTAGGTAATTTTTTCTTCAATTTCTGCATTCATATCTCGAATGGGTATATCCATCGAAATTGTATTAGACCTACACATTTAGCTTCATGTGGAAAATGTAATATCATATGTTCTATTGAGTCAAAGAAATCTGGTGGAAAGATTTTTTCCAGTTTACATATAATTACAGCAACATCTTCTTCCAGTTTTCTTAGCACATCATAGTCTGTTGTCACTGCACAAATGTCTCAAAAAAATATGATATTTCTATTATCGAATCCCAAATCATAGAATTCAACAAACCTCTGAATCCAATTGGCATAAGTCTTTCCATTATAACATGGAAATCATGACTTTTTAATCTAGTAATATAACCATTCTTAACACATCTACCCAAATTGGAAGAATAGCCATCTGGAAGTCTCAAATCTGCAATCCAATGACAAAATAGTAAGCGGCTCTCTTTGGACAGTGTATAAGCTGCTTTTGGTTTCATTAACCTCTGTGATCTGACATTTTCAAATAGTTCAAGTTCTAGTCACCTGAAAATTTGGTCAAGATCTAATCATGACTTTATAGTATCTTTGGTCATACCTGGTGTATCCAAAACTATATGAAATAAATTATCAAAACAGTTCTTTTCAATATGCATAACATCTAACATGTGGAAGACCAACAAATCAGACCAATATGGAAGATCCCAAAAAATTCTTCATTTTATCCAATTATGTTCTTTCCCAAAGCCATGAATTTTATGTTGGTTTACTGTTGGCCTAAATGTGATGGGAGGTAATGAAAATATAACTGATTTTAACTCTGTACCTGAGATCATTTTTGGAGGTTCATCCCTTTCAATTGTACCTTTTCTGAAATGAGATTTGTTCCTCTGAAAAGGATGATTGGTTGGAAGAAATCTGCGGTGACAGTCAAAATAGCAAGGTTTTTTTCCATTGATGAGCATAAAGGCTTTATCATCTTTCATACAGTAAGGAAATGATTTTGGACATTGTGTACTCCAGCCAGATAATATGTCATATGCCATAAATTCACTAATCTTCCACATCAATTCATCTTTTAATATAAAATTTTGTTTCGTAGCAACATCATATGTACTAACACCATCACTCCACAATGCATTTAACTCATCAATCAATGGTTTCAAATAAACATCAATATTCTTTTTCGAATGTCCTAGGATTAATGAGGCCAAAAAGATATAGGGCTCTTTCATCAACATCCATGGAGGTAAATTGTACGGAGTTATAAAGACAAAACAACATGAATACTGACTACCATAAGAACCAAATGGACATAAACCGTTAGTAGAAAGACCCAATCGCATGTTTTGGGATTCTAAAGCAAAAGACAGATGCAGACGGTCAAAATGCTTCCATGAATCACCATCAAATGGATGATTCAATCTTTTTATCAGTTGAAATCTTGGTTTTGTGCCATGACATCATTGATGTTGTGTTCTGAGACATAAATAAATGCTACAACCTGGGTGTAAGGGGAAATATCTCAATTTTTTTACTGGAATCGATTCAGACTTCCCTGGTTGAGCTTATTTATACCTCGATTGTCCACATGTGGGACAACTATCCAATGAATAATTTTCACCAGAATATAAGATGCAATCATTTGGACATGCATGAATCTTCTGATAACTAAGGCCCATATTAAGAAATATCTTCTTGCTCTCATAGTAATTTGCAGGCAACACATTTCCTTCAGGTAACAGTGTTTTAACCAAAGAAAATATCTGATCAAAATAGTTGTTTGACATTGAATTATCTGATTTAATAGCCATAAATTTTGAAACCGCTTCTAATTTTCTTATCTTGCAACCAGGATATAATTCATCCTCATTAGACCTCAACAACTCATAAAATTCAGATGGTGACAACTCAGGAGTTAAATCAATATCATCTTGAGTTTCAATTTACTGAACAGATGGGCTTGCAACATCATGTACTAAATTTTGAAACCATGATGAATCCAGAATCAAGTTATTAGTATCTTCTCTGAAACTGTGTTCTCCGTGTTGATACCAAAAAACATAATCTGGTTGAAAACCAAACCGCAAGAGATGTCCCCCAACCTTGTCAAATGTGTCAAACATTCTCAGAGCACATTTTTTACAAGGACACTTTATAGTGTCTTCTGAAACATATTCTAGTTTTGATGATGCAAATGATAAGAAAGCTTCAATACCCTCAATATATACAGGATTTAAACTAGAACCGTTTGGATTTCTACACTGATTTATCCAAGTGCAATCATCTAATAATGATTGTTTTCGACTTACTTGTTTCATATTTTTCTACAAAATAAAAAATCATTACTATTTTTGAATAATTTGAAATTATAAAAATACTATCTGAAAAAAAAGATAAATAATTACAACTACTTCTTAATAATTACCAATACTTACGGGTGACACAATTTCCAGTGGATTGATGGCTACTCTTTTGTCCGACGGCTCGTTTACTTGCAACTGTCTCACATAGAAATCACAATGAAGAATCTGCTCGGAGGTACGCATATTCATTCTCATGCATACGAGAATGAATATGCATACCTCTGAGCAGATTCTTCATTATGATTTCTCGGTGAGAAAGTTGCAAGTAAAGGAGTTGTTGGACAAAAGAGCCACCTTTTCTTCGATGAATCATCTTCTTGAAACTATCACTGCCTGAACACATTATGAAAAATGTGGTCCTACGAATGCATATTCAAACTCGTGCATATGAGATTGGATATGCATATATAGAAGCATACTTTTCATAATGTTTTGAGTCGGTGAAAGTTGAAAGGAGAAGAGTCATCAAACAAAAGGAGTGTCGTCAATCCATTGGAAATTGTGCCAAGTTAATATAAGTTATTACAATTTACTACAATTGATTTTCTTCCTAATTGTTACTAATTCTTACTAATTGTTACTAAATGTTACTGATTGTTACTAATTGTTACTAATTGTTTCTAATTGTTACTAATTATTACAAATTGTTACTATTTCTTACTAATTGTTACTATTTCTTACTAATTGTTACTAATTGTTACTAATTGTTACTATTTCTTACCAATTGTTACTATTTCTTACTAATTGTTACTAATTGTTACTAATTGTTACTAATTGTTACTATTTATTACTAATTGTTACTATTTCTTACTAATTGTTACTATTTATTACTAATTATTACTAATTATTACTAATTATTACTATTTATTACTATTTATTACTATTTATTACTATTTATTACTATTTATTACTATTTATTACTAATTATTACTATTTATTACTATTTATTACTATTTATTACTATTTATTACTATTTATTACTATTTATTACTATTTATTACTATTTATTACTATTTATTACTATTTATTACTATTTATTACTATTTATTACTATTTATTACTATTTATTACTATTTATTACTATTTATTACTATTTATTACTATTTATTACTATTTATTACTATTTATTACTATTTATTACTATTTATTACTATTTATTACTATTTATTACTATTTATTACTATTTATTACTAATTATTACTACTTATTACTACTTATTACTACTTATTACTATTTATTACTATTTATTACTAATTATTAATAATTATTACTAATTCTTACTAATTATTACTAATTATTACTATTTATTACTAATTATTACTAATTATTACTATTTATTACTAATTATTACTAATTATTACTAATTATTACTATTTATTACTATTTATTACTATTTATTACTATTTATTACTATTTATTAATAATTATTCCTATTTATTACTAATTATTCCTATTTATTACTAATTATTCCTATTTATTACTAATTATTTCTATTTATTACTAATTATTCCTATTTATTACTAATTATTCCAATTTATTACTATATATTCCTATTTATTTCTATTTATTACTATTTATTACTATTTATTACTATTTATTACTATTTATTCCTATTTATTACTAATTATTCCTATTTATTACTAATTATTCATATTTATTACTAATTATTCATATTTATCACTAATTATTCCTATTTATTACTAATTATTCATATTTATCACTAATTATTTTTATTTATTACTAATTATTCCTATTTATTACTAATTATTCATATTTATTACTAATTATTCATATTTATTACTAATTATTTCTAATTATTACTAATTATTACTAATTATTACTAATTATTACTATTTATTCATATTTATTCCTATTTATTACTAATTATTCCTATTTATTACTAATTATTCCTATTTATTACTAATTATTCCTATTTATTCCTATTTATTACTAATTATTCCTAACTATTCCTATTTATTACTAATTATTCCTATTTATTACTAATTATTCCTATTTATTACTAATTATTTCTATTTATTACTAATTATTCCTATTTATTACTAATTATTCCTATTTACTCCTAATTATTTCTAATTATTACTATTTATTCCTATTTATTCTTATCTCTTCCTATTTATTCCTATTTGTTCCTAATTATTCCTAATTATTCCTAATTATTCCTAATTATTTCTAATTATTCCTATTTATTCCTAATTATTCCTAATTATTACTAATTATTCCCAATTATTTCTATTTATTACTAATTATTCTTAATTATTACTAATTATTCCTAATTATAACTAATTATTAATATTTATTGCAATTTATTCCTATTTATTCCTATTTATTCCTATTTATTACTAATTATTTTTATTTATTGCTAATTATTCTTATTTATTGCTAATTATTACTATTTATTACTATTTATTCCTATTTATTTCTATTTATTTCTATTTATTCCTAATTATTTCTAAATATTACTATTTATTACTAATTACTACTATTTAGTACTAATTATTACTAATTTTTCTAATTATTCCTATTTATTCCTATTTATTCCTATTTATTTTCTAATTATTACAATTTATTAATAATTACTACTATTTATTACTAATTATTACTAATTATTACTATTTATTACTATTTATTCCTATTTATTACTAATTATTACTATTTATTACTATTTATTCCTATTTATTACTAATTATTCCTATTTATTCCTATTTATTCCTAATTATTACTATTTATTCCTAATTATTACAATTTATTACTAGTTATTACTAATTACTGTTAATTATTACTAATTATTACTAATATCTACTAATTATTTCTAATTATTACTATTTATTTCTAAAATACAGATAACAAAACAATTTAAATCTAATTTAATTACAACTAATCAACAATAATTAAAATTAACGTAAAAAAATTAAATAAATACTAAATTAAATAAAATATAAATATCTTTAAACTTGATCTCCTATTGATGTAAGCGTATTCACAACTTCTCCTTAAAAAAAATAACTGAGATAAATTTTCACTCTAAAATTCGAGTTTAGTGAGAGAGAGGAAGAGAAAGAAAAACAGAGGGGGGTATATATAAGTTAGATTAGTTGCGACAAGACTATTTGCGATGGGATTATCATCGCAAAAGGTTCTTTTTGTGACGGGCCCCGTCGCAAATACCTTTGCCCGCATTAATTGTTGTCGGTGGTTAAAAGGGTATTTGCGACAGGGCCCGTCGCAAAAAGTGACCTGCCGACACACCTTTTGCGACGGGACAACATCCCGTCGCAAAAACTCATTTACCATCGCCGGTATTTGCGACGGGACTCGTCGCAAATACCCTCCGACCGACTCACTATTTGCGATGGGGGGATCCCCCCGTTGCAAATAACCTTCCCGCGCGTTGACATGGATTACCTTTTGCGACGGGACCCCAAATCTCGTCGCAAATAACCCCTGGGATAAACTATTTGTGACTGGAATTAACCCCGTCGCAAAAGACTATTTTTCCCGTAGTGATATGACCAATACGTGAATCAATTCATTGGTCAATTGATTCACCTTTGTTGTAGAAATAAACAACCCTGAAAGAATCCAAATAATGCATCATCCTACCTTGATTTGGATTAATCACTAGTGAAGAATGGTTATGTGTTGTTGTCATTGGTGATATCCCTAAGTTTCATTGTACACCAATCGATGATCCACAATCCAGTCATCGTTCATCAATGAAAGCTCCTCCAATGATCTCTAATGGATCCTCTCAATTTTTAGGGTTATGTGGCTAACCCTGTAAATCCTCCAAAACATCATTTATATATAAATTTTATTAGGTTGGTTTAATTAATTAAACAAATTAATTTATTAAATTAATTCATTTAAATGTCCGCCCACGGCCGTGCCCAACCTGAACGCCCAACGGGCTCTAAGGTTATGTCGCACCTAGGGTAAAACCCACAATCAGAACTCAACTGTGGCATCATATTTCCTATATGAACTCCTTTTTAGAATTTATTCCACTTTTTCAAGAAAACTATGCACGTGTAATATTAAATATATTTAATATATTTCAAAAATTAATTTTGGGCACATCAGGCCTTGTAATCTCACGCCATCTCAGTGTCTAGCTCTGTAAAAAATCCATATAATATTCCAAAATAATACATAGAAAAATTAGCATTGTTTTAGGGTAAGATCGGGTACCTAGTTAATGGGTACCCATTATTATCCTTATACATGTCTTTCCTTCTAACTCGCTCTGGCTCTATTTAGAGAAACTCTCCCTATATTCAAAAGAACAACTCTTCCCAATTGAGAGTACTCACTCTGATACTCATCTTCCCCTCCTCTCATCTACCGTTTTATCTCTCCATTGTCCCTTGGTTTTTTTCCTAAGTCATAACTACCCATCTTCTCCGTCTTACCACTGGTTTTTTAGAATGTCAATTAGTGGAGTTACTCCAACTGAGATCTCCCTTTCTAAACAATTTCTTTTAAATTTTAAATATCCCTGCATTAAGTAAATTAAGAAATTTATACAAGAACGCAAATAACATAATAGTACCTATTCAATGCAAAAAACCAAAACCATGATCATGAAGACCGCTATGGCATGTGGTCGTGGTTCCTCATGTTGAAGTTTCCTTGTAAAGAGAGTCGGGTGATAGAAAATCAGAAAACAACAAGAAACAATTAAGGTGTGTTTGATAGTTTATTTTTTAATGGAATGGATGTTGGGGAATGAGACAGCCTACAAAAAATTGATCTCCATAATTTTGATAAAACTACCATATCTTCACACATTAATCTATTGGATGATCGCATACCAGAGACTCTACATAGTGGAAAACTGATCTCTAGAAGTTCACACCCCCCCACAACTGAATGTACTAGAAGTAGGTAGTAAAACAATCCTATTCACCACACAAAGTCACTCTCATGTAAACACCTCAATAAAAACATACAAAGTACCATAAATACATTCAACGATAAAACATATAATAGAAATACAAAAAGCAGAGAAAGAATACAAAGTTTAACATGCTTCAGACTATGTCTTATGTGCAAGGGGAATCACACTATAAATTGATTTTATTATAACCGAAATATTACATGTGATACAAACATATTATAAAGACAATTAATTCTCTCTAACTTCTCAGATATCCAATAAATGATTGGTTGAACCACTATTTTTCCAAAATTTTCATTAAAGGTACCACATACTTAAATACTAAGCATGACTAGTCAAAAAAGTTAAACTTGCTTCCCTAAAACCATGAATCAAGAGACATGACCACCTGAGAAAGGTTACTAACCTAGTGGCCCATCAGTTTTACTAAACTTCCTGACCTTCTAGTGCTCTACCATAGGAACATCTGCAGATGTGAACTTCTAATAGGCTTAATGTCGTCAGAGAATGTTTGTTTCCACTGAAGAGATGATCTCCTACTGCCTTCACATTGACCCCAACCTCTTATCACTGACCAAAATTCTAATGAATGTAATTTTGATGCTTGAACATTTGGTTATTTGAACATCCAATGATCCAAACAACACTTCGCATCCTAACAATCTCTCACTTGAAGACTTGTTCCAAGTAAAACCTTGAAAACCCTCCAACACTTAGCATTCAGAAGTGTTCCTATTTTCTTTCCTTCCTCCACCCAAGTCCCACTAAGGATTGATGCTACCTTGGGTTTTCCTAAATTACCTTCTTGGTAAATATATATTCCAAATTTTGGCTTCCTACTATCTTTTATAGCTTCATATCCTTTTTCCTCCAATAGTTTCCAAATGAAATGATACTTCAGGTCGATATGCTTCATCTGATAATGGAGCAGCATATTTTTAGCCAAGTGAGTAAAGAGATTATTCTTATTGAACCCTTCCAATTTCCTTTAGTAATTGCTTCATCCAAATCATTTCTTTCTCAGATTTTGTTTTATTTATATACTCAACTTCCATTGACTTAGAGTAACAATATTTTTCAACTTTGATGAGTGGCCAACATTCATTCCTCCAAAAGTAAACATGATATTTTTTGTACTTTTCCTTATATCAATGCCACCCTCAAGGGGCATGGATCCATTCTCGCCTGGTTTTCACTCCCAAGCGTAGTTTACTTCCCCCTCCCCCTAAGGTTTCAATTTCCTTCAGGTCTTCAAGCCTTCATCTCGTTTCTCCTTATCGCAGTGTCGGTCTCTTCCATTCCTTCCCCCTACCATGGATTTCTTTCGGTTGGGTGCATATTTGATTTCATTCCTCCATGATGCTTGCATCTTTTGAAGGCTTGGTGGTGCTTTTGCCTCCTTTCTCTCATATCTACCAGGATCTGGACCCTCCGGCGGGTTTCAAAGGCTGTAGGATTTCTCCTCATATTTGTGCACCTCTGGTCATTTCGGTGCTTGAGTAGGGGAGTTTCTTCATGAAATGATGTTCAGATCTATAGGTGGTTTCCATATTGTTATTTGGAATTCATCCAGCATCACTCTCAGGTGGTGATGATTGAAGACTAGGTGATATCTAGGTCTCCTCCTTATGGTAGTATTCAAAGATCATTGTGGTGCTTGTTGGGAGCAATAGTGATTTTTGGATACCTCTATAGAAGGATTTCGTGGCTGGCCTTGGTTAGTCCTGGGTGTCGATGATTTAGTAGCGTTTTGGATTTGTTTTAAGGATGAAGACACAAATTGATGATGGTTCGTGTTGGGTATAGACTTTTTTAGATTTTTTGTCAGATTTTTGAATATTTTTTGTGTGATATAGTTGGTTGATGGGTACCAGATGTCTCTATGGGTACTGGATTTTGTTTCATTGCATTTGGATGAAGTGAAACTACTTGCTTGTACTGTTGGGTGATCAGCCTCTTTTGAGGGATGGGTATGTGACACCCATCATCCAGCGATCTATTCTCCTTGTTGGATGGATGGGTGCCTTGATTTGATTTTGTTTAGTGAAGACATTTTGGACTTGATTTGTATTGCATCATGTTGACTTGTTGTGAGTTCTTCACAAGCAGTGTCGGTTGGGTAGCTCAAAATAGAGATATATTTTTTGGCATCTGTCATTCGGTCCTCCCTCCATTTCTCAATGTGCATGGGAGGGGTGCTCTGCCTTGTTGTACTTCCACCACAGTGAAACTCCTTGGAAGAGGGGAAACACTTTCTCTTTGACCCATTTTACTAATGCAATATCTTTCAGGGGTATAATGAAATAATTTCCCTTACTTATCTTGACATTTTCTTTCCCTTGATCTCTTGGGTCTTCTTTAATCCCTTCGAGTCTGACATTTTTATGGATTTTTTCCAATGTGTCTATAATGGGTTTCCTCTTTTCCCATTTTTTAAAAGAGGATTTCTTTTTTATATCAACAAAGGGGGGTTTTCCCTCTAATTGTTAAAAAAATGCCACCCCCAATGTCTGAGTCCATGGATCCCAAAAATGGTTCATCTATTCCATATAATGGGGATTGAGATTTTAATCCTTTAGAATACTATATAATCTGCTTAATATCCACCCAATGTACTTTCCTTAGATTCACCATATACCAACTCACAACTTCCATTGAATGGGTAATGTATGGATGGGTGAAAACCAATAAATACATAAAACTTTTGACCACTAATTAATATGGTACTTTCTCCATATATTAGGCCTCAACTTTTTTTATTGGTGCATATGAATTAGAAAACTTGAAGTGGGCAGAAAGTGGGGTTGATAGTGGCTTACTTTCAGCCATCCCAAACCTTTCCATGATCTTTTGGATATATTTTTTTTGAGATAGAACCAAATTCTTAGATTTATTATCTCTCTCAATCTTCATCCTCACCATCTTGTTTACTTTTATAAGATATTTTATCTCAAATGTTTCAGTCAAATCACAATTCAACATTCAGATTTTCTGAACATCTTATCCAACAATCAATATGTCATCCACATAAAAAATAAATATGATGAATGTATCATCTTCACATTACTTCTGATAATGGTAATAATTTATATTTCACCTACTGAACCCTTACTATGACATGAAAAAATTGAATTTTTTATTCCATTCTCTTGGGCTTACTTCATCCCACATAGTATTTTCTTCAATTTAAAAAACCAAATTCCAGTTCTCTACTACCAATAAACCTATCAATTATTGCATGTATATCTCCTCCTCTAACTCACAATAAAGGAAAGAGGTATTGACATCCATATTATCAAGATATAGATCTTATGATGAAGCTATGCTTAGAAATGTTAAAATGGTAAAATATTTAACTACTAATGAAAATATTTTTGAGAAATATACTCCTTCCTTTTTTTGAAACCCCTTTACTACTGGTCATTATTTTTATCTATTCTTATCATAAAATTATTCTTTAAACTGGTAAACCTGTTTATTTTTAAGTGCCTTTTTACCCTCTAGTGGTTTAGTTATCTCACAAGTTATTTTAAACTTTAATGAATCCATCTCCTCATTCATGGATGACTCTCACTTCTTAGAGTCACTAAGTGAAGCTGCCTCCTTCAGATTTTTAGTTTCTCTATAATTTGTTAGGATTAGAAAGTTTGTATCAACAACATACCTCTGAACCAGTATCCTAATTCTAATTGATATCCTTAATTGAATCGATTGAACTGAACTTCTTGGATCTTCTCTTTCCATCAGTATCTAAAATTATGGTACTCATACTTTCAAGTCATGTAAATTTGGTCCTCCCACTCAATATTAAACTTATCTTAAACTTTCTAGTATTTTTATGGTCATACAACTGAACTTTTAGTGCCTTCATCACCTATATCTAATTTCTCTAGTTTTTATGGGTTATCGGTACTCTGATCAACCTAGACTTTGACAGTTGATTCTCCTTCAACTTTATGCTCCACCAAGTTTTGATCCTTCCACATAACCTTTTCATTAAATAAAACATCTCTAATTCTAATGATTTGTTTTCTTTCACCATACCACAAGAGATATCTAAAAATTTTATCCCTATAACCAAGGAAAAAACATATTTTTGATTTAGAATCAATATTCTCCTCATCCTTATAATTTACATGTATATATGATAAACTACTGAAGAGTCTAAGATGATGAACTTCTAGTCATTTTTGAGACCATGGATCCCCTCGAAGTTCCTACCCAACTACTGATGTTGGACTTATGTGGGTAGGATAATTTTTCAGGTTGATTGCCTCCACCCATATCACCATAAGCATTCTGGAGTGAAGCCTCATACTCCTAGCTTTCTCCATTAGAGACTTGTTCATTACTTTAGGAAATTTTTTCAATTATATATTTTTAGGCATTCTCTTCCCATGCCTTATTACTTACTTCTTATGGAAATTCCATAAATTTTATCTGGTGTACTTACCATTGTTTTCTATTTAGATACACTTTAACTTTTATCCACACTCCCTTTTTTTCAAATATCTCCATTGAATAAACACCTAAAATATATCAAAGTTTTGCTTCAATAAGTGAATCCATACCTTCCTTATAACATCATCAATAAAAGTAATAAAGTAAAGATAACCACCATAGGACTGAATAAGTGTAGGTCCCAAAACATCCAAGTGTATGGGATCCAACTTCTGGTCCCTAGGATTCCAACCATCTAATTAGAAAGATGCTCTTTTTTGCTTTACCAGTACAAAAATTTCATACTTTCTTGTTTTTGTATGATCAAGATTCAGTATTCCCATATGCTTTATAACCTTCATATTATTCTCACTAAGGTGACAAAATCTACAGTTTCATGGATCTAGATCATCGAAAGTTAAAATTCTGACCATTATGGGTTTTTATGAATTTCATGTCAAGTAAAGTATCTCATCCTTTACTCATTTTTCAATCACCATAGATCTATGAGTCAATTTATAAACTCCATAAACAAATATAATCACATATACTGTATCATCAAGTTGTATAATGTAAATATAATTATTCTTTAGACCAGGAATGTGGTGAACTTATGATAGCTTCAAGAATATTTCATTCTTCATGTAGATGTTAACATCACCTTTTCCAAAAACTTATATTTCTTCACTATTCTCTAGATAGAATTTACCAAATTTTTCTAATACATAATTACCTATGCATAATTGATCACTAATAAAATGATAAGAGTCTCCAGAGTAAATCACCCATGCTTCTACCAAAGTAGTAGTGCTTAACAAGTATGTATTGATATCTTTCATTGTATTAATGGAAGCCAAACTGATGATCATTGAAATTTTCTTGTGCTTCACATTTTGAATTTTTCAATATTTCTGGATATGTACATTATTCCCACATTTATAAAAGGTTGTACTAGGACCAGCAGACTTTCCACGACTCTTCTCTTATTTTATTTCTTGGGAATCTTCTACTAATGGATTATTCTAGTATATTTTATTCCATTGAGATGAACACCCTATTCCATTAGTACTAAGGGAACTATCGGTTGGCACTTGAACTTTCCTTAACCAAAGTTCCGCATTTAGTATCATATTCCTGATATTATTAAACACCAAGCCTATTTTTTCACTAGAGTTACTATCTATAGTAACCATTGCATCCTAGCTCTTTGAAAGTGAATATAATAGTAGAAACACCCATACATCATCAAAAAAATTACCTTTACTAATTGTAGATTCCCATAAATCATGTTGAATTCATCAACATGATCTACCACCAGTCCTCCTTCCTTCAACCTTAATCTAAACAACCATTGAAAAATGAAGACATCGGTAAGGGACATAGTTTTTTCATACTTATCTTCAAATTCCTTCATAACTTCCATTGTACTATTCTTTTCATATATATTAAAAGAAACATTCCTTACAAAATATATTCTTACAAGAGTCCATTCCTTTTTATCCAATCACTCTTATTCATCTTTCTCCAACAACACTAGCTTTACTCCTAGAAAGGGAACCTCCAAGTCTTTCTAAATTAGATAGTCTTTAATCTATATTAACCAGAAGCTAAAATATAACCCATAAAATTTATCAATCTGGATATTTACTTTATCTAATGTCATACTTGAACTGCTATTGATGTGTTTATCCTACAAATTTTGAAATTACCTCTAATATCACTTATTGTAGAATGAGAAATCCCATGAGAAACTGATATTCATGCTTCTAATAAAACTACCAGATATTCATGTGTTATTCCACTGGAAGATCATATGCAAGAGACTTTATATAGTGGAAAACTGACCTTCAGAAGTTCACTCCCCCATGAATGAGTGTACTGGAATTAGGTAGTCAAATCACCCTACTCACCACATAAAGTTGTTATCATACAAAAACCTTAGTATAAACAAACAAAGTACTGGAAATACATTCAATGGTGAAACATGTAATGTAAATATATAGAGTATATAAAAAACACAAAGTTTAATGTGCCTTGGACTATGTCATACGTGCATGAGGTAATCACACTTTTTACTGTTTTTATTATAACTATAAGATTACTGGTGATAAAAATATATTACAAAGATAATTAATCTTCACTGACTTATCATCTCTTTAATAAATTCTTGGTTGATCTAATATTTTTCCACACTTTGAACTGAAGGTCACGCATACTTAAATACTAAGAAAACTAATAAAACATTATCCCCTAAAAACCTAGATTAAGAGGTTTTACCACCTTATCAAGGTTACCAACCCAGTGACCCAATAGATTTTTGAACTTTATGACCTCCCATCACTCCATCGTAGAACCATCAATGGATGTGAACTTTAGATGGAGCTATTCCTGTTGTAGAAGGTATTATATTTCTAAAGAGATGAACTCTTATTGACTTCACATTGATCCCAACCTCCTTCCAATAGCTGAAATTCTGGTGAATGTAATTCTTATGCTCAAACTTCATGTGCTCTGAACTTCTGATGATTTTAACAATGCTTCACATCCTCGTAATAGAGTGAAGTGGGGTGACTTCAAGTGAAAAACCTTTGTTTGAAAGTTTATTTTGGAGGGAGAGGGGTGGCCATTAATTGTCTTTGAGGTTATCCCTTGACACCCTAAACTAATTTTTTGGATTTCCAAATCAAGGAGTCAGTGAAAGAATGAACTTATTGTAACAAATTATAATATTTCAAAAAATAATAATAAACCAAATAAAAATTATAATGATAATTTAGAAAATTTTAAATAAAAATGAATTAATGTATTTATTTTGAAATTTTTTCAAATAATTATTGCACCTAATCATTTTGTTCCATTATAAAACTTCAAAATAATAGAACATTTATTTTGGTTCTATCTAGTTTGGTTCTATTCCATTCCACTCTATAAGGCTATGTTTGGTAGGATGGAATTGAAGGTAGGGAAACAAAAATGAAAAGGGAAATTAAAAAAGTGTAGGTTTGGAAATATGGAATGGAAAATATGTTTCCATTAAACAATGGAAATCAGCTTCCCATATAGAATAAGTGGGAAACCATTTTTGTAAATATTTTGATGAATATATCCCTGCATTTATACTCCATTGTGATTGCCTCAAATGACCACCCTGTACTAACTCTATCTATACCACCCTACACCATTTATAGTTCATCATCTTTATCACCTGCCATCATCGATGACCACCATACCCAATGACAACCTCACACTATTTTCTAACACCCTTCACTATTCTCTAATCTCCTTGCACCAATCCTCGGTGATGGTCTAGTTTTTTTTTAAGGTTTGGGATGAAGCCTAATTTTTATTATTTAAAGAAAAGACCTCATTAGACTTGATAGAAAGAGACCCATTACATAGCCCAAAGGCCCAAGGTCAAGTGGCCTGAATACTAGGCTTGAAAGCCCATTTTTTTCCCAAAGGTCCCCTTGGTGAATGGTCTAGTCATGGTCATCGATGTTAGGTTTCAGTCGTATGAAAATCATTTTCTAATAAATGGATTAATATAATGGAATGGGGAACTCTAGAATAATAATTTCAAATGGATCATATGGTAATGATAGAGAAGCAACTATAAAATCTAGAATATCAGAAGTTACACAGACTAGTTGATGACAGTCAGATGATGAAATCAGAGGTTACCACTTAATCACTTAAGATTGAGGTAGTGTAGAAGACACAAAGGACTTGAGTGAATGTAACTCTTGGATATGATATTAGACACATTAAGAGGCTAATATTAATTGATATATATTAATATTCATGTGTTCCAAAGTCCATAAACATCATTTTTAATGCATTGTATAAATTTAACTTCATTTATCATTTTAAGTGCAATCCATGTTTAAAATGAAAATCTGGGCCAAATAAATCATCTATTTGTGGAGAACATTATATTCATTTTTTGAATTTAATATTTTGGGATATGATTCATCACTTTGTTTGGAACATTTTATCTTTTACGATAAATGGATGAATCCCAATGTAATATAGAGATTTTTGGGAATGAATGCATAAATTTTCTGGACAAAGCATAATGGGCCTAAGGCCCATCAAACAAAAGTGGGACCCACAACCCAAGCCCAATGAAACTAAAATTTTTATTTTAGAAATATAAAAATATGGGGATCATTTCATTAAATTTTTGACATATCTAATTCATAATTTTTCATGGAGATAAAGGTATCTGAAGTTGACATTTAAATGGTGGGCCAGACCTGAATGCCCATAAAGTTTGTCCACCATTTCGATCATAACTTCCAAACAGATGAACCAAATGACTTTAAATTTTTAAAGATGATATAGGACACATGTAATAAGATATTTTTCTTATAATACCCATTCATATTTAGTCATCTTCAGTTACAAATTCACACGTCAACAAGCGGTATGAATGTGGACGATTTTCCTAGTCAACATCAAAACATCAAATTCCCTTGATTTTCTCACCCTCCTTTTGAATATATAAATTAATAGTGATAGAATTGATTTTCAGGGGTATATATAAGGCTTATAATATTAATATATAAGGATCTTGTGGTTAAGGTAATTATGATCCATGTTTTTCCTTTCTATCGAAGTTTTTCTTTCTTTCATTTGTATTTTCATGCTTTCATTTTGTAATCGCAATGTCAATTTCTCTCATGTATGTTTTTTGTTCACCTTCATTTAATTAATATAAGATATTATTATTCTTCTTAATTTTCTTATGTAATTTTACATATCATGTTTATACTGTTGCCTTAGGTAGTGAGGTTATTCACATTATCTTTTGTGAAACTCTTCACACAACAGTGGAGTGATTGTTATTTATTTGTTCTTCTTCTCCAACTCTACCCTCATAAGTATACTACCCACTTTCATTGATATAATATCATCAATCAAAGTCTAAAACTATAATGGGTTGATCCAAGGGAGTATTAAGGGGATGGATTGTATGTTATTTCTTATTTTAATAATTCCTAATCAATTCTATTTTTGAGATTTTCATTAAACGATGTATGTTATCCTTTGAACTAACCAATTTTAAGGATACACATACCAAGTGCTAAAACGATCCTCTACCTTGGAGTTCTCATCAATATGATCCTCCAAGTGTATAGTTTATTAGACTTAGGATAGTGAAAACTCAAAATCAATGAGTTATTTGGGATGTTCATATTTATTTAAAGGAAATGCTTGAATTTAATACATTGAAATAATTTAAAAAGAAATTCATCCAATCCACCCCATGCGATAACCAAGGATCAACTCATGATTTTAAATTGAATTCACTTAAGTCATTAAAATCTTAAATAATCCAATCAATTCAAACCCAATTTTTTCACTTCATCGCCAAATCACCACCATCAAATCACCTTCATAGAATGTATGTTTCTTAGGTTTCTTCTTAAGTCTATGAGGATCGATAACCCAAGTAGTACTACAATGATCGCTTACACCATACAACTTGGGTAAATTTGGGTGCAACCAATTTTTGGTGTTGTTGTTGGGGACCAAGTAAGTCACCTTAGAATATCTTTCTATTCTCCCCCATTTCTCTTTTATCATCCCAATTCTCTTATATTTTCCCCTTTAATTTTTTTATATTTTCTTGGAGCATGTCCACCTACACCCATGCCCATTAAAATAATCTAGTTAGGGTGTGGATAGTCTTAGGGATGGAGAGTTAAGCATATATATGGGTCTCTTTCCATTAGATCCAAATCTTCCTAATACTCTAGATTCAAATGTTGAGTTCAATACAATAGAGAATCTTCCACAAAACAAAATCATAAATCGGGGAGGGAACCCAAATGGAAACCAAAATGAGTAAGACCCTAACTTGGGAATTGTTGTAGACTAGACCATGAACAACTACCTCAAACCTACCTAGACCAATTCACCCTCATGTATTCGGCATGATAACATAGAATATTCCCAATATGTCTTCAAACCCCATGTATTGAACAACCTTACAACCTTTCATGGGATGGAGTCTGAGATGCATTGCCTTCATGTTAAAGAATTCGATGACATTGTCAAAACTATGTGCCCTCCAAATCAAATTGAATCTGCTAAAATGAGACTCTTTCCTTTTTCTCTAAAGGACCAAGCAAATAATTGGTTAAATTTTTTGAGATCATCATCCATTCACTATTGGGACCAACTACAACGATAATTCTATAAAAAAAATACTTCCCCCATCACAAAACAATTGCACTTAAAAAGAGAATCTAAACAAAATTTGAAAGAGAGGGGGAAACATTATATGAAACATGGGAAAGGTTTAAATACACTTTAAACATGGTACCACACCATGGTTTCTTAATCCCAAAATAAGTGATTATTTTCTATGAAGGGTTAGGTCCAAGAAACAAATAATTCATTGATATGATGTGTAATGAAACCTTCAAAAATAAAGCCCCAAATGATGCTTATGAGTATATAAAAAATCATGTTGAACATAAAAAAACATGGGGAACATCACCTTACTATGATAATCCACCCAAATAAAGTGGAATGCACAATCTTAGAGAAAAAGAAAACCTTACAGAAAATTTTTTTTCACTCACTAGGAAGGTTGAGGAGATTGATCTTAGGAAGGTCCATAAAACCCAAACTATTGATCTTGTTTGTAAAATTTGTGAAAAACATGACCATAAGACTGATAATTTTCCAACCATTCCTTTTATCAAGGATGTTCTTTTAGGAGGACCACCATAAGAAGTTAATGCAATGAAATTTCAAAAGCCACAGTTCCAAAACACCTTTAATCCAAGGTATAATGACCATCTAGGATTCTATTGGAAGGACAATCAAAAACCAACACAATAATAATATCTCAACCTATACCCTAAACAAAATTTTAAAACCCATAATAAGTTCCAACCACAACTGGTCCAATACCAACATCCTTATGTCCAATATCAACAACCTGTCCAATAACCCATTCAACAGCCAATCCAACAACCAAAGTATCCTCCTGGGATAAACTAACCAGCACAAGACACTACCCAATATATCCTAATACTTGAACAGTTGTGTAAAAAAAATGGAGAAAATGAACTCATAAGTCTCATCACTTAAACAAGAATTATAAATAGTAAAAATAGGAAAGGCACCCATGCCTACTCAGGCTTTTTCATCCCCAAATGTAAGGGGAGAATCAAGTTACACACAATCCTCTCATGAACAACTAAAATTTGTTATTATCTTAAGAAGTAGAAGATCAATTGAAAAATATAAACCAACTATTATAGAACCATTAAAA
The DNA here is from genome assembly GCA_963277665.1 of Viscum album. Lineage (NCBI taxonomy): Eukaryota > Viridiplantae > Streptophyta > Magnoliopsida > Santalales > Viscaceae > Viscum > Viscum album. Next base: position 128,508,271 of record OY728134.1, on the reverse strand, counting down.
GCTTAAAAATCACATGAATTTGTTTAAGAACAACCCTCAGATTCTGAAAAAACAAATACGAATGTGAAAGAACCACAACCTCACCAAACAATCAAACAATTACTTGTCCCCCAATGTGTGAGAGGAAAATCTAAACCTGAAACGAATGAGAAAATGAGGGAAATATTATCTCAGGTTAAGATGAACATTCCACTTCTTGATGCAATCCAAACCATTCCTGCTAACTCAAATTACCTTAAGGAATTGTGTACTTTTAAAAGAAAATTTTCACATCAAAACCAAGTCCTTTTGGATACTAATGTGAGTACCACCATTAAAGGTACCATTCCTCCAAAGTTTAAATATCCAAGATGTCCATAAATCAATGTTAAGTTAGGATAGAACAAATTTATCAAACGCCTTTGTGATTTAGGAGCTTGTGTGAACCTCATTCTGTATGCCATGTATTTAAAATTAGGGCTCGAAGATCTCCAACAAACATTTGTCACACTCCAACTTACAAATCATAGTGTTTGAGTTCCTAAGGGTATTTTAAAAGATGTTTTGGTGAAGGTTGAAAATTTCCTTTACCCTGCTGACTTCATTGTCCTAGAAAATCACCCAATCTTAGGTCCTAGATAGCAAACCCCAATCATACTTGGTCGACCATTCTTAGAAACAATCAATTCATTCATCTGAGTTAGGAATGGGAACATGACAATAACCTTTAGAAAAATTAGCCTCGATCTAAACATCTATAATGAAAACTCTAAAATTGGGGATGATGAAGAGATCCACAAAGTTAATTGGATAGGTATTGTTGATTATGAACTATAGGAACATCAAGGAATCATTGAAGGATGTCTAAGTCAAGATGAGATTAATTTCCTTTGTTCATGTGAGGTAAATTTGACTCCTTGGATTGAATATATTTTAGATGACTACTTTGATGATTTTTTAGGATAAATAATCAATGATACCATTTTTTAAATGAAAAAAATCAAGTCCATACCCATTCCTAATAATGATCTAGCCAATTTGGAATCTGGAAATTCTATTCAAAAGGAATCCATTCGGTCAGAAAATATAGAAAAAAACACTAAGTTTGATGCAAAGTCCAATCCTTATTTTGAATGTTCTAACCAATCTAAAATCAAATTTAAGGTCCTACCTTCATCACTCAAGTATTCATTCTTAGGGGATAATAAAAATTTTCATGTTTTCATTTCTTCCTCTCTTGAAGTCAATCAAGAGAGGATGCTTCTAGATGTCCTAAGAAAACATAAGAAAGAAATTAGATGGACCATTTATGATATTCCTAAGATTATACCTCTCATTAGAACTCATAGGATTGTTCTAAAATACGAATCCAAGCTATGTTTTCAACCTTAGAAGAGACTCATTTCCAATCTTATGGATTTGTTAAGGAAAAAGATTCTTAAGTTATTGAAAGCCGGTATCATCTATCCCATTGTTGATACTAAGTGGGTAATCCCAATTAAAGTTGTTCCAAATAAAGCTGGAATCACTTTGATTACCAAAGAGGATGGTAATCTTATCCCCACAAGGGTTAGTAGTGGATGGAGAGTGTGCATTGACTATAGGAAGTTGAACTTGTGCACTAAGAAAGACCATTTCCCCTTGCCCTTCATTGATCAAGTCCGTGAGAGAGTGGAGGTTCATCAGTTCTACTACTTTATAGATGGATTATCTGGGTATAATAAAATTGAAGTCTCTTTATAAGATCAAGGAAAAACAACCTTCACTTTTCTATTCATCACCTTTGCCTTCAAACGCATACCCTTTGGGTTATATAATGCTCCTGGTACCTTCCAGCGGTGTATGATGGGAATATTCTTGGACATGGTGGGGGGTTATTTAGAGGTATTTATGGATGACTTCTCCATCTTTGGGGGTACTTTTGAGGGATTACTAATAAATGTTTAAAGGGTTTTTTCTAGATGTGAGGATAATAATCTCATCCTAAACTGGGGGAAATGTCATTTCATGGTAAATGAATAACTTTTTTTAGGCCATATGGTCTCTGGTAGAGGGATTGAAGTTGATAAAGATAAGGTTCATATCATTCTTCACCTTCACTCTCAAAAAACTATTATTTAATTGGGGTCCTTCTTAGTACATGTTGGTTTCTATAGAAGGTTCATTAGGAATTTCAGCTCAATTTCCCGACCACTTTGTGCTTTGATGATAAAAGATACTCCATTTATATATACAGAAAGCTATGGGGAGTCATTATCAACACTCAATTTATCTTTTATATATCCACCTATCATGAAATCTCCCAATTTGAAAATTCCATTTGAACTCATGTGTCATGCGAGTGACTTCACTGTTGGAGTTGTATTAGGACAACGTTGTGATAAAACTCCATGTGTCCTTGCTTATGAAAGTAAATCATTAAATGATGCACAAATCAACTATACCACCACTGAGAAAGACTTACTTACTGTTGTCTTTACCTTATAGAAATTTATATCCTATATATTAGGATCCCCCATCACTATCTTCACCGATCATTCAGATCTAAAATACCTTTTCCAAAAACAAGATGCCAAGGCTAGATTGATTAGGTGGGTCCTTCTTCTTCAAGAGTTTGATTTAACCATTAAGGATAAAAAAGGTGTTGAAAATGTTTTAACTGATCACCTCTCTAGGATGGAATTCAATGAAACCACACATCACCTTTCCGTGTTTGATTCATTTCCCGAGGAGTAACTCTATTCTGTGAGTGATTTCCTGTGGTACACTGACACAGCAAACCATTTGGTTACGGGTGACATTCCAAAATTTCTTGGGACCCAAGCTAAGAGAAAAATACTCTATGATGTCAAACACTATGTGTTTTATGATCCATAACTCTTTAAGTTTTGTCCTAATCAATTCATTAGGATATGTGTTCTTGAGTCTGTGCAAGATTTCATTCTTAAATTCTGTCATGGAGAGGCATGTGGTGTCAAATTTTCCACATAGAAAACAACTGAAAAGGTCCTACAAAGTGGTTTCTTTTGGCCTAACCTTGCTAAGTATTCCTAAAAATTCTTCCAATGTTGCCCTCATTGTCAGCAATTAGGATCCATAACCAAAAGAAATCAAATGCCCCTTACGCCCATTTTAGTTGTTGAGATCTTTGACTGTTGGGGAATTGATTTCATGGGACCCTTCACAATATCTAGGGGGTATCTCTACCTCCTCTTATCTATTTATTATGTATCTAAATGGGTTGGGTCCATTTCTATAATGTCAAATGACCATCAAGTTTTGATCTGATTCCTGAAAGAACACATCTTTTCTAGATTCAGAATTCCTAGGGATATCATTAGTGACTATGGAACCCATTTCTACAACCGTCCCTTTTCATCACTCATGTCTAAGTATGGGATTTCTCACAAAGTTTCCACTACCTATTATCCTCAAACCAATGGTCAAGATGAGTTGGAAAATAGGGAAATTAAGAAAATTTTGGAAAAAAACTTCCAATCCCTCAAGAAAATATTGGTCTGAGAAACTCTTGGATGCCCTTTGTGTATATCATATTACATTAAAAATCATCCTAGTCATGTCACCATATAGGTTGGTATATGTAAAACCATTCTATATACCTATTGAAATTGAACATAAGGCATTTTGGGCAATCAAAAAAATGAACTTTGACATGTCCTTGGCCAAAAAAAAGAGAAAATTAGACATTAACAATCTTGAGGGACTTAGGATGGAGGCTTATGAAAATTAAAGGATCAATAAAGATAGAGTTAAAGCCTACCAATCTAGGAATCTCAAAGTCAAAAATTTTGAACTAGGAAAATTTGTGCTCTTATATGGTTCCAAACTTCATTTACACCTAGGAAAGTTAAGGTAAATATGTTCAGGGCCTTACACAGTGCATCATATATACCCCCATAGAGTAGTGAAGATTCAGGACCCCACTAGTGGTTAGATCTTTAAATTTAATGGTCATATGTTAAAACCACTCATTAAAACATTCAATAAACAAGAAACATAGGAGGAGAAAACTGATCCATCCTATTAACTGGACAAAAAAATTTAGATTTACGGTCCATCTCGAGCTAATAACATTAAACAAAGTGCTTTATAGGAGGCAAATCAGATTTTACCTTTCCATTAACTCAGAGTTTAGAATTTCAAAATAAACAGATACATTTTTTTTCTTTCTTTTTAATTTTTTTTAGGGAACCCCCTTGGGGTTTCCAATGTGATCCAATGTTTCCTTGTGTGAGATATTTGGTAGTTGAAGTGTTTTTGTATTTTTGAATGAAACACATTCCATCCATAATTAAAACATACCTTCAATCATCCCTAAGGAGTCCACTTGTGACATGAATAAAATGTTATCAACTACTTTTTAATGCTCATAAACTTTAAACCAGGTGATTTTATTCCATAAATTTATTTCAAATCACATTCTTTCCCTCTTTCTTCCCAATAATTAAATCTCTCTTATATTATCTCTCAAAACTGAGGGCAGTGTCATTCTAAGTTGGGGGGAGTAAAAATATGAGATTTAAAAAAATATATAAAATCAATTAATTATTCTTGCATGTGTTAATGTATATTGGGAATCCTGAAAACTGATTGTAAAATGATTTTTAATGCCTTGATTATGATTTTAATGCATGTTTATGTTTATGAGAATAGTTTTTGGAAAGTGCGGTTCTCTGATATAAATTTTCAATGTTTAAATTTTCATCCTCTTAATCAAAATGCCACAATGCACATCCATTGGATCTTGGGTGTAAATTTGAGTTATTGGGTTCCTTTCATCATAGGATAGGGTTTGGGGCCACTTTTTTTTTAATTTTAGTATCCAACAAAAAAATCAAAAAAATGACCACATAGATAAATGTTTTTCCCAAATTTGTGGCATTTGGAACTTGGGGATTGTGACTCTATATTTTTCTTTCCTAGAGTTAGGCTTTATATCTCTATTGTAGAGCATTGAATTGACAATATGTGTGGTGTCCGGCACTTGGGGATCATGAATCCATAGTTTTCTTGCCCAGAGTTAATTTTTTTCATATCTATTATGGTTCAAAAAAAAGTTACTCATCTTAAGTTTTAATTTCATTCCCACCTAGCGCTTCCATTTGTTTCCCCTTCAACAAGAAAATGGTCCCCATGTCTTTTGAGATACACAACACATATCATGCTTAATTAAAATTGGATGAAATGAGGCAATGAAGTTGAAAAAAAAAATAATGGGTTTGGGATTTAGATATTCTCATGAACCTAGATTGTGTGAAATGATTTTGATAGGTTTCAGGTTTGTTTGACATGATGTATTTTTGGGATCAATGTATGTTAAAATATTTTCAGAAAAGGAAATTCAATTTCATATTTTTGAGATTCTTTTTGCTCAGGACTAGAAAAACTCAAGTTGAGGGTGTTATTAGACACTGAAATAGGCTAATATTAATTGATTATATCTTAATATTCATGTGTTCCAAATTCCATAAACATCATTTTTAGTGCATTATAGAAATTGAACTTCATTTCTCATCTTAAGTGAAATTCATGTTTAAAATAAAAATTTGGGCCCAATTAGTCATCTATTTGTGGAGAACATTATATTCATTTTTTGAATTTGATATTTGGGGATATGGTTGATCACGTTTTTTCGAGAATTTTATATTTTAGGATCTATGGATTAATCCCAAGGGAAGATGGAGATTTTTGTGCATGAATGCAGAAAGTTTCTGGACAAAGCATAATGGGCCTAAGGCCCATAAAATAAAAGTGGGGCCCACAACCCAAGACAAATGAAGATAAATTTTTTAATTTAGAAATATAAAAATATGGGGATAATTTCATTCAAGTATGTATAGATATAATTTTGAAGTTTTCATGGAGATAAAGGGATCTGAAGTTGACATTTAAATGGTGGGCCAGACTTGAATGCCCATAAAGTATGCCTACCATTTCAAGCATAACTTACAAATGGATGAACCAAATGACTTGAAATTTTTAAAGATGATATAGGACACATGGAATAAGATATTTTTATTCTATTAACCCTTAATATTATATCATCTTCAGTTACAAATTCACACATCAACAAGGGATATGAATCAGGATGATTTTCCTGGTCAACATCGAAACATCCAATTCCCTTGATTTTCTCACCCTCCTTTTGACTCTCTAAATTAATGGGTATGGAATTCATTTTTGAGGGGTATATCTAAGGATCCTAATATTCATATATAAGAATATGGTGGTTCAGGTAATTATGATCCATTTTTTTCCTTTCTATCAAAGTTTTTCTTTCTGTCATTTGTATTGTCATGCTTTTATTTTGTAATCGCATTGTCAATTTCTCCCATGTATGTTTTTCATTAAACTTCATTTAATTAATAGAATATAATCTTATTATTATTCATTTTCTTATTTCATTTTCCAGATCACGTTGATATTGTTGCCTTAGGGAGTGAGGCTATTCACATAATCTTTTGTGAAACTCTTCACACAATGGTGGAGTGATTGTTATTTATTTGTTCTTATTCTCTAATTCTACCCTCATAAGTCTAATGTCTGATTTCATTGATAGAATAGCATAAATAGAAGGATAAACCTCTAATGGTTTGATCCAAGGGAGTATAAAGGGTATTGATTGGATTTTATTTCTTATTTTAATAATTCCTAATCAATTCTATTTTTGAGATTTTCATTCAATGATATACGTTCTCCTTTGAACTCACCAATTTTATGGATACACATCCCGAGTGATAAAACTATAATCTACCTTGGAGTTCTCATTAATATTATCCTACAAGTGTATAGGTGATTATCCTTAGGATAGAAAAAACTCAAAATTAGTGAGTTATTTGGGATGTTCATATTTCGTTAAAGGAAACACTTGAATTTAAGACGTTGAAATAATTTAAAAATAAATTCATCCAATCCACCCCACGTGATAACCAAGGATCAACTCATGCTTTTAAATTAAATTAACTTAAGTATTTAAAATCTAAAATAATCCAATCAATTCAAACCCAAGTTGGCCACTTCATAGCCAACTCACCACCATCAAATCACCTTTATAGAATGTATGTTTCTTAGGTTTCTTCTTAGGTCTCTAAGGATTATTAACCCAAGTCATACTATAATGACCACTTTCACCATACAACTTGGGTGAATTTGGTTGTAACCAATATTCAAGAGTCATTATGGAAATACATAAGAGTAAACTCGTGAAATATTCAGATATGATCACTGATTACCAGAATATAGTGTTGAGACAGTTGATGACTTTAACCGAATGGAGGGACTTCCATAGAGATCAAATTTGGTGGACTTCCTCCCATAAATATAAAAAGATGGTAGCAATCAGTTTCACCATCTATGTCCTACTACATATAATAGGATGGATAATTTTATCCATAGATAATGTTATTTTAATCATATTTTGATTTCTTAATCAAAGTAAATAAATGTTTCTCCTATGGAATATGAATCAAGTATAAACCATGTAAAAATTATATTGTTATTTTTCTTCTATTTTTATAATTTTTTCATTTAGAAATATATTTTTTATTCACTTAGAGGTTTTTTTGTAGTGTGGTGACTTAGGTGCAGTGTGACTTCTGAGTTTGGGTGCATCGAAGATTATGGATCATTATGATACTTTGTTTTACCCAGAAAGTTTCATTGGACATCTTATATGTGATCAATAAAAGATAGTTGTGAGCCTAACAATTGTTATCAAAGCTAAGATAAAAAAATTTATATGACTATTGCCTGGTGAAGGTTATTTGAAACTCGGTTTAGTATAATCATTCTTCCCTTTTCCTTGTAGGTGGTTTTTTGAAAGATGTTATTAATACCTCTTATGTGTTTTGGTTTTTAGTGGGATCTCACTATATTTAGAAAGTATGGTGTTAGATGAGGGTAATTTTTGGGTGGAGAAGTTCAAAAACATAGATTTTGGATTATAGTGGATGTAGAAATAGGATCATCTACTGTAAAAGGATCTTGATCAAATTGTTATGGGTACTAAGTTGTTTGTGATGAAGATGGAAGAATGTGAGAGGATATATAAGAAAGCAATGGGGTTAATTTGGATCTCATCACCCTATAACATGGATTATAATATATGGGAAGTGATCAGTTTAGAACTTGTAGAGACTCACTGAAATATATGAGAATCCAACCAAAATGAATAAGGTTTTCCTTTTATAGAGGTTGTTTAACATGAGGATGTTGAAAGTTAAACCAATAGTGGATCACATTAATAACTTCAGAATTGTATGGAGTTAGTTGAATTCAATGAATGTGAACATTTGATATTTGGAGTGGGCATTGTTGTTACTCTCATTGCTCCTAGAATCATGGGATTTCATGGTCACCATAGTGAGTAACTTAAGAAAAACGACTTACTTGGTATTTTCATACATTAGATACTTGATCTTGAATAAATAAATTAATCCTAAAGACGTCCAATAATATTATAGAAATTATAATAGTGTTAAATAAATAGGACACCCCATAGCCTAGAAGATATAGAGAAAAGGGAAAGGATGGAGAATCTGAAATAGGAGTAGCTCAGCAGAAGTTGGACACATTTGTTGTCATTATGGGAAGAAAGGTCACCTAAAGAAATATTTCAATGAGTAAAGAGTGAACTCAAAAAGTTATGTTTCTAAAATTGGATCTATAAATCTTGTATTGAAAGATAAGGTTGGTTTTCTATTGAGTACCACCAGCTTAATTCAGTCTTAGATTAGAGACTATCAAGATTGTTTTCACTCAACATCTGAGATGGAGATTATAAGGAACTATACTCTGAAATATTTATAAAGGGGCATCTTGTGGATGATGGATCTATTAATATCATTGGAAGAGAAGATATTTCCATACAGATAAGGAATTAAAGTTTATTGGAGTTGTGTAATGTATTTCACAAATTGGGATTAAGAAAAACATTAATTTATATTGGATAGTTAGATTATTTGGGTTTATGTACTAAATTTATATAGTTTGTGTGGAACATTTCATGTGGTTCTATGGTAGTGTCGAAAGAAGTGAAGGGTGGAATGTTATACCAGATGGGAGAATCATAAGGTGTAATGCATGCTGGAGAAGTAACTTTCACAAAGTTATGGAATGAATATCTAGGTCACTTAAGTGAGAAAGGGGTGAAAATATTTACCACTAAAGATATCCTGAAGATCGAAATCATGGAGTATGGGTCATACAAAAATTTTATCTTTGGAATGTAGTGGGAGGTGTCCTTCTTAACAGAAGGTAAGACACTAAAGAACTAGAAGTTAGATTTAGTTCATATAAACATATGGGAGCCAAATTTGGTTATTTATCATGAAGGGTCACTAATAAATATAACCTTAATTGATGATGTGACATAGAAGTTTTGGACATTCTTTCTCACAAAAATTCTAAGGTGTCTGTGTCACACCCACAATGTTCTTTTCAGATATTTTTATTTATTTTTTGTATTTCTTTTATTACATAGTTTTTTTATGTTTTTTTAAGGAAAATGGGGATTTGGGGAAGATATATGGTGGTGCATGGTTGGTAGAAAATGTTCACCAACCCCTAAAAACTGTTTATTCCAAGGAATAGGAAATAAGAAGCTCACACGGTTAGGCACACAACTGTGTGCTAGCCCCAACAAACCATGTGTCCTAGAAAATTACACTATAGTTCCCTCATGGTTAAGCACACAGTTTGTGAAACCATGCAACCCAAACCTTACGGTCTCTGCCTATTGGGATAGAGGCACCTGCATGGTTGGCACATGGTCTGGAAGACTATGTGGCCAAACTGTACAGCCTTATAGTTTTGAAAAAAAAAGTGCTTTTATAAAAATATCCCTCTCAAATTTTAACCCATTTTCACCCATAATTTCCCCCATTTGACTTATCCAACCCTAGGGTAACCTCCCATGTTCTCCACCTCCCTTGTGACTTCAATCCTTGGGTGATTTGAACTTGGATCTTCAAGGAAACTCCAAGTAAGTTTCTCCTATTTATTATCCCTAGTTTCTTCTCCCTTCTTTCTTGATTTTTCTTCTCTCTAATGGTTATAGTAACCTATAGTGGGTTGAACCTAATTTTTTTGTCTTGGGTTTTAATGTTTATGGTGTGTTTTTGCTTCTATAGGATCTACTATTGTCTTGGCTTGCGTTTTTCAACTGGTTGGTGGTGGTTTCAAGAAAAAAGGTAGGTAGTTCCATGTTGTGATATTATTTGATGTTTTAAATGTTATTTCCTTTATTTATAAATGTGTTATAATTTGTGTGTGTGTGTGTGTGTGGAAGTGGGTGATTTATAAGGTGTTGTAGTCACGACCCCCTCCCACCAAAGATGCCCCTCCTAAGCTGGCAATGGTGAAAGGGAGATAATGACCCCCGAGTCCCGCCTCCAGTAGGCCTCGGAGTGGTGACTAGCACCAAGGGTATGAGTTTTCACAAATATGGGAGGCATTACCCTTTTTATTATTCAAGATTGGTAAATAGGATGATTCAAACACCAAAATGAAAATGAACAAGTAAATGGAAATAAACCCAAAACCAAACCCATATGAATGTTTTATACAATACTAAAACAAAAGTAAAAGTACAAGAAAATCTCCAAAGTATGATAACAAAAAGAAAGCAAAAACTGCAACCAACGAAACTCCAATGCCCAACTAGCAAGGTCCCACACGGTCCCTGAAGTCCTCCTGAAAACCTGAAAGTAAATGTAGGGTGAGCATACAAGTATACTCAGTAGAAAAACCTAAAGCTCTTGTGCACAGGTGGGGAGACATCCTAATGCCCCGTGAGAAAATAGAAGGAACCAAAGCCTAGAAAGGAATCTATCCACCCAACCTTACACGCCACACTCACCAAATATCACAAGTCAATAGAGTAGTATAGTAATATTATCAAAGTATGGGTACCCCGCACCACCTTCCCACTGAATACTGCTCAAGTCCCAATGCCTAACGCTCTAATGCTTCCCCCTCTTCCTGAGCTAGTGCCGCAACCTGGCCATACGAATCTTGAGCTAGTGCCGCAACCTGGTCATACGAAGCTCATAATATCCCGCTGGCACTCAATCCTCGACCATCATAGTATCCCGTTGGCACTCAATCCTCGGCCATCATAGTATCCCGCCGGCACTCAATCCTCGGCCATAACCACATCTCATCCTGAAGACACCTGGGAACCACATCACATCTCATACCAAAGACACCTGGGAACATATCATATCCTCATCCCGAAGACTCTTGGGAAACATCTGTTGTAACCTGCCTGAAGGATCTTGTGCTATAGAACCTAGAAGAGGGAGCACATGGAAGAACAGTAACCAGCCATATTTTAGATGTTTGAGAATATCACCCCCCATCCCATGGGTGTTCAGCACGTAGTGCTCAACATGGGTGGGGTGTGTAAAGAAACATAAAACATACAGATTTATATAATTATATCAACCACTCATCCCATCCTAAGGCTTCTACACAAAAGATCTGAGCACATGCCTTGGCACTGCTACCTCGAAAGTATGCACATAATAAACAACCCCAAACCCCATTAAGCTTTTAATGTTTCAACAGTTTTAGTTTATCAGTTCCTTAACTACCGAGAAACTAACAATAATCAAACCAGATCAATCATTTGTAAAACTTATCCCTGCCAACCACAAATAAAGTTAGGGAAAACACAAGCAACACAATACCATTTTATTTTATCATCCAATCAATTCCATTGATTTTCCATATTTAATCAACTACCATGCCCCACAATTCATTAGTTAACTCTTCCACTTTTATACATAAGCACAACCCATCCCTACATCCAACCACCATAACCACAAACACATTGGAAACAATACTCGTACCGCATCATCATCCCTTTGATACATTCTACTGCAGCTTCGTTGCCCATCACAACCATATCATACACTCCAACCCACAACCAAGCCAACCACAACCCCGTTGCTCACCCATTCCACATAAACCCATGAAACACCCCTTCACATAACTAAACCCCAACCAGAACCCACAAATTCATTCTTTCATTTAGTTTAACCTGGATGACCATACAATGGTTCCAGGTATTTATTTAATTAGCCAACTTTTCATGATTAACCAAAGTCCACATTCTATAAAATTCCATCCACAAAACAATCCAAAAAAACAGGGAAACATTTAATTATGCAAGTGTAACATCCCAAGCTTCTACGGTACACTTCTCTTTGAATAATGTGATAGCGTGTGTTGTACGCAACATCGAGTGCTAGCACACCACAACCAATCAAACTAGCCATTATGAATAGTAATGCCTAATTTTTGAAATTATATATATTTTATATTTCAAAATGGACTTCATTTTTGGATTCGGAATATCAAAATTATCCTAAGTTGAATTTTTGGTATTTTTCTGAGAACTTCTAATTTTTATGAATAGTGAAAAATACTTAAAAACAACTTTTTTAATCAAAATAATTTATAGTGATAAATTATACTATTGAGTGGTTTTAAATTATATTTAGAATATATTTTTACCATTTAATACAATTTTGGTCATTGTACATAATTTTAAAATTAAACTGGACATAAACAAGTGTCAATCTTTTGATAGTTATTATCTCTTAAAAACACGATTTTTGTTTTAACAACGGGAATTAATTTTAAATTAATTTCTGCCACTTCTAGGTTTTGAATTTGGAAAAATGGATTCCATATTTGGAATCAGGATTTTCATATTGTGTAAATAGGTAACTTTTATTTTTAGACATTTTGAATAATTACTTCGGTAAATATTTTATTTACCATGGTTAAGGGTAAATCCAGTAAATAAGGGTTAAAAATAATATTATAATAATACTAAATTATCCTAAAACATGTCCTAACCTTATTAGTGGATACATTTCCGACTATGGGAATCTTTGGGTCGATTTTGGGACCCCATGGAGCCACTTGTAGGTGATAGGGACACTTTATTTTAATTAAGTTAAAATAAATACAAAAATGACATAAGCATATATCTTTTAGCAAAACAATTTTTACATAGGGTTATATATTTTGGATTTTCGACTATAAATATTCATTAGAAATATAAAAAGATTTAATACATAATTATATTTTATTTATAATTTTTAGACATTAAATAATTTAATTTATTTATGACACAATGGTGATGAAGTAATTACCATAATAGTGAAAAATTAAAATAATTGATATTATAAATACCCAAATAAATATAATTTGAGACTTTTTATGAATTACAATAATTTTATAGATTAATATGACATGTTAGTATTGACTTAATAAACCTTTTTCGAAGTAATAATTCTTTTATGATTTTCAAAAAAATAAATTATTTAATAGTGTCAAAATTGACATAAAAGAGTTTTTAAAACAAATATTATATTATTAATTGATATTAAATTCCTAAAAATATAATGTTAGGCCAAGAGACTTATATCATGATATGTGTATCATTAATGGACCACTAGGGGGTCTCTTGGATGTATATAGTAAGTTTATTAACCATATAATATAAAAATACAAAGAGACATTGTAAAAGTGAAACTAATTAACGAAGAGTTAATACTTAAAGATAAGGTTAATATAATGACCCAAACCTGTCTAAATTCTATTGGTTGAGTGGTTTTAGACCCCTCCCCACCTTAAACTTTAAATAATATACTTTTGAGACATTAGAAACTGAATATGAATTTATTATAAAATAATATTTCTAGCTTTTCCAAAGGTGCCCCTCACCCCTCTTATAAAAGGGAACTCCCCCTTTTCATTAATTCACCCCTTCAAATCCTTTTGGTTCGGCCAACCCCTGACCAAATACTCTCCCAACTTCCCTCACTACAACCTAGATGCCTTAGTTTGATCAGAAAGCCAACCTAAGGATCCCTTTTGATCAAATCAAAAGGAAGAACCCGAAGAAGAGGTAATGTTTTCACCACCCTTTTCCAAATTCATTTCTTCTTCAACTTCTTCTTTCTTTGTTTTTTACATTATAAAATAATTAATCCAGTATCTCCTATATACTGTAATATTATTATAAATATGGTACAACCATATTCAGTATTCTATCCATCCTTTGAATGACATGTCACAATACGTGTGTACGTACGGCTTACCGTCTCCACGTCGTGGTATAATTGTTATTCAATATATTATTATTTGGATGGGTATAATAATGATTTTTAATTCATGTAAATAATAAATGTAACATTATAATAATTATTTATATATGATATAACATCCAATTATATATTATTTTAATATCAAAATAATGATATTGTCGCTCGTGCGTGCGTACGGACAACCGTCTCCACGAACGCGATGAGATTCATTCTCCATCATATCCATTCAAGTATAATTATCATTTGATGATTAATAATAGTATTTAATGACTTGATATCATTCTGTATATGAATAAGATACAACCTATCCATAACAAACATGGCTTATGTAACAAAACATATAAAAGAAAATGAGTAAGTTAACACCCGAAACGACGATAATTCTAAGATATTATTAACAAAGCAACGTTAAAAGATCATATATGATATCATATTAATGTAAATGATTCTTGTATAATTCAATAAAAATTATTTCACCATTATACATAATGTTAACCTACCTTTGACCAAGGAAAAAGTACAAAGTAAGGGGTTTCTTATCTCACTTTTAATTCCGTGAGAATTCCATTGTTCACCACTTATTTATTGCATGTGGTGTGTGTACTGCCCATGATTGTATTAATTGTGTAATATAATTTAATTTATGGATATTTACATCATCATTGTATGATCCTTCTTTCATGTGTGTATGTTTTTTAAGTTACCTAATCGATAACGGAATTTGAAATTTCAATTTCCACTCATTTGGATTTACGCATATTTCATTGATTATATTACTCCAAGATTATGTGTGGAATCACTATTCATTTGATTATGTCATAATTTCCACTCCCCTTTCTGTGGATATACTTTTGATACACATAATCACTCCATTGATAATTTCTCAATTCATCGATATGAATTTGATAAGAGTAATTTTAACTCATTCTCCATTTGTTGAGTTAAACATCCAATTCATTGGTGTTGTTTTTACAAGATTATGTGTGAATGTACTTTGATTTTTTTACACTAAATATCCAATCATATTTAGTGTATTTATATTTGTCACACATAAATATGTCGTTGATTTATCCTTAACCTAAGGATACAGCCTTTATGGGAGATTTCATCTCAATTTACATTCCATTGAGACTTCTTTGTTGTTATACACCAAATCACTTTTATGTGGTGTATATAATATACTTTGACATAGTATATCATGAATCCCTTTATTCTCATGATATTAAAATGTTTTTATTACCTCAATTATTTGTATTCAAGTGTCTCTCTTTTGGTTAGAAACTCTAACTAAAATACCATTTTTAAATGTTTTAAAGACTCATTCTTCTAAATCTTTCTCATTAATGTCCATGTTTTAAAAAATGGTTTTAAGGATTTATTTATATGGACATTAAAGTTTTAAAATTAAAACTCCTTTTAAAAGTTTCAAAGTGGTATGGGACACTTTGATTCAAAAATCTATTTTTAAACGGCTTCTTGACAAATAGTGTGACTTTTAAATATTTTCAAGAAAAGGGGGATATTTCTCTCAAATAGTTTTGATGGTTATTTTCATCTATGTCAATATCATTCATTATTATCGATTGAGGTTAATATGATACAATACAATCTTCCATATTGTATCGAATGAGTTATGTTTGACTGTGGATGTGCTATTTTTATACCATTCATGGTTTGTGGTTAAAGTATTGACATTTCGTATGCTAGTTTTAATACAAATGTTTATGTTATGTTTAAACATGTTCATATGAGGAATGCATTGGACTTAGTAAGTGATGGTTGGAGCCCGCTATAGCTGCTCGATGCATCAGTAGGTCTCATGAGACAAACTAGTGTCTTGGCATAAGGCCTTGAAAAAATATTATTTGTAGTCTTGTCATGAGGCCTTGGCTATGTGGTTATGATAGTCTGGAATTATGCATTCCATCATTATAAAAGTGGTTATTGATATTGCATGTGATTATTCGATTGGTAGAATATCCATGTGAATAAGTAAATGGCATTATTTCATTTTATTTTTTCCATACTATGTTGAAGTTGAAGTTTAAAAGGCTTTTGTTTTAGTTATACATTGCCTTAAGTGTTTATGCTTATCTATTAAAGATTCTTTTATATTGTTATCCTTACTGAGCATCTGAGCTCACCCCTTTCAATGCTTTATTTTTCCCAAGATTGTGAAGAAGTAAATTATGAATGACCTGCAGGGATAGTATGAGTGTGGACTATGGAGACTATGTTGTTGTAGTTTTCATTTTATGATGTAATGTAAACTTTATTAATGTATCTAGTTATTCCAAAGCTACTAAACTAATCGGTGTTTCAAGACTTGATCTTTCTTGTGATCATTCCAATGTTATGTAATAATGCACCGACTCTGGGTAACTGGGGTCGGGGCGTTACAGTTGGTATCAGAGGAAGTTTAGTACAAACCTTGAAAGCTAGATTTAGATAAACTCTGATTAGAGCACATAGATTTAAGATGTAATTTGAGGATTAATATAGAAGAACTTCCTAGAATTTTGGTATTGTAGATATTTTGTGAGTTTTTTGAGTAATACATCTCTGTCTAGATACGAGCAGGTAGAGGTGGCTCTGGCACAGATCTACCTAGGGGTAAAACCCGAAAACACCGCTTTGAGTTAGACTCGAACGGGAACTGGTGCACGACAACGGGCCTTGCTGCACTCTTGGTTACGAAACTCCCGGGGGATATGCTTAGGATAATTTACATTTTCTTTACAAACCGATTTGAAGTATTATATATGTAATATGAGGGTAAATGACCTTGGTTAATCCTAATGTGTTTCAAATTGAGAATATGGTGACATGTTAATCTCTAAATGATTTTATTACTACTGTTACTCACATAATGCTTTCTATTTTTAGTCAATGGCTAGATTCCAAGGAATTCATAGTGACTTTGAGAATGATGTACAAGGTGGGAATGGTGGTGGAAATGAGTAACAAAATGGAATGTTGATAGGTGTAAAATATATCGTCTTTATGCCAAATCAATTTTCCAAAAATATGATCAACAATATATATATTAACCAATTCCCGGACTCAACAAAGAAGATAAAGGTGATGAATGATAAGATCTCCAGTACTGGAGACCATGGAGAAAGAAATACTCAATTTCCATCTTGCAGGAAATGTGGAAGGAGACACCCAGGAAAGTGTCTCAATGGGACAAAGAAATGATTTACGTGCGGGAAGAAAGGACATAAAGTGAAGAATTGCCGAAGAAAAATGAATAGTACTATGGAAGAAGATAAAAATGGTCCCAAGAATTCATTTACAGTCATTTGCCGTAAATGTAGGGGACCTGGCCATTACCCGAGTGAATGACCTATTCTATAGGATATTTTCTTGGACAAAGAAGAAGATATGTGGAAATAAATGGTTGGAGAAATGTTTAAAAAGTATTAGTGCACCTTGTTGATGGGTTTACTTTGGAATAATTTTCTCTTGTATTTGTAACCCTATAGTTTTCCATGTGAGAATGATATTTTATGAAGAATTATCTTTTCTCTTGTAGATATAGTTATAAATAACCATTTGGTTTTATATGATCATTGGGTTCGAGGCAATTACAAGTTATTATAATTTGGGATGAAAATGCAAGGTATGAGATAACATTTGTGGTTAAATTATGTTATGGTTATTTTGAGGAATTTATCTCATTTTGGTAATGTTTAAAAATATAGTTTTTGAAAAAGGACAACACGCAGACCGTGTGACAACCCATCGCGTTAGACAAAGTTGTGGGAATCGATCCCACAACCAAAGTGTGATTGGGATTTATCGCCTACCACTGGACTATGTGAATTCCCTGGTTAGTGTGACTAATATTTTTAGTTAAATTATTTTATTGATCAATAATAATTTGATTTGGGATCTTATGTCTTATCAAATGAATACCCTTAGTGTAGGAAAATGATTTCTTGATTAAGTGATAGATGTTATTTTGGAAGTTGTTCGCTTTGTTGTGAACACTATATGCCCAAGGAAAATAGAATAGTATGGGATTTAATTTGAGGAGTAATGGTGGATTTTTATCTATGTTTTTATTGTGGATTTATAGTGATTTGGGTTGTTTATGGAAATGATTAGGTTAATTACTTTTAAGTATGTGACTTTAAGAGTAATTAATGTCATTTGGAGATACAATTTAACTTGGAAGACTACATTCTTATAAGTTTTGAGTTTTAATATTAGTTTGGATTATATTGAAGTATTTTAAGGACAATTGATTATTGAATGGTATTTATTTAACTTTGGGGTATTAATGGTTTAATTTTAGAAATTAAGATTAGTGTTTTTTTTCTCTAATAGAATATCCATTTGTGGGGTCATCAGATATTATACTAACCATTTTGGTTTTGATTAATCTCTAAAGACAAGGTAAATATATAGTTTATCCTACGTGGATCATGTATTTCTATATAAGTTTATTCTAGCTCTTCCACTGTGACCAAGTCTTCTTGAATACTCATTGTTCAAAAAGAATGAGTTAGTGGTAAAAAGTTATTAAAGAATGAAACTATACTTAAAAAGTAAGTATATCTCTTTATGTTCTTAGTCAATATCATAAATGAATTCCTCGTCCTTATGTAATGTAACTTAAAACAAAAAAATGTTGTTCGTTTACTTTTCCTACTGGGAGACTAAGGACCGTTTGTCCCAACATAAGTTTGTGATTTTCTTATTGTTAACTTTCTCCTGATCATGTTTTCTATCCCTCTCCATCAGAATTTAACACTTATTTTATCATCCATATCCATGTTTTCCTACATGGAATCCTAGTATAGGTTATCTCGGATGACCTTTGTACTTCTCTTTCTTTCTTTTAAAGTGATAGTTTTATTGAATCTTTTTTCGATGTGGGACTTTCCATTATATTACAATTCCAAATTTTAAAAAAATTTAGGACACAATTTATTGAAGGAGTGGAGAATGTAACACCCCAAGCTTCTACGGTACGCTTCTCTTTGAATAATGTGATAGCGTGTGTTGTACGCAACATCGAGTTCTAACACACCACAACCAATCAAACTAACCGTTATGAATAGTAATACCTAATTTTTGAAATTATATATATTTTATATTTTAAAATGGACTTCATTTTTGGATTTGGAATATCGAAATTATTCTAAGTTGAATTTTTTGTATTTTTCTCAGAACTTCCAATTTTTATGAATAGTGAAAAATACTTAAAAACAACTTTTTTAATCAAAATAATTTATAGTGATAGATTATACTATTGAGTGGTTTTAAAGTATATTTAGAATATATTTTTACCATTTAATACAATTTTTTTCATTGTACATGATTTTACAATTAAAACGGACATAAACAAGTGTCAATCTTTTGATAGTTATTATCTCTTAAAAACGCGCTTTTTGTTTTAACAACGACAATTAATTTTAAATTAATTTCTGCCACTTCTGTGTTTTGAATTTGGAAAAATGGATTCCATATTTGGAATCATGATGTCCATATTGTGTAAATAGGTAACTTTTATTTTTAGACATTTTGAATAATTACTTCGGTAAATATTTTATTTACCATGGTTAAGGGTAAATCCGGTAAATAAGGGTTAACAAATAATATTATAATAATACTAAATTACCCTAAAACATTTCCTAACCTTATTTTTGGATACATGTCCGACCATGGGCATATTTGGGTCGATTTTGGGACCCCATGGAGCCACTTGTAGGTGATAGGGACACTTTATTTTAAAAAAAAGTTAAAATAAATACAAAAAAGACATAAGCATATATCTTTTAGAAAAAAAAGATTTACATAGGGTTATATATTTTGGATTTTAGACTATAAATATTCATTAGAAATCTAAAAATATTTCCTACATAATGATATTTTATTTATAATTTTTAGACATTAAATAGTTTAATTTATTTATGACACAATGGTGATGAAGTAATTACCATAATAGTGAAAAATTAAAATAATTGATATTATAAATACCCAAATAAATATAATTTGAGACTTTTTATGAATTAAACTAATTTTATAGGTTAATATGACATGTTAGGATTGACTTAATAAACATTGTTCGAAGTAATCATTATGTTATGATTTTCACAAAAATCAATTATTGAATAGTGTCAAAATTGACATAAAAGAGTTTTTAAAACAAATATTATATTATTAATTAATATTAAATTTCTAAAAATCTAAGATTCAGCCAAGAGACTTATATAATGATATTTTTATCATTAATGGACCACTAGGGGTCTCTTGGATGTATATAGTAATTTTATTAACCATATAATATAAAAATACAAAGAGACATTGTAAAAGTGAAACTAATTAACGAAGAGTTAATACTTAAAGATAAGGTCAATATAATGACCCAAACCTATATAAATTATATTTTTTGAGTGGTTTTAGACCCCTAACAACCTTAAACTTTAAATAATATACTTTTTAGCCATTATAAACCGAATATGAATTTATTATAAAATAATATTTCTAGCTTTTCCAAAGGTGCCCCTCACCCCTCTTATAAAAGGGCACTCCCCCTTTTAATTAATTAACACCTTAAAAGCCTTTTGGTTCGGCCAAAACCTACCCAAATACTCTCTAAAATTACCTAACTACAACATAGAGGCCTTATTTTGATCATAAATCCAACCTAAGAAGCCCTTTTGATCAAATCAAAAGGAAGAACCCGAAGAAGAGGTAATGTTTTCACCACCCTTTTTCAAATTCATTTCTTCTTCAACTTATTATTTCTTTGTTTTTTCCATTCTAAAATAATGAATCCAGTATCTCCTATATACTGTAATATTATTATAAATATGGTACAACCATATTCAGTATTCTATCCATCCTTTGAATGACATGTCACAATACGTGTGTACGTACGGCTTACCGTCTCCACGTCGTGGTGTAATTGTTATTCAATATATTATTATTTGGATGGGTATAATAATGATTTTTAATATATGTAAATAATAAATTTAACATTATAATTATTCTTTATATATGATATACCATCCAATTATATATTATTTTAATCTCAAAATAATGATATTGTCGCTCGTGCGTACGTACGGACTACCGTCTCCACGAACGCGATGAGATTCATTCTCCATCGTATCCATTCAAGTATAATTATCATTTTATGATTAATAATAGTATTTAAGGACTTGATATCATTCTGGATATGAATAATATACAAAATATCCATAACAAACACGGCTTATGTAACAAAACATATAAAAGAAAACGAGTAAGTTAACACCCGAAAAGACGATAATTCTAAGATATTATTAACAAAGCAATGTTAAAAGATCATATATGATATCTTATTAATGTAAATGATTCTTGTATAATTCAATAAAAATTATTTCACCATTATACAGGAGGTTAAACTACCTTCGACCAAGGAAAAATTACAAATTAAGGGGTTTCTTATCTCACTTTTAATTCCGTGAGAATTCCATTGTTCACCACTTATTTATTGCATGTGGTGTGTGTACTGCTCATGATTGTATTAATTGTGTAATATAATTTAATTTATGCGTATTTACATCATCATTGTATGTTCCTTCTTTCATGGTTGTATGTTTTGTAAGTTACCTAATCGATAAAATAATTTTAAATTTAAATTTCCACTCATTTGGCTTTACGCATATTTCATTGATTATATTACTCCAAGATTATGTGTGGAATCACTATTCATTTGATTGTGTCATAATTTCAAATCCCCTTTCTGTTGATATACTTTTGATACACATAATCACTCCATTGATAATTTCTCAATTCATCGATATGAATTTGATAAGAGTAATTTTAACTCATTCTCCATTTGTTGAGTTAAACATCCAATTCATTGGTGTTGTTTTTACAAGATTATGTGTGAATGTACTTTGATTGTTTTACACTAAATATACAATAATATTTAGTGTATTTATATTTGTCACACATAACTATGTTGTTGATTTATCCTTAACCTAAGGATACGGCCTTTATGAGAGATTTCATCTCAATTTACATTCCATTGAGACTTCTTTGTTGTTATACACCAAATCACTTTTATGTGGTGTATATAATGTACTTTAACATAGTATATCATGAATCCCTTTATTCTCATGATATTAAAATGTTTTGATTACCTCAATTATTTGTATTCAAGTGTCTCTCTTTTGGTTAGAAACTCTAACTAAAATACCATTTTTAAATGTTTTAAAGACTTATTCTTCTAAATCTTTCTCATTAATGTCCATGTTTTAAAAAATGGTTTTAAGGATTTATTTATATGGACATTAAAGTTTTAAAATTAAAACTCCTTTTAAAAGTTTCAAAGTGGTATGGGACACTTTGATTCAAAAATCTATTTTTAAACGGCTTCTTGACAAATAGTGTGACTTTTAAATATTTTCAAGAAAAGGGGGATATTTCTCTCAAATAGTTTTGATGGTTATTTTAATCTATGTCAATATCATTCATTATTATCAATTGAGGTTAATATGATACAATACAATCTTCTATATTGTATCGAATGAGTTATGTTTGACTGTGGATGTGCTATTTTTATACCATTCATGGTTTGTGGTTAAAGTATTGACATTTTGTATGCTAGTTTTAATACAAATGTTTATATTATGTTTAAACATGTTCATATGAGGAATTCATTGGACTTAGTAAGTGAGGGGTGGATCCCACTATAGCTCCTCGATGCATCGGTATGTCTCATGAGACAAACTAGTGTCTTGGCACAAGGCCTTGAAAAAATCTTATTTGTAGTCTTGGCACGAGGCCTTGGCTATGTGGTTATGATAGTCTAGAATTATGTATTCCATCATTATAAAAGTGGTTATTGATATTTCATGTGATTATTAGATTAGTAGAATATCCATGTGAATAAGTAAATGGTGTTATTTCATTTTATTTTTGTCATACTATATTGAAGTTGAAGTTTAAAAGGCTTTTGTTTTAGTTATACATTGCCTTAAGTGGTTATGCTTATCTATTAAAGCTTCTGCTATATTGTTATCCTTACTGAGCATCTGAGCTCACCCCTTTCAATGTTTTATTTTTTCCAGGATTGTAAAGAAGTAAATTATGAATGAACTACAGGGATAGTATGAGTGTGGACTATAGAGACTATGTTGTTGTAGTTTTCATTTTATGATGTAATGTAAACTTTATTAATGTATCTAGTTATTCCAAGGCTACTAAACCAATCGGTCTTTCGAGACTTGATCTTTCTTGTGATCATGCCAATATTATGTAATAATGCACCGACTCTGGGTAACTGGGTTTGGGGCATTATAGCAAGAAAAGGCCCCCAACGACCGTGATTTTTCGTAGGCATAATCCTATTCAATTCATAACATAATCAAAGGATAATCATTGATAGAAATAAAATAGAAATAACAACAAAATTTCCCCAAACCCGTTCCTTAACCAGTTATTATCTTTATTTACTGGTTCAACCGTATCTCATGAAAACAAGAGAATGCCCACCCCGCATGATGCACAAAAGATAGAGAGATGAAGGTAAGATCCCTACCTCAAGGGTTTTTGACGAAACCCCCAACAAACGAAGAATGCCCAAGAAAGCCGGGTTGATTCTCCAAGAATCCTCCTTAGATCTCCACTCTTAACACAACCAAGACCAAACATCATCATATGTGGCATCCACACACTTAGATCTACCCATAAAGGGTGTAGATATAAGAAACCAAGAGGAGAGGAGAAGTAGATCCAAGTGGATCTATGAAACCAAACAAGAATGATCACATACCTCAAGGATCTGGCTTCAATTCTCTAAGAGAAGCCTTCAGATTGCCTCCAAAATGCTTGGGAGAGGTTCTCCTACATTCAAGGGAGGGTAATTCTGAGTTATGGCCACTTAGGAGCTTAAACAAGCAAGTTAGAGGCAAAACGTTCAAGATCCACAATTTTAGGATCTAAGATTAAGTGCCCGCATAGTTAGTCCGCACGGTTTAACAAACCGTGTGCTAACCGTGTGTTAGCTTCTACCTCGTCAAACACTTCTCACACGGCTAGGCCACACGGTTAGACAAACTATATGCTAATCGTGCGTTAGCCACTACCTCCAAGACAATTCATGCATGGTTTGGCTGCACGGTTTAGACAAACCGTGCGCCTCACGTGTGAAAGCTACTGCTCTTTAGTTATCCTTAAAAGTTCACCCAACCGCACCCCCAAGTCACTACTCTAAAACAAGGGTAGTTAGAAAAATCAAAAGTACCTGAAGACGTAACGCGGCGTTACGGTTCACGACTGTCTACCATTGAAACGGTTCATCGAAAAGGAATATTTGGCAAAGCGTTGGGGATAAGTCACCTTGACCTCTCGGAACACCTTTAAAACTACATTTCACAAATTAATGGACTGGAGAGGTCTGGGACATTACATTAGATACCTCTCAAAACATTCTCGTCCTCGAGAATTAAAACCAACCCATAAAAAGGGGAAAGGTCTGAACAATCACCCCACAAGATACCTCTCAGGGCTCTCGTCATAACAAGAATCCAACCACTATCCTAATTATATGATTCAGGGAATTCCTTCCCCATGTCAAGATATTATCTGCTTTAGGCAGCACTAACTCGCCTGCATGGGTTTAATCGAATCTACATTAATGCGTCTCAATTAGAGATTAGTTCCTCCCACCCCCATAATTTAGGATTTCTCATACACACTCTACCCCCAACACCACACAAAACAAGCAACACGCTGCCCCCACACATGGATTGGGGAATTACTTCTCCCATGTCAAGATATTATCCACTTTGGGAGTCACTGACTCGCCCGCATGGGTTTAATCGCATCCTCATTAATGCATCTTGATTAGGGATCAGGTCCTCCTTTCCCCACATGTTAGGACTCTTCACACACATTTAAAGAAAAGAGGGAAATAACTTAGCATTATAGACTCATGAAAAAAAAGGTCTAGTCCCAAAGCATGAGTGAGAATTAGTTTCAAAAAAAGGAGTGTGATGGTCCTGAATTTAAACAAAACATAAACAAGAGCATTTAAGTAAAACTGAAAACATCTCTCTCGATCTCTGGCCTTTCTAGGGTTTCCGCTTCTATTGCGTGCAACTGTCTGCATCCCACTCCTCTTCCTCTCTGTTGATGTCCACCTCCTCAACCACGTCCCGGTTGGGGTCCTTGAGGAACTCCCTATGGTTGGCCACCACCTTCTCCAACTCCCCTTGGAGGGGATGGAGTCTGTTGCTACTGGAAGGTTCGGGCTGGGAACTGCTGCTGGGACTGGGGCTGAACCTGGCCAGTCCCTCCATACTGAGTCTGAAAAGGGAAATATCTACCAAGATGCCCACAGTTCTCACACGCAAAGCACCTCAGTCCCTGGCCCATATAAAACGGGCGGGAAACATGAGATTGGTATGGGACCTGCTGAAGTCTGCTCCCTGCCGGTCGAAACTTGGAAGGTCCTGTTGATGTGGATCTACTGCTGAATGCCACCTTCTTGGACAAACTTGGGTGACTCCTCTCTCGCGGTGGACCTACTTGAGAGTGCATCATCTCGATTATATCCACCTTCTTCTGTACTTCTAGGTAAGTTGGTAAGGTGAAAGGGGTCACCGCGCACCGAATAAAGGGGTGAAGTGACTCCTCTAAACGTCTGGCTCGGGAATCCTCATCTGGAAAGAGATTCGGGGAAAAACAGAGGAGATCCTTGAACTTGACCCCTAGTTCCCACACTAACATGCTTCCTTGTTGGAGGGACAACAACTCCTGCCTCTTCTCAGCCTTCCTTATTGAGGAAAGAAATTCCTCACGGAACTCCTTCTCGATGTTGGCCCATAGAACTTCTATCTCCTTCCCATCCCCAAGGTAAAGCATCCACCACTGATGCGCTTCTCCTCGTAGCTGGCTTACTGCTAGAGAAACCTAATACTCTGATGGAGACTTGATTAGCCCAAAGGTGATCTCGAGTTCCTCCAACCAACTCTCTGATTCTGTATCTGAAGTGTTTCCTTCATACTTATTCAAGCTCTGTCGCTGGAAAGCACGTAACGTGCGCTGCCACAAGTCGTTTTCCTCCTCTCGGCCAATCCTCAGCTGATCGACCATCTGAAACTGTTGGTCCTCGACTGCCCGAGTCACCCGGGAACAATGTCCAGGTGCCATAGCTACACGGTAAACAAGGAACGCCTAAGCCCAAGTAGAAAGGGAATTTTCTCAAGGTTTCATTTTATCATTTTATTTCGATTTATTTCCCAGAACACCCAAATAAAGTAAAACACAACTCATGATGATGCATGTACCTTTCCTAGGGTATCTACCCTGCAATCAATGTAGTCTTACTTGGTTGTTCGGTAAGCTCAGAGTCCTTGCATTGGATCACGGGGGGACCTAAAATCTTGTGTCCTAGCCGGTCTTCCCTGGCCTATGTCACGCACCAAGATCAGCCAACACTGATGCTCTATCATCCCATGCAATCCTCACTGTGCCTAACTCGAGACTCCATCCTATCTCTCAACCATCAGCCTCTGATACCATTCCGTCACGACCCCCTCCCACCAAAGATACCCCTCCTGAGTTGGAAATGGTGAAAGGGAGATAATGACCCCCGAGTCCTGCCTCTAGTAGGCCCCGGAGTGGCGACTAGCACCAAGGGTATGAGTTTTCAAAAATATGGGAGGCATTAACCTTTTTATTATTCAAGATCGGGAAATAGGATGAGTCAAACACCAAAAGGAAAAGGAACAAGTAAATGGAAATAAAACCAAAACCAAACCCATATGCATGTTTTATACAATACTGAAACAAAAGTACAAGTACAAGAAAAGCTCTAAAGTACGATTCCAAAAAGAAAGCAAAAACTGCAACCAATGAAACTCCAACGCCCAACTAGCAAGGTCCCGCACGGTCCCTAAAGTCCTCCTGAAAACCTGAAATTAAACGTACGGTGATCATACAAGTATACTCAGTAGAAAAACCTAAATCTCTTGTGCACAGGTAGGGATACATCCTAATTCTCAGTGAGAAAACAGAAGGAACCAAAGCCTAGCAAGGAATATATCCACCCAACCATACAAGCCACAATCACCAAATATCACAAGTCAATAGAGTAGTATAGTAATATTATCAAAGTATAGGTACCCCACACCACCTTCCCACTGAATACTGATCAAGACCTCATGCCTAACGCTCTGATGCTTCCCCCTCTTCCTGAGCTAGTTCCAAAACCTGGCCATACAAAGCTCGAGCTAGTGCCGCAACCTGGCCATACGAAGCTCATAGTATCCCACCAGCACTCAATCCTCATCCATCATAGTATCCCGCTGGAACTCAATCCTCGACCATAATAGTATCCCGCCGGTACTCAATCCTCGGCCATAACCACATCTCATCCCGAAGACAACTGGGAACCACGTCACATCTCATCCCAAAGACACATGGGAACATATCACATACTCATCCCGAAGAATCTTGGGAAACATCTGTCGTAACCTGCCCAAAGGATCTTGGGCTATAGAACCTGGAAGAGGGAGCATAGGGAAGAATAGTAACCAGCCATCTTTTAGATGTTTGAGAATCTCACCCCCCATCCCACGGGTGTTCGGCACGTAGTGCTCAACATGGGTGGGGTGCGTAAAGAAACATAAAACGTATAGATTTATATAATTATATCAACCACACATCCCATCCTAAGGATTCTACACAAAAGATATGAGCACATGCCTCGGCACTGCTACCTCGAAAGTATGCACACAATAAACAACCCCAAACCCCATTAAGCTTTTCATGTTTCAACAGTTTTAGTTTATCAGTTCCTTAACTACCGAGAAACTAACAATAACCAAACTAGATCAATCGTTCGTAAAACTTATCCCTACTAACCACAAATAAAGTTAGGGAAAATACAAGCAACACAATAACATTTTCTTTTATTATCCAATAAATTCCATTTATTTTTCTTATTTAATCAACTACCATGCCCCACAATTCATTAGTTAACTCTTCCACTTTTATTCTTATGCACAACCTATCCCTACAGCCCTACTACCAACCACCATAACCACAAACACATCGGAAACAATATATGTACCACATAATCATACCTTTGATACATTCTACCGTAGCTCCACTACCCATCACAACCATATCTTACACGCCAACCCACAACCAAGCCAACCGCAACCCCGCTTCTCACCCATTCTACATCAACCCACGAAACACCCCTTCACATAACTAAACCCCAACCAGCACCCAAAAATTCATTCTTTCATTTAGTTTAACCTGGGTGATCATACAAGGGTTCCAAGTATTTATTTAATTATCCAACTTTTCATGATTAACCAAATTCCACATTCTATGAAATTACATCCACAAAACAATCCAGAAAAATAGGGCAACATTTAATTGTGCAAGCAAAGGACCCCAACGACCGTGATTTTCAGTAGGAATAAGCCTATTCAATTCATAACATAATCAAAGGATAATAATTGATGGAAATAAAACAACAAAAACAACAAAATTTCCCCAAACTCGTTCCTTAAACAGTTATTATCTTTATTTACTAGTTCAACTGTATCTCACAAAAACAAGAGGATACCCACCCCCACTACTGGAAAATGGACCTATCCCCACGGTTTTCCCCAAAACCGTGGGGATAGACCCCCCCCCCCCCCCCATACCCACGGTTTTGGAAAACAGTGGGTATAGGTGACTTTTCATGACCTATACCCACGGTTTTCCAAAACCGTGGGTATAGGGGGGTCTATCCCCACAGTTTTCCAAAACCGTGGGGATAGGTCCTGAAAAGTGACCTATACCCACGGTTTCCCAAAACTGTGGGTATAGGGGTACCTATCCCCACGGTTTTGGGGAAAATAGTGGGGATAGTTCTGGGCTAAAATACCTATACCCACGGTTATGAAAAACCGTGGGTATATGTCACTTTTGTGTGCGTGGGAAAAAAAATTCTGCGGGAAGGAATTTTTTTTTGGCGGAAACCCTATACCCACAGTTCTTCCCTCTATACCCATGGTTTTTATAACTATATTTAACTAAATATATATATATATATATACATATAGGTGATGTTAGGGTATTGGTTAGACGCGGTGTTTGCAGCGAAGAGGTTGCGAGATCGAAACTCGGCGGCTGCATTATTTTAGGACCTATACCCACGGTTTTGAAACCATGGGTAAAATCCGTTGACACCATGGAAAATGGCTATGTTTTGGTGACAAGGTGGCAAGTCACCTATACCCACAATTTTGGAAAACCGTGGGTATAGGCTGGGGACCTATATCGACGTCGTTCCAGCCCATGGTTTTGGGGGTTATACCCACGATTTTGAATCGTGGGTATAGGCCATTTTTTCAGTAGTGCCCGCATGATGCACAAAAGAGATAGAGATGAAGGTAAGATCCCTACCTTAAAGTTTTTTGACGAAACCCCCAACAAATGAAGAACGCCCAAGAAATCCGGGTTGATTCTCCAAGAATCCTCCTTAGATCTCCTCTCCTAACACAACCAAGACCAAATCTCATCATATTTGGCATCCACATACTTAGATATACCCATAACGGGAGTAGATCTAAGAAACCGAGAGGAGAGGAGAAGTAGATCCAAGTGGATCTATGAAACCAAACAAGAACGATCACATAACTCGAGGATCTGGCTTCAATTCTCCAAGAGAAGCCTTCGGATCACCTCCAAAATTCTTGGGAGAGGTTATCCTACCTTAAAGGGAGGGTAATCCCGAGTTATGTCCACTTAGGAGCTTAAATAATAAATTTAGAGGCAAAACAGTCAAGATCCACAATTTTAGAATCTAAGATTAAGTGCCTGCACGGTTAGTCTGCACGGTTTAACAAACCGTGTGCTAACCGTGTGTTAGCTTCTGCCTCATCAAACACTCCTCACACTGCTAGGCCACACGGTTAGACAAACCATGCACTAACCGTGCGTTAGCCACTGCCTCCAAGACCATCCTTTCATGGTTTGGCTGCACGGTTTAGACAAACTGTGTGCCTCCCATGCGAAATCTACTGCTCTTTAGTTATCCTTAAAAGTTCACCCAACCACACCCCCAAGTCACTACTCTAAAACAAGGGTAGTTAGAAACATCAAAAGTACCTAAAGACGTAACGTGGAGTTACGGTATACGACTGTCTACCATTGAAATGGTTCATCGAAAAGGAATATTTGGGAAAGCGTTGGGGATAAGTCACTTTGACCTCCCGAAACACCTTTAACACTACATTTCACAAAGTAATGGACTAGAGAGGTCCGAGACATTATAGTTGTTGTATATATGGATTTAAAATGGTTTATCCCCTTTTGAAATGGTTTTAAATGGCGTGCTTAACATGTGATGAGTTGGTTTGTGAAAAAGGTGGGGCCTCGACCTAGTATCACTAGCAAGACTTCAATGCCACACTAACTAAATGATGTGACATAAATTATTATCATTAGATCTTGGGTGTGTACCCTCCAATGACTCATTCCTGGGAAGGGATCTTTATAGGTTTGATCACTGAGATATGATATTCCTAGATCCCCACTAACCTATCTACTTAGGGGTTTCCCATGGTGATTATGATGTATTTTTACCTATTTATATTTATTCTTGTATCTCTTATATTTCATTCAAATTTAAATCATGTTTTATAATTAAACCAATTTCTTCCTTTCAAAACTATCATGTTTAATTGTATTATAATTTCTTTTCATGGAAAACTCGGTTGGATCCTACTAGGAAAGTGATATCACACCCTACATATACCCAATGCGTATATGCAAACCTTATTTTTTCTAATTAAATTATAAGTAAGGCCTCATTTGGAAATAGCGGGTACTCTTGCTAGTTACTTTCCTTTTTGGGGACATATGGTGGTGGTGGCATGGGGGAGGATAGTCCCCATATCATGAGGAGGATTGTGTTTATTTTGTCGGTACCCTTCCCTTTTATTCATTTTGGTTTTTGGTTATAAATGTAAACTTAAACTGGATCCTTGTATATGTTTCTTTTTTATATCTTATAATGTATGATGGTTGTGATGTTTTATGTAAAATTTGTGTTATTTATGATCATTATTTATTCAGGATAATCATTTCTAAAGGAGTTCTTTGATGCCCAGGAACTAGTTTCTAAATCACGAGGATCAGGAACACACTTTAGGCTATACCACGTCCTGGGTCGGGTGTCAGGTTGGATGAAAGGCTGGGTCAATTCAAGAAAAACTAGTATCATGGAAGGTTTTTACCTTTATTCGGGTCTTGTTATTTCAAAAAGTCTAGATATATAGGAGACAGGATTGTCAAGAATTGAGGTTCTGGTTATGGGTGAGGTGTTTAAACAACACACCTCATAATAGACCTTGGGTTACCATGGGATGTTTGGGATTTGGTTTGACTCCTCTATAAGGTGTAATGCACAAGCTATAGACTGGTCATGGGCACTAAGGTGGGGTGGGTGGTTTAAATTGTTGATTGAGTTGTTATTATTTTATTGTGATTATGTGAGTGTTTTTTCATGTTTATTTTATTCTATATAGATTTATTTATTGATGGTTTATTCCTTGTGTTTTTTTTACATGTGTAGAATTATACCTCCTCTGATACCTTCAGTACATTCATGGGAGGATTCTATAGAGAGTTATCCATCACTAGTTGATCATAGATTCATAGAGGTAGTGGTTTGAGATTTACAATCTCTAGATTAGGGATCAGGCTTTGTCCCTTTTCAGGTTAAGGAAAAATAACTAATTCCAAAAAAGGTTCGGGCTTAATAGTTTCTTAAGCATAACCCCCCTTCCTTTTAGGGAAACACTAACCCCTAGGAAGTGCAAGATTATGTGGATAAAATTTATAGGATATTTGAGTTCATCAGGGATCCTAAAACTATTAAGGTAAAGTGTGTTGATTTTTTATTAGAAGGCCATAGTCACAATTGTTGTGAGTCGGTGGTTTGGGTAAGGAATCATGAGAAAACGGGATAGGACTTCAAGACCTTCTTCACCAAGTAGTACTACCTTGAGACAATATCCTTTTCCATGACCTATGAATTTCTAGACCTCTATCATAGAGAGAATTTAGTGTTGTAGTATTCCAACCACTTCATGGATCTATTCCTCTTTTCTCCCAAGATAGTT
Organism: Viscum album; assembly: GCA_963277665.1. Classification (NCBI taxonomy): domain Eukaryota; kingdom Viridiplantae; phylum Streptophyta; class Magnoliopsida; order Santalales; family Viscaceae; genus Viscum; species Viscum album. The sequence goes on along the minus strand of OY728134.1, from coordinate 128,476,005 downwards.
TCCAATGAGAATTTTAAATCTCATCGGTTCAAAATGGGGTTGTTGATCGCACCGTGATTCACTGTTTCATTTTCACCCTTACACCACTGTACTAAACTTGTTTTGTATTGAAAATTATAGAAATAATAAAAAATTGAACTCATGTTTGATTAATTTATTTTTTTATAACTTTTAAAAAGTTCAATGTTACTTTTTTTTATAAATTAATTTTAGTAGGAGGTGATTTGGAGGCCCTAGAGATGATCCAGAAGGAAATGAGCCAAACTGCATGGCATCTCATGGACATTTGTCCACTATTTTGAGTATTGAGAGGATTATGTGCTTTAATATGGGATGAAAATTTATGGTCCTCTCAAAAACTCCATGTTCTACAACCCATATCAAGGAATTAAATACCAATTCATCCATCTGATGGCTCATCCAAACCATTCTGTCCTGGGGAAAAAATCTGCCCGAATTCAAAAGTGTGGTTCGGTCTTTTGACCATATCTCCTAATAAAGATGAATAATGGCCACAAAAATTAACATGTATATATTAAATAGGCCTTAAAAACTATTATATTTTGTCCAAGTTTTGATATGTATTTATTCTAGTCCAAAACCGAGACACAGTTTGTATATCAAAAATAGGTTGCTCAAAACCATGTCCCATTTTGGCTATAAAAAGGCACCATGGGCACCTCATTTGAAAGTTAGACCAAGAGAGTGAAGTGCTGAAAAATTGAAGTTCTAGAGGATTCATTTCATCCTCTTAGATGTATTTTAGCTCCCTATCCTCATAGGGAGATCTAAAATGAAGAGGGAGATGCACCCGAGCTTCCTCCTCCTCTCGATGTCGGGCTAAATGGTGGGCATTCGTTGTGAGGGATAAACACACATGTAAAGGGAGTTCCAATGCATATATTATCTACTGGTTTGGAGTAATTTGGGTTTTTAAACATTTCATTCTATGTATCTTACATGATTTCATATTTGAATGCTTATTTTGATACATGTGATCATTATGATCTTAATTTTTAACCGATCAGTGTGAGGTTTTGAGTGCGTGATTTGTGTTGTTCCGATTGGACAGCACAAGAATCATTTTCATACCCAACTTCTTGAGATCTCAATATGATTTGAAAGCTCTTATTCCATTCATAAGTTATGGACCTTGACAATATGATTGTTACTTCAAGGTTTGGGTCTTTAAGCATTGAAATAAAATTTTAGTAATTAATCGAGATTCTAATTAATTTCAACCAAATAATTACTTCAAACTTGAATAAATCTCTAAGAACAATGAACTTTAAATGTTTGTATTGAAATCAAAACGACCCCTTCATATCAAATTTTTCAAAATTCACTTGTTCTTTCAACTTTTAAACTATTTTTATTAAGTTATTTCCTTTAAACTATTTTCAAAATCACCCCCTCTTTTAGTAATATTTATTAAAAATACATACTATAAATTACCAATGCTACTTGAGAGATGACCTAGGGTCTTCCCTAGACTATAAATAAACCTTAAAAACATAATCAATTTGATGTTTCATGACAACATGGTCAAATTTTGGCACCGTTTTGGGGAGCACTTCGGTTTTTTGTGTGTTTTTTATAAGATATTTGTAAATTTTGTGAATATTTATTTGTTTTCTCTTATACCTTTACCTATATTTTTGTGTTCTGATTTATTTATTTTGTAAGTTATGTGCATAACGCATTTTACTTTGGGAGACCTACCACCATTCAAACCCAAACCAGAGAGGATCTTATGTCAGTGGCACCAAGACATGGAAGAGAACCCTTTGAAGGAGGACACACAAAACATCGACACTCATCTTTATCCTTCTACTTCTTCTTCTGTAAACAACATCAAAACTGAAATAAACTTGCATAACATGACTGAAAATAATAGTACATTAAAATAACTAACCTCACCTGATGTTGATATCCAACCCACCTATAATCAAATATAAGGCGAGGCACCTAATTTTGAACTAAAATCTGGTCTAATTCACTTATTTCCAAGATTTCATGGACTCGCTAGAGAAGATACACATAAAAACTTAAAAGAATTTCATATTGTGTGTTTAACCTTAAAACCTACTAATGTGGATTAATAATAAGTAAATCTTAGATAATTCCCCTTTTATTTAGAAGATACAGTAAAATATTGGTTATATTATGTTAATTCCCCAATAAGAGGTTGGGCGGACATGAAATGCCTTTTTCTTGAAAAATATTTCCTAGCCTCTCGAACTGCAACAATAAGAAAAAAAATATGCAGTATAAGACAATCTCAAGGGGAAACACTTCATGAATATTGGGAAATATTTAAAATATTTTTTCAAGTTGTCCACACCACCAAATAAGTGATCAAATTTTAATATAATATTTTTATGAAGGTTTAATTCAAATTGATCCTAACATGATTGATGTCATTGCAAGTAGTGAACTAGTGGATAAAACCCCAATCACTGAAAGGACCCTAATTGAGAACATGGCATAGAACACTCAAAAATTTGGTTCAAGGTCCAGTGTACCCATTTGAGGTGTCCATGAGGTGCAAAGTACTGAATTCAAGAAGAATGTGGACACAAAGTTTGAAGAGGTAAGTACCCTTCTTCGACAACTCGCTCTTTACTAAGGGAAATCCCAATCTACTTCTCCCATCCATTGTGGTATATGTTCTTCTGACACCCACTACTCTGACTAATACCCCAAATTGAGAGAAAATTCTGAGATTTGTGAGGAAATATTTCCAGGTCACCCCTATAACCAACCCCTTAGGCAAGAACCATACTATCCATACAACTCTGGGTGGAAAGAAAACCAAGCTTATAGGAAATGGGGGTATTCAAACCAATCTCAACAACAATGGAACCAATCAGGGTAGAGTATTCATCCACCACCACCAACCAAAAATACCCAACCACCACAAAGGCCATTCTAACCACCCCCTATAAAACCCAAGTCTGGCTTGGAAGATGTGATGAAACAAATGGCTACCAATAATCTCCAGCTCCAACAAACCACCCAAGAATCCATACAAGACCTAAAAACCCAATTAGAATAGCTAGCTAACTCTGTGGGGGGAATTCAAAGTCATGGGTTGGGTAAACTACCCTCTCAACCAATAGTTAACCCTAGGGATAAGGGAAATGTTAGTGACATAACCCTTAGGAGTGGGAAACAACTTAAAATCAAAATAGCCCCTTCTTTAGAGTCATCCCCTCCTATGGAAACCACCATCCCAACTACTAAAAATGGTCCAAGAGAAGAAAATACTTATCTAGAGAGAATACATTTCAAAGGAAAGAGTGTATTTGTTGATGAGTCACCTATACCAACCATTACTCTTCCATTTCCCCAAAGGGACACCCAACCAAGAAAAAAAAGGAAGCTGAAATTGATAAGGAAATATTGGAAACTTTCAAAAAAGTGCAGGTTGACATTCCTTTGATTGATGTCATCAAGAAAATTCCAAGATATGCCAAGTTTCTAAAGGATATATGTACACACTAAAGGATACTTCTAGGTGATGATAAGGTGAGTTTGGTAAGGAACGTCTCAGCATTGATAGAGCCATCACTTCCCACCAAGTGCAATGATCATGGAACATTCTCAATTTTTTGCACCATAGGGGAGTATTCTTTTTCTAATGATATGATTGATTTGGGTGCCTATATTAATGTTATGCCTCATTCCATTTACTATTCTTTATAGGTTTGTGAACTGAAGCCCACTAGAATAGTCATTTAGCTAGAAAATCTGAGTATAACACACCCTTCTGGTGCATTAGAGGATGTTCTTGTGAGGGTGAAAATTTTAATTTTTCCTACTGATTTTTGTGTGCTAAAAATAGAAGATGATAGGATGAATGGACATGCCCATATTATATTGGGGAGTCCCTTTTTAAAAGACACCAAAACTATAATTAATGTCCATAATGGTACATTATCTATGGAATTTGGTGGTGACATAGTCCATTTCAACATCATTGATTCCATGAAGCACCCCTCAGAAGAACATTCCTCTCTCTCTGTAAATTCAATTGATATAATCCCTTCCCCTGAAAACACTTCTTTTCATTCCCCTAATCCCCTTTCTGAGTTTTCATCCTTTATTGAAATTCTTGGTAATGAAACGTGCATTTATTGTTGTAGTGGTCTAGAAAATTTTAATGCATGTTTATTAATTGATAATTTCTTGAACACTGAGGATCCATGACCATATATGATACTTCTAATCTTATAAAAGCTTATTACTCATCTAAGTATGATACCATTGAGTAGTTAGATGAGATTAGTGACCTCTCAATTTCACACACACTCTCATCAATCCAAAATACACCTGAATTAGAACTAAAACAACTACCTTGAAATTTAAAATATTCATATCTTGAGGATGGAAACAAGTTTCCTGTCATCATTGTCAGTTCACTCCCTCCTAAGCATGAATTGTGAATACTTGAACTTTTGAGGGAGTATAAAAAATCATTGGGATGGACACTTGTAGACATTCCAAGTATTATCCCATCAATTTGTACACATCATATTTTGTTAAATGATGAGGCTAAACCAGTGAGGCAGGAACAACTTCAACTGAACCCAAACCTCTTAGATGTAGTTAAAAAGGAAGTAAAAAAATTATTGGCTACTTAACATTTACCCTATCTATAACAATCAATGAGTCAGTCCCATTCAAGTAGTTCCTAAAAAAACTGGTCTTACAGTAATCAAAAATGAAAATAATGAATTGGTTCCAACTCATGTACAGAATAGTTGGTGTGTCTGCATAGACTATAGCCGACTAAACCAACACAATAGGAAGGACTATTTCTCATTTCCATTCATTGACCAAATTCTAGAGAGGCTGGTAGAGAAGTACCATTACAATTTTCTTGATGGGTATTATGGATAATTTCGGATCCATATTTACCTTGAGGATCAGGAAAAGACAACCTCCACTTTACCCTTTGGCACATTTTCCTATAGAAGGATGTCATTTGGTCTGTCCAATGCTCTGGGTACTTTCTAGTGATGTATGTTTAGTATTTTTTTGGATTGCCTAGAGAATTTCATGGAAGTTTTTATGGATGATTTCACTGTTTATGGCTCCTCTTTTTATGAATGTTTGAGAAATTTTGGTTTAGTCCTACATCGTTGTATTGAAAATAATCTTGTATTAAATTATGAGAAATGTCATTTCATGGTGTGACAAGGTATAGTTTTGGGGCATGTCATTTATGGGGATGGTATCCAAGTAGATAAATCAAAATTGGATGTCATTTATTCCTTACCATTCCCTAAAAATGTACAGGATGTGTGGTCTTTCCTAGTTCATGCTGGATTTTACCGTCATTTCATTCGTGACTTTAGTAAAATTTCACTCCCCCTCTTCTGATTACTCCAAAAAGAAAAAGAATTTGTTTTTGATAAATAATGTGAATAAGCTTTTAATAAGTTAAAATGGGGTCTCACATCACCCCTGGTAATCCAACCACCTCAGTAGGATTTATCATTTAAGCTCATGTGTGATGCCTATAATTATGCAGTTGGAGTAGTATTATCACAAAGGGTTGATCAAGATCCACATTTCATTGCCTATGTCTCGCGTACTTCGGACCCTGCCTGAGAAAACTACACCACAACTAAAAATTAATTCCTTTTCATTAGGTTTTCCATGGAAAAATTTAGGTCATACCCTTTGGGGTCCAAAGTCATTGTGTTCTCAGACCATGAAGCCCTCTGGTATCTCCTTAAGAAACCGGAATCCAAACCACGTCTCATTTGCTGGATGCTCCTCCTTCAATAATTCAATCTAGAAATTGGATATAAAAATAAGTAGAGGATGTGGTGGCTGAACATATTAATAGGATTCCTCTATCCTCGAACATTGACTCATACCCTTGTATTCCTATAAATGTATGTTTCCTGATGATAAATTGTACTGATTGTAATATGTTATTCCTTGGTATGCCTAAATTGTAAATTATCTGGTATCATCTTGAATTCCTACCAATTTCAACAAAAACCAAGCTAGTCGTCTAAAACATGAGTCTCATTGGTATATTTGGGATGACCCCTACCTATGGAGCACATGTAGTGATCAAGTCCTTAAGTGTTGTGTTACCAATAGAGAGTTTCAGTCTGTCCTTAGATTCTTCCACACTCTTGCTTGTGGGGGCCACTTTGGTCCCCAACAGACTTCTTGTAATGTCCTTGATTCTGGTATCTTTTGGCCAACACTTTTCCGGGATGCCCATGATTTTTGTAAATCTTTTCCTCATTGTCAAAGAATGGGTAATGTCTCCAAAAGAAATTAAATTCCACAACAACCATTGCTATTTCATGCCATTTTTGATGTTTGGGGTATTGAATTTATGGGGACATTTCTCAATTCCTTTGGAAACTTGTACATTCTTCTGGAAGTTGATTACGTGTCAAAATGGGTAGAGGCACGAGCTACAAGGACTGATGATTCTAAACCAATTGTAGAATTTTTGAGAACCCAAATCTTTTGTAGGTTTGGATTACCTAGGTTCATCATCAGTGATCAGGGTTCTCATTTCTGCAACCAAACAATGCAATCACTTTTGCATTAGTATGGGGTCGTTCATTGAGTGTCTACTGTATATCACCCACAGAACAATGGTCAAGACGATGTGTCAAATAGAGAGGTAATTTTTTTTCTGAAAAAATGGTTCAACCCAATAGAAAAGATTGTAGTCTTAGACTTGATGATTCATTATGGGCTTACCATACTACTTTTAAAACCCCAATTGGAATTTCACCTTATAGGCCTGTTTTTTGAAAGAGTTGTCACATCCCTATTGAGATTGAGCATCGGGCCTACTGGGCCATCAAAAAATGCAATTCTAATATTTCTATCACTAGTGCTCAAAGGAAGTTACAGATTCATGAGCTGGAGGAAATAAGAATAGATGCATATGAGAACTCCAAGATTTATAAGGAGAGAACCAAGGCTTCCCATGACCTCCTTGTCCTTCATCGTCAGTTCTAAATTGGGAAGAATGTCCTACTCTACAATGCAAGGCTGAAATTGCATCTTGGTAAGCTTCATTCTCATTGGTTTGGACCATACACGGTTACTAATGTCTCTTCGTTTGGTGTTGTTCAGGTTCAAAATGATAAAAGTAAGAAAACCTTCACTATCAATGGGTAGAAACTAAATCACTTTCATGAATCCATTATGGAGTCCATGATGGAGGAACTACATGTTCATGAAGTGACCTATGAATGACACCCATTGGGTTTTATCCTTCCTTCCCACACTCTCTTTTTTTTTACAGTGAGGACATTGCATGTTCTAAGTGTGGGGGTGGGTATATTCCTGGGTTAGTTAGGAATTTTCGTCATTTTTTTCTTTTCTCTCTTCTTGAATATTATTATCACTTTTCCTTTTGTTTTATCCCTCGCTTTTGTGCCAGAATGTTAATTTTATCCTGGAAAAGATGCCCTCTTTAAAATAATTCCAAATCATTTTTTATTCTTGAGTTGATTGTGTGGAAAATTCCATTATTTTTGGGAAAATGTTTTTCAAATGAATATTGATATGGAATATTTTTCTAGAATTTATATTTTCAAATCATTCTTATGTGTTTAATGGATTTTTGAAACCCATACCTCATTAGCATTGACCTGTATTTTAATCTCTTACCCGAGAGACATTCTAATCCCTTTATTTCATATTCTTCCTTTTAATTACTTTCTTGCGAGTCTCGGGTCATTTAGAGAAACTATAACTTTCCTTGATTCTATTTTAAGCCATAAGATTCAAGTGTGCTACATCCATGGTAGAGGCCATCGTTCATTGAAAATCCCTTTGTACAATTAACCTCTATTTTTGGCCACCTTGACATTTTACCCTTCTTAAGACATAGTGACCATGAAATGCCTATAGGTAGCCACATTACAAGATTATTTATCCCTACCTACCCATATCTTGTGAACATTCTTTTTTTACTTTCAGCAAGTATGGGGGAGAGGGTGTTTCCATGGGAATTATCAGGAATGAATCGTTGTTATGGATTGATAGAAAGGGTGCCTACATTTTCCTTAGGTAGTGGGTTCACAAGCCATATTGTATCATTGTTTTAAAAAATTCCCCTCTTTATATCCAATAAAAATTATAAAAAAAAAGAAAATAGTTATGTACAAAAAATAGAAAAAAAGCAAAAAAAAACTAATGGATAAAAGAGGAAGTTTATTCATTATTATTCACTGATCGGTTGTGAACCACACAAATGAACAATGGGGATAGTGAGTTGGAAATGATACACTTTGTGAGTGGATGAGTGTGTACATTCATTGTGAACACTTTCTAAATCTTGAAATTTTTTTAACTTAAGAGATTAAACACTCCTATTCTACCGCATATTTTTTATACATTAAATCCTACCAACCCTTGAACCTCAGAACAACCTGTTCAAAGTCCTCTTGAGTAGCACACTAGTTTCTGCCGATAGATAACTAAGAATATTTGAAAGAATATGGTAAGATCACATGAACTTTGGGAAAATAGAATAACTCAACTTTCACATGTTCATTTAGTGAATAGGTAAAAATTCTAAGTGAGGTAGGCTGCGACATGTTGCATGGGTGAATAAATGAAGTTGAACAAATTAGAATGTGAGAGAAGAAAAATTATAGGAAATTTGATTTCATAAATGAGACATGATGAATTTAATTTCAAAATAATCTTGGAACTTTTACAACCTTTTATTTATGAATGATTCTTGGTTAGGATATAATACTTTGCCCAGGAGTGAAAATGTTTAGGTGTGGGGGTGTGATTGTACTGTGATTCACTGTTTCATTTTCACCCTTAAGTTACTGTGCTAAACATGTTTTGTATTGAAAATTATAGAAATAATAACATTTTGATTATTTTATTTTGTGTTTATCACTGTTAGAAAGGTAAATGTTACTTGTTTTGATTAATTCATTATAGGAGGAGGTGGTTTGGAGGCCCTATAGATGATCTAGAAGGAAATGAGCCAAACTACATGGAATCCCATGGAAATCTGTCCACTATTTTGAGCATTACAAGAACTATGTGCCTCTAAATGGGCTGAAAATTTGTGTTATTCTCCAAAAATTCATGTTATACAACCCATATTAAGGAACCAAAGACCAATTAGTCCATATTATGGCCCATCCAAACCATTATTTCCAGGGGACATAATCTTCCCGAATTCAAAAGTGTGGTTCGGTCTTTTAACCATATCACCCAATACATATGTCTAATGGACTCCAAATTTTACATGGATATAGTAAACAGGAAAAAACTCTTATCTTTTTTCCAAGTTGTTATATGGATTTATACTAGTCCAAAACTGAGACACAAGTGGTATATCAAAAACAGGGTGCTCAAAACCATGTCCCATTTTGGCTATAAAAAGGTACCATGGGAACATCATTTGAAAGTTAGACCAAGAGAGTGAAGTGATGAAAAATTTAAGTTCCAAATGAGTCCCTTAATCCACTTGGAGTTACTGGATCTCCCTATATCCTCATAGGGAGAGTTGAAATGAAGAAAGAGATGCACCCGAGCTTCCTCCTCCTCACGATGTCGGGCTAAACGGTGGGTGTTCATTGTGAGGGAGAGACACACATGTCAAGGGAGTTATGATGCATATATTAGCTACTGGTTTGGAGTAATTTGGATGTTTAAACATTTAATTCCATTTATCATACATGATTTCATATTTGAATTCCTTTTTTGATACATGTGATCGTTCTGGTCTTAATTTCTAATCGATCGGTGTGAGGTTTTGAGTGCATGATTTTTTTTGTTCCGATTAGATAGCACAAGAATCCTTTTCATACCCACCTTACAGATATTTATATATGCTTTGGAAGCTCTTATTACACGCATAATTTCTGGACCTTGACAATATGATTGTTACATCAAGGTTTGGGTCTTTAAGCATTGAAATAAAAGCTTAGGAATTAATCAAGATTCCAATTAATTTCAACCAAAGAATTGCTTCAAAATTGAATGAATCTATAAGAACAATAAACTTGAAATGTGTGTAGTGAAATTACAACAACCCCTTTATCTCATATTTTTCAAAATCCACTTGGTCTTTCAACTTTTAAACTATTTTTATTAAGTTATTTCCTTTAAAATGTTTTCAAAATCACCCCCTCTTTTAATAATCTTTATTAAAAAATGCATACTATAAACTACCAATTCTCTTTAAGAGATGACCTAGAGTCTTCCCTAGACTATAAATAAACCTTAAAAACATAATCAATTTGACTTGTCATGACAACACTGTCAGTTGCAACTAGACATTCAATCTCATATATTCTTGTTTAAGTTGAAGACCTATACTGAGGTGGTTAAACAATATTTGATGGCGGAGATCGACCAAGTTGGTATGTTAGGTTTTTTTGGGGTGCTTATGGTGTTGAGCCAGAGTGGGGTTGGCTCATATGAAAATAAAAGGAAGAATGATGAGTAAGGAAAGAAGGGTGGTAGTAGCTATGGATATCCACCCTAACCGCCTTCACCAACAACTGCAGGTTGTTGATCTCTTGTGTTTCATCGATGTGGGGGATCAGGAAATTCATGTTTCACATGTCTGGACCCACTTAGTTTATTCTATCTCTATGAGTGCATGATCTATATATAATTGGTTTTTAAGGTTTCACCTCCTTCTCATAGTGGTGTAGGACCAATGACTTTTAGGGGAACAATAGATAAGTTTGATGTATCCAGAGCTATGGGGTTACTTCTGGTGGATGTGGTGGAAAGGCCATATTTTCTTTTGGGAAAAGATAACTTAAGTTAGATTCATAGGCTAGTAGTCAACTACATACACTAATGAAGATGAATCACCTATGTATTATGGACCAGGCACCTATGCAATTTGATGTAGGCCCTGCAAAAATTTGAGGTATTGTTCTTGCTTCATCATCCATAGTAATTTCTTTATTCAATACAGGTTCTTATCACTCATTCATATCTGCTCACATAGCAGACTTGTTGAAACTCCCAACCAAGATTGTGTCATATTCTATGGAGCTAGTTATGCCTCTTAGTATAAGAAAAAATTGGAGTTTCTGATTCCCATCTTTTGATGTCTCCTTTTTAGAGGTTGAGATGAAATAAAATTTCATTTTCCTTGAGATGAGCCTATTTGAAATGCTCCTATGGATAGATTAGATGAAATTATCTAGAGTTCACTTCTAATTCTATCATCAGTAGGTGAATTTCAAAGCCCCCTATAGGATCACTCAAGTTTTTTAGGGACAATGGTATTCATGGTCAGGATGATCTAGACCTCCACTTCCTAAGCTAGGTTGTCTTACTTGTGAGTTATCCTCAATCTTATTGGAGGATAATGAGGAAGGCTTATAGAGAAAGTTTAATTATGTGGTGAGTGAGTTCCCTGAGGTATTTCTAGAGGATTTATTAAGTTTACCTCCTAAACAAGATGTGAGCTTAACCATCGATTTGGCACCGAGACACAATCAATATCTCTTACCTTATATCGTATGGACCCCACTGAGCTGAGGGAGTTGAAGATACAGTTGGGCGATTTTGAATCCAAATGGTTAATTCATCCAAGAACCTATCCTTGGGCTACTCCAATGATTTTTTAAAGAAATTTAGTGGATCACTTCAGCTCTGTATCGATTACAAAAATCTAAATCTATTCACAGTCAAGAATAAATACCTTTCTCCCCATATTGATGATCTCTTTAACCAACTCAAATGAACAAGGTGGTTCTAAAAAATCAACCTCCTTTCAGGGTATCACCAGGTCAGGGTGATAGAAACAGATGTTACCAAGACCACTTTATGAAGTAGGTATGTCCATTTTGAGTATTTGGTGATGTCATTCGAATTGAAAAATTCTCCCATGGTTTTGATAGATCTTATGAACTAGGAGTTCCATATATACCTACAATATTTTTTTGTGGAGTTTGTAGATGAAATACCAGTCTATTTGAGATTAGAAGAGGAGCACAGGAAATGTTTTAGGATTATTCTTGGAATACTATAATACCACTATCATTATGCCAAACTGTCAAAGTGTAGTTTCTAGATCTGGGAAGTTAATTTTTTGGGACATTTGATCATGGAACATGGGGTTTCAATTGACTTAGAAAAGGTTAAGGTTTTTATTTCATGGGAAAGGTTGAGGAATGTATTTGAAATTAGGATTTTTTTGGTCTAGAAGGGTATTACAGGTTATTAATTATGGACTTATCTCGATTTTCCTCACTAATGATAGCCTTCACCCAAAAAGGGTTGAAATTATTATGGAATCAAGAATTACAAGTATCCTTTGAGAATCTTAAGTGGTGGTTGACCACAACCCATATCTTGATCTTACCTGAGGTTGGAAAAGGTTATGTTTTCTATTAAGATGCTTTGAGTATAGGTTTGAGTTTAATGCTTATATAGTGTGACCATGTGGTGATGTATATCTTTCTACAACTCTAACTACATGAAAAGAATCACCCTACCCATGAACTTGATCTTGTGATAGTGATGCATATCTATAAACCACAACATCATTGTCTTTTTGTTGAGAAGTTTATGGTCTACTCTTATAAAAAAATATTGAGTTATATCTTCTCCCAGAAGGAAGGTAGAGATGATGGATGAAGTACCTATAGGGGTTCGACTTCGATATTGTCTACACCTCAGGTATAGGAAATGTAGTTATTAATTCCTTGATCAGGAAGTTTTCATCCCAGGCTCTAGAGGAGTCCAGTGTTGAATGGGATCTAATGAATATTTTTGCTTAGATGCACCTATAGGACAAGGAATAGAGTGTAGATATGTTATTTTCAAGTGTGTAGTTGAAACCTTCTCTTTTAGAGATGATTGATCTCACTGTGATTCACTGTTTTATTTCACCCTTACACCGCTGTATTAAACTAGTTTTATAATGAAAATTACAAAAATAATAACAAATTTCAATTAACATTTAATTCAATTATTTTATTTTTGTCACTTTTAAAAGGTAAATTATACTTTTTTATGATTTCATTGTAGGAGGAGATGATTTGGAGGATTGGAGATTATGTGGAAGGAAAATGGGTCAAACTGCATGGAATCCCATGAACACTTCTCCACTATTTTACATGTTTCGAAAAATTCATGCATAAAAATGGGCTGAATTTTTTTAATAGGATCCAAAACTCCATGGGATACAAATCATATCAAGACACCAATCCCAATTCATCCATCTGGTGGCCCATATGAACTAATCTATCCAGGTGACCGAATCTACACGAATTCAAAAGTTAGGTTTGGTATTTTGAAAATATATCCAAATAAAGATGTCCAATGGACAAAAAAATTGACATGGAGGTATTAAAGAGTCATTATAACAAATATCCTATTTTTTCCAAGTCGTGATATGTCCTTTTACTAGTAAAAAATCGAGATATAAGTGGTATAACTAAAATTGGGTTCACAAAACCACTTCTCATTTTGCCTATAAAAGGGCACCATGGGCACCTCATTTGTAAGTTCTACTAGAAGAAAATTCACTGATATTTTGTATTTATAGATGAGTAATATCCTAATACTATAATTTATTAATTCCCCTATCCTCATATTGGTATATAGGATGAATAAGGAGATCCACCTGGGCTTCCTCCTCCTCTCGATGTGGGGCTAAACAGTGGGCATTCATTGTGAGGGAGCTACACATATTATAAAGGGAGTTACAGAACTTGTAATGCTACTGTTTTGATGTATTTTGGGTTTGAGAAAATTTAATTCATAATTACATTACTTTTATTCATGTTTTAATTCTTTTTTTTATTAAACTGAATGGAATGCTCCTTACTTTTAACTGGTTAGTATGAAATTTTGAGTGTGTGACTTGTGTTGTTCTGATTGGACAACACAAGAATCATTTTCTTCCACAATTATTTGAGATTTCAATTTTATTTGGAAGTTATTATACCGTGCATAATATATATACCTTGGATATATGATTTTTATGTCAATGTTTGGTTCAACATGCATTGATATAAAAACTTGGAAAGTAATCGGGATTCTGATTAATTTCAACCAAAGACATACTTCAAAACTTAATTAATATATAAGATATATGAACTTTATATGTGTGTAGTAAACTAAAAATGAACCCTTTTTAAATTATTTTTCAAAATAAACTTGATTTTTCAATTATTAAACTATCTAAATTAAGGTATTTTATTTTTAAAAATGTTTTCAAAACCACCCCTAATTTTAGTCCTTTTCATTAAAAATACACACTTTAAACCCCCAATGCTCCTTAGGAGATGACCTAGGGTCTTACCTAGACTATAAATAAACTTTAAAAATATATCAATTTGACATTTAATGATAATGAATTCAAATTTTGGTGTCATTTTTGGGGAGTGATTTGGTTTTTAGTGTGTGTTTTTTATTATATATTTATAAATTTTATAAATATTTATTTGTTTTATCTTATACCTTTACATATATTTTTCTGTTCTGATTTATTTATTGTGTAGGTTATGTGCATTATGCATTATACTCTATAAGATTTACCTTCTTTAGAACCTGAACTAAAGAGGATCCTACATCAATGACACTGAGACACACAAGACAACCCTTTGAAGGAGGACACACCACATATTGCTAATTTTATAAACCCCTCTTCATCTGGAACCAAACTATAAATTGAACATAACTTATATAATATGTCTAAAAATAATATAACACTAAAATAAATAACCTATTTTGATGTTGATTCCAACCCACTTATATTCAAATGCAAGGTGAAGCACCAAACTTTGAATGAAAATTCTTCTAATTCACTTATTTCCAAGATTTCATGGACTTGTTGGAGAAGACCCACATAAGAATTTAAAAGAATTTCATATTGTGTGTTCTACATTAAAAATTTCTAATGTGGATTAAGAATAGGTAAATATTATGGCATTGCTTTTTTCATTAGAAGACACTCCAAAAGATTGGTCGTATTATGTTAATTCCCCTATTAGAGGTTGGGCGGACATGAAATGCCTTTTTCTTGAAAAGTATTTCCTAGCCTCTTGAACTGCAACAATAAGGAAAAAAAATTGGGATTAGACAATCATAGGAGGAAACACTTCCTAAATATTTTGAAATATTTAAAAGGTTTTGTTCAAGTTTCTCACACCACCAAATAAGTGACTAGCTTTTAATAAAGTATTTTTATGAAGGTTTAATTCCTATTGAGCGAAACATGATTGGTGATGTTTCAAGTGGTGCACTAGTTTAAAAACCACAATCTCTATAAGAACCCTCATTGAGAACATGGAACATAACACTCCTCAATTCTATTCAAGGTCTAGTGTACCTATTCGAGGTGTCCATGAGGTACAAAGTACTAAATTTGACAAGAGGGTGGACACAATATTTGAATAGGTAAGTAACCTTCTTTGAAAACTTACTCCTTACTGAGGGAAATCCCAATATCTTCCTCCCATACATTGTGGTATTTGTTCTTATGACACCCATTATTCTAACCAATTCCCTCAACTTAGAGAATATTTTGAGAGTTGTGAGGAAATCTTCCCAGGATGCCCCTATAACCAACCCATTAGAAAATAAAATTACTATCCATCTAACCCTGGTTGGAAAGATAACCAAGCCTATAGGAAAGGGGGTATTCAAACCAACCTCACCAACCATGGAACCAACCATGGCAGAGTAGTCATCCACTACCACCACGCAGAAATCCTCAACCACCACAAAGGACTTACCAACAACCCCCCTGAAAAAATCAAGATTAGCCTAGAAGACATGATGAAACAAATGGTTGAAAATAATCTCCAATTCAAACAAACCATCAAATTATCCATACATGACCTACAAACCCAATTATACCAACTTTCCAACTTTGTGGGGGAAATTCAAAGTCATGGGTTGGGTAAACTACCCTCTCAACCACTAATATCCATATGGATAAGGGAAATGTTAGTAATATCACCCTTAGAAGTGGAACAAAACTTAAAATACAAATAGCCCCTCCATTAGATTCATACCCTCCTAAGTAAACTACTATCCCAACCACTGAGAATGGCTCAAGAAAGGAAAAACCTTGTCTATAGAAAAATCCTCCTAAAGGAAAGAGTGTTTCTTTTAATGAGTCTCCTAGACCAACCATTCTTCTTCCATTTCCCCAAAGTTCTATCCAACCAAGAAAACAAAAATAAATTGAACTTGATAAAGAAATTTTGGAAACTTTCAAAAAAAGTGTAGGTTAACATCCCCTTGATTGATTTCGTGAAGAAAATTCCAAAATATGCCAAGTTTCTAAAGGAGATGCGTACACACCAAATGTGACTTTGAGGTGATAAGAAGGCGATCTTGGGGAGGAATGTCTCATCACTGATAAATACATAACTTCCTACCAAATTCAATTATCTTGTAACATTATCGATTTTGTGCACCATAGGGGATTATTTATTTTCCAATATTATGATTGATTTGGGTGATTCTATAAATGTGATGCCTCGCTCTATTTTATCTTTAATGTGGATCTGGGAACTGAATCCCATTTTAATTATTGTTCAACTATAAAATTGTAGTAAAACACACCTCTCCGGTGTGTTAGAGTTGTAAGAGTGAAATTTTTATTTTTTCCTGCTGATTTTTATGTGCTTAAAATGGAAGATAATAGGATGGATGGACATGCCCCAATTATATTATGTAGGAATTTCTTGAAAACCACCAAAAACATAATTAATGTTCATAATGGTATATTTTATATGGATTTTGGTGGTGAAATTGTTCACTTCAACATCCTCAATGCCATGAGGCACCCCTTGGAAGAACATTCCTCACTTTTGGTTCATTCTATTGATGTACTCCCTTACCCTAAAAAAACTAATTTTCTTTCTATAACGACCCAAAATTTTGAATAAATCTTGTTTCCTAATTTTATGTATTATTTTATTTTATTTTTATACTCAACAAAAATGTTTCATTTGATAACATGAGTATAATTAAAATGAGACCATTGGGTTTTGATTGTTATATGACCATTGGTCAATATGACCGCTGGAAACTAAACATTTTTATTATTGTCTCTAAATACAAGTAATCTTGGTTAATTATTATAGAAAGAAAATTTGATGGCCTCACCCAGTAGTCTTGGACCGATCGAAGCCCATCTAACAGAACTTGGGAAAGAGGTAGCACCATTGGGCTTTGCTCTGGACCAAACCCAAGCCGAACTTCATCATGTGAAGCTAGAACGGAATCGCCTTCGCGAGAAGTTCAAACTGATAGAAGTTACTACTCGTGCGATGTTGGCCGAGCCTCCCTCGGATTCTCTCACCTTAGCACACCTTACACTTAGGTCATATGCTGGTGTAATAAGGGGCTATGTAAGGAGATCATAACTGCCTTGTGTAATCCTTTGTTTTAAATAAAAAAATTCAATTTCTTCTTATGATGAAGTTTATGAATTTTCAAATGACCGGATATATATAGTATGCATATTTTTTATGAATTTTAGAAAAAGGATATTTATGTAAACCTTAAATAATTAAAAATGTGTCATGATTTTCAAAAAATGGTCTTCTACAATTATGTTCAGTACGAAATTTAGAGTCTAATAAGATCAACTTGATTTTTGATGAATAGTAAATTATGAATAGTGATTTTATGCTTAGGATTAGTAATGTGACCAAATGGATTATTAATCTCACTTAAAGAAAGTATTAATATAATCTAGGCACCTTGATTAAGTAATGTGATTCAATAAAATGGTTAAATAACGGTTTCATAAATTATTATTCAAGTATTAGTTTTTTTGGGTGAATAGTGTTTTTTAATTAAAAATTAAATTAAAAATATTTAGAAAATTATTTTTATAAAATGGATTTCATTTTTGAACTCAGAGCATCAATATTATGTTAAGGTAATTTTGGGGGATTTTTCTTAAAAAAATGAATTTTCGGTGAATAGTGTATTTATTTAAAAAATAAATTAAAAATATTTAGAAAATTATTTTTATAAAATGGAGTTCGTTTTTGAAATCAGAGCATTGATATTTGGTTAAGGTGAAATTTTGGGATTTTTCTGAGAAAGTTGAATTTTCAGTGAATAGTAAAAATACAGTTTTAGGGTTTCGGTGTGTTTAATGACATCATAACTGTGTCATGATGATTTCATGAGATATTTTATGGTTTTTCCAACCAAAGGTGATGAATTATTGTATTGGGGTCCCCATTTTTCCTAACTCCATGGTAAATATCATGGGAGAGCACTTGGTTTTGAGAAACCCACTTATGAGGTGTCCCTTGGCCATTAATGTTTTGTCCCCTCACTTTCCCTATAAATACCAAATCATTCTCTCATCCTTTGGACTCCAAAATCATTCTAAAGGAATTTATGGTCTCCTTACCTCCCAATGAGTCCTCCCAAGGTGCCCTTAAGCCTCTCAAGGTCCCAACCTTTGAGTTTTAAGAGTTACGTTTAAGGTAAGGGATCTGACCTCTCTCTTTCTTTTCAAGTAATCTCTTTTATATCATTCCTTTTATGCTCCATGTTCTTATGTGGAAGGATGTTCTTTTATATTCCTCTTACTTACCTTTTCATGTTTATATGATGAGATATCCCCTCTTACTCTCATCATTACATTTTATGAAAGTTTAAGTGACGTCGTTAGGCTGCCGAAATTTTAAGGGATTCTTTCACCCTTCTCATTTTCAAGTTCTATTTTCATGTCAAGTATTTCAAGTTCCTTTTTATTATGTTGGGGTATGATCTCTATGCCTATCATACTGATCTTTTATGATCATATGATGAGATACCCTATTTGATCTCGTCAATTCATTTTTATTGAAGTTTAAGTGACGTCGTTAGGCTGCCGAATTTTCATAAGAGAAATCTTATTTTTGTCTTACTTCCATGTTTTTCATTTCAAATGGTATGTCCTTCAAATTTCATTACCATGATTCATATCCTTTATATTATGTCCCTATACTATTTTTTATAGATCATTTATGAGTGGGCGACCCATCTCCCCTCTCTTTTCAACGTTTTCTAAAACCTTGTAACGTAGCTGTTATGCTGCAAAATTTTTGTCTCAAATTGTCTCTCTCTCTTTTTCTCAAAATTATTTTATGTTATTAAGTGAATACTCAAAGCTCTTATTTCTACAGGGTTGTTCACATATATATCAAAATGTTCTATTTTAAATTCTGGGATTTACATACATGAAACCCGCTTTCCCTTTCCGTGGGTTTAAAGTGACATAAAGATCATGTCTTTTAAGCAGTTTTTAAAACGTTATGATTATGAAATGAAACCCATTTATTTTATGCTATATGGGTTGTTTATGAAATGATTGATGATGATATATGTTGATCACATGATGATAAATACAAATTTAAGGGTGCGCCCTGATAGTGCTCCAATGCATTGGGTAAAGACTTAATCTCTAGAGATGACCTTTTAGACTGATACCTTGGTGAATAACCTTGGTAATTTTTAATGACACCTTGGGGATGGACCTTGGTGAAACAAAATGATTGTCAATATTAAATGTTACAACCACATATTCAAGTTATGAAAAATGTTATTTTTATTATGATATATCTTATGATTTCTTTCTCATGCCTTAATTCTTTTCATGACCTTATTGAAGTATCTCAAGTTCACATGTAAAATGTTTCTCTTGTTTCCCTTACTGGGCCTTCTGCTCACCCTTTCTTTTGATGTATGTCCCCAGGTTATGAGATGCAGTAATGAACCTAGGATGAACATGAGGAGAAGCTTTTCAAGTGTTTAATAATAATGTTTTATGTTTTCATGTTTTAAGTTCCTAGTTTCAAAGACACTAAACCTTAAAGATCCTCAGTATTGTGTAATGTAATGAAAGTTTATGTTATAAAAGGTGGGATGCTATAATTTCCTCTAATCCCCTTTCTGAGTTTTTATCATTGATAGATATTCTAGGAAATTAATCATGCATATAATGTTGCATCGTTTTAGAAAAATATCATGCATATTCGTTAATTGATGATTTCTTGAGTACAGAGGATCCCATGACCATAGATGTTGTTGTTAATCATGTAAAGGCTAATTCCTCATATGAGGATGTTATTATTGATCACTTATATGAGATCATTAACCTACCACTTACACATTCACTCATATCAATACAAATTACACCTTAATTGGAACTTAAACAACTGCCTAAATTTTTAAAATATTTTTATCTTGAGAATGGAAACAAGATGTCTATCATCATTACTAGTCCACTCCCTCCAAATCATGAATTGCGACTGATTGAACTTTTGAGGGAGTATAAAAAAATATTTGGTATGGAAACTTTCTAGCATTCCTAGTATTATCCCATCAATTTTTACATATCATATATTGTTAAATGATGAGGCAAAACCCATGAGGCAGACACAATGTCGACTGAACCCAAACCTTCTAGTTATCATTAAAAATGATGTAACAAAATTATTGGTTGTTGTAATCATTTACCCCACATCTAAAATCTAATGGGTTGGTCTAGTGCAAGTTGTTCCTAAAAAATTAGTACTACTGTAATTAAAAAAGAAAATAATGAATTGGTTCCATCCTATATGCAGAATAGTTTGTGTGTCTGCATAGACTATCATTGGCTAAACAAACACACTAGGAAGGACCATTTCCCATTACCATTCATTGACCAGATGTTGGAGAGGATAGTAGGGAAGTCCCATTATTGTTTCCTTGATGGGTATTCGGGATACTTTCGTATCCATATTTTCCCCTAGGATCAGAAAAATGCAACCTTTACTTGCCCCTTTGGCACATTTTCCTATAGGAGGATGTCATTTGGTCTGTGCAATGCTACAGGTACTTTCCAATGATTCATGGTTAGTATTTTTGGGGGTTACCTGTATAATTGCATGGAATTATTCATAGATGATTTTGTTATTTACGGCTCCTCTTTTGACGAATGATTGAGTAGTCTTGGTTTTGTCCTATGTTGTTGTATTGAAAATAACCTTATATTAATTTACGAGAAATGTAATTACATAGTGTGAAAAGGTATAGTACTTGGGCATGTCATTTCTGGGGATGGTATCTAAGTTGATAAATAAAAAGTAAATGTCATTTCTTCTCTATCATTCCAAAAAAATTTGTAGGATGTGTCTTCTTTCTTAGGTTATGTTGGATTTTACCATCATTTCATTCAAGACTTTAGTAAGATTGCACTCCCCCTGTCCCACTTACTCTAAAAAGGAAAAGAATTTTTTTTGGTAAAGAATGTGAGGAATATTTTAATAAATTGAAATGGAGTCTCACATCACCCTCAATAATCCAACCAACTATGTGGGATCTACCATTTGAGTTCATGTTTGATGCCTCTAACTATGTAGTTGGGGTTATCTTATCACAACGGTTTGATCAAGCTCCACATTTCATTACCTATGCCTCTTGCATACCAGACCATGCCCAAGAAAACTACACCATAATAGAAAAATAATTATTTTCTATTATTTTTACCTTGGATAAATTCAGTTCATATCTTTTAATATCCAAAATCATTGTGTTCTAAAACCATAAAGACCTCTGGTATCTCCTCAAGAAACTAAAAGAAAAACCACATCTCATTCACTAGATGCTCTTACTTCAAGAATTTAATCTAGATATTAGGGATAAAAAAGGAGAAGAGAATATGGTGTTTGACCATATCATTAGGATCCTCTCATCCTCACACATTGACTCATCCCCCTGTATTCCCATAAATGACATTTTTCCTGATGATCAATTGTACCGCGTGCAAGATTATATTCTTTGGTATGCTGAAATTGTAAATTTTTTGGTAATATCTTGCATTCTTATTAATTTCGACAAAAACCAAGCTGATATTATAAAAAATGAGACACGTTGGTACATTTGGGATGACCCCTACCTTTGGCACACATGTAGTGATCAAGTCTGGCATTGTATTCCCAATAGTGAATCTTAGTCTGTCCTTAAGTTCTGCCACACTCTTGCTTATGGGGGACACTTTGGTCCTCAACGAACTGCTTGCAAGATCCTTGATTCAGGTCCCTTTTGGCCAACATTATTTCAGGATGCCCATGATTTCTATAAATTTTTTCCTCACTATCAAATAATGGGTAATGTCTCTAAAAGAAATGAAATTTCACAACAACCCTTGCTCTTTAGTGATATTTTTTATGTTTGGGGCATTGACTTTATGAGTCCATTTCCCAATTCCTTTGGTAACTTGTACATTCTTATGGTAGTTGATTATGTGTCAAAATGGATAGAGGCACGATCCACAATGATATATGATTCCAAGATAGTTGTGTAATTTTTTAGAACCTAAATTTTCTGTAGGTTTGGATTTCCTAGATTCATTATTAGTGACCAGGGTTCTCATTTTTACAACCAAACAATGCAATCAATTTTGTGTTGGTATGGGTTCAAGCATCAAGTGTTTATTTCATATCACTTATATACCAATGGTCAAGCCTAGGTGTCGAATAGAGAGGTAAAAAAAATTCTTGAAAAAACAGTTCAACCCAATAGAAAATATTGGAGTCTTAGACTCAGTGATTCATTATGGGCTTATTGTACTACCTTTAAGACTCCCATTGGAATGTCACATTATCAACTTGTTTTCATAAAGAGTTGTCACCTTTCTATTAAGATATATAACTGGGACTACTGGGCCATAAAATAATGCAATTCTAATATTTTTGGTGCGGGTTCTCAAAGGAAGTTACAGATTTAGTAGTTGGAGGAAATGTGTAAATATTCATATGAGAACTCACATATTTATAAGGAGTGGACCAAGGATTCCCATGACCATCTCACCCTTCATCATCAATTCCACATTAGTAACAAGGTCCTCCTTTATAATGCAAGGCTGAAGTTGCATCTAGGTAAGCTTTATTCCCACTAGTTTGGTTTATACACTGTTACAAATGTTTATCAATTTAGTGTTGTTCAGGTTACAAATGAAGAAACAAAACAAACCTTCACTGTCAATGGGTATCAGTTGAAGAACTTTCATGAAGCCATTATGGAGTCTCTAATAGAGTAATTCCAAGTTCAAGAAGCAAACTACCCATGACACCCACCAGGTTTTATCCTTCCTTCCCACATTCTCTTTTATTATAGTGAGGACACCACATACTCTATGTGTGGGGGCTGGGTATATTTCTGGGTTAGTTAGGAATTGTCATCATCTTTTTGCTTTATTCTCTCTTTTTTTTCTAAATATTATTGTTACCTCCCCCATATTTCCCTCTCACTTTTTTCCAGAATATTCATTTTTTATGACCAATTAAACATATAAAATTATGCCCACTTAATCATGGAAGTTATTGAAAAAGCATGAGGAATTTTCCTATTTCATGTTTTTTTAACATTTTAAAAAAAATCACTGATAGAATGTGTGTTTTGGCATGAATTTAACATTGAGGTGTGACTTTTTTCTATAAATTGGTTTTTTTATGATATAAATGGTTGTATCATTTTGAAACCTTTGCAATGAATGGTACCCTTTGTGTGGGTAATTTATGGGAAAATTGGGTCACTTAATATCTCCACACATCTTTGCACTCAACCATGAAGTATGAATATTTATTACTCAATAAAAGGTAAATATAAGTTAGGTTAATATTTATCATCTTTCCAAAATGATTTTTCAATATGTTCATTTCTTATCCGATCTTTTTCATTATTGTACTTGATTGACCTATGTGTGTGTGCATGTTATCTGACTATTGTATGCCCTCAAAAAAACTAAAAAAGAAAAAAACATAAAAAATTAGGGTTGTGACTTGGGTAGGTCAAAACCACTCTTCCTTGACCTTTTATTTTGTTATAACTATTACAATTAGTGTTGTGAGGAGATAAAACAAGGGTTAAGAGATGAGTGTGAGATTTGTTCTAAATGAAAATTTTGAAAAAAAAACACAAATAATAAATGAGGGGAGTGAATAAATGTACAACATATGGGGATATCTAGGTTAGGAGTTCAAGGTTTTACTTTTTAGAATTTTTAAGTGAGTAGGTCTTGAAATTTGATTGCAAAGGACGTAGGGTAGGTTTGGTAGATATAATCATTTAAGCATAATTTTTTTAAAATAACTTATATTTACTAGATGGAAAGTGGGAAGAATATCATGAAATGGTTGTCACACACACACATGGAGAATTATTTACATGGTTAACTTCTTAATTACTTTCTCATATTGGTATCATGAATCTCTTAGAATTTCATTCTGATACTATTCATGACACATCTTTTTCCATGATCACTAAGAATAACTCTTTGGTGTGATTTTTTCTTTGATCACGTTGCTATCATGGATTAAATTTTCATTTAATGTTAAATATTCATGAATTTTTGAATATCTCTATGCATCATTTTTGGAAATGTTACTTTGTCCAGGAGCAAAAAAATTTAGGTGTGGGGGTGTGATCGCACCACGATTCACTATTTTATTTCACCCTTACACCATTATGTTAAACTAGTTTTATATTGAAAATTACAAAAATAATAAAAAAATTTAGTTCACATTTAATTCAATAATTTGATTTTTATCACTTTTAAAAGTTAAATTATACTTTTTATGATTTCATTGTAGGAGGAGATGATTTGGAGGGCCAGAGATGATGTGGAAGAAAAATGGGTCAAACTGCATGGAAGCCCGTGAACACTTTTCCAATGTTTTACATGTTTCGCAAAATATGTGAATCCAAATGGGCTTAAATTTTGTAATAGGATCCAAAAATCCATGGTATACAACTCCTATAAATAAAACCAATCCCAATTCATCCATCTGGTGGACCATCTGAACTAATCTATCCAGGGGACCGAATCTGCACAAATTCAAAAGTTAGGTTTGGTATTTTGACAAAATCTCCCAATACAGTTGTCCAATGTTCACAAAATTTGGCATGGAGATAGTGGATAGTATTTAAAATGACTCTAAACGTTTTTTTAAGTCATGATATGGTATTTTAATAGTCCAAAACTAAGATATAATTGATCTAACCAAAATAGGGTTCCCAAAACCACTTCCCATTTCGGCTATAAAAGGGAACCACGGGTGCCTCATTTTAAAGTCCGTCCAAAAGGAAAGGTGATACTATTTTGGATTAATATATAAT
This sequence comes from Viscum album, assembly GCA_963277665.1. Taxonomy (NCBI): domain Eukaryota; kingdom Viridiplantae; phylum Streptophyta; class Magnoliopsida; order Santalales; family Viscaceae; genus Viscum; species Viscum album. The sequence continues at coordinate 128,450,880 of OY728134.1, read as the reverse complement.
TCATATACTAATAATAGAATTTATAGAGTCCCCTATCCTCATAAGTATATCTATGATGAAGAAGGAGATCCACCTGAGCTTCCTCCTCCTCTCGATGTTGGGCTAAACGGTGGGTGTTCATTGTGAGGGAGGTAAACATATTGTAAAGGGAGTTTTGGAACTTTTAATGCTACTAGTTTGATGTATTTTGGGTTTGAAAACATTTCATTCATAATTATCTTACTTTTATTCATGTTTTAATTCTTTGTTTGATTAAGCTAAATGGAGTGCACCTTACTTTTAACCAATTGGTGTGAAGTTTTGAGTGTGTGACTTGTGTTGTTATGATTGGACAACACAATAATCCTTTTCTTCTCCACTTATTTGAGATTTAAATTTTATTTGGAAGTTATTATACCGTTCATAAGATTTGGACCTTGTATATATGATTGTTATGTCAAGATTTGGTTCAACATGCATTGATATAAAAACTTGGAAAGTAATCGGGATTCCAATTAATTTCAACAAAAAACATAATTCAAACCTTAATTAATATCTAAGAGCGATGAACTTTATATGTTTTTAGTATACTCACAATGAAACCTTTTTAACTTATTTTTCAAAATACACTTTTTTTGTCAACTATTAACTCTTTAAATTTAGTCATTTTATTTTTAAATTTTTTTTCAAAACCACCCGCAATTTTAGTCCTTTTCATTAAAATTTCACACTTTAAACCCCCAAACCTCCTTGAGATATGACCTAGGGTATTCCCTAGGATATTAATAAACTTTAAAAACCTAATAAATTGTATGTTTCATGAAAAAGTAATCAATGATTCATGAGGATCAACCAAGAGATGAGTTATGCTAGTAATCTACCCAGAATCTAAATGATGGGGAGGTGCCTAGTGAATAGTTGTTGACTCTCAAAGGATTTATCTACTTTAAGGGATTATCCATTGTGTCGTTTTCTCTAAAAAAGGTTATTAAGCAAGAATTCCATCGGTCTTAGTGGGTCATTCATCCTGGTGCCGCCAAGATATTTTATGATGTGCGACACCAGTTTTGGTGTCCAGGTATGAGATGTGATATTGCTAACTTTGTATCTCGATGTTATACTTGTCAATGGGTCAAAATTTAGCACTAGAAACCCTCAAGCTGCTTCATCCTCATCTCATTCCTACCTGGAAATGGGATGAGGTATCCATGTATTTCATCATCAAGCTACCCTGTACACCTTGGGGAAGGAATGTGATTTGGGTGGTTATCGGTTGTCTATTCAAATATTTCCATTTTATCCTAATTAAGAATACCACTAAAGTGGAATATTTGGGTAGACTTTATTTCCTGAAGATCATGAGGCTACATGGTGTGTTGTCTGCCATCATTTTTAACAGAGACCCCTATTTTACCTCTCACCAATGGGAAGGTCTTTAGAAGGAAGTGGGGATGCATGTTAAGATTATCATATTATACCATTTTCAAAAGGATGGTCAAAAATAGTGGTAAAACTAGATTCTGGAAGATATGATTTGTGTATGTGTGTTAGACTTTGGTGGATCATGGGATAACCATCTTGGATTGGTGGAATTCACCTATAATATCATTTACCAATCCTCGATCAAGATGGATTCTTTTGAATCATTATATGTTTGACCATTTTTGTCTCCTCTATGTTGGATAAAAGTATTAGAGACTTTCTTAGTGGGATCGAGCATCATGCAACAAACAACCGACAAAATTCAGATGATAAGTCAACATTTTATGATAGATCAAAATCATTATAAGTCTTATGTCGATCATCATCATCAATATTTGGGGTTTATAGTGGGTGACCAGGTGTTTCCAAGGGTGGCACCTCACTTGGGTCATCATCATCTTGGGAAGAAAGGTAATCTTACTTAAGGTATGTAAATCCTTTTAAGATTGCTGAGAGAATCGATAAGGTCACATACTTCTTGGTGTTTCCTTATCAATTAATGTCGATTCATGGAATTTTCCATGTATCTCAGTTGAATAAGTATAATCCAGACCTTTCTCATGTGTTGAGCTAGGAAGAACTTGAGAAAGAACCCGACCTATCGGTGGTCGAGAAACCGGTTCAGATTGTGGATTCCCAGGTGAAAGTGATTTGGGGGATCTATTTTGTTAGTTAGGGTCTTGTGGAAGCACACAAATAATGATCATGGGATGTGGGAATATAAGTCTTGGGTAGAGAATCATTACCCTCACTTATTCTTTGATCATACTATAGATTGAATTTATGAGGGTACAATGCATCTTGGTGGGTATAAATGCCACATCTATGGTGTTCTTTTCTGGTATTTTTCATTTATTTTTTGGTATTTCTTTTATTCCATATATTTTCTAGGTGTTTTCAGTGAAAAATAGAGATTTTGTAGAGACATAGGGTGGTGCATGGTTGGCGCATGGTTAGTAGAAACCATGCGCCAACCCCTAAAAACAGTGTGTACTTGGAAAGATACACTAGAAAGTACATATGGTTAGGCGTATGACTGTGTGGTAGCCCCTAGAAAATTGTACAACCCAGATAGTGACACCAGAGTGCTCTCATGTTTAGGTTCATGGTTTTTGAGACCATGAAAACTTTAACTGTTGGGATAGAATCGCTCGCATGGTTGGCACATGGCCTGACAGATCGTGTGGCCAAACCGTATGTCCTACACAGTTTTGAAAAAAAGTGTTTTCCTAAAAATAACCCTCTCTAATTGTAACCCCTTTTCATCCCTCATTTCCCCTATTTGACTTATCCAACCCTAGGAATTCCTCCCCTCTTCTCCACCTCCCTCTTTTCTTTAATCCTTGGGTGATTTGAGCTTTTATCTTAAAGGAAAATCCAAGTATGTTTCTCCTCTTTATTCTCCTTGGTTTATTTTCCCTTATTTATTGAGTTTTCTTCTATCTGGTGGTTGTGGTAACCTAGAGTGGGTTGAAACTAATTTTTTTATCTTGGGTTTTGATTTTGGTAGTGTGTTATTTCTTCTATAGGATCTCCTCTTATCTTGGATTACGGTTTTCAATTGGATGGTGGTGGTTTCAAGAATAAAGGTAGGTGGCTCCATGTTTTGTTATTATTCCATGTTTTAAATGTACTTTCCTATATTTCTAAATGTGTTCTAAATTTCATGCTTGTAATTGAATGGGTGATGTCAAAGGTTTTGGTGTGTGTGAGGCTTTGAAATGGTTTATCCTCTTTTGAAATGGTTGGAAATGGTATGCTTGGAATGTGATGAGTTGGTTTATGAAAAGAGGATTGGTGTGGTTTGAAAATGGAGAAAGGCACTTGGGAACCCTGGGTACTTAGGTGGGAAAACTAGGACTAGTATCAAGGTGAGTCGTTAGGGCCTCAGCCCGGTCTCACTAGCAGGACTACAATGCAACACTAACTAAACGATGTGACATGGATTATTACCATTAGACCTTGGGTGCACCCCCTCCAATAGATCATGCATAGGAAATGATCTTTATAGGTTTGATCATCGAGATACTATGTTCCTAGAACCCCACTAAACTAGATACTTTGGGGTTTCCCATGGTTCTTATACTATATTTTTACCCGTTTCCATTTATTCTTGCATCTCTTATTATTATTTCAAAGTTAAAGCATGTTTTACAATTAAACTGGTTTTTTTACTTTCAAAACTAGCATGTTTAATTGTCTTATAATGCATATTCATGGAACACTTGGTGGGATCCTAATAGGTAAATGAACTCAAACCCTACATATACCCAGTGGGTATATATAGACCTTTTTTGTTTGATTCAGGTAAAGGAAAGGCCATGTTTAGCAATAGTGGGTACTCTTGCGAGTCACTTTCCTTTTTGAGGATAGGTGATGGTGGTGGCATGTCAGAGGATGGTCCCCATGCCATGAGGAGGCTTTTGTTTCTTTTGTTGGTCCCCTTACCTTTTTGGTCATTTTGGGTTTTGTTTATAAATATAAACTTAAATTGTAGCCTTGTCTATGTTTCTTTTGTATAGATTGTAATTTATGATGGTTGTGATATTTTATGTAAAAGTTGTGTTGTTTTTTATAATTATTTATTCAGAAAAAATATTCTCAAACACTACTAGAAATATGACTTATACCAACAGTTTTGGCCAAACTGTTGGTATGGTTCATTAATTTGAACCTATACCAACGGTTTGGCCAAAACTGTTGGTATAGGTCACTTATATGGACCTATACCAACGGTTTTGGACAAACCGTTGGTATAGGGGGGACCTATACCAACAGTTTGGCCAAACCGTTGGTATAGGTCCATTTTAGAGGACCTATACCAATGGTTTTGGCAAAGCCATTGGTATAGGTCCATTATAGAGACCTTATACCAACGGTTTGGCTAAACTGTTGGTATAGGTCCCCCCTATACCAACGGTTTGTCCAAAACCATTGGTATAGGTCCCAAAATCAAAGGACATATACCAACGGTTCTCAAAACCGTTGGTATAGGTGCTTTGATTTTTTATCAAATCTTCTTACTGAGAACATTATATAAATAAAAATTTAAAATAATTATGATAATACATATATATATTTATGAAATTATGTTCACAAAAGTCCTGTTAGGTTAGTGGTTAGGTCGTTCAATTATAAACTAGAGGTCTTGGGATCAAATCCCACCGAATGTTTTTTTTTTGAAATACATATACCAACGGTTTTATGGAACCGTTGGTATATATTTTCATATTACTTATACCAATAGTTTTCAAAACCTTTGGTATAGGTCTATACCAATGGTTTTCTCAAAACTATTGTTATAGACCTATCCTCACGACTTACTTGGTTGTGGTCCTCCAAACCGTTGGTATAGGCTATACCAACGGTTTGGAGGCCTATACCAACAGTTCCAAACCTTTGGTGTAGGTAATTTTTCCAGTAGTTAAAGGATTTTTTCGATGCTCAGGAACTAGTTTCCAATCCATGGGGATAAGAAATGCCCTTTAGTCCATGCCATGGGTTGGGTCAAGTGTCAGGTTGGATGGAAATTCGGGTCTATTCATTATAGTTTGGAACATTTTTCTAATGGAGATCCATGGTGTTAAAGGATACCAGTTGCAAACTTAAGTGTTTGAGGTATGATAATGTCGGTGACTACAAAATCATGGAGCTTTATAGGTTCTGATGGTGTAAGTCAATACTATTTGATAAGACCATACAAGTTACTCTAGAACAAAATTAAGTCGTGAATGGGACAAATTAAACGTTAGTTAAAAGGGAAAGAAGTATGAGAATTTGTGTGGGTTTTACCGAGATGTTTTGGGTTGTAATAATGAATTGTGGGGCATACTTGATCAGCAAGAGTCCTTTTTCTCTATTGGGGTAGGGACTTCTAGAAGTATGTTAATTTAGAAAGAGGATTGATTTCACATATCTCAAAGTCTTCAAATCACTCACTTATATCCAAGTTGATGCCAAGGAGAGGGGAATGATTGAGGCTAAGTCCCAATCATGTTACTTTCTAAGATATGGAGATGCAGAGTTCATTTGTCAAATCTGTGATAATAATTCTCAGAAGATTGTCAAGAGTGGAAATTTCATCTTCAATGAAGAGAACTTGTGGAAGGATTAGAACTTAGTTGAGGTAGTTAATGAGATAAAAGTATCATTATATATTGAATTTCGACTGAATAGACATCCAAAAGTTATGTATGTTTCATAGAATTTAGAAATTATGTCAATATCAAGAACACCAGAATGTCTAGATGTTACAGTGAATGATATTCCAGTTCTAATGGTGTTTTTAGTGTTGAAAGTATTAAAAAACTCTAATACTATGGAAGCTTGGGGTATAACTCTAGAAGAAAGAGCATCATAAGTTGTTGTATTAGAAGGATCCCAATATTATGAATATTTATATAGGTCTACCAAGGTAAGGTGCCAATTTTAGAGGTATCACTACAAGAAAATCACCTTTTGTGGTGGTTTTTTTATTTGGCGGTGGTTTAAACCACAGGAAAATGTTTCTGCAACAGTTTCAAAAAAATGTCACTAAAGTTTTTGTCGGCATCCAACCCATGTTGGTTCCTTCCATTTAGTAGTAGTTTCTAGTAACCATCATAGAATTTTAATTTATCAGTAGTTTGATTCATTTTAACTATAGTTTTCCGGCCAAAAAAATGTTGAGGATTTAACAGCGGTTTAAACAGCCGCCATATCCTAAATTTTTTTTGACCGAAAAAACATCATAAAAAAACACCACTAAATAATAATGACTTTATAAAGTGTTAGTTTTAACCAACACTAAAAAAATTTACATTATATAGAGGTGGTTAAAACCGCCACTAAATAATAATATGGCATATTTAGCAGTGGTTTAAACTACCACTATATGCTGGTTTTTAAAAAAATGCAACTACAGAATCTTCAACCCCAGAATGACACTCAGCCCTAGAAGAAAACAAACAAATAATGCACTATGTAAATAACACATATAAACCATCACCTAAAGAAATTTAGTACCATTAATAACAATATTAACATTAATTTTAAAATTCATGAATAACTATATCATAACATTCAAAGTTTACCAATTCCCTTAATATTCTAGAAATTACATAAGCACTTTGAACTAGACTATTCCTAAATGAAAGGGAAATACATATATCCCTACCAGAAACCACAACATGGTTTCTGAATCACTAAATTAATATTAGTTTGTCATAAGTTTAGTTTTATATAATCTTTGAATCCAAAGAGAACATTAATCACTACCTAATGAACTTTGCTCGACACCCTCTCCATCTCTGTCTCCACTTCCTGCTACCAGCACCTGCATGCCAATTATATGGAAAATTAAAGTGTTTTATATTTATATGTAAACTTAAAACCAATAAATTTTTTTTAACTAAATGATTTTGAAGTTGTTTGATTTACCTGATCACCACCAGTCATCGATGCAATATCATCGAGGACAGATCCGGTTGTCTTCTGATGTAAATCATTCAATGCTTTCTGCAAAGAGGATATATGATCCCCCTATTCCTAAATTATGTTTTTCATAGAAAAAAAACTCCCTCTGATCATATCAAGGTAGGGAGTGACTAAAACCAAGAGTAGATGTAGTTTTAATCCCCGATGTCCTTCCAAAGACCTCATATGGTAATGGTCCCAAATCCATCCCGCACACTTGACCAGGATGCTCTTTCCCAAGGACTTGAACAACTGGGTCATCCTGGAAGACTGAGAAGAACTATGTGGGATTGGCATTTCATAGTTATTTAATTTTTACCTATAATGAAAATATCAGTCACATTTGAAGCAATACATAATAACATAGTGATATCTGATAATAAGTTATTACAATGAAAAATGAATTCCTACCCCCAACTTCTTTGGTAGGCTCATTAACATAACTCTCATCATGTATTGTATGAACATCCAACCATAGTTTTGTTCAGGAGACTTGGTACCCCAAATTCTATGACTACATTAAACAAAGATAAATCAACAATTTAATATATGAAATAGATAATATTGTCTTATAAATATTTAATCTAATGAAAATTTTACTAGAGTCAATCGGTTTCTAGAAAAATTCTTTGACCCGACAGTGTGAGGGATGATTTTCTTAGCTCGACTCAATGCATTATTCCTTGAAACATCCTGAAATAAATAACATGTAATTTAATAGTAATGTATACAATGTCATCTCCTTTTCATATGCATGTATAAATGTAAAATGAGACTAATATAATAATATATATTTAAATACCACTTATTTCTCATGACAATGACTATCAACAAAAACCTTCTATTACTCTCTAGGTACCCCTTCGGGTACCTTATCATATAGTTGTTGGGTTCTCAATGTAGTATCATCGAATTCATTCCATAATCTCTATTTAAAATCCTTCTATTTCTTACCCAAATTTTCCAATGTCCACTTTTGTGTTATAAGATCAGCAATGGTAAAGTTGAAAAACATTTGTACAAAGATATTAATTTTTAAAATATGGGAATTTAATAACATAATGACATTAAATTACACCATAATGTATTAAAATTAATTTTATTTGTAAATCAAAAACTTTCTTTTTCCAAGATTGAGGCATATGCATCCAATTAGCATACATAATGAGAAGGATAACTAGATATACCACCAATTAACCTAGAATCTAGCCAAATAATCTTATAGTATCATCTATAGGGACCTCATAGCAGTAAAATGAGACAACTATCTTCAATATTTTTAGATTCCAGACATCTGAACTTTTCATATTTCTCTTCGTAGTAGCATCGTTTCCATCTTTTATGAAAAACAGTTAGTAGTATAAAAAGGTATAATAACTTTATTCATATTAACATTTTTACCTATAACTATCACCCTCCAATATCCCCATGAATAAAGAGGAGTGATTACCTACTCCCTCGCTATTGAGCCTAATGAATAGGGAGGCATTGGATGATCTGTTGGTGGGACACTAACGAAGGGTGTGCCATAGGATGACAGAATGGTGGGTGTGATAGATGGTGTATGGGGAAATCAGGGGTGTCTTAGATGTTGTATAAGGGAGATCGATGAATCATCATATGTCGGTATGGTCAAGGGAACTTCAATTGTGAGTCTACTAGAATCAGTAAAATGTTTCCTCTTTGGAATTCCTGTCATTTAATCAAAAAAAATTAACTTCAGAAAATATATTTCAAAAAAATTAGGTAGAAAAAAAATAGAAATAATAACAGATGCACATTACTAACAAACAAAATATATATATCTAGGATAATTAATGACTTCACAAATAACACAAGTGTTTGATAAATGAATGGATGACTACACATGTAATCATTTTTTCCTTCAATTTATGCCATTTTCCTACTCCATCATTACTTCATCTACCTCATCCACCCTTGAAAGACTAATATTTTCAATATCATTATGGACAAATAAGTTGGCTTCTTTTTGTCGATGTGATTCAATGTTAGAGGTTAAATCTTCCACTTCATCACCCATATCATACAAGTATCTTTGTTTTACATGAACAACTACACTCTACCCTTCATCCATGACATCTTCCACATAATATACCATTTTTTCTTGTGATGAAAATATATACATATCATGTAATTCATAGTCACCAACATCCATCAAGTGATAAAAGTTCATAGATGTAAATTTCAAGGAATCTCTTTTAACACCCCTGATAATATTGACCCACTTTCATTTCAATAAAACAACTAAAAAATGAATATGATAGTTTAATTCGATAATATCAAACAATACTCTATAATATCCAAATTTGGAAATTGTAAATATAACATTATTATATGTTTTAAAACCCTCTACCTAATATACTATACTAAATTTAAATCCATTCACATTGTAAGCGTTAAACTTTCTAGCCTGTTTTAGAGGAACTCGAGCCAGAGACTTTAAATCTTCTGAAAACTCAGCTCAACTATCAATATTCATGATCTACAAAAAGAAACATACATTATTAAATTTACAAAATATATGTGTCAACCTAATATTCATATTGATTTCAATATTTATAAACTTACACGATGTGTAAACCACTCTATAAGCTCTTTATTAAAAGCTTTTGTTATATCTTTATCATTTTGTGTTCAGACACTCATTCGTCTCTTTGTCTATATCCTAAGATCTTCAATAAATGTATCTGTAATTTCACTATTCAGCAGCACATATCTATGTGCCTGTAATAATTCTATTTCTGTCAGTATAACATTTGAGTTCCTCCCAATTAATCAGCTAATAGCAGAAAAGATTTTTGATTTCCCATATAGTTGATATTGAGTCGATATGTCATTAAAACATCTGAATCAATTGAATATTGTCTCAATATCATCCAAGTATCTAGAACAAAAGGTAAGACACTCCTCTTCCAAATAGCCTAGGTTGAGCTTTATTTTTCACGTATGATTTCAAATGTCCAAGATATATACGAAATAAAATAAAATAAAACATAATTTCATATTTAATTAAGTGAGAATAATTGTTTAATTAAGACAAAAAACATATAAATAAAATACATCTCAATTGGATACATTCGTCAATAATGTACGGGGCCTCCAAATTTAGCTTCCTCGAACAAATTCATATTAAAATGCATCATGATAGTAAAAAACGATAGAGGAAATACCATCTTTATTACACAAAGTGTCAATAAAAAACTCTTCTGATGGTTTTCAAGCTCAAATGGTTGTAGAGTTTTCTCACATAGTTTTCTGAAGAATGTGTAAAATTGGAGTTCAATAGTAGTAACCATTTCAGGTAATAATATACACAATAAAAATGGTAGTAAATGTTATAACAAAATATGCGAATCATGATTTTTCAATCCATGTAACCTAGGATGCTTTAAGTCAACACACCTTGATATGTTACTTGAATACCCATAAAATACCTTCACATGTTTTAAAATTCTAAGGAACGTATCTTTATCCCTGTTTTTCATTGCAAAAATTATCAGAGCATACTTTCTATTATCATCTTTCCAGAGATCATGTTTTATGTTCATTGTTTGTAAGTATTTCCGAGCATTGAGACATTCCTTTGATTTTTCATGCTCCTTAAGTAATGTGGAGATAAAATTATCACAAATATTCTTCTCAATATTCATAACATCAAGATTATTCTGCAACAAATTAAATTCCTAATAAAAAAGTTTGAATAATATATTTTTTTCTTCCATTGTTGCGTTCTGATTTCACTTGACAATGCACTTCAAACTTGTTTCCCACTATCATTCAAATGATGCACCTTCACAAATTTTGTTTCAACATTTCCAAATTATTCCAATATTTTAGAACCTGTCAACAACTTTAGAGGTTCTCTATAACCAGTAGAACCATTGAATTTTTACTTGTTCAACCGAAATATATGAGATGCATCGAGAAATATTCAACGACACAAGAAGCATAATTTTTTACTATGAGGTAGTCATTCGGGCTCAAAATCAAAGTTAAAAATAGGACAATCCAAACTTGTGTAAGTGTTACAACTAGTTAAATTCCCAAGTCTAGGGAAGTCACTAATGGTCCACATTAGAGCAGCTTGCATTTTGAACATTGTTCTAGAAGATGCATCATACGTCTCAACATCGTTGCTCCATAATTCCTATAATTCTCCAATTAGAGGCTACAAGTATACATCAATATCATTTCCAGACATTTTTTTTCCATAAATAATTATCAAAATGATAAAAGACGTTTTTTGCATACACATCTATAGAGGAAGATTGTAAGGGATCAAAACAACCAGCCAAATGCAATAACTGGTGCTCAAAGTCCCAAATGGGTTGAATCCATTAGTATAGAATCCCAATCACACATTCATATGATCATATGATAAATTTGAATGTAATGAATCAAATTTCCTCCATGATTGTGAATCTCTTGGATGTCGCATTAACCCATCATTGCTATTATCTATATAATGTCACTTCATGTGCTCGGTGGTTTTCGATCACATGAATAATCTTTGCAATAGAGGATTTAAAGGAAGGTAATGAAAAACCTTTGTAGGTGTGTTCATGTTCTTCTTCTTCATAATAGTATGTTGACTCAGACTTCCAACATCACCCATCAACTACAGTCTAGAAGAACATTTTTTTCAATCTTGTCTACTTGAATCCTCTCACCAATAAATCATACAATCATTAGGACAAGCATGTATTTTTGTATAATTGATACCAAGCTTGTTAAAAACTTTTTTCGCATCATAAAAAGACTCAGGGATATTTTGTTTTAGGAGATGTATCAACGAACAATTCCAATATCATGGACATTGTCTTATTTTTAATTCCACATAGGCATTTGATATGGTACAACTTCACCAGAAAAGAAAGTTTTTAATATTTCAAACATCCACTATAAAACTCTTGATTTCCATCTCCAACTAAACCATTAAACACATTATTCTGCTCAGTTAAGTTCTCTTTTACATCAATATCCATGTAATCAAAAGGAAGATCCAATGATATGTTACAATCTTGATATAATTGTCCTATAGTCCCAAAACATCACTTGTCAAGTTGTTATTTGTAGCACCATCAAATAGTTGTTCTGATATATTTTGATGTTGATTTTGTTGTCATTCAATGCCTAATGCATCATTTATATGGGTCTTCATTTCATTTTCCATTATCGATAAAGTTGGGAGATCATTCTATCGATTGACATCAGTGTTCAAACTTTCTGTAATGTTCGATTCTCCATGTCAAATCCAACACAATTATTGATTATGGAATTGCTTCAATATCAAGTGTTCATAAACTTTATCTCTCTTCAACCATCTTCTAAATTTACATTTAAGACATGGGTATCTTATTCTCCCATCAATAGATCGATTAGAAATTGCAAGATCTAAAAAATCCTCTAAACCCTTGGCATACTAAGGTGTGTTACTTAGTAATGTGATCCAGCTTTTATCAATATATATCACAATGTGCCTGCAATTTATAAAAAAATATTAAAAAACATAAGTATTACTAAGTAGGAAAATAGATAATGGTAAAATATAATAAAGTGGCATTAGTTGGAATTAAATAGATTCAAGCTTTAATTAAAATGTAAATTATTTGAATGAATAGATAATCGAATAGGTGTATAGAAATTGAAATTTAAAATTTAGGTAGAAACAAAAATTATGTTAAAAATAATATATTTAACATGTAATTATGTTATAATAAATAAATAATAAATAAAACAAAATGATAATAATTTATTATTGAAAATAACTCGTATTATATAAAAATGTTTATTTTTAAAAATTATGGATTTTTATTAAATATTTCAAATTTTGAAAATGATTTCAATTAAAATTATTGTCTATATAATTAAATAAATAAATTTATATTCACAAAATTATTTTTTATTGTTAAAAAATAAGAATAAAATAATCTAATATTTAATGAATTAGTCTTCTAAAAAAAGATTTGTTCAACATGTTATATATCTTAATATAAAAGTCCAATTTATCCTAATTATAGTTTTAATTTAATAAAATGGGTTTCATATTTTTGATCATTGTGTAAAAATTAAGTAATATGGTCAATTTTATTTTTTGGTAAAATTTAATTTACTAAGGTAAAAAGTGAGTTATGATGGTAAATGGTAAAATGAGGTAAATAATCAAAAATAATGAGTAAAGTGATAAAATATCTCTAACAATTATAATCCAAAAGTTTATATGAGGTTTTTCATGACATATCCCCATAATTGGTCCATTTTTTGAGTCACTTCCCTTGAAAAATTACATTCCTTGTATATTAAGGTATGAGTAAATGAAAATATGACCCTCAAACTAATTTGTAAAAGGACCACTCTTCCACCCATTCTAAACCACACCACTGGTTATGGTTTCCATCTAATTTTTACTCAAATTCCCACTATAAAAAGTTTCTCTCACATTTTTGAGCCTCCAGTTATAAGAAAGATTCCTAAATCCATTATTGCAAAGAAGGTCCTTAAGGGAAGATTTCACTCTTCAATATAAGTATTATCTTTTCCTTAAACATGTTACTTGTATTCTTTTTATTCCCCATCATGAATCTCATTTAATTGAATAATAAAAAAAGTTTACATAATTATTTTTTTATAAGGGTGATATTGCAATAATACAATAACATATTCATACTCATTCATTTTTTTAGAAAATGTTATTTTTTGGGTAAATTAATTCACCTACATGAGTTTTTTTATACAATTTTAATCATAGATGAGTATTAAAGGTAAAATAATATAAATTTATGTTATTTATAAAATTATTTAATGCTAATATATAAATTTTTAATCATTATTCAAATGACACCGTTTTTTTTAAATTACAGAAACAAACATGTTTTGGATTTCATGTTCACGAATTACACCCACAAATTACATGGAATCTATATAAAACATAAGAAATCATTATGGAATTCCTATTCCAATACCTTGACTATTTTTATATGATTAAATAGTAAAAAATGAATAATGATTGATACCACTATACCAAAACAAGCATGGGGATATTGGAACAACTAATAATCAATTATCAAAATAAACCATGAATAACTAATATATATTTATAATAAATGAATATAATGGGTTAATATTAAGGGAAATAAATAAAAATTAGTTTTTTAAATTAATTATTGATGGATCTATGTTGAATATATAGGGATAAAGAGTGTGTTTGAGCAAGTCTAGAGTTGAGGTAATAAGTTATTGTTGTCAATCTTTTGTCTTGTAAATAATATTTTTCATTTATTGTCTATCTTATTAATATATTAAAAATTATGAACAACAGATTCATATTGATCTATTTTGATATTATATTCTAGAATATATAAATTCCTTTCAAAAACCCATCTTTAATCGACCGCAATTTTTAAATCTAGTTACTCGCTCACTCTCTTATTTATTTAATGTTTTCTCTAAATATCTCTTTTAACTTGAGATTGTGTATATCTTATAATTATTTAGAGGATTTGTATATAATTTTCATATAAAATTTATTATTTCCTCCTCCTATGATTGTTTTATAGATATAGAAGTATTTTTATTATTCTCCTCCAACTAATTTTCATTTCACCCATTATGATATTTTTAAGGGATTTCTTGACTCGATCTCATTTAATTAAGCGACACACTTTCATATTTAATTATATTTTTTATATTGATTATTTTATACCATGATATTTTATTATACATCAATTCTCATTGTTTTTTTATTGAAGTATATTTTATATTTTTTTCAACCATTAATGGATTAGATTATCAACTAAATGATAGTGGTCATCATTTTATGACTAATTCAACATTGAAATTCATAAAAAAACATTAAAATGCATTAGGTAATGCATACTGAAAACACATCCAATAAATGCATATAAAAAAATTAAAGAATAAAAATCTAGAATTAAAACATAGAGCATATCTAGAATGGGAAATCATTTTCTTAGAGTAATCAAAATCTAGAGAGAAAATTGAGGAGTAAAACTCTAAATGAAAAGGAAAAGAGAAATCAAACCTATATGACCTCACCTTCAGTGTGGAATCTAGCGAAGGAAACGAAGGGGAGAGGGATCAGACAAGGATGATGACTCGAGTAAGGGAAAGGGAAAGGGAGACAAGTCAGGGGGATGCGACCACAACACTGACAAGGACTCAGGGGGCACATGATTAGAGGGCTCGAGAGATACCTGAGTGCCAGTGAGGGGGGAAGCATAGTGGTGCTAGGGTTTGGGGTCGGGGTCGGGGAGCTCGGGGGAGAAGGGTTAGGGGAGAAGGGTGGGGTGTGGGGGGAAAAGTGTTTTTTTTAATAAAAATGTAATATTCAGTAGCGGTTCATAAAAACCCGCCACAAAATCAGTTAATTTTTTTAGCGACAGTTTAGTAAATCGTCTCTAATCAATGAATATGTTGTAGTTTATGGTAGTGATTTGCATCACTTATTACTCACGAATGATAGAGATCCTGTGAGCCTAGAAAAGGCTATAGGACTGAATGAATTGAATCGGTATGAGTTAGCCATGAGGGATGAGATCTATTCCCTCTGTGTTTCCAGAACGGGGGAGCTATTGGAAAGGCTTATTGGGAAGAAATTCCTTAAAAACAAATGGATGTATTGGCTAAAGGAGGAAGCATATGGTGAATAGAGGTACACAGAATGACTAGTCGTAGAGAGGTTTTAACAAACAGAAGGTGTGAATTTCTCTGAGATCATTTCACCAGTAGTTAAACATATGACTATTTGGATGGTACTTGGCATAGTTTTCATGTAGGGTTTGCATCTAGAATAATTGGGCATGAAGATAAAATTCATTCGCGGGGACTTAGATGAGGAAATCTATATAGATTAGCTAACTGGTTTTGAAGAGTATAAGAACCAGGACCTTGTGTGCAAGTTGAAGTAGATCCTTTACGGTTTGAAGTAGGTGCAAAGGAAGTGGAACTAAAAGGTTAATACCTTTATGGATAAGTGAAATTTCATCCTAAGGAATATTGATTATTGTTGTTACTGGAAGGTGTACGATGATGGGATCTTCATCATTATACCTCTCTATATTGACGACATGCTTATTTATGGTCCGGTAAAGTAGAGGATTGATGAGTTAGAAATTGAATTGTCTGGAAGACTTGAAATGAGGGATCTTGGCCTGGATAAATGAATTTTGGGGATGTGGATTTTGAAAGACTTAACTTCCAATACCTAAGTCAATGAGACTACATTTGGAAGGTGGTGGAACACTTCGGCATGAGCAAGGAGAAATCAATAACTACACCCCTAGATGTACATTTCAAGTTGAGCAAAGAGAAAGGACTACAAATGGTAATAGAGGTGGAGTACACAACAAAGGTTCATTATGCATCAACAATTAGAAGCTCGGTGTATTGAAGGACCCCGGGACACCCTGAGAGGGGAGGGGTGAATCAGGGTGACCACTTTTTCTTTTTAAAGTGATGGATCTTGTTCCCACGTTGGTAGGAACTTGTTGAACCTGTATAAAGATTCACATGCACAGAGAAGACACAGCCCTTTTTACTTGGTTCACCACTAAGGGCTACATCCAAGGAGTATACGCCGACAGGTTGTCGGTCGTACCAAAAACCACTATGCTTCACTAGCTGTAGATTACACAAGTTCGGGTATAGACACTCTGTCCCAGGCTCACTGCCTTTACAATTGTTCAGGGATAGCTCACTGCGTCCCTCGGGTCACTCCCGTTGACTCCCCCTGGCTCACTGCCGTTGGTGAAGTCCCACTCAGTTTATAGACGTGATGGTCTCTTCAATTGAAAGTCATGAGGTTAATTGTCTCCTATTCAGCCTGAGACTTTGCTTGCATCGGTGTCCTGAGTTTAATGCTCTGTTAAGATCCAAATTCCAACCACTGAGGAAAAACCCCTTTTTCCCTTGTTCACAGGGCAAACAACCTTTGGAAAAAGGTCTTCGCAAAGTACTCTACTTCGCGTGGCTCCCAATTTTGAAAAGCTCAAACAAGACTTCACAAAGCCCCTTCCATTTCACGAAGCTCAATCGTGAAGCTCAATCGCGAAGCACTCTCGCGATGCTCCAGCCTTCGCAATGCTCGGCAATCGCGAAGCTCCTGCCTCTTCGCGATGCTCACTGAGCCAACGTGGGGCGCACGTCTTTCGTGGAGCCAGAATAGCCGCCGCGAAGCTCCTCTTTCGCGAAGCACGCAGCCTTCGCGAGAGACCTTTGTGAACCGAGAGCAAAGGACTTTCTCTGAAATTCTCTTGAGGGGGTCGGCCTCTATTTATAGGCGATTCCACCGACCCTTGTCCCTTCCACGCGAAGTCAACGCCACGTCATCTCAAATCGCGAAGCTCCAAAGTTTCTGCCAGAAAACTGTCCAAATCGCGAAGCTCCACGCCAATCTTCCGTTCGCAGAGTTTGACGTAGTCGCGAAGAATCACCGTCAACATACCTTCGTGACAGCTCCACGAAGCTCCCTTCACGAAGCCCAACATTCCTTCGCACCTTCGCCGTGAAGCTCCCTCGCAAATCCCTTCATCGCCGCGAAGCTCTTCAACTCTGTCGTTCGCGAAGCTTTGATGTAATCGCGAACACTCACCGCCTCCATTCTTCTAGTCTTCGCAATTTCCAAACCATGCATCCTCTCTTTGCGAAATTCATGCCTTTGCCATATAAAAAAATGATCTTCATGGAAATCCTATTTTCGCGATGCTCACCAATTTCCAGATTTTGGACCCCAAAAATTTGGCAAACACTGGGAAACGACGCCACCTTCAATACTGTTGTCTGCTTGAAAGGTATGATCTCTTTGCTGGTACACGAGCCGAGCTTCCATTGAGGATTGACAAAAAACACAAACCACACTCCAAATTGTGCATAGAAGACCATGGTTCCAACAATCTCCCCCTTTGGGTTTTTTGGCAATCAGAAGAAACATTCCATAGATCTCCATTAATGTGAAAACCAAAAACCGCAGGAATCAACCCAGCCAACACTCTAAGTCTACGTGAGCAATGCTCGGTGTAGAAAACAAGAGAGGAGACTTGAATTGGGTTCCACTGTTTTTCCTTCTCATTCTTCTCATCATAGAAGTTTTCCTGAATGTTTTCTTCTCCTTTCTCCCCCATTGACAATAAATCCAAAGACCAGTACAATTTTTCACGGGCAGCTCTAACTATACTCCCCTAGATAGTATCTCCCCCATAACCCTGCATCATATCCATAAATAGATTAAAACATTTATAACAAATTGGGATAGGGGTACTCTGTATCCTCCTTATGCACTGGGAGGTGGTCGAACACCGAGGTTCAACCGATGCTTCTCAAACACAGCCGCTGATAGTGGCTTTGTCAGGATATCAGCCACTTGTTCATCTGTTCCCACATGATCCAATCTAATCACGCTTTGCTCAACTTTCTCTTTGATAAAGTGATACCGGATTTCAATGTGTTTTGTACGAGAATGTTGAATAGGATTCTTCGTAAGATCAATTGCGCTCTTATTGTCACAGTAAATCACCATTGGTTGCATCACCTCATCGCCAATGTCAGTTAATTGCTGCTTCATCCATAGCAGTTGAGTGCAGGCCTTTGTGGTAGAGATATATTCGGCTTCAGCAGTACTAAGAGAAGTACTTTCTTGTTTTTTTCTCAACCAGCCAACACATTTCTGCCCAATATAGAAAGCTCCACCACTAGTGGACTTCCTGTCTACTACATCACCAGCCCAGTCAGCATCAGAAAACGCTGATAATTCACTGTCCCTGCCTGCAGCAAAAAATAATCCGAAGTTATGTGTACCTTGAATGTACCTCATGATTCTTTTTACTGCTGCCAGATGTTCCTCCTTTGGATTACTCTGAAAGCGGGCCGCAAGGCATGTTGCAAAGACAATATCTGGCCTTGTCGCTGTCAGGTACAGCAGGCTTCCAATGATCCTCCTATATATGGTGGGATCAACAGAGTTCCCATCCTCATGCTTTCCAAGTTTAGTTCCAACTGCAATCGGAGTTGACATTGGTTTGGAGTCTTGCATATTGAACTTCTTCAGTAACTCTCTTGCATATTTTTCCTGAGAAATGAAAGTGTATTCCTTCTTTTGAATCACTTGCAGCCCCAAGAAATATGTGAGCTCCCCGATCATAGACATTTCAAATTCGGATTTCATGTGGTTGGCAAATTCATCCACTGATTTCTGCCTGCTGCCACCAAATATGATATCATCAACGTAGACAAGAACCATGAATTGATCTTTTGGAGAATTCTTCACATAGAGATTGTGATCAACTCCTCCTCTTTTGAATTCCAACTTCTTGAGATATGAGTCCAGCCGTGAGTACCATGCCCGTGGTGCCTGCTTCAAACCATATAAATCTTTCTTCAGTTTACAGACCTTTGTTTCATCAGGACCCAAAACAAAGCCCACTGGTTGTTCAATGTAGACTTCTTCTTCGAGTACACCATTCAAGAATGTTGTCTTGACATCCATTTGATATACTTTATATCCTATTTGGAGTGCCATGGCAAGGAAAATCCTGATTGACTTCAGTCTATCCACTGGAGCAAAGGTTTCTTCAACATCAATGCCTTCAATCTAGGAGTATCCTTTACATACCAGTCGTGCCTTGTTTCTGATGACACTTCCATGCTCATCAAACTTATTTTTGAAGATCCATTTGGTACCAATAACATTGTGACCTTCGGGTCTCTAGACAAGATCCCATGTCTGATTCTTGTCAATCTGATCTAATTCATCATTCATGGCTTTCACCCAAGACTTATCTTTTGCAGCTTCTTCAAATGAGGATGGCTCTACAACTGATAGAAATGCAGATTGCGTGGTATTCCTCATCCTTCTTGTTTGAGTGGGTGCACTCCTGTCCCCAATTATGTTGGATGGATCAATCTCAGCTCTTCTATTTCTACTGTGAGGTTCAGCAGCATTTTCTTCAGCCATAGTTTCTTCTTCAGATTCTTCTTCTGAGTCAACATCATGATGTGACAGCTGAGTGTTTTGAACAACTTCATCTATTTCTGCACTTGTATTTTCTTCACGTTCACATTCTTCCTGACTTTCTATCACATCAGTATATGATTTCCTTGAAGCATTTTTGGTTTTCTCTTCAATTATCTTAACATCACTGCTTTCCACAATTCTTCCCAAACGCTTGTTGAAACATTTATAGGCTTTGTTGTTCATTGAGTAACCAAGGAAAATTCCTTCATCTGCATTGTCACCATATTTCCCTTGATTTCCTTCTTTGTTCCTGATGAAGCATTTACTTCCAAAGACACGAAATTATTTTAGAGAAGGCTTCCGTCCATGCCACAATTCATATGGTGTCTTCGTCTCACCCATATAAAGTCCTGTTCGATTCTGAATGTACACTGCAGCTTGAACAGCCTCTTTCCAGTAATGTCGTGGAATACGACTCTCAATCAGCATAGTTCGTGCCATGTTGTTCACCTGTCAATTCCTACGTTCAACAACTCCATTTTGTTGTGGAGTTCTCACAGCAGCTACCTCATGCTGTATCCCATGCTTCTCTAGATAATTCTCAAATTCAATGGATGTGTATTCTCCTCCATTGTCAGATCGCAACACTTTGATTGTTCGTCCAGTATCATTCTCGGCGATTCGCCGATATGTTTTCATGCAGTCAAGGACTTGTCTTTTCCTGTGAATGACCATCACACATGCCATTCTACTGTAATCATCTATGAAAAGGACAAAGTACCTCTCTCCATGAGTTTCGGTAACATTTATTGGCCCACAAACATCTGTATGAATCAGATCAAGAAGGTGAGACGCTCTTTTCTTCTTTGGTCGATATGAACTGCAGACCAGCTTCCCACGCATACAAGCATCACAAGATTTTTCACGCTCACGCTTCAGGTTGGGAATGTCCATGACAATTCTCAATTTTGATATTTTCTCCATGTCTTTTTGATTGATGTGTCCCAGTCTCCGATGCCACAAATTGTTTTCTTCTTCAATATTCATGTAACATACATTTTCTTCACTATCAACTTGATACAAGTTGCCTTCTGTTCTGCATCCCTTCATAAGAGAATTGCCAGTCTTTCCCTTGATAGTGCAGCCTTTCTGATTAAACGTGACTATAAGTCCTGAGTCATAGAGTTGACTCATGCTGAGGAGATTATGACGTAGGCCATCTACGTAAAGGACTTCAGTCTTCTTTAGCTCTCCATTAGCTAATTCGGTACTTCCACTCCCTTTGATTTTCAGAGCCCCATCATTACCAAATCTTACTGTACCATCGACATTCCTTATGATATTCGTCAGTAGGCTGGCATTACCTGTCATATGAGATGAACAACCGCTATCCAAAATCCAGGTACTGTTGTTCTTTGTAGCTTTGAGGGCCACCTCTGCAAGGTTGGATTTCTCAATCTTCTTCCTTTCCTTCCATGAGACATTAGACCGAGTATAAAGAACTGATGGTCTTTCAATTATCTCTTCTGCATACTCAGGTTCTTCATAGTCAAAGTCTTCTTTGAGAGGCGAAAACCTGTTTGAAAGAGCAACACTATCTTGCTGACGAGACTCGACTTATCTTGACCTTCGGTATGAGGTGTCCATGTCCCTTCTCTGCCTGCAATTAGCGGCCTTATGGCCAAAATTAGAACAACAAAAACAATATCCATAGAAATTATTTCTTCTATAAGAATTAGGATATGAAATTGTTCTCCTTTGTTGAGCTTCTATATCTTCTCCATTCAGATAGCTTCTTGCCTCTTCACAATATGACATGGTATGGCCCAGATAGCCACAGAACTGACACTTCATGAGAGGAAATGTCTTCTCACTTGAATTTCTCCTCATAACTTCTTCCTTGGGAGAATAATAAGACTGTCTGTCATTTCTGAATGTTTGAGGATAATTTGTGGGTCCCCTTTTAGTTTGGAATGAGGATTCCTTTTTCGGAATTCTAGGCAACGTTTCAGCATGGTCAACTTTCATCTTATCTTTCTTTTGGGTCTTTTCACTTCTAGCAGTTGATGTCTCAGCCTCACAGCCAATTCCACTCTTTCCCATGCAAGCGGGTCTTTGATTACTCAAGATTTTTTCAACCCCATCCGAACCACACTTGGCTCTTGCTAGTAATTCTGCATCTGAGAATCTTCCAAACTGATTTTTCTTCCTCGATTCTTTTGGAACTGATTCAGTCTCCAGTTTACTCCTTAGAGTAACTACTTCCTCCTCTAGACCATCAGTAGTTTTGGATTTTTCATCCAGTCTGGAGGTGAGGTCATTGATGACCTTAGCCTGCTCTTCAATTCTCAGCTTCAGATCTACTACATCATCATTACTTTCAATTATTTTAGACTATACCATCACAAATTCTTCCATTTGTTCAATTTAAGCTTCAAGTTGATCAACATATTCAGTTGATTCTTCTACAATTGATTTCCACTTATTGCAACTCTTACATTTAATCTTGAGCTTACTAACCGCATCCTTAAGTTGCATCTCAGGATCTGCACAAGTTCGCAGTTGTTTTTCTTCTTCAGTATCTTCTGGATTTTCAACAGTGGCCATCATAGAAGCATGGTTCCCAGTTTTGAATTCTGGTTCTTCTTCATCACAGAATTCATTATCATCTTCTTCCTCTTCACAGACAAAACTCTTCCTTTGCATTTTCTTACCAGATTTGAAGTCCCCCTTTTTGAAGAACCTTATCTAAGGCTTCTTGAAGTTTTCATCCTCACTATCTTCATCATTGATCATTTTTAAACACCGATAGGCAATGTGCCCAACTTTTCCACAACGGAAACACGCGAGAGGTAACTTCCCTTTGAATTTCCCTTTCCCCTTCTGGAACTTCTTTGTAATGAGAGAAAGAATTTATTTTTCTTTGTCATCTTCACCGCTACTATCCTTTGAGATTTTCAGTTTATCCATGGCCTTGAATTCCATTTCTTTGCTCACTCGAGTCGTAGCATCTTCAGGTTTGACTCTCATTTCATATGCTACCAAACTGCTGAGTAGATCATCTAGAGAAAGTTTGGAAAGATCTCTTTCCTCAAGGGCTGACACCTTTGCATTATAAAGAGGTGGAAGTCTTCTCAGTATTTTCTTTACAATATCAATGTCTTTGATTTCTTCACCTAGACCCCGAATAGCTCCAACCACTTCAGTAATTCGATTGAAGAAAGAGTTTGCATTCTCATCTGGATGCATCTTCAGATCATCAAACCGATTGTGCAGTACTTGTAGTTTCGCCTCCTTCACTTTGCTATCACCTTCATAAATATTCTCAAGTTTATCCCACATGGATTTCGCTGAGGTGCAGTTCATCACCTTTAGGTAGATCTAATCAGAAAGGGCTGCAGTGAGTGCATTCTGTGCTTTAGCATCTGCATCAAGAAGTTTCCTGTCTATTTCAGTCATAGCAAGGCCGGTTGGATCAGTGACTTGTATTCCTTGCACAGTAGAAAAGAGAACTTCCATTCCAAGAGATCTCAGATGAGATCTCATCCTGTTCTTCCAGATCTGGAAATTTCTTCCATCGAAGGGAGGGACTCCCCTAACATTGACCGCGTTTTCCATAACGAAAACAAAGGTCTGATTCAACACCAGTAACCTTTACCCTTTGATACCACTTGAAGGACCCCGGGACACCCTGAGAGGGGAGGGGTGAATCAAGGTGACCACTTTTTCTTTTTAAAGTGATGGATCTTGTTCCCACGTTGGTAGGAACTTGTTGAACCTGTATGAAGATTCACATGCACAGAGAAGACACAGCCCTTTTTACTTGGTTCACCACTAAGGGCTACATCCAAGGAGCATACGCCGACAGGTTGTCGGTCATACCAAAAACCACTATGCTTCACTAGCTGTAGATTACACAAGTTCGGGTACAAACACTCTGTCCCAGGCTCACTGCCTTTACAATTGTTCAGGGATAGCTCACTGCGTCCCTCGGGTCACTCCCGTTGACTCCCCCTGGCTCACTGTCGTTGGTGAAGTCCCACTCAGTTTATAGACGTGATGGTCTCTTAAATTGAAAGTCATGAGGTTAATTGTCTCCTATTCAGCCTGAGACTTTGCTTGCATCGGTGTCCTGAGTTTAATGCTCTGTTAAGATCCAAATTTCAACCACTGAGGAAAAACCCCTTTTTCCCTTGTTCACAGGGCAAACAACCTTTGGAAAAAGGTCTTCGCAAAGTACCCTACTTCGCGTGGCTCCCAATTTTGAAAAGCTCAAACAAGACTTCACAAAGCCCCTGCCATTTCGCGAAGCTCAATCGCGAAGCTCAATCGCGAAGCACTCTTGCGATGCTCCAGCCTTCGCAATGCTCGGCAATCACGAAGCTCCTGCCTCTTCGCGATGCTCACTGAGCCAACGCGGGGCGCACGTCTTTCGCGGAGTCAGAATAGCCGCCGCGAAGCTCCTCTTTCGCGAAGCACGCCGCCTTCGCGAGAGACCTTTGCGAACCGAGAGCAAAGGACTTTCTCTGAAATTCTCTTGAGGGGGTCGGCCTCTATTTATAGGCGATTCCACCGACCCTCGTCCCTTCCACGCGAAGTCAACGCCACGTCATCTCAAATCGCGAAGCTCCAAAGTTTCTGCCAGAAAACTGTCCAAATCGCGAAGCTCCACGCCAATCTTTCGTTCGCAGAGTTTGACGTAGTCGCGAAGAATCACTGTCAACATACCTTCGCGACAGCGCCGCGAAGCTCCCTTCGCGAAGCCCAACATTCCTTCGCGCCTTCGCCGCGAAGCTCCCTCGCAAATCCCTTCATCGCTGCGAAGCTCTTCAACTCTGTCGTTCGCGAAGCTTTGACGTAATCGCGAAGACTCACCGCCTCCATTCTTCTGGTCTTCGCGATTTCCAAACCATGCATCCTCTCTTTGCGAAATTCATGTCTTTGCCATATAAAAACATGATCTTCATGGAAATCCTATTTTCGCGATGCTCACCAATTTCCAGATTTTGGACCCCAAAAATTTGGCAAACACTGGGAAACGACGCCACCTTCAATATTGTTGTCTGCTTGAAAGGTATGATCTCTTTGCTGGTACACGAGCCGAGCTTCCATTTAGGATTGACAAAAAACACAAACCACACTCCAAATCATGCATAGAAGACCATGGTTCCAACAATCTCCCCCTTTGGGTTTGTTGGCAATCAGAAGAAACATTCCATAGATCTCCATTAATGTGAAAACCAAAAACCGCAGGAATCAACCCAGCCAACACTCTAAGTCTACGTGAGCAATGCTCGGTGTAGAAAACAAGGGAGGAGACTTGAATTGGGTTCCACTGTTTTTCCTTCTCATTCTTCTCATCACAGAAGTTTGCCTGAATGTTTTCTTCTCCTTTCTCCCCCATTGACAATAAATCCAAAGACCAGTACAATTTTTCACGGGCAGCTCTAACCATACTCCCCTGGATAGTATCTCCCCCATAACCCTGCATCATATCCATAAATAGATTAAAACATTTATATAAAATCCTCTGATTGATGGGCTCTGTAAGTCTGGGATGGTGGACGCTGCAAATGTGATTGCCGCAGAGATGAAGTTGCTATGCAGGCCTGATAAGCTAACATACACAATTCTCATTATCGGTCACTGTATGAACGGGAGAATGTTTGATGCGATTGGCATTTTTCATGAGATGTTGGCAAATGGGTGCGCGCTAGATGATGTGACAATCAGGTTTTTGGTATCTTTCCTCCTTAAGGTTGGGATGGTTGGTGATGCTAATCAAATTGCTCTAAATGATTTTGAGCGTATGCACTTCAATGGTTCAACTCCGAGCACAGAAATTCTAGTGGCTGTTTAACTTAGGTTTTGCCAAAGGGCTATAAAGCTGAGGGCTGAAACATTGATAGAAATAGATGAATGTTTTCTTTGGGAAAACAAATCTGACATACTTGCAGCCATGAATTTGGCTTGATCCGATGGTGGCCATGTGTCGTTCCCCTCTTCGGTGGCTGGTTTCGTCAACCTGCCACTGGTAGTCTCAGATTATTTGTGGGTTTATTTTGTTCTTTCAACAGAAGGTGATGCCCGTTGTCTCCCTTAAGCTTTTGTCTGTATGGGCTGATTTCTTTGTTTCATGCTTCGTTTGACAACACTTTGCTTGTGGCACAAATTAATCATTCTTCTGTATATGGTTTTTCAGGTTGCTTATTGAAAAAGTGATTTAAAGTGTTTACAGATTAGTGATTTTGTAGAAATTTTATAGCTGAGACACTTATTGAAAGTTTCTTTGTTTGATTTGTTTTCTCCCAGGTATTCAGGGCAGTGGGCTGCCTTCTCAGAGCGATCCTTGATTAGGGTTTGAATTATGGATCTCTGCGCTGTTCATCTAGGCTGGATGATTTGAAGGGTAAGGTATTATCTGGACTTTATTTGTATATGATTAATTTTCATTGTGAGCATAATTATAGTTTGATAAGTTGTTTAATGTTTGTTTCAGTGAAGAATGACTATGATATCATAATTATAAAAATTAAAAAGTATTTGATCTTATTTTTTTATTATTAATAAAGTAATTTGAATTACATGACATCATAGATTAAAAAATAAGATCATATTTCATTATTTTATCAAAATAATTATATTTTATTATATTATGATCATTTCGCAAAGTTTCCAATGACAGGATTATTGTCCTCTTGAAGGCCAATGTAACCGAATTTCACCCCATTGTGGGGATCTAGATATTTTTTTTTTTTGCAAGACCTTGTTTAAAAACGTGGGTAATTTGTGGTGTTGCTGGAGATGTGGCTGACATGACTTGTCGTTGTTGAGTGTGCCTTCCCAAGTTGTTGATGACTTGCACTAAGAGAGTACACACAAAAAAAATAGGAGGCTTTCACAACACAAGCAATAGGAAAATAGATCATAATCATTGTCATATTCATGATGAATATAATGCAACAGCTCGAACTAAACAGATGCCCATGAATGTAAACCCAAATTAAACTCGTTGACTAGCAGACGTAGATTCATACACCAAGACACCTTTGACGATCATCACCT
Organism: Viscum album; assembly: GCA_963277665.1. NCBI lineage: Eukaryota > Viridiplantae > Streptophyta > Magnoliopsida > Santalales > Viscaceae > Viscum > Viscum album. The sequence continues at coordinate 128,423,912 of OY728134.1, read as the reverse complement.
GGTCTACTTTCCCAAGTTGTTGATGACTTGTAATGTATGATGGTTGTGATGTTTTATGTAAAATTTGTGTTGTTGATGATCATTATTTATTCAGGATAATCATTTCCAAAGGAGTTCTTTGATGCCCCAGCACTAGTTTCTAGACCGTGAGGATCAGGAACACCCTTCAGGATATACCATGACCTGGGTCGGGTGTCAAGTTGGATGGAAGGCTGTGTCGGTTCATGAAAAACCGGTATCATACAAGGTTTTTACCTTTCTTTGGGTCTTGTTATTTCAAAAAGTCTAGATATATAGAAGCTAGGATTGTTAGGAATTGAGGTTTTGGTTATGGGTGGGGTGTCTGGACAACACAACTCATGAAAGATCTTGGGTTACCATGGGATGTTTGGGATTTGGTTTGACTCCTCTATAAGGTGTAATGCACGGGATACAAACTGGTCATGGGCACTAAGGTAGGGTGGGTGGTTTAAATTATTGATTGAGTTGTTTTTATTTTATTGTGATTATGTGAGTGTCTTGTCATGTTTATTTGATTCTCCATGGATTGATGTATTGATGGTTTATTCCTTGTTTTTTTTGACATGTGTAGAATTACACCTCCTCTGTGACTTCCAGTACATTCATGGGAGGGTGCTAGAGAGAGTTCTCCATCACTGGTTGATCATAGATTCATAGAGGTGGTGGTTTGGGCTTTCCAATCCCTAGATCAGGGAGCAGGCTCTATCCCTTCTTAGGTTAAGGAATAAGTATAACTAAGTCCAAAAAAGGATCAGGCTTAAGAGTTTATTAAGCATAATCCCCCTTCCTTTTAGGGAAGCACTAACCCCTAGGAAGTGTAGGATTGGGTGGAGAAAATTGAGAGGATATTTAAGTTCATCAGGGATCCTGAATCTATTAAGGTAAAGTGTGTTGCATTTTTGTTATAAGGCCCCAGTCGTAAGTGGTGGGAGTCAGTGGTTCAGGTAAGGAAGTATGAGTAAATGGGATAAGACTTCAAGGCCTTCTTCACCAAGTAGTACTACCCTGAGACATTATCCTTTGCCAAGACCTATGAATTTCTTGACCTCTATCTTGGAGAGAATTTAGTGTTGGAGTATGTCGGTCGCTTCGTGGAGCTAGTCCTCTTCTCTCCCAAGATATTTTTCAATGAGAAGTTGAAATCCCATTGATTCAAAATGGGGTTGCAGCTAGACATTCGATTTCATGTCTTCTTGTTTAAGTTGAAGACCTATACTGAGGTTGTTAAACAAGATTTGATGGTGGAGATCGACCGAGTCGGTATGTTAGGATTGTCTGGGATGCTTCCAGTGTTGTGCCATAGTGGGTTTGGCTTGTCTGAAAATAAAAAGGAAGAATGAGGAGTAAGGAAAGAAGGGTGGTAGTAGCTTTGGATATTCACCTTAACCGCCTTCATCAGTAGCTGTAGGTGGTTGATCTCTTGTGTTCCATCGGCGTGGGAGATCAGGACATGCATGTTCCACATGCCTGGACCCACTCAGGTAATTTTATCTCTATGGGTGCATGGTCTATCTGCAATGGGTTTTTAAGGTTTCACCTCCTTCTTAGAGTAGTGTAGGATCAATGACTTCTAGGGGAACAACAACTAAGTCTGATATATCTGGGGCTATGGGGTTACATCTGGTGGATGTGGTGGCAAGGAAATATTTTCTTTTGGGCGAATAAAACTTAAGGTAGAGTCGCAGGCTGGTAGTCAACTACATACACTGATGAAGATGAAGCACCTACATATTATGGACCATGCACCTATGCAATTTGATGTAGGCCCTGCAAAAAATCGAGGTATTGTTCTTGTTGCATCATCCATAGTAAATTCTTTATTCAATATAGGTTCTTCTCACTCATTCATATCCACTCACCTGGCGTACTTGTTGAAACTCCCGACCAAGATTATGTCATATTCCATGGAGCTAGTTATGCCTCTCACTATAATAAAAGAGTGGAGTTTCTGATTCCCATCTTATGTTGTCTCCTTTTCAGAGGTTGAGCTGAAATGGAATTTCATTATCCTTGAGATGAACCTCTTTGAAATGCTCTTATGGATAGATTAGATGACATTATCTAGTGTCCACATCGAATGCTATCGTCAGTGGATGACTTTCAGAGCCCCTTATGGGAGAACTCAAGTTTTTTAGAGAGAATGGTATTCATGGTCAAGATAAGCTAGACCTCCACTTCCTGAGCTAGGTTGTCTTACTTATGAGGTATCCTCACTCTTATTGGAGGATGATGGGGAAGGCTTAGAGAGCAGATTACATTATGTGGTGAGTGAGTTCCCTGAGATATTCTTAGAGGATTTATTAAGTTTACCTCCTAAACGAGATGTAGAATTAACCATCGATTTGGCACCGGGGAAACAATCAATATCTCTTCCCTTATATCGCGTGGACCCCACTGAGTTGATGGAGTTAAAGATATAGTTGAGCGATTTGGAATCCAAAGGGTTCATTCATCCAAGAACCTCTCCTTGGGCTACTCCAATGTTTTTTAAGAAATTTAGTGGATCACTTCGGCTCTGTATCGATTACCAGAAGCTAGATTGTTTCACGAAGTAGGTTTGACCATTTTGAGTATTTGGTGATGTCATTCGAATTGAAAAATTCTCCCATGGTTTTCATGGATCTTATGAACTGAGAGTTATATATATACCTAAACTCTTTTGTTGTGGTGTTTGTAGATGAAATACCGGTCTATTTGAGATTAGAGGAGGAGCATGGGCAATATTTGAGGATTATTTTGGGAACACTGTGAGGTCACCGTTATTATGCCAAATTTTCAAAGTGTAGTTTCTAGATCTGGGAAGTTAATTTTTTGGGACATGTGATCTTGGAACATGGGGTTTCAATTGACTTAGAAAATTTTAAGGTAGTTATGTCATGGGAAGAGTTGATGACTGTCTTTCAAATTAAGAGTTTTTTGGGTTTGGAAGAGTATTACTGATTATTCATTATAGACTTCTCTTGATTTTCCTCACCAATGACACCCTCACCCAAAAAGGGTTGAAGTTATTATGGAATCAATAATTCCAAGTATCCTTTGAGGAGTTTAAGTGGTGTTTGACCACAACCCCTATCTTGATCTTACCTGAGGTTAGACAAGGTTATGTGTTCTATTGAGATGCTTCGAGTACAGTTTTGGGTTTCATGATTATGTAGTGTAACCATTTGGTGACGTATGGATTCTGCCAACTCCGACAACATGAAAAGAATCACCCTACCCATGAACTTGAGCTTGTGATAATGATACATATCCATAAACCCCAACATCACTATCTTTTTAGTGAGAAGTTTATGGTTTACTTGTATAAAAAAATTTGAGTTATATCTTCTCCCAGAAGGAAGGTAGAGACGATGGATGAAGTACCTATAGGGGTTCGACTTCGATATTGTCTACACCCCAGGTAGATGAAATGTAGTTATTGATGCCTTGATCAGGAAGTTGTCATCCTAGGCTCTAGAGGAGTCTAGTGATGAATGGGATCTAATGGATATTTTCACTCAGATGCACCTAGAGGCCAAGGAATGGAGTGGAGGTATGTTTTTGTCAAGTGTGTAGTCAACACCTTTTCTTTTTAGAGATGATTGATCTCACTGTGATTCACTGTTTTATTTCACCCTTACACCGTTGTATTAAACTAGTTTTATAATGAAAATTACAAAAAATAATAACAAATTTCACTTAAAATTTAATTCAATTATTTGATGTTTATCCCTTTTAAAATGTAAATTATACTTGTTTTGATGATTTCATTGTAGTAGGAGATGATTTGGAGGGATAGAGATGATGTGGAAGGAAAATGGGTCAAACTGCATGGAATCCCATGAACAATTCTCCACTATTTTGCTTGTTCCATGAAATTCGTGCATAAAAATGGGCTGAAAATTTTTAATATGATCCAAAACTCCATGGGATACAACTCATGTCAAGACACCCAATCCCAATTCATCCATATGGTGGCTCATATGAACTGATCTATCCAGGGGACCAAATCTACACGAATTCAAAAGTTAGGTTCGATATTTTGAAAATATATCCAAATATAGATGTCTAATGTCCAAAAAATTTGACATGGAGATATTTAAGAGGCCTTCCATCAACTCTCCTCTTTTTTGAAGTCGGGATATGGCCTTTTACCTAGTAAAAAATAGAGATGTAAGTGGTATAACCAAAATCGAGTGCCCAAAATCACTTCTCATTTTGGCTATAAAAGGGCGCACTATGGGCACCTCATTTGCAAGTTCAACTAGAAGGAAAGTCGCTGCTATTTTGGAGTTACAGAGGATTCCTATCCTAATCCTAGAATTTATGGAGGCCCCTATCCTCATAGGGGTATCTAGGATGAAGAATTAGATCCACCTGGGCTTCCTCCTCCTCTCGATGTTGGGCTAAACAGTGGGTGTTCATTTTGAGGGAGTTACACATCTTGTAAAGGGAGTTCCAGAACTTGCAATGCTACTAGTTTGATGCATTTTGGGTTTTAAAACATTTCATTCAGAATTATCTTACTTTGATTCATGTTTTAATTATTATTTTGATTAAACCTAATGGAATTCTCCTTACTTGTAACTGATTGGTATGAAATTTTGAGTGTGTGACTTGTGTTGTTCCGATTGGACAACACAAGAATCCTTTTATTCCCCAATTATTTGAGATTTCAATTTTCTTTGGAAGTTATTATACAATTAATCGGGATTTCGATTAATTTCAACCAAAGACATACTTCAAAACTTAATTAATATATAAGAGATATGAACTTTAGATGTGTGTAGTAAACTCAAAATGAACCCTTTTTAACTTATTTTTCAAAATACACTTGGTTTTTCAATTATTAAACTCTTTAAATTAAGGCATTTTATTTTTAAAAATGTTTTCAAAACCACCCCCAATTTTAGTCTTTTTCATTAAAAATACACACTTTAAACCCCCAACGCTCATTGGGAGATGACCTAGGTTCTTACCTAGACTATAAATAAACTTTAAAAATATATCAATTTGATGTTTCATGATAACTCATTCAAATTTTGGCACTGTTTTCGGTGAGTGATTCAGTTTTTAGTGTGTATTTTTTATTAGATATTTGTAAATTTTCTAAATATTTATTTGTTTTATCTTCTACCTTTACATATACTTTTGTGTTCTGATTTATTTATTGTGTAGGTTCTGTGAATTATACATTATACTCCATAAGATTTACCTCTTTTCAAACCCGAATTAGAGAGGATCCTACGTCAATGACACTGAGACATACAAGACAACCCTTTGAAGGAGGACGCACCACATCTTGCTAATTTTATAAAACCCTTTTCATTTGGAACCAAACTAGAAATTGGACATAACTTGTATAATATGGCTAAAAATAATATGACACTAAAATAACTAACCTCTTTTGATGTTGATTCCAACCCACTTATATTCAAATTCAAGGTGAAACGCCAAACTTTGAACAAAAATCCAGTCTAATTCACTTATTTCCAAGATTTCATGGACTTGCTGGAGAACAAGTAAAGCTTAGGGTGTTACCTTTTTCATTAGAAGACACTGCAAACAATTGGTTGTATTATGTTAATTACCCTATTAGAGTTTGGGCTGACATGAAACGCCTTTTTCTTGAAAAATATTTCCCAAACTCTTGAACATGAACAATAAGGAAAGAAATTTGTGGGATTAGACAATCACATGAGAAAACACTTCCTAAATATTGTGAAAGATTTAAAAGGCTTTGTTAAAGTTTCTCACACCACCAAATAAGTGACCAACTTTTAATATAGTTTTTTTATGAAGGTTTAATTCATATTGATCGAAACATGATTGATGATGCTGAAAGTGGTGCACTAGTTGATAAAACCCAATCGCTATAAGAAACCTCATTGAGAACATGGCATAGAACACTCCACAATTCAGTTCAAGGTCTAGTGTACCCATTCGAGGTGTCCATGAGGTAGAAAGAACTTAATTTGAGAAGAAGGTGGACACAAAGTTTGAGTAGGTAAGTACTCTTCTTCGACAAATTACTCTTTCCCAAGGGAAATCCCAATCTCCACCTCCCATCCATTGTGGTATCTGTTCTTCTAACACCCATTATTCTAACCAATGCCCTCAACTGAGAGAAAATTTTGAGAGTTGTGAGACAATCTTCCCAAGACACCCCTATAACCAACCCATTAGAAAAGAACCTTATTATCCATCTAACCCTAGTTGGAAAGACAACCAAACCTATAGGAAATGGGGTATTCAAACTAACCTCACCAAACATAGAACCAACTAGGGCAGAGTAGTCGTCTACCACCACCACTCATAAATCCTAAACCACCACAAAGGCCTTACCAACAACCCCTGCAAAACTCAAGACTAGACTAGAAGACATGATGAAAAAAATGGCTGAAAATAATATCCAATTCCAAAAAACCATCAAAGCATCCATACAAGACCTAAAACCCCAATTAGGCCAACTTTCCAACTTTGTGGGGGGAAATTCAAAGTCATGGGTCGGGTAAACTACCCTCTCAACCACCAATAACCCTAGGGATAAGAGAAATGTTAGTGTCATCAACCTTAAAAGTGGAACACAACTTAAAATCCAAATAACCCCTCCATTAGATTCATATCCTCCTAAGGAAACCACCATCCCAACCACTGAGAATGATCCAAGAAAGGAAAAACCTTGTCTATAGAAAAATCCCCATAAAGGAAAGAGTGTGTCTATTGATGAGCCGTCTAGCCCAACCATTCATTTTCCATTTCCCCAAAGGTCTAACCAATCAAGAAAACAAAAAGAAACTGAACTTTATAAAGAAATCTTGTAAACTTTCAAATAAGTGTAGGTTAACATCCCATTGATTGATGTCGTGAAGAAAATTCCAAGATATACCAAGTTTCTAAAGGAGATGTGTACACATAAAAGGTGACTTTGAGGTGATGAGAAGGTGAGCTTAGGGAGGAATGTCTCAACATTGATAAGTCCATCACTTACTACCAAATGCAATGATCCTGGAACATTCTCAATTCCATGCACCATAGGGGATTATTTATTTTCCAATGCTATGTTTGATTTGTGTTCTTCTATAAATGTGAAGTCTCACTCTATTTTATCTTCAATGTGGGTTGGGGAACTGAATCCCATTGGAATTATTGTTCAACTAGAAAACTGGAGTACAACACACCCCACTGGTGTGTTAAAGGTTGTTCTTGTGTGAGTGAAATTTTTATTTTTTCCTATTGATTTTTATGTGCTTAAAATGGAAGATGATAGGATAGATGGACATGCCCTAATTATATTAGGTAAGCCTGTCTTAAAAACCACCAAAACCATAATTAATGTCAATAATGGTACATTTTCTATGGAGTTTGGTGGTGACATTGTCCACTTTAACATCCTTGATGTCATGAGGCACCCCTTGGAAGAACATTCCTCACTTTTGGTTAATTCTATTGATGTACTCCCTTCCTCTGAAAAAACTTATTTTCTTTCCCCTAATCCCCTTTCTGAGTTTTCATCATTGATAGATATGCTAGGAAATTAAGCATGCATAGAATGTTGTATCGGTTTAGAAAAATTCCATGCATGTTCGTTGATTGACGATTTCTTTAGTACTGAGGATCCCATGACCATCGATGATATTGCTAATCATGTAAAATCTTATTCATAATATGAGAATGTTACTATTGACCAGTTAGATGAGATCATTGACCTACCACTTACACATTCACCCCCGTCAATTCAAATTCCACCTTAATTGGAACTTAAACAACTATATAAAATTTTAAAATATTTTTATCTTGAGAATGGAAATAAGATGTATGTCATCATTGCTAGTTCACTCCCTCCAGAGTATGAATTGCGACTGCTTGAACTTTTGGTGGAGTATAAAAGAGATTTAGGATGGACACTTGTTGACATTCTTGGTATTATCCCATCAATTTTCACACATCATATATTGTTAAATGATGAAGTTAAACCCACGAGGCAGACACAACATCGACTGAACCCAAACCTCTTAGTTGTCATTAAAAAGGAGATAACAAAATTATTGGTTGTTGGAATCATTTACCCCATCTAAAGCCAATGAGTTGGTCTAGTGCAAGTTGTTTCTAAAAAATTGTTCTTACTGTAATTAAAAATGAAAATAATGAATTGGTTCCAACCTATATGCAGAATAGTTTGTGTGTCTTCATAGATTATCGCCGGCTAAACCAACACACTAGGAAGGACCATTTCCTATTACCATTCATTGACCGGGTGTTGGAGAGGCTAGCAGGGAAGTCCCATTATTTTTTCATTGATGAGTATTCTAGATACTTTCATATCCATATTTCCCCTAAGGATCGGGAAAATACAACCTTTACTTGCCCCTTTGACACATTTTCCTATAGGAGGATGTCATTTGGTATGTGCAATGCTTCATGTACTTTACAATGATTCATGGTTAGTATTTTTTTGGATTACTTGTAGAATTGTGTGAAGTATTCATTGACCGGATGTTGGAGAGGCTAGCAGGGAAGTACCATTATTTTTTCATTGATGAGTATTCTAGATACTTTCATATCCATATTTCCCCTAAGGATCGGGAAAATAAAACCATTACTTGCCCCTTTGACACATTTTCCTATAGGAGGATGTCATTTGGTATATGCAATGTTTTAGGTACTTTACAATGATTCATGGTTAGTATTTTTTTGGATTACCTGTAGAATTGTGTGAAGTATTCATGGATGATTTTACTATTTATGGCTCCTCTTTTGATGAATGCTTGAGTAGTCTTGGTTCTATCCTAAGTCACTGTATTGAAAATAACCTTATATTAAATTACAAGAAATGTCATTTGATGGTGTAAAAAGTTATAGTACTTGGGCATGTCATTTCTGGGGATGGTATCTAAGTTGATAAATAAAAAGTGGATGTCATTTCTTCCCTACCATTCCAAAAAAAATTGTGGTATGTGTGGTATTTCTTAGGTCATGCTGAATTTTACTGTCGTTTTATTGATGACTTTAGTAAGATTGCACTCCCCTCTCCCACTTACTCCAAAAAGAAAAATATTTTTTTTGATAAAGAATGTGAGGAAGATTTTAATAAATTGAAATGGGGTCTCACATCACCCTCAGTAATACCACCACCTATATGGGATCTACCATTTGAGTTTATGTGTGATGCCTCTAACTATGCAGTTGGGGTTGTCTTGTCACAATGGCTTGATCAAGCTCCACATGTCATTGCCTATGCCTCACGCACACTGGACTCTGCCTAAGAAAACTACACCACAACAGAAAAAGAATTTATTTCTATTGTTTTTACCTTGGATAAATTCATGTCATATCTTTTAGGGTCCAAAATCATTGTGTTCTCAGATCATGCAACCCTCTGGTATCTCCTCAAGAAATCGGAAGCAAAGCCACATCTCATTCACTGGATGATCTTACTTTAAAAATTTAATCTAGATATTAGGGATAAAAAAGGAGCATAGAATATGGTTGATGACCATATCAGTAGGATCCTATCATCCTTAGACATTGACTCATCCTCTTGTATTCCCATAAATGACATTTTTCCTGATAAGCAATTGTACCGCATGCATGATTCTATTCTTTTGTATGCTAAAATTGTAAATTATTTAGTAACATCTTGCATTCCTATTGATTTCAACAAAAACCAAGCTGGTCTTCTAAAACATGAGACTCGTTGGTACATTTGGGATGACTCCTTTGGAACACATGTAGCGATCAAGTCCTTAGGCGTTGTATTCCTGATAGTGAATTTCAGTTTGTCCTTATCTGCCACACTCTTGCTTGTGGGGGCCACTTTGGTCCTCAATGGATTGCTCACAAGATCCTCGATTCAGGTCTCTTTTGGCCAACATTATTTCAGGATGCTCATGATTTCTGTAAAGTTTGTCCTCACTGTCAAAGAATGAGGAATGCATCTAAAAGAAATGAAATGCCACAACAACCCTTGCTCTTTCGTGATATTTTTTATATTTGGGGCATTGACTTTATAAGTCTATTTCCCAATTCGTTTGGTAACTTGTACATTCTCCTGACAGTTGATTATGTGTAAAAATGGGTAGAGGCATGATCCATGAGGACAGATGATTCCAAGATAGTTGTAGAATTTTTTAGAACCTAAATTTTCTATAGGTTTGGATTGCCTAGATTCATTATTAGTGATCGAGGTTTTCATTTCTGCGACTGAACAATGCAAACACTTTCGTGTTAGTATGAGGCCAGGCATCGAGTGTCTATTGCATATCACCCATAGACCAATGATCAAGATAAGATATTGAATAGAGGTAAAACAAATTCTCGAAAAAATAGTTCAACCCAATAGAAAAGATTGGAGTCTTAAACTCTATGATTCATTATGGGCTTACCGTATTGCCTTTAAGACTTCCATTGGAATGTTACCTTATCGACTTTTTTTTTCATAAAGAGTTGTCACCTTTCTATCAAGATAGAGCACCAGGACTACTAGGTCATCAAACAATGCAATTATAATCTTTATGGTGCAGGTTCTCAAAGAAAGTTACAAATTCAAGAGTTGGAGGAAATGTGTAGAGATTCATATAAGAACTCCTAGATTTATAAGAAGTGAACCAAAGCTGCCCATGAACATCTCATCCTTCATCATCAATTCCACATTGGGAATAAGGTCCTCCTTTATAATTCAAGGCTGAAGTTGTATCTGGGCAAGATTCATTCCCACTGGTTTGGTCCATACGCTGTTACTAATGTTTATTCATTTGTTGTTGTTTAAGTTACAAATGAATAAACAAAACAAACCTTCACTGTCAATGAGCATCAGTTAAAGCACTTTCATGAGGCCATTTTGGATTCTCTGATGGAGGAACTCCAAGTTTAAGAAGCAAACTACCCATGACACCCACTAGGTTGTATCCTTCTCACATTATCTTTTATTATAGTGATGACACTACATACTCTATGTGTGGGGGGTGAGTATATTTCTGGGTTAATTATGAATTGTCATCATCTTTTTTCTTTCTTATCTTTTTTTTGGCTTGCTAAATATTATTGTTACCCCCTCCCCCTTTTCCCCCTCACTTTTTTTCCAGAATATTCATTTTTGATGCCCACTTAAACATGGAAAATGATGCCCACTTAATCATGGAAGTTATTGAAAATTCATGAGGAATTTCCCTATTTCATGTTTAAACTTTAAAAAAAACACTGATAGAATGTGTGTTTTGGCATGAATTTAACATTGAGGTATGACTTTTTTCTAGAAAATTGGTTGTTTGTCAATGATATAAATGGTTATATCTTTTTGAAACCTTTGTGATGAATGGTATCCTTTGTGTGAGTAATTTATGGGAAAACTGTCACTTAATATCTCCACACATCTTTTCACCCAACCATGAAGTATGAATATTTCTTATTCAATAAAAGGATAAGTTACGTTAATATTTATCATCTTTATAAAATGATTTTTCAATACGTTCATTACTTATCTGATCTTTTTCATTACCGTACCAGATTGACCTATGTGTGTGTACATGTTATTCGGCTATTGTACACTCTAAAAAAAGTAAAAAAGTAAAAAAAAAACACAAAAAATAGGGTTTTGACTTGGGTGGGTCAAAATCACTCTTTCTCGACCTTTTATCTTGTTATAACTATTACAATTAGTATCGTGGGGAGATCAAACAAGGGTTGAGAGATGAGTGTGAGATTTGTTCTAAATGAAAATTTTGAAGAAAAAAAAAACAGAAATAATAAATGAGGAAAGTGAAGAAATGTACAATATATGGGGATATCTAGGTCGTGAGTTCAAGGTTTGACTTTTAAGAATGTTTAAATGAGTGAGTCTTGAAATTTTATTACGAAAGATGTTGGGAAGGTTCGGTGTTTCCCCTCCAATAGCTCATGCACATGAAGGGATCTTTATAGGTTTGATCATCGAGATAATATGTTTCTACAACCCCCCTAAACTAGCTACTTAGGGATTTTTCTTGGTTCTTATATTATATTTTTATCGGTTTCCATTTATTCTTGCATCTCTTATCTTTCTTTCAAAGTTAAAGCATGTTTTACAATTAAATTTATTTTTTACTTTCAAAACTAGCATGTTTAATTGTATTATAATGGATATGAATGGAACACCTGGTGGGATCCTATTGGGTAAATGAACTCAAACCCTACATATATCCAATGGGTATATATAGACCATGTTTTGTTTGATTCGAGTAAAAGAAAGGCCATGTTTGGCGATAGTGGGTACTCTTGCTAGTCGCTTTCCTTTTTGGGGATAGGTGATGGGTGGTGGCATGTCAGAAGATGGTTCTCATGTCATGAGGAGGCTTGTGTTTCTTTTATTGGTCCCCTTCCCTTTTTGTTCATTTTGGTTTTTGTTTATAAATGTAAACTTAAAGTGGAGCCTTATATATGTTTCTTTTGTATAGCTTGTAATTTATGATGGTTGTGATGTTTTATATAAAATTTGTGTTATTTTTATATCATTATTTATTCAGAAAAATCATTCTCAAAGGAGTTTTTCGATGCTCAGGGACTAGTTTCCAATCCATGGGGATGGAGAATGCCCTTCAGGTCATACCATGGGTCGGGTCAAGTGTCGGGTTGGATGGAAATTTGGGTTTTTTCATTATAGTTTGGAACATTTTTCTAATGGAGATCCATGGTGTTAAAGGATACCAGTTGCAAACTTAAGTGTTTAAGGTATGATAATGGTGGTGACTACAAAATCATGGAGCTTTATAGGTTTTGATGGTGGAAGGGAATACCAGTTTATAAGACCATACAAGGTACTCTAGAACATAATGAAGTCGTGAAGATGATAAATTAAACATTAGTTAAAAAGGCAAGAAGTATGAGAATTCGTGTGGGTTTTCCCAAGGTGTTTTGGGTTGTAACGGTGAATTGTGGGGAATACTTGATCAACAAGAGTCTTTTTTCTCTATGGGGGTAGGGACTTCCAGAAGTATGTTAATTCAGAAAGAGGATTGATTTCACCTATCTCAGAGTCTTCAAATCACTCACTTATATCCAAGTTGATGCCAAGGAGAGGGACATTCTTGAGGCTAAGTCCCAATCATGTTACTTTCTGAGATATGGAGACGAAGAGTTCATTTTTTAACTCTGGGATAATAATTCTCAGAAGATTGTGAAAAGTTGAAATGTCATCTTTAATGAATAGATCTTGTGGAAGTATTAAAACTTAGATGAGGTTGTTAATGAGATAAAAGTATCATTATAGATTGAAGTTCGACTGAATGGACATCCAAAAGTTATGGATGCTCTAGAGAATTTAGGAAGTATGTCAGTATCTGGAACACCAGAATGTATGGATGTTATAGTGAATGAGATTCCAATTCTTATGGTGTTTTTAGTGTCGAAAGTACTAGAAAACTCTAATACTATGGAAGCTTGGGGTTGAACTCTAGAAGAAAGAGCCTTGTAAGTTGTAGTATCAGAAGGAGACCAATAATATGAACAGTTTTAAAGGTCTACCAGGGTAAGGTGACAATTTTAGAGGTATCACTACATGAAAATCACCAGTTTGTGGCGGATTTTTTTATTTGGAAGCAGTTTAAACCACCGCCAAATGTTTATGCAACAGTTTCAAAAAATCGCCGCTAAAGTTGGTGTCAGAATCTAATCCATAGTGGTTCCTTCCATTTGGCGATAGTTTCTATTAACCATTATAGAATGTATATTTAGCAGCAGTTTTATTCATTTTAGTGGCGGTTTTCCAGCCAAAAAAATGTTGAGGATTTAGCGGCAGTTTAAACTGCTGCCATATCCTAAATTTTTTTGACCGAAAAATGCTATAAAAACGAGAAAAAAACCACCATTAAATAATAATGACTTTATATAGCATTGGTTTTACCCACCGCTAAAAATAGACATTATATAGTGGTGGTTAAAACCACCACTAAACAATAATACGACAAGCATATTTAGCGGTGGTTTAAACCGCCACTATATGTTGCTTTTAAAAAAAAATGCAACTGCAGAATCTGTAACCCCATAATGACACTCAGCCCTGGAAGAAAACAAAAAAATAATGCATAGTGGAAACAACACATATAAACCACCACCTAAATAAATTTAGCACCATTAATAACAATATTAACATTAATTTCACAATTCATGAATAATTATATCATAACATTCAAAGTTTACCAATTCCCTTAATATTCTAGAAATTAAATAAGCACTCTGAAATAGACTATTCTGAAATTCAAGGGAAATACAGATATCCCTACTAGAAACCACAACATGGTTTTTGAATCACTAAATTAGTATTAGTTTGCCATAAGTTTGGTTTTACATCATCTCTGAATCCAAAGAGAACATTAATCACTACCCAATGAACTTTGCTCGACACCCTCTCCATCTCCGTCTTCACTTCCTGCTACTAGCACCTTCATGATAATTATATGGAAAATTAAACAGTGTTGTATATTTATATGTAAACTTAAAACCAATAAATTTTTGTGAACTAAATGATTTTTAAATTGTTTGATTTACCTGATCACCACCATCCATAGATGCAATATCATCGGGGACAAATCCAGTTGTCTTCTGATATAAATCAATCAATGCTTTCTGCAAAGCGGATATATGATCCCCATGTTCATGAATTGCTTTGCATAGAAACAAAGCCTCTCTGAGAATCTCAAGGTAGGGATTGACTACAAACAGGAGTAGATGTAGTTGTAATCCCTGATGGCCTGCTAAATACCTCATATGGTAATGGTCTCAAATCCATCTCGCACACTCGACCAGGATGCTCTTTCCCAAGGACTTGACCAACTGGGCCATCCTGGGAGACTGAGAAGGATTGCGTGAGATTGAAATTTCATAGTTCTTTAATTTTTACCTATAATGAAAATATTAGTCATATTTGAAGCAATACATATTAACACAGTGACAACTGATAATAAGTTATTATAATGAAAAATGAATTCATATCCCAACTTCTTTGGCAGAATCATTAACATAACTCTCATTATGTTTTGTATGAATATCCAACCACAGTTCTGTTCAAAAGACTTGGTGCCCTAAATTCTATGACTACATTAAACAAAGATAAATCAATAATTTAATATATGAAATAGATAATATTGTCTTATAAATATTTAAAATAATGAAATTTTTACTAGAGTTGATCGGTTTTTGGAAAAATTATTTGACCCGACAGTGTGAGGGATGATTTTCTTAGCTTGACTCGATGCATTATTCCTTGAAACATCCTGAAATAAATAATATGTAATTTAATAGTAATGTATACAATGTCATCTTCTTGTCATATGCATGTATAAATGTAAAATGAGACTAATATAATAATATATATTTAAATACCATGTGATTCTCATGTCGATGACTATCAACAAAAGCCTTCTATTTCTCTCTAGGTACCCCTTCAGGTACCTTATCATACAGTTGTTGGGTTCTTAATGAAGTATCATTAAATTCATTCCATAATCTCTATTTAAAATCCTTCTATTTCTTACCCAAATTTTTCAATGTCCACTTTTGTGCTATAAGATCGGTAATGGTAAAGTTGAAAAACATCTGTACAAAGAGATTCATTTTTAAAATATTGGAATTTAATAACATAATGACATTCAATTACACCATAATGTATTAAAATTAAATTTATTTGTGAATCAAAAACTTTATTTTTTCAAGATTGAGGAATATTCCTCCAATCAACATATGTAATCAGAAGGGTAACCGACTCCACCGCCAGCTAACCTAGAATCTGGTCAAATAATCATATAATATCATTTGTAGGGACGCCATAACAGTCAAATGGGACAATTATCTTCAATCTGTTCAGATTCCAGATATCTAAACTTTTCATATTTCTCTCCGTAGTAGCATCATTTCCATATTTTATGAAAAAACAGTTAGTAGTATAAAAAGGTGAAATAACTTTATTCATATTGGCATTTTTACCTCTTATTTTCACCCTCCAATATCCCCATGAAGAAAGAGGAGTGATGACCTACTCCCTTGCTACTCAGCCTGCTGATTAGGGAGGCGTTGGCTGATCTGTTGATGGGACATTGACGAAGGGTGTGTCAAAAGTGATGGAATGTAGGGTGTGAGAGATGGTGTAGGGGGAAAGCAGAGGGTGTCTCAGATGGTGTAGGGAGGGAGACTGATGAATCGTCATCTGTCGGTATGGTCGAGGGAACTTCAATTGTGATTCTACTGGGATTAGTAAATTATTTCCTCCTTGGAATTCCTAACATTTAATCAAATAAAATTAACTTTAGAACATATATTTCAAAAAATTAAGGCAGAAAAAATAGAAATGATAACAAATGCACAATACTAACAAACAAAATATACATAGCTAGGATAATTAATGACTTCACAAATAACATAAGTGGTTGATAAATGAATGGATGATTGCACATGCAATCATTTTTTCCTTCAATCATGTCATTTTCCTACTCCATCATTACTTTATCTACCTCATCCACCCTTGAAAGACTAATATTTTCAATATCATGATGTACAAATAAGTTGACTTCTTTCTATTGATGTGATTCAATGTCAGAGGTCAAATCTTCCACTTCATCACTCATATTACACAAGTATCTTTGTTTTACGTGAACAACTACACTCTACCCTTTGTTCATGACATCTTCCACATAATATACCATTTTCGCTTATAATGACAAGATATACGGATTATGCAATTCATGGTCACCGATATCCATCAAGCAATAAAAGTTCACAGAAGTAAATTGAAAGGAATCTCTTTTAACACCTCTGATAATATTGACCCACTTTCATTTGAATAAAACAACTGAAAAATGAATATGGTAGTTTAATTTGATAATATCGATCAACGCTCCATAGTATCCAAATTTGGAAACTATAAATATAACATTATTCTATGTTTTCAAACCCTCTTCCTGATCCACTGTACGAAATTTAAATCCACTCACATTGTAAGCATCAAACTTTCTAGCTTATTTTAGAGGAACTCGAGCCAGAGACTTCAAATCTTTTGAAAACTCAGCTCGAGTATCAATATTCATGATTTACAAAAAGTAACATACATTATTAAATTTAAAAAATATACGTGTGAACCTAATATCCATATTGATTGCAATATTTTTAAACTTACACGACGTGCAAACCATTCTATAAGCTCTTTATTAAAATCTTTTGTTATATCTTTCTCATTTTGTGTTCAGCCTCTCATCTGTCTCTTTGTTTGTATCATAAACTCTTCAATAAAAGGATCTGTAATTTCACTATTCAACAGTACATATCTATGTGTCTGTAATAATTCCATTTCTGTTAGTATAACATTTGAGCTCCTCCTAATTAATCAACTAATAACAAGAAAGATTTTTGATTTCCCATGTAGTTGAGATTGAGTCGATGTGTCATCAAAAAATCCAAATCAATTGAATGTTGTCTCAATATCATCCAAGTATCTAGAACAAAAGATAAGACAATCCTCTTCCAAATATCCTTCAGAAATAGAGCCTTCAGGTTGAGCTTTATTTTTCATGTATGATTTCAAATGCCCAAGATATCTGTGAAATAAAATAAATAAAACATAATTTTGTATTTAATTAAGTGTCAAGAATTGTTTACTTAAGATGAAAAACATATAAATAAAGTACCTGTCAATTGGATACATTCATCGATAATGTACGGGGCCTCCTAATTTAGCTTCCTCGAACAAATGCACAGTAAAATGCATCATGATAGAAAAAAAGATGGAGGAAAGATCATCTTCATTGCACAAAGTGTCAATACAAATCTCTCCTGAATGTTTTCAAACTCAAATGATTGTAGAGTTTTCTCACATAGTTGTCTGAAGAATGCGTAAAATTGGAGTACAATAGTAGTAACCTTTTCAGGTAATAATATACGCAATGACAATGGTAGTAATTGTTGTAACAAAATATGTGAATCATGACTTTTCAATTCATGTAACCTACGATGCTTTAAGTCAACACACCTTGATATGTTACTTGAATATCTATCATATACCTTCACATGTTCTAAAATTCTAAGGAATGTATATTTATCCCTATTTTTCATTGCAAAAATTATCGGAGCATACTTTCCATTACCATCTTGTCAGAGATCATGTTTTATGTTCATTGTTTGTAAGTCCGTCCGAGCATTGAGACATTCCTTTGATTTTTCATGCTCATTAAGTAATGTGGAGATAAAATTATCACAAACATTCTTCTCAATATTCACAACATCAAGATTATTCCGTAACAAATTAAATTCCCAATACGAAAGTTTGAATAATATATTTTTTTCTTCCATTGTTGCGTTCTTGTAACACCTCGAGCTTCCATGATACGTTTCTCATTCAATTATGCAATAGCATGCATTGTACGCAACTTCGAGCTCTAACACACCGCAACTAATCAAAGTAGGTGTTATGAATAGTAATACCCACCTTTTGAAATTATATAAATTTTATATTTCAAAATGGACTTCATTTTTGGATTCGGAATATCAAAATTAGCCTATGTTGAATTTTTTGTATTTTTCTGAGAACTTCCAATTTTTTATGAATAGTGAAAAATACTTAAAAAAAACCTTTTTAATCAAAATAATTTATAGTGATAAATTATACTATTGAGTGGTTTTAAAGTATAATTAGAATATATTTTTACCATTTTATCCAATGGTGTTAATTATAATTAATTTCACTTTGAAATTAGACATAAACAATGTCAATCTTTTGATATATATTGTTTCTTAAAAACACGCTATTTGTTGTGACAACGGAAATTAATTATAAAATTAATTAATGCAACTTATATGTTTGGAATTTTGTAAAATAAGCATCATTTTTGAATTCGGAATATCAATTATAGCTTAGGGTGAAATTTTGGCATTGTTCTGAAAAACTTCAATTTTTGATGAATAGTGAAACCATTATGTGGTAGTTAAAAAACTGATTTTTCGTTTAAATGAAACATTACCACTTCTGTGATTTGATTTTCAAAAATCCGACATACATGGTTCTCATTAGGAAGTAAAATGTGGTTCAATGAGATTAAAATATTTTTTTGGTGAATAGTAACTTTTAAGTTTAATTAATCACGATTAAAGGTAATTAGTAAAATTTAAGGTAAAAATGATATTATAAAAATATGAAAATACTTTTACACTTGTCCTACCCCTATTGGATGTGTCATGGCCGACCAAGACAATCCATGAGTCAACTTGGGGACCCCATGGAGCCACTTTGGTAGGAAAATGACATAAATAATTTTTATTTAAAGTTAAAATAAAAATGTCACAAACATAAGTTGTTTTACTAAAACAATTTTTAAATGGGGTTATACAAGTCATATTTTTTACTATAAATATTCATTAGAAATCTAAAAAGATTTTCTACATCATGATATTTTTTTATAATTTTTAGACACTAAATAAATTAAATTATTTATGACACCATGATGATGCAGCGATTACCTCATTAATTAACGATTTAAATAAAATGAAAAGATAATGTAAAATCCAAGGCTTACACTTGTTAAAAACCTATTGGATGAGTAGATTTAGAACCCTTATCACCTTATCCTCGAATTATATAAGTGTGAGACCTTTAAAATCCGAAACTCATTATATAATAAAGTAACATTTCATTACTTTCCAAGAGTGCCCATCCTCTCCACTTATAAAAGGCCCCTACCACTACCACCTTACTCACACTTTCAAAGCCTTTTGGCTCGGCCAAACTCTGCCCAAAATACTCTCCCAACTTCTCTCCCTTACTCCTAGAAGCCTCACTTTGGGCAGAATTCTTCCCAAGGAAGCCTTTGGCTCAAATCAAAAGAGTTACCAGATTTTAAGGTAATGTCTTCTCTTGTGTTATTTTGTTTTATTTTACTTATCCAACCCCCTAAACTCTTTTTATTCATTTCTTTTGTAACAACATAAGTATCCTCAATATACTAGGATGTTGTTATAAGAATTATTCGAGCTACACTTACACACACCTACATCTAATGGTTAAAGAACATACTGTTTCTGTAGATGACGAATTTCTGCCTCACGAAACGATGATTGTTCAACACTGATATAACACCTTCAATGGTGGCCATTAAGATGTCACTATATTTATATATATGATATATAATATATTTATGTTTTACTTAAGGTTCTGTATTTTTCATTTATGACACACCTTTATTGTTTCCATTATGGGTAAACACGATATTTTGATTTTAGGAAGTGCGGACTACCGCCCCCTCAAAGTGATTTGAATCGTTAATCTCATATGTGTGATGTATAAAGGATGAAGTAAATGATATTATATATGATATTATACTGGAATTATAATATACCTTTATATCATTATGATTTCATTAAATACGAAATAGAAATGAAAGTAGCGTTCATGCGTATGTACGGCTTACTGTCTCCATGAACGGTGCATTTCATTTCTTACCTCTAAACGTTATGGAATATTATAAATGCATGTATATACTGGATATATATGAGATATATGATATCTATATCATGAATATAATTCTGGATATAATGGATATATCACCACATGAACAACTTGTAATTATAAGAAGTTTATTTTTGACTCAAGTACCAAAGATCGACAAAACGACCGTTATTAACTTAAATAATTACATAATGTTCATAACATGGTAATAAGTGATATAAAAAGAATAATGAACTTAAAAAAGGTTCTTAAGAAGGTAGAGATTAACTCTAGTTTATTATTCAGGAGATCAAAGAACGGTCGAGTGAATTCGGACACAAGCTAAGGGAACTTCTTAACCCAATTTCTATTCTTTGGGTTAATCTCCTACTTTCAAATTATGTCATGATATTATTATATCCTATCTTGTATTTGTAATTTCATTATGTTTACTTATATTGAATACACATAATATATATATTTTATTTAAAAAAATGATCTTTGTAAGGTACTTTGTCTCAATCTCCATTCATTGAGGCATATTTTGTTTTATACACAAATTTCTTTTATACGGTGTATAAACCCCTTTGACTTTTAAGTTTATTCAAAAGGAATCTTTTTATACTAAGCGTTTTACTAAACGACAAAAAGGAATGTTTTTCTTGTCGTACGTATGCGGCGACAACGACTTCTCTGCCGCCGTAACCATTATTTGAGTTTCGGCTTCCTCTACAAGCCATAACTTTTTTTTTAAAATGAAAAATAAATACCAAGTTTTAATTTTCTTTTATTTTGGTATTGAAAATGGTTTTGATAAGGTTTTTATTATATCAATGTGTTGTATTGATATCTTGTGATTGAAACGTGGAAATGTTATGTTTCCTTTATGCACGTTTTATGTGATACGATTATGTTATGGTTTATGATATGATTAAACCTGTTCATATGAGGAATGCATTGGACTTAATAAGTGACGGGTGAAGCCCGCTATAGCTCCTCGATGCATCGGTAGGTCTCATGAGACAAACTAGTGTCTTGACACGAGGCCTTGACAAAATCTTATTTGTGGTCTTGGCACGAGGCCTTGGCTACGTGGTTATGATAGTCTGACATTATGCATTCCATCATTATGAAAGTGGTTATTGATATTGCATGTGATTATTCGACTATTAGAATATCCATGTGAATAAGTAAATGACATTATCTCATTTTACTTTTGTCATATTATGTTGAAGTTCATGTTTAAAAGGCTTTTGTTTTAGTTATACATTGCCTTAAATGTTAATGTTTATTTATAAAAGCTTCCGCAATATTGTTATCCTTACTGAGCATCTAAGCTCACCTCTTTCAATGTTTTAATATTTTCCAGGATGTGAAGAAGTATTTTATGAATGACCTATAGAGATAGTCTGAAGGGGATAGAAGTGTGGACTATGCAAACTATGTTATTGTGATTTTTCACTTTATGATGTAATGTAACATTTATGAATGTATCTAGTGTTTATAAGGCTACTAAACCAATCGGTCTTTCGAGACATGATCTTTTGTGATCATGCCAATGTTACGCAATAATGCACCGACTCTGGGTAACTGGGGTCGGGGCGTTACAGTTCTAATTTCACTTGACGATGCACTTCGAACTCGTTTCTCACTATCATTCAAATGATGCACCTTCCCAAATTTTGTTTCAACATTTCCAAATTATTCTAATATTTCAGAATCTGTCAACAATTTTAGAGGTGTTTGATGACCAATAGAACCATTGAATTTTTACTTGTTCAACCGAAATCTATGAGATGCATCGAGAAATCTTCAACGACACAAGAAGCGCCATTTTTACTATGAGGTAGTCATTCGAGAGTTAAAAATAGGACAAACCAAACCCGTGTAAGTGTTCCAACCAATTAAATTCTCAAGTCCAGGGAAGTCACTAATGGTCCACATTAGAGTATCTTGCATTTTAAACATTGTTCTAGAAGATGCATCATACGTCTCAACATTATTGCTCCATAATTCCTATAATTCTTCAATTAGAGGCTGCAAGTATATATCAATATCATTTCCAGACATTTGTTTTCCAAAAATAATCATCAAAATGATAAAAGACGTTTGTTGCATACACATCCACAGAGTTAGATCGTAAGAGATCAAAACAACTGTCCAAATGCTATAACTGGTGCTCAAAGTCCTGAATGAGTTGAATCCATCGACAACCAATCCCAATCACATATTCATATGATCAGATGAGAAATTTGAATGTAATGAATCAAATGTCTTCCATGACTGTGAATCTCTTGGATGTCGCATTAACCCATCATTTTTATTATCTATATAATGTCACTTTATGTGCTCGGTGGTTTTTGATGACATGAATAATCTTTGCAATCGAGGATTTAAAGGAAGGTAATGAAAAAACTTTGCAGGTGTGTTCATTTTCTTCTTCTTCATAGTAGTATGTTGATTCAGAATTCCAAAATAACCCATTGACTACCGTCTAGAAGAATTTTTTTTCAATATTGTCTGCTTGAATCCTCTCCCCAATAAATCATACAATCATTAGGACAAACATGTATTTTTGTATAATTCAGACCAAGCTTGTTAACAACTTTTTTCATATCATAAAAAGATTCAGGGATATTTGTTTCAGGAAATGCATCAACCAACAATTCCAATATCATGGACATTGTCTTATTTGTAATTCCACATAGGCATTTGATATGGTACAACTTCACCAAAAAAGAAAGTTTTGAATATTTCAAACATCCATTATAAAACTCTTGATTTCCATCATCAACTAAACCATGAAACAATTTTTTTTGCTCGGTTAAGTTCTCTCTTACATTAATCTCAACATAATCAAAAGGAGGATCCAATGATATGTTACAATATTGATATGGTTGGCCTATAGTCCCAAAACATCACTTGTTAAGTTGTTATTTGTAGCACCATCAACTGGTTGTTCTGATCTGTTTTGATGTTGATTTTGTTGTCTTGCAATACCTAATGCATCATTTATAAGGTTTTTCATTTCATTGTCTATTGTCGATAAAGTTGAGAGCTCATTCTATCGATTGACATCAGTGTTCAAAATTTTTGTAACGTTTGATTCTCCATGTCAAATCCAACACAAATATTTAGCAGGGAATTGCTTCAATATCAAGTGTTCATAAACTTCATCTCTCTTCAACCATCTTCTAAATTTACATTTAAGACATGAACATCTTATTCTACCATCAATAGATCGATTAGAAATTGCAAAATCTAAAAAATACTCCAAACCCTTAGCATATTGAGCTGTGTTTCATAGTAATGTGATCCAACTTTTATCCATATATATCACAATGTGCATACACTTTATTAAAAAAATATTAAAACACATAAGTATTACTAAGTAGGAAAAGAGATAATGGTAAAATATACTAAAGTGGCGTTGGTTGGAATTAAATAGATTCAAGCTTTAATTAAAATGTAAATTCTTTGAATGAATAGATAATCGAATAGGTGTATAGAAATTGGAATTTAACCTTTAGGTAGAAACCGAAATTATATTAAAAATAATATATTTAACATGTAATTATGTTATAATAAATAAATAATAAATTAAATAAAATGATAATAATTTATTATTGAAAATAACTCGTATTCTATAAAAATGTGTATTTTTAAAAATTATGGATTTTTATTAAATATTTCAAATTTTGAAAATGATTTCAATTAAAATTATTGTCTATATAAGTAAATAAATAAATTGATATTCAAAAAATGATTTGTTATTGTTAATAAATAAGAATAAAATAATATAATATTTAATGAATTAGTCTTCTAAAAAAAGATTTGTTCGACATGTTATATGTCTTAATATAAGTCCAATTTATCATAATTAGAGTTTTAATTTAATAAAATGGGTTTTATATTTTTGATCATTGTGTAAAAATTAAGTAACATGGTCAATTTTATTTTTTGGTAAAATTTAATTTATTGAGGTAAAAAGTGAGTTATGATGGTAAATGGTAAAATGAGGTAAATAATCAAAAATAATGAGTAAAGTGATAAAATATCTCTAACACTTATAATCCAAAAGTTTATATGAGGTTTTTCATGACATATCCCCATAATTGGTCCAGTTTTGAGTCACTTCCCTTGAAAAATTACATTCCTTATATATTAAGGTATGAGTATATGAAAATATGCCCCTCAAAATAATTTGTAAAAGGACCACTCTTCCACCCATTCTAAACCAGACCACTCATTATGGTTTCTATCTAATGTTTACTCAAATTCCCACTACAAAAAGTTTTTCTCACATTTTTTAGCCTCCAGTTATAAGAAAGAGTCCTAAATCCTTTATTGCAAAGAAGGTCCTTAAGGGAAGATTTCACTCTTCAATATAAGTATTATCTTTTCCTTAAACATGTTATTTGTATTCTTTTTATTCCCCATCATGAATCTCATTTAATTGATTGATAAAAAAAGTTTACATCATTATTGTTTTATAAGAGTGATATTGTAATAATACAATAACATATTCATACTCATTCATTTTTTTAGAAAATGTTATTTTTTGGGTAAATTAATCCACCTACATGAAAGTTGTTATACAATTTTAATCATAGATGAGTATTAAAGGTAAAATAATATAAATTTATGTTGTTTATGAAATTATTTAATGCTAATATATAAAGTTTTAATCATTATTCAAATGACACCATTTGTTTTTTAAAATTACAGAAACAAACATATTTTGGATTTCATGTTCACGAATTATACCCACAAATTCCATGGAATCTATATAAAACATAAGAAATCATTATGGAATTATTATTCCAATACTTTGACTATTTTTATATGATTAAATAGTGAAAAATGAATAATGATTGATACCACTATACCAAAACAACCATGGGGAGATTGAAACAACTAATAATCAATTATCAAAATAAACCGTGACTAACTAATATATATTTATAATAAATGAATATAATGGGTTAATATTAAAGGAAATGAATAAAAATTTGTTTTTTAAATCAATTATTGATGGATCTATGTTGAATATATAGGGATAAAGAGTGTGTTTGAGCAAGTATAGAGTTGAGGTAATAAGTTATCATTGTCAATCTTTTGTCTTGTAATAAGATTTTTCATTCATTGTCTATCTTATTAATATATTAAAAATTATGAACAATGGATTCATATTGATCTATTTTGATATTATATTCTAGTATATATAGATTCTTTTCACAAACCCATCTTTAATCGACCACAATTTTGAAATCTAGTCTCTCGCTCACTCTCTTATTTATTTAATGTTTTCTCTAAATATCTCTTTTAACTTGAAATTGTGTATATCTTATCATTATTTAGGGGATTTTTATATAATTTTCATATAAAATTTCTTATTTCCTCCTCCTATGGTTATTTTATAGATGTAGAAGTATTTTTATTATTCTCCTCTAGCTGATTTGCATATCACCCATTATGATATTTTTAAGGGATTTGTTGACTCGATCTCATTTAATTAAGTCGCACACTTTCATATTTAATTATATTTTTTACATTGATTGTTTTATACCATGATATTTTATTATACTTCATTTACTATTGTTTTTTTTATTGAAGTATATTTTATATTTTTCAACCATTAATGTATTATAAGATCAACTAAATGATAGTGGTCATCATTTTGTGACTAATTCAACATTGAAATGCATAGAAAAACATTAAAATGCATTAGGTAATGCATATTAAAAACACATCAATAAATGCATATAAAAAAATTAAAGACTAAAAATCTAAAATGAAAACATAGAGCATATCTAGAATAGGAAATCATTTGCTTAGAGTAATCAAAATCAAGAGAGAAAATTGAAGACTAAAACTCTAAATGAAAAGGAAGAGAGAAATCAAACCTATATGACCTCGCCTTCGACGTGGGCTCGAGTGAAGGCAATGAAGGGGAGAGGGATCAAGCAAGGATGGAAACTCGAGCAAGGGAAAGGGCAAGGGAGACAGGTCAGGGGGCTGTGACCGCAACGCCGACAAGGGCTCGAGGGGCATTGGATCAGAGGGCTCGGGAGATACCTGAGCGCCGGTGAGGGGGGAGCACGGTGGTGCTAGGGTTTGGGGTCGGGGGGAAAGGGAGCTCAGGGGAGAAGGGCGGGGTGTGGGGGGGGAGTGTCTTTTTTTTAATAAAAACGTAATATTCAGTGACGGTTTATAAAAACCCGCCGCGAAATCAGTTAATTTTTTTTAGTGACAGTTTAGTAAACCGTCGCTAATCAATGAATATGTTGTAGTTTATGGTAGTGATTTGCATCACTTGTTACTCACGAATGATAGAGATCCTGAGAGCCTATAAAAGGTTATAGGACTGAATGAATTGAATCAGTATGAGTTAGCCATGAGGGATGAGATCTATTCCCTCCATGTTTCTAAAACAAGGGAGCTATAAAAAGGCTTATTAGGAAGAAATTCCTTCAAAACAAATGGATGTATTGGCTAAAGGAGGAAGCATATAGTGAATAGAGGTACATGGAACGACTAGTCGTAGAGGGGTTTTAACAAACAGAAGGTGTAGATTTCTTTAAGATCATTTCACCAGTAGTTAAATATATAACTATCTGGATGGTACTTAGTATAGTTTTCATGTAAGGTTTGCATCTAGAATAATTGGGCCTGAAGATAACATTTCTTCACGAGGAATTAGATGAGGAAATCTATATAGAGTAACTGACTGGTTTTGAGGAGTATAAGAACCAAGACCTTGTGTGCAAGCTGAAGTAGAGCCTTTATGGTTTGAAGTAAGGAAGTGGAACTAGAAGGTTAATACATTTATGGCTAAGTGAAAGTTCATCCGAACCAATGTTGATTATTGTTGTTACTGGAAGGTGTACGATGATGGGATCTTCATCATTATACTTCTCTATGTTGATGACATGCTTATTTACGGTCCGATAAAGTAGGGGATTGATGAGTTAGAAATTGAATTGTCTAGAAGACTCGAAATGAAGGATCTTGGCCTGGATAAATGAATGTTGGGGATGTGGATTTTGAGAGACTTAACTTCCAATACCTAAGTCAATCAGACACATCTGGAAGGTGGTGGAACACTTCGGTACGAGCAAGGCGAAATCGATGACTACACCCCTAGATGTACATTTCATGTTTAGTAAAGAGAAAGGACTACAAATGGTAGCAGAGGTAGAGTACACGACAAAGGTTTATTATGCATCAACAATTAGAAGCTCGGTGTATGTCATGGTTTGTACTCGGCTGAACATTGCACAAGCAGTGAAAGTACTTAGTAGGTACATGTTAAATTCCAAAAGAGAAAACCAGGAGGCTATGAAGTGGATTCCATGACACTTAAAAGGTTTTGAAATCCTAACACTTTGTTTAAGAATGAATGATTTGTTATAGGGGTTTGTTGACTCTGACTTTGGGGGAGATTCAGACACTCGAAAGAGCAGTGTCGTATATGTGCTTTGATTGTGAGTTGGATGTTGAAGCTTCAACCAGTAGTTACACTCTTGACAATGGAAGTAGAGTACATTGCTTTAACAAAAACTGAGAAGGATTTATATGGATAAGGAGCTTTTGGAAGATCTCATAAGAATGTAAGATGATGGGATGTGGTTTTGTAATTCACAGTGTGGTTCACTTGGACAAAAAATTGACAATTCATTATAGGACAAATCATATTTAGCTAAAGTATCACTTTATCCTAAAGTTGTTGGAGGACAAAGTGTTGGATCTATGGAAGATTGAAGCAGCTCAAAATTTAATGAATATGCCGATGAAGGTTGTAGTCCTAGATGTGTTGAGGTGATGTTACGCCTTAGTCACAATGGGATGACTGAGAGCATAGTGGGGGGGGGGCATGCAGTTGCAAAGGAAGTTTAAGGGATAAAATGAGGTTTTTGGATGCTAATGAAGGACATTTTCTATGGTGAATCTTGAAAATTGATTCTCAAGTAAAATATTGTTAGGTTTCAATTGCGTGCAAACAATTTTTCTGCTAAGGGATTAGTCTAACAGAAGGAGGAACTCCAAAAGACTAATTTTCGATGGCTCAGATGGTAAATGGCATAGTTGCAACTATGAATTCTGAATGACCGTGAGGTGCACACATCAGATGATGACATTCAGATGATGTAATCAGAAGTTGCCACTTGACCACTTTAGATGGAGGCAGTGTGGAAGACACAAGGGACTTGCGTGAAAGTAACTCTTGGATACATAAGAGTCGTTAGGGTGATATATAGAAGTAAACTCATGAATGCTTCAGATGTGGGCACTGATCACTAGAAGGTAGAACTGATATGGTGGAAGTCTTTGACCGAATGAAATGCTTTTTGTGGATATCAGATATGGTTGACTTTCTCCTGTGAAGATCGGATGACAATGGCGGTTGATTGCACTGCTCGGGACTTGCTACAAATAGCAAGATGGATCATTTGATCGGTGGATAATGTTATTGTAATCAACTTCTAATTTCCCAATCAAAGTAAAAAAAAACACATCCCCCTATGGATTAAGAATCATGTTCGAACTGTGTAAAATTTGTGTTCTTTTGCTTCCATTTTTCCAATCGTTTTCTTCCAGAGATCTTATCTATATTCGTTTAGAGGTTTGCGTTGTAGTGTGGTGACTTAGGACTGACGTCTTCGAAGTTATGATGCATCATAGCGTGGGGCTCATTCCAATATTCGGTTGTGTTCGGTAAGCTATGATGGGCATTTTTTGTGGGATCATCAGAAGATAGTCATGAGCCCAATAGTTGACACTCTGCTGTGTTGTCGACACTTTGGCTCCTGTTCTCGCTCCTATCACTGCTCCCTCTCTTGCTTCTACTCCTATAGTTGCTCTTGCATGCCATACCTTTACGTGGTCATTGTTGATTTCGAACATTGTGAAACCATAACCCCCGCCCCGTGAACACTGCATGTCTCTCCCTTTTGATTAGAGTGCATCATAGTAGTTTCATGCTTTTTTAGCCCCATCGGTTTTTGTTTCCCACCCCTAGCCTACCAAACATTGACTTTTGTTCCAATTCCCTTTCATTTTCCTTTATTGATTCCATTTTCATCGAAAAATGATTCCTTTGCTTAAGCTATTAACGGGGCGTGCCAACCCAGCCCGCAGAGCGGACCATGCGTGCTACTAAATCAACGGTTCGAGCCGACCCAACTCATGTAGAATGTAGACTTTTAAAATAAGGCTCGGACCCTACCCGTGCAGTGCCTGTGGTCCTGTAGATTTTTAAAAAATTATATCCAATAACAATTTTTTCAAGTCTCAGAGATGATAACTGCTAACTAAAACTAAATTCACCACTCAAATTAAATGAGAGAGAGAGAGAAAGAGAGTTAGCATAAAGTAAAGACACATTTAAAAAATGTTAAAATTATGTATTTATGAATTTACTCAACACTGTGGAGTGGTGCGGTGGAGAAGATACAACGAAGACCTAAGATGAGATTACCTAATTGGAGTTGAAGATAGCATATTCAAATAATTTTAAAAAATAAAAACATTATGTGATATTGTTATGTGTTATGGACACAAGGCAAATGACCATTCCATTAAAATACTCACACACGACTGGACGCGGCCGACAGACAACTGGAACGAAAACCAAGCCCCAGCGCCTCTGCCGTCGCCGCCGACGCCGCCGTCTCCCGCCGGAGACCGCTACAAGCACCCTCAACGCTAGGCAGAATCAAGGCATCTCAAGTAAAGAGAAATCTTGGCTCCTGGACTACCGTGCATGCCAAGGAAGACGCGGATCATCGGAATCCGCTGCTCCGACGGTTTCTATTTCATTCCTCGGCGCTGTGCGTCGATGTCAGATGGCAGGCCCGATGGCGCCCCATCTGTTTCCGTCACAATGACGTGTTATACTGCTTCGATGGAGGTATGCGATCTCGCTCCAATTGTACTGTAAGTTAAAGCCGCTTGGATGCGTGGTGATTGAAAAATTTGGCTAGTTGTTTTTGGTTCAAACCGAATTGTGTGGATGCTTTAGTCTGTTTCTTTAAATTATCCCTCCCTTTTAATTAAGTGGCGCTAGAGTGATGCTATGGCCACCATGAAGATATTCCTTTGTCGGCTGCAGTATCACTTGTAGTTTACTCGAAACTTGGAGAGAAAACCCAAACGGGTTTTTTTTGGGTCTTCCGTGGAACTGATATTCTACTCTGTGAAGCAACATTTTTGGTGATGGTTAATTAATTTATTTTCCAATTAAAACTTATCTGGGTTTTGACATGCCCGTTGGGTGGAATAGGTTTCTTGCGTATCTCAGGAAATTGACAGAGTTTCTTGAAAAAAACTTTTGTAACAACATTTTTGAGCCAAAAGTTGAGGGATTTGTTTGTGAATTCATGTGTATGTATATATTGGATATAAGGAAAGGGGACAGGGAGCTCTCGGCCCCTAGGAGTCTTGAAGCCATGTTGATGATTTATTTGTCGTTCTGGCACTTGATTGACTGTTGGAATTGCATCAATGCATGCTTGTTGTGATAGTACATATGAAATGTCTCACTGTACATCTAGTTTCAAATAAAAGTTAGTGTATTACCAGTGGCTTGCTTGGTGTATGTAAACAAACTTGAATGGACCCGTTCACATGAAGAAAATAGCACATAAAGAAACACAACCAAAGAAAACCTAGGAACCACCATACTAATATCACTTTTATAACCATTGATTTCTGATACGCAGGACAAAGGAGCATCCTAATTGTTTGGCCTTGAGGACGGTCTTCATCTTCTTTGCACGCCACCCGAGGGTTCAAGTTCCCAAGATTTTCATCATTACATGTTTCAGCAATTACATTGCTGCCATTAGTAGGTTTTCCCGTTCTCGTTCTATGCTATTCCACAGTCACCATCATCAGGTAATCCGGGACTCCGAGGTTTGGTTTGTTAAGGTTGTGCGCACACTCTGTTGCTTACCTGCACATTCACTAGACAAATGCTTTGATTTTTTGGGCAAGGCCCTGACCCCGTCCATTGTTTCTGAAGTCATTAGAAATCTAAAAATCCATCCCGAGGTGGCTTTGGAGTTCTTCCAATTTTGCAGGGTGAAATTGTGCCTCAAGCATTCATTAGGAACTTGCAATTTTCTTTTGAGGATGCTTTGCCATTCAGACCTCCACAATTCAGCCAAACAAGTATTTGATTACATGAGGATCGATGGGTATCTATTAGATAACACAAATTTAAGATTTTTGGTGTCTTCATTTGCACAAGTAGGCATGTTTAGCACCGCAGAGGGATTGCTTTCTCAGCTTCAGAGGGATGGCATTAGGGTTCCTTCTTTTGTATATAACAGTTTGTTAGATCTCTTGGTTAAAAAGAACAAAGTTGGTCATGCAGTGCACATCTTGAAAGAGCAACTCAGTGCACCCTCTTGCAGGGACACCTGTGCATTTAATATTGTCATCCGTGGTCTATGCAGGGCGGGGGAGATTGAAAAGGCACTGGGGCTTTTCAGTAACATGGAAAATTCTGGTTGCTCTCCTGATGTTATTACATATAATACGCTCATTAATGGATTGTGCAAGGCTGGTAAGGTTTGGAAGGCTCACAATTTGTTGCGAGAGATTTGCTTAAAACATGATTTCCGACCAAATGTGATCACTTACACTAGTGTTATATCTGGTTATGGAAAGCTTGGTAAGATTGAGGAAGCATCGGAGCTCTTTAATGAGATGACTAGTTGTGGAGTTACCCCAAACACATTTACTTTCAATGTTCTCATTGATGGGTTTGGTAGGGTTGGAGACATGGCTGCTGCGCTGAGCATGTATGAGGAGATGCTTTCTATTGGTTGTTGTCCTGATGATGTTTCCTTGACATCCCTGATTCATGGTTATTGTCAAACTGACCAGGTAGATCAGGGCATAAGGCTTTGTCATTTGATGAGTGCCAAACGTATCTTCCCATGCGCGTATACTTATGCAGTTCTGATCAATTACCTGTGCAAGAAAAATAGACTGGATGAGGCCTGTGGGTTGCTTAGGCAGTCAAAGGCGAGCAACATCGTTCACCAGCCACACATGTACAATCCTCTGATTGATGGGCTCTGTAAGTCTGGGATGGTGGACGCTGCAAATGTGATTGCCGCAGAGATGAAGGTGCTATGCAGGCCTGATAGGCTAACATACACAATTCTCATTATCGGTCACTGTATGAAGGGGAGAATGTTTGATGCGATTGACATTTTTCATGAGATGTTGGCAACTGGGTGCGCGCCGGATGATGTGACAATCAGGTGTTTGGTATCTTGCCTCCTTAAGGCTGGGATGGTCGGTGAGGCTAATCAAATTGCTCTAAATGATTTTGAGTGTATGCACTTCAATGGTTCAACTCCGAGCACAGAAATTCCAGTGGCTGTTTAACTTAGGGTTTGCCAAAGGGCTATAAAGCTGAGAGCTGAAACATTGATAGAAATAGATGAATGTTTTCTTTGGGAAAACAAATCTGACATACTAGCAGCCATGAATTTGGTTTGATCCGATGGTGGCCATGTGCTGTGCCCCTCTTCGGTGGCTGGTTTTGTCAACCTGCCACTGGTAGTCTCAGATTATTTGTGGGTTTATTTTGTTCTTTCAACAGAAGGTGATGCCCGTTGTCTCCCTTAAGCTTTTGTCTGTATTGGCTGATTTCTTGGTTTCATGCTTCGTTTGACCACACTTTGCTTGGGCACAAATTAATCATTCTCCTGTATAAGGTTTTTCAGGTTGCTTATTGAAAAAGTGATTTAAAGTGTTTACAGATTAGTGATTTTGTAGAAATTTTATAGCTGAGACACTTATTGAAAGTTGCTTTGTTTGATCTGTTTTCTCCCAGGTATTCAGGGCAGTGGGCTGCCTTCTCAGAGTGATCCTTGATTCGGGTTTGAATTATGGATCTCTGCGCTGTGCATCTAGGCTGGATGATTTGAAGGGTAAGGTATTATCTGGCCTTTATTTGTATGTGATTAATTTTCATTGTGCGCATAATTATAGTTTGATAAGTTGTTTAATGTTTGTTTCAGTGAAGAATGACTATTATATCATAATTATAAAAATTAAAAAGTATTTGATCTTATTTTTTTATTATTAACAAAGTAATTTGAATTAGCTTTTTTTTTAATTAATAATAATAAAACATGACATCATAGGTTAAAAAATAAGATCACATTTCATTATTTTTTCAAAATAATTATATTTTATTATATTATGATCATTTCGCAAAGTTTTCAATGACATGATTATTATCCTCTTGAAGGCCAATGTAACGGAATTTCCCCCCATTGCTGGGATCTAGATTTTTTTTTTTTGAAAGTCCTTGTTAAAAAACGTGGGTAATTTGTGGTGTTGCTGGAGATGTGGCTGATTAGTCATTGACATGACTCACCACTCCTGAGTGTGCCTTCCCAAGTTGTTGATGACTTACACTAAGAGAGTACACACACAAAAAATAGGAGGCTTTCACAACACAAGAAACAGGAAAGCAGATCATAATCATTGTCATATACATGATGAATATAATGCAACAGCTCGAACTAAACAGATGCCCACGAATGTAAACCCAAATTAAACTCGTTGACTAGCAGACGTAGATTCATACACCAAGACACCTTCAACGATCATCACCTGGTCTACTTTCTAAAGATCGACACCACCAGCTTTACGACCACCATGCATGCATGTTGAAAGTGCGATCGATTGTCGCCTATCGACCGTTCAAGGTTCCGGTGCTCTGCTAATGTGTATAGCAGCACTCGGGTCGAATCCTCGGCGATGATACTTTGTAGTAGTCGTTTGTTTTTAGTTGATTGTATTTTGATTAGGGGGGTTTGTTTGCAGAGCTTAATTGAAATGATTTATGGATGATGTTTGATTTACCAAATTGATAAAGATTGGGGTGAGTTCATCATTAGGTTAGTTAAGCTTGTGATATCCTCGAGCTTTGCTTTATATTGCATTTAAATTAACACCCATGTCACAAGATGATGTTGATTAGAATTCTTAAGTGTTAAGGCTTTAAACCAAGACTTAACTTAACTTAAGGTTATAATCTCAATCAGATCTTATTTATGGTTGTGTATTTATGGTTCCAATAATCCATGGAAACCACATGTTAAACAAAACAAGTCATTAATCCATGACATGTTAAGTCCAACATACACAATGTTAATTCAAAGAATATTCATCGAGCAGAAGCTCTCAATCACTTAACATACCTAAATTATAACTCACCCCAATGAGAGATTTACTCAGCCATTTGGGTGATTAATAATCTGGTTATAATGATTATGATTATAAATTAATAAGAGAAAAAAAAGAAAGGGATAAGAAAAGAGTGGTACGTCGACACACACACACGAACAATGATGATAATTAAAAACAAACTTTCGATTGAATGAAGAAGCTAAAGAAGGGAAGGGGATTGAACTGAATTTAAACTATTTTAAGAACATTAATATTAAAATACAGAAGGTGGAAGAGAATAAGAGATATTGAAGAAGTAACTTGCATTAAAACAAAATTACAAAGAAAGAGAATTACAAGATTACAAAAATGAAGAACACAAAAGTAAGTGAAAAGAAAGAGAGGAGGAAAGGTCTCTCAAGTGAAAACTTGAGTTTGGCAGGCCCTCCCAAGCCTTTGGCAAAGCTTTGGTCGTGCCAATGTGATCTCCTCTCTTCTGAAATGCCAACCCCTCTCAAGGAGAGAAGGAGAGAGTATTTATAGCCCAAGGAGTGGACTGTTTGCTTTCCCAATCTGTCCCTCCACTTGCATCGCCAATTGAGCTATTCAGACAACCGAATCTTCAAATAGCTCCTTCTTCAAAGTTGTAGACAATAATGTTGGCCGACTACTCTCAAAATTTGGAGTCATTTGGACTTAAGGATCAAAAGTTATGGCCGGTTGATTAAACAAACTTAAACTGTCCATTTCAATCCAGTCTTTTTGAAGTCCATAATGTGAAAGGGTTTTTGAATATGAAGATGCCTTCAAATCCGAATTGTTTCTTCAACAAAGTCGGCCGCCTATATCTCCTCTTTCACACTGAAAAATCTCAGATAGATTGGATGCTTACATCAGGAGATATGTCATGCATACTATACTGATTTTAATTCTCGGCCAGAATGGTGGGCTGGACTTCAAAGATTTATTTGGGCCCCTTGTACTTGGATTTGGGCCATGAAATTTTTATCCAAGATGACATGTAGTGTCCCCCGAATTATGGTGGAGAGTTAAGGTTTATGAACTTCTGGATTGAGCCCAGTAAATCAATCTTCATGAATAGTCCAGTTTCTTCACAGATTCTTTGGTCTTGTTTGTGAGAACCATATGACCCTTCAAATGGCAGAATTGGATCATGGTGCCTTCTAATGAAATGTTGTATATTTAAAGGAGAATCCTACAAAACAAGAACCACACAATTTGGATCAGTATAGTGATAGTTATAAGTAAAACATTAAACTGACTCAATTTGACTACTTCTAAAAATGCTCAAATATTATACTTAATATTAAAACATTAATATTTCACACAAATTATGCACATTTCATATAAAATAAGTAAAGGGAGAATATAATAAGTCATGAAAATATTAATAACATCAACTCCCCCACACTTAGATTTGCGCGTGTCCTCATGTGCAACAAATATAAAAACATGACAAAATCATTTTCACTCACCAACAAATATTAAAATTTTGTTTTCTCCAATCAGGGGAGGTTTAGACTATTTCACTCATCCATATTGAATTCCATCACAAGTTTGGTTCACAATAATGCATCAGAAACAATTCATTTTTTCATGTTCAAGGTTTGAATTGGAAAATGCAGGCACTCAAAACTTACTCCTCCCAAGATGATAAAAATGTATTTTAGGAGGTTCACTCATTCACCAACAAAAAGTGAAAATCAAGAGTTTGTAAGAGCTCTCAGCTTCCATTCCCAAATCTAATGTGTACAAGAATCAAGAGGTCTTTTAAGGGGTTTTTCAGTGGCTATGGGATGGTAGGTATATAATGTCCAAAGGAAAAGAGGGGTTAAAAACACCAACATGGAAAAATCAATGCACATTTTTTTTGAAATTTGATTTGAAAGGAAATAGAAACACATATTTACAAGGGCATGAATGTGTGATGAATGAAAAGTGATGGAGATAGAAAATGGAATAGGGTGAGATGATGGAATATGTACAACATGGAAGACTTCCAATAATGACACAATACAAGATGATTCAAGTGTTTTTCTTCTTCTTTTTTTTTGCTTTTTTTTCGAAAGTTGTGCTTGAAACAAGTCTCACAGTCATCTCCCAACCCATGTTTGATCTTCTCATGGAACTAATTTTAGTAGTTATAACACAATGAAAGGTTGATGATGAATGATTTTTGACCCACACAAGACACAACCCATTCCTTTTTTTTCATTTTTTTTAATATATTTTTTTTTTCATTTTTTTTTGAACACTTTTCAATGACTTTTGTACAAATGAAAATTACACATATACACCCCAAAGCTCACAGAATTACAACCTCTCCCCCACACTTGAATGGATGCTTGCCCTCAAGCATATGATGACACATTGGAAATCAATGAAAGTACGCCCAAAAATGAAGTCCATTCCCCCCACACTTAAATTTCAATAAATTGTACAATGAAAATCCATGAAGATGTTGGGTGAGACAAGGTATTAGGCTTGTAATGTGGCTATCAAAAGAAAGGGTTTCATAGGCTCAAAGGGGCTTTCAAAAGTAGGATCAATGTAAGGGTAACGAGAGGCTTTTTGGCTATTCTGATTCTCATGTGGCTTAGAAAATGCCTCTATCATATTAATGCACACAAAAGATGGAAATTCAGCTCGAAGGTCCACAAACTCAAGACTCACAATCAGTGGTGAAGACACACAATGAAAAAGATGGCCATAGATGACCTTGGCATGAAGGCTAATGTTATTCCTCACGGTAGGGGAGAATCATTTTCCACCAAAAATTGTTCATTCAAAATGTTTGTTATTGACACAAAATTGTTTACCCAAGTTTGAGATAAAAATTCAATATATTTGAGTTTAAAACAAGCCTTTTGACTCCCCAAAATGGTTGGACAAAATTTCAAAACTAGATGGTGAGTAAGCATGACTCTTTTTTTGTAATTTTTTTAAGTAATTGTGTTTTTTTGTTTTTTTTTAGTTTTTAAGGTTTTTTTTTTAAAAATACACACCCACACAAGAAAGATAAAAAGAAAGGGTTTGATGAATAAAGTGGTAACAAAATGAAAGAGAGAGGAAGAAGAAGAAAAAGGTAGAGAGAGGAAGAGATAGAGAGAGAGTTAAAGGGAAAGAGGTGCCCCCTGGTTTGGATTTGGTGGGTTGCCATTTCCATCTAGTGGTGGGTCGGCTAGAGAATTTGGGGATTCGGTGGAAGTCGAGGTGGTTCCAGGACAGTGGGAAGTTACCTGAAAAATAAAATTCATTATTCATCTAATGAAAATCTAAAAAGAAATTGAAATTTCATAAAAGTAAAATAAAACATGGGTTGCCTCCCAAGAAGCGCTGCATTTATTTGTCTACAGCTGGACAATTGCAGTGGACTACCCATAGTCTGACGGTGGCCATCGTATTTTCTCAACTCCAGTGTGCTTCCAGAAAAACTTTTTCTTTGGGAGGCCTGATGATTCATTGGATAATTTCTTCCCATCCTTGTTGGTGTGCTTGCAATTCAATGGGGGTGGAAAGAGAATATTTCTATCCTCACTTTGGTCTTTAACCTGAGGAATGATGTTATCCACAATGTTCTGGTTTTCTATGCTTGGAAATTCAGGAAGATGGTTCAATTCTGATGGTTCATTTTTGTGAGGATCAGATAACACAGAACTACAGTATGAGATCCCAATTGTTTTTGACTCATTTATTTCATCACTTACCGATGTAGAGTAATGGGGATCAGTGGAGTCATAAGACTGAATACAATTTTCAATATCCTTTACTTCAATGTTGTTCGCCAAAGAATGGTCAATTCCAACCTCACCAGTGATCACTTTATTAATTAGGGTACAAATATCACAAAAATCACTACCATCAGGACAATATAAACACATTGGTTCAAGGTTCACTTCACATATAACAGAATTTTCAGAATCATGGATAGGAAAGGATGAATGTGGGATAATCTGATCTGAATCAACAAATGAGCATTCTAGTTCATTTTTCTCAATACCATCCATGTTGGAGCATTGGAGGTCAGAGGTGAGATGAGATTCCAAAGAGTTTTCAAGATCCTTTAGATCAATGGAGTTTGCATTTGTAATGTCAACATCAATTTCACCATTAATCACTTGGTTAATGAGGATACAATATTCACAAACTCCTCTATTAGTAGAACAGGAAGAACATGATGGATTAGGATTCAACACACTCTCAGAGGGAGTTTCAGAAACATGGATTGAGAATGCAGAGTGATCCTCAGATGG
The DNA here is from genome assembly GCA_963277665.1 of Viscum album. Taxonomy (NCBI): domain Eukaryota; kingdom Viridiplantae; phylum Streptophyta; class Magnoliopsida; order Santalales; family Viscaceae; genus Viscum; species Viscum album. Next base: position 128,384,999 of record OY728134.1, on the reverse strand, counting down.
GTATCGCATGGCTTGGAAAATGTTGAACTTGACCAGTTGGTCACCGAATTCCATGGATAAGATGCCAGCATGGACATCAATTTTGGTTTTAGATGTCATAAGGAATGGTCTTCCTAGAATTAGGGGAGATCGAGAGGAGTTCGTCTCACCTTCCATGTCAAGGACATAGAAATCAGCAGGGAAGATAAGATCATTGACTCGGACAAGGACATCCTCAATTATCCCCTCAGGACTGGCAGTGCTTCGATTGGCTAATTGAATGACAACACCCGTTGGGTGCAAGGGACCTAGACCAAGGTTGGAGAAAATGGATTTGGGCATGACATTTATTGAGGCTCCAAGGTCTATGAGTGCATCATCAAGGTTGGAAATCCCTATTTGACATGAAACCGTGAAGGTCCCTGGATCTTTGCACTTCATGGGAATGGACTGTTGGGTTGAAACATTTTCAATGTTCCTAAGTTGCCTCTTATGGGTGCACAATTCCTTAAGAAACTTGGCATACTTAGGGATTTGTTTGATGGCATCTAAGAGGGGGATGTTCACTTCAACACGTCTAAACATGTCAAGCATTTCAGGATCAGGTTCAAAGGACTTCTTAGGCTTGGAGATGGCTTGAGGAAAAGGAATTGAGTTCCTTAGAGGAATGGAAGGAGGTGAAGGAGTGGATTCAAGTTCCTTTTCCAGCTTTTTGTTATTTTCATTTTCTAGATCAACATCGAAAGGGGAGGTAGAGCAATCAGCATGGGGCATAGCAATTTGCTTTCCCGATCTAAGTGCAATTGCACTTACATTACCCTTAGGGTTGGGTAATGGTTGAGCTGGGAGTTGGGATAAATTGGATGGTTGTTGCTGGCTAAGATGGGATGCAAGTTGACCTATTTGAGTTTCAATGTTCTTGAGGCTAGAACGGGTGAAGGATGCAAGATCTTCCACGGCACTTTCCCATGGTTGTTTATAAGAAGAGGATTGTCCCAAATTGGGTTGGCCTTGATTTTGGTTCTTGGGAAAGCGATTGTATTGGGTGGGGAATTGGGAAGGCTCATTAGGATAATGGAATCCAGGAGGAGGATTGTTCCTTTGGGGTTGAGGAACAAAAGGATAAGGTTGTTGGAAGTTACCAACACCTTGACTATATTGAAACTGGTTTGGGTTTTGATGAGGGAATTGAGGAGGATGAGAAATGGGATTACCATACCTCAGAGGTGGGTTAAAGGTAGAAGAGAAGGGCTCAGAGTGGGGTTGGTTGAAGTTTCTAACAAACTGACCTGATTGTTGAGGGTTGAAGTTTCGCTGAGCATATGCCGCATTGAGCTCCATTGGACTAGATGAATCAGATGGATCATCTTGAAGTTGTGGACATGTGTCAGTCGGATGAGATGGAGAGTTGCAGATTCCACAATTCTTGATAGGTCCAGGGAATAGTGACTGTGGAGAAGATGGGGTTGGGGCTTTGGTAGCCACCGCTAGTTGACGCACAAGACCTGTAAGTTCACTCATCCACTCAGTCATCTTGTTGGGCTCTATGGATTGATTCTCTTGGGCTTGTTTCACTTGAGCATGTGCTCGAGTATGGAATTGCTGCGTGTTTGCAGCCATGTTGCTTATGAGTTCTCGTGCAACTGCAGGAGTTTTGTCAACAAGAGCACCGCCACTTGCGGCATCAATGAGAGTTCGCTCCATAACCAATAACCCCTCATAGAAGTATTGGATCAGGAGTTGGTCAGAGATTTGATGGTGTGGACAAGTTGCCACAAGCTTTTTGAACCTCTCCCAATACTCATGGAGTGATTCATTAGGGAATTGACGGATGCCGCTTATTTCCTTTCGGATAGAAGCTGTTCGGGAAGCGGGAAAGAACTTCTCAAGGAAAAGTCTCTTCATGTCAACCCATGAGTTTATGGAACCAGGTGGGAGGTAGTAGAGCCAAGACTTGACAGAATCTGCTAGGGAAAAGAGGAAAGCTCTAAGCTTGATTTTTTCTTCAGAAACCCCTTGAGGTTTCATGGTTGAGCAGACCACTTGGAACTCTTTGAGGTGAAGATGAGGATCCTCACCGGCTAGCCCGTGAAAATGAGGTAGAAGATGAATCAAACCCGATTTGAGTTCGAAGTCAGCTTCAATGTTTGGATATTGAATACCAATAGGTTGGTAATTCATATCAGGGGCAGCGAGTTCTTTTAGGGTTTGTTCCCTAGGATTGACCATTTCAATTTCAATTGGTTGGATGAGGACTGGATCTTGAATTATTTGAGTATCTCTTATGTTGCTCCTAAGTTGGCGAAGTGTTCGCTCAATTTCAGGGTCAAACAAATCTGAGGGATTGTTTGGAAGGCTACGGGGCATTCAGAGAGATTTTGGAAGAAAGAGGAAGACGGGTTTTTCTTTGTATTTTTTCAGTTTATGATTTTTAAGAGGAAGACGAGTTTTTCTTTGTGTTTTTTTTCAATTTTTTTTTTAAATTTTTGTTTTTTTTTTGGCTTTTTTTGACAATAACCAGAAACTAATGACTACTTAAAGCACCATCCCCGGCAACGGCGCCATTTGAAAGTGCGGCTGATTGTCGCCTATCGACCGTTCAAGGTTCCGGTGCTCTGCTAATGTGTATAGCAGCACTCGGGTCGAATCTTCGGCGATGATACTTTGTAGTAGTCGTTTGTTTTTAGTTGATTGTATTTTGATTAGGGGGGTTTGTTTGCAGAGCTTAATTGAAATGATTTATGGATGATGTTTGATTTACCAAATTGATAAAGATTGGGGTGAGTTCATCATTAGGTTAGTTAAGCTTGTGATATCCTCGAGCTTTGCTTTATATTGCATTTAAATTAACACCCATGTCACAAGATGATGTTGATTAGAATTCTTAAGTGTTAAGGCTTTAAACCAAGACTTAACTTAACTTAAGGTTATAATCTCAATCAGATCTTATTTATGGTTGTGTATTTATGGTTCCAATAATCCATGGAAACCACATGTTAAACAAAACAAGTCATTAATCCATGACATGTTAAGTCCAACATACACAATGTTAATTCAAAGAATATTCATCGAGCAGAAGCTCTCAATCACTTAACATACCTAAATTATAACTCACCCCAATGAGAGATTTACTCAGCCATTTGGGTGATTAATAATCTGGTTATAATGATTATGATTATAAATTAATAAGAGAAAAAAAAGAAAGGGATAAGAAAAGAGTGGTACGTCGACACACACACACGAACAATGATGATAATTAAAAACAAACTTTCGATTGAATGAAGAAGCTAAAGAAGGGAAGGGGATTGAACTGAATTTAAACTATTTTAAGAACATTAATATTAAAATACAGAAGGTGGAAGAGAATAAGAGATATTGAAGAAGTAACTTGCATTAAAACAAAATTACAAAGAAAGAGAATTACAAGATTACAAAAATGAAGAACACAAAAGTAAGTGAAAAGAAAGAGAGGAGGAAAGGTCTCTCAAGTGAAAACTTGAGTTTGGCAGGCCCTCCCAAGCCTTTGGCAAAGCTTTGGTCGTGCCAATGTGATCTCCTCTCTTCTGAAATGCCAACCCCTCTCAAGGAGAGAAGGAGAGAGTATTTATAGCCCAAGGAGTGGACTGTTTGCTTTCCCAATCTGTCCCTCCACTTGCATCGCCAATTGAGCTATTCAGACAACCGAATCTTCAAATAGCTCCTTCTTCAAAGTTGTAGACAATAATGTTGGCCGACTACTCTCAAAATTTGGAGTCATTTGGACTTAAGGATCAAAAGTTATGGCCGGTTGATTAAACAAACTTAAACTGTCCATTTCAATCCAGTCTTTTTGAAGTCCATAATGTGAAAGGGTTTTTGAATATGAAGATGCCTTCAAATCCGAATTGTTTCTTCAACAAAGTCGGCCGCCTATATCTCCTCTTTCACACTGAAAAATCTCAGATAGATTGGATGCTTACATCAGGAGATATGTCATGCATACTATACTGATTTTAATTCTCGGCCAGAATGGTGGGCTGGACTTCAAAGATTTATTTGGGCCCCTTGTACTTGGATTTGGGCCATGAAATTTTTATCCAAGATGACATGTAGTGTCCCCCGAATTATGGTGGAGAGTTAAGGTTTATGAACTTCTGGATTGAGCCCAGTAAATCAATCTTCATGAATAGTCCAGTTTCTTCACAGATTCTTTGGTCTTGTTTGTGAGAACCATATGACCCTTCAAATGGCAGAATTGGATCATGGTGCCTTCTAATGAAATGTTGTATATTTAAAGGAGAATCCTACAAAACAAGAACCACACAATTTGGATCAGTATAGTGATAGTTATAAGTAAAACATTAAACTGACTCAATTTGACTACTTCTAAAAATGCTCAAATATTATACTTAATATTAAAACATTAATATTTCACACAAATTATGCACATTTCATATAAAATAAGTAAAGAGGGAATATAATAAGTCATGAAAATATTAATAACATCACATGTGAAATGTTAAATTAATGTATAATCATCGGTACAACACTGAACAAGTGCCGGTGTAGGAGTGAGTGCAACTACTTAGTAGGATATCTCAAGTGTTCAACAACACTAAAGCCAAGCTCATGCATGTATAATAATTAAGGTATATGAAATCATAATATTTAGTTGCAGCTTCACAACTCAATACCATTTTGGGGTAATCTATGTCAACAGTTAAGTATCTCATTCTCAAAGTCGCGTAATACATCATATGGAAAGCTTATGTATCCTCGAAGCTCACCAGACATCACCCAAAGGTCTAGCTTGTAAGGGAGAAACCACACACATGCTCACCACAAGCATTCTCTCCCTCCAAATAACACAACTTGTGAAAATATGCACACCAAAACAAGACACCAAACCAACCACAATTCTAGTCACGGGGGATTAGTAGCCTGTCTTGAGTTAGAGAAAGAACTCACTAGGTCAATGGTCTTCTGATGTGAAGGATCCACATGCTGTTGTGTGAAGCAACAAGCACGGGGTATCAGACTTGACATGTGGATGACTCACGCTTTGCGAAGTGACACTGGTTGAAGGGGCACCGAAAGCTCCACTATTGGTATGGAGGGCCCACGCCCAGTTTTTGTGTAATGAACAAAGGGGTACTAGATTCCATAATGCACTCGATCCCCCATCACAACCACTATATTCCCGTACCAATGTTAGGGTCACACCATGAAGAACTCATGAAACAATTGCATCGAACGACTTTGTCGATCTCAGCTGTTTCTAGTGATAAATTCTCAGCTAGCTCGTTGATTTGTCGAAGGTTGTTCACTGCTCATTGTCGCGGAGAATGTTTTCAAATCCTTGTATCATGATAAATTACTGATTTATATGTGTTGTCATATTAACAATCATTATTGCGGGTTCCACCAGGAGCTTCTCGTATGCTGCAAAAGTCACAATTGTTGTTGAATTGCACGCTCATACATCTATTAGTCAAGCATCATCTTTGGAGCTTCAAATGACCCAGCAAAAGACGTTGTTGTATTCTACTTGACAAAACAAATACAACAGACAGACTCAAAATTTTCTGGACCTGAGTTGTTGTCAAATTTAATGTCCAAATATTTAAAAAGAAAAAAATGTCATTTAAATTTTCTCAAATGACATTGCCAAACCAACACCCCTACCACCCCATACTACTGACTGCTGCCATCACTATGCCACAAACCAGTTCCCTATGTTCACACAAGATAACCATAGCAATCTTTCTAATTTCCTATTTCATTCATCATTACAATTTACAAAATTTCCATTGCCAAATATATTTCCTTCATTTAGCCATATTTAATCATTCATTTAGCCATATTTAATATCAAACCATTCTTGAAACCACTTATTGCTTCAACCTGTTAATTATTCATTATCCACATTTATTCCAGCCTTTACCATTCATTAGTCACAATTATTCTAGTCATTATCATTAATCATTTAACAACCCATCATTCATCATCAACTTCATTTATTCCAACCACATTCCATGCCACCACACAACTATAACACAATCCCACAACAACCAAGCCCCTAATTGCAACAATCACCGCATAACCCATGTCAACAACCTCCATAACCGTATTAGAGTTTGAACTTGTATATTAATTTTTTAACAGTTGTGTTTTGATAAATTACCATTTCCTCACATTTAATTAAATTTAAATTGTTTAAAAATGTAATCATTTATTTTGTTCATGTATTAATTTTTGAATTGATTAGTGATGCTTTATTATAATTATAATTTTACATTTTCTTTGTCTTATCTTCAGAATATTAAGTATATATAATATATTTTGTTTTATCTTTCTTAAGTTTTTGTTTCGTGGCTTATAGTACCATGGCTAGCCCGAAGGGCCAACCCTTCAACCACACCGGGGATCGATGGTCAACCCTGTGGGAGAGCCACCCCGAATGGACCATCCACGACTGCACGTGAGCTGTGTATAAGCTTAGAGGACAACGCGCTCGCATGAGCGCTTGGGCTAGGGCAAGTGGGCCAACGCGGGTCAACACGGGTCAACACGACTCGTGTATCCCAGATGTGTGTATAGGTGTGTGCGGGTGCTTATCCTGTTGGAGTTGATGTCCTATAACCAATTGTTTGTACATTGACTACATGAATATTTAATGTATTTAAATATTAAACATCTTATTACACATTATTCATTATTCTGCATGACTATAATGTAATAATGTCTAGTATTTGTCGCATTAATAAGGTCATAGCAGTTCCCCGCTATGATGAGAACCTTGAAGTGCTATGACAATATTCTTAAATATAGTTCTGCGGTTGGATGACATACTATGATGGGACACATAGTGTAACGTCCCGACCCGGAAGCAACTCTGCCGGTGCTCCGAGCCGGTTCTCCACAGACCTCAAGCGCGCCTCCCCGTACGCCAGAGGCTGCCGACTAACAGCGAGAGTTTAGAGTGTGATAGTGGGGAGACTATGCCCTCGTGCCAGAGTAAGCAAACAACGGAAATAACTAAGTATCATACACAGAAAGTAAACGGAGTGCAATAAACAACTGAAATAGAACAAGCTGTAAAAGCCCAAACAGCTATGCATTACAATACAACACTGGTCACCCACTGGGCCGACCATACAGATACAAGTAGAAAAGAAACTGAAAGTAAAAGTATATGGCTCTACTACTAACTTCGAGCCAACCCACGTACCCGATCTCCAGACATCGTCGAACTGCAGCAGCTCGATCAGTAGAACCACTCGAGCAGCTCTGCTCGATCATGCAACACTAGACCTCAACCTTATCCACCATGCAACTCATGCTCAACCTGAAAAGCAGACATAAGGTTTACACGTACACTGAGGTGCACGTGCAGGGGTGATAAAGAATCTCAGTAGGCCACCCTGACAAGCAACCTATAACTGTGCTGCTAAAAGTGTATGCAACAATAACATGCTCAGCCAAGCTGGAACACAACAAAAGGAAGTAAACCAAACGTGCAACCATAGTCGAACCCAAGGTCTGTAATCCCTGTCAACTGGGAAAGTGCCACCATGGATGTCCATATCTATATACGTATACATGTATAGTCCCATACCTATACATATATACATAAATATGAATATTCATGAGTATGTGAATCAAACAACAAGAAACCACATCAACAGTCGATCCTTGGGTCCGAAATCCCGATCGCCTGGACATCCTGTGCAAGGGCATTGAGTTGGACGTTGTGACACTCAAGCCGTGTATCATTAAGTTGATCTCTGGGTCCGTAATCCCATCAACATACAAGTACAAAAGAAACTGAAAGTAAAAGTATATGGCTCTACTATTAACTTCGAGCCAACCCACGTACCCGATCTCCAGACACCGTTGAACTGCAGCAGCTCGATCAGTAGAACCACTCGAGTAGCTCCGCTCGATCATGCAACACTGGACCTCAATCCTATCCACCATGCAACTCATGCTCAACCTGAAAAGCAGACATAAGGTCTACACGTACACCGAGGTGCACGTGCAGGGGTGATAAAGAATCTCAGTAGGCCATCCCGACAAGCAACCTATAACTGTGATGTTAAAAGTGTATGCAACAACAACATGCTCAGCCAAGCTGGAACACAACAAAAGGAAGTAAACCAAACGTGCAACCATAGTCGAACCCAAGGTCTGTAATCCCTGTCAACTGGGAAAGTGCCACCATGGATGTCCACATCTATATTCGTATACATGTATAGTCCCATACCTATACATATATACATAAATATGAATATTCATGAGTATGTGAATCAAACAACAAGAAACCACATCAGCAGTCGATCCTTGGGTCTGAAATCTCAATTGCCTGGACATCCTGTGCAAGGGCATTGAGTTGGACGTTGTGCCACTCAAGCTGTGTATCATTAAGTTGATCTCTGGGTCCGTAATCACATCGACATGTACCTGCTTCAGCCAATGCCAAAATTATATCTCTGAGTAAGCTACGTCACCACATGGGGATGCTCGTCCTACACCTGGGTTCACCCGTAGTCGCCTCTAATCACTGGAACAAGGATACTGTATACCAACAACAAATCCTGTAAAGAAGGATACTGTATACCGACGGTCAATCCTGTAAGGAAGGATACCGTATACCGACAGTCAATCCTGACAGATCCGGAAGAGCGTAATCATTCCGATCATAGGTTGAGGAGAGCGTAATCATCCACACATGTAAAGAAATATTCTGGGAAGCACGTCCGGACATCCTGTAAATGGTTACTGAGTCAGTCGCCATGCTGCTTAGGCCTGTGAATCCAGTCTAATGTCCGAGCCCTAGGTCTCGGTTTGTAGGCGATCACGACATTTGGAACTCGAATGATCCCTAAGGGGCATACCCTTAGGCGATCTATAAAGAGAGAACTCTTCGGTGAGTCGCCATGCTAAACCCCTGGAGTCTCGTAACTGATCGAAAGAGCAGAATCATTTTGATTAAAGGCCGAGGAGAGCATAATCATCCCCGCCACTCAGGAGTGCGTAATCTACCATGAGTCTTGGGTCACCATGCCCGTATAAAGAGAGAACTCTCCGGTGAGCCGTAATGCTACACCCCTGGAGTCTCGTAACTGATCGGAAGAGCGGAATCATTCCGGTCAAAGGTTGAGAGCGTAATCATCCCCATCATATATCATCAAGTAAAGCTCAACAACCAGATACCAGAAATCACTTCTGGTCATCCCAACAAAATATATATATCACAACATATAAAATCAGGTTCAACAACCATCTCCCAGGTAGTACCTCTGGGTATACCAATAAATATAAGAAATAACATGGCTCAAAAGCCAGATTCTAGGAAAGCACGTCTGAGAATCCCAATAAGCAATATGGATCCCAGGGAGAACATCTAGGCATCCCAAGAGAATGAAAGACGCCTCACGTCAGGCTCAACAGCCACCAACTAGGAAGCGCCTCTGGTGATCATCACTGCATCAATAAAACAAGCCAGATATAAACAAACAAGTGAGGGTGACCCGAACACCCATCCCAACACTACAACCACAACCCCATTGGCATACCAGTTTGACATGGGTTCTAGGTGACACCCGAACACCATCTCTACCCAAACCCGATGTACAACTCAGGGTCGGTCAAACCATGGGAACCTGCTAGGTCCCTCAAGTTAAACACTGAGGAGGCATCCTACTCGGGATCCTCCAGGTAAACACGATCAAAGGCATCCTACACGGGGTCCTTAGCGAAAAGAAAGGGAGGAATCCTACACATGATCCTCGAACGAAGAACAACAGAGGCATCATATAACATGGATCCTCTCAAAGGAAAACTGGAGAGAGATCCTACAGGGGAATCCCTAGGTCAACACATAAGCAAAGACATCCCTCAGCGGATCCTTGGAAGCATCCGGTCTCACGGCCTCGTAGGCCAGAAGGGCACGTCTCACAAGGGAAACATCCTCAAAAGCATAGGTTACAGGAAATAGCTCACAACTCATCTCAGATCAAAGGTCTCAACTAGGTTGGTCCGAACACCCAACCTATCATCCACGCCAAGTCTCACTCTCAGGTGACAATTGAACTCGATAACCGGAGGAAGAACCTCTCCATTTAGATAGAAACCCTCAAAACCCCATTTAGATGACCTCTAAATGTTAGGAGGATTCCACCATTGCGATCTATGCGGAAAAAATGCTCAGAATGGACTACTCACTCGCCTAATTCTGACTTCTAGGGCACAAAATACCCCAAACTACTAAGTTGGAAACAGTACATGGCGTGTACTTCAGAGTACATAGCGTGTACTTCAGAAAACCTCTTCTTCCCCGAACGGGAAGAACACACAGCGTGTTCCCCTGGAACACACGTCGTGTAACCTGGGTTTCCCGACGGGAAAACCCTCGGATCGCCCGAAACACATGTTTTTGCCCCCGAAACAACAGATCGAGCCTCAAGAGGCCATAAACAAGCAATATAAGGCTTTAAGAACTTAAAACAACACGTTTAAAGGGGATCTATGGTGAAAACGTAAACGGGCCTACCTTCGGGCGAAAACCGTCGAAGTTTCGGTTGATTTCACCGTCCACGGATGCCACACGTCGACTCAGCGCGTCGAGGGCTTCGCAACGATACCTCTCTTGCCTTCCATCTCTCTCTCTTTCTCAATCCCCATTTTCTCCCATAGGACACGACCAAGGAGGAGCACACAGGAGGCGTGCGCAAGGAGGAGGAAAGAAGAAGAAAAAGAAAGAAAAGAAGAAAAGGAAAGAAAAGAAAAAGGGGCTCGGGTCGGCCCCGACGCCCGACTCGAGTTTAGGCTCAGCCTAGACTAAACTCCCCATTCCAGACTCAACGACGGAGACAAAATTTCAATCCGACGCTTCGTTTACAAGTTATTGCCAAACGAACCTACGCGAATAAATTAATATTTAATTTAATAATATTAAATATTAATTATTCCGCTAAAATTCGAACACCTCAGATTTCCACCAAACTCCTGTCCCAAGGTAAACACCCTATTCCGGGACCAACAGAGTTGTCAAAAAAATTGTTCGAGATCATCTGTTAGGGGTAAAAGACCATTTTACTCCTAACGAGCATCTGAATGCAAAAAATTCAAATTTCTGCTCAAAATGACAGTTCGAAAGAACATAGGTCCTTACAAACTCCTCACCATAAACCTTATCGTCCCCGAGAAGCCCGGTGAAAGGACTAGCAGCCACGCTCCCAACCTGAGCATCTGCACAACCAAGCTACCTAGACTGTCCAATGACCAGCCTCAAAGCGTTAACAACTGCCTTCTACATGGAAGACATTTAACTGCGACCGATCTGGTACTCCCCACCATAGGAATACCCCTATCATCGACTTAAAAGAAAATTCCGAGCTCAAAAGCTCACGACAAACACCGAAGTTTAACCAAAATGAGGAAAACCACCCTCAAACGACCAATGGTGCACTCCCCACCATATGACTTACCTTACACCGCGCCAAGAGCGCAACCACAAAAGGTTCCCTCCCCAACAGGGAAGAACATTAAGAAAGAAAAAAGGAGCTCGACATAGGGCCAAATCTCTCTTAGCATACTCAAGACGAATCCAGATAGCGCATGATCGTCTCTAACATGAGTACACCGAGATTCTACAAAAAGGTGCGTCCAACTCCCTCCGGGCCACGCCCCCCATCCTATCAAAACCTGACCAGGATTCAGCCATGGGTCAACGTTTTACGGTACCTGATTTATTCCACGATGTCACCTCTACCACGAAGGGACATTTCAACACAACTTTCAGGGTCCAAACCCACGACAAGTCTTAAAACATCGGTCCATGGCTCGTACTCGGTCACTCACTGATTTAGATTCAAATGATACCATGCGCAAACAACGTGTATCTTTACCACCAGACACGTACACACGACGTCGTTCCAGTAATGAGCGTCTACCCACGTTCTGACTACATTAGCAATAGCGGAAACACTGGTCGACCAAGCCAGGCTCCCGAACAGTCCTGCCCGTCGAAGCTAGTCTCGAAAAGCAAGCACCCGAGGTGCCTCAATCAAAAGATGAAGACATCAACATGCCTATAACACAAACTTGAGCACCTACCATGCCTCGATCACAAAACGAGCGTAAAACAAAGCTCCCCGTCAAAAAGGCATTGGAAAACACGGGCCAACCTCTTTCACACAGATTGCCCTAGAACAAAACAGACATCGAACTACAAGGATCTGAGTCAAAACCAAGGCTCTCTAAGTCTTCCACCTAGCCCTACAGAAAAAGCCTCACAACTGGGTCACAAGCTCCAACCACCTAACCCAAAAGATCCTCTGAAAAGCAGGTAAGATCACAATGACATACATAGGTCAAAGCTGAGAAACACGACCCATGAGGGCCCTGATCCTCTTCTAGCATTCCCAGAAGGAACTGCTCCCTGAAGGTCACAACGAAAGCAGAAGAGAAAAGATGAACTGACACTCATCGAGTATCCGTATACGGAAATACCCCAAGGAAGTCAAGTTCACAAGAAAAGCCTTGGTATCTATCGACATCATACTTAGTGATCCGACTAGATAACCACATACCTGAGAAACAACACCCAACAACAGGTTAAATAGAAAGGCATCACGTGCCATATTGACCTACTAGGGTCACTGCATAGGAGGTGCATGAGGACTGAGTCATCAGCCTCAAACCATAAAACGCTTCAACGTAGATCCACATAACCTGCCATCAGAGTAAAAGTATGTGTAAGCAGACCCAAATGTCTCAGTCGTCAGTAAAAACACACACACTAGCAGGCCTATATGCTGTGAATCCTACGTGCCTAGTATGATGCATGAGACACCACTTGCCTTTGCCGGCCAAAAGTCAAAAACCATCCCTGACATCTTACCAATGGCCAAGAGCCAGAAATCCATAGTAAATCAAAACACCCACACAACATGTGCGTCGCTCAAGGTGAAAATCATATACAATTGTAACATCACAAAATCAGAACATCAATCCCAAACCCTGGCAACCAGGACTTCTTACCGGAATAAGTGTTCTCGCCGCACCATTCCGATATCCATCACAGGTTCCGACACATTCCTATCATATCCCAAATATTAAAGATCAGGAAAAAAAACTCCTCTGATACCACTTTGCAACGTCCCGACTCAGAAGCCACTTAACCGGTGCTCCGAGCCAGTTCGCCACAATGCCTCAAGCGCGCCTCCCCGTACGTCATAGGCTGCTGACTAGCAGCGAGAGCCTAGGGTGTGATAGTGTGGAGACTATGCCCTCATACTAGAGTAAACAAACAACGGAAATAACTAAGTATAATACACAACGGAAAGTAAACAGAGTGCGGAAGTAATAAACAACTAAAATAGAACAAGCTGCAATAGTAAAATGCTTTAAAAGCCCGAACAACTATGCATTACAATCCAACACTGGTCACCCACTGGGCCGACCATCCAGATACAAGTACAAAAGAAACTGAAAGTAAAAGTACAGAGCTTCACTACTAACTCTGAGTCAATCCACGTACTCGATCTCCAGACACTGTTGAACTGCAGTAACCCGATTAGTAGAACCACTTGAGCAGTTCCGCTCGATCATGCAAGACCTCAGCCCTATCCACCATGCAACTCATGCTCAACCTGAAAAGCAGACATAAGGTCTACACGTACACTGAGGTGCACGTGCAAGGGTGATAAAGAATCTCAGTAGGCCACCCCAACAAGCAACCTATAATTGTGCTGCTATAAGTGTATGCAACAACAACGTGCTCAACCAAGCTGGAACACAACAAAAGGAAGTAAACCAAACGTGCAACCACAGTCGAACCCAAAGTCTGTAATCCCTGTCATCTGGGGAAAGTGCCACCATGGATGTCCATATCTATATATGTATACATGTATAGTCCCATACCTATACATATATACATAAATATGGATATTCATGAGTATGTGAATCAAACAACAATAAACCACATCAGCAGTCGATCCTTGGGTCCGAAATCCCGATCGCCTGGACATCTTGTGCAAGGACATTGAGTTGGACGTCATGCCACTCAAGCCGTGTATCATTAAGTCGATCTCTGGGTCCGTAATCCCATCGACATGTACCTGCTTCAGCCAATGCCAGAATTATATCTCTGAGCTACGTAATCACAGGGGGATGCTCGTTCTACACCTGGGTTCACCCGTAGTCGCCTCCAATCACTGGAACAAGGATACCGTATACCAACGACAAATCCCATAAAGAAGGATACCGTATACCGACGGTCAATCTTGCAAGGAAGGATACCGTATACCGATGATCAATCCTGACAGATTCAGAAGAGCGCAATCATTCCGATCATAGGTTGAGGAGAGCATAATCATCCCTACTTGTAAAGAAAGATTCTGGGAAGCACATCCGGACATCCTGTAAAAGGTTACTGAGTCAGTCACCATGCTACTCAGGCCTGTGAATTTAGTCCAATGTCTGAGCCTTAAGTCTTAGTCTGTAGGCGGTCGTGACATTTGGAACTCGGATGATCCCTAAGGGGCGTACCCCTATGCGATTTATAAAGAGAGAACTCTCCAGTGAGCCGCCATGCTACACCCCCAGAGTCTCGTAACCGATCGAAAGAGCGAAATCATTTCGATCAAAGGCTAAGGAGAGTGTAATCATCCCTGCCACTTAGGAGTGCGTAATCTACAATCAGTCTTGGGTCGCCATGCCCACATAAAGAGAGAACTCTCCGGTGAGTCGTAATGCTACACCCCTAGAGTCTCGTAACTGATCGGAAGAGTTGAATCATTCCGGTCAAAGGTTGAGGAGAGCGTAATCATCCCCATCATATATCATCAAGTAAAGCTCAACAACCGGATACCAAGAAGCATGCCACACTCGTTTTTTTAGTCATTTTATTTATTTTAGTTCTCTTGGCGTCGAGGGATTTTGCGTAAGTGCGGGTGAGTCCCGGTTTAAAATTTTAATGTTGGGATGAGTTTATGGTTTGAGATAGTGCGTGAACACCGTACGTTTAAGACGCGCAGTCCGCTTGGGCACGTGCTTTCCGCTTGGGTACGTGCAGCCTGCTTGCAGTCCGCTTGGGTACCGTACGGTGCGCGAATACCGCACGATCATCCAGTTTTAACGTTATTAAATTAGTTGGTTGAGCGGACATATAAATAAATATATATGTGTATATATGTTTATATGTGTATATATATATGTTTATATATGTTTATATATAGGTATATATGTCTATATATGTATATATATATATATATATAGATATATAGATATGTGTTTATATTTTTTTAAATGGTTTTATTATTATAAATGTTTTGATTATAATAATTATTATTTTTGTTTTATTATTAAGTTTGTTGGTATTATTATTATTATTATCATTAGTATTATTATAAATAATTTGTTTTTAATATATATATATATATATATTTATATATATATATATATTATTAGGGAAAACCCTAGGGGCGTTGTGCCCCCCCTCTCTTTGCGCGATGTAGCTCGCCACCCCTTCTCCTCCCTGCGCCACCCAACCTCCGTCGGCCTGCTCCTCCCTACGCCACCCGACCTTCGCCGACCTGCTCCCCCTGCCCAGTGCTCGCCCTCGCCTCCTGCTGCTCTGCTTTCGTCCGACATGGCCTTCGCCATGCGCGGTCTCCCCCTCCTGCGGATCGCCTCTCGCCCTGAGCTCCCGCCTCCCCTAACCCGCGCTCCGCCTCCCTGCTCACCCTCTGCCGGCCGACCCCGCCTCCCCTAACCTGCGCTCCACCTCCCGCTCGCCCCCTCCTTGCACGATGCCCTCCGCATTTCACTCCTCCCCGGTCCGGCAGACCCCCTCCTGTTTTCCCCATATTTTGCAGCGCCGCACCACCCTTCCCGACACGTTTTCGGCGAACCCGACCCCGCCTGTCCGACGACCATCAGCGACGAACTCGATCCCTTTTGCGCAGCGCCTCCGCGTTGCTTCGGCGTGGCCGCGAATCCCCTTGTCGGGTTCACGAGGGGTGTTTCGGGTCACGTCGGATCGCGTCCCGCCCTCCGCCGCCGAAGGCGAAGCAATTCAAATCGCTTCGGATCGTCCGCTGTTGTTCGCGAGGCGCGTTTGGTCTTGCCGCACGTTTTGGTTTGCCGCCACCATCCTAACTAAGAGTTTTGTTATCGCGCACGTGTTTATTTTATTATCGTTATTGTGTTTTGATTTTCCTTCTATTTTATTGGCAGTGCGGGTAATGTTTTTTTGATGCAATCTCGGCTTGCCGCGTGTTTTCAGGGTTTCCACCACCGTCTGAGGTGATGTTCTTCGTCCGTTGTCTTGTTGCACTTTTTATTTATTTATTTATTTTTGGGGCACGTTTATGTCTCTGAGTCCCTGGCGTTTTGTTGGATGTGCGAGGGTCTTCGCCACATTCATTTTGGGTGTCAGAAGTTGTTGCAGGGAGTCGAATCGTTTCCAAGTGCGCGCGCTTTTGTCGAAGTGCGTGCACGTGAGCAGGGTGTGGTTTGAGTTAAAAAGCTTGGTGTGACTATTGTTTGAGGTAGGCGTTTCCATCTTTTCTCTCTTTCCGAAGCATTCCAAAGTCACTTGCATGATTCCATTTAATTTATAAATGTTATTCGCACCCTTATCATCCTGATAGTTTATTCATTGTAGTTTTTATTCGATGGTTAAAAGTGTTAAAAACTGCTTTAAAATAGTTCCTTAGTTATGTGTTGATGTTTCCATGCCCTTGCTCCCAGTTTTAATCCATTTAATGTTTGTGTTCTCTTAATCAAATCTTAGATTATGTCTTGCACCTCTATTTTTGTTTATAGTTAACTTATGACCGTGTTTTCCTGTTGAAAGATTTGATCAAAAATGGATTTTTGGATGCTCATTTATTTATGCACATGTTTATACCTTGCCAACTTGGTTGGAACTAATTGCCTTTATCTGCAAATGGTACTGTTGGACTTCTTGAGTGGTGTTTGCTAGTAGAAACATTTTATGGAACTTGTTTGTCTTGTGTTGGTTAGTTTTATGGAACTTAGTGTTTTTTTTTGTAGAAATGATTTCGTGTTTATTTAAATTGGTATTTTTCTCGAATCCTTGGTTTTATAAGCGGTTCTTGTTTTTTTTTCTAAATGATGTGGGCCTCCGCGTGTGGTTCTTTAGATTGGTTTGAAAAGAAATCCATGTGTGTATGCCCATTTGGCTTTTTAAATACAAATGTGGTGTTCAGAGTCGTTTTAAAAGAGCTTGTGCAATGTTTTCATAAAGGCATTTGACTGTAAATCGAGAGACCCGATTTACAACTCCAAGTGTTTGATAAAGTGGTTTTGTTAACCGAATGATGTGACGGCCCAGTTGGCACTTTGTATATATATATATAAGTATATGGGGCGCTCCTATCTAGGGTAACCCTCCATGAGCGAACGTATAAGAAGCGTCCGTGTTTGGGGTATGCAAGTGCGGTGAGATGAGTCATGCGTGCGAGAGCCTTCCTATTTACACAGTATTATTATAACCACCATGAGTTTCTGGGCGTCTTTTAGATGATCGAGTGACGGTTGCTGACCAACCCCGATTAGACGGGTTGGTACCCCCTGGATTTGTTGTTAGGCCAAGTGGGCTTTGCCACTGGATTGGTCAGTTAGGGCGGCCAATTGGTTATAGACTTAGGAGCTTCACCATATGCCGACAGGTGGTTCCGAAACCGAGTACGTCTATGGGTCTTCTAGGGATGTTTAGGATCACCCATGGTTGCTGAATTATTTACATTGGTTGATTATTTTTCGTCGCATTGGTTTACTTTCAGTTGCACTTTTACTTGTTTCACTCTAGCCCAGCTTTGGTATTTTTCTGTTTTGGATTTCATTTATAAAATGGAAAATGATTTTGGAAATGATGTGTAGCGTGTGTTGGGTTTTTAAATGAGAACAACATGTTGCATATTTGAAAATGTGAAAACCCTACTTTCATATCTGTATTTCAAACTTGTGTCAGTGGACTGTTTTGGAAAAGAGAATTGTTGGATTCAGTGGTTTATTCTTGGCATCCCTACTGAGCATCTCGATGCTCACACCTATTATAACTTTCCAGTTGCAGGTTCAGTTTCTCGTACAGGTTTCTGGTTCAGTTGCTCAGTGTTGGGGCAGCATGGTTTTGAGTTGGGTGGTGACCCAGGAGGTCACAAGGATGTATGTTCAACTTTTTTTTGCCTTTCCGCTGTCAGTTCTTATCTTTATCGTCAGTTTGTTTATCTGTTTATCTTTTTTTTTCGTGGGCCAAATCGTTCCCAACAGTTAAATTTTGATGCCCGACACTAGTTGCCAACTCGTGGGGATCGGGAACGCCCTTCGGGCCATGTCGCGGGCCGGCTCGGGTAACCGGTTCATGGTCGATCCTGGTTGGTTCGTGACAAAATGGTATCAGAGGAGGCCCTTGATATTTGGGATGTCTGGTAGAAGGAGATTTTGATTGTCGGGGTTCAGGAGGTAGGTTACGAGTTGGTGCTTGATCATCACCACCTGTGACGAGACCTGAGTTACCATGGGTAGTCTGGGTTTTGAGTCTTTTGACTTTGGTTGTTTTGGTTTGAGAGATGATAATGAAGGCGAACTGGTTCTTGTTGTGGCCCCACATGGGGTGGTGACCCATGTGGAGTCCGAGTGTCCAGTTCAAGGTCCTCTTAGTATAATGCCTTACTTGGGTCACGACTCACCACCATGTCGCCAGGTTAGGTATACACATTAATCCCTCATTTCGGTGGTTTGTTGTTGATTGTGTTTCGTTTTGATCTCGGTTGATGTGAGCGTGTGTTAAAAATGAAAGCGATTTTAAAATGGAAAATTGTTTCTTTTAAATTGTTTTGAAATTGGTAAACTGAATTTTCTAATGTTGGGAGTGTTTCGATTTGGAAAATTTTATTGCTTGTTTGGATTTGATAAGGGAAAGAAGTGTTCGAACCTTGGTATTCCTTATGGAGGATCACATGTGCATCAATATGTGCAAAGAGTGCGTGGGAGCACTTATCCGCGAGCGATGTAGCTGGGATTGGGTGAACGCACACGTGATAGTCCATAAGGGGCCATAGGTGAGTTTTAAAATTTAAAAGAAATGACGGTTTTTGGAAAAGAAATTTTTACTAATGTTTGTATATGTTTAGCTTATGAGTTTGTTGCCCTTGGATCGGGCTGTTGCTTTGATTGAGTTTTGATAGATGCCAATTTCAGTTGTGTTTTTCGTGTTGTTCTGAGTATGCCGCCCAGAAAGGTCGCTAAGGTTGCTAATGAGTCATGCCCAGTTTTCAGTTCTTTTTGCATGTTGCTTATCGATCAAAGTAATCAAAGTCCGTTAGAGGCAGTTGTGTGGTTGTGAAATTAGAGTGGGTCTTCAAGTTGTTGGGAACTCCCAGGGTTGTTAGGGTTCGTACCGTCTCAGGTTTTATTGAGGGTCTAGTTTTGGACTAGTAAAGGTGAAGTGTCTCGCCATCGTTGAAGTTTGGGGTGTGTTTGATGGTAATTGTCTCTAGTGAGGGTTCCCCATCTGGCAAGGAGTGCATGCCAGAGGAACCTGTCGCCAAGACAATATCTTCGTCGGTGCCGACTTACAGGTTGTCTAACTATTCTCTTACGTGCCACTAGTGTAGCCTCTTTGGGCATTCTAAGCCATCATCTTGCATCCCTTTGAAAACGTGCCACCGTCGTGGGCATTTGAATCATCGGGGAGAAGAAGTTGGGGACTGGAGGATGCAAATGACTGACTGTGAGACAGGAGATGCTTCAACCATCAGGGCCCCAACCACAGGTCTCGGGGTGAAGCTCACGCACATTCATGAATTGCCGAAAGTGTGTGGAACCTTGGTCCAGTCCATGTTTTCAGCCTTCTGAAGGAAATATCCAAAGTTTTCTTGTTCAATTCTTGTCGTCGTTGTAAGCTCATCCTTGTTGTGGTCACGCGATGAGCTCGTCCTACTGCAATCCAAGTGGCCTCATTTGCTCTTGGTGTAGTTTCTAAATCGTTCGGATTCTTTGAAAGGCGTCGGGTCCGTGACTAAACGAACCCGTTTTGATCTTGAGGATGGCCTCAGCTGCGTACGTTAGGGGGATGTTTGGTTCTGCAAAATTAATGGGTGTCGTTTCTGGGCTCTTTATTAGGCCGGGCGCCTCTCCGTGGCTTTTCATTTATTGTGTTTGAGTTTTGTAGGGAATTCCTCCTTCCCGGTGTCTCAGTGTGCCGGTTTTTCCCAGAATAGTTTTAATCCTAGTGGTGGAGTTGTTCCGTTAGCATTGAGAAGTTGGGATGAGTTTAGTTTGGGGAGTTCCCGCGTTGCCCCCCCTGGGGTGGTGTGTTCGAGTTTCAAGGTCTCCGTGTTAGTAAATTTATGTGGTGGAGAGAACCCTCCCGTGTTCTCCCCTCAACCTCGGACAATGATTGTACTCGAGTTGGTCGGGTGTGACTTGTGTTGGTAATGGTCACCCCGAGCCTCTCAGTTTCTTCTGGTTTTGCCTGGGCACGGACTCGAGTTATGCTAACTGTTGGCTTGATGACTTTCTGGGGGTAGAAAGTGTTTGTGGTGGGGAGAATTGTCACACCCGTTTTTTAGTCATTTTATTTATTTTATTTCTCTTGGCGTCGGGGGATTTTGCGTAAGTGCGGGTGAGTCCCGGTTTAAATTTTTTATGTTGGGATGAGTTTATGGTTTGGGATAGTGCGCGAACACCGTACGTTTAAGATGCGCAATCCGCTTGGGCACGTGCTTTCCACTTGGGTACGTGCAGCCCGCTTGCAGTCGGCTTGGGTACCGTACGGTGCACGAATACCGCACGGTCATCCAGTTTTAACGTTATTAAATTAGTTGGTTGAGCGGACATATAAATAAATATATATGTGTATATATATATGTTTATATATAGGTATATATGTCTATACATGTATATATATATATATATATATAGATATGTGTTTATATTTTTTTAAATGGTTTTATTATTATAAATGTTTTGATTATAATAATTATTATTTTTGTTTTATTATTAAGTTTGTTGGTATTATTATTATTATTATCATTAGTATTATTATAAATAATTTGTTTAAAAATATATATATATATTTTTAGGGAAAACCCTAGGGCGTCGTTCCCCCCCTCTCTTTGCGCGATGTAGCTCGCCGCCCCTTCTCCTCCCTGCGCCACCTGACCTCCGCCGACCTGCTCCTCCCTGCGCCACCCGACCTCCGTCGGCCTGCTCCCCCTGCCCAGCGCTCGCCCTCGCCTCCTGCTGCTCTGCTTTCGTCCGACATGGCCTCCGCCATGCGCGGTCTCCCCCTCCTGCGGATCGCCTCTCGCCCTGAGCTCCCGCCTCCCCTAACCCGCGCTTCGCCTCCCTGCCCACCCTCCACCGGCCGACCCCGCCTCCCTTAACCCGTGCTCCACCTTCTGCTCGCCCCCTCCTTGCGCGACGCCCCCCGCATTTCACTCCTCCCCGGTCCGGCAAACCCCCTCCTGTTTTCCCCATATTTTGCAGCGCCGCACCACCCTTCCCGACACGTTTCTGGCGAACCCGATCCCGCCCGTCCGACGACTAGCAGCGACAAACTTGATCCCTTTTGCGCAGCGCCTTCGCGTTACTCCGGCGTGGCCGCGAATCCCCTTGTCAGGTTCACGAGGGGTGTTTTGGGTCACATCGGATCACGTCCCGCCCTCCGCCGCCGAAGGCAAAGCAATTCAAATCGCTTCGGATCGTCCGCTGTTGTTCGCGAGGCGCGTTTGGTCTTACCACACATTTTGGTTCGCCGCCACCATCCTAGGTAAGCGTTTTGTTATCACGCATGCGTTTATTTTATTATCGTTATTGTGTTTTGATTTTCCTTCTATTTTATTGACAGTGCGGGTAATGTTTTTTTTGATGCAATCTCGAATTGCCGCGTGTTTTCAGGGTTTCCACCACCGTCCGAGGTGATGTTCTTCGTCCGTCGTCTTGTTGCACTTTTTATTTATGTATTTTTTTTTGGGCCACGTTTATGTCTCTGAGTCCCTGGCGTTTTGTTGGATGTGCGAGGGTCTTCGCCGCACTCATTTTGGGTGTTAGAAGTTGTTGCAGGGAGTCAAATCGTTTCCAAGTGCGTGCGCTTTTGTCGAAGTGCGTGCACGTGAGCAGGGTGTGGTTTGAGTTAAAAAGCTTGGTGTGACTATTGTTCGAGGTAGGCGTTTCCATCTTTTCTCTCTTTTCGAAGCATTCCAAAGGCACTTGCATGATTCCATTTAATTTATAAATGTTATTCGCACCCTTATCATCCTGATAGTTTATTCATTGTAGTTTTTATTCGATGGTTAAAAGTGTTAAAAACTGCTTTAAAATAGTTCCTTAGTTATGTGTTGGTGTTTCCATGCCCTTTCTCTCAGTTTTAATCCATTTAATGTTTGTGTTCTCTTAATCAAATCTTAGATTATGTCTTGCACCTCTATTTTTGTTTATAGTTAACTTATGACCGTGTTTTCCTGTTGAAAGATTTGATCAAAAATGGATTTTTGGATGCTCCTTTATTTATGCACATGTTTATACCTTGCCAACTTGGTTGAAACTAATTGCCTTTATCTGCAAATGGTACTGTTGGACTTCTTGAGTGGTGTTTGCTAGTAGAAACATTTTATGGAACTTGTTTGTCTTGTGTTGGTTAGTTTTATGGAAGTGTTTTTTTTTGTAGAAATGATTTCGCGTCTATTTAAATTGGTATTTTTCTCAAATCCTTGGTTTTATAAGCGGTTCTTGTTTTTTTTTCTAAATGATGTGGGCCTCCACGTGCGGTTCTTTAAATTGGTTTGAAAAGAAATCCCTGAGTGTATGTCCGTTTGGCTTTTTAAATACAAATGTGGTGTTCAGAGTCGTTTTAAAAGAGTTTGTGTAATGTTTTCATAAAGGCGTTTGACTATGTAAAACGAGAGACCCGATTTACAACTCCAAGTGTTTGATAAAGTGGTTTTGTTAACCGAATGATGTGGCGACCCGGTTGACACTTTGTATATTTGACATGTATGCATATATATAAGTATATGGGGCGCTCCTATCTAGGGTAACCCTCCATGGGCGAACATAGGAAGCGTCTGTGTTTGGGGTAGGCAAGTGCGGTGAGATGAGTCACGCGTGCGAGGGCCTTCCTACTTACACAGTATTATTATAACCACCATGGGTTCCTGAGCGTCTTTTAGATGATCGAGTGACGGTTGCTGACCAACCCCGATTAGACGGGTTGGTTCCCCCTGGATTTGTTGTTAGGCCAGGTGGGCTTTGCCACTGGATTGATCAGTTAGGGCGGCTAGTTGGTTATAGACTTAAGAGCTTCACTATATGCCGACAGGTGGTTCCGAAACCGAGTACGTCCAGGGGTTTTATAGGGATGTTTAGGATCACTCATAGTTGCTGAATTATTTACATTGGTTGATTATTTTTCGTCGCATTGATTTACTTTCAGTTGCACTTTTACTTGTTTCACTCTAGCCCAACTTTGGTATTTTTCTGTTTTGGATTTCATTTATAAAATGGCAAATGATTTTGGAAATGGTGTGTAGCGTGTGTTGGGTTTTTAAATGAGAACAACATGTTGAGTTTTTAAATGAGAACACCCCTACTTTCATATCTGTATTTCAAACTTGTGTCAGTGGACTGTTTTGGAAAAGAGAATTGTTGGATTCAGTGGTTTATTCTTGGCATCCCTACTGAGCATCTCGGTGCTCACGCCTATTATATCTTTCCAGTTGCAGGTTCAGTTTCTCGTACAGGTTTCTGGTTCAGCTGCTTAGTGTTGGGGCAACGTGGTTTTGAGTTGGGTGGCACAAGGAGGTATGTTTTACTTTTTTTTGTCTTTCTGCTACCACTTCTTATCTTTATCGTCAGTTTGTTTACCTGTTTATCTTTTTTTTTTCTTGGGCCAAATCGTTCCCAACAGTTAAATTTTGATGCTCGACACTGGTTGCCAGCTCGTGGGGATCGGGAACGCCCTTCAGGCCATGTCGCAGGCCGGCTTGGGTAACCGGTTCATGGCCGACCCGAGTTGGTTCGTGACAAAGCACTTCTGGTCATCCCAACAAAATATATATATCACAATATATAAAATCATGCTCAACAGCCATCTCCCAGGTAGTACCTCTAGGTATATCAGTAAATATAAGAAATAACATGGCTTAAAAGCCGGAATCCAGGAAAGCACGTCCGAGAATCCCAATAAGCAATATGGATCCCAGGGAGAACATCTAGGCATCCCAAGAGAATGAAAGACGCCTCACGTCAGGCTCAACAGCTACCAACTAGGAAGCACCTTTGGTGATCATCGCTGCATTAGTAAAAGAAGTCAGATATAAACAAACAAGTGAGGGTGGTTCGAACACTCATCCCAACACTACAGCCACAACCCCATTGGCATACCAGTTCGACACGGGTTCTAGGTGACACCCGAACACCATCTCTACCCAAACCCGACTTACAATTTAGGGTCGGTCAAACCGCGGGAACCTGTTAGGTCCCTCAAGTCAAACACTAAGGAGGCATCCTACTCAAGATCCTCCAGGTAAACACGAGCAAAGACATCATACATGTGATCCTTAGCGAAAAGCAAGGGAGGAATCCTACACAGGATCCTCGAACAAAGAACAACAGACATCCTATAACAAGGATCCTCTCAAAGGAAAATATGAGAGAGATCCTACAGGGGACTCCCTAGGTCAACACATAAGCAAAGGCATCCCTCAGCGGATCCTTGGAAGCATCCGGTTTCACGGCCTCGTAGGCCAGAAGGGCACGTCTTACAAGGGAAACATCCTCAAAAGCATAGGTCATGGGAGGTAGCTCACAGCTCATCTCAGATCAAAGGTCTCAACTAGGTTGGTCCAAACACCCAACCTATCATCCACGCCAAGTCTCACTCTCAGGTGATAACTAAATTCGATAACCGGAGGAAGAACCTCTCCATTTAGATAGAAACCCCCAAAATACCATTTAGATAACCTCTAAATGTCAAGAGGATTCCACCATTGCGATCTACGCGCAAAAACGTGTACTCTTATCCGCCCCCTGACTGTGTACATATACATGGCCAAAACACACGGGGTCTGCCTTTGTAAAAGTACACAGCGTGTGCTTCAAAGTACAAGACGTCTACTGTTTAAAAACAAAAAACCTGTGTTCTTTCTCACACGGTTGGACACACAGCCACACCACCACACGACGTGTACTCAGAGTGCACGACATGTACTTAAGAAAACTTCTTCATCCCCGAACGGGAAGAACACACGGCGTGTTCCCCTGGAACCCACGCCGTGTAACCAGGGTTTCCCGACGGGAAAACCCTCAGATCGCCTGAAATACCCGTTTTCACCCCCGAAACAACAGATCGAGCCTCAAGAGGCCACAAGCAAGCAATATAAGGCTTTAAGAACTTAAAACAACACGTTTAAAGGGGATCTATGGCGAAAACGTAAACGTGCCTACCTTCGGGCGGAAACCGCCGAAGCTCTGGTTGATTTCACCGTCCACGGATGCCATACGCCGACTCAGCGCGTCGAGGGCTTCACAATGGTACCTCTCTTGCCTTCCATCTCTCTCTCTTTCTCAATCCCCATTTTCTCCCATAGGACACTGCCAAGGAGGAGCACACAGGAGGCGTGCACAAGGAGGAGGAAAGAAGAAGAAGGAAAAGAAAGAAAAGAAGAAAAGGAAAGAAAAGAAAAAGGGGCCCGACCCGGCCCCGACACCTGACTCGAGTTTAGGCCCTGCTTAGGTTAAACTCCCCATTTTGGACTCAACGACGGAGACAAAATCTCAATCCGACGCTCTGTTTAAAAGTTATTGCCAAACAAACCTACGTGAATAAATTAATATTTAATTTAATAATATTAAATATTAATTATTCTGCTGAAATTCGAACTCAGATTTCCACCAAACTCCTGTGCTAGGGTAAACACCCTATTTCGGGACCAACAGAGTTTTCAGAAAAATTGTCCGAGATCATCTGCTGGGGAAAATACCATTTTACCCCTCACGAGCATTTGAATGCAAAAAATCAAATTTATGCTCAAAACAACAGTCCAGAAAAACACAGTTCCTTACACATAGAATACAAACCGTCAGGTGCGAGTACTCGTAAGCAGATGAGACTTCTTCTCATGAAGTTTGCACTTGGTAATCTCTAAAACGAGAGATTATGAGAACATACCCGTCAGTAGGAATTCCGTATGTTTTCGTGTCATCGAATATTCATATCTGCGAGCGTGTGTAATGGTTCTTAGACTTTAAGATTATCATTAATACGTGTCGTGACTCGCACACTTAGATTTGCCGACGAAAACCGTCACACCATATGTTGGCGGGAAGTAGGGTACGTTGGGTGTGTCACAAATGACATGTTATTAATGGATAAGTCGAGGAAGGATTTGTCCCTTTCATTTATGGAAGTTCATATCCCGACCCTTTGATTGAAATAGAACTGTCGCTTTAAATTCCATGACCATTGTGTAACGATGAGCTTATTTCAGGTAGTCAAAGAATGATGTATCAAACATATAGGTTGATGACACTATCATGAAACCTACTTGATGAGATATTGTAACAAAGAGATTATATTACATAGTGAGCGTTCGTATGTGGATGTTGTCGTTGCGACTTTAAGTTCTTTCTTTTGGGTGCCTTGACCCGTTGCTAAATAGTACTTTTAGACTTTAGGCAAACCCGCCTAATGCCAACAAGAAAAAAATCGTAGAGCACACTAAGTGTTTCTTGTGGTCTTGATTAAATTCTATTTGAATTTAATTAATGGAATAAATATTATTCTCAAGACCGTGGAATAATTTTATTCAAATTAAAATGATCACATAAATTAAATTAAATATATTTATTTTATTGAACATTTAATAAATATTTATTTACTAGTTTGTAAATAAAATATTTATTTAAGAGAATAAATTATTTATTTATTCGGGTGTTCAATGAATGGAAGTTGAGTTTAAGCGGACCAAGGCCGGTCCAGTAGTAAAATAATTATTTGAAAGACGGTAAATAATTATTTGACTAGTTGGCACAAGACAAAATAACAACACTGTTATCATTATGTGACACGAGATTTCATTTATGATTCCGTTTTGCGTAAGTTGGCGCACCACAAATAAAGGTGCTGTTATTGTTATTATGTAGCATGAGTTTTCTCTAAGGTTATGAATGTATTTAATTGCTGTTACGCAATTAAATATTGTAACCGAAACCCCATGTCGTTAAATAGACATGTACGTTTATTGTGCCATTAAGCCTGGTGAACCAAATTGCCGCTGGTGAGAGAATTGTTGAGCCAAAACAATTTCTCTCTTGAATCCTCTCCTCTCTCCTCTCAAGAACGAGAGACGTTCTTCAAGACCGAAGAACATGCGATCAAGAACGACCGACACAAGACACTCGGTTAACCGCGCTAGCACCCGAAGAACGAGTGACGTCGATTAGAGGCTATCAGAGCACGTGTGGATCACCGCTAGAGGGATTTTGGTTTTGGATCATCGCAAGCGCAACAAGACAATCCGGAAGGGTCATTCCGAACGATCAACACCATCAACGAAGAAAGTATCGAAGATCCATGTATTTAATTTCTACAGAAATTATTTAAATTAATTATAAACATGATGCGCAAGATCCTCTCTCTAGGATCTGTCGCTCTTTTCTTCTTTTGTCTAGATCTTTGATCTTAATTTGTGGATACTGGCATTTATCGTCGTATTGATCCCAAATTGATCATCGATTACGGCAAAAGCAAAGTTGAGACTCCCATAACCGCCACGCTTCCGCAGTGTTCGAATCCTTCAAGTGGTATCAGATCGGTCACATCATTATAATTATTTAAATAATTCGTTGATGATTTACACTTTATTAATTTAGATTGTCAATTCATGTTTAATCGTCCTTGTAATCTGAATTTCGAGATCTATTCTTCCTCTTATCGTTTCTCGCTGATCTAATAGAAATGAATGCTTTTTTAATTAAAATTAAATCGAGGATCTCATCAGGCGTCGACGATTCTGTCCAGATAACATGACAGTACACGCCGTGTATTCGAATTTACACGCTGTGTAATTTTCCATACACACCGTGTAATCCAGATTACACGCCGTGCAATTGTGTTTAGTGCATCGGGAGTAATTCGGCAATTACTCAAGCTGTGTGTATTAATGACACGCGGTGTAGTTAATTCTTACACCGCGTGTTGACCAAGACAGACTGGCGCCTGGTCAGCCGGATTACACGCTGTGTGACCCACTGTGTAGGTTCCGAGCAGCGGAAGCGCATGATGGGCGTGTACCTAACTTTGCAAATTGTCATAATCGATGATTAATTCAGGATCAATACGACGATAAACGCCAGTATCCCCAGAATTGAATCAAAGATAAAAGACAAAGGAGAGAACTCGAAACCGAGAAGAGAGGATCAACATATTTTGTTTATGATTAATTTAATTAAATTATAGAATTACCTCCATGATGATTTTTTCTTCGTCGATGCGTTTGACCACGGGTCTGAGGTGCGACTTCGTTGCGATGTAGAATCCAAGGATAAGAATCCTCTAGCGGTGATGCACACGTGCTCCACGTATCTTCGGACGTTGCCGAAGGAGTCTCCGGGTGCTAGCGCGAAAGATCCTTGCGCTTGCGATGTCCGCATTCGATCGCCCTGCCAATCGCTTCCAAAACGTTCTCCTTGATCTGGTGGAGGAGGATCTCTCTCATTTTTTAGAGTGTTTTTGGAGAGGGAAGAGTTCTCTAGGCTCGAGAGCTTTTCTCCAAGGATGTTGTGCACACAACGATTGGTTAGCCGGTCGAATGACCCCTTGGCTAATATAGAGAATAATAACATAACAGGGAATTTAATTCACCAGGTAATAATAAATAATTAGCAAAAGTGCCATTACTTAATTTATTATTCCATGTGAAACCCATGTCAAATAATAATAGCAATGCTATTATTTCCATGACATGTGCTTAACTTGCACGTTATATTTAAATATTATTTAACCAAATAATATTTAATATTATTTCTCATCGGACCCATAACTTGGTCCGCCAATCCTCCTCAATATTTACTGGGCCTTGAATAATGACTTTATTTATTAAATAAATATAACCACATTATTCACCGATAAATAAATATTCCGTTTGCAATATATTCTCTCGAATAACTAGCGGCGAAATAAATGAGATCAGACATACTTAAATAATTATTAAACCACAACCGAGAATAATATTTATTCAACTTGTTAAATAAATAAATTATTTAACTGAGATACTGACTACACTTTGTATGCGACCCTCTAGGCCTCTTTCTCGTTGGCATTAGACGAGCTTGCCTAAAATCCAAGATTACTGTCTAGCAACGGGTCAAGGCACCAAAAAGAAAGAAGTTGATGTCGCAACGATATGTCACCTCATACAAACGCTTATCGTGTAATATAACCCCTTTGTCCCGATATCTCAAATCAAGCAGGTTGCTTGCAAGTGCCATCAACCCATGTGCTCGATTTCTCATTCTTTCACTTCCTGAAATTGAACTTGCCTAGAGAATACCATGACCATGGATTTAGTTTGGCTATATCATTTTCATCTTAGTGCCTGAGATATCTACTGCTGCAGAAGTGACAAATTCTTTCTCGCATTATTCATTAATGCAGTATTACTTGTGATGCACCCAACATATCCCACCTCGCTGCGAACATCTGTCGTCACAGTTTTTGTCAATACATCTAAGTGCGCGAGTCATAATACCCATTAATAATAATCTTCTAAGGACCAATACACACGTCCGCAGATAGGAACATCCAATGACACTTATGAATGCGAATTTCCTATTGACGGGTCTTGTACTCATAATATCATCCTGGATATTACCAAGGGCGCACACCATGAGAAAATGCCTCAAAGTTTCATGAGTCTCCACCTCTGATAGCCTGTATCATTTTGTTCCTTCAAATGATATCATCCAGCCATAGAATATATATTCAAGAATAGTGTCATGACACTTTTGAGTTCTTATCATAGTAGAGATCTGCTACGACCTTTTAATGCGACAACTATTCTAAGGACATTATCACATACTATGTCACGCAAAAGAACAATCATGATGTGATAAGTAGTTTATTAATATTCATTCAATGAATATAGGTTCATCATAAAGTACCAAGAAGTTGGTTTCTAGGGCATTAACTCCAAAACATTGGACACGACATGTAGTCCCTTCAGGTCAAGGGCCAAACCGTGTATCCCAGACACGGTTAAGCTGATCGGTAACCGTGTAACCCTGGGACAGCACGACGTGTGGCCCACTGGACATACCGTGTACTCCAAGATTTTCGAAGTACGTCTCACACGTCGAGTCCCTAGGCGTGTATTTCAGATAAGACGGTGAATGCAGTACACACCGTGTAGTTGGAACTACACGTCATGTACTTTACCAAATTACACAGAATCAAAACTTTAATGTTTGTGTAATGTTCAGAATTACATATCATGTAGATTCGAACGGGCGCTCACCGTGTTACCTCTAAGGTTATTGATGAGAATCTCAGAGAAATTCAGAAAAAGATTAAGATAAAAGGATTGATTAATTAAAGATAATAATTAATTAATTCAAGCACGATTTATCTTAATAAGAACGATTAAAGAATTGAATGCTAGTTTTATTAAATGCATAATTCGTTGCATGTATGTGGATGATCATGAGTTAGACCAGACCTTTGTATGTGATTGATTTCCTTTTAATTTATTTTAAATTAAATTGTCGGTCTGCGTGCCATCTCTCATTAATATGTACGGTCTGCATGCCCATTATTTCTTTTATGTAAACCCCTTTTTTACCCCTCACCTGCGTGTGAGTTAAAAAAAGCATATGTAATGGATGTAGCTCCCAAGCTAGTGGAGGCAGTTCAAGCTGGAGCCAAGACGAAACCAATCCCAGGAGATACAAAGGTGGACAGGTGGAAAGTTGTAAACACGAACCCAAAAGGTTCAAGGTGTTTTTCTCATAGGCCAGGGTTGGTTTATCAACCGTTAGATAAACCAACCATTAGAAAAGCTCATGATCATACCCTTTATTTTATTTCTGTCAGTTGCATGGTTTATCATTATGAATGTGTTGTCGTGATCACATAATTAATGAATTAAACAAGCATGCAAGATGGAACGAAAATAAACCAGACTTATGCGTAAATATTATCAAGACATGGTTAATCACATTAATAAGTTCCACTTAATATCAACAAGCATGTGATAAAGATAATAAACAATTTACGCATAAGTGATAAAAATCCCTCAATAAAATATAAAGTTAGACTAAACCTTCTGTTACTTGATTAAGGGCAAGACTTAATAAAACTATGTGTTTGACCAATTCGTTGGGACACTTACTTTTATACAAGAAGCCCTTAAGAAAGTTTCGGGTTGACTTAACCATATTACATCAAGAGGAGTAGCCCTTGCTAGACTTGATGTAATATTGGAGACAAGTGTTGAGGAAATTCAAGTCAGGATTTCAGGATTGGGGAGTCCACTCAATGGATCAAGGAGCTGCAAACCTGCAGTTGACAAAGATCTGACTGCCTAAATACCTTCAAATAGCTTAACCAACCTTTGTTGGGGTTATGCGAAGAGGAATATGGATCATTGCAACTAGAATGTCCAAGCAACTAGACACTCCGAGTTCAATGGTGAGGGCCATTGAGACTTGATAAAATAGTGAGACTTAATAAAATTAATTTATTATCTCTAATAAAATGTAATCAAGAAAGTACTAATTATCTGCTCTTTTATTTGTAGAATAAAAATGACAAACTTGTCAACTACATTATCCCTGCGATCAATACTGGATAAAGACAACATCCTCACCGACAGTAACTTCCAGGAATAGTTTAGACGCTTTCAGGTCATTCTGCACCATGAATAGAAATCTTACGTGCTGGAGTCCTCATTACATGATTCCGCTTATTAAGACTTGATAAAATAGTGAGACTTAATAAAATTAATTTATTATCTCTTATAAAATGTAATCAAGAAAGTACTAATTATCTGCTCTTTTATTTGTAGAATAAAAATGACAAACTTGTCAACTACACTATCCCTGCGATCAATACTGGATAAAGACAACATCCTCACCGACAGTAACTTCCAGGAATGGTTTAGACGCTTTCATGTCATTCTACACCATGAATAGAAATCTTACGTGCTGGAGTCCTCATTACATGATCCGCCTACCCAAGTGGTGAGTGATGAAGAGTTCTTGGTCTACGAAAAGCATATGAACGACGCGGTTGACGTTCAATGTTTGATGTTATCATCAATGTCTAGTGAACTCCTGAAGTCTCACGAAAACATGGATGCCTATGACATGCTTGAGCACCTCTGTGGTCTTTATCAGGAGAGAGCAAGACATGAACAATTTGAGATCTCCAAGGCACTCTTTCTGAGTAAGCTTGGAGAGGGTGCCCCAGCTGGGCCTCGCGTAGTCAAGCTCGTTGGCTACATTGAGCGTCTGAAGGTTCTAGGGTTTAAACTCTTTGAAGAACTGAGTACCGATCTC
Organism: Viscum album; assembly: GCA_963277665.1. Taxonomy (NCBI): domain Eukaryota; kingdom Viridiplantae; phylum Streptophyta; class Magnoliopsida; order Santalales; family Viscaceae; genus Viscum; species Viscum album. Next base: position 128,352,446 of record OY728134.1, on the reverse strand, counting down.
ATTCTCGCATCACTCCCTCATAGCTTCTCCAGTTTTGTTGTGAATTTCAATATGAACAAGATTGAGAAGTATCTACCAGATCTTTTTATCATACTTCACCAAGTGGACAACGACATGAAACGCGAAAAACCTTCTGTCCTTATGATGAATAAGAGGAAAGGGAATGCGAAGAGATTTAAGCTCAAAGCTTCTTTACGCCGTTCCAAGAAAAGGAAGAACAAGGGGGGGAGAAGGGAATATGAAGCTGTTTGTTTCACATGTGGCAAGAATTGGAAGAAAAACTGCACCCAGCTAAAGAAGTAAGGGGAAACTTCAGGTGCGTTTGTTATCGAGTGTAATTTATCTATTTCTACAGATTGGGTATTAGATACAGCCTGTGGTGCTTACATATATATCCAAATACAAGAACCAAGTAGATTCAAGAAAATTGACCGAGGAGAGGTAGATCTACGACCAGCCAACAAAGTTAGACTTGCTGCTGTAGCTGTTGGGGACTACCACCTCACGTTGCCGACTAAGATGATCTTGATATCAAAAGGTTGTTATTATGTGCCTTCTATAACCAAAAACATTATTTCTGTATCCAGACTAGATACAAATGGATTTATTTTCAAGTTCGGAAATGAATGTTGCTTCTTTTATAAAGATAACATTTGTTTTGGTAAGACACATTTATATAACGATCTTTACGTGTTGGACTACACAAACCAAGTAATGAAACTCGATAATGGAACTACTTCACATGACTCATACCACACCCAATTTTGGCATCACCGACTAGGTCATGTAAATGAGAAACGCTTGACAAAGTTACATCAAGATTAATATTTAGATTCTTTCGACCTAAAACTACTTGGTGTATGTCACACATGTTTAAAGGCAAAATGACCAAAGCCTCATTTAGTGGGAAAGATGAAAGAGCCAAAGAGCTTCTTGAATTGTTTCATACTGATGTGTGTGGACCATTTCCAGTTGAAGTAAGAGGTGAGTACTCATACTTCATAACTTTTACTGATGATTTTAGTAGACATGGATATATCTACTTAATGAGGTATAAGTCAGATTCTTTTGATAAGTTCAAGGAATACAAGAATGAAGTTGAGAACCAACTTGGTAAGAAGATTAAGAAACTCCGCTCAGAACGAGGTGGATAATATCTTAATCAAGACTTCATTGATTACTTACAGGAGTTTGAGATTTTATCTCAACTCACTCCTCCTTTTACACATCCCAGTAGAATGGTGTAAGCGAAAGGAGGAACCACACCTTGTTGGACATGGTAAGATCAATGACGAGTCATGCAAGTCTTCCATTATCTTTTTGAGGATATGCGTTACAAACAGGGACACACATACTAAACCAAGTACCAACTAAATCGATAAATGGTATTCCATACGAGCTTTGGAGTGGAAGAAAAGCCATGTTCTCGAATTTACATGTGTGTGGGGAAGCGGAACGTTTGTTAAGGCCTTTTCAGGTAACAAACTCGCACCCTGAGACACAAAGTGTACCTTTATACAATACCCAAAGGAAAAAAGGGGATATTACCTATACAACCCCTCAGACAAAAATGTTATATTGGCAAGACACCATATGAGCACATCTCCAAAAGAGATAGTGAGAGCGAGATAGACTTTGATGAAATCGAGGCTCAAGGTACACAAGAGTTGGTACAAGAGCAGATTCCACAAAGCCCTGTGGAAGAAAGATTTGTTCCAGAGACACAAGTACTGCGTATGAGTACATGGGAGGTTAGAGAACCGGAACGATGCAATTTTCTAGTTACCGAGGATGGTGACTCATTATTAGTTGATAATAATGACCCTCTAACCTACAAGGAAGCAGTAAGTGACATAGACGTTGCCAAGTGACAAGAAGCTATGAATTTTGAAGTGGATTCCATGCACCAAAACCAAGTCTGGATTTTGGTAGATCCTCCAGTAGATGTAAAGCACGTTGGTTGTAAATGAGTATTCAAAAAGAAACTGAACATGAAAGGACAAATCAGTACCTATAAGGCACGTCTGGTTGCAAAATGGTTTAAACAGCGTCAAGACATTGACTATGACGAAACATTTTCACCAGTTGCAATGCTGAAATCCATCAGAATTCTATTGGCCATTACCGATTACCATGACAATGAGATTTGACAAATGGATGTCAAAACGACCTTCCTTAATGGGAACCTTCAGGAAGATGTCTACATGACACAACCTGAAGGGTTTGTGACTCCAAAGGATGCCGATAAGATATGCAAGTTACAAAAATCCATTTATGAATTAAAGCAAACATCCAGGTCACGAAACATTCGTTTTAATGAAGCCATAATAGATTTTGGCTTTATAAAGAACGAATGTGAACATTGTGTCTACAAACAATTTAGTGAGAGTGCATTCGTTTTCCTAATAGTATATGTTGATGACATATTACTTATTGGAAACGAAATACCAATCTTACAGTATGTTAAGGTATGATTGAATAAATGCTTCTCTATGAAGAACTTGGATGTGACATCATATATTTTTGGGATCAAGATCCATCGTGATAGATCCAAGAGATTGCTGGGCCTAAATCAAAGTACATACATTGACAAGATACTGAAGAGATTCAGTATGGAACAATCCAAGAGGGGATTGTTGCCAGCATCACATGACATTCGTCTTTTTAAGAAATTGTGTCCTCAGACACATGAGGAAAAAAAGAGAATGACGAGGGTTCCATACGCATCAATGATTGGGTCAATCATGTATGATATGCTATGTACTAGGCTAGATGTTGCCTACACATTGAGTGCGGTAGGAAGATATCAAGCTAATCCAGATGACCGTCATTGGATGACAATTAAGACTATCATTAAGTATCTAAGGGTACTAAGGATATATTCCTGGTTTATGGAGGAGATGATGAACTAGTCATCAGAGGATATGCAAATGTTAGTTTCCAGACCGATCAAGATGACATGAAGTCGCAAACAAGATACATCTTCACTTTGAATGGAGGTGATGTGAGTTGAAAGAGTTCAAAGCAAGGTGTGGTCGCAGATTCTACAACAGAGTTCGAGTATATCGCAGCTTTTGAGGCAGCTAAAGAAGCAGTTTGGATGCAGAGCTTCGTCCAAGAGCTGGATGTGATACCTAGCAGTAAAGATCCCATCACACTTTATTGTGATAATACTGCAGCGGTGACTCTTGTAAAAGAGCCAATGTCACATCAGTGGACGAAACACATACTACAGAAGTATCATCTTTTGAGGGATTTTTCTCAAAGAGGTGAAGCTGCAGTGAACAATATTTCCACGAAAGACAATGTGGTAGACCCCTTGATTAATGCCTTGACTCAGTATAAACATGATCATCATGTGAGGTTTAGCGGGCTGAAAGTCGTAGGCAATTGACTCTAGTCCAAATGAGAGTTTGTTGGAGTTGGTGTCCTAGAACCAACTGTTTGTACATTGATTACATGAATATTTAATGTATTTAAATATTAAACACCTTATTACATATTGTTCATTATTCTGCATGATTATAATGTAATAATGTCCTAGAGTATTTGTTGCATTAATAAGGTCATAACAGTTCCCCGCTATGATTAGAACCTTGGAGTGCTATGATAATATTCTTAAATATAGTTCTGCGGTTGGATGACATACTATGATGAAACACATAGTATACAGACTGTCAGGTGGGAGTACTCGTAAGTAGATGAGACTTATTCTCATGAAGTTCGCACTTGGTAATCTCCATGACAAGAGATTATAAGAACAGACCCGCCAGTAGGAATTCTGCATGTTTTGGTGTCATCAGATATTCCTATCCGCGAGCGTGTGTAATGGTTCTCAGACTTTAAGATTATCATTAATACGTGTCATGACTCGCGCACTTGGATTTGCTGACGAAAACTGTCACTTTATATGTTGGCGGGAAGTAGGGTACGTTGGGTGCGTCACGAATGACATATTATTAATGGTAAGTCGAGAAAGGATTTGTCCCTTCCATTTATGGAAGTTGATATCTCAACATTTTGATTGAAATAGAACCGTCGTCCTAAATTCCATGACTATGGTGTAACGACGAGTTTATTTCAGGTAATCAAAGAATGACGTATCAAGCATATAGGTTGATGACACTATCATGAAACCTGCTTGATAAGATATTGTGACAATGATTATATTACTCAATGATCGTTCGTATGTGGATGTCGTCGTTGCGGCTTTAAGTTCTTTCTCTTGGGTGCCTTGACCCGTTGTTAGACAATACTCTTGGACTTTAGGTAAGCCCGTCTAATGCCAGCGAGAAAGAATCCTAGAAGGTCACACACTAAGTGTTTCTTGTGGTTTCGATTAAATTCTATTTGAATTTAATTAATGAAATAAATATTATTCTCAAGATCATGAAATAATTTTATTCAAGTTAAAATGATCGCATAAATTAAATAAAATATATTTATTTTATTGAATATTTAATAAATATTTATTTACTAGTTTGTAAATAAAATATTTATTTATTTGGGCGTTCAATAAATAAAAGTAGAGTTCGAGCGGATCAAGGCCGATCCGGTAGTAAAATAATTATTTGCAAGACGGTAAATAATTATTTGACTAGTTGACACAAAACAAAATAATAATAACGTTGTTATCATTATGTGACATGAGATTTCATTTATGATTTTGTTTTGCGCAAGTTGACGCACCACGAATAATGGTGCTGCTATTGTTATTATGTAGCATGAGTTTTCTCTAAGGTTATGAATGTATTTAATTGCTGTTACGCAATTAAATATTGTAACCGAAACCCCATGTCGTTAAATAGACAGGTACGTCTATTGTGCCATTAAGCCCGATGAACCAAATTGGCGTTGGTGAGAGAATTGTTGAGCCAAAACAATTTCTCTCTCGAATCCTCTCATCTCCCCTATCAAGAACGAGAGATGTTCTTCAAGACTGAAGAACATACGATCAAGAACGACTGATGCAAGACACTCGCTTCGCCGCGCTAGCACCCAGAGAACGATTGATGTCGATCAGAGGCCATCCGAGCATGCGTGGATCACTACTAGGGGGATTCTGGTTTGGATCCTCGCAAGCACAACGAGACAATCCGGAAGGGTCATTCCGGATGATCAACATCATCAACGAAGGAAGTATCGAAGATCCATGTATTTAATTTCTGCAAAAATTATTTAAATTAATTATAAACACAATGCGCAAGATCCTCTCTAAGATCCGACACCCTTTTTTTGTCTAGATTCTTGATCTTAATTCGTGGATACTGGCGTTTATCGTCGTATTGATCCCGAATTGGTCGTTGATTACGGTAAATGCAAAGTTGAGACCCCCCCAACCGCCATGCTTTCGTAGCGTTCAGATCCTTCAGATCCCCCACTGCCAGCTCGAAGCAGTAGCGACACCGATTGTATTATATAACGGAGGATCAACCAACCACGTTTCCGATGTGGGACTCAGGCGCATGCTACACTGTTCATCCGCTTTAAATGATACAAACATTTCATGAGCTGCACGATTTAGATGATCACAACCATTCGTTCGACGCTTCAATTGTCTTCTACCTCAAGTGTCGTTCGAGGGTACTGTTTGCCAGAGTTTATGTATGCCACAACTGCCATTGTCGAGCCAAGCTGAAATGATTGAGTTTGTGAGGCCAAAATAATGAGGTGATGTGGTTACAACATCCTACATGCATTTACATATTGCATGCATGCGTTGAATCCAAAGAAAATAATTCTTCCTATTGCTAACAGAGTTGCAGAAAGCTTCTCGTCTTTTTGTTGTATAGGATGAGCTCGAAGCTTCATTCGACGGAAGCATCACTTGACGGTAGCCCCCTGCTCTTTCACGATAGAAGTGCTCACTGGATAGTGGCACTCCTCACGGTAACAACAGGATCTCCGCGCGACGATAGGTCACTTATAACGAAAGTATTGCTCTTAACGACAATAACGTCACCTACCGTAAGCCGACGGTAGCTCGTCTCAAACAGAAGCTCTGTTCGATGGTAGCAGCAACGGTCGACTGTTCGTGTAACGTTCCCCGATCCGGCACTCTCTCACGTGACTAAAAAGGGTTGGCTACGAGACCTCAAGCGCGCCTTCCCGTACGTTAGAGGCTGTTGACTAGTAGCGGGGGTGTGAAGTGTATAGTGGGGAGACTATACCCCCTGGTATGAAGTGTCATAACAGTAGAAAATAAACCATACAACGAAAGAAATCAAAGTATAGACATAGCGGAAGACAACCATAAAAGCCAGTTGAAAAATCCAATAAATAATAAAGGAATAATGTAATGACGAGCCGGAATGTAACTAAACCTCATGCTAGAAACAATACAAGTAAAAGACTAGCAGACTCAAATAAAGACTCAAAAGTCCCCAGCCCCGACCCCCATGTCGAACCTTCCTCAAACTTCAGCTCATCCAGCAAGCAAACAATCGACAACAATGTCATTTGACGTCGTTCAAACCCACATTCACGAAATCTGCTCGGGTGCCAAACAATGACCCGAATAGGCTGTGAGTATAACTCAACAGGTCGACACCACCGTGTCTAAACTAACAAGTCTGATAAGAAGTGTATGCAATAAAGCGATAAATTGATGTATTAATTAATTCAACAATTAATAAAATACAACAACCTGCTTCGGCTCCGTGCCAGATTATCTCCGAGCACGTCTTTCAACCATGCCAATCACAACATTATAACCATGGTAAAATAACCTGCTTTGGCATCATCTCGGAATATCTCTGAGTACGTCTTACGACCATGCCAACCACCACCATATAACTATGATATAGTCACAACAATCCGGGTCAAAACCCTATAAACATTACAACATCCGGGTCAAAGCCCTATAAGCATTACGACATGGGACTGGGCAAAACCCGCTCTCTATAAGCATTACAACATGGGATTGAGCCGAGCCCATTCAATATCAACATTACAACATGCAAGTGTGCATGTGCCAGGGTTGAGCTTGATATATAAGCATTTCAGCATGAAACACAAGTCCTGTCATACAACATGAATATCACGATATCACATCATATATCTCGATGATTAATTATGTGTATCACCATTTATCTTTCATATACCACTTTCAATTTAAATCACAATTGATTAACATTTATATCAATAAGTAATAAGCAACAACTTAGGGATTCTATATCAAGCAATCATCGAAGGTTTCATGTCATGCTAAACACACCTTAAACCATTAGCCAATTCAATTATTTTCACGGTTTGCTCACCCAACCGGTAAGGCAGATCAGAAGCCAGTTGAAAATAAAGGACTCCAATGAATAATCCCATTCATTACTTAATTCATTCGGGCGCACACTATGTTGGCGCAATCACAATATTGCACAAACTTGGCAATTATCAAACCATATGGTTAAGATTTAGACCCCATAGCTTTAACTGGCGAATAACACAACACTTCCAATGACAAACGCCCACGAGGAAGAAGGTGTGGACGAACGCCAAGATAAACCTAGATAAAAAATGATCAAGATCAAAACCAACAACGTACACAGTCAAAGGATTACACCGCAACGGTCAGAAGAAGAAGGGAGATAAGGGAAAAACCTAACTGAAAAGGCTCACTAGAGATTGCTTACACAAACGGGACGGCTGAAAGGGAAGTTGATACTCCAAAATCGCCCGGAAGCTTGCTCTAGGTCGAGAGGAGAAGGGCTACAACAAATTAGAATGAAATTTAGTTGCACATCGTGCTTTACAATAACAGGTTGGGGAATTACACGGTGTGTAATGTAGTTACACGTCGTGTAAATCTTTTTAATGGGAAACTCCGAAAAACCCGCCGCCTCAGATTATTTTCATTAAAACACACAAACATTACACGGCGTGTAATCCATTTACATGACGTGTAAATGTTCTGCAGATAGTTTCTCATCCCATTTTCCCTTTAAACAACCTGAACCCCTTTTAAAGCTTCTCAACTTACCTAGAACCCGTGAAACACTTAACCCATTTATACTCAGACTCCATTAATTCAAACAGGCATTCATCCCCGAACTTAAGTCATTTCCCCCCAACAAAGACTCTGTTTTCGAACAAGACTCAACCACTAGGGCTCAAACAAAAAACTCAAAGATGGACGTACCAGAAAAAAGACAGGATCTTATAACCTCCCCACTATATAACAACTTGTCCCCGAGCTGCTCCAAGCGTCACTGTGAGGTCTCAGCGCCATTGTGTTCGCATACCGGACTCCCTCTCCCAGGTCTACTCCTGAACTCACTAATGCTGCCACTGCACTCGAACCAATAGTATAGTCTCACCTTGAAAATATTTCTCACTACGATCCGCAACTTGTATCAGATGCTCTTCAAATGACGCATCAACACGAAACTCGACATCTGCTATGTCTATCACATGAGAAGGGTCTGAATGATATCTCTGTAGTTGCGACATGTGGAACACGTCGTGCATGACATTGTAGCGTTGTGGAAGGGCTAAACAGTACGCCATTGGACCGACCATTGCCACTATCTCAAACGAACCGACAAACTTGAGCGCTAGCTTTCTCTGTTTCCTGATACGGCGTTGCCCCAACCCAGGCGACACCCTAAGGAAAACATGATGCCTAACCTCAAATTCCAGAGGTCGTCTCAGATGGTCAACATACAATTTCTGTCCGCTATGCGCAGTCACCAATCGTCGTCGGATCAACCGAACCTACTTAGATCTCTCCTGCACAAGACTAGGCCCAACAAGTGCTGACTCACCCGCCTTCAACCAACAAAGAGGCGAACGACACGACCTGCCATACAAAGGCTCAAAAGGTGTCATTTGAATCGATATTTGGAAGCTATTATTATATGCAAACTCCACGAGTGCCATATGTTGCTCCCATGAACCATCAAAATCCAAAACACAGGCTCGTAACATATCCTCCAGAACCTGAATAGTCTGCTCAGATTGACCATCAGTCTGTCTTTGATAGGCTGTGCTCAAAAGAACCTGCGATCCAAGAGCCTTCTGAAGATCCTGCCAGAAATACGATGTGAAATGAGGATCTCTGTCTGGAACGATACTTCTCAGAACATCGTGCGATCGAACCACCCCACGCACGTAAAGACCACCTAGATCACCAATTATGAAGGTTTCTCTTATAGACAAGAAGTGGACTACCTTAGTCAGTCGATCCACAACAACCCATACTGTGTCATTCTTACGGGTTGTCCTAGGTAATCCTGTCACAAAATCTATTGTGACATCATCCCATTTTCACTCAGGAATGGGCAAAGGCTGCAAAAGCCCAACTGGCTTCTGATGTTCGACTTTCACCTACTGACAAGTGAAACATCTAGCCACGAAACTTTCCACCTCCTTCATTCCTGACCACCGGTACTGTCTACGGGGATCATGATACATTTTTGTTAAGCTAGGATGCATCGCCCATTTAGAAGCATGAAACTCCCTCACTAGCTCATCGCGTAAGCCCGTGGGAACTCATACTCGGTCACAGAAAAGAAGAGAATTGCCACTGCCGAGAGGCCATCCTGATGGTGTCTTTGTTAGTTTCGGGCGCATCGGAAGCGCTGCATTGGAGGGCGATATATTACAATTTCTTCTAATAATCGTTGTCTGAAACCATGAGCGAAGATCTTGCACGTCAAATTTATAATTAATTTATTTAACATCTGAAGAAATGAATACCTGAACTTAGGAACTTTCTTCGTTGATAATTATTGATCGTTCGAAAAGGCTCTTCCGGATTGCCTTGATTGCGCTTGTGAGGATCCAATGGTAGAATCCCTCTAGCAGCGATCCACGCATGCTCCAATGGTCTCCGAGTAACGCCAGTCGTTCTTCGAGTGCTAGCACGACGAATCAAATGTCTTGCGTTGTTCGTTCTTGATCGCTTGTTCTTCGGTCTTGAAGAAATTCCCTCTTGGGTTTCTCGTTCTTGAGAGGAAGAGAGAGGAGGATGAGTCGAGAGAGAATTCGTTGTGCGCAACAATTCTCCATTCCCAAACTTGGAATTTGTTTCAAATGCTTTACACAATAGACATAGCCGTCTATTTATAGAGATGAGATTTCAGTTACAAAATTTAATTGCATAACCATTGAATATAATTATAACCATTAATGAATTTCGATGCCACATAATAATAATAATAATAATAATAATAATAATATTATTATTATTTTGTGGTGCACCGACTTGCACAAAATGGATAAATAATATTTACCGGCTCGTAAATAATTATTTTATCAGACACGGTCTTGATCCGTTCGAACTCTTGCATTTATTGAACACCCGAATAAATATTTTATTATTTTAAATAAATATTTTATTCATAAACTAGTAAATACATATTTATTAAATATTCAATAAAATAAATAAATAAATTTTATTCACAATCTGGTGAATAAATATTTATTTAATTTATGCAATCAATATAACTTGAATAAAATTATTCCCCAATCTTGGGAATAATATTTATTCCATTAATAAAATTCAAATAAAATTTAATCGAGACCAACAGAAACACTTAGTGTGTGACCCTCTATGATTCTTTCTTGTTGACATTAGGCAGACTTGCCTAAAGATCAAGATTACTGTCGAGCAACGGGTCAAGACACCCAAGAGAAAGATGTTAAAGTTGCAATGACGACAACCACATACGAACGCACCTCTTGTGTCCATAACTTACACTTGGACAACTTTCCATAGAGCTGATGACGTCGAAGAACATGCATGACAGTTTTGAGATGCTCGATATGCTCCTCCTCTGACTTTGAGTAGATTAAGATATCATCGATGAATACGACAATGAACTGATCCGAGAACTCATGAAACATAGAGTTCATAAGCCCCATGAACACGACTGATGCGTTCATAACACCAAATGACATGACTACAAACTAAAAAATGCCCATACCTGCATTTGAAGGTAGTCTTAGTGATATCGCCCTCCTTCACTCCCAATTGGTGCTCCTTCACTCCCAATTGGTGATATCCAGACCGCAGATCAATCTTAGAAAACTAACTCGCCCATCTCAACTGGTTATCCTTGGACGAGGGTAACGGTTTTTGACCGTCACCCGATTCAACCTCTGGTAGTCTATGCACATTACCATTCGCCTTCCTTGCGAACAACACTGAAGCACCCCACGACGACACACTAGGTCGGATAAAACCCTTCTGCATCAGATCTTCTACTTGAACCCTCAACTCCTGTAACTCGGAAGGTGCCATCTGATAAGGAGCCATCGAAATCGGAGAAGCATCGAGCTGCATGTCTATCCCGAACTCAATATCACGTCGAGGGGGTAGCATCACAACCTCCCCAGAGAAAACATCTAGGAACTCCCCAACGACCCTGAGAACCTCTTTTGTCTCAGCGTCTACTGATTCCACTGACAACTCAGCCAACAAGGAAAGAAGAGGCTCCACACGCCGACTGCTCACTTGACAACCTCTCTCGCTAACGAAAACCACTCGTTATCCATCCACATCCGAAAACACGACTCTCCTCCAGAAGTAGTCGATAACAACATGTACAGAATACAACCAGTTGATACCGAGGATGACATCGTATGACTGCATCTGTAGCAAGAAAAGATCCCCACGAGACTGATGCAACCCCATCATCAGTCTACACCCCTGGCACACATCAAATAAGTTGGTCTGGCATCCGGCTGGCATAGTCAACACTAGGGGTACGAGAAGCCTCTCTATGTCTAGTCTCAGAGCATGTGCTAGAGCGAGTGCAACAAAGGAGTGTGGAACTCCTTTATCAAATAAAGCACAAAAAGAGTACTAAACAAACTGATCGTACCTCTGACGATCTCTGACCCCTCTAGAACTGCTGCCTCCATTGCGTGCAACTGACCACGTCTAGCTCCTCCACCTCTCTGCTGACGACCACCTCCACGACCACGCTCGGGCCGCAACCCCTGAATGCGAGGAACATCCCGAGGTCAGCCTCTACCTGCTCCATCTCCCCTCAGTGGAGCAAAAACCTGCTGCCCCTGCTGTTGAAAGGGCCTCACAGGCAATTGCTGTTGAGGTTGACGCTGAACCTGTCCACCTTCATCAAATTGAGCTCGGGAAACCACTGGGCACTGGTTCTGGCGATGACCACGAACCCCACAACTAAAACACACTAGCACAAAACTCCCAGGAAAAGCACGGAAACCATTGGCCCCAGAAGGCCGAAATGGAAGTTGCTGAGGTCGACTCCCTATCAATCGAAACCTCGAAGGTCCTAACGTCTGAGACCTGCCACTGACAACCCTGCCCCTCGAGGAGCCCTGCTGGTTCCCCTCTCGCGACAAACCTCCTCGCGAGTGTATCTGCTCGATCACCTCTACCTTCTTCTGAACCTCCAGATACGTTGGCAACGTGAAAGGAGTTACTGCATTCTAGATAGAAGGACATAGTGCATCCTCAAGACGTCTTGCACAAGACTCCTCATCTGGAAAAAGATCTGGGGAAAAACGCAGAAGGTCCTTGAACTTGATTCCCAACTCCCGCACTGACATGCTCCCTTGCTGAAAAGAAAGAAGCTCCTGCCTCTTTATTGCCTTCATGGCCGATGAAAGGAACTATGCTCAGAACTCCTGGAAGTCGACCCACAAAACGTCTGTCTCCCGCTCTCTTAGATACAACGTCCACCACTGACGCGCGACTCCCCGCATTTGACTGACTTCCAAAGGAACCCAGTACTCCGTCGGGGCCCCAATCAAACTGAAAGCGATCTCAACCTCCTCCAGCCAACTCTCTGTTTCCACGTCTGAAACACTGCCCTCATACTTTCCCAAAGCCGTCCGTTGGAAAACACACATCGTCCTCTGCCACTAGTCCATCCCCTCAACCGGATCAACCCTACAAGGATCAATCGGATCAGCCTGCTGAACCTCAACTGTCTGAGCCACACGCGAACGACGAACATGAGCCATGACTGAAAGGCAAACAAGGATTTCCTAAGCCCGAGTAGTATGAAATTTCATTAAGATTCATTTCAACTCATTTAATTCATTTTGTTATTCATTTCAACTTTCTCAAAACAAGACAATTCAAATAAGAACACAAGTCATTATGATGCATGTACCTTTCTTAGGTCTCCACCCTGCAAACTCTTGGGTACCCCACACCACTTTCCCACTGGTATGCCGCTTTCACACCCAACGTCGTACGTCTTGGAGCTCCCATCTCTTCCGTATACCACACCGCCCCACAAGCACAGTCACAACACACCTCGCCTGTAGACACCTGGGATCGCCGCCCCACAAGCACGACCACAACAGATCTCGCCCGAAAACACCTGGGCCACAATACAACTACCGCCATAACCAGAGTAGTAGGGTATTGTGAACTTGTAGGACATCGACCTCGTGCCCTCCTACCATGCACGACCCACACTAGAAGTCGTCCCATAAGCACAATCACGTCTCGCTCGAAAACTCTTGGGCCGTCACATCTCGCCCGCAAACACCTGGGTTGTCACATCTCGCTCGAAGACACCTGAGCCATCACAACCACCATCTAATACACTAACAGACCTCCGACAGCTTGTGCAATACCTACCTCGCCTGGAAGAGAGCGAGAAAGTATTGCGGAAACGCCGAGAGTTGCAGCAACAGAAACGACAAAAAACAGAAGAGTAGAAGGGAAAAAAACGACACAAAAATTTACGTGGTTCGGGAATAATCCCTACGTCCACGGAGAGACGAAATATCCATTATAATTCGGGAGCACAATTACAAAGTTTTTTTCAGTAACAAACCCCAGCCCGAAAATGGGCTACAAATGGAGAGGAAGACGATCACTGTTCCATCAATCGCATAAGAAGTTCGCGTCGCTACAGTGAAAAGGCGACCACCAAAGTCAAAAGTGCTACAGTGGCTACCAGCTGGAAGCCCAAAAGGCTACAGTAAAGTGAGGTTCAACAGGCTGATCCGCCTTTTTATTACATTACTTTTCATTACATTTTACAAACAAATGACCTTTAAAGTCTAGTGTCTTGGAAATCAGGAACAATATACATGAAAACAACATAAAACATTCTTCTAATACACTTGTAAGGATTCATCATAAGTTCATCCTAAGTACAATTACTGCATCTCATAACCTGGAGACATACATCAAATGAAAGGATGAGCAGAAAACCCGGTAAGGAAAACAAGTGAAACACTTTACATGTGATTTTGAGCGATATCAATAAGAACATGAGGGGTATCATAAATAAATGATAGAGGCATATCATAACAATAATAACATGAATCATAACTTGAAAATGTGGTTACAACATTTAATTTAGACATTCATGAGCATATCACCACGGTTCGTCCCTAAGGTATCATAAAAATTACCAAGGTTATTCATCAAGAAATCATGAAACTTGTCATCTTTAGAGATTAAATTCTTTACCCAATGCATTGGAGCGCTATCAGGGCACACCCTTAATATGTCTTTATTTTCATGTGAGCCACATAGATCATAATCAAACATTTCATAAATAACTCATAGAGAATAAAAGAATTGAGTTTCATTTCAAAATCGTGACGTTTTAAAAGTGCTTAAAAATTTGATCGTTATGTCATTTATAACCCATGGAAAAGGAATGAGGGTTTTATGTATGTCAACTTCAGAACCAAATATATCATTTTTATGTATTGATGAATACCCCCAGAACTAAAATAGGTTTGAGTATTCACATAAATAAAATAAGAGAATTACTTGAGAAAAAAGAGAGGTTTGAGACGAAATTTCTGTAGTATAACAGTTATATAACATTGTTTTAGAAAACATTAAAAAAAGAGGGGACAAGAGTCATCCACTCATAAATAACTCATAATACAGTATGAATACATAATAAAAAAAGAAATAAGATCATGGTATGTATATTTGAATGATATACCACATGAAAAAGAAACTTTGTTAGAAAAGAGAAGATGCGATTTCTTTTACGAAAAATTCAGCACCCTAACGGTGTCGCTTAAAATTCAGAAAAATAAGTTGATGAGAGTGGAAATGGTCACTTATCATTTGGACATAAAATGAACAGAAAAAAGACATAGAAGAACATACCCCAACATGATAAAATGGAAACTAGAAGACATAACATAAAGGAAGTCATGACTTAAAAGAGGAGGGTGAAAGATTCCCTTACCTTGAATAGTAACTTCGAAAGCTCGAAGGTTGAGACCTTAGAGGGCTTGAGTGTAACACCCCAAGGTTTTAAAAATAATTTGAAACGCATGAAACATTGTTTTAAGTAGATATTTATAACTAGCATTTAAAAATAATTTTACCACTTCTATGTTTTGAATTTCGAAAAACGGTCATTTACAATTGTGTTCAGTAAGTTATTTGGAGTCTAATGAAACCAACTTGATTTTTGGTGAATAACAACATACCCTTATGAATAGTAATATGACCCTAATGAATAGTAAATTGGATTAATATTTTATTTTCTTAAGGCTTTAAGATAATGACATCTTGGTTAATTTTTCAATGTGATATAAAAGTAGTTATAGTTTTAAATTATTAATTTTTGAATTAAGAATGATTTTATTTAAAAATTAAATTAATGATATTTAGAAAATTATTTTAAAAAAATGGATCTCATTTTTGAATTCTACACGTCGAAAAATGGTAAGGGTGAATTTTTGGTATTTTTCTGAAATTCTTGTATTTTCAATGAATAGTGAAATACGGTAAAATACCATTTATTCAAATTATCAGTTAAATACACTATTTATGACATCATTAGTGATGTAAGCCCACTTGTTTCAAACTCACATGACATTATTACTATTTGGGGTCATATGAATTAAGACTATTCATAGCCTCGAGCAAAAATATTATAATAATGATTAAAATAATGAAAAATACCTCCTCTCCTTCACAATAAATACCACCATCATTTTTCTCTTTCTCTCACACCTTTCAAGCCTTGAGCCTTACCTATGTTCTGCCCAATACTCCTTCCAAGGCTCTTCCCCACGTCCTAGAGCTGCTGGTCTCACCAAAAGGCCAAAACCAAATGGCTTAAGAAGGATTTCAAGGAGAAGAGATCAAGAGGTAAATATCCTCTTTTATTTTCTTTTTTTTTTCTTTCATTTTATGTTATTCTTTTTCATTCCCTTTGACTTATGTTGGGATATGCCATTCCATATTCCCCTTACTGCCCTTATTATGTAAGAATGATGAGAGACCCCTTTTCTCTCATCAAAATATTTTATGAAATTTTAAGCGACGCCGTTAGGTTGTCGAAATTTCATAAGGGATTTTCAATTCTTTTATTTTGAGTTACTTTATTTTCTTCTTCTTTCCTCACCTCATCTTATCCAAGAGGCATGAAAGCTCCAGAATCTTGTATGTTCTGGATGTTCTCATGTTCATGGAAAATTCATCATCATTATTCTTCTCCTCTCCCACTTATTCAAAGAATTTAAACACCGTTTGTGATGTGTCGATTTACTGACATCGTGGACGATGTGATTTCAATTTCTTTTATTTCCTTTAAGACTGATCATGAAACCATTTTTATGGTTGAACCAGGTTATAATATATGTATTATGTATCATCCATGGTTCTATAATTCTTTTGTACACATGATTTTAATTTATAAAACAAAATGAGGTCGTTATTATCAAAGAACCACTAAAATGATCTAAACGAATATCCTTAATGTTTTAACTTATGAATCATCTTCATTTCAAGAATTCAAATTGACAAATGGTATAATTTATGGATTCTTGAAATATGTAAATACCACTCTATTTCAATTCTGGAGTTTCACTTCCAATTGACAAGAACAACCATCATGAACCAATCATAGAAATCATGTAAAGAACTCACCCAAAACAGTGCAAGGAACAAAATACTAACAATTAAAGGGTGAAATGATGTAATGAAATGATCGTATAAGGTATTATAAAGATGAATATGTTTCTGTAAGATATTGATAACACTCTTTTAACCATTATACAGGAGGTTTAAACAAGTTTGAAGTAAGACAAGCATGAGGTAAGATAATTCTTAACCCGATTTCCATTCTTTTAGTTAACATCCTACTTCATTATTTATGTGGTATTAGAATTGTTTGTGTGTTGAGTTTTGCTTATATTATGTTGAATTATGTGTAATTACAGTGTATATACATATTCCATACACTATCAAGTCTCGCTTCAATTATATGATTTATGTAAGGGGCTTTTCTTTTAAAATCATTTTTTAAAATCCTATTTTATGAAATTTTAATGGTAATGTTTTTATGCAATTATTCATGTTGTATGATTGTGTTCTGGTTCTTGGGCATTGTTTATGATGAAGGGTGAGACCTATATCTCCCTCTAATGCATTGGGTATGTGTAAGTTGGAGGTCGGCCATATGGTTACTCCAAGTGTAACTGCGATGGTTACACAAATTGTAAGGTAGCCGTGATGGTTACAAATGATAAGGTAGCTGAGAGAATTACAAGATTATGTAAGTAATGCCCCAAGATACCTTTATGGTTCTATTTATGTTCTTATGTATTGTGGGAATCTTGTGGAAATCTCATGTTTCACAAAGTAAGTATATATGTGTGACAAACGTACCTTTAGTCGAGTTTGATGTTATTCTGGTAATGAATTAGCTTTCTGTTTATCATGCTAAGATTGACTGTAGATCTAAAGAAGTTGTTTTTTCAGAAAGAGTTTCAGTTTGTATACAAGAATGAATCCATACAATTGATAACATATCATGAAGCTGAGAAACTGTTGAAAATGGAAATGAAAGTTATCTTGCTCATATTGTTGAAAATAAGGGAACTGTTCAGATTGATGATGTGCCAGTGGTAAATGAATACCTTGATGTTTTTTCTGATGAGTTACTCGGTGTCATACCTGATCGAGAATTCGAATTCAAAATTGACTTAGTTTTTGATGATAAGACAATTTCAAAACCCTCATATCGTATGACTCAAATAAAACTTCTTGAATTGAAAAATCAGTTGCAGGATTTTCTTGATAAATGCTTCATTCGTCCTAGCACTTCACTATGGGGTGCTCCTGTTTTGTTTTTTAAAAAGAAAGATGGTTCCATGAGACTTTGCATTGATTATAGAGTTTTGAATAACATCATTGTTAAAAACAAGTATCATTTGCCTCACATCGATGACTTGTTTGATCAGCTCTAGGGAGCTCAATACTTTTCCAAGATGGACTTGAGATCCGGATACCATCAGCTGAAGGTGAAGGAGGATGACATCCTGAAAATAGCCTTTCATACTAGATATGAGCATTATGAATTTGTTGTTATGCCGTTTGGGTTAACTAATGCACCTGGTGTATTCATGAATCTTATGAATAGAATATTTCATGAGTTCTTGGATAAGTTTGTGGTTGTGTTTATTGATGACATTCTCGTATTTTCTAAAAATAAAGAGGAACATGAAAAACATTTAAGGGTTTTAAAAACCTTAAAGAAAAATAAACTGTATGGAAAATTCAGCAAGTGTGATTTTTGGTTGCAACAGATTTCTTTTCTTGAGAATATTGTAAATAAGGATGGAATAACAGTTGATCCTGCAAAAAAAGTGGTTAATGAATGATCAAGACCTACAAATGTTACAGAGATTCATAGTTTTCTTGGATTAGCAAGTTATTACCGACGTTTTGTTAAGAACTTTGCACGATTATCTAGCTCGATAACTAAGTTAACACGAAAAGAGGTTAAATTTATTTGGACAGAAGAATGTGATGCTTGTTTTCAGGAACTGAAAAAGAGATTGGTGAATGCTCCAGTTTTGGCCTTGCCTTCTCGAAATGGTGAGTTTGTCATCTTCAGTGATGCTTCTTTGAAGAGACTTGGTTGTGTTTTGATGCAGAATGATCAGGTAATTGCTTATGCTTCAAGACAATTTAAACCTCATGTGTTAAATTATCCCACACATGATTTGGAATTGGCGGCTGTGGTTTTTTGCTTTGAAAATTTGGAGGCATCATTTATACGGAGCCAAATGTCAAATATATACTGACCATAAAAGTCTGACGTATATATTCACTCAGAAGGAATTAAACATGAGGCAGAGAAGATGACTTGAACTGATAAAAGATTATGATTGCCCAATCAATTACCATCTTAGAAAAGCAAACAAAGTGGAAGATGCCTTGAGTTGAAAACACCATGCATCATTAATCATGTTGCGTTTGGAACGCGATCCCTTGATTAATGATTTGATGAAGTTTGGCTTAGAAGTTGTTGGTGTATGAAATACCTCTGTTTTGTTTCAGGTTTCAGTGCAATCATCGTTGTTAGCTAGAATTAAGAAAGCACAGAACAAAGACCGTGAGCTACAGAAAAAGGTAGAGTTGGTTAAAATAAGTAAGTTTTCAGAATTTAACCTTGATAAAGATTGTGTTTTAAGATTTGGTAAAAGGTTGTGTGTGCCTTGTGATTCTCAGTTGAAGAAAGATTTGTTGTGTGAAGCTCATAGTTCTCCATTTTCAGTTCATCCTAGCAGTACTAAGATGTACATAGACCTTCGAGAGTATTACTGGTGGGGTGAAATGAAAAGGGATATTGCTGATTTTACCATGAAATGCTCGACATATCAACAGGTTAAAGCAGAGCGACAGTTACTGAAGGGGATGCTTCAGCATTTGCCAGTGTCAGAGTGGAAATGAGAGAATATATCAATGGACTTCGTGGTGAGACTACCTACAACATTTCGAGTTAACAATGCGATTTGGGCTATTATTGATTGGTTGACAAAATCTGCACATTTTCTTTCTATTCGAGATACAATGTCTTTGGATCAGCTTTCTCGACTGTACCTCAAAGTGATTGTTAGGTTACATGAAGTTCCTTTTTCCATTGTATCTGATCGGGATCCCAGGTTCACTTCTAACTTTTGAAAGAGACTTCAGAAGTCGTTGGGCACATAGTTAAATTTCAGTACAAAATTTAATCCTCAATCAGATGGGCAGTCAGAACGAACGATTTAGACTTTGGAAGATATGCTTCGATCTTGTTCAATGGACTATCTGGGAAGTTGGGATCAACATCTTTCTTTAGTTGAATTTTCTTATAATAATAGTTTTCATTCCAGTATACAGATGACACCTTTTGAGACATTGTATGGAAAACAGTGTCAGACTCCAGCGTTTTGGGATGAAGTTGGTGAAAGAAAGTTGATGGAGCCAGAATTAGTAGAGGAAGTGGCTGAGAAAGTGAAGATGGTCCATCAGCACATGAGGACAGTTCAGAGCAGACAAAAGAGTTATGCAGATAACAAAAGGAAAGACTTCTCTCTCGAGGTAGGTGACCATGTTTTCCTTAAAATCTCTTCTTGGAAAAGTGTGATGCGTTTTGGTAAGAAAGGGAAACTAAGTTTCTAGTTCATCAGTCCATTTGAAATCCTAGAAAAAGTTGGACCAGTTGCATACCGAGTAGCTTTGCCTCCGAGTTTATCTCAGGTACATAATGTTTTTCATGTTTCGATATTGAGAAAGTATGTGCCAGATTCATCACATGTCTTGATCCCAGAAACAGTTCAGCTGAAAGAGAACTTTTCTTATGAAGAGAAACCAGTTCAGATTCTTGATCGAATGGAACAAGTATTGCGGAATAAGGTAATCCACCAGGTAAAGGTTTTGTGGAGAAACCACATGGTAGAAGAATCAACATGGGAGTCTGAAAATGCTATGAGAGAAATGTACCCTCACTTGTTTAATTAGTAAATAAAATTGCGAGGACACAATTTCTAGAAGGTAGGGATAATGTAACACTTCAAGGTTTTAAAAATAATTTGAAACGCATGAAACATTGTTTTAAGTAGATATTTATAACTAGCATTTAAAAATAAATTTTCCACTTCTATGTTTTGAATTTCGAAAAACGGTCATCTACAATTGTGTTCAGTAAGTTATTTGGAGTCTAATGGAACCAACTTGATTTTTGGTGAATAACAACATTTCCTTATGAATAGTAATATAAATAGTAATATGACCATAATGAATAGTAAATTGGATTAATATTTTAGTTTCTTAAGGCCTTAAGATAACGACATCTTGGTAAATTTTTCAACGTGATATAAAAGTAGTTATAGTTTTAAATTATTAATTTTTGAATTAAGTATGATTTTATTTAAAAATTAATTTAATGATATTTAGAAAATTATTTTCAAAAAATGGACTTCATTTTTGAATTCTAAACGTCAAAAAATGGTAAAGGTGATTTTTTGAGATTTTTCTGAAATTCTTGAATTTTCGATGAATAGTGAAATACAGTAAAATAACGTATATTCAAATTATCAGTTAAATACACTATTTATGACATCGTAAGTGGTGTAAGCCCACTTGGTTCGAACTCACATGTCATTATTACTATTTGGGGTCACATGAATTATGACTATTCATAGTCTTGAGCAAAAATATTATAATAATGATTAAAATAATGAAAAATAACTCATCTCCTCCACAATAAATATCATCCTCATTTTCCTCTTCCTCTCACACCTTTCAAGCCTTGAGTCTTACCTATGTTCTGCCCAATACTCCTCTCAAGGCTCTTCCCTACGTCCTAGAGCTACTGGTCTCACCAAAAGGCCAAAACCAAAGGCCTTAAGAATCAAGAAGAAGAGATCAAAAGGTTTTTTTTAAAAGGTTGGGGCTGAAGCCTCATTTTATTATTAAAGCAGATCAAAGATCTCTTTTAACCGGGTAGAGGGAGACCCATTACATAGCCCGAAGGCCCAGTGAGCTTGTAGCCCATTACATAGCCCGTGGACCCAATTTTTTGGCCCAATTGCCATTATGTGAATAGTAACTCACCAGCTACAGTACCCGTACAGTACCGCCGCCGCTACAGTGCCCTGCCACCGCTACAGTGCCCTGCCACCGCTACAGTGCATCCTCTTTTATTTTCTTTCTTTTCTTTCATTTTATGTTATTCTTTTTCATTCCCTTTGGCTTATGTTGTGATATGCCATTCCATATTCCCTTTATTGCTCTTATTATGTAAGAATGATGAGAGACCCCTTTTCTCTTATCAAAATATTTTATGAAATTTTAAGCGACGCCGTTAGGTTGCCAGAATTTCATAAGGGATTTTCAATTCTTATTTTATTTTGAGTTCCTTTATTTTCTTCTTCGTTCTTCACCTCATCTTATCCAAGAGGCATGAAACCTCCAGAATCTTGTATGTTTTGGATGTTCTCATGTTCATGGAAATTTCATCATCATTCTTCTTCTCATCTCCCACTTATTCAAGAAATTTAAACCCCATCCGTGATGTGTCGATTTACCGACATCGTAGACGATGTGATTTCAATTTCTTTTATTTCCTTCAAGACTGGTCATGAAACCATTTTTATGGTTGAACCAGGTTATAATATATGTATTATGTCTCATCCATGGTTCTGGATTTCTTTTGTACACATGGTTTTAATTTATAAAACAAAATGAGGTTGTTATTATCAAAGAACCACTGAAATGATTTAAACGAACATCATTATTGTTTTAACTTATGAATCATCTTCATTTCAAGAATTTAAATTGATAAATGGTATAATTTATGGATTCTTGAAATATCTAAATACCACTCCATTCCAATTCTGGAGTTTCACTTCCAATTGACAAGAACAACCATCATGAACCAATCATGAAAATCATGTAAAGAACTAACCAAAAAACAGTGAAAAAAACAAAATACTAACAATTAAAGAGTGAAATGATGTAATAAAATGATCATTTAAGGTATTATAATGATGGATATGTTTTTGTAAGATATTAATAACACTCTTTTAACCATTATACATGAGGTTTAAACAAGTTTGAAGTAAGACAAACCTGAGGTTAGAGAATTCTTAACTCGATTTCCATTCTTTGGGTTAACATCCTGCATCATTATTTATATGGTATTAGAATTGTTTGTGTGATGAGTTTTTTTTATATTATGTTGAATTATGTGTAATTATAGTGTATATACATATTCCATACTCTATTAAGTCTCGCTTCAATTATATGATTTATGTAATGAGTTTTTCTTTTAAAATTGTCTTTTAAAATTCAGTTTTACGAAATTTTAAAGGCAATGTTTTTATGCAATTATTCATGTTGTATGATTGTGTTCTGGTTCTTGGGCATTGTTTATGATGAAGGGTGAGACCTATATCTCCCTCTAATGCATTGGGTATGTGTAAGTTGGATGTCAGCCATATGGTTACTCCAAGTGTAATTGCAATGGTTACACAAATTGTAAGGTAGCCGTGAGAGTTACAAATGATAAGGTAGCCGAGAGGGTTACAAGATCATATAAGTAATTCCCCAAGATACCTTTATGGTTCGATTTATGTTCTTATGTATATTGTGAGAATCTTGTGGAAATCTCATGTTTCACAAAGTATATATGTGTGACAAATTTACCTTTTGAAAATGATTTCATACGTTACAAGTATTTGTGGACTAATGTGTTCTTTCTTTCTTTTTATATCCCTTATTGAGTTTTTTGTGCTCATCCGAAGTTTTTAAATGATTTTCACAGGTTATAAGGATGTGTAAGACAAAGAATGAAGCCATGTTAAATGTTTGAAGATTTGTCAAAGAAATCACGTTTTATTTGAAAGTTTTATATTTTGCAAGAAATGAATGTTGCTTCTTTATGGTATGCACTCTGTAATAATGTGTAATGTTATGAATGTGTTATGTCCCTTTTCCCTAAAGATCTAGACTTGAAAAGATCCTAAATGTGAAAGGAAGTGATTTCTTGACTAAATTCAAGATTATGTAATGTAATAAGGTCAGATCCTTATATTGAGGGCACCTTGGGAGGACTCTTTGGGAGGTAAAAAGATCAGAGCTTCAATGATGAGGAATTTGGAATGAAATTAGTGAAGGAATGTGTTGGTATTTATAACAAAAGTGATTGAATATTTAATTAACTTCCAAGGGACACCTCATTAGTGGTATTTGCAAAACCACGAGCTTGCACATGGTATTTGTCTATGGTATTGACCACTTGGGGCACCTCGTATATCTTACTATTAACAAGTTGATCAGAATTATTACATCATTATTACATCATTAATGATGTCATTAACCACATCGAAACTCAAAACTGTATTTTTACTATTCACCGAAAAATAAAACATTTTATAAAAATCTCATAAATTCACCATAACCTAATATCGATGCTTTGAATTCAAAAATGAACTCCATTTTATGAAAATAATTTTCTAATTATGAGATATTTAATTTTTAAGTAAAAACACTATTTACCTGAAAAAATACTAATACTTAACTAATAATTTTTGAAACAGTTATTTACTTATGCTATTATATCACATTACCATTCAAGATGTCTAAATTATATTGATAATTTCTTAAGTGAGGTTACTATTCCATTGGTCAAATTACTATTCATAAGGGTAATATTACTATTCATACTTTACTATTTACTAAAAATTAAGTTGATCTCATCAGACTCTAAATTTCTTACTGATCACAACTGTAGAAGACCATTTTTTTTGAAAATCATTTCACAATATTAATTATTTAATGTATACAAAAAATATTTTAAAATACCCTTCTTCCAAAATTCACCAATAATATAGAACTTCTATAAATTCATCCTATATTTATCCGGACATTTGAAATTCACAAATTTTATCATAATAAGAAATAACAATTTTTTTTATACAAAAGGATTACACAAAGTAACTAAGTCCTTGTTACATAGCCTCTTATAACACCCGCATAAGACCTAAGTGTAAGATGTGATATGGTGATAGAATCTTGAGGCAGCTCAAACAACATTGCTCAAGTGGTGATTTCTATTAGCTTGAACTTCTCCCGTAGGCGATTCCGTTTAAGCTTCACATGTTGAAGCTCAGATTGAGCTTGGTCCAAAGCAAAGCTCAGAGATGCTACCTCCTTCCCAAGCTCTGACAGATGAGCTTCGTACGACCCGAGTTTGCTAGATGAGACCATCAACTCTTATTTCTGTATTAATTAACCAAAATTACTTGTATTTATAAACAATAATCATAACATTAAGAGTTTAGTTTCCAACAGTTATATTGACCAATGATCATATAACAGTCGAAACTCAACGGTCTCATTTTAATTATACTCACTTCATTAATTAAAAGATAGAGTTTTGTTGAGTATAAAATAAAATAACACACAAATTTAGGAAACTAATATCATTCAAAAGTTTGAGTCATTACATTCTTCCCCCCTTAAGGAATTTCTTCCCTGAAATTTCAACTCGTACCCTCAGAAGAGAAAAGGTGTGGGTACTTCTGCATCATTGACTCCTCTGGTTTCCACGTGGCTTCTTCACATTTGTGGTTCCTCCACAACACCTTAACAAGGTGGGTAGTTTTGTTGCGTAAAATCTTGTCTCTACGATCCAAGATCTCAACTGGCTGCTCCTCATAAGAGAGGACATCTTCCAGTTGTACCACCTCTGGGTTTAGTACATGTGAAGGGTCAGGTATGTACTTCCTCAAGTGGGATACATGGAAGACATCATGAACTTGTGCTAGATTTGGAGGAAGTGCAAGACGATAGGCCACTGCTCCCACGTGATCAAGGATTTCATAAGGGCTAATGTACCTAGGGCTGAGCTTCCCCTTCTTCCCAAACCTCATGACTCTCTTCTAAGGTGAAATTTGAAGAAAGACATTGTCACCAACATCAAACTCCAAGTCCCTTCGACGGTTGTCAGCATAGCTTTTTTGTCGACTCTGAGCAACCTTAATGTGTTACTGGATTACATGGACTTTTTTTGTCATCTCTTGCACTAGATCAGGCCCAAGAAACTTTTTCTCATCAGCTTCATCCCAACAAGTAGGAGTTCTACACTGCTTTCCATATAGAATTTCATAGGGTGCCATTTGAATGCTTGAGTGGAAGCTGTTGTTGTAAGAGAACTCAACTAAAGGGAGATGCTGATCTCACCCACCTTTAAATTCCATTGAACATGTTCTCAGTATGTCCTCAAATGTTTGAATAGTCCTTTTAGATTGACCATCAGTTTGGGGGTGATAGGCCGTACTGAAATTCAATTCAGTGCTCAAATTATGTTGAAGACTTCTCCAGAATTTTGATGCGAACCTTGGATCACGATCAGATATGATAGAAAGTGGAACTCCATGCAACTTCCTTCACGTAAATCTTGGCAAGTTGATCAAGAGAGAAATCTTCCCGAATGGAGATAAAATGGGCAGTCTTGGTGAGACAGTTCACAATAACCCATATCGCATTGTTTCCTTTGAAAATTCTCGGGCAACCAGTGACGATTGTTCCACTTCCATGCTGATATGAATAGTGGTTGCAATACCCCTTTAGGAAGTTGTTGCTCTGCCTTCACTTTCTGACATACTAGGCACCTTGAAGTGTAGTCAACAATCTCTCTTTTTATATTATCCCACCAATAATGATCACAAAAGTCCCTATACATTTTCATGCTTCCAGGATGTATAGAGAAATCAAATCTATGAGCTTCATCCATTAACTCCTTTATTTCTGGAATAGATGGAACACATAGCATTGTACAAAATTTCAGTACACCTTCTTGATCAATATTGAACTCAGGAAACTTCTCATCTTTTACAGTCTCAAACTTCTTTTGTAACAAAAGATCTTCTTTCTGAGCTTTCTTGATCTTCTCTAGTAATGATGGTTGAGAAATCATTTGGGTTAGGATTGATGATGTCCATTCCCTTATAATTTCCATGTTCAGTTTTACTAGGTCATTGATCAAAGGATCTCTTTGAATCCTCATAATGGAAAGAACAACTGAGTCTTTCCTGCTTAATGCATCAACGACTTTGTTTGCTCTTTTGGGATGATAATAAATTGAACAATCATGGTCTTTAAGAAGTTACAACCATCTCCTTTGTCTAATGTTCAATTTATTTTGTGTGAAAATATACTTCAATCTTTGATGGTCTGTGTATATATCACATTTCTCCCCATAAAGATAGTGCCTTAATATCTTTAGAGCACAAACGACCACAACCAGTTCCAGATTATGCATAGGATAGTTCTACTCACGAGTCTTCAACCGTCGAGATGCATAAACAATGACTTTTTCATTTTGCATGAGGACACACCCAAGCCATTTCAGAGATGCATCGCTAAAAATAACGAATCCTTCTCCACTTGAGGGAAGAGTTAGCATGGGTGCAGTAACCAACATCTTCTTCAGCTCTTGGAAACTTTCTTCACACTCCTTTTTCCAAATGAACTTAACCCCTTTTCGAGTTAACTTGGTTAAGGGAT
Organism: Viscum album; assembly: GCA_963277665.1. Taxonomy (NCBI): domain Eukaryota; kingdom Viridiplantae; phylum Streptophyta; class Magnoliopsida; order Santalales; family Viscaceae; genus Viscum; species Viscum album. The sequence goes on along the minus strand of OY728134.1, from coordinate 128,325,178 downwards.
TAGAAAGTCATGACTTTTTTTTCAAAAACCTCCTATAATATCATGCTAATCCAAGGAAACTACAAATCTCTGTTATTGTTGTAGGCTGAGGCCACTTCTCTACAACTTTTTTCTTTGCAGGGTCAACTGTGATTCCTTCATTGGTAACAATGTGCCCCAAGAAAGCAACTTGTTGTAACCAGAATTCACATTTGCCGAACTTTCCAAAAATCTTCTCCTTCCATAGAGTTTGCAAAATAACCTTTAGATGATCCTCATGCTCCTTGCGACTTTTGGAATATATCAGAATATCATCAATAAAAACTACCACAAAGTTATCAAGGTAGTCCTTAAAGACTCTATTAATCAAATCCATACAAATAGCAGGTGCATTAGTCAGTCCGAAGGGCATAACAACAAACTCATAATGCCCATATCTTGACCGGAAGATAGTTTTTTGAATATCTTCTTTCTTCACCCTCAATTGATGATCGCCAGATCGAAGATCAATCTTAGAGAAGAATTGAGCATCACGAAGTTGGTCAAATAAGTCATCAATTCTTGGAAGAGGATATTTGTTCTTCCCTGTGATCCCATTCAGTTCTCTATAATCAATGTATAGTTGCATTGATCCATCTTTTTTCTTTACAAAGAGAACAGGTTCTCCCCAAGGAGACACACTCGGTCGGATAAACTCATTCCTCAAAAGATCTTGGAGTTGTTTCTTTAATTCCTCCAGCTCCAAATTTTCCATCCTATACGAGGTCTTTGATATCAGATGAGATCCAGGTATGAGTTCAATGGAGAACTCTACCTCTCTTTCTGGGGGAGGTCCGGGTAACTCCTCAGGAAATACATCAATGTATTCCTGGATGATGAGAACATTTTATATCCTTATGCTCTCATTTCCTTCTTCTTCACCGATCAACCCCATAAAGAAGGATATAATAGGTTCTTCTAGACATAGATCTGGTTGAGATATCTCTCATTGGAAGATAACTATAGGTTTTCCATTCAAGACTAATGAGATTTCCTTGCTTCTGCATTTGATCTTAGCATTATACTTTGAGAGCCAGTCCATCCCTAGTATAATGTCGAATTCCAGTATGGGAATGACTACTAGATTTGTGATAAGATTGTGCTCACTAAAGTAAATACTAGAGTTTCTAAATACTGATGATGCTTGGATAATCCCACCAGGAGTCTTGACTGATAACTCTACTTTTAGAAAATCGGGAGTTAGATTCTAAATTCTTTGCAAACTTGGAGGAAATAAATGAATGCGTAGAACCAGAATCAAACAAAGTACTTGCTAGCTTTGAGAGAACAACAAGAGTACCTGCCACCACATCATTTGACGCTTCAACTTTAGCCGCAACTATTGCAAAAATACGACTTTTCTCCCTTGGCCTTTGCTGAGGCTGATAGTGATTCCCCTCCATTACCCTCAAATTAGGACAATGATTGACAAAGTGCCATAGTTGTCCACACTTATATAGCATTGGACATCAGGTAGGGCCTGCACCATCTTCCCCTTGTTGTTAGTGTTTGGGAGTTGAGACTTCTCCTCACTACGACAATTCCGTGCGATATGGGAATCTCTTCCACACTTGTAGCACTTCCCGCTCCCGAGCCGGCAGTTCCCCGAATGCTTCTTTCCACATTTATTACACGTGGGACGTTGCACTTGCTTGCCTCCTCTTCCCTGATCGAAACTCCTCCCTAAGCTTAGATCCATTGATCTTTTCTTGTCATTGGATTTATGAGACCATTGTGTCTCACCAAACTCCAGTTCGACTTTCATCGCACTTCGCATGATCTCCTCATAGCTGTCATAGTCTCGGTTGGCTAGATTCTTCCGCAGATGAGGTCTTAGTCTACCGAAGAATCTATCAACATTCCCATTATGATCCATGACAAAGCTTGAGATGTAACAGGAATGTCTCGTGAAGTTCATCTCGTAGCTTCCAACAGATTCATTCTTCTCCTTCTTCAGTTTGAGAAACTCCTTCTCCATTCTTGTTCTCATAGAATGAGAGAAATACTTATTGAAGAAGATCCCTATGAACTCTTCCCACTCCATAGTTACAACCTCCACTCTTAGCTTCGTGTTTTTAATCAGTTCCCACCACTGACCAGCTTCTCCCTCTAAGTGATAGACAGCTAGGGTGACCTTCTCTTGCTCTGAACAACAGAGCACAGAAAAGATATTCTCTATAGAGCTGATCCACAGTTCAACAATCAATGGGTCGGTCGATCCACTGAAGGTTGGTGGTCGTTGACACATAAAGGAATCAACAAAATGTTGTTCCCTTCGCAGTGATATCAGTCTCTCAGCTTTATTCAAGTTATTTCCCATAACTTGAGTCAGTTGGTTCATCATTCTCATGAAAGTTTCCATTCCGGCTTCCATCGGAGGGTCGTCAACGCATGGTCCATTGCGGTCACCATTTGCACAGTTCCTCCCATTGCCCGCCATTTTCTAAAAGAATAAAACCTTAGTGAGAATCTTATTTCATTTATGAATCTTTTAACTATAAATGATTTTATGTCTTAAAACTTTAGACTTAAACAATTACATTTCTATATAAATCCTTCATAATGATTCATAAAAAGCTTATGATTAACCAAACATATCCCCCAAGAGTGTCAAACCAGGAGTGCAGCAAGGCCCGTTGTCATGTACTAGGATACCCCATGTCAAGCCCGAAACTTCTTGTCGGAGTTTTCACTCCTAGGTACATTTGTGCTAGAGCCACATCCACTTGTTTGTATCCAGAAAGAGATTTATTTGTTTGGAAACCACTTAATATTTCACCAAAATACCAGGAAGTTTTCCTATATTTAAACTTTTCTATAGGGTTATTTCTAAAATTTTCACATCCTAATTTCCATAAATAACTAAACTATCCTTTGATACTAACTATGACATCCCACCTTTTTATTACATGACTTTTCATTACATTTTACAAACAGAGGATCTTTAAAGTCTAGTGTCTTGGAAATCAGGAACAATATACACGAAAACAACATAAAAAATTCTTCTAATACACTTGTAAGGATTCATCGTAAGTTCATCCTAAGTACAATTACTCCATCTCATAATCTAGAGACATGCATAAAAGGAAATGGTGAGCAAAATACCCAGTAAGGAAAACAAGTGAAACAATTTACATGTGATCTTGAGTGATATTAATAAGAACATGAGAGATATCATAAATGAATGATAAAGAGGCATATCATAACAATAATAACATGAATCATAACTTGAAAATGTGGCTACAACATTTAATTTAGACATTCATGAGCATATCACCAAGGTTCGTCCCCAATGTGTCATAAAATTTACCATGGTTATTCACCAATGTATCATGAAACTTGTCATCTCTAGAGATTAAATTCTTTACCCAATGCATTGGAACTCTATCAGGGTGCGCCCTTAATATGCATTTATTTTCATGTGAGCCGCATAGATCATAATCAAACATTTCATAAATAACCCATAAAGAATAAAAGAATTGAGTTTCATTTCAAAATCGTGACGTTTTAAAAGTGCTTAAAATTTTGATTGTTATGTAATTTATAACCCATGGAAAAGGAATTAGGGTTTTATGTATGTCAACTTCAGAACCAAATATATCATTTTTATGTATTGATGAATACCCCCAAAACTAAAATAGGTTTGGGTATTTACATAAAGAAAATAAGAGAATTTCTCGAGAAAAAAGAGAGGGTTTGAGACAAAATTTCTGCAGCATAACAGTTATATACCACGGTTTTAGAAAACATTAAAAAGAGAGGGGACAAGAGTCACCCACTCATAAATAACTCATAATACAGTATGGGTACATAATAAAAAAAGAAATAAGATCATGGTATAGATATTTGAATGACATACCACATGAAAAAGAAACTTGAAAGAAAAGAGAAGATGCAATTTCTTTTACAAAAAATTCAACAGCCTAAGGGCACCACTTAAAATTTAGAAAAATAAGTTGATGAGAGTGGAAAGGGTCTCTCATCATTTGGACATAAAATGAACAGAAAAAAAAGACAGAAAAACATACCCCAACATAATACGATGGAAACTAGAAGACACAACATAAAGGAAGTAATGACTTAAAAGAGGAGGGTGAAAGGTTCCCTTACCTTGAAGAGTAACTTCAAAAGTTCAAAGGTTGTGACCTTGGGGGGCTTGAGGGCACCTTGGGAGGACTCATTGGGAGACAAAAGACCAGAGCTTCGATGAGGAGAAATTTGGAATGAAATTAATGACGGAATGAGTTGATATTTATAACAAAAGTGAGAGAATATTTAATTAATTTCCAAGGGACACCTCATTAATGGTATTTGCAAAACCATGAAATTATCCATAGTATTTGCTCATGGTATTGGCCACTTGAGGCACCTCGTAACATATCTTACTATTAACAAGTTGATCAGAATTATTACATCATTAATGATGTCATTAACCACATCGAAACTCAAAACTGTTTTTTTACTATTCACCGAAAAAAAAACATTTTATAAAAATCTCATAAATTCACTCCAACTTAATATCAATGTTCTGAATTCAAAAATGAACTCCATTTTATGAAAATAATTTTCTAATTATGTGATATTTAATTTTTAAGTAAAAACACTATTTACCTGAAAGAATACTAATACTTAACTAATAATTTCTGAAACAGTTATTTACTTATGCTATTATATCACATTATCATTCAAGATGCCTAAATTATATTTATAATTTCTTAAGTGAGGTTACTATTCCATTGGTCGCATTACTTTTCATAAGGGTAATATTACTATTCATACTTTACTATTCACTAAAAATTAAGTTGATCTCATTAGACTCTAAATTTCTTACTGATCACAACTATAGAATTCCATTTTTTGAAAATCATTTCACATTATTAATTATTTAATGTATACAAAAAGTATTTTAAAACACCCTTTTTCCAAAATTCACCAATAATATGGAATTTCTACAAATTCATCCTATATGTATTCGAACATTTGAAATTCACAAATTTTACCATAATAAGAAATAACAATTTTATTTATACAAAAGGTTTATAAAAATTAACTAAGGATTCATTACATATCCCCTTATAACACCTGCATAGGACCTAAGTGTAAGATGTGCTGTGGTGATAAAATCTTGGGGCGGATCAGACAACATTGCCCGAGTGGTGATTTCTATCAGCTTGAACTTCTCTTGTAGACGATTTCGTTCAAGCTTCATATGTTGAAGCTCAGTTTGGGCTTGGTTCAGAGCAAAGCTCAAAGATGCTACCTCCTTCCCAAGCTCTGACAGATGGGTTTCGTACGACCCGGGTTTACTGGATGAGGCCACCAACTCCTCTTTCTGTATTAATTAACCAAGATCATTTGTATTTATAAACAATAATCATAACGTTAAGAGTTTAGTTTCCAACAGTCATATTGACCAACGATCATATAATAGTCGAAACCCAACAGTCTCATTTTAATTACACTTCATTAATTAAAGGATATAGTTTTGTTGAGTATAAAATAAAATAACACACAAATTTAGGAAACTAATATTATTCAAAAGTTCGGGTCGTTACAGCCCGACCATATATACTCCTCACTAGATGTTGAGGAAAACACCCCCGCTTGATATGCGGGTGTCAGCACATAGTGCTCGACGTGGGTGGGGTGCGTATAGAAATCACAAGAATGTACATGTGTGTGTGTGTATATATATATATATAATATCAAACACTCAAGCCCACCTTATGGGTTTATAAACAAACGAATGAAGTCACAACACTGTCACTTTTGATGCCACCTCTAAATGCATAACACCACGCATCAAGCCACAAACCCCACTTCACATTTCCAACCAATTTCATTTAATCACCCCATTCATTTCATTATTTTGCATCAACCACATTTAACCACACAACCTACCATTTAATTAGCCACTAACCATTTCCATTCCATTAACCAAACCAACCCAAGCCATTCCAAACATTATTAAACAATTATTTGTTTATTCTATCCCTACTCGGGCATCTAGTACAAAACAACAACCACCTTGTTGCCCCAAAATTACGACCAAACAAACTACATCCTCGCCGCCCCAATAGCATGGCCAAACAAACTACCTCCCAACCACCTCAAAAGCACGACCAAACAAACTATCAGCCCACATGCCCCACATGCCCCAACCACACATCGTCGTGACACAAGCATGACCGCACATCACAACACATCCAAATCATTTTACAAATTTACAAAGGGGATTTTATCACATTTGACTTTATTTTTGGGGAATTATCACACAAGCCAAAATCTTAGGGAAACCATTTCATTATCCAAATATAAGTGGTTAATTAATTTCCATTTTAGGGTGACATCACAACAATCACAACCAAAACATCAACCACAACACATATGTCCAGCGCAAACAAAGCCCCCAATGACCACAATTTTCAGTGGGACATCAAGCCCGTACAATTCACAATATCACAAATAATATCAAAGCTATAAAAGCATGAAAAGTATTCCCCTGCACCTTACCATTTTGTTTAAACCAATTCATTTATTTTTCTGAATCTGGATGCAACTATTTTCACAAAAGATAACAATAATAAGCCCACCCTGCATGATACACATAAGGAGAAACGAAGAAAATCCTACCTCAAAGAAGCTTGTCGACTCGCTGCGCACTGCAAGGTGAAGAAGAACGCTCACAAACCACAATCACACCACAGATCAACCTACACCGCAACCAAAGACCATCAAAACGCAACCCAACACACACCCCAAACCATAACAACATCGTCGCAGCGAATCCATGGGAGAAGAATGGAAGAAAAACCACTAAAAAGGGAGAAAAACCTACCACATATCGATCACTGATTGCCAACGAACAACCACTGGGACCAACGAATCAAAGAGGGAGAAAAAGGGGTTGAAGAACTTCTCGGGGCGCCTAGGGTTCACCCAAAACGAGAGGAACAAGAAGCTATAGTTGAATGAATGAAAATTCAGCCAGAAAATAATTTTAAAACTACACTGGATCGGGGGTTTACACGATGTGTAATCCCCTTTCACTCAGTGTAATCCTTAAGGTTCAGTTTCACTAAAAAACACATCGCCTTTTTATTATTTATCCCAAAAAATCTACATGTCATGATTCGACCTTGCACAAGTCATGAACCACTATTACACATCGTGTAATACACTTACACGATGTGTATTTCCTACCACAGCTCTGTTGTGCCTCCAACTCTCATGAAAACTCCCGGGACTTCCCCTGAACACCTCCAACAATCAAAATCGGCAAAGTAACGGACCATGAGGGCACAAACCGTTATAGTATAATTCAGTAGGTTGACACCACTGTGTCTAAACTAACTGTTGGGTCGGAGAGTGATGGCAAGAGGGGGGGAGGGTGAATTGCCTTTTTAAAAAAAGTTTAACAATTTAAGAAAAAGTTAAAGCGCAGCGGAAATAAAAGAGGCAAAACACAAAATTGATAACGGAGTTCGGCCTAAATCCCAAGCCTACGTCTCTGCTCCCAACTCAACCTTTGAGAGATTTATACGTCAGCTTGCTTTTTAATGGTTGTAGCAAGAAACCCACTAGACTTTAAGGCAACCTAGAAACCTATTACAGCTTGCTTTTTATTGGTTGTAGCAAGAAACCCACTAGCCTTCTTACAGGTGAAGGCTAGCTCACCTATGACTCAAGCCTTTTACAGGGAAGGCTTGACTAACCTCTTCACACCTTGAAGGTGGTGTGAAAACCCAAACAAAGAGAGGATGAGAGAAAGAAGGGTTTGTATGCACAAACTCAAAATAATGCTCAAAATGATAAAACAATAAAAACCGTAAAGAGGAGAAGTCTTGGGCGCCAATGGATTGATTGGTGATGATGAAGAGCGCTCCCAAGCTTCTATGGTGGTGCTCCTTGGTTGTGGAAGTGAGTTGGAGCAGGTGGGGTTCCTTGAAGGAATGCGCCGGAGGTTCTCCAAATGATCGAAAAATGTTCTCGTGGGCTACCGTTATTTTCCGGGGCTTCCTAGTCCTATATTTATAGGAGAGGAACACCCAAATGGCTGTTGGGGGTCTTCGGAGCCGTTGGAGAGGCCTTCGGAACCGTTGGGAGTCAAAAGTACAAGTCTGGTCAAAGTCCAACGGCTAGTTTGACTGGGCTCACCGGCTGGCCGGTGGTGGCTCACCAGCTGGCCGGTGGTCCACCGGCTGGCCGGTCCTGAGCCACCGGCTGGCCGGTGCTCCAGACAGAGAGCAAGCTCTCTGCCCAGGTTCCACCGGCTGGCCGGTGGTCAGCCACCGGCTGGCTGGTGACAATACCGGCTGGCCGGGGAGCTCACACCGGCTGACCGGTGGCTCTAGACAGAAACCATTGCTTCTGCCAGAGACCACCGGCTGGCCGGTGGGAATCCACCGGTTGGCCGGTAGACTCAGAGAGTCTACTTTCAGTCCTTCTTGGCCCAACTCCTTGGCAACCTTTTGCCTATCAACAAAAACACTTGAAAACAAGTTAGAACAAAATAAGAGTGATTGTGATCATTAAAATCCAAGAGAGAGGGGTACAACAATCTCCCCCTATTTTGATGATCACAATCACCAAAACAAGAAATGTAAAAGACTGAAATGAAAGGCATGCTTTAAAGGATAAATTGAAAAGTAAAGCAAAGCATGAGAGAAATATCTCTCCCCCAATCAACCAAGGAAATCTCCCCCTTTGTGATTATCAAAATAGCACGGGGCATAAAATTTGATTGAAGGAAAGGATTGAAAAACAAGATAGAGATTTTAAACCAATTGAAATTTTTGAAATTTGAATTGAAAGTTTTAAATTGATAGTTTTGAATTGAAAGTTTTGAATTGAAAGTTTTGAATTGAAAGTTTTGAAAAAAAAACGCAAAAAGGCTTAAACGATCCTAACTCCCCCTAAATAAAAACAACAAATCACCGGGGAGAGGATTTTAGAACCGAGACAAATTTTGGTCCGGAGAGACTCGCTAAAAGGGATTTTTCAATCCAAACTTGTCTTGTGGCGGATCTTCTCCTATGAAATTCATCGTTAAAGGAAATGGTTTTGGGCCTTCTATACCGGGCATTTTTGCAGTCGCACTCGTAAATTAAGTGCCCGATCTTTTTGCAATAGTTGCAAAATTTATATTGGGAGCTCCCCCTTACAAAAATAGTAGGAGCATGGGAAGAGGAAGCTTGCTTGGAATAGCCAAGACCTTGGGTGGTTCTAGATATGCATTGAGAACCAAGGAGCTTCGAAAGGTTATGTTCACCTTCGGTGAACTTAGCTAGGGATTTCCTTAAATCCTTGATTGTTGATTCCATAGAATCAACATCGGGAAGGTTTTGGATTTTGAGGGACAAGTCTTCCTTCTCTTTGAGAAGTTGATCCTTTTCGGAAGAAAGAATTTTGAATTTCTTTTTTAAAGCAATAAATTTGGAAGAAAGTTCGTGAAAACCTTCCTCCAATTGATCTCTCGCATGTTGGAGATCCTCGTAAGATAAATGATTGAAAGAATTGGAAGAACAAGAGGAAGAGGAGTCGGAAGAGGTTACCTCATGAAATGCCATTAGACATTTTTTACCGTTGTCTTTTGAGGAGGAGGAGGATGAGGAGCTATCACTTCAAGTGGCCTTGAATGCCTTTTTCTTTTCCTTTTGCTTGGCCCTTGTCTTGTGGAGTGGGCAATCGGGCTTATAATGGTCTTTCTTGCCGCACCCATAGCATGTTACCTCGGGCTCGGATTTTTCGTCGAGTTCTTCCTTTCAAGCCTTGCGAGATTTCTTCTTTTTGTTCTTCTTCATGAATTTGTGCATCTTGCGGGCAAGGTTCTCGATTTCTGAATCGCCGCTTTAAGAGGAAGAAGATGAGGAGGAGGAGGTTTCTTCTTTTTGAACTTTGAAGGCGATGTTCTTTGGAGTTTTGATGAGTTTGTCTTCCTTTTCAGCTTGCCTCCTCATGGTGATCTCGTAGGTCATGAGGGATCCGATGAGCTCTTCGACCAGCATTTCTTTTAAATTCTTCGCTTCTTGAATTGCCGTGACTTTCGGTGCCCATGAACTTGGTAAGATCCAAAGGATCTTCTTGACCATCATCTCTGCAGAAACATCATCTCCAAGAGACTTTCTCCCATTACAAACATCAGTAAAGCGAGTAAACATATCAGTAATATTTTCAGATGGATGCATGGTAAAAGACTCAAAATTTTGACGGTACATATCCAATCGAGTATCCTTAACTTTGTTGGTCCCCTCATGGGTAACCTCCAAAAGTTTCCAGATTTCATGAGATGAAGTGCATGTGGAAACTCGATTGAATTCATTACGATCAAGGCCGCAATGAAGAGTGTTCATGGCTTTACCATCAAGCTCGAAATTTTTAATATCGGCTTGAGTCCATTTGGATTCATCAGGAGAAGAGAGAGAGTAACCATGCATGACAATTCTATAAATAGGATAACCTATACTTCTAAGAAAAGTAGACATGCGGGTTTTCCAATAGGTATAGTCGGTTCCATCAAAAAAAGGAGCACGAACCAATGAATAACCTTCGGGGGCGAAAGAAGATGAAGCCATCACAATGGATCTTGAATTTGAAACCGGTGAAGGTATTACTCAAATTTTCCTCTGATACCAATTGTTGGGTCGGAGAGTGATGGTAAGAGGGGGGGTGAATTGCCTTTTTAAAAAAAGTTTAACAATTTAAGAAAAAGTTAAAGCGCAGCGGAAATAAAAGAGGCAAGACACAAAATTGATAACGGAGTTCGGCCTAAATCCCAAGCCTACGTCTCCGCTCCCAACTCGACCGTTGAGAGATTTATACGTCAGCTTGCTTTTTAATGGTTGTAGCAAGAAACCCACTAGACTTTAAGGCAGCCTAGAAACCTATTACAGCTTGCTTTTTATTGGTTGTAGCAAGAAACCCACTAGCCTTCTTACAGGTGAAGGCTAGCTCACCTATGACTCAAGACTTTTACAGGGAAGACTTGACTAACCTCTTCACACCTTGAAGGTGGTGTGAAAACCCAAACAAAGAGAGGATGAGAGAAAGAAGGGTTTGTATGCACAAACTCAAAATAATGCTCAAAATGATAAAACAATAAAAACCGTAAAGAGGAGAAGTCTTGGGCGCCAATGGATTGATTGATGATGATGAAGAGCGCTCCCAAGCTTCTATGGTGGTGCTCCTTGGTTGTGGAAGTGAGTTGGAGCAGGTGGGGTTCCTTGAAGGAATGCGCCGGAGGTTCGCCAAATGATCGAAAAATGTTCCCGTGGGCTACCGTTATTTTCCGGGGCTTCCTAGTCCTCTATTTATAGGAGAGGAACACCCAAATGGCCGTTGGGGGTCTTCGGAGCCGTTGGAGAGGCCTTCGGAGCCGTTGGGAGTCAAAAGTACAAGTCTGGTCAAAGCCCAACGGCTAGTTTGACTGGGCTCACCGGCTGGCCGGTGGTGGCATTGTAACGACCCGAAATTTTGAATAAATCTTGTTTCCTAATTTCATGTGTTATTTTTTATACTAAAAAAAAATGTTTTATTTGATAAACATGATTATAAATAAAATGAGACCATTGGTTTTTGAGTGTTATATGACCATCGGTCAATACGACCACCGTGAACAAAATGTTTTGATTATTGTCTCTAAATTTAAGTAATCTTGGTTAATTATTATAGAAAGAAGATTTGATGGCCTCACCTAGTAGCCTTGGGCCGATCGAAGCCCATCTAACAGAGATTGGGAAGGAGGTAGCACCATTGGGCTTTGCTCTGGACCAAATCCAAGCTGAACTTCATCATGTGAAGCTAGAACGGAATCGCCTTCGCGAGAAGTTCAAACTGATAGAAATTACTACTCGGGCAATGTTGACTGAGCCGCCCCAAAATTCTATCACCCTAGCACACCTTACTCTTAGGTCCTATGCTGGTATTATAAGGGGTTATGTAACGAGACCGTAATTGCCTTGTGTAATTTTTTTTTTAAATAAAAATTTGGATTTCTTCTTATGATGAAGTTATGAATTTTGAAATGACCGGATAAATATAGTATGCATATTTTTGATGAATTTTAGAAAAAGGATATTTTAAAAATGGTTGTGTAAACCTTAAATAATTAAAAATGTGTAATGATTTTCAAAAAATGGTCTTCTACAATTATGTCCAGTACGAAATTTAGAGTCTAATAAAATCAACTTGATTTTTGATGAATAGTAAATTGTGAATAGTGATTTTACGCTTAGGATTAGTAATGTGACCAAATGGATTAGTAATCTCACTTAAAGAAAGTTTTAAAATAATCTAGGCACCTTGATTAAGTAATGTGATTCAATAAAATAGTTAAATAACGGTTTCATTAATTATTATTCAAGTATTAGTTTTTTCGGGTGAATAGTGTTTTTTAATTAAAAATTTAATTAAAAATAATTAGAAAATTATTTTTATAAAAATGACTTCATTTTTGAACTCAGAGCATCGATATTATGTTATGGTAATTTTTGGGGATTTTTCTGAAAAAAGTGAATTTTCGATGAATAGTGTTTTTTTTAAAAATTAAATTAAAAATATTTAGAAAATTATTTTTATAAAATGGATTTCATTTTTGAAATCAGAGCATTGATATTTGGTTAAGGTGAAATTTTGGGGTTATTCTGAGAAGGTTGAATTTTCAGTGAATAGTAAAAATACAGTTTTAGGGTTTCGGTATGTTTAATGACATCATAATGGTGTCATGATGATGTCATGAGATCTTTTGAGGGTTGGCCGGCCAAGGGTGATGAATTATTGTTGTGGGGGCCCCATGTGGCCTAACTCCATGATAAATGCCAAGGGAGAGCACATGGGTTTGAGAAAAGCACATGTGAGGTGTCCTTTGGCCATTAATGCCTTGTCCCCTCACTTTCCCTATAAATACAAAGCCCTCCTCTCATCCATTCGACTCCCCACTCATTCCCAACGAATTTATGGTCTCATTACCTCCCAAGGAGTCCTCCCAAGGTGCCCCCAAGCCCTCAAGGTCCCAACCTTTGAGGTTTAAGAGTTACATTTTAAGGTAAGGGATCCGACCTCTCTCTTTCTTTTCAAGTAATCTCTTTTATGTCATTTCATTTATACTCCATGTTCTTATGTTGGAGGATGTTATTTTATATTCATCCTACTGCCTATTTCATGTTCATATGATGAGAGACCCCCCTTGCTCTCATCAATTCGTTTTAAGAATGTTTAAGTGGCGCCGTTAGGCTGCCGAATTTTTAAGGGATTCTTTCACCTTCCTCGTTTTCAAGTTCTATTTTCATTCAAGTCTTTCATGTTCCTTTTTATTATGTTGGGGTATGATCTCTAAATTTATCATACTGGACTCTTATGTTCATATGATGAGAGACCCCATTTTATCGCTTCAATTCAGTATTTTGAAGTTTTAAGTGGCGCCGTTAGGCTGCCGAATTTTTAAGTGGTTCTTCACCCTTCTCGTTTTGAAGTTCTACTTTCATGTCAATTATTTCAAGTTCCTTTTTGTTATATTGGGGTATGATCTCTATATCTATCATACTGGACTCTTATGTTCATATGATGAGAGACCCCATTTGATCGCTTCAATTCAGTATTTTGAAGTTTTAAGTGGCGCCGTTAGGCTGCCGAATTTTTAAGTGGTTCTTCACCCTTCTCGTTTTGAAGTTCTACTTTCATGTCAATTATTTCAAGTTCCTTTTTGTTATATTGGGGTATGATCTCTATATCTATCATACTGGACTCTTATGTTCATATGATGAGAGACCTCATTTGATCGCTTCAATTCAGTATTTTGAAGTTTTAAGTGGCGCCGTTAGGCTGCTGAATTTTTAAGTGGTTCTTCACCCTTCTCGTTTTGAAGTTCTACTTTCATGTCAATTCTTTCAAGTTCCTTTTTGTTATGTTGGGGAATTATCTATATATCCATCATACTGATCTCTTATTATCATATGATGAGGGACCCTATTTGATCTTGTCAAATCATTTTCTTTTGAAGTTAAGTGACGCCGTAAGGCTGCCGAATTTTCATAAGAGAAATCTAAACTTTTTTTTTCCATGTTTTTCATTTCAAATGGTATGTCCCTAAAATTTCATTACCATGTCCATATGTCCTTATTATTCCTTCACCCTACTGTTTTATGGATCATTTATGAGTGGGTGACTCATGTCCCCTCTCATTTCAATGTTTTCTAAAACCCCGAAACTTAGCCGTTATGCTGCAGAATTTTCCCCTCAAAATGCCTCTCTCTTTTCTCAAAAATTATTTTATGTTATAAAGTTAATACTCAAAGCACTTATTTATACAAGGGTATTCACATATATATCAAAATTTTCCATTTTAAATTCTTGGATTTACATACATGAGACCCGCTTTCCCTTTCCGTGGGTTTAAAGTGACGTAAAGATCATGTCTTTAAAGCAGTTTTTAAAACGTTATGATTATGAAATGAAACCCATTTATTTTATGCTATGTGGGTTATTTATGAAATGTTTGATGATGATATATGTGGCTCACATGATAATAAAGGCAAATTTAAGGGTGCGCCCTGATAGCGCTCCAATGCATTGGGTAATGATGTAACCACTATAGATTACAATTTTAACGATGCCTTGGTGAATGACCTTGGTAATTTTTAACGACACCTTGGGGATGGACCTTGGTGAAACGAAACGATTGTCAATATTAAATGTTGCAGCCACATATTCAAGTTATGAAAAATGTTTTTTTTTATGATGTATCTCATTATTTCTTTCTCATGCCTTAAATTTCTTTTCATGTCCTTATTGAAGTATCTCAAGTTCACATGTAAAATATTTCTCTTGTTTCCCTTACTGGGCTTTCTGCTCACCCTTTCTTTTGATGTATGTCCCCAGGTTATGAGATGCAGTAATGAACCTAGGATGAACTTAAGGAGAAGCCTTTCAAGTGTTTAAGAAGAGTGTTTTTGTTCTTTTCATGTTTTATGTTCCTGGTTTCCAAGACACTAAACCTTAAAGATCCTCGGTTTTGTAAAATGTAATGAAAGTTTATGTTATAAAATGGCGGGACGTTATAGTTGGTATCAAAGGGTGGTTTAGTTATTTGTGGAAATTAGGATATGAAAACTCTAGGAGGAACCCTACAGAAAAGTTTAATATAGTAAATCTTCCTGGTATTTTGGTGAGTATTGAGTAAGGGGTTGCCAAGCAAATACATCCCTGTCTGGATACGAGCAGGTAGAGGTGGCTCTGGCACAGATGTACATAGGGGTAAAACCCGAAAACACCGCTTTGAGCTAGACTCGAACGGGAACTGGTACACGACAACGGGCCTTGCTGCACTCTTGGTTACGACACTCCCGGGGGATATGCTTTGGTAAATTCATAAGCTTGGTATGAACCATTATTAAAGGAACAAAGATAAAATAAAATAAAGATTCACATAAGAATATATGATCATGGATAACCTAGATGGGAACCTAGGGGATCACAAGTTAGGGTATACTTTTCTTCTACAAGTTATCCTTATATGATTTAAGTTCCTTTTCATGATTATTGGTTAAGTATTTAAGCCTCTAATTATACTTTATCTTCTTAGTTAATGGTGGGAAATGGAATAACGTGTCCCAACAACCAATGTGATAGGAAATGCGAAAATTTCCGTATTAATATGTCAGAGATGATTAGGGGATTAAAAGATGATTATTATTTTGGAAGGCGTTCACTATTTTGGGGACCCTATATGATCGAGGTAAATAGATTACTATAGTATTTTCATTGAGGAGTAAGGTTGACTTATATTTTGAAGAATTGATGAATTTAAGGTGGACTTATAGTAATTTAGGTTACTTTTGGGAATGATTAACCTATCTTGGGTAAAATATGTTTAGGTTAGCTACTTTTGTTATAAGATGTTAGGAGTGGTTGATTTTGTCTGGAGATGAACAATGAAGTTGTTTTGGAAGACTATGTTATCAAATCCTTCTTGTATTTGGGTTTCAATCTTAGTTTGGTTTATTTTGAGGAATTTTAAGGACCGTTATTTATGGAGTGGTCTATGATGAACGTTGGGTAGTACCATGGAACTTTGAAGATTTAAAAGTAGGTTCTATTCCTATGGGATTCTTTCTTTTTGAAGAGTTGTTTTACCTTAACCTTTCTGTTTTTGGGATAATGTTTAAAGATAGAAGAAATAGATAGTTAATCTTTTGTAGATTATGTGATTCTATAGAAGATGATTCTTGTGCTTTTATGAGACCAAGTGTTTTTGAATTCTCATCATTTGGCGAAAAGATTAGTGTTGGTAGGGACTTGTTAAAGGATGAAACTCTACTTGAAGGTAGGTATATTTTCTTATGTTTTTGTTCTATGTAGTAAATGAAATCCTCAAAATTATGAAAAGAAACGTAAAACAAAAATGTTGTTGGTTTACGTTTCCTACTAGGTAATCAAAGACCGTTTACACACATCATAAGTTTGGGATTTTCTCATGGTTAACTTTCTCCTAATCATGTTCTCTATCACTCTCTCTCAGAACTGACCCTTTGTTTTTTCCTCCATGTCCATGTTTTCCTACATGGAACCCGAGTGTGGGTTAACTCGGGTGGCCTTTGTACTTCCTTTTTTTTTCTTTTAAAGTAATGGTGTTACTGACTCTTTTTCCGATGTGGGACTTTCAATGAAATTTCAAAACCCAATTTAAAAAAATTGCGAGGACGCAATTTCTTAAGGGGGGAAGATTGTAACGACCCGAAATTTTGAATAAATCTTGTTTCCTAATTTCATGTGTTATTTTTTATACTAAAAAAAATGTTTTATTTGATAAACATGATTATAAATAAAATGAGACCATTGGTTTTTGAGTGTTATATGACCATCGGTCAATACGACCACCGTGAACAAAATGTTTTGATTATTGTCTCTAAATTTAAGTAATCTTGGTTAATTATTATAGAAAGAAGATTTGATGGCCTCACCTAGTAGCCTTGGGCCGATCGAAGCCCATCTAACAGAGATTGGGAAGGAGGTAGCACCATTGGGCTTTGCTCTGGACCAAATCCAAGCTGAACTTCATCATGTGAAGCTAGAACGGAATCGCCTTCGCGAGAAGTTCAAACTGATAGAAATTACTACTCGGGCAATGTTGACTGAGCCGCCCCAAAATTCTATCACCCTAGCACACCTTACTCTTAGGTCCTATGCTGGTATTATAAGGGGTTATGTAACGAGACCGTAATTGCCTTGTGTAATTTTTTTTTTAAATAAAAATTTGGATTTCTTCTTATGATGAAGTTATGAATTTTGAAATGACCGGATAAATATAGTATGCATATTTTTGATGAATTTTAGAAAAAGGATATTTTAAAAATGGTTGTGTAAACCTTAAATAATTAAAAATGTGTAATGATTTTCAAAAAATGGTCTTCTACAATTATGTCCAGTACGAAATTTAGAGTCTAATAAAATCAACTTGATTTTTGATGAATAGTAAATTGTGAATAGTGATTTTACGCTTAGGATTAGTAATGTGACCAAATGGATTAGTAATCTCACTTAAAGAAAGTTTTAAAATAATCTAGGCACCTTGATTAAGTAATGTGATTCAATAAAATAGTTAAATAACGGTTTCATTAATTATTATTCAAGTATTAGTTTTTTCGGGTGAATAGTGTTTTTTAATTAAAAATTTAATTAAAAATAATTAGAAAATTATTTTTATAAAAATGACTTCATTTTTGAACTCAGAGCATCGATATTATGTTATGGTAATTTTTGGGGATTTTTCTGAAAAAAGTGAATTTTCGATGAATAGTGTTTTTTTTAAAAATTAAATTAAAAATATTTAGAAAATTATTTTTATAAAATGGATTTCATTTTTGAAATCAGAGCATTGATATTTGGTTAAGGTGAAATTTTGGGGTTATTCTGAGAAGGTTGAATTTTCAGTGAATAGTAAAAATACAGTTTTAGGGTTTCGGTATGTTTAATGACATCATAATGGTGTCATGATGATGTCATGAGATCTTTTGAGGGTTGGCCGGCCAAGGGTGATGAATTATTGTTGTGGGGGCCCCATGTGGCCTAACTCCATGATAAATGCCAAGGGAGAGCACATGGGTTTGAGAAAAGCACATGTGAGGTGTCCTTTGGCCATTAATGCCTTGTCCCCTCACTTTCCCTATAAATACCAAGCCCTCCTCTCATCCATTCGACTCCCCACTCATTCCCAACGAATTTATGGTCTCATTACCTCCCAAGGAGTCCTCCCAAGGTGCCCCCAAGCCCTCAAGGTCCCAACCTTTGAGGTTTAAGAGTTACATTTTAAGGTAAGGGATCCGACCTCTCTCTTTCTTTTCAAGTAATCTCTTTTATGTCATTTCATTTATACTCCATGTTCTTATGTTGGAGGATGTTATTTTATATTCATCCTACTGCCTATTTCATGTTCATATGATGAGAGACCCCCCTTGCTCTCATCAATTCGTTTTAAGAATGTTTAAGTGGCGCCGTTAGGCTGCCGAATTTTTAAGGGATTCTTTCACCTTCCTCGTTTTCAAGTTCTATTTTCATTCAAGTCTTTCATGTTCCTTTTTATTATGTTGGGGTATGATCTCTAAATTTATCATACTGGACTCTTATGTTCATATGATGAGAGACCCCATTTTATCGCTTCAATTCAGTATTTTGAAGTTTTAAGTGGCGCCGTTAGGCTGCCGAATTTTTAAGTGGTTCTTCACCCTTCTCGTTTTGAAGTTCTACTTTCATGTCAATTATTTCAAGTTCCTTTTTGTTATATTGGGGTATGATCTCTATATCTATCATACTGGACTCTTATGTTCATATGATGAGAGACCCCATTTGATCGCTTCAATTCAGTATTTTGAAGTTTTAAGTGGCGCCGTTAGGCTGCCGAATTTTTAAGTGGTTCTTCACCCTTCTCGTTTTGAAGTTCTACTTTCATGTCAATTATTTCAAGTTCCTTTTTGTTATATTGGGGTATGATCTCTATATCTATCATACTGGACTCTTATGTTCATATGATGAGAGACCTCATTTGATCGCTTCAATTCAGTATTTTGAAGTTTTAAGTGGCGCCGTTAGGCTGCTGAATTTTTAAGTGGTTCTTCACCCTTCTCGTTTTGAAGTTCTACTTTCATGTCAATTCTTTCAAGTTCCTTTTTGTTATGTTGGGGAATTATCTATATATCCATCATACTGATCTCTTATTATCATATGATGAGGGACCCTATTTGATCTTGTCAAATCATTTTCTTTTGAAGTTAAGTGACGCCGTAAGGCTGCCGAATTTTCATAAGAGAAATCTAAACTTTTTTTTTCTTCCATGTTTTTCATTTCAAATGGTATGTCCCTAAAATTTCATTACCATGTCCATATGTCCTTATTATTCCTTCACCCTACTGTTTTATGGATCATTTATGAGTGGGTGACCCATGTCCCCTCTCATTTCAATGTTTTCTAAAACCCCGAAACTTAGCCGTTATGCTGCAGAATTTTCCCCTCAAAATGCCTCTCTCTTTTCTCAAAAATTATTTTATGTTATAAAGTTAATACTCAAAGCACTTATTTATACAAGGGTATTCACATATATATCAAAATTTTCCATTTTAAATTCTTGGATTTACATACATGAGACCCGCTTTCCCTTTCCGTGGGTTTAAAGTGACGTAAAGATCATGTCTTTAAAGCAGTTTTTAAAACGTTATGATTATGAAATGAAACCCATTTATTTTATGCTATGTGGGTTATTTATGAAATGTTTGATGATGATATATGTGGCTCACATGATAATAAAGGCAAATTTAAGGGTGCGCCCTGATAGCGCTCCAATGCATTGGGTAATGATGTAACCACTAGAGATTACAATTTTAACGATGCCTTGGTGAATGACCTTGGTAATTTTTAACGACACCTTGGGGATGGACCTTGGTGAAACGAAACGATTGTCAATATTAAATGTTGCAGCCACATATTCAAGTTATGAAAAATGTTTTTTTTATGATGTATCTCATTATTTCTTTCTCATGCCTTAAATTTCTTTTCATGTCCTTATTGAAGTATCTCAAGTTCACATGTAAAATATTTCTCTTGTTTCCCTTACTGGGCTTTCTGCTCACCCTTTCTTTTGATGTATGTCCCCAGGTTATGAGATGCAGTAATGAACCTAGGATGAACTTAAGGAGAAACCTTTCAAGTGTTTAAGAAGAGTGTTTTTGTTCTTTTCATGTTTTATGTTCCTGGTTTCCAAGACACTAAACCTTAAAGATCCTCGGTTTTGTAAAATGTAATGAAAGTTTATGTTATAAAATGGCGGGACGTTATAGGCTCACCAGCGGGCCGGTGGTCCACCGGCTGGCCGGTCCTGAGCCACCGGCTGGCCGGTGCTCCAGACAGAGAGCAAGCTCTCTGCCCAGGTTCCACCGGCTGGCCGGTGGTCAGCCGCCGGCTGGCTGATGACAATACCGGCTGGCCGGGGAGCTCACACCGGCTGACCGGTGGCTCTGGACAGAAACCATTGCTTCTGCCAGAGACCACCGGCTGGCCGGTGGGAATCCACCGGTTGGCCGGTAGACTCAGAGAGTCTACTTTCGGTCCTTCTTGGCCCAACTCCTTGGCAACCTTTTGCCTATCAACAAAAACACTTGAAAACAAGTTAGAACAAAATAAGAGTGATTGTGATCATTAAAATCCAAGAGAGAGGGGTACAACACTAAAAAGTCTGATAATAAGTGTATGCAATAAAGTGATAAACAAGTGTATTAATTAATTTAACAATTAATAAAACACAACAACCTGCTTTGGCTCCATGCCAGATTATCTCTGAGTATGTCTTACAACCATGCCAACTACAACCATATCACCATGGTAAAATAACCTACTTCAGCACCATGTTGAAATATCTCTGGGCATGTTTTACAACCATGCCAACCACCACCATATAATCGTGGTATAGTCACAACAATCCGGGTCAAAGCCTTATAAGCATTACACTATCCGGGTCAAAGCCCTATAAGCATTACAACATGGGACTGAGCATAACCCACTCTCTATAAGCATTACAACATGAGACTGGGCCGAATCTGCTCAATATCAGTATTACAACATATATGTGTGCATGTATGACATCCCACCTTTTATTACATAACATTTCATTACATTTTACAAACATAAGATCTTTTAAAGTTTAGTGTCTTGGAAATAAGGTGCATAATACATGAAAATATGAAATCATTCTTATAATCAACTTGAATGACTTTATCGTAAGTTCATCCTAAGTTCAATTACTACATCTCATAACATGAGGACATACATCAAAGGAAAGAGTGAGCAGAAGGCTCAATAAAAGTAATCAAAGAAAACAATTTACTTGTGATCTTGAGGAATATCAGTAAGAACTTGGTGAAATACATAAAGACATGAGAAAGAGGCATATCGTAATAATAATAACATGAATCATAACTTTAAAATGTGGCTACAACATTTAATCGAGTCATTCATAATCATATCACTAAGGTTTATCACCGATGTGTCATAAAAATTACCAAGGTTATTCATCAAGGTATCGTAAAACTTGTCATATTTAGAGATTAAATTCTTTACCCAATGCATTGAAGCGCTATCAGGACACACCTTTCATATGTCATAATTAATATGAGCCACATAGATCTTAATAAAACATATCATAAATAACCTATGGAGAATAAAAGAAACGAGTTTCATTTCAAAATCATGGTGTTTTAGGAAGTGTTTAAAAACAAGATCCTTTTGTCATTTTAAACCCACAAAAAAGGAAGACGAGTTTCATGTATGTTAATCCATAAGACGTCATTCCCTAACCACATCTGACGACTTAAGGTTCATTGCGGTGAGAGCTAATCAGACACTCAATCGCAACTACCTCTTAAGTTCCGATAAAATTTCAAAAATGCTTACTGACTTCAAGACAAAATCTCAACAGTCTCCTCTGATACCACTTTGTCACGAACTAGCCCGGGTACCCTGATAACCCGATAACTGAGCTGACCCTAACATAGCTCGAAGGACGTTCCCAATCCCCATGGGTTGATGACTAGCACCTGACATTATACAATGTGTAAGTGAGAACAATTTTGCCACAAGACATAGTGGAAGTAAGACAAACAAGTTAATATGCATATAAAAGAAACTCCACTGGGAGTAAAGTATCAGAATATAACAAGGCATAAAAAGCCCAAAGTATTACAACCCAAGTACCAAAAAATAGGGAAAACAACCCCAAGGTCCCTAAGTACACGACTCATCAAGTCCAAAGCTCAACAACTGGATCTACATTCAAGAGATTCCTTCACTTAGCTCGAACGTGGAAGGAGAAATTCTAAAAACACCTGAAGGCAAAAGGAGGATGTGAGCTCAAGCCCAGTAGGATACCACCAAAGATTCCATAATAGATTTCAAATATAGATTATCCAAAGAAAAGCTTTCAATTTTCAAAATAAACTGGTTTGATAAGTCTAGAGCATATTTAAACAAAACATGTTATACAATTTCAAAATGATGGAAAATACTTTTAAAGCACATACTTTACTTTACAAGAGATTGTGATTTTTCTAAAACAATGCCTTAAATAAAATAGTTACATAAAAAAGTTTATATAAATCTAAAAAAGGCATGTAAAGAAGTTTTACAACAATGACATACATTTATATCTCATATATAAATAAAAAAGCGAACAACATAGTCATCTTCCAAGTAGGTAAGATAATATTAGCCAGCTATAGGATTCCACACTCTCTAAGTGATCTCAGCAAAATGAGTATACTCACGTACCCATGACATTGGCCAGAGGTGACTCATCACCCTCCCATTAGGGATGTGACCCGTCCCATGTATGTTTTAGAACGTTGTAATAAGATAGAGTGTATCCAAATAACTCACCAACTACCTAAGGCTTGCATGTGCTCTTACAAGATGAACAATTTATTTTAAGACTTCTTAAAATAAAATTAAATCTCATTCTTCCATTTCAAAATGCCAATTTTTCCATCTAAAACTAAAATGAGTTTTAATAAAAAAACATGCCCTTTTCACAAGATAAAATTACTGAGTTTCTATCAAATCATTTTAAGCTGTTTTCACATGTTTGAAATCCATTCAAAACCAATTCCATCCTTTTCACAATTCATTTTCCACAATTAAATTTAGTAATTTAATTTAAATTGTTTCCATCAAATCCACAATTTAAATTTAACAATTTAAATCAGAAAACTTCCATAAACACACCCCAATTCTATGGAATTGGGGGTTTTCCAAATTTCCGTGCCAAAACCATTTCAGATCTCCCGATTTACTGGAATTAAGTTTTTATCAATTTAATTGAGAGGAAATTTGAGCAATTGATTTTACATCAACAATTGAAATAAATCAAGCAATATAAAGATAATCAATTTGGAAATTTGGAACGGAACCACCTACCTCTTCCCGAAGCTCGAAACTCACAACGACACCCGTCAACAAGAATGAAGGTGGAGAAGACCTCGAAACTCAACCTAGAAGCAAGATCCAATACCACATGGCATAAATCCATCAATTCCAAGATGATCCATTGAAAACCCAAGAGAGGAGAAGGAGAGAAACACAAAGACAGAGGGAGAACTCTTACCTGGAAAACACACTGCAAGCGTAACAATGATCCAAATCTAAACGAAAGAATTCAGAAGGGCTGGACAAGTTTGAGATCTGGGGAATGACTTAGGTCGAGGAAGTTGAGTTTGGAGTGGAGGTAAAAGAAATAACCAGCCACATTTCCTGTTTAAAAAAACACAGTCGGGGTATTACACGACGTGTAATCCCAATACACATTGTGAACCCTTTAAATTTCATAACTATCGAAAAACATGACGCCTCGACTTAAATTCCAATGCTCTGAATTAAAAACCGACCATTAATTCCATCACGACGTGTAGTGACAATTCATGACGTGTACCCATCACAACGTGAAGTCGATCACGACCTGTTTGCATGACCATTACACAATATGTAAGCCTATTACATAACGTGTAACCGTATGGAAGTCTGCATGAAAAGTCGATTTGAAGGTGAGAATCCAACAAATCTTTGACTTCACCATTATAGGTATCCTTCCAATCCAAACTCCACCCTACCCCGTCAAAGAAAAGGAAAAACTAAAACAAGGTTTAAGGCTTACCTGTCAAAATGGTAACAAGATGTTACAACTCTCCCCCTCCACCCTCTTGATTCTATAGAGAATAAGAAGAATCCTTTTGGCCTTGAATCGATTCTTGTGGCGATCAATGACAAATGATGTAAGTGTTAGAATCTTCCAAGCCAACACCTGAAGATTTCTATGAAGACGTTCGAAGGTTCGTGGTTCACGTGTGGATTACCATTATAGAGATTCTATCCTTGAATCTTCTGTCACAATAATGATACAACGTGAAGTTGTTATCTGATTCACTGACAAACAAAGAAGGTCATGAGATCGACCACTTCCACTGCCCCCAAAACTTTCAAGTTATCAGAGTGACCACATAATAATTTATAATTATTTATTTTTCATTGACCGATTATACACATTTGTTTGTTTTTTCATTTCTAGTTTATTCATTTTTAATTTGAAAGTCAGTTAACATGTTTCGTCGATGAAACATTCTTTGTTCAAGTTTCATATGATCTTAAACAAGTTAAGAATAGGTGAAGAACGACCAGAGATGCCATATGGAGGTTCTGGAGGTCTTGGTTGGATGAAACGATTACACGACGTATAACAGAAACATACATGCCATGTATAAAGGTTCACCACATCATGACAGGTTGCAGGACACACAACTCTCTTAATAGAAATCAGCACACTGTGTAGTAATTTCACACCGCATGTTGATCGGCTAGATTGGCACATAGTTTTTTGGATTATACGATGTGTACATGCTGCACACATCGTGTAGTCTATGCGTTTTTGTAGTGAATATCATGGAATATGCATGGTCAAATGTGTGTCGTGTATTAATACACGACGCATGTGACTAACAACCAAGCAACATGGATGTTACAGGCTATGTGACTGGCATACACGACGTGTACATCATAAGTGTCTGTGTCTGAAATACACACCGGGTCCCGAGGGGTATTTCGTGGACACATGACAAGCGGTATACAGTGCGTGTGGCTTGTTAGTACAGGACGCGTGGCTCATTAGTACATGCTGTGTATCCCGTTCGAGATACACATAGATTCCCTAGGCGTATATCCCAGACACACAACAAGAAAAACACACACACGACACACCGTTTAATTACCTAGTAATTGACATAATTAAATTATATGAAAAAATAGTTAATTACAACATTAAAACCAAATTACATGGCTAGAAGCTAGTGTGCTTTCTATGCAACACAAGTTTTCATAATTAATAAATGCTTAATTAATTCCATGTATTTATCTGAAAATATTGGTAAAGCCGTTTACTTGCCATGTTGCCACAGATGATAATAATTTCCAAAATCATTTGAATGTACATTAAGATAAAAGAATTATTTAATCAATTAATAAATTGAATTAAATTTAATGTGTTTATGTTAATATTAAAGAACAAATTGGAGTGAATGCTAGCTTGTTTACATTTGCGTATTCGTTGCATGTGTGGATGATCATGAACTTAGACCGACTTGTGTATGTAGTTGATTTCTTTTAATTTATTATTATTAAATTAAAATGATGGCATGCGTGTCCCCTCATTTATACTATATAGGACTCGCGTGTCTATGGTTTCTTTTATGTAAACTCTCTTAACCATTCCACTAGTTTCCCTCCCCCGTGTTTGAGTAAAAGAATATGTAAGGATGAAACTCACAAGTGACAGGTGGTGGTACAATTATGAAGTTGACGTGAAACCAACCCAGGAGATACACAAACACACATGTGGAATGGTGAAACTCAAACTAGACTTGGTTCTAGGAGTTATTTCCCTATGATCAAGAGTTGGTTTATTATCCGCTTGATGAACCAACCATTTGAAAATTTGATGGTTTCCATTTTATTATTTTATTTCTATTAGTTGCATTGCTAATTATTTATAGATGTTTTATTATTAAATAAATCAATTAACAAGCATGCAAGATAGAATTAAAATAAAGTTGGATTATTTGTAAATTTTATCTAGATATGGTTAATCATTCAAGTAAAATCTACTTAATATTAACAAACATGTAGTAAGGTAAAATGAGTAATTTACGCATAAAGATAAAAACTCCTCAAACTAAACACTAATCATAAAAGCCTTCCAGTACTTGGGTTAAAATTGAACTATAGTTCAAAGTGCTTGACTAACCTCCATTGTAGTGCTTTCAATTATCGGGGAATTTCTAACTTGAGTTTTGGGTTGACTTAACGTAGTTCGCATTAAGGTTTGGTTGCCTTCACGAGAATTAGTGTAATTAGTAGACAAGTGTTGAGGGAATCCAAGTCCAAGATTTATGGATTGTGATCCCCATTTGGGTTATAAAAAGGGGCATATGAATCATTTCCACTATAATATCTGCGCAATAGGATATTCCGAACCTAATGAAGAGCGTTATTGAGTTTCGATAAAATAGGAGATTAATAAATTAAATTTTATTATCTATTTTGTAATCCAAATAAAGTATTGAAATCTATTCTTATTGTAGAAATGAAAAGTCATACAACACAGATTTTATCATTGTGATCTATATTAAAGATGTATAACCCTCTCACCGGTTTGAATTTCAAGAAATAGTATAGGTGTTTGCGTGTTATACTACACTATGAATGAAACCTATACGTGATGGAAACCCTTATTCCTAAAGCGCCTGATGAAGAGGCCAACGAGGATGAACTCTCTCTGTATGAAACAACTGGATGTTATGGTATATGTCCAATGTTTCATGCTATAATCCATGTCTAGTGAGCTCTTGAAACAACCCGTGAAAATGGATGCATATAGCATGTTGTCTCACTTTCACAATCTTTATCAATGGAAGGAGAGACAATAGAGATATGAGATCTCCAAGACATTATTCACGTGTAAGCTTGGAGAGTCGACGTCGGTTTGGCCACATGTGGTCAAAACAATTGGCTACATGGATCACTTGGACATCTTGAGTTTTAAGCTTCCAGATGAGTTTCACACAAATATCATCTTATCCTCGCTACCTTAGAGCTTCTCTAGCTTCATTGTGAATTATAATATAATCCATAATGAGAAGACTCTATCAGAACTACTTATCTTCATTCGCCAAGTTGATAAGGACATGAGGTGTGAAAAACCTACAATCATTATGGTGAATAAAAGGAAGAATAATGCAAAAGGCCCCGAGATTCACTCCATGTCTAAGGCTCTTGAGCACCGTCTTTCTAAGAAAAGGAAGTTCCAAAGAAAGGTGAAAGAAGCATATGCAATATATTTTGCATGTGGCAAGCTAAGCCACTAGAAGAACTGCACCCATTTAAAGAAGCACAAAGAAACTTCATATGCATTCGTTATCAAGTGTAATCTTTTAATATCTATTAATTGAATATTAGATATAGTATGCAGTACTCACATCTGTATCCAAATGTAAGAACCAAGTAGATTCCCAAAGATTGTTAGAGGAGAGGTGGATTTTTGAGCATCCAACAGAGCACGACTTGTTGCCTTGGCTATAAGAGACTCATCTTCCGTTGCCAACAAGGATGATCTTGCTTTTGAAAAATTGTTATTATGCAGTTAGTGTTACCAAAAACATAATTTCTGCACCCTGTTTAGATATAGATGGTTTTATTTTCAAGTTTGGAAATAAAATCTCTTTCTTTTACAAAGGCAATATACATTATGGTATGCCGCATTTAAATAACAATCTTTATGTATTAGATTATGAAAACCAAGTGTTGATAATTAATAATGAATTAGCTTAACATGACTCATATCACATCCAGCTGTGGCATCACTGACTTGGTCATGTAAAGGAGAAGTGGTTGAAAAATCTATATTGAGATGTTTGTTTAGATTCTTTTGAATTAAAACCATTTGATAGATATCTTGCTTGTTTACAAGGTAAGATGCCCATATTGTCTTTTGATGTTAAGAGTGAAAGAGCCACATATTTTCCTCTAGCAAAACGTCAATGCTACTCAAGATATAAAGGGATCTGACTTGATATCCATCAAATACATGAATCTATATACCTGTTTCCACTAGTCTGCATCATATGAAAACATGCATTCTCATATTTTCTCTTTTTCTAAGACATCGAGTGACAATGAGAAATGAAGCATGTCAATCCCATACAACCAACTCATTTGTTCTTGAATCTCTAAGTGTAGACTGATCTGATCGATGAGCATATCACATGTCATTCATTCTTATGGATAAGCACATCACACGTCTCTTATACAGATATATATATATATATATAATATTCAGGTGTGGCTGCACACTCTCACAATCTATCTCAATCGAGGGTCCAAATGTCATACTCTTCATACGAGAGGACAAATTGTTGGATTGTTGTAGCCCGATCTTTCAGATGATGTTGGGCCGGATGCTAGCGGCCCATACTGCACACTAGACCACAACTATCACAGGTTGAGCTCTACGGTGAACTCGTTGGGGGTTGTAGGGGCAACACGCCCTTGCTCTGGGGATTTGGGGGCCGAAGACCCCATGTCCAAATTTTAGGGAACTATAACAACTTTGTCCCACTATAGTAGAGTTGAATAGGCGACACCGACAAAGCACTGTAGCAGTGCGGACTTTGGCACAATTAATGTAGTATCTTAGACTTCGGAGACAACGGTACTGTAGTTTCACGGACTTCTAGCCACCGACCACTGTAACATCTTGAACTTTGGTGACCACAACACTATAACAATGCAGACTTACATTCACCGTTAATTGTAGCACAGTGAACTTACTGTACTGTTGGTGACACAATGCTTCGTCTTCTTTATTAGTTCATTCGAGGCAGAGTTTTGGTGCGTGAGAAACTTTGAAACCTCCCTATAATTCTGCTCCCGTTTTTAGTGAAGTGATTTTGCCTCTCCGTGGATGTAGGGATTATTCCCAATCCACGTAAATCGTTGTGTTAATGTTCATTATCATCATCATCTTCTTCTTTTGTTTCTGTCTTTTCTTCATTTTCAAACTTATGTCGCTATGATTCTTGGAGTTTTTGCAACAAAAATCCCATCTTGGTCATGCTCTAACCGATGACATGATCAACAACATACCCCACCATCTCCGTATTAGCTAAGTCAATATATAGACTCGCGTAAGTAGTGTATCAATATATGAAGGTTCTCATGCTAGGTATCTCACTAACCATAGGTAGTGGGGATTCAAATATGATCTATGCACCCCTAGTATACCAAATACATACTTCATTTGGTATACTTAGTAGGCCATCTAGCGCACAAAAAGAATACTATTATCTGTTTTGTGTCTCATAAGCATATTCTGTATCTTTATACAAGAATCATACTCATGCTAACCTTAACATTTTGTCATAACCTATAATGATGAACACCAATTAGAGATAACCTCAAAGTCGTACTTTGAAAGGTCAATTATCATTGCACTTCACGAATTGTATATCTATATATACATTTATGCAGCTAACGCGAATGAATGATAAAATGGAGGTTGCCTTTTAATATGACACATTTTAATTTTCTTAAACTCTTTAAGAATATTTAACAAAACCAATATAACCACTGGTTTATCATATCATTTATGATAAAACTTCTAGATTAACCTTATATTTGCTACACTTTCTGGGTTTTGTCAACACATTGCATCATATGTAATCCATATCATATCTATATGTGACCATTTGATAAAACTCCCACACTAAACTCTTTAGTGAGAAACATTTATGAAGTAAGCCGGTTTGAATAATGGTGAGATTTATGAATCATATTTCTAACCGGTCAACTTTTTGAATATATTCAAACATTTTAACCCCACAACATCAAATGCTTCGATGTCAACTTCCGTTGTCTACTTATAGAACTCTTTCTAAGTTCAACATCATTATCTTTGGAACCCTATTCCATCAATTTTTTTTCTTGAAATAATGTAACTACTTACATTATTGTTTACTAATACATACTAACTCGATGAGGATATCAAGTAAAATTCAATTTAAACTTAGAATGCTATAATCTTTCATTTGTTAACTTTGAATTTCTTTAAGTCCAAACATACTCCCACCAGCCTATTAAATATATTTTTCAGAATATCTTACTAAGATACACACATCCTTTTTTGTTAGGAAATAACATTTATTTCTTTTCAGTAGGAATATTAAACAAATAAACTATTGCTTTCATATCAGAAATGAGATTCTACATGTTTTGGAACATTTTTATTTGAAAAGAGACTATTAAAATATAACACTAATAGGTGGCAGAAACACATTCCCTTATATTTTAACATATAGTTGGGTAATCATTTTATCCTGGATAAAATACTTTTATCCATATCTTCTCAAAACATGATATAGAAATTGATGAATCATAAACCATGTGTATACAATTAATCATCTAATGTTGTTAATAAAAACTCTGTTATCAAACATTTTCTCTGATCAAATAAGAGAAATGAGATGAAGATACACATCTTTTACTTAGATTCATTTGAGCTTGATAAAATCCTTTACATTCAAATACTCGATGTAGTAACTATTTACTTTATCTCATGAATATAAACTACAAGATCAATTAATTCTTCTTTTGATTTTGAACTCTTGCATATTTACGACACTTTGTAAAATATACATTCGGCATTACATACCTTTCAAAATCAGAGAATTAATTTTTATAACACTCATACATAACATGGATATTTCATGGGGTTTCACAAACACCTTTAGGCTTGTCTTGGATAATCCAATCACATTGAATTATTAATATTTATTCATGACAATGCTAGGTTTCAATGTACATGATTGACTTCTTAAAGAAACATTATTGAACTTTTCAACCAACTTTTCTTCTTATAGTTTAAACTTTTACCTACTTACATCACTTTAGAACCTAGACATCATGTAACATCTCGTTAATGATCTGACATGTATGCCTTTAACCTTGTCGTGGTTTTTTCTTTTCGTTGACTGGGTAGGGTTGAGAATGAGTTGAGAGGATACCTATAATGGTAAATTCAGAGATTTGTTGGGTTCTCAGCTTTAACCGGCTTTTTCTGTAGGGTGTCGGAGGGTTACACACCGTGTAATTGGGTTACACAATGTGTAATGGTTTCTGGAGGCATGTCGTGAAAGGCTTCACGCTGCAAAGTGTACACTGCGTGAAGATCCTTTACATGTCGTGAATGAATTAAAGATCCGTTTTTAATTTGGAGCATCGATTTTTAATTCGAGGTGACGTGTTTTTCGGCCATTACAGAAATTAAGTGTTTCACGACATGTATTATAGTTACATGTCGTGTAATACCCTAACTACAGTTTTTTAAATAAGCGGTGCACTTGAGATCCTCTTTTACCCTCCTCTTCAGTTTTGTTTCTCTTGACCTGAGGCCTTCCCTCGACGATCTTGGAGCTTTCCAACCCTTCCAGAACCTCTCGTTTGACGTTCGATCGTCGTTGCGCTTGCAGTGCGATTCCTGGGTAAGCTTTCTCCCTCATTCTTCATCTTTCCCTCTTTCTCCTCCTTTGAGATTTCAATAGATCATCCTGAAATTGATGGATCTATGCTTTGTGATGTTGGATCTCATCTCTAGGTTTTGTTTCGAGGTCTTCTACACCTTCGTTCTCGTTGACGGGTGCTGTTATGAGTGTTGAGTTTCAGGAAAAGGTAGGTGATTCCGTCCTGTTTAGCCAAATTGATTAACTTTGAATTTTCTTGATTTACTTGAATTATTGATTTAAATTCAACCGCTCAAACTTTCTTTCAATTGATTCAATAATAAAATCCAATTCCAGTGAATTGAGAGATTTGAAATGGTTTTGACATGAGAATTGAGAAAACCCACAATTCCATTGAATTGTGGTGTGTTTATGGAAATTGGTTTATTTAAATTGTTTAATTTAAATTGGAATTTTAATGAAAATGATTTCAATTAAATTGTTGAATTTAATTGTGGGAATGAATTGTGAAATTGATGTAATTGGTTTTGAATGGATTTCAAACTTGTGAAAATGACTTAAAATATTTTTATAGAAATCCAGTGGTTTTATTTTTTTTAGAGGCATGTTTTTTATTAAAACCCGTTTTGGTTTTAAATGAAAAATTGACATTTGAAATGGAAGAATTATATTTAATTGTATTTTAAGTAGTCTTAAAATAAATTACCCACCCTTGATTGTGTAAGAGAAAATGTAATCCTTAGGTAGTTGGTGAGTTATTTGGACACACTTTACGCTATTACAATGTTTTAAAACGTAAATGCAGCAGGTCACATCCGTGATGGGATGGTGATGAGTTGCCTTTGACCAGTGTCGGGGGGACGTGTGTATACACATATTGTTGAGATCACTTAGAGAGTGTAGTGTCCTATAGCTTGAAACTTTCGTACCTATTTGGGAGATGACCATGTTGCTCGCTTGTTTTATATTTGAGATATAAATGTATGTCAATGTTGTAAAACTGCTTTGCATGTCTTCTAAATTTATATAAACTATTTTATATAAATGTTTTATTTAACCCATTGTTTTAGAAATATTCCATCACTTGTAAATCCTTTGTTTAAAATATTTGCCATCATTTGAATCAATTAGCATGATCTGTTTAAATATGCTTTGAAATGTCAAACCTATTTATTTTAAAATTGATAACATTCCTTTGGTTAATCTATTTTTGGCACCTATTATGGAATCTTTGGTGAGACCCTATTGAGTTTTTTAGCTAACACCGCACCTGTTCTTTAAGGTGTTTTTAGATTATCTTCTTTCAGGTTTGAGCAAGGGGAAATGATCTCTTGGAGGTGGATTCAGCTGTTGAACCTTGAAAGTGGTGAGTGTGTCCTTAGGGACTTGGGTTGTTTTTCCCTGTTTTGGTGCTTGGGTTGTAGGATTTTGAGCTTGTTTATGCCCTGTTGTATTCTGGTACTTTACTCCAAGTGGAGTTTCTTTTGTTATGAGTACTGACTTGTCTCTTTTCTACTTCCACATTGCTTGTGGAAAAATCATTCCCACTTTTAATTGTATGATGCCAAGTGCTAGTTTTCGACTCATGGGGATCAGGAACGCCCTTCGGGTTATGTCAGGGCTGGCTCGATTATCGGGTTACCAGGGTACCTAGACTGATTTGTGACAAAATGGTCTCAAAGGAAGCTGTTAAGATTTTGTCTTAAAGTCATTATGCAGTTGAAATCTTGTCAGAACTTAGGAGGTAGTTGCGATTGAGTGTCTGGCCAACTATCACCGCAATGAACCTTAAGTCACCAGGGATGGTTAGGGAAGGACATATTGTGGATTAATTCTAGTATTTTCCCTATTGTGATTTAGATGAAGTGAAATCCAAATCTCATTGTTCTATCTGTTGGAAATAATTTCCCTTGTCGCTTAGTTTGAGTGTTAGTCTGATGTCTTCCTTGCTGTCTGATGATGATGTGTAGCATCATGCCTCCGAGAAGACGCGAAAATCAGATCCAGGAGGAAGCTGGTGCTGTACCGCAGCAAGTGAATCCTCCAGTGGACCCAAATCTAGTTAAGGTGATTGTGTGCACTGTCCAAGCTCTGAGACATGAACCACCTCCAGTCCCTATTCAGGATCCAACTGTGGAACCTTAGGGGGATGTTCTACAAAATCATTCTCAAGAGTTCCTTCACCATAAGCCACCAGTTTTCAAAGGCTCGACTGATCCTCAACATGATGAGGAATGGTTGGGAAAGATAGAATGTTTGTTTGATTTCTTGGAGATACCAGATGAGATCAAGGTAAAGTGTGCCACCTTCGTGTTGGAAGGACCGAGTAGGAGATGGTGAGACATGATGCTGAAGGAAAAGAAACATGATGGCTTAGAGTGGAAAGACTTCAAGGTTATTTTAACCGACCTGTTCTATCCAGAGTCTATGGTCTTGACAAAGGCTGTTGACTTTTTCGAGCTTGAGTAGACTGACAAAATCGTGACTGAGTATTCAAATCTCTTTGTTGATCTCGTGCAGTTTGTGTCTGAGATTGTATCTAATGAGAGGATGAAGGCTCGACAGTTCGAGTTGTGACTTTGATCAGATATCCATTCTCAGGTTTTCTTGCTAAAGTTACCCACTTATGTTGATGTACTGGATAAGACAATGATGGTAAATGCAGACTCGGTTGGTAAGTCAGGGTTATCAGGAGCTTCTTTATCTCATAGTGGTAGTGTGAGTTCCTTAAAGCGAAAACAGAATCATGATGAATCTCACGACAATTCTCGATGACATGTTCATTCTAGACCTCCTACAACGCCAGGGGGAAGTCCTTTGATTTTCTATTAGTGTGGAAAACTAGAACATTCTAAGAGGGTTTTCATTGAGGCACCCAAGAACTGTAGCTCCTACGGATGCTCATGAAACTTACATAGATTCTTCCATAACTTTTGTACTCCACGTTGTGGAACGGGGTCATCATCTTCTACTAAAACTGTGGGGCAATCAAATGCTTCATGTATAAAAGGGTTCCAGCCACAAACATCCGGAACGGAGCTACTTCACACAGTTGAATATTCTCTGGAGGAAGTAGACACTGGTCCAACAACTGTAAGATGTACCATTACTATAACTTCGTCATTAGTGAATGCTATATTTGAGATTGGTGCATCTTACTCATTTATTTCAACCTATATTGTTAGTCTTTTTAATCTTCCTATGAATATTTTATCTTGTGCAATGAATATTACCACATCCCTTAGTACAAAGAGAGAGCGGGGTCTCTGTCGTCCTGCCGGTGTCTTCTCTCTATCTGACGTTGAGCTGGTTTGGAGTTTTCTGGTCCTCGACATGAAATCTCTTGACGTCATATTCGTGATGAATTGTCTCATTTTCAATAAAGCTCGGATTGATTGTTATTATCGGCGGGTCTACCTTAGTACACCCAGTGGTGTGTCTCTTGTCTTTAAAGGAGAATGAGACCCAAAGTCAAGCAGATCCGGACCTTCTTATCTAGATTTGGGGAAAGTAATATCAATGTTTGCTTTGGATCTGGAGTGAGAATCTTTAAATGGTGACCTCTCTCCAGTTTTCATTGAGTTTCCTGACATGTTTTCTTATGACTTCTCTGGTTTTCCATCGGTAAAGGAGGTCAAGTTTTCAATTGACTTAATGTCTGTCACTCAACCGGTTTCAATTCCCTCTTACCGAATGAATCTAGCAGAAATGAAAGAGATGAAGTCTCAGTTGGATGATCTTCTTGAGAAAGGGTTTATACACCCTAGTGTCACCTTGGGTGGTTCTAGCTCTTTTCTCTAAGAAAGTTGATGGTTCTCTTCACCTATGTGTTGACTACCGAAAGTTTAATCGAGTTACGGTAATGAAAAAGTATCCATTTTCATGGATTGATGATCTGTTTGATTAGTTGAAAGAGGTGAAGTGGGTTTCAAAGATCAACCTTCGATCTGTTTACCATCAATAGAGGATAAAAGAATCTGACATTCAGAAAACTGCCTTTCGGAGCAGGTATGACCATTATGAGTACCTTGTTATGCTCTCTGGTCTAAAAAATGCTCCTGCAGTTTTCATGGCTTTGATGAACATGATTTTCCATGAGCATTTGGATACCTTTGTGGTAGTCTTTGTAGATGACATCCTTGTTTACTCCATGACCGAGGAGGATCATATGAATCATCTGAGAACAATTTTGAGTCTATTGAGAAATCACCGGCTTTATGTCAGGCTTTCAAAATGTGATTTTTGGATTTGGGAGGTGAAATTCTTGGGACACGTGGTGTCTGAACAAGGTATATCAGTCGATCCTAAGAAGGTAAAATCCGTTATGACTTGGGAGAAACCACGAAATGCCTTCGATATTCAAAGCTTCTTGGGATTAGCCATATTTTATCGTCGGTTCATGAAGGACCTTTTAAAGTTGGATTCTCCGATGACTGCTCTGACTCGAAAGAGAGTGAAGTTTTCTTAGAATGATAAATGTCAGAGTTCTTTTGTTGAGCTGAAGCATCTTTTGACTACTACGCTGGTGTTGAATCTTTTAGAGGTC
This sequence comes from Viscum album, assembly GCA_963277665.1. Classification (NCBI taxonomy): domain Eukaryota; kingdom Viridiplantae; phylum Streptophyta; class Magnoliopsida; order Santalales; family Viscaceae; genus Viscum; species Viscum album. The sequence continues at coordinate 128,289,025 of OY728134.1, read as the reverse complement.
GAACAGGGCTATGTGGTCTTTTGTGATGCATCTGGTTCAGGCTTGGGCTGCGTTCTTTTGTAGGGAGATCATGTAGTTTCTCATGGATCTCATCAGCTTAGGCCACATGAGAAGAATTATCCTACCCATGACTTTGAACTTACGGCTGTGATGCCCGAACTTAAGAGTTGGCGACACTACCTTTTTGGAGAAAGGTTTATTGTGTATTCAGGCCACAAAATCTTGAGTTATATCTTCTCTAAAAAAGATTTGAATCTCTGCCAGAGCGGTTGGGTGGAGTACCTGCAATATTTTGACTTTGACATCACCTATACCCCAAGGAAAGAGAATGTCGTTGAAGATGCGTTGAGTAGGAAACTTCCAACCCAGACAGTGAAAGAATCCTCAGAAGAGTGAAATTTGATCACTCTCTTTGTCTAGTTGCATATTGGAGTCCAAGAATCAAGAGCTGAGGTTTCTTTATCCAACGTTCAATTGACATCCGCTCTTCTCAAAATGATTATTCAGGATCAAGACCTTGATGATGAATTCCGCAACATATGGTGGGGAGACAGTTTTCATGTGGTCTTTCTCCAAAGAGGGTGTTCTATGCTATCAGAATCACTTCGTTGTGCCATTAGCAGCAATGGAGGTTGTGATGGAGGATTTTTCATAATTCCCAATGGGCTGTGCACCCAGAAACCACTAAGATGTTTTACAATGTGCGACAATAATCATGGTGGTTAGGGATAAGATGATTCATTACTGAGTTTGTCCCGCGTTGCTATACATGCCAACAGGAGAAGGCCGAGCATCAGAAACCTTCAGGTTTACTTCAGCCACTTCCAGTCCCTTCGTGGAAGTGGGATGAGATCTCTATGGACTTTATGGTTGGGTTGCCTCATATCCAGAGAAAGAAGAATGCGATATGGGTTGTGATCGATAGACTGATGAAGTCGGCTCACTTCATACCCATCCGAGATACAACCAAAGTTGAGGAGTTGAGGAATCTCTACGTGAAGGAGATTTTTCATTTGCACAGAGTTCCATTTGTTATAGTCTCTGTTAGGGATCCTCAGTTAACTTGTCTCTTTTGGAGAGGCCTTCAAGTGGCATTTGGATATCAGTTCCGTTTGAGCACAACCTACCATTCACAGTTGGATGACCAGACAAAAATAACTATACAAATTTTAGAGGATATGCTCTGCGCATGTGTTCTCGACTTTGGTGGAGCATGAGATGATCATTTGGGGCTGGTCAAGTTTGTTTATAACAATAGTTATCAGTTCACAATCAAAATGACACCTTTTGAGGTCTTGTATGATTGGCCTTGTAAATCTCTGTTGTGTTGGTCGAAGATTGGTGAAAGTTCACTGGTTGGACAAAACTAGTGCAAGAGATGATATCAAAGATTCAGTTAATTTGTCAGAGAATGTTGACATCACAGAGAAACTTGCTCCTCATTTTTTGGGACATTTCAAGATTGTTGAACAGGTGGGGAAAATTGCATACCGTTTAACACTTCCACCCTATATGACGTCGATACATAGCATATTCCATGTATCATAGCCGAGAAAGTGTTTATTTGATCCATCTCATGTTTTGAGTTGGAGTGATCTTGAGATTGAACCTGATTAATCTCTGACTGAGCAACCAGTCAGGAGAGTTGATTCTAAGAACAAGGTACTTCTTAGGAGCATGATACCTTTGGTTTGTGTTCTTTGTCAGCATGGTTATGATAATCATGAGATGTGGGAATGCGAGACACTGATGAGAGAGTAGTGGTCTCATCTTTTTTGCATTAAAGCTTCTTTATAGGCTTTCTGGGGATAATTTTTTTTATGGCAGGGAGGTTGTAACATCCCGTTACCGATCTGACAAGTATTCATTTAACCTTGTCATGTTTTTTCATTTTCATTGAATGGGTAGGGTTGAGAATGAGTTGGGAGGATACCTATAATGGTTAAGTCATATATTTTTCAGACTCTCAGTTTTAACCGGCCTTTTCTGTAGGTTGCTGGAGGGTTACACGCTGTCTAACTGAGTTACATGACGTGAAGATCCTTTACATGTCGTGAATGGATTAAAGACCAGTTTTTAATTTGGAGCGTTAATTTTTAAATCGAGGCGATGTGTTTTTCGGTGGTTATGAAAATTAAGCGTTCCACGACGGTATTGTAGTTACACGTCATGTAATACCTCGACTGTTGTTTTTTAAATGGGCAGTGCAGCTAAGATCCTCTTTCCCCCTCCTCTCTAGTTTCGTTTATCTCGACCTAAGGCCTTCCCCCGATGATCTTAGAGCTTTCCAACCCTTCCAGATCCTCTTGTTTGGCGTTTGATCATCGCTGCGCTTGCAGTGTGATTACCGGGTAATATTTCTCCCTCGTTCTTCGTCTTTCTCTCTTTCTCTTCCTTTTTGATTTCAATATATCATCCTGAAATTGATGGATCTATGCTCTGTCATGTTGGATCTCATCTCTAGGTTGTGTTTTGAGGTCTTCTACACCTTCTTTTTCATTGACAGATGCTGTTGCGAGTGTTGAGTTTTGAGAAAAGGTAGGTGATTCCATCTTGTTTAGCCAAATTGATTAACTTTGAATTTTCTTGATTTACTTCAACTTTTGATTTAAATTGTTTAATTGAAATTGAAGTTTTAATGGAAATGATTTCAATTAAATTGTTGATTTTAATTATGGGAATGAATTGTGAAATTGATAGAATTGGTTTTGAATGGATTTCAAACTTGTGAAAATGAATTAAAATGTTTTGATAGAAACATAATGGATTCATCTTGTTAAAGAGAAATGTTTTTGATTAAAAACCGTTTTGGTTTTAAATGGAAAATTGACATTTGAAATGGAAAAATGATATTTAATTGTATTTTAAGCAGTTTTAAAATGAATTTCCCATCATTGATTGTGTAAGAGCACATGCAAACCTTAGGTAATTGGTAATGACCCGCCAATTCTCATTGGCTTGAGAGATCAACGAGTCATTACTAGGCCTTAAGTGACATCCCCAAGGCGCCAAAGGCTGACAATAAATGCCGAAGGGTTTCAAAACACATGGAGGACGATTTACCCTTTTAAATGAAAACAACTAACAACAACGAAAACTAGATAAACATATCCAAGCAACCACTATATGATGCATGATTTAAAAACAAGATAGTTCATCCATTTATTTCATTTTAAACCAACCCAAGTGCAACAGCGGAAACCAAACTAAATCAGAGTAAAGAACAGAGAGACAACCAGCAAGACTCAAAAACAAACAAGACTCCAAGGCTCCACAAGCTCCATGCTCCAACTCTACCAAACATCTCAAGAAATCATAAAGTAGTGCTAAACACATGTGCCACCTTTCCCTTTCCAACATCCCGTTAAATGACATCTGCAAAAGCACCAACGTGGCAAAGCAGAGGGTGAGTAATGAAACTCAGTAGGTTTTCCCCGATGACTTCCCAACCCATGTCTCTAGGATAAAACATGTTAGCACACTTATATAAAACAATTTATATAAAACAATTCCAAAACAGTTCACAATCTAGCAAGTTCCATGTCAAAGCCATTTTCCAACAAAAACCATTTTCCAACAAAAACCATCTTTCTCAATAAAAGCAACCAAGCAAAGTTTCCAATCAAATTCACATTTTCATTTTGGCATAACCATTCCATTTCACATAATCACATCATTAACCATGCATTCATTGTTATGAAAGTTCCATACTGAAGTGCACTGTGTTGCATTTGTTGTCAATGAGGCATGAAGTTGTCTTGGAATGAATGGAAGTCAGGGAATGTCAAGATGTGAATGTCAAAGGATGTGATGGTGATGGTGATGAAGGAGAATGGCCATGGCACTAATATGCATGTCACTTAGGAGATTCACTAAGTGGTATTGGAAATTGTGGTTGAAACATTCTCCATGAAAATCTGACGATTGCTGAGCTGCTCTTTAAGTTCTAAGAACTTGTATCAACTGGATACAAAGTCACAACAATGTTTGAAGACCATGCATTGTATTGACAATGCATGAGGAGATGAAGAAGATCCATCCACAAGTTCAAAGTGGATGAAGTGGATTAAAGAAGTCCATGTACTAACTCTTAGTGCATGTGAATCAGAAGAAGATCCAATTGATCTCTGATTAGATCAATGAAGAATGTTGAAGAACATGTGTGATTTATGAGATTCAGTTGAAGAAGTCCCTCCTAAGTATTGAACACATATGGAAGAGGAGATGAAGAAGATTAAGAAGAAACCTTGGGAATTCCATATCCTAAGTAGAGATCATATGAGAGGAGAAATGATGGAATTCTTAAGAAGAAGAAGGAAGATGGCTTAGAGAAGTGGCACTTGGCAATTGGCATGTTTTATATGGAGGAGAACTTTGTTTTTAACAAAGTCTTAATATTTGCACTAGCAAAAAATTGGCCAGCCAAGGCACCTTGGGGGTTCAACCCCAAGGCATGGGCGCTAGGGCACCACGCCCATGGGGGAACCCGTGGGGCGAGCCAGGGCGGCAGGGCGCACCCATAGGACACCGCATGGGCGCCTGGGGCACGCCCGGAGGAGCGCGGCAGGGGGCCGTGTATAAGCCCCCGAGGGCACGCGGTGGTGAAGCCCGTGCACCCGAGTGTGCATAGTGGGCGCTAGGTGCGCGCCCGCAGAGGCGAGAGTGGGCGCAGAGCGCGCCCGCAGGGAGAACACGGTGCGGGGCGACACCGTGGAGGAAGTTCAACTGGGCGGCTGAAGGGAGCGCCTGGTTGATAAGCCGCGGATAAACCGGACGCCGTTTCGATGTGGGACGCGGAATTTTTCCGCGGGAGCGATCCTGGCCGCACGATCGATCGCGCGCCAGATCTCGGCCGCACATCTGATCCGCGGCGAGGCGATCTGATCCAGGCCGTCCGATGTATTTCAAACGCCCGATCCAATGGCCGGCGAGTCGTCCTCTTCCCCGAGCTCGGCTGAGGCCTCCCCGCGCATTCCTGCAGCCTCAGTTCGAACCAGAGGCATCCCGAGCATGGTTTTTGAGTTCCCGGCCACCTCCGAGCAAACCGAGACCTCCATGGAGATCGTCTGGCTCTACTGAACCCATCCATGCATAAAAGTATACATGCATACGTGAAATGGGAGATTTCGAAGAATGCCGAGGCAAATGAAGTTGCCGAGGCTTCATGAATTTGTGCTTTGCGTGGATTGTTTTTAAACGAAGGAATGCATGCATTTTCATGCGCATGCACGTAGAGGAAATTAAAAATGAGTTAAGCCGCATGAAACAGAGGAGAAATAAGATTTTGGAAATCTTGAAAACCCGAGATATTCGGGAATTTGAATTTATATCCACGCGGATTGAATGAGATGCCTCTGCCTATATAAAGAGAGGCCGAGACCTCGATGATGCTGCTGATCCTTTGTTGAATATCCGTTGTCCCGTGAGCGCATCTCTCTGCCTCGCGAAGGTTTGAAGCCCCGAGCAAGTATCTTGCGCGGCTGAAGTTCCTTGCGCGCTACCTCTTTGCGCGACAAGAAGGAGGAGGAGGAGGAGTTCCCTGCGCGCCTTCCCCTTGCGCGGCAGGAAGACCCGAGGCTGCATCACTTGCGCACCCCGCGGTTGGCCGAGGTCTTGCGCGGCCCTTGTGCTTAAGCTTGCGCGGCAGTGACACTTGCGCGCTGACTTGTGCACCCAAGTGTGTCTTGCGCTTTGAAGAAGAAGTGAAGGCCGCGGCTCAAACAGCCCTTGCGCGTCTCCTTGATGATTAAGTTCGGGTGAAGAATATCTCACCCACAGGTTAAGTGTGTGCAAGGCAGTATACCACACTTTGTGTGTGTGTGGTAAGTGGAGAAGAAGACCCGAGGCTTTGTGTGCACAAAGAATTAACAAGGCCGAGGCCTTAGTGCCTTGTGTGCAAAGTAAACAAGAAGAGGCCGTAGCCTTGGGTGTGTGCAAGAAATGGAGTGTAGGCCACAACAAAGAAGAACACATTTGAGTGTGTGTGCAAAGTGAAGAATTTGTGTGTGCTTAACAAGTGAAGGCCGAACCTAGGTGTGTGCAAAGTGTACACATTTAGAAGAAGAAAGAAGAGGACATCCACACTAAAGTATAACACACATTAAGTGTGTAAGCAAATTGAATTAAGTGTGTGAAGGAAGTGAGTTGGTGTGTGCTTAAAGAATTACACCCTCTAAGGGTTTACTGCACCAAGAAGAGAAAAAGGAAAGTGCATGCATGCATGCATGCACATGCGCACGTAAACAAAGTTCAAATCAGTGGTGTGAGTTTGAGTTGACCAAGACTGAAAGTTCTTGAAGAATATTTTGAGAAGGCCATGCAATCATTGCATGAAGAGACAGAGTTTCCATGCACTCAGTGCATGAAGTTGAATTGAAGTGAGACTGAGCCAGACTGAAGTGAAAGATATCAGTTGTCTGAGTTTTCAGTATTTGAGAAGAGCCTGATCAACAGAAGTGATCAGAAGTCGTTGAGCAAGACCAACAGACCTTTTCAGAGGCTGTTGAAGATTCTTGGAGAGAGGCCGGGTCATCCTTAGAAGAAGGTGATAAAGCCCGAGCAAGATGAGAAGACCTGTTCACCACAAGTGATCAGAGGTACAGAGAAAGGCCAGCAGTCTTTATCCCAGGCTGCTGAAGTTACTTGAAGAGCTTAAAGAGGAGAAGAGCTACTCGTGTGACTCGAGCAGCCAGGAGAAGACCCTGTGAGACTCAGGGTGGAGGAAGTCTTCAGTGGGATTCTGGAGCAGGCCAGTGGGACTCTGGTAACACTGTGTGAAGCAGTATAAAGACCCTCCTGTGGGACTCAGGAGAGATACGGTGGGAAGCTGTATCGACCATTGTAATACTAACCGATTATAATGGGAGAATCCATGCTGGGAGAGCATGGCAAGGATGTAGGCCTTTGGTGCCGAACCTTGTAAATCCTTGTGTCCTGTGCCTTTTCATTACTGCATTATCTGGGAAAGGTTGAGAGATACAAGAAGAGTGGATCGAGGCTTTAACCAGCCATAGAGGTTTAATTGATAAGGAATCAATTAGTAAAAAGTTTTAAGGGATCACTGATTCACCCCTTCCCCCTCTCAGTGATTCACACTGATCTGGGCACTTCACATACTCATGAGCGGTCTCTTGTCGATCTACCAAGTCTTCACAAGGTAATTATTCCCCATGTTCCATTACACTTTTGGCACCGAGCACAAGGTTATATTTCAACCAAGCCTCGTAAATGCAATATGAACACACACACCAAGTATGCCCAAAAACCACACCATTTCAACCATGCCAAAACCATTTTAATAAAACAACCCTTTTATTGAAAACCTCTTTTCCCCAAACCATTTTCCAAATCCAGCAAAGCCATATTTTAAAATCGAGGAACCAAATTTTTTTTCACAAACCATTCTTTCAATTTCCATAATTCCATCAAAACCCATAAATCACCACTAAAGAAGATTTATAACATGCTTTGCACCAAATTTCACAATCAAAACCAAGAAATTAGATCAATTTGAACTAAGCCTTCAAGTTCTAAGAAAGAGGAATCGAGAGTGAAGCCACCTACCTCAAAGGTTTTGACGAAAACCCTAACAAATTGGGAGAAACCAACCAAAGGACGAAGAACGCCAACAAAACCGAGCCGATTCTCCAAAAACCCTCCTTAGATCTCTTCTCCTAACACAACCAAGACCAAATATTGTCATATTTGGAATCCACACCCTTAGATCTACCCATAACGTGCGTAGATCTAAGAAAACGAGAGAATATGAGAAGTAGATCTAAGTTGATCTAAGAAACCAATCAAGAACGATCACATACCTTAAGAATCCGGCTTCGATTTTCCAAGAGAAGCCTTCGGATCGCCTCCGGAATGCTTGGGAGAAATCTTCCAAACTTCAAGGGAGAGTAATCCCGAGTTAGGGCCGCTAAGGAGCTTTAATGAGGCCATTAGAGTCAAAATGAATTAGATCCACAATTTTAGGATCTAATTTTAAGTGACCGCATGGTTAGTCCGTACGGTTTGACAAACCATGCGCAAACCGTACGTTAACTTCTGCCTCGACCATCCTTCATGCACGACCTCATCGCATGGTTTCCCTTAACCGTGCGTCGACCGTGCGGAAGCCACTACCTCCCCAATCAGCCACACACGGTTTGGCCACATGGTTTAGACTAACCGTGCACCTTCCCCTTTGCTTCAAACTTCAATCCAGGATCTCCCGACTCTCCCAAACGTCACCCTTAACTTTTAAAACCAAGAAAATCATCAAGTAAGAGTTACATACCAGAAACCGGGGGTACTACATAGTTGGTGAGTTATTTGGACACACTTTATGCTATTACAATGTTCTAAAACACACATGTAGTGGGTCACACCCCTGATGGGATGGTGACAAGTCGCCTTTAACCAGTGTCAGAGGGATGTGTGTATACATATATTGTTGAGATCACTTAGAGAGTGCAGAGTCCTATAGCTTGAAACTTTAGTACCTATTTTACAGATGACCACGTTGCTCGCTTGTTTTATATTTGAGATATAAATGTATATTAATCTTGTAAAACTACTTTTCATTCCTTCTAAATTTATATAAACTATTTTATATAAATATTTTATTTAATCCATTATTTTAGAAATATTCCATCATTTATAAAGCCTTTGGTTAAAGTATTTTCTATCATTTGAATCAAATAACATGATTTGTTTAAATATTCTTTGAAATGCCAAACCTGTTTATTTTAAAATTGAAAGCATTCCTTTGGTTACTCTATTTTTGGCACCTGTTATGGAATCCTTGGTGAGACCTTACTGATTTTTTTAGCTCACACCCTACCTATGCCTTCAGGTGTTTGTAGATTACCTCCTTCCAGGTTCGAGTAAAGGGAAATGATCTCTTGGAGGTGAATCTGGCTGTTGAACCTTGGACATGATGAGTTGTGTCCTTAGGGACTTGAATTGTTTTTCACTGTTTTGGTACTTAGGTTATAGTACTTTGGGCTTGTTTATGCCATGTTGTATTCTGGTACTTTACTCTCAATGAAGCTTCTTTTGTTATGCATACTAACTTGTCTCTTTTTTACTTTCGAAATTTTTGTGGTAAAACCATTCCCACTTTCAATTGTATGATTTCAGGTGGTAGTTGCTGACTTGTGGGGATCAGGAACGTCCTTCGGGCTATGTTAGGGCCGACTCGGTTATCGGGTTACCAGGATATCTGGACTGGTTCGTAACACATCATATGCCAAATTCGTATATATTCCTAACATTTTGAGAATATCAGGTAAATGTTATTTGAATTCAATCATATTGTCGAAACATTTCTATAGACAATAATATGATAAATTCCATAACTAGAACAAAAATTTTTTAGTCTCCCCTTAAAACATGCTATATAATTAAACAAATCATAACTATGTGTATCCAAAATCCATCATATCTTTTATTAAACAACAATTGTTTTCATGTTCTTCCCAAGAACCAAATGAGATAATACACATCTTATGATAAATTCATCCAAGCTTGAAGCATCCAAGTTATCAATGCAGCAACTCCTTTGTTCCATTACTTAAAAAAACCTTCAAGCTCCAAACTTCAATTCTTTCCTCATTCTGTCCTGTATATTTATAATACCTATAAATTATATAGTCGATATCATATATATATCAGAATAATAGAATTCATTTCTATAACCGATAAAGTTTTAAGGAAACCTTGTAGTCTCATCAAGTCATCAACATATTCAATCATATTGAATATCAGTTGACGTACCCAATCATATTGAGTATATGAGATTAAAATCATTGATGCAACCAATCATATTGTGTACGTAAGTGGAAACTAAGATTACTTTGGCCATATTCCATATAATGCCTTTGAAACCTTTAAATGAATCACTCCATGCTTCTATAAGAAAATAGATTCACTTTTTGAACAATTTCAACACTTGGTTGCTGAGGAAGGAACTGTTTTGACACATACTATTTCCATTAAGAATTTTTCTTAAATCACCAATCAAACTTAATTTTTTTCTTAAGTTACCTGTCTTAGGAGTACCTTTAACCTTTTAATTTCAAGGATTGATCACAAGGTTTAGCTTGATGATGATATTATCTACAACAGAATCTTTTATAAGATGATTATCGTATTTTACAAACCTTTTAATACAAAAAAATTAAATGGTTTCCCACTAAAATGAAGACCCCTTTTAAAATTTATCATATCCATTAATGTGTCAAGATCCATATTTCACAAAGCAATAATTTCATTAGGGAGTTTCTCTCATCACTTAATTATTTAGGTAGGGAATCATCCCAATCACATCATATATGATTCTTGGATAGCTGAGTGGATAACCCTTTGTCCAATCCATCATATGGATAAAATCAACTCCATTCCTCTAGTATCCTTCCCAAGAGTTTTCCAGCTAAGTGAAACCCAAAGTAAACGTTAAAAACATATTAACAAAAGACAACCCAGGAGCTTCCTTTTATGACAGAATCTTCTCAAGGATGACCCTATGTTACCCACTACTTGCTTGCCTTACACAAGATAATCCAGGGGCACCCTGCTATAGTAGATTCTACCTGGTTGAATGATCGAGGTTTTGAAAAGTGTCTCTTTGGAATGAATCTCAAACTTAGTATTTGAATGAGATTTCAATCTCACCATCTTATTGATGTTATTCCCTTTTATGTATGCATGATTCTAGTAATTTAGTTTGGAAAGTTATTCCCTCCATCGAATCAAGACGTTCAAACCATATTGACGCACAACTCTTTACACAACCCATAGGTTTGTGCTACTCACCCAAAATTAGAAGTTACGTGTAAGGACCCGAGCCCGAACAACCAGACTCATCCCTTACAAATACTGTGTAATGTTTTTTAATAAAAGATACCTGAACAAATGCACAACATCAAATACAACAGAGGATATTTTACTGGCCCAGGTTCTGGAGAATTAGAATCCAATATTACATTCAAATATAAATGTACAAATTCTAATAAACATTATGAAAAGAAGCATCAGAGCAATGCTTCCATATTATAAATTCATCATAACACTTCCACTAAACCTGTAAGAATAATTTAAAATACATGAGGTGTACACAAAAATTCCCAATAAGGGGTTTTAAAACAAGACCATTAGGAAATAATTTTTCTTTAAAACATTTCTTTAAAACACATGCTTTAAATCATGAAATTAACATTTTCCAAACATGTCATAATTATTTTCTTGAGAGATTTTGAAACATATTTTAGGATAAATTCATGCTCAAAATTGCTAAACTTATTTATGAGTTATAAATAGAATGCATTATAAAATCTTGCACGTGCTTGAACAAAAATGCATGAAATTCCACTTATAAGTTAGATAATGACCATACACAATAATTCAATGACATGCTAGGGGTTTAGATAAAAATTTACATAGGAAATAATATTTATTCATAATTTCACATAAAACGATGTCATTTATCATTATGGTTTGGAAACTAAATATTAATCCTTCTTTATAAATGAGTTTTCATACATGTATATATTTAAATATAAAACCTTAAATTGTGTGCACTTGAAAATATCAAACTGATTAATACTGGTTCATAAGAGAATCATCATTAGCCATGGATATTCTACTAGTCGAATAATCACATAGACTTTCACTTACTAGAATCATTATGAGGGAATGTATAATGTAGGATATCATAAACATTCTGTCAAAGTCTCGTGCCAAGACTATACATAACCATTTTGTCAAGTCCTTGTTCAAAGACCTAGTTTGTCTCACGAGACCTATCGATGCATCAAGATGGTATAACGGGCCTCACCCGTCACATAATAAGTCCTATGCATTCCTCACATGTCTAATAAAAGTATGTATTTAAATCAAAGTGTCTAATACCACTTTGATTTATTTAAATATTATTCATAGATGAAATAAATTCATTAAACGATCCAAAATGTCTCATGACACCTTGGAATGTTTAGTTCTTAATCCATACATTATCATAAAAAGATTCATCTCATACTTAAATTGATTGTCTTTATTTATAAGTCATCAATAAAATGAATAATGAAATAAACACACACTCAATCAAAAATGTAAATATAGTTTTGTCTTCTCAAAATAATTTTATACAATAAATAAACATGTTTCGCACATAAAATTATAAAAGATCACATTTTAATTAAAACAACTTGAAACTTGTAGAAATCTTCCTATTTAATAATTTCTAAAGTTAGGCTTAAAATTTAAAATGAAATCACAAAATTATCAGGGATGTGAGGCATGTCGTATGACCGTGACTATATGCAGATGCAACATCCCCTTTAAATATATCATGATGACATGCTATGTGCATTTTTAGAAATGTGGCAATAAACTTATGAACAGTTCAATACAACTATATACCTAAAAAATAAACGTTTCATCCTTGTAACAATTTATCTCATATTTATACATGTTTTGCTTTGCGCATTCAAAACATGTAACAATTGTTCAATATGTCTAAGTATACTTATATATGTAATTGACATAGAACATCCACTATCGCGGAATTAATACGAGTTTGAGCCAAGCATTGATAAATGAGGAAATTCATTGGCAAAACAAATTTGATATCAATTTAAAACTTGATATTAATATCTTTTGTGAAAAATTCATTAAAACATAATTTTTTATAACATATTCATTTAATGAAAAATATGAAATCATAGAAAATAACTATGCACACCAAAAATTAAAACATGACTTAATAATTTTAATGAGTTCCTTACAATTAAAATCTGAATACTTTAAATATATATGACCCCTCTTTCATTATAAGTTCTAAAAAATAAACATGCAAGGCTAGATAAATATACATATATTGTATTTATACATATATATATATCTATATGTCTTACAAGTAATCATAGTTTAACAAAATTAAAACCAACCCTTATAAATTAACAACAATAAGAAAATAAAACTCATACCAAGTTCGTTTGAAAATAAATTCACAATATTGAAAGATAAGAAAACCCTTGTACTGAAATAAATTAAAGGTTCAAAGCTCCAAAACATGTTGATTTTGTTTTGAAGAAACCTATAATTAAACTTGGCTGAAGTAAATTTCCCTTACATAATTATAATTTGGGAAGAAAAATAAATTGACCAAATAAATACAAAAATACCTTGCAAAAGAAGTTTGAACATAAAACTATTTCTAATCGACTACAAATAATTAAAATTACTTAAAGAATAAAAATAATTCTAATCGACTACAATAATTTTAGACAATGTTTTGAACCACATCAAACATTTAAGCATTATAAAAAAACCAGATTACACATTAAAATTACTTTAATAAAATTAAACCTATATGTAGAAGAAATTATTTTCATTAGTAAATAGACTTTTTTGAAATGATAACGTAGATATTTAAGAATAATAACAATTCCCTTACCTCTAAATGAACTTGGGAAACCTGCACAAACTTGAGTTCGGATGAAGAGATGAGAAAGGCGGTGTAAAAGACCCTGTCTAAACCCCCAAATTTAAAACTGGTATTTTAGGCAGAAAATGATGACTTTTATAGCCAAAGATTCTCACTTCTTACACATGGACAATAGTATATTGGATAAATCCAATTCTGCGGACTAGAAACAGGCTTACTATGTGTGTTGATTCAGAATACAGATTATAATAAACAAATTTTGTTTTTAATGATTCGTTAAATGATTCGTTCAGATTAGAAAACAACACCACAAATTGATATAAACAATATAAAACTACTGGATAAAGATTGTAATAGATACCCGCTGAACCACCAAACTCAAATCAATCCATGTAAGTCAGAGACAAACAGGAATTAAAACTGTTCACAAAACAAGCTGTTCATGGTCCAAAATCACATGGAAAATAGTTAACAAACAACATTGATGGAAGGAGAAATCAAAGTGAAAATACAAACACCTGAGTTAACCAAATCAGACATCTAAAACCATAAAATCGCATGCCTATTTAGTATGTTGAAGAAAATCGGGAAAAGTAACCCTAACCGAGAACGATAACCATTGACGTCACCCGGATCTCCATCATCGGCACTCATGGGAACTCGTCTCCCTGGTCGAATCGACTCGACCTCACTGTGCAACTCTCCCTAGATGCGGACGAATGTCTCCTCATCTGCACCGGGTCTTGAACCAGTGGTCATGCTCAGATCATCCTTCTCTAAAGGCAAACCCCCGTGAAGACCCCGACTCAGTCCCGACCTCTACCTCGGCATGCTCGATGATCTGTTAGAGAGTATTAGCCAAGTACGAGGATCTAAATCCACACCACCACTACCATCACATGACAATAGGAAATCAAGAAAGGTCTTTGATTATTCTCATTTATTCATGCATTAAAATGTATGTATAAATTCCATGGTCGTCTCATGCATCATATTCATTTTCTCTCTTATGTTACATCTTATGTAACGGTTCATTAATGATAGCCTTTGTGGGCAAATCAATAAATGATAACTGTTTTTCATTTTTCCACAATCGTAAATTGCATGGGCATGCAAATAAAAATTTGCATGAAATATAGTATTGATTATATATATATATACATATATCATATATGCATATAAGACTTATGGCATATTCTCATCACAATAAATATCGAGGAAAAATGTCGGGCCCAATTAATGATGTGGAGAGAAATGATATATTAAATATTATTCGAATAAATGTTAATTTATTTATTCAAAAAATAATATTTATTTATTCACGAGTTTAACGCATGTTAAGCAAATAATAATAATAAGAATATTATTTAAAAATGAGGTTCACCGATGATTAAGAGAATAATAAGGGCACATGTGCATTTATTTATTCTCTAACCCTAGCTTTATATAAACATGGTTATGTCCTTCTCAACCCGAATCATCACTATGAACAAAGAAATACTAGAGAATCCTCTTAATTCCTAGAGAGCTCTTCCTCTAGAACGCTATCAAGAACAGAGGACAATTATCCCCTTCCACCCTCTTGATTCTATAAAGAATAAGAAGAATCCTTTTGTCCTTGAATCAATTCTTGTGGCGATCAACCAAAAACAACGTAAGTGTTAGAATCATCCAAGACAGATCTAGAAGATTTCTACGATGATGCTTGAAGGTTTGGGTTGCCTGTGTGTATTACCATCAGAGAGATTCTATTCTTGAAAAATTATAACACAACAATGATACAAGGTGAAGTTGTTATTCGATTCAATGAAGAAAAAATAAGTGCACGAGATTGAATAATTCCACTACCCCCCAAAACATTCAAGTTATTAGAGTGACCACATAATAATTTATAATAATTAATTTTTCATTAAATGATTATACACATTTGTTGTTTGTTTTTTTATTTCTAGTTTATTCATTTTTAATTTGAAAGTCAGTTAACATGTTTCGTTGATGAAACATGCTTCGTTCAAGTTTTATATGATCTTAAAGAAGTTAAGAATAAGTGAAGAATGATCATAGATTCCATATGGAGGTGTTGGAGGTCTTGGTTGGATGAAATGATTACACGACTTATAATATAAACGTACATGCTATGTATAAAGGTTCACCACATCATGACAGGCTGCAGTACACACAGCTCGCCTAACAGAAATCAGCATGTGGTGTAGTAATTGCACACCGTGTGTTGATCGGTTAGATTAACATACTATTTGTTGGATTACATGATGTGTATCTACTACACACATCATGTAGTCCATGCGTTCTCGGAGGGAATTTCATGGAATTTGCGTGGTCAAATGTGTGTCATGTATTAATACAGGATGTGTGGGACTAGAAACCGATCAACATGGATGTTACAGGATGCGTGACTGGAATAAACGATGTGTACATCATAAGTGTCTGTGCCTGAAATGCACATTGGGTCTCAAGGGGTGTTTCGTGGACACATGACAAGCAGTATACACTGCATGTGTCTTGTTAATACATGACGCGTGTCTTGTTAGTACAAGTTGTGTATCCTGCCTGAGATACATATAGAGTCCCTAAGCATATATCCCATACACACAACAAGCAAAAAACACACACGACACACCGTTTAATTACCTAGTAATTGACATAATTAAATTATATGAAAAAATAGTTAATTACAACATTAAAACTAGATTACATGGCTAGCTGCTAGTGTGCTTTCAATTCAACACAAATTTTCAGAATTAATAAATGATCAATTAATTCTTTGTATTTATCTGAAAATATTGGTGAAAACATTTACTTGCCACTTTTCCACAGATGATAATAATTTTCAATACCGTTCGAATGGACATTAAGATAAAAGAATAATTTAATCAATTAAATTAAATTAAATGCATTTATGTTAATAATAAAGAACAAATTGGAGTGAATGCTAGCTTGTTTACATTTTTCTATTCATTGTATGTGTGAATGATCATGAACTTAGATCGACTTGTGTATGTAGTTTATTTATTTTAATTTATTATTATTAAATTAAAATGATGACATGCGTGTCATCCCCTCATTTATACTATATAGGACTCACATGTCTATGGTTTCTTTTATGTAAATCCTCTTAACAATTCAACCAGTTTCCCTCAACCCTGTTTGAGTAAAAGCGTATGTATGGATGAAACTCATAGGCGAGAGGTGGTGGTCCAAATATGTAGTATAGGTGAAACCAACCCAGGAGATACTCAAAAACACATGTGGAATGGTACAAATCAAACCAGATATGGTTTTAGGAGTTATTTCTCGATGATTAAGAGTTGTTTTATCACATGCTAGATAAACTTACCATTAGAAAATCTCATGGTTTCCATTTTATTATTTTATTTTTATTAGTTTCATTGTTAATTATTTATGGATTATTTATTATTAAATAAATTAATTAACAAGCATGCAAGGTAGAATTACAATAAAATTGGATTATTTGTAAATTTTATCTAGATATGGTTAATCATTCAAGTAAAATCTACTTAATATTAAAAAACATGTAGTAAGGTAAAATGAGTAATTTATGTATAAATATAAAAATTCCTCGAACTAAACACTAAGTCCTAAAAGCCTTTTAGTACTTGGGTTAAAATTGAACTATAGTTCAAAGTGCTTGACTAACCTCTGTTTGAGTGCTTTCAATTATCGAGAAATTTCTAGCTTGAGTTCTGGGTTGACTTAACATAGTTCTCATTAAGGGTTGGTTTCCTCCATGATAATTAGTGTAATTATTAGACAAGTGTTGAGGGAATCTAAGCCCAGGATTTCAGGATTGTGGAGTTCACTCAACGGATTAAGGAGCTGTGATTTAATGTAGTTGACAAGTTACTCCTACCTAAATACCTCTAAGTAGCTCATTAGACCCCCCTGTTTGGGTTATGAAAAGGGGCATATGAATCATTTCCACTAGAATATCCATGCAATAGAATATTCCGAAACTAATGGTGAGTGTTATTGAGTTTCGATAAAATAGTAGGAGATTAATAAATTAAATTTTATTATATATTTTGTAATCCAGGTAAAATAATAAAATCTACTCTTATTGTAGAAATGGAAATCCATACAACATCAATTTTATCACTACGATCTATATTAAAGATGGATAACCCTTTCATCGGCTTAAATTTCGAGAAATGGTATAGGTGTTTGTGCGTTATACTAAACTATGAGCGAAAACTATACGTACCGAAAACCCTTGTTCCTAAAGCGTCTGGTGAAGAGGCCAACAAGGAGGAACTCTCACTATATGAAACACCTAGATGTTGTGGTATATGTCCAGTGTCTCATGCTATCATCCATGTCTAGTGATCTCCTAAAACAACATGAGGAAATGGATGCATATAGCATGTTGTCTCACTTTCATGATCTTTATCAGTGGAAGACGAGCCAATAGATATATGAGATCTCCAAGAAACTATTCACATGCATGCTTAGAGAGTCAATACTGGCTTGGCCACATGTGGTCAAAATGATTGGATACATGGAGCACTTGAACATATTGCACTTTAACCTTCCATATGAGTTGCACACAAATCTCATCTTATCCTCACTACTTGAGAGATTCTCCAACTTCATTGGGAATCATAATACGATCCATAGTGAGAAGACTATATTAGAA
Organism: Viscum album; assembly: GCA_963277665.1. NCBI lineage: Eukaryota > Viridiplantae > Streptophyta > Magnoliopsida > Santalales > Viscaceae > Viscum > Viscum album. The sequence goes on along the minus strand of OY728134.1, from coordinate 128,270,918 downwards.
CTCCTTATCTTCATTCACTAAGTTGATAAGGACATAAGGCATGAAAAACCTACAATCATTTTGGCGAATAAAAGGAATAATAATGAAAAAGGCCCCAAGATTCACTCCATGTCTAAGGTTCTTGAGCACCGTCTTTCTAAGAAAAGGAAGATCCAAATAAAGTTGAAAGAAGTATATGCAATATATTTTGCATGTGTAAAATTGATCCACTAGAAGAAGTAATGAACTTAGTTAAAGAAGCACAAAGAAACTTCATATGAATTCATTATCAAGTGTAATATTTTCATATATGTTAATTGGGTATTAGATATAGCCAACAATTCTCACATATATATCTAAATGAAAGAACCAAGTAGATTCCAGAAGATTGTTAGAAGAGATGTGGGTTTTTGAGCATCCCCGGAGCATAACTTGTTGCCTTGGCTATAAGAGACTCACCTTCTATTGTCAACAAGGATGATCTTGGTTTTGAAAAATTATTATTATATTGTCAGTGTTATCAAAAACATAATTTCTTCACCTTTTCTAGATATAGATGATTTTATTTTCAAGTTTGGAAATAAAATATATTTCTTTTACAAAGTTAGTATATGTTATGGTATGCCGCATTAAAATAATAGTCTTTATATATTTGATTAAGTAAACCATGTGTTGAAAATTAATAATGAATTAGGTTCACATGACTCATATCACATCCAGCTATGACATCATTGAATTTTTCATGTAAACGAGAAGCGGTTGAAAAATCTCTATCAAGATGAAAATTAAGATTTTTTTGAATTAAAACCACTTGATAGATGTCTCACTTGTTTACAAGGTAAGATATCCAAATCACATTTTTTTTGTTAAGAGTGAAAGATCCACATAGCTAGAATTGGTACAAATATTAGAAGCTAGATATGAGTATTCTTACTTCATTACTTTTACTGATGACTTGAGTATGAATGGAAGTTCTTAATGAGGTATAAGTCTGAATCCTTTGAGAAATTCAAGGAGTTCAATAATGTAATAGGGGATCAAATTGTTAAGAAAATAAAGAGGATTTTATTTGGTTGGAGTGTTGAGTATCTTAACCAAGAGTTCATCAATTATTTACAGAAGTTTTAGATTCTATCTCAACTCAAACCTCTCTATAAACCATAGTGTAATGATGACAGTGAAAGGAGGAACCATACCTTGCTTGACATGGTAAGGTCAATGACGATTCATGTATATTTTCCATCATCCTTTTGGGGATATACGTTACAGGTTGCGAAACACATTCTAAACCGAGTTCTAACTAAAGATGAAAAAAAACATCGTACAAATTGATGTATGGAAGGAAATCCATGTTATCACATCGTCATGTATGGGGTTGTGAGACTTTTGTTAAGGAAAAACCTGAAAAGAAACTAGTTCCTCAAGGTATGAAGTATATCTTTATAAGATATCCTAAATAAATGAGGCGATATTATCTATAAAACCCTTTAGACAAGAAAGTCAGTGTGGAAAGATAAACCACATTTTTTGAGAGGGAGCACATAACTAAAATAGATAGTGAGAGTGAGATTGTATTTGATAAATTTGATGCTCAAAAATACATAAGAGTTGGTGCATACACACATTCCACAAGTCCTTGTGGAAGATGTTGTTCTTGAGACACAAGTATTGCGTAAGAGAACCAGATAAGTTACAGAATCAGAAATAAGTGGTTTTATAGTCACTAAAGATATTGATTCATTATTGATTGATCATAATGATACTCTTTCCTACAAGGATGCAATAGAGTTATCAGAGGCCTCAAGATGACATAAAACCATGAATTTCAAGATAGATTCCATGTATCATAACCATGTATGGGTTCTGGTTGATCTACTAGTTGATGTAAATCCCGTTGGTCGTAAATAAGGATTCAAGAGAAAACTAAAAATTAAAGGTAAAGTGAGTACCTATAAAGCATGGATAGTGGATAAGGGGTTTAAACAATTTCAAGGTATAGACTTTGAAAAAAATATTTTCTCTAGTTTCCATTTTTAAATCCATCAAAATTCTACTTACTTTAGCAGCTTTCCATGATCATAATATTTGGCATATGGATGTCAAAATAACCTTCTTTATTATGAAAATTCATAAAGATATTTATATGACACAACCAAAAGAGTTTGTGACACTAAAGGATGCTAAAAAAATATGAAAGTTTCATAGATCCATTTATGGATTGAAACAGACATCCAGGTCATGTAACATTCAGTTTGATGAAACCATAAGAGAATTTGGTTTCATAAAGAACAAATGTGAGCCATTTGTCTAAAATCAGTTTAGTGAGAGTGCAATTGTTTTCCTAATAATATATATCGATGACATATTACTTATTGGAAATGATATACCAGTCTTACAGTCAGTTAAGTACTGATTAAACAAGTGTTTCTCCATGAAAGACTTAAGTGAAACAACTTACATCCTTGGAATCAAGATCATTCATGACATATCCAAGAGACTTCTTCAGATAAGTAAAGGTATATTCATTTACAAGATACTAAAGAGATTTAGTATAGAACAATCCAAAAGAGGATTAACTCTAGTGTCGCATGGTATACATCTTTCCAAGAAAACATGTCCTCAGACATAACATGAGAGAGATAAGATGAGTAATATATCATACTCTTCTGCGATAGGATCCATCATTTATGTCATGTTTTGTACTTGGCTTGATGCTGCCTATGCCTTGAGCATGGTAGAAAGATATCAAGCCGACCTATGAGCACACCATGTTTGATTTTAAGACTATCTTTAAGTATCTAAGGTGTACTAATGATATGTTCCTGATATTTGGAGGAGACAAGGAGTTAATCATTAGAAGTTATATAGATGCTAGTTTCCAAACAAATCAGAATGATATGAAATTAGATTCAGGATGTGTCTTTAGTCTCAACAAAGGAGCTGTGAGTTAAGAATTCAAAGTAGATAGTTTTCACCGATTCTATAGAAAAATCTGATTATATTATGACTTCTAATGTATCTAAGCAGTGTGGATGCACAACTTCAACCAAGATCATAATGTGGTGCCCTGAAGTAAAGACCCAATCACATTATATTATGATAATAATGTAGAAATGACTCTTATAAAGGAGCCAAAGTCACATCAATAGATGAAACACATATGTCAGAATTATTATCTGTTGAGGGATTTTTCTCGAAGGGGTGAGGTCGCGATGAATAGAGTTTCGATGAAGGGGAATTTGTAAGACCCCTTGAATAAATCCTTATCTTAGTAGAAGCATGTAAATCATGTGAGAGCTAGCAAACTGAGAGTTGTTAACAATTGACTCTAGTGAAGATGAGTCTGTTGGAGTTAGTGCCTTAGAATCAACTTCTATGTACTTTATGATTACCTATTGTAATGAACCTAACTCCAGTAGCCCAGAGCCGAAGCCTTACTTTATTACATTGACATAATATATAATAAATTACATCCCAAAGGGGTGAATAGTTTATTAGTATTGGTAAACTAGATACATATTTGAAATTCAAATTAAATTTTGGACACAAAATTTAAAAAATATTTTCTCTGAGAACACCACTATTCCTCATAGTGTAACCCTACATATCAATCATAATAAACTTCTTGGAAACCTAGGGAAAATAAAACATAAGAAATGGGAGAGCTTAAATGCTTAGTAAGGGTTAAGTACAACGAAAGTTATCATAAATCAATAAAGGATAATCATCATGGTAAGGTAAATAATTGAACACACATGCCAAGTAATCAATAAACTGAGAATGAAAATGCATCCATAGATTTTTTCATAGTAAAAATATCATAGATAATAATAAATTAAAGCTAAAATAAAGCAATGCTTAATAATTTGGACATCATGTATGTGGCACATGAACCACTACCGTCAAGACCTTTCACTAGACAGTTTAATCATTATGAGTAAAACCCATTTAATTTGACCACATTATTCATCTCATGAGACTATCAATGTATTGAGAGACTTTTCTATATATGGTCCACACCCATTATTGTATCCAAAGCATTCATTATATATCGAATAATTGATTTTGAAAGATATTTTTAAATCAAAGTGTCCCATACCACTTTGAAACATTTGAATCATAATCCCATGAAAGAATAACATTTAACAAAATATTAAATAAAATGATAATGATATGATATGTTAAAGGGGATGTATATACACCTCATAAAAGGTGGGTGTATAACATAAAAATATGTCTCAATGAATGGATATTGAGACGAAGTCCCTTACAAGTATCATTTTGTTAATCAAATGGATCAATTATGTGTATTAATTGTAAATACACATAAAACAAGTGAAAAAACAACATTATATAATCAAAATTAATTTCAAACATAATTTTATCATGACATAATCAATGAAATATAAGTTTAACCCAATGAATAAAAATTGAGTTAAGAAATCCCTTACCACTTGTAATCAGTCGAATCGTATGCCTCATAAAATTAATAATTATAAAATGAAACATATAATGCCATGAAAATAATGATATTCATGATATGATATATCAAAGGGCAGTAAATACACCACACACAAGAAATAAATAGTGAATAAGGCATATATCTCACAGAAGTAAAAAGTGAGATGAGAAATCCTTACAAAATTCATATCATTGAGGTGAGAATTAATCAATGAGGTGATTATGTGTAACAAAAGTATATAAAAAAAGTGAATTGGGAATGAAACATAAGGAAATAAATAGTACATTCCACATATAATCTTGACATAATATAATTAATGAAGTAGACATATAACCCAATGAATGAAAATTGAGTTAAGGAATCCCTTACCACTTTGTAATCAGTCGAATTATATGCCTTATAAAAGTAATAATGATCAAAAGAGATATTTAATACCATGGAGATAATTATATTCATGATATTATATATCAAAGGGAAGTACATACACTACACACAAGTATTAAGTGGTGAATAAGACATATATCTCATAGAAGTAAAAAGTGAGACGAGAAAACCTTTACCACTTGTAATCAATCGAATCATATGACCCATAAATGTAATAATTACCAAAAGAGAAATTTAATACCAGTAAGATAATGAGATTCATATTATGATATATAAAAGGGTAGTATACACACCACACACAAGAAGTAAGTAGTGAATAATACATATATCTCACTGAAGTAAAAGTGAGATGAGAAAATCATTACCTCAAGATTCTCTTTAGTGTACCGTTCTTTAACCTCCCATATAATGATTTAAAGAGTGTTATTAATTCATTATATAATTATATTTGTAATTATAATACCTTATATGATCCTTTTATAACATCTTACCAGCTGTTTATTAATAATATTTCATTATTTTCATTGTTTTGAGTGCATTCGTTTCATGGTTTCATGATTGGTTCACTTGTGTATAATTATGGATTATCTTTTCAAATGAGAATAAAACTATAGAAGTGGAATGAAATTGTATTAATGAACGTACATAAGTATAAATGGTCCCATATATCACTTTTATTTCTTACATGAGGATGATAAATTAGATAAAATGTTAATGATAAATGATTAGTTTATATTGGTGGTTTTTCCGAACATCACAAAGTAGTTTCATTTCATTTACTATTATGAGTATATATTAGTTACAGAACATGAAATAGGATATAATATACTTACTAAAATATTATTTAACTATAATAATAGTTTTATGACCAGCCATGAGGGCGGTAATGGAAAACGAACACAAACATTATTCACGGAGGCGATTAACTAGCATAATTTAGATAACAGTTTCGTTTCTTTGAATAAGAGGGGGTAATAAAAGGGGAGAATATAAGATATTTTATTAAAAACATAACATTAAATTATTTGAATGATGCTAAAATTATTAGGTCTTTATGGACGAAAGATATGAGGATAAATTTGAAGAAAGGAAAATAAGAGAGGTGTTTTGAGAAAATTACCTCTTGAATATCACCTCCTTGAGAGACCCTTGAGGACATTGGATTTTGTCTTTTGGTGAGAACAACAACACATGGACATGGGGAGAGTTAGGAGTAGAGGTTTGAGAATATATTTGAGTAGCTAAAAGGCTTTTGGGTCGAAATGGGGTGGTGAGGGGTGATATTTATACTTGAGGAGGGGTGGGTTTAAATGTTAAAATAATGATTATTTTATATATAAAGCCAACCACATTGAGGTGGAATTAATTATATTGTTAATTAATGTTTAGAGTCTGTTTAGGGTTGAGAAATACATCAACCAACCATTAAAAGTTGTATTTTTAGGTAGTTTAAGCTTTTACCATTTAACTTTAACCATTTTCATTATTTTACACACACTGCAGTAAATAATTTTTTTTACCACGGTAACTTTTTTATACCTAAAAATGAAAATGACCTTACAACCTAATTTGGACATTCTAATTCCAAATAAGTAATAAATTTTACCAAATTCGGGTCATATAATTGGAAAATTTTGATTTAAAAATAACCCTACTGATACAATGAAAAAATGGGTTTAAAGTGAAATGTTCAAAAGTTTGAAATATTTTTACATCCAATTTTAATGTGAAATTGATTATAATGAAATAAATTGGTTTTATTGATTTATAATTTAAATAATTATACTTTAAAGCTAATTTAAAATATTATTTAACTATATAAATAAATTAGATAAAAAACAGTTTTCAATTAAAATTCAATATTTTTTTTCTATTCATCATAAAATGAAACTTCTCCAAAATATACTAAAATTTCACCCTAAGATAATTTTGATATTATGATTTCAAAAATGAACTTTATTTTTTCAAATAAATCTTATAAAAGCTCCAAAATTTAGATTTAAAATAGGTTCACCTTTTGAGAAAATATATAATGTTTTATACTTAAAATTGGATTTATTCTTTTCTTCAGCCTATCAAACATATTTGATGAATTTAATTTTTTATATTAAATATATAACATATAAATTTCATTAATATATTTCAATAATAGTAATTAATTTAATTTATTAATACAAAATTCCATTGTTAGCATAAAAATGGTTTTTTTATAAAAGTATATCAATTATGTTCAATTAGTTTTTATTTTCATTTATAATTAATTGGTAACCAATGAATTTATTTTATAAACATGTGTAAACTATATTTTCATAATTTAGTTAATCTCATTCATTACTTCCACTCCAAAAACTTGGTGATAACTATCATAATTAAATAATGATATTTAATTGTTTATTTATGCTTGGTATCTTATATAACATAAGCTATCAAAGAAATTGAATTTATTTAAGAGGAGACATATCGTAAAATCTTGGTGTGTTACATTCCATATTCCCTCAATAAATTGCATCCCTATAATTTGATATTTCACTTCAAAAATCAAAAGTTGATACTTGAAAATACCTTTGTGGGAAACCCGCATCGCAAATAGGGTTAATAAAATACCTCCTTAATAAGAGAGAGGGATATTCGAAGGTCACCACAAAATTAGGATTTTGAATAGGTTATAATTAGTGAGAAGTGAACACTGGGATGTGGAATAGAAATAAAACTATCAAGTTCTGATGGATACTGATAGAGAACATGGTCATCAGAATGTTTACCATCACAAAACCGTAAATCTGTGATGGGTTAAATAATCCATTGATTCCCCGATAATAAAATTAAAAAAATAGAGTTTTTTCATTCCAAATCTCTTTATTGTTGGATATCAATATTAGAAATATTGATATTAAGATCGAAATAATATGTTATTTATGGATCAATTACAAGAGGATGGTGAATGGTAGTTTAAAAAACTTTAGTTTAAAATATTTAAACTAAACAAATTCACAAAACCTTTTTTTAATAAAATATCATATTTAGACTTGGCCCTCGGTCCGATTATATAGAAGTGTTGTAATCATGATTGATTTTGATATATCAGAGTAAAAGAATTTTAATAACACAATATTCACTTATTTTAAAGAAAACATATCAGATTGACAGAATATCCGATTAACAAATTAATGTTTATCGTATTCAGATTCGTTACGATAAAATAATTACAATTTAAGCAGTGAAAAATAAAACTTGTAAAAAAGAAGTATAAAATAGAAAACATATGTAAGAAACAATTACAACTATTATTGAAAAAATATCACTTTTAACCTTAAGAGTAAGGTAGTCAATAATGTTGACTAAAGGTATCGCTTGTTTTATACTTACAAGAAAGTCTATCTTTTCTTAGTAAGGAAAGTCCTCGATATGATGATCAGATTTGTTTTGTCTGTCTATCCATGACATCCCTCAATCCGATGGATCAAATTCTCTATCTCACTATCCCCGTGAGCCCTTGATCAATACGATGATCAGATTCTTCGTCTTCCTATCCTCAGAATACCTCGATCATAATCACAACAATTAGATACACGATTACAACACAAAAGTTCGTAAGAAAACTACCCTGACAAGGTTTCCTTATAACTACAAGACTCTAAACAATTACAAATACTAAGAACAAGACATTCATTCTGTGTAATCTTTAGAGCTCTCACACAAATGAGAAATTGCAAATGAACTGATCTGCACTATAACAACCACTTTAAACTCTTCGAATGACCGGTTATTTATAGGCAAATCTCCAATGATCATATTTCCCTCCCAATAGTCATATTTTCTCTGAGTTTGTCAAAAGGAATTGGAAACCTAGCACTTGATAGTTCATAATGATCTGGCATAATATAATGTCCGATGTTGTTTTGTTTTACACCATTACAGTGTAAAAATTATTCCATTACGTTAGAAATAAGTTTTTTGTATTCAAATTATAAACATAGTCTGTCCAATGGACTTTCTTATAATTTTCATTATGACAATCTACATGAGGATAGGTTCAATATTTATCAGTACTAGTATCATTATGATTGTTAAAACTTTTTTAGTACTAAATACAAGATATAAATTCCAACAATGGTTCTGATAAAAGTGAGTCTGATTGTTATCATACTCATACTCATTACGATAATCGTAATGAAGAATATATTGTTTATATTCGTAATACTTTAAAACTTATTCTAATTATTGTAAAATGTAATGTTTTCTACAAAAACATACTAAAACACTCAGGACATGAAAATTTAGTAATCAATTGTATAAAAAAGTGTGTAATTTACAAAATAAAAGGAATGGAAAATTAATAAGTATAACTTTTAACTCAACAATCTCCCCGTTTTGGAAAGTAAAAACCCAAAACTTAAATGAAAATAAAACTTTGAAAAATGTACAGTCCATTTACTTTTAGGTGTTTTGTATTCAAAACTAAACATTAATCCTTATCTCCCCCTGAGTTTATAACTCATTTGAATACGGTGATGAGTATGATTAACTCCCCCTTAAGAAAAAAACTTCCCCCAAGGATCGTATCATCCCCCTTAATGAAAGATTATCCCCTTTAAGAAAAATTTCACCCCCATTTTGATTTACAAAAATAATGGGAAATGTCTAGAGTTTCCTGAAAATGGTTAGAAAAGTAACTATACAAAATAAAAATAATGAACTAGTTAATCATCCCAAAAAATTATAAAAGAATATGAAACCAATCAGAATTGGTTGTTCTTTGATATATTTTCACTTCATCTCCTATACTAGGAAATAGATATTCAAGATGATTTTTATGCCTAAATAACTTTTAATGAATAATAAGTTCCACAAGTCATTTTTTCAGCCTTTAAATGTTTACTGAAACCAAAAAGGTTAGCACATGATATACACTATAATAAATCATACTTTAACCTTAAACAATAATATCCAAAAACCAACTTAACATCATATTTTCCTAACAACATAATATAGATCTTATTGTCACATACCAAATATATGAATACCTTGATCACCTTTAAACCTTAATGAAAAAAAGAATGCTTCCAAAAATAATATCTTGGGCTGTTGAATATATTCCTTAAATCCAAACATGTAATAAATCTGACATAAACCATAAAATCACTAACCACTTTCATGGTCACCAATACTATCCCATAAACATATCTTTTTTATTATTATCTCAACATCAAACACATATTAAGGTCTTTTTCCCCAAATCATATGTTTTCCAAAATATTAACATACAACCAAATCACTTATCTTGGTTATTAGTACTATTTATCACAAACCTCCAAATCCTTAAAGAAGAAGTAATGTAGTATAATCCTTATATACCTCTTGATTCTTATAACCAGAGCATCATTGATAAAACAATTCTTGAATCCAAATACACAAGAACCTTAATCATTCCACTTCATTCTTAAATCATTAACTATGCTTCATTATCTTATTCCTCATTCCTTTTATATTTCATTTGTAGTCTCTCCATCATCAGTAGTATAACTATTACTCGTATAACCTTTTTTATTATCTTCATGAGTTTTCCCCATAGGATATAGATTTTCATAATGCTCATAATTTCTACATTTAAAACATTCAACTGTCGATAACACCTTTAAGAGACTATTATTCAAAACTCTTCATTTTTAATAAGAAATTCCTTTCTTTATATCCCTCTTGATTCTTATAACCATAGAATCATTGATAAAACAATTCTTGAATCCAAATACACAATAACCTTAATCATTAAAATTCATTCTTAAATCATTAATTATGATTCATCATCTTATTCCTCATTCTTTTTATATGTCATTTGTAGTCTCGCCATCATCAACAATACAACTATTACTCATATAACCTTTCTGATTATCTTCATGAGTTTTCCACACAGGATATAGATTTTCATAATGATCATAATTTTTAAATTTAAAACATTCAACTTTCGATAACACCTTTAAGATACTATTATTCCAAACTCTTAATTTTTCTTAAGAAATTTCTTGATTTATATCCTTCTTTTCCACACCCAAAACATCTTTCCATTCTTATAAGAAATACACCTAGGCATTTCTTCTCACATTCTCAACATATAGGAAACTGAATCATCTTTCCATTATGGTATCCACCTCCTGGTCTTTCAATGAACTTTATCCTTCTCTTCTTTGGGGAGTCTGAGAGTTGGTTATGGTGCATGTTATTAATCATATATCATGCTAACTAGTTAAGAATAATCACAATATTCTTTTCTCTAGTCATTATCCCATTTGGTTTCTCAACTATACATTATCTATAACATTCAATGTAAACCTAGTTCATTCTAGTTCCTACCACTGAATAAAAAAAATCCCACTGTGAGCAATGATAATCATAGATATCTATCACATAGTCATGAAGAATCATTTATAGGATGTAGGTTTAACCTATAAAGACTCGGAATTTCCGTGGAATTTTTTTTATTAAATACAAGGGAATTTTACGAGTCCGTAGTTTCTGACGACACTTGAATCTAAGGCCCGGTGTGCCCGGAATCAATTTCTAAAGTTTTGTTCAGGTACATTCAATAAACATACGTTTGGATTTTTATAACTTTTGAACCGGTTCTCGGAATTGAAATCTAAGGGGACCATTGAACTTGCAGCGTCGGTGATTGCTTAGTGAGACCTTCACTGCAATTGCGTTTTAACGAGAGTGGAAGTTAGTTTTTGGGGTTTTAATTAAATCAAATAAAAATAAAAGTGTTACTTTATTTTTTATTTGTGGCAGTTTAATCCTCAAAGGGGAGGTTGGAGGTGAGGCCCACCTGCACATAACCTCCTTTGAGAGGATGTTATTAGGTGGGGCCCACCCAAGCCCTTTAACTTCTCTAACCCCCCTTTAAACCCCTTGAACTCCCCATAAATGGGGGAAACTCTCCACCTTCCCCCATCAATTAATTGTGCCAACCCACACAATTAATTAATTGATCTCTATCACTTAATTAATTGGAACCCTTTTTGAATTCTTTTGAATTCTTACCAATTCATTAAAATAATAGATAGTCTATTATTTCTTTTGGTTGGCAAGCTTCATACTTTTGTAGGGAGACTCTTGGAGAACTTTATTCTTCCAACGAAGAACACCCCCTTCCATCGAAGAATGACGAACACAGTCTTCGATCTTCAGTCGTTCCAAAAGAGAAGGAGTCGACCGCGAAGGACACCATCTTCGACTTCGATACCTCCAAACACTTCCAGAGGCATGAGCGTAAGAATTGGGAGTACGTGACGAATGCGGCAAACGACGAATCGACGCCCACCCTTTTTCCTACGACTTCGTCTACGAATGACAAACGAGGTAGGGGATTAAAGTTTGATTCTTGTTTCCGTTCATCATCATCCAAATATTGGACTTCATGGTACCAAATGATATCATCATAATGAGGAGGCTGTGGGCCGCACGAACACAGCCCAACCCATCCCCCCCTTTGTTTGTTCTTGTTCAATGACGACGAAGGTGGAACAAGGGCGGCTGGCGTCGGGCCGGCCGTGAAGGAAACCGACAACATAAAGGCCGTCAGATCGCCGAAGGGGTGCGGTGTCGACGTACCGCTCGAATGAGTAGGCTGTGGCCAAGGCGGGCCATGGCGGAGGGGCGTGACACTATCATGCCGCGCCAGTGGTGCAAAACCGCGGCCGGGGCGGGCCGCTGTGGAGGAGCGTGGCACTGACGTGCCGTGCGGATGAGGAGGCCACGACCAGGGTAGGCCGCGACAGAGGAGCGCGGTGCCGTCACACCATGCGGACGAAGGAGCCGCGACCGGGGTGGGCCGAGGCATAGGAGCGGCTAGCCGCTGGGCCAGCTGGGAGGAGCGGGACCCCGTCAGGTGCTGTGTGGGCTGGACCAGCACCACCTGGCACTGGTTTCGGCTCACACCCGAACGACAAAGCCGTTCAGGAAGTCAGGGGGGGGGGGCGCCTCCCCCTGGCCATGGCTTAGGCGGACCCTCACCGGGCCGCTGGGTCTCCAGGCTGACCGGGCCGCCGGGCCACCTTCGGCTGGGCCGCCCCTTCGGGCCGGGCCGGGCCGACCCCATAGGTCGGGCCGCACCTTCGGGCCGGGTCGCGCCTTTGGGATGGGCCACCCCTTTAGGCTGGGTCAGACCCATGGACTGGGACAGACCCCTGTCCGGACCCGGGTCGGGTCAGGTTGGGTCGGTCCAACTGGGTCAGACCGGACCCGAACCCGTCAGACCTGATTGCACTTTTTCACCCGTATCTGAGACTACGAGTGTCCTATCGACGAACCATCTATGGCGACATAAATATTAGAGTGAGAAGGTTCCTTTGGAATATCCCACTTGAGTTTTGGACATAGTTGGAGTATGGTCAGGTTGGTTGGAACCTAAAAACCAATCGGCCCCCTAAGATGGAAATGCCAATAACTCACAGACCGGGCGTCCAATTGATGCGCCGTCTGTTGCGTTGAGACCCGTATAACATGATGGTCCTTTGAGATACTTTCACATGAGACTTTGTGACACTTGGAGTATTGAACAGTAGCTCGTGGAGCGGATCCTCTCAGAGACGAGCAGACAAATTGTGGAGACCTAATAACTGACAGACCTGACGACTGCTTAACCGATTCGACTCGGAGTGACTCGACTAGCCCAGTGGGGAGCACCTAGTATTTGGCAGCAGACCCATGATGGACTGAGCGCCTGGTAGTTGGAAGCAGACCTACGGTACTCGACAGGAGGAGTACCTCTGCAGGCTATTAGGTGGAGTGCCCGGTATTTGGCGGTAGACCCATAACGGACGAAGTGCCTAGTAGTTGGTAGCAGACCTGCAGTACTCGACATGAGGAGTACCTCAGTAGTTCAAGGTTAGTGAGAAGTATCTCAGTGTCACGACAGACCCACTGTACATGACAGAGGGGGAGTTCTTCAGCAGCCGTGGTTTCGATAATGAAAATCCTGGTTTGAGCTGAGTCAATGACTTCTGTGTTTACCTCATGATTGAGATGGGTCACTTGATAACTTAGGTATATGTATGAGAATATACCTAAGTAATGGTTATCCATTGAAATCATACTCTGTGGTTTATCCTTGTTGGATTTTGTGAGACCTTTGGGGTCTTGAGGTCCCTACTGAGTATCGTTATACTCACCCCTGCATGGGCTATGCCCGCACCTCATTGTGTTGGATGCAGACGACAGACAACGCTGACCGAGATAGAGTGTACGAGGACTGAAAGGTACCCAGAGGTGGACCTCACCATGAGACGGTACCCGGAGGAGACAGACGGGCATGGAGCACTGAGGAGGCTTTATGTACCTACCCTTCAGGTAGGATCCGTGGTGGAAGATCCAGGAGCTGCTAGACACCTTCCAGCTGTTTGTCTTTTAGTTGTAGCTGTTTTTGCTTTCTTTGTACTTTACTGTTAGGCTTGTATTTCCGGCCCCTTTACTTTCAGCATACTTGTTATACAGTTTTTACTTAGTGTCTGCTTCCGCTTGTACTCTGGTTATGTTTGTTTACAGTTATAAAGGCAACACCTTCCCAGTTTTAGGGATTTACGCCTTAGGTGCTAGTCTCCAGCCCCTGGCCTATGGAAGATGGGTTTGGGGTAGTCACGATACGAGCCCTGTGGGATGGGTCGTGACAAATTGGTATCAGAGGCATAGGTTCTACTGCAGAACTTAGGACTCTGATATTTCTTTTCTGTGAAGCAACAGTGTTAAGGGTACCGAGTGTGGTTTTCAATTCAGGGAGTCCAGTGTTGGTGCGGCGACTGACGTATCCATACACCAGGACCCTGACTTCTGATCTACAACTCAGTGCACGAAAGCACTGATTTCATGTGTGTTTTCAAAAGCTTTCTTTAAGTTAGCTCAAACCAGGTCAGCTCACCAGGTATAGTCTTTAACCATGTCGCATCTGTTCTTTCAGGATGCCTCCCCATGGACGACCAGCAAGAGCCCCAAGATTTGTACGTAATGACATCCCACCGAGCAATGAGGCCTCAGTACAAGGCCCTCTTCCAGTTGAGGCACCAGCGGAGGCACCAACGATACTACTTCCCGTTGGGCCACCGATGCAACCAACCCCAGCAGCAGAGAGTGCACACCGCTTGAGCATGCTGCACGAGTTCCAGCACCAGAGGACACCCAGGTTCAGGGGAGAGACAGACCCGCAGGTGGCTGAGGATTGGCTGGAGGCTGTAGTGAGAGTCTTCAGACTGGTAGGGACACCAGCTGACTTCATGGTGATCCTTGCTGCCAGCCTCTTTCAGGAAGCAGCATGCAGATGGTGGATCCTGATGCTCCAGATGCATGATGAGATGACGCTACTATGGGCAGACTTCGAGAGCCTATTCCGGGCGGAGTTTTTACCATCCACCCTTCGAGCGGTGCGGATACAGGAGCTACTTCATCTACAGCAGGGCAACATGAGTGTAGCTCAGTACTCAGCGAGGTTCACTGACCTCTCTCACTACTCCACTGATATGGTACGTGACCCGTTCTTCAGGGCCCAGACCTTTGAGCAGGGACTCAGGCGAGAGATCAGAGCTTTAGTTATCTCCCACAACATCCCAACGCAGGCGGGAGTGTTGGAACGAGCCCTCCTAGTGGAGAGTTTCCTTGCCGAGCAGTCTCCAGCAGCGAGACCCACCACTAGTCGACATGCAGCAGAGTCTTCTGTAGCTGGAAGTAGACAGATGACGCAGAGGTCCAAGAGGACCAGACCTACAGGTGGTTGACCGCACGACTCATGATCGGTTGTGTGGGGCACCCATAGTAGAGACAAAGCCAGTCATGCCAGGAGCCGACAATGTTACTCTTGCGGTGGGCTTGTTCACATGGCTCGTGACTGTCCGATCCACCGCTCTAATGATCAACAGATAGTTGAAGGACCTCCCAGGCAGAGGAAGAGGTTCGATTGAGGCGGATGTGGCAGAGGAGCTGGCCGTGCAGCTGGTGGTGGACGACGCTTCGAGGTGTTTCCACCACCACCACCAGGAGGTCCACCACGACCGTAGGGAGTGGGTGGATAGGGAAGAGCATAGCTTTAGGCAGCTGAGGCCTATGATCACGACACTCCAAAGATGATTCGAGGTATGATCTATGTCTATTCCACCTTATCTGCAGTTCTTATAGACACGGGTTCCGGTCAGTCTTTCATTTCCACTTCACTCGTTCGGATCTCGGAGATTCCGAAGGAGGTGTTGGTTCGATCCTTATGGTTAGTGACTCCTACGGGAGCTGACTCGACGATTACGCATTAGTGCCGATAGTGTGAGATTACTCTAGGAGGCGAGAGCTTCAGCTGGGATCTCCTCGTAGCGGCATTGAGGCCTTACGACGTCATCTTGGGTATGGACTGGTTATCTACAGTCCATGCTCAGATCGACTGTATTAGGCAAAAAGTGTCGTGTGTCTGCACATATGGGACCAGGTTCACCTTCACCGAAAATAAGGGAACCTTTGCAGAATAGGACGGACTTACTCGGAGGAGGGTGCAACCAATCACTCACCAGTTGGCTTTCCTTAACCTCGAAGTAGTATATGTGGAGAGTCCGACTTATCCTGTAGTGGTGGACAAGTACGTGGATGTTTTCCCTGATGATGTCCCAGGATTACCTCCTCGCAGATAGGTGGACTTCTACATTGACCTGTACCCCAGGACGACACCAATATCTACTCCAGCATATCAGATGGCTCCTGCTGAGCTTCGTGAGCTGAGGGTACAACTTGAGGAATTGCAGGGGAAGTGATTCATCTAGCCCAGTGTTTCTCCCTGGGCATCCTCGATACTGTTTGCCAAGAAGGCGGACGAGAGCTTGAGGCTCTGTGTCGACTACCGTCGCCTGAACCAGGTGACTGTGAAGAAAAAGTACCCACTTCCGAGGATTGGGGACCTCTTTGATCAGCTCAAAGGAGCACGATCGTTCTCAAAGATAGACCTCAGACCAGGCTATCACCAGCTCAGAGTTCGAAATGAGGATGTGCAAAATACGACCTTCAGGTGTCGGTATGACCACTACAAGTTCTTGGTTATGCCCTTCAGTGTAACCAACGCTCCATAAGTGTTCATGTGTCTCATGAATAGGATCTTCCAGCCTTACCTCCATTGCTTTGTCGTGGTCTTCATCGAAGTCATTTTGATCTACTCGAATACTGAGGAGGAGCATGCCTACCATTTGAAAATAGTACTTGACACACTCCGAGAGCACCAACTTTATGGTAAGCTCTCGAAGTTCTAGTTCTGTATTCAAGAGTTTCACTTCTTGGGACACGTCATCTCGGAGGCTGGAGTTGTAGTGGATCCAGCGAAGATCAAAGTGGTACTTTCTTGGGAGCCACCCAGGAGTGTAACAGAGGTACAAAGTTTCCTGGGCTTGGCTGGATACTATTGGAGATTCGTCCTAGACTTCTCCAAAGTTGCAGCACCACTATCAACCTTGACGAAGAAGGGGAAACCCTTCGTGTGTTCAGAGAGATTCCAACAGAGCTTTCAGGAGCTGAGGTAGAGGCTGACTAGTGCCCCCATCTTGAGGCTTCCAGAGGAGGGCGTAGGGTATGTAGTTTACTGCGATGCATCAGGGACCAGACTTGGGTGTGTCCTGATGCAGGAGCGAGCTATGATCACATATGGTTCTCGGCAGTTGAGACAACATGAGAAGAACTACACTACCCATGACATGGAGTTAGAAGCAGTGGTCTTAGCCTTTAAGATGTGGAGGCACTATCTGATGGGCGAACATTTTACCGTGTACTCTGATTACAAGAGTCTCAGGTATATCTTCTCTTAGAAGGACCTGAACCTGAGACAGTGACGATGACTTGAGTTCCTCCAAGACTATGAATTCAAGATAGTCTATACTCCTAGGAAGGGGAACATTGTTGCGGATGCGCTCAACAGGAGGACTGGTATTCAGCTGCTAGGAGAGGCGACATAGCAGCTGGATGCCTTACAGATATCTTTTGTGGATAGGGATGGAGAAGCCTATCTACAGTCTCTTACACTCACTCCTCCACTTCTTCAAAGATTTAGGGAGGCACATCATGGGGATGCTGACTGCGAGACGCGACGTGCTCAAATATCCACAGGGCAGGCACCTGATGGATTTTTTGAAGGTGGGGAGCACATCATTCTCTACAGAGGACGTACCATGGTACCAGTTACACTTCAAGAGGATGTGTTGAGGGAATTCCACATGTCCTCTCTAGAAGTACATACAGGTGTGGCGAAGATTTACCAGGACCTCCGACGACAGCACTGGTGGCCAGGTATGAAGAAGGCTGTAGCAGAGTTCGTTTCACGATGCCTCACTTGTCATCAAGTGAAGGCAGAGCACCAGGTACCAACAAGCTTGGTTCAACCCTTAGAGGTTTCAGAGTGGAAGTGGGATGAGATATCCATGGACTTCTTGACAGGTCTTCCACATACATCCATGGGTCATGACTCGATTTGGGTGATCGTCGACCGACTCACCAAGTCGGACCACTTCCTACCGATTAGAGAGCAGGGCTCAATAGAGAGCTTGGGATGCCACTACGTGCAGGAGATTATGCGATTACATAGATTACCATCTTCTATTTTCTCCGGCCATGATGCATGATTTACTTCCCAGCTATGGAAGGGGTTGTAGGAAGCTTTCGGGACACAGCTTCGCTTGAGCACCGCCTTCCATCCTCAGATGGATGGTCAGACTGAGAGGACCATCCAGACCCTTGAGGACATGCTACATACATGCGTCCTCAACTTCGGTCGCAACTATGAGGATCACTTACCTTTGGTGGAGTTTTCCTACAACAACAACTATCACTCCACCATCGGTATGGAACCTTTTGAGGCCTTGTATGGTCAGCCTTGCAGATCGCCACTGTGCTGGACAGACCTAGGGAAGTCAACACTACTGGGACCAGAGATGGTACGGGCTACCACGAAGAAGGTGCAGATCATCCAGGAGCGGATGAAGACTGCATAGAGTAGGCAGAAGTCGTATGCTGACAGGAGATGTAGACCTCTGACGTTTGAGGATGGCGACCATGTATTCCTATAGGTCTCACCTCGACGAGATCTACGGAGATTTGGCTAAGGTGGCAAGCTATCTCCGAGATTCGTCGGACCTTTCCAGGTCCTCAGCAGAGTAGGAGAGGTGGCTTACCGCTTAGCTCTTCCACCTGAGTTGCACCGGGTGCACGACATCTTCCACGTATCTCAGCTGAGGAGATACGTGCATGATCCATCCCACATCATCAACCACGGGGAGCTGGACATCGATGATGGGGTGACTTTCACATAGGTTCCAGTGGAGATTGAGGATCGATAGGATAGGGTCCTACATGGATGGTAAATACCTCTGGTGTGCGTACGTTGGCAGCACGAGAACCTCTAGGAGAGCACATGAGAGCGGGAGGCTCATATGCGTGCTCAGTACCCTCATTTTTTCCCTTAGTGTGAGTTCTAGATTACAGGGATGTAAAGCCCTGAGATGGGGAGAATGTAAAAACCCGGAATTTCTGTGGAATTTTTTTTCTTAAATACAAGGGAATTTTATGAGTCTACAGTTTCTGACGACGCTTGATTTTGAGGCCCGGTGTGCCTGGAATCAATTTCTGAAGTTTTGTTCGGGTACGTTCAGTAAACGTACGTTCGGATTTTTATAACTTTTGAACCGATGTTCGGAATTGAAATCTGAGGGCACCATTGAACTCGTAACGTCAGTGATTTCTTAGTGAGACCTTCACCGCAATTGCATTTTAACGAGAATGGAAGTTAGTTTTTGGAGTTTTTAATTAAATAAAATAAAAATAAAAGTGTTACTTTATTTTCTATTTGTGAAGGTCTAATCCTCCAGGGGAGGTTGGAGGTGGGGCCCACCCGTGCATAACCACCCTTGGGAGGATTTTATTAGGTGGGGACCACCCGAGTCCTTTAACTTCTCTAACCCCCCTTTAAACCCCTTGAAATCCCTATAAATGGGGGGAAACTCTCCACCTCCCCCCATCAATTAATTGTGCCAACCCACGCAATTAATTAATTGATCTCTATCACTTAATTAATTGGCACCCTTTTTGAATTCTTTTGAATTCTTACTGATCCATTAAAATAATAGATAGTCTATTATTTCTTTTGGTTGGAAAGCTTCATAATTTTTTTGGGAGACTCTTGGAGAACTTTATTTTTCCAATGAAGAACACCCCCCTTCCATCAAAGAATGACGGAGGCAGAACAAGGGCGGCCAACGTCGGGTCGACCGTGAAGGAAACTAGCGGCACAAAGGTCGTCGGGTCGCTGAAGGGGCGCGGTGCTGACGCACTACGTGGAGGAGTAGGCCGCGGCCAGGGCGGGCCACGGCGGAGGGGCACGGCACTGTTGCACCACGCCGGTGGTGCAGAACCGCGGCCGGGGAGGGCCACGGAGTAGCTGGCCGCTTGGCCATCCGAGAAGAGCGGGACCCCGTCGGGTCCCGCGTGTGATGGACCGGCGCCACCTGGCACCGATTTCAGCTCACACCCGAACGGAAAAGATGTTCAGGAAGCCTGAGGGGGGGGGGCACCTCCCCCCTGGCCGCGGCTTAGGCGGACCCCCATCGGGCCGTCGGGTCGCCAGGCCGACCGGACCGCCAGGCTGACCGGGCCGCCAGGCCGACCGGGCCGCCCCTTCGGGCTAGGCCGCCCCTTTAGGCCGGTTCAGACCCACAGACTGGGACAGACCCTAGTCCGGACCCGGGTCGGGTCGGTCCAACTGGGTCGGACTGGACCCGAACCCGTCTGCCCGATTGCACTTTTTCACTCGTATTTGGGACTACGAGTGTCCTATCAACGAACTGTCTGTGGAGACGGAAAGCTTAGAGTGAGACGGTTCCTTTGGCATATCCCACTTGAGTTTTGGACACAATTGCAGTATGGTAGGGTTGTATTGAACCTAAAAACCAACCGGGCCCCTGGGACAGAAATGCCAATAACTCACAGATCAGGCGTCCGATTGACGCGTCGTCTGTTGCGTTGAGACCTCTATGACATGGCGGTTCTTTGAGATACTTTCACGTGAGACTTTGTGACACTTGAAGTATCGACCAATATCTCGTGGAGCGAATCCTCTTGGAGACGAGTAGAGAGAGTGCATAGACCTAGTAGCTGACAGACCTGACGACTGCTTGACCGATTCGACTCGGAGTGACTCGACTAGCCCAGTGGGGAGAGCCTGGTATTTGGAGGCAGACCCATGGAGGAAGGAGTGCCTGGTAGTTGGTAGCAGACCCGCGGTACTCGATAGGAGGAGTACCTCTGTAGGCAATTAGGGGGAGCGCCCGGTATTTGGCGGCATACCCATAGCGGACGGAGTGCCTGGTAGTTGGCAGCAGACCCGCGGTACTTGACTGGAGGAGTACCTCAGGAGTACAAGGTTAGTGAGAAGTATCTCAGTGTCACGAAATACCCACTATACACGACATAGGAGGAGTTCTCCAGCATCCATGGTTTCGATAATGAAAATCCTGGTTTGAGCTGAGTCAATGACTTCTTTGTTTACCTCATGATTGAGATGGGTTACTTGATAACTTAGGAATATGTATGAGCATATACCTAAGTAATGGTTATCCATTGAAATCATACTTTGTGGTTTATCCTTGTTGGATTTTGTGAGACCTTGGGGGTCTCAGGGTCCCTACTGAGTATCATTATACTCACCCCTGCACGGGCTATGCCCTCACCTCATTGTGTTGGATGCAAACAACGGACAACGCTGACCGAGACAGAGTGTACAAGGACTGGACGGTACCCGGAGGTGGACCTCACGATGAGATGGTACCAGGAGGAGACAGGCGGGCATGGATCACTGAGGAGGCTTTCTGTACCTACCCTTCAGGTAGGATCCTTGGTGGACGATCCAGGAGCTGCTAGACACTTTCCAACTGTTTTTATTTTAGTTGTAAATGTTTGTCCTTTCCTTGTACTTTACTATTGGGCTTGTATTTCCGGACCCTTTACTTTCAACATACTTGTTATACAATTTTTACTTAGTGTTTTCTTCCTCTTGTACTCTGGTTGTGTTTTTTTACAGTTATAAAGGCAATACCTTTCCAGTTTTAGGGATTTACGCCTTAAGTGCTAGTCGCCAGCCCCTGGCCTATGGAAGGCAGGCTTGGGGTAGTCACGATATGAGCCCCGAGGGATGGGTCGTGACATAACCTAGGTTATCCCTGGTCATTACCAAATTTATAGGATATTATTCTATACTTAGAATTATCCTCAAATCCAGTCTCAGTGTTATATTCATTAATCTATGTTTTCCAAAATCTAGTTCACAATGTTTCTACTAAAATTTCTCTGATACCAATTATGATGACCCAGACTCTAGTAGCCCGAAGCTGGTGACTTACTTTATTACATTGGCATAAAATACAAGAAATCACTTCCCAAAGGACCGAATAGTTTAATAGTCTTGGTAAACAAGATACATATTTGAAATTTAGATTACATTCTGGACATAAAATTCAAAAATTATTTTCTTTGAGAACTCCATTATTTAACTTAGAATAACCCCTCATATCAATCATAATAAGCTTCTTGGAAACCTGGGGAAAATAAAACATAAGAAAGGGGTAAGTACAAATGCCTAGTAAGGGTTAAGTACAACAAAAGATATCATAAATCAATAAAGGATAATAATCATGACAAGGTAAATAGTTGAACACACATGCCACGTAATCAATAAAATGATAATAAAATGCATTCATAGATTTTTTCATATTGAAAATCTCTTGGATAATAATAACTGAAATTTAAAAGAAAACAATGCTTAATAATTTCGATGTCATGTATCTGGAACATAAATCACTACCATCAAAACCTTTCACAAGATGGTTTAATCATCGTGGGTAAAACCCATTTAATTTGGCCACATTATTTGTCTTATGAGATTATCGATGCATCGAGATACTTTTCTATATATGGTCCCCACCCGTTCTTGCGTCCAAAGAATTCATTATATATTGAATAATCGATTTAGAAAGAGATTTTTAAATCAAAGTGTACCATACCACTTTGAAAAATTCTAATCATAAGATCATGAAGGAATAGAATTTAATAAAACATTAAATAACATCATAATGATATGATATGTCAAAGGGGTTTTATATACACCTCATAAAAGAAGGTGGGTGTATAACATCAAAATATGCCTCAATGAATGAAGATTGAGATGAATCCCCTTACAAAGATCATCTCGTTAATAAAATAGATCGATTATGTGTATTAACTATAAATCCTCATAAAACAAGTGGAAATACAATAAGTGATAATCAAAAGTAATTTCACACATAACTTTAGCATGATAGAATCAATGAAATAGATGTTTAACCCAATGAATGAAAATTGAGTTAAGAAATCCCTTACCACATGTAATTAGTTGAATAACATGCCTCATAAAAGTAATAATTATCAAATGAAACTTAAAATATCATGAAGATAATGAGATTCATGATATGATATATAAAAGTGTAGTACATACACCACACAGAAGGAATAAGTGGCGAATAAGGCATATATCTCACAGAAGTAAAAAGTGAGATGATAAATGCTTACAAAGTTCGTATCATTGAGGTGAGGATTAATCAATGGGGTGAGTATGTGTAAAAAAATTATATCCACAAAATATAATTGAGAATATAACATAAGTAAATAAATAGTTCATTCCACATATAATCTTGACATAATATAATTAATGAAGTAGACTTATAACCCAATGAACGCAAATTGAGTTAAGGAATCCCTTAACACTTTGTAATCAGTTGAATTGTATGCCTTATATAAGTAATAAATATCAAAAGAGACATTTAATAACATGAATATAATTCAATTCATTATATGATATATCAAAGGGTTTTATATACACCACACACAAGGATTAGGTGGTGAATAAGTCACATATCTCACAGAAGTAAAAAGTGAGACAAGAAAACTCATACCACTTATAATCAATCAAATCATATTCCTTATAAAAGTAATAATTATCAAAATATACATTTAATAAAATGTATTTAATTATATTAATGATATTATATATAAAATGGTAGTATACACACCACACACAAGAAATAAGTGGTGAATAAGACATATATATTACTGAAGTAAAATTGAGATGAGAAAATCCTTACCCCACGCTTCCCTTTAGCGTATCATTATTTAAACTCCCGTATAATGGTTTAAAGAATGTTATTAATTCATTACAAAACTATATTAGTAATTATAATATCTTATATTATCATTTTATAATATATTACCACCCATTTATTAATAGCATTTCATTATTTTTATTGTTTCGAGTGCATTCGTTTCATGGTTTCATGATCGGTTCATTTGTGTATAATTATGAATTATCTTGTCAAATGAGAATACAACTCCAGAAGTGGAATAAAATGATATTAATGAACTTAAAAAAGTACACATGGTCCCATATATCTTTTTCATTTCTTACATGAAGATTATTAATTAGATAAAATGTTAATGATAAATGAATAGTTTATATTGGCGGTTTTTCTGAACATCATGAAATCATTTCATTTTATTTACTATTATGAGTATATATTAGTTAAAAAACATGAAATATTATATTATATACTTATTAAAATATTATTTAACTATAATAATAGTTTTATGATGAGCCATGAATGTGATAATGAAAAATGAACAAAAACATTATTCATGGAGGTGATTAACTAACATAATTTGGGAAATTGTTTCATTTATTTGAATAAGAGGAGGTTTTCATGGCCCCCTCCCCACAAAGTGTACCCCTCCTAGGCAAAAAATGTGAGAAGGGAGATAACGATCCCTGATTCCCGCCTCCAGTAGGCCCCGGGTTGGCGATTAGCACCGAGGGTATAGTAAACACACATATGGGAGACATTACCATCTAAGAGAAGACATGTGGAAGAGAGAGACAAGATAGACACCAACCAACTCCAACTTAGACAGAAATATAAATGAAATCCAAAGTACCCATATGTAATGTCATTCAAAACTAATACAACTGAAAGGGGAAAACTACAAGTACCCAAAAGAAAGTAAAAACAGCAGCAACCACAAGCCCGAACAGCTCCTGCAACCCCAAGCTAGTAGAAACAATCTTGATCTCAAGATTGCTCCAAGTGACCTGAAAAATAGTTTATACAGACATAGGGTGAGTATAACAGTATACTCAGTAGGATCCTCCCCGAAGCCTCTCGTGCAAAAGTAAAGAAAACATGCTAAAGCACAGTGAACAACAAGTGAAACTAACTTGTCACCTAAATAGGTATACTAATTTCTCAACCTCACGATGGCTACTCTCACCAAGTAACACATACAAGAGTATATAATATAATAAAGAATATTAAGGGTACCCCGCTACTACTTCCCCACTAGTTTTCCACTTTTCCCCAACATCACACGTCTTAAGAATCTCTCTCCAAAAAGGCTTGCCCGCAGACACCTAGGCGAAGCACCACAACATGCACCTCATGCAACAAAACCACCACGTCCATTCAAGAAAGTAACCAGGTAGTTTCCGGGAGCCACCACAGCTCGCATAACATGTATCATACATCAGGTATTATACCTCAAACCATTACAGCCCATACACCGAGTAAGGATCCTCAAGCCATCACAACCTATATACGTTACACCTATAATAGTCCATAGGATAATATATCCAGAATATATGTGTGTGAATATCCACAATACATTACAACCCTCTACACACATATATGGGGAAAACTAACCACCATGCCTACCAGCACAAGTATCTACCAAGAGAATAGAGCAGGGCCAAAGGGGGTAGTCATTCATTCATCCTCCCACCAGAATGTTGGGAAAAACACCCATCCAGGGCTAAGAATCCCTAGGGTGCCAGTTTCCCTTATTAACAGGGTGGAGTAGCATATAGAAACACAAAAAGTACAGGATACTATAGCTCACAACCACACTATGGGAATAACCTAGTCTTAGAATCAACTTCAGCTAATGTCTCTCAGACTTCGGGTTGCCACTTCTAAGACTAGGTATCCTTTAAGAACACAACCATTTAAAGAGATTTAATACATTATTTCATTCCCTTTTTATCAGTTGCACTTTATGTTAATTAATTCTTTAAACATTAATTAACCAGTATAAATTCCACATTAAAGTTCATTAGCATCACACCCAAAGTACATTGTTCCTTCAAAATTACAACCTCATTATTATGTTCCAGAAAACTCTAACCCCATGGGTTAACATAATTTATTCAATTATTCATTATAGAATTACTTTCCCATATTCCCAGGCATTCTAGAAAAATAATCTATGCTACTAAACATAAGGGGGCTCAACACGGTGAGTAGATGTACTACCCTTCGAGTATTTTATGCCAATAGAAAGAGAATAGACCCATCCTCCCTTGAGAAGCTAAACATGGAAAGCACGTGGCATACCCTGCGCGTCTTCGCCTCTTTCGGAAGAAGGGTAAGTAAGACCAACTGTCTTGAGCAGTGGGGAAAAGTAAAGCAGATAATCAACCAAAAATAATCAGCAAACATCCAACAGTCACATCCATCCCATTCCATCATCCCTGGTGTCCTCCCCGACACCCACATGTATAAACTGATGCATATCGCCAGTCTAGGCATCATCTGTTACCACAACCAAAGGTCTCCTTGCCCCCACATATCACAACAGCCCTCATGCTCACTTGACAACACAAGCAGTAGAAAAAAAACATCTTAAAAATTGGGATCTTGGCCCTTTAACAAGAAAGAGGGTAACTTAGAACCCTTCAAGGATTTATCAAACAAATAAATATTTAATCCATCTTGAATTAACTGATTTATTATTCATAGGTTCCAAGTTTGGGAAACCTAATCAGTAAGCTATCAAAAATAATTAAACATGATTACTGCACCAATTTGATTAACATCAAATATACAATAAGGAGAACCGATTCATTTACATGCCTCTTTATCTTTTAACCAAAAAATTATCAATTAATTTCTATTTACGTTAATTACCAATTTCCATCAAGAACGAATAGATAAACAAAATAAGCATAGATATCACACTATCTAGAAAAATAAGAGGTAATAACATACGATCGATATTAATTTATTTATTTGGTTCAAATATTTATTATTTCAATTACATTGTCATATAGTGGGATAAAATATGCTAACAATACAGTTGCACATAAAAGAAAAGAAAATCAATGAATCCCCTACCTCAAATGGTTCTTGACATTCTTTATACAAGAAAAAACCACACAACGGATCATGATCCTCCAGTCGCGACAACTACATCCACCCGAGGATGCCACAGTACGACCACACCAACAAAAACCCAAGAAAACTCCCTTATAAGCATTGAGATCACATGCTATAATATGGAAAGGAGAAAACGGAGAAGATGAATCCCAAAAGAATGATGATAAAAAATACCTTATATCGAATATTGTTGGATACTGCTTGGTTGCATCAAAATAGAGAAGAATCAATCCTAGGAGGAATGTTTTATTATGAAACTCCTACAGGATGTAATGATATTTTTGAGCATCTTACAGCCAAGAACAAGGATAATGAATTAGGGAGGAAGATATCCCATCCCTTTAGAATATTTAACAGAGCAGGGATTTAAGATATGCTTGATTTCCCATTAAAAGCGGATTGCATTAAACCATGCGGTTTGACCAAGTAAAAACATCCCAAGCCTTAGGAATAATTAATATAGGGGATATGGCCTTTGAATAGGCCTTAAGAGTCCTTAAAAAAAGGGTTTAAATGCGTTTTTCATCAAAGGAAATGTCAAAGGGGCGAAACTGTAGGATGCTGGAAACACTGTTCACAAACTCAAAATTTGGAAAAGGAAAGAAAAGATCACCGTTAGAACCACACCATTCTGGAAACACTGTTCATGAACTCAAAATTTGGCAAAGGAAAGAAAAGGTCACCGTTAGAACCACACCGTTCTGGAAACACTATTCACAAACTCAAAATTTGGCAAAGGAAAGAAAAGGTCACCGTTAGAACCTCACTATTCTGGAAACACTGTTCACAAACTCAAAATTTGGAAAAGGAAAGAGAGGTTACCATTGGACCTCACCATTAGTACTGTTCACAACTGTCTACCGTTGGAACTGTTCACCGAGGGTCACTGATGCCACTATTCACATAAAGGGAAAATTGGCAAAGTGTTGGGGATAAGTCACATTGACCTCCTGGAACACCTCAAACACCATATTTTCACAAAGGAATGGACCGGAGAGGTTAGAGCCCTTACATCAGATACCTCTCAAAACATTCTCGTCCCTGAGAATTCAAAACCCACCTAAAGTGAAAATGAAACATGGTCTGAACAACCACCCGCTGAGATACCTCTCAAAAGAGAGAAAGCCACAAAATCAACAAAAGGAAGCCATCTTATAAACACGAAAGGTTTATAACCACAAAGGAAACATCGATACATGAAAGAGTTAAACATCAAACAACTCTAGGTACTGAGCATGTATCTGTGACTCACGTTCCCAAGTACTCTCCTCCATGCCACTGTGTCTCCACAAGACATGAACCAAGGGGATAGAACACCCACGAAACACCTTCTCCTTACGGTCTTGGATCTCCACAGGTCACTCCTCAAAGGTCACATCATTATCAACATCCATCTCTCCCCAATCGATAATGTAAGAGTCATCATGAAGATAACAACGAAGCTGTGATACCTGGAAAACATCATGTATCCGACCCATCTTTGGGGGAAGTGATACTCGATACGCCACATGTCCAACATGAGATAACACCTCGAAAGGCCCAACAAACTAGGGATAAAGCTTACTCCCACGACCAAACCTTCGCTACCCATGATGGGGAGTCACCTTCAGAAACACATGATCCCCAAAATTAAACTCTAAGAGTCTCCTTCTTTGATCAACATATGATTTCTAATGATCTTGCACTGTTTTCATCCTCTCAAGAATCATCTGAACCATCTCCATTGTATTCTACACTAGTTCCAGTCTAAGAATTGATGACTCTCTGACCCCAGTCCAACACAACGAAGAGCGGCAAGGTCAGCCATACAAGGCTTCAAAAGGTGCCATACCAATGGTGGAGTGAAAACTATTATTGTAAGCGAACTCCACCAAGGGTAAGTGCCTTATCCACAAACCTCCAAAATCAAGAACACAAGAGCATAACATGTCTTCAAGTGTTTTGATGGTTCACTCTGTCTGACCATCTGTTTGAGGATGAAAAGCAGTGTTAAGGCATAAATGAGAACTGAAAGCATGATGGAGACCTCTCCACACCCTGGAGGTAAAACGAGGATCTCGATCAGAAATGACAGTCCTTGGGACTCCATGAAGTTTCACCACCTCCTCCAGATACTGCCTCGACAAAACTTCCATTGAGCTCGAATCCTTGATCGCTATGAAGTGGGTTGATTTTGTTAAACGATCCACTACCACCCAAATAACATCATGTCATCCCTAAGCTTGAGGTAAACTAGTAACAAAGTCCATTGAGATGTCCTCCCACTTCCATTAAGGAATCTCTAATGGCTGGAGAAGACCACCAGGAACACGGTGTTCGACCTTCACCTTCTGGTAGACCAAACTTTAAGACAGAAACTCCGCAACTGTACGCTTCAGCTCAGGCCACCAAAACTGGCTCCTCAAGGCTCGGTACATCTTTATCACGCCAGGATGCACTGCCAAAGGTGAACTATGAAACTTTCTGAGAACCATATCATGCATCGTCAAAGGAACAAAAAGCCTTCCGTGATACAACACTCGATGTGGTTCATCCTCCGACCAACCATCAGGGGCCTCGCCATAAACAACTCTGTCTCTCCAGACCTCCACCTCTAGATCCCCCAACTGGGACTCTTCCACCTTATCCATTAGGGATGACTGTACTGTCATCTGAAAAAGACAACCTCTACCCCCAACTTCTCCCATATCAAGATGTAATGCTGATAGTTCTTCTATTACTCTCCAGGAATCACCGGATTCACGCAAATCATCACTACGTGACTTTCGAATCAGTGCATCAGCTACAATATTACCCTTTCCAAGTGTATATGATATCTTGAAGTCGTATTCCTGTAAGAACTCCATCCACCGACATTGTTATAAGTTCAAGTCACGTTGGGAGAAAACACACCTCAAACTCTTATGATCAGTGAAAACCAAAAAGCGTTCGCCAATGAGGTAATGTCTCCACAACTTCAGAGAAAACACCACAGATTCCAACTCAAGATCGTGAGTGGCATAGTTACGTTCATGGGAACGTAACTTCCAAGACCCATATGAAACAACTGATCTTTTCTGCATTAGAACACATCCCAACCATAGATGCGAAGCATCATAGAAAACATCAAACTATACTCCCTCAACTGGAAGACAAAGAACTGGAGAACATACTAACTTCTCCTTTAGATAGTCAAAAGCTGCCTAACACTGATCAGTCCATATGAACGCCTGATCCTTCCTGGTCAAAGCTGTCATAGGAGTTGCAACTCATGAGAAATTAGCCAAAAACCTCCTGTAGTAGCCTGCGAGACCAAGGAAACTTCGCACCTCTGACACTGTCTTGGGGGATTCCCAAGACACAACTGCTTCTATTTTAGATGGATCCATAGATAATCCCTATTGCGACACAACATTCCCCAAGAAACGGACTTATCGAGCCCAAAAATCACACTTCGACAACTTACCAAATAGCTGATGTTGTCGAAGAACTCCCAAAATGGCGTGTAGATGCTCTGCATGCTCCTCCTCAGACGTGGAGTACACAAGGATGTCGTCGATGAAAAATACCATGAACTTGTCCAGGAACTCACGGAACACATCATTCATCAATCCCATGAATACAACTGAAGCATTCATCATGCTGAACGACATTACAATGAACTCATAATGACCATGACGTCAACAGAAAGCAGTTTTCGGGATATCCTCATCCTTTACACGCATCTGATGATATCCTGATCGCAAGTCAATCTTTGAGAACCAACTATCACCCTTAATTTTATCAAATAAATCATCAATACACAGAAGATAATATCGATTCTTTATTGTCACTTTGTTTAAGCGATGATAATCGACACACAACTGCAAACTATCATCAGCCTTCTTCATGAACAAAACTGGTGCACCCCACGGTGACACACTTGGCCGAACAAAACCGAACTGTAACAGACCATCAAGCTGTATACGTAGCTCTCATAACTCAGAAAGGGATATCCTATATAGGGACATAGAGATAGGAGATTCTTCTGGTTGTATCTCAATCCCAAACTCGATCTCTCATCGAGGGGGTAATGATACAACCTCTTCTGGAAATACATCAGGGTACTCTTCTACAACCCTAGGAAACGCCAACAGCTGAACCTATGAAGAACTCAACATCATCTCAGCCATCATGGATGATAATGACGGAACACGCCTATGACCCATCCAAGGATCTTGCTCGCCAACAAACACCACCGGATCTCCATCTGCACCAAAGAAAATGACCTTCTTTCTGAAGTAATCCACAATAGCCTGCACCTAATACAACCAATCCATGCCTAGGATGACATCATATGGTTGTATTCGTAAACATAGGAAATATCCCCAAGAGCGGTGCTGCCCCAACACTAGCTCACAGTCTCTATATACTTCAAACAGGTCAAATCAACCTCTAACTGGCGTAGTCAACGCCAAGGGCACTGGAAGCCTCTCTACCTCAAGACCCAAAGCATGGACAAGGCTAGGTGATATGAAGGAGTGTGTCACTCTTGAATCAAACAAGGTATACACCAAGGTAGAAAACAAGCAGAGGGTACCTTGAACGACATCTGGCTCACATGGAGCTGGAAATGTTAGAGCATGAAGCTGACCATGACCTCCTCCACGACCTCTCTGACACTGATGATGACCACCACCACGGCCATACTCTACTCTTTGAGGACGAGGAGCATCAAGGGGCTGTCCTATGCCTTCCCCATCCACCCTCTGCTGATCTAAAGCTGGTGCAACCTGCTGCTGCTGCCTTGGCTAGAACTGCCTCAACGGAGGAACGTGGAGCATAAAACCTGGTGCACGATGACTACTTTGAAAGGTCGGGCACTCCCGATGCTGATGAACATGACCACCACAAGATAAACAAGCACCTGATCCCTTGGAATAGACCTGAGAGTTTCTGCCTCTTGAGAAACGAGATGTGAAGGGTTGGGACCTACCCCTAGCTGAACGGAAACTCTTATGCCCTAAAAACTGGGAACCCTGGACCATAACTATGCTTCGTGAGGAATTAGGATGACTCCCCTCTTACGATGATCTGAATCTGGACAAATTCCTCTCGACAACCTCTACCCTCGCCAGCACCTCAAGATATGTCTTCATCATAAATGGGGTGACCTGGCGCTAGATTTATGGATGAAAAGCCTCCTAGAAATGCCTCGCCCTGGCCTCCTCATCTGGAAATAGGTCCAAAGCATATCGTAAAAGGTTTCTGAAACGGAGTCCAAACTCTCGCATACCGGAGCTCCCCTATTGAAGGGTAAGAAGATCCTAGAGACTGGATGCCTTCACGTTCAAAGAAAGAAACTCGACTCTAAACTTGTATCGGAACTCCTCCCATGAGATCACTGACTCCTCGTGATCCCCAAGGAATAAGAACCACCACTTCCTCACTGCTCCATGCAACATCGTCACAACCAAGGACACCCGATGCTCCTTCCGAGCACAGATCGAACTAAAGCCTATCTCGACCTCCTCCAACCAGTCTTCTGAGACTACATCTGAAACAGAGCCCTCATACTTCTGCAGACTCTGGTGTTGAAACTCTCGGAGTGTCTTCCTCCAAGTGTCGTTGTCGCCAACCTCTACCCTGCGGTGATCTGCTGGAATAGCCTGCTGGACATTTTCTGCGCAAACCTGACGAAGATGTCGACCTGGAGCCATACCTGTAAAATAAAAAATCGTTAGAGCTCCTAAACCTAGAATATGGAATACTCAAAATTATTTAATTAATTATTTTCTTTCATTTATTTTAGGTTCACCTATCCCAAGGTCTACCCATTCAAACACAGGCACAAAGAAGAATGATGCATGATCCTTTCCTAGGTCTCTACCCTGCAACTAGTATCACCTTTTTTAGTAGCCTTTGTAAACTTAAAGGTCCGTTCATCAAATCATAGGGGGACCTAAATGCCTATGTCTCAGCCAGTCTCCAATGTTTACTTCACTTTGTAAACAAGAATGACACCGTTTACCTACCAACCCATGCAACCTCACCTGTGCCTAACTCCAAACTCCATCCTATCCCTCAACCAGACCTCTAATACCACTCTGTCATGACCCCCTCCCCACAAAGTGTACCCCTCCTGGGATGAAAATGTGAGAAGGGAGATAATGACCCCGAGTCCTGCCTCCAGTAGGCCCCGAGTTAGCGACTAGCACCGAGGGTATAGTAAACACACATATGGGAGACATTACCCTATAAGAGAACACATGCAGAAGAGAGAGATAAGATAAACACCAACCAAATCCAACTCAGACAGAAATAAAAATGAAATCCAAAGTACCCATATGTAATGTCATGCAAAACTACTACAACTGAAATGGAAAAACTGCAAGTACCCAAAAGAAAGTAAAAATAGCAGCAACCACAAGCCCAAATAGCTCCTGTAACCCCAAGCTAGTAGAAACCATCTTGATCTCCAACCTTCTCCAAGTGACCTAAAAAACAGTTTATATAGATATAGGGTGATTATAATAGTATACTCAGTAGGATCCTCCCCAAAGTCTCTCGTGCAAAAGTAAAGAAAACATGCTAAAACACAGTGAACAACAAGTGAAACTAACTATTCACCTAAACAGGTATACTAAGTTCCTAACCTCACCATGGCTACTCTCACCAAGTAACACATACAAGAGTATACAATATAATAAAGAATATCAATGGTACCTCGCTACAACTTCCCCACTGGTTTGCCGCTTTGCCACAACGTCGCACGTCCTAAGCATCTCTCTCAAAAAGGCTTACCCACAGACACCTGGGCGAAGTACCACAACATGCACCTTATGCAACAAAACCACCATGTCCACACAAGAAAGTAACCGGGTAGTTTCCGAGAGCCACCATAGCTCGCATAACGTGTATCATACATCGGGTATTATACCTCAAGCCATTACAACCCATACACTGAGTAAGGATCCTCAAGCCATCACAGCCTATACACGTTACACCTATAGTATTCCATAGGATACTATATCCAGAGTATATGTGTGTGAATAACCACAAGCCATTATAGCCCTCTACACACATATATGGGGAAAACTAACCACTGTGCCTACCAGCACAAGTATCTACCAAGAGAAGAGAGTGGGGAAAAAGGGGGTAGTCAGCCATTCATCCCCCACTGTAATGTTGGGGAAAACACCACCCAGGGCTCAGAATCCCCGGGGTGTCAGTTTCCCTTAGGGACAGGGAGGAGTAGCGTATATAAACACAAAACGTACAAGATACTATAGCTCACAACCACACTGTGGGCATAACCTAGTATTAGACTCAACCACAGCTAACATCTCTCGGACTCCGGGATTCCACTTCTAAGACTAGGTATCCTATAAGCACACAACCATTTAAATAGATTTAATACATTATTTCATTCCCTTTTTATCAGTTGCACTTTATGTTAATTAATTCTTTAAACATTAATTAACCAGTACCAATTCCCCATTAAAGTTCATTAGAATCACACCCAAAGTATATTGTTCCTTAAAAATTACAACCTCATCATTATGTTCCAGCAAAATCCAACCCCATGGGTTAACATCATTTATTCAATTATTCATTACAGAATTACTTTCCCATATTCCCAGGCATTCTAGAAAAACAATCTATGCTACTAAAGACAAGGGGGCTCAACACGGTGAGTAGATGTACTACCCGTCGAGTCTTTACCGCCAATAGAAATAGAATATACCCATACTCCCTTGAGAAGCTAAACACAGAAAGTACGTGACATACCCCATGTGTCTTCGTCTCTTTCAGAAGAAGGGTAATTAAGAACAACTGCCTTGAGCAGTGGGGAAAAGTAAAGCAAATAATCAACCAAAAAGAATCAGCAAGAATCCAACAATCACATACATCCCATTCCATCATCCCTAGTGTCCTCCCCGACACACACATGCATAAACCGATGCATCTCACCACTCTAGGCATCATCTGCTGCCACAACCAAAGGTCTCCATGCCCCCACATATCACAACATCCCTTGTGCTCACATCACAACACAAGCAGCAGGAAAACAACCATCTTAACAATTGGGCTCTTGGCCCTATAAAAAGAAAGAGGGTAACTGATAAAACACTATTTTTTTGAATATTTTATTGATAATAAATGATATAATTTCCTCAAATTGTGCTAAATATATTCATTTATGAAATATTTGGGATTAGATCATTCATTTGAAAATTTGTTGAAAATTCCAGTTTTACCCTTTTAAAATGTACTGTAGTATTTTGAAGATAAATATTCTAATATTTATTATTTGAACTTAATATTTTGTAACAGTGTTCATAACTTAATTTTATACAAATTTCATTCAGGACACTAGATCTAAAGAGTGCATTTGGGTGGAGTAAATGGGCCATTAATCCAATGGTGGGCTGGACTCGGCAGAATGGACATGGATTCTGTATTTGAGCCATATCTTCTTCATCTAGGCTTGGATTGAGCCCACATTTTGAGGAAAGCTCGGGGACATGATTGGACACAAACCATCCTTCTGAAAGGCCGGCCAATTCACGCGTTTTGGAGGTCAAATAGGCGGTGAAACATGGAATAAAATATTTGTCCGAGTTTTTCATTTCACACTTAAAAAGTTATGTAACCCTAGCCCTCACAAACTCTATTTAAAGGGGTTTTTAACTCTTTGGGAGGGCTGGTCGAGACATTGGGAAGGTGTGGCCGAAAAGGTGTATATTGGGAGCCCCTCAAAACTCTTGGAAGAAGTAAGGTTTTGTGCAAACCTCTCTTCAAAAAAGGCTTTCCTCTCCCACCTCCTCTTTGTATTTCTTTTCTTTCATGTTTGTTTCTTGAATTTTTCTTCAAATAATCTTCTGCGTTCTTCCCTTTTATTATTATCTTAATCTTCTTAATTGGGTTGGAATCAAGAGTGGAGACGAGATTGGGTTCTACCCTTTCAATCCTTTGCTCATGCCAAACGTCTCCACGATGACTACACCGCCCATGGAAGAGTAGTTCTTTTTAGTAATCGATCGACCTCTATCCTTCTTCATTTAATTATTTTGAATCATTGAGATACTGTAATTCACTTAATATGATCCATGAATTGTGTTTTTAAATTGTAAAAAACTAAGTAAGAAATTGAATAATTAACACAAAAACACGCGAGGTCGAGATTTTGTGTAAATTGTGAGAGTGCGATCTTAATTGGTAATACAAGACCACCCGAGATAAATTTGTAGAGTTCAAATATAATACCTAAACAAAATTCATACTCATTTCCAGAATGGATATGTGCTCTAATTAACCACTGACCATAAGCTAACCTTAGAACAACAATCAAAGCAGGGTGTTGCGATTGCATGTTCCGAACCTAGCCCAGGGTTTAAGTAATTCCATCTTTGTGGTTAAGTTAACTCTTGTAGGGTTCAAGGGTTAACAAATTAGGGGATCATTATTAAATGAATATTGATTTAAATGATAATGATTAATAAGTAAATGAAGAGGTAGAGTTAGATCGATTACGCCTTTTAAAATATTTTCTAAAAAAAACATCTTCTTGTTGTGTCTTTTTAATCAAACTTCATTTCAAAATAAAAAATAAAAAAATGAAATCTTCTTCCAGAAAACTTCTTCTAGATTTATAAACTATAAACAACCCCCATCCTTTAAAGTAGTGTTTCAATTCTATTCTCTTTTATTTTTTTTATAATACCTCTGAAAAGTTTTTTAATTCACTTCCTCCTTTGAGAGACGACCTTGGTCAGCCACTCTGCTGCACCTAAGTACCCCAAAATTACACTAATCATTTGAGGGTTCCCATGACAGCACTCTTTCAAATTGGCACCGTTTCCAGGGTGGAAAGTATTTTATTCAACTAATTAGAGGTATTTTTTTACTTTTATTTTAATATTTTATCTTCTCTTCTTTCTTTCTTCTTTCCCCTTTCTCAATTATCTTTTTGGTTTTCTATTTTCTTTTTTTTTGGACCATCAAATCAAACTTCTTATCATTTTAGTATGGTCCACTTTTCGTCACTTCATTTTTATATTTATTTGATTTATGACACGAACTAATCCCGAGGATCTCTTAGATATTGACCATGAGATTGAACGCAGCCTTAGGGCGCAAATCCGTCATTCTCAGTCTACGGGAAGTGTCGACATTTACCCAACTGGGGAATTCCTTCACTCTAGGAATTTTGAAATTGGAAACACTTCTAAGTCCAAATTAAAACAAGAAACAATGGCTGAAAATAATGGAAATTAACTTAATAGAACCATTCGAGAATTGGATGCACTGGATATTAACTATCAACCAAATTGTATTGCATACCCAAACCTCGAATCGGACTTTGAATTGAAATCTAGATTAATTCACCTTCTTCCAAAGTTTCATGGATTATCTGGTGAGGATCCCAAGAAACACCTTAAGGAATTTAATGTGGTTTGCTCAACCTTAAAACCAAGAAATGTTTCTGAAGATCAAATTAAATTAAGAGCATTCCCATTCTCACTTGATGGAGCTGCAAAAGATTGGATGTATTATTTGGAACCTGAAGATGTAACATCTTGGAATGATTTGAAACGTCTTTTGTTGCAAATATTTTTTCCATCATCAAGGACCACATCCATTCTAATAGAGATATCTGGGATTAAGCAAGCCCAAGGAGAGTCAATGTATGAGTACTGGGAGTGATTCAAGAAGTTGTGCGCAAGCTGTCTGCATCACCAAATCAGTGAGCAAATCCTCATCCAATACTTCTATAAAGGACTCACACCCATGGAGAGGAGCATGGTGGATGCTGCAGTTGGAGGAGCATTGGTGGACAAGACACCAGCAGCCGCACGTGCATTGATCGAAAAGATGACCCAAAACTCCCAACAATTTGGCGATAGAGGTACACCGCATATCAGGGGAGTACATCAGGTAAGTCCTTCTTCTCTTGAAAGTAATTTTATTGATACCAAGTTGGAAGAATTGACCACTATGGTGAGGCAAATTGCTTTGGCTCAAAAGACATCCCAACCCACTCCTTCAAGGCCTTGTGGAATTTTCACTGAGACAAGCCACCCAACTGACTATTGCCCCTAACTACAAGAAACAAAAGATTGTGCAGCAGTATTCCCTAGGAGACCATATCAGCAACAACAAAAACCACATCCCCAAAAGAAGTATGACTCCTTTTCACCAACATTCAACCAAGGGTGGAAGGATCAATTAGACATGAGGTATGGCTCTGGACAACCACAAAGGCCACCCTTTCAAAAAAACTTCCAGCAGCCTCCGCCTTACCAACAAGGTTTCTAACAACCCCAAAAGAGATTTGAAGCCCAAGCATCAGCAAGCCAGCAACAAGGGAATCCCCCACCCAAGTTAGATTCTAACACTGATGACCTTTTGAAGAAAATTTTTCTTAATCAATAGAATGAGATGAAAAGTCAAGGTTCAGAGTTGAGGGAGTTGAAGACTCAAATGAGCCAGATTGCCACCGCCCTCCATGAACTTGTAAGTAATAATTCCAGAAATCTACCTTTCCAAACCACTCCAAATCCAAAGGGTAATGTTAGTGCCATCACATTGAGAAGTGGGAAGCAAATGAATGATACATCTGTACCTACCATTCCACTGGGATTCACCTCAACTCTAGAGAAACCGCATTCCATACCAACTGATGAGCAATCCAAGGAGAAAGATAAAGGTAAGAGAAAGATTGATGATGTTCCTCCTAAACCTCTTACTTTTCCAAACAGAGTTGTTCAAACCAAAAATTGGCTGAAGAAGAAAAATCAAAAGGAGGTTTTGGACACATTCAAGAGTGTAGAGATCAACATCCCTCTACTTGAAGCCATAAAACAAATCCCGAGGTATGCCAAATTCTTAAAAGAAATCTGCACCAATCGAAGAGGGCTCAAGGGAAATGAGAGGATCAATATTGGAAGGAATGTGTCACCACTCATTACACCAACTATAGCAATGCCAAAAAAGTGCAAGGATCCAGGGACATTCACTATCCCATGAACCATAGGGGAGTTGCACTTTTCTGATGCACTTTGTGATTTAGGTGCTTCCATAAATGTGATGCCTCACTCTGTATTCTCTTCCTTACAGGTTGGTGAGTTGAAGCCAATAAGATTAGTGGTGCAGTTGGTGAATAGAGCTATGGCATATCCAGCGGGAGTCCTTGAGGATGTACTTGTCCGAGTAAGAGACATGATCTTTCCAGCAGACTTCTATGTGCTTAACATGGAGGATGATCAGGTAAGTTCTCATGCCCACATTATCTTAGGTAGTCCCTTCCTCAAAACTGCAAAAACTATCATAAATGTCAATGAGGGTATACTTTCCATGGAGTTTGGAGATGAATTTGTGGTATTTAATGTCATGGAATCCATGAAGTACCCCTCATAGGACCATTCTGCTTTTGTTATCTCCCATTTTGAACCACCAAATAAAAACTCCATGGAATTTGATTGTCCTATGCTTAGGGATATTATGAGTATTGGTTCGAGTTTGATGTCTAAGAGCACTTCCACACATGTTGATGATACAAAATCCTCTATTGGATTTGATTTTGATGTGGATTCATATTCGTATTTTGATTATGTTCACTCTGATTATGACATGGCTTTTGAGTATGCTGATGGATTTGATGCTTTATTCGCTGATTTTGATGATGTCAATTCTGATACTGATGCTATTTGTGCACATATTTCAGTTCCTTTAATGTCTCCATCCATACTACACCCTCATTCAGTAGAACTCAATCCATTGCCACCAAATCTGAAATACTCATACTTATTGAGTGGTGAGAGATTACCTGTTATAATTTCTAACAATCTCCCTTTTGAACATGAAGAAAAGATTTTGAATATTTTGAGGGATAACATCAGGGTGATTGGGTGGACCTTGGCTGACATATCAGGTATTAGCCCCTCCATTTTCATGCATAGGATTCTCTTGGAGGATGGGGCTAAACTGGTGAGACAGCCACAAAAGAGACTCAATTCCACCCTCCTGGAAGTTGTTAAAAAAGAAGTTGAGAAATTTCTCTAGGCTGGTATAATCTTTCCCATTTCAGATTCTCAGTGGGTAAGTCCTATTCAAGTTGTGCCTAAGAAGAGTGGTGTTACTATTGTTAAAAATGAGAAAGATGAGTTAGTTCCAATGAGGGTGCAAAACAGTTGGCGTGTGTGTATTGATTATAGGAAACTAAATTAGTCCACTCACAAGGACCATTTCCCCATCCCATTTATTGATCAAATTCTTGAGAGAATAGCTAGGAAAACACACTATTGTTTCTTGGATGGATTTTCTGGATATTTTCAGGTTCCTATAGCTCCGGAGGATCTGGAGAATATTACATTCACCTGTCCCTTTGGCACATTTGCTTACCGGAGGATGCCATTTGGACTTTGTAACACGCCAGGTACCTTCCAGAGATGCATGGTGAGTATTTTTTCTGATTTTATTGAGACCTGCATGGAGGTATTTATGGATGATTTTACAGTGTATGGGTCTTCATTTGATGAATGTCTAATTAGTTTGGGAAAGGTGTTGAATCGTTGTATTGAGAAGAATCTGGTCCTGAACTTTGAAAAGTGTCATTTCATGGTAGAGCATGACATTGTCTTAGGGCATGTAGTGTCAAAACATGGGATAGAGGTTGATACATCAAAGGTAGATTTTATTTCATCCTTACCATATCCTTCATTTGTGCATGATGTTAGATCTTTCCTGGGTCATGCAGGATTTTATCGGCACTTCATCAAAGATTTTAGTAAGATTTCTCTTCCTATGTCACGATTACTTCAAAAGGATTCTGATTTTGTGTTTGATGATTCTTGCAAGACTTCCTTTGATGAGCTAAAGAAGTTTCTGACCACTCCACCTATCATACAGCCCCCACGGTGGGAGATTCCTTTTGAGCTTATGTGTGACGCCTCCAACTTCACAGTTGGAGCTGTCTTATCTCAGAGGGCGGAGGGACGTTCACATGTGATTTCGTATGCATTGAGGACGTTGGATTCTACCCAATAAAACTACACCACAACAGAAAAGGAGTTTCTTCCTGTGATATTTTCTTTAGATAAATTTCATTCATATTTATTGGGATCTAAAGTAGTTGTTTTTTCTGACCACGCAGCTTTGAGGTACCTTCTAAAGAATCCAGATGCAAAGCCATGACTTATCCATTGGATGATCCTTCTTCAAGAGTTTGATATCGAGATAAAGGACAAGAAAGGGTTAGAGAATTTGGTGGCAGACCACATGAGTAGGCTTACTCACACACTAGAGGATGACACCTTGGACCAGGTACCACTTCGGGACACTTTCCCCGATGAGCATCTTTATTCCATCTCAGGTACGCATCCTTGGTATGTTGTTTTAGTGAACTACCTTTTTGCCTTTGAAATCCCAGCAAATTTAAAGAAACATCAAGTCCAAAAATTAAAAAGTGAGTCTAGGTTTTATGTGTGGGATGATCCTCACCTCTGGCGCATGTGTAGTGACCAAGTCATTAGGAGGTGTGTTCCCGATCAAGAGTTTGAGTCTGTTTTTCATTTATATTATACACTTGTATGTGGTGGACACTTTGGACCCCAATGGACAGTTAGGAAAGTTTTGGACTCTGGATTATATTGGCCTAGTTTATTCCATGATTCCCATGTGTTTTGTAAGTCATGCTCTCGTTACCAACACACTGGGATTATTTCTAGGAGACATGAGATGCCCCAACAACCCATACTATTCTGTGAGATTTTTGATGTGTGGGGCATTGATTTTATGGGTCCTTTTCCAAGTTCATATGGTTTCTTGTATATTTTGGTTGTTGTTGATTATGTGAGCAAATTGGTGGAGGCCAAGGCCACCAGGACTGATGATTCTCATGTTGTTGTGGATTTTGTGAAGGCACAAATTTTTTTCAGGTTTGGAGTACCAAAGGATATCATCAGTGACCAAGCGACACATTTCTGCAATTGGAATCTTGATTCTCTTCTTTGGAAGTATGAGGTAACACACAAAACATCAACACCATACCACCCCCAAACAAATGGCCAAGCTGAGGTTTCAAATTGTGAGTTGAAACTAATTTTGGAGAAAACTGTGCAACCAAATAGGAAGGATTGGAGCAAGCGCTTGGATGATGCATTGTGGGATTATAGGACGGCATACAAGACACCCATTGGTATGTCCCTATTTCAGATTGTTTTTGGGAAAGCGTGTCATCTCCCTGTGGAAGTTGAGCATCAGGTTTATTGGGCTATAAAGAAATGCAACATGGATTTGGCCCAAGCTGGAATCCAAAGGAAGCTGCAAATTCAAAAGCCTGAGGAGATTAGATTGTCTTCATATGAGAACTCAAGGCTCTACAAGGAAAGATCAAAAGAATCTCATGATATAATGATCCAACAAAGGGAGTTTCATGTTAGAGAGAAAGTCCTTCTCTATAGTTCATGACTGAATATGATGCCTTGTAAGTTGGGTTCCAGATGGTTAGGTCCTTATATTGTATCTAATGTTTTTCCTTATGGTGTAGTGGAGATCACACAAGAGGACACTGGAAAGATATTTACAGTCAATGGGAAACGTTTGAAGAGATACATTGAGGGACTTCCTACTGATACAATGGATTTTATCACACTACATGACCCCATCATCACTTGAGCACATCAGGCTGTTCCTAACCCTTTCACTTTTATATTATTTGTCCTATTTAAAAATTATGCATTTTATGTGCATATATCATCTCATGGGTTCACATTGAGGACAATAAAATATTTTAAGTGTGGGGGATGGAACCTTTTAGTTTATTAATTTTAATTGTTTTCCTGTTTAAAACAAAAAACAAAAAAAAATTGTGTTTTTTTCAAATTTTGTGTGTTTATTTTTCAATTTTCTTTGTGTTTTTGAAATTTTTGAGCTGAAATGATTCTAATAACAATTTTTAAATGCATATCAATGAGTGAAACAATTTATCCCTTGAAACTAAGCTTAAATGAATGCTAAAATAACTTTGTTTCAAGTTCAAATATTTAGTAATTTCATGAAAAGTACACTGAATTTTGAATCCCATGCCACATATCACTGTCTTTATATTTGAAATCACTTTATTGTGAGGCTTTTGAACCTTTATTTTCATATTCTTTACATTCACCTCACTTCTTGAGAGAACCAAACCATGCTTGATTTAACCATAATTTGATGTATTCCTATCAAAACTTGAGGGTTTGAGGTACTTATGTTTACATGATTGAGGCATTTGTTTGCTATTAAAGCCCATATTTTAAAGAATCCTTTTTTATAATGGCCTAACTTGAACATTTAATCCTTTTATCCCTTAGAATCCATGAACAGCCTGTTAGGTTAGCCACATTACAAGCCAATTTTCCCTATCCAACCAACTCTTGAAGTGAAATTGCATAATCTAGTTGAGCTTAAGTGTGGGGGAATCTATCTTGTGTTGTGCTACCACATTCTGTGATACTTTGGGTGGAAAATTAAATTCTGAAGAGATGTGTTTACGGATGATGAAAATCATTATATTGAAAGCTGTGCCTTTTCTGGAGTTTTCATGACAAGTGAATTTGTGCCTTTTCTGGAGCTTCTAGTTGAGGTGGAAAGCTATGCCTATCTGAAGCTTTCAAGAAAATCATGTTTGAGAAGATTGACATTTTTTATGCTGAAATGATGAATGGTGTAAACTTTTCATGACTTTTCATGATGATGAATCTGAATTGATACAATGAGTATTGAGTAGAAGACCATATTTAAGTGAAAATTAGATTAATGCAATTTTGCTTCAAAAAGAGTCAATCCCTCCTCATTCAGCATCAGAGTTTTTCACATCTAAATCCTACCAACCGAAAGCCAAAGAACAACCCTGAAAATTCCTCATGATAAACATACGTCCTTGACTCACATCAGGTGGCGATATAGG
Organism: Viscum album; assembly: GCA_963277665.1. Classification (NCBI taxonomy): domain Eukaryota; kingdom Viridiplantae; phylum Streptophyta; class Magnoliopsida; order Santalales; family Viscaceae; genus Viscum; species Viscum album. Next base: position 128,226,901 of record OY728134.1, on the reverse strand, counting down.
AATTTATCAAGCCTATGGTGACCCTTGTATGAGTTTGGATGAGAAAGACATTGCAAAAAAATGACATTTGTGTGATAAGAGAAAATTCAAGTGAGGTAAGTGTTTTGTGCAAGGGAGGATAAATAAAGTGGAAATATATTGAATGATATAAATGAAGAACTTGAAATAATGGTTTTTATTAGGCATGATATCTTTTGTTTCTTGGTGTGTAATTGTTTGATCTCAAGGATATGTGTTTTAAAATTGGTTTTGATTTGATATTGATGTTTACTTGATATGAGGTTTTGCCCAGGAGTGCAAAAGGGTAAGTGTGGGGGAGTTGATAAAACACTATTTTTTTGAATATTTTATTGATAATAAATGATATAATTTTCTCACATTGTGCTAAATATATTCATTTATGAAATATTTGGGATTATATCATTCATTTGAAAATTTGTTGAAAATTCCAGTTTTACCCTTTTAAAATGTACTGTAGTATTTTAAAGATAAATATTTTAATATTTATTATTTGAACTTAATATTTTGTAACAATGTTCCTAAATTAATTTTATACAACTTTAATTCAGGACAGTAGAGCTAAAGAGTGCATTTGGGTGGAGTAAATGGTCCATTAATCCAATGGTAGGCTGGACTTGGCAGAATGGACATGAGTTCTGTATTTGGGTCATATATTCTTCATCCGGGATTGGATTGAGCCCAAATTTTGAGGAAAGATCAAGGACATTATTTTGCACAAATCATCCTTCTAGAAGGCCGGACAATTCACGTGTTTTTTAGGTAAACTAGGCGGTTAAACGTAGAATAAAATATTTGGCCGAGTTTTTCATTTCACACTTAAAAAGTTATGTAACCCTAGCCCTCAAAAAATCTATTTTAAGGGGTTTTTAACTATTTGTGAGGGATTTTCGAGGAATTGGTAAGGTGTGGCCAAAAGAGTGTCTCTTGGGAGGCCCTAAAAACTCTTGGAAGAAGTAAGGTTTTGTGCAAACCTCTCTTCCAAAAAGGCTCTCCTCTCTCACCTCTTCTTTGTATTTCTTTTCATTCATGTTTGTTTCTTGAATTTTTCTTCAAATAATCTTCTGTGTTCTTACCTTTTATTCTTCTCTTAATATTCTTAATTGGGTTGGAATCAATAGTGGAGATGATATTGGGTTCTACCCTTTCAATCCTTTGCTCATGCAAAACGTCTCCACGATGACTACACCGCCCATGGAAGAGTAGTTCTTTTTAGTAATCGATCGACCTCTATCCTTCTTCATTTAATTATTTTTAATCATTGTGCTACTGTAATTAACTTAATATGATCCATGAATTGTGTTTTTAAATTTTAAGAAACTAGGTAAGCAATTGAATAATTAACACAAAAACACGCGAGGTTGAGATTTTGTGTAAATTGTGAGAGCCCGATCTTAATCGGTAATACAAGACCACACGAGATAAATTTGTAGAGTTAAAATATAATACCTAAACAAAATTCATCATCATTTCCAGAATGGATATGTGATCTAATTAACCACTGACCATAAGCTAACCTTAGAACAACAATCAAAGCAGGGTGCTGCGATTGCGTGTTTCGAAGCTAGCCCAGGGTTTAAGTAATTCCATCTTTGTGGTTAAGTTAACTCTTGTAGGGTTCAAGGGTTAACAAATTAGGGGATCATAATTAAGTGGATATTGATTTAAATGATAATTATTAATAAGTAAATGAATAGGTAGAGTTTGATCGATTATGCCTTTTAAAATATTTTCTAAAAAAAACATCTTCTTGTTGTGTCTTTTTAATCAAACTTCATTTCAAAATTAAAAACAAAAAAATGCAATATTATTCCAAAAAACTTCTTCTAGATTTATAAACTATAAACAAACCCCATCCTTTTAAGTAGTGTTTAAATTCTATTCTATTTTATTTTTTTAGAATACTTCTGAAAAGTTGTTTTAATTCACTTCCTCCTTTGAGAGACGACCTTGGTCAGCCACTCTGCTGCACCTAAGTACCCCAAAATCACACTAATCATTTGAGGGTGACCACGACAATGCCCTTTCAGTAACTCAGAACCCTTCAAGGATTTATCAAACAAACAGTTCTTTAATCCATCTTGAATTAACTGATTTATTATTCATAGGTTCCAAGTTTGGGAAACCTAATTAGTTAGCTATCAAAAATAATTAAACATGCTTACTACGCCAATTTGATTAACATCAAATATACAATAAGGAGAACTAGATTAATTTACATGCCTATTTATCTTTTAACCAAAAAATTATCAATTAATTTATGTTTACGTTCATTACCAATTTCCATCAAGAACGAACAACTAAACAAAGCAAGCATAGATATCATACTATCTAGCAAAACAAGAGGCAATAACATACGATCGATATCAATTTATTTATCCGATTCAAATATTTATTATGCCAATTACATTATCATATAGTGGGATAAAACATGATAATAATATAGTTGAATGTAAAAGAAAAGATAACCAATGAATCCCCTACCTCAAATGGTTCTTGACGTTCTTTATACGAGAACAAACCACACAACGGGTTATGATCCTCCAGTCACGACAACTGCATACACCTGAGGATGCCACGGTATGACCACACCAACCAAAACCCAAGAAAACTCCATTAGAAGCATGGAGATCACATGCTATTATATGGAAAGGAGAAACAGGAGAAGATGAATCCCAAAAGAATGATGATAAAACATACCTTATATCAAAGATTGATGGGTACTACTTGGTTGCATCAAAACAGAGCGGAATCAATCCTAGGAGGAATAAGGCATCCAAGAAAAATACTCATCTAGCACAGTTGAAAAATCAAGAGTCAATCTGCAATAAATCCTTGCTCAATGCTAGAGTTCTTGAAGCCCTCAGACAATTGTCTGTTGCAACTCAAGATTCTACTCTCTAATTGACATATTCTGGAAGTAACAACAATAATTCCAAAGGTCTTCATTAGACACTTCCTCATGAAGAATTGCTTCATGAAAATTCGGTCAATCACGAAGTATCATCTTCATATGAGAGCCACTATAACCCTCTGTGTGGTCAGAAGACCAAGGAGCAAGAGGTTTCATCTTTTTCTACAACCCACCATGGTGGTCCTTCCCATGATGATGAATTTAGCTATGAAATTCCTATCCATAGTAGTAATTCGCATTGCCTGTAAAATTCTTCAATGGAAAATGCAGTAATGAGAAATCCCTCTTATCTTGAGGCACTTGAAAATGCGAAGCCAATCATGTATAATGCCTTACAGCTAGCAGGTGAAGTACTTTCTCAATCATAAGATAGCCTGGGGTGTAGGTTATTATCCAAACCACCCATGGGTCATTCATCTTCTAATTTGACAAATGAATTCTCTACCAATTTTTTTAAATCTGATGAAGCAACAAAGAAGAACCATCTTTGGTCCAATCAGGTAGAAAAATCTTCATCAAATGAAAAAGAGGAAGTGCTAAATATGATAAAACAAATGGAGAAAGGTGAAATACCAGTCATGTTTTGGCCTTTGGCTGACTCTCAGTATGATATTCCAGAAACATTGACAGAAGATTGTATTCATGATATTCTTCTCAATATATGGAAAAATATTTGTCACTTAAAAGAGAAAATATTATCTTATGATGAATATAAAAACCATGTTAAGGTAATATAAGGGTTGAAACGACAAATTGACTTGGCATCTCTCTCAGCCTCCCAACATCCAAAGGTTTAAAAGCAGTAAAGAGCCCTTCAGTGTATATTCCTTGGATATAAAAAGGTTGCACCAGTTAATTACCAATGCCCCATCTGGTATTCATATCAGGGGATGGGGTGTTCATGGAGCATTGAATTTCACTGTGCTATCCAGCCAACAAATCCCACCAAAAGTGGTCTCATGTAATGTTATTTCTCATGGATGGAAACATCTAACTGGTTTTGTGTGTAATCAAAGTCCTGCTCAAGAACAGGCCTCAACTAGTTCTTCCCAAAGTCAGGCATATAAAGAACAAGTTGTTGAATTACTCTTGCATCAAGCAAATGAGAATATCGAACAGGCTTCTTGTTTAGACCATTCGCATCATCAAGTGACATAGGTGTTAGAAATAATCCAATGGTCATCTGAGCCAGGTGATTTTAGTGGATGTAGGATGATGCATTGGGCTAATTTCCGGACTAAAATCTGAAAAATCAGGAGAGCTTTTAAGAAAGTTTCAAATGTAGCAGCTCAAGAGCCACCTCAGCTTGCCAGACTGGGGACTCTTTTAATCCAACCCTTGGGATCAATAGACAGGATTCGAGGAGTTGAGCAGAAAACACAGGAACATCCCTAGTCCACTAGACTAGGGAATTTTTCAAATTCTCAATCTCTTCCTCAGCGAGATCCAATCTTCTCTTGATTATGAAAGAAGCCACAAGAGGAATGCAGAACTGAATTATCAGGAGATTCCCTCCAAATTATGGTTCATCGAGAAGTTCTTGAGGGATCAACCAAACAAAAGGCAATGTCTCATAAAGGACATGGAAGAAGGCAGTATCACAGAAGTGCTGACAGAAGGGCTACAATGCGTTATGCATCGATAAATGTCATCAATGTCATTGTCACTGATCCCCCTGAATATGAGGCTCAATCAGAGGAATCAGATGAAGAAGTTCTTGTTCAATAGGTTGTACACACAGAAACAAATGAAGGAGGTGTGTGTACTAGAAGACAGAGGGTTGCCCAGGGGCAAGACATTCCTTCAGGTAATTCCCTTCCATAATCCAGAAAGGAACATGCCAAGGAAAATGGTGAAAGTCGGGTTACATCCCACCCTACCTCTGAAGAAGTCCAATCACTCTCATTAGAGGAAAGGTTCGAACAGCAAGAAGAATAAATGAAGGAGTTAAGGTGGTCAAATATAGAACTACTTCAAGGTAGTCTTCCTCCTAAGCATGATGGAGTTAATCAATCAAGGGAATTTGTTGTACATGCTGGTATGGATCAATAATATCTCTGTTTACAAGTACACCCTCACAGGTCCAATCCTATGGGTCATACATGACAGTAACCACCAATACTACTATCAGTGGCAGTATCGGTCACCACACCCATCAAAACTCCAGTTATTGAACCTGCTCAAGTCCAAGCTCAACCAGATGTTTCTCAAAAATTAATGACTACCATTGAGTCATTAACAGCTCGTTTGGGAGCTATGGAAGGAAAATGTGCACAAGTTGTAACGACCTGAAATTTTGAATAAATCTTGTTTCCTAATTTTATGTGTTATTTTATTTTATTTTTATACTCAACAAAAATGTTTCATTTCATAACATGAGTATAATTAAAATGAGATTGTTGGGTTTTGACTGTTATATGACCATTGGTCAATATGACCGTTGGAAACTAAACGTTTTTATTTTGGTCTCTAAATACAAGTAATCTTGGTTAATTATTATAGAAAGAAGATTCGATGGCCTCACCCAGTAGTCTTGGACCGATCGAAGCCCATCTAACAGAACTTGGGAAGGAGGTATCACCACTGGGCTTTGCTCTGGACCAAACCCAAGCCAAACTTCATCGTGTGAAGCTAGAAAGGAATCGCCTTCGCGAGAAGTTCAACCTGATAGAAATTACTACTCGTGCGATGTTGGCCGAGCCTCCCTCAGATTTTCTCACCTTAGCACACCTTACACTTAGGTCCTATGCTGGCGTGATAAGGGGCTATTTAAGGAGACCATAACTGCCTTGTGTAATCCTTTGTTTTAAATAAAAATTGGGATTTCTTCTTATGATAATGTTTATGACTTTTCAAATGTCTGGATAAATAGAGTATGCATATTTTTGTGAATTATCGAGAAAGGATATTTTAAAAAATGTTTATGTAAACCTTAAATAATTAAAAATGTGTAATGATTTTTAAAAAATGGTCTTCTACAATTATGTTCAGTAAGAAATTTAGAGTCTAATAAGATCAACTTAATTTTTGATGAATAGTAAAGTATGAATAGTGATTTTATGCTTAGGATTAGTAATGTGACCAAATGGATTAGTAATCTCACTTAAAGAAAGTATTAATATAATCTAGGCACCTTGATTAAGTAATGTGATTCAATAAAATGGTTAAATAACGGTTTCATAAATTATTATTCAAGTATTAGTTTTTTCAGGTGAATAGTGTTTTTTAATTTAAAATTAAATTAAAAATATTTAAACAATTGTTTTTATAAAATGGATTTCATTTTTGAACTCAGAGCATCGATATTATGTTAAGGTAATTTTTGGGGTTTTTTCTGAAAAAAATGAATTTTCGGTGAATAGTGTATTTATTTAAAAAATAAATTAAAAATATTTAGAAAATTATTTTTATAAAATGGAGTTCATTTTTGAAATCAGATCATTTATATTTGGTTAAGGTGAAATTTTGGGATCTTTCTCAGAAAGTTGAATTTTCAGTGAATAGTAAAAATACAGTTTTAGGGTTTCGGTATGTTTAATGACATCATAACTGTGTCATGATGATATCATGAGATATTTTATGGGTTGGCCGACCAAAGGTGATGAATTGTTTTATGGGGGGACCCATGTGTCCTAACTCCATGGTAAATACCATGGGAGAGCACATGGTTTTGAGAAAACCACTTTTGAGGTGTCCCTTGGCCATTAATGCATTGTCTCCTCACTTTCCCTATAAATACCAAGCCATCCTCTCATCCATTTCGACTCCCCACTCTCCACCAACGAAGTTCTGGTCTCATTACCTCCCAAGGAGTCCTCCCAAGGTTCCCCCAAGCCTTAAAGGTCCCAACCTTTGAGTTTTAAGAGTTGCGTTTTAAGGTAAGGGATCTGACCTCTCTCTTTCTTTTCAAGTAATCTCTTTTATGTCATTTCTTTTATGCTTCATGATCTTATGTTGGAGGATGTTCTTTTATATTCCTCTTACTTCCCTTTTCATGTTCATATGATGGGAGGCCCCCTCTTACTCTCATTATTTCGTTTTATGAATGTTTAAGTGGTGCCATTAGGCTGCCGAAATTTTTGTAACGGATTCTTTCTCCCTTATCATTTTTCAAGATCTATTTTCATGTAAAGTCTTTCAAGTTCCTTTTTATTATGTTGGGGTATGATCTCTATATCTATCATACTGATCTTTTATGATCATATTATGAGAGACCCCATTTGATCTCTTCAATTCATTTTTATTGAAGTTTAAGTGGCGTCATTACGCTGCCGAATTTTTAAGGGATTCTTTCACCTTTCTCATTTTTCAAAGTTCTACTTTCATGTCAAGTCTTTCAAGTTCCTTTTTATTATGTTGGGGTATGATATCTATATCTATCATACTGATCTTCTATTTTCATATAATGAGAGACCCTATTTGATCTCTTCAATTCATTTTGTTGAAGTTTAAGTGGCGTCGTTAGGCTGCCGAATTTTTAAGGGATTCTTTCACCTTTCTCATTTTTCAAAGTTCTACATTCATTTCAAGTCTTTAAAGTTCCTTTTTTATTATTTTTGGGTATGATATCTATATCTATCATACTGATCTTCTATGTTCATATTATGAGAGAACCAATTTGATCTCTTCAATTCATTTTGTTGAAGTTTAAGTGACGTCGTTAGGCTGCCGAATTTTCATAAGAGAAATCTTATTTTTGTCTTCCCTCCATGTTTTTCATTTCATATGGTATGTATTTAAAATTTCATTACCATGTTCATATATTCTTTTTATTCTCTCCCTATAATGTTATATGGATCATTTATGTGTGGTTGACCCAGATCCCCTCTCTTTTCAATGTTTTCTAAAACCCTGAAACATAGTCGTTATGCTGCAGAATTTCCATCTCAAAATGTCTCTCTCTTTTTCTCAAATTCTTTTATTTTATTAAGTGAATACTCAAAGATCTTTCTTCTAAAGGGGTATTCACATATACACCAAAATGTTCTATTTTAAATTCTGGGATTTACATACTTGAGACCCACTTTCCTTTTCCATGGGTTTAAAGTGACATAAAGATCATGCCTTTAAAGTAGTTTTTAAAAACGTTATGATTATGAAATGAAACCCATTTCTTTTATTCTATATGGGTTATTTATGAAATGATTGATGATTATATATTTGGATCACATAAAATAAAGGCAAATTTAAGGGTGCTCCCTGATAGCACTCCAATTCATTGGGTAATGATGTAACCACTAGAGATTATAATTTTCACGATATCTTGGTGAATAACCTTGGTAATTTTCAAATGACACCTTGGGGATGGACCTTGGTGATATGTTCATGATTTTATATGTTAAATGATGTATCCACATCTTCAAGTTATGAAAAATGTTATTTTTATTATGATATATCTCATGATTTCTTTCTCATGCCTTAAAGTTCTTTTCATGACCTTATTGAAGTATCTCAAGTTCACATGTAAAATGTTTCTCTTGTTTCTCTTACTGGGCCTTCTGCTCACCCTTTCTTTTGATGTATGTCCCCAGGTTATGAGATGCAGTAATGAACCTAGGATGAACATGAGGAGAATCCTTTCAAGTGTTTAAGAAGAATGTTTTATGTTTTCATGTTTTAAGTTCCTGGTTTCCAAGACACTAAACCATAAAGATCCTCGGTTTTGTAAAATGTAATGAAAGTTTATGTGATAAAAAGGCACGATGCTATAGTTGGTATCAAAGGATGGTTTAGTTATTTGTGGAAATTAGGATATGAAAACTCTAGGATGAACCATATAGAAAAGTTTAAATATAGGAAATCTTCCTGGTATTTCGGTGAGTATTGAGTAAGGGGTTGCCAAGCAAATGCATCCCTGTCTGGATACGAGCAGGTAGAGTGGCTCTGGCACAGATGTACATAAGGGTAAAACCTGAAAACACCGCTTTGAGCTAGACTCGAACGGGAACTGGTACACGACAACGGGTCTTGCTGCACTCTTGGTTACGACACTCCCGGGGGATATGCTTTGGTAAATTCATAAGCTTAGTATGAACCATTATTAAAGGAACAAAGATAAAATAAAATAAAGATTCACATAAGAATATATGATCATGGATAACCTAGTTTGAAAACTAGGGGATCACAAGTTAGGGTATACTTTTATTCTACAAGTTATCCTTATATGCCTTAAGTTCCTTTTCATGATTATTGGTTAAGTATTTAAGCCTCTAATTATACTTTCTCTTCTTATTTAATGCTGGGAAATGGAAGAACATGTCCCAACAACCAATGTGATAGGAAATGCGACGATTTCCATATTAATATGACAGAGATGATTAGGGGATTAAAAGATGATTATTATTTTGGAATACGTTCACTATTTTGGGGACCCTATATGATCGAGGTAAATAGATTAATATGGTATTTTAATTGAGGAGTAAGGTTGACTTATATTTTGAAGAATTGATGAATTTAAGGTGGACTTATAGTAATTTAGGTTACTTATGGAAATGATTAACCTATATAGGGTAAAATATGTTTAGGTTAGCTACTTTTGTTATAAGATGTTAGGAGTGGTTGATGTGTTTTGGAGTTGAACAATGAAGTTTATTTTGGAAGACTATGTTATCAAATTCTTCTTGTATTTGGGTTTCAATCTTAGTTTGGTTTATTTTGAGGAATTTTAAGAACAGTTATTTATGGAATGGTCTATGATGAACTTTGGGTAGTACCATGGATCTTTGAAGATTTAAAAGTAGTTTCCATTCCTATGGGATTCTTTCTTTTTTGAACAGTTGTTTTATCTTACCCTTTCTGTTTTTGGGATAATGTTTAAAGGTAGAAGAAATTGATAGTTAATATTTTGTGGATTAAGTGACTCTCAAGAAGATGATTCTTGTGTTTTGATGAGACCAAGTGTTTTTCAATGCTCATCGTTTGGATAAAAGATTAGTTTTGGGTAGAAACTTATTAAAGGATGAAACTCTACATGAAGGTAGGTATATTTTCTTATGTTTTTGTTCTATGTAGTAAATGAATACCTCAAAATTATGAAAAGGAATGTAAAACAAAAACATTTTTGGTTTACGTTTCCTACTAGGTAATCAAAGACCGTTTACACACATCATAAGTTTGGGATTTTCTTATGGTTAACTTTCTCCTAATCATGTTTTCTATCACTCTCCCCCAGAACATGACCCTTTGTTTTCTCCTCCATGTCCATGTTTTCCTATATCGAATCCTAGTGTGGGTTAACTCGGGTGACCTTGGTACTTCCCTTTCTTTCTTTTAAAGTAATAGTTTTACTGACTACTTTTCTGATGTGGGACTTTCAATGAAATTTCAAAAACCAATTTTAAAAATTGCGAGGATGTAATTTCTTAAGGGGGGAAGATTGTAACGACCCGAAATTTTGAATAAATCTTGTTTCCTAATTTTATGTGTTATTTTATTTTATTTTTATACTCAACAAAAATGTTTCATTTGATAACATGAGTATAATTAAAATGAGACCGTTGGGTTTTGACTATTATATGATCATTGGTCAATATGATTGTTGGAAACTAAATGTTTTGATTTTTGTCTCTAAATACAAGTAATCTTGGTTAATTATTATAGAAAGAAGATTCGATGGCCTCACCCAGTAGTCTTGGACCGATCGAATCCCATCTAACAGAACTTGGGAAGGAGGTAGTACCACTGGGCTTTGCTCTGGACCAAACCCAAGCCGAACTTTATCGTGTGAAGCTAGAATGGAATCACCTTCGCGAGAAGTTCAACCTGATAGAAATTACTACTCATGCGATGTTGGCCGAGCCTCCCTTAGATTCTCTCACCTTAGCACACCTTACACTTAGGTCCTATGCTGGCGTGATAAGGGGATATTTAAGGAGACCATAACTGCCTTGTGTAATCCTTTGTTTTAAATAAAAATTGGGATTTCTTCTTATGATAATGTTTATGACTTTTCAAATGTCCGGATAAATATAGTATGCATATTTTTGGTGAATTATAGAGAAAGGATATTTTAAAAAATGTTTATGTAAACCTTAAATAATTAAAAATGTGTAATGATTTTCAAAAAATGGTCTTCTACAATTATGTTCAGTACGAAATTTAGAGTCTAATAAGATCAACTTAATTTTTTATGAATAGTAAATTATGAATAGTGATTTTATGCTTAGGATTAGTAATGTGACCAAATGGATTAGTAATCTCACTTAAAGAAAGTATTTATATAATCTAGGCACCTTGATTAAGTAATGTGATTCAATAAAATGGTTAAATAACGGTTTCATAAATTATTATTCAAGTATTAGTTTTTTCAGGTGAATAGTGTTTTTTAATTTAAAATTAAATTAAAAATATTTAGAAAATTCTTTTTATAAAATGGATTTCATTTTTGAACTCAGAGCATCGATATTATGTTAAGGTAATTTTTGGGGTTTTTTCTGAAAAAAATGAATTTTCGGTGAATAGTGTATTTATTTAAAAAATAAATTAAAAATATTTAGAAAATTATTTTTATAAAATGGAGTTCATTTTTGAAATCAGAGCATTGATATTTGGTTAAGGTGAAATTTTGGGATCTTTCTGAGAAAGTTGAATTTTCAGTGAATAGTAAAAATACAATTTTAGGGTTTCGGTATGTTTAATGACATCATAACTGTGTCATGATGATATCATGAGATATTTTATGGGTTGGCCAACCAAAGGTGATGAATTATTGTATGGGGGCCCCATGTTTCCTAAATCTATGAGAAATACCATGGGAGAGCACATGGTTTTGAGAAAACCACTTTTGAGGTGTCCCTTGGCCATTAATGCCTTGTCCCCTCACTTTCCCTATAAATACCAAGCCATCCTCTCATCCATTTCGACTCCCCACTCTCCCCCAACGAAGTTCTGGTCTCATTACCTCTCAAGGAGTCCTCCCAAGGTTCCCCCAAGCCCTCAAGGTCCCAACCTTTGTGTTTTAAGAGTTACGTTTTAAGGTAAGGGATCTGACCTCTCTCTTTCTTTTCAAGTAATATCTTTTATGTCATTTCTTTTAAGATCCATGATCTTATGTTAGAGTATGTTCTTTTATATTACTCTTACTTCCCTTTTCATGTTCATATTATGAGAGTCCCCCTCTTACTCTCATTATTTCGTTTTATGAATGTTTAAGTGGTGCAGTTAGGCTGCCGAAATTTTTGTAACGGATTCTTTCTCCCTTCTCATTTTTCAAGATCTATTTTCATGTAAAGTCTTTCAAGTTCCTTTTTATTATGTTTGGGTATGATCTCTATATCTATCATACTGATATTTTTTGATCATATGATGAGAGACCCCATTTGATCTCTTCAATTCATTTTTGTTGAAGTTTAAGTGGCGCTGTTATGCTGCCGAATTTTTAAGGGATTCTTTCACCTTTCTCATTTTTCAAAGTTCTACTTTCATGTCAAGTCTTTCAAGTTCCTTTTTATTATGTTGGGGTATGATATCTATATCTATCATACTGATATTCTATGTTCATATGATGAGAGACCCTATTTGATCTCTTAAATTCATTTTGTTGAAGTTTAAGTGGCGTCGTTAGGCTGCCGAATTTTTAAGGGATTCTTTCACCTTTCTCATTTTTCAAAGTTCTACTTTCATGTCAAGTCTTTCAAGTTCCTATTTATTATGTTGGGGTATGATCTCTATATCTATCATACTGATCTTCTATGTTCATATGATGAGATACCCTATTTGATCTCTTCAATTCATTTTGTTGAAGTTTAAGTGACGTCATTAGGCTGCTGAATTTTCATAAGAGAAATCTTATTTTTTTCTTCCCTCTATGTTTTTCATTTCATATGGTATGTCTTTAAAATTTCATTACCATGTTAATATATTCTTTATATTCTGTCCCTATACTGTTATATGGATCATTTATGTGTGGGTGACCCATGTCTCCTCTCTTTTCAATGTTTTCTAAAACCCCGAAATATAGTTGTTATGCAGTAGAATTTCCATCTCAAAATGTCTCTCTCTTTTTCTCAAATTCTTTTATTTTATTAAGTGAATACTCAAAGCTCTTTCTTCTAAAGGGGTATTTACATATACACCAAAATGTTCTATTTTAAATTCTGGGATTTACATACATGAGACCCACTTTCCTTTTCCATGGGTTTAAAGTGACATAAAGATCATGCCTTTAAAGTAGTTTTTAAAAACATTATGATTATGAAATGAAACTCATTTATTTTATTCTATATGGGTTATTTATGAAAGGATTGATGATTATATATGTGTCTCACATGATAATAAAGTCAAATTTAAGGGTGCTCCCTGATAACGCTCCAATTCATTGGGTAATGATGTAACCACTAGAGATTACAATTTTCATGATATCTTGGTGAATAACCTTGGTAATTTTCAAATGACACCTTGGGGATGGACCTTGGTGATATGTTCATGATTTTCTATGTTAAATTATGTATCCACATCTTCAAGTTATGAAAAATTTTATTTTTATTATGATGTAGCTCATGATTTCTTTCTTATGCCTTAAAGTTCTTTTCATGACCTTATTGAAGTATCTCAAGTTCACATGTAAAATGTTTCTCTTGTTTCCCTTACTGGGCCTTCTGCTCGCCCTTTCTTTTGATGTATGTCCCCAGGTTATGAGATGTAGTAATGAACCTAGGATGAACATGAGGAGAATCCTTTCAAGTGTTTAAGAAGAATGTTTTATGTTTTCATGTTTTAAGTTCCTGGTTTCCAAGACACTAAACCTTAAAGATCCTCGGTTTTGTAAAATGTAATGAAAGTTTATGTGATAAAAAGGCAGGATGCTATACAAGTTCAACCAGAAAATAGAGCTTACCATGAATTGGTGGATGCAATTCTTCCCCCATCAAATTTTGAGAATACCACATTCCCAATTTTTAATGGTTCAGGAGATCCAGAACAACACTTAACAAATTTTGTTTCTCGTTGTGATCCTATGATGGGAACTCCTCAACAACAATAAGTAGTTAAGATTAGATGTTTTGTGCAGTCATTACAAGGACCTACTTTTGTCTGGTATACAAGTTTGCAATCTCAGTCAATTACTGTGTGGGAATATCTTCATCAAAGATTTCTTCTTCAATTTAGCTCAACATTATCAAAGATGACAATTTTTTATCTTACCAATTGTAAGTAAAGGTAAAATGAAAGAGTTTAATATTTTATTGCTCATTGGAAGGGATTAACTTATTCCTTAAGTTTAGCATTCCCTCAAGAAGAGTTGCTTCCAATCTGTGTGGAAAATCTGCGTGATGAATTACACACACCGTTGATCCCTGTGAAATACACAGGAGGGTTTCAAGACATTACTTCAATCACTCAACAGATAGAAGACTCTCTTATAAAAACTAAGTCTAAAATTCATGTAATTCCATCAGTTCCAGGAAGGAGAATAGGGAAAGCAGAGACTGTTGCAGTTACACTTAAACAAGCACTTGTACCTACTTTCACTTCAAAACCTTCATCATATCGAACGACTCCACCTCCTGAGCATCAACAACAACATCTAACTCATCAAGATGATCAAAGAGATCAAAGGAGGAAACAGTTTGAGGATTTAAAGAACAAATTTTATTCTTTCTGGAATGAAAAAGTTCCTTGTTACTTCATCTCATCTCTGGAAAATAATTTGGTTCAGTTTCCAAAGCCCAAAAGGCCGAATAAGGAAGGAGATGAAGACCTCTACAACTATTTCACATTTAATAAAATGTTGGGGCATCCCATTCAGGAGTATTTTGTCTTTAAATACCTCCTACAAAAGATGGTAGACTCTGGAAAATTAAAACTGAAAGGTTCTTCAGCCCAGGTAGCATGTGTTACTGCTACTGATCCAGAAAAAGATGGTGAGTGGCATGAAGTAAAAAGTAAAAATGTGCAGAAATATGATGATTGGATGGTCAGGAAAATGATCAACTGAACTCATGACATTTTATGAACACAATTGAATCAACCAATTCTGTCTTCTGCTATGTCTGCCACAACAAAGCCCCCTTCATCAGAAGGAAAATCCTCAAAGAAGTAGTGTAATCTGAAGAAAGAAGAGCAGTCAGAAGAAGACGAGCTCGTGTCAAAGCCTAAGTTGTCTTTAACTCTGGAAGATTTTATGTCATCTGCTTCAAAAGCACAGGCACCACCCCACCAAATGGCACAGCATGAACTGGTTCATCAGGTAGAGTCTTCATCAGATGAAGAATTAATATTTGGTTCTGTTAACATGATTCATTTAACGAATACTTATGCCAATGACAGTTTCGATTATGATGAGCCTAATTTCCCTATATCTAACAGAGGAATTAGAGGAAGAGACAGAGGTCTAGGATATAGGGGAAGACGTGGATATTCTAGAAGCCACTATTTCAATCCTACCCCTGCTAGAACTGTATATGTGGCAGAAACTCATGACAAAGCCCTTCATCTTTCTCAATAGGAACAAGAAAGTTCTTCCACACATGGCAGATTCGGTCTTGATGTAGTTATTTTGGAAGACCAGTTAGAGGTCACACCTTCTTCCTCTCATCAAATAGATAGACCTATTCGGTCTAATCAACCGAGGCCAGGAGTGTTTCCAATTTTTACCCTGATATGGGATGCATCTACTGCCAGAGCATCAACTTCCAAGGCACCTGCAAAACCACATTTTCATGATGGGAAACGCAGACCTTTGGACCAAAAGTATGATGTCTTGAAACATTTGTCCCAAGTATCATCCAAGTTATAAATTCTGGATGCCTTGAATCTATCAAAAGATCTTCAGGAGGACCTTATTAAGGCTTTGTTAAGTCCTCAAGAATTTGAAACTGAAATTGTTACAGCTGAAGTCTACCTTATAGAGAATGATCCTACAGAATTCCATGTAGTGATATCTTTTATAGATGAAGATGAAGATGATGTTGTACATGGACATATCAGACCTTTGTATCTATCTAGAAAAGTCAATGACATAGACATCCAATGATCTTTCATTGATAATGGCTCAGGAGTCAACCTCATTTCTATTCGTACACTTTGTCGATTGGGCCTCACCGAATCTGATTTATCTCCTTCTACTTTGATGTTGCAAGGATATGATAAGAATGAACAAGAACCTCTAGGCAAGATTATACTCAGAATTCATTTTGGAGACCTTGTGTCTAATTCATATTTCATGGTTGTTCATCAGGACACAGCCTTCAACATTTTTCTTGGAATACCTTGGCAACATTAACATGTGGTCGTACCTTCGTCGTACCATCAATGTCTCAAATATTGTTTCAATGGTCAAATTGGGACATTGTATGGTGATAAGGCCCCATTCAAAACATGTGAATCTCAATACATTGAGGCAGAATTTTATCACATTGTGGGAAGGGAAAAACCCATGGCAAAGAAGGTCACCAAAATTAATGCTCCAAACAGTTTGGAAAAGATTCCAGTAAACCCATTCATACATGTGAGTACAGATTATGTGTTGCCTATCAGTCAAATTGACAGGATAGAACTAAATCCAAACACTCTTATGGAAACTTTCATAATGTCAATTACGACAATCAATCCAGACAGCATGGGAGAAATTTTTGATTCACCAAGCAATGATGAAATCTTAGATGGAGATGTCTTCATTTCATCTGCTGAAATATAGAAATTCTATACTTCATCAACCAGGTCAGAAGAAGTTATAACGATACCAAAGGAAAATAATGATGTCGATTCTCAATCCATCATCTCCTCTCTATTTCCCCAGGAAGACCCTTCATCATCAATAGGGTCAGAAATGACAGCCTCTTCTCCAAGATGTTCAAATTTTAACTTCTCCCCTGACCATGGAAATTCTACTTAGTCATATACTATGCAAGTAGAAATAGAATAAGTAACACATATTGGAGAAGAAGAGGAAGATCTCAGGGATGCTCCTCCATAATTTGAAGAGGGTATCTCTACTACTATGGATGAACTCATATAAATAAATCTAGGTATAAAAGAAGATCCATACCCCACTTTAATTAGTGCATCCATGACTCTTAAAGAGAAAAAAATGTATACTTCATTTCTAAAGAAAAATCGAGATGTATTTGCTTGGAATTATATAGAAATTCTAGGTCTTAATCCTGATATTTTCACTCATCATTTGGGTTTTCCAGAAGAACATCGAGGATTCAAGCAAGAAGCAAGAAGAACACACCCAACTTATGCCTCCAAAATTGAAGCTGAAGTTGATAATCTTATCAAGGATAACATTTTCAAAGAAGTTCAATATCCCAAATGGATGGCCAATATTGTCCCTATGAAAAAGAAGAATGGAAAAATTAGAGTTTTCATTGACTTCAGAGATCTTAATCAGAATTTTCCCAAGGATGATTTTTCAGTTCCAATCACAGAACTCTTAATTGATGAAACAGCTGGATACGAAGATCTTTCCTTCATGGATGGTTACTCTGGGTACAATCAAATATGAATGTCCCCAGAATATGAAGAGTCTACGACCTTCATAGCTCCTCAAGGTGTGTTTTTCTATCAGGTAATGCCCTTTGGCCTGAAGAATGCAGGTGCAACGTATCAACGTTCCATGCACCATATCTTCAAACCCTTTTTAGGGAAATTTGTTGAATGTTATGTGGATGATTTGGTGGTTAAATCCAGACAACGTTCTGATCACTTGGCTGATCTATAAATAATATTCAACAAACTTTGACAACACAATTTGAAGATGAACCCCTTGAAATGTGCTTTTGGGGTAACCTTAGGAAAATTTCTTGGCTTTGTTGTATGCCATCGTGGTATCGAAGTTGATCTTGAGAAGGAAAAATCAATCCTTGACATGTCACCTCCTAGAAATTTGAAGAAATTAAGAGGACTTCAAGGAAACTTGGCCTATATTCTTCTTTTCATTGCCAATTTGGTAGGCAAGTGTTTACCCTTCACCAGATTAATAAAGAAGGGAGTCACTTACCAGTGAACTGAAGAATGTCAAGAATCATTCGATATCCTCAAGAAATATCTCTTGAGTCCACTGGTATTAATGACACCTGTTGAAGGAAGACCACTTATTCTCTATGTGATAGCTTTAGAGCAATCATTGGGTGCCTTCCTTGCCCAAAAGAATGATACTGGGAATGAAAATAGCCTTTACTATCTCAGTCGGACTATGCTTAAGGCAGAAACTCAATATTCAAGTATTGAAAAGTGCTGCCTAGCATTAATCTTTGTAGTTCAGAAATTGAGACACTACCTACAACATCATGAGGTCCAATTGGTATCTCACAATAACCCGCTCAAATTTATCTGTAGTCATCCAATTCTTACAGGACGTCTGGAAAGGTAGGTAGTTATTTTGAAGTAGTTTTATATCCAGTATGTGTCTCAAAAGGCAATAAAGGGCTAATCTCTGGACGATTTCCTTACTGAACACCCATCTGTAGAAGATACATCTTTAAATATTGAAATTTCTGATGAGGAAGTCTTCTCTATTCAAGATAATCCTCAAACATGGGAAATGTACTTTGATGGTGCCTCCAGAAGTCCAATAGGGAAGAAAATGAAAGATCTTAAATTCAACAAAGTTGGGTTAGGAATCGTGCTTATTTCCCCAGAAAAGGCACCATTACCCTACTTCTTCTTATTGTTGGAAGGCGGTACAAACAATGAATCAGAATATCAAGCTCTCGTCGTAGGCTTGGAATTAGCACTTCAGGCATAGGTGAATCACTTAAAGGTAAAAGGTGATTCAGATTTGGTAATCAAACAAATCAATGGGGATTATGCCATCAGAAAGTAAGAGTCAATCCCTTTGTGTGATAATATTAGAGATTTAATGGTGGAATTTCCCTTAGAATCGACATTTTCTTATGTACCGAGATCACAAAATGCCCAAGATAATGCACTAGCTAATGTAGCCACAACCCTGGTAGATCCAAATCGTGACAAAACAATCATCAGTATTGCCCACCGTTGTGTAGTTTCACCTTTTTTTCAAATCAGAACAGAGTAAATCAATGAAATCAGTCCCATTTCTGAACCATATGGTCATACTAAAGGATAGATGACACCTATCAGGGAATACCTTCAAAATGGAACACTCCCACCTGATAGAGCTGGGAAAGAACAATTCCAGCGACCTGTGGTCAATTTTACTCTTTATGATAGCCCAGATCACCAAAAAAATCTCTACAAGAGAGGTTTTGATGGAATTCTCTTCAAATGTATTGATGGTTAAGAGACAATGGTTTTCATGAATGAATTACATGCAGGGGTTTATGGTGCCCACCAGTCTGGACATAGACTTTTTGGTCAAATTCGAAGGCTTGTATACTTTCGGCCTTCAATGATGAAAGATTAAGTTGATTTCACTAAGAAGTTCTACTATTTCCAAGTATGTTCCAACTTCATTCATAAACCCCCAGAGTTTCTTCATACGGATAAATACTCCTGGCCATTTGCTACATGGGGAATAGATGTAGTAGGACCCTATCCTCTGGCTACAGCTAAGTAGTTTAAGTATATTCTTACTGCTACTGACTTCTTTTCCAAATGGGCAGAGGTAATACCTCTCAAATAATTTAGTGCTAAAATAATTGTTAGATTTTTCATGTCTAACATCATTACCATATTTGGTGTTCCTCATACCATATTGACGGATAATGGCACCAACTTTTGTTCATCTGAAGTAAGAAAATTGTATCAATAATACAATATCAGATCCAAGCATTCATCTCGATATCATGCAACGGCCAATAGTCAAGTAGAGGATTTCAATAAGACTCTTTAAAACATACTTCAAAAGATGGTGGATAAAGATAATAATTCATGGCCTGATAAACTTTTTCATGCTCTATGGGCTTATCAAACTACCACCTGCACTACTACACAATCAAGTCCATATTCATTGGTATATGGTATGGAAGTAGTCTTTCCTATTAAAGTCTAATTACCTTCTCTTAGAGTTTCCATTTGTGATCAGTTATATATAGATGAACAATCTTAAAAGTGATTGTATGAATTGGAATGACTAGATGAAAAAATATTATGCACACTACACTATTTATAAGTCTATCAGAATAAAATAGCACGAGCTTTCAATAAAAAAGTTTGTCTTTGTTCATTCGTTTAAGGAGAATTGGTATTGGTCCTTAGAACCCCAATGATACTGATAAAGAAGCCTCCAAAGCTTGAGCCAAAGTGGGAAGGACCTTACTCAATACATAGGGTTTACTCCAATGGAGCTTATTCTTTAATCTCAATGGATGGAGAACTCATTACAACTCTAACCAATGCAAGATTCTTGAAGAAGTATTTTGTGTAATACAAATACACCTATTGTCCTTGTTACAGGACATTAAACTGCATAGTCCCCTCTATCGTCCAACATGACATTAAACTGTGTCCCTCTATCGTCCAACATGATGTTAAATTGTGCATCGTCTAAGATGCAAGATATTAAATTGCCAAGCACCCCATGTCTGTGACACATGACATTAAACTATGATCTCTGCATGAACAATTTTCTTTTAAACATTGTTTCCATGCGTGCCATAGGCAGCTAACCATTCATAAGCCCCACATCATCCTTCATGGTCACATCTTTCATGACACGATCATCATTTCTATTGCTGCTTCTTGTTTCTCACACCGAGCATGACTCATGTGAGCCTATAATAATCTTTGACCATGACATTTTCTTTGGGATAATAACCATGCTTAAGTCCCAACATCATCTTCAGGTCGCTATCCTCAAGTACACCCCGATCGTCAAATCCCTCTCAATTGAATTACGCAGACTTTGATCCTTGCCTCCTAGGTCGGGTACATAGGCAACCTTCTAAGGTTCAAGCCTGAAACCAATTTCTTCACATTGATTCACCTTCATTCCATACGATGTTGATTCGTGAAGTCCCTGTCAACTATCTTATTCATATCAATTCACTTTCATCCTACATGACGTTAAACTATGTATGTCCCATCGTCCTAGATATATAAAATTAAACTATATAGTCCCCCATTGTCCTTGCTGCATGACATTAAAATTCATAGCACTGGTCCATGCATATGACCTTAAACTATTTTTGAACCTTTTGTCTTGTATGATAATAAACTACAAAAATACCTGATACCCTCACTCGAGAGGAATCATTATTGACATGGTCTCTAACCATGTAATGTTTCAAGAACTACGTGTGGCTTGATTCTCATCCTTATGAGATACGTAGTGACACCCAAGTCTTTAATCTTGGGTCCATCTATAATTGCAATAAAGTCTTCTTTACCCCTCATATGTACGAACCAAATCTGTACAAAGGTTATTTCAAGAACTACGTGTAGCTTGATTCCCATCCTCATGGGATACGTAGGAATGCTCGAGCATTCCTCGATTCTAGCCCCGATCCTTTGGGCCTAACCCCAAACTCTACTTTTGGTCCCTTGGCTGAAAAGTCCCCCTGGGAGCACATGGTGTGATGTGAAACACCCTGGTCTTTATTTGCATCATATTTATAACAAATTCACGATGTGTCTCCCTCACTATGGTCCAAACTCTATGAACCTAAACTAATATCTTTCATACTCTCGTCATGCATGACGTTAAACTGTATTTCAAG
Source organism: Viscum album (assembly GCA_963277665.1). Lineage (NCBI taxonomy): Eukaryota > Viridiplantae > Streptophyta > Magnoliopsida > Santalales > Viscaceae > Viscum > Viscum album. Next base: position 128,205,385 of record OY728134.1, on the reverse strand, counting down.
AACTATGTGTGGATTGATTCTCATCCTAATGAGATACATAGTGACATCCAGAATTTCAATTCAGGACCCAGCCGCAACATTATTCAAATAATATTCATGATCTCCATAACCCTTTTCTTGACTTATGGTCACAAAATGTCTGATACCTGAGAGTTATTTTTCCTGACTATGCAGCGCATGCCCTTAGGTGGCCTTACATAAGTTGTCTACATAACGGACCTATCAATCCAAAAGAATGCTACTATTTAACTATGCAACTTATGCCTCAGTTGGCCCTACATAATTCAACCTCCATAACGGGTTTGTCAAGTAGTGGTAACTTCACTCTTAGGAGAATCCTCTTTTGTCCCTATTGGTCTTAACGATGATATGTAGGGATCTGCAAAAAAAACTTCCATCCTTAACATATTTGTTCCATACTCTTTTCCATGATCTAAAAATATTATGTTGTATAATGTTTCTATCTCTGGTTTTAGTCATATGATTTAAAACCACAGATACCTTTTTTCCTAAGTTTGGTTCAGACCTTCATAGAAGTCACAATCCTCCAGTTCTTTTACAATTTTTATTGGAACTATCCTCTCTATGTTCAAGTACCTTTCTCCATAAAGCAAACTATGTGATTTGGAAAATTTGAATCCCCATAAAACTTTCTTCAGATTTTAGCAATAGATAGTCCAATTTTTTAGAGTTCTTTTTCCTGACTATACAGCATGTGCCCTTAGGTGGACTTGCATAAGTTGTCTACATAACGGACCTATCAGCCAAAAGATGTTACTATTTGACTATGCAGCTTATGCCCCAGTTGGCCCTGCATAATTCAGCCCCCATAACGAGTTAGTCAAGTAGTGGTAACTTCATTCTTAGAAAAGACTTCCTCTAATTCCTTTTAGCTCTTTTCCAATGTCATTCCTTATATTCAAAATTTCTCAAGTCGTAGTTTATAATTTCCCCCTCCATACTTGAATATGGTAATATTTCTCCAAACAAATTATCAAGAATTGAGTCGATATCATCCATTTGGTCAAAGCTATTCGACCTTAAATATTAGCCTTTTTATAGTCCAACATGCATGACTTTAAACTGCCAATAACAAAAGACATGGTACTCACTAAATTGAGAACCTGTAAAGGGTAATCTGAACAAAAGTTGAGTCCCAGCTTGCTAGACATACATTTTGTATGATTTAGACAATATTGAGCAATTAAAAGATGCAAAGTTTGTGGGGTTGTTTATATAACCCTAGTAAAAAATAAAACTATGTTTACCAGGCCCATTGGCTTAGGTAAAAATAAAGAGCAATTATCATGATTGAAGATGAACTATTTTTCATTGATGAACAAAATTAGAAGAACATCCACATACCGGAGTCTCTTCTCTTTTCTTTCATAAATTACAGAAGACTTTCAAAATGATTTATCATCTGTTTCACAGCATACTGAGCTTTATCAGCAGCCACTTTAAGTTCATTTAATCGACTAGCTTCACTCTCTTCAGCTTGATGAAGTTTTTATTTGGAATCTTTGATGGATTTTATACCATCTTCTTGTACTTCTTCCAACAAATTATGAAGCTGGTCAAACTCCCCAGTAACAGCATCTAGCTCTTACTGAAGGTGAAACTACTGGACAATCTTCTCCTTGATCTTTTGCTTCAGCTCCTTCAGCTTTGCCGCATGATCAGCCTCAGCTCGGGACACTACAACCTTAAATTAACTAATATTGATTATCAATCTATCTTTGATCAGGTCTTGATGGCACCTTTGCTCTTGATCCCTCCATCAAATGACTTGTTTCACTGTGACATGTATTTCTTGATATCCAAAATCGCTAAGTCCCAGCATGATGAATAGGGATGAAAGTCTTGGAATTTTTGAAGGTAGCTCTTCAAGAGGCACCTCAGATATTATCTTCCATATATTTTTCCATGCCTTGAAATGTGAGAATTGGAGCGCATTTTTCACCTCTAGGTTTGATTCAGCATCGCTATCACAGGGAGGAAAATAGTTTATAATTAATTCACTTAAGGAAGTGCTCTGTTCTGCTCCTTCCCTGACCCTGGTTGCTTCACCTTCTGCTACTGTTTGGGCTGAGGCTGAGGCTTCACCTAAAGATCTAGCCATTGAAGTTGACAGCCCTATTTGGTCAATTGAAAGTATGGTTAATTTCAAAGGATAGTAAAATTTGATTGATTGTATTTCATGTTAAGTAATCCAAAAATATCATCATCTTTTACCTAACAGTAGATTAGAAACTTGTGAAGACTCCTCCCCATCTTTCCTAGCTTCAATAGGATTTTCAGGATGGGTTTCAGGAGGGTCTGTCATGTTAAGTTCCACCTGAGCCAGTGTTTCTACAATAATAGGGTTGACATCAATGTCTACACCCCTTTCAAGTGTTGTTGGATCAATAGTCTCTTTATATGGAACTATAAATTTCTAACCAAATAGGGTTAGAAGTGTAATAATGAGAAGATTATAAAGACAAATGATGAAACTCACATCCATTTGATTCTATAAATAGATCTCCAAAATCTTCTAAATCACATGGTAATTTAACATGATCTAAAATTTCTTCAAAGGACATGCCAAGTTTCATCATTTTATCTAATGATGTACCAGATCCCAGGTTAGTCTCACCAGTGAGATCACTCGGTATGTCTTCTTTGTGACTTTCATCTAGCAATCTCTAACCCCAAATAGCTTCTTCACAAACAGTTGTGGGGTCAGCTGTGGTGGTTTCCAAATGTTTTGGTGCATGTTTTGAACCTAAAACATCACATAATGGAAGTCATTTTTTGTCTCATTTGACGTTCTATGAAGTATTTTTAATTTACTAGAAGTCTTTTCTCTCCTAGCATCAAAAATAGGAGCGGTGTTGGAAAAAGACACTGGCTCATCTGATCTCTGTATTTCTTCAGGAACAGTTGTTTGAGCAGGAACTTGTGGCTATTCTCAAACACCCTCATTTGTACTCTGAGGATGGTCAATACTTTCCCTTAAAGGGGAAACTAAAGAAGCCCCTACAATCCCGAGAAGTTTGAGCACTTTTTCATAATTTAAGATTCATGACTACCAGAAAGACTTACCACTACTGATAAAGTATTTGACTATGGTCTTCTTTATTCGATGATTTTGCTTCTTGGATTTTTTGGGTGGACTAGCATCATAATCTCCAAAAATAGGTATTGGAGACAACAACGCCCTTTATAACTATTCATCCATGGCTTGCTATCCTAGAAATACTTTTCCCGACTCACGAGAAGATTCAGTGGCTCCAAGAGAAGTGCCACCAGGGCTATACCGTGGCGAAGGGATTTTAGTGGTTCTTTCCTTTACAAGCTGTAAGATGAAGAATATTATTTCCTTAAATAACAAATCTTTGATTAAATTAAAATTGAAAATCAAATATAAATATGAGAAAAAGGAAAACTTACATCTTTAGGAACCACGTAATCACGCCACTCTTCATCTAATGAAGGACCAATCCCCTTAGTGGTACCATGGTCCATCATTTCCTTCACCCGTTTGGTGATAGGAACTGACTTATCAGTGACATATATGAGTGTTTCCATCTATTTGATATAAAACCTCACTTCATTGGGGTTGTCCTCAAAACGGATGTCAGTGGAAGCCCAGAGATTCCCCACTCCAGGGATATGAAGCCCTTCACATAAGTCCATCCAGGCGGTTTCGGCATCACAATATAAACTCCACCATGTCCGGACGGCCTTTGGTCGTAAATATCCAGCATGTGCACCAGAAGGCCGCGAGGAGGGTCCTATAATATGGGACTTCAACTTCTTCCCAGCTCCTAAAATCACAGATAAAGGATAAGAAAATGAAACTTGTTTCTCTATAAAATAATGGAGACTAAATTGCCTCAATGATATAACTCACCATGAGTCGATGGAGTAGGTCTCTTGACTCTGGTAGGTGGATTATATCTGGCACGAGGCCACTTTGATGCATTTTGTGCCTCATCATCCCCATCTTGGGAATCCGGCGAATCATCCTCGGGTGAGGAACCCAGTGAATCAGCTCTGGGTGAGGAAAAATCACCTTCCAAATGAAAGGATTCTTTCCTAATATTTCTCTTCTTTGTCCTCACATGAGGGACCGGATGATTCAGTACCCCTTCAGGGTATGATGCTACCCAGCTCTCAGCATACCATGTAGTCAATCGACTTGTCGCTCCAACAGCTGGTAGATCAAATACTACCCCAGTCTTCTCCATAGATGTCAACAACCATAGTTGACGAGTAACCATCGAATGCTGCTCTAACCTAACATGCACCGAAGGGGATATGGTAATTTGTTGTAGACATTTTAATTGACATGAAAATATGTATGGAGCATAGGCCTCGCATATAATTTCTCCGTCAATCCTCGTGGCCAGTGTACCATCTCTACATGCCAGTATGTATGGCCTTAACTCCAGGATAGTTGTTCCATCATCAAAAAATCGCCCTGTTGGAATATTTCTATAAGGAAATAAGTAAAATTCCTTGAATATTCTCAGCCTTATTTTGATATCATAAGCATTGAGGGATAAGGGAGAAATTCCAGAAAATACCTGAACAGACGGCTGTAAAGAACTTCCAGGAACCTTTACCCCACTTTGTACAGCATATGTCCCAAAGTGAGTGGTGATCCATCCCCATAAAACTATGAATGGTCCCACTATTCTTATAGGATACTAATCCATATAAACGTGAAGTAATCTCCTATGAATCTTTTTCAAAACTGGGGTGGCTAACCCAACCATCTTCCTTTCATCCAGCTTGGCTGCAATGACAAAGGTCCCTGGCCTCACACCTCCTTTCAAATCCCGAACTATTAAAAGGTAAACACTAAGCCACAAGTCCAAAAATCCTGTCAGACGGGTCATCGCTGGAATTTTCTGGTTCACTTCATACCCCCACCTATCAAACTCTCCTGCTTCCAAAATTGGCCAAAATGTTCCCGGATCACCCCTCTTTGTTGCTCTATGGAAACTAGTAGGACGAGTGCAGGAAGGTCCCTCCTCTTTATTTTTAATAAGAAACATGTCCATCCACTCCTATGGATGGATATCTTTTTTGGAGTGGGTTTTTGTGGTGTTGGTATTCTTAATCTTGTGAAAAAATTTCATTAAATCTCAAGCCAAAGCCAGAGTATTCTTCAAATCATTCTAGGTCACCTTGGGGGGGATGAATTCATCATACATATCTCCCAAAATTGGAGCCCCTGAAATATTATAGACATCCCAAAAACTGATTCCTACTTCTCCGTGAGTCAGATGGAAAGAATTCATTTCTGGGCTCCAATGACTGATTAACTCCGACACAAAACTGTCATTCTTGTAGACATATGTCTGCCCAGCCTAGATAGCTTCATATATTGCAGCTCCCTTCAGATCATCAAAAAACTCTACACAGGTTTGTTGCACCCAATATTCCCACATCCAAGTTAGCTTCACACCTCCTCCAGGATGGAAATCCCAACTCTTGTTCCATCCCTTAGATTGGTCCATCTTAGAATTTCAAAAAATAGAGGGATAGAAATTTGGCTGAAGCTCAGGCTTGTGAGGCTTCAAATTTGGGGCACATGGGCTATGATGCATTATAAATGCCTTCTCTACTATTCCAGCATTGGTAAATAATCCTACAACTGATACATTTTCCGAAGATAAATTAGTGTAAGTCTGAAACTAGGAATGAGTAATATAATTATTTTCCTTAGGAACGTTGACTCCTTGAAGATGACCATGGCCATATAAAGGCAAGTAGATGCTCTGTGGGAAATTGGCATGATATTTCTTCATGTACTTAGCTAAATCTGGGAGAGTGATGTCACAGATAACATAATAATCATGGTTGAAAACATTCATCATGTCATCTATTCTCTTGTTGGACAACTCATCAACTGATCCAATTCTTCTAGGAGCCATTGAATCTTCACAAAGATCAAATAGAAAAACCTTAACGTGACAAAAATCCAAAAGACCGAAAACCGAAAACAGAAGCACCTGCGCGACGAGAGCTCGAGTTGTTGGAAGTTAAATGATTTTGCATGGGATTGAGCCTGTATATATAGGCGATCCAGAAAACCTGCACACCATACTTTCACGCCTCAACATCTATGCACCAAACTTGCGTGCCACAGACCTTTGGTTCTTCGGATTTACCTCAGAGACGAATCCTCTTTCCTTTTCAGATCCAACTCTGAGGGGGGACTTTTGTTGATGCTCCTTTCCATCACAGAGTCTAATGAATGGTAAAGGGGAATACCTTTAGCACAAAGAGGGCCACCCTTTGAAGAACATCAAAAATTGACAAAGGCATGGACTAGGAACCCATTTGGAGGGAGTCACGCAAGTTTCCTGCGCGCCGTGCAAGTCACTTGCAGGCCCTATTCTTTTTTTTTCTCCCAAGGTGCACGGTGGCCTATAAATAACCCCTGTGGGACCCCCATTTCAGAGACGAATTTTCCAAAACTCAGATTCAAGCTCTGGTCACCCAAGTCTTCAATTCAACTCTTCCAAAAGCATCTAAGGTAACTTTTTACCTATAATGGAAGACTTGAAGGAGTAGGATAAGGCCTAAGTGTTTAGGATTCATCAACACTTGTGCGCCTAAGTGTCCAGACCTCCTTAAAAGTGGAAACACTTGTGCACCGCCCTACCCTTTCAATGAAACTTGTGTGCCTCCATTTTGGAAACATCTTAGGATAATACTAAAGGTTTGAGTTAAGTCTTGCCCAAGTATTACCCTATAGATTCTTCATCACCCAGGTGAACCCATGCTGCGCAAGTACACTTGCGCGGCCAATATTTGTGCACCAAATGATTTGAACGGCTATACTTGCGCGCCAACTTTATTTGTGTGCCTCTCTCTCATTCACCTCTCCTCTTCAAGATATTATCCCTCGAACACCTTTTCAAAGACATTTATGGCATGGTTCCTTTGTTGGCTTCCTTATCTAAAAGGAATTCTGTGAGAACCTCTCCTAAAACCACATGACTTACAAGCTTTATGTCACCACGGTTAGAGGTTTCCTATATAACCTCATCCTTTAAGATGAGAAGATCATTTGATTTTGGGCCTCCTTCTCAGGATTAAGCCCCAAGTTACAAGTCCCCTTAACCTAGGCCTCCTTCTTAGGAGTAAGGCCCAGTCATATTTTCCTTAAACATTGGGAATCCTCCTCAAGAGTAAGCCCCAATCTTAATTTCTTTTGATTTGGGCTTCCTTCTCAGGAATAAACCCCAATCATAAGTCCCTCTTAATTTGGGATTCCTTTTCAGGAGTAAGCCCTAGGTTAAAACTCCAAATCTCTATAAAGTACAAATAACTTTATGGACCATGCTCCTGGGCTTCTTTCCTAAGTCCTGGTCTTTATTTACTTGGGTCATCATACATACGTAGGCCCCAAATCATTTCTCATAACTGCATATTTCATGGCACCATCGTCAAGTTTATTGATACCTGTTGTTTCTCACACCGAGCATGACTCACGTGATCTTAGAGTGTAAAAATAATCATGACATCTCTTTTTGGGCCATTAACCATGTAAAAACCCCATATTTATTTACCTGAACTATGTGGAATTTGATCTCTACCTTAAAAGTAGAGTACATAGGAAGCCTTTATAAGGTTCAAGTTCATCTTTCATTAATTCTTTTCTATCCCATATGACGTTAAACTATATCCTTATTATCAAACTATGCGGGTTCTGATTCCTTTTTAATAAGGATATGTAGGTATCCTATCTAAGGGTACGATCCCAACTCTGAAATAATTCCTGTCTTTTTGAATGACAATAAACTACAAGTGCCCCACTGAGTGGCTTTAAAACCAGTATGGTTATCATAATGACCAAGATATTTCTATATAATGTATTGAAGGATACCATTGACTAAGAATATCTAATACATACGGATGATTCTCCATCAATGAATAACCTCAAATACATATAAAAGATTCTCTAAATCCCATACATATCAATCATTGATTTCTAAATCTAAAAGAAAACACATTTTCATACTTGGTGAATTAATAAGGATTCGTGAACATAACTTAAATCTATAATAGATTCCTGGAGTAGGTAATAATTCCCCCCAAAAATGTGTGATGAGCCTGACCTCCCATCCTCTCGACCAATGAAAATTCTTAAGCCTCATCAGTCCACAACTAATGAGCACATGCCTTTGGAAAGTAGGTCCAAATGGATATAGAATCATTGGATGTTTCCAGTTCTACAAATAACCCATTAGAAACCGATTGGAAAGTTTGAACCTTAAACAAACAAGGTCATCCCCATTTCTAGAAGAAACGGTGTCGCATAGCCAATAAAGGTTTTGTGGAGATGTGTGAGCATTTCATGGACAATTCCATTTGTTTTTTCTTATGGAGTCAAAGGGGGGCACAAGGTCACCTTGACATGTTTGAGGCTCTTTGTGAGATAAGAATGACATGTTAGAAGTATTTTTCAAGATGATGTGGACATGCCGTCAGGTTCTTAGAGTGTCTTGTGGAACACCAGGGGTGTGTCGTGTGATATTTATTACTGCAAGAGGCTCACACCTCCTCTAATTTTTATTTCCTTTATTTTATTCTACAAATTCCTAGGGTTTCATGAGTTTTATTGAGCGTTGTTGAGGAAAATCACTCTCCCCATTGGTGATGTGTCGCGCGAGTTTTATGACCATGGTAGGATCCCTACTTTTGGATATTTTCTACCTATTTTCAAATTATTTTTGGAATGTTTTTTTGGGCATACACCAGTTGAAAATTCACATGTGCTGGGGGTGCTTGACTGGCATCCATCGCGCGAACACTGATTGTATGGGGTGCCTTCATGAGAGCAGAAGGGCTTGTTGAAAGGGGATTTGTGGGATATTCTATAGGTTATTCTCTATGCATGATTATTTTTATGACCTACTATTAGTCATGTGATCATGTGTATCATGGAAGTTCATACAATCCATGTGATCATGGACAACTTCTTCTTCCTTTGCTTTTTAGGGAAAATAATACTCACATTTAGGTATTTATTCCTTTTTGAATTTTATGATACTCATTTGGGAGGGAATCAACAACTATATATTACAAATCCTTCTCTATTATAGGGTATTGTAAGCATGGGCGCACTAACCAACATTTTCTTCAATTCTTTGAAATTATCCTAACATTCATTTGTCCACAAGAACTTAAACCCCCTTCTGAGTCAACTTTGTGAGTGTATTATATGTTCATGAGAAATATCTTAAAAATAATTGATAGTATCCAACCAATCCAAGAAAAATATGAATCTCAGTTATTGTTGTTAGTATATTCCATTGCTCAATAACTTATTTCTTTGAAGGATTCACCAATATACCCTCACTTAGAATTATATAACCCAAGAATGAGACTTTTTTCATCCAAAATTCACACTTGGTAAATTTATAATATAGTTTCTACATCCTCATGGTTATCATCACAATCCTCAAATTAATTAATTTTATTCCTTAATTTTAGAATATATAAGAATTTCATCAATAAATACTATCACAAACGGATCAAGGTAATCTCTAAAGTCTCTATTAATTGAATCCATAAAGATAGCAGGATTATTGATAAGTCCAAATGGAATTATTATAAATTCATAATGATCGTACCTTGTATGGAAACCTCTCTTGGGTATATCCTCCTTCTTGACACTTAGCTAATGATATCCATATTGAAGATAAATCTTGAAAAAATATTTATCTTCTCATAGTTGATCAAATAGATCATCAATACAGGGTAGAGGATGCTTTTTCTTGATAGTGATCTTTTTAAGTTACTAATAATCAATGTAAAGATGCATTGACCCATCTTTCTTCTTAACAAAAAGAATAGGTTCAACACATGGTAAAGCTATAAGATGAATGAATCAATTGTCTAGATTCTATTGGGGTTTATTCTTAAATTCTTTCAACACAATTAGGGATATTCTATATGGAGGCTTTAAAATAGGCATAGCACCATGTATGAGTATATTGGAAACTCAAATTCACGGTTTGGCGGAAGACTAGGAAACTATTCTGGAAAGTCATCAATAAAATCTCATATAATAGGAATATCCTTAATGTTGATTTTATCCTAAACTTTATGAGATAAATATTATTCAGGAATATAAATTAAAACCCATATGATATAAGTGATTCCATTGGGTGTTTAGGTTCATCATCACACAAATAGATGATCATAGGTTGATTCGGAATATCGAATGTAACTTACCTTCCTTGAAAATTGATATGGGATCTATATTGATAGATCTGATCCATTCCCAAAATTACATCAATTTCAACTAGAGTAAGAATAATAATGTTTCTAAGAATCACATTTCCACAAAATTCTATTAGATAGGATTTATATAATTAAGATGTGGTCATCTTACCATTAATATTTTTCACTTCCAACATGATATCTAATCATTGAGGTGGTAATGTGATACCCTTATAAAATTCCTCAGATATAAAAGATTGGTTAGAACCTAAATCAAATAAAACATTTGAAATTTTAGAGTAAATAATGATTTTACCTTTCACCACATCATTAGGAACTCCTACTTCTGCTATAGTAATTACATAAACTTAGCTTTCTCCCCATGGATTATTTTGTGGTAATTTCTTTTGATGCTTGGGATATTAGATTGAATAATTTCCCATAAATTTATAGGTGAATCACTGCATAGAAGTGGTTTTTTTATTTACCTTGCATTAAAGAGACTTATATCCCCTTTCTACACACTTAAAATAGAGTACATTTCCCATTAAGAAAGTACTTAGGCATTTCTTTCCACAATTATCACATGTTGGAAATATCGTCCTCCATTTATTCTTCTTTGAAACATTCCTTTCTCCCTAGTTCTTATTTTACCTCTTCATTTCTTGACTTCTCTTGAATATATAAGACCTAGAAAATTATTTTTCTATCTTTATGGAACTTGAAACTATATCATCTTATGATTAAAATGTTTTAGAAACTAGTTCCCTTTGAAGACTTGGTTTAATCCTGTTAAAGAAATGGTCAATCTTGCTTTCTGGATGACATATGTAGTATATAGCATGCTTGGAAAATCTTATAAATTTATCCTCATACTTTTCATACCCTTTTCTTCCTCCTACTTTAAAGTGAGGAACTTCCTCTCCATTTTAGCTCATTATTCCCAAGGGAAGTATTTCTCAAATAACATCACTTTAAAAGTTCTCTATTCCATTTTTTCTATTTCTTAAATCTCTTTAGTATTCTAGATCAATTTCCATTATTTATTGATATATCCTTTCAAATAATACACTAGCATAATAAACTTTTCTCTTTTATTACAAACCAAATTGATGAATATATTTTTGAGATACTTAATCTACTATTTATCTAACAATGGATTATTAGTTACATTAAAATATGGAGGCTTATGTTGCATGAAGTGATCCAACATAGGTGACTCATGATATGGAACAATATATTTTTCTATATAGGAAAGGTTATTTTTCATAACCAGAGTCAGCTACCCTAATATGGTCATGATCTACTCAGTTCTAACACTATTTGTATTATATTATTTAGTAGGAAAATCCATACATTGTATTTGGATATTTATTCCATTTCTTTTGTTAAGCTCCATCACTAAATAATGGAACACACTGAGCTTGCTTATAATCATCATGAATATTGATATATACAAAAAAATATATCTATAATGGTAAAAGTTATCAATTTCTATAAGGTATTATCATAATTCTCATGTTAGTAATGTTCATTTAAAATACTTTTCCCAAGATTCCTACTCAACTTACTATAATACCATTTGTAGAAACCCCAACTCTAATTAGTTATATATGGTGTTTACTTTATTACATTGGTATAAGATACAAGGAATCTCACTGTAAAAAATCGATTATATTTTCCTTCTTAGAAAACTATATACATACATGATTCCCATATTAAATTGGAAATATAAAATAAAGCATAGTATAGAAAACATTATTACATATTTAATATTATTCATAATATCCTTATTCAAATCTTGGGTAAAGTAAAACAAATAAGGGGTGAGCTCAAATGTTCATTAAGGGTTATATACAGTGGGATTTGTCATGACTAAATAAGGAATAATCAACATGGAAGAGTGGATAATCAAAACACATTCCATTCAACCAACAATTGAGTTCAATAAGTATCCATGGATCATAAAAAATTCATGGATAAAAAACTAAATTTCTAATAAAGGAAATTCATAATTGTGTACATTCATGATGAATTCCTCTCAACCAAGATATCATAAATCTTACCATCATGGTCTCTTAACCAAGACATAATTCTTAATAAATGTATAAGTCTAAAAAATACACATATAATATGTCATATTGTGTTTTTTTTCACATGATACCTATCGATGAAATATGGGACTATCTATAACTGGGCCCCACCCGTTACTGCCACATCCTAAGAATTCATTATATTTTGAATGATCAATACCATTCATTCTCGAAATTTCTTATAAGTCAGAAATTGTCCATATTTAATCAAGAATATAAAATATCAATACTTTATCATCATAAAGCGTCTAGAGAAAAAATAAATATGCAATCATTGGACCGTATCCTCAATAATATCAATGGGTGTCGTCGTAGTTGGAAATATCTTTAAAAGATGACTAGAATATTTATTGTAGAAAATACTCTTTTCACTTTGAAATCACTTATTAAAATCTAAAAATTTCTCAAATATTAAAGAAAACATTTTATTTGAAAATAAACTTGGAAAATTTTAAAGGAATCATCAAAAAAATTAGTGGTCATAACAGTGGGAAATTATGTTCTTACTATTTATGTTAAAAAAGATTCCTTTTACATTTTTTGTAAAAATAAAAAGTACCTCATTTGAAAAATGAAAAGAATAATCCTTTCTAAAATACTTTGTAAAAATCTAATAATGGGAAAAAATAATTTAAACAATTTAAGGGGGATATTAAAAATATTCCTGAAAGTATTTTTAGAAAACATAGACATGTAATAAAAATATTTTAAACTAAAAAGGAAATAAAGGTTTTTTTATTTAAAACTCTCCCAATATTTTTAAGTACCCAAGAGAGGAAAATGGAACTATTACTTGAAAATTTAATGAATAAACATAGGATAATAAAATGAAAGGGTTTTATCATATAAGTATCATATAATTTTCCTCAATGGAAATTCATATATAAATAATCCCGAAATAAAATGAGATTGTAAAAGAAATCTCTTACCTCAAGTTTGAATTTCATCATAAGTGATTTTAACCAATTTTATAATAAATTTATATTTATTATAATTCTACAAAATATTTATTCACATACTTATAATATCATATATGATCCACTTATAACATTTCAACACCCATTTATTAATAATTCCTTATTAAAATCATTATTTTCGGGTATTAATTGTCTCATTTTTCATGAGAACTTCAGTTTGTTAGTTATTGTCCTTATTATTTGATCATGGTTCCATTATCTACATAATTTTAATCATAATATAAATATCATATATATTCATTATATATATATTTTTAAATTCATCTATAAAAGGTAGATATAGAAAAAATGAATTGCATATTTTATGGAGATAGTAGGTCGTATGTATGCATAAATGTTGTTTTCAATTTTTTACAGATGGAAAGAAAGAATGGAAAATCATAATTCACCCTTAAAGAATCATTATTTTATCATATATATCATATATATTCATTAAATCTATCCTTATTACCATCCATATAAACCAGAAACAAAAAAATCACATCACTTTATGGAGGTGGTAGTCCACACATATGCACATGTGACGTTATCATTTTACAATGGATGTGAATGTAAGAAGGTATATATGATATTATAATTCTAGAAGAATTTTTAAGGACCTATGTTTTTCTAAACTATAAAATTCATCATAAATTTGATTTTTTTTCTTTTAGATGCTTGTAAGGGGTAAAATAGTCATTTTCCTCTAGAAGGAGATATTAGATAATTTTTATGACCACTTTGTTGGTCTCAGAATAGGGTTTTTTTCCTAAGATAAGTGTTTAGTGTAATTCCCAAATGTTCAAATTTTCATGGAATAATTAATATTTAATATTTAATTAATTAATTATTGATTTATTCACACATGTTCGTTTGGCTATATATTTTGAATATAGTATTAGGTTGAGATTATATCTCCATCGTAGAGTCTTTAATGGTGGTTTTTTTCTAGGTGAGGCATAAACTCATGTCGAGTTTCGAGGTTGGGCCTGAGCACCTTTTTCTTTTCTTTTCTTCCTTTTCTTTTTCCTTTTTATTTTCTATTTTCTCCTCTAGATTTCTGCATGCACCCACTATGGGATTCCTTCACTACAACTGAGAAAGTAGATATAGAGATAGTGCGGGAGGGAGGTAGAGAGGAAGGGAGGTAATGTTGTGGAGCTCGGGAGGATCCAGATCACCAGGTGATAGTAATAGATCATGAAAATGAGTGAAGATTCGGCTTATTCCACCCAACAGTAGTCCATTTTTAAGTTTATATCATAGATACCCATATATTTACTTCTTTATAGATTTAATTCCCTATTATGACTGCTTAAGATTTCTTGAGGGTCAATTTATAGCCTTTGGGGAGAGAAACGGGGTTTCAAGCTGATTTGATGGGTTTCTTGTTCGAAAATCCCTATCACACGACATGTAGTTCAAGAATACTCACTGTGTGTTATTCCCATTTGGGGAAGATGATATTTTTAGAAGTACACATCATGTATATGGAATACATGTCATGTACCTGTAATCAGCCATATAGTCGAGTACCTAGCCAGATATCCTGTGTAGGGACACTTGGTTGTGTGAAGTACATGGCCATACCTCGGGTGGGCTACAAGACATATAGAAGTATATATCCAGAAAGAATAAATGTCCATTCCATGTGAGGTACACAGGCAGGTACCCTATGTAGGCTACATGCCATGTACATGGTCTACATTCCATGTCTGGCTAAAGTACATGTCCAAGTGAGACTTTGAGGGTACACATCATGTACTTGGGTATACACATCATGTACTCCTCCCTTGCTACCCTTTTTAGGGTTTTCCCTATTTTATTATAGGGATTTGTAATTTGACACATGAGTATTCCATTTTGAGTACCTTTATGTATATATCATGATGGTGAAAAACTTGAGGTGATTTGAAGACTCCTAGGAGGTGTTTCAGGATTTTTACTAAATGGATAGGTTTTCCATTTGGTAATTAAATCCAGCTATCTTCTAATAGTGATAACAATAATCTGAGGTTGTCCATGAGATATCAATTTAGATTGGTATTAAAATAATTTTCCTTTTGGTCCAAGAGGTCATCTTATCTTTTAACCTAGAGAATCCCATATAGGATACCTCTACCTTACTATTATTTCCGAGGGTCCCCTCTGGGATGCCTTCACTTACATTCTGACCTAGGGAATCCCATGTATGATCCCTTTACCTATTTACTATTTTTCAGGATCACATGTAGTAGGCATATACCTACCTACATTATTATTGAGAGTCCCATGTAGGATGGTTCTTCCTATATACCATTTTTTAGGATCATGAGTAGGATGCCTCTTCTGTATCATGACTTAGGAGACCCAGTGGGTACCTGAATGTTTGACCAACCATGATCTAGTATGTTGGGTTTGGGTAGATATGGTAGAAAGTTTCACCTTATAACCCATATTGAACATGTAAGTTGTGAGGTTGTGGTAGTGGTGGTGGGTTTAGGCATTCAGCCACCCTCACACTCTTTTTATACATTTACATGGTTAATCATGACGTAGTTATGATTTCTAGAGGTTATTCTTGGTTCTTGGATGAAGAGCCTGACACAATGTGATATTTGATTTGTAATGCCCAGACGTACTTCTTGGTATCCGTCTTATATGCCTATTAATTTATTGGGATACCCAAAAATACTTTTCGATGTCTAGATTCTAATCCAATTTAAGGTTTGTTATATTATTGGGATACCTAGAGGTGCTTCCTAGGGTCCAGATTCTGAGCCTTTTTATTTTTTATTATATTGTTGGGATACCCATACATTCTTCCTAGGATTCAGATTATGAGATATACTCAAGGATGATTATTCTCTCCTAGGAAATGGGGATGATTATGCTCACCTTGGTCAATTACTTGACTTCAGTGTTGGACATGGAGCTCTGCATCATTGATGCACTCTAGGGTGATTACACTCTCCAAAGAAACACCTAGGATGCTCCCTATGGTTGATTGGATACACCATTATATTACTAAACTTTCTAGACTTTATTGGTAGTCAGCCATTGAGCTATTTATATGAACGGATGTTGAGGATGTAATTGGATCTGGAGAGCATTAATTTTACTAATCGCCTAAGGGTCGGCCCCCATAGGGATTATCTAAGTCGCAATGTCATGACCACCTATGGACCAGGACCTAGGGATCAAACATCAAACTGGATTTACATGTATTGAGTGGTATAACATCCAAATCAGTGAATATTTAAAATATGTTAAAATACTACCTGTAATCATTTATTATAGTGATTGTATGAGCTTATGGGTGAACCTGGTGTTATGACATGTATCCCCTATAGTGATGTAGTTTTCTTAGAGATATTTTTGGTGCTATTCAAAGTAGGTATTGTCGATTGGGATTAAGAACCTGATGATTGACTTAATTATACATGGCTTGATTGGTATGATGTCAAGCTCTATCCCTAGTCACAGGATATCCAGTTGATTGTAATTACAAACTCAAAGATCAATTTTGTTTTGGTTCATGTTATTTTTCACCTTACTTATATAAATACACACATGTGTGTGTGTGTGTGTGTGTCTGGGGATATATATATACATATATACTTATATATATAATGGCATTTTGTCTAGATGATCGGGGTAATAGACCCAAGGATTTGTTGTAGACTTACTTCTTTTATGATATTTATTGCCTTATTTATTATTCCAGTTGTGTATCGACTAGGCTGGGCATATTTCATAAGCATTCACTTATGACTATAGATTTATAGGTTCATTATTGGGTGTCCTAATAAGATTATTTCTCACCCTTATACATGCACCGCAGTGTGCATGCAGACCTTATGTATTCTTTTCAGGTTGAACACAAATTTCATGATGGATAGGTTTAATGCCTAGGGTTTCATGGTATATTGGAGCTACTCATGTGGATTATGTTGATCAGGCTAGAGTTACTTGGCAGTTTCTTGGATACCTAGTATGTGGTATGGCATAGAGTTGTAGTAGAGCCCTATGATTTTATCTGGTTTCTTTATGTACTCTTGTATATGTGATCAGCCCGGTGGGTGATGAGTGTTGTATGCATGATATTGTTGTCTGAGCCTTTACTGTATTTCATTATTTATTACAGCATGCTTCTATTTATGTATATTTACTGCTTCCACACTCTGATTATTTACAAATATGGATGATTCTTGGTTATTTATAGTGTTTTCTTACTTTTATAAAAGGTAATAGTCTCCCCATTATCACACCTTAGGACCTCGCTACTAGTCGATAGCCTTGGGCATACGGGGAGGCGCACTTAGGCCTTATGGTGAACTGGCTTGAGGCACTAGATTAATGGCATCTGATCCAGGACCTTACAAATTGGTATTATAGCTATTCTTTTCCTATTATATTACTATTTGGTATATGGTATACATAATTATTAGAAATGTGCTGGAACTTGTGATGGATATCGGACTGGTGTGTCAATAACACCTATTCTGGTGAGAATTCATGGTTGTCAGGTATATTAGATTATTGTTATTAATATGATATTTTATAATTTTATATGATTTTCACTTCAAGTAACATGCATGCTGTATAGATTTTATGATTTATTATGGACTTATGGATCTTGAACCATTTGATAGAGGCCAAAAATTGATTTTGACTCTTGGACGGAAAAGTCATGAGGTGTCTCAGGCATCATATTTGGTACATAGAATTCACATTTTGTAGGCCTGATAATGTGTGATTTTACTGATTATAGAGGCCAATTGTTTCAAGTTTCAATAGCCACCAAAATGGTGTTTTCACATATAGGTTCTTGGTGGAATTCTATTAAACTTGTCTAAATTGTGTGTGTGTGTGTGTGTATTCTTCTAATGGTGGTTTATAGGGATCTATGGGGAGATATTTAATGATGATCTTGATGACTTCGTCCACATACATGGGAGGTGTAGTGACCATAGTAATTCGATATGGTAAATGATTCCCATGTGTTGGAACTCTTGTAGGGTGTTGTTACTTAGTTTTGGTTATTTAAACTATAGGTAACAACCTACATAGTGTTTTCCTACATAACATGGAATAAAATTCTACTTAACCAAACCATGTACTTATGATACGACATGGATTATTGAGATGATGTTGTGTGCATATTATTGGCCCTCATAAGTCAACATCACTAGTTGATACTTTAGTTTTAGGTGATCTAGTCGGGCCACTTTATATGATGTAAATAGACACCCAAACGTTTATAGTGAACTGGAACCATGAGAGGGTATTATCATATGCATATGCCCAGTGAGTTCTAGTTCATCATTCTTCCAACTTTACATAATGACTCTTTAGGAAGTAGTCTTTTATGAGGATTTTTGGGGAGTATCAGGGGCCTAGTAGGCTAATATTTATAGTTTTAATCCTTTTAGGTTGATGTTTTATTTACCTATTTTAGATATAGAGTCAAAACGTGTATTAGATGCCTTATTCTTAGATGGGTGTGCGGATAATTTTTCATGAACCGAATCTGATCGCCACTGAAACCAGCACCAAACCCGGCTCATGACAAGGACCAAAGGGAGTTCCCGATCTCCACAGGCTGGCACACGTTCCTGGGTAACAGAAAATGAAATGTGGGAATGATTTACCCAAGTTTATAAACATAAAACAACGAATAAATCCAATAAAACAAATCTGGATTTTTCAAACAAAATCATCTTTTACAAAAATTTCAGAACTGAATTACATAATTTTAAACAATTATATAAGACTATAACGACTGAAGAAACTCACAATGGATATCCCAAGAACCTCCACATGGTGAGAGGCACCGCCCTCAATCCATATCCACAACACCGTATCATGATGGACCGCTAAAAACCCGAACTGTTGGAACAAAAGTTGTACCCAAACCTGTGACAAAAAAAAATAACTAAGTCTACTTACAACCAAGGGTGTAAGTAGGGTGTGATCCAATTCCCAGTAGTATACCACCACTAAGAGATTCCATGTGGTAAACATTCAAAGATGAAAATCATGAAAGTTTTCAAAAACATGTAACTTCTAGGCAAAATTTCTAAAAAATGAAACTAAAAAAAAATCAGTTTTCAAGTGGGCTAATTTAAAGAATCAACACTTTTAAAATAAATTAAAAAGCTACTGAATTTTTTCAGCCAAATATACCATATGCCGACGGTAATTATAAAGGATCTAATGAGAACAAGTGATAGGAAATAACCCCTAGGTACTAGCTAGTTGTGGGTCCCAGGTACCTCGTATCTCGGTGAGAGTAACCACAAAAAAAAAATATTTGTTCTCAAGCACGAGCCACTATTAGGGAAAATACCCACAACCTAGTGGTACCCAATCATAATCATCATAGTTTAGTTATATTTTTAAGCGTCAATATTGTTAAGTGAAACTGAGGCCAAACCCCATGGATTCACTAGCATACTAGTACACGTCCACCCACCTAGATACCCGGGTTTTCCCTTTGTGCTCAAACAAGTTCAACAAGCCAAGAAATATAGTTTTCACATGAAAATATCACTTCCACATCACACATTAACCAAACAGCCCCATGTACATCGCACAAGTCACAAATTCCACTTTTCATTCAAATGCATTTTGAAATCAAACTCACAGAAAAATAGCCCACAACACTTTTTGCATGACTTTCACAATACAACACATCCTTTAACAATTTTATAAAGTCCCTAAAAATATGATAATAATCACATAACAGCCCACTCACATGTTTCATAAAACCCTTTTTATAAACAAAATCCATTTTTCACATCGCACTCACACAAATAGCCAACATCACGTTCACACCTCTTTCACATTTCAGTAAATCCATTAGACATTTTTATAAAACAATTCAAAGAGGATACACATCAAATGACAGACCTATTCACATTTAAAATGTTCCATTTGAAAGTATAAACAATCCAAAATATTTTTCCAATATGGTTTCACCTCTTACATAAATCATTAAACCATTCAAAACTTTCATAACACAATTCTAAAGAGTGTACCAAAGCTTTTCACATAAAACCCATTTCAAAACCGTATTTCAAGGAAAAAATCACACCAATAAAAATTCAAAACAGAATTTTCAGCCCCAAAAACATTTATTAAACTACCCCCAAGTGTTATACAAACACCTCAAACAATATCACAAAATATCCACATGAAAAGCAAACGTTTTCAAAATCACTTTCAAGAAGTACAATAAGGTTTTACACCTTAAACCCATTAAAAAATCACTTTAAAACCTAATGTCACACCAATACCCTACCAAATCAGAATTTTCAGCCCAAAAAAGATTTATTAAACCAATTTTAAATGTTATAAAACACACCCAAACAATACCCAAAGGGTTACACATGAAAAACACCCAATTTTAAGCTAAAATGAAACTATAAAAATAAATGCACAACCAAATCCAACATAAAAAATTTTTGCACCACAAAAAGCATATTAGGAACATTCATAATAAGTAATTAAAGCAAACTAACTCATCTAGAAATTATTACACATGGAATCACCTACCTTTTATGCTGAATCCCTCAAAACATGGTGTGAAACATCAACCGCACCACCGCCGCACCTAAAGGAAGATAAATCCATCCCTAGACCACAATATTTGACCAAAAATACACACAATCAAACCCTAGGTTCTAATCTCAACTTCTGGACATGAGGAACTTCAAGAAAGGGTGAAAGAAACCCTAAGGAAGGGGAAGAAATCAAGGAAAGAAACACTTACATGAAACATCTTGAATAAAACGAACCAAATACACCAAAATTTGAATTTCCAAGCAACCAAACCTGATATAGAGGCTCTAATGGGAATGATAAGGTCATGTGGGGACTGAAATGGGGGGAAAATAGCAGAAATTGAAGGAGTTATGAAAGAAATGATTTACCTCTTCAAATCTAGACGATTTTAGAAATCCAGAGCTGTTTTGAAGAAATTAGCGAACCAAATGAGCTCCAAATCAGCGAAACAGATAATGGGAGTTATCCTTAGGTTTTTGGCTTAGCTTAGGAGTTAGAATAACTAAAAAATAGTAAATATTTAATGAGATATTAAAATATTGAAAATAAAACTTAAAGTAGGAAATGGGCTTTCGGGCTGGCCCAAAACCATAATAAAAAACCCAAATCCATCATGATTATGGATTTTTATGAGGCCCAAATGGATATGGTTGTTTTTATATATTAGGTTATGACAATTAAGAAGTGGAATTGTTGTAAAATCTTGAAAAATGAATGAGTTATAAAATAAACAAAATTGGTTTTTAAATCTGGAAATGGGCTCACGATTTGGCCCAAATTTTGAAAACCCACCATTTCCCCCAAAATGCATGCGAAACCCCCCAAACAAAGAAATAATGTAAATTAAATTACAAAATAACTTTAAAAGAAGTCATTCATGTGACAATTATCCCCACCATAAAACTTTTCGCCCTCAGAAAGCCATAGTAAGGCCAAATACAAAAACCAAACCCAACTGATAAACCAAGAAGTAATTCATTGCCAAGATTCACCCCTAAAGGCAAAAACACCTCCAGTGATCATTTAAGGAAGGATTAATCTCACAAAAAAACTTACACCACTTTCCAGAAACAATAAATCACATTTAGGCTTTATCCCAAATGAAAACTCCTCAAACACCATCTGAACAATACTTAATCAATTTACCTAAACAAACAACAACATCGAACAAAGTTACACTTACCCTGCTATAACTAAACCATTGGGAACTCTCCAATATCAATTTTTACCCAAGGAAGATGTAGGTAGTTAGATATCTCCAAATGATAATACCTACTTCCAAAACAAGACCAAGGAAAAAAAATCTGAGTTACTCGTATGAAGAGACACAAATGGGATCCCCACCGTAAGAGACATCTTATTTTTTTTTCGAGACAGAATTAGGACACTAACAGGGGGAGGCGCGAATAGACTCCCTAATACAAGGGGTATAAATCCATTATAAATTTACAAAATAATATGTATGATACCCATGGTGGGTCTCCCCACCACAAGAACCAACCATCTTAACCGACCAGCATGGGCCAACATGAAAAGACCCCAAAATTTTAATGATTTGGGAAGGCTTCACAGTTAGTCCACACGGTTTGGGAAACCATGCACTAACTGTGAAAATCATTCTTTCCACAAGGATTCCTAGCACATGGTCACTACTAATCATGCAAAAACCTCATGCCCAGCCTATCTAGCCAAATTTCAATCCATTCTCCAAAGACTCAATGGAAACCAAAGGGGGGAAGATATTGGGTGATGATATGGGTACAAGGCCCTCCACCTATTTCCACCAAATGAGAACAACATAAGAAAGATGATGAAACCATAGGTTTAAACTCTTCCTATCTTTTATACTGAGGATAGGACTTTGTACAAGGTTTTAAACAACACTGGGGTTTCCCCTAACTACGCACCAGCTTCTCTTCAGGACCTATGGCTGGAGCTCAAAATATTGAAGCATCTTCGGCCTCACAATTAGGCAGTGGAAACCCCTGTGTGGAACATCTTCTTTTGGTGCCACAAACAACTACACCACATACCCTGATGGGTTCACCAAGACATAACACACTCCATAACTCACTTTACCAAAACCTGACTTTACACTGAAACAAGGTATTAGAAGATGCACAAATATCGCACCCTGTTTCTTTGGGTGAGAAAAAATAGAAGGGCAGGACACACATAAACACCTTCCTCTAAGATAGAGGATTTGATGTTTTTCCCAAGGGAGACATACTCCCAAGATAATATAGAACCTCAGAGGATTGTGTGACCTTCACCTTTACAGTCAAATGAGAACACAACATCATAATGCATCACTGAACATGACCTTTGTGATTGATAGAAACAATACATGGAACGGGACCTTATGATAAGTCCCTAAACAACAGAAAAGTCCAAAAAGTGGACACAATAGCCTCTCATGACCAAAATCCCAAAATTGGTGGTTTAACAAGAACTCTTGCTTCAAAGAAACTATGAAGAATCCAGAGGCCCTCTTAGACACCATCGATACACTCATCCACACTAACAACCCCAGAACACTTCCACCTTCGATGAATCAGGAAAATTAAGAAACTAAGGTATCTTTCAACCTTCCACAAGCACTATCCCACTAAAAGAGGATCCAAAAATCAACAAAATGAATGGGTGTAGACTCAATCAACAAATATTGATAAAATATTACTTATATTGATCAACTGGAGGATTTTCCAATGGCAAAACAATACGGGTTGCACTTCAGTTGTGCTTTAACCCTTAATGGGGGCATACCTTATCCAATCAGAGAACCCAAAGACCCAACCAAGCTGGTCTATTTTTCAAAACATGCCATAAACTAGATCCAAACACATGAAGGTAAACACCATAAAGGTGTCTCGAAACATATCTTAGAAGAGACTATTAACCGATCCTTCTACCCAACTTGTCGTCCAAACACAAACCCAAAACACGGTTCGAACAAGAGGGGTTCTTGAACTCAAAACATCCCACAACATCAACATTTAAAAAACACATAATTCACACCATCCCAAACCAGTCATCATGACATCATGTTTTCCTTTAAAAAAATCTCTTCGAAAACAAACAGTTCATTGACTAGAGTATCCACCAATGGTACCCCATGGGCCTTACACATGCATGTTTTTGTACCACACTAGGAACCCTCCTCATATACATCTAGGGAATCATATATTCATTCCATTAACCATCCACCATCCCCAATAACCCCATGCATGTGGTCGCTCATGGAAATACTAAAGGTTAAAACAAAAATCCATTCTACTTTTCAAAACCAAAATAATCAACCAATACTTCCTTTTTCTCAAGACCGCTAACCATGGAATAAAAATACCAATCATTCAAAATAATAATCACTTTAAATTCATATACATAAATTTCAAAACAGATCATCCCATTAAAACACCCTTTGATTGTTTAGAAAATTCTATTGGAAACACTTTTTCAAAACCAAATTCAATATAGTTCCTACTTTCAAAAGAGATGTAAGAACAGCATTTTCCATTTCAAAACAATTCTGAAAAATCATTTCCACCATTTCATAAATCAATCCATTACTTATTTATTTGAAAATAATTTCACAAAAACTTTATGATTCTTAAAACCAATTCACTTTAAAACCAAAGTTCCAAGATTGCAAAACTAACGCACAAAAACAAGCGAGAGGAAACTAGTTTTAGTGGGTGACTTGGGCATATGGTTGGTGGCCATATCCCAATAACTTCACTATCACGGAGGGTGTTCTAGGGAATATACCCGACTACACATGGCTTTCCAGGCCCTGTGAGCTCACTAAGACAATTAACCCAACTCTCTTTCATTTCCCCTAATCATCATCAAACCAAGAAAAGAAAAGGACTTAGATAAATCCCAACTTCCCCAGGAAAATTGAATCCCATTATGAGGTGTGGTGATCAGGAACACTACCCATAACTGGAATATCAAGTCCCAACAATCCTAACTCCAGACTATCCCAACGCTTCCCCAAATAACATGACCCAAAGAGTTAACCAGAACCTCCTTTGATACCATTTTTTCATGAACCGAATCTGATCGCCACCGAAACCGGCACCAAACCCAGCTCGTGACAAGTACCGAAGAGTGTTACCAATCCCCACAGTCTGGAACAAGTGCCTGGGTAATAGAAAATTAAATTTGGTAATGATTTACCCGAGTTTATAAACATAAAACAACAAACAAATCCAATAAAAAAATCTGGATTTTTTAAACAAAATCATCTTTTAAAAAAATTTCAGAACTGAATTACATAATTTAAAACAATTATAGAAGACTATAACAACTAAAGAAACCAACAATAGATATCCCAAGAACCTCCACATGGTGATAGGCACCGCCCTCAAGCCATATCCACAACACCGTATCATGATGGACCGCTAAAAACCCGAACTGTTGGCACAAAAGTTGTACCCAAACCTGCGACAACAAAAATAACCAAGTATACTTACACCCAAGGGTGTAAGTATGGTGTGATCCAATTCCTAGTAGGATACCACCACTAAGATATTCCATGTTTTAAACATTCAAAGATGAAAAGCATGCAAGTTTTCAAAAACATGTAATTTCTAGGCACAATTTCTAAAAGATGCAACAAAAAAATCAGTTTTCAAGTGGGCTAATTTAAAAAATCAACACTTTTAAAATAAATTCAAAAGCTACTGAATTTTTCCAGCCAAATATATCATGTGAAGACTGTAAGTATAAAGGATCTAATGAGCACAAGTGATAGGAAATAACCCCTGGGCACTAGCTAGCTGTGGGTCCCAGGTACCTCGTATCTCGGTGAGAGTAACCACAAAAAAAAATTTGTTCTCGTGCACGATACGCTATTAGGGAACATACCCATAACCTATTATTCCCCAATCATCATCATCATAGTTTAGTTAGAGTTTTAAGCGTCAATCTTGCTAAGTGAAACTGAGGCCAAACCCCACGGATTCACTAGCATACTAGTACACATCCACCCACCTAGATACCCGGGTTTTCCCTTTGTGCTTAAACAAGTTCAACAAGACAAGAAATATAGTATTCACATGAAAATATCACTTCCACATCACACATTAACCAAACATCCCCATTTACATCACACAAGTCACAAATTCCACTTTTTATTCAAATGCATTTTGAAATCAAACTCACAGCAAAATAGCCCACAACACTTTTTGTATAACTTTCACAATCCAACACATCCTTTAACAATTTTATAAAGACCCTAAAAATATGATAAACATCACATAACATCCCACTCACATGTTTCATAAAACCCTTTTCATAAACAAAGTCCATTTTTCACATCGCACTCACACAAATACCCCACATCACGTTCACACCACTTTCACATTTTAGTAAATCCATTAGAAATTTTTATAAAACACTTCCAAGAGGATACACATCACATGACAGACCTATTCACATTTAAAATGTTCAATTTTAAAGTATAAATAATCCAAAACATTTTTCCAATATGGTTTCACCTCTTACATAAATCATTAAACCATTCAAAACTTTCATAACACAATTCTAAAGAGTGTACCAAAGCTTTTCACATAAAACCCATTTCAAAACCATATTTTAAGGAAAAAATCACACCAATAAAAATTCAAAACAGAATTGGAATCCCCAAAAACATTTATTAAACTACCCCCAAGTGTTATAAAAACACCTCAAACAATACCACAAAAGATCCACATGAAAAGCACACGTTTTCAAAATCACTTTCAAGAAGTACAATAAGGTTTTACACCTTAAACCCATTAAAAACCCACTTTAAAACCTAATGTCACACCAATAACCTACCAAATCAGAATTTTCAGCCCAAACAAGATTTATTAAACCAATTTCATATGTTATAAAATACACCCAAATAATACCCAAAGGGTTACACATGAAAAACACCCAATTTTAAGCTAAAATGAAACTATAAAAATAAATGCTTAACCAAATCCAACATAAACAATTTTTTCACCACAAACATCATATTAGGAACATGTATAATAATTAATTCAAGCAAACTAACTCATCTAGAAATTATTACACTGGGAATCACCTACCTTTTATGCTGAAACCCTCAAAACATGGTGCGAAACATCAACCGCACCACCGCCGCATCTAAAGAAAGATAAATCCCTCCATAGACCACAATATTTCACCAAAAATACACCAAATAAAACCCTAGGTTCTAACCTCAACTTCTGGACATGAGTAACTTCAAGAAAGGGTGAAAGAAACCCTAAGGAAGGGGAAGAAATCAAGGAAAGAAACACTTACTTGAAACATATTGAATCAAACGAACCAAAACACAAATATTTGGATCTCCAAGCAACCAAACCTGATATGGAGGCTCTAATGGGGATGATAAGGTCATTTGGGTACTGAAATGGGGGAAAAATAGCAGAAATTTAAGGAGTTATGAAAGAAACGATTTACCTCTTCAAATCTGGACGATTTGAGAAATCCAGAGATATTTTGAACAAATTAGCGAACCTAATGAGCTCAAAATCATCGAAACAGATAATGGGAGTTATCCTTAGGTTTTTAGCTTCGAGTAGGAGGTATAATCGCTGAAAAATAGTAAATATTTAATGAGATATTAAAATATTAAAAATAAAACTTAAAGCAGGAAATGGGCTTTCGGGCTGGCCCAAAACCATAATAAAAAACCCAAATCCATCATGACTATGGATTTTTATGAGGCCCAAATGGATATGGTAGTTTTTATATATTAGTTCATGATAATTGAGAAGTTTAATTGTTGTAAAATCTTGAAAAATGGATGAGTTATAAAATAAACAAAATTGGTTTTTAAATCTGGAAATGGGCTCACGGTTTGGCCCAAATTTTGAAAACCCACCATTTCCCCCAAAATGCATGTGAAACCCCCAAAACAAAGAAATAATGTAAATTAAATGAAAAAATATCTTTAAAATAAGTCATGTATGTGACATAATTCCTTGTT
This sequence comes from Viscum album, assembly GCA_963277665.1. Classification (NCBI taxonomy): domain Eukaryota; kingdom Viridiplantae; phylum Streptophyta; class Magnoliopsida; order Santalales; family Viscaceae; genus Viscum; species Viscum album. The sequence goes on along the minus strand of OY728134.1, from coordinate 128,177,570 downwards.
ATATGTGACCTTGTTGAGAGGTTTGACCTTTGGGCAAGGTGGTTAGACCCAGTGACCCTTATATAAGACTTGATCAATAGGGCTTGGTGGGAGACCTTGAGGCCCTTATATTAAACTTGTTCCCTTGTAGTTTAATATTGGTTTAATCAATGAAAACCTATAGGAGAGGTTATCTCGGGTTTGAGTATGCCTTTTTAAGTAGTGATCTAGGTTATACACTCATGATACAACTGATGCAGGTGAGGTGCTTGGGTTTTTTGATATAGGAATGGTGATGACTTTAGCTTATTAGAAACCACCTAGGGTGCTTTGGTATCAATACTAACTTCAATGGGTATGACTATTTAGGTTCCTGGCCTAATCGAACAATATTTCCATGGTTGATGCTTAAATTTCATAAAAACGACATCATGTGATGGGTGGTCGTGGAATAAATTATGGCACAAGAGAGGTGTTTGATTTTGAAAAGGAGTTCCAAGGGGGGTTCTAGATTAATGAGACTAGCATGCCATGTAGCATGGTCATCTTGGCTTCAGTAGTAGATGACTCATGGGATTATGAGTTGGGTGATGACTGGGTGGCATGGGTTTGAACACTCATTGTGTTTTGCGATATAGAAAAAAGGTACACACCAGTTGTGTGTGGTGTCGTTTAAATCATTAATCGATGGGTGGTCACATGCGATCCGAGGACCTATGTTTTTTAAGAAATTATGCAGGCCTGATTTCCTAGGTTTTGTTATAAAATGATAAATTTCCCTATGTGGTAGAGGTACATCGAGGATAAATTGGGTGTCATGAGGCGGTTGACATATGGCTAGACCTAGACATGAAAAGTCAGAAGATGTAGTGTTAGAAGTTTGTTAAAAGAAAGTATATCCTAGTTTGATATATCATGGATCAAAGAGAGAGATGTATGCATATCGATGGAATCTTGGTAGACCCCTAGTTTATAGGTGATTATGATCTATATCTTGACATCGTCCTAATTATGTTGAGAGAACGTAGTTTATATGCTGAGCTTCTCTTATTTTCAATATATTTCCTAGTTTGATGAAGGAACCTGATGAGGTTATGCTTGAGAAGTGGAATAAGGTAATTCATATAGTGGGAATTGAATCATATTATGTTTAGGGGTGGTGACTCTCGTTTTCAGTTGAAATATAATGTTTTCCATGGAAACTATTATCAGAAAGTGGGAACGGGTGATGCTTTAATTCTTCTATGTTGGTGCTCTGATATGAGAATTTTTGTTCATGCTGGTCATTTATGGTGATGGATGGAGCATGATCCCTTGATCTTGAGATCAGTTTTGAGGTGACAATGAGGTTATTCCTATGGTGGGAAGTACCAGATTGGTCATAGTTAAATGTATTCCTTGTGGAAGAGTTGTTAAACCTATGAGACCGATCATTGGATGGTCAAGATCACAAGGTTGTGTATATTCTTGGGGTGATAGAATGGATGCATTTAACTAATAAGGCTTCTTATGGATGAGAAGGGTTATGGTGGGAAGGTTATAAGGACCCTTTTTGTTCCAGATTTTGAAATTTAGAAAAAAATTGAATTTGTTCTTTCAGATGTTTTTAATGGGTAAAATGGTCATTTTCCCATAGCAGGTGAACTTGGATAATTTTTATGACCACTCTATTAGTCTCTAAATAGGTTGTTACCCTAGTATAGGTTTTTGGTGAAATTATAAATCATTTTAATTTTCATGGAATAATTAATATTTAATTAATTAAATATTAATTTATTTGAATGGGTTCATTTAGATATATCTTTTGAATGGAGTATCAGATTGAGATTTTTTCTCCACTTTAGAGCCCAAAATGGGGATTTTTTCCTAGGTGAGGCATAAACTCATGTCAATCATCAGGACTGATCCCAGATCCCTTTTTATTTTTCTTTTATTTTATTATTTTTCATTTTCCTTTTTTCTTTTCCCATCTCTTCCTTGGATTCTCATGTACACCCCCTATGGGATTCCTTTACTGACATCTAGAAAGGATAGGTATAGTGAGAGTGAGAAATATGGAGAGAGTAAGGGAGGTGTCATCGTGGAGCTTGTGAGGAGTCGAATCGTTGTACGGTAGTGGTGGATTATGAAAACAAGTGAAGCTTTAGTGGATTTCACCCAAAGGTATACTATTTTAAGTTTATTCCATATATACCCCATATATTTATCAATTTCTAGTTTTAAGAACCTATTATGACTACTTATGACCCCTTGAGGTTCGATCTATAGCCTTTGGGGATAGAAATAGAGTTTTAGTCCGATTTGAGGGGTTTCCCATTCAGAAATCCCAATAACATGGCATGAATTTTAGTAACACACATCGTGTGTTCTTACTATTCATGTAAAATGATATTTTTAGAAGTATATTCCATGTATAGGTTATTCATTCCATGTATAGGTACTCAGCCATGCAGCCAAGTACCTATCCAGAATGCTTGTGTAGGGGAACTTGGCTATGTGAAGTACATGTCCAGACCCCGAGTGGACTGCACACCATATAGAAGTACATAGTCAGCCAGAATACATGGCCAGGGAATGTGAGGTACATGAGTAGGTAACCCATATAGGGTACATGTTTTTTACATAATATATATTCTTTTTAAATGGGTTTTACATTCCATGTATGGATGAAATACATGCCTAGGTGTGGCTAGAGGGTACACATCGTGTACTCAGATATACACATTGTGTACTCCCCCCTTACTACCCTTTTTAGGGGTTTTATGTTTTACACCATGAATTCATAATTGGACACATGAGTAGTCCATTTTGAGTATCTTTTTTCATAAATCACGATTGTTAAACCCTTGAGTTTATTTGAGGACTCCTGAGTGAATTTTTAGGCTTTTTACTAAATGAATATGTTCTTACTCCAATAATCGAATATAACTATCTCCTGAGAGTGAGAACCTTGATATGTGGTGGTCCATGATCCATATCTCTATACTATAATTCAAATAATTTCCCTTATGATCTAAGATATTGTCTTATATTTTGACTTAGAGGATCCCGTGTAGGATCCTCTACCTTACTTCTATTTCTAAGGGTCCCTTATGGGACGCCTTCACTTATATTCTGACCTAGAGAATCCCATGTAGTATCCCTCTACCTATTTACTCTTTACAAGGGTCCCATGTAGGATGATTATAACAATGTACATTATTATTAAGGGTCCCATGTAGGATGACTCTTCCTATGTACTGTCTCTAAGGATCCTGAGTAGGATGCCTCTTCTATGTATTAACTTAGGGGACCTGGTGGGTACCCTAGTGTTTGTACGACCCTAAACTAGTACGATGGTTTTAGGTAGAGATGGTAGTGGGTGTCACCTTAGAACACAAACCAAACATGTAATCCATGAGGTTGTGTTAGTATTGGTAGGTCTAGTAATTCATCCACCCTCACTCTCTTTTTATACATTCACATGGTTACTCATGATGTAGTTATGATTTCCAATGGTGATTCTTGGTTCTCAATTAAAGAGCCCAATGTGATGAAATATTTGATTTGGGATGCCTAGAGGTAATTACTAGGATCCTTCTTATGTATATATTTATTTCTTGGGATTCCCAAATGTACTACATAGGGTCTATCTTCTAATACTTTATGGTTTTTTATATTATTGGGATACCCATAGGTACTTATTGGGGAGAAAATTCTGATTCTTTTTATTGTTTTTTATATTATTGGGATACCCAGACATACTTAATAGGATCCGAATTATGAGATATACTCAAGTATTATTACACTATCTCAAGCAATGGGGATGATTATGCTCTCCCCAATCGATTACTTGACTGTGGTTTTGGACATGGCACTCCACATCATTGATGCACTCGAGGATGATTATTGTCTCGTGAGTGACACCTAAGATACTCCCTAGGGTCGGACGGAGAACCATTACATTACTTAACTCGCCATAATTGACTGGGAGTGGTTATTTGAGCCATTTATATTAATGTATGTTGAGCATGTACTTGGATCCATAGAGCATTCCTTTTGTAGATCACCTAAGATCCAACCCTATAGGGATTATTTGAGTCATGATGCCATGACCTCCTATGGACTGGGACCTGTAGATAAGACATCAGAATGGATTTACATGGATTTAGTGGTATGGAATCTAGATCAATGACCATTTACAGGATTTCCATATATTGTTTAGAATCCTTCATTGTAGTGATTGGAGGTAAGTACAGGTGAACCCAGGGAAATGACATGTATCTTCCTATGGTGATGTAGCTTGTTCAGAGACATTTTTGGAACTGTTTGAAGTAGGTATTATAAATTGGGATTATAGACCCAAGTATCAACTTAATTATACATTTTTTGAGTGGTATGACATCAATCTTAGTGCTCTAGTCATAGGATGTCCAGTTGATCGGGATTACGAACCCAAATATCAGTTGTTCTTTGTTTCATGTTATATTTCACCTTACTTATATAAATATATATATGGGAGTATATATATTTATATACGTATATACTTATATATATGATGTCAATTTTTCCATAAAATCATGATCATGAAACCAAGGATCAGTTATGGACTTCTTTTATAGTATTTGTTTCCTTATTTATTATTCTAGTTTTGTCTCAACTAGGCTGAGCATATTGCATGAGCATGCACTTATGATAAAACATTTATAGGTTCATCATTGGGTTGTCCAAGTGAGATTATTTTACATCCTTGTATATGTACATCAAAGTGTGTGTAGACCTTATGTGTTCCTTTTAGGTTGAGCACAAATTTCATGATAGATTGGGCAGAGGCCCAGGGTTACATAATCGAGCGAAGACACTCATGTGGATTTTATTGATTAGGATAGAGTATCTCAGAAGTGTCTTAGATACTTGGTATGTGGTTTAGATTGGAGTTTAATTGGAGCCCTATGATTTTATTTAGTTTCATTATATACTCTTATATATGTTATTGGACAAGTGGGTGAACAATGTTATATGTATGATATAGCTATTCGGGCCTTTACCGCATTTCATTCTTTATTACAACATGCTTCTATTTTAGTTTATTTACTACTTTCACAGTATAATTATTTACTATTATGTATGATGATTGGTTTTTTTTGGTTTTTTTATTACTCTAATATGAGGTCATAGTCTCCCCACTGTCATACCACAGTCCCTCGCTACTTGTTGGCAGCCTCTAGCGTATGGGGAGACGCGCTTGAGGCCTTGTGGTGAATCGGTTCAGGACACCAGATTATTAGCATCTAGGCCATGATGTTATAGTTATTATACCATAAATATCAAACCCATTATAATAACCATCCATGAAAAATGGTGATAGAAAATTAATTGCATCGCTGCGTAGAGGTGGTAGTTCACACGTACACACGAGTGATAATTTCACATCCAATTTGGTGGAAAAGAGAGTGAATAATGGTAGTTACATAATAATAATAATATTTTAATATACTGAGGATAATAAATTTATTTTTTATGATGAATACTACATATTTAGAGGAGGTATAAGAAGAAATAAACTTGAAAGTACTCGGTTAAGAGTTGTACCTCTTCATTGAGAAACTTATTTTGGATTACACCTTCACCCTTAAAAGGATGGTCTTTTGGAAAGACCATAAGCTATAAAATGTAAATAAAGAATATATTAATGTATTATGGTAGTTCTTAGACAATTATAAGGATAAAAATTTGTGAATAAGAGAGGAGAATAGGTTCCCTTTTATAAGAGGGGTAGGGGAACTCTTGGAATTACTTAAAGTATTAAATTAATATAAATTAATTTTCATGGAAAATGACTCCAAATTGATAAAATTAGAATATAATACGGGTATGAGTCTAAACATTCTCATAAAATAAAATTTAGATATATTTTTGTTATGTTTTAACCCTTACCTCTTGGTTTTAACCCCCAGTTAACCCTTTTGAAAATTACCGCGATATCAAAGTTTTTTACTCTTTAAGGGTCTATAATGTTATTATATAAGGAAAAGTGGTCCATAAATAGATCATGAATGATATTTAAAATATTATCCTGTTAACTTGTCCAAAGATAGTATTTTTTGAATTTTAAATATTTTAATAGAATATTATTTTTCATAAAATATCATTAATGTAATTTTTGACACTATTAATTTAATTTGACTTTAAAGACAATAAGACAAAGATGGAATTTGAATATAATCTTTTAAAACATCACTATTATGTTATATTTATCTAAAAAATTGTGAAACATGATAATTCACCCAAATTTTATTACTTTTAATATTCGTAAAATCATTTATTTTATTTTTTTTTTATTCAATAAATAATGTGTCGGCATTGTGTAAGCATTTAATGTAATTATTCAATCACTAAAAACTAAAAATAAATTACCATGATAAAAAATAATTTATATTTAAAATAAAAATTTATAATAAAACTGATGTTGTTTTTATCTCTTTCAAAAAATATTATATATATATATATATTAAAATAAAGAGAGATACATTTTTTACTTTATCCTTTACTTAAATATTATAAAGGTCAACATCAAATACAAATGGAAAAAAGGTCATATTTTTAAAGTTTTAATGATTTTGGATGAAATAGACTCATTTAATAAAATAAATTCAAGTTTTTGAATGAATTTTAAGCCTTATCACATTATTCTTTAACCTTAATTACTTGATTTACCCTTGTCGAGGTGATAAATATTTACTATGGTTACTATTCATAATAACAAAAAAATGGACCTATTTACAAAATTAGGACATCATGAATCCAAGTATGAAATACATTTTTCAATATTAAATTCCTAGAATTAGTAGAAATAAATTTTAATTTAATTACATAAAACATGATGAAAAACAGTTTTTAGAAAAAATGTGTTTTTAAACATAAAAATTAACTTATATAAAAATAATGAGTATTGCTAATTAAAAATGGAATCAATTATATTATTATAAATTAAATTAATTTTATATCACTTTAAGTTCAAATTCAAAATAAAATGGTACTTTTAAATTACTTTAATTAATGAAAAGAAATGACGGTATTTGAAAAATCGATATTTTCACTATTCACTGAAAAATCAATCATTTCAGAAAAATCCCAAAAAATAAATCTAAGTTAATTTTTATTTGAATATTTCAAAAATGGTATCATTTTTATCAAATAAAATTTTTAAAATTTAATGATAATATTTTCTCACAAAAATCAATAAAATCATTTTTGAAGTAAACGTATTTTTGAAGCATAAAATGACTTTACTAAAAAGTTGAGTGCTTATTTATTAATAATTAATAAATACATTTATATTGAGTAGGAAGTTTATAAATATTTTTTATAATGTGTTTATTCTTATTCATACCACCAGTTTTAATGGTTATGTTATAATTGTATAATATATAATGGTTTATTTAGAATTGGGGTTGCGCGTATCACTCATATCAAAGAAATTAAATTTATTTGAAGAGAAATATATCATAAAATTTTAGGGTGTTATGGGTTTTTTCTTGATCAATATCCTATGATGGATTTTCATGATCCAATACATATTATGGTTCATCTAAAAGCTATAGATTATAAGTTGAAGGAGTGGGAAATGGAGACGACATAGAAGTGGTATAAAAAGGATAAAAGGGATGTGGAATTATAATAGGATATGAAAATGGTATATGATAAGTAGAGCCTGAATAAAATGACGGTGAAGGAATAGGTGGGAACACCCCTAGATCCTCAAGTGGAGACGACAGAGGAAACAATGTGATAGATGGGATATTTTCCAGTGGATCTGGGTGTTTTGAGTAACTCTCCTATCATTCCTACTTGATTGTTTATATTGTTGACCCCTATCAGTAATCTGAATAGAGATCAGTTTTGGCCCGAATAAATTTCCCTAAAATAAAATTTATAAATAAAAAATCCATTTAAAGTATTGTTCTTGATAAATATTATAATTATTGTACTCACTGAGGGTACCAAAGGATTCATGCCTAGCTCTTGCATTTTTCTATCATTGTCAAACAATATCTACTGATGTGATTCTTCAATATCTTTCATATTATACATAGTAATTAAATTTACATTTTTATAAGATTTTAAATACTATAGAGAAATAGTAATAACATATAAAATGTAGAAGGAAATAATTAAGGCATACTAATTGGAAAGTCAAATGAAAAAGAGGTGACATGGTGTAACCAAAGAATACAAATTAAAAGTCAAACAAAGCATAAAATATGTCATAACATAATCAAAGCATAGGAATGAAATGTAAATTTTTTGTATAATCTTGTAAGTGTCACACTATGCAATAGTTAAACTACAAACTAGTTTAAAAATATTTTAAACTAGTTTTTTTAAGTGTTTTAAAACTAGTTTAAAGCAGTCTTTAAAAACTAGTTTAAACTATTTTAAAACATTTTTTAAAAGTGATTTAAACTAGTATAAACTATTTTTTAAAACTGGTTTAAACAAGTTTTTTAAAACTATTTTTATCGCATTTAAACTATTTTTTAAAAACTATTCTCAACTAGCTCAAAACTATTTTAAAACTTGTTAAAAAATATTAAAAAAAACTATTTTCAACCACTTTTTAAAAACTATTTTAAACTAGTTTTTGAAAATTATTTTGAATCTATTTTTTTAACCTATTACAAAAAAAAATAAAACTAATTTAAACTAATTTTTAAAGACTATTTTAAACCTATTTGTTAAGAAACCTATTTTAAATATATTCTATTTTAGGATTGATTCTCCATGAATTCTATTTTTCTATTATTTAGTGAAAATTTAAATATTTTTAAACCTATTTTAATTCTATTTTAATAATACTTCTCCAGTAATTCATATTATTAAAATGTGGTTCGAATCAATTTATTAGTTTAGTGTTCTCATTTGTATAAATCTTTTTTTAAGTGGAATAAATCTAATTAAATGTAATGAACACAAACAAAACTAAGCCAAACATAACCTTAAAAAATGAAATCAAATTAAAAATAATACAATAGTACAAACCTAAAGGACCTGAGTCAAGCTAAACCAAATGAACTGAGAACACATATGGTTTCTTATATATATTACCCACCACTACTTCAAGTTCAAAATCAACTCTGAAAATTAGACTATTTGAGTCATCATATGAAATATTTTTATCAATAAAAATGGGAATAGTGATGGTGTCAATTTCATCCTCACCATCGTTAAAAATGTTTCTCAGGATTACAACAATAATGACACTGAATTTGGATCTCATATGATCTTTCATATGAACAATTTTTTCAACATTTATACAAAAATGTATAGCTCATAAGTAGATAACAAGAGAGTCGTATCAATAGCTCTAAATCCACAATCATTAATAAAGGTTATCTATCATGTAATTGAATCAAACCACTTTCATTTCATCATATACATATGATCATGGGAGTAATAATCCAATATCAATATTTTTTTCAACAACTCTATAATAAGACACATTTTCATATCATTGTCTATTATATGATACACTAGAATAACTATCTATTATTAAGTTAACATAACACCATCATGTTGTGTTATAATATCCACTATTTGATCATTTATAAAAAAAATATACCCATTAATTAGAAGTGATTCATGTTAATAACTTTAAATGCATAATCATCATTGTTGGGTCATTAAATCAAACAACTTTCATTTCATCATAGCAACTCGACCATGGGAGTAATAATCCAATATCAATATTTTTTTCAAAAACTTTATAATAATTAGCATTTTATATCTAGGTTTATTATCTGATGCATTATACTAACAGTCTTTTATTTTGGTTAACATAACACCATAATGTTATGTTATCATATACACTATTTGATCAGTTATAAAAAATTTATACCCATTGAATATCAATGATTTGCATTCACAAACCAAAGAATTGGAACCAAAATCCAATACTATTAATTATTAATAGACAGATTCACTAGGTAAACTCAATACCTAAAATATATATAAATATAAAAATAAAATAAATATTTTTTTTTTACTTTATTAAAGTAATGGTTGTACCTTCAATTTAAACTAAGTAGGAAACTATTTATTATGAAAAAGTCTTTATACTTATCAAAAGTAATTAATTGTGAATTATACTTATAATTTAATTATGTTATTTACATAAAATGATAATAAAATTTTAAAATGTATGTGAAACTATGTAGTACAAGATAACATATACATGGTCAAAATACTTACTTGGTGTAGTCATCGAACAAATCACAGTTAAATAAGATTATGGGATGTGTCATCTCTTGATCATTAAGGATCAATGTAGCCAATGTATATGACCCAAGAATCACCCCTGGTTAGAGAAGAGATAAAACAGTGGGTTTAATTTTCTCATAATACTCATCTTTATTTCTCATTTTCTAGTTACATATTGTGCTCACATCAACCAAATGCATTAAACAAAAATCAATACATTCTTGAGCTAAATAACCATTCAAAATGGAACCTTCAGGATGATTCTTATTCTATAAATAATACTTAATTGTGTATATATTTATTTCAATTTGATACATCCACTAAAAATAAATTATTCACCCAATAATTATTTTAGTTGGAAGATGGACAGTCGGATGTAGCATGCAACTAGAAAATTATGGAGGAAAAATTTTCTCTAACTCACATAAAATTAATGGTGTCTCTTCATAAATTTTTATCAAGAAATATATGGATACCCTTTTAGTACAAATATATTTGTAAAAATGGCATGATAAAATCACTTATAGCCTTATTGGATAGTAAATAATGGATTACAATTGGAATAAATTCAAAAAAAAAGGATGTGATATTCATGAGTTTTCTGGGATTTCAATTTCAACTCTCTTCTATTGAAATGTTTAGTTATTTTTCTTGAATAAGCATTAGGAACTTTTATAGTCTCTAATACTTATAGAAATTTATTTTTCTCTAAAGGTGGAATCACATAGAATATTCTATTTACTTTCACCAATACACATGGAATTTAGTTCTAGCCTAATACCCTAATCTACCAAGTCAGGCCAAGATCATAAATCCTATTTGGTATTCCCATTGAAATTCATAACAATTAAAAGAAATATTCCACATATATTTTTATCAATGTGCATTATGTATAAATAATTAAGTAACAAATTTTATGGCCAATATGGAAAATAAAATATGATACATTTCTTTTTATTATTGTAATTGGATTCAATGGGAACAATCTTCCTCTTTCTAGATTTCATCTAACCTTTCCCTAATGAAAAACTAAAATCTTTCAATTCATTAAGCACATCAGTTCCAGACTTATACCGAGGTGGATTCTTATCCTCAATGGAATTTAAAAACCATATTTGGTTATTCCTTTATGGATTATACATTATAAAGAAAAATCTATGTTCCATGAAAATGGAACTATGACGATATTTACATCTTATAGATCATGTATTATTCATAAAAACAAGACATGATAGATTGACTTTCATGATTTAACCATAAATAATTAAATAATTATGGAACTCATTTATCATCCACATAAGTGCAACACGCATCTGAAGTATATTTTTCAAAGAATCGTCGAATGTGCACACACCCATATTCCAAATTTGAATCAACTTTTTATTAAAGGTTTCAAGTAAAAATCTTTATAATTTATAATATCAGAAGGTCCTTATATGAGTATACTCAAGAAATTGAATGGTTTTTTCATACACATCCATGGAGGAAGGTTATAAATGTGCACAAAAACTAGACACATGTTGTGATAAGTAATCATATGAACAAAAAAATTGAAATTATCACATGATAAACCCAGCCTTTCATTACACACCTCGTCTACAATATCTGGATACCATGTATCAAATGTTCATCGTGAAAATCCATATGTAAGATGAACCAACTCATCATTATATTTAATTATCTTAGTATCATTCCATCACATATTAATTGATATTTCATTAGACATAAAAAGATTTTAGAGCCTGGGAATCAATAGAAAGTTTCACATTACTTTTTTTGGAACACAAGATGGTGTTCCATCTACATTTGTATTCCATTAAGATATACCATCTTATTTACAATCATTTAGTCTTGTAGTTTCCTCCTATAATAACCTACAATATTTTGGGAAATAATGAATTTCATTAGTATAAAATAAAATATTTTTAATTAACATGCATATCATATAATGATTTAAGGTAATATTTAAATCATCATGAAGTAATTATTTCAAAAAGGTAAGAATAAAATTGTTAGAAGTGTTAGAAAATTCATACATGTTTTTACCATGATACAACCGCATTAAAAATTCCAACTATGTCATTTTACTAAATTCCCAATATATAGGAGTCCCAACATCATCCATTAATTTTTTCACTCCCTCAGCATCATCATTTTAATTACTTGTGTCATGTGTTTTGGTATCATTATCTTCTTCCATTAGCATATTATCTTTCGTGTGATGATGAATAGATAGAAATTTATAAAATATCAAATTATCCATACCATTCCTTTCATTTCTCTCAGGAACAATCTTATATTTCCTTTTCCCTCCATTTTTATACCATAAATAATAGTTTTTTTTTTAAATTGTTATATGGTATCAAAATTATTCCCTACTTAACCAAGGTCTTACAAAACAATTATAATAAGGGTATCATATAATACCTCTATATAAATCATTATTAAATATAAAATCTAAAAATAAAATCCAACTTATCTTGAAACTTAATTGAGATCTAATCAATTTCTTACATCAAACTTTTATCCATTTTGTTACATAAAAAGTCTTTAGTAATATCAATATCGAAAAAAATAATTATAAAATTCATGAAAAATATGAACATTTTGAATATAAATTCAAATCATTTTAGTTTACAAACTAAATTTCCTTACATGATCCTGAATTTATTTAAGGAAGTGATATGTGTTAAACTTTATTTTAATTACTTAAAAATCATGGAAATAATATTTAATTCAAATCTATTTTCAATCACTCTATATTTTTGTGTGTAAAAACTTAATTTAATATACATGAATAAATCATTATAAAAAAATAACTTAGTTTATACTGAAAACTACAATTTGAGAAGGGAAAACCCCTTTAGAAATAATTCAAACATTATATGTATCATTCATATCCATAATTTCATAACTCTATTCTATGAGATAACACAATACTATATATATAAAACCAGAATATTGAAATAATTTATTTCAATGAGTAATAACTATACATAATAACACACAAAAAACATCAATAAACTTACAAAAAACACACATTTATTATTAAATAACATGTATTTAATATCATATAATATCATTTTTACACAAACCTTCACATAATTATGTTTCAATCATGTCATGTAAACAATTTGGTATTTTCTTTACATGCCCTTAATTACAATATAGATAGTAAAGTAATGAAAATTACTCCTAAAATAAATATATGAAAACAAAAATATTAATTCAAATTTTATTTAAACCAATAATAAACACAAACAATACATTAATATAATAAATCTTACTAAATTGGATTTATAAAGTGTAATAAAAATTTATTGTGACCTTAACACACCCTGAATTATTATACATAACTTGAAAACATGACCAATTTTATATTTTAAATCCAAATTAGAAAATAAAACACAACTATAAAATAAAAAATTCTTTACAAACATCTAGAGTTCATGAATTTATGTTTTCAAAAATAAAGTTCTCATAAAACCAAAAAAACACATTACGTTAGAAATAAATACATGACACTTTTAACATATAACATTTCTATAGATCATAACTTTCTAAAAAAATCACAACACCTTCATAAAACTTCCTTTTAAAAAATATGATTTAAAATATTTATTTCAATTCATAAACAAACACATGGTGGTTATATTCTATTTTAGGTCATTCACAATATTGGATGGGAAGATGTAGAAATATGGGGATAAAATATGATAGAAGGTGAACGAAATCAATATACCCTGATTATTTAACCAAAGAATCATTGTAATAATGATGAACAAAAGTGGGATGTAATATAAATCATGGAAACTGAAGGAACCAAAGACCAAAATAAAAACATCTCCATGGGGGTAATTAGTTTGGTTGAGGGAAAGGGGGTCTCATGACCTAATATATGTGCTAGGCTATACCAGTGGTTTTTAAAAAACATTGGTATATCCCATCAAAAAAATTATATACCAATGGTTAGTTAAAACTATTTGTATAGCCCATCAAAAATCAACCCATACCAACTCTTAGTTAAAACTGTTGGTATAGGGGACTTATACCAACGGTTTTAGGAAACAAGTGGTATAGGTTCATGGGTATAGACAAAGATTCTAGTATTGGACCTTGCTTTGGATTTATGGTTATTTGTTGTTCTTAGGTTCAATGTTCTTGATTTATCCTTTCTTTAGAACCCAAGGTTACTGGTATCAAAGCCCATGTGGTGAATAATTTATGGCATTGTAGTATAGTTGTTGAGCCTGTTGGAAAGGGTTTTTTCCCTCATGGTTGTAGGTTTTTCAGTTTGTGTAATGGTTTTTGGTATTTTCAAAAACATAGTTATTATTTATAATTATTAATAAAAATTATTTAAATGAAATTAGGACTAAGTTATACATGGATTAGAATGTAAATGGAATGGGTACTTATGAAAATATAGGTACTTGAATCCAAAACTATTTATAACTCATCATACCCAAACTCAAATAATAGCCGTTTTCAATTCCTAAACCTGAAATTTAAAACTTGTTGAAAACCCATACTTGTTTAAATTTTTAATTTCTAATTTTTATAATTATTTTAGGATAAAATATAAACTTATTCCAAATATGATATTTTTTAAAATATTTTTATCTAATTATTGAATGCCAGTTTTCATTTCTGTTTAAAATAAAATAAATACTTTACTTTATGTGTTGTTCTCAACATTAAAATATTTTCTAGAAAATTTTAACCAAATTCAAATTTAAAAGACCAAAAACATCATAGGGTTTCAATTCATAGACATGCACATATTATTAGGAAATATGAGGGAGGCTTGAGTTGCAATTGCCTATCATCGTGTGAATTAAAAACTAATAACTTCAAATTTAGGTTTCGACTACCCTATCAACGATACTCAAACCCAACCCGATTGATAATTAATTCATGAATTTGGTAACCAAACCCAATCTGAACTCAATTAATAAGTATCCAAACCCAATTTAATCAGATGGGGTATATCATGACTCATCCTAATAGGGTCCAGACCATGAATACCTCAAGACCGCCTACAATAAACTATGGGATGGAGGCTAGTATCAAGTAGGCATATCACTCACATGGGAGGCCTTAGCTTAATGTACCTATACACATGCACACATCTCCAAGTCCATACAATGTTGAAATGTAAAATAAGTAATAAAAGATGCATGCATACATCTAAATCCCACCACCAAAGTACAAAAATAAGTACTGGAAAGAAAAATGGTCCAAATACAAGCCCACCGTAGACAAATAGAAGACAAGTCCAACCTGAAAGTATAAAAGGGGACTGCTATCAATGAAACTATAGGAACATGCCTCGTTCTGTCCGGATCACTAAGCTATAACTGGTCCTATTACCTCTAGGACTTCACCAAAATATTGATCATCTACATAAGACATGACACATGCAGGAAAATCCCATGCAAGGGTGAATATAATAATACCTAGTAGGACACCCCTAAATCACTAAGCATATAATATCAAGAATTATAGGCAAATCAAAATAGGTATATGTATACAATGCATATAATAATATCCATATATACTCAATAAATACCCATAGTCTCAATGTAAATTCACAATCGTAATGTTATTATAGGAATCTTGGTTGAAGGTTCTACATAGCACTCATCAGGGATAACAAGCTCCATGAGTCAGATAGAATTGATAGCGTCTATCCAAGATGTACCGCTCATCAGGTCTCACCATAATTTATATGTTTTGGAATTTTTAATAGAATGATACACAAATGAGGATCAAACCCAATGCCATGGGGTATACCAACAACTCAATCTAGAATAACTCGCTAAGTAGAGGATCAAC
Organism: Viscum album; assembly: GCA_963277665.1. Taxonomy (NCBI): domain Eukaryota; kingdom Viridiplantae; phylum Streptophyta; class Magnoliopsida; order Santalales; family Viscaceae; genus Viscum; species Viscum album. Next base: position 128,161,514 of record OY728134.1, on the reverse strand, counting down.
GCCCGTATAGTGTTGGTCACGATGATACCAAGAACTCCACCTAGGGAAATATGGTGATAGAGGATCTCACTATGGGCCTTAGGGAAGGATTTCAATAACTCTATCCAAGAATTCCCACTAAATGTATCGCCTTCCAATGTGTAGGTCATTATTCTATACTAACCCTTAGGGAATGGATCAAGGGAATGATCCCTATTGAAACTTGTCTAAGCTGAAGAGGGTAAGGTATCTAAGCCTTATTTAAAGGGGTACATGATGTGTAATGGTGGTATATGGAGTGTTCCATCAGTATCGGGTCCTACCCATGTATCACGGATCATTCCCATGTTCGTTTATGAGTACACAGTGTGCCCGAGCCTATGTACTACTAACCGTGTCTAGGTACATGGTCTGCCCATGTACACCTGGCTTGGATGTGTCCATAACAAAGTACACAGCATGTCTGATCCCATGAACTCCTGGTGATGCCTTTTCACCCTATGAGGTACATGTCGTGCCTTCAGGTTGAGTTGCATGTTGTGTGATAGGGGTCACACACCATGTGATATTTAACTTCTCTATGGAAACCCTAGTGCCATAGCCAGATCCACACATGCTATATAATCCTAGATTACATGTCATGTTCTGTGGGATTTCATAGAACTTTCAGTTATTCCTACCATATCATAATTTACTCCTCTAGATTCTAATACAACCATGAATCATGTCAGGAAGTGTGGATCTGGTCTGACCAACCCTTGTTTTCACGGCTCACTGGAATCCTTCCACCCAAATCGCATGGGAAAAATTTGTCATCAAATCATTCTACCATCGTATGCAGAAACTGTAATCGGTGACCCCAAATCCAAACCTATATACTAATGCTACTATTGTCACATAATCCCCACATAATTCTGAGCCTGGATCTACAATATCAAATAGTTACACCAAGAAATCGGTGTGCAATGGTTGATTTCTCGGTATTTTGGTCAAACCACCAGTCAAAGAAAACACTGGTAATGAACACATGAAGAATAGTGTGATAAATCCAAGAAAACATGAAAAATTGAAACAAAAATGATCTATATTTAGTTTAACTTGATCCATTGTTATTAGAATGAGAAATTAATATCCAAATAAGATAAAAAATTATCCCAATTATTCCCACAAATAAACCCATACCTATAATACAACTGATCCATAAATCAATCCATTGGTCGATTGATTCACATTCATTGTATAAATAAAAAATGGGGAAATAATATAAATTAAACATCATCATACCTCAATTTGGATCAATCATTGATTAAGAATAGTTCTATTCCATTGTTTTTGGCAAGATCCCTAAGTTCTGTTGCACACTGATTCATGATCCACAATCTGCTCATCGTTCTTCAACAAAATGCTCTCTAATGGATCCTATTGATTTGAAAGGTTATACGGATAACCCTAAAAATCCACCATAATAGTGTTTATATAGAAATTTCATTAGGTCGAGGTAATTAATTAAATTAATTAATTTAATAATTTAATTCATTTAAACATCTTCCCACGAGCACACCCAACATGAACACCTGACATGGTCCAAGTTTATGATGTACCTAGGGTAAAACCCATCCTTTGAACTCAACAACATCCTCAGATTTCCAATATCAGCCCTTATTTAGAAGTTATTCTACTTTTTCTGGAAAACTGTGCACGTGTGATATTAAATATATTTAATATATTTCAAAATTTAATTCTGATCTCACTGGGCCTAGGAATCTTATACTGTCTTAGCGCCTAACTCCATAAATAATCCATATAATATTCCAAAACAATACATACAAAAATCAGAGTCGTTACATTCTCCCCACCTTGGTACTTTACATCTAGGAAAGTCAAAACAAAAAGTTTGTACAAAGATATGTGGGTACTGAGCATGCATCTGAGTCTCCCTCTCCCATGTGATCTCTTGAAGAATCTCATGTTGCCACTGAACACACGTTAAGGGAATCAATCACCCAAAAAAATACCCTCTTATTAATCATCAATCTCTACTAGGTACTCAACATATCTAGCTCTATTTGCGATGTACATCTTGACTCGGTCGATAACATGTGACGGATCATGCACATACCTCCTCAGATGCAACAAGAGGAAGAAGTTGTGTGCTTGGTCTAACTACAGTGGTGGAGCTAAGCAGTATTCCACCTCACCAACTCTAAAAAGTATCTATAAAGGGTCAATGAATCTTGGAGATAACTTTTCACCCCGTCCAAATCTTCATAATCCATGTCTAGGTGAAACTCGTAGGAACACATGGTCTCCCTCCTCAAACTCCAAAAGTCTTCATCATCCGTCTGCATAGGACTTATAATGGATCTGTGTAGTCCACATATTCTTCTAGATGATCTGAATCTTCTCTATAGTAACTTTCACTAACTCTAGGACCATAAGTGTTAACTCTCCTAGGTCATTATATCATAGGGGTGACCTACAGGGTCATCCATACAAGGCCTCGAATAGTGTTATACCAATGGTGGAATGGTAACTATTATTGTAAGAAAACTCCACCAATCGTAGGTAATCCTCCTAACTATGGAAAAAGTGCAACATGTAATCTCACAGTATGTCCTCTAGAACTTGAATGGTCTGCTTAGTCTATTCACCAGTTCGGGGGTGAAAAGTCATGATCAAACATAGATAAGTCCCAAAAGCCTCTCGAAATCCCTTCCATAACTGAGATGTGAAGTGATCATCACAGTTAGAAATGGTCATTGAGGTAACTCCATATAGTTGGACTATCTCCTTCATTTATAGGTTTCTCTATCTCTCTACCGAACTCTACACCCAAATATCTAGGAAGTGGGGTGACATGGTGAGTTGATCTGCAATCACCTAGATGGAATTGTGTCCCGTAGATGTACATAGTAACCCCGTCACAAATTCCATGGATATCACATCCCACTTACACTATGGAACCTCAAGGGGTTGAGCTAAACTAATTGGAACATAGTGCTCATCCTTCACTTGTTGAAAATTATGGTGTCAAGAGACAAACTCTGGAACTCTGTTCTTCATCCCTGGCCAAAAAACTAGCATCAGGGGTCACAATACATATTTTCCACACTTAGATGTACCTCCAAATTAGATGTATGAAACTCTATCATAACCTCCTCCCACAACATAACTATTATCATCATGTGTCCTTTGAAAAGAGTGACATGTTCCCCACCTTCAAAAAATCAATCAGAAGCATGTTTAGTGGATATCTGAGTACGTAGGGTCTCATAGTTGGTATCCTCAAGTTGTTCCTCAATAAATCGTTGTAAAAGTGGATATGTAACAACCATTGACTAGAGGTAAGATGCTCCATATTCATCCACAAAGGATAACTACATAAAGTTCAACTACTCTGACACTTCTCTCAGCAACTGTGAACAAGATCTCCTACTGAGGGCATATGCTACCATGTTCCCCTTTCTAAAATTATAGAAAATATCAATGTCATAATATTAGAGGAAATCTAGTCATCGTCTCTATCTCAAGTTAATATCCTTTTGATAGAAGATATACATGAGACTCTTGTGGTTAGAATAGATGATAAATTATTCTCCCATTAGGTAGTGTCACCAAATCTTCAGTGCGAAGACTACCGCTACTTACTCAAGATCATGGGTCACATAGTTCTTCTCATGTGGTATCAACTAACATAAACCATAGGAAATAACTGCCTGCCTCAACATAAAAATACAATCAAGCCTAGTTCCTAATGAATCTTAGAACACTATGTTCTTAACACCCTCCTCTAGAAATCTCAAGATGAAAGCACTCATAAATCTCTTTCTAAACTCATGGGAAGCCTATTATCACCTCTCTATACAAAAGAAAAGCTTCCCCTTTCTGGTAAAATCATCCAAGGGAGATGATATCTTGGAGAAATCTGGTATAAATATATGATATTAGACTTCCAACCCAAGGAATATTCACACATTTTTCACTCTATTGGGTGGATCCTAAGATAACATAGCCTCATCCTTCACCGTGTCCACTACTACACTGTTTACTGAGATAAAATTTCCTAGAAAGTGGACCTACTAAATCTAAAACTGGCACTTCAAGAGATTCCCATAAATCTGGTGCTCTCAAAGTATGTTTAGAACCATTGTCAAGTGTCTCTTGTTCTCCTCCTCAAATGCTAAGTACACTAGGATATTGTTGATGAAGACTAGCATGAACTGGTCTAATAATGGGTGAAAGATCTAGTTCATAAACAATTGTGGGGCATTCCTCACATGAAATTTCATCACTAATAACTCAAAGTGACCGTATAAACATCTGAATGTCATATTTGATATATCCTTATCCTTTAATTGAAACTAGTGATAGCCTGATTTGTGGCCAATATTTGAGAGCCATCATTTCCATCTCAACTAATCAAAGAGTTCATTGATCCTTGATAGTGGATACTTTTTCTTTATGGTAACCTAATTTAGGATATGGTAGTATACACATAATCTCAAGATTTTATCCTCCTTATAGGAGAACAACACTAGGGATACCTAGTGTGAAACACTAGGTCTAACAAATCTCTTCCTCTACAAGTCCTCTAGCTGCACCCTCAGCCTACGAAGCTCTGTGGGAGCTATTGGAAATACTGGGGTAGATATCAGGATTTTCCCATGGTGTAGATCAATGTAATAGTCTATCTTTTAGTGGGGAGGTAAGCCTAGAATATCCCTATACTCTTTCATTACTATAGGGAACTAAAAACTCATAACATCCACTACACCGAGGGTCATTCTATCCAATTGATGAGTAATCAGTTTCACCCTACTATGCATGAGTCCATCCTACTCTACCAAGGTTTCCTTTTCACCCATAAAGGAAAAAAAACCCATCACATCACTATAGACACACTGCATCCTCCACATGAAATATTTTATCTGGGCATGAATTGTAGATAACCAATCCATACCTAATATGACACCATAAGGCCTCATCGCTGCTACAAAGAGATCCCAATAGAAACTTTCACCTACAAGATTCAAGTCACATTTTCGGTAGAAGTGTTTGATCACTGAGTCATCTACAGTAAGAGTCTTCAAGTGTAAGGTTTGAGCCAAGGGTTCAACTAGAATCTCTAAGTCTTAAACCAGATAAGTGTAAATAAAGGAATGACTCACACTTATGTCTATTAATACTACAGATAATGTAGAAAAGACACATATTTTACCTCATATCATCCCTTGAACCTCTGGGTCATAATATTTGACCATCTTCAGTTTTCTTCACCCCTTTCCCCCATCTCCCTAAGCCTAGCGTGGACCACCTATGGGTGGTGGTGGTAACAATTGAAAATGTATACCACCTCTAGTTACTCTCACAAATCCTCTTTCATGTCTGCCACCCTATGGACCTATATAATCCTATCACTACCTATACCTAGGAATCACAACCACTATCTATATATTATCCATACAGTGGGTCGGACAATCTCATGCAATATGTCCCTTGCCATCACAAGAGTAGCACCGCCTCTCTTTAGGATGACTAGAACCATCTTGTGAGCTATAAACCATAGACCTTGTGTCCTAGGATTTCTTCCTAAAACATATCACACATCCAGATCCCTAAGACTGGCGTTGGATCCCTGTTGTCAAATCCTCTTCTCCCGTGTACCCATGGCCAGAAACAACTATCTGTGTCTGCTCAGTCAGGAAACTCTCAATGACCAAAGTGCACTCTAGCATCCCAGCATAGGAAGGAATTCATAGAGGTGAAAATCTATCTCGGATGTCTCTACACAGTCCTTAATCAAAGTTATGAGCCTAAAAGAACCGATCATGAACCAAATCCATCGAGTACCTAATGAGATTTGTGAACCTTTATGGATACTCATCCACTGTCTTATTACCTAGATGAAGATATAGAAGCTCCTAGATTCACACAACCCTCAACGTTTCTAGAGATAAATCCTATATAAAAATTTTCTCGAACTATGATCATGCTAGAGTAGTCTCGTCATATGAATGGGTCACTAAACCCTACTATCATTATGTAGATCCATGGAAAAGGTTTGTTTCCAGGACCACCATATGATATGTCGGTGTCCTGAAAAGTTGGAAAACTTGTGTCATCATCACAATCTAGTCCTCATCCACCTATGGGTTGGTATCACATTAGAAATTGTGGGTTTTCTATTTCCAAAACTCATGAAGCACGCTCAACCTATGAACCTCATCTTTTTATACTGAGAGTACCATATGTTACTCGAAAGGTGGTGGTATAATTGGTACACCACCTAGAGGTAACCCCTCCAAAAAAAGTCCTTGTATATAAGCCTCATTACTGAGGGGATTATCCTTATGATCTAGATACTGAATACTAGCTAGCATACATCATGGAGACATCCTGAAATAGACAAGATATACCACGGTCAATGATTATATTTGGAGACCTACTTTAAGAAGGAAATGAAAACCACAACTCATTCCTTTATGATGAATGTACCAATTATTTTCCATGTAACCAATGTCTACGTGTACTGAGTCAAAAGGCATGTGATAAAAGTCCAAGTGTATGGATATTTCGGCTTCCGCACCAACACTGGAGTCCCTGGATTGAAATCCGAACTCAAAATGCTTAACACTATTTACCCAAACTAATCTCCCAAACTTTGATCCTAAATTAGAATCGAAAAGATCTAATACCACTCTATCACAACCCATCCCAATGGGGCTTGGATTATGACTACCTTAAGCCTTCCTCCAATAGGCTCGGGGCTGGAGGCCAGCACCGAGTAGGAATATCACTCACATGGTAGGCCTTAACCTAATGTACCAGTATACACGTACACATATCCAAGACCATAAAATGTGAAATGTAAAAAAACTAATAAACCATGCATGAATACATATAAATCTCACCATCATAATACAACAACAAGTAATGGAAATCAAAAAGGTCTAAATATAATCCCACCACAAAGAAACTGAAGACAAGTCCAACTTAAAAGTATAAAATGGGACTGATTTCAATGTAACCATAAGAACACACCTTGGTCTTTCCATCTCACTAAGCTCTGCCTAGTCTCGGTCCCTCTAGGAATTCGTCAAAAGTTTGATCATCTATATAATACACGACACATATAGACAAATCTCAGGCATGGGTGAGTATAAAAATACCCAATAGGACACCCCAAAATCACTAAGAATATAATATATAGAATAGCAATCATCTATATACAGGTATATTCCTATAGAACATATAAAAATAATATCTAGATATAATCAATAAATACCCACAGTCTCAAGGTAATTAATCATAACTATAATTCTAGTCTAAGAATCTTTCTCGAAGTTTCCACATAGCAATTGTATGAGAGAACACACTCCATGAGTCAGATGACACTGATGGAGTCCATTTGAGATGTAATGCTCATTGGGACTCTCCATAAATTGTATACACTATAATTTTGAAGAGAATGATACAAAAATGAGGATCACGCCCAAGTTTATGGGGGTATAACAACAACTCAATCTGGAATAACCCACTAAGTATAAGATCAAAACATGTGTAGTGTTGGTCATGAAAATACCAAGAACTCCACCAAGGGTAAGATGATGATAGAGTATATCACTTTGGGACTCACATAAGGTTCCAAAAAATCTATCCAAGAATTACCACTAATGGAATCACCATCCTATGTGTAGGACACAATTCCATACCAAACCTCAGGGAATGGATCAAGCGAATTCCCCCTAATGAAACTTGTCCAAGCTAAAGAAGAAAATGGATCTAAGACTTATTTAAAGGGGTACATAGTGTGTACTGGTAGTATACGGTGTGTCCCATTGACATTGGGTCATGCTCGTGTATCATGGCCCATTCCCATGTCTTTTTCTGAGTACATGTTGTGTCTGAGCCTATGTACTCTTGACCATGTCCAAGTATATGGTTGGCTCGTGTCCACCTAGTATGGTTGTGTCTATTTCGGAGTATATGGTGTGTCTGGGCCTCTTTCCTGCTGGTCATATTTGTGTACCCTCTAAGGTACATGTCAAGATTTCAGGTCAATTCACACGTTATGTGATAGGGGTCACCTGTTGTGTGATATTTAACTTGTCTTTGGAAACCCTAGAACCACAGTCAAGGCCCCACATGTCATGTAATCCCATATTACACATCGTATTCTGTGGGATTTCACAAAACCCATGGTTCTTCCTCCTGAATAATCATCCACTCCTCCAACTTCCAATTCGGCTATTAATCATGCCAAGAAGTGTGCATCTGGTCTATCTTACCCTTTCCATCATCACTCACCAGATTCTGGCCACCCAAAATTCATGGGAAATTTTTTTCAACAAATCATTCCACACTTGTATGCTGAAAGCGTAATTGGTGACCCCAAATCCAAATTGATCCTCCACCATTACCATCATCACAAAATCCCCACATCATATCGAGCCTGGATCTGTAATATAAAACTGTTTCTCCAAGAAATAGGTTCACAATGGTTGATTTATTAGTATTTTAGTCAAACCACCAATCAAATGAAACATTGGTGATGAAAACATGAAGAACGGTGGGAGAAATCAAAGAAAACATGAAAAAGAGGAACAAACCTCGACTGTGTTTGGTTGGACTCGATATTTTACCATTAGGACAATAAATAAAGATTCAAATAAAATAAACAATTCTCCTCATAATCTTTACAGATAAACCCATACCTATAATACACTACTGGAATTAGAGGTATTTTTTATGGGCTATTTGCGACAGGATCCCGTCGCAAATAGGCTTTAGCGACGAGGGACCATCGTAAATAGCCCGTTGCAGAAAACGATGTCACAAATATTATTTTTCGTGACAGGGCCGTCATAGAAAATATTATTTGCGACGGAAAAGGTCCCCATCGCAAATAATCCTCTGATTATATATATTATATATATAAATAAACCTTTTTTTTGCGACGAGGAACTGCCCCATCGCAACTAAACCTTCAATTATATACATTATATATATATAAACCTTTTGCGACAGGCCCATCGTCTCGTCGCAAATACTATTAATAAAAAATTATATTTAGATTATTTGCGACGGGAGACCATCGCAAAAGGTCCTATCGCAAATACTAAACAAAAAAAAATATTTAATAAAATTATGATTAATGAAAAAATTATATTAATATTATTAAAATAAAAAAATTGTTATTAGTAAAATAAACAGACATTAAAAAATATAATACTAAAAAAATATATTTAATAAAATTATGATTAATAAAAAATTAATATTAATTTTATTAAATTAATAAAAAATTAAAAAATTATTACAATTTTCAATATTTACAAAAAAATATAAAAAAATCATAAAATGTTATTATTATTAGTAAAATAAATAAATATTAAAAAATATAATACTAATAATAAATAATAAAATATTAAAAATTAAAAAAAAATATGCAATATTATTACCAATATAAAAGACAGGAATTGTAAATAGTTCATATTACAATAAATCTTAAATTCAAATGTTTTTAATATAAAAAACAAATCACTGGGGGGGTCGTCTTCTGGAGGAGGTGGAGGATCTGTAAGAGATGGTGGAGGAAACTCAATCCCTAAACTACGAGTCAGACATCACATATACTCCATATGCTTGTGATTTTGTTGTTGCTGCTACTACTGCCATCGACACATCTCCTCCTCATGCTCCTACTGCTGCTGCTGTTGTCACCAACACATCTCTTCATACTGCTTCTAAAAACTCTCTATACGCTTAGACTGAGTTCGCAACTGCTCTTGATACTGTGAGGCAGAAGATGATACCTCTCTACGAGCTCCTCTCAAGCTGGACGCCGACATTTCAGTAGTTCCATAATAAGTACCATGATTCAAATGAGAGCTGATACCAACTAACTGGCCCTTCTCAAAGTCATACTGCACCGCTTGTATCCATGCCGCCTCATCGAAATAGTGGGCATTGGTCTAATCAGTCATCTCGTCCTGACTCTCAACCTGTGTCTGAGAGGTCACAGCCTCATATGACTCATTTAATTCCAATTTGAAATTAAAATGGTGAAAATATTATATTCAGTTAATTGTCAAACTGAAAAAAATAATACTAACCACAATTCGACGTTGGCGATCACCTCTAATCTCTCTAGTAGCTGGATCACTATACAACCTCTGATAAACGTCGAACTCCGTAATATCGGGATGCTCGACTGCCTACCGAAATATAAAATAAACTATTTATATTTAAAGTTATATAAAATATTTAAAAAAATATACTTACCAGATTCTCTCTATGTGTACTGAATGCAGGGCTACCAGCTCGATGCGTGAACTCCTGTCTCCCCCGGTTCTGTCGTCCTAATAAAGATCTCCTTTAAAATCTACCACCCAACCAATGTAAACATAATTCATCCCAAACGTGAGATTAAATGTACTCTGGTCATTGGGCTCTACATGACTCATCAAATTCTATCACTCCTTCTTTCTTAATGGTTGTTCTTCTCAAATTGTGAAAAAACTGACGGAAATGGTCACGCATAGACACCTGCCATGCTGTGTGGATAGCGTCACGCATGCTATCATCAATGGGATACCATAAACACTAAAAATCATTTATAATATCAAGTTATTAATAAAATAAATTTCAAAATAAATATTCTTTATTTATGTATCAGCTAATGATCGAACATGTCGCGCCACACATCAACGAGAATCTGTTCCCATGTGATCCATGGATGAGAAAAATAATTACGCAAGATAGCACTCCCCTGTCAAATAGCTACATGCGCAAAACAGTGAAAAAAGAATAAATAATCAAACAATTAATATATATATATATAAATTAATGAAATATAACTAAAATATATAGGTTACCATACCCCTGTGTGCATGGATTGAAGCCAAGAGGTGGACGTCGCTCGGGGATAGGGTCAGGAATTATCAGTTGTGCAAGACCGCGCCCCCTCTGCTTACCCCCTGAACCGTCAGTAGGTTGAGGGTTATATGGCCCACGATCCCCCTCATCCAAAGGTAGATCAGCCTCCTGCAACTTGCGAAATAGATCAGGATCCATCTGAAACACAAAATGATTTTTGTTAGTAGATAGTTGAAAATAATTATTATATATAGATATATACTATTTATGATTATAAACAGTATTTAACTCTATCAATGTCCATCTTTATCTTCATCTTTATAGTTATCCATGTCAATGTCTTCATCTTCCTACCCAGTATCATCAATATCCATATGAGTTTCAGTTTCATCACCTCTTTTCATTTCAAATTCATTTGTAACATCATTAAAATCTTCATCATCATTGATCCTTAATTGTGTAGTGTCATCATCGATATTCACATCTCTTTATGAAAAAGATAGATTTTGAGCAGTCTCTTAAAAAAATTCAATTCCTTCCACTTCAACGGAACCACATTCAGTTTGAGTAAACTCATTTTCCCAAGATTTTATTTTTATTATGCTCCACCAATCACTCAAGTCTCTTGAAGTAGAATAGTACTTTGTGTAATAAATTGGATGTGCCTGTTGAGCCAGTAAAAATGGTTCATTTACTACAAGAATACTTTTTTAATATCGATGATTCCATGAGTCGGATGAACATGCAAGCCTCTCTTAGTATCCAAACACCGACATTTAAACATCATTATGTAATTCTGTTCTAGATAACACAGATCAATAATTTCATCTAGAATGCCATAAAAGTCAACTTCAGTTTCTCTATGATGCGATCCTCTCAATAAAACTCCATTGTTCATTGTTTTTTTGATTCCTCATATGCACATGTATGAAATCGAAAACAATTCACCATATATGCAATATAATATTTAACCATTTTGGATGGTGGGTTACTCAATATACATAGTCGCTTATCAATTTTATCATCATGTTAAGACACCTGAATTTTTTTAAAATAATTATTAATATGATAAATTATAAACGGAATTGATATTAAACCATCAATAATTTATGTTACCAATTTTTTAAGCCATTGAGAAAAAAAATTATCGGCGTTCTTCAAGAGCAGCTGCTGTAATTTGTGGAAGTTGTTTCTTGATATGATTATCATATAACCTACAAATAAAATAAGTTTACATACTGTAACATAAATTATATAATAAGTGATAGAAGCACTCACAATACAAATGATGTCATTTCTTCACAGTTGAGCAGAACATATGTATGAGCTATGTGATGTTCATCATCTGAAAGCCATCATTCATGAACTCCACTAAAACCAAGATTTGTCTAATTAAAAACTGATAATTGATTGTCCATTTTATCATTAACATTACCATCATTTCATCTCATGCGATTATGTTTTGAGGGATATTGAGATTCAAAATAATGAGAGCAGCAAAAAAGCAATTTCCTCTTCCAAATAAGCTTCAGCAATTGAGCCTTCAACTGATGCTTTGTTAGGTAATTTTTTCTTCAATTTCTGCATTCATCTCTCGAATGGGTATATCCATCGAAATTGTATTAGACCTCCACATTTATCTTCATGTGGAAAATGTAATATCATATGTTCTATTGAGTCAAAGAAATCTGGCGGAAAGATTTTTTCCAATTTACATATAATTACAGCAACATCTTCTTCCAGTTTTCTTAGCACATCATAGTCTGTTGTCGCTGCACAAATGTCTCAAAAAAATATGATATTTCTATTATCGAATCCCAAATCATAGAATTCAACAATCCTCTGAATCCAATTGGCATAAGTCTTTCCATTATAACGTGGAAATCATGACTTTTTAATCTGGTAATATAACCATTCTTAACACATCTACCCAAATTGGAAGAATAGCCATCTGGAAGTCTCAAATCTGCAATCCAATGACAAAATAGTAAGCGGATCTCTTTGGACAGTGTATAAGCTGCTTTTGGTTTCATTAACCTCTGTGATCTGACATTTTCAAATAGTTCAAGTTCTAGTCACCTGAAAATTTGGGCAAGATCTAATCATGACTTTATAGTATCTTTGGTCATACCTGGTGTATCCAAAACTATATGAAATAAATTATCAAAAAAGTTCTTTTCAATATGCATAACATCTAACATGTGGAAGACCAACAAATCAGACCAATATGGAAGATCCCAAAAAATACTTCATTTTATCCAATTATGTTTTTTCCCAAAGCCATGAATTTTATGTTGGTTTACTGTTGGCCTAAATGTGATGGGAGGTAATGAAAATATAACTGATTTTAACTCTGTACCTGAGATCATTTTTGGAGGTTCATCCCTTTCAATTGTACCTTTTCTGAAATGAGATTTGTTCCTCCGAAAAGGATGATTGGTTGGAAGAAATCTGCGGTGACAGTCAAAATAGCAAGGTTTTTTTCCATTGATGAGCATAAAGGCTTTATCGTCTTTCATACAGTAAGGAAATGATTTTGGACATTGTGTACTCCAGCCAGATAATATGTCATATGCCATAAATTCACTAATCTTCCACATCAATTCATCTTTTAATATAAAATTTTGTTTCGTAGCAACATCATATGTACTAACACCATCACTCCACAATGCATTTAACTCATCAATCAATGGTTTCAAATAAACATCAATATTCTTTTTCAAATGTCCTAGGATTAATGAGGCCAAAAAGATATAGGGCTCTTTCATCAACATCCATGGAGGTAAATTGTACGGAGTTATAAAGACAAAACAACATGAATACTGACTACCATAAGAACCAAATGGACAGAAACCGTTAGTAGAAAGACCCAATCGCATGTTTTGGGATTCTAAAGCAAAAGACAGATGCAGACGGTCAAAATGCTTCCATGAATCACCATCAAATGGATGATTCAATCTTTTTATCAGTTGAAATCTTGGTTTTGTGCCATGACATCATTGATGTTGTGTTCTGAGACATAAATAAATGCTACAACCTGGGTGTAAGGGGGAAATATCTCAATTTTTTTACTGGAATCGATCCAGACTTCCCTGGTTGAGCTTATTTATACCTTGATTGTCCACATGTGGGACAACTATCCAATGAATCATTTTCACCAGAATATAAGATGCAATCATTTGGACATGCATGAATATTCTGATAACTAAGGCCCAGATTAAGAAATATCTTCTTGTTCTCATAGTAATTTGCAGGCAACACATTTCCTTCAGGTAACAGTGTTTTAACCAAAGAAAATATCTGATCAAAATAGTTGTTTGACATTGAATTATCTGATTTAATAGCCATAAATTTTGAAACCGCTTCTTATTTTCTTATCTTGCAACCAGGATATAATTCATCCTCATTAGACCTCAACAACTCATAAAATTCAGATGGTGCCAACTCAGGAGTTAAATCAATATCATCTTGAGTTTCAATTTACTGAACAGATGGGCTTGCAACATCATGTACTAAATTTTGAAACCATGATGAATCCAGAATCAAGTTATTAGTATCTTCTCTGAAACTGCGTTCTCCGTGTTGATACCAAAAAACATAATCTGGTTGAAAACCAAACCGCAAGAGATTTCCCCCAACCTTGTCAAATGTGTCAAACATTCTCAGAGCACATTTTTTACAAGGACACTTTATAGTGTCTTCTGAAACATATTCTAGTTTTGATGATGCAAATGATAAGAAAGCTTCAATACCCTCAATATATACAGGATTTAAACTAGAACCGTTTGGATTTCTACACTGATTTATCCAAGTGCAATCATCTAATAATGATTGTTTTCAACTTACTTGTTCCATATTTTTCTACAAAATAAAAAATCATTACTATTTTTGAATAATTTGAAATTATAAAAATACTATCTGAAAAAAAAGATAAATAATTACAACTACTTCTTAATAATTACCAATACTTACGGGTGACACAATTTCCAGTGGATTGATGGCTACTCTTTTGTCCGACGGCTCGTTTACTTGCAACTTTCTCACATAGAAATCACAATGAAGAATCTGCTCGGAGGTACGCATATTCATTCTCATGCATATGAGAATGAATATGCATACCTCTGAGCAGATTCTTCATTCTGATTTCTCAGTGAGAAAGTTGCAAGTAAAGGAGGTGTTGGACAAAAGAGCCACCTTTTCTTCGATGAATCATCTTCTTGAAACTATCACTGCCTGAACACATTATGAAAAATGTGGTCCTACGAATGCATATTCAAACTCGTGCATATGAGATTGGATATGCATATGTAGAAGCATACTTTTCATAATGTTTTGAGTCGGTGAAAGTTGAAAGGAGAAGAGTCATCGAGCAAAAGGAGTGTCGTCAATCCATTGGAAATTGTTCCAAGTTAATATAAGTTATTACAATTTACTACAATTGATTTTCTTCCTAATTGTTACTAATTGTTACTAATTGTTACTAAATGTTACTGATTGTTACTAATTGTTACTAATTGTTACTAATTGTTACTAATTATTACTAATTATTACTATTTCTTACTAATTGTTAGTATTTCTTACTAATTGTTACTAATTGTTACTAATTGTTACTATTTCTTACCAATTGTTACTATTTCTTACTAATTGTTACTAATTGTTACTAATTGTTACTAATTGTTACTATTTACTACTAATTGTTACTATTTCTTACTAATTGTTACTATTTATTACTAATTATTACTAATTATTACTAATTATTACTATTTATTACTATTTATTACTATTTATTACTATTTATTACTAATTATTACTAATTATTACTAATTATTACTAATTATTACTATTTATTACTATTTATTACTATTTATTACTATTTATTACTATTTATTACTATTTATTACTATTTATTACTATTTATTACTATTTATTACTATTTATTACTATTTATTACTATTTATTACTATTTATTACTATTTATTACTATTTATTACTATTTATTACTATTTATTACTATTTATTACTATTTATTACTATTTATTACTATTTATTACTAATTATTACTAATTATTACTAATTATTACTAATTATTACTACTTATTACTACTTATTACTATTTATTACTATTTATTACTATTTATTACTAATTATTAATAATTATTACTAATTCTTACTAACTATTACTAATTATTACTATTTATTACTAATTATTACTAATTATTACTAATTATTACTAATTATTACTAATTATTACTAATTATTACTATTTATTACTATTTATTACTATTTATTACTATTTATTAATAATTATTCCTATTTATTACTAATTATTCCTATTTATTACTAATTATTCCTATTTATTACTAATTATTTCTATTTATTACTAATTATTCCTATTTATTACTAATTATTCCGAATTATTACTAATTATTCATATTTATTACTAATTATTCATATTTATCACTAATTATTCCTATTTATTACTAATTATTCATATTTATCACTAATTATTCTTATTTATTACTAATTATTCTTATTTATTACTAATTATTCATATTTATTACTAATTATTCATATTTATTACTAATTATTTCTAATTATTACTAATTATTACTATTTATTACTATTTATTCATATTTATTCCTATTTATTACTAATTATTCCTATTTATTACTAATTATTCCTATTTATTACTAATTATTCCTATTTATTCCTATTTATTACTAATTATTCCTAACTATTCCTATTTATTACTAATTATTCCTATTTATTACTAATTATTCCTATTTATTACTAATTATTTCTATTTATTACTAATTATTCCTATTTATTACTAATTATTCCTATTTACTCCTAATTATTTCTAATTATTACTATTTATTCCTATTTATTCTTATCTCTTCCTATTTATTCCTATTTGTTCCTAATTATTCCTAATTATTCCTAATTATTCCTAATTATTTCTAATTATTCCTATTTATTCCTAATTATTCCTAATTATTACTAATTATTCCCAATTATTTCTATTTATTACTAATTATTCTTAATTATTACTAATTATTCCTAATTATAACTAATTATTAATATTTATTGCAATTTATTCCTATTTATTCCTATTTATTCCTATTTATTACTAATTATTTTTATTTATTGCTAATTATTCTTATTTATTGCTAATTATTACTATTTATTACTATTTATTCCTATTTATTTCTATTTATTACTATTTATTCCTAGTTATTTCTAAATATTACTATTTATTACTAATTACTACTATTTAGTACTAATTATTACTAATTTTTCTAATTATTTCTATTTATTCTTATTTATTCCTATTTATTTTCTAATTATTACAATTTATTAATAATTACTACTATTTATTACTAATTATTACTAATTATTACTATTTATTACTATTTATTCCTATTTATTACTAATTATTACTATTTATTACTATTTATTCCTATTTATTACTAATTATTCCTATTTATTCCTATTTATTCCTAATTATTACTATTTATTCCTAATTATTACAATTTATTACTAGTTATTACTAATTACTGTTAATTATTACTAATTATTACTAATATCTACTAATTATTACTAATTATTACTATTTATTTCTAAAATACATATAACAAAACAATTTAAATCTAATTTAATTACAACTAATCAACAATAATTAAAATTAACGTAAAAAAATTAAATAAATACTAAATTAAATAAAATATAAATATCTTTAAACTTGATCTCCTATTGATGTAAGCGTATTCACAACTTCTCCCTAAAAAAAATAACTGAGATAAATTTTCACTCTAAAATTCGAGTTTAGTGAGAGAGAGGAAGAGAAAGAAAAACAGAGGGGGTATATATAAGTTAGATTAGTTGCGACAAGACTATTTGCGATGGGATTATCATCGTAAAAGGTTCTTTTTGCGACGGGCCCCGTCGCAAATACCTTTGCCCGCATTAATTGTTGTCGGTGGTTAAAAGGGTATTTGCGACAGGGCCCGTCGCAAAAAGTGACCTGCCGACACACCTTTTGCGACGGGACAACATCCCGTCGCAAAAACTCATTTACCATCGCCGGTATTTGCGACGGGACTCGTCGCAAATACCCTCCGACCGACTCACTATTTGCGATGGGGGGATCCCCCCGTTGCAAATAACCTTCCCGCGCGTTGACATGGATTACCTTTTGCGACGGGACCCCAAATCCCGTCGCAAATAACCCCTGGGATAAACTATTTGTGACTGGAATTAACCCCGTCGCAAAAGACTATTTTTCCCGTAGTGATATGACCAATACGTGAATCAATTCATTGGTAAATTGATTCACCTTTGTTGTAGAAATAAACAACCCTGAAAGAATCCAAATAATGCATCATCCTACCTTGATTTGGATTAATCACTCTCGAAGAATGGTTATGTGTTGTTGTCATTGGTGATATCCCTAAGTTTCATTGTACACCAATCGATGATCCACAATCCAGTCATCGTTCATCAATGAAAGCTCCTCCAATGATCTCTAATGGATCCTCTCAATTTTTAGGGTTATGTGGCTAACCCTGTAAATCCTCCATAACATCATTTATATATAAATTTTATTAGGTTGGGTTAATTAATTAAACAAATTAATTTATTAAATTAATTCATTTAAATGTCCGCCCACGGCCGTGCCCAACCTGAACGACCAACGGGCTCTAAGGTTATGTCGCACCTAGGGTAAAACCCACAATCGGAACTCAACCGTGGCATCATATTTCCTATATGAACTCCTTTTTAGAATTTATTCCACTTTTTCAAGAAAACTATGCACGTGTAATATTAAATATATTTAATATATTTCAAAAATTAATTTTGGGCACATCAGGCCTTGTAATCTCACGTCATCTCAGTGTCTAGCTCTGTAAAAAATCCATATAATATTCCAAAATAATACATAGAAAAATTAGCATTGTTTTAGGGTAAGATCGGGTACCCAGTTAATGGGTACCCATTATTATCCTTATACATGTCTTTCCTTCTAACTCGCTCTGGCTCTATTTAGAGAAACTCTCCCTATATTCAAAAGAACAACTCTTCCCAATTAAGAGTACTCACTCTGATACTCATCTTCCCCTCCTCTCATCTACCGTTTTATCTCTCCATTGTCCCTTGGTTTTTTTCCTAAGTCATAACTACCCATCTTCTCCATCTTACCACTGGTTTTTTAGAATGTCAATTAGTGGAGTTACTCCAACTGAGATCTCCCTTTCTAAACAATTTCTTTTAAATTTTAAATATCCCTGCATTAAGTAAATTAAGAAATTTATACAAGAACGCAAATAACATAATAGTACCTATTCAATGCAAAAAACCAAAACCATGATCATGAAGACCGCTATGGCATGTGGTCGTGGTTCCTCATGTTGAAGTTTCCTTGTAAAGAGAGTCCGGTGATAGAAAATCAGAAAACAACAAGAAACAATTAAGGTGTGTTTGATAGTTTATTTTTTAATGGAATGGATGTTGGGGAATGAGACAGCCTACAAAAAATTGATCTCCATAATTTTGATAAAACTACCATATCTTCACACATTAATCTATTGGATGATCGCATACCAGAGACTCTACATAGTGGAAAATTGATCTCTAGAAGTTCACACCCCCCCACAACTGAATGTACTAGAAGTAGGTAGTAAAACAATCCTATTCACCACACAAAGTCACCCTCATGTAAACACCTCAATAAAAACATACAAAGTACCATAAATACATTCAACGATAAAACATATAATAGAAATACAAAAAGCAGAGAAAGAATACAAAGTTTAACATGCTTCAGACTATGTCTTATGTGCAAGGGGAATCACACTATAAATTGATTTTATTATAACCGGAATATTACATGTGATACAAACATATTATAAAGACAATTAATTCTCGCTAACTTCTCAGATATCCAATAAATGATTGGTTGAACCACTATTTTTCCAAAATTTTCATTAAAGGTACCACATACTTAAATACTAAGCATGACTAGTCAAAAAAGTTAAACTTGCTTCCCTAAAACCATGAATCAAGAGACATGACCACCTGAGAAAGGTTACTAACCTAGTGGCCCATCAGTTTTACTAAACTTCCTGACCTTCTAGTGCTCTACCATAGGAACATCTGCAGATGTGAACTTCTAATAGGCTTAATGTCGTCAGAGAATGTTTGTTTCCACTGAAGAGATGATCTCCTACTGCCTTCACATTGACCCCAACCTCTTATCACTGACCAAAATTCTAATGAATGTAATTTTGCTGCTTGAACATTTGGTTATTTGAACATCCAATGATCCAAACAACACTTCGCATCCTAACAATCTCTCACTTGAAGACTTGTTCCAAGTAAAACCTTGAAAACCCTCCAACACTTAGCATTCAGAAGTGTTCCTATTTTCTTTCCTTCCTCCACCCAAGTCCCACTAAGGATTGATGCTGCCTTGGGTTTTCCTAAATTACCTTCTTGGTAAATATATATTCCAAATTTTGGCTTCCTACTATCTTTTATAGCTTCATATCCTTTTTCATCCAATAGTTTCCAAATGAAATGATACTTCAGGTCGATATGCTTCATCTGATAATGGAGCAGCATATTTTTAGCCAAGTGAGTAAAGAGATTATTCTTATTGAACCATTCCAATCTCCTTTAGTAATTGCTTCATCCAAATCATTTCTTTCTCAGATTTTGTTTTATTTATATACTCAACTTCCATTGACTTAGAGTAACAATATTTTTCAACTTTGATGAGTGGCCAACATTCATTCCTCCAAAAGTAAACATGATATTTTTTTTACTTTTCCTTATATCAATGCCACCCTCAAGGGGCATGGATCCATTCTCGCCTGGTTTTCACTCCCAAGCGTAGTTTACTTCCCCCTCCCCCTAAGGTTTCAATTTCCTTCAGGTCTTCAAGCCTTCATCTCGTTTCTCCTTATCTCAGTGTCGGTCTCTTCCATTCCTTCCCCCTACCATGGATTTCTTTCGGTTGGGTGAATATTTGATTTCATTCCTCCATGATGCTTGCATCTTTTGAAGGCTTGGTGGTGCTTTTGCCTCCTTTCTCTCATATCTACCAGGATCTGGACCCTCCGGCGGGTTTCAAAGGCTGTAGGATTTCTCCTCATATTTGTGCACCTCTGGTCATTTCAGTGCTTGAGTAGGGGAGTTTCTTCATGAAATGATGTTCAAATCTATAGGTGGTTTCCATATTTTTATTTGGAATTCATCCAGCATCACTCTCAGGTGGTGATGATTGAAGACTAGGTGATATCTAGGTCTCCTTCTTATGGTAGTATTCAAAGATCATTGTGGTGCTTGTTGGGAGAAATAGTGATTTTTGGATACCTCTATAAAAGGATTTCGTGGATGGCCTTGGTTAGTCCTGGGTGTCGATGATTTAGTAGCGTTTTGGCTTTGGTTTAAGGATGAAGACACAAATTGATGATGGTTTGTGTTGGGTATAGACTTTTTTAGATTTTTTGTCAGTTTTTTGAATATTTTTTGTGTGATATAGTTGGTTGATGGGTACCAGATGTCTCTATGGGTACTGGATTTTGTTTCATTGCATTTGGATGAAGTGAAACTACTTGCTTGTACTGTTGGGTGATCATCCTCTTTTGAGGGATGGGTATGTGACACCCATCATCCAGCGATCTATTCTCCTTGTTGGATGGATGGGTGCCTTGATTTGATTTTGTTCAGTGAAGACATTTTGGACTTGAGTTGTATTGCATCATGTTGACTTGTTGTGAGTTCTTCACAAGCAGTGTCGGTTGGGTAGCTCAAAATAGAGATATATTTTTTGGCATCTGTCATTCGGTCCTCCCTCCATTTCTCAATGTGCATGGGAGGGGTGCTCTGCCTTGTTGTACTTCCACCACAGTGCAACTCCTTGGAAGAGGGGAAACACTTTCTCTTTGACCCATTTTACTAATGCAATATCTTTCAGGGGTACAATGAAATAATTTCCCTTACTTATCTTGACATTTTCTTTCCCTTGATCTCTTGGGTCTTCTTTAATCCCTTCGAGTCTGACATTTTTATGGATTTTTTCCAATGTGTCTATAATGGGTTTCCTCTTTTCCCATTTTTTAAAAGAGGATTTCTTTTTTATATCAACAAAGGGGGGTTTTCCCTCTAATTGTTAAAAAAATGCCACCCCCAATGTCTGAGTCCATGGATCCCAGAAATGGTTCATCTATTACATATAATGGGGATTGAGATTTTAATCCTTTAAAATACTATATAATCTGCTTAATATCCACCCAATGTACTTTCCTTAGATTCACCATATACCAACTCACAACTTCCATTGAATGGGTAATGTATGGATGGGTGAAAACCAATAAATACATAAAACTTTTGACCACTAATTAATATGGTACTTTCTCCATATATTAGGCCTCAACTTTTTTTATTGGTGCATATGAATTAGAAAACTTGAAGTGGGAAGAAAGTGGGGTTGATAGTGGCTTACTTTCAGCCATCCCAAACCTTTCCATGATCTTTTGGATATATTTTTTTTTGAGATAGAACCAAAGTCTTAGATTTATTATCTCTCTAAATCTTCATCCTCACCATCTTGTTTACTTTTATAAGATATTTTATCTCAAATGTTTCAGTCAAATCACAATTCAACATTCATATTTTATGAACATCTTATCCAATAATCAATATTTCATCCACATAATAAATAAATATGATGAATGTATCATCTTCACATTACTTCTAATAATGGTAATAATTTATATTTCACCTACTGAACCCTTACTTTGACATGAACAAATTAAATTTTTTATTCCATTCTCTTGGGCTTACTTCATCCCACATAGTATTTTCTTCAATTTAAAAAACCAAATTTCAGTTCTCTGCTACCAATAAACCTATCAATTATTGCATGTATATCTCCTCCTCTAACTCACAATAAAGGAAAGAGGTATTGACATCCATATTATCTAGATATAGATCTTATGATGAAGCTATGCTTAGAAATGTTAAAATGGTAAAATATTTAACTACTAATGAAAATATTTTTGAGAAATATACTCCTTCCTTTTTTTGAAACCCCTTTACTACTGGTCATTATTTTTATCTATTCTTATCATAAAATTATTCTTTAAACTGGTAAACCTGCTTATTTTTAAGTGCCTTTTTACCCTCTAGTGGTTTAGTTATCTCACAAGTTATTTTAAACTTTAATGAATCCATCTCCTCATTCATGGATGACTCTCACTTCTTAGAGTCACTAAGTGAAGTTGCCTCATTCAGATTTTTAGTTTCTCTATAATTTTTTAGGATTAGAAAGTTTGTATCAACAACATACCTCTGAACCAGTATCCTAATTCTAATCGATATCCTTAATTGAATCGATTGAACTGAAATTCTTGGATCTTCTCTTTCCATCAGTATCTAAAATTATGGTACTCATACTTTCAAGTCATGTAAATTTGGTCCTCCCACTCAATATTAAACTTATCTTAAACTTTCTAGTATTTTTATGGTCATACAACTGAACTTTTAGTGCCTTCATCACCTATATCTAATTTCTCTAGTTTTTATGGGTTATCGGTACTCTGATCAACCTAGACATTGATAGTTGATTCTCATTCAACTTTATGCTCCACCAAGTTTTGATCCTTCCACATAACCTTTTTATTAAATAAAACATCTCTAATTCTAATGATTTGTTTTCTTTCACCATACCACAAGAGATATCTAAAATTTTTATCCCTATAACCAAGGAAAAAACATATTTTTGATTTAGAATCAATATTCTCCTCATCCTTATAATTTACATGTATATATGATAAACTACTGAAGAGTCTAAGATGATGAACTTCTAGTCATTTTTGAGACCATGGATCCCCTCGAAGTTCCTACCCAACTACTGATGTTGGACTTATGTGGGTAGGATAATTTTTCAGGTTGATTGCCTCCACCCATATCACCATAAGCATTCTGGAGTGAAGCCTCATACTCCTAGCTTTCTCCATTAGAGACTTGTTCATTACTTTAGGAAATTTTTTCAATTATATATTTTTAGGCATTCTCTTCCCATGCCTTATTACTTACTTCTTATGGAAATTCCATAAATTTTATCTGGTGTACTTACCATTGTTTTCTATTTAGATACACTTTAACTTTTATCCACACTCCCTTTTTTTCAAATATCTCTATTGAATAAACACCTAAAATACATCAAAGTTTTGCTTCAATAAGTGAATCCATACTTTCCTTATAACATCATCAATAAAAGTAATAAAGTAAAGATAACCACCATAGGACTGAATAAGTGTAGGTCCCAAAACATCCAAGTGTATGGGATCCAACTTCTGGTCCCTAGGATTCCAACCATCTAATTAGAAAGATTCTCTTTTTTGCTTTACCAGTACAAAAATTTCATACTTTCTTGTTTTTGTATGATCAAGATTCAGTATTCCCATATGCTTTATAACCTTCATATTATTCTCACTAAGGTGACAAAACCTACAGTTTCATGGATCTAGATCATCGAAAGTTAAAATTCTGACCATTATGGTTTTTTATGAATTTCATGTCAAGTAAAGTATCTCATCCTTTACTCATTTTTCAATCACCATAGATCTATGAGTCAATTTATAAACTCCATAAACAAATATAATCACATATATTGTATCATCAAGTTGTATAATGTAAATATAATTATTCTTTAGACCAGGAATGTTGTGAACTTATGATAGCTTCAAGAATCTTTCATTCTTCATGTAGATGTTAACATCACCTTTTCCAAAAACTTATATTTCTTCACTATTCTCTAGATAGAATTTACCAAATTTTTCTAATACATAATTACCTATTCATAATTGATCACTAATAAAATGATAAGAGTCTCCAGAGTAAATCACCCATGCTTCTACCAAAGTAGTAGTGCTTAACAAGTATGTCTCGATATCTTTCATTGTATTAATGGAAGCCAAACTGATGATCATTGAAATTTTCTTGTGATTCACATTTTGAATTTTTCAATATTTCTGGATATGTACATTATTCCCACATTTATAAAAGGTTGTACTAGGACCAGCAGACTTTCCACGACTCTTCTCTTATTGTATTTCTTGGGAATCTTCTACTAATGGATTATTCTAGTATATTTTATTCCATTGAGATGAACACCCTATTCCATCAGTACTAAGGGAACTATCGGTTGGCACTCGAACTTTCCTTAACCAAAGTACCACATTTAGTATCATATTCCTGATATTATTAAACACCAAGCCTATTTTTCCACTAGAGTTACTATCTATAGTAACCATTGCATCCTAGCTCTTTGAAAGTGAATATAATAGTAGAAACACCCATACATAATCAAAAAAATTACCTTTACTAATTGTAGATTCCCATAAATCATGTTGAATTCATCAACATGATCTACCACCAGTCCTCCTTCCTTCAACCTTAATCTAAACAACCATTGCAAAATGAAGACATTGGTAAGGGACATGGTTTTTTCATACTTATCTTCAAATTCCTTCATAACTTCCATTGTACTATTCTTTTCATATATATTAAAAGAAACATTCCTTACAAAATATATTCTTACAAGAGTCCATTCCTTTTTATCCAATCACTCTTATTCATCTTTCTCCAACAACACTAGCTTTACTCCTAGAAAGGGAACCTCCAAGTCTTTCTAAATTAGATAGTCTTCAATCTATATTAACCAGAAGCTAAAATATAACCCATAAAATTTATCAATCTGGATATTTACTTTATCTAATGTCATACTTGAACTGCTATTGATGTGTTTATCCTACAAATTTTGAAATTACCTCTAATATCACTTATTGTAGAATGAGAAATCCCATGAGAAACTGATATTCATGCTTCTAATAAAACTACCAGATATTCATGTGTTATTCCACTGGAAGATCATATGCAAGAGACTTTATATAGTGGAAAACTGACCTTCAGAAGTTCAATCCCCCATGAATGAGTGTACTGGAATTAGGTAGTCAAATCACCCTACTCACCACATAAAGTTGTTATCATACAAAAACCTTAGTATAAACAAACAAAGTACTGGAAATACATTCAATGGTGAAACATGTAATGGAAATATATAGAGTATATAAAAAACACAAAGTTTAATGTGCCTTGGACTATGTCATACGTGCATGAGGTAATAAAACTTTTTACTGTTTTTATTATAACTATAAGATTACTGGTGATAAAAATATATTACAAAGATAATTAATCTTCACTGACTTATCATCTCTTTAATAAATTCTTGGTTGATCTAATATTTTTCCACACTTTGAACTGAAGGTCACACATACTTAAATACTAAGAAAACTAATAAAACATTATCCCCTAAAAACCTAGATTAAGAGGTTTTACCACCTTATCAAGGTTACCAACCCAGTGAACCAATAGCTTTTTGAACTTTATGACCTCCCATCACTCCATCGTAGAACCATCAATGGATGTGAACTTTAGATGGAGCTATTACTATTGTATAAGGTATTATATTTCTAAAGAGATGAACTCTTATTGACTTCACATTGATCCCAACCTCCTTCCAATAGCTGAAATTCTGGTGAATGTAATTCTTATGCTCAAACTTCATGTGCTCTGAACTTCTGATGATTTTAACAATGCTTCACATCCTCGTAATAGAGTTAAGTGGAGTGACTTCAAGTGAAAAACCTTTGTTTGAAAGTTTATTTTGGAGGGAGAGGGGTGGCCATTAATTGTCTTTGAGGTTATCCCTTGACACCCTAAACTAATTTTTTGGATTTCCAAATCAAGGGGTCAGTGAAAGAATTAACTTATTGTAACAAATTATAATATTTCAAAAAATAATAATAAACCAAATAAAAATTATAATTATAATTTAGAAAATTTTAAATAAAAATGAATTAATGTATTTATTTTGAAATTTTTTCAAATAATTATTGCACCTAATCATTTTGTTCCATTATAAAACTTCAAAATAATAGAACATTTATTTTGGTTCTATCTAGTTTGGTTCTATTCCATTCCACTCCATAAGGCTATGTTTGGTAGGGTGGAATTGAAGGTAGGGAAACAAAAATGAAAAGGGAAATTAAAAAAATGTAGGTTTGGAAATATGGAATGGAAAATATGTTTCCATTAAACAATGGAAATCAGCTTCCCATATAGAATAAGTGGGAAACCATTTTTGTAAATATTTTGATGAATATATCCCTGCATTTATACTCCATTGTGATTGCCTCAAATGACCACCCTGTACTAACTCTATCTAGACCACCCTACACCATTTATAGTTCATCATCTTTATCACCTGCCATCATCGATGACCACCATACCCAATGACAACCTCACACTATTTTCTAACACCCTTCACTATTCTCTAATCTCCTTGCACCAATACTCGGTGATGGTCTAGTTTTTTTTTAAGGTTGGGGATGAAGCCTCATTTTTATTATTTAAAGAAAAGACCTCATTAGACTTGATAGAGGGAGACCCATTACATAGCCCAAAGGCCCAAGGTCAAGTGGCCTGAATACTAGGCTTGAAAGCCCATTTTTTTCCCAAAGGTCCCCTTGGTGAATGGTCTAGTCATGGTCATCGATGTTAGGTTTCAGTCGTATGAAAATCATTTTCTAATAAATGGATTAATATAATGGAATGGGGAACTCTAGAATAATAATTTCAAATGGATCATATGGTAATGATAGAGAAGCAACTATAAAATCTAGAATATCAGAAGTTACACAGACTAGTTGATGACAGTCAGATGATGAAATCAGAGGTTACCACTTAATCACTTAAGATTGAGGTAGTGTAGAAGACACAAAGGACTTGAGTGAATGTAACTCTTGGATATGATATTAGACACATAAAGAGGCTAATATTAATTGATATATATTAATATTCATGCATTCCAAAGTCCATAAACATCATTTTTAATGCATTGTATAAATTTAACTTCATTTATCATTTTAAGTGCAATCCATGTTTAAAATGAAAATCTGGGCCAAATCAATCATCTATTTGTGGAGAACATTATATTCATTTTTTGAATTTAATATTTTGGGATATGATTCATCACTTTGTTTGGAACATTTTATCTTTTACGATAAATGGATGAATCCCAATGTAATATAGATATTTTTGGGAATGAATGCATAAATTTTCTGGACAAAGCATAATGGGCCTAAGGCCCATCAAACAAAAGTGGGACCCACAACCCAAGCCTAATGAAACTAAAATTTTTATTTTAGAAATATAAAAATATGGGGATAATTTAATTCAATTTTTGACATATCTAATTCATAATTTTTCATGGAGATAAAGGTATCTGAAGTTGACATTTAAATGGTGGGCCAGACCTGAACGCCCATAAAGTCTGCCCACCATTTCGATCATAACTTCCAAACAGATGAACCAAATGACTTTAAATTTTTAAAGATGATATAGGACACATGTAATAAGATATTTTTCTTATAATACCCCTTCATATTTAGTCATCTTCAGTTACAAATTCACACGTCAACAAGCGGTATGAATGTGGACGATTTTCCTAGTCAACATCAAAACATCAAATTCCCTTGATTTTCTCACCCTCCTTTTGAATCTATAAATTAATAGTGATAGAATTGATTTTCAGGGGTATATATAAGGATTATAATATTAATATATAAGGATCTTGTGGTTAAGGTAATTATGATCCATGTTTTTCCTTTCTATCGAAGTTTTTCTTTCTTTCATTTGTATTTTCATGCTTTCATTTTGTAATCGCAATGTCAATTTCTCTCATGTATGTTTTTTGTTCACCTTCATTTAATTAATATAAGATATTATTATTCTTCTTAATTTTCTTATGTAATTTTACATATCATGTTTATACTGTTGCCTTAGGTAGTGAGGTTATTCACATTATCTTTTGTGAAACTCTTCACACAACAGTGGAGTGATTGTTATTTATTTGTTCTTCTTCTCCAATTCTACCGTCATAAGTATACTACCCACTTTCATTGATATAATATCATCAATCAAAGTCTAAAACTATAATGGGTTGATCCAATGGAGTATTAAGGGGATGGATTGGATGTTATTTCTTATTTTAATAATTCCTAATCAATTCTATTTTTGAGATTTTCATTAAATGATGTATTTTATCCTTTGAACTAACCAATTTTAAGGATACACATACCAAGTGCTAAAACGATCCTCTACCTTGGAGTTCTCATCAATATGATCCTCCAAGTGTATAGTTTATTAGACTTAGGATAGTGAAAACTGAAAATCAATGAGTTATTTGGGATGTTCATATTTATCTAAAGGAAATGCTTGAATTTAATAAAATGAAATAATTTAAAAAGAAATTCATCCAATCCACCCCATGCGATAACCAAGGATCAACTCATGATTTTAAATTGAATTCACTTAAGTCATTAAAATCTTAAATAATACAATCAATTCAAACCCAATTTTTCCACTTCATTGCCAAATCACCACCATCAAATCACCTTCATAGAATGTATGTTTCTTAGGTTTCTTCTTAAGTCTATGAGGATCGATAACCCAAGTCGTACTACAATGATCACTTACACCATACAACTTGGGTAAATTTGGGTGCAACCAATTTTTGGCGTTGTTGTTGGGGACCAAGTAAGTCACCTTAGAATATCTTTCTATTCTCCCCCATTTCTCTTTTATCATCCCAATTCTCTTATATTTTCCCCTTTAATTTTTTTATCTTTTCTTGGAGCATGTCCACCTACACCCATGCCCATTAAAATAATCTAGTTAGGGTGGATAGTCTTAGGGATGGAGAGTTAAGCATATATATGGTTCTCTTTCCATTAGATCCAAATCTTCCTAATACTCTAGATTTAAATGTTGAGTTCAATACAATAGAGAATCTTCCACAAAACAAAATCATAAATCGGGGAGGGAACCCAAATGGAAACCAAAATAAGTAAGACCCTAACTTGGGAATTGTCGTAGACCAGACCATGATCAACTACCTCAAACCTACCTAGACCAATTCACCCTCATGTATTCGGCATGATAACATAGAATATTCCCAATATGTCTTCAAACCCCATGTATTGAACAACCTTACAACCTTTCATGGGATGGAGTCTGAGATGCATTGCCTTCATGTTAAAGAATTCAATGACATTGTCAAAACTATATGCCCTCCAAATCAAATTGAATCTGCTAAAATGAGACTCTTTCCTTTTTCTCTAAAGGACTAAGCAAATAATTGGTTAAATTTTTTGAGATCATCATCCATTCACTATTGGGACCAACTGCAACGATAATTCTATAAAAAAAATAATTCCCCCATCACAAAACAATTGCACTTAAAAAGAGAATCTAAACAAAATTTGAAAGAGAGGGGGAAACATTATATGAAACATGGGAAAGGTTTAAATACACTTTAAACATGGTACCACACCATGGTTTCTTAATCCCAAAATAAGTGATTATTTTCTATGAAGGGTTAGGTCCAAGAAACAAATAATTCATTGATATGATGTGTAATGAAACCTTCAAAAATAAAACCCCAAATGATGCTTATGAGTATATAAAAAATCATGTTGAACATAAAAAAACATGGGGAACATCACCTTACTATGATAATCCACCCAAATCAAGTGGAATGCACAATCTTAGAGAAAAAGAAAACCTTAGAGAAAAACTTTTTTCACTCACTAGGAAGGTTGAGGAGATTGATCTTAGGAAGGTCCATAAAACCCAAAGTATTGATCTTGTTTGTAAAATTTGTGAAAAACATGACCATAAGACTGATAATTTTCCAACCATTCCTTTTATCAAGGATGTTCTTTTAGGAGGACCACCATAAGAAGTTAATGCAATGAAATTTCAAAAGCCACAGTTCCAAAACACCTTTAATCCAAGGTATAATGATCATCTAGGATTCTATTGGAAGGAAAATCAACAACCAACACAATAATAATATCTCAACCTATACCCTAAACAAAATTTTAAAACCCATAATAAGTTCCAACCACAACTGGTCCAATACCAACATCCTTATGTCCAATATCAACAACCTGTCCAATAACCCATTCAACAGCCAATCCAACAACCAAAGTATCCTCCTGGGATAAACTAACCAGCACAAGACACTACCCAATATATCCTAATCCTTGAACAGTTGTGTAAAAAAATGGAGAAAATGAACTCATAAGTCTCATCACTTAAACAAGAATTATAAATAGTAAAAATAGGAAAGGCACCCATGCCTACTCAGGCTTTTTCATCCCCAAATGTAAGGGGAGAATCAAGTTACACACAATCCTCTCATGAACAACTAAAAGTTGTTACTATCTTAAGAAGTAGAAGATCAATTGAAAAATCTAAACCAACTATTATAGAACCATTAAAAGATTAAAAATCACATGAATTTGTTTAAGAACAACCCTCAGATTCTGAAAAAACAAATACGAATGTGAAAGAACCACAACCTCACCAAACAATCAAACAATTACTTGTCCCCCAATGTGTGAGAGGAAAATCTAAACCTGAAACGAATGAGACAATGAGGGAAATATTCTCTCAGGTTAAGATGAACATTCCACTTCTTGATGCAATCCAAACCATTCCTGCTAACTCAAATTACCTTAAGGAATTGTGCACTTTTAAAAGAAAATTTTCACATCAAAACCAAGTCCTTTTGGATACTAATGTGAGTACCACCATTCAAGGGACCATTCCTCCAAAGTTTAAATATCCAAGATGTCCATAAATCAATGTTAAGTTAGGATAGAACAAATTTATCAAACACCTTTGTGATTTAGGAGCTTGTGTGAACCTCATTCTGTATGCCATGTATTTTAAATTAGGGCTCGAAGATCTCCAACAAATATTTGTCACACTCCAACTTACAAATCATAGTGTTTGAGTTCCTAAGGGTATTTTAAAAGATGTTTTGGTGAAGGTTGAAAATTTCCTTTACCCTGCTGACTTCATTGTCCTAGAAAATCACCCAATCTTAGGTCCTAGATAGAAAACACCAATCATACTTGGACGACCATTCTTAGAAACAATCAATTCATTCATCTGAGTTAGGAATGGGAACATGACAATAACCTTTAGAAAAATTAGCCTCGATCTAAACATCTATAATGAAAACTCTAAAACTGGGGATGATGAAAAGATCCACAAAGTTAATTGGATAGTTATTGTTGATTATGAACTATAGGAACATCAAGGAATCATTGAAGGATGTCTAAGTCAAGATGAGATTAATTTCCTTTGTTCATGTGAGGTAAATTTGACTCCTTGGATTGAATATCTTTTAGATGACTACTTTGATGATTTTTTAGGATAAATAATCAATGATACCATTTTTTAAATGAAAAACATCAAGTCCATACCCATTCCTAATAATGATCTAGCCAATTTGGAATCTGGAAATTCTATTCAAAAGGAATCCATTCTGTCAGAAAATATAGAAAAAAACACTAAGTTTGATGCAAAGTACAATCCTTATTTTGAATGTTCTAACCAATCTAAAATCAAATTTAAGGTCCTACCTTCATCACTCAATTATTCATTCTTAGGGGATAATCAAACTTTTAATGTTTTAATTTCTTCCTCTCTTGAAGTCAATCAAGAGAGGATGCTTCTAGATGTCCTAAGAAAACATAAGAAAGAAATTAGATGGACCATTTCTGATATTCCTAAGATTATACCTCTCATTAGAACTCATAGGATTGTTCTAAAATACGAATCCAAGTTATGTTGTCAACCTTAGCAGAGACTCATTCCCAATCTTATGGATGTGTTAAGGAAAAAGATTCTTAAGTTATTGAAAGCCGGTATCATCTATCCCATTGTTGATACTAAGTGGGAAATCCCAATTAAAGTTGTTCCAAATAAAGCTGGAATAACTGTGATTACCAAAGAGGATGGTAATCTTATCACCACAAGGGTTAGTAGTGGATGGAGAGTGTGCATTGACTATAGGAAGTTGAACTTATGCACTAAGAAAGACCATTTCCCCTTGCCCTTCATTGATCAAGTCCGTGAGAGAGTGGAGGTTCATCAGTTCTACTACTTTATAGATGGATTATCTGGGTATAATCAAATTGAAGTCTCTTTATAAGTTCAAGGAAAAACAACCTTCACTTTTCCATTCATCACCTTTGCCTTCAAACGCATGCCCTTTGGGTTATATAATGCTCCTGGTACCTTCCAGCGGTGTATGATGGGAATATTCTTGGACATGGTGGGGGATTATTTAGAGGTATTTATGGATGACTTCTCCATCTTTGGGGGTACTTTTGAGGGATTAATAATAAATTTTTAAAGGGTTTTTTCTATATGTGAGGATAATAATCTCATCCTAATCTGGGGGAAATGTCATTTCATGGTAAATGAATAACTTTTTTTAGGCCATATGGTCTCTGGTAGAGGGATTGAAGTTGATAAAAATAAGGTTGATATCATTCTTCACCTTCACTCTCAAAAAACTATTATGTAATTGGGGTCTTTCTTAGTACATGTTGGTTTCTATAGAAGGTTCATTAGGAATTTCAGCTCAATTTCCCGACCACTTTGTGCTTTGATGATGAAAGATACTCCATTTATATATACAGAAATCTATGGGGAGTCATTATCAACACTCAATTTATCTTTTATATATCCACCTATCATGAAATCTCCCAATTTGAAAATTCCATTTGAACTCATGTGTCATGCGAGTGACTTCACTGTCGGAGCTGTATTAGGACAACGTTGTGATAAAACTCCATGTGTCCTTGCTTATGAAAGTAAATCATTAAATGATGCACAAATCAACTATACCACCACTGAGAAAGAGTTACTTACTGTTGTCTTTACCTTATAGAAATTTATATCCTATCTATTAGGATCCCCCATCACTATCTTCACCGATCATTCAGATCTAAAATACCTTTTCCAAAAACAAGATGTCAAGGCTAGATTGATTAGGTGGGTCCTTCTTCTTCAAGAGTTTGATTTAACCATTAAGGATAAAAAAGGTGTTGAAAATGTTTTAACTGATCACCTCTCTAGGATGTAATTCAATGAAACCACACATCACCTTTCCGTGTTTGATTCATTTCCCGAGGAGTAACTCTATTCTGTGAGTGATTTCCCGTGGTACACTGACACAACAAACCATTTGGTTACGGGTGACATTCCAAAATTTCTTGGGACCCAAGCTAAGAGAAAAATACTCTATGATGTCAAACACTATGTGTTTTATGATCCATAACTCTTCAAGTTTTGTCCTAATCAATTCATTAGGATATGTGTTCTTGAGTCTGTGCAAGATTTCATTCTTAAATTCTGTCATGGAGAGGCATGTGGTGTCTAATTTTCCACATAGAAAACAACTGAAAAGGTCCTACAAAGTGGTTTCTTTTGGCCTAACCTTGCTAAGTATTCCTAAAAATTCGTCCAATGTTGTCCTCATTGTCAGCAATTAGGATCCATAACCAAAAGAAATCAAATGCCCCTTACGCCCATTTTAGTTGTTGAGATCTTTGACTGTTGGGGAATTGATTTCATGGGACCCTTCACAATATCTAGGGGGTATCTCTACCTCCTCTTATCTATTTATTATGTATCTAAATGGGTTGGGTCCATTTCTACAATGTCAAATGACCATCAAGTTTTGATCTGATTCCTGAAAGAACACATCTTTTCTAGATTCGGAATTCCTAGGGATATCATTAGTGACTATGGAACCCATTTCTGCAACCGTCCCTTTTCATCACTCATGTCTAAGTATGGGATTTCTAACAAAGTTTCCACTACCTATTATCCTCAAACCAATGGTCAAGATGAGTTGGAAAATAGGGAAATTAAGAAAATTTTGGAAAAAAACTTCCAATCCCTCAAGAAAATATTGGTCTGAGAAACTCTTGGATGCCCTTTGTGTATATCATACTACATTAAAAATCATCCTAGTCATGTCACCATATAGGTTGGTATATGTAAAACCATTCTATATACCTATTGAAATTGAACATAAGGCATTTTGGGCAATCAAAAAAATGAACTTTGACATGCCCTTGGCCAAAAAAAAGAGAAAATTAGACATTAACAATCTTGAGGGACTTAGGATGGAGGCTTATGAAAATTAAAGGATCAATAAAGATAGAGTTAAAGCCTACCAATCTAGGAATCTCAAAGTCAAAAATTTTGAACTAGGAAAATTTGTGCTCTTATATGGTTCCAAACTTCATTTATACTCAGGAAAGTTAAGGTAAATATGTTCAGGGCCTTACACAGTGCATCATATATACCCCCATAGAGTAGTGAAGATTCAGGACCCCACTAGTGGTTAGATCTTTAAATTCAATGGTCATATGTTAAAACCACTCATTAAAACATTCAATAAACAAGAAACATAGGAGGAGAAAACTGATCCATCCTATGAACTAGACAAAAAAATTTAGATTTACGGTCCATCTCGAGCTAATAACATTAAACAAAGTGCTTTATAGGAGGAAAATCAGATTTTACCTTTCCATTAACTCAGAGTTTATAATTTCAAAATAAACAGATACATTTTTTTTCTTTCTTTTTAATTTTTTTTGTTTAGGGAACCCCCTTGGGGTTTCCAATGTGATCCAATGTTTCCTTGTGTGAGATATTTGGTAGTTGAAGTGTTTTTGTATTTTTGAATGAAACACATTCCATCCATAATTCAAACATACCTTCAATCATCCCTAAGGAGTCCACTTGTGACATGAAGAAAATGTTATCAACTACTTTTTAATGCTCATAAACTTTAAACCAGGTGATTTTCTTCCATAAATTTATTTCAAATCACATTCTTTCCCTCTTTCTTCCCAATAATTAAATCTCTCTTATATTATCTCTCAAAACTAAGGGCAGTGTCATTCTAAGTTGGGGGGAGTAAAAATATGAGATTTAAAAAAATATATAAAATCAATTAATTATTCTTGCATGTGTTAATGTATATTGGGAATCCTGAAAACTGATTGTAAAATGATTTTTAATGCCTTGATTATGATTTTAATGCATGTTTATGTTTATGAGAATAGTTTTTGGAAAGTGTGGTTTTCTGATATAAATTTTCAATGTTTACATTTTCATCCTCTTAATAAAAATGCCACAATGCACATCCATTGGATCTTGGGTGTAAATTTGAGTTATTGGGTTCCTTTCATCATAGGATAGGGTTTGGGGCCACTTTCTTTTTAATTTTAGTATCCAACAAAAAAATCAAAAAAATGACCACATAGATAAATGTTTTTCCCAAATTTGTGGCATTTGGAACTTGGGGATTGTGACTCTATAGTTTTCTTTCCTAGAGTTAGGCTTTATATCTCTATTGTAGAGCATTGAATTGACAATATGTGTGGCGTCCGGCACTTGGGGATCATGAATCCATAGTTTCCTTGCCCAGAGTTAATTTTTTTCATATCTATTATGGTTCAAAAAAAAGTTACTCATCCTAAGTTTTAATTTCATTCCCACCTAGTGCTTCCATTTGTTTCCCCTTCAACAAGAAAATGGTCCCCATGTATTTTGAGATACACAACACATATCATGCTTAATTAAAATTGGATGAAATGAGGCAATGAAGTTGAAAAAAAAATAATGGGTTTGGGATTTGGATATGCTCATGAACCTAGCTTGTGTGAAATGATTTTGATAGGTTTCAGGGTTGTTTGACATGATGTATTTTTGGGAGCAATGTATGTTAAAATATTTTCAGAAAAGGAAATTCAATTTCATATTTTTGAGATTCTTTTTGCTCAGGACTAGAAAAACTCAAGTTGAGGGTGTTATTAGACACTGAAATAGGCTAATATTAATTGATTATATCTTAATATTCATGTGTTCCAAATTCCATAAACATCATTTTTAGTGCATTATAGAAATTGAACTTCATTTCTCATCTTAAGTGCAATTCATGTTTAAAATGAAAATTTGGGCCCAATTAGTCATCTATTTGTGGAGAACATTATATTCATTTTTTGAATTTGATATTTGGGGATATGGTTGATCACGTTTTTTGGAGAATTTTATATTTTAGGATCTATGGATTAATCCCAAGGGAAGATGGAGATTTTTGTGCATGAATGCAGAAATTTTCTGGACAAAGCATAATGGGCCTAAGGCCCATAAAATAAAAGTGGGGCCCACAACCCAAGACAAATGAAGATAAATTTTTTAATTTATAAATATAAAAATATGGGAATAATTTCATTCAAGTATGTATAGATATAATTTTGAAGTTTTCATGGAGATAAAGGGATCTGAAGTTGACATTTAAATGGTGGGCCAGACTTGAATGCCCATAAAGTATGCCTACCATTTCAAGCATAACTTACAAATGGATGAACCAAATGACTTGAAATTCTTAAAGATGATATAGTAAACATGGAATAAGATATTTTTATTCTATTAACCCTTCATATTATATCATCTTCAGTTACAAATTCACACATCAACAAGGGATATGAATCAGGATGATTTTCCTGGTCAACATTGAAACATCCAATTCCCTTGATTTTCTCACCCTCCTTTTGACTCTCTAAATTAATGGGTATGGAATTCATTTTTGAGGGGTATATATAATGATCCTAATATTCATATATAATAATATGTTGGTTCAGGTAATTATGATCCATTTTTTTCCTTTCTATCAAAGTTTTTCTTTCTGTCATTTGTATTGTCATGCTTTCATTTTGTAATCGCATTGTCAATTTCTCCCATGTATGTTTTTCATTAAACTTCATTTAATTAATAGAATATAATCTTATTATTATTCATTTTCTTATTTCATTTTCCATATCACGTTGATATTGTTTCCTTAGGGAGTGAGGCTATTCACATAATCTTTTGTGAAACTCTTCACACAATGGTGGAGTGATTGTTATTTATTTGTTCTTCTTCTCTAATTCTACCCTCATAAGTCTAATGTCTGATTTCATTGATAGAATAGCATAAATAGAGGGATAAACCTCTAATGGTTTGATCCAAGGGAGTATAAAGGGTATTGATTGGATGTTATTTCTTATTTTAATAATTCCTAATCAATTCTATTTTTGAGATTTTCATTCAATGATATACGTTCTCCTTTGAACTCACCAATTTTATGGATACACATCCCGAGTGATAAAACTATAATCTACCTTGGAGTTATCATTAATATTATCCTACAAGTGTATAGGTGATTATCCTTAGGATAGAAAAAACTCAAAATTAGTGAGTTATTTGGGATGTTCATATTTCGTTAAAGGAAACACTTGAATTTAAGACGTTGAAATAATTTAAAAATAAATTCATCCAATCCACCCCACGTGATAACCAAGGATCAACTCATGCTTTTAAATTAGATTAACTTAAGTATTTAAAATCTAAAATAATCCAATCAATTCAAACCCAAGTTGGCCACTTCATAGCCAACTCACCACCATCAAATCACCTTTATAGAATGTATGTTTCTTAGGTTTCTTCTTAGGTCTCTAAGGATTATTAACCCAAGTCATACTATAATGACCACTTTCACCATACAACTTGGGTGAATTTGGTTGTAACCAATATTCAAGAGTCATTATGGAAATACATAAGAGTAAACTCATGAAATATTCAGATATGATCACTGATTACCAGAATATAGTGTTGAGACAGTTGATGCCTTTAACCGAATGGAGGGACTTCCATAGAGATCAAATTTGGTGGACTTCCTCCCATAAATATAAAAAGATGGTAGCAATCAGTTTCACCATCTATGTCCTACTACATATAATAGGATGGATAATTTTATCCATAGATAATATTATTTTAATCATATTTTGATTTCTTAATCAAAGTAAATAAATGTTTCTCCTATGGAATATGAATCAAGTATAAACCATGTAAAAATTATATTGTTATTTTTCTTCTATTTTTATAATTTTTTTCATTTAGAAATATTTTTTGTATTCACTTAGAGGTTTTTTTGTAGTGTGGTGACTTAGGTGCAGTGTGACTTCTGAGTTTGGGTGCATCGAAGCTTATGGATCATTATGATACTTTGTTTTACCCAGAAAGTTTCATTGGACATCTTATATGTGATCAATAAAAGATAGTTGTGAGCCTAACAATTGTTATCAAAGCTAAGATAAAAAAATTTATATGACTATTGCCTGGTGAAGGTTATTTGAAACTCAGTTTAGTATAATCATTCTTCCCTTTTCCTTATAGGTGGTTTTTTGCAAGATGTTCTTAATACCTCTTATGTGTTTTGGTTTTTAGTGGGATCTCACTATATTTAGAAAGTATGGTGTTAGATGAGGGTAATTTTTGGGTGGAGAAGTTCAAAAACATAGATTTTGGATTATGGTGGATGTAGAAAGAGGATCATCTACTGTAAAAGGATCTTGATCAAATTTTTATGGGTACTAAGTTGTTTGTGATGAAGATGGAAGAATGTGAGAGGATATATAAGAAAGCAATGGGGTTAATTTGGATCTCATCACCCTATAACATGGATTATAATATATGGGAAGTGATCAGTTTAGAACTTGTAGAGACTCACTGAAATATATGAGAATCCAACCAAAATGAATAAGGTTTTCCTTTTATAGAGGTTGTTTAACATGAGGATGTTGAAAGGTAAACCAATAGTGGATCACATTAATAACTTCAGAATTGTATGGAGTTAGTTGAATTCAATGAATGTGAACATTTGATATTTGGAGTGGGCATTGTTGTTACTCTCATTGCTCATAGAATCATGGGATTTCATGGTCACCATAGTGAGTAACTTAAGAAAAATGACTTACTTGGTATTTTCATACATTAGATACTTTATCTTGAATAAATAAATTAATCCTAAAGACGTACAATAATATTATAGAAATTATAATAGTGTTAAATAAATAGGACACCCCATAGCCTAGAAGATATAGAGAAAAGGGAAAGGATGGAGAATCTGAAATAGGAGTAGCTCAACAGAAGGTGGACACATTTGTTGTCATTATGGGAAGAAAGGT
Organism: Viscum album; assembly: GCA_963277665.1. NCBI lineage: Eukaryota > Viridiplantae > Streptophyta > Magnoliopsida > Santalales > Viscaceae > Viscum > Viscum album. The sequence goes on along the minus strand of OY728134.1, from coordinate 128,121,642 downwards.
CACCTAAAGAAATATTTCAATGAGTAAAGAGTGAACTCAAAAAGTTATGTTTCTAAAATTGGATCTATAAATCTTGTATTGAAAGATAAGGTTGGTTTTCTATTGAGTACCACCAACTTAATTCAGTCTTAGATTAGAGACTATCAAGATTGTTTTCACTCAACATCTGAGATGGAGAGTATAAGGAACTATACTCTGAAATATTTATAAAGGGGCATCTTGTGGATGATGGATCTATTAAGATCATTGGAAGAGAAGATATTTCCATACAGATAAGGAATTAAAGTTTATTGGAGTTGTGTAATGTGTTTCACAAATTGAGATTAAGAAAAACATTAATTTATATTGGATAGTTAGATTATTTGGGTTTATGTACTAAATTTATATAGTTTGTGTGGAACATTTCATGTGGTTCTATGGTAGTGTCGAAAGAAGTGAAGGGTGGAATGTTATACCTGATGGGAGAATCATAAGGTGTAATGCATGCTGGAGAAGTAAATTTCACAAAGTTATGGAATGAATATCTAGGTCACTTAAGTGAGAAAGGGGTGAAAATATTTACCACTAAAGATATCCTGAAGATCGAAATCATGGAGTATGGGTCATACAAAAATTTTATCTTTGGAATGTATTGGGAGGTGTCCTTCTTAACAGAAGGTAAGACACTGAAGAACCAGAAGTTAGATTTATTTCATATAAACATATGGGAGCCAAATTTGGTTATTTATCATGAAGGGTCACTAATCAATATAACCTTAATTGATGATGTGACATAGAAGTTTTGGATATTCTTTCTCACAAAAATTCTAAGGTGTCTGTGTCACACCCACAATGTTCTTTTCAGATATTTTTATTTATTTTTTGTATTTCTTTTATTACATAGTTTTTCTATGTTTTTTAAGGAAAATGGGGATTTGGGGAAGATATATGGCGGTGCATGGTTGGTAGAAAATTTTCACCAACCCCTAAAAACTGTTTATTCCAAGGAATAGGAAATAAGAAGCTCACACGGTTAGGCACACAACTGTGTGCTAGCCCCAACAAACCATGTGTCCTAGAAAATTACACTATAGTTCCCTCATGGTTAAGCACACAGTTTGTGAAACCATGCAACCCAAACCTTACGGTCTCTGCCTGTTGGGATAGAGGCACCTGCATGGTTGGCACATGGTCTGGAAGACTATGTGGCCAAACTGTACAGCCTTATAGTTTTGAAAAAAAAAAGTGCTTTTATAAAAATATCCCTCTCAAATTTTAACCCATTTTCACCCATAATTTCCCCCATTTGACTTATCCAACCCTAGGGTAACCTCCCATGTTCTCCACCTCCCTTGTGACTTCAATCCTTGGGTAATTTGAACTTGGATCTTCAAGGAAACTCCAAGTAAGTTTATTCTATTTATTATCCCTAGTTTCTTCTCCCTTCTTTCTTGATTTTTCTTCTCTCTAATGGTTATAGTAACCTATAGTGGGTTGAACCTATTTTTTTTGTCTTGGGTTTTAATGTTTATGGTGTGTTTTTTCTTCTATAGGATCTACTATTGTCTTGGCTTGCGTTTTTCAACTGTTTGGTGGTGGTTTCAAGAAAAAAGGTAGGTAGTTCCATGTTGTGATATTATTTGATGTTTTAAATGTTCTTTCCTTTATTTATAAATGTGTTATAATTTGTGTGTGTGTGTGTGTGTGGAAGTGGGTGATTTATAAGGTGTTGTAGTCACGACCCCCTCCCACCAAAGATTCCCCTCCTAAGCTGGCAATGGTGAAAGGGAGATAATGACCCCCGAGTCCCGCCTCCAGTAGGCCTCGGAGTGGTGACTAGCACCAAGGGTATGAGTTTTCACAAATATGGGAGGCATTACCCTTTTTATTATTCAATATTGGTAAATAGGATGAGTCAAACACCAAAAGGAAAAGGAACAAGTAAATGGAAATAAACCCAAAACAAAACCCATATGAATGTTTTATACAATACTAAAACAAAAGTAAAAGTACAAGAAAATCTCCAAAGTATGATAACAAAAAGAAAGCAAAAACTGCAACCAACGAAACTCCAATGCCCAACTAGCAAGGTCCCACACGGTCCCTGAAGTCCTCCTGAAAACCTGAAAGTAAATGTAGGGTGATCATACAAGTATACTCAGTAGAAAAACCTAAAGCTCTTGTGCACAGGTGGGGAGACATCCTAATGCCCCGTGAGAAAATAGAAGGAACCAAAGCCTAGAAAGGAATCTATCCACCCAACCTTACACGCCACACTCACCAAATATCACAAGTCAATAGAGTAGTATAGTAATATTATCAAAGTATGGGTACCCCACACCACCTTCCCACTGAATACGGCTCAAGTCCCAATGCCTAACGCTCTGATGCTTCCCCCTCTTCCTGAGCTAGTGCCGCAACCTGGCCATACGAATCTTGAGCTAGTGCCGCAACCTGGCCATACGAAGCTCATAATATCCCGCTGGCACTCAATCCTCGACCATCATAGTATCCCGTTGGCACTCAATCCTCGGCCATCATAGTATCCCTCCGGTACTCAATCCTCGGCCATAACCACATCTCATCCTGAAGACACCTGGGAACCACATCACATCTCATACCGAAGACACCTGGGAACATATCATATCCTCATCCCGAAGACTCTTGGGAAACATCTGTTGTAACCTACCCGAAGGATCTTGTGCTATAGAACCTAGAAGAGGGAGCACGGGGAAGAACAATAACTAGGAATATTTTAGATGTTTGAGAATATCACCCCCCATCCCATGGGTGTTCAGCACGTAGTGCTCAACATGGGTGGGGTGTGTAAAGAAACATAAAACGTACAGATTTATATAATTATATCAACCACTCATCCCATCCTAAGGCTTCTACACAAAAGATCTGAGCACATGCCTTGGCACTGCTACCTCGAAAGTATGCACATAATAAACAACCCCAAACCACATTAATCTTTTCATGTTTCAACAGTTTTAGTTTATCAGTTCCTTAACTACCGAGAAACTAACAACAATCAAACCAGATCAATCATTTGTAAAACTTATCCCTACCAACCACAAATAAAGTTAGGGAAAACACAAGCAACACAATACCATTTTATTTTATCATCCAATCAATTCCATTGATTTTCCATATTTAATCAACTACCATGCCCCACAATTCATTAGTTAACTCTTCCACTTTTATTCATAAGCACAACCCATCCCTACATCCAACCACCATAACCACAAACACATTGGAAACAATACTCATACCACATCATCATCCCTTCGATACATTCTACTGCAGCTTCGTTGCCCATCACAACCATATCATACACTCCAACCCACAACCAATCCAACCGCAACCCCGTTGCTCGCCCATTCCACATAAACCCATGAAACACCCCTTCATATAACTAAACCCCAACCAGAACCCACAAATTCATTCTTTCATTTAGTTTAACCTGGGTGATCATACAATGGTTCCCGGTATTTATTTAATTAGCCAACTTTTCATGATTAACCAAAGTCCACATTCTATAAAATTCCATCCACAAAACAATCCATAAAAACAGGGAAACATTTAATTATGCAAGTATAACACCCCAAGATTCTATGGTACACTTCTCTTTGAATAATGTGATAGCGTGTGTTGTACGCAACATTGAGTGCTAGCACACCACAACCAATCAAACTAGCCATTATGAATAGTAATGCCTAATTTTTGAAATTATATATATTTTATATTTCAAAATGGACTTCATTTTTGGATTCGGAATATCGAAATTATCCTAAGTTGAATTTTTGGTATTTTTCTGAGAATTTCTAATTTTTATGAATAGTGAAAAATACTTAAAAACAACTTTTTTAATCAAAATAATTTATAGTGATAAATTATACTATTGAGTGGTTTTAAATTATATTTAGAATATATTTTTACCATTTAATACAATTTTGGTCATTTTACATAATTTTAAAATTAAACCGGACATAAACAAGTGTCAATCTTTTGATAGTTATTATCTCTTAAAAACACGCTTTTTATTTTAACAACGGGAATTAATTTTAAATTAATTTCTGCCACTTCTAGGTTTTGAATTTGGAAAAATGGATTCCATATTTGGAATCAGGATTTTCATATTGTGTAAATAGGTAACTTTTATTTTTAGACATTTTGAATAATTACTTCGGTAAATATTTTATTTACCATGGTTAAGGGTAAATCCGGTAAATAAGGGTTAAAAATAATATTATAATAATACTAAATTACCCTAAAATGTGTCCTAACCTTATTAGTGGATACATTTCCGACCATGGGAATCTTTGGGTCGATTTTGGGACCCCATGGAGCCAATTGTAGGTGATAGGGACACTTTATTTTAATTAAGTTAAAATAAATACAAAAATGACATAAGCATATATCTTTTAGCAAAACAATTTTTACATAGGGTTATATATTTTGGATTTTCGACTATAAATATTCATTAGAAATAAAGAAAGATTTAATACATAATTATATTTTATTTATAATTTTTAGACATTAAATAATTTAATTTATTTATGACACAATGGTGATGAAGTAATTACCATAATAGTGAAAAATTAAAATAATTGATATTATAAATACCCAAATAAATATAATTTGAGACTTTTTATGAATTAAAATAATTTTATAGATTAATATGACATGTTAGGATTGACTTAATAAACCTTTTTTGAAGTAATAATTCTTTTATGATTTTCAAAAAAATAAATTATTTAATAGTGTCAAAATTGACATAAAAGAGTTTTTAAAACAAATATTATATTATTAATTGATATTAAATTACTAAAAATATAAGGTTAGGCCAAGAGACTTATATCATGATATGTGTATCATTAATGGACCACTAGGGGGTCTCTTGGATGTATATAGTAAGTTTATTAACCATATAATATAAAAATACAAAGAGACATTGTAAAAGTGAAACTAATTAACGAAGAGTTAATACTTAAAGATAAGGTTAATATAATGACCCAAACCTGTCTAAATTCTATTGGTTGAGTGGTTTTAGACCCCTCCCCACCTTAAACTTTAAATAATATACTTTGGAGACATTAGAAACTGAATATGAATTTATTATAAAATAATATTTCTAGCTTTTCCAAAGGTGCCCCTCACCCCTCTTATAAAAGGGAACTCCCCCTTTTCATTAATTCACCCCTTCAAATCCTTTTGGTTCGGCCAACCCCTGACCAAATACTCTCTCAACTTCCCTCACTACAACCTAGAGGCCTTAGTTTGATCAGAAAGCCAACCTAAGGAGCCCTTTTGATCAAATCAAAAGGAAGAACCCGAAGAAGAGGTAATGTTTTCACCACCCTTTTCCAAATTCATTTCTTCTTCAACTTCTTCTTTCTTTGTTTTTTCCATTATAAAATAATTAATCCAGTACCTCCTATATACTTTAATATTATTATAAATATGTTACAACCATATTCAGTATTCTATCCATCCTTTGAATGACAACGTGCATACGTACGGCTTACCGTCTCCACGTCGTGGTATAATTGTTATTCAATATATTATTATTTGGATGGGTATAATAATGATTTTTAATTCATGTAAATAATAAATGTAACATTATAATAATTATTTATATATGATATACCATCCAATTATATATTATTTTAATATCAAAAGAATGATATTGTCGCTCGTGCGTGCGTACGGACAACCGTCTCCACTAACGCGATGAGATTCATTCTCCATCATATCCATTCAAGTATAATTATCATTTGATGATTAATAATAGTATTTAATTACTTTATATAATTCTGTATATGAATAAGATACAACATATCCATAATAAACATGGCTTATGTAACAAAACATATAAAATAAAACGAGTAAGTTAACACCCGAAATGATGATAATTCTAAGATATTATTAACAAATCAATGTTAAAAGATCATATATGATATCATATTAATGTAAATGATTCTTGTATAATTCAATAAAAATTATTTCACCATTATACAGAATTTTAACCTACCTTCAACCAAGGAAAAAGTACAAAGTAAGGGGTTTCTTATCTCACTTTTAATTCCGTGAGAATTCCATTGTTCACCACTTATTTATTGCATGTGGTGTGTGTACTGCCCATGATTGTATTCATTGTGTAATATAATTTAATTTATGGATATTTACATCATCATTGTACGATCCTTATTTCATGTGTGTATGTTTTTTAAGTTACCTAATCGATAACGGAATTTGAAATTTCAATTTCCACTCATTTGGATTTACGCATATTTCATTGATTATATTACTCCAAGATTATGTGTGGAATCACTATTCATTTGATTATGTCATAATTTCCACTCCCCTTTATGTGGATATACTTTTGATACACATAATCACTCCATTGATAATTTCTCAATTCATCGATATGAATTTGATAAGAGTAATTTTAACTCATTCTCCATTTGTTGAGTTAAACATCCAATTCATTGGTGTTGTTTTTACAAGATTATGTGTGAATGTACTTTGATTTTTTTACACTAAATATCCAATCATATTTAGTGTATTTATATTTGTCACACATAAATATTTCGTTGATTTATCCTTAACCTAAGGATACGGCCTTTATGGGAGATTTCATCTCAATTTACATTCCATTGAAACTTCTTTGTTGTTATACACCAAATCACTTTTATGTGGTGTATATAATATACTTTGACATAGTATATCATGAATCCCTTTATTATCATGATATTAAAATGTTTTTATTACCTCAATTATTTGTATTCAAGTGTCTCTCTTTTGGTTAGAAACTCTAACTAAAATACCATTTTTAAATGTTTTAAAGACTTATTCTTCTAAATATTTCTCATTAATGTCCATGTTTTAAAAAATGGTTTTAAGGATTTATTTATATGGACATTAAAGTTTTAAAATTAAAACTCCTTTTAAAAGTTTCAAAGTGGTATGGGACACTTTGATTCAAAAATCTATTTTTAAACGGCTTCTTGACAAATAGTGTGACTTTTAAATATTTTCAAGAAAAGGGGGGATATTTCTCTCAAATAGTTTTGATGGTTATTTTCATCTATGTCAATATCATTCATTATTATCGATTGAGGTTAATATGATACAATACAATCTTCCATATTGTATTGAATGAGTTATGTTTGACTGTGGATGTGCTATTTTTATACCATTCATGGTTTGTGGTTAAAGTATTGACATTTTGAATGCTATTTTTAATACAAATGTTTATGTTATGTTTAAACATGTTCATATGAGGAATGCATTGGACTTAGTAAGTGACGGTTGGAGCCCGCTATAGCTCCTCGATGCATCAGTAGGTCTCATGAGACAAACTAGTGTCTTGGCATAAGGCCTTGAAAAATCTTATTTGTAGTCTTGTCATGAGGCCTTGGCTATGTGGTTATGATAGTCTGGAATTATGCATTCCATCATTATAAAAGTGGTTATTGATATTGCATGTGATTATTCGATTGGTAGAATATCCATGTGAATAAGTAAATGGAATTATTTAATTTTATTTTTTCCATACTATGTTGAAGTTGAAGTTTAAAAGGCTTTTGTTTTAGTTATACATTGCCTTAAGTGTTTATGCTTATCTATTAAAGATTCTGCTATATTGTTATCCTTACTGAGCATCTGAGCTCACCCCTTTCAATGTTTTATTTTTCCCAAGATTGTGAAGAAGTAAATTATGAATGACCTGCAGGGATAGTATGAGTGTGGACTATGGAGACTATGTTGTTGTAGTTTTCATTTTATGATGTAATGTAAACTTTATTAATGTATCTAGTTATTCCAAAGCTACTAAACTAATCGGTTTTTCAAGACTTGATCTTTCTTGTGATCATTCCAATGTTATGTAATAATGCACCGACTCTGGGTAACTGGGGTCGGGGCGTTACAGTTGGTATCAGAGGAAGTTTAGTACAAACCTTGAAAGCTAGATTTAGATAAACTCTGATTAGAGGACATAGATTTAAGATGTAATTTGAGTATTAATATAGAATAACTTCCTAGAATTTTGGTATTGTAGATATTTTGTGAGTTTTTTGAGTAATACATCTCTGTCTAGATACGAGCAGGTAGAGGCGGCTCTGGCACAGATGTACCTAGGGGTAAAACCCGAAAACACCACTTTGAGTTAGACTCGAACGGGAACTGGTGCACGACAACGGGCTTTGCTGCACTCTTGGTTACGAAACTCCTGGGGGATATGCTTAGGATAATTTACATTTTCTTTACAAACCGATTTGAAGTATTATATATATAATATGAGGTTAAATGACCTTGGTTAATCCTAATGTGTTTCAAATTGAGAATATGGTGACATGTTAATCTCTAAATGATTTTATTACTACTGTTACTCACACAATTCTTTCTAGTTTTAGTCAATGGCTAGATTCCAAGGAAGTCATAGTGACTTTGAGAATGATGTACAAGGTGGGAATGGTGGTGGCAATGAGTAACAAAATGGAATGTTGATAGGTGTAAAATATATCGTCTTTATGCCAAATCAATTTTCCAAAAATATGATCAACAATATATATATTAACCAATTCCCGGACTCAACAAAGAAGATAAAGGTGATGAATGATAAGAGATCCAGTACTGAAGACCATGGAGAAAGAAATCCTCAATTTCCATCTTGCAGGAAATGTGGAAGGAGACACCCAGGAAAGTGTCTCAATGGGACAAAGAAATGCTTTACGTGCGGGAAGGAAGGACATAAAGTGAAGAATTGCCGAAGAAAAATGAAGAGTACTATGGAAGAAGATAAAAATCGTCCCAAGAATCCATTTACAGTCATTTGCCGTAAATGTAGGGGACCTGGCCATTACCCGAGTGAATGCCCTATTCTATAGGATATTTTCTTGGACAAAGAAGAAGATATGTGGAAATAAATGGTTGGAGAAATGTTTAAAAAGTATTAGTGCACCTTGTTGATGGGTTTACTTTGGAATAATTTTCTCTTGTATTTGTAACCCTATAGTTTTCCATGTGAGAATGATATTTTATGAAGAATTATCTTTTCTCTTGTAGATATAGTTATAAATAACCATTTGGTTTTATATGATCATTGGGTTCGAGGCAATTACAAGTTATTATAATTTGGGATGAAAATGCAAGGTATGAGATAACATTTGTGGTTAAATTATGTTATGGTTATTTTGAGGAATTTATCTCATTTTGGTAATGTTTTAAAATATAGTTTTTGAAAAAGGACAACACGCAGACCGTGTGACAACCCGTCGCGTTAGACAAAGTTGTGGGAATCGATCCCACAACCAAAGTGTGATTGGGATTTATCGCCTACCACTGGACTATGTGAAGTCCCTAGTTAATGTGACTAATATTTTTAGTTAAATTATTTTATTTATCAATAATAATTTGATTTGGGATCTTATGTCTTATAAAATGAATACCCTTAGTGTAGGAAAATGATTTCGTGATTAAGTGATAGATGTTATTTTGGAAGTTGTTCGCTTTGTTGTGAACACTATATGCCCAAGGAAAATAGAATAGTATGGGATTTAATTTGAGGAGTAATGGTGGATTTTTATCTATGTTTTTATTGTGGATTTATAGTGATTTGGGTTGTTTATGGAAATGATTAGGTTAATTACTTTTAAGTATGTGACTTTAAGAGTAATTAATGTCATTTGGAGATACAATTTAACGTGGAAGACTACATTCTTATAAGTTTTGAGTTTTAATATTAGTTTGGATTATATTGAAGTATTTTAAGGACAATTGATTATTGAATGGTATTTATTTAACTTTGGGGTATTAATGGTTTAATTTTAGAAATTAAGATTAGTGTTTTTTTTCTCTAATAGAATATCCATTTGTGGGGTCATCAGATATTATACTAACCATTTTGGTTTTTATTAATCTCTAAAGACAAGGTAAATATATAGTTTATCCTACGTGGACCATGTATTTCTATATAAGTTTATTCTAGCTCTTCCATTGTGACCAAGTCTTCTTGAATACTCATTGTTCAAAAAGAATGAGTTAGTGGTAAAAAGTTATTAAAGAATGAAACTATACTTAAAAAGTAAGTATATCTCTTTATGTTCTTAGTCAATATCATAAATGAATTCCTCGTCCTTATGTAATGTAACTTAAAACAAAAAAATGTTGTTCGTTTACTTTTCCTACTGGGAGACTAAGGACCGTTTGTCCCAACATAAGTTTGTGATTTTGTTATTGTTAACTTTCTCCTGATCATGTTTTCTATCCCTCTCCATCAGAATTTAACACTTATTTTATCATCCATATCCATGTTTTCCTACATGGAATCTTAGTATAGGTTATCTCGGATGACCTTTGTACTTCTCTTTCTTTCTTTTAAAGTGATAGTTTTATTGAATCTTTTTTCGATGTGGGACTTTCCATTATATTACAATGCCAAATTTTAAAAAAATTTAGGACACAATTTATTGAAGGAGTGGAGAATGTAATACCCCAAGCTTCTACGGTACGCTTCTCTTTGAATAATGTGATAGCGTGTGTTGTACGCAACATCGAGTTCTAACACACCACAACCAATCAAACTAGCCGTTATGAATAGTAATACCTAATTTTTGAAATTATATATATTTTATATTTTAAAATGGACTTCATTTTTGGATTTAGAATATTGAAATTATTCTAAGTTGAATTTTTGGTATTTTTCTCAGAACATCCAATTTTTATGAATAGTGAAAAATACTTAAAAACAACTTTTTTAATCAAAATAATTTATAGTGATAGATTATACTATTGAGTGGTTTTAAAGTATATTTAGAATATATTTTTACCATTTAATACAATTTTTTTCATTGTACATAATTTTACAATTAAACCGGACATAAACAAGTGTCAATCTTTTGATAGTTATTATCTCTTAAAAACACGCTTTTTGTTTTAACAACGGAAATTAATTTTAAATTAATTTCTGCCACTTCTGTTTTTTGAATTTGGAAAAATGGATTCCATATTTGGAATCAGTATGTTCATATTGTGTAAATAGGTAACTTTTATTTTTAGACATTTTGAATAATTACTTCGGTAAATATTTTATTTACCATGGTTAAGGGTAAATCTGGTAAATAAGGGTTAACAAATAATATTATAATAATACTAAATTACCCTAAAACATGTCCTAACCTTATTTTTGGATACATGTCCGACCATGGGAATCTTTGTGTCGATTTTGGGACCCCATGGATCCACTTGTAGGTGATAGGGACACTTTATTTTAAAAAAAAGTTAAAATAAATACAAAAAAGACATAAGCATATATCTTTTAGAAAAAACAATTTACATAGGGTTATATATTTTGGATTTTAGACTATAAATATTCATTAGAAATCTAAAAAGATTTCCTACATAATGATATTTTATTTATAATTTTTAGACATTAAATAATTTAATTTATTTATGACACAATGGTGATGAAGTAATTACCATAATAGTGAAAAATTAAAATAATTGATATTATAAATACCCAAATAAATATAATTTGAGACTTTTTATGAATTAAAATAATTTTATAGGTTAATATGACATGTTAGGATTGACTTAATAAACATTGTTCGAAGTAATCATTATTTTATGATTTTCACAAAAATCAATTATTGAATAGTGTCAAAATTGACATAAAAGAGTTTTTAAAACAAATATTATATTATTAATTAATATTAAATTTCTAAAAATCTAATATTCATCCAAGAGACTTATATAATGATATTTTTATCATTAATGGACCACTAGGGTGTCTCTTGGATGTATATAGTAATTTTATTAACCATATAATATAAAAATACAAAGAGACATTGTAAAAGTGAAACTAATTAACGAAGAGTTAATACTTAAAGATAAGGTCAATATAATGACCCAAACCTGTCTAAATTATATTTTTTGAGTGGTTTTCTACCCCTACCAACCTTAAACTTTAAATAATATACTTTTTAGCCATTATAAACCGAATATGAATTTATTATAAAATAATATTTCTAGCTTTTCCAAAGGTGCCCCTCACCCCTCTTATAAAAGGGCACTCCCCCTTTTAATTAATTCACACCTTAAAAGCCTTTTGGTTCGGCCAAAACCTACCCAAATACTCTCTCAAATTACCTCACTACAATCTAGAGGCCTTATTTTGATCAGAAATCCAACCTAAGGAGCCCTTTTGATCAAATCAAAAGGAAGAACCCGAAGAAGAGGTAATGTTTTCACCACCCTTTTTCAAATTCATTTCTTCTTCAACTTATTATTTCTTTGTTTTTTCCATTCTAAAATAATGAATCCAGTATCTACTATATACTGTAATATTATTATAAATATGGTACAACCATATTCAGTATTCTATCCATCCTTTGAATGACATGTCACAATACGTGTGTACGTACGGCTTACCGTCTCCACGTCGTGGTGTAATTGTTATTCAATATATTATTATTTGGATGGGTATAATAATGATTTGTAATTTATGTAAATAATAAATTTAACATTATAATTATTCTTTATATATTATATACCATCCAATTATATATTATTTTAATATCAAAATAATGATATTGTCGCTCGTGCGTACGTACGGACTACCGTCTCCATGAATGCGATGAGATTCATTCTCCATCGTATCCATTCAAGTATAATTATCATTTTATGATTAATAATAGTATTTAAGGACTTGATATCATTCTGGATATGAATAATATACAAAATATCCATAACAAACATGGCTTATGTAACAAAACATATAAAAGAAAACGAGTAAGTTAACACCCGAAACGACGATAATTCTAAGATATTATTAACAAAGTAATGTTAAAAGATCATATATGATATCTTATTAATGTAAATGATTATTGTATAATTAAATAACAATTATTTCACCATTATACAGGAGGTTAAACTACCTTCGACCAAGGAAAAATTACAAATTAAGGGGTTTCTTATCTCACTTTTAATTCCGTGAGAATTCCATTGTTCACCACTTATTTATTACATGTGGTGTGTGTACTGCCCATGATTGTATTCATTGTGTAATATACTTTAATTTATGCATATTTACATCATCATTGTATGTTCCTTATTTCATGGTTGTATGTTTTGTAAGTTACCTAATCGATAAAAGAATTTGAAATTTCAATTTCCACTCATTTGGCTTTACGCATATTTCATTGATTATATTACTCCAAGATTATGTGTGGAATCACTATTCATTTGATTGTGTCATAATTTCAAATCCCCTTTCTGTTGATATACTTTTGATACACATAATCACTCCATTGATAATTTCTCAAGTCATCGATATGAATTTGATAAGAGTAATTTTAACCCATTCTCCATTTGTTGAGTTAAACATCCAATTCATTGGTGTTGTTTTTACAAGATTATGTGTGAATGTACTTTGATTTTTTTACACTAAATATCCAATAATATTTAGTGTATTTATATTTGTCACACATAACTATGTCGTTGATTTATCCTTAACCTAAGGATACGGCCTTTATGAGAGATTTCATCTCAATTTACATTCCATTGAGACTTCTTTGTTGTTATACACCAAATCACTTTTATGTGGTGTATATAATGTACTTTGACATAGTATATCATGAATCCCTTTATTCTCATGATATTAAAATGTTTTGATTAACTCAATTATTTGTATTCAAGTGTCTCTCTTTTGGTTAGAAACTCTAACTAAAATACCATTTTTAAATGTTTTAAAGACTTATTCTTCTAAATCTTTCTCATTAATGTCCATGTTTTAAAAAATGGTTTTAAGGATTTATTTATATGGAAATTAAAGTTTTAAAATTAAAACTCCTTTTAAAAGTTTCAAAGTGGTATGGGACACTTTGATTCAAAAATCTATTTTTAAACGGCTTCTTGACAAATAGTGTGACTTTTAAATATTTTCAAGAAAAGGGGGATATTTCTCTCAAATAGTTTTGATGGTTATTTTCATCTATGTCAATATCATTCATTATTATCGATTGAGGTTAATATAATACAATACAATCTTCTATATTGTATCGAATGAGTTATGTTTGACTGTGGATGTGCTATTTTTATACCATTCATGGTTTGTGGTTAAAGTATTGACATTTTGTATGCTAGTTTTAATACGAATGTTTATATTATGTTTAAACATGTTCATATGAGGAATGCATTGGACTTAGTAAGTGAGGGGTGGATCCCACTATAGCTCCTCGATGCATCGGTATGTCTCATGAGACAAACTAGTGTGTTGGCACAAGGCCTTGAAAAAATCTTATTTGTAGTCTTGGCATGAGGCCTTGGCTATGTGGTTATGATAGTCTAGAATTATGTATTCCATCATTATAAAAGTGGTTATTGATATTGCATGTGATTATTAGATTAGTAGAATATCCATGTGAATAAGTAAATGGCATTATTTCATTTTATTTTTGTCATACTATGTTGAAGTTGAAGTTTAAAAGGCTTTTGTTTTAGTTATACATTGCCTTAAGTGTTTATGCTTATCTATTAAAGCTTATGCTATATTGTTATCCTTACTGATCATCTGAGCTCACCCCTTTCAATGTTTTATTTTTTCCAGGATTGTGAAGAAGTAAATTATGAATGAACTACAGGGATAGTATGAGTGTGGACTATGGAGACTATGTTGTTGTAGTTTTCATTTTATGATGTAATGTAAACTTTATTAATGTATCTAGTTATTCCAAGGCTACTAAACCAATCGGTCTTTCGAGACTTGATCTTTCTTGTGATCATGCCAATATTATGTAATAATGCACCGACTCTGGGTAACTGGGTTCGGGGCGTTACAGCAAGAAAAGGCCCCCAACGACCGTGATTTTTAGTAGGCATAATCCTATTCAATTCATAACATAATCAAAGGATAATCATTGATAGAAATAAAATAGAAATAACAACAAAATTTCCCCAAACCCGTTCCTTAACCAGTTATTATCTTTATTTACTAGTTCAACCATATCTCATGAAAACAAGAGTATTCCCACCCCGCATGATGCACAAAAGAGAGAGAGACGAAGGTAAGATCCCTTCCTCAAGGGTTTTTGACGAAACCCCCAACAAACGAAGAACGCCCAAGAAAGCCAGGTTGATTCTCCAAGAATCCTCCTTAGATCTCCACTCTTAACACAACCAAGACCAAACATCATCATATGTGGCATCCACACACTTAGATCTACCCATAATGGGTGTAGATATAAGAAACCAAGAGGATAGGAGAAGTAGATCCAAGTGGATCTATGAAACCAAACAAGAATGATCACATACCTCAAGGATCTGACTTCGATTCTCTAAGAGAATCCTTCAGATCGCCTCCAAAATGCTTGGGAGAGGTTCTCCTACATTCAAGGGAGGGTAATTCTGAGTTATGGCCACTTAGGAGCTTAAACAAGCAAGTTAGAGGCAAAACGTTCAAGATCCACAATTTTAGGATCTAAGATTAAGTGCCCACATAGTTAGTCCGCACGGTTTAACAAACCGTGTGCTAACCGTGTGTTAGCTTCTACCTTGTCAAACACTTCTCACACGGCTAGGCCACACGGTTAGACAAACTGTATGCTAATCGTGCGTTAGCCACTGCCTCCAAGACGATTCATGCATGGTTTGGCTGCATGGTTTAGACAAACCGTGCGCCTCACGTGTGAAAGCTACTGATCTTTAGTTATCCTTAAAAGTTCACCCAACCGCACCCCCAAGTCACTACTCTAAAACAAGGGTAGTTAGAAAAATCAAAAGTACCTGAAGACGTAACGTGGCGTTACGGTTCACGACTGTCTACCATTGAAACGGTTCATCGAAAAGGAAGATTTGGCAAAGCGTTGGGGATAAGTCACCTTGACCTCCCGGAACACCTTTAAAACTACATTTCACAAAGTAATGGACTGGAGAGGTCTGGGACATTACATTAGATACCTATCAAAACATTCTCGTCCTCGAGAATTAAAACCAACCCATAAAAAGGGGAAAGGTCTGAACAATCACCCCACAAGATACCTCTCAGGGCTCTCGTAATAACAAGAATCCAACCACTATCCTAATTATATGATTCAGGGAATTCCTTCCCCATGTCAAGATATTATCCGCTTTAGGCAGCACTAACTCGCCTGCACGGGTTTAATCGAATCTACATTAATGCGTCTCAATTAGAGATTAGTTCCTCCCTCCCCCATAATTTAGGATTTCTCATACACACTCTGCCCCCAACACCACACAAAACAAGCAACACGCTGCCCCCACACATGGATTGGGGAATTACTTCTCCCATGTCAAGATATTATCCACTTTGGGAGTCACTGACTCGCCCGCATGGGTTTAATCGCATCCTCATTAATGCATCTTGATTAGGGATCAGGTCCTCCTCTCCCCACATGTTAGGACTCTTCACACACATTTAAAGAAAAGAGGGAAATAACTTAGCATTATAGACTCATGAAAAACAAGGTCTAGGCCCAAAGCATGAGTGAGAATTAGTTTCAAAAAATGGAGTGTGATGGTCCTGAATTTAAACAAAACATAAACAAGAGCATTTAAGTAAAACTGAAAACATCTCTCTCGATCTCTGGCCTTTCTAGGGTTTCCGCTTCTATTGCGTGCAACTGTCTGCATCCCACTCCTCTTCCTCTTTGTTGATGTCCACCTCCTAGACCACATCCCGGTTGGGGTCCTTGAGGAACTCCTTATGGTTGGCCACCACCTTCTCCAACTCCCCTTGGAGGGGATGGAGTTTGTTGCTACTGGAAGGGTCGGGCTGGGAACTGCTGTTGGGACTGGGGCTGAACCTGGCCAGTCCCTCCATACTGAGTCTGAAAAGGGAAATATCTACCAAGATGCCCACGGTTCTCACACGCAAAGCACCTCAGTCCCTGGCCCATATAAAACGGGCGGGAAACATGAGATTGGTATGGGACCTGCTGAAGTCTGCTCCCTGCCGGTCGAAACTTGGAAGGTCCTGTTGATGTGGATCTACTGCTGATTGCCACCTTCTTGGACAAACTTGGGTGACTCCTCTCTCGCGGTGGACCTACTTGAGAGTGCATCATCTCGATTATATCCACCTTATTTTGTACTTCTAGGTAAGTTGGTAAGGTGAAAGGGGTCACTGCGCACCGAATAAAGGGGTGAAGTGCCTCCTCTAAACGTCTGGCTCAGGAATCCTCATCTGGAAAGAGATTCGGGGAAAAACAGAGGAGATCCTTGAACTTGACCCCTAGTTCCCACACTAACATGCTTCCTTGTTGGAGGGACAACAACTCCTGCCTCTTCTCAGCCTTCCTTATTGAGGAAAGAAATTCCTCACGGAACTCCTTCTCGATGTTGGCCCATAGAACTTCTATCTCCTTCCCCTCCCCAAGGTAAAGCATCCACCACTGATGCGCTTCTCCTCGTAGCTGGATTACTGCTAGAGAAACCTAATACTCTGATGGAGACTTGATTAGCCCAAAGGTGATCTCGAGTTCCTCCAACCAACTCTCTAATTCTGTATCTGAAGTGTTTCTTTCATACTTATTCAAGCTCTGTCGCTGGAAATCACGTAACGTGCGCTGCCACAAGTCATTTTCCTCCTCTCGGCCAATACTTAGTTGATCGACCATCTGAAAATGTTGTTCCTCGACTGCCTGAGTCACCCGGGAACAATGTCCAGGTGCCATAGCTACACGGTAAACAAGGAACGCCTAAGCCCAAGTAGAAAGGGAATTTTCTCAAGGTTTCATTTTATCATTTTATTTCGATTTCTTTCCCAAAACACCCAAATCAAGTAAAACACAACTCATGATGATGCATGTACCTTTCCTAGGGTATCTACCCTGCAATCAATGTAGTCTTACTTGGTTGTTCGGTAAGCTCAGAGTCCTTGCATCGGATCACGGGGGGACCTAAAATCTTGTGTCCTAGCCGGTCTTCC
The DNA here is from genome assembly GCA_963277665.1 of Viscum album. Taxonomy (NCBI): domain Eukaryota; kingdom Viridiplantae; phylum Streptophyta; class Magnoliopsida; order Santalales; family Viscaceae; genus Viscum; species Viscum album. Next base: position 128,103,710 of record OY728134.1, on the reverse strand, counting down.
CTGGCCTATGTCATGCACCAAGATCAGCCAACACTGCTTCCCTATCATCCCATGCAATCCTCATTGTGCCTAACTCTAGACTCCATCCTATCTCTCAACCATCAGCCTCTGATACCATTCTGTCACGACCCCCTCCCACCAAAGATACCCCTCCTGAGTTGGAAATGGTGAAAGGGAGATAATGACCCCCGAGTCCCACCTCCAGTAGGCCCCGGAGTGGCGACTAACACCAAGGGTATGAGTTTTCAAAAATATGGGAGGCATTAACCTTTTTATTATTCAAGATCGGGAAATAGGATGAGTCAAACACCAAAAGGAAAAGGAACAAGTAAATGGAAATAAAACCAAAACCAAACCCATATGCATGTTTTATACAATACTGAAACAAAAGTACAAGTACAAGAAAAGCTCTAAAGTACGATACCAAAAAGAAAGCAAAAACTGCAACCAATGAAACTCCAACACCCAACTAGCAAGGTCTCGCACGGTCCCTAAAGTCCTCCTGAAAACCTGAAATTAAACGTACGGTGATCATACAAGTATACTCAGTAGAAAAACCTAAATCTCTCGTGCACAGGTAGGGATACATCCTAATTCTCAGTGAGAAAACAGAAGGAACCAAAGCCTAGCAAGGAATATATCCACCCAACCTTGCAAGCCACAATCACCAAATATCACAAGTCAATAGAGTAGTATAGTAATATTATCAAAGTATAGGTACCCCACACCACCTTCCCACTGAATACTGCTCAAGACCTCATGCCTAACGCTCTAATGCTTCCCCCTCTTCCTGAGCTAGTTCCAAAACCTGGCCATACGAAGCTCGAGCTAGTGCCGCAACCTGGCCATACGAAGCTCATAGTATCCCACCAGCACTCAATCCTCGTCCATCATAGTATCCCGCTGGCACTCAATCCTCGACCATAATAGTATCCCGCCGGTACTCAATCCTCGGCCATAACCACATCTCATCCCGAAGACAACTGGGAACCATGTCACATCTCATCCCAAAGACACATGGGAACATATCACATCCTCATCCCGAAGAATCTTGGGAAACATCTGTCGTAACCTGCCCGAAGGATCTTGGGCTATAGAACCTGGAAGAAGGAGCACAGGGAAGAATAGTAACCATCCATCTTTTAGATGTTTGAGAATATCACCCCCCGTCCCATGGGTGTTCGGCACGTAGTTCTCAACATGGGTGGGGTGCGTAAAGAAACATAAAACGTATAGATTTATATAATTATATCAACCACACATCCCATCCTAAGGATTCTACACAAAAGATATGAGCACATGCCTCGGCACTACTACCTCGAAAGTATGCATACAATAAACAACCCCAAACCCCATTAAGCTTTTCATGTTTCAACAGTTTTAGTTTATCAGTTCCTTAACTACCGAGAAACTAACAATAACCAAACTAGATCAATCGTTCGTAAAACTTATCCCTACTAACCACAAATAAAGTTAGGGAAAATACAAGCAACACAATAACATTTTCTTTTATTATCCAATCAATTCCATTTATTTTTCTTATTTAATCAACTACCATGCCCCACAATTCATTAGTTAACTCTTCCAGTTTTATTCATATGCACAACCTATCCCTACAGCCCTACTACCAACCACCATAACCACAAACACATCGGAAACAATATATGTACCACATAATCATCCCTTTGATACATTCTACCATAGCTCCACTGCCCATTACAACCATATCTTACACGCCAACCCACAACCAAGCCAACCGCAACCCCGCTTCTCACCCATTCTACATCAACCCATGAAACACCCCTTCACATAACTAAACCCCAACCAGCACCCAAAAATTCATTCTTTCATTTAGTTTAACCTGGGTGATCATACAAGGGTTCCAAGTATTTATTTAATTATCCAACTTTTCATGATTAACCAAATTCCACATTCTATGAAATTACATCCACAAAACAATCCAGAAAAACAGGGCAACATTTAATTGTGCAAGCAAAGGACCCCAACGACCGTGATTTTCAGTAGGAATAAGCCTATTCAATTCATAACATAATCAAAGGATAATAATTGATGGAAATAAAACAACAAAAACAACAAAATTTCCCCAAACCCGTTCCTTAAACAGTTATTATCTTTATTTACTAGTTCAACCGTATCTCACAAAAACAAGAGGATACCCACCCCCACTACTGGAAAATGGACCTATCCCCACGGTTTTCCCCAAAACCGTGGGGATAGACCCCCCCCCCCCCAATACCCACGGTTTTGGAAAACCATGGGTATAGGTGACTTTTCATGACCTATACCCACGGTTTTCCAAAACCGTGGGTATAGGGGGGTCTATCCCCACAGTTTTCCAAAACCATGGGGATAGGTCCTGAAAAGTGACCTATACCCACGGTTTCCCAAAACTATGGGTATAGGGGTACCTATCCCCACGGTTTTGGGGAAAATAGTGGGGATAGTTCTGGACTAAAATACCTATACCCACGGTTATGAAAAACCGTGGGTATATGTCACTTTTGTGTGCGTGGGAAAAAAAAATTTCTGCGGGAAGGAATTTTTTTTGGCGGAAACCCTATACCCACAGTTCTTCCCTCTATACCCATGGTTTTTATAACTATATTTAACTAAATATATATATATATACATATAGGTGATGTTAGGGTAGTGGTTAGACGCGGTGTTTGTAGCGAAGAGGTTGCGGGATCGAAACTCGACGGTTGCATTATTTTAGGACCTATACCCACGGTTTTGAAACCGTGGGTAAAATCCGTTGACACCATGGAAAATGGCTATGTTTTGGTGACACGGTGGCAGGTCACCTATACCCACAATTTTGGAAAACCGTGGGTATAGGCTGGGGACCTATATCGACGCCGTTCCAGCCCATGGTTTTGGGGGTTATACCCACGATTTTGAATCGTGGGTATAGGCCATTTTTTCAGTAGTGCCCGCATGATGCACAAAAGAGATAGAGACGAAGGTAAGATCCCCACCTCAAAGGTTTTTGACGAAACCCCCAACAAATGAAGAACGCCCAAGAAATCCGGGTTGATTCTCCAAGAATCCTCCTTAGATCTCCTCTCCTAACACAACCAAGACCAAATCTCATCATATTTGGCATCCACATACTTAGATATACCCATAACGGGAGTAGATCTAAGAAACAGAGAGGAGAGGAGAAGTAGATCCAAGTGGATCTATGAAACCAAACAAGAACAATCACATACCTCGAGGATCTGGCTTCGATTCTCCAAGAGAAGCCTTCGGATCACCTCCAAAATTCTTGGGAGAGGTTATCCTACCTTAAAGGGAGGGTAATCCTGAGTTATGTCCACTTAGGAGCTTAAATAATAAAGTTAGAGGCAAAACAGTCAAGATCCACAATTTTAGGATCTAAGATTAAGTGCCTGCACGGTTAGTCCGCACGGTTTAACAAACCGTGCGCTAACCGTGTGTTATCTTCTACCTCGTCAAACACTCCTCACACGGCTAGGCTACACGGTTAGACAAACCATGCGCTAACCGTGCCTTAGCCACTGCCTCCAAGACCATCCTTTCATGGTTTGGCCGCACGGTTTAGACAAACTGTGCGCCTCCCGTGCGAAAGCTACTGCTCTTTAGTTATCCTTAAAAGTTCACCCAACCACACCCCCAAGTCACTACTCTAAAACAAGGGTAGTTAGAAACATCAAAAGTACCTAAAGATGTAATGTGGAGTTACGGTACATGACTGTATACCGTTGAAATGGTTCATCGAAAAGGAATATTTGGGAAAGCGTTGGGGATAAGTCACTTTGACCTCCCGAAACACCTTTAACACTACATTTCACAAAGTAATGGACTAGAGAGGTCCGAGACATTACAGTTGTTGTATATATGGATTTAAAATGGTTTATCCCCTTTTGAAATGGTTTTAAATGGCGTGCTTAACATGTGATGAGTTGGTTTGTGAAAAAGTTGGGGCCTCGACCTAGTATCACTAGCAAGACTTCAATGCCACACTAACTAAATGATGTGACATAAATTATTATCATTGGATCTTGGGTGTGTACCCTCCAATGACTCATTCCTGGGAAGGGATCTTTATAGGTTTGATCACCGAGATATGATATTCCTAGATCCCCACTAACCTATCTACTTAGGGGTTTCCCATGGTGATTATGATGTATTTTTACCTATTTATATTTATTCTTGTATCTATTATATTTCATTCAAATTTAAATCATGTTTTATAATTAAACCAATTTCTTCCTTTCAAAACTATCATGTTTAATTGTATTATAATTTCTTTTCATGGAAAACTTGGTTGGATCCTACTAGGAAAGTGATATCACACCCTACATATACCCAATGAGTATATGCAAACCTTATTTTTTCTAATTAAATTATAAGTAAGGCCTCATTTGGAAATAGCGGGTACTCTTGCTAGTTACTTTCCTTTTTGGGGACATATGGTGGTGGTGGCATGGGGGAGGATAGTCCTCATATCATGAGGAGGATTGTGTTTATTTTGTCGGTACCCTTCCCTTTTATTCATTTTGGTTTTTGGTTATAAATCTAAACTTAAACTGGATCCTTGTATATGTTTCTTTTTTATATCTTATAATGTATGATGGTTGTGATGTTTTATGTAAAATTTGTGTTATTTATGATCATTATTTATTCAGGATAATCATTTCTAAAGGAGTTCTTTGATGCCCAGGAACTAGTTTCTAAATCATGAGGATCAGGAACACACTTCAGGCTATACCACGTCCTGGGTCGGGTGTCAGGTTGGATGAAAGGCTGGGTCAATTCAAGAAAAACTAGTATCATGGAAGGTTTTTACCTTTATTCGGGTCTTGTTATTTCAAAAAGTCTAGATATATAGGAGATAGGATTGTCAGGAATTGAGGTTATGGTTATGGGTGAGGTGTTTAAACAACACACCTCATAATAGACCTTGGGTTACCATGGGATGTTTGGGATTTGGTTTGACTCCTCTATAAGGTGTAATGCACAAGCTATAGACTGGTCATGGGCACTAAGGTGGGGTGGGTGGTTTAAATTGTTGATTGAGTTGTTATTATTTTATTGTGATTATGTGAGTGTTTTTTCATGTTTATTTTATTCTATATAGATTTATATATTGATGGTTTATTCCTTGTGTTTTTTTTACATGTGTAGAATTATACCTCCTCTGATACCTTCAGTACATTCATGGGAGGATTCTATAGAGAGTTATCCATCACTAGTTGATCATAGATTCATAGAGGTAGTGGTTTGAGATTTACAATCTCTAGATTATGGATCAGGCTTTGTCCCTTTTCAGGTTAAGGAAAAATAACTAATTCCAAAAAAGGTTCGGGCTTAATAGTTTCTTAAGCATAACCCCCCTTCCTTTTAGGGAAACACTAACCCCTAGGAAGTGCAAGATTATGTGGATAAAATTTATAGGATATTTGAGTTCATCAGGGATCCTAAAACTATTAAGGTAAAGTGTGTTGATTTTCTATTAGAAGGCCCTAGTCACAATTGTTGTGAGTCGGTGGTTTGGGTAAGGAATCATGAGAAAACGGGATAGGACTTCAAGACCTTCTTCACCAAGTAGTACTACCTTGAGACATTATCCTTTTCCATGACCTATGAATTTCTAGACCTCTATCATAGAGAGAATTTAGTGTTGTAGTATTCCAACCACTTCATGGATCTATTCCTCTTTTCTCCCAAGATAGTTTCCAATGAGAATTTTAAATCTCATCGGTTCAAAATGGGGTTGTTGATCGCACTGCGATTCACGGTTTCATTTTCACCCTTACACCACTATACTAAACTTGTTTTGTATTGAAAATTATAGAAATAATAAAAAATTGAACTCATGTTTGATTAATTTATTTTTTTATAACTTTTAAAAAGTTCAATGTTACTTTTTTTTATAAATTAATTTTAGTAGGAGGTGATTTGGAGGCCCTAGAGATGATCCAGAAGGAAATGAGCCAAACTGCATGGCATCTCATGGACATTTGTCCACTATTTTGAGTATTGAGAGAATTATGTGATTTAATATGGGATGAAAATTTATGGTCCTCTCAAAAACTCCATGTTCTACAACCCATATCAAGGAATTAAATACCAATTCATCCATCTGATGGCTCATCCAAACCATTCTGTCCTGGGGACAAAATCTGCCCGAATTCAAAAGTGTGGTTCGGTCTTTTGACCATATCTCCTAATAAAGATGAATAATGGCCACAAAAATTAACATGTATATATTCAATAGGACTTAAAAAACTATTATATTTTGTCCAAGTTTTGATATGTATTTATTCTAGTCCAAAACCGAGACACAGTTTGTATATCAAAAATAGGTTGCTCAAAACCATGTCCCATTTTGGCTATAAAAAGGCACCATGGGCACCTCATTTGAAAGTTAGACCAAGAGAGTGAAGTGATGAAAAATTGAAGTTCTAGAGGATTCATTTCATCCTCTTAGAGTTATTTTAGCTCCCTATCCTCATAGGGAGATCTAAAATGAAGAGGGAGATGCACCCGAGCTTCCTCCTCCTCTCGATGTCGGGCTAAATGGTGGGCGTTCGTTGTGAGGGATAAACACACATGTCAAGGGAGTTCCAATGCATATATTATCTACTGGTTTGGAGTAATTTGGGTTTTTAAACATTTCATTCTATGTATCTTACATGATTTCATATTTGAATGCTTATTTTGATACATGTGATCATTATGATCTTAATTTTTAACCGATCAGTGTGAGGTTTTGAGTGCGTGATTTGTGTTGTTCCGATTGGACAACACAAGAATCATTTTCATACCCAAATTCTTGATATCTCAATATGATTTGAAAGCTCTTATTCCATTCATAAGTTATGGACCTTGACAATATTATTGTTACTTCAAGGTTTGGGTCTTTAAGCATTGAAATAAAATCTTAGGAATTAATCGAGATTCTAATTAATTTCAACCAAATAATTACTTCAAACTTGAATAAATCTCTAAGAACAATGAACTTTAAATGTTTGTATTGAAATCAAAACGACCCCTTCATCTCAAAATTTTCAAAATTCACTTGTTCTTTCAAATTTTAAACTATTTTTATTAAGTTATTTCCTTTAAACTATTTTCAAAATCACCCCCTCTTTTAGTAATATTTATTAAAAATACATACTATAAATTACCAATGCTACTTGAGAGATGACCTAGGGTCTTCCCTAGACTATAAATAAACCTTAAAAACATAATCAATTTTATGTGTCATGACAACATGGTCAAATTTTGGCACCGTTTTGGGGAGCACTTCGGTTTTTTGTGTGTTTTTTATAAGATATTTGTAAATTTTGTGAATATTTATTTGTTTTCTCTTATACCTTTACCTATATTTTTGTGTTCTGATTTATTTATTTTGTAAGTTATGTGCATAACTCATTCTACTTTGGGAGACCTACCACCATTCAAACCCAAACCAGAGAGGATCTTATGTAAGTGGCACCAAGACATGGAAGAGAACCCTTTGAAGGAGGACACGCAAAACATCGACACTCATCTTTATCCTTCTACTTATTCTTCTATAAACAACATCAAAACTGAAATAAACTTGCATAACATGACTGAAAATAATAGTACATTAAAATAACTAACCTCGCCTGATGTTGATATCCAACCCACCTATAATAAAATATAAGGCGAGGCACCTAATTTTGAACTAAAATCTGGTCTAATTCACTTATTTCCAAGATTTCATGGACTCGCTAGAGAAGATACACATAAAAACTTAAAAGAATTTCATATTGTGTGTTTAACCTTAAAACCTACTAATGTGGATTAATAATAAGTAAATCTTAGAGAATTCCCCTTTTATTTAGAAGATACAGTAAAATATTGGTTATATTATGTTAATTCCCCAATAAGAGGTTGGGCGGACATGAAATGCCTTTTTCTTGAAAAATATTTCCTAGCCTCTCGAACTACAACAATAAGAAAAAAAATATGCAGTATAAGACAATCTCAAGGGAAAACACTTCATGAATATTGGGAAATATTTAAAATATTTTTTCAAGTTGTCCACACCACCAAATAAGTGATCAAATTTTAATATAATATTTTTATGAAGGTTTAATTCAAATTGATCGTAACATGATTGATGTCATTGCAAGTAGTGAACTAGTGGATAAAACCCCAATCACTGAAAGGACCCTAATTGAGAACATGGCATAGAACACTCAAAAATTTGGTTCAAGGTCCAGTGTACCCATTCGAGGTGTCCATGAGGCGCAAAGTACTGAATTCAAGAAGAATGTGGACACAAAGTTTGAAGAGGTAAGTACCCTTCTTCGACAACTCGCTCTTTACTAAGGGAAATCCCAATCTACTTCTCCCATCCATTGTGGTATATGTTCTTCTGACACCCACTACTCTGACTAATACCCCAAATTGAGAGAAAATTATGAGATTTGTGAGGAAATATTTCCAGGTCACCCCTATAACCAACCCCTTAGGCAAGAACCATACTATCCATACAACTCTGGGTGGAAATAAAACCAAGCTTATAGGAAATGGGGGTATTCAAACCAATCTCAACAACAATGGAACCAATCAGGGTAGAGTAGTCATCCACCACCACCAACCAAAAATACCCAACCACCACAAAGGCCATTCTAACCACCCCCTATAAAACCCAAGTCTGGATTGGAAGATGTGATGAAACAAATGGCTGCCAATAATCTCCAGCTCCAACAAACCACCCAAGAATCCATACAAGACCTAAAACCCCAATTAGAATAGCTAGCTAACTCTGTGGGGGGAATTCAAAGTCATGGGTCAGATAAACTACCCTCTCAACCAATAGTTAACCCTAGGGATAAGGGAAATGTTAGTGACATAACCCTTAGGAGTGGGAAATAACTTAAAATCAAAATAGCCCCTCCTTTAGAGTCATCCCCTCCTATGGAAACCACCATCCCAACTACTAAAAATGGTCCAAGAGAAGAAAATACTTATCTAGAGAGAATCCATTTCAAAGGAAAGAGTGTATTTGTTGATGAGTCACCTATACCAACCATTACTCTTCCATTTCCCCAAAGGGACACCCAACCAAGAAAAAAAAGGAAGCTGAAATTGACAAGGAAATATTGGAAACTTTCAAAAAAGTGCAGGTTAACATTCCTTTGATTGATGTCATCAAGAAAATTCCAAGATATGCCAAGTTTCTAAAGGATATATGTACACACTAAATGATACTTCTAGGTGATGATAAGGTGAGTTTGGGAAGGAACGTCTCAACATTGATAGAGCCATCACTTCCCACCAAGTGCAATGATCATAGAACATTCTCAATTTTGTGCACCATAGGGGAGTATTCTTTTTCTAATGATATTATTGATTTGGGTGCCTATATTAATGTTATGCCTCATTCCATTTACTATTCTTTATAGGTTTGTGAACTGAAGCCCACTAGAATAGTCATTTAGCTAGAAAATTTGAGTATAACACACCCTTCTGGTGCATTAGAGGATGTTCTTGTGAGGGTGAAAATTTTAATTTTTCCTACTAATTTTTGTGTGCTAAAAATAGAAGATGATAGGATGAATGGACATGCCCATATTATATTGGGGAGTCCCTTTTTAAAAGCCACCAAAACTATAATTAATGTCCATAATGGTACATTATCTATGGAATTTGGTGGTGACATAGTTCATTTCAACATCATTGATTCCATGAAGCACCCCTCAGAAGAACATTCCTCTCTCTCTGTAAATTCAATTGATATAATCCCTTCCCCTGAAAACACTTCTTTTCATTCCCCTAATCCCCTTTCTGAGTTTTCATCCTTTATTGAAATTCTTGGTAATGAATCGTGCATTGATTGTTGTAGTGGTCTAGAAAATTTTTATGCATGTTTATTAATTGATAATTTCTTGAACACTGAGGATCCATGACCATATATGATACTTCTAATCTTATAAAAGCTTATTACTCATCTAAGGATGATACCATTGAGTAGTTAGATGAGATTAGTGACCTCTCAATTTCACACACACTCTCATCAATCCAAAATACACCTGAATTAGAACTAAAACAACTACCTCGAAATTTAAAATATTCATATCTTGAGGATGGAAACAAGTTTCCTGTCATCATTGTCAGTTCACTCCCTCCTAAGCATGAATTGTGAATACTTGAACTTTTGAGGGAGTATAAAAAATCATTGGGATGGACACTTGTAGACATTCCAAGTATTATCCCATCAATTTGTACACATCATATTTTGTTAAATGATGAGGCTAAACCAGTGAGGCAGGGACAACTTCAACTGAACCCAAACCTCTTAGATGTAGTTAAAAAGGAAGTAAAAAAATTATTGGCTACTGAACATTTACCCTATCTATAACAATCAATGAGTCAGTCCCATTCAAGTAGTTCCTAAAAAACTGGTCTTACAGTAATCAAAAATGAAAATAATGAATTGGTTCCAACTCATGTACAGAATAGTTGGTGTGTCTGCATAGACTATAGCCGACTAAACCAACACAATAGGAAGGACTATTTCTCATTTCCATTCATTGACCAAATTCTAGAGAGGCTAGCGGAGAATTACCATTACAATTTTCTTGATGGGTATTATGGATAATTTTGGATCCATATTTCCCTTGAGGATCAGGAAAATACAACCTCCACTTTACCCTTTGGCACATTTGCCTATAGAAGGATGTCATTTGGTCTGTCCAATGCTCTGGGTACTTTCTAGTGATGTATGTTTAGTATTTTTTTGGATTGCCTAGATAATTTCATGGAAGTTTTTATGGATTATTTCACTGTTTATGGCTCCTCTTTTTATGAATGTTTGATCAATCTTGGTTTAGTCCTACATCGTTGTATTGAAAATAATCTTGTATTAAATTATGAGAAATGTCATTTCATGGTGTGACAAGGTATAGTTTTGGGGCATTTCATTTATGGGGATGGTATCCAAGTAGATAAATCAAAATTGGATGTCATTTATTCCTTACCATTCCCTAAAAATGTACAGGATGTGTGGCCTTTCCTAGTTCATGCTGGATTTTACCGTCATTTCATTCGTGACTTTAGTAAAATTTCACTCCCCCTCTCCTGATTACTCCAAAAAGAAAAAGAATTTGTTTTTGATAAAGAATGTGAATAAGCTTTTAATAAGTTAAAATGGAGTCTCACATCACCCCTGGTAATCCAACCACCTCAGTAGGATTTATCATTTAAGCTCATGTGTGATGCCTATAATTATGCAGTTGGAGTAGTATTATCACAAAGGGTTGATCAAGATCCACATTTCATTGCCTATGTCTCACGTACTTCGGACCCTGCCTGAGAAAACTACACAACAACTAAAAATTAATTCCTTTTCATTAGGTTTTCCATGGAAAAATTTAGGTCATACCTTTTGGGGTCCAAAGTCATTGTGTTCTCAAACCATGAAGCCCTCCGGTATCTCCTTAAGAAACTGGAATCCAAACCACGTCTCATTTGCTGGATGCTCCTCCTTCAATAATTCAATCTAGAAATTGGAGATAAAAATAAGTAGAGGATGTGGTGGCTGAACATATTAATAGGATTCCTCTATCCTCGAACATTGACTCATACCCTTGTATTCCTATAAATGTATGTTTCCTGATGATAAATTGTACTGATTGTAATATGTTATTCCTTGGTATGCCTAAATTGTAAATTATCTGGTATCATCTTGAATTCCTACCAATTTCAACAAAAACCAAGCTAGTCGTCTAAAACATGAGTCTCATTGGTATATTTGGGATGACCCCTACCTATGGCGCACATGTAGTGATCAAGTCCTTAAGCGTTGTGTTACCAATAGAGAGTTTCAGTCTGTCCTCAGATTCTTCCACACTCTTGCTTGTGGGGGCCACTTTGGTCCCCAACAGACTGCTTGTAATGTCCTTGATTCTGGTATCTTTTGGCCAACACTTTTCCGGGATTCCCATGATTTTTGTAAATCTTTTCCTCATTGTCAAAGAATGGGTAATGTCTCCAAAAGAAATTAAATTCCACAACAACCATTGCTATTTCATGCCATTTTTGATGTTTGGGGTATTGAATTTATGGGGACATTTCTCAGTTCCTTTGGAAACTTGTACATTATTCTGGCAGTTAATTACGTGTCAAAATGGGTAGAGGCACGAGCTACAAGGACTGATGATTCTAAACCAATTGTAGAATTTTTGAGAACCCAAATCTTTTGTAGGTTTGGATTACCTAGGTTCATCATCAGTGATCAGGGTTCTCATTTCTGCAACCAAACAATGCAATCACTTTTTCATTAGTATGGGGTCGTTCATTGAGTGTCTACTGTATATCACCCACAGAACAATGGTCAAGACGATGTGTCAAATAGAGAGGTATTTTTTTTTTGAAAAAATGGTTCAACCCAATAGAAAAGATTGTAGTCTTAGACTTGATGATTCATTATGGGCTTACCATACTACTTTTAAAACCCCAATTGGAATTTCACCTTATAGGCTTGTTTTTTGAAAGAGTTGTCACATCCCTATTGAGATTGAGCATCGGGCCTACTGGGCCATCAAAAAATGCAATTCTAATATTTCTAGCACTAGTGCTCAAAGGAAGTTACAGATTCATGAGCTGGAGGAAATAAGAATTGATGCATATGAGAACTCCAAGATTTATAAGGAGAGAACCAAGGCTTCCCATGACCTCCTTGTCCTTCATCGTCAGTTCTAAATTGGGAAGAATGTCCTACTCTACAATGAAAGGCTGAAATTGCATCTTGGTAAGCTTCATTCTCATTGGTTTGGACCATACACAGTTACTAATGTCTCTTCGTTTGGTGTTGTTCAGGTTCAAAATGATAAAAGTAAGAAAACCTTCACTATCAATGGGTAGAAACTAAATCACTTTCATGAATCCATTATGGAGTCCATGATGGAGGAACTACATGTTCATGAAGTGACCTATGAATGACGCCCATCAGGTTTTATCCTTCCTTCCCACACTCTCTTTTTTTTTACAGTGAGGACATTGCATGTTCTAAGTGTGGGGGTGGGTATATTCCTGGGTTAGTTAGGAATTTTCGTCATTTTTTTCTTTTCTCTCTTGTTGAATAGTATTATCACTTGTCCTTTTGTTTTATCCCTCGCTTTTGTGCCAGAATGTTAATTTTATCCTGGAAAAGATGCCCTCTTTAAAATAATTCCAAATCATTTTTTATTCTTGAGTTGATTGTGTGGAAAATTCCATTATTTTTGGGAAAATGTTTTTCAAATGAATATTGATATGGAATATTTTTCTAGAATTTATATTTTCAAATCATTCTTATGTGTTTAATGGATTTTTTAAACCCATACCTCATTAGCATTGACCTGTATTTTAATCTCTTACCCGAGAGACATTCAAATCCATTTATTTCATATTCTTCCTTTTAATTACTTTATTGCGAGTCTCGGGTCATTTAGAGAAACTATAGCTTTCCTTGATTCTATTTTAAGTCATAAGATTCAAGTGTGCTACATCCATGGTAGAGGCCATCATTCATTGAAAATCCCTTTGTACAATTAACCTCTATTTTTGGCCACCTTGACATTTTACCCTTCTTAAGCCATAGTGACCATGAAATGCCTATTAGGTAGCCACATTACAAGATTATTTATCCCTACCTACCCATATCTTGTGAACATTCTTTTTTTAATTTCAGCAAGTATGGGGGAGAGGGTGTTTCCATGGGAATTATCAGGAATGAATCGTTGTTATGGATTGATAGAAAGGGTGCCTACATTTTCCTTAGGTAGTGGGTTCACAAGCCATATTGTATCATTGTTTTAAAAAATTCCCCTCTTTATATCCAATAAAAATTATAAAAAAAAAAGAAAATAGTTATGTACAAAAAATAGAAAAAAAAACAAAAAAAAACTAATGGATAAAAGAGGAAGTTTATTCATTATTATTCACTAATCGGTTGTGAACCACACAAATGAACAATGGGGATAGTGAGTTGGAAATGATACACTTTGTGAGGGGATGAGTGTGTACATTCATTGTGAACACTTTCTAAAACTTGAAAAAAAAATTACTTAAGAGATTAAACGCTCCTATTCTACCGCATATTTTTTATACATTAAATCCTACCAACCCTTGAACCTCAGAACAACTTGTTCAAAGTCCTCTTGAGTAGCACACTAGTTTCTGCCGATAGATAACTAAGAATATTTGAAAGAATATGGTAAGATCACATGAACTTTGGGAAAATAGAATAACTCAACTTTCACATGTTCATTTAGTGAAGAGGTAAAAATTCTAAGTGAGGTAGGCTGCAACATGTTGCATGGGTGAACAAATGAAGTTGAACAAATTAGAATGTGAGAGAAGAAAAATTATAGGAAATTTGATTTCATAAATGAGACATGATGAATTTAATTTCAAAATAATCTTGGAACTTTTACAACCTTTTATTTATGAATGATTCTTGGTTAGGATATAATACTTTGCCCAGGAGTGAAAATGTTTAGGTGTGGGGGTGTGATCGTACTGTGATTCACTGTTTCATTTTCACCCTTAAACTACTGTGCTAAACATGTTTTGTATTGAAAATTATAGAAATAATAACATTTTGATTATTTTATTTTGTGTTTATCACTGTTATAAAGGTAAATGTTACTTGTTTTGATTAATTCATTATAGGAGGAGGTGATTTGGAGGCCCTATAGATGATCTAGAAGGAAATGAGCCAAACTACATGGCATCCCATGGAAATCTGTCCACTATTTTGAGCATTACAAGAACTATGTGCCTCTAAATGGGCTGAAATTTTGTGTTATTCTCCAAAAATTCATGTTATACAACCCATATTAAGGAACCAAAGACCAATTAGTCCATATTATGGCCCATCCAAACCATTATTTCCAGGGGACATAATCTTCCCGAATTCAAAAGTGTGGTTCGGTCTTTTAACCATATCACCCAATACATATGTCTAATGGACTCCAAATTTTACATGGATATAGTAAAGAGGAAAAAACTCTTATCTTTTTTCCAAGTTGTTATATGGATTTATACTAGTCCAAAACTGAGACACAAGTGGTATATCAAAAACAGGGTGCTCAAAACCATGTCCCATTTTGGCTATAAAAAGGTACCATGGGAACCTCATTTGAAAGTTAGACCAAGAGAGTGAAGTGATGAAAAATTTAAGTTCCAAATGAGTCCCTTAATCCACTTGGAGTTACTGGATCTCCCTATCCTCATAGGGAGAGTTGAAATGAAGAAAGAGATGCACCCGAGCTTCCTCCTCCTCACGATGTCGGGCTAAACGGTGGGTGTTCATTGTGAGGGAGAGACACACATGTCAAGGGAGTTATGATGCATATATTAGCTACTGGTTTGGAGTAATTTGGATGTTTAAACATTTAATTCCATTTATCATACATGATTTCATATTTGAATTCCTGTTTTGATACATGTGATCATTCTGGTCTTAATTTCTAATCGATCGGTGTGAGGTTTTGAGTGCATGATTTTTGTTGTTCCGATTAGATAGCACAAGAATCCTTTTCATACCCACCTTACTGATATTTATATATGATTTGGAAGCTCTTATTAAATGCATAATTTCTGGACCTTGACAATATGATTGTTACATCAAGGTTTGGGTCTTTAAGCATTGAAATAAAATATTAGGAATTAATAAAGATTCCAATTAATTTCAACCAAAGAATTGCTTCAAAATTGAATGAATCTATAAGAACAATAAACTTGAAATGTGTGTAGTGAAATCACAACAACCCCTTTATCTCATATTTTTAAAAATCTACTTGGTCTTTCAACTTTTAAACTATTTTTATTAAGTTATTTCCTTTAAAATGTTTTCAAAATCACCCCCTCTTTTAATAATCGTTATTAAAAAATGCATACTATAAACTACCAATTCTCTTTAAGAGACGACCTAGAGTCTTCCCTAGACTATAAATAAACCTTAAAAACATAATCAATTTGACTTGTCATGACAACACTGTCAGTTGCAACTAGACATTCAATATCATATATTCTTGTTTAAGTTGAAGACCTATACTGAGGTGGTTAAACAATATTTGATGGCGGAGATCGACCAAGTTGGTATGTTAGGTTTTTTTGGGGTGCTTATGGTGTTGAGCCAGAGTGGGGTTGGCTCATATGAAAATAAAAGGAAGAATGATGAGTAAGGAAAGAAGGGTGGTAGTAGCTATGGATATCCACCCTAACCGCCTTCACCAACAACTACAGGTGGTTGATCTCTTGTGTTTCATCGATGTGGGGGATCAGGAAATTCATGTTTCACATGTCTGGACCCACTTAGTTTATGCTATCTCTATGAGCACATGATCTATATATAATTGGTTTTTAAGGTTTCACCTCCTTCTCATAGTGGTGTAGGACCAATGACTTTTAGGGGAACAATAGATAAGTTTGATGTATCCAGAGCTATGGGGTTACTTCTGGTGGATGTGGTGTAAAGGCCATATTTTCTTTTGGGAAAAGATAACTTAAGGTAGATTCGTAGGCTATTAGTCAACTACATACACTAATGAAGATGAATCACCTATTTATTATGGACCAGGCACCTATGAAATTTGATGTAGGCCCTGCAAAAATTTGAGGTATTGTTCTTGCTTCATCATCTATAGTAATTTCTTTATTCAATACAGGTACTTCTCACTCATTCATATCTGCTCACATATCAGACTTGTTGAAACTCCCAACCAAGATTGTGTCGTATTCTATGGAGCTGGTTATGCCTCTTAGTATAAGAAAAAATTGGAGTTTCTGATTCCCATCTTTTGATGTCTCCTTTTTAGAGGTTGAGATGAAATAAAATTTCATTTTCCTTGAGATGAGCCTATTTGAAATACTCCTATGGATAGATTAGATGAAATTATCTAGAGTTCACTTCTAATTCTATCATCAGTAGGTGAATTTCAAATCCCCCTATAGGATCACTCAAGTTTTTTAGGGACAATGGTATTCATGGTTAGGATGAGCTAGACCTCCACTTCCTAAGCTAGGTTGTCTTACTTGTGAGTTATCCTCAATCTTATTGGAGGATAATGAGGAAGGATTATAGAGCAAGTTTAATTATGTGGTGTGTGAGTTCCCTGAGGTATTTCTAGAGGATTTATTAAGTTTACCTCCTAAACAAGATGTGAGATTAACCATCGATTTGGCACCGAGACACAATCAATATCTCTTACCTTATATCGTATGGACCCCACTGAGCCGAGGGAGTTGAAGATACAGTTGGGCGATTTTGAATCCAAATGGTTAATTCATCCAAGAACCTATCCTTGGGCTACTCCAATGATTTTTTAAAGAAATTTAGTGGATCACTTCAGCTTTTTATCGATTACAAAAATCTAAATCGATTCACAGTCAAGAATAAATACCTCTCTCCTCATATTGATGATCTCTTTAACCAACTCAAATGAACAAGGTGGTTCTAAAAAATCAACCTCCTTTCAGGGTATCACCAGGTCAGGGTGATAGAAACAGATGTTACCAAGACCACTTTATGAAGTAGGTATGTCCATTTTGAGTATTTGGTGATGTCATTCGAATTGAAAAATTCTCCCATGGTTTTGATAGATCTTATGAACTAGGAGTTCCATATATACCTAAAATATTTTTTTTGTGGAGTTTGTAGATGAAATACCGGTCTATTTGAGATTAGAAGAGGAGCACAGGAAATGTTTTAGGATTATTCTTGGAACACTATAATACCACTATCATTATGCCAAACTGTCAAAGTGTAGTTTCTAGATCTGGGAAGTTAATTTTTTGGGACATGTGATCATGGAACATGGGGTTTCAATTGACTTAGAAAAGGTTAAGGTTGTTATTTCATGGGAAAGGTTGAGGAATGTATTTGAAATTAGGATTTTTTGGGTCTAGAAGGGTATTACAGGTTATTAATTATGGACTTATCTCGATTTTCCTCACTAATGATAGCCTTCACCCAAAAAGGGTTGAAATTATTATGGAATCAAGAATTACAAGTATCCTTTGAGAATCTTAAGTGGTGGTTGACCACAACCCATATCTTGATCTTACCTGAGGTTGGAAAAGGTTATGTTTTCTATTAAGATGCTTTGAGTATAGGTTTGAGTTTAATGCTTATATAGTGTGACCATGTGGTGATGTATATCTTTCTAAAACTCTAACTACATGAAAAGAATCACCCTACCCATGAACTTGATCTTGTGATAGTGATGCATATCTATAAACCACAGCATCATTGTCTTTTTGTTGAGAAGTTTATGGTCTACTCTTATAAAAAAATATTGAGTTATATCTTCTCCCAGAAGGAAGGTAGAGATGATGGATGAAGTACCTATAGGGGTTTGACTTCGATATTTTCTACACCTCAGGTATAGGAAATGTAGTTATTAATGCCTTGATCAGGAAGTTTTCATCCCAGGCTCTAGAGGAGTCCAGTGTTGAATGGGATCTAATGAATATTTTTGCTTAGATGCTCCTATAGGACAAGGAATAGAGTGTAGATATGTTATTTTCAAGTGTGTAGTTGAAACCTTCTCTTTTAGAGATGATTGATCTCATTGTGATTCACTGTTTTATTTCACCCTTACACCGCTGTATTAAACTAGTTTTATAATGAAAATTACAAAAATAATAACAAATTTCAATTCACATTTAATTCAATTATTTTATTTTTGTCACTTTTAAAAGGTAAATTATACTTTTTTATGATTTCATTGTAGGAGGAGATGATTTGGAGGATTGGAGATTATGTGGAAGGAAAATGGATCAAACTGCATGGAATCCCATGAACACTTCTCCACTATTTTACATGTTTCGAAAAATTCATGCATAAAAATGGGCTGAATTTTTTTAATAGGATCCAAAACTCCATGGGATACAAATCATATCAAGACACCAATCCCAATTCATCCATATGGTGGCCCATATGAACTAATCTATCCAGGTGACCGAATCTACACGAATTCAAAAGTTAGGTTCGGTATTTTGAAAATATATCCAAATAAAGATGTCCAATGGAAAAAAAAATTGACATGGAGGTATTAAAGAGTCATTATAAAAAATATCCTATTTTTTCCAAGTCGTGATATGTCCTTTTACTAGTAAAAAATCAAGATATAATTGGTATAACTAAAATTGGGTTCACAAAACCACTTCTCATTTTGCCTATAAAAGGGCACCATGGGCACCTCATTTGTAAGTTATACTAGAAGAAAATTCACTGATATTTTGTATTTATAGATGAGTAATATCCTAATACTATAATTTATTGATTACCCTATCCTCATATTGGTATATAGGATGAATAAGGAGATCCACCTGGGCTTCCTCCTCCTCTCGATGTGGGGCTAAACAGTGGGCATTCATTGTGAGGGAGCTACACATATTATAAAGGGAGTTACAGAACTTGTAATGCTACTATTTTGATGTATTTTGGGTTTGAGAAAATTTAATTCATAATTACATTACTTTTATTCATGTTTTAATTCTTTTTTTTATTAAACTGAATGGAATGCTCCTTACTTTTAACTGGTTAGTATGAAATTTTGAGTGTGTGACTTGTGTTGTTCTGATTGGACAACACAAGAATCATTTTCTTCCACAATTATTTGAGATTTCAATTTTATTTGGAAGTTATTATACCGTGCATAATATATATACCTTGGATATATGATTTTTATGTCAATGTTTGGTTCAACATGCATTGATATAAAAACTTGGAAAGTAATCGGGATTCTGATTAATTTCAACCAAAGACATACTTCAAAACTTAATTAATATATAAGATATATGAACTTTATATGTGTGTAGTAAACTAAAAATGAACCCTTTTTAAATTATTTTTCAAAATAAACTTGATTTTTCAATTATTAAACTCTCTAAATTAAGGTATTTTATTTTTTAAAATGTTTTCAAAACCACCCCTAATTTTAGTTCTTTTCATTAAAAATACACACTTTAAACCCCCAATGCTTCTTAGGAGATGACCTAGGGTCTTACCTAGACTATAAATAAACTTTAAAAATATATCAATTTGACATTTAATGATAATGAATTCAAATTTTGGTGTCGTTTTTGGGGAGTGATTTGGTTTTTAGTGTGTGTTTTTTATTATATATTTATAAATTTTATAAATATTTATTTGTTTTATCTTATACCTTTACATATATTTTTCTGCTCTGATTTATTTCTTGTGTAGGTTATGTGCATTATGCATTCTACTCTAGAAGATTTACCTTCTTTAGAACCTGAACTAAAGAGGATCCTACATCAATGACACTGAGACACACAAGACAACCCTTTGAAGGAGGACACACCACATATTGCTAATTTTATAAACCCCTATTCATCTGGAACCAAACTATAAATTGAACATAAATTATATAATATGTCTAAAAATAATATAACACTAAAATAAATAACCTATTTTGATGTTGATTCCAACCCACTTATATTCAAATGCAAGGTGAAGCACCAAACTTTGAATGAAAATTCTTCTAATTCACTTATTTCCAAGATTTCATGGACTTGTTGGAGAAGACCCACATAAGAATTTAAAAGAATTTCATATTGTGTGTTCTACATTAAAAATTTCTAATGAGGATTAAGAATAGGTAAATATTATGGCATTGCTTTTTTCATTAGAAGACACTCCAAAAGATTGGTCGTATTATGTTAATTCCCCTATTAGAGGTTGGGCAGACATGAAATGCCTTTTTCTTGAAAAGTATTTCCTAGCCTCTTGAACTACAACAATAAGGAAAAAAAATTTGGGATTAGACAATAATAGAAGGAAACACTTCCTAAATATTTTGAAATATTTAAAAGGTTTTGTTCAAGTTTCTCACACCACCAAATAAGTGACTAGCTTTTAATAAAGTATTTTTATGAAGGTTTAATTCCTATTGAGCGAAACATGATTGGTGATGTTTCAAGTGGTGCACTAGTTTAAAAACCACAATCTCTATAAGAACCCTCATTGAGAACATGGAACATAACACTCCTCAATTCTATTCAAGGTCTAGTGTACCTATTCGAGGTGTCCATGAGGTACAAAGTACTAAATTTGACAAGAGGGTGGACACAATATTTGAATAGGTAAGTAACCTTCTTTGAAAACTTACTCCTTACTAAGGGAAATCCCAATATCTTCCTCCCATACATTGTGGTATTTGTTCTTATGACACCCATTATTCTAACCAATTCCCTCAACTTAGAGAATATTTTGAGAGTTGTGAGGAAATCTTCCCAGGATGCCCCTATAACCAACCCATTAGGAAATAAAATTACTATCCATCTAACCCTGGTTGGAAATATAACCAAGCCTATATGAAAGGGGGTATTAAAACCAACCTCACCAACCATGGAACCAACCATGGCAGATTAGTCATCCACTACCACCACGCAGAAATCCTCAACCACCACAAAGGACTTACCAACAACCCCCCTGAAAAAATCAAGATTAGCCTAGAAGACATGATGAAACAAATAATTGAAAATAATCTCCAATTCAAACAAACCATCAAATTATCCATACATGACCTAAAAACCCAATTATACCAACTTTCCAACTTTGTGGGGGAAATTCAAAGTCATGGGTTGGGTAAACTACCCTCTCAACCACTAATATCCATATGGATAAGGGAAATGTTAGTACTATCACCCTTAGAAGTGGAACAAAACTTAAAATACAAATAGCCCCTCCATTAGATTCAAACCCTCCTAAGTAAACTACTATCCCAACCACTGAGAATGGCTCAAGAAAGGAAAAACCTTGTCTATAGAAAAATCCTCCTAAAGGAAAGAGTGTTTCTTTTAATGAGTCTCCTAGACCAACCATTCTTCTTCCATTTACCCAAAGTTCTATCCAACCAAGAAAACAAAAATAAATTGAACTTGATAAAGAAATTTTGGAATCTTTCAAAAAAAGTGTAGGTTAACATCCCCTTGATTGATTTCGTGAAGAAAATTCCAAAATATGCCAAGTTTCTAAAGGAGATGCGTACACACCAAATGTGACTTTGAGGTGATAAGAAGGTGATCTTGGGGAGGAATGTCTCATCACTGATAAATACATAACTTCCTACCAAATTAAACTATCTTGTAACATTATCGATTTTGTGCACCATAGGGGATTATTTATTTTCCAATATTATGATTGATTTGGGTGATTCTATAAATGTGATGCCTCGCTCTATTTTATCTTTAATGTGGATCTGGGAACTGAATCCCATTTTAATTATTGTTCAACTATAAAATTGTAGTAAAACACACCTCTCCGGTGTGTTAGAGTTGTAAGAGTGAAATTTTTATTTTTTTCCTGCTGATTTTTATGTGCTTAAAATGGAAGATAATAGGATGGATGGACATGCCCTAATTATATTATGTAGGAATTTCTTGAAAACCACCAAAAACATAATTAATGTTCATAATGGTATATTTTATATGGATTTTGGTGGTGAAATTTTCCACTTCAACATCCTCAATTCCATGAGGCACCCCTTGGAAGAACATTCCTCACTTTTGGTTCATTCTATTGATGTACTCCCTTACCCTAAAAAAACTAATTTTCTTTCTGTAACGACCCAAAATTTTGAATAAATCTTGTTTCCTAATTTTATGTGTTATTTTATTTTATTTTTATACTCAACAAAAATGTTTCATTTGATAACATGAGTATAATTAAAATGAGACCATTGGGTTTTGATTGTTATATGACCATTGGTCAATATGACCGCTGGAAACTAAACATTTTGATTATTGTCTCTAAATACAAGTAATCTTGGTTAATTATTATAGAAAGAAGATTTGATGGCCTCACCCAGTAGTCTTGGACCGATCGAAGCCCATCTAACAGAACTTGGGAAAGAGGTAGCACCATTGGGCTTTTCTCTGGACCAAACCCAAGCCGAACTTCATCATGTGAAGCTAGAACGAAATCGCCTTCGCGAGAAGTTCAAACTGATAGAAGTTACTACTTGTGCGATGTTGGTCGAGCCTCCCTCGGATTCTCTCACCTTAGTACACCTTACACTTAGGTCTTATGCTGGTGTAATAAGGGGTTATGTAAGGAGATCGTAACTGCCTTGTGTAATCCTTTGTTTTAAATAAAAAAATTTGATTTCTTCTTATGATGAAGTTTATGAATTTTCAAATGACCGGATATATATAGTATGCATATTTTTTATGAATTTTAGAAAAAGGATATTTATGTAAACCTTAAATAATTAAAAATGTGTCATGATTTTCAAAAAATGGTCTTCTATAATTATGTTCAGTACGAAATTTAGAGTCTAATAAGATCAACTTGATTTTTGATGAATAGTAAATTATGAATAGTGATTTTATGCTTAGGATTAGTAATGTGACTAAATGGATCATTAATCTTACTTAAAGAAAGTATTAATATAATCTAGGCACCTTGATTAAGTAATGTGATTCAATAAAATGGTTAAATAACGGTTTCATAAATTATTATTCAAGTATTAGTTTTTTTGGGTGAATAGTGTTTTTTAATTAAAAATTAAATTAAAAATATTTAGAAAATTATTTTTATAAAATGGATTTCATTTTTGAACTCAGAGCATCAATATTATGTTAAGGTAATTTTTGGGGATTTTTCTTAAAAAAATGAATTTTCAGTGAATAGTGTATTTATTTAAAAAATAAATTAAAAATATTTAGAAAATTATTTTTATAAAATGGAGTTCGTTTTTGAAATCAGAGCATTGATATTTGGTTAAGGTGAAATTTTGGGATTTTTCTGAGAAAGTTGAATTTTCAGTGAATAGTAAAAATACAGTTTTAGGGTTTCGGTGTGTTTAATGACATCATAACTGTGTCATGATGATTTCATGAGATATTTTATGGTTTTTTCGACCAAAGGTGATGAATTATTGTATTGGGGTCCCCATTTGGCCTAACTCCATGGTAAATATCATGGGAGAGCACTTGGTTTTGAGAAACCCACTTATGAGGTGTCCCTTGGCCATTAATGTCTTGTCCCCTCACTTTCCCTATAAATACCAAATCATTCTCTCATCCTTTGGACTCCAAAATCATTCTCAAGGAATTTATGGTCTCCTTACCTCCCAAGGAATCCTCCCAAGGTGCCCTTAAGCCTCTCAAGGTCCCAACCTTTGAGTTTTAAGAGTTACGTTTAAGGTAAGGGATCTGACCTCTCTCTTTCTTTTCAAGTAATCTCTTTTATATCATTCCTTTTATGCTCCATGTTCTTATGTGGGAGGATTTTTTTTTATATTCCTCTTACTTACCTTTTCATGTTTATATGATGAGAGATCCCCTCTTACTTTCATCATTACATTTTATGAAAGTTTAAGTGACGTCGTTAGGCTGTCGAAATTTTAAGGGATTCTTTCACCCTTCTCATTTTCAAGTTCTATTTTCATGTCAAGTATTTCAAGTTCCTTTTTATTATGTTGGGGTATGATCTCTATGCCTATCATACTGATCTTTTATGATAATATGATGAGAGACCCTATTTGATCTCGTCAATTCATTTTTATTGAAGTTTAAGTGACGTCGTTAGGCTGCCGAATTTTCATAAGAGAAATCTTATTTTTGTCTTACTTACATGTTTTTCATTTCAAATGGTATGTCCTTCAAATTTCATTACCATGATTCATATCCTTTATATTATGTCCCTCTACTATTTTTTATAGATCATTTATGAGTGGGCGACCCATCTCCCCTCTCTTTTCAACGTTTTCTAAAACCTTGTAATGTAGCCGTTATGCTGCAAAATTTTTGTCTCAAATTGTCTCTCTCTCTTTTTCTCAAAATTATTTTATGTTATTAAGTGAATACTAAAAGCTCTTATTTCTACAGGGTTGTTCACATATATATCAAAATGTTCTATTTTAAATTCTGGGATTTACATACATGAAACCCGCTTTCCCTTTCCGTGGGTTTAAAGTGACATAAAGATCATGTCTTTTAAGCAGTTTTTAAAACGTTATGATTATGAAATGAAACCCATTTATTTTATGCTATATGGGTTGTTTATGAAATGATTGATGATGATATATGTGGCTCACATGATGATAAAGACAAATTTAAGGGTGCGCCCTGATAGTGCTCCAATGCATTGGGTAAAGACTTAATCTCTAGAGATGACCTTTTAGACTGATACATTGGTGAATAACCTTGGTAATTTTTAATGACACCTTGGGGATGGACCTTGGTGAAACAAAATTATTGTCAATATTAAATGTTACAACCACATATTCAAGTTATGAAAAATGTTATTTTTATTATGATATATCTTATGATTTCTTTCTCATGCCTTAATTCTTTTCATGACCTTATTGAAGTATCTCAAGTTCACATGTAAAATGTTTCTCTTGTTTCCCTTACTGGGCCTTCTGCTCACCCTTTCTTTTGATGTATGTCCCCAGGTTATGAGATGCAATAATGAACCTAGGATGAACATGAGGAGAAGCTTTTCAAGTGTTTAATAAGAATGTTTTATGTTTTCATGTTTTAAGTTCCTAGTTTCAAAGACACTAAACCTTAAAGATCCTCAGTATTGTGTAATGTAATGAAAGTTTATGTTATAAAAGTTAGGATGCTATAATTTCCTCTAATCCCCTTTCTGAGTTTTTATCATTGATATATATTCTAGGAAATGAATCATGTATAGAATGTTGCATCGTTTTAGAAAAATATCATGCATATTCGTTAATTGATGATTTCTTGAGTACAGAGGATCCCATGACCATAGATGTTGTTGTTAATCATGTAAAGGCTAATTCCTCATATGAGGATGTTATTATTGATCACTTAGATGAGATCATTAACCTACCACTTAGACATTCACTCATATCAATACAAATTACACCTTAATTGGAACTTAAACAACTGCCTAAAATTTTAAAATATTTTTATCTTGAGAATGGAAACAAGATGTCTATCATCATTACTAGTCCACTCCCTCCAAATCATGAATTGCGACTGATTGAACTTTTGAGGGAGTATAAAAAAATATTTGGTATGGAAACTTTCTAGCATTCCTAGTATTATCCCATCAATTTTTACATATCATATATTGTTAACTGATGAGGCAAAACCCGTGAGGCAGACACAATGTCGACTGAACCCAAACCTTCTATTTATCATTAAAAATGATGTAACAAAATTATTGGTTGTTGTGATCATTTACCCCACATCTAAAATCTAATGGGTTGGTCTAGTGAAAGTTGTTCCTAAAAAATTAGTACTAATGTAATTAAAAAAGAAAATAATGAATTGGTTCCATCCTATATGCAGAATAGTTTGTGTGTCTGCATAGACTATCATTGGCTAAACAAACACACTAGGAAGGACCATTTCCCATTACCATTCATTGACCAGATGTTGGAGAGGATAGTAGGGAAGTCCCATTATTGTTTCCTTGATGGGTATTCTGGATACTTTCGTATCCATATTTTCCCCTAGGATCAGAAAAATGCAACCTTTACTTGCCCCTTTGGCACATTTTCCTATAGGAGGATGTCATTTGGTCTGTGCAATGCTACAGGTACTTTCTAATGATTCATGGTTAGTATTTTTGGGGGTTACCTGTAGAATTGCATGGAATTATTCATAGATGATTTTTCTATTTACAGCTCCTCTTTTGATGAATGATTGAGTAGTCTTGGTTTTGTCCTATGTTGTTGTATTGAAAATAACCTTATATTAATTTACGAGAAATGTAATTACATAGTGTGAAAAGGTATAGTACTTGGGCATGTCATTTCTGGGGATGGTATCTAAGTTGATAAATAAAAAGTAAATGTCATTTCTTCTCTATCATTCCAAAAAAATTTGTAGGATGTGTCTTCTTTCTTAGGTTATGTTGGATTTTACCATCATTTCATTCAAGACTTTAGTAAGATTGCACTCCCCCTCTCCCACTTACTCTAAAAAGGAAAAGAATTTTGTTTGGTAAAGAATGTGAGGAATATTTTAATAAATTGAAATGGAGTCTCACATCACCCTCAATAATCCAACCACCTATGTGGGATCTACCATTTGAGTTCATGTTTGATGCCTCTAACTATGTAGTCGGGGTTATCTTATCACAACGGTTTGATCAAGCTCCACATTTCATTACCTATGCCTCTTGCATACCAGACCATGCCCAAGAAAACTACACCATAATAGAAAAATAATTATTTTCTATTATTTTTACCTTGGATAAATTCAGGTCATATCTTTTAAGATCCAAAATCATTGTGTTCTAAAACCATAAAGACCTCTGGTATCTCCTCAAGAAACTAAAAGCAAAACCACATCTCATTCACTAGATGCTCTTACTTCAAGAATTTAATCTAGATATTAGGGATAAAAAAGGAGAAGAGAATATGGTGTTTGACCATATCATTAGGATCCTCTCATCCTCACACATTGACTCATCCCCCTGTATTCCCATAAATGACATTTTTCCTGATGATCAATTGTACCGCGTGCAAGATTATATTCTTTGGTATGCTGAAATTGTAAATTTTTTGGTAATATCTTGCATTTTTATTAATTTCGACAAAAACCAAGCTGATATTATAAAAAATGAGACACGTTGGTACATTTGGGATGACCCCTACCTTTGTCACACATGTAGTGATCAAGTATGGCATTGTATTCCCAATAGTGAATCTCAGTCTGTCCTTAAGTTCTGCCACACTCTTGCTTATGGGGGACACTTTGGTCCTCAACGAACTGCTTGCAAGATCCTCGATTCAGGTCTCTTTTGGCCAACATTATTTCAGGATGCCCATGATTTCTATAAATTTTTTCCTCGCTATCAAATAATGGGTAATGTCTCTAAAAGAAATGAAATTTCACAACAACCCTTGCTCTTTAGTGATATTTTTTATGTTTGGGGCATTGACTTTATGGGTCCATTTCCCAATTCCTTTGGTAACTTGTACATTCTTATGGTAGTTGATTATGTGTCAAAATGGGTAGAGGCACGATCCACAATGATAGATGATTCCAAGATAGTTGTGTAATTTTTTAGAACCTAAATTTTATGTAGGTTTGGATTTCCTATATTCATTATTAGTGACCAGGGTTCTCATTTTTACAACCAAACAATGCAATCAATTTTGTGTTGGTATGGGTTCAAGCATCAAGTGTTTATTTCATATCACTTATATACCAATGGTCAAGCCTAGGTGTCAAATAGAGAGGTAAAAAAATTCTTGAAAAAACAGTTCAACCCAATAGAAAATATTGGAGTCTTAGACTCAGTGATTCATTATGGGCTTATTGTACTACCTTTAAGACTCCCATTGGAATGTCACATTATCAACTTGTTTTCATAAAGAGTTGTCACCCTTCTATTAAGATATATAACTGGGACTACTGGGCCATAAAATAATGCAATTCTAATCTTTTTGGTGCGGGTTCTCAAAGGAAGTTACAGATTTAGTAGTTGGAGGAAATGTGTAAATATTCATATGAGAACTCCCATATTTATAAAGAGTGGACCAAGGATTCCCATGACCATATCACCCTTCATCATCAATTCCACATTAGTAACAAGGTCCTCCTTTACAATGCAAGGCTGAAGTTGCATCTAGGTAAGATTTATTCCCACTAGTTTGGTCTATACACTATTACAAATGTTTATCAATTTAGTGTTGTTCAGGTTACAAATGAAGAAACAAAACAAACCTTCACTGTTAATGGGTATCAGTTGAAGCACTTTCATGAAGCCATTATGGAGTCTCTAATAGAGTAATTCCAAGTTCAAGAAGCAAACTACCCATGACACCCACCAGGTTTTATCCTTCCTTCCCACATTCTCTTTTATTATAGTGAGGACACTACATACTCTATGTGTGGGGGCTGGGTATATTTCTGGGTTAGTTAGGAATTGTCATCATCTTTTTGCTTTATTCTCTCTTTTTTTTTCTAAATATTATTGTTACCTCCCCCATATTTCCCTCTCACTTTTTTCCAGAATATTCATTTTTTATGACCAATTAAACATATAAAATTATGCCCACTTAATCATGGAAGTTATTGAAAAAGCATGAGGAATTTTCCTATTTCATGTTTTTTTAACATTTAAAAAAAATCACTGATAGAATGTGTGTTTTGGCATGAATTTAACATTGAGGTGTGACTTTTTTCTATAAATTGGTTTTTTTTATGATATAAATGGTTGTATCATTTTGAAACCTTTGCAATGAATAGTACCCTTTGTGTGGGTAATTTATGGGAAAATTGGGTCACTTAATATCTCCACACATCTTTGCACTCAACCATGAAGTATGAATATTTATTACTCAATAAAAGGTAAATATAAGTTAGTTTAATATTTATCATCTTTCCAAAATGATTTTTCAATACGTTCATTTCTTATCCGATCTTTTTCATTATTGTACTTGATTGACCTATGTGTGTGTGCATGTTATCTGACTATTGTATGCCCTCAAAAAAAATAAAAAAGAAAAAAACATAAAAAATTAGGGTTGTGACTTGGGTAGGTCAAAACCACTCTTCCTTGACCTTTTATTTTGTTATAACTATTACAATTAGTGTTGTGAGGAGATAAAACAAGGGTTAAGAGATGAGTGTGAGATTTGTTCTAAATGAAAATTTTGAAAAAAAACACAAATAATAAATGAGGGGAGTGAATAAATGTACAACATATGGGGATATCTAGGTTAGGAGTTCAAGGTTTTACTTTTTAGAATTTTTAAGTGAGTAGGTCTTGAAATTTGATTGCAAAGGACGTAGGGTAGGTTTGGTAGATATAATCATTTAAGCATAATTTTTTTAAAATAACTTATATTTACTAGATGGAAAGTGGGAAGAATATCATGAAATGGTTGTCACACACACACATGGAGAATTATTTACATGGTTAACTTCTTAATTACTTGCTCATATTGGTATCATGAATCTCTTAGAATTTCATTCTGATACTATTCATGACACATCTTTTTCCATGATCACTAAGAATAACTCTTTGATGTGATTTTTTCTTTGATCACGTTGCTATCATGGATTAAATTTTCATTTAATGTTAAATATTCATGAATTTTTGAATATCTCTATGCATCATTTTTGGAAATGTTACTTTGTCCAGGAGCAAAAAAATTTCGGTGTGGGGGTGTGATCGCACCACGATTCACTATTTTATTTCACCCTTACACCATTATGTTAAACTAGTTTTATATTGAAAATTACAAAAATAATAACAAATTTTAGTTCACATTTAATTCAATAATTTTATTTTTATCACTTTTAAAAGTTAAATTATACTTTTTATGATTTCATTGTAGGAGGAGATGATTTGGAGGGCCAGAGATGATGTGGAAGAAAAATGGGTCAAACTGCATGGAAGCCCGTGAACACTTTTCCAATGTTTTACATGTTTCGCAAAATATGTGAATCCAAATGGGCTTAAATTTTGTAATAGGATCCAAAAATCCATGGTATACAACTCCTATAAATAAAACCAATCCCAATTCATCCATCTGGTGGACCATCTGAACTAATCTATCCAGGGGACCGAATCTGCACAAATTCAAAAGTTAGGTTTGGTATTTTGAAAAAATCTCCCAATACAGTTGTCCAATGTTCACAAAATTTGGAATGGAGATAGTGGATAGTATTTAAAATGACTCTAAACGTTTTTTTAAGTCATGATATGGTATTTTAATAGTCCAAAACTAAGATATAATTGATCTAACCAAAATAGGGTTCCCAAAACCACTTCCCATTTCGGCTATAAAAGGGAACCACGGGTGCCTCATTTTAAAGTCCGTCCAAAAGGAAAGGTGATACTATTTTGGATTAATATATAATTCATATACTAATAATAGAATTTATAGAGTCCCCTATCCTCATAAGGATATCTAGGATGAAGAAGGAGATCCACCTGAGCTTCCTCCTCCTCTCGATGTTGGGCTAAACGGTGGGTGTTCATTGTGAGGGAGGTAAACATATTGTAAAGGGAGTTTTGGAACTTTTAATGCTACTAGTTTTATGTATTTTGGGTTTGAAAACATTTTATTCATAATTATCTTACTTTTATTCATGTTTGAATTCTTTGTTTGATTAAGCTAAATGGAGTGCACCTTACTTTTAACCAATTGGTGTGAAGTTTTGAGTGTGTGACTTGTGTTGTTACGATTGGACAACACAATAATCCTTTTCTTCTCCACTTATTTGAGATTTCAATTTTATTTGGAAGTTATTATACCGTTCATAAGATTTGGACCTTGTATATATGATTGTTATGTCAAGATTTGGTTCAACATGCATTGATATAAAAACTTGGAAAGTAATCGGGATTCCAATTAATTTCAACAAAAAACATAATTCAAACCTTAATTAATATCTAAGAGCGATGAACTTTATATGTTTTTAGTATACTCACAATGAAACCTTTTTAACTTATTTTTCAAAATACACTTTTTTTGTCAACTATTAACTCTTTAAATTTAGTCATTTTATTTTTAAATTTTTTTTCAAAACCACCCACAATTTTAGTCCTTTTCATTAAAATTTCACACTTTAAACCCCCAAACCTCCTTGAGATATGACCTAGGGTATTCCCTAGGATATAAATAAACTTTAAAAACCTAATAAATTGTATGTTTCATGAAAAAGTAATCAATGATTCATGAGGATCAACCAAGAGATGAGTTATGCTAGTAATCTACCCAGAATCTAAATGATGGGGAGGTGCCTAGTGAATAGTTGTTGACTCTCAAAGGATTTATCTACTTTAAGGGATTATCCATTGTGTCGTTTTCTCTACAAAAGTTTATTAAGCAAGAATTCCATCGGTCTTAGTGGGTCATTCATCCTGGTGCCGCCAAGATATTTTATGATGTGAGACACCAGTTTTGGTATCCAGGTATGAGATGTGATATTGATAACTTTGTATCTCGATGTTATACTTGTCAATGGGTCAAAATTTAGCACTAGAAACCCTCAAGATGCTTCATCCTCATCTCATTCCTACCTGGAAATGGGATGAGGTATCCATGTATTTCATCATCAAGCTACCCTGTACACCTTGGGGAAGGAATGTGATTTGGGTGGTTATCGGTTGTCTATTCAAATATTTCCATTTTATCCTAATTAAGAATACCACTAAAGTGGAATATTTGGGTAGACTTTATGTCCTGAAGATCATGAGGCTACATGGTGTGTTGTCTGCCATCATTTTTAACAGAGACCCCTATTTTACCTCTCACCAATGGGAAGGTCTTTAGAAGGAAGTGGGGATGCATGTTAAGATTATCATAGTATACCATCCTCAAAAGGATGGTCAAAAATAGTGGTAAAACTAGATTCTGGAAGATATGATTTGTGTATGTGTGTTAGACTTTGGTGGATCATGGGATAACCATCTTGGATTGGTGGAATTCACCTATAATATCATTTACCAATCCTTGATCAAGATGGATTCTTTTGAATCATTATATGTTTGACCATGTTTGTCTCCTCTATGTTGGATAAAAGTATGAGAGACTTTCTTAGTGGGATCGAGCATCATGCAACAAACAACCGACAAAATTCAGACGATAAGGCAACATTTTATGATAGATCAAACTCATTATAAGTCTTATGTCGATCATCATCATCAATATTTGGGGTTTATAGTGGGTGACCAGGTGTTTCCAAGGGTGACACCTCACTTGGGTCATCATCATCTTGGGAAGAAAGGGAAGCTTACTTAAGGTATGTAAATCCTTTTAAGATTGCTGAGAGAATCGATAAGGTCACATACTTCTTGGTGTTTCCTTGTCAATTAATGTCGATTCATGGAATTTTCCATGTATCTCAGTTGAATAAGTATAATCCAGACCTTTCTCATGTGTTGAGCTAGGAAGAACTTGAGAAAGAACCCGACCTATCGGTGGTCGAGAAGCCGATTCAGATTGTGGATTCCCAGGTGAAAGTGATTTGGGGGATCTATTTTGTTAGTTAGGGTCTTGTGGAAGCACACAAATAATGATCATGGGATGTGGGAATATAAGTCTTGGGTAGAGAATCATTACCCTCACTTATTCTCTGATCATACTATAGATTGAATTTATGAGGGTACAATGCATCTTAGTGGGTATAAATGCCACATCTATGGTGTTCTTTTCTGGTATTTTTCATTTATTTTTTGGTCTTTCTTTTATTCCATATATTTTCTAGGTGTTTTCAGTGAAAAATAGAGATTTTGGAGAGACATAGGGTGGTGCATGGTTGGCGCATGGTTAGTAGAAACCATGCGCCAACCCCTAAAAACAGTGTGTGCTTGGGAAGATACACTAGAAAGTACATATGGTTAGGCCTATGACTATGTGGTAGCCCCTAGAAAATTGTACAACCCAGATAATGACACCAGAGTGCTCTCATGTTTAGGTTCATGGTTTTTGAGACCATGAAAACTTTAACTGTTGGGATAGAATCGCTCGCATGGTTGGCACATGGCCTGACAGATCATGTGGCCAAACCGTATGTCCTACATAGTTTTGAAAAAAAGTGTTTTCCTAAAAATAACCCTCTCTAATTTTAACCCCTTTTCATCCCTCATTTCCCCTATTTGACTTATCCAACCCTAGGAATTCCTCCCCTCTTCTCCACCTCCCTCTTTTCTTTAATCCTTGGGTGATTTGAGCTTTTATCTTAAAGGAAAATCCAAGTATGTTTCTCCTCTTTATTCTCCTTGGTTTATTTTCCCTTATTTCTTGAGTTTTCTTCTATCTGGTGGTTGTGGTAACCTAGAGTGGGTTAAAACTAATTTTTTTATCTTGGGTTTTGATGTTGGTAGTGTGTTATTTCTTCTATAGGATCTCCTCTTATCTTGGATTACGGTTTTCAATTGGATGGTGGTGGTTTCAAGAATAAAGGTAGGTGGCTCCATGTTGTGTTATTATTCCATGTTTTAAATGTACTTTCCTATATTTCTAAATGTGTTCTAAATTTCATGCTTGTGATTGAATGGGTGATGTCAAAGGTTTTGGTGTGTGTGAGGCTTTGAAATGGTTTATCCTCTTTTGAAATGGTTGGAAATGGTATGCTTGGAATGTGATGAGTTGGTTTATGAAAAGAGGATTGGTGTGGTTTGAAAATGGAGAAAGGCACTTGGGAACCCTGGGTACTTATGTGGGAAAACTAGGACTAGTATCAAGGTGAGTCAGTAGGGCCTCAGCCCGGTCTCACTAGCAGGACTACAATGCAACACTAACTAAACGATGTGACATGGATTATTACCATTAGACCTTGGGTGCACCCCCTCCAATAGATCATGCATAGGAAATGATCTTTATAGGTTTGATCATCGAGATACTATGTTCCTAGAACCCCACTAAACTAGATACTTTGGGGTTTCCCATGGTTCTTATACTATATTTTTACCCGTTTCCATTTATTCTTGCATCTCTTATTATTATTTCAAAGTTAAAGCATGTTTTACAATTAAACTGGTTTTTTTACTTTCAAAACTAGCATGTTTAATTGTCTTATAATGCATATTCATGGAACACTTGGTGGGATCCTAATAGGTAAATGAACTCAAACCCTACATATACCCAGTGGGTATATATAGACCTTTTTTGTTTGATTCAGGTAAAGGAAAGGCCATGTTTAGCAATAGTGGGTACTCTTGCGAGTCACTTTCCTTTTTGAGGATAGGTGATGGTGGTGGCATGTCAGAGGATGGTCCCCATGCCATGAGGAGGATTTTGTTTCTTTTGTTGGTCCCCTTACCTTTTTGGTCATTTTGGGTTTTGTTTATAAATATAAACTTAAACTGTAGCCTTATCTATGTTTCTTTTGTATAGATTGTAATTTATGATGGTTGTGATATTTTATGTAAAAGTTGTGTTGTTTTTTATCATTATTTATTCAGAAAAAATATTCTCAAACACTACTAGAAATATGACTTATACCAACAGTTTTGGCCAAACTGTTGGTATGGTTCATTAATTTGAACCTATACCAACGGTTTGGCCAAAACTGTTGGTATAGGTCACTTATATGGACCTATACCAACGGTTTTGGACAAACCGTTGGTATAGGGGGGGGCCTATACCAACAGTTTGGCCAAACCGTTGGTATAGGTCCATTTTAGAGGACCTATACCAATGGTTTTGGCAAAGCCATTGGTATAGGTCCATTATATAGACCTTATACCAACGGTTTGGCTAAACCGTTGGTATAGGTCCCCCCTATACCAACGATTTGTCCAAAACCATTGGTATAGGTCCCAAAATAAAAGGACATATACCAACGGTTCTCAAAACCGTTGGTATAGGTGCTTTGATTTTTTATCAAATCTTCTTACTGAGAACATTATATAAATAAAAATTTAAAATAATTATGATAATACATATATATATTTATGAAATTATGTTCACAAAAGTCCTGTTAGGTTAGTGGTTAGGTCGTTCAATTATAAACTAGAGGTCTTGGGATCAAATCCCACCGAATGTTTTTTTTTTGAAATACATATACCAACGGTTTTATGGAACCGTTGGTATATATTTTCATATTACTTATACCAACAGTTTTCAAAACCTTTGGTATAGGTCTATACCAATGGTTTTCTCAAAACTATTATTATAGACCTATCCTCACGACTTACTTGGTTGTGGTCCTCCAAACCGTTGGTATAGGCTATACCAACGGTTTGGAGGCCTATACCAACAGTTCCAAACCTTTGGTGTAGGTTATTTTTCCAGTAGTTAAAGGATTTTTTCGATGCTCAGGCACTAGTTTCCAATCCATGGGGATAAGAAATGCCCTTCAGGCCATGCCATGGGTTGGGTCAAGTGTCAGGTTGGATGGAAATTCGGGTCTATTCATTATAGTTTGGAACATTTTTCTAATGGAGATCCATGGTGTTAAAGGATACCAGTTGCAAACTTAAGTGTTTGAGGTATGATAATGTCGGTGACTACAAAAGCATGGAGCTTTATAGGTTCTGATGGTGTAAGTCAATACTATTTGATAAGACCATACAAGTTACTCTAGAACAAAATGAAGTCGTGAATGGGACAAATTAAACGTTAGTTAAAAGGGCAAGAAGTATGAGAATTTGTGTGGGTTTTACCGAGATGTTTTGGGTTGTAACAATGAATTGTGGGGCATACTTGATCAGCAAGAGTCCTTTTTCTCTATTGGGGTAGGGACTTCTAGAAGTATGTTAATTTAGAAAGAGGATTGATTTCACCTATCTCAGAGTCTTCAAATCACTCACTTATATCCAAGTTGATGCCAAGGAGAGGGGCATGATTGAGGCTAAGTCCCAATCATGTTACTTTCTAAGATATGGAGATACAGAGTTCATTTGTCAAATCTGCGATAATAATTCTCAGAAGATTGTCAAGAGTGGAAATTTCATCTTCAATGAAGAGAACTTGTGGAAGGATTAGAACTTAGTTGAGGTTGTTAATGAGATAAAAGTATCATTATATATTGAAGTTCGACTGAATAAACATCCAAAAGTTATGTATGTTTCATAGAATTTAGAAAGTATGTCAATATCAAGAACACCAGAATGTATAGATGTTACAGTGAATGATATTCCAGTTCTAATGGTGTTTTTAGTGTTTAAAGTATTAAAAAACTCTAATACTATGGAAGCTTGGGGTATAACTCTAGAAGAAAGAGCATCATAAGTTGTTGTATTAGAAGGATCCCAATATTATGAATATTTATATAGGTCTACCAAGGTAAGGTGCCAATTTTAGAGGTATCACTACAAGAAAATCACCTTTTGCGGTGGTTTTTTTATTTGGCGGTGGTTTAAACCACAGGAAAATGTTTTTGCAACAGTTTCAAAAAAACGTCGCTAAAGTTTTTGTCGGCATCCAACCCATGGTGGTTCCTTCCATTTAGTAGTAGTTTCTAGTAACCATCATAGAATTTTAATTTAGCAGTAGTTTGATTCATTTTAACTATAGTTTTCCGGCCAAAAAAATGTTGAGGATTTAACAACGGTTTAAACAGCCACCATATCCTAAATTTTTTTTGACCGAAAAAACATCATAAAAAAACACCACTAAATAATAATGACTTTATACAATGTTAGTTTTAACCAACACTAAAAAAATTTACATTATATAGAGGTGGTTAAAACCGCCACTAAATAATAATATGGCATATTTAGCAGTGGTTTAAACTACCACTATATGCTGGTTTTTAAAAAAATGCAACTACAGAATCTTCAACCCCAGAATGACACTCAACCCTAGAAGAAAACAAACAAATAATGCACTATGTAAATAACACATATAAACCATCACCTAAAGAAATTTAGTACCATTAATAACAATATTAACATTAATTTTAAAATTCATGAATAACTATATCATAACATTCAAAGTTTACCAATTCCCTTAATATTCTAGAAATTACATAAGCACTTTGAACTAGACTATTCCTAAATGAAAGGGAAATACATATATCCCTACCAGAAACCACAACATGGTTTCTGAATCACTAAATTAATATTAGTTTGTCATAAGTTTAGTTTTACATAATCTTTGAATCCAAAGAGAACATTAATCACTACCTAATGAACTTTGCTCGACACCCTCTCCATCTCTGTCTCCACTTCCTGCTACCAGCACCTGCATGCCAATTATATGGAAAATTAAATAGTGTTTTATATTTATATGTAAACTTAAAACCAATAATTTTTTTTAACTAAATGATTTTGAAGTTGTTTGATTTACCTGATCACCACCAGTCATCGATGCAATATCATCGAGGACAGATCCGGTTGTCTTCTGATGTAAATCATTCAATGCTTTCTGCAAAGAGGATATATGATCCCCCTATTCCTAAATTATGTTTTTCATAGAAAAAAACTTCCTATGATCATATCAAGGTAGGGAGTGACTACAACCAAGAGTAGATGTAGTTTTAATCCCCGATGTCCTTCCAAAGACCTCATATGGTAATGGTCCCAAATCCATCTCGCACACTTGACCAGGATGCTCTTTCCCAAGGACTTGAACAACTGGGTCATCCTGGAAGACTGAGAAGAACTATGTGGGATTGGCATTTCATAGTTCTTTAATTTTTACCTATAATGAAAATATCAGTCACATTTGAAGCAATACATATTAACATAGTGATATCTGATAATAAGTTATTACAATGAAAAATGAATTCATACCCCCAACTTCTTTGGTAGGCTCATTAACATAACTCTCATCATGTTTTGTATGAACATCCAACCATAGTTTTGTTCATAAGACTTGGTACCCCAAATTCGATGACTACATTAAACAAAGATAAATCAATAATTTAATATGTGAAATAGATAATATTGTCTTATAAATATTTAATCTAATGAAAATTTTACTAGAGTCGATCGGTTTCTAGAAAAATTCTTTGACCCGACAGTGTGAGGGGTGATTTTCTTAGCTCGACTCAATGCATTATTCCTTGAAACATCCTGAAATAAATAACATGTAATTTAATAGTAATGTATACAATGTCATATCCTTTTCATATGCATGTATAAATGTAAAATGAGACTAATATAATAATATATATTTAAATACCGCTTATTTCTCATGACAATGACTATCAACAAAAACCTTCTATTACTCTCTAGGTACCCCTTCGGGTACCTTATCATATAGTTGTTGGGTTCTCAATGTAGTATCATCGAATTCATTCCATAATATCTATTTAAAATCCTTCTATTTCTTACCCAAATTTTCCAATGTCCACTTTTGTGTTATAAGATCAGCAATGGTAAAGTTGAAAAACATTTGTACAAAGATATTAATTTTTAAAATATGGGAATTTAATAACATAATGACATTAAATTACACCATAATGTATTAAAATTAATTTTATTTGTAAATCAAAAACTTTCTTTTTCCAAGATTGAGGCATATGCATCCAATTAGTATACATAATGAGAAGGATAACTAGATCTACCACCAATTAACCTAGAATCTAGCCAAATAATCTTATAGTCTATAGGGACCTCATAGCAGTAAAATGAGACAACTATCTTCAATATTTTTAGATTCCAGACATCTGAACTTTTCATATTTCTCTTCGTAGTAGCATCGTTTCCATCTTTTATGAAAAACAGTTAGTAGTATAAAAAGGTATAATAACTTTATTCATATTAACATTTTTACCTATAACTATCACCCTCCAATATCCCCATGAAGAAATAGGATTGATTACCTACTCCCTCGCTATTGAGCCTAATGAATAGGGAGGCATTGGATGATCTGTTGGTGGGACACTAACGAAGGGTGTGCCATAGGATGACAGAATGGAGGGTGTGATAGATGGTGTATGGGGAAATCGGGGGTGTCTTAGATGTTGTATAAGGGAGATCGATGAATCATCATATGTCGGTATGGTCAAGGGAACTTCAATTGTGAGTCTACTAGAATCAGTAAAATGTTTCCTCTTTGGAATTCCTGTCATTTAATCAAAAAAAATTAACTTCAGAAAATATATTTCAAAAAAATTAGGTAGAAAAAAAATAGAAATAATAACAGATGCACATTACTAACAAACAAAATATATATATCTAGGATAATTAATGACTTCACAAATAACACAAGTGTTTGATAAATGAATGGATGACTACACATGTAATCATTTTTTCCTTCAATTTATGCCATTTTCTTACTCCATCATTACTTCATCTACCTCATCCACCCTTGAAAGACTAATATTTTCAATATCATTATGGACAAATAAGTTGGATTCTTTTTGTCGATGTGATTCAATGTTAGAGGTTAAATCTTCCACTTCATCACCCATATCATACAAGTATCTTTGTTTTACATGAAAAACTACACTCTACCCTTCATCCACGACATCTTCCACATAATATACCATTTTTTCTTGTGATGAAAATATATACATATCATGTAATTCATAGTCACCAACATCCATCAAGTGATAAAAGTTCATAGAAGTAAATTTCAAGGAATCTCTTTTAACACCCCTGATAATATTGACCCACTTTCATTTGAATAAAACAACTAAAAAATGAATATGATAGTTTAATTCGATAATATCAAACAATACTCTATAATATCCAAATTTGGAAATTGTAAATATAACATTATTCTATGTTTTCAAACCCTCTACCTAATATACTATACGAAATTTAAATCCATTCACATTGTAAGTGTCAAACTTTCTAGCCTGTTTTAGAGGAACTCGAGCCAGATACTTCAAATCTTCTGAAAACTCAGCTCAAGTATCAATATTCATGATCTACAAAAAGAAACATACATTATTAAATTTACAAAATATATGTGTCAACCTAATATTCATATTGATTTCAATATTTATAAACTTACACGATGTGTAAACCACTCTATAAGCTCTTTATTAAAAGCTTTTGTTATATCTTTATCATTTTGTGTTCAGACACTCATTCGTCTCTTTGTCTATATCCTAAGATCTTCAATAAATGTATCTGTAATTTCACTATTCAGCAGCACATATCTATGTGCCTGTAATAATTCTATTTCTGTCAGTATAACATTTGAGTTCCTCCCAATTAATCAGCTAATAGCAGAAAAGATTTTTGATTTCCCATATAGTTGATATTGAGTCGATATGTCATTAAAACATCTGAATCAATTGAATATTGTCTCAATATCATCCAAGTATCTAGAACAAAAGGTAAGACACTCCTCTTCCAAATAGCCTAGGTTGAGATTTATTTTTCACGTATGATTTCAAATGTCCAAGATATATACGAAATAAAATAAAATAAAACATAATTTCATATTTAATTAAGTGAGAATAATTGTTTAATTAAGACAAAAAACATATAAATAAAATACATCTCAATTGGATACATTCGTCAATAATGTACGGGGCCTCCAAATTTAGCTTCCTCGAACAAATGCATATTAAAATGCATCATGATAGTAAAAAATGATAGAGGAAATACCATCTTTATTACACAAAGTGTCAATAAAAAACTCTTCTGATGGTTTTCAAGCTCAAATGGTTGTAGAGTTTTCTCACATAGTTGTCTGAAGAATGTGTAAAATTGGAGTTCAATAGTAGTAACCATTTCAGGTAATAATATACACAATAAAAATGGTAGTAAATGTTATAACAAAATATGTGAATCATGAATTTTCAATCCATGTAACCTAGGATGCTTTAAGTCAACACACCTTGATATGTTACTTGAATACCCATAAAATACCTTCACATGTTTTAAAATTATAAGGAACGTATCTTTATCCCTATTTTTCATTTCAAAAATTATCAGAGCATACTTTCTATTATCATCTTTCCAGAGATCATGTTTTATGTTCATTGTTTGTAAGTATTTCCGAGCATTGAGACATTCCTTTGATTTTTCATGCTCCTTAAGTAATGTGGAGCTAAAATTATCACAAATATTCTTCTCAATATTCATAACATCAAGATTATTCTGCAACAAATTAAATTCCTAATAAAAAAGTTTGAATAATATATTTTTTTCTTCCATTGTTGCGTTCTGATTTCACTTGACAATGCACTTCAAACTTGTTTCCCACAATCATTCAAATGATGCACCTTCACAAATTTTGTTTCAACATTTCCAAATTATTCCAATATTTTAGAACCTGTCAACAACTTTAGAGGTGCTCTATAACCAGTAGAACCATTTAATTTTTACTTGTTCAACCGAAATATATGAGATGCATCGAGAAATATTCAACGACACAAGAAGCATAATTTTTTACTATGAGGTAGTCATTCAGGCTCAAAATCAAAGTTAAAAATAGGAAAATCCAAACTTGTGTAAGTGTTACAACTAGTTAAATTCCCAAGTCTAGGGAAGTCACTAATGGTCCACATTAGAGCAGCTTGCATTTTGAACATTGTTCTAGAAGATGCATCATACGTCTCAGCATCGTTGCTCCATAATTCCAATAATTCTCCAATTAGAGGCTACAAGTATACATCAATATCATTTCCAGACATTTTTTTTCCATAAATAATTATCAAAATGATAAAAGACGTTTTTTGCATACACATATATAGAGGAAGATTGTAAGGGATCAAAACAACCATCCAAATGCAATAACTGGTGCTCAAAGTCCCAAATGGGTTTAATCCATTAGTAAACAATCCCAATCACACATTCATATGATCATATGATAAATTTGAATGCAATGAATCAAATTTCTTCCATGATTGTGAATCTCTTGGATGTCGCATTAACCCATCATTGCTATTATCTATATAATGTCACTTCATGTGCTCGGTGGTTTTCGATCACATGAATAATCTTTGCAATAGAGGATTTAAAGGAAGGTAATGAAAAACCTTTGTAGGTGTGTTCATGTTCTTCTTCTTCATAATAGTATGTTGACTCAGACTTCCAACATCACCCATCAACTACAGTCTAGAAGAACATTTTTTTCAATCTTGTCTACTTGAATCCTCTCACCAATAAATCATACAATCATTAGGACAAGCATGTATTTTTGTATAATTGATACCAAGCTTGTTAAAAACTTTTTTCACATCATAAAAAGACTCGGGATATTTTGTTTTAGGAGATGTATCAACAAACAATTCCAATATCATGGACATTGTCTTATTTGTAATTCCACATAGGCATTTGATATGGTACAACTTCACCAGAAAAGAAAGTTTTTAATATTTCAAACATCCACTATAAAACTCTTGATTTCCATCTCCAACTAAACCATTAAACACATTATTCTGCTCAGTTAAGTTCTCTTTTACATCAATATCCATGTAATCAAAAGGAGGATCCAATGATATGTTACAATCTTGATATAATTGTCCTATAGTCCCAAAACATCACTTGTCAAGTTGTTATTTGTAGCACCATCAAATAGTTGTTCTGATATATTTTGATGTTGATTTTGTTGTCATTCAATGCCTAATGCATCATTTATATGGGTTTTCATTTCATTTTCCATTATCGATAAAGTTGGGAGATCATTCTATCGATTGACATCAGTGTTCAAACTTTCTGTAATGTTCGATTCTCCATGTCAAATCCAACACAATTATTGATTATGGAATTGATTCAATATCAAGTGTTCATAAACTTTATCTCTCTTCAACCATCTTCTAAATTTACATTTAAGACATGGGCATCTTATTCTCCCATCAATAGATCGATTAGAAATTGCAAGATCTAAAAAATCCTCTAAACCCTTGGCATACTAAGGTGTGTTACTTAGTAATGTGATCCAGCTT
Organism: Viscum album; assembly: GCA_963277665.1. Lineage (NCBI taxonomy): Eukaryota > Viridiplantae > Streptophyta > Magnoliopsida > Santalales > Viscaceae > Viscum > Viscum album. The sequence goes on along the minus strand of OY728134.1, from coordinate 128,060,474 downwards.
TTATCAATATATATCACAATGTGCCTACAATTTATAAAAAAAATATTAAAAAACATAAGTATTACTAAGTAGGAAAATAGATAATGGTAAAATATAATAAAGTGGCATTAGTTGGAATTAAATAGATTCAAGCTTTAATTAAAATGTAAATTCTTTGAATGAATAGATAATCGAATAGGTGTATAGAAATTGAAATTTAACATTTAGGTAGAAACAAAAATTATGTTAAAAATAATATATTTAACATGTAATTATGTTATAATAAATAAATAATAAATAAAACAAAATGATAATAATTTATTATTGAAAATAACTCGTATTATATAAAAATGTATATTTTTAAAAATTATGGATTTTTATTAAATATTTCAAATTTTGAAAATGATTTCAATTAAAATTATTGTCTATATAATTAAATAAATAAATTGATATTCACAAAATTATTTGTTATTGTTAAAAAATAAGAATAAAATAATCTAATATTTAATGAATTAGTCTTCTAAAAAAAGATTTGTTCAACATGTTATATATCTTAATATAAAAGTCCAATTTATCCTAATTATAGTTTTAATTTAATAAAATGGGTTTCATATTTTTGATCATTGTGTAAAAATTAAGTAATATGGTCAATTTTATTTTTTGGTAAAATTTAATTTACTAAGGTAAAAAGTGAGTTATGATGGTAAATGGTAAAATGAGGTAAATAATCAAAAATAATGAGTAAAGTGATAAAATATCTCTAACAATTATAATCCAAAAGTTTATATGAGGTTTTTCATGACATATCCCCATAATTGGTCCATTTTTTGAGTCACTTCCCTTGAAAAATTACATTCCTTGTATATTAAGGTATGAGTAAATGAAAATATGACCCTTAAACTAATTTGTAAAAGGACTACTCTTCCACCCATTCTAAACCACACCACTGGTTATGGTTTCCATCTAATTTTTACTCAAATTCCCACTATAAAAAGTTTCTCTCACATTTTTTAGCCTCCAGTTATAAGAAAGATTCCTAAATCCATTATTGCAAAGAAGGTCCTTAAGGGAAGATTTCACTCTTCAATATAAGTATTATCTTTTCCTTAAACATGTTACTTGTATTCTTTTTATTCCCCATCATGAATCTCATTTAATTAATTAATAAAAAAGTTTACATCATTATTTTTTTATAAGAGTGATATTGTAATAATACAATAACATATTCATACTCATTCATTTTTTTAGAAAATGTTATTTTTTGGGTAAATTAATTCACCTACATGAGTTTTGTTATACAATTTTAATCATAGATGAGTATTAAAGGTAAAATAATATAAATTTATGTTATTTATAAAATTATTTAATGCTAATATATAAATTTTTAATCATTATTCAAATGACACCGTTTTTTTTAAATTACAGAAACAAACATGTTTTGGATTTCATGTTCACGAATTACACCCACAAATTCCATGGAATCTATATAAAACATAAGAAATCATTATGGAATTCCTATTCCAATACCTTGACTATTTTTATATGATTAAATAGTAAAAAATGAATAATGATTGATACCACTATACCAAAACAAGCATGGGGATATTGGAACAACTAATAATCAATTATCAAAATAAACCGTGAATAACTAATATATATTTATAATAAATGAATATAATGGGTTAATATTAAGGGAAATAAATAAAAATTAGTTTTTTAAATTAATTATTGATGGATCTATGTTGAATATATAGGGATAAAGAGTGTGTTTGAGCAAGTCTAGAGTTGAGGTAATAAGTTATTGTTGTCAATCTTTTGTCTTGTAAATAATATTTTTCATTTATTGTCTATCTTATTAATATATTAAAAATTATGAACAACAGATTCATATTGATCTATTTTGATATTATATTCTAGAATATATAAATTCCTTTCAAAAACCCATCTTTAATCGACCACAATTTTTAAATCTAGTCACTCGCTCACTCTCTTATTTATTTAATGTTTTCTCTAAATATCTCTTTTAACTTGAGATTGTGTATATCTTATAATTATTTGGAGGATTTGTATATAATTTTCATATAAAATTTGTTATTTCCTCCTCCTATGGTTGTTTTATAGATATAGAAGTATTTTTATTATTCTCCTCCAACTAATTTTTATTTCACCCATTATGATATTTTTAAGGGATTTCTTGACTCGATCTCATTTAATTAAGCGACACACTTTCATATTTAATTATATTTTTTATATTGATTATTTTATACCATGATATTTTATTATACATCAATTCTCATTGTTTTTTTATTGAAGTATATTTTATATTTTTTTCAACCATTAATGGATTAGATTATCAACTAAATGATAGTAGTCATCATTTTATGACTAATTCAACATTGAAATTCATAAAAAAACATTTAAATGCATTAGGTAATGCATACTGAAAACACATCCAATAAATTCATATAAAAAAATTAAAGAATAAAAATCTAGAATTAAAACATAGAGCATATCTAGAATGGGAAATCATTTTCTTAGAGTAATAAAAATCTAGAGAAAAAATTGAGGAGTAAAACTCTAAATGAAAAGGAAAAGAGAAATCAAACCTATATGACCTCACCTTCAGTGTGGGATCTAGCGCAGGAAACGAAGGGGAGAGGGATCAGACAAGGATGATGACTCGAGTAAGGGAAAGGGAAAGGGAGACAGGTCAGGGGGATGCGACCACAACACTGACAAGGAATCAGGGGGCACATGATTAGAGGGCTCGAGAGATACCTGAGTGCCAGTGAGGGGGGAAGCATAGTGGTGCTAGGGTTTGGGGTCGGGGGAAGGGGAGCTCGGGGGAGAAGGGTTTGGGGAGAAGGGTGGGGTGGGGGGGGGGAAAGTGTTTTTTTAATAAAAATGTAATATTCAGTAGCGGTTCATAAAAACCCGCCACAAAATCAGTTAATTTTTTTAGCGACAGTTTAGTAAATTGTCTCTAATCAATGAATATGTTGTAGTTTATGGTAGTGATTTGCATCACTTATTACTCACGAATTATAGAGATCCTGTGAGCCTAGAAAAGGTTATAGGACTGAATGAATTGAATCGGTATGAGTTAGCCATGAGGGATGAGATCTATTCCCTCTGTGTTTCCAGAACGGGGGAGCTGTTGGAAAGGCTTATTGGGAAGAAATTCCTTAAAAACAAATGGATGTATTGGCTAAAGGAGGAAGCATATGGTGAATAGAGGTACACAGAATGACTAGTCGTAGAGAGGTTTTAACAAATAGAAGGTGTGAATTTCTCTGAGATCATTTCACCAGTAGTTAAACATATGACTATTTGGATGGTACTTGGCATAGTTTTCATGTAGGGTTTGCATCTAGAATAATTGGGCATGAAGATAACATTCATTCGCGGGGACTTAGATGAGGAAATCTATATAGATTAGCTAACTGGTTTTGAAGAGTATAAGAACCAGGACCTTGTGTGCAAGTTGAAGTAGAGCCTTTACGGTTTGAAGTAGGTGCAAAGGAAGTGGAACTAGAAGGTTAATACCTTTATGGATAAGCGAAATTTTATCCGAATAAATATTGATTATTGTTGTTACTGGAAGGTGTACGATGATGGGATCTTCATCATTATACCTCTCTATGTTGACGACATGCTTATTTATGGTCCGGTAAAGTAGAGGATTGATGAGTTAGAAATTGAATTGTCTGGAAGACTCGAAATGAGGGATCTTGGCCTGGATAAATGAATTTTAGGGATGTGGATTTTGAAAGACTTAACTTCCAATACCTAAGTCAATGAGACTACATTTGGAAGGTGGTGGAACACTTCGGCATGAGCAAGGAGAAATCAATAACTACACCCCTAGATGTACATTTCAAGTTGAGCAAAGAGAAAGGACTACAAATGGTAATAGAGGTGGAGTACACAACAAAGGTTCATTATGCATCAACAATTAGAAGCTCGGTGTATGTCATGGGTTGTACTTGGCTAAACATTGCACAAGCAGGGAAAGTACTTAGTAGGTACATGTTAAATCCCAAAAGAGAAATTCAGGAGGCTATGAAGTGGATTCCATGGAACTTAAAAGGTTTTGAAAGCCTAACACTTTGTTTAAGAATGAATGAGTTGTTGTAGGGGTTTGTTGACTCTGACTTTGGGGGAGATTCAGACACTCGAAAGAGCACCGTCATATATGTGTTCTGATTGTGAGTTGGATGTTGAAGCTTCTACCAGTAGTTACACTCTTGACAATGGAAGTATAGTACATTGCTTTAATGGAAACTGAGAAGGATTTATATGGCTAAGGAGATTTTGGAAGATCTCATAAGAATGTAAGATGATGGGATGTGGTTGTGTAATTCACAAATTGTGGTTCACTTAGACAAAAAATTGACAATTCATTCTAGGACAAAGCATATTTAGCTAAAGTATCACTTTATCCTAAAATTGTTGGAGGATGAAGTGTTGTATCTATGGAAGATTGAAGCAGCTCAGAATCCGATGAATATGCTGATGAAGGTTGTAGTCGTGGATGTGTTGAGGTGATGTTGTGCCTCAGTCACAATGGGATGGCTGAGAGCATAGTGGGGAGGGGGGCATGCAGCTGCAAAGGAAGTTTAAGGGATAAAATGAGGTTTTTGGATGCTAACGAATGACATCTTCTATGGGGAAGCTTGAAAATTGATTCTCAAGTAAAATATTGTTATGTTTCAATTATGTGCAAACAATTTTTCGGCTATGAGATTAGTCTAACGGAAGGAGGAACTCCAAAAGACTAATTTTTTATGGCTCAGATGGTAATGGAAGAGTGGTAACTATGAATTCTGAATGACCGTGAGGTGAACACACCAGATGATGAAATTCAGATGATGTCATCAGAAGTTGCCCCTTGACCACTTTAGATGGAAGCAGTGTGGAAGACACAAGGGATTTGTGTGAAAGTAACTCTTGGATACATAAGAGTTGTTAGGGTGCTATATAAGAGTAAACTCATGAATGCTTCAGATGTGGGCACTGATCACAACAAGGTAGGACTGATATGGTGGAAGTCTTTGACCGAATGAAATGCTTTTTGTGGAGACCAGATATACTGGACTTTCTCCTGTGAAGATCGGATGACAGTGGCGGCTGATTGCACTGCTCGGGTCTTGCTACAAATAGTAAGATGGATCATTTGATCGGTGGATAATGTTATTGTAATTAACTTTTAATTTCTCAATCAAAGTAAAAAAACACATTCCCCTATGGATTAAGAATCATGTTCGAACTGTCTAAAACTTGTGTTGTTCTTTTGCTTCCATTTTTCCAATCGTTTTCTTCCAGAGATCTTATCTATATTCATTTAGAGGTTTGCGTTGTAGTGCGGTGACTTAGGACCGACGCCTTCAAAGTTATGATGCATCATAGCGTGGGGCTCATTCCAATATTATGTTGTGTTCGGTAAGTTATGGTGGGAATTTTTTGTGGGGTCATCAGAAGATAGCCATGATCCCAATAGTCGACACTCTGTCGTGTTGTCGACACTTTGGCTCTTGTTGTCGCTCCTATCACCGCTCCCTCTCTTGCCCCTCCTTTAGTTGCTCTTGCACGCCATACCTTTACGTGGTCATTATTGATTTCCAACACTGCGAAACCATAACCCCCGCCCTGTGAACACCGCTTGTCTCTCCCTTTTGATTATAGCACATCACATTATTTTTCATGCTTTTTTAGCCCCCATTGGTTTCTGTTTCCCAACCCTAGCATACCAAATAGTAAATTTTGTTCCAATCCCCTTTCATTTCCCATCATCAACTCCATTTTCATCGAAATTGATTCCTCTGCTTGAGCTATTAACGGGGCGTGCCCACCCAGCCCACAAAGCGGACCATGCGTGCTACTAAATCAACGATGCGAGCCGACCCAACTCATATAGAATGCATACTTTTAAAACAAGGCTCGAACCCTACCTGTACATTGCCTGCGGTCCCGTAGATTTTTAAAAAATTATATTCAATAACAATTTTTTTAAGTCTTAGATGATAATTGCTAACTAAAACTAAATTCACCACTCAAATTAAATCAGAGAGAGAGAAAGAGAGTTAGCATAAAATACAGACACATTTAGAAAATGTTAAAATTATGTATTTATGAATTGACTCAACACCGTGGAGGTGTGGTGGAGGAGATACAAGGTAGACCTAAGATGAGATTACCTAATTGGAGTTAAAGAGAGCATATTCAATTAATTTTTAAAAATAAAAACATTATGTGATATTGTTATGTGTTATGGACTTGAGGCAAATGACCATTCCATTAAAATACCCTCACACGACAGGACGCGGCCGACGGACAACTGGAACGAAAACCCAGCCCCAGCGCCTCTGCCATCGCCGCCGCCGTCGCTGTCTCCCGCCGGAGACCGCTGCAAGCACCCTCAACGGTAGGCAGAATCAAGGCATCTCAAGTAAAGAGAAATCTTGGCTCCTGGACTAGATTCTTAACTGCGGAATCCCACCCGTGCATGCCATGGAAGACGCGGATCACCGGAATCCGCTGCACCGACGGTTTCTATTTCATTCCTCGGCGCTGTGCGTCGATGTCAGATGGCAAGACCGATGGTGCCCCATCTGTTTCCGTCACAATGACGCGTTATACTGCTTCGATGGAGGTATGCGATCTCGCTCCAATTGTACTGTAAGTTAAAGTCGCTCGGATGCGTGGTGATTGAAAAAATTGGCTAGTTGTTTTTGGTTCAAACCGAATTGCGTGGATGCTCTAGTCTGTTTCTTTAAATTATCCCTCCCTTTTAATCAAGTGGCGCTAGAGTGATGCTATGGCCACCATGAAGATATTCCTTTGTCGGCTGCATTATCACTTGTAGTTTACTCGAAGCTTGGAGAGAAAACCCAAACGGCCTTTTTTTTTTGGGGTCTTCCGTGGAACTGATATGGAACTGATATTCTACTCTGTGGTGCAACATTTTTGGTGATGGTTAATTAATCTATTTTCCAATTAAAACTTATCTGGGTTTTGACATGCCCGTTGGGTGGAATAGGTTTCTTGCGTATCTCAGGAAATTGACAAAGTTTCTTGAAAAACACTTGTGTAACAACATTTTTGAGCCAAAAGTTGAGGGATTTGTTTGTGAATTAATGTGTATGTATATATTGGATATAAGGAAGAAGGGGACAGGGAGCTCTCGGTCCCTAGGAGTCTTGAAGCCATGTTGCTGATTTATTTGTCATTCTGGCACTTGGTTGACTGTTAGAATTGCATTAATGCATGCTTGTTATGATAGTACATATGAAATGTCTCACTGCACATCTAGTTTCAAATAAAAGTTAGTGTATTACCAGTGGCTTGCTTGGTGTATGTAAACAAACTTGAATGGACCTGTTCACATGAAGAAAATAGCACATAAAGAAACACAACCAAAGAAAACCTAGGAACCACCATACTAATATCACTTTTATAACCATTGATTTCTGATACGCAGGACAAAGGAGCATCCTAATTGTTTGTCCTTGAGGACGGTCTTCATATTCTTTGCACGCCACCCGAGGGTTCAAGTTCCCAAGATTTTCATCATTACATGTTTCAGCAATTACATTGCTGCCTTTAGTAGGTTTTCCCCTTCTCGTTCTATGCTATTCCACAGTCACCATCATCAGGTAATCCGGGACTCCGAGGTTTGGTTTGTTAAGGTTGTGCGCACACTCTGTTGCTTACCTGCACATTCACTAGACAAATGCTTTGATTTTTTGGGCAAGGCCCTGACCCCGTCCATTGTTTCTGAAGTCATTAGAAATCTAAAAATCCATCCCGAGGTGGATTTGGAGTTCTTCCAATTTTGCAGGGTTAGGAACTTGCAACTTCCTTTTGAGGATGCTTTTCCATTCAGACCTCCAGAATTCAGCCAAACAAGTATTTGATTACATGAGGATCGATGGGTATCTATTAGATAACACAAATTTAAGATTTTTGGTGTCTTCATTTGCACAAGTAGGCATGTTTAGCACCGCAGAGGGATTGCTTTCTCAGCTTCAGAGGGATGGCATTAGGGTTCCTTCTTTTGTATATAACAGTTTGTTAGATCTCTTGGTTGAAAAGAACAAAGTTGGTCATGCAGTGCACATCTTGAAAGAGCAACTCAGTGCACCCTCTTGCAGGGACACCTGTGCATTTAATATTGTCATCCGTGGTCTATGCAGGGCGGGGGAGATTGAAAAGGCACTGGGGCTTTTTAGTAACATAGAAAATTCTGGTTTCTCTCCTGTTGTTATTACATATAATACGCTCATTAATGGATTGTGCAAGGCTGGTAAGGTTTGGAAGGCTCACAATTTGTTGCGAGAGATTTGCTTAAAACATGATTTCCGACCAAATGTGATCACTTACACTAGTGTTATATCTGGTTATGGAAAGCTGGGTAAGATTGAGGAAGCATCTGAGCTCTTTAATGAGATGACTAGTTGTGGAGTTACCCCAAACACATTTACTTTCAATGTTCTCATTGATGGGTTTGGTAGGGTTGGAGACATGGCTGCTGCGCTGGGCATTTATGAGGAGATGCTTTCTATTGGTTGTTGTTCCGATGATGTTTCCTTGACATCCCTGATTCATGGTTATTGTCAAACTGACCAGGTAGATCAGGGCATAAGGTTTTGTCATTTGATGAGTGCCAAACGCATCTTCCCATGCACGTATACTTATGCAGTTCTGATCAATTACCTGTGCAAGAAAAATAGACTGGATGAGGCCTGTGGGTTGCTTAGGCAGTCAAAGGCGAGCAACATCGTTCACCAGCCACACATATACAATCCTCTGATTGATGGGCTCTGTAAGTCTGGGATGGTGGACGCTGCAAATGTGATTGCCGCAGAGGTGAAGTTGCTATGCAGGCCTGATAAGCTAACATACACAATTCTCATTATCGGTCACTGTATGAACGGGAGAATGTTTGATGCGATTGGCATTTTTCATTAGATGTTGGCAACTGGGTGCGCGCTGGATGATGTGACAATCAGGTGTTTGGTATCTTGCCTCCTTAAGGTTGGGATGGTTGGTGATGCTAATCAAATTGCTCTAAATGATTTTGAGCGTATGCACTTCAATGGTTCAACTCCGAGCACAGAAATTCCAGTGGCTGTTTAACTTAGGTTTTGCCAAAGGGCTATAAAGCTGAGGGCTGAAACATTGATAGAAATAGATGAATGTTTTCTTTGGGAAAACAAATCTGACATACTTGCAGCCATGAATTTGGCTTGATCCGATGGTGGCCATGTGCTGTGCCCCTCTTCGGTGGCTGGTTTCGTCAACCTGCCACTGGTAGTCTCAGATTATTTGTGGGTTTATTTTGTTCTTTCAACAGAAGGTGATGCCCGTTGTCTCCCTTAAGCTTTTGTCTGTATGGGCTGATTTCTTTGTTTCATGCTTCGTTTGACAACACTTTGCTTGTGGCACAAATTAATCATTCTCCTGTATATGGTTTTTCAGGTTGCTTATTGAAAAAGTGATTTAAAGTGTTTACAGATTAGTGATTTTGTAGAAATTTTATAGCTGAGACACTTATTGAAAGTTGCTTTGTTTGATTTGTTTTCTCCCAGGTATTCAGGGCAGTGGGCTGCCTTCTCAGAGCGATCCTTGATTAGGGTTTGAATTATGGATCTCTGCGCTGTGCATCTAGGCTGGATGATTTGAAGGGTAAGGTATTATCTGGCCTTTATTTGTATATGATTAATTTTCATTGTGAGCATAATTATAGTTTGATAAGTTGTTTAATGTTTGTTTCAGTGAAGAATGACTATGATATCATAATTATAAAAATTAAAAAGTATTTGATCTTATTTTTTTATTATTAATAAAGTAATTTGAATTGCATGACATCATAGATTAAAAAATAAGATCATATTTCATTATTTTATCAAAATAATTATATTTTATTATATTATGATCATTTCGCAAAGTTTCCAATGACAGGATTATTGTCCTCTTGAAGGCCAATGTAACCGAATTTCGCCCCATTGTGGGGATCTAGATATTTTTTTTTTGCAAGACCTTGTTTAAAAACGTGGGTAATTTGTGGTGTTGCTGGAGATGTGGCTGACATGACTTGCCGTTGTTGAGTGTGCCTTCCCAAGTTGTTGATGACTTGCACTAAGAGAGTACACACACAAAAAATAGGAGGCTTTCACAACACAAGCAATAGGAAAATAGATCATAATCATTGTCATATTCATGATGAATATAATGCAACAGCTCGAACTAAACAGATGCCCATGAATGTAAACCCAAATTAAACTCGTTGACTAGCAGACGTAGATTCATACACCAAGACACCTTTGACGATCATCACCTGGTCTACTTTCCCAAGTTGTTGATGACTTGTATTGTATGATGGTTGTGATGTTTTATGTAAAATTTGTGTTGTTGATGATCATTATTTATTCAGGATAATCATTTCCAAAGGAGTTCTTTGATGCCCCAACACTAGTTTCTAGACCGTGAGGATCAGGAACACCCTTCAGGATATACCATGACCTGGGTCGGGTGTCAAGTTGGATGGAAGGCTGTGTCGGTTCATGAAAAACTGGTATCATACAAGGTTTTTACCTTTCTTTGGGTCTTGTTATTTCAAAAAGTCTAGATATATAGGAGCTAGGATTGTCAGGAATTGAGGTTTTGGTTATGGGTGGGGTGTCTGGACAACACACCTCATGAAAGACCTTGGGTTACCATGGGATGTTTGGGATTTGGTTTGACTCCTCTATAAGGTGTAATGCACGAGATACAAACTGGTCATGGGCACTAAGGTAGGGTGGGTGGTTTAAATTATTGATTGAGTTGTTTTTATTTTATTGTGATTATGTGAGTGTCTTGTCATGTTTATTTGATTCTCCATGGATTGATGTATTGATGGTTTATTCCTTGTTTTTTTTGACATGTGTAGAATTATACCTCCTCTGTGACTTCCAGTACATTCATGGGAGGGTGCTAGAGAGAGTTCTCCATCACTGGTTGATCATAGATTCATAGAGGTGGTGGTTTGGGCTTTCCAATCCCTAGATCAGGGAGCAGGCTCTATCCCTTCTTAGGTTAAGGAAGAAGTATAACTAAGTCCAAAAAAGGATCAGGCTTAAGAGTTTATTAAGCATAATCCCCCTTCCTTTTAGGGAAGCACTAACCCCTAGGAAGTGTAGGATTAGGTGGAGAAAATTGAGAGGATATTTAAGTTCATCAGGGATCCTGAATCTATTAAGGTAAAGTGTGTTGCATTTTTGTTATAAGGTCCCAGTCGTAAGTGGTGGGAGTCAGTGGTTCAGGTAAGGAAGTATGAGTAAATGGGATAAGACTTCAAGGCCTTCTTCACCAAGTAGTACTACCCTGAGACATTATCCTTTGCCAAGACCTATGAATTTCTTGACCTCTATCTTGGAGAGAATTTAGTGTTGGAGTATGCTGGTCGCTTCGTGGAGCTAGTCCTCTTCTCTCCCAAGATAGTTTCCAATGAGAAGTTGAAATCCCATTGATTCAAAATGGGGTTGCAGCTAGACATTCGATTTCATGTCTTCTTGTTTAAGTTGAAGACCTATACTGAGGTTGTTAAACAAGATTTGATGGTGGAGATCGACCGAGTCGGTATGTTAGGATTGTCTGGGATGCTTCCAGTGTTGCGCCATAGTGGGTTTGGCTTGTCTGAAAATAAAAAGGAAGAATGAGGAGTAAGGAAAGAAGGGTGGTAGTAGCTTTGGATATTCACCTTAACCGCCTTCATCAGTAGCTGTAGGTGGTTGATCTCTTGTGTTCCATCGGCGTGGGAGATCAGGACATGCATGTTCCACATGCCTGGACCCACTCAGGTAATTTTATCTCTATGGGTGCATGGTCTATCTGCAATGGGTTTTTAAGGTTTCACCTCCTTAGAGTAGTGTAGGATCAATGACTTCTAGGGGAACAACAACTAAGTCTGATATATCTGGGGCTATGGGGTTACATCTGGTGGATGTGGTGGCAAGGAAATATTTTCTTTTGGGCAAATAAAACTTAAGGTAGAGTCGCAGGCTGGTAGTCAACTACATACACTGATGAAGATGAAGCACCTACATATTATGGACCATGCACCTATGCAATTTGATGTAGGCCCTGCAAAAAATCGAGGTATTGTTCTTGTTGCATCATCCATAGTAAATTCTTTATTCAATATAGGTTCTTCTCACTCATTCATATCTGCTCACCTGGCGTACTTGCTGAAACTCCCGACCAAGATTATGTCATATTCCATGGAGCTAGTTATGCCTCTCACTATAATAAAAGAGTGGAGTTTCTGATTCCCATCTTATGTTGTCTCCTTTTCAGAGGTTGAGCTGAAATGGAATTTCATTATCCTTGAGATGGACCTCTTTGAAATGCTCTTATGGATATATTAGATGACATTATCTAGAGTCCACATCGAATGCTATCGTCAGTGGATGACTTTCAGAGCCCCTTATGGGAGAACTCAAGTTTTTTAGAGAGAATGGTATTCATGGTCAAGATAAGCTAGACCTCCACTTCCTGAGCTAGGCTGTCTTACTTATGAGGTATCCTCACTCTTATTGGAGGATGATGGGGAAGGCTTAGAGAGCAGATTACATTATGTGGTGAGTGAGTTCCCTGAGATATTCTTAGAGGATTTATTAAGTTTACCTCCTAAACGAGATGTAGAATTAACCATCGATTTGGCACCGGGGAAACAATCAATATCTCTTCCCTTATATCGCGTGGACCCCACTGAGTTGATGGAGTTAAAGATATAGTTGAGCGATTTGGAATCCAAAGGGTTCATTCATCCAAGAACCTCTCCTTGGGCTACTCCAATGTTTTTTAAGAAATTTAGTGGATCACTTCGGCTCTGTATCGATTACCAGAAGCTAGATTGTTTCACGAAGTAGGTTTGACCATTTTGAGTATTTGGTGATGTCATTCGAATTGAAAAATTCTCCCATGGTTTTCATGGATCTTATGAACCGAGAGTTCCATATATACCTAAACTCTTTTGTTGTGGTGTTTGTAGATGAAATACCGGTCTATTTGAGATTAGAGGAGGAGCATGGGCAATATTTGAGGATTATTTTGGGAACACTGTGAGGTCACCGTTATTATGCCAAATTTTCAAAGTGTAGTTTCTAGATCTGGGAAGTTAATTTTTTGGGACATGTGATCTTGGAACATGGGGTTTCAATTGACTTAGAAAATTTTAAGGTAGTTATGTCATGGGAAGAGTTGATGACTGTCTTTCAAATTAAGAGTTTTTTGGTTTGGAAGAGTATTACTGATTATTCATTATAGACTTCTCTTGATTTTCCTCACCAATGACACCCTCACCCAAAAAGGGTTGAAGTTATTATGGAATCAATAATTCCAAGTATCCTTTGAGGAGTTTAAGTGGTGGTTGACCACAACCCCTATCTTGATCTTACCTGAGGTTAGACAAGGTTATGTGTTCTATTGAGATGCTTCGAGTACAGTTTTGGGTTTCATGATTATGTAGTGTAACCATTTGGTGACGTATGGATTCTGCCAACTCTGACAACATGAAAAGAATCACCCTACCCATGAACTTGAGCTTGTGATAATGATACATATCCATAAACCCCAACATCACTATCTTTTTAGTGAGAGGTTTATGGTTTACTTGTATAAAAAAATTTGAGTTATATCTTCTCCCAGAAGGAAGGTAGAGACGATGGATGAAGTACCTATAGGGGTTCGACTTCGATATTGTCTACACCCCAGGTAGATGAAATGTAGTTATTGATGCCTTGATCAGGAAGTTGTCATCCTAGGCTCTAGAGGAGTCTAGTGATGAATGGGATCTAATGGATATTTTCACTCAGATGCACCTAGAGGCCAAGGAATGGAGTGGAGGTATGTTGTTGTCAAGTGTGTAGTCAACACCTTTTCTTTTTAGAGATGATTGATCTCACTGTGATTCACTGTTTTATTTCACCCTTACACCGTTGTATTAAACTAGTTTTATAATGAAAATTACAAAAAAATAATAACAAATTTCACTTAAAATTTAATTCAATTATTTGATGTTTATCCCTTTTAAAATGTAAATTATACTTGTTTTGATGATTTCATTGTAGTAGGAGATGATTTGGAGGGCTAGAGATGATGTGGAAGGAAAATGGGTCAAACTGCATGGAATCCCATGTACAATTCTCCACTATTTTGCTTGTTCCATGAAATTCGTGCATAAAAATGGGCTGAAAATTTTTAATATGATCCAAAACTCCATGGGATACAACTCATGTCAAGACACCCAATCCCAATTCATCCATATGGTGGCTCATATGAACTGATCTATCCAGGGGACCAAATCTGCACGAATTCAAAAGTTAGGTTCGATATTTTGAAAATATATCCAAATATAGATGTCTAATGTCCAAAAAATTTGACATGGAGATATTTAAGAGGCCTTCCATCAACTCTCCTCTTTTTTGAAGTCGGGATATGGCCTTTTACCTAGTAAAAAATAGAGTGTAAGTGGTATAACCAAAATCGAGTGCCCAAAATCACTTCTCATTTTGGCTATAAAAGGGCGCACTATGGGCACCTCATTTGCAAGTTCAACTAGAAGGAAAGTCGCTGCTATTTTGGAGTTACAGAGGATTCCTATCCTAATCCTAGAATTTATGGAGGCCCCTATCCTCATAGGGGTATCTAGGATGAAGAATTAGATCCACCCGGGCTTCCTCCTCCTCTCGATGTTGGGCTAAACAGTGGGTGTTCATTTTGAGGGAGTTACACATCTTGTAAAGGGAGTTCCAGAACTTGCAATGCTACTAGTTTGATGCATTTTGGGTTTTAAAACATTTCATTCAGAATTATCTTACTTTGATTCATGTTTTAATTATTATTTTGATTAAACCTAATGGAATTCTCCTTGTAACTGATTGGTATGAAATTTTGAGTGTGTGACTTGTGTTGTTCCGATTGGACAACACAAGAATCCTTTTATTCCCCAATTATTTGAGATTTCAATTTTCTTTGGAAGTTATTATACAATTAATCGGGATTTCGATTAATTTCAACCAAAGACATACTTCAAAACTTAATTAATATATAAGAGATATGAACTTTAGATGTGTGTAGTAAACTCAAAATGAACCCTTTTTAACTTATTTTTCAAAATACACTTGGTTTTTCAATTATTAAACTCTTTAAATTAAGGCATTTTATTTTTAAAAATGTTTTCAAAACCACCCCCAATTTTAGTCTTTTTCATTAAAAATACACACTTTAAACCCCCAACGCTCATTGGGAGATGGCCTAGGTTCTTACCTAGACTATAAATAAACTTTAAAAATATATCAATTTGATGTTTCATGATAACTCATTCAAATTTTGGCACTGTTTTCGGTGAGTGATTCAGTTTTTAGTGTGTATTTTTTATTAGATATTTGTAAATTTTCTAAATATTTATTTGTTTTATCTTCTACCTTTACATATACTTTTGTGTTCTGATTTATTTATTGTGTAGGTTCTGTGAATTATGCATTATACTCCATAAGATTTACCTCTTTTCAAACCCGAATTAGAGAGGATCCTACGTCAATGACACTGAGACATACAAGACAACCCTTTGAAGGAGGACGCACCACATCTTGCTAATTTTATAAAACCCTTTTCATTTGGAACCAAGCTAGAAATTGGACATAACTTGTATAATATGGCTAAAAATAATATGACACTAAAATAACTAACCTCTTTTGATGTTGATTCCAACCCACTTATATTCAAATTCAAGGTGAAACGCCAAACTTTGAACAAAAATCCAGTCTAATTCACTTATTTCCAAGATTTCATGGACTTGCTGGAGAACAAGTAAAGCTTAGGGTGTTACCTTTTTCATTAGAAGACATGCAAACAATTGGTTGTATTATGTTAATTACCCTATTAGAGTTTGGGCTGACATGAAACGCCTTTTTCTTGAAAAATATTTCCCAAACTCTTGAACATGAACAATAAGGAAAGAAATTTGTGGGATTAGACAATCACATGAGGAAACACTTCCTAAATATTGTGAAAGATTTAAAAGGCTTTGTTAAAGTTTCTCACACCACCAAATAAGTGACCAACTTTTAATATAGTTTTTTTATGAAGGTTTAATTCATATTGATCGAAACATGATTGATGATGCTGAAAGTGGTGCACTAGTTGATAAAACCCAATCGCTATAAGAAACCTCATTGAGAACATGGCATAGAACACTCCACAATTCAGTTCAAGGTCTAGTGTACCCATTCGAGGTGTCCATGAGGTAGAAAGAACTGAATTTGAGAAGAAGGTGGACACAAAGTTTGAGTAGGTAAGTACTCTTCTTCGACAAATTACTCTTTCCCAAGGGAAATCCCAATCTCCACCTCCCATCCATTGTGGTATCTGTTCTTCTAACACCCATTATTCTAACCAATGCCCTCAACTGAGAGAAAATTTTGAGAGTTGTGAGACAATCTTCCCAAGACACCCCTATAACCAACCCATTAGAAAAGAACCTTACTATCCATCTAACCCTAGTTGGAAAGACAACCAAACCTATAGGAAATGGGGTATTCAAACTAACCTCACCAAACATGGAACCAACTAGGGCAGAGTAGTCGTCTACCACCACCACTCATAAATCCTAAACCACCACAAAGGCCTTACCAACAACCCCTGCAAAACTCAAGACTAGACTAGAAGACATGATGAAAAAAATGGCTGCAAATAATATCCAATTCCAAAAAACCATCAAAGCATCCATACAAGACCTAAAACCCCAATTAGGCTAACTTTCCAACTTTGTGGGGGGAAATTCAAAGTCATGGGTCGGGTAAACTACCCTCTCAACCACCAATAACCCTAGGGATAAGGGAAATGTTAGTGTCATCAACCTTAAAAGTGGAACACAACTTAAAATCCAAATAACCCCTCCATTAGATTCATATCCTCCTAAGGAAACCACCATCCCAACCACTGAGAATGATCCAAGAAAGGAAAAACCTTGTCTATAGAAAAATCCCCATAAAGGAAAGAGTGTGTCTATTGATGAGCCGCCTAGCCCAACCATTCATTTTCCATTTCCCCAAAGGAAAGAGTGTGTCTATTGATAAGTCCATCACTTCCTACCAAATGCAATGATCCTGGAACATTCTCAATTCCATGCACCATTGGGGATTATTTATTTTCCAATGCTATGTTTGATTTGGGTTCTTCTATAAATGTGACGTCTCACTCTATTTTATCTTCAATGTGGGTTGGGGAACTGAATCCCATTGGAATTATTGTTCAACTAGAAAACTGGAGTACAACACACCCCACTGGTGTGTTTAAGGTTGTTCTTGTGTGAGTGAAATTTTTATTTTTTCCTATTGATTTTTATGTGCTTAAAATGGAAGATGATAGGATAGATGGACATGCCCTAATTATATTAGGTAAGCCTTTCTTAAAAACCACCAAAACCATAATTAATGTCAATAATGATACATTTTCTATGGAGTTTGGTGGCGACATTGTCCACTTTAACATCCTTGATGTCATGAGGCACCCCTTGGAAGAACATTCCTCACTTTTGGTTAATTCTATTGATGTACTCCCTTCCTCTGAAAAAACTTATTTTCTTTCCCCTAATCCCCTTTCTGAGTTTTCATCATTGATAGATATGCTAGGAAATTAAGCATGCATAGAATGTTGTATCGGTTTAGAAAAATTCCATGCATGTTCGTTGATTGACGATTTCTTTAGTACTGAGGATCCCATGACCATCGATGATATTGCTAATCATGTAAAAGCTTATTCATAATATGAGAATGTTACTATTGAGCAGTTAGATGAGATCATTGACCTACCACTTACACATTCACCCCCGTCAATTCAAATTCCACCTTAATTGGAACTTAAACAACTATATAAAATTTTAAAATATTTTTATCTTGAGAATGGAAATAAGATGTATGTCATCATTGCTAGTTCACTCCCTCCAGAGTATGAATTGCGACTGCTTGAACTTTTGGTGGAGTATAAAAGAGATTTAGGATGGACACTTGTTGACATTCTTGGTATTATCCCATCAATTTTTACACATCATATATTGTTAAATGATGAAGTTAAACCCATGAGGCAGGCACAACATCGACTGAACCCAAACCTCCTAGTTGTCATTAAAAAGGAGATAACAAAATTATTGGTTGTTGGAATCATTTACCCCATCTCTGAAAGCCAATGAGTTGGTCTAGTGCAAGTTGTTTCTAAAAAATTGTTCTTACTGTAATTAAAAATGAAAATAATGAATTGGTTCCAACCTATATGCAGAATAGTTTGTGTGTCTTCATAGATTATCGCCGGCTAAACCAACACACTAGGAAGGACCATTTCCTATTACCATTCATTGACCGGATGTTGGAGAGGCTAGCAGGGAAGTCCCATTATTTTTTCATTGATGAGTATTCTAGATACTTTTATATCCATATTTCCCCTAAGGATCGGGAAAATACAACCTTTACTTGCCCCTTTGACACATTTTCCTATAGGAGGATGTCATTTGGTATGTGTAATGCTTCATGTACTTTACAATGATTCATGGTTAGTATTTTTTTGGATTACCTGTAGAATTGTGTGAAGTATTCATTGACCGGATGTTGGAGAGGCTAGCAGGGAAGTCCCATTATTTTTTCATTGATGAGTATTCTAGATACTTTCATATCCATATTTCCCCTAAGGATCGGGAAAATACAACCATTACTTGCCCCTTTGACACATTTTCCTATAGGAAGATGCCATTTGGTATATGCAATGTTTCAGGTACTTTACAATGATTCATGGTTAGTATTTTTTTGGATTACCTGTAGAATTGTGTGAAGTATTCATGGATGATTTTACTATTTATGGCTCCTCTTTTGATGAATGCTTGAGTAGTCTTGGTTCTATCCTAAGTCACTGTATTGAAAAGAACCTTATATTAAATTACAAGAAATGTCATTTGATAGTGTAAAAAGTTATAGTACTTGGGCATGTCATTTCTGGGGATGGTATCTAAGTTGATAAATAAAAAGTGGATGTCATTTCTTCCCTACCATTCCAAAAAAAATTGTGATATGTGTGGTATTTCTTAGGTCATGCTGAATTTTACTGTCGTTTTATTGATGACTTTAGTAAGATTGCACTCCCCTCTCCCACTTACTCCAAAAAGAAAAATATTTTTTTTTGATAAAGAATGTGAGGAAGATTTTAATAAATTGAAATGGGGTCTCACATCACCCTCAGTAATACCACCACCTATATGGGATCTACCATTTGAGTTTATGTGTGATGCATCTAACTATGCAGTTGGGGTTGTCTTGTCACAATGGCTTGATCAAGCTCCACATGTCATTGCCTATGCCTCACGCATACTGGACTCTGCCTAAGAAAACTACACCACAACAGAAAAAGAATTTATTTCTATTGTTTTTACCTTGGATAAATTCATGTCATATCTTTTAGGGTCCAAAATCATTGTGTTCTCAGATCATGCAACCCTCTGGTATCTCCTCAAGAAATCGGAAGCAAAGCCACATCTCATTCACTGGATGATCTTACTTTAAAAATTTAATCTAGATATTAGGGATAAAAAAGGAGCATAGAATATGGTTGCTGACCATATTAGTAGGATCCTCTCATCCTTAGACATTGACTCATCCTCTTGTATTCCCATAAATGACATTTTTCCTGATAAACAATTGTACCGCATGCATGATTCTATTCTTTTGTATGCTAAAATTGTAAATTATTTAGTAACATCTTGCATTCCTATTGATTTCAACAAAAACCAAGCTGGTCTTCTAAAACATGAGACTCGTTGGTACATTTGGGATGACTCCTTTGTCACGATTACTTCAAAAGGATTCTGATTTTGTGTTTGATGATTTTTGCAAGACTTCCTTTGATGAGCTAAAGAAGTGTCTGACCACTCCACCTATCATACAACCCCTACGGTGGGAGATTCCTTTTGAGCTTATGTGTGACGCCTCCAACTTCACGGTTGGAGCTGTCTTATCTCAGAGGGCGGAGGGACGTTCACATGTGATTTCGTATGCATTGAGGACGTTGGATTCTGCCCAATAAAACTACACCACAACAGAAAAGGAGTTTCTTCCTGTGATATTTTCTTTAGATAAATTTCATTCATATTTATTGGGATCTAAAGTAGTTGTTTTTTCTGACCACGCAGCTTTGAGGTACCTTCTAAAGAAGCCAGATGCAAAGCCATGACTTATCCATTGGATGATCCTTCTTCAAGAGTTTGATATCGAGATAAAGGACAAGAAAGGGTTAGAGAATTTGGTGGCAGACCACATGAGTAGGCTTACTCACACACTAGAGGATGACACCTTGGACCAGGTACCACTTCGGGACACTTTCCCCGATGAGCATCTTTATTCCATCTCAGGTACGCATCCTTGGTATGCTGTTTTAGTGAACTACCTTTTTGCCTCTGAAATCCCTGCAAATTTAAAGAAACATCAAGTCCAAAAATTAAAAAGTGAGTCTAGGTTTTATGTGTGGGATGATCCTTACCTCTGGCGCATGTGTAGTGACCAAGTCATTAGGAGGTGTGTTCCCGATCAAGAGTTTGAGTCTGTTTTGCATTTATATTATACACTTGTATGTGGTGGACACTTTGGACCCCAACGGACAGCTAGGAAAGTTTTGGACTCTGGATTATATTGGCCTAGTTTATTCCATGATTCCCATGTGTTTTGTAAGTCATGCTCTCGTTACCAACACACTGGGATTATTTCTAGGAGACATGAGATGCCCCAACAACCCATACTATTCTGTGAGATTTTTGATGTGTGGGGCATTGATTTTATGGGTCCTTTTCCAAGTTCATATGGTTTCTTGTATATTTTGGTTGCTGTTGATTATGTGAGCAAATTGGTGGAGGCCAAGGCCACCAGGACTGATGATTCTCATGTTGTTGTGGATTTTGTGAAGGCACAAATTTTTTTCAGGTTTGGAGTACCAAAGGATATCATTAGTGACCAAGGGACACATTTCTGCAATTGGAATCTTGATTCTCTTCTTTGGAAGTATGAGGTAACACACAAAACATCAACACCATACCACCCCCAAACAAATGGCCAAGCTGAGGTTTCAAATTGTGAGTTGAAACTAATTTTGGAGAAAACTGTGCAACCAAATAGGAAGGATTGGAGCAAGCACTTGGATGATGCATTGTGGGATTATAGGACAGCATACAAGACACCCATTGGTATGTCCCTATTTCAGATTGTTTTTGGGAAAGCGTGTCATCTCCCTGTGGAAGTTGAGCATCAGGTTTATTGGGCTATAAAGAAATGCAACATGGATTTGGCCCAAGCTGGAATCCAAAGGAAGCTGCAAATTCAAGAGCTTGAGGAGATTAGATTGTCTTCATATGAGAACTCAAGGCTCTACAAGGAAAGATCAAAAGAATCTCATGATAGAATGATCCAACAAAGGGAGTTTCATGTTAGAGAGAAAGTCTTTCTCTACAGTTCACGACTGAATATGATGCCTTGTAAGTTGGGTTTCAGATGGTTAGGTTCTTATATTGTATCTAATGTTTTTCCTTATGGTGCAGTGGAGATCACACAAGAGGACACTGGAAAGATATTTACAGTCAATGGGCAACGTTTGAAGAGATACATTGAGGGACTTCCTACTGATACAGTGGATTTTATCACACTACATGACCCCATCATCACTTGAGCACATCAGGCTGTTCCTAACCCTTTCACTTTTATATTATTTGTCCTATTTAAAAATTATGCATTTTATGTGCATATATCATCTCATGGGTTCACATTGAGGACAATAAAATATTTTAAGTGTGGGGGATGAAACCTTTTAGTTTATTAATTTTAATTGTTTTCCTGTTTAAAACAAAAAACAAAAAAAAATTGTGTTTTTTTCAAATTTTGTGTGTTTATTTTTCAATTTTCTTTGTGTTTTTGAAATTTTTGAGCTGAAATGATTCTCATAACAATTTTGAAATGCATATCAATGAGTGAAACAATTTATCCCTTGAAACTAAGCTTAAATGAATGCTAAAATGACTTTGTTTCAAGTTCAAATATTTAGTAATTTCATGAAAAGTACACTGAATTTTGAATCCCATGCCACATATCACTGTCTTTATATTTGAAATCACTTTACTGTGAGGCTTTTGAACCATTATTTTCATATTCTTTACATTCACCTCACTTCTTGAGAGAACCAAACCATGCTTGATTTAACCATAATTTGATGTATTCCTATCAAAACTTGAGGGTTTGAGGTACTTATGTTTACATGATTGAGGCATTTGTTTGGTATTAAAGCCCCTATTTTAAAGAATCCTTTTTTATAATGGCCTAACTTGAACATTTAATCCTTTTATCCCTTAGAATCCATGAACAACCTGTTAGGTTAGCCACATTACAAGCCAATTTTCCCTATCCAACCAACTCTTGAAGTGAAATTGCATAATCTAGTTGAGCTTAAGTGTGGGGGAATCTATCTTGTGTTGTGCTACCACATTCTGTGATACTTTGGGTGGAAAATTAAATTCTGAAGAGATGTGTTTGCGGCTGATGAAAATCATTATATTGAAAGCTGTGCCTTTTCTGGAGTTTTCATGACAAGTGAATTTGTGCCTTTTCTAGAGCTTCTAGTTGAGGTGGAAAGCTATGCCTATCTGAAGCTTTCAAGAAAATCATGTTTGAGAAGATTGCCATTTTTATGTTGAAATGATGAATGGTGTAAACTTTTCATGACTTTTCATGATGATGGAGCTGAATTGATACAATGAGTATTGAGTAGAAGACCATATTTAAGTGAAAATTAGATTAATGCAATTTTGCTTCAAAAAGAGTCAAGCCCTCCTCATTCAGCATCAGAGTTTTTCACATCTAAATCCTACCAACCGAAAGCCAAAGAACAACCCTGAAAATTCCTCATGATAAACATACGTCCTTGACTCACATCGGGTGGCGATATAGGAATTTATCAAGCCTATGGTGACCCTTGTATGAGTTTGGATAAGAAAGACATTGCAAAAAAAAAATGACATTTGTGTGATAAGAGAAAATTCAAGTGAGGTAAGTGTTTTGTGCAAGGGAGGATAAATAAAGTGGAAATATATTGAATGATATAAATGAAGAACTTGAAATAATGGTTTTTATTAGGCATGATATCTTTTGTTTCTTGGTGTGTAATTGTTTGATCTCAAAGATATGTGTTTTAAAATTGGTTTTGATTTGATATTGACGTTTACTTGATATGAGGTTTTGCCCAGGAGTGCAAAAGGGTATGTGTGGGGGAGTTGATAAAACACTATTTTTTTGAATATTTTATTGATAATAAATGATATAATTTTCGCACATTGTGCTAAATATATTCATTTATGAAATATTTGGGATTATATCATTCATTTGAAAATTTGTTGAAAATTCCAGTTTTACCCTTTTAAAATGTACTGTAGTATTTTAAAGATAAATATTTTAATATTTATTATTTGAACTTAATATTTTGTAACAATGTTCCTAACTTAATTTTATACAACTTTAATTTAGGACAGTAGAGCTAAAGAGTGCATTTGAGTGGAGTAAATGGTCCATTAATCCAATGGTAGGCTGGACTTGGCAGAATGGACATGAGTTCTGTATTTGGGTCATATATTCTTCATCCGGGATTAGATTGAGCCCAAATTTTGAGGAAAGATCAAGGACATGATTTTGCACAAATCATCCTTCTGGAAGGCCGGACAATTCATGCGTTTTGTAGGTAAACTAGGCGGTTAAACGTAGAATAAAATATTTGGCCGAGTTTTTCATTTCACACTTAAAAAGTTATGTAACCCTAGCCCTCAAAAAATCTATTTAAAGGGGTTTTTAACTATTTGTGAGGGCTGTTCGAGGAATTGGTAAGGTGTGGCCAAAAGAGTGTCTCTTGGGAGGCCCTAACAACTCTTGGAAGAAGTAAGGTTTTGTGCAAACCTCTCTTCCAAAAAGGCTCTCCTCTCCCACCTCTTCTTTGTATTTCTTTTCATTCATGTTTGTTTCTTGAATTTTTCTTCAAATAATCTTCTGTGTTCTTCCCTTTTATTCTTCTCTTAATCTTCTTAATTGAGTTGGAATCAAGAGTGGAGATGATATTGGGTTCTACCCTTTCAATCCTTTGCTCATGCAAAACGTCTCCACGATGACTACACCGCCCGTGGAAGAGTAGTTCTTTTTAGTAATCGATCGACCTCTATCCTTCTTCATTTAATTATTTTGAATCATTGAGATACTGTAATTAACTTAATATGATCCATGAATTGTGTTTTTAAATTTTAAGAAACTAAGTAAGCAATTGAATAATTAACACAAAAACACGCGAGGTTGAGATTTTGTGTAAATTGTGAGAGCCCGATCTTAATCGGTAATACAAGACCACACGAGATAAATTTGTAGAGTTAAAATATAATACCTAAACACAATTCATCATCATTTCCAGAATGGATATGTAATCTAATTAACCACTGACCATAAGCTAACCTTAGAACAACAATCAAAGCAGGGTGCTGCGATTGCGTGTTTCGAAGCTAGCCCAGGGTTTAAGTAATTCCATCTTTGTAGTTAAGTTAACTCTTGTAGGGTTCAAGGGTTAACAAATTAGGGGATCATAATTAAGTGGATATTGATTTAAATGATAATGATTAATAAGTAAATGAATAGGTAGAGTTATATTTATTACGCCTTTTAAAATATTTTCTAAAAAAAACATCTTCTTGTTGTGTCTTTTTAATCAAACTTCATTTCAAAATTAAAAACAAAAAAATGCAATCTTATTCCAAAAAACTTCTTCTAGATTTATAAACTATAAAAAAACCCCATCCTTTTAAGTAGTGTTTAAATTCTATTCTCTTTTATTTTTTTAGAATACCTCTGAAAAGTTGTTTTAATTCACTTCCTCCTTTGAGAGACGACCTTGGTCAGCCACTCTGCTGCACCTAAGTACCCCAAAATCACACTAATCATTTGAGGGTGACCACGACAACGCCCTTTCAGTAACTCAGAACCCTTCAAGGATTTATCAAACAAACAGTTCTTTAATCCATCTTGAATTAACTGATTTATTATTCATAGGTTCCAAGTTTGGGAAACCTAATTAGTTAGCTATCAAAAATAATTAAACATGCTTACTACGCCAATTTGATTAACATCAAATATACAATAAGGAGAACTAGATTCATTTACATGCCTATTTATCTTTTAACCAAAAAATTATCAATTAATTTATGTTTACGTTCATTACCAATTTCCATCAAGAACGAACAACTAAACAAAGCAAGCATAGATATCATACTATCTAGCAAAACAAGAGGCAATAACATACGATCGATATCAATTTATTTATCCGATTCAAATATTTATTATGCCAATTACATTATCATATAGTGGGATAAAACATGATAATAATATAGTTGAACGTAAAAGAAAAGATAACCAATGAATCCCCTACCTCAAATGGTTCTTGACGTTCTTTATACGAGAACAAACCACACAACGGGTCATGATCCTCCAGTCACGACAACTGCATACACCTGAGGATGCCACGGTATGACCACACCAACCAAAACCCAAGAAAACTCCATTAGAAGCATGGAGATCACATGCTATAATATGGAAAGGAGAAACAGGAGAAGATGAATCCCAAAAGAATGATGATAAAACATACCTTATATCAAAGATTGATGGGTACTACTTGGTTGCATCAAAACAGAGCGGAATCAATCCCAGGAGGAATGTTTGATTATGAAACTCCTACTGGATGGAATGAGATGTTCGAGCGTCTTACAACCAAGAACAAGGAGAAGGAATTAGGGAGGAAGATATCCCATCCCTTTAGAAGATTTAACGGAGCGGGGGTTTAAGATATGCTTCATTTCCCAGTAATAGTGGATCACATTAAACCACGCAGTTTGACCAAGTAAAAACATCCCAAGCTTTAGGAATAATTAATATAGGGGTTATGGACTTTGAATAAGCCTTAAGAGTCCTTAAAAAAGGTTTTAAATGCATTTTGCATTAACGGAAATGTCAAGGGGTGAAACTGTAGGATACTGGAAACATTGTTCACAAACTCAAAATTTGGAAAAGGAAAGAAAAGGTCACCGTTAGAACCTCACCGTTCTGGAAACACTGTTCATGAACTCAAAATTTGTCAAAGGAAAGAAAAGGTCACCGTTAGAACCTCACTATTCTGGAAACACTGTTTACAAATTCAAAATTTGGAAAAGGAAAGAAAAGGTCACCGTTAGAACCTCACTGTTCTGGAAACACTCTTCACAAACTCTAATTTTGGAAAAGGAAAGAGAGGTTACCATTGGACCTCACCGTTGGTACTGTTCACAACTATCTACTGTTGGAATTTTTCACTGAGGGTCACTGATGCCACTGTTCACATAAAGGAAAAATTGGGAAAGTGTTGGAGATAAGTCACCTTGACCTCCGAGAACACCTCAAACACCATATTTTCACAAAGGAATAGACCGGAGAGGTCTGGGCCATTACATAGGTAATAAAAGGGGTTGATATATTATATTACATTAACAAAATAAAAACATAGTATTTACATGATTCTGGAATTATTTTTCCTTGATGGATGAAAGATATGAGGAGAAAGTAGAAGATGAAATGAAAATAATAGAGATGTTTTGAGAAAATTACCTCTTAAATATCACCTCCTTGAGAGACCCTTGAGGACCTTGGATTTGGTATTTTGGTGAGACTAGTAACACATGGACATGGGGAGAGTGGGGGAGAGTTTTGGGAATATATTTGAGGAGATAAATTCTTTTGGGTCAAAATGGGGTGGTGGGGGGTAATATTTATACTTGAGGAGATGTGAGTTTAAGTGATTAAAATAATGATTATTTTATATATAAAGCCAACCACATTGAGGTGACATTAACTTAAATGAATTATATTTTTAATTAATTTTGTAGAGTTTTTTTAGGGTTTATTAATATTTAAACTAACCCTTAAGAATTATATTTTTTATGTAGTTTAAACTATTACCTTTTAACTTTTACCATTTTCATTATTTTACTTATACCGCGGTAAATAATTTTTTTTACCACGGTAATTTTTTTATACCTAAAAATGAAATTGATCTTAAAGACTAATTTATAACTTTTTATTCCAAATATCAAATCTATTTTACCAAATTAAGGTCACAGAATTGGCAAAATTAGATTTAAAAATAATACCGCAGACACAACGAAAAAGCAGGTTTTTTAAAGTGAAATGTTCAATAGTTTGAAATGTTTTACAACCAATTTCAATATAAAATTGATTCCAATGAACTAAATTGGTTTTATTGATTTATAATTGAACTAATTATACTTTAAAAACATTTTAAAACATAATTTAATTGTATAAATAAATCATACAAAAAAGCAATTTTCAATTAAAATTCAATATTTTTCACTATTTACCAAAAAACGAAACTTCTTCGAAAAATACCAAAATTTCATCCTAAGATAATTTTGATATTAATATTTAAAAATGAACTTTATTTTTTCAAATAAAACTTATAAAATTTCTAAAATTTATATTTAAAATAGGTGCCCTATGAAAAGACGATAAAAATGTCTTTAGAAAAAATATAGTTTTTTATGATTAAAATTGGATTTATTATTATTTTAAGACTATCAAATATATTGGATGAATTTAAAAATATTTTATTGAATATATAACATATAAATTTCCTTAATATATTTCACTAATAGTTATTAATTTAATTTATTAAGACAAAATTTCATTGTGAGCATAAAAATAGTTTTTTTTATAAAAGCACATATGTTATGTTCAATTTATTTTTATTTTTATTTATAATTAATTAGTAACCAATGAATTCATTTTATAAACATGTGTAAACTATATTTTTGAAATTTAGTTAATCTAATTCATTCATTCCATTCCAATGGAAAAGTGATAACTATCACAATTAAATAATAACATTTAATCGTTTGTTTAAGATTAATGTCTTACGTAATGTAAGCTATCCAAAAAATTGAATTTATTTTAGAAGGGGCATATCATAAAATCATGGCGTATTACACCTATGTTCATGGTTTTGAATATTAATAAAGTTCTCATAATATCATGATTGTTCTTTTGCATGAAATTGTATGTGATAATGTTCTAAGGGTACCTGTCGCGCTGAAAGGTCATTATAGTTAATCACTATGATGAAAACCTAGAAGTGCTATGACAATGTTCTTAAATATATGTTCTATGACCAGATGATACTTTCTGATATGAAACATATGATATAGGTTATCAGGTATATGAGACTATAATACATTGATACTTCTTCTCATGAAGTTTGTCTTTGATAATCTCAAGAAAGGAGGTTTTGAGAACTTGACTCACCAATATGAAATCCATATTTATGTGTCATTGAATATTCCTATCTATGGACTTATGTAATGGTACTTAGATTTTAATTTTATTATTAATGCATATCACGAGTCTCATATTTTGATGTATTGATGAAAACCATGATGATATATGCTTGCGGTGGGGTATGATATGTTGGGTGCATCACTAGTGATATTGCATTAATGAATAATGCAAGGAAAGATTTTTCCTTTTTGTTATTTTTCAAAATTTAATATCTTTGACCTTTTGATGACAATGAAACCACCTGATTAATTCCATGACCATAATGTTATGTCGACAAGTTCATTCCCGGAAAGTCAAAGAAAGAGACATCAAATACATAAGTTGATGACAGAATTATGTAACTTGCTTGATTAGAGCTATCGTGATAAAGAGATTATATTACACAATGTACATTTATATTTGGTTTGTTGTTGCAACATTAACATCATTCTCTATGGGTACCTTGACATGTAGTTAGATGATAACCTCAGACTTTAGGAGGTTCTGCTTAATGCCACTGAGAAAGATGCCTAGTGGGCCACACACTAAGTGTATTCAGAACCTCAGCTAAATTATATATAAATTTAACATGTTGAATAAATATTATTCTTATATATGGTTTAATAATTATTCATGGTTGGTTGATCATAAATATCCAGTCATCAATTATTCAAGAGAATAAATGTGAGTTGATTTTTTAATAAATATTCACTCACTATTTTAGTGAATATAATATTTATATATTATCATTGAATAATGTTGTGATATTTATTTATTTAAAGAAATATTCATTATTCAATGTTCAATAAATATTGATGAGGAATGATAGTTCAAGTTAATGGTCTGGTGAGAAATGATATATTAAATATTATTTGAATAAATATTGATTTATTTATTTAAAACATAATATTTATTTATCTGTGAGTTTAACACATGTCAAGTAAATAATAATAATGACAGTAACAATATTTAGACACAAGGTTTGCTGGGGATTAAGAGAATAATAAGGTCGCATGTGAATTTATTTATTCCCTAACCCTGGCTCTATATAAATATGGTTATATCATTCTCAATCTGAATCATCATGCACAATGAAATTCTAGAGAATACTCTCAATTTATAGAGATATATTCCTCTAGAATGATATCAAAAATAGAGAGTGGTTCTCTATTACAGAAACATCGAGAATCACATGATAGAGGTTTGTAGATGAAGAAAAGACAAAAATAAACTAAGAAGAATATAAACATGAACACAATGATTTATATAGTACAAGAATAATCCCTTTTTCCACGGAGAGGTAGAATCACATCACTATAATTGGGGAGGACAAAGTACAAGGAGATCAGAGTTTCACTCACACAGAAACCCTAGCTCGAATAAGCTAAAAATAGAATATGAAACCTTGCACCACCAACCGCATTGTAAGTCCACTGTGCTACAATGAATAATGGTTGGAAGTTCACACCGCTACAATGCTGCAGCCACTCAAGTCTAAGTCACTCAGTGACCGATTAGAATAATTCCACAGAGCTACAGTCCCACTATCTCTATAGTCTGAGTTTCTACAGTGACTGGTGGAAAGAAGTCCACAGAGCTGCAATCCTATTGTCTCTAAAGTCCGAGCTACTATAGTAACCGTGCCAAATTCTGCACTACTATAGTTCCCTGTCAGTGTTGCCTGATCATCTCTCCCACAGTTAGTCAAAGTTTCTTCAATTACTCTAAAATTTGGATTGGGGGCCTTCATCTCTTGTACCCCTAGAGTTGAGGCATGTTTCCCCATACAAACCCCAAAAATCTCACCGCTGAGCTCGACTCGTGAGATTTGAAGCCTGGTGTGTAGTATGGGCTGCTGACATTCAGCCCAAAATCATCCAAACATACCAGATTACCCCAATCCAACATTATCCTCACCCACCCTCTTGATTCTAGAAATAAAAAGAATGCTTTAATCCTCAAAGAAATTCTTATGTATATCAATGATGAATGACGCAAGCATTTGAATCTTCTGACTTAAAACTTTTGATGATTTCTACAATGATATTCAGAGGTTTGTGATGCACGTGTGGATCACTACTAGTGGAATTCTACCATTGAATGCTCTAACACAATGACAGTACAACATGATGTTGTTATCCGATTCAAAGATGAAGAAATAATTTCAATGTGAGTTGATTATTTATTTACATATATTAAATATTAATTATGTGTGATGATCCTATCTCATGGATTCTGAGGTTGTTATTTGTCTAGTTTTGAGGTGAAATTCAAAAAAATTTATGAATTTACATTTTTGGGCATGGATCTGACCACTTATACTATGCCCTAAAACATTCATATATAATAAAAAAAGGAAAACATAACAAAAATTTACATCAAACAACCTCTTGTTAATCATTATTCAATTTTAGTTAAATGATGCAAGGGTAAACAAAATCATTAGAATTTCAGATTACCATGCTTCCAATCCATTATCATCTTTGCAATGATCAATCAATAATGAGAGGTGATTACAACACCCTAGTAGGAACAAATAAAGGTTCCAAAGCAATAACAATCATTCAAGAGTCATCAATATTGTTGGTTTGGTGTAGCCCAGTCCTATTAAATGATGTTAGGCCGAATGCTTGTGGCCCATACTGCGCACCGAGCCACAAATCTGACCAACTATAGCAGAGCTTATCAGATGACTCCAACATGACATTGTAACAGTACAGAATTTTTCATGACTACTATTGTAGCTCGGACTTTGGAGATAACAATACTGTAGCTTCGTGTACTTCCAACAACTGACCACTGTAGCAGCTTGGACTTGAGTGGCTGTGACATTGTAGAGATGCATACTTCTAGGCTCCGTTCACTATATCAGTGTAGATATTCTGTGCGGTTGGTGGCACAACACTTCATCATCTTTATTATCCCATTTTGTGCTAGGGTTTCTTGTGATTGAAACTCTGAGATACTCCCGGTAATTTGTTGTCCCAATTTAGTGATTTTTTTTCCTCTACATGGATGTAGGGATAATTTCCCAAACCACATAAATTTATGTGTCCTGTGTGATTCTTTCTTCTTTATTTTTTTCATCTTCATACCTATTATTTCATTATGAATCCCAATGTTTTTTTTGTAACAACTAGTATTATAGGGTGAGTTCAGAATTCTTAAATTGAACTATAGATATGGAAGAAGGAAATGTGAAGATTGATCGCTTTGATGGAACTGACTTCAGTTACTAGAGGATGCAGATGAAGGATTATCTTTATCAGAAAATTATGAATTTGTCTCTTCTGGGTTTAAAGCCAGTGGGCATGGAGAAGATGGAGTGAGAGATTCTAGATCGATAGGTTCTAGAAGTTTTGTGCCTTACATTGGAAAAAAACATGGTGTTCAACATCAGAGAGGAGAAGAGGACGATTAGGATGATAAAAGATCTTGTGAATATGTATGATAAGTCTTTTGTGTCATACAAAGTGCACTTTATGTGATGATTGTTCAATATAGAAATGTTTTAAGGGATAATTGTTTCAGATCACCTCAAAAAATTCAACACCATCATAAGTCAGTTAACATCAGTGGAAATTGTGCTTGGTGATGAGGTATGTGCATTGGTTTTACTGTATTCATTACCTGACAGTTGGGAAGAGACTGTAATAGCTATGATCAGTTCTTCAAGGAATACCAAGATAGTTCTAAAGGATATGCAGGACTCGATCCTCAGTGACGATATTCGAAGGAGAGAACCAGGAAGATTCTCCAGTTCTTCTATGAACATTAAAGGAAGATGAAGATATGCAAAATGAGACAATCCTATAT
Source organism: Viscum album (assembly GCA_963277665.1). Lineage (NCBI taxonomy): Eukaryota > Viridiplantae > Streptophyta > Magnoliopsida > Santalales > Viscaceae > Viscum > Viscum album. Next base: position 128,028,231 of record OY728134.1, on the reverse strand, counting down.
GATGATCAAAGTCAAGAGGAAAGAGCCGAGACAAGGAAAATGGGGTTGGTCCTACATGCTAGACTTGTGGGAAGAAAGGACATGTTAAGAAAGAGTGCAGAGAAATATATAAGGCACCTAAAACAAATGGAGCAAACACGATGGTTGAAGGAACTAATGACATGTTGTTAATGATCATGGATAACCCTATAGAGTCTTAGATTTTAGACTTAAGGGCGTCTTTATATTCCACATCAGATAAGGGTTTCCTAAACAATTATGTTTTTGGAAATTTTGGAAAGGTACATCTTGTTGATGATGAACCCTTGAAGATCATTGAGAAGGGTGATGCATGGATCAAGATAAACAGTGGGAGTCTCTTGGTTTTTAAAAATATGAGGTATAACCCTATTTTAAGAAGAAATATTATTTCTATTGGGCAACTTGATGATGCTGGCTTCATTACCATGTTTACTGGTGGTGCTTGAAAGATTACCAAAGGATCTATGGTCAAAGCTTGGGGAGAAAATAATGGTACCATGTATAACATGATAGAAACAAGCATGAACATTATTGCATCAATAAATTCTATTAGAGATTCAAAATTGTGGCACTATAGACTAGGACAAATGAGTGAGAAGGGGATGAAGGTGTTGGCCACAAAAATAATGCTACTAGAGCTAAAGTCAGTAGAAGTAGTCTTATACGAGAATTTTATCCTTGGAAAGTAGAAGAAAGTATCTTTTTCAAAAGGAGGAAGAACACCAAAGGTTGGGAAGCTAGTCCTGGTTCACAAATATGTTTGGGGGCCCACACCAGTACATTCTCTTGGAGAGTCACAATATTACGTGACATTTATTGAAGACTCAACATGGAAGGTACAATTTTACTTTTTGAAAAGAAAATATAATGTATTTAATATGTTTTAGAAGTTGAAAATTATGGTGGATAATGAGTCCATAACAAAGATGAAATGCTTGAGTTTAGACAATGGTAAAGATTACAGAAACAATGAGTTTAAGGAATTCTGTTCAAATTATAGAATTCAGTGGGAGAAAACTATTCCATGAATAACACAACTGAATTATGTAGCTAAAAGAATGAATACGACACTGAATGAACATGCCAGGAGTATGAGGCTGCATTCAAGGTTACTCAATACCTTTTAGGCTGATGCAATGAATGATAAAACATATCTCATCAACAAAAGTCTATCTTTACTAATGGGATAATGTCTACCCAAGGAGCTATGGTCTGGTAAGGATGTAAAACTCTCACATTTATGAGTCTTTGGTTGTTTGACATATGTATATATTGATACTTATGCAAGGAACAAGACTTATGCTAAGTCCAAGTTGTGTTTCTTTATTGGATATAGTGTTTAGGAGTTCGGTTACCACTTTTGGGATGATCTCAACAAGATGGTCATCAGGATCGAAAACATGGTATTTAATTAAGGTGTCATGTACAAGAATCTCCATTCAGCTGAAGATGAAAATGTGAACAAAGAATCAGAGTGCAAAGAGAAAGTGGAGATTGAAGGATAACCTGAGCATGAGACATTGGAATTAGTGGAGCCTACTCAGGTGGAGTTGAGGAGATCAACATTGCTGAAAAGACACGTGCAAAGGTATTCACCATTATTACACTATTTTTTATTGAATGACAGTGGAGAACTAGAATGTTTTGAAGAGGTAATGCAGTTGAAGGAGTCAAGAAAGTGGTAGTTGGCCATGAAGGAGGATATTTCTTCACTATATGAAAAAAATACTTGGGAGTTGACACATTATCCACATAGGAAAAAAAATTGTAGAACAAATGGGTGTACTGGGTCAAGGAAGAAAATGATGGAAAGAGGAAGTTCAAGGAAAGGCTAGTGGTGAAAAGATTTCAATAAGAGGGAGTTTATTTTACTAAAATTTTCTCACTTATAGCGAAGTTTACCACCATCTAGGTGGTTCTCAACATTGTGACATCAGAAGACCTGTATCTTGAGTAGTTTTTTCTTCATGAAGATCTAGTGGAGGAAGTCTATATGCAGCAGCAAGGGGGATACATTGAGTTTGGGAAGGAAAACCTGGTGTAAAAACTCTATAATAGCTTTTATGGGTTTAAGTAGACATATAGGGAGTAGAATAAATTTTTTTATGCATTCATGAATAAAAATGCATAAAATAATGTGGCACGGATCAATGTTGCTACATCAAGTATTTTGGTGATGAATATATTATACTACTTCTATATGTTGATGATATGCTCATTGTAGGATCATGTATACAGATAATTGATGAGATGAAAGGGTAGATAAATAAGGAGTTTAAAATGAAAGATCTTGGGGAAGCTAACAAGATTTTGGGGATGAAGATCAAGAGAGACCGCATAGCTGGTACCTTGATGTCATCATAGGCTGAATATATTGGAAAGGTTAGGAGAATATTCAGTATGTTGGAAGAAAATCTAGTCTCTATTCTCCTAGCCAACAATTTCAAACTATCAAAGGAACAATCACCAAAGATGATATGAGAGGTTGAGAACATGAAAAAGGTTCCATATGCATCAGCTGTTGAAAGCCTAATGTATGCCATGGTCTGTACTTAACCTGACATTTCTCATATAGTGGGAGTTGTGAGTAGGTACACGACTAACCATGGAAAGTAACATCGGGAAGCTTTGAAGTGGATAATGACGTATTTAGAGGGAAAAAATAAAGTACCTCTATGCTTTGGGAAAATAAATTCATTGTAGGGGTATATGGATGCTGACGTTGGAGGTGATGTCAATAACAGGAGGAGTACCATAGGTTATGTATTTACATTTGGAGGAACTGCAGTAAGCTGGATATGACAACTGCAAAAGGTTGTGGCTTTATCCACTACAGAGGCAGAATATATTGCTGTAATAGAAGCTGAAAAAGAGATGGTTTGGCTAAAGAACTTCTTGGATGAGTTGGGTAGAAAGAGAGATACAAATGCATTACATTGTGACAATTAGAGTGCTATACATATTGCAAAGAACCCAATGTTTCATGACCGAATGAATCACATTCAGTTGAAGTACCATTTTATCAGAGTCTTGAGACATGATGAGTTGCTAACAATGCAGAAGATTTGTGGAACAAACAATTTAGCAGATATGTTGACAAAATCGATGGTAATACAAAAGTTGATGCACTTTTGTGGCTCTTTTGGTCTCTATTGAAGAATAGAGGATGAGAGGAACAACATGGGAGGACACCATGGGAGCATAAAAGGAAAAAAACTAGTATTTCATGAATTGTATACTTGAAATTGAAGTTATGAATGGAAAACACTCCACTAGTGAGTGAAGAATAGGATGAGCTTAGATTAAGTAAGTTTTCTAAGTTAGTGGAAGTGAAGCTGGTCAGTGTAGTAGATCAGGATCCAAGTGGGAGATTTTTGGTTTGGTGTAGCCCAATCCTATTAGATGATGTTAGGCCAAATGATTGCAGACCATACTGTGCACTTGGCTAAAACTCTGACCAAATGTATTAGAACTGACCGACCAAAAACGACAGGGCACTGTAGTAGTGTGGATTTTGGAAGTTGCAGCTCAGACTTTGGACACAACAATGCTGTAGCTTTGTGGACTTCCAAACACTAGCCACTGTAGCATCTTGGACTTGGGTGGCTGCAACACTATAGTGATGTGGACTTTTAGCTGTCGTTCACTATAGCAGTGCAGACTTTCTGTGTGGTTGGTGGCACAACATTTCATCTTCTTTATTATCCCATTTTGGGCTAGGTTTTCTTGTTCTTGAAACTCTAAGACACTCCCTGTAATTTGTGCTCATGATTTAGTGTTTTTTTCACCTCTCCATGGATGTATGGATCATTTCCCAAACCAAATAAATCTTTGTGTCCTATATGATTCTTTCTTCTATTTTTTATCTACATACCTATTATGTCATTGTGACTCCTGTAATGTCCCTCATTTTGAACCAAATAAAAAATTCCAGGGGAATTTTTAATCTTTCATTTATTGCACACAGATGTTTTTAAAAATGGGATTCAGAACAAAATTTCCAAAGTTGCAACACTTGAAAGTGATGAGTTCTTTCTAAAGAAATTAAAAATAATTATTTTCAAATTAAAATAAAAGTAAAATGAGAAAAATGGAAAATAAAAATAAACAAATGTTTTAATAATAATAATAATAATAATATTATTATTATTATGATTATGATTATTATTATTATTAAGATTAAGATTATTATTATTTTTTAATAATAATATTATTTACTTTTGTTTTAAGATAAACCCCAAAGGGGTTATCTTCCTCACCCTCGTGCGACCCCCCTGGACGAGCCCCTGCCACACGTGATGCCACCTCCCGACTCCCTCTCGTTCATTGATTTTTACACCAGATAACTTCACATTTTCTCTCTGAATCTTTGAGGTATGGAATCCACATATTCTTCCTTGTGTTTTCTTGGCCGATTTTATCCTATTTTCACCCCTTTTTGGTTTTTCTGAACATAGGGTTTGGCTAACCCAAGTTTTTGATTTTCTCTTTGGATGTTAGGGCTTGAAATGGGTTCCGTGGGGTCAGATTCATTTTTTTCTGACAACCGCTGCTGAAGGGAAGGAGGTTGTGCTCGATTTTGGTTCATTGATCGCTGTTAGAGGTAAGTTTTATTTTCTCCGATGGGTTCCACTATTTTATTTGGGGTCGTTGAGTAATTTTAGATCCCTTGGTAATTTTATTATAGCGTTTTGATCATCCTTGAGGCGATTTTGAGTCTCCAGAGTCAAAGGAGACTTATCGTATATGCATAGGTAAGCATATATATAATCATTTCTCCCGTTACATGTATACCCTCCCATGAAAATACAATTACATATAAGGGTCTAGGCATGCTTATGTATATATATAGAAAATGCATATGTGTATGGGTGATAATTGACTTATGCATGTGAGCATATATATAAGGATCCTCTTGTGCGTGTTCATGGCCATGCAGATGGGTACATATGGGTTAGAGCATCCTTATGTATATTAAAAGGTGCATATGCCCGGAGGATGGATGGAGCAATTTAGATTTGTCGCTGATATAAGTGTCAAGTGTTGAGTGTTCAGGTTGGTTCTTCTTTTGAGGTAGGTGTCTCTTTGTCTTCCCTTTTTAATTAAAGAAATCATTTAAGTGTTTCTTTAAATTAAGTTGAATTATGTTATGATATACTTTCATAATTGATTTTCTTATTGCATTGGTATTCTTATGAACTTGTTGTCAATGTTAGTTATGACATGTTTTGCATTTTTTCCTCTTTGGTTATTACAAAATGATGTTTCCCCTTTGTATATAAGTGTTAAATGAATCAATAATACTTTTAGCTGTTAAGTCCTCTTATAGTTGGAATTGACCAAGTAGGCAATTAACTTGTTCCCCACATGATTTAAATTAAAGGCAGGCCTTTTGAGTTGGTTAATGCCTTGAGTTACCATATGAGGTGAGATGTTTATGAATGGTTCTTAGCATTGACATTGAATTGTTAAATCAATTTGATTAAATGTTTTGAATAGGGTGGTATGACCATACATCTTAATATAATTGAACAGGAAGGGTTAAGATAAATTGTAACCAAAGGAATGGCATGGTCATGATGATATGATTTTTCTTAATTGAATTGAATGCTTTTTTTGTAATGGAATTGATAATGGATTTTGAATTTCATAATAGGTACTACCATATGCATTGTATATTAAATGTAATGACTCATTTACAATGGTTTATATGGGTGGTAAGGACACACCTTTTTCTTATGTTTTGCAACTACTTATGTGAATTGATATGTGACTTACTTGTGTAGCTTACTTGATACAGTTTGGGGAGATAATATGGGTTCCATATTAAGGACCCATGGATGGACTCTCTGTGCTTGATGGGTTACAACACGATGTGCCGGGGAAGCACTATTTTGGATTTCCATGTAAGGGCTTCCCTGAGAAATTTATTATACCACTGTGTGATACTAGTTACCTAAGTGGAAACTGAGGACAGACCCATTGAAAAGATGATTACACCATTCCTCGGGTGATACCTGATCCCTTACGTGTGATACCAGAACAGACTTAGGGTCACCATACCACAAGAAATACTTGGGATTCTGAAAGGATCGCCTTGGACGAGCTCGGTGGCATTAGAATTTAAATGGATGCATCATAGCGATACATCAGGGAAGGGCTCAAACTCCACCTTTGGAATCAATGGTCTTGATATAAATGATGGAGATATTTTTATTGATATTTCATAGAGTTTCCTTAGGTATTATGATACCTCTCTTGGGCTTTTAGTACGATTAGTTTTTGGCACATGAATTAGACCCCAAGACGAAGCATAATCTTGAGGGTATGCCTTTTTGGGTTTCTATGTTTACTTTGTCCAGTGATTACATATTATGTCTTGTATAGGTACCTCTTTCAGAAACCCAACTTAGGCCAAAGAAGGTGGTATGAAATGGGTATACGTTTAGGAACCCAGACCAAGTTGTTGACTTTTTATGTGTTATTTGTTATGTGCTTTCTATATATGCTACAATATCTTAATTTTATAATCACTACTACATTGGGATAAACACCAGTGGTGCTGACCTACTAAGATTTATGTCTCACACCATACTCAGGCCACCATTGCACTTGGGTACCTGAGTAGACCTTATATTTATTGGAACTAGGTTGAATAATTTTGCTGTTTGATTGTACCTAAGGAGTTATGAGCATATGACTGAGCTAGATCTCATGATTCTCATAGAGATCACCTTCGATCTTGAGTCTTTTCTTTATTTGAGTCTTGTATTTGTTCTAAAAATTAAAGCATGCTCTATGTTTCTGTTTTAAACTATCTATAATCATTTGGACATACATGTATTGTTGTAGCTAGTGTAGGGCATCTTTTATATAAAGTTAATATTATTCTTCTACTACTTTGTGTTCAATTATTTACTACTTCCGCTACTATCTATTTCTTATATTCTATTATACCACTATGCAAATCTGATATGAGGGTATAATCTCCCAACTATCACCTATTTAGACCTTCACTATTAGTTGGCATCCTCTGGCGTAGAGGGAGACACGTTTGAGATCATGTGACCCACTGATTCTGCCACCAATTTGGTAGTAAGATGGATCTGGATGTTACAATGTTGTATCAATGGGGTAGATATTTTCCTTTTTCTTACTATTTTGGGTTGGTAGATAGGAGATTAAGAATGTGTTAGTGCTTGATTAATAGCCATGCCTAGGGCTTATCACCCCACATATGAGAAATAACCATGTGGCTAGGGCTGAGAATTGATGTTCATGCTTTTAAATATTACAGTTGATATGATTTCACCTTGAGTGATTGGTGTAATTTTTTCTACTTATGGATTTATAGAGTTTATGGTATTTTACCCTTGGCCTATTGAGGAAAGGATGAAGCATTACGTGCATCATAATAAGAACATAGAGATTCACATGTCATGAATATGTTTTTCCATGTAGATTCATTTATAGGTTGCCTGCTGATATAATTGAGTTCCTTGAATTCTATTCCATGTTGTTATTTTTATTAGCATTCCTGTTTTTATAACCTGATTATGTGTTAATATGCCATTCTTCTATTCCTATAGCATGTCTACCCTGTTTTAGCTACTTGTGATGACATACTAGTTTTGTTTTGATGTAATTGATTTCATGGGATAAATGGATTAGTTGCGATTAAATGGAAGCCAAATTCCACCTATAAAGTATATGAGCACTTTATGGATTGGTATATGGTTTCCCATATGACTGGACTGTTGAATATGTGCATGTTGTATTATGAAATGGTTTTAAATATAAAGGTCTTGGAAATGAAACCTATAGTGGTGTCCTATGTTTAAGACCCTCATGTAGGTGTAGATAAAGATTATTTGAGTTTCCTTGGAACAGAAGCACGCGCATTTTTTGTAGGCGCACTTTCTTTTAGAAATGTCTTAGATGATTGGATTTTGAGCCTAGTGACTTCTTTTAGTGTGAACCGGTGTTAGGGTCGATGCTTGTGCTTTGTAAGGGGCTAGCCCGTGGTAGGAATCACCCTTAGAACATAAAAGCCTTTTTAATGCTGTGAGTTTTCTTCCTTTTGGTGCCATTCACGTGTCGTTGTCCCTTGTCATACCCCCTTTCTTAAAATGAAACCCTTTTTTAGATGGGTGGTCATGTTTTCTTGGCCTTTGATATGGGTGTGAGCACTGAGTGATGCTCGGTTTCGGCTAGTTAGACATGCCTTGGGAATGGTCGGCCACTTGATACGATGTCATCCAAGTTAATGGTCATATAGGGAAATACGATGATGGGTTAAATCCCTTGTACGAACCATCTGATACTTGAATTCATAGGGAAACCAACCTATGGATAATAATTAGGATGTTCTAGTTTCTCATGAAATTTCAAAGTAGTATGCGTTGGTATACTGGATAACCTTCGAGTGATTAATGTTGTGACGAATCAGTTGAGTTTGGTGGAATCATTGAGCCTTGTACTATTGAGTGCGATCTCAGTTCATCTCTGAAGTAGAGTGACCTGAGCGTAAAGAAATAAAGTTCTTCCCAATGCTCAGGATGAATTCCAAAGACTCTGGTGTCTTGACACACCGGTCAGTTTGGTTTTGGTCTTCATGCCAATTGTTCAAACATTTTCTTTTATGGAGGTTCTGAACTAGTTCACTTTTGAGAAGCTAGTCTATCTCTTCTTTTGAAAATTAGGACACTTCTAAGGTGGGGAGTTTCATGTCGATTCTATTAAATACATTTCCTTCTGTGTAGAAGGAACACAACCAAAGAGGACCATTAGAGAATAGTCAGGATGGATTAAATACCTTGAGGCTTGTGAACTTTAAATCATGTTGGTGCTTTCTCGACAACATGACATTGGTGTGGTTGGCGGTGTATAAAACCTTTGAGAAACACCGTTGGTCATTGGTGGACTACTGTGGTTAAACTTGAATGATCAAGGGATACATCGAGTGGTAAAGGCTTGGTGATTGGTTAATGACGGTGCATCAGCAGATGAAGCTGAGTTTCTTTCGATGCGAGTTGACCAGTTATGGTTCAACTGTTCTTCTTTCTAGAAATTGGATTAGTTTGACTGAAAACCATTCAATCCTCTTAGTGTACTCTTCTTAAGAGAGAAGAATGTACCATATCTTGACATCATCCTTGATACACTAAGAGAGCATTGGTCTTATGCCACACTGTAGTTTAAAAGTTATTGGGTGGATTTAGTGGTCTCCCAGTGTTTCACACAAAACTTATGTTTTTTATTGAGGCTTGGTTAATATTGAGTGACCCTAGGATTCTCGTGTAGGAATTCCTTGGATTAACTCTTGAACACCATACGTTTCATCTAACTTAACCTCTAGTCCGATGCCCCTATTGGATCAGTCAATGTAATGATGTGGGAATCTTGTCTTTGTACCAACATCTCACTCGTAAATATGGAGTATGGACTACCTTATGTTATTTCTTTTCACTCCATTCATTCAAATATAAGGTTATCTTGGACCTGTTCTCAGGTTCAATGTTGCTTAAATCAAGGAACGTCACTGAAAGTTAGGTATATGGACTTCGGTGGACGTGTATATGGTGATTGCGAGATACCTTGGAAGAAGACACCCCAATTCAGTTTGTAAAATGCTGACCGTATAAGCTGAGCATCTTCTTGAATGGTCAGCCAGAGTGGCTTGACTAGTTGTCTCTTTTGTTTAATGGAGCAGTCAGTGAAGGACCTTTTCTGGTACGTCATCAGATGAGATGAGTGCAGTTTGTGTTGGCTAGAGCTTTTCATGAAAAGTTGGCTTGACTTGGGTTTTGAGGTTGATAGGGGAATCAATAGTTTTATCCATTTTGAAATTCATTTGAGAAGCATCGCTAGAACACTTAAGGACACGTATTGTAGTAAATTATTATGGTGGAAGGTGTTGTGGCTTGGATTTGACCCCTTCTAATGCTAAGACCTATGGTGGAGATCACCCCTAGTTAGTTGTTTCAAGAGACGATGACACGACCGTGTCTCTAGCTAAACAGGTTCAGGTAAGCACCGTTTAAATGTTTCAATTAGAAAATGATTGTTGGCTTGGATCTTAATGTATTAAGTGTTGCTTACCTAAACAATGCTTAGAGGTTCGTTGGGCATTTGGAAATGCAATGTAGCCATTTGAATGAGACTTCATGACCCCTGTAGGTTGGGTGATGTTTTTGTTGTTTCTAAAGGCTTCTCGGGGATGATAAGTTATAAGGTGGGAAGTTTGTAACATCCCGTGTTTTGAATCATAAAAAAATTCCAGGGGAATTTTTTATATTTCATTTATTGCACAAGCTGTTTTTAAAACTGGGTTTTAGAATGAAATTTCAGAAGTTAGAACACTTGAAAGCGAAGATTTCTTTTTAAAGAAATTAAAAATAATAATCTTCAAATTAAAATAAAGGATAAATGAGAAAAATGGAAAATAAAAATAAAAAAAAAATGTTTTAATAATAATAATAATAATAATAATATTATTATTATTTTTATAATTATTATGATTATGATTATGATTATGATTATTAATATTTTTTTAATATTATGATTATTTATTTTTGTTTTAAGAGAAACCCCAAAGGGGTTCTCTTCCTCACCCTCGCATGACCCTCGGCTAAGCACCTATCACGCGCGACACCACCTACCAACACCCTCTCATTCATTGATTTTTACACTAGATCACCTTGTGTTTTCTATCCGAATCTTCGAGGTATGGTCTCCACATATTCTTCCTTACAATTTTTTGGGTGATTTTCTCCTCCTCATCGCCCTATTCGGTTCAACCAAACCTACGGTTTGGCTAACCCAAGTTTTTGATTTTCTCTTTCGATGTTAGGGCTTGGAATGGGTTCCTCGTGTCAGATTCATTATGTTTCGACAACCGCTACCGAAGGAAAGGTGGTTGTGCTCGATTTTGATTCATCTATCACTATTGGAGGTAAGTTTTATCCACTTCCATGGGTTTCCCTATTTTATTTGGGGTCCTTGAGTAATTTTAGAGCCCCTGGTAATTTTATTATAGTGTTTTGATCATCCTTGAGGTGGTTTTGAGTCTCCGGAGTCAAAGGTGACTCACCGTGTAGGCATAAGTAAGCATATATATAATAAGTTCTCCCATTATATGTATACCCACCCATGGCAGTGCGATTACATATAAGGGGATAGGTGTGCTTATGTATATATATAGAAAATGCATACATGTGTGGGTGATAACATGCTTATACATGTGAGCATATATACAAGGATCCTCTTGTGCGTATTCAAGTCCATGAGGACACGTACATATGGGTTAGATAATCCTTATGTATATGAAAAGGTGTATATGCCCAGAGGATGGATGGAGAAACTTAAGAGTTGTCGCTGATAAAAGTTTCAAGTGCTAAGTGTTCGAATTGGTTCTTCTTTTGAGGTAGGTATCTCTTCGTCTTCCCCTTTAAGTGTTTATTTAAATTAAGTTGAATTATGTTATGATATACTTTCATACTTGCTTGTCTTATTGCATTGGTATTCTTATGCACTTGATGTTAATGTTAGTTATGGAATGTTTTGCATTTTTTCCTCTTTGGTTATTCCAAAATGATGTTTCCCCTTTGTATATAAGTGTTAGTTGAATCAAGACTCATTTTAGGTGTTAAGTCCACTTATAGTTGGAATTTCCAAAGTAGGAAATTACCTTGTTTCCCATGTGAGTTAAATTAAAGTCAAGCCTTATGAGTTGGCCAATACCTTGAGTTACCATATGAGGTGAGATGTTTATAAATGATTCTTGGTATTGACCTTCACTCATTAAATCGGTTTGATTAAATGTTTTTAATAGAGTGGCATGACCACACCTCTTAATATAATTGAATGGGAACCGTTAAGATAAATTGAAACAAATGGAATGGAATGGTCATGATGATATGATTTTACTTAATTGAATTGAATGATTTTGTTGTAATGGAATTGATCATAACTTTGGAATTGCACAAGAGGTACTGCCTTATGCATTGTATGTTAAATGTAATGACTTATTTACAATGGTTTATAAGGGTGGTAAGACCACACCTTTTTCTTATGTTTTTCAACTGCTTATGTGAATTTATATGTGGCTTATTTATGTAGATCACTTGACACGGTCCAGGGAGAGAACATGGGTTCCATATTAAGGACTCATGGATGGACTCTCTATACTTGATGGGTTACAACCCGACGTGCTAGGGAAGCGGTGTTTTGGCTTGCCAGGCAAGGGCTTCCCTGGAAAATTTATTATACCACGGTGTGATACTGGTTCCCTAAGGGGCAACCGATGATGGAACCATTGGCAATATTTCTATTCCATGCCGTGTGTGATACTCGATCCCTTACATGTGATACCGGGACAAACTTAGGGTAACCATACCACAAGCGATACTTGAGATTCCGAAATGATCACCTTGGATGAGCTTAGTGGTATTGGACTTTAAATTGATGTACCATAGAGATACTCTAGGGAAGAGCTCAGACTCCACCTTTGTAATTGACAGTCTTGATATAAATGATTGAGACACTTTTATTGATATTGCATAGTATTTCCTTAGGTATTGTGATACCTCTCTTGTGCTTCTAGCACATTTAGTTTCTGACGCATGAATTAGACACCAAGACAAAGCATAAGCTTGGGGGTATTCATTTTTGGGTTTCCATGTTTACTTTGTCCCATGTATACATATTATGTCTTGCACATATACCTCTTTCAGACACCCGACTTAGGCCGAAGCTTGTGGTATGGGAAAATTGTTTGTTTAGGAACCCATACCAATGTGTTGACTTTTTATCTGTTATTTGTTCTGTACTTTCTTTATATGAAACACTGTCTTAATTTTATAATCACCGCTTCATTGTGCTAGACACCGGTGGTGCCGACCTACTGAGATTTATCTCTCACACCCTACTCGGGCCGCCATTGCACTGGGGTACCCAAGTAGACCTTATATTTGTAGGACATAGGCTAAATGCTTTTGTGGTTTTCTTATACCTGAGGAGATAAGAGCATAGGACTAAGCTGGAGATCAGGATGCTCATGTAGATCGCCTTCGAGCTTGAGTCTTTTCTTTATTTGAGTATTGTATTTGTTCTAAAAATGTAAAGCATGCTATGTGTTACTACTTTCAGCTATCTATCACCATATGCACATACATGTATTTTTGTATTTGGAATTGACCATATTTTATATAAAGTTAATATTATTCTTCTACTGCTTTTCGTTCAATTATTTACTACTTCCACTACTATCTATTGCTTATATTCTATTATACCACTGTGCAACTCTGATATGAGGGTATAGTCTCTCCACTATCACCTATTTAAACCGTCATTGCTAGTTGGTAGCCTCTGGAATATGAGGAGGCACACTTGAGGTCATGTGACCCACCGGTCTGACCACCAGTTTAGTGGAAAGTCGGGTCAGGACATTACAAATCCCGACGTTTTTTGGTAAAAAATATAGACAATAACATAGAAGTTCATAACACACATGTGAATCTCCCCTTCCCTTTTAATTCCTCATTTAGTTCATTATCATAATTATTTTGATCCTTATTATCCATTCAATGAAATAAAAATCATTATTAATCTATATTTGAACATAAATAAAGAGAAGTATCAAACCCCCTACCTCAAAGAAGCTTTAAGATTATAGTGTAATATCGAGAATAATCAGATGATAACACTGCCAAAAAGTTGCAAGGAAAACACACAAAACCTATTTACATCAAGCTCCCATCAAACACATGGCCCAATGATGCAAACTAGGTCATTGACTAGCCTATAAAATTTATTTTTTTTGCAGAACCTACCTACTACTTAGATAATGATGAGCACGATTCAAACCTCAGGGAAGACAAAAAAGAAGCGTGCAAACCAATGAAAACAAAACAAAAACAAACAAAAACTACAAATCAAAATATAAATCATTTGAAAAAATTGAATATGGAAGTGGAATGTGTGATGGAACAATAAAAATAGTATATAATAGAGGAGAGTGAAAACAATTGTGAGGGAAAACAATTCCAAACAAGGAATGATTAACAGAAAATGGACAATATGAATTGTTGAAATAATCATTGTTCATGCATCAGAATTAATCATAGATGTTACAAAAGGTGTGCAAAATGTGTATTGTAAGACCTAACTATTATTAAGTTAACAACCTAACCCAATAATATCTCATAAGGGATGACATGTCTATCAGACTCAAGAAATGAATGAATCTTCATGGAGAAAATAGAACATCAATCTTTTTCAATTTAAGTACTTTAATTGAAGTTACAAAGACACAATATTCCACTAATATTCACCCGTCAGTACTTGAAGTAGGGTAAAAAATAATGTTCATGAAGAATATAAACTTAAATCACTAGATGAAAAATCTCACCGAACTTTCAGTGACACCTCTCCCAATCTATCAATTTTAGTGAAATGGGAACTGATTTTTAATTTCCTAAAAAAATTCAACTCCAAATTCTTTCATCGATACATCATTAGAGGAGGAAAATAAACAAAAAATTAAACCAGAAATAACACAGAATTCCATGAGTTAAACTGAAGTATGAAAAACTAAAATGAAATAAAATCATTCAAATCCACCCCCCCTAAACAGTTTAGTCACGCATGTTTTCAACAACAAAAATATTTAGTTAAAGCATATAAAAAACAACAAGAATAAGGATATAAAAAGAAGGTATTCTTCTCTAATGAGTTGAATCCTCCTCCTAGCTTGATCACACCTTTGTCTGTTACTCCGAGCACTACCCCCGCCTTTGGTTCTAATCCCACCTCTGGAAGAATGAATCTCCTAGAATGGATGTCCCCTTTTTATTTTCCTCAAAATCACTGACTAAGATCCCTCACTTTAGATTTGTGACAACCAAGTGGGAGTATTATTTCAATGTCATTATATCAAAGGTTCTATAGCTATATAATATCTTTTAAACAAACCCATCTACTTTCACAAGCATAATTATTACTTTATCTATCACCCTCAATAATCCCTCCTCTATTTTTTAAGTCCAGATAGTACATCATGGTGGTATTTCTCTCCAAGATTACAAACTTGAACTTACCAATCCTTCTCAAGTCCAAAGCTTATAACCTTGAGTGACATACAGATCCATAATCACCAGTTTGATGTATACTTCAACAACCAAAGTTACTTGTTCATGCTCGACATACATAACTCCTAAATGAAATTTTAATCATTGAACTCAAATCACTTGGATTACAACACCTTTTCAAATTTATTAAGGCATATGTACTTCTTCCTAAATTTTTCCTTCACCACTTCATTGTCCTCTTCCTCAAAAAAACCTATTTTCAATAGGCTGTGGCGATGTAGAAAACCGATTTTACACAAGTTTTCATTAATCTAGAGGCCAAAAATAATGTTCACGACTAGATCTCCCTTGCCCAATGCTCAACAACCATCTATCAATTGATGTTTGAATTTCCTCTCAATTTCTTATTTAGTCTTTCCATCTCCTTATTCAACCAGTGAAGCTTACACTCACAGTTTGTAAATACGTGGCTCGGTTCAAGTTAGAATTTGGATGAGGCACATTATCGAGTAGGTTGGGTGAGATGTTCTTCAATCACACAATTAGGGAATTGGGGAAATTTGATATCTCCCTGTCATCTTCAATTGATCTCTGCAAACAAAAATATAAGACAATAAACACAAATCTCATCCTTGTTTCTTCATCGACATCAACTGGTTGATATCGACTCATAGGTGGCACCGTTTCCTCCATCGACAAACGTAAATCCTATCTCGTCAAAAGCATATCCTGGTTCGTGAGACCATCTTGACTATCATATCCATTTCCAACTACCCAACATCTCCCAAATTCCATGATCACCTTCTTCCCATGATCAGTAATTCAAGCCCAGAAATTTCCTTTAATCCATCTTGTTTAACATCCATGAATCAATCCTATTTGGTTATACTTATCTTGAAGTTCTTCAACTTCAACTTTCAAGATCATGAGATTCTTCATTATCAATTGGCTTCAGTTTCGGTCGGCCTCTGCTAAATCGGGTTTCAATCGGAGCACCATTGTCATTACACGACCTCCCAGGGCCATGGACCTAGTCATATGACCCCATGAGTCTCCTGTAATACCATTGTTGACTTCCCAACACACCATAGATTATTACCTACTGGGGTCACTTATCAAACTAATTATTATCCCCACATGCCAACATAAGTTATTTTAGTGTTCTTTTTCCTCACTCACACACAACTCGCGAAACTTCCTAGGAGGTCACACATCCTAACACTATTCCAAGACAAGCCTTTCTTAACTATGAAGTTCTAATCTAGTAGGATCTCAAAATGAAATGTACACCTTGTTGACATGAGTAATAACACTTAGTATTTTAAATCTAAATTTTTCATGGGTGTTACAATCATATTATTCAAGATCATATTAGAATTACTTCATTTTAAAGGGTTGAAAAAGTTTGTAGCTTGATCAAATTTAGATTGATGTTGGTAAGTTGTCCTCAAAATAGGTTTAGATGATTATCAAACCAACTGCAAACCGAGTTTCTCTATTTCATTTTTTATCAACATCCATGTGTTTGATCGTTGTCGCCCATGAGTCTCCTATAATACCTTAGTTAACTTCCCAACACCCCACATGTTATTACCTACCAGGGTCACTTATCAAACTAATGAACATTCTCATAGTCCAACACAAGTTATTTCATTGTGCTTTCTCCTCACTCACACATAACGCATGAAACTTCTTAGGAGGTCACCCATCCCAACACTAATCCAGTCCAAACCTTGCTTAACTATGAAGTTCTAATTAGGTAGACCCCCAAAATGAAAGATTAACCTTTTTGACATGAGTAATAACACTTATTCTTTTTAAGCATTACTTTTTCATGGGTGTTACAATTAACTTATTCGAGCTCAGATAAGAAGTACTTCATTTTCAAGGGTTAAAAAAATTTATAGCTCGATCGAATTTAGTTCAATATTGGTAAGATGGACTCAAAATTGGTTTAGATGATTATCAAACAAGCTATTGATTGAGTTTCCCTATTTCAATTTTTATCAATGGTTATGGGTTCGATCGATGTCACCTAACGCCCCGGGTTATCTTCAATCAAGATCGGGTGGATTCAACGACAAGCTTCAAAATGCGAAGGAAATTATCTTACAACATAACCAAAGTATAGATATCCTATAGGCTTGTGAGATTTATCTTACCGGACATCCTATCAAATTATCTTATGAAACTGACTTAAAATTATCATATGAGGTTCAATAGACAAAAATATCATACAATCTTGTAGCATCTCAAATTCCTTATAGAGCCCCCTTACAAAAATTATCATAAAGTCCAACTTGAAATTCATATGTAAATTACCTATAATAAAAATATAAACAATTGTGAAATTTTTATGAAATAAATAAATCCAATAATAATCCGATAAAAATTAAAATTATGTTTTTTTGAAAACTCAAAAAATATCCCAGAAAGATATATAAATCTAAAATAAAAACATGGGAAACAAATAAATTAAATCCAACACCTGAAACACTTTTAAAAAGAATAAAAAATTAGTTCTTAAAATATATGGAAATTAAACTGAAAGATGTCAATCATTGCTTTTATAAAAAACATCAAGGAATTATATTATCAACAAAATTTGTCAATTATTATGTATTTATCATTAAACACTTATTTAAGTAGAAAAATCATCAAAATATTATCAAAATTACATGGAAAACATTTATCAAATAAATCCCACATCAAATTCCTTCACATTGAAGATATTATTTGTCCTCAAGCAATCCATTATCCAAATTCAGTGGAAGGAAAATAATATCAAGAGTGAAAAACTGAAGTGGCTTAATATTTACTTTGAGAGATTTTGTTAAAACTCAAGATATTAAAGATGTTAAATGACTTAATGTTTACTATGAGATATTTTAAAGTTTTGTTTTGTTTTCGATTGAAATCCGGTTCTATTTATCTGGCATAATCTATGTGTTCTTACTCACAACTTTAAAAATTTATAAATAGAATACATTCATTGAAAATGTTTATTTATTTTATCTATGCATGCTTGATAACTATTATATGTAAAATTTTGATGGAATAAATAAATCAAAGAAAATCAGATTAAGATTAATTTTTTTTCAAAACCTCAATGAATGTCCCAGAAAGATATATAAATATAAAATGAAAACATGGGACATGGATAAATTAAATCTAACACCTGAAACACTTTTAAAAAGCATAAACAATTAGTTCTTAAAATATATGGAAGTTAAACTGAACAACTTTTAATCAATTACACACCCAAAATCATCACTTTTATAAAAATCATCAAGGAATTATATTCTCAACAAAAAGTTTTAAATTATCAGTTATTTATCATGAAACATTCATTTAAACAGAAAATCATCAAATTAATATCAAAATCATGTCGCAAAAAGTTATCAAATAAAACTCATATCAAATTCCTCCACACTTAAGATATTGTTTGTCCCCAAGAAATCATTTAGTCAAATTAAGTGGAAGGGAAAAAATCTCAAGAGTTAAAAATTGAAATGGATTGATATTTACTTAGAGATATTTTGTTCAAACTCAAGCGATGAAAGAAATTAAATGACTAAATGTTTACTTTAAGATATTTTAATGTTTTTTTTTGTTTTCAATTGAAATATAATTCTATTTATCTTGCATAATATATGTTTTCTCACTTAGAACATTAAAAATGCATAAAAAGAATAAATTTATTTCACATGTTTATTTATTTTATCTATGCATTCTTGTTAACTATTATATGTTAAATTTTGATGAAATAAATAAATCCAAGAAAAGTACAATAAAGATTAAAATATTTTTTATAAAACTCAACGAATGTCCCAGAAAGATATATAAATCTAAAATAAAAACATGGTACACGAATAAATTAAATCCAACACCTGAAACACTTTTAAAAGAATAAATAATTAGTTTTTAAAATATATAGAAATTAAACTGAACAAATTTTAATCAATTACACACCCAAAATCATCACTTTTATAAAAATCATCAAGGAATTATATTCTCAACATAAAGTTGTCAATTATCAGTTATTTATGATTAAACACTCATTTAACCACAAAAAAATCAAAATATTTTCAAAATTATGTGGAAAACATTTATCAAATAAATCCAACATCAAATCCCTCCACACTTAAGATATTGTTTTTCCTCAAGAAATCAATTAGTCAAATTTAGGGGAAGGAAAAAAATCTCTAGAGTGAAAAATTGAAATGTCTTAATATTTACTTAGATATATTTTGTTCAAAATCAAGTGATGGAAGATGTTAAATGAATTAATGATTACTTTGAGAGATTTTAAAGTTTTGTTTTGTTTGTGATTGAAATCTGATTATATTTATCTTGCATAATCTATGTGTTTTAACTCACAACTTTAAAAATTCATAAATAGAATACATTCATTGCACATGTTTATTTATTTTATCTATGAATGCTTGCTAACTCTTATATGTGAAATTTTGATGAAATAAATAAATTCAAGAAAAATATAATAAAGATAAAATTTGATTTTTTTCTAAAACTCAATGACTGCCTCAGAAAGATATATAAATCTAAAATAAAAACATGGGACATGAATAAATTAAATCCATCACTTAAATCACTTTTAAAAAGCATAAAAAATTAGTCCTTAAAAAATATGGAAATTAGAATGAACAACTTTTAATCAATTGCACACCCAAAATCCTCACTTTTATAAAAATCATTAAGAAATTATATTCTCAACACAAAGTTTTCAATTATCATATTTTTATCATTAAACACTCATTTAAACAAAAAAATCCTCAAAATATTTTCAAAATGACGTGACATACATTTATTAAATAAATCCCTCATCAAATTCTTCGACACTTAAGATATCGTTTGTGCTCAAGCAATCGATTAGTTAAATTCAGTGGAAGGAAACAAATCTCAAGAGTAAAAAACTGAAAGGACTTAATATTTACATTGAGAGATTTTGTTCAAACTCAAGCGATGAAATATGTCAAATGAAATAATGTTTACTTTGAGAGATTTTAAGGTTTTGTTTTGTTTTCAATTGAAATATGATTTTATTTATCTTGCATAATCTATGTGTTCACACTCACAACGTTAAAGATGCATAAATATAATACATTCATTGTACATGTTTATTTATTTTATCTATGCATGCTTTTAAACTATTATATATGAAATTTTGTTGAAATAAATAAATCCAAGAAAAATCCAATAAAGATCAAAACTTATTTTTTTTTCAAAAACTCAATGAATGTGCCAAAAATATATATAAATCTAAAATAAAAACATCGGACATGGATAAATTAAATCCAATATCTAAAAAACTTTTAAAAATCATAAAAAATTAGTTAATAAAATATATGGAAATTAAAATGAAGAAATTTTAATCAATGACACACAAAAAATCATCACTTTTATAAAAATCATCAGGGAATTATATTCTCAACAAAAAGTTGTCAATCATAAGGTATTTATCATTAAACACTAATTTAAACACAAAAATACTGAAAATGTTATCAAAATTATGTCAAAAACATTTATCAAATTAACCCCACATCAAATTCCTTCACAATTAAGATATTGTTTGTCCCGAAGTAATCAATTAGTCAAATTAAGTGAAAGGAAACAAATATAAAGAGTGAAAAATTGAAATGGATTAATATTTACTTTGAGAGATTTTGTTCAAAATCAAGCAATGAAAGA
The DNA here is from genome assembly GCA_963277665.1 of Viscum album. Taxonomy (NCBI): domain Eukaryota; kingdom Viridiplantae; phylum Streptophyta; class Magnoliopsida; order Santalales; family Viscaceae; genus Viscum; species Viscum album. The sequence goes on along the minus strand of OY728134.1, from coordinate 128,007,412 downwards.
TGTTAAATGACTTAATCTTTACTTTGTGATATTTTAACATTTTTTTATTTGCGATTGAAATCCGATTCTATTTATCTTTCATAATCTATGTGTTCACACTCAAAAATTTAAAAATTAATAAATAGAATACATTCTTTGAAAATGTTTATTTATTTTATCTATGGATGCTTGTTAACTATTATATGTGAAATTTTTATGAAATAAATAAATCCAATAAAAATCTGATAAAGATCAAAACTGATTTTTTTCAAAAACTCAATGAATGTCCCAAAAAGATATATAAATATAAAATAAAAACTTGGGACACGAATAAATTAAATCCAACACATAAAAAACTTTTAATAATCATAAAAAATAAGTTCTTATAATATATGGAGATTAAAATGAACAAATTTTAATCAATTACACACAAAAAAATCATCACTTTTATAAAAATCATCAAGGAATTATATTCTCAACACAAAGTTTTCAATTATCAGGTATTTATCACTAAACATTAATTTAAACACAAAAATACTCAAAATATTATCAAAATGATGTGGAAAAATTTATCAAATAAAATCCACATCAAATTCCTCCACACTTAAGATATTGTTTATCCCCAAGTAATCAATTAGTCAAATTCAGTGGAAGCGAAAAAATCTCAAGAGTGAAAAATTGAAATGGATTAATATTTACTTTGAGTGATTTGTTTCAAACTCAAGAAATGAGAGATGTTAAATGAATTAATGTTTACTTGAGATATTTTAAAGTTTTTTTTTGTGATTGAAATCTGATTCTATTTATATTAAAAAATCTATGTGTTTAAACTGATAATATTAAAAATGCATACTTAAAATACATTCATTGTGCATGTTTATTTATTTTATCTACATTTTCTTGTTAACTATTATATGTGAAATTTTGATAAAATAAATAAGTCCAAGAAAAATCCGATAAATATCAATTTTTTTTAAAACTTAATAAATGTCCCATAAAGATATATAAATAAAAAATAAAAAATGGGACACTAATAAATTAAATCTAACACCTAAAACACTTTTAGAAAGCACAAACAATTAATTCTTAAAATATATGGAAATTAAAATAAACATATTTTAATCAATTACACACCCAAAATCACCACTTTTAAAAAAATCATAAAGGAATTATATTCTCAATTTTTTTTTTGTCAATTATTAGGTATTTTTCATTAAACACCCATTTAAACAAAAAAATCATCAAAATATTATCAAAATTATGTGACAAACATTTATCAAATAAAACCCACATCAAATTCCTCCATACTTATGATTTTGTTTGTCCTCAAGAAATCAATTAGTCAAATTTAGTGGAAGGAAACAAATTTCAAGAGTGAAAATTTAAATATATTAATATTTACTTTGAGATATTTTGTTCAAACTCAAGAGATGAAAGAATTGAAATGAATTATTGTTTACTTTGAGAGATTTTAAAATTTTGTTTTGTTTGTGATTGAAATCAGATTCTATTTATCTTGCATAATCTAGGTGTCTGCACTCAAAACTTTAAAAATTCATAAATAGAATACATTCATTGCACATGTTTATTTATTTTATCTATGCATTATTGTTAACTATTATATGTGAAATTTTGATGAAATAATTAAATCTAAGAAAAATCTGATAAAGATCAAAATTGATTTTTTTTCTAAAACCCAACGAATGTCCCAAAAAGATATATAAATATAAAATAAAAATATGGGACATGAATAAATTAAATATAACATCTAAAACACTTTTAAAAAGAATAAACAATTAGTTCTTAAAAAAATATGGAAATTAAAATGCACAAATTTTAATCAGTTACACAACAAAAATCATTACTTTTATAAAAATCATCAAGGAATTATATTCTCAACACAAAGTTGTCAATTATTATGTATTTATCATTAAACAATCATTTAAACAAAAAAATCCTCAAAAATATTATCAAAATGATGTGGTAAAACATTTATCAAATAAATCGCACATCAAATTCCTCCACACTTAAGATGTTGTTTGTGTTCAAGCAATCAATTAGTCAAATTCAGTGGAAGGAAAAAATTCTCAAGAGTGAAAAAATGAAATGGATTAATATTTACTTTGAGAGATTTTGTTCAAACTCAAGAAATGAAAGATGTTAAATGACTTAATGTTTACTTTGAGAGATTTTATAGTTTTGTTTTGTTTGCAATTGAAATATGATTCTATTTATCTTGTATAATCTATGTGTTCCCACTCACAACTTTAAAAATGCATAAATAGAATAAATTTCTTACACATGTTTATTTATTTTATCTATGCATTTTTTTAACTATTATATGTGAAATTTTGATGAAATAAATAAATCCAAGAAAAATCCAATGACGATTAAAACTAATTTTTTTAAAACTCAATGAATGTTACAGAAAGATATATAAATCGATAATAAAAACATGGGACACGAATAAATTAATTCCAACACCTGAAACACTTTTTATAAGAATAAACAGTATGTTCTTAAAATATATGGAAATTATATTGAAAAACTTTTAATCAATCACACACAAAAAATCATCACTTTTATAAAAATCATCAAGGAATTATATTATCAACACAAAGTTGTAAATTGTTAGATATTTTTCATTAAACACTCATTTAAACACAAAAACCATCAAAATATTATCAAAATTATGTGGTAAACATTTATCAAATAAATACCACATTAAATTCCTCCACACTTAAGATTTTGTTTTTCCTCAAGTAATTAATTAGTCAAATTTAGTGGAAGGAAACAAATATCCAGAGTGAAAATTTGAAATGGGTTAATATTTACTTTGAGATATTTTGTTAAAACTCAAGCGATGAAAGACATTAAATGACTTAATGTTTCATTTGATATATTTTAATATTTTGTTTTGTTTGTGATTGAAATCTGATTATATTTATATTGCTTAATATATGTGTTTGCACTCATAACTTTAAAAATGCATAAATAAAATACACTCATTGCACATGTTTATTTATATTATCTATGCCTACTTTTTAACTATTATATGTGATCACATATCATCCACATATTCAAAAACAATTAACCATACATAATAAAATAAATAAAAAATGATGTGATAATGAACTGTTTCTACCGGTTGACCCATCGAGTGGATGATGAATCAATCGAGACCCTAGGGTAATTCCTTAAGATTTCCACTGACTTGAGTTGCTTAAATTGTAAAATTCTTATGAATTATCCTTATTTGGTCCCACATCGACACTCAACTTGAACCACATTGTCAAAATCTCTATTTTTATAGTGCATACTCACATTCCAGTGAAGGGGTACCCAATATGTGAAATTGGATTTTTATTACTCAAAATGTGGATACATGGACTCTTATACATTTAAATATGGATGCATAGTGTGTAGACCATCTAAAATTAATTTGCAATAAATAATTATTACAACATCAGTGGTGCCGCCAGTTGCGTTGAGACTGCATCGAATCCCTTTAAATTATAAAAAATTTAAACAAAATTTCAACTTAAATATTGCATGAACCCTTTGATACCAATTGATGGAACCCAAGTCTTACAGAAACATAAAGAAAAGTTATTTTAAAATTTTTATGGATTTGGATTCATGCTAAAACATTGATTCAGGAAACACCTATCTGGATTCTCCTATGGATCACATGCAATTTAATTTATACATAAAGAACAAAATTGAACAAAACTTCAAACAATACCTTGTTCAATTTTTAATGTCGATTGGATCCGCTCATTATTAGTGTGTTGTATCTTGAAGGTTCCAAGAAGGGAATCATCTAGATCGTCCACACATGCACCAAAACTCTTGGACCATCTTTCTTTGATACTCAAGTGGTAGCATGAGAAATCGAAACACTTTATGATGTCCCTTTGATCGTTTGAATAATGGGTGATTGATTCATAAGACAAAATCAATCAAAGCTTGTTATTACTTTGGTTTCTTTCTGTAAAAATTAAGAGCAGGGAGGAATGGAGATCTTTTCTCTCTAAAATCATGAAAATTGTTTGTATCACATTTCATTTCTCAAAAAATGATCTTAGATAGTATGTTAGAGTTTCCAAAATTTCATTTAAGCCCTTGGACAAGTTTAACATATTAAATTGGACCATAATGATGAAAATAACTAAGTAAACATATCGTAAATTTAATAAATATTTCACCATTGACTTGTGACATTATTAAATGTCACATGATGAATTACTATCCATTAACTTGACCCGTTCCTCTCATTATTATTTGACAAACCTTGAATATGTAACATTCATTCAAAAAATAATTTTTTTTCTCATATTCAATTTTATAATCGAATAACCTCTAAACACCTTGAGAAATAATTTCACTCATCTTTATTCTAAACATGAATAATATAATTTAATTAATTTACTTGCAATCATTCATACTTGGATGTTCTCCAACCCTACACATGGGCCCCAATTTGTTTAAAACTCATATATATACAAATAGGTGGAACTTTTGGATACAATTGGCGTGCGACCCTCTAGGAAATTATATTGATAGTAGTGAGTCATAACCATAGACCAAGAGTGGTATCTAGCAACACATCATGACCCCTAAGGAGACAACAAATGCTATAGTTACAACAAATTCCCATGAACATGATTTTTGTAATATAATCTCTCTATATTGTGATATCTCATAAAACATGATGTACAATTCATTCCATAATCCTTTCATGCTTTATTTTTTAGTTATCTTACTTGATAGACTTACCTTCAATCACCATTAATATGGATTTAATAAAGGTACCACCATCCTGGTCAACTGGGCTTGATATATCTCCTCTTTTAGGAAGTGAAAAATCATGCCTTGATCATTAAACCAATTCCATACCACCAATGATGCACCTAGTGCATGATACCTCACCATGATATAAATGTCACAGTTTTCATCTTACATCAATGTATGTGATCAAATTATACACATTGATAATGATCTCAAGTCTAGAGACCAATACACATGCTTGTATATGAGAACATCCAATGACACCCAAAACATAAGGTGTTCCTATTAGTGGGCCATTCCTCATGATCTCCTCTAATAGAGATCACTAAGTGTGAACTTTATGAGAATAAATCTCAATGCTTATGAGCCCCCAACACCAGATAGTCAGACACCATCTATGTTTTCTTAGTTTAATATATCTTGACCATAAGATATATGTTTAATATTACTGTCACAATATCTTGAGGTTCTCATTATAGCTAAGAACTACTATAAATAGTTGATACAAAAAATAATCTAAGGACACTACCATATAAATAGTGGATACAAAAGTATAAACATTATTATGGTAAAATAACATCATGAACAATTATCTATATACAAGATATGGTAATTGAAAAGTACTATTCAAGTTGAGTACATGGTATCCAATTTCAAAACATCAAGGACCACCATGGGGGTTGGGTCATGGTATGATGTGACATGGGGTGAAACCGATGAACCTTGTCTTGAGCGATAAGGTAATGGGTTGAGATATGGATGTATAACCATGAACAACATCTGTGAGTAGTGGGTTGAGGTTTAGATGCCACCCTAACCAGATTCTTTGAGTACTGGTTGGGTACTGGTGTAGTGACACCATTTAGATGAGGTAGCATGGTGGATTCCAGTATGATTGGGTGCCGTGGTGGCTTGTTTAACACACAATGACATGATGCGCCAGGAGTTGTGGTGGTTTGGTTAGTAAGAAATATACATGAGCATGTGTGACATGTTTATTTTATTCCTCATGCATAAACATATATGACAGTGTATACTAGGGGAGTTTTGTGCGAACCTACTGATATATATTATCTCACACCCTACACAGGAACCTCAATGTGCATGTAGACAATATCTATGCTTTTAGTTTAAAAATAGGATATGTAGTGGATCAAGTTGGTGCAACTTGATAGGTATTTAGAGAGAGTGTGTGAGGCTTGGGGATGACAGTAGTTATAGCATACATGTGTTGTATTTTTGGTTTATTTTGTATATAAGGTCATCCTAGTGAGTGACCAATGTATGTTTTTTTTTGATTTTCACATGATTTTTTTTAAAATTTATGGTTGAAGCCTCTTTTTATTATGAAAGAAAATACTTATTTTTTATCTGGGTAGAGGGATACCCATTACATAGCCTATATACCCAAGGCCAAGTGGCCCATGAACATGGCTTGAAGGCCCAGTGCAGTGTCATGCCTATATCAACTTGCACGCATCACCAGGCCTGTGTCATGCCCGCATCACCATCTGCCTACATCACCACCAACGTCTTAAATCCTCCAAGGGGATTACTAGGATTCTAACCCTGGTCTTTTGGATTCAAGATTATGATGTTTACCACTTAGTAACCACCCCAACTTCTCACATGATATTTATCACAACCTTGTGTTTATTTATTTATGCATACTGTGATTGTGATGTATATTGATTTTGGTTATTTTTTTATTGTGTGACTCTGATTTAAATACATAGTCTTCCCATTATATGGATTAGACCATCACTACTAGTTAACATCTTATGGCATATGGGGAGGTGTGCCCGGGGTCATGTGGTAACATCAGCCCATACACTGCCGAGTGGCTTAGGGTGGGGCATCATAAAGTGGTATCAAAACTTTTGTTTTGTTTTATGATTTGAGGAGATTGTAGACTGGTGGTCTAGGAATGTGTTGGACTTTGTGATGGACCTCAAATTGGTGATTCATGAACACCTTTTTGGTGATAAGTTATGGTTACTAGGGGTATGAGATTATTGTTCTTGTTTTTCACTATTATGGTTGAGATGTTTATTGAATACAATGATTTTGTTGGAGGTTGTGATTTAAGATTTTGGATCTTGGACCATTTGAAAAGGGCCTATGGCCATGCATCATGGAAAACACCTAGGACTTACATGACATGCACATGACCGTGTGATCATATTTTCTGATGATAGGGTTCCGTTGTCTAAAGTGTCAATAACAACTTATAAAGTTTTTTACCATACAACTTATTGGTGAAATTCTACTCAACTGAACCAAATATGGTTTCTTTTGATGGCAGGTCATGCAGATCCTAGTGTAGGACATTCTTCGGTGATTAAGGAAATGAAGTACCTTCATCAAGGGATGCATGTTGACCCTTAGTGGATTTGTATAGTCATTTGATTCCTCGATGATGAAAAATTGGTAGGTTTGACATAAGCATGTGATTCCTAAGGAATGATCTGAGGATGGACATAAATTATGTCAAGGATGTGGCTCGGTCAACAACCTATATGGTGTTTTCCCATATTTCTTCATGGTTTCTTTCCACTTAATTGGACCATGAGGTTTTATGGAAACCCTGAGGGGTTGTGGTAAAAGACATGTGGATTCCCAGTGCCAACCTTTATCAGTGCTTTTTTTAGCAGCGCTGATAAAGGGGGGCCTTTATAAGCGATTTTTTAAAAGCACTGATAAAGGGTCGACTTCAAAAAAAATTAATTAAAAATAATATATTAATATATAAATATATAAATATAGTTATATTGATATAAATATAATATATAATTTTTAAATATATTTTAGATAAGTATAAATATACATTTACACTTAATATACTTAATATATAAGATATTTAGTGAAAATGGCTTATAAAAAATTAATAAAAAAATTTTAATTAATAATTTGCTAATTATTATGGAGGAATAGTCATTTCATAACAATTTGAAGACCCAAAAAAAGCAAAAAATTAAAAAAAGACCCAAAATATGTTGTAAATGATACTCAAACTTCAAACGACCATAACTTTTGATCCGAGTGTCCGTTTGAGCTCTACCATATGTCAAATCGAAGCCTGCGATGAGATTTACACCCTTATGACTGAGGAGGGGGAGGGGAATCTTGGTCAAGGTTTTTTCAAGGCCAAAAAAGGCCCGTAAGGCCTCCAAAACTGAGTTTTTAGTCGGGGTACCCCGATTTTTTAACATTTTATGGATTTTCAGCCTCATTTAAGGGGGTATTATTGCCTTTTTTTGGTGGGGACTGAATTTATTCCAAGGTATTACGTTCATATTGATATTATGTCTTTGAAATTTTATCGTTTTTTATAATTCACTGCTATTTATAATCAAATATATAACTATATGTACATATTTTTTATATATTCACACCTAAAAATTTAATTTTTAAATAAATAATTAAATATATTTACATATAAAATATATTATCTTTATCTAAATAATAACTAATATCCATTTTATTTAAAATACCAATATATGAATATTTTTATAACTATATATTAATCTAACTATATATATATATTAATATTACTATATATATATATATATTAATATAACTATAAATATATATATTAATATAACTATAAATATATATATTAATATAACTATATATATATATTAATATAACAATATATATATATTAATATAACTATATATATATTAATATAAATATATATTACTATACGAATAAATATAACTAAATATATATATATATATAAATAAATAGATATATCATAAATAAGAGAACAAATAAATATAGGGGAGTGGCAAAGGCTTCAGGTGCGCAGGGGAGAGGTCTCGAGATCAAATCTGGGTGGAAGAAGGAGCGCGTGCGCATGGGTGAATTTAAGGGGATAACACTGATAAAGGTGGGTATAACACTGATAAAGGGTAGAGGGGGTGCGTGCGGGGGCACCGGAGGTGCGGGAAAGCGCTGATAAGGGGGGGGGGGTCTCAAGCACTGTAAAAAGCCCCCCCCCGATTTTGGTAGGGTTTTTTTTAATTTTTTTTAGTTTTATCAGCGCTAAAAAAAGTGCTGATAAAAGGGGTATTTTATCAGTGCTAAAAAGAAAGCACTGATAAAGGACCCTTTTATCAGCACTTTTTTTAGCGCTGATAAAAGACCCCTTTTATCAGTGCTTTTTTTAGTGCTGATAAAAGGGGTCTTTTATCAGCGTTTTTTGAGCGATGATAAAGGGGACCCCCCTTTATCTACGTCAGCTTTAACAGTGCTTTTATTGCACTGTTAAAGGATTTTTCTAGTGATGTTAAAGGCCATATTGGTAGTAGAGATATCTGGATGTGCTTTTATGTAGCGTGGTAGGAGTGTAGGTGAAAATTCATTATTTTTGAACGATGCCCATGTTTTATGTGATAATGTGGTTAGACTTGACATGGGAGATGCCTCGGGCTTTAGGATGTGATTAACATGTGTTTGGGGCATGGTAAATGGGTTAGACATATGATCCTAGTCTATATGGAATGTGACTCATAGGAGTGTGGTCCCAGTTTTGTGACTGGGTTGCATAGGATCATACAACCATTGGGTTTGATTGATACTGAGGTAGATAGTGGGAAAGAACCTATGAGCGAGTTCTTAGTGAATCAATCTGCCTACCTTGGAAAAGGGGAGTGGGTGTTGGTGAGACCTTTTTGGGGAATTACAATGATAAAGGGTAGGTGCATGATGTGTATGTATAGTGACAGTTTGTTGTGGGTCAATGAATGGGCCGTGTGCGCGTCCATTGAGAATTTCTCAGGCTGTGGAAGAACCTGAGTGGTGTAGGGATAATAACACCATGGTGGTTTTGGTTCCGGGTCACTCATGAAGTGAGTTGACTGATGTGTTTGTCGAGATACATGTGGGCATGACAACCTAAATTCATGGATGAAAATTGGGATTTCCTGGTGGTGGGAGGTGACATCAGAAATAGATTGGGGTATTGTGGGGAGGTCTATCCAAGTGTATACCCTAGAATTAATTGTTAGGGAGGTGTGGTGTTGAGACCCATTTGGGTTAGTGGTTGAGGAGCGGTGTAAGAAAGCCAAATAGTAGGGAGTGTACTATTGGTTTTTGAAGGGTGTGACCTTCGTTTCAGATGAATATTGGTAGTGTTGGGGATAATGTTCTCGATGATTCAGGGATATATGATGGTGGATGTTTTGAGATGGATCTTAGGTATGAGTGGGATGACCATGTATAGTCATTGCATTTGGTAACGGACGAAGCATGGGTTATGGAGTTCAGATGTTTGGTTCGACATGTGAAGATAATGATACTCTAATGGTGGAGATAATCATATCAATCCCAGGTGAATGACCTCTATGTAGGATGGGTCGTCAATGCAGTAAGACTGGTTAGTAGACAATCAAGGTGACCTCGGGGTACTAGTGTGCAGTAAGATTCACTAATATCCAATTCCTTGGATGATTCCATATTTGAAGTTTGGATATGGTGTTAAGTGGATTTAGTGCTTTTATATTAGGATGGGTGTAATGCCCCGACCCTAGATACCCAGAGTCGGTGCATTATTACGTAACATTGACATGATCACAAAGGATCAAGTCTCGAAAGACCGATTAGTTTAGTAGTCTTGGAAACACTAGATATATTCATAAGTCTTACATTACATCATAAGGTAAAAAAAACTACAACAACATCTTGTCTTCATATCCCCTCATACTATCCCTGCAGGTCATTAATAAATTACTTCTTCATAATCCTGGGAAAAATAAAACATTGAAAGGGGTGAGCTCAGATGCTCAGTAAGGATAATTTTATAGCAGAAGCTTTCATAGATAAGCATAAACACTTAAGGCAGTTTATAACTAAAACGAAAGCCTTTTAAACTTGAACTTCAGTATAAAATGGCAAAGATAAAATAAAATAATGCCATTTACTTACTCACATGGATATTCTACTATTTTAATGATCACATGCAATATCAATAACCACTTTCATAATGATGGAATGCATAATGCCAGACTACCATAACCACATAGCCAAGGCCTCGTGCCAAGACTACAAATAAGATTTTTCCAAGGCCTTGTGCCAAGACACTAGTTTGTCTCATGAGACCTACCGATGCATCGAGGAGCTATAGCAGGCTCCACCCGTCACTTATTAAGTCCAATGCATTCCTCATATGAACAGATTTAAACATAACATAAACATTCGTATTAAAACTCACATACAAAATGTCAATACTTTAACTACATCCACTGTCAAACATAACTCATTTGATACAATATGGAAGATTGTATTGTATCACATTAACCTCAATCAAGAATAATGAAGGATGTTGACATAGATGGAAATAATCATCAAAACTATTTGAGAGAAATATCCCCCTTTTTCCTAAAATCATTTTAAAAGTCACACTATTTGTCAAGAAGCCATTTAAAAATAGATTTTTGAATCAAAGTGTCCCATACCACTTTGAAACTTTCTAAAAGTAGTTTTAATTTTAAAACTTTAATGTCCATATAAATAAACCCTTAAAACCATTTTTAAAACATGGACATTAATGAGCATGATTTAGATGAATAAGTCTTTAAAACATTTAAAAATGGTATTTTAGTTAGAGATTCTAACCAAAAGAGAGACACTTGAATACAAATAATTTAGGTAATCAAAACTTTGTAATATCATGAGAATAAAAGGATTCATTATATACTATGTCAAAGTACATTATATACACCACATAAAAGTGATTTGGTGTATATCAACAAAGAAGTCTCAATGGAATGTAAATTGAGATGAAATCTCTCATAAAGGCTGTATCCTTAGGTTAAGGATAAATCAACGACATAGTTATGTGTGAAAAATATAAATACACTAAATATGATTGGATATTCAGTGTAAACCAATCAAAGGATATTCACACATAATCTTATAAAAACAACACCAATGAATTGGATGTTTAACTCAACAAATGGAGAGTGAGTTAAAATTACTCTTATCAAATTCATATCGATGACTTGAGAAATTATCAATTGAGTGATTATGTGTATCAAAAGTATACCCACAGAAAAGGGGAGTGGAAATTATGACATAAGAAAATGAATAGTTATTCCATACATAATCTCGGAGTAAAATAATCAATGAAGTTTGCGTAAAGCCGAATAAATGGAAATTGAAATTTCAAATTCCCTTATTGATTTGGTAACATAAAAAACATACACCCATGAAAGAAGGATCATAAAATGATGATGTAAATATACATGAATTAAAGTATATTACATAATGAATACAAACATGGGCAGTACACACACCACATGTAATAAATAAGTGGTGAACAATGGAATTCTCACAAAATTAAAAGTGAGATAAGAAACCCCTTACCTTGTACTTTTCCTTTGTTGGGGGTAGGTTAACCTCATGTATAATATTGAAATAATTGTTATTAAATTATTCATGAATCATATACATTAATATGATATCATATATGATCTTTTAACATTGCTTTGTTAATAATATCTTAGAATTATCGTCGTTTCGGGTGTTAACTTACACGTTTTCTTTTATATGTTTTGTTACATAATCCATGTTTGTCATGGATAGGTTGTATCTTAGTCATATCCATAATGATATAAAGTTCTTAAACATTACTTTTAAATCATCAAATGATAATTATACTTCAATGGATATGATGGAGAATGAATCTCATCGCGTTCGTGGAGACGGTAGTCCGTACGTACGCACGAGCGACAATATCATTCTTTTGATATTAAAATAATATATAATTGGATGGTATATCATATATAAAGAATCATTATTATGTTATATTTATTATTTAAATGAGTTACACATCATTATTATACCCACCCAAATAATAATATATTGAATAACAATTACACCACGACGTGGAGATGGTAAGCCGTACGTACGCACGTATGGTGACATGTTATTCAAAGGGTGGATAGAATACTGAATATGGTTGTACCATATTTATAATAAAATCACAGTATATATACGATACTGGATTTATTATTTTAGAATGGTAATAACAAAGAAAGAAGAAGTAGAAGAAGAAAGGAACTTGAAAAGGGGTGGTGAAAACATTACCTCTTCTTCGGGTTCTTCCTTTTGATTTGATAAAAAGGGCTCCTTAGGTTGGCTTTATGATCAAACTAAGGCCTCTAGGTTGTAGTGAGGGAAGTTTAGAGAGTATTTGGTCAGGGGTTGTCCAAACCAAATGGATTTGAAGGTGTGAAGAAATGAGAAGGAAGAGTGCCCTTTTATAAGAGGGGTGAGGGGCACCTTTGGAAAAGCTAGAAATATTAATTTATAATAAATTCATATTCGGTTTCTAATGGCTCCAAAGTTGATTATTCAAAGTTTAATGTGGGGATAGGTCGAAAAACATTCAAACAATATAATTTATACAGGTTTGGGTTACTATATTAACCTTATCTTTTAGTTTTAACTCTTAGTTAATTAGTTTGACATTTACCATGTCACTTTGTATTTTTATATTATATAGTTAATAAACTTACTATATACATCCAAGCGACCCCACAAGTGGTCCATTAATGATATATATATCATGATATAAGTCTCTTGTCCTAACCTTATATTTTTAGGATCTTTAATATCAATTAATAATATAATATTTGTTTTAAAAACTCTTTTATGTCAATTTTGACACTATTCAATAGTTGATTTTTGTGAAACTCATAATAGAACGACTACTTCGAAAAAAGTTAATTTAATAAATTATAATATGTCATATTATCCTAGAAAATTAGTGTAATTCATTAAAAGTCTTAAATTATATTTATTTAGGTATTTATAATATCAGTTATTTTAATTTTTCACTATTATGGTAATTACTGCATCATCATTGTGTCATAAATATATTAAATTATTTAATTTTTAAAAATTATAAATAAAATATAATTATGTAGGAAATCTTATTAGATTTCTAATTAATATTTACAATCGAATTTATCTTATTTATAACGCTATATTAAAAATGTTTTAGTAAATAAACTTTGATTTTAACTCTTTTAACTCTTCTTTGAATTAAATAATAATAAATGTCCTAATATAATCGAAGTGGACCTAAATGATAATATTTTATTCCTAAGGTTTTTTTTGGTCGCGATAAACTTGTCCAATAGAATTAGGACATGTGTTAGGGTAATATTAATATCTTTTTTACCCTTAATTACCCTATTTACTTTTAACCGTGGTAAATAAAAGTAAAAAGTTACTATTCACCAAAAATTATTTTCATCTTATTGAACCACATTTTACTTCTTGATATTAACCGTTTCTCTCGGATTTTCGAAATTCCATTCACAGAAGTGGTGAAATTAAGTTTTATGAAAAATTCAGTTTTTTTAACTACCACTTGGTAGTTTCACTAATCATCAAAAATTGAAGTTTTTCAGAACAATGCCAAAATTTCACCCTAAGCTATAATTGATATTTCAAATTCAAAAATTATGTATATTTTACAAAATTCTAAACATATAAGTTGCATTAATTAATTTTATAATTAATTCCCGTTGTCACAACAAATAGCGTGTTTTTAAGAAACAATATATATCAAAAGATTGACAATTGTTAGGTCCAATTTCAAAGTGAAATTAATTCTAATGAACACTATTGGATAAAATGGTAAAAATATATTCTAATTATACTTTAAAACCACTCAATAATATAATTTATCACTATAAATTATTTTGATTTAAAAAGTTGTTTTTAATTAAAATTTAGTAATTTTCACTATTCATCAAAATATAAGTGTTATCCGAAAAGTTCCAAAATTTCACCCTAGGATAAATTCGATATTCTGAATCCAAAAATGAAGTCCATTTTGAGAGATAGAATTTATAAAATTTCAAAAAGTAGGTATTACTATTCATAACGGCTAGTTTGATTGGTTGTGGTGTGTTAGAATCTCGAAGTTGCGTACAATGCACGCCATTGCATTATTCGAAGGGAAACGTACCGTGGAAGCTTGGGGTGTTACATTCTCCCCTCCTTCAATAAATTTCATCCTCGCAATTTTTAAAATTGTGCTTGGGAATATAATGGAAAGTCCCACATCGAAAAAAGAGTCAATAAAACTATAACTTTAAAAGAAAGAAAGAGAGGTATAAAGGTCAACCAAGATAACCCATACTCGGATTCCATGTAGGAAAACATGGATATGAATGATAAACTAAGTGTCAAGTTCTTATGGAGAGGGATAGAAATCATGATCAGGAGAAAGTTAACAATAAGAAAACCACAAACTTGTGTTGGGACAAATGATCATTAATCTCCTAGAAGGAAAAGTAAACGGACAACATTTTTTGTTTTAAGTTACATTACATAAGGATGAGGAATTCATTTATGATATTGACTATGAATATAAAGATATATATTACATTTTAAGTAGAGTTTCATTCTTTAATAAATTTCCACCACAAATCAATTTTTTTTAAACGATGAGTATTCAAGAAGACTTGGTCACACTGGAAGAGCTAGAATAAACTTCTATAGAATCACATGATCCACGCAGGATAAACTATATATTTACATTGTCTTTAGAGATTAATCAAAACCAAAATGGTTAGTACAAGATCTAATGATCCCCCAAAAAGATATTCCTTGAGAGAAATAAACACTAATCTTAATTTCCAAAATTAAACCAACAATACCCCAAAGTTAAATAAATACCATTCAATAATCAATTGTCCTTAGAATCCTTTAATATAATAAAAACTAATATTGAAAACCAAAAATTATTAAGAATGTAGTCTTCCACGTTAAATTGTATCTCCAAATGATATTAATTACTCTTAAAGTCACATACTTAAAAGTAATTAACCTAATCATTTCCATAAATAACCCAAATCATTATAAATCCACAATAAAAACATAGATAAAAATCCACCATTACTCCTCAAATGGAATCCCATACTACTCTATTTTCCTTTGGCATATAGTGTTCTCAACAAAGTGAACAACTTCCAAAATAACATTTATCAATTAATCACCAAATCTTTTTCCTATACTAAGGGTATTCATTTGATAAGACATAAGATCCCAAATCAAATTATTATTGATAAATAAAATCATTTAACTAAAAATAATAGTCACACTAACCAGGGACTTCATGTAGTCCAGTGGTAGGCGACAAATCCCAATCGCACTTTGGTTGTGGGTTCGATTCCCACAGCTTTGTCCGATGCGACGGGTTGTCACACGGTCTACGTGTTGTCCTTTTTCAAAAACTATATTTTATAACATTACCAAAATGAGATAAATTCCTCAAAATAACCATAACATAATTTAACCACAAATGTTATCTCATACCTTGCATTTTCATCCCAAATTATAATAATTTGTAATTTCCTCAAACCCAATGATCATATAAAACCAAATGGTTAATTATAACTATATCCACAAGAGAAAAGATAATTCTTCCATAAATATCATTCTCACATGGTAAACGTTAGGGTTACAAATACAAGATAAAATTATTCCAAAGTAAACCCTTCAACAAGGATCACTAATAATTTTTAAACATTTATCCAACCATTTATTTCCACATAGCTTCTTCTCTGACCAAGAAAATACCCTATAGAATAGGACATTCACTCGAGTAATGGCCAGGTCCCCTACATTTACGGCAAAGGAATGTAAATGGATTCTTGGGACCATTTTTATCTTCTTCCATAGTACTCTTCATTTTTCTTCGGCAATTCTTCACTTTATGTCCTTCCTTCCCGCACGTAAAGCATTTCTTTGTCCCATTGAGACACTTTCCTGGGTGTCTCCTTCCACATTTCCTGCATGATGGAAATTGAGGATTTCTTTCTCCATGGTCTCCACTACTGGAGCTCTTATCATTCATCACCTTTCTCTTCTTTGTTTAGTCCGGTAATTGGTTAATATATATATTGTTGATCATATTTTTGGAAAATTAATTTGGCATAAAGATGATATCTTTTACTCCTATCAACATTTCATTTTGTTTCTCATTGTCTCCACTGTTCCCACATTGTACATCATTCTCAAAGTCACTATGACTTCCTTGGAATCCAGCCATTAACTAAAACCAAAAAGTATTGTGTGAGTAATAGTAGTCCTACAATCATTTAGAGATTAACATGTCACCATATTATCAATTTGAAACACATTAGGATTAACCAAGGTCATTTACTCTAATCTTATATTTATAATTCTTTAAATCGGTTTGTATAGAAAATGTAAATAATCCTAAGCATATCCCCCGGGAGTGTCGTAACCAAGAGTGCAGCAAGGCCCGTTGTCGTGCACCAATTCCCGTTCGAGTCTAGCTCAAAGCTGTGTTTTCGGGTTTTACCCCTAGGTACATCTGTCCCAGAGCCGCCTCTACCTTCTTGTATCCAGACCGGGATGTATTGCTCGGAAAACTCACAAAATCTCTACAATACCAAAATTCTAGGAAGTTATTCTATACTAATCCTCAAAGTTCATCTTAGGTCTATGTGCTCTAATCAGAGTTTATCTAAATATAGCTTCCAAGGTTTGTACTAAACTTCCTCTGATACCAACTGTAACGCCCCGACCCTAGATACCTAGAGTCGGTGCATTATTACATAACATTGGCATGATCACAAAGGATCAAGTCTCGAAAGACCGATTAGTTTAGTAGTCTTGGAAACACTAGATATATTCATAAGTCTTACATTACATCATAAGGTAAAAAAAACTACAACGACATCTTGTCTTAATATCCCCTCATACTATCCCTGCAGGTCATTCATAAATTAATTCTTCATAATCCTGGGAAAAATAAAACATTCAAAGGGGTGAGCTCAGAAGCTCAGTAAGGATAACATTATAGCAGAATCTTTCATAGATAAGTATAAACACTTAAGGCAGTTTATAACTAAAACAAAAGCCTTTTAAACTTGAACTTCAGCATAAAATGGCAAATATAAAATAAAATAATTCCATTTAATTACTCACATGGATATTCTACTAGTCGAATGATCACATGCAATATCAATAATCACTTTCATAATGATGGATGCATAATGCCAGACTATCATAACCTCATAGCCAAGGCCTCGTGCCAAGACTACAAATAAGATTTTTCCAAGGCCTTGTGCCAAGACACTAGTTTGTCTCATGAGACCTACCGATGCATCGAGAAGCTATAGCAGGCTCCACCCGCCACTTATTAAGTCCAATGCATTCCTCATATGAACAGGTTTAAACATAACATAAACATTCGTATTAAAACTAGCATACGAAATGTCAATACTTTAACTACAAACCATGAATGGTATAAAAATAGTACATCCATAGTCAAACATAACTCATTTTATACAATATGGAAGATTGTATTGTATCACATTAACCTCAATCAAGAATAATGAAGGATGATGACATAGATGAAAATAATCATCAAAACTATTTGAGGGAAATATCCCCCTTTTTCTTGAAATCATTTTAAAAGTCACACTATTTGTCAAGAAGCCATTTAAAAATAGATTTTTGAATCAAATTGTCCCATACCACTTTGAAGCTTTCTAAAAGGAGTTTTAATTTTAAAAATTTAATGTCCATATAAATAAATCCTTAAAACCATTTTTAAAACATGGACATTAATGAGCATGATTTAGATGAATAAGTCTTTAAAACATTTAAAAATGGTATTTTAGTTAGAGATTCTAACCAAAAGAGAGACACTTGAATACAAATAATTGAGGTAATCAAAACTTTGTAATATCATGAGAATAAAAGGATTCATGATATACTATGTCAAGGTACATTATATACACCACATAAAAGTGATTTGGTGTATATCAACAAAGAAGTCTCAATGGAATGTAAATTGAGATGAAATCTCTCATAAAGGCTGTATCCTTAGGTTAAGGATAAATCAACGACATAGTTATGTGTGAAAAATATAAATAAACTAAATATGATTGGATATTCAGTGTAAATAAATCAAAGGATATTCACACATAATCTTATAAAAACAACACCAATGAATTGGATGTTTAACTCAACAAATGGAGAGTGAGTTAAAATTACTCTTATCAAATTCATATCGATGACTTGAGAAATTATCAATTGAGTGATTATGTGTATCAAAAGTATATCCACATAAAAGGGGAGTGGAAATTATGACATAAGCAAATGAATAGTTATTCCATACATAATCTCGGAGTAAAATAATCAATGAAGTTTGCGTAAAGCCGAATAAATGGAAATTGAAATTTCAAATTCCCTTATTGATTTGGTAACATACAAAACATACACCCATGAAAGAAGGATCATAAAATGATGATGTAAATATACATTAATTAAAGTATATTACACAATGAATACAAACATGGGCAGTACACACACCACATGTAATAAATAAGTGGTGAACAATTGAATTCTCACGGAATTAAAAGTGAGATAAGAAACCCCTTACCTTGTACTTTTCCTTGGTTGGGGGTAGGTTAACCTCCTGTATAATGTTGAAATAATTGTTATTAAATTATTCATGAATCATATACATTAATATGATATCATATATGATCTTTTAACATTGATTTGTTAATAATATCTTATAATTTTCGTCGTTTCGGGTGTTAACTTACTCGTTTTCTTTTATATGTTTTGTTACATAAGCCATGTTTGTCATGGATAGGTTGTATCTTATTCATATCCATAATTATATAAAGTTCTTAAACATTATTTTTAAATCATCAAATGATAATTATACTTGAATGGATATGATGGAGAATGAATCTCATCGCGTTCGTGGAGACGGTAGTCCGTACGTACGCACGAGCGACAATATCATTCTTTTGATATTAAAATAATATATAATTGGATGGTATATCATATATACAGAATAATTATTACGTTATATTTATTATTTAAATAAGTTACACATCATTATTATACCCACCCAAATAATAATATATTGAATAACAATTACACCATGACGTGGAGACGGTAAGCGGTACGTACGCACGTATGGTGACATATTATTCAAAGGGTGGATAGAATAGTGAATATGGTTGTACCATATTTATAAAAACATCAAAGTATATATAAGATACTGGAGTTATTATTTTAGAATGGTAATAACAAAGAAAGAAGAAGTGGAAGAAGAAAGGAACTTGAAAAGGGGTGGTGAAAACATTACCTCTTCTTCGGGTTCTTCCTTTTGATTTGATCAAAAGGGATCCTTAGGTTGGCTTTGTGATCAAACTAAGGACTCTAAGTTGTAGTGAGGGAAGTTGAGAGAGTATTTGGTCAGGGGTTGGCCGAACCAAAAGGTTTTGAAGGTGTGAAGAAATGAGAAGGATGAGTTCCCTTTTATAAGATGGGTGAGGGGCACCTTTGGAAAAGCTAGAAATATTAATTTATAATAAATTCATATTCGATTTCTAATGGCTCCAAAGTTGATTATTCAAAGGCTAAGGTGGGGATAGGTCCAAAACCATTCAACCAATAGAATTTATACAGGTTTGGGTTACTATATTAACCTTATCTTTTAGTTTTAACTCTTAGTTAATTAGTTTGACATTTACCATGTCACTTTGTATTTTTATATTATATAGTTAATAAACTTACTATATACATCCAAGCGACCCCCAAGTGGCCCATTAATGATATATCTATCATGATATAAGTCTCTTGTCCTAACCTTAGATTTTTAGGAATTTAATATCAATTAATAATATAATATTTGTTTTAAAAACTCTTTTATGTCAATTTTGACACTATTCAATAGTTGATTTTTGTGAAACTCATAACAGAATGATTACTTCGACAAAAGTTAATTTAATCAATCATAATATGTCATATTATACTTGAAAATTAGTTTAATTCATTAAAAGTCTTAAATTATATTTATTTGGGTATTTATAATCTCAATTATTTTAATTTTTCACTATTATGGTAATTACTGCATCATCATTGTGTCATAAATATATTAAATTATTTAATGTTTAAAAATTATAAATAAAATATCATTATGTAGTAAATATTATTAGCTTTATAATTAATATTTACAATCAAATTTATCTTATTTAGAACGCTATATTAAAAATGTTTTAGTAAATAAACATTGATTTTAACTCTTTTAACTCTTCTTTGAATTAAATAATAATAAATGTCCTAATATAATCCAAGTGGACCTAAATGATAATATTTTATTCCTAAGTTTGTTTTTTGGTTGAGATACACTTGTCCAATAGAATTAGGACATGTGTTAGGGTAATATTAATATCATTTTTACCCTTAATTACCCAATTTACTTTTAATCGTGGTAAATAAAAGTAAAAAGTTACTATTCACTAAAAATTATTTTCATCTCATTGAACCACATTTTACTTTTTGATATTAACCATGTCTCTCGGATTTTCGAAATTCCATTCACAGAAGCGGTAAAATTAAGTTTTATGAAAAATTCAGTTTTTTTAACTACCACTTAGTAGTTTCACTATTCATAAAAATTGAAGTTTTTCAGAATAGTGCCAAAATTTCACCCTAAGCTATAATTGATATTCCAAATTCAAAAATTTTGTCTATTTTACAAAATTCTAAACATATAAGTTTCATTAATTAATTTTATAATTAATTCCCGCTGTCACAACAAATAACGTGTTTTTAAGAAACAATATATATCAAAAGATTGACAATTGTTTAGGTCCAATTTCAAAGTGAAATTAATTCTAATGAAAACCATTGGATAAAATGGTAAAAATATATTCTAATTATACTTTAAAACCACTCAATAATATAATTTATCACTATAAATTATTTTGATTTAAAAAGTTGTTTTTAATTAAAATTTAGTAATTTTCACTATTCATCAAAATATAAGTGTTATCTAAAAAGTTCCAAAATTTCACCCTAGGATAAATTCGATATTACGAATCCAAAAATGAATTCCATTTTGAGAGATAGAATTTATAAAATTTCAAAAAGTAGGTATTACTATTCATAACGGCTAGTTTGATTGGTTGTGGTGTGTTCGAATCTCGAAGTTGCATACAATGCACGCCATTGCATTATTCGAAGGGAAACGTACCGTGGAAGCGTGTGGTGTTACATTCTCCCCTCCTTCAATAAATTTCATCCTCACAATTTTTAAAATTGTGCTTGGGAATATAATGGAAAGTCCCACATCGAAAAAAGAGTCAATAAAACTATCACTTTAAAAGAAAGAAAGAGAGGTATAAAGGTCAACCAAGATAACCCATAATCGGATTCCATGTATGAAAACATGGATATGGATGATAAACTAAGTGTCAAGTTCTGATGGAGAGGGATAGAAATCATGATTTGGAGAAAGTTAACAATAAGAAAACCACAAACTTGTGTTGGGACAAACGATCATTAATCTCCTAGAAGGAAAAGTAAATGGATAACATTTTTTGTTTTAAGTTACATTACATAAGGATGAGGAATTCATTTATGATATTGACTATGAATATAAAGATATATACTTACTTTTTAAGTAGAGTTTCATTCTTTAATAAATTTCCACCACAAATCAATTTTTTTTAAACGATGAGAATTCAAGAAGACTTGGTCACACTGGAAGAGCTAGAATAAACTTATATAGAATCACATGATCCATGCAGGATAAACTATATATTTACATTGTCTTTAGATATTAATCAAAACCAAAATGGTTAGTACAAGATCTAATGATCCCCCAAAAGGATATTCCTTGAGAGAAATAAACACTAATCTTAATTTCCAAAATTAAACCAACAATACCCCAAAGTTAAATAAATACCATTCAATAATCAATTGTCCTTAGAATCCTTTAATATAATAAAAACTAATATTGAAAACCAAAACTTATTAAGAATGTAGTCTTCCACGTTAAATTCTATCTCCAAATGACATTAATTACTCTTAAAGTCACATACTTAAAAGTAATTAACCTAATCATTTCCATAAATAACCCAAATCATTATAAATCCACAATAAAAACATAGATAAAAATCCACCATTACTCCTCAAATGAAATCCCATACTACTCTATTTTCCTTTGGCATATAGTGTTCTCAACAAAGCGAACAACTTCCAAAATAACATTTATCACTTAATCACCAAATCATTTTCCTATACTAAGGGTATTCATTTGATAAGACATAAGATCTCAAATAAAATTATTATTGATCAATAAAATCATTTAACTAAAAATAATAGTCACACTAACCAGGGACTTCACGTAGTCCAGTGGTAGGTGATAAATCCCAATCGCACTTTGGTTGTGGGTTCGATTCCCACAGCTTTGTCCGACACGACGGGTTGTCACAGGGTCTATGTGTTGTCCTTTTTCAAAAACTATATTTTATAACATTACCAAAATGAGATAAATTCCTCAAAATAACCATAACATAATTTAACCACAAATGTTATCTCATACCTTGCATTTTCATCCCAAATTATAATAATTTGTAATTTCCTCAAACCCAATGATCATATAAAACCAAATGGTTATTTATAACTATATCCACAAGAGAAAAGATAATTCTTCCATAAATTTCATTCTCACATGGCAAACGTTAGGGTTAAAAATACAAGAGAAAATTATTCCAAAGTAAACCCTTCAACAAGGATCACTAATAATTTTTAAGCATTTATCCAACCATTTATTTCCACATAGCTTCTTCTCTGACCAAGAAAATATACTATAGAATAGGACATTCACTCGGGTAATGGCCAGGTCCCCTACATTTACGGCAAAGGACTGTAAATGGATTCTTGGGACCATTTTTATCTTCTTCCATAGTACTCTTCATTTTTCTTCGGAAATTCTTCACTTTATGTCCTTCCTTCCCGCACGTAAAGCATTTCTTTGTCCCATTGAGACACTTTCCTGGGTGTCTCCTTCCACATTTCCTGCATGATGGAAATTGAGGATTTCTTTCTCCATGGTCTCCACTACTGGAGCTCTTATCATTCACCACCTTTCTCTTCTTTGTTGAGTCCGGTAATTGGTTAATATATATATTGTTGATCATATTTTTGGAAAATTTATTTGGCATAAAGATGATATCTTTTACACCTATCAACATTCCATTTTGTTGCTCATTGTCACCACCGTTCCCACCTTGTACATCATTCTCAAAGTCACTATGACTTCCTTGGAATCCATCCATTGACTAAAACCAGAAAGTATTGTGTGAGTAATAGTAGTCATACAATCATTTAGAGATTAACATGTCACCATATTCTCAATTTGAAACACATTAGGATTAACCAAGGTCATTTACTCTCATATTATATATATAATACTTTAAATCAGTTTGTAAAGAAAATGTAAATTATCCTAAGAATGTCCCCCAGGAGTGTCGTAACCAAGAGTGCAGCAATGCCCGTTGTCGTGCACCAGTTCCCGTTCGAGTCTAGCTCAAAGCTGTGTTTTCAGGTTTTACCCCTAGGTACATCTGTGCCAGAGCCGCCTCTACCTGCTCGTATCCAGACAGGGATGTATTGCTCGGAAAACTCACAAAATCTCTACAATACCAAAATTCTAGGAAGTTATTCTATACTAATCCTCAAAGTTCATCTTAGGTTTACGTGCTCTAATCAGAGTTTTTCTAAACCTAGCTTCTAAGGTTTGTACTAAACTTCCTCTGATACCAACTGTAATGCCCCGACCCTAGATACCCAGAGTCGGTGCATTATTATGTAACATTGGCATGATCACAAAGGATCAAGTCTCGAAAGACCGATTAGTTTAGTAGTCTTGGAAACACTAGATATATTCATAAGTCTTATATTACATTATAAGGTAAAAAAACTACAACAACATCTTGTATTCATATCCCCTCATACTATCCCTGCAGGTCATTCATAAATTACTTCTTCATAATCCTGGGAAAAATAAAACATTGAAAGGGGTGAGCTCAGATGCTCAGTAAGGATAACATTATAACAGAAGCTTTCATAGATAAGCATAAACACTTAAGGCAGTTTATAACTAAAACGAAAGCCTTTTAAAATTGAACTTCAGCATAAAATGGCAAAGATAAAATAAAATAATGCCATTTACTTACTCACATGGATATTATACTAGTCGAATGATCACATGATATATCAATAACCACTTTCATAATGATGGAATGCATAATGCCAGACTATCATAACCACATATCCAAGGCCTCGCGCCAAGACTATAAATAAGATTTTTCCAAGTCCTTGTGCCAAGACACTAGTTTGTCTCATGAGACCTACCGATGCATCGAGGAGCTATAGCGGGCTCCACCCATCACTTATTAAGTCCAATGCATTCCTCATATGAACAGGTTTAAACATAACATAAACATTCGTATTAAAACTAGCATACGAAATGTCAATACTTTAACTACAAACCATGAATGGTATAAAAATAGCACATCCAAAGTCAAACATAACTCATTTGATACAATATGGAAGATTGTATTGTATTACATTAACCTCAATCAAGAATAATGAAGGATGTTGACATAGATGAAAATAACCATCAAAACTATTTCAGAGAAATATCCCCCTTTTTCTTGAAATCATTTTAAAAGTCACACTATTTGTCAAGAAGCCATTTAAAAATAGATTTTTGAATCAAAGTGTCCCATACCACTTTGAAACTTTTTAAAAGGAGTTTTAATTTTAAAACTTTAATGTACATATAAATAAATCCTTAAAACCATTTTTAAGACATGTACATTAATGAGCAAGATTTATATGAATAAGTATTTAAAACATTTAAAAATGGTATTTTAGTTAGAGATTCTAACCAAAAGAGAGACACTTGAAAACAAATAATTTAGGTAATCAAAACTTTCTAATATCATGAGAATAAAATTATTCATGATATACTATGTCAAATTACATTATATACACCACATAAAAGTTATTTGGTGTATATCAACAAATAAGTCTCAATGGAATGTAAATTGAGATGAAATCTCTCATAAAGGCCGTATCCTTAGGTTAAGGATAAATCAACGACATAGTTATGTGTGAAAAATATAAATACACTAAATATGATTGGATATTCAGTGTAAATCAATCAAAGGATATTCACACATAATCTTATAAAAACAACACTAATGAATTGGATGTTTAACTCAACAAATGGAGAGTGAGTTAAAATTACTCTTATCAAATTCATATCGATGACTTGAGAAATTATCAATTGAGTGATTATGTGTATCAAAAGTATACCCACAGAAAAGTGGAGTGGAAATTATGACATAAGAAAATGAATAGTTATTCCATACATAATCTCGGAGTAAAATAATCAATGAAGTTTGCGTAAAGCCGAATAAATGGAAATTTAAATTTCAAATTCCCTTATTGATTTGGTAACATACAAAACATACACCCATGAAAGAAGGATCATAAAATGATGATGCAAATATACATGAATTAAAGTATATTACACAATGAATACAAACATGGGCAGTACACACACCACATGTAATAAATAAGTGGTGAACAATGGAATTCTCACGGAATTAAAAGTGAGATAAGAAACCCCTTACCTTGTACTTTTCCTTGGTTGGGGGTAGGTTAACCTCCTGTATAATGTTGAAATAATTTTTATTAAATTATTCATGAATCATATACATTAATATGATATCATATATGATCTTTTAACATTGCTTTGTTAATAATATCTTAGAATTATCGTCGTTTCAAGTGTTAACTTTCTGATTTTCTTTTATATGTTTTGTTACATAAGCCATGTTTGTCATGGATAGGTTGTATCTTATTCATATCCATAATGATATAAAGTTCTTAAACATTATTTTTAAATAATAAAATGATAATTATACTTGAATGGATATGATGGAGAATGAATCTCATCACATTTGTGGAGATGGTAGTCCGTACGTACGCACGAGCGACAATATCATTATTTTGATATTAAAATAATATATAATTGGATGGTATATCATATATAAAAAATAATTATTATGTTATATTTATTATTTAAATGAGTTACACATCATTATTATACCCACCCAAATAATAATATATTGAATAACAATTACACCACGACGTGGAGAGGGTAAGCCGGACGTACGCACGTATGGTGACATGTTATTCAAAGGGTGGATAGAATACTGAATATGGTTGTACCATATTTATAATAACATCACAGTATATATAAGATACTGGAGTTATTATTTTATAATGGTAATAACAAAGAAAGAAGAAGTGGAAGAATAAATGAACTTGAAAAGGGGTGGTGAAAACATTACCTCTTCTTCGGGTTCTTCCTTTTGATTTGATCAAAAGGGCTCCTTAGGTTGGCTTTCTGATCAAAATAAGGCCTCTACGTTGTAGTGAGGGAAGTTGAGAGAGTATTTGGGCAGGGGTTGGCCGAACAAAAAGGCTTTGAATGTGTGAATAAATGAGAAGGAAGAGTGCCCTTTTATAAGAGGGGTGAGGGGCACCTTTGGAAAAGCTAGAAATATTAATTTATAATAAATTCATATTCGGTTTCTAGTGGCTCAAAAGTTGATTATTCAAAGTTTAAGGTGGGGATAGGTCGAAAACCATTCAACCAATAGAATTTATACAGGTTTGGGTTACTATATTAACCTTATCTTTTAGTTTTAACTCTTAGTTAATTAGTTTGACATTTACCATGTCACTTTGTATTTTTATATTATATAGTTAATAAACTTACTATATACATCCAATCGACCCCCAAGTGGTCCATTAATGATATACCTATCATGATATAAGTCTCTTGGTCTAACCTTAGATTTTTAGTAATTTAATATCAATTAATAATATAATATTTGTTTTAAAAACTCTTTTATGTCAATTTTGACACTATTCAATAGTTGATTTTTGTGAAACTCATAACAGAATGATTACTTCTAACAAAGTTAATTAAATCAATCATAATATTTCATATTATCCTATAAAATTAGTTTAATTCATTAAAAGTCTTAAATTATATTTATTTGGGTATTTATAATATCAATTATTTTAATTGTTCACTATTATGGTAATTACTGCATCATCATTGTGTCATAAATATATTAAATTATTTAATGTTTAAAAATTATAAATAAAATATCATTATGCATTAAATCTTATTATCTTTCTAATTAATATTTACAATCAAATTTATCTTATTTATCACCCTATATTAAAAATGTTTTAGTAAATAAACTTTGATTTTAACTCTTTTAACTCTTCTTTGAATTAAATAATAATAAATATCCTAATATAATCCAAGTGGACCTAAATGATAATATTTTATTCATAAGGTTGTTTTTGGTCGAGATACACTTGTCCAATAGAATTAGGACATGTGTTAGGGTAATATTAATATCATTTTTACCCTTAATTTCCCTATTTACTTTTAACCGTGGTAAATAAAAGCAAAAAGTTACTATTCACCAAAAATTATTTTAATCTCATTGAATCAAATTTTACTTCTTGATATTAACCTTGTCTCTCGGATTTTCGAAATTCCATTCACAGAAGCGGTAAAATTAAGTTTTATGAAAAATTCAGTTTTTTTAACTACCACTTAGTAGTTTCACTATTCATCAAAAATTGAAGTTTTTCAGAACAATGCCAAAATTTTACCCTAAGCTATAATTGATATTCCAAATTCAAAAATGATGTCTATTTTACAAAATTATAAACATATAAGTTGCATTAATTAATTTTATAATTAATTCCCGTTGTCACAACAAATAGCATGTTTTTAAGAAACAATATATATCAAAAGATTGACAATTGTTTAGGTCAAATTTCAAAGTGAAATTAATTATAATGAACACCATTGGATAAAATGGTAAAAATATATTCTAATTATACTTTAAAACCACTCAATAATATAATTTATCACTATAAATTATTTTGATTTAAAAAGTTGTTTTTAATTAAAATTTAGTAATTTTCACTATTTATCAAAATATAAGTGTTATCCGAAAAGTTCCAAAATTTCACCCTAGGATAAATTTGATATTCCGAATCCAAAAATGAAGTCCATTTTGAGAGATAGAATTTACAAAATTTCAAAAAGTAGGTATTACTATTCATAACGGCTAGTTTGATTGGTTGTGGTGTGTTAGAATCTCGAAGTTGCGTACAATGCATGCCATTGCATTATTCGAAGGGAAACGTACTGTGGAAGCTTGGGGTGTTACACTTGGGGAGGTTGTATTGTGACCAGGGGTGATTTGTGGGGTGATCCATGATTTTTTACCTGATTCAAGAAGTGAACTATAGTTTGTAACGTGATTCAGGGGGTGAATCGTAACATCCCAAATTAAACCACCAAGTCTGAGTTTGAATGCCACAAGATCTCATGTGTGAATCCCTATACGTAAGATATTTCTGAATAGAAGTTATAATATAAAACCTTCAATGGGGATACTATACCCTTAGTATCATCTAATAGGATAAATAATAAATAATAATATAATTAACAATCAAACTAAAATATGAAAACTGGAAGATGAAATGTCATATAATAAAATCATCTCCAAATGTGGAAAGCATTTCCAGTCTAATAATCATATAAATAAATAAATATACAAATTGTGGGGTCTTGGTCTTTCCCAAATTTACCCAAGATTTTAGGTTTAAGCGGTCGCTTGTAGTTTAGTTTGGGTTGTCGAATCCTCAGAGACCTAAGAAGTAACTTACAGACACGTACATTCTACGGATTGTTTTTTGGATATGAAGTGGCCGACTTAGGTTTATTTTAGTTCAGTTTAAGTGAACTCTAATAGACTTAAGTAAATTCAATTTTAAATAATGATTTGATCATAGGTTATCACTTGGGCTGGATTGGATGCATTCCTTTTTCAACTATTTCAATTTATTATATTTGAGATGAGTTCATTTAACAAGATCAAACAACATCACCACTTACTAGTTTAATGGATACACACCCTAATACTAATCACCTATACACTTGAAGGATAAATGTTTTGAGCACTCCAAGGTAAAGATTTGTATTAGTACTTGAAGTGTGTGGCCTTAAATTCATTAAGGATGAAAGTGTTTAAAGATCATCAATCAAAATTCTCAATTAAAAGAAGTGATTAGACATTAATAGAGTGAGAAATAAAATACAATACAGACCCTTGATACTTCCTTGGATAAACCCATAAGTGGTCTATCCCTCCATTGATTCTATGGTTTCAATGGAAGCGGGAAGTAGACTCATGAGGCAGGAATTGGAGAAGTAAAAAAAAGATAATGAAATAACAATCACTCCACCGTTGTGTGCTAATTTCACAAGGTTTGGTGTGAATAAATTCACACCTTGATCCAATGGTATCAACGTGATATGAAGAATAACATAATAATAGGATAAAAATAAATTTTATTAAGAAACTAAGGTGAATTGAACAACTTACATGAGAAAGACAAACTCAAGGCAACAAAATCGTAGCATAACATTACAATTAAACAAAGCACCAAAGATGATCAAATACTCCATCAACACTACCTTAAATAGGAATTTAGGATGTCTCAGGTCTATCCAAAAATAGTACAAGTATTCCTACTTGATTATGGTATTCCTAGGGTGGTGGAAAGTTTGTGGAAATTAGACTTTTCCACCCTTGACCCGAAGTGGCATCTAGCTTGCATATACTGAATAGATCTGCCTAAATGACCTTCTATATGGATGAATTTGAGTGGTAAATATAATAATAAATTGGAGATCAAGATTTATAATAAAATCATGTAAACTTTTAGCCAAAATAGAATTATGTTTTGTGAGATATTTTTGAAATGGTTGGATGCTTTTCTAAGCCGCAGAATCTGGCCCATAATTTTATCTCCAACTTGGGCCACCTGAAAATCCATTAAAACATCCGAATTATCTCATGTCACTGTTGGATGAAATGTTAACCATGATTTCCTATATCTTTATTTATATTTTTTTGATTCATTGTGCTTGGATCTTGGCTGATACAATATTTTTATTAGGTTGCTTTCCAGTTTACATTGCCCATAATGTGTTGTCATGAAATCCCATTTTGGCGGTCTTCCAATGTGAATCTTCAAGTAATAAAAAATCATGAATTATTCCTTATATAATGGTAGACTTGAAAATAAAACATAAAAATAAAATCAGTACCATTTTGTATTTTTGGACGTGTTCAAATATGTACCAAGTAATAGTGCACTTTAACGATGAATTAAAATCATAATGTGCAATAATGTTCAAATTGTAAAATGCACTAAAAATGGTGTTGATGAATAATTAAGATCATAACTATTATATATATTAACAATGAATATTATCCTTATTCAGTGGCTAATCACATCCCCGAACTTGAGTTTTTCTAGTCCCGAGCAAAATATATCTCAAAAATATGAAATTCGAATTCCCTTTTCCAAAAATATTTTAATACAAAATAATCACCAAAAACCCTTATACCAAAAAATTATGAAGCCCATAAAAATATTTTAATACAAGATATTTTCATAAGCATATCCCAATCCCAAGCCCAGTCCTTTTTTAAAATTCATAGCCATATTTCATCCAATATCAATTAAGCATGATGATGTGTTGTGCATCACAATAGATACGAGGGTTCATCTTTATTCAAGGGGGAAATGATTAAAGCGCTAGGTGGAATAATATTTAAATATAAAGATGAGTATTCAATTTTTTTTTTCATTTTATAATTTTTTTGTTTTTGTTTTTGTTTTTTTCAAATTTTACATGGTAATTGAAATTGCACTCAATAGAGTCAACCCATGTAGCAAGACTTTGCTGATGATTCCCATGATCAATGACCTTAGGGTACCAAGTGAAGCCCACATACTTGGGCATCATATCGAGTTAACTCAGTCAAAAACAAAGTTAAATTACCACAAATAGAGATAAAATTACTAACTCTGGGCTAGACAACTATGGAGTCACGATCCCCATGTGCTAAAATCCACGCATTAGGTCATTTAATTGCTCTACACACGAATTTATTGCTTTTATTTTTTATTTTTTATTGAATACTCATATTAAAACTAAAATGATCACAAAAAATATTCCATTTATTTGGGGAAGCCCATGAACTCAAACTAATACCCTATTATCCAAAGGACGTGCATTGTGTTTTTTTGGATGATAATATAAATGATGAAATATCACATTAAACAACCACACTTTTCAAAATCTATTCTCATGAAATTATACATGGATTAAAATAAGAATCAGGGCATGCTAAATTATTTTATATTCAGTTTCAAAGTGTGAAATTTGTATTATGATGTTCAAGGTTAATTTTTTTCCTTCCACACATTTTTTTATCCACACAAAATTATTATTTTTCCATTCTTTTCAGCCCCCCAGCTTAGAATAACACTGTCCACAATATTTAAAAAAAAATAAAAATTAGAAGGGGGTAGAGGAGAGGAGTTCAAAGAGGACATTGAAAATGATAATAATGGAATGAAATCACCTGGTGGTTGAAGTTGACATTCGTGTTGCTCCAATTTAGTCCTTTGATATCCATGTCTCTCACAGAGTTCTATAGTGGAACAAGAAAAAAAACAATATATATATATATATATATATATATTTATAAAAAAAGTAAAATATAAATATATATACAAAAATTATAGAAAAATGAAGCAATATAAGCCGTAGGTCAGTGGGAAGTGCATGCCCCTATCTCCCTTCAGTCCTAGGTTTGAGTCCCCGTGGCTTCATCAGTTATGACGAGGTTTTCCACATGACCTAGGATGTGTACTGTTAATTTTTTTAATAATTTTTTTATATTTTTCTTTTAACCTATAAACACGTAAAAATAAAATAAAATAAACTGATGATACATTGTCTTCTTTTTAAATTTATGGGTAAGATATTTCTCAAGGATCACACCACGTGACATGGATGAATACGGTGCTCCCCTTTTATACCCATCCATACTCATAATAGAAGAACATGTCAATAGTCTAAGGTACTATCATATTTAGAGTTTATTGGTTAAGTCATTTTAAAAAAAAATCAAAATGTTTCATTAATACTATTTAAAAAAATGATTCACAATTATTGGAAACATGAAAACCATGGGTTTCCCCCCATGCAACGCTTTTGTTTAACGTCGCTAGCCTTACATGGATCCTAAATCTATCAATTTTTTCCTGGTTCATAAGTTGGATTAGTTAACTCAACCTCTCTTTCATATTTATTGAATGATTTAATAAATGGTTTTAACCTATGACCATTGACATTGAAAATTTGATCACTTATGAGATCCCAAATCTCTACTTCCCCATGGGGGTACACATGATGCACTATGAATTAACCTGACCATCTAGACCTTAACTTTCCTGGGTATAAATGAAGTTTTGAACTATACAAGAGCACAAATTTTCCCAATTCAAATTGTTTAACTTTGAGTTTCTTAAATTGGTAGGCTTGAACTCTAGCTTTATTTATCCTTGAATTTTCATAAGCCTCCATTATAAGTTCCTCAAGTTCATTAATATCTAATTTCCTCTCTTCTTCAGCCAAAGAAATGTCAAAAATCATTTTTTTGATTGCCCGAAATGCCTTATTCTCAATTTCAAAAGGCAAATGGCATGTTTTTCCATAAACCAACCTATATTGTGACATGCCTAGGATGGGTTTGAATGCTTTACAATATTCCCAAAGGGCATCCAAGAGTTTCTCAGACCAATATTTCCTAGAGGGATTGACAATTTTTTAATAATTTTCCTAGTCTCCCCATTCGCTAACTCAGCTTGATCATTGGTTTGAGGATGGTATGCAATGGAAAATTTATGAGAAATCCCATACTTAGACATGAGTGAAGAGAATGGGAGGTTGCAGAAATGAGTTACTCAATCACTGATTATAGTCCTAGGAATTCCAAATCGAGAAAATATGTTCTCTTTTAGAAATCAGATCACAACATGATGGTCATTAGACTTGGTGGGAATGGACTCAACACATTTCGAGACATACTCAATAGTTAAGAGTATGTAGAGGTATCCCATAGAGTTTGGGAAGGGTCCTATGAAATCAATTCCCCAACAATTAAATATTTCGGTGACCAAAATGGGAGTGAGGGGCATTTGATTCCTTTTGGTAATGGATCCTAATTGTTGACATTGAAGGCAACTTTTTCAGAATTAGAAGGAATCCTTAGTGAGGTTAGGACATTAGAAACCAATTTAGAGGCCTTTTTAGTGGTTTTCTTTGTGCAAAAGTGGCCTCCATATGCCTCTCCATGAAATTTTTTTAGAATGGACTCTTTCTCAAACTCGGGAACACATATCCTAATGATTTTATTGGGAAAGAACTTGAAGAGGTAAGGATCATCAAACAAATAGTGTTTGACATCAGAAAGGAATATCCTCTTAGCTTGGGTCCCTAGGAATTTTGGAATGTCACCCATCAACAAATGGTTTACTGTATCAGAATACCATGGGAAATCACTCAAAGAATAGAGGTGCTCATCTGAAAATGACTAAAAATTAACTTTTCATTAATAAAATCACTTTTTAGGCAAAGTGAGAAACTAGTCCCAATCAATCCGGCGGCAAAGCCTCATAAGATAAATAAAATATATCAAAGCATAGCCTCAACCTATTGGTACTTTCCTCCCTATAACGTTTCCAGTGTATAAGCCATACTTTAGAATTAGGGTCTTCACCGATAACAACTTCGAAGCAAGACGCCATTTTTTCCCAAGTTTGAATATACTATTCTTTTCTGATTTTCCCATCATTAAATCCTCTCATCAGGATCATATCTTTTTTTTCAATCCAATTATCCTACTCACTATTGACCTCCACTTGAATATGTCTTCCCATCATCTTCGCCTCTTCATGTGGTATGTTGACATAAAGGAATTCTTCTACCATTTACTCCTCAGAGTGGAGGATAGGTTCTTTAGAGTCCTTTTCCACTTTGATACAGTTTGAATTAGATTTACGACTTAGACTCAGCTTGTTGTTGCTGATTCCATGAACCGAAACTTGAGGTTTCTCTTGCACAACAATCATGGAAGAAGGTGACATTTCTTTCTCGCACAATTTAGACTTTTTACCTGATCGTGTTTCCATCGGTTCTGGTAGATGTGATTAGTCCTTATGGCCCTTCCCCTTCTTCTTATTAGGTGTCTTCCCCTCCTCATGAGCCTTAGTTACTCTGTAGTCCTCCTCATACTCCATACCTTTTATTGCTCCTCCATCCAGATCAAAGGGATTATCTTGTATAATCTCCTCAGTGTCCAAACACTCAAAAGAGTTGCTGGTCTAGACACCATCTTGGACCAATCCCTTCCTTGATGATTGTTGGATGACCCCCGAAGTAGAAACACTTTGAATAACATTGACTTGAGGTTCAATCGCCACCCCTTCTATCCAAGTCACAACCTACTTCCTAGAAAAACTCTCACCTTTAGCTTAAGGAGATTACAACGGTGGATTAGCATTTCGCTGTGCAACAACATTTCCAAAAACCTTTTTATCCTTAATGGTTAAGTAAAACTCTTGATGAAGAAGGACCCACCTAATCAATCTATCCTTGGAATCTTGTTTTTGGAAAATGTATTTCATGGATGAATAGTCGGTGAAGATAATGATGAGTGATCCTAAGAGATAGGACCTGAATTTATCTAAGGAAAAGAAAATAGAAAGCAACTCTTTCTTAGTGGTGGGGTACTTTATTTGTTTATTGTTTAAATATTTTATTGCATAATCAATGAAACATGGAGTTTTCTCACACCATTGTCCTAATACTATTCCTACAACGAAGTCACTCGCATTACACATGATCTCAGAAGGAATTTTCCAATTTGGAGATTTCATGATAGGTGGAGATATAAGAGATGACATGAGTGTAGAGAATAATTCCTCACAGCTTTTTGTCCATAAAAATGGAGTATATTTCACCAATAGATCACAAAGTGGTCGATAAATAGAGATTAAATTCCTAATGAATCTTATATAGAAACTAACATGTTCTTAGAAGGACCTCAAATGCTTAATATTTTTAGGAGAGGGAAGGTGACAAATGATGTTGACCTTAGCATTATCAACTTCAATCCCTATACCAGAGAACAGATGGCCTATAACAAGTCCTTATGTTACTATGAAATGAAATTTTTCCCAATTTAAGATGAGATTATTATCATCTCATATTGACAAACCCTTTAAAAATTCAGAAGGTATCCCTAAAAAGTATCCCCAAAGATAGAGAAGTCATCCATGAAGACCTCTAAACAATCAACCACCATGTCCAAGAAGATTCCCATCATGCACCGCTGAAAGGTACCCGGGGAATTAAATAACCCAAAGGGCATGCACTTGAAGGAAAAAGTGCTGAATGGAGAAGTTAAGGTTGGTTTTTCTTAATCCTATAAGGAGAACTCGATTTAATTATACCCTAGGAATCCATCTAGGAAGTAATATAATTGATGACCCACCACTCTCTCGAGGACTTGATCAATAAAGGGAAAGGGGAAATGGTCTTTCTTGGTACAAGAGTTGAGCTTCTTATAGTTAATACAGAATATCCATCCACTACTAAACCTTGTGGGGAGAAGGTCATTATCCTCATTGGTGATCACAATGATTCTAACTTTCTCTGGGACAACTTGAATTGGGCTTACCCACTTACTCTCAACAATGGGGTAGATGATACCTGCTTTCAACAACTTAAGAAGTTCTTTACCTACCACATCTATAATATTTGGATTGATTCTCCACTGAGGTTGACAACATGGGTTGGATTCAGATTTGAGAACAATCATATGAGTTCTAATGAGTGGGATAATCCCAGGAATATCATAAAGGGTCCATCCAATTACTTCTTATGCTTTCTTAGGAAATCTAGAAGAATCATCTCTTGATTGTATTGAAGAGAGAAAGAAATGAAAATATGAAACACTAGATTATCCCCTAAGAATTCATAATTGAGTGATGAAGGTATGACCTTAAATTTGAGATCAGATTGGTTATCACTTTCCGAGAAAGGATATGAATTTGTATTGAACTCAGTTTCTTTATTTGGATTTCTTGACAGAATTGGTTCCTTGTGAACAGAATTTTTATCCACTAAATTGGCCAGATCAGTGTCATGAATGGGTATGGGCTTAATTTTATTGATTAAACTAATGGTATCATTGATTTGTGATTATATAAAATCATCAATAGATCTATCTGAAAGAGATTCAATCCAAGGATAAAAATTCCACTCATGTGAACAAATAAAATCAATCTCTTCTTGACTAGAACATCCTTCAGTAATTCCTTGATGTTCCTCAAGTTCACTATTAACACTACCAATCCAATTAAACTCATGCATCTCTTCATAATCCCCAATTTGAGAGTTTTCATTGTAGATGTTTAGATCAAGGCTCATGTTTTTGAAGGTTATTATCATGTCCCCACTTCTAACTCGGATGAATGAGTTTATTGTTGCTAAGAAAAGATGACCAAGGATGATGGGGGTTTTCTCCCTAGGACCTAAGCTTGAGTGATTGTCAATGATAATGAAGTTAGCTGGGAAAATGAAAATTTTCAACTTTCACAAAAAAATCCTTTAAGATACCCTTTTGAACTCGAACACTATGATCAATAATTTGAAGAGTGAAATATGTGGGTTGGAGTTCTTAAAGACCTAATTGACAATACATGGCATAAGTAATGAGGTTCACAATAGCTCCCAGATCACAGATAGATTTGAAAACTTTTTTCTCTCCTATCTCAACATTGATTTATGGACATCTTGGATCTTTCAACTTTGGAAGAATTGTCACTTGAATGGTGGTACTCACATTAGCATCCAAAAGGACTTAGTTTTTATGTAAAAATTTCCTTTTAAAAGTGCACAAGTCATTAAGGTACTTTGAGTAGGAAAGAATGGTTTGAATTGCATATAGAAGGGAGATGTTCAAATTAACCTGAGAGAAGATTTCCCTCAAAGTTTCATTTAGTTTTGGTTTAGATTTTCCTATCATGTGTTGAGGTAAAGGAGAAGTTTGTTTTATTTTTTGGTGTGGTTGTAGTTCCTTCACATTATCATTGGGTTTTTCAGAATTTATGGGTGGTTATTCATCATTTTCATGCATTTTTGAAGCTTTTAATGGTCCTGGAATAGTTTTTTCAGGTTTCTCAATGGATTTCCCACTTCTTAAAATAGTCACTTCTTTGAGTTGTTCATGAGAGGTTTGTGTGTAACGGGGTTATCCCCCTAATGTTGAGGATGATACCGCTTGAGTAGGCATGGGTGCCTTCCCTTTTTTTATGGTTTTCAGTTCATGTTTAAGGGATGAGACTTCTGAGTTCATTTTCTCCATTTGTTTACAAAACTGCTCAAGGATTGGAATAGGGACAGATTGGGTGGGGGTTTGTGCTGGTTGGTTTATCCTAGGAGGATACTTTGGTTGTTGGATTGGTTGTTGCATGGGTAGATGGATGGGTTGTTGGTATTGGATAAGAGGGTGTTGGTATTGGACTAGTTGTGGTTGGAAATGGTTATGGTTTTGAAAATTTTGTGGAGGGTAGGAGTTTAGTCCCTGTGGATGACTAGGTTGTTAGTTGGGTTGTTGGTTATCTTTACAACAGAATATTAGATGGTCATTGTACCTTGGATTGAAATTTTTTTGGTATTGTTTCTTCTGAAAGTTTAGAGCATTGAACTCCACTGGTGGTCCTCCTAAAAGAACATATTTAATGGAATGGATGGTTGGTAATTTTTCAGTATTATAGTCATGTTTGTCACAAATTGTGCAAACATGGTTGACAGTTTGAATTTCATGGACCTTCCTAAGATCTATCTCTTCAACCTTCATAGTGAGTGAAACAAGTTTCTCTCTAAGGATTTATTCCTCCCTAAGTGTGTAAATTCCACCAGATTTGGGTGGCTTCTCATAGTAAGGTGATATTCCCCATGTTTGGTTTTGTTCGGTTAGTCCTTATAGATACTCGTAAGCATCATTTGGGGTTTTTTTTTGAAGGTTCCATTACACATCATGTCAATGAATTGTTTGTTTCCTAGACCCATCCCTTTATAAAAAATTGAAAATTGTTTTGGGATTAAAAATCCATAGTGAGGTACCATGTTGAGTATATCTTTGAACCTTTCCCATGTTTCATAAAATGACTCCCCTTCTTTTTCAAAAAAGTTTTGGATTCTCTTTTTAAGTGAAATTGTTTTTGATGGGGGAAGTATTTTTTGTAGAATTATATTTGAAATTAGTCCCATGAGTGGACTGATGCACATCTCATATTGTTTAAACAATTATTTTCTTGATCTTTAAGTTAGAAAGGAAAGTGCCTCATCTTAGCTGACTCAAGTTAATGTGGTGGGAAAATGGTTTTGACAATGTTGTTGAACTCTTTGATATGAAGGTAGGGCATCTCGGACTCCATCCCATGGAAGGTTGGAAGGTGGTTTAGGAAATGAGGTTTAAAAAATAGTGTTATTCTCCTAGGGAAGAATACCTAATGCAAGAGGGTGCATTAGTCCAGATAGGTGTGAGTTAGTAATTCATGGTTTGATTGATTGTATTCCCCAAGTTTGGGGCTACCTCATTTGGATTTCCATTTTGGTTCCCACCCGGGTTTATGAGTTGATTTATTTGAATAAATTCCATTAAAATTGGATAAATTTTTGAATCCAGAGTATTAAGAATATTTTTATCTAATGGGAAGATACCCATAGGTGTTCTTGACTCCCCAACCCCATGAATTTCCACCCTAACTAATCTGTTTGAGTTATCGCGGGTGTAGACTGACATGCGCAAAAAAAAGTGAGAAAGGGAAAATATAAGAGAAGTTGAGGTGTGAAAATAGAAATGAGGGAGAATAGAATGAGTGTTGAGATTAATTACTTGGGTCCCTAGAAATGATTCCAAAATTTGGCCTTGCCCAAATTTACCCAAGATTTTAGGGCTAAGCGATCGCTTGTAGTTTATCTTAGGTTATTGAATCCTCAAAGACCTAAGAAGTAACCTACAGACACATACATTATATGGATTGTTTTTGGATATTAATTAGACAACTTAGGTTGATTTTAGTTAGGTTTAAGTGAAATCTATGATACTTAAGTAAATTTAATTTTAAATAATGTGTTTATCCTTGGTTATCACTTGGGGTGGATTGGATGCATTCCTTTTTCAACTATTTCAATTTCTTATATTTGAGATGAGTTCATTTAAGAAGATAAGACAACATCATCACTTAATATATTAAGGACTAAAAAATCTAATAAAAATCACCTATAATTCTTAAGGATCAATGTTTTTAGAACTCCAAGGTAAAGGTTCGTATTAGAACTTGAAGTGTGTGGCCTTAAATTCAACAAGGACGAAGGAGTTTAAAGATCGTTAAAAAAAATTATCAATTAAAATAAGTGAATAGAAATTAATGGATTGAGAAATAACATCCAATACATCTCCTTTCTACTCCCTTGTATCAGCCCATAAGTGGGTTATCCCTCCATTGATTCTATGGTTTCAATGGAAGTGGGAAGTAGACTCATGAGGGAGGAATTGGAGAAGTAAAAAAAGACAATGAAATAACGATCAATCCACCGTTGTGTGATTATTTCACAAGGTTTGGTGCGGATAAATTCACACCTTTATTCAATGGTATCAACTTTATATGAATAATAACATAATAATAGGAGAAGAAGAAATTTTATTAAGAAACTAAGGTGAATTTAACAACTTACATGAGAAAGACAAACTCAAGGCAGCAAAATCGCAGCATAACATTACAATTAATCAAAGAACCAAAGATGATCTACTAATCTACCACCACAACCTTAAATAAGAATTTATAAATCCTTGGGTCGAGAAAAAAAAATTACAAGTCTTTCCACTTGAGTATGGTAGGCCTAGGGTGGTGGAAAGTTTGTGGAAATTAGACTTTTCCACCCTTGACCTGAAGTGGCATCCATCTTTCATCCACCAAATAGAGGCATCTAAATTAACTTCTAGATGGATGAATTTGAGTGAGCCATAGAAGAATAAAATGGATCCCCATATTTCTTATAACATCTTCTATAATTTCATACCAAATAGAATTATGGTTTATGAGATATTATTGAAATGGTTGGATATTCTTCTAGGCCGTAGAATCTAGCCCAGAATTTTATCTCCAACTTGGGCTGCCTGGAACTACATTAAAAAAATCCAAATTAGCTCTTTTAACTATTTAATTAAATGTTACCCATGATTTCATATATCTTTATTTAAATTTTTAGAATCATTGGGCTTGGATCTTGGATTATACAGTCACTTTATTAGGCCACTTTCCAGTTTACTTTGCCTAGAATGTGTTGTCATGAAAGCCCATTTTGGTGGTCTTCCAATGTGAACATTCAAGTACTCCAAAAGCATGAATTGTTCCTTATATAATGGGAGACCTGAAAATAAAATATAAAAATAAAATCAATACCATTTTTTATTTTAGGACGTGTTCAAATATATACCAAGTAATAGTGAACTTTAACAAATAATTACAATCATAATGTGAAATAATGTTCAAATTGTAAAATGAACTAAAAATTGTGCTTATGAATAAT
Organism: Viscum album; assembly: GCA_963277665.1. Taxonomy (NCBI): domain Eukaryota; kingdom Viridiplantae; phylum Streptophyta; class Magnoliopsida; order Santalales; family Viscaceae; genus Viscum; species Viscum album. Next base: position 127,966,131 of record OY728134.1, on the reverse strand, counting down.
TGAGCTCATGAATATTATATATATTAATAATGAATATTAGACTTATTCAGTGGATAATCAGTTCCTCTGTAATATTTCCCAATCCATTTCCACCTCCAATCCCTTCTACTTAACCATCTACCACAAGGAGCTTTCCCTTCACCAGATCCCTCATGAAATTCATAAGTGTATCAAAATGCCTGAGTAGGTTGTGAGTAAAAGACTCAGTAAGACACCACTAATGAATCATTAACATGGAATTATTAGGTATAAAAGTGTATTCCATAATAATAATAAATTAATAACAAGCATAAACATACAATCAAAAACCGAGTGGTCATGCACTAACCAAGCCACCATAATCCAATAGCCATACCTTCTTTGGCTCTACGCCAGCACTATAATCACAAGTCATCAAAAAATGATCATAGATTAAACTCAAGGCTGTCAGAATTCCACTCATAATCTACAAGGCATCCATTCAGTATTCTGGCTAGCCACATGGCTGTTTGACATACCACTCAAAATCCACAAGGTATCGAGTGACTTGCTACTCAAAATCCACAAGGCATCAAGTAAGTGGGCTACTCCAAATCCATAAAGCATTGATTATCAGTGCATTCCTCAAAATACACAAGGAATCAAGTTATGTCTAACCCACATTTATATCATGCTCTACCGTCTTCATCATCACACATCATCATGCACACTGCCCCTCTAAGGAAAATCATACCACAAAAGTCACCTATCAAGTGCACTAAACACCAAAACTTTAAAGGAAAGATAATACATAACTAGAAATATCATGATAACAAACACAGATAAACATTATAAGAGATATAAAATCATTACATAATCAACATGTGAACCAACATCAAACATGGAATCAAGCCATTTTAATATTTCTCATAGAAAACAATATCATAATGGTCTCATGGTCTACACACACCCACACCCACATGTGATAAAAAATCAAGCACTAATATCGAATAGGACATCACATAAATCATATTATGACAACATGAATAAATGAGATCCTAAATAAGGTAAGGAAATTTATACTGTACGATTGTCAACATCAACATCATGGTTTTTCGGAGGTTTCACCACCACACCACATCCGCACACTAATCAGAACACAATCACACACCAACAACTCTTAGGACCAGTTCCAAATAAATATTTCATGGGTTCTAGAGTAAGGCAAGGGTTAAAATCCAATGTGGTAGAAAAAATTCTTACCTAAGGTCAAATTTTGGGAATGAAAAGATATACTAGAAGTGATTATGGAAAATTGGGAGGCTCTATGGTACAAATAGGGTGTTGTGACATGGAGATGTATTAGAAGTAGACTTCCATGGTGCAAGATTATACTCTATGACACAAGGGTGTATTAGAAAAAGTCACCACAGTATAGGGAATGACACCAAGATGTAGATGTTCACTGAGAAGAATCACCACATCATAAAAAGGATGGATTTGGTGAAGAAGATGGCTGAGAGTCGACCATCATGGCCTAAGGAGGAGGACTGTAGTATAATACTACACTGAACCAAAACTTTCTATAATGTAGGGTGAGGTCTATAACCTATTTATATTATAAAAATTTAGGGAGTCACACAAAATAGGTTTGAATATGAAGAAAATATAGAAATAAAAGAATAAGAAGAAAATGAACATAGACATAGTGATTTACACGGTTCGGAAAAAATACCCATGTACATGGAAAGGTAGAATCACTTCACTATAAAATATGGGAGAAAATTTATAGGAATGTTTCATAATTTCTCATAGCATAAAAAACCCTAGCTCAAAATGAGATAGTAAAGATGAAAAAAATTGTGCCCCCAACTGCACAAAAAGTCCGCTATGCTATAATGAAAGGTGGATGGAAGTCCACACTACTATAGTACTGCGACAACCCAAGTCGAAGATAATATAGTGACTGACAAAAATAAGTACATAGAGTTATAGTACCATTTTCTCTAAAGTCTAAGGTGTTATAGTAGCCATTCCAAATTCTACATTGCTATAGTGCCTTGTCAGTTTTGTCCAATTAGCTCTATTATAGTCGGTCATAGTTTCTATAGTGCTCCAACATTTGGGTTAGGGTCCTTCATCCCTTGGACCCCCAGAGTAAGGGTTAATTTCCCTCTGTAACCCATAACGATCTCACCATGGAGTTAAACCTATGAGAGTTATGGCCTGGTGTTCAGTATGGATCACAAGAATTCAACCTAACATCATCCAAAATGGATTGGGATACACTAATACCACAATATCCCAATTGGATCCTGATCCACTATGATGACATGATTTGATGCCACTGACTTAGACAACATACATTATCTGAGCTCCTCCTCTTCTTCACTCACCAGTACATGCTTTCCATTCACAACTTCAATTTCAAGCTTACAGTTCATAAAATACCATTTCCCCCTTTTATTCTCCCATAGTGTTATCTTATATTATGTCTCTCATCCTTCATTCATTAGTGGAGACTAATAGAGGCACAATAGTGCCTCAACTTCTATATTACCATCAGCTTCATCAACATATCTACTAGATTGTTTATTCCACTAATCTTCTGCAATGTCAACAATCCATCCTATATCAAACCTATGATAAAATGGTACTTCAAATGAATGTTATTCATTCAAGCATGAAACACTGGGTTCTTTTCAAGATGTATAACACTATGAATATTACAGTGGAATGCATTTTCCTTTCACTTTCTACCCAGCTCATACAAGAAGTTCTTCAGTCAAACCACCTCCATTCCAACTTCTATTACAATAATCTATTCAGCCTCCATAGTGGATAAAGCCACCACATTCTACAATTATGATACCCATATTACTGTAGTTCCTCCATAAGTAAATACATAACTTATGGTACTCCTCCTATTGTCAATGTCACCTCTAAGTTCAACATCCATATACCCCTACAATGAATTTCATTTTCCAAAACATAGAGATACCTCTTTAATTCCCTTCAGATACCTCAGTATCCACTTATTATCATCCCAATGTTACTTTCATGGGTTATCCATGTACTTAATCACAATTCCCAATGCACGAGAAATGTCAGGTTGAGTATAGACCATAACATACATCAGGCTTCCAATAGCTAATGCGTATGGAACCTTTTCCATGTACTAAATATCTTCTTCCATCTTTGGTGATTTCTAGTTTGATAATTTTAAATAGACTTCTAGGGGAATAGAGACCATATTTGACTCTTACATACTAAATCTTCTCAGAACCTTTCTAACATAGTCAGCCTATGATAACATCAGGGTTCGTGCAGTGTAGTATCTCTTGATCTTAATCCCTAAAATCTTTCCAGCTTGTCTAAAATCTTTCATCTTGAAATCCTCATATAGCTACCCTTTCAACAAATCAATCCTCTACATACATGATCCTTCAATGATCATGTCATCCAAATATATAAGCAATATAATGTATTCATCACCAAAAGAATTTTTGTAGAAACCTTGATCCATTCCAAACAGTTTGAATGTATTTTTAGTAATGAATGCGTCAAACTTTTTATTCCACTGCCTGGGTGCCTACTTCAACCCATAGAATATATTCTAGAGTTTTCACACCAGGTCTTCCTTCCTAGACTCAACATATCCCTTTGGATACTGCAAATATATTCCCTCCTCTAGATCTCTATGATGGAAAGAAGTCTTGACATAAATATTCTCAAGAGGAAAGTCTTTTGATTCTACAACCCTGATAACCACCTGGATAGTAGTAAGATTTAATACAGATGAAAAAATTTCAGTGAATTCTACCCCTTTCTTCTCTTGAAAGCCTTTCACCACTAGAAATTCTTTTTTACCTCTCTTTCCATTATGTTCTTCCTTGAACCAGTATACCCACTTGTTCTGCAATGATTTCTTTCCTTGTGGAAGAGGTGTCAACTCCAAAGTATTATTATCATGCAATGAAAAAATATCCTCCTTCATAGTCATCTCCCACTATCTTGAATCCTTCAACTGCATTGCATTATCAAAACATTTTGGTTCTCCACTGCGAGTCAATAAAAAATAATGTAAGGATGGTGAATACCTATGCACAAGAATCCTTACCCTTGTTGATTTACTCCACTCCACTTGAGGAGTGGGATCCACTAGTTTCAGTGTCACATGCTCGGTTACATCTTCAAGATCCACTTTCTCATGGCAGTCTAATTCTTTGTTCCCATTATCAAATTTAGCTGCATGAAAATCCTTGTACATGAAAGCTTCATTAAATACCATGTTCTGACTCCTGATTACTATCTTGTTGAGATCATCCCAAAAGAAATAACCAAAGTCCTTATCACCATAGCCAATAAAGAAACATGGTTTGTACTTGTCATAAAGCTTGTCCCTTTCATCAACATAAATATGTATATATGATAAACTTCCAAAGACTCATAAATGTGAGAGTCTTAATTCCTTACCAAACTAGATATCCTTGAGTATACATTCTTCCATTGGTATATATAGACTCTTATTGATGAGATATGATACCATGTTCATTACATTATCCAATAAGGTCTTGGTTAACCCCAAGTGCAACCTCATACTCCTGGAACATTCATTCAGTGTCCTATTAATCTTTTTAGCTACACCATTCTACTATGGTGTTATTTTAATAGAATTATCCCACTGAATCACCTTATTTGAATAGAATTACCTGAACTCATTACTTCCATAATCTCCACCATTTTAGACCTCAAGCATTTTAGATTTGTTCCTGACTCATTCTCCACCATGGTTTTACACTTCTGAAACATCTTAAATACATCGGATTTTCTTTTCAGAAAGTAAATCCATAACTTGTTGTATCATTGATAAATGTCACATAATATTGTGACCCTCCAAGGGAATGTACTGGTTAAGGCCCCCAAACATCAGTGTGAACCAGGCTTAACTTCCTATCCTTTGGTGTTCTACATCATTTTTCAAAAGAAACATTCTTATGATTTTTGAAGATACAATCTTCACATAGGCCAACATCAACTAACTTCAGCTCTATTAGAAACCCTTTTGTTTCCAGCACATTCATCACTTTCTCACTCATGTGTATTTTCCTATAGTTTCATAGTTGTGAATCCTCGACAAAATTTATTTCTATAACCATGTCCATACATGTTTTTATCATATTGTACATGGTACCATTCTTTGCTCTCCGAGATTTGACCATAGATCCTTTGGTGATATTCCATGCACCACCAATGAACATGGTACTAAAACCTGCATCATCAAGCTATCTGATAGAAATAATATTTATTCTTAAACTATGGATATACCTCACATTTTTTAGAACTAGAAACATACCACTGTTGGTCTTGATCCGTGCATCTACTCCACCCACAATCAACAAGGGTCTATAATCAGCAAGATTTACCTTTCCAAAATTTCTAGAAAAAAAATTGTTCAGGGAACCCTTCTCCAAAGTGGAATGGAAATATTCACCTTAGTCTAAAATCCAAGACTCCTTAGATCCAATCCCAGAAACAACAAATCATTAGTTCCTTTATCCATTGTGTTTTCTCCATTGGTTTCAGGTGCCATCAGTTTTTCTCTACACTATTTCTTGACATGTCTTTTGTTCCCACAAATCCAACAGGTAGAACCAAACCCCTTTTCCTTGTATTTACTCTTTCCTCTTGATTTTGATCATCCTCTATGATTGTATCACTGTACATATCTTCCTCTTCCTTCTACATTCTATGCAGAACTAGATAATCTGCCCAATTTCCTTCTGCAAATATCCTCACTAAGGATTAGGTCCTGAACATCCTTTAAAACTAGCTTAGTATTACTTAAATAACTGCTCACAACTGTTACAGTCGATTCCTAACTGTCAGGTTATAAAGATAGTAAAACTAGTGCACATACCTCATCGTTAAGTGGAATTTCCACTGATATAAACTAAACTATGATGGTGTTGAATTTTTTGACATTATCTGTAGCAATCATACCTTTAACCATTTTCAGATTGGACATTCTTCGCATCAAGTGCACTTTTTTTGGAGTTGAAGAATTATTTCACATATTTTCAAGAGATTTCATCATCCCAACTATCATATTATCCTCTTGAATGTTGAAATCCATGTTTTTCTCCAATGTAAGGTTCATAACTCCCAGAAATTGTCAATACAGTAGCTCACACTCTATTTTATCCATGTCTATTGGCTTTAAACCCAGAAGTGGAAAATAAAATTTATTCTCGTAAAGATATTCCTCAAATTTCATCTTTCAGTAACTGAAATTAGTTCCATCAAAGTGATCGATATTCACCATGAATTCTTCCATATCCATCATTCAATTGAGACCTCCAAACTCACCCTTTGACACCAGTTGTTGCGGAAATTCCAAGAGTCATATGATAGAGGTTTTTAGATGAAGAAAATACTGAAACAAAAGAAGAAGAGAAGATAAACATGGAAATAATGATTTATGGGGTTCAGAAAACCCCCTACATCCATGGAGAGGTATAATTACTTCACTATGAAATCTAGGATCACAATGACAAGGAGTTTTTAATGTTTATCACAACACACAAAACCCTAGCTCAAAATGAGCTAATAAAGATGAAAAAGTACTATACCAACAAATACACATAAAGTACACTGTGCTACATTTAAAGGTGGCTTGAAGTCCACATTGCTACAGTGATGTGACCACCTAATTCCAAGCTGCTATAGTGACCAGTGGAAAGAAGTCTATAGAGCTACAGTACTGCTGTCTCCAATATCCGAGCTTCCAAAATAGCCATACTAAAGTCCTCACTTCTATAGTTCCATGGCTGTGTCATCCAATCAGATATTATACATTCATTCAAATCCCCCTGAACCCCTGGAGTAGGGGTGTGTTTTCTATTGCAACCCCAATGAGCTCACTGAGGAGCTTGAACTATGAGAATTGTTTCCTGGAGTTCAGTATGGGCCACAATAATTCATCCCAACATCATCCAAAATAGATTGGGCTACACCAATCCAACATGGTCCTCTTTGTAGCCCTTTTACAACTTGAACTAGGTGGTACGAGGATGGTCAAGGAATTTGGAACCTCAAAACCCCATGGAAGACCTTAACTTAAGGCCTCTTTAATTCCAAAAATGAATTCCAAAAATCCATCCTGAATTCAAGATTGTAATGGACACTTAAGGCCTTAACATCCAAAGATCGATGCTCTGTGCTATAGAGAAATACCTGAAGTGTGGTCTAAGCTGCTATGGTACAACCTACAATGAACCAAACCTCCACAGTGAAGGCTACAACGTATCATATCTTGAACCGCACCACTATGAAATGACTCCTCATACTTCAGTGTGGCCTCATATTCTTGCATCACTATGTTGAAAACACATTCACTACAACACAATCGCCTTATCTATGGCATGGTCACATGTGATATGGCGAAACCACCCCAGATTTGGAAAGAAATCCCACCGAATGCACACAGAAGATTCATTAGGATTTTCATGCCCATAGGATTCCACCTAAACATAGATCAACCCCAACAAAGGAGAATAAGAAGGGAAAATTTTTTTCATCAAGGAACCATAAGTTTCATAGTTTTAAAATTCTTCCCCTCTAAAGACTTTTCATCCTCAAGAAGTGTTCTAGGGTTCCTACTCAAATTGATCAGGCCACGGATCTTGAACATTAGCCTCTTGCTCCCAAGTATCCTCTTAGATCTTCCCATGTTTCCACCAAACCTGGATAAGTGGTAAGGTCCTCCCTTTTGGGTCTTTCTCTCTCTGGTCTACAATTTTCACTGAACACTCCTCATAAGACACATCAGGCTCCAACTCAATATCCTCATAGTTGATAACACGTATGATATTAGCCATGTAACTTTAGAGTTGTGAAACATGAAACATGTCATGCATAACTTTTTAGCATGGAGGAAGGTCCAAATGGTACACCACTTCCCCAACTCACTTAGTGATATCAAAGGGTCTCTTAAAATGAGGTTCCAAAATTCCCTACTTCCTCATATGTCAGTGCACTAACCGAGGAGTCACTATCTAGAAAACCCTATTTACCACAATGAACTTCAAAGGTATCTTCCTATCACAAACCAGTATGAATACCCTGATATAATGATATCTGAGCTAATCCTAACATAACTTGAAGGGCGTTCATGATCCCCATGGGTTGACGAGTAGCACCTAACATCATATCATGATCAAGAGGGAATAATTTTTCTAGAAGATAGTGGAATATTAATGATACATGTTATGCCAAAACTCCTCAAGGATAAAGTATCATAATAAAATTTGTAAAACAATACCAAAACAATAAATCATCAAAAAAAAACATTATTCAAGGTAAAATCTCAGAAAAACCCATGCAATAGGTGGATCACATCTGCTTCGGTCACCTCATAACTTTAGGTCCCATGAATGAAGTACACCCCCACCTCCAACTGTCACTTTCCCTTTGTTTTTTCCTAATGTAAGATAATCTAGAAAGACATGAAGGCAATGATAGGGTGTAATCTAAAAAAACAACAAAGTCACACCAAGTGTTCAATAAGAAATTCCATAAAAATAAACCATTTATTCTTTCAATTTTAACAAATCCTGGCATGATTATTCATTAATATATTTTCAAAAAAACATTCTTTTAATAAAAAAGATTTTAGATATATCAAAATAGGATTAAATGAACATTTTATATAAAACATTTATATAAAACATTTGACTTGAATAAAATAGTTCTATAATCAATGACATGTATAATCAAGTCAAACAAAACAAAGCAACATGGTCATAAGCCCCAAGGTATGTTAGTTTATTGCAATATTATCCTCACACATCTCAATCACCATCATGACTCAAGATAGGTGTGTACACTCCAACTAACACCCCAATATGGGGCCCATTACTATAAATCAATCAATACACCATTAGGGAACCATTACAGGAAATCATGCCGAACTTAGTTTAGTTAGTGTTTTCATCATCAATCCATTTATAGGGAGTATAATACCAGTGTACTTATCCTAATCACCCACTAACTACTCATGATCACATGTTCTTTAATCAATCAATCAATCAATCAATCATGGACGAATCAATCATTTCAAATCATTTCATCATTTATAGTTCAATTGTATAATTTTATTTTCAACATGCCTTTTCATTTCAAAACTAAATAACATGTATTCATCAAATTCATGCCTTTTAAAAACATTTTTCATTTTTAGCTAATTTTCTCAAGAATCAACATCAATTCATTTCATCAAATCCACTTTCAATTCAAGTAATAATTGTTCTAAAAATATACCCAATAATTTAAATTCCATTGAAATTGGGTTTTTTTTCACAAATTCCATTCCCTTTTTAAATTAAACATAAAATCATCACAAATATGGATTTTTAAATCAATTAAAAACTCATTTCAAGTCAATCAAGCAATATATAGTTTCAATTGTAGGGTAAACCCTTATGAAACCACCTACCTTTAATCATGTGATCAAATCAACTCCTGCAATGGGAACACCAACGAGATAGAGGTGAAGGAGATAAAAAAAGTATCCTTAGAAGCACACCCCATTAGAATAGGTTTCCAATCCATCAATAACACAAGGATTCATCACTCCCACAAGATTGAAGAGAAGAAAAAAGGATTCTAAACAAGAAGGTTCTCTTACTAAAGAGGAATCAAACAAATACACTAGTGCTTTGATCCAAGAAGGAAGGATGTTGGAGGAGTCAAAAAGCCTCTTGGGAGTCTTCAAAATCCAAAAAGTCAAATGAGGTTCAAGTGGGAGAAGTTTGGATTTAAACAGGATACAAAAATTTTTTATTTTGAAAAAAAACAGACCACACCGCACCCCCCATGGCCATAGTCCAGACACTACTAGATTTTTTGGCATTTGCAATGACACATTTGTGAAGGATGTCCGTCACAAAAGGTCATTTGCAACGGGAGTCTGTCGCAAACATGCCGTTGCAAAAAACAACATCGCAAAGGAAAGTATTTGCGATGCACCATCATAAATAAAAAAGAATTGTGAAAACTAAAGGGCCTATCGCAAATGATTTTTGTTTTGTCTAAAAGACGTTAATTGTGACAGACCATCGTAATTAATAGTATTTGTGATGGACAACTGATTCGTCGCAAATACATATATTTTAAAAAAATTAAAACAAATTAAAAAAATTAAAAACAATTTTAAATAATTTTAAATAATAAAAAATAATTTAAAATAATTTAAAATAATTTTATAAGTTTATATATAATTTAAAATATTTATATATATTTAAAAATATTAAAACATAATAAAAATAAAAAAATTAACAAAATTAAAAATAATTAAAAATATTAAAAAAATTAGAAAAAATAATTTTTTTTAAAAATAATTAAAAAAAAAGTAAAATCATAAAAAATATTTACAAAATTACAAATAATTAAAAAAAGCAAAAAAATTAAAAAAATTAAAAAAATCATAAGTAATTAAAAAAATTTAAAATTAAAATAAAAAATTACAAATATTTTGGATTTGAGCTTATTAATGTATTTTTTTTATTAATTTATACTTTTTTTTACAATTTAGTATAAATTAGTTTAAATTCACCATTAATTAGTGTACATTTATGTATTTTTTATAAATTAATAGAAATTAGTATAAATTAATAAAAATCAAAATAATTTAATATCAAGTAATAAAATATATTATAAATTACAAAAAAATGTGTAAATCATAGAATTTCCAATCTTCAGATCATGAGAAATGACCAATTTGTGTCAACCATGTCCAAATGATATTCAAATTTGTCATTGCTCATGACCTGAAAATTGACGACCAATTTCATTTTCACTTTTCTAGTAATTTATAATAATTTTTACACACACACACACATACAAATATCAAAATTAAATATGGAATAATAAACAAGGAAAATCGGGCTCAGAATTGGATAAATTTCTAAACTTAGGGTTTGCACACACCTACATATATCAAATTGGGAATATATTAATATATATGCACAAACACATACAAATATCAAACAGAGAATAACAAATTTATAGTAATCCTAAATACCAAATAAAGCATGAAAATACGATAAAATGATCAATTTAGGGTTTTCCAAAACTAAACCATGTATGAAATGAATAAAACCCAAAAATAATGAAAAAAGAGACAATAAGAATCTATACCAAGGAGAATCAAAGCTAGATTTATAAAAAAATTCTAGCAATGAAGTGCATTGGAGTGGCACAGAGTGGGGTGGTTGGGTGTTGCGCATTGCGGCGGTTCAGGAGAGGGAGAAAGGAGAGGAGTGGAAGAATGGGGGGGATGTTAAATCAATAAATTTATTGTGAAAGAGTATTTGAGATGGAATTAATTCCATCACAAATAGTTATTTCATCATACATACTTCCGAGTCAATGGGTACTTGTGATGAAAGTAGAAATCCATCACAAATGCCCATTGTGAATATGTTTTGCACTGGGTGGTGGAAAATCCCGCCAAAACTATTTTTGATGGATGAAATATTCCATCATAAATAATTACTATTTGTGATGGAATAATACATCCATTGAAAATAGTTCATGTCTAAGAACTATTTGCAATGGGGCATTAACCCGTTACAAATTTTGTATTGAAAATAGTTTAATTTCTAGTAGTGAGAACTGTTGAAAATAGTCAGACCACAGTGCAACCAACCCAGACCACGCCGCATCCCCTTCTAGTCAACTGACCATCTGAAAACATGATGCATACCTCACCCAGATCCTATTAACATGAGTTAAGGTCATGGTGTTTCCTAAGAACCACGTCACAACTGACCTTAGGCACCAAAAGCTCCATGATACTGCCTATTGGTCCATGCCACAACTATACCCAAATAGGTAGTAGCATCAAAATGAACTGTTGGATTGGTGTAGCTTGATCTGTTTGGATGATGTTGGGTCGAATCCTAGTATCCCATATTTCTCACCATGCTGCAACTCTCTTGGGTCAATCTCTACAGTGATCTCATTAGGGGTTGCAGGGGGAAATGCACCCCTGCTCCTGGAGTCTCAGGGTTGAAGGCCGCTAACCCAAATTTTAGGGAACTGTAAAAATTATGACCGACTGTAGCAGATCTGACCATGTGACACTAATAGAGCACTATAGTATTGTGGAATTTGGCATAGTTACTATAGAATCTTGGACTTTGGATAAAATAGAACTATATCTCCACAAACTTCTATCCATTCGCAACTATAGTAGCTTGGACTTGGGTCTGTAGCACTGCAGACTTCTAGCCACCATTCACTGTAGCACAATGGAATTACTTCACAGTTGGTAGAATAATTCTTCATATTATTTATTATCTCATTCAAGCTAGAGTTTTGTGTGTGTGAAAATTTGATCTCCCTATAATTGGGCTCCCAAATTATAGTGAAGTGATTTTTCCTCTCCATAGACACATGGATTATTCTTGAACCACACAAATAGTTGTGTATGTGTTCATACTCTTCTTGTTATTCTTATTGTTTTATTTCTATATTTTCTTCATCTACAAACCTCTATCACTATTACTCCCAGTGTTTTCGCAACATGAAGCACCTAGGAATCCATGGTGTGGCACACTGCCCACTCCACAACCCTTCCTGAATTGGAAGAGTCATCCAATTCCCCTATGTCGTAGCCTTTTATCCCATAGAGAAACTCCTATTACTTTGTGACACAACCCCCAACACCATGGAACAACTCCCTGCATAAAATCAATTCCCCCCAAAAAAAATCTAAAAGAACCTAAAACTTCACCCAAAAAAATGGATACAACACTTGGGATAAGATTATTAGAAATCAATAATAGGATGTTACAACCTCCCCACCATAAACACTTTCTGTCTCCAGAAATACTATCAAGAAGATTCCATATCAAAGAGATGAGAGTACTTCTCTCTCATCCTTTTCTTACACTCCCAAGTCTCATGTGAATCAAAACCATACTTAAATATCACATGGACTAAAGGTATCATCTTCCTATGAAGAATATTTATTTTAGAATAAAAAATACTAATTGTATTCTTTGTGATGGATAAATTAGGTTCAACATCAAGAAATTCCTAGATTAGGACATGATAAGGGCCAGAGAGACACTTCATGAGCTATGATACATGAAACACATTGTAGATTGAAGTCAACTGTGGTGGAAATTCCAAACAGTAAGCTACCTTTATGACCTGTTTGACAATCTCAAAAGGACCCACAATCCTCGATGCAAGATTTCCATGCTTCCCAAGCTATTAGTGATCCAACTAAGGTGAAACTCTGAAGAATTCCGGGTCACCAATTGAAAAATCTAAATGTATTCAATGATGATCAATATAGTATTATACCAGATCTATGATATTTCCATTTTTTTCAAATAAATTGAACCTTCATCATCATCTCTTGGGAAAAACTCGGTCTAATCAAGGAAGTTTTGTTGGGTGAAAACCCAATCCTATATCAATTTCTGTAAAGGATGGTGACTCACATACAATCTTGGATAGAAAATTACTCTTATCACCTATGGGTTTTAGGATGAAACCCTTGAAGGGATTCTTTGTTGGGCCTCGAAGACTTAGGTCCCTAGGAAATCAATACTCACAAGTTTTATCAGATCCATGGTGCAACCCAGGTGTGAAGTAGGGTGAAGTATTTCTAAAAAAACTAGTTCAAAAACAATAACTATGGATCATTTAAATTATGAGAATCTATGGTTCCTTATGTTGAAAGTATTTCTAATAGTAGTGTTCAGGTGGTGAGTCCCAATGATGATAAAATAATAATGCAAGATGGTTGGATCTGTGAGATTATTGTTGGAGGGGAGGCCCAATTTTTTGGTATTTGTTTTGAGGGGAAGATTTTGGGGTGCAAAAAATAGTCCCACATCAGTTTACACAAAGGATGGTGGATCAAATATAATATTGTATGAGCAATTCCTCTTATCACCCATGGGTTTTAGTATGGAACCCTAGAAGGGTTTTGCGTTGGTCCTGGAAGACCTAGGGCTAGAGGAAATCGATCCTGAAAAGTTTCACCAATATTTGACCAACACAAAAGAGATCTAAAGGCTTAAAAATGAGTCATTTTGATAACAAAATGATAACTAATTATTATAATCAAACGAAACCAGTCTAAAATAGACATCACAAGCTCCACCAAAGTCAATAACACAAACACGAATCATGTCTTCAAGAATCTGTATAGCTTGTTATATTTTTACATCCATATACAGATGATATTACATGCTCAAACTCACCTAGGATACCATTTCCTCTTGGAGGCCTCTCAAAAAATGATAAGTAAAATGTGGATCCTTATTAGAGAATATAGCAGGAGAAACTCCAGGAAAATAGACAATCTCTTTCACATATATATTTCCCAAGTCCTCAAATTTTTTAGTATCTTGAATGGGTATAAAGTGAGATAATTTGGTTAGCCTATCAATAATAACCCATATCACATTATTACCTCAAGGGGTTTGTGGTAATCCAACCGCAAAGTCCATAGAAATATCATCCCAATTTCTAGTCAACACTAGAATCATTTGCAGAAAACCTAACGGCCTATGGTGCTCGAATTTGACTTTTGGAGGTACGAAAATGTGAAAATAAGTCAAAGATGTATCATATCAAACCCAATAACTCGAATCATCATTTCATATCATAGAATATCTTCATGGCTCCAGGGTGAACCGCCCATTGAGAATTATGAAAATCCCCTATCACAACATTTCTCATTGGTACTAGTTCTAGAAACATATGATACTATATAAAGAGAATGAACACTCACCAATGGTCTTCCAACCATAAAGAGCATCCCTAATACCATTGAATTCATCATCAAATTGTTTCTCCTAAAAAATCTTCTCGAGAAGATAAAAATTCAACTGAACACTAGCCAAGACAACATCAGTCACATCCTCCTGGACTCCTAAATGAAAACGAGCAAAGAGATCCATTAGATTCCACTATTTTGATGATTATTTCATGTATTAGTAAAAAATTTTCCTACTCAAATCATCAACAATTAAACCCCCCTTATTAGGGATGTTAGCAATGTCAAAATCAAAATACTAAAGGTACTCCTCCCAATGCCTCTGATGAAGGTTCTAACCTTTTTGAAAGAAGATATAACTCAAGATTTTGTAGTCATAATAGAAATTAAACCTTTCTCCAAATATGTAGTACCGCCAACTCTTAAGATCATGCATCATGATATGGAGATTAAGATTATGGGTCGTATAGTTCCTCTTGTGTGACCTAAGATGTATAGAACTATAATATACCACATGATCACCCTGTATAAGGACACAACCCAAATCCGAACCTGATGCATCATAAAAGACCATATAGTTCTAGACAAACTTTATATGAGTCAACACTGGTGAAAATGTAAACATATATTTCAACTCATCAAAAGAACTTTAACATTTAATATGTCAAAATAACTTCACTCCTTTCTAAGTGAGAGCGGTCATTTGAGAATCCAACTTCAAGAAATCTTTAACGAACCTATAGTAATATCCCTCCAATCCCAAGAGGCTTCGTATCTGAAAAAAATTTCATGGTTTCACCCATTCCAAAGAAGATTTAACCTTATCGGGATTAATTGAAATACCAAATTTCGAGATCATGTGTCCCAATAACTTTACTTTCTAAATCTAGAAATTATATTTCAATAGTTTTACATAAAGTCAGTGATCTCTCAAAATTTCTAGATCTTTCCTCATACGACATTCATGATCTTCCTTGGTTTTAGAGTAAACTAGGATGTCATCCAAAAAGACTACCATGAATGATTCAAGTTACTCATGGAATATACTATTCATCTGTGCCATAAAAACTATAGGAGCATCAGTTAGGATAAAAGGAATAAAAATGTACTCATAATGATCATACCTACTCTTGAAGGTAGTCTTATGAATATTTTATTATTTAATTCTTAACTAGTGATAACCAAATCAAAGATCAATCTTTGACAACCACTTCACCAATTTTAACTCGTAAAACAGATCATTTATCCATGGAAATTGATACTTGTTCTTTACTATAACTTGATTGAGTTATCGATAATCAATATAAAAGTGAAGTGTTATATCTACTTTATGAGAAAAAAACATAGCACCACCCATAGAGACACACTCAGGAATATAAATCATTTTTCCAACAAGTAATCTAACTAGATCTTCAATTATTTCAGTTCAGATAGTGATATAAGATAAGAAGGAATAGACAATGGCTGAGTATAATGTACCACATCAATGGAAAACTCCACCTCCTTTACCAATGGAAAGCTAGAGAAATCATATGGAAACACATCAAAAATATTGATGACAACTAGAGGGAGATACTCACTTAAAGTTTCTTGCTCCAAGTCAAAAGAAAACACTAATATTACCCTACCCAACTCTGGAAAAGAAGGCCTGAATCTACTCAACCTCAGGTCTCACTCTCCCTAAAAAACATAGAACACCCTATCAGGAATAGTAAAGGAGACCCAATGAAGATAACAGTCAATCTGAGCCTTATGAGAAACCGGACAATCCATCCTAAGAATTACATCAAGAGGTTTCATGTTGAGAACCGAAAAATTCCAAGCTAAATCTCTGATAAAGAGAAAACACAAGATGGATATTAGAGACTATATCATCTATTTTTTCTAAAGGGATTAATAATATCCATCATATAAGAAAAAATAATCATAGGAATATTTATTAGGTTTACAATATGAGTCAATGTAAATGAGTGAGATTCACCAATATTAAACATAATAGGCACTAAAGGTGAAGCTATAGTGTTGGTACCTATCACTATTGCTAGATTTGAATTAGCATCCTCTGTAGACTCTTCCACTATGTAAATAAGATTTGTTATAGATGTCTTTAGTTGGAACCCCTTAGTTCTTGAAGCGTCTAATTGTACCAAAACAATTTTTTGTGATGTTAAGCCAGTGCCACTGCATAGAGTGTAAAAGACTTGATAGAACTTTTATAGGTGACTTGAGCATCCACATGAAGTAAAAATATTGGGTGACTCAGTGAAAACCCATTTCAAATGCCCAACCTTTCCACACTGAAATCAATTCATAGGGCCTCTTCCAGTCACTACAAGAGGTATTGATGATTCCTTCTATCAAGATCCACTATGAGACTCATCATAATTTCTCTTTCCTTTAAAGGAACTAACAAAATTTCCACTGATAGAAAAATTAACTCCCGTTAACCTTGAGTTATCATCCAGTTCAAGCACAACCATCAATTATTTATCGAGAACATCCACATAAGAAGTGAGTTTCAACATGAAAACCTATGATTGGATGTCTAATCTAAGACCCATATCAAATATTCGAGTCTTCAGTTTCTTATTCGTCACCACATTAGGAGAAAAAATAGGCTCAAAAAAGTAGTTTTCATGTCGTGTCATAGTCCTATTTTCTTTTTGGAGGCTAAGTAACTCTATAGACTTCACTAAAACCATAAAATCTAGATATAAATTACCATTTAAAATATATTTAAAGTCTCTACACTCCAATAACTCATGTTTCTTCACTATCACCATCAAATCCCACCATCTCCTGTTAGGTCCTTCAAGCTTAAAGGTAGCACAATTCACTTTTATAGCTTCTGGAGTTTCCAAGGACTCAAAAAAAAGTTATATCTTTTTCAACCAAACCTCTCTTGGGGATCATTAGAGCCTTGGAAATATGGTGGCTTATTATGAATAAACTATTGTGAATGACCTATAGATTCAACCCTTTGAGGTTACACTATCGAATCCTGAATGAGAATGGTTTTAGGTACTTGTTCTAGAGCTTGGACACCACACACCACTATCTCGATAAGATTCTAGTCCACTGGGGGATTCGATCACTGTGGTTCACCAGTATCTTCCTCCCACAATTGATTCAAACATATTCTTGGAGGCATGATGATACAAAACATCAATAGACAACACTAAAACATTATTAATGATACATATATAAACAAATCAAACAAGATATGCAATAAAACCAATTCCTTTAATAGGATTCAAGATCGTGATATCAACAAACTCAAATCAAAGATAGATAAAAGAATAAAATTAGATCAAATTAATACTCTCCTTTTCACACTTCCAAAACCCATTTGTTTAGAAAATATCTACACAAATAATTTCCCAACTTCTATTCCCTCATACTAGGATCATTGTTTTGGTCATAAATCTATTTTAGGAATAATTTATGTACAACCCTAAAGAGGTGGTTCTAAAAGGGGTAAAATTTCCAACTATGCATTTTTTATTTTATTATTTCTTCTACCTCCTTAAAATATTATTAATTTATTTTTATATGATAACACCTGTATCTCCCATATAATTAGATGTTATTATGTTAAGGGCATGAACTATATCCATCTCCTCTTACCTAAAATGGGAAACAATAATGTCGCTCATGTGTATGGCGTACTACCGCCTCACGAACCGATGTGACACATTTTCCATAAAAACTTATCACAGTTGGGTATGATGATGGATATAAAGTATATATATGATATTTATAACAAAATTATACCTATAGTTTCATTTTATAATATATATATATATATATTTAATTTTATTTCACAATGGATACGATAACGTCTCTCGTATGTACGACAAACTACCACTTCACGAAGTGTTGTGATTTATTTTTCAATAATGATTTAGATGGAAGGTAATAATGAAAACTTCAATGAATATATGTGATATTAATGAAATAATTATGATATTATTGATATATTTATCATTATTAAAATATAATATATCATTTTATTTCTTAACTTTTCACTCACTGAAAGATGATAACGTCGTTCGTGTACGTGTGGACTACCGTCTTCACAAAGCGATGCAAATATATTTTCATCACCACACCACATGGATGATATATATAAGTATATTTAAAGAAATAATATGGTATATATGATTTTATTATCATTATGTAATGATAATGTATTACTTTCCTCCTTTCCATAATGATTGTTGAAAAATAGAAACACTACTCATGCGTACATACGACCTACCATCTCCATGATCGTAATGTACTTCATTACTCAAAACCATTTTCATGATTGTTCTCAAAAGTATAATTTATTTATAAACATGATAATTATTTTATGATAATTATTCTATAGATTTTGAAAAAATGAACTCTTAGACCAAAAGTCAACCTACAGAGTCATTTTTTACACATAAGTCAAATATCATAGAAACACCCAACGTAAAATTAATTGATTAAGTAATTGTATATAAAATGGTTATAATTGAAATAAAATGAATAATAAACTTAAAAAATTTCCTTAAGTGAATAAATAATTGACATAGTTTTATTATTCAAGAAGATAAATAACATACGTGATGAGTCAGGCTCAAGGTAAGGGTTTTTCATCTCATTTTTACTTTCAAAAGACATTTTCCATATTCACCACTTATGCATTTGAATGGTGTATATACTACCCATTTTGATATGTTATATCATGAATCTATTTCTATTAATGGTATTTAAATTTTCATTTTAAGTTATTTCTTTCAAGGGGCTTATGATTCAAAATTGACCATAGTGGAAAGAGTTTATTTCACAATCTCATCATTATTCGGGAATGTTTTTGTTTAAGTATCCCTTGGGGGAATTATTTGATATTTATATCTTAAAATAAATCTATATTATAATAATATGGTTATTAATGAACTTTTTAAATTAATAGTATCACTTTCTTTCTCTTTGGTACTTAAAATGATTAAGATTTTTGTAAGAAAAGCTGACTTTATTTCTCTCTTCGGTTGAAAACCCTTTTTTCTTAAAAAACCATGTTTTTAAAAATATTTTAACATTATACAAATGATTTATTAAATAAATTTTTACCCATTTTTTAATTTTTAAAAAATTGTTTGAAAGTAATCTTCTTATCATTTTTTGGAGGAGTCACTTTTCTAATCTTTTTACAATGCAAAAGTAATTTACTTTTTAACTTATACAACATGTATGGAATTACTTACCTTTATGACTATACTTTCTTTTAAGCTTCCATTATAAGTTTCCAAGGTTCATTATAAATAATTTTTCCCCTAATATTATGGAAGTTATTAGATTTTAAAAGTGATTTTCAAAGAAAAAGTTTTTGATAATATTTTACAAATATTTTAGTTTTAAAATAAAATGGTGACTTTCAAAGAAATATTATTTTCTTAAAGAAAATTTACAGGTGATTTTTCAAAATATTTTTTTCATCTAAGAAGTAATACTTTAATTTAACTTATTCTTTAATGGGTTTATACTCCAATAATACCACCCTTATTATTTTTATAGATGTTTTGTGATTAGTTTGACTGGGTAAGTACTATATTGATACCATTAATTTTACCCTAGATGATTTATGATTATGTTTAATTTTAGAAAGTATTTACATTCAGTATTCTAGTTTAAATATGAATGTTTATGTGGATTATGTTTCACCCATTTAATATGTGTAATGAATTAGACTTAGTAAGTGACAGACGTGGCCCGCTATAGCCCCTCGATGTATCAGTAGGCATCATGAGACAAACTATATTGTGTTTTGGCCAAGACCTTACCCATTTATTTAGATTTCTTGGAAAAAGACATTGAAAATATGTTTTAGATGTTTGACATTATATATTCCATCATTTTGAATTTAGTTATTGATATTCTATGTGATTATTTGATTAGTTAGAATGTCCATGGTTAAGTTTCAAGCTCATATGATTATTTATATGAAATTATTTGATAATTTTTTATTCTTGCCATATTATGCTCAAGTTATTGATTAAATGAAACGTGTTTCAGTTATTTTCCTTTCCATTTTGATTATGCATTATTTATTCATGATAGCTTTCATTGTATGCTTACTCTTACTGTTCATTTGAACAAACCCCTTTATTATGTTTTATTTTCCCTTGGAAATGAGGAATTATTTTTTGATTGATATGTAGGGATAAAGTAAGAGGAATAATGAAATTATCAAAGAAAATTCTTTTAGTATCTTATTATTTAAAATGTAATATTAATTTAAAGTATGTATCTAGTTTACCAATAATATTAAACTATTCAGTCCTTCAGGATGTGATACCTTCTATCTAGTGATAACATGATAAATTAGACACCAGCTTTGGGCTAGTGGGGTTGTGGTCATTATAGTTGGTATTAGAGGAAGTTTAATAGAAACACTGAGAACTATATTTAGGAAAACATATATTAGAGAACATAACCCTATGATATACTTTTAGGATATGTATAGAAGAACATACTAATGTTTTGGTAAGTAAGAGATTATGTGGTTTTCCATATAAAATACATTCCTCACTATTGGAAAATGAGTATATACCCATGAATCTATAACCATGGTTTAAGAAAATTGCGGGTATAGGTAGTATTTTTTAACCTACACCCACAATTTTGATAAAACTGTGGGTATAGTAACCTCGATTTCAATATTTTATCAAGATCCCCCATATGATTTTCATTTCTTACCCTAAATCTCCCCCGACCTGGCCTCTCCGCTATCCCATCCCCTTCCTGACCTCAACCTCCTGCCCTCGCCTCAGCCTCCTGCCCCCACCTCCCTCCCTTCGTCTTCTCACCTCTACCTCTGAATCTACGGCCGCCTTCACCTCCGCCTCCGGCCCCTACCTCCGCCTTCCTACCCTCTCCTATTTCTCTGCACTTTCCTTCACCACCGCAACCACCTCATCCTCCACCTCCCCCCAGCCTTTGCCTCTACCTCCTCCCAGCCTTTGCCTCTTGGCCTCAAAAGGTATTCATATTATTTTGGGTATGTTTCGTTCTTGGTTTTCGGCCATGAAACACCCAACGGCTCCGTATCCAATGATTGATGGACCTACTTTCCAAAGGCAGGCGTTCGCCGGATGGTCTGACCAGTGACTCTTAAGAACTCACATTGTTCAAGAGGATGGGAAGTCGGGCTCATCACACCCTTTTTGGGGGGGGGGATTATTTCCTATTCCAGGACTCTCTTATAGATTTAAGATGTATTCATATGTTGACAAATATTTGGTATATACCCAAACATAGCATCCGCGGATTCAACCCTGGTGGGAAACAGTCAAATGGACGCAGGGGTTTGGAATCATTTATGCCCGAGGTTTGCCATCCCTTATTGGATTAATGACCCCGAAGGGTTGGAACTCAATTGAGGCGGCACTAAGAGTGGCGTGGTGAACTGATGTGGAGATGATCGGATCGACCGGCCGTTGGGCTTGAACCTCAGGGAGGCTTCCTATGTACCCTACTTAGGAGGAATGGATCAAAGTCCACGTAGTTCTCTTAAACAGTTTAACGTCATGCTGGACGGGGGTATACATTTTAACATCATGTTGGACGAGGGTGGAACTCGACGTGAAGAAATGACCGAGTGGTGGGCTTGAACCTCGTGGAGGCTTCCTACGTACCCTACCTAGGAGGTGGGGATCAAAGTACATGTAGTTCTCTTAGGTGTTGGGGAACCGACGTGAAGAGAGACCAGGTGGTCCGATGGGTGATGGGCTTGAACCTCATGGAGGCTTCCTACGTACCCTGTCTAGGAAGTAGGGATAAAAGTCCTCTTAGTTCACTTTGGATTGGGGATTACGCTCTGGGGCAGCCCATAGGAGGATTTCATGGTCGATACTTACTCTAAGACCATGTGAGTCATGCTCAGTGTGAGAAACAAGAGGCATCAGGGACCAGAGGATCACATCAAGAAAGGTGCATCCGTGAGAAGTGGAGTGGGGCTTATGCATGAAGGCGGCCCAGGGTGGTGAATTGGGGCTTACAATCTGAGGAGTCCCAGAATGATGGATTGGGGCTTACAATCTGAGGAGGCCCAGAAGATCGGGGCTTACTCCGAGATGGACGCCCGTGGAGACTTCCTCATGTCTAGACATGAGGGAATCCCAACACATTGGTGGGTTGAAGAATATAATGGGGGCTAACGCCTATGCGCAAGTGCACAAGAGGGATAACACCAAGGGCGTTGGAATCAGTCCAAACAAAGGGAGATAAAAAGTGTGAATTACATGCCCGACATTCGGAACACAATGAGGGTGGCATGGTGATGGAGGATAACTGCTGACCATGTTCGAAACACAGCATTCATATCATGTTAGCCTGAAATGGAGACGAACAAATGAGGGTCGACTGCTGACCGTGTTCAAAACACATGACCTATCTCGAAGTGTTGTCCAAAGTATTCCGGGGCGTTGGCCCAGGACGGTAGGTGAGCCGAGGCTGCATGGGACCAGGCCATTAGGGGGTCCCTTTAGACATGCAAGAGGATGAAGATCCGAATGAAGGACACACAAAGCGTGGGGTGGAGTGATGGAATGTTTGAATGGATTCCAGCGCTCTTGAAGTTATGCCACTATAAACATGGCATGAGGCATCTTATGCTTGGAGCATAAGGAATCTATTGTTTGGAACAAAGTGTGTGCTACAGTTTATAGTCATGTAGAGAGGATTGTTTCCGTATATTTTAACGTCATATGGATAGGACGAAGGCCATACAGTTTAACGTCATGTGGTCAGGAAGACTAGGTAAAAGATACCTAGCAATGGTTGGTGTGGGACTTACTCAAGGGCGGCCCTTTCTGGATGAACCTAGCAAAAGGAGATAGGCAATGGGGTTGACTCATGGAATTTATAGGGCAGATATTGGAGCGGCATAAGGGTGAAATAGAAAATATTGTTGACCCGACCCGAAAAGTTCGCAGTGCGACTCTCCATTTTTCATGGGGGTCAGTGACGGTAGCGAAGTGATCGGCCCGAAGGGCCGGGACCGCAGCCCGACACTGTCCCCGAGCAGGGGTGTGTGGGCACAACCCCCGTGGTATGGACCAGCGGGTGCATGGGGTTTTCCGCATGGGGCTAGCCATGAAGGAGCTGGCCGCGAGGTGCCGACCGCGAGGGACCGGCCGCGGAGGAGCTGTCCGCGAAGGACTGGCCGCGAGGGACTGGACGCGTGTGGTTCACGGTTTAGTTCTCCGCGATGGGTGTCCGTGGAGGAGCTGTCCGTGGAGGAGATGGAATTCCGCGAAGGATGCTGTCCGCGAAGGATGATTTCTGTGGAGGAGGCTATCCGCAAAGGATGATTTCTGCGGAGGAGGCTGCCGTCTGCGAAGGGTGTCTGCAAAGGGGCTGGCGCCCGTCCTACTTCACGCCCACGAAGGTGTTCCACCTCCATTTCGTGAATGAAACTGGTCCATGGAAGAGAGGTCCATCCGTGAAGGGGATGGCCATTCATGAAGGAGATATCCACTAAGGGCTGGCCGCAGAGGATTTTTCCACATGTGGTTCGCGGACTGGTTTCTCCTCTACACAGAAGAGTTCATCCGCAGACGATATGCGGTCCGCAGATGGCTGTAGAGCGATTTCTCCAGCGTCTCCCCATAGGTTTTTACCCATCTTTTCTCCATCTTGTTTTTGGTGCCCCTCAATGATTATTTATAGAGATGCGAATAGGATGGGTACACGACCTTTGCAGAAGCCCATGAAGGAATTCCCACCCCGCGGATGACTCGGTCAACCAGCGATTTTTGGAACTGAGATCTGCGGAATTGCTCCGTGGCCATGCACCTCTCCTCTTCTGTTCCGCGAACGATGGGGTTCACGACGGTGGAACTGCCTGGTTCTCGTCCTGCTTCGTGCCCGCCGAGGGTCCCTACCTCTATTTCGCGGACGATGCTGGTCCGTGGAATTGCGGGAGGGTGGTCTGCCGAACCGGCCACGTGCTGTTGCTGGGAGCCGGTGCACGGACCAGTTCGGTCCTTTTCCAGGTTTTGGGTTAATTTTATTTCCCCCTTGTGGAATTTTTAGGACCCCACAATGTACTCTATTGATTTAGGGATTACATTGTCCATATATATCACCTTAAATTATATCTATACTTTTGTTAACCATTTCATACATTAATCTTCCAACTATTGATGAAAATATAACTTTGGCCATATATATCACCTTGTCCTCTATTCATGTTTCTTTCCCCTTTGATAATTTAAAGTTCCTGACCAAAATATTTGAAACTGATTCACACCCGATTACTTCAAACCACTCGATGACCTTTCAATTTTACTCCCTTTGAGACAACATTAAGATCTCATTACTTCTATCCTTTTCAATATTAATCCCATGAATCTTCTTTACAACACCTAAATCCTTCATTTTGATAGATAACTCCCATTTCAAATCCAAGAACTATTGAATGCACAGTCCCACTAGAATCATATCATCAACATACAACAGTAGGATGATAAATCAATAATCATTAGACACTTTTTAATAGAAATAGTGACATGAGTCACTTTTTATGAAACCATTTTTAACCATAAATTCATTGAATTTTTGGTTACATTGATTTGGTGAATTTTTCATTCCAGATAAACTATATTTTAGTTAACACAGCAAGTCTAACTTCTTATTAACCTTGAAACCAGTTGATTGTTTCATGTAAATTTCTTCATCCAAATAACCCAATATAAATGATAACTTTACATCCATTTGTTCTAAACATAAATCACTGATAGTACCCATTATTAATATTTTTGGGATGGTAGTATGTTTTCCTACTAGTTAAAGTTTCCCATAGAAATCCACTCCCTCTTTCTATTTAAATACTTTCACCACCCACCTTTCTTTATACCATTCAATACCATAAAGTCATTCCTTTAATCAAAAGACCCATTTATTTTCCATCATTTTATATCCTCATGGTAATCTTATAATCTCCTAGGTTTCATTAGAATATAATGAATCCATTTCCTCCTCCATAGATAACTTCCATTTACTAGATTTTCATACTAATGTTTCCTATTTTAGGATTCCAACTTCTACACCATCCATTAGATATAGATAATAAAAATCATTTCCATATATTTATAATAGTCATTTGACTCTGGAAGAAAATCACAATTCAATATAATTCTTCTACTTTTGGTGTAACCTCTTTTTTTGTATAAACTTTCAGATTATGAACATCTAGGGATCAACTTCATGCCTCTAAAGGCCTTGATCATTTAGGTATATATACCACTTTTTTATCATAAAAAAAGTTTATCCTATCATCTAAATTCAATGGAACTTGAGTGATTCCAATTCGCTCATCCAGATCGACTTGAGTATGGCCTATATATTCCTTGAACCCTATTTTAATATATATTATGTTTTGGTCTTTATAAAATACCTTTCATTAAAGAGAATGTTTCAAGCTCTGATGATCTTTATAATGTTTTCATACTAGAGAGGATAACCAAAGTTCTCATATACATTGACTATAAATAAATAAAATTTGGAATTATCCTTTCCCTCTCCTTAGCATCATTGTTAACATATGCTAGACGGTTGAAAAATTTCATATAATGAATTTTCATTGGTTTATCAGACCATAACTACTCATAAATATATTTTATTAATGTTTTTGAGGAGATTATATTGACTAAATACATAACAAAATTTAGTTATTTCAACCATATTTATTTAGACATAGTGGAATGAATCCTCATTTTGCGTGTCTTATCAATTAATGTTTTGTTTATCTATTTGGACACACTATTTTATTCTAGTGTATTGAGACCAATTTTCTCATGTATGATTCCCTTATTCTCAAAATATTTATTGAGTTTTGTTCTATTATATTATTCACCATTATTTTACCTAAAGCATTTGAGCCTTCTTCTAGTCTCTCTCTCATCCATGGATTTCAAATTGATGAAAATTCCAAACACTTTAGATTTATACTTCAAAAAATAGATCCACATTTTCTTAGAGTTTCATCAATAAAAGTGAAAAATATAAGGAACATCCATGATACTAAACTGGGGCTAGTCCCCATACATGAAAACGAACAAGTTCAATATTTATTCATTGTGGCCTCCTTCTAATAAACTTAAATAAAACCATCCTTTGTTTCCTGAGTATATAACTCTCATAATTTCTAACATTGGTATGATTAAGCTTTAATACATCCTTTTCCAAAAGAACCTTCATATTCATATCACTAGGATGACCAAGATAATTATTTCAAAACTCCAGACATACAATAGTTATAGTTTGAACAACAAAACCTCGGTATGAACATTTGGTTAGATACAAGGTTCCTTCCTTAACTCACATTTCCACAACCATTAATCCTCTATTGACTTTCCATACATAATTATAAAAATTATCATCATATCCCTCCTAATATATATTTATAATATAAATGAGATATTTCTATAAGCCTAGGATATTTCATACTTCCTTCAACATCAATATGCATTCATTTAATATCTGAACATTCAAATTACCCTTTCTAAAAACTTCAAGAGCCTCATCATCCACCAAGTCTACCTTGCTGATTTTTTTGTATACATAATTCTCTATGAACCCATGATTTGATGTTGAAAGAAAAGATTATCCAGAATCAACTTTCCATGATTCCACTGGATTATGAACACATAACAACAAATCATTGTTATCTTCTGCTAAAATTAAAGGACCGAAACTTCCAGAAACTGATCTTTTATAAATAGATTTATAATCATTGTAATCATTCTTAAGATTCCTCCTATTACTATAGTTCCAACAAGCAGTTCCAAGTCTGTTTGATTTACCTATACTCTCATCACTAGACTTCTTATATTTTTTTTGACTCATTTTATAGTTGGGTGACCTCCCTCTACCATATACAACAAAAGTATTTCTAGATTTTCTTAGAAATACCTCCACCTAATTTATTCATTCAAGATTAAATTAATTACTTATTCAAAGAATTATTTTCTGATAGAGTTACTGGAAGAAGTGACCATTGCCTCATAAATCTCTTGTAGCACTGAAAATGGAAGCAATTACCATATATTATTTGTGAAAGTGAATTTCAATAACTTGAGTTAACTCTAGAACATCAATATTGGAAAATGGGTCTATACCCATGCATCTATACCCACGGTTTAAAAAAATGTGGGTATAGTTGATTTATTTTGACATATTTATACAGTTTTGTTAAAACCATTGGTATATTAACCATGATTTATGGTTTTTATTGGGCTCCAATCCTGATTTTTATTCCCCCCCTTGTCTCCCCTGAGCCCTGGACTCTCCGCCCTCTCCTCCCCTCCCCGACATCGACCTCCCACCCCCACCTCTGTCTCCCAGCCTCCATCTCCCTCCCTCTGCCTTCGTGCCTCTGCCTCTACGTCAATAGCCTCCTCCGCCTCCTAGCCCCTACCTCCACCTCCCAGCCCTCGCCTCCACCTCCACGTAATCCTCCACCTCCTCCCAGCCGTGGCCGCCTCTTCCTCCGAATCCTAGAACTTGCCTCCACCACCGAAGCAACCTCCGCCTCCACCTACTCCTGGTCATAGCTGCCTCTGCCTCTACCTCATTATATCTACTTATAAAGGATCCCTATGTATGGATTCATCCATATTTTCCATGGATTTCTTGGGTTCTTTGGTTCTTGGTTGGTGTTTCAAGGTTAGATTCTCTATTCTATACAACTTATTCTCATGGCTTTTCAACCAATTCTTATGTTAATTTTAACCAAAACCTAGTGATGAGTTTTTATAAATCTGTCATGGTTATTGATTTTATGGTGTGTTGATTGTTTTATTGGTCCTCCTCTTCTCATATCCATTGGATTTGTACCACCTATTCCCGTATTGAGGTGCGTTTTCTCCATTCATGACTCTTTATAGTTAAAAACACGATTTCTTGGAATTTCAAACATAATATTTTAATGGATTATGACTTTTAGTAAGTTTTTTAAATATTTTTTTCAAAAATAATCTATTTGACACTCAATATTATGGATTAAAAGAGGGTTTATTTTATGATTTGTTTAATTTTTTTTAAATTTATTATACACATGTTCTATTTTTTGAAATTCCATTTTGTCTCCTTAAAAACGGTTTATTAACCCATGATGGGTGTTTTGGTTTCTAAACAAATACTAAATTTCCATCATTATAACCATGTTTGTGCCTATTTTTATTAAATATCTTCTTTGTGATTCTTGGATGTTTATATAATTTGTCTTTTAAAGTAAATTTTATAATTTTAGATTTAATTTTTTTTCAATTTCATATTAAATATTAAAAATGTGAATGTATGGAGAGTTAAACAAAATGTGTTTATATTAAAAATGTTTTTTTTATTTGTATACCCCCAATTTATTTTAATCCTTAGCACTGCCAGAAATCTTACTCCTTTACAACATGGAGAGTTAAATAGATAATGAAAATTTTATTAACTTTTATTTACAAGTTCAATTGATTTCCTGTAATTATAGATCATATTAAATTTTTGTTGTTAATGATTTTCTTAACTTCTCTCCATAAAACAAAGGATAAACTATTATTTGTGTTTTAATGCGGTCTTTTTTTCTGTTCTTTCAACTGACATGCTTGTTGATGCTATAGTTGGAATTCATTACTTTTATTCAGCTTGAGTATAATTTAGTTTACTTGTGGTTTCACTTTTAAAATCTTATTAATGAAAAAACTTAGGCACCCAAATCTGGTTCTCTTTATGGGAGCTTCTATTCATGCTCCAAATCTATCCATTGTTATAGAGTTTATTCCTAGGTTTGTTCACCTTGTATGTTTGGATCTGTTTCATTCTAAATGGAAACCTTCATTAAGTTTTTCCCTGTGTAAGAGTTGTGTTGTTTTTTCTTAGTCTTAAATAAAGGATGTTTTCCTGCATTGTATCTTTATATTGTGTATGTGTGTGTATTATATTTTAAAATGTGTTTATATGGAAATCGTGATTAATTTTATTTTAAAATTATCATGTTAATGCTTTGAACTGTATTGTTTTAGAAAATTAATTTCATGATTTGTTACTTTCAAAGAGTTAACAAGGTCTTGTTGGCACTTTAAAAAAGTGTTTTGGATCATACTGTGATTATTTATTTTTTATGATTGATGTTTGAAAGAAACATGAATTATCATGTAAGGGGTAACTCATAGAAGAGGTGAGTTGGGTTATTATAAGTTCTTGATTCTTCATGTGATTTATCTTGTGTTTTTTATTCTCATCACTACATAATTGGTTAGGGGATCCTGTGAACTTGTATTAGGAAACCTAGAACCAAATAGGTTCTTTCTACCCGTCCTATGTGTCTCTCTGACTAGTGACAAAGTATAAACAATACCCTCATCATACTAGTGATGTTTTTGTTTCTCCATCATGTTAGTTGAGGGTTTATCCCAATCTAGTGAAGTCATTTCACTACGTAACCACAACCTTAGATTTCCTATATCCACTCACATGACGTTATGTAATTTTAGTTATTTATTTTATGTATTATAATTTATTTACATTGAGTTAATTACCTTTATTTAGTGAATAATTTCACTATATTTATTCTATAATTTATTCTATATTACTTTTTGTTATAATAGATTATTTAAATCTCATATCATTAGTCTCAATATTTTTTTAAATGTGTGATAACCAAGTTGTGGAATGTTTTGAATGTAAATTAGTAAAAAAGTGTTTTTAAATCATGTTGCTAATATTCTTTTGTTTTTTATGGAGTTTTAATGTTTTCCTTAAAAAGGAACCTACCTGATGATGTTTGGACCTCAAATGTTTTGAGTTGCTGGTTTGGGTGCATATGTGTATTACTAACCATCAAGAAAACCAATGTGCCCTGAGATCAGTTCTGTCTAATTTATGTTTCTTATCTGACATATTCTGTTGTAGTAATCTTGTATAAAATTTTTAGGTACCAATCAACTTTATTGGGTTCCTTTTAGAGAGTGGAGCTAATTGAGACTTTTGTGAATTATCAGGGTTTTTAGGTTATTTTTTTTGAATTTTAGTCATTATCTTTGTGTGAATATTGTATGTGTAATAGTATAAAATATAAAAGAAGGTGTAATTGATATATTTAATAGGAATTTTTGGTTTTCATTTTAGTATGGAATTGTAAAATAATTAAAGTACAATTTCATTCACTTTATAATTGAGAATATTCATGACTATTGGGCACAACAGAGGGTAGGCTGAACCAACTTTGCATAAAGATAACTATTATTTGAACATTGAATCTATTATGTGTATAGATCTTGTAAAGTAAATGTTAGTTTTGGAGATAGGGGTGTTTAATATGAATCAAAACACATGATAACTTTGTAGAAAGTGAAAGTTTCTATTTTTTCATTCTTTTCTTTCTAATTTGAAAATATTATTTTCATTGGAATTCAAGATTTAATTTCTATTTTCAATTTTTATCGGTTATATCTCCTTCCATATTGATGAAGGAGAATATAAGTCATTGTGTCTTCATTATTTATGATCCGTCTAGGTCCAACCATGGTGTCTTGGCCCTAAAGGCTATGAGGCTTTCTAACTCATTTATGAATTTGTATCACAATCATAATTTTAGTGTAGAAAAGTCCATATTTTACCATTTTTTTGCAAAAAATGTGACCAGAATTGTATGAAAATTTCTTATTTCAAACCTTTTAGGTTGAGGGAGAAATTTTTTTCATGGGTATAAATATTTGAGAAGATACCTGTATGTTTTAACATTTTGTTATAATTTGGGCTATTTTCTCCCTCCATTTTTCTTACTCTTTTTTTATTTATCATTAATTGTCCATTTATTTATATATGTTTCTTTATTTTAACAAATTATCCTTATTAACATATGTTTTTATCTTTTTTGTTACTGTTCAACGTGTTTTTATTGTAACAGATTAAAGTTTCAAATTCTTCTCTTATTAGTGCTTCATGACTGAGTTGGAAGCTGATTCTGCTGTCGCTCAAGTAATATTTTTCTCTTATTGTGTGGATGTTCCCCTTTATTTCCATTTACTATGTTTTATATTTCAGTGTGATTATGACTGCCTGCAATTATAAACTAATCCATATATAGAGAGGAATGGGGAGTTTCTATGTGAATGCATGGAAGATTTGTCTATGGATCAACAGAAGGTTTATGATCATGACCACCTTTAATTTAATTTTTCCATTAATGGTGGATATTTTATGTTCTTTTTATGATAATAACCATGTTTCATATCCTCCAGTTTCAATTATACAATTGAAACTTGTCTCATCAGCAAGCTCAACAGCCCCCCTGCACTGCCTTCCCCCTCCCCTCTCCTCCCCCACCCCCTGCATACAATGCAACAGATAGCCCCCCACAGCCCCCTGCACTACCTTCCCCTCCCCCCCCGCATTTCCTTCCCCCCTCCTCCAGCCCCCTCCACTGCCTACCCCTCCCCTCTCCTCTTCCATCCCCCTGCACTACCTCCCCCTCATTTCATTAGGAAATAAGATTCACAAGATGTTGTGGTATGGTTACTGAGGGTTGAGTGTATTTTTATCCATATTGAACTTCTTAAATCTTCTAAGTTTATTTTTAAAACCTTAATTAAAGGGGATCTAGTTTTGAAGTGGTGGAAGTCTATTATTTAGATTAATCCATAGGAGGACCAATATTGGGAAAGTTTCTAGGTGAGTCTCATTCATAATTTTTTTTCTAATGTGGTGAAGTTAATGAAGGATATAGACTTTTATAGACTATAATAAGAAGATTAAATAGTGTTATATTATGCACATCATTTTATTAAGTTGGTTTCATACCTTCCTACTATGGTGTTGGATGATTATTTATTCTCTTAGTGTTATGGGGAGGTTCTTCAACCACACCTATCACCAGTAATGTATTCCCTCAGCCTTGAATATTAAGGAGTGGTGGTAAATAACACTATCAAAGTTGAAGTGACCTTTTAAGGAGCACTATAGGTGTTATGAGTTTAACATATTCCTAGGTGTGTTTAATGAAACACCAGTATGGGAGGGGGGTAGGATGGGGGCAAGGCAGTTCCATGGGATAGGGGGAGGGGAGGGGAGGTAACTGCAGGTAGGAGGGGGTGGGGGATGTAATGCAGGGGGATTGGGGAGAGGAGGGGAGTGGGAAGGTATTGCATGGGGTTGGGGGGAGGGGAGGGTATGGGAGACTACTGTAGGAAAGAGGGGGTGGGGGAGGCAGTGCAGGGGTCTGGGGGAGGTAGTGCATGGGGATGGGGGAGGGGAGATGAGGTTGGAAGTTAGTGCAGGGTATGGGGGAGGGGGAAGCTAGTACAAGGGCTGGGGGAGGGGAGAAGAAGGGAGGGGAGGGTGGCAGGCAGTGTAGGGGGCTCGGGGCAGGAATGTAGGGGGCTGGGGGAGGGGATCAGGTAGTGCAGGGGGCTGGGGGAGGGTGGGGGAGGAAGTGCAGGGGTTGGGGGAGGAGAGGGGAGGGGGTAGGCAGTGAAGGGGGCTGGGGGAGGGGAGTAGGCAGTGCATGGGGCTGGGGGAGGGGAGGGTATGTGGGGGGGAGGCAGTGCAGGGGGCTGTGGGGGGCTGTCTGTTGGATTTCAGGTAGGGGTGGGGGTGGGTTGGGTTCCTCATATCATCTGATTTTTCCTCTAGGATCTTTAAAAGTAGCAAGGTTGGTCTTCCTTAATTTCTTTTTCTTCTTCAATGAACTAAATGTTCCTCTAGAGAGATAGGTTTTTGGATTCAACTGGCAGTGTTTTTATCTCACGTCATTTTGTCTTTGATGAATAATGGGTTCCTTTTCAACATTGGCACTCTGATTTATCATCATCAATTTTTTTTTCTAAAACTAGTTCTAAATCTTGTTGCTTTCCTCTTTTAGTGAATTTTTCATGTCCCATCACTAAATATTATAATATCCAAGGTTCTTTAATTTCAATTTATGGTTACCTGCTTGCGGTTTCTCCTATACTCCTCATCCTAGTTCACCTCCCGCTACTTCAATTTCCCTTGATGGGTCTCCTGGTGCTCATACCACCTCTTCATAATTTTTTAGACACCCTTTTGGTGAGAATTCTTTGAGATAATCTCTTAATGATGATCCTGCCTTAGAGTAGTCTTCTATCTAGTCAACTCATTCCATTCCTCATAATTCTCATCCTATGACCACATGTTCCAAGGTTGTTATTTTCAAACCCAAATTTTATACTACTTTTGTGGAACCTAGATCTTTTAAGGATGCCTTGTTTCAACCTTAGTGGAATCAAGCGATTTATAAAGAATTTTCATCCTTACTCAGAAATCATAATTTCTCTTCAGTTCATTTTATTGGATTTTTGTAGCCTGATTTGTTTTGGATGATGTTTAGGGCCGAATACTTACAGACCATACTACCCACGAGTTACTGTAGCAACCTAGTGCAGGAAGGCTATATTTTTTTATAGGTCAAGGATCTATACCCATGGTTCAATAAAAGTGGGTATATTATGTCCGGTGTGATAATTTATACCCACAGTTTTATAAACCATAGGTATAGATATATGCCCATGGTTTAAATTAAACCATGGGTATTATGGAAATCTGCAAGTCTATACCCACAGTTTCTATAAAACTATGGGTATAGCTCTATACCGACGCATCGGTATCCCATGATTTATGGAACCATGGGTATAACCTATACCCAAAATTTTAGGGGCTATACCCATGGTTCTAAACCGTGGGTATAGGTGGGTTTTCCAGTAGTCCCTGTCTAGATACTACAAGTGGATGTGGTTATAGCACAGATATACCTAGGGGTAATAACTCTAAAAATGGAACATTGGGGTTGACCTAATCATCACCTAGTTCATGAGAATGGGACTTACTACACACCTGGTTTGACACTACTAGAGGATAATCTTAGGATAAATAACATTTTTTTACAAACCATTATGAAGAATTTTAAAATAAATATTTCCTCAAAGAAACCAGGTTTATGATTATGAGAATATCTATGCATAAAATGTTCAATTTATGTTAAGTGTTTCACTAGTTTTGGGATTATACATCATGTTTCATAATGTTATGATATAATCTAGTCTATTTCATTATTTAGAAATGGTGCATAACAAAAGGAATGTAAGTTATATCAATGTATGTACCCTATGTAGGGATTTTTACCTGAGAAAGATAATGAAGCTGGAGTTGTAGCTAGAGATATAACTACTCAAATTATAACCATATTAAGATAGACGACTCAGGTTATGAGTAATAACCTTTCCCGTATGGAGTAGCCTGTTGATCCACCACACAGTGTAATGATGTTAGGCTACTTCATTCATTAAAAACCTCAATCATTCAATGGGAATACAAATCCATTTTAAGATGAGAAATGGATAATTACATTAGAGAAGACATTTATTACTTTGGGAAGTAGTGAAAGAGAGAAATTTTTCATGGTAGTTTATAATCTCTTTGAAGATGAGGATCAATGGTGGTCATTAATTCAAAACACTAAGGATGAGGAGGAAATAACAAGCACCGAGTTGAAGGATTTCAAGGTACTCTTCTTGGAGAAATATTTTCCTTGTGAGAAATGAGTGGTTATGGAAAGATAATTGTTGAGTCTAGGACAAAAATAGGATAAAATTTTTACTAAGTATGAAGCAAACTTTACAAGGTTAGAAAGACATTCCATAAAATACATATATAATCAAAAGAGAAAGATTGACCATTTCTTTGATAGTATTAAGACAATCCTATAAAGGGAACCGGTTTTCAAAACTTTCTCATTATATAGGGATATAATATCATGTGCTATCAAGATAGATAAATAATTCTCAAAGTCTTATGTCTTTGAAGGGAAGACATAGAAGAAGAGGATGATAGAGAAAAATATGGATAATTAGAAGAAGGGAAATAAGAATTTTTCAACATGTGATACATGTAAAAGGAAAAACCTTGGTACATGCTTAAAAGGAAAATGAGTGTCACGACCCAACCCAATGGGGTTCGATCTGTAACTACACCAAGCCCGCCTCCATAGTCCAGGGGCTGGTGACAAGCACTGAAAGAAAAAATAACTTGAGAGGCCTTTTCCTAATATACATGTATGTACACACCCAACTATATCCATGCAGAAGTGCAGATGAATAAATATAAAATACAGTAACATATAGAGTAACAACCATTCATTTAACAACTTCTAGGGAATTCAAGAGTAAAAAATAATAATCTGAAAAGTAAAGGGTAAAAATACATGCCCAACCAGAAATATGTCCCAACCTAAAAAAATGGGAAAGTAAAAGCTACGATAGCCTGACTCTAGATCTCTAATCCTCGACCAATATATGCGGTTAAATGCACAAGGGTATCACTATGCTTCTTTGTAAGTACCATCAACTTGTCTGTCATCTTCATAAGACATGAAACATATAGGAAAATCCCATGAAGAGGTGAGTATATATATACCCAGTAGAATTCCCTGAAATTTGAAGGGGAAACAATAGGAGACATGATAGAAATACAAAACTCAACACATAACAAGAGAGAAACATAATATAACAACAAGGATACATATAAATTCTCATAAAAGAAACCCGATAGGATAGATAAAATAGGATATCCATATCCCATCCCATCCCAAGAAAATAGTATGACATCAGTTCCAAGAGGTCCATCAATGATTCCCAATATATCATGTCTCTATATGAAGAAGCATCCAAGTCAAGACACACCTTTCCACTGTGCCACACAGTCAAGGGGACATAATATCTAGGTAGAGGACCCATGACCTGGTACAATAGGAGGGTGTAACTAAATATTTAGAGGACCCATTCCTTGGATCCATAGGAGGGTTCCACTCTATAGGTAGATGACTCATGCTCGTAGGAGGGTTCCACTTTGTAGGAAGAGGACCCATGCCCTAGCTCCATAGGAGGGTGAAACTCTGATGGTAGAGGACCCATGCCCTGAATCCATAAATGGGTGCCACTCTAATGGTTGAGGTCCCATGCCTTGACTCTACAGGAGCATGAAACTCAGTAAATAGATAGAGTATCCATACGCTTTCCTAGAAGGAGGGTGCCACTCTATATGGTAGATAGAGGGCCCATGCCCTATCACAGCAGGAGGGTGAAACTCTAATATCTCTGATGATCCTTCCTAGTAACTTTTATCATCAAACATCACCTAAAAAATCATCATATCTAGAACATATCACATCATATCTCAAAATCCACTATGAAGTCCACCAATGCATTCTACATGAAAAAAACCCAGGACAGGCTACCCACGAGCCAAAATCTTAGTCCAAATAAAGGAGATATGAGAGGTAGAAGTTTCCTCAAAAGGAGGTACATGATGTGTAGAGGACCCACACGATGTGTGGTCCCACTCTATTTTTTGGCCCTGTCCTTTCTAGTACATGGCTCTTTTTCATATATCCATAGATGACAAGAAAGGAGACTACACAATGTGTCTCAGCCACTCGCACAAAAAAAATAGCAGATTAGCGGCAGTTTTTTAAAAAAGGTTATGCACAACCCCCTCTGAATTCATTTTAGAGGAGGTTCTGCACAACCCCCTCTAATTTTTTTAGAATTTTTTCATTGTAATATTTGGTTGTATTTTAGAGGTAGTTGTGTCAGAACCACCTCAAATTTAATAATAAGTGCATATACATGTTTGGTAGGATTTTAGAGGCATTATATATATATATATATTATTCATTTGGATATATATTAGAGGCTATATATATAACATGGAAATTATTTTTTAAAGGAAATAGTGGGGGTTCACAACCGCCTCTAATCTCTTAAATTAGCACTACCACAAAAACAGTTTTTCCCAACGCCACACTTTTATCAGCGCTAACCAAAAAGCGCTGATAAAGGGACCCCCTTTATCAGCGCTTGTTTAGTAGTATTGATAAGGGGGGGGGGGCTTTATCAGCACTTTTTTTAAAAGCGCTGATAAAGGGTCGACTTCAAAAAAAAAATTAAAAATAGTATATTAATATATAAATATATAAATATAGTTATATTGATATAAATATAATATATAATTTTTAAATATATTTTAGATAAGTATAAATGTACATTTACACTTAATATACTTAATATATAAGATATTTAGTGAAAATGGATTCTTAAAAAATTAAAAAAATATTTTTAATTAATAATTTTCTAATTATTATCGATTAAAAATCATTTAATAACAATTTCAAGACACAAAAAATCAAAACAATTAATAAAAGATCTAAAATAAGTTGAAAATGGAACTCAAATTTCAAATGGCCATAACTTTTGATCCGGGTGTCCGTTTGAGCTCTATAACATATCAAATTGAAGCCTGCGACGAGATCTACGCACTAATGAGGAAGGAAAAGCCTCCGTCACATTTTTCGAGGCCAAAAAAGGCCCATAAGGCCTCCAAAACTGAGTTTTTAGTCGGGGTACCCCGATTTTTTAATAATTTGTGGATTTTCAACCTCGTTTAAGGGGGTATTATTGGATTTTTTTGGTGGGTACTGAATTTATTCAAAGGCATTACATTCATATTGATATTATGACTTTGTAATTTTATCATTTTTTATAATTCACTGCTATTTATAATCAAATATATAACAATTTATACATATTTTTTTATATATTCACACATAAAAATTAATTATAAATATAAATAATAAAATATATTTACATATAAAATATATTAACTTTATTTAAATAATAACTAATATCCATTTTATTTAAAATACAAATATATGAATATTTATATACCTATATATTAATCTAACTATATATATATATATTAATCTAGCTATATATATATTAATATAACTACATATATATTAATATTACTATAAATATAAATATTAATACCACTATAAATATATATATTAATATCACTATAAATATATATATTCATATAACTATATATATATATATATATTAATATAAATATATATTACTATACGAATAATTATAACTAAATATATATATATATAAATAGAGATATATATTAATATAACTATATATATATATATTAATATAACTATATATATATATTAATATAAATATATATTACTATACGAATAAATATAACTACAAATATATATTAATATAAATATATATTACTATACGAATAAATATAACTAAATATATATATAAATAGATATATATATTAATATAACTATATATATATATTAATATAACTATATATATATATATATTAATATAAATATATATTACTATATGAATAAATATAACTATATATATATATATAAATAGGGATATCATGAAATGGTAAACAAATCAAAATAGAGTAGTGTTAAGGACTTAGGCACGTAGGGGGAGGTCTCGAGCTCAAAACCTGGTGGAGGCAGAGGCTCACGCATGGGGGTGGATGTGGGGGGCTAGCACTGATAAAGGGTGGAGGGGGTGCGTGTGGGGTGCTGGAGGGGGGAAAGCACTGTTAAAAGGGGGGCTCAAGCGCGCTATAAAAGCCCCCAGATTTGTAGGATTTTTTTAATTTTTTTTAATTTGTTTAAATTTGTTTTAATTTTTTTAACTTTTATTAGTGCTTTTTTAAAAGTGCCGATAAAAGGGTCTTTCATCAGCGCTAAAATGAAAGCGCTAATAAAGGGGACCCCCTTTATCTTCACCGGCTTTAACAACACTTTTCTAGCGCTGTTAAAGGCCATTTTTAGCGCTGATAAAAGGCGTATTTGTAGTAGTGTATAGGGGGTTCATGAACTGCCGTTAATCCCTTAGATTAGAGAGAGTTTTGAACCCCTTCTAATTTAAGATATTGGGGGGGGGGGGTTGTAAACCCCCTCTAATTTATGATATTATAGGGGGTTTTCAACCCCCATTAATTAATGAAATAAGAGGGGGTTCATGAACCGCTGCTAATCCCTTTGATTAGAGGGGGTTTTAACCCCTATTAATATTTATTTATTTTTTAAAATAAATCTCATATAAATTCAAATTTTATAATATATATATGTGGGTGTGCATGTGTGTATGTATAAACACACACACATATGTGTATATATATATTACATAAAAACATTATATAAATTTATTTCAATGCATTATAAATATATATATATATAAAGACATTATATAAATACTTTAAATAAATACGTATACATATAAACAAAAATGTATACATATATAAATATTAGCATACATAATATAAATGTAATAATAAATATATTTATTAAAACATATAAAATGTATATATGGTTTTATAAATACCATAAATTTATATTATGATTTATATTATACATATATTATATTAAATACATTTTTATTGTATATTTATGTATAAATACATTTATATTATATTATGTATACAAATAAATATAATATATACAAAATTAAAATTAAATATAAATATAAATATTATATATTTATATTATATATTATATTATAAATATTTTTTTATATATAAATTTTTATATATTATATAATTATTATATATATATTTAAGTATACCATATAATTATAAATCTATTTAGTATATATATATATCATTTAATTATATTATATATTTCCAATTATACGATTGTATTTAATTGTATATATATATATATACATAAATATAATTGTATAGTTTTATGTACATTTATATATATATATATTTATATAAATTATATTTCATATAATATTAATTATATTTCATATAATATTAATTATATATAACATAAAAACATAAACATATTACATAAATATATATATACATATATTTTATTTAAAAAATAAATCATATAAAAACCCAAGCTTGTAGTTTTTATAATTTATATTACAATAATAAGAAATATATTTTTAAATAATTTGTTTATGATTTTATATTATATATAATTAATATTATATGATATACAATTTATGAAAACACACATATAATAATGTACACAATATTATACAACTATATTTATTGAAATACATATATATTAATGTACATAATATTATACAATTATATTTATTAAAATACATATATATTAATGTTCATAATAATAAATATATGTATTGAAATACATTATATAAATATTTTTATGAGTTGTATTTCATATAATATTATATAAATATTTCTATAAATTTTATTTCATATATAATATTTGTCTAAATTGTATTTCATGTAATATTAATTATATATAATATAATAAAATTTATACAAATAAATATATATTAATTTACATAATAATAAATATATATGTATTGAAATACATTATATAAATACATATTTAAATACATTATATAAATATATTAAATAAATACTTATATATATTATAAGTAAACATGTATATAATATATAAATATATATTTTAAGTATATAAATAATTTACATAAATATATTTATAAATGTATAAATATATGTGTATATACATAACATGAATAAAATTATAAATGATATACTCAAATGTATGTAAATACACATATACAATATATAGTTTATATAAATGTATAAATTTAATATAATATAAATGTATTATAATATAAATACAAAATTTCATATTATAAAAATGTATATATTAATTTAAATAATTATATATGTATTTAAATATTTATTGAAATAATCTTTATTTTAATTAGTTTCATAATATATATAAATAAAATGATAGTAGACAATATATTAACAAAAAATGAGTGCCATAGTGAAACAGGTGATGCACCTATGTTTAAGAGCTATGGGTTTCAAATCCCGCTGGAGTAGCTTTTAAAATATTGCGGGAGCGCATGGGTTTGTAGGTGAATGGGTAGAGAGGAGAGATGGGCATGGGTGAGACTAAAATTGGAGGCAAGTAGAGGTCCCACGTAGGGAGCAGGGTGCACTGGAACTGGAGGCGGGGAGAGGTCCCGCATAGGGAGGAGGGCGTCGTCGTGAACAGGATGGGAGGACACGGGTGGATGGGATGGGAGGGCATGAGATGTGGGAGGGTTCCATTTTGAATGAGAGGGGGGATTGGATGGGATGGGAGTACGTAGGATGTGGGAGGGAACTAGGTTACGAGATGGGGTGGGGTTAATGTGTACTAGAGGAGA
This sequence comes from Viscum album, assembly GCA_963277665.1. Taxonomy (NCBI): domain Eukaryota; kingdom Viridiplantae; phylum Streptophyta; class Magnoliopsida; order Santalales; family Viscaceae; genus Viscum; species Viscum album. The sequence continues at coordinate 127,924,344 of OY728134.1, read as the reverse complement.
GGGGAAGGTAAGGTTGGGAGAACAAGAAGATTTAAAAAATAGGAAATAAATTTATTTAGAGGTGGTTCATATAACCACCTCTAAATACAGTTCATTTAGAGGGGGTTTTAACGCCTTCTAAATATGGTTCATTTAGAGGTAGTTCTAAACCTCCTCTAATACGACTCATGCAACTCAATTAGCAGCGGTTTTCAAGTACCGCTAGTTTGGGAAACAATTTAGAGGGGTTAAAACCCCCTCTAAAATCAGATTTTTTATGACATTAAAGGGGGTTTCAACCCCCTCTAAATGAACCGCTACTAATTTTTAGAGTACTTTACTAGCAGTTCCTTAAAACCTCCTCTAACAAGAGTAGGTGGGCACATTAGCGGTAGTTCATTACGACCACCTCTAATGCATTTAGAAGGGGTCATAAACCCTTCTAAACTAAAAAATAACCCCTTCTAACTGGGCAGTTTTTTGTAGTCTCGGGGCCGAGCCGTGTTCTCCTAACTGTACCCGTGTCCTTCAGGGCGTGTCTGTGTACACTGCCTGTGTTCCTAGTCGTTCCCATGACTGTGTACTCCCAGAGTAAACACTGGGTTGCTAGCACCAAGTCACATAGTGTGTGTGTGTGGGGGGGGGGGGGACCAGGGGGGGGGTCCCATACAGTGTGTGATACTTATGATATCTCAGAAACCCTAGCGTTGTAGATTTCTAAAGAACACGCCATGCGTTCTTCCAAACTATAGGGCATGTATTCATGATTTTCATAGAAACTCAGATCTGCCATGTGTTCTTCCAGATCCACCTTTTCCACCTCAAATCAAGCATGTAGGCCATATAAAACCAATATTAATCACCTCTAGCCATTGTTTTCGGCCATCTGATGGCCGTAAAATAGAATCTGGCTCACCCATACGAACCCGCTGTGTACCACTGTCACTCATGGCGCCATCCGTTGCCTCATTGGATTCACGATCCATGGTGGAATCACCCACAATCCACAAATAATCCCTATACATACTCTAATATATTATTTTTTCATCGGACATGAATCTTTCATGAATTTGGGGGACCAATCATGCTCGATCCCTCCTAAAAATTTCGAACCGTGGTCCCCATAGGCCGATAATGAAAAATGAAAAGAGTGATGGGGAAAAAGAACAAAAAAAAGTGAAATGATCATTGTCCAAGAATTCATGTACAATGAATATAGAATAGGGATAATCAGGGTGAGAAACATGGCACAATGGGGATCAATTGAAAATTGATACACGAGGGCATGCAGATGATCACATTTAAATGCAGATCAGAGAGAAGGAATTTATTATGCTCAATATTTTAATAATAAGGGGAAGAATACAAAAATGAATATTTCAAAATCAATATTGGATTGTTTTTTGGTGAAGAATGTTACTTCCAATGATTGAAAAGATTCACTGTGTTCATTGTGCCTCAATTCGCCTGGATCTGGAAGTTTACTGTCACCCGATTTCAATCTGCCAATGAAGAATTATGGATTTATCATCTCAACAGTCCTAGGGTTATGTAACTTACCCTAAAGATTCACTATAACAATGTATTTATAGAGGGAATTTAGTTCAGGTCATTTATTTAATTAATTAAATAAATTAATTAATTTATCCACTAAATGTACCTTCCAATTACTGCTGTATCTGAATACCCCATGCTGACTAACTTTAGGTCATTCCTAGGGTAAAATCCATGCTACAGATTCAACCATGGTATCAAATTTATATTTTGAGACTCTTTTTAGGAGATATTCTACTAATTTTGAAAAATCATTTGTGTATGATATAAATTACATTTAATATTTTTATAAAATTAATTCCAAGAACACTGGGCCATGGGATAGCACGCCGTCTCAGTGTATGACTCCAAAAATATTACTTAATATATTTTAAGGGATTAAAAGGAGAACACATGGTCTATACATTATTTTATCCTTCAATATTTTCATCCCTGAAAAAAACTAAAAAAAAACTTGAGGATATTGAGCCTGCACTTGGCTCTCCTGCTCCGAGGAGCTCCCCTGCATGCTCTCATGATGCCACAACACACAAAGAAAAAGAATGTTCCATACATACATGATCCTTTCCCATAGATCCCAGATAACCACTGGGTGCTCTATAAATGTGGATCCATCCTTGATGTCCAGATTTCCCCAGTCAATGACGAACATGGTATCATGAAGGTATCTCCTCAGCTGTGACACATTGAAGACTTCAAAAACTCACTCAAACCATGGGGGTAATACATGGTGGTAGGAAACCTCACTAACCCTTTGTAAGATCTTAAACAACCTAATGAACCTCAGGGATAGATTTACTCCTCAAGAAAATATCTTCAATCCTCTTCATGGGGAGACTCACAGGAAAACATTGTCTCCCTTATCAAACTACAATGGCCCACGACGTTGGTCTGAATAAGATTTTTTACTTGATCTAGGATTTCCTCATCCACTCATAGATCACATGGACCTTCTCCATCATCGCCTCTACCATCTTCAGCTCAACAAGAGATGCCTCATCGATCTCAGTCCAACATAGGGGTGACCTGTAGGGTCTCCCTTATAAGGCCTATAAAGGTGCCATGCCAATAGTAGAGTGGTATATTTTATTATTAGAAAAATACACTATGGTCAAGTGATCCTCCTAGATCCAGTAAAAGTATAACACGCAAGCTCTTAGCATATCCTCCAGCACCTAGATAGTGTGCTCAATCTGGCCATCTATCTGGGGGTGGAAGGCCGTACAGATCCTCATATGGGTCCCAAATTCCTCCTACATATATTTCTAAAATCATGATGTGAACCACACATCATAATCCGATATAACCTTTGAGATAACCCCATTAAGGTAGATGATCTTCCACATGTACAACTTCCCCAAACTCTCCACCAAACTCTGCTCCTTGATAGAAAGAAAGTATGTCGACTTCATATGTTGATCAACTATCACCCATATGGAATCATGTACTCTTTATATCCATGGAAGCCCTATCACAAAGTCCATGGATATTCCATCCCATTTCCACTCTAAGATCTCAAGAGGCTGCAACAAACCTACCAAAACTTGGTGACCAGCCTTAACCTGCTGACATGTGAGGCACCAAGAGATGAACTCAACCACACTCCATCTCATGCTATCCCACCAAAACTTCTAAAGAAGGTATTTGTACATATTCCCTACACCAAGATTTATAACCAAAGAGATATGTGAAAATCACTCATCACATTCTACCGTATCGTTAATGGGACCACCGTCCATCCCTGGAATAGGATGACATGATTCCCCCTTCAAAAAATCCATAGTGAATCTTCTAAGGATAATTGGTCATGCCAGGCCTCACAATTTATGTATATTAATTGGGCCTCTCTCACACACTGGAGAAGAAAAGAAGTAAAAACCATTTAATGGTGAAAAGCGACACACTCCTCTTCAACCAGGCTCATCTGCAAGGAAGCTTACTACTCAAACACCTCCTACACCAAATGATCCTAGGACTTCCTACTAAGGGAATATTTCACCACGTTTTCCTTCTCTGAAGTACAGACTACCACAAAATCATATTCCTATAGGAAATCTAACCAGTGCCTCTACCTTAGGTTCAGTTCTGTCTACATGAAGACATACTTGAGACTCTGATGGTTGGAATAAACAACAAAACACTCTCCCAGAAGATAGTGCCTCCACATCCTCAAAGGGAAGATTATTTTTGCTAAATATAGATCATGATTCACATATTTCTACTCATGGGATATCAAATACCTCAACCCATATGTGATCACTTCATGCCTATGCATCTACACATAGCCAAACCCATCTTTAGAGGCATCAAAATATACTACATACTCCATTACCTCCTTCAGTAGTCTCAAAATATGAGCACTTGTCAACCTCAGCCTTTTGTCCTTGAAGTATATCTAGAACTGCTCAATTCAGCTAAATTAATTCACTTTCCATGTCAAGGTGGTCAAAGGGGATGTAATCCTATATAATTTTTCCACAAACCTCACATAGTACCCTACCAAGCCATGTAAACTCCACACCTATGATATGCTCTTGGGTGGATCCCATGAAAGCACTGCATCGATCTTCACCAAGTCCATAGCTAATATGTTCTTAGAAATAACATTTCCTAAAAAGTGAACCTCATGGATACAAAATCGAAACTTTGAGAGTTTTCCATAAATATGGTGCTCCTGAAGAAAATCTTGGACCATCCTCAAGTGCTTTGCATGCCACTCCTCTGAAGTAGATTGTATGATTATGTCATTAATGATGACAAAAAAAATTAGTCCAAGTATTTATAGAAGATCCAACTCATAAAATCTAAAAACTTTGTGGGGGGATTCATTACACTAAAATGAATCACTAGGAACTCATAGTGCCCATAGCGACATCAAAATTCTAGCTTCAGAATATCAGCCTCACGAACTCTCAACGGTTGGTTGCCGAACCTGATATCGATCTTCAAGAATCATCTTGTGCCTCAAAATTGATAAAAGAGTCCATAAATCCTTAGTAAGGGGTCCTTTTTTTATCGTGTCTTATTTCAAGAAATGATAATCAACCTAAAGCCGCAAGATCTTGATTGGATTTTTCATAAACAACTTCAGAGTTGCCTAGGGGATACACTTGGTCTAATAAAGCCCTTATCTTAAAGGTCCTCCAACTACAAAAACATCTCCCAAAGATTAGTAGGGGCCATCCTATATTCCAAATAATATATTAGAGTGGTATTAGGGTGCAAGTCGATGCACAACTCAATCTCCCACCTCATAGGTAGTCCTGGAATGTCCTCAAGAAATACTTCCATAAAATACTCTACAACTGAAGGAATCCAGATGCCTGAAGATCCTACTATGCCAAGGGATACACTCGCCAACAAATGGGTGTTGTGTTGTGGATTCCTTCTCACAAGACCCACTCACTCCTTTATAAGATATCTCTCTCCCACAAAGGAGAATCTCATCTCATCAGTATGAATACATTTGACTCATCTACAGTGACAATAAATTTATGCTTAGACCATGGAAAACTAGGATATACCCATGATGTTGTCATAAGGTATCAATGTGATGACCAAAAGGTTAAATTAGACACTATCTCCACCAAGTTATAGTTCTCACTTTTTACAAATAAATGATATAGAAGAAGCAATCCCTGTAGAAACCTAAAGGAAAATCTATTAAGATAAAGTATCAATTGGGAGCGCCAACTCTTGTAAAATGAGTAAAGAGATGAAGGAATGAATAAAACTAGTGTCTAATAATACTTAATAAAGATAATAATAAACTCATATTGTACCTCTAATCATCTTGTGAGCCATTGTGTCATATGCCTCCATAGCCTGCAACTGCCTAAAACCCAGACTGATAGCTCCCTGAGCCAGATGTGGGCCTCTTGGCGGTGGTGGTGGAAGGAGATTATAACTTCATCCACCACCCATAGATCCTACTAGAGCCCCACCTACTCCTCTTCCAACTCCTTCTCTCTGGGGCCACCCTTACCTCACATGGAGATCCATGATGACGACGTTGCCTTTACTATGATAGTCCATCTGCTATATGTCTTCCCTCCTCATCACATCAGATTGGGAAATTACATTTCATATGACCTCTCCTATCACATGAATAACACTGCCCCTCTCTAGGCTACCCTAGTCCCCAGAACGATCCCTATGCCACATGATCATGTGCCTGAGTCTGATCCTGAGAAAATCTCATATGCTGAGATCCTACCGACTATCACCTGCTAGCTACTGCAGACGACTCAACCCTATAACACCCACTGCCATCTCTAGCTGCATGACATCCCTCTGACATGAATCTCTCCATCACCGACGCCCTCTCTAACACTCCAGCATAAGTGGGAATACATCGGGGTTCCAAACTGGAATAGATGTCTCTGTGTAGACCCTACTCAAACTTCTGTTCTCGAAAGTATCCATCCTAAATCATGTCAAGGTAGTACCTCATAAGGTCTATAAAATTTACAACATAATTAGAAACTATCATCCCTCCCCAATTCACATATATAAGCTCTTGAATTTGATCTATGTGCAAACATGATTGGTAGTATTCCTCACAAAATAGTTGTTGGAACTCAGACCATGAGAGTATCAAATTCTTAGGCATCTACATAACTAGGCTCCAACAGTGACCAACTACACCAGGGAAAAGACTAGAAACCAATGTGACCACCTGATCAGTCAATGTTTAGATAATCCTGAAAACTCAGATCACTAACTCTAGCCAATCCTCTGCCACTTGGGGATTTAGATCACCATGGAACCTCAGTGGTCTCTGGTGCTATAACTCTTGGAGTGCGCTAAGACTATGAGCTTCCTCATAATTATATACTAGTACTATATAATGCTCTACATATAGGGGTTATGCTACCTATCTACTTGGAGGAAGGATCTTGTGAGATGACCCATGAAATGAGGCCTCATCACTCATCATATCATTTTCACAATTCTGAATCAGTATCTTTGCTGGCAGTCTTCATTGAGGCTTCTTGAAAATTTAATCAATACATACCATGGTCAGATGAGCATATATATATGGGGAGCTGATTTAAGAATGAAAATCAAAGTCTCAATCCTATATGATGCATGTAGCAATGTTACCTACAATCAATGTATTAGTATGTAGAGTTGAAAAATAGGTGGTTCGAGTCCTGATGTATGGATACGTCAGCCGCTGCACCAACACTAGGTTCCCTAGAATAAAAGACGCACTCGAGACACTCTGAAATTATTTCCCTAAATCTAAGTCAAATCATAATAAGGGTACTACTTTGAAAACCATCCCAAATAATTAACCATCTTTGATACCAATCTATCACAAGATGACCCAACAGGGGTTGAGACACAACTAACCCAACCCACCTCCATAGGACAGAGGATGGAAATAAGCACCAAAATAAATAACTAACATGGGAGGCCATTTCCTAATGTACCTATACACACTCAACCAACCATCTACATAGATAATTATAGAAGAATAAATATAAAATACAATGAAATATAGAGTAACCATCATGCATGTAACAACCTCTAGGGAATACAAGAGTAATAAAACATAATCTAAAAAGTAAAGGGGAAAAATAAATATCCAACTAGAAAGATGTCCCAACCTAAAAAAATAATAATGTAAATTATAAGAGATACCGAATCTAGATCTCCAAGCCTCAACCACCGTATATGGTCAAATTCACCAAACTATCCCTATGATCCTCTACAGTCAACACCAACCTGTCCATCATCTGCATAATTCATGACATGTGTGAGAAAATCCCATGTAGGGATGAGTATATACATACCCAATAGAAAACCCTGATAGATTAAGGAGAAATAATATGTGATACGATAAAAATATATAGATTAAACCATATAAAAAGAGAAACATAATTCAACAACAAGGATTCATATATATATTCTCATAAAAGAAACCCAGTAGGAGAGAGAAAATGGGATCTCCATATCATAGACCGACCTATAATAAGAGTCTTCCATCAGTTTCAAGAGGTCCATTAATGATGACCAGTATCTCACGTGTCTATATGAAGAATCATCCAAGTCAACCCACACCTCAACACTATGAAACAAAGTTGAGGGGATATAATATCTAGGTAGAGGACCCATGCCTTAGTAAAATAGGAGGGTGTCACTTAATAGATAGAGGAACCATTCCCTTTCTCCACAGGATAGTTCCACTTCATAGGTAGAGTAACTATTCCCTGGATCTAAAGGAGGGTTCTACTGTGATGGTAGAGGACCCATGCCCTGACTCCATAGAAGGGCATCGTTCTAATGGTAGAGGACCAATGACCTAACTCCGTAGAAGGGTGCCACTAATATGGAAGAGGATCCAAGACCTAACTTTATAGCAGGTATCCACTTAGTATATATATAGAGTAACCATTCTTTATCCTATCAGGAGGGTGTCACTCTTTGGGGTAGATATAGGACCCATGCCCTCCCACAATTGGAGGGTACTACTCTAATCTCTATGACGATCTTGCCTGCTCACTTTCATTATCAAACATCATATAAAGAAGAGTAATGCCTATAACATCTCATATAGTATCCAAAAATACACTATGAAGGAAAACATAACATTCTATGCATAAACACACTTTGGATAGGCTACTTTTGGGCTAAAATATGAGTCTAAATGAAGGAGATATGAGAGGTAAATGTTTCCTCAAAAGGAGGTACCCGACATGTAGGAGAACCAAATGGCATGTGGACCCACTCTAATGCCTATCCATGTCCTTTATAGTGCATTAATATCTAGACACATATCCCTATATGATGTGTAAGGGGTCTACATGATGTGTCTCATCCACCCAAGGCTGATCAGTGTTCTCCTGGCTATGCCCGTTTCCTTTGGGATGTGTTCGTGTACATTGGCCGTGTGCCTAGCCATTCCCATGACCGTGTACTCCCAGAGTACATGCCAGGTCACCATAATTGAGTCACATGATGTGTGGGGTATCGACATGTCTTGGGATACTTATGATCTTCTGGAAACCCTAGTCTTTCAGATTTTCAAAAAACACACCATGTGTTCTTCATAACTACACGACGTGTAGTCTTGATTTTCCCAGAAACTCAGATCTACCATGAATTCTTCTAGATATACCTTTTCCACCTTGAATAATGCCTATAGGCCATAGTAAACCCATAGTAATCACCTTTGACCATCATTTCCATTAATTTTTTGTCCATAAAACAGAATGCAGACTACCTGTACGAACCCATTGTGTGCCGCTGTTGCTCGTGGAACCGCCCGTTGCCACACCAGATTCCAGATTCATAGTGGACTTAACCACAATAAAAAAATCATCCCAATACATCCTATAATATTCTATCCATTCTTCATACACAAATAATCCATGAATCTAGTGGTTCAATCATCTTTGACCTCGCCTAACAATGTCGAACTGTGGTCTTCATAGGCCAATGATGAAGAATGCGAAGAATAATGGGGGAAAATCATAAGAAAAAAATGTGAAATGATTTTTGGATAAGATTTATTATAAAACTAATATAGAATTGGGATTATTAGGGTGAGAAACATAGAACTATAGGGATTAATTGAATACTCAATTGAAAACTGATATATAAGTTCATGCAAAGGCTCACATTTAAATGAAAATCAAGAGAAGGAATTGATCATTCTCAATATTTTAATCATAAGAGGAGGAATCAAAAAATGATGAGTCCTACCTCAAGATTGGATTTTTTTTCAATGAAGAACACTGCTGCTAATGAAGGAAAATATTTTTTTCATTCGTTTCGCCTCGATTCGTCTAGATTTGGAAGCTCATCATCTTCTGATACTAATCTGATAATTAATAACGAAGGATTTATCCTCTCAAAAGTCCCATGGTTATGTATATAACCCTAGATATTATCCATAACTGTGTATTTATAGAGGAAATTTGGTATTGGACATTTAATAAATTAATTAAATAAATAAATTAATCAATTCACTAAACATACCTGCCAACAACCATTGTATCTGAATTCCCCCCACTGATCAACTTTAGGTAACGTATAACGTAAATCTTGTGATCCAGATTGAACTGTGGTCTTATATTTTTGTTTCAAGACCTTTTTAGGAGATATTACATTAGTTCTCAAAAACTATGCATGCGTGATATAAAATATAATTAATATTTTTTTAAAATTAATTTCAGGCACACAAAGCCTTAGAATCAAATTCCATCTTAGTGCCTAACTCTAAAAACATTCCTCAATATATTTCAAAGACTTAAAAGAAAAAAATAGGGTCTCTATAATGTTTTTTTTAAAGGGTAGAGAAAAGGACACCATACTCAAGATATCAAGGGCAGGAAAGAATACTTCAATGTTCAATGCTTCCACTATAAGGATATAGAGCACTTCAAAAATAAGTGCCCCAAGCGTTAATGGAATATACCTAAAAAGGAGATGATGGGTAAAAGTCAATATTATTCTATTACTACAGATAAATTGGAGTGATTAAGGCTTTTGTATTTATATTAAAGAATTATGTTATAGAAGTATTTTAATAAATTATATTCTTATTATAAGAATTATGAATTGAATGAGGATTGTATTTCTCTCTTATTTCATTAAGAATTTGAGATAATATGTTTAATGATACCAATAATCAGGAAAATCCATTCAGTGGAAAGTATAACTTCTTGGAAAACACATGATTGAGGGAGGATAACCCTTAATATGTGCCCAATATTGAGATAATAATGATAATGAGGATTTTATGAAGGTATTGGTAACCTTTAATGTTTATCTAATATTTGATGTTGATATAATTATAGGTTATTACAATTTGGTAACAATATAGAAATTATAATAACATGGTTTTGGAAAAAGGAAAACCCACATGTCAGGTAACAACTTGTCTCATTTGACAAGTCTATGGGGTTTGATTCTGTAACTGGAGGATGATAAGGGTTTAGCACCTACCACTAGCCTACTTGATGTCATGGTTAATATTTCATTATTTTTAATTAATCGACTTTAGGGATAAATATTAATGTTGGACCAGTGGTGTTACTATTGAGGTTTAGAGATTAATGTATTATATTGAATAACTTGTGATAATCATTTTGGTTTTGGAAAAAAATTATAAACATATGGAAATACTTGTCACTCTTTTTTAGATCTTATGACTCATTAAAATTTAATTTTAATGCTTCTGACATAAAAAATTCATCTTGGATATTCATTTCTTGTAGTAAGAAATAAAGTGGGAAATGATCGAAGCACAAGAAAAATATAAAATTAGGCCTATAAAATAGAAATATATCAAGTAAGTATATTTTCATATATTTTCAGTCTAAATGGTAAAGGAATTCCTCAACCCTAAGAGAAGAATATTAAAGAAAAATGTTATCTAAATACATTCATTTATGTTGAACCGATGGTCTTTTAAATAATTATAGATTTATGGTTTTGTTGTCCTTAACTTTTCGTTGATTATTAAATTTATTGAGGCCAATGACCTCTAGGACTCTATAATTATTTATGATTTTCTTCATTTCAATATCTTCACTTGTCACCAACGTTCTCCTACTTAGAAACCTAGTTATGTATTATTCCATATGATCTTTATACTTCCCTTTATCTCTTATCAAGTGGATGTTTTATCACCCTTATCATGATGTGATATTTAAATAAGATATTTAAAATTCAAACCCTTTATTATCAAAATCAAGATTAAATTGTGAATATGCAATTTATTTAAGGGGGATAATGTTACACCCCAAGATTTTAAAAGTGGAACATTATGTTTGATAGGATATATGAAACGCAACACCAATCTTAGAAGAGAATGTAAAACCATAATAATTTATGATATATTCATTTTAAATAAATTCAATATATTTGATAGCTTGCATGACACACAACATTGAGTTTGAAGGAAACATGATACTTTATTAAAATTTTATTATTTAAACATTACCATTATAACCTATCTGTTAAGTTGGCGGGTATGAATAATACTAAATTATGAAAATAATATGGTTTAAAATTGTATAAAATAAATTAAATGGTAATCAATTAATTATAATTAAAATAATATTAATTTTAAAGAAAAATAAATGTTTTATGAAAAACTATATTATTTTAAAAGGCGACATAGTCACGATTTGTGCACATAATTTAAAATTAATTTTTACCACTTTTAGAAAATTTATTTGACAAAATAAACTTTATTTTTGAAATATACATGTCGAAATTATCTTTTGGTGAATTTTTTTAGAATTTTTTGAAAAGGTTAATTTTTTTGATGAATAGTGAAAAATATAGAATTTTAATTTAAAACTATCTTTTCATTTAAATTATTTATAAAGTTAAATTATATTTTAAGTTGGGTTTAAAGTAAAATTAGTTAAATTATATAACCATTAATATAATTTTATTCATTTTAATCATTTTAATTTTGAATTCTGATATAAAAAGTTTGCATACTTTTTAGCATTTTTTCTTTAAAAACCTGCTTTCTCGTCTCATCTATAAGATTAATTTTAAATTAAAAATTTCAAATTATTGTATAAAATTTGAAAAAAATGGATTCTATATTTTTAATAATCATAATTAATATTATCTAATAATTTTATCTTAAATTTTTACCGTAATTAATAGTAAAAATAGTAAAAATTATTCATCATGATTAAGGTAAAAAATGATTTATCCCGGGTTAAACTAAGAAGATAAGGGTAAAAATACCAAAACTTTTAAAGAACCTAAAATATAACCATATTTCAACCTTATTATGTGTAATACTCAAGAATAATCAATTTTAGACCCTTGTGTTGTGTGAAAAATGTGGGTTCACCATTTTGTTTTCGAAAATTACAAGTGTGCTATTCACCTCACTTATAAAAGGCCACACCCTCTACTCTAATTTTCACACTTCCAAAATCCATTAGTTTGAAAAATACCTATAAAAATCACTTCCAAGCTTCTATCCCTTCATCCTAGAATCCATGTTTTTTTATAAATCCATTCTAGAAATACTTTAGGTATAATCCTAAGGTGGATCCATTTTAGGAATACTTCAGGTACAATCCTAAGGTGGTAGTTCAAAAAGAGGTAAAATTTATAAATACACATTTTTTTATTTCTTCTTCCACCTCCTTCAAATATTATTCATTTATTCTTATATAATAACACTAGTATATCTCACATACTGACATGTTATTATGTTAAGGTCATTACCTATATTCTGTTTTTGTATGTTCATGAATGTATTTTTTGTTTTGTTTGATTACATGTTAATTTATATTTTTTGTTTGATTACATGTTATTTTATGTTTTTCAATATTTCAAACACTTTTATTATTTTATGTGAAAAATTATTTTTCAAACCTCTCTATATTTTAATTTCAACTTGATTTATAGTGATCATAATTTTATAATTCCAAATTAATATAAAATATAACAGGTTTATATAACTTTTATTAAACTAAAATGAAGTCTAATTCTATCTCTAACATGTTCTCATTTTGATCTGAACATGACACAATTTTTTGGTCTCATGTAATATTTTTAGTTTAAAATACTTTAAAGTTTTATTTTGTATTTCAATTATAACTTACACTATACTAATCATATTATTTCGAAACTTGTTCCATTTGAAATAAAAATAATTTATCTTTATTTAATTATAATAAATTAAAGAATTATTTTATTGTTTATAGGGTGCACTGTTTGTCCGATGATTTTATAACATATCTAAAATTCTAAATTTGATACAATTGAAAATATTTTTTGTTTATTTGATATCTCATTCATTTTGAATTAGAATCACTATTCATTTGTTTGGTTAGAAATATAACAAGTTTTTATTCATTTCATTAAAATACACGAAACTCTAAAAAATTTCATTTACATTCCTTAAAATTTTTCCAAAGTAATGAAATTAATTTTGTAGTATTCAAAACACATTTTCAATATTTTTTATTATATCCCATTAATTACTTATCATAATTAAGTGATTCTTGATTTGTTGGAAAACTCTCAAAATTTTCTTCAATTAATTATTCTTAAATAACTTATAATTCATTATTTTGGATGGATTAAAAATTCATCTAATTTTATGTGTTCATATTTTATATAAAATGATTAATCAATTTTCATTATCTCCTACCTCTAACCTCTTTCCTCCATGGTTGATTACTCACTATTCATATCCTTTATCTAGGATCCCTACAACCATCCCATTACTCCTTGTATGTGTGCTCATTAAAAAGTATATCACTCTTAACAGTAGATGTGTCTTTCTATTTTCAGTGGTGGGTCACTTAGCTTTATACCCATCTATGGGTTTCCTCATCCAACAACACCTCTTATCCATCTTGGATGACAAATCTTTTTCAATGGTGGCTCATCTCTATATTTTCCACGGTGAGTGTTTTTCATATTTTCAATGGTGACACAACCCATTTTTCTAATGGGTAGTCTTCATCCTTGGTTTGAAATATTGATTCTTCATCATATCTTTAGAATGGTGGGTTATCTTTTCTTGTTTCCAATAGAGGATTTTTTCTCTATTTTCAATGGTGACTTATTTCTTTGATTTTATCAAAGATCGCTTCTTCACTTTGCTTTAATGGAAGATTACTAATTTCTCCCAATGGTGTGTCATTTTATAATTCTAAAAGTGACTCAATTTTCACTTCCAATAGTGGCTTCCACTTTATAATGGGGGCTCAATATTTTATATTCCAACATTGGTTTCTTATTTTCAAATACCAATAGTGACTTTTTTTTTTCAAAACCAATGATGAGTCATTTTTAATTTATCAATGGTGACTCAAAATATAACAGTGACTCAACCCGATGGTAAATCAATTTTCCAATGGTGATTCCTTGTAGTTTCCAACAATGAGTCTTTTTAAAAGATAACAATGACTTATTTTTTATCCAATGGTGACTTATTTTTTATCTAACAATGACTATTTTTTTATCTAAAGGTAACTTAATTATCAACGATGATTCATTATCAATGGTGACTCATTTTTTAATGGTGATTCATGATATGTTTTTCATCACTTTTTATATTTTTATGAAATGCATATTTATATTAATTATATTAATTATTTTATTTATTTATAAAATTAATATATATTATATATAATCCATAAGAAATATTATAATATTATTTTAATTAGTTTTAAAATGTTATTAAATTAATTTATTAATCTTATGTAAAACTTACAACATATTTCCCATATTTATAGTTTTTATATCTTGAATTTATTTTTTGATCTTTTTCTTATCTAATTTAATATTTATTGACAAACAACATATTTAAACATATTTTATAGCATTTTAAGGCAGTATTATGATTATTTTTTTACAATGTATTAAATTAAAATATATTTAATATTTATTCTAAACAGTCTTATAATTTTGTGGGTTTAAATTTAACTTATTATTATCCTTCATCAGATAATACAAATATATTTGCATTGGTCTTTAGTTTTTAATCCAATTTTTTGATGTGACTGTTATGAACAATAATTGTTTATATCTATTGAATAAATCAACCATTTTTTAATTAGTATTTCTTTACCCAAAGGTTATGTTGATATTTATATTTTATAGATCTTATTTAAAGGTTCCCGTACACTTCAAGGGATATTAGATTACCTCTTTGATACTCTATTTTTCCAGGAGAAAAAGGTTTGAATTTTTCAACCTACTGTAAAAATCATGTCTTCTATAGAACTCTATTTAAACACCTATAAGATCTATCAAGGGATTAATTTATTCTTCTTAGACTTCTACTACCCTGAGGAGAAGCACCGATCTAATCCTAAAGAACCAGTAATTATGCTAGAATTATTTATCTTATACTTTGTCTAATTTCTTAGTTTGTAACACTATTTCTCATCTCTCTCTCACACACTATCTATTTTTATATTTATTCTTTTACATTCAAAATAATTTATTCTTATCTTTCCTATGGTTGTGACTCTGGTATTCGAAAGTCAGGATATGTGGGTTGTGACTACTTGTATCTAAATTCAGGACTGTTTGGGTTGTGACTCCTGGTATCTAAATTCATATTGTAATTGAGTTGTTACTCCCTATACAAAATTTAGTGTCATGGTTATCCCTACACTAGAAAAGTATTATTTAATCGGGTTATGACCCCCCCTAAAAAATCATTAAAGTGCACACATATCTCTCATATAGTATAGAGATATAAGATTGAACTAGGTCCACCTTAGAACAAACTAGTATAAAAATCCCTATGTTCATTTCTTTATTTCGGCTAATAATTAACTTTAATAATTAAATTTAATAATTAACTTTGATAATTAATTTAATTAATAAGTTTATTTGATTAAATTTTTTAATCTGGTATATTCACCCAATCTAGACCATATGTCATTACCCTATCTGGCCTAATAATTGCTATTAATGGATATCCATCTTAAGAATTGTTTTCCTCTATCATTCTCTTTATCGATACCATACATTGATATCAAAGGTTGTTCATTTTTGAATAATCCAACCCCTCTATAGATTATGAATTTATTTTATTTATGGTAACCTATTCTTGGACCTCACATTCTAAGGAAATGATCTTTAAGATAGTAGGATTTAATCCAAATGATGGTTAGATTCCATAGAATCCACCACACTTTGATAAAAATGATTATAGCTACTGGAGATCGTGAATGGAGGCATACCTCAAACAATTGAGCATTGAACAATGGTATATCATGGAAAAATCATACACTCTACTAGAAGATGACCCATATACACTTACTAGAAATGATTATACTATATATGTTTTTAATTAAAATTTATTAATATCTTATACCGTGATATTAAAAAAAGTGTTTTTAGTCATGCGTCTGGTTGTAAGACAACTCATGAAATTTAAAAGATTCTACAAGTTACTCACATTAGCTCTGAAAAATTAATCCAAACCAAACTTGGAATGCTTCAGTCATAGTACCAATACTTAAAGATGGGTGAAGTTGAAATTTTAAACCAAATGTTCCATTGATTCACAAGCATTGTGATGGAATGAATTCACTTGGAGAAGCACTAGAAAACCCAGTACTTGTTAAACTAGTCTTATGTGCATTACTAAATAAATGCCATGCAAAGAAGGTTTCTATTAATGAAAGAAATCACTTCAAAAAGTAAATTACTGATGAATTGATTGGATCACTACTTCATTATGAATTGGAACTGAAGAACATAGTTGACGAGTAGATAAATAAAATAAAAGGTGTATCTTTTAAATATATGAATATTGTTACTACTGAATCTTATGATTCTGATCTATAGGATTGTGAAAAAGAAGATACAAATTATATTGTGACAAGGGTTTTTAAAAGGATGAAAAAGAAAAAAATCAAGACCCAATTTAGATAAATAATCAAAAATAAAAACACAAGGGGGATAAGAATGTTGATTCAAATTATAATGCTTCAGATGTAACTTTTTATGAGTGTGTGAATAAGAGGAAAATCAAGCCTAACTGTCCTAAACTAAAGAATAAATAAAAATACAAAAAGAAGGATAAAAAGTCACTGATAACTAGTTGGAGTTGTACCAAAGAATCTGATTCCAATGAATAACCTGGAAGTGAAAAATAAACTGTTGACTTGTGATTCATGACATCACTAGATAAGGTTACTCATTTTGTTTTTTATTATGGATGTTTTGATTCTGACGATGATTGTAAAAACCAAAATGTTTCTAAAATAATGAGAAACTAGTTTCAAAAAATAAAGTAATTTTATAAGAAAATGAAAAATTAGGAAATGCTAATTTTATTTCTCATTCTACAGTTTATGAAAATTTGAAATCTTCTCAACATTTGAATGAAAATTTGAAAAATGAAGTTGAGAGTCTTAAAAAAACTTTATTTTATTTTATTCAAGGTCATAAAAAATATCATAAAATGATGTATTTTAATAAAATAAATAAAAATAAAGATGGATCTGGATATGATAAAAGATTACCTAAAATATTTAAAACCTATTTTGTTAAAAGTAAAAATGGTTGTACTTCTACTGTTACTTGTTTTAAATGTGGCATGAATGGTGACTATGAAAATGATTGTTCTCTTAGATTTAAAAAATCTTTGAGATTTACAAAACTAATATTGAAAAATTATTATTATCTAGAGTACTATACAATACATGGTTAAATTATGTATGGGAAACTAAATTTTTTATTACTAATCCTATTGGACCCAATGTAGCTTGGGTACCAAAATTGTCAATAATTGATTTTTTTATGAAATATTTTGTGGATATCTCAAGAATGATATATGGTACATGGATAATGGATGATATAGGAATATGACCAGAGGCCCATCAATGTTTACTACTTACAACACATGTGATGGAGGCACTATTATATTTGGAGATAATTCTAAAGGCAAGGTAAATGGTTTTTGTAAAGTTGGTATTTAAAATTATAATTTTATTTCTAAAGTTTTATATGTTAAAGGATTAAATCATAATTTAATTAGTATATCTAAACTATGTGATGATTTAATGGAATTTAAATTTCAAAATGATAAGTGTTTAGTTTTTAAGGATATTTATTATTTTATGCTAAAATTAAAAAATTATAGTTATTGATTTTTATAACCTAACTATTCAATATGTTTAGTGTTTGAATGCTGTGCAAAGTGATAATTTTTTTTGGCATCTAAGTTTAGGTCATGTTAATTTTACAATTTGACATAATCTCTCAAAAAATGATAATGTGTTACAATTTTCTTCCTTTAAGAAAGAAAAAGTTTATGTTTGCGACGCTTTCATGAAAGAGAAGCAACAAAAAAATTTCTTTTAGACCTATAAATCAGATAAGTACTAATATACCTTTATAGTTAATGCATATTTATTTATTTATTCCTACTAAAATTTTTATAGTCTATTTACATGGGTATACTTTATTCATTTTTATGAGTAATAAAGTATACCCATGTAAATATTCCTTTATAGTTAATGCATATTTATTTATTTATTCCTACTCAAATTTTTATAGTATATTTACATGGGTATACTTTATTACTCATAAAAATGATACTTTATCTAGATTTAAAGTATTTTATAGTTTATTTCAAAATGAAAAAAATTATATGATTATTTATATTAATAATGATAAAGGATTTGATTTTCATAATTTAGATTCTGAAATTTTTTTGTGAAAATAATGGTTATTTTCATAATTTCTCTACTTCTAGAACACCACATAAAAATGGTGTTGTAGAAAGGAAAAATAGAACTCTTATTTAAATAGTTAGAAATATGTTAAGTTAATATAATTTAACTAGAAATTTTTGTTATGTGGCCATTTTTAATGCTTGTTATACTTATAATAGAATTTTTATTAGACCCTTTTTATGAAAAACTTCTTATAAATTATTCAAAAATAAAAATCCAAAGTTGGTTAATTTAGAGTGTTTGTTTGTATGGTTTTTTATTTTAAATTCAAAGGATAATTTAGATAAATTTAATTCTATAAGTGATGAAGGTATTTTTCTTAGTTATTCTAATAAAAATAAAGATTAAAGAGTTTAAAATAAAAAAATATGGTTATTGAAGAATTTATTCATGTTATGTTTGATAAAAATAATGTTAAATTAAATTCTGATTCAAATGTTTTTGATGACGAGTTTAGTGATTTTAATTTTGTTGAAGAAAAACATTAGGATTAGGATAAATCAATTAAGGGGGATCATACTCCATATTGACCTGATCCAAGATCATGGAAGATTTATAAAGATCATCCTATTGAAAATTTAATTGGAAATGTTGATTCTGGTGTTAAAAGGAGAAATTATATTTTAATATTTTTTCTTCCAATTTTTCTTTTATTTTTGATTTTGTTCCTAAGAATATTAATGATGCTTTAAATGATTACAACTGTACAATTTTTGTTCAATATGAGATTAATTAGTTTTTTAGAAACAATGTTTGGGAATTTTTAGAATTACCTGAGGATAAGTAGGTAATTGGAACCAAGTTCATATTTAGAAACAAGATTGATGAATCTGAAAAATTGTCAAAAACAAAGTAAGACTTGTTTCTCAAGGATACCATCAAGAAGAATGTATAGACTTTGAAGATTAATTTTCACCTGTTTATAGGTTAGAGGATATTATAATACTATTGTATTTTTTTTTGTTTTCAAGGTTTTAAATTATATCGAATGGATTCCAATAGTGTTTTATTAAATGGATTTATAACTGAAGAAGTTTATGTTTCTCAACCCCCTGGTTTCCCAATCATGTTTTTAAATTATCTAAAGTTTTGTATAGTCTCAAATAAGCACATCATGCTTGGTATGAAATACTTTCTTTGTTTTTTTAAATAATTTTTTTAATAAAGGAAGTTTTGATCCTAAATTTTTTGTTAAAAGAATTTATAATGATATTTTAATTGTACAAATTTATGATAATGATATAGTTTGTGGTACATCTAGAGAAATACTTTGTAATGATTCTTCAAATTTGTTGTCTTATGAGTTTTACATGAGTTTAATGGGAGAATTAAATTTATTTATTGTACTTCAAATCTCTCAAATGAAAGATGAAATTTTTTATTATTCAATCTAAGTATGCTAAATAATTGGCTAAAAGATTTTGTTTGGATTCCTGTAAATCTATGAAAACTCCTATAGGTAATAATTGTAAACTAGATGTTGATGCATCTGGTAAATTTATTGATATTAAAGTTTATAGAGGTGTGATACATGACTTTATATATTTAACCACATCTAGACATGATATAATGTTTAGTGTTTGTTTATGTTCTATATTTAAAGATAATCCTAAATAATGTCATATTAAATTTTTGAAAAGAATAATTAGATATGTTAAAAGAACCATTGATTATTTTTTATTATATCCAAAATATAATTGTTTTTATTTAACATCTTATTCTAACTATGATTTTGGAGGATATAGAATTGATAAAAAAATCACATCAGATATGTTTCATTTTCTTTAAAAAAGTTTAATTTCTTGGTCATTTAAGAAACAAATATCTACTTCTTTATCTACACTAGAAGCTGAGTATATCTCTGCTCTTATTAGTTATTCTTGAAGTTTATGGATTAAGAAAAATTTATGTGATTTTGATATTTATCTTGATAAATTTCCAATTTATTATTATAATACTTCTACAATTTATATTTCTAAGAAACACTTATATAATTCTAGAACAAATCATATCAATCTTAGATTTAATTTTATTATAGATAATGTGAATAAGGGTGATTTTTTTTTTGAATTTATCCCTATTAAAAATCATCTAGTAGACATCTTTACTAATCCTTTATACCCTAGTCAGTTTGAAAAAAATTAAATTCGAACTTGGAATTTTGTAAATTTAATTATTTTATTTGTTTTGGGGGAGTTTTTTTCTGCTTCTTTTTGTTTATTTACAATAGGTGGGGAGAAAATTGGTTTTAAATATCTAGGTTTTGTAAGAAAACAAAAAGAGGGAGATTTTTTGTGCATGTTAATGAATTTATTTTTTTTATTTTATTACATGTAATTTTATATGTTTTTTGATTACATGTTATTTTTAGTTTTTTAAATATTTCAAACCCTTTTATTATTTTTTGAGAAAAATTGTTTTTAAAACCTCTATGTATTTTAATTATAACCTAAGTTATAAAAATTTTAATTTTATAATTTATATTTCATATAAAATATAAAATGTTTATCTAGATTTTATTAAAATATAATGAAGTATAATTCTATCTCTAACATATTCTCATTTTGATCTGAACATGATAAATGTTTTTGGTCTCAAGTAATATTTTCAGTTTAAACTACTTTAAAGCTTTCTTTTATATTTCAATTATAACTTACACTATACTGATTAGATTATTTTAAAATTTTTTCCATTTTAAATAAAGATAATTTATCTTAATTTAATTATATTAAATGAAAGTATTGTTTTATTTTTTAATGGGTTTTCCATTTTTCTGAATATTTTACAATGAATATGCAATTCTAAATTTTCCAGAATTGAAAATATTTTTTGTTTATTTAATATATAATTTGTTTCTAATAGGAATCAATATGAGTTTGTTCAGTTATAAATATATCAAGTTTTTATTAATTTAATTCCACTACATGAAACTATGAAAATGTCATTTACACACCTTAAAAATTTATCAAAAAACTATAATTCATCATTTAGTATTCAAAATATATTTTCACTGTGTTTTAATGATATCTCATTTATTACTTATCAGAATTAAGTGATTCTTAATTAATTGTAAATATATAGAAATTTTATTCAATTAATTATTCTTAATAAAATTATAATTCAATAATTTAAATGTATTAAAAACAAATTGAAATTTATAGGTCTATCTTTTACATAAAATAATGAATCATTATTCATCATCTCCTACCTCTAGCCTCTTTCCTCCATGGTTGATCACTCAAGCCTCCTCCCCTTTATCTTGGAGCCTTTAAACCATCCTTTTTATTGTTTTATGGGTGATCCTTCAATAGAAACTCACTCATAAGCATATATGGGTCTTTGTCTTTGCAACATTGGGTCATTTGTATTTATACCCAACAATGGGTTTTCTCCTATAACAACAACTCTTATCCATCCTAGACGATATCTCTTTTGCAACAATGGATCATCTATATCTTTACCATTGCAAGTCTTTTTCATATTTACAATGGTGAATCAATACATTTTTAAAATGGTGAGAATTCATCCTCTATTTTTAATGGATATTATTCATCACATATTTCCGACGGTGGGTTCTCTTTTATTGTTTATATCATAGGCCCTTTTCTTTATTTTAAATGGGGACTTATTTCTTTGATTTTACCAATGATGGATTCTTCACTTTACTTCAATAGTGGTTTCATCATTTATTCCAACAATGAGTCATTTCATAAGTCCAACGGTGACTCAATTTCCACTTCCAATAGTGGCTTCCACTTTATAATAGTGGCTCACTCTTTTACATTCCAATGATGGTTTCTTATTTCCAAATAGAAATAGTGACTCATTTTTTTTCAAACCCAATAGCGAGTCCTTTTGGTTTTCTCAATATTGACTCAAAATGAAATAGTGACTCAACCCAAGGGTAACTCAACTTTCCAACAACGACTCATTGTATTTTCTGATGGCGAGTCTTTTTAAAAGCTAATGATGACTTATTTTTTATCCAATGGTGACATATTTTCTATCAAATGATGAATTATTTTTTATCTAACAAAGACCTATTTTTTATCTAATGGGGAATTAATTATAAATGGTGGCTAATTTTCAATGGTGACTCATTTTTTTAATGGTGATTCAGGCCTTTTTTTTCATCACTTTTAATAGTTTGATAAAATACATATTTGTATTAACTGTTTAATTATTTTATTGATTTCCAAAATTAATATATATTATATGTAATCCATGTGAAGTATTATTATAATATTTTAATTAGTTTTAAATTGTTATTAAATTATTTTATTAATCTTATGTAACACTTAAACATATTTACCTTATTTATTATTTTTATATATTGAATTGATTTATTGATATTTTTCTTATCTAAATTAATATTTATTGATAACCAACATTTTGAAATTTATTTTATGGAATTTTAAAGCAGTATTTTTTTCACAACATATTAAATTAAAATGTATTTAATATTTGTTTTAAACTGTATTATGATTTTTTTGGTTTACATTTGACTTATTATTATCATTTATTGGTTAATTAAAATCAGTTTGAATTGGTGTTTATTTTTTAATTCAAACATTTATTTGGTGCGATTATTCTGCACAATACTTCTCTATCTCCTGTAAATAATTCAACCATCTTTGAATTGGCATTGATTTACCAAAATATTGTTTTATTATTTATATTTTATAGATCTTATTTAAATATTTTAGGAAACTTAAAGGGACATGATATTACCTCTTCGATCCTCTATTTTTTTATGAGAAAAAGTTGTGAATTTTTTAACTTTTCCATAAAAATCAAGTATTATATGAAACTTTGTTTCAACCCACAGATGATCAATCAATGGATGAATTTATTATAGTTATACTTCTAATTCCTTAACAAGATGAGCCTATATAATCCTCAAGAACCTAAATTTGTTATTTCATTATTTATATTCTTCTTCATCTGGTTTCTTAGTCTGTAACACTATTTACCATCTCTCACACACACTCTTTGTTTTTCTGTTTATGCTTTTACAAAAAAAATATTTCTTCTTTTATTTACTTAAGTTGTGCCTACCGAATTCCAAATTCTATATCTGAGGTTTGTGACTCTTTGTATCTAAAGTTAGTACCATTTGAGTTGTGGCTCATGCTATCTCAAGTCTAGTTGTAATTGGGTTGTAACTCCTGGTATCTAAAGTCAGTGTCATTTTTATCCCTCCACTAGAAAAGGATTATGTAATTCGGTTATGATTTACCCTAAAAAATAAGTATAGTTCACACATATCTCTCACTGAGTGAAGAGATATGTGACCAGACTAGGTCTAATTTGGATTGAACCAGTATAAAAATTCTTGTGTTCATTTATTATTTCCACTGCTAATTAACTTTAATAATTAAATTTGATAATCAATTTATTTGATTAAAAATTTTAATCTGGTATATTCACCCTTCTAGACCATATTTCATTACCCTATCTGACCTAACATATCCATCTTCTCTTCTCTCAAATGGGAAATGAAAATGTCGCTCGTGTGTACGTTGAACTACCACCTCTTGAACCGATGTGACACGTTTCCCATCAATACTTCTCATGGTTGGGTATGATGATGAATATAAAGAATATATATGATATTTATAACACAATTATACCTATATAGTCATTATATCATATATACCTTTTTTTACTTTCCATTCCGTAGGGGAACGGATAATGTCACTAGTGTGTATGACCAACTACCACTTCATGAAGTGATACGATTAATTTTTCACTAATTATTTACATGGAAGGTAATGAGGATAAAGATAATAAATTTATGTGATATAAATGACCTAATTATAATTTTAAGGACATATTTATCATTATTAAAAGATAATCTATCATTTTTTTCTTACCTTTTCACCCACTGAAAGATGATAACATCATTTTTGTATGTGTGGACTACCGCCTTCACGAAGTGATGTGACTATTTTTTATTACCCCATCACATGGATGATATATATAAGTATATTTATAGAAATAATATGGTATTTTTTATGTAATTATAATTTTTTAATAAAAAAATATTACTTACCCCTTTTCATAATGATCGTTGAAAAATAGAAATACAAATCATGCACACATACGACCTACCATCTCCATGATCACAACATAATTCATTACTTAAAAACATATTTCATGATTGGTATTAAATTTATAATTTATTTATAAATATGATAATTATCTCATAATTATTATTCTAGATATGTTGAAATAATTTCCTCTTAGACCAATAATCAACCTATCAAAGTCATTTTTGACAAATAAGTTAAATATTATTGAAACACCTAACATAAAGATAATTGATTATGTAATTGTATATAAAATGGTTACAATTGAAATAAAATAAATAATAAACTTGAAAAATGTTAATAATAAAATAAATAATTAACATAAATTTATTATTCAAGAAGATAAAGAATATACGTGATGAGTCAGACTCAGGGAAAGGGTCTCTCCTCTCACTTTCACTTTTGTGAGACATACACCATATTCACCACTTATGCATTTGTGTGGTGTATATATTACCTATTTTGATATGTTATGTCATGAATATATTTCTATTAATGGTATTTAAAGTTTCATTTGAAGTTATTTATTTCAAGGGGCATATAATTAAAAATGTATCAAAGTGGTAAGAGTCTATTTCACAATCTCATCATTATTTGGGATTGTTTTTGTTTAACTCTCCCTTGGGGGAATTATTTTCTATTTCTATATTGAACTCAATATATTTAATTATACTATAGTTATTCAGGAAAAGTTTCAAGTAATAGTACAATTTTTTTTCTCTTCAGTACTTAACATGATTAAAGAAAATGTTTTTAAGAAAATATGACTTTTTTTCTCTCTTCATTCGAAAATCCTTTTTTTTTCCAAAACCATGTTTTCTAAAAATGTTTTAAAAAATGTTTAGGATTATATAAATGATCTATTAAATAATTTTTACTCATTTTTTAGTGTTTACAAAATGGTTTAAAAGGAATATTTTTATCATTTTACCAATGAGATACTTTTCTAACCTTTTTAGAGTGTAGAAGGAATGTTCATTTTCACTTATAAAACATGTAAAAAATTACTGCTATCATGACCATCATTTATTTGATGCTTCCATAACAACTTCACAAGGTTATTTCTAAAGAAATTTTTTTTCTAAAATATTATGAAAATTCTTTGTTTTTAAAAGTTATTTTCAAAGAAAAGGATTTTGATAATATGTTACAGATTTTCTAGTTTTAAAATCAATGGGTGATTTTCAAAGAAAGGTTATTTTAATCAAGAAATGTTTTATAAGATATTTCAAAATAAATTTTCTTTCTAGGAATACATCCTTTTATGTAACTTATGCTTTAATGGGGATATACTCCAATAAAACCATCCTTATTATTTCTCCAAATGGTTTATGATAAGTTTGACTATAGAAATACTATGTTGATACCATTCATTTTATTCTGTATGGTTTATGATTATGTTTACTGATTGAGGAAATTATTTATATTTCATATGCTAGTTTAAATATAAATATTTATGTGGATTATGTTCACCCCTTTCATATAAGAAATCCATTGGCTTAGTATCTCATGGGTGAAGATCGTTATAGCCCCTCGATGCATCGGTAGGTCTCATGAGACAAACTAGATTAAGTTTTGGCTGAGGCCTTACCCATTTATTTAAATATCTTGGAACAATGAATTTGTGGATGTTTTAGATGTCAAAAATTATGAATTCTATCATTATTAATTCTATTATTGATATTATATAATATTATTTGATTAGTTAGAATATCCATTTTTAAGTTTCAAGATCATGTAATTTTTTATATGGTATAATTTGATAATATTTTATTATTTCTATATTATGCTCAAGTTATTAATTAAATTACATGTGTTCTAGTTATTTACCTTGACATATTGGTTATTTATTATTTATTCATGATAAATTCCACTACACACTTACCCTTACTGAGAATATGAGCTCATCTCTTATGTTTTATTTTTCCCAGGATATGAGGAAATGTTTTGTGATTGATATGTAGGGATATTCTGAAGGGAATAATGGAATTTTAAAAGAAAATTATTTATGTATTTTATTTTTTTTAAAAATAACATGAATTTCAATTATGTATCTAATTTTGCAAGACTATTAAACTATTTGTTCCTTTTTGATGTGATACATTGTATCTAGTTCCAATGTAATAAAGTATACACTGGATCTAGGCTACTGGGGTTGGGGTCACTACAATTTGAATTTATGAAATTTGTGTTAATTGATTTTTTATATGAGTGATTTAATTTTATCATATGTTCTCATTACAAATAGTATTCTAAGATAAATTTTCCATTCCCTATTAATTATATTTCTTGATTTACTCAAACAAGTTTTCTTTTAGAACTTGCATTGCATCTTGTCAAAGATATGATTATACAAACTCACTTATAAGATTATTGAGGCAATTTTTGATAATCCCTTATCCTTGAGACCACATTTTAAATTAATACTTCTTTTATACCATATAAATAATGAATGAACTTGTTAGGTGATAACTACATTATAATCCCACTTTATCCTTTCTGACCCTTACTCTTAGTATTTTTCATGATATTCATTTTAACAAGTGTGGGGGAGAGGTTATCCATGATGAAAAGGTTTGTATTTAATTATGGATAAGATATTGGGGAGTGATAATTGGATATCCGGTCAAGGTTTATGATTTTATCATTAATTTTAATCATTGATTCTTCTATTGAAAAAAAGTTGAAATAATAGGAAAGAAAAAAAATGAAAATTTAGGAAAAGTGGATTGTTTTTTGGACACATAAAAAATCAGCCTGACTTGACCAATGGAATTATTATAAAAATATTAATTAGTGTCTTGAGGATATTATGTGGGGTTGGGGAATGAATGTGAGATTTTTTGGAAATATAAATTTTGATAAAAAGAGAAAAATGAAAAAAATATGAGGGTGCGTGTCTTTCATTATGCTTGTAATATTCATGACCTATGTTGAGTTTGGGGTGATGAGAAGATGTAATTTTAAAGGTGAATATTCTTTGAGTTTTTTTATTATAATGTAATGTGATTTAATTTTCTACCTCCCTTTTTATCCTTGATTTTTTTAACATCATTTACCTACCTACCTAAAGTCTGAAAGAAATATGAACCTTAATTTTAAGTCCTCATAGCTATTTTTTAAATTTGTATTTACAGGGTGGATATTAGAGATGAATTTAAATGCAATATAATAGAGAATTAATTGAAGTATGAGCATAAATACTTTTGAATTTTGAAACCTTGAGTGATGAGTGAAAACAATCTAAGCAAGGTAGATTACAATTGGCATGCATATTAATGATAAATTAAAAAATATGAATTGAGGTTAAGAGAAACAAATTCACTTCAAAAGTGATAATGCAAATATATTGTTAACTTTATTTCATTAAAAAGTGATGAGTTGAATGTTTTATACTATGTGATGTTGAAAATTTATCCCCATTGAAATATATTTGATTTTTTGATATTGATTCTTGAATATTGCTAAGATAGTGTTTCTTTATGATAAATCTTTAGATTTGATACTTGAGAAAAATCATGATTATAAGTGTGAGGCTATTTAATGTTTAAATTTCATGCACACATTTTTATTATTTAAATTTATGAATTTTATAATTTAATTTTTAATTTTTCTTAATTACTTATTGATTATTTAATTTATAGGAAATTAAAATTTTTAAAATTATTTTTGGAAAAAAAATAAATTTAAAATAATTTTTTGAAATAGATGTTTCAAATTAATTCTTGGAAAAAATAAATAAAAATATATAGTTCTTGAAGAGAAATTTAAAAAGGGATTAAATATATATAAGTGTTTTTGAAGAATATTTTTCACTGAAATTTATGCTTCGAATGTGGAAAAAGGTAGACTATTTCATACTGAAAAGAAGAGTAAAAATAAGGGAACTAGGGAAGACACATGAAATAATATGTCAATCATAGAGAATACAAGTAGGTATATAGGAGGATGATTCTTAGTTTCTCATGTGTGGGGAAACACGGGAGACCGTGGGTGAGCATCAAAACCTTTGCAGACTTCATTTTCTAGATGAGGGAGTGTTCATGGTTATAAATAATCCCTTTCCCTCTAAAAGATTTATTTGGAATGTGTTATCACTAGGAATAGTTTATCAAAACAAAAATGTTTCTGATCTATATGTCACACTCGAGCCTCCTTAGATATGAACTTATAGCCACCCCGATGCCTCACTAATTATATGAATACCACTACTATCATCAGAAAACATAATTAGCATAATAAAAAGTTTGTTCTTGAGTTTGTAAACTACTGTAAAGACTACAAGACACCATGAAAGAACCATGGATCTCAGGCAAGTCTAATGAGAATCATTGACAATGAAGAAGGATGTATGCAAATCTTGGTGAAGAAGCGAGGTATGTGGATGTCATAAGTGAGTCTAGTGAAGAATCAATGATGATGAATAGATTTTATACAAGTTTAAATGAATAAAAAACATCAAGGTAGTGGGGATCTTGATTGTGTTGCATAGGGAAGATAAAATTATGAGAAAACCACTAAAATTATTTTCTAAATGTGGTGAAGATCATGGTTGAGATGTCGTTGAATGAGTTTATAACTAGCTGATGAAATGATTTAATATGTGGAACTACACCATGGTTAATGTTCATGAGGTAGGATATTTGAAAATAGGAAATGACCGGTGATACATTGTATGATATGAAATTGGGGATTACAAGTGGAGTTTGAATATAGAATAACCTCTAATTCAGCATGGAGGTCAATATGTTGGTGCATCACATGAAGTGATGAATACACACATGAAAATTACTATTGAAAATAACAAAGGGATAACATAAAATCTATTTTGACATTTCATGTTGGATTTAAAGGTTTTTTTATACTAAAGGGTTCACTATTATGCCATGGTTATAAAGATATTCAAAAATATTTTATCCCCATGAAATTATCCTTTGGGGAGAAGTTTTTATTTCATATGGGATTTCAATATGATTTTAAGGATTTTTAATGAGGATGAAAGTAAAATATAATAGAGATTGAAAGCCCAGTCAATAACTATAAATATAGGGGTAGTGTTTCTATAAAGGGGTATTGGGGATCAACATAGAGCCTACCCTGGAGATACTATAATAAAACTCACTACTTGACACTACTTTAAGTTATTTATATGTTTATATCCCCTCATGAATGACAAGTGGGGGTAATATCTTATATTCTATGTGATGTAAAAAAGGTGTAGCATTTTAATGGTTTTATTTTATATTTTTTAGTTCATGTTTGGGTTTATTTCATAAATAATTATTTTCTTAACACCTTTATTTTCTCAGGGAATGATCATTATTGATGTGAATTAAAGAGTATCTTTTAATTCATCAACTAATTGTTCTGAATTATGCATCATCACTACATGTATTCAGATAATTATGTTTAAATAAGGTGTTCAGTCAACTAAATCATTAATAAACCAAAGTAATTGACCATATCCACCTATTAATTATTGAGTTAGATAGAATATACCAAGACAAAGGATCCTTTTAGACTCAACTATAAAAACAAGCATGGATAATCATTTCAAACACTTCACATCACTAGCTCATAAAACCAAAATTATAAATATCGGCTCATTCTATTTAATTGATTTTTATTCCACTTTTCATTATATTTTTTATCATGACACAAAATTTGTATATATAGAAATTAAATCTTATTAGAGGAATATTCATTTCATCCTATAAAAACATGCATGAGGACTATAAAGGTTTAGTGTCTTTGGAAACATGGATATAAAAATAACTGGTTCATAAGTGAACTACATAATCTCACATGATGTTATTCATAACTAGCACCCTTTTAATTCATATCATACATAGTAACTTTCTTCATAACTTGGGGAAAAGAAACATAAGAAAGGGTGATATCAGATGCTTAGTAAGGGTAAGAAAGGAAGATATCAACATAACATGAGCATAAGGGTATGAGAACATGAGAATAACATTTGAAAACCCTTAATATCTTAGATAATAATATTGAGACATGGAATAAATATTTTTAGTTCATAAGACATTAATCATAAAGGAATCAAAGAACATGTGTCGTGGAAGAAGAACATTGGCATAAGATAGGGAATTGTGGAATACAAAAAAGGATATAAAATCATTTCCTTAGTAGTTAAGGATCATTTAAAAAATTTTCATAGTGGAATTAGGTCATCTCCAAATGATCATAGTAGTCAAGGTTCGCTCCCAATACTATCATAGTGGAAAAAGTCCCTTACTGAACTGTGTTCACTCCCCATTCTATTACTATTTATCTCATGATATATCAATATTTACCCAATTCATTATAAGGAGATATAGGTACCACCAATCACATAATGAAAATTATAAATACGTGTTCCAAAAGATCATAAAACATTCATCATATCAAAACCCATGAAAATTAATGGGTTTCATATATACGCCATCATGGAATAACCTGAGTAAAATAAACAGGTTTCATAAATTTTTTATCTTTCCATCATAGTATAACTTGTGGAATAGGAATGAGTTTTATAAACATTTCATCTTTTTATAATAACATAATCCATGGAAAAATATGAGTTTCATAAAAATAATTTCATTATATACATAAATAATTTAGAGAAATAATAAGGATTGTATCATTGGATCATATCCCCAGTAAAGCTTAAATAACATCGAAGGATGTAATTTTAGATGGAAAATGATTTTAAAAGATCACTTGGAACATTTATTGAGGAAAATATACTTTTCACATTGAAATAACTTATTTAAAATCTAATAATTTCCTATATATTAAATAAATAATTTTATTTTAAATTAACCTTGGGAACTATTGGAAAAACTCTAGGAGTCACATGAAAAAGGTTTGCAGATGAATAAAAGACATAAACAAAATAATAAGAAGAATATGAACACAAAAATAAAAATTTACATGGATTGGGGATAATCCATACATCCACAGTGAGTTAAAATCACTTCACTAAAAATCCATGAGCACAATTTCAAGGAGATCAGATTTTCACACACGCACACACATAAAACTGTAGATTGAGTGAGACATTAAATAATACAAAAACACTATGCCACCAACCACATAGTAATTCCGTTGTGCTGAAGTGAATAGTGGTTGGAAGTCCACACTTCTGCATTACTATAGCCACCTAAGTCCAAATTTCTATAGTATCTACTGGATAGAAGTCTGTGAAGCAATAATACCATTGTCTCCAAAATCCGAGCTGCTATAGTAGTCATTCCAAAGTCCTCACAACTACAGTTCCCTATCAGTGTCACATGGTAAAATCTACTATAGTTTTTAAAATTTTCTAAAATCCCCCAAAATTTGGGTGGGGGCCTTTGGACCTCGAAACCCTTGATTAGGGGTTCATTACCCCAGAAACCCCCAACAAGCTCACTGTGGGGTTTGACCCATGAGAGTTATAACCTGATGTATAGTATGGCCTACTAGAATTTAGTCTAACCTCATCCAAATGGGTTGGGTTACAATAATAGAATAAAAACCTATAATTTAATTTATAAATCCTTGATCATTCATGATAGAGATAATTATCGTTCATTCCATACATGTTAAACAAAGATCCTTTAACATTTTCAGTAAAAATTATAGAGTACCTCATTCGTAAAATGACAAGAATATTACATTTAAATAATTTCTAGAATATTAAAACATGGGTAAAAATTTATTTAAACATTCATAGAAAAATATTAAGAATGTTCTTTAAAACATTTTTTGAAAAACATGGATATAGAAGAAAAAGGATTTTCGACTGAAGAGAGAAATAATGCCAGTTTTCCTTGGAAACGTTGTTTTAGAATCATTATTACAAAAAGAGAGGAAAATAAATGGAAAACATAAACTTTCAAGAAATAACCATAAGATAATAAAATTCATGAGTTTCTTGAGAGATATATCATAATATCTCATCAACAAAATCATAATTATAAACAATCCTAGTAAACAATGAGATTGTGTTATCAAACCCTTACCACTTTGATAACTTTTGAATAAAAAGCTCCATAAATGAGAGAATATTATATGGATTCCCATAATTTTAATGATAATTATCATAAAATAAATTCATATATAGTATATACACCCCATAAAATAAATAAGTGTTATATAAGGCATGCGTCCCACTTAAATAAAAGTGAGATGAAAATCCCTTACCTTAAGTCTCAACTTCCTTCATACAAATTTGAATCTCTTTTATTATAAATATAGGATTATTATAAATAATTTAAAAAACATATATATATATATATATATCATACCATATATTATTTACTTATGAACCTTTATTACCTGTTTATTAACAAATCAATGCTAAAATCATGTTTCGGTTAATAACTGCTTCGTTTTTTTCATGTATGTTTTGGTTTGGTATTTTAAATCCTTTTACTTCGATCATGGATCCATCATATCCATAATTTTAACCATGATATAAATATAATATATATTCAATATATATATATATATATATATCTGTGTGTGTGTGTTTATATTAATCCATAAAATTCAGAGATAAAAAATGAATTACAATGTTTATGGAGGCGGTAAGCTGTACGTATGCATGAACATTGTTTTAATTTCCTCGATGTATGGGAAAGAAGAAAGATAAATAATATATCAAATTTATAGAATAATTTTTATTTCATATATATCATATATATTCTATAAATCTATCCTTATTACCATCCATGTCAAAATAAAATGAAAAACATATCACATCGCTTCATGGATGCGATAATCCATACATACACAAGAGAAATGTTACCATTTTCAATAGATTGGAAGATAATAAGGTAGATGTGATATTATAATTATAGAAGTATAATTATGTCATAAATATCATATATATACTTTTTATCGATCATTATATTCACCCATGAGATGCGGTGATGGAAAAAAAATTACATCGATTCATGAGGCTGTAGTCCGCTATACACATAATAAATGATTTAATTTCCCATTTAATGGAAGATGAGATAAATATAGGCTATTAAATTAACATAATAACATCTCAATATATGAGATATAATAAAATTATTATATCATCATAGTTTAACAATACTTGAAGGAGGTGTAATACTAAATAAAAAATATCTCGGTTAAGAACGATATCTCATCTTTGGACAACCTCCTTAAGTTAGCCCCAAAAGCCTTCTTAGAAGGGTTTTATAATAAAAATAAGGAATATAATTTTGTAAAAGTGGGTTCCCTAAACCTAACTAATGATTAATTTTCAATTACCATATCATGGATATAGCGAGTTATACATGATTTATACATACCATTATAGTGTAGACATCCACTATTTAAATGGTAATATCCGTAGATTTATTGTCTATAAAAAGGTTATAGTGGAGATCATGATATAATAGAATCTAGAGATACTATGACATTAATATTAAATATATTTCATATGGTATAGATAAATCATATTGACTAGACATAGTTGATGTATGACTATCAAGTGATGGGGGATCATAAGCATTTAGACTTCTTCTCACAAAGTTTTTACTTGGTGATCTATTGTAGTTGAGATCACGATGATAGAACCAAAAATAGGAACACTACATGTTTTTAGGTGTCATTGGTAATTTATATCTATGGACATGTGTATTGGTATTATGACTTGAGATCATTATCAATGTGTGTCATTGGATCACGTACTTTGATGAAAGGAAAAAACCATGACAATGAAGTTATGAAAAGGTAGCTTGTGTTGGGTTCATAATTAGTGGTATGACATTGGTTGAAGTATCAAGGGATAATTTTTCAATTCTATGTTGAGGAAGTAATATATCTCAGGCTAGGATGATCAAGATGGCAGTACCTTCGTAAATACTTGGCCAAGGTAGTTATAGGTAAGACTATCCCATTAGATCAACAATCAATAAAGCATGAAAGGGTGATGAAACAAGTGTTCATCCTACTTTATGAGATATTTAAATAAAAATAAATTATATTACATAGTACGTGTTCATAGGTTGGTTGTCATTGATATGACTATTATTTATCTCTTTAGGGGCCTATATGGGTTTCTAGACTCTTGTCTTAGTCTATGAATACTATTCACCACTTTTAAGAAAAGTTCTTATAGGGTCACACACAATAATGTATTTAAGAATATACCCTATTGTGGTGAATATGTATATAGGAAATGGTGGTCCCCACCAAGGGGTCTGAGAGTTTTCCAAAAATCGATCACCAATAAATAAATAAATTTATTATTATTCAAGTATAAAATAATTGGGTTAAATTTATTTATTAAAATTATTCATGAGATATTTAGTGAATATAATAAAAACATCATAAGAATGAATATTATTTTAATATTAAAAGTTCATTTAATATTAGCATGAATTACTAGTCGAGTTAAATGACTTGATTTTATCATTTAATATATTTAATATATATTACATGTATGTGATAAAATATAAATAATATTTATGACACAATTACATCATCATAATTATTTATTTAGTAGATGTTAAATATATGGGTGTCAGGGAACTGTTTTTGGGTATTTTAGAATACACTATATATAGGTGGAGAGAGGCTCTCACACAATAATTATTCACTATAAGTTCTTCCATACCTCCCTCTCCTATCCCACTTTATAGAGATAAAATCACTCAATCCATCACTCACTCCAAGTGATTGGATTGATTTCATCTCCTTGAATCAAAGGAAAATTGATGCAGTGATTATTAGAATGTCGAAGGCATCATTAGATAACCAAGCTAGCACCCAGAATTAGATGATCGATACTTCTGTAGATTTTTGAAGCTTGTATGGATGATCTAGAGGGATTCTAATTTGGATCATTTGAGAAACGGCCATCATAGACAAGTGATGGATCAAAGAACTTAAATTTGAATGAGGTACATGTTAATTTTAAATTTATATTCTCTATTTAATTAACATGATATCCTTGGACCATACTGGGGCTTGAATAATTGGATACGACAAGTTTTGTCACCCTAGTGATAAAAATTTTAAAATCCCTAGCCCAATGACTTTCACTACACACCCCGGTACCTTTATATAAGATATGGGGTGAGAATTAAGGAAGATATTTGGGTAGTTATTTTATAATTTTTTTTAAGTGTGAAGATGACAAGATAAGGGGTTCCCTTTTATTAGTGAGGGAGAAGAAATGGTTGAAAATTTTGAAAACAAAATGTTATGCCAATGTTTTAAACATTCCACAAAGCTCCAAAATGGATCATTCTAGAACCTTAGATGATATAAGTTTTAAATATGACCATAAAATAACAATTGTACATGTATTTAGGTCATTTGAACACTTATTTTTTTAGTTTAAACCCATTATAAACCTGTTTTCACCTTAACCGTTGTAATTAATTTTTACCAATTTTACTATTCATTATGAAAAAATTAAGTTGAACTTATTATATAATATTAATTATTATAATTATTAATATGTAATATATTTTTTTTAAATACAATTCATATAAGTTCTAAAGTTTAATTTAAAATAAAATCCATAGTCATAACAAAGAAGTAGTTTTCCAAAAGAAAATGTTCATAAGTATAAAAATTTTTTATGTCAAAAATAAACATAAAATTGATTCCAATAAACTAAATTGGATTAATAATAAAATAATTTGAACTAATTTTACTTTTAAACCATTTAAAAAAATATAAAGTTGTATTTTATTTAAATGAAAAGACAATTTTCAATAAAAATTCATTTTTTTCACCATTCATTTAAAAATTAAACTTTTTAAAAAAATCCCAAAAAATCATCCTAAGATAGTTTTTAAATATTAATTTAAAAAATTATGTTTATTTTTTCAAATTAATTTTCTAAAATTGACACAAATTAATTTTATTATTTTTTCACAAAAAATAATAAAATTCATTTTTTTGGAAAATGTATTTTTAAATTATATTAATTTTTTACTAAAAATTAAGTACTTATTTATAAATATATTTTATTCACCTAAAAACTTTATACATAATTTTCAAATATGTTTATTCTTATTTATACTATCAATTTTTTCTGATAGGTTATAACAGTCATGTTTAAATAATAATATTAATAGTATATTAGAGTTTATTAAAACTTGGTGTTGCGTGTAACACAAGACATCAAAGATATTAAATCTATTTAAAAAAAATATTTCATAAAATCTAAAGGTGTTACAATATAAACCCCTTAAATTGAATGTTTCCCTCAAAATTCTATCACTCTAATATAAATAAATGATGATACTTCTGCCTCATCATATCCTTAGGCTTTTATATAGCTTATCCAAGTTGGTGTTTTTCCATAAAATCTTGACTTGGTGAGTGGTTTGTTTCATATTACATAATCTCTATGATCCAAAATCTCCATAGGTTATTATTTATAGGAAATATCATGATCTGGTGGTATGACCTCTATGTTTAGTACATGTGAAATATCTGATATCTACTTCCTCAGGAGAGATATATTGAACACATCATGAAATTGATATAGGTTCGGTAGAAGCACCAAACGATAAGAAACCATCCTTAATTGATTAAGAATCTAAAAAGGGCCAATATACCTAGGGATCTGGTTTCCTATATTCCTAAATATCGTAAACTTATTCCATGGTTAAATTCAAAAAAAACCTTATCACCAACTTCAAATTCTGGATCACAATGATGATTATCAGTATAACTTTTATATCAACTTTGTGCTACCCTTATGTGTTTCTGAATGGATCTCATATTCTCTACCATTTTTTCAGCCTTCTTTAATCTGAATTTATTTATTTCTCTAACTTCTTCTCAAAACATTAGATTTCTAAACTTATTTCCATAGAGGGATTCATAAAGAGCCATCTTAGTTCTCAAGTGAAAGCTATTATTGTAAGAAAACTCAACTTTAAGAAGGTGTTCATCTCAATCACCTTTAAAATCCATAGAAAAATATCTCAACATATTATTTAGGGTTTGAATAGTTCTCTCAGATTGACCATCCTTCCATGGATGATAAGTTTTTCTAAAATATAACTCCAAATCCAAAGCTTGTTGAAGACTTCACAAGGACTTTGAGTTAAACCTCAAATCCCGGTAAGATACAATAGAATATGGTACTACATAAAACTTTACCAATTTCTTAATATATATCATGAAAAGTTTATCTAGATAAAAATATTCTCTGGTAAAAATTAAGTGTTATAATTTTATATGGAAATTGACTATAACCCATATAGCGTTATACCCTTTAGATGTTTTGGGGATTCCAACAAAAAAACCCATAGTTCCATTTTAGTATGAGTAATGGTTTTAACATCACCTTAGAAATTTTTCTCTCAACCTTAAATTTTTGATATACCAAGCATCAAGATATAACCTCTATAATATATTTGTTCATACCATCCCACCAAAAATACTTTTTCAAATATCTGTAAATCTTTGTATTTTTAGGATGAATAGATAATGAAGAACTATGAGCTTCCTCTAATAGCTGCTTTAAATAAGATATGGATAAAAACATACATGGTTCCTAAAACTTATCATCCCATCATAATCAAGGTTAAAATAAGAAACATTTACAACCTTTTTCTAAAACTTGAAATTATTCTTCTAGACCTCTTTAATATTCACTTGGAATGAGGGTTGAACACTCATTTTAGAAAGATAATATTTATCCCCTTACTTTAATATTTCTAGATCTATCCTTACTTAATCCATAAATATTTGATCTTTTGTGATCCTCATCATATGTAAACTAGCATGATCCTTTCAACTCAAAACATAAACCACCTTTTTCGCCTTCCCAGGGTGGTAACGTATCGAGCATCCATAATATTTAATCATTTCTAACCACATTCTCTAGTACATATTCAACTACTTCTATGTGAATATATACTTTAAACTTTTATGATCAGTATATATATCATACATTTCTCCATAAAGATAATGAATCCATATATTTAATGAAAAAATACCATAGCTAACTCAAAATCATGAGTTAGGTAACTTTTCTCATGAACATTGAATTTTCATGAGGCACAAGCTATCACAATGTCATTATGTATGAGAACACATAAAAATAAATTCTTTGATGAATAAATATATATTAAAAACCCTTATTATATATAGGGTAATTTAAGAACAGGTTCACTAACTAAACTTCTCTTTAGTTCCTTGAAATTATCCTCACATTCATCTTTCCAAAGGAGCTTGGATATATTTTAATTTAACTTGGTTAGAGGATTAGATAGTCATGATAAATTATCCAAAAACTGTCGATAATATCCATCCAAACCAAGAAAACTTCATATATCAGTCACATTGGTTGGTCTGGTCCAACATTCATTAACTGTAGTCTTTGAGGGATCTATAGATATAACTTCTCTAGTGATTATATGACCCAAAAAATGAGACTTTTTGAATCTAAAATTCACACATTGTAAATTTAGCATAAAATTTTTCCTTAATTAGGGTATTTAGTAAAATTCTTAAGAGATCTTAATGATATTGATTTTTATTTGAATATATAATAATAATGTCTGTGAAGAGTATAAAAAATCGATCTAGGTAATCTCTAAAGACTCTATTTATTAAATACATGAATATAGTGGGGGAATTTGTAAGACCAAATGACATCACTATATATTAATAGTTTCCATACCATGTATGGAATGAGGTCTTGGGTAAATCCTCCTTATTATCCCTCAATTTATGATATCAAGAATGAAGGTCAATCTTGGAAAAGTATTGATCTCTATGTAGTCGGCCAATAAAATCATCAATACGGGGTAGAGGATACTTGTTCTTGATTGTGATCTTTTTTTTGTTCTTGATAATCAATACATAGTCACAATGATCCATATTTCTTCTTAACAAAAAGGAAAAGTTCACCCCAAGGTGATTCACTTGGATGAATGAATAAATTTTTAATATTATTTTGGTGTTTCTTCTTAAATTCCTACAACTCAATTGGGTCCATTCTATAGAGAGTATTTAAAATTTGTGTAGCACTAGGTTTTCATTCTATTGATAACTCAAATTCATGCTTCAGTGGAAGAATAGGAAAATCTTCCATAAAGGCATCAAAAAACTCACACACAATAGAAATATCATTGATATTTAGTTTCTACCCAACCATATGATATAAACACCCATTTTTGATAGGAATCAGGACCCATACAATGGATGTGATATCCATCATAAGTTTATATTTATATTCATATTGATAGATGATCATAGGTTAGTTCAGAATATCAAATGTGGCTTCCATTCCCCAAAATTTGATGTGGGTTTTTTATAAAGAAATACAATCCATACCTAAGATAACATCAAATTCAACTATAGGGAGAATAATGAGATTTTCCAGAAGCACATTCCCACAAACATCAACTAGAGAAGAATCATAGAAATGAGATGAAATCATCACACCATTAGGGGGTTTCACTGCTAATTCAACATCTAATAATTGGGGTAGAATTTTAATACCCTTATAAAATCATTCAAATATAAAATAATGGGTAGATATAGAGTCTAATAATACATTATTAGTTCTAGAGTGGATGGTAATTTCACCTTACACCAAATCGTTATCATACCACACATTAAAAATAGTCATCGTATGTGATTTCCCTTTGTCTCTCAACATAAGATGTTTCTAAAATTGATCATCATGATTAAACTTTATATTTGAGAAATGGTTATCATAATTCATATACTCCTTACATTTGAAAAATTGGAGTGTGGGTGGTTCATTTTGTGGAGATTTCTCTCTATTAACATCATTAGTTAACTTTTTTTCTTTGCACTTAGAAATTTGATTTTCTGGTGACTTTCTTTTCCACAATTAAAAAATTTACCAGTACCCTTAAGATAATTTCCTCCATGTTTCCTTCCACACTTTGAGCATAAAGGATAACTCATCTTATTCTCTCCATGGTTCTTATAGTTTCCCTTGAATTCCATCTTTATTTTCTTATCAAAACAATGAGATTGATGGGTGAATCTAATATCCATTTCCACCTTGATAGCACATATAATGATTTCATCATAGATACCAAAGTACCTTATGGTCATCTCCCTTAATAGACTTGGTTTTAAGACACTAAAGAATTGATCAACCTTAATTTCAGGTTGGATTATAATACCAGAAGCATACCTCATAAGTCTTGTAAAATTTACCTTATAGGTACCAAAAAATTTATCATCCTTCAACTTTATCTCATGGAATTCCTTATCTATTTTCATATGAAGGATATCTGGGTAGTAAATATTTAAAAATAATATCTTAAACTTATACCACTCCATGTATTCAATTTCTTCCCATCACTTTGTATTCTTTATAAGTGTCTGCCATTAATCTAGTTTTCTTTCCAAATGATAGAAAACCAAAATTAACTTCATGATACAAACATTGGAGAATGGAAAATATATTTTCAATGATACTGACCCATTTCTCTAAAATTATTAGATTAATGGAACCACTAAAAGAAAGTGTATTTTACCTCATTAATGACTCAAAAAAACACTGTTCCCTCTATTTCTCATTCAGAATTTCGGTATGATTCATAGCTCAAGAAAGTAGTGTGAGTATAGAAATGAGATGTTTCATTGCATCTACCATAACATTTGGTGACTTAAGAGGAAAATAATTTAATATTACATCACATTCAGTATTAACAAGGCTTTTTTTAGGCTCCATCCATTGACTAAAACTAAAAGGAATTGTTTAAGAAACACTATTCATAGTAGGAAACCACATAATCATGAAAAATCATTTATAAGATGTCCAAATTATAAAAAATTATTTTTAATCTATGAGAAATTAGGTTTAAACTAGGTCATTAATAGTCACATTCTATTCAAATCCTTCATGATGTTTAATAAGGATTTTGTAATTTTCCAAAGCATATCTAATGTGAGTGTCAAACTAGGTGTGTAGTAAGGCCCATTATCATACACCAGGTGGAAATCAAGTTAATCCCAATGAAACTATTTAAGATTTATTACCCCTTTATAAAACTATGCTAGATCCACATCCACTTGTAGTATCAATACATGGATTTAATAACTTGGATACCACTGACTCTATCCTTCACCAAAATTCTAGGATATTTTCCTTATAATTAGACTTATCCTATGTCTTATCCCTATTGATCTCACTAAATTTTACTCATCCTTATTCCAAAGGTTAACTAAACCTGTACTTCGATACCAACTATAGAGAACCATATTTTTCATACATAGATATTACATCTTATTAGAGTAATATTCATTTTATCTTACAAAAACATGCATGGTGACCATAAAGGTTTAGTTCCTTTGGAAACATGGATGCATAAAAAAATAGTTTATAAGTTAAAAACATAATCTCCCACTATGTTATTCATGAATTTCACCCTTCTTAGTTATATCATACATAATAAATTTCTTCATAACCTGGGGAAAGGAAACATAAGAAAGTGTGATTTCAAGTTCTCAGTAAGGGTAAATAAGAGGGATATCAATATAAGATGAGAATAAGGGTATGAGAACATGATAATAATATTTTAAAACCATAACCTTCATATCATAGATCATAATTTTGAGATACGGAATAAATATTGGTATTTCATAAGACATGAATCATAAAGGAATAAAAAACATGAGTCATAAAAGCATAACATTGGCATAAGACATGGAATTATGGTATACACATAAGTATATAAAATAATTTCCTCAGCATTCAAGGATCATGACCAAAACTATCATAGTGTAATGGGTTCACTCCCCAAACCCTCATAGTAGTCAAGGTTCACTCCCAAGACTATCATAGTGGAAAAAGTCCCTTACTGAACTGGGTTCACTCCCCAATCCAGTCCTACTTATCTCATGAGATATCTATCTTTACCCAATATATTAGAGGGATATATAGGTCCCTATGATCACAGAATGAAAATCAGACATATGTGTTCCACAAGATCATGAAAAATTAATCATATCAGTACCTATGAAAAGAAATGGGTTTCATAAATATTTCATTATGGCATAACCAGCAGAAAAGAA
This sequence comes from Viscum album, assembly GCA_963277665.1. NCBI lineage: Eukaryota > Viridiplantae > Streptophyta > Magnoliopsida > Santalales > Viscaceae > Viscum > Viscum album. The sequence continues at coordinate 127,881,473 of OY728134.1, read as the reverse complement.
AAAGGTTTCATAAAGATTTCATATTTTCATCATAGCATAACCTGTGAAAAGTAACAAGTTTCATAAACATTTCATCTTTTCATCATAGTATAAACCATGGAAAAGGAATGAGTTTCATAAAAATATTTTCATCATAAAAATAAAACATATAAATAATGAGTAAGGATGGTATCACTAGAACATATCCCCAATAAATCTTAACTAACATCAAAGGATGTTATCTTAGATGGAAAATAATTTTTAATGATCACTTGGAACATTTCTTGAGGAAAGTATCATTTTGAAATTGAAATCAATTATTTATAATCGAAAAATTCCCAAAATATCAAATAAATCATTTTATTTTAAATTAACCTAGGAAACTTGTAAATAAATCTTGAAATCTTTGAGTGTTATGATAATGAGAATTACCTTTTATACTATACAAATTATACTAATGATTCCATTCACATTTTAGGTAAAAAGTCAAGAGTAAATTATTCAGAAAATGATAAGAAGATTATTTTTTAAACCATTATTTAAAAATTCAAACATGGGTAAAACTGTATTTGAACAATCATTAGAGAATAGTAAGAACTTTATTTAATTTTTTTTATAAAAACATGGATATATAATAAAATGGATTTTCAATCAAAGAGAGAAATAATGTTGGTTTTACTTAAAAACATTATTTTGGACTCTTGAGTATATAAAGAGAGAAAATGAAAGGAAAATGTTCATTTTCAGGAATTTATCCGGTGATAAGAAATTTCATGAGTTTCTTGAGAGATAAATCATAATATTTTACCATTATAATCATAATAATAAACAATCCCGATAAACAATGAGATTGTAACATGAAACCCTTACCACTTTGGTAACTTTTGAATCATAAGACCCATGAATGAGAAAATATTATATAGATATTTATATACTATAATTTTTATGATAATAATAATAAAATACATCCATGTGTAGTATATAAACCCCACAAAATAAACAATTTTTTATAAGGTATGTGTCACATATAAATAAAAGTGAGATGAAAATCCCTCACCTTAAGTATTGGATACATTCTTACACATTTTAACCTCCTATATAATAGATATAGGTTTATTATAAATCTATTATTTAACCATAATTGTATATATCATACCATATATGATTTAATTATGACCTTTTATTACCTGTTTATTAACATTTCCTTGTTAAAATCATGTTTCAGGTAATAACTGCTTCATTTTCTTCATTTATGTTTTGGTTTGGCATTTTTGATCATTTTACTTTGATTATAGTTTCATAATAGACAAAAATTTAAACATGATATTAATATCATATATATTCCTTATATATATATATTTATAGTAATCTATAAAATTTAAATATAGAAAATGAATTACACCATTCATGGAGACGGTTGGTTGTACATACACACAAACATTGTTTCCATCTTCTTGGCATATGAGAAAAAATAAAGGTAAAAAATATGTCACATTTATAGAATCCTTTTTATTTCATATTTATCATATATATACATTCACTAAATCTATCCTTATTATCATCCATGTAAAAATAAAATGAAAAACGTATCACATCGCTTCGTTGAGGCGGTAGTCCACACATACGCCCGAGCAACTTTATAATTTTTGAATGGATTGGAAGGTAAGAATGTAGATGTGATATTATAATTAAATAAGTATAAATATGTAATAAATATCATATATATATATATATATACTATGAATACATTATTATATCCACCAATGAGAGTCGGTGATTTAAAACTAATTGTATCAGTTTGTGAGGCCGTCCATCGTACACACGATCGATGGTTTTGTTTACCATTTGATAGAAGAGGAGATGTATCTAGGTTATTCCATTAAAATAATAAAATAAATGTATATTTGAGATATTTATTTTTTTATATCATCATAGTTTAATAATATTTTAAGTAGGTGTAAGGAGAAATAAAATAAAAACACCCATTTAAGAACGACACCTCTTATTCTGAAAACCTCCTTAGGTTTTCACCAAAAGCCTTATTAAGAGGAGTTCATAATAAAAATAATTAATCTAGGAAATGAGGAGGTAAAGGAAGATATCAATACAAAAATCTTTGGAAGCGTTAATATAATAGGATAGGGGGTTCCCTTTTATATGCGGGGGTAAGGAAACAATGAGAATTTTTGAAAAGAAAACGTTATACCCACATTTTACACATGAAAAAGGATATAAAATGGATAATTATAAAACCTTATATGATATGAGGTATAAATATGTCCATAAAATATGAATTATAAAAACAATTAGGTCATTTTAACCCTTATCATTTTAGTTTAACCCCATAGTAAACCCATTTTATCTATAACCATGATAATTAATTTTCACTATTTTTACTATTCATCGTGAAAAAAATTAATTTGAACTTATTATATAATTATAATTATTATTTTTAAAATTATTTAATACATTTTTCAAAATAAATTCAAATAATTTAAAATTTTTAATTTAAAATATAGCTCGTAGTGGCGGCGAAGAAACTTTTTTTTTTTCAAAGAGAAAATTTTCATAAGTATAAAAATATTTTATATTAAAAAACAACATGAAATTGATTCAAATGAACTAAATTGGATTAATCATAACTTAATTGAATTAGTGTTACTTTTAAAATATTTTTAAAAAATATAACTCTGTAAATTATTTAAATGAAAAAGTAGTTTTCAATAAAACTCAACATTTTCCACTATTTATTAAAATATTAAACATTTTAAAATAATCCAAAAACTTCAACCTAATCTAATTTTGACATGTTGATTCAAAAAATGGAGTTTTTTTTTCAAATTAATTTTCTAAAAGTGTGATAAAATTATTTTAATATTTTTTTACAAAAAGAAATGGAAATCATTTTTTTAAGAAAAATATATTTTCAAATCATATAAAGAATTTACTAAAAATTAAGTACTTATTTATAAATATAATTTATTTATATAAAACTTTATAATTAATTTTAAAAATATGGTTATTCCTATTCATATCACCAAGTTTAATGTCTAGGTTATAATAATCACATTTAAATAATAATATTAATAGTATATCACGGTTCGTTAAAACTATGTATTATGTGTAACAAAAGATACAAATGAAATTAAATCTATTTGAAAAAACATATTTCATAAAATTCATGGGTGTTACAGTTTTCCTTTGTTTTATAAACTATCACACAGGTTTAACCTCAAACTTTCCACATACCACATCAATTTAGTTTGTAGTTAATTGTTTGAGTTTTATTTATAAAATTCTAAATTTCTTTAACCCATAGGATTTAATGACACCCTTTGGGCCCACCTCTAAACCTTCATAAAGTCTCTTTACTTAGTATAAAAATTTGTTCAAGTCCTTTTACTTGGGTTATTAGAGTAAGAAATCGTCATGATCCTTATGAACACCATATGACATTCTATTAGGTGTAGTCCCAACCATTCTCACATCATAACATCCAAATAAAGTTTCATATTATTAAGTTTTACGTTTAGATGATCTTCATAGATTCATAATATTTTCATAACATAATTATGAGAGTGATTGATTTTAAATTTATTAAAAGTCCATCCCATAAATATTTCCCCCATCTAAAGTATGCATGCACATAGATCATAACCTAACCATTACATGATGCGTGAACTAACTTAACTGTACCCTATAAACAATGATTGTATTGGGTTTGAGTAATTTATCCCCCTTAACTCACACGTATCCTCATATTTTAGTAAATCATTGAATCCAAAATAGACATCCAAAGATATTCATAACTAATTATTAACATATAATAAATGTTCGGTATTATATAGATAAATGTTCTATAAGTTCCATACTGTATTGGGGAGTGCATGTTCTATACTTTATAACTTCATGTGTTGTATCCTTTAGAATCCCACAACCTCTATATGTCTTTAATTCATATCCAACTCAAGATTCGTGTTCTCCTTTAGTCATTTGAATACCATATAGTGGTGTACCAACAAATGTTATGTGCTTATTCACTAGGGTTGGCACAAGACATATATTGTGTACATAATAATGTTTCTTTCTATTTAAATACACTATAAATTACTCAAACTTATTTAATATGCTTCCATAAAGTTCATTATATATTAATAAAATTCATTATTCTTTCCTAAACAATATTTAAGTGTTATACCAAAATTTTCAATTCATGGGGTACATGTTATATGGGTTGTTTCTTCTCATGATGCTCACTATTTGGAGTCATTATCTTTTTAATAAGCCTTTATACTTCTTTTCACATCTCCACATATTAGAATCTTCTCATAATATTTTTTGCATCTAAAGATGATCCCCTTCATGTACTTTGTTAATATAGAATCTTTAACTCATGTGTGATACTTTAAATCATCTAATATGTAAATTTTTCAATATATTGACAATAAATATAACTTGAAACTTCCAAGATTACTTCAATACCATCATTTGGATTTGTTTTCAACTATTTTAAAACCCAAAACACTCTCAATAGTATCATATGGAATCATAATTCCATTTTTACTTGTGAAAACAATATAAAATCATATAAAAATATAATAAACTATCAAGACTTGGTTTTATTTACTATAAAAAAGTCAATATGTGTTGGTGGGTGAAGTGGTGAGGATTAGAGAATTGTTATGGATCTATCTAATAGTATTTTATTTCAAGCTTGAACAATTATCCTTTGTCAAATTTGAATATTGTTGAAGTGATCTTAAGTTTTAAGAATTTTTTCATTTGATGACACCTTGTTTACTACAAAAAAGAAAGGAAGTTGAATTGAAAATTTTAGTGGTGTCTTGACATATTCTTTAAGGAAGTCTTGCAATTTCATTCTGATAATTAGATAATTTCTATGTCTATATTCATAGGCTTTATATTAAAATGAAGGCCAACCCATGGGAAGTCCCCAAGTCTATCCCTCAACCACATATAGGGGGTCTGAGGGTCAACCCCATGGAAGAGCCTACCATAAGAGGCCACACACATGGTGGCATATGGGAAAAGGCCTGAGCATGATTGTGTGTAAGGCCTATTAGAGTGAGTTCTTATAGGAATGGTTGGGCTCGTGTATAATGATCACAGAGAAAAAACTAAAAGGTGTGAAAAGTTTTGGACCAGAATCCCATATGGATAAAGCCCAGTAGAGTGTGTGAAGTGTGACTAGTTTTGATCCCTGGTAGCCAATTTGAGAGTGTTATGAAATACCTTTTCTAATAAAGTGGAGCGAAGTTGGTTCAAAGAATCAATGTAGGACACCAAAGATGTGGGTACTATTCACCCATGATAAAAAAAGCTAGATATAACATTATCTCCATGATCTTTGTGATCTCATGCATCTGTTGAATCCCACATAGTGCTATTTTATTTACCCACATTGTCTTCAACTTTATAGAATCGAAAAACCTACACACAATATTAAGATAAATAATCATCTCCACTCGATATATAGAAGGATTGTGACAAAGGATATTGGACAAAGTTAAGGCATGAAATCATTATCTTACATGAATTCAAGAACAAAGGCATTGTAATATGTGTTGGATATGTTTAACGTGATCCCATTAGATGAAATTGGGCAAAATTCTTGCAGCCCATACTGATCTTTGACTAACTGTATCAGATATGACCAAGAGACACCAACACGACACCTAGAAGTGTAGGTTTTGGCATGAATAATATAACATCATGGACTTTGGAGATAATAGTTTTGTAGCTCCGCAAATGTCTTTCCATTAGCCATTGTAGTATCTTAGACTTGGGTGGACAGAAAACTGTAGTAGTGTGAATGCCCATCCATCTTTCATTATAGCACAACAAACTTTCTGTTTGGTTGCTAGAATGGTTTTTTATCCTCTTTATTAACTCATTTAAAGCTAGGGTTTATGCGTTTGAAACTCTTATATTCTCTCCATATTTGTTCTCCCAAATCATAGTGAAATTATTTCTCTTCATGTACATAGGTATTATTCCTGAACCACATCAATCACTGTGTCTTATGAGATCTTCTTATCATTTTTTCTCATTTTTTATTCTATCTTTTATTTATATGAAAACCTTTTCTATCACTAAGACTCCTAGTGTTTCCAAAAAAAGATGTTTTCATAAGAACTAGATATTGTCTCATGATTCTACCGCATGATAATATTAAGATCATGCAACATATTGGATATAATAAATGAGTCATCACAAGTACATGCAATGTCATAGGATGACACATAAACAATCATCAAATACATCATGTAAAGAAAAAAGTATCTACAACCATGAGAATATTCCTTCTTTTTCATAGATTATTCAGGATTATTATCTTGTTTTCTATTATCTATTCAAAGAGGTACCACACCAAGAAATTAGTACTAAGATAAGCACTGAGGTTCCACATGATAATCAATCACATGATCATGTGATCTATCCAACACTGTATGGAGAATTCAAAAGCCTCAAAATTCATGATATCCTGAGATCATTGGGAATTTGAAGAATTCCTCAGCAAGCCTTAAAAAATTGGAGCTATAATTTCTATATGAACTGAGTCTCATTCGAGATTTACAACTACTACAACATTGAGATAATTAGAGAAATAGATCTCACATCAATAACAAAGAATTCGTGTGAATCAATCATGAGAATAAGTAACCCATGAAACTATGAATCTTATGAAGGAATTTTAGAAAGAATTTGTAGACACACCTAGTTTCATGTCAATGACCTCCCCAGTAACCTTGTTGGTTACATGAAGAAAATAAGAAGACACTTTAGACAATAGATCCTATCTCAAAAAGTTGTTTGAGGAGACGCTCGTGAACACAACTTGTGTCATGTGAAATTATTACGCGGAGAACCACTTGTTCACAAGAAAGAATCCGATGGCACACCTCCTTTATTGTGAAGGAAACTAGTTAATTTTTTAAGGGAGTATATTTAGTGTGAACTTTATAATATCATGTGAAGGTGGTAGTGATATCCCAAGATCTATTCATACGAAGAAGGATAACCTGTGAAGTAACCATTTATTTCTCAAATGTTTTTTGAAGGACCCACTGATAGTGTTTTTGATCTTACGAAGCACCTATTTTTTTATGAGAAGACACTTGGTGAGACACGCTTGGGTCACTTGAAGGTAGTGACCATATTATATAAAATTGAATAGATCATGAACTTCACATAATACAATTAAAAAGGGAGGAAGAAAAAGGATTCATGAAACTCATGCAATTAATTTCATGCAATATATGAATAAAATATAAGGAAAATCACATACCCATTTGGGTTTGTGAACAAGACACTTAATCTCGAAGGTGGACTGTGTATGAGTACATGAAATACATGCATGCATAATCTATTGAGACATGTACATGAAAATATTCCCAAAACATAATTGATAAGCTTATAATAATATATATCATAATTGAACGTGACAAGGTTTTAGATTCCATGAAATCCATGAATTAAGTGTGTTTAATTTGAGACAAAGATGGAAAAAATATAAGAAGATCTTATATCTCAGTTTACAGTGTTTGAGAATTGAAGAAGATATGCTGAGTTAACATTGTGAAAGATCGTTCTTAAATATAAATATTTTTAAATAAGTTGTGTTCACCATTTGAACACATTCTATTGAGGATGGTATTTCATCAGACATAAAGAATTATATATCGATCATTGTTGCACCGAGGCAATAAATTAAATACAGGTGATTAGAGATCTTTGATCTAGACCAGAAGACTATACAAGTTCTTTAATTGTAAATGGGAAAGTATGATCCAGTAAGATCATAGAGAAAGATAAACTCATTTACCTAAAATGGATAAATCCTTGAATAAAGGAGGAATCATCTCAGTTGGAGTTGGGAGTAGGAAGTATCTTGTGTAATTTAGGAGGAACATTCTTTAGTGCGGATTCTGGAGTTGGCCAGTGTGGATTCTAGTAACATTGTGGGATTCATTATAAATAACCTACCATGTTGATTCAATAGAGATATAGTGTGACTCTATATTGACCATTGTAATTGTTTACAAGATTATAGTGGCTAATCCATATTAGGGAGAATAACCAACACAATAATGAGTAGGTATTTGTATTGAACCTTTTAAATCATTATGTTCTGTGCCTTTGTATTTATAGTATTATTTGAGGTAAGGTTGAGAGACCTAAGAATAGTGGATAAAAGATTTAACCAGCTACAAGGGTTTAATTTAAAAGAAAAAATTTGTAAAAAAGGGATCACTAATTCAAACCACACCCTCTCACTGATCTCACACTAATATGAGCACTTAAATTGGAATTACAGTAAAGGTTACCTCTAAAATATTCAAAACAAATTTGTGGATAGAGAATATGAATTCAGTGAATAATAGGGGTATTCCCATTTTCAATTTTGAGAATAATCATGTATATGAAAATTTTATGATATTGTATCTTCCATCACTTAGGGTTGAAGCGATAGATGCAATTATAGTGGGATATGCACCCTATGTTGAGAATTATCATATGAATTTTGAAGATAATAGGAATTTACAGATATATGGAAAGTCTCAAAATTAAATATTTATGGATTTATCAAAAAAGGCATAAACTAAAGTTATGGGTCTCCAAACTGAGAAGGAAGTCTAGGATAAACCGAGAAGAAATTATGAAGAGAATATTAAAGTCAAAGAAGATAATTTCAAAATACAGAGAATCAAATTTGAAGATATCAAAATCAGTTATGATGAGAGTGTTGATGAAAAATTTACAAGATTTAATGAGATTATTAATTGCATCAGAGGTTTTGGTGAGAAGTTGGATGATTAAACCACTATAAATAAGATGATGAGAAACTTTCCAGATATATTTTATTCCAAAGGTTATGCATTGGAAGACCAATAATATCTATCACTAGATGAGATCCATAACATTATCATAGCATATGAAATGAGAAAAATACTATCTTTTAAGAAGAAATGAAAATATGAGATAAAATTTAAATATATGATAAAAGGTAAAACTACATTTTAAGAGAAACCATAATTAAGTGATTATGAAAATGAGAAAGATTAAGAGGACTATAATCAAATAAGGGCCTTGTTTACAAGGATACATAATAGAGAAAAAAATATAAAAATGGAAGAATCCACTAAAGTGTTTCAATTATCATGGGTTTTGAAATTACTCATATGAATATCCAAAAAATAAATCCAATGTCACTAAATTTAATAAAGAAGAATAATAATTCAATAAAAATTATAAGATATATGAAAAAGGTGACTATGATAGAAAAAATAAGTACTCAAAGAAAAATACAAGCAATGTAATGAGTAGGGAAATTGAGGAATCTTCATCATCAAGCAATGAGATATAAAATGAATGAACTTCTAGAAATAAAATTTGTTTTATGGGAAAAACCAAAATAGCTATATACAAATTCAAAGGTTCATAAGTTAAATAGGGAACTTATCTTTAATGGTGCTTGAAAGATAATCTAGATGCTAATCTTGATAATAAAATGAGGCTTAATAAGAATAAAAGAAAACTAATATAGGAAAATGAATAACATTTTAAGAAATAAGAGACACATATTAATAATATAAGGGAATATGTGAAGAATATAAATAATATGGAAAGGAAACTACAAGTTTCTTAAAAATATTTATCTGGGAGAGAATAATTCAGCAATGATGAAACTGATTTCACTAAAGAGAACAAAAAAATAGTTTGAAAATAGTTGAACAACAAAATATGGTGAATGATAATGAAAAAAGACTTGTTGATAAAGAGGATGAATTATCTGAGACACAATATTTATGTATTTTAGAACAAAGTGAGTTGAAGAATATGAAAGAATATTTCAACCAAGCAGTTGAGATTAAGGGTGAATATTTTAGATCTGCCAAAAAGAAGGATCTATAGAAAAGGTTTTCTTTTAAACCTAATGAATATCAAAGAAGATATGTTATTTATGAAAATGAAATCCCAATATAAAAGAGTGAATATGGATGGAACCAAATAAAAAATGAGAAAAAATATTACACAAAGGAATATTGGACTAATTCATCCAATATGTTTCCTTTGAAGAAGAAGCACCCACAATCTATGAAAATATAGCAACAAAAATCTTTAGAGAAGAATTATTATCAATCTAGAAGATAAATTTTCAGAGGAAACTGTTGGTGCTGTGGAGTGCTTGGTGATAAATACTATTTATGCTATTATAACATGCCACTACCAAGGATGAGGTATGATTTAAGGGGAAAAAGTGATGAACAAATGAGATTAGATTATCAAAAAGAGAGGCATGTGACCAAGACATCATTTAAACTATCAACACAGAAAAAATTTGAATGCTTGAAGGAAGTTTATAGAAGATGTGTTCAAGAAGTTCATAAAGTCGAGAAATATAGAGTTATCTCACCAAGTAAAAGTTCACACAATATAAATATAAAAAGAATACATTTTGAGAAGGATGCCATAGTTGCTAGTGTACATTGTGAGAAACTCAAAAAATATGAGAACATCAAGAGAGAATGTTTAGTTATTTTTCCTAACCAATTGGCTAAGGCTAACCAAATGGATAAAAATAAAAAAATTTATATGGAAAAAATAAATAGAGTGGTTAATGTTAAAGAAGTTAAAGCTGATAAGAATTCATCTATAAATGATGAATTAAAAACCATTAAGTGTCAAAGGTTTGAAAAAACTAAGCATGACATAAAATATTGTATGAAAATTCATCTATTACCTTGAAGAAATAATGAAGAAGCTGTGGTGGGTAAAAAATAATGCATTTGATACTAAAAATGAAAGTTCATTCACATAAAAAGTGTTAAATGATGAAGAAATATCAATCAAATCGTCTACGGAATCTAAGAAGAAGAAGTCCAAATTGAGAGGAAGATCTTAGTCTAAATGTTATTATGAGAAACCAAGAGGTTCATTCTTATTAACATATATATTATTTTTTTACTAATATATAAGGAATTAAATGATATTTATGTATCCCTTGAGGGGGAGTATTGTTGATCTTAATTTGTTAAAACTTCAGTATGTAGTGAATGTGGAACTTCTGAAAAACTTTATAAAAATGGAAGATGAGCTACTCGAATCACACTTTCATACTTTGTTATTAATTATAATGACTATATAAATTAAGGGGGAGTGAATTGTTAATGACAAGAGAAACCAAATGGGAAAAATATATTTTACACTTAAACTTTTAATGTGTTTTTGAAGTATGTGTAGGATTTATCATTACATTTCTAAATATGATTATTTCCAATCCCTTTAATGAGAATTGAGAATTTTTTAGCATGTTTTAACATGAATGGTCTTTTATGGATAAATTAGACATACTTGGTTGAATATCTATTATTTTGTACATAGGTTTATCCAATATATATTTAGATTTGATTAACTAAATGCTATTTTCTAAGAGAACCATGCGAGAGAATTCCTCTCTTAGAAGTGATCTTGGATTTTTTATATAAGGGAGATGATCATGTTTTTGAAAATATGATGATTTGAAAAGACCAAATTTTCAATTTTAATATTAATTATAAATAACGGGGATAAATTTTTCAATACATATTGTCTTAGGATATGTGTTGATATTGAAAAAAATACAAAGGGGGGATTGTTGAGCCTTGATTGAATTAGTCGTTAATAAGTCAATATGTGTCAGTGGATGAAGTAGTGATGCATGAAGAATTATTATGAAAGCATATAATGGAATTTTATTTCATTCTTGAACATTTATACTTGGTAAAGTCAGATTATTTTTGAAGTGATCTTAAGTTTGAAGACTTGTTTCATTTGATGAAATATTGTTTACTACATGATGAAGGGGAATTGAACTGTAAATTATATAAGTGGATTAGGATATTATTTAAGGAAGGATTCTAAATTCATTTTTATACTTAGATAATTTCTAAGTATATACGAGTAGGATTCATATTAAAAAGAAGGAAAACCCATGGGAATCCCCCAAGGATAGCCCTCAACCACATATAGGGGACCCGAGTATCAACGCCCATGGGAGAGTCTACCATAGGAGGCCACACACATGGTGGAATATGGGAAAAGGCTCAAGAGGGTTTGTGTGTAAGTCCCTTAGTAGTTAACTCTCATAATCATGGACAAGACCATGTATAAGTCCACAAAGGGAATGCTCGAAGGTGTGTATAGTTTTGGGCCAAAAGACCACAAGGCGAAAGCCTAGTGGTGTGTGTGAAGTGTGACAGGTACTAATAACTAATAACCATCCTAAGAGTGCTAAAACATAGATTTTCTAATAAATAAAAGTGAAGTTACTTTAAAGAATTTATGTGGGACACCGAAGCCACAGTATTGTTCACCCCGTTCTTAAAAACCCACATAAAACATTCGATGCACGATCTGAGTGACCTCAACCATCCGTTGAATCCTATGCCATGAAATTTTATTTAACCTAATCATATTCAACCTTCTTCCATATTCAAACCTATGCAACAGATCAAGACAACTGATCATCTCCACTCAACATGTAAAAATATTGAGATAAGGGAGATTGAACCAAGGTAAGAGAAACAATATTTGTATTGTATTCATTTGAAGAACAAAGACGTCACAAGATGTTTTCGGAAGAACCAGAATGTCACGAACCATCCTCGGGGCCCGTGCCGTGACTACCCCAAGCCTACCATCTATAGGCCAGGGGCTGGCGACTAGCACCAAATGCGTAAATCCTAAAAGAAGGGAAGGCATTGCATTTATGAAGTAACATACACAACAGAGTACACAAGTGAAGTAAGCACTAAGTAAAACTGGGTACAAGGTAAGTGCTGAAATGTAAATGGGCTAGTATACACACCCAAATAAAAGTACAGTACAACTGAAAGGAAAGTACAATAGCAGTAAGTAAAAAAACAACATCGAGTCGTCCTCCGGAAATCCCACCTGAAGGGTGGGTACAGATAGTCTCCTCAGCTCCTCGGGTCCGGCCGCCCTCTCCGTGTACGTCACACCGAGTGGTCCAACTCCGGGTACCGTCCATATCCACAAGCCTCCACCTCAATCAGTGTTGTCTGTCGTTTGCATCCAACACAACATAGTGTGGGCATAGCCCGTGCAGGGGTGAGTATATGATACTCAGTAGGGACCCCGAGACCCCCGAAGGTCTCTCAAAATCCACGAAGGATAATCCAAAAAGGAAAGATACAATCATGAAGTATCAATCGACTCTACTTAGGTATATTCCCATACATATACCTAAGTTATCAGTTACAGTTCGTCTCCAACTCTCGAACCCAAGCACAACCCAGTCCACACAAGAAATCACAACCCAGTCCACACAGGAAAGCAAGACAATCACATCGATGATAAAGATTGAGAATCAAGAATCGTCTCACACAGGTATACACTTTGTAAGGCGATAGAGGTGATCAGATGTAGCCACTGATTCATCTAAGCTGTCGGACCCACATAAGATATAAGACCAGCTAATCTGTCAGACCCACAAAGTATACAAGACTAGCTACTCTACCGGACCCACTCAGGATACAAGTACAGAGGTCATACTGCCAGAACCACATAGGATAAAAGAACAATAGTCATCATCATTGAACCCATAGAGGATCCTAGTACGATCGTCATCTCTGCCGAACCCACGGAGGATCCAAGTACAGTCATCCTCGTTGCCGAACCCACGGAGGACCCAAGTGCTGTCGTCATCGTCGCAGTCGCAGCTAGCTCTAGGGTTCCCGTACACAACATGCTTGATTCTGGGAGGGTCCGCTCCTCAAACAAAAGAGTCGATACATCAACTGTCACTAAGTCCAGAGTTGATGTATCCCAAAGTTCCGTCTCGATAAAAGAAACCCAACGCGATAGATGGTGCGTCAATCGGACGCCCGATCTGAGAGTTATTGGCTTTTCCGTCCTAGGGGCCCTGTTGGTTTTTAAGATAAAACCAACCCGACTGTATTCCAGATGCATCCAAACCTCAAGTGGAGTAAGCAAAATGGACAGTATCAACAAAAGGATCCCAACTCAATTTATGTCATGTCAATCGGATGTCCGGTCCTTAAGATATAAGCGTTTTAGCTCCAAGGGCCCGGTTGGTTTCGAGTTCGAACCAACCCGTCCGTACTGAAGCTTTGCTGAAATCTTGAGTGTAATATACCGAAATGACTATCTCAATCCAATGATTCCCATGCAATAGATGGTGCGTCGATCGGAGGTACGTAGCTCAAGTTGTGGAAAAAAGATAGAAAATGGTCCGAAGTGGGGGTCTGGGCCCAGTCCGACCCGGCCCAGCTGGGCACGACCCGGCCCTGATGGATGCGGCCCGGCCCGGACAGCGCAGCTCAGTCCGAGTGACCCACCCCGGCCCGGCCGGGGGGCACGCTGGCTTGGCCAGCGAGCCGAGTGGGGGGGATGCAGCCCCCCTCTATTCCGCAGACACGATGTCTGGTGCCGCGTCTCCCCTGGATCCTACGCGGTCATGGGATCCGGCCCTCGCCGTTGCCTCTAGGCGGCTGGCCGGTGCCGGGCGCCGCCTCCGGCTGCCAATGCCGCCACGCCGGTGACCCGTGCCACTGGGGACTTTCGCGGGCCACTGAAGTCATTCCGGTGGTCCGATTTTGCTCCCGTATGCGCCTATGGTCATCTCGGGACCTGTACATCAATGCGAAGGCATCCAATCGCCATTTCGGTCCCAATTTGTCATCGCCAATTGATCCGCACATCAAGAACAAAATAGTGGTGGGTTTAGACTTGTTCGTTAGTCCGCACCCACCGTGTTAGTGGTTCTAAACATCACCAAACAATTTGCACGCCATGCCGAGGGTATAAAATCACATAAATAAGTATAAAAATTCCCCTATCTCAACAAAGAAGAAGAACATTGGCATCATGGTAGATAGCGTCACGAAGAATAGGGTTCGTAGGCGTCATTGGAGTGCATCGAGGAGGAATCGGCATCTCCTCTCTTGTCGCGGAGAAGAGGATTGGTGGCGTGTTGTTGTTCTTCATCGAATCGGCATTCTTTGTCGTTCTTCTTCGGAGGCCTTCATTATTCCAAAACCTCAAGAGTTCTCCCGTTCTTCCTCGCACAACGAAGCTCTCCTCCTTAATAAAATAATAGGTTCCTCCTATTATTTTATTATACACGCAAATTAACTCTGCCAAATTAAATCACAACATTAAATAAAACGTGATGAAAATTAATTAAAGAAGGGAGAGAGAAGGTTCCCCATTATTAAACGAATTGGAAGTTAAATAAAAAGGGGGAAAGAGGAAGGTTCCTCATTAAATTATGGGTTGACATAATTTAATGGATTGAGGTGGAGAGATTGGAATTTAATGGAGGTTTGCCAATTTAATGATGGGATGTTAATGAGACCAGAGGGAATTAAATGGTAGGGATCGTGTGGGCCCCCACCTCTCTAACATCCACACTTGGGTAGTTAAGTGGATGTGGGCCCCACCATTAACTACCCATGGGAGGGAATGACCACCTTATAAGATAAAAATTGTTCCAAGAATTTTTATTTACTTCTTAAATAACCCCCAATTATTAACTTCTCCTCCCGCACGAATGAAACTATGGTAAGGATCTCGTTAAGCAATTACCAGCATTGCGAGTTCATCGGTGCCCTTGGATTTCAATTCCGAGCATCGGTTCAAAATATAGAAAAACCCGCTCGGTTTTTCACTGAACGTACCCAAGCTAAACTTCGGAGATTGATTCTGAGCACATCGGGCCTCAACATCGAGTGCCGTCAAAAGCCACAGACTTGTAAAATTTCAAAGTATTTAAAAAAAATTCCTTGAAATTTCTGGGTCTTTACATCACTCCCACCTCAAGGATTTACGTCCTCGTAGAGCTAAAACATAAACTAGGGAAACAAATGAGGGTACTGAGAACGCATCTGAGCCTCCCTCTCCCATGTGCTCTCCTAGAGATTCACGTGCTGCCAATGAATGTGCAAAAGAGGAATTGATCACCCATGTAGGACCCGCTCCTATCGATCCTCGATCTCTACCGGGACCTTTGTAAATGTCTCCCTTCCATCGATGTCCAGCTCCCCGTGGTCGATGATATGCGTCGGGTCGTGCGCCTATCTACTCAGCTGAGATATGTGGAAGACATCGTGCACCCGGTGCAACTGAGGTGGAAGGGCCAGGTGGTAAGCCACCTCGCCTACCCTGCTGAGGACCTAGAAAGGTTTGATGAAGCGTGAAGATAAATTTACACCGCCACAAAATCTCTGTAATCCACGTCGAGGTGAGACCCGTAAGAAAAATTGGTCGCCATCCTCGAAATCCAGTGGTCTCCACCTCCTATCAACATAGGACTTATGTCTGTTCTGTGCAATCCTCATCTACTACTGGATGATATGCACCTTCTCCGTCGTAGCCTGAACCATCTCTGGTCCTATGAGTGTTGACTCCCCAGGGTCAGTCCAGCACAGAGGTGATCTGCAAGGTTGGCCGTACAATTCCTCGTATGGTGCCGTCCCGATGGTGGAGTGGTATCTATTGTTATACGCAAACTACACCAAGGGTAGGTGATCCTCCCAGCTATGACAAAAGTCAAGGAAACATGCACGGATCATGTCCTCGAGTTTCTGAATGGTCCTCTCTGTCTGGCCATCCGTCTAAGGATGAAAGGTAGTGCTCAGGCGTAGCTGCATCCCAAAATCCTCCTGTAACCCCTTCCAAAGCCGGGAAGTAAAGAGAGCGTCTAGATCGGAGATGATAGACGATGGCACACCATGAAGCCATACGATCTCCTGAACGTAGAGGTGTCCCAAGCTCTCTACTGAGACCTGCTCTCTGATCGGTAGGAAGTGGGCCAACTTGGTGAGTTGGTCCACGATCACCCGGATGGAGTCGTGTCCTATAGAAGTACGTGGAAGCCCCGTCACAAAATCCATGGATATCCCGTCCCAATTCCACTCCGGGACCTCTAAGGGATGTACCAAGCCTGCTTGTACCTGGTTCTTTACCTTCACTTACTGAAAAGTGAGGCATCAAGAAACAAACTCTACCACAACCTTCTTCATACCCGGCCACCAGTACTATCGTCTGAGGTCTTGGTACATCTTCGCTACCCCAGGATGTACCACTAGAGGGGAAGTGTGGAACTCCCTCAGCACCTCCTTCTGTAGTGTAACTGGTACCATGGTACGTCCCCTGAAGAGGATTACATGCTCCCCTCCTTCATAAAATCCCACGAGTGCTATCCCTGGGGATATCTGAGCATGTCGCGCCTCACAGTCAACATCCCCACATTGTGCCTCTCTGACCCGTTGAAGAAGTGGAGGAGTGACTGTGAGGAACTATAGATAGGATGCCCCATCTCTATCCATGAAGGATATTTTCAAAGTGGCTAACTGCTCTGTCGCCTCCCCAAGTAGCTAAATGCCTGATCTCCTACTGAGAGAATCAGCCACAACGTTCCACTTCCTAGGAGTATAGAAAATCTCAAAGTCATAATACTGGAGGAACTCGAGCCATCTCCGTTGTCTCAGGTTCATGTCCTTATGTGAGAAAATGTACATGAGACTCTGGTGGTCAGAGTAGAATGTAAATCGCTCACCCATCAGATAGTGTTTCCAAATATTCAGGGCGAAGACCACTGCTGCTAACTCCAGGTCATGGGTAGTGTAGTTTTGCTCATGTGGCCTCAACTGCCATGAACCGTAAGCGATCACTACTCGCTCCTGCATCAGTACACAGCCAAGTCTGGTCCCTGATGCATCGTAGAAAACTACGTAACCTACGCCCTCCTCTGGCAGCCTCAATATGGGTGCACTAGTCAATATCTGCCTCATCTCCTGAAAGCTCTGCTGAAATCTGTCTGACCACACGAAGGGTTTTCCCTTCGTCTTCAAAGCTGTAAGCGGTGCTGAAACTCTGGAGAAGTCTGGAACAAATCTCCGATAGTACCCAGCCAGAACTAGGAAACTCCGCATTTCCATCACGCTCCTGGGTGGCTCCCAAACAAGTACCACCTCGACCTTCGCGGGATCCACTATAACTCCCACCTTTGAGATGACGTGCCCCAAGAAGTGAACCTCTCGGAGCCAGAACTGGCACTTTGAGAGATTACCATAAAGCTGGTTCTCTCGGAGTGTATCCAATAAAACCAGTAAGCGGTGGGCGTGCTCCTCCTCGGTGGTCGAGTAAATCAGTATGTCGTCAATGAAGACTACAACAAACCGATCGAGTTAGGGATGGAAGATCCTGTTCATGAGACTCAAGAACACTACTGGAGTGTTGGTCACACCGAAGGGCATGACCAAGAACTCATAGTGGCCATACCGACACCTGAAGGTTGTCTTCTACACATCCTCATCCCAAACTCGGAGCTGATGATAGCCTGACTTGAGGTCTATCTTCAAGAACCAACATGCTCTCTTGAGCTGATCGAAGAGATCATCAATCCTTGGAAGCGGATATTTGTTCCTCACAGTCACCTGGTTCAAGCAACGGTAGTCGACACACAGTCGCAAGCTCCCATCCTTCTTCTTGGAGAACATAATCGGAGAAGCCCAAGGTGAAACACTTGGTCAGATGAAACCTTTCACCTGTAAGTCCTCCAATTGTACCCGCAGCTCAGAAGCTCAGTGGGAGCCATCTGATATGCTAGAGTAGATATCGGTGATGTCCCTGGGTATAGGTCTATGTATAAATCTACCTCCCTATGAGGAGTTAGTCCTGGAACATCGTTAGGAAAAACATCCGTATACTGATCCACCATAATAGGAAATCTCAGACTCCGTACGTCAACTACTCTGAGGAAGAGACTAGCCAACTGATGTGTGATCAGCTATCCTCTCCTCTTCTTAAGTCCATCCTATGCTGCAAAGGTTCCCTTCTCGCTGGTGAAGGTGAACCTGGTCCCATCCGTGCGGACACACCGCACCTTGTGCCTAATACAGCCAATCTGAGCATGGACTGTAGATAACCAGTCCATACCCAAGATGACGTTGTAAGGCCTCGACGCCAGTACAAGAAGATCCCAGCCGAAGCTCTCACCTCCTAGAGCAAGCTCACACTGCCGGCACCAGTGCGTAATCATCGAGTTATCTCCTGTAGGAGTCTCTAGCCGCAAGGATCGAGCCAATGACTTTGTAAGAATCCCCGAGCTCCGAACTAGGGCAGCAACAATAAAATAATGAATCACACCTGTGTCTATAAGAAGTGTAGCGAGGGTGGAGTAGACACAGATATTACCTAGAATCATCTCAGGTGCACCGTGGTCATAAGCCTCTGCTGCCTAAAGAGGATCCTGCCTCTGCCTGCCAGCTCCCTGTGGTCGGGGTGGACCTCCTGGGGGTGGTGGTGGTAGAGCCTCGAAGCATCATCCACCACCCGTTGCTCTGCCAGCTCCTCTGCCTCATCTTCCTGCTCCCTGCGGATAGCCACGGTCGAACCTCTGCCTCTGCCTGGGAGGTCCCTCCACGGTCTGCTGCTTGTCCGCATGGCAGGTTGAGCAGTGATGAGCCATGTGGCCCTGCCCGCCGCATGCGTAGCACTGTATGCTCCTCGTAAGGATAGCTCTGCGCCGTGTGCCCCGCACAGCCGAACCCGTATCCTGAGGTCAACCACCTAACGGCCTGGTCCGCTTGGACCCGTACGTCATCTGTCGACTGCCAGCTGCAGAAGACTCCGCTCCGTGTCGTCCTGCGGTGGGTCTCGCTGCTGATGGCTGCTCAGTGAGAAAGCTCTCCACTAATAGGGCTCGCTCCAGTACCCCCGCCTGCGTCGGGATGCTGAGGGGAATCATCGAAGCTCTGATCTCATGCCTCAGCCCACGCTAAAAGGTCCGGGCCCAGAAGAATGGGTCCCATACCATATCTGTGGAGTAGCGCGAGAGGTCGATAAATCTCGCCGAGTACTGGGATACTGACATGCTTCCCTGTCACAGCTGTAGTAACTCCTGGATGCGCACCGCACTGAGGGTGGCTGGAACAAACTACGGGCGGAAGAGGCTCTCGAAGTGCGTCCATAGTATAGATGCCTCATCGTGAACCTGGAGCATCATGATCCACCATCTACCTGCTACCGCGTGTAGGAGACTCGCGAAAAGGATCACCATGAGGTTCGTTGGTTTCCCTACCAACTTGAAGACTCTGACGATAGCCTCCAGCCAATCCTCAGCTGCCTGAGGATCTGTCTCTCCATGGAACCTAGGTGGCCTCTGTATATGAAACTCATGCCACATGCTCAGGTGGCATGCAATCTCCGCCGCTGGGGTGGGTAACATCGGTGGATCAGCAGGTAGAGGTACCGCTAGTGCCTCCGTTGTAATGGGGCCCTGCACTGAGGCCTCGTTGCTCAGTGGGCTGCCATCCCGCACGTAACTAGAAACACTAGCTGGCTGCCTTCGTGGAGCCATCCTGAAAAGGAACAGGTGTGCCACAGTTTGTACAGTATACCTGGTGAGATGACACAAAGTAATCACAAAAAAAACTTTTGAAAAGAAACATACACGCAATCAATGTTTTCGTGTACTGAGTCGGAAATCAGAGGTTAGTGTTCTCGTGTATGGATACATCGGCCGCCACACCAACACTGGACTCCCTGGACTAAAAAACACACTGAATACTCTTAACAATATTGCTTCAAAGAGAAGAAATTATCAGAGTCATGAGTTCTGCGGTAGAACCAACTCCTCTGATACCAATTTGTCACAACTCGTCCTCAGGGCCCGTGCTGTGACTACCCCAAGCCTGCCTTCCCTAGGCCAGGGGCTGGCGACTAGCACCAAAGGCGTAAATCCCAAAAGAAGGGAAGACATTGCCTTTATGAAGTAACATACACAATAGAGTACGCAAGTGAAGTAAGCACTAAGTAAAACTAGGTACAAGGTAAGTGCTGAAAAGTAAATGGGGCAGTATACAAACCCAACTGAAAGTATAGTAAAACTGAAAGGAAAGTACAACAACAGTAAGTAAAACAAGAACATCGAGTTGTCCTCTGGAAATCCCACATGAAGGGTGGGTACGAATAGTCTCCTCAGCTCCTCAGGTCCGGCCGCCCACTCCGTGTACATCCTGCCAAGTGGTCCACCTCCGGGTACCGTCCAGCTCCACAAGCCTCCACCTCGATCAGTGCTGTCTGTCATCTGTATCCAACATAACATAGTGCGGGCATAGCCCGTGCAGGGGTGAGTATATGATACTCAGTAGGGATCCCGAGACCCCCGAAGGTCTCTCAGAATCCACAAAGGATAAACCACAAAGGAAAGATGCAATCACGAAGTATCAATCTATTCTACTTAGGTATATGCCCATACATATACCTAGGTCATCAGTTACAGTCCGTCTCCAACTCTCGAACCCAGGCACAACCCATCCCACACAGGAAATCAAAACTGAGTCCACACAGGAAAGCAAGACAATCACATCGATGATAAAGATTGAGAATCAAGACTCAACTCACACATGTATACACTTTGTAAGGCGATAGAGATGATCACATATAGCCATTGATTTATCTAAGCTATCGGACCCACATAGGATACAAGACCAGCTAAGCTGTCGGACCCACAAAGGATACAAGACCAGCTACTCTACCAGACCCACTCAGGATACAAGTACATAGGTCATACTGCCAGAACCACATAGGATACAAGAAAAGTAGTCATCGCCGTTGAACCCACAGAGGATCCCAGTACGGTCGTCATCACTGCCGAACCCATGGAGGATCCAAGTACAATCATCCTCACTACCGAATCCACAGAGGACCCAAGTACAGTCGTCATTGTCGCAGTCGCAGCCAGCTCTAGGGTTCCCGCACACAGCATGCTCGATTTCGGGAGGGTCCGCTCCTTGAGAAAAAGAGTCGATACATAAACTATCACAAATTCCAGAGTTGATGTATCCCAAAGTTCTGTCTCAACAAAAAAAACATAACGCGATAGACGATGCGTCAATCGGACACCCGGTCTGAGAGTTATTGGCTTTTCCATCTAGGGGTCCGGTTGATTTTTAAGCTAAAACCAACCCGACCATACTCCAGCTGCATCCAAACCTCAAATGGAGTAAGCCAAATGGACCGTCTCAACAAAAGGATCCCAACGCACTTGACGGAATGTCAATCGGATGTCCGGTCCTTAAGATATAAGCGTTTCCGCTCCAAGGTCCCAGTTGGTTTTGAGTTCGAACAAACCCGGCTGTACCCAAACTTTTCCAAAACCTTGAGTGTAATATACCTAAACGGCCATCTCGATCCAAATATTCCCACTCAATTGACGGTGTGTCAATCGGAGGTCTGTATCTCAAGTTATGGGAAAAAGAGCGAAAACGATCCGAAGTGGGGGTCTGGGCCCGGTCCGACCCGACCCAACCCCCCCTGGGGTCAGCCCGAACCAGGTCAACCCGACCCAGGTCCGGGTCCAGCCTGGCCCGATTGGCGCGACCCAGTCTGAGGGACCCTCCGCGGCCTGACCAGGGGGCACGCTGGCTTCGCCAGCGAGCCGAGCGAGGGGGGGAGGGGGGACGCGGCCCCCCCTCTGATTCGCGGATGCGGCGCCTGGCGCCATGTCTCCCCTGGATCGCGCGCGACTGCGAGATCTGGTCCTCGCCGTCATGGCTTCAACCACGACGGGATTCTGCTGGAGGCGTGCCGAGGTGCCGTCACATCCAAGTGGCCGGCCGGTGCCGGCCGCCGGCGCCACCGCGCCGGCGACCCACACCACCGGGGACTTCTACGGGCCATCAGAGTCATTCCGGTGGTCCGATTTTGCTCCCATCTGCGCCTGCATTCATCTCGGGACCCGTACATCACTGAAAAGGCCTCAAATCTCCATTTCGGCCCCACTTCATCATCACCAATTGATCTTCACATCAAGAACAAAATAGCGGTGGGTTCAGACTTGTTCGTTAGTCCACACCCACCGCGTTAGTGGTTCTAAACATCACCAAACAATTTGCACGCCATTCCGAGGGTATAAAATCACATAAAGAAGTTTATACAAATTCCCCTACCTCAAAAAATAAGATGAACGTCGGCGTCGCGGTAGACGGCGTCGCGGGGAATAGGGTTCGTAGGCATCATCGGAGTGCGCCGAGGAGGAAGCAGCGTCTCCTCTCTTGTCGTGGAGAAGAGGATTGGTGGCATGTCATTGTTCTTCGTAGAACCGGTATTCTTCGTCGTTCTTCATCAGAGGCTAGCATTCTTCCAAAACCTCAAGAGTTATCCCATTCTTCCTCACACAATGAAGCTCTCCTCCTTAATAAAAAATAGGTTTCTCCTATTATTTTATTATACACGCAAAGTAACTCTCCCAAATTAAATCACCACATTAAATAAAACGTGATGACACTCAATTAAAGAAGGGAGAGAGAAAGTTCCCCATTATTAAACGCGTTTTCAGTTAAATAAAAATGGGGAAATAGGAAGGTTCCTCATTAAATTATGGGTTGACATAATTTAATGGATTGAGGTGGAGAGATTGGCATTTAATGGAGGTTTTCCAATTTAATGAAGAGATGTTAATGAGATCATAGGGAATTAAATGGTGGGGCTCGTGTAGGCCCCCACCTCTCTAACATCCACACTTAGGTAGTTAAGTGGCTTTGGGCCCCACCCTTAACTACCCATGGGAAGGAATAACCATCTTATAAGATAAAAATTGTTCCGAAAATTTTTATTTACTTCTTAAATAACCCCCAATTATTAACTTCTCCTCCTGCGCGAACGCAACTACGGTAAGGATCCCATTAAGTAATTACTGGCATTGCGAGTTCATCGGTGCCCTCAGATTTCAATTCCGAGAACCGGTTCAAAAGATAGAAAAACCTGCTCGTTTGTTCACTGAACGTACCCGAGCTAAACTTCGGAGATTGATTTCGGGCACACCGGTCCTCAGAATCGAGTGCCGTCAGAAGCCATAAACTCGTAAAATTTCAAAGTATTTAAAAAAAAATTCTTGAAATTTATGGGTCTTTACATAGAAACTATCTCGTGATTCCATTAAATGATAATCTTATGATCATGTGATATATTGGTGAAAATAAATTAGTTATCTCAATAACATGTGACATTGCATGATGACATGTGGACAATCACCAAATCCATTACTTAAATAAAAACAAATCTTCAATCATGAAAATATTATGTCTTTTGCATGGATTATTCAGGATTATTATCTGGTTATCCATTAACTTTCTGAAGAGGTGTATCATAAGTAAAAGAGGATCAAGAGAAGCACCAAGATTCTGCATGATCATGTGAATTAGTCACACAATTACATGATCTCTCTAGTTCTGTATGGAGAATCCAAAATCCTTGTAATTCATGTGATCCCAAGATATTTGGGATTTTAAGAAGTCCTCATCACACCTTAAAAATAATAGCTATACTTACTATATAAACCGAGGATCATCCTAGAGTTAGAGCTACTGAAACATTTAGAGAACAATATAAAGAGCCCTCATATCAATAAAAGAGCATTCACATGACCTCTACACACAAAAGAAGATCATTATCACAATATTCAATCGCGTATAGGATTAACCCATGAGACTTATGATCTCACAAAGGAATTCAATAAGGAAGACATTGATACACCCATTTTCACATGAAGTACCTCCCACATAGACTCTTGGTTACATGAAGAAAATAAGGAGACATTGTGAACAACATCTCCAATATCATGATGTTTTTTGAGGAGACACCCACAAACACAACTCATGCCATGTGAAAGTATTATGCAGAGCACTTCTTACTTACACAAAGGAATATGAAGAAACACCTCATGTTTTATGAATGAAATAGTAGAAAATTTTCTTAAGGGAGAGCAGTTATCATGAAACTTATAAGATCATCTGAAGGAGGTAATGATATTGAAAGTTCTCTTTATGAGAAGGAGGAGAACCCATGAAGCAACTATTTTCCCATGAAGTGTTTTTAAAGGACCCAAAGATAATGTTTTTGATAATTCAAAGAACTTATTTTCTTATGAGAAGAATCTTGGTTAGCCACACCTGGGTTACACGAGTGCAGTGAATAGATTACATAAAATTAGATAGATAATGTGTTTTTCATGATATAGTGAATAAGGGATAAATAAAAAGGATGCATGAAACTCATGAAATAAATTTCATGCAATACACGAATAAAAGTGAAGGACAAGCGTATACCCATTCAGGTTTGTGCATAAGACACTGAAGCTTAAATGTGGAAAGTGCATGAAAACATAAAATACATGCATGCATAATCTATTGATATATATATACATGAAAAGATTTCAGAAACATAATTTATATGAACATAAAAATAGAGATCATAATTTAATGTGATATGGTTTTTGATTCCATAAAATCTATGAATGAAGTATTTTTAATTTGAGATTGAAACTGGGAAAAATATCAAAAGATCTTAGATCCAAGTTAAAGGTGTTTGATAATTCAAGAATACAGACTGAGTTAAAATGGTGAAAGATACTTATTGCATATAAATATTATTAAATAAGTTATGTACACCACTTGAAAACATTACATTGAGGTGGGGATTTCCCCATATAGAAGGAAGAATAGATTGATAATTTTTTCACTGAGGAAATTGATCAAATATAGGTGATTAGATATCTTTGAGAAAGAGTAGTAGACTGAAAAGGATTTTTAAGTGTACATGGGAAAGTTTGATCCAACAATATCATGGATAAATATCAATAGATCAACCTATAGTGGATCAAGACTAAAATAAAGGAGGAAGACTCTTAGATAGAGTTGGGAGCAAGAAGTATCTTATGTGATTCGGGAAAAAAATTCTCTTATTTGTATTTTGGAGTAGGCTAGTGTGGATTTTGGTAAAACTATGGGATATAGTATAAATAACCTCCTCCATGGATTCAGGATAGATACAATGTTAATCTATATTTAGCATTGTAATTGTTTACAATTTTATATTAGAGAATCTATGTTAGGGAGAATAACTAACACAATAAAGAGTATGTCTTTGTATCAAACCATGTAAATCCTTATGTTTCATCTCTTTGTATTTATAACATTATTCTAGGTAAGGATGAGAGATACAAGAAGAGTAGATCGAGGATTTATACAACCATAGAGGTTTAATTGAAAAGAAAAAACTTTTTAAAAATAAAATGGATCATTAATTCACACCTCTCCCTCTTAGTGATCTCACAATGATTTGGGCACTTCATAAACATCCTAATAACCCAGAATCCCCTTGATGTTGGTCCCCCCCATTTGTAAGTTTGTATCATTTCCCCCCATTGATAATTAAATCCTAAGATAATAGTGAGATAATAGTGTGATATATTTCCAAATCATTTCATTATCTCCCCCTTTATGGGGTTTAGTTATTTCCCCTTGAAGTCTTGATGTGATTTGAATTTTTTTCTCTCATAAAGAAAAATGCGATGAATTATAAAAAAAATCAATGTATGAGGATTTTTCAAATATTATCAAGATAAAAGTAATCAAAAAATTTAATATTACTTGATCTAACTCTTTTTAGGAAACTAGAATAATAAATCAACATTCCAATGTTTTCCATACGATTAAAAAATCATATCATGTGAAGTAATAAAATGAAACCCAATAATATTACTCATAGTAAAATAATTAATTATTACCAATTATCAATATAATCATGTCCATAAGGGTTTATCATCTTAGTTCACTATTAAATAAACATTTAAGATGTCTCCCTTTTTCATTTAATTTTTTCTCTGAATTTTCTTACAAATTGTAGTTATTTATATGGATAAAAATAATACCAAATGATATACATACCCAAGTAAAGTATTCTTAGAATACATAGAGTGAAGAGGGAAATATAACCTTGATTATAGTATAATTTTCCCTATATAACTTCCATTTATATCGTAATTGAATAATTTTTTTCCACACACAATACAAATCTAAAATTTAAAAAAATATTTCATCAAGGTTAAATAGTAAAAAATAAAATTAAATAAAAATTATTATTGCATAATATATATATATTACATAATTATTAAAACTACAAAAAAAGATAAATATATGTAAATAAAAAATTTTAAAGCTCAAAATATTCTTCCTCGCAGTCTTTAATGAAATTGTACTATTGATAATAGCTGTATAAAAATTAAAAAATATTATAAATATGAT
This sequence comes from Viscum album, assembly GCA_963277665.1. Classification (NCBI taxonomy): domain Eukaryota; kingdom Viridiplantae; phylum Streptophyta; class Magnoliopsida; order Santalales; family Viscaceae; genus Viscum; species Viscum album. The sequence goes on along the minus strand of OY728134.1, from coordinate 127,854,357 downwards.
AGAAATTTTAAGGAAAAAATTTGTGATTATTATGGATGTTTTTTCAAAAATTTTTAAAGACAAAATATAAAAATGAAAAATGTTAAAGTGAGTGTTATATATATATATTGGGTTTATATAATAGTTAGTAATATATATAGATAATGAATATATTTTATTTTTTATAATTAACTTGTAATACTCATGCATAAGTTACTAAGGTATTAGAAATAATATATTGGACATGTGTAAATAAATAATTAACATTTATTGAATAATTTAGGGATGATAAGAAATATAAATACAACTATCCATTGTTAAAGAAATAGTTTTTTATTATAATTTTTTTCTATGTATCATGTATTTTTATTCAAAGGTTAAAATTTTCATATTTATAGTCTGAATTTAATAAAATTGATTTCATATTTCAAATCAAGTTGTTAAAATTAGGTAAGAAGGTAAATATCATTTTTAATAAAAAACAAGTTATCATTATTAATTTTGAAAATACATCGGAAAAAATAGTAAATATAATATATATTTTTAAAATAATTTATCTAAGAATGTTTAGGAAATGAACTAAGATGGATCATTCCCATAAAATTTCTTATAAAAGAAAATTGACATGAAACACGGGAGGTTAAAGGAATATTTCATCAGTTCCCCTTACATCTAAAAATTAAAAGTGAAAAAAGCATAAAAATAGTAAAGGAATGAAGGGAGATCTTATTATCCACCAACTTCTTCAAGAGTTAATCAACTACCATGTTGGATTATATATATATTTGGGAGAGCATTAAATGAATCCTATAAAAGTATTCTAAATAATCAATCTAGTCCTTATTGAGATACAAAAGTATCAGAGATGATTTACTTATGAGAAGGTTGACTGTCAACATAGAGTCACTACCAATCCAAAACTTGCCCCAATGGTTGTATTTGACATACTTTAACACATGGATACCTTCTCATAGCTCAAATATAATGGCTGTAAAGCATCTAAGGGAGTGGTGAAAACATTCTTTGATAAATTATTGACTGGTCCTGAAGATACCACCATATACTACAAGACCTAGAGCTCCAATGTCTACACAATCAATATTGAATTATATATATGTGGAAATATATGGGATCAATTTAATTAATTTAGGAATACCAATGCCCCCTATAGTTTTAATGATAATGAAATCTTCAATGGTGTTTCTCAAACATCCCATTTTAATTGTAGATTCCATTTAGATGTCTCTGATGATACCCATAATAATTAATATAAGAGGAAAAATTTTATCATTAAATCTCAAAGATTTTATATTAATATAAATGTGATAAATTCCTGAATCTAATGCTTCATAAATAAGATTCTTTAGATGATCTCTCTTATCCATATTATAGACACCAACAACGAAGACATTCATGGAATGAGGTGTCTACAACATACAATAGAAAATATAATATATATGATTCCATATCTTTAGTAACTATGGAATGATAAATATTAAGTGAGAATAATATTAAAATTTATTGTAGAGGGAGAAACATGATACAACTTGTGTACCTAGATGTTGCAGTAAGTCATTAATGGGGTGTTAGTTAATCTATGCCTTACAAGTCAAAAGCTACGATGTATGAGGGAAGTATGGTGTACTAAAAGGATTCATCAACCCATTTAAGGTAACATACTTACCAAATTTAATCATATAATATATCTTTGAGTTCAAGTTTCCAAGTCTAAAAAGATACCAACATGATTTGTCTTACCTTTTGAAATTAAAATAGTTAATTTCCTATATAAATCTATCTGGTTTGTGATTCTACACCTACTCAAAGTCATAAAGGGCCTCATAAGTGTAGAGATTATCTATATTATAGGGGATTTGAAAAACCTATGAAAGAGGAGAGTTAGTACAATTACTATTCTATAAGTTAATGGTGAGATATCTAGCTAGAAACTAGTGTATGTTCATTATGATTTTAGCAAACTCTTCCCTAATTGAAGGCCACACTGAGGAAGCCAGATAAAATTTATTTCCCATGTGAAATCTACTAATAAGTTAAATTATTAATAAATTATTCAAATAACTCCTTTAATTCAATATATTCCAAACATTACTAGTGTTAAGATCCTTTTTAAAAAGGTTGAGATTTTTAATACTTTTCCCCCCATATCAAGAGGCTTGATGCATTTTCTCTATTCCATGATGACCAATTTTCTCTCATGGATATAGCTAGACCAAAAAAAGTTCTTATTTTTGGAGTTCATCCTTTTTAGAAGATATATAAACCATTTATAAAGCTATAAATAGTAAAAAAACATAGATATATTAACTTTATTAAAAATATATATTCTCTCAACCTAAGATAGGCTTTCTCCTTTCCAAGTATATAACTGAGATTAAATTTTACTTATAATCCCTTACATGTAACTAGTCTTGATTTAACCTTAAAATAGATAAACACAAAGGTATTTAAAGTGAATATCACCCTTCTTAACCATTAACTACTTCATAATTAATCTCTTTCTACATCCAAAGACCCCTTTCCCATAAATAACCGTAGAAAATCCAATAAATTACCTACTTAGAAACTATCTAATATTGTGAGATGATGTCTCTAATGGTGTTAATGTAATAGTTATCAGCTTCATAGAAAATGAGGATGTCATCATTACATAAAATATGTGTAGGAAGATTAAGATTCCTAGCAGATTTGATGGTTTGAATCCTCCCCTAGTCAATAGATTTTGGGATGCATCAACTGAGATAATCTTCAACCATGCCAAAGAGTAACGATGAGAGGGTATCTCCCTCTCTAACCCCTTGAACAACCAAAATATCCTATAGGTGCAACATTAAAAAGAAAAAAGAGCCTAAATATCGTGATAATCATATTAACTATCCCAATAAATATTCTATAGAAACCATAACCTTGCAAAACCTACACAATAAAGTAACACATTAAAGTATCAAAGTAATTTTTGATATCAAATTTAAATGAAATATTACCATTCTTGGAATACTATTAGATGAGGTCAACCCCTTAATATTCAGTGTAGAGGCAATATGCCCATAGTCTTTGAAATCCAAAGCATGTTCCATTTTATAAATAATGTTGATGAAATTTGAGTTGATATCCGATAGGATAAACTCAATGAGGAATAAATATTTTATATTTTGTAAAATCTACAATTGCATGATATCCCAATAACGTATAAAGAACCTATTAGAGAAACCATCAGGCTTTACAATGTTGTCTTAATTAAGAGAAAATAAAGTTGTCCTGATTTCACCATTTGAAGTAATAATTGTTAAAGAAACATTTTTCATTTAACTCATAGAAAATTAGAGGACCTCATCCAGATTAGGATTCACATTAGAATTAAATTATTCATTGAACACATGTGTGAAATAACTCACTAATGTTTTATTGATATCATCCTTAATACAAAGTGTATTTACATCAATACATAAGGATGTAATAACATTTTTGGACTTCCTTTCCCCATGTAGGAGGTGAAAGAACCTTGAATTTTGATCACCCTCCTTGATTCATTTGACTTTAAATTTATCTTTCATATTAAATTCCTTCATTCTAACTAGTTTTTCTAGATATTGTGCATTTAGAGTTTATTCTTACAAGGGAAGGGAATTCCATGAATTTTTGTTTTGATAATCTTGTTTCTCACTTTTAGATTACATAATATCTTAGTCAAGATAATTAAATTTATTCTTACTCCACTCTCCAAGATATATCTTGGTCCTATTTAGATTTTTTAGAGAACTTTTGAAAAGAATCATAATTTTTATCCATGGATAATTCCATTAAAAGAATATTTATTTAATACTCAAGGGAAATATAGGCATTACTAAACTTGAAAGTGGAGGGGGACCTCTTTCCAGCAATCAATGTGATAAGGATAGGTGTTTGATCATAGTGAAACCTTGGTAGGGATCTATAAGATATAACATGAGTGATTTCACCACCCAAAATATAGATCAATGCGTGATCTATTTTACTATCCTTCCTTTAATTAACAATGAATATGGTCTAAGTGAATTCAACACCAGATAGTATGAGTTTAGTAAAAAAAGATTAATAAATCGCTTAAAATATATGGAATACACCCCATTGAAAGTACTACCAAATTTTCCATCATCATTAAAAACATTATTTAAGTCACTGAGAGAGATACAATCAGTATTGACATGAGTGTAAATTAAAGATAATTCCTCCCATATGTCTCTTATTTTATCATATTAGGTGAAAGAATAGATAAAATACACCAAGAAATTGAAAGTAAAAAAGTTAACCATGAGGGTGACATGTTGATGTACCACCTAAAAAATAGAGGATTTTACATCCCTCCTATTCAACAACCATATGGTTTCAATATAATCAGTATTGATGTTTTGAGAAACCCAAATATAACTAGTCCTACACCAGTTAAAAATCATGAAATATTCAATCTTAACCATAGAATCATTAATTCCAATTAATAAAGTCTTGTGTTCTGAGATGAAATGCCTAAGGTTGTTAGAGGTCTCTATATTGTCAAGACCTTAGAAATTACAAAATAGGATAATAATTTTTAAGAGTATATACCCATAGTATAGGGTATATTTTTTTCTCCATCTCCAAGGGAATCCAATTACATTTCCATTTTCCTTTTTCTGAGAGATCAGGATAAAATTACTTTAATAATTCTTCTTAGATTCTTCTACTTCATTGGTTTCCTCCACCAAAATTTCCACCATGAGGGGTTGAATTATTCCCAAACCCTTTCAGATCTAGAATAGTAGTAGAAATTGGGGTATTTTTGGTAGATTTACTAGGAGATACCATCATGAAAGGCTCCTCATATCCTCTATAGGTTAGCATTGAGGTCTCTGATTGAATCGGTACAAGAGGTTTTATCTGGTGTTTAGATCCATTAGAGGAAAATCCATTCCCTTCCTAAGTAGGAGTGACCGTTGTATGAATAATCTTCTTTTTAAGGGAATCATCATATAGGTTAACTTATTTAGTAATAACATTATCATTAATATAATTATTACCACCAATAGATAAGGCCACATTCTCCTATGTGTTTTTATGTTTGATACTCTATTTTGGACTATTCTTAGGATTAACCATCTCTTTACCCCCACTCTTTTCAAGAGATTAATACCCTTTTAGGGGTTGATGTGAGTTATTCAAGTCACTTGGAAGTTTATGCACAACCTTCATATTTTATTTTTTCTCTCCAATTCTTCCACCCAAGTTAGAGGCAGATGGATCTTTTACTTTCTCCTTCCCCTTAATTGGTTTTTTCTTACAAACAACCTCATCATTTCCCTTCAGATTACATATTTTTCATACTAGTCTCTTATGTATTCATGTGGAAAATGTGAAATGACTCCACAAACCTTGAAACACTTTTGAAGAACATTCATAATGAATTTATAAGTCTATTATATCTTCCTCATTTATCAAGAACACTTTATCCACCCATGTGACTTTTAGATCTACCTCAACCAGAAGCCAAAAATAATGGTTAAATATGGAATTATTAGTTTCTCTATCTATCTTGATGGGGGTCCCACAACCAATGTAATATCCCATAGAATACTTGGGTTCTAATAAATCCAATTTAGCTTCAGAATGCTTATCCACACTCTTGCATTTGTATTCTTGAAATTGAATGGTTAAAATTTTTTATCCCATTCACGAATCTTGATGATGCATAGTTTTAGGGAGACAAAACCAAAGATCCATGCCTTCCCTATGAGATAATTTTAATAAAATACAATATGATAGTATCCTCTACCCATTTAAGTTATCCTTTTACATGTTTGGGAGTCTCTAGTCAAAAGGAGTCCTAAATCCCTCACTACAAAGAAGTTCCATAAGTAAAGATCTGACTTCTTCAAAGAAGGTAATGCCTTATTAATTACCTATTTCTTATATCTTATCATTCCAAAAATTATCAAATATGATAAATTTATATTGTAACATAAAATAAATGTAATTATATTTATATAAAATGTGATAATAATATAATTATTACATACACATGTTCATTATTTCTTTATACTATGTTTATGTTTGGGTTGGTTATACCACCTATATGCAGGGGTGTAAATAGATAAGTCCAGATTCGATTCTATCTTAGTTCTGAAATTGTTTAATCAGGTTTGGTGAGATATCTCTACCCGTGAAACCGTACTCTGAACCAAACTCATTTAGACACTCATAAATGGGCCATGTTCTGTAATTTCTTGTTCCAGACCCATTAGAAGGAAAAACCATGTAAAATATTAATAATTAATAATATTATATATATATATATATTTAAGATACGCTTCTATATTTAAATTGGGGTCTAACCAATCTCACTAGGTCTCAAATTTTAAATTATAGTTTCATAATTCAGTTCAATGTATTATTTTACTATTTCATATTTTTAATAATTAATAATATTATATAATTTTAGATATTTAATATTATTTTATATAATCAATATAATTTTAAATATTTGCAGCTTAATATAGATCTACCCAGACTCAAACTCAATACCGATGGATCTGAGTTTGGATGTTATATTACAAGACTCAGAGGATCTAGGTCTGGGTTTGGTACCCCTAAAAAATTTGAGGTTTCGACTCTTGAAAAAGTAGTTCTAGATGCATTTGGACGCATTTACATCCATAAATACTTGGAAAATGTTATTTTATTTTTATCATTATAAAAATAAGTGGTTAAAAAAACATAAATACCGGATATATATGGTATTGAGTATGAATTTATGTTAATTTTATGGTTTTGGAAAAGAAATACCTAAATGAATATTCATTATCAATTAAATTCCTATAGTTAAAAAATTACTCAAAAGGAACGAATTATAGATTTATTCTTTACAATATGTACCCATAACTTCTATGAGTTGAACATGAAATCTTATAATTCATTATAATATTATGATTCTAGTACCTTTACTGTGACATAAATGATAAACTCATGAAAAAATAATGATGACCAAGACTACTATATTGAAACAAGCATGAAATAATTGGAACCACTATTCAATAAGTAATAAATGATTATAGGATATTAATATTAAAGTAAATAAATATAAATAAGGTTATGAAATAATTAATTAATAAACTAATATTTTTTATACTGAGAGTCAGAGTGTGTTTAAATAAGTTGTAAGTTAAGGTATGGGGAACCATTATTTTCCTATCTTTTGATATAATATTTCTCTTACATATCCTTTTTTATATATCAAATGATAGAAATTATAATTTCTATGTGAAATTTCCTATGAGATTAATATTTTAATTAGTCACTTTCTATAAAAGGGTAAATAATATTGTTACTAGGAAATATTTCATGAACATGTCTTAAATTTATTAGAGTGACCTGGAGCAATAAATAAAACCCCTCATGGGATGAGTCAACCTCCTATACCATTGATCAATAAAAAGGGTTGTGAATTCCTCTTGATTACACTTTGGAAAGTAAGATAATCATGTGAGACTCAAAACAACCAAAATGGGAATACATGAGAAAAACTTTGGAAACAAAAATGATGAACATGATTTGAATTCCATTACTTATAAAAGAGACTGATTAACCGTGAATTCTATTTAGTGTTGTTGCACTAACGAGTTTATTATTTATCTCCCTTAGAATACAAATTAAATACATGATAAACATATCACAATTGATAAGGCTCTCTAACAATCCTAGGGATTTTTTCACTATAGAAAGGGTTACAATGAACCAAAGATTAGCCAATCCCATTCCACTACCATTTCCATACCTTACCCATCTCTAGTACAATGATGAATAATTTCACTCAACTATTGAATATAATGCTAAGCAGTTAATATAATGGCTTATGAATATCTATATAATGGGATAATATCAAACTTCATGACAATTTGTGATATAATAGAGTGTATAAATCCATAGAGTTCAACACCATATAGATAAGATATCAGGGGGATGGTTGAACCCATCATAACATCAAACCATTTTGGGAGTCCTTCCCTGGAACAAAAAAATTACCCATATTCTATACCCATAGAATTAGAAGGGGATGTATCTTATATTTTAGAAGATATTATGGAGACACCTTAGAGGGATCATACCAAACATGGTAATTATTCACAAAATATGACCCAATCCCATCACGAGTCTTCCAAGGAGGTAATTCTAGAAACGGTTATCAAAAGAAATGAACCTATAAGTAGATCCCATTGAGAGAAACTGATTTCTGAGGTTCAAGAGAAATTTCATACCCCTTCCACTATTACTATCCCCATGACTTACCACTGTATCCCAATAATATATGAGAAAAATCCATTTCACCATCAATTAAAATTCATATACTTCATTGAGGAAAGAACTAGTGACAACTTCAAATGATCCCTCTATAATGAGGGAGAACAAACCCAATCGAGGTTCTACTTTCCATTATAATATATCTAATTGGAATTTAGGTCCTACTTGTAGTACCCCATCAATCCCAAAACCCATGAGAATATAAATATGGGAAGTATTAAGAGTCTCTACTTCTACTATGAAATTTTAGGGGAAACCCCAACCTATCGGGTTGAGGGAATTTTTCCCTCAAAATTACCCCTTACATTATCAAATAATTAGAAAGATACCTAGGTCAATAATATGTTTCCTAAAGGTAAATAATAACTTACAGGGATTGGGACAACCCCACTGATGGTTCTATAAAAAATACTATATATAAATTGATTTCAACATAGTAATGAGATGAGGATTTGGTTCCCACTGTGGAATCTATATCAATATATATTATCAATACAAACCCTCTTGATGATGAATAACATAATCCCAAAAATTAAAGGAGAATGAGGAAACCACCATAAAAAATTTATTTTACAAGAAGGTATATTTTGAAGGTTTACTTACTCAATATCAACAGTAGGACCATGATTTAGGACCACATCTTGAAATTTCACTACTAAATACTCGATGAGATGGATCCAAAGACATGAAGAAATGTGTAACTACATCCAATTCCCACAAATCACCCAAAGATGATGATACCATCTTAGTATAAGAAAACATTAACTAATATGAGGCTAAGATAATGAATATTGAGTGGATAAATGCTGATTTACTCAAGGGAAATATACTCATTGGGTATTATTTTTAGGATGAAGCTGCCATACCTCCTTCAACTAAACTTCATCCGCAAAAAATATTGCATGAACCTTGAAAGTATAGTATGGTATCCAAATGACCATATATGACACCAATAAATTTGATCAATTTCAATACAAATTGATTATCATAGGTTTCCACTATTAATTCAATATCAGTTGTAATCTATTTAAGATATCAACCCCCAAAATTGTTCCACACTTCCGAATACTCTTAGCCATTTTTAATATAGGGGATAGGTGTCATGGGTTCATACCTTCCATCCACAAGTAAAGAGTAAAAGTTTATTCTTACTGTTATGAATTTATTCTCCAAGTGGTCCAAAGGTATTCCTGTGAATGAATTTGTAATGAAATAGATCATCAATTTCATGAATTCCAATATCATTACTAGATTTCGATTCCAACATAAAATATTGATAAACAATGAAAATAATTTACATGATTTCGAATTGAATAGTCCATGTTAGGAGTACAATATCTATTCCAAAAATTCATCGTTTTATCATGTCGTGGTAAATATATAGATAGGTTCTTTATATAAAACTCTTTCCAATATCCTTCATAAGATTATGGGAAAATATAATAATTATTATCCAGATAAACTCTTATGTAATTTGTGGTAATATCACACCATGAATCATATCACTACACATATGACCCTTAATCACTTGTGTATGAGACTGAGGTTGTTTTTTTCTCACCATAGTTTAGTTTCCCTCACTTCACATCACCATCCACATCCAACTGTTTTAAGATGAGAAATATTAGATGTGGATTGATGAATTAGAGAAACTCAATGAGAAAAGGTTACACACATTGCACAACCTTGAGATCCATCAAAATCAAGCCACATGAGAATTTAATTACATGGTTCAACTCCACTTGTCCATCCAAGGAGATTTGGTGTTGACTTTGAGAACTATAATGATACATGGGAAGAAACCTCTAAGCTATATCCAAGGTGGGAGGAAGCTTATTATATACATAAGGTATAATACAAAAGATATTACTCCTTTGTTAAAATTCATGGAGAGTATATATCACCTATAACTAATAATTGTTTTTATTAACAACTACTTCTAATATTTCTATGATGGGTTCATAATTCCATTCCACATGAATTTAAATTTCTTAAAAATAGTTCTAATTATAAAACCTTAAATTTCAAGAAACCAAGACCTTATCACATGATGTTAAACTACATGAAATATTGTCTATCCTGTAAGGAACTAAAATACTTATAGTGGTCTATTTTAAATGATCTAATTCCCTTATGTATGAGCCAAATCTACTTAAGGGTTCCTAGTGCATAAGTCTACCAGTTAACATTAGGTCATCTCCAAAAAACCATACAATAAGAAAAACACATTTTAATTTACCCTACACATGAGTCCTATCTGTGTAGATATTACTTGATAATTACCTATGTCTTGATTCTAGTTATCATAAGATACATAGTGAAGTATATATTTCCCATCTCGAACTCAACCACAAGTTTCATTCCCTATCAAAATCCCACTTCATCTTGGTTTCTAAGACTTCATCAATTCATGTATGGGTTTATACATTAAATTGACACTAAGTATAAGCCATTTTATTTTTCACATGTAACAAATATTCATAAGGACATTTATATAAAGGTTCTCAATGCTTGACCTTAAACTGAATGGAATTCGAGTCCTTGTCATATCATGTTAAACTACATGAAATATGGCTCATATGACCCTTAAATTTCATGGAACTTCCTATCTTATACAACATAATTTATTTACATGAGATCCATATATAGATACGATTCCTTGATATAAGTTTCCTTATCTATAAATTTATGCTAATATAAAATTATCCCTACCATTAAAAATTTTGTCATAGTGTTTGGGAATTCTAAATTTATGACACTAGTATGGGATAATTATATCTTTCCCTTGTACATTAGAAAAATCTATGCAGAGATAATTTCTAAAAACTTTGTATGGTTTGATTTCTATCCTTACGGGATATGTAGTGACATAAAAATCACTCATATTAGACATAACCACAAAAAATAATACATAATTTTGAGACCTTTACCAATTTATATCATGTTCTATTATTATTTATCACACTAGGACACCCTTATATTTATCTCACGATATCCTTCAAAAAACCTTGAACTATATAGATATCCATTCCAAGAACTACATGTGGATTATTTCATGTTATCATAGGATGTGTAGTGACACCAAAATCTATAATCATTAGGTCTAATTAGAAGATTTTATTCCTATATAATCCTCCACTCCATCCTAGTATATGAGTTCTCCATATTCACATAGTGTTTTACCCCATTTACTCTATATTAGGTTAAAATGATTCCATCAACTCTAATTTCACTCACCATTATAGTGTTCAGACCATCCCATTCACCTTAGGCTCTTTAATGACCCTTATTAGGATGAAACCTTCATTATTTTTTTCGCGCATGGTCCATATCTATGTAGAAACCTTATAAGAACAATGTTAATCTTGATTCATGTTAATGTAGGATATATAGTGATGTGTAGATTACCTATCTCAGGACCAACTATATATTTCATCAATTTCAAACCCATATTTTGACATATGGTCTCCTCATTTATGTCGTGTATTTTTATATTAGAATTTACATTGGAATGACATATATTTATTAAGAACTATATATGACTTGATTAATATTAACATAAGATATATAGAAATGTCTGAAACATATATCTTAATTTTTTTTGAAAAGAATCACCCACTTCTATTCCACTTCAATGTTCCATAACAACCCAAACTTGGTTAGTTTTGGACTAGAGTGTTCCAATCTCTTTTTGAATACCTTATTCCCATATACAAAACTCCATACCTTAAAGTATTTGAATCACCATAAACATTTCATGTATATTGGAAATGAGTGTATTTTGTTCCAAGATACATCCTTTTTGATGGTAAAGATATTCAAGCCACATATCTGGCCTACTAATTACAAAAAAAATTTCATCCTGAGGAGAAGATACTCTAACCCAATGCAACCTTAACAACACTACAATGGAACCAATCATTCCAATTTATTAGAGAAACATTTTTAATCTCATATATTGGTGTATAATATTTTTGAGGAATGAATAAAGGTGTCATTTTATGGTACTTGAGCCCTTTTGAGCATTGAAATCCTCATGAAAGACCCTTCTTCGTGATTCTTATTATGTCGAGTCATTCACCTCTTTATATCCAAATTGACTAACCTTGGATTATGGTGATTGTAAATGTGTTGTATATATGACCTTCCAATATTCATGTAAGAGTAAATTTTTTGGAGGATTTAGAAAAGAATATTGGATTATGGTGATGATAAATGTGCCGCATATCCCACATGATAATATTTTTCTAATATTATAGATTCACTATAGAGACCTAATCCTTAAACACACTTTTTTCATAATTTTTTAGATAGATTTCAAATAACTAAAAACCAATGATCTAGAGGTGTAATGTATTTAGAATACTAAACAAATAAATACATTATATTAAACCTAAAAATATCATCCTTATTTTAAAATCCACATAATATTCCTAACTACCGTAGATCTTCTAAAACTATATAGGACACCTTAAGGAAAATATATAAGGGAATGGGTGAGCTAAAAATACTAGTAAGGGAATAAACATTGTAATAAATAATAGCATTATTTTCAAGATGCATAACATGATATCATAAAAAGAATGATCATAATCATAGAAACATGGAATAAATAAATTAAATCATAAGATCATGGAATCATGGAACATGTAGAAACAATATAAGACATGACATCATAAACATAAGTCAAGGGTCACTCCCAATACCATCATCATAAAGTGGAAAAAGTCCCATGGTAGATTATGTTCACTCACTAATCCATTATATAAAATCTTATGAGATATAAAGATTTACATAATGCATTTTAGGGATATATAATTTTTGTACCACCCTTAATATAATGAAAATCATAAATATGCTTTCCATATGAGGAATATAAACCATACATAATTGTTAATAATGATCATACCCATGAGAAGAAAGTGGGTTTTATAATTCCAATTCAAAGAATAAATAAAGGATAAATCATATGGATTCCAAAAATATGAATGAATTAATTATTATAGACATTAATAATTTAAAAAGGGACATATTTATTGAACATTTAATTCTAATGTAGAAAATTACTGATAAGGATATATGGATAAAATAATAAAAATAAACTGCTTGGGTGATTATTTATGAAATAATTATAGAATATTTTTAAGGAATGAAAGAGATTATTGTTTTCCATAAAAAATTGAAACAATATTATTATCCATAAAATAATTAGGGTTTTTGAATATATTGATGGTCTAAAAACATTTTATGGGGGTGTTTTTTGATGAGATACAATAAATCGGAAAGTTCAATTAAATGAGGTTTAATTTCAAGTGATAATTTTGAAGAAAAAAACAATTATAACCTTAGAAATGAAAAATGATATTTAACTAGGTATATATTTAATATAAATATATAAAAAATATTAGAAATTATTGAGATTAATATTGTGTGAAAGGGAGAAAAAGAAAGTTAACGTGTAACTGAAACCTAATGAGGGTGGTATGAAAGATCCCTGACCTCAGGTCTAAATTCACTATTCAACTGTACTTAATTTATTGAATACTTAAATTAATTTAATTAAATACATGACCAAAACCTTATTTATTTATATTTAATTTTATAAGTAACTTATGTTATCTTTATTTATTTATTCTTAATATAGTTTCTAATTACATCGATTACTCAGGGTTCTTAAGTTAAGTTCTCCATAATAATTTTGGTTTGTTGACCATGGTACATGGTGTTATAAAATATCTTGATGAAATCCAAAATAGTGAATTTTTATTTACTTTATTATTCCATTATAAAATTACATATATAGATTCAATGGTTATCCCAAAATATATCTAAACTAAGAAAGGTTCCTTGTTAAGTCTCTTTAAGGTTGTTAATGTTACCATGACCATTTATTATTAATCACACAAATAGAATTTCAAATATTATTCATCTAGTATATTAATGGTGTAAATAATATAATTATTACATTATAAATACATTTTTAAATTAATCCAAGTTATTTTGTGATGAAAAAAAAACATGCCATTTTGTGGAGGCGATAGTCCTCACATATGCACATATGAAACTTTCATTTTCCTTGAAATGGGGGTGGGGGGGGGGGGTAGGAAATGAAATAATTATAATTTTAAAATTAGAATCATGTTATAAATATCACATTAGTTAATTAAATATTTTTTAACCTTTCATTTAAGTTAGTGATGAAAAATCAAACACGTCTTTCATAGAGGCGGTAGTTTACTCATACAAATGATGAAGCTTTAATTTTTATCAACGATTATAAAGGAAGATACAAAATGTATATTCAATATAATAATAATACCTAATCATAATAAAAATTATTTTGTTATCATACCTTCATGGATATAGGGGACTTGAGGGGTGTAGAGGAAAAAAAGACCTAGAAAAGTTGGGTTGAGAGTATTAACTTTCCATTGGAAGTTATCCCTTGGATAACTCCTTAAGTATCATTAGATTTATATTTTTGTTAGAAAAAGGATTTAAGGGAGTGTGGAGGGTTTTTATTATATACTATGGTAAATATTTTTTTTGATCCAAATATTTGGAATGGGTGGAGAAATGGGGAGAAGATGAACACCTTTTATAAGTAAAGAGAGTGACGTTTTTGTAAAATCTCTTTACATTTTGATAATTTCATTCTATTATTCAAGTTAAAAGACTAAAGAAATCTCCAATATTTTTTTTTGTAAATAGATAAGGTCAATAATACCTCCATAATCCAATATCATACATGTATTTCACATGTTTTAACCTTTTTCACTATTGTAAATCACTTTTACCCTAATTTACCCTTATCATGGTAACTACACTTTCTCCCACAGTAACTAATTTTAATGGATAAAAATAAAATTTAATTTTTTAATAATTTTAACATGATGATTTAATTTTTTTAAATAATTTTATAAAATAATATTTCTAAGAGGTAAAGAAATTAATTTTAGTATTAGCGCACATAACATGTAAAAATGATTTCTTAGAAAAAGTTAATTTTAAGCTTAAAATTTATGTGTGGAATAAGATTATAAATGTATTTGGATTTAAAGGAAAAATTTGGTTTATTATTAAATAAAATAAAGGTTTTTTGTCTTATAGGAAAAACCAAAACCAAATTTTAGAAAATTAATATTTAATTTAAAGTAAAGACCAAAATAGTTTTTTTATTGGGACTAAATATTAATTAAGTACAAAAATACAAAGCATATGGTTTATAAGTTCAGGATAAATATTTTAGAATGAATAATTTATATTCATTATATATATATATATATTAAATATTTATAAATTTAAAATTAAATATCATCTTATGATAATATCATAAAAAATTACAATTTTAGTAAAAATAGTATTTTTCACTATTCACCCTAAAAATAAAATATTTTATAAAAATTACTAAAGTTAATAATAATATCATTTTCACAAAATGAATCAAAAAATGGAATTATTTTTTATTATATTAATATTATATAATTGATAAAAATTATTTTTGGATATAAGTTCTTAAAATGAAATAAAAACATTTTTTTAAAATGCATTTTACTGAATGAAATATATCTAAATTATAAATATATCACAAGTTATATTGTTATAAAACATTTAATATTATAAAAAATTTATATTCCAAATTAATGATAAGTTTGTCTTAGTTCTTATAATTTATATTAGCTTTCAGGACACATGTATATATTCACAAGGGAAATTTCAATATATAAATTTAGGGTCATTACATTACCCCCCTTAGGAAATTTCACAATTAAAATTTAATTCCATAAAATATGGAGAAAAATGTGGTTACTTATGTTTCATTATCTCTACAGGTTCTCAGTTAAACTCTTCACACTTATGATGTTTCCAAAGTACCAAAACTAGGTGAGTTATTTTGTTGCACAAAACTTTGTCTCTATGGTCCAAGATCTTCACTGACTACTCTTTGTAAGAGAGATTATCCTCTAACTACACCACCTATAAATTCATTACATATAAGGTATCTAGTATATAATTCTTTAAAATGGATACATGAAACATATAATGTACTTCATATAGGATTTTCAGGAGCATTAGTCTGTATGCCACCATTCCGATATAATCAATAATCTCATATGGGATGATGTATCTTGGAAATAGATTACCCTTCTTCCCAAATATAATGACTCTATTCCATGTTGATGTATAGAGGAACCCCTTTTCACCAACCTTAAACTCCAAATCTCATTGTTAGTTATCAACATAACTCTTTTTCTGACTTTGAGCCATTATGATGTGTTGTTAAATTGTCTTAACATTTCCTACCAATTATTCTACCATCTAAGGACCTAGAAAATTTCATTCACCAACTTCATCCCATAATGTATGTGTTCTACATATAATCCCATATAAGGATTCATATAGGTCTATTTAAATAATAGAGTTAAAAATATTATTGTACAAGAACTTGACCAATAGAAGATATTGGTCCCATCCTCCCTTGAATTCTATATATTAATCTCTCAATGTATTCTCAAGTGTTTGGATGGTTCATTTGTATTATCCATCTATTTAGGTGTGTTAGGATATATTGAAGTTTAAATCTATGTTTAGAGCATGTTGACGAATCTTCCAAAACATTGTGGTTAACCTTAGATATCAATCATATACAATTGATAGTGGTATTCCATGAAGCCTTACATCTTCTCCAATGTATATCTTTACAAGGTAATCAAGTGATAATTACTCTCAAATTTAAATAAATTTATAACTATTTGTAAGATGGTCAACCATAAATCATATTTAATTTTTCCCTTTGGATGTATTTATAAGACCTAATACAAAATCCATAGTTATTTTATCTCATTTACATGTATGTTTGGGAAACAGTTGCATCATCCCTTTGTATTTTTTTCTTTTCCACCTTCATCCACTTAAACACAAGGCACCTTGATGTTTATTATTTAGTATCCTTTTTCATATTATTCCACTAATAGTATTATTATATATCTTTATACATATTTATTCTCCCTGGTTGAATGGATAATTTTGCTATGAGCATTATTTAATAACTTCTTTTTATCTCTATCTTTGATGGAACACATAGTAATTTACAAAATCTTAAAACTACTTCATCATTAATACTAAACTTATAGTATTTTCCCTTCCTCTTAACATCTATATTATTTTTTTATCTCTATATCATCCTTTTATGTTTTCTTAATATTATCCAGTAGTGATGGATGAGCAATCGTTTGAGAAAGGTAGTATCATGTTTCTTGTTTCTTAATTCTCATGTATATCCTTAGCATTTCCATGAAGATCATATCCATCTCAATTCTCATCATTGATAAGGTTGTGAGATATTTTATACTTAGATCATCTACCACTTATTCACCCTTTTTCAATGGAAGTGGATTAAACAGTCATAATCATTAATTAGAACTAACTATATTTGTAACATTTTGCCCCTCCTTATTGGCTTTGAGAAGTAATGGGTGTGTTATTGGACTTAGTTGGCCTCCCAAAGACACCAAAGGCTAGAAATAAATACCAAGGGATTTAACATACTTAGGGGATTATTTAACCTTTTAAAATAAAAAACCATGACAAATAATCATAACAAAATGACCATTATAAGATACATGAGAATAGTATAAAATAAATCTAAGAGAAACAAACCTAACCAAACTATACTAGAGTACAATTCAGTAACCAAGACCATTATCAGAGTACAAAGAGGAAACAAAACCCAACAAAACTCAAAGACTCCAAAGACACCAACAAAACAACTCCCAACTTACTCCAATATCTAACTCTATAAGCCTTGTCAATGGTATCATGATGAATCACTAAAGAAATGAGATACCTTTCCTTTAATCATGTCTTGATATACAACATCTAAACATATACAAAAGTTCCCAAGTAGGGGGTGAGTATAAAACTTAGTAGGTTTTCTCTAAATGACTTACCAACTCTTTCCACAAGGATAAAACAAGTTAGAAAATTTTATATAAAACAATTTAAAATAGTTTATATCAAAACCAATTTTTTTGGAACCAACTAATTTTCCAAAGAAAGCAACCAAACAAGTATTTCAAACCATTCTTCAAATACATTTGTAATAACCCATTCCATTCCACACATCCAAACATCCACAAATCAATGCCCATGTGACCATTCCATACCCATGAGTGTTCTCTCATTGATCTAACAAGTCATTACAAGGAAAACATAAACCATGTTCCCCAATAGAACATGCCCCTTCCATTGGGTCATATCAATGAAAATGAACACACAGAAACCATTTATGACAAATACCATGCATAACCAATTATGCCAAAGAATTTCAATAAACCGATCATTTTATTTAAATAATTTATAAAAATATATTTCCATAAATTAAAACCAAAAATAAATTTTAAAATTATCATTTTAAAATCATGAAACCAATTTCACTTTTTACAAAGCAACCGATTTCCACAATTTCACAAACAATCACTAAAGAGGGTTTCCATCAATATTTACCCATAAATTTGACAATTAAATTAAATAAATTCAACAAATTTGAAATAAATCCTTCAAGTTATAACTATAAGGAGTCGAGAGTGAAGCCACCTACATAAAAAATTATGGAAAATCCAAATAACGACAAAAAACTCCAACAAAATCGGTTTAGATCTTCAAAAACCCACCTTAGATATTGTTCCTTTAAACCAAAACCAATATATCTCATCATGATTAGAATCACACAACATGTATCTACCCACAACATATTAGATATATGATTCCAAGAGAGATAACAAGAGAAAACTAAGGGAAATCACCAAGAACAAGAACTTACCACAAAATCTGAGCCTCAAACACACTTAGAATCATCAACTGATCACTCTTGGATAAAGAGGAAGGGCCTCTCTAGCCTTTGGAAGGAGTGTAAATCAAATTAGGGTCAGATTATGGAAAAATCCATTAAGGGGAAAATATGGATCAGATCCACAAAATTCAGTTATTGTTTTTAATGCCACATGGTTAGTAAAACAGTTTAATAACCATGCACTAGCCACTACCTCCAAACACCCCTCACATGGTAAGATCATATGGTTATAAATTCCATGTGACAAACATGCTAAACCCCACTATCCAACATCACATGGTTTCTCCTAGGTGACCACATAGTGTTTCCAAACCATGAACCTACCTAGAGCCCACTTATTCAGTTACACGGTTTTATGGGAGGTGTTGCATGGTTTCTACTAACTGTTCTCAAACCTTGCACCTCCAAAAAAGATCCAAAATTTTCCAAAAATTCTCTAAACCTACTTTAACTTAACTAAATTAATTTATATACTTAGAATACATAAATAAAGGGTTAACTACCTGAAATTGAGAGTGCCAAATTATCCCCATCATTGGTATTTCCATCCCCAGAAATTAGAAAACCACCATTTTCTTAAAAGAGTTTAGCCTATTTATCCTCCATTTTCTTCTCACGTTCCCAGGTATCTATTATTGTTGAATACATGGTTTCTCAATTTTTTCTTAAGAGTATTTGGAAAATAAAAATTTAATTTTCAGTCAGTCCAACCGGGGAAGTCTTACCTTTTTGTATGCAACCAAGTGGATAATTACAAGGATGCCCATATAATACTAAAAATAGAACCGTTTCTATTTTGTTATGATAAATTTTGTTATAAAATTAATCCACTAATGGTATGTGATCATCACATGAGCCACCAAATTACATTACACAAGATCTAAGAATGTATTCTAATGTTTGTATCATCCATTGAGATTTTCCATCGATCTATGGATGGTATGTTATACTCATAGTCAACTGAGTCCCAAGGGGCTACTTTAAGGGCTTCCAAAAATTAGACATGAACCTCAGATCTTGGTTTGATAGTATCAAAAATGGTACACTATTCCTTTTTACCTCCCCTCAAATATAGATTTTTGACAAGTCTTCCACCATATGATATTCATGAATAATGATGAAATGAGATGACTTTGTGAGCCAATCTACTACCACCCATATGAAATCGTGTCTCTGAAACATCCTTGACACATATTGATCTCCTTTTTTGTGAAGATATATTTTAGGATCTTATGGTTTGTATATACATATCACACTTCTTTCTAGAATGATAATTCCTCTATATATTCAATTTGAAAATTATCATAACCAATTCTAGATCATTAATTATACAATTTTACTCATGCACCTTCGACTATATTGAGGAAAAGACTATCAATTTATAATTCTACATGAGTATACAATACAAACCCTTTGTTGAAGCATTAGTATAAATAAAAAATATATCCCCACTTGTGAGTAATGTGGGTATAGGTAAAGTATTTAGCATTTTATTTAGATCCATGAAGTGATATTCACATTTAGTTATCTAGACATACTTCACTCCCATCAGAGTTATCTAGGTTAATAGGTTTAAAGATCTATAGAAGTTTCTCACAAAAATCTAATAATACCCACCCAATATGAGGAAAATACTGATCTCAATAAAATATGTTGTTCTTGAATATTCCTCAATCACTTATGTCTTTAAAGGGTCTATAAATATTCATTTACTTATGATAATATGTCCCAATAATGATGCTTTATCCATCCATAATTCACATTTACAATATTTTCATATAATTTCTCCTTCCTCAATTTCTTCATTATTATACTAAAATGACCCTCATGTTCCTCCTTGGTTTTGGAGCATATAAGAATATTATATATAAATAATACCATAATTTTGTTGAATTAATATCTAAAGACTCTATTTATTATTTCCATAAGGACCATTGGATATTTCAAAAGTCCAATTGGCATGATGATGAACTCATAGTGCCCATACAATGTGTGAAAGGTGGTATAGATAATATCTTCCTTCTTCTCATTTAACAAATGATATCCCAATAAATGGTCTACTTTAGAGAAGTATTGAGCTCCATGTAACTGATTTAACAAGTCATTAATCTATGGTAGGGTATACTTGTTCTTTATCATGATACTGTTGAGTTCATGATAATCAATACATAGATTCATCGAACCATCCTTCTTTTTGATAAAGAGAAGTGTACTACCCATAGAGAAAGACTCAAATGTATGAAACCCATGTTGAAATTTTCTTTTAATTGATTCTTTAGTTCATCTAGTTCACTAGGGCCCATTTTATACGAAGTCTTAGGCATCGATAGAGATCTAGGTATAAGTTCAACTAATAACTCAACCTCTTGATAATGAGGAATACTATAAATTTCTTTAGGTAATACATTAGTTTAATCCATTACAATGGGAATGCCTTTAAGAGAGGCCTTCATATTTATTTCAATCATCTAGGCTATATAATATTGTGTATAAGTAAAAAATATCCATTTTTTTGAAGAATCTTCTAGAGGAGGTTAATCTTCCTCCCTACACATGTATTGAATAGGAGGCTAATTCAGGATATGGAAAGTGATTTCCTTCTCTTGACAGTTGATTTGGGATATATATAGGGAAAACTAATCTATTCCCAGTATAACATTGAATTCCATTAAAGGTATTATAAAATGGATCTCTAGGATATTCATCCCAAAAATATTAATTAGGTAATATTTATATAATTAAGATGAAACAATTTCCCTATTAGTAGTTTTCACTGATAACTTAACCTCCATATTTTACAGTGGTTTTTGAATAATTATACTGAAGTTTATTGATATAAAATAATGCATAGAACTAGAATCGAATAGCATGTTAGCTATTATTTATTGAATAACTAGTGTACATGTCAACACATCATTGTCTTGATCCACCTCTATAGTAGTGATAGAATAATCTCACCCTTTATATCTTGGATTGGGGGTTGTTTTCATTGGTTATATTTGATAATCATTGGCTTAGTGCATTGGTTTGTATAATTTCCACATTAATTCTAGTAGACACATTAGAAAACATGCTAAGGATTTATCAAGTCATTTTTATCTTTAATAAAATTAGTGGGATTCTTCATCTCAATTCTATATGCGTTGGCTTGATATCGATCTTTCCTATATTTGAGACATTTCCTGGTCCCCTTGAGATAGTTTCTAGGATACTTATTTCCATACTTTTGACATGTGGGGTGTTGGATTTTATTAACACCATGAGTTTTATCTAGTGATCCCCTAGAGTTTAACTCTTTTATCCACTCATTATCTCCATTCCCATATTAACACTTAGAATCACCCATTTCTATCTCAAATTTTAGTTCACATTTAACAACTTCTACATAGATATCAAGGTCATAAATTAGAAAAGCTCTTTATAGACTCAAATTTATCCCAATAAATAAGTGGTTGAGTATAATTTAAATGCTAATGATAAAACCAGAGGTGTATCATGCAAGACTTATGAAGTTCACCTCATAATATTTGATTGGTTCATCCTTTTTTTTGATTTTAAAGGACCTACCTTTCTATTATAATACATTGATATTATGAGAAATATTTATTGATAAATAACTTATTGAATTCATTTCTCTCTATAGATTCTGTGTATTTCACGACCTTCATATTATCTATCCGCATGCATCATTGATCAAATTATCCCACAAAATGGTAAAAGAATAATATGACCTTCTCTTTCTTAGATCATTGAAGGATAGATAATATCTTCACAATTGAGTTAATCAATTATTCAAAGATTAAGGGATCATAAGATTCACTAAAAGTTGGAGGTATATATCACATAACAGACTCAACTACAAATTGCTATCTCATAGGGTATTCAACATGATTTAATTCATTAATCATAAGTGGAGTAAATTTTTCTAGTAATGAAAAAATGTTCCCATTTCATTCTCTAATCATGTTAGACATTTTTTAAGGAAGTCATCAAATTTCCCATTGCACATGTTTCTAACATGATTCCTCCCACACCTAACCATTTTCTAAAATAAAGTATAGTTAGGGATGGGAATACTTTTATTAATAAGTGCATCAAAGGTAATCCATAAACCTAGAAGGAGTAACTCATACAAGATGCGAAGAACCTAATGTATGAATCTATAAGATTCAATCTTCATTATCCATGTACATTTTCATATTAGGTTCCATAGCCTAATTAAGTTAAAAAAAGTTCAAAACTATTAAAATAGTTTTTAAAGAAAATATGAATTATCCAAAGCATGTCCCCTAGGTGTTTCACACCAGGTGTAAAGTTAAGACACTTTTTTTATCCAAGTGAAAATCTAGTTAATACCAAATCTACCATTTTCAAGTTTATTACCCCTAGGTACATTTATGTGAGAGCCTATATCCACTTGTAGTATTTAAGGATGGATTTCATTACTAGTAAAACCACATACTCAAAACTTTTCCAAAATTTATGGGTGTTATCATATTATTAAACACATTTATAAGGATATAAACAAATTTATCTAATAATAATCTCAAAAAATAACTAGATTGTGCTTTGATACCAGCTGTATCAACCCATGCATTGAAACACTTTATTTCAAAAAAATTCACATAGATTTCCAACAAGTACAATCCTAGGATCTATAGGTTTCGTTCATTTATAATATTATACTCATAAAAACATCATCTAAAACATAAAAACACCATCTTTATTTATAGCTCCACATAGTGATCATAACTCCCATAGACATAATAAAATATCATGAGATACCCTAGGGAAAATACATTTATAAATGGGTGATCTAGAAATCCCATTAAGAGAATATACATGGTAATAAAGCATATCATGAGAGTCAAGAGGAATAACAAGATATCATAAAGAGAATTATCATAATAATGGAAAAAAGGGATAATGAAATGAAATCATAATATCATAGAATCATAGAATATGTGGAAACAACATAATACATGACATCATAAACATAAGGTAAGGGTCAGTCCCAAGACCATCATCATAAATTGGAAAAAGTACCATGGTGGATTAGGTTCACACTCTAATCCCTTATATAACATCTCATGAGATATAAAGATTTAACAGATTCATTGGAGGGATAAATAATAATAGGTTAACTCATCAAATAATTAAAATCATACATATGCATTCCATGTGAGTAAAAGAAACCATATATAAATTATAAGCATGATTAAACTCATAAGAAAGAACTGGATTTCATAATTCGGATTCAAGGAATAACGGAAGGCTAAATCATAAGGATTCCCAAAAGAAGAAGGAATTAAATTATTTAGGTATTTAATAATTGAAAAGGGTTATATGTATTACATATTTAATTTAAAGGTATAAAATTAACGAGAATAATTAGGAGAATACATAATAAAAAATAACTACTTAGTTGATCCCTTATGATATAATAAAATTATATTTTTAAGGATGGAAAGATATTACTACTTTACATAAACACAAAAATTGAACTAATATGGTTCTACATAAAATAAAGAGGGGTTTTTAGATGTGATTCATGGTTTAAAAAATTCTTATAGAGTAAATTCTTGATGTGAGATAGCAAATAGGATAGTTCCCTTGAATCAGGTTTACATTAAAGTTGGAATTTTGAAGGGAACAAAAAACATGTATAACCCCAAAAATTAGAAGGATATTTAAATAGGAATATATATATAAGGGAAATATATTATAAAATAGAATAATTACATGAGAATAATATTATATAAAAGGGATAAAAATAAAGATAACGTGTAAATGACAAGTAACAAGTGTGGTATAGAAGATCTCTTACCTCAGGTCCGAATTCAGTCTACATTTTCACTTAATTTATGGAATAATTAAATTAAGTTAGTTAAATACATAACCAATAATATTATCCATTTATATTTAATTTGATATGGAATATTTATTATATTTTTTTATATTTTTAATATAGTTTCTTCTTATGTCAGTTACTCAAGGTTGTTCAGTTAATTTCTCCGTAACACTTTCAGTTTTTTTAATGTGGTAAAAGGTTTTATAAAATAACTTTATGATATCTATAATTTTGTAGCTTAATTTACTTTATTATTCCATTAGAATAATACTTTTATAGTTTCAAATGTTATTCCAAAATAGACCCAAATTATAGAAGGTGACTTTATAAGTTCCTTTAAGGCTTTTAAAGTTACTATGAACATTTCTTATTAATCAAACATATATAGTTCACAATATTATTCTTACATAATATTAATGGTGTATAAAATATAATTTTTATATAATAAATACATTTTTATAAATATCCATGTTAGGTGGTCATGGAAAACAAAACATGACATTTCGTGGAGGCCGTAGTCCACACAAACACACCAACAACACATTCATTTTATATGTAATGGGAGGGGGTAGGAAATAAAATAATTAACTTTAAAAAATTATAATTATGTTATTAATATCATATTATTTAATTAAATTACCTTTTTGAACCTCCAATTTAAGGTGGTGATGAAAAATTGACCACATCGTTCATGGAGGTGATAGTTCGCACATGCACATGAAGAAGTTTCTATTTTTCTCAATGATTTTAGAAAAAGGTATAAAATGGATATTCCATTAGTATAATAATAATTAAGTATAATAAATATTATGTTTTTATGATAACTTCTTGGATAGATGGGACTTGAGGGGTTTTTAAGAAGAAAAGAACTAGAAAATTTAGGTTGAGAGTATTACCTATCCCTTGGAAGTTCTCCCTTGGGTAACTTCTTAATGCTCCTTAGATTTTTCTTTTGGCTAGAAAAAATCTTCAAGGGTATGAGGAGGGTGTTTAGAAGATAATATGGTAGAGTTTTAGTTTATAAAATCTTTTGAATGAGTTGAGAGATGGGAAGTAAGTGCAATACTTTTATAAGTAAAGTGAGTGACATTTTTGTAAAATCTATTTATATTTTAGTAATTTCATTCCATTATTCTAGGAAAAAGGATCAAAACATGGCCAATAAAAGATAATGTCATCCTATCTTCCACTATTGAAGATAAAATAATTAATTTTTATATGTTTTAACTTATTTCACTTTGTTAAACCACTTATACCCTAATTTTTCCTCACCGTAGTAACTATAGTTTCACCCTTGATAATTAATTTTAATCAGAAAAATTAAAATTAATTTTTTTACTAATTTGTACTTGAAAATTTCAAATATGGAAATAATTTTATAAAATCAAATTTACAAGAGTTATATAAATTAATTTTATTATTATCATTCATAATGTGTACAAACTGTTTCTTTGAAAAAGTTTATTTCAAGTATAAAACTTATGCATGGGATAAGAATATCAATGTATTTTTTTGAATAAAAAAATGGTTTATTATAAAAAAATAACTTTTTCATTCGTTTTAGGAAAAACCAAAACAAAATTGTACAAAAATAACATTTAATTTAAAGTAAAGACTAAAATAATTTTTATGGTAGGCCTAAATATTAAAGAAGTCTAAAAATTCTAAGCATGTGATTATATTTTCAGCCTAATATTTTAGAATGCATAATTTTTATTCCTTAAATATATCTTCAGTATCTATAAATTTCCAAGTCAACTATTCATCCTAAATATAAAATATTTTAGAAAAATCCAAAAAATTTATCCCAAGTTCATTTTTACATGATGAATCTAAAAATTGAAGTCATTTTATTATATTAAAATTATATTAGTGATAAAAAATATTTTTATATATATTTCCTTAAAACTGGAATATTTTTTTAAATTAATTTTAAAGCATGAAATATATCTATATTATTACTATACCACAAGTTAGATTTTTATCCCAAAGGTAATATTATAAAAATATTACATTCTAAATTAATGATAAGGTGACATTAGTTAATATAATCTATATTAATTTATGTGAAACACACATATATATATATATATATATATATATATATTCATATGGTTAATTTCTATATATAAATTTTGGTTCATTACTACTACACCTGTCAGGTCACATGTATGTTTCATTTTTAGATTTACATGTTTGTTTTTTATCTTGATAATTTCTAGGAGTTTTGATGTCAAAAACCTCAATTTTTGAGGAAATAAGTCTATGTGCATGATCTATGCATGATTTTTATAACCGCATAGATAACCATGTAAGGGTGATGTTTTGGGGACAATGAGATTTTCATGACTTGATCACGGTTTTTCTGACCATGAAAGTGCTTCTAGAAAGCATGTGGATTTAGTTTTAGGGAGATAGTGGCTCCTGCACAATTGGTTCATGGTTTGTATAATCATATTTCCAAATCATGTGGTTTGTCTCGGTTATTAAAAAATTGTGTTTTTACCATTTTTTCTTGTCAGATTTAACTCCCCCTATCCTTTTATCTCCTCCTCATCATGTGCATCCCACTCCCCTTGGATATTGAGATTCCTCCTTTGATTTTAGGGGAACTAATGGAAATACACCCTATACCAATGGTTTTAAACCATTAGTATATCCTTTGGAACTATTGGTATATTCTATAACAATGGTTCCTTAAAAAATTAGTTTATTTATCCTAGGTATATCCCTATACCAATAATTTTCATAAAACCATTATTATAGGTTGTCTGGATTTACCCTATGCCAAAGGTTCCTTCAAACCATTACTATATCCTATGGGAAAATTTGAATACCCATAGTTTTGAATAAACTATTGGTATATATGTACATACCAATGGTTGAAAACCATGGGTATAACATGTTGTCCAATAGACATGTGTACTAAAAGTTTATAGAACCGTTGGTATAGCTACCTTTCCCAAACAACCACAACAAGCCCATCCAACACCTCTTCCAAAACATGTAAACAAAAAAAACCACACTACACATTTAATGCGATATAAATATTATATATTTAAAATTTAACCATATTATTATAAATGAATTTACAAACCATTTACTATACTATTACATATATATACAATCCACATAATCAATCAATTTTAGTCATTAAACAGTATCCACACATATGTGTCTTTACGGTCAACTCAAAAAATAGAGGGGATAAAAATCTACCTCATCACTATAATAATTTTCATCATCATTATCATCATCATAATCATCATCACCATCACCATCACCATTATCCTCACCATCATCCTCACAATCACCATCACCATCACTAGGAACACCATCATCTCAACCACCACTTGGACCATCAATTCCATCACCTAGTGCATCATATAACCATTTTTTTCCATATGTATCTATCAAAAACAGTGATGGTATTTGGATGAAGTGGTGTATATAAGGATACCAAAACTTTCATAAATTCCTTATTGCCCTTTTGACTTTGATCAAGCTCCTACATGGACATTTTTTATCCTATATTGTCTCTGTACAAGCCTATTCTTCCTTAGCATGAGATGTTTCCAACTTGGTGCTATAAGAAATTGATCCTAAAGTGGGAAAATATATAGTGGGTAAAATACTCTTCATTGGACAACAATTCATTCTCCCATGGTTCACATCTTCTAATACCTGGTGAAAATGATCATTTGGCCCAAAATTATCAGTTTCCTGCACATCCGGAGTCTCTAAATCACACTGTTTCAAATATAAATGAATTATTTAATTAAAAAATATATATTAAAATTTTAAATCAATAAAATAAAAATTAAAATATAATTTTATGTGTGTTATTTTACCACATGTCCAGATTTATTCTTTATGATTGAGTAAAATATTTTTCGTTCGAGGAACGTGTCCCTCAATATTCTATATCTTCCTCTACAATGAAATCAAATGTTGAAAATCATTATTCAATAACACCATATGAAACTATAATTAATCTAAACTAAATTAAGGGAGAGTATAGATAATAATATACAACCCTAATAAATTCTATGTGAAAGGGGTAGATAATTAAATGAAATAGTAGGTGGGGTTTGGCTTAGTGGTAAGCACCCTGTAATACTACATCAAGGATTGGGGTTCAAAACCCATTGGGTTGAGGTACTGTAGATTCAATATAATGGTACTATAGTAGAACTATAGAAGCAATGGAACTGTATCACTAACAACACTATAGTAGTGGAGGGCACTATAGCAGGATGGTAATATAACAGCGAGTGTAGCAATATGGGTATTATAGCAGTACTATTCACTAATGGGACTTTGGGCCAAAACTATAGGCCGTCAGGGCCATGTAATGGGCTTTAATGCCCACTGGGCCTACAGTCCAGGTAATGGGTCTCATCTACACAAAAAAGAGGTTCTTTATTTTATTTCAATAATATAGAGGCTTCAACCCCAACATTAAAAACAAAAAAATAATTGAAATATATGGACAAGAAGAATATTTCATTTTATTTACAAAAGAAAATTTAGTAGAATTATCTAAAAATATATACAATAATTTTAATAAATAAGTGTTAAATTGGGGTAAGTTAATTATATTAGTATTATAAACAAAATCCAAGAGGGTATAATATTGTAACAAGGACTTTATGTATTAGATTTGATAGAACAATAGTTATATTTATTAACAAGGGCATGGACAATGATATTAGAATACATGATGAATCAAAAGGAGAAGAGTATGTTTACCAGACACATGGGATCCACATTTATATTATTTAAGATGTATAAAAATGAGGCATTTTATTTTTTTAGATGTTTGGAGGTTTCATAATAACTATAAGTGGAATTCAAGATGTTTATTATATGGATGTTTGGAAGTTCATTCTAGTGGTGGAAGTGAATGTTGTTCATGAAGTTATTTATTTTAGAAGTTTTATTAGAAGAGAAGATAATGATTTTCTAGAAGTAAATTGAATGTACATAAATTGTTGAATGGATAGTTAGTTGAGTGATACGAGATTATTTAGATTAAATTTTCCCAACTCAATAGTATAAGTGGTTTAGGTTTTATAGAAAATAAACATCTTTCTATTATTTGGTGTGATTTTTTTGGGAAGGAAAACTATGAAGACATTGATTAATGGTTCAGGAGGATTTCAAACATAATATTTATTATTATTTGGGATATATTCCTTTAAAGGGATGAGATTTTTAATTGATTATAGTGAGATTATAACCAATATATTCATTACACATTGTGTGAGAATCTCATTGATAGGTTGATTATAGGCCGGAGAGATTCTAACAAAGAGACTCATTATTGGTTTGTTGATATTCCTTGTGATGGATTTAAATTGGTTTATAATATATTTAAACTTTGTAATTGTTTTCTATGAATGGATGTGGTGAATGAAGTTATAAGTGAATGTTTTTCATTAAGTTATATATTTTATAAGTTTTATTGGAAGAGAAGAAAATGTTTTTATAGAAGTAAATTGAATGTCCATAAGTTGTTCAATAATCAGAAGTTTGTCTTGATGTGGATTTTTGGAAGTGGATGTGAAATTTTTATGCTCTAAAATATAATACTTCTTTTAAATGATGTTTCCAAGGATATTATAAAGATGTTAATGGATGTTACAAGGTTGAATACAAGTTATATTTTAAAACATGGTTATTATCTTAAAAAATGGATGATTTATATTCCTAATAAAATGGATGATGAATTTTTTTATGATGTTGGGAATAAGACTAGTGCACTTCTTGGTGTGTGGTTATAGGTGTGTTGCATTGTGTATGCTGATTGTTAGTGGGATGTATGAGAGTGGTTGAGGCTACCATGTTCTTTCAGGAGGGGAAAATCCATATAAGTTTTGTTTGTGTGATTTGTTTTTGTGTTTTTTCTATTTTGATAAATTATGATCACAACAGGTGGAAGAAAAATAAGCATATTTAGATAATTAATAATAATTAAGAATATGTCATCATGGATAGAAAAGAATAAAAAATTATAATGGAATCATTTAAAAATGATAAATATAAATAAATTTAGGATACTTTTAGCACTTAATATGATATCTTTTTATATAATGTAAGGAAACATTCACAAGAATAACAATCAAAAAATCATTACTTAGGGAATGTACATGAATTCAGAGGAGAAGAAGAATGGGAAGGAATAGAATCCAGGAGAATAATTCAATAGTGGAATCACTAAATTAAATACCAACAAGAAGGATTTCATGAATTATGGAAGTGGAATTAGTGTTAAATAAAATAAATAAACTTAGATTAATGAGATTGGGCGCAATTGAGAAATGGCGACCAAACTGAACAATATTTGGGTTATAAAATTAAATACTTTAATGGATGTTTATATACCCGGTGATAATAAATGGAAAATAACTCTAATTACTTAGATAGAAAATAGAATCAATGTTTTTGAATTTCATGGCTAAACACATTCCTCTACATATGGATTTAATCAAACAAACTACTGCCCATGAAATTATTTTGTATATATGACAATAAGAGTGATAAATGATTAAGGGGGAGATGCGATCCATGGGGTATATTATGTCAAATTATATGAATGTATAGAGATTATGTGAAATCATTGAGATGGAATGATTGTCTTGAAAATTGATATAATGAAATAGGTGGTATTGGAAGCTTACACTATGGATTTTAATGTGAAAATTATGATAAAAATGGATGAGATATATTTTGTAGAGAATCTAGATAACTTTTGGGATAGATTTAATGATGACTAAATTCAAATTATATTCTTCCAAACATGATAGTAATATGATATCAGTTTTCAATCATGGATAATATAAGATAAATGTTGGAACCATGGTCTTCTACGCATGATTTTGAGTATGGTTTGTGTTTGTTGTCAATCCTCAGTGGAAGGTTAGAATTTGTACCATCAAAGAGATCATACAGTTCAAACAGACAATAGTATTGAAGGTGGCGCCATTTCCTAGTGTTTGCCAAATTTTTGGGCCTGAAAATCGACAAATAGAGAAAAGTGTTTTTGGCAAAGAGACTTGCACGCCGTGTACTTTAAGTAGAGGAAATTTGTGTGCCATATGTTTTTCAAGATCAAAACATGGGAAAATGGCAAAGGGATAAGGTCCGCGCAAGTTTTGGGCTGGTCGCGCAAGTGACATGCGCGCCGTGAAGAGACTTGCACGCCGTTGACTAGGAGGATTGAAAACTTGCGTGTCTATAGTTTTTCAATATTATAACTTCAAAATATGGAAAATGAAAGAAGGTTGCGCAAGTATTTGTGTGGTCACGCAAGTGAGTAGCATGATAGAGATTAGGGAGGATGAGCTGCGCGCCAGAACCTGTATGCCGAGGGAAGACTTGCGCGCCACCGCGTAGGGGGTCCAGTTTGCCTATAAATAGAGGACTACCCCTCCTCATTTCTAAAAAAGTTCAAGAATTAGATATTTTTTGAGCTCTCGTCGTGCAAGTGGTTGAGTCACGCAAGTGGTTGAGTCGTGCAAGTGGTTGTTGGGTCGCGGAAGTAGAGGCTGCGCACCGGCTATTGGCTGCGCATCCAAAGTGGTTTGGGATTTAGAGGCACTGAGTTGCGCAAGTTTGGAGTTCAAAGAGGCAGTGGAACGCAAGTTGTTTGGAGTCACATGCGCACCGAGTTTGTACTGTGCAATTGACTTGCGCTCCATTCCTGAAACTTGTGCGCCGGAGCTTGGAGAAGCACACCAAGGTTGTTAAAGTACATCCATCCTTTTGAAGCTGCACAAAAGCTGGAGGATCATCCAGTATCCTCAGCGCAAAGTGAGATTCGTCTTCAGGTGAGAGTTGGACTTCAACAGAGCATCTACATTCAATAAAGGATGCATTTTTATGCAATGATTAAGAGACCTTCACGTCTATAAACTGAGTGTGACTTCACCAAGGGCAGCGAGCCAGGGGGAGTCGGCGGGAGTGACCCAAGGGAAGTAGTGAGCTATCCCTGAACCTTTGTAAAGGAAGTGAGCCTGGGACAGAGTTACTGTGCCTGAAACTTTGTAATCCACAACTAGTGAAGATTAGTGAAATTTGGTATGATAGAAAACTTGTCGGCGTATGCTCCTTGGACATACCCCTTAGTGGTGAACCAAGTAAAAGTGCTTTGTATTCTCTGTGCTTGTGAATGTTTTCTTTCTGATTGTATTCATCATATAGGTTCAACAAGTTCCTACCAACGTGGGAATAAGATCCATCACATTAAAAGAAAATTTTTTCACCCTGATTCACCCCTCCCCTCTCAGGGTGTCCCGGGGTCCTTCAAGTGGTATCAGAGGGTAAAGGTTGCTGGTGTTGAATCTGTACTTTGTCATCATGGATAATGCAGTCAATGTTAGGGGAGTCCCTCACTTCGATGGAAGTAATTTCCAAATCTAGAAGAAAAGAATGAGATATCATCTAATATCTCTTGGAATGGAAGTTCTATTCTCTACTATGTAAGTAATACAAGTCACTGATCCAATAGGGCTGGCTATGACTGACACAGACAGAAAAATTCTTGATGTAGATGCTAAAGGACAAAATGCACTCACTGCAGCCCTTTCTGATCAGATCTACCTAAAGGTGATGAATTTCACCTCAGAAAAATCCTTGTGGGATAAACTCGAGAATATCTATGAAGGAGATAGCAAAGTGAAGGAGGAAAAACTAAAAGTGTTGCACAATAGGTTCGATGATTTGAAGATTCATCCTGATGAAAATGCAGACTCCTTATTTAATCGAATCACTGAAGTAGTTGGAGCAATTCAGGGCCTAGGAGAAGAAATCAAAGATGTTGACATTGTGAAGAAAATACTGAGAAGACTTCCACCCCTATACAATGCAAAGGTATCAGCCCTTGAGGAAAGAGATCTGTCAAAACTTTCTCTAGATGACCTCTTAAGTAGCTTGGTAGCATATGAAATGAGAATCAAACCAGAAGATGCTACAACTCGTGTGAGCAAGTAAATGACATTTAAGGCCATAGATAAAATAAAAATTTCAAAAGATAGTAGTGGTGAAGATGACAAGGAAAACAAAATTCTTTCTCTTATTGCAAAGAAGTTCCAGAAGGGAAAAGGTAAATTCAAAGGGAAGTTAACTCTCGCATGTTTTCGTTGTGGAAAAGATGGGAACATTGCCTCTCAGTGCCTAAGAAAGATCAATGATGAAGATAGTGGAGATGAAAGCTTTGAGAAGCCTCGAATAAGGTTTTTCAAAAAGGGAGACTTCAAATCTGAAAAGAAAATGCAAAGGAAGAGTTTTGTCTGTGAAGAAGAAGAAGATGATAATGAATTCTGTGATGAAGAACCAGTATTCAAAACAGGGAACCATGCATCCATGATGGCCACTGTTGAAAAGTCAGAAGATACTGGTGGAGAAAATTAGTTGAAAACTTGTGTAGATCTCGAGATGGAACTTAAGGATGATTTTAGTAAGCTTAAAACTAAATGTAAGAGTTGCAATAAGTGGAAATCAATTGTAGAAGAATCAAATGAATACGTTGATCAACTTGAAGCTGAAATTGAATGACTCGAAGAATTTGTGAAGGTTTGATCTAAAATAATTGAAAGCAATGATGATGTAGTTAATTTGAAGCTGAGAATTGAAGAGAAGGAAAAGGTCATCAATGACCTCACTTCCAGAATTGAAGAAAAACCCAAGACTGCTGAGGGTCTTGAGAAGTAAGTTGTCACTATTAGGAGTAATCTTGAGAATGAATCTATTACAAAAGAATCAAGAAATAATATACAGTTTGAAATATTCTCAGATACAGAATTACTGGCAAGAGACAAGTGTGGTTCAGATGGGGATGAAAAAAACATTGAGTTATCAAAGACCCGCTCGCATGGGAAAGAGTGGAATTGGCTGTGAAGTTGATACATCAACTGCTGGAAGTGAATAGATCCAAAAGAAAGATAAGATGAAAGTTGAACATGTCGAAACGTTGCCTAAAGTGATGAAAATGGAACCCTAAATCCAAACTAAAAGGAGAACTGAAAATTATCCTCAAACATTCAGAAATGACAGGAAGTCTAATTATTCTCCCATGGAAGAAGGTATGAGGATAAATTCAAGTGAGAAGACATTTCCTCTCATGAAGTGTCAGTTCTGTGGCTATCTGGGCCATACCATGTCTTATTGTGAAGAGGCAAGAAGCTATCTGAATGGAGAAGATATAGGAGTTCAACAAAGGAGAAACAATTCATATCCTAATTCTTATAGAAGAAACAATTTTCATGGATATTGTTTTCATTGTTCTAACTTTGGTCATAAGGATGCTAATTTCAGGCAGAGAAGGGACATGGACACCTCATACCAAAGTTCAAGGCAAGTCAAGTTATGTCAGCAAGACAGTGTTGCTATTTCAAACATCATTTCTCCTCTCAAAGAACATTTTGACTATGAAGAACCTGGGTACGTGGAAGAAATAATTGAAAGGCCATCAGTACTCTCTACTCAATCTAATGTCTCATGGAAGGAAATGAAGAAGATTGAGAAATCCAACCTCGCAGAGGTGGCCCTTAAAGCTACAAAGAACAACAGTACCTGGATTCTGTATAGCAGTTTTTCATCTCATATGATAGGTAATTTCAGCCTGTTAATGGATATCAAAAGGAAGGGTGATGGTACAATGTGATTTGGTAATGATAGAGCTATGAAAATCAAAGGGAGTGGAAGTACCGAATTAGCTGATGGGGAATTAAAGAAGACTGAAGTCCTTTACGTAGATGGCCTACGTCATAATCTACTCAGCTTGAGTCAACTATGTGACTCATGACTTATAGTTACTTTTAATCAGAAAGGCTTCACCAT
The DNA here is from genome assembly GCA_963277665.1 of Viscum album. Taxonomy (NCBI): domain Eukaryota; kingdom Viridiplantae; phylum Streptophyta; class Magnoliopsida; order Santalales; family Viscaceae; genus Viscum; species Viscum album. Next base: position 127,818,508 of record OY728134.1, on the reverse strand, counting down.
CAAGGGAAAGACATGCAATTCACTTATGAAGGGATGCAGAACAGAAGACAACGTGTATCAGGTTGATAGTGATGAAAATGTCTGTTACATGACTGTTGAAGAAGAAAAAAATTTGTGGCATCAAAGACTGGGACACATCAATCAGCAATACATGGAGAAAATATCAAAATTGAGAATTGTCATGGACATTCCCAACCTTAAGCATGAGCATGAAAAGTCTTGTGATGCTTGCATTTGTGGGAAGCTGGTTTGTAGTTCATATCGGCCAAAGAAGAAAAGGGTATCTCACCTTCTTGATCTGATTCATACAGATGTATGTGGCCCGATAAATATTACTGGAACTCATGGAGAAAGGTATTTTGTCCTTTTCATAGATGATTACAGTAGAATGGAATGTGTGATGGTCATTCATAGGAAACGAAAAGTCCTTGATTGCATGAAAACATATCGGCGAATCGCTGAGAATGATACAGGACGAACAATCAGAGTGTTTCGATCTGACAATGGAGGAGAATACACGTCCATTGAATTTGAAAATTATCTGGAGAAGCATGGGATACAGCATGAAGTAGCTTCTGTGAGAACTCCACAACAAAATGGAGTTGTTGAATGTAGGAATCGACAGATGAACAACATGGAACGAACTATGCTGACTGAGAGTCGTATTCCATGGCATTACTAGAAAGAGGTTGTTCAAGCTGCAGTGTATATTCAGAATCAAACATGACTTTATATGGGTGAGACAAAGACACCATATGAATTGTGGCATGGAAGGAAGCCCTCTTTAAAATACTTTCGTGTCTTTGGAAGTAAATGATTCATCAGGAACAAAGAAGGAAATCAAGGGAAGTATGGAGACAATGCAGATGAAGGAATTTTCCTCAGTTACTCAATGAACAACAAAGCCTACAAATATTTCAACAAGCCTTTAGGAAGGATTGTGGAAAGCAGTGATGTTAAGATAATTGAAGAGAAAACCACAAATGATTCAAGAACTCCATATGTCGATGTAATAGAAAGTGAGGAAGAAAGTGAACGTGGAGAAAATACAAATACAGAAATAGATGAAGTTCTACAAAATCCTCAACAGTCACATCATGATGTTGACTCAGAAGAATAATATGAAGAAGAAACTGTGGATGAAGAGAATGTAACTGAACCTCACAGGAGAAATTGAAGATCTGAGATTGATCCATCCAATATAATTGGGGGTAGGAGTGCACCCACTCAAACACGAAGGCTGAGGAATAACACACAATCTGCATTTCTGTCAGTTGTGGATCCATCCACATTCGAAGAAGCTGAAAATGATGAATCTTGGGTGAAAGCCATGAATGAAGAATTAGATCAGATTGATAAGAATCAGATGTGGGATCTTGTTCGGAGACCCGATGGTCACAATGTGATTGGAACCAAATGGATCTTTAAGAATAAGTTTGATGAACATGGAAGTGTCATCAGAAACAAGGCACGACTGGTATGTAAAGGATACTCCCAGATTTAAGGCATTGATGTTGAATAAACCTTTGATCCAGTGGCTAGACTGGAGTCAATCAGGATTTTCCTTGCCATGGGACTCTAAAGAGGATATAAAGTATATCAAATGGATGTCAAGACATCATTCTTGAATGGTGTAATCAAAGAAGAAGTCTACATTGAACAACCAGTGGGTTTTGTTCTAGGTACTCATGAAACAAAGGTCTGCAAACTGAAGAAATATCTATATGGTTTGAAGTAGGAACCACGGGTGTGGTACTCACGGATGGATTCATATCTCAAGAAGCTGGAATTCAAAAGAGGAGGAGTAGATTACAATCTCTATGTGAAGAATTCTGAAAAATATTGGTTCATGGTTCTCATTTACGTCGATTTCATTATATTTGGTGGAAGCAGGAAGAAATCAGTGGATGAATTTTCCAATCATATGAAATAAGAATCTGAAATTTCAATGATTGGGGAGCTCACATATTTCTTGGGACTTCAGGTGACTCAAAGGAAAGACTACACCTTTATCTCTCAGGAAAAGTATGCAAGAGAGCTGCTGAAGAAGTTTAATATGCAAGACTCTAAACCAATGTCAACTCCGATTGCCGTTGGAACCAAATTTGGAAATCATGAGGATGGGAAATCTGTAGATCCCACCATGTACAGGAGGATCATTGGGAGCCTACTGTACCTGACAGCGATGCAACCAGATATTGTCTTTGCCACATGTCTTGTAGCCCGTTTTTAGAGTAATCTAAAGGAGGAACATATGGCAGTAGTAAAAAGAATCATGAGGTATATTCAAGGTAATAACAATTATGGCTTATACTTTGTTGCAGGAAGGGACTATGAATTATCAGCATTTTCTGATGCTGACTGGGCTGGCGATGTTGTGGACAGAAAGTCCACCAGTGGTGGAGCATTCTTTATTGGTAATAACTGTGTCGGTTGGTTGAGCAAGAAACAAGAAAGTACTTCTCTCAGTACTGCTGAAGCTGAGTATATATCCACTAAAAAGGCATGCACTCAACTGATGTGGATGAAGAAACAACTTACAGATATTGGTGATGAGGTGAATCAACCAATGGTAATTTTCTGTGATAACAAGAGCGCGATTGATCTTACAAAAAATCCCATCCATCATTCTCGTACAAAACATATTGAAATTAGATATCACTTTATCAAAGAGAAAGTTGAACTAGGCATGATTAGAATAGATCACATGGGAACTGATGAGAAAGTAGCTGATATCCTAACGAAGCCACTGTCAGCAGCTGTGTTTGAAAATCATCAGTTGAACCTCAGTGTTTAACCACCTCCTGCTGCATAAGGAGGTTCAGGAATACCCCTCTCCCCAATTATGATAACTCTTTTTATCTGTTTATGGATGTGATGCAGGTTTGTGGGGGAGATACTATCTTGGGGAGTATGGTTTGAGAAGAACGTTGAAAAATTTACCAGGATTTGGGTTTATTTTCAATGGGGGAGAAAGGAATAAATTCAGGGGCATGTTCAGACTTGTAATACTCCTGTGACACAATGCGAATTCAGTGTCAGTGATAGGATGAGAAGGATAAGAAGGAATTCATCATTCATGTAATGATTCTTGGGAATCATTGAGAATTACAATACACTGGAACCCAATTCACGCTTCCTCTCTTGTTTTCTACACCAAGAATTGCTCACGTAGACTTAGAGTGTTGGATGAGTTGATTCTTGCGTTTTTGGTTTGCACATGGATGGAGATTTATTGAATTTATTTTCTGATTGCCAACAAACCCAAAGGGAGAGATTGTTGGAACCATGGTATTCTATGCATGATTTGGAGTATGGTTTGTGTTTTTTGTCAATCCTCAGTGGAAGTTCAGAATGTGTACCAGTAAAGAGATCATACAGTTCAAGAAGGCAACAATATTGAAGGTGGCATCGTTTCCCAGTGTTTGCCAAATTTTTGGGCCTGAAAATCAACAAATGGAGAAAAGTGTTTTTGGCAAAGAGACTTGTGTGCCGTGTACTTGAAGGAGAGGAAACTTGCGCACCATATGTTTTTACAGATCAGAACATGGGAAAATGGAAAAGGGATAAGGGCCGCGCAAGTTTTGGGTTGGTCGTGCAAGTGACCTGCGCGCCGTGAATAGAGTTGCGTGCCGTTGCCTAGGAGGATTGAAAACTTGCGTGTCTATAGTTTTTCAGAATTATAACTTCAAAATATTGAAAAGGAAAGAAGGTCGCACAAGTATTTGTGTGGTCGCGCAAGTGAGTAGCACGATAGAGTCTAGGGAGGATGAGCTGCGCGTCGGAACCTGTACGCTGAGGGAAGACTTGCGCGCCACCGCACAGGGGGTCCAGTTTTTCTGTAAATAGAGGACCACCCCTCCTCATTTTTAACGAAGCTCAAGACTTAGAGATTTTTTGATCTCTTGTCATGCAAGTGGTTGAGTCGCGCAAGTGGTTGTTGGGTCGCACAAGTAGAGGCTGCGCGCCGGCTGTTGGCTGCGCGTCCAAAGTGGTTTGGCATTTAGAGGTGCTGAGTCGTGCAAGTTTGGAGTTTAAAGAGGAAGTGTCACGCAAGTTGTTTGGAGTCACCTGCACGTCGAGTTTGTACCACGCAAGTGACTTGCGTGCCATTCCTGAAAGTTGCGCGCCAGAGCTTGGAGAAGCGCGTCAAGGTTGTTAAAGTACATCCGTTCTTTTAAAGATGCACGAAAGCTAGAGGATCATCTGGTACCCTCAGCGCAAAGTGAGATTCGTCTTCAGGTGAGGGTTAGAATTCAACAGAGCATCTACATACAATAGAGGATGCATTCTTATGCAATGATGAAGAGACCTTCACGTCTATAAACTGAGTGTGACTTCACCAAGGGCAGTGAGCTAGGGGGAGTCAGCGAGAGTGACCCGAGAGAAGTAGTGAGCTATCCCTGAACCATTGTAAAGGCAGTGAGCCTGGGACTGAGTGACTATGCCCGAACCTTTGTAATCCACAACTAGTGAAGATTAGTGGAATTTGGTATGACCGAAAACTTGTCGGCGTATGCTCCTTGGACGTAGCCCTTAGTGGTGAACCGAGTAAAAAGTGCTTTGTCTTCTCTGTGCTTGTGAATGTTTTCTTTCTGATCGTATTCATCATACAGGTTCAACAAGTTCCTACCAATGTGGGAACACGATCCATCACATTAAAAGAAAAAGTTTTTACCCTGATTCACCCCTCCCCTCTAAGGGTGTCCCGAGGTCCTTCAATAAATATGGGTATACATAATGAAATAATGAAGTAATGATTGATTAAATATTGACTTGGACTATAATTGGTGTCACAACTATATCTAAGTTTTCTAAATTGTATCATGCTAATTTTGGAACTCAAAATTTGGAATTGATCTTTTACCAAGTAGTCATAGTCACTATAGAATATTAGGAAAAAATGATAAATTAATATCAAAATTCATGGAGGAATATATCTTTTTTATGTAATATCCATGTGTTAAAAACTAGTTCATTTCCAACATAAAAATTGTTATTCAGAATAATGTATTATAACCTTAATTATATTCCATGTGATGAAGACTATAATTTTTTATTGTTAGGAAATAATTAAATTAAATGGAATTTTTGATGATTATTTAAAGTATGTTTAACCTTATCCATATATAGTGAAATCCTATAAATAATGAAAGGCAAAGGATAACATATAGTATTAATAGTTTATGATGAACTGGTGGTATGAATTGGTTGAACATATGGTATCTCTCTCACACTTAGTACTTTATTTCTTATATAATGAATGTCTTGAGTAAGTGTGGTTGAGATAACATGACATTATATATTGAATAAACTTGATTTTACAAGTTTCATAATAATATAAAAGTAATCGAGTGACATGAAAATCATTTAAGTTATTAACATAGATTATTTATTCTAACAATGTATTCTGACTCAGTAGGTTTAAATTAATTCTTGAAGGCTCATTTACAATTAGTTTATTAACTTGATAAAATAACATGAGAATACTATAATTTATTGTGATAATGTAGGTGGAAATTAATGTTCCTAATTAAGGATGGTTGAAATAACCTCAAATATTCATGTGATATTAAAAAATATGTTGAAATTGATTAATTTTATGAATGAGAAAGCAAAGGGGTAAAATGATAACGAGGTTCATTAATTATGAATCATGTTATGTTATCAATTTTATATAAATGGGAAGTATAATCCATTTAAATTAGGAGGTTCTTGAAATATGCAGTACTTTATGAATATAAAAAAAAATTGAGAGAAATAATATTATTGAAAAGGGTGAGTGATAAAAAGTACCAAGCTCCTATCATGATCCTGAATTGTAGTGAACCCCAAAGTGTGAATATAATTCATAACATATTTGTTATATTTTTTCAATGCAACCTGAAAATAGAAATTCAATACAATTAATAAAAACTAATTTTTAAATACAAACCATTAAAGTTTTAGAATATCTTAAACTCATTACCCTTATAATATATGATCATTTACTAGTATTGTGTTGTAGGATATTCATTGAATATTGGTGTTCCCTATAACTCAGAGATAACTCTAATCTTCAAAATAATATATAACTCATGATTATATGATTTTTGAAATTCACCTAGTTCCATAAATCATGTGACCTTAGTATCTTGATCACTGATAAAGTTAAACTGACACTGCGATGAATGTTAATTCATATAAATAAAAAAATTATATAGATATAAATTTAAAAAAATTTCTTACCCAAATATCCCCTCAAGATTTCACCTTAATTTGATTTCTAATATGCTTCTATGATACTAGTTTCACCGGAATGATATCATTGTACCTAGCTATAGTTTCCATAAAAGTTCTACATTTTATAACATTTTAACCTATAATTTTGTTTCCTTCATTGTAATCTACCATTATTTGTGTTTAAATTTTACAAGATTCATGCGTATAGGTGTTCCCACATCTTTTATTAAAATATCGCACTGATTATAATGAAATAAATGAACTAGAATTAATTCATAGTACAACTAAAAAAAATGATGTGATATATATTAAAAACTTTATAAAAAACCTGATCTAGGTTGATCATTAGGCTTTGATGTATTCATGGGTTTTTTGGATCAGTAGTCTCTAAAGGATGTGTCTATGCTAATGCATGTATTGGGTAATCTACATATAGTGGAGTGGAAGCTGAATGAGAACAATCATTCAATCCTAGATAGATAGGAGTAGGAAATGGAGGTGAAATTGACATGGTAGGATAAGGATAGAAGGGTTCAAGATACATCATATGATATAAAAATGGTATATGAGAAGTAGAGACTAAATAAGTTGATGATGGAGGCATAAGTGGGAAGATCACTGGAGGCTGAAGTAGAGGGGGTCAAAGTGTGCTAGATGGGATGTCTGCTAGGGGGTTTGGGTGTGAATGGGTACGATGGGTTCTCTGTCTACCTCTAGTAACACCACCGCTCTATTGAACATGTTTTGACCCCTACTAGTAGGATGAGGAGTGGTAAACTATAGTTTAGATGAACATCCATAAAATAAATTTTATAAAGAATAAGAACGTGAAATTAAATTTAATGAAGAAAAAAATATTGCAATTATTATACTCACTATGGGAACCAGAGGGGAAAGTCCCAGGTCGCGCAGTTATTGATCATTATCAAATAGTCTCTTCCTTCTAATTTCTTCAATATCTTTTATAATCTGCATAATTGATATAAATATAAATAATCATCCAATCTAAAAAACATAGAAAATAATATTTATTCAACAAAAAAAATATATCCAATAGTTGATAAAGGGGATGGAATCCCGAAGTTGTATGATATATGAAATGAAATAAAAAAATTGTTATAAAAAATTACCCACCTCCAAGTGGAAAGAAAAAATGTATCATTTTTCTCCTTTTATAATACTGAATAATATACAATGGTCTTACACTAACTCATCAACAACTTTCAACTACCAACATCAAAGTAAATAGGGTCTACATATACTTAGAGTGTAAATATAGTTTAAAAAATATAACTTATACAATGATTACACTAAATTTGAAATTCTTAACCATTATAATATAATCCATGATATGTTGTTTTGAAATAAAAATATTAAAGTAATATTTTAGTTTTCAATAAAAAAATCATCAAAGAAGGTGCTTTTCTACATCTTTTTGAAGATATGAAAGTTATACAATTTTAAAATATATATTCCAATATGTTTCTTGATATTTAAAGAAAATTAACATATAAAGGAATTAAATTTAATTTATGAGGATGAAAAGTGTCTTTTAAATAAAATGTTAATGAGGATTAAGGAATATCAAGAGACAAGGATCAAATTTTCATTCATATAGAATTTTTTTTGGGATAGATGGAAATAATAATTTAAAATAGAAAATTACCTTATATCTAATGAACATGATTATAAAAAATTAAAACACCTTTTAAATTTCATTTCATATTCATATATAGTGAATATAAAATCAAGATGAATTAATAATCAATAATACAATTATGATGAACATAAGTAACCAAAAAATAATAATTAATAATTAGATTATGTGATATCCATTAGAGGAAATAAGGATGTATTAAAATAATATCTCATAATAATGTTTCACAATAAGGATCATGGGTAAGTACCAAAAGGGTTAAGGTTGGGAAACATTAGAAATATTTTAGAGTGTCTTGTCTTTGTGCTATATTTTCATGGGAGAACCATGTCCACATAGTTAATTTTATATGGGAGTTACATATCATTTGGGTGTATTTTAATGGGATCGCCAGGTCTATATGGTTCAATTTCTATACTAGAACATTCTAAAATTATTTACTCCAAGAGAGTGACATCTCATCATAAAACTCGACATAATAATTTAAATCATATCAAACCTAATTTTACATAGATGAACAACCAAATTTATATCCCAAGTTCCCACCAATGTATCAAGTTCTCTCCCATAAATTATTCTATATAATCAAAAGACATATAATTACCCCCTAAAAAATTAAAAAAACAAATTTCTACATTAATTAATTACATAATTAGTTAATCTATATTACAGAAAAATTTTATAATGGGTTTATGTTAAATTATACAATAACTAAATTTAAAAAACATATATATTTAACACAATCACATTTATTATTTGAAAATATAAAAAATAAAAAATAAATTTTTTCAAAGAACTGGGATGAATCATGACCTAACAGAATCTTAGTTAGGTTTTGATATGTAGATAAAAATGAAAAAATGCTCGACAGATGAGATGAAGGATTTAAGACTCAATAATATGACTTTGTAGAACTGAATAAAAAAAATCCTAAATGATGGGATATCCCTTGATTAGAAGAGAGGGGAAGCCACTACTTAGGTGATGGGAGATTAGGTATCATGGGTGGTGACAGGAGGGGGGGGGGGGGTTGAGGGTGTTAAGTGAAAATACTATACAGATGTTTTTAAAAAAAATGTTGGTATAGGATTATATATACCTACAGTTTTCACAAACCATTGGAATATATTATTTAAAGGAATACTATACCAATGGTTCTAATAATTTACTGGTATAGTGGCATGGGGATAGCCTCACTTTCCACTAGTGGGGATTTCTTGGGGTTTTTTCCTGAGGTAAGCCTATTTCTTTTTGATTTATTCTTCTCTCCCTCTATTACACCATTTTTATTCTTTTTCATGGAAGCATGAAACCCTATCATATCCCACGTCCAAATCTAGGGGCTGTAGTGGATATTTTAGATTTTTTATTTGTGGTTTAGCTGTGTTATGATTTATCTTGATTGATTCAAGTGGTTTTCATCAAAGGCCATAAGATTAGGTTTGATTTCTAGTAGGTGTCTATATTTAAGGTTTTTTTCTATGGATAACCTATAATTTGTTATCATATTTTTTCTTATAAAATTTCCATTAAATTAATTTATGATTGATGTTTTATCTATTTTTAATATGATTCATGGTTTATGTTGGTAATTTTATGTTTGAAAATTTAGTTTTAAATGGATTTGGATGTAATATACTACAAGTGTTTTTTAAAATGGATCAAATAGGTTTTATTATTTTAAATGTGTCTTGAAAGGGGTTTTAAAGAAGTATTTCATAGTGTTAGATACTTGAATGGAATTGGGAATATTGGTTTATGAGATTGGTTTTTAAATGGATTATGCGAATGAAACTTTTTATGGCTTTACATGTTTGGCATTGAGTATCACATAGGGGACCTTGGGTGTGTGTGTGTAGATGACTTAGAAAAAGTGTATGACGTGCAAGGGACCAAGTGATATTTTGAGAGGAAGACTGAGTGAGGCTCTAAAAGGTCTTCCAAGGGACCTAGTGATCCTTTGGGAGGAAGATTGAGCTGGATTCTAAAACATCAACCAAGGGACTATATAATTCATTAGAAGTTTGGTCCCAAGGAATATTAAGATATATTTTTATTTTTTTTTATCTTTCTTAGCTGACTAAAAAACCTTATTTTAGAATAATTTACCTTATACCCTTATAGTTAGGTCCCATTTTGCGTATTTCTTATATCAGGTTGATTTATATGATTTCATGCATTATTTTAGTTTCATGTTTGATTGAGATATCTTATTTTATACCCATATCATGTTATTTGGTTATGTTATAGTGGTTATGATTATACCCTTGTTTATTCCTTGTTGGGGTGTGTTGAACATGATTATGATGGGTGGATTTATCTTGTTATTGAGCATTGTTTACTCATGTTTTGAAACGTGGATTTTTTAGAAAATATAAATGGATTTCAAAAAGGAATTTTTTTTTTCAATTGAGCTTGTTTTAAAAAGTGAACTTGGTTTTTAAAATGATTTTCAAATTATATTTATTTTTCTTCATGGTTAATATCCTTATATAGCTTCTTGTTTGTATCGTATTGGGATTTAAGCCTCAAACTTAACATATGCCTTTGGGTGTGTATATAATTTGTTTTGAATGACACATGTAAAGGAAGGGGAATAATGTATTTTGGTGACTCTTCTTGATTACCATAGTCTAAGGTTATTTATGATGGTGGAGATGTGGTCTCATATGGTTTATATCACGAGGATATATTTTTGATATTTTAGTTTAGTTATGATGTTATGTATTAACCATTTGGGTATTTATCGTAGTTTTTAGTTTTACGATTTTGACTATGGATATCATGTATTTTTCTCATATATGATTTGATGTATATGGTGATGTGGTGATGTTTATGATATATTACTTTGGTCATTTTTAAATTTACAAGGGTTTATATTTATATCTATAAATCTGGTTTATTTTTTTGGTGAGTACATCTAATTCATGGATGGGTCATTATGGTTTTCAAATGGTGAAACCATTAGAAAAATATTATTTGTAATACCCTGATGCTTGTCTCTAACCCGTGGTTATTAGGAATATGCTTTGAGTCTTTTGGCGTGATGTCTTGGGTGATGTGTTGGGTTGACCAGGGATGGTTTTCTACAAAATGGTATTGGAGGGAGGTTTATTTGGGGGTTAGTGGTAGGATGTAGCTAGGACCATCAAGAGTTGATAGGTAGGATCAGAAGGGTGCCTGATCATCTCTTATTCATGTCAAACCTTGAGTTACCATTGGTGGTTTGGGATTATGTTGAAAATTTTAAGCTCAATTATAGTATGTTTTATTTGTATTTGATGTGTTTACTAGTTGACTATGAGGTACAGGGTGATCCCATGGGTGATGTTGAGATTTAGAGTTAAAAATGGTGGAAAATAGTAGGTGAAAGGTTTAGGTTCATGGTTAATAGCAACCATGTATAACTTGTGCAACCTCATCTATTATCTTCTAGTGGAACTTTCATAGATGGAATATGGTTTACCTAACTGTGTGGTCAAACCATGCATAGTGAAAAAATATTTAATTTTTTTATATTTTAACCACTTTTCATTTGAAGTTTTTATTTATGCTAAGGATAAATGTTCTAGGTTTATTATGAGAGTTTATTGTGGTCTAATTGATGTTTAATGTGATTAAGGTTTGTGTTAAAGGAGATTGTGTAATTCATTTTACAAAAAATGCCTCCCAGAAGGGACTTATCTAGGTACAAAGAGGGAGATACATGTTAGGTCCCAGTGCATGGTAGTATGGAACAAGGTGGGGGGGTGAATAGTCCTTTTAAAATTATTTAATTGAATAAGACTATTAGAGTGATTAAATAGTGTTAAATGTGTACCGAAAATAAAAATAAATAACACAAGATGTTTTTATAGTGGTTCAGGTCACCAAGATCCTATTCCACTCTTCAATATACTCAACTAAGTGAGTATACTTGTATTTACTATCCTCACTTTTGTTAGGAAGTGATTACTCGATTGTATAAAAACATACTTTACCCCCCCAGGCAGTATAACCACTATCTTTTGAAGGGTTCACCACCTACCTTCCTTTAGACTAGGAGGAATAAACTGACCTTCTTTTTAGATGGGATAAATAACCCATTATTATAGCTTTTGTATGGGAGAATCATAAACTAAAAACTAGATTACAAATATTGAATAATAATAATTACAAAAGTGAAATATAAAAGAATTTAAGAACAATAGAAGAGAAGATGATGTTAAAATAAAATTTAGATCAAGATCTTTGATCACTTTAGTAATTTATTTTTAAAATGATGAAATCCTTCATTATTTAGGCAGTGGAATAGTATTCATAGTCCAGATGTAGTTCTTTACAAACTTGGGATGAAAGTTTTATTTTTCTATCTATGTTATTTTCTTAATTGTTTTAGTCAATATTTTTGTAATAATCTTTGTCAAGATTATTTTATTTTAGTTTTTTGAGTCTCTTTTGCAATTGATAATAATGTAACTAACTCCAGAGATCTTGGAGTTACTCTTCGGGTAATCACATAAGGACATGTTAGAAAAACAACAAACATGTAAAATATATCAATTACATTAATTTTAATTATTACGGTATACTTAAATAGTCCGCTCTCTTTTATTACTAAATGGAATAATATCATAAAGCACATAGAATGGTTTTTAGAAAAAATATACATATATTTCATATTTATAAAATATTCATAATAAAAGGAATATTCTTGCAGTTTGTTTGAATAAAAAAAACACACAAAAATAGAGCATCATAAATAAGATACTGCATGTGTGTATATGAAAATAATTTTAGATCAGAATATTTTAATTGTTTGTAATTGTATTTTTAACAAAATATAAGGTTTTTTACCCTCTCTAGGATCTCTCGCGTGGGAACCCTAGGCTTCATCTCCTTTGGCGACAGTGGTGATGGCGGCCGTGAGGATCCCTCCCCCTCCTTCGGGGGAGGAATTTTTCCTCAGAAATGAAATGCATCCATTTAGCACTTTCTCAAATCCTGATCTTCTCACTTCTTTTCCGAAAATCGATTTATGCCCAAAATTCCCGGAACTCATCGAGGGTTGCCTGAATCTCCATATTTAGAACTCTGAGTTCACTGAATCTTCTGATCTCCTGAAGCTCACTTGGGTTGTGCAATTTAAGCAGTGAAGACCATCAGTGGATTCTTTTGATAGGTTCGTCTTTGACACCTGGGATATTCAAGAGCAGGCTACAATTGGCCTGCTAGGGAATAATCATATCATGATTCATTTTACTTCAGAGGAGGATCTCATCCTCGCCTGGTCTAAGGCTCCCCAGAGTTGCAATGGCTGCCGCTTCACCATGTTTTGTTAGTCGTTTGATTTCCACATGAACCGCGACCCTCCATCTGCTTCGATTTGGGTTAGTTTTCCGAATCTACCATTACCATTTCAAAATCCCTCAATCTTCAAGATGCTTGGTAATCTAGTCGAAAAATATCTCTGTTCAGATAGTCGAATGAGAACGGTTTTCCATATTGTTTATCTGAGGATATGTGTTGAGATTGATGTGTCGAAGGTCCCTTTTGATTTTGTCTAGATTACAATCGGTGATCAATACAGGTGTAAATAGAGAGTTGTTTATAAGGATTTGATGGAATTTTGTTCTTCCTGTATGAGGCTTGGGCATGTCTTGGAGGTGTGCTAGCAGGGGTCTTTATCGAGGGCAGGTAAGAGAGCTAGCATTCAACCAAGGGAAGCTTGGCGCAAGGGTGGGCAGGTCGCGAATCAGTTAGTGGATAGTGAAAAAGGCAAGGAACCAGTGGTTAGTGAAGTTTTGAACTCTGGACAGAAGCCCTTGGGTGTTGAGAATAGATCTGGGGGACCTCTGTCATGATGACTGTCTGAGGAGGAATTTCATACAAGAGAGGTAGTGGTCTGCAATGCGGTGGGGATGGATTCCCTCAGCACTGGAGTGGTGGCTCAACAGCTTAATCCGAAGGTGTCAGATGTATTCCACAGGCTGAGAAGGGATCTCGAGGGCCCTCTAATCTGTAGGGTGCAGGATGAAGCTGGGAATGACCAGCAGGTGGAGGTTCAGGAAAAAACCGAGGAGAATAAGGGGAACCAACCCTTGGATAATTCATTGGGCAGTGAGCATGTGGTTTTGGCTGGTTTGGTTGCTGATAAGAAAGGGATGAGCAGTGCTGATATCAGTAAGGGTAGGCAAGAGTTTGTTCAGGATACTGCTATTACAACTGGAGGTGGCCAGTTGGGGGATCCTGGTTTGCTTCAGATGATGGTTCCCCTCTTCAACAGGTTCAAAGGCCTCCCAGAGGCTGATTTGAGTTTGGATTCCACTATTTTAGGTGAGAATGTCAGGGCCAATGTGCTGGCTACCAGATTTCTTGAACGTGCTCACTTGGCAGATGAGAACTCATGTTTTGAATGTGACATGAACTCCAGTAGAAGGAAGGGGAGCAAGGATTTCTCCTCGCTACCTCCTCCTACGGAGACCCGCTCTACATCAAAATTGAGGAACAAGAAGATGGACACGATGACTATGGGATGCCAGGGGCGTGAGGTTCAGGATGATCCTCCCCTGGTACTGCTGTTAAGTTCCGAAGACCAAGTGATTGAACAGACTTTATTTCTCAATGCAACTGAGGAGGGGGCAACTAAAATGATGCGGTGGTCTCTTGATGTGCCTCTCAATGAGAATAAATATTCATGGATTGACAAACAAGATTCAATTTTGGTTGGAGGTTTCAATCAAGGCAAGATCAGTGCTGAGGAGTACATTCAGTCTTGGGATCAGATGGCGTTATCATTTGAGAAGATTATTTTAGAAGGATATAATTTACAGATAGAATCCTTATTGTGGAATTTATTTAGGGAAACTGATTCAGGAAACATCAGGTTTTTCTTTAAAACCTCAGTTTAAGTTTTTGCTTCAGGTGGTTGTATTAAGGGTAATGTTTTTGTGAGATTTGCAACTCTGGGATCCCTTGTTTTTTTACTTTGTTGTGAGTCTGGTTTCGTTTCCAGCTTTCTTCTTGGACCTTCTCCGAAAGAGGATCAGAGCATGAAGTCTTCATCGGTGCATGCCTTTTGGATTGGGATGTTGAGAGGGTATGGTGTTGCCATCAGTTCCATACCCGTGCATCTCTGCACGGGACTGTCTGCTAAGGGGTCCTGCATCGATGAAGGCTTCTCAGCATGGCACAACTGCTTGGGTGGGGCAGGGCAGGTTTATTTCTCTGGGTGATCTGGTTTTTCTGTTAACTTTTTTGGTTTCTCACTTTTTCCTCAAAAGTGTTTCATTAATAAAAAAAGTAATTTTAAGCTAAACTAACAAAATATAATAAATAAAATAATAACTAAAATATTTTAATTCAAATTATTTTACAAAATAATATAAAATATAATTTTAGAAAAATATTTTGAACTGATGGTAGATGTAAAATACCTTGAGGTAGCAAGAGGTTTCTACCATTGCACCGATATACTATTAGTGAATTTAAGTCATCAGGTATGATCTATTGTTTGGTGATATACCATTCAGCAATCTACTATTTGACAATCTACCATGCAATAATATACTATTCAGTGTGAAGGAATAGTACCGCTGCCAAAGTGAAGGCATGCTACCACCATGAAAGAGATAAGTTATTATGAAGAAGTTTGATGATTTTTTTTTTCAAGTTCACTATACATGAGGATAGATAGTATTGTTAGAGCTCCCATCAAGGATTGAATAAAACTACCATGGTGGTTGGTGAGCAGTACTACTTCCAGTGAACATGGGAGCTACCGTTGACATACAGATCAAAAATTCAATCATTAGTTTATATAGTTGTGCTATCGTTTGATTTATACTATGATATTTTACCATGAGGATGAACAAAATTTCTACTATGAAGAGAATAAAATTACTACCATGAGTAGAGACTGGCAGTGTGAAACCCCAATACGCTTTTTAGGTACTCCCTTGTTTATTCTTTGTGTATCGTACTTGTTTGGGCGTGTTTGCAGGATTATCAGGTATGAAGAGACTTTGCTGGGGAAAATAACCTAGATCTCATGGATATATGTATGTTTGTTTGAATTAATGGAGTCTGATTATAAATTTGTTAATGTATTTGAGGATTTCTCCCCAAGTTTAGAGGACTTCCCAGCTACTTGGGTGTTTTTATGTAAGAAACTAGGTTGTGTGCTGTCTGATGGGAAATTACATGTCATGTAAAAGGATTACACAATGTGTAATGATTTACAATCAGATTCCATAAAATATGTTCAAGGAATGAATGTTTTTCACACTGTGTACTCGGTTCACACCATGTAATGGAAAAAATTAGGTTTTTAGTAAATAGAAGACACATTTTTCAGCAATTTAAGCTTTCATGGAATGCATGATTTAGAAAGGGATTACACACCATGTAAATGTCACATCTAGTAGGTTTTAAGAAAAGTTCATCTAATTTAAATTTCATTCCACCTAAATCCTTACCTCCCTCGACCTAGAGCTCACCCTATGTGATTTTGGGTGATTCCCTCCCTTTTAAATTACTTTGTTTGATGATCAATCATAAGAGTTGTTGCGGTGTGCCTCTTTAGGTAAGTGTTCCTTCAGGTTCCTCTCTCCATTTATTGCGTTTATTTCATTGGATGTGGTTAGGTTTCATATTTGTGATCAGATAGTGTTTTCTATGGATCCTTCATAGTTTCTTATCATGCCTTCTCTTTCTAAGACTGATCTCATGGTTTCCAATCACTGTTGTCAAAGGTATCTTGGTTTATACTATTTTTCGGTTGGCATTTATATATAATGGGTTAATATAATGAATTTATTATTGTTATTGGTAAAATCCTCTTTTTCATTTCATTGAATTGATATGTGGTTATAAATGATTTATTAGAAAGTTAAATGTTTTTACAAGGTGGTTTTCTTTTAAAAAAAATTTCTCTATTTTGAAATGGGTTTCCAAACACCAAATGGTATAGTCTTGTCTTTGAAATTGCTTATAAAAATTTGAGCATGGTTTTGAAAAGTATTTCAAAATTCGGAACATTAGTATCCTTGGGTGCATCAATAAGTATACATGGGTAGTGTTAGCGTGTGTGGAACCACTAGGAGGTAACCTTTGTGATATCAATGGACTATGGAGGGACTCCATATTGGTTAGACCCATCAATATTTATTTTTATGATATTGAATGTCCAGTAAACATTTTTCCATAGGCTAGGTCCCAGTATAAGGTTCTTTTTCATTTATGGTTATTTATCACATGATTTTTTATCATGGATTGTTTCTCATAGATTTTTATATGATGTTATGTCCCATAGAATTTCATGATTGGTTATTTCAATGAAATTTGTTTAATTTATTTCCTCTTGATTTATGGATTGGATATACTATTTTTTTACTTATTGTTTTCATATTTCAGGATTGATAATATGAAAGGATTTTATGAAAAACTAAAGAAAAATGATTTTCAATTGGATTTGATATTTATGAAAATTATTTGTAAAATTGATTTTGTTTTTAAATATATATCTATTACATTATTGATATTAGAACTTGTATAAATTATATGGTGGTATCCTAAAGGTATTTTTTATCACACCCTACTTTTCCCCTTGGGCGATTGTGGATCTTGTATTGTAGGATACAAGTAAAGGGAAGGGTATCTTGTATTATGTATTTGGTCTTTACCTTGAGTTTGGATTGGTATGGAGGTGAATATTGGTTACATAGAGAATTTTTGGTATTTCTTTATTCATACATTTGGGTTTAGCTGGTTTGACCTGGATTTTATAGATCTGGATATATCTTTTTCTTCTGCATAGTACTCTGGTTGTTTGTCTTTTTTCATTATATCCAATACTGTTATGTTTTCTTACTTCACCTCACCATGTGAATTTTAGCTTGGTTGTATGGTTTGGTTAACCAGGGTTTGTCTATTAAAATTTATAATCAGATGATGACTCAACCTAGAGTGAGTTAGAACTTAATAAGTTTTTTTTTGTGTCTTGGGTAGATATGTATTAGGATTTTCAGAATTCTGATTGTATGTGTGGAAAAGGGGCATGGAAAACTCACTTTTGTGACTAAATCCAAGGTACCATGGGTGGTCAGGGACTTTTACCAATTTTTAGTCTTGGGGTTTGAGGTTATTTGAATTAAATATATATGAAGTTTATTTAAACTTACCTATTCCTTTTTAGTAATGTCCTTCACTAATATAATTCTTATTTGATTTAAATTATTGTTTTTTAAAGCATTGTATTGAATTCTGAAAGTTATCTTAATATTTTTGGAATGTTTTTATAATCTAAATAGATATTTAATTGTGTTTTTTAGACATTTCCTCAGAGAAAATCTCTTCTAAATTCAAGAGAGGAAGTTTCAAGAAGGGTTCTGCAGGATGATCCTCTGGTGGACCCTTCTTTGGTAGAAGCTGTAATCCAAACTATTCATAATCTAGGTCAAGTGGGTGTTAAGAACCCATGATGTTTAGTGGATCATGGTTATGAGTTCACTAAGAAGAATATACCCATCTTACATGGTGAAAAAGGACCACATGAATCTAAGGAATGGCTTAAATAGATTGAGAGGATCTTCAATTTATTGAATATTCTGGAAGACTCAAAGGTGGGTTTTTCCATGTACATGATCAAGGGACCCATAAGAAGATTTTGGGACTCTATTGATAAATATAAGTTACACAAGGAACCTACATGGAATAATTTAATGAAAATATTTAATCACTAGTTTTACCCTAATATGTTACGTGCATCAAAGACCCTGGTGTTTCTGACCATAGAGCAGGGGGATCATACCATTCTAGAGTATTCCACCTATTTTTTCTAAGTTTGTGAATTTGGCATCAGATCTTATCACTAATTAGTACCTAAATGATTGAGGGTTTGATTTGGGATTCAGGTGAAACATTTGATCACTGTTGATTCTCATGCACATTATGACCTTTGTGGAGGTAGTTGATAAAGTAGCTTTTGATGAGGTAGGCATAGTTGGGAAGTTATGTTTGGGTAGGGATTTATTTAGTGCAGTTTTAAATCATAATGTATCTTATAAACAGAAAATGAAATGTAAGCGTGGTCAGTTCTCTTCAGTATCAATTTTAGGGGCTTTACCAGGATAGTAGAATATTTTCTTCCATTAGTTTGGGTTGTCTGGTCATACCAAGACTAATTGTATGGAGGCTCCTAGGACTTATCATCATTATGGATTATCGATCCATATAAAGTGTTTCCATGAAAGGATATCCCAGGTAAGTAAGTAAATATCCACTCTCTCTAAGGATTCATAGGTTTTTACTAATTATTCCAATGGTTTTGGGTCAAATACTTAGGCAAAGGGGGTGTTTATTTTGTAATTCCATGAATATCTAAAGTAGAAAAATTATATTTGATAGCATGTGTGGTAGTTAACACCAAGAACGTAAGAGAATGTAATATCCCAAGACTTTATAATATATTTAATATTTTAAAGAAATTAAATATAATTTATATATTGCAATGCATGTGATACTGAATTAGCATGCGACATACACAACAATGAGTTTCTTCAATGGCTTGTGTTACACACAAGACCAAGTTTTATCGAACAATAATATATAATTAAAATATTATTAATTAATATAATAAGACATAAACTAGCCTTTACGAATGTTATTAACTAAATTATGAAAATATAAGGCTTAAAAAAATATAATATGAATTCATTAGTTATTAATTAATTAGAAATGAATATAAGAGGCAATTGAAAATAAAGGTAATATTTTATAGAAAACTATTTTTATGCTCACAAAGCTATTTTATCCTAATAAATTAAATTAATTACAATTAGTGAGTGATATTAATGTAATATATACAATATATATTCAATAAAATATTTTTTAGATTAATCCAATAGATCTGATATATATATAAGATAAGAACAACCCCAATTTAACGCATAAAATACTTTATTTTTGTTAAGGCACTTTTACCGCCTTTTAATGGAGAACATATAATAAATTATATGTTTGGAAGTTTTATAGATTCTATATGTAAAAATAAACTTCATATTTTAGAGAAAAACATAAAAATTTGTTTAGGGTGAATTTTTTGTATTTTTCTATGAAGTTTCATTTTTTAATGAATAGTGAAAAATACTGAATTTTAGTTCAAATCTGCTTTTTCATCTGAATTATTTATAAGGATAACTTATATTTTAATTTTTTTTAATGTTTAATTATGTCATATTTTTATCAATTAATACAATTTATTTCATTGGAAAAAATATTACTTTGAAATTGACTATAAAAACCCACCAACCTCTTGGACATTTTTACTTTAAAACCTCGTTTTCTCGCCCCATCTATGAGATTAAATCTAAATTAATTTATACCAATTCTGTGATTGTAATTTGGAAAAATGGATTGCATATTTGAAATAACTATAATTTATAATTTATAATATGTCAACTTAGTTTTTGGCCAAAAATATTAGTGAATGTAATTAAAATTAATTACAATGATTTAGGTAAAATTAGGCTTAATAAGAGACAAAACCATAATCTTAAGGGCCCAAATGACATATAAACTTGTCCAATAGCCATTATATGTCCATATTTATACCCTATAACCACTTTTATCTAAATTTTATCATTATGGGAACCACTTTTAATGTGAAAAACGTGTATGTAATTCCTTTTTCAAAATATTACAAGTGTGCCACTCCTCCTCTATGATAAAGGGCCTCATCTTCTTCCCCTTATTCACACCTCTCAAGAAAATTAAGTTCAGAAAATATATACCAAAATATCTCCTAAAAACCCCTCCCCTAATCCTGTAAGCCTCTCCTTGGGATGTAAATAATCAAAGGAAGCCTTTTGGTACAAACCAAAAGGTGTTACCCAATTAAGATGTAACATATTTTCTTAAGATATTTAGTTTTATTTACATTTTACACCCCTAAAATCTTTTTTTCCAGGATTATATAACAATTAAATTATAATAAATTTAATAGGATGTTTTTATGTTAATTTTCCTACCTAAACATACACGCACTCCCATCTAATATGTAACAAACATACTATTTATGTGAACGGGGAACTACCACCTCACAAAATGATGATTGTTCGTTCTTCCTTTACCGCCTATCATGATGGTCATTATAATGGAAAATATGTTTATATATATTATATAAAATACTTATTATTTAATTATTCATCTTTAATTATTTTATAACACATACCCTTATACTTTCCATTTTGTGTAAATATGATAAC
The DNA here is from genome assembly GCA_963277665.1 of Viscum album. NCBI lineage: Eukaryota > Viridiplantae > Streptophyta > Magnoliopsida > Santalales > Viscaceae > Viscum > Viscum album. Next base: position 127,797,385 of record OY728134.1, on the reverse strand, counting down.
ACCATTTGTTGAAGTGTGGACTTCCACCTCCTAAAAGCGATGTGATTCAATCACACAATACATGGAATGTATAAAGGATGATTATAATTAAGCATATGATACATAAAAAATATATATTATATTCATGAAATAATTACCTTTCTGTAAATATAATATATATATATATCATTTTCTTTTTTACCCCTTCACACACTAAAAAGTGACAATGTCGGTCGTGGATGTGTGGACTATTGCCTCCTTGACATGATGTGATTCCTTTTAAATCACAAGAATTATATATATAAGTACATATAATTAAATGACATTTTATTTATGATATAATTAAAATTCTGGAAAGATATGGTGTAACTTACCTTCTTTCCATAATGATCATTGAAAAATGGAATGTTACTCATGTCTATATACGACCTACCGTCTCCATGATTGTAACATTGATTCATTTTTCATAAACATATTCATTATTGTTTTCAAAAGTATAATTTATGTATAAATATGATAATTATGTCATGATTATTATTATTTATATTTTATATAATGACCCCATTGACCATAGTCAACCTACCAAAGTTTTTTTGACACATAAACCAAATTTGGTCAAAAAAACCAACGTAAACATAATTGTTTAAGTAGTTGTATACAACATAGTAATAAGTGAAATAAAAGTTATGATAAACATGAAAAAGGTTCTAAATCAAGTAAATAATTAACATATGTTTGTTATTAAAAAATAAAAAGACACACGAGACAAATCAGAATCAGGATAAGGGATTTTCATCTCACTTTTTACATCCATGAGATAAATGTGATGTTCGTCATTTAATTATTTTGTGTGGTGTATCTAATTCCTATTTCGATATATTATATCATGAATTATTTTATCTTCATGGTATTAAAAAGTTTCATTTAATTTTATTCCTTCATGTATATTTTGATTCAAATGTTTCAAAGTGGCATGAGACACTTTGGAATGTTTAGAGATTATTCTCCTAAAGAACATTTTTAATGATTATCTTTGACATCTCACTTACTTTTTTGATTGTTAACTTACTCTTGAAATAATAAATTTATCGTTTCACACCTAATTTATTATTTATGGTGAAAATACTGACACTTTTTCATATAATATCATGATTGAATCATTCTTCTTGATATTTTTAGTTTCAATTTGAATTATTTCCTCTAAGGGGATTTGAGTTAAAAGTTACCAAGTGGAAAAGAATTTCATAACCCAATTTCTTTTCATTGGGTTATATTACTTCCTCATTGTCGTTAATATTCTATGATCATGTGTATAATTAATTTTACCATCTATTGATTTATTTCTTATTCTATATGTGGATTTATATTTGATACACATATTCTACTCATTGATTGATTCTCACTCCAATATTATAATCTTTTCAAGGTTTTACTTTACAATCTCATTTTATTTAGGATTATTTAAAATAAAATTCTTATTAGAGGAAATTTTTTAATAACTGTCTAATAGACCTTTAATTTTATTCTCTTTTGGTTATTAATGACCTTTATTAAGTAATATTACCATTTTCCCATTCTTTTGTACTAAAAATGTTTTAGAAAATGTTTTTATGAAAACATGAATTTATTTCTCTCTTTAGTCGAAAATATTGTTTTCTTATAAAAACCCCATTTTCTAATTTTTCTTTGGAAAATGTTTTTAACATGATTTATTAAATACATTTTTACCATTTTTTTTCTTTTATTAATGTTTTCAAATGAATATTCTTTTCACTTTCTGAACAAGGTATTTTTCTAACATTTTAACCATGTAAAAGGAATATTATTTTTACCTTGTATGATAAGAATGAATTTAATTAATATAATTTCTTTGAAGTTTACTTTGATTTTTTCAATGAATTATTTTTAAAGAAAATATTTTTAATTTTTTTGCAAAGTTTTTTTTCAAAAGGTTTTTAAAAAAAAAGGATATTTTCCTCAAGAATGTTTTTAAAATATCTTTTTATTTCTATTCATCAATGAAAACAATCTTTATTTTACTTCACTTGGGATATATTTTAATTATAAAATCCTTATTCTTCCTCTGGATGGTTTATGATTTATTTCTCCAAGGATAATATTCACACTCACTTCCCTGATTTATTTTTTAGTCCCCTTGAAATATTCAATCTCCTATGATAATTGAACATTAAATTTCCCCTAAATTATCCATTCCATTTATCATGGATATTACTATTATCTAAAGCATATACTATTTTACATATGGTGTCTACTTTGATAGTTATTTAATTATTTGGGGAAATATTGATAATTATGTGTTTTTTATTCAATATGGATATTTGATGAGAAATGTTATTTATTTTGGTTATTCGATATGAGGAATGATTTTAACTTCTCATGAACCGTCCTGGAAGGGCCCATGCTGTGACTACCCAAATCCCACCTCTAATAGGCCAGGGGCTAGTGACTAGCACCAAGTAGGAATAGATAAAAAATGGGAGGCATTAGCCTAAAGTATCTACACAAAAACACATATAAAATCCACAAAATTCTTAAATGTAAAAAAACTGAAAGGATGAATGCATAAAACTAAGATCCCACAACCAGAGTACAGAAAGAAGTAAAGTGAAAGTAAATAGGAAAAAATACAACCCCACCACAAAGATTCTATACACAAGTATAAATAAAACTGAAAAGATCCCAACTTGCTCCAAGGGCTAGGACTATGTCAATGGTACGATCCTGGAAAACATCTCAGTCTTCCCAGATCCAACAATGTTGCACCCACTCCTGGTCCTCCTAGGACTCCATCGAAAGGTTTCTCATCTGTAAAAGACACGAAACGTGTAGAAAAGGCCAGCGCAGGGGTGGGTATAACAATACTCGGTATGACACCCCGAAAACATGAAACATGAATCACTAAGTATTCAACTAAATAAAAGATTTAGAACTATACAATAGATACAAGAAGTAAGAAAATCCAGATATACTCAAGAGAGACACCACACCATCAGGAGGTCATAACCAACTGCCAGCCACATGATTCTGTTGCGAAGCACGATCGTTTTGGGAGAACTCACTCCTCGAGTGATGATATCATCAGAGAAACTTGACGAAGAGGTCAAGCTCATTTGGGTCCTGCCCAAAGATAACAGATTGGTCAAGGAGTAATTTGATACACAGAGAGGGGATCATACCCTGAACTGATGGGGGACACCGTGAACCCAATCTGGATCATCCCACTACGTAGGGGATCATATGAAAATGATTCCACAAACCCTACCGATGCAGCCTACTAGATGGAGGATCAAAACCTTGCTCATGGAGGTCACACCAATTCAACAAATTCCTCTAGGAGTGATAGAGGATCTCACTATAGTATCATGGAGGGAATCCATAGCTCTATCTGAGACTCATCCTATAGAGGGGATTATAATCTAGTGATGTGGAAGTAATGTTGTACTAAACCCTTGAAAAAAGGACTAAGGAAAAAAATATAAACCTGTACTAGTCTAAAATAAAAACCCCCATTAGTCTCAAAATGACTATCTCAATGTTAGGGTCCCAAAACCATAGACGGGTCATCGATTGGATGCTCCATTTAGAAGTTACAACTGTTTGAATGAAATTGCCTGCAAACCTGCCAGGGGCCTATAGACCTACCGTAGCAGTCGGCCACCATGGTCAAATACTAGGTTCATTACACCTACTACATAGATTGGTTTCCCTTGGACTGACCATCACAATCAGTCCATCTGTTGTGCTTAGCTGACTATTGTGGTCGACCGTACGCAGACTGGTCGTGCGGTCGCTACACCTATGACAACTCCACATGTCACTTCTCCTCACAATCGACCGCACTACATATTTGACTACCATGGTCGACCAAAACTGGGATATACCCCGGTTTCTTCATATCTGACTTTGGTCTGACCCGGATCTGACCCGGGTCCACCTCACTCGGTCTGAATTGGCACACCGATATGACTATGCCTGATTGGCCCGTCCCACTTCACATCCTCCGCCACCATCTTGAATCCTCCGCTACATCTCGTGTCCACCATCACATCCTGAATCTGTCCACACATCTCATGTATGTTGCTGCATCTCGCATCCACCACTACGTCCATCGTTGCCGCACCCGCGTCCCAATGTTTTCGCACCTGCTGCATGAAGCTCTGCCGCAAGCGGCACCGGCCGCCACCACTGGCCGCCTGTGCCACCATGCACCGGATGCCACCACATTGTGGTAGTGGTCCCTTATGTGGACCACCTTGCCTCCTTAGATGGATGAAAAATCAAATGATCACAGATCTGAGTTCCTTGGGTCCCGATCTACAAAGATCAAGAATCAATTGTCGATTCACCTCAAATTTGGGGGTCTGATCGAGTTCAAAACCACCCGACAACATCGATCTGGGAACCTCAGGGTTCCAATGGAGAAGAAACTGAATAAAGGAGGATGGGATGCACAAGAACGAAGGTTTATCATCGATTTCCAAGTTCCCATGGCCAACAATCAAGATTGAGGGGATTTGGATTTTAAACCAGATTAAATCAATCACAACTCGCAATACGCACGACCTGTGAATCAATCCATTCGTCGATTGACCCACATTAATCATAGAAATAAATTATGGGGAATAAAAGAATTAAATAAAAATCCCTACCTCAATTTAGATCATTCAAAAATGAAGAACTAAGCCGTGTTGTTGTCGTTGATGAGATCCGTCAAGATTGGCGTTCGTCAATCGCTGATTCAAAGATCCTCCATCACTTGGTCGAGAGGATTCTATAAAGGATTATTTCCAGTATCTCTAGAGAATTATAGGGTTATGATACTAACCCTGGATCTCTGAAAAATAGTTTATTTTTAAACAATAAACTTTTCGCAATGTCAATGAAATAAAATATTTTTTTTCTTATTTTTTTATCTCTTTAAAATTTCTGAGATGACTTTCCAAAATTGACCTGTACTGAACAATGTTAGGTCACACCTAGGGTAAATCCATTATTATGAACTTAGCAGTGCCATCGTATTTATGATTCGGGTATCCATTTAAGAGTTATTACACTTTCTTAGGAAATGGTGTGTGCGTAATATTTAATATTTTAGTATTTTTCAAACATTTGTTATGAGAACACCGGGCCTCAGAATCACACACCATCTCAACACATAGTCTCTAAATCAATCCAAATAATATCAAAAAAACAATACATAAAAAAATGATATGTTACATGATTGGTAATTATGTTTGGATCCCAAAATTTACATAGCTCCTCGATGAATCGATAGTTTCTCATGAGATGAATAAGTTGCTCAAATTAAATGGGTTTCTATTAGTAATTTTAAACCATCTTGTGAAAGGTCTTGATGGTATAGGTTTTCTTGTTTCTTACAAATGACATCAAATAATTAAGAATTTACCTCATTTAGATTCATTTATAATTTATCCATGGGATTTTTCATCAATATATCTATTGATGCATTTCATTTTCAGTTCATTGATTTCTTATCATGTGTTTTAGCTTCTTACCTTGCCATATTTATTTTTCATAGTCTATTTATTTGAATGGAATGTGTTTTCATTTACCTTTACTTTTTTATTAATCACTTCCTTTCCATCTTGTTGATTACTTGGCATGTTTTTTCAGTTATTTACCTTACCATGTTGATTTATTCCCATTGATTCATTATTTATTCCTCTGTATTTTTCCCATATTGAGCATTTTAACTCACCATTATCATGTTTCCTTTCCACAGAAATCCAAGAAGTTTAATATGAAAGATATTTATAGATGTACAAGATGAAATAAAGTTATACTTGAATTTATTTATTTATAAAAAATTATATTGTATTTAGTATATTAATTTGTAATATAAGACTCATGTATGTATCTAGTTTACCAAGACTACTAAACTAATTGGTACTTCGGTATTTGATTCCTTGTAATCATACCATTGTGATTGATAGATGACACCGACTCTGGGCCTTTTGGGGTCAGATCTCTATAGTTTATATCAATGGAAGTTTCGTAACAACCTTGAGAACTAGATTTAGGAAAACCTAGATTAGATAATGTAACCCTAAGGTAGAATTTGAGGATAAGTATAGAAGAACGTCCTAAATTTTGGGTATGGTAGAGATTATATGGGTATTAATAGAAATAAATCACTATCTAGATACTATAAGTGGATGTGGTTCTAGCATAGATGTACCTAAAATTAATAACTTTGACAAGGTGTGTCAGGTCTGACTCGGCATAACCTAGTACATGACAACGAGCCTTGCTGCACACTTAGTTTGATACTCTCAAGGGACATGCTTGTGATAATTCACATTTTCTTTACAAACCATTATATAGTATTTTTATAGATAATGAAAATGAATGATCTAGGTTAAACCTTATACCAAGGAAGGACCTATGTAGAAATAAAATGGATGAATTATTTTTATGTATTAAGGTTGTATTGAAAACCTTTGTTAAAAGGTTATTTAGTGATTCACCTTATTTCAAGGATTTCCATCATAATTATTTTTGAAATTATTTTAATTTGGTTTTAGAAAAGAATAACCTATATTACAGGTGACAACCAATCATGTCTGGAAAGTCCATGGGTCTTGAACTCATGACTGAAGGACGATAAGGGTTTTACCCCAACCATTGTCCTACACAATGTCTTCATTAATATTTCATTGTTTTTAGTTATAAAATTTATTTAATAAATATTAACAATGAACCACTAGTGTAAATTTTTAGTTTTAGAGATTAATGTATTAACCATATGATATTCAGAAAATAGTTAGAGACAAATAGATAGACATGTCACTCTATTATGGGCCTTACGATCCATTAAAAGTGTAGTTTAGTTCTTTAGGCATCAAAGTTAATTTTTGGATATCCATTTCTTGAAGTAAGGGATGAATTATAATTTTATTGAATCAAAACCAAAAGATGGATTTTTTTCACATGAAATTAGAACATATCGTGTAAAAAAATTCCCTCATATTCTTAGGCTGTAAAAAATTACCCAACATTTGGAAAATGACTTAGAAATAAAATGTTGTCCTAACACCTAAATTTTTGTTGAACTGATGGCATTATAAATCATTAAATATTTTTGGCTTTGTGGCCCTAAATTTTAAATTGATCATTCACTTGTTTGTGATTGATAACCTCAATCACTCCCTATAAATATTTTTTCTTTTCCTCTAAGTACATATCCTGAATTTCCACTAATTGTCTCCTACTTAGAGGCCTAGTCATATGTTAGTTAATGTGACCTTTCTACTTCCCATTCTCTCTTTTCTAGAGGATATTTTACAAACCCTTCTCATGATGTAGGATTTAAAACATAGAAAATATCAAACAATATATTGCCAAGATCACATTTAAATTGTGAGGATGCAATTTAGTTAAGGTGGGGAGAATAAAAGACACCGAAAATCTAAAGGAGGAACATTTTATTCGATAGTGTGTATGACACGCAACACCAAGCATGTCAAAGAATATAATACCCCAAGACTTTATAATATATTTATTATTTAAAATAAATTCAGTATAATATATAGCTTCCAATGCATGTGATAATGGATTAGCATGAAACATAGATAATAATGAGTTTCTTCAATGGCTTGTGTTACACATAAGATCGAGTTTTACCGAACAATAATATATAATTAAAATATTATTATTTAATATAATAAGACATAAAATAGTTCTTATAAATAGTATTGACTAAATTATAAAAATATATGGCTTAAATAAATATAATATGAATTTTTTAGTTACAAATTAATTTGAAATGAGTATTAGAGGCAATTGAAAATAATAGGGAATATTTTATAGAAAATTATTTTGATACTCACAAATCTATTTTATCCTAATAAATTAAGATAATTACAATTACTGAGTGATATTAATGTAATATATATATATATATAAAATATTTATTCAAATATTTTTTATATTCATCCAATAGATCTGATAGACATAAGATAAGAACAAACCAAATTTTACGCATGAAATACTATATTTTTATTAAGGAAATTTTACCACCTTTTAATGGAGAACATATTTTAAATTAAATTTTAATAACTTTAATAGATTATATATGTAAAAAGAAATTCATCTTTGAGAGTGAAAAATAAAAATTATGTTAGGGTGAATTTTTTGTATTTTTCTATGAAGTTTTATTTTTTAATGAATAGTGAAAGATAATGAATTTTAGTTCAAAACTGCTTTTTCATCTGATTTATTTATAAGGATAAATTATATTTTAAATTTATTTTAATGTTTAATTATATCATATTTTTATCAATTAATCCAATATAGCTCATTATAATCAATTTAACTTTGATATTGACAATAAAAAAATACCAAACATTCAGATGTTTTTACTTTAAAAGCCCACATTGTCGCCCCATATGCAGGATTAAATTTAAATTAATTTCTGACAATCATGTGATTAAAATTAAAAAAAGGATTCCATATCTGGAATCAGAATAATTTATAATGTATAATAAGGACAACTTAGTTTTTTACCAAAAATATCAGTCAATGTAATTAAAATTAATTACAATGGTTAAGATAAAATTAATCTTAAAAAGAGACTAACACTTAATCTTAAGGGAACAAATGACTTAGAAACTTGTCCAAAATCCATTTTATGGCCATATTTTGACCCTATACCAACTTTTATCGAAATTGGAGCATTATGGTATCCACTTTCAATATGAAAAACATGTATTAAATTCCTTTGTCAAAATATTACAAGAGTGCCACTCCTCCTTTACTATAAAAGGCCTCCTCTTCTCCCCCTTATTCACACCTCTCATGCCACTTAAGTTCAGACAAGATATGCCCAAATATATCCTCAATATAACTCCCCTAATACTATAATCCTCCCCTTGGGTAGGAAATAATCCAAGGAATCCTTTTGGTACCAACCAAAAGGGGTTACCCGATTAAGAGGTAACATATTTCCTTAAGATCTTTAGTATAATTTTGATTCTACACCTCCTAAACTATTATTATTCTATGATTATATAAACAAAATAGTATAATAAATATAATAGGTTGTTTTGATGTTATGAGTTTTACCTACACTTACACACACTCCCATGTAATGGGTAACAAATATACTGTTTATGTGAACGATGAACTACTACCTCACGAAATTATATTTGTTCATTATTCCTTTACTACCTCTCATGATGGTCATTATGATGGAAACTATTTTTATATATGTTATATATGATAGTAATTATTTTATTATTAATCTATAATTATTTATAACACATACCATTATAATTTCTATTTTGTGTAAATATAATAACACAATTTGTGGAATTGTGGACTACCACCTCCTAAAAGCGATATGATTCGATCAAACGATACATAGAATGTACAAAAGATGATTATAATTAAATATATGAGAAATAAAAAACATATATATGATATTAATTAAAGAATTAAATTTATTTAAATAATATATATATAAATATATTTATATATCATTTTCTTTATTACCCTTTCACACACTAAAAAGTGATAATATCGGATGTGGATGTGTGGACTTCCGCCTCCTCGACACGATGTGATTCCTTTTATTTCACAAAAATTCTATATATAAGTATATATGATTAAATAAAATGATATTTATTATATAATTATCATTATATAATGATATTGTGTTACTTACCTTCTTTCCATAATGATCGTTAAAAAATGAGAGTGTTACTCATGCGTATGTATGACCTATTATCTCCATGATTGTAACAATGATTCATTTTTTATAAAAAAAATTAATGATTGTTTTTAAAATTATTATTTTTTATAATATGATAATTATTTCATTATTATTATTTTGTATGTGTTATATAATGACCAATTTGACCAAATTTGTTGTGGGCACCTAAATCGAATTTAGTCAAAACAACTAATATAAACATAATTGTTTAAGTAATTGTATACAAAATAGTAATAAGTGAAATAAAAATTATTATAAACATGAAAAAGTTTATAAAGAAAGTAAATAATTAACATAAGTTTTTATTTATGAATATAAAGATACAAGACACAAATCAGACTCAAGGAAATGGATTTTCATCTCCATTTTTACGTCTGTGAGATAAATGTCATGTTCATTATTTACTTATTTTGTGTGGTGTATCTAATTCCAATTTTGATATATTATATCACGAATTATTTTATATTTATGGTTTTTAAAAGTTACATTTAATTTTATTCCTTCATTGAGGTTATGATTGAAATGTTTCAAAGTGGTATGAGACACTTTGTAATGTTTAAAGATTATTATCCTCAAGAACATTTTTAATGATTATATTTAAAATCTCACTTCCTTTTGTGATTATTAACTTTATCTTGAAACAATCACTTTATTTTTTTGCACCTATTTTCTTATATATAATGCACATATTTCCACTTTTTAATATAATATCATGATTCAGTCATTCTTCATGATATTTTTAGTTTCAATTTGAATTATTTCATCTAAGGGTATTTGAGTTATGAGTTTCCAAGTGGAAAAGAATTTCATAACAAAATTTCTTTTTAATTAGTTACATTACTTCCTCGTTGTCATTAATATTATATGATCATGTGTATAATGACTTTGAATATCTAATGATGTATTTCCTCTTCTACATGTGTATTTACAGTTGATATACACAATATACTCATTGATTGATCATCACTCTGACATTATAATATTTTGAAGGGTTTAATTTACAATCTCATTTTTTTCAGGATTGTATAGTCTTAAATTTAAATTAGAGAAAATTATTTTATCACTGTCTAATAAACCCTTTAATTTTCATATCCTCTATTTATTCATGACCTTTATTAAGTAATAGTACCATTTTATACTCTTTGGTACTCGAAATGTTTTAAAAAATGTTTTTAAGAAAACTCAGATTTATTTATCTCTTTAGTTGGAGAACCTATTTTGTTTTGAAATAATTGTTTTCTAAAAAGGGTTTAAAAAATATTTTTAACCTGATTTAATAAAGAAATTTTAACCCTTTTTTTCTATTACAAATTTTTTCAAAGTAATCTTCTTGTCACTTTCCAAGCAAGGCATTTTTATAGCCATTTTACCATGAAAAATGAATGTTACTTTTACCTCGTATGCCTTGTTCAAATTTACTCACCATAATTTCTTTGAAGTTTCATCTGCATGTTTAAAATGTTACTTTTTTAAATAAAATATTTTCAAAATTTATTTTCAATGAAAATGTTTTTTTAAAAAAAGGATTTGTTTCACCAAGAATGTTTTTAAAATTTATTTTTATTTATATTCATTAATAACAGAAGCCCTTTATTTTACTTTAGTTGGGATATATTTTATTGATACCATCCTTATTATTCATCTATATGGTTTATGATTTATTTGGACAAGGATAGTATTCACATTAACTTCCTTGATTTATTTTTTAGTCCCCTTGAAATATTCAATCTCGTATGATCATTGAAAATTGAATTTACCATAAATTATCCATTTTATTTTTCATGGATATTACTATTACCTAAACCATATACCATTTTACATGTGGTGTCTACTTTGATATTTATTTGATTATTTGGAGAAATATTGATAATTTCTTATTATTTCAATATGAATATTTGATAAGTCATATTATTTATTTTGGATATTTGATATGAGGAATGATTTGGATTGGTAATTAAGGGTGGAGCCCAAAATTTATATAGCTCTTCGATGCATTAATATGTTATCATGAGACAAATAAGTTGAAAAAAATTAAATAATTTTATATCTATAGTTTTAAACCATCTTGTGAAATGTATTTATGGTATAGTTTTTCATCTTCCTTAGACACTATGTCCAATAATTATTAATTTTCCTCATTTAGATTAATTTATAATTTATCCATGATATTTTTCATCGACATTTCTATGTATGAATTTCATTTTCAGTATATTGATTTCTTGGAATGAGTTTTAGCTTCTTAATTTTCCATATTTATTTTTTCTTATCTATTCATTTGAATGGAATGTGTTTTTATTTAACTTTCCTTATTACTTATTCACTTCCTTTTCAGCCTATTGATTACTTGGTATGTGTGTTCAGTTATTTACCTTACCACGTTGATTTATTCTTATTGATTCATTATTGCTTTCGTTGTATTTTTACCTTACTGAGAATTTGAGCTCACCATTATTATGTTTCCTTTCCCCAAGAATATATGAAGTATACTATCGAAATATATGAAAGGATATAATAGACGGAATAAAGTTATCCTCAAATTTATTTATTTACAAAAAATTATGTTGTAATTAGTATATTAATTTTCAATTTAACACACATGTCTGTATCTGGTTTACCAAGACTACTAAATTGATCGGTCCTTCAGTATTTGATTACTTGTAATCATGACATTGTAATTGATAGAAGACACCGACTTGGATCCGTCTAGGGTTTGGTACCTATACACATGGCTAATAAAAGATGCCTTTATGTTACTAAGTATACATTAGAGGAATCTGAATTAGGGCCACCTACTGTTAGAGGTACAATCTTTATTTCATGTTTTATGGTGCTAGATTTTTTTGATATATGTTCTAATAATTATTTTATATTTTCAAAGTTAGTTAACATGTTGTAATTTTGTTTAGAACTTATGTCGTACTTGTTGGATCCTTCCACGCATTTGGGAAATAGGTCTGAACTAGGTTTCAAGTGTCCTACCTATCAGGTGATGATGGATGACTTTGAGGTATAATTAGACTTCTTGGTGCCTGACATTGACATATTTTACTTTATTATTAGCATGTATTGGCTGCTCAATTATAAGGCCCAGATATACTATTATCTTTTTCAGGTATATTTTTTATCTACTAATGAGGTCACTTATGTTTTTCAAGGTGAGTGGGACTCTATATTGGGAAGGGAAGGGCCTATCGTTCCTTATTATAGGGTGATCTATTTTATACTTTTAAAGATTTTTCTTAATGAAATAGTCCCTTATTTGGGTGGTTGACTTCCTCCATTGGTGAGTGCATAGCCTAAGGTCTTTCCAAATGATTTTTAAGGTTTACCACCATAGAGAGATGTTGAGTTTTCTATTTAACCTTTACCTAGTATGATTCCAATTTCTATAACATCTTATCGAATGACACCTATTGAGTTGGTGGAACTTAGGGTATAGCTTGAGGACCTAGAGGCTAAAGGATTTATTCAACCTAGAGTTTCACCATGGGATTCTCTTGTTCTCTTTTCTAATAAGGTAAATGGGAGCCTTAAACTTTGTATCGACTATCAGAAGCTAAATCACGTGATCATTAAAAAAATGTCCTTTGCCTAGGATTGCTGATATTTTTGACCAGATTAGTGGGGAATGTTGGTTTTAAAATGTTGAACTACCCTCCGGGTACCACCAGTTGAGGGTATAAGAATAGGATATACCTAAGACAACATTTAAGATCCAATATGGTCATTTTTATTTTCTAATTATTCTATTCAGCCTAACTAATTCTCCTATGGTGTTTATGGACTTTATGAACCAAATATCTCATCGATTCTTGGACTATTTTGTGGTTGTGTTCATGGATGATATTTTGGTTCACTCCAAGTTAGAGGAGGAGAACATGGGCTATTTGGATATCATTCTTCAAACCATGAAGGAAAATAATCTATATGGTACACTTTCTAAATGTGATTTTGGATCTGGGAAGTGAAATTCATGGGACATTTTATATCTAATATGGGTTTCACAGTGGATCCTAAAAAGATATAGGATGTTTTTTCCTGAGAACTACCTAGAAATGTGTTTGAGATATGAATTTTCTTATATTTTGATGGTTATTATAGATTATTTTTTCAGCATTTCTCTAAGATCGCATCGTTAATGGGTTATTTAGCATGTAAGGGTGTAAATTATGGGTGGAGTGAAAAATGTCAGAGATATTTTTAGGAGATGAATATTTGGTTGACTTCAATACTAGTTTCTATTCTTTCATAACTAGGTTCAGGTTATGATGTTTTATAAAATGCTTCTTGTGCAAGTATGGGTTGTGTCTTGACGCAGGGAAAATATGTGGTGGCATATGGATCATTCTAGTTATTCCATAATGAGAAGAACTACCATAACCATGATCTTGAGTTAGCAGTGGTTATGCATGAATTGAAAATTTGGAGCCACTATATCTTTGGGGAGTGTTTTACAGTGTATTCTAATCATAAAATCCTAAAATATATTTTTATTCATAGGGATCTAAACTTGAAACAAAGAAGCTAGGTAGATTATCTTTATAATTTTTATTTTGATATTTTATACTAACCTGAGTAGGAAAATGTGATTTGTGATGTGGTGAGAAGAAAATTACTAATAAAAGCCATGAAGAAATCAGTTGAGTAGTGGTATCTGATGAGTTTTATTGTTGAGATGAGCTTGGGAGTAGAAGAGGTTTGTGAATAGGTGTTCTCAGACTTAATGACATCTGAATCATATTTTGATGAGTGAGTCTGAGTGCCAACACTTGGGTAAAAGACTTTATGGTGGAGATACCTTTAGTGAGTGTTCTTGGTCTCCCAATGGCACTTTGTACTTTTGTATTAGGTTGGTTGTTCTGTTTTACCTAAGGCAAGAGTTAATGGATAGTGAACACCAGTATTATTGATAGATTCATCCTAAGAATTCCAAGATTTATCACAACTTGATACATCAGTATTGGTGTACAGAGATGAGATGATTGATTGTGGATTTTATATTGCAGTGTATTACTTGTTAGAGAATTAAGGTGGACCATTAGATACCTACTGATTTTTTGCATCCCTTACCCATTATAGTATGGAAGTGGTATGATATTTACATGGATTTCATTATTGGTTTTCTATGGAATCCTATATGTATGGATACAATATTTGTGATCATTGATTCACTAATGAAATCAGTGCATTTACCCTTTATAAAGGAGATGACAGAGGTGCAACAACTTATGGACATTTATGTATAAGAGATTATGAGACTTCATGGGGTTCCCTTTATGGTTGAATCTGATAGGGAAACAAGGTCCATTTCTTGGTTTTGGAATGGTTTATAGGAGGTAATGAGTTCCCAAATTAGATTGTGCATGGCTTATCATCTTCAGATGGATAGAAAGACAGAGGACAATCTAGGATCTTTAGGATATGCTCTGGGATTGTGTTCTTGATTTTGGTGGATCTTAGGAAAAAAATTTACTTTGGTTTAGTTTTAATATAACAATAGTTATAAATCCTTGATTAAGGTGGAACTTTTTTAGGCTTTATATGGGTGGACATGAAGATCTCCATTGTGGTGGGAAAAGTTGGAAGTTTAGTACTTAGTTTGGCCGAGTTATGTTTAGGAGAAGATATAGATGGTGTAGTTGATCTGGGGGAGATTGATCATGGGGAAAAGTCATTATAAATATTATGTAGACCTTAATTATTGTATTCTAGAGTTTTAGGTTTGTGATTGTGGTTTTTTAAGGTTTCACCTTTCTTGGGGCATCGTCATTTGGGTAATCAGGGTAAATTTTCACTGAGGTTTTGGGGACCCTTTGAGATCATTGGATGTTTGGAAAAGGTGGCCTATCGAAATGAATTTCCATATATTTTACATCTATCCATGACATGTTTCATGTTCCCAAGATGAGGAGGTATGTAATAGATCCTTCCCATGTTATTTTATGGGAGGATTTTGATCTTGACATTGATACCACTTTGGTTGATCAGTCAGTTCAGATTATGGATTGTTGAGGGAAGGTACTGCATGGTTAAAAGATTCCTCTAGTCTAGTTATTATGAAAGTGTAGACATGATATACATAATACGTGTGAGAGGTAATTGTTTATGTGTAAGAAATGGACTTCACCTTTAGAATGTCTAGGAATCTAAGGAATTTATGGTGGACGAAATCATTTATAGTGGGGAGATTATAACACCCTGTTATTCTTATCAGGTACTCCCTTGTTTATGATTTTTGTATCATCCTTGTATCACCACTGATTTTAGGTTATTAACCCTTTATTTACATATTTTATGTCTATAATTTAATTGGGTTAATTTTCAGGAGGTTTTTAGGATATTTGTAATGTATTTGGGGATTTTATGGAGGTTAATGGTTTGAGAACAGTTAGTAAAAATCATGCAAATGGAACAATGGATATTGGGTCAGTGCATGGTAAGGATAATGGTTTGAAAAATCCATCCATCCGCCTAGGAGAAACCTTGTGATGTTGTAAAGAGGGGTTTAGAATGGTTGGTTCACATTTTGTCTAATCATTCAAGCCAACCCTGTGAGGGGAATTTAGTGGCAGTGTCTAGCACAAAGTTAGCACATGGTTTTACTAACTGTGTGCCTTATCCATGCACTATTAAAAACAAGATTCTAATTAATTGGATCTAACTTGGTTCTCCCCCTTAATGAATCATTTTCCCTTAATACAACACTAACACGAATTACACTCCTTACAAAGGAAGGAGATATATTTTCTCTTGATTTTGGAGTGATCCAATGGTGAATCTAAGTATGTTGGAGGCCCAGATTCCTTGGTAAGTGTCTGTTCTTGGTTTTATTCCTTATATTTATTATTCTTACCTCTATTAGATTAATTAATATAATTAATTGGGGATAGATTCATGTTTTTTATGGGAATAATGTTGATATATGGTTGTTTTAAGGGTAACAAGATCTAAAGATGTTTTAAGGAGTTTCAAGGTGGTTTTTTGGAGTTTTGTGTCATTCTTTGGTTTAACCATCATTTTGAGATTGGTGGAATCAATATTGACTCATCTTAGCTAGAACATAAAAGCTTTAGTTAAAATTGGTTGGATTTATTGAATTTAATTTTGAAATTAATGTGAAAATCATGATGGAAACCCTCTTTAGTTATGATTTGTGAAATTGTATAAATTAGTTATTTTGTGGAAAGTGATTTGTTTAATTATTTTAAAATATGGGTTTGTTTTTATTTATGGAAATGGTTTGTGGAAATTTTTTCAATCAAATTATCATTTTATTAAAATATATTGGTATGGGTTTTGGCATATATGGTTGGCATGTGTTCAGGTTCATTTAGTATGGATAAGGGTGGGATGTTTCCCTTGTAAAAATAATGGGATAGATAAGGGAATGCCATTTACCTCATCTAAATGGTTCATTAAGTTATGGATTGGTAAAAAAATGACTCAATACTCATGAGTATAGGGAGGTCCATTGTTTCATACATGTGTGGATGTGTAAAAATAAAACGGATTTCCAAAATGGAATTTGAGAAATAGTTTTAAATAATTGGTTGGTTTCTTTCCTTGGAACATTGGTTGGTTTAGAAAATGGTTTGGATTTGATATAAATTATTTTAAATTGTTTTATATAAATAGTTCTATATAAATGTTACAATATGTTCTATCATAGTGGTGTGAGTTGAGAGGAAAACCAACCATGTTTTATAATCACCCCTTTCTTGGGAACTTCGGTGCATTTTAGATTTTGTATATCAAGACATAGGTAAAGGAAAGATATCTCATTTCTTTAGTTATTAATCTTGATACCATGGGAATATTTTTTTTGTGTTGGAGGTTGGAATATATTGGGAGTTTCTGATTTAGTGTCATTGTTGTCTTTGAAATTTATTGGTTTTATCTTTCGCTTTGAAATCTGATATTGATCTTGGTTTTTGAATTTTACTCTAATGTAGTTTGGTTTATTTTGGTTTCTTTAAGTTGTATTTGGTACCCATGCATCATATAGTGGTTTTTTTGGTGAAGGTTATATTGTTTTGTCTATTTTAATTTCAATGGGAAATTTTTCCCAAAATATTTAATGAAGCCCTTGGAATTTATTGCTAGCCTTCAATGTCTTGGGTTTGTTACTTAAGGCTAGTAACACCCTCTGACTCTTCCCAAGATGATGGGTGAGGTTCGGATGTTACAAATTGTATCCATTTTTTCGATCATGGAGATGGAAATTATTTCTTATTTATTCCTTGAGTTAGGTTGGTATAGAGGTTTAGGATTGTCAAAACTAGGAATGTAGAGCATAAAAAGGTATAACTAACCTATTTATACTAAAATTAAAGTTACTAGGGATTTTGGGTATATAAGTGTTTTGAGACACTTCTAAGAGTTAAAACCTTGTTGTTATGGGATTAGATGATGAGAAGATCATGACATGAATTTATAGAAATGAATTCCCAATAGGAGAGAATATTTCATTTTGAGTAATGATTTATGAAAAGTGAAAAAGTATTGATTTATGAAAATAGTTGAAAATGGTTTGATTTTCAAAAAGTATGGTGGAATTTTCAAAAATGGTTAGAAACTAGAATTTTTTTGAATTTTGGAAAGCCGTGTTATAATATGCGTGATGTGGTAAATTGAAAATTTCTAAGCCTTGAGTTTCCAGAGAGTGAGACTTAATGGTGTTCTCTTTTGGTTATAGAAAATCGCACTAGTTAGGTGTAGAAGAAACCAACCAGAAGAGGCTGTTGAGAATGGGGTTTCACTAGAGCCACTAGTGAACCAAAAATTGGTTCAGAGTATTGTCCAAGATTTTTAGTCTATGAATAAAGGGACTATAGGGGATGAAATAAGTCAAATGGATCATTCTATTCAATTCCAAAAGAATAATCCACCCATCTTTTGAGGCGATTTAGAGATGAAAAAAAGCAAAAGTGTAGCTGAATAAGATGAATCAAATATTTAATTTCCTAGGAACACCAATTGAGATGAATATCAAGTTGGAAATGTACATGCTAGAGGACCTGGCACACCGGTGGTGAGATTTAGCAGATCAAATTGTATTGGAGGATTTTGAATAATTTTTCAACAAATAATTCTATCCTCACATGTTCAAAATTTCTATAACAAATAGACTTTTTCAGCTTGTAGTAGGATAATCTCTTATTGACAAAGTACGTGGATAACTTTATGAATTTAGTCCTCTTTGAATCAAAATTTATTTAAAGTTCAACCCTAAAGGCACACATTTTTGAATTGGGGTTAAGGTCATAGATTCACTCAAAGATTTGTGTGCTTTGTATAATGAATTATATAGAGATGGTCAATAGGAAAATGATGGAATAAAGGGATATCTCAAGAGATATAGGTGGGGTAAGCATGTTGATACCTTTGGGAAATGGTAGGAACTATAATTCAAAGAATAAGTGGAAGAGGGACACTTATTTCCATGATAGCGGTATAACCCTGAATCAGACAATAGGATCAGTGAATATTACTCCTAAACCCATGAGTAAGCTAGGATGTTTTAAATATGGTTAGATCAATCACATGAAGTGAGATTATAGACCACCACTAGAGCATGTCACAATTGAAATTAGATGGGACATCTTTAGCGCTATTGTCTTAGTTCTCCATGGTCAGGTTCTTGGGAAACATATCATGTTTTGAAGAAGTCATATGCTTCGATAGGACAAGGGTAGTAGAATAATTATCTTCAAAAACCCATAGAAACCATAGTGATTCTAGGAATACCAGGACTAATAAACCCCTAAAATCTAATCATGTTAATAAAGACAAAACTATGTAGAGTAAGAAATTTTATAGAGTTGAGAATATGATTGTGGATGATCAATTGAGACCTTTTATGGTGAGAAGTATGATTATTTTGAATTATACCCTTATTAAAGCTTTGTTTGATATGAGTTCATCCCATTCATTTATTGTTTCTCATGTTGTTGATATTATAAGTTTTCATTTTGATATCATTCCTTCTGTTTTGAAACTTCAAACTCTTCTTGGATTAAGAGAATGTTAAGACTTTATGTGAAAATAATATTCTATATTATTGATGGGATTAATTTATTTGGTATTTCTCTATGATAGAAATGGATTTCTATAACTTAATCCTGAGTATGGATTGGTTGACAATGTTCAAAGATCATATTGACCATTATACTTGAAAGGTTAGTTTTACAACTGATGATGGTGTCTATCATCTCTTTAGAGAAGATTTGCATTTAAATGTTGGATAAACATGATTTTTGGCACAAGTGGTTGGAACTTTCTCATACCAATTGGAAAATTTGACCTTAGAATTAGTGGATACAATTGAGAATAATGGTTTTCCAATAATTGTAGTTCATTTTATTAATATTTTTCATGATAACTCCTCAGGGTTTCCACTCAAAGAATAAGTAAAGTTTATGATTAATATTTACCAAGGAATTTTCCTATAGCAATTATATCTTATTAGATAAAACTAACAGAATTAAATTAATTGAAAGTATAGTTTGGAGAATTGGAAAAAAAGGGTTCATTCGACCTAGTACATCTCTATGGGTGGAATCTGGTTTATTTGTGAAACATTTGGATGGAAATCTTAGGATTTGTATGGATTATCATAATCTTAACCAAGTTATGATAAAGAGTTAGTATCATATTCTATGCATTTATGATTTGTTTTATCAACTTATGTGATCCCAGTGGTTCTATAAATTTGAATTGCATTCAGGATATCACAAATTACGGGTTCGAAAGGAGGATGTTCCAATAATATCTTTTAGGAGTAGATATGACCATTAAAAGTATATAGTTATGAATTTTGGTCATACAAATTCCCCAGCTATCTTTATTGTATTGATGAATCATAAATTTCAAAGGTTTCTAGATTCTTTTATAGTGGTGTTTGTGGATGACATACTGGTGTATTCTAGGACAAATATTGAGAATGAGAAAAAAATTAAGATAGTGTTAGGTATCTTTTGGTATCATCATCTATACGCGAAATTTTAAAATTGTGATATTTGGATATAAGAGTTATGTTTTCTTGCCCATATTATCTCTGAAAAAGGTATTTTTGTGGATCCAGAAAAGATAAAGGTTGTGATCTCTTAGAAACCACCAAATAACGTCTTCAAGATATTTAATTTCCTTGTATTATCTATTTATTACAAACATTTTTTTCATGATATTTCCAGAATAGATTCAACAATGATAGATTTGAAAAATAAAAAATGTTTTGTTCCAACAAAATGATGAAGGTCAAGAGAATTTTCAAGAGCTCAAATTTCACCTTACAACTGCATCGATCTTGATATTTCTAGAATCTGTATAAGGCTATGTGGTTTATTGTAATGCTTCTAGATCTGGTTTGGGTTGTTTTATCATGTAGGGAGATCATGTTGTTTCTTATGACTCATGAAAGTTATTTTTTCCTGAAAATAACTACCCATCACATGACTTAGAATTAACTATTGTAGTCCGTGATTTTAAGACTTGGTGTCATTACCTATTTGGTGAGAAATTTTTAGTGTTTATAGGTCATAAGAGTTTGAAAAACATTTTATCACAAATAGATTTGAATCTAAGATAAATAATATGGATGGATTGTCTCCAAATTTTTTTCTTTGACTTGATTCATACATAGGGTAAAGTAAATTCATGGGTAGATGCATTGAATAAAAATTCATATAGTTAGTTAGAAAAAATAATCTTTAGATCAGTGAGAGATGATGTCGGGTGATAGGAGATATGCACTTATATTGTAAAGAATGGGGAACTATGATAGTTTTCTTTATGGTGTATTTTTTCCTAATTTGGTAACAAAGGTTAAAGAGGCCCAAAAATATGATTCTAAATGTTTTACTAATGAAGTCAAAACTCAGTAGTCGGGAGACCATTGAGGGATTGATGCTTGATAGAGGATTAAAATTTTGTTTTTGAGATCCAATGGTCGTACCTTTATCTTTTTAGGAATAGATTCTTCATGATTTCCACCATTCAAGATGGGCTATTCATCATGGAATACAAAATATTTATAAGATGTTGAAAGCATAATTTTGGTGGGTTGGAATTAAAATAAAAGTGGTTGAGTTTTTATGAGATGTCTCGTCTATTGGAATGTTATGGTAGAGAACTAGTTACTAGTGGGTATATTTCAATCTTTACCTATACTTATTTTTAAATGGGATAAAATATCCATGTATTTTTTAATACGTTCCCCATGGATAGTTCAAAAACATGATTTCATATGGGTGATAGTGGACCAGTTCAAAAATTCAGACCATTTCATCTATATTTGTAAATCTTATACAGTGTAAGACTTTTAAAAAATCTATATCTGAGAAGTGGTAAAGTGGAATGGCATACCAATTTTGATCATATCAGCCTCAGATTTGAGGTTTATGTATCATTTTAGGAAATACTTATAGAAATCCCTTGATACTTAGTTAACTATGAGCATAGAATATCATCTTTAAATGGATGAACAATCCAAAAGGACAATAGATACATTGGAAGACATGCTTAGAGATTGTGTAATGGATTTTGGTGGTTGATGGGAAGAGTACATATCATTAGTATAGTCTCTTTAAAATAATAATTATTAGGCCTCAATACACATATATCATTTTGAAGAATTGTATGGGAGTCTTTGTCATTATCCACTTTATTGGGTGGAAATAGGTGATAATTAATTAGTTGAAAAAATCCTTGTGAAAGAGACAATAGAGAATATCCATTTAATTAGAAAAATGATGGAGATGGCTCATAGTCATCAGAAATTGTATACGGATCATTTCCTAGGACCATTTCTATTGAAGGTGAGTGATCATATGTTCTTGAGAATCTCCCCAAGGTTTGGGTATCATCACTTTAGGAATCATGTCAAGTTATCTCTACGATACTTAGGCCCTTTTGAGATAATTGAATTATTTGGTGAGGTGGAATATCGATTGGATTTGACACCAAGGTTCAGTTCAGTGCATAATTTATTTTATGTATATCAATTAATGAAGTATGAGCATGATCCTGACCATGTGATTCGATGAGATCATGTTGAACTAGAGTTGGATGCTATGTTGGTTCATGTGCCAGTGCAGATTGTGGATATGCTAGATAAAGTTTTGCATGGGAAACAAATCGGTCTAGTGTAGGTTTTATGGAAACATTGTCAAATTCAAAGTGAAACATGGGAACGTGAGAAGGAAATTATCGAGCAATGGCCTAGAAATATTTCATTCCAATGGTGGTTTTCTACTTTTTAGGAATGGAAAGGAAAATGGTGAGTATTATGTTTCAACCCTAGTTTTAGATATTTAACTCTTTATTTACATATTTTATTTATATAAAGTAATTGGGTGATGTTTTGGAAGGTTTAGAGAAGATTTGGTAGGTTCATGTTCTAAGAACAGTTAATAGAAACTATTAAACACCCCCAAGTATCCATGTAACTAAAACAGTGTCTACTGGGTTGGTGTACAGTTTATCCAAACCATGAGGCCACCCAAGAGAAATTGTGTGATGTTGGAGAGAGGGGTTTACAATTGTTGTAGAATAGTCTGTCTAACTATGCAATCCAACCATACAAGGTGTTCTTGGTGGAAGTGTCTAGCACATAGTTTTCCTAATTGTGATCCCTAACCATGAACCATTAAAAACTCTTGGACCCATGATGCTTCCAAAAGTAGGCTGGATACCCCACAACCCACTATCTCATGGGATGCACTACATTGGGCCACTCAACTGGGGTGAGTATCCTGGATATCTCACATAGCCAACTGGGGATTTATTTCACCTCCCTAGAGAATCGAACCCAAGGCTGACTGACATACAACCATCTAGGGAGCTTCTCTAGTACCACTATTCCATATGGTGTAGTGGTACTAGAGAAGCTCTCTAGTTGGTTCTATTCTAGTCAACCCCAGGTTCTATTCTCTAAGGAGGAAAAATAAATCCCTAGTTCTCTAGGGGAGATATCCAGGATACTCAGCCCAGTTGAGTGTCTTAGTGAAGTTGATCCCCTGTGTTAGTGGGATATGGTGTATCTGGCCTGTTTTTGGGAGCATCACAGGTCCAACAAAAAGTTCCTTTTTAACATACCTATTCCAATAATTGGGACATAGTCTAAAAATTACCTGTGCCCACTAACTCATGGACTGGGCCACTGGGGAGTTACTCCTCCACGTGGTAGGTATTATCCCTCGGCCTGGCTGGGATTTAATATCCGTCCCCCATTATTCGAACCTAGGACCTCAGGCTTAACAACTACTAGGGAGCGTCATGAGTATCACTACAAACCATGTTGAAATAATGGGTTCCCTAGACCCAACTATATAGTACTTTTGATTACCATATCATGTATACAGTTATTTATAAATAATGTATTCTTACTATTATAGTGTATACTTTTCTGCATCCACTTTTTAATGGTAATGTCCTAGATTATTTTTTATATAAAACAGTTATAACAGTTCCCAAGCTATAATGAGAACCTCAAGATACAATGACATTAATCTTAAAATAAGGTCCTATAGTCTAGATGCATCACACTGATTGGACACAATTGATGCTTGACTATTAGGTGCTAGGGGCTCATAAACATTGATACTTATTCTCATGAAGTTTGTAGGTTGGTAGTCATTGCTATGACTATCCTTAGCTATTTAGGGGCCTTGATGGGTTTCTAGACTCCTCTATTGGTCTGTAAATTTTATTCACTACTATCGAGATAAAGTCCTAGAGGGTCACATAACAATGTATTCAAGAATCCACCCTATTCAATTTAATAGGTATATTGGACATGGTGGGCCCCACCACAACGTCTGAATGTTGTCCAAGGTATCGATCACCCAAGAAATAAATAAATTCAATTTTATTCATGTTATGAATAATTGGAATTGAATTTATTTAATCTATTTATAATTTAAGTAAATACGATAAAATTTTATTCGAACAAATATTATTTTAATATTCAAGGTTCATTTAATATTAAGCAGAAATGATGAGTCAAGTTAAATGAATCAAGTTTATCATGTAATATATTTTATATTTAATACAAATATGTGATAAATTATTAATAATATTTATAGAACAATTTAGTTCTTCATTTAGCGGATGTTGAAACAAATTGGGGTCAGGGAACCCAACCAGGTATTTAGAAACTCAACTATAAATAAAGGAAGAGGCTCACCCATCATGGAATATTCATGGAATTTTGGTTAGAGCCCCTATCTCATGCTACTTCCTAGAGAGAGGAGTAGAGGATCTAAGAGATCAGATCAAGATCTCCCTTAAGCATTGAAGGAATCTCGATGCGGTGATCGTTGGGTCATCGAAGACATCGTCGGATCACCGATCTAGCACTAGGAATCTAACGATCAATGCTCCCGTAGATTTCTAAAGTGCATGTGTATGATCTAGGGGAATCCTTCTATGGATTCTTCAAACGAAGAATACTAATGAAGAGTTGTTTTCGACTACACCATCAGATCTGTAAAGGAATTTTTATAGTTTTATTTTTGTGCTCTTTGAATTTAAATGAGATCCTCAGACCATACTAGGGCTTGTATTTTTGACATCAATAAATTTTTTCATCCTGATTATTAAAAATTTTAAATTCCTTGACCCATCATCTTCCACTATGGGCCCCGGTACCTCCTATTAGTATCAGAGGTATCACATAAATTTTCTGATCCAAATAAAATTAATTTTCATAAAATTAAGTAGAGGGTTTAATTTCTGTCCCAATGGTTCAGACCGTGCATTGATCTAATTTCGAATGGCCAAGTTATGGCCTTTCGAATTTTTTGATATGGACCGAATTTTTG
Source organism: Viscum album (assembly GCA_963277665.1). Taxonomy (NCBI): domain Eukaryota; kingdom Viridiplantae; phylum Streptophyta; class Magnoliopsida; order Santalales; family Viscaceae; genus Viscum; species Viscum album. The sequence goes on along the minus strand of OY728134.1, from coordinate 127,771,831 downwards.
GTTTGATCACGGGTTTTAAAATTTATTGGATTACTTTTTTTCATCCCGAAGATTCAAATGGTTTGAACTTATCAGAAGTAATTACAATTATATGCAAAATTATAAATGTTACAATTTTATAATTTTCATAATAATTTTATTGTTACAATAATATTTATTTTTTTATTATAATAATAATATAATAATAAATTTTTATTTTATTATAATTATTTTATTTTTATTATTTGTAAAGGTTATTGTATACCCTTTAGAAAACTTGTGTGTAGAAAAAACCCCACAAAAAAAGGTTGGGGGAGACTTTGGTGAAAAAAAAGAGGAATCTTAAACAAAAAAACATGATTTTGTTTAAAAAACAATAAAATGGGAGGGGTTCCCCCTGTTGTTGCTTACTCCATCACGCAGAAAGCCGCAACTGGCCTACATATGCTCCACCACCGGATCCGGACACCATCGCTGGCAGCCTGTAGCCGCCCACCCCAGCGTTCCACTGACCTGTTGCCTCTCATCCAACTGGAACCCTCCACTCCTGGCAGACCTCGTCTTGCACAGCCCTGCTGACTCGTAACTGGAGCCAGTCACGACCAGCATGCTGCACCATTCCAACCGACTATGGACCGCCCTGCCACCCCGCACCCAAAACACTGTTCCGACCTCATCCACTCCACCACTAGACTAGTCACCTCCCATTATAGTGCAATCCTCCCTTTCCAGATCCAGTATCGACCTAATTTCCAAATCCGTTACTGTGATTCCATCTCCTTGGGTGGATCCTGAGCACCACCCTCCACTCCGAACCTATCATCTCATTGGTCCGCAACCCCCCAGAGCCCGAATCTATAGTGGACCCTACCTCAGCCCGTCATGGATACACCCTCTGATTTGGATCATCCGGAACCGCTGCATCAAGTAGCCTCTACAAGCCGACATAGACCAGATGCTCAACTGTCCCCACATTGGCTGTCAGAACATGCGTGAGTTAATTTTCTAGACCTAAAATGCCTCAGATAAGGCTTGGGCAGGTTTTCCCAACCTGGATTGGTTTTGGGAGGACCTATCTGGCCTAGAAAATCCAAGAATGGGCTTTGCCCAACCCGTTATGGGTCTACACCAGTCGGCGTGACCCGCAAAGGGCCATAACAAGTGTTTCGAGGCCCAAAATAAATTAAATTAAATTAAATTAAATTAATATAATTTCTTATTTAAATTAAATTAATTAATATATTAATTTTTATTTCAAATTTTAATTTTAGTACCTGGATTAAATTAATTCAATTTAGTTATTAAGTTGGATTAAATTAATTAATTTAATTTTTGATATTAAAATGAAATTAATAAGTGGACCAATTAATAATTAAATTATTTGAATTATTTAATTCATTTAATTTAATTAAATAACCCTCATACTTTATTTAAATCAATTTAATTTTATCACTCTTTTTATTCCCAATTACTAGTCTTGAGCACTAACCTTGTATGTATGCATTTAATGATTTGTTCAATTAATTATTTCAACTACATGTGATGATTGTAATTAATTAAATTATGATATGCGTATCGTCTTTATTTTCGGTTAAAATGTATAAGGGCCTGCACACCCAAATCCATCTGTTGTAATTTACACCCCCAGTCCCCCTCTCCTGTGCATGAGTATATTTTCACTTCAGATGAAGATGGTGTACGACGTAGATCCCGCCAAGATGAGGTAGTATACCTTGATCAAGAAAATGCCAAATGTCACGTGGACCCCTCCAAGATGAGGTGGTACTCCAAGACCTGATGTAGACTTTTCCATGACAAGGCGACACTCTAGAGGAGAAGCAGACATATAAGATTGGGTGAGCTGCATCAAGAGTCAAGCGATGACTCAGGTATGATGCTCTTAGGCCGTTTAGATGATTAAGACCAGTCAGGTAATAGTTTACCATTATTAATTTATTTATTGTTTTATGAATTTTAAAATAGCAGGAGAAATACATAAAATAATAAATAATAAAATTCTTAAATATGCGATGTATATTTATATATTAATGTTCAGTTGTGAGAAAAAAAACATAGATAAACAAGATAAATATAAATTGATTACATTCGTCAAGATAAAAACACAAAACCCTCATAGAAATATTATGTGCTTACCACCTTCCACCATTCAAGTTTAAACAAAACCGGGTGTTTGGGGGTGTGTTCCATGCCATAACGAAGGGTTCATCTTACTACCAGGGAGTTCTTATGAGAGTGGTGGTTCGACTTAACTAAAGTGGTAGTGGGGATTATCCATAGCTAACTTGATATCATTTTATAGGAAATAATTGAGTAAATCAAGTTATGATTTTAGAAGCTGGGACTTCACTCAACTGATCAATGAACTATGAGTTAATGTTATTGCCCATCCAAACACCTACCTTGAACCCTCCAAGTAATGGTACAACCATTGAATGTAGACTATAAGGGGAATTTCAATGATCCTTTCCACTAGAATACTCAACTAATATGGTATTTCGATTCAAGTACATAGGGTTATTAGAATTTAAAAAAATAGTGGGAGACATTTAATGATTAAATTAATCGGTAATGTAAAATTTGGTAATCACATAAAAGTACTAATCTGCTAAAGTTTTATTTTTGTACATAAATGGAAATAAATACCATAATAAAAAATGTGATAAATATTGGACAATGTTAAATGTCCAAACTACCACAAATTTCATAGAGCAGTACAGGTTCTTGCGCATAATACTACTATATCTGAAATTCCAGGTGTTGGTGTCTCTATTCCTGTTAAGACACATTAGAAAGTGTGTGTGTAAAACTGCTTACATGAGACTCAAGAATTGATCATATGATGGTTATATCATAATATTATCATCAACGACTGATGTTTTTTTGTGAATACAACATCAAATCAAGGATGATTAGAACATGTAGTCTCATCTCCAAGAAGTTTTCAAGGAGAAAGTGAAGCAAATATTTTTATGTGAAGATTACACTGGCCTTGTGTAAACATAAAAGTCCGACTATCATATTTCTTGGAATCCCATTATTATACCTTTTTCACCAATTTACTCTAGTTTTGTTTAAGGATACAAACAAATAGTATGGAGTAAGCACTTCATTTCCTTTTGGTAAGGTTCTCTAAGTAATAATAATTTTAAAGAAAACATCATCTTTAGTTATTATAGTGAATAAATTTGGATGCAAGGTGAAAAGGACAATAACAAGTTATGTAAAATTCACCTTCATAATGTCCTTCAAAGAGTAGAGGTTTGTTACTAAACAAGAGGTTATTTTCATCGCATATTAGGAAATAAATTTATGAACTTTTAAAATTCAATGAATTGAATCGAATATTGTTTCTCACATAATTCTTGGGTGTTAAATACAACATGGCTTTCATATATATGAATTGAAATAAAATAACCATGTAAGTATAGAAACATTACCAGAAGTAAGGTGTCTTCTCCAAGTAGCCGAGAAAGGGTGATTCCTAATCCATTGGTGAGAAACACATAAATTCTTATTGCCAAGTCAATGATTCTAGTTGAATAAGTTATTGAGTATAACAAAAACATTTATCTAATGTGCCCTTTGGACATAATGAGACATTATTCCAAGTTTAGTAATGAATGTTTTTTGTGGAAACATACACAAAAAATAGTTCTTTTATACAAGAATCATATGAAAATAATTATGAATATAAAAATTTAAGATTTTTACCCAGTTGGGGAAAGATAATTATTTGAAATTAAAAACTAAAATAACTTCAAGGATATACCCAGTATGGTATTTAGGATCGACACAGCTAAACACCTTTGATATTATCAATATATTTAGTTTGGATAAAGAAACCTTTAGAAATAATGGTATGTCACAAATCTTTTGGAATCTTTTCAATAAGTGAGCATAAACTATTTCAAGGGAAAGCCAGTGGTAAAGATATTTCATAAGAAACCTTTATGTTATTAAGGAATGTAATAGTAAAGTATAAGGATGGTCAGAAGATATGATTTTCTTTGGATCGACATGATGAATAATATCTTGACCAAGCATTCATTAATCATGATAATGTAGCCTAGAGTAATTATTAAACACACATGACCCTATCTACATCACAACATTGATGCTAATAAGGAGGATCGATGAAGAGTATTACATGAAAACATTTATAAACAAAATGCAGTGTGGAGTAATTCTTAAACGCATATTTTATACATCAAAGTTATGATGTAAGTAGTATCAAGGTTACAACCTAAAGTAACTTCCATCATATTTCAAGTCATACTTTTCAAATAACGGAAGAATTACATAACTTATATGCCAACTAAAAATGAAAAATTGATATCATACTAGTTATAGTTTGATGGAAATCCATTTTTATAGGACATGTGTTAGATGCAAAGTGTTTGTTAAGATAAAAAAACCTGAATCAATATAAACACATGGTGCATCAATGTAATTATCCAAAAGAGTTTTTTAGGATATTATACAAATCTCTAAGATAGAAAAGTGGTATTCAAGTGATAGAATGCCATTCAGTAAAAAGGGTGTAAATCTATACTTGAGATAGTGGGAGAAAAATTGACTTGGATTTAGTCATTTCTCAAGATACACAAATGGTTGGAATAAGAACAAGATCCACAAGTAGATGTGGAATATGAATGTTCTAGAGACACATACTGCATAGGAAGGTTAAAAACCATGGAAATGGTTTTATATTCATCACATCAGGTGATAAATTGTTTATTAAGAATAATAATTCCTATAATTAATTAGTATATAGAAATTAGAAAAGATTTACATGATTAATAAAATCCAATACTAGATTCCATACATCAAAGTGAAAAGGGGCTTATAAATTGAATACTATGGCGGGTATTCAAGTGAATTGATACATGGGTGGTACAAGAGTAGTACCAATAAAGCTAGATTGGTTATACCAAGTTGGTATGCCTAAATCCATTATAATTTTAATTGTCATAGCTAATTTATAAGATCATTAAATTGGACATTGGATGTCAAGATCTTATTTCATGGAAGGTGCCTAAATGATGAAACCAAAAAGGGATGATGACATCATATGATGCCAATAAGGGTTCCAAGTTACTGAAATTTAGTTTTGGATTAAAATAAGCAACAAGATCTTAGAACATTCATTTGGAATGAATCTTTTCCATGAGTCTACTAAAGGTTAGTGGGAGCGCCATAGTTTTCCAAGACAAATATGTTTCGAAAAATATAGAAAATAAATATTGGTCTTATAGTTAGTTAAGACTAGGATAAAAATCATTATTCAGTGATTGACTTAAAGTAGCAACCTAATTTATAAGGAACAAGATCTACTGAGGTAGATATAATAGTTTCTTAGACCCAGTAAATCATACATAGAATGACATGGTATTGAAAAATAAAAGTTGTGACAATTAAAGTTATGAATTGTTTCCAATTTCATATGTCATAATCCCTCCAAGTTATCATGTTTGGAACATGGGAGGAGATTAAAGTTGTTATTTGAGTTCCATACGCTTTGGCGATGGATTAATGAAATATTCCATGATATGTACAAGAATTGATATTCCCAGGATATAATTTATAGTAGGAAAATATCAATTATATCAAGGAGCATTGCAATTTAACCAGTCCAAACTATCATATTGTACTTCATCAAGTACAAATGATATGTACCTAGTAAGAGGAGAAGAATGATACTAGTTATTGTGGGATATAAACTAGTCTTCCCTAGACCAATTTGATCTAGTATAATAGTTAGGCTAAGGTGATGAGTGAGTAAAGCTCATAAAATATAGTGGTAGTCGTACATATAAATACCAAGTCTTTTGTTGCTTCTAAGGCAGTTAAGAAGCAGTTATTAAATGAAACAATTTGTTCTAGTTCTTAGAATCGTACCTATTAAGTAAATTATTACCATAATATAAATTATGATATTATTAGTAGCCAAGATGTGAAGTTATGATAGTGCATAAAAGGGATATATTTGAATACCATCTTTTGAGTAGTTTTACTCAAATAGATGAGGTCACATATAGTAGAATAGCCACACGATGGAAAAGTGAAAGAACCAACACCTAAAGTCATTAAATAGTAGAAACATGATCTTAATCATATATATAGGTAATAAGCATGGTTATAAAGTTGTCTATAGTTCAAGTGGGATGTTGAAATAGTCGGTTCCCTAGACCCAACTATGCAGTACTTTTGGTGACCATATCATGTATACAGTTATCTATACATGATTTATTCATACCATAATATTGTATACTTTTCTGGATCCAATATTTAATAATAATGTCCTAGATTATTTGTTGTATCAAATGGTTATAGCAGTTCCCAAGATATAATGAGAACCTCGATATACAATGAAATTAATCTTAAACTAAGGTCCTATGGTCTAGATGCATCATAATGACTGGGAACAGTTGATGTTTTACTATCAGGTTCTAGGAGATCATAATAATTGATACTTCTTCTCATGATTTTCACACTTGGTGATCTCTAGTAGTGAGATCATGAGGACATACCTGCTAATAAGAAAACCACATGTTTCATGTGTCATTGGTTGTTCCTATCTATAGACACATGTTTTGGTCTCCCGAATTGATACCATTAACAATGTGTGCCATTTGATTGTGTACTTAGATTCAAGGGAAAACCATGATATTGAAATTGTGGTAAGGTAGCTGGTGTTGGGTGCATCAATGGTGGAATGAAATTGTTTGAATAGTAAAGAAAGGATTTGTCTCTTTCAGGTTATGAAAGTTGTATATCTCAAGCCCAGTTGATCAGGATGGTGCTACCTTCATAAGTATTTGTCCTAAGAAGTCGAAAGGTAAATCAAACTGGATAGATCAAAAAATAATAAATCAAGAAAAGGGTGATGACACAAGTGTGTGTCCTTCTTTATGAGATATTTAAAGGTGAAGAGATTATATTATATAGTCATTGTTTATAGGTTGGTAGTCATTGTTATGACTATACTTATCTATTTAGGGGACTTGATGGATTTCTAGACTCTTCTCTTGGTCTATGTATTTTATTCACTACTATCGAGATAAGGGCCTAGAGGGTCACACACAATATCATATTCAAGAATCCTCCCTATTCAGTTGAATAGGTATATTGGACATTGTGGGCCCCACCAAGGGGTCTGAGTGTTGTCCAGGGTATCAATCACCAAAGAAATAAATAAATTAATTATTATTCAAGTTATGAATAATGGGGATTGAATATATTTAAAGTATTTACAAGTTAAGTAAACATGAGAAAATATTATTCGAATGAATATTATTTTAATATTTAAGTTTCATTTAATATTAAGTGGGAATGACGAGTTGAGTTAAATGACTCAAGATTATAACATAATATATTTTATATATATTACAATATGTGATAAATTATTAATAATATTTTTGGAGTAGTTTAGTTCCTAATTTAGTGGACATTGAAATAAATGGGGTTTAGGGAACCCAATCGGGTATTTAGAAAATCCACTATAAATAGAGGAAGAGGCTCTCCCACCATGGACTATTCATGGAATTTTGGTCAGAGACTATCTCTACTCCTACTTCCTATAGAGAGAAATAGTCGATCAAAGAGCTCAAATCAAGATCTCCCTCAATTATCGAAGGAATCCCGATGTGGTGATTGTTGGGTCATCGAAGACATCTTCAGATCACTGCACTAAGACTCAGAATCCAATGATTGGTGCTCCCGTGGATTTTTAATGTGCATGTGGATGATATAGAGGGATCCTTCTATGGATCCTTCATGTAAAGATCACTGAGGATGAGTTTCTATTAACCGCACCTTTAGATATTTATAGGTATGTTTACAGTTTTATTTTTGTTCCTTTTGAATTTATTCAAGATCCTAAAACCATAATGGGGATCCAATCATCGGTAGCGACAAGTTTTTTCATCCCAAAGATTAAATTTTTTAAATTACCTGGCCCATCGACTTCTGTTGTGGGCCCCAATACCTTTAAAAACAAGATCCATATTTTGTGGATCTAACTTAGTTGACCCCCTTAATGACTTGTTTTCCCATTAATCTGACCCTAACATTAATTACACTCCTTCAAAATGTTGGATATACCTTTTATATTTATTTTGGAGTGACCCGTCGGTGAATATAAGTGCGTTGGATGCCCAAATTACATGGTAAGTACCCATTCTTGGTTGTTTTCATTTTATTTCTTCTTCTTCACTATCATGGATTCATGAATCTAATCCGTTGGGGATAGATTCATGTGGTGTGATGCCAATGATTTTGAGATATAATTTTAAGGAAAACAACATCTATGTATGTTTTAAGTAGTTCTAAGGAGTGTTTTTAGATGTTTGTGCCTTTCGTTTATTTTTACATTATTTGCGATGTAGGTGGCTTTAATATTAAATCCTATTAGATTAAACTTGAAGGATTTATTTTAAATTTATTTTATTTCTTTAATTTAATAGTAATATTGATGTGAAAATCTTGATGTAAACCCTCTTTAGGGTTGGTTTATGAAATTGTAGAGATTAATTGTTTCATGGAAAGTTTATTTTTTCATGATTTTAAAATATGGTATTATTTTGATTCATGGAAAAAAAATTGGAAATTTTTTTAGTAAAATAATTGCTTTATTGAAATGGATCAGTGTGGGTTTTTTATATATGGTTGGTGTGTATTCATGTGACTTTGGGATGGATAAGGGCAGGAATTTACCCTAGTAAAAATAATGGGATAGATAAGGGTATGAAGTTTTTCCAATCTAAATGGTTCACCAAGTGATGGATTGGTGAATGGATGACTCACCACTTGCGAGTATATGGAGGCCCAGGTTGCATGAATGTGTTTATGTGTGGAAATGACATGGGTATGCCAAAATGGAATTTGAGAAATGGTTTTAAATAATTGTTTGGTTTCTTTCCTTGAAAAATTGGTTGGTTCAGAAAATGGTTTGGATTTGATATAAACTATTTTAAATTGTTCTATATAAATATGATAACATTTTCTATCCTAGTGACATGAGTTTAGAGGTCATTGGGGAAAAACTACGAAGTTTTCTACTCACCCTATGCTTGGGCACTTTGGTGCATTTGAAAATATTGTATATCGAGAAACAAGTAAAGGAAAGGTATCTCGTTTTTCAGTAATGCATCATGATACCATAGGCATGGATTACTGAGTTGGATTTGGGATAATATTCAGAGTTTCTAAGTTGAAGTTTTTGGTGTCTTTGAGTTTTATTGGTTTTGTCTCCCATTTTGTACTCTGGTATTGTTCCTGGTTTCTATATTGTGCACTAATATAGTTTGGTATGGTTTTGTTTCTTTGAGTTGTATTTGGTACTCAAGAATCATATAATGGTTTTTATGGTGATGGTTATCTTGGTTTGGATGTTTTACTTTCAAATGGAAAATCATCCCCCAATTATTAATGAATGCCTTGATATTTATTTCTATCCTTTAGTGTCTTGGGAATGTAACCAAAGGCCAGTAACACTTCACACCTCTTCCCAAACCAGTGGGTGAGGGATGAGAAATTTCTGTACTTGTTTGGGTTCATTTACTAGGTTCTATATGATATAGATTATTTACTAGTGAAAATGACCTAAAGTTCAGGGAAATATTCTTGTTTTAATTAGTAGAGTATGAGTAGAAATTTATTAATGAATTTGAGTGGTTCTCCCCAAGCTAGGAGGACGTCCCAGGTGCTTGGGTGTTTTTCTACTAGAAACTGGGATGTTTACTATATGTTGGGAAATTACACAACATGAAAAAGAATTTCATGTCATGTTTGTGTGAAAGGTTTACACACTGTGTATTGGGTTCACATCGTGTAATGGAAAAAATGGGTTATCAATAAAAAGGAAACATGTTTTTTAGAGGTTTGATCCTTTGTGGAATATGTGATGTGTAAAGGGATTACACACCATTTAAATGTTACATACTATAGGTTTTAGGCACTGGTTGACTGATATAATTTTTATTCTACCTGTATCCTTTCCTCTCTTGACCCATAGACCACCCTATGTGATTTTGAGAGATTCTCTCCCTTCCTGACCACTTATTTTGGAAATCAATAATCAGGTTTATTAATGTGTTCCTCTCTATGTTATAATTCCTTCTAGTTATTCTATCCTTTGATCATGACTATTTTATTAGTTGTGGTTAGGTTTCATATTCATGACCAGATAGTGTTTTCTATTGATCCTTTACCATTTCTTATTACACCTTGTATTTCAAAGGGCGATCTTGTGGTTTCCAATAAAGATTATCAAAGATATCTCGGTTTATACCATTTTAGGTATATGTTTCTATACAATTGGTTAATTAAATGAATTTATTATCGTTCTTGGTAAAATCTTTTAGGTTGTTCATTTAATTGAAGTGATATGTGGTTATAAAGGATTTCTAGGAAAGGAAAATGTTTTAAAAAGGGTTTTTTCATTGAAAATGGATTTACTTGATTTAGAAATGGGTTTTCAAACACGAAATAGGATTTCCTTAGATTTGAGTTTGGTTTGGAAATGTTTTTTCATAATGGGAATCTTGGGAATCTTGGGTGCATCGGGAAATTGACACAGACAACCTTGGTTTGTGGGGAACCACTAGGAAGTAACCTTTTATATATCGATGGATTGTGGAAGGAATTGATATTGGTTGGATTTAGTTTTGTACTTTTTTAGGATCTTGAATGTATAGTATTGATTATTCCATAGTTTAGGGCCCAATATGAGGTGTTGTTTCATTTATGTTTGTTTATCATATGATTTTTTTTATCATGGATTGTTTCCCACATGTTTTTATATGAGGTTATGTCACATTGCTTCACATGATAGGTTATTTCATATATATGAATTTAGTTTCTTAGCTCTTCATGTGTGGATTAGATTTCCTATTTTATCACTTAGAATTTTCATATTCCTAGTTTGAAAATATGAAAGGCTTTTATGAAAAACCAAAGGGAAAATAATTTACAATTGGATTTTATATTTATGAAAATATTTTGTAAAACTATTTTTGTTTTAAATGCTAAAACTATTTAATTATTGATATTAGACTTTGTATTGACTTTGTGGTTATATACTACTATGATTTTTTATCACACCCAAGATTTTCCTTTACGTGGTAGATGTTATATTATAGGATATAGGTAAAGGGAAAGGGAATATTGTAGCATATCATCTTATCCTTTGGTCTTTTCCTTTTGTTTGGGTTGGTTTGTATGTGACTATTGGTCACATGGATGCTTGTTGGTATTTATTTATTCATAATTTTTGGTTTATTTTGCTTGTATTATATTTTATGGATTGGGTTGTATCCTTTTCTTTTTTCATAGTACCCTATTTGTAAGTCTTGTTTCATTATATTCAAGATTTGTTCTGTTTTATTTCTTCACCTCACTATGTGAAGGCCTGCTTGGGTGTATGGTATGGTTGATCCAAGTTGGTCTATTATAGGTGTTGATACCTTTGACGGTTAGTATAGTGGTTGTGTATGTACACTCTATGTACTGACCTTATCATTACATGTAGTCCCTTAAAAAGAGAATATTATTAGAATATAAAACAATAACTCATGAAAACTTACCTCATATAGAAGGTTGTCTAGAGTATTCATAGTAAGAATACTTAGTTTCTCATAGTAAGAATAAATCTAATTCATAGTAAGGTGTATATAAGGCTCATGATAGTTATGGAGAACCAATACATACCGTTGAATCTGGTGGGGTCAAGTGTAAAAAACCAACCTAGAGTACCATCTAAAGGATTATCCAAGACAATTTTCCACTAACCCAAAGAGCATTTCTATAAATCCCCAACCTTAAACATTAAATAATCTTGAGTTAAGTCAAGAATTCACATTGAGGATCTTTTCAGGTTTAGAGTTTTAGATAATTAGGCCATAACTATTACATTACATTTCAAAAATTACAAAGTGGACACTTCTACTCAGTTTCTATTTTTCTCATAAAATAAAAACTCTTAAGAAAAAGTAACATTTCTAGTTCTATGTTTTAGAAAACATGAATTTTTTTGGAGCCCGTCCTTGACCTTATTCATCTTTAAGTCATGCGAAAAACATTTCAAAACATGGTATGAGCATAAAAATATCAGTAAGGTTTTTAAAATAAGGAAAGGAAACATTAACCCATTAAAAAATACAAATCAATGAAACCATACCTTTTAATCATAACATACCTCATGATATCATAAGATTTAAGAATAACACAAAAAAATCAAAAATCATAAAGGTAACTTAAGGAATCCATATCATACTTACATTTTAACTATCATAGCTATGTAGGGAGTTACGTTGGAATAACCATCATAGTATATTCCCTAAATCTCTTAGGAGAAACATTAAAGTTTACCTCCATCACATTTCCCAATGCATTTGAGAGCTATCTTGGGATCACCCGCCCTAGGTTTATCATGGAACCACCTGTATACGTAAACAATTCCCAATAACCATAACATAATCATAACACATAACACAAGAATAAAAGGAAAGATACCATTTCCACATTCCAATCAGAATATATCATTTTAAGATATTGAAATAATCAATTATTTGTCAAAACCATTTTGAAAACCATTTAAAACATTTAATAAATAGTTTTTTGAATCAAAGTGTCCCATACAACTTTGAATGTTTTAAAGGAATTAACATTTTAAAACATTAAATTTCATATAAATAAATCATAAAAATTATTTTGAAAACATGGAAATTAATGAGAAATATTTATAAGAGTAAATCTTTAAAATATTTAAAATGATATTTTAGTTAAAGTGTTCTTAACCAAATGTGAGACGCTTGAATACAAATAATTGATGAATACAATTAATCAAATATTATAATATCATGAGAATAAAGAGATTCATGATATAATATGTCAAAAGATATTATATACAACATATAAAATTTAATTTGTGTATAATAACAAATAAGTTTCAATAGAATTTAAATTGAGACAATGTCCCTTGTGAAGATCATATCCTAAGATTAAGGAAAAATCAGTGACATAGTTATGTGTAACAAATAATAATTACCCAATATAATTTGATATTAAGTGTAAAACAATCATAGTTAATTAACACATATTCATATCATGACATAATCAATAAGTATAAGGTTAACCCAAAGAAATGAAATTGGGTTAAGAAGTTCTCTTACAGAAATTCCACAGCCTAACGGCGTTGCTTTAAAATTCAGAAGATGAGTTGATGAGAGATAAAATGGTCTCTCATCACATGGATATAAAATTTACAGCAATAAGGATATATAAGAACATATACCAACATAATAAAATGTAAATTTAAAAGACATAACATAAACCAAGTCTTTCATTATAAGAGGAGAGTGAAAGGTTCCCTTACCGATTTGGTAACTTACGAAACATACACCACATGAAAGAAGTATAATACAAAGAAGATGTAAATAGCCACAAATTAAATTATATTACACAATTAATACAATAATGGGGAGTAAATACACCACACGAAAGGACATAGTGGCAAATATATCATGAATCTCATAGGAATAAAAAGTGAGATGAAAACCCCTTACCTCAAGTCTGATTGGACCTGTATGTTCCCTATTCTTCATGAATAGTAAACTTAAGTTAATTTAAACTTCATTAATAAATTTTTTAGAATTTATTATTCCTTATATATCACTTATTACCTTTATATAATAGGTAGTTAATTATTTTAGTTCATATTAGACATTTTTTTGATGTTCAGAACTTGAGTTAAAAATAAACTTGTTATAATTACAAATTGTACATATGGTAAAAATTCCATTATTTCTAAAATTATATTCATTATCTATATATCATATAAATAATATATATTCCATATATGTGTATTTATAATATTCCATAACATTTGGACATAAGATATGAAATACGCCGTTCATGGAGACGGTAACCCATACGTACGCATGAACACTACTTTCATTTCTTTATCATTTTTAATGTAATGAGAAATAAATGATACATAGGTATATTATAATTATAGTATAATATATATTTTATATAAGTTACATAAGTTCATAAATTTCAACCTTTATATGTTCCATGTATAGCATGAATGAGTCATATCACTTTGAGGGGGTGATAGTCCGTACTTCCTCAAATGAAATTATCATATTTACGCATTATGGAAAGAATAAAGGTATGATGTATATGAAACATAAATAAGTATAGATATAATATAAATATAATATATATCACATATAAATACAGTTCCATCATAATGGACACCATAAGAGGTAGTAGGAGAAGATTTAACAATCATCGTTTCGTGATCCACTAGTTCACCGTCCACAGAAACAATATGTTCTTTACCCATTAGATGGAGGTGTGTGTAAGTGTAGTTCGAATACATCTCATAAAAACAACCTATTATATTTATTATACTGTTTTTGTTATAAAATAAATGAATAAAAATTTTTTAGGGGGTTGGAGTAGTAAAATAAAAGAAATGAACTTAAGAGAAGACATTACCTTTAAATCGGGTAACTCCCTTTGGTTTGAATCAAAAAGATTTCTTAAAGTGCCTTTTGCCTAAGGTAAGGCTTCTATGTGGAAGATAGGGATGTTGGGAGATTAATTTGGTACAGTTTTGATGAGTCAAATTGATTTATAGGTGTGAGTAATGGGTTAGAGGTGGTGGCTTTTTATAAGGGGGAGGAAGGGCTCTTTAGGAAAGTTTGAAAATATTATTTTATTATAAACTAAATTTCCGTTTAAAAAGGTCCCAGATTTATTAAATTCAAGGTTAATATGACTATTATTATAAATACTATCAACCAATAGGTTTTAGAAAAGTTTTGGTTTCATAGATAACCTTATCATTTAGATTTAACCCTTAGTTAACTAATTTGACTCTTACCATGTCTTCCTGTATATTCACTCTATAAAGTTAATATAGTTACTATAAAATGGAAATCAAACCAAAATTGGTTTATTAATGACATTTTAAACCTCATATAATTCATTTTTCTGAATATTAGATTTTTAGGATTATTTTATCATTTAATAAAAAATTAATTTTTTTAAAAACTCATTTATGTCAATTCATAAACTATTCATATCAAGACTTTTAAAAAACCTATAACAACTTTATTATTTCTAAAAACCATCATCAAATAAAAGATAAAAAGTAATTATTCTCCCTAAAATTCTTGGATTTAATAAAAAGTATCAAAATAAATTTATTTTAACAATTATAATATCATTTATTTGAATCCTTTATTAATGAAGCAATTACTGCATCATTATTATGTCATAATTAAATTTATTTATTTAATATCTAAAAATTATAAATAAAATAACATGATGTATGAAATATTTTTATATTTTAAATTAGTATTTATAGTCTAAGATATAACTTATATAACCCCATGTAAAAATTTATTTACTAAAATATATATATTTATGTCATTTTTGTCATTACTTTAAATTAATTAATATAAAGTGTCATTATCACTATGAAGTGGCTCCATGGGGTCCAAAAATCAACTCAAGGATGTCCAGGGTCGTACCTTTATCAACCAATAAGATTAGAAAACATTTTAGGGTAATTTTATATTATTATAATAATATTTTTTTAGCCTTATTTACCAGATTTACCCTTTAACCATGGTAAATAGAATATTTACTGAAGTAAATATTCATAATGTCTAAAAATAAAAGTTACCTATTTAGACAATTTGGACCTCCTAATTCTAAATGTGGAATCCATTTTTTAGAATTCAAAACACATAAGTGGTAGAAATTAATTTAAAATCAATTCTCGATGTCAAAACAAAAAGCGTGTTTTTAAGAAATAATAACTATCAAAAGATTGACATTTGTTTATGTCCAATTTCAAATTTAAATTACTTCCAAAGATCAAAATTGGATGAAATGGTAAGAAAATAATCTAATTAGACTTTAAAACCAATTAAAAATATAATCTATCCATATAAATAAATTATATTAAAAGGCAGTTTTAAATTAAAATACAGTATTTTGCATTATTCATTAAAAAGGGAACATTATCAGAAAAATACCAAGATTTCTTACAAAATAAATTTTGATGTCCCAATTATAAAGAAGAATTTTTTTAAATATAACATATAAAAGTTACAAAAACTATATTTAAAAAGGGTTTTCCATCAAAAGGCTGTAAAACAACCTTTTAAAGAATATTAGAGTATTTATGCTTAAAATTGGGATTTTTTCTTATTTTAAGTCTCTAAAATTTATTAGATAAATTTAAAAACATTTAAAAAACATATTTAATCATAATATGGTTAGTTTTGTTCATTCCCTCCAATACAATGACTATGTGTTAACTACCACTTAAAATAATAATATTATATTAATATTTTTTAGTATAACTCAACGTTGTGTGAAACATAAGTTTTCAAAGAATCCTATTGTTGCGTATTAGGTATGCTATCGAAAATAGCATCCCCTTTAAAGTAAAATTAATATTTAATTCAAAAATTTTAATAAATATGAAAATGTTATATTCTTTATTTACTTGGGATGTTACATCCTTCCCCCTTTTGGGAATTACATCCCCACAATTTTAAAATTGGGTCTGGAAACATCATTGAAAGTATCACATCGGAAAAAGATTAAATAAAAAATATCACTTTAAAAGAAAAAAATAGAAGTATAAAGGTCACCTCAGAGATCCCATACAAGGATTCCATGTAGGAAAACATGGATATGGAAGAGAAACACACCATCCAGGTCTGATGGAGAGTGGTAGAAAACATGATTAGGAGAAAGTTAACCACTAGAAAATCACAAACTTGTGATAGGTTAAACGATATTTGATTCCCCAATAGGAAAAGTTAACGGACAATGTTTTTGTTTTAAGTTACTTTTAATAAAGTTAGGGAATTTATTTATGAGCTTAACTAAAAACATAAGGAAATATAATTAATTTTTGAGTATAGTTTTATCCTTTAATAAATTTCTACCAAAATATTATCTTTTCTATAAACGATGAGAATTGAAGATGACTTCATCACATATGAAGTTCTAGAATCAACTTCTATATAATCACATAATCCACACAAGATGAACTATATATTTCCCTTATCTTTATACATTAACCAAAACCAAAAATGTTAGTAAGAGATCAGATAATCCCCAAAAAGGATAATCCTTTATAAAAAGAAAAACTACTCTTAATATCCAAAATTCAACAAACAATATACAAGGTTCAACAAATACCATTAAATAAAAAATTGTCCTTCAAATTATTCAAAATAATCCAAACTATGTTTTTAACCCAAAAATCAGAAGAATTTAATCACATAGTCTTCCACATTAAATCTTAACATTTATCTCTAAATAACATCAACTACTCTTAAATTCATATACTTAAAAGTAATTAACCTAATCACATATTATCTATGATAGGTTAATCATTTCCATAAATAAACCAAATCACCATATGTTGACAATAAGAACATAGATTCTTACAAAATAAAATTCCAACCATTACTTCAAAAAAGAAAAGAAAATTATTCCTTGAATAACATTTTCATATACCAAAATTCAAGGTTACACATACTATAAAAATTCTTCCAATGTAATCCCATCAGCAAAAGAGCCTTAATAATTTTAAGCATTTAATCATCCTAAAATCTACTATAACTATTGGATCCCTTATATGTTTTCTTCTTACTCATTAAAAGTTCTTCATGATCAATTAACCATTATTTTCCAACTTATCATGGAATTATTATTTCCTACAAACAAAATCACGGATCATATCATAATATTCAATAATGTCAAAAAATTACTTAAGAAATAATCCATACCTTTCATTGGTAATTTTAAGTTTCCTAATCCTCAATTGGAATGGCACTGGGTATTGGTAAACATATATTTGTATGATCCTGGTGATCCCATTCCCAAACCTTCTTCATAGGAAATCTGTTTGTATAATGACCATGCACACTATATTTAAAACATTCAATTGATATATCAGAAATAAATTCATTCCCTTTCCTAGATTAAATTGGATGCTTCCTTTTTTTATGGAAGGTTCTTGCTTTATGACCTTCATTTCCACATCTATAGCATCTTTTCGTCCATTTGCAGCATTTTCTTAGGTGTTTCTTTTCACATCATTGACACATAGGTTTTTGAATATACTTACCTTTATGATTATTACCTGAAATTCCATAGGGATTTGTTTCTCACATATACGATTCCTTATAAAAATCACCAGGGTTTAGGTGGTCAATCAATACTCTAGATAGTTGGTTTAGAATAACTATAAGCGTTCTCATTGTAGCTCCCATTTCATTTATTTTATCATTTAGAAAACTATCACAGTTTTCTTCACATCCACGGTTACTTTGGTGTCTTCTAGATCCAACCATTTACTAAAACTAAAAAGGTTAGTGTGAGTATAGCAGTAAAATTATCATATAATATCTTATGAGGAGGGTAAATACTAAGATAGACTTATTCATGTTATCTTAAACTCATTAAATTTATCTAAAATAACTCTGAATTTTTATAATATGCTAACCATTATGGTTATTTCACTTATGATTAAATAACACCATAACCTCTAAAGTTATCTAAACCGACCTCTGATACCAAATATAAGGCCCCAGCCTTAAACATTACATAATATTGAGTTAAGTCAAGAATTCACATTAAGGATCTTTTCAGGTTTAGAGTTTTAAAGAATTAGGCCATAACTATTACATTACATTTGAAAAATTAAAAAGTGGACACTTCTACTCAGTTTCCATTTTTTTCACAAAATAAAAACTCTTAAGAAAAAGTAACAATGCTAGTTCTATATTGTAGACAACATGACTTTTGCTGGATCCCATCCCTGACCCTATTCATCTTTAAGTACTTTAAAAACATTTCAAAACATGGGATGAGCATAAAAATATCAGTAAGGGTTATAAAATAATGAATGGAACCATTAACCCTTTAATAAATACCAATCAATGAAACCATACATTTCAATCATAACGTACCTCATGATATCATAATATTTATGAATAACACACAAAAATAAAAAATCATAAAGGTAACTTATTGAATCTATATCATACTTACATTTTAGCTATCATAGCTAAGTAGGGAGTTAAGTTGGCATACCCATCATAGTATATTCCTTAAATATCTTAGGAGAAACATTAACGTTTACCTCCGTCACATTTCCTAATTATTTGGAGAGCTATCTCAGGATCACCCGCACTAGGTTTATCACGGAACCACCCATATATGTAAACAATTCCCAATAAACATAACATAATAATTACACATAACACAAGCATAAAAGGAACGATAACAGTTCCATATTACAATCACAATATATCATTTCAAGATATTGACATAATCAATGCTTTGTAAAAACCATTTTCAAAACCATTTAAAACATTTAATAGAGTTTTTTGAATCAAAGTGTCCCATGGCACTTTGAAAATTTTAAAAGAATTAACATTTTAAAACATTAAAGTCCATACAAATAAATCCTCAAAACTATTTTTAAAACATGAACATTAATGAGAAATATTTAGAAGAATAAATCTTTAAAATATTTAAAAATGATATTTTAGTTAATGTGTTCCTAACCCAATGAGAGATGCTTGAATACAAGTAATTGATGAATAAAATTAATAAAATCTTATAATATCATGAGAATAAAG
Organism: Viscum album; assembly: GCA_963277665.1. Classification (NCBI taxonomy): domain Eukaryota; kingdom Viridiplantae; phylum Streptophyta; class Magnoliopsida; order Santalales; family Viscaceae; genus Viscum; species Viscum album. The sequence continues at coordinate 127,752,143 of OY728134.1, read as the reverse complement.
ATATTAATGATATAATATGTCAAAGGATAGTATATACAACATATTAAATTGAATTGGTGTATAGAAACAAATAAGTTTCAATGGAATTTAAATTGAGACAATGTCCCTTGCGAAGAACATATCCTTGGATTAATGAAAAATCAAAGAAATAATTATGTGTAAAAATTAATAATTCACCCAATATAAGTGATTATTAAGTGTAAAAAAATAAGATATATTTCACATATATTCACAACATGACATAATCAAGAATTATAAGCTTAACCCAAAGAATTTAAATTGGTTTAAGAAGTTCTCTTACAGAAATTCGACAGCCAAACGGAGTTGCCTTAAAATTCAGAAAATGAGTTGATGAGAGATAAAATGGTCTCTCATCACATGGATATAAAATTTAAAGAAATAAGGATATATAATAACGTATCCCAACACAAGAAAATGGAAATTTAAGATACATAACATAAAACAAGTCTTTGATTATAAGAGGAGAGTGAAAGGTTCCCTTACCGATTTGGTAACTTACGAAACATACACCACATGGAAGAAGGATCATACAATGAAGATTTAAATACCCAAAAATTAATACAATCATGGGAAGTACATACACCACACAAATGGAAATAGTGTCAAATATAGCATGAATCTCACAGGAATAAAAAGTGAGATGAAAACCCCTTACCTCAAGTCTGATTGGTCCTGTATGTTCCCTATTCTTCTTGAATAATAAACATAAGTTAATTTATAATTGATTAAGATCCTTTTTAGAATTTATTATTCCTTTTATATCACTTATTAACTTTCTATAATAGTTAATTAATTATTTGAGTTCATATCGGACATTTAGTCGATGTTTAGAACTTGAGTAAAAAATGAACTTGTTATAATTACAAATTGTAAATGTGGTAAAAATTACATTATATACATAATTATATTCCAGATTTATATATCATATATTTCATATATATTCATTATATCTATATTTATAATAGTTCATAACATTTGTCCATAAGAAATGAAATGCACCGTTCATGGAGACGGTAAGTCGTACGTACACATTAACGCTACTTTCATTTCTTTTTCATTTTTGAAGGAATGAAAACTAAATGATACATAGGTATATTATAATTAACTTATAATATATATTTTATATAAATTAAATAATTTCATAAATTCCATCTTTTATACGTTCCATGTATAGCATGAATGAGGCATGTCACTTTGAGAGGGCGGTAGTCCGCACTTCCTCAAATGAAATTATCGTATTTACACGTTATGGAAAGCATAAATGTATGTTGTATATGAAAAATACATAATTATAGAGATAAGATAAATATAATATATATCACATATAAATACAGTTCCATCATAATGGCCACCATAATAGGTGGTAGGAGAAGATTGAACAATCATTGTTTCGCGAGGCAGTGGTTTTCCATCCACATAAACAGTATGTTCTTTACCCATTAAATGGAGGTGTGAGTAAGTTTAGTTTGAATAATTATCATAAAAACAACCTAGTATATTTAATATACTGTTTTTTTATAAAATAAAGTAATAAATAGAGTTTATGTGGTTGGATAAATAAAATAGAAGAAAATAACTTAAGAGAAGACATTACCTTTAAATCGGGTAACTTCATTTTGGTTTAAATAAAAAAGCTTTATTGAAGTGACTTATGCCTAAGTTAAGGCTTTTAGGTGTAATATAGGGATGTAGGAATATTAATTGGGTAGAGTTTGGAAGATCCAATGGGATTTAGTGGTGTAAGTAATGGGTTAGAGGTGGTGGCTTTTTATAGGGGGAGGAGGGGCTCTTTAGGAAAGTCTGAAAATATTATTTTATTATAAACTAAATTTCGGTTTCAAAAGGCCCCTAATTTATTAAATTCTAAGATAAGATGACTATTATTCTAAATCCTCTCAACCAATTGGTTTTAGACAAGTTGTGGCTTCAAATTTAACCTTATCATTCAGCTTTAACTCTTAGTTAACTGATTTGTCTCTTACCATGTCTTCTTGTATATTCACTCTATAAAGATAATATAGTTACTATAAAATTCCAATAGAACCACAAGTGGTTCATTACTGAAATTTTCAACCTCATATAATTCATCTGGCCGAATCTTATATTTTTAGGATTATTATATCATTTAATAAAATATTAATTGTTTTAAAAACTCATTTATGTCAATTTATAAACTATTCATATCAAGACTTTTAAAAAACCAATAAAAACGATATTATTTCGAAAAACCATCATTAATTCAAAGATATAAAGTCATTATTGTCCCTAAAATTCTTGGATGTCATAAAAAATTTCAAAATAAATTTATTTTTACAATTATATTATCATTTATTTGAATCCTTTTTTAATGAAGCAATTGTTGCATCATTATTATGTCATAATTAAATTTATTTATTTAATGTAAAAAAATTATAAATAAAATACCATGATGTAGGAAATTTTTTTATATTTCAAATGAATATTTATAGTTAAAGAGATAACTTATATAACCCCATGTAAAAATTTATTTAAAAAAAGATATATGTTTATGTCATTTTTGACGTTACTTTAAATTAATTAATATAAAGTGTCATTATCACTCTAAAGCGGCTCCATGGGGTCCCAAAAAAGACCCAAGGATTCCCATGGTTAGAAATTTATCAAAAAATAGGATTACGACACATCTCAGGGTAATTTAATATTATTATAATAATATTTGTTTACCCTTATTTACCATATTTACCCTTTAACCATGATAAATAAAATATTTACTGAAGTAAATATTCATAATGTCTAAAAATAAAAGTTACCTATTTACACAATTTAGACCTCATTATTATAAATATAGAATCTATTTTTCCAAATTCAAAACATATAAGTGGCATAAATTAATTTAAAATTAATTATTGTCATCAAAACAAAAAGCGTGTTTTTAAGAAATAATAACTATCAAAAGATTGACATTAACGTTTACCTCCGTAACTTATGGAATCCATATAATACTTAAATTTTATATATAATAGCTATGTAGGGAGTTACATTGGAATAACAATCATAGTATATTCCCTAAATATCTTAGGAGAAACATTAACGTTTACCTCCGTCACATTTCCTAATGCATTGGAGAGTTATCTCGGGATCACCCACCCTAGGTTTATCATGGTACCACCCGTATACGTAAAAAATTCCAAATAACCAAAACATAATCATAACACATAACACAAGAATAAAAGGAAATAAAACATTTCCACATTCCAATCATAATATATCATTTCAAGATATTTACATAATCAATTCTTTGTCAAAACCATTTTCAAAACCATTCAAAACATTTAATAAAGAGTTTTTTTGAATCAAAGTGTCCCATACCACTTTGAAACTTTTAAAGTAATTAAAATTTTAAAAAATTAAATTCCATATAAATAAAACCTAAAACTATTTTGAAAACATGGAAATTAATGAGAAATATTTAGAAGAAAAAATCTTTAAAATATTTAAAATGATATTTTAGTTAAAGTGTTCCTAACAAAATGAGAGACGCCTGAATACATATAATTGATGAATAAAATTAATAAAAGATTATAATATAATGAGAATAAAGGTATTTGTGATATAATATGTCAATGTATAGTATATACAACATGTAAAATGGAATTGGTGTATAACAACTAATAAGTTTCAATGAAATTTAAATTGAGACAATGTCCCTTGAGAAGATCATATAATTAAATTAAGGAAAAATAAATGACATAAATATGTGTGAAAAATAATAATTCACCCAATATAAGTGGATATTAAATTTAATACAATAATATTTCATTCACACATATTCATATCATGACATAATCAAGAATTTGAAGCTTAACCCAAAGAAATGAAATTGGGTTAAGAAGTTATCTTACAGAAATTTGACAGCCTAACGACATTGCTTTAAAATTCCAAAAACGAGTTTATGAGAGATAAAATGGTCTCTCATCACATGGATATAAAATTTACAGAAATAAGGATATATAAGAACACATCCCAACATAAGAAAATGGAAATTTAAAAGACAAAACATAAAACAAATATTTTATTATAAGAGGAGAGTGAAAGGTTCCCTTACTAATTTAAAAACTTACGAAACACACACCACATTAAAGAAGGATCATACAATGAATATGTAAATACCCAAAAATTAAATTATATCACACAATTAATACAATAATGGGCAGTACATACACAAGAAAAAAGGAAATAGTGGCAAATATAGCATGAATCTCACAGGAATAAAAAGTGAGATGAAAACCCCTTACCTCAAGTCCGACTGGTCATGTATGTTTCTTGTTCTTCATGAATAGTAAAATTAAGTTAATTTATACTTAAATAATAACATTTTTCGAATTTTTTATTCCTTATATATCACTTATTACCTTTCTATAATAGTTAATTAATTATTTGAGTTCATATCGGACATTTTGTCGATGTTTAGAACTTGAGTATAAAATGAAGTTGTTATAATTACAAATTGTCCATATGGTCAAAATTGCATTATCTCCAGAATTATATTCATGATTTATATATCATATATATCATATATATTCTATATATGTGTATTTATAATAGTCCATAACATTTGTATATAAGAAATGAAATGCACCGTTCATGGAGACGGTAAGCCGTACGTATGCATGAACGATACTTTCATTTCTTTATCATTTTGAAAGGAATGAAAAATAAATGATACATATGTGTATTATAATTATATTATAATATATATTTTATATATGTTACATAATTTCATAAATTCCATTCTTTATATGTTCCATGTATAGCATGAATGAGTCATATCACTTTGAGGGGGCGGTAGTCCGCACTTCCTCAAATGAAATTATCGTATTTACGCATTATGAAAAGCATCAATGTATGATGTATATGAAAAATAAGTAAGTATAGATATAATATAAATATAATAAATATCACATATAAATATATTTCCATCATAATGGACACCATAAGAGGTGTTATGATAAGATTGAACAATCATTGTTTCGTGAGGCACTAGTTCACCGTCCAGAGAAACAATATGTTCTTTACCCCTTAGATGGAGGCGTGTGTAAGTGTAGTTTGAATAAATCTCATAAAAACAACCTATTATATTTATTATACTTTTGTGTTTATAAAATAAAGTAATAAAAAGTGTTTAGGGTGTTTTAGAAGTAAAATAAAATAAAAGAACTTAAGAGAAGATGTTACCTTTAAATCAGGTAACTCCCTTTGGTTTGAATCAAAAGGATTTCTTAAAGTGAATTCTGCCTAAGTTAAGGATTTTATGTGGAAGATATGGATGTAGAGAGATTAATTTGGAAGATTTTTTATGATCCAAGGGGCTTTATAGGTGTGAGTAATGGGTTTGAGGTGGTGGCTTTTTATAAGGGGGAGGAGGGGCCTTTTAGGAATGTTTGAAAATATTATTTTATTATAAACTAAAATTCGGTTTCAAAAGGTCCCAAATTTATTAAATTCAAAGATAAGATGACTATTATTCTAAATACTCTCACCCAATAGGGTTTAGATAAGTTTTGGTCTCAAATTTAACCTTATCATTTAGCTTTAACCCTTATTTAACTAATTTGACTCTTACCATGTCTTCTTTTATATTCACTCTATAAAGTTAATATAGTTACTATAAAATGAAAATAAAACCAAAAGTGGTTTATTAATTACATTTTAAACCTCATATAAGTCATTTTTCCTAAAATTAGATTTTTAGAATTATTTTATCATTTAATAAAATATTAATTGTTTTAAAAACTCATTTATGTCAATTCATAAACTATTCATATAAAGGCTTTTGAAAAACCTATAACAACTTTATTATTTCTAAAAACCATCATTAATTAAAAGATAACAAGTCATTATTGTCCCTAAAATTCTGTAATTTCATAAAAAGTTTCAAAATAAATTTATTTCAACAATTATATTATCATTTATTTGAATCCTTTATTAATGAAGCAATTATTTCATCATTATTATGTCATAATTAAATTTATTTATTTAATATCTAAAAATTATAAATAAAATACCATGATGTAGGAAATATTTTTATATTTTAAATGATTATTTATAGTATAATATATAATTTATATAACCCCATGTAAAAAATTATTTATTAAAAAATATATATTTATGTCATTTTTGTCATCACTTTAAATTAATTAATATAAAGTGTCATTATCACTCTGAAGTGGATCCATGTGGTCCCAAAATCAACTGAAGGATGACCATGCTCGTACTGGTATCAACCAATATTATTAGGAAACTTTTTAGGGTAATTTAATATTATTATAACAATATTTTTTTACCCTTATTTACCAGATTTATCCTTTAACCATGGTAAATAAAATATTTACTAAAGTAAATATTCCTAATGCCTAAAAATAAAATTTACCTATTTACAAAATTTGGACCCCCTGATTCCAAATATGGAATCCATTTTTTCAAATTCAAAAAACATAAGTGGTAGAAATTAATTTAAAATTAATTCTCATTGTCAAAACAAAAAGCATGTTTTTAAGAATAATAACTATCAAAAGATTGAAATTTGTTTATTTCCAATTTCAAAGTGAAATTACTTATGATGACCAAAATTGGATTAAATAGTAAAAAATAATCTAATCGCTCTTTAAAACTAACTAAGAAGATAGTCTAAGCATATAAATAAATTATATTGAAAGGTAGTTTTGAATTAAAATAATGTATTTTTCACTATTCATTAAAAATGAACATTATCATAAAAATTCCAAAATTTCATCCAAAGTAAATTCTGATGTCCCGATTCTAAAGAGTAATTTTATTTTTTCAAATAAAAAATTTAAATGTTAGAAAAACTATATTTAAAAAGGGTTCGCCATCAAACGGTGGTAAAAGAAACTTTTAAAGAATATTAGAGTATTTGTGCTTAAAAATTGGATTCTTTCTTATTTTAAGCCTCTAAAAATTATTGTATAAATGTAAAAAAATTTAAGAAACATATTTAATCATAATATGGTTAGTTTTTTTCATTCCCTCCAATTCAATGACTATGTGTTAAATACCACTTAAAATAATAATATTATATTAATATTTTTCAGTACAACTCAACGTTGTGTGCAACGTAAGTTTTCAAACAAACTCGTTGTTGCGTATCAAGTACACTATCGAACATAGAATCCATTTTAAAGTAAAATTAATATTTAACTCAAAAATTTTAATAAATATGAAAATGTTATATTCTTTATTTACTTGGGATATTACAGTTCCTGATCTCCATTGGTCAATAACTAGAACCTGGGAATCGATAAATATTCGTTGGGAATGATTTCAGCCACAAAATATTATAATAAACAACTTACATTATGGAAACATCATAAGATACATATATCATTATAATCATTTAATGGATAATGAGATGAATGAAATATGGAAATAAAATAATGTTTCCAAAAAATTATTTCTTGGTGGTCCATGACCACAAACCATATCCCAAGCTACATTCCCTTGGTAACCCTAGAACGAACCCACAAGTAAGGTGAAATAATGAGCACCTTATATAAGATCATAAAGGGATACAAACACCATACTGTACAAGCAGGGTGTGAGAAGCAGAGCTCGATATGATTCCACCAAAGATTCTATACAGTTACTTTATAAGGAAATTAAAATATTCCCAAAGAAGAGTTCAAAAAGAGGCTATAAAACATAGTTTTAAAAAAATAGTGTTATAAACATTTAGAAATCATTTATCAAACCAACATTTTAAAACATTCCATTTCACCCTTTAAAAAATGAATATTTTCATGACAATATTAGAAAACCATTCCCAAATCTAGATTCACTTCATAAAAGAAATGTAATAACATACACCCAATATCAAGAAATGTAAAAAGGTCAGCATAAATGAGTCAAGGTGCATAATATTAATAAAGATATCAATCAAGCAAGGAATATTTCGTGCTAAGTAGTGATAATGAGTGCTATAATGTGTAAAGTATAATGTATATGGGTGTCATGGGTAAAAATTAGGTATGATAGTGAGTACAACATAGACTATCTAATAAAAAATCATCATTGTTAATCATTTGTCTAACATCTAGTCTCACAGGTTTCAATAAAACCAGTTCCATGCACACCCACTTTTCAAGATACACATCCATTTCCAGAACCATTCACATTTTCTATGAATCCACTAGATGGGTTGTAATTATACTAATGAAGCATATATCTAGGTCATCCAATCTAACTATAAAGATTTCCATGGTTTGTCAAAATAAGAGAGTGAGATAATCAAATTACAAGTATCACATAGGGATCCTTATCAATACCAATCCTAGAAATGTGCCCTTAAATCACATCACACTCTCACCCACTGAGCTCCCATGAAGTAAATAATTGTTTTTTCAACACCCATAAATGTGAAGTATAAGAATAAATTAATTTACATTAAGGTATTATTACAAGAGAGGATCATAATAAAGTTCCAACTTGTCCTTATAAAATCATCAATTCAATTCAAAAATATTTATACAATTCAAAATTTAAAAGGGTAATCACACCTAGTTCTTTTCACAAAACATCATCATAATTCCAAAAAGGCCTTTAAAATAATAATTTCTTTCAAAGTAACCCATAAGTACACAAAGAATTTTTTACAATTTAAAAAGGTTTGAATACATTTCAAAACATGTGTTTACACCCTCTTTCTATGTGAATAAGTCACTTATTTCAAATAACCCAAGAAAACCCATTTCACAAAATTATGAGAGAGATCACGATCATATCAATTCAATTAATTCCATGTTCAATTTAAAGATAATAGGTTCAAATAATATTTTATAAGGAATTTCATGAACAATATTCATAGGACATGGGTTTTAAATTAAAAAACACATATCTATGAATTATTAAAAATAATTTAATTAATAGATGAAGGAAAATAATAGAAACACCTAATTGGAAAATATATAATCTAATCGAAATGGATCTGAGATGTATCGCCTTCGATGAAGATAACTAGATCTAGGAAGAGAGATCTTAATTGAAGTGAGAAGAGATCCTATATCCAAAATTCTACATCATCCATCCATGTCACAACGAAACACATGGCCATCATAACCTCTCAGAAAAAAGAATAAAAATAATAATAGGGATCAAATACCATGAATAAAATAACTCACTAGAGTAGGATCACTGCTTCGATCGAAACTTCGATCCACCAAGAGATGAGTCTGGGAGATTCAAAGTTCCTCTAGAGGTATTCCAAAATCCATAGGATCATATTATGATTGAGTGGGAGAATTTTAGGTTCAATTATGGGGTTTCATGATTTTAATTAAGATTTTTGGGGAATTAAATTACACTCACACAATTTTTTTGTTAGGTATAATGATAAGTATTAATCGTGCACCTAACCATGCACCACAAAGAGAGCCACTAGAAGATATGCATGGTTAGGCAGCACAATTAGTTTAGTCATGAAAAACTTGTGTGGACCCTTCTGGGATACTGGAAAAGGTAGCATGGTTTGGCTATATAGTTTGTATAACGGTGCACCAACCATGTGCCCCTACACGAGATATAGGAACATGTTTCATGGTTTGGATACATGGTTAGTTTAACCATGTTCCAGCTATGAAAATGCCTATAAACCAATAAAAAAATAAAAAATAATGCCAGAAATAACCGGTGAAGAGATCCAATCAAAAGATACTCACATTAGTGGGTCAAAACACCTAAAAGTAAGTAACAGGATGTTACAAACTCCCAACCATAAGGATTTCTATCCCCATAAAGCTTCCAGTATGAATGATAGAATAGGTTAACAAAAGAAATACTCACTAACTTATCTTGGAAGGTGGATGGTCCATATTCCAGCAGAGAGAATCGCCAAACTGGTAACAAAACCCACAAAATTCTAATATTAACAAAAAAATAACATCATATGACTCCAAACTATAGAGATATTGTAGGCCTAGAATTGGTCTCCCCACCATATAAAGATTCATGAAAATGGAGTAATACGAGAGAAGAACATCCCTTTGATACAAATAAGTGAATTCAACCACTATCTATGGAGAAAATCATAGGGGAGACTTATAAAATCTTATAATGGAATGGAACATCTAAAAAACTCCTGATTTCCATAAAAAACAATACTCTCATGGTCTATCTATGATCAAACATCTATAAGAATGGAAAAGGAATCGAAAGGATTTCTACCCTAGGTAAGTATTTTACAATGACCTATGATTTTCAACACCAAGACTAACCCATAAATGAGCTCACTAAACCAAATGCCATAACCTCTGGGTGCCTGTTCCATCAAGTAATCACATTTTTCTAGTTAACTGAGCATAATCCCAAGGTCTATCCAAGTTCAGTTAGAAAGAGCTCAAACATATGAGTCATTAGAAAATATTCTACTATACACTCACAATGGATATTGTAAAACATATCAAAATTAATCTCTAAATGTCAAGGAAACAACTATTTAACAACAAGAAAATAAAGTTTTTTCAAAAATTAAGGCTAAGAATTCAAGAGTGCACATCCAGAAGTCACAACCACAAAGGTCACAATAAAAGAAAACCATTATAAAATCATCAATCCCAAAATCAACCAAACCAAGTTCCACAAGATATCATTAAAAAGGATCCTAAAATAATCCATAACAAGGAAAATATCAATTAATTTCTACTCCAACATCGAAAAAAACAAGAAGGATCAACATCAACCACCACTAGCATCTGATAGATTCTCCCACTATATGAAAAGATTCACTGTAAGGCCCTTGGGTGGAGCCTTATTTTCTTATTGATTTTTTTGTTCCAAATTTAATAATTTGAATTCCTAACCAAAAAATTCCTTTTTATTCTACCAACTTATAGAACCTATTAAGGCCACCCAAACGACTACACCATTTATAAACTCTTAGAGATTTTAAACACAACCTCATAGGATGAAAAAGTGATCCACACTTAAAGAACATGACGTGCCTCTTCTTTCTATAAGAATACTATTCTTTATCAACCATTAATGAGGTATTCTTACCTCTATTATGTCTTCCTAGTTCTTCTTCAGCTAAAAAATCCATATCATGCATCTCCTAATAAGAAATCAACCAAGATGTAGTCATGGCGATTAAAAGTTATGGTCGAATACCATTTATAAAATAGATATCCTAACGAAATTCATTACCAAAAATCATAGGTATGGAACATATAAAACATGATATTATTTATCATACTCTGTAACTGATAGATCAGATTGAGCAAAACACAAGAACTCAATAACTTTCTCCTTCTTCACTTTCTTAGGTTACTACCATCAAATGAAGACCAACTTGAAGAATTCCCCAGACATTATTTTATACATACAAGATACTATCAAATCTTCACAACACTCATGGAAATGTCCCTCAAACAAAGAATTGATATACTGGACCTTTATAAAATATGGATTCATGAGATAATATAAGATCCCATCAAAGAATCATGGTTATCAAAACAAAAAAACATTTTCACATTTATAAGACATTAATATTTCCTTAACACAATCCATTTTTTAAAACCACTTTTTGTGTAAGTGGGAACCATAAAAGGAGAGTTACCACTAGTACATGCATACTTAAACCAAAACACATGCATTAAAAATTCAAAAATTCGACATAAAAATTTCAAAAAGAAAAATTCAAAAAAACCCATCATATCCACCTTGAACCACGAGTTAACCCACTTTGAACCATGCACCATCATCCACCATGATGGGTCACACCACTACCTTTCGTTAGTGACATCATCATTGCCTTCCTAACCACCGTAGAATAAATCTTCACCGTCAACATCGTCCAGACCATCGTCATCGTCACCGTCTGAACATCACATCTATCGCTAGAAATCATTTTTCCAAACCAAACTTTTCTTAGAACCCACTTTTTTTTATTGAAACATTCTCTCAAAGAACTCAATAAAAACTTTTTTTAATACATAATTTGGTTTTATAAAGGTATTTAAAATAATCAATAAGGAATTAAGGATGAAACAACCAAACAAAATCATGAAAAAACTACCTACATAACCCTCCTAACTAAACTCACACAAGTGAATCACCTAGAAGAAATTATATAAGTATCCAAATTTCGAAATAGGATAGAAATATGCATGGATTAGTAATATGGGATGGTAAACCACACAAAAACCTTACAATTATTCATGGATGGATTTCCATATTAGTCACATCGATTCTTTAAAGTTCAGAAGATCGTGTTAATATGGTGTTATTGTGGTCATCCTTCCACTCTACTTCCAAAACTCATAAGAGATTCTGAAAATAAAATATATCCTCTTTGGGAATCAAAATTATATTTTTCATAAGTAGAAAATAGCTCAAAAGAAATACTCAAGTACCCATATTCTTGGAAAATCAAGTCTCATCTTGAGGAGGTGGTGATAAAGAACCCACTCATGAACCACCTCTTGAGTCCCAAAACATTATTAATATATTTTATACAATGAATCACCCCAAATAACATAATGGTTTTTAAGGAGAAGTGATTCCTTTCATGGAATGACCTCCTCTGATAATATTTGTAATGAACCAACACAGAGTAGCATCTAAACTAGTATCTGAGCCAATTCGCCACTAACCCAAATATTGTTTTTGATCTCCAAGGGTTGATGATAAGCACCTAGGAATCAATAAATATTCATTGGGAATAATTTCAACCACAAAATATTACAATAAAAAAATTACACTATAGAAACATCATCAGATACATACATTAGTATAATCATATCATGTATAAGGAGATGATACAAAACTGGAAATAAAACAAAGATTTAAAAAATAGTCTCCTGGTGGTCTATGACCACCACCATATCCTAATTTACCTTCCCTTGGTCACCCTAGTACAAACCCACACGTAATGTGAAAGCACAATCACCTATTGTAAGATCATAAAGGAATGCAAACACCAAACAATATAAGTAGGGTGTGAGCTATAGAGATCATTAGGAACAAAATAGTCTATACAGTTAATTTATAAGGTAATTTAAATATTCTAAAAGAGTAGTAAAATAAAGAGAGTATGAATTATAGTTAAAAAAAATATAGTTTTAAAATTTTAAAAAGAAATTATGAAACCAAACCTATAAAATATGCCATTTAACCATTTAAAATATCAAAATTTTCTTGAATGTATTTGAAAACCACTTAAAAAGATAGAGTCACATCATAAAAGAAATTTAAGAACATTAACCTGATATCAAGTGATTTACAAAATCCAATATAATAGATTCAAGGTGCATCAAATAAATAAATAGATCAATTAAGAAAAGAAATTATGATGTCAAGTAGTGAAGATGAGAGCTGTCATGTATCTAGTATCATGCATATGGGTTTCATGGGTAAAACCTTGGTATGCTAGTGATTTCACCATATACCAGCTAATTATAAATCATCATGACTAATAGTTGGGATTACATATAGTCTCATAGGCCTCAATAAAACTAGTTCCACACACACCTACTTTCCTTGTCACATGTACATAGCGTGAACTTTTAATTTTCTCTACAAATCAAATAGATGAGGTGTGTGTCCACTAATGAAGCTTAAATCTAGGCCATCCTATCTAATTATCAAGGTTATAATGACTAGTAAAAAATGTTAGTGAGATAATCAAGTCATATGGACCGCATGGGGATCCTTATCAATATCAATCATGGGTGCATGACCTCAAATCACATCTCACTCTCATCTCTTGACTCCCCGCATGTAAATAACCCCCCCTTCCAACATAAATAAATGGTATGTACAAGAATTAATCAAGTAGATTGAGGGATTATTATAAGAGGATAATCATAAATTTTTAACAAGGACACCAAACATAATTAATTCAATTCCAAATCTTTTATACAATTCAATATTTAAAAGAGTAATCATACCTTCTTAATTTCACAAAACATCATCATAATTTTATGTGGGACTTTAAAACAACAATTTCTTTCAAAGGAACCCTAAAGAATAAAAAGGAAGTTTTATATTTAAAAAGGTTTGAATACATTTCAAAACATGGGTTTAAACATTATTTCCATGAAAATTAATCACTTATTTCAAATAACCTAAGAAAACTCATTTAAAAAAATGTTATATTATTTTAACGAGGTATCTTGGTAATTTCAAAAATTCAATCATTTGAAAATATTTATACTTTATAACATAGTTCAACTCATTTCAATCAAATAAATGCATTTCATTTTAGGAATAAAAACAAAAGTCAAAGCCCTCATTTTCACCAAATAGACCCTTAAAAGTTATTTGAAAATAAATCCAAACAAACATGGAATTTACCAATTCACAAAAATGTGAGAGAGATCAGGATAATATCCATTCAATTTATTTAATGTTCAATTTAAATAGAAAAGGGTGAAGGAATATATCATAAGAAATTACACAGAAAACATTCATAGAACATGTCTTATACATGAAAAAACATTTATCTATGAATTATCAATAAAAAATGAATTACAATATGAAAGAAAATCATAGAAACATCTACTTGTAAAATATGGAATCTGACCACAATAGATCCAAGATGTGTTACCTTCGATGGTAATCACCAGATATAGGAAGGGAAATATTGATTGAAGGAGAAGAGATCCTATATCCAAAATTATACATCAACCATCCATTGAACAATGAAACATAAGGACATCATAACCTCTATGTAGAAGGAATAAAGATAATAAGAGAGATCAAAGACCAAGAAGAAATGAAATAACTAGAATAAGATCATCGGTTTTACCAACACGTTGATACACTAAGGGATAAGGTTTGGGGAGAAAAAATTTCACTAAAGGTAACCCAAAGGAATAAATATGAGATTATGTTTGAGTAGGAGGAGTTTAGGTTTAATTAAGGGGTTCTGAGATTTTAATTAGGATTTTAGGCCATTAAATTCTGTTTCATGGCTTCCTAGGTTGGGTTACATGGTTATTACTATCCTAGCGCCTAACCATGCTCCCTAAACATATCCATTGGAAGAGATTCATGGTTAGGCCACATAGTTAGTTTAACTGTAACACTCTAAGATTTTAAAATAACATTATGCCGATATATTACATTTCACAGAACACTGAGATTAAATGAACTCCAAAATATAATTATTTGAACACTACTATAAGGACCCGACCTCATAACATTACATAATCGTGAATGAATTGAATAATTAACATAGAGGATCATTTCAGGTTTATAGTTTTAGATAATTAGGACATAACTATTATATCTCAAAAGATTACAAAGTAGACACTTCTACTAAGTTTACATAAAATAAAAAAACTTAAAAAGAAACATGTCTAGTTCCATGTTTTATATAGCATGTCTTTCCTTGATCCCATCCTTGAACCTATTCATCTCTAAGTCCTGTAGAGAACATTTCAAAAACTTGGGATGAGCATAAATATCTCAGTAAAGGATACACAAAGAAGGAAAACTGTTATTTTTTCAAAACATCAAGAAAACCATGAATACTTTATCAAAGTAATACTTTTCACATTTAAGAAGTAGTAAATACTCTTCATTGAATAAAAGATCATTACTTACCCTTTTGTAACCAAAATATTACCATAAAACCCATATAAAGAACACATTATATATAAAGGTAACTTGGGACATAAATGTACTTAAATGTAATAACCATACGGTCAACTTCCACACATATCACTAAATGGAATAGCCATACAGCCGACTTCCATACCCAATGCATTGGAGGTTATAACGTAACCACCCATCCTGGTATTAACGGCACCACCTTTCATATGGTTTATCATGTAACCACCCATCAAATGTCCAAGTACCATTATAAAATCATAACACATAAAACAATTATAAAGGAAAGAAAAAATTTCCACATTTCAAGCACAATATATCACATAAATATATTGACATAAAAAATCCATTATCAAAACCATTTTCAATACAAAAATACATAAAAGAGTATTTGGTATTTATTTACTTTTAAAAATATTACGGCTTGTTTAGGAAGACAAATATCAAATAATACTCGCGGCGGAGGAAAGGTCGTTGTCACCGCGTAAATTAAAAAACATACGTTTTGTCATTTAGTAAAATGCTTCATATATAAAATATTCTTTTTGAATAAAAGTATATGTCAAAGGGGTTTATACAGCGTATAAAATAAAGTCTTGTATTAGAACAAAATATTCCTCAATGAAAGGAGATTGAGACGAAGTCCCTTACAAAGTCGGTATCCTTAGATTAAGGATAAATCAATTACATAATTATGTGTGACAAATATAAATACACTCAATATAAGAGGATATTAAGTGTAAAACAATCAGAGTTCATCCACACATAATCATAGCACGTCATAATAAAGAATTAGAGGTTTAACCCAAATAATTGAAATCAGGTTAAGAAGTTCCCTTACAGAAATTTGATAGCCTAACGATGTCACTTTAAAATTCAGAAAATGGGTTGATGAGAGATAAAAAGGGTATCTCATAACGTGGACATAACATTTACAATAATATGGATATATAAGAACATATCCCAACATAAGAAGATGTAAATTAAAATACCTAACAAAAATAATTCTTTTAAAAAGAGGAGGGTGAAAGGTTCCCTTACCGATTTAGGTAACTTTCAAAACGTACACCCCATGAAATAAGGTTCATGCAATGAAGATTTAAATACCCATAAATTAAAGCATATTACACAAGGAATACAATCATGGGCAGTACATACACCACACAAAAGGAAATAGTGGCAAATGTAGCATGAATCTCACAGGAACAAAAAGTGAGATAAACACCCCATACCTCATTGTAATCAATCGATTCATATGACCAAAAGATAATAAACACAATATGAATCACAAAATACCATGAATATAAATAGAATCATGATAATATATGTCAAACAGAAGACCAAAATACACCACATTCAATAAATAAGTGGCGAACAATGGAAATCTCACGGAATTAAAAGTGAGATAAGATATCCCCTTACGAAAATTCGACATCCTAACGGCGCCACATAAAACTTCCAAAATTGGATTGAAGATATCAATTAGGGCCTCTAATAATATAAACATAAATAGTATAGTAATAGGAATATAGAAGAACATCCCCCAACATAAAAAAATAATCTTAAAAGAAGTAACATAAAAGAGAGTACTTAAAAAGAAAGAGAGAGGTTGGATCCCTTACCTCAAGTCCGACTTGCCTTGTTCGTTTCTTTATATTCCTGAATAATAAACTTTGGTCAATTTATAATTTCTTAAGGAACTCATTTAAATATTATTATTCAGTTCATATCACATATTATAATGTTATAATAATTGGTTAATAATGTGAGTTCATATCAGACGTTTTTGTCGATGTTCGGTACATGAGTCAAAATTGAACTTGTTGGAAAAGAATTTTCCATGAAGTTATAGGTACATCATCTCCAGAATATTATTAATGATTTAAATATCATATATATCCAGTATATATTTATTTTATACTATTCCATAACATTTTTAGATAAAAAATAAAATTCACCGTTCATGGAGACGGTAGGCCGTACGTACGCATGAACGCTACTTTCATTTATTTGTCATATTAATGGAATTAAAACTAAATAAAAGATATATATATTATAATTTCAGAATGATATCTATAATTTAGATGTATATATGACATATACATCCATTATATATATGTATTTATGATAGTACATAACATTTGGAGATAAGAAATGAAATGTACCATTCATGGAGATGGTAAGCCGTACGTACACATGAACGCTACTTTTGTTTCTATTTCATACTTTAATGGAATGAAAAAAATAATGATAGATAGGTATATTATAATTAAAGTATAATATAATATATAACATCATTAAATACACCATTTACACATCCCACATACGGTATTAACGATTCAAATCACTTTGAGGGGGCGGTAGTCCGCACTTCCAAAAAATGAAATTATCGCGTTTATCCATAATGGAAACCATAAAGGTATGCCATAAATGAAAAATACAGAATCATAAGGAAAACATAAAAATAATATATATCATATGTAAATAGAGTGACATCTTAATGGACACCATGAATGTTGTTAAAATAAGATTGAACAATCATCGTTTTGTGAGGCAGAAATTCACCGTCCACAGAAACAGTATGTTCTTTAACCATTAGACGGAGGTGTGTGTAAGTGTAGCTCGAATCCTTCTCATAAAAAATCCTAGTATATTGAATATACTATCTTTTTTACAAAATAATGGAATAAAAAGAGTTTATGGGGTTGGAGAAGCAAAATAAAACATAAGAACATTAGAGAAGACTTTACCTTTAAATCGGGTAACTCTTTTTGATTTGAGACCAAAGGCTTCCTTGGAAAGGATTATACCCAAAGTGAGGCTTCTAGGAGTAATATAGGGATGTGGAGAGATAAAATGAGCATAGGTTGGCCAAGAAAATTGATTTCGAGGTATTGGTAAGGAGGTAGAGGTGGATGCCTTTTATAAGAGGGAGGAGGGCCACTCTTGGAAAGTAAAGAAATGTTACTTTATATTTAAATGAGTTTCGGATTTTAAAGGTCCCACATTGATATATTTAAAGGATAAGGTGATAAGGGTTCGTAATATACTCATCCAATAGTTTTTGGACAAGTTTATATCTTAGAGTTTACATTATAATTTCATTTTATTTAAATTGTTCATTAATGAGGTAATCGCTGCCTCATCATGGTGTCATAAATAAATTAATTTATTTAATGTATAAAAATAATAAAAAAATACTATGATGTATTACATCTTTTTATATTTCAAATGAATATTTATAGTAAAAAATTTTACTTGTATAACCCCATGTAAAAATTGTTTTAGTAAAACAATACATGTTTGTGACATTTTTATTTTAACTTTAAATAAAAAGTTATTAATGTCATTTTCCTACCAAAGTGGCTCCATGGGGTCCCCAAGTTGACCCATATATTTTCATGGTCGGAAATAACTCATACAATAAGGGTAGGTCATGTGTCAAGGTCATTTCATATTATTATAACATTATCTTTACCTTAAATTACACTAATTACCTTTAATCGTGATTAATAAAACTTAAAAGTTACTATTAACCAAAAAATTATTTTAATCCCATTTAACCAAATTTTACATCCTAATTACAACCATATATGTTGGATTTTTTAAATTAAAAACACAGAAGTGGTAAAGTTTCATTGAAACAAAAAAATCAGTTTTTTAACTACCACTTAGTGGTTTCACTATTCATAAAAAATTGAAGTTTTTCAGAAAAATACCAAAAATTCACCCTAAGCTATATTTGATATTTCGAATTCAAAAATTATGTCTATTTTAAAAAATTCAAAACATATAAGTTGCATTAATTAATTTAATAATTAATTCCCACTGCCAAACAAATAGCGTGTTTTTAAGAAACAATATCTATTAAAATATTGACACTAGTCTAAGTCCAATTTCAATGTGAAATTAATTCCAATGACCACCATTGGATTAAATGGTAAAAATATATTATAATTGAATTTTAAAAGCAATTCAAAATATTATCTAATCATATAAATAAATTAGATTAAAAAGAAGTTTTGAATTAAAATACAACATTTTTCACTTATTCATTAAAAATGGACTTTATCAAAAAAATAACAAAAACCTACACAAAGTAAATTTTGATATCCCGATTCAAAATAATGTTTTTATTTGGTCCAATATAACATATAAAATTGTCAACAAGTGTATTTAAAAAGGGTTCACCATCAAAAGGTGGTTAAGCGACCTTTTAAAGAATATTAGAATATTTACGCATAAAATTGGATTCATTCACATTTAAAGACTCTAACATTTATTGGATAAAAGTAAAAATATTTGAAAAAAATATATAATAATTTTGTAGTTAGTTCTGTTCATTCCCTCTATTCCAACGTCTAGACATTATCTATCATTTAAAATAATATTTTTATATTATTAGAGTGCAACGTATGATTTCAAAGAAACTCGTTGTTGCGTATTGGGTACGCCATCGAGCATAGAGTTCCCTTTAAATTAATATTAACATTTTATTCAAAAATATGGATAAACATGAAAAATTAATATTCTTTATTTACCTTGGATGTTACATCCTTCCCCCCTTTTTGGAATTGCGTCCTCACAATTTTAAAATTTGGTCTTGGAAACTTCATTGAAAGTCCCACATCGGAACAAGAGTCAATAAAACTCTCACTTTAAAATAAAGAAAGAGAAGTAAAAAGGTCACCCGAGTTAACCCATACTAGGATTCCATGTAAGAAAACATGGATATGGAGGAGAAAACATTGGGTCATGTTCTGATGAAGAGTGATAGAAAACATGATTAGGAGAAAGTTAACCAAAAAAAAATCACAAACATGTGATGGGTTAAACGGTATTGGATTCCCCAGTAGGAAAATTAACAGACAATTTTTTTTTCAAGTTACTTTTCATTGAGGAATTTATTTATTAGATTAACTAAAACCTAAGGAAATGTACTTACTCGCCATGTTGACTTTCAGCTTTTACTAGATTTCTTACACAAACTCATATTTTCTCCAAAAGATGAGTATTTAAGAAGACTTGTTCACATTAAGAGTACTATAATCAACTTCTTGAGAATCACCTAATCTAAAAAAGAGAACTATATATTTCCCATGTCTTTATACCTTAAAAAAACCAAAAACAAAAAGGTTATTACAGGATCAGATAATCCCAAAATGGATAAAGTTTTTACAAAAAGAAAAACTACTCATAATCTCCAAAATTTGTCAAACAATACACAAAGTTCAACAAAGACCATTCAATAAACATGTATCCATCAAATTCTTCAAAGTAATCAAAACTAAGATTGAAACCCAAATCTCTAAAGGATTTAATCACATAGTATTCTAAGATAATTCTTAACATTTATCCCCATATAACATCAGCTTCTCTTAAAGTCTCGTATTGAAAAGTAATTAGCCTAATCACATATCCTTCATGATAGGTTAATCATTTCCATAGATAACCAAAAATAAACTAACTCTTAATTCATAAAATCATCTAACTAAAAAGAATTAGTCAAACTAACCAGGGACTTCACGTAGTTCAGTGGTAGGCGATAAATACCAGTCGCACTTTGGTTGTGGGTTTGATTCCCGCAGCTTTGTCCGACGCGACGGGTGGTCACACGGTCTGCGTGTTGTCCTTTTTCCAAAAATATATAATTCTTATAACATTCCCAAAAAAGAGATAAAATCTTCAAAAATAACCATAAAATAATTTAACCTCAATATTATCTCATGCCTTTCATATTCCATCATATCATGTAGTAACCCATAATTACCTCAAAGTAAGGATCATATAAACTCTAATGGTTACATTTATAATTATTACATGAACATCCACATCGAGTTGGTTCTCTCGTACACGATGCATTAGGGAACTCACCAAGATTCAAGTGGTTTATCATGACACTTAATAGTTAGTTTATAATAACCACAAGATTCCTCATTGAATCCCCCATTTCATCCAGTCTCTTAATCAGAGAACCACCACAGTTTCCTTCATACCCATTGTCACTTTGGTACCTACTAGATCCTTCCATTTACTAAAACCAAAAATTTTAGTGTGAGTATATCAACAAAATCATTATTTACTAAAGAGGAAGATAAACACTAAGATATACTAATCCAAGTTATCTAAAACTCATTCCAACTTTCAAAAATAACAATCACTCTATCTAATATAATAACCATTGTGGTTATACACAACTTGTCACTTATGCTTAAACAACAATCTAACCTCTAAAGTTATCCAAACTGACCTTTGATACAAACTATAAGGACCCGACCTTATAACATTACATAATCATGAATGGATTGAATAATTCACATAGAGGATCTTTTCAGGTTTAGAGTTTTAGAGAATTAGGACATAACTATTACATCTCAAAAGATTACAAAGTATACACTACTACTGAGTTTCCATAAAATAAAAACTTTTAAAAATAAACATGTCTAGTTCCATGTTTTAGATATCATGTCTTTCCTTGATCCCATCCTTGACCCTATTCATCTTTAAGTCCTGTGGAGAACATTTCAAAAACTTGGGATGAGCATAAAAATCCCAGTAAAGGATACACAAAGAAGGAAAACTGTTAGCTTTTCAAAACATCAAGAAAACCATGAATACTTTATCAAAGTAATACGTTTCACCTTTAATAAGTAGTAAATACTATTCAATGAATAAAAGATCATTACTTACCCTTTTGTAACCAAAATATTACCATAAAACCCATATAAAGAACACATAACATATAAAGGTAACTTGGGACATAAACATACTTAAATGGAATAATCATACGGTCAACTTCGACATGTATCACTAAATGGAATAGCCATACGACTGACATCCATTCCCAATGAATTGGAGTTTATAACGCAACCACTAGTCCTAGTATTCACAGCACCACCTGTCATATGGTTTATCATGTAACCACCCATCAAATGTCCAAGTACCATTATAAAATCATAACACATAAAAGAATTATAAAGGAAAGAAAACATTTACACATTTCAAGAACAATATATCACATAAATATATTGACATAAAAAATCCATTATAAAAACCATTTTCAATACCAAAATACATAAAAGAGTATTTTTTATTTATTTACTTTTAAAAATATTACGGCTTGTTGAGGAATCCAAAGATCAAATAATACTCACGGCGGCGGAAAGGTCGTTGTCACCACGTACATTAAAAAAACATCCATTTTTTCATTTAGTAAAAGGCTTCGTATATAAAATATTCCTTTTGAATAAAAGTATAAGTCAAAGGGGTTTATACAGCGTATAAAATAAAGTCTTTTATTAGAACAAAATATGTCTCAATGAAAGGAAATTGAGACGAAGTCCCTTACAAAGTCGGTATCCTAAGATTAAGGATAAATCAATTACATAATTATGTGTGAAAAATATAAATACACCCAATATAAGAATATATTAAGTGCAAAACAATAAAATTTCATCCACACATATTCATAGCATGTCATAATCAAGAAGTAGAGGTTTAACCCAAAGAATTGAAATCAGGTTAAGAAGTTCCCTTACAGAAATTCGACAACCTAACGACGTCACTTTAAAATTCAGAAAATGAGTTTATGAGAGATAAAAAGGGTATCTCATCATGTGGAAATAACATTTACAACAATATGGATATATAAGAACATATCCCAACATAAGAATATGTAAATTAAAATACCTAACAAAAAGAAGTCTTTTAAAAAGAGGAGGGTGAAAGGTTCCCTTACCGATTTGGGTAACTTTCGAAACATACACCCCACGAAATAAGGGTCATAAAATGAAGATCTAAATACCCATAAATTAAATTATATTACACAAATAATACAATCAGGGGCAGTACATACACCACAAAAAAGGAAATAGTGGAAAATTTAGCATGAATCTCACGGGAACAAAAAGTGAGATAAAAACCCCATACCTCATTGTAATCAATCGAGTCATATGACCAAAAGATAATAAACACAATATGAATCATATAATACCATGAATATAAATATAATAATGATAATATATGTAAAACGGAAGAACCAAATAAACCACATTCAATAAATAAGTGGCGAACAATGGAAATCTCACAGAATTAAAAGTGAGATAAGATATCCCCTTACGAAAATTCGGCAGCCCAACGACGCCACATAAAACATCCAAAAATGGATTGAAGATATCAATTAGGTACTCTAATAATATTAACATAAAAAGTAAAGTAAGAGGAATATATAAGAACATCCCCCAACATAAAAAAGATAATCTTAAAAGAAGTGACATAAAAGAGAGTACTTAAAAAGAAAGAGAGAGGTTGGATCCCTTACCTCAAGTCCGACATGCCTTGTTCGTTTCTTTATATTCCTGAAAAATAGACATTGGTCAATTTATAATTGCTTAATGACCTAATTTAAATATTGTTATTCAGTTACTATCACATATTATAATGTTATAATAATTGGTTAATAATGTGAGTTCATATCAGACGTTTTTGTCGATGTTCGGTACATGATTCAAAATTGAACTTGTTGGAAAATAATTTTCCATGAAGTTATAGGTACATCATCTCCCGAATATTATTAATGATTAAAATATCATATATATCCATTATATATTCATTTTATACTATTCCATAATATTTGGAGATAAAAAATGAAATGCACCGTTCATGGAGACGGTAGGCCGTACGTACGCATGAATGCTACTTTCATTTCTTTGTCATATTAATGGAATTAAAACTAAATGAGAGATATATATATTATAATTCCAGAATTATATCCATAATTTATATGTAATATATGACATATACATCCATTATATATATGTACTTATGATAGTACATAACATTTGGAGATAAGAAATGAAATGTACCGTTCATGGAGACGGTAAGTTGTACGTACGCATGAACGCTACTTTCATTTCTATTTCATACTTTAATGGAATGAAAATAATAATAATACATAGGTATATTATAATTAAAGTATAATACAATATATAAAATCATTAAATCCATCCTTTATACATCCCACATATGGTATTAATGACTCAAATCACTTTGAGGGGGCGGTAGTCCGCACTTCCAAAAAATAAAATTATCGCGTTTATCCATAATGGAAACCATAAAGGTATGCAATAAATAAGAAATACAGAATCATAAGAAAAACATAAAAATAATATATATCATATATAAATAGAGTGAAATCTTAATGGCCACTATGAAAGGTGTTAAAATAATATTGAACAATCATTGTTTCATGAGGCAGAAATTCGCCGTCCACAGAAACAGTATGTTCTTTAACCATTAGACGGAGGTGTGTGTAAGTGTAGCTCGAATACTTCTCATAAAAACATCCTAGTATATTTAAGATAATTGAGTTGTTACAAAAGAAAGTAATAAAAAGAGTTTATGGGGTTGTAGAAGCAAAATAAAACATAAGAACATTAGAGAAGACTTTACCTTTAAATCGGGTAACTCTTTTTTATTTGAGCCCAAAGGCTTCCTTGGAAAGGATTCTTCCCAAAAATAGGCTTATAGGAGTAATATAGGGATGTGGAGAGACAAAATGAGCAGAGGTTGGCCGATCCAATGGCTTGAGAGGTGTTGGTAAGGAGGTAGAGGTGGGGGCCTTTTATAAGAGGGAGGAGGGGCACTCTTGGAAAGTGAAGAAATGTTACTTTATATTAAAATGAGTTTCAGATTTTAAAGATCCCACATTGATATATTTATAGGATAACTTGATAAGGGTTCTAAATATACTCATACAATAGTTTTTGGACAAGTTTAAGTCTTAGATTTTACATTATCTTTTCATTTTATTTAAATCATTCATTAATGAGGTAATCGCTGCATCATCATGGGGTCATAAATAAATTAATTTATTTAATGTATAAAAATTATAAAAAAAATACTATGATATATGAAATATGTTTATATTTCCAATTAATATTTATAGTAAAAAATATTACTTGTATAACACCATGTAATAATTGTTTTAGTAAAATAATACATGTTTGTGACATTTTAATTTTAACTTTAATAAAAAAGTTATTAATGTCATTTTCCTACCAAAGTGGATCCATGGGGTCCCCAAGTTGAACCATGGATTTTCTGGGTCGGCCATGACTCATCTAATAAGGGTAGTACATGTGTCAAGGTCATTTAATATTATTATAACATTATCTTTACCTTAAATTACACTAATTACCTTTAATCGCGATTAATAAAACTTAAAAGTTACTATGCACCAAAAAATTATTTTAATCCCATTGAACCACATTTTACATCATAATTACAACCATGTATGTCGGATTTTTGAAATTGAAAACACAAAAGTGGTAATGTTTCATTTAAATGAAAAAAAATCTGTTTTTTAACTACCACTTAGTGGTTTCACTATTCATCAAAAATTGAAGTTTTTCAGAAAAATACAAAAAATTCACCCTAAGCTATATTTGATATTCCGAATTCAAAAATAATGTCTATTTTGTAAAATTCAAAACCTATAAGTTTCATTAATTAATTTAATAATTAATTCCCGTTGTCAAAACAAATAGCGTGTTTTTAAGAAACAATATCTATTAAAATATTGACACTAGTCTAAGTCCAATTTCAAAGTGAAATTAATTCAAATGACCACCATTGGATTAAATAGTAAAAATATATTATAATTAAATTTTAAAACCAATTAAAAAGATGATCTAATCATATAAATAAATTAGATTAAAAAGAAGTTTTGAATTAAAATACAACATTTTTCACTTATTCATTAAAAATGGACTTTATCAAAAAAATAACAAAAACCTACACAAAGTAAATTTTGATATCCCGATTCTAAAGAAGGATTTTATTTGGTCCAATATAACATATAAAATTTTCAACAAGTTTATTTAAAATGGGTTCACCATCAAAAGGCAGTTAATCGACCTTTTAAAGAATATTATAATATTTACGCATAAAATTGGATTCATTCGCATTTTAAGCCTCTAACATTTATTGGATAAAAGTAAAAATATTTGACAAACATATATAATAATTTTTTAGATAGTTCTGTTCATTCCCGCTATTCTAATGGCTAGACGTTATCTATCATCTAATATAATATTATTATATTATTAGAGTGAAAAAGTAATATTCTTTATTTACCTGGGATGTTACAAAAACCATTAGAAAATATCCATTAAATTGGTGGGTGTAAATAATATTAAATATATTATAAAATACATATTAATTTCATAGTCAATAAAAATTTAATTATGCTTAGTAAAAGAATACATAATTTTTAAATTCATTTTATTCTTCAAATACATGTTTGTTTTCCAAAAAGTGATTTTTTTCAATTTCCATGAGAAAATAAGTATAATTATTTTTTACACATTTATAAAATATATTTTATAAAAAAATTCATTATTTTACTCGTAAAATCAAAATTATCTTAGGGTAATGTTTTGGGAATTTTCTAGAAAATTTGATTTTGGGGTTAAAAACTGAAAATATTGTTTTTATGAAATACCATAAATCTTATGAAATAATTATTATACGGTTATTATTCAATATTTATTAACCATTATTCTAAACCAAAATTTATTTGTGGAATTGAATAATACATAAGGTATTATATTTAGAAACACATGCTTATGAATTTTGAAAACCACGATTTTAACCTAAAACAATGTTTTTACGAGTTATAAACATAGCATCTTTAGAATTGATTTTAATAAATTTTACAAATTAAATAAATTATAATTTATTAAATATTTGTAATTAAGATATAAAAATTAGGTTATAAGGTCATTTTTATTTTTAGGTATAAAAAATTTTCTATGGTAAAAAAAAGGTTTATCGCGGTATAAGTAAAATAATGCAGCGAGTTAGAGTTAAAATGTAAAAGCTTAGAAGACCTAAAAACTAAAAAATTAAATGGGTGGTTTATTTGATTCTAGAAATTAAACTTCCATTAAAATTTTTATTTTGATTATAATTCATTGGAATTAATTCCACCCAAATGTGGTTGGATTTAAATATAAAAGAATCACTATTTAATCACTTAAAACCGCCCCTCCTCATGTATAAATACCATACCCTTTCTCCTCAAATTTCATTAATATATTAAAATATCTTCAAAAAAATATCTTCCACACTATTTCATATCCATGTTCTTATTTTATCACCAAAAGGCCAATTCAAAGTTCCTTAAGGGGTCCTTCAAGGAGGTTATATTCAAGAGATAACTTTCTGAAACAACCTCTCTTAATTTCTTTTCTTTTTATACCTTCTCTTAACCTCCTTCATCCATAAAGGAAAAATAAATCCAGTATCATGTATATAATTGAATTTTATATTTCTAATTTAATATATTATATGCACCCCTTTTATTACCTCCTTATTTTTAAATAAATGAAACCATTGTTCAAATTATGGCGGTTACCTGTCTCCGTGGATAATGATTTTTGATTTTCCATTACTTCCTTTAAGGATGGTCATAAAAGTGTAATTATAGTTAAATAATATTTTATTAATTTTATAATAACCTATTTAATTGTATTGATCTAATATATATACATAATATTAAATAATACAAAACTAGTTCATAATGGTCAGAAAAACCGCCAAATTTAACTAAACATTTATCATTTACATTTTATCAAATGAATGATCATCATGTTAGAAATAAAAAGTATACATGGGAACATTTAATATTTTTTAAGCGCATAAATACCAATTAATTTAAATTTTGTAATTTTATTTCTATTTGATAAGAAAATCTATAATTATACACAAGTGAACCAACCATGAAACCATGAAACAAACGCACCAAAAACATTGAAAATAATAAATATTATTAATAAAAGGGTGGTAATATGTTATAAAAGTATCATATATGGTATTATAAATATTAATATGATTCTATAACTAATTAATAACATTATTTAAACCTTTATATAATAATTTAATGTATGAAATACTAAAGGGAAGTATGGGGTAAGGGTTTCTCATCTCACCTTTTCTTCTGTGAGATATATGCCTTATTCACCACTTATTTTCTATGTGTAGTGTATATAATATCCTTTGATATATAATATCATTAATATCATTATCTTTATGTTATTAAATGTTCCATTTGATAATTATTACTTTATGGTCCCTACAATTCAACTGATTAAAAAGTGGTAAGGAAATTCGTAACCTAATTTCCATTATTTGGGTTAAACTTCTACTTCCTTGATTATTTTGTAATAATATTATTTTTGAAATGAATTTTGAATATATTATGTTGTATTTACACTTTTTTATGTGGCCTTATAGTGAATACATGTATTTAACTTATTTGATTAATTACCACTTCAATAATATGATATTTATAATGGAATTTCTTTTAAAAAAATTATATTTTTAAAGTTTCCCTTAAAACTATATTTTTCTTACTTGTCCATGTTTATAAAAAAATATTTTCAAAAATATTTTTAATATTCACGTATTATTTTTTAATGTAATTTTTACTAATTTTTGACATTTAATTTTTTTTGAAATTTATATTTTTTTCTTTTTTTAAAAAAGGTTTATTGAGACTTTTCTAAGAAAAAATGAAAGGAATGTTCTTTTAACTTATATTAAATGAGATAATTTTCCTACCATCATGACATATTAATGTTTTTAATATTACTTTATAAGTTTACATTGTTATTTTCAAACAAAATATTTTCTTTTATAATTGTGAAGAATTTTAAAAATAAGTGTTTCAAATTGAAATGGTTATTTTCCTCAAGAATTTTTCAATAATCACATTTAATTTATTTTTATTTGTGTCAACCTAATTTATTTAATATTAATATTAATTGAGTTTGATCTATTATAATACCAAATTAAATATTTTATTAAATGTTTTATGATCAGTTTGATTGGGGATGTATTATTTTGATACCATTAACTATATTTCTCTAGATGGATTGTGATTATGTTCACTGGATAGGGAAAGTTATTTACATTTTATATTATAGTTTTAATATAAATGTATATGTTAATTATGAATCACCCATTTCATAATATGAATTCGTTGGACTTAGTAAGTGTCGTGAAGGTCCCACTATAGCCTCTCCATGCATTGGTAAGTCTCATAGGATAAACCAGATTAGGTTTTGGCTAAGGCCTTACCCATTTAATTTTATAAGTCTTAGCCAAGGCATTGAATTTAAGATTTAAATGTCTATAATTATGAATTATATCATTATGAGATTATTTATTGATTTTCATGTTATTATTCAATTAGTAGAATATCCATGGTTATGTTTTTTAGATTATTTGATTATTTATATGGAATTATTTGATTATCTTTTATTCCGACCATATTATGGTCAAGTTATTGATTAAATAAAATGTGTTTCAATTATTTAACTTGATATATATTTTTATACCTTATTTATTCATAGCATTCACTATACACTTACCCTTACTGAGAATTTGAGCTCACCCATTTGTAATGTTTTATTTTTCCCTATGATACTGGGGAGTGTTTTATGATCAATTATGTAGGGTTGTTCTAAGGAGATAATTTCATTCTCAAAGAAAATAATTTATTTAATTTATGTTTTAAATGTAATTTGAATTTCATTCATGTATTTGTATATCCAATACTACTAAACTATTCTATCCTTAAGGACGAGATTCCTTTTATCTTATGCCAATGTAATAAAGTAACCACCGAATCTAGGCAACTGGGGTTAGGGTCTTTACAATTTGTATCATAGAAAGCTTAGTGAAACCATGTGAACTATATTTAAAAAAATATTAGATAATTAAACCCTATGATATAATTTTAAAATATATCCAAATAAACTAAGCCTATGATTTAGAGATTATTTATACCTAAATTTTCAATTAACGTTAAGTGTATCACTATTTTTGAGATTATAAATTATGTTTCATAATGATTTAATCTAATATAGTGTATTAAATCATTTAGAAATTTAATCTAATATAAGTAATGTGAATCACATTAATGAATGTTATCTAAAGAGTAATAATAATTGTTTTTTATATGGGATTAAACGAATATTTCAAAGGGAACATGTCTCCCAAACATTCTTATCATATGAGGACATAGTATCATGTGTTAAAAAGAAGGAGAAATAATTATTTATATATTGTGGTTTCAAAGGGAAGACAGTGAAGGAGAGGATACATGGGAAAGTATGGATAAAGGGAGTAAGGGAAATATGTATTTTCCAACATGTTATAATTCTAGAAGGAAACAACTTGGTATATTATTAAATAGAAAATGAATTTTATTCATGTATGGAGAAAAAGGATACCATGATCATGATTTAAATGACAAGAAATAATTTTTCTAATGTGAAATACTTACACTATAAGGATATGGGGAACTATGATAATGAATTCTGAAATCATCAATGAAATATACCTTAGGGATCAAGGTTAAGGTTATGATATTGATATAAACAAAGTGGAATGATTATTTTACTTGTGTTTTTGGGTCCAAGAAATATGTTGTATGAAGTTATTGTTATAGGCATTGTACTATATTAATTTGTTCTTTAAGTATTTGAGAGAACATATTGAAAGGTAACAATGACTAGGAAAAGTGATTCAATGGAAAGTTGATCTTTTTGGGAAACATATGTTTGACAGAATGATAACCCTTAATATGTTCCTTATGTTTAGATAATAATGTTGGGATTAATATATGATATATTTTGGATACGATTAATGATTTTTTGAAAAAGAGGTTTATACTACCGTTGATGGAGTTTACAATATTTTTGAATTTAAGGAAAATATACAATAATCGATGTTTTACTTAATAAATAAGGAAGAGTTCTTGTTTTCAATAAGGTTTTATGGTAATTTATATTATTACTGGGTTTCAAGAGAATAAATGATGAAGGTATTCACATGTTTGTTATGTTTTTATTAAGATATACTTTATGTTGTCTGAGATATTAATGGTAAGTTAATTTTGGAAATTTTGTAACCTTTTCTCTATAGTTTTCGATCTTGATCTTTTGTAAGGTTCATATGTTTAACCATTTATGAAATGGTTTAAACATTGGATGAGTTTTAAATATTAAGGTGTTTATGCATATTGGATAACTTGTGAAAACCATAATGGTTTTGGAAAATAGTTTGAGATAGATGGAATAAATTTTTTATCTTTAGGGATCTTATGATCCATTAAAAGTGAATTTTTTTCTTCAAGCCTAAAAAATAATTGTTGGATATTAATATCATGTAGTAAGGGATGAAATTACAATGGACTTTTTCACTGGATTACCAAAGACTCCTAGAAATAATGATGCAATATGGGTTATTATATTTTTTGGAATGAAAAATTAAACATATGAGATAACCTTTGAGGTTAATTTTTTTTAATATTTAATATACTATGTCTATTTATGGAAATATTTTATGGGTTATATTAATGTAATTTTTGAAAAATGAAAACCCTTAGGTTTGGTGAAAACATGTCACATTTAGAAAGTCCATGAGGCTTGAACCCACAACCGAAGGGTGACAAAGGTGTTTCACCTACCACTGTCCTACGTGATGTCCTGGTTGGAATAAAATAGTTTTATTTATTGAAATGGTATGATATATAAAGTATAAATAGATTTTTGGAACCTTATATGATTAATATAACTATAATATTTTGTAATTTTTTGAATTTTAGAGAAAAATATGTGTTTGTGGTGGAAATTATTAATGGATGAAACTATAACTATCAATTATGTATATTTCCTTATGTAATTACTCTAGTATGTAAGTGAATTCCTCCACTCTAGGAAAATTATTATGAAAAAAAATTTATTCATATAATTTTATTATTGAGAACTCAATGGCCTTTTAACCAATCACAAATTTATGGTTTTGTGATGGTAAACTTTCAAATGGACATGTTCTCTATCACTCTCAATTAGAACTTGATAGTTATATTTATTTTCCATTTCAATGTTTTCACTTCCCACTAATGTTCTCTTATTTAGAAACCTAGTTTTGTAGAGATAGTTTAATTTTCATTTCCCTCTTTTTAATATGGATTTTTATTAACCCTTCTTACGATGTGGATTTCCCACAAAGTAATTTTAAAATATCCACCTTTTATTTCAAAGTGAAATTTTGAATTGCAAGGTTGAAAATTATTTAAGGAGGGGAGAATGTAACACCTTGAGATTTTATAATAATACTATGTCTCATAGATTATATTTCATAGAACAACAAGTTTAAACGAACTCCAAAATATCATTCTTTTAATAAAACCGTTATAAAATAGAAATTAAATTGGAGGGTGTGAATAATATTAACTATATTATAAAATAAATATGAATTTCATATTTAATAAAAATTTAATTATTCTTAGGAAATTAACACACAATTTTTAAATTCATTTTATTCTTCAAATATATGTTTTCTTCAAAGAGCATTTTTTTATCAATTTCCATAAGAAAATAAATATAACTATTTTTTTAAATTTTTATAAAATATAGTTTAAAAAATAAATTTTATTTTTTAATTCATCATATTAGAATTATATTAGGGTAACTGTTTTGGGAATTTTCTAAAAAAGTTGATTTTTGGGTTAAAAAGTGAAAATATTGTTTTTATGAAATACCATAACTCTTATGAAATAATTACTATATTATCACAATTTCATATTTATAGACCATTATTCTTGATAAAAATCTATTTATGAATGAAATAATACACAATTTACTACATTTATAAACACATGATTAGAAATTTTGAAAACCGCGATTTTAACATAAAAAACTGTTTTTATGAGTTAAACGCGTAACATGTTTAGAATTTATTTTTACCACTTTTATAAATTGAATAAATTAAAATGGATTTAATATTTTTGAATAGAGGTACAAATTTGTTTATAATTTAATTTTCATTTTTATGTATACAAAATTTAATGCGGTAAAAAAATATTTACCGCCATATATGTAAAATAAAGCAATAGGTTAAAGTTAAAAGGTAAAAGATTAAAATACATAAAAAATAAAAACTTAAATGGGAGTTTGATGTTTTTATAAAAATTAACCATAAATCCAAACATTAACCATAAATATAATTCATTTTAATTAATTCCACCCAAATGTGGTTATATTTAAATATAAATCAATCAGTATTTAATCACTTAAAACCACAACTTCTCAAGTATAAATACCACCCCTTTCTATTCAAAATCCTTAAAGATCTTAAAAAATATATAAAAATATCTCCTCCAAACTATCCCCAAATATAATTTCTTCTAGTCTCAACCAAATACTAATTCCAAGTTCCTTAATGGGTCCTTCAAGGAGGTGATATTCAAGAGGTAACTTTCTCAAAAAACCTCTCTTAGTTTCTTTTCTTTTTTCTACATTATCTTCACCTATTTGATCCATAAAGTAATAATAAATACAGTATCATGTATATACTTAAATTTTATATTTTTTATGTAATATCTTATATCCATTACTTTTATTTTCACCTATTATTCAAAGAAACGAAACTATTTTCCAAATTATGGTGGTTAATCATCTTCATGGATAATGATTTTTTGTTTTCCATTAATGCCTTCAAGGCTGGTCATAAAAGTGTTATTATGGTTAAATAAGATTTTAATAATTTTATTATAACTTATTTAATATTTTTGAGATAATATATATACATAATATTAAATAAAATAAAACTAGTTTGAGATGATCGAAAAAACCACAAAATTAAACAAAACATTTATCATTAACATTTTATAAAATGAATCATCCTCATGTAAGAAATAAAAATGATACATGGAACCATTTAAAATTATAGAAGTTAATTAATAAAATTTCACTTCACTTTGAGAGTTTTATTTCCATTTTAAAAGAAAATCCATAATCATACACAAGTGAACTAACCATGAAACTGTGAAAGCAACACACACAAAACAATGAAAATAATGAAATATTATTAATTAATGGGTGGTAAGATGTTAAAAAAAGTATCATATAAGGTATTATAAATCTGAATGTGGTTATATAATGAACTAATAAAATTATTTAAACCTTTATAAATGGGTCTAAATTATGAAAAATTAAAGGGAATCATGAGGTAAGGGTTTCTCATCTCACTTTTTCTTTTTTAAAATATATGCCTTATTCACCACTAATTTCTTATATAATATGTATATAATATGTATATAATATCCTTTGATATGTCATATAATTAATCACATTATCTTCATGGTTTTTAATTTTTGATTTTATAGTTATTACTTATATGGGGCATACGATTTGACTGATTACAAAGTGGTAAGGAGATTCTTAACCCAATTTCCCTTTTTTGGGTTAAACTTGTACTTCCTTATTATTTCATACTAGGATTATTTGTGGAATGAATTTTGAATATATTATGTTTTATTTCCACTTATTTTATGTTGAATTACTTGAATACACATATTAAATTCATTTTATTAATGGTCACTTCAATAATATGATATTTATAAGGGACTTTCTTTAAAAAACCATCTTTATAAAGTCTCCCCTAAAACTACCTTCTTCTTACATGTCTATGTTTTCTAAAATTGTTTTAAAAAATTCTTTCAATATTAACCTATGATTTTTTAAATTCATTTTGTTTCATGTTTTAATTTTTACAAAATGTTTTGAAATGTATATTTTGTTTTTTTCTAAACAAGGTTCTTTCATAATTTTTCGACAAAAATACATAAGAAATGTTTTTTAACTTATACAGATTGATTATATTTTCCTGTCATCATGAAACATTATTTTTTTGAATATTCCTTTACAATTTTACATGGTTATTTCAAATAAAATGTTTTCTTTCATAATTTCTCAATATTTTAAAAATAAGTGTTTTTTGAAGTGAAAAAGGCATTTTTCTCCAGACTTTTTCAATAATCACATTTAAAGTATTTTCATTTGTGTCAACATCATATATTGAATGTTATTATTCATTTAGGTTGATCTCTTATAATACCAGTTTAATTATTTTATTGATTTTTTTATGATCATTTTTACTGGGGATATACTATTTTGATACCATTCACCATATTACTCTAGATGGTTTCTCAATATGTATACTAATTGGAGAAAGTTAATTATATTTCATATGCTAGTTTCAATAAAAATTGACATGATAATTATGTATCACACCTTTCATAAGGGGAATTTATTAGACTTAGAATGTGACAGGATGGGCTTCTATATCCCCTCGATGCATCGATAGGTCTCATGAGACAAATCAGATAAGTTTTGGCCGAGTCCTTACCCATTTAATTTTAGATGTCTTGGATGAGGCCGCGATAGTAAGTTTTAGATGTTTGAGATTATGTGTTCCTTAATTATGAGATTATTTATTTACTTCCATATGATTATTTTATTATTAGAATATATTTGGAAAAGTTTTATAGCTCATGTGATTATTTATAGGGAATTATTTGATCATATTTTATTTTATCCATATTTCACTAAAGATATTGATTAAATGACATGTGTTTCAGTTATTTACCTTTCCATATTATCTATGACTTACATATTCATAGATTACATTTTACTCTTACCCTTACTAAGAATTTAATATCATCCCTTTATCATGTTTTATTTTTTCCTAGGATACCATGAAGCATTTTATGATCGACTATACAGGTTTTTTCTATGGGGATAATGGTATTCTCCAAGAAAATAATTTGTGTATTTTATGTTTTAAATGTAATTTGGATTTAATTATTATATCTATTTATACAAGACAAATAAACTATTAAGTCATTTTTATGTGATTTCTTTTATATTATGCTAGTGTAATAAAGTAACCACTGACTCGGGGATACTGGGCTCAGGGTCTTTACATTAACTATGTGCCAACCGTATAACCCCTTCTGGGATACCGAAAAATGCTACACAGTTTGGCTGCATGGTTTATCAAACCATTATATAACCATGTAACCCTACTTGGGATACTATAAAAGGTTTCACTGTTTAGTTACATGGTTAGTTTATTCATTCTCTAACCGTGAATATGCCAAGAAACATTAAAAAAACTCCAAAAAAAACACCAGAAACAAACCACAAATAGATCCAATCAAAGAACACTCAAATAAAATTTTCAAAACACCTAAAATCATGTAACAAGATTTTACATCAAGTGTTGATCATGGATATATGACATTTTCTCAAAAATACTTATGTAGAAATCAATTATGTGGCGCTCTTCCTAAAATGAATATGTAACACCCATTTGCAAATGTCCATGTAGCGTCATAACTTAAAATGACTAAATCATTTTAATATGAAAAAGGATACATAGAAAATGGCTATATGAAACCCAACTATCATTTAGTATATGTAAATATTATTTTGAATGACCTCACTATTCTAAAAAACTCATGAATCAAACAAAGGTATTTTCAATTTATATTTAATTCCAATAATATTATTAAAATAATGGGATTATAATTTTTCAAAATAATAAAACAATTAAAACCATATATAATACAATATCTACTTTTTTTTGTAAATTGAAAATGAAAAAAAATAAAAAATCCCCAAATATTATCTCCATATTTCTCCACAAATTTATACGCCTTTTGATATTTCTCAAATATCAAAAAGAATAAAAGAAAATATATATTAAGAATAATATAAAGAATCAAATAGGTGATAAATCACACTATATTTATGAAAATTTTAATAGTAGATATAAAAAAAATAAAAAAAAGATCAAAATACTCTCAAAAATTTAATTTATATCATGACCAGTTCAAATTTAATTGTTTCAAACCTCACAGAATCTATATATTTAGTAAACATGTATGCTAATTGGTTCTCTAATGAAATGTATTCCAAAAAAATATCCAATTTATTAATGTGATAAATTAATAAATGAAATATAACATCTATATGATTAGTCTTAAATACTATAAAAGGTTTTTAGAAATAGAAATCATAGATATATTATCACAAAATATGGGTATTTTATTTAAGTAAACATTAAAATCACAAATAGTTTTTTTACCCAGAGGCCTTGAACATAGAAATTAGTAGCAATAATGTACTCATCCTCATCTATAGATAATAAAATTGGAAATTTCTTTTTGGATCTCCATTAAATTAACAATTTACCTAATTAGAAACACATACCTTATGTACTCTTCCTTTAAAGTGTGTAACTTCTAAAGCATGTATCAGAAAATTATAATATATTAAAATAGTTCTGATTTGTGTAAAATAAACCAGTGTTGATTATTCCTTTAATATATCTAATTACTCTTCTAACCACCTCTAAGTAAATTTCTTTCAGATCATATTGATATCTGTTATATATATAGATAACAAACCTGATTTCAGGACTTAATGAAACTAGATAGAGTTGATTTCCTACTAGTATTCTATATAATTTATCACTACAGAAATTTATAGATTCATAAACATATATTTTATAATTAGTTATCATTTGTGTTCCCAAATTTTTATAAGATTCAAGATTGATTTCTTAACTAAATATTTAGCATGATTTAGTTGATTTAGAAAGACAAAATCTCTTCATTATATAATTTTAAGACCAAATAAAAATTTTAATTCTCTCATTAGGTTAATATAAAATTAATTCTTCATTAATTTTGAGAACTCATTAGTAATTATAGAATTTTTAGAACAAAAAAAAATAGATCATCAACATAAATTTTTACAAATAAAATATCAAATTAAATTTTCTTTAAAAATAAGGTTGGATCGACCTTTCCTTTATTAAAATCATTTTATAGTAATTTTTTTAGTCTATCAGACCAAGATGTTGGAGCTTTTTAAGACCATATAATGATTTAGATAATTTGAAAACATTGTTTGTAAATTCATCATTTTCAAAACCAGGTGGTTTATTTACATACACCTATGAAATTAAACCACCTAAAAATGAACTTTTATTATCCATTTGAAGTAGTTTAAAATTTTAAAAACATTGAAAAGATAATAAAAACTGAATGTATTATAATCTTGAAACTAGTGTAAATAAATATTAAAATTCAATTATTTCTTCTTGTAAATAACCATGGGAAAATAATCAAGCTTTATTTCTATATATATTACCCAAATAATCTAATTTATTTTGAAAAAAATTGGTTCCTATAGAAAGTTTATGTTTAGGTAACTCAACTAGAATATAGACTTTATTCCTATCAAATTGTTTAGGTTAATCAAGCATAACCTTTATCCAGTTTGAATCTTTCAAATATTCTTTAATATTAACATGAACTAAATCATTTACAAAGTCATAATTGGTACAAAAATTCAAAACAATTTTTTTGGTTATTATTCTAGATTCAATATTTCCAATATAAATTTCTAAAGAAAGATCCCTATGGTTTCTTCAATTGCTAAGATAATATTGTGATGATATATGATCCACATAAACTGATGCATTAAAATTTTTAGGTTTATCTTCATAAAAATTGAAATCATTAAATTCTTCATTAGAATCAAGAGAAACTTTAATATGTGTTTCATTATTTTCAAATAATTTTCCATGCACAAATTCTTCTATTAACACAGTTATCTTGTTATCTCTCTATAGGATTTTCTATTATTTAAATATCCAAGAAAAATTCCCTCATCACGTTTATCATCAAAACTATCCAGATTATCTTTGATATTTAGAATAAAAACTCTACAGATAGTGATTTTAAATTAAATGATCTTATGTTTGTTTTTATAAATAGTTAATAAGGGGTTTTCTTTAATAAGGGTATAATTTAAACTCTATTTAAGATATAACAAGTCATGTTAACTGACTCATTCCAAATCTTTTTTGGTATGTTAAATTCATTAAGCACTGTCACTAAAATTTTGTGAATAGTTCAGTTTTCTCTCTCTAAAACACCATTTTTGTGGTGTTCTAGGGGAAGAAGAAGTATGTAAATATCAATTATATTGAAGAAATTCTCAAAATCTATGTTAAGATATTATCCTCTCTTTTCACTTCTAATTGAAGTTATTAAATGACCTTTTTTATTTTGAATTTTTTTATAGAATGTAATAAAATTGTTTAAGGTTTCAATTTTATGGGATAAAAATAGAGTCAGAGTAAATCTATTTAAATTATCTATAATTACAAATGCATTTATTTTACTACGTAAACTAGAAGTTCATACGGGTTCAAATAAATCATGATAAAGTAGTTCTAATCATTTATTTGTGTTAAACAAATTAATATATCTAAATGATCCATTTATCTTCTTGCTATTTAGACAATAATCACACATAAAATACTTACTTTAAATTTAGGAAGTTCTATAACCTATCAATATTTTGATAAATTATATAGTTTTCAAATGTGAACATGTACCATCCTTTTGTGACAGAGAGTGTGATCTGTTTCTACAAAATTTAAGCACTTAACAATTTTGATGGATTAGTTCTAAAAAATCTATAGAATAAATATTTTCCTTTATACCAAAATAAAATAAAATAGTATTATACTTATAAAAAAATTATCTTCAAACTTCACACTCATACCATCATCATAATGTTGTGATGTAATAATTATGTTTTGTTTTAATCCTTATATATACCTTAGTTTAGAAATTATAACATATTTTAAAATACTTAATTCTCTAAACCCTTTAACCATGCCTTTAGAGTTTTCATCAAAAGTGACAACACCCCCATCAGAAGAATTAAAAGATATAAAGTAATTGATATCACCAGTCATGTTCCTAAAGCACCCAATAACCATATAATTTGTATCCTTATGACTATTTAGGAATGTTTCTTGTAAAATATGTTAATTATATAATTGTTTTGGTACCCAAGAAATTTTGGGTCCAACTAGACTCGTAAGAAAACCCTTAAAAACCCATAAATATTTAAGATGTTTATTATTGGGTAATCTGGAGGATAGATTATGAGATATAAAAGTCTTGGTATAGAAAAGTGAATGAATTATTATTAAATAAAATTAATTAGAATAATTCCCTTTAAGATTACATCTAAAGTATATAACATTTGAATAATTTCCTTTACTACTTTTAACAAATATAGTTCTGTACATATTAGGAATTTGTCTATTATATCCAAATCTAGTTTTGTATTTATTAGTTTTATTCAAAGCCATCATCTTATTAAAATTTTCTTTTCCTTTAACTAAAATAAATATGGCTTATTTTAATTAAATCATTTCCCTTTTAAGATTTCATTCTATTTTTGAATAACTTCCAGGTCATCACATATTATCATAGTTAAACAAGATAATGTATTATTCAATTACTTATTTTCATATTTAAGCTTCTTTTTTTCCTTTTATATTTTATCTAAATCATACCAAAATAATTTAAATATCTTTTATTGATCATTATCATATTTTGAGATGAAATATTTCATCATTTCATTATATTATTTAAGCATAATTAGTTCATAATCTGCAACCTTTTTCTCTTCTATAAATATTTTATTTTATCTTTGTTTTTCTCTGTATAGCTCATCCATTCTCAAAATATCACTTTGAAACTTTTCATTTTGTTTAGTTAATTATTTAACTTCATTTTCAATATGAGGCTAATAATAATAACTATAATCAGAATCAGTATTTACCTTACTTTTTTTTGTTGCCATTAAGAAAAGATTTTCCAATTCATTTTCACTCTTAGAACCCTCAATACTAGTTTCTGAATATTTTGTATAGATATATCCAACATTATATTCTTATTTTTGTTCCTTCTTGTATTTCTTGACTTTTTTCCTTCTTATTTCAATCTTGGAAAATCATATTTTTATTTCCCTTTTCTTTCACTCATAGCACATTAATTCAGAAACATCATATTCACTAATTTTACCTTTATTACTTCATTCTATTTTATCCTTTTGATGATCTATTATGGGATTATTCTGAAATATTCTCTTTCTATTCATGTACTTATATAATACTTGGGTAAAATTCACAATTTTAACCTTCTCACTTTGTTGTAACTCATAATCCGGGGAATTATCTATAACATTTATATTATATTTGAATGTTATACCATTATTTTTACCATGATCATCATCATTTTCATTATTTATTTTCATATCATACTAAGAAGTAATCCTATCAGCTCATCCACTAAATAATCAATGAAATCCTTACTCTATTTAATTTTAACTTTCTATCGGTGCCACATTTTTGGTAGAGCTCAAAGTAATATTTTTATAAGATCTTTATTCTTCATGGTATCCTCTAGTGAAACCATGTTGTTCACTATCTTAGTGAATCTATTATACATATCATTTATAATTTATTGATCAGTATTTATGAATTCTTGAAACATAGCTTTGTGTATACCTTGATTGGTTATCTGTAACTTTTCAGTTCCTAAATGAGTTCCTTATAAAGTCATCTATATTCCAAAAGATGTTTTACCTTAGGAAATGTGTCTATACATATTTCTACTTAAATAATAATATAATTAATTTATAACATTATAGTTTAAAACACATTTTTTATCATCATTATTGGTTAAAGCTTCGAAATCAACATCAGATAGTTTATAAGGTTTTGATATAATAACCCTGAATTCAAGACATATATTTTTAGGAAATAAATCTATCTGATCCTTCCAGTAGATATAATCACTTCCATTGAAGTGATATGGTCTAATGGGAGTTAGCATCCTGAATTCACGACGTTCCATTACAATGTTGTGGATATTTTCCTTATACTTTTAAGTATAATATAATGGTTAGTTCAAAACATATAATTAAAAATTTAAAACCAATTACTTAAAAGGAACCAGTATTTGATTCCAATTGTTAGGTCCTAGTGTATGGAAGTATGGACTAGTGAGGGGTGTGAATATTATTTTTAAAACAATTTAATTGAATAAGATTATTAGATTGATTAAATAGTGTTAAATATATAGAGGAAATAAAAACAAATAACACATGATATTTTATAGTGGTTCAAATCACCTAGATCCTAGTCCACTCTTTAATATCCTCTAAGATAAGAGGATAATGGTATTTATTAGATCCTCACTTTTTTAAGGAGTGATAACTTGGTTACATACAAACATACATTTTTCTCACCTTGTAGTATAACCCCTAACATTTGAAGGTGCTACAACTTAAGATCCTTTTGTCTGGGAGGAATAAACTAACCTTAATTTTAGATAAGAGTAATAACCTTATATTATATTTTTTATGAGAAAAGTGTAAAGTAAACTCTATAGTACAAAAAATGAGTAGTAATAATTGCAATAGTGAAATATATAAATAATTTAAGAATATTAGAGGAGAAGATAATGTTGAAATTTGATGTAGCTCAAGATCTTCGATAACTTCAATAATTTATGATGAAAATGATGAACTACTTCATGATCAATGAAATGGAATTGTAGTCATAGTACCTATGGAGTATATAACAAATCTCAAATAAATTTTTTATTTTTCAATCTATGTCATTCTGTCAATTATCATAGTCAATATTTTTGTAAAAATCTTTGTCAAGATTCTTTTATTATAGTTTCTTATTTTCTTTTAGAATGATTAATCAGGTAATTAAATCCAAATATATTGGATCATCTCCTGGTAGAATCACATAAGGACATGTTGTAAAAATACAAAACATGTAAAATATATTTGTTACCTTAATTTGAATTAATTCACTTATACTTAGAAACTCTTTTCTCTTTTCTTCATATTTGGAAGAAGATCTTAAAGCTTAGAGAATGATTGTTAGAAAAATCATATATATATATATATTCCATATTTATAAAATAGTTATAATAAAAGTGATATACTTTTATTTTATTTAAATATAAAAAAGTCACAAAAAATAGCATCGTAAATAAGATACTAATTGTGTACATGTGAAAATAATTTTAGCTTAGAATATTTTAACAACATGTAATTATATATATTTTAAAATATAATAAATAAATATTCCCTAAAATATTTTAATTAAAATTTGGTGATAAAAATAATATCAAATATGATTTTGGAAAAATATTTTGAACTGATGGTGGATGTAAAATACCTGGGGGTAGAAATAGGTTTCTATTTCCCCACTGATATACCATTAGTGAAAATACACCATGTGGTATGATCTAACATCCAATGATCTAGAATTCAGTGATCTAACATTCAATGATCTACCATTATATTGAAGGAATGGTACTACCACCACTATAGTGAAGGCATGCTACCAACGCGAAGGAGGAAAGTTACCATGAATTAGTTTGAAGGCGCTTTAATTTTAAGTTCACTCTGCACAAGGATAGATAATGTTGGAAATTATACCAAGAAGAATTGAAGAG
Source organism: Viscum album (assembly GCA_963277665.1). Taxonomy (NCBI): domain Eukaryota; kingdom Viridiplantae; phylum Streptophyta; class Magnoliopsida; order Santalales; family Viscaceae; genus Viscum; species Viscum album. The sequence goes on along the minus strand of OY728134.1, from coordinate 127,708,246 downwards.
TTATACCATTATATTCAGTGAATGGTTCTACCATTAGTTAACATGGGAGATAATGTGGACACAATGATCAAATAATCAACTTTTGATGCATACAAATATGTTACCATTGGATTTACAGTAATAGATTCTATCATGGGTATGAAAAACAATGTTACCATGAAGATCATGATGGTACTATAGTCAGTGGATACTAACAATGATACCACTGATGGTTTGTATAGTGGCCGTGAACACTTGGCCAGTGTAATGACCGCTCCATTGCACATGGTCACTTAAAAAGAGAATGTTATCAGAATAGAAAATATAAATACATCACAGTAACTTTCCTCATGCTGTAGATTATCTAGAGGGTTGATGGTAAGTATAGTTACCATCTCATGGTAGTCACAAATAGAATTCATGGTAAGGTAGATGTAAGGATCATGGTAGGTATATAGAACTAATATATGTAGTCAAAGATAGCATGGTCAAGTACTATGCTTGAATACATGATATTTTATAAAAAACCATTACAAAAAATTAGTTACATGGTTCCCTTCTGAAAATGAATAAATAGAACCCTTCTTTAAATGGATATGTAGCATCATAACTCAAAATAGGTATGTCATTTTCTTCATCAAACAGATATATAGAAAAGTGCCATGTGAAACCCATTAGCATTTAGGCTATGTAAATATCATTTACAGAGGACTCATTTTTCTTAAAAACCCATGAATAAAACAAATTGGTTTGAAATTAATATTTAATTCCAATAATATTTATTAAATTGATGGTATTTCAATTTATCAAAGCAATAAAACAATTAAACACATAGAGAGAACACTACAGAGTATATCCCACTGGAGAATGCTCTACTTAATCTAACATTGTTGGTGTCAGTGATACATATGATATCGTTATTATGTATTGAGGGTAATCAAGATCCATAATGAATGGTGGACCATTCTTATGAGTTCGATAAACTAAATAAACAAGTCTTTCATTGAGATAAGGAAACCCAGGATCTCAAGGAGTGGCCAAAATTGATTGACTATATATTCTAGTTCTTGAAGAACCATAAGACTTTGAAGGATGAATTCACCACTTATATGTTGGATGAAATAGGTAGGACATTATGGGGATCCATTATTCTATAGAAGTATAATGAGTACATCACATGCAATACCTTTAAAACAGATTTTAATCAGCAGTTCTATCCTGATAAATTAAGAGAGACGAAGGCCCATGAGTTCATAATGATGGTGGAAGGAGATTATTCAATGATGGGGTATTATATTTTGTTTACCCAGTTGGTTAATTTGTCTCTTGAGCTCCTCACAAACAATTAATTTAAATCTCAACATTTTTAAATGGGTTTAAATGATGATACCAAGTCTATACTTATCCTTATTTGTTTACTATAACACCGTGAACCAAACCACTAGTTCCAAGATAGGGGTTCCACATGACATAATATGAACCTCCCACTATGAAAGAGATTGCAGGCTAGTGGTAAGAGATTATGGAATGGAATTTGGAGTCTATTCCCTCAGTATCAATTGAACATTTGAGAATATATATAGATTGATAAAAATAATAAATAAATAATAAATAAAACAATAACCATCAGATTAGAAACATATAAAAATATAACCCATGCAGTAGTAGTATATAATTCGAGATACAAAACCCAGAACTAAAAAAGGGACCCAATGTAGGATAATCAAGAAATATAAAAGTATTAGATGCAAAAAATTTGGTACAGAATCCTTCTATAAACATCTGCATCCTCCCTTCTATATACTCAACTATCTAGTACATGGTCATTTACCTTCATTGCATCCTTAAGCATGAAATCTTTAAGTGCACCAAAATTATAGATTAGGTTGTGAGTACATGACTCAGTGGGACACTACCAAAAACACTTAACATAATTTTATTACATATAAATGTTCATAAAATGAAAGTAAATAGGTTATAAATATCACAACAATATATCATACAAGTAAAAAACATATACTGAGTCCCTAGAGACCATCTCTACCTACTTTGGCTCTATGCTGGAAGGAATATCAATTGTCTTCCTAACACCCCCCTCTCAAGTAGGGATAATCCAAAAAATGGATGATACATCCATTGTTCAAGGCGTATTTCAATTCTTATATACCTCATTCCTAACACTCTATCAGGGTATAGTCTACTAGGCTCGACCGGTATACTCAATTATAGATGACATAATTACATCACATAAAATACAAGGTGCTAAAGATTGATCAAGCATCACATCAAGGGAAGTAGTATCATCATCACAATAATCCATATTCCTGAAAAACGTTTATAGTTCAGGGATACACACACAAACACACCTTATGTAATCATGCATCAAACATAGGGTTCTCTGGGCTACACATGCATATCAAAAATCATTTTTATAACCTGCATAAGACATGAATGATAGTTAAGTTATTCCTACCTTAAGAGAAACAATGATGATCATGGAAATGGTCACCAATGAAGTCCAAATTCACTAATAGATACTAGAAATATTCCTATTTTAACATGTTTATAACCCTAGTATTTAGGTAAAAGAATAACCACACCCAAAAAGATTAGGAAAATATCAACTCAAAAAATAATAATCTTTGTTGATAATGGTCTTTGTCCAAGCATTGTGGAAAATTAAAATCCCCAAATCTAGATATTTATTATTTATACAATCATAAAATAATAATTAGATCAAGCCAAAATCCTTAGATTTGAACAATATTTTGAATGTATATTTTATTTCGATAAAGTATAAGAGGATAGAATTGATCATGATCAAAGGAAAACTTATTAGATTGAATGTTAAGGATCAAATGAGCGTTTAATAATTGATGAGAGGAGTTGGAAGGGGAGAGGAGAGGCCAAAATCTCATGGAGAGAGACTAGGGTTTAAATAATTATCAATGGATACATATTAGAAAAGATAATGTCATCAGTTTATTAAAACTTCTGGACCCAACTACATTCATATTGTGAATTAAGGACTTACATTGGGAATTATTGGGAAAAAATACACCAAAAACGCATCTACTCAACCTAAAATCTAAAAAAACCCATTCATGTTGTGAATTTGACTTTCAAATTATGAATGTGTTTCAAATCCTAAAACATATTCCTATTTTCATCCTAGGATACATTCATATCATTAATAACCATTCATGATGTGAACTGCTCTGGTATCCAATATTCATCCTTGAGTCACTTCCTTTTCTAAATACCTCCAATAAACCTCAGCTCGTTTAATTACACCATCACATATGTGATATAACTTAAAAGATACATACTTTTAGATTTAGGATGTTATAAATCCCCCCTCTAATGGATTCTAATTGTAAGGACTCGGCCCCAGTTTCCCAGAGTCGGTGCCTTATTTTATTACATTGGAGTATAAATAAGGAATATGAATCCCGAAGGACCAAGTATTTTTCTAGCTTTTGAAAACAAGATACATAAATAAGTTCAACATTACATCTTGAAAGGAAAACAACACTAATTTACTCCATTAGAAATATCCATGCCTCTTAGATTATGCTTGCAATTAATTCATAATTTACTTACTCATATCCTGAGAAAATGAAACATAAGAAAGGGGTGAGCTCAAATGCTCAGTAATAGTAATCAATATAGTGGAAGATAACATAAAAATTAGACATGGAGAATAATTGAAAACACATGTCTTTTAAAAAAATTGAACATAATATGGCAGGAATATGAGTTGAGTAAATAATTCCATAATAAAACATAATCATGGGTATTCTATAAGTCGAATAACCACATAAAATTTCAATTATTATCTTCATAATTAGGTAAGTGTATATGCGGGACATTTTGAAACAGTTTTTCAAGGCATTAGACAATACCATATATTACATTGGGAAAGGCCTCGTCTAATTCCACGCCTATTTGTCTCATGAGACCTAACAATGCATAGAGGAGATATAGCAGGCCCCAACTATCACATAATAAGTCCAATTCATTCCTCATATGAGTGGGGATAAACATAAACAACATATACATTCGTTTTGAAACTATCATATGAAATGTAACTAACTTTCCCCAATCATTAAACAAAAAACACTAACCATTCTAAGTAATATGGTGAATGGTTTTAGGATAGATCTTCCACAATAAAATTAGTCATAAAATATTAAATAAAATAAGTTATATGTCATCATAAATTATTAAACTCAATAATACATAAGAATCAATAAGAGTATTGAATCAGATGAAAATACTCATATAAAATCATTAAGAAATTCTTGAGATAAATACTCTTTTATTTTGAAAAGAAGAGTTATTTTGAAAAAATATTTGTACAAAACCAGAGGTGAAGTAATATAGTATTTTCATTAAAAAAATGAGTGATTTTATAAAGATAATGGTTTCCAAAAATAGAATATAGAGTGCCCTTGAAAATAGGTAAGAATTTGAGAAATTCCTTTGAATCGGGCTTGTATTTTGGAAACAATTTTGAAAGTTCCTTTTTAAAACGTGTCACTATATATAAAATATGGAAGGTTTATGGTTGGTAAAAATATATAGAACAATAAAACAGATTTTATGAGGATTAAATTATAATATACAAGAATTTCATTGAGGTAATTAGATAATAAATTAACCCAAATGAAAATGGAGGCTCAGGTGAGAAAACCCTTACCTTAAGTCCGAATGTGTTCCCCTCTTGAACTTAAGGTCATGGAATATGGAATTAGACTCATTAATAACTTAATTAAGAACCTATTAAACATTTATTTAGTTTATCATAATTATGTTTAGTTCATTTATGTTCTTATTTTTTAGTTCTAATATCAAATTTCATCGTTCTAGAGTGTTCTTTTTCTTGATTTTCATAATCGGTTAACTTGTTTTTAAGTAATGGAGTTCACGTGGAATGGTTGTAAATATCTGGAATTGAAATTAAATATTATTTATGAACATCCAGAATTGTTAATGTCCATTTATATCATTTGTTTACATGGAATGACGATAAATCATTAGATGAAAACCACTTCGATTATTCGGCAGTATTTGGATTATTATGAACTACTTTTGTCATATAAATTAATAATATGTACATATAATGATTCATGAATATTAATTAGGTTATAATAAATATATTATAGTCTGTTAAAACCATAAAAATGGTTTCATGAACAGTAATGAATAATAAATTGAAGAACGAAACCGCATCGTCCACAAAGGTTATAAATTGGAACTTCATGGATATTGATTTCATTTATAAAAATAAAAGGGAGGGAGTAAGAATATTGATGATGGTTATTACATTCACAAGATATAATTCCAGTATATAGATGATACTAGATTTATAATGTTAATTTGGACAGAGGAGGTGAGGAGAGAACAACAAAATAAGATAAATTCAAATGAAACTAAATGAAAAAGAAGGGTGCTTTACCTCTTGAAATAACCTCCTTGAGAACCTCCTTAAGGGAAGGGGTTTTGTTCTTTTGGAAAGACCAGGAGATTCTTGGAAGTGGGGAGTGACTAGGAAAGGGTAATTGGGTGGACCATTGAGGATCTTAAAGGCTTAGATGAGTGAAGAGAAGAGGGAGTGAGGGGGTGTTTATAGTGGAGGAGAGGGGTAAATTCTGAATATTTTATTTATTATTTTATTATTTCCATAAAGAAAACCAATAATGTTGGTCTATGTGACCCCTAATAGTAATAAGTGCATGTGAGTTAGAACAAAGTGTCCTTAAATCACTTATTATGTCATAAATAATGTATTTAAATGATAATTTGAATATAATGTATTTTACCGTGTTTCACTATTCCTCAAAAATTCAAGAATTTCCGAAAAATACCAAAAATTAACCCCTACCATTTTCCGATGCGTAGAATTAAAAAATGAACTCCATTTTTCAATAATAATTTTCTAAATATTATTTATTTAATTTTTAAATAAAATCATAGTTAATTCGAAAAATAACAATTTTAAAGATATAATTAGTTTTATATCACATTGAAAAATTAATTAAGATCTAATTATCTTATTACCCTAAGAAAATAAAATAATATCATTATTTACTATTCATAAGTGTCATATTACTATTCACCAAAAATCAAGTTTGTTCTATCAGAATCCAAATTACATACTGATCACAACTATAGATGAACATTTTTCAAAATTCAAAACATAGCAGAGGCAAAGTTGTGTTGAATGTCTAGATTATGAAATGAATTTATTTTCAAAACCTTGGGGTGCTAAATTCTCCCCCCTTCAAAAATTTCATTCTTGAAATTCACAAAATGTTACCTAAAAGGATATGTATTCAACATAAGCTCCCCAGGCTCCCATGTTTCTTCCTCCATCTTATGGTTCCTCCAAAGAACCTTTACCAGACGAGTCATCCGATTTCTCAATACTTATTCTCTGGTATCAAGAATATTGATAGGATCTTCATAATAAGAATGATTGGGCTCAAGTTCTATTTATTCATAGGTGAGTACATGCATTGGGTATGACATGTATTTCCTTAATATTGACATGTGGAACACATTATGAACTTTAGAGAGACTTGGCGGCATTGACAAATGGTAAGCTACGACTCCAATTAGGTCTATAATTTCAAAAGGTCTGATGTACCTAGGACTTAATTTTCCCTTCTTACCAAATTGTATAACACCCTTCCATGGAGATATGTTTTAGAAAACATGATATCCTCCTTAAAATTCAAAATCCTTCCTTCAGTTATTAGCATAGATATTTTTCCAACATTGAGCTGTTTTGATATGGGTTTGGATAATCTTCACCTTTTCAGTTTTTTTCTCAACATGTTCTGGGCCTATGAGCTTTCTTTCACCAACGTCATCCCAACAAGTTGGTCTATGAAATATCTTTCCATATAACGATTCATATGGTGCCATCTGAATACTTGAATGGAAGCTATTGTTATAGGAAAATTATACAAGAGGTAAATACTGATCCCATATACCTTGAAAGTACATTGAACAAGACCTAAACATGTATTCCAAAGTTTGAATAGTTCGTTATGATTTTCCATCAGTTTGTGGGTGGTAGGTAGTGCTCAAATAAAGATTATTATCTAGGTGCTTCTAAAGACTTTTCCATAATTGTGATATAAAACAAGGATCATGATCAGAAAAAATTGATAAGGGTACACCATGAAGTCTTAGAAATTCATTAATATATAGTTTTCCTAAACATTCAAGTGGTAAATCTTCTCTTATAGTAAGAAAGTGTGCTGATTTTGTAAGACGATCAACAATGACCCATATCGCATCATTCTTTGTTGGAGTGTTTGGTAGCCCCATGAAAAAGTCCATTGTAATATCATCCCATTTCTACATAGTAATAGGAAGGGGTTGCATGACTTCTCCAAGAAATTGTCTTCTAGCCCTCACTAGTTTCCACACCAAACATCTCGACACATAATTAGCAATCTCCCTCTTCATTTTTTTCAAACCAAAAATGTTTTCTTAGATATCTATACATCTTTGTGCTACCAGTGTTTATAGAGAAATTAGATATATGACCATCGTCCAATAGTTACCTCTTTAGCTTAGGAATACCAGGAACACAAAGCCTCTTTCCAAATTTAAAAATTCCACCTTCATATAAGAAGTCAATCAACTTCCCATCATTTACCGCTTTGATTTTCTTTTGAAACTAATAATCATCAGCCTGAGACCTTTTTACCCTTTCTAGTAAAGAATGTTTGGAATCCATTTGAAAAATTAATGATGTGTTACCTTATTTGATAATTCCCATATCTATATTTACTAGATCCATGAATAAAGGATCCCTTTCAACTCTCATATTTTTCAGAATTTCATGGTCCTTTCTACTCAAAGCATATTACACCTTATTTTCCTTCCTCAGATTCTAGTGTATTGTGAAATCATAATATTTGAGTATCTCAATACATATCATTTGTATCATGTTGAGTTATTTCTGTGAGAAGATATATTTCAAACTCTTATGATCTGTTTATATCTCAAAATTTTCTCCATAGAGGTAATATCTCCAAATCTTCAGAGCAAATATTACCACTGCTCACTCAAGATCATTAGTTGGATAGTTTTTTTCATGAATTTTTAGCTTCCTAGATGCCTAGGTAATCAATATATCATTATGAATAAGGAAACAACAAAGTCCTTTCTTTGATGCATTTCTAAATATCACAAATCCATTATTCCCTGATGGTAGAGTGAAGATTTGAGCATTAAATAATCTTCTCTTCAATTCATTAAAACATTCTTCAAATTACTTTTTCCATATAAACTTAACCCCTTTTATTATATGCTTGGTCATTAGGTTGGATAAATGGGAGAAGTTATGAATAAAACACCAATAATAACCTGCTAAACTAATAAAACTATATACCTCAGTTATGTTCATTTGAGTAGGCCATTCCTGCACAGATTGTTTCTTCGCAGGATCTTTAGATATTCCATCCTTAGAGACAATGTGGCCCAGAAAGGAAACTAATTGGAGCCATAAATCAAACTTTCTAAACTTCCCATATAATTCATTTATTCTGAGAGTCATTAGAATAGTGTGCAAGTGATTTCCATGATCTTTATAGCTTTTAGAGTATACCAGGATATCATCAATAAACACCACAAAAAATCCATCAAGATATTCTTTGAAAACTCTATTCATTAGATCCAGGAAAATAAATGGTGCATTAGTTAATCCAAAAGTCATTACTGAATACTCTTAATGCCCACACCTAGTTTGGAATACTATTTTTGGAATTTCTTCCTTCCTTACAAGAAACTGATGATATCAAGATCAAAGATCAATCTTCAAAAAATATTGGGTTCCATGAAGTTGATCAAATAAATCATCAATGCGAGGTAGGGGATAATTGTTCTTTATTGTTATAGCATTGATCTCCCTACAGTCAATGCACAACCTCATAGACCCATCTTTCTTATTAATGAAAATAACAGGGGCTTCCCATGGAGAAATGCTAGGGAGAATAAATAATTTATCACTCAATTCCTCTAGTTGTTTCTTTAATTCCACTAACTCCACAATGGCCATTATATAAGGGGTCTTTGATATGGGCCTTGAACTAGGAATTAAGTCAATGGGAAAATCAATTTACCGCTACGGAGGATGTCCAATTAAATCCTCTGGAAAGATGTCAATATATTCTTGCAAAAATGTATATCTTATATTTTAACATTATCTTCCCTAATCTACATTTTCTAAATCTAGTTTCCAGGTTTCCCACTAAACATCCTCTGATACAAATTGTAAGGACCCGACCACAGTTTCCCAGAGTCGGTGCCTTATTTTATTACATTGTAATATAAACAAGGAATATGCATCCATATGTACCAATTAGTTTAGTATATTTTTAAAACAATACACATAAATAAGTTCAACATTACATCTTGAAAGGAAAACAACACTAATTTAGTCCATCAGAAATATCTATTCCTTCTATATTATTCTTGAAAGTTATTCTTAATTTAATACCTTATATCCAAAGAAAATAAAAAAAAAGAAAGGTGTGAGGTAAAATTACCATTAAAAGTAATAAATACAATGGAATATAACAAAAACCCTAGACATTGTGAATAATTTTTAACACTTGCCTTTTTTTAAGAAATAAACTTGAACATAATATGGAAAGAATATGAGCTGAGTAAATAATGAAATAATAAAACATAATCATGTGTATTTTACTAGTCTAATAACCACATGAACATTATATTACTAGCTTCATAATGAAGGAATTGTATATAACGGACATTATAATACATTTTGTCAAGGCCTCAGCCAAGACCATATATCACATTGGGAAAGGCCTCGGCCAATTCTATGTCTATTTGTCTCATGAGACTTACCGATGCATCGAGGTGATATATAGGGCCTCACCCATCACATAATAAGTCCAATAAATTTATCATATGATAGGGGATAAATATAGAAAACATATACATTCATATTTAAACTATCATATGAAATGTAATTAACTTTCCCCGATCATTAAACATAAAACACAAACCATTCCGAGTAATATGGTGAATGGTTTTAGGATAGATCTTCCAAAATAAAATTAACCACAAACCATTCAAAAGAATATGGTATATGTAATAATATATCATTAAACCCAATAATACATAAGAATCAACAACAGTGTTGAATCATACGAAAATACTCTTATAAAATCATTAACCCATTCTTGAGATAAATACTCTTTTATTTTGAAAAGAAGAGTTCTTTTGGGAAAATCATTTCATAAAACCCAAAGTAAAGTAAGATAATATTTTCATAATAAAATTAGTGATTTTATAAAGATAATGGTTTCCAAAAACATGTTATAGAGTGCCCTTGAAAATAGGTAAGAATTTGAGAAATTCCCTTGAATCAGGCTTGAATTTTGGAAACAATTTTGAAAGTTCCTTTTTAAGATGTGTCACTATCCATATAAAAAGGAAGGTTTCTTGTTGGTAAACATATATAGAACACTAAAAAATATTTTATGAAGATTAAATAATAATATAAAATAATATAATTGAGTTAATTAGACAATAAAAGTAACCTGAATGAAAATGTAGGTTTGGGTGAGAAAACCCTTACCTTAAGTCTGAATGTGTTCCCATCTTGAACATAAGATCATGAAATATAAAATTATAATAATTAATAACTTAATTAAGAACCTATTAAAATTTTATTTAGTTTTTCATAATTATTTTTAGTTCATTTATGTCCTTATTGATAAGTTATAATATCAAATTTCCTCATTCGAGAGTGTTTGTTTTCTTGATTTTCATAATCAGTTCACTTGTTTTTAAGTAATGGAGTTCATGTGAAATGGTTGTAAATATCCATAATTGAAATTAAATATTATTTATGAACATAAAAAATTGTTAATGGTAGTTTCTATCATTTTTTTACATGGAATGAGGATGAATCATTAGATGACAACCACTTCGATTATTTGGCGGTATTTTGATTATTATGAACTAGTTTTGTCATATAAATTAATAATATATACATATATTGGTTCCTGAATATTAATTAGTTTATAATACATATATTATAGTCTGGTTCAACCATAAAAATGGTTTCATGACCTGTAATTAAGGATAAATTGAAGAACAAAACCTCATCGTCCACGAAGGTTATAAATTGGAACCTCGTGGACATTGATTTCATTTATAAAAATAAAAGCAAGGGAGTAGGAATATTGATGAAGTTTATTCCATTGAAATGGTATAATTACATTATATATATTATACTAGAGTTATCATGGTAATTTTGATAGAGGAGGTGAGGAGAGGATAACAAAATAAGATAAATTGAAATGAAACTAAATGAAAAAGAAGGGTGCTTTGCCTCTTGAAATAATCTCCTTGAGAACCTCCTTAAGGGAATGAGTTTTGGTATTTTAGCAAGACCGTAAGCTTATTAGACATGAGGAGTTACTAGGTAAGGGTAATTGGGAAGATATTTGAGGAGCTTCAAGGCTTAGAGGAGTGAATAGAAGAGGGAGTGAGGGGGGGGGGGGTTATAGTTGAGGAGAGGGGTAAATTTTGAATATTTTTTTTATTATTTTATTATTTCCAGCAAGAAAACCAATAGTGTTGTTCCATGTGACCCCTAATAGTAATAAATGCATTTGAGTTCTAAAAAAGTGGCCTTAAATTACTTATTATGTCACAAATAGTGTATTTAACTGATAATTTGAATATACGGTATTTTACCGTGTTTCACTATTCATCAAAAATTCAATAATTTCAGAAAAATCCCATAACTTTACCCCTACCATTTTTCGACATGTAGAATTAAAAAATGAACTCCATTTTTCAAAAATAATTTTCTAAATATTATTAATTTAATTTTTAATTAAAATCCTAGTTAATTCAAAAAATAACAATTTTAAAGGTATAATTAGTTTTATATCCCATTGAAAAATTAATTAAGATCTCATTATATTATTAAATTAAGAAAATAAAATAATATCATTAATTAATATTAATAAGGGTCATATTACTATTTATAAGGGTATGTTACATTTCACCAAAAATCATGTTTGTTCTATCAGACTCCAAATGACTTACTGATCACAAATCTAGATGACTGTTTTTCAAAATTCAAACCATAGAAGAGGAAAAGTTGTGTTTAATTTCAAGATTATAAAATGAATTTATTTTAAAAACCTTGGGGTGTTAGACTAATTTTCAAGAAGTGTCCCCATAGGTCCAGTCGAACAACTTAGTCCAAATTTCTTGATTGTTTGTCTCCTGCACCCATGTTTTTTTTTGAAAATGAACAAGATTTCATTGTACTCAATCTATAGGAACCATATTTCCCTAAAAAACATTTTCACTTTGGTCCACTATCCATGTAGGTCTCTCCACGAAATATGCATCTCGTTCTAGATCAACATCCTCACATTTGAGCATATTTATAGGATTATGCTCGTACTTAGGAAGTCATGATGCATAGAATATATTGCGCATACCTTGATAACTTCAGTGGAAGGTCCAATTTATAGTCCACCATCCCAATGCATTCCATGATATCGAATGGACTGACCCCCATGGTTAAAACTACCATTTCCTCCTGATATTTCTATGGCACAACTGAAGGGACACCTGCAAGAAAACCTTATCACTAACCATGAACTCCAAAGGTCATATCCTTTGGTCTACATAAGACTGATTCATGTTCTGGACTACAACCAGTTTTTTTGAAATCAACTAAACCCACTATAAGGTATCCTATACCATACTCATCCCAATAAATAAAGACTCACCCACATCATTCTAGAAGATATGTGAATGATACATATTCCTATACAGAGCCTCAAAAAAATAGATTTAAATATAATCTTAAATGATGATATTGTATGAAAAATTCATCAAATCCAAGTGGTCATCCTAAGTACCTCAAAAATATAGAACACATTCTCAAAGCATATCCTCTAATGCATGGATCATTATTTTTTACTTAGTTTTGGTCTGAGGATGAAATAATGTGCTCATCTTCAACTCGACATCCATAACATTTTTCAAACCTTTCTAAAATCGAAAGGTAAAACATGTGTATCTTTTAGATACTATAATCAAAGTCACACCGTGAAGCCACAAAATATTTTTAGAATAGTGATTTCCTAGCTGATCCACCAAGTTCATCTCCCAGACTAGTATGAAGTGGGATACCTTAGTCAGTTGATCCACAACCACCTAAATGGTGTATTAACCTCTTAGGGTCCTAGGAAACCCTTACATCAAGTTTTTTCTCCACATCCCACTTCCACATAGACAACGTAAGTGGATGGAGTACCTAGAGAGGTATCTAATCACCAACATTAATTTTTTGACAACTCAGACAATAGGAAACAAATCCTCCAATGTCTCTATTCATTTCGAACCACCATAACTACCTCTTGACATCATGATAAATCTTGGTGAACCCTGTGTGTGCCATCCACTGTGAATCATGATAGGATCTCATCAATTCCTCTCTCATGGAATATGGAATCATCACTCTTATATTAACTAAAACCTCTCCATGTTTATCCAAATCAAAACCATAAATAGAACCACATGCTTCTAACCATTCATGGATCACCCAATACTCCAGATCAATCTCCTAATTGGATTCCAATAATTATACGAATGAGGAAATAATAACTAAGGGTGCACAAATCGATGCCCCTATATCCCCAACTATTCCCACCTTCTAGTACTCTAATAAATCCATTAACATCCATTCACCCACCCATGAATTTTTATGCTCAGTGCATCTACAACTGCATTTCCTTTTCTGAGATAATACTCCATATTGAATTTATACATTTTCATGCATTATACCCAATTCCTCTGAATAAGATTCAAGTCATGCTGATAGAAAATATACCCCAAAATACTGTGCTTTATGTACACAAAAATAACTCTCCAAATAGGTAGTTCCACTATCATTTTAGCATATGAACCATAACCACTAAATCCAAGTCATGAGTAGGGTAGTTCTGTTCATGGTGGAATAACTGCCGAGACTCATAAGTGACTACCTTATCACCTTGCATTGGAAAAGCTCTTGATCCAATTCCTAACATACCAGAATACACAATATTTCCAACTATATGGTCGATAAGGTTCAGTATTAGATCCAATGTTAAACTTTTATTTAGATCTAAGAATACTTATTTAAATTGATCTATCAATTCGAACTTGACCCCCTTCTTGGTGAGAAAAATCCTGGGAACTACAAACTAGGATAATTACTAAATGAATCTATTTCCATACCCATTCAATTAGAGAAAAATATGAATTTCAAACACATTCCTTGACCATTACCAATAAATAAATACATCATGATTCTCTAGATCAACTTATATCCCTACTTGTGAAACCACGTTCCTAATAAAGCACACATCCTATATCCAAAAAGTGACACTTTGGGTTCTTGAAATAAATCTAATGTGTCAGAATAATACTGAACATGATATCTAGGTGTCTCTCATGTGATTATGAAAACATAGAATGTATAATGATGTCATCAATGAACACAATGACAAAGGAATAAAAGTATGGGTAAAATATCTAATTCCTGATATCCATGAACACTTGTGGAGAATTCATCTATCCAAAGGGAATAATGAGATAATCATACAACCAATGCCTACTCCTAAATGTAATATTTAGGATGTACTACTCTCTAACACAAATCTAAAGGTTGATAAAACATAGATCAATCTTATAAAACCAACAAGATTCACTAAATTGGTCAAAAAAGCATATATTCTTGGAAAAAAGTACCTATTTTTCATTGTGATCTAATTTGGATTTTGATAGTTCACATAAAGATGAATAATACCATCCACCTTCTTATTGAAAAACAGTAGAGAACCCTAAAAATGAGTTCTTGGTTTGATGAAGCCTTTTTCTTCTAGATCATCCAGTTTCACTATGTTCTCTTTCAACTCAATTGGTACCATGTGATATAGTGGAATCGATATGAGTTATGTTCTAGATACCAACTCTATCTCAAATTCAACTCCCCTATGTGGAGGTAACCCTGATAAGTCCTTTGGGAAGAAATACTAATGGTGGTCTACCACTAGTGTGTAAGATGAGTGAGTCACTGCTTGATCCACTGTGAGGATCATACTGTCCACATATGCTGAAAGGACTTCTCTTTGACAAGTGTATGATCCAACTCTACTTTCCATAAGTTCATATTTACCTTTTAGCACAAAATTTTATCCTTTAGAAAATGAAAAGGTCACTTTTCTCTGATAAAAATCAATGTGTGCATAGAAAATGATTAACTAGTCCATGCCAAGTATTACACAAAAACCTATCATCTCTATAATTTTGAAGATCCAAATGCGATCAAACCTAGAAATCACTATCAGATAGTCTGGAAAGATAAAAGGATGATCCAATTTATTTATTATGGGTGTATTGATAGACATAATCTTAGAAGATAATTTCACCAGTAAATCTATCACAATAACCACTTGAGATGATATGAACAAATTTTATGCTTTTATGTAAAACAATTTAATGGATAGAGTTGAAAAAATTAAGACCATACCTAAAAATATGCATGTTTCCTCTCCACCATCAACTAAAGACTAATCAACTATATATTTCTGGATATCCCCAACTCCATGATGCCCTAGAGGCTCATAAGTCACTTGGTTCACTAACCCCTGTGAGTTATGCACCTGTTGTTGAGGTCCTACATCTGACTTAGTTAAGAACATCCTTGTAGCCCTATCATAGAACCACTTAGATGCCTTGCCTTTCCACATTATTGAAAATAATTGAGATAAAAGGTACAATCATTGAGGAAGTGTCCCTTCCTCCCACAATTATAACCTCTAATAGAGTCTCCCCCCATAGAAAGAGTCAAAAAAGTATTGCTTTGATCTGAATTATGACCGCTACCCTGGAGTCCATCCTCTGGATTCCTCTTCTTTCTCCTAGAATGAGTAACTAGGATTTCACTGTAGAATGAACTTGTTGGTCCACTGATAGTAGGAAGAATACCAAAAAATCTATTCTCCATAATTCCCTTCTTAATATTCAATGGATTTTGAAGCATTGAGGCATAGGTCATTAGATCAAAATTCCTAAACCACCATCTCATATATGGGTGAAGTCCAATCACGAACTTTCTAGTTTTCTATACCTTGTTTCCCATCAGAAGTGATACAAAGCTTATCAACTCTATGAAGTGTGTTGAATAAGTAGATACTATTATTGACCCTTTATGAAGCTCCATGAATTCTTGAGCATGGTCAAAATTTAGTGAACAGGGAATAAATCCTTGAAGAAGAAGTACATGATGGTCACTCATGTCATCCCTTCCCATCCACTAGCCTGTATTATGGCATACCCCCATTTTCCTACTGCACTGTGAAGTATGAACATCATATGGTTAACCATATAATCCTCTAAGTTCTCCAACAGGTTGAATATCATCTCAATGACTTATATCTAGTCCTCCACATCCCATGGTAATTTAGTTACTTAGAAGGATGTGGTGTTGGAGATGAAAGTCACATGAATATTTTACCATCGTCGGACCACCACTATGGGATCTTAAGCTGTGAATAGGTACCAATAGAAAGAGTTCTGGTTGGACTGGTTCTATTTCATAACTCGACCGAGCAAGGGAACCTACCTTGTTGCATCCTTCTACATAAGAGATGGATAAAATGGTTGCACAAGAAATTTATTAAGATGCATTTCCTAAAACACTAGAAAAAAATTTAGAGAAGGCAGATAAATTGAATAAGAAAACCAATAACCAAACATACAGTAATAAAAAAACAGTCATTTAAAAACACTATTATTTATCAGCATAAGATGAAAACAATGTTAAATAGAATATTTATCAGCCCTAAAGAAAGAACTGATAAATTTAACATTTTATCAGTTCTTTTATTTTAGTACTGTTAAAGGAAACCTTTATCAGTGCTTTCTTTACCACTGATAAAGGGTATCCTTTATCAGTGCTTTATTTTTGGCATTGATAAAGGGTATCATTTATCAGAACTTTATTTTTAGTGATGATAAAGGGTACATTTTATCAGTTATTTATGTTTAGTACAAATAAATATTTCTTTCATCAACAAATTTTTAGCGCTAATAAAATGAAATAATTAAATAAAAAAACAAAAAATGTGTTTATTAAAAAAATATTACAAATTTTATTAATAAAATAATTATTGATAAAAATGAATTTATTGATTATAAATTATTAAATATTAATCATTTTATTAATTAGATAATTATGATAATCAATGTTATTAAATTTTATATATTAAATATATAGATATGTATTAATGTATATAAATAAGATCTAAATATTTCAAAATATTTATGCACTTTACATTAAATTTATATATATTTATTGATTAATGGTATATAATTAAAAATTAGTATGAATTAGAAATATTGAGTAATTTCATAATACTTGACATATAATTGAATTTCGTTTGATTTTTCAATTTCATATAGATCAAATGTGTATTATATTGATTTCATGTATCTGAAATTAATTAATTTTTATATACAATATGCACACACACAAAACTAATCCATTTTTTTCAATATTGTTAAAATGCACCTATATTCATAATTTATTCAATTTCACTCCTTTTTAACATATATTCATGCACTCAAAATTAGATATTCATTAATAATATTAAGAAATAGTTTTAAAAAAATATCTTTAAATAAATATATTTATAAATATACATTCACCAGACTTATACAATTATATATTTATAATTTTAAATAAATAAATATTTTTTTAAAAGTATTTATATAATTATAATAAATAATTACGTATATTTAAATATTTATTAATTTTATAATAAATTTACTTAAATAACGAATATCTTTACTGTATTAATATTTATATTATTTATTAAATATATGTATATGTATAATTATATAAATATATATAATGATATAAATAATATTTTTTAAACAATATTTCTATAATTATAAATATATAATTATAAATTTATAGTAAATTTATTTAAAAAGGAATATATTTACTATATTTATATGTATATATATTTATTAGATATTTATAAATATTTACCATTTTTATATATAATTATAATTATAAATCCTATAAGAGTGCTTCAGTAATAAGCGTTGCTAAAAGAATCTTTATCAAATCTTTTTTCACGCTGATAAAGATGAGGATTTATCAACTCTAAACAAAGCGCTGATAAAATGAACATTTATCAAGGCTTATTGGTAATCATTGATAAAAGTGTCCTGATCTATTTTCAAAACCCTAATCATTTGAAAACCCATCATGATATAGATGATTTCTATGGAAGCCACCTGTTGTCGTTGCTCCTCCTCGGTGAATCGAAGGTCAAATTACACAACTCAACTACCTTTGAACATCTCATCCAACATCTGAAAAGGGTCTCAGATTTTATTCAACCTAGCGAGGCATACCTTTCAATTTTCTTTGTGTATTTTTTGTTTCATTTTTTATTTCTTCTTCTATGATTTTTTATGATATGTTGTTTATGATTTATTTGTGATCCATTATTTAGGTAATGATTTGTGGTTCATTGTTTGTATTTACTACTGATGTATGATCTGTAGTTTATATCTGACACTAAACTTTGGATTTATTCATTGTTGTTTGACTACTATGTTTTGTATCTTCCTACTGAATAATTTTTTCATATATGTATATAAATGTATAGAAATTTTCATGTATATTATTTTTTATTGACTATTGATTTGTGGCACATTGGTGGTTCCCTAATGATTATATATATGCTGACACCTTTCATGGACACCTCGGTGGACATGCAGCTTCAGATGTTATTTTTTAGGAACCAAGTTAGTGGATTGGTGTATGTTCCTCTATTGGTTATATGTATCATAAGAACTAGTTCCTCTTATAATTCACTATGGTCCTTAGTTTTCTTATGTAGTAGATTCAAAGGGGCAATCCACAGTTAAGAACATGTGGTTTTATCACATCAAGCCTTCACTTTTTGAATCATTATGGTTCCTTTAGTTCACGTTATTTTTAAATATTCAGTTTTTATCTATTTGATATTTATTATAGACTATAAGTGAGTGATATTTTATACTGGCATGACATTTATGTGTTTCTATATAGTTATTTCATCATTTATTTCCATAGTTGTTTGTCTAATAGGTATGCCTATATTGGGTAATGATGATTTTGGGTCAACATGTCCATTGACCCCAAGGGTCATGCTAAAATTTTGTTCGACCCCTGGTACTAATTATTTCTATTGGAGGGGGGACCACCTCCCATTTATGATTTTTCTCACCCAATGTTTAAACCATCCTTTAGTGAGTTTGAGATGTATTGGAGTTCATAAGATGATCTGACCTGGTGTTGTTTCGATAATTCTGGCTTGGGTGATTACACTATGCATCTTCTGGTTTACACCCATAATATTTAGTTATATTATCATTTATTATCTTCTTTTATATCCCTTCATTTTTTCAAATTCCAATAGCCCTTATTATTGGATTTAGAATATCTAGGCGCTCATATATTCTAGTAGAAATGATCCATACTTCCCATATTTGAATTTTCTATAAATTTCACTTTTGAAAATGAATATCTTACGTGTACTTCTTTATATATTGTATAAAATTTATTTTTTATGAACCCAATAGGATGTATATGAACCAAAAATGGATGCACACTAATATTTTGACAAACAAATATAAATATGGAGTTAAAGAGTTCATCAAGTTTGCAAGAGATCATGTAGATGGCCCTTCTAAAATCCTCTATCAATATTTACTTTGTTTTTATTCCAGACAAATTATTTCGAAATAGTTGGAAGAACATTTGATTTGTCATGGAATAGCTCAAATATATAAATGTTGGACTAAACATGAGTAAAAACTGAACGTGGACATTGATTGGGATGATACTATGGTTTATGAATCATTTTATATGAATACCTTTATAAAAGATGATGGAGATCACTTGGAAGAAATGACAATGGAAATTGAAGATGACCTTCGTGATTGTACAAAGTTGTTCGAGGAGTTAAATAGATGTTCCAATGAACCATTTTATGTCAGTTATAATAAATACACAACATTGTGAGCTGTGTTTAAGATTTATAATTTGAAAGTTGGAAAAGAATGGAGTGACACCATCTTTACAGAACTACTTGGTCTTCTAAAAGATATGCTACCAGAATAAAATGAACTACCATACCAAACATATGATACTAGAAAAATTTTATGTTCAATGGGTATGATATCTAAAAAAATACCATGAATCACTCATCAAATTCCTTAAGTGTGGCGCATATCGATACAAGGAAAATGAATCAAGTCCTTCATAATATATACGGTACTTTCCTATCATTCCATGGTTTAGCAGAATATATGTATGTTAGGAAACCACAAGATAATTAACATGGAATGTAGATATAATAATTAAAGATGGGAACCAACATCATTCAGTAGATTCTCCTCAATGGAAGAAAATTGATTACAAGTTTCCTAAATTTGAACATGATTTGAGAAACTTTCATTTTGCATTATCTAAAGATGGAATAAATACTTTTGATGTAGAGAGTAGTACTTACAGAACATGGTACATCATGTAGGTAAATTATAGTTTTCCACCATGGGTATGCATAAAGTGAAAATACATTATGTTGTCTCTCCTTATATCTGGATCAAAGCAACCTAATAATGATATTGATGTCTATTTGAATCCATTGATCGAAGATCTAAAACTGATATGGGATACAAGTGTTATAATGTATGATGCTCATATAAGTGAAGAATTAACATTGAGGTCCATGTTTTATGGAAGGATAAATGACTTCCCCGCTTATGGAAATTTATCAGGCTATAGTATTAAAGGCATGTTGGGGTGTACCATTTGTGAAAAATTCACATACTCAGTTTGGTTGAAACATTCCTCAAAGAATGTGTTTTTAGAAGATCAAATTCTTTTACCTCAATGACATAAATACCGATCCTAGATGACAAAATTTTATGGGAATATCGGGCGAGGTATAACACCGTCTCCAACAACAAGCGATCAACTGTACAAAAAAGTAAAAAAGATTGACATTGTTTTAGACAAACCATTTTTGAAAAACCATACAAAATCAGGTTGGGAGAAGTGATCAATTTTATTTGAATTACTATAGTGGGACTGTAGTAGGTACTGTTTGTAACTATAGCAACTTGGACTATTCACCTGTTTGGGCCTTCGAGCCACTGATTTGGTCCATGAGTTTTTTAAGGCCTTCGATCCACCCAAGCCTTTGGGTCAGTAAGGCCTTCGGGCCACGCTAAGGCCTTCGGGTCACCTTAAGTGCAGATGCAAACCAGACAACCTACAAGGAACAAGCTCCAGAAGGAGGATGAGCAAGGAGCATTCACCATAGCAGAAGCTAAATGGATTGAAATAATGAGAGGGTATGACACCTGCTATCAGGGCAAGCCTGTGCATGCATGGAAAATCCTAGTCGAACTGCCATGCGAAGGTGGAGAGCTGATTTCAAGATGAAGATGCTGGGGAGGAGCAGTTCCAAGTAGTTATTCTATGTTGTATATAATGTTTAAAGCCTACGGGCAATGAATTCCTCTAAGGCCTACGGGCCATGTAATACTAACGGTTACAGGTCTTTTAAGGGTTCCACCTCACCCATTAAAAGGTGTATTATCAAAAACCAATAAAAAATGAAGGCCTTTGGGCCATTGGAGGAGGGATAAGGGAATAGTTGGCAATGCTGAAGGGTAAAAGGAAGAATTTTCTTCCTCCAGCTACTTACACTATATCCAGGCAGGAAAATTTTCAATTTTTCCTATTCCTTATGAGTGTAAAATTTCCACAGGGGTATTCATCAAATATCAAGAATGTATTTTCAATGACTAGTTTCATGTTACAAGGAATAAAATCACACGAATGTCATAGTTTGATACAAGATTTAATGCATGTTTCTTTCCATTAAATTATACCTCAAAATGTATGATGTACATTAAAAAGAGTATACTTATTTTTCAAATCCATATGTAGTAAATTTGTAGACCCAGTGATGTTTCCTATCATGAACAAGGATATTTCAATCATATTATTTGAATTAGAAATGTTCTTCGCACCATCATTATTTGATATAATGGTCCACCTCATGGTTCACTTGGTCCAAGAGTTTCAACTATGTGGTCCTTCCCATTATAAATGGGTGTGCCCCATTGAATGGTATATGAAGATTTTTAAAGGTCATGTCAAGAATCGAAGTCATCCAGAAGGTTGTATTGTAGAATGGCATATTATTGAATAAGATATTGAATTATGTACCAATTACCTATCAGATGTTGAAACCATCAGTCTCCCAAAGTCTCGTCACAACGAATGCCTTATGGGAGAAAAGATTTTTGAAAGAGATGTTTTTACAATTACCTTGATAGAGTGGGAGAAATAACATCTTTACATATTATATAATAGTGAAGATGTTTATACATACATTGAATCCCGTAAAGAAATTCTTAGAGATTTGAATCAATCAAGGGATAAAAGATTTATATCAGATATACATAATTAATAGTTTATAGGATGGTTCAGAGATCAAATTTACAAGGAGTTATCTGAAAACTCAAATTCATTTTCCGAATGAATTCAATGGCTAACTAGAAGACAAAATGAATATGTTATATCTTAACTAGGTTTATAATCAATGGTTATAAGTTCTATACAAAATAATATGATGACTTTAGTACGATGAAAAATAGCATTGTTACGCTTGTGGCTGAAGTGATGCACATATCAATTTCCAATGATAGAAATCCAATTTATACAAATATGTCATATTTTTTCATTATCAGAAAAATATATGAGCGGGATTATACAAAATTTCAAGTGCCTATTTTCCATTGAAAATAGGTTTACAATATCAATGGAGTGAATGTTGATGAAATGGGATTTGTGAAGATGAATTTTAGTATAGAATTGGAAAATGATGATCCATTCATAATGGCATCACAAGCAGTGAAATTATTTTATATCTCTAATACAACAAACAATATTTGTTCAAATGTTTTAGTGGTCACTAAAAAAATGTTGAGTTTGAAGAAAATTCAACCAATTATGACCCTTTCATTGGGACATGACAATCATTTCATGTTGGTCCTAATGTAGACAATGTCTTGTATGTTAGAGGGGACCACAAAGAGGGGATTTGGATTCTCGAAAGAGGAACCAAATCCTTGAATCCTTTAAAAAAACTAATAGATTTAAATGAGAGGATAATAGTTTTTTTTAATATATTATGTTTTTCCTCATAATATTATATGTTATCTAAATCATTAACATAATCTAAATTAATTTTTTAACTACTCATTCAGAAAATATCTTCTACACATGATGATGTTACCAATCCCTTGGAAGAGTAAACTATAATAAAGGGAACCCTTTTGGTAGATTCAAAGTTAATTTTACAATAAAATTTATCTGTTTTTAAAAAAAATTGTGTAATGAAATGTTGATTTAATTTTCATTATTCCTTGGAGATTTTTTTATTTTAGAATATTTTTGTCCATGTTTCATGCCTTTGCAATAAGAGAAATGATGTTGTCTCTGTTCAATTATATAGGTAATCTTGATATTTACACAGTAATATCATTGTGCATATAATTAATGTGTTATTTCATAATTATTTTTAATTTATTTCTTTTTAGTATTACTCATAATATTTTTTTTCTTACACAGGTGCATTTTTTTTATAGTTGAGGCAGTTTGTTCAAAACTAATCATGCAATGTATGCATTTTGACAAAGAAAGTCAATGGAAATCTTGGTAATATTGACAGTTAGGATTTTTTTTCAATGTATGTAATGATTTTATATTTATGTAATTGTATAATTTTTTTTGAAATGTCTATAATATAGTGTTATTTTCTCATATTTGGGTTTTAAATTTCATTTCACTTAAATTATGTATTATGAATTGTTTTTTTGATATCTGGTGTGTTTTTGTGTGTTTTTGGTGTTGTAGTCTGTTGTAACTGCAGACTGTAGTATGAACCTTTATCAGAACATTTACAAGAGCTGATAAAGAAAACATTTATATGCACTTTTAAAAGCACTGATAAAGGTGAAATTTAATAGTTCTTCAAAAATTAGTGATAAAGGTATACTTTATCAGTGCTTATAAAAGCACTAATAAAGGGCTCCTTTAGCAGTGCTAAATTAAAGCACTGATTAAAGTCCTAGTCTTTTAATGTCACTCACGTTATCAGTTCTTTTCTAGCTTGGATAAAGGATATTTATAGAATTTTTAAAGGCATGTTTTGTAGTAGTGATAGAAACACATAGGGGTTAACAACAAGGTTCAACCTAAGATTCCACCCACAATAATAAGGAATAACACCCTAAGAACTACCCAAAATACATTTCAAGCCTCCAGTACCTACATAATAGTCAGAACCACACATATATACACTCAAGAACAGAGTAGAATAGATTAAATAAGGAATGAAAGAAATAATTCACCAAAGTCCATGCCATAATTTTATTAGGCATTTAATTATTTGGGATATATCAAATATAATAAAGATTTATGTATGTGAACTTACATACCTAGAATGATGCATGAATGCACACCAATTCTCATAAATCAATATTTCATCATCATGTTTATCAAGAAATGTGAATTTAATTAATGATAACATCAAATAGAAAAACATAATTCCCTACTTTATAGAAACTCAGAGGTCCACTATACAGTGTAGGTGAGACACTGACAAAGTTCCCCCACCCGATTCCCAACCATCCAATCTTCTATCTACCATATTATAAATCAAGGAAAAGGCAAGAAATAAGTTAGTGAATCTGATCATCTAAAACCATTTTGTAACTTCTCAACCCAAAACATCGGGTCCAAGTTGGGAATTTCACATGACCAAATGTGTGCCTCCCTATATGCAAGAGGTTAACGACTAGCAGTGAGTGCCTATAAATTGACATGGGAAGACTATTCCCTTAGTACCCAGTGAAAATTAGAGTATATAAATTGATTGATAATAATAATCAATCAATAAATAACAAAATAATAACCACAAAATTAGCAACATATAAAAATATAACCCGTGTAGTAGTAGTGTGGCATACCATATACAAAATCCAAAGCCAATAAAAAGGATCCAAAGTACGATAATCTAGAAAAATAAAATAAATAATTTAATAATTTTGGTACACATCCCATCTAGTAACTTCCACATCCTCCTAACTACTATCTCAACTATCCTTAATAGGTCCCTTTCCCTTCAAGGAATTTATGATCATGAAATATACAAGTGCACTGAAATTCCTAAGTAGGGTGTGAGTACAAGAATTAGTAGAACACCACTTATGAAACTTAACATAATTTCATAACATATACAAGTTAATTAAATGAAATTAAATAAGGTATAGATATCACAATGATATATTGCACAAGTCTAAAACATATGTCAGTTCTTTAGAGACCAGCTCTACCTACTTCAGATCTATGCTAGAACGAACATCAGTTGTCCTCCAGATGCATCCGCCTTCTAGAGAAGGGATAATGTAATGATTCAATTTTTAATACATAATATTTTATAATATTCTAAGGTATATTTTCAAAGTTAGGCACTAATTTAGAATGGAATTCTAGGACCCATAGATCCTTGGTGTGGTGATATTAAAAATATTATATATATTATATATCATAATAGAATTTTTTCAAAAATAATAGAAAAACTCCAGAATGAGGTTTCAAATATAAAATATGCAACTAAAATTAAATTAAAAATGTGGGGTTTGCCTTAGGTTATATATAATCACTGTTGGCATCATGTGTTTTATTAAATTGTAGTCATGGGCGAATGATAATTAAATAAATAAATTTATTATTTATTTAATCTTAATGAACTAATCATATCTTATTTAAACCCATTTATTGAAAAATTCCAAGGTTAGATGTATAGCCTTAGGGCTTTTGAGAGATATCTTGAACGGAGAGCTCCAGGGGTGAGTACATTGGAATATGGCCATGGGATTGTGGATCGATGATCGGTATACCGTGAGGATAATTTTTATCAAATTTGTGTATAGATCTCACTAAAAATAGTGATTTTGAATCATTAATCATTAGTTATCAACCCAAACATGATGTAATATTTTTTAGTTGTTCAATCCCAATTTTTTTTATCCCATGGTGAAACAAATCCATTCCACAAACACATTTATTCATGGGTAGATCATGTTTTTTGGGTATTGATTTATCTTCTTGGGGTTTGTGGATTAAATATATTGTATTATTTTTCATTTATTTTTATTTTTATTCATCCATCATTATAATGGAAAAGGATTGAGGCCAACTAGAACAATGGTTGAGGGTTGTACCTCTTGTTGTGTTTTGTTATTTTCGTGCACCATTTTTTGTGTTCATCATTAGTGCTTTATTTGGATGATGATTCAAAAATACCCCATACTTGATCATTGTGAAATAATTTTTTGGTTAAATGGATAGATTATTTGGGAAGGTTTGAAATCAACGGAATATTTATTATGTGTGATGATGATAGAGGATTTGAGATCATATCAAGAGTTCCCATTTTTCATAGAATCAGAAATTCAGATGATGTGGTACTTCAGAAATGATTCATAAGTAGATTGGGTGGATTGAATCTAACCACTAATGATGATGGTATCTGATCAAGGTATAGGTGATAATATATTCAGGATATGGTCCATGCATCTTAATTTGTGAAAACAACAACGTTGGGTTTTTAGAGAGGAGCAACTGAAATCCGAAATCCAACCGACCATGGATGGTTTTCAAATCATATCCTTACTTCACAGAGTGATTCCTAGAGGAATTAGAGCCAGTGGAAGTGGTGGAGGTTAAAACACATAAAGATCTTTAATTTATTGAATATTCTAAACTAAACACCTTATAGTTCATAGGAACACATGCTTTGTAATTCCCCTTGTGTGGTGTCTAGGGTGTCATGTTGAATATCATATTATATGTAGAATTTCTACATACCATGTGATTCCTAGACATCCAGCATAGCATGTACAGAGAGTAAATATATAGGAATCCATGTATAGTAATACACTATATTTGTTACCCACACGCCATGTAATCCTTGGTGAATGGATTGGTATTTACATGGAGTAAATTCCAAAGAGGTCATTTCATCCCACATGTTGTGTGTTTCTAGGAACACACTAGGTACTTCAGAATGTACTCAGACCATTCCTATGTACATGAGAACACCTTTAGTACATAATCATGGTGTATAGTAAATGGGCTAGACTAGATAGCACATCGAGTTTCACACAAACCTCTACACACCGTGTACCCCTAGGGACATGCAATGTATTTTTAGAAATTCATATTGCATGAGAATGAGATGAAAGAAATGCCAAAAATAGTGAGACATGATGTATACCCCTAAAAGACATGCCTTTTACTCCTTGAAAGGTAGGTTAAATCCCTTGTTACTCTCAGTTCATCTCTGGTATGAGCCTGGGTGAGTTCCCGCGAATTGTTTATGTATGGAACTATTTCTATAGGGTACGTTACATACATCTATACCTATGAGGGTAATGTGAGGAATAATCTCATAAGCTTAAGAAACAATCCCCTTTTGGGTTTAGTCTCGTATATGGTTACCAAATCCCTTATTGAGGTAAGGAGTGGGATCCATTATCCTTATATTCTTCTATAGGTGGGGTTTTAGGAATCATCATGACCAACATACACATGTGTAAAATTACCTACATAGCGAGTTATTCTAGATAGGGTACGACATACCCCATGGACCTTAGCAAGATCCCCTATCTGTTTATAGAAATCTATTGTCTTCTGATGAGGTTTTGTTTGATCGAGTGTATATATCAGATGAGCCCTCTCAGTCTCCTTCAAGATTCGTCATGGTAAGACATGAAAAGTATGTTCTCTTGGATGGGTTCCAACGATATAGTAAGACGTGATAAGTGAGAACTATTGAATGAGTGCATCAGGGATCAAAATGCTCATGTTGTGAGTTATCCCAGATGACTATTACCTTTGAGCCACTAGTAGAATCCTAGGCTAGCAGTGAGGTTGTGACCACACCTTGATATTTAATATCCACCTTGAGTATTTTTGAGTTTTATGGTTATATATTATTATGTATCATATCCAAATTGAGATATCTTCATGGTTATGATCTAACTACTCTCTTGATGTTTTTTTGGTTATTTTGGTGTGTCCTACTTACAGCATCCTGCCATTTTATATCATAACTTTTCACTATATTTTACAAATAGAGGATCTATAAAGTTTAGTGTCATGGTAATAAGGTACATAATACATGAAAATATGTGTCATTATTCTAATCCAATTGTAATTATTTATAATAGGTTCATCCTAAGTAAAATTACCACATCTCATAACCTCAGGACATACATTAAGGAATGGGTGAGCAGAAGGACCAGAAAGGGTAAACAAGGGAAACAATTTACTTATCATATCATTAAGAACTTGATGAGATACCTAAAGACATGAGCATTGGAAAAATAGGAATATCATAATAAAAAGAACAAGAATAATAACTTTAAATTTTTTGTAAAATATTTAATTTATACATTCATAATAATATCACAAAGGTTCATCCCCAATGTGTCATAAAAATTACCAAGGTTATTCACCAAAGTATCATAAAACTTTTCATCTCTAGAGATTAATTTATTTACCCAATGCATTTGAGCGCTGTCAGGGCACACCATTAATATGTATTTATTTTCATGTAATCCACATATATCACAATCAAACGTTTCATAAATAACCCAAAGAGAAGAAAAGAAATGGGTTTCATAACAAAATCATGACATTTAAAGAAGTGCTTAAAAACATGATCATTATGTCATTTATAAACCATAGAAAGGGAATGATGGTTTTATGTATGTAAATTCCAGAATAAAATAAAATTTTGTATGTATTGATGAGTAACCTTGGAAATTAAAGAGTTTTGGGTATTCATATAAATAAAATAAAATTATTTCTTGGTAAAAAGAGACAGATTTTGAGATGGAAATTCTACAGCATAACAACTATGAAACATGGTTTTAGAAAACATTAAAAAGAGATTGGACAAGGGTATACCACTCATAAATGACTTATAATACAGTATAATAACAGAATAAAATTAAAATAAGAATATTTTATATAAATTTGAAAGACATAACAGCGTCCCTTTAAAATTCATAAAATGAGTTGATGAGAGAAAAAAAGGTGTCTCATCATTTGTAAATAAAATGGACTGAAATAAGGATATAAAAGAACATACTCCAATATAAAAAATGAAAATTAAAATACATAACATAAAAGAAATGTTTAACTCAAAGATTAGGTTGAAAGGTTCCCTTACCTTTAAGAGTAACTTCTAAAACTCTAAGATCGAGACCTTGGGGGATTAAAGACACCTTGAGAGGACTCCTTGGGAGGTAAAACTAGTAGAAATCTGTGTAGAATGATTTTGGAATGAATGGAAATGATGCAATGTGTGGGTATTTATAGAAAAAGTGAGGGAATATTTTATTAATTTCAAAGGACACCTCATTAGTGGTATTTGCAAAACCATGAGCTTGCCCATGGTATTTTCCCTTGTTATTGGACAATTGTGACACCTCATATCATATTTTAATCATTATGAGTCTACCAGCATTATTAAATAATGGTTACATCATTATTTCAAATCAATGATGTCATTAAACTTACCTAAAACTCAAAACTATATTTTTACTATTCACTAAAAAATCAACCATTTCAGAAAAATCCCAAAAATTCACCCTAACCATTTTTCAATGTGTAGAATTCAAAAATAAACTCCATTTTATAAAAAATATTTCCATTTTTTTAAATTAAATAAATAAAATACTATTACTTAACTAATAATTTATAAAACATTTATTTACTTATACTATGATATAACTATATTACGTTACTGCTTAAGATGACTAAAACATATTTATACTTCCTTAGGTGAGGTTACTATTACATTGGTCAAATTACCATTCATAAGGGTAAAATGACTATTCCAAAGGGTAAAGTTACTATTCACCAAAAAATATTTTGATCTTATTGAACCAGATTTTTCACCCTAATTACATACATGTATGTCTTATTTTCAAAAATCATTTCACATAAAAAGTTTTTTAATAATGAAATATTTTTTTACTATTCATCAAAAAACACTACTAAAAAACAATTCATCAAATACAATTCATCAAATACTAAAAAATTGAAACTTCTTAAAAAACATCTAAAAATTCATCCTAGATTAATTTTGACATTTGAAATTCAAAAATTATGTTTATTATACCATAATAATTCTCTATGTATGAGAAATCTCTGATTACAATTTTTACTTCTAAAATCAATTTATCAAATTTGACTTAATTAAACATATACATTATTATGAAAATATATTCTAGAAATTGGAATGAAAAAATAACAATTTTATTTATACCAAGGGATTACATAGTGTAACTAATGCCTCTTTACATAAACCCTTGTAATGCCCACATAGGACCTAAGAGTAAGGTGTGCAATGATGATAGAATTTTGGGGTGGCTCAGACAACATTTCCCAAGTAGTGATTTGTATCAAATAGAACTTCTCCCATAAGGGATTCCATTCAAGATTAACATGTTGAAGTTCGACATGGGATTAGTCCAAAGTGAATCCCAATGATGTCACCTCCTTCCTAAGCTCTGAAAAATGGGATTCATATGGATCGAGTCTACTAAATGCTGTAAGAACCCTGTTTTTTACTCAAGTATGTATCCTTTAATTTTTTTCTCTAAATCTTTACTTTTGACCTAATATGGATTCTTAATGAGTTATAAAAGGTTATGAGGGTGTCTGGGGATTTTTCGGTGCCCAGAACCAATATTTTTGGAGAAAAAAGACTTTGCACATGATTTAGAGTAAACCCTGCGGAAGACCGCACAGTTTGGAAAACAGTGCAGATTGTGTTTTTTCAAATAGAGCCATCTCACACAATTGGTGCACAACCATGTGGACAAACTGTGTGAGCACCCCTTTTTCCTAGGTACCTGTTCATGGGTTGTACATGGTTTTACAAACTGTGTGGACCAAACCATTCAGGAAGATCCATCCAGCACGATTTGTTCATGGTTGACAAATAGTGCAGACAAACAGTGCATAGGCTAATTTTCTGGGTAAATTTCCAGTTTCTCTCTTAAAGATCTATTAATCCTCATCCTTCCTCCAAATCTGAGAACCAGTGGGATTTTTCTCATTTTTCACCCATTTGGAGCTTTTTAAAGGCCAAAGCTAGGGATCAGGAGATCTCCATCATCTGGAATCTGATCAAGCTTTAGTTCATCATGTTGGATGTGCAATGGTAAGTACCTGATTCCTCTTTATCCATTATTCTCATATCTTTCTATCGACCTAGGTATCACTATGTGAGCATTTTTCACCCTTTTCTTAGATTTACTTCGATCTGAGGAAAATCAAGGGCCGATACTGAAGGAGAAAGATCTTACAAACCTAAGGTTGATGGTCTATAACTTATCCCAAAAGTTAGTTGTTTTTTGAATGTTCATGTGTGGCCCACCGATTTCATCGAAGAACATTTCCTAAATTTACATGCCATGATTATAATTGTTAGAATGTATGATTATGATCTTTCCAAATATGTTATTTTTTGTTAGTGGTTACACCCATAACTCAATCTGCCTCATGTCTAAGGGCATACCATAATTGGGTTTTTAGTGTTTCGAAAAGTTTGAGCTACCATTTGGGTGTGCCTTTGCTTGACCTTTCAAAAGGATAGCCTTTCCATAATACATGACTTTTTATTAATGAGAATTTCATTATGGCATGTACCATGTATGCTCACCACTTGACCCTCCTAAGTTAAGTGCTTCTAAATGATTATTAAATATTAAATGTGAAATGGAAATTATACTAAGTATACAACTTATCCATAACAAATGAGATTGAATAAAGGTTAAATATTCATAGCATTCCTTTCCATATTAATAGATGGAAACATAGTGAACCCCAATGATTGAATATACCTTAATGGTTAATTAAGACTAGATTAAATGGGTTCAATGCTACTTGGCATATCCACACTAATGAAATACAAGGCTTGGACCAATAAAAAAATGGTTTCAACTCTACATGACCTATCCACACTAATGGAAGGCAAGACTTGAACCAAATGAATTATTACATGATTACATTATCAAATAGGAATGGACTGACTTGATATCACCTTGGATTCTAAGATGATAATACCTTGGGTCTCGGGTACCCCATTCCAATTCAAGGATGTGGTTTTCTTAGGTTGATACCCACATAGACTCTAGTTCTTGTATATTCCTTGGATGCTCAGTATACTATCTTAGGGTCCTTTACATAATTTCAGGATACCCTAGATACACTCCTTGGATCCAGCATTGTCTAGTAGGTTCCATGGTGAAAGCCCATAGGTCCTTTTCTCTATTTAGACCTGTTTTACCTTGGACAATCACCTTAGACTTGGTAGATGACTTATTGTGTAATTCCTTGGATTATGCTCCTTGAATTACACTCTTACCCTTTATCTAGACTCAGATACTACTGAGTTAGTGTTCTGTGAGATCCACGTTACCTTGGTTTTTTCCATAGAACTCTATCATCAAATATCTTTTTCAGGTTTCCTTGTCACATCTTGGGACATTCACTACTTATACTATCACGTGGGGATGTTAGTGTTGGATATTCCTCATGTGACCTATTAACATTAAATGGTAATTACATAATTAATTAACTAGTTACATGTTTAGACACCATCCAAGGGACAAAGTAAGTACTTGGGTATTTAGTTATATTGTACATTTTTATTTACTTTATATATGCAAGCCTGCACACTATTATATTCCTTTAGACGGGTTGGATGTTATAGGCACTATTGGTGGTGGTCTGCTGAGATTTATCTCACACCCTCGCTGAGTGCCGTTTGGTAACCAAAAAAATCACATGGTTGCAGGTATTTAAAAAGGGAAGCAAATAGCTTCCAACACTTGATTGCATGTTGATAGGATGGATCTTGATAGTAGATGACCAAGTTGGATCTCGGGATGCTTGTAGTAGTCTTTGTTTTCATTTACTTGATGGAACATTTTATTCCTTCTATCTTTTATACATTTTTCTAGTTTTCTAGTGACATGACAGTACATCATCATTTTTCTAGTTGATACAGTTATTGTTATTCTCATTTATCTATTTCATCATTTTCTTTTGTGGTTTCTTTACATTTATTTAGTTTGCTTCTATTGTATTATTAATATTGATTCCATTGTTTACTATTCAATTACATTCCTTTCGTTATGATATGCTCTGTTAATGAGGGAATATTCTTCCCACAGACACACCCTAGTCCCTCACTACTAGTCAACATCCTCTAGCATTCAAGAAGACATGCTTGATTCCATGTGGCCCACTGGGCTGAGGGAACCCATTAAGTGGAATTCAGGTCCAGGACATCACAAAGTGGTATCAGAGGCAGGTTTCTTTTTTTCCATTACTATTTGTAGACAATATTTTATAGAATAGGAATGCTTGGGACTTGGTCATAAGTTGTGATTGGGTGTTTCTAACACATTTTCGGGGTAAAAACCATGTTACCTAAATTACAATTGTTGTTCTATTTTTCCTATTACAATTTATAGTATTTCACCATTGGGTGATGCACATGTTGGGTGGTGTTGTTGGTTATTACTATATTTGAGGGTCTAATTTCATCCTTGGACCGATGATATGAGGGTAAGGAGCATTGTTAAATATATCATTACAAGCTGCTAGAGTTCAAATGCCATGCATATTTCCATGCCATATATGCGCATTTCACTACCTTGAATTTCCTGATATGCTTGTGATTATTAAGTGATGTTGTGATAGTTTTTTGTACATGTATTATTCTTGGTTATGATTTAGTGATTTCCTGTCTTAATTCATGAGGTGTATGGACCCTCATGGGTTGGGATAAGTAATTTACCGAGTCGATCCATTATGTTATATGTAAGTGGGTGCCATTTCTGTTGAAAGGTGTATGAGAACTGATTCATCAGAAATGACTATCCATTATTAAGTGAATCCTAAAATCTAAAATTAATTTGTTGCACATCCTTTTCCCACCTTTCTATGTTTATAAAAGGTAAAGAAGTGAACCTGGTAATTAATTGCAAATTTACGTGAAACTTATACTTGAGCAGTTACCGATACCTAGCTATCTAGGCAAGTAGTTTGGGTAGTATTCCTTGGGTAGTGAGTTTTATTATGTTCATATTCCATTAGTGATGCTATCTCCTTTCTTCTATGATTGTTCTGAGGTGTGTTCTTGGAATTTGTATACCAATGTCACCACGATGTCCTCATGTCATTCTCCATGAAAGTGGTGACGATCATGCTCTAGACTTGGTGGGCCTTGAGCTTCCAGTCTTACCTATAGGAGTGCCACTTGAGG
The DNA here is from genome assembly GCA_963277665.1 of Viscum album. NCBI lineage: Eukaryota > Viridiplantae > Streptophyta > Magnoliopsida > Santalales > Viscaceae > Viscum > Viscum album. The sequence goes on along the minus strand of OY728134.1, from coordinate 127,673,699 downwards.
CACCACATGTGGTACTTGATCCGAGCACTGATTCTCAAGTCTGTAATAGTTTCTGACATCTGATTTAGTCCATGCAAGGTGCTCTATAGGTTGCACCTACGATGTACGATCTTACTCGTGAGTTCCAGTAGCAGTATCCTAATACTTTTTCAGGGGATGTCGGTTCTTAGGCTGCCAAGTCTTAGCTAGAGGCCATGATTTCTACCTTTGAGAATCTGGAAACACCTCCACAGTGAAGAGTTAATATTGATACATATATGCTTCAAGATTTATCCAAGTATTGGTGGGATGTGGTTACTCAGGCCAGTCTTCATCCGGGTATATTATGGGTTGATTTCTATACTGCCTTCTATGATCAGTTCTTTCCTCAGGTACAAAAAGTTTTTAGAGACAGATAGTTCATGCATCTTGAGTAGGGTTCTATGTCAGTTATGGATTATTCATCACATTTCACTGATTTATATCACTTTTCACTGCTTCTAGTAGGAGATTAGATTTTGCATGCTTGACATTTTGAGGATCGGCTCCAGTACGCCATCCAAACATAGGTGAATGTGTTTCTCCTTCCTACCATTTTTTTTTCAATAGTTGATCATGCCCTTATCACTAAACGTAACCCAAGGGACAACACAAGTACCTGGTTTAAAGGATCAGTGTCACGTCATGCCATTAGTTCTTCATGTGGAAAGAAACTTTCCCTTGAAGTTTTTCATCAGGGAAATGGAAGATAGGGTATGTTTGATAGCTCTGTAGTGTGTAATTAGTGTAGTAGATCAAGGAATAAGAAGCCCCAATGTGATAGAGACCCTATACAGTGCCAAGATAGCATCCATATGGGTCATCTTTAGTGCCTTTTCCAGACCTTTCTACCAGCTTCGAGTGGAAAAGGATCAACTCCAGCTACACCTTTAGGAGCGGGTTCTTTGGAATCATGTCATGCGGGGAGTTAGAATAGCATAGGGATGTCTGGCCAAGGAGGAGGTCATGGACATGGTAGTCTGACTCCTGATCACCAGCAGGGCCTGCAGAGCAGTCATGATCATGGTAGTCCATCTGTTGCACAAGGCCATGAATCAGGTCAGTTTCATGCTTTACAGTTGATACCCAAGGATCTGGTTGTGAGACCATCTACAGTACGAGGTACTATTCTAGTAGCCTCCACTATTATCTCTGCTTTGTTTTATACAAGTGCTTAAAACTCTATCATTTCTTTATCTATTGTTTAAAGTATTTGACTAGAGATACAATATCACTATGGTGTAATGACCCTCAATATACCATTGGGAATATAGATGGAGGTCATACGCTAGTGTACGGACTGTCCCCTTGAGGTTGGTAGTTACCCTTTCTTGTGGAATATATTTGTTCTCGAGATGATAGGATTTGATGTAATTTTTGAGATGGACTGGTTAGTCCACTATCACATATTTGTAGACTGCTATCGTTGAAGTGTTTTTTTACATCACCATAAGGTAGTAGTTATCTTTTCAAATTTGAGTGGTATGTCCAGGCTGGGAGAGCTAGACCGAAGCATCATGGGCTGGGTGGAGTGACTGCTCAGATTGAAAATCTTTTCGTGGAGAATCAAGGGTTGCTTCAAAATGACTTCCCTCTAGTAGTTGATTGTTTTAGGGAAGTATTTCCTGATGATTTTTTGGCTTACCTCCTAAGAGAGAGGTAGTGTTTGCAATTGAGCTTCTTCCAGGAGTAGCTCTAGTGTCCATTCCTCCTTACATGATGGCACCTACTGAACATCAGGATCTCAAGAGGAAGATATAGGACCTATAGTCCAAAGGCTTTATACGGCCTAGTACATCCTCTGGGAGTTCACCCATGATTTTTGCGAAGAAGGTGGACAGAAGTCTTCATCTATGCATGGATTACAGAAGGTTGGACCATCTTACAATCAAGATTCAGTAACCACTTCCCTAAATAAATGATCTCTTTGACCAGCTCTGAGGAGAAAATGTATTCTCTAAGATCGACCTAAGATCAGGTTATCATCAGGTGTGAATAAGACCTTCAAACATACCTCATACATCTTTTTGTAGTAGGTATGGTCTTTTTGAGTATCTTGTTATTTCATTTGGTCTTACGAACGCTCTTATCATTTTCATGGATTTTATGAATAGGGTTTTCCATCCCTATTTGGACTCTTTTGTTATGGTCTTTGTGGATGACATCTTGGTGTATTATCTCACTCATAACGACCATGAAAAAAATCTTGAGATCATTCTGAGTACACCGAGTGAGAATCAAATTTATTCCATGATTTCTAATTGTGAATTCTGGATTGACAAGGTCCACTCTTGGGTAATATTATTTCAAAATTAGGTGTATCTATTGACCCTAAAAAGGTTAGTGATTTAGTTTCCTTGGAGCACCCCAAGAACGTGTTTGATATCAAGGGTATCTTGGGTCTCACTAGATATTATAAAAACTTAATACAAGACTTCTCAAGTCTTTCTTCACCTCTTATTGGTCATGCGAAGAAGGGTGTCAAGTTCACATGGTCAGAAGCATGTGACAAATCCTTTCAGGATCTGAAAGGGAGGCTTGTATCAGCACTAATTAGGATTCTTCCAGAACCTGGAAAAGGTTATATCATCTTCTATGATACATCAGGTATTGGCCTATGAGTAGTGTTGATGCAAGAAGATAAAGTCATTACATATGGATCTCATCATTTGAGGCCTCATGAGAGAAATTACCCAACTCACAACCTTGAGCTAGCAGTAGTTATCCATGCCTTAGGTTGCTGGAGACACTATCTTTTGGGTGATCACTTTGTGGTGTATAAAGATCACAAGATCCTAAAGTATTTCTTTTATCAACATGAATTGAACCTCATACAGTGTATATGGGTCGAATATATATAATAATTTGATTTTGAGCTTGCCTATATGCCTGGAAAGGGAAATGTGGTTGCTGATTCATTGAGTCAGAAAACTCAAATGCATACCGTACAGGAAGCCAGTGATGAATGGATGTTAATGGAACTCATTTATGAACTTCATCTGAAGTTTCGTTACAGTCTCGAGTAGTCTTACCTCTCAGCCAAATCAGTTACCTCTTCCCTCCTTGATAAGGTGAAGAGTAGGTAGTTTTTAAATTTGGAGGGTTTGGTTCTCTGTGAGAGTATATTAGGAGATAACCCACCTCTGAATTGGTATGTGGACAGAGATGACATCATGCATCTACGTGGATGTATAAGGGTTTTAGAAGATATGAGAGATGAGTTGATGAAATATTACCATGAATATTAGTGGGAAGTTCATTAAGGAATATCTAAGATGTATCGATATATTTGATTCCAGTATTGGTTTCCTATAATGAAACATTAGATTATAGGCTTTATTACTTGGTGTTTCACATGTCAGTTGGTGAAAGCAGAGCACCAGAGACCTACAAGCTGGTTACTTGGTGTTCTGGAAAGGTTTGTAGAAATATATGGGGAATCAGGTGCTTCTAAGCACAACTTTTCACCCTCATAATGATGGAAAACTATAACATACAATACTAGTTCTAGAGGATATGTTCCGAGCATGTCTCCTTGATTTTAGTGGTTCTTGGTGTTGGAGTTGGTGGTCTAGAACCAAATACTTTGTACTTTATTCATTAAATAAAAACCTTATCACATCTTGATTGTTCTTCTGCATGACATGTCATGTGATAATGTTCTAAGGACAACTGTTGCATTAAAGGGTCGTAGCGGATCCCTGCTATGATGAGAACCCGGAAGTTCCATAACACTGTTCTTGAATGTATATTCTATGGCCAGATGATATTATTTGAGGGACACAAATAATATAGGTCATTAGGGGTGAGGACTCATAAAACTTTGAGGCACCTTCTCATGGTGTGTGCCCTTGGTAATATCCAGGAGGATATTGTGAGAACGAGACCCACCAGTAGGAAATCCACATTTCATAGTGTCATTGGATGTTTTTATCTATGGACGTGTGTATTGATCCTTAGACTTTAGGATTATTATTAATGGGTATTACAACTCACGCACTTAGATGTATTGATGAAAACTGTGACGACACACTGTTCGCAGCGAGGTAGGATACGTTGGGTGCGTCACGAGTAATACCGCATTAATAGATAATGCGAGAAAGGATTTGTCCCTTCTGTTCCATAATGGAAGTAGATATCTCAGGTCCTTTGATGGAATTGATATAGCCTAAATAAATCCATGGACATGGTAAGGTATGGGAAAGTTCAATTCCAGGAATTCAAAGAAAGAACAATAAAGAACATGGGTTGATGGCACAAGCATGCAACCCGCTTGATTGGAGATATCGAGACAAAGGAATTATATTACATGGTAAGAGTTCGTAGGAGGTGACACGTCATTGCGGCATTAAATTCTTTCTCTATGGGTGCCTTAGCGTGTTGCTAGAAACTAACCATGGACTTTAGGAAGGCTCAGCCTAATGCCACTGAGAAAGAGGCCTAGAGGGTCACACACTAAGTGTGTCCATGTATCTCAGTTAAATATTAATTTAACAAGTTAAATAAATATTATTCCCGACTGTGGTTTAATAATTATTTAAGGATGTCTGATCACATTTATTTTGACACTAGTTATTCGAGAGAATATATTGTGGACAAAATAATATATTTTTTAGCGAGTAATGCAGTTAAATTTATTTAAGAAATAAATAGTTATTACTCAAGGTCTAATAAATGTGGTGGAGAAAAATGGAAAATAAAAGTACACACCGTGTATTAATTATTATACGCCGTGTAATTTTTCTAGTTGAGATTTTGAGGATTTAATATTGTTTTATTAAATGATATTTATTATAATCAGTGTGGGCGCATGTCAAGGAATTAATAATTCAACATGGGGGTTTTCAATAAGAGCTAATGAAATAAATAAAATGCGTAACGCGTTTATTTATTGTCATAACTCTATTAACCTCAAACATGATTATAAATATCCTCGCAACCCCAACATTTTAGAGAGCCATTGTTGTGTACAATGGATTTGGAAATACTCTCAAGGCAAGAGAGAATTCCCTTTCCACCAAGAATGCCCTCATGTTATAAGAGCAAGATCCTCCACCGGATCAAGGCGGTCAAAGGCGGACATCGCAAGCGAAGGTTCTTCCGCGCTAGCACCCAGAGATCCCTTCGGCGACGTCTGGAGATATGTGACACACGTGTGGATCACCACTAGAGGAATCCTACACTTGGATTCTACGACGCAACGACGGATCACCAAATCGTGACCGGACACATCAACGATGAAAGAATTCCAACAAGGTAATTCTTATGCATTAATTAAATTAATTATAATCAACATATGACGATCCTCATCAAGGGTTCCAGGACTCTTCTTTTCTTTTCGTTCTTCATTCTATTCTGAAGATGCGGCGTTTTATATCGTGACGTATCTCGGATTGAATGTTGTTTAACGTTAAAATTAAAGTTGGGCAAACCCACCAATGCGCTTCTACTGCGCCCGAAACCTACAAGTGGTATCAGAGGGGTCATATCGTTGGTTATAATTATTTAGTTTTTCATTGGTTATTTACGTATTTAATAATTTAGTTATTTCAATTCATGTTTAATCGTTCTGGAAATATGAATCTCGAGATTTGTTCCTCCTCCCTCATTTCTCGTTCACCTCACAGAAACAAATTTTTCTTTTAATTTTGATTAAAATAAAATAGAGGAACTCATCCGAAGGAGCCAAACGTTTCTGGCCGTATAACATCAGAATACACGGCATGTATTCAGAAGTACATGTCGTGTAGTCTAGGTTCAATGCATTGACTGATCCGCCAAATCAGGCCATGTATTGGATTATTTCTAATAATTTAAGACACCGTGTGTTGACTAGAAATAGGTGGCACACAGTTTCCAGAATACATGCTGTGTGGTCCAATGAACACGACGTGTAGTCCCTTCTGGTTAGGGTTGGGTCGTGTACTCCATACACGGCCTTCCCGACTGGAAACCGTGTAATGCGGAAACTACACGGCATGTGTCCCACTTTACACGCCGTGTACTCCGAAAATTTCCGAAGTACATTAACACACCCTATCCCCAGGCATGTACTTCGGATGGATGGTGAAGAAAAGTACACACCGTGTAGTCGGAACTACACGCCGTGTACTCACCCAAATTACGCAGATTTATTAAAATTTATTATTATATTATAAAAACCCTTGAGACGTGTACCATGGTGTAGACATAAATATGAGGCACAACATGTGATAGGTGTTTTATATATATGTGTTTAATTTAACATCTGCGTAATAAATGGGAATTTGCTGGGTTTCCTCCAAGGTACAAGTTACGTACAAAGGATAATTTTAAATGAATTTATTTGTTTGAAATTATGATGTATGAGAATCTCAAGGAAATTCAGAAAAGGGATTTAAGATAAAATGATTGATTAATTAAATATAATTAATTGACTAGAGCGTGATTTATCTTAAACAATAACGATTAAATAATTGGATGCTAGTTTTATTTATGTGTAAATATCGTTGCATGTATGGATGATCATGAGCTAGACTGAGACTTTTGTATGTGAATGGTTTCTTTTAATTAATTTATTTAAATTAAATTTGTTGGCCTGTGAGTCATCTCCTCATTAATATGTAGGGACTGCATGCCCAAGGATTATTTTATGTAAAAACCCTTTTTACCCCTCACCTGCATGTGAGATAAATGCATATGTAATGGATGGAGCTCCCAAGCTAGTGGAGGTGGCTCAAGTCAGGAGCCAAGGTGAAACCAATCCAAGGAGATACAAAGGTGGACATGTGTAAAGTTGTAAACACGAACCTGAAAGGTTCAAGGTGTTTCTCCCCTAGGTCTTGGGTTAGTTTATCAACCGCTAGATAAACTAACCAACAGAAAAGCCCATGATCATACCATTTATTTTATTTTTGTCAGTTGCATGGTTTATTTATTGTGGGTGTGTTTTCATGATCACACAATTAATGAATTAAACGAGCATGCAAGATGGAACTAAAATAAAACTGGCTTATACGTAAATATTATCTTAGACATGGTTAATCACTTAAGTATATCCCACTTAATATTAACAAGCATGTAATAAAAGATAATAAAATGGAAATTTATGTATAAGGATAAAATTTCTCAAAATAAATATTAATTCGGCATAGCCTTCCATAATATTGGTTAGTATCGAACCATAGTTCAAAGTGCTTGACCAACCCTAGTTGGGGTGCTTTCAATTATCAGGGAATTCTAATTCAAGGTTTTGGGTTGACTTGACTTGGTTAGCATCAAGGGTTGACTTCCATAGCAGGACTTGGTGTGAACAAGAGGCAAAGGTTGAGGAAATCCAAAAAGGATTTTAGGATTGGGGAGTCCACTCAGCAGATCAAGGAGCTGTGAGTTATTGCAGTTGGAATTTGGAATGCCTACCTAAAACCCTTCAAGTTTCTTGACCAACCCTAGTTGGGGTAATGCGAAGGGCAATATCGATCCTTGCCACTAGAATATTCACGCAACAAAATATTCTGAAGTTAATGGTGAGGGCTATTGGATTTCAATAAAATAGTGGGAGACTAATAAGTATTAATTTATTTATTTGTCTCAATTTTTGTAATAAAGTACTAAATCTTTTCTCATCTTAATTTGTAGAAATGACAAGAAAATGACTTCAAACATATCATTGCGCACCATACTTGAAAAAGAAAACCTTCTCACTAGCACCAATTTCCAAGAGTGGCAGAGGTGTTTACGCATCGTCCTTTGCCACGAAAGGAAATTATATGTGCTGGAAGAGCCTATTCCAGTTGCGCCTAGGAAAGAGGCTAGTGATGAGGAATTATCTCTCTACATGAAACACATGGATGATGCCACAGATGTCCAGTGTTTCATGCTATCGGCAATGTCTAATGAGATCTTGAAGTAACATGAAAACATGGACGCATATAGCATGATGTCTCACCTTAAAGATCTCTACCAAGAGAAGGCGAGACATGAGAGGTATGAGATCTCTAATGCTTTGTTTACCACGAAGCTTGGAGAGTCTGTGCTAGCTGGGCCTCATGTAGTCAAGCTTATTGGCTACATTGAACGCCTGGACATCTTAGGGATTATATTTTAGGATGAGTTGCATACAGATCTCATCTTATCATCACTGCCCAAGACCTTCTCTATCTTCATTGTCAACTATAACATGAGTGGAAATGAGAAGAGTCTATCAGAGATTCTGAACATGATTTTCCAGGTAGATACGGACATGGGGCATGACAAACCCGCGATCCTTATGGTGAACAAGAAAAGGAAGGACCATGAAAAGGGGCCAAAGACTTATAAACGGTCTGAAGCCCCCGAGCACCGTCCCTCCAAGAAGGGGAAGATCCAAAGGAAGGGAAAGGAATGGGAGGTAGTGTGTTTTGCATATGGCAAGTAGGGCCATTGGAAGAGGAACTATACCCAGAAGCATGGGGACGCTAAAGGTGCATTTGTTATCGAGTGCAATATTTCTATTTCTACACATTGGGTATTAGATACATCTTGTGGGGATCACATCTGTATTCAAATACAGAAACCAAGTAGATTTAGAAAGATCGCTAGAGGAGAGATGGATCTTCAAGCTACCAATGGCGCAAGGCTGGCAGCGTTGGCTATTGGGGACTACCACCTCTCATTGCCGACAGGGATGATTTTGGTTTTACATAACTGTTATTATGTTTCTAGTGTTACCAAGAACATAATTTCTGTATCTTGTTTGGATGTGGATGGATTTGTTTTCAAATTTGGAAATAAGGGTTGTCTCTTTTATAAGAAAAACGTATGTTATGGTATGGCACATTTAAATAATGGTTTGTATGTATTGAATTATGAAAACCAAGTTTTGGAAATCGATAACGAAACAAACTCACATGACTCATACATCACCCAGTTATGGCATCACCGCCTTGGTCATGTGAACAAGAAGCATTTGACAAAGCTCTTCCAAGATGGCTATTTAGACTCTACTGAGCTAAAACCACTTGATAGATGTCACACTTGTTTACAAGGAAAAATGACCAAGCCGCCTTTTGGTGGACAGGGTGAAAGGGCCACAGAGATTCTAGGATTGGTACACACGGATGTGTGTGGACCATTTACAGTAGAAGCTAGAGGTGGATATTCTTACTTCATTACTTTTACTAATGATTTGAGTAGATATGGCTATGTCTACTTAATGAGGTATAAGTCAGAGTCCTTAGAGAAATTTAAGGAATTCAAGAATGAAGTAGAGAATCATCTTGGTAAGAAGATAAAGAAGCTGCGATCGGATCGAGGTGGAGAATATCTAAACCAAGAGTTCATCGATCTTCTATGGGAGTCTGGGATTCTATCTCAGCTCACTCCTACTTATACACCACAGTGGAATGGTGTTAGTGAAAGGAGGAACCACACCTTGTTGGACATGGTGAGGTCAATGATGAGTCATGCAGATCTTCCATTATCCTTTTGGGGATATGCATTACAAACTGCAACATACACATTAAACCGAGTACCAACTAAGGCGACAAATGGAATTCCATCCAAGTTATGGAATGGAAAGAAACCCACTTTGTCGCACACAAGTGTATGGGGATATGAGGCGTTTGTTAAGGCCTTCTTAGGCAACAAACTAGCACCCCGAGGCATGAAGTGTATCTTTATAGGATATCCCAAGGAAACGAAAGGATATTACCTATATACCCCTCAAGACAAGAAAGTGACTGTCGCCAGACAAGCTGTCTTTCTTGAGAGGGAACACATCCTCAAGAAGGATAGTGGGAACAAGATTGACTTCGATGAAGTTGATGCTCAAGATGCACAGGAGTTGGTACAGGAACAAGTTCCACAGGTCCCCGTGGAAGAGGTTCCAGAAACACAAGTACTCCATAGGAGCTCAAGAGAGGTAAGGGAACTAGAGAGTTTTGGTTTCCTAGTCACCGAGGATGGTGAATCATTATTGTTGGACAATGATGAACCTCTCTCCTACAAGGAAGCATTAGAAAGCTCAGAAGCTGCAATATGGCTAAAAGCTATGAATTCTGAGATGGATTCCATGTATTAGAACCAATTTTGGGATCTGGTCGATGAGCCAGTTGATGTAAAGCCTGTTGGATGCAAATGGGTATTCAAAAGAAAGCTGGACATGGAAGGTCAAGTTAGCACCTATAAAGCAAGGCTAGTGGCTAAAGGACTCAGACAGCGTCAAGGAATTGACAATGATGAAACCTTCTCACCAGTTTCCATGTTTAAATCCATAAGAATCATACTTGCCCTAGCAGATTACCATGACTACGAGATTTAGAAGATGGATGTTAAAACATCATTCCTTACCGGGAACCTTCAGGAAGATGTCTATATGACACAACCAAAAGGGTTTGTGACACCAGGTGAAGCCAAAGGGGGTTTCAAGTTGCAGAAATCCATTTATGGATTGAAGCAAGCATCCAGGTCATGGAACATTCAATTTGATGAAGCCATAAAAAAATTTGGTTTCATTAATAATGAATGTGAGCCATGTGTTTATAAGTGGTTTAATGGGAATGCGGTCGTCATCCTAGTGTTATATGTTGATGACATATTGCTTATTGGAAACAACGTACCAGCCTTATAGTCAGTTAAGGACTGGTTGAACAAGTGTTTCTCCATGAAGGACTTAGGAGAAGCAGCCTACATTCTAGGGATCAAGATCATTCGTGACAGATCCAAGAGGCTGCTTGGACTAAGTCAGGGTACATACATTGACCAGATACTAAAGAGATTTAGTATGGAAAACTCCAAGAGGGGATTGGTTCCAGTGTCACATGGCTTACATCTTTCTAAGAAAATGTGTCCCTAGACACAACAGAAGAAATATAGGATGATCAAGATACCATACGCTTCGGCTGTAGGATCCATCATGTATGACATGTTATGTACAAGGATTGATGTTGCCTATGAACTGAGCATGATAGGCATATATCAAGCAGATCCAAGAGAATAACATTGGACTGTTATTAAGAATATCCTTAAGTATCTGAGAAGAACTAAGGATATGTTCCTGGTGTATGGAGGAGACAAGGAGCTTGTCATCAGAGGGTATGCTGATGCTAGTTTTCAAACAGATCAGAATGATATGAAGTTGCAATCTGGATATGTTTTCTGTCTCAATGGAGGAACTGTGAGCTGGAAGAGTTCAAAGCATCCAGTTGTCACCGATTCTATAGTAGTGTCCAAGTATATAAAGGCTTCTGATGCAGCCAAGGAAGCCATCTGAATTCAGAACTTTGTCCAGGATCTTGATGTGGTGCCTAACAGTAAAGATACCATTACATTGTATTGTGATAATACTGCAGCGGTGGATCTTGCAAAAGAACCAAGGTCACATCAACGGACAAAGCACATACTCCGGAAGTATCAACTTTTGAGAGATTTCTATCAAAGGGGTGAAGTTGCAGTGAGAAGAGTGTCCATGGAAGAGAACGTGGCAGACCCCATGACTAAAGGCCTATCTTAGTAGAAGCATGAATATCATGTGAGAGCTAGCGGGTTAAAGGTTGTTAGCAGTTAGCTCTAGTCCAAGTGGCAGTCTGTTGGAGTTGGTGGTCTAGAACCAACTACTTTGTAATTTATTCATTAAATAAAAACCTTATCACATCTTGATTATTCTTCTCCATGACATGTCATGTGATAATGTCCTAAGGAAAACTATTGCATTAAAGGGTCGTAGTGGATCCCTGCTATGATGAGAACCCGGAAGTGCCATAACACTGTTCTTGAATGTATGTTCTATGGACGGATGATATTATTTGAGGGACACAAATAATACAGGTCATTAGGGGTGAGGACTCATAAAACTTTGAGGCACCTTCTCATGGTGTGCGCCCTTGGTAATATCTAGGAGGATATTATGAGAATGAGACCCGCCAGTAGGAAATCCACATTTCATAGTGTCATTGGATGTTCCTATCTACGGGCGTGTGTATTGATCCTTAGACTTTAAGATTATTATTAATGGGTATTACAAATCGCGCACTTGGATGTATTGATGAAAACTGTGACGACACATTGTTCGCAGTGAGGTAGGATACGTTGGGTGCATCATGTGTAATACCGCATTAATAGATAATGCAAGAAAGGATTTGTCCCTTCCGTTCCATAACGGAAGTAGATATCTTAGGCCCTTTGATGGAATTGATATAGCCTAAATAAATCCATGGACATGGTAAGGTATGGGCAAGTTCAATTCCATGAAGTCAAAGAAAGAATAATCAAGCACATGGGTTGATGGAACTAGCATGCAACCCGCTTGATGGAGATATCGAGACAAAGGGATTATATTACACGGTAAGAGTTCGTAGGAGGTGACACGTCATTGCGGCGTTAAATTCTTTCTCTATGGGTGCCTTGGCGTGTTTCTAGACACTAACCTTGGACTTTAGACAGGATCAGCCTAATGCCACTGAGAAAGAGTCCTAGAGGGTCACACACTAAGTGTGTCCATGTATCTCAGTTAAATATTAATTTAAAAAGTTAAATAAATATTATTCCCAAATGTGGTTTAATAATTATTTAAGGATGTATGATCGCATTTATTTTGACACTAGTTATTAGAGAGAATATATTGTGGAAGAAATAATATATTTATTAGCAAGTAATGTAGTTAAATTTATTTAAGAAATAAATAGTCATTACTCAATGTCTAATAAATGTGGTGGAGAAAAATAGAAAATAAAAGTACACACCATGTATTAAGTATTACACGTCGTGTAGTTTTTCCAGTTGGGATTTTGGAGATTTAATATTGTTTTATTAAATGATAGTTATTATAATCAGTGTGGGTGCATGTCAAGGAATTAATAACTCGACATGGGGGTTTTCAATAAGAGTTAATGAAATAAATAAAACGCGTAATGCGTTTATTTATTGTCATAACTCTATTAACCTCAAACATGATTATAAATATCCTTGCAACCCCAACATTTTAGAGAGCCATTGTTGTGCACAACGGATATGGAAATACTCTCAAGCCAAGAGAGAATTCCCTTTCCACCAAGAACGCCCTCATGTTATGAGAGCAAGATCCTCCACCGGATCAAGGCGGTCGAAGGCAGACATCGCAAGCGAAGTTTCTCCCGCGCTAGCGCCCAGAGATCCCATCGACGACGTCCGGAGATACGTGACACACGTGTGGATCACCGCTAGAGGAATCCTACACTTGGATTCTACGATGCAACGATGGATCACCGAATCGTGACAGGACACATCAACGAAGAAAGAATTCCAATGAGGTAATTCTTATGCATTAATTAAATTAATTATAATCAACATATGATGATCCTCCTCAAGGGTTCCGGGACTCTTCTTTTCATTTCATTCTTCATTCTATTCTGAATATGAGGCATTTTATATCGTGAAGGATCTCAGATTGAACTTTGTTTAACATTAAAATTAAAGTTGGGCAAACCCACCAATGTGCTTCCGCTGCGTCTGGAACCTACACTTGGGAGAATCATATCCCTCTCGTTGTGTTCACTCATAATAATAGTTTCTAGGCAGTGATTCAAATGGATCATTTTGAGACCTTATATGGTAGTCAAAGTAGTTCACCCTTGTGCTGTCTAGAGAAAGGTGTGGCAACCCAACAAGGTCCTCTTCTTGTTTAGGAGACTTCAGAACAAGTTCAGCTGATCAGAAAGCGTATGACTACTACTCAGTCTAGATTGAAATCTTATGTTGATCACCATCTAAAACCTCTTGAGTTCAAGGTTAGAGATCATTTTTTCTCCAAGTATCAACTAGGCTAGGGCATAGACATTTAAGGAAGCAGGGAAATCTGTCACCTCGTTACATCAGGTCGTTTGAAATTCTAGAGAGGGTCGGGCCTGTATCCTATCAGTTGCTACTACCTTGGAGGTACCATGCCATGTATGATGTCTTTCATGTTTCACACCTTCTCCAATATCATTATGACCCATATCATACCTTTGATCTCGAGGAAGATTGAGTTATATGTCGATGATAAATTTTAAGAGTATCCAGTATGCATCGTTGTCCGAAGCGCGAAGGCTCTCCGAGGAAAGTTTGTCTCTCTTGTATGGGTTCTATGGCAGCACAACTGAGTATGGGATGAGACTTGGGATAGTGAAGTCGAAATATGTTCTCAGTGGCCATAATTTTCCTCAGATTGTGTTTCATTACCCTTAAAAGGAGAACTCATGTGCGACTTATTTAAAGGGGGGGAAACCATAAGAACCCGTTTTTTCACTCAGGTATAGATCCTTTAATTTTCGTTCCAAATCATTACTTTTGACCTAATATGCACTACTAAAAAAATGGGCAAGGGAAGCGCCACCCTTTATCAGTGCTAAAAAAAGAGCTGATAAAGGGGGGGCCTTTATCAGTGATAAAAAAAGCGCTGATAAAGGGGAACTTTTAACAGTGATAAAAAAGTGTTGTTAAAAGTGACCCTTTGTCAGCAATTTTTTTAGCGTTGATAAAGGCCCCCCTTTATCAGCGTTTTTTTGCGCTGATAAAGGGGACCCCTTTATCAGTGCTTTTTTTAGTAGCACTGATAAAGGGGGGCTTTATCAGCACTGATAAAATTTATATTGAAGAAAACATGAAAAATAATATATTGTTGTATAAGTATATTTATATTGATATAAATATAATATATATTTTTTAAATATGTTTTAGATAAGTATAAATAGACTATTACATTTAATATATAAGAAATTTAGTGAAAATGGCTTTAATATATTTTAAAAAATATTATTAATTAAAAATTTCCTAATTATCATCGATTAATAATCATTTAATAATAATATAAAGATATTAAAAAAAATGAATAAAAGACCATAAATTGAAAATGTAACTCAAACTTAAAACGACCATAAATTTTGATCCGGGTGTCCGTTTGAGCTCTACAGCATATCAAATCAAAGCTTGCGATTATCTCTACGCGCTAGTGACCCAAGGGAACCTTTAGTCACATTTTTCAAGGCCCAAAAGGCCTATAAGGCCTCTAAAACTGAGTTTTTAATCGGGATACCCCAATTTTTTAACATTCAAACATGTATAGCTTCTGATCCGGATTTCCTCTAGGCCTGTACCACATATCATATTGAAGATTGTTTCATTTTAATCGATTTGACTGGTTGTGGAGTTAAAACGAACTTCTGGATTAGATGTTATGGTCATTTTAACATTCTATGGATTTTCAAATACATATATACATATATATATACCTGTGTGTGTGTGTATCTCTGTGTGTGTGTGTTTGTTGTATATATGTATGTATGTATTTATTTATTTATAAACACACATAAAAAACATATTTTATAAATGTATTTAAAACTAATCTTATAAATATATATTAATATACAAATAAATATATGGATAAAAAACTATATCTAAAAATATATATATAAATAAATATAAATAAAAATTAATATACGAATAAATATATAGACTAATAGATGAATAAATATATACGTATTAATATAAATAAATTTATTTATCAACTCTTTTTTTAGCACTGATAAAGGGAACCTTTTATCAGAGCTTTTTTAGAACTGATAAAAGGGGCTTTTATTAGTGCTTTTCTAAGCGTTGATAAAAGGGACCCCCCTTTATCTTTTCCTCGATTAATAATGCATTTTTAGCACTATTAATTCACTTTTCTAGCTCTGATAAAGGCCTTGTTCATAGTAGTGATGAATTTAAAATGCGTTAGTAAAGGTTTCAAGGGTGTCTGGGACTTGTTCGGTGCCCGAAACCCATCCTTTTGGAGAAAACAGACTCTGCGCATAGTTTAGAGTAAACTGTAGAGATGGTGTTTTTTCGGACAGAGCCACCTCACATGGTTGGCACATAGCCGTGCGACCAAACTGTGCGACCACCCCTTTTTCCCTAGGTACCCATGCTTGGGTTGCACACGGTTTGACAAACCATGTAGACCAAACCATTCAGGAAGATCCATCCCACACGTTTTGCGCACAGGTTTACAAACTATGCGAACAAACCGTGCACATGCTAATTTTCTGGGTAAATTTATAGTTTTTCCCTTAATAATCTATTAATCATCCTCCTTCCTACTAATCCATGAACTGGTGGTATTTTCCTCCATTTTCACCCATTTGGATCTTTTTGAAGGGTAAGGTTATGGATCAAGTGATCTCCTTCGTCTGGCATCTGATTGAGCTTTCATTCGTCACATTAGATGCGCAACTATAAGTACTTGAGTGCTCTTTATCCACTCTTCTTCTCTCTTTCTCTTGAACTAGGTATCACCATGTGATCATTTTTTACCATTTTCTTAGATCTAATATGATTCGAGGAAAATCAAGTGTCGATACTAAAGGAGAAGGATCTTAAAACCCTAAGGTGGGTGGTCTATAACTTAGCCCGAAAGTTTTTGGTTTTTGGAATTTTCGTGTGCCCCCCCCCCCCAATTTCATAGGAGGTCATTTCCTAAATTTTCATGCCATGATTATAATTTTTAGAATCATAAGGTTTTACTCTTTTTTAATATGTGATTAGATGTTAGTAGTTACACCCATATCTCAATCCACCTCATGTCAAAGTTTATACTTTATTTGGGTTTTTAGTGTTTCAACAAGTTTGAGCCACTCTTCATGTGTGCCTGTTCTTGACCTACCTAAGGGTGATCCTTTCCATAATACATGACTTGTTATTAATGAGAATTTTATAATGGCATGTACCATGTATGCTCAACACTAGACCCACCTAAGGTAAGTGATTCCAAATGATTATTAAATGTGAAATGTGAAATGTGAAATGGAAAGTATACTAAGTATATAACTTGTCCTTAAAAAAGATATTGAATAAGGTTACATGTTCAATGTACCCATTTCCATGTTGATGGAAGGTAGCGGAGTGAAACCCAATGATTGAATATAACTTAATTGTTAATTAAGACTTGATTAAATGGTTGTAATGATACTTTGCCTATCCACACTAATGGAAGACAAGGCGTGGACAAATAAATAAACGGTTGCAACTCTAATTGACCTATCCACATTGATGGAAGGCAGGACCTAAAACAAAATAAATTATTACATGATTACAATATCAAATAGGAATGGACTGACTCGATATCTCCTTGGATTCTGAGAGGAGAATACCTTGGGTCTCAGGAACCCCATTCTGATTCAAGGATTTGGATTTCATAGGTTGATACCCACCTAGACTCGTATTTTTATCTATTCCTTGGATGCTCGGTATACCACCGTATGGTCTTTTACATTATTATAGGATATCTTATATACACTCCTTGGATCCAGCATTGGCTAGTAGGTGCCATAGTGAAATCCCATAAGGCCCTAGCTCTTCTTATCCTTGTTTTACCTTAGATGATCACCTTGGACTCAGTATGCAACTTAATGTGGAATTCCTTGGATTACACTCTTACCCTTTATCTAGATTAAAATAATTCTGAGTTAGCATTCTGTGAGGTCTATATTACCTTGGTTTTTACCCTAGAACTCCCTCATCGGATATCTTTGTCAGATTTTCTTTCCAAATCTTGGGACCTTCACTACTTATACTATCACAAGGTGATGTTAGTTTTAGCTATGCCTCACATGACATATTAACATTAAATGATAATTACTTAATTAATGAACTAGTTACATGTTTAGACACCAGCCGAGGGATGAAGTATGTACTTGGGTTTTTATTTATATTGTACTGCTTTATTTACTTTATATATGCATTCCTGCACACTACTATATTCCATTACACTGGCCAGATGTTATAGACACTGTTGTTGGTGGCCCACTGAGATTTATCTCACACCATCTATGGGCGTTGTTTGGTACTTGAAGTAGATTACATGGTTGCAGGTATTGACAAAGGGAAGCATAGATCTTTCAACACTTGATTATGTGCTGATAGGATGGAGCTTGATAGCAGATGTCTGAGTTGGATATTGGGATGCTTGGAGTAGTCTTTATTTTATTTTACTTCATGGAACATGTTATTTCTTCTATCTTGTATGCATTTTTCTAGTTTTCTAGTGACATGACATTACTTCATCATTATTATAGTTTATACATTTATTGTTATTCTCGTTTATCTATTACATCTATTTCTTCTATTGTTTCTTTATATTTATTTAGTTTGCTTCCATTATATTATTTATATTACTTCTGTTGTTTACTATTTATTTAAATTCTTTCCGTTTTTATATTCTATGCTAATGAGGGAATAGTCTTTCCATGGACACACCCTAGGCCCTCATTGCTAGTCGGAAGCCTCTGGAATTTGGGAAGATGCACTTGAGGCCATGTGGTGCATTGGTATCGGGGAACCTATTAATTGGAATATGAGTCCGGGTCATCACTGATGAGGCCATAAACTCTTCATTCTATAATAATAACCATTATCATTTCTATTTATAATCACTAATATTAACATTAAGATTATAGTTTCCAATCGTCATATAACAGTCGAAAACCAATGGTCTCATTTGAATTAGACTCACTTCATTAATAAAAGGATATAGTTTTGTTGAGTACAAAATAATATAACATACATTTTCAAGAAACAATTATTATTTAAAAAGTTAACGTCATTACATTATCCCCCCAAGAAATTTCATCCTCGGAATTTTGAATCTTACCCTCAGAAGAGAAAGGTTGTGGGTACTTATGCCTCATAGTCTCCTCTAGTTCTCATGTGGCTTCTTCATATTTGTGGTTCCTACAAAACACTTTAACAAGATGGGTAGTCTTGTTGCATTGAACTTTGTCTCTATGATCCAAAATCTTCATCGGATGCTCCTCATAAGAGAGGTCATGTTCCAGTTGCATCACCTCAAGATTCAGTACATGTAAATGGTTAGGAATGTACTTACTTAAGAGGGATACATGGAATAGATTGTGAAATTGATCTAGATTTGGAGGAAGTGCAATTTGATAGGCCACTGATCCTATGCGATTAAGGATTTCATAGGGGATAATGTACTTGGGGCCGAATTTCCCTTTCTTTTGAACCCGCATGACTCTCTTCCGTGGAGAAATTCGAAGGAAGACTTTTTCACCAACATCAAACGCCAAGTCCCTTCGATGATTGACGACATAGCTCTTCTTTAGACTTTGAGAATATTTAATGTGTTTTTGAATTTCTTGAACCTTTTATATCATCTCTTACACAAGATTAGGTCCAAAAATCTTTCTTTCACTAGCTTAATCCCACCAAGTTTAAGTTCCACATCTCTTTTCATATAGAGCTTCATAGGCTTCCATTTGAGTGCTCGAGTGGAAGCTGTTGTTGTAATAGAACTTAACTAATGGGAGATGCTGATCCCATCCTCCTTTAAATTCCATTGAGCATGTTCTTAGCATGTCTTCAAGTGTTTGAATAGTCCTTTCAGATTGGCCATCAATTTGGGGATGATAGGTCATACTGAAATTCAATTCAGTACCCAGAGAATGTTGAAGACTTATCCAGAATGTTTATGTGAACCTTGGGTCATGATTAGATATGATGGAGAGTGGTTCCCCATGTAGCCTTACCACTTCCTTCATGTAAATCCTGGAAAGTTGATCAATAGAGATAAAATGGGCAGTCTTGGTGAGATGGTCTACTATAACCCATATCACATTATTTCCTTTGGAAGTTCTTCGGAGACTGGTGAAAAATTCCAAAGTGATATTTTCCCACCCTTATACTGGTATGGGTAGTGGTTATAATACCCCTTTAGGAAGTTATCAATCTGCCTTCACTTACTGACACACCAAGCACCTTGTAGTGTAGTCGACAATGTCCCTTTTCATGTTACCCCACCAATAATGATCATCAAGGTCCCTATATATTTTTCTTCTTCCAGGATGTATAGATAATATAGAGATATTAGCTTCATCCATCATATACTTATTTATTTCTAGAATATATGGAACACATAGTCTTGCATGAAATTTTAGTACACCTTATTGATCAATATTGAACTCATGATACTTCCCATTATTCACAACCTCAAACTTCTTCTGTAATAAACGATATTATTTTTGATATTTCATAACATTATCTAGTAATGATGGTTGAGAAATCATTTGGGATAGGTTTGATGATGTCCCTTCCCCTACGATTCCCATGTCTAGTTTTACTAGGTCACTAATCAAAGGATCTCTTTGAATCCTCTTCATTTCTAGAACAATAGGGTCTTTTCAACTTAATGCATCAATGAATTTGTTTTCTCTTTCAATATGATAATGAATTGAACAATTATAGTCTTTAATAAGTTCTAACCATACCCTCTATCTCGTGTTCAATTCCTTTTGTGTGAAAATATACTTCAAACCTTGACGGTATATGTATATATCACAGTTCTCCCCATAAAGATAGTGCCTCTAAATCTTCCGAGAAAAAACAACCTCAGCCAGCTCCAGATATTGTGTAGGATAGTTCTTATCATGATTCTTCAACTTTTGATATGTATAAACAATCACCTTTTCATTTTTCATGATAACACACCCACACCCTTTTAGGGATGTATCTATAAAAATAATGAATTCTTATCCGCCTGAGGGAAGAGTTAATATGAGTACAATAACCAATCTCTTCTTCATCTCTTGGAAAATTTCCTTACACTCCTTTTTCCAGATAAACTTGACCCATTTTCGAGTTAACATGGTTAATAGATTAGAAAGTCATGAAAAGTTTTTCAAAAACCTCCTATAATATCCCGCTAATCCAAGAAAACTACGAATATTAGTTACTATTTTAGGATGAGATCATTCCTCTTCAACCTTTGTCTTTGTAGGGTCAACTAAGATTCTTTCACTGGTTAAAATGTTCCCCAAGAAAGAAACTTTCTATAACAAAAAATCACACTTTCTAAACTTTCCAAATAACCAATCCTTCCTCAAAGTCTGTAATATAACCCTTAGATGATCTCAATGCTCCTCTAAAATTTTGGAATATATCAGAATATCATTAATAAAAAATACCACAAAGTTATCAAGGTAGTCCTTAAAGACTCTATTCACCATTTCCATAAAAATAACTGGCACATTATTCAATCTGAAGGGAATAATAACAAACTCATAATGACCATATCTTGATCGAAAGATGGTTTTTGGAATATCTTCTATCTTTACCCTTAGTTTATGATAACCAGATCAAAGATCAATCATGGAGAAGAATTTATGTAGTACCCTCAGTTTTGGGTACATAACCCCTTTCCTCATGTTTTATTAAATGGTGTGTCTTTGATTGGATTTCCATAAAATAGAGAGTTTCCATAAAAAATAGAGTTTCCATAAAATATAGAGTTTCCATAATATAGAGTTTCCATAAGGTTTGGTGTTTACATAATGTTGTTTGTTTCCATAAAGTGGGTTGTTTCCACAAAGTGGGTGTTTCCATAAAGTGGGTTCTTTCCATAAAGTTGGGTGTTTCCATAAAATGAGATATTTCCATAAAAAATTTATTTCCATAAAAAGGATAAAGGTGAAGTATGGGAGAGTTTGGGGGTTTTATAAGGTGTGTTGGGACCAAAAGTAAGGACGCATGATCCATACACGGTTGGCCCAAACTGTTTGGTCAAACCTTGTGCAGAGGCCAAATCTAGATCTTATTTTCCAGGTGCTTACTCATTTTTGCTCTATATATTTATTTTTGGATTCAAAACGACCCTATTTCTAGATTAATCTCCCTATAAGGCTGGGGAACCCTCCCCACACAAGTTAGATCCAACCTATATCCTTCCCTTGGTGATTTCAAGCCCGATTCTTGGGGTAAGTGCCAATCTTCTTGGTTCTTTTCCTATTTCTGCAAACTCCTCCTTCTCTCCTTTTTTTCTTAGATCTACACCTCATGTGGGTAGATATAAGTTTTTTAACTTCAAATAAGGCTAAATATGGTGTTTTTATGAAATATGAAGATATCTAAGCTGCTTTCTTGGAATCATGATCCGATTTTTGAGGTATGTCACCATTCATTCCCGATTTGTCATGTTTTCTTAGATATGATTAGATTTACTTCTCTGATATCCATTATTTCTTATATCTGAACCTATAGTGGGTATATCTTTGTTTTTTGATGCTAAATAATCCAATTTTGAGTCATGATCTTTCTATCATAAGAGAACTAAGGTCGTTCTTGGAGAATTGACCCACCTTCTTGTGTGTTCTTCATCTGTTGTCGAGTTTCATAAAACACTTTGAGGTAGAAGGCTTCTATCTTGAATAATCTTGTTATAATTGATTGTAATAGATTCAAATTGGTTTATCTAAAATAAATTTACTGTAAAAATCATGGAAAAATCTTATTTAGTGGTGATTTATAGTTTTTGTTAAATTGGGTGATCTTGGTGAATAGTTGTGCAATGGAGGTTTAGTTTCATGAATTTAAAATGTTGATTTTAAATTATGGATTTTCTGGAATTGATAAATGGTTGATGAAAAAGGGGTTTTCAATTGAAATGGTTTTCAATAAAAATGTTCTTTTATTGAAATTGTTTGGAATTGAAATGGTTTGGAATTGAAAAGGTTTTGATGGAAATGGTTTTCAATAAAAAGGTGTTTTTATTTAAAGGGTTGTATTGGCATGATCATTGGGAATATGTGGTGTGAACATGTTCTATATGTAGGGTTTGGATGAAATATTACCTTGTGCTCGGTGCCAAAGGGTTAATGGAACATGGTAATTGAATATATCGAGCTTGGTTGAAATATGACCTTGTAGTAGGTTCCAACGGGTTAATGGAACATTGGAAACCATTACCTTGTGATGACTTGGTTGATCAATGAGAAACCTCTCACGAGTATGGAACTTTCATAACCTAGCATGCTTGGTTGGTTTCATGGGTTTTGTAATGGTTGGGTATGCCAAGAAATGGATATTTTGAAATGATTTTAAAGTTTATTTAGTTATTTTTCTGGAAAAATATCTTGCTGGAAAAATTGGTTTCGATTTCACTTTTATGCTTTTGGTAATGAATGGTTTTGGAAACTTGTTTATATTTATTTATAAAATATTTTCGATAATTTTTTTATATAAACTATTTTATATAATTGTTTTTAACTCTTCTATCCTAGTGGTGTGAGTAGGGAAGTCATTGGGGAAAACATATTGAGTTTTATACTCACCCCTGCTTTGGAAATTTGGTGATTTTGCAGATTCTATCTTCTAGGACAAGGGAAAAGGTAATTTTTCACATGTGTTTAGCACTACCTCATGATGTTTGGGTTTTTCGGATATTGTGGAGCTTGGAGCTTGTGGAGCATGGATTCTTGAGGTCTTTGAGGAGTTTTTTGTAGTTTATCTGTTGTGTACTTTGATACTTGGTTATTCTTCCATTGTTGCTTAATTTGATGATGTTTTGAGATACATGAAGTTATTGAGTTGTCTTTAATTCGTTAATGCATTATATAGTGAATTTTTGGTTATGGTTGGTTGGTTTATTGGTTTATTTATTAAAGGGTAAATCATCCTCCACTTGTATTTGAAACCCTTCGGCATTTATTTCCAGCCTTTGGCATCTTGGGGATGTCTCTTAAGAACTAGGAATGACTCATTGTACTCTCAAGCCAATGAGAATTGGTGGGTCATTAGAAATGGTATCATCTTGTTCGGTCCTTTCCTAACAAGTACTCATCGATGTTCCTAGTTTTGGAGATGAAATCCCTTCTTGTCTATTCCTTGGCTGGGAGTCTTATAAAGGAGTAGGATTGTCATAACATGAAATGTATAGCATAAAATGACGTAGCTAACCCTTTTATGCTGAACTTCATGTTACTAGGGAGTTGGGTAAATAAGTGTTTGGAGACACTTCTAGGATTTTAAAATATCATTATCATGGGTTTAGCCAATGAGATGAGCATGACATGGATTGTAGAGGAATGAATTCCCTCTATGATTGCATACATCATTTCGAGGAATGATTCATGTTGTGAAAAAAAGTGTTAATTTTTTAAAAAGTATGCAATTGGTTTTCAAATAAAATATTTTAAAAAAGATAATGCTTTTCATATTTTGAAAATGGATTAATTTTTAAAAGCATGTGAAGTGTTTTAAAAAATGGTTGAACATGGGAAAAAGGTTATTTTGGAAAACAATATTGTGATAGTTGATGTGATAGAATTTGAAATGATAAGACAATAGTGTCTAGAGAGTGATATTAACAGAGTTTGTTGTTAGTTTAGAAAATAGAACCTGGTAGGTATAGTCAAAACCAATCAGAAGAAGCTGCAGAAAATGTGGTTGCACCTAAACCACGTGTGAACCAAGAGCTGGTTCAGAGTATTGTCCAATATTTTCAAGATGTGGACATAGGGAAGTGGAGGAATGAGCCACAAAATGTGGATCATACCATCCAGTTCATGAATCATAATCCACCTAATTTCCAGGGTGATTCTAAACCTGATAAGTCGGAGGTGTGGCTATGTAGGATGAATCATATCTTTGACTTCATCGGCACACTGGTAGAGCTAAAGGTCAAACTGGAGATGTATATGCTCAAGTATCTTGCATGTTAGTGGTGGGATTTATTGGTGTAGGCTAAATTGGATGAAGTCCTTACATGGATGTATTTTGAGTAATTGTTTAACAAATAATTCAATCCTCGCAAGTTCATGATTCAGAAAACAATGGACTTTTTCAACCTGAAACAATAGAGTCTCTATATCATAGAGTATGCGACTAAGTTCATGAACTTAATATGCTTTGCACCAGAAGTTGCGGCAAGTTCCACTTTGAAGGCACACATCTTCAAATTAGGGCTACGATAGAAGATTCAATCAAATGTTGTAGTACTTTATATTACAGATTATGCAGAGATGGTGAACATAGAGACTATGGATGAACGTGATATATTTGGATCCATGGAAGGAGGCACGATGATACCCACAGGAAATGGTGGGAACTCAAACGCTAGGCACAAGAAGAAAAGGGACACCTATTTCTAAGGTGCAAGTGGAAATCAGAAATAGATGGTTGGATCAGAAAACCTTCCTCCATGACCCCAGAGAAAAGAATGTTATTTTCAATGTGGTTCTCTTGACCAAATAAAGTGAGATTGTATGGCACAACCTAGATCATGTCATAATTGCAACAATATGGGACATATTCAGTGCTATTGTCATAGTGCTCCAAGGTCAGGTGCTTGAGACACTTCTCAGGCATCGTAAGCATCATATGCTTCGACTGGATGAGGATAGAAGAATCAATCTCATCAGTAGAGAAGATCTAGCCATGGTGATTCTAGAAATACCATGAATCCTCAACTAGGGAAACCTCAGTAAGAAAACAAGGAGAACAATGTAGCTAAGAAGCAATTGTATGGAGTTGAGTAGATGATTTTCAATGATCAGGCTGGACTATCTACAGTGATGGGTATGATTCTTTTGAATTCTACCTTTGTGAAAGTATTGTTTGATACTAGTGCTTCACATTCCTTCATTTCTACTCGTGTTTTTGAATTTCTATGTTTAAAACTGGAAAATATGCCTTTTGTTTTGAAACTAAAAACTCCTCTCAATGAAAGATAATGTCAAGCCTTTATGTGTAGAGAATGTGCTATAACTGTTGATGGAGTTGAGCTAAAATGGTACTTCTCGATGTTTGATATGGATGTCTATGATGTAATCCTGGGTATGGATTGCATGACAATGTTCAAGGGTCAAATCGAATGTTATAAGAGAATAGTTAGTTTCATGGCTGAGGACGACATAGAGCATCTCTTTAGAGGAGAGAGGATTGTAAAGAAGGGTGAAAAGAGCTTGTTGGTACCAATGGTGGGAATAATATTTTACCAATTGTATGCATTGACTTTGGAATCAATGGAAGAGATCGGGGAAAATATTTTTCTAGCTATTTTAGATCAATTTCCATATATCTTTCCCAAGAACTTCTTAGGGTTACCACCTCTAAGGGAAGTGGAGTTTACGATTGATCTCCTACCGAGGACCAGTCCTATTTCCCTTTCGTCTTATAGGACGACACCAATAGAGTTATAGGAATTGAAAGTGTAGTTATAGGAGCTAGAAAGAAAGGGTTTCATTTAACCATGTATGTATCCATGGGCAGCACCGGTTTTTCTCGTGAAGAAGGTAGATGGAACTCTTAGGTTGTGTGTTTATTATCGTAAGCTTAACCAAGTTATGATAAAGAATAGATATCCACTTCCTCGCATTGATTATCTGTTTGATCAATTAAGGGGATCTAAGTGGTTATCCAAGATAGAATTGTGATCAGGATATCTCGAATTCAGAGTTTAGAAAGATGAAATTCCAAAGACATCTTTCAGAAGTAGATATAGACACTATGAATATTTAGTCATGCCTTTTGGTCTAATGAATTCTCCAGCGATCTTCATGGAATTGATGAATCAGATCTTTCAAAAATATCTGGATTCTTTTGTTGTGGTGTTTGTGGATGACTTTTTGGTCAATTCAAATACAAGGGCTGATCATGAGGTGCACCTGGAAACAATGTTACAAATCTTGAGAGATTGTCATTTTTATGCCAAATTATCAAAGTGTGATTTTTGGATATAGGAAGTACATTTTCATGGCCATGTCATTTCTGAGAAAGGAGTTTTTATTGATCCTAAAAAGATAAAAGCCGTTATATCTTGGCGAACACCAAAGAATATTTTCGAGATACAAATATTTCTTAGTCTTGCTGGTTACTACCGACGCTTTGTGTGTGATTTCTCATGACTAGCTTCACCAATGACAGCTCTAACAAAGAAGAATGATTTATTACAATGGATAGAGGAATGTCAAAAGTATTTCTAGGAACTAAAAGTTCGGTTTACATCGGCACCTATCTAGATCTTTCCAGAATCGGGATAGGGGTATGTGGTGTATTATGATGCTTCAGGATTAGGGTTGGGCTGTGTTCTCATTAAATGAGATTATGTGGTTTCTTATAGTTCAAGGTAGTTGAGGGTGCATGAGAAGAATTACCAAACACATGATTTGGAGTTAGCTGCAGTCGTCCATGATTTGAAAACATGGAGACATTATCTCTTTGGTGAGAAATTTACTGTGTTTATGGATCACAAAATCTTGAAACACATTTTCTCACATTGAGATTTGAATCTGAGGCAAAGGAGATGGATGGAGTATCTCTAAATGTCTGACTTTCACTTGATTTATATACCAGGTAAAAGAAATTTGGTGGTAGATGCATTGAGTAGGAATTCATATGCTCAGTTGGCGAAATAAGCTTCAGATGAATGGCAGTTGATGTCAGTCTTAGATGGAATGCATGTGGAATGTGAAGACTAAGGTTATTTTACGGTTTTTTGTTCAGCTACACTTGTTACTGATTTAGTAAAAATGATCAAAGAGGCATAAACTTATGATGAAGAATGTATGGTTGTAAGTTCAAAACTCAATGGTGGGGAGACCATTGAGGGCTGGAAACTTGATGGGGGTTTAGTTTTGTGTTTCCGAGATCAGATGGTTGTACCTATGTTTTGTTAGGAACAAATCCTTCATGCTTACTATCATTCATGATGGGCTATACATTCAAGTACATAGAAGATGTATAAGGAATTGAAGGCGCAATTTTGGTAGAGTGGCAAGAAAATAAAGGTGGTAGAGTTCATCTCACGATGCTTAACTTGTCAGCAGGTTAAAGTAGAGCATTAGATATCAGCTGGTATGTTACAATCTTTTCCCATCCCAGTGTGGAAATGGGATTATATATCAATGGATTTTGTTATATATCTTCCAAGAACAGTCCAGAAACATGATGCCATTTGGGTGATAGTAGATTGTCTAACCAAGTCAGCCTATTTCATCCCTATTTGTGAAACTCATATGGTGGAGGATCATTCAAAAATATATATCCAGAAAGTGGTGAAGAGGCATGGTGTACTAGTGTCAATAGTCTCAGATAGAGATCTCATGTTCACATCTCATTTCTGGAAATTCTTACAGCAAGCCCTTAGGACTCAGTTGACTATGAGCATAGCATATCATCCTCATATGGATGGACAATCCGAGCGGAAGATACAAATGTTGAAAGACATGTTGAGGGCTTGTGTAGTAGATTTTGGTTGCTCCTGGGAGGAGTATATACCCTTAGTGGATTTCTCATACAAAAAAAAACTATATATCCTCGATACACATGGCCCCGTTTGAAGCATTGTATGGGTGTTCGTATCATTCTTCACTATGCCAGGTGGAAATGGGAAAAAAATTCACTAGTAAGGACAAGCCTTGTCCGAGAAACAAAAAAGAAGATTAATTTGATTAGAAAGAGGATGGATACGGCTCAGAGTCATCAAAAATCTTATGCAGATCACCATCGAAGACCGTTGTCATTCGCTGTGGGTGATCATGTCTTCTTGAGGATCTATCTCATGCTTGGAAATCATTGTTTTGGGAATTATGGAAAGTTATCTTTTATATACAATGGCCCTTTTGAGAAACTGGAATGGGTTGGAGAGGTGGCATATTGGTTGGCATTACCACCACAATTTAGTTCGGCGCATAATGTGTTCAATGTATCCTAGTTGAAAAAGTATCACCCTAATCCTAACCATGTGATCAGATGGGATCACATTGAACTAGAACTGGATGCATTATTGGTACATATCCCAGTGCAGATCAGGGATAGAAAAGAGAAAGTCTTGCATGGAAAAAGCATTGGCCTTGTGCGGGTTTTAGGGAAACATGGTCAGATTCAGGAAGAGACTTGGGAACGTGAGAAGGAAATGAAAGAGTAGTGGACAAAACACTTTTTGGCCAGCGAGGGTTTTCTACTTTCAGAGGATGGAAAGAAAAATGGTGGGGAAAATGTTTTACCCCCGGTTTCGGGTACATAACCCATTTCCTTGTGTTTTTTAAAATGGTGTGAATTTGATTGGGTTTCCATAAAATAGAGAGTTTCCATAAAATATAGAGTTTCCATAAAATATAGAGTTTCCATAAAATAAATACTTTCCATAATATATAGAGTTTCTATAAAGTTGGGTGTTTCCATAATGTTGGTTGTTTTCATAAAGTGGGTTGTTTCCATAAAGTGGGGTGTTTCCATAAAGTGGTTTGCTTCCATAAAGTGGTTTGTTTCCATAAAGTGGGGTGTTTACATAAAATGGGATATTTCCATAATGAATGTGTTTCCATAAAAAGGGTAAAGGTTATGGATGGGAGAGTTTGGTGCTTTTATAAGGTGTTTTGGGAACAAAAGGAAGGTTGCACGATCCATACACAGTTGGCCCAAACCGTGTGGTCAAACCTTGCGCAGAGGTCAAATCTAGAACCTATTTTCTAGGAGATTACTCATTTTTTATATATATATTTAGTTTTGGATTCAAAACGCCCCTATTTAGAGATTAATTTCCCAAGAATTCTGGATAACCCTTCCCACACAATTTGGAGCCAACCTAGAGCCTTACATTAGTGATTTCAAGCCCAATTCTTGGGGTAAGTGCCTATCTTCTTGGTTCTTTTCTGATTTCTGCAAACTCCTCCTTCTCTCCTTCTCTTTTTCTTAGATCTACACCTATTTTGGGTAGATATAAGTTTTTTAACATCAATTAAGGCTAAATATGGTGTTTTTCATGATAGAGGAAGAGATCTAAGATGCTTTCTTGGAATCTTGATCCAATTCTTGAGGTATGTCACCATTCTTTCCAAATTTGTCATGTTTTCTTTGATCAACATAGATATACTTCTCCGATATCCATTATTTCTCAGATATGAACCTATAGTGGGTATATATACGTTTTTTGATTCCAAATAATTCAATATTGAGTCGTGATCTTGCTAGGATAAGAGAACTGAGGCCGTTCTTGGGGAATCGACCCGCCTTCTTGTGCGTTCTTCATCAGTTGTCGAGTCTCATCAAAACCTTCGAGGTAAGAGATTTCTCTCTCAACTCCTCTTACTAGAATTGAATTTAATAGATTCAAATTGTTTTATTTAAAATAAATTTATTGTGAAAAGTATGTAAACTTTTCTTTAGTGATGATTTATGGTTTTTGTGAAATTGCATGATCTTGGTGAATAGTTGTGCAAAGGGGGTGTTGTTTCATGAATTTAAAATGTTAATTTTAAATTATGGATTTTTTGGAATTTCTAAATGGTTTATGAAAATTGTTTTTCAATATAAATTGTTTTCAATAAAAATGAAGTTTTATTCAGATTTTTTAGAATTGAAATGGTTTGGCATTGAAATGGTTTCAACTAAAATGGTTTTCAATAAAAATGTGTTTTTATTGAAAGGGTTGTGTTGGAATGATCATTGGGAATATGTGGTGTGTGTTCATGTTTCATATATAGGTCTTGGATGAAATATGACCTTGTTCTCAGTGCCAAAGGGTTAATGTAACAAGCGAATTTCATATACGGGGCTTGGTTGAAATATGACCTTGTGCTCGGTTCTAAAGGGTTAATGCAACATGGGAAATAATTACCTTGTGACGACTTGGTAGATCTATGAGAAACCGATCATGAGTATGGAACTATCATAATGTAGCATGCATGTTTGGTTTCATGGGTTGTGGAATGGTTGGGTATTCCAAGAAAGTGATATTGTGAAATGATTTTAAAGTTTGTTAAGTTATTTTTCTGGAAAAATATCTTGTTGGGAAAATTGGTTTCAATTACACATGTATGCTTTTGAAAATGAACAGTTTTGGAAACTTGTTTATATTTAGTTATAAACTATTTTTGAGAAATAGTTTTATATAAATAGTTTTATATAATTGTTTCTAACTCTTCTATCCTAGTGGCATGAGTAGGGAAGTCATTGGGGAAAACCTACTGAGTTTTATACTCAACCCCGTTTTGGCACTTTGGTGATTTTGCAGATGTTATCTTATGGGACAAGGGAAAAGGTAATGTTTCACACATGTTTAGCACTACCTTATGATGTTTGGGCTGTTCAGAGACTGTGGAGCATGGAGCTTGTGGAGCATCGAGTCTTGAGGTCTTTGGAGAGTCTTGTGTAGTTTATCCACTGTGTACTTTGATACTTGGTTATTCTTATACGATTTCTTACTTTGATGAAGTTTTTAGATATATGAAATTGTTGAGTTTTATTTCATTCATTCATGCATCATATAGTGAATGTTTGGTTATAGTTGGTTGGTTTATTGGTTTATTTATTAAAGGGTAAATTGTCCCCCACTTGTATTTGAAACCCTTAGACATTTATTTCCAGCCTTTGGCTTCTTGGGGATGTCGCTTCAGGCCTAGGAATGACTCATTGTACTCTAAAGACAACGATAATTGGTGGGTTATTACAATTTATACCCATGAATTTGGTCAAATAAGTCATCAATTCTTATAAGAGGGTATTTTTTATTCTTTATGATTCCTTTCAGTTCTCTATAATAAATGCATAGTTGCATTGATCCATCATTCTTCTTTATAAAGAGAATAAGAACTCCCCAAGGGGACACACTTGGTTGGATAAAACTTTTCTCCAAAAGATCTTGGAGTTGTTTATTTAATTCTTCCAGATCCATATTTTCCATTCTATACAGGGTTTTTGATATCGATTGAGATCTAGGTATGAGTTCAATAGAGAACCCTACCTCTCTTTCTGGGGGAGGTACAAGTAACTCCTTAGGAAATATGTCAAA
The DNA here is from genome assembly GCA_963277665.1 of Viscum album. NCBI lineage: Eukaryota > Viridiplantae > Streptophyta > Magnoliopsida > Santalales > Viscaceae > Viscum > Viscum album. Next base: position 127,642,150 of record OY728134.1, on the reverse strand, counting down.
TAATTCCTGAACTATGGGAACATTATATATCCTTATACTCTCATTTCCTTCTTTTTATTCACTAATCAACTCCATAAACAATGCTATAGGATGTTCTTCTAGAGAAATATCTGGCTGAGATATCTCTCCTTGGAAGATAATTATAGGTTTTCCATTCAAGACTACTGAGATTTCCTTACTTCTACATTTGATCTTAGCATTATACTTTGAGATCCAGTCCATTCCTAGTTAATTTCGAATAACAACATGGAAATGAATACCATATTTTCAATAAGATTGTGCTCACTAAAGTAAATACTAGAGTTTCTAAACACTATTGATGCTATGATAATCCCTCCATGAGTCTTGACTAATAACTCTACTTTTAGTGGTTCATGAATTGATTCTATATCTTTTAAAACACATAGGAAATAAAATAATGTGTAGAACCAGAATCAAACAAAGTACTTGCTAGCTTTAATAGAAAAACAAGAGTACCTACTACCACATAATTCATAGCTTCAACTTCATTTTTCGTGATAGAAAACACACAACCTTGCTCCCTTGGCATATGTTGAGGCTAACGGTGATTCCCATCCACTACCCTTGGATTCAGGCAGTGATTGGAAAAGTGACCAAGTTTTCCACACATTAATCATTGGACTTAAGGTAGGGATTTCACCATCTTTCCATTGTCTTTAGTGTTGAAAATTTGAGGCTCCACCTCACTATGATGATTTCGAGCAATATGGCCTTCTATTCCACACTTGGAACACTTCCTGCTCTTGAGAATGTAGTTCCATGAATGCTTTATCCCACATTTATTACACATGGGACGTTTCACTTTCTTTCCACCTCTTCCCTAATCATAGATCCTCCCCAAGATTGGATCCATTTATATCTTCTTTTCATTTGACTTATGGGACCAATGTGTCTCACCGAACTGAAGCTCAAATTTCATAGCACTCTACACAATATCCTCAGAGCTATCATAGTCCTGGTTGGCTAAATTATTTCGAATATGAGGTCTTAGTTCACCGAAGAATCTATCAACCTTCACATTAGGATCCATGAAAAATCATGAGGTGTAACAGTAAAGTCTTGTAAAGATCATCTCATAGCTTCCCATTGATTCATTCTCCTTCATCTTCAGCTCAAGAAATTTCTTCTCCATTTTTGTTCTCATTGAATGAGGGAAATACGTATTGAAGAAGATCCCCTTGAACTCGTCCCACTCCATAGATTCAATATCTCATCTTGGACTCATGTTTTTAATTACTTCCCACCACTGAATAGCTTCTACATCTAAGTGATAAATATCCAAGGTGAATTTCTCTTCTTTAGAACTATGAAGTATGAATAAGATCTTCTTTATAGGGCTTATCCATTATTCCGCAATCAATTGTTCGGTAGATCCATAGAATGTTGGTGGTTGTTGACGTATAAAGTACTCAACACAGTGTTGTTCCCTTCTTGGTGAAATCGGTATCTTAGATCGATTCAAGTTATTTCCCATAACTTGAGTCATTTGATTCATCATTCTCATGAAAGATTCCATTCCAGCTTCCATCAGGGGCCCACCAACGTATAGTCCATTACAATCACCATTTGGACAGTTCCTCATATTCTCACTGTTTTCTAAAAGAAGAAAACCTTAGTGATAAACTTGTTTCATCTAAGAAGCTCATAATTCTAAAAAATTACAACTTAAAACATTATGCTTAACCACGTTATTCAATATCAACAATTACATTTCTTATAAATCCTTCACAATGATTAATAAAAATATTGTGATTAACAAAAAATATTCCCCAGGAGTGTCAAACCATGATTGAAATAAGGCTCATTCTCATGCACCAGTTCTCATACAATTCTAGATCAAAGAGGTGTTTTCAGGTTTTACCCCTAGATACATATTTTTCATAGCCACGTCCACATGTTTGTATCCAGACAAGGATTTATTTGTTCAGAAACCACTTGCTTAATATTTCTCCAAAATACTAGGAAGTTTTCCTATATTTAAACATTTATATATGGTTCTTCCTAAAGTTTTCATATCCTATTTTCCACAAATAACTAAACTGTTCTTTGATACCAACTATAGTATCCCACTTTTTTATTTCATAAATTTTTATTACAATTTAAAAACATAGGATCTTTAAAGTTTAGTGTCACGGAAATAAGGTACATAATAAATGAAAACATAATTCATTCTTATAATCCACTTGTAAGGATTGATCATAAGTTCATACTAAGTTCAATTACTACATCTAATAATCTGGGGACATATATCAAGGGAAAGGGTGAGAAGAAGGCCCAATTAGGGTAAATAAGTGAAACCGTTTACTTGTGATATCAATAAGAACTTTATGATATACATTAATACACGAGAAATGGAAAAATAGGCATATAATAATAAAAAGAAAATTAATAATAAATTAAAATGTTTTCTACAACATTTAATTTAGACATTCATAAGCATATCCCCAAGGTCCATCCCCAAGGTGTTATAAAAATTACTAAGGTTATTCACCAAGGTATCGTAAAACTTTTCATCTCTATAGATTAATTTCTCTACACAAATAATTAGAGTGCTATCAGGGTTCACCCTTAATATGTATTTATTTTCATGTGAGACCCATATATCCTAATCAAACATTTCATAAATAACCCAATGAGAATTAACAAAATGGGTTTCATATCAAAATCATGATGTTTTAAAAAGTGATTAAAAACATTATCATTATGTCATTTATAAACCATGGAAAGGGAATGAGGGTTTTATGTATGTAAATTAAAGAATAAAATAAATCATTTTTATGTAATTATGAGTACCCCTAGAAATAAAAGTGGTTTGGGTATTCATGAAAAGAAAATTAAATGATTTCTTGATAAAAAGAAAGAGATTTTGAGACGAATATTCTGCAGCATAACAGCTATGAAACATGGTTTTAGAAAAAATTTAAAACAGAAGGGAAAAGGGTATCCCATTAATAAATGACTCATAATAAAGTATATATATATATATAATAAAATGAAAATGAGAACATTTTACGAAACTTTGAAAGACATGACAAATAAAAGAGAACTTGAAAGGAAAAGAGAGAAGTTTGAGAATTCCCTTATGAAAATTCAGCAGCATAACGACATCACATAAAAATTAAAAAAAATGAGTTAATGAAATAAAATGGGTCTCTCATCATTTAGAAATAAAATGAATAGAAATAAGGATATAAAAGAGAATTCCCTATGTAAGAACCTGATTATTATTCATGAGGTACAAGTTTCTTCTTTTCCTTTTTCCTTAAGTGTTTTTAGAAAACAAGGGAAAAGTGGGAAAAATCCCAAATTTATGGGTATACGCCCTGTACTTTTTTATACACACACCATTTACTTTGTCTATGTGGGATGAGAATACATGGCGCGTAGGTTTTTTGGTAAAAAAAAACTACACGTCATGTACTTTCATATACACGCCGTGTACTTTTGCTATGTGGGATGAGAACACAGGGCATATAGTAGCTCAGGCTGTAATAACTAAATACATGCCGTGTAATTTGTAATACACTCTATGTAATCTATCGGCAGATGAACAGTGTGGCAATGAAAAGTAGCCTCCAGAGGAACAGTTCAAAAAATAGTACACGTTGTGTACTTGAGAGTACATGTCGTGTAGTTGTGTATATTTTGTTATAAATGGGCAGTAGCCTCCTCATTCGGTAGAAGAGGCAGTGGGTTCATTTGGAGCACTGGGAGAGGAGGTCGAAGCTTGGAGGAGCTCTCTATCGCACACCGGAACTCGGATTCTTCCGTCGTCGATCTCGTTTGAACCGCGCGGGTAAAGTCTTCCCTCTTCTTGAACGTTTCCTTCCAATTATTTTCCTAATATAAGTTATTTACATTTGAAAGGGTAATATTTTATCCCATATCTATGTCGTTCTTGGTTGTTTCGGGAGGTGCCTTTAACGTATATCGATTAGAGGAGATCAAGGTAGGTGGTCTTGTGTTTAATTACCACTGTCGAGTTGGTTTTGTGTACCATTCTGTCATGTGCCCATGTTCGAGGTGTCATGTCATTGAGACCCTGACTGTTGATATACCTAGAATTGTATAGGTGATCTAATGAATAAATATAAACTGCTATTTGGGATCATTGCATTGATCCAGAGCCACCCTGTGGGTGCGTTTCACTTGTTTAGCCGTTGGCCAGGATACCTGTGGGTATGCCGTTATTATAGCATGTTTTGAGTTTTCATGAGAGTAAATGTATAAGAATTGCTTGTTTGTGCATTGGGCTCGACCCGGTTACTTAGTTCCTATGGAATTCATGAAGGATGTATTTGTTTAGCCCGAGGTAAACGTTTCTTATGTCTGAGCGCAGTAACTTCCATCTCTATGGGAAATATCTCGTATGCCTATGGGCAATACTCATTATGCCTGTGGGAAGTCACTTATGGGTTTCGATTCTAATTACATAAGGGTAAGGATTTGCATGTCTGGGGACAACGTTTACTTTGAATATTCACTATGTTGATTTCTTATGTTTTACCTTCCAAGCTAAATCACATGCTTGGAATTGATAAATAATTATTAAAATCTCAAAGTAACTGGTAGAGATAGTTACTTTTGAGTACTACCTAGTTTACTAAATTTTATTATTGCACACTATTGTTGCACATTTTCACTGACAATTGGGCACAGGCCTTTGGTTGTTGCCTACTAGGATTTATTTCTCACACCCTTTTTGGGTAATGTCTTGGGCCCAAACAGATTATATTGATGCATGTGTTGATAAGGGAAAGGGTCCCTATTTAGGTACATGATTGTTATAGAAGAGTAGGAGATCATTGTGACCGTGCTTAGGCTTGCGATGCTACTAAGTTCCCGTTTCACTGCTTTAGTTTTGTTTTTTTGTACTTTGTACCTTGTGCTATATTGTATTAGATTTCATTTTCCTGTTTTGGATGATTTCTTAGAATTAATGACATGTTAAATCATGATATCTATATGACTGCTATTTATCTTTTCCTTCTGTTGTCCATTTCTGGTTTATATTGTCTATTGCTTCCTCTTTGGTATGTTTATATATTTTATTCCATTGCACTTCACTTTCAAGAATGAGGGAATAGTTTCCCCACTATTATTCCTTGGCCCTCACTGCTAGTCGGTAGCCTCTGGCTTTTGGGGAAATGAGCTTGTGGTCATGTGACCAACCGGGTTCGGGGCACCCGTTGTGTGGCTTCCGGAACTGAGATGTTACAAAGTGCCATCAGAGGACATTCTTTCTTTGACTCACTATTTGGAGCCTATAGTCACGGATAGGATGGAATTAGTAATTTGTAATAAGCTGTGCCTTGGAGTAGATAACCCGTGTATAGGGAAAAGCCAATATACCTCGTTTAATTGCAAGTTTTCTGGTCTTGTAGTTTTATAGTTGATTTGACTTTCACTGTTGGGTGATGCACTAGTGGTGTGCTATTATATTTTATACTTTGATTCTATTTAGTTTCAACCTCATGATATGAGAGTATGTCATCCATGCATCATTTAGGCACATGTTAAAATCATATGCCTGTCATAGTTTCCATGCCATGTAGGTGCATTAGAAATTGTATGCTATTGTGATAGATGTTGTGCTAGTAAATGCATATTGTTGTGATAGTTGCCTTGATAAAAATACCTTCTATTTGATAAGGTATTGTTGTAGGAAGTTTTGTTTGAATGAACGCCAAACATTGGTTCTTGAGGAGTATGGGACCTCATTAACCGAAATTTGGTGGATCATCGACTTGTTTAACTTGTTTATAACTTGTATAAGATGCCAATCTTTGATTTTCGGGGAGTATAGGCCCTCACGGATCGGAATTTGGCACTTTTGTGTTCGTTTCAGTGTTTTTTTCTGGGATCTGGAGTAGTTTTCGAGGCTTACTGTCTGAAAAAACCCAGAATACATGCCATGTAGTTTTGACTACATTCCATGTACTCTTATATTAGGGAAGAAATGAAAAAAAATTATATACACACCGTGTAGACCTTATACACGTCGTGTAGTCTCTAACCATGTCATAAGTCGTGTGGGCAGAGACACGAGATAGGGAATTTATTGCGGGAACACGCCGTGTACCGGTTGAACATTCCATGTAGCGTAGACCTTATGTCCTTCGTGTGATCGACAACACGTACAAAGGAACCATAAGTTATACACGCCGTGTCTACCTTGAACACACCATGTAGTTTGACCTAGGTACCCGGCTGTGTCACTAACAACACGGGTCAGTGTTATCCTTTCTCAAACACGCTGTGCCCATCTGAAACATTCCATGTAGTGTCATTCATGTGGCCGACCATGTAGATAACAACACGGGTCGGTTGGGGATTCTTAATACACGTCATGTGTATCTAGAACATGCCGTGTAGTGTAACCTGGGTACACGGGCCATTTTACTAACAACACGGGTCGGTGTTACCTTTTCTTGTACATGTCGTGTACTTGTGGGAAACGTCGTGTAGTCTTGAACAGTGAGAGACTGTGTGGTTTTGGCCGAGTGGCTATGGAAACAAAGTGGTGTACACGCCGTGTGTGGGCGTAACATGCCGTGTATCTAGGTTTGAGACACACCCAGGCCGACATCAGAACATGACCATGTAAGGGCTTAAGGGTACACGCTGTGTGGACATTATACATTCCATGTAGTCTCTTTTTACTAGTTCTTGTGTTTTTATTTCCCCTTTTGCATGGGCCCTTTTCAAAAGACAAAAACACCTCAATAGTAAATTAAACTAAGGCGTGTGTTTGACCTTGTAGATTCATGCCGTCAAGACAACCATGAGTTGTTCTCCAAGAGAGTGGAAACAATTATACTGTAGAGAGGGTAGGACAAGGGCTATCGATGGATCCTCCAGCAGTGTCAGATGCGGCGCCATCCGTTATACCAGATGCAGTCATGGATACTCAATTCCGTGAAGGCTTCATGCGGTTCATGCAGACCATCTAGGGAGCACTGTAGGTCTCCACATTTATGGCAGAGCTGACAGGCATATTCCAGTAGCAGTATCCACCTATGTTTTCATGGGGTGGCATACCACAAGCTGTGGATTCACGGTTGGGTTCTATATAGACGATCTTCGAGCATCTGGAGATGCCTCCTGGGAGGAGGGTCAAGATCACTACTTACATGCTACGTGATTCCGCCAAGAGATGGTGGGATGTTACCACCTAGATTGAGAATCACCGAGAGATGGCATGGGAAGCTTTTCAAGAAGTCTTCTATGAATTTTTCTTTCCAGAGATGCTAAGGGTATATCGAGCTTCAGAGTTCATGAATATGTAGCAGAGCACCATGTCAGTGATGGACTATTCTGCCCACTTCACTGAGCTATAGCATTTTGCACCTATTCTGGTGGGTGATGAGATATTGAGGGAGATATTATTTGAGGATGGTCTTCGATATGACATCCGTGCACTGGTGAATGTTTTCAGTCTGCCTACAGTGCATGCTATTGTGAACCATGCATTGATTACTGAGCGGAACCTGCGGGAAGCTAGTGGTGCGAACCAGGGTGGTTCGACACCGGTTTCTGGTACTATTTCTACTAGAAAGAGGAAGAGGCATATGGATTTCTCTCACAGTGTCAGTGCTATCTAGAAGAATTCTTCAGGTGTACAGGTAATGTGCTACCAGTGTGGTAAATAGGGGAACAAGAGAATCTAGTGTGCATGTGACCCAATGGAGTGTCGATCTTGCAGTAGGATGGGTTATATTCAGTCTTTTTGCAGGGCATTTCCACCAGTGACTAGTGAGAGGGGTTATGTGCAGACTCCATGTGCGGGAGCAGGGCCAGCAGCTTCTTACCTGTCAGGGAATTGGAATACGTCAGGACTTTCAGGCCAAGGTGGTGGTCGTGGTCGTGGTATCCAGACACTAGGATTATAGAGACAATATGTCGGGTCAGCTCAGGGTATCCAGGTTGTGTCGTAGGGCTGCAGCACTGTGCAGACATATGTAGTTCAATAGACCCAACAGAAGCAGGATCCCGGAACTTCCACTATTAGAGGTACTATTCTAGTTTCTTCTGTTTATTCTTCTGCACTTCTCGATACTAGTTCTACACATAACTTTATATCTATGCCCATTGTGGAGAGCCTTGGGCTCTATGTTTCTTCTTCTTTGGATATCATGACGCTAGACACTCTGTTGGGAATTAGAATGACAGGTGTGTGTCAGTGCAAGGAGTTCCCCCTAGAGGTTGGTGGGTGTCACTTTCTATGGGACCTCTATGTCTTAGAGATGACAACCTATGATGTCATTCTTGGTATGGACTGGTTGGTACAATTTCGAGCCTTTGTAGATTGCTATCGTCGGATGGTGAGTTTTACGTCACTAGAGGGCATAGAGTTTCTACACAAGGGTGAATGGGATGTTCAGGCGAGCCGAGCTAGACCCGAGCATCGTGGGCGAGGTGGAGTAATAGAATAGATTGCGAGATTATATCTAGATGATCAAGGAACATTTCAGAAGAATTTCCCTCCAGTGGTAAATAATTTCAGGGATGTCTTCCCGGACGACTTTTCAGGTCTACATCTGGAGCGAGAGGTGGATTTCTCTATTGATATTGTGCTAGGAGTGGTACCGGTGTCCATTACTCCTTATAGGATGGCTACACCAGAATTGCAGGAGCTCAAGAGGCAGTTGGAGGAGTTATAGGAAAAAGGTTTTATCCGACCCAGTACTTCTCAATGGGGTTCTCCTATCTTGTTTGCGAAGAAGGAAGACGGTACCCTCCGACTATGTGTGGATTATCAGAAGCTGAACCATTTGACGGTTAAGAACCAATATCCTTTACCAAGGATTGATGATCTTTTTGATCAACTTAGAGGATCTCGAGACTTCTTGAAGATTGACTTGAGATCCCGATATCATCAGTTTCACATTTAACCATTAGACAAACCACTTACAGCCTTTTGGAGAAGGTATGGTCTATAAAAGTACTTGGTCATGCCGTTCGGACTCACAAACGCGCCAGAAGTTTTCATGGCTCTAATGAATCGTGTGTTCCACCCATATCTGGATTCTTTTGTGGTAGTCTTCATGGACGATATCTTGGTTTACTCTCACACTTGACAGGACCATGCCACCCATCTGTAGATCGTGCTGAGTAAACTGATAGAGCATCAGTTATATGCTAAGCTCTCAAAATGCCATGTTTGGATGGACTAGATTCACTTCCTGGGTCATATTATCTCAGAGGCAGGAGTTGCAGTAGACACCGAGAAAGGGAGAGTAGTAGTTTCCTGAGATCAGCCTAAAAACATGTTTGAAATACGAAGTTTCTTGGGGTTTTCTAGTTACTATAGGCATTTTATACAGGACTTCTCCTGCTTAGAAACATCGTTGATGAGTTTGACTAAGAAGGGTATGAATTTCATTTGGTCAGAAGCTTGTAAGAAAACCTTTTAAGAGCTAAAGGGAAGGTTTACATCAGCACCAGTCCTAATACTTCCAGATAAAGGGAAGAGCTATACAGTTTACTGTGATGCATTAGGTATTGGGATGGGAGCAGTGTTGATGTAGGGTGATCGAGTAGTTGCGTATGAGTCTTGGCAGTTGAGGCCACATGAGAGGAATTAGCCGACACATGATCTCGAGTTGGCTGTAGTAGTGCATGTGTTACGCTGTTGGAGAAATTATCACTTGGGAGAGCATTTTTTGGTTTTTACGGACTGCAAAAGTCTTAAATACATCTTTACCCAGCATGAATTGAATTTGAGACAGTGAAGGTGGGTTGAATAACTTCAGTACTTTGACTTTGAGCTTACGTATACACCTGATAAGGGTCATGCAGTAGCTGATGCACTGAGTAGGAAGACTCAGATACAAGAAGTGCAGGAGGCCAATGGTGGGTGGAAGCTTACGGATTTTTTTCTGAGATGCATTTGGAGGTGCATGATAGTCAGGGGTGAACCTATCTTTCATCCCTAGCTCTGACTTCTACCCTCCTAGATAGAGTGAGGATGAGACTGCTATCAGATTCAGAAGGCCTAGTTCTAAGGGAGTTGGTGGCAAGTGAGGACCCTCTTCCTGGTTGGACGATAGGTGATGATGAGGTACTACGTATCCATGGACATGTGTGGGTTCCATTGAGATATATGCGAGGATTTGATGCTGGAATTTCATGCTTCAGCTTGGGCAGTCCATCCTGGGGTTTCCAAAATGTATCGTGACATGAGACGTCAGTATTGGTGGTCGGGTATGAAAAGAGAGGTAGCTGGTTTTGTTATAAGATGTTTCACCTATAATCAAGTAAAGGCGAAGCATCAGAGGCCAACCGAACTATTGCAACAATTACCCATTCTAGAGTGGAAATGGGATGATGTCGTGATGGACTTCGTGACCAGGTTACTGAGGTCACCTCGAGGTAATGCTGTCGTATGGGTTGTTGTGGACAGACTTAAAAAGGTATCTCACTTTTTTCCAATCAAGGAGACCTTCGGTGTTGACAATCTCGGGAAGTTGTGTATCCAAGAAGTAGTAAGTCTTCATGGGCTCCCTTGTTCTATCATTTTAGATAGGAACACCCGTTTTACTTCTCATTTCTGGAAATGTTTTCAGTGGGAATTGGGTACACAGGTGCTTCTGAGCACAGCTTAACACCCTCAGACCGATGGCCTATCAGGGCATACAATACAAGTGCTAGAGGACATGTTGTCTACATGCGTCTTGGACTTTGGGGGATCTGGGGAGAAGCACATACCCCTTGACAAGTTTTCTAACAATAATAGTTTTCAGGAAACTATTGAGATGACACCTTACAAGTCTTTATATGGTAGGCTATGTTGATCACCCTTGTGCTGGTTAGAAGCAGGCGAGACAACTTTACTGGGACCACGTCTTGTACATGAGACTTTAGAGTAGGTCCAGTTGATTCAGAATTGAATGGCTACTGCACAGTATCGTCAGAAAGCCTATGTTGATCGCCATAGACGACCCTTGTATTTTGTGGTCGAGGATCAGGTTTTCTTGCGTGTTTCACCGAGGTTGGGACACAGGTAGATCAAGAGACATGGTAAACTTTCACCGAGTTATGTAGGGCCATTTGAGATTCTAGAGATTCGGGCCGACTGCATATCATTTGAAGTTACCATAGAGGTACTAGGCCATGAATGATGTATTCCATGTATCTCAGCTATTCTGTTATCACTCTGACTCATCTCACATTTTTCAGCATGAGGAGGTTGAACTTCAAGTAGATGCATCCTTTGGGAAGCATCCAATTCGTATTGTTGATAAGAGAATGAAGGTTCTCCGAGGCTGGTCAGTTCCTCTTGTACGAGTGTTATGGCAGTATGGCTGAGTGCAGCACGAAACCTGGGAGTGGGAGACCGACATAAGTTCTCAGTGGCTAGTGTTTTCCAAAACTTCATCTTCACCACCCTTATAAGGGGAATTCAGGGATGAATTGCTTTAAGGGGAAGTTTGTAAGAACCTGATTCTGATTCTTGAGGTACGAGTTTCTACTTTTCCTTTTTCGTTATGTTTTTTTAGAAAACAAGGGAAATGTGGGAAAAATCCCAAATTTATGGGTACACACCATGTACTTTTTGTACACATTCCATGTACTACAACTATGTGGGATGAGATTATAGGGCACATAGGTTTGTTGGTAAAAACAAACTACACACCATGTGGTTTCCTATACCCTCCGTATACTTTGGTCGTGCGGGATGATAACATAGGGCGTGTAGACTTGTCAGTAGTTCAGGATTTAATAACTAACTACATTCCATGTACTGAGTAATACACATCGTGTAATCAGTCGGCAGATGAACATGGTGGCAGTGAAAAGTAACCACCAAAGGAACAATTAAAAAAAATAGAACACCCCGTGTACTTGAGAGTACATGCCGTGTAGTTATGTTTTTTTTATTATAAATGGACAGTAGCCTCATCATTTGGTAGAGGAGGCAGTGGGTTCATTTAGAGCACTGCGAGAGGAGTCCGAAGCTTGGAGGAGCTCTCGATCTCACGTCAGAACTCAGATTCTTCCACCGTCGATCCCGTTTAAACCGCACGGGTAAGGTCTTCCCTCTTCTTGAATGTTTCCTTCCAATTATTTCCCTAAGGGAAGTAATTTACATTTGAATGGGTAATCTTTTATCCCATATATACATCATTCTTGGTTATTTTGGGAGGTTCCTTTCACGTATATCGATCATAGGAGATCGAGGTAGGTGGTATGGTGTTTAATTATAACTGTTGAGTTTGTTTTGTGTACCATTGTGCCACACACCCATGTTTGGGGTGTCATGTGGTTGAGACCTTGACTGTTGATATACCTAGAATTTCATAGGTGATCTATTGAATAAATATAAACTGTTGTTTGGGATCGTTGCTTTGATCCAGGGCCACCCTATGGGTGCGTTTCCCTTGTTTATCCATTTGGCTAGGATACCCATGGGTATGCCGTGATTATAGAATGTTTTGAGTTTTCTTGAGTGGAAACGTATATGAATTTCTTGTTTGTGCATTGGGATCAGCCTGGTTACTTGGTTCCTATAGAAATCATGAGGGCAGTGTGTGTTTAGCCTAAGGGAAACGTTTCTTATGTCTGAGGGCAGTAACTTCCGTGCCTGCGGGCAATATCTCGTATGCCTATGGGCAATAATCGTTATACCTGTGGGCATTGAGGGTAAGGATTTTCATCTCCGAGGACAAAATTTACTTTGAATATTCACTGTGGTGATTTCTCATGTTGTACCTTCCAAGCTAAAGCACAAGCTTAGAATTGATAAATAGTTATTAAAATGGAAATGTAACTGGTAGAGATAGTTACTTTTTAGTACTTCCCAGTTTACTGAATTTTATTATTTCACACTATTATTGCACATTTTCACTGACTGTTAGGCATGGGACATTGGTGGTTTCCTACTGGGGTTTATTTCTCACACCCTGTTTGGGTCATGTCTTGGGCCCAAAAAGATTATATTGCTATATGTGTTGATAAGCGAAAGAGTCCCTATACAGGTACATGATTGTTGTAGAGGAGTAGGTGAGCATGGGACCGAGCTTAGGCTTGTGACGCTACTGTGTTACTGTTGCAATGCTTTATTTTTTTCTATACTTTTTACCTTGTGTTGTATTGTATTAGATTGTAGTTTCCTGTTTTGGATGCTTTCTTGGAATTAGTGACATGTTGCATCATGATATCTATATGATAGCTAGTTATCTTTTCCTTATGTTGTCCATTTCTGTTTTATATTGTCTACTACTTCCACTTTGGTATGTCTATATATTTTATTCCACTGCGCTTCACTTTGACGAATGAGGGCATAGTTTCCCCACTATTAGTCCTTGGCCCTCGCTACTAGTCAGCAGCCTCTGGAATTTGGGAAAATGCGCTTGAGGTCATGTGACTAACCGGGTTCGGGGCACTCGTTGTGTGGCTTCCGGAACCAGGAAGTTACACCCCAACATAAATAAATTTAAATTAAAAGACATAACATAAATGAAGTCTTTGACTAAAGGAGGAGGGATAAAGGTTCCCTTACATTGAAGAGTAACTTCTAAAATTATAGGATCGGGACCATGGGGGGTTGAGTACACCTTAGGAGGACTCCTTGGGAGGTTTAAATAGAATAAAATCGTGGATAATGATTTTGGAATGAAATAAAATGAAGTAATGTGTGGGTATTTATATCAAAAGTGAGGGAATATATTATTAATTTCAAAGGAAACCTCATTAGTGGTATTTGTAAAACCATGGGATTTTCAATGGTATTTTCCTATGGTATTAGATACTTAGGACACCTCATATCATATTTTAATAATTATGAGTCAATAAGAATTATTAAATCATGGTTGCACCATTATTACATAGCTATGATGTCATTAAACTTAGTGAAAACTCAAGTGTATTTTTACTATTCACTGAAAAATCAACCGTTTCAGAAAAATACCAAAAATTCACCCTAACAATTTTTCTATGTGTAGAATTCAGAAGTGAACTCCATTTTATAAAAAATAATTTCATTTAATTTTAAATTAAATAAATAAAATACTAATACTCAACTAATAATTTCTAAAAAATTTATTTACTTATACTATGATATAATTATATAGCATTACCACTTAAGATGACTAAAACATATTTATACTTCCTTAGGTGAGGTTACTATTCCATTGAAAAAATTACCATTAATAAGGGTAAATTTTCTATTTCAATGGGTAAAGTAAATATTCACCAAAAAAATTATTTTGATCTTATTGAAGAACATTTTTCAACCTGATTACAACCATGTAGATTTTTGAAAATCATTTCACAGAAAAAGTTATTTAATAATAAAATATTTTTTACTATTCATAATTAAGTATTCATAAAAAACTATTCATAAAAAAAACTATTCATAAAAAACTATTCATCAAATAATAAAAAATTTAAACTTCTTAGAAAATGTCAAAATATTCAGCCTAAATTAATTTTGACATTTGAAATTCAAAAATGATGTTTATTTTAACATTTTAATTCTCAATGTATCAGAAATCTTTGAAAAGTACTATTTTACTACTATAATCAATTTATCAAATTTTTATTAATTAAGCATATACTTTATTAAGAAAATTTATTCTTAAAATAGGAATGATTAAATAAAAATTTATTTATACCAAGGGATTACACAAAGTAACAAAGGCCTTGTTATATAACCTCTTATAACGCCTGCATAGGACCTAAGACTAAGGTGTTCAATAGTGATAAAATCTTTGGGTGGCTCAAACAACATTGCTCGAGTGGTGACTTCTATTAACTTGAACTTCTCCTGCAAGTGATTCTGTTCAACCTTAATGTGTTGAAGTTCAGATTGGGTTTGGTCTAGATTGAAGCCCAACAATGCCACCTCCTTCCCAAGCTCCGACAAATGCGCTTCATATAGCCCAATTCTACAAGATGAGGGCATCGACTCTTCTTTCTACAATAATAACTACTATCATTTTTATTTATAATCTCAAATATTAACGTTAATAGTATAGTTTCCAATAATCATTTTGACCAACGATCATATAACAGTCGAAACCCAATGATATCATTTCAATTATACTCACTTCATTAATAAAGGGATATAGTTCTGTTGAGTACAAAATAATATGCCAAACATTTTCAAGAAACAATTATTATTCAAAATGTTCAGTTCGTTACATTACTAGGTATTGTTATACTCAACCCTGCATGGGATCTGACCGCACATGTTGTGTCTTATTTAGACGAAATATCTTGTATTGGGGTATTATATGGACTAGGATCATGTGGATCTTAGTTATGTTATATAGACCACACACTACAAAAAACTATAATTTAATGATGTTTTTTTAGAAATTTTTTTAAAACATCTCTAAATTAGCGACGCTTCCCAAAAAATGTCGCTAAAATAACAATGTTTCTTAAAACGTGTCACTAAATTAGTGATGTTTTCCAAAAACGTTGCTAAATTAGCGATGTTACCTAAAAAATTTAGTTAATTTAGAAACTTTTCCCAAAAAATATCACCAAAATAGCGACACTTCCCAAAAAACATCTCTAAATTAGCAATGATTCCCAAAGATCGTCGCTAAATTAGTGGTGATTCCCCAAAAACGTCTCTAAATTAGTGAAACTTCCCAAAAAATATCGATAAATTAGAAATGATTCCCTAGAAAAATCACTAAATTAGGGATGATTCCTAAAAACTTATCTCTAAATTATCGATGCTTCCCAAAAAATGTTGCTAAATTAGGGACGTTCTACCCAAAATATCACTAAATTAGCGATGTTTCACCCAAAAAATTGCCAAATTAGTGAAGTTTTCCAAAAGCATCACTAAAAATATATATATTTATGAAGCCCATTTCCCCGTATTGATGTAAATATCTATTTAGATAGATATATATATGTATGTATGTATATATATATATATAAACACAAACATGTATATATATATATATAAACACGCGCGCACACACACACACATATAAATATATAAATATATAGATATATATAGACATATATATTTATAATTACATATATATTTTAAATTTAGTCACATTTTTAAGAAAACATGTCTATTTTAGTGGTATTTTTACCAGTGTTTTAAAATGTAGAGAATTATATATATATATATATATATCTGAATCTATATATAATTATAATTATATATATACACATATATATTTACACGCACACACATATAAACTTATATATATATATAAACATATATTTATATAATATAAACATATAAATAACAAAAAATATAAACAGTAACACACACACACACACATATATAAAATCTGTATAAACATAAAATGTAAACATAATATATATATATATATATAATATAAACATATATGTAAAATATAAACATATATATATTTAAACATAAAATATATAACATAAACATGTATATATATATATATTTTAATATATGTATATTAATATATATATATATATATATATATTAAATTTTAAATACTGCAATATATTTATTTTTATATATAAATATAACACAACAAAAGTAAATATTTTAAATTTAGTCACGTTTTTAAGAAAACGTGACTATTTTAGTGACATTTTTATCAGGGTTTTAAAATGTCTCTAATTATATATATATATATACATACTTATAATTATAATTATAAATATGTATAAATATACATATTTATATTTATATTTATAATTATAAATATTTATACACATACATATATATTTACACACACAGAGACACACATATATAAATATTTATATATATAAGATAAACATACATATAAACATAAAATATAAACACACACACACACACACACACACACACACATATATATAATATAAACATATATGTAAAATATAATAATATATGAATATATATGTATATATGAACATAAAATAAATAAATAAAATATAAAATATAAAATATAAATATAAATATACTAATATTTATTTAACATTAAATTCTTAAATATTTAAAATTTTCAATCTATTTATAAATAAAAGATAACATAATTAGACAATGAAATCAGAAATAGCTTATGTGGTTGTGTGTTTCATTTATAGGTTACAGGTCCATGGTTCTAATCAGGGAAGGTGTGGCATTTATTTTTTCATAAAGGTATAAGGCGTGGCATGTAGAGGTGATAGGTGGGATTGGGTCATGTTACAAGAGGCAGTGTGGTGAGGTTCAGGGGAGGTGCATTGAAGGGAGTATGTGTATAAGGAGGGGAGAGTGGTGGGATACCTGTTAAAAATAAAAAAATTCATAAAATAATACAAAATTTAAAAATTACAAATAAAAAATTTCCAAAAAAATGTATATAAAATTCAAAAATACAATTTACTGACATTATCAAAAAATGTTGGCAAATTTTATGTCTTTTACTAACATTTTTTGAATATGTCATTAGATGAGGTGTTTCTAAATTAATGACATTTATAAACATCGCTAATTTAGTAACGTTTATTTACCGACACTTCTCAAAGACATCGGCAAATATGGTGTCACTAAATAGAGAGGTTTATAAACATAGGTAAATTAGAGACATTTATAAACATCGCTAAATTAGTGACACCTCATTTAAGGAAATTTTTTAAAATCATCGGTAAATGAATTAACAACATTTTTAAACATTGCTAATTAGCATTTTTTTCGTAGTGTCAGATGGATCTAAGAGTGGATTTGGGTAGCTACCCTTATGTTAACAATTGGTTAGGATCTTCTCAAGTAATAGTGGACTTTTATTTATCCTTTTCTTCTTTTTATTGTACTACTTATTTTACTTTGATATTGGATAAATGTTACACATGAATTTATAGTATGAATTGTATTCCTCTCCACATTATACCAGTATATAGAGATGAATTCATGTGTACAAGTACTTTAGGATAAGGCCTCCCATGCATGTTTTATGCCTACTTGGTGAAGTTTCTAGAACTTAGCCTATTGGAGGTAGGCATGGGGTATCATTATTAGATTACCACTATCCAGGAAAGCCCTGACGGGTTAGGTCATGGAAGAGTGGTATCAGAGGTGCTCTTATTAGGAATGGAGTTTGGATATTTTCTAGCTATGAGGATTGTTTTTAGAACAAAGGAAACTATGTTAAAGTGTCTTGAATTCATATTTCTAGCCAGGGAACCTAGTGTAGGTTCATCAGTCGAAATATCCATTCACTAGGAATCTAATAACCTACTCGTTGACTCAAAACATGTTGGAAGTGGTCTTAGAGAAAACATTGGTACATGCATCATATATTAATAGGTTGTGTTTCCATTTCCTTTTTGATTAAACTCCATAGACATTCTATTTTGACCGTGGTGCATTTCAACTATTTCTAGATGCATATATGATGATAGACAAATAGGATTCCATAGAGAGATCATGGTTATGATCCTCTTAGTGATGAGGATCTAGTTTGTGGAATTGTGTAGGAGGCAGTACCTTTGGGTGGATTTTGATTTATTTTTACACCCATTCAATAGCTTTTTAACCCACCTATGGTAGTTCAAGTGGATTATTTCCATTAGGTTGTGCAACAGTTAGTTTCAGATGTACTGGTGGATGGTGAAACTTTACTGATTGTGCTTCATGATTTGTATAGATAGACATTTCCCAGGGTTCTTGGTGAGCTAGATCGCCTTATTAGGTGGTACAAGACTGGAATGAGCCTATGGTCTAAGTGTCTCTCATTGTTAAGACCCCTTATTTATGGTGATCTTGTTAGTGAGACTTATCCTAGTTGACATGAGTAATTTATAGATCCCTCTATTGGTGATGTTTTATATGGATTCATACACTCAAGGAAGAGGGACACTTCCCCCCACTAAGATGCATTCTTACGACGAGATCCAAAATCATGTGGATGAGTCAACATTTCTAAAAGTGTATGGTGTCAAGGAGTGGTGGATTAGTTCATTATAATTGCGTGTTTTAGGACCTTTTCATGTGATAAGGTTTAAGAGTGTGATTTAGTTATAGCGAATAGGTGGGTAAGGAAAATTATAGCTTCTTTCAAAAGGAATTTATGATCGAAATCTTAAAGTGTGGATTAAGGTACGACATTGGTCTTCACTGCTCCATTTATATTTTTAGTACATATTCTCAAGACACATTTCCTTAGAAATAAACTATGATAGAGGCTAGTGATACTAGAAGATCCTTTTAAGCTTGAACCTTGCGTTTGGAGGATCCTACAAAGAGGATTAATGATCACATGCTTCTGATTATAGTGTGACCTAACTCCATAAAGAGAGATATCACCTGAGGTAGAATATTTCAATAGCGATAGTGGGACTATATGATGTTTTATTTAGTATGGGATATTTTTCTACCATAGATGCTCAATTGACTATTAATAGTGTGGGTTTTAGTGTTTTCAAGTTAGTGGGTTAAAATATTCCTTCTTTTTTTAGAAGGAATTTCAAAAGAGTATGATGATCTCATGTATTGTAGGATATAACCAATTTTTTAATCAGTTAAACAGAATAACCCTTGAAGAAAGAAATTTTAGGAGATTTCAATTTCTTGTGGTGTTTTATAGGTACAATGGGATCATACTTGAAGATTTACTAGGATTACCTCCCCATCAAGCGTTTGTTTTCTACATAGACATGCACCCCTGGATGACTCAATATCCACACTAGCATATCAGATAACCAAGGTTAGCTATGAGAGATGAAGGTACAGTCAGAGAAATATATAAAGTAGAGTCTTTGTTAGATCTTGTGTGTTTACCTAGGTAACCTTATGTTGTTCACCAAAGAGGAATATGATATCTTGAGGTTAGGTGTGGATTGACGTAACACGATCTAGGTGACTGTCAGGGAGGAGTATCTACCTTCGAGAATTGATGACTTTATTGATCAGTGGTTAGGGGTGAAGTGGTTCTCAAAGTATGACATCAAGATAGTTTATTAGCAACTCTAGGTTCTAGAGGAGGATGTACTAAAGTAGGATTTTTAAAATACTAAAATTTATTTGAGTTAATAGTGATATTATTCATTGTGTTGGATTCTTCAATAGTTTTTGTGAGACTTATGAATTGGGTCCTTCAAACTCTTCTTGGATCAGTTCATGGTAGTATATTTATATGAAATCCTATTGTATTCAATGTTAGAGGTGGAGAATGAAATACACTTGAGTATTGTTATATAGAAACACCAAGAGTATGAGCTTTATGGTAATCCCTCGAAGTATTTGTTCTATATTTAGGAGGTCCAATTCGTCTTATATAACTTCTCAAACAAGAGAGTGATAGTGGGACCAAAAAGGTGGAGTTTGTACTAGATTGAGAGCCACCCAAGGTCATGGTCATGGTATAAGATGATCACAATGAGGTTTTCTATTGGCTGTTGTTGAGTAAGGGGACAAAGTGGTAGACCTCTTTGTAATTGGCCCTTAAGGGTGAGGATGGTGCAATTTATCTCCATTCAATGGCTTCTACCCCTTTGCATCTTCAACAATCCATGGAGGTGAAACATGGGGATGATGATTGTGAGATATTTTGTAACCATATATCCACTAGAAAAGTTTTTAATGGATTTTTTAAAGGCGAGGACTTCAAGGATGAATGATGATGCTATTAATGTAGTGAGAGGAGGGGTTGGGGAGGTTTCTTTCTTTTAGTAGTACAACTAGGAGAGGTGTGGGTGTACCAAGATCCTTTGGAATCATGATTAGTGGTTGAGGAAGTTGTAATGTGTTTTCAATTTTAACCCTCAATATCTTACCTATAAGTAGGTGAAGGTTGAGATATTTGTATGGAAGTATAAATGGGATGGTATCTTTGTGGTTATCACACTGGAACGTCCATGACCAATGAGAGGTCATGACACAATCTGAGTGAACATCATAAAAATTACTGACTTGGCCCACTTTTTAAACATTCTGGAGCATATATTAATGGAGATTTTGGGATTCATGTGAAAGAGGTAGTCGAAATTTATGGAATTCCATAAGGTATCATTTTGGTCTGTGATGCATATTCACATAATGTTTATGGAGACAATGTAGATGTCCTTTTAGACTCGATGTCAGTTGATCACAATGTTTCTAACCTAGATAGATGGCCAGGTAAAGTGCACCATTTGGGTTCTGGTAAATATGATTTAGGTTTTCAAGTTAGTTACAGTTCCTAGCTATGAGGATCATTTTCCATCAATGGAGTTTTTGTATCACAATAGTTACCACTCCACCATTGGTGTAACACCATTTGAAGCTATTTACAGGAGACCCTAGACATCATCAATGTATTGGTCAGAGATAGTGGGATACAACATTTGTGTGACTATATTTTGAGCTAGTGATATTTGAAAATGGTTTCATTCATCCAAGGTGGATGGGGACTACTTGAAAATGTCAAGAGTACTTTGTGGACCGATAATGGTGGACTTTGGAGTTCAATGAAGAAATCATGTTATTTGAGAGATCTCACATCGTCGAGTATTACATGGATTTATTTTGGAAATTAGGATATATTTGGGGTTAATAGGACCTTTATCTAGTTACTACATTGTGTTATAGAGGTGTCATACCACATGACCCTATGATCATAGTTATACTTGGTTCTTAGTGTATTCCATGAGTTGTAGTTGAGGAGAATTGTGAGTGACTCATTGAAAATTATGACCGAGGTGAGTTGGACATCGAGGATGAAATTTTTTTATGTATACCAGTGGAATTTTAGAACCAAAGAGAAAATAACATTCACGGGACACTGTTTTTCCCTTGGTGTGTGTTGTTTGATAGCACAATATCCCCCAGGATAGATTGTCAGAGCAGGAGATCCAAATATCATCTCAATATCTTCACATTTCAAAGTAGTTTTCCACATTTTGGTATAAAAATAATTGAAGGTGGGGAGAATTAAATGAATATATTTTTTCTACATAATACATTGGAATATTTTAAAGATTATTTTCAAAGCTAGGTAATGAGTCAGTATAAAATTCAGGTGCCATAATAGACTTGGTGTGGTGATATTAAAGACATGAAAAATTTTATTTCACACATGATTATTTTTTCAAATATAATGAGAATAAACTAGAATAGTGTCTTTGATAAAAAATATGAGACCTCCATGAAATATGGATTGTGAGTTTTTTCCTAGGTATAGTATAATATTTTTTATCACTAGGTGTTTTATTAAAGTTCATTCATGGGTTGATGATAATTAAATAAATTAATTTTTTTAATTAGTTTGTTATTTAATCTCCATGACCTAATGATATACTATTTAAACCTAGTTATATGTAAATCCTAGGGCTATCTACATAAACATAGGGATTTGGAGAAAGAGATTTGATAGAGAGATCTGGTGGTATGTGTGTTGGCAGATGATCGAAGTACTGTTAAGATCATAATTATCAGAGGAGTTCATGGATCTCACCAACGATAGTGATTTGGAATCATTATTTGTTAGTGATCAATCAAAACTTGAGGCATGGCATTTATTTTCATTAGTTTAATCTCTTTTTTTATCCTGTGATTCCACTAACATATTAATTTTCTGGGCGATCTTATTTTATGGGTATTGACTTATCTTCTTGGGATTTTGGTATTGATGATATTTTATTATTGTTCAATTAATTGTTTATTTTAATTCATTATTATAATGAAAAAATATTGAGTTCAACTGGAATAATGGATGAGGTTTGTTCCTCTTGTTGTGTTTTATTCTTTTCTCCCACCATTCATTATACATTTACCATCAATGGTTTTTTTAGATGGTGATTAAATTAATTATATGTATTTGAACATTGTGTAGTCATTATTTAGTTAAATGGATTTATACCATGGGTTTGGGTTCATAATAAATGGTGAATTTGTGGTGAATGAGGATGATAGAGGATTTGAGATCAGATTAGGAGTTATAAATTATCACGGAATCAGGAATTCAAATGAATCGATTATTTGAAAATAATTCAAAAGAAATTTTTTTGGACAAAATTTGGTCATCGGTGATAATGGTATCCGGTTGAGGTGTAGATGATAAAAAAATTGTGAATTGAGCTATGAAGGTTGCTCTGGAATAATGATGATGATGGTTTTTTAGCGAAGAATGGACAGGATCTGAATTCTAGCCAGCCATGGATGGTGGTCAACTCAAATATTTAATTTATGGAGTGATTCTATGGAATTTAAGGTAGTGTAAGAGGTGAGGGAAAACCCACATGAAGAGTTAGAGTATCTATATAATTCATAACTACACACTATGTATTTTTTAGGAACACACGCCATGTAGATTCCCCTATACAGTGGCTAACATTTCATATTGAGTTAAATATCACACAGCATATAGAATTCTTATACCATATTTGATTCCTAGTCATCTATATTGGTGTGTACAAATATTACATGACCATGAAGCCATGTAGAGTTACATGCTTTATTAGTTACCCATACACCATGTAAGCCTTGGTGAATGGATCGACATGTACAGGGAGTACATGAACAAGAGCTCATGTGACCCCACGTATCATGTGTATTGATGAACATACCATGTAATTCATCCAATAATTGGACATCGAGAGTGTACATGAGCATTCAATGAGTACAAATTCATGAGATATAATATATGGGATAAACCAGATGCCCTGAATAGTTCCAAACCAACCTCTAAATTTCATGTACCCCTAGGGACACACCATGTATTTTGATAAATGAATCTCGTGTGAGCGTAAGGAATTATAATTTATAGGAATAGTGAGACACGCCATGTAACCAAATGGGACATGTCATGTACTCCTTAATGGGTAGATTGGAGCCCATTTTCTTCTCAGTTCAGCTCTTGTGTGAGCTTGGGTGAGTTCCCATAAACCGTTATGTAATTGTTTCTCTAGGAAATGATACCTAGGTCCATCCCCATGAGGGTACTATGAGAAATCACATCTTGTTCCCAGTATGTGATCCCATCTACAGGATTAGTTTTAGATAAGGTTACACAATGCCTCTATGTGGACAAGGGAAGGATCCTCTATCCTTATATTCTTCCCTAGGTGTGGTTTTAGAAATTATCGTGACCACCATAAATAGGTGTACAATCCCATGGTTAGAGAGTTATTCTAGATTGGGTCTAAAATACCCCATGGACCAGGGTATGATCCCCTATCTATGTCCAACATTACTTTTTTATATCCTCAACACTTTTAAGGGGATAATGAGAACCCTCACAGCATTAAACACCAAAAGAAACTACAGATTTGTTGAAGAACAGTTTGAGTCGATGGGAATCAATTTCCCTAAACAAGATCCAGGGAATAGAGTTTACCTAGGAGTCAGGGTATCCCTTCAAGATGCCTTCATACTGATGTGCCATGTTGTCCCAAGATTTTTTTAATTACTCCATGTTAATCTTCCCCATATTTAAGCCTCTGAGTAGAATACGATCCTTCTTATCAATCCACTCACCTTGTTCCTTTGTAGTGATATCACGAATCGTTCTTTCTATCTTCTTCAATGCTTTAATATTCATATCTTCCTCTCCCATTTATTCATATGAGTGAAAAAGCAGATCAATGTGTTCTAACATCAATGATATCTATCGTTGAGGGTCTCTAGTGGAGCTTGTCTCATGTTGCTCTCCAGGATCCCTCCTCTTCATTGAGGGAGTGGCAGGGACACCATACTCACCACCTTCAGACACTAGGTCGCTATATGTGTTGATCAATACATCCAAATTTCTCACAGTAATAGGATCCTTTGGGAGCTGCTTGACCTTACTTATAGACCACATTATAGGGGGACTAGGTAGGTTAGAATACTCATTCCTATGTCACCCACTCAGGTTGTTCTTGATAAATCCATCAGAATTAGTATTAGTGAACATACCCTTCCGTGAGGATAATCTAAGATATTCCTCCACCATGGTCAATTACCTGGGCTCCATAGAGGTTTTCAGAAAATCATCCATCTCCTCTTGGGACTCACCTATATCTACCAAGTGGTCCTCTCCATGTGTAGCCTCCTTTCTGTTTAGATCCCCACTAGCTTGGCAGTCATGCCATGAAATCAACTTGAGACTTAGTTTATATCTTGAGAATATATGGTTTTAAGGGTTATATATTGTTATGTATCATAACCTGATTGATACACCTTCATGGTGATGAACTGACTAATCTCTTATTGCTTTATGTTTGGTGATTTTTTGGTGTCCTTCTAGGAATTTTTATACTCACCCTTACATAGGATCTAACCACAAACATCATGTCTTATATATAATATATGAATTTCATTGGATTACTATGGGGACTAAATTATAGGGATATTAGTTAGAGTTTGTTTATGCTAGATGAACCTTAGATGGATCCAAGAGTTGTTTTTGGGTAGCTTCCACTGTGTTGTCAGCAAGTTGAGATATTTTCTAGTTTTGGTGGGATTGTATTTGGACCTTTTCAATTTTAACGATACTACTTTCTATACTTCGACAAGTGATAGATCTTATTCATGCATTTATATTATTATTTGTATAACATTCTACATTATATTGGTATAAGGAGATATGTGTGTGTGTGTGAAAGTACTTCAGGTGAAGTAATCCTATGTGTTTGTTATGCTTACTGGGGTCTAGTCACTAGCCCTGGGCCTATTGTAGGTTATCTTGTAGTTTCATTATTAGATTACCACTGGCCAGGAGTCCCCCAGTGGGTTGGGTCAAGATAGATAGTCCCAAATATGGCTAACACATCCTTTCTTCAAGGGATAGTCCAATTCATGCCAACCTCATTCATAACACATGCCTCTTTGGGTATATTCCACTAGGAAATACCTACACGATAAGATGAAAAATACATAATAATACCACATATGATACAATATGTAAATGACAAATCAAACATCACATCAATTCAATATGTATCATCACTAGAATAATCCATATGTAAGAATCACCAGTAAAGGTAAAGGACACAGACACACCTCATGTGACCATGTATCTAATATTGTGTTCTAATGGATGAACATGAATTCTAAAAAACATACTAATAACCCATATAAGACATGTGTGAAAGTTAAGGGCCCTCTACCTTAGGTGAAACAATGATGATCAGGGAGAGGATCAACATCCAATACCAAATGCACTACTAGATCAAATAACAATTCGTAGTTTGAAATGTTTAGAACCCCATGATTTTGGTAGAAGAGGAAACACACCCAAAATGTTTAAGAAAATATTAACTTACCAAAGAAGATCTTATTTTAGTAATGGTATTAGTCCAAGCATTGAGGAGAATCTGAATCCTTGAATCTGAATGTCAGCTCTATCAATGATCATCCAAACCCTCATTAGATCAATACAAAACCCTTATATCCAAGTAAGACCTCAAAGAATTAATTGATTCGGATATAGGATAATAGGAGAAAATTTATCATGATCAAATAAGAACTTACCGGATTGGATGTTCATGACTGAATGAGATTTCATCCATTGAAGAGAGGGGTTGGAAGGGTAGTGGATAGCTCAAAATCACTTTGAGAGAGCCTAGGGTTTAGAGTAGTATGAAGAGATATGGATGATAAAATAGAAGGTCATTGGGACATTAAAACATTAAGAATCATCTACATTCATTGCATGAATTAAGGATTCATGTAGTGAATTTTTAGGAAAATGATCTGCTAAAAAATGTATTATATTGGCTTAAAATACCAAAGACCCATTCATGTTGTGATTTTTTAATTTCACATCATGAATGTGTTTTATATCCTAAAAAATATTCATAGGTTCATCTTAGGATACATTCATATCATGAATGTCAATTAACCACATAAAACACTTCTATATAAATTTCTCATCCTTGATACGGTTCCTTCTATGAACATCCCTAACAATCCTTGGGTCATTTAATTACACCATTAAATATGAGACAAAACATAAAAGATACATACCATGATATTAAGTATTTTAACTTTATGAACCTATACTGAGGTGGATGATAAGGTGGATATGTAAGAGTTAATCATGGTTGATAATATAGGTCTCAGGGGTGTTTCATTAGTTGATGGAAGATAAAGATCTTCATCTGGACAAAAGAGGAAGTAGGATGAACCTCATTCAGGTGGTGGCTAGAGTTCTTATCTATTATTGAGATCTGATCTAGTGATTTTTTCATGGCATATGTTAGTGGTCTATTACCAGTTTTGGAAGTCTATCTATACCATACATTATTTCCTTGAGGTTCTGAGGATTCACCACATATGTTGGTGTTTGGGTCTTCTTTAATGCTTCTGTAAGACTCCCCCATAGGGGAGTAGAGTAGGTTTCTCATTCTATGTGGGTTTAAAGGTGTGATAAAATTCTTATATGGGTGCATGATCTATCCCTTAGGTTAAATGTGATTATATATAGGTGAATAATTCTTAGGGTGATTTTGAGGAAAGACATGTTTATATAGAATATATGTAGCCTAAAGACACAAAGCTAGGGCTGGACACCATTATAGGTGAGGTGTTTATTAATTATTCCATGTAATCTCTTTTATTTGATATAGTTTATTCCCATTTATTTGTATCATTAAGGTCTATTTATGTTTTGGGAATTCACACTGAGCTAATTCCCTTTATGATAGATTTGACTACCCTGTTGGGTAGGAGGAAGGAGCAAGGTTTTATGTTCTTAGAGTGTTGTGTTTTAATTTTTTATATGGAAGCTGTGTGGGATTTCCTTATGTTGTACTTGGAAATTTTCAATCTTATCATCGGTATAGATTGGTTGATTATATTTAAAGACCCGATTTATTTCTATCACCACATTGCCTAGTTTTTATCTCTTAATGGGAGCACTCATGTCTTCTATGGTGAGTGGGATCTATGATCTGGGAGGGAAGGGACCATTGTTTTAGAGATGGTATTGATCACATGTTAACTATCTAGGTTTTTCTTTGATTATATAGAGAAGAGTTCATTTTTTAGTCTTCTAATGGTCATGGATTAGTACCCTGATGGTTTTCTAGATGATTTTTATGGGTTTAAGCCCCAGCGAGAT
The DNA here is from genome assembly GCA_963277665.1 of Viscum album. NCBI lineage: Eukaryota > Viridiplantae > Streptophyta > Magnoliopsida > Santalales > Viscaceae > Viscum > Viscum album. The sequence goes on along the minus strand of OY728134.1, from coordinate 127,614,185 downwards.
GTTAAGTTCACTAAAAATCTTCTCTAATGGGTGATACCCATTTTCTTACCATCTTACCAGATGGATCTAGTCGAGTATTCAGAGTTGAAATATTAGTTAGAGGATCTTGATAGAAATGGATGTTTTCATCCAAGAATTTCATTGTTAGAATCATTAGGTCTATTTTCAAAGTTCCTATAGATTTTTTTATATTTTTGATTTGGAATATGTGTTGTATTTCTTTATGTTGGACTTGGGAATTTTATATCTCATCATCAATATGGGTTGGTTAATTATCTGTAAATCTTAAATTTATTTTTATCATCATAGGGACTAGTTTCTATCTCTTTATGGGATAAATAATATATTATAGAGTGAGTGGGATTTGTTTCCATGGGAGGAAGGGCCCATAATTTCAAATATGGGACTGATCTGGTATTAAATTTCCAATTTTTTCATTGATTTCATAGAGCAAAGTGCAGTTGGTTGTCTTCCAGTGGTCATGGAATGGTACCCTGATGTGTTTTATTTTTATTTGTTGCCTCCCTAGGAAGAGGTAAATTTCACTATCAATATTCTCCCTAGAATGAACCTCATCTATTTACCATCTTACTCGATGGATCTAGCTGAGTTTTCAGAGTTGAATGGTCAGTTGTAGGATCTTTAGAGAAAGGGATTTTTTTCATCCTTGTATGTCACCATGGGAATCACTAGATTTATTTAAAAAAAGGTGTGTGGGAGTCTTTTAATTTTCATATATTATCATAATATAAATTAGGTGGATTTAAATAATAAATTACTATTTCAAAAAATTGATGATATTCTTTATTAGCTTAGAAGAGATCATTAGTTTTCAAAGATCAATAATAAATTAGAGTACCGCCAATTGAGGATCCAAGATGAGGATATTCCTTATAATTCCTTCGAATCCATCATAAAATTTTTGAGTATATAGTTAAACTTCTTGGCCTTACCAATGCTCATATGGTATTTATGTGATTGAAAAACTAGATATTTTATTGATCCTTGGATTCCTTTGTGGTTATTTTTGTTGATGAAATGTTGGTGTATTCCAATATGGAGGAGGATCACATAGAAATTCTAGTGATAATTTTGAGAATTTTTAGAGTGAATAATCTATATGAAAATATTACAAAAATATATTTTTAGATATAAGTGGTGAAGTTATTAGGATGTTTAATTTTCATGAAATGGGATTCAATAAATCCTATGGATATTCAAGATGTTGTGTCTTGGGAGTGACCCAAGAATGTGTTTGATATCAAGATATTTTTAGTATTGGATAGGTATTTTGGGTGCTTTTTTCAGGACTTATATAAGATGAATTCTACGTTGATGTAATTGATTTTGAAAAGGGTGAATTTTTAGTGGAGTGATAAGTTCCAAAGTTCTTTTAAATAGTTATAGGACTGTTTGAAATTTTCACCTATCTTGATTCTTTCTGATCATGGGAAAGGTTTTACAGTGTATTGTGATGCATCAAGTGTGAGGTTGGGGTGCATGATGATACAAGATAACCATTTGTTGGATTATATATTGGGAAAGCTGTTCCCACATGAGAAGAATTACCCCACCCATGACATAGAGTTGGAAACCATGATGAATGTATTGAAGCTGTTGAGACATTACCTCTCCAAGGAGAATTTTATAGTTTACTTGGATCATAAGAGGATAATGTATATATTCACCTAGAGGGAATTGAACCCCATATAGGGATACTGGGTTGATTATTTTCTAACCATTGATTTCGATATATCATATATCCCTAGAAATGGGAATGTGGTCACTGACACTTTGAGTATGAGATTTTCGATCTAGGATGTTTGAGAATAAATATATGAGTAGAGTCTAATGAGTATTTTTTATGATATGAGTCTGGAGGTGTAAGAGAAAAGAGAGTGAGTGGTTTTGTCTAGTGTGTAGGTCACACCCTCTCTTTTTAACCAGGTTCCAATTGAGAAGGCATCTAACCCAGATTTCCAGCAAATCAATAGAGTTATATATGGTGGGGAGAACTTGGGTGATTTGTGTCAGTCTCCATATGGTTCTATCCACTTTAGGATGTGCCTAGAAGTCCCTTTAACCTTGAGGTAGAAGGTGATGCATGAGGGGAATTATTCAAGTTAGGCCATACATATTGAAGATATTGATATGTTCTATACCTTGAGTAGTTCGTATTAATAGACCAATATGAGGTGATTAGTTACTGCTTTTTTTCCTGATGTTTTATTTGAAAGAGGATCAAAGAAAATCATTAGAGACCAATTAGGTTGTTGTAGCCTCTTCCCATTCTAATGATGAAATAGGAGTAAATTCCCATTGATTTTCTGATAGGAAAACCTTGAACACATATTGGTAAAGAATCTATATGGGTGATTGTTGATAATTTGACCAAATCATCCCATTTAATTCACATTAAAGAGCCAGTTTAGGTATATGAGATAAAAAACTATACATATGAGAGGTTTTTAGGATTTATAGGGTTTCCTCAGCAATATTTTATGATCTGGATGCTTATTTTACTTCTCGGTTATGGAAGAAAATTTAGGAAGATATGGGAACCGAGATAAATTTGATCATTGTGTATAAACCATAGATAGATGGTAAATCTGATTAGACAATCCTAAATCTAGAGGATATGCTTCAGGCATGCATTCTTGACTATGAGGGTTTGTGGGAGAGGCTTTATTCATTGGATGAGTTTTCTTACTAAAACAATTATCAAGCCTCGATTAGGATGAACCCATTTAAATAATTATATGGGTGTCTATTATATTACCCTTTTTGTTAGGATTAGGTAGGAGATAATTCCTTGTTAGTAATGAGTATCATATTGGATACAACATAGAAAGTGCGGTTGATTTGAATAAATTATCAACTTTATCACTCAATAGAGTTTGATGTTGGTGATCAAGTGTTTCTTTGGGTATCTGTTTGATTAGGAAACCATTTCATGGGAAATTATGGAATGCTAGAATCATGTTATGTCATGCTATTTTGATTTGTGTAATGTCTTTAGAATATATCTTGCTAGTTTGAGTTACCACCACATACAACCTTGATTAATAATGCGTTGCATGTATCCCAGTGGAAAGATATAATCTGAAAACATCACATGTGATAGAGTGGGAGGATTTGGTGGTGGACCCTGATGTGATCATTATAGATAAGCCTATTCATATCTTGAATTATCATGACAAGCTACCCCATTGTAGGTCGAACCCCAAGGTCCTTGTTCTTTAATAACATGGTTGAGATAGCAACGAGATGTGGGAGAAAAAATCCCTGGTGGGGGATTAGTGGCCTATATTTTTTTATTCTGAGGATACCTAAGGTCATTAGGGGGACATGAAGTGTCGTGGTGAGGAAAATTATGACACTATATAGGTCATTTATATTTTTTATTTTGAGATTTATTTGTTTGTTTATTTATCTTCAAAATTTATGAGTGTTTTGAGGTTGAAAACTGATATTTGTTAAGAAACAGGCCCTAACATATGGTCAATTCATGTTTTTTGTAACCATGTGACTCACTATGAAAGGGTGATATTTTAGGGACATTGATATTTATCATTTCTAGAGATCGGTTTTTCTAACTTTGTGGGTGCTTCCAAAAACCATACGACTTAATTTTTTGAGATATAGTGGCTCATAAACGGTTAGTGAATGGGTTGTCTAACTGTGCAACCAAACCACACAGTTTTTCTTTAAAAACATGATTTTTTTACCATATTTACTCAATATTTTTAAATCCCCTTATCCTCATTTCTGATCCCCATTATTCACATCCATCTCCTATTATATTTCGATCTTTATTCTTGGATTTTTCGGGATTCCTCTTGATTCCATGGTCTTTTGGATTCAGGTAAGCCCATTTCTACTTGATTACTCTTTCTTTTCCCCTATTCCACCTTAATTATTACTTTTTCATGGAAGTGTCAAACCCCATCATTACCCATGGATGAATCCAGAGTTTTTTATAGTGATTTTGGATTTTCTTTTTAATTAAGGTGTGAGAGGAATTCTCTTACTTAATTCAAGTGGTCATCATAAAAGGTGATAAGATTAGGTTCAATTTCCATTCGGTGACACTATTTAAGGTTGTTTTCCTTGGATAACCTCTAATTCATTATCACTTTAGGTTTTTGTTTATGAAACTTCTTTAAAATTAATTAATGATTTTTATTTTATCTATGTTTTATGTGATTCAAAGTTTTTGTTGGAAATTTCATGTTTTAAAATAATTTTTAAATGGGATTTGGATTTAATTCAGTTTGAGTGTTTGTTAAAATGTCTCAAAGTGGTTTTATTCTTTAAAATGGCTTTTTGAAAGGGTTTTTAAATTCAGTATTTCATGGTGCTAGATTCTGGAATTGAATTGGACATGTTGGTTTAGGATATTTATAAGAACCCATATTTTTTATATATAGATATTACATCTTATTAGATGAATATTCAATATATAACATTACAATCCATGCAAGGACAATAATGGTTTAGTGTATTTGGAGACTAGATAAACAAACATCTTATTTAGGTACATTCTTCATAATCTCTTATAATGATCTTTCCATTTTATAAAATTCTTAGACATAACCTATTTAATACCTTTATTCATAACATGGGTAAAGGAAACATAAGAAAGGGTGATTTCAGATGCACAGTAAGGGTAAACAGGGGAAATGTTAAATGGTGATCAAATGAAATTATAATATAAGAATAAGGGTAAGCGATCATGATAATAACTTATAACTTTAATACCCAATCTATCATAGATCATAAATAAGAGTCATGACATAAAACTTTAGCATTTCAAATTTCATGAATCATAAGAGTGATAGATCTTCATAAATCAACCATGAACCACAACAATACTGGTAAATATACTATTTGTGAGGGGTTATTTGCATCGGGTTCTCACTACAAAAGGTCATTTTCAATGGGACCACATCACAAATAACTTGTTGTAGAAAAGAGTGTGGTAAAATGCCTTTTTTGTGACAAACCGCCACAAATAGTTTCCCTGATACTATTTAAAAAATCATTTGCGACAGGGGCCCCATCGTAAATAATTTCCCCAAGATTATTAAAAAAAAGTATTTGCAATGGGGGGTCCCTGTCGCAAAAAGTCCCTTCACAAATAACTTCAACAAAATTGAATAAAAAATATTATTAAAAAAATAAAATAATATTAGAAAATAATAATAAATTAATATTGAATAATAATAGTAATATAAATAATATTAATATAACAATAACAATATAATATTAACATTATTAAAATAAACAAATTATAAAAGTATAAAATAATAATATTAATATTAGTAAAATAATAAAAAATTATAAAATAATAAAAAACAGAATATTTGTAAAAATATGAAAAAAATAATAAAAAAAATATAAAATTTAAATAAAGTAATAAAATAATAAAAAATTAAATAAATAATAGAAAATTAAATAAAAAATTAAATAAATAATAAATAATGAAATATTCGTAACAATATAAAAAACAAACTATTTAGAAATGTAAATAGTTAATATTACAAAAAAAATCATTCAAATGTTTTATCATAAAAAACAAAATATATTATTGGGGGGTCCTCTAGAGAAGCTTGAGGAGATAGTGGAGGGAACTCCATCCCTAAACCATGAGTCAAACATCACATGTACTCCATTTGCTTGTGCTGCTGCTGCTGCCATCGACGCATCTCCTCCCCCTCCTCCTCCTGCTGTCATCAGAGCCCTTCATACTACTGTTGATGCCATTGCGCATCTATCGCTACTTCCATTGACGCATATGCTCCTGGTCCCTACACATACTCTCTATAAGCTCACAATGAGATCGCTGCCTATCCTGATACTATGCAGCAGATGATGATATCTCTCCATGACCACCTCTCGACCTGGATGCCGACATCACTGCGGTACCATAATAACTCACAGGTGTCAATTGAGAGTCGGTACCAACAAATCTCTCTATCTGGAAGGCATATTGGGTCGCTTGTTTCCATACTGCCTCATCAAATCAGTGGGCCCTAGTCTGACCCTCAGTCTTGGTCTGACTCTCAGTCTGTGTCTAAGACCCCGCGAACTCATATGACTCTTTCAATCACAATTTAAAATTAAAATAGATGAAATATTATTTAAAGTTAATTTTAAAACTCAATAAGAAATTATATTAACCACAATCTGACGATGGAAATCACCTCTAATCTCTCCACTGACCGGATTGCTGTACATCCTCCTATAAATGTCGAACTCCATAACATTATGTTGTTCAAATTCCTATTTGAATATAAAATATACTGTTACATTTAAAGTTATATAAATTATTTAAAAAAAGTACGTACCATATGTTCCATATACATACTGAATGTATGACTACCAGCTCGATGCATCACCTCTTGTCTCCCCCAGTTTTGTTGACCTACATATGAACTCCTCTGAAAAAATATACCTAACCAATGTGAACAATATGTATCCCAAACTTGAAATGAAATGTAATTAGTTCGGTGGGTATGAAAAGATTCATCAAACTCTATAACTCCTTATTTTTTCATTTCTTTCCTTCTCAAATTCTGAAAAAATAGATGGTAATACTCATGCATAAACCCCTATCAAAACTTCCAGATAGAGCAACACATTCTATCATCGATGGGATAACATAAATACTACAAATAAATTATAATATCAAGTTATTAATTAAATAAATTTCAAAATAAATATTATTTATTTATATACTGGCCAATGATCAAACATGTGGTGATTAACATCGATGGGAATCTCATCCCATGTGACCTATGCTTTAGAAAAATAACTGCATAATATAATGCTCCCATGTCCAACAGCTATATGTGAAAAACTTTGAAAAAAAGAACAAATAATCAAATAATTAGTATATAAATAAATTAATGAAAACTAACTAAAATACACAAGTAAACATACCTGTGCATATGTGGATCGAATCCAAGATATGGATGTCTCTCTCGGATAGGTTTAAGAATAATTAATCGGGAAAGACCATGCCTCCTTTGAGTCCTCCCTGAACGAACATCTATCTGAGGGTAAGATGATACAACATCCTACTCATCCAAAGGTAGATCAGCCTCCTCTAATAGACAAAAAAGGTCCCAGTCCATATGAAACATGGAATGACATTTGTTATCAAACAGTTAAAAACATATTATATAAAAATACATATTATATATGATTATAACAAACATTTAACCATGTAAATATTCATCTACATCATCATCTTCATATCTAATGATGTCAATGTCTTCAAATTCTTCCTCAACATCATTATTTTCCATATTAGTTTTAGTTTCATCATCTCTTGTCATTTCAAATTTATTTGTAACATCATTAACATCATCATCACTATCGACCCTTAACTGCAGGGTCTCATAATTAATATTCATGTCTCTTCATAAAAAATATGGGTTTAGATCAGTCTCTTGAAAAATTTCACTTTAGTGGAACCACATTCACTTTGAGTAAACTAATTTTCCTAAGATTTAACTTTTTTATGCTTCACCAATCAGCCGACTCTTTTAAAGCAGCACAATAATTGTCATAATAACTTTTATGTTCCTAATGATCCAAAAAAAATGGTTCATTTACTACAAAAAGAATTTTAAATTTAATATCAATGATTCTATGGGTTATATGAACACACAATTCTCTCTCAGTATCCAACCAATGACATTTAAACATTATTATGTAATTTTGTCCTAGATAACACAATTCAATAATTTTTTTCAGTATGCCATAAAATTCAACTTCAGTTTCTCTATGATAGTATCCTCTAAAGAAGACAACACTATTCATTTTTTTTGATACCCCATATGCACATGTATGAAATCGAAAACCATTCAAAACATATGCATTATAAGATTTAACCATTTTTGATGGTGGGTTACTCAAGACACACAATCAATTATCAATTTTAGTATCATGTTGAGATACTTGATTTTTTAAAACAATTATCATTATAAAAAGTAATAAATTGATTTTATATGTTAAACCATAAATAATTTATGTTACTAGTTTTTGAAACCAGTAGGAAAATTTATTTTTCCGATGTTCTTCAAGAGCATCTGTTGTAATTTATAGAAGATGTTTCTTGATATGATTATCATATAAACTAAAAATAAAATAAGATTAATTTATTGAAACAATGATTATATCATAAGTGATAGAATCACTCATAGTAAAAATAGTGTAATTTCTTCCCAGTTGAGTAGAACATATGTATAATCTCTATGATGTTCATCATCTGAAATCCGTTATTCATGAACACTACCGAGGCCAAGTTCAGGCTGATTAAAAATGGATAATTGATTGCTCATATTATCATCAACATTTCTCTTGTTATGGACCATGTGGTTATGTTTTTAGGGATATTTAAATTCAAAATAATGAGAGAAAAAAGAGAAATTTCCTCTTGCAAATAAGTTTCTATAATTGAGCCTTCAACCGATGATTTGTTACGAACTTTTTTATTTAATTTTTGTATGCATCTCTCGAATGGTTACATCCATTGAAATTGTACTAGACCTCCAAATTTTTCTTCATGTGGTAAATGTAATAAAAAAATATCCTTTGAGTCAAAGAAATCGAGTGGGAATATTTTTTCCAGTTTGCATAAAATTAAAACATCTTCTTATAGTCTACTTAGTGCATTGTGTTATGTCTTTCTGTACAAATGTATCCAAAAAGATATGATATGTCTATTATCATATCCCAAATCATAGAATTTAGAAAAACTCTTAATCTCTCTAAATCATTTTTTTTCATTTTTGAATAAACCACTTTTTGGTTTAGTGGGAACCTCACAATACAAATAAAAACAAAACAAACCATCCCAAAAACAAAATTAACAAGTCAAACATAGAAACTAATAAAGGGAAACAGATAGACCGGTTAAAAATTTCATCAAGACCACTAAAAATAATTGGGCCACATACCACCCAACATGATTCAAAATTTTGAAATTCATATTTCAAATGAACCCCAACCAACATGATTCAAAATTTTGAAATTCATATATCAAATAAACTACTATCACACCACCTCAGTTGGAAAAAAATCACTAACCACACGAGAAGATGGAACCTCACAATTAAAACAACTGCAAACCTTTGAAAAAACTTGTTGTTGGAAGTAGATCCTACAAAAAAGAATAATCGCATTGCACCACCATCTTCATAACCAAATAAAAACTGATAACACCTCATCACAGAAAATAACATCCAAATAAGACCCCATGTAGGGTCCTAAAAACTTCTCCAAGGGAAGAAAATACTCCTACAATCAATTTTAAGAAGGAAGCAAGCATTCCTAAAATTATAGTAAAGAGAATGGAATCAAATTGGATTGAAAACTTCAAAATAAATTTGAAGGAATTAAATTTCTCAAAGAGTTTTTAAGTGTCCCACGTACTATCACTCGGAAGGGTTTGCTGACCGCATAAACCGCGAACCACCAGTACGCGGAACGACCCACGAGGTGCTGGCCTACAGATCGATGGACAGTGAACCCAGGAACCCATGAACCACATTGCTGGTTGAATAAACCATGTAAAGGAAATACACATACCGTCTCATGAACTCAATAGTTTGCAAACAAAGAAAATTGTCAAGGTTCCGAGAACCCTATCTCACGATCCACAACCACCACAAACCCCAGTTGACTGTGCTTTCTGGGGGTCAAGATATCTCATCATGGGCTTCCAAAAATGGTTTCGCATGCCCATAGATAAGATTTATCCATTGATCTATAAAAGGAGCATAGATGAAATTGAGAAAGGATGAATGAAGAAGTCATGGAGGAGACCCCAGAGGTAGGAAGTAAGAATTCAGAGAGGATTCCATCTTCAGTCTTGAATCATTGGCGAAGTCCAAATTCCAAACCACATTTTTTCATAGGTATAATCAGTCGTGAACCATAAAATGAAGGATCTTAATAATAATGGGAGAACCATAAACCTAATTGGTGAAATCACGAACCACACATTCCTTGTAGATGAACTCCACACGAATGATAGTCCCCAGGACCCTCCTTCGATATGGCATTCTGCATAGTGTATCACTTTGTGGATTTAACCACTACTACAAATATAGCATTTTTAGTGGTAGAAAAGTCCATTTACTATGCTAAAAAAGTGTTGTTAATCTCACCGCATATAAAGGGGGTCCCTTTTATCAGCTCTAAAAAAAGTTCTGATAAAGTCACCTTTTATCATCACTAAAAAACTGATAAATTGGTCTTTTATCAGCGCTTTTAAAAAAGAGCTGATAAAAGTTAAAAAAATATTAAAAAAATATTTTTGCAATTTGGGGAGGGGGTTCAACAGCACTTGAATCCTCCCTTCAACAGCACCCCCACCCCCAGCCCACACGCCACAGTAGCCCCACCCGCCCTGCCCTTTAACAGTGCCCCACCCAACCTTTGACACTACTAGTTGCAATTCCACCTGCACGTGCAACCTACTCCTCCCTTGATTTGATCCCAAGACCTTTTGCTTGTTCACCTAAACCTTTACCACTCCACCATATTTATTTTCTCTCCATTTAATAATATATCTATTTATTTATATATATATTTAGTTATATTTAATCTTATATTAATATATATTTATATTAATATATATATATTAATATATATATTTAGTTATATTAATATATATATATATCTGTATATTAATATATATATATATATTTATATATTTATTCGTATAATAATATATATTTATATCTATTTATTTATATCTATTTATATTTTTATTGTGTATATTTATTAGTATATTAATATATATTTATAAGATCAATTTTAAATGCATTTATAAAAAATGCTTTTTTGTGTGTGTTTATAAATAAATAAATACATATATACAACATAAACACACACACACAGAGATATATTATATTTGTATCTATAAGTATATTATACATATTTTTATATATTTACAAATATTATATATTAATATGTATATACATATATTTATAATATATAGATAATATATATCAGTTTATCAATACAGGCACATATAAATATATATATACACGTACATCCTGAACATGGATCACTTATGGGTTCTGAGACATGATAGTATTCAGATTAATTCTTTTGCTAACAGGCCCCAGAATATTCTGATTAGCTGTAACAGTGCTGGACAGAATATCTCCGTCTCATTTGTCTATGCCTCCACATCTTATTTAAGGAGGAGAGAGTTATGGGAAGACCTTAAAGCTACTGCTCTAAGGATGGACCAGAGGTGGCTGCTTGCTGGTGATTTTAACACCATCTTGATGCCTGGGGAAAAAACTGGGACTAATTTTCATGGGACAGCAGCCCATGACTTTTCTGAGTGCATTGATTCCTGTAATTTGCTTCAGATCCCTCTTGCTGGAGCTGACTTCACATGGTGCAGATACACAGGGGAAGGGAAGCAGGCCAACAAACTTGATAGATGCCTTGTACAAATTGATGACCAGAATGTTGTCCAGGGGGTCTCTGGCTTTACTCTCCCCAAGTATCACTCTGATCATAACCCACTCATTGTGGATGTCAACTTTCATAGGATGCGGTCAGCCCCTAAACCCTTCCGATTTAAAAATGCTTGGCTTGTGACCCCTGGATGCAGGGAAATTGTCTTGGAGGCATGGAGGATTGAGCCCATTGGGAGCCCTCTTCATATAATTGCTGTCAAATTAAATCACCTGAAAGGGCTTCTTAAGGAATGGAGTATGAAATCGTTCTCTAAAATTGATGATGACATTAAAATTGCTGAGGAGGAACTCGGAAGAATTCAGATTGATCATGAAAATCAGCCCATCTTATCCAGGGATGAAATCCTGGCGCGGAATAGGCTGGATGATCTGCTCATGGTGAAGGACAGACTGGTCAGGAATCAGCTGGATGTGAAATGGCTTAAAGATGGTGATAGAAATTCTAAGCTTTTTAATAGGCTACATAAGGCGAGGCAAGTGCGTGCTTGCAACACGGTGATCAGAATTGGGAACCACATTTACTCTGCTGAGAATGAGATTGCTGCAGGTGTGGTTGATTATTTCAATGGAATATACTCTGATAATGGACAGCCCTGCACCTCCAGCCTGGTGGACAATATTAGCCCATGTATTGACGAGCATATGAATCAATTTATTACAGCCCCACCTTCCAAGGGAGAAATTAGATCTGCTCTTCTCTCTCTTAATCTTGAGAGTGCGCCAGGTCCAGATGGCTTTACTAATAAATTCTTTATGTTCTACTGGGATATTGTGCAGGATGATATTGAGCATGCCATAAGGGACTTCTTCTGTCATTCATACATGCCCCATGGGATGAATTCATGCTTCATTGCCCTTATTCCAAAGAAGGAAAATGGCCTTGACATTAAAGATTTTCGACCTGTTGCCCTTGGAAATACAATACCCAAGCTTATTAGCAAGATCATTATGTGCAGGTTAAGTGGGATTGTTGATAGCCTGATTACAGCAAACCAATTTGGTTTTTTCCTTGGAAGGAACATACAACAATGCCTTTTCATGGCCTCAGAGAGTGTGAATCTCATGAAACAGAAGACAAAGGAGGGGAGCTTTGCTCTTAAGATTGATATCTCTAAGGCTTTTGACACCCTCAAATAGAGCTTTCTCACTGAGATCCTTCATAGGCATGGGTTTTCGGACAGATTTCTGAAGCTGATTAATACTATTCTTGGATCCTCACGGATGTCAATTCTTATTAATGGCGTGCCAAGGGGGTTCTTTCCTTGCTTAAGGGGTGTACGACAGGGTGATCCCCTATCGGGTATTTTGTTCGCTATTGCGGAGGATTAACTAAGTCGATGCTTCAATGACCTTTCTCAGATGGGTATTTATAAGAGGATTAAAGCTGGTATTAATGTTCACGCCCCATCCCATCTCCTCTATGCTGATGATATTTTACTGCTGGGACAAGCTTCAAAGAAAACGATATCTTATATCAAGGTTCTTTTTGATCATTATGAGGCTGTGGCTGGACAGGCCATAAGCTGGGAGAAATCCTCAATTGTCTTTGGCAATGGAATTTCTGCTGGAAAGAGGAACAGGATCATCCGATATCTTGGGGTTAAGCGGGGAGATTTTCCCTTTCAATATCTTGGGGTGCCTCTTTTCTGGGGAAGGGTGAAACGGCAATATCTGGAAGACATTTATGCTGGTATTACCAATCAGCTCTCTAGCTGGAAAGGGAAGTCTATGTCCATGGCTGGAAGGGTATGTCTTGTGAACTCGGTTATTACATCCAAATGTGTTTACTCTTTTTCAATTTACAAATGGCCGCGAGGTCTTATTAAGGAGCTTCAATGCCTGGTCAGAAACTTTATTTGGACAGGATCAATGTTTGAAAAGAAGTTGGTCACGGTGAAATGGAAAGACTGCATAAAGCCTGTGGAAATGGGAGGACTTTGGGTTAAGGACCTTCGTACATTTAATGATGGTCTGATTGGAAAATTCACTTGGAGGCTGATATCAAATGAGATTAATGATGAATTTCTATCGAGCAGGTTCACAAAACGGCTCATGAATGGATATAAATATTACCTCCAATCCTCGGTATGGGCTTCCCTCAAGCAGGCTTATGCAATGATTATGAAGGATACTAAATGGCTTGTTAGTAGAGATTCCACTCTTAGCTGCTGGAATAACTTGTGGCTGGATCAGCCCTTGCACTCCATGGGTGTTCCAGCCGAAGCTGCCTCAATGCCCATCTCGGTCTTTGTATCAGATCAGACTCTGCAAGAGCTGAACATCTCTGACTATATGCTGTCCAAAATTAATAATTATGCTTTTATGGATTGTGATAGGCTGATCTGGCTTCCTAGAAGGATTGGTAATTTTGACCCCAAGGAGTTCTACAGGTTTGCTTGTGGCGGTACTGATCATGCCCCAACATGGCTCATGAAATTCAGGGCTCCCTTCATTCGGCCAGCCCGGTTTCTCCTGCTTTGGAGGATTTGGAAGAACAGACTTCCCACATCTGAACATTTGAAGCAAGCTGGTTTTCAGATGGCTTCCATGTGTGCTTTATGCAGGTCTGGGGAGGACACCACGCAACACATATTTATGGAGTGCAGGCAGGCCCGGAAAATCTGGAATTACCTGGGAATGCTATTCGGAGTTACGATTGACTCAGAAATTCTGCTCGTTGACATGCTGTCCGGACTGCTGCATATGCGATGCAGTGAGCAGCTGGGTAATCTTCTCACTGCTGCCATTGCAGCGTGTATTGCATCCTTGTGGGAGTCACGAAATGTGGCTGTGTTTGGCAGTGCGAATGATGCTGTTCGGAAGGGAATGATCTCCATCCATAGGGATGTGTACGCTGCGTCAATGACTCAGGATGGTGTGATGGATAATACCATTTCTGACTTACAAACCCTGAGGATGCTTGGAGTTTCTGGCCGTCCCCGCAAACCTCGGATGCTGAAATATATTAGATGGATACCACCGATTTCACCATGCCTCAAGGTGAATGTTGATGGAGCTGCGTCAGGTGCGCCGGGCCCATCGGGATGTGGAGGTGTTTTCCGCACCTTTCGTGGGTTTGTCAAGGGACTCTTTTACCATTACATTGGCATTGGCACTGCTTTGGAAGCTGAGCTATGGGTGATGATTCATGCTATAAGGTATGCTGTCCAATATAATTGGAGATGGATTTGGATTGAATCTGACTCGATGACTGCAGTGCATGCTTTGAATACTAGAACGCGTAATGTGCCTTGGCGTGTGCTCCCACAGTGGGTTGAGTGCCTCCACCTTTCGATTCAAATACAGGTGGTTGTTTCTCACGTGTATCGGGAGGCCAATCAGGTTGCTGATTCTTTGGCAAGATAGGCTATTATTGATTCTGATACGATATGGTCCTTCAGGACCCCTGATTTTTGTGCTCCAATGGTGGATGCAGATAGATGTGGTGTGTTGTACACTCGCCTATATAATAACCCCTTTTACGCCTGACTCTTTATTTTTATTTATTATTTCTGAGGACCGGCTCACACTGGATCCTGATCTTCTTTCTATCAGCGCTACTAAAAAAACGCTGATAAAGGGCCCCCCTTTAACATTGCTAAAAAAGCACATATAAAGGGGGTTCCTTTATCAGTGCGTTTTTTAGGGCTGTTAAAGGGTGACACTATGGAAACTCAGTTTTTTGGTAGTGAACCTGGCGTCGCATACTGCATCAGTATGCGGATGGAACTTGAAGTGTCGTGACAGACAATATTCAGGACCGTTTACCACTTTGGTGCATGGTGGTCCATTCCCAAGCTTGTGTACTACTTCGGTATACAGATGACCCCTCTACCCACATACCACTATGGTATGCAGTGCTCCCCCCATCCTGCAAAAGAAAAAAGTATGTGGAATGGGGAATCTTTGGGTATTATTTCCTATGGCTCCAATCTCACCCCTATATTATCGTCCAGTCCTCCATAGCCCCTCTGTGAACTTGTACTCCGACATCAGGACGAAGTCTCCTCCAAAGCCACCAGAACTGTATGATCATAACATTGGGCACATCAACACACCCCTTTGAGTCTACAAAGCGTTGGTAAGAGGATTCACGAAGGCTCTCCCAACAATAGTTTATACTCCAGGGATGTCTGTAATTCTACATTCCCATGGTAACCCGGTGTCCAACCTTTGTACGTTGATGTGAACCTCCTAGTTCTAGGGATTAAGGGTGATTTATTACTTTTCTATTAAATTAGGAATGGTGATCAGTCGAAGGAATTATGTTCACTCCTCCTTTTTAAGATAGTCGACATTCCTCCCCTTTCCCAGAATGTGTTCTGGGGCACTCCCAATGAGGTAAGTCCATAATCTCGTAAGGGCCGAGTCGCATGACCTCCAATGTTATCCCACATTGCTGGGTTCATTTCTCCATGCCCTCTTCCCTAGTCACCTTGGCCTCTTCCTCCATAGGCCTACCCTCTCCCATCATAGGAGAGGAGGTGTGTGATTGGTTAAATATCTCACATCCTCTTGTTTCTCACATCGAGTATGACTCACTTGGGCTTAGAGACTTGGGGGGATCCCATCGTCCACACAACCAAACCAAGTATAAACTATGAGAACTCTAATTCCTGGTCAAACCAAGATACCTAGGATGCCTACATGAAGGCCCAAGCTCAAAAGGGGTTCCCTTCCAAAAGGGTCCACCCAACAATGTCCCCTAAAATGGGAAACTCCCATGCATAAGCCTCAAGTTTCCTGTACTACGTGGGCTATGATTCCTCCCTCGAGGATACGTAGGATGCCCATATTATGGTTCTGATCCCAACATCAAGTCACCTTTTTTCTCCCTTGGATAATGATAAATTCTAGAGCACCTTACTGTATGGCTTAAGCCAGCATTGCCTCTGTAGCATCAAATCCATGTATGCCTATGACAATCCTACAAACCATGGGTATCCCATGAATAAATTCTTTGGGAATGAACCAATGATTCATGAACATATGAACATGACTTAAATATATAAGAGATTCCCAGAATAGGCAATACCCCCCTCCCAAAGGGGTGCGGTGGGCCCGAATTCCCATCATCTCGACCAATGGAGTCCTTAAGTGTCATTGGCTAAATCATCATCCAACAAATCCCTGCCTTTGGAAAGTAGGTCCATGAATCATGGATACCAGGGTCATTAGGTGTTTCTGGCTCCATGAATAAACCCATTGGAGACCATCTGAGGATGTTATATCCTTTGAGGATCGATTTCAAAAGTACTTGACCCCATGAAATCGCCCATTGGGACCATTTGACTATGGAATATCCTTCGAATATAGAAGTCGTAAATTACCCAGTCTTCTTGGGGTCAATCCAATCCTCCTTTGAAGGATGACAATGCGAATTGGGTTGAAAAAGATGGTGTTGTGAAAGTTTCTATAATAATCTACAAATTCTTGTCACTCGTCAGACCATTCTTTTCATTTTCCCCATACTTGAACTTGTGTCGCCCTCAGAGGCGAAACAAAAATGGTGAACTAGGTGTGAATCCTTAACCAAGGTGGCAGTTTTACCTTACTCAAGCCCCTTCGCCTCACAATAAAGGGGGGGGGGGGAGAAGGCCAAGCTTAATCATAAAATATGTATATGATCAAGAGAAAACTACTTTTATGAGGTTTTATTTTCTGTATATGTCATATATATATATATGTATATATATATATATATATATATTTAAGGTTCCAACAGAGCAACCTTTATTCCAAATGACATCCTGATGACCAATGCAGACACGCACCTCAACGATTTTGCAAGCGGTCAGGGCCCTGATGAAGAGTAGGACCCCCTCACATACCTAGCATCTTTAACACTAGGTATCCAACATATTGATCAAATAGTACCACTAAAATGGTACTCTACCCATGGAAGAGGCCACGTGACAAGCCCTCTAGTCCGTGAAATCTCACCAGCCACCTCCTCATCCATGACTGTTGCCCTAGCATAAGGTGGCCCCATTGGATATCTCAAACCAATTCGGGAGCCTGTCCCCAAAATGTGAAAGTGAGTAGCTCCCTTATCTTAGGGAGTCAGCTGAAGTCAACAATCTCAAATTAATCTCAAATACACATGGGTCCTAATCACGGGCCCCTACCAGAGATTGTCGCCACCGATACCGAGCAACTAAGTCTCCTCACGCTGAAGAGAACCTTCTACTGGGGGAATCTTCTAAAGTCCAGAAGACTCAGGACCCTTGGGTTTCCTGGTAGGGGTGGAAAATATATAATAAAAAACATGCTATCACCTTAATTTATGAGGAGAAACTCCTCTATACAAATGCGGCGACATTCAATGGGAAGACAATCAACTATACCCCCTCCACTCAAGCCCACCACATAAATAGGGTGACACAATATGAGCACATGCACGATACTTCTAGTGATTGTTGGTCCCACCATGCATACATTGTGGAAATATACAAGAAGATGCAGATATCTTTCGATACACAATAAGCATGTCATCCAAATAGGGAGGCATCTAGCTACACGCATGTACAAATAACTGCTGATGCATATCAAGAACTTCATTTAAATATGGCGGCAATAAAATATGAATAGAGTCAAATTCTTGCATATGCATACAAAGCTAGTGAGACAAATAAATTCGTAAGAGAGAAGATGAAAATTCCCACTCATGAATATAACGAACACCAGTCAAATATGGTGGAAATTAGAGAAGACAATCAACAAAATAATCGTTCCTCTATCCCAGTATAGGAGAACTGCCAGTATCTACAGGAAACCCATGGGGGACTGGAGCAGGCACAAACCTCTTCTCCAACATCAGAATGTGCCTTCATACATTTTTTAGCCAAAGTTATATTTCAACACATTCTAGAAATGATGGAAGATCATATGTCAATTCCGAACCATATCCTCCAAGCATTCTAGGATATCATTGCATCAGTGGAAAAGTGAGAAACCAGACCCATGACCCGATTTCCTCAAATGGGATGACTTACTAACAAAATAGGTCAGTCACTCCAGATAAGTTATGAATCCCTACTTCAGTCCCATAGCATTGACAATAATATCCTGTAATACATGGACAACCATATCAGGAACAAATACCCATTCCAACTGGGGGACACTGTTCCAATGTGGTGGCCGCTCCAGGGAAAGAATATATCCCTACCAAAAATCAAGATTTTAATCAGCATATCTTGGGGGAATCGCGGGACCCAAGATGACAGGGACCCATATATGAAGATCGTTACCAACAGCAAGAGGCCCTAGTTACCCACGAGAGAGCACCCAAAAATGAGATGCACCAAAGGCAACCAGAAAATGAAGAGCACATACATGGTCCTTTTATTCTAAAATCTAGGGTTCTTTATGCCCTCAAACATATATCAATAAAGGATCAAAAATATGTCAGTTCATTACTAAATTGTGGAAGTGGTAGTAGCAGTTGCGAAGGCCCCCCCCATCAATATTGCTACCAGCAGCTCTAAAGGTCCTCCCTAGAGCACCCATGGGTGATTACTTTGTAGGCCATGAATGATTGATCATGAGATCCTATCTCATAATGTGTTTCAAGGTTTCCCTCCCCTTAACCTGAAGATCAGATAGAAATAAGGAACTCCCCTTTCCGTCGTCTACCCTAATGGTCATCTCTAGGGTATACCCTGCATATATGCTTCTCCCTACAGTTGGACATCGAGTCATGATGGTAGTCCTCTCCATGATGAAAGTCATTGCAAAGGACATACCTACAATGGAGGTTTCTATGAAGCTCATCCCCATCATAACATCAAGAAATGAGAAGGCCCTCCCCTCATTGTAGTACATCCTAGAGGCCCTACCCAGAATGTACACTGTAGAAATTATCCCTACAGCCAGGTATCAAGTTGTGATAATAGTCCTCTCCATCATAGCAGTCATCAAGAAGGTCCTCCCCTCGATGACATCAATCATCAAGAAAGTATTTACCTCATTGCAGCCCACCCTAAAGGTCCTCCTCAGGGTATATTCCATGAAGAAATTCCCCGTGGTTGGGAATCAAGTTGTAATGGTAGCCCTCACTATTGCGGCATTGATTGTGAAGGTCCTCCCCATTATCAAAATTCATACTATAAAGAATCCACCCTTCCAAAACAAATGTGACAAATCCCTTCTATGATTAGGCACTCAAAAATATGTATTGAAACATATAAGGCACTACTTCTATGACGAGCAATATCCTTTCTCAACTAAAGGACGGTCTGGCGCCAAAATCATCTTTTTAGGCACCCCACGCCGTTCAGTTATCAATGAGGCTCCCACCAGACCAACTGCATGGAATGAAATTATTAAGATGTAGTAAAGTTGGGAATATAAAGTAGTGGAGTCCCCGAAATAACAATAATAGGTTATGTTTCTCGTGAGAAGAAAACTAGCTAATGATAATATACCAGTGATGTATTGGCCTATGGCCACTTCTCACTTCAACATACCAAGGGATTTTTCTGAGGAATTTATGCATGACATTCGCCTCAATATATGGATGACTCTTCTCCAACTAAAAGAAAAGTTATTTTCCTAAAAAGGGTTTTCAGACCATGTCAACATTTTAGGGGAGCTTCGCCATCTAATCAACCTAGAAGCCCTCCTGTTTGCTTGGAAGATACAATCAGAAATGTGAAAGAAAAACCTTAAACTGGATTACCTCCATGTGCTACACAAGTTTTAGTGCCTCATTGGTGATGCCCCGAATGGAGTTCATATTCAAGGATGGGGAGAACATGGAGCTCTACACTTCACCTCATGTACCATCCAAAAAACCTCATTGGAAATGAAATCTTGCAATGTCATTACACAAAGGCAGCAATCAAATGAAATCCCTACTCTAGAAAGATGGAATACTCAACAAAAACCAGCCCGAAGTAAGTCTAAAAAGTGTCAGGATTGAAGAGATCAATCCATCAAAAATCTTCTGAGCCAGGAAATCAAGAACATCCAATAGGTTTCCCACTTAAGCTAAATCAACCAACAAGTAGTGCTCATGACTTCAAAATCCCATAAATCTCGTGCAGGTCCAACGCCATACTCGGCTTACACCCACATGGGAGTGCATGAAATCAAAGAGGTTGAAATAGAGGTAGTTACTGACGCAGTACGGGAACATCCCCATACCATAGGTCTTGGGGAATTTTTATTTCAAAATACCCCTGTAAGACCAAAAAATCTAGGCCTTAGTGCATCAATGGAAGAACAAGAGCAAACCCATCCTGCAGGGTTGGGGGATTTTTTACCTCAAGTTCCCGCACAACGGACGTCTGTATTATCCTATCATGGAATAATGATGAACATAGAAGTCACCTGTTCCACCCTGTCTTGTGGTTCATACCCTCTGAGATGAAGGCACCTTATGATGTTAGATCTGGTCTCCCTTCGGGTAAATCTTCTCAAAGAAACCTGAAGAATAACATATAAAGGAAGGAGAAAGTCCAAAAAGGACACAAAAAGCCTTCCTACCATTCGACACCAGTTACACCACCCCAATGCGGTATGTATTAGTGAATGTGGTAAACTTCAACCCCACGGATCTAACAGGAAATGTTAAAAAGAGAGAGGATGCATAAGAAGATGGTTCCCTCCTAGAGGCATCCCACACTAAGCTTGATGGTGTGCATACCTAGAACCAGAGAGTGGTTCTAAATTTAGGAACCCCCTTAGTTAATCTATGAAAACATCCCTAGATAAACCCCAACATGGAGAAGAACAAATCCCTAGTTTTTTATAACCCACCTCCTCCTCCCACTGAGAATGTGTCCCTCACTCTCAAGGAATGATTTTCCAAGAAAGAGGAAGAAATGAAAGATATCAGGTGAATTAATGTCAAGATACGTTGAGAGAGATATCCTTCTAGATGTGTTCCCCCTACACAACGTCAATAGTTATTCCCAGAAGAGGTTCCCCTACCACAAGCACTCATCCTGGTGAATGAATTCAAGCTTGGATACCCATCCAACCCAGCACCAGGACCATCAACTAACTTAAATCTGGCCCCAGAATGGCATCAATACTTCCCCCTATTAAAAAAGCAGATAGATTATATTCAGGTAATTCCACAAATGATACCCCTTGCTGGGTACCCACCCCAAATTCTAGAAGCACTGACACATCCAACTTTGGCCACTGCTACACCCTCCCAGGATAAGCCCAATAGGATATGCATCAAGGGATCTTGAATACCGTTGAACAACTAACATCTTGACAAGAATCCATAGATAGACGGCGTGACCTGATACAACTTGAGCACATACCCTACCCTGATTGGGTGAGAAATGTTACACCACCTCCAAACTTCAGAAACCCTGTATTCCTAGTGTTATATAGACCATAGGACCTAGAACAACATCTAATGCACTACACAACTTACTGTGACCCCATGATGGGCACTTTGGAGCATCAATAAGAAGTAAAACGTAGATGCTTTATGTGAACCCTACAAGGTTTGTCCTTTGTATGGTATACTATCTTTCCATATAACTCAATAATAGGCTGGGAGGACCTCCGGAGGCAGTTTATTTTCCTATTCAGTTCAAAATTTCCTAAATCATCTGTCATTGATCTCATGAACTACAAGAAGTGAGAGAATGAAAGAGTTTTAGAATTAATTTCTGGATGTAAAGGCCTAACTTATTCCCTGAACCAGCTACTTCCCCATGATGAAATGATCACTATGTGCATCGATAATCTTCAAGACGAATTGAAAACACTGCTCTTCATGATGAAGTACACAAGTGGGTTCTGAGATTTCTCTGCCATTTCCCAAAGTATAGAGGAATCCTTGAAATGGACCAATCTCAACTCTCAATTGTCCCCATCATCCCCTGGAAAAAGAGTGGGAAAATCTAAAGCAAAATCTATCATACTTAAGCCACCCTCGACATCAAATCCAATTGTGAGGCCTCCATAAAACTGTGTGGGAGCTCCTGGATGCCAAAATCCAACCCCACCTCAGTAAGATGAGTGAAGGGTTGCTAAAAGAAATCAGATGGATGAACGGAGAAATAAATTCTACTCATTTTGAGACGACCAGGTCCGTGACTACTTTATAGCTTCCATGAACTGTAACATTCTCCAGATACCCGAGCCAAAGGGAGACAATGAAGTCGGTTTCGAAGACCATCTAAATTATTTTCACCATCACCATATACTAGGACACACCATCTAGTAATGCTTCATCTAGAAGGATCTCCTGCAAAATATGGTGGATTCTGGGAAAGTCAAGTTGGGTCTGCCGCTAGCACAAGGTTTGTATGTTTCCACCTTAAAATCAAGATAGGATGTGGAATGGTAGACAGTCACCAGTAATAAGGAGTAAAATTTTGACAATTAGATGGCCTAGAATACAATCAAATGAGTTCATGGAATCCTCTAGGCACAGTTGAACCAACCAACTGTGCCCCCAATAGCTCCTAATGTAACGCAATCATCATCCTCAGCCTTGCAGTCTCTAAGGGCTAGAAAGGAAGAAGGAAGGAGCAAGAAGATGGGATGACACCGAATCTAAAGCCATCATTGAAAAATTTGGACTTCATTCCATTAGACTTGGTACAACAAGCATCACCTCACCAAATGGTGCAATGGGTGGTGCCCCGCCAAATAGTACACCAGGAACTACCCTGCCAAAGGACACCATCAAGAGAATACAGTCAGATAGAAACATTGTCTGATCTAGAATTGATCTTCATCTTCGTTAACGCCCTTCACTTGATGGACCAATTATCTGATGGAGACTATGACAAAAAACCTAAATTTCTCATGTCCAACTAGAGTGTTGGAGGAAAAGGCCACAAAGGCTGAGGGTTTCCTAGAAGACATGATCCTGAAAGGGGTCTAATTCCTGGCCATGCCTTAACTCAAATTGTTAACATTGTGAAAATTCGTGGAAGGACCCTCTGGAAGACACAACAAGATACAGAATGTTCATCCACCCTCACTGGAAGAAATATGAGCCTGTTTATCTTAGAGTATCCATCGTAGGAAGAAAAAATATCAAATATCCCAAGGCATGCGAGCGAACTAGTTTGGACAAACCCAGAATGGACCACAACGCCACCATCTCCTATCAGAGAGGCTGGACCATCTATGCCCAACGCTAAAACCTCTAAAGTATATATGCAAGAGCACCCCCAAGCTATGAAACACAAAACTTTAGAGAATAAATATGATATTCTAAACCATATAGATTAAGTACTGGAAAAGCTGTCAATACTGGATGCTTTGAGTCTATCCTCAGACTATAGGGAGGCTCTCATCTAACCCTTACTAAGTCCCCAAGAATTTGAGGTCGAAGTAGCAGCGGTCAAAGTCTATCAAATAGAGAAAAATCCCAAAGAATGTCACACCATCATCTCCTTCAAAAAAGGGATGAATATGCCATCATGTAAGGGCACATCAAACCCTTATATGTGTCCAAAAAGATAAATGGCATTGATATCCAGATGATTTTCATCAACAATGGATCAGGATTCAACCTCCTCCCGCTAAGAACACTATGTTGGTTGGGCTATGATGAGGATTGTTTGACACCCTGCACCACAACCCTTCTAGGATATGAAAAAAGTGAGTGGATGCCGTTGGGACAAATCAAACATAAAACGTGGCTTGGAACCCTCATCTCAGATTCTGAGTTACTGGTAATATGACAAAGTACGACCTTTAACATCCTATTAGGGAGGCCCTGGATGAATTATCATGCTATAATTCTATCATCATACCATCAATGTGTCAAATATTACACTAATGGAAAAAAAGGGAAATTGCATACTGATAAATCCCCATTCGAGCCCTATGAGTTGCATTACATCGATGTAGGATTATATGAACTGCAGAGAAATAGTCTTTGGAAGACGACTTTAACTGAATCACTTCCCCAAATGGATTGTAAATGGATCCCACTGACCCCCTCCAACATCTTGGGGAGGAGTATGTATTACCCATCAACTAAGTTTAATGAATAAGTTCAATCCCGAAGATAGACTCAATTGTCTGCATGATTTTCATCACGGTTCCCAAGTCCAAAGACACCGAAGATCGGGCCAACTCCTATGCTTTTAGAAAAATCCCTAACAAAGATTCCCTAGACCCATCCTCGGGACCCCAATCCATTCCCGCCTTACTCACCAAGGCAGAAAATGATTTCTCTCCCAATGCTGGAGAGTTCAACTTGAAAATCCTCTCTCTATTAGAAGAGGAAGAAAATGATGAAAAGGATAATAAAGAAGAAGAAGAAGAAGACCTCAAAGATAAACCTCCCACATTAGAAGAATGTGTCTCCACCACCATTGATGAACATATGGAGATAAACTTGAGATCCGAAGACAACTTATGGCCCACCTCATTAGTGTGGTTATGTCTGATGAGGAGAAGGAGGCATATAACTCCTTCCAAAAGAGGAATTGATATGTGTTTTCTTGGAAATACATAGAAATTCCAGGTCTAGATCCTAAGGTCTCCACTCATCATCTGGGTCTGCCAGAAGATCATCGGGGTTATTAGAAAGAAGCTAAAAGGACCCACCAGATGCATTCTGCCAAAATAGAGGCTAAAGTTGTCAAGATTATCAAAGAAAACTTCATACAAGAAGTCCAATATCTGATCTAGATGTAAAACATAGTCCCTATAAAAAAGAAGAATGGAAAGATTAGAGTCTTCATTGCCTTCAGGGACCTCAATCGACACTGCTCAAACGATGATTTTCTGGTCCCTATCATAGAATTGTTAATCGATGCGACCAGCGGATATGAGGCCCTCTCTTTCATGGATGACTATTCTGGATACAACTAGAACCAAATGGCCTAAGGACATGAAGAAGCCACTTCATTAAGGCCCCCTCAGGGAGTGTTCTATTATAGGGTGATTCCCATTAGTCTAAAAAATGTTGGCGCTACATATCAACACACCAAGCACAGTATTTTCAAGCCCTTCCTGGGAAAATTCATTGAGTGATACATCGAAGATACAGTGGCTAAATCACGATGGCACTCAAACCACTTGGCCGATCTCGAAACTGTCTTTAACAAACTATGACAACACAGTTTAAAGATGAATTCCCTAAATTGTGCCTTTGGCTTTACCTTTAGAAAATTCCTTGTCTTCATCATGTGACATCGTGGCATCGAATTCAACCCTAAGAAGACAAAATCCATCATGGGAATGTCCCCACCTCGCAACCTCATCGAGTTGATAGGTCTCTAGGGGAACTTGGCTTACATCAGGCACTTCATAGCCAACCTGGTGGGTAAATGTTTACTATTCAGTAGGTTAATGAAGAATGGGGTTATGTATGAGTTGGATAATTATTGTTAAGAATCAATTAAAAATCTCAAAAGATATCTCATAAGGTCAATTATGATGATGCCAACGGTTGAGGGGAGACCACTCATTTCATACGCAACCACCTTGGAACGGTCATTAGGTGACTTCATCGTGTATAAGAATTATGATGGCAGAAAGAACAACCTCTATTACCTTAGTATAATAATGATTGATGATGAGACTCGACATTCAAAAATAAAAAATAACTGACTAGCCCTAATATTCATGGTTCATAAATTGTGGTTTTATCTACAGCACCATGAATTCCACCTAGTCTCCCGCTGAAACCCGCTCAACCATACCATGCTAAATAGATGCATATCATGATGGGAAGTCATCCTAAAATAGTTTGACATACGATAGATTCCCCAGAAGTCCATCAAAGTCCAGGTGTTAGCAGAATTCCTAATAGAGCAACCCTTAGAAGAAACAACCCTGTTGGATGCCAAAATTTTGAATGAAGGAGTGTTCTCCATCCAAGAGGACCCCCAAACATGGGAAATGTACTTCGATGGTGCTTCTATAAGCCCAAAAGGGAAAAGGATGGAGGACTTGAAGTTTAACAAAGTGGGGCTGGGAGTTATACTTGCATCCCCTAAAATGGTTGTCTTGACTTACTCCTTCCTACTTTTATAAGGATGCACAAATAATGAAGTATAATACCAGGCCCTCATTGCGGCCCTAGAACTGGAACTTCATGCATGATCCAAACACATGAAGATAAAAGTTGATTCAGAGATAGTCATCAAGAAAGTCAATGGTTACTATGCCATTAAGAAATAAGCATTTTCCACCTTGATGAACCATGTTTGAGAACTAATGGCAGAATTCCCATCAGAATCAATGCTGACCTATGTCCCCCTGTTACAAAATGCTCAATTTGATGCATTGGAAAATGTAGCCATATCACTAGATGATCCACAATAATATGAAATGTTTATTAGAATTTACCACAGTTAGGTGGTCTTTCTATCTATTCATAACAATGTGGATGATATCAATGAGGATGACCCCCTTTTTTAGCCTTATGGTCACACCACTGGCTGGATGAGTTCCATTGAAATTTACCTCTAGAGGGGGGAACTCCCACCAAATAGGGATGGAAGAGAATAGATTCGAAGATGGGTAGTCAACTTTTTCTTGTACAGTGGGGTAAACCAAGAAAGTGTTATCTATAAATGAGGCCTTGACAGAGTCCTTTTCGGGTGCATTGATGGAGAAGAGACTACTGCCATCATGAAAGAGGTGCATGTTCGAGCTTGTAGAGCGTGTCAATTGGAAACCAAGATCTCTCATAAAATTGGAAGGCTTGGATACTATTGGCCCACTATGATACGGTACTATGCCATATTTTCAAAGAAATTCCATTCCTTCCAAGTTTATGCCAATTTTATTTGTCAACCCCTGGAGTTACTTCATATAGCTAAATACTCCTGGCCATTTTCCTCCTAGGGGATAGATGTTGTGGGACCATATCCCCCCACTACAGCCAGGAAATTCAAGTTCATACTCACAGAAACCGACTTCTTTTCCAAATGGTTTGAATCCATACCACCTAAAGAGGTTGGGGTGAAAGGAATCATTATCTTTGTGAAGGCCAACATCATTACTAGATTTGGTGTCCCTCATAAAATATAGATGTAAAACAGCACTGAATTCTACTCTACTGAGTTTGACAAGTTATAATAGGATTATGGAATCAAAGCAAATTGTTCATCCTGCTACCATGCGGAGGCCAATAGGAAGATAAAGTATTTCAACAAAACTTTGTCTTACATAATCCAAAATATGGTAGATAAGGATAAGAAATCATGGCCATACAAGATCCTTCATGTCTTATGGGCTTGCCATACCACGACTCGTACTGCCACCCAGGCAACCTCGTACTCACTAGTATACGAGGAAGAGAAAGTTTTGCCTATCGAAATTCAAGTGCCAACACTTCATGTGGACATTTGCGATAAATTTTCCATGAATGAGAAATCCTTGAGATTATTTTATGAGTTGGAGTAGCTAGATGAGAAAAGGATGCACACTTTGTACCATTTGGAAGTCTACCAAAATCGGATCGCATGACCCTTCAGAAAAAAGGTTCTCCTTCGATCTTTCCCTGAAGGAGAGATGGTATTGGTCATCAGGACCCCGATGATACTCATGAAGAAGCCCCCAAATCATGAAACAATGTGGGAGGGAATATATGTCATACATAGGGTCTATTCCAATGGAATGTATGCCTTGATATCAATGGAAAAACAACTCATAACATCTCCCACAAATGAAAGGTTTTTGAAGAAGTACTTCACGTGACAGCGAATCCTAATCTCGGGGTCCAAATTTCATGACCCTAAACTATGAGTTATAGTCCTATACACATGAAGTTAAACTGTATGGAAATCTTCCATGAAAAAAAAACATTAAACTGTGGTGCTAGTGTCCACGCTGCATGACTCTAAACTACACAGCATAGCATCCAAGATCCAAGATGTTAAACCGCATAACATAAATCATCCTAATCGCATGAAAATTAACTACATGATTACTCAGAGAACTATGTATGACTTTATTCCTATTCATTAGTGGGATATGTAGCGATGCCTTAATCCTCGATCTTGGCCCAGCCCCACCATATATAAAGAAATTCCTCTATCATGTCCTCTATCTCTCCCTATTTACGAGGAAAACCCTGGTCACTACTTATTTCTCACATTGAGTATAACTCACATAAGATTAGTATTGGTAGTAATTATTCACTTACATAAACATACTATAGAGAAATATGGTAGACCCAAAATCCATAGAGGATGAAACCCAAATTCACCAAATCTTATGTCCAAGCCAGATCGTTACAGGGAATATTCAGAACTGTGTATGACTTGATTCATTCCCTTAAAGGATATGTTGTGACACATGGATCCCTTATCCCAACCCAACCACCAACAAAAAAATACCCTCTCATGTCCCTACATGTAGACTGAAACTTTGTAGGGAATGATCATAACAACGTACAACTTGATTCCTACCCTTGCAGGATACGTAGTGACGCCCAAATCTAGCATCCCTGCCCAAACACCATTTAAAAAAAATCCCCTTCCTCCATCCGTAGGTTATACTTGTATGGGGAGTCTATAAAAGTTCCTAACCACATGACATGAAACTGTGAGATTCCTCAGGAGTCAGGTGCGGTCTAATTCTCTATGTTATGAGATCCTTAACATGCCCCACTTTCTTGAACAAAAAATTTAACGAGATGAAAAAAAATTCCCAGTCTAAATTCTAACACTCTTAAGGAGTCAAAAGATCATACTACCACTACATATTAGTTAGATCTATATGAAAACTCTAGTAGTACGCGACTAATTATGGTCTGGATATTTCATACATTCTCAGACACATCTTTCCTATTTTTCAAACTCCATACTTCAAGAAATATTGGGTTCCCATAAACATTCATGGCCATCGGAGATGGAAGGCCAATGTACTATGAACACCTTTGTTTGAAAATGCACATCATTCCCTAGTGGCTCTGTATATGTCACCTATAAAACAACTGTTAATCATAAGAAAATTCACCCTCAAGAGATTCCTATCCTGCACCAGTACACCCAATGCATTCCAATACCAGTGTCATTCCTACTGATCCTAGTTACCCCCAAGAATATGGTTTACAAATTCTATCACCACTCATGTCTAAGGAATCCCAAAATATCCTGAAAATGATTAAATCAAAGAAATTAGTGGTCTTTGTGACATCATAATGTCCTTATTACATGACTTTAAACTGCACAACATAATGTCCTCATCACACGATGCTAAACTGAAAGTCCATAATCATCCCTACTACATGACGTTAAACTACATAGCATTGTATTAAACCTAAAATGTTCCCTATTGTTGATTTTTCTATTCTTAATTGGTGATCCGGAATCTTCATAATTCCTTGTTTATGACACCAATCATAGATCATGTGAGCTTAGGGATATCAGCAAGAGAGAAACCATGAAATCATGGAAAATCAGTCCAGAAATTCGGTCTTAGCAGCATGACCCTAAAAGGAATGATATGGTTATCTTCCCCATAAGAAACCCCACATCCTAGTCATACGACGTTAAACAATAGGTTACTTCTAAGATGGGAATAATGCCTCACCTTTCATATGATCCAGTTCTACATAGGGGATACCTGATCCCGTGAGTTAATCACAACCTGAATGTTTCTAATGTATCGGGATACACTTCTGTCATACCTCAAGCTCCATGATTTGAGTGATCATTAATCCCCATAATCATTCATGGCCATTAGAGATAAAATTATAGTGTCTTATGGAAACCATTGTTTGACTGTGCACATCATGCCCCAATGGCTCTATATAGGTCACCTATAAAATGACTATCAATAAAATGAAAATCCATCCTCAGGAGAGGACTCCCCTACCTCAGTATTTCCAATGGATTCTAAGCCTCATGACATCCTTCCTGATTCAAGGGCCCTCATAGTCATGGTTTACATTCTCTTTCCTACCCATGTCCTGGATATATTAGAACATGCTAATCCAATTAACCTCTGTTATCTCTTGAGGCTTTTATAAAATAAAGATTCCACATCCATATGCGTGAAGTTGATCCACATATAAGAAAAAAATTCCCTCACTTATTTCTGGGGTTCCCAAAGAAGATCATTTAAAATAAATCCCTTTTCATGCTCAGAAAAACCCTCTCATAAAAGGTCATATTTCATGTTCAGAAAGGTCCCAATCTATATAATCCTTCATAGCCATTAGATATAGAAGGCCAATGTCCTACAATCACCTTTGTTTTACTATGTACATCAAGCCCCAGTGGCTCTGCATATGATGCTAATAAGACGCCCATCAATCAAAGGAAAATTATTCCTCTAGAGAGTCCTTTCACATTTTCTTATGCTCATATGACATTCATATCCCATGTCACCCCCCAAATTTGGAAAACCCCTCTAGATAACCGCTTACATATCCTCCCCTTTTCAAATGTCCAGACACGAAAAAAATTTCTAATCAAACTGAACATTCACAGGCTCTCCCTTATGCATGTAATAATCAAGTGGGAGTGGATTCCCACTCAAATTAGATAAAAATGTACCTAATACTTTATAACATCATCACTCAGATAGGAAACCCATTGTGCCCCCCAACATCAAAACAAATTCAAAGTGTTTTAAATCCTCCCAGGTCATCGGATATGGAAGGATAGTGTCATGAAGATACTTTTATTTGACTATGCACATCATGCCCCAGTGTCTCTGCATATATCACCTAAAAATGGTCATTAATCAAAGGAAAATTCTTCTTTAGGAGAGTCCTCTCATACCTCTGTACTCCTAAAACGGCTCTCGTGCCTCATGCATGTCCAAAACTCACAAATTTAGGGTCAATAAAAATCCATCATTAATGTCTGAAAGTTATTAGGAAATTCTCAGCTAATGAATCCCAAATTGGGCGCCTACCCCATCATATTTCTTCAAAGATGTTTGACCTAAAACATCAATAATAAGTCTAGTTGGTAGGATGATGAACTACCAGCAAAAAAATGAAATACTCTCTAGAGTGAAACCCACAAAAGGGAACCCCTAGAAAAAAATCGAGTATTAGATTATTAAACCTATACTGTGTATGGTTTAGGGAAAAAATGTTGAGCTATCAAAAGGGACCTAAATATTTTTAGGTTGAAAACAATAAAAGGGAGGCCTAATAAATAGTCATGTTATACCTGCTATGCCCGTATCAAGAAGGTTCAGAAAAAAATTAGGGTAAAAATGAAAAAATTCACAAAAGTTCGTGAGGTTTTCCATATAACCTCAACAATAGTCAAACTATGCTCACTAATTCCCATTGATCAGGAAAACAATTAGAGCCCTATTCGATTATTTCACTTCACTGGTTTCAAATCATGGTTTAAAATTAATACCTGATCTAAATGATGTTTATATGATTTATTATGATCAATTGACATGACAAGAAAAGGTAAAAAGAAGTATTCAATGGAAAATTAGTTTCATTGAGTTTAACAAAAAAATAGAGAAACATCCCCAATTCATAGTCTCTCCATATTATCAAAGGAAAATGAGAACACATCATGATTTGGAGAAAGTTACAATAAGGAACAGATCACCCTTTACAGAAAAATGGCAAGTGAATGTCACGGGCCATCAATATTTTATTCTAAAGAATCTCTCTCATCCACTTCAGCCTTGACCATTTGGCACACACATTCCATAATGACTTTAAAGTCCCACCCTTTCTTTTCGATAACTTTTTAATTGGCACACTAATCGGCCATTTGAGCCTTCAACCGTGATATGCGAGCCTCACACTCTCGCATCTCTTCCTTTTTGGAAATCACCAAATCACGAGCCTTTGCCTCTTTGAATGTTAGGTGATCTATTTCCTCCGAAACATCGTGGAAGGTCATCACCTGATGATGGGATGAATCTAACTTGGTGAGTTTATCCTTTCAAGAGGATATGTCATCTTGGGCTATGACGATCTGGTAGATAAGGAGATGTAAGTGTCAATAATAAAATACATAGGAACCCAGCTTGATGAATAACCATCAGAAGTTGTCAGTCTTATTAGTAAAGCTTGCCATAGGTGTTTCTATAGAAAGGACACATAATTGATGCCAGGACTGTTTTCGCATTTCCTGGTGCCTCCCCGTGGCACCAGTACCATGATCCTCCCACTCCACAAGGGGTCTATAAGCAGGAAGTTTCATTATGGGAGTGGTAAGGGACCTAAGATAGGTTATCCAAGATGAGGGTTCTCCTTACCCTCATATGGTTCAACCGCTGGAGTTGGACGCGGAGGACTAGCCGAGACTTCTGGGGTGTTCGGTGATACTCTACTAGGGACATACTCATTAGGTTTATGGGGAGTATCCACAGGAGAAGAGCAGTATGAATCACTCCCCACTGAGATAAGAAGCACCGATGAAGCCCCTTCCAGATGCTTCTGGTGGAGAATCAAGCATCTTCTTACCACAAGGGTAGTAATAGATGGAGTAGCCATTGTGGACGCTGTAGGGACAATAATAGGAGAAATATATGTCATACTTATGATAGAAGAAGGAATGAATGGTGTGGTCGTTAGGGCCTGGACGGGGTGAAGAATGGTTTGAGGCTTCTGGACCCACTGAACTGGTCATCTCATCACCCAGTCAGGCTAACAACCCACCCACATATGGGCATATTCCAGTAATAGAAAAACAGATCTTGTCGTATTGGGGATGATAACCTCCATAGAGGCACCTTCCCTCATCATCATAAGCCATAAATGACGAATAATTATGGGATGTGATTCTCCCCTTAACTAAACAGAAGGAAAAAAGCGCAGTTTGTTGAAGGCACCCAAACTGCATGGAAAATTAATAATGGAGGTATGGCTCACAAATGGCCACTCGATCTATGCGAGAAGTGATAATCCCATCTTGAAGTGTGATAATGTATGAGTGTTCCTCTAAATAACCTCCCATGTCACCTCTTAAGGACCCATGAGGGGTAGGGTGTGCTGAAAATGAGAAGCAAGAGGCATTATTCAACATCCAAATTGCGTCGTTAACACTTAAAGTTATGGGATAAATAGAAGAAATTTTGTGAAGGGTAGGTTGAAAGTCAGAGAAGGGAACCATTATAGTGTTTTGATATTTATATCAAGGGAATTGTTCTACCATCCACCCATACAGAAATTGAAATGGTTTTCTGGGATGATGTAGAGGTCTTCCTTCCTATATTTGTCCCAATAACTCATTAAATTGGACTAGAGTATGAGTGGCCAGATTGATGCATCGACCCTCTTCCAGCACATCCGCCATCATCAAAGTGCAGGCCCTGAACTTGGTATATAAATTGTGGGATGAGAATATCCATCCACTCAAAAACATGGAAATGAAAACTACTAATATAAGTGTAGGTGGAAATTATGGTTGATTCTCATATCCCCATGTGGTATATCGTCCCACATTGAGGGTATCACAATATGACCCTAGAATCTATTGAGACTGGAAGGATGGATTAGTTTGACTGTGGAGAGCACTCAGTCTAGGCCCATTCACATGCATAAATGACCCTGTCCACACTTTGAATGGGATAAGAGAGAATGCCTGGATGAGATGATCAAGTAACCCCTCTTCCATAACCAGTGGGCTCCTTGTCAATGGGGATACATGGTAGGTATTATCCTAAGTAGTGGATACCAAGAGAAACTTTTCATACATATCTCCAAGGATGGGGTGCCCTCCAAGTTAGTGGATGTCTCATAAGCTGATTCCCACCTCCCCATGTGACAAATAGAATATGTTGGTGATTGAACACTAGCAACTCAATAGCTTAGGAAGGATTTCACCTGGGTAGAAGGCCGCGAACTGAGAAACTCAGGCTGCCTGATATAAGTTCACTGCCTTCAGCTGGTCAGGGGACTCTAAACAGGATTGATGTTCACAAAATGCCCAGGTCCATTTTCCAGAGAAGAATTCTTCGGCTCACAGGTCCCACTTGGTGCTCCACCTACCATAAGGGTTTTCTCAGGACATTTTGATAATAGACGAGTATTCTCGAGTGACTAGGTTTGAGGCATTGTTCTGACACCTGAGATTGCCTTGAGTTCACTCCAAGCCTTCTGATATGAACACTTTTTCCTGAATTGGAGTATCTATGACTTCTCCTGCTAAGGAAATATTGGCCCGATCATGTCCTTGTGGTGATTCTAAGAGAATGAAAAGATTATTGGGGTCATCCAACAGTAGAGGAACTTCATCAAGAAGTCCAATATCGTAAAGTTGAAATTTCACAGACAACAGATAAGCTAAGAGCTCTAGAGTGAGGAGATCTTTTCAGAAGCTATTATGGGGAACAATGTAGAATCTAAGCTAGTCCTCACTATCCCCCACCATGGTTTCCCTCATATTCATTGATTTTTCGGTAACCTGTAAAAGATCCATTGCAGCCAACATAGAAATATCCAAAAATCCCACAAAATTTATTCCAATAAAATGTTTTTGGACAAAAGGCCAAAACAAATATCTAAAGGACTTAAAAGTGTTCGCATGGAGTCTGTATACTATTCCTAAAAATGGTACATAGTAACCATTTCCCATGTGCTACATGATACATGGAAGAAATCCCCTTTTGAAACATGATACGTGGAGATAACCCCTATATATTACCATTGTACTCAGAAACATGATATTACAGGTAGCCACGGTACGCGAAAGTGTCGCAAGGCGTTGGCCTGTGGAGTGTTAGCCAACAAACAAAAGGGTTTATGAAAGGTGGATACTATGAACCAAGGCCTCACCAAGTCAATATTCAATGTTTCTGATTAAAATTTTATGTTTGGATTATTAAGGCTTAAAGTTCTGTTTGCCGGTTGAAGATCAGTGTGCAGGACACGGAAACCACATAGCGATATCCTACACATAATCTTGTATTTTAGTTTTAAATTACACAACATAGTTTTCTAAACCCAAAATCTAGTTCATGGGCAGAATGAATGGTAAAAATTTCGGTGTGTGGCATGTATGAAGTGGTTTGTGAATATGGATTTCGCAAAATAGATGGTACACGAAGGCGGATATAGCTGTGGGAGAGTCGAGTGCACTTTTCACATGAGAAACAGTAAAAGACAAATGGCATGGGCCCCAATATATAGGTTCGATCCCCTCTTATTAGACCTATCTGTTCAACCATGAACCACTTCAGTTCAGGACCTCTTCTACATCGGAATAGTATCCTTCTCATTCCGAAAGGACCCCATTCTAAAAGAGGGAATTTGTAGGGTCCTAAAAAATTCTCCAAGGGAAGAAAATACTCCCACAATCACTTGGTAGAAGGAAGCCATCATTCTTACAAGTCTAGTAAAGTGAATGGACACAAATTGGATTGAATAAATTAGAAGAAACTTTAAGGAATTAGATTTCTCAAAGAGTTTTTATGTGAACCACATACAATCATCGAGAAGGGTTCACAGACCGCATGAACCACAAACCACCAGTACGTGGAACAACCTGTAATGCGCTGGACCACAGAGCGATGGATAGTGAACCCAGGCACCCACGAACCACATCATTGGCTTAATCAATCATGACAAGGACATCTGCATGCCATCTCGAAAACTCAGCAGTTCATGAATGAAGAAAATTGTCAAGGTTCCACGAACCATGACTCGCAAACCACAACCTCCACAAACCCTGGTAGACAGAGTCTTCTGCGGTTCAAGATATTAATTCACGGGCTTTCGCAAATAGTTCCACATGCCCGCAGATATGATTTCTCTAATGATCTATAACAGGATCATAGAAGGAATTGAGAAAAGATGGACAAAGAAGGCATGAAGGAGACCCCATAGGTTTGAAGTAAGAATTCAGAGAGGATTCCAGCTTCAGCCTTGAATCATCGGTGAATTTTGAATTACAAACCATGTTTTCTTATAGGTATAAGCATACACGGACCGTAAAACTAACAAAATTAATAATAATGGAAGAATCATGATCCTAATTAGTGAAATCAAAAACCACACATTCCTTGTAGATGAACTACCCATGAATGATATTCCCCTAGACCCTCCTTCAATATAGAATTCCACATAGTGTATCGCTATGCAGATTTAACCTAGCACTTCATAATACATCAACATGTGGATGGAACCCTAAGTGGCGTGACAGAACGTATTCAGGACCGCATACCACTAAGGTGCATAGTTTACCATGCCCAAGCCTGTGTACTACTTCAGTATGTGGATGACCCCTCTACCCATATAATACTATGATATGAAAAGCTCCCCCCATCCTGATTAAGAAAATAGTACACAGAATGGGGCGTCTTTGGGTATTCTTCCCTCTTACTCCAATATCACCCCTCCATTACCTTCCAATCCTCCATAGCCCCTCTGTGAACCAGTCCCCCAACATCAGGCCAAAGCCTCATCCAAATCCACCAGACCTGTATGATCTGATCATCAAGTGCATCAGTGTGCCCCTTTGAGTCAACATACCCATGATAAGTGGAGTCATGAAGGCTCTCTCCACAACGGTTCAGACTCCAGGGATTTTTGTAGGACTACATTCTTATGATAACCTGGAGTCCAACCCTGAGATGTTGATGTGAACCTCCCCATTATAGGGATTAAGGGGATCACTTTATTTTCCATTCAATGAGTAATGTTGATCAGTCGAAGGAATTATGTTCTCTCCTCCTTTTGACGAGAGTTGACATTCCTCCCCTTTCCAAGAATGTGTTCCAGAGAACTCCCACTTAGGTAAGTCCCAAATCTCCCGAGGGCCGAGCCACATGACCTCTAATTTCAGCCCACATTGAAGGTTTCATTGCTCCACACCCTCTTCCCCAGTCACCTCAGCCTCTTCCTCTGTAGGCCCACCCTCTCCCATCAGCAAGAGAGGAGGTGTGTGATTGGTCAGATCTCTAACATCCTCTTGTTTCACACACCGAGTATGACTCACTTGGTATTGTAGAATTGTGATGATCCCAACATCCACACAACAAAACTAAGTATGAACTATGAGAACTCTGATTCCTAGTCAAACCATGATTTGTATGATGCCTTCTTGAAGGCCCGATGTCAAAAATGGGTGCCCTTCCAAAAGGGTCCACCCAACTATGTCCCCTCAAATGGGAATCTCCCATGCATAAGACCCAAGTTTCCCGAACAACGTGGGCTCTTATTCCTATCCCATGGATACATATAAATCCCATCATATGGGTCCGATCTGAACATCAAGTGACCTTCTATCCCCCCCTGGATAATGATAAACACCACAGTTCCATACTATATGGCTTAAGTCAGCATTGCCTCCATAGCATCAAATCCATGTATGCCTATGAAGATCCTTCAAACCAGGTGTATCCCATGGACACATTCTTTGGGAATAAATCAAGGATT
This sequence comes from Viscum album, assembly GCA_963277665.1. Taxonomy (NCBI): domain Eukaryota; kingdom Viridiplantae; phylum Streptophyta; class Magnoliopsida; order Santalales; family Viscaceae; genus Viscum; species Viscum album. The sequence continues at coordinate 127,576,406 of OY728134.1, read as the reverse complement.
CATGAACATATGAACATGACTTAAATCAATAACAGAGTCCTAAGATAAGAAATAATCCCCCCATAAAAAGGGGTACGGTGGGCCTAAATTCCCATCCTCTCAACCAATGGAGTCCTTAAGTGTCGTTGGCCAGATCAGCATCCAATGGACATCTGCCTTTGGAAATCAGGTTCATGAATCATGGATACCAGAGACATTGGGTGTTTCTGGCTCCACGAATAAACCCCTTAGAGACCATCCAAAGAAGTTATATCCTAATAGGACTGATTGCATAAGTAATTGACCCCCATGCAATCACTCATTGAGACAATTTGAATATAGTGCATCATTTTTAATACATAAGGGGTAAACTACATAGTCCCTGTGGGCTCAATCCAATCATACTTTAAAGGATGACAATGCAAATCGGGTTGAAAGAATAATGGCAATGTGAAAGTTTCTATAATAACGGACAAATTATTGTCACCCGTCGGACAATTCTTTTTATTTTTCCCATGCATACACCTAAGTCATCCTCAAAGGAAAATCGCCCCACTTTCCAGAAGATTCATCACACCACCATCATCATCTCCAAAAATCTCAATAAAGAAACAACACATCCAATGCCTGAACTCCTGACTCACCACTGAAATAACCTACCACTCCCATGAACACCTCCCAAAGCCTCCTCAGAACCATCACACTCTACCGACCTAGGAAGGGGAAATAGACCTGGAAGTAAGAGAAAAGTAAGAGCCAACAGACCTTCACAGTGAGCATGACACAAACCAGAACTAGCAACCACATAGAAAACATTATCATCAAACCGTAGTATATACCATCTTTAATAGGAGGAACAACAGAACCAGACCATCCAATTTAACTGGAAACCAAATCAGTGAACGTTTCCAGCCAATACAAGACCTCTAACCATTGTGCAACCTCCAAAACCATCCAAAATCCACCCTAAACACCCTCATACTGAACTGAACTTTGGTAAAGAACAAGAGGATGGGTAGTAAAAGCATAGGATGATAGACGGGCTGGGGAAGAAGCCACTGAACCTCCCACCAAAAAAATCCCAAACCACATGAGTGCCTTTGTGATAAATCAATACGGAGTTTATCATGAAAGTTTGTGTGATAAGAGAAGTGGTGGGAGCAAAATAAGTCCACTAAAATAGAACTATTAGAACCAGACACCAAAAAAAATAACATGAATGGGGAAAAGATGAAGAAGGAGATGAAAAGGAGAAAATCCAATAACTTCGTGAGTATCTACATAGAGAGGAGGAACAGGGGTAGTGAGGAAGAAGAAAAAAAGGGGAAAACAAGATCACCAAAGGAGAGAAAAACCAAGAAATTAAAGAAAGAACAAATCGGTCACAGAATCCAGGAAAGAGAAAACTTGAATCTAGGAAGATAGAAGATGGTATCCATCGTCTGAGGGTGAGGGAAACTAAAATGAGAATAAGATGGGGGGGAGAAGTTCTATTGAGAGGGGCACTAGGAACTAACCAATTAATCCAATCAGTAGAAGTATTACTATTATAACATGACAATAATGACCTTTTAATCTAGTAATATGACTATTTCTGACACATCTATCAAAATTGGAAGCATAAAAATTTGGAAGTATAAAATTTGAAATCCAATAACAAAATAATAATCAATTTTTTCTGTATAGTGTATAAACTAATTTTGGCTTCATTAACTTCTGTGATCTAACATTTTCAAATAGTTCAAGTTCTAGTTACCTGTAAATTTGGGAAAGATCTAAATGTGCCTTTATGTTATCTTTGGTCTTACCTGGTATATCCAAAACTGTATGAAATAAATTATCAAAAAATTTCTTCTCAATAAGAATAACATCCCACATGTTACATACCAACAAATCAGACCAATATGGAAGATCCCAAAAATTCTATGTTTTATCCAATTGTATTATTTCCCAAAGCCATCAATTTTTTGTTGGTTTATTATTGGTCCAAATGTGATGGTAGGTAATGAAGAGATAAATTATTTTAGCTCTATACCTGTGATCAATGATGGAGGTTCATCTCTTTCATTTTTACCTTTTCTGAAATGATATTTTTCTCCCTAAAAGAATGGTCGGTTAGAAGGAATTTGTGATAACAGTTTAAAAAACAATATTTTTTCTATTGATGAGCAGAAATGATTTTTTTTCTCTCATACAGTATGGACATGATTTTGGACTATGTTTACTCTAACTAGATAAAATTACATATGTTGGGAAGTCACAAATTATCCATATCAATACAAATGTTGGTAGAAAATCCTATTTCACATCAACATCATATGTACTGACACCATTACTCTACAATGAGTTTAACTCAACAATCAATGGTTTCAAATAATCTTCAATATTTTTTTTGGATGTCCTGTAATTAATAAGGTCAAAAATATATCTGGATCCTTCATCAACATCCAAGGAGGTAAATTGTATGGAGTTATAAAGATAGTCCAACATGAGTACTGACATCCATAAGAACCAAATGGAAATTAACCATTAGTAAAAAGAGCCAATCACACATTTTGGGATTCTAAAGAAAAAGATGAATTCACTTTGTCAAAATGTTTCGATGAATCACCATCAGAGGGATGATTTAATCTTTTACCAGTTGAAATATTAGTTTTGTTCCATGAAATCAATGTCATTGTGTTTTGAGATATAAATAAATGTTGTAATCTAGGTATAAGAGGGAAATATCTCAACTATTTTATAGGAATCAATCCAGACTCCCCTATTTGAGCCTCTTTATACCTTGAATGATTTTCCATGTGTGAGAAAACTATCCAATAACTCATTTTCATGATAATATAAGATGAAATCATTTGAACACGCATGAATATTCTGATAACCAAGACCCAGATTATGAACCAACCTCTTTCTCTCATAAAAATTTTTAGGCAACACATTTCCTTCAGTTAACAGTGTTTTAACCAAAGATAATATCTGATCAAAACAGCTATTAGACATTCCATTATCTGATTTAATAGCTATAAATCTTTTAACCTCTTCAAATTTTCTTACCATGCATCCAGGATGTAAGGCTTCCTTAGTGGACCTCAACTACTCATAAAATTTAGATGGTTCCAACTTAGGAGTTAAACCAATATCATCCTGAGTTTCATTTTTTTGAAAGATAGACCTACCACATCATGTACTAAATTTTTAAACAATGATGGATCTAGAACCCAATTATTAGTATTTTCTCTGGAACTATGTTCAATGTGTTGATACAAAAAAACATAATCTGGTTGAAAAACAAAATGTAATAGATGACCTCCAACATTGTCAAATGTGTCAAATTTCCTCAGAGAACATTATTTATAAGGAAACATAACTTTCCCTTCTAAAAAAAATCTATTTTTGATTATAAAAATGATAACAAAGCTTCAAGAGCCTCAATATATATAGTATTTAAACAAGAACCATTTAGATTAATGTGCTGATTTATCTAAGCAGGATCATCTAATAAAGACTATTTTCGACTTCCTTGTTCCATATTTCTCTAGAAAATATAATATAATTTTTTTTTGAATAATTTGATATAATACAAACACTATCCAAAAAATAGAATAAATTTAAATTCATTTTTCTATCAATTTATAATAATTTATATCATTTCATAGTTATTTATAGTATTTTTTTTAAATTTATACTAATCTACACTAATTTATAATAATTTATACTAATTACCTCTAAATATTAGTAATTATAGCTAATTTAAATAAATTAAGTCTAATTATGAATGGCATAATTTCCAACAAATTGGCGATACCTTTTTTTCCCGACGCCTCATCTCCATTCAACTTTCTCTGACTGAAATCATAATAACAAATATACTCTAATGTATGAATATCCTTTTTCTTATGCATGAGAATGGAGAACATAGAGGCCTCACCACACTGCTCTCCATTCTCGTGTATATGAAAATGGATATCCATACGTCTGAGTAGATTTTTCATCGTGATTTTAGTTAGAGAAAGTTGCAAACAGATGAGTCATGAGGAAAAAGAGCCTCTTTTTTCCGACAACTCATCTCCTTGTAACTTTCTCTCATAGAAATCACTATGAAAAATATGATCCGACGTACACATATAAATTCTCATGAATAAAAAAATGGATATGCATACGCTGGAGTATATTTTTCATAATGATTTCAGTGAGAGAATGTTATGAGGAGTTAAGTCTTCAAACAAAATGAATGTCGTTAATCTTCTGGAAAATTGTGCCAATTTATTGCTAATTTATTGTGAATTATTACAAATTTATTGCAAATTTATTGTAAATTATTCCTAATATATTGAGAATTATTGCTAATTATTTCTAATTATTTATAATTAACCAAAATATTTCTATTTATTCCTAATTATTACTAATTAATCCTAATTATAACTAGTTATTACTAATTATTACTAATTAGTCTTAATTATTTGTAATTAATCTTAATTATTACTAATTAGTCCTAATTAGTCTTAATTATTCCTAATAATTCCTAATAATTCCTAATTATTCCTAATAATTCATAATTATTACTACTTATTACTAATTATTTCCTATTATTACTATTTATTGCTAATTATTGAAATTTATTGTAAATTATTGCTAATTATTTCTAATTATTTCTAGTTATTTCTAATTATTGCAAATTATTTCCACGAATTTCTAATTATTACCAATTATTGCTAATTATTGCCAATTATTGCCAATTATTGCTAATTATTTCTAATTATTGGTAATTATTGATAATTAATCCGAATCATTCCTAATTAGTCCTAATCATTACTAATTAATCGTAATCATTACTAATTAATTCTAATCATTACTAATTAATACTAATCATTACTGATTAATCCCAAATATTACTAAGTAATCCTAATCATTACTGAGTAATCCTAATCATTACTAATTATTAATAATAATTACTAATTATTACAAATTATTACTAATCATTACTAATTATTACTAATCATTACTAATTATTACAAATCCTTACTAACTATTATTAATCATTACTAATTATTAGCAATCATTACTAATTATTACTAATCGTTACAAATTATTGCTAATCATTACTAATTATTACTAATCATTACTAATTATTACTAATTATTACTAATTTTTCCTAATTATTACTAATTATTACTATTTATTCCAATTTATTACTATTTATTACTATTTATTCCTAATTATTACAATTTATTACTAATTATTACTAATTATTACTATTTATTACTAATTATTACTGATTATTAATATTTACTACTATTTATTACAAATTATTACTATTTGTTACTAATTATTACTATTTAATACTATTTATTGCTATTTATTACCAATTATTACTAATTAATTTTAATTATAACTAATTAATCCAAATTATTACTAATTATTTCTCATTATTAATAATTAATCATAATTAATTATAATTATTGCTAATTATTACAAATTATTACAAATTATTCCTAATTATTTCTAATTATTACTAATTATCCTTAATTATTACTAAATATTCCTAATTATTCCTAATTATTTCTAATTATTCCTAATTCTTCCTATTTATTCTTAATTATTACTATTTATCACAATTTATTCTTAATTATTACTAATTGTTACTATTTATTAATATTTATTACTAATTATTACAATTTATTAATCATTATCATTAATTATTATAATTTATTACTCTTTATTACTGTTTATTTCTATTTATTTCTATTTATTACTGTTTATTACTGTTTATTACTATGTGTTAATATTTATTACTAATTATTACAAATTATTACTAATCATTACTAATTAATTATAATTATTACTAATTAATCCTAATTATTACTAATTATGGCTAATTATTATTAATTGATCCTAATTATTTCTAATTAATCCTACTTAATCCTAATTGTTAATAATTATTACTAATTATTACTAATTGTTACTAGTTGCTACTAATTATTACTAATTATTACAAAATATTACTAATTATTGCTAATTATTACTAATTATTACAAATTATTAATATTTATTACTAATTATTACTAATTATTACTAATTGTTACTAATTGTTACTCATTATTCCTATTTGTTACTATTTATTACTAATTATTAATAATTATTACTAATTATTACTAATTATTACTATTTATTACTAATTATTACTAATTACTAATAATTAATACTATTTATTACTAATTATTACTATTTATTACTAATTAATCCTAATTATTACTAATTAAAAATAATTATTACTAATTAAACCTAATTATTAGTAATTAATCCTAATTATTACTTATTAAAACTAATTATTACTAATTAATCCAAATTATTAGTAATTAATCCTAATTATTACTAATTAATCATAATTAATTCTAATTATTACTATTTAATCCTAATTAATACTATTTATTACTAATTATTCATAATTACTAGTAATTATTAGTAATTATTCACAATTATTACTAATTATTACTATTTATTACTAATTATTTCTAATTACTTCTAACTATTCATAATTACTCTTAATTATTATAAATTATTCCAAATTATTACTAATTATTCCTAATTATTTCTAATTAATCGTATTTATTACTATTTATTACTAATTATGACTAATTATGACTAATTATTTTTAATTATCACTAATTATTATCAATTGTGACTAATTATGACTGATTATTTTTAATTATCACTAATTATTATCAATTGTGACTAATTATTATTATTTATAATTATTTATTTCAATTTACTACTTATTAATGCTAATTTTTACTAATTGTCACTAATTTTTACTTATTATGACTCATTATTAATAATTATTAATAATTTTTCTAATTAATACTAATGACTACTAATTAATAGTAATTAATACTAATCACATGTATTCTTTAAAAAAAATACAAAACAAAACGATCTATTTCTAATTAAATTTAGTTGCAACTAATTAATAATAATTACAACTAATGTCAAATAAAATGAATTAATTAAAAAACTAAAAGAAATAGATAAATGCCTTAAAACTGAATCTTTCATAGGATTTAAGTCGCAAATATTGCTCCGATTTAAATTTTTTTAACTCATAAATTTTTTGATAGAGAAAACATAAGTAGAGAGGGAGAGGGGACAAGAGAAAGGAGTGAAATGAGTGGAATAATGGATGTGGGTATATATAAGTTATATTAGTTACGACATGATTATTTGTGTCGAGAGTCCCATAAAAAATACTAATCCACTATTAATTAGGGATGGTGGTTAAAAAAGATATTTGCGATGAGTCTCGTCGCAAATACCAACCTGCCGACAAACTATTTGCAACGGGAGGTAAATACCGTCATAAATACTAAAAAAAACATAGTCGGGTATTTGTGACATGCTCTTATGGCCGTCACAAATACCATTCATTCGGTTTGGTGCACAACTCGTGCCAAACCTTTTGTGACAAGTACCATTTACCCATTGCAAATAACTAATTATTTGTGACAGGTAGAGGGTCCTGTCGCAAATTAATAGTCCCTCCCGATGGACTTTTTGTGACGAGACCCTTCCCCATTTCAAATACCCCACCACAAATAACCATTTTTTTGTAGGGCAAGTTCACTTCATAAGAATTAAAACATTTCATAAAAGTATTGCACCATCATGTTATAGAAACCATTACATATGTCAAGGTTAAATATTGAGACCATAAACTCATAGTGGATCAGGCATTTACACATATTTCCTATATCATAAAAAATTATGAATCATCAATTGTTTCCCATAGTAGATCAATCGCATCGACTTGTTTCCCATAGTGGTCCAAGAACATCGTCCTATAGTGGATCAAGAACATCTACTTATTTCCCATAATTATCACATGAGATATAAAACATTACGCACCTAATTCATTAGAGGGATCTATAATTTCGAGCCCAGACTTCACATAATTAAAACCTTACATCTTTGTCCCACAAGATCATAAAACATTCATCACATCACCATAACATGACTCACGGAAACATCTAATAATTTCATCATATCATAACCAATGGAAAATAAACGAGTTTAAGAAAAATATCATCATTGTAATCATAAAACTAACAGATAAAGAATAAATATGGTATTATTGGATCATATCCTCAGTAAATTGAAAGATTCATCAAGGATTTTACCATAGATGGAAATTATTTTAAAATCTCACAGAAATATTTCTTGAGGAAAGAACCCTTTTCATTTTGAAATTAATTTTTTAAAATCTAAAAATTTCAAAAATATTATGGAAAACATTATTATTGAAAACACCCATGGGAAATTTTAAAAGAACCTTAAAATATTTGGGAAGTCATGATGGTGGGAAATTACATTCATGTCATGTACGTTAAAAAAAAGACAACTTACACATTTTTTGTAAAAAATAAAAAATACCTCATTTGAAAAATGAAATGAAGATTCCTTTGATATTTTTGTAAAAATTTAAATATTTATAAAAATTAAATTAAATATTCATAGGATAATAGTAAAACATTTTTTAAAATCTTTTAGTGAAAACATGTACAATGAAGAAAAAGATTCTCTACTGAATAAGAAAACATAGTCAGTTTTCCTTAAAGTTATTATTTTAGTATCCTGAGGACTTAAAGTGAGAAAAAATGTAAGGGAAAAAATTTATTCTCTAGAAATAAACATAGGATAATAAAAATTGAATGTATTTATCCAATAAGGATGATATAATTTCCTCAATGGAAATTAATTCATAAACAATCCCAATTAAAATGGGATTGTAACGTAAATACCTTACCACATTTGTAACTTTTAAATTAAAGCCTCAGGAAGGACAAAACATTAGATGGATATTTATATCCACATAATTTTATTGATAACAATCATATAAGACATTAAGGTTTAGTATATACACCATATAAAGGAAACAAGTGGTGAATATGGCATGTGTCTCATAAAAGTAAAAGTGATATGATAATTTCTTACCTCAAGTCTTATCTCACTTCATATGAATTCAAACATTCAATATAATAAATATATATTTATTAAAAATATATTTTAGAACCATTTATATATATATACATCATACAATATATTATTTACTTAGACCACCTTGTCACCCGTTTATTAACATTTTTTTATTAAAACCACTATTTCAAATATAACTGCTTCATTTTTCATGCATGTTTCAGTTTTGTAGTCTTGGTCCTTTTAATTTGATCATGGTTAAAATATATAAATAATTTAAATCATGATATAAATATAATATATATTCATTATATATGTACATAGATTTATCCAAAAATGGTAGAGGTAGAAAAATGAATTAATGGAGACGATATATCGTACATATGCATGAACATTGTTTTCACTTTTAGATGGATGGAATGAAATAATGGTAAACAATAATTCACTATTAAAAAATAATTATTATATTATATATAACATATATATTCATGAAATATATCATTATTATCATCCATGTATATCATAAATGAAAATATAATAGCATCGCATCGCTTCGTGGTGGTGGTAGTCTACACGCACTCATGAGCGACGTTAACATTTTACAATAGATTTGAAGCTAAGTAGGTAGATATAATATTATAATTATATAAGAATAATTATTTCCTAAATATCATATATACACATTAAAACCATCATAATTACCATCTACAAAAGATGGTTATGAAAAATGAATTGTATTGCTACGTGGAGATGTTAAATTGTACGCACGCACAAGTGATACTTTCACTTAGTATTTGATCACAAATAGAGTGAAAAATGTATATTCAAAATCAAAAGAAAATTTAATTTTATTTATGATATTTATGATATTATTTTATGAATAATATCACATATTTATAGTAGGTATAAGAAGAAACAAAATGAAAGAGGTTGGGTCAGACGATTACCTTTTCTTTAGTAGGCCTCCTTTAGACCCTTTATTAAGGAACCTTGTAATGGTATTTTAAGAATAAAATAACCTATAATTCATGAATATAAATTTTTATAAGATAATATTTTATGTCTCGGTTGGTATACATGGTTTAAATTTTTGTAAAGAAGAGAAAGGAGGGGTGCCCTTTTATAAGTGAGGAGATGGAACTCTTAAAATTTCTTTAAAGATTAAAATATTATAAATTAATTTCCAAGAAAAATGATTAAAAATGGAAATATATTCAAATATAATTTATTATGTGGTTTAAAGCCCTCCAAACAATACAATTTTTAGAGTTTTAAGTAGTTTCTTAAACATTATATTTTGGTTTAACACCTTAGTTAAACCATTTTAACCTTAATTGTGGTAAGGACATTTTCACTCTTAAAATGATATAGTTTTACTTATAAATTTATAAATCAAATAAAAAATGGACAAGAGATGATAATTTAGACTATTTATAATCCTAATATGTGTCTTTTAAGATGTTTATTATTTCTAAATAATTTAATAAAATAATTGTCTTCATAAAATATCGTTAATGTAATTTTTGACAGTATTCCCATAATTTAAATTTGAACACAACATGATAGAAATAGAAGTAAAATAAAAACATTTCAAACATATATAATATTTTATATTTATCTAAAAAAATCATGGAACACAATAATTCATCAAAATATTTATTACTTTTTATATTTTTAAAATCATTTATTTTATTTTTCCATCAATTGAATAAATATCATTTCAACGTTATGTAAGGATTTAGGAAAATTATGAAAAAATAAATTAAAAATAAATTACTATGATAATTAAAATTAATTTATCTCTCAAATAAACATTTATACCCAAAAATAACTCCTTTTACCATTTTGATAAAATATTAGACATCTTAAAGTTAAGAGTGTGACATTTTTTACTTTATCTTTTACTTAAATTAATATAAAGTACATAATCAAATAAATATGGAACCAAGTTGACATATATTTTATAATTTTATGTTCATTTCCAAAATAAACTCATCCAATAGGATACATGAAAGAATTAGAGAAATTATAAAGCCTTATTCCAAAGTTTTAACCCTATTTTACCCATTTTACCTTTACCTAGGTGACGAAAATTTACTTTGGTTACTAACCATATTGAATAAAAATAAAAATAACCAATTTAATTTTCTTTTTCATTTTCTAATTGAAAATATATAATCCATTGTTCAAAATTAAATTCATATAATTGTTAGAGAATAATTTAGGAAAAAAACATAGAACACGGTGAAAAATAGTTTTTCTGAAAATTCCATTTTAGTATAAAAAGACTTTTAAACCAAATTAAATCATATATTTTTTCAAATGAACTTAATATTATTATTTATAACACAATAAAACTAATCTTAATTTATTACTATTTGAAACAAAATGAATCTTTATAAATTCTTGAAATAAAATACAGTTTTCAATAAAAATTACTATTTTTTAATATTCGTCAAAAAAATAAATCTAATGAAAATTATTAAAAATTCACTCTAAGATAAATTTAACATGTTTATTTCAAAAATTAATTTTATTTTATAAGATATTTTTTTTAAAAGTTTCAAAAATTTATTATTATATTTTCACAAAAAAATTAGGTTTGAAAGAAGCATATTTTTGAATTATAATATGACTTTACTAAGAAAAAAATTAAATTATTATTTCATAAGAGTTAATAATTTTTTATTGAGAAGGACATTTATATATATTTCAAAAAAATTTATTCCTATTCATGACTACCAATTCAATAACTATGCTATAACAGTCATATTTAGAAAATAATATTTCATGGTTCATTTAAGCTTGGTGTTGCATGTCATATACGCTATCTTAAATAATTTCATTCTTTTAAAAATAATGTTAGTGTTACATCATCACCCGTAATAAATTTCATCCACATAATTTTAATTTGTTCTCAATAATCAATGGTTTGACATTTTAAAATTCCTTTGTGGAAAACCCACATCGTAAAAAGGGTTAGTAAAACTTCCACTTAAAATGAGGGAAAGGGAAATACAATGGTCATATCAAAGAACAAAAAACTATGTTTTAAAATAGGTCACCATTAGTAGGAAGTGAAAATATATAAATTGAGGATAAAAATAATTCCCATGTGCTAATAGAGAGTGATAGAGAACATGGTCGAGAGAAAGTTAACGATCACAAAACCATAAATCTACAATGGGTGAATAGGCCACCGATTCATCAAAATTGATGGTGAAAGTATAAAATTTTATTTCAATATCATTTTCATAAAGTTGAGTTATTATTTTATTATTAATATAAAAAACCTAATAAAATATAATTACTTGATTTCCTTCCATATTATAAGCACAATTTCATCTTCCAGTTGGGCTTTGATCAATTTAAACTTCAACTCTTACTCCATGAAATGAATATTCAAGATGATTTTTCAAGCTTAAAGCACTAAAAGTAACTTTTAATGGATCATAATTTCTATAAAATAATTATACGTAATGTATCTTATCTCTATATTTAAAAAAACTGAAATTATTATCATAGTTGATCAAATATGATAAATCATACTTTAACCTCAAAAAATAATACCCAAAGATCAAATTAAACCATTCCATAAGCAGTTGACCTTAAAACCCTTACAAAATATGTCTGACCAACGTGAAAATAAAAAACATTTAGATAAAATGTCACTAAATTTCCAAAACCAACTTAAAATTAATCCCCAAACAATATAAAGTATCTCTAAATTCTACATACCAAATTTTTGAATACCTTGATCATATATTCTCCTCAAATATCATAAGAAACCGAATTACCATAAAACATCAATAAAAACATACATACTTCTAAAAAGTAACTATCTCCTCATTCCTTAAATAAAATAATATATTATAGAATATATTCAATAAATCCAAAAATTATGTAAACTCTATATACCACTTTTTTAATAAAATTAATAATTAGTACCAAGGACATCAATAATCTCATATTTACTTTATCAATATTATATTTTTCTCAACTAAAATTTATTATTTCAACATCGGGAATATATTAAGGGTTATCATTCCCCAAATAATGTGTTTTTATATAAAACATAACCTTATCATTAAATCACATTTCTAGGTCATCAGTACCATTCAACATATTCTTGAAAATTTTAATACAGAAGAATACTTAAATATTTTATGATTATAATAACCAGAACACCATTGATAAAAATATTTATACAAAATAAGTTTCTAATTCCTATACATAAACTCTTAAATCATTCCCCTTCTTTATTACACTATTTACCAGGCTTCGTCATATTATTACTTAATACCTCCTTATTTCATGTTTTATTTGTAGTCTCTTCATCATTAATAGTAAAACCATTACTCGTACAACCTTGTGGATCCTATTTTTGAGCTTTCCCCTTAAGAAATAAATTTTTATGATTCCCATATTTCTCATATTTAAATCATTCAACTATTTATGATACCTTTGGGAAACCATTATTCTCATCCATTTCATTAACCAAAATTTTCATTTTTTCCTTGATAATTTCCAGCTTTATGCCCAAATCATCTCCCTTTTCTGTTGATACATTTCCTTGGTAGATTCTTCCATCATACTTGAAATACAGAAAACTAAACCTTATTCCCTCTATAGTCTTCAATAAACTCGATTTTTCTCTAATTATATTTTTTAGGAAACTCACCCAAGTTGATATTATTATTCATATAACGAGATATATGATTAGTCATAATAAAAAGGTTTCACATTCTTTCTACCATTTCACTTGGTTTCTCATAAGAACAATTAAACCATTGTCCATCACAGTTAGTGTTAACACAATTCCTTGTAGTTATATCCATTTACTAAAACCAAAAAGTACAATGTTATAAATAATTGATTGTGAAAAATCATTTAATCATGAAAAAAATCATCCATAGGATGTCTAGATCAGAATTTTTTTTTCAATCTAAGTCACTTTAGGTATAACCTTGTCAATCCTTGGTTATCATCTATTAAAATCCTTCATAATAGTTTATAAAAAATGTGAATTAACCGAGGCATATCCTTTGAGACTGTTAAACCAGGTTTGAAGTATGGGAACAATCATTGTACACCATAATGATGGTCGAGATTTACTCAAACAACTATTTTTAGGTTTATTACCCATAGATTCATCTTTTCTAAAACCATGTACACCTATAGTATCTATATATGGATGTATTTATAAGAAAACTATATAATCTATTCCTTACCAAAACCTTAGGATGCTATCCTATACTTAGTATAATCCTCGGGGTTCTCAATATTTTTTTCACCCTAATCTATAAAGATTAACTAAAACATTCTTTGATACCAACTAAAACACCCCATATCTTTCATAAATAGATATCTCATCTTCTTAGATGAACATTCAATAAATAACATTATGATACATTCCGTAACCATAATGTTTTAGTTTATTTGGAGGCCTTATTCATGAAGATATTATTTAGTCACATTATTCATAATCTATCCTAATGATCTTCCCATTTAAAACCCTTCTTAGACATAACCTATTTTATACATTTCTTTATAACCTGGGGAAAATAAACATAAGAAAGGGTGAGCTCATATTACTAGTAAGGTTAAACATGGGATATGTCAATTTATTATTATATGAAAGAATAAGACAAACATAAGGGTATAATATCTAGAACATAACTTACAATGTTAATACCCAATCTACAATTGATCATAAATAAGATTCATGACATAAAAATTTAGTATTTCAATATTAATGAATCATAAGAGTGATAAATCCTCATTAATCATTTATAAACCTCAATTTAACTTCATAATAATGAAAACATTACATAAAATCCTGACACTATCATAGGTAGAAAAAACATTTCATAGGTCAAAGTTAAATGTTGAGACCATAAAATCATCTTGGATAAGGCATAAAGACATATTTACTATATTATAATATATCAGACATCATCACCTATTTCACATAGTGGATTAATCACGTCAACTGGTTTCCTATAGTATAATAAGCACATCAACTCATTTCCCATATTGGATCAAGCACATCGACTTGTTTAACATAATTACCTCATGAATATGATACTATTATTAATACATTAGAGGTCTATATAATTACTAAAACACCCTTCACATAATTTAAACCATACATATGTGTGAAACAAGATCATAAAACATTCATCATATCAACATAACACAACTCATGGAAAGAAAACGATTTTCAGAAAAATCTCATCATTTCATCATAGAATAACCCATATGAAATATATGGGTTTCATAAAAATATCATCATCATAATCATAAAAAATATATAGAAAGAACAAGTATGTTATAATTGGACAATATCCCTAGTAAATTATAATTTTCATCAAGGATGATATCATTGATGAAAATTTCATTAAAATATCACAAGAATTTTTCTTAAGGAAAATACCTTTTTGATTTTGAATTCAATACTTTAAAATACAAATAATTAAAAAATAATATTGAAAAAATTTTCATTTAAAATATCCAAGAAAAATTATAAACGAATCTTTATATCATTTATTGGTCATGATAGTGAGAAATTAAATTCACCCAGTATATATTTAAATAATGATTCCTTTCACATTTTTGGTAAAAAGTAAAAAGTACCTTATTCAGAAAAAGACAAGAATATTTCTTATAATTTTTTTTTATAAAAAATTTAAAATTGTGTAAAAATGAATTTAAATATTAATAGGATACTATTAAAACATTTTTGAAAATATTTTAAAGAAAATAGGTTCATGGAAGAAAAGATTTCTGACTAAATAGTAAAACATAGCAGGTTTTCCTTAAAGACATTATTTTTGTATCTTGAGTACATAAAGTTAGGAAAATGAAAAGAAAACATTAATTTAGACAAAATAACTATAGTATAAAAAATTTTAGATTGATTTATCATATAAGGATCATAAAATTTCCCTAATGGAAATCGAAGCAAAAACAATCTTGATTAAAATGGGATTAAAATATAAACCCCTTACCACTTTAGTATCATTAAAATCAAAACCTATTGAAAGATATATCAATATATATATATATATATTTATATCCTCATAACTTTAATTATATTCATATTAAAATAAATTCAAGAGAATTATATACACCACATAAAAGAAAAAAGTTGTGAATATGACATGTGTCTCATAGAAGTAAAAGTGAGATGAAAATCCATTACTTCAAGCCTTGTCTCGTATTATACATGATAAAATATCCTATATAATAATTATTAGTTTATTATAAATATATTTTTTTAGAATTATTATATATATAATATCATATATTAATTACTCATAACATATTATCACCCATTTATTAAGAATTTGTTATTAAAATCACTATTTTAGGTGATAACTACTTCATTTATCATGTATGTTTCAGTTCAAACATCTCAATCTTTGTAATTTGATCATGGTTACAACATATCCAAAATTTTAATCATGATATAAATATCATATATATTCATTATATATATATATTTATAGTCATCCACAAATGGTAGAGACAGAAAAATTAATTACACCATTCATGGAGACAGTAGGTCATACATACTCATGAACATTATTTTCACTTTTCAATGGATAAAATGAAAAAAATAAAAATAATACTAAAATTTTTAAGAATAATTATTATATAATACATAAGTTAAATATTCATTAATTCTATTATTATTACCATCCATGTATTTCAGATATGAAAATAAAATTTCATTGCTTCTTAGATGTGGTAGTCCATACAGACACACAAGCAATGTTTTCTGTAGGATACCTATTTTTCATTATAGTAATAACCATTTTATTTTTAGTATAAAACATTTTTTACCTTAATTGAAGTTACCAAGAGGGTTATATATGTTTTAGGATTCTTAGGGATGGGATTCATTTTCATAGCTCTAGTTTTCGAAGAGACTGACTGAGGCACATGGTTGGTGCATAGTTAGTGGTAACTGTGATAGTCAATCTTATGGCCCAGTAATGGGATGATAATAGTTAGTTAAAACATGAAATAGGGGCCACATAGACATGATAAACTTATATAAATCTATAAAGGAACTCATAAAGTTTACACAATTTTTTTCTAACCATGCGCATGAACCGTGCAAGGGGGAGGTTCCCTAGACAGTAGGCAGTCACAACCTACACATGGTTTATGACACCATGCAGCTTGGCTATGAGAGGTGTGGTCTCCTAGATAGTGGATACTGCACAATTAGTGCTTGGTTTGGCTAACCGTTCATGTAAACTATGAAACAATTTAAAAGGTTGAAATTATTAATTTACCCCCTTTTTATTTAAACATAATCTTCCCTTTCTTCTTCTCCTATTCACACACAATAGCCTCCACTACATGAGAGCCCTCCATATTATTCTCTATAGAATATTATCTACCTTCTCTATTGAATAATTTATTCAAGAACCATTCATTGAGTTGGAAGTCTC
Source organism: Viscum album (assembly GCA_963277665.1). NCBI lineage: Eukaryota > Viridiplantae > Streptophyta > Magnoliopsida > Santalales > Viscaceae > Viscum > Viscum album. Next base: position 127,558,995 of record OY728134.1, on the reverse strand, counting down.
TTGGTATGTATAGAACCCTATTACCTTATTTTTTCTATTTATATCTCTATATTTAGTGTTATCACTATGTGACCAAATATGTGCTATTTTTGGGGAATTTTTTTTGTTTAGAGATTTCTACCATAATATCCTAAATATGAAGTTGATACCAGATGATTATTTTTCTAATGGTCTAAGGTAGGTGATATAGTATGTTTCCTTAAATGTATATTTTTTTCATCCTATTCCATTGTGCTGCATTCCTAACTTACCACACATTTCCTTAAAAGTACATAATTCCTTATAAAATTGTCTAATCCTTGGATGAGATACTACCATAGACCCTTGAAATTTTAATATAATTATGAACTATAGTCGAACCAACAAATTAAGTTTGTTTATATATACACCATGACACTTTTACCATGCATGTATGACCAAACCTCTTCCTAAGTGGGGTTTGGATTGTCAATTTCAATTCAAATGAGTAACTTAATTAAATGAAATGTTAAATGAAATAAATGGAATGTGAATGTTAAGGCCATGTCATTTGACCCTAGTTAAAATGTGAATTAAAACCATGACTAAATGGGATAAAATTTATGGGGAAATGTTATAATACTTCACTTGGATTAAATTAAATATTAAACAAGATTATGGATTTTATTATGACCTTTATACACTATTATAGGATGTCCTACCTTATGAAATTATTGGATTCACCACCTGGATTGTAATTGAAAAAAATAGGATTATACCTGATTTATTGATGTTTTTTTCAAGATTTTATAACCCTATTGGATTTATTCATTGTAATATATTGATTAATTCCCAGATATGGCTCTGTGGACTCAAAAATTAATTTCTATGAAAGTAAAATACCTCAGATGATCTATTTTTATTCATATTGATGTATTAGGATGAAAAAACCTTGAATTATCTACTTGGCCTCGAATCAAGTCTTGCCCAAGTCTAACTAGGGATTATTTCTTGGAATAAAAAAATCATTATTATAGAAGTGCAATACTAAGGGTTCACCCTTAGATTTTACTCAATACATTATTACAAACATCACCTTCTATAACTATGAGTTGGTTCATCCTTCTAAGGTTACAGTTTACTATTACGATATTATAATTGTATGTATTGGTTATATACCTTGGTTCCTAGCTAGTGCATTTATATATATATGTATATATATGTATATATGATGACATATGTTTAGAGACATTCTGACTTAAGATGGAGTAGGTAGAGTCGGATGGAAATCCCCTTAGAACCCAAGTCATCTAGGTTTTATTTTATCTTATAGTTTTAATTTATCATCATACATGTACACCATTCACTTTATATTCATGGTCTAGATAGCATTATACACCATTGGTGGTGGCCGACCATGTTTTTATCACACTCTATGTGTGATGATGATTGTTACCCAAATAGACTTCATAGATATAGGTAGGCATAAAGGGAAGCAATCAACTATGGATTCATGATTATTCCATTCTTGGAAGGAGTAAGAGTGAAGAGGAAAAATATAGTTCTCATGATGCAATTGTAGAATTGATATTGGTCTTTCTATATATATTTTATAATGTGTATCATGTATTCTTACTGATCTATTTCCCTTGTAACTGTGTTTTGTATCACTATGACATCATTCATTTTGATGTGTCATTGGATATTTATTTGTATGTTATATTTATATAGATGATTTTATTCATTTTTTTTCAATATTATTTTACTGCTACTTATTTATCATTCACTGATGTGCCACTCTAGTTAAGATTAGATAATATCCCCACCATAACACCGTAGAACCTCACTACCAATCAGGAGCCTTTGGCATACAGGGAAGTGTACTTGAGGTAATGTTTCCAACTGGGTTTCGTTATATATGAGTGAACTAGTCTTGGGATATCAAAAAGTAGTATCAGAGGCTTATTTTATTTTCTTTGCTATTTTGGGATGGTAGAAAAGTGACTAGGACATGTCATAATTCTGTAATGAGCCTATGACTAGGAGTAGCTAACCCATGTATAGGGGAAAACCAAGTTGCCTGGTATGGGACCACTTATTTTTATTTTAGCCAATTACAGTTGTACTATGTTCACTATTGGGTTACAAACATGATTTCTTATGTTGTTATGATTTTGATTTTTAACCTTGGCCTATTATGTCAAGGAAATTTATTTCATGCATCGTTATAGGGAACTAAGGATTTATATTCCATTCATATACCATGTCATGTTTACTTTATTGCATTCATTGCCTATTACATATCACATGTTCCTTGATTACTATACATGTAATTGATAAATTTTTTATTATATGAAAAAAGATAAATAATTGGTTATATTAATTTTCTACATCAACCTAAATGTTGTTTTCCCACATAGACTTATAGTGGAACCTTAACTAACAAATTATTACCTGTTTTAGCTATGTAATTATGTTTATAAGATCTAAACATTAGTTAGATGTGATTTAATGGAAAATAATTGCAATTTATAATTCTTGTACCTCTATAAATTCGGATGGGGATCCATATAATTGAATTATCATATATGAATTCTTATATAGTGAGACCAGATAAAAAATTATTAGTTTCAAGTATATGGATAACCATTTATGAATTATAATGTTTAGGAATTTATAACATGGGATTGGTAATTCATCTAACTAGACAATGGTATGAATGTAAAAAGGAATGTTAAATATAAATTTATAAATGAAATGGGTTCCATTAAATGGGGATTCCAATTACAATTTAAAGGGAAATTTCCTATATAACTTTCAATTGAAAATTCATATAATGAAGCCTCTATTGTGAAACATAGAACCTAGACCTTTAATTGACCGGGTTAGTGGGTAGAAGAGAGTGCCACTTTTATATTTTTGAAACCTATTCAGTTATCAAAAGTTGTTTTGGGTAATGTGGTTGGCATTATAGATATATGCCTCCAAGAAGGATTCAGTTCAAACTCTAGGAGGGTGGTGGTGACCATGCTATGAAAGTGGTGGGACCAAAACCACCGGTATTACCACATATCATGCCACCTATGACGCATCCTATTGTTTTTGATTTGGGAAATGAATTTCAATACATAGAGGTTTTTATATGGATAGATAAGTTTATGTAGGTAGTTCCATGACCTATACCGACTATGTTAGTGTTGACTAAAATGTTTCAAATACATCACCCTCCTACATTTTTGGGGAAATGTGGACCCTAGGCTGCCAAATCATGGATGGAGGCTATGATTTCTATCTTTGATCACCTATATAATCCTCTAAAAATGGGATTTATGATTTCTACATATATTATTTGGTGATATTCCAAATGATGGTGTGCTTTACTCCTGTTGGAAGATCATTATCGGAGTATAGTCTAGAGTGATTTACAGACTACCTTTAAGGATTAATTTTTCATAGAGATGGTTAGAGCCAATAAGGATATATATTTTAATCATTTTGTGTAGAGAAATATGTCCATTATTAACTACAAATATTTATTTATAGACCTCCATAATTTTATCCCAGATCTTCTTGGTGATGAGTTGTCCAGAGTTTAGGGAATTGAGGATGATCTTAGGTATTCCATCGGATCATAGGTGAACATATTCTATTTAACAACTATATGTAAGATAGAAAAACTATACCTCATCTTAAAGCATAGCCTAAGGTATGATAATGGATTGGGGAAAGCTAGTTTAGAACCTAGGATGGGAAGTAGTTCAACCAGTGGTAGGAAGTATCACCTTGAGTTTTCTCATCAAGTTACTGGCAATCAGAGTAACCATATGAGTAGCCTAGTTGTATGAAACCTATATAAGAGACTAAGACATATGAAGCCCCATTGTAGTAGATACCCAGTAAAGTGCCCAGTGTGTAGAAGAGAGGGTCAAAATTATATATACTGAAGTAATTTTTCACTAGTGTCCTGTGAGAGAGGATAAGTAATGACTATAGGCTTGAGAGTAGAATCTATAACTCCATGTTAGCCAAGAAGATTTACTACCACTGGATGATTAGGGAAAGGAGGTAATCATTGATGAGGAATCCAGAAACTAAATATGTAGTGCGAGTAGAGCTGACCTACTAAGGGTAGTGAAATTATATCTCATTATCATGGTTCAAGATAGTTACACATTGTGTAGTCGACACCCGAGGTGCAGAGTGTCGGCCCTTCTACGGTATGAGGTACTATTTTAGTATCCTATACTTTAGTATTTTAATTATTTTACATGATTGATTCAAACTCAGTTATATTTGTGGATATTATGGAAATATTGGAAAAATATTTGTGAATTTATATGGAGCGATGAATCTTAATACTTCATTAGGATTATGATCAAAGAGTGTACACCAATGAAAAGAGTATCCCGTTGAGATTGTTAGTTATCGATTCTTGTGCAACCACTTCATTCTAGAGATGTCTAGATTCAATTTCATTATCAGGATGGGATGATTATGTCCCTATCTAGATCATATTGATTTTTATCACTATAAGGTGTATTTTATATAAATAGGGGTGAAAACCATGTTCAAAAAGGAGAATGGGATGTTCATGTCGATCAAGATATACTAGATCATTGTGTGATAGATATAGTGTCAAAATATATTTGAAGTATTTTTATAAATGATTTTAGAGTATTCCAAACTAATTTTCCTCTAGTGGTGGATAATTTATGGGAAATATTTCATAAAGAATTTTGTCGAATAAAACCAGGTAGATAGGTGGAGTTAACCATTGAGATTATTTCAAGAGTAGAACCAATTTATATTCCTCTATACAAGATGGATATTACTAAGATTAAAGAAATTAAGAGGTGGCTAGAGGACATGGAAAACAAAGAGCGTATCTGACCCAGTAAATCTCCTTGGGGTTCGCCTATGATTTCCACCAAGATGGACAATGGAAACCTCAGGGTATGTTTAGATTACCAGTGGATGAATCAGGTTAATGTGAAGAATCTATATCCACTTACGTGTATAAACTTTCTATTCAAAAATTTACAATGGGAAAGGATGTTCTTGAAGATTGATTTGAGATCGAGCTATAATTAGTTACGAGTTAGGTCTTCAGATATAAAATGTACAACATTATGAAGATGATATATCCTTTATGAGTATTTGGTAATCTTTTCTGGTCTCATGAACACACCAACATTATTTATGGAATTGATGAATCAAGTTTTACACCCATGCATGGACTCCTTTGTAGAAGTTATAATGGATGATATTTTATTATATTCTAAAACAATACATGATCTTTGAAAACACCTTGAAATCATATTTAATAAACTATGTGAGCACAAAATATATACTAAGATAACTAAATTACACTTTTAGAACAATAAAGTTCAATTCCTAGGTCACATAATATCAGAAGAAGGGGAATCTATGGACCCAGAGAAGGGGAGAGCTATAGTTTCTTAGGATCATCCCAATAATGTCTTTCATGTTCAATGTTTCATTAGGTTAGATGGTTACTATTTGAATTTTATCCATAATTTTTCATGCCTCATTGAACCATTTATGGGATTGACCAAGACATTTGTTATATATTAATGGTCTCAATCCTGTGAGAATAAATTTTAGGGATTGAAAGGGAGGATGATCTTAGTGCCAATCCTGATCTTGGCTAAGCTGGAAGAGGCTATATAGTTTATTGTGAGGCATTGGTCATTGGACTAGGATACATTTTAATGAAAGGGGATTGAGTTGTGGTGTGATTTCATGAACTTATTTTTTATGCAATAACAATATTGTATGGTTTTTACTTTATTTAATTACCATACTATCAAAAACAATACTTATAAATAAACACAAGACTTCCTTTATTCAATGAAACACTGAAAATGATTACATTGCAATGAGATCAAAGAACCTCACTATTCTAGAATACCTATTAAAAGACCTATTAAAATCATAGAGAGACCGACCAATACAAAAAAAATCCCAAGATAATAGTAGGGGTCCTTTGGATCCGTCACAATGAACATCAGTATAGCCAGAGCCACTACAACCGTACTGAGCATCAAAGGAATAATAAGCACCATCTTCGCCAAGTTGTTTTAAATTTAGAACACCCTAATTCGTGTTTTTATAAGTACATAAAGACAACCCAACCATTTCCTCCTTTAGGTGACTGTTTAGTCTCCAAATGCTATAATACCTTACAGTTGTTGGATATTCTGGTGGTCTAATTTAATGTATCTAGTTATAATGAGTTTTCCATGTTTTTACAGCTGCTGGCCACCTTGGGCCTAGCTGGGGACGTGCGCCGCACAGGTGGGCAGGCCAGCGCAATACCTCAGTACCCAACAACATGTTTGGAATTTCCGCCTCCCATGTACCGCTCGCCTTGCCGGGTCACCTGGTGTCTCACCGGGTTGGCAGAATGGGCGCACTTCACCTGGATGACGGCTTGCTGTGTAGAACCATCGCTGATCGAGGTGTTACCCCGCGGGATGCAATGTCATCTCGGCTAACAACGACTCCTCTCCAGCTGGGGCTTCTTCGGACGACCTCTTCTTGGAGAGGGGGGTTCTCGCCTGTGGAGGGTTCGAAAAGGCCACACCTGGGAATTCCCATTATTAGATAAATAGATATAAGGATAATGATTAAAAGTTTAAAATGGGTTTGAATCACAAACCTAGCATTTTAAAATAAATACCAAGAGAAGTATGGACTTGATATTACTTGGTTATGGTACAAAGAAACATATTTTTGAGTTTGAAATCCTACCTTGGGCAAATGAAGTTAATGAATACTATTTTATTTAATATTTTAACTATACTTAGTGAACTAAGTATTTAAATATTTCTAATGTCTTGAATGATTTTTATAAATTTTTTCATCCATGAAGATATATAAAAACAAGGTTTTAACTAATAATATGTTTTATATTTTTATAATACTAGTATAAGATGTTCTTTATGATGTACTAAACCGTGTTTTATAACATTATGTTTTAAAACTCTAGTGTTTATAAAATAAGGAAAATATTGTTTTTAGGACCTTGTTTAGTCATAATATAGAATTCATATTAATTATTTTAAGACACACACACACACACACACACATATATATATATATGTATGTTAAAACCTATTTTTATTTATAACAAGAAAAATGAACTTTTACTTTGCTAAAAAAATAGTTGAGTACCCCACCTAGCTAAGGGAAACCTTATAGGCAACCAATAAAGGCATTCATGGTCATATCACTCTCATCCCCTAAAAATGGACCAATGTTGCATGCTAAGTCACATGCACATGGGGCATAGTAATCCCTAAGTGCACATGGGCGTGCGTGTGCAAGGGAACCAGAGCGTACCGCCGTTCAGGGCGGCACGACGACAGGGGTGGGCATAGAGCACGCCCGTAGAACCCAGTATGGGGCAGTATTGAGGGGGGGGGAGGTAGTATTATGATTGAAGGATGAGATCTCCGAGCTTATAAAGAGGGGGTTTAGGCCACTTCTTTTCGATCTAGGACGATAATTTTAAGGTGAAACTCGATCCAGGCCATCCGATCGTGCCATGCGTGATCTGAGCCATCCGATCGGTTCGGTCTTTGATTCCTAGTAGCTGTGGTTTCTCCACTGCATTTTTATCAACCATATGATCTATCGAGATCTAATCAAGGCCATTCAAATCTTTTTAAAACCTTGAATCTATCGTAACCATCCTATCTACTCCTCATCAGATCTCAACCGTTCATATCTTATAATATTCATGGACGCACCTCAGCCGTTAGATATTCTCTTTGGTTAATCTCGACAATTTGTTGTTTTCCACACCTAAACGATCAACTACTTATTCTTCTTCCTCCCACGTGTGCTACACAAGTATCCATTCGAATTTTCTTTTCTTTTTATTCCACACCCGTGACCTCGGTGGCCCTCCTTTCACTCATTTTCTACAAGACCGACATGATCGGCCTTATTATAAACCGAGGAGCCTCAGTTTTCTTGCAAGTTACATTAAATAAATATATTATATATTATATATATATATATATCTTAATTTTCACCTGAACCCTACAGGTTCTCCACTCTCGAATGCCTCCATCAAGCTTCTCTGACATCCTCTCCTTCTTCAAACCAGGTAAGGGACCTAGTTTGTCTTTCCTTGTTTTGGTTTGAATATATATATATGTATGTATGTATATATATATATCAGTGTGTGTTTGTGTGTACATATATGTATACACATATACATATATAAATATGGTTGAGTATAATTCCCACTGACTTCTTCTATGATGGTTAATTTTTAGTCTTAAATGCGTTTTTAATCCTTTACCAAACAAGGTCTTGAGATATTATGTGTTTGATAAATAAATAAAGATATATATATATATATATATATATATATATTTATGTTGATGTATACATAAGTATATATACTTATATGTTTCATGAGAAAACCTTTTATATTTTATTACGCGATTTGAAATTAATGATCCCATGTTTAACTAATGTTCCTAATATGTTCAAAACATGTAAGTGTCGTTAAATTTTTTGTGTAAGACCCTTATATACACTTTTTTATATTCAGTTATATATATATATAAATATAATCATACAGTTTTAGATACACATCTATTCTTATTGATTTTAAGACCCCCAAATATTGAGTTTCATAGTTTAAGTAGTGTTTTAAAACACAAATAACTATATTTTTGTGTAAAATACTCTTATATATATAAAAACACTGTTACATGTATATACATTTGGGTTTTAATCATAAACTGTTTAAGTTTTCATAAAAACCAATTTTTGTGGACTTAATTATGATTGGGAGATGTACAATGTTCATAATATGTTGGTTGAGGAAATTCTGTGTGTACGCATTATGTTTATATAGTTTAAGACACCCTAAAACTTATTTCTCATGTAATAATATTATTATGATTTAATTTTCATTCTATTTAGAATAAACTTGAAAAATAAAAACAAGGCATATCTTGTCTAATAAAAGACACGTGACTGTTGTTTTAGCCGCCAAAGATTAGAATCAGATGACCTCTAGTGTTTTATTAAACTGATATATTTCAAACATTTTTAAAATGGTTTTATTTACAATAATAATTGAAAATTAATATTGTTTCAAAATAAGTACAAATTTTAAAGTAAATATTATCTCACCTGGTTTAAATAACAAATTAAAAATAAATATTTTTGTCAAACATGATTTATTATTTAACATAATAATTTAAATAATAATTATACTGATATAAAAATATATCTAATTTATTGTTTAGTTCCAAGATGTGATATTTATATATATACATATATACATATGTGTACTAGATTTTAATTATATGAAATTATGATAAAATTATAATTTTATATTGAGGTTATATTGAAAATTATTGTTTTAAAATATTTTAATGACATTATTTTGTAAAAGATCACTATTTTAATTATTTGGACAAATAATTAATCTATTTTATAGATATCTTTGAAAATATGATGTATACATTATTATTATATTATGATTTTTTTATTGGATTAATGTTTTATAACATTATTAACATTTTGAATATATAATAAAACTATTTTAATAGAATGATTAAAATTGTACATATATGAATGATCTAGTAAATAAAGATTAATGTTTCTTTTAATCATATATATATATATATATATATCATATTAACATTTATTTGAGGGTTTCAAAATTTCAAATATATGGTAAAAATAAGGATAATTATTATTTTGATAATACAATTTCAATTATTAATTTAATTTCAAACATTATAAGTATATAAAATAAAATATATACAGATATGTTTTATAAAAGAATTTGATAATAATAAAAACTTTTACTTTTTAAAAGTATTGATAAAATAAGTTTAATGTATTATTAGTTTTGTCTAACTATTGAATTTTTGAATGTTATTGATAATATAAAATATGATAATAATAGAGTAAGGATATAATAAAATAAGTATAATAATAAAATAGTAACAATATTATAATAGTAATAAAGGAGTAAATAGGTTAAAAAATAATCCCATAATGGGTTTTGGGTGAGTCAGTGACTGAGGGTTTTGTCACACCGCGATGAGGCGGAGAGGGAGATTTGGGCGACCATCGATAGTTTCAGTAGGCCGAGGCTGGGTGTCGCCCTGCCGGGACGCCCCGCTTTGGACTGGAGGAGCTGGGGGTCAAGGCCAAAAATCAGTCGGTGTCAAGCTCGGAGGTCCATCGCAGTCACCATTATAGTCGAAATATAGATCCAGATCTAAAGACTTTGAGCAAGTCTGTTGTTCTTCAGTCTTTGGTCTACGTGAAGTAAGTGCTTCGTTGTTGTCTTCCTCCTACTCTCATTTTTTTTTGAAGATCAATAGAATGGTTTTGATTTGTGGGAATCCATTTTCCTTTTGATAAACTTTGGTTTTGACATCGTATACTCTTTCACTGTCAATTTTTCTGTTCACCTGTAGATTATGGATCAATTATTTCTGCTGAAATGATTTGAATGGATTTTGTCGGAATATGTCATTTCCCACTGCATTTTATATTCATATGTCATTATTTTTTAAATGATGAATTTTGTCCGTAATTGATGTCTTTTAGCAATTTTTTTCCTTTATGCTTTTGCCTTAGTGTGTTTGTGTGTGACTTTGGAAAAATTGGATTTCTAAGTCTTCATTGTTCATTTTTAAGGGGGAAAACCATTTCTACTAGTTCAGTTAGAGCGAGGGTGTATGCTTTGAAGCTGTAACTACTGCATGTGACTACATTTCATGTAAGGTTTCAATTACATTTTTCTTTCCTTTCACAATAATATGTTTGTATGCTTTATATATTAAGTTTATGAATATATATATATATATATATATATATATTTATACTCATATACATAAGTATACATCCTTGCAGTTTAGTTGAAAACCCACATATACCTGGTCCAAGGGCTTTTGGATTTTGGGTTATGAGGAAATTTTTAAACATGAAGGGTTATTTTCCTCATGAAATTTATATATATTTACTTTATATATCTGATTATATATGTAATTATATATATATAACCAAATGGTTTTAAAATAACCTCTATTATGTTCGGTTACAAGACCATTAAACTTTTTGTTTCAAGGAAGAGGTAGATTTTTGTTTTAAACATAAGGAATTATATATATATATATTTATATAGTATGTATGAGCATGTATAATTATATAGTTTGTATAAATCACATTCTAGACCAATTTTGAGTCTCTCAACATTGGACATCAATGATTTATTGATATTTTCATAAACATGCATGTATCGATTGACTTTGGTGTAGGACCCTTAGGTATACGTGATTATTCATATAAATTATATGTGTGATCGAGGTTTAAATTTTTATAAATTTGTTTAAAAAATAAACCTTTTAAATTTTGTATTATGATTTAAAATTTAGGTAATTTGTTAATTAATTTGACTAAAATATCATTGTCACATGGGTGTCAATGATTTTTTGGTTTAAACCCTTTAATACAAAATGTTTATTCAGATATGTTAAAAAAATGTGTACACAGATAAACTTTGATCCTCAATTTTAATTAAAATTTTCCAAGGATTACAAAGAAAGAATAAAAAAATATTTTCATTTAAAACACTACTCTTTATATACACCCTGTTGTTTGAACAATTTACACGAACTCTAATTGTGGATATTCCAAATATTATACCTATGATGTGTTTAGAAATTGTGGAGAGTAAATGAGTATAATATTTGGGGTTTGAAACTTTTATATTCATTTGTATGAATTATATATATATATATATTAAATTGTGTTATTTATGGTTGAGTCTCATACCTTCCATTTTTAGAATTATGTATACCCTTGTTATACCAAATCATTTCAGTAATAAATATATGAGCATTATCAGTTTAATACCCTACCTGAAATATTTTATTTATCTTTATAATTGATTATGCATCTTGGTGAAATTACAATATGTATTGATTAGTAAAGTCTTATACTTTAAAGGTGATCATTTTGTGTAACAAAACTTGTATTTATTATAGTGAATTAGTTGTCATCACATATTCCGCAATCTGTTTATCATACTCACCAATCAGTGACATATCCATGCAGTTGATAGTTCTATAATTAATACTTATATGCCTGATTGACTATATAAATGTAAATGCTAATGAATTTAATTAGAACTCTTATGACCTTTTATGAAATTATGAATTAAATTATTCAAAGTGGTATGGGATACCTTGAATAATATGATATGAGAAAATTAAATATTCTAAGTGGTATGGGACATTTTGAATATATGACCCTTGTGGCTTATGAGGAATGTAATAGACTTGGTTTAATGGGTTGGGGACCAGTTAATGAAATCCCATCAATGCATTGATAGTTCTCATGAGACAATCAGGTCAGGGCACGAGTCCATTGACAGTTTAGAGTCATGACACGAGGTCTTGACAGGGCCTGATATTATACATTCCCTCAATATGTTTATGATAATTAATTAACCAAGTAGATATTCAAATAGTATAATATCCATGGTTAAGAGCCAGTATATACAAGTGTTAGAAAAAGTAAATTCTTATGGCATGACGTTTGTTTAGCACTCAGTGATTTAGTAACCAGTGTATGAAATAGACGTTATTACCTTTATGTGAAACTCTGATTATGTATTTCTCTTAGTTGTTAAATTTGTATTTTCATATTCATATGTCATACATAGTTAGAACTCCTTTTACTTATTAATCTAAATGAAAATACCTATAATTGAATCATGTTCCCTTGTAATTCTGTTAGTATGCTTTTAATTGTGCACTTTTATTATTATGATATGTTATATGTGTCATAGATTTTCTTAAGAATTTTTTTTATGGAATGTTTTAAAGAATTTTTTTCAAATATTATAATTGGTATATTGTGTTATTTTAAAACCTCTTTCTTGGAATTCGTATACTCACCATACATTTTTGAAATAAAATTTTCAGGTATCAGTTTTTGAAGAAGAAGCATGACAGAAGTAGCTAGTTTCCCAGAACCTAAACCGAATCAATCCTCTGTATGGAACATGATGTGTAAAATATCAGTGCATGGTTTTTGTAAAAACTCACACATCATGTTTCAAGGCACCAACTCCATGTATTCTGGAGTCGGGCTATCACAGTTGGTATCAGAGGATTCAGTTTAGATTACTTTGGAAAACCAGAACTGAACAAAGAAAATTTACTTAAGTATTACTAAGTATGATGTTTTCTTAGTTTTCATACGGCTAACTAATCACGCCATATGTCCCTTTTGACAGAAATATTAGAAACCATATTGGCCATGGAATTTTTAGAAGGATATTAAACTTTTGATAACCTTCATTTATCATGTCAAAATCTCTATCGTGTGTCCAATTCTCCTCGCATACTCCAACTTCATCGAGGATCTGGCTTTGATTACTTTCTAATGATGCATGCCCAACTTCCCTTTTATGCATGTAAGGGAAGGTATCATGAAGGTATATTCTGATACTTCACCTTGGCCTACAACTTCTTTTAACTATTTATCTTCTAGGAAGCAACACAAGAGGGTGATATCCAAGTAGAATACCTCTGTTAAATCATAACATATGGCCTTCGAGGTTAGGTTATCAACTTCGAAATCCTCAAGGATGAATCTACCCATTTATAATATAGACAACACGTTCAAGAAGACGTCTCCCAACTCCATACCCTTCATGATTTCCTTTTTTGGAACTTGAGGTGCCCACACATTATAAATCCAGACTGCCCATGCTGCATCTGGACCTTGAGGATCAAAGAGTTTGGAACCACTTTGGGAATCTGTTTGACAGAGAATTGGGGAAATCGCCAACACCGGTGAATCCAGTGAAGTTCTATCTTGACGGAAATTACGAAATCCGTACTCGTGTTGTTAGAGTGAGTGAGTAGTTATGTAATACTTTGGGTTTTTGAAATTTGTATAATTGAATAATGTTATGTGTTTTGTTACTTTAACCTGATTTTACAAATAAAGTATTTTTTATATGGTTATATCTTGGCTGAATAAAAAATAACTCAGGAAATTTTAGACAGAAGATATGGATTCACCAACCAATATTCTATCACTCTCTACTGAACTGTTAGAGATCGTAATTATCAAGACACACTCTGAAGAATTCCAGTCCAATTCCAACTTATGTCTGACTTGTAAACAACTTCATCAGGTGTTGAACCATCCAAACATTCTCCATATTTACCAAAGAAGCAATCTTGTCTATTACCATATAACAATTGCACAATTTTTAGCATATAGGTAAAGAGGAAAGTATCATGAAGCTATTTTTATATGTTTCACTTTGGCTAATAACTACAGAACTATTTGAAAGTTTCTAGAAGCTACTTTGGATGGTGACCATCGAGCGGCCTACCTGTTCCAGGTCCTGAGTTTTAGTGTGTATGTGGAACTCTACGACATCAATATTTTCAAGCACGATGTGGTGCGATGGAATTATAGGGATTTATTCCACTATGAAAAATTCGACCTCCACACTTATTGTGCCTCCTTATGGAAGGATGAGTGCTTTAGGAACAGGTTCGACCCTAGCTATTCACAGTGTGTCTCAGCCAAGGAAATTGAGAAGCTGAATACTACCTTAGGAATCCACCTGAGGTCGTCATCACTCTACCATCAGTGGTGTTCCCAATAAAGGGACCTCAGGAGTGATGTGTGTCAGGTGGGAAGTGTATGAATATTTTAGAATTGCGAGGACGCAATTATTTGAAGGGGGGATATTGTGATTCCCCTAAAATTATTTCTCATGTAATAATATTATTATGGTTTAATTTTCATCATATTCAGATCATACTTGCAAAATAAAAACAAGGCATATCTTATCTAATAAAAGACATGTGACTGTTGTTTTAGCTGTCAGAGTTTAAAATCAGATAACCATTAGTGTTTTATTAAACAAACACATTTCAGACATTTTTAAAATGGTTTTATTTAAAATAATAATCAAACATTAATATTGTTTCATAATAAGTACAATTTTTAAAGTAAATATTATCTCACCTGGTTTAAAGAATAATTTAAAAATAACTATTTTTGTCCAACATAATTTATTATTTAATATAATATTTTAAATAATATTTATACTAATATATAAATATAGCTAATTTTTTGTTTAGTTATAAGATGTGATATGTATATATATACATATATACATATGTATACTAGATTTTAATTATATGAAATTATGATAAAATTATAATTTTATATGGAGTTTATATTGAAAATTATTGTTTTATAATATTTTAACGACATTATTTTGTAAAATTTCACAGTTTGAAATATGCGTACAATTACTTAACCTATTATATATATATATTTTCAAAAATATGATGTATACATAATTATTTTATTATGATTTTTTTATTGGATTAATTTTTCATAACATTATTAACATTTTGAATATATAATAAAACTATTTTAAGAGAATGATTAAAATTGTACATATATGAATGATCTTGTAAGTAAAGATTAATTTTACTCTGAATCATATATATATATATATATCATATTAACATTTTTTAGGGTTTCAAAATTTCAAATATATGGTACAATTTAGGATAATTATTATTCTGATAATACATTTTCAATTGTAAATTTAATTTATAACATTATAAGTTTATAAAAAGAAAGATGAAAAGATATGTTTTATAAAACAATTTGATAATAATAACTTTTAATTTTTAAAAGTATTGACAAAATAAGTTTAATATGTTACTAGTTTTGTCAAACTTTTGACTTTTTTAAAGTTATTGATAATATAATATATGATAATAATAGAGTAAGGATATAATAAAATAAGAATAATAATATAATAGTAACAATATTATAATAGTAATAAAGGAATAAATTGGTTAAAAAGAAGAAGAATCCCATAATGGGTTTTGGGGGAGTCTGTGATTGAGGGCTTTGTCGCGTCGTGATGAGAAGGAGAGGGAGAGTCGGGCAAAAATTGATAGTTTTGGCAGGCTGAGGATGGATGTCGCACTACCGGGATGCACCGCTTCGGACCGGAGGAGCCAGGGGACAGGCTGCACATTGGTTAGTGTCAATCTTAGAGGTCCTTCACAGTCACAGCCGAAGTCGAAATCTAGATCCAGATCTGAAGACTTTGATCAAGTCTATTGTTCTTCGGTCTTTGGCATACGTGAAGTAGGTGCTTCATTGTTGTCTTCCTCCTACTCACATTTTTTAAAGATCTATAGATAGGTTTTGATTTTTGGAAATCCTCTTTCCTTTTGATAAACTCTGGTTTTGTTGTTGTATACTCATTTGTTATCAAATCTTATCTTCACCTCTAGACAATAGATCAATTATTTATGCTGAAATTATTTTAATGGATTTGGTCGGCATATGTCATTTCCCACTGTATTTTATATTCATATGTCATTGTTTTGTAGATTAATAATTTCATCCGTAATTGATGTCTTGAAGAAAATTTTCTTGCCTTTATGATTTTGCCTTGGTGTGTGTCTATGTGACATTGGAAAAATGGATTTGTAAGTCTTCATTTTGCATCTTTAATGGGGAAAAAGCATTTCTTCTAGTCCTGTGAGAGCGATGGTGTGTGATTTGATGCTGAAACTGCTGCATGTGACTACATTTCATGTAAGGTTTCAATTACATTTTGTCTTCCTTGCACAATAATATGCTTTTATACTTTATATATTTGGTTTATGAAAATATATATACGTATACTCATATACATAAGTATACATCCTTGCAGTTTAGTTGAACCCCGCATATACCCGATCTAAGGACTTATGGATTTTGGGTTATGAGGTAATTTTTAAACTTAAAGGGTAATTTTCCCCATGAAATATATATATATATATATATATATACTTTATATTTATGATTATATATGTACTTATATATATATATATAACCAAACGGTTTTAAAATAACCTATATTATGTTCAGTTACTAGACCTCTAAACTTTGAGTTTCAAGGAAGAGGTAGATTTTTGTTTTAAACATAAAGAATTACACACGCACACGCACGCAGACACACACACACACACACACACATATACATATAGTATACACGAGCATGTATAATTATATAGTTTGAATAAATCACCTTCTGGACCAATTTTGAGTCTCTCAATATTGGACTTCAATGATTTATTGACATTTTTATAAACCTGTATACGTCTATTGACTTTGATGTAAGACCCTTAGGTATACCCAATTATTCATATAAATTATATGTGTGATCGAGGTTTACATTTTCATAAATTAGTTTAATAAATAAACCTTTTCAATTTTATATTATGATTTAAAATTTTGGGACGTTGTTAATTAATGTGACTAAAATATCAAGGTCATATGGGTGTCAATGAATTTTTGGCTTAAACCCTTTAATAGATAATGTGTATTCAAATATGTGAAAAAAATGTGTACGCAGATAAACTTTGATCCCCAATTTAACTTAGAATTTTTCAAGGATTACTAAGAAAGAATAAAACATGTGTTTTCAAAAAATTGTTTTTGTTTAAAACACTACTCTATATATACACCCTGTTGTATGAACAATTTACACGAACTATAATTGTGGATATTCCAAATATTATACTTATGATGTGTTTAGTAATTGTGGAGAATACATGAGTATAATATTAGGGTTTTGAAACTTTTATATTCATTTGTATGAATTATTTATATATATATATATGTATTAAACAGTGTTAGTTATGGTTGAATCTCATAACTTCTATTTTTAGCATTATGTATACCCTTTTTATACCAAGGCATTTCAGTAATAAATGTTTGATAATCTATTAGTTTAATACCCTACCTGAAATATTTTCTTTATCTTTTCAATTGATTATGCATTGAGGTGAAATTCTATTATGTATTTATTAGTAGAGTCTTAGAATTTTAAGGTTATCATTTTTATAACAAAACTTTTATTTCTTTTAGTATATTAGTTGTCATCACATATGCCATAATTTGTTTATCATACTCACCAGTAAATGACATATCCATGTAGTTTATAGTTCTGTAATTAATACTTATATGTCTGATTCACTATATAAATGTAAATGATAATGAATTTAATTAGAACTCTTATGACATTTTATGTAATTATGAATTAAATTATTCAAAGTAGTATGGGACACCTTGAATATTATCAAATGAGAAAATTAAATATTCAAAGTGGTATGGGACATTTTGAATATACGACCCTTGTGGCGTATGAGTAATGTAATAGACTTGGTATAACGGGTTGGGGACCAGTTAATGAAATCCCCTCAATGCATCGATAGTACTCATGAGACAATCAGATCATTGATAGAGGCCATTGAAATTTTCGAGTCTTAACGTGAGGTCTTGACATGGTCTGATATTATTCATTCCCTCATTATGTTTATGATAATTAATTAACCAAGTGGATATTAGACTAGTAGAATATCCATGGTTAAGAGCCAATACTTATGAGTATCATAAAAAGTAAATTCTTATGAAATGACATTTTTTAGCACTCAGTGATTTAGTAACCAGTGTATGAAATTGAAGTTATTACCTTTATGCCCAACTCTGATTATGTATTTATCTTAGTTGTTAAATTTGTACTTGCATATTCATATGTCATTCATATTTATAATGTATTTTACTTATTACATTAAATGAGCATACCTATAATCGAATCTTGTTCCCTTGTAATTCTTTTAGTATGCTTTTAAATGGGGACTTTTATTATTATGATATGTTACATGTGTTAAAACTTTTATTAAGAAAAATGTTTCATGGAAAGTCATAAAAAATGGTTTCAAATGATATAATTGGTATATTGTGTTATTTTGAAACCCCTTACTGGGCATTCGTATGTTCACCCTACATTTTTGAAATAAAATTTTTAGGTATTAATTTTAGCAGAAGAAGCATGATAGAAGAAACTGTTTTCCCAGAACCTGAAAAAATTGATCCTCTGTATGGAACATGATGTGTAAAATATCAGTGCATGGTTTTTGTAAAAACTCACACATCATGTTTCAAGGCATCAGCTCCAGGTATTCTGGAGTTGGGCTGTCACATAGTTCATATAATTTTAAACCCACATTTATACAAGAAAAGTAGTCACCCTAGTGTATGCACTCCTATTTTTAGAAGGATGAAATAGTATTTTATATATATACATGGTAAGAACTTTTAGAGAAATAAGTTTAAATTTATTTTTTATGAATGCATGGTTTGGATGAAATAATTATTTTAACAGAGCACTAGAATCTGCTTTAATAAATGTTTTTAATCATTGAGTTATGTTTTTGTTAAATATTCCCATTTATCAGCATGCGTTTTAAATATAAATGACAATTATCTTAATTTTATAATTATGCATTTTGGAATATAAAATGTTTATATTCATAATAAGGATTTTAGAATTTTAGGGGTTATCATTTTATTTGACAAAACCTGTATTTATTTTTGTGCATTAGTTAACATCACATGTCCTATAATATACCTTCATACTTGTCATTTATTGAATTTCCAGGTAGTTGTTAGATTTTACACTTAAGTACTAGATGTACTATATATATGAAATTAAACTGTTATGAACAATTATGGATTAGGAAAGTAAATTATTCAAAGTGGTATAGGACAGATTGAATAATATGAAATGAGAAACTAAGTAATATGTAACACCTGGAATGATAAGTGATGAGCAATTTAATAAATCAAATCGGTTTGATGCACTTTGATTTAAATATATAAGGAATGAATTGGATGTAGAAAGTGTTAGGTGGGGCCTGCTATAGCCCCACAGTGAATTGGTAGGTCTCATGAGATGAACTACGGTCTTGACATGATGCCTTGACAGAATAATTATTTATGATCTTGGCACGATTCCTTGACACTGTCCATCATATGCACTTCCCTCATTATGATTATGATAATTAATTGACCAAGTGGATATTCGACTAGTAGAATATACTTTGTTAAGAGATTGTAATTATTTGTACTTATGAGTAAAAGAATAAGTAAATTCTTATGGAATAATATTTATTCAGTTCTGAAAGATTTAATCATACAATTTATGATTTACAGTTAGTAAGGAAAGAAATTAATGTTATTATTTATTCGCAACTCTGATTATGTATTAGTCTCATTTTCAAATTTGGTATTTGAACTTTCACATAGTTATTATAGTTGGAATAATTCTTGATTTATATCCTACAGACCTTATATTTTTTACAAGCATGCTTATGATTAGAACATGTTTCGTTGTAGCACTGTTAATGTTCTATGAAATGTTCACTTGTAATTTTTTGAAAAAATGTTATGTTATACTTCATGTATTATAGGTTTCCTTAAGAAAATGTTTTATGAATAATTTTAAAGGAATTTTTTCAAAAGGTTTCAATTGTAATATTATTTTATTTTAAAACCCCTTACTGGGAATTTTCATGCTCACCCTACGTTTTAATTTAAATTTTACAGGTTTAGTAGATTTGAGTTACACTATACGGTAACATCTTTGTGAAGATTCTTTTCAATTTCAGTTTTTAAGTAATTGTAATAATTGTATCTGATTCTCCTTGAAATAAACCAAAAATTTCCTATCTAGTGGATCATGATGTGTGTTTTCAACATTTATTTTTATAAAAAAAATTACACACCATGTTTTATTTAAAACTGCACCAGCTCTGGGGCAGTCCGGGGCCAGGGTGTGACAGTTGGTATCAGAGGATTGGTTTAGAAAACCCTAAAAAATTAGAGCAACATTAGAAACTTGATTATGTTTTACTAAGTAGAATTATTATTAAATTTTTTTATTGCTTCCAAAACAAGTCTTTTGTCTCTCCCCACCGAATTACTAGAACATACCATTGTCGATTCATGTTCAGAGACATACCAGCCATTTTTGAACCAATGTCTAACCTGTAAATGCCTTTATCAAGTGTCTAACAACCCAAATATCCTTTGAATTTATCAAGGACCAAGTCAAGTTTACTTCCTCATGTCTCAATCAAAACTTTCTTTTTTATTCACACAAAGGAAGGTACTACGAAGGACTCTTCTTGTGTTTCACCCTATCTGAGGGTTATCTGGCCCTAGAGAAGTTTCGGGAAGCTGCAGAAGCAGGTGACCCTCATGCAGCCTATATGTTCAAGGTCTTGAGTATTAGTAGGTATGGGAGGCTTTATAACATCTGGTTTTAGAAAACAATGTCATTTGATTGGTCTATCGGAACCACGTTCATTCTGATATCTCTGAACTCTATACCTCCCGTTCCACCCTTTCGAGGACCCACTGCTGCCCGCATGAGTTTGACTCGGGTTATGAGAGGTGTATTAGGGAAACTGAAATTGAGGATTTTAAGAATGTCTTGGGGATCAATCTATCCAAAATAACCTACCAAGAAAGTCTTCTACGATGGTGGACCTTATAAAGGGGGACCTCAGAAGTGATGTGTGTCTAGTTTTACTGGTGTTTGTGTACGAGAGTTTTAGAATTATAAGGAAAATTTTTTTGTAGGGGGGAATAATGTGACTCCCTGAACATATTTTTTATGTAATAGAACTATTTTATGGTTTTTAATTCATTTAATTTCTATACTATCAAAAACGATACTACTAAATCAACACAATACATCCTTTATTCAATGAAACACTAAAAATTATTACATTATAACGAGACTAAATAACCTCACTACCCTAGAATACCTATTAAAAGACCTATTAAAATCAAAGGGATACCACCCAATAAAATGAAAAGACCAATATAATAGTAGGGGTCCTTCAGATCTGTCACAATGAATATGAGTATAGATAGAGCCACCACAACCGTATTGAGCATCAGAGGAATGATAAGCACTATTATCACCAAGTTGTCTTGAATTTGGAACACCCTAATTCATGTTTTTATAAGTACATAAAGACAACCTGACCATTGAGTCTCAAACGAATATAAGACCTTATATCCATTGGATATTCTAGTGGTTTAATTTAAAGTGTCTTGGTATAATGATTTTTCCATGTGTTTAAAGTGTTCATTGAAGTTATTACTATAAACAAGTTTTTAAACTCTTTTTATATATTAGATTAATAATTATTTAAAGTTTGAAATGGGTTTTAATCAAAACCCTTTTGTTTAAAAGAAATACCAAGAAAATTATGTAATTGATACAACTGGGTTTTGGTACAAAGAAACAAATTTTTGTGTTTGAAATCATACCTTGGGAAAATGAAGTTAATGACTGTTGTTGTATTTAATATTTTATCTATACTCAGTGAATTAAGTATTTAAATATTTCAAATGTCTTGAAAAACTTTAATAAATGTTTTCATCCTTGAATATATATAAGAACATGGTGTTAACTAAAAATATGTTTTGAATATTTATAATACTAGTATGAGATGTTATTTATGATGTATTAAACTTTGTTTTATAATTTCATGTTTTAAAACTCTATTGTTTATAAAATAAGGAAAATATTGGTTTTAGGACCTTTTTTAGTAATAATTAAGAATTCAAATTCATTGTTTGTAGACAACTATATATATGTAAATTAAAATTTATTTTTACATTTAATAAAAAAAATGAACTTTTACTTTGCTAAAAAAATAGGTGAGTACCCCACCTAGCCAAGGAAAACCTTCTAAGAAGCCACTCAAGGCCCTGGTGGGAATCTCACTCTTATCCCTTGGCAATGTCCTAGGGACGTGTGCTATGTCACATGCACAGGTGGCATAATAAGCCCTAAGTGCGCACATGCGTGTGTGTGTGTAAGGGAACTGGAGCGCGCCACCGTGCGGGGTGATAGGGTGGGCGCAGAGCGCGCTCGAAGAACCTACTATGGGGAAGTACTAAGGGGGGGGGGAGAGTATTTTTTTGCAAAGGATGAGAGCTTCGATCTTATGAATTCAGGGTTTATGCCACTTCGTTTTGATTTGGGTTGGGAATTTTTATGCAAAATTCGATCCAGGTCATCCGATCACGCCACACACGATCTGAGCCATCCGATCGATTCAGTCATCAATTCCGAATATTTGTGGTTTCTCCACTGCATTTTTATCAACTTTCTGATCCATTGGGATCTAATCAAGGCCATTCAAATCTTTTTAAAACCCCAAATCTTCATATCTATCCGATCTACTCCCCATCAGATCTCAACCGTTCATATCCTATAAAATTTATAGACACACATCATCCATTGGATATTCTATTCAGTTAATCTCGATTGTATCTTGTTTTCCACACCTAAAAGATCAAATTCTTCTTCATCTTCCTCCCGTGTGCACTGAACCATTAGCCATGCTACGATTCTTTTATTTTTATTCCACACTTGTGACCTCGGTGGCCCTCATTTCACTCGTTTTCCACAAGACCAACATGGTCGGCCTTATTATAAACTGAGGAGCCATGGTTTTCTTGAAATTTCTATTAAATAAATTTATTATATATAATTTAAAAATATATCTCAATTTTCACCTGAACCCTATGGGTTCTCCACTCTCCAACGCCTCCATCAAGCTTCTCTGACTTCCTCTCCTTCTTCAAACCAGTTAAGGGACCTAGTTTTTCTTACCTTGTTTCAGTTTGGATATATATATATATATATATGTGTAAATATATGTATACACATATTCATATATAAATACAATTGAGTATAAGACCCGTTGACTTATTCTATGATGGTGAATTTTTAGTCTTAATTAATTCTTTACCAAACATGGAATTGAGATTTTATGTGTTTGATATATATATATATATGTGTTTGTGTGTTTGTGTGTGTGTGTTTGTTTTGATGTATACATAATTATATATATGTATTTGTTTCATGATAAAACCTTTTATATTTTATGACGTGATTTGAAATTAATGAACCCTTGTTTAACTAATGATCCAAATATGTTCAAAACAAGTAACTGTCATTAAATGTTTGGTGTAAGACCCTTATATATAGTTTTTATATTCTGTTAATATATATATATATATAATCATTAAATTTTTGATAAAACTCTATTATTCTTGATTTAAAGACTCCTAAATATTGAGTTTCAAAGTTTAAGTAGTGTTTTCAAATGTAAAGAATTATATTTTTTGGGTACAAAACTCTTATATATATATATATACTGTTACATGTATATACCTTTGGGTTTTAATCATAAACTGATTAAGTTTTCATAAAAACCAATTTTTGGTGATTTAATTATGTTTGTGAGATCTAAAATGTTCATAATGTGCTGTTTGAGGAAATTCCCTATGTACACCTTGTGTTTATATAGTTCATATAATTTTAAACCCACATTTATACAAGAACAATAGTTACCCTAGTTTATGCACTCCTATTTTTAGATGAATAAAATAGTATTTTATACATATACATGGTAATCACATGTAGATAAATATGTTTAAATTTATTTTTTAGAAATGCATTCTTCGCATGAAATAATTATTTTTCTAGAACACTTAAATTTTCCGCAATAAATGTTTTTAGTCATTGAGTTTTGTTATTGATAAATATGCCCATTTATCATCTTGTGTTTTAAATATAAATGAAAATTATCTTAATTTTATAATTACGAATTTTGGAATATAAAATGTTTACTTTCATAATAAGGATTTTAGAATTTTAGGGGTAATCATTTTATGTGAAAAAACCTGTATTTCTTTTTGTGCATTAGTTAACATCACATGTCTTATAATATGCCTACCATACTCTTTATTTATTAAATTTCAATGCAGTTTTTAGTTTTGACACTTAAGTACTTGATGCACTATATATATGAAATTAAATTTTTATGACCAATTATGGATTAAGAAACTAAATTATTCAAAGTAGTATGGGACACATTGAATAATATGAAATGAGAAACCAAGTAATATGTGAAACCTAAAATGATATGTGATGAGTAATTTAACAAATCAAAGTGGTTTGTTGCACTTTTATTTAATGATATGAGGAATTCATTGGATGTAGAAAGTGTCAGGTGGGGCCCCCTATAGCCCCTAGGTGCATCGGTAGGTCTCATAAGATAAACAATGGTCATTACATGAGGCCTTGAGAAAATGATTATTTATGGTCTTGGCATGAGGCCTAGACAGAGAGTTTGTGGTCTTGGCATAAGGCCTTGACGTAGTTCGGCATATGCACTTCCCTCATTATGATTACGATAATTAACTAACCATGTGGATATTCGACCAGTAGAATATAATTGGTTAAGAGATTGTACTTATTTGTAATTATGAGTAAGAGATGAAGTAAATGATTATGGCATAATGTTTATTCATCAATCAGAGATTTAATCAGCCAATTTATGATTTACAGTTAGTAAATAAAGAAATTAATGTTATTATTTTATGCACAACTCTGAATATTTATTTGTCTCATTTGAAAATTATGTACTTTCAATTTCACATAGTTTTTATAGTTGGAATAATTGTTTCATTATATGATACACACCTTATATTTTGTACAAGCATGATTACGATTGAAACATGATTCGTTGTAACTATATTAATGTTCCTTGAGATGTTCACTTGTAATTTTTAGACAAAATGTTATGTTATGCTTCATGTATTGCAACTTTCCTTAAGAAAATGTTTTATGAATAATTTTAAAAGAATGTTTTCAAAAGGTTTTAGTTGTAATATTATTTTATTTTAAAACCCCTTACATGGCATTCACACGCTCACCCTACGTTTTAATTTAAATTTTACAGGTTTAGAAATTCGAGTTACATTATACGGTGGTAGCATTGTGTAGATTCTTTTCTCTTTCAGTTTTGAAGGAATTGTAATAATTGTATCTGATTTTATAGGACCAAAACCATAAAGATATCTCTAGTGGAACATGATGTGTGTTTTCATCATTTATTTTTATAAAAAAATTACAAACCACGTTTTTAACCACACCGGCTCCGAGGAAGTCTGGGGCTGGGGTGTGACATGTGGTGTAAATGTCTCTATAGTTGAGGCCTCATGAGCCTGATTACCCAATTAATTATCTTGATCTTGCTATTGCTGTTTATTCCTTACATTTTGGAAGTAATTATTTGTTGGGGGAGTGGTTCGTAGTATAAAAAGGCCATAAAATCCTAAAAACATGTTCAATTAGTTTGATTTGAACCTTATATAATGAATATGGGTTCAATACCTTAATTATTTTGATTTTTATCTTACTTATATTGCTTAAAAAGACAATAGAGTGGATGATTCTCAAATCTAAAAGAATCATATATAAGATGTTCAGTAAGCTAGTAGTGAGTAGTAGTTGATGGACCTTATTTATGAGATGAATCTAGTGGTTTAAGAGTATAATGGTTTAATTATATTATGGATTTAGTAGTGAACTCATCACTTTTAGATTGAGTGAATATGATACAATATTCAGATCCCAAAGGATTGGTCCTAAGGGAAATGTTTTAGTCGAGGACCCACCTCATGGTTAGGTCGTTGTTGAGGATGAGATATTGTGTATTAAAAGATATGTTTAGGTACCTATAGACATGTGAGAGGATCTAATGCTAGTATCACATTCCTCTAAATGCGTAGTTCACAAAAAAATTTACTAATATGTATAGAGACTTATGCCACTAGTATTGGTGGTCTGGTTTAAAGAAGTAGATAACAAGTTTTGTTACTTGGTGTTCCACCTGTCAGTAGGTGAAGGTGGAACACTAGTGGCTTGTTGTCATCCCACGACTATTTCCCATTCTAAAGTGGAGATTAGATAATGTCACTATGGATTTCGTGATGGGATTACTTAAACCTCTTTAGGTAGTGATGCAGTATGATTGATCTTCGATAGACTGATTTTTTTATAATTTCTTGCTTATTAAGAGACCTTGTTAGCAAATAAACATGGAAGGATATATTTTAGAGAGATTATATGAATTCATGGAATTCTACAAACCATTATATATGATAGGTATGCTTGGTTAACTTATCAGTTCTTGAAAGGGTTATAGAGGGATCTTATCTAATAAGTTCTTTTGAGTACAACATACCACCCTCAGATGATTGGTCAATTTGAACATAATATACAAGTGTTAGTGGACATGATATGGTTATGTGTCCTTGAATTTGGACATTCTTGGGAGAAAAATTTACCTCTAGTTTAATTTTCTTATTATAAAAGTTTTTAAGAGATAATATAGATGGATTCTTAGGAGGCCCTATATGGTTGGATATTTAAATCATCTCTATGCTGGTTGGAGGGAGGGGAGGTAGTGCTTATTGGACACATCCCATTCAAGAGACATCGGAGTAGGTACAGTTTACCAAAAAACATATGATTATTGGTAAATGTTAGAAAATATATTATGAAAATCATTATCACTGAACATTAGTGTCTGAGGTGGAAGATTATGTATTCTTATATGTTTCTCCAATATTTTTTCATCGATGGATACATAGATAAGGAAATTTAAAAACTAGGTTCATTGGACCCTTTGTAATTTTGGAGAGAGTTAGGATAGTAGCCTATCATATCACCCTTCCTCAGAGGTACAATTCCATGAATGATGTATTCCATGTTTCTTAGCATTTCCAGTGTCACTCCAAACCATCTCATGCTCTTGATAGGGATGATATTGAGTGAGATACACATTCGTCTTTTGAGAAGTATCCTATTAATATAATTTATCATAACAAAAATTATCTTTGATGAAGGTTAGTACCATTAGTATTGGTTATATAGAAGAACAACCAAATATAGGATGAGACCAGGGATTGAGAGGCTAATATATGTGCTCAATGGATAGAATTATTCTTCGATGCAGATCAACTACCCTTAGGGAAACATAGGGAAATTTTATTTTAAGGAAGTATGTTTGTAAGATCCTAATTTTTTTGTGTGGTAAAAACCCTTTTAGTTTAGGTCTAAACCATCTTTTTAACTTAATTAATGTTCCCAAGAGGGACATATAGGTTTTGGCAGTGTTCAGTTTGGGTTTAAATCCTAGATATATCGTTTTTGAAGAAATATATTGAGGCACATGGTTGGAATACTATTTTTGGTAACCATGAATCCCAACCATGTCACCTAGTAAAGAGTGGGGCACAGTTAGGGAAACTATGCAATAGGGTAAACATGAACATGTGAAATATATAAAAAAATATAGTGGAAATCACATGGTTTACAAATGGTTTTTCTAAACATGACCATTAACCATTATAGGGTAAGGTTACTTGTATTTTATTCATTAATGAACTATGATGAGTTTTTCTAACCATGTGGCTTGACTATGTGAGGTGTGGCTTCCAAGAGAGTGGATGTCGTATAGTTGGTGCATGTTCTGGTCATCCATGTGGCCATACTGTGCGCCCCTTTAAAATGGGTGAAATTACTATTTCCCCTATTTTATTTATAACTAATACTCCATTTCTTCTTATCCCATTCATGCAAAATAACATATAACATATGATATCCCTCAATATTATCTCCATTGTATTTGAGCTACCTCCTCCATCTGAGCACTGATTCAAGCATTGTTCATTATGTTGGAAGCCTATTGGAAAGTCTACCACTCCATTATCCTGTACTATCTATTTCTATCACTATATTTGGAGTTATATACTTTTTACCCAATATTACCTATTTTATTTCATTTTTATAATTTATCAATTTCTCACATTAAAGATGGAATATGAAGCTGATAATGGATGAGGAGTCATCTACCGGTCTAATGTAGGTGGTTTAACACTTTTTTCTAAATGTCTAGTTTTTTTATCATAATCTATTATTCCACGTGTTGTAATTCCCATTAATTTCATTTAATGTGTTTAATTCATTATTAAATTGTTTAAGCTTTGACCTATATACTCCCATACACCCTTAACATTGTTGGAGGTTGATGTCCTCAACTCAAACCACACCTTTAGGTGTGTTTATATATGTTCTTTGATACTTTTACCATGCCTGTATGACCAAACCACCTCTTAAGGTGGGTTTGGATTATCAAATTTAATTCAATTGAGTTAAAAAAATTAATTAAAATTTTAAAATAAATAAAGTGAACATGAATGGAAAGACCATGTCACTTTACCCTTGTTAAATTATGAATTACACCCATTACTAAATAAGATTAAATGAAAGGTGAAATGGTACAATAATTTACTTAGATTAAATGAAAGATTATTCATTATTATGTAATTTATTATGTCTGTTATATACTTTTATATCATGGTCTACCTTAGTAAAAACTTTGATTCCCCACTTGGGTTTTCCTTGACTAGCCAGAGGATGCCATCCAATTCATTGATGTGTTTTCCTCTTATATTTGGTCATTTTATTACACTGATGACTTTATAATCATGGATCCATGGACTCATACATTATGTTCCACATAAATTTGAATTCATTGGAATATATCCATGGATTTATATTTATTTCTTAGGATGCATACCACCTCAGATTATCAAATTGGGATCTAATAAATTTTAGCCTGAGGCTATCTGATAATTATTACTAGTGCTCGATAGATTTATTATTATAGAAGTACAATTATGATAGTTCACCACTTGATTTATCTCAACCCCCTGTTACCAATCTCACCACTGATTTAAGTGAGTTTGTTCAACCTTCTAAGGTGATGGCTTAAACTTATGATATTATACTAGATGCCTTGGTTATATAACTTGGGTCCTAGCCAGTATTTAATATATATATATAAATGTATGTACGTATGTATGTATGATGAAACATGTTTAGATACATTTTTTCTTAAGTTGAAGTATGAAGAGTCGAATGGGTATCCCCTCAAAACTTGATCCGAATGGGGCTCAGTTTATTTTATAGCATTTGTTTATCATTATACATACACTTTTTATTTTATATTCACGGGTTGGATAGTATTATACACCATCAGTGGTGGACTATTATGTTTTACTCACATCCTATTTGGCCACCAATTTTTTACAATACAGACTTCATGGATTCTTGTAGGGACAAAGGGATGTTCTAATCTATGGATTCTTGATTATTATGTTCTAGGTAGGAGTAAAAAAATAGAGGACTGAGCTAGTGCTCATGATTCTAGTGGATATTAGGATTTGGTTTTTTTATATTTTCGCATAGAATGTATTATGTATACCTACTATAAGATTTCCCTTATAACTATGTTGTATATCATCATGAATCGTCTTTTGTATATGAAACTAGATATTTTTTATATATTTATCTAGATTATTTACTTTCACTATTTTTCATGATTATGTTTTCTATTATTATTTATAATTCACCACTGTTCAACTTTGATTAAGAGGGTATATTGTCCCTACCAAAACACTGTAGACCCTCACTACTAGTGGGAAGCCTCTGGCATATGGGGAGGAATTGTTGAGGCTATGTTTTCAACCGGTCTTAGTTATTGAGGAGTAAACTGAGCTTGGGATTGCACATTATTATATTCCAAAATATTGGAATCTAAGTATGCAGATATTATATTAAAATTCGAAAAGAATAATTATTTCATAAATATCATATATAAACCATAAATACATAATAATAAAAATCCTTGAAAGATGGTTCTGGAAAATGAATTGTATTGCTATGTGGAGATGATAAGTCGTACATACACACAAGCGATACTTTTGCTTACCATTTGAGAGAAAAGAGGGTGAATAAAGGTGGTTTAGTAATCATAATACAATTTCAGTATATTAAATATATTGAAGTTATTAATTTATTAATATCATTATATATTTAGAGAAGGTAGAAGAAGAAACAAATTGACAAAGGTCGGGTAAGATGATTACCTCTTCTCTGGGAGGCCCCCTTTAGATCCCTTATTAAAGACCCTTGGAATAGAATTTTAAGAATACCAAAACCTATAATTCATGGATAAAGAAGTTGAAAAGATGATTTGGGAGGGTTTTTTCAAGATATATAGTTCAATTTGGTGTAAAGAAGAGAAATTAGGGGTTCCCTTTTATTAGTGAGGTGATGAGAACTCTTGGAATTTATTTAAAGACTGAAATATAATAAAAGAATTATCAAGAAAAACTATTCAAAAATAGATATATATTCTACGATAAGGTAGTGTGGTTGAAATACCATTAACAAATAATATTTGAATAGGTTTAAGAGGTGTTTTAAACCTTATCCTTTAGTTTAACCCCATAGTTAAACTATTTTAACCTTAATCGAGATAACAATGTTTTCACTCTTAAAGGGTTTTAATTTTACTTATAAGTTTAAAAATTGGATAATAATTCGAAAAGGAATGATAATGTAGACCATTTATCATACTACTTGTACTATTTCATCATTTTTTATGTTTTTAAATAATTTAATAAAATATTACTTTTCAAAAATTATCATTAATGTCATTTTTGACAATATTCACATAATTCGACTTTGAACATAACATTTCAGAAATGCAATTAGAAATAAAAACATTTTAGACTTCTATAATATGTTAAAGTAATATAAAAAACTAGACGAAACAAATTATTCATCCAAATATTAATAATTTTATTATTTTTAAAATCATATATTTTATTTTTCTATTAATTGAATAAAACACTGTGTCACTATTTCATAAGAATTTAGGGTAATTATTCAATAAATAAAAATTAAAAATAAATTAATATGATAAATAAAATTAATTTATTTTTCAATCAAACATTTATAACCAAACATAACCTCTTTTTTACCGTTATTACAAAATATTTGAGTTATTAAAGTTAAGAGTGTGACATTTTGACTTTATCTTTTACTTAAATTAATATAAAGGACATAATATAAGAAATATAGAACCAAGTGGTCATATATTCAATAATTGGATAGAAATGGATGAACTACACCCATCAAATTGGATAAATACTTGTTTTGGATAAATTTTAATTCCTTATCCCAAATTTTATCCTTATTTTACCCATTTCACCCTTCCCAAGGCGAAAAAAATTCCCATTGTTACTACCCATATTTTTCAAAAATAAAGGGAACTATTTACAAAATTTGAAAATTTTGATTAAAAATATAGAATAAAATCTTCAAAATTCAATTTCTAGAAGTGGTATAAATTATTTTAACAAAAAAACATTAAATGCAACGAAAAATATTTTTTTTTAGAAAAATGCCTTTTTAAGTATAATTTGTTTATACCAAATTAAACTATAAAATAATTCCATGAACTTAATTAAATTATTAATAATATAAGAGAACTAATTTTACTTCAAAACCCTTTAAAATTTTGAAAATTTGTAAATTCTTGAAACAAAAATATTGTTTTCAATAAAAATTAGTATTTTTTAATATTCATAAAAAAAATTCCAAAAATTATTTAAAATTAAATATCATTAAATTTTGACATTTTGATTTCAAAAATGAATTTCATTTTATCAAATGAATATTTTAAAAGTAAAAATATTAAGTATAAAATTTTCTCACAAAAATCAATAAAAATCATTTTTAAAGGAAATAAATTTTTGAAGCATAATATGTATTTACTAAAAAAATGAATACTTAATTTATAAGTAATAATAAAAAAATTTATTTAGTAGGAACTTATTTTATATGTTTTTAATAATGGGGTTATTCCTATTGATACCCACCAATTCAATGACTAGGTTCTAATAGCCATATTTAGATTATAATATTTTGGGATCTGTTTAAGCTTGGTGTTGCATGTTATATTTAATATAAATTAAAATGTACTTATTTTCAAAATATCATAGTGTTACAAGATTTTTTTAAACTGATTATATTAAATTAACTTGATATGGATTTACATGTTTGGCATTGAGTAGTACAATGGGGGACCTTGTGTGTGTGTGCATGAATTAGACAAAGTGTATATCATCTAAGGGACTGAGTGAACCTTTGAGAGGATGATTGATTGAGTTTCTAAAAAGGATTTACAAGATACCATGTGGGACCTTACGACGAAGACCATGTGAGATTATAAAACTATGACTATGGGACTAAGCGAGCTCTTGGAATTTTGGGCCCAAGGAAGACTGAGAGAGATTCTCAACTTGTTTATCATTATTATAAAGGTAGAAAACATTTTTTAGAATAATCCACACTAAAAAAATATATTTTATCCCATATTACTATTTCTTATTCCTAGTTGATTTATATGATTAAATAAATTCTGTTTGTGCCTTTCATGATTGAGTTGTCATGTTTTATTCTTATTTCTATTTACTTGTTTATGTGATGGTGATTATGCTTATACACTTGTTTAATCCCTTTTTGGGTGTTTTGATCATGATTATGATTTGTGGATTTATCCTTTTATTTGTCCTTGTTATTCATGTTTTGAAATATGAATTGTTCTGAAATAACAAAAGGGATTTAAAAAGGTAAAATGCTTTCAAGAGATATTGTTTTAAAAAGTGAAATTTGTTTTTAAAATTAGTTTCAAATTTGATTTATTGGTTTGCTTAGTTTAAATAATTATATAGATTCAAATTAGTATCCTATTGGTATTTAGGAATCACACCCTCCACATGCATTTGGGTGTATATATATATTTTTATAGGATGCAAGTAAAGGAATGTGCACTATGCATTTTTAGGGTTCTTCATGATTAAAATAATATAAGGTTTTTTATGATAGAGGTGATGTGTTCTCATAGGGTTTATCTCATGATGATATTTTTTTGATATTTCGGATTAATTAGGATGTTCTGTATTTCCCATTTGGGTATTGATACTGGGGTTTAGTTTTGAGATTTTGTTGATGGATATCATTCATATTTATTGTGTATGATTTTTTATATATGATGGTGTAATGATGCATGTGATATCAGCCTTTATTCATTACAGCATTTATATTATTGTATATTAGTATCTATTGATACTATTTATTTATTTTGTGAGTTTTTCCAATTCATGGATGGGAAATTATAGTTTTATAAGTGAGATAACATTCCCTAAAGCTTATTTTTGATAACCTGGTGCTTTTCACCGGCCCATGGAAATCAAGAATGCTCTTCAGGCCATGTGACATGTTGGATCAGGTGACAAGTTAAGTTGACTCTGGCTAGTTCACTATAGTTACATTCGAGATGAAGTTAAATAAATAGACTAACCTTATATTATAGTAATGGTAAGTGTGACACATATCCAACCCAACTGTATCCATCTAAGAGATAAAGTATTAAATGAAATAAAATTTTACAGTCCTTTGTCTCACAAACTTACCTTGACTTAAGGCCGGTATATTATTTCTATATATCAATCTTGCATATATCCTTAACAAAGAACAAGTTTAAAAAGGTAATGGGTTGATTAAATGTTTTTATTATTCTCTAAAATGTTTGGAAGTTATGATTTACATAATTCACTACCATAAAATGTTTAAGTGAGTTCAATTATTATGATATTAGTATGGGATTTTATAAATTATCATGAATTGATAGTTAAGGAAAAATTGGAGTTAAAAAATTGAAAAACAAATTGACGAACTAATTGTTTTCATTAATTAAATAAAACTATAGGGAGATAAAAATACTTGGATACTCTCTCTAATTGATTAAAAAACCATATGAGGACATAATATTTACATACCAATACAATATGAATTCTATCAACTCTTGAAATCAGATAAGTGAATTCTTTGAGTCCCCAACAACCTGATGAAATCCAACCTAAGTTGTGGTGTATTTCTCCTCCTTTGACATTAGATCATGGGACCTAATAAAGGTATTATAACCCACATTATTATCTTCCTTACAAATCCTCTCATGAAATTTTTTATATTCCTTAATTTCATCTAGCCACTCGTTTTCCATGGATACCCCTTTTATAGTAAATTTTTAATTTTTAGCTATTATCACAATATTTCAAGGTAGATCTCAAAGTTAAATGGCCCTAATCTCTACAAGTTGAATAAAATTATTTGACCTTGTAAGATTAAGTTGATCTTTCTTGCTTTACTCCATCTCACAAAAAATTTATATATGAATTAATGGATGTCTCTAGAATTGAATCCTTCATACCCTAGAGTGATGAAATTGAAAATGATATTTGGTAATTAATAATTTAATTCTCCCACAAGAATCTCATGGATTAATACCCAAATTTATTTTCACACAAACACCCACATATATCATTAGAGCATGAGAAAACCTAGGTTTGAACGAGTTCGCACTGGGTAGATATGAATTTAAGATATAACCAAGTCACTTAATGTGAACATGATCTAATAATGTTATATTCTCTCTAATTACTTTGACACTAGGTTGGTAGCCTTTTATTCTTGGGGATCCTCAACTTCTAGTAATATTTTTATCAATGATCATAAGAAATATAGGCATAAAACAACAGTTACATTAATTAAAGATAAACAATGTTGTTGTCTATCTCCACAATAGGGTGTGTTAATCTATTCTATTTCCAATACTCCACCGGAAGGCTCGATTGGAATACCCAATTTTATTTCTTCCTTATTGATTTTCTAGAGGGAAACCATCATTATCTCTTTCGCCAATCCATCTACTATATCATTCGATGCACCTTATCTCAATGAAACTCTTATAGAACCCTAATCTAATTCACCTAGTGATCCAGAAACGTCTGCATGTATCCTTGAGTCTTTGTTAGTAGTGAGACCAATTAATAAGGATGTATAATGATCTAGTATATACAACTTCAATATATCCCTAACACTTTATATAATCTCTATAAGTCTCATGTCTTCTTTTGGAACTTTTTTTTAAAGAAGGTATGATTCCTTACAATCTGTGATTGATAAATCTAAATGAAATACCAAAGAGTATTTCTTCTTGATTGGAAGAGATATTCATCAAATATACCTTGAAATTTTCATCAGTTGAAACCAAAGGATCTAATTCAGCCTTGAGATATTCCACTGCTAATGATTACTTATTGATGAATTAAACATCAATATAAAAAACCAAGTCTTTATCAGTGGTAATAATAGTTTAATATTGAGACCATAGTATTTAATTTATTATAGTTATGGAATTTATCTCAAAATTATAGAGAATTTTAGTGTCTTAGAACTCCCAACGATCTTCGTATTCAATGATTAATTCATAAGGCATTGAAATTAGAATAGAAAAATTCTAATATCTAAAAAAAATAATCTATGACCTCAATATCTATCTTAATGAGGTGGGGTTAATTACTCAAGGGGACACATTCCTCTAACTCATCATCCATGTTTTCCTCATAAGGACCCCTATATGAGAAATCTATTTCATTAATTTAAAGGAATTGGTTATTTCCATTGGAATGAGAATGAAATGGAGATGTTTTAGGAACAACCTCTTTCATCAGTGAAATTTTTTTAGATAATATTTCAAACTTCACCATATCCTAATTAGTGATTTAGGGATATCTAGTCCCACCTCTAGGATATAATTTCCCCAAATTGGGAAGGTATATAGCAGGTCCTGCATTTCTTCCTCCAAAATTATCCTTTGAACCAATGAAGGTTCTTCTTCCTATAGGGTGGATGACCCTGTAAATTTTCCAATCAATGTTTCACCCTCATCCTATTGAGGATATTCTATTGGTTTCTATACCAAACCCATCAATTATAATAAGAACAAAGTTGAATATGTCAAAATTAGTTTTAAAATTAATGAAAATCATTTTAGAAGATATTCTATATACATATTCAAGGTCGAAGGATTTATTAAACTCTTTATAAATATATTGATTGAATATCCATTAAATATTCAACTTTATATCATTTGTCACACAAATTTGGTTATTGTAAAATTTTCAACAACAACGTGCACCAGTACTTCCAGCTCACTGATGTAGAGACCGACTTCTATTGGATTATTTTCAAGAATGATTCTATAAATTTAGGTCACATTACCTATTTGTGGGATCCGTACACTTCCTTGGAGAACAACCCAAATGCCCTTAAACTTCATAGAAATTGGTTTGATGCCCTAAAAATGGAAGTCCATGACATATACATAACTTGGAGAATCAGTTTCAGTCCCTTTCTCAAGACAAGAAGATGTTTGATCCCCTTAATCTTCAGCAACTTACTCATCCTGTAACCTTCCGGTTGGGTTCTATCTTTCTTCTTACATATTTATCACATTTTTTAAGGATAAATATGTGTTGAATAACCATTAATGAGTAGTTGAGAGGAAGAAGTGCATTTCTGACCCAAATGACCAGAATCTCCTTCCTTGTCCATTCTCTTTTAAGGATTCTTTATAGTGACCCATAATTTTTTACATAGATATTACATACTAATATATTAATATTCATTATATAATATAATGATACCAACTATAATCATTTAGGTGTAGTGCCTTTGGAAACTCTAACACATAAAGAATTAGTTCATTGATGAGATATATCTTCTCCAACTATGATCTTAATATATAGTTCCCATCTTATACATATCGTACATAAAAAATTTCTTTATAACCTATGGAATGAAACATAATAAAGGGTGATATCAGATGCTCATTAAGGGTAAATAAGAAATATATCAATAATCACATAAGAATAAAATGAGAATAAGGGTATGAGATTAAAATTTGAAAACTATACACTTAATATCAAAAATTATAAAATTGATCCATGGTATAAACCTTGGTTGTTCACAAGATATGAATCATAAATAAATCAAAGAACATGAGCCAAAATATCATAAAATTTTCATAATAAATAGATTGTGACATGAAAATAAGCATAAAAAAACTTATTTCAAGGTTACCCACCATGAAATTTATAACATGATAGGATTGGGTTAACCACTCGTGTACCAGCTTCATGATTGGGATAACCTCCCATGTACCCTCTTTGGTGTTTGGGATAGCCTCTTTAATACCCTTTAAGCTCATATAAAATTAATCATTTCCCAATGAAATGGACATAGATATAGATCAAACCTATCAAAAAATGAAAATTATACATATGTGTGCCAAAAGAACACAAAACATTCATCATATCAAAACCCATGAAATGAAATGGATTTCATAAACATTTCATCACATCAGAACTCATGGAAAAGGAATGGGATTTATAAACATTTTGTCATCACATTCAAAAACCCTAAAGTGAAAAAATAAATATGGTATCATTGGATCATATACCATTTAGAGAATAAATAACATAAAATTATGTCATCTTAGATGAAAAATTATTTTAAAAGATCACTTGGAATATTTATTTTTGAAAATACCCATTCAATTTTAAAATCACTTATTATAAAAAACAGTGAAATTATGAAGGGAAACATTTTCTTTGAAAATAAACTTATAAAATTATATAGTAGGGTTCAAATAATATTTTATTATTGAAATTAGGAAAATCCATTAATTCCATATATGCTAAAAAATATTCCTTTCACACCATTGTAAAAATGTTAATAATACCTTATTTGGTAAAAGAAAAGAGATTCCTTTTAAACCATTTTTTATAAATTAAAACATGTGTAAAAATGACTTAAATAATCATAGGAAAATAGTAAAAATATTTCTAAACACATTTTTTATAAAACATTTACATGGAAGAGAAATAGCCCCAAATGTATACTTAACCATAAACAATCCTGAATATTGGTGAGATTGTGAATGAAAGCCCTTTCCTCGAATACACCTAGCATCGAAATCACTTTAAAATACTATACAAATTTAAATTTATTATAATTATATTCAAGAGTCTTTTTCATAATTTGAATATAATATATTATACCTTATAATAGTTTAACACCACATTTTATCAATAATTCCATATTAAAATCTTAATTAATGAGTGTTAATTATTTTCTTTTTCGTGAGTATTTGAGTTCATTAGTTCCAGTATTTTTAAATTTATCTTAATTATGTCACATAAATAATATTAATAATAATATAAATATCATATATATTAATTATATACATATTTATACTCCTCTATAAAATTAATATATATAAAAATGAATTACACCATTCATGGAGACGGCAGGTCCTACATACACATGAAGGTTGTTTCCATTTTTGAAGGATATAATAAAAGAAAGGTAAATATTAATTCACCTTTATATGATCATTATTGTATCATATATATCATATATATTTATAAAATATATCTTCATCACCATCCAATTAAAATATAAATGAAAAACGATTCTCATCGCTTTGTGGAGGTGGTAGTCCACACATACGCACTAACAACATTATTGTTTCCCAACAGTTTGGAAGTTAAGAGGGTAGATATATTATTTTAATAATAGAGGTATAATTATATAGAATGTATCAAATATAAAAAATAAACCCATTATAATTCCCATTCATAAAATATGGTGATGGAAAATTAATGTTATCGCTACGTGGAGATAGAAAGCCATACGTACACAAGAGCGATACATTCACTTATCTTTTGATGAAAAAGAGGGCGTATAATGCTATTTTAAAAATAATAATAACATTTAATAATATTTATCATACTTAATTTATTATTTTATGATAAAT
This sequence comes from Viscum album, assembly GCA_963277665.1. Classification (NCBI taxonomy): domain Eukaryota; kingdom Viridiplantae; phylum Streptophyta; class Magnoliopsida; order Santalales; family Viscaceae; genus Viscum; species Viscum album. The sequence continues at coordinate 127,519,615 of OY728134.1, read as the reverse complement.
AACATATACTTATATTAGGTAAATTAGAGTAAAAAAAGGGAATGGTTAGGATCATTACCTCTTCTTCAAAACAACTCCTTTAGATATCCTCTTAAGGGATCCAGGGTTGGTTTTTTGGGAATACCAAAACCTAAATAATATGGATAAAAAAATTAGAAGATAAATATTTAGATTATGGTCAATCTAGAAGTCTCAAATTGGTGTAATTAAGTGAGGGATGTGGGTTCCCTTCTATAATTTAGTCGAGGGATACTTTTAGAATTTCTCAAAATATTAAATTATAATAAATTAATTTTCATGACATATCCCTCAAAATGGAAATTTATTTGATGATAAGATAAGATAGGTTTTTAATACCATTAAAGAAATATAATTTAGAAAAGTTTTAGTGTAATTATAAAAAAGATAATTTTAATCAACCCTTAGTTAACCAATTATAATTTTAACAATAGTAAGAACTTTTCCAATGTTAGAGGGTTGTAATTTTTAGTTATAAGGTAAAAATTGGACCATAAATGTCCAATTTATGACATTTTAATCTGTATCATATCAAAATTATTTTATTTATACATTATTTATGATTTTTAAATAATATAATAATATATTAGTTTTACAAAATAACATTATTATCAATTTTTACATTATTCATTTAATTTAAATTTAAATACATTAATACAAAGAGGTAACTCTAATATAGTGATTCAAAACCACCATAATATGAAATATAGATCTATAAAATTCATGGGTCATATTACCTAATTTAATGTTTTTCACTTAATTTTTTTAAAATCAATTTTTATATTTTTTTATTAAATGGAGAAATACTTTATCTGTGTTGCATAAGAAATTAAGGTAATTTTATAATTAGTAAAAAATAAAAAGTAAATTTCTATCAGGACTTTTTTATTAATCTCAAAATAAACAATTTATTTTCTTATAACTTATTTTTCCCCTAGGTCAACACATAAGATATGTTAAGAACAAAGAGAGTCACATTTTAAAACTTTCATTGATTTAAATTATATATAAGTCATTTTAGTTGACAAGATTCCATTAAACAATCGAATTTTGAACTTAATGGGTTAAGTGAAAAATTAAATTCACCCAATAAGAATTAGGATGAAAAATTATGGTTGTATCACTTATTTTAAAGCCATATTGATATAATTCACCCTTTACCACTATGATAAATTTTTTCATGGTTACTATTAATATTGACTAAAAATAAAAGAAGCCTAATTACCAAATTTAAAACTCCCAATTATAAATTTATAATTAATTTTATAAAATTAAATTTATATAAGTGAAAATATAATTTTAAATTAAGTTCTTAAAATGTTGCAAAAATTGATTTTTAGAAGAAAAATAATACATCTTTAAGAATATACTTGTATTTTTTATTATCCTACGACTAAAAAAATATTTGTTTAATTTTTAAAATTTTTGATAAATTAAATAATATATAAATTTAATTAAAATAATTCACTAAAAATGAATAATTTAATTTATTAATAAAAATACACTACAATCATAAAAATAAACTTTCAGGAAAAAACATCACTCATATTTTAAAATAATTTTTGTTTTAAATAATAATCCATTGATAACTAATGATTTAATTTTATAAATAAATAGACCTTATGTCCTTAGGAATAAGGTTATTACTATTCATAACTTCTAATTAAATAGATAGGTGATGATGAACACATAGAATTTTAATAATGTTATGTGGTTCATCAAAACTCGATGTTGCATGTAATGTAAGATATTAAATAAATAAAATTATTTATAGAGAAATATTTCATAAAAAATGTTAGGGTGTTCCACTCTATCCCATTAAAATGGATTTCACCCTATAAATGTTTCACTATGATACAATAAAACAAGGATATATTTATTTTATTACATCTATAGATCCCCATATAGCTTCTTCAAATTTGTGATTTATTCAGAGAACATTCACCATATGAGTAGTCTTTTTCCAGAGTACTTTATCCCTACGGCGAAAGATTTATTATAGTTTTTATTAATAATAAATATATTTCTCTAGTGGTATGATGCCTGAGTTTAGTACGTGTGAAGGATCATATATGTACTTCCTCCAGATAGATATATAGAACACTTCAAGAACTTGAGAGTGATTTAGTTGAATCACTAATCAATAAGCTACCATCTTGATACCATTAAAAATTTTAAAAATGGAAAATATACCTAAGGATTAGTTTTACCATATTTCTAAATCTATTCATGCTCTTATACGATGATATTCATAGGAATACCTTGTCACACACTTTAAACTCTATATATTTTTGATTATTATTAGAATAATTATTCTTATCAACTGTGGGATGTTTTTATATACTTTTGAATGAATCTAATCTTATTTACCAATTTCTCAAATAGACTATGTCCAAATATATTTCATTTTATAACTTTATTCTAGCATGATTTAGTTCTAATCTTATTACCATATAGTTTCTCATAAGGAGCTATCCAAGTACTAGATTGAAAGATATTGTTGTAAGAAAATTACTCCATTGGAAGGTGTTGAACCCAACCACCATTGAAATACATAGAGAAATATCTCAAAAATGTATTCTAGTTTTTGAATGAACCTATCATAATGAGCATCTATTTGAGGATGATATACAATTATGAAGCTTAACTATGTATATAGGGTATACTGAATACATCTTCAAAACATTAAATTAAACCCTAAATCTTGATCAGATATAATTAATAGTGGTACTCCATGCAATATTATCAAATCCGTAATATATATTCTAGAAATATGATCAAGATATAAATCTTATCAGATAGTAATTAAGTGTGAAAACATCATAAGGTGATTTACTATAACCCATAAAACATTATATACATTATATGTTTTGTAGAGTCCACTAAAAAAATCCATGGTGATTTTTTCTCATTTCCATTCTTGTTTGAGAAATGGCTATAACACCCTATTAGATTTATATATCTGATGGATAATATAAAATAATATATACATTTTGGTGTCATTTTATTAACTATTTTCAATGATTTACTCAATAATTCACATTTTTATGTGTTGATTATTGTAAAAAATAGTCTTTCAAGGTTTCAAGAGGAAAAATATAGAAAAGGAGAAAAATTGGCTATTACACATCGTGAAACATCATTACACAATGTGTAGTATCATTTCACAACATGTTGCATGATTTGAAGTAATATGTAATAAGTTTCATGAAGTGAATCATTATTACATGACATGAACTGTCCTTACACAATTTGAATCACCATTCCATGACATTTATCATTCAAATCACTTTTCCCTCACAAAATGATCCAACTAAGGGAAGCTTCATAATGAAACAACTATTTAAACGATGTGAGAAGGTTCAGAATTTTAAATCTCATATGAGATTCATGTGAGATATGCGTAGATTAAAAATCCATGGAGAAAATCTTGGATCTAAATTACATGACATGAATAACAATTTCACGTTGTGTTATTTTATATCTATATATATGCAGTAGGTGCTCACAGGAAGAGGAGAAGACAAATTTAATTTTCTTTCATTTTTCTCTCATTTCCCTTCTACCCCCTCTACCCAAACTTGAGTTTATTTAATTAATTTCATTTTTTTACTTTAATAAAACCACTGTGGATTGATTAAAATTATGTTCTTCATCCCTTTTTTAACCACCAACACCATTCTTAGCACATTCATATTTTTGTGCATCAATCATCAATGAAACTTTACTGTTCTTGTTCTTGTTCTTATTTCAAGTAAGTATTTGGTTATATTTATGATTGAATCCATCTATTTATTTCTAATTCATGATTTCATGTTCATTAATTGATAAATCTTAATCTTTTCATGATCTTTAATTATTCAAACCTAATTGTTATTTGTTAACTCAACATGTTTTTAATATTTTACCCATTCTTGATCAATTTTACCATGAGTGGCTAAAACACCAATGGTAGGGGTTGAGAGTAAGAGTATATGAATTTAAGGAATCTATAATTCTCAACTTGTTAATCATAAAAATATTAATCAGGTCGAAAAAAATGTTTATACAATTTGTTTAAGCGATCCTGATCATGGGAAGTTCATATGAATGATACTGACCTGATTGGAGTAGATTAGGCTCTGAACAATAGCCTATTACACTTCTCTACATAGAATCTTTGAATAATGTAATTAGGTTGTGATTAATTCCATATCATGGAATAGAAACCTCCTAGGTAAAACTATTTTTCTTGACCATAGTCATCTAACGACCTCCACTTACTTTACAGCCTAGATCTTAGGACCATACCAAGTTAGGATAGATATTATCTTTCATCTGAAACCTTGAATTTATCCTTGATACCTTCCTTATCTCTTTTCCTAATTTACAATTATTTAGTATTATTTTTCCAAAACTTTACCAAACTCATGAAGACTCTTATATATAGGATTCTGATCCATAATTTCATGTCTCCATCTAAATTCCCCATGGGATTGACCCCACACTATCATTATACTACATCTCAGTAGAAAGTGTGGTTTGGGAAACAATTAAATCTAATCTGACCATATACCATTCCAATTAAACAATTCATGCAAAAACATAAAATTTTGGTATCGTTTCCATAGATCTTATTTTTCTATACATTCCACATAATATTATGGAAAAGACGTAGAATTACCTCTCCCTTTCTGCATTTCCCTTTTATTTCCTTTTGGATGCTATCATGTCCTCTTCTTCTTGTGACATAGTGCATGTATCAAGTCCATTTGACTCACTAAAAAATACTTGATGCAAAAGAAAAATTTACCTTCTAACTAGAAATTTAATGGCATATCTTTGTACATCGTCGGTCAAACATGGGAAACTGAAATAATCTAGAGGGACCCAACCCACCCAACCTTCCAAACATGAAACCATTAGTTAATGGAGAGTATATGGTATATCAAGAACACACCATCATGGATTATGAATTTCTATAAATCCATGGTGCTATGACAAGTATTATGTACCATATTATTTAGGCACACACCTTTAAAATAAAACATGGACTCATCCACATGATCCAGAACAAGGTCTATTTTATTGGGCTATGAAGTAATGACCCCAATGAACACATTTTGAACTTTGTGGAATTTTTCGATACCTTTTAAAATTGGGGAGTATATTATGATGTGATAAGACTCATAGTCTTTCCCATCCATCTGTGAGACCAAGCCAATGATTAGCTCAAAAGTTAAGCACTTGATTCCATCACAACTTGGGATGATTTAGCTATGAAATTTCTAGACAAGTAATTTCTACTAATCCATACTTGGAAATTATGGAATTTCATCTATAATTTCACTCAAGAAGAAGGAGAATCAGCATGGGAAACAAGTGTTCATTTCAAGGAACTCACTCAGTTGTTCATTGACCATGAACTAGACATGTGGATCAAGATCTATACATTAATTCAAGGCCTCCTTCTAGCTTCTCAAATATTTGTTGTTGTCATAATTGATATAGGGTTGATGTTTAAGAAGCTTGAGGAAAGAAGAGCACTTTTAGATGAAGTATATCATAATTCCAGTTTGTGGAAAAGTGATCAAGGAACACCTATATGTGGTATCCACCAAATTGAAGATAATAACCAATTAGATACACAAGTAGAATCCTTGACCAAAAAGTTTGAATCCTTTTATCTACCCATTGCACCACCTCCCCATCCATCTCCTGTAATGGAAGTCTAGTCATGTGAAATTTGCAGTGGCATGCATCTCTATCAAGACCGTAAAAAAATTATTGATGGACAACCAAAAAAAGATTGTAATTATATAAATTACAATCAGTAAAATAAAAAGTTCCAACAACCAAAAAAATATTTTAAACAAAGGCCCACATAACAACAGAAATAGAATAATCAGGGGTATTACCAACAAAAAAGTGTTCAGGAACCTTTCCAGAATCAAGGACCACTAAGATATCCACTGATGAATCATGCACCCCTAACACCAAAACCAACAGTACAACAACCCTTTCCTCTAAGAGCCAAAACCAATTCCATCCAACTCCACCAAGACCTCAACAACCAATTGTACCTATTTAAACTAATCTGGAAAATATACTCTCAGCATTTGTTTAGAAGGTTGATTAGAGGATGACCAACCAATAAACTAAAATGAAAAATAGAAGGGTGTCTCTTCCTAACCTTGAGAATAAAATGGGTCATATCTCCAAGACCTTTTTAGAAAGATTACCAGGTACTCTACTTGGAAATACAAAGAAATACCCTAGGGAAGAGGAAACGGTAGTAGTTGTGAGGAGTGTAAAAGTACAAGATTTTTAGAAACCATGTATAGGAGATTAAAGAAAAGTTGAGCAACCCAAGAAGAATAAAAATTAATAAAATAATAATTTTATAGAATTACTCAAGAAATACCACAAGACACACCCCTAAAAACCCAAAAACCTGAGAAACCCATGGAAGAAGTTTATGTTTCTCCACCACCCTATAAACCACCCCTACCATTTCTAGAAATATAAAGTCAAGGAAGAGTTTAAGGGAGATACAAGAAGTTTTTGAAAATATTCAAGAAATTTCACATCAACATTATATTTACTGAGGCAATCTCTCAAATTCCCACCTACGGAAAATTTCTCAAAGAGATACATAAAAGAAGGAAAATAGAAGACATAGTATTCATCTCACTGAATTAAGAGTGTTATGATATTGTTTAGTAGAAAATCCCATAAAAAATGAGATAACCAAAGTGCTTTTCAATTCCATGGATAATAGGAGAATATAATTTTAGAAGATCCCTATGCGATTTAGGATCCAACATCAACCGCATACTGATAAGTGTATTCCATAAGATGGGGATTAAATAACACAAAGGAACCAAATTATCACTTCAATTTTCTAAAAAAATCAGTAAAATATCCTTGAGGACTTCTCGTGGAAATATTATTCAAAGTCATCACGTTCATATTTCTATTATACTTCCACATTTTGGACACGAAAGAGGAAGGAGACATTCCAATCATCTTAAGATGACAATTTCTTCCCACTAGAAAGGTATTGATTGATGATAATCAAGGAATACTTATATTCCAAGTAGGATAAGAACAAGTTGTGTTCAATATAGAAAAGTAATCACAAAAATTAGATGGTTATTTTGATTTCCAAGCGATCTATCTCACTGACCAAAGATAACGATACTTAAACATTAAAGAAGAAAGTGGTGACACACTCCCTACTGAAGATGTGGAATTTGAATTTGAGTAAGTAAACTACATAAAACATCTTATAAAGAAAAAAATCCCACCTTTCATAACCTTAATCATTCTACCACCAAAACTGGAACTGAAACCCCTCCCCAATATAATCATGTACTCCTTTATAGAAAATACTACTACACTACCAGTTATAATTAACTATTAAATATCATATTCATAAGAGGAAAAATTGATTTAAGTCCTAAAAATTTCTAACCAATAAATTTTCTATGGATTTGCAGATATCAAAGGAATCAATACTACTTTTAAACCCATAAAATTGTACTCAATGAAGGTGAAAAAACCAAATGAAAACCTTAGAGGTGACTCACACCACCGATCAAGGAGGTTGTTAAAAATGAAGTGATGAAATTTATAGATTCTAGAATAATATTTTCAATCTTTATTATTGAGTGGGTGAGACCACTGAAAGTAGTTCCTATGAAATATAGTCTCAAAATTGAAAATAATGATGAAGATGAATTAATCTCAACTCGCACCATCACTGGATGGCTAGTTTGTATAAACTACCAAAATCTATATTTGTAAATCAGGAAAGATAATTTTCCCTTTTCATTTATAGATAAAATGTTAGAAATACTAGAAGAAAGGGAAATCTATTGTTTCTTGGATGGATATTCTGGATACAACCATATTACAATCAACAAATATGATTATTTTAAGGCAAAATTCACATGTCCATTTACAAATTTATCCTATAGGGGAATTTCATTTAGTATGTGAAATGCATTAGATACCTTTAAAACGTGCATGAAAAATATATTCCACGATATGGAAGAATAATTCTTAGAAATGTTCATGCATGAATTTTCAATTTATAGAAGATCATTTAATGTTTACCTAAGTAATATTGATCTAGTATTATATCATTTCTAAGAGAAGTGTCTAGTTTTAAACTGGAAAAAATGTCACTTTATGGTCCAAGGTGGCATAATCCATGGAAATAAAATTTCTAAAAATGGCATGGAATGTGATCCCACCATGATAAAAGTGATCAAAGATTTACCTGATCCCGAAACAGTCAAAGGTATACAGAGATTTTTGGGTTATGAAAGATTCTATCGGTGATTTTTAAAAGACTTAAAAAACGTTTTCCACCCTTTGAAGTACCTATTATCTATGTAAAATCTATTTTAATTCACCAAAAAATATAGGAGGATATTCAATACTTTAAATAAAATCCTTGTAGATGCTCCAGAAATTAGTTCACCTAATTGGGATAAGGAATTTGAATTGAGTTGTGATTCTAGTGACTTCTTTGTTGGTGTTGTTTTAAGGAAATGAGTTGGTCACATTTTTTTATCCTATCTACTCTTCTAGTCACAATCTACAGTGAATGTAGGAGGACATTCAAAACTGTGATATGTTCCAATAAACTGGAACCATTGGAAAAATAAACAAAATGACCCAAAACCCAATCATAGAAGTCAAAATATTCCACACATGGGGAATAAATTTCATTGGACCATTTCCCAATTTAGATAGAAAGTCCTACGTTCTAGTTGGTTTTGACTACGTATCCAAATGGCTAGAATATGAAGCTATATCACACGACTCAACAAAAGTAGTCATGAATTTACTAAAAAAATGTGTTCTAAAGATTTGGATTTCCTATATTACTCATTAGTGATTGGAGAGCACATATTACCAATCAATTTATTAAATAACTACTGGAAAAATATGAAAACCCGTATAACATAGGAACTGCCTACCACTCAAAAACAAGAGGGAAAGTTGAATTGTCAAATTGGGAAATCAAAAAAATCCTAGAGAATACTATGAACATATGTTTAAGTGACTAGAGTCTGAAATTGGATGATTCACTTTGGGCATAACACAATGAATACAAAATATAAATTGGTACCAAACCTTTCAGATTGGTTTTAGGAAAAACTTATAATCTGCTAGTTAAATTAGAGAATTACTTGTACTCAGAAATTAAGAAGATCAATTTGGATTCTAAAAAATATGGAGAAGCTTAGATGCTGTAATTGGATGAATCGGAAGAAATCAGAAAAGATTCCAATTAAAATTACAAGATCAAAAAATAAAAAAAATAAATGGCTTGATCAACACATTTCAAGACACATCTTTAACCTAGGTAAAAGGTACCCACTAATCAAATCAAGATTAAAATTTTTCCCTTGGAAGATGAAATCAAGATGTTCATGGACCTTCATATCCGTTAATGTTTTAACCTATTGGACTATTTAAATTCATAAGGAAGGTGGAACACCATTCAAATTCTATGGTCAAATATTAAAAATCTATCAAGAACCATTCTGTGAAGGATGTGTCATCATCCTGAAATTCATCTGAGCCTAAATGGATCAAGATCTTATCATTAAAGGAATTCCTAACTAGGAGGAAACTTAGGATATGTCACCATAGGCTATATTAGGTTACAATAATCCTTAGGAAAACATAGGACATGAAAGGAGAAAACGACCATGTTTTGAACCAAAAAATGAGCAATATAATCAATTACACATCGTGTAAACCTGTTTCAAGACATGTACATTTTACAGGAAAACTTCCATAAAACTCATAATTACATGAATTGAAACTTAATTACTTGTAATTTAATTCCTTGAACTTTTAAAAAAAAATAGGTCGTGATACTAGAGTCCATGACATGAACCCCCCTCCCTCTCAAACCCCCCCTTCCCTCCCTCTCGACTGCATGACTCCCATGACCCCTACCCTTCCCTCCCTCTCAACTGCATAACTACCCACCCCTACCCTTGTTCTACAGAGAAACTGGAACCCCCCATCTCCAATTCCCTCTCATCCAGAACTCAAATACCCCCTCCACCCTCTCAACCGAACATATCCTCCAAACCACCCCTACCACTGACCTAATCCCATAACGGCACACACAAATATTGTGCACCCTAAAACTGTAGAATATACATCCAACTTCAAAGATCCACCTATGGAGAAGAGTCCATGAATTTCTCCACCTCTCGTACCCCCACCACCTTAGGTAACATCTCCCCCACCTCCCACTATAGGTGATGCTAATCCCAATGCTCAAGAAGACTCCTGGTCCAACTCTAGTGAATCATTTGGGGATGACCATCAACATTTTCACCCTTTCCAACATTTTTCTGACAATAAGAATAATGTCTCCCTCAACCTGATGCATAAAAAACCAATGATTATTAACAAAACCATCAACATGGTCTTCCTCAATTTTCTACATATCATCCATGAGATCCTCTATCTCCTCAACTGTCTATATATTTCAACCATTATTGAGGTATGTGAGGAGACATACTAAGAGATGTTTTTGGAGTTTCTATCCACATTTGAGGTCATAGTGGACAAAATCCTCTTTAGATGAGGTGAAATAACTCATGTACTTTCATTTATAGACTTCAAGATATGCATAGACATTTACACAAAGGACTTCACTACATCTAATTTATTTCATAATCTATAGATCAAGCCTCCAAAGACCAATTAGAGGTGGATTTGGTGGTTGATTACCCGAGATTCTCAAATTGAGAATGATCCCAAGATTACCAAATCCACCGAACTCTAAGGACCAATACTATGTATCCTTCTTAAAGCCCAAAAATATGTCTGGTTCACCCAACAAGAGTCCCAAGGTAGTGTTAGTTTGATGGATGTCCTCATTCTAGTTGTTTCCATGGGTAGATCTTCCATAAACATGGATTCTCAGTTCACATATTACTATAGAGATCACACTCAAATGATAAGAGGTAAATTAATGGGAGGCTACTTCATCACTCTCCTAGCCCACCATCCCGAATTTTTTTAGTCTACCCTGTCACTCAGCTCCCTCAGTCTGATGGAATCTTTTGATCTTGTTTTTCTTCAAAAGATGATGCTTGTAATCAAGGACAATGATACTTACCAATGGGATCTAGGATCCCATGAGATAGTTGACGAGGCCCCTATAGATCATGAAGTAGACCCTTCACTCACTCCAACCACCAATTCACCTCAATCCCTAACCACCCATATCCCTACCTCAACCATCACCACACACACTGATTATTCACCCATCCATTCCTTCCTGATGGATGTTTGGGCCATGATACTTTGCATCCTTGAGAATCTGAGACAGATCTCTATGCATCTACACATCCCTTTTTTTTGAGTTATCCCATTTTACCACCCCTCCACCTCCTTCATCCCCCATCATCTGATCAGACACCTTCCCCTTTTGGTTCCTTCTTCTTCTTCCACTCCATCGCCACCCACATCCCATGCCAACCAACCATCAGAGCTCTCAGACCCTATGGCCCTATAGAAGTACCATGTAGAGTATGTTTGATGGGGAGAGGGACCAGACACCACCCCATCAATTAAGGTTCTATTTGTTGATCTAGCTACTAGACAGATGACCCCACTGAGGATCATCACCTCCCCACCACCTACGTCAGAGCATCCTATCAGCGCCATGACACCACCCTCAATAGTTGAACCACCAGCCCCTTCTAAAGACACTATCATTGACTAGGAAGAACAACTACAACCACCCTCTAACAAAGGGTGGATGGTTGAGTAGATTTTTGAGTCTATTGTATTATCTTAGTTGACCACCATACCCAAATCTGTTTTGCTAATATGTTTCAGGGATTGTTGATTTTCTTTTTAGTCTATGTTTCCCTTCATTTTTTACTATTACACTTTATATATATATGGGAAACTGAATTTTCCCCATTTTACATAGCTTATTTTTCAAATCCTGATAATTTTATAATAGCTATGTATCTATCCTATATTTCATATGTGGTTGTCGATGCACCTATGCCACTATTAGTCCGTATTTGACAAGTGAATCAACTCCTGGAAGAGATTGAGTGTCAACTTCAGAAGATCTCACATGATATTCATGCTCAGTAGAGCCCATAGCGGCATAGATACCCTTCCTTCTTGACCATATCTATTCTTGATATTCTTCTTAAGTGATCAATCTTTCCAAAAAGACCCTAAGGACTAAAGGAAACTACCAAAAGTAACTGTAGAAGATGGTGGGGAGACTAAGATGATAGATGAAACTTCCTAAAACTTTTCTCCATCTATCTAGATGACGATTCAATTTCTTTTCACTTTATGGTAGTCAACCCATATTTTTTCCATTTTCTCATGTTTTTTGTTATGATTTTTTTATATCCATCCATTTATAGTTTTTATTTTTCATCATAACTCCCTTCATGATTTATTTTATAAAAATGTCTTTATTTAAATAAAATGTGTTTCATTGATCCTCATACAGTTCACTTTCTTGTTTTATTAATTAAAAATGTTTCAAACTTGTAGACTAATACTTTATCTAGTGCATGTCTTTTTATTTATAACCCATTTTATAGGTATCCAATTTCAAATAAAAATTTCCCAAGTCCCCCTTGCATGATACTTCTTATAGGGATATCTTGATTCCTTATCATTTCATTTTCCAATTTCCATTTCCATTTATACAAATTTATCTTCCATAACTTCGTATAGTACTTACAAGGATAGTGCAGAAACAATATCATTCTAAAATTGGGGTAGTTTTTCATGAGTTTCAATTTGTATACACTTGAATTTTTTTCTTATATCATTTTTCTAGGATAAATTTTTCATTTGGAAGCATGTTTTAAACTTGAAACTCATTATACCATTTTAAATAAAAGAAAATGTGAAGTTTTAAATTGATGTAAATCCATGTTTTATAACTATTTAATTTTTTAGAATGATTGACGAGCTTAGTAATTTTACTCAAAATTTAGAATTTTTGAAACTATCTTTAATTGACTTATTACTTGGTTTTATACCCTTAGTGATTTCTAGTTATTTATTTACTCCCATTTCTGAGAGTATTCTAATCCTAAAATTTCATATTTTTTCCAATCATATTTCTTGAGTGACACCAGAGACATGTAAACCTATTATAACTTGCATTGAGATCTTATTGAGACAATGATTGAACAAATACAATTTTAAAATGATTATGGAATTTTTTGCTGAGTGACTTTTTTCGGAGACCCACCTTACATATTTCCTCCAATAAGCCTATAGTTTTCATGAAAGACCTTATTGGATGCATCTATTCTAAGATGATTATCACTTACTACCCTGATCTTTGTATAATTCATAAATTTACTTTGAACAATTGTTGGTATGTTTTCATCCATTATGGAATGATTATTCTATGGAGATGTATTGTGTTTTCATTAAACCGTTTGATTGGGGTTAATGTGTACTTTTTAGTATTTTTCATATATCATGTTCCTTTGAAAAATAAAAAATAAAAGAAAAATATTTGGGGTGTGTACTTTGAAGGTCAAAAATCTCTATTTCTAGACCGGTGAATCCCTTTAAAGATCAGATGTGGTTAGGTGATGGAGTTGAGATCTAGCCTAGACATTACTTTCAAAAAATAAAAATACAAAATAAATAGAAAGGAATAATATACCCTTATTATATTGACTTGATATATATTCATGGATCCAACTTGAGCTTATGGGAGTATTAACTTTAGTAGCTATGGAGGAGTCATTTCATTACACTTTTCACAATTTTCATGCATTATACTACAAAGCCTACCCTACTTTTGATCATATTTTTCAATATTTAAAAACCATACCACAGCCTCAGATTCAATAGAACCTAATTACTAAAGTCCTCGTGATTGATTTTGTATTTGTCTTTACAATGTGGAGATTATAGAAACAATGCAATCCCATGGTTATGAACATGTACTATGGGTATGAAAATAACTTCAGTTTCATTCCACCCTGAGTGATGAGAGAAAATTCATCATAAGGAAAAGTTAAAATGGGTATAGAGTTTAAGGAATAGTTATTAAATTGTGATTAAAGGATTAATAATTTTATTATTGAACTGATATTTGAGGCATGACTAATTTTTCATATAGAGATGATTCTGGATTTTGGATTTTTCTACTTACAATTAGTTTTATTTTCCTGTATATAATAAATGTTTCTTGTTTTAAAAATTTCTTACCTTTTAAAATCCCTGTTGAGATCTTTTTTCTTGGGGATAAGAACATGTTCATGTATGGGGGTATTTGATAAGTTAAAATCATATATAAATTTTGGTGTCATTTTATTAAGTATTTTGAATTACTTACTCAATAATGAACATTGTTATGTGTTAATTATTATAGAAAATAGGCTTTTAAGGTTTCAAAGAAAAAAGTTCAGAAAAGGAGAAAATGGCTATTACACGTCGTGAAACATCATTACATGATGTGTAGTATCATTTCACCACATGATAAAACTAGTGTAAAGTTTCACAATATGGATCATCATTAAACTATGTGAACCATCCTTAAATGATGTTAATTTATAGTGTAATATGTGTAGCATTAAAAACAAATTTTCCTCTCAATATGATCCAGCCAAAGGAAGCTTCATGATGTGAAATCTAGTTACATGATGTTAGAATGGTAAAAATTCCAAATATCAGATGAGATTCATGAATGATATGCACATATTCAAAATCCATGGAGAAAATTTTGGATCAACATTATATTATGGTAATAACCATTTCACATCATGTAATTATCCATCTATAAATATGTAGTAGGCACACACCGATAGACGACAGACATAATTCATTTTTTTTCATTTTTCTCTTGTTTCCCTTCAACTCCCTCAACAAAAAATAAAATTTATTCATTTAATTTATTTTTTTTATTTTAATACAAGCACTGTGGATCTATTTAAATGATGTTCTTCATCCCTTATTTCATCCCTGACACCATTATTTTTGAATGTTCATCATTTTGAGCACAGATCATCAACAAACCTTTGCTACGCCTATTCTTATTCCTATGTCAAGTAAGTAGTTGGTTATAATTGTGATTGAATCTATCTCTTTATTGGTAATTCATGATTTAATGTTAAATAGTTGATAACTTTCAATCTTTGCATGATCTTTAATTTTTTAAACATAATTGTTATTTGTAAATTCGACATGTTTTCAATCTTTTATCTATTCTTGATAAATTCTACCATGAGTGACTAAACCACCTAGGGTAGGGGTAGAGAGTAAGGGTATATAAATTTAATAAATATAAAATTCTAAACTTGTTAATCATAAGAATAGAAATTAGGTTAAACAAAAAAATTATCTAATTCATTTGAGTGACCCTGACCACGAGAATTTTTGATGAACGACCGTTGACTAATTGGAGTAGATTATGATATGACCAATAACCCATGACATTTATTTTCGTTAGAAGATAATCTTAATGTTCTTAGGTTATGATTACTTATAGACCAATCAATAGCTGCATCCAAGTTATAACTAGTTGGTTTGACTATAGTCATCTTGTGACCTCCACTTTCTTTGCAACCAAGATCTTATGACCATACCAAGTTAGGATAGAGATTATATTTTATATGAAACCCCTAAATTGACATTGATACCCTCTTTATCTCTATTCCTAACTCTCAAGTCTTTAGTATTAGTTTTCACAAACTTGACCAAACTCATGATAGCTCCTACATATAGGGTTCTAATTTATAAGTTCATGTCTCCAGCTCAATTCCACATGGGATTGACCCTGCACAATCACTATACTAGTACTCAGTAGAAAGTATTTTTTGGGAAATAATGAAATCTAATCTCACTGTAACACACATGAATTAAACAAAGTGTGGGGGCTTGTCACTCAAACTTAACTTACTAACATACCAAGTGATGAGAAACATTCTCTACAATACCTCCCTTTATTTTATCCCACCAGTAATACTCTTTAAAATCTATATATATATATATATATATATTTATCCTTCTAGGATTAATAGTGAATGAAGAAATATGAGCTTCATCCATCATCTCCCTCAAATTTGGTACTGAAGGGACACATACATGGTTCCTAAACTTTGTTATTTTATTACATTAATGTTTGTACTCAGGAAAATTTCTCACATTCTTTTACAATGGTATAACTTCATTCTATGACTATTTAAATTTCACTTGGATAGATGGTTGAATACTCATTTGATCCAGATAATATTTATCCCCTTACTTTAATATTTCTATCTCTATACTTTTCAAATCCATAAATATTGGATTTTTTTTATCCACATCAGAGATAAGATTGAATGATCCTTTCAACTTAGAGTATCTTCGACATTGGTTTCTTTCCAAGGGTGGTAATGTATTGAGTTGTAATAATATTTAATTATATCCATCCATCTTCCTTGGAACATATTCATCTCATTTTGAATGAAAATATAATTTAAAATTTTGTGATTAGTATGTATGTCATACCTTTCAACATAGATATAATTCCTCCATGTCTTAAATAACAAAATACCACTATTAACTCAAAATCATAATTTGGGTAATTTATATCATGTATCATCAATTAGAGTGAGGAATAAGCTATCCACACATTATTTTTAATGAGAAAACATCCCAATCTATTCTTTTATAAATCACTATATATCACAAACCTTTCTCAAATATAGGGTATTTTTAGCATAAGTGCACCGACTAAACATTTTTTTAGCTCCTTGAAATTATCTTCATGTTCATCCATCCATACGAACATAAATCATTTCTGAGTCAAATTGGAGAGTGGATTAGATAATCATGAGAAATTTTCACAAGACATTGATAATATCTATCCAACCTAAGAAAATTAGGAATTTCAGTCACTATGGTTAGTCTAGGACATTTATCAATAACTTCTTTCATTGGGGGTGCTATTGAGATAGACTCACATGATATTATATAAACCAATAATGGAACATTCTGAATTGAAAATTCACACTTGGTAAATTTTACATAAATATTCTCCTTCTTCAGGGTCTTTAAAACAATCCTAAAGTGATCTTCTTGCTCTTAATTTTTATTTTAATATACAATAATATTATCTATAAATTATACTATAAAATTATCAAGGTTTTATCTAAATACTTTATTCATTAAATCCACAAATATAGAGTGGGAATTATTAAGACTAAAAGGTATCACTATAAATTTATTGTGTCCATGCTGTGTATAGAATTATTTCATGTGTATATCCCCCCTTCTTAAACCTTAATTAATAATATCCATAATGAAGGTATTTCTTGGAAACGTATTGAGTTATACATATTTGATCAAATAATTCATCAATATGGGGGAGATGATACATTTTCTTGATTTTGATGTTGTAAAGCTCCCAATAATCAATGAAAATATGCATTGACCCATCTATTTTCTTAAAAAATAGAATAGGTTCAACCCATGGTGACTTTAGAGGGTGTATTAATCCATTATTAAGATTTTCTTGGAGTTCCTTCTTCAATTACTACAACATAATTGTGTCCATTGTATAATGATTTTTTGAAATATAAATAACACTAGGTATGAGTTCTATTGAAACATCAACTTCACAATTTGGTGGAAGACTCAAAAATTATTCTAAAAATACTTCATCAAAATCTTTAACAATAGGTGTCTCTTTAATATTGACCATCTACGAAACTATTTTACATGGTTAAACTTATTTTATAGGAATTAATACCCACAATATGGAAGCAATATATATAGGAAGTTTATATTCATCAATTCATCGATAAATGACCATAGGTTCACTTGGAATATGAAATGTGACTCCCCTTACCCAAAAATTGATACGTTCTCCATACATAGAAAGTAAATCCATGCCAATAATCACATTGAATTCAACTAAAGGGAAAATTATAAAATATGTAGGAAGCACTTCCCCACAAAATTCAATCATAGAAGAACTATATACTTGAGATGCAACTGTTGATCCATTAAGAGTCTTCACAACTAACTCAATATATAATCATTGAGGTTATACAATCATACCCATATAAAATTGTTTTGAAATAATAGAGTGGGTGGATCTAGAACTAAATAAGACTATGGTTGTTCTAGATTAGATGATAAGTGTAGTTTGATCACATCATTCTCACAAGATACTTTGGAATCCTTGATCACATGAGATTTCCATTTTTCTTTGGGCTTAAGAGGTTGTTGAAGTTGATCATAAAAAACCTTTACATCCATGAACTAGTTGTAATAATTCCTTTAATCCTTTTATTTGAAGAATTTTGGTGTGGGTGGTGTGTTAGTTGGAGTATTGTTTTCATTTTGTGCATTAGTAACCCTATTCATCACCTTTTGATATTCATGGATTTTATGAACCACATTCAAAATGATAAACAAAAAAACTATTTTTTTCCTGATATGGAAACTGGATAACATAAAATATATTTTTAGAGGTATTGATACATTTCTTAGAAACTAGTGGATCAATTGAACCACTATAAGAAGGTGGATGTTTCCTCATGGAGGACTCAACAAAACATTGTTTCATACTTTGCTTATTTGGAATCTCTACATGATTTATATCTTGATAAAGTTTCATAACCATAAAAATAATATTTTTCATTCCCATTACCACAAAATTTGATTTAATAATAGGAAAATCATTTTATTTTCCATCACATTGAACATTAACACAATTTAATTCAGTTCCATCCATTGACCGAAACCAAAAAACATAGCGTGAGTAACAATAATAATAGTGGAAAACCACATAATCATGAAAAATTATTCATACTATTTATAAATCATGACACCTTCTTATATAAAAAATTAGGTTTATACTTGGTTAATTATGATCATTACCAAAACTTTATGATTTTATTATATAATTAGACATATCCGTAGGGTTCTTACCAAATTTTTCTCATCCTAGTTTCAAAAGGTTAACTAAACCTTACTATGTTACCAACTATAGTGACCTATACTTTTCATACATGGATATTACATATTAATAGATGAATATTCATTACATAACATAATGGTCTACACTATAATAGTTTAGGCCAAGTGACTTTGTAAACTTGGATACATTAAAAACTATTTCATAGGTGAACTAAAATTCTCCCACTATGTTCTTCATATCTATCTCCCTTTTTAGACTTATTTTATATAAAACCTTTCTTCATAGCCCGAGGATGAAAACATAATAAAGGGTGAGCTCATATGCCTAGTAAGGGTAATCAAGGGAGATATCAATAATCACATAAGAATAATATGATCATAATGGTATAATCATAATATTTGAAAACTATACACTATATATCATAGATCATAAACTTGAGTCAAGGCATAAATCTTAATTTTCCATGAGACATGAATAATAAATAAATCAAATAAAATAATCTATGAGATCATAAAATTGGAATAATACATAGATTGTGAAATTCATATAATAATTGAAAACCATGTGTTAACGCTACCCAATAAGACATTCATAATATGTTAGTCTTGGTCTAACCATTAATATACCTTCTTCGGTCTTGGGATAATCTCTTATATACCCTCTTTGAGGATTGGGATAACCTATAGTCTACGCTTTGAGCTCAGAGAACATTATTAATTACCCAATGAATTAGAGGTAGATATAGGTGCCACCCATTAAATAATTTAAATCACACATATGTGATCCACAAGATCAAAATACATTGATCATATCAAAACCCATGAAAAGAAATGGGCTTTATAAACATTCCATTATAGCATAAACCATGTAAATAATAGGTTTCATGCACATTGTGTCATCATATTCATAAAAAATGAAAAAAAGAATAAATATGGTATCATTAGATAATATCCCAAATAATTTTTTTTTAACATCCAAGGATTCCATCTTAGATGGAAAATGATTTTGAAATATAACTTGGAACATTCATTATGGAAAATAACTTTTCAATTTTAAAATAACTTATTTTAAAAAATTTAAAAAGTTATATAAGGGATAAAATTTCTTTGAAAATTACCTTATAAATGTGTAAATTAATATCTAAAGAAAAATTTGGTCATAAAAATTGGAAAATCCTTTCCTACCATATAAATTAAAAAAACTATTCCTTTCACATAATTGTAAAAAGATTAAAAATTACATCATTTGGAAAATGATAATAAGATTAATTTCAAACCATTATTTATAAATTCAACCATGGGTAAAAATGACTTTAATAAATAATAGGAGAATAGTAAAAAAGTTAATTTTTTTTCATAAAACATGGATATGGAATTGAAATATCCCCAATGGATTTCACCTTCCTTAGAAAAAACTTTAACCACCTATATAAATTTATGTTTTTTATAAATCTATACCAAATTCATGTTTATAATTATAATATCATATAAGATCCATTTATACCATTTTAACTCCCCATTTAATCAATAATTCCTTATTAGAATTATTATTTTCAGGTGTTAACTATTTTGTTTATAATGAGTATTTCAATTCAGAAGTTCTAATCATTGTACATTTAACTTTATTAAATCACATAAAGAATATTAATAATGATATAAATATCACATATATTTATTATATACATATTTATAGTCATCAATAAATATTATATATTGAAAAATTAATTACACAGTTCATAGAGTCAGTAGGCTATACATACACATGAACACTATTTTCATTTCTTGATGCAATGAATGAAATAAATATAAATATTAATACACCCTACTAGGATCATGATTATAACATGTATATGATATATATTTATAAAATTCATACCAATTACCATCAAATTAGAATATAAATGAAAAACTAATCACAATATTTCGTGGAGGTGGTAATTCACACTTACGGATGCACGACGTTATCGTTTCTAAACAATTTGTAAGGTAAGAATATATAAATTATATTATCATTATAGAGGTATAATTATTTAATAAGTATCATATATAAACATTAAACTGAGTATAATATCCATTTTTAAAATATGGTGATGATAAATGAATCGTATCACTATATGGATACGGTAAGCCATACGTACGCCCGAGCAATACATTCACTTCTCATTTGATGGAAAAGAGAGAGTATAATGGCGTTTTCATAATAAAAATAAATTTTTAGAATATTTAGTATGATGAAGTTATTATTTTATGATAAATAAAATATATTTATAATAGTTATAGAATATTATAAAAAAGTGATCATTTAGGGTGATTACATATTCTTCAAAAAGACTCCTTTAAATCTCCACTAAATTGATCTAGGTTTGGTATTTTGGGAATAAAAATACCTACAGAATGTGTCTAGGTAATTTAATAAGAGAAATTTTTATATTATGGTATATTTCAAAGTCTCAAACTAATGTAATTAAGTGAGGGAGGAGGTGCCCTTTTATAATTGAGGGGAGGGGAACTTTTGGGATTTAACAGAAGAATGCGTTATTACAAATTAATATTCAAGACATATTCCTCCAAATGGACATGGACTTGAGGATAACATAAGATATGGTTGTAATACCTTTAAAAAATATAATTTTGATGAGTTTTATTTTAATTTTTAACCTTATCATTTTGGTTATCCTTTAGTTATGCAATTTAAATTTTAACTGAGGTAACAAAATTTTCAATATTAAAGGGTTCAAGTTTTTACTTATAAGGTGAAAGTTGGATCATAAATGGTCAATTAATAAAATTTTAGACCATATAATATCTAAAATTTCTTATTTAAATAATTTCATGATTTTTAATTAATTTAATAAAATATTAATTTGATAAAATAACATTATTTTTAATTTAGACACTATTCATTTAATTTAGCTTTAAATAAATCAAGACAAAGGGGGGATTCAAACATAATAATTTTAAACCTCTCTAATATGGTATATAGATCTATAAAATTCATGTTTCATATTAATTAATTCAAATTTTGTCACTTTTAATATTTTAAAAAAAATTTATTATATATTTTTTATTAAATGGAGAAATATTGCATTAGTGTTGTATAAGAAATTAAGGTCATTATATAATTAATAAAAATTAAAATTAAATTTCAAACATTAAAATGATTTTATTAATATAAAAATAATCACATATATTAATTAATATCTTACTTTTTTTCCTATATGCACACAGAAGATATATTTGGAATAAAGAGAGTGACATTTTTTACACATGCGCCTCATTCCAGATGGTGAGGACTCTGCAAGTGCACCCAAGAGACCTGAGACCAAATCCAGGAAGATGAATTTTTTTATTTTACTATATCAGTACTATAAAAAGATACTATATTAGGTACTATTCGGTAATGTAGCAGTCAGATCTATTCATTTGTTTCGGCGTTCGGGCCACTTCAAGGCCTTCAAGGCACCTTAAGGCATTCGATTCACATGAATATGTAGATGAAAACCATAGAGATTACAAAGAACAAGGCTCTAGATGAGGATTTAGGGAATGAAAATTCACCAGAGCAGATCTAACCAGACATAGAAGACTGAGAGGGTATGACATTGCCATTGGGACCCGGCTTGTGCATCCCTACACAGGAAAGCTAGGTGACGAGCGATGTAACGGTGGAGAACTGACATCAAGATATTTGCTGGGGAGGGGCAGTTCCAAGTTGTTTTTCTAGGATGATTTCCACTAAGACCTATGGGTCATGTAATGCTTAATCCTACAAGATTTTTAATATTTACACTCATCACTTGAAATGGGGGTTACCAAAAATCAATAAAAAATGAAGGCCTTCGGGCCATTCAAAGAGAAGTGTCACGACCCGTCCTCGGGACCCATGACGTGACTACCCCAAGCCCGCCTTCCATAGGCAAGGGGCTGGCGACTAGCACCAAGGGGTAAATCCCAGTAAAGGGAAGGCATTACCTTTGTAAAGTAAACAAGCACCATAGGGTAAGCAATTGGAAAAAGTAAACACTAAGTAAAAACGGGTACAACAGTAAATGCGGAAAGTAAGTGGGCCAGAATACAAACCCAAACTGAAAGTAAAGTACAAATCAAAAGGGGAAAACAACAACTGAAAGGTAAAGCTGCAACGTCGAGCCGTCCACTGGAAGTCCCACCTGAAGGGTGGGTACAGAAATCCTCCACTGCTCCTCAGCTCCAGCCGACAGCTCTGAGTACGTCCCGCCCAGTGGTCCACCTCCAGGTACCGTCCAGCTCCGCAAGCCTCCACCACGATCAGCGCTGTCCGTCGTCTGCAACCAACACAACGTAGTGCGGGCATAGCCTGTGCAGGGGTGAGTATAAGCTACTCATTAGGGACCCCAAGACCCCCGAAGCTCTCCCAAAATCCACAAAGGATAAACCACAAAGGAAAGATACAATCACGATGTAACATCCGACACAGCTTAGGTATATGCCCATACATATACCTAAGTCATCAATTCTCATTCGGCTCCAACATCCGAGCTCGAGTACAACCTAGTCCACACAAGAAAGCAAAACATAAATCCACACAGGATAGCACAACCCAATCCACAAAGGAGAGTAATAGGATTCAGCTCACACATGATATACTTCTTCGTAAGACGATAGAGATGAGCAGATGTAGCCACTGATTCATCTAAGCCATCGGACCCACAAAGGATCAGTGGGTACTAATCCCCGTAATGACCCACATAGGATCGATCATGAAGTTGAAACCATAGCTATTGAGAAACTCCTTCTGCATCAAGTACAGTGGTTATGCCGCTACAACCAAGCGCTTCCCTCTAACCTTGGGCTGCTGTAGTACTCCACCTATCGAGTACTGTGGGCCTACTGCTACAACCAAGCGCTTCCCACCATGGGTCTACTGCTACAACCAATCGCTCCCCCTCATAGCCTCTAGAGGTACTCCTTCTATTGAGTACCATGGGTCAGCCGCTACAACTAAGCGCTCCTCCGTCGTGGGTCTGCCGCTAAAACCAAGCGCTCCCCCATGCTGCTACAACCAAGCGCACCTCCATCGTGGGTCTACCGCTACAACCAAGAGCTCCCCCTCAGAGCCTCCAGAGGTACTCCTTCTGTTGAGTACCGCGGGTCTGCCGCTACAACCAAGCGCTCCTCTCTTGTGGGTCTGCTGCTACAACCAAGCGCTTTCCACTGGGCGATCCGTAACACATCGAGTCGTTCGATCAGCAGTCATCAAGTCTCAACCGGTTCTAGGGTTTACGCACATAGCATGCTCGTTCCGGGAGGGTCCACTCCACAAGCTAAGAGTTCGATGCATCAACTGACATGTAGTCCGGAGTTGATGTATCCCAAGATGTACCATAGTGGTCACTGCCGAAAACACGGA
This sequence comes from Viscum album, assembly GCA_963277665.1. Classification (NCBI taxonomy): domain Eukaryota; kingdom Viridiplantae; phylum Streptophyta; class Magnoliopsida; order Santalales; family Viscaceae; genus Viscum; species Viscum album. The sequence continues at coordinate 127,495,266 of OY728134.1, read as the reverse complement.
GGATTCCCATACTGTTTTCATCATCGTCGCAGTCGCAGCCAGCTCTAGGGTTCGTGCACATAGCAAGCTCGTTTGGGAGGGTCCGCTCCACGAGCCGAGAGGATGATACATCAACTGAAACAATGTCCGAAGTTGATGTATCCAAAAGTTCCGTATCGTCAATAGGAACTCAACGTCGCAGACGGCGCGTCAATCGGACGCCCGGTCAGAGAGTTATTGGCTTTTTCGTCCCAGGGGCCCGATTGGTTTTTAAGGCAAAACCAACCCAACCATACTACACCTGTGTCCAAACCTCGGGCGGAGTAAGTCAAAAGGTCTGTCTCACTTAGAGGAATTCCACAAAGTTGACGGCACGTCAATAAGACGTCTGAAGCTCAAGATATGAGCATTTCCGCTCCGAGGGCCCGGTTGGTTTCGTGTATGAACCAACCCGGCCAAACTCAAAGTATTCCGAAACCTTAAGTGTGATATACCGAAATGATCATCTCGATCTAAGGATCTCATCGCCACTGATGGCGCGTCGTTCGGAGGCCCGTAGCTCAAGCTATGAGCAAAAAGCCGAAAAGGTCTGGAAACGGGGGGTCTAGGCCCGGACCGACCCCCCCTGGGTCGGCCCGAACCGGGTCGACCTAACCCGGGTCCAGGTCCGAACCAGTTTGGCGCGATTCGGCCCTGCCAGGGCAGCCCGGCCCGGCCAGGGCGCGACCCGGCCGGTCGGGTCTGCTCGGCTCGGCTCGGCCGAGCGACCGAGCAAGGGGACCGCAGGGCTTGCTGTCCCCGTGGGAAGAGGAGCCGCGGCCCGCGTGGGGGCCGCGCTTGGTCAGCAGACGCAGCTTTGCCGCGTACCGTGTGTCGTTGGACCCGCGCGGTCGTGGGTCTGGTCAGCTGGCGCCGCCGCGCCAGTGACCCGCGCTGCCTGTGGATTCCGCGGGCCACCGGAGTTGCTCTAGTGGTCCGATTCCCCTTCCGTCTGCGCCATAGCTCCTCCCAGGTCCCATTCTTCACTGCCAGGCCCTCAAATCGCCATTGCGGCCCCGTTTGTCATCGTCCACCGTTTCTCGCACCAAGAACTAAAAAGTGCGGTGGGTTTGGACTTGTTTGTTAGTCCGCACCCACCGCGTTAGCGGTTAAAAAAAACATAAATTCCAGCAATTGATAACCACGTCCCGCAATAATATTGATCCGCGAACCAACTTGTTAATTTGGTTGGTTCACGTTCCTGCCTTGGAGGGAAACAACATGGTAAAAACATTTTCAAAACGACCCCTACCTCGCCGTCGTCGTCGAGCGTGCGTTCTTCGCGGAATTGATCATCGCGGAAGAAGAGGATCGTCGCGTTGCAGAAGGGCGTCGCGTCGTCGTGGTATACGGCGTCACGCCGGCGATCTCCATGGGGTAAATATAACATACGGATTTAATTTACACAAATTAAATCCATGTCATGCATAAAATCCACAAAGGGATTTAAAAGATTTGTAAACTCCTACCTCAAACGGATATTCAAAGATTTGTCACGGAAGAAGGAACATCACAGAAGAACGTCGCAGGAGGAGAATCATTGGCGTCGTGGAACACGGTGTCGCGTCGTCGATCTATGAGGGTTAGGCTTTCTTCATCACCTTTCGTCGAAGGCCGGCGTTCTTCGCATTCTTCCTGTTCTTCGCGTTCTTTATGTTCTTCGCGAAGGAGGATGAAGGATTAAGGTTTCTGTCAAATCCTGCCAATGAACAACACTCAAGAAGAAAAGTGTTGGTCTTATTTTATTAACATGCCAACAAACGAAAAAAGACAACTAACGAACGAAATTAATTCATAGAATTAATTTCAACGAAACTAACCGCCCAATTAAAAGGAGCGTTTAATTGTTTAAGAAACGCCCCAGTTGACTTTCATTTAATAGGGGTTTTCACGGGTGCGTTACTTAGCAGAAAAGAAACGGTGGGGCTCCTGTGGGCCCCGCCACACAAATATCCTACCAAGAGGGTAGGATATTTTGGGTCGCACCCTATCTGCTTCAACTCAGCTTGAGCAGCATAAAGTGGCTTTTAAGCGGATTTAAGTGAAATAAAATAATGTTTGTCGCACTACGTTATTTTATTTCTTAACTTAAAGCCCAAAAATTAAAAACCACACCCAAGAAAACGCAACTCCGGAAGAGGCGTTTCTAAGAAAAAACCGGCGCTGCGATTCCATCGGTGCCCTCAGAATTCGATTCCGAGCACCGATTTAAAAGTTAGAAAAACCCACTCGTTCGTTCACTAAACGTACCCGAGCCAAACTTCTGAAAATGATTCCGGGCAAACCGGGCCTCGGAATCACATGCCGTCAGAAACTACATTATTGTAAAATTCCAAAGAAAATTAAGAAAAAAATTTCCTTGAAATTTACGGGTCTTTACATCGCTCCCACCTCAGGGCTTTACGTCCCCGTAAAGGTACATAATAAACTAGGGAAACAAATGTGGGTACTGAGCACGCATCTGAGCCTCCCGCTCCCAAGTGCTCTCCTGAAGATTCTCGTGCTGCCACCTGATGCGCACTAGAGGAATCAACCATCCACGTAGGACCCACTACTTTCGATCCTCGATCTCCACCGAAACCTCCGTAAAAGTCACCCCATCATCAACGTCTAGCTCCCCATGGCCAATGATGTGCGTCAGGTCATGAACGTATCTCCTCAACTGAGATACGTGGAAGACGTCGTGCACCCGGTGCAACTGAGGTGGTAGAGCCAGGCGATAAGCCACCTCGCCAATCCTGCTGAGGACCTGGAATGGTCCGATGAATCGTGGAGACAACTTGCCGCCTCAGCCAAATCTCCGTAATCCATGTCGAGGTGAGACACGTAAGAAGACGTGGTCGCCATCCTCGAACTCTAGTGGCCTTCTCCTCCTGTCAGCATAAGACTAATGCCGGCTCTGAGCTGTCCTCATCCGCTCTTGGATGACTTGGACCTTACTGGTCCTACAAGAGCTGCTGAGATTTCTTCTTTGCCAATAACAGAAATCTGGTCTCATCCCCTGGATAAACCATGTTCTTTGCGTAATATAGTCAATCCTGACATGGATGATACTATTCCATAACAAGGATGACGTCGTAAGGCCTCGACACTACTACCAAGAGATCCAACCGTTACTCTCACCTCCAAGGGTTGAGTCACACTGTCGGCATCAGTGTGTGGTCACTAGGTCTCCTACAGTAGGTATCTCAAAGGGAGGGTCAAGTCAACGGTTTTTAAACCGGAACCTCTTAGTAACAACTAAAGGAGAGGACAGGAAGGTAAACGCCACAAGAAAAGTGCCTTTTATTACTGCAACTCAAAGTACAAAGACACAAAACATCTACAAACAAACATCAACAACGCTAGAAGTAGCATACACAAAAGTCCCCAGGGCTGAAGCTAGTCCCGCTTCTGTTCATCTGCTCCCGGAGCTCCACGATCGTAGGCCTCAGCTGCCTGAAGATGAGCTCTCCCATGTACACCAGCTCCCTGTGGTCGGGGTGGACCTCCTGGTGGTGGTGGCGGCAACACCTCGAAGCGTCGTCCACCCCCAGCTGCATGGCCAGCTCCCCTACCACGGTCTCCTACTCCATGCGATCCGCCTCGATCGAACCTCTGCCTCCGCCTGGGAGGTCCTTCATTCATCTGCTGGTCATCCATATGGCGGGTCAGACAGTCACGAGCCATGTGACCAACCCCGCCGCAGGAGTAACACTATCCGCTCATGGTAAGTCTTTGTCCACCCCAGGTGCCTCGCACAAACAATCATGTGTCACGCGGTCGACCACCAGTAGGTCTAGTCCTCTTGGACCCCTGCGTCATCTGTCTACTGCCCGCTGCAGAAGACTCTACAGCATGCCGGCTAGTGGTGGGTCATGCTGCTGGAGACTGCTCAGTAAGGAAACTCTCCACAAAGAGGGCTCGCTCCAACACTCTTGTCTACGTCGGAATGCTGTGAGAAACAACTGAAGCTATAATCTCTCGCCAGAGCCCCTGCTCGAAGGTTCAGACCCTGAAGAATGGTCCCTGTACCATGTCCGTGGAATAACGCCAGAGATTGGTAAACCTCGCCGCGTACTGGGATACTGTCATGCTGCCCTGCCGCAGCTGTAGTAGCTCCTGGATGCACACCGCTCAGAGGGTGGCTGGGACGAACTCTGAGCGAAAAAGGCTCTCAAATTCCGTCCAAAGGAGTGATGCCTCGTCGTGTACCTGGAGCATCAAGCTCCACCATCTGCCTGCTGCCGCATGCAGGAGGCTCGCTGCAAGGACCACCATAAGGTCTGCTGGTGTCCTCACTAACCGGAAAACTCATACAACCACCTCCAGCCAGTCCTCGACTACCTGGGGGTCCGTCTCCCCGCGGAACCTGGGCAGTCGCTGGCGCTGGAACTCATGTAGTGCACTAAGGCGACGTGCATCATCAGCGGCTGGGGCTAGAAGCATCGGTGGCTCGGTGGGTAGAGGTACCGCTGGTGCCTCTGCTGTGAAAGGGCCCTGCACCAAGGCCTCGTCGCTCGGTGGGCTATCGTCACGCTCAACTCTCAGAACCCTAGCTGGCTATCTTCGTAGGGCCATCCTGAAAAGGAAACAGGTGCGCCATGGTCTGAATAGTATACCTGGTGAGCTGACATAAAGTAATCACAACGAAAACTTGTAACACACATGCAATCAATGTTTTTGCGCATTAAGTCAGAAATCATAAGTCAGGGTCCTGGTGTATGGATACGTCGGCCACCGCACCAACACTGGGCTCCCTGGACTGATAACCACACCCAATACACTTAACACTATTGCTTCACATAGAAAAGATCATAGTCCCATGTTCTGCGGTAGAACCGAACTCCTTTGATACAAATTTGTCATGACCCATCCTCGGGGCCCGTGTCGTGACTACCCCAAGCCCGCCTTCCATAGGCCAGGGGCTGGTGACTAGCACCAAGGCGTAAATCCTGGTAAAGGGAAGGCATTGCCTTTGTAAAGTAAACAAGCACCATAGAGTAAGAAAGTGGAAAAAGTAAACACTAAGTAAAAACTGGTACAACAGTAAGTGCGGAAAGTAAGTGGGCCAGAATACAAACCCAAACTAAATGTAAAGTACATCTCGAAAGGGGGATGCAGTAACTGAAAGGTAAAGACGCAACGTCGAGCCGTCCACTGGAAGTCCAACCTGAAGGGTGGGTACAAAAAGCCTCCACTACTCCTCGGGTCCAGCCGACTGCTCCGAGTACGTCCCGCCCAGTGGTCCACCTCTAGGTACCATCCTGCTCCACAAGCCTCCACCACGATCTGCGCTGCCCGTCGTCTGCAACCAACACAACGTAGTGCGAGCATAACCCATGTAGGGGTGAGTATAAGCTACTCAGTAGGGACCCTGAGACCCCCGAAGGTCTCCCAAAATCCACAAAGGATAAACCACAAAGGAAAGATACAATCATGAAGTAACATCCGACACAGCTTAGGTATATACCCATACATATACCTATGTCATCAATTCTCATTTGGCTCCAACATCCGAGCTCGAGTACAACCCAGTCCACACAGGAAAGAAAAATGTAAATCCACACAGGATAGCACAACACAATCCACAAATGAGAGTAACAGGATTCAGCTCACACAGGATATACTTCTTCGTAAGAAGATAGAGATGATCAGATGTAGCCACTGATTCATCTAAGCCGTCGGACCCACAAAGGATCGGTAGGTACTAACCCCTGCAATGACCCACATAGGATCGATCATGAAGTTGAAACCATAGCTATTGGGAAACTCCTTCTCCATCAAGTACATTGGTTATGCCGATACAACCAAGTGCTTTCCTCTAACCTTGGGCTGCTGTAGTACTCCACAAATCGAGTACTGTGGGCCTGCTGCTACAACCAAGCGCTTCCCACCATGGGTCTGCTGCTACAACCAAGTGCTCCCCCTCATAGCCTCTATAGGTACTCCTTCTGTTGAGTACCACGGGTCAGCCGCTACAACCAAGCGCTCCTCCGCCGTGGGTCTGCCGCTACAACCAAGCGCTCCCCCATTCTGATACAACCAAGAGCTCCTCCATCGTGGGTCTGCCGCTACAACCAAGCGCTCCTCCGCCGTGGGTCTGCTGCTACAACCAAGCTCTTCCCACTGGGCTATCCGTAACACACCGAGTTGTTCGATCAGCAGTCGTCAAGTCTTAACCGGCTCCAGGGTTTCCGCACACAGCATTCTCGTTCCGGGAGGGTCCACTCCACGAGCTAAGAGGTCGATGCATCAACTGACATGTAGTCCAGAGTTGATATATCCAAAGATGTACCGTAGTGGTCACTGTCGAAAACACGGAGGATTCCCATACTATTTTCATCATCATCGCAGTCGCAGCCAGCTCTAGGGTTCCTACACACAGCAAACTCGTTCGGGAGGGTCCGCTACATGTGCCGAGATGCTGATACATCAACTGAAACAAAGTCCGGAGTTGATGTATCCAAAAGATCTTTATCGTCAACAGGAACTCAACGTCGCAGATGGCGCGTCAATTGGACGCCCGGTCAGAGAGTTATTGGCATTTTCGTCACAGGGGCCCGGTTGGTTTTTAAGGAAAAACCAACCCGACCGTACTCCACCTGCGTCCAAATCTCGGGCGGAGTAAGCCAAAAGGTCCGTCTCACTTAGAGGAATTCCACAAAGTCGACGACACGCCAATCGGACGTCCGAAGCTCAAGATATGAGCGTTTCCGCTTCAAGGCCCCGGTAGGTTTCGTGTACGAACCATCCCGGCCAAACTCAAAGTATTCCTAAACCTTTAGTGTGATATACCGAAACGACCGTCTCGATCCAAGGATCGCATCGCCGCTGACGGTGTGTCGTTCGGAAGACCGTAGCTCAAGTTATGAGAAACAAACATAAAAGGTCTTGAAACGGGGGGTCTGGGCCCGGACTGACCCGGCCCGACCCACCCTGGGTCGCCCCGAACCGGGTCGACCTGAACCAGATCCGGGTTCGACCCGGTTTGGTGAGACTCGGCCGGTCGGGTCAGCTCAGCTCGGCTCGGCCGAGCGGCCGAGCAAGGGGACCGTGGGGCGTGCTGTCCCCGTGGGAAGAGGACCCGCGACCCGCATGGGGGCCGCGCTTGGTCAACGGACGCGGCTTTGCCGCGTCCCGTGTGTCGTCGGACCCACGGGGTCGCGGGTCTGGTCGGCCGCCGCCGCCGCACCGGCGACCCGCACCGCCGATGGATTTCGCAGGCCACCGGAGTTGCTACAGTGGTCCGATTCCCCTTCTATCTGCGTCGTAGCTCCTCCCGGGTCCCATTCTTCACTGCCAAGCCCTCAAATCGTCATTGCGGCCCCGTTTGTCATCGTCCGCCGTTTCGCGCACGAAGAACGAAAAATTGGGGTGGGTTCAGACTTGTTCGTTAGTCCGCACCCACCGCGTTAGCGGTTAAAAAAAACTTAAATTCCAGCAATTGATAACCACCTCCTGCAATAATATTGATCCGAAAACCAACTAGTTAATTTGGTTGGTTCGCGTTCCTACCTTGGAGGGAAAACAACATGGTAAAAACATTTTCAAAACTACCCCCACCTCGCCGTCATCGTCGAGCGTGCATTCTTCGCGGAATTGATCGTCGTGGAAGAAGAGAATCGTTGCGTCGCGGAAGGGCGTCACGTCGTCGCGGTATACGGCGTCGCGTCGAAGATCTCCGAGGGGTAAAAATAACATACAGATTTAAATTACACAAATTAAATCCATGTCAAGCATAAAATCTACAAAAGGGATTTAAAATATTCGTAAACTCCTACCTCAAACGGATATTCGAAGATTTGTCGTGGAAGAAGGAACGTCGCAGGAGGAGAATCATTGGCGTCGTGGAACACGGCGTCGCGTCGTCGATCTCCGAGGGTTCGGCGTTCTTCGTCACCTTTCGTCGAAGGCCGGCATTCTTCAAGTTCTTCGCGTTCTTCGCGTTCTTCATGTTCTTCACGAAGGAGGATGAAGTATTAAGGTTTCTGTCAAATCCTGTCAACGAACAACACTCAAGAAGAAAAGTGTTGGTCTTATTTTATTAACATGCCAACAAATGAAAAAAGATAAGTAACGAACGAAATTAATTCATAGAATTAATTTCAATGAAACTAATTGCCCAATTAAAAGGAGCGTTTAATTTTTTAAGAAACGCCCCAGTTGACTTTTGTTTAATATGGGTTTTCGCGGGTGCGTTACTTAGCGGAAAAGAAACCGTGGGGCTCGTGTGGGCCCCACGTCACAAATATCCTACCAAGAGGGTAGGATATTTTGGGTCTCACCCTATCCGCTTCAACTCAGTTTATGCAGCTTAAAGTGGCTTTTAAGTGGCTTTAAGTGAAATAAAATAAAGTTTGTCGTACTACGTTATTTTATTTCTTAACTTAATGCCCAAAAATTAAAAACCAGACCCAAGCAAACGCAACTCTGGAAGAGGCGTTTCTAAGAAAAAACCAGCGTTGAGATTCTATCAGTTCCCTTGGAATTCGATTCCGAGAACCGGTTCAAAAGTTAGAAAAACTTGCTTGTTCTTTCACTGAACGTACCCGAGCCAAACTTCAGAAAATGATTCCGGGCACACCGGGCCTCGGAATCACGTGCCGTCAGAAACCGTGTTCTTGTAAAATTCCAAATAAAATTAAGAAAAAAAATTTCCTTGAAATTTACGGGTCTTTACAAGAAGAGAGTGACATTTTGTAACATTCTTTGATTAAAATAATACGCAAGTCATTTTCACAGACAAGTGTACATTAAATGAACCAATTTTTAACTTAAGGTTATAAGTGTCCAATTAAATTCATAAAATAAGAGTTGGAAAGAAAAAAATATATCCTTATTACTTATTAATAATCAATATTTACCTGATTTACCCTTTAACGGGGTGATAAATTTTACCACGGTTACTATTCAAATTGACTAAAAATAAAAGGGATCTAATTTCTAAATTTGAACCAACTGATTATATATATGTAATTAATTTTATCAAATCCAAATTTATATAAGTGTAATAAATTAATTTTAAATCAATTATGAAAAATGATATAAAAACCACTTTTTAGAAAAAAATACATTTCAAGATTAAAACTATATTTATTATTATCCTATCCTGAAAAATTATTTTTTAATGTTTAAAAAAATTCATAAATTAAATAATATAAAAATTTCACTAAAATAACTCACCAATAACTATTAATTTATTTTATTAAAAAAACACATTGTGCACATAAAAGAAATATTTTTAGAAAAAACATAACTTTTATTTTCATTTTTTAATTTTTTTATCCTTTGATTACTAATTAATTAATTTTATAAATATATAGACCATAATTTTTTTATAATTTAGTTATTAATATTAATAAATAAAAATCCAACGAAAAGTTGATACCATGAAAATAATATTTTAATAATGTTACGTAGTTTGTCTAAACTCACTGTTGTGTGTAACGTAAGCTATTAAAGAAATAAAATTATTTAAAGAGAAATATTTCATAAACATTTAGGGGTGTCAAATTATTAGTATTAATATTCCACTAAAAAATAAACTTAACTCATCAATATTGCAAACAATCTTGGATAACATGTTTCAAGGATAATTCTAAATCCATGCATCAACATAGTCTATAGTAAACCTAGTACTGGCATATACGAAAGGAAAGATGAATTTGGAACCAGTGTCCCCACGAATCATTAGTGATAAGAGTTTATTAGACACAATAGGATGAAACTATAACTTAACATATAACCCCCTAGCCTTTATTTTTTTATTATTTTATTTATTTGTTATTTTAATTAATTTTTATGATTTTCACGTCATTTTCTTTAAAAAGTTAAAAAAATAGATTTTGCTAGTGCCATGATTAGAACACCATTAGGGTAAACAATGTGATGACCATATGAGAGGGTCTAAAGTTTTTAGTAAATTGGTTTTAATGGTTGATGTATGTTTTTCCCAACCATGTGGACAAACTATGTAATATGTACCAAGTGTGTCTAGTGAGGGTACACAATTGGTGTATAGTATGGTAAACCACACAAAAACCGTGAAATCTACCCAAAATTTTAAAATTGTGAAATTACATTTCTATCATCTTTTATTTTAACCTGCCTCACCCCTTATCTCCTTCCACTCATGAAACACTAGCATAAAGAGATACATGTGCGGCCCCCCCCTTCTTCCCTCTTTAGATTTCAGTTTATTTCCTATGTTTTTTAGTGAATTCTTCATGTTTTGGGACCCTTTTCTCTCATCCGTTCACTTATTTTTTGTTTATTCCAATTTGTCTTATTTCGGAGTGGTATTAGACATACCCTATTTGGGTTTTGGCTTTAAATTTTTGCGTCTTTTATTCTTAGGGTATGATGATTCCTCCTCGGGTCTTTATGTATTTATTATTTAAGGTTTTGCTTCTTCCATTCTTGACTTAGTAGGTGTTTCCATGAATTTATATTTTTATTAACAATCCATGTTGTTATTTGGTTTATCTAAATTCATTTCCTTATAAATTATGAATGTAATGTATTTATTTTAATATTTAATAGGTTTTCCAAATTAATTGTAAATTATAATAATTTTTTTAACTATTAATTTTTTTGACATTGAGAATTCATGGGTATTGAGGGTTTATGTTTTATAGATTCCATTTAATTGGAAATTAAAGGATGTTTTAAATTTTTTTTTATTGTTTTTAGGGAAAGTTTTTATATTAATTGTGTAATTATTTTATACTATTTTTTTCATGCATTATTTGTTTAATAGGTTTAAAATGGGACATAACCTTTTTTCCAAGAGCGCATTAAATAAAACTTGTCTCATATAGTCAAAAAGATGTTTCAAATTAATATTTTTATTTAAAAATGGTTTCTCAATTGTTTTTCTTGTGATATTTAAAAAATATTCAAAGAAGTTCAATACGGTACTTTGAAATAAGATTAGTAAACAAAATTAATTTAGGAATATATTTCAATAGATTTTTGTAACGTTATAAATTTATTTTAAACTGAATGCCTAGTTGGAACCTTATAGTAATTGTTTTTTATAAATTGAGAAAAAAACCTTGACACAAGTACCCATAAAACATTATTTTTTAAGATTTAGTTAAATAAATATGACTACTATTATGGATTAAGTAAAATTTTTGTGGGGATTTAGTGGTAAGGGTGTATTATGGTGGGTTGAGTTATGATATTTTCATGTGTTTAATTGTGATTTATTATTTAGGTGTGTATTATATTTCACATATCCTTCTTCAAATTATATTTTTAGTATCAAGGAGATACTAAGTGTCTTAGTGGTATATTGGGAGACGGTTTCTATACTTTCCCTATTGAGATGGACTTGTATCCTCTAGAATTATAGCAGTTCCAACTAGAATACTACCACTGGTTAGGATTTTTGAGATAAAGATCATTTGTTATAGGTATGACGGCATCAATTGGTTGATATATGGTTTTAGATAAGTTTGTATAAGATCCTCTCACTAGATGCTTAAGATATACCCATGATTATATAATATTTTTCTTTGAATAATTTATTGTTAAATCTTAATATATTTTAGTTTTATGAATTATATTATTGTTCCATTAAAATTTGAAAATTTATGGTTAATTTAGTTTTGTCCTTTGTTTAGTAGAATTTATGGATTACTAACACTTTTTTATGCCTTCTTTTCATCTTTTTTTATCTTGTCACCTATTTATTTTGTATTTATATAGTTCTGTTTATTTGATAGATTTATTTTCATTTGGGTGTTGAGTTCCTTATATTTATTTTTTATCTAAAATTGGTTTGAAAGTTGTTTGAAAAAGTGTACTTTGAAAAAGGGGTTTTAAAGGAAAAGTTAAATGTTTATGTTATAAGAATTTATTTATTTTGAAATGGGATGTTACTAAGGATTGTGTACTTTTTGCCTTAATATTGCCGAAAAATACATTAAAATGACATATTTCAAACTAGTGTGTCTATAATGTTTTGAAACAGCAAAAGTATGGATTCTCCAGTGAAATCCTACTTGGATATTACGATAAAACCCTTTTGATTCCACTCGATGTCTATAGATTAATTGAATTATTTTATAGGTTTTGGTTTAGATTCTTGGGAATCTATAGCTTGCATAATTATAAATTTCTTATTAGGTATTGGAGTGGGTATATTTTATGTTTAACATGGGTCATGAAGAGAATGTGAGTAGGTAATTTTGTTTTATATGAGATTATTTGTATCGCTTATGATTGGCCAAGATGAAAATCCCTTTATTTTAGTTTTTTTCTTTGTTTTTTATATTTAATTTGATTTGAATGTTTATTTTACTTTCACCTCATTTGGTTTTATTTTTATTCAAATATTTTAATTTTTTGATGAATAAAAATGCAATGTGTAGACACACCATGCTGGATTCTATGAAGAATTGAATTATAAGGAATATGTTATTTATTAAGGAAAAAGTAATTCCCAATGATTATTTTTTGATTCAATTGAACTATTTTCCGACACATTGGGACCTAGAACTCCCCTTAGGCCTTTCCATTGGCCGAATCTAGTTCTTGGATTAGGGGTGGCCAAGTTAGCTCATGATATAACCTCTGGGAATATTACTAAAACTTATCACTATATGCATCTGATTTGATGTGAAAATTAGTAGGGTGAATAGACCTAACATGTGATTCAATAATAGACCCTTGCTGGTATGACATAGTCTCACACAACTATTATATATGATCATTTTTCATAACCGTTTCAACCTTTATCACTGAATATTCCTTTTGGGTCCTTTTCATATGGTTATAAATTTAACTCGGTGAGTATTCCTAGTTTTTTTACAACTCTAAACATGTCCATTGCCTATCCCCAAATGATGGAGGTGGCCTAAACAAAGGGATTAATTATACACCATAAAATTTTAATCATATCATAAAATTCATATATATTAAAATGTGTTTCTATCTATCTATCAAAAACCTGGTAAAGTCTAGATATATGAAATTGGGTCTTCCTTAGGTAGACATAAAAATAACTTTTCTACATCTTTTCTAGAATTGTCACCTAAAAACTGATAGGACTTAGGTACTTATATTCCAAAATCATCACTATCATGAATTTTATTAGTCTCACATTCATATGAGAATCATGGACTAGTGGAATGTACTCACTAAACTATATGATAGAGAATCCAGAAAGATATGCTCATGGTTCAATATTTTTATCAACTATATAATCCCATTATCCATACTAACTTCACATATATTTGGGATTTCATGGAAGAATAGACCTTTATGAATTGATAGGTTTTTCCATCACTATATTTAACAAAGAAGATATTCATCCACTTTTCAAATTATATGTTTGTATAGGGTTAATAATCCCTTTTGGTGACCTTTTCAGCTTATTTCAATAAATACAATTCCATTTTTAGAATCCATTTGACACCACCCTAGGTATCCTTGGGTAGGAGGAATTCATCATATATCTCTCCACTAATTGGTTCACTAAAAAGATGATAGATGTCCCAAAAACTAATCCCTAATTAAATAAATACTATATGAATTCCATTGAATTAAGGGATACACTAGAAAAGAATGGCTGGAATTATTTCCTCATTATTACAGACATACATCTACAACACCCATAAAAAATAATATATTTATATGGATTAAATTTGGTTCTCAAACTCTATTTATGTTTATTAGACCTAGTATGATCATATCCACATGGTCATGAATCCTTCTCTAGGGTGAGGGTCCGAAGCCTCATCCCACCCTTAGAGTAGGTCATTACTTACATGATGGGAGTTCGATGGGTAGAAGTGTGTATAAGTTTCTGTTTGGGGTCTGTGATTGTTAATGGTATCCCTTATATAACACATAAAGTATATAGGGTCTGTACCAGCCTCCCTAATAAATACACCATTCATCAAAACATTATCCTAATCGAGACTTGATTAGTGGTTAATCTAAGATGACAACTGATTATGGTTTAGATAAGGGATATCAATGTTATTCATAACCTATAACCAAATAGTGGTAGGAAATATGATAGTGAAAAGTTTTGATGATTCTTCAGTAGAGTCTGTGAAAGATAGGAAATGTACATTAAAAAATATCTAATCCATTCAAACTAAATGAATTATATCATTTTTTTGGTTTAGGAGACTACCTTATTTTTAAATCATTTTAAAGATTCAACCATTCATTACAAGAAAAATCAACATTATTAGCTCTATTGTGGCATGGAAAAAATTTGAGAAGGGCATGTGATGATAAAGAGTAAAATAAAAATCACAAGATAAGTGGGTTAGACTTCTAGAAACTTTGAATTCTATCATAGTTTATCAAGCTTAGGTTATAGAACCCAGATCTTGGTGCCCAGTTACTCAAACTGAAGACTAGTTGACCAAGACATCATACCTAGTCATATGTATAACAACCCACACATAACTAGCCCATAAATGATATTATTTGTGGAAAATATTTCATCATTCACGTCCTTAGGACTTTTAATCTTTATAGTTTTATAGAATTAGAAAACCCATTACGATAAAAAGTGTACATTTTCATATAATGTTCATTTTGCGCACAAAACATGTTCTTTATAAAGAAACACTTTCTTCATTTAAGGTAACTCCCATAACTGGAAATTCGGATGTATTAACATTTTTACTCATACTAAAACCTTGTGAAAAACATTTGAAAATGTGATATGATAAAAAATATCATTAATGGACATAAAAGAAAATAAATCCATTAGCTCATTTATAAATTTGAAAAATCCATAAGAAAGTTTTACCTTTTCATAATAAACATCTAAAATCATATATCCCTTTACTTTTCCATGAAAAAAACATAATTTATCAATATATATCATAAAAAATTTCATAATAATTCATAAAGGTAAAATCATAATCATGATGGTTTCATGTAAAATTTGAAAACCAATAAATACCTTTCCCTTAAAAAACACTTTCACCCTTTTTTCAAAGGCCACCAACTTTCCTTAAAAACATATGCTCATTTTTTAACATTTAAATACAAAAATATTTTCTTCAAAAAACATTGAAATAATATCATGTAGTAACCTTGGGACATTATACTTACATTTAAACCTAAAATAACCCTTAAAAATGAATCACCTAACATGAATATTCCCATATCTATTAGGAGTAACCTATCATTGGTAAACTCTGTCACTTTACCCATTGAATTGGAGAGATATATCAGGATCACCCATTATCAGAGATATATAATTATCACCTATCATTCATATAAAATTTATAAGAACCATATCTTGTATAAAACACATGTATGTTACACTTTGACTATAACACTCATTTAATTTGGAATTCAATCTAATAAGCAATAACACTTTCAGTTCATAAAAATGAGTAAGATTTTCATGTTTCCTGGGAAAATGTTTTTAAATGAAGAGAAATATTATAATATTCTTTGAAAAAGAAAAATAAGTTTTTGATTAATATTTATAATGAACAATTTCAATGATGTCCGAAAAGTGCGGTCAAGATGTATATGTTAAAAAAAATATTTTTGTACTTTTGTAAAAATTCAAAAATATCCCATATAAAAAAAGTTTAAAATATTCCTTATTAGTCATTCATAAATAAATAAAAAATTATTAAAAAATTATATTTATAAACCTTTTAAGAAATAAAATTAACTTTATTGAATTTTTTAAAAGAACCTTCTCATGGAAGAAAAATAGTTGGAAGGAAAACTTTAAAATACAAATTTTAAAAGAAAGAGCATTACCTCAAGTCTTAGATTGTTTCATTCATATGTATACTATCCAAATTATTATTATTAAATTAATTTTATTATTGTTTCAAAATATTTTTCATATTCATTAAATTATCATTATTCACTTTATTTTATTTTTATCTTGTTTTATTTATTTAATAAAATGGTCAAGTCCACATTGAATGTTTTGAGGACCTTTAGCTTATAAGTCCAAAATAACTTTGATATGTGGAATAAGGTTAAAAATATAATGGTTTAATCAACTCAAAAATCATAATAATGAAAATATTATTATTTTCAGATATTTAAAACATATTTATAACCATCCATGTATGGTGGGCATGGAAAATGAAATACAACATACCATAGAGTAAGTAGTCTACATGTGCACATGAGTGATGTTTCGATTTTTATACTGGATGGAAAAGAAATTACATATTTAATATTTTATTTTTATAGAATAATAAATATGTTATACATGTCATATTCATTCATTATTTACAATTATTATTACCAACCATGTGACATGATAATGAAAAACAAATCAAATCACTTCGTGGAGGTGGAATTCCACACATACGCACGAGCGATGATATCATTTTCTAATAGGTGAAAAGGGTATGAAGATAGATAATATATTATCTTAAAATAATAATAATAATATTTTAATAAAATTATTATAAACCCATTAATTAAATATTTATAACCGTCCATGTGAGTTGGTGATTATAAAACGAAACACATTGCTTTGTGGATATAATAGTTTACACGTATGCACAAGCGATGTTTTCATTTCCCAAGAAATGGAAAAGAGATAAAAAGAGATTTTATATCAAGATAATAAAATTTTATTATATATAATATTATTATTTAATTATTTTATATTGAATAAAACATATTTTAATGAGGTATAATAATAAATAAACTTGAAATAGTTCGGTCAGGACTTATACATCCTCCTCAGATATCTCCCTTTATCTTACACTTTAATCCTTCAAGGGTTAGTATTTTGAGAATAATAAGACCTCTAGGACATGGGAGGATATTTTGGAATGGTTTAGGTAGGTATTGGTTGAGAAAAGTGGCCAGAAAGGTGTGAATTAGTGAGGATATTAGATTCTTTTTAAGTAATGGGATCAGAAAACTTGTAAATTCTTTAAACGATTAAATATAATCAATGAATTTCTCAAGATCAAGTGAAAGGAAATGAAAAAAATTATAATTAACAATATTTTAGTTTGAAATCTAATTAACCAATAACATTTATCCATGTTTTATATATATTTGATTCTGGATCTCTTAGTTTAACACCCCTTGTCAACCATTTTAACCTTTACTGAGGTGATAAAGTTTTACCATGGTAACTATACATGATGAAAAAAAATAAAATGAAAACATTAAAAATTTGAACCTGTATATAAAAAATATGAAATAAAATTTTTAATATTGATTTATTAGAAATGGAATAATTTAATTTCAATATATGTGCGCAAAACACAACGAAAAACAATTTTTTGGAAAATCTCATTTTTAAGCCTAAAATTTATTTTATATTAAAATAAAAAATAATAATGACTCATATATAATTATTTGAATTATTTTTAATATAAAGGGAATTATTTAACTTTAAAATAAATGAAAAAATAAATGTGACTTTGTAATTAATTGAAAATAAATGATTGTTTAAAAAAACAATATTTTCCACTATTCACTCAAAAGTATATATTTTTAGAAATATCCCAAAAGTTCCCCTTAATATAATTTGAGTATGATGAATCCAAAAATTATGCTAATTTTATCAATTTAAAACTCTATTTTTTTTGTAATGAAATCTTTTTATTAAACTATATACTTTATGGAAAATATTTAAGCTAGAATAAAACCATTTCTTTTCTAACTGAAAATCATAAAAAAATATCAATTTATATATGAATCCATAAAATATATTTATGAACATTAATATCATATGAAATAAATTTATTATTAAAATTACATAGGTTTTCACATTCTTCTTCCTTTTATAAATTGCATCCACTAAATCTTATTTATTACTAAAACAAGTGTGTGTATTTTTCTCAAAAATAATTTTTAGATTCCCATGTTCTTTATTCAATCATATGGCTTCTATGTAAACCTTTTACAAGGTGAATTAACTTATTACACAATAATATATCAATTTAATCAAGAATATGAATTTTACTTTTACACAAGAGAGATAATACTCTAATTATACCACATCATGGCCCAAAACATAACATTCATCAGGTAGATATTCCTTAGAAATGAAGTGTGAAACATATCATGTACCTAAGATAAACTTGGATGTAATTAGACCTATAAATAAAATATTCCTATTTTCTCCATAATTTCATATGGTTCAATGAACCTTGGGATCAACATTCCTTTTTTACCAAAATACACTACTGTAAAGATCCCGACACCAGTAGCCCATTGTCAGTGGTTACTTTATTAAACTGGAATAATACACAAGGAATAACATCCAAAAGGACTGAAAAGTTTAGTATTATTGTCTATCTAGACACATATTTGAAACTCAAACTACATTTTAAACATAACATACAAAAAATATTTTTTTTGAGAACACCTAATTCCCCTTAGCATAAACTCTGCACATGTGTCATAATATAATTATTGGAATCACGAGGAAAGATTAATCATAATATATGGGTGATATAATATGATCATTAAGGGTATATATACAACATAATATATTATAAATAAGCACAAACATTTATGACAAGTTGATTAACCAATAGACATTCCATTTAATCAATAACCTAAGCATAATATAGCAAGAATGAAATATGGTAAAATAATGCCATATAAGTAATCACATGAGAATACAACTTAACTATAGATATTCTAATATTTTAATAATCACATGGAATATAAATAAAAAAACTAATTTTGAGGTAATTCATAATTTCTAACATCATAAACATACCATGAATGCTTCGACCAAGACACCATACATAAATGGGTAGGGCCTCGATCAATACCCAAACTAGTTTGTCTCATGATACCTATCGATGCATGAACGAGACATAGAGGGACCTTAAAATCACTTAACAAGTCCAATTAATTATTCATATAAAAGGTATGAAACATAAACAACATAAATATTCATATTAAAAACTAACAAACAAAATGTGAATACTTTAACCATAAACTATGAATGGTATGAACATAGTACATCAACACTCAAAGTAAATTATAAAGCATTCAATAAAATATGTTAAATGATATGATAATAGATAAAACTAAATTAATTATAATATTCAATAAATATTTTTTATATAAATTTAAATACTATAATAAAATCATTGAAAATTATTGAGGGGATACTCTTATTTAACCCATATGAAAATCAATTTCGTATGAAAATACCATTTTCGTTTAAAAATAACATTCTTAAATAAATCATATCCCAAAAATAAAGGGATATGGGTTATCTTTTTGGAAAATGTAATAATTAAAAGGAATCTAGAAATTAAATAACAGTTACGATGGGGAGAGAGTTATTGTCAGCATGTAGGTTAAAAAAAGTAAGCATTTATTTTTGTCATTTATCAAAACATTCCATATAAAACATGTAAAAATATACATTTTTAAATCCTTTTAATGAAATTAAAAATATTCACTAAAGTTACTTTATAATATTTTTATATCTATATAAATAAATAATTAAAATATATCAATAATATTGACAAAGAGAAAAAAATTTGATAATTAAATCATTAAATATTCAAGCTGTCCCATACCACATTGAACATTTAAATTATAAGCCCCATTAAAGAATACAATTTTAAAAAACATTACATAATATTATAATAAATAAATTAATGACGTGATAAGTCAAAGGATCTGTATATACACCTCATAAAAGAAGGTGGGTGTATAACATAAAACTATGCCTTAATAAAAGAAGATTGATTCGAAGTCCTTTACATTGAACATTCTTTTTTTTGAACATGGTTCAACCTCTTGTATAATGGTTTAAATAATGTTATTAATTTATAAGATAATAATATCCTTATTTATGATTTCATAAATTATCCTCTTATATCGCTTTGTTAATAATATTTTGTTTTTACCCTTGTTTCGGGTGTTAACTGCTTCATTTTCCTATGTATCTTATCTCATATAAGTCATCTTTCTTATGCATATGATGTATTTATGTAATCTACATAATTATATTAAGTTCATATATATCATATTTTTTATTATATAAATTTTTATAATCAATATTTAATGGTTAACAAGTAAAATGAATCACATCGCATCGTAGAGATGGTAGGCCATACATACGCACAAGCGACGATATCATTCCCTTAATGGTGAAAGGGTAATAAAATGTATGGTTTATTAATTTTTAAATAATAAATATAATATCATTTATATTTTTTATATTCACTATATCCATCATTATACAAATCCAAATAAACTGGTGATGAAAAAAATAGACCACAGCGTGGTGACGGTAAGACATACATACACACGTGCAATGCTTTTTTTTAATAGGATGGATAAAAGGAGGAATATGACTATCCCATAATTATAATAAATTATCAGAATATATATTATTCTGAATTTATAATTTTATAATAAAAAAACACATTTAGAGTAATTAGAAGAATAAATGAACTTGAATGAGTTGGTAAAACAATTACCTCTTCTTCAGTGGACTACATTGAGATATCTTCTCAAGGGATATAGAGTTGGTATATTTGGAAGAATAAGACCTCCAAAATTTGGATAAGGATGTAGGTAGGATAAATGGTTATAGTGTTTTTTCAAGATATAAGGCTCAAAGTGGTGTGAGGAAGTGAGGGAGGTGGTTCCCTTTTATAATTGAGGTGATGAGCACTTTCATAAATTCTAAAAAAATTAAATTAACATAAATTAATTTTCAATTAAAAATAGTAAAAAAGTGGGTTATTTAGAATATAATATTATTATGGGTCAAAATAATATCATCCAATAATTTTTATACATTTTTAGATCACATCATTACACTTATCTTTTGGTTTTTACCCTTATTAAGACCCTTTAACTCTTACCATCACAACTTGATTGTTTACTCTTTAATGGTTAACATGGTTATTATAATATTAAAAAAGAACCATAAATAATTCATTGAAAAAAATTTAAAATTTAACCCAATAATTTTTCCTAATTTATTATTTTTATGAACTTTATATCATTCTATAAAATATTATTTATTTTAAAATATAATTAATGTCAATTTTGACACTATTCATTACTTGACTTTTTAAAAAACACCAATACACTATATAACTAAAAAACATTAATGCATCTCTAATATGTTTATGTAATATATAAAATTATTTTATGACATTATGTATCACAAATTATATTTATTTTAATATTTTTAATATCATTCAATTTATATTTTAATTAATTAAACCATTATTGCATCATCATTATGTAAGCCTTTAAGGTAATTATTTATTTCATAAAAATTAAAAAAAATTACAATTATGAAGATAAAAAATTTATATTTCAAATTATTATTTATAATTGAATATATCTTCTAAATAACCATATATAAAAAATGTAATACTTCTTAATAACATTAGTATGACATATTTAGATTTCCTTAGAATAAAATACTATAAAAGGATTAATGTCATCCAATAGGATCCAAGAGGCCATAAAATCGATCCAAATAATATTTTGGTTGAAAATAACTCATAAAAAAATTTAATACAAGTTTTATGGTATTTTTATAATACATACAATATTATTCTTACTCTTAATTAACTGATTTATCCTTAACCGTGGTAATTAAAAAAATTACTAATGTTTCTATTCATATTGTCCAAAATGAAAAGGCGAATATTTTATAAATTTTTAAATTATTATTTCAAATATTTAATCCATTTTTTAAAATTTAAAAAAATGAATTAGATAAATTGAATTTGAAATTAATTATATTGATAGAAAGAGAAAACAAGTTTTTGAAGTAAAAACATTCAAAAGATTAAAATGTTTTTATATGAAAATTGAATATAAAATTGATTCCAATGATCTAAATTATATTAACTGATTAAAAAATTATCTAATTATACTTTAAAAACTATTTAAAATATAATTTAACATTAAATTATTTAGATGAAAGATATGCCTTTAATTAAAATGCAATATTTTATCATTATTCGTCAAAAAATGAAACTTATCAGAATAATACAAAAAATTCAATAAAATTAAATTTTGATATTAATATTTTAAAAAAGAGTTTTATTTTGTCAAATATATTTTATAATAGTGTTAAAAATGAGATTTAAAAAGTTCATTCCATCAAAAGGTGGTAAAACTATCTTTAGAAAAACATAGCCTTTTAATGCGTAAAATATGATTAATTTTTATCTTATGAATATAAAATCATGTGGATGAATTTAAAAAAATATGATTAAATATATAATATATAAATTTTAAAATTTGGTTAATAATATTCATTCCTACCAATTTAACATCTAGGTTACTACTGCCTTGTTAATTATTTGTTTGAGCTTAGTATTTTGTGCAACTTATGTTGTCGAAGAAATTGAATTTAAAGTGATAAATATCATAAAGTATTGGGGTTTTAAATTCTAGCCTTATTAGATAAATTTAATCTTTAAAATTATAAATTTTACTTTTAAAAAGAAAGGTTGATACTTCAAAATTCCTTTTAGGGAAAACCACATCAGAAATAGAGTTACTAAAATATCCTCCTAATAAGAAGGAAAGGGAAATGAGAAGGTCACCACAGAACTAAGATTTAAGTTAGTAAATAATTATTGGAATGTGATAAAATAGACATATAAGAGAGATCTAACTATCAAGTTCTGATGGAGAGTGATAGAGGACATGGTCATTATAATGTTAACCATAGAAAACCATAAATCTTGTGATTGGTTAAAAGATAATTGATTTCTTATAAAGAAAAGTAAATGGATAATGGTTCTTCTCCAAAATAATTATCCTAAAGTTTAGGTATTATTTTACTCTCTAGATAATGAATCCAATAAAACTTACTCAATTTATTTCCCTATCATAATCTGATCATTTTTTTATTCTTTAATTTATTTCCACTTCATTTCTTAATCCGGGATATGGATATTCAATATGAATTTTATTATTGAAGAACCTTTATCAAAAGATCCATAAGACATTCCTTCAACCAATAAATATTATAAAAACCAAAATCTTTAGCACAAGTTATCATACTTTAACCACAAGAAATAATATCTAATGTTTAACTTAATCCATTCCAACCATAAGAATCATAAAAAATTCATCTTTTCAAATTCACAGTCCAAAATTTCATAAGGAAGGTAATTGAATATAAAAAATCAATATAACATTAGATTTTCCCAAAAAAATACTAATATATTTGTATCATACCAAATATATGAATACCTTGATCACCTTAAAACCTTAATTAAAGCATGCATGACTCTAAATTTGTAACGAATAATTACTATAGTAGAATCATTATACATCTCATGATTCCTATTAATAGAATATCATAACATAAATCTTGATTCCAAAAAATACATTAATTAGTCCAGTTTGATTGTAGTAATAACATAATATTGACCTCAATACCTTTTCTTTTTTTGATTTATATTACATTGAAATTTTGGATATTTATTTGAATAGTGCCCCATCTCCTGAAAATTGAAACATTAAATAATGATAGCTTATTTCTTTCCCTTAAAATCATGAGCCTGATGAACTTTCCCTCTATACTTGTAACTAACTCTCATTCCATTCAGGCAGGTACCAAGGTGTTTCATCCTAAAATTATCACATATAATAAAATCATTCTTTCCAATTTTCCCTTTATTTATGTCTTTCTCAACCATTCTATTCTTCTTTTCTTTCTTTCCCTTAAATTCATAATACATAAAGAATTCTTTCTCTATCTTGATATCACATGAGACTATATCTTCATATGATGAGAAAGTTTGGGATCCCAGTGCTATTCATAGAAATGTATTTAACCTATCAAACAAATGATCAATATTACTCCTTGGGTTATGTATGTAGTCAAAAAATTGCATTTATAATAGTGTAAAGTGGGATTTATACTTAAAAACATTTTCATTCCCCTTTTTCCTCAAACTATTAAATCGCCTCTGCATAGCTGCTCGTTGTTCGCGAGGAATATACTTTTCTAAGAAAATTTCATTAAAATCCTTTCTATTTCTTCTTCCTCCATCGTGTTAGGAATCAATGACCCCCCATTGAACTACATCTCCAAAGAGATGATAAACTACCATTACTACCTTCTCCCTTTCATTACATCCCAATGTAAGAAATATATTCTCTAAGAAACTTATCCTTTAATGACCTACAAATGGTTTTTTAGTCTCATTTAATGATGGAGGTTGTTGTATCAGGAACCAGTGTAACAATGTTCCTCCACGTTACAGATCAGGAATCTCCATATGGGTGTGGTTATTGTTCATAATCTGATTCAATTATCCCAGTATAGTTATAAGTTGTTCATCACCAGTTTCATCTCTATATCCAACGTCATTATCTTTCATAAGAGGTAAATCCCTATATGGATTATGTGCATTGAATAGATTTCCATTCCTTCTGTTAGGTTTCATTTCTAAACAATGGCATACACTATATTATATCATAACATTATGAAACATATTGTATAATATCAAAACAAATTAATCACAAAACCTAAATTGAAAATTTAGGTATGAATAATCTCTAAATAATAAGCTTAGTTTATTTGGATATATTTTCAATTTTTTCATACCGTTTCATTCTATAATAAATCAAGTTACCAAGGTTTATATTAAAATTTATATGATACCAACTATAAAGACCCCAACCCCAGTAGCCTAGAGTCAATGGTTACTTTATTACAATGGCATAAGATAAAAGGAATCACATCCCAAAGGACAAAAAAAAGTATAATCTTGGAAAACTAGATACATATTTTAAACTCAAATTAAATTTTAAACATAAAATACAAAAAATATTCTCTTTGAGAACACCATAATTCCCCATAGATTAAAACCTACACAACAGTCATAATATACATCTTCAAATCTTGGGGAATGATGAAAAATAAGAAAGGGGTGAGATCAGATGCTCAGTAATGGTATACATACAATCTAATCCATTATAAACAACCATAAATGATTATTAAAAGGCGATTAACTGTTAAAAATTCCATTTAATCAATAACCTGATCATAATATGACCGAAATGAAATATGATCAAATAATTCCATATAATTAATCACATGAGAATAAAACTTAAACATGGATATTATAATAGTAAAATTATCACATGGAATATCAATAAATAATCCCATAATGAGGGAAGTCATAATGTCGGACATCATATACATACCGCCAAGGACTTGCCCAAGACACCATACATAAATGGGTAAGGCCTTAGCCAATACCATTTTAGATTGTCTCATGGGATATATCGATGCATATAGGGGATATATTGGTCCATTACCATCACTTACTACATCTAATGAATTCCTCATCTGAAAGGGGTAAAACATAGACAACATAAACATTTTTATTAAAAATGAGGATACAAAATGTGAATCCTTTAACCATAAACTATTAATGGTATCAAAATAAAACATCAATAATAAAAATGAATCATAAAAAATTCAATAAAATATAGTAAATGATATCATAATAGATCAAACTCAGTTAAGTATAGTATTAAACAAAGGGTGTTTACATAGATGAAAATAGTATAATAAAATCACTAAAACTTTATTGAGGAAAAAACTCTTATCATACCAAAATGAAATTAACTTTTGTACAAAAATACCCTTTGATTTAAAAAATAAACATTTTTAGTACCAAATATACCAATAAAAGGAAGATGGATTTCATTTAATAGAAAATGTAAAATTACAATGGAAACTATAAATTAAATAATAGTTACGGTGGTGGAAAAGTCTTTCTTGTTGTGTATATTAAAAAAATAGAACATTCCATTTGTCATTTGTCAACATGTTCTGCATAAAACTTGTAAAAACATTTATTTTGAAAACCTATAAATGAAATTTAAAATAGACTTAAAATTTCCTTCACAATCCTTTTATATCCATATAAATAAATATGTAAAATAATATCAAGAATATTGAAATGGAGAAAAATATTTTATAATTAAAATTGTAAACATTCAAGGTGTCCCACACCAATTTAAAATTAAAAATTATAAGCCCCATGAAAGAATAATATTTTGTTAAAAAATAAATAAAATAGTAATAAATAAATTAATGAAATGATAATTCAAATAATCTATATATATACCTCATAAAAGATGGTGGGTGTATAACATCAAACTATGCCTCAATGAAATAAGATTGAGACGAAGTCCCTTAACGTTGAGTTTACTTTAGTTGAACATGCTTTAAACTTCATTATAATTGTTTAAATCATGTAATTGATTTAGAATAGAACCATATCTATATTTAATATTTCATATATGATCCTATTCTATCATTTTATTAATAAAATTCTGTCATTACCCTTATTTCAGGTGTTAACTGCTTCATTTTCCTATGGATGTTTTGTCACGTAAGTCTTATTTTTTATGAATAGGATTTATTTATTTCATATAAATAATTATATTAAGTTCATATATATCATATATATTAATTATTTACATTTTTATAACCATTATTTAATGGTTAACATTTAAAATGAATCACATCACGTCGTGGAGATGATAGATCATACATACGCACAAACGATGATATCATTATCTTGATAGTGAAAGGGTAAAGAATTTTATTGTTTATTAATTTTTAAAGAATAAATATAATGTTATATATATTATTTATATCTATTATATCCATCATTATGCCCATCCAAATAAAGTGGTGATGAAAAAAATTACACCACAACATTGAGACGATAAGTTGTACGTACCCACACATGATGCTTTTGTTTTTCATAGGATGGATAAAAGGGGGAAAATGGTTGTACTATAGTCATAATGAAATATCATAATATGTATGATATTGGAGTTATTTCTTTATACTATAAAAAACACATGAAGAGTAAGTAGAATAGGAAATGAACTTGAATGAGTTGGTAAAATAATTATCTATTCATTAGTGGACTTCATTTTGATCTCTTCTCAAGGGATTTATAGTTGATATTTTTGGAAGACTAGGACCTAAAGAACATGGATAAGGATGTTTGCAGGATAAATGGGTTTGGGATAGTAAATATATAAGTAAAAAAGTGGTGTGATTAAGTGAGGGAGGAGGTACAATTTTATAATTGAGATGATGGGAACTATTAGAAAACATCAAAATATTAAATTAATATAAATTAATTTTCAATTAAAAATGGACCCAAAGTGATTTATTTATAATATAAGACTCATATGGGTTTAAATAATATCAAAAAATAATTTTTAGAAAATTTTAGGTCACATCCTTACCCTTATCTTTTGTTTTTAACCCTTACAAAAACACTTTAACTCTTATAATGACAACTTGGCTTTTTACACTTTGAGGGTTAATATAGTTACTATAAAATGAGAAAAGAACCATAAATGATTCATGAGTGATATTTTAATCTTTATAATAATAATTGTTCCATATTTTATATTTTTATTAATTTTATATCATTTAATAAAATATTATTTATTTCAAAATATCATTTATAAAATTTTTGACATTATTCAATACATAAATTTCTAAATACTATCAATACACTAGATAACTTTAAAAAAAATTAATACATCCCTAATATGTCTATTTAAACTATAAAAATATTTTATAACATTAATTATCTCAAAATATATTTATTTTAATATTTTTAATATCATTTATTTGATATTTTCATTATTTAAACAATTACTACATCATCATTATGTAAGATTTTAAGGTAATTATTTATTTCATCAAAATTACAAATAAATTACCATGAAAAATATAAATATTTTAGTTTTTAAATTATTACTTATAGTCAAATATATATTTTGAATAAAAACATATAAAAATGTTAAACTTATTAAAACACGAGTGTGACGTATTTGGAATTCCTTTGAATAAAATACTAAAAAAATATTAAAGTCATAAAAGTGGATCCAATAGAGTATAAAATAGACCCAAAGATTATTTTGGTTAGAAACAAATCATTAAATATAATTAGGATAAGTTTTAGGGTAATTATATAATACTTATTATATTATTTTTATCCTTAGTTACCCGATTTACCAATAACCATTGTAATTTAAAAAATAGTAATGTTATTATTCATATTGTCCAAAAATAAAAGGGAACTATTTACTAAATTTTTTACCTTATGATTTATAATATATAATCAATTTTTAAAAATACAAAATACAGAATTGAATAAAATTAATATCAAATTAATCTTGTTTATGGAATGAGAAAATGAGTTTTTAAAGTGAAAAAATTCGAAATATTTAAATGTTTTTATATCCAAATTCAATGAGAAATTTATTCCAATGAACCAAATTATGTTTAATTATAAAATTATTATATAATTATAGTTTAAAACCATTTAAAAATATAATTTATCACAATAAATTATTTAGAAAAAAGTTATCTTTAATTAAAATACAATATTTTATCAGTATTCATCAAAACATAAAACTTATCAGAAAAATATAAAAAAATTCACTAAAAGTAAATTTTTATATTAATATATCAAATAAAAAGTTAATTGTTTTAAATTTAATATGTAAAATTTTCAAAAACCAGTTTTTAAATATGTACGCCATCAAAAGGCGGAAAAAATACCTTTAAAAAAATATAGCATTTTAATGTATAAAATTGGACTCATTCTTATCTTATTCTTATAAAATAATTTGGATTAATGTAAAAATATTTTATTAAATATATAATATATAAATTTCCTAATTTATTTAATACTATTCATTTCGTCTAATTTAACAGCTAGTTTATAATAGTCGTGTTAATTGTTCGTTTGAGCTTGGTGCTGTGTGAAATGTATTCTATCAAAGGATTTAAATTTAAAAAGATACATAACAAAAAATCTTGGGGTGTTACAACTACACATTTACTTGGAGATATTGTAATAAAGACATGGTCACTTACCTCAAATGAAAAGTTTTTTCCTCTAGTTATCTCTATAAATTTGTTTCTTACTCTGAGTTTCCCTCATGTGGTACTGAATATTTTTTACTCTCTTAATCTTCTCTCATAACAATTATTATTACAATAATTTATTGTCACCAACTTCATCCCAACAGGCTAGAGTCCAACACCTTTTTCTATATAATGGTTCAAAAGTTTACATCTAAATACTAGAAAGAAAATTATTATTATAATAAATTTAAACTAAGTAAACATTATAATCCCAAATTTTCTGATAATATAATAAGAAATATTGATGTATATCATCTAAAGTATTAATTTTATTCTCTAAATATCCATAAAATGAAGGATGAATAGTTTTAATAAAATTTATTTTAGCACCCATCAACTTATATATTCTTTTCAAACACATTTATGTAAATCTAGTATTATAATATTATATAATAGAGAAGGAAATTCCATTTAACATGACTATCCCTTTAAGATAAATTCTTAAAATATGATCCAAATAAATAATATCCCAATTAAAAAATGCATAGAATTAGTCTAATGAAAATAAATAACCCAAATCATATTATTACCTCTATATATATTTGGTAATAACACCATGAAATATATGTATATATTCTACCATTTCCATTATAGCATTGAAAAAGGATGAAGCATCCCATTTAGTAGATTTCATTCACCACTAACCTACCGACAAGTCAAACATCTCATGGTAAAATTAGATCCTTATTCATACCTTCCAAAAAATATATTTATGAAGGTATCCAAACTTATTAGTACTTATAGAATTAATAAAAAATAGATATATATAAGCTTCACTTAACAATTACTTATTCAAAATAGAATCACTCAGAAAACATAATATATTTCTAAATATAATAACACCTTATTCATAAAAATTAAACTCCTAAAACTTATCCTTTTTGAACAATTACACTCATACTTACAAACTATTATCTCCCTTCTAATACACCTTAATTATTAATGAAAAGGATAGTCGTACTGATACCTGAGTGAAAAGAGTATAAGTTTCTTCATACACAATTTCCAGGCCAACATTTATTAATTCATTAATTAAAGGATCATGTTACAAATATAGTATTTTTAATTGTGTTATATATTTTTTACTAAAGTAATTAGATTCTATTTTTTACTTTAACTAGATGATAGTTAATTATGGAATCATAATTCTTAATCAGTGTTAGTTATCTTCTCAATATCATGTTCAACTCTTTTTGGGTGAATATATACTTCAAAATTTTATAATTTATATATATTTCTCATTTCTCCCCATATAGATGATGCATCCATATTTTTAAATCAAAAAATATTGTTTCCAGATCAAGTTCATGTGTGGGATAATTCTAATCATAGTGGTTTAATTAACAAGATACATACATGATAACATGTTTTTCGATATCATGACACATCCATGGCCCTTTAAAGAAGTATCAATGTAAATAAAAAACTCTCTATTTCTATATGGAAAGGATAATATAGGAGAATTATTAAATCTTCTTTTCAATTCCTAAAAAGAATAATCACATTCCATGATATAGGTAAAATTAACTTCTTTTTGAGCTAACATGGTTAGTGGGAAATATAATAGATAAAATTTTTCAACAAAACATTGTTAGTAACCATCTAACCCAAGAAACTTTTGAATATCCATGGCATTTGATGGTCTTGGGAACTCCTCCACTACTTTAGTCTTAGTATAATCAACTATTATTCCTTATTTATAAACAATATTACCAATGAAATAAATCTACTATAACCAAAATTAATATTTACAAAAATTTACATAAAATAAATGTTCTCTTAATGCTTTAAAAACAATCCTTAGATATTTGTCATTATCTATATAGATTTATAATATACGAGAATATCATCAACAGATGAAACAATAAATTCATCTAAATACTCATGGAAAACTATTTTCATTAGATCAATAAATACAATAGGTGAGTTTCTGAACTTGAACGTATAACCACAAACTCATAATGTCCAACCATATTATAAAATTCTGTCTTTATAAGGCCATCTTCCATCACTTTTAACTGATGGTACTTGAACTTGAGATTAATTTTCAAAAAATCTTGTGCTCATTGGAGATGAGTAAAAAATTTATCGATATGAGTCAAATGAAACTTTTTATTAGTAGCAATGTTATTGAATTCTCTATTGTAACACCTTTAAATTTCTATATATAAATAACTTTTAAGGTAATACTATTTTTGATAGTGTTTATCATATGTAACACTGAGCTTTAAAAAATGTGGAAACTTTAAAAATATTTTAATTTAAATAGGATGGTCATAACCTAGTAATTGTATTGGATGGTATGAATAGGAGTAAGAAAATTATATAATAGATATAGAAAATTTATCTTAATAATTTTTTTTGATTAATTCTTAGGAAATAAGAATGTAATTTTAATAAATATCACATAAGATGATATTTTTTACAAAACTATTTTATATATAGAAATGATTTTATAAAAATAAATTAAGTTAATAAATATAGATGAATGTTTTTAATTAAATGTAAATATAAGTTTTTTAATAAAACAAATTAATATTCATCTAAAGGTGGTTACTAGATAATGAATGGGTATAAATTCATTTTATACTTCAAAAAGATATTTCCTTTCAAAATAGTTTTTATTATTTATTAAGAAAAAATATATTGATTAAATTATAAAACCTATAGAAATTTTATTTTTTAAAATGGTAATAATTTTTTATGTTTTTATTTCAAAATAATTTTCCGATAATTTTTTGGGATTTTTCATAAAAGGTTAATTTATGGATGATTAGTGAAAAAATACTAATTTTTCAAAAACAATCATTTCTATACTCTTAATCAAATTAATTTTAATATTAAATTTTATTTTAAATTAATTTTAAAGAGATATAATTTTAGTTTTATTAAACATAATTTAATTAATTCCATATTAATTAGCAATGGAATTTTTATGGTATAAGTTCAATTCTATGCATAAAAACAAATTTTTCTAAAAAATTTATTTTCATTTCATTTTTCACACTTATAATAAAATTAATTCCATAAAATTATATAACATGAATCTTGAAAAATGGATTTCATAATTGGAATTAGTAGGATCAAATTTAGTAATGAGTTCAATTTTTTTTATGGTTATTATGAATAGAAACCATATTAAAATTGTATATCCACGGTAAAAGGTAAAATGGGTTAGTCAATATTAAGAAACTATGGGTTAACATCTCAAAGTAAATTCAAAAGGTGTATTTATTACATTTTATTACTTTATATAGTCTATAATCACCCTAGATTCTAAATTATGGCAATTTTATATCATTTTCCTATGTTAATGACCTATATATTATTTTAGTTAAAGGATAATTACAAAATACCACTCTATTTATTTTAAGATCACTAATATGTTGTCCTAGGGATCAAAATAAGTTAGGAATGGTTATAAATGAATTTTTTGAATATAAAAAAATAATTTTTTTGATACATATATATTTTTAATTTTTGGTGATGAAATAATTACCATAAACACTTATGCAGCACCAATATAGTTCTTTGAAAGTCATATAAAAAACTAGTAAATTATTTTTTAAAATATTACAAGTAATATGATTTTAATTAGTTATGGTGTTACATTAATTTATTGGATAAATGTAATATATAGGTGATAATAAATGTGTTTAAATTTGAATTTCATTATTTTATCAATGTATTTAAATTCAAACTTTGTGAATAGATATGAAAATGTTATTAAATGGTATTTAAGTTAAAAAATTATTTTTAATTCATTATAAAATCATAAAAATATTATCATAACTCATTTGTATGGATAATTTAAAAGGATATCGTGAGTTTTTCATTTATTTTCCACTTTAAATTTTTAAAATTACATTTATTATACTTAAATATTAATTTTTTACCACGGTTAACGTTAAAAGTGTTAATGAGGGGGTTAAACTAATAGAAAAGGTTCAAAATGTCACTAAAACTTGCCTAAATTTTATTGGTTGAATTTATTTTTACCTTATAATCCATATATATGAATATATATAACTTTGGGGTAATTTGGAATTAGGTTGAAACCTATTATATATTAATATTTCCTGTATTTAAAAGATTTCCATTCACATCACATATAAATTGTCACACCCTGACCATATAATTACTTTCGTTTTATTCTTTTCTTGTATTTGGATATTTTTATGGAAGTTCATATTTCATTCATGATTCAATTTTTTGAATTTTGGATGTTTTGTATGTGTTTTTAGTTTATGCATGGTTTGTGAGCACGAGTTAAGGGTTAACTGTGTGGCCTGTCAAGGAAGAGGATGTTTTCAGTTCATTTTCTTCTTGAATGGCTGGAATTTCACAATTTGAGTATGGATTGGACAAAAATGTGTCGGGACTGAGAGAAATTGTGTGGCTTGTGGGTTGTTTCTGGGGAACGACACATGACTTTTGCATGGTTAGAGAAAACAATGTGGAAATTGTGTGAGGGGTTATGAAGTTTGGACAATGTAATTTTCATGGTTAATGCATGGTTTCTCAAACTTTGTGAACAAATCAGGAGAGGTTCCCTTTTATTCAGTAGGGTGTGCATGTTTAGCACATGATTTATCAAACCATGTGGCCAAACCCTGTGAGTTACCCAGGTTATTAAAAGTCTGAAATTCTAGTTTTTCCCCTCTTTTATTTTAACCCCAAATTGGGATTTTCCTCCCCCATTCGACATAGGTGCACCATGGGGGCCTCCCAGACCCTCATACCTTGATTTCCATCCTCTATGGAAGATTCTAGAAGGTTCTTAGGTATGTTTATTTGGATTTTTGGACAATTTAATCTTTCCCTATTCCTCATCCCTTGAGTTCTTGGTTTCTCATGGTGGGTTTTCATATTGACCATCCTTAAGGGTTATGGTTGATGTGTGGGTTTTTTTCCTTGGATGTTATGGTGTGGGGATTATCTATCAGTTTCAGTTCTTCTTTCTCATGGAGTCTCATTTCATTAACACATTATCGAGGTAGGTGTTTCTCTCCATTTCCTTCTCATAACATTCTATTTGATGCTTGGGTGTTTTTAAATAATTTATAAATATGTTTTTCAAGATTTTGATATGTCTTTTTGGTTTATTATGGTGTTTTCCTGATGTAAAGTTGATAAAAAATGGTTTTCAAAGTGTTTTATTATACATGATTATGTATATATGCACGAAATATGATTAAGAAAATGTCAATTGATCTTTTAAAGTGACATTTGGTAATTTGGGTGGCGTTTTACCTTGGTTATGTTTTGGAATTGTGGTTGGGATGTGAATTGGGTGTTGTGTGTAGAAATTGGTGACTTTTATGGTGTGACGCTTATGTGTGGATTGTTGTGTTGGTTTAAAAGTTAGTGTTCTTTCTTTAAAAAGTAGTTTTGAGTGATTTAATGGATACTTGAAAAGTGTCATTGGATGTTGGAAAATCTATCTGTGCATAGGGTGTACATTTGGATGGGAAAAAATGAAAGTGTCCCTTCAGAATGATATTTCATTGAACCATATTTTGTTTCAGAATCTTCCCTCCAATTTTCTTCTTCCAAATCTCAAACGGTTCATTCAAGATAATATTATTTTCAAAGTAATTTGAAATGTGAATTTATTATAAAATGACTTTATAAAATAAATTGAATTTTTTTCATGTATACCTCTTTGTTGTGTTTTATAAATGTTCTTAGTAGATGATGTGAAAGGTTTTAAATCTATTTTAAAAGGGTCTTAAGGTAAAAGTGTGATGAAAGATTGTTTTATAAAGAAAATGGGTTTTTTTCATGTGATTTTCCTTTTTTTTGTTAAACATGTGCTATGAATTGTGCAAGTAGTTCATAACACGTTTTAAAGTGGGGTTGGTGTGTGTTTCGATTTGAGAATAGATTTTCCTATGGAAATGGTTAGATTTCATGTGTTATTTTCTTATTATGTTTCTAAACGGGTTTTATGAATTGTGAAAGTGGTTTGAAATTTGTTTCCAAATGGCCTTGGTTATTTAAGTGAATTTAAATGAAGTTTCAAATGTTGTATTTAAAGATTGTCCCATTTGGAACCTTGAGATATGTTTTGGTGGATAATTTATATTTAAAGGCTTTTTTTACATTTTTCATGTGAGCATGGTGTTTCATGGTGATTTTAGAATTAGTTTGGAAATTGTTTTGAAAATTTAATTGCATTGGAAATGTTAAAGGTTTGTTTGGGACTTTGTGCTGACATGGGAAAGTTAGTTTTTATGTGATGTGATGTGAATGACTGGTTGAAATCCTATCATGTTTTGTAAAATGGTTTTATTAAATCATATGTTTAGAGACCACTAGACCATAAGCTGAATTTCCCCTAGTTGCGTGTAATTGAGGACGATGTGGGTTTCCATTTTTATTTGGAAACCACTAGATCATGGGATGCATTCCCATCTAGTGGATCGTGCATGGGGACATTGTGGGTTATAGTTTCTATACCATGCTTCACCGTGTCTTCTAGGGATTCCTAGGAATCATCTATAGTGTTTAGTGATAGTTCCTTGTCAACCCCAATTAGATGAATTAGTACCCACTAGATTTACTAAGAGTCTAGGTGGCACATTCCACTAGATTGTATAGTTTAGAGTGGATATTTAGTTATTGACTATGAAGCTCCACCATATGTCTGTAGGTGAGTTCGAACTGAGTATGTCCAGAGATTTCTTCTGGAGATATTCATGAAATTCCCATCATTATCTATATGTATGTTCTATTTTTCTTTTGATTCTTGTCATTCATTATCCCTGCTAGTTTATGTATGATTATTTTCCCCTTATTATTAGAATAATATTCTTTTAGATGATCTGGTATGATTGGATTTGGGTTTTTAACTGGATTTTGGAAAGTTAAACTAGTTAAAAAAAGGAAATATGTGTGTGTTGTTTTCAAAAAGGGAATTTGGGGAATGTTGTGTTTGGTTGTTTAAAATGATTAAAAGAATATCTTTGGAATTTATTTCAAACTAGTGATTATGGATTGTTTTAGGAAATGAAATTTAGGGACTCTATGATGATTATCTACTGAGCTTTTTAACATCACGGGCTACTTGTGCCACTTGATGTGGGTAGACTTGAGCTGTTTGGAAGGTTTAGGTTTCTGGTTCAGTTAACCTTTTGAAAAGGTTGTTCTTGTGGTTGGTGGTGACTAAGAGGTCACATAGAGATCATGTTTTGTGATTTGGTTTTAGTTTTTTATTTAGTTTCTGTTTGTTCATCAAATATTGTATCAATATTGGTTTCAATATTTATTTATGTTTAGTTATTGTTGTTTTCTCTGCATACTCTATATGGTTGTTTTATCCTCTTTGTTTGAGTATAAAGCATTCCCCCTTTGGATTATCTTTATTTGATGGTGCTAGCCACCAGCCCATGGGGATCGGGAATTTCATTGAGGACTTGTATCAGATGGGGTCGAGTGTTGGGTTGGATTTAATACTATATTGGTATGTGAGAAAATTGCATCAGAGGAGTCCTTTAATATTTGCGGCATTAGGTATATTAGCGATTAGGACAGGTGGGACTCGATGAGTAGAAATGTGAAGGATTCCATGAATCCTTTCTCATTCTAATCCTTGATTTTCTAGAGGTAGTCTGATAGTTGAGTCTTTATCCTTATTCTAGTTTTCATGGATGGGGAATGATAATGGAGGTGAACCAGTGTCATGTTGTGATCTCACATGGAGTAGGGACCCATGTGCAGTATGAGTGAACAGTTCAAGGTCCTCTTAGTTGTTGATTTTTTACTTAGGGGATGGACCAATAACAATGTTTGTGGGTTATGTATGGCCACTAGTTCCTCATCTCTAGATTTTTCTGTGTGTTTTTATTTTGTTATAATTTTGGCCGGTGAGAGTCCTTTTTGAAATGATAAATGGTTTTTGGAAAAAGTTCAAAAGGGAAAATTATTTTTTGGGCATGATTTGTCTCAAAATTGGAATTTGATTTTTAGGTTGGAGTGTAAAATGGGTTTTGGAATTTGGAAAGTTTCTTTGGGAGTAGGAGGTGGTGGAATTGAAATGAAATTATAGTTTTTGAAAATATGTTTTTTGTCGTATTTGTACTATTTGGATCGTGAGATTTTTTTGACTTGAGGTGTTATTTTGGTTGAGTTTTGGGAGATATTGATTTCTAATTTGTGTTTTTATTTTATTTAGAATAAGCTTCCCATAAATCTCCCCAAGGTTTCTAATGACTTTTATCTAGTTATTTGATTTTACCAAACTCATAGTGGGGTGAAAGGGCCAAATTATTCTGATTTTTTCCATTATTTCATGGTGATGATGGTATATTAGAGGTAGTGTAATGGATTGAGAAGGTTTATAGTGTCTTCAGATCATTATATACTCTCAAATATGTTAGGCCCCTTGCTATTTTGGGGTCCTTTGAGGGTCCATCCTTAGATCAATGGATGGTGATCATCCTAGTGTCACTACATGTTGGGATGACATGGGAGGTGTTTAAAAACACTTACTTCCAATTATTTATACCTGAGGATGTGAAGTCAAAGAAAGTGGAAAAGTTGTTGGGTGTTCATCAAGGACAACTATCAGTGGGGAACTTCCTTAATCACTTCTTGGATATGGTTTTCTTTTCATCAGAGATATCCTCATAGAATCATATGAAAGATACTCTTTTAATTTTGGGCCTTCATCCAGATATTAAGGAGAAAGTGATCTCATCTAATAAATTTTAGTTTGAGAAATTAGAATATGAGGTGTTTTTAGCTGAGTTGGTCCCTAGGGTGCGGTCATAGGTGGTTGTATCTTGTGAAGGTTCTCTATATGTTGAGAAGATTGTGCCTAAGGAACCTATTTATGAGAAATATCCATCATCGTATTTGGCTTATCGCTCACTTAATTGGTTGTTTGTGTTCTTTCAGTGTGTCCGGTTCATGCATTTGAAGACGTCTTGTCATAATCCTTTGAAGTCTGGTCATTTATATGGCTATTTAGTTCATCTGGAAAAATTTTGTAAGAATCATGGCCTGAAGAGGAAATCTCGAATGAAGGATTTTAGATCCTGAATGTGGGTATTAGATGATCCAAGACATCAGGGTTGTAACCACGGGCCCTAGAGTGAAGCTTTTCATGTATTCATGACGTGCAGGGTTTGTGGGAAACCTTATCCCAACTTTTTTCTCTAGTATTGGAGTAGATTTTGT
The DNA here is from genome assembly GCA_963277665.1 of Viscum album. Taxonomy (NCBI): domain Eukaryota; kingdom Viridiplantae; phylum Streptophyta; class Magnoliopsida; order Santalales; family Viscaceae; genus Viscum; species Viscum album. The sequence goes on along the minus strand of OY728134.1, from coordinate 127,457,153 downwards.
TGAAATTACTTATTTTAGTTCCATTTACCATTGTTAGTTCTTCATTTTTGCAGGAGGCTTGGTGGTTTTTTTCTTTAGTGATCCGAAAAGTTATGCCTTCCTAAAATGTGAGTCTTTGATTTGTGTCCCTTCTTGTGTGTTCTAAACTGTTTTTATGGATCCATTCCTATTCCTGACCGTGATCAGTTAGGATTTATTAGAGTCTTATGGAGTTAATGAATTGTGGATTTGGATGTAGTTTGGTTTGAGTTTCTTCCATGGAGTTCCCATTATGTTGGGGGTTTGGATTATGTAGGGAGTGGAAAGTTCTAGTGGGGTTTTTGTTTGTATTATGCCGAAAATTTGAGGTATGGGTTGAGAGTTTCCATGTAAGTGCCTAAATTTTGGGAGTTTTAATGTAAGTGGTGTTTGTTAGGTTCTTGTGGTGGGGATAACCCCCTTATTTTCTCTCATTTTTCTTCATTATTTGGTTTCCTCTAGGAATTTTTGGGCGTGACTTCTATAATGAGAGGTCACACCTTGAACCGTTGCTTCATTTGATCTCATCTCATTTTAAATGTGAGCGTTTTCCCTCATGTGGTTAGGTGACTTTATGGGGGAATAAATTGTTTTTGGTGGGGAGACTTATCACACTTTATACACAAAATTATGTCAATTTTATTCATTTCATGGATTTGGATATTTTTTATTAAAGTTTGGGTTGAGTTCCTAATTCAAATTTTTTACTTTTAGAAGATCTAGGTGTGTTTTGGCCTATGAACGATTTTTTAGAATAGTTTAAGGGTTAACCATGTGGCTTGTTTAGTAGAGGATGTTTTCAGTTAATTTTCTTCTTGAACAGTTGGACTTGAATAGTTTGAGCATGGCTTGGCCTAAACCGTGTAGGGCCTGGGAGAAATTGTTTGCCTTGTGAGTTGTGACTGGGTCATGGCTTATGGTTATAAGAAATCGTGTGAAAACCGTACAAGGGGTTATAAAATTTGGATTGTGGAATTGTGCATAGTTGATTCTTGGTTTTTCAAACCATTTGACTAAACCATACAAGGTTCCCTTTTTTCTTGTAGGGTGTGCATGGTTTATCAAACTATGTGAGTTTCCCATGTTATAAAAGTGTGAAATTCACGTTTTCCCCTCCATTTCTTATCTCAAACTCAAGTTTTTCTCCCCCATTCGACATAGGTGCACCATGGGGTCCATCAAGATCCTTCTCCCTTACTTCCCTTCCTCTATTGAATCTCCTTGAAGTCTCTGAGGTAAGTTTCTTTGGATTTTTGTCCAATTTCATCTTCCCTCATTCCTCCTCTATTTAATTCTTTGTTTATCTTAGTGTGATTTCCTCTTGGATGAACCCTAAATGTTATGGTTGATGTATGGGTTTTCGTTCTTGGATGTTTTGGTGTACATATTATCTCTTAGGTTCAGTCATTCCTTCTCCCAGAGTCTCATTGCATTCACACTTTGTTGAGGTTGGTGTTTTCATCCATTTCCTTCCGACACATTCCATTTAATTCTTGGGTGTTTTTAAATAATTTATAAATATTTTTCTCTTGATTGTGTTATGTTTTTTGGTTTTGTATAGTGTTTTCATGATGAAAATTTTGTGATAATTATTTTTCAAAGGGTTTTCTTAAACACACCCACACACACACACATATATATATATATGAATTCAAGGTGTTTGAAAAAAATGTAAATTTATATTTTAAAGTGATATTGGGTTCTTTGGGTGGTTTTTTCCTTTTTTTATTTTTTTGAATTGTGGTTGGGTTAGGATTTGGGTGTCGTATGTGGAAATTGGTGAATTTTATGGTGTGACGCTTATGAGTGGCTTGTTATGCTGGTTAAAAATCATGTTTTGTTTGTTTAAAAAGGGGTTTCAGGTGATTTCATAGATACATGAAGAGTATTATTGGATGTTGGAACATCCATATGTTCACTAAGTGTACATATGTATGGGAAAACAAATAAAGGTGGACCCTAAGAATGATGTTTCCTTGAACCCTATTTTTTCAAAATCTTCTCCCCCATTTTATTCTTCATACTCTAAAATTTATCGTTAAATATAATATTGTTTTAAAAGTAATTTGATATGTGAATGTATTGGAAAATGGATTTGGAAAATAATTTTTCTTTGATTCAGGTGTACCTATTTGTTTTTCTTTATAAATTTGCTCAATTGACTGTGTGAAAGGTGAGAAATATGTTTTAAAAAATTCTTAAGGTATAAATGTGATGAAATTTTTTTTCTAAATAAATTGGGTTTTTTTGCATGTGAGCTTCCTTTATGTTTTTTTAAATGTGTTTTATGAATTTTGAAATTAATGGGTAGCACATTTTAAATTGGGGTTGGTGTGTGCATGGATTTGAGATGGGATTTTCCTACGAAGATGGTTGGATTTCATGTGTTATTTTCTTATTATTTTTATAAATGGGTTTTATAAACTGTGAAATTGGTGTGAAATATGTTTCCAAAAGGCCTTGGTTCATTAAGTTAATTTAAATTTTGTTTCAAACATTTTCTTTAATTATTGTTCCATTTGAAACCATGAGATATGTTTTGGTGGATAATTGAAATGTAAAGGCCCATTTGGAATTTTTTATATAAATTTGGTGTTTCATAGTGATTTTTAGAATGATTTGGAAATTTATTTTCTAATTTAATTTCATTCGAAATGTTAAAGGCCCAGTTGATACTACATGTTGCCTTAAGAAAGTTTGTTTTAATATGATGTGATATGAAAGAATGTTTGGAATCTTAGTTTGTTTTGGAATTTTTTAAAATATTATGTTTGAAGAATACTAGACCTGGGGATGCATTACCACCATAGTGGCTCATGAACAAGGACATTGTGGGTTTGGGATTATGTTTGGAAACCACTAGATCTTGGGATGCATTACCCTCTAGTGGATCATGCATGAGGATGCTATTTTTTATGGTTTCTATACCATGTTTCATGGAGTACTATAATCATGAGATTCCTGGGAGTCATCTAAAGGTTCGAGTGAATGTTACTTATTGACCCCAATTAGATAGGTTGATACCCCTTAGATTTGTTGAGAGGCTAGGTGGGATGTGCCATTGGATTGGACAGTTTAGAGCATCCAGTTGGGTATTAACTATGGAGATGAACCATATACCATTAAGTGAGTCCAAAATAACTAAATCCTGGGATTTCTTCAAGATATTTTTAGGAAATTCCTGTGATTATCAATATGTATGTTTTTTCTTCTGATGTCTGTTGGTTATTAGCCTTGTTAGTTTATGTCTAGTTGTTTTGTTTCCTTCACTATCAGCATGTTTTTCTTTAGATGATATGATATGGATTTGTAACTGGATTTGGATTTTTAATTGGGTTTTGGAAAGTTAAACTGTTTAAAAAAAGGAGAGTTGCATGTGTTTTTTTTGAAAAAGGAAATTTGTGCAAAGCTATGTTTAGTTGTTTAAAATGATTAAAATTTTATTTTCTTAATATATTTCAAAGTAGTGTTTGTGGACTACTTTTGGAAATGAAATGCATGGACTCTTTGGTGATTACCTACTAAGATATTTGTGCTCACACCCTGATTATTCCACTCAATATCGATAGACCTAATCTATTTTGTAAGTTCAGGTTTCTAATTCTCTTTACCTTTAGAGTAGGTAGGTCTTTTAGTTTGTAGTGACCAAGAAGCCACATGGGGATCATGTTGTGTGGTTTAATTTTTTTATTAAAATTCTATTTATTCATTAGCTATTGAATCTAGATTGGTTTTTATATTTATTTATGTTTATTTATTGTTGGGTTTCCTTCATACTTTATTTGGTTATTTGATCCTCATTATTTGGGAATAAATCGTTCCCCTTTGTATTATCTTTGGTGCCAAGTGCTAGTCCCCAACCCATGGGGATCGGGAAGGCCCTTCGGGCCTCATCTCAAATCAGGTCAGGTGTTAAGTAGGATGTCATCCCAGCCTAGTTCATGACATAAATGGGTACCTCACTTCCTCTCTTTCCCACACTTCTTTATCCACGTAGCTCAAATAAATCTACCCAATTTATAACACCATGAGATTTTGTGAAATATACATATTTTAATATAAATTTAATGTTTTCAATATTTTGTGTCAAATGAAACATTGATTTCAGATTGCGTTAAATGAAACATTGATTTTATATTACGTTACACACAAAATTGAGTATAACTTACGATACATGCTATATTATGTTTAAAAAAATAAAATATACTATTAAAATATTATTTTTTAATATCATAGCTATAACATAACCATTGGAATGAAAGGTGTATATATAATTAACTAAATTATGAAATTATATGGTCTAAACATGTATATAAAATTAATTCTTTTGTGACCAATTAATTTTAAATAAAAATAAAAACTATTTGGAAATAAAGGAAATCATTTTCTCAAATACTATTATTATACACACAAATGTGTTTTACCTCAATAAATAAAATAAATAACTTTTACTGAATTATTTTAATGAAATTTTTATATTATCTAATCAATAAAATTATCAACATTCATATTATTTATTTTTCAGTTAATAAGAAAGAATAAATCTAATTTTACACTAAAAAACTATATTTTTCAAAAAAATGGTTTTATCGAATTTTTTGCACGATTAAATTAAAAATATTTATTGAAAATTTAATAGAATTTATTTTAAAAAATAAATTTCATATTTTAAATCATAATTTAAATATTATCTTAAGGTAAATCTTTGAGAATATTCTGAAAAGATTATTTTTTATGAATAGTGAAAATACTGAATTTAAATTGAAAGGCGCCTTTTCATTTAAATTATTAAAAAAGTTAAATTAAATGTTAAATTGTTTTTAAATAAAAAGTATTTCAATTATATATATATATATATATGAATACAATTTTGGTCATTTTAATCTTTTAAATAATTATTTTTTATATAAAAACCTTGTAAACTTATGTACATTTTCTCTTTGAAAACCCGCTTTCTCTTCGTGTTTGTAAGATTTTTTTTAAGTTAAAATTTTGAAATTATGAGAATTTAATTTGAAAAAATGTATTAAATATTATAAATAATCATATTATATATTATAAAATAATTTTTACTTAATTTTGGACCAAAATGAATGGTGAAAATAGTAAAATTAAATTATTGCAGTTGTTTTGAAAATAGGTTTACTAGGGTGTTAAACTAAAAAAATAAGGGTTAAAATGAACAAAAAACATGTATAAAATCTATTTTATGAACATATTTAGACTTTATAATTTATAATTTTTTTTAATAATCTATTTTACCCCTTTTTTTCTTGCAAAAAACATGGTCACACCTTTTTCTTTTCAAAAATGACAAATGTTCCCCTCACCTGTCTTATAAAAGGCTACCCTCTCTCTTCTCATCTTTACACATTAAAAACACTTTGTATTGGACAATACATTCCCTAATAACTTCAAAAATTACCTTCTATAATAATATAATCCTTATTTTTGGTAAAAATACATCTGAGGAAGGATTTTGGTCCAAACCTAAGGAGGTTACCCGAAGAAGAGGTAATGTTCTTCCACAAGAACTTTTATTTTATGTGTCCCCCACCATAATAAATTCTTATTAAACCATGATAATATAATAATATCAGTATATTAAATATATTTATATGTTTTTATGTTAATTCAATGATATAAAACCATCACTAATTCTATCAAATGAGTTATTAAATCAGCATTCATGTGTATAGAGGATCACCGCATCACAAACCAATGTCATTCATATTTTCCATTACCACATCTCACGATAGGGTATGATGATGGAAATAAAGTGTGTATATATATATATTATATTTATAACATAATTATTTATTTTCATTAATTATATCATATCTAACATTTTTTACTTTCAATTCTACACGAGATACGATAACGTTGCTCATGTGTTTGATAGACAACCACCTCACAAAGCAATGCAATTCATTTTTACTAACACTTTAAATAGAAGGTAATAAGGATAAATTAAATTAATATATTTGATATAAATGATATAATTATAATATTAATGATAAATGTTTCATTTTTAAGAAATAATATATCATTTTCATTCTTACATTCTCACTCACTGAAAATGACAACATCATTTGTGTACATTTGGACTACCGCTTTCTCGAAGTAATGTAACTGTCTATTTTCATCACCAAACCACATGGATTATATTTATAAATATATTTAAAGAAATAAATTTATATTATCATCATTATTTATAAATTAAATATTACTTACCTCCTTTCTATAATGATCTTTGAAAAAATGGAAAGGATACTCATGTGTACGTATGACCTACCATCTCCATGATCTTAACTTACTTCATTTCTCAAAACCATCATTCATAATAGAAATTAAAATTATAATTAATATATAAAATTAAAATTATTTCATCATTATTATTTGTTAGATATATTACCATTATGAAATTAAGAGGACCTAAAATAACAAATCAAAACATATACAAAAAACAAAGCAATTATTACTCGAAACATGATTTTAACAAGGAATTGGTAATAAAAAGGTAATGAATGGTCATAATTAAACAATATATGGTATACTATATATAACTATTGTTATATAATACATTTATATAGAAGTTTTTTATTTTTATTAAGTAATTATAGAAATAAGGTAAGAGATTTCTAGTCTCTCTTTTATTTATATGAAACACATGAAAATTCACAACTCATTTATTTTGTGATTTTTATATACTTCCCCTTTGAACTAATATATTATTAACATAATTTTTTTAATGATATTAATTTTTTTTATTTTATGTTATGATCTATTGGGGCTTATGATTAAAAATATTACTAAAGCAATAAGGGATTTCTATCTCACTTTTTTACTATTATGAGAAACATGCCATACTCAACACCTATTTATTTTATGTGGTGTATATAATTCCCATGTATGTATTTTACGATTATTATCCTTAAAATTATGGGTTTTAAATATCCATTTTAGGTTCTATTTTTATGGGTATCATGTTTGAAATGATTACCAATGTAGTAATAGATTAAAATTACAATCGCATCATTTATCACGATTGTTTATGATTATGTATCCTATGTTAAAATATTATGATCTATCTATATATAATTATAATTAATTTTCTTATCTTATACTTATTAATGATATTTTAATGTAATAGTTCCATTTTACCACTCTTTGGTAGTTAACTTATTGAAAATATTTTAAGAAAAATCATCTTTATTTCTCACATCGATCGAAACCCTTTTACTTCCAAAACGATGTTTTCTAAAAACTTTTTTCCATTTTTTTAACATTTTTAAAATTATTTTTAAAATATATTTTTACCCATGTTTAATTTTTTTTGAATGGAATCTTCATGTTGTTTTCCAAACAATGTCTATTTGGATTTTACCAAAAATGTGAAAGTAATCTATATTTTAACATGAACGACATAGAAAAAATTTCCCACCATCATGAACAATATTTTTCTCAAAAACAAAATTTATATTGTTTTAAGTTTATTTTAAAATAAATTTAGTTTTATAATGTTTTATTAATTTTTAGTTTTGAAAAGTTATTTTCAAAAAAATTATTTTCTTGAAGAAATGTTCCATTGATTTTTCAAAATCATAATCCATATAAGATGAAATCATTTAATGTAACTTATTCTTTGAGAGGGATATTAATCGCGGATAAATTTATTATTCTTTCTCTGAATGGTTTATCATGAAAATATTTTCATGAAACCCATTCCTCTTACATGGGTAATACCATGATAAAATTGTTATTAAATCCACTTATTTTTACACAGGTTATGCTATAATAAAATGATGAAATGATTTTGAAACCCGTATCTTTTACATAGGCTATGATATTTTTTCATTTCATAGGTTATAATATTATGGATGTTTTATGAAATTGTAGAACACATAAGTACAATTTTATGTATGTGATAAGTGTGGACTATAACTCTAGCTAATGCATTAGGTAAAGATATATATCTCATGAGTAAATATGTTAATTTTTATCCTGATTGAATGTTCAAAATATTAAGCATGAACCTGATTAGATGTTAAAAAATTTATGTGTGAACTAGATTACATGTTTACGATGTCATGCATGAACCTGATTACATGTTCACAGTATTATACATGGAGCTATCTTTTATGTTAATACTGTTATGCATGGACCCTATTATATGACTAAAAGATTATATAAGGGCCTATTTAAATGTACTTTACTTAATGAGTGAACCTGTGTCTATTTATACATGTTTACAATGTTATATGATAATGTGTATACTAAAATTACAAGTCTTATTAGATTATTATGTTATCATGACTCAAGTTCTTTTATTTCATTATTATTCATTTCTTATAAAATTACAATCTTTATCCATGAAACAAGATTCTGATCTTTGTTATGTATGGTATGGTTTTCATATGTTATTATCATGTTATTATACCCTTTTTTATGTTATGATTACATATATCCCTTATTTATCCTTACTGATTATCTGATCTCACCCTTTCTTATGTTTCCTTTCCAAATTTTATGAAGAATGGTTTTAAGTAGGATATGTTTGTGAATAGTACAAAGGGTAAGATCATTGGGGGAGATGTTAAAGATCTTTCACCAAATTAGAATATTATGTACCTATTATCTAAAGAAACCAAACTACTATGGTCCTCAGGTGTGTTTTTTCACAATTTATTGAATATTAATCTAAACAGATATAATATTTATGTATGAAAATCCTTGGTTACTACTATTGGTATCAGAGGAAAGGTTTTGTTAAAATTTAGAAACTAGAATGAGAAACATTTAGTGATATACCTATGTATATTTAAATGGATATTTCAATGACATGAATAATGATATGTCTGAGGATGATTCAAAGTATAGGAAAATGTCCGAAAATTTAGTTAAAGAATATATAGAGTGGTTTCCCTGAAATTACACCCGTATCTGGATATTAAAAGTTGATATGGATCTGGCATGGAGGTACATAGGGGTAATAACTCTAAAATGGGTGCAATGATATAGATTTAATCATTACCTGGTGTATGATAAAGATCCTTGCTACAAACCCGATTTGACACTCTCAGGGGATATTCTTTGGATATTCACAAACACTTTATGAACCATCATGAAGGAATTAAATAGACAATGACTATAAATGACTTTGGATAAAATAAAATTTTCCTAGATAAAAAATAAAGTGTCATGTTTTTTACATCATATACATGATTGTTTCATGATTATGTTATTTTTCTCTATGATTAGTGTTTCTCACCCTATGATTTTTGGTTTTAGTCAATGGTGAGAACTAGAATTAACTGGGTTAATATTCAATGTGATAGAAAATTTTATAATGATCATCCAAATGGGATGATGACTAGAGTGAAAGAAATTGTGATTATTCATAAGATGTTATCATAGAACATGATTAAAAATGTGCAATTTGACCAACTCTTGGACTCAACAATGAATAAAGGGATAATGTTCCTTGAGAGTTCATGTAGAAGAGACCATATAAGAAAGAAGGTTCAGTTTCATATATGCCAAGAATGTGGAAAGAATCACTCAAGGTAATATCTCAGAGGGACAAGAATATGTTTTTTGTTTGCTAAAGAAGGATACAATTCATGTAATTGAAAAGTAAAAATGAAAATTCAGGTTAATACAATGGATAAGAATAATGGTCTCTCTAAGGTATCATCAACTATTGAATGTTTTAAATGTTGAATGTATGGGCATTATAAAAATTGATGTCCTAAAGAGAAATATCATAAATAGAATTATAATGGTTGTATGAGTGATGATTCTGTTACTAATGAGGAATAGACCATGAACAGAGTATGAATGGAATGTGTTGTACTAATAGTAGTATTTATGCTAAACATAAAAAGGTATGATTAATACCTGATTCATATTAATGTATAATTTTTTTATAATAGATTTGAAAGAATATTTTGAATGGTTTTAATAATCTAGAAAATTGATTTAAAGGAAAGGAAATGTTTTATAAAAAACACATGACTAAGGGAATTTAAACCTTAATATGTTCCTAATGTTGAGAAAATAGTTCTTAGTTTGATTGATATAAGATTGATATTGATAATGTAAATTAGATATAAATGATTATCTTGGAACTGATTAATGATTTGTTGAAAAAGTGGTTTATGCTATCATTGATGGAGTTTACGACATTTTTATATTCAAGGAATATCTCCAATAATCTATGTTTTATTTAAAGAAAATGGAATCATATATATTTTAAATAGTTTTTATGGTAATTTAGGTCATTAACATGTTTCAATAGAATACATGATAAAGGTATTGACATTTTTGGTATGTAACAATTAAGAGTTACATCATATTGTTTGGGTGATTAATGAGAATTTGATTTTATAAATGTTGTGAACTTATTTATAATGTTTTGATTTTTATTATTTTCGAAGGGATATAAGTTTTACCATTTAATTAATGGCTTAAGTTATAATTTCGATGTGGTTTTTGAGATTACTGTGTTATAGTACCATATGAAGATTTATGCATATTGGATAATCAGTGCGAAGATTTTTTTAACTATAGATAGAAGGAATGGCATATAATCCTAGATTTTTTGATCCTTTAGTGATTTAGTCATAAGAAAAAACATTAATCTTCATTTATCTGGTCACGCTCTCAAATAAAAGCACTAAGCTCACCCTTCCTTTCAAATTTAATAATGCTTGGAGTGTGAATCTTGAATGTGGTAACATCATAAAAAGATCTTGGGAAAGTATGAGTCATAACAATGGTGCTTTTTCCTATCTCAATAAATTAAAACATATCAAGATATGTCTTAAAAGTTGGTGTATATTAAAACATAAACAACTTAAAAATGACATTTCCACCCATAAAATGTAACTTATCCAAATCCAAAATTCCAATACCTGTTCTGATTTCACTTCAGATCCTCAACTTGAACTCAATACATCTGTTAAGATCAACTCTATTCTTATGATTAAAGATAACATTTGTAAGTAAATTTTAAAAACTAAATGGCTTATGGATGGTGATATAAATAAAAAATTCTATAACGCACTTCAAAGAATCAGGAAAGTCTTTAGACCTCTTTCCTTTCTCTGAGATGAAGATACTATCATTGACTCTGAGGAGGGGATTGCAAATCATGTGGTCTCCTATTTTCATAATTTGTTCAACAGTCCAGATGTTAACAAGGATCTATTTACTGATATAATTCCTACCTTAGTGACTGAGGATGACAATGATTTTCTCTCAAGTTTCCCTCATAAGCATGAAATAAAGGACACAATGTTTAGCCTTAATCCTAATAGTGCCCCAAGTCCGGATGGTTTCAATAATGGATTCTTTCAGCAATACTGGGAGATCATTTAAGGGGATGTCTACAATCTTTTTAAAGCTTTCTTCTCCACTAGTTCTCTTCCTCATGGGATCAAAGCTAAATTTCTTAACTTAAACACTAATGTGGAAAATGCCTCCAACATTCATTTTTTCTGTCCAATTGCTCTTATCAATAAAATTTATAAAATTATTTCTAAATTTATTTCTAATACACTTTCTACCATTTTCAATAAAATTGTTTCTTGGAAGTAATTTGGTTTTATCAATGGTAGGTCTATTCAAGACTGTATCTGTCTTGCCTCTGAATGCACTAATACCATGAATAAATCCACAAGAGGCGGTAATGTTGCAATAAAGCTTAACATTAGGAATGATTTTTATACAATTGATTGGGGTTTCATTTTCAAAGTGCTCAAAACTTTTTGGTTTCAATGATGCTCTTATCAATATGATTAGCTCCTTATTTAATTAAGATTTTATCTCTGTTCTTGTCAATGGTGCCCCTAAGGATTTCGTTAAATTAAACAAGGGTTTTAGATAAGGGGAACCTCTCTCTACCATTATTTTTTCTATTTCTGAAGATTACTTAAGAAGATTGCTCACTCGTCTTGTGGAAAAAAACAAGATAAAACCTATTCATATGTCTAGGAACTTAAACGTTACCACCCATATTTTATATGCCGATGACATCATTCTATTCCTTCAAGGATATAAAAGAAATATACGAAGTCCTAAAAGTTACCTATCTCATTATGAAGATGTCTTAGCCCAATCTATAAGCTGGAACAAATATTTTGTGTTCTTTGGGAAAAACTTCTCTGCCATCAGAAAAGCTATTATCAATAATTATTTTGGCATTAAAGAAGGCTATCTTTCTTTCACCTGTCTTGGAGTGCCTATCTTTTGGGGTAGGCCAAAATCCAATTACTTCACTGAAATTTGGGATCAAATCCTCAATCATATCTCCTCTTGGAAAGGTAAATCCCTATCTATGGATGAAAGAATTTGTATTGTGAAATCCGGAATTGTTTCCAAAATGGTTTAATCATTTATGGTTTACAGTTGGCCCAGTGGTTTACATAAAAAAATTAATGTTTACATTAAAAACTTTGTTTGGAACGGTAACAACATTTAAAGGAAACTTGTGACCGTTCCTTGGAACACTTGTTGTTAGCCCTTAGATAAGGGTGGCTTGGGAATTAAAATTCTTCTTCTTTTTAAGGATTTCCTTCAGACTAGAATCACTTGGAGGTTGCTTCACAAAAACTCTGACTCCACTGATTTTCTCCATAACAGATTCATCTCTAAACTTAAGAATGAAAATTTGAATTATATCACTTCTTCCATCTGGCCGTCAGTTAGAAAATCCTTTACAAAAATTATGATCAACTCTAGATGGATGGTTAGTTCTGATTCTTCCATGAATTTATTGCTTGATAACAGGACTGGTGCGCCTTTAATTGACATGTTAACTGCCACTAAGCATGCTGTGAACACCAACTCTTCTTTAAGGGAAATTCTTAACTCTCAAATAATTTACCTCCCTGATAACATCTGTAATATCCTTAACAACTATCCCTATTCTAACTCTGATTATTTCTTCATATGGGAGCCTTCTCATAATGGTGTTCTTGATTACAAGATCTTTTACAATCATAACGTCTTTGCCTCTAATTCGAGTTTTATTTGGTTGAAATATTTTAGCAAGCATTGGATTAAGACATTTAGACTAACTCTTATTTGGCATCTTACGCATAACAGAGTCCCCACTAAAGTTTTTCTGCAATCTTTTGGCATCCAACTCTACTCAAAATGACACCTTTGTAACCAACAAAGAGAAGATGTTAATCATCTATTTATTTCTTATGCTACAACTTCATCTATTTGGAAATATGTGTTTGAAATATTTGGTTATAGATGGTTACTTCTTGAATAAATTATCTCACAATTGCAGCGTTGTATTGAATTTGAAGCTTCTCACCAAATCAAGAATCTTTTTTTGGCTGTTGTGGCTGAGCTTCTCCACATGATCTAGTATGATAGAAATAATATTCTTCATAATACTTGCTCATCCAAGATTAATACAGGTCGGACGTGTATTCTCATTCCCATTCATGATGCTGCCATGACTCAGAAAGAATATTGAGAAAAATCTATAGTAGATTTTGAGATCCTTCACCATCTTCAGATTTTTGGGCTCTGTAGACCGCCTAGACAAATTTTTGAGGTATTCTGGGAAGCTCTTCTTACAGGATGGATCAAAGTGAATATTGATGGCACTTCCAAAGGTAACCCAGGATTGGAAGGCTGTGGTGCCATGTTCAGAGACTTTCATGGTCATTGTCATGGTTTTTTCTTTGGAGGTTGTGGTACGACCTCCTCTCAGGAAGAAGAGATGCTGGGAGTGATCCATGTGGTTGATTTTTCCAAGAAAAAAAGATGGAACAATATTTGTATTGAATGTGATTCAACCACTATTTTCCTAGATATTTGGAAAGGGGTGGTGCACCTTGCATGTACTCTCACTACTCGTTGGATTATTTGTCTTTCCTCGCTTATGGAAATTAACTACACCTTCACCCATGTATTTCGTGAAGAAAATATGGTTGCAGATGCTCTTGCAAATAGGGGAGTCAACCAGGATATTACTTGGCAGGACGATCTGCCCGGAGATCTACTTCCTTTTTATGAGAAATACTATAATAAAGTTCCATATTTCAGACTAAGGTAGCCCTCTTTTTTTTCAATAATTTTTTCCTTGGTCTCTGACTGGGGCACCACATTTAAAAAATATATTAAATTGTTCTTATGATACAAAGTAAATTTAATCCATAGGATATAAATCTATTTAAAATTATTAATTACATTTGGATGGTAGCCAATCAATTTTCACTTCCACAGAACCTCACTTAGTTTCAAGATGTGTTCCATGTATCTTTCCTAAATAAGTACATAATTGATCCATCACATGAATTAAACACAGAGGTTGTATGGTTAGAGCATGATATTCTTTATGAGGAATAACCACTAGAGATTCTAATTTAATGAAAATTTCAAAAAAGAATACCAATCGCCTATGTAATGTTTTTTTGAGAAACCACTATCTTAAGGAAGTCATCTGGGAACCTAAGGAGGTAATGATACATAATTATCATCAAATTTTTATACTAAATTGACAAATCTAAAGGGTAAAATTCATTTGTACCAGGGTAGGATGTAACACACCCAGATTTTGCAATTTGTTCTCAAATAGATTTAATATTTTCAATATATTATTTTACACACAACACTAAGTTTATCTTTCATTATGTGAAACACTATGTTTATCTTACATTACACAAAATAATAAGCGTAACTTATGATAAATGCTACCCCGAGTTTAAAAGAAACGTATCATACTATTAAAATATTATTATTTAATATAATAGTTATCACTTAGATATTGGAATGGTAGGTATGAATATTCTTTAATAAATTGTGAAATTATATGGTCTACACATATAAATAAAATTAATTCTTTGGTGACCAATTAATTATAAATGAAAATAAAAACTTTTTGTAAATAAAGGAAATCTTTTTCCGAAATATTATTTTTATGCACAGAAACATGTTTTACATTAAAAAATTAAAAATATAAATTTGGGTGAATGATTTTAATGAAATTTATTTATTATATATTCAATAAAAAGTTTAGCATTCATATTATGTGTTTTCTAGAAAATAATAAAGAATAAATCCAATTTTACACTTCAAAATTATCTTTTTCTAAAAAACAGTTTTGTCACCATTTTTGCATAATTAATTTAATTTTTTTTTGAAACTTTTAAAAACTTTATTTGGAAAATTAATTTTCATTTTTGAAATAATCATGCCATCTTTATCTTAGGATTAATTTTTTATAATTTTTTAAAAACCTTAGTTTTTTATGAAAAGTGAAAATAATGAATTTTAATTGAAAAATACCATTTCATTTAAATTATTTATAAAATTAAATTACATATATAATTGTTTTTAATTTAAAATTATTTTAATTATATATCTATTAATACAATTTAATTCATTTTAATCTTTTTCATATTGAATTTTGATCTAAAAACCATATAAACATTTGACCACTTCCCTTTGAAGTCTCGATTTCTCTTCACGTATGCGAGATTAATTTTAAATTAAAATTTTACAATTATATGAATTTAATTATGAATATTTTTTTAATATTTGTAATAATAATAATTTATATTATCTAATAAGTTCAACTTACTTTTTTACCAAAATTAATAGTGAAAACAGAAAAAATTAAATACCACGGTTAAGGTAAAAATGTGTTTACCCGGGGGTAAAACTAAAAAGTTAAGGGTTGAAATGGCCTAAAAACTTATATAAATTATATTTTATAACCATATATATACCTTATCATATATAAGGCTCTAAAATACTCTATTTGTAACCTTTTGGCTTGTTATAAATGTGGATACACCATTTTTGTTTCAAATATGACAAGTATGCAACTCACCTCACTTATAAAAGGCCACCCCTCTCCACTCCTATTCACACCATAAAACCATTTTTTTAGAGACTATCTACACATATAACTTCTAAAAATCCATAATTTCATCCTATATTACTTAATTTTGTTAAAAATTCTTCATAGGAATGATTTTTGTGCAAACCTATGGAGGTTAGTCAAAGAAGAGGTATTGTTCTTCCCTGAGTGTTTTTTATTTATTCCCCCAACTTTATCAATTATTATTAAACCATGATGAAAATATAAACGTAGTATATTCAATATAACTATATTTTGTTATATTATGTTAATTACCTACAACCATCTCTAATTACATAAAATGGGTTATGAAATCATCATTCATGTGTACGACAGACTACCACCTTGCGAACCAATGCCATTCGTTTTTTCCATTACCACCTCTTACGATTGGGTATGATGATGGATATAAAGTATATATATATATAAAATATTTGTAAAATAAATATAAATTTTTATTAATTAGATCATATATACCATTTTTTACTTTCCATTTCATAAGGGATACAATAACATCACACATGTGTACGGTAGAACCTCGCGAAGTGATGTGATTTGTTTTTCACTATGCCTTTACATGGAAGTTAACAAGGGTAAATTTAGTGAATATATGTGATATAAATTAAATAACTATGATATTTATGACATATATATAATTATTAAAATATAATATTTCATTTTTTTCTTACCTTTTCACTCACTGAAATATGAAATTGTTACTCATGTAGTGGACAACCGCCTTCTCAAAGTGATACGACAATCTTTTTTAATAACCACACCACATGAATGATATTTATAATTATATTTAAAGTAATAATATGATATTATGATCATTATGGGAATATAAAATATTACTTACCTCATTTCCATAATGATCATTGAAAAATGGAAATGTTACTCATGTGTACGTATGACATGTCGTCTCCATGACCATAACATAATTGATTTCTCAAATACATCCTTCATGATAGGCATAAAAATTATAATTAATTTATAAATATTACAATTATTTAATGATTATTATTATTGATATTATGGAAATATGATTTAAGTAATAGGACCAAAAATAAAAACATCAAAACATATATGAAAACCAAAGTAATTATTACCTAAAATGTGATTTTAACAAGGAATTCGTAATAAAAATGTAATTAATGGTCATAAGTAAATCATATTTGGTATAATATATATAATTTTTATATATAATATATTTATAATAAATTAATTATTATTATAAATGAGGTTCTAATGTGTAATAAACAAGTTGAGAGTTACGGTAAAGGTTTTTTATTCTCTCTTTTATTTCTGGGATATATACACAAATTCACCACTTGTTTCATTCATTTGATGTATATACAGACTCTTTTAAATTATATATAATTAATATACTCTATTTAATGATATTTAAATCTTCATTTTATTTTATTCTTTATTTGGGATTACGATTCAAAATATTACTAAAGTGGTAATGGATTTCTATCTCAACTTATTACTTTTGCGAGACACATGGCATATTCAGCACCTTTTTATTTTATGTTGTGTATATTCCACCCATTAATTTATTTTATGATTCTTATTATAAAATTTAATGGTATTAAATATATATTTCAATATCTTCCTTTCATGGGGATTATGTTTCAAATTATTACCAAAGTGGTAATGGATTTATGTTACAATCTAATCATTTGTCTAGATTATTTATGATTAAGTCTCTTATGTAAAAATATTATGATCTAAAACTCATTAATTCAAATGAAGTTTTTTATAATCTAGTTATTAAATATATTTTCATGTAATAGTATCATGTTTTCACTCTTTGGTACTTAAAGTAGTTGAGATAATGTTTTTAAGAAAAATATTCTTTATTTCTATCTTCGGTCGAATACCCATTTTCTTCTATAACCATTTTTTATAAAAATGTTTTTAACATTATTAAAATGACTTATTAAATACATTTTTATCCATTTATGACCTTTTTAAAAAAAAATTAAAAAGGAATATTCATGTCATTTTCTAAACAATGCATGTTTGGATTTTATTGAAAATGTAAAAGTAATCTTTATTTTAAGTTGTATGGGATGAGAGAAAATTTCCACCATCATGAACATTATCTTATTTGAAGATCAATTTATAATATCGCAAGTTTATTTTTGAAAAAATAATTTTAATTGTTTTATGAAAATTTGTTTTTAAAAATTTATTTTCAAAGAAAATATATTTTCATTAAGAAATATTCCATTTTTACTTCCAAATAATTCTCCATATAAGATGAAATAATTTTATATAACTCATTTTTTGTTGGGGATATGAACCAAATATACCATTCTTGTTCTTTTTATGAATGGTTTATCCTAAAATAATGTTTTTAAAACCTATTTCTCTTCCATAAGTTATATGAAGATAAAATTTTTATGAACCCCACTCCTTTTTCAAAAGGTTATGCTATGATGAAATGATTAAATGATTATGAAACCAATATATTTTACATAGGTTATGATATGATTTTATTTCATGGTTTATGATATGATGAATTTTTTATGATCTTGTGGCACTCATGCGTATGATTTTCATTATGTGATGGGTGGGACCTACATCTCCCTTTAATGAATTGGTTAAAGATAAATAATTCATTAGTAAATATATTATTCATGAACCTGGTTAAGTGTTCACAATATTATTCCTGAACCATATTACATATTCAAAATTTTATATATGAACCTAATTACATGTTCACAATGTCATGAGTGAACCTGATAATAAGTTCAAGATATTATTGTAGACATGTATTTCATGTCAATAATACTATGTGTGGAACTGGTTGCATGTTCATAAGTTTATGAGAGGGCCTGATTTCATTTCCTTAACATAATTAGTGAACCTATCTATATTTATATATATTCACAGTGTTATAAGATGATGTGTATACCACAATTTCATGTCTTATGCCAATATTATACTTTCATGGATCATATTCTTAGATTTCCTCCTGATTCATTTATTATGAACTATCAATATGTATTCCATGAATCGAGATTATAATATTTTATATAAAGGTTATTGTTTTCATATGTTATGTTAATGTTCTCATAGCCATATTTTTCATGTTCTTCTTATGTATCTATATTTTTTACCCTTTCTGAGAATCTAGGATCACCCTTTCTTAAATTTCCTTTCCCTAGTTTATAGAGAACGATTTTAAGTAAGGATTTTTTTAAGATTACTAAAGGGTAATTTCATTATGGGAGATGTTTAAGAACATTCACAAAATTACAAGATTGTGTACTTTGTCCCCAAAGAAATTAAAATATTATAGTCCTCAAGATTGTGTTTTCGTAATGTATTGAATATTAATTTCAAATATGTAATATATATATATATATTTTAAAAGCCTAGGTATCTAAAAAATTCCTTTCCAAAAATTCTTCCCCATGTCTTGGAGGTTATTTTCTCACCAAAAACTGAAATTAAAGGATTTAGGCCCAATCTAAAGAATCTTTTCTAATGAAGTGGTATAAATCTTAACTGATTGTTTTGATATTTGTATCGTCTTCCACCTCATTCAAATATTCTATAGCTCGACTGATATAATAATTTAAGAATTTGGAATATAATGAAATTTTACTTTGTTGATCATACAACCTTTTTTCATATATTTGTCCATACAATGGTAAATGAATGCATCGCTTGTGCATAGGTGTAAACTACAACCTCCATGAAGTGATGTGTTTTTTTTCTTCACCACCTCAAAATCTGTTTATTATGATGGATTTAATGAATATGTATGATATTCATGAAATAATTACTATTATGAAAATATAACATATTACATAATTTATTACTATTCCATTCTTTGGAAAATAATAACATCACTCATGCGTTTGTGAGGATTAACACCTTCTTGAAGCAATGTGATTTTTTTTCATGTATAAATTTCATAAATGTCACTACAATTGTATTTGATGTTTAAATAGGATAATTATTTGATGATTAATATTCTAGTTATGATGAAACCATAATTCATTTTACCATGTTCAACCTACCAAATTTTTTTTGGGATTATGAACCAAAAGTCTTCAAAATGTCTAATGTAAACTTAACTGATTTAGTAATGAAATAAGACTTGGAAAAAAAATTAAATAAAATGAAAAATGATAACTTACTGAACATGAAAAATTTTCTTAATCAAATAAAAATATTATATAATTTTATAATTCAGGAGTTAGAGAACATGAAAAATGAGTCAGGACTCGAGGTAAGAGATTTTCCTTTAAAACATAGTTTTATAGATTTCTTTTCAAAATAATTCCCCACTATGTCCATGATATAGAAATATTTCAAAAAAAAATTATGATTAAAGGATTTTTAAAGTTCATTTTAAACTACTTTTTACTTTCTTTACAAATTATTAAAAATAATATTTTAAAATGTTTTACATTTGAATAATTGTAGAATTTTTTAAAAAGTATGAAGAGAATGTTCTTTTTAACATATATGTCTTGCACATATTTTACCACCATTATGAAAATTATTTTATATGAATATTTATTTATATGTTTCCATGGTTATTTTCAAATAAATAAATTTCTTGAATATTCTAGGAATCATTATCTAAAATGTTTTCAAAATAAAATTATAGTTTTCCTATATTTTTAAAGAAAGGATTAAATGTTATTTTAATGGTATTTTCATCCATGTCAACATAATTTGATTATTTTTATGCTTTACTAAGTATATTATAAAATTATACCATCAAAATTATTTATGTGAATGGATTTTGATCACATTTTTCTATTTATTTACTGGGGAAAATATTGATATTTGGTATCCTAGCTTATAAAAATGAATGTTTATATTGACTATATACTGTTTTGTTATTCATTTCATTCATATGATGAATGAATTGGACTTAGTAAGTGATGAGTGGGGCCCGGTTATAGAAAGACCCAAACTGCATTGGTAGGACACATGTGATAAAATATCCAAGGTATTTATTGTATTACGGGACAATTATTTATGATTTCTTGGAACAATGATTTGACTATATGTTTATGATGTCTTGGAACAAGGACTTGAAGTTAGTATTTTAATGTCTAAAATTATATTCATTACATAATAATTAAATTAGATATTTTTATCCATATGATTATCTATTTATATATCCTTGGATATATTTCATATTCTAGTGGTAGATAGTTTTTATGGAAATATTTTGATTTTATAAGATAATAAAACGAACTTTGTTTTAAATGATTTTTAATAATCAACTAAGGGTAAAAGGTTTATTTTCAAGGAAAATATTTCATGTTTTTAAGAAAACTTCTGTCATGACCTGTCCCCCGGGGCACGTGTCGTGACTACCCCAAACCCAACTTCCATAGGCCAGGGGCTGGCGACTAGCACCAGAAAGGCGTATCCCTATAACAGGAAGGCATTGCCTTTAAAACTGTTCAAACCCACAATCGAGAATACAACTAGAAGAAACCACGAAGTAAACAGCTGTAATAAAAAGTGTATAGAAAGTAAAGGGGTTGGAATAAAATCCCAACTAAAAATTAAAAGTACAACAAAAAATATAAAATATCTCCTATATTTTCCACTGAGGATCCCACATGAAGGGTAGGTATATCTCATGATCAATAGTAACTATAACACGTCACATCAAATTTTCCACCTATGGGAACCATCCAGTCATGGCTCCCTCAACCTTGATCAACACTATCCATCAACTGCATAAGACACAACAAGGTGGGGGTGAAGCCTATGTAGAGTTGAGTATAACAATACTCAGTAGGGACCCTGAGCCCCCCAAAGGTCTCCTAGAGTTATACAAAATAAAAAACCACAAAGAAAGACCTCAATCACAAAGCACGAAGTTGTCATCTACTATACTTAGGTATATGCACATACATATACCTATGTTATCAAAAGATACTTGCCTCATTCATAAGGAAACATAAGGCTCCAAACTTTAACACTTTAACTCAATAGATGCACAAGAAAATAATACCACAAAGGTAACACCATGAAGGCAACACCACGAAGGTAAAAGTACCAAAAAGGTGACTCCACGAAGGTAAAAGTACCACACAGGTAACACAATGAAGGTAGAACTACCAAACAGATAACACCACGAAGGTAAAAGTAACACAAAGGTAACATCATGAAGGTAGAAGTACCACACATGTAACGCCACGAAGGTAACACCATGAAGGTAAATGTACCACAAAGGTAACACCACGAAGGTAGAAGTACCACACAAGTAACACCACAAACGTAAAAGTACCCCAAAGGTAACACCATGAAGGTAGAAGTACCACATAGGTAACACCGATATGTTAAAATACTGAAGTCACAAAGGTATATAACTTATGCACAAAATTACAGATGATTAAATTTATCATTGGATCATCTTACTCTGTCAAGAGGCTCTGCTACTGACCCACTTGGGATCGATATCTGTTGACCCACATAGGATTGTTGATCGCTGACCCACACAGGATCGGTATGCACTGACCCACACAGGATCACTGATCACTAACCCACAGAGGATTGAAAGGTACTGACCCACACAAGATTTCTATTCATTCTTCACATCACATCCAATCTTCTCCGCCTCCCTACCAGCCCCTGGATTCTAGCTCATATCACGCTTGATTCAGGTAGGTTCCTCTTCTCAATCCATTAGTCATATTTCAACTGAAATTATGTTCCACACAAGAGTAACCCAAAGGACCTCCATGTCATAAGGGTTCCATCTCAATAGATGGCGTGTCGATCGGACACCCAGTCTGTGAGATATGAGCACTTTTGAAAAAAGGACTAAGTTGGATTCAAGTCTAATCCAACTCAGGTTGCACGTCAAACTCCATCAAAACTCACTTAGAGTATATTCAAAGGACTACCTTTTCACAAGGGTCATTAATCCAAAGATGGTGCGTCGATCAGACACCAGTTCTGTTAGTTAGATCCATTTCCGTGAAACAAGGGAGATCACACCTTGGTCCGGCTCGGCTCAGTTGGGCCCACCGAAATATGCCAAAGGGACCACTTCCCAAAATAGAACCCAATTCCACTGATGGAATGTCGAACGAACACCTGGTCTATCAATTATAATTATTTCTTTATTCGGGGACCAGTTGGGTCTGGGACAAGTCTGACTCGGTCAGGCCAGCCCGACGCAACGAGTCCAGGGGTCTACTAGGCCTCGCTCGGGTCCGACCTGTAGAGACCCGAAGCTTAAAATACAAGGACATTACATTACTTTTGCGGAATACTTATTATATAACAAAAAAACTCACACAAGGACTGTAATAGTTTAGTGTCTTTGGAAACTCGGAACGTAATCTTCTAATCATGGTGAAAGATCTTCAACATCTCCCATAAAGATCTTCCGTTTTTTTCTTACCTAAAACCTTTATTTATATCCTGGGGAAAAGAAAACATAAAAGGGTGAGCTCAAATGCTCATTAAGGTAAACAAAAGAAAAATCAATCACATCATATTCATAAGAACATAACATTTTGGAAATCATAACCTTTAAAAGAGATAATAATATCATAACATCGGATAAATCATAGTAGTGAAATGAAATCCCAATAATCATAACATAAAACATGAAACTTTGTGGCATACACATATAATCATAGAGAATCATATCTTATTAGTCAAGACTCATTGCCAAGACTATCTTAGTGGACAAATTCCATTTCTGAACCGAGTTCACTCCTCGTTTCAGTCCTCTTTCACTGAACCGGTATAACCTACCGTTCCAGCCATGTCTATCTCATGAGATATAAAATCTTTACCCAATTAATTGGAGGGAGATATAGGTCCCACCCATCTCATAATGATACCATTCTTATGTGTGCCACAAAATCATAAACCATACATCATAGCACAACCCATGTAATAAAAATGGGATTCTTAAACATTGTGACATCATAAAACAATTCATATAAGATAAACGAATTCATAAAAATAATTCCATCACAACATAATAAAATCAATGTAATAATAGGTATAAAAACAGAACCCTTTATTATCATAGGTGGAAAATAATTTTGATAAAACACTTAAACTCCATTCTTGAAGAAAATATCCTTTCTACTTCAAAAACACTTTTCATTCCTTAACATGTCATAAAATTATAACTAAAAGAAGTTGATTAAAAATAAACTTTAAAAATTATAAGGGAATATTCTTGGAAATATTGTTTTAAAAATCCATTCATGTCTTATAAGTTAAAAGAAAACATTCTTCTCGTACTTTTGTCAGAAAAGTCAAAAAGTACCTCGTATGAAAAACGACAAAATATTCCTTTCATATCTTTTACTAAAAACTCACCAAAGGGTAAAATTGGATTTAAACAATTGTAGGTGGATGGAAATAATATTACATATTGAGGAAACATGGATCTGGATGATAAAATACACCCCAGTAAATACCCAAGTATAAAAATTCTCGGATAGAAATGATATTGTGATATTTCCCTTACCTTATGTCCGATATGCTTTGTACATATCCGAACCTCCTGTATAATGATTTAAATAATGTCATTAACTTATTACAGAATCATATTCATTGTTATCATATCATATATGGTTCACTTATGACTTTATATTACCCGTTCTTTTGTAAATTCCATCTTAAAGAAGCGTTTTGGGTAAAATCGTTTCATTTATCGAAGGTGTTTGGACTTGATGTTCTTGACATTATTATTACTTATATCATGATTTACTTACTTCCAGAATATAAAACATGATTTATATATCATATATATTCAGTATATATATATATATATATATTAGATAGATAAATGAAATGAAACACACCGTTCATGGAGACGGTAGTCCGTACGTACGCATGAACGCTGTTTTCCTTTCCTTATTGTCTTCAATGGAAGTAAGTAGATGACATACATATATATATATATATATACATAAATCCAGTAGATTTAACATGTCATATATTTCATTATTATTCATTATATATACTTTATAATCATTCATGAATGGTTAATGTGGGGAATGAATCTCATCGCGTTGTGGAGACGGTAGTCCGTACGTACGCACGAGCGATGATATCGTTCCCATGGTCGTGGAATTGTGTTTAAGTGTATGCATAATATTTCATTATAAATATCAATTTATAATAATCATATATAGTTACTCATTACACCATTATACCCATCCAATTAAGGTGGTGGCGGAAAATAGATTACACCACGGCGTGGAGACGGTATTCCGTACGTACGCACGCGCGGTGATTTCCTGTTTACGTAGGATGGATAGAAGGTTAATTAGAGTTGTTTAATATTTATAATAACATATCAGTATATAAGAAATACTTATGTTATTACTTTATCATGAAACAAGTAAAGAAGAAGAAGTTGAAGAAGAAAGAAATTGGAAAAGATCGGTAATGGACATTACCTCTTTTTGACGCGCCTTCACTTAACCTCCACTTAAAGAACTAAGGATGGTCTTTGAAGAAGACCAGGACCTCTAGGATGATACTAGGGAAGTGGAGAAGATATTTTGTCAGGGTTTGGCCGAGCTTGAATGCTCAAATTGGTGTGAGGAGGAGAGGGAGGAGGTGCCCTTTTATAAGGGAGGATAGGGGCACCTTAGGAAAATCTCAAAATATTATTTTATATTAAGGTCAAATTCGGTTTATAATGGTTCCAAAGGGTCTTATTTCGAAGATAAAGTGGGTATGGGTCGAAATACTTTAATCCAATATGATTTAGACAAGTTTAGGTTATTATTTTAACCTTATCAATTAGATTTAACTCTATGTTAAATAATTTAACTTTTACCGTGTCTTTTTGTTTTCTTACACTATATGGTAAATAAAATTACCATAAGAAGACAAAAAAAACCCCAAGTTGTTTATTATTAACATATATGTCATTATCTAAGTCATTTGGCCGAACCTTAGATTTTTAGGAATTAAATAACAATTAATATTATAATATTTGTTTTAAAAACTAATTTATGTCAATTTTGACACTATTTGGTACATGATTTTTATGAAATTCATAACAGAATGATAAGTTCCAAACAAGTACCTTATATCAACAATAACATGTAATATTAACCTAGAAAATTAATGTAAGTCATAAAAAGTCTCAAATTACATTTATTTGGGCATTTATAACATCAATTATGTCAATATTTCATTAATAATACAATTACTGCATCATCTTTGTGTCATAATAAATGATAATTATTTAATCCCTAAAAATTCTAAATAAATTCCTAAGATGTAGATAATTGTATTATATTTCTGGAGAATACTCATTTTCTAAGTTTCATGAAGTTTATCACTAAATTAAAATTATTATACTTATAAGATTTAAGAAAGTGACATGGTGTCACATTCTTTGGTTTTAATAATAATTAAATTATTTTCATGGAATAAAGTCCATAAAATGAATCTAATCCGACAATTAGGTTATATGGGTCTACTTGTATCCATCCAATAGGATTTTTCCAAGTGTTAGGGTAATTTTATAATCCTATATTTACCCTTAATTACCCGATTTACCTTTAACTATAGTAAATAAAATTTACCGTAGTTACTATTCACAATGCCCAAAAATAAAAAGTAGCTTATTAACATAATTATGACCCACTGATTCCAAATATGGAATCCATTTTTCCAAATTCAATATAAAAAAGATGCAGAAATTAAATTAAAATTAATCTCGTTGTCGAAAGAAAGCAGGTTTTTCTTTAAAACATTGCAAAAGATTGAATTGATTTAACCTACGAATTCAAGGTAAAATCAACGCTAATGACATAAATTAAATTAAATGGTAAAAATATATTCTATTTATACTTTAAAACCATTAAATATTGTAATTTAACCACATAATATATTACGATGAAAAAGTTGTTTTTAATTAAAATATAGCGTGTTTTTACTATTCATTAAAATATGAAAGTTATCGGAAAAATATCAAAACTTTATCTAATGTAAATTTTTATATCCTGATTCAAAATAAGAATTTTATTTTGTCAAATTTAACTTATAAACATGTCAAAAACTATAATTAAAGTGGGTGCGCCATCAAAAGGCGGCAAAACTGCATTTTTTGAAAAATACTTATTTTACCCAAAAAATTTATTTTGTTCTTATACCATGTTCTAGAAATGTGTAAGATGAATAATAATGTTATAAAATTCAAAATTTAGTTAACACTATTCATAACGGCTAGTTCAAAACAATATTATAATAATATATCGTTGTTTAGTAAAACCCGGTATTGCGTACAAGACACGCTATCGAGGAAGGTCGCGATTGCGTATACTGCAAGCTAATATAGTGTTGTGTATAGCGCAATATAATCTTGGTGTGTCGTACAATAGAATATATGAATGAAATTAAAAAGAATGTATCCTATAAAATCTCGGGTTGTTACATTCTACCCCTCTTAAAATGAGTTTCTCCCTCGAAATTCGTCAGGGTTATAAATGGTTTACTACTCGAAAGATTCTTTAATAGAAACTCACATCATAAAAAGGAATACCAAAACCAATATTTAAAAACAAAAGCATAAAACGTAACGGTTACCCAAATAAACTAATCACCGAGTTTCCACATAGTTGAAAATATGGATATGAAAGAAAAATCTAACCATCATGTTCTGATGGAGAGTGGTAGAGAACATGGCTATGGAAAAGCCAGCAATCACAAAGCCATAAATTTGTGAAGATCTAAGGTACCATCTGATTCATCAGATATAAGAGCACTATGACAACATTTTTGGTTTTCAAGATCATTTCCCTAAATTTGATGAAATTTGAATTAGAAGAAATACTTTCGTGATTTTGGTATAGTCTCACCGTTTGTCATTATTTGGACAATTTTCACTTCATCTCTTAAATAAATGAAGTTGAATTTGTCATTCGTGATGTGTTTGCAGATCATGTGATAGAATTATGGGTCATTCCATCAGTCTCAAACAAAAGGTTAGAAAAGTTATCAAAAAAATACATAAGTCCATATATAGTGAGATTAATCTTATATAGTTCCTAAAATGAACTTATTCTTCATATATCATACTACTTAATAAAATAAAACCAGTTTCTACTAACCAGGGACTTCCTGTAGGCCAGTGGTAGGCGATAAAGGCCAGTCGCACTTCGGTTGTGGGTTTGATTCCTACGACCTTGTCCGGCGCGATGGGCTATCGCCCATCCTGTAGGTTTTCCTTTTTCTAAAGCTATATTACTATAATATCCCATCAACAATATCAAAAAAGTTTTATCCTTAAACAATACTAACTTATGTCCAACATAATCCATTCCAATATTTAGGCTTATCTAAAATACTTCGGTCCAAGCTCATAGTATAAAGAAAATGATCACGTGAATTCCATCATTTATCCCCCATATATCATAAGATATATCTTTTTGGTCAAAT
This sequence comes from Viscum album, assembly GCA_963277665.1. Taxonomy (NCBI): domain Eukaryota; kingdom Viridiplantae; phylum Streptophyta; class Magnoliopsida; order Santalales; family Viscaceae; genus Viscum; species Viscum album. The sequence goes on along the minus strand of OY728134.1, from coordinate 127,428,817 downwards.
TACAAATATGGGAATACCTTAATCATGTATTCTCTTGAAGAATGAATATCCATTGAACCTTAGTGAAAACATGAATGCAGTTAAAAGTTAACACTTTCCACATACCAAAATCCTCAAAATTCTATATCCTCAAACCATGATATCACTTAGTCCTTATATCAATCATGAGCTCATGAATACTATCAAACATATTAGATTCTCTTTATCCCTTTATTATGTGCATATCATCTTCTTCCCAAAAATATTTCAATCACTTTTCATGGTTACCGATGCCATAAAATTATTGAAAACCACAATAGACCAAAACATAAATATTCCCATATTCCATGATACTATATACAACATTATTCTGGAATCCCATTACATAAACACTTAATCATTCCACCACATCGTTGTCATTTTCAACATCGCCAATGGTGATCGCATGTGACTTCCCTTTGTCCTTTGCCTTAAGTGGTTGCTCACGTCGATCATCACTAACCCTTGGATTAGGGCATTTATTAGCATAATGCCCCATTTCCTTGCACTTGATGCATTGAAGTGTTGTTGGTGAATTCTCTGCAGTCTTTTCTTTATTAACATCATTAGAAACCCTTTTTCCATTACTTCGACACTCAGCTACTCGATGAACTTCTTTTACACACTTAAAACATTTTCTAGTCCCTTTAAGACAATCTCCACCATGATTCTTTCCACACTTTGAGCATAAGGACACATTCATCTTCTTTTCACCATTATTCTGAGATTTCTCCTTGAACTCCATCTTTCGTTTCTTGTCAAAACTATGAGATGGATAAGTGACACCAACTTCCATTTCTACCTTGATAGCATAACGCACAATTTCTTCATAGCTACTAAAGTCTCTTATAGCTAATGCTTTTCGAAGATTTGGTTTTAAGCCACTGAAGAATAGATCAACTTTACTTTCAGATTGGATGATAAATCCAGATGCATACCTTGCAAGCATTGTAAAATTAGCTTCGTATATACCAACAGATTCATCATCCTTTTCCTTTAGTTCAAGAAACTCCTTCTCCATCTTTGTTCGAAGAATACGAGGGAAGTAATTATTGAAAAATAAGTTCTTGAACTCGTCCCATTCCATGGACTCAATTTCATATCTTTGCCTCATATTCTTGATAAGATTCCACCATTGATCAGCTTCACCTTCCAAACGATATACTGCTAAGATGACTTTATCATGTTCAGAACATTGAAGAACTGAAAATATCTTTTCAGTGGAACTGATCCATTCTTCAGCAACAAGTGGATCGGAAGACCCACTGAAAGAAGGTGGACGTTGCCTCATGAAGGACTCAATAGAATATTGTTCCCTTCTCTACTCATTTGGAAGTCCAGAATGATTCATAGCTTGTGTAAGTATAGCAATAATATTTTGCACTCCATCTCCCATAACACTTGTTTGTTCAGGAGAAAAATCATTGCACTGTCTATTACAGTGATCAACACGGTTCCTTCGGGTTCAAGACATCGTCTAAAACCCAAAAAGAATAGTGTGAGAGGAAAAAATAATGCTAGGGAAAACAACATAGTAAAGGGGGAGTACCCTTAATAACTAACATCTTAGGTTAAATTCTAAGATCGTTACCATAGTTCTAGGACTATATCCTATACGTATACTTATCCTTAGGGACATCCCTAGACATACCTTAGTAATATCTCTAGAGATCTCACTAACGTTTTCGCATCCTAGTTTCCAAAGGTTGAATAAAACTCCCTTTGATACCAACTGTAGAGACCCGAAGCTTAACGTACAAGGAAATTACATTACTTTTGCGTAATTCTTATTACATAACAAAAACACGCACACAAGTACCGTAATAGTTTAGTGTCTTTAAAAACATGGAACGTAATCTTCTAATCATGGTGAAAGATCTTCAACATCTCCCATAAAGATCTTCCCCTTTTTTTCTTAGCTAAAACCTTTCTTTATATCCTGGGGAAAAGAAAACATAAAAGGGTGAGCTCAAATGCTTAGTAAGGGTAAACAAAAGAAAAATCAATCACATCATATTCATAAGAACATAACATTTTAGAAATCTTAACCTGCAAAAGATATCATAATATCATAACATGGGATAAATCATAGTAGTGAAATGAAATCCCAATAATCATAACATAAAACATGAAACTTTGTGGAATACACACATAATCATAGAGAATCATATCTTATTAGTCAAGACTCATTACCAAGACTATCTTAGTGGATAAAGTCCATTTCTGAACTGAGTTCACTCCTCGTTTCAGTCCTGTTTCACTGAACCGGTATAACCTACAATTCCAGCCATGTCTATCTCATGAGATATAAAATCTTTACCCAATGCATTGGAGGGAGATATAGGTCCCACCCATCTCATAATGATACCATTCTTATGTGTGCCACAAAATCATAAACCATACATCATAGCATAACCAATGTAATAAAAATGGGATTCATAAACATTGTGACATCATAAAACAATTCATATAAGATAAAGGAATTCATAAAAATAATTCCACCACAAAATAATCAAATCAATGTAATAATAGGTATAAAAACAGAACCCTTTATTATCTTATATGGAAAATAATTTTGATAAAACACTTGAACTCCATTCTTGAGGAAAATATCCTTTCTACTTCAAAAACACTTTTCATTTCTTAACATGTCATAAAATTATATCTAAAAGAAGTTGATTAAAAATAAAATTGAAAAATTATAAGGGAAGCTTCTTGGAAATAATGTTTTAAAAATCCATTCATGTCGTATAAGTTAAAATAAAACATTCTTCTTGTACTTTTTTCGGAAAAGTCAAAAAGTACCTCGTACGAAAAACGACAAAATATTCCTTTCATATCTTTTACTAAAAAATCACCAAAGGGTAAAATTAGATTTAAAAAATTGTAGGTGGATGGAAATAATATTACATATTGAGGAAACATGGATGTGGATGATAAAATACACCCCAGTAAATACCAAAGTATAAACAATCTCAGATAAAAATGGGATTGTGATATTCCCCTTACCTTATGTTCGATATGCTTTGTACTTATCCGAACCTCCTGTATAATTATTTAAATAATGTCATTAACTTATTACAGAATCATATTCATTGTTATGATATCATATATAGTACACTTATGACTTTATATTACCCGTTCTTTTGTAAATTCCATGTTAAAGAAGCGTTTTGGGTAAAATCGTTTCATTTATCGTAGGTGTTTGGACTTGTTGTTCTTGACATTATTATTACTTATATCATGATTTACTTACTTCCAGAATATAAAACATGATTTATATATCATATATATTCAGTATATATATATATAATATATAGATAAATGAAATGAAACACACCGTTCATGGAGACGGTAGTCCGTACGTACGCATGAATGTTGTTTTCCTTTCCTTATTGTCTTGAATGGAAGTAAGTAGATGACATACATATATATATATATATACATAAATACAGTAGATTTAACATGTCATATATTTCATTATTATTCATTATATATACTTTATAATCATTCATGAATGGTTAATGTGGAGAATGAATCTCATCGCGTCATGGAGACAGTAGTCCGTACGTACGCACGGGCGATGATATCGTTCCCATGGTCGTGGAATTGTGTTGAAGTGTATGTATACTATTTCAGTATCAATATCACTTTATAATAATCATATATAGTTACTCATTACACCATTATACTGATCCAATTAAGGTGGTGGCAGAAAATAGATTACACCACGGCATGGAGACGGTATTTTGTACGTACGCACGCGCGGTGATTTCCTTTTTCCGTAGGATGGATAGAAGTTTAATTAGAGTTGTTTAATATTTATAATAACATATCAGTATATAATAAATACTGATGTTATTACTTTAATATGAAACAACTAAAGAAGAAGAAGTTGAAGAAGAAAGAAATTGAAAAAGATCAGTAATGGACATTACCTCTTTTTGACGCGCCTTCACTTAACCTCCACTTAAAGAACTAAGGATGGTATTTGAAGAGGAACAGGACCTCTAGGATGATACTAGGGAAGTGGAGAAGAGATTTTGGCAGGGGTTGGCCAATATTTAATTCAAATTTGTGTGAGGAGGAGAGTGAGGAGGTGCCCTTTTATAAGGGAGGAGAGGGACACCTTAGGAAAATCTCAAAATATTATTTTATATTAAGGTCAAATTCGGTTAATAATGGTTCAAAAGGGTCTTATTTCGAAGATAAAGTGGGGATGGGTCGAAATACTCTCATCCAATAGGATTTATACAAGTTTAGGTTATTATGTTAACCTTATCAATTAGATTTAACTCTAAGTTAAATAATTTAACTTTTACTGTGTCTTTTTGTTTTCTTACACTATATGGTTAATAAACTTAACATAACAAGCTAAAAGAACCCCAAGTTGTTTATTATTAATATATATATCCTTATCTAAGTTATTTGGGCGAACCTTTGATTTTTAAGAATTAAATAACAATTAATAATATAATATTTGTTTTAAAAACTAATTTATGTCAATTTTGACACTATTTGGTACATGATTTTTATGAAATTTATAACAGAATGATAAGTTTGAACCAAGTTACTTATATAACAATAACATGTCACATTAACCTAGAAAATTAATTTAAGTCATAAAAAGTCTCAAATTACATTTATTTGGGCATTTATAACATCAATTATGTCAATATTTCATTAATAAGACAATTACTGCATCATCTTTGTGTCATAAAAATGATAATTATTTAATCCCTAAAAATACTAAATAAATTCCTATGATGTAGATAATTGTATTAGATTTCTGGAGACTATTAGTTTTCGAAGTTTCATGATGTTTATCACTAAATTAAAATTATTATACTTATACGATTTAAGAAAGTGACATGTTGTCACATTCTTTGGTTTTAATAATAAGTAAATTATATTCATGGAAAAAAGTCCATAAAATGAATCTAATCCGACCCTTAGGTTATATGGGTCTACTTTTAGCCATCCAATAGGATTTTTACAAGTGTTAGGGTAATTTTATAATCTAATATTTACCCTTAATTACCCGATTTACCTTTAACTATAGTAAATAAAATTTACCGTAGTTACTATTCAAAATGCCCAAAAATAAAAGTAGCTTATTAACATAATTTGGACCCATTGATTCCAAATATGGAATCCATTTTTCCAAATTCAATACACAAAAGTTTCAGAAATAAAATTAAAATTAATCCCGTTGTCGAAAGAAAATGGGTTTTTCTTTAAAACATTGCAAAAGATTGAATTGATTTAACCTACGAATTCAAGGTAAAATCAATGCTAATGACATAAATTATATTAAATGTTAAAAATATATTCTATTTATACATTAAAACCATTCAATATTATAATTTGACCACATAAGATATTACGATGAAAAAAGTTGTTTTTAATTAAAATATAGCGTGTTTTTACTATTCATTAAAATATGAAAGTTATCGGAAAAATATCAAAACATTATCTAATGTAAATTTTTATATCCTGATTCAAAAGAAGAATTTTATTTTGTCAAATTGAACTTTTCAACATGTCCAAAACTAGATTTACAGTGGGTGCGCCATCAAAAGGCGGCAAAACTGCATTTTTTTAAAAATACTTATTTTACCTAAAAAATTTATTTTGTTCTTATACCATGTTCTAGAAATGTGTAAGATGAATAATAATGTAATAAAATTCAAAATTTAGTTAACACTATTCATAACGGCTAGTTCAAAACAATATTATAACAATATATCGTTGTTTAGTAAAACCTGGTATTGCGTACAAGACACGCTATCGAGGAAGGTCGCGATTGCGTATACTGCAAGCTAATACAGTGTTGCGTATAGCACCGGATAATCTTGTTGTGTCGTACAATAGAAGATATGAATGAAATTAAAAATAATGTATCTTATAAAATCTTGGGTTGTTACACGACCTGCTAAGGGTCAGGGTGGTTCGGTTTGTGGTCTTGGGCCGTGGTAGGCCCGGCCCATCAAGTGGGGCTCAGCCCACCCGCATTGGCCCACTGGGCCACGGTTTCGGCCCGCTGGGCCATGGGTCTAGCCCGACCAGTTTGGCAGGTCCAGTCCGCTAAGTCGGTCCTCGTCTGACCCGATCCTCCAGAAGTCGGACTAGTCTTCCTAGATATCCTTGTAGGTATGAGGATGTTTCGGCCAGCCGGTGGGGTGCTTCCCCATCGCACAACTGTCATTCGTTTTGACCAACTGGGGATCTGCCAATGCAGTGTGGCGCTGGGCCGCACTGCTCTCCACCTGTCGTGGCTGTAGCTGCCGGTGGCGTTGCCCCTTGTCCCGCACGGCTGGCTTGAGTTGGCCGCCTTTGGCCACTACAGCACACCGTCGCGCGCCACCCTCCACCACCCGTGGCCAGTTTCCATGGGTCTCCTTCGGTCGCCGCTGACTTGGCATGCCGACAGTTTCTTCCACATTGCCACAGTTTTCGCATTGTCATCACCCTAAGGAAAATGTCTCTAAAGAACTCAACTTAAACAGAGTGGCAGAGGGTCTGAGCCGTGTTCGTTTGTCCCACACCCTCTATGTTAATATGATAACAAGTGGAAGAAAGGAAAACATGAAAGGTGAACTTTAAATAGACCCCCTACCTCAAGATCATTGGAGAATGCCCACGATTGAGGAAGAGTCAGTGTTCGTCATCCCCACAACAAGCTACCAACATTGCCGCTCAATTTGCGTCCTTTGGTTCGTGATTTGGTGTCCCCTGTCACCGCTCTCTGGAACTTGTCCCATCCTCCAAGTGGTTGGCATCATGGCACTTTAACAGAACTTCTTCGCTTGGCGAAGTCATGCCAACACTACATCCCGAACTCCATATAAATAAGAGGGGGGGGGGGAGGTTGCTAACGCCCCGAGGAATTTATGAGGGTTCATTTAATGGGAACCTTCCTAATCCCAACGGCATTGTTACTAAGGATTTGAGCCATCAATCCATTTAATGTCTTGACCCATCGTTGGTCCCACCATTGCCGCTTGTCTGTTGGAGGAAAAGAAAAGAGAGAAATAAAATAACAATGTTATTTTATTATTCTTTTAAAATTCCAAAATCTAAATTTTTTTTCCAAACCTACTATGGTTGAAGTAAAGCCTCCCTTAAGTGAATCCCAGTGCTGTGAATTCAATGGTGCCCTTATATTTTTAATCCGAGCACCAATTGAACAGGTAGAAAATGCTACCTGCACATTTGAAGAATGTACCTTAAAAAAAGTTCGATAAATTAATAAAATTCACCCTCGACCCGCTCCTGTCGAGGTTTGGATTTTCATGAGGAAAACATGCTGCAACGAACACAACGGTACCCTCAGATTTCTAATCCTAGTTACTGTTTAGATGTTATGGATTTTAATAATAAAATAATTGTTACTTAATTATTTTATTTACAGATCAAAACTAACTACTATTGTTAGCTCGTGTCGGCCAATGTTAGTATTTTCCTAAAGAAAGAATACCCTCACAAGATCAACTGTGGTCTCAAATTTTTAATATGAGTCACCGTTCGTGAGTTATAAGAATTTGATAAATAAAATAACTGTATTTCATTATTTTATTTACAGTTATGCCATTTTTGGGTTTTCTCACCGGAGGCCTGCACTGACTAAACTTAATTCGAGTATAAGGTAAACCTGCTATTATAAACTCAATGGTGCCCTCAGATTTCTGATCCAACAACCCATTTAAGAGTTATTCAACTTTTTTAGGAAAACCACCCATGCACGCTATTTAAAGTTTATCAAAACTTCGACATATCATTTCGAGCACTCCGGGCCTCGGAATCACGCAATGTTAGATTTCACTGTCTTGAAATAATTCTATATAATTAAAAAAACAAGGAAATTATGGGACATTACATTCTCCCCACCTTAGGGATTTACGTTCTCGAAAGACTAAACAAATGAAAATCAAACAAATGTGGGTATTTGGCAAGAATATGAGCTTCTCGCTCCCATGTGCTCTCTAGGAGGTTCCCGTGCTGCCACCAAACATGCACCAGAGGGGTCAACCATCCATGAAGGACTCACTCCTATCAATCCTCTATTCCCACTGGGAACTCCGTAAAAGTTTCCCCATCATCAAAGTCCAACTCACCCTAGTAGATACCATGCGATGGGTCATGCATGCATCTCCTCAACTGCGACACATGGAAAACATTATGCACATGGTGCATCTCTGGGAGAAGAGATAGACTTTACGCCACCTCGCCCACTCTACCGAGAATCTAGAAAGGTCCAATGAACCTCGGGGATAACTTTCCACCCCAACCAAACCTCCAAAATCCTCATTAGGGTGAGGACCATATGAATACATGGTCTCTCTCCTCAGACTCTGAGGGTCTCTGTGTCCTGTTAGAATAAGACCTATACTGGCTTTGTGTAGTCTTCACTTGCTGAAAAGTGAGGCATCGTGATACAAACTCTACCACTACTTACTTCATCCCTGGCCACCAAAACAGACGTTGGAGGTCCTAGTACAACTTCACCACTCTAGTTTATACCCCTAATGGGGATGTATGAATCTCCCTCAACACCTCCTTCCGTAGCGCGACCAGTACCATGGTGCATAATCAAAAGAGGATGATGTGCTCCCCACCTTGTGCCTGTCCTGATGATATCTGGGCACATTGAGCCTCATAGTCAATGTATCAAAGCTATGCTTCCTGAACTCACTGAAGCATTGTAGGAGTGATATTCATAGAATGAAGGTAAGATTCTCTATCTCTATCAACAAAGGATATCTGCAACGCGGCTAGATGCTATGTCGTCTCACTCAAAAACTGTAAACCAGACCTTTTGTAGAGTGCGTATGCCACTATGTTCTCTTTCCCAGGAGTATAGACTATCTCAAAGTCATAGTCTTGGAGGAACTCTAGAAAATGTCATTGTCTCAAGTTCAGGTCCTTCTATTAGAAGATATACCCAAGACTCTTGTGATCAGAGTAGACTGTAAAATGTTCGCTCATCAAGTAATGTGGCCACATATTCAAGGCGAAGACCACTACTGCTAACTCCAGGTCATGGGTAGCATAGTTCGGCTCATGTTGTCTAATATATCTTGAACCATAAGTGATCACCACTCGCTCCTACATCATGACACATCCAAGTCTGGTCCTTGATGCATCACAGTAGAATACATACCCGAAACCCACTTCTGGTAGCCTCAAGATGGGGGCACTCATCAGTCTCTGTCTTAGATCCTGAAAGATCTACTAACACTTCTCCATCTATAGGAAAGTCTCCCCCTTCTTCGTCAATGTTAACAAGGGTGCTGATACCATAGAGAATTCATGTACAAATCTCTTGTAGTACCCATCCATAACAGAAGTCCCTCTCCCTTCAAGGAGGTAATCCTAGAAATATCTTTAGAAAAGATGTTCCCGCACTCTACCACTACTATTGGGAGATGAAAACTCAAACTCCTATTTCCATGAGGGTAAGGCTGGCTAACTCAAGAGTGATCAGTTGCACCCTCCTATACATGAATTTATTCTGTTCTGCTTGGTTTTCCTCTTTCGCTGACCAAGGAAAACCCCATTCTAATGCTGTATAAATACGACATCCTTTTTTCCTAATACAATAAATCTGAGTATGAACTTCGGATATCAAATCCTTACCCAAACTAACTTTGTAAGGCCTTGATGCTACCAACAAGAGGTTCCAACTGAAACTATCACCTCAAGGTTTAGATCACACCATCGGCATAAGTGTGATTTTTGAGTCTCCTCCCAATGGTATGTTCGGACGTAAGGGTCAAGTCAATGGTTTAACTAGAAAATCTAGGTCTTGAACAAGATTCGTGGTAAGAAAGAATGATTGGTACCTATTTTTATTAATACGGAAACTAATACTAGACATAGAACGTACCTCGAATCATTCCTGGAGCCATTGGGTCAGACTCTTTGACCGCTTGCATCTACTCCCTTCCCCTGTCCTGCAACTCCATGAGACTGGTGGGGACCACATTGGGGTGGTGGTTGTAAAATGTCGAAAAGTATACCAAATAATTCTAATATCCAAGATCTACTTCCACATGTAATATCCTACAGATTCATCCATCCCTATCACTTCCTCTTCCTGAAACATTTTACACATCCATGTCTCTGAGACTAGTGTTAGTTTCCTGCTTTCCCACAACTAACATTCACTGGATCTATCCGACCAGCCAAAGAACATTCAACCACAAAGGTTCTCTCTAGCATACTAACATAAGTAGGAATTCATAGAGTAATAGTGTTGGATCAGATGTCCCTCAACGCACCTCGCTCGATGGTCTAACCCCTGAAGCACTGACCCTACAGTATTCATTGATTACCTGGGATGTTTGGTAAGCCTCGATGAATACTCAGCTACTGACACGTCGTCCTGCTGAAGCTATAGAAGCTCTAGGGAACACTCACCCCTTAGATTTTTATGGAAATAGACCCCCTTATCGAAAATGTTTCTCAAGCTTGTCCACAGAAAAGTCACCTCTTTGCATGATCAGGGTAATCTAAACCCTGTCATAGTCCTGCGGATCCATATAGAAGGCTCTCTACTAGGATCACCATCTGATCGAATGGTGCCCTGGCTAGATGGAGACTCGACCACCTCCTCAAGCCAGTACTTAGCCACCTGTGAGTCGGGAACGCCTCGAAACATATGGGGTATCTAATACTGAAACACATTCAAGGCACTAAGCCTACATGTTTCCTCTACTAGTACCGCCAGTTTTAACTGCTAACCAATGAGCAGTGATATAGCTAGAACACTACCCAAAGGTACCATCTCAGGAAACAGTCCATGTATCGAAGCTTCATCACCATGTGGACCATCCTCAGGGTAACACACTAATAAAGACTAGTAGCTAGGATCTCCATCTACTATACTAGTGTCTCAACTAGGAGGAAAAATCTAGCCACAACCTCCATCCAGTCCTCAGCTTCCTGGGAATCTGTATCGCCTTGAAACCTTAGAGGCCTCTACTGCTAGAACTCGTGTAACGCGCTCATTCGAAGTGCACGATCCACTAGTTGAATCTCTTTCTAATCCAAAAAAGGATCACTCTATGCTGGTCCACACATGATCTGTTAGTATTGATCCACACAGGATCACTTGGTGTGATCCACACAAGATCTCTCAGTGGGATGTCATTGTGTACTCTCCTGGGAATCCTAGTTGGCTGTCTATGCGACGACATCCTGATAAAATAAAGGTGCGCCACAACATTAAGTTATACCTGGTGAGATGACTCAATGAGATCATCAGAAAAACTTTTCAAAACACATGCAATCAGCATTTTTGTGCACTGAGTTAAAATTCAAAATTCAGGGTCCTGTTGTATGGATACGTCATCCACCGCAACAACACATGATTCCCCAAATTGAAAACCACACTCACAATACTGACTTAGAAAAGAGAAGAGTCCTAGTTCTTCGATAGAACTGACACCTTTGATACCAATTTGTCACAACCTGACCCACGGGGCCCATGTCGTGACTACCCCAAGCCCGCCTTCCATTGGCCAGGGGATGGAGACTAGAACCAGAACAGAATATCCCTATAATGGGAACACATTTCCTTTAAACCTGTACAAACACACAACCATGAACACAACAAGAAGCAACCACGAAGTAAACTACTATAGTAAAAAGTGTACAGAAATTAAAGGGGCTGGAATACAAGCCCAACTGAAAAGTAAAAGTACAAATGAAAAGAGAAAACAACTCTAGGATCATCCACCAAGGATCCTACCTAAAGGGTAGGTACAGCTCATGATCAGTAGTCACTGCAACACGTCACATCAAATGGTCCACCTTTGGGAACCGTCCAGTCCTGGCTCCCTCAGCCTCGATCAATGTTGTTCGACATCTGTAGAAGACATAGTAAGGTGTGGGTAAAGCTCGTGCAGGGGTGAGTATAACAATACTCAGTAGGGACCCCAAGACCCCTAAAGGTCTCCCAGAGTTCCACAATGGAAAAAACACAAAGCAATACCTCAGTCAAAAAGAAAAAAGAAGTAATCAATTTTACATAGGTATATACCCACACATATACCTAAGTTATCAAAAGATACTCATCTCATTCATGATGAAACATAAGGCTCCAAAATTTAATCCTTTAACACAATGGATACATGAGTAAAGAATAACACAAAGGTAACACCACGAAGGTAACACCACAAAGGTAAAAGTACCAAAATGGTCACATCATGAAGGTAAAAGTACCACATAGGTAACACCAAAAAGGTAGAACTACCATATAGATAACACCACAAAGGTAACACCACGAAGGTAAAAGTACCAGAAAGGTAACACCATGAAGGTAGAAGTATCAAACAAGTTACACCATGAAGGTAACACCATGAAGGTAAAAGTACCACAAAGGTAACACCACGAAGAGAGAAGTACCACACATGTAACACCACGAAGGTAAAATACTCATATCACACAAGTATATAACTTAAGCACAAAAGTACATATGATTAGATGTATCATTGGATCATCTTACTCTGTCGAGAGACTCTGCTGCTGACCCACACAGGATCGATATAGGGATGACTCACACAGGATCGTTGAGCGCTGACCCCCATATGATCGGTATGCACTGACCCACATAGTAACGTTGAGTTTTGACCCACACATGATCGAAAGGTACTGACCCACATAGGATCACTATTCATTCTTCACGTCACATCCAATCTCCTTTGTCTCACTGCCAGCCACTAGATTCCCGCTCTTAGCACGATTGATTTCAAGTGGCTCTTCTCCTCAAGCTATCGATCATATTTTAATTGGCACGAAGTTCCGCATAAGAGTAACCCAAAGGACTGTCATGATGTAAGGGTTCCATCACAACCGATGGCACATCAATCAGACATCCGGTCTATGAGATATGGGCACTTTTGTAATAAGGGCCTGGTTGGATCCAAGTCTGATCCAACCTAGGTAACACGTCAAACTCCATAAAAACTCCCTTAGAGTATATTCAAAAAACTGCCTTGTTATAAGAGTCTTTATGCTGCAGAAAATGCATCAATCAGATGTACGGTTTGTTAGTTACATCCCTTTCGGTGAAATGGGGGTGATCAACCTTCGGTCTGGCCCGACTCAGTTGGGCCCACCGGAATATGCCAAAGGGACTGCTTCCTAAAAAAGATCCCAATTCCACTGACAAAATTTCAAACACACACCTGGTCTGTCAGTTACGAGCATTTCTTTATTCAGGGACTGGTTGGGTCTGGACCCAGTCCGACTCGGTCAGGCCAACCCAATGCAACGGGTCCTGGGGTCTACTGAACCCTGCTCAGGTCTAGCTCACTAAGGGTTGGAACGATTCATAGGGTCCATCCTATAGGGGTTTTCCTGGTTTGGTTCGTGGGCCTGGGCCACGGTTGGCCCGACCCATCGGGTGGGGCTCAGCCCACCAGCTCGGTCGGCCCACGTCCGCCAAAAGGCGGACTGGTCTTCCCAGAGGGCCCCGTAGGTGCGAGGCCATTTTGGCCAGCTGGTGGGGTGCTACCCCACTACACAACGGTTGACCGTTTCAACCGACCGAGGGTCTACCAACACGGCGCGGCATGGGACCACACTGCTCCCCACCTGCCACGGCGCCGACCCTTGCTCTGCTCGACCTACTCGGGCCGACTGCCTTCAACCACTATGGGGAACCATCACGCACCTCCCTCCACCTCCCACTTCCAGTTTCCGCGGGTCTCCTCCGGCCACCGCCGACTTAGCGCGCCAGTTGTTTCTCCCGTGCTCCCGCCGTTTTCAAGTTTCTGTCACCCTGGGGAAAACATCCTTGAAGAACGCAACTTAAAAGGATCGACATAGGGTCCAAGAATTTTTCATTTGTCTCGTACGCTCTGCGTTAATATGATAACAAGAAGAATCAAGGAGAAGATCAATGATGAACTTTAAACAAACCCCTTACCTCAAGATCGTTGGGGAACTCCCGAAATTGAGGAAGAGTCGGTGTTCATCATCCCTACAAAAAGACACCAACATTGTCGCTCAATCTTTATCCTTCAGTTCATGATTAGGTGTCGCTCGCCACCACTAGCCAGAACCGGTCCCATCCTCCCAGTGGTTGGTGTCCCGACACTTTATCAGAAATTCGTCTCTTTTTGAAGTCATTTCAACACTCCATCTTGAGCTCCATATAAATAGAAGGGGGGGGGGGGGTTGGTAACTCCTCGGGGAATTTATGAGGGTTCATTTAATAGGAACCTTTGTAATTCTAATGGAGATTTTACAAAGGATTTGAGGAGTCAATCGATTTAATGGATTGACACATTGTTGGTCCTGCCACTGCGGCATGTCCGTTGGAGGACAAGAAAATAGAAAAAGAAAATAAAAATGTTATTTTATTGTTATTTTAAAAGTTCAAAATATAACTTTTTCTCCAGAACTACTATGGTTGAAGTGAATAATACCTTAAAATAATCCCAGTACTATGAATTCAATAGTTACCTAAGATTTTTAATGTGATAACCATTTCAAAAGAAAGAAAACGCTGCCTGCATGTTTGCTGGACGCACCTTAAAAAAAGTTCAATAAATTAATAACATTCACCCTCGACCCGCACCAGTCGAGGTTAGGATCTACCAATAGAAAATACTCCACAAGGAACCCAACGGTACTCTCATATTTTTAATACGAGTTACCATTTAGAAGTTATGTATTTTAACAATAAAACAATTGTTACTTAATTATTTTATTTACGACCAAAAACTAACTTCCACTGTTGGCCCGCACCGATCAATTTTAATATCAGCCTAAAAAAATAATACCCTCACGAGCTCAACGGTGGTCTCATATTTTTAATCTGAGCCACCATTTTCGAGTTATAAGCATTTGAATAATAAAATAACTTTATTTAATTATTTTCCTTAAGGTTATACCATTTTTGGATTTTCTCACCGGAGGCCTACGCCGACTAAACTTAAGTCGTGCCTAGGGTAAACCTGCTATCCAGAACACAATGAGGCCTTTAGATTTCTGATCTGGGAACCCATTTAAGAGTTATTCTGCTTTTTTAGTATAACCACTCATGCACGCTATTTAAAATTTAATAAAACTTCGACGGATCATTTTGGTCACTATGGGCCTTGGAATCATGCGCCGTCATATTTCATGGTCTCAAAATAATTCTATATAATTAAAAAAATTATATAGAATTTCCAGGATATTACACCTTTTATGAAATATGTTTTTTTCATTTTTAATTTCTTATGAAATTTTTTATGGAATAATTTGGGAAAAATTAATTTTCAATTGTAAGTTTGTGATTATTTTAAACCCAAATTTTATTATGTGAAAAGACAAACATCCTTATGGTTTTTCCTGAATTTCAAATAGATTTAGAAGTTTCCTTTCATATATATATATACAAATATATAAATATATATATTAGGTTCATGGGGGTTCAATTACATTCACACATACACACACCACACACAAAGGCTAGAAAGGAAGGGAATAGCCCCACAAGGGGATAACCAACCCATAAAGCATTATTTTTTTATAATACCTAACCTATAGGCCAAATTGTGAATATTTTTTCTTTGTAAGACTTTTTCAAAATCTTATAAAACTCTAAAACAAATAGATCCTCAAAAATGTAATAAAGTATTTCCCTTATTATAAATCATGTAATTATGGGTTCTTTAAGTTACAAGGCATTAAATTTGGTACCAAAGTAAAGGTTAAGATATCTTTATAGGTAAGGATTATTTAGATGGGTATATTTTAAGGGATTTAGATACAATAATGGGTAAATAAGTCTAAGGTTCATCAAAATTTTAAATGAATTGATACCCCTTTGGACGTTTTGCGTGACAAAAGGTTAAGATGATTAATGATATTTGGGAGATATTTATGAGAATACATCCCTTGTGATTGGTATGATTTTTAGAAAATGTTTATTTTAGGAATAATTATTTTATACATTGTGGAAATAAGTTTAAAGGTATTGATAACCTTTAGGGTAAATAGGATCTTTTATGTTAAGTTAATCATTTTTATTTGGATAAAAGAGATATAAAATTTTGGGAAGATATTTTTATCATATAAATAACCATGAGATTGAAAAGTGATTTGGTGACTAAGGGATTAATGTTACTTTTTAATAAGTTCAGTATATTGGTAATATTATATGATTATGGTAAATGGAAATATTTTTTTAAGATGAGATTTATTTTAGGAATAAAGGTTGGTTTATCTGTTATAAGGAATATGATTTTATTTGGGATTTATGGTGACCCATGTTATTTATGAACATGATTATAATAACTTGGAGTATATATTAATATAGAATATATTAATATAGAATATACATTTTTGGTATGTTAATTTTTGAGTGATTGATTTTTGTTAGATAAATATTAAATTTATCTTATAAAAATATGTGATCAAGTGTTTTTGATTTTTGGGTTTGAAGTTGGTCAGGAATATTATGAAGAGTTTTAAGGTCAATTATTTATGGAAGGACTTAAGTAGAAATTTGGGTGTTATTTTTTGTACTTTCTACGTTAATGTGGTATTTATTCATTTCCATGTTTATTCATGTTGGATATTATCTTAACTTATGCTAACTATTTTTTGTTTTGATTAATGGATAGAAAGAGGAGAAACAACTTTTCATCTTTTTACAAATATTAACATTGATTAAAAGTTTATTTTAGTGTTTTAGACCTGAAAAATTCATCTTGGATATTAATTTCTTGGATTAATATATGAGAAGGAAGTGTAAAATGATTAAAGACAAAATGAAGTATGAAATTCAACATATATAGTTAAAAAAATCCAGTATATATATATATATTTAAATGATGAAATAATTTCTCAAATCTATCTAGTATTACATGGAAAGTAACACTAAAATATTAAGGTATGAATTTAGAAAATCATTTTAAAGCATGATACTTATAAAAGTACATGTTTTTATAGTTTCATATTCTCAACTAAGAAATTAATGTTCACAATAAAATATATATCATATTTTATTACCATGTTATGATATATATAGATTGAGAGAATGAAATTCTAATTTTAAGGATAACATTTTTGTAAGAGGGGGATAATGTAACACTATGATATTTAAATATATCAACCTCCTCTAAATAAATAATATTTTTGATATCTTTTATCATACGCAAGACAAATTATAAAGTAATTGTGATGTATTATTTCTATATTATTAGTTAAATATAATTATTATAAAATACCTATTGGATTGATGGGTATGAATAGAAGTAAACTAATTAGTAAATATATATAGAAATTTTTACTTAATAAAAATATTATGTGTAATTGTAAGGAAATAGGAACTCAATTTAAAATTAAATCATATAATATAAAAGGAGATATTTTTTTTTTCAAAAAAGTGATTCATATGGGTAATGTATTTTTATCAAAATAAATTAAGTTAATAAATATATATAAATGTTTTTAACAAGATTTATAGATAATATATTTATTAAAATTATTTATCATTAAAATAATTGGGGTAACTAGATTAGGAATAAACACTATTTTTTTGGTATAAGTTCATTTTTTTCTTAGAAATGAATTTGTCAAAAAACTACTTTTCATTATGTTTCACACACTTATATTAAAAGTAATTTCTGCCACTTATAAAAATTGAATCCTAAAAAATGAATATAAAATTTGGGATTATGAGGATAAAATTTAGAATTTATGTTATTTCATTTTTTCTCATTATGAACAATAACCATGTAAAAAGTTTTTCACCATTGTAAAAAAAACGGGTTAAACATGATTAAAAACTATGAGATATGGTCTCAAAATAAATATAAAACTTGTATTTAATTTATTGGATGATTTCATTTGGATCATACTCATCATATATACTAAATTATTTAAATTTCATATTATTTTACTTTCATAATGACATTTATATTATATTAATTAATGTATAAATATGAAATGTCACTCTCTTTATTTTAAAATCTCTATTATTTTGTCCCAGGGATAAAAAGATACTTTAAATGTTTATAAATGGAAATTTTTAATATTAATAATCTATTTTTATGATATTAATTAATTTTCATTTTTAGTAGTTATAAAAAAATATTCGATGTTTACATAATGTTGACACAACGCTAGGGTATACAATAGAAATAATTGATAAATTATTAAATTAATATGATTTGAATTAATTATTTTGTTTTATTATTTTATAATATAATAATTGTATATAAGTGATAGTGAAAGCGTTTATATTTTAATTACAATATTTCATGATGTATTTAAAGATAAACATTTTGAATTGTCCCAAAATTGACCTTAAATGGCATTTAATGTTGAAAAATAATTTTTAAATAATTATAAACTCCAAAAATTCATTTCAAAACTAGGTTGGATGGAAACATTTTGAGGATAGAATTAAATATACATGTATGTTCCACTTTTAATTTTTAAAATTACTTTTATGACCCTTAGAGATAGAATATTTTATATAAATGTTGAGTTTAAAATGTTCAATGAGGGGATTAAACTAATAGATAAGGGTCAAAATTACAATTAAACTTATTTAAATTTTATTGGTTGAATTTATTTTTATATTAAACTCCTTATATTGGAATATATGTTAGTTTTTAACCATTTTTAATGAGTTGTACACATATTATATATTAATATTTCATGTATTTACATGATTTCCTCCCACCCCACTTATAAAAGGGAACCTATTACCTCTCTTAATAACACCTCATGATTTATTTATCTTGAAAAAGATATACCAAAATATATTAAAAACATTCCTACCCATTTTTAAAGGTTTTTTCCTCACCAAAATACCAACCTAAATGGATCAAAGTGTAAACCAAATGAGTTTTTCCAAAGAAGAGGTATAACTCTTAACTGAGTTTTTTCATGTTTATTTATTCTTCGACCTCCTTCATATATATTATAAATGCATTGATATGATAAAATCAACATATTAAATATATATAAATTTAATTATATTTAGGGTGCAATTATTTTCCATCTCCTTTTCCATACTATGGGAAATGAAAATGTTGCTCAAGAGTACGTGAGAACTACCACCTCCACAAAGAGATCTGTTTCGTTTTTATTCACCACCTAAAAAGGATGATTATTATGATGGATTTAATGAATATTTATGATATTTATTAAATAATAATTATTATTAAATTATAATATATTACTTACCTTCTTACCCAATCATCCATTGGAAAATGATAACATATCACGTGCATATGTATTGACTACCACCTCCTCGAAGTGATAAGATTCATTTATCAAGACTTCATTTGATAAATGGTTCTCAAGTTTTATTTAATATAGAAAAAGATAAATAGGTCACTATTAATATTATTTTTATGGTGAAACTGTAAACCCTTTTACCAAAGTCAATTAATTAATGATTTTTGGGGCTATGAACTATAAGGCATAAAAGTATCATTTGTAAATTTATCTAATTTAATAATTACATTATCCTTGTTAATAAATTAAATTAACAGAATAATTATAATGTAATTAACCTAAAATGTTTTATTAATAAATTTTAAAACTAATATAAATTTATTATCTAGGAGTTATAGAATGTATGAAAGTTGGGACTTAATGCAAGACAATTTCCTTTAAAACCATGTTTCAAATTTTTTCCTTTCAATATTATTCTCCTCTATTTCCATTTTCTGAAAATGTTTCAATTTTTATTATTATTTATGATCTAAATTTTTTTAATTTTCATTTTCAACTACTATTTATTTTATTTATAATTTTTTAAAAGGAATCATTTCAAATGTTCTATGTCTGACTTACTTTTGACTTTTTAAAAAAGTGTGAAAATAATGTTCTCTTTTAACATATACAAAATGTGTAGATTTTCTCACCATAATTACCCTTATTTTATATGAATATTAATTTATATGTTTCCATGTTTTTATTTAAATAAAGTTATTTCCTAAATATTCTGTAAATATTAATTTAAAATGTTATTGAATAAAATGATATTTTTCTCATGTTTTTAAAGGGAGGTTTAAATGTTTTTTAAAATATTTTTTCATCTATGTAAAAATATTTTGATAATTGTTATTATATAATGAGGGTATAATCTAATGATACCATACACATTATTTCTCTAGATGGATTATGATCATGTTATTATCTTTGTTGGAAAGGGAAAATATTGAAATTTTATATTCTATTTTTTCAATATGAATTTTTATGTTTATTAAGTATCGTGTTATTAATAATTTCAATAATATGACGAATGTATTGGACTTATTATGTAATAGTTGAGTATTGGTTATAAATATCCCCTTGATGAATTGGTAGGTCTTATAATACAAAACAACCTAGATATTCATAATGTCAGACATAAATTGGGTACATTACGTAAAAACTTAAAACATGGGTACAATATCATTATTTAAAAAATTTTAAGCATTCCCTTATATTCATTGGATTTTTTAAAAATATATTATATAACATGGTCTTGTACATAAGAAATGGGTGAGCTATACATCTGAGTAAGGGAATAATGAAAACATAACATGAAGAAAGTAATACATGTGAGGAAATAAGAACATGAATGGGACATAAATGTTATGAGAATCATAAAAATAAAATAAAATTATGGTATTAAATGACAACATAAAGGCAACATAGAAATTCAGAAACAACATAAAATGTGATATTAAAAACATAAGTCAATAATAACCACCAAGACATAGTAACATAATGTGCTAAAGATAACCTCTTTTTTAATATACTTGGAATATCATGAGATAAAACTTTACCCAAGGCATTGGATGACTATATATTTCTAGGCCCACCCAAAAAATTCATATGATATACATACATAAATGTGCCACATAGATTATACAATATAAGGGTGTCATTCATCAATTTTAATCCAATTATTATGTATTATGTATTAAATATATAGAAATATCAATTAAATTAAGTATATTTACATCTAGGTGAATACCATCAGGTGAAAATGGGGATGGATATTCAATTCCCAAATTGTTGGCATGGAAACTCACTGAATATTTTTTACAACATAATTGGGGTACATAAAGGTTCATAGAAGGGACTAATGAGAGTGTAAGTGGTATCCCATCACTTTTACATCACAAGGATAGTAATTGTGATGTGTAAAAACATATTACAACATAGAAAATTTGGAATCAAAAGGTATAATATAAATATGGTGCTTGAAAAAGAGGAGAATGAGGGGATCCCTTACCTCGAGAGGGTGCTTCTGAAAGCTAGAGTGGATCTTCTTAGGAGCTTGGGGAAAACTTGGAAGGGCTCTATATAGGGAAGGGAAAATTAAATTCATGATAAAATAATCTTGAGTGAAGATAAATGGGATGTTAGTGGGTTTATATAGCGAAATAGATGTGAATTCTTTATTAATTCCAAATATCGGGTTTTAAAATCTATATAATAAATTATTCCAAACATAAAACGTTCAATGGTTTTTACCCATGGTTTCTACCAAATAGGGCTTGATTTAATTATATTATGATTCCATGAATTCAACTCATTAAAATAATACATTGGTTATGTATAAGTGAGTCGTGTTTATAAAGAATTGATTTTTTAACCTTAAAATATAATACATGCATTGAAGGATTCATTAAGGGTTTATAAATTTAATCAAATAACCTAAAAAATATTTTAATGGTTAAAAATAGATTTTTTCATGTATACACTTTATAGTATTTATTAAATCACTTTTTGACTTCTATGATTCTATAATACATATTTTATAATTATATTGTATGTAATTTTAACCCAAAAGTTTGATAGTATCAAAAAATTATGAAAATTTAGATGTTATATAATTTCAATGAGTTGATTTTATAAATAATATTTTTTTTTAAAAAATAATTCTATAAATATTATAATTTATAATTTTAACTTAAAAATTCCCATTCAATAAAAAATACTTGTTTTTTGATAATAATAATTTCCCGACCCATAAAAAACATTTGAATTTATTAAATTATATTATAATTTATATTTAATAAATATTATTTAACAATAATATTTTATTTAAATATAATTTATTTTAAGAAGTATTGAATTCATAAATAATTTTGGCTTGATTAAAAAAATATATATCCCAAAAATTTATTTAATTTTCAAGTATTAAAATATAATTCTTATCAAACTCATTATTTAATAATTTATAATGGAAAGGGATACATATAATCATTATTTAAAATAAAAATTAACAAATTTAGGCTGTTATAATCTAGGTACACAATCCCATATTACACTAGAATGCACCATAATGCTGATGTGTGTGATAGTGATATTTTCTTGAGGTGGTTCAGTGAATATGGTTTGGGGCTTGATCTTGATAAACTTGAAATTATTATATAAATGGGTTCTATCATGTTTTAGTTGTTGAATATCATATTGGTCTTAGTCAAGGGTAAGTCCCAATGATGTTATCTCTCTTATAATCTTTAATAAATGGGATTTATAGGGTACAATCTCACTAGTCGAGGCCATCACTCTTTCTTTCTATGTCAATTGGACTTTATCATAAACATTAATATAATAATATTAATGGTCATTATAAAATACATATATTATCAATAGTTATAATAATTAATGGTATTTTAAATCTAATAGACCAAAAAAAACAAAATTTGTGCATGCATTTTCTATGAATATGTTACTTGAAGATCTATTTATTTAATCAAAAAAGAAATTTTATTTATAAAAGTTAGGTGTTTTACATTCATCCACCCTTCAAAATTTCTTACTCAAAAATTTCATTTCATTCACTAAAATAGAAGGGGGAAATTCGGTTTCTTTTCCTCTTATGGTTCCCATGTCACTTCCTCAATGTTTTGGTTCTTCCATAACACATTGACCAGATGATTTATCTTGTTTCATAAAACATTATCTCTATAATCTAATATATTTATCAGATACTCTTCATATGAAATATAATTCTCTAATGGTACCACCTCTAGATTCAGTATATGTGAGGAGTTTTTTATGTACTTCTTTAATATGAATACATAGAACACACCATGTGCTTGATATTTTTTATATGGGAGTTCTAGTCGATAATCCATCAATCAAATGTGATCAAGGATCTCAAAGCGGCCTATGTATCTTGGAATAAGATTTCCCTTCTTCCCGAACCATATGAATTTATTACATGGCGATGTTTTAAGGAACACTTTATATATGACCTCATACTCTAGGTCACATCGATGATTTAATTCATATTTTTCGTTATACATTGTGTTGATTTCATATGTCATTTAATGGTTTGAAAATTATCTATCATCTCTTGGATGATATTGAGTCCCATTAGCTTTCTCCCTCCAACTTCATCCCAACAGATCGGATTCCAAAACCTCTTCCCATACAGAGCCTCATAATGTTCCATTTGAATTATAGAATGAAAAGTATTGTTATAAAAGAAATCCACTAGGGGAAGGTGTTGATCTAAACATCCTTGTAAGTTCATTGAAAAAGATATCACCATATCCTCTAGATTTTGGATGGTTCTGTCAAACTAGAAACTCGTCTAAGGGTGATAAGTAGTACTAAAGCTCAATTCAGTATCCAATGCTTAATGAATGATTCTCTAGAACATTGGGGTAAACCTTAGATCTTGATAAGATACAATGGAGAGTATCACTACATGTAGTATTATTACTTCTCTTATGTATATCCTGGTAATTTGGTTGAGAGAGAAATATTCCTTGGTAGATATGAAACGTGCTATCTTTGTAAGGTAATCGACTATAACCCATATAATTTTATTTCATTTAGGGTTCCTGGGGAGTAATATCGTGAAATGCATGGTGAGGTTTTCTCATTTCCATATTATTATGGGAAGTGTTTGCATCATAAACTTATAAATTTTTTTTATTTCAACATGACTTGTTAGCATACCAATCATCGAGATACAAGTTCCGTAATCTCCCTCTTCATGTTATCCCAGCAGATTTTTCTTCTTCAAATATCTGTAAATATTAGTTCTTCTTGGATTAATAGATATGGATGATATATGTGGATTTTCCAAAAGTTCCCTCTTTAATTCAAGTTTTTATAGGACACATATTTAGGTTCTAAACCTTATAAATCATTCTTTATCAATGATGAACTTTGAAATATTCACTACCTTTTTTGGTAGCACCTCATCATCCTTATTAGGCTCTTTGATCCTGTAAATAAGAGATTGTCAAGTAGTCATTTGAGAAAGGTAATATGAAGATGATTTTATTTTTCCCATGTCTATCCTTTTTATGTCCAAGAAGATCATATCCCTTATAATTATATTCATGGACAGAGTAATGGGAACCTTTCTACTTAGAGCATCTTCCACATTGTTTTACTTCTCAGTATGGCAATGAATTGAACAACCATAATCCTTGATCATATATAAACACCTTCATTGGACCATATTAAGATCATTTTGTGTCAATATATACTTAAGTTTTTTATGATCTATATATATGTCACAATTTTATCCATAGATGTAATGATTCTAAACCATAAATGTAAATATCACTGCATCTAATTCTAGATCATGATTTGGGGAGTTATTCTCTTGAATATTTACTTGGTGGGAGTAATAGGTTATCACTTTTTCAACTTTCATGAGTAAGAAACCCAATACATTTGTAGATTCATCAATATAGATAGAAAATACTTCCCCATTGGTGGGTAATGTGAGTATTGGTACCATTATTAGCCACTTATTTAGCTCCTAAAACTTATCTTTACATTTATCAGTCAAAAAATTGACTCCCTTACAAGTTATCTTGGTTATTAAGCTTTAAATTCATGATACTTTTCTCAAAAATTGATCATAATACACACCTAATCCATGGAAACTACAGATATTTGTCAGATATGTGGGTAGGGCCATCCTTAAATTGCATCATTTTTTGAAGGATCTATAAGTATCCCATTTTTTGTTGATAACATACCCTAGGAAAGTGCCTTTATCTATATATGAATCTCATTCTGTACTTCAAAAATAAAATATCCTTTCACAAAGTCCTTAGTACATAATAAAAATACTCATAATGTTCCTCACTGATTTTGAAGTAGAAAAGAATATCATTTATAAATACTACCAAAAATTTGTTGAGTTAATCCATAAAGACTCTATTAATAATGTCCATAAAGACATTTGGAGTATTATTAAGTCCAAATGGAATCACTATGAACTTATTGTTCCTAAAACTTTTATAAAATGTAGTCTTAGGGATATCCTCCTTCTTCACCCTTACTTGGTATTATCCTGATTGAAGATCCACTCTGGAGAAGTATTGGGATCCAAATAGATTATTAATAAGTCATTAATCTGTGGTAGATGATACTTGTTATTTTTAATGATCTTATTTAACTCATGATAATAAATATAGATGTTCATTGAACCACCATTCTTCTTGGAAAAAAGGATCTTGGGCACCCCATGGTGAATCACTTGGGAATATAAACCCATTAAACATATTCTCCTATAATAGTTTCTTCATCTCCCAAGATTAAAAAAAAACAATTATATATGGATTCTTGGATGTTTAAAATAACTAAGCATAATATCAATTGATAATTCAATCCTTAATCTAAGAGAAAGACACTGGAATTATTCAGTAAACACATTAGTGAATTCTCTCACAACGGGTATGTTTTCAAGGGTGTTATTTTTCCTTAGTATGAATAATTTGGGAAGGATATTATTTCTCGTAGGGAAATAATATACATTCTTTAAATTATGATACCAATGGATATTCATCCCCCTCCTTACACTTATATTGAATTAAAGGATTATTCATGATATCGAGGGTGATTTACTTATCTCAATAATTTATGTTGGTGATTTATAAGGAAAGTAAATATATGACTAGAAAAGCATATAATTCTTATAAATGGAGTATTATAGGATTATATATACTGGGAATTAGTTATATTCCTAGGATGAAATAATTTACCCATTCTCCATCTTCCCTGATAACTCAAATTTCATGTTTTGTGGTGGTGTTTGAATAATTTTACTAATATTATGTGATGTAACACCCCAAGCTTCCATGGTACGCTTCTCACTGAATAATACAGTGGCATGTGTTGTACGCAACTTCAGGTTCTAACACACACCACAACTAATAAAACAAGCCATTATGAATAGTAATACCCACTTTTTGAAATTTTATACACTTTATCTTTCAAAATGGACTTCATTTTTGGATTCATAATATCGAAGTTAGCCTAGGGTGAAATTTTGGTACTTTTCGGATAACTTTCATATTTTGATGAATAGTGGAAATTACTAATTTTTAATTAAAAAAAATGTTTTTTATCAAAATAATTAATTGTGATAAATTATGAATTTGAGTAGTTTTAAAGTATATTTATAATATATTTTTACCATTCAATACAATTTTGGTCATTGGACATAATTCCACATTTAAACCAGACATAAACAAGTGTCAATCTTTTGATAGTTATTATTTCTTAAAAAACACGCTTTTTGTTTTAACAGCGAGAATTAATTTTAAATTAATTTCTACCACTTCTGTGTTTTGAATTAGGAAAAATGGATTCCATATTTGGAATTAGGATTTCCAAATTATGTAAATAGTTAACTCTTATTTTTTGACATTTTGAATAATTACTTCGGTAAATATTTTATTTACCATGGTTAAAGGGTAAATCCAGTAAATAAGGGTAAAACAATAATATTATAATAATATTAATTTACAATGAAACGTGTCCTAACCCTATTTTTTGATACATGTCCAACCATGGGAATCTTTGATTCTGTTTTGGGACCTCATGGATCCACTTGTAAGTGATAATGACACTTTATATTAATTAAGTTAAAGTAAATACAAAAAAGAAATAAGCATATATCTTTTAGAAATATTTAAAAAAAAAGTTATATGTGTTATATTTTTGACTGTAAGTATTAATTATGAATCTAAAACTATTCCATATATAATGGTATTTTATTTATAATTTTTAGACATTAAATAATTAAATTTATTTATGACACAATAATGATGAAATATTTTCATTATTTATGAATGAATCAAATAATTGGTATTATAAATGTTAAAATAAATATAATTTGAAAGTTTTGATGTCATAAACTAATTTTAATGGTTAATATGACATGTTAGTATTGCTTAAATGAATTTTTTTCGAATTAATAAAGTTGTTATGACTTTAAAAAAATCAATTATTGAATAGTGTCAAAATTGACATAAATGAGTTTTTAAAACAAATATTATATTATTAATTGATATTATATTCCTAAAAATCTAAGGTTAGGCCAAATGACTTAAATTATGATATTAGTATCATTAATGGACCACTTGGGGGTCTCTTGGATTTATATAGTATGTTTATTAACTATATAATATAAAAATACAATGTGACAAGGTAAATGTCAAACTAATTAACTAAGAGTTAAAACTAAACTATAAGGTTAATATAATGACCCAAACGTGTCTAAAATCTATTGTTTGAAATTATTTAGACCCATAACCACCTTAGACTTTGAATAATCCAATTTTGAGCCATTATAAACCGAATATGAATTTATTATAAAATAATAATTTAAGTTTTTCCTAAAGAGCCCCTCCCCCCTTATAAAAGGACACCACTTCTAACAAATTCTTCACACATTCAAAGCCTTTTGGTTCAGCCAAACCCTTCTAAAATATCCTCCCAGCATCCCTCAATTCAACCTAGAGTCCTTAGTTTGATCAGAAATCCAACATAAGAATCCCTTTTGATCAAATCAAAAGGAAGAACCCGAAGAAGAGCTAATGATTTCACCACCCTTTTTCAAGTTCCTTTCTTCTTCCACTTCTTCTTTC
Source organism: Viscum album (assembly GCA_963277665.1). NCBI lineage: Eukaryota > Viridiplantae > Streptophyta > Magnoliopsida > Santalales > Viscaceae > Viscum > Viscum album. The sequence goes on along the minus strand of OY728134.1, from coordinate 127,400,927 downwards.
TTTGTTATTTACATTATAAAATAATAACTCCAGTATCATCGATATACTTTTATGTTATTATAAATATGGTACAAACATATTCATTATTCTATCCATCCTTTGAATGACATGTCACCATACGTGCATCCGTACGGTCTACCCTCTCCATTTTGTGGTGTAATTGTTATACAATATATTATTATTTGCATGGGTATAATAATGATGTTTAATTAATTAAAATAAAAAATATAACATGATAATGATTCTGTATATATTATTTATTATCCAATTATATATTATTTTAATATCAAAATAATGATATTGTCGCTCGTGCGTACATAGGGATTACCGTCTCCACAAACGCGATGAGATTCATTCCCCATCATATCCATTCAAGACTAAAATTCATTTGATGAATAAAAATAATTTTTAGAGACATGATATTATTCTGGATATTAATAAGATACATCCCATCAATAACAAATATGACTCGCATAACAAATAATATAAAGTAAAATGAATCCGTTAACATCCAAAATGACGATAATACTAAGATATTGTCAACAAATCAATGTTAAAAGATCAAATATGACATCATATTAATGTATATGATTATTTTATAATTAAATAAAAATTATTTCACCATTATACAGGAGGTTAAACTACCATAAACCAAGGAAAAAGTACAAAGTAAGGGGTTTCCTATCTCACTTTAAATTCCGTGAGATTTACATTGTTCACCACTAATTTATTGCATGTGGTGTGTGTTCTGCCCATGATTGTATTCATTGTGTAATTTAATTTAATTTATGGATATTTAAATCATCATTTTATGATCCTTCTTTCATGGTTGTATGTTTCATAAGTTACCAAATCGATAAGGGAATTTGAAATTTGAATTTCCATTCATTCGGCTTTACGCATACTTCATTGATTATTTTACTCCAAGATTATGTGTGGAATCACTATTCATTTTCTTATGTCATAATTTCCACACCCCTTTAGGTGGATATACTTTTTATACACATAATAACTCCATTTAGAATTCTCAAGTCATCAATATGAACTTGATAAGAGTAATTTTAACTCAATATCCATTTTTTTGAGTTAAACATCCAATTCATTGGTGTTGTTTTTACAAGAATACGTGCGAATTACCTTTGATTGTTTTACACTGAATATCTAATCATATTGAGTGTATTTATATTTTTCACACATTATTATGTCGCTGATTTATCCTTAACCTAAGGATACAGTCTTTATGAGAGATTTCATCTGAATATACATTCAATTGAGTCTCCTTTTTTGTTATACACCATATCACTTTTATATGGTGTATATAACTTACTTGGACATAGTATATCATGAATCCCTTTATTATCATGATATTACAATGTTTTGATTACCTAAATTATTTGTATTCAAGTGTCTCTCTTTTGGTTAGGAACTCCAACTAAAATATCATTTTAAAATGTTTTAATGATTTATTACTATAAATATTTCTCATTAATGACCATATTTTAAAAATGGTTTCATGAATTTATTTAAATGGACATTAATGTTTTTCAATAAAAATTCATTTTAATAGTTTCAAAGTGGAATGGGACACCTTTATTCAAAAATCTATTTTTAAATGTCTTCTTGACAAATAGTGTGACTTTTAAATGTTTTCAAGTAAAAGGGGATATTTCTCTCAAATAGTTTTGATGATTATTTTCATCTATGTCGATATCCTTAATTATTCTCTATTGAGGATAATCTATTACAATACAATATTTTATATTGTATTGAATGTGCTATGTTTGACTGTGGATGTTCTATTTTATTACCATTCATGGCTTGTGGATAAAGTATTGACATTTCATATGCTAGTTTTGATACGAATGTTTAGGTTATGTTTCAAATTTTCATATGAGGAATGCATTGGACTTAGTAAGTGAAGGGTGGAGCCCGCTATAGCTCCTCGATGCATTGGTAGGTCTCATGAGACAAACTAGTGTCTTGGCACGAGGCCTTGAAAAAAATCTTATTTGTAGTCTTGGCATGAGGCCTTGGCTACGTGGTTATGATAGTCTGGCATTATGCATCTATCATTATGAAAGTGGTTATTGATATTTCATGTGATTATTCGACTAATAGAATATCCATGTGAATAAGTAAATAGCATTATTTCATTTTATCTTTGCCATATTATGCTGAAGTTTGAGTTTAAAAGGCTTTTGTTTTAGTTATACATTGCCTTTAATGTTTATGTTTATTTATGAAAGTTTCCGCTATATTGTTATCCTTACTGAGCATCTGAGCTCACTCCTTTCAATATTTCATTTTTTCCAGGATGTGAAGAAGTATTTTATGAATGACCTGCTGGAATAGTATGAAGTGATATAAAGACAAGATGTTGTTGTAGTTTTTTTCACTTTATGATGTAATGTAAGACTTATGAATATATCTAGTGTTTACAAGGATACTAAACTAATCGGTCTTTCGAGACTTGATCCTTTGTGATCATGCCAATGTTATCCAATAATGCACTGACTCTGGGTAACTAGGGTCAGGGCGTTACAGTTGGTATCAGAGGAAGTTTAGTACAAACATTGAGAGCTAGATTTAGATAAACTCTGATTAGAGCACATATCCCTAAGATAGACTTTGAGGATTAGTATAGAAGAACTTCCTAAAATTTTGGTATTGTAGAGGTTTTGTGAGTTTTCTGAGCAATACATCTACTTCTGGATACGAGCAGTTAGAGGAAACTCTGGCACAGATATACCTAGGGGTAAAACCCGAAAACACCGCTTTGAGCTAGACTCGAACGGGAACTGGTGCATGACAACAGGCCTTGTTCCACTCTTGGTTACGACACTCTTAGGGGATATTATTAGGATAATTTACATTTTCTTTACAAACCGATTTGAAGTATCATATATAAGATGAGAGTAAATGACCTTGGTTAATCCTAATGTGTTTCAAATTGAGAATATAGTGACATGATAGTCTCTAAATGATTTTATGACTACTATTACTCACACAATGCTTTCTGGTTTAGTCAATGGCTGGATTCCAAGGAAGTCATAGTGACTTTGTGAATGATGTACAAGGTTGGAATGATGGTGGAAATGAGAAAAAATGGAATGTTGATAGGTGTATAAGATATCATCTTCATTCCAAATAAATTATCCAAAAATACGATCAACAATATATATTAAACAATTCCCAGACTCAACAAAGAAGAGAAAGGTGATGACTGATAAGAGCTCCAGCAGTGGAGACCATGGAGAAGAGAATCCTCAATATCCATAATGCAGGAAATGTGGAAGGAGACACCCATGAAAGTGTCTCAATGGAACAAAGAAATTATTTACGTGTGGGAAATAAGGACATAAAGTGAAGAATTGACGAAGAAAAATGAAGAGTACTATGGAATAAGATAAAAATGTTCCCAAGAATCCATTTATTGTCATTTTCCGTAAATGTAGGGGACCTGTCCATTACCCAAGTGAATTCCCTATTTTATAATATATTTTCATGGTAAAAGAAGAATCTATGTGGAAATAAATGGTTGGAGATTTGTTTAAAAGTATTAGTGATCCTTGTTGATGGGTATACTTTGGAATAATTTTCTCTTGTTTTTGAAACCCTGTAGTTTTTCATGTGAGAATGATATTTGAGGAAGAATTATCTTTTCTCTTGTGGATATAGTTATAAATAACCATTTGGTTTTATATGATCATTGAGTTTGAGGCAATTACAAGTTATTATAATTTGGGATGAAAATACAAGGTATGAGATAACATTAGTGGTTAAATTATGTTATGGTTATTTTGAGGAATTTATCTTATTTTGGCGTTGTTATAAAATATAGTTTTTGAAAAAGGATAACACGCAGACTGTGTGACAACCTGTCGCGTCAGACAAAGCTGTGGGAATCGAACCCACAACCAAAGTGCGATTGAGATTTATCGCCTACCACTGGACTACGTGAAGTCCCTGGTTAGTGTGACAATTATTTTTAGTTAAATGATTTTATTGATCAATAATAATTTAATTTGGGATCTTATGTCTTATCAAATGAATACCCTTAGTATATGAAAATGATTTGGTGATTAAGTGATAAATGTTATTTTGGAAGATGTTCGCTTTGTTGGGAACACTATATGCCCAAGGAAAATAGTATACTATGGTATTTCATTTGAGGAGTAATGGTGGATTTTTATCTATGTTTTTATTGTGGTTTTATAGTGATTTGGGTTATTTATGGTAATTATTAACCTATAATAGAGAATATGTGACTTGGTAAATTAATTTTAAGTATGTGACTTTAAGAGTAGTTGATGTCATTTGGAGATACCATTTAACATGGACGACTACATAACCAAATTCTTCTATGTTTTGAGTTTCAATATTATTTGGGATTTTATTGAAGCATTATAAGGACAATTATTTATTGAATTCTATTTATTTAACTTTGGGGTATTGTTGGTTTAATTTTACAAATTAAGATTAGTGTTTCTTTCTCTAATGGAATAACCTTTTTGGGGATCATCAGATCTTATACTAACCATTTTGGTTTTGATTAATCTCTAAAGACAAGGTAAATATATATTTTATTCTTCATGGATAATGTGATTCTATAAGAAGTTTATTGTAGCTCTTCTAGTGTGACAAAGTCTTCTGGAATACTCATCATTTAAAAATGAGTTAGTAATAGAAATTTATTAAAAAATGAAACCTTACATAAAAATTAAGTATATCTCTTTATGTTCTTAGTCAATCTTAAAAATTAATTCCTCATCTTTATTTAATGTAACATAAAAATAAATAAAAAATATAAAAATGTTTTCGGTTTACTTTTTCTACTGGGAAACTAATGACTATTTTTTCCATCACAAGTATGTGGTTTTCTTGTTGTTAACTTTCTCCTAATCATGTTTTCTATCCCTCTCCATCAGAACATGACACTTAGTTTATCATCCATATCCATATTTTTCTACATGGAATCCTTGTATAGGTTATCTCAGGTGACCTTTTTACTTCTTTCTCTTTCTTTTAAAGTAATAGTTTTATTGAATCTTTTTTTTATGTGGGAATTTACATCATATTCCCAAGCCCAATTTTAAAAAATTTTGAGGAAGAAATTTATTTAAGGATGGGAGAATATAACACCCCAAGCTTCTACGGTACGCTTCTCACTGAATAATACAGTAGCGTGTGTTGTACGCAACTTCAAGTTCTAACACACACCGCAACTAATAAAACTAGCCATTATTTATAGTAATACCCACTTTTTTAAATCTTATACATTTTATCTTTCAAAATGGACTTCATTTTTGAATTCAGAATATCGAAATTAGCCTAGGGTGATATTTTGGTACTTTTCGGATAACTATCATATTTTGATGAATAGTAAAAATTACTAAATTTTAATTAAAAACAACTTTTTTAATCGAAATAATTAATAGTGATAAATTATGAATTTGAGTGGTTTTAAAGTATATTTAGAATATATTCTTACCATTCAATACAATTTTGGTAATTGGACATAATTTCACATTTAAACCAGACATAAACAAGTGTTAATCTTTTGATAGTTATTATTTCTTAAAAACACGTTTTTTGTTTTGACAATGGGAATTAATTTTAAATTAATTTCTGCCACTTCTATGTTTTGAATTAGGAAAAATGGATTCCATATTTGGAATCACAATTTACAAATTATGTAAATAGGTAACTCTTATTTTTAGACATTTTGAATAATATTTTTGGTAAATATTTTATTTACCATGGTTAAAGGGTAAATCCGGTAAATAAGAGTAAAAAATAATATTATAATAATAATAATTTACCCTAAAACATGTCCTAAACCTATTGGTTGATACATGTCTGACCATGGTCATCTTTGGGTCGATTTTGGAACCCCATGGATCCACTTGTAAGTGATAATGACACTTTATATTAATTAAGTTAAAGTAAATACAAAAATGACAAAAGCATATATCTTTTAGAAAAACATTTAAAAAAAAGGTTATATATGTTATAATATCGACTATAAATATTCATTAGAAAGATAAAACGATTCCATACATAATGGTATTTTATTTATAATATTTATACATTAAATAATTAAATTTATTTATGACACAATAATGATGTAGTATTTTCCTTATTAATGAATGTATCATATAATTGCTATTATAAATGTTAAAATAAATACAATTTGATAGTTTTGAAATCATCCACTAATTTTATTTCTTAATATGACATGTTAGGATTTCTTAAATGAATTTGGTTCTAATTAATAAAGTTGTTATCACTTTAAAAAAAATCAATTATTGAATAGTGTCAAAATTGACATAAAAGAGTTTTTAAAACAAATATTATATTATTAATTGATATTATATTCTTAAAAATATACGTTTTGGCCAAAGGACTTATATCATGATATTAGTATCATTAATGGACCACTTGGGGGTCGCTTGGATGTATATAGTATGTTTATTAACTATATAATATAAAAATACAAAGTGACATGGTAAATGTCAAACTAATTAACCAAGAGTTAAAACTATAAGATAAGGTTAATATAATGACCCAAAACTGTCTAAAATCTATTGGTTGAAAGGATTTAGACCCATACCCACCTTGTACTTTTAATAATCCCCTTTGGAGCCATTATAAACCGAATATGAATTTATTATAAAATAATACTTTAAGTTTTTCCTAAAGAGCCCCTCCCCCCTTATAAAAGGACACCACTTCAAACAAATTATTCACAAATTAAATGCCTTTTGGTTCGGACAACCCCTGCACAAATATTCTCAAAAATACCCTCACTTAAACCTAGAGGCCTTAGTTTGATCAGAAAGCCAACATAAGGATCCCTTTTGATCAAATCAAAAGGAAGAACCCGAAGAAGAGGTGATGATTTCACCACCCTCTTTCAAGTTCCTTTCTTCTTCCACTTATTCATTATTTGTTATTTCCATTAAAAAATAATAACTCCAGTATATTCTATATAATTTGATGTTATTATAAAAATGGTAAAACCATATTCAGTATTCTATCCATCCTTTGAATGACATGTTACCATACATGCGTGCGTACGGTCTACCATCTCCACGTCGTGGTGTAATTATTATTAAATGTATTATTATGTGGATGGGTATAATAATGATGTTTAATTCATGTAAATAATAAATATAACATGATAATTATTCTGTATATATGATATAACATTCAATTATATATTATTTTTATATCAAAATAACGATATTGTCGCTCGTGCGTACGTACGGATTACCGTCTCCACGAACGTGATGAGATTCATTCCCCATCATATCCATTCCAGACTAAAATTCATTTGATGAATAAAAATAATTTTTCGATACATTATATCATTATGGATATGAATAAGATACATCTCATCCATAACAAATATGGCTCGCATAACAAATAATATAAAGGAAAACGAATCCGTTAACACCCGAAACAACGATAATACTAAGATATCATGAACAAATCAATGATAAAAGATCATATATGATATCATATTAATGTATATGATTCTTTTATTATTCAATAAAAATTATTTCACCATTATACAGGAGGTTAAACTACCATCAACCGAGGAAAAAGTACAAAGTAAGGGGTTTCTTATCTCACTTTTAATTCCGTAAGATTTCCATTGTTCACCACTAATTTATTGCATGTGGTGTGTGTACTTCCCATGATGGTATTCATTGTGTAATTTAATTTAATTTATGGATATTTACATCATCATTTTATGATCCTTCTTTCATGTTTTTATGTTTCGTAAGTTACCAAATCGATAAGGGAATTTGAAATTCAATTTCCATTCATTCGGCTTTACGCATACATCATTGATTATTTTACTCCAAGATTATGTGTGGAATCACTATTCATTTTCTTATGTCATAATTTCCACTCCCCTTTCTATGGATATAATTTTTATACACATAATAACTCCATTGATAATTCTCAAGTCATTGATATGAACTTTATAAGAGTAAATTTAACTCAATCTCCATTTTTTGAGTTAAACATCCAATTCATTGGTGATGTTTTTACAAGAATATTTGTGAATGTCCTTTGATTGTTTTACACTGAATATCAAATAATATTGAGTGTATTTATATTTTTCACACAGGATTATGTCGTTGATTTATCCTTAAACCTAAGGATACAGTCTTTATATCTACATTCCATTAAGACTCCTTTGTTGTTATACGCCAAATCACTTTTATATGGTGTATATAACGTACTTTGACATAGTAGTATATCATGAATCCCTTTATTATCATGATATTACAATGTTTTTATTACTTCAATTATTTGTATTCAAGTGTCTCTATTTTGGTTAGGTACTCTAACTAAAATATCATTTTAAAATGTTTTCAAGATTTATTATTCTAAATCTTTCTCATTAATGATCATGTTTTAAATTTGGTTTTAAGAATTTATTTATATGGACATTAAAGTTTTAAAATTGAAATTCCTTTCAAAAGTTTCAAAGTGGTATGGGACACCTTGATTCAAAAATATATTTTTAAATGGCTTCTTGAAAAATAGTGTGACTTTTAAATGTTTTCAAGTTGAAGGGGATATTTCTCTCAAATAGTATTGATGATTATTTTCATCTTTGTCGATATCCTTCATTATTCTCGATTAAGGTTAATCTGTTACAATACAATATTTCATATTGTATTGAGTGTGCTATGTTTGAATGTGGATGTGCTATTTTTATACCATTCATGGTTTGTGGATAAAGTATTGACATTTTGTATGGTAGTTTTGATACAAATGTTTATGTTATGTTTTAACTTTTCATATGAGGAATGAATTGGACTTAGTAAGTGACGGGTGGAGCCCTCTATAGCTCCGCGATGCATCGGTAGATCTCCTAAGACAAACTAGTGTCTTGGCACGAGTCCTTCAAAAAATCTTATTTGTAGTCTTGGCACGAGGCATTGGCTACATGATTATGATAGTATGGCATTATGCATTCCATCATTATGAAAGAGGTTGTTGATATTTCATGTGATTATTAGACTAGTAAAATATCCATGTGAATAAGTAAATGGAATTATTTCATTTTATCTTTGTCATATTATGCTTAATTTCATGTTTAAATGGCTTTTGTTTTAGTTATACATTGCCTTAAATGTTTATGTTTATTTATGAAAGTTTCTGCTATATTGTTATCCATACTAAGCATCTGAGCTCACCCCTTTAAATGTTTTATTTTTCCCAGGATGTGAAGAATTATTTTAAGAATGACCTATAGGAATAGTATGAGGGTATATAAAGACAAGATATTTTTGTAGTTTTTTTCACTTTATGATGTAATGTAAGACTTATAAATATATCTAGTGTTTCCAAGGCTACTAAACTAATCGTTCTTTCGAGACATGATCCTTTGTGATCATTCCAATGTTATGTAATAATGCACCGACTCTGGGTAACTGGGGTTGGGGAGTTACATGTGATACAAATGAATACATAGAACCGTGAGTGATATAAATAAATTTAACTATTGGTTTTACTTATAATCATTTAATTCATCCAAAATATAATTAGGGATGATAATTTTAAAACAAAAAAAACACATAAATAGTAAGCCATGAACCTTAATGGGATAACACATATATTCTTTAATCACTAATTTTCTAGGATTCAATCCAATATCTATTTCCTAATATAAAATCTTATGGGAATTTTCCCTTAAAACGGATCATAAAGATCATGTTAATTTAATAAATGATATCCCATGATAATGTCAAACCAGATGTGCAGTAAAACTTTTTTTTGTACACCAGGTGTCGATCGAGTCTAGTTTAATGGCCCCTATTCAGATTTATTAACCCCGAGTACAACTATTCTAGACCCAAAACCACTTATAGTATCAGGATATGGATATATTTTCATGTAAAAAGAAGAATATATGATTTTCCAGTATTTAGGGATATTTTCCTAAGTTTAATCTTATCCCTAAGTATTTTAGTACTTTTTTCTAATCCTAATCCCCCAAAATAACTAGAATATTCTCTAATACTAAATATGACAACTGATATATTTAAAACACTTTATATAATGATTTATTAAATAATGATACAATTAATAAAACAACATAAGTTTGTGAGGACTTGTGTGTTTGTGAAATTGGGTACATGAAATAATAACATAAAACATGGTTAAACCATCATTATTTTCAAACTTCAAAACGTGCCCTTATATTCCTTGGATCATTAATACTACTTGGGATAACTTCGGTATGTACATAAGATAGGAGAGGGATATAAATACCTCTATGGAAATAATAAAAGAATTATATAATGAAATTAATACATGAAAGTTAATAGGAATATCAAGGATAAATAAATGGGAGATAAACTTAAACATTAACATCAAAGAACGATGTACGATGATAACATGAAAGAAATATAGGAATGTGGAAACAATATAAAACATGACTTCATAAACATAATTAATGGATAAACACAATGAAATCACAACATAGTTTTCTTTTGATATCCTCTTGTGCACCATTCAATGAATCTCATGAGAAAGGACATTAACCAATTTATTGGAGGGATATAAAATTTAGGGCCCACCCATCCCATTCATCTCATGTACATACATAAGATTTCCACATAGATCATACAACATAATGTTGTATTTCATCACTTTTAATCCCATGAAAAAGGTGTGTATATTAAATAAATATAAGAATACAATCAATGAAGTATAGGTACATCTAAGTGAATACCCATGAGTGGAAATGGGTATGAGTCTTTACTACACTAATGGTTGGGATATAAATTTATATGTTAAATTTGGAAACATAATGGGGGTACAAAAAGGATCATGGAAGGGTTTAATGAGAGTGAAAGGGGTCTCTCATCACATTAAAATAAAAATTAATGTAAGATGTATGTGTGAAAACATATCCCATAAAGAAAATTTGGAATCAAAAGACGTAATATAAGGAAGGTTCATGAATTATGAGGAGAAGGAGAGGATCCCTTACCCTGAGTGGGTGATACTAAAAGCTTGGGAAGAACTTATTAAGAGATTGGGTGAACCTTGGGAGGGTTATATAGAGGGAAGGGTAAGTAAAATTATGATACAATGGTTTTTAGGTAAGATTAATGTGGGTTTATATAGCTAAAATCGGGGAGTTCTTTATTAATTTCTAAACTCAGGATTTTCACTCTATATAGTAAATTCATCCAAACACAATTCATATCAGGGTTTTTCCAATGGTTTCTTCCAAATGGGGGTGTATGTAATTATTTTATAATAAAAATAACTAAATTCAATAAAATAATACCCTTGGTGCTATGGAAGTGAGTCATGTTAATAAATAATTTATTTTAAAACCTTAAATATATTATAGGTTTTGGAGGGTTCATTAAGGGTTTATGAAATTAATAGAATCACTTATACAAACATTATTTTAAAGGGGAAATATAATTTTGTTCTTGGATACTCTTTATAGTAGTTTTGAAGTCACATTTTTGTTTATATGATGTCATAATACATAAAGTACAATTATACCATATTGAATTTTTACACAAAAATTCAACCATCTTAGAATATTATGAGAAATTCACTATTGGATAATTTCTACATAATGATTTAAAAAATAATATTTATTTTATAAAAATAATTCTATAAATTTGATAATTTTCTCTTTTAAATCAGAAAGCACAATCTATTGAAATCATTTGTTTTTTAACAAAATGAGTTTTTTGACCCTTATAAAAACTACATTAGAGTTCGTAAAATTAAATTATCATTTATATTTAATAAATATTATTTAAAATAATATTTATATAAAATTTAATTTATTTAATTTCTTAATTCATCAATAATGGTGCCCTGGATGAAACTATATATTTCCAAAAAAGTGCCATTCTATTTTCATCATATTAAAATAAATTTTTTATCAAACTCATTATTCAATCATTTGTAATGTAAAGGGATAAATATTATCATTATTTTAAATAAAATTATAAAAATTCAAACTATTAGGGTATAAATACATAACCTCTTATTGCACCAGCATACATTCTAAGGGTGAGGGATGCGATGGTGAGATTTTCTTCAGGTGGTTCGACGAATAAGGTTTGGGTCGTGATCTATTTGAGCTTGAAATTGTCCCATAAATAGTTTTTTTCTTGTGTTTTAGTTGTTGAATTTTAGCTTGGTCTTGCCTATGGGAAAGTCCAATGATTATATCTCACCCACAAGATATAATAAATGTGATTTATAGGGTAAAAACCTATTGGTTGAGTCCATCTTCTCATCCTTCCATGTCAATTAGACATTATCATAACCCTTAATATACTAAACGTAATGGTCACAATACAATAGGTATATTATTAGTAGTTATGATACTTAATAGTATTTTAAATCTAAAAAACTAAAATAATCAGATTATTGAATTATTTTTCTATAATTACATTACTTAATTACTAATTTATTCATTCAAAAATAAATTTTCATTTATAAAAGTTTGGTTGGATATATTAAGGATGAGTAGGATCTATAATATGAACTATTTTTTCATTATGTAAATCCATATTAAAATGTGTTAACATGTTTAAAATGAAGCATTAATTTAAATTTAAGATGATTTTTTTGTGGAATACAATGTAGGTTTTGTGGATGTTGCCCATTTGTATTGTTAGAGTTTGATATGTAAATGTTTTTTAGAATTATCTAAAACTCTAAACTAAAAAGATCCTCAAAATTTTAAAAAGTGAAATCCTTGTTATAAATAATTTAATTTGGGGTTTTTTAAGTTAATGGGCATTATGATTTACATTAAAAGTAAGGTTTGGATATCTTTAGAGGATATGATGATTTACATAAAGATACTTTATGAGTTTTAGATACCATAAGAGGATAATAAGTCTAAGGTTGATAAAAAGTATAAAGTCATTGATAACCCTTATCATGTTTTATGTGATGTAAGTATAAGATTATTGTGGATATTTTGGGAGAAATTTATGTGAATACAACCCTTGGGTTTATTATGTGTTTTAGTGAAAACTTTATTTGAGGAATAAGGCCTTTATATATTTTTGGAAATTAGTTTAAATGTATTGATAACCATTAGGGTTAATATCATATATGATGTTAAGGTAATGATGGTTAATTGGATGAAAGGGTTATTAAATTTTTTGGATCATATTTTTATTGTATAGAAAACCATGTGATTTAAAGTTTATTTGGTGAAAAAGTGATTAATTTTATTATTTAAGAGGTTCAATTTATTTGAAAAATTATATGATTAAGGTAAATGAAAATATATTTTTTAAATGGTATTTTATTTGTTAAATAATGGTTGAGTTATCTTTTTGAAGAAAACATGATTTTATCATGGATTTATGATGATTCAATTTATTTATAGAAAACATTTGAAAAATGTAGAGAATATATATTATTGGGTAATATAAATTATTTATTTGTTACTTTTTGAGTGATTGATGTTGTTTAGATATAAATGTAAAATTGATATCAGAAGAATATCTAATTAAATCTTTTTGATATTTTGGTTATGAACTTGGTCAGGAATATTTTGAATAGTTTTATGGTTAGTTATTTAGATAATTATTTTTGTTGAAATTTGAGTGATATTTTTGAGGATTTATTGATTAATGTAGTATTTATTTATATGAATATTTCTTTATATTGGATATTATCTTAACTTTTAGCACTATTTTTTGTTTTGATTAATGGATTAAAATAGGATAAATTACTTTTTAACATTTTATGGATCGTATCATCCATTAAAAGTTGATTTTAGTGATTCAAACATGAATAATTCATCTTGAATATTCATTTCTTGGAGTAAGTGATGATATAGAAGTGTAAATTTGTCAAATCACAAATGAAGCATGAAATTCTGAATATATAGTGGAAAGAAACCAAGTAAATATATCTCTATCTCCCTAGAATAATAATTTGTTGAATCTATCGAGTCTTACATGGAAAGTAACATGAAACTACCAAGGTATTATTTTAGAAAATCATTTGAAATAATAATTATTATATAGGTACATGATTTTATAGTTTTCAGTGCTTGAATCATAGATTGATGTTCACAATAAAATTTATATTGTATTTTACTTATTTGTTATAACAATGTCATTTTGATAGAATCAAATTTAAATCGCGAGGATTAAATTTTTGTTAGTGGGGAAGAATGTAACACCTATATATTTCAATATATAATTTTATTTAATTAAATACTATTTTTATAGCATGTTTAACACACAACACATAGCTTAAATAAATAAAGATATACTAATGAAATGTTATTATTTAAATATGGTTGTTATATCCTAGTTGTTGGATGGGTGGGTATGAATATGGGTAACTAAATTAGAAATATATGTAGAAAAGTTATATTTATACTAATGTTCAAATTATTTCCTAGGAAATAAGAACTAAACTTAAAATAAAATCATATAACATTAAATGAGGTTTGTTTTCCAGAAATGTTTTTTATTTGTACAAAGTATTTTTATTAAAATAAATTAAGTTAATTACTATAGGTGAATTTTTTTAATGAAATTTATAGATCATATTTTTAATAAAATAAATTATAATTCATCTAATGGTGGTTACTAGATTGGGAACAAGAATACATTCATTTCATACTTAAAAAAATACATTTTCATCAAAAATAGTTTTTATTATTTTTTGTGCATAGTCATGATGAATTGTTTTTAACACTTTTAAAAAAATTATTTTATAAAATTTTAATCATTTTTTAAATCAAAATTTACAAATAATTTTATGAATTTTTTTTGACTTTTTCAAAAGCAGTTAATTTTTGGAAAAATTGTGAAAATACTGAATTTTGAAAAACTGTCATTTCTCTAATTGTAATCAAAGTAATTTAAATGTTCCATTATGTCTTTGATTTTTTTTAAAGTTACATAAGTTTAATTTTATTAAAAATTATCTAACAAATTTCATGTGAATCAATATTTTATTTTATTTTTATATAATTTCATTTTATTTTTAAAACATCATTTTAAAAAAACTTTTTTTCATTGTGTTTTTTACACATTTATTAAATGTAATTTCTAACATTTCTATAAGTTTAATAATGAAAAATATACTTAAAATTTGGAATCAGGATGATAAAATTTATTAATGAGATAAATATCATTTTTGGAAATTACAAATAGTAACCATTGTAAAAGTTTACCACCACAGTAAAAGGTAATATTGGTTAAAAGAGATTGAAAAATATATAAGAAAAATTACCAAAATCAATAAAAAATTTGAATTTATTTCATTTTATTGTTTTATTTACACCATAATCATTCTAGATTCAAAATTATATCATTTTTATCTATTTATTTTTATAATGACCTCTATATTATTTTAATTAAAGGATAATTATAAAATTTCATGCTCTTTCTAATATTATCTTTAATATGTTTTCCAAAGAATAAAAATATGGTATGGATGGTTCTAAATTTAGATTTTTTAATATGATTTTTTATGATATTACCTAGTTTTTAATTTTTTGGGATGATATAGTTACCTTCACTTCTTACGCAACACTAACACAACACTTTTTCATGTAGTATAAAAAATAAGTAAATTATTTTTTAAAAACATTATAAGTAATATGTTTTTAATCAATTATATTTTTACATGAATTTATTAGATAATTATAATGTATAATTTATATTTAATGAGTTTATATTATAATTCAATTATTGTCTTCACGTCTGTAAAATTAAATGTTGTGAATAGTCCCCAAAGAGACCTCAAATTTGTTTTAATATTTAGAAATTATTTTTAAACCATTATAAAATTAGAAAAATCCTATCATAATTAAATATCATGAAAAAATAGAATAGGGTTTAATTAAAATTCCATTTTTTGAAACTTTTTATTTTTGAAATTGTCACACCCTGAACAAGGATTCTTTTATTTTTAATTATTCTTTAATGTTAAATTTTTTATTGAATTTCGAGTCCAGGGACCAACCAATTTGTTTTTGAGGATTGTTAGTTTTGATGTGTTTCGGGTTGGTGCATGGGCACCGTATGGTTGACGGTAATTGTGTAGTCGGCCCAAGTGACTGTGTGACTACCCAAATCTTAAAATAAATAAACTTTATAATTGTTTATACCTTAATAATAATAATAATACTATTTTGTAGATAATAATAATACTATTTTGTAGATAATAATAAGAATATTATTATTATTAACTTGTATAAATACTATTATTTCTAAATTGATATTAATAGTATTATTTTTAATTTTTTCATTAATATTATTATTATTGAAGAGTTTAAAAAATGTTATTAATGTGATTAGTATTATTATTATTGTTATTAGAATTACTATTATTTTATTATTGATATTATTATTATTGTTATTGTTATTGTTATTAAGAAAAATAATTAAAATATTTATTAGAATTTTTATTATTATATTATTGGTATTATTGTTATTATTATTATGATTATGTTATTCTTATGAACATTATTATTATTATCATTATTATTATTATAAAATGAAAAAAGGTAAAGGAAACCTAATCCATCACCCCCTCCCCTGCACGTTGAGCACCTAGACCCCCCCTTCGTGCCTCTAGTTAGCCTCCCCTTGCAACTCCACCCCGCTCTGACCAGCCTCCCCTCACTTCTCCGCCCAACCTCTTTACGGTGCACCATCTCCCGATGCTCCCTCTCACTCTGGTGTAGTGCATGAATCCCATCCCCTCTGCTCCCTTATTCACATGTAACCCCATGGTCGAACCACCTCTTCTCGGCTTGCAAACTCTGTCCGGTGGCCTACTCTATGTCGTGATTCCCTTCATTGGTAGCCCAAACCCCTATTATTTTTTGTATTCCATTTCATTTTGGCGGGTTTTCCTTGAGTTGGCCAAATCCTAATCATGGGGTTTTTATTTTTTATTTTTTCTTAGTTTTTAAGTTGTGTGAAGGGACCATAAAGCTCGGTTCTTCCTTCTATTGAAGCAGTTTCGCAGTCGTACGCCATTGAGGTAGTCTAATCCACATTTTCCTTTTCTATTAAGTCCATTTAATTCTTGAGTGTTTTTAATTAAATCTTTTACTTGAACCATACCTTCATAACACACTTAGTTAATTTTATATAGTGTTTTCAAGTCAGTTGATTTTGCTAAAAATTGTTTTGAAGTGTTTTTCTAGTCATTATTATATGTGCCTAATGAAAAAAATGTGTTCATTGGATGTCAAATGTTGTTTTGATAATGTTTTAAACATCACAGATAGTTTTTTAATACTTTTAAATATTTTTTATTGTGTTTCCCAGTTTGTTTAATTTGTTAAAAATGATTTTTGAAGTGATTTTTTGAATATTCCCATGTATTGATGCACCTGTTGCATTTGATAGAATGTCAATTTTTTTGATAATTTTTAATCTTTATTTGTGCATGAATCATGTATGTAGTTAATTCATTATGGTATTTCCCACTGAATATGTTTCATTCAAATGGATAGTTTGTTGTCTAGGTTTTATGTGAAAGATGTAGTGATTTGTAATGTATGGTTTTTGTGTTGTTTTTGGAATTTCAATGATTTCTAAACCTAATTTTGCAACATTGGGATTTTTTTTGAAATTGGGTTGGGGTTATTTGAAAATTAGTGGAATTTTTAAAAATGGAAATGGTTTTGGTATGCAAATGAAAAAAGCACTTGTTTGACATGTTTTATAATGTTTCTTGTTTTTGTAAAATGGGGGAAGTGGTGTTACTTGTGTTTAAATGTGGTTACAAATGTGTTCCTTATGGTTTAGACCATTTGGCCTTGAAACATGCTTGCGTGAGTGGTTGGAAACTAGGGCCCGTTTGGTTGTGGTTTTGTCTAGATCAGTCAGGTGTGACTTGGGGAATAAATAGTGACCCCATAATTCCTTGTTCCTTCTGGTTGTGTTCAGGCATGGACTTAATTCTTGACTAACATTCAGCTTAATGACTTTCTGGGGGTAGAAAGTGTTTTTGGTGGAGATAATTTCCACACCCTGACCATATGTTTCTTTTATTTATAATTATTATTCAATGTTTAATTTTTTATTGAAGTTCAGGTTCGGGTTCCAAATTAATTTTTTTAGGATTGTTATTTTCGATGGGTTTCAGGTCGGTGTATGAGCACCACATGGTTAGCCGTAACTGTGCAGTCGGCCCAGGTGACCGTGCGACTACCCAAATCATAAAATAAATAAATTTTATAAATTTTAATACCTTAATAATAATATTAATATTATTGTGAAGATAATAATATTATTAGTATTATTAAATTATTGTAATACTATTATTTATAAAGTGATATTAGTAGTATTATTTTTAAATTTTTTATTAATATTATTATTATTAAAGAAAAAAAATGTAATTAATGTGATGATTATTTTTTTTATTATTAAAATTACTATTGTTGTATTATGTATATATTATTGTTGTTGGTGTTGTTGTTTTTAAGAAATATGATTATAATATTTATTAGATTTTCTATTATTATATCATTGGAATTATTATTATTATGATTATGTAATTATTTTTACCATTATTATTATTTTATAATGAAAAAAGGGAAGTAAACCTAATCACGCACCCCCTTCTTCCCCCCAACACATTGTGCGTTATGCACCCAGATCCCCCCTTCGCACCTCTGGCCAGCCCGCTCAGGGCAGCCTCCCCTCGCCGCTCTACCCCACTCTGGTCTACCTCCCCTCACCGCTCTGCCCTGACTCCTTGTAGTGCACCATCTCCAGATGCTCCCTCCCCCTTCGGAGTAGTGCATGAACCCCTAACCCTCTGCTCCCTTGTGCATGCGCGACCCCCCAGCCGGAGCTCATCTTATCAGCGCACCCTTCTATAATGACCCAAAATTTTATCAATGTAATTTTTCCCTTTTTGTAGTAATGTCAAAATCATATAAAGTCACATTAAGAAACAAAATCCCACATCATGCTTAAATGAACTACTATGTGACCTTTAAACATAAATTTTCAACTTTTGTGTTTCGAATTTCAAAAATATGACATGCACAACTCTGGCCAGTATGATTTTTGGAGTCTGATAGTAGAAAAATCATTTTTAGTAAGTAGTAACCCACCCTTATAAATATTAACATATCCTTATTAATAGTAATATAACCCTTATGAATAGTAAATCATCCAAAATAATAGTAACCTCACCCATAAATTTATAAATAAAATTTAGGCATCTTATAAGTGAAAATATGACCACAGTAAAAGTATTGGTATTTTTGTAAGTCATAAATAAATAATTATAATTAATTAATTAATTTAAATGAAAATTTATTTTCCTAAAAGGTTTTCATAAATTAAATTTTTTTATGTCTTCTGGTTTAAAGATAATTTTATACAACCTTATGTAATTTTTGAAAGCATTATAAAATTAGTTTTAATTTTTAAATCTCTATTTTTCAATAAAATTATGATTTTAATTAATAATTAAATTGTTCATACATTGAGAATTATTTTTGAAAAATAGAGTTCATTTTTGTATTATACATGTCAAAAAAGGTTAGGGTAAATTTTTTGGGGTTTTTTAAAGTACTTTAATTTTTGATTAATAGTGAAATTTGATAATTTACAAAATATGAATGATAAATGAATGTATGCATCATGCTTGAGTCATGGATGATGTAAACGGCCATTGGATAAAACTCACATTCACTTATTACAATTTTTTAGTAACAATAATCCTCACTATTTCTTGTATTATGGAGAAATAATAAATTAATGAATATAATATTAAGAAAACCCTCTTCCCCTCAACTATAAATACCACCCCACACAACCTCATTTCCTCACACTTCTCCAGACTTGTGACTAATAAAAATTCGTCTAAAATCTCTTCTAAATATCTTCCCTCACATACAACAGCCCTTGGTATCATAAAAATACCAAAACCTCCCTCCTAAAGAGGCTCTAAAAGAAGATATATTCAAGAGGTAATTTCTCTCTCTCATTATTTCAAATTCCTTTCAAATTTAATTTCATTTCTTCTATTATACACAAATTATCTTATCCCAATGTAATGATAACTCTAGCATGATTGATATAAGGGTAATATAACATTATCCATTATACTCCTCCCTCTCTCACTTTGTTCATACAAATTAAATTATTACCCATGATGTGTTAATTTACCTACATCATGGGTGATGCACTTCCTTTTTTCCTTCAACTCCTTCAAGGCTGTTAAAAATATTAAATGGTTGAAAAAATACTATAATATTTATTTTTTATCCTCTTTTTTGTTCTGTAAAAATATTTTATACATAATACTAAATGATAAAACAAAACATGTTCATTTTGATAAAATACCACCCAAATCAACCAAAGCGATCATCATTGAATTTTAACTAATGATTCAGCCACATGTTATATAAAAATATTCCTTAAAATATATTTTAAACTACTTTAAGATCATTAATAACATGTAATATCAGCTCTGTATGTTTATCCATGTTCTACATGAACTTCCATTCATGTGTACAAGTGAATCGTTCATGAAAACTAAGAAAAAGAACACTCCTGAACAAATGAATTTAAACTTTATAACTCATACAAAGGCCAATAAACTAACTTAATAAAACCATAATGAATCAAATTAATGTAATAAAGGATATTTAATTATTAACTAATGAAAATAATGTCATTATATAGGACTTTAAAGTAAATAAAGAATTCAGAAACAAGGTAAGCAGAAATCCTCGAACCCAACTATCTTTCTTTGGGTTTTCCCTCTTCAACCCATTTTCTATATGGATATGCCTTAAAAATCATTTATTAATAATTATCTTAACTTTTCTAGGATATACATGTTCTATAATTGATTTTATGAAAAATACAATGTTTTTCAAAAGAACACTTATTTCAAATAAACAAACCCTTTTTACTTTTCAAAGATTGTTTCACTCTTCACTCAAGGTTAATTGTAACAACCCACGTACTTATAAGATAATTAACTTTAAACTTAATTTCCCACTTATATGTATTTAATTTTGAAAAATAGCCATATAAAATTGTGATTAGTAAGTTCTTTAGAGTATTATAAGGTCAACTTAATTTTTTTTGAATAGTAACATACCCTTATGTATAGTAACATACCATTATGAATAGAAACATACCCTTAAGAATAGTAATGTACCCTTAGGAGTATCAAACAGACCCTAATGAATAGTAATGTACAATTATGAATATTAATGTTACCCTTATGAATATTAACATACCATTAAGATTAGTTACCTAACATTTTAAAGTGTATATATAAGATTTAATTGAAAGTATGGCACACCCATATATTTGAATAATTAAATAAATGCTTTAAAATTATAACTTTTTGAATAAAGTATTATATTATTTAAAAATTAATTTTCTCATATTTATAAAATTATTTTGATAAAATGGAGTTCATTTTTGGATTCTACATGTTGAAAAATGGTTGGGGTGAATTTTTGGTAATTTTCTGAAATACATCATTTCTTGGTGAATATTGAATTTTTGGTATTTGACAAATAAATGAATTTCTACATCATGGAGGCTTCATAGATGATTTGGTGCTGATGTAGGCCCATTATATCGAACCCAAATTCCATTATTACAATTTTTATTCATGGAAGACTCACTATTTATTTTCTTGAGGAAAAATAATAATTAAAATAATGTGAAATCTATCCCCTCCTCCACTATAAATACCACCCATTTCACCCTCTTACACCCACACCTCTAAATCATTAATAATAGTATAATTTATGCCAAATTCCCTCCCCAATATTATTCCTCATGTCTAAGACCTTATGGTCTCACCCAAAGGCCAAAATTAAAGGCCTTAAGGAGGATCTCAAGGAGAAGAGATCAAGAGGTAATAATTCCTCTTCCTTTTCATGTGTTTTTCTTTCCCTTCCTTTTCTTTTTTATAGTCTATTCCCCTAATATTATCCAAGAGGAATGAAAGATACATAAATCTTGTATATTATGTGTTTTCTCATGTTCATGTAAAATTCACCATTATTCTTCTTCTCCTCCCCCACTTATTCAAGGAATAAAAAAAATTGTCTGTGATGTGTCAAATTACTGACATTGTGGATGATGTGATTTCAATTTGATTTAATTCCTTCAAGTCTGGTCATGAAACCATTTTTATGGTTTAAACAGGTTATAATATATGTATTATGTCTCATACATGGTTCTTTAATTATTTTTTACACATTTTTTAAATTTAAAAAACAAGATAAGGTCGTTATTATCAAAGAACCACAAAAATGATCTAAAAAACATCATTAATATTTTAACTTTAGAATCATCCTCATGATAGAAATCAAAATGATAATTTTTATAATTTATTGTTCTAGAAATATTTAAATTACAATCCATTCAAATTTTGTAGTTTCACTCCCAATCGACAAAAACATCCATCATGAACTGATCAGGGAAAACATGTAAAGAACACACCCAAAATAGTGCACAGAACAAAATACTGGAAATTAAAGGGTGAAATGATGTAATGAAATGATTATATAATGTATTATAAATATGGATATGCTTCTTTAAGATATTAATAACACTCTTTTAACCACTATAAATTAGTTTAAACTGATTTTGAAGTAAGATAGACCTAAGGTAATGGAATTCTAAACCCGATTTCCATTCTTTGGGTTAACATTCTGCTTCATTAATTACGTGTTATTAAAATTGTTTGTGAGATGGGTTATTTATATAATAAGTTTAATTAGGTGTATTTACATTGTGTATACATATTCCATACACTCTAATCAGTCTCACTTCAATTATATGATATTTATAATGGACTTTCCTTTTAAAATTCTATTATACAAAACTCAAAAGCAATGTTTTTATGATATTATTCATGTTTTATGATTATGTTATGGTTCTTGGGAATTTTTTATGATGAAATATGGGACTTATATCTCCCTTAAATTCATTGGGTATGTTTAACTTGGAGGTTAGTTGTACGATTACTCCAAGTGTAACTACGATGGTTACACAAATTGTAAGGTAGTCGTGAGGGTTACAAATTATAAGGTAACAGAGAGGGTTACAAGATTTTGTAAGTAATGCCCCAATATACCTTTATGGTTATATTTATTTTCTTGTATTGTGTTTTAATCCTATGTAAATCTAATGTTTAACAAAGTAAGTATATATGGGTGACAAGTGTGCCTTTTGAAAATGATTTCATATGTTACAAGTATTCATGGACTAATATATTCTTTCATTGTTTTCAAATCCCTTACTGAGATTTTATGCTCATCCCATGTTTTTAAATGATTTTCAAAGGTAATAAGGATGTGTAGAACAAAGAATAATCCATGTTAAATGATTGAATATTTGTCAAATAAAATCATGTTATATTTGAAAAGTTTTATATTTTGAGAGAAATGAGTACTATTTTTTTATAGTATCCACTCTGTAATAATGTGTAATGTTAGGAATGTATTATGTACCAATTCTATAAAGATATAAACTTTAAAAGATCCTCAATGTTAAAGGATGTTATTTCTTGAATAGATTCAAGATTATGTATTATAATAAGGTTGGGTCCTTATAGTTGGCATCATAGGAAGGTTTGGATAACATTAGGGGTTAGGATGATGTTAATATAATATCATATTTTCTTATACTCTATGTTTAATTTTAAATGTTATAGAATTTAAAGACTACCATGTTTCTTCAACTAAGATATGTTGTTTCAAAAGTTTTGTCCACATAATAAATAGGGAAGGTGAAGATGAGAGGAACTGACGAAATGATATCCTTCCAAATCTACAGCTCGAAATGGTAGGGATTAGAACCGAGTAGTCTGTGATAGTAATGGATCAGTTAACGCATGTAATAAATGGTGGTGGAATACATGAAATAGAATAACCAGAGGTATCATAAAGGAACATGACAATAGTGGAACATTTTATGAGACAACACCCTCATGCCTTCAAAGGATCTTCTAACCCAGTACCGGTTGAAGGACGGATTAAATCCCTTGAAAAGATATTCGATTTTATGCGATGTTCAGATAATCAAAAGGTAAGTCTATACATTTATCATTTTGAAGGTGAATTTGATTAGTGGTAGTCAATGGTAAAGAATATCATGGATAGATAGGACATTGATGCTTTAGAGTGGGATGAATTTAAAAGTATTTTCCTTGAAAAATATTTTCCTAAGGTGGTGCGACTTAGGATGGAGAAGCAATTCCTTGAACTGAAGAAAATGGGGGAAGATTCAGTGGTTGTGTATGAAGAAAACATCACCCGACTAGAAAGGTATTCTCTAAATCTTATTCTATATCTTGATAGAAAAACAATTTCTTTTACTCAGGGTTGAATCCAAGGTATCGAAGGGCATTGGCATCCCATGAATTCAAAAGTTATGAGAAACTTGTATGATGTGCTGAGAGGGTAGAGATGGAGTATTTTTATGATCACATTAATTTTCGAAACAAGGAGAATAATAGGTCTATATGAAAAGTTATGGGCACGAATCAACGAAATAAATCTGATCGTAAGAAAATACAGTTTTTAGTTTGTGAAAAGTGTGGCAAGAAGAAACCTATGGAATGCCTTACCAAAACTGGGAAGTTTTTTTGATGTTGTAAGTTTGGACCAATGGAGTAATATTGTAATGAAAATGATCTTAAAACTAATCCTAATTAGCAAAGTATTATGTGTTTTTAATGTGGTGAGAATGGTCACTATGAAAATGCTTGCCCAAAGAGAGATCTGAACGACACAAAGAAACCAGAATATAAGAAGAATTGTGTAGTGAGATCCTTTGCGACTACATCAACAGATGATGATTCATCCAATGAAGGTTTATCAGGTAATTTTTTTGTTTACCTAGATTTTTGTAAAGTTTTTTTTGATACGGGGTCAACACATTCCATAATTTCTGATAAAATTTTGTGTAAATTGGAAATATCACCTCAAAAAATGAGACTTGAACTTGTTAAAACACTAGGGGAAATATTATAGCAAAGAGGGATTATAAGAATATTTATATTTTGGTATGTGAAAATATGTTACCAGAAAACCTTGTTGTTTTTCCCTTAGTCGATTTTAATGCTATTCTAGAAATGTATTTGCTTTTTTGTTTATCATGCTTAAATTGACTATAGCGCTAAAGAAGTTTTTTTTCAGAAAGAGTTTAAGTTTTTATACAAGAATGAATCCATAAAATTGATAACATATTAAGAAGATAAGAAAATATTGAAAGATGGAAATGAATGTTATCTTTATCATATTGTTGAAAACAAGGGAACTGTTCAGATAAATGATGTTTAAGTGTTAAATGAATATCTTCATGTTTTTTCTGATGAGTTACCCGGTTTCATACCTAATTGAGAATTCAAATTCACAATTTACTGATTTCCTGATACTAATCCAATTTCAAAACCCTCATATCATATGGATCAGATAGAACTTCTTGAATTGAAAAATAAGTTGCAAGATTTTCTTGATAAAGGCTTCATTTGTCCTAGAACATCACCATGGGGTGCTCCTATTTTGTTTTTTAAAAATAATGATGGTTCAATGAGACTATGCATTGATTATAGGGATTTTAATAACATCACTATTAAAAAAATTTATCATTTTCCTCATATCGATGAATTTTGTTTTCATCTCTAGGGAGCTTAGTACTTTTCCAAGATTTAATTGAGATCCAGATACCATCAGCAGAAGGTGAAAGAGGATGGCATCCCGAAAACATCCTCTCATACTAGATATGCGCATTATAAATTTTTTGTTATGCCTTTTGGGTTAACTAATGCACCTTTTGTATTAATAAATCTTATGAATATAATATTTCAAGAGTTCTTGGACATATTTGTGGTTGTGTATATTGATGACATTCCGTTATTTTCTGAGAGTAAATAATAGCCTGAAAACATCTAAGGGTTGTTTTACAAACCTTAAAGGAAAATAAAATGTATGGAAAATTTATCAAGTGTGATTTCTAGTTACAACATATTTCTTTTCTTGGGAACATTGTAAATAAGGAGGTAATAATAGTTTATCCTACCAAAACAAGAGTACTTGATGAATGACCAATACCCGAAAATTTTATGGAGATTCGTTGTTTTCTAAGATTAATAGTTTATTGCTAACATTTTATCAAAAACTTTGCATGGTTATCTATCCCGCTAACTATGTTGACGTGAAAAAGGGGTTAAATTTATTTGGATGGAATAATGTGATGTTTGTTTTCAGGAACTGAAGAAGAGACTGGTGAATGCTCATGTTTTGGCCTTGCCTTCCCAAAATGGTCAGTTTTTCACCTATAGGGATGCTTCGTTGAAGGAACTTGGTTGTGTTTTGATGCAGAATGATCAGATAATTTCTTATGCTTCATGAAAACTAAAATTTCATGAGTTAAATTATCCCACATATGATTTGGAATTGGAAGATGTGGTTTTTTATTTGAAAAATTCGAGGCATCATTTATACATAGCCAAATATCAAATATATACTCACCTTAAAATTCTGAAGTATATATTCACTCAGAAGGAATTAAACATGAGGCAGAGAAGATGAATTGAACTGATAAAGGATTATGATTGCACGATCAATTATCATCTGGGAAAAACAATCAAAGTGGTAGATGCCTTGAGTCAAAAATTTCATGCATCATTAACCATGTTATGTTTGGAACGTGATCCCTTGATTAATGATTTGATGAATTTTATCATAGAAGTTGTTGGGGTAGAAAATACCTCTATTTTGTTTTAGGCTTCTGCGCATTAATTATTATCAGATAGAATTAAGAAAGCTTAGATGGAAGACCATGAGGTACAGAAAAAGGTACAATTAGTTAAAATGGGTAAGTTTGTAGAATTTAACCTTGATAAAGATTGTGTTTTAAGATTTGGAAAAAGTTTGTGTGTTCCTTGTGATTCCCAGTTGAAGAAATATTTTTTTGTGTGAAGCTCATAATTCTTCATTTTCAATTCATCTTGGCAGTACTAAGATGTAGAGAGACTTTTGAGAGTATTACTGGTAGGATGGAATGAAAAGGGATATTGTGAAATTTACTGTGAAATGCTTGACATGTCAATAGGTTAAAGTAGAGCACAAGATACTAAAGGGGATTCTTCAGCCTTTACCAATTCCAGAGTGGAAATGGGAGAATTTATCCATAGAATTTTTGGTGGGATGACCAAAGACTTATCTAGGTAACAAGGTGATTGATGTTATTATTGATCGGCTGAAAAATTCTGCACATTTTCTTTCTATTTGAGACACAATGTCATTGGATTAGATTTCTCAACTGTACCTCAAAGAAATTGTCAGGTTATATTTAGTTACTCTATACATTGTATCTGACTGGGATCCCAGGTTCACTTCTAACATTTGAAAGGGAATTCAGAAGTTGTTAGGAAAAGAATTAAATTTATTACAGCTTTTCATCCTTAATAAAATGGCCAGTTAGAATGAACGATTCCAACTTTGGAAGATATGATTTAATCTTATTGAATAGACTATCAGGAAAGTTGGGATCAATATATTTCTTTAGTTGAGTTTTCTTATAATAACAGTTTTAATTCCAGTATAAAGATATAACCTTTGGAGGAATTTTATGTGATGTGGTTCTAGGCTCCAGTGTTTTGGGATTTAGTCGGTGAAAGAATGTTGATGGGGACAAAATTTGTAGAGCAAGTGGCTGAGAAATTAAAGACGATCCAGCAACACATGAGGACAAATCAGATCAGGAAAAAAGTTATGCAGATAATAGAAGGAAATAATTATTTTTAGAGGTACATGACTATGTATTCCTTAAAATATATCCTTGGAAAAGTGTGATGAATTTTGGTAAGAAAGGAAATCTAAGTCCACGGTTCATCGGTCCTTTTGAAATCTTGGAGAAAGTCGGACCAGTTGCATACTAAGTGTCTTTTCCTCCAAGTTTGTTTCAGTTAAAATTTTTTTTTCATGTTTCAATGTTGAGAAAGTATGTGCTAGATTCAATCATGTATTGAGCCATGAAAATGTTCTGCTTGAAGAGAACCTTTCTTATGAAGAGAAACCAGCTCAGATTCTTGATCGAAGGTAACAGGTATTGCGGAATAAGGTAACCCATCAGGTAAAGGTTTTGTGGAGAAACCACATGGATGAAGAAGCAACATGGGAATCTGAAAATCTTATGAGACAAAGGTTCCCTCACTTGTTTGGGTAATTAAATAAAAATTGTGAGGACACAATTTCCGGAAGGTGGGGAGAATGTAATAACCCATGTACTTATAAGATAATTAGCTTTAAACTTAATTTCCCACTTCTATGTTTTGAATTTTGAAAAATGGAAATCTAAAATTTTGATTGGTAAGTTATTTAAAGTCTTATAAGACCAACTTAATTTTTTTGAATAGTAACATACCATTATGAATAATAACATACCCTTATTAATAGTAATATACCATTAAGAATAGTAATGTACCCTTATGAATAGTAATGTACCCTTATGAGTAGTAACATGACCCTAATGAATAGTAATGTACCATGATGAATAGTAATTTGACCCGTATGAATAGTAACCTAACCTATGATAGTGTATATATAAGATTTAATTGAAAGTATGACACACTCATATCTTTGAATAAGTAAATAATTGCAATAAAATTGTTATTTTCCGAATAAAGTATTATTTTATTTAAAAATTAATTTTCTCATATTTATAAAATTGTTTTGATAAAATGGAGTTCATTTTTGGATTCTACATGTCGAAAAATGGTTGGGGTGAATTTTTGGCAATTTTCTGAAATACATGATTTTTTGGTGAATAATGAATTTTTAGTATTTGAGAAGTAAATGAATTTCTACATCATGGAGGTGTCATCGATGATGTGGTGATGATGTAGGCCCATTATCTAGAACCCAAATTCCATTATTACAATTTTTATTCATGTAATACTCACTATTTCTTTTCTTGAGGATAAATAATAAAATAATAATTCAAATAATGTGAAATCTCTCCCCTCCTCCACTATAAATACCACCAATTTCTCCCTCTTCCTCCCACACCTCTAAAGCCTTGATAATTGTCTAATTGTTTTACAGATTACCTCCCCAATATCCTTACCCACTTCCAAGACTGGCTGGTCTCACCCAAAGTCCAAAATCAAAGGCCTTAAGGAGGATCTCAAGGAGAAGAGATCAAGAGGTAAGAAATCCTCTTCATTTTCATGTTTTTTTCTTTTCCTACATTTACTTTTATTATATTGCCTTCCCATAATCTTATACAAGAGGCAATAAAGATCCATAAATATTGTATATTCTATATGTTCTCATGTTCATGGAAATTTCATCATTATTATTCTTCTCCTGTCCCACTTGTTCAAGGATAAAAACATTGTCTGCGATGTGTCGAATTATCGACATCATGGATGATGTGATTTCAATTAGATTTAATTTCATAAAGTATGTTCATGAAACCATTTTTATGGTTTAAAAAGGTTATAATATATTTATTATGTCTCATCCATGGTTCTTTAATTCTTTTGTACACGTGGTTTTAATTTATAAAAAAGAGGTCGATATTATCAAAGAACCACTAAAATGATCTAAATGAACATCATTAATGTTTTAACTTATGAATCATCCTCATGAAAGAACTCAAAATGTTAAATGGTATAATTTATGGTTATGGAAATTTTTAAATACCACTATATTCTAATTCTTTAGTTTCACACCCAATCGACAAGAACATCCATTATGAATTGATCATGGAAAACATGTAAAGAACGCACCCAAAACAGTGCAAGGAACAAAATACTAACAATTAAAAGCTGAAATGATGTAATGAAATGATCGTATAAAGTATTATAAACATGGATATGTTTGTTTAAGATATTAATAACACTATTTTAACTATTATATAGGAGTTTTAAACAAGTTATAAGTAAGATAAACCAGAGGTAAGGGAATTCTTAACACAATTTCCATTCTTTGAGTTAATATTCTACTTCATTATTTATGTGGTATTAAAATTTATTGTGTGATGGGTTTTATATATAATATGTTGAATTATGTGTATTTATAGTGTTTATACATATTTCATACACTCTAATAAGTCTCAATTCAATTACATGATATTTATAATAAACTTTCCTTTTAAAATACTTTTTTAAAATTATGTTTTACAACCTTCAAAAGCAATGTTTTTATGGTATTATTCATGTTGTATGATTATGTTATAGTTCATGGAAACTATTTATGATGAATTTTGGGACCTATATCTCCCTCCAATGCATTAGATATGTGTATGTTGGAGGTCATCCATATGGTTACTCCAAGTGTAACTGCGATGGTTACACAAATTGTAAGGTAGTCCTGGGGGTTACAAATTATATGGTTGCCGAGAGGGTTACAAGATTTTGTAATTAATGCCCGAAGATACCTTTAGGTTTAAATTTATGTTCTTGTTTTTTTAAATAATTTTGGTGGTTAATCCCCTTAAATTGATAATGAAGAAAAAGGGATACAACTTTTAGTCAGTGCAAGAGGAAACCCATTACACGAAGGACACACAGCCTTAAAGCACATGCCAAAAAGATCATACAAGTCTAAAAGAAATAGATTAACAAGAAGACCCCATAAAATATAATATTCCCCCTCAAAAAATAGTGCACCAATGAGATTAGTCAAAAAATGTGCCACCCCCTCTATCAATAAATTTCACCATGCTGAAAGCACAGCGTGTCAGAGCACCTCTCCAACTAACAAATGCTGAGGAGGGCCAGATGAAAGGCATCAGCACACATTTCTATCTTTTGAGACACCCACCCAAAAAATCATTAGAATAATTTCCATAGTGTCAACCTGATTCAACACAATTAGATACGGAAAATCCCTGAGAAACTACCATGGAAAAGAACACATTCGTCTATCAAGAGATGATGCATGGTTGATGATGGGTGTCAACACCCCATCCCTCTTTCGACATCGCCCACCCAATGCTACCTTCAAAATGTTGCCCCATCCAAATGCAATTATAGATACAAGTACCCCTGAAAAAACTTCTTCATAAGAAAACATAGGATCAATGAGACCAATGGAGAACATAGTTTAAATCCATAGAATCAATCTAATGCAATGCAACCAGAAGAACCTCCGACACAAAACATAAAAACAAGAAAAACCAGAGCATTCTCTGCTCAAACTACAGAAAAATATCCATATCAACACCAACCATCTAATGAAATCCAA
The DNA here is from genome assembly GCA_963277665.1 of Viscum album. Classification (NCBI taxonomy): domain Eukaryota; kingdom Viridiplantae; phylum Streptophyta; class Magnoliopsida; order Santalales; family Viscaceae; genus Viscum; species Viscum album. The sequence continues at coordinate 127,369,663 of OY728134.1, read as the reverse complement.
AGATTACAAACCATTGGCTCCCTCAACATTCCAAACAAAGGCACCCCCAAAACATAAGCTCTAAATTTCCACAAACCAGTTCATCCAAGCATCCACCCCCTGAAGTCTGCTTCCACTTCAACCCATAGAAGATGTTCAACACCCCACATGAATCCCCTTCCCTTACGGATCATTTTTGCTCATCCCATATTTTAAAATGATTTTCACAGATTATAAGGATGTGTAGAACAAAGAATAATCCAAGTTAAATGACTGAATATTTGTCAAAGAAAATCAAGTTAAATTTGAAAAGTTGTATATTTTGAGAGAAATGAGTACGGTTTATTTATGGTATCCACTCTGTAAAAGTTTGTAATGTTATGAAAGTATTATGTTCCAATTATATAAAGATCTAAACATGAAAATATCCTCAATGTGAAAGGAAATTCTTTATTGACTAAATTCAAGATAATGTAATGTAATATGGTCGGGTCCTAGTATTAATGGTTCTATGTCAAGAATGATATTCCCTATTTATTTTGGGAACCAAATGTTTATGAATGTATTATTTTTTATGTGAAACCCATTTCATTCCATGGGTTATTTTATGTTCATGTTTGACATATTTTCCACTTATCATGTATGATAATGTAAATGTTATGATGTGACAGGTTCACCCAGAATTATATAGTGCAATATGAATGGTTGAATATGGCAGGTGCACCTAGAATTATACAGCGCTCCAATGAATTGGGTAAAGTGATGAATCTCATGAGTTAAAGTGAAATGATGTGTGGACATGATTATATATTTTTTCACAACTATGTGTGGTAGTTAACCACTATAACATTAAGTTTCATTTTTATGCATTACCACATTCCATGATATTATATAAATGATGTTATGATTATGGTAGACCCATGTAACATTGTTTCATATTCTTACCATTCCTCTTACTTGGATTTTAGCTCATATATTTTTTAGGTATATCCTTAGGTGAATAAATGTACTAAAGAGTACACAAGGTCCAATAAAAAGCTATAGGAGAAGGAATTAAATAAATGTTTAGGTTTTATGTTGTAAATGTTATGTATTGTCTTAGTTTGACCAAGAGAATAAATATTCATATCCTCATTTTGTATTTTTTTTATGTTTTTTTATCATTAATATGATGTAAAAGTAATGTAAGAAAATCATGGTTACTATAACTTCTCTATCCAATGGCCTAATACTGGTCTTGACTCCCCTCACTGGTAGCCCTTGTCCCTCCAGTCTGATGTATTTCATATATTTTTGGGGGTTTTCCTCGACTTGGCCAAACCCAAATCATGGTCTTTTTATTTGTGCATTTTTCCCAGTTTTTAGTTGTGCAGAGGGACCACAAATGTCATTCATTCCTTCAACTGAAGCAGCGTCACGGTCGCACGTCATTGAGGTAGGTGAATCCTCATTTTACTTTACAATTAATTCCATTTAATTATTGATTACTTTTAATTAAATATTTGATTTGACTCACACCTTCATAACACAATAATTCAATTTTATATATTCTTTTCAATTTAGTTGATTTTGCTAAAAATAGTTTGAAGGTGTTTTCCTAGTTATGCTTATATGTGCCTCGGGGAAAACTGTGTTCATTGGATTTAAAATGTTGTTTTGATAATGTTTTAAACATTATAAACTACTTGATAATACTTTTCAAAAGTTTTTATAGTGTTTTATGGTTTTTATAATTTGTTAAAAATGCCTTTTGAAGTTATTGTTTGAATATTTCCATTAATTGATGCACATGTTGCGTTCGATTGAACATAAAATTTTGTTTTGATAATTTTTAAACAATATTTGTTCCTATATCATGAATGTAGTTAATTCATTATAGTGTTTTCCTAGGGGAAATTTTTTATTAAAATAGTTAGTTTGTGTTCTTGGTTTTACATGTAGCATGTGGCGATTTGTAAAGTATGGTTTGTCTGTTGTTTTGGTAAGTTCAATGATTTCTAAACCCGAAGTTTCATCATTGTGAGTTTTGTGAAATTGGGTTGGGGTTATTTGAAAACTAGTGTCCGATTTAAAAACGAAAATGGTTTTGTTATGAAAATGTAAAAAGGTACCCTTTGACATGTTTTATAAAGTTTCTTGTTTTTTATAAAATGGGGGAAGTTGTGTTTCTTGTGTTTTAATATGGATCCAAATGTGTTCATTATGGGTTTTTTTTTGTTTTTCCTTGAAATATTCTTACATGAGTGGTTGGAATCTAGGGCCTATTTGGTTTTTTTTAAATAGGGTTTGTTTGTAAGTAGTTTGAAATACCTTTTTGAACTTTCGTATAATTTGTGTTTTTCGACTTGGTTTTAAAAATTCAATTGCGTGAACTTTCATGAAAGCATGGTTTAATGTTTTGTTTGTCCACATTAGTATAAAGGCCACACTTGTTTTTATTTTGAAATTGGTTTCTAATTTTTTTTGTTAAGTATTTTAATGTTGCGAACTAAAGTCCGAATTTTATTAATTATTGAAAATAATTTATTTTGGTAAAAGTGAGTATCCGATCGGTGATTTAAAATGTTTACATAAATGATTTTGATGTTAGTATGGAGTGACGACCAGATTGGAACCTTAGATGATATGATGAAAATATGTGATATAAGTATGTATATATTTATGGGGAACCACTATAGGGGGTATCCCTTTATAGGTTAACATATAGAGTGTCTGTGTTTCAGGTAGGCAAGTGTGGTGATGACAGGTAAGGTGAGTCATACGTGTGATGGCCTCCTACTTACACAACATTAATACTACCACCATGGGTTCATCATCATATTTTGGATGGTCGAGTGATGGTTTCTAATCAACCCTGATTAGATGGGTTGGTACCCCCAAGATTTTCTATTAGGCCAGATGGCCTATTCCACTAGTGAGGTCAGTTTAAGGAAGCTAGTTGGTTATTGACTTAGAGGCTTCACCATATGCCGACAGGTGGTTCAGAATAGAGTACATCCAGAGGTCTTCTTGGGATTTTTTGGATCTACCATGGTTATTATTATTTTATTTATTGTTTATTTATTGTTATAACTATTATTTTATTTCTATATTGTACTATTTATTGTTTTTTGTTTAGTACATCCTTGGTGTTGTTTATTTTTGTATTTTGTTTATAAATGGAGGATATGTTTTGGAAATGATTTGTATTGTGAGTTGGATTTTAAAAATGGCAAAAATGATGTTGTTTTCTTTAAAATGAAAAACATAATTCCTAACTATATTTTCAAACTAATGTTATGGGGTTGTTTTGGGAAAAGGAACTTTTGGATTCAGTGGTTTATTCTTGACATCCCCACAGATCATTTCGGTGATCATGACTATTTTATCATTTTAGTTATAGGTTCCCTTTTCTCATGTTCTACTCGATTAGTTTCTCATTATTAGATAAAGGTTGGTATTCGGTTGGGTGGTTACCTATAAGGTCACATGGAGGTGTGTTCAAATTATCTACTTTCCTCTATTAGTGGTTGTATTCATTGTTTGAGTTTTTATTCATTTATTTATTTGACCTTGGTTATTTAATTTATCCTTAAATCATTCCCACATGTGTGTTTTTATGCCTCATACTAGTTTCCATCCTGTGGGGATCAAGAACGCCCTTTGGGTCATGCCACATATTAGCTCGAGTGACCGTTTTAGGGTTGACCCGGGTTGGTTTGTGATAGAAATTACTTTGGTGAGCCTTAGATATTGATTAATTTGTTACCACAGTTAAAGTTAAAAGGGTCAATAAGAGGGTTAATCTAATAAACAAGGTTAAAAATAACACTTAAACATATTTAAATTTTAGTGGTTGAATTTATTTTTAACTTATCCTCCCTATATTAAAATAAATTGAACTTTTGAGTCATTTTGAATGATTTAGTCACATATTATATATTAACATTTTATGGGTTTACAAGATTTCCACCCACCTCACTTATAAAAGTGAAACTATTATCCTATCTTACTCACACCTCTCAAGGATTTTATGTAGAACATTATCTTACCATATCCCTTTACAACCCTCTTACCCATGTTCTAGAGATTTTTTATCACCAAAATACAAACCTTGTTGTCTTAAGGTGTAATCCAAGCATGTTTTTCCAAAGAAGAGGTATAACTCTTAACCGAGTTTTTTAATGTTTATTTATTTTTCCACCTCCTTTAAATAACTTATAAACATAATGATATGCTAAAATAATTATCTTAAATAAAATTAAATATTATTTTTTTATATTTTCAAACTTTTTTTAATCTAATTTTCCATCCTATGGAAGATGAAAACATCAATCTTGCATATGTTTGTACTTTGACAACTACAAAGTGATGTGTTTCTTTTTTATTCACCTACTCAAAATACTAGTTATTATAATGGATTCAATAAATATAAATTATATTAATTAAATAAATATGATTATAAAAATATATGATAATGCTTTCCATCTTATCCTTCCATCCATTGAAAAATTATATCATCTCTCATGCGTATCCATGAAGTGGTGTGATTAATTTTTCATGTCCATCTTTCAAAAATAGATTTAAAATTGTATTTAATTTATAAAAATGATAATTATTTCATGATTAATATTATAGAGATTATTTAACCCTAAACCCCTTGACCCTAGTTAACATAACTATGTTGTTTTTTGATTATGAACTGAATGTCCTCAAACCATCTGACGTAAACTTAACTGATTTAGTAATTAAATAATTATTGGTAAAAAAAGAAATAAAAGGAATAATAATAATGTAATTAAGATGAAAAATGTTATTGATAAACTATAAAACTAAAATAATGTTATTATTTTGGAGTTAGAGAATGTACGAAATTTTTTGGGAATCAAGGAAAGGGATTTTCCATTAAAACCTTATTTTAAAGTTTTTCTTTCAAAATATTTCTCCTCCATGTTCATATGTATTAAATGTTTCAATATATTTCTCATTTATTCTTAAAAAAAATTTAACAAAAATTTTAAACCAATTTTTATTTTCTTTATAAATTCATAAAAATAATATTTTCAAATGTTTTATATATGACTCGCTTTTGAATTTTTAAAAAAATATGAAAATAATGTTCTCATATAACATATACAGGAAGAATATATTTTCTGCTTTCATAAAATTTATTTTCATTGAATGTTACTTTATATGTTTCTATATATATTTTCCATGAATAACATTTCCCCAACTTATTTGATAATTTAACTTAAAAGTTTTTCAAAAGAAAAGGATATTTTTTTATGTTTCCAAAGAAAGGTTTTAATGTTATTTTAAAGATATTTTTTTCTATGCCAACATAATTTAATGTTTATTATGATTTACTAGGTATATAATCTAACAATACAATCAAAATTATTTCTCAATATTTCTTTGGTCACTTTTTTGGTATTTATTAACTTGTGAAAAATTAAACATTTCATATTATAGTTTTTTGAAATGAATATTTATGTTGATTATATATTATATTGTTATTTATTTGTTTAATATAAAGAATGAATTGGAATTTTTAAGTGATAGGTGGTGTGAAGTTATAGATATCCCATTGATACATTGGTAGGTCTCATGAGTAAAACTATCTTGAGTATTTGGTGTTTTCTCATCAAATTATTTATTTTGTATTATCATGAGGCCTTGAATGTATATTTAATATATCTTAGTATAAGGCCTAAATAGATTTTACTATCACGGTCCAAAATGAAATTTAGTTCATACCTAGCCATTATAGTAAAATTATCTTCATATGTGGATATTTTAACACCCCAAACTTCTACGGTACGCTTCTCTTTGAATAATGTGATAGCGTGTGTTGTACGCAACACCGAGTTCTAACACACCATAACCAATCAAACTAGTCGTTATGAATAGTAATACCTAATTTTTGAAATTATATATATTTTATTTTTTTTAAAATGGACTTCATTTTTGGATTCGGAATATCGAATTTAGACTAAGGTGAAATTTTGGTACTTTTTGGATAACTTTAATATTTTGATGAATAGTGAAAATTACTAAATTTTAATTAAAAACAACTTTTTTAATCAAAATAATTAATAGTGATAAATTATGAATTTGAGTGGTTTTAAAGTATATTTAGAATATATTCTTACCATTTAATATAATTTTGTCCTTTGGACATAATTTTACAATTAAACCGGACATAAACAAGTGCCAATATTTTGATAGTTATTATCTCTTAAAAACACGCTTTTTGTTTTAACAACGGGAATTAATTTTAAATTAATTTCTGCCACTTCTGTGTTTTGAATTTTGAAAAATGGATTCCATATTTGGAATCAGTATGTTCAAATTGTTTAAATAGGTAACTTTTATTTTTAGACATTTTGAATAATTACTTCGGTAAATATTTTATTTACCATGGTTAAGGGTAAATCCGGTAAATAAGGGTTAAAAAATAATATTATAATAATACAAAATTAACCTAAAACGTGTCCTAACCTTATTTGTTGATACATGCTCGACCATAGACATCTTTTGGTTGATTTGGGGACCCCATGGTGCCACTTGTAGGTGATAGGGACACTTAATTTTAATTAAGTTAAAATGAATACAAAAATGACACAAGCATATATCTTTTAGAAACTTTTTTTTTACATAGGGTTATATATATTGGATTTTAGACTATAAATATTCATTAGAAAGATAAAACGATTTCCTACATAATGATATTTTATTTATAATATTTATACATTAAATAATTTAATGTATTTATGACACAATGATGATTCAGTAGTTACCTAATTAATGAAGAATTAGAATAATTGATATTATAAATACCCAACTAAATATAATTTGAGACTTTTTCTGAACTACACTAATTTTCTAGGTTAATATGACATGCTAGGATTGATTTAATTAACTTTTTTTAAGTAATCATTCTGTTACGAGTTTCACAAAAATCAACTATTCAATAGTATCAAAATTGACATTAAAGAGTTTAAAAAAAATATATTATATTATTAATTTATATTAATTTCCTAAAAATATAAGGTTCGTCCAAGAGACTAATATTATGATAGGTTCATCATTAATGGACCACTTGGGGGTCTCTGGGATGTATATGGTATGTTTATGAACCATATAATATAAAAATACAAAGAGACATTGTAAAAGTGAAACTAATTAACTTAGAGTTAATACTTAAAGATAAGGTTAATATAAGTACCCAAACCAGTCTAAATTCTATTGGTTGAGTTGTTTTGGACCCATACCCAACTTAAAATTTAAATAATCAACTTTGGAGCCATTATAAACCGAATATTAATTTATTATAAATTAATATTTCTAGCTTTTCCAAAGGTTCCCCTCACCCCTCTTATAAAAGGGCACTCCTCCTTCTAATTTCATCACACCTTCAAAGCCTTTTGGTTCGGCCAAAATCTGCCCAAATACTCTCCCAACTTCCCTCACTACAACCTAGAGGCCTTAGTTTGATCATAAAGCCAACCTAAGGAGCCCTTTTGATCCAATCAAAAGGAAGAAACCGAAGAAGAGGTAATGATTTCACCACCCTTTTCCAAGTTCCATTCTTCTTCCACTTCTTCTTCCTTTGTTGTTACCATTCTAAAATAATAAATCCAGTATCTTATATATACTGTGATGTTATTATAAATATGGTACAATCATATTCAGTATTCTATATACCCTTTGAATAACATGTCACCATACGTGCGTACGTACGGCTTACCGTCTCCACGTCGTGGTGTAATTGTTATTCAATATATTATTATTTGGATGGGTATAATAATGATGTGTAACTAATGTAAATAATAAATATAACATGTTAATGATTCTGTATATATGATATACCATACATTTATATATTATTTTAATATCAAAATAATGATATCGTCGCTCGTGCGTACGTACGGACTACCGTCTCCACGAACGCGTTGAGATTCATTCTCCATCGTATCCATTCAAGTATAATTATCATTTGATGATTTAAAAATGATGTTTAAGGACTTGATATCATTATGTATATGAATAATATACAACCTATCCTTTACAAACCTGGCTTACGTAACAAAACATATAAAAGAAAACGAGTAAGTTAACACCCGAAAGAACGATAATACTAAGATATTATTAACAAAGAAATGTTAAAAGATCATATATGATATCATATGAATGCATATGATTCTTGTATAATTTAATAAAAATTATTTCACTATTATACAGGAGGTTAACCTACCCCAACCAAGGAAAAGTACAAGGTAAGGGTTATTTCACAATCTCTTCATTATCCGAGGTTGTTTATACGTAATAATCTACTGGGATCTCTTTATCATCCACATCCATGTTTCTTAAAAATGTATTTCAAAACATTTTTACTATTTACTAGACAATGGGTTAAATACATTTATACCCATATGTGTTTTGAAAGGAATCTTTCCGTCATTTTCTAAACAAGGCACTTTTACCCTTTTCGACAAATTTAAGGCAAGAATGTTTTTTTACTTATACGGCGGGTGCGGCTATTTACCACCGTTATAAAATCATCAAAGTTTTCCTTACAAGCTTATAAGAATATTTTCAAAGTCAATGTTTTATTTTATATGGCTCTTAAATGATTTAAAAAAAAAGAGATATTTCTCTCAAATATATGAAAATTCCAGTGCAAATGTATATGTATTTAACGCAAGCTTAAAAATGTTTTCAGAAAACCTGACTCTCGAGTTTGGTAGACAGGAAGGGATTGGGAGTGGACCCATCATGGACTGTAATTAGTCGAGCAGTCTCAGAAATAGTTATTTTGTTTTCAAAATCTTGCATAATATTTTTAGAAAAACACTGGAGTGTATTTTAGCAATTTTAAACGTAAGTATCTTAAAAAAATTGCATCGGTAGGTCTCATGAGACAAACTAGTGTCCTGGCACAAGGCCTTGGCAAAATCTTATTTGTAGTCTTGGAACGAGGCCTTGGCTATGTGGTTATGATAGTCTGGCATTATGAATTCCATCATTATGAAAGTGGTTATTGATATTGCATGTGATTATTCGATTAGTAGAATATCCATGTGAATAAGTAAATGGCATTATTTCATTTTACTTTTTCCATAATATGTTGAAGTTCAAGTTTAAAAGGATTTTGTTTTAATAATGCATTGTCTTAAATGTTTTTGATTATTTTTTAAAGTTGCCGCTATATTGTTATCCTTACTGGGCATTTGAGCTCACCCCTTTTCTATGTTTTATTTTTTCTCAGGATGTGAAGAAGTAAGTTATGAATGACCTACAGAGATTTTATGTGGGGATATGAGTTTGTAATATGGAGACTATGTTGTTTTAGTAGTTTTTCACTTTATGATGTAATGTAAAACTTAATGAATATATCTAGTTATTCCAAGGATACTAAACCAATTGGTCTTTCGAGATTTGATCTTTCTTGTGATCATGCCAATGTTATGTAATAATGCACCGACTCTGGGTAACTGGGGTCGGGGCGTTACAGTTTGTATCAGAGGAAGTTTAGTACAATCCTTGGAAGCTAGATTTAGATAAACTCTGATTAGAGCACGTAGACCTAAGATGAACTTTGAGGATTAGTATAGAAGAACTTCCTAGAATTTTGGTATTGTAGAGATTTTGTGTGTTTTCCGAGCAATACATCCCTGTCTAGATATGAGCAGGTAGAGGAGGCTCTGGCACAGATGTACCTAGGGGTAAAACCCGAAAACACCGCTTTGAGCTAGACTCGAATGGGAACGGGTGCACGAAAACGGGCATTGCTACACTCTTGGTTACGACACTCCTAGGGGATATACTTAGGATAACTCTCATTTTCTTTACAAATCATTATGAAGGGTTTATGAGTATATACTTCCTCAAAGAAAACATTCTTATGATTATGGATTATATCCATAAATAGTTCAATTTATGTTAAGTGTTTTATAAGTATGGGATTATGTATTTTGATTTATAAACTAATCTAGTTTATTCCATTGTTTAGAAATGGTGCCTAGTGTAAGAAATGGAAACCGTATCAATGCAAACACTCCATGTAGGGATTTCCCTCCTGCTCAAGATAATTATAGTGGAGCTGGTGATGCAACTGGTGCCGATCATCTAATCACTATACTGGGACAACTTACTCAGGTTATGAATAATAACCTTACCCATATGGAGCACCCTGATCCACAGCGCGGAGGATCAATGTTAGATCGATTCATGAGTCAACAACCACCAACGTTCAATGGGAGTACAAATCCCTTAGTAGCTGAGCAATTGATAAATTCCCTAGAGAAAATATTTCAGGCTTTGGGGAGCAGTGAAAGGGAAAAAGTTATCATGGCAGTTTACCGCCTCACTGGAGATGCTGATCAATGGTGGTCATTGATTCAAAACACGAAGGAAGATGATGAAGTATCAAATATGGAATGGAGGGAGTTCAAAGATCTGTTTTTAGAAAAATACTTTCCTCGTGACCATCGAGCAGATATGGAAAGGCAATTTCTGAGTCTGAGACAGAAGGAGGATGAGAATGTCGCAAAGTATGAGGCTATCTTTACAAGGTTAGCAAGGTATGCTGGAGATTATATACGTAACCCAAGAAGTAATATTGATCATTTCTTTGATGGGTTAAAACCATTTCTCCATCGAGCATTAGTCTCACAATCCTTTTCATCGTACGAAGACATTGTCTCATGTGCTATCAAGACCGAAAAGGAATTCTCTAGGTCTTATGACTTTAAAGCAAAGCAAGAGAAGAAGAGGCCTGCTGATCAATCTGGGAATGGAAATAAGGGGAAGAAGGGAAAGGTTGAATATCCATCCTGTGGTAAATATGGGAAGAAAAACCCTGTTACTTGCTTGAAGGGAATGAGAGTCTGTTACAAGTGTGGTGAAAAAGGCCACGAAGCTCGTGATTGCAAAGGGAAGAAGGAAGCTACCAATGTTCAGTGCTACAATTGCAGGGAGATGGGACATTATGCAAATGAATGTCCTAAATGTCAGGAGAACTTACCTCAGAAAAGGATAAGGGATCAAGGCCAAGCTTATGCTATCACTACTGCTGAGGTAGAAGCTCCGAAAGATGTGGTGGCAGGTAATTTAATGGTTTCCTCAAGTTTAGCAAATGCATTTTTTGATTCTAGATCATCGCATTGTTTCATATCATCCGAGTTTTCTAAGAAAATTAGATATTTCCAATTTGATTTAACAAGGGAGTTGTCAGTTAAAACTCCTAAGGGAAGTATCATTGCAACAAAGTTTTATGAATCAGTCCCCATTAGAGCACATAAATGTTCTTTATCTGCTGATCTCATAGTCATACCTATGATTGAGTTTGATATAATCCTCGGTATGGACTGGATTTCGGACTATGATGCGAAGATTTATTGTAAGAATAAAGAGGTTATGATTCTTGATGATAATGATAAGGAACACCTTATCTTTAGAGCAGAATCTTCACCACCTAATTCTTATTTAGATCCACCCCCAATAGCTCAACTAAATTCAATTATTGGGGAGGAAGAGAATGAAATAACTGTGGGCGAGGAAAGGAATGTTCAAATAGAGTATTCACCTGTTGTGAATGAATTTGTAGATGTATTTCCAGAAGATTTACCTGGACATCCTCCAGAACAAGAAGTTGAGTTTTCCATTGATTTAATTCCTGGATCAAGGCCAATATTGAAGACCCCTTATAGAATGGCCACTGTAGAGTTAGTCAAACTAAAGAAAAAACTAGTGGAATTGAGTAATAAAGGATTTATTCACCCTAGTGTTTCTCCATGGGGAGCCTCTGTTCTTTTTGTTAAAAATAAAGATGGATCTATGAGGTTATGTATCGACTACAGGGAGATCAATTCTATAACGATAAAGAACAAGTATCCCCTACCTCTAATTGATGATTTATTTGACCAACTGCATGGAGCTCAATACTTTTCAAAGATTGACCTTCGATCAGGATACCATCAGTTGTGTGTGAAGAAGGAATACATTCTGAAGACAGCATTTTGAACCAGGTACGGGCATTACGAGTTTACTGTAATGCCTTTTAGATTGACTAATGCACCCTCTGTATTCATGGATCTGATGAATAGAGTTTTCAAGGAGTATCTCAATGAATTTGTGGTGGTATTTATTAATTATATCTTGGTATACTCCAAAACCTACGAAGAGCATGAAAATCACTTGGGCATTATCTTGAAGACTCTGAGGAGGCATGAATTATATGGGAAGTTTAGCAAGTGTGAATTCTGGCTTCAAAAGATTTCTTTTCTGGGCCATATTTTCTCTAAAGATGGAATCTCTGTTGATCGTTCTAAGACCAAGGCAATCCAAGAATGGCCAGCTCCTACGAGTATAACTGAGGTATGCAGTTTTATTGGTTTGGCAGGTTATTATCGATGTTTCATCCAGAATTTTTCCCGATTGGCTAACCCATTAACGAAGCTCACACGTAAAGGGGTTAAATTTGTTTGGACAAAAGAGTGTGAAGAATGTTTCGAAGAACTGAAGAGAAGATTAGTCAATGCTCCTATATTGACTCTACCATCGGGGAATGATGGGTTCGTTATTTATAGGGATGCATCAAATAAAGGACTTGGTTGTGTCCTTATGCAGAATGATAGAGCTATTTCCTATGCATCACGACAGTTGAAAATTCTTGAACAAAACTATCCTAGTCATGATCTCGAGTTAGCAGCTATGATATTTGCTTTGAAGATATGGAGACACTACCTCTATGGTGAAAAATGTGAGATTTATACTAATCACAAGAGTTTGAAGTATATTTTCTCACAAAAGAACTCAACATGAGGTTTAGGAGATGTCTTGAATTACTCAAGGATTATGATTGCACGATACACTACCACCTGGGGAAGGCAAACATGGTGGTAGATGCTTTGAGCAGAAAAGACCATGGAGTTTTGAACAATATGAGAATTGAAAGGGATCCAATTTTCATGGATCTAGTGAATATGGACATGGGAATAACTAGGGAAGGCGAAACATCAATTCTTTTTCAAATGGTTGCCAAACAATATTTACTAGAAATAATTAAGAGTTCTCAGACCGATGATGAAGAATTTCAAAAGAAGATTAAAGCTGTGAATGATGGGAGACTGAGAGACTTTGTGTATGAAGATGGAATTTTGAAATTTGGGAAGAGACTTTGTGTCCCCGATATACCTAATCTAAAAATGGAATTGGTGGATGATGCTCATAGTTCAAATTTCTCTATACACCCTGGGAGCACCAAAATGTATAGAGATTTGAAGGAACATTTTTGGTGGGACAACATGAAGAGGGAGATTGCTGATTTTGTGTCAAGATGTATGGTTTGTCAACATGTGAAAGCTGGAAGGCAACAGCCTGGAGGAGTCATGAAACCTCTTCCCATACCTGAGTGGAAATGGGACAATATTATGATGGACTTTGTCATGGGGCTACCAAAGACTCCCAAAAGGAACGATGCATTATGGGTTTTTGTTGATCGTCTTACCAAGTCCACACATTTTCTTGCTATAAGAGAAGATCTACCCCTGGAACGTCTAGCAAGACTATATATTAATGAAGTTTTGAGACTTCATGGAGTACCCCTATCGATTGTTTATGATCGTGATCCCCGTTTTACTTCAAGATTCTGGATAAGTCTTCCGAAATCCCTGGATATTGAACATCATTTTTGCACTGCATACCACCCTCAGAGAGACGGACAATCAGAATGGACTATTCAAACCTTAGAAGACATGTTGAGATCTTTCCCACTTGACTTTCAGGGTATGTGGGATCAATATTTACCTCTGGTAGAATTTTCCTATAACAATAGCTTCCATTCGAGTATTCAGATGGAACCATATGAAGCGTTATACGGAAAGAGATGTCGTACACCAACCTGTTGGGATGACGTTGGTGAAAGAAAACTTATAGGCCCAGAACTAGTAGAGGAAATGATGGAAAAGGTGAAGGTAATCCAAAATTACATCAAAGCAGCTCAAAGTAGGTAGAAGAGATATGCCGATAATCGAAAGAAGGATTTGGAATTTCAAGTCGGTGATCATGTTTTTCTGAAGGTATCTCCATGGAAGGGAGTCATAGGTTTTGGTAAGAAAGGTAAATTGATTCCCAGGTACATCGGACCTTTCGAAATTCCAGAATGAATTGGGGTTGTAGCTTAACGATTGGCAATGCCGCCAAGTCTCTCCAAAGTTCACGATGTGTTCCACGTATCTCTGTTGAGGAAATACATGCCTTAACCAACGCATGTACTCACCTATGAAGAATTAGAACTGAACCCGATCTGTCTTATTGTGAAGAGACCATCAGGATTCTTGATATGAGAGAACAAGTACTGAGAAACCGGACGACGTGTCTGGTAAAAGTCTTGTGGAGAAACCATAAGATGGAATAGGCAACGTGGGAACCCGAGGAACTTATGATGAAGAACCACCTGAGTCTTTTCATGTGATAAGTATTATAGAAATTTCGAGGACGAAATTATTTGAAGGAGGGGAGAATGTAACACCCCAAGCTTTTATGGTACGCTTCTCTTTGAATAATGTGATAGCGTGTGTTGTACGCAACACCGAGTTTTAACACACCATAACCAATCAAACTAGCCATTATGAGTAGTAATACCTAATTTTTGAAATTATATATATTTTATTTTTTAAAATGGACTTTATTTTTGGATTCGGAATATCAAATTTAGCCTAAGGTGAAATTTTAGTACTTTTTGGATAACTTTAATAATTTCATGAATAGTGAAAATTACTAAATTTTAATTAAAAACAACTTTTTTAATCAAAATAACTAATAGTGATAAATTATGAATTTGAGTGGTTTTAAAGTATATTTAGAATATATTTTTACCATTTAATATAATTTTGGTCATTGGACATAATTTTACAATTAAACCGGACATAAACAAGTGCCAATCTTTTGATAGTTATTATCTATTAAAAACACGCTTTTTGTTTTAACAACAGGAATTAATTTTAAATTAATTTCTTCCACTTCTATGTTTTGAATTTTGAAAAATGGATTCCATATTTGGAATCAGGATGTTCAAATTGTGTAAATAGGTAACTTTTATTTTTAGACATTTTGAATAATTACTTCGGTAAATATTTTATTTACCATGGTTAAGGGTAAATCTGGTAAATAAGGGTTAACAAATAATATTATAATAATACCAAATTACCCTAAAACGTGTCCTAAACTTATGTTTTGATACATGTTCGACCATAGACATATTTAGGTCGATTTAGGGACCCCATGGTGCCACTTGTAGGTGATAGGGACACTTAAGTTTAATTAAGTTAAAATGAATACAAAAATGACACAAGCATATATATTTTAGAAAAACAATTTTTACATAGGGTTATATATGTTGGTTTTCGACTATAAATATTATTTAGAAAGATAAAACGATTTACTACATAATGATATTTTATTTATAATTTTTAGAGATTAAATAATGTAATGTATTTATGACACAATAATGATCCAGTAATTACCTAATTAATGAAAAATTAGAATAATTGATATTATAAATATCCAAATAAATATAATTTGAGACTTTTTCTGAACTAAAATAATTTTATAGGTTAATATGACATGTTAGGATTGTTTTAATTAACTTTTTTTGAAGTAATCATTCTGTTATGAGTTTCACAAAAATCAACTATTGAATAGTGTCAAAATTGACATTAAAGAGTTTTTAAAACAAATATTATATTATTAATTAATATTAAATTCCTAAAAATCTATGTTTCGGCCAAGAGACTTAAATTATGATAGGTGCATCATTAATGGACCACTTGGGGGTCGCTTGTATGTATATGGTAAGTTTATTAACCATATAATATAAAAATACAAAGAGACATTGTAAAAGTGAAACTAATTAACTTAGAGTTAATACTTAAAGATAAGGTTAATATAAGTACCCAAACCTGTATAAATTCTATTGGTTGAGTTGTTTTCGACCCATCCCCACCTTAACATTTAAATAATAAACTTTGGATCCATTATAAACCGAATATGAATTAGTTATAAATTAATATTTCTAGCTTTTCCAAAGGTGCCCCTCACCCCTCTTATAAAAGGGAATTCCTCCTTCTCATTTATTAACACCTTCAAAGCCTTTTGGTTCACCCAAAATCTGCCCACATACTCTCCCACCTTCCCTCACTATAACCCAGAGGCCTTATTTTGATCAGAAATACAACCTATGGAGCCCTTTTGATCCAATCAAAAGGAAGAAACCGAAGAAGAGGTAATGATTTCACCACCCTTTTCCAAGTTCCTTTCTTCTTCCACTTCTTCTTCCTTTGTTGTTACCATTCTAAAATAATAACTCAAGTATAATATATATACTGTGATGTTATTATAAATATGGTACAACCATATTCAGTATTCTATCCACCCTTTGAATAACATGTCACCATACGTGCGTACGTACGACTTGCCGTCTCCACGTCGTGGTGTAATTTTTATTCAATATATTATTATTTGGATGGGTATAATAATGATGTGTAAATATTGTAAATAATAAATATAACATGTTAATGATTCTGTATATATTATATACCATCCATTTATATATTATTTTAATATCAAAAGAATGATATCGTCGCTCGTGTGTACGTACGGACTATCGTCTCCACGAACGCGATGAGATTCATTATACATCGTATCCATTCAAGTATAATTATCATTTGATGATTTAAAAATTTTGTTTAAGGACTTGATATCATTCTGGATATGAATAATATACAACCTATCCTTTAGAAACATGGCTTACGTAACAAAACATATAAAATAAAATAAGTAAGTTAACACCCGAAAGAACGATAATACTAAGATATTATTAACAAAGCAATGTTAAAAGATCATATATGATATCATATGAATGTATATGATTCTTGTATAATTTAATAACAATTATTTCACTATTATACAGGAGGTTAACCTACCCCAACCAAGGAAAAGTACAAGGTAAGGGTTATTTCACAATCTCTTCATTATCCGAGGTTGTTTATACGTAATAATCTACTGGGATCTCTTTATTATCCACATCCATGTTTCTTAAAAATGTATTTCAAAACATTTTTTCTATTTACTTGATAATGGGTTAAAGTCTTTTATACCCATATGTTTTTTGAAATGAATCTTTCCGTCATTTTCTAAACAAGGCACTTTTACCCTTTTCGACAAATTTAAGGCAAGAATGTTTTTTTACTTATACGGCGGGTGCGGCTATTTACCACCGTTATAAAATCATCAAAGTTTTCCTTACAAGCTTATAAGAATATTTTCAAATTCAATGTTTTATTTTATATGGCTCTTAAATGATTTAAAAAAAAAGAGATATTTCTCTCAAATATATGAAAATTCCAGTGCAAATGTATATGTATTTAACGCAAGCTTAAAAATGTTTTCAGAAAACCTGACTCTCGAGTTTGGTAGACAGGAAGGGATTGGGAGTGGACCCATCATGGACTGTAATTAGTCGAGCAGTCTCAGAAATAGTTATTTTGTTTTCAAAATCTTGCATAATATTTTTAGAAAAACACTGGAGTGTATTTTAGCAATTTTAAACGTAAGTATCTTAAAAAAATTGCATCGGTAGGTCTCATGAGACAAACTAGTGTCCTGGCACAAGGCCTTGGCAAAATCTTATTTGTAGTCTTGGAACGAGGCCTTGAGGGTCGCCCCTTTGCGGGTCAGGCCGCCCTTGCGAGTGGACCCTTTTATAGGCTTGGCTGAGCCCTCTGTGGCCCAGCATAGACCGATTCGGGCTGGGTCGGTCTGATCGGGTTGGACCGAACCTGGGCTAACCGAGCTCAGAAACACTTAAAGAGCCATATCTTGAGAACCGGACGTCCGTTTAACGAACCATCTATGGATTTGGGATCCTTGGATTGAGACGGTCCCTTTTAAGTACTCCACTTGAGTTTCGGATAAAATTGTGGTATGGTCAGGATGGATCAAACCTAAATCCAACCAGGCCCTGGGTACTGAAATGCCAATAACGCATAAACTGGTCATCTGATTGACACGCCGTCTGTTGTGTTGGAACCCTTATGACATGACAGATCATTGGGTTACTTATTTGTGGAGCTCCCCACTGATTGAAATATGATGGATGGATTGAGGAGCTTCTCCCAAGCACACTATGTACGGAACCTGACGGTTGGCTGAGACCTGAATACTTCTTGACGACTGTGGATTTTTCAACTCTGTGTGACTCAACGACCTAGTGGGGAGCACCTCTATGTGAAGCGGTAGACCCATGGTGGGGAGCGCCTCTAGGTGACATGACAAACCCACAGTACTCTAAAGGAGGAGTACCTCAGCAGGCCACGGTGTGGACCATCTCCGTGTGACGCGGTAGACCCATAGTACTCTACAGGATGAGTAACTCAGCAGGCCATGGTGGGGAGCACCTCTGTGTGACGCGGTGGACCCACAATACTCGAAAGGAGGAGTACCTCATTAGGACACTGTGGAGAGTGCTTTTGCGTGACATAGAAGACCCACTATACTCGATAGGAGGAGTACCTCAGCAGTCCAAGGTTAGTGGGAAGTGCCTATATGTGACGCGGAAGACCCACTATACTTGATAGAGGAGGAGTTCTCCAGCAGACAACGTGTTTGATGTTTTTGACTGACGATTCTATAGTTACTACCCTAGAATATGCCTGGTGTGAGATGAGTTCTTTACCTTCATGGTGATATCTTTCTGGTGATACTTGTGTGGTACTTTTACCTTTGTAGTTTCATCTTTGTGATATTCTTCCCTTATTTATGAGACATGTATATCTTGATAGCTTAAGTATATGTATGGGAATATACCTAAGTAGACTTGTTGAATGCTTCTTGCATTGTGATTGAGGTATTGCTTTGTGGTATTTCCTTTGAGGAACTCTGGGAGACCTTCGGGGGTCTCGGGGTCCCTACTGGGTATTGTTATACTCACACCTGCACAGGTTTCACCTGCACCTTAATGTGTCTTGTGAAGACGATGAGCAACCGGGCTGAGGTTTGAGGGATCTAGGACTAGACGGTACTCAAAGGCGGACCATTTGGCATGACATGACATGAGGAATACTGATCATGAGTTATACCTACCCTTCATGAAGGATCCATGGTGGACGATCCAAGAGATAATTTTCACCTTTTAATTGTTTTTGTACTTTTCAGTTGTACTTATACTTTTCCAGTTGGCCTTGTATTCTAGCCCCATTTACTTTTAGTACTCTTTTACTACATCAGTTTAGTTCACAATTTCTTTTTTTTTGGCATTCTTCTCTGTGATTTTGTATCGGTTTAAAGGAAATGTCTTCCCATTTTAGGGATACGCTATTCCAGTGCTAGTCGCCAGCCCCTTACCTATGGGAGGCGGGCTTGGGGTAGTCACGACATGGGCCCCGAGGGATGGGTTGTGACAAAGTGGTATCAAATGGAGGTTTGGTTCTACTGAATAACTAGGACTCTGATCTTTTCTGTGTGGAAATCGTTTTAAGTGTTATGAGTGTGGTTTTCAGTTTGGGGAATCCAGTGTTGGTGCGGTGACCGACGTATCCATACACTAGGACCCTGAATTCTGATTTCTGACTCAGTGTATGAAAACACTGATTGTGTGTGTTTTTAAAAAGTTTTTCTTATGATTTATTTGAGTCAGCTCACCAGGTATAACTTATTGACCATGGAAAACCTATTCTTTATCAGGATTCCACCGTGTAGACAGCCAGCTAGGATTCGCAAGTGAATACACGATGAAGGTCCACCGAGCGACAAGCCTCCGGTGCAGGGACCTCTTACTGTGTTGGCACCTTCGGGTGGTGTACCAGCAGCACCACCACCTGTTGGGAAGTAGTTAACACTATTCTCACTGGCAGACAGTGCACGTCAGTTGAGCACATTGCATGAGTTCCAGTGGAAGGGGCCTCCAAGGTTTCTAGGCGAGGCAGATTCCTAGGAAGCTGAGGATTGGCTGGAGGCCATGTCTAGAGTTTTCTGCCTATTTGAGACACCAGTAGAGTATATAGTGATCCTAGATACTGGATTTTTCTTGTATGTGACCCTGAGGATGGTTTTCAGGGTATTGGGGCTTCACTACTTGGACCGTTGCCTGAGATGGTACCTTCTGGTAGTGTGCTAGCTATAACATTGCCCGTTGGTCAGCAGTTACAATCAGCAGTACTATTAGAGTACACATATAGGCTTAGTGCCTTACATGTGTTTTAGCATCAGATACCCCTTAGGTTATGAGGCGATCCAGACTCACAAGCATCTAAGGACGGGCTTGAGGAGGTGGTTGAGTGTCCATCTAGCCAGGGCACCATTTGATCAGACGGTGGTCATGGTAGAGAGCCGTCTACATGGCTCAGCAGGACAATGGCAGGGTTTAGATTACCCTTATCTTATGAAGAGGTGACTTTTTTTGTGGTCAATCTTGAGAAACTTCATTAGATATGGGGGTCTCTTACCATAAAGAGCTAAGGGATGTGAGCTCCCTAGAGCTTCTACAACTTCAGCAGGACGACATGTCAGTATCTGAGTATTCATCAAGGCGTACTGACTATTCCAGGTACTAGATTAATATAGTAAGGTCAATGCATCAGGGATCGGACCTCTGAGTGCGTTGTGTTTATGAACATCCTAGCCGGCACTATTCCTCTATGCATTCCTACTTATGTTTGGGTGCTAGAGATAATATATGTGGTTGAATGTTCTTTGGTTGAGCGGATTCAACTAGTGAATGTTAATAGTGGGAAAGAAGGAAACTGATGCCAGTCTCAAAGACTTGGGCGTGTAAAATATTTCTAGAAGAGTAAGTGATATGGACAAATGAATATTCAGGGCTTCAGATGTGGAAGTGGAGCTAGGAGAGTAGCATGAGGTGGTATAAATTTCGACATGTTACAACCACCACCTCAATGTGGTCACCAATAGGCTCAGGGAGCTCGAGGACAGGGGATGGGAGTAGCTGCATGCTGTCATGGAGTGTGACCCAAGGGCTCCGGGAATGATTTGAGGTATGGTCTATGTATACTACTAGATGCCGTATTAATAGAAATAGGTACCAATAATTCTTTATTACCATGAATCTGGTTCAAGAACTCGAGTTTCTGGTTAAACCGAAGACTTTACCCTTACGTATGGAGACACCTTTGGGAGGAGAGTCGATAATCACACTTATACCAATGGTGTGATCTGACCCTTGAGGCAAGAGTTTTGGTTGGAACCTCTTGGTGGTCGTGTCATGGCCTTATGAAGTTAGTTTGGGTATGGACTGGGCATCAATAGTTCATACATAGATTGACTATATTTGGCAAAAAAGTTTGTGGTTTATCTACAACATTGGACTGGGGTTTTCCTTGGTCAGCAAAAAATGTAACACATGAAGCACATGATAAACTCATGAAAAGGTGGGTGCAACCAATTACTCTTGAGTCATCCAGCCTTACCCTCATGGCAGCAGTAGTTTTGAGTTTTGAGTTCCCAACAGTAATGGAAGTGTGTGGGGGACATCATTTCAAAATATGTTTCTAGGATTAACTCCTCCAAGGGAAAGAGACTTCTGCATTGGCTGGGTACTACCAGATATTTGTACCTAACTTCTCTTGGGTAGTGAGACCCTTTTCTATTTGAAGAAGAAGGGGGAAGGATTTCCTATGGATGGAGACGTGTCATCAGAGCTTTCAAGAGCTGAGACAGTGATGATGGATAGAGTTCCTCCAGGACTATGACTTTTAGATAGTCTATACTCTTGGGAAGGGGAACATGGTGGCAGACACACTCAATAGGAGGTATGGTCTACTACTGTTGAGTGAGGCATCATAGCAGCTAGTCGCACTTTGGATATCCTTTGTGGATAATGATGGAGCATCTTACCTTCAGTCTATGACTGTCACTCCCCCAATTCCTCAACGAACTTGGGAGACAGAGCTTGGGATGTTGACTGCGAAACCCGACGTGCTCAGATATCCTTAGCACGGTCTCTTGAAAGCTTTTTTGAAGATGGGGAGAACGTCATCCTCTTCAGAGGATGCTCAATGGTGCCAATTATGCTTGAGGATGAGGAGTTGAGGGAGATCCATACATCCACTTTAACGGTACATCATGGAGTGGAAAAGATGTACCATGACCACCAGTGTCCATACTAGTGGTCTGGGATGAGGGAAGCAGTGGAAGAGTTTATATCACAATGCCTCACTTGTCAGAAAGTGAAGACTGCACAGAGCCGGTAGAAGTATTATACTGATATGAGACAGAGATCCTTGGAGTTCGAGGAGGGAGACCATGTCTTCCTATGGGTCTCACCCTGACCAAGATTGTGAGGTTTTGTTGAGGTGGAAAGTAATCACTAAGGTTTATCAGACCATTTCAGATACTTTGGAGGATATGTGAGGTGGCATACCTTTTGGAACTTCCTCCATAGTTGGAGAGGGTGCATGATGTCTTCCAACTAACCCAACTAAGGAGATACGTGCACGACCCATTTCAAGTTATCGACAAGGGAGAGTTGAACTTTGACAATGGGGTGACATTTATAGAGTTCCAGGTGGAGATAGAGGATCGACAGGAGCGAGTCCTTCTTGGATGGTCAATCCCTCTGGTGCAATTTCAGTGGAAGCATGGGAACCTCCAGGAGAGAACATGGGAGTTGGAGGCTCAGATTCGTGCTCAGTACCACCCATTGGTTTTATTTTCCTTTTTTTTGGATTTTGAGGAAATAAAAACTTAAGGGTGGGAGAATGTAATTTCCTGAAATTTCTGTATAATTTTGTTTAATAATATAGATTTATTTAGAGACTCTCAAATCAGATAACGAGTGATTCTGAGGCTCAGAGTTCTTGGAATGATCCGTCGAAGTTTTGTTAATCTTTAGTTAGTGTGTGTAAGGATTTTTCCTGAAAAAGTGGAATAAATCATAAATGTTTCCCTGGATGAGAAATCCAAGGGAACCATTCCATTTAGGATGGAGGGTTTACCCTAGGCGCGACTAAATTTTAGTCAGCGCATACCCACTTTGAGAAATCCCAAAAATGGCCTAACCGTAAATAAAATAATTATATAAAGTTATTTTATTTTTCAAATGCTTATAACTCATGAACGATAACTCAGATTACAAAATATGATACCACTTCTGATCTCCTGAGGGTATGATATCTTTAGGCAGATACTAACATTGGTCAACGTGGTCCACCAATGAAAATTAGTTTTTGGTCGTAAATAAAATAATTAAGTGACAATTATTTTATTTTAAAACCCATAAATTTTAAATGGTAACTCAGATTGAAAATCCAAGAGTATCATTGGGTTTGTTAGGGTGTGTTATCCTTAGGTGGAGCCTAACCTCGACTGGGGCAGGTCTTGGGTGAACGTTAAAAATTTATTGAACTTTTAATAGGGTACATTCAGTAAATGCACGAGTGGCATTTTCTAACTTTTGAACCGGTGCTCGGATTAAAAATCTAAGGACACCGTTGAATCTGTAGTGCCAAGAATATCTTAACGGAGACTTTACATTGACCATAGTAGTTCTGGAGAAAAATTTAATGTTTGTGACTTTTTAAAAGAAATGAGATGAAATAATTTTATTTTCTTTCATATCCTCCAACGGACAAGAGGTCTGTTCGTCCAGCGATGTGTCAAGCCAATAAATGGCTTGACCCGCCAAACCTAAGTAACGAAATCACTAAGGAAATAGGAAGGTTCCAAAAATATGAGCCCCCATTAATTCTCCACATATTTACTGACGCTCCCTTTATCCTATATATATGGAGATTGGGGTAAGGTATAGACACAGATTCTCCAAACAATGAAGTGCTAATGGAGAACCGCGATGCCAAACCCTTAGAGGATGAAGCCGATCCTAGAGGGAGGTGACAGGTGACACTGAACCATGAACCAGATGATGATGTATTAGAGGTATCATTGGAAGCATGTTATGGGAAGGAAGAACATCGACCCACCTTCAAGCGTAGCTGTTTCTCCGACGGTTCGAGGTAGGGGGTTTATTCATTTATGCATTTTAAATGATTTCCTATTCCCTGTTCTTGAATAATATGAAGAACACAGACCAACTGACTAAGGAGTTGATCCACGATTCATTTGTTTTTGTGGGAGGATGTTACGAGGTATCTTTGTAGGGTTTTGATTTTTGTTAATTCAATTGATTATTAAAATCTTGACCCCTCTCATGTTTTCGAGATAACGCGGAGGGCACGGGCCTAACGAACCCAGCCTGAACCCTCCGATATCTTTTCTAATCTAACACCTTCTATAGAAGACCACCGGGGTGGTGATACCCATGCACCGATGCACGCTACAACAGGAGTATGTGGCATAAGGCTATGCCGGTCATCGGAGTGGCCGAACGCGGAGGAGGTGTGGCGTACCACCGGTGAGCAGGAGGTTGTGGCTCATTAGCCACGACAAATGGAGGAGTCATCCGGCACGACGAACAGCTGTGGAAAGGGAGGCGGCTCGACCACTATGGCACCGGCAAATAGAAGTTTCCGACGAGGCCATCGTGGAGGCCGAACCCGCACCTCAGGCGGGTTCCGCGGAGACAGAGCGGTTCCCACACAGTGCAACCGCTGCACAAACAGAACGGACTACGGGCCGTTCGGGAGTTCGGGAGACTGGGGGTCAACCCCCCCCCCCCCCCCCTCATGCTGGATAGGGTGGACTAAATAGCGGGCCATGATCCCCCTCAGACCGGATCACATCCCACCTTAGGCCGGGCCAGACTCCCCCTCGGACCAGGCTGCGGCCCTATCGGGCCCCTGCCCTATCCGGCCACCACCTTTGTGGGCTGCCCTAGAAGGCTGCCCCCCATGGGTCGGGCCACCCCTGTAAGCCGATTTCACCACAGCCCAGCCCAGACCTGGTCTGGCGGGGTCGGTCCGACCGGGTCGGACCGGACCTAGGGCAACCTGGCCCAGAAATGATTAAAGGGCCATATCTTGATAACCGGACGTATGTTTGATGAACTGTATACAATGTTGGGATCCTTGGATCAGGGTGAACCTTTTGGAATACTCCACTTGAGTTTTGAAGAAATTTGGGGTACGACTGAGATGGATCAAACCTTAATCCAACTGGACCCTTGACACAGAAATGATAATAACGCACAAACCGAGCGTCTGATTGACGATCCGTCTATTGAATTGGAACCCTTATGATGTGAAATATCATAAGGTTACTTCTTAGTGGAGCTCCATGATGGTAGAAATACGATTTATTGCTTGAGGAGTGGTTCTCCCAAGCGCACTACATACGAAACACTACGGTTGGCTGAGACCTAAAGACTACTTGATGGCTACTGATTTTTCGACTTGGTGTGACTTGATGGCCCAGTGGGGAGTGCCTCTATGTGATGCGGCAGACCCACGGTGGATAGCCCCTCTGTGCAATGTAGCAAACCCACGGTACTCGATAGGAGGAGTACCTTAGTATGCCACAGTGGGGAGCACCTCTGTGTGATGCGACAGATCCACGATACTCGACAGGAGGAGTAACTGAGTAGGCCATGTTGGGGAGAGCATCTGTGTGACATGGCAGACCCATGGTACTCCATAGGAGGATAAACTCAACAGGCCATGGTGGGGAGCACCTCTATGTGACGCGGTAGACCCATGATACTCAATAGGAGGAGTACGTCAGTGACCACGTTGTCATGAAACATCAAATTGATTATGTTTTTAAGGTTGGTTTATAGTTTAGGGAAAACTGTAGGTCTTCTCTCAAGGAGCATTGGTGGTTTATAGTGTGTATTTTTAATAAAGATTACTAAAAGAGGGGGGTTATTTTGAAAACAGTTTTCAGAAAATAACTTAACTTAAAGAGTTTAATAGTTGATAGAAATCGGTGGAGGATTAAAAATTATTAGATAATGAGATAAATTAAAGTTGACTACACATCTTAGATAGTTCATTTTTTTGAAAATTTCACATGGTTTTGTTTAATTCTTTGGATGAGGGTTTTCATGATCTTGATTCCCCTCTTTCCTCTCAAAACGTTTCCCAAAGTACCAACCCTTGACACAACAATCGTGTTTCCAAGGTTTGAACTTCAAGAACGGATTAAAGGCTACCAAAGCATACTAATATCTTTTGTACGTGTGAGAGAAAGAGGATCCTTGTGTTGCCCAATTGGAACAACTCAAGTTTCCCAGTTGAAATTTCAACCCAATCGGTGTTGAAATGAAAAGCGGTTCACTTAATTAAACCCAATAAATGAACTCAGAGGAGAAAAATGTTTAGATAAGACATAAGTGAAATAATATAAACACAAATTACAAAAAACCAATAGAGTATCAAGTGTCGTAACTCCCTCCCAAGTATGTGTAGCTCCCTCGAAATGATCGTCCACCATTTAGCTCGCCATCGAGAGGAGGAGGAGGCTCGGGTGGAACTCCCTCTTCATCCTTGATTCCATTATAAGGTTAGGGGACTCCATAACTTCATGTATAAGGAGATTACTACTTTGGGTATCCAAAATACCAAATCTTTTCCTCCTGGCTGAACTTTCAAATGAGGAGCCCAAGGATCCATTTTATAGAAAAATGGGATGGTGGTTTTGAGCACCCAAAATTATTAAAACCATTGTCATAGGTGTTTCAACCATCAGACAACCTTATATATATTTTGAAAAAATAAAAAAGTCATAGCCCCACCTCTGGGCTATCACCACCGAATGTTTGGCACAATTTGGACACCTATAGCCCGAGATATGGACAGATCACAGTACACCCCTTTTGACTCTGTACAGATTTGGTGTTCTGGACAGATCAGGTCGGCAAGGCCATCAGAAGGATGAATGAGTCTTGGGTTTCTTAATATGAAATGTAGCCCAATTAATTTTGGACCTTACCACAAATGTCCAGCCCAATGGGATGCACAATCTAGTAGCAGTGTGCGGTTTATTACACTGGTGTGCTTGGATCATGTGTAGTTTGACCCATTTTTCTTAGACATCATCATGGGCCCTCCAAATCACCTTCACCTTCAATGAAATTTTCAAGACAAGTAACAAAATACTTTTTAATAGTGGTAAAAACAAAATAAATGATTCAAACATTGAATTCAATTTGTTATTATTTTTGGAATTTACAATAAAAATTCAGTTTAATACAATGATGTAAGGGTGAAACTGACACTGTGAATCATAGTACGATCACTCAGCAGTCCAAGGATAGTGGGAAACACCTCTGTGTGACGTGGCGGGCCTAATTTACTTGACAGAGGATGAATTCTCCATAAGCCAAGTTGTTTGAAGTTTATGACTAACGATTCTACGATTAATACCATAGAATATGCCTCGTGTGAGGTGAGTCCTTTACCTTTGTGGTGATATCTTTGTGGTGACACCTGTGTGGAACTTTTACCCTCTTATTGTTACCTTTGTGATATTCTTACATCATTTATGAGATGAGTATATCTTGATAAATAGGTATATGTATGGGAATATAACTAAGTGGAGTTGTTGGCTGCTTCTTACTTTCTGATTGAGGTTTTTCTTTGTGGTTATTCCATTGTGGAACTTTGGGAGACCTTTGGGGGTCTCGGGGTCCCTATTGGGTATTGTTATTCTCACATTAGATGCCTTAAATTGGTCTCTATATATATAAAGTGTCCAGTTATCTTCATTGAATCCAATAAATGATCCAAGGATGTATATGGGGTTTTAATCCAATGCAAGTCCAAATAATTTCTCATTGGTTCATATAACCCATTAGTTTTGTCATCCTTCACTGTCTAGTTACCAAAAAAAAGAAGTAGTCATGTATATACATGCTTCTTACTTGGTATAAGCCTCAATCGTATCCTTATTATTGATACTATCCATGTGTCCCATCAAAGATTAATAAATACAATGTGACTCTAATTAGGTGTAAGTCCCAACCCTTCCTCATTGGGTCATATCTCCCATGAGTTCATTATTCCATCCAGGTCTAGTTACTAAAAGGCAAGTGGTGGATGTATATATATGGGGATCCTACTATCTATAAACCCCAAACATGTTCTCTTTTTTTCTCTCATCTGTACCCCATCAATGATCCATAAAAATCATGGTTTGTAACATCCCGTTACTATTTAAGGTATTCATAAACCATCTTTTGTTAAATTATTATTGCGTTAAATGGGAAAAAATGATTTATCAGTGAAAAGTGTCATATTTTTTAAACTTATCGCAGAAAGGTAAAATGCCCAATAAATACTCTGGATTATTCAATTAAATATTTTCTGAGTTAAACACTGAGTAACTATGAGTTTTTGAGATCTTTAAAGACACGAAGAGGATGGAATAAAAATATTAAAAATATTATTTTTAGCAAGATAAATTTATTCAAAATAATTGAATAAATCCAAAACAGTCTATCGTGTGAGAAATTTGAGACCACCGTTATGTTCGAAATATGGTGTTTACCGTAGGAGGGGTATAACATTCAAAGGCGGAGGACTTTTGGATGCCTCGCTCATGAGATAAAGTTTTTAAATAATATTTAATATATTATTTAATAAAAATAATTAAATATCTCTGAAATGGTGTGTCTTATGGAAAATCTGAGACCACCGATGGGTCCGGAATTATAGGTTTACCCTAGATGAGGTATAATGCTTGTTAGCATCAGGAGTTTGGATGTCTCACTCACAAAAATAACACTTTTTATTTTAATTAATTATTTATTCCAATTTTTAATTAATAAATCATTAATATCACTCAAACAATTCATCTTTTGAAAAATCTAATACCACTATTGTGGATGGAACGATATTTTTATACTAGAAAGGGTGTAAATTTCCCGAGCAATGGGCATTTGATCACGTTGCTAAATATTTGATGTTTTTAACAATTACATTAATTGTACTCTCCATGTTCTCCATTTCTGTGTCACACCACCATTTCATATGCACGAGACCTTTCAAAAACTCCATTTATTGCCCTTTTTTTACCGTTTGAAAATTATAAACACCTTAAATGGATGAATCAATGACTCCTCGATCAATTATAGGTTAAATCATGGCTTTAATTAGCTGTTTCAAAATGATGGACAGTTTCATGGCTATGGGGTTTTAAAATACCCCAACTCCTTCAGTTCTTTAGTGTTGTTTGTTCTAGAAGAGTTTGGTAGGTTGCGGATCTCCCTTGCACACCTTAATCGAGTTCTAAACATAAAATTCAGATTGTTGATTCCTCCATCCACTGGTGTGTGCACCCCTACATGCTTTCTCGTTCTTCTTAGGTTTGTTTTCTTATTATTTTTTATTTATTTTTTGTCTTCCTCTTTTCTTATATGCATTATATAATAATAAAAAATAGGTACTTGAATAAAGGGAAAAAATCTATAATAATAATGGTAATATAAAATTTATCAAATGATAAATTTTATAATTATTGTTTAATGATATATATATATATATATATATATTAGTGTGTGTGTGTGTGTATTCACCTAGACATATTGAAAAACTAATTAAGAGTGCTTTTATTTAAAGTAACAGTATCAATGTATAATTTAAATGATAATTGTAAATGACCATCAAGAGATAATTACATCAAATTATCATAAGATAAATTGAAAACAAATGATAATTTATACATAATAATTATTTGAATATAATTAATCAATTTATTAAATGAATAATTATAAATTAATAATGTAAAATTATCTTAGAATAATTTGTAATATTTTATTAAAAGATATAATTATTCTTGAAGGAGAATAATGAAAGAACATACTTTGACCTAAATTATAAATTGGAATTTATCCATGAGAGAGAATGTATTATCACATGCAAAATTTTATTTCAAAATAATATAACTCAAATTTTTTTGAGGACCCCTTGACGAATGTCAACCATTGGTGTGTTGATGCTTATGATATTAAGGTTGTGAGGAGGTGTATTGAACCACATAGGGTGGTTTATCATTGCCGCTAAAATCAACGACTTTGAGGTAGGTGGTTCCATCCTGATTTACCAAAAAACGATTAACCATAAATTGTTTAATTTATTTCAATTTATTATTTAAATTGTTGAATTTAAATTGGAGTTCTAATAGAAACGTTTTCAATTAAATTGGTGAAATTGATTGTGTGAATGAATCATGAAATGATGGAGTTGGTTTTGAATGGATTTAAAACTTGTGAAGATGGATTAAAATGTTTTGATAAAAACCCATTGATTTAGTATTGAAAAGGAATTTTTTATTAAAACCCATTTTGGTTTTAAATGGAAAATTGGAATGGAAATGAAAGAACAAGATCCAATTGTATTTTTAATATTTCTTAAAATAAATTTCTCATCATTGATTATGTAAGAGAACATGAAAGCATTAGGTAATTAGTGAGTTATGTGGGAACACTCTACGGTATTACAACATTCTACAACATACATGTAGTGGGTCACATCCTTGACAGGTTGGTGACAAGTCTCCTTTGGCCAGTTTCATCGGGACGTGTGTATACACATTTTTCTGAGTTCACTTAGAGAGTGCGGACCCTATTTTCAGGAATATTATCGTACCTATTTTTTAGATGACCATGTCCCTCCCTTGTTATTTATATTTGAAATATAAATGTATGCCAATGTTTTAAACTGCTTTAAATACCTTCTGAATTTACATAAACTATTTTATTTAATCCATTATTGTAGAAATATTCCATCATTTGTAAAAAACATTGCTTAAAAAATTTATTTTTTCATCATTTGAACTGTATAACATGATTTGTTTAATTATGCTTTAAGATTTCAAACTTGTATATCTTTAATATTGAAATCATTCCATTGGTTACTCAATTTTTGGAAACTATTATGGAATCTGTGGTGAGATCATACTGGGATTTTTAGCTCACACCATACTCTTACCTTCGTGTGTTTGTACACTTCCTTCTTCCTAGTTCAAGCAAGGGGAAATGCTCACTTGGAGGTGGATCTAGCTGTTGGCCCTCGGTCTTGGTGAGTTGTGTCCTCTGGGACTTGGGTTGTGTTTCACTGTTTTCGTACTTGGGTTGTAATTCTATTGGATTTTTATACCTTTTTGTATTATGGTACTTCACTCCCAGTAGATTTTCTTTTGTTAATCATACTGTCTTGTTTTCTTTTTCTTCCACATTCTTGTGGAAAAATCATTCTCATTTATATTTAGTGTGGTTCCAGGTTCTAGTCGTCGACCCGTGGGGATCGGGAACACACTTTGGGCTATTTTAGGGTCGGCTCGGTTATTGGGTTATGAGGGTACCCGGGATGGTTCGTGACATGGGCCTCCTACTAAGTTTAATATCCAACCATTCCCTCTCATGTTTAGTTACTAACAAAAAAGTTGAAACAGAAAGGGTCACTCATGTGTAGGTACAACACAAAGCATTTCTGGGTTCCTTTCACCCAGTAGTCCAAACAACATGCCTTAAAACAAAATAACATATATTACATTCTATATGAATTAAAATTTCATGGAAGAAGTCATAGTAATATGAATTTAAAAAACAAAATATCATGGTACTAGTTTCATGAACATAAAAGTAACATCTTCAGTCTTAAATGAAAAACCTTAAAAAATATCATTGGCTATGGTTGTGATGAACCTAGAGGCTATCCTTAAATTACCCAGGTTAAATCAATTAAGAAATTTATAAATGAATCAAACAAAACCACAATTAACTAAATGGAAGTAGTAAAAATATATTTCATGTTAAGACGAACAATGATAGTTTAAATTAATTTGAAAAAATTATTTATTTTATTGAGAGAAAAAAATGTTTTTGAAAATTTGATTGAGAGGATATTCTATGTTCTGCAACTTTTTTGTTATGTTTGATAGTGAATTAAAAAATTCGAGTTCTTAGTCATATATTTTGTAATATTTGGGGCTGATAGAATCCTTAGTCTTGGTATTCCCTCTATAACTCAATAATTACACATTCATACGGTCAACTATTTTGGGTGATTAAAGAATTAAGTGTCCCAAAACCTTATTTAAACATAGTAACTTTAAATTACTCATTTTTCATGAATGATTCAAGGAAATTAGTTTCAAACTTAACTAAACCTCCCAATTCATGTAAGAAATGGTAATTTCACAAGAATGATAAAGATGATTAAAATAGAATGAACATTAAACAACCTAAACAAGAATAAAAATAAAAATGTAATTCACTAACACACACATCCCTTATTTTACATTAATTGATGATTATAGAAATTACCTCCTCATACTACCCATGATAAAATTTAAAATAAAATTAGATTCCTAAGAAATAGATACACAGCAAAAAAATAAAAGAACAATTAAACTCTTTGGGGAATACCTCCAGTTGAGTAGAATTCTCATTCTTCTATCTCTCTTTTATAGAAATAAAATCCCTCATATTTATAGGATTCAAAAATTATGGGCTCAACCTTATATTTGTCCAATATATCCTATTTAATTATTTTAAGAGATCCATGGTCTAACCCCCTCATTATTCTTTATAAATCTAACTGGATAAATGTATTCTTGACCTTAAAACCCATCACCATGACATTATATTTTTTTATTTTCCTATTTTTATCCCTCATCACTTCCCATATGAAAATTTCA
This sequence comes from Viscum album, assembly GCA_963277665.1. NCBI lineage: Eukaryota > Viridiplantae > Streptophyta > Magnoliopsida > Santalales > Viscaceae > Viscum > Viscum album. The sequence continues at coordinate 127,337,092 of OY728134.1, read as the reverse complement.
CTGTACTATGATGTAGAACTAAAACATTTTATATTTTTCCCAGTATTTTCTAATATTATTCACAATACATTCATGAAACACTCAACCACATCCACAACCATGGATTATAGGGAATTTTAGTGGGTGTATTATATTAAAAAAATCCATATTGACCATGGGGACTAACTCCACATCATTTTACATCATGTTTCCATTGATTTTCATCATCTAACCATTACATTGGCTAGATTGATATCCATTAGTGCTCCCATGGTGTTTCTCACTTTCTCAATGGTAGTAGAGATTATGACTAAACTTTTTAGTAGTTGTAATAACATTCTATGGTGGTGGAACCAATGAGGATGACCAGACAATTTGGTACAGTGGCTTCTTGCTATGTCCAAAGTGGGTGATGTAGGTTCTAAGTTAAGTATTACTATTTTGGCAAGTATGAATAGTTCCCATTGTAGATTTTTTCTCCTATAAAAGTTTTATAGGGTTAGGTTCTCCATAATAATAGATCCAAAAAAACTATCCTCTGAAACAAGTCTAAATGGGTGCCAGTGATTTCCCATCATCCTTTACACTACCCTTTATATGAGAGCTTAATCACCATTATTACAATACATATTCTCATGCACAGCCTTTCTCCTACTTGGTCCTTTATGCATGAACACACCTGTAAACCCCTACACTAACCCACACTGGGTTTTCAATGATTAGTTGTTCTTTCCTAGTGGCTTGGCCAACTATAAATTGGGGTGACCATGTAGCATGCACCATAGATGAGAGATATCCAGGAATTAACCCATTTTATTTTATTGAACTCTTCAAATCACTTTTCCATTTCCTACTTTCATGCTTCTATAAAACAAATATCTTTCTAAATTAGAATCCCTCCAAATAAATAATTGAATTTTCTTTATTTATCCAAAATTCATTTTATATATAATTTTCCCATAAATTAAATGGCCAATAATTAAATGGAAAATATTATAAAATAAATTAAAAAATTAAAAAAATAAATACTAATAATGTATGAATGAAATATTCTTGTCACTTTTTATAACCTTATATGGCTACACAATGATCTTTATCACATGTTATTAAAGATATATGACATGTCCCATTAAGTGGTGTTGAACTACACAATTTCTAATTCCCTACTAAGGGATATACAATAATCTTCTCTCATGGGCCCGATCATAAATCCACAACACCCACTGCCTCCCTGAATGGTGATAAATTGATGAGTTGCCATTTTTTCATTAAATAGTAGTATAATAAACTATTAAAGGTAATTATGGAGAACCTATAATACTTACATATGTTCACATTGATGTTTTCTAGAGATCGGTCCCTAACATTACCAAGGTTATCAATGTCATTACTAAGAATTATTTCATGAATACATATTAAATCTTAAATAGAGTCATAGGAAATATAATAAAACCCCTTAAGTTAAGAGTCAAACTCACATCCTCTTGACCAAGGCATGATCCAAAGTGTCATAGGAATGTACTAGAAAACTCATGTATTAGGAAAATAACTCTACAATTCAAACAAAACACATACATATAGAGCTAATGGGTGAACACAAATCATAAATCAAAACATCTAGTAGAGATTATTGTCAGGGTTACCTATTTAATAGAAATTGGTAAAGGTTCATCGATTGATCATAACAAACTCCCCTTTGCTTTACGAATTGAACAATTACTTTTTATCTTTTAATTAACCCATAGGGAATGTTAATGATCCTAAAGTAAAGGACCACCGACCCCCATGTGTTATTTATTGATGATGCAGTGTGGGTTTACTCATTATAAATGACAAGACTTTTCTGGCTAGTCATCAATACATTATCTTTGATTCAGACATTTCTAGACATTATTTACCATATATGACTCCCCCGTGTCAAAATGTATTAGAAATATGACTACATTGTATTCCCTTATAGATTGCAAAAACTATTGTGTAGTCTCTATGTGGCATGAGTATAAATGTCATGAAACATTGATTAATGATTCCTGAGATTAACTAGTAGCTTTATGTAGGTCCCATCTTGCATGAACATAAACTTATTAGAGTGGTAAATTCAACGTGACGTCATATTTTAAAAGTACCTTTATATAAGAGATTCATCTATATAAGAATTATAATTCTTATGATTTTGTATGGAATTCGTACATATTCCATCCATAATATCAATTTTCAGTTAACTTAGTATAGAAAATTCCTCTTTTCTAGAAAAATGTTTAACTTGATTCTTATTTTCACAAGATACATATAGCCACTTTTATGTCCTATATTAGCCCTTCCCAAAAATTCCCTTATCATTATATCCTCAATTCCACCCCTCGTGTTTGGATCATACCAATTCACAATGGGATTGACCACTTATTCCCACACTAGGGTACCTATTTATTATATTCCATTTACCATATGCATGATTAATATCTATGTATAAGACTTTACCGAACTACACCATGATATGGAAAACGAAAAAGAATTATGACCATAAAATATGTGAATATTTTCCCCTTTAAGGTTTTTTGCTATAATGAGTTACATGAGTCACATTGAATTCATTTCACTTTTATTTCCCAACATACAACATCATACTTAATCCAGGGACATATAAACTTAAACTCAAGTAATGATATGGTATAAGTATTGTGACCATAAAATATTTGAAAACGTCCCCTTGTAAAGTTACCAGAAATATGGTCTTACCATTTACATTCTGTTTCTTATACCCTTTCACTAGATAGGTAACATCACATTCTTTTTATAAAAGTTTTATGAATTTAAACATCATCCACCTTTGCTATAAATTTTATAACCTAAAACATCATAAACCTAATCATGTTCAATATTTCGAGAACATTTTCTACAATTAAAATAGTATCACAAAAATTTTATGTTAAGAACCATAAAAATAATCTTGATATAAATTCAATCCTTTCCTTACCAATCCTTTCCTTTCTAGGATTATAAAAAAGTTTTCACATATAAGAAAAAAGAAAAAAATTATTTTGGGGATTCAAATTTGACCCTAGAAAAATTAAATCTATGATCTCTATACCCACTATTCTCGGAAAAAGTTAGACAAAATACTCCTTGAACTATGTACATAAACATAAAATATACAATATATACATTTCAATCTGTGATACCTTCTTTAACATCAATTGTTTTCTTAAATTCATTTCATACCTTTGATGTTTGAGTTATATACAATTATTTAAGTGGACAATATCCTCTAGATACTCCCAATGGGATCACTGACTGCTCTGAATGGACCCCCCTATGAATGGTGAATAGATTTATTACCTTTGATCTATTATTTACCCCAAGGTCATGTTTTTAGTCCAGGAGAATGGTCTCACTAATTATATGTTAACCTTTCTATTGTCATGATGGTGGTCTCTCAATTACTAGTGGTTAACCTATTAACACCTTTAATCATCTCCCACAGATTCAAACATTCCAATATTATGATTTACAATTTACACAACACAAATTATTGATTAGATTAAAATACCCTCAATGTTACACATTCATACAACATACCCATTATCCATGCGAGATTATAATGTTTCACTCTTATACCCTTTTTTATCTTGCTATTATTTTTTATTATGAAAAAATCCTTAAGTTGAGGTTTTCCTCCCAACCCAAAATCCTTGAGTTGAGATTATTATCATGGAAAATTGAATTTGGGTTCCATAGTCCTTATCATATGACTATAAAATATACAAAATATGGTCAAACCAAACAATCCTTATACTATTTTGATTAATATATTCAACATGCCCTATTTTCCTAGTATAAGAGTCAAATATACAAAGAGATCCTAGTGGTGGGATCACTAATTCTTTTCCAACTCCCTCAATACTACATACACAAGGATAAAAATTACCTTCCAAAAATATATATATGACATGATTATAATCCTCAAATGAAATATAACGACATCAAAAACATCCATCATGGGATGAACCATAAGTTTCAAACCCTACACTATCAAGGTGATCGGTCCCAAAACCTGCATTCACATCAATTATCTACTAATATCCTAGTTATAGGAGGAAAAATCTTTATTTTATCTTATGTATGAGACATAGTTTTACATAGATCTTTTTTATAAAAGATAAAATTACCCCCATATTTCTAAAAACACTACATGAAAAAATTTAGGTTCCCAGAATCTTTGTAGAGGAATTTAGATCACCTCTCTTTGAACCAGTTGTAAATTTCATTTTTATACCTTCCATCTTATCATCCTAAAGTATGGGATAATTAGTATACAACATCCTTTCTACTATTAACCCTAATTTTGGATAAAAATCCATTAATTCACGATTCTCTTCTTAAAAAATCCCAAAATCCTTGAGTTAAGATTCTACACATTACAAAATCCAAAATCCTTGAGTTTTGATTACCCTCTTGGAAAAATATAAAATCCTTGAGTAAAGATTCTTATCTTGTAAACCAAAAATCCTTGATTTGAGGCCCTCCTCTTTGAAACATAAAAGCCTCATTTTGAGATTTTTCCCTTTGTAAACCCAAATTTCCTTATTTAAAAAATTACTTTTTGAACAAATATGAATGGATTGAGTCTAAATTATCCTCTTGGTAACCTAAAATACTTGATTTGAGATCCTCCTATTAGAAACCTAAAATCCTTGAGTCAAGAACCTCTACTTGGAAAATTTTAGAATCATTGAATCAATATTCTTCTCTTAGAAACCCTAAAGACTTTAGTTTTGTTCCTCCTCTAAAAAAAGGCCTCAGGTAGATATTATCCTCTTATAAAACCAAAAAATTATTGGTCCAAGTTTCTACTCTTAGAAAAATCTAAAACATTTTAGTATAGATTATCCTATTGAAAAATCCAAAAGACTTGAATCCATATTTTACTCTAAGAATAATAAAATCCTTGAGTTAAGATTATGTTCTAGGTGCCCCCAAAATCCTTGAGTTGATATCCTCCTCTAATTTTGTAAAAAAAATCATTTAGTTTAGATTCTCTTCTAATAAACACAAATGAACTACTTTGAGAAACACTTATTGTTGATGAGTTAATTGAGTACAGATTTCATTCATACCAATATCCATATTTAAAAATAATCTCCATGACCTATCCAAATGTTTTAAGAATATGGAAAATTACTTTATATTATATTGTAATCCCATTATTTTCATTTTGAAATAATCCAATTCCATAGAGAGGAATTTTTCTAGCACTAAAACATTTGTGCCTTAAAATTTTAAATGGAATCCTTGATGTGGTACTCTATTTTAAAACACAATATGGATTTTGGTAGAATGATATATCCATTCATGAGGAGGATAAAAATGGGATATTTATATTCCACATGATCACTCACTCACTAAGGGAGAATGATCCCTCAAAAACATTACCCAATATAGTGATGTGGTGGTGAGAATCTCCCACCATGATTAGGTTATTCAATTCATATATTAATAAATAAAAGGTTATAAAAACCATAAAACCTCTTTTAATATCATATATTAATTTTTTTGGACTCTAAGAACACATGTTAGGTGTTATCTTGATATCCATGGGTATAGTTCATTTCATAAGATTTGATTTCATAGATCTTGGAGATAAAATGGAAAACCAAATAATTTTTTTATAGATATTTCATATTTGTATGAGTATTATCATATACTAAGGATGGAGACCCCAAATAAATTACATGGATATGAAATAATTACATGGGTATCATGTTTTTTGTGGAAAAATAGAAAAACACTTTATGACCATGAAAGAATTATGTGACAACCTTTATTCATATTAAATAACATAGTAGTTCATTTGTCTTTTGAAATATTAATGTAAAGAATTTATCTATTTTCTTGAATCATATGTAGCAAAAAAGTTATTTTTGGTTCAAAGAACATTATTCTATGTAGATACTTGAATATTATATGGCCACGAAGTCATTTTTGGTCTGAAGGTGGAGATATTATATAGCTTATTTAATCTTATATGGTTGTGAATTCATATAAAGACTAAAGGATGAAATGATATGTGATAACTTGAATGTTATGAAACTATGAATACTTCTTGTGTTTAAGAGGTAGATATTTTATATAGAATATTGAATCGTAAGTGACCTTGATGTCATTTTTAATCTTGAGGGAGATATTCCATAAGGAAAATTATGTTTTTTACGTTTGTGTGAATCCATTATGATTCTCTAATAGTTAGTGAATGGAAGATAATATTCTTATATGGATGTTAGTATTTTACATGTTTTAAATTCCCAGGGTGATATGTTATGGGTTTTGTCAAAACAAATTACCCCCAATACACATTTCAAGACACTTGGAGATTTTCAATGACCTATACATCGAGAAACCACATCATTTGTGGCCAAATACCATAAAATCTCAGTCAGAGGAAAAGCCTCAGACTATTTATTAATAAAGGAAAAGTCCAGTGAACAGGGAAACAAACTAGAGGTACCAATTACATGTCATAAAAATCATACACCTCTCATCACCCATGAAAATACTCCGCAATGACTAATTCCCATTACGAGCTATCATAGTGCTTGAGGATCTTTGCGTACTTTCTTCTAAGATTTAGTTTCTCCAAAGATATCAATTCCCTAGAGGATTTCTTAATAGAGGACCTAGTTGACACCGGCTTTGGAAAATCAGAATAATCCTTCCTCTTCCTTAATTTAACTGGAAGAGTTTCCTCCATTCCAGATTTCTTCTTCCCATCCATGACAACATCACTATAAGAGGGCTTGACCAAAAAAATATGATTTTCATTTTCACTCTCCGACATGTCCCCCCATTTTCCAGTGGTAAGAACAGCTTGGAAAGCATCTTGGACCTTCTATTAACGTGCATTACTATCAATCATAGCTAAACACTGTGGGGGCTCCAAGAAAGAATGACCAGCATTTACATCCTTCCTCAATACACCTTCCAAGTCAATCTGCAATCTGTTCTTCCTTATTGGAGCACTCCCCTCCACTTCATCATGAAACAATTCTTGTAAATGATTACAAGTGTCAATTGTGATCTACAAACCACCATCAGATTTCAGTTGCACATTCGCCTGTATAGCTGGAAAAAGAGTAAGTCCATCATGTACTGGCCCATCACCGACTGATCTCAATGGAAACTCTCCCTCATTCTGCTCAGCATCACCAGAAATTAAAATCCCACTAACCTCACCTGCAGCATCCTAACTAAGACAATTCTCTCTATGCAATGCAACCCCTGAGGAATCAATCACTCCCGAGCTACCTCCAAATCCATTACTAGGACCAGGACCAGTCACACCATTACTCAAGATAAGATCTTGCTTCAATCTGTCTAATACCGCTGCCACAGACGGGTTATTGTGTACCCTCACCTATTTTCCGAAAGATGAACCACCCAGATCGACAGCATTGCCATGTTTTCCAGCATCTATGTGAATCGGCCCCTGACCAGATATCCTACCTGTCTTCCTCATCATAGCAGCCGACCTTCTACTCCTTGATCCACAAAGACACTGACTAGCCATATGACCCAGGCGGGAAAAAATCAAGCAGTAGTTAACCCAATCTTTAAAAACAACATCTTGCCTCCATCAGAACTCCTCACCAACAGTAATCCATATCCAATCGATCGGTGGCTTCAAAGAATCCACCTCAACACAAAGATGTGGATTCACCGGGTGGCTCACAGAGGATGTGCGATCATCAAAACATAACAATCGACCAACTAGGTTACCTATCATACTGATTATTGAGGGATTTTGAAAGGGAAAAGGAAGATGCGGCAGACATACCCATGTCGCTACCGCAGGAGGATCCCGGTTCATGAAAAGGTTAAATGACCATCGAAGAAGGAAAAATTTGTATCTGTTGCATCTGTGAGGAGCTCTGGACCAATCACAAATTATGTCATCCTTCAAAGAAAATCGTATCATCATGTGAAGATTATCAATCAACCTTATTTCTGAGCGGTCTTGTAGATCCCATTTGCTGAACAAAAAATGGTCGAAATCATGAATCGAAGGTCGTCGATGAGAAAACTGGGAAACCAAGGTAAGATCCAGGAAGTTCGAGGCCTCAGAGAATTCCTATAATGTGATCAAGAGATGAGGTTACCCAAGGTGAAAAATTTATTTCATTATTTTCAGTAAACTAGCTTCACATATGATTCAACCAAGGGTTATCCAATTCATGAATGATCCCTTCAATTGGCATAAAAGACTCTTTCTATAAGAACCATCCTTTCACAAGAACTGAATATTTCTTAGGACTCTAAAATATTGTAGAATATATGGTCCACACTGTGAAATCCCACCTTTATATAAGATTTTGTATAGTTTAGTGTGTTTTTAGAAAGATTTATCATTAATGAATATAATTCATAATCCCCAAAGAAACTTACAATGGGTAAATATCCTCCTCTTGGATTTCTTAAATTCCTTGAGACTATATAATCCTCTTAGTTTACTCAAATACATTTAATCCTTTTTATTTCTTTAAATTTCATAAGTTGAGATACTTCTCTTGGTTTCCAAAAATGATAAAGCAGCCATTGGGATAATTGTATTTATTTTCAATAATGTAGAATTATTTTTTATGGGAATATTTCAATATTTTTGGAGGAACTAAGAAAAAATATTTAGTATATAATGATTCTGGGATAATTTTTATAGATATATATTGAATATAACAACTTACGATTGATGGTGAGATGTTCTTAATGTAAATAATATGTGCTGATGAATTTGATCACACTATCTACAACATGTTTCCTATGATGATAATGAGTTAATTAGAGGTGAGATTAAAATTGAGAAGTTAACATTATTATTATTATTTTTATAATTTAATGTGGATAAAATGTTAAATGGAGGATGATGAATAATTTTATGGCTTCAATATTGGTTTTTAGATAAGTATTTTTGTGGGGGTTGCCTAAACATTTGGTCTAGCATTAATCTAGCCACCCAATATTCCTAACACCAAAGGTCCTAACTAGGATTAAAGGTGGATAGCACGATGGAAAATAGAGGATCATAGATGAGGTAGAGAAAACATGTATAGTACAGAGCATGAAAGGTAATCACATGTGTGGGAGTGGTTCTTAGTCTTCCACCTATTCTGTGGAATGGGAGTCTCTAAGTGATAACCTCCACCATACTGTATTTATTACTTGGCTAATGGAACATGAGTTTTTATTAAGAATCACAATATTAATAAATCATTCAATACGGGTCTACTATTTATACAACATACTAATCACTATACAAGATATTTAAAAATAGATGTATATGGTTTAAACTGAAATGACGCTACATGTGCTGATAGCCTGTGTCATATTCAACCTTATCTTGTGAGGGTTTTTACATGATAAGGATTTTTATGGAATGTTTTCATTCAGTGAGAGATAATAATTGTGATACAAGATGAACTTGATGATGTGATGTAAAAATGAATAAGGCGTAAGGATTGTGTACTTTATATATGATAGTTGGAGTACATGAGTTTTATTCTCGTATGAGATCAGATCACGAGGATACCACATGGTTGTAAATCAGAGGAGTTTATGAAGAAAAGAATGAGTATACAGTGATTTCACAAGGTTGGTATATGAATTTGTTATGTGAGTATGTTTTTAAGGTTTCATCACATAGACATTTCATGATCATGCGGTATGAAAATGAGGTTGGTACATGATGAATGTTTGGAGTACATGAGATACTAAGAGAACATGCATCCATATAATTTAAGAACTAGTTGTGATGTATTTTTTAGAATCTAGAGTAATGATTATTAGGATAATCATGAGATAGAAACATTTTTGGTGGCATACAAATACCCCATATTTCATTAGTAGATGTGTTATTGAGATTTAGAGCCTATTATTGAGAGAACACTTTGTGATCTAGATTTTTTGGTACCCAATAATAACAAAAGTATGCATAGAATTTGTTCAGACCTATGTACTAGATATTAAAATTCATGAAGAGTTAGTGATTTATAGTTTGTGAGTCCAATGTTCACATAGTGTCACTTCACAAAGTATAATTTACCAAAGGATACAGTGAAGGATTTTTTTAGTTTGCATGTTATATGGATTCTATATGAAGAGAGTATTATGAGATAATCATACAATGTGGATTATTTTCATAATTTTTTTAATAATATTTTACATAAGTAAGTATTGAGTATTGTTAATGAATTAATAATTATAAATAATTGAGAAGATAAAAAATAGAGGAAATAGAAGGAAAAAAATTATATCGAGGTGAGAGAAGAGGTTTAAGCTGAAAGATATTTATAAGGAAGGACTTGAACACTTGATTAATCATCGATTTGAGGATAAATATATCATGTGTAGATTTCATAAGTAGATCAAGCAAGACTTTCATGTATTAAATATGACCAGATATATAGACTTGAATTTTTATACAAGTGGACTAGATCCTATATTCTTGTAGAGTAAGATCATTCTCAGTGGTGAAGAAGCAATTGAGATAAATGAATATATATTTTTTCCTAAGGATCAAACATTAAGAGGAGTCATTGTGTTGGGGAATATAAATAGTCACGAATGCAAATTTTTATTGGGGGTGAATAACCAATCATTGATAAATAATTGTCTAGGGTGAATAATGTGTCATGGATATAGTTAGTGAATGAGGTATGTAACGCATCAGGGCTATAGTTGGTGGATGGGGATAATAAACAATCGTAAGTAACATTGTAATTGGTTTTTATAACTAATTTCTATAACTAATTTTCAATATAGTGGAGAATCTTTTATTGGTGTGTATAAATAGTTTCATGATGGTGTATATCTCTAGGAACAAATTTATAAATCCTTATTTTTTGTTCTTTTATTATTTTTGTTTCAAATGAGGAAAGGTTGAGTAATTAGATATGGGGATAATGAATTTAATTGGTCACATAGGATGATTTTAAAAGAATAAAAATTCATAAAACATTATAATGTTTATTCACTCTACTTATCAATGGTACCTAGAACGTCCTTGGAATCTACTATTGGTATCAAATTGAATCCCCCTTTTAAGATCTAAGAACTTTCTATGAAGTAGAGAACATTAATTCTATAAATATTCGAGGAGTACCATTTTTCCATGAAAAACCTCATTTAGAGGATTAGAATTATACCACATCACATAAAACATGTCATATAAATAATAGATGAAAGAACAATGGTCTTTTCACCCATTTATAGGGATGATCTGATGATCTTTTTAGGAAAAATAAATTTAGAAACTGATAGAATTGTAAAAAATGTTATTCAAATTACTTTATTAAAAAAAGTATACATGAAGGTCAAAATACATAAAACTACCAAAGAGATATGGGAAAAGTTGAGAGGATGTTATGATGGAAACATAAAGGAAAGGGAGGATAATTTATATATACGGATAAAAAATATGATTATATAAATATGGACAATGATGTGGAAATTGTTGATTATTTTATAAGTTTAAATGATATTGTGAGTAATATCAGGGATTTGGTTAGATTCTTGATGATTCCATCATTATAAAAAACCCAATGAGAATTTTTCTAGATCAACTTGATCTAAAGGTTTTATCTTTGTAATATGGAGAAAACCTTTCATTGGATGAACTTCAAAATATTCTCATATCTTAGGAAATGATAAAATTTATAGCTTTCAAAAAGAAATAAAAATATGAGACCATTGTTAGGGCCATGAGAAAATTAAATATGAAGGTTGAATAAAAAGTAGGGTTAAGTGATTCTATAGAGGAGGAAAATTAATATAAATTCAAAAAAAAATGTTAAACTTATTTAGAATATATTTATAAATGGAAATATGAGACAAAAAATGAAAACAATTATTTAAGTGATGAAATTATGAAGGCAATGGAAGTTTTTCCTATTACTGTCCAATAATAATACAATTGAAAGCAAATTAGATATGGAAGAAAATAATTTTTATAATTATAACAAAAAATAACAAAAAAAAGAAGAAGTTTTCAAGAAGAAAGAGGAGAAAACCATTAATTAGAAACGAATAACATGATTCTTCATATAGAAGTTAATCAAATGATGAAGAAAACTTTCTAGCTCATGTTGATAGGAAAATTTAATACTTCCAGTAGTGATGATAAGGAAGAAAGATTAAAACTATAGTGGATAATAAAATATAATAATAAATTTTATTATTAAGGGGAATGAGATTAGGAATTAAAAGAGAAAACTACTATAGGAGAATAAATAATTATCTACTGAAAAAAGGATTATGATAGGAAAAAACATTCTATGATGAGATTAATAACAAAAAAAAAATAAAAACTAATGAATTTAAGAAGATAGTAAGTGTTATTTAGATGAAAATGAATTAGAATAATGAAAGAATACCTAAGAAAAGGAATATCATTCAAAGACATAAAATGATATAAAGTAGAGGATAGAGGATTTCACCAAGTCTAATGAGGATAAATATTAATATTCACAAGTTAGTGAGGTGAATGATATAAATAAGAAATCTAAATATATACCTAATATGTATCAAATTAAAACTGATATCTCTAATTGTATAGGTGAAAAAAATAAATCTAAACCTTCTTGGTCCAAGAATATTATTTATAGACCCTCTCTTTCATATAATAAATAGAGGAATGATTCATGAAAATTACTTCCTCCTAGGAAAAATGGATTTATTTATAATCACCACAATAACAAGTGTTTGGATAGAATAGTTATCAAGATGTAAAATCAATGTTTAGAGCTTATTTATTATACTATGGATGTTATAGACATAAATAATAATATTGTTAGTATAACATTTCATTATTATTAATGAGGAATGAATTAATATGGAGTTATGATGAGAAAATGAGATAATTTCTCAAAGAATGAAAATTGTTATTTTTTTACCCAAGGCACCAACACAAAATAGGTATGAATACTTAGAAGAGATTTATGATAGATGTGAGTAGGTGGGTAACAAAGATGAAGATTGAATGACTATAATTCCATGAGATATTACCTATGATATAAATGGGAAAAAAATTAAGAAATATACAGAGGAGGAGACATTAAATATTAAGACTTTTATGAATACATATGAGAAGATGAAAGAAGCTGAGTAGGCTAAGAAAGAATTCTTAGAGATTTGGGTCGACTAGTTGGGGATGATCAATAGAATAGATAAAAATTATATGGTTGATAAATATAAATTAAAATAAGTAGTTACACATGAATAAGTTTGTATTCATGATATGATATCCACAAATATAGATTTGAAAGTACAAGAAAAATCATGTGAAAGGTATGGTCAGTCTAAGCTTGGAAAAAATATTGTAGGAAAATATTACCAACCCAGGAGAATATAATGAGAATATTGATATAAGATCAAGGTAATTAAGTTTCCTTGACCTCCATGATAAATAAAATTGGGTCACACAAAAAATTATTTAAAGGAATAATATTTGAAAACAACCTATTAAGTATATTGATAGGAAAAAATGATTAGGTTTGATAGAAATAGTATTCAGAGATTAGAGGAAACTCTTAGAATAAGTGTTACTTCTATAAGAAAAAATATTTCCCATCTTATTCCATGAAACTCTTTTTTATTTGTGATAAAATTGATGGAATTGAAGAAGAATATTTAAGATATACCTACTAGAAAACATGAATAAGATTCCCTTCATGGAGTTAATTAGTTTCCATCAAAATAATAAGATGAGTCCATCCCTTGAGAGGTAGAAAACCTAAGTTAGAGTTTTCAAAATATCACAAGTGATGTCAATAAAAAATATTGAATTTATAGACATACCAATAAATTTTGAGAATTAAGTACTCAGTCACACTTACTATGCTTATTTTTTACTGTAACAGTTGGGTTATTAAGGGGGTGTGTTGGTTGATGAAAAATGAGATAAATGGTGAGCTATATGTTATTCACTTTAACTTTCAGATATTTTTTGTTAAGAAGAGTTCATGTTATATATTTCATGATTTGACTATGTAAGGATCCCAAAAATATTAAGGATGAATTATTTTAATGAATTTGAGTAGGTATCACATGAATGATTATTTATGGAAAACATATATCACATTAGTTATATACTCATATTTTCTACACTAGGTTTTCCCACGTAGACTTAGAGTTTCGTAGATTAAGGATATTTACTAAGAAAACATGTGAATTTATTTCACTCAATAAATGTAATTATATTAGTCTAAATCATGGAGAAAGTATAAGATATTTTGAAGAAGAAATATGAGGTGAGAAGACCCATTTATATCCATTATATTCATTGTTAATAAGGAGGATAAATAAAAGGACACATATTGACATAAAAGGTTATTAGTGGTATTGAAAACAATTACAAGGGTAGAGATTGAAGTGACTATTGTGTGAATTGTATTGGTTTTCAATAAGGTTGAAAAAAATTGTTATGGGAATATGTTTATATGTGTTGAGAAGATAAGAAGAAATAATTTAGAGATGATGAAGATCAGAGGATTTTTATGGATACATCATCAAAATCACATCTAAATATTGACGGTGAGATAATATTAATGAAAATAATAAGTTTTGATGCATTTGATCACCCTATATATATGTTACAAACCATAACAAGTTTACTTGAAATGTCACCCAATCTGTCTCACAAAAAGGGATCAAGTACACATACCTATATTCTAGAGAATACTAAATAGTGGTGAGGATCTAAAGAGATAGAATGAGAAGACTATACCGTCAAATCAGAGTGTAATAAAAAAAGAAAAAGGCAAATCACATATATATATATAAAACATTAGAGTAGGCATAATTAATAAAAATGGAAACATTCTGTAACAAATTGAATGTAACAAATAAACAAACAATAATTATAGAACACATAAATTGTTCACCCAATAGGAAACCATATAAAAAAAATTTAAAAAATAAATAATATACAAAAGGATCCACTATAATCCCTGATATATACCTCAAATTTAGTCTTTAACATCTGTTTAGCTACTCCATCTTGTTCCTTAAACTCAGCTTGAGTGGTCCTGCTTGATCATGAAACACTGGGACTTATTTTGACTCACCATGAATCATTTGATCAACCTAAAATAATAAATAGTGTTTGTATATGAACTAAGGTTCTCCTACCAGGGGTGAGAAAATAATTCTCAATAGGCTACCCCAAATGGGGGTACCTAACATTTTATTTCATAAAAAGATCATTCATATTTTATATTAACATTATAGTCTAGAAACAAACTTTGATATAAAAATAATCAAAATAAATAAATAAAAATAATAATAAAATAAAACCATCATAGACCCCTAGATTTTAACTACGTTTTAGATTGACCAAACTTGCTTCAGCTACATCTGAAAGACTCAGAGGACATGGACCACCAATCCACATAACATTATACATATTTTCTTGACCACAAAAGAGACAAATGATAAAAAAAACTTGAATGAATGTTAAACCGTATGATCATACCATTTGTGTCCAAGAAAACAACCTACACCACTATAAATATATAATATTCCAAGAAAATGATCTGAACTAGTAAAAGGAACTCTATATCAACATGGAGATAATTTTTTCATATCCCAGCGGTAATATAGAACTAACTGGGCTCCAAAACCATCATGGAGTAAAATATAAACCATTATCCAAACCAATATCAATGACCACAGAAAACAAAACCCTTATTAGAGTGTAATCTTAGCAAGTGGGGTTGTACTCATCATGATATACCATTAGCTCCGTAGGATCTGCATAACACTAGCCAACAAAGGTGAGAATTCAAGAATATTAGGGCCAATTTCATAGACCATAACATAAATAAATATCCTCCCCACCTTTGATACCTTATAAATAATCAACCTCAAACATCCACATAATATTCCATCACACAAAAAATTCTTACACAACTAACCTAAAGGTTTAATGGTGACACTCAAAGCCAAAAACATTGAAACTTAGCACCAACCCTCCTGGGGTCAACATAACATGGGATACCCTCAAAAATACCTTGAAAATCATAATAAATGGATACCCTACAGGGATACTTCATTGTATCTCAACCCTATATCATCATCTCTCCTAAAAGGGCATTATAAAGGGACCCTCAAACCCATATTAACCATTACCCAATGAGACACAACCATACCCACCACCCCACAATGTCATCCTAGCTTGAAGTCTTTATCTGATCTAAACCTCAGGATGCCAATCCATAAAACACTTTAACTCTAAACTCATGTGAAAATTATTGATGTCTAAGAAACATCCATATTATCTCACATACTCATATAAACCAACACTCAATCATGTATTCCTGGGACAGTTTGAATAAGACAAAAAATAAGACCCTTCACCTTCTCCCAATCCAATTTATCTAATAATCTCACAACTGACACTTTGGTATCAAATTACATATCCCTTTTAATAACTCTCAAGACAAAACCATAATAAAAACTTCCAATTAAACCTCTTCAATACCAAATCATCTTACCAACAACCACTAATCACTATTAGATCCTCATCATGGTGTCACATGGTGGAAACCACTCAGAATGGACTACTTACAAG
The DNA here is from genome assembly GCA_963277665.1 of Viscum album. Lineage (NCBI taxonomy): Eukaryota > Viridiplantae > Streptophyta > Magnoliopsida > Santalales > Viscaceae > Viscum > Viscum album. The sequence goes on along the minus strand of OY728134.1, from coordinate 127,320,501 downwards.
TCCAAATCTAACTCCAGGGTGAGAAAACATTTAAAAACCCTTTATTGGGATAGTATATGGCGTGTACCTCATGTAAAAGACATTTTCCATCAATATCCTCCCAATACATGTACCTTTAGAAAACCTGGAATGTACTTTCAAAATACATGGTGTGTACCAAACACACATGATATGTATAATACATGAGGTAACTAGTTGTGTACCCCATTCAATGTATGTATACATACCCTTCATGAACTATGTCCCTATACCGAACATAGGGTCGAGCCATGTAATATACATGACTAAGTACACTCACATGGGGTGTTTGGATGAGTAGCTGACCACACCCAAAGTCTCTCTATATGAAATTTATTTCAGGACTATATTTTGTGTAGTCACCCTCCTATCCTCATCCCAAAATAGGAATAATACACAACATGTGTTCTCAAACTACACACCATGTGATTGGGGTTTCTAAATAAAAACCCCTCTTGATCTAATCAAAACCCCCATTTCACTAGAGATCAAGCCACTATGGGCCATAAGATGATAAAATACCTACCTTATAGTGTAAAATACTGAATCTTTGATCCCAGATTCATGCTACATAGCCAGAATATCTTGATCTTGTTCCACTCCATCTCCTTTATGATGATCAACTCTCCCTCTCCCTCTCATTCATTACTCAAAAAATGGAAAAAATACCATTATAATTTTGAAGTCCCGTAGAAGAAATTATGGAGAGGTAAGAAAAAGAAAAAAAAAATATAAAAAGAAAATAAAATGAAAAAAGAAAATAAAATAAAACACCTAATTAAATGGCTCGACCTGGAACCCAGAAACCGAATGAAGTTTATACATCACCAAGGAGAAAAATCCAATTCAAGACTCAAACATGATGTTAGAATATAGTCAAAGAATTTGTTCAAGAAGAATCATATAGCACCCCGATACTTTATGATATATTTTCTTTTAAAATAAATTCAATCACTCCTATAGCTTGTGATGCACACAACAACGGGTTTAAACAAATTTCGATACTCTATTAAAATATTATTATTTAAACATAACCATTATAACCTAGCTGTTAAATTGGTAGGTATGAATAGAACTAACTAAATTATGAAAATTATATATTTTACACATGTATAAAATAAATTCAATGGAATATCTTCTTATTGGAAATAAAATAAAAACCATTTAAAATTAAAAGAAATGTTTTTCTGAAAAATTGTATTTTTCTAAAAGGTTATTTAGTCGCATTTTGCAAGTATAATTCATTATTTTACTAATTTTATAGAATTAATTTTAAAAAATTAAAATCATTTTTTAAATCATTATATCAATATTATCTTATGGTAAAAGTCTAGGATTTTATTGGAAAGTATTAATTTTTTTGGGAATAGTGAAAAAATTAATTTTTATAAAATTATCAATTATTTTTAATAAATTAAATCCAATTATAATTTCAATTTGATTTAAAATTAACATAATTATTATTTATTTATATTAAATCCAATTAATTATTTTTAAATCATCTTTATAAAATACTATAGTATAATTTATTTAGGCTACAAAACAATTGTTTTCTGAAAATTATTTTAAAGTGCATAATATTTATCCATTTTAAATAATTAAAATAATATATAATGAGAAAAGATTTAAATGAAATTTATCAATTATATATATACATATTCATTTAAATTCATTTAATTATTATTACATTTTATATAGTTAAAATGAGATCATATTTTTCATAAAAATGCATTTATAGGAAAACTGTTTCTTCGTCACATTAGGAGGATTAATATTAAATTAAATATTGTTAATTATATGATCGGAATTTAGATAAATAGATTACTTATTTGGAATAAGAATAATTTATATTATTTAATAAGTTTAACCTAATTTAGTACCATTATTAATAGTGGAAAAAAGTTATTTATCATTATTAATTTAAAAACTAGTTTACTAGGGGTTAAACAAAAACGATAAGGGTTAAAATGACTAAAAAATTATCTATTTCGTCTTTATGGTCTTATGATTACCTTATATATTCCAAATTTCCAAAATGGTCCATTATGGTGCCTTTTAGAATGAAAACAACTATGGTGGAATTCTTTATTTTCAAAAATCCCAAGTGTGGCCTCTCCCACACTTATAAAGGCTCACCCCTCTCCTATCCCTACCAAACATACAAAATCCATTTTTTCAGAAAATAAATGACAAAATATATTCTCTAATTCCCTCCTATCATCATAGAATCTTTTTTTGGTCATAAATCCATCATATGAAGGATTTTGGTGCCAACTCATAGAAGTTTCCCATAAATAGGTAATGCCCTTAACTAGGAGTTTTATTTTATTTCTTCATACACCTAATTAAAAAAATTATTAAAAAATAATTATATTATGACCTAAATACCTTCCATATAAAGATATTTTTTATGGTAATTAACTAACTACAACCATCTATTTCCCCTCAAATGGGAAATGAAACTATTGATCTTGTGTACAGTAGTCTATCGCATCATGAACAGACATAATTCCTTTTCCATCAAAGCTTCTCACAGATGGATATAATGATGTATTTAATTTTTATATATGATATTTATGATATCTTTATTCCATTGGTATTATAATATCACATATACCTTCTTACTTTCCATTCTAAATAAAATACGATAACGTTGCTCGTGTGTACGGTAGACTACAGCCTTGCGAAAAGACGTGATTCATTTTTCACGTACAATTTACATGGAAGGTAATAAGGATTAATTTATTGTTTTTTATTAAAATTAAATATTATATACTATGGAAATTGATAATAAAATATAATTAATTAACTTACTATCTATTAAAAATGATAATGTCATTCGTGTGTACGAAAAACTACCTCCTCTCTAAATGAAGTAATTAGTTTTTTAAATTTTATTAATATCACATCACATGGATGGTTGTATTAAGTGTATTTAAAGAAATAATATTATATTTATAATATAATAATAATCATAGAAATATGAAATAACACTTAACATCATTCCATCATAATCTTCAAAAAATGGAAACTTTACTCTTTCGTATATATGATATACCATCTCCATGATTGTAACATAATTAATTTTTTAAAACCATATTTAATTGTTGGTTTATAAAGTATAATTGATATAAAAATTGAAAATTATTTCATATTTAACATTATTCACATTATTAATTAATAATATATTTAACCATAGTGAAATTACCAAAGTGATTTTGGACATACGATCTGTTTATCGTTAAAACGTCCGATGTGGAATTAACTAGTTAAGTAATTTAATATGACATAGTAAAAAATAAAATAAAAGGGATAAAAAAATTAATATGTTTATTAAGAATTTAAATAATTAACTTAATTTTATTATTCTATAAGATAAATAATGAACATGAAAAATTTGGCTCATGGTAAGGGTTCTCTCTAAACCAACCTTTCCTTCAGGTTATGAAATTTATTTACCTAACCCACTTTATCTATTTATAAATTTTATATAATTATTATATATTATATATATGTCTCTCACATATATACCTTTATTATTATACATTCCTTTTATGGGGTAATTCATACCTTATGAACATTTCTCAAGTGACTTCATTATGAAATTTCCTTTGTTTATGATATGAATCCAGATTATGCAACCCATTTTCATTCCGTGGGTAATTGTTATGTTTTTCATTATGATTGATTCCATTATGTGGCACACACATATCATGAACATGTTATTATGGGTGTACCTAAATGGAGATTCAATTCATTGGATAATTTTTTAGTCTCATGAGTCATTATGTATGAGATTAGGGAGTAAACCTAATCCATTAGCGAGATTATTCCACTATGTGATATTATATAGGTAGTTAGCCTTGACTCATTTTTATTCCATGTTATATGTTTTTTTCAAATTTACTATGATGAAATGATCTTATTATACCATTTTCTTTATGATATTATTCCACTAATTTACTCAAATTCATCTATTTTATGATATTATGTTTTACCTTTGACTCACATGTTATGTTTACTTAATAGGTTTGTTCCTTTACTAGAATTTTTAGATCACCAATTTCTTTATGTATTCCCCATGTTATCCTATGAAATTTTAGGAGCTCAATGGTATTTTAGGAGTTCACTATGGGGAATGAAATACAATATTGTGTTTATGTTTCCTTTATTAAATATGAATATAGTCTTGTAAAGACCCTATGACTTTAAAATCCTCATGTTGTATCAATAGATATTTATGTTCAAGAATCATGTAATACAATCTGTAAAAGGAATGGGTCACCATAGTTTGTATTAGAGGAATGGTTTAGTTAACCTTTGGAATTTAGATAACAAAACATTGGTGATAACCCTAGGGATAAGTCTAAGGATAAGACTATGTATATAAAAGTATCTTGGAATCTTAGTGAAGTATAGAGAGAGTTGTTTTTGATCAATTACATCCCTATCTGGATATGAAATGTAGACATGGTTCTTTCAAAGATTTACATTGGGATAATAACTTCGAAAAGGAACACCAGTCTTGAATTGAGTATTATCTGGTAAATGGTAATGGGTCATACATTGAAACTAGTTTAACACTCCTAGGGGATATGTTTTCGAAATTCACAAATACATTATAAACCATTCTAAAGGACTTGAACAAATTATTAGATTATAAAACATAATAGGGAAATTACTATGGATAACCTTGTTTGAAACATAGAGACTAATAAGTTAGTATGTAATTAACATTTATACGTTATTCTAACCAATATTATAAGTTTACCATATGTATGTTAATTAGTTATTTTATTCCAATTTTTTTTCTTATAGTCAATAAAGGAAATAGAAGAAACCATGGAAACAACCAACATTATAGTCAATGTGATGCTTTCCCCAATCATATTCCTAATCTCATGGCTGTGGGAGACGAGAACTTAATGGAAGTACTATATCATATAGCTCCAGTTTTGAATAATAAAATGAATCATGCATAATTCCATACTCCTCCAATGAAGGATCAGGTTCTAGTTGATTCTTTTATGTGATAAAGGCCCATAACTCTAGTGGAACTTATGATCCCCACATCATTGAACAATTGATTAACTCCATTGAGAATATTTTTTTATCAATTTTCCAATGCATATAGAAATAAAAAGTTGTGACGATCATTTATCACATTGAGGGATAAACTAATCAGTGGTTGGCACTGATCAAGAACACAAAGTACAAAGAAGATATTGATTCTATAGAATGGGAATACTTCCAGTAAATATTTTTTAATAAATATTTTCCCAAAAAACCTTATATTAAAATAGAGAGGGATTACCTTAATATGAAGTAAAAGGAAGAAGATTCTATTAGGGTGTATGAGGCAAACATCACAAGGCTTTCATGGTATGCATCCAACATTGTTCTTAGAAAAAAAAGGTGGATCATTTCTTTAGTGGGATAAATTATAGTCTTTTAAAAGACACGATGATTCAATACTTTGATATTTATGAAGATATTGTAAATTGTGAACTCACTGTTAATATGGAGATTAGTGAATCTTAGTGGTCTAATGGTACTAAAGAAAAAATATATAATATATCGTTCTTTGGGGGTATCAATAGATAAATCCCATAGAGGTAAGAAAATAGAACATTCCACTTATCAAAAGTGTAGGAAAAATAATCACAAAAACTTCCAATTGGGAAATGGAATATACTTAAAATGTGTAAAAGAGGGGAATGAATGTAATTATTTCTAAAGGGAAATGAATAATCCAACTAATGAGGAAAAATAAAAGAAGGTTTAGATAAAAATTATTCCTACCGTAAACTATTTTAACAATAAAGAAAATGTGAATTATGTAATCCAACTAACAAACATAAGGGTTGTCAGAGATAATTATAAAAAATAACTTCAAAGGAATCAAGGAATGGTGTATTCTATCACTAAGTCTGAGGGGGATACTGAAAATGATGTGGTGATATGTATTCTAGTTATTCATTCAAGATTAGTGAACATAACTTTTAATTCTGGTTCTTTTCATTATATATTTTCTTACAAGTTTAATTGAACTATTCAAAAACCACCTCAAGATATGGGGAATGAGATATCTTTGAGAATAGAAGTCAGAGTGATGGTTCCATCCCAATTATATAACACCTCCCCAGAACATGTTTGTGGACTTAAAATTCCAAAAAATCTTGTCTTAATTCCTTTAGTGTAGTTTGATACTATTCTAGGAATGGTTTGGGTGTACTTATATAAATAAATAAAAAAATTTCAAGTGAAGGATATCACTCTTCATTTGACATCTCGTTACTATTTCAGGTATTACTAAATCATCTTGTGTTAAATTATTATTACGTTAAATAAGAAAAAAAGGTTTATCTATGAAAAGTTGTGTTTTTCTTAAATACGTTGTAGAATGGTAAAATGATAAATTAATACTCTAGAATATTCAATTAAATATTTTATGAGTTAAACACTAAGTAAGTATGAGTCTTCAATGTCTGAAAAGTCTCAGGGAGGTCAAAAAATATATATTAAATATATTATTTTATGAATGAAAACTTTATTCAAAATAATTGAATAACTCCAAAATGTTGTGTTGTATGAGAAATTTGAGACCACAGGTATATCCAAAATATGGTGTTTACCCTAAGAGGGGTATAATAATTGAAGGCGCTGGACTTTTGGATGTCTCGTCATGAGAGAAAGTTTTTAAATAAAATTTAATATATTATTTATTAAAAATAATTAAATATCTGCCAAACGGTGCGTCATATGGGAAATCAAAGACCACCGATGGGTCTAGAATGAGGGGTTTACCAGTTTAACATTTTTATGTGTCGGTCGCTTGGACACCTCACTGGAAAAAATAACACTTTTTATATCACTTAATTAATTATTCTGAGTTTTCATTAATAAATCAGTAATATCTCTTTAACTGCTTATCATTTGAAAAATCTGAGACCACAGTTGGATCCGGAACATGGTGTTTACCCTAGGCAGAACATAATATTCATCTCCAACAAGAATTTTGTCACATTGTTAATTAATTAATGTTTTTAATAATTACATTAAATACTTAATTAAATTAAATTAAATTAATTATTAAAAAAGTAACACTATTCAATCACCCCCTATAAACACATTAGATCACGGTAGACTCCATTTTTAATGATGAAGTTTTTCAAAACCTTTAATTTCTATCCGTTTAAAAATGTTTCAAACATCAACTACATTAATAGATGAAATAAATCACTTCATCATCAAGGTTTGTCTAGAACGATGGATTAAATAATGGGTTTCAAATCTGACTAGTGGAACTCTGCATGGGTAGTTTAAAATACCCAAACCTTTGTTTTCTATGGTAGTTTTGATTCTGAATCTCCCTTGCATTCCAACGATCGAAGTCAAATTTGTGTTCTGCTTTGGGTTTGATTATCCTGATTCTAGTTGCATGATCATTGTGTCCTCTCCTCTGTTGTGGTTCCCCAGTGAGCTTAATGTTTTATTTATTTATTTATTTTATCTAATTCATTCCATGATTTCCTAAACTATAAAATTAGGGAAATAATTTATGGAATTTAAATTAAATAATGAAACATGAATCATCATGCAATAATTCGTAAACAAATTTATCAAAGTGTTATTACATGAATTATCAGTTGATGGTTAAATAATTATCAGATAATAATTATATCAAATTGTGAAGGGATTATTCCAAGGAAATCAAAAAATAATATTTATTAAAAATTATTAAAGGATAATTACACTAAATTATTTAAGGATAATTACACCAAATTATAAAAGGATAATTTGTAGAAAACAATTATCATAATGTAATTTAGAATTGATAAAAACTAGATTTATCGAGGATAATTCATATAAAAAATATCAAAATGATAATTAACCAAATTATCCAATGATACTTACAAAAAAAATTGGTTGAATAACTATATCATGAAACTAAAATTATGAATGAATACTTATGTAAAATATAAAATAATTATTGTCAAAATTTGGTTTTGCGACATTGTTGAGAAATATGTGAATAATTAACTGAGATAATTATAAATAATTATTTGATGATAATTACATCGATTATTTATTTTGAGCATATAATATTTTAAAAATAAAGAATAATTTCAATAATTTATCGAAGGATAATTTATCAAAATTATCAATGGATAACTATTATACATACCAAATTAAAATTTTGAGATTATCAAAGATTAATTATTAATATTATTAAAACTATAATTGATGTGATTTATCAAAGGACAATGAAACGTTTTATCCAAAATGATTATAAATTTTTTTTATGGTTACTAATTAAGTAATTATTTGGGACAAATATTATCAAAATTATCATAACATAATTATGTGTTTAGTCAAATGATAATTATTATAATTATAAAACGAGAATTTGAAAATTGTCCAAGATATGTAATATTCCATCTGATAATTTGAAATTATCCATGAGAGATTGAATAATATTATCACATGAAATATTTTAATACGTAATTGGAAAATTATTTAGGAGAGAGAAATTATCATCGCATGTGATGTTTTATTTTATTTTGAAATAAATTAACTAGTATTGGTTCTAGGAAACCATGACAAACATCAAACATTGGTGTATTGATGATTATGATAATTCAGTCACGTGGAGGGGTATTTAACCACATAAGGTATTTTATCATTTCTGTTGACATCAATGACGTTGAGGTAGCTGGTTCCATTCCGATTAGCCAAATTGATTACCCTTGTATTGCTTGATTTATTGCAACTGTTGATATAAGTTCAATTACTTAACTTTCTTTCAATTGATGTAATAAAATCCAATTCCTTTGAATTGGGATATTTGAATTGGTTTTGGCATGAGAATTTGAAAAAACCCCAATTCCATTTAATTGGGGTTTGTGTTTTTGGAAATTGGATGATTTAAAATTTTGAATTTAAATTATGGATGTGGTGGAAATGATTTCAATTAAACTGTTGAATTGAATTGTGGAAATGAATTTGGAAATGATGGAATTGGTTTTTAAAGGACTTAAAATTATGGAAAATGACTTAAAATTATTTGATAGAGACTTAGTGGTTTTATCTTGTGGAAAAGGCATGTTTTTAAATTAAAACTGTTTTGGTTTTAAAGGAAAAGAAATTGACAATTTTGAAATGGAAAGAATGGGATTGATCATATTTTTAAGAAAAATGGTTCACCCATCATGTAAGAGTGCATGAAAGCCTTAGGTAGTTAGTTAGTTATTTGGATACACTCTACACTATGACAACATTCTAAAGCATAATTGCGGTGGGTTACATCCCTGATGGGATGGTGATGAGTCTCCTTTGGACAGTGTCATAGGGACGTGTGTATACACATTCTGCTGAGTTCACATAGAGAGTACAGAATCCTATAGTTGGTTAATACTATTGTACCTTTGGGTAGATGACCATTTTTCTCGCTTTTTTATTTATATTTGAGATATAAATGTTTATCAATGTTTTAAACTGCTTTACATGCCTACTTAATCTACATAAACCATTTTATATAACTATTTTAATTAAGCCATTGTTTTAAAAATATTCCATCATTTGTAAATCCATTGCTTTAAATATTTATTTCCATCATTTGAACTATATAGCATGATTTGATTAAATCTGTTATTGAATTTCCAAACCCAATTATTTTGAAATTGAAAGCTTTTTTTTGGATAATCTATATTTGGAACCTGTTATAGAATCTTTGGTGGTCTCCTACTGGGATTAGGCTCACACCCTACTTTTTCATTCAGGTGTTTTTAGACTTTCTTCTTCTAGGTTCGAGCAAAGGGAAGGGATCTCTTGGAGGTGGATCCAGCTGTTGATCTTTGGTCTTAGTGAGTTGTGTCCTTAGGGACCCTGGTTGTTTTCCTTTTTAGTACTTGGGTTGTAGTAATTTGGGCTTTTTATACCATGTTGTATTCTGGTACATCACTCTCAGTGGAGTTTCTTTTGATATGAATACTACTTTGTTTTCTTTTGCTTCCACATTCTTGTGGAAAAATTGTTCGTACTTGTGTGTTGTACTATGCCAGGTGCTAGTTGCCGACCCGTGGGTATCAAGAATTCCATTTGGGCTATATTCGAACAGGCTCGGTTATTGGGTTACCAGTGTACCAACGATGGTTTGTGACAAAATGGTATTAGAGTGGATGTTAGGCATCTTGCCTTTATGACAGTATTCATTTGAGTATTCTTGTTGGGACTTAAGAGGTAGTTGCAATTGAGTGCCTGTCCAGCTCTCACCGCAATGAACCTTAAGTCACCAGGGATGGTTAGGGAAATATGGCTTGTGGTGTAGTTTCATACTTTTACCTATTGTGATTTGGATAGAGTGAAATCCAAATCTTGTTTTTTCCTTCAATTGATAATAATTTCTCTCGTTACTCAGTCTAAGTGTTAATCTAATGTCTTCCTTATTTTCTACTGATGTTGTGTAACATCATGCCTCCAAGAATACGTAAAAATTGGATCCAAGAAGGGGATTCTACTAAACATCAGTGAGAAAATCCTCCAGTGGATCTGATCCCAGTTGAGGTGATTGTGTTCCCTATCCAAGCTCTGGGATAGGAACCAAGGGGGTGCTCTTCAAAAAACTTTCTCAAGAGTTCTTTCACCAAAACCAATAGTTTTCAAAGGCCCAATTGATCCTCAACATGCTAAGGAATGGTTGGGAAGGATAGAACTTCTATTTGAGTTCTTGTAGACACCGGACGAGATCAAGGTGAAGTTTTCCACCTTCGTGTTGGAGGGACCAAGAAGGAGATGGTGCGACATGATAGTGACGACAACGAAAAATGATGGCTTAGATTGGAAGGACATTAAGGTTCTTTTCACCAAATAGATATATCCAAAGTCAATGGTGTTGGTCAAAGTTGTGGTGTTTTTTAAGCTTGAGTAGGCTGAAATAATTGTGGCTCCTTCGAACATTTAGGGAACTTGAAGAAGTTCTGCCACAACTTTTCCACTCCACATAGTGGCACGAGATCTTCATAACCTTCAAAAAACTATGGGGTAATCAAATGCTTTAGGTACAAAAGAGTTCCTGTAATGACTCAATGTTTTTCAATGGAAATTCCATTCTCATAAGTATATAATTAAATCACATGAAAACACAATATGATGAACAACTATGTGCTATGTAACCTTTAAACATAATTTTGACACTTCTATGTTTGGAATTTTGAAAATTCGGCATACACGGTTGTAATCAGAAAGTTATTTGGAGTCTGATAAGAAAAACTTAATTTTTTAGTGAATAGTAACCTACCCTAATGAATAGTAACATACCCTTATGAATAGTGATATACCCTAATGGATATTAACGTCACCTATCATAGTATAAAAAAATTTCATGTTCGAATTACGATATACCTATATTTTAGAATAAGTTAATGAATGTTTGAAAACTCATTTTGATAATAAATTATTATTTTAATTAAATATTAAAATAATCATATTTATAAAATTACTTTTGAAAAATGGACATCATTTTTGGATTCTACATGTCGAAATATGGTTAGGGTGAATTTTTGGGATTTTTCTGAAGTAGTTGAATTTTTGATGAATAGTAAAATAAGATAATTTACAATAAATGCTAAATAAGGGATTTATTGAGTCATTGATGATGTTATGATGATGTAAGCCCCCTTTTTTTGGGATAAAATGATAAAATTAATATTCTTGGTCATGGAATACTTACTATTCTTTGTCTTGTGAATAAATAAAAAATTAATGATTATAATATTATGAAAACCCTCATCTCCTCCACTATAAAACCCCCCCTTCACTCCCTCCTCTCTTAACTCCTCTGAGGCCTTGTGCCTTGACATTATTCTCCCAAATCTCTCCCAAAGATCCTACCCCCACGTCCGAAAGCTCCTAGCCTCCTTAAAAAACCAAGACCTCTCCCCATAAGAGGTTCTCAAAGGAGAAAGTCTCAAGAGGTAAAATTCCTCTTCCCAATTTCTTCTTTTCTTTTAAGTTCTTTTCTTTTTATTTCTTTCCTCACCTCCATTCTCCATAATATTATGATAAATCTAGTAACATAAATGTACTGTAATTTTTTCATGATAATGGTATATTTCATTATATTCTCTTTTTTCCCCACCATTTTATTTGAAAGAAATGGAAGCATCGTTTGAGATGTGCTAATTTAGCACATTCAAGGACAACAGATTATCAATTTCTATTATCATCTTCAATTCTGGTCATGAAACCATTTGAGTTATGGTAGAATCATATTATTATATATGTAATATACCTTATTTTTTAGTTCTGTATTCTTTTTTTATAAATGGTATTAAGTTATAAAAACAAAACATGTTCTTTGTAATCCAACCCATCGATTAACAAAAAACGGTTATCACTAAGGTTATATATATAATAATTAGTCTTCACTATAAGTAACCTAATGAAAATTAAAACCATTTAATCTCCTGGATGTGTACAAAAGAATATAACTTCAATTCTGGATAGCCACTTTTATCTTAAATATAATCCATTCATGAATATACGTGAACCAATCCTTTAAAGCCCAGTAAACAAACGAGCCCAAACAATGAAATTGAACCTTATAACTAATAAAAAAGTCTTCGAATGAACTAAAAAGAGTTATAATAAATAAATTAAATATATAAGAGGTTACGGAATTATTAATTAATTGGCCAAAATTTGTTTATTCAGGTCTCTAATAACAAGTCAATAACACCAACAGATTTAAGGTAAGGGATCCTCTCATTTTCTCTCTTAATCTAGATTGCTCTCTATGATATGACATTTTGTGTAATACCGAGTGATTGGGAATATTTTCTAACATCCCCCATATTTCCCTAATGTTCTATAAGTGATGATAAACCCCTTATCTATCTCATCAAGCCCTCTTAGTTCCACCCGATACTATGTCGATAAACTGTAATGGATTCTACCCGAACTTCCTTTATTCCTTCGGGTAGCTCTATCTTTCTTTTTAGAAAAATGTAGTTGTCTTTTATTTTATGTAAAACATCTAGATTCTATTTATATTCTCCAAAATCATGTTCCAAGATCCATCTATAATTCTATTTCAGGGATATACATTCCTTTATGTGAATCCATCCTCGATAATTCCCAATAAGCACACTTGTTTTGAAGGAACTTCCCGAATTTTTAACCAATTTCAAGTGCACTCTATCCTATGTTTTAAGACACCATTGTCTTTATAAAATCAGTATTTTTATTATGAAAACCTTCTTGGTAAATTAATGTTTTATATAACAGAATGTCTGTTTTACTAATTTAAAAGCTCTATAGTATTTTCCTTAAAACCGCACAAAAATGTTTTAATGCTAATGTTTCTCAAATACATTTATTATATATTGTCACTTCTATTTGTCAAAACATACCATGTTATATGCCTATATTACCTTTTAACGTGCATGTATGTTTTAATACCTTTCTTTTAGGGACACATTCATGATATACTCATTGGTTATGCTTTATGTCATGATTGTGGTACCCAATTCTCTCAATGGGTATCCTTATGTTTATGAACAATTGATTATGTATGATTATTTATGTGGAAATAATATTTAGGTGGAAAGAAAATTTATGTGGAAAGAATATTCATGAAAATGTTGAGATGGGTGCACCCACAAAGTGCTCCAATGCATTGGGTAAGGTTAAGTCTCATGAGATGCGATGTAAAACGGGATTGGCGGTTATCCTTGACCCAAACTGAAATGGGAAATGAGATTGGTTGTTATCCTTGAACAATGCTAAAGAAATTTTTTATGATTCTGCCACATTTATATGATTCCATGTTTATATGATCCCATGATTATATGACATTATTTCATATATTCCATGTTTTGGATATCAATATGTCAGGCCTCCTAACTCATGTGCATAAGATGTATCCTTATGTTCATTCCCTTACTTGGATTTTTAGCTCATCCCTTTGTTTGTGGGTTCCCCAGGGTACCCTATGCTGATGTAAGGGCTCAAAAAAATTTAGGATCTCATTATGAAGATTAAATAAAGAAGTTTTTTTAGCCCCATGTTTTATGTTTTATGTACCTAGTCTACCAAGACACTAGACTTAACAATCCTTGGCATGTACTCTGATGATTAATTATTCTTAAAATTGTGAAATGTTATATGTAAAAGGCTTGGGCTACTATAGTTAGTATCAGAGGATGGTCTAGTTATTTTTAGAGATTAGGAATATAGAACTAGAGTGAGAACCTTAAGGATGAGACTAAGTATTAGAAAACATTCCAGAATTTTGGTGAGTATTGAGTAAGTGGTTTATCAATAAAATACATCCCTATTTGGATACGAGTCGATAGAGGTGGATCTGGAACATATGTATCTAGGGGTAAAACCTGAAAAAACCTATTTGATCTAGACTCTAACAGGAACTGGTGCACGACAACGGGCCTTGCTGCACTCTTGGTTACTACACTCCCAGGGTATATGCTTTGGTAGATTCATGAGCTTAGTAAAAACAATTATTAATGGAAAAAATAAGCCCATAAGAATATAAGTTAATTAATATATCGAGGATAACCTAGATATAAAACTAAGGAATCACAAGTCAGGATATACTTTTTCTTTATAAGTGTATACTTTTGTGTTCAATATTTCCTTTTTATGCTCAATATCTATGTATTCAAGACTTCTAATTATACCTTATTATTCTTAGTTAATGGCGTGAAATAGAAGAACACGTCCCAATAACCAATGTGATAGGAAATGTGATGATTACCCTAAGGATTTGCCTGATGTGACAGAAGAAGGTGCTCAAAACATCATGGTCGTACTTGCTTAGCTAGCTCAAGTTATGAACAATAACTTGAACCAGGTAGAACGTCCACCTCTTCCAAGGAAAGATAAAGTTGCCGTAGAATCCTTCATGCGGCAAAGGTATCCCATGTTTAGCTAGTCTTCTGATTCCCTTCTCATAGAACAATGGATTAACTCCATTGAAAATATTTTCTCCATACTTCAGTGCTTGGAAGAAGAGAATGTTGTACGGGCGGTCTATTATTTTGATGGGCAAGCTGATTAGTGGTGGACACTAATCAAGAATACAAAGTCCCAAGAAGAAATTGATTCCATAGATTGGGAGGAATTCAAGAAGGTGTTTTTCAACAAATATTTTCCTCAAACCCTCTATCTCAAGATGGAAAGAGAATTCCTCAGACTCAAGTAGAAGGAAGATGAGTCCATCGGGGTGTATGAAGAGAATGTTACAAGGCTCGCAAGGTACACCTCTGGCATTTTCATGAACACCTAAAGCAAGGTGGATCGCTTCTTTAGAGAACTATAGCCGAGACTATAAAAAGTGTTGCTGATTCGAGACTTCGAAAGTTATGAGGAGATTGTCCGTTGTGCCTTCAAGGTTGAAATAGAGATTGGAGACTCTCAATGGTCACTTGGTCCTAGTGAAAAGAAGAAAAAAATGGAGATCTTAATGGGTGGTTCATCCAACAAATCCCATGATGGAAAGAAGCCTCACTTTCCCCTTTGCAAAAATTGTGGGAACAAACAACTTGGTGACTTTATTATGGGAACCAAGAACTACTTCAAATGAAGAATGTTTGGTCATCTTGCCAAGAACTGCCAAAGGGATATGAAAAATCCTGCTAATGTTGAAGAAGAAAGGAAGGTTCAGATCAACACTCAGCATACAGTGTAGTGTTACAAATTCAAGGATCTTGGTCATTATGCAAACAATTTCCTTAAGTTGAGGGTTGTCGGTGGCAATCAACAACAACCTCCAAGGAAACAAGGAAGGGATTATGCTATCACTACTATTGAGATGGAGCCAAGAAAATATTGGGGTGACAGGTACGCTTGTTAGTCATTCAAGAATAGTGAACGTAATATTTGATTCAGGTTCTACACATTCTTTCATATCTTTCATGTTTAGTATAACTATTCAAACACCACCAAAAAATTTGGAGGAAAAGTTATCTGTGAGAACAACTAATGGGGAAATTATTGCAACCATGGTTTATAACTCCTCCTTAGTTAATGTCTGTGGACTGATCCTCCCAGAAAATCTCGTCATACTTCCTTTAGTGGAGTTCGATGCTATCTTGCACATGGATCGGCTATATTTGTACAAGTCCAACATCAATTTTCAGGAAAGGGAGATCACTTTTCACATCTCGAAGCATCCTTCGATTCTTTACAAGTGTATAGAGGAAGATGAGACTCCTTTAGAATCTTCATCGTATGTTTGGATACTGCTTTTTTGTGAGCAAGCATATCTAGCTCAAATTATTGGGACAAAGGATAGAATCGTTCTTGAAGACATTCAGACACAAACATGGTCTTCATAATTGGTCAAGCATCTCTAGCTTTATCTTCAGACACCTTCTGAGCAGTTCTACTCAATCATGTAACATTGGGTATCTTTTGATTCATAATACTTCATATTCTAAACCTAAAATAAGTCATAAGGTGTAACACCCTGAGTTTTTATAAACCTTTTTTTAGAATAAATTAATTTTCCTTGATGTGTCTCATTTAATTTTATACCAAGTTAAACATTATTTATATGCTACAACAAGTTAGGATTTCACTCCATGTAACATCATCTTAGCTTGCGTTACATGCAACACTAAGTTTTTATGAAACAACAACTTATTATTATAACTATTTAAACTGGATAGTTATAACCTATCCATTAAAAATTGTAATATGAATAAAAATAACTAATTTTTAAATATTTTTTATAATTTTCTCACATAAATAAAACATATTTATATTGACATATATAGTTTTTAGTATGGTTTATATGTTTTTAAAAACACTTTTTCTTAAAATAACTACGTTTCTATGTCCTTCGGTGAACAATAATTAAATTAATTTTAAAAACTATTAGAAAATGAATTTGATAAATTAAAATTTATTTTTTGAATTCATAATTATTAAATTATCATAGGATGAGCTTTTGGTATTTTTAGAAAATATTTTTTTCTTGGATGAATAGTGAAAAATACTAAATTTTAATTGAAAACTGCATTTTCTTTGAATTTAGTAATATAGTTAAATTGTATATTAATTTTTTTTCAAAGTAAAATAAGTCAAATTTTAAATAAATTATTCCAATTTAAGTCATTGTAACTAATTTTACATTGAAATTGGATATAAAAACATTTCAAACATTTATACATTTTCACTTTAAAACTCCACTTTTGCGACACATTTATGGGATTAATTTTAAATTAATTTCTAAAAATTATGTGATTAGAATTTAGAAAAATGGATTCCATATTTTGAATCTGAATAATAAATAATTTTTCATTAGTTCAAATTATCTTTTGACAAAAAAATATTGAATGTAATTAAAATTTAATTACAGAGATTAAGGTAAAAAACAAGATTACTTAGTGGTTAAACTTTAACATTAAGGGGCCAAATAACCTATAAACATGTATAAAATCCATTAGATGGAAATATTTCTACCAAATTCCATATTAGATAAAAAATGGATAATTATGGGAGTCACATGATATAAGGGAGACCTCTCAATGGTGTTTACCATCTTAGATTTACAACAATGCCACTCCTCTACTATAAAAAGGGAAATCACCCCCTCAATTATTTACATATAAATAGCCCTTTTTATCTACCAAAAACATCCCAAATTTCCTACCAAATTTCCTCAATGTATCATAGAATCCTTCCTTTTGGTATAAAGACAACCAAGGAATCCCATTGGTGCAAACCAAAAAGATTTTCCCAAAGAAGAGGTAATATCTTTCAACAAATAATTTTGTTTTATTTATTTCTACACAACATAAATTATTATTATTCCATGATTATATAATAACCTTAGTATCTTAAATATAGTGAGATGTTGTTATTTTAAGGGTACTACCAATACTCACACAAACTTCAATCAAATGGGATACATAATCATCACTCATATGTACCGCAGAGTACCGCCTCACAAACCAATGTCGTTCGTTCTTCCATTACAACGTTTCAAGGTTGATAATAACGATGGAATCAATTTTTTTATATTAAAAATGTTATATATTTTATTTATTTATGATTATATAATTATTATATAACACATAAATTCATACTTTTCCATTTTTTTAGAATATGATAACATCATTTATGGACATGTGGACTACCACCTCCTCAAAACAATGTGATTCTTTAATTATTTACATGGAATATATTAATGATGAGTTTAAAAGACGTATGTTACATATATTAAATAATAATTTTACTAAAATGATAATATATATATATCATTTACTCCTCTTCTACCTTTCAATATGAAATGAAAATGGAAACAACATTCATGTGTACATATAGCATGCTGTCTCCATGAATGGTGTATTCCATTTACTTTTTATATCTTTAATATATTATTATAAATACATATATAATGAATATATATGATATTTATATCATTCTTATGATTTCGGGGATGATGAAATCATGATATAAGTAAGAGGACAAAAAATATAACATATCCAAACACATGCGAAAAACAAAGCGGTTATTACCTGAAACCCAACTTTAATAAGAAAAGAATATACGGTATGATATAAATGTATATGGTTCTGTAATATATGATAATAAAATTATATTTATTATAATGTGCGGTTTAATGAGTACGACAAGCGTTAAGACATAAGGTAGGGGAATTTAATCTCACTTTCTTATATTCATGAGATATATGTCATATTAAACACCCATTTCATTTATGTGGTGTAAATAATGAAATAATAAATGTTATATAATGAATTAAATTTAATTAATGATATTAAATGTTTAAATTTATGTTATTATTTCATGGGTATCATGATTGAAAATTTACTCAATTAGTAAGGGGATTTCTAGTCTCACATTCATTTCTACGAGACCTATGACTTATTAACCACTCATTTCTTTTTTGTGGTGTATACAATTTACATGAATGAATTATATAATCCTTATACTTAAATTTATGTCTATTTACATATCCATTTTATTATCTCTATTTCATGGGATTTTATGATTCAAATTTTACGATATTTGTAAGGTAATTGTTTTCTCAATTTGCCTTCTTTGTGACACAAATTGTTTTATGCACATATATTTTTTTATAAGGTGTATAAACTTAAATTTTATATGTTATTTAAAGAATATAATTATTTTCATATTATTTACGATTAATTTAATATTATTATTTCATGTGTATTTTGATTCTAAGTTTCCAAAGTACTAATATTTTATTGCTAAAATCTCATCGTTTATCAGGATTTCTAATGATTATGATTCCACTAATGAAATATAGTGATCCATCTCTAAAAAAATCTCATAATTTTTCTTCTCATATAGTTATTCATAATATCCTAATGTAATCATACCATTATGATTCTTTTTGTTACTTAATATTATTAAGAAAACATTGTTTAGAAAATTCAATTTCATTTATCTCTTTGGTTGAAAATCCGTTTTCTTCCAAAACCGTGTTTCGGGAAAAAATTTTAATTTTTTTTCAAATTATATTTTAAGATTATTTTTAAATAAAAAGTATTTCAATGATTTTTAATGCTTAATTAATAATTTTCAAAATATATTTTCAAAGAAAAAGTCTTTCAAAATGTTTTATGTAATAAATATTTTTTTCAAAAAGAAAAGGATATTTTCCTCAAGATATATTTTAAATGATCTTTCAAAATTATTTACCATCAAATGCGACGTCCTTTGTTGTTACTCATTCCATTCTGGGGATATGAACCAAGGGTACCATCCATATTCTTTTTTCCATATGGTTTATTTTTTGGTGGGATGATGTTTATGAAACATGGTTCTCTGGCATTGGTTATATACTTATTAAAATTGATTCTTTTCATGGGTTATGAATCGATGAAATGATTATGAAACCTGTCTCTTTTACAATGGTTATGATATTATGACATGTTTATGATAACCATTTCACTCCTTGGGTTATGATATGATGAATGTTTATGATCTATTGATACACATATGTATGATTTGATTGTGATATGGGTGAGACCTATATATCCCTCCAATGCGTTGGGTAATGATTCATATCTCATGTGATAGACATGAATGGAATTGGTAGTGAACTTGGTTCAGTAAAGGAATTTTTCCACTAATATGGTCTAAGAATTGAACCTTAATAACTATGATGGTCCTGGGAGTGAACCATTATTACCAATATGCTTTGGGAAGGGAACCCATTCCACTAATATGGATTTGGATTTAAGCCTAGACTACAATGGAAAATATTTTATATGCTTATCTTTCTGTGAAAATTGTATTTCTTATGTCTATATTATTCTTTCATGGATTGTGGTCTTGATTCCCTTATGATTAATGTCTTATAAAATACCAATATTTATAACAAGATTCATTTTTATAATCTTTGATATGAAGAGTATGATCTTATAATGTTATGATCATGTTCTCATACACTTATGCTCTTGATTATGCTGATATATCTCCATTATCCCCTTACTGAGCATATGAGCTCACACATTTTTATGTTTCCTTTCCCAAAGTTATGAAGATATGTATTATTGATGATGTTTCTAAAAAGGGTGCTAGTCCTGTAAAAAAATATTTGGAGATAATTTAGCTCACTTAGGTACCTTTGTTTTTGTTTACATGTTTCCAAAGGCACTAAACTAATACTTTCTTTGGGTGTATTCTTGTGTAATTTATTAAATGTTATAAAAAATTGATTTAATGTTTATGTATGAAGAGAAAGGTATAAATATACAAGGTCTGCAGGTGTACCAAGTTTCATGTATTGGGGGTGAGAAAATAATTCTCAATAGGCCACCCCAATGATGGTACATAACATTTGGTGTCATAAAAAATGAACGCACATGTGATATTCATATCCAAGATAAGAAAGTAGAAATAAAACAAATATAACCATAGAACAACTTTGATATTGACCAAAACGACTCTATCCAGAGCTAGAATACTTAGAGAACATGGCTCACCAAGACACAAAACACCATGAATGTTCATTAGAACATAATGGAGAACTAGGAAAAAAATGAAATGAATGTCAGACCCTAATATTTTCCATAGGTTTACAAGAAAATAGAACACACAAATAATGCATCATATAACTCAAATGTAATGATCTGGACTGGATACATGAACTCTATGTTGATATGGAGAGAATATGTCCATATCTGGGTAGTCTAGGATAACTAACCAAGATCCATAAACATCATAGAGATCAATAGTAAATTTGGGACCTAATAAAATATAGGAATGTTGAAACTAAACCATTAGTTAGAGAATTGTCCTAATTAGAGTGGTTTCACTCATTCAGATCACCCATTATATCCCTAGGACCCACCTAACACCAACAGATGAAGGTGACCACCAATGAATCATAGGGACAACACCTCATCCGATAACATATATAAATATCCTTCTTATCTCTAATACCATATAAATAAACAACCTAAAACATCCAAGTCATAAATCTTCAATCAAAATGGGCTCACACCACAATCCTCTAGGTTCCAAGGGGACACTTTAAACTGCCAATACTGAAATTCAGCACTAACCCTCCTAGGGTTAACATAACATGGGGTTCTTTCAATTGTTCAACGAAACTTGTCATAACATAATTATTTATAAGGATACACTATCATACCTTATACCTTGAGGATCACCTCACCTACAAAGGAATCCTCAGGGATGCCTTAGACCCATATCAACATCTATTTTGTGGTACCCAACTATTCCCAACACCCCATGATGTCATTCTAACATAAAGTATCTATCTAATCTAAACGTGAAGAAATCATTCCATAAAACCATCCATTTAAACCTCACGAGACTAGTCCTAACCTCCACGAAACATACAGATAACCTTATATACTCATTCAAACTAACATTCGATCCTGACTTCTAGTGAAAGTATGAATAAACCCAACCCCCACCATCTCCCAAGTAAAGTTATTGTAATGGCCCAATATTTTTTAATAGAAATTAATTTCTTATAAATATTTCATAATCATTTGAAATCACAACTTAATTAACTAATAAGTGCTATGTGGCCCTTAAAACATATGTTTGTCACTTATGTGATGTGAATTTTGAAAATATGACATACACAGTTGCGATCATTAAGTTATTTGGATTCTAATAAGGAAAAATTAATTTTTGGTGAATATTAACCTACCATTATGAATAGTAAAATTCCCTTATGAATAGTAATATACCCTAATGAATATTAACCTTACCTGTGATAGTATATAAATAATATTCAAGCGAAAGAACAAAATACCTATGCTTTAGAATGAGTAAAATAATGTTTTAAAACTGTTATTTTTAGAATAAATTATGATTTTAATTAAATATTAAATTATCCATATTTTGAAAATTACTTTTAAAAAATGAACTTCATTTTTTTATTCTATACATCGACAAATGGTTGGGGTAAAATTTTGGGATTTTTCTAAAATACATAAATTTTTTATGAATAGTGAAATACATTAATTTACAAAATAAGATAAATAAGCTAATTATTGAGTCATGCATGATGTTATAATGATGTAATCCAAATTTTTCCGGGATCATGTGAAAAATTTACAATTCATTGTCAAGGAAGATTCACTATTCCTTGTCTTGTTGGGAAATAATAAATTAATGAATTTTATATTAAGAATTCTCTTCTCTCCTCCACTATAAGAACCCCTGGTCACTCCCTCTTCTATTCACTCCTCTCAAGACTTGTGACTTATAAAAATTCTGTCCAAATATCCTCCTGACCTCCTCTCCCACTTCCAGAAATCCTTGGTCTCATAAAAAGACCAAAAACTCTCCCTTAAGGTGGCTCTCATGGAAGTTCGGTTTAAGAGGTAAATTCCACTTTTCAATTATTTGTCTTTCCTTTCAAGTTCATTTGTTTTATTTTTCTATTACAACTCCTAATAAAAATTTTGTGATTACTCCACTACCTTATATATACTATAATTTTTTCATGATAGTGGAATAAGTTATCATCATCTCCCCCTTTTGCCTTATTTTTTACTAGTAGCAAGAACACTATCCGAGATGTGTCAATTTTTCACTGTCAAGGACGATGGGATTTCGATTTCTATTATCATTATGAATTCTGTTTGTAAAACCATAATTTTTATGGTTGAACCAGATTATTATATATAATATAACCTATTTAAGATTCTTTAATCATTTTGTACAAATGGTATTAAGTTATAATGGAAAATTAGTTCATTGTAATCAAAACCCACAAATTAGACGAAACAGTTATCATTAAGGTTCTATATAATAATTCATTCTCATGCCATGTAACCAAGTTATATAAGTGACCAATAACACCTATGTATGATCATAAATAACATTTGAATTCAATTCTTTAGATTTACATTGAATCCACTACTTAAAAACAAGTGAAGTGATTATGAAAATAAAGGAAACAAACGCTACGGAACGACGAAATTCAATAAAATAACTTATCATTAAGGGAAAAAATTAACTAAACATAATTATGAAAAATTAAATTCATGTCTAATAGGTTATGAAATAATACACTAATATTTATAATTTCATATTCCATGATCTTAAGAGAGGAACACGTTCAGAGTTAAGGTAAGGGTTTTACGCCTGAACTTCCATTTTCATCCGGGTTACTTCATTGTCTAATTACCTCCATGAAATTATTATATATTATTACTCACTTATAATAAATTATGTGTGAGTATTATATATATTTACACCAACCATAATCCTTGCCTATTTTCTGGGTATTTACATGTTTTAAATGAAACTTTCAAAACTATTTCCAAAATACAAGCCCTATTCAAGCGAATTTCTCAAATTCATATCTATTTTTAAGGGAACTATATAATACATTTTTGGAAAACATTATCCTTATAAAAACACTCACTTTATCATGAAATACTATCTTACTTAACTTTTGGTTTTATACAAATATTTTTCCAAAATAACTGTTCTCTTCAAATAAAAGTTTATTTATCTCAAAAATTGCTTAATGATTTTATAAGAGTATTTTTTGTCTAATTTGAAACTCTTTTCAATTCCTATATATTTTTGGGTTTAATAATTTATGAAGTCATCTACCATATTTTATTTAATGTTTTATTACTAACTCTATTGTGGATTATCTATCCTAAAACCATTCACCATATTACTCGGAATGGTCAGTGTTTTATGATTAATGATTGGGGAAAGTTAGTTACATTTCATATGACAGTTTCAATATGGATGTATATATTGTTTATCACTTCTCATATGAGGAATTCATTGGACTTATTATGTGAAAGGTGGGGCCCGCTATAGCCCCTCTATGCATTGGTAGGTCTCATGATACAAATAAACATGGAATTGGCAGAGGCCTTTCCCAATATTCTATATAGATTTTGGTCGAGGCCCTAATCATTAGACATCATGGCTGAGGACTTGAAAAAATGTTTCAGAATGTCTAGGAGATGAACTTCCCTCATTCTGAAGCTAGTAACTGAAGGTTCATGTGGTTATTTGACTAGTATAATACCCATGATTATGTTATATTATGGAAATATTTACTCAGCTTATATTCCTGCCATTTTATGTTCAAATTTATTTTTTAAAGGAACATGTTTTCAATTATTCACCATGTCTAATGTTTATATATTCTTTCACTATATTTCTTACTCTGACTGAGAATTTAAGCTCACCCATTTCTTATGTTTCATTTTCTCAGGACATGATGAATTAAATTATTATTGACTTGCTAGCATAATCTATGAGTCATTTATGTTTCTAGTGGACTAAATTGGTGTTCTTTTTTCCTTAATGATGCAATGATAAAATTATATATGTATCTTGTTTCCAAAAGCTACTAAACTTATTGGACCTTCATGATGCTTATTCCTTCTTTTTATTCCAATGTAATCAATAAGGCACCAGCTCTGTGAAACTGGGGTTGTGTCCTTTGAGTTGGTATCAAAGGATGTTTAGTAGAAAACTTGGAAACTAGATTTAGAAATCATAGATTATGGACGAGTCTCTAAGATAGACTTTGAGGATAAACATACAAGAACATCCTGGTATATTGGTAAGGAATAGATTATGTGTATCTTTCTAGAAATACATCCCTGTCTGGATACAAGTAGGTAGAGGCGGATCTGGCACAGATTTATCTAGGAGTGAAAGCTCCAACAAGGAGTTTTGGGCTTGACCCGGGGTATGCTGGTACATGACAATGGGCCTTGCTGCACTATTGGTTGTGACACTCCTGAGGGATATGCTTAGGATAATTCACATTTTCATAACAAGCCATTATGAAGGATTTAAATGTAAAATTTTCCTTAAAGAAACCATTATTTTGATTATGGAATTAGCCATGCATATAATTTCAATTTGTGCTAAGTATTTTGTTAAGTAATATTATACATTATTACTAATAACTAAATCTAGTGTATTCCATTGTTAAGATATGGGGCCTATTTGAAGGAATGGAAACTGCACGAATGCACATGTCTCCTCTAGGGATTTCTCTCCGATGCCAGATAATGATGTTGGATCTAGGGATGTGACAGGTACTGAGCAACTTATAACTATTCTGGGAAAACATACTCAGGTTATGAATAATAACCTTACCTGTATGGAGCATACAGATCCACCAAATAGTGGAGTTATGTAAGATCAATTTATGCAACACCAACCACCATCATTCAATGAGACTACTAACCCATTTGTAGCTGAGCAGTGGATAAGTTCCCTGGAGAAAATATTTCTCGCTTTGTGATGTAAGGAAAGAGAGAAGGTCATCATGGAAGTTTATCTTCTATCGAGAGATGTGGATTAGTGGTGGTCATTAATCCAAAATACAAAGGATGAAGAAGAAAAAGAGGATATGGAATGGATGTACTTTAAGGAAATATTGGTAGACAAATACTTTCATCATGAATAGAGAGTGGATATGGAGAGGCAATTCTTGAATCTGAGGAAGAAGGAAGATGAGAATGTTTCAAAGTAAGAATCTAACTTCACTAGGTCAGAAAGACATGTTGTGGACTACATATGAAATCCAAGGAGAAAAATTTAATGATTCGTTGATAGCATAAATCCATTCCTCCAGTGGGAACTGGTATACTAATGTTTTTCATCATATGAGGTTATAGTTTCATGTGCTATCAAGATAAAAAAATAATTCTCTAAGTCTTTTGACTTTAAGGGAATTCAAGAAATGAAGAGGGCTGTTGAAAACTCTTGGAAAGGAAATAAGGAAACATGTAAGAAGGGAAGAGTTGAATTTCCACCCTGCGATAATTGTGGATGGAAACACCCTGGTGCATGCTTAAAGGGAAAAAGTATGCTACAAATGTTGGCAGAAAGGCCAACTTACTGGTGATTACAATGGGAAGAAAGAAGTCATTAATGTTCAATACAATAATTGTCTGGAGATGGGACACTATGATAATGATTTTCCAAAGCATCAAGGAAATATGAAACAGAAAATGCCAAGGGAGAAGGGACAAGCTTATTCGATCACAACTACAGAGATTGAAGTTTAGAATGATGTGTTGGCAGGTACTTTGATCGTTTCATCAAACATAGCCAATTCTTTATTAGATTCTAGATCGTCACATTCATTTATAGCTTCCCAGTTTTTCAATAAAATTTGATATGTCCAATTTCATTTAATAAAGGAGTTATCAGTCAAAACTCCTAATGGACGTATCATTGCAACAAAGGTTTGTCGATTAGTCCCCCTTACGACACATAAATGTGATTTAGTTTCTAACCTTATCATCATACCAATGGTTGACTATGATATAATTCTAGGTATTAATTGGCTATCAAATTAGGATGTGAATATCTATTACAAGAATAAAGAAGTTATAATTTTTGAGAATGGTTTAGAATCCCTTATTTTTAGAGCAGAAACCTCACCATTTGATTCTCATCTAGATCCACAGCTAGTAGCTCCACTGAATTCAATTATTGGGGAGGAAGGGAATGAAATAATATGGGTGAGGAAAATAATGTACAGATATAGGATGTACCTATTGTGAAATAATATGTTGATGTATTTCTAGAGGATTTACCTGGACATCCTCTAAAGTAGGAAATTAAGTTTTCCATTGACTTAATTCCTGGTTCAAGGCCAATATCAAATACCCCTTATTGAATGGACACTGTGGAGTTAGTAGAACTAAAGAAACAACTATAGGAATTGAGTGATGAGGTATTTATTCGCCCAAGAATTTATCCATTGGGAGCCCCTATTATTTTCGTTAAGAAGAAAGATGAGTCTTTGAGGTTGCGCATTAACTATAGGGAGATCAATGCTATTACATTATAGAATAAGTATCATCTACCACAAATTGATGATTTATTTGATCAACTTCATGGAGCCCAATATTTTTCTAAGATTGATCATCGATCTGGATATCATCAGTTTCTTGTGAGGAAAGAAGACATTCCAAAAATAGCATTTTGAACCATGTATGAACATTATGAGTTTACAGTAATGCCTTTTGGACTAAATAATGCACCATATGTCTTCATGGATCTAATGAATAGATTTTTCAAGGATTATCTTGATGACTTTGTAGTGGTGATTATTGACGATATCCCGGTATACTCCAAAATCCATGAAGATCATGAAAATCACTTGCACACTATTCTGAAGACACTTAGAAGAAATAAATTATATGGGAAGCTTAGAAAGTGTGATTTTTGGCTCCAATCAGTTTCATTTTTAGGATACATTGTATCTAAGGATGGAATACATGTAGATCCTATGAAGAAAAAGGCTATGAAATAATGACCTACTCCAACGAACATAACTAAGGTACATAGTTTTATTGGTTTAGCAGGTTATTATCAGCGTTTCATTCAGAACTTCACCCGTTTATCCAAAATGATGACCAAGATCACATGAAAAGAGGATAAGATTGTATGGATGAAGGAATGTGAGGAATTTTTTAAAGAATTGAAGGGACGGTTAGTGAATTCTCCAATCCTAACCCCACCATTGAGGAATTATGGGTTTGTTTCTATAGTGATGCATCAAAGAAAGGACATGGTTGTGTCTTTATACATGATGATTGAGTGATTGCCTATGCATCTAGGCAGCTAGAAATTCATGAACAAATCTATCCAACTCATTATATTGAGTTAGAAGCGGTAATCATTGCATTGAATATTTGGAGACATTACCTCTATGGCGAAAAATGTGAGATATATATAGATCATAAGAGTTTGAAATATATATTCTCACAGAAAGAACTCAACATGAGACAAATGAGATAGATTTATCTACTCCAAGTCTATGATTGCATAATACACTACCACCTAGGGAAAGAAAATAAGGTAGTAGATGCTTTGAGTAGAAATGAACATGAAATTCTGAACAAAATGAGAGTTGAAAGGGATCCTATGTTCATGGATCTAGTAAAGATGGATATGGAAATTATCAAGGAAGGTAACACATCGCTACTTTTTTAAATGGTTGCCAAACCTACTTTATTGGAATGGATAAAAAGTTCTCAGACTGATGAAGAGGAGTTTCAAAAAAAATAACTCTATAAGTGAAGGGTAGTTGACTAAATTCGCATATGAAGTTGGAATTTTGAAATTCGGGAAGAGGCTTTGTGTTCCCAGTATTCCTGATCTAAAGAGGGAAATATTAGATGATGCTCATAGCTCTAATTTCTATATACACCCTAGTAGCACAAATATGTATTGAGATCTTTGAGAAAACTTTTGGTGGCACAATATGAAAAGGGAGATGGCTGAATATACATTAATGTGCTTGATATGTTATCAAGTGAAGGTTGAGAGGAAACAGTCTAAGGGGATGATTCAACCACTACCCATACCAACATGAAAGTGGGAGAACATCACCATGGATTTTGTCATTGGACTTCTAAGGACATCAAGAGGAAACAATGAAAAATTGGTCGTTGCAGATCGTCTTACAAAGATAGGTCACTTTATTGCAATTCGAGAGGAAATCTTATTTGATCAACATGCACAGATTTACATCAAAGAAGTGGTAAGGATTCATGGAGTACCCCTATCTATTGTATCTAACTGTGATCATAGATTCAACTCGAAGTTCTGGAAAAGTCTCTGACATGCTCTAAGAACTAAACTGAACATTAGTATAGCCTATCATCATCAAACTGATGGCCAATCTGAGTGGACTATTCAGACATTGGAAGACATATTAAGAGCATGTTCTATGGAATTCAGAAGATGGGACCAACATCTTCAACTGGTTGAATTCTCCTACAACAACAGTTTCCACTCGAGCATCCAAATGACACCATATAATGATCTTTATGGGAAAAGGTACAGAACACTGGCATGTTGGGATGAAGTTGGTGAGAATAAGCTGCTAGGACCTGAAATGGTTGATGAAATGGTGGACAAGGTGAGAACCATTCAGTAGCATATCTAGGTAGCCCAAATTCGATAGAAGAGTTATGTGGATAACTGTCGATGAGACCTTGAATTCAATGTGGAGACCTGGTATTTCTATGGATATCCCCATGGAAGAAGGTCATGAGGTTTGGGAAGAAAGGAAAGTTATGTCCTAGGTATATCAGCCCCTTCGAGATCCTTGAACAAGTCGGAGTTGTTGCCTATCAACGGGTACTTCCACCTACCATGTCGAAAGTACATGATGTATTTCATGTATCTCTCTTAAAGAAGTACATACCAAACCCTTCACATGTACTCTCTTCAGAGGTGGTACAGTTGGAGGATGATATTTCCTATGATGAGCAGCCAGTGAAAATATAGGATTGTAGAGACAAAGTTCTACACAAAAATACTACGCATCTGGTCAAGGTACTATGGAGAAACTATAAGTATGAATATGCAACATTGGAACTGGAAGAAGTAATGATGTAAAAGTACCCCCACCTATTTTTGGCCTAGTTGTAAAATGAAAATTCGAGGGCGAAATTTCTAAAGGAGGGAAGAATGTAACGACCCAATATTTTTCAATGGAAATTCATTTCTTATAAATATTTCATAATCACATGAAATCACAACATAATTAACTACTAAGTGCTATGTAACCCTTAATACTTAAGTGTTTCACTTCTGTTATGTGAATTTAAAAAATCTAACATACACGGTTGCGATCAGTATGTTATTTGGAGACTAATAAAAAACCTAATTTTTTGTGAATAGTATCATACCATTAGGAATAGTAACATACCCTTATGAATAGTAATATACCCTAATGAATAGTAACCTTACCTGTGATGGTATATAAATAATACTCAAGTGAAAGTACAATATACCAATTCTTTGGAATAAGTAAAAGAATGTTTTAAAATTGTTGTTTTTAGAATAAATTATTATTTTAATTAAATATTAAATTATTAATAGTTAGAAAATTATTTTTGAAAAATGGACTTCATTTTTGGATTCTACATGTCGAAAAATGTTCGGGGTGAGTTTTTTGGATTTTTCTGAAATACTAGAATTTTTGATGAATAGTGAAATACCATAATTTACAAAATAAGCTAAATAAGCTAATTATAGAGTCATGCATGATGTTATGACGATGTAAGCCCAATTAGTTCAAGATAACATGATGAAATTACTATTATCGGTCAAAGAAGACTCACTATTCCTTGTCTTGTGGGGAAATAATAATGAATTTTATATTAAGAAACCCCCTCTCTCCTCCACTATAAAACCCCCCCTTTCACTCCCTTATTTTTTCACTCATATCAAGCCTTGAGCCTTCTCCGAATTCTATCCAAATATCCTCCCAACCTCCTATCCCATGTCCAGTAAGCCTTGGTCTCATAAAAATACCAAAACCTCTCCCTTAAGGAGTCTCTCAATGATGTTTGGTTCAAGAGGTGAATTACTCTTTTCAATTCTTTGTCCTTTCTTTCAAGTTCATTTGTTTTCTTTTTATATTACCTCTCCTTATCCTAATTTTGTGATGAATCCTTTATCTTATTTTATATATTATTATTCAATCCACATTAATTCTTTGTGAGTATTCTATATATGTACACCAACCAAAATCCTTCCCTATTTTCTGGATAGTTACATGTTTTAACAGGAAATTTGAAAACTGTATCCAAAATACAAGCCCGATTCATGGGAATTTCTCAAATTTATATCTATATACAAGGTAACTCTATAATATATTTTTGAAAACCATTATCTTTCTAAAAAAACTCATTTTATCATGAAATACAATCTTACTTAACTTATGGTTTTATACAAATATGTTTCCAAAAGAACTCATCTTTTCAAATAAAAGAGTATTTATCTCAAGAATTGCTTAATGATTTTATAAGAGTATTGTCATCTGATTCAATACTCTTGTTGATTCCAATGTATTATTGGGTTTAATAATTTATGAATTCATCTACCATATTTTATTTAATGGTTTATGACTAACTTTATTGTGTATGATATATCATTAAACCATTCACCATATTACTCAGAATTGTTAGTGTTTTATGTTTAATGATTGGGGAAAGGTATATACATTCATATGATAGTTTCAATATGGATGTATATGTTGTTTATCCCCACTCATACGAGGAATTCATTGGACTTATTATGTGATGAGTGGGGTCCACAATAACCCATCGATTCATCGGTTGGTCTAATGAGACAAATAGGCGTGGAATTGGTCGAGGCCTTTCCCAATGTGATATATGGATTTTGGTCGAGGCCTCAATCATTAGTCGTCTTGGCCGAGGCCTTGAAAAAATGCTTCAGAATGTCTGGTATATGAAATTCCCTCATTAAGAAGCTAGTAATTTAATGTTCATGTAGTTATATGACTATTAGAATACCCATGATTATGTTATATTTTGGAAATATTTACTCAGCTCATATTCCTTCCATTTTATGTTCAAATTTATTTTTAAACACTTGTGTTTTCAATTATTCACCATGTCTAATGTTTATATTATCTTCCGTTGTATTTATTACTCTTACCGAGTGTTTGAGCTCACCCCTTTCTTATGTTTCATTTTCTCAAAACATGAAGAAGTAAATTATGAATGTATTGCAAGCATAATCTAGGAGTAATGGCTGTTTCTAGTGGAATAAATTAGTGTTGTGTTTTCCTTAATGATGTAATGATAAACTTATTTATGTATCTTGTTTCCAAAAGATACTAAACTGCTTGGTCAGTTGGGATGCTTATTCCATGTTTGTATGCCAATTTAATCAATAAGGCACTGACTCTGGGAAACTGGGGTTGGGTCCTTACAATTATCCATCAAGTTCAGAACCCACACTTGGGTATCAAACCATATCACCCTATAGATAAATCTCAAACCAAATCCTAAAAAATCCTCCAATCAAACCTCCCCCAAACCAAAATATCTTACTAATAACATCCAATCACTACTATATCCTCACTATTTAGTCATTCGTGGAAGAAAAAACTATAATGTACTAATCAAAAGTAAAAATCTGACTCTAGGGTGAGAAAATGCTAAAAACCTCTTTAAAGGGAAAGTACATGACATATACCTTGTGTACACAACATGTGCACCCAATATCCTCCCTGGCCATGTACCTTCAAAAAAATCAGCATGGAATTCCCATACAAATAACACATACCATACACAGGGTACCAAGAAATATACCCTACACAAGGACTATCGGAGTTCCCTATATGGCCTTCATCCATGTACCACAAATAGGGTCTAGTCGTGCACTATACATGGCCATGTATCCTCAATGATGTATCCATCTGGGTAGCTAGCCACTCCCCGAGCCACTCTAAATGGTGTTTCCTTTAGAAATATGTGATATGTATCCATTCTCTCATACTATTCCAAAAATAGTAAGAACACACATAGTTTATTATTGAACTACATTCAATTTGTTTGGTTTTTCGAACAAAAACCCATTTTGATCGACTCGAATCCTATATTTCATATTGAATCATGCTACTACTGGATATAATATGATCTAAATAGATATAAAATTAAATAGAAACTAAAAACTATGGATTTAAAAGAGGAAATAGGTTAATAAAATAAATAACCAACCATAGGGCATAAAACGTTGATGCTTAAAGCTTTGATATGCACCACACAATAACCACATCCAAATATTGCTCTACTCTACCTCCCCTGTGGTGATCCCCTCTCCCTTTAACTCTCACTTATCACATGAATATGTTGAAATTATCTTTCCTATTTAGCGTCCTATGCAAGAAATAAGAGGTAGGAAAGAAAAAGGGTAAAAATAAAATAAAATAAAAAGAAAAACAAAAACAAAATAAAACACTCGCTTAAACGACCTGACCCAATACCTAGAACCCAAGTGAAATTTATACATCTCCTAGGACAAACCCATTATTCTAGACTCAACCGTAAAGTCATAATTTTAATAAAAAACATAATTCCTGAGATATATCTATTCACCCAAGTATAAATAATTAATATTCATTAATTAAATATTAAATATTCTTAAAAAATATAACCAAATCAGAATTCTATCAAATTACAAATATAGGGTAAACCAAATATTCTAGAAAAAACTAAGTAGTCATAATATTTTTCTAAGATCATATCCCATTAGAGATTTCTATTTCACACCTTGAAAACACCCAAGAATAAAAATTCAAATTTCCCTTGATTTTCTCAACCTGTAACGATGCAAGTCATTACAAACTCTCCACTACGACTCTTCTCACCCCTATGAAGACTCGATGGATAACTAGCCACCATGATTTCTCCTCAAGCGCCATTTTATCTCTAATATAACTCACTATTGAATATCTTGGAACTAAAAAAATACATCCAAGAGTGGACCAAAAGTTGATGAACATGATCCATGAGTGTAGTGTGTTTTGTAAAATTCTATTTGATTGGTCATGGAGCCTAATCATACTTACAAATCAAAATTTATGGTAATACAAAGTTATAATTTTGAAAATAGATTGCAATGAAAATTATTGATCAAAGTAATGATTAAAAAAACTCAATATTTCATGAAACTAATACTTTTTTAGAACTGAATCATTTGTGAAAATGAATCTTTCATGACACTAAAACTTTCATACAGATAGTAATCCTTCGTGCAGTGTATTTTCGAGAAACTAAATATATTATCAAGATGTAAATCCTTCTTGAAACTCTAAACATTGATAAATAAGTTAATCCTTTAGGAAAAAATATTTTGATAACTCTATCATCTATAAATACCCCCTCAAGTTATTTTTTAATAGTAGGATGGGCCGATCTGTGACATTATGCTCTCAATTCATGATATGGTAAGAGTTTTGTGAATTAATATAGCTTTTTCCCCTATGAACTAAAATTTCATTAATTCCCTATAATGATCCATTTCATTTATGGGTGATGATTTGAGAGTGTTTTATGAAACTTTTATCCATGAATAAAATAATTCACATAAGTTATCCATGCTTTACATAAATTAATTTTTTTAACAAAACTCTAATATTTCATGAAACAATGTTATCCATATCCATTTGGATCCATCCTTTTTCTAAACACACATTCCAAAAAGTTGATCATCACATGAAACATGAGTCAATATAGAGAGTTCCACTGTGTGATTTGTAGGCCAGGTCAAGGAAATTTTGGGTTGTGACCTATATATCCCCCACACCCAACCTATATAATTCCACGAGTCTAGATAATCCTCTAAAATAACAAAAATACATTTAGTTATCTTACTCCTCTTAGTACCTTCCCCATGACATTAGTTAATATTCTTATCTTGGTTTCCTCTAATACCTTGTGTCGAAAAACTCCTTAAGAAATTTTGGAAACCTCATCACCTAGCTCCTATTCCCGGTCAAACAAGAAAGGGACGCTTCAGTGTATGTCCTAAACCATCCATTTCTAGGCATCATTCACCAAATAGTTATCAATACAGGTTTTTAAACCATAGTATAACCTAGCATAAGATGACTCCTATGAAAATTACTATATGTTTTTATGTTCTAAACATAAGATTCCTCTTGTAATGATCATGAGACGACACAAAAGAAGTCCCCATGGGACACCTTTTTCAGTGTAAGACCCATTAATATTCTCCAACCTATTAGCGGGATAAGATTCCCTCATGAGTAGACATGATGAAGATTAATAGTAAGCCCTAATACACAAGAACCACATTTATTCTTGCTTCTCACAAGAGACCTATAGAGACTTAGTTTTTTTCCTATCAGACTTTAGAATATTCATACAAATATTTCCAGAGATAATCTTTGAGACGGTATGCAATTCCATTTCCCGGTGTCCCTGAAATAAATTTTATAAAAATATTAAGTGTTTTTATACTATACAAATGGAATAATTGGGTTATCTGTCAATCATTAGATCAGATTAAAAATATGAGTCCACGGTTGAGTCTGATGGTTGGTGTTTACCCTAGGTGGGGTGTAACCTTTTTGGGTGTAGGCCTTCTGCAGAAAAAGCCACCGAGTGAGAAACTGTAAATAAAATTATTAAATAAAATTATTTTATCTGGGACACTACCTTGAATACCTTTATAACATGGACTCATATTGGAATTATGAGACCACCATTGGGTTCGTAATGGGGTTTTTACAATAGGCGTGACCTAAAGTGAGAGGGTGTAGGAGGTTTGGATCCTAAGACCATTCACGATAATTTTTTGAGTTTTCGATAAATAAGTGGTTGAGCACATGAGCAAGGGTTTGACTCATTTTCTCCCATGGCCACAGAGCTCCCTTTCAATCAGAGAATCAACATCATATTCTTGGTGGATCATGGGAAAACATCATAATTGAGTAGATCAGAGTGCAGCGAACACGACGATGGATCCAGAATCAAGGTAGGATTTTTCTTTCAAATTCTAATTTCCCCTGATCGATGTTTTGGTTGTCATTTGATTTCTTCTCGCTTCTACTGCATTGATTATCCATATTGACGGCCAATCCAACAATGGCGATCGTCCGATTGATTTATCAATTGGTCATTCTTCATGTTCTTCATCCATTCTTTGTCATTATTCAGTGTTAACTTTTTGATACAATGAAACGACGTCCAAATATAGAGAAAACAATGGATATGCGAAGTTTGTGATCTTGGGGAACCATATCTTTGACAGTTTTGAGTTTTGGGTGCCAACGGTGGCATGACAACAAGTAGAAGATCTACTAACCTTTCATCTCATCGAAATAGTGAAGGATATTTGAGTAGAGGCTAAGTCTGTAAAGATCGTGTCATGGGGATCCCTGATCTAGTCTTGAAATGATTTCTTTAGCATCGTGTGTGGCCCGTGGTGGCTATCGGTGTGCTGTTAAGCAGAGGTGGCGTAACTGCGATGGTGGACATGGATGATGCAGGTCGGGATGACTTGACCTAGCATGTGTGGGGTACACTGGGTGCGGAGGCCAACAAGTGGTGTGGGACAATCTGTGCAGCTAGGCCACGGGTCGGTCAAGCTGGAAAGGGCCAGGTTGGGTCGAGCAGTCTTCAAGCACCCATATCGTGTAAACCAGATGTCTGATTGACGTTCCATCTAGGGTCACATGACCCTCCCTTCGAGGTGGACCTTTTTAGGTTAATTTGAGAATGTAAAGTTCAAGGTCATGATGTGAGGCCCACGTTGACCTGTTCGGTCTTGTTGCGGTGAAAATCACCCTTTTCATCAGTTATCTATTTTGGGTAAGTAAATAGCATATCCTATATATTGATTCACATATAATGTGATGGGGGACTCTGTTACAGCTTACAAGACATGAGGTGGAATCAATTTAGCAAGAAGAATTCGAATCTATGTTAGGACGATGTTGGAGATCAGTGGTTCGTGAAGAGTGATGTTGGGTCAGGTACTACCTTGTGGCACTGGGGTGTGGGTTTATCTTACCTCTCTACTTATGTGGAGATGGGACTGCCCATGTTGTGGGTGTGGGTTCGTTATCTTTGGTTGGTTTCTTATAAGCTTATTACTCCCCTAATAGACTAGGGTGCGGGTTCCCCATGACGTTCATACAGTTGGACTGCTCCTCTACCGTGATAGGGCGTGGGCTCTCCAATCTCATTGTATGATAGAGTGGGTACTCCCCCGTTATATCTAGGTCTGGTTCCTCTAGCCTCAATGTGGTGCTCCACTACTGAGGGTGTGGGCTCCAATTTCTTGCAGGGGTGCTCCCCTACCATGGGTACGGTCTCATGTTCCTCAGTGTGGTGCTCCCTCACCATGGGTACAGGCTCACATTTCCTAGTGTTTCTCCCCTACCATGGGTGTGGGCTTATGTCTCTTATAGTGGTGCTCCCCTACTAGGGGTACGAGCTCATGTTTTTTGGAGTGGTTCTCCCCTACCATGTTAGGGTGTGTGTTCACTCTAGTAAATTGTCATTCGACTAGGTACATTGGGAAAAAATTCATAGGGGAATAATGGTACATGAATTTTATAGTAATGGGTTTTGGGTTTTTCCTAGACTTAATGAGTTAGATCCCTAGATATACTATTTTACTGTGGTGCGTCTTGAATTTTTTCAATATGTTTCCATGATAAAATAATTCATGGGTTCTATATATGGGTTTTGTGTACGAACTGATGAGTGAAGAGGTTTTCTTACATATGCCTAATCACAATGTAGGTTCTCTTCTAGTTTTACAATTAGTAGAGCCACCACCCATCGAGCAGTAGATGAGTGGAGGCACGCTCTATGTAATTTCTACTTTCTGTAGTAAGATTGAAAGAAACTCTTGGTAGGTACTCATTTATTTCAATTTCTTTCTTGGAGTTTTTTCAGGGAATTGGTATGACTTTGTGTCTTTGTGGCTGGATGTTGCTTCTACAACATGAGGAATATGGATCCTTCCCACACTGAGATGCTTTTTTCTGACATGATGAAAACCATGTGGGTGAGTCTGTTCCACCAAAAGGGTATAATATCAAGGTACGGTGGATGAGTCCCATTGATTTGTGTGCATGAGGCTTGGAAGCATTCTGGTAGCCAAGGGCCCGATAAGAGCCAATGTGAGTTTCTAGACATGCCTTTGTTGTTCATTAATTCCCTCACATTCTCGGTGTCAAATTGTACATGGGACGCTCGAGGATGTTGTGGTGTGGTTCATTGGGGATTCAAATTCGCAAGAAGGATGGAATAATCCCCCAATAAAATGTGTCTTTGAGGCGTGATAGAAATATATACAGGAGAGTCAGTGCTACCCAAAACAGATAGTATCATGGTATGGTGGATGAGTTCCTCTAATCTGTGAGTTAGAGGTCGTTTCGGTTCATTGGAAGTGGTTTCATAAGGTCTTGTAAGACCCAGTGTTTACGCTTGGGAAACCTTGATTTTTCTACTTGTGATAGAGACATTTCTCATAGAGTGTGGAGATTTTTTTGTGATATTTTATGTTATGGGAAGTCCAATGGGTGTCGATTTTCTTTAAGGTGTGTAGTGGGTAAACCTTACGCGGTTTGGCATTAGCACCAATCATGTGGATAGACATGGTGGTGGGGTGTCCTTTTCCTTGGCATCGTGTTGGTGTTGGAACAAACTGTTTGGAGCTGGTTGAGGTCTGTTGGGGCTCATTCAGGGTGGTGGTAGACCAAGAAGGGTGATCCTGGGTGTTCAGTGATGAGGTCTTATGTTCAGTTGGATCTTGTTGAGGGTTCAGAGTGTTACCTAGAGCATCAGGCTACCTCTAAGGTTTCTAAACCCTCTCTTTCAGTGTCGGTGTTGTGGTTCTTCCTAGTGTGTGTTTGTTATAGCATAGGAACCTTTAATGAGATTGTTGGTGTGGGAGTCTTAGTGGTGAGCTCAGGTCATTTCCATTTTTCCATGTCTTTTACTTTTAAAGGATTGAAATCCTTAGGATGGAGAGGATGTAGCGACTTAGGTTTTCCCCTATCACACTTTTGAATATTCATATGAATATTTCCAAAGCTAGGTGCTGATACATTATGCGATTTTGTGGCTTGGTGTTCTCAAAATAAATTCTATAAAAATATTAAGTTTTTTTATACTCTACACATGGTGTAAATTGGTTATCTCTCAAACGGTTTCACATACGAGAAATTTGAGTCTACAATTGAGTCTGGAGCATGACGTTTACCCTAGGTGAGGTATAGCATTCATGGGTGCATGAATTCTGCAAAAAAAAACCACAGATGGAGAAATCGTAAATAAAATAATTAAATAAAATTATTTTCTCATGGACACTACCTAGAATAACTTCTAAAACAGTACTCATATTGTAAATTTGAGACCATTGTTGGGTTCATAATGGGTTTTTTACCCTATGTCCGACCTAAAATGGGAGGTCACGGAAGGTTTGGATCCCATGACCATTAGCATAAAATTTGTGAGTTTTCCATAAATAAGTGGTTGAGAACAAGAGAAAGGGTTTGGCTCATTTTATCTTATGGCTGGCAGATCTCCTCTATCAATTCAATTGGAGAATCAATGTCGGATTCTTTGAAGATTGTGATGAATCTTCAGAATTGAGTATATTAGAGCACAACGAATGTGACGAAAGATCCAGAATTTAGGTCGGATATTTCTTTCAAATTATTATTTTCCACAAGTGAATATTTGGTTTTCTTTTTTATTTCTCGTCACTTCTGCTACTTTGATTATCCCTATCAATGGACAATCTAATAATGTCCATTGTTCGATTGATTTATCGATTGCTCATTCTTAATGTTCTTCATTCGTTATTCTTCATTCTTCATCATAATCTTTTTGATATGACACAATGTCATACAAATATCAAGTGAATCATGGATCTATGAAGGTCCCAATTTAGGGGTTCCATATCTATGACACTTTCCCGTTTTGAGTGCCAGAGAAGGAGTGATAGTGAGTGGAATATATGATAACTTTTTTTTCAGGTCGAAACAATGATGGATATTCGAGTGGGGGATAATTATTTGAAGATAACATCTAGGGGATCCTATATCTAGTCTTGAAATAATTTTATGAGCATCGGGGAACCATAGGTGTAGGCCATAGCGGTCGGGAGCCTGCTTGGTTGGAGAAACTGTAGGCTGGACCAGGTGGAGTGAACCAGGTGAAGCGGGCCGGTCCAGCTGGAACGGGCTAGGTCGGGCCGAGCAGTCTTCAAATGCCTATATCATGCAAACTGGATGTTTGATTGATGTGCTATCTATGGCCACATGAACCTATCTTCAAGTATGACTATTTTTAGTTCAATTTGATAATGTAGAGCTTGGGGTCATGATGCATGCCCCACTTTGACTCGTTCGATCATATTATAGTGAAAAGCACCCTTTTCCCTGGTTATCTGTTTCAGGAAAGTAAATATCCTATCTTGTGTGTTTTTCCATGTATAATGCGATGGTGGAATATATTTAGGATTACGAGTCACCAGGTTGAATGTATTGAGAAAGACGCTGGTGGAGTGGTGCTAGGATGATGTTTGATATTGGTGGTTCATCAAGAGAGATATTGGGTTAGGTACCACCTGTGGCACCAGGGCGTGGGTTTCCCTTAACTATCTTATTATATAGAGATGGTACTTCCCACATAATGGTTGTGGTTTCATTACCTTTGGATGGTTTCCTCAATGTTTGTAACTCCCTTGATGGACGGGAGTGCGGGTTCCCTATGACGTTCATACAGTTGGACTGCTACCCTTCTGTGAAAGGATGTGGGTTGTCTAATATTTTTTTATGGTTGAGTGGTTACTACCCTACCATATCAGGCTGAGGGTCTTCTAGCCTCAGTCTGGTGCTCCCCTGCCATGGGTGCGGCCTCACGTTTCTTACAGTGGTGCTCCCCTACCGTGGGTGTGGTCTCAAATTCCTTAGTATGTTTTTGTACTTCCATGGGTGTATGCTCACATTTCATAGGGGTTTTCTCCCCTACTATGGGTGTTGGGTCACATCTCTCACAGCGGTTCTCCCCTACTGCGGGTGTTGGCTCACATTTTCTGTAGTGATTATCCCTTACCATTTAAGGGTGCAGGTTCATGTCTATGGAGTAGTGCTCCCCCGTTCTCGAGTTGTAGCGGGGAGAGGGCCCATCTACTTGTTTTTCATGATTCCTGGTTAGTATTTAGCACCCACTCGATGTTCTAAGGTGATGTCCCCTTTAAAAAAGAGA
Organism: Viscum album; assembly: GCA_963277665.1. Lineage (NCBI taxonomy): Eukaryota > Viridiplantae > Streptophyta > Magnoliopsida > Santalales > Viscaceae > Viscum > Viscum album. The sequence goes on along the minus strand of OY728134.1, from coordinate 127,279,393 downwards.
AAAATTGGTTTTCTGGTTGGATTAGAATATAGTACTCCCTCAACTACAGGGCAGTAGCAAGGTGTGAGACTCTATGCAGTTCTTTCAACCTTGACCATGGAACATGTAAGTGTTGGTGGCATCTCTTGGTTGAGTTCCACTTGGGATGGTTGGGTTGGCTCATCGGTTTGATGTTTCGATGCTTCCCCGATTTTTTTGTGAGCTATTTGGGATGGCTTGGCTCTTGTTGTTGTCTATGAGTTTGGTACCTCATGAGACCATTGTGAGTGTTGTGTTGGAACCTCGAGTCATTTACTATGGAAAGTTTGTGGTCAGGATCATGAAACTTAGTGACAGAGATGATTATATCTGGGTATGTTCTGGGAGTCCCCATGGAATGTGTCCTTTTGTTGAGATGCTAGAGACATCGACCTAACAAGTCAGGTATTTCCAATAGTGGTCTCAAGATAAGGCTTATCTCTCATTTGGGTTCCCTCGGGCTGGGTCTAGTTAACGAATTTCTATCAGTTGTTACCTTTTTGGTTTGGGATTTTGGGGAACCTACTGAGTAATTGTATACTCACCACTACATGGGCTTTTCCCACACATGTTGTGTCTTGTGTCTTGTGAAGACCACATGTCCTTTAATGGATTCCTAGTACGACCCAGAGCAGGTAGAGTGTAGTAGCTGGAGAAGGGGTTTTCATCGAAGCTAGGCCATGGATCTTACTCGTGGGTGTCTGAAATCAATCCTCTCCTTCATATAAGGTTGTACGATTTTTTAGTTTTTCTTTTGGTGGCCCTATATTTTCCTTTTTTGAACTTTTTAGATACACTTGTTGGGATAAATGTATGCATGCATTTTAGTTTTCAGTTTTTATATATCTCTATAAAGTTTCTTAGAGGTGTATGTGGGTGCATGCATATAAGTACTTTAGGATAAATCCTCTTAATGTGTGATATCCTACTTGGTGCTAGATTCCAGCCCCTGTACTATGGAGGCGGGCTTGTGGAGACGTGTCTCGAGCCCTGTTAGGTCCCCTCATGACCAAAACCCCCATGGGCTACCTCTTTAGGTGTAATACCCAATAATATTACTCAACCCATTAGTGAGTTGATATTCCCTCATGAAATGACATGAGGAAGAATTAATGAAGATCTCATTGTGTAATCCCCACACACAACTTCCTTTTGTGGTGATGGGTTTCGAGTCGGACTCTGAGGTTCTTGTTAGGTCTATTCATGGACGACATGAGGTGCCTTGCCGTTCATTGTACTTGGTTAGAAGGTTTTTCGAGGGGACTCTCTCTGAGAAGCAAGTGCATTACATCTATAGAGAGGCCAACTTTGCGGCCAACTCGCTTTCCATGATGGGGTGTGCGGACTCCCCGATGATCGTCTACGATAGCTTAGGCTCACTTCCACCAGATTGTAGGAGGGTGATCTAAGAGGATGCCATCGGTTTACATCATTTTTTACCCCTTGAAGGAATGATGTTGTGTTTTTGGATATTTTAATAACAAATTAATTTTTAGTGATAATATTGAGATGATACCCCATCCTCTATGAAACTTCTATGAATAAGCCCCAATCAAACCATTACTACACCCCATAATCCCCTAGTAAACTTCCACACAAATGCTCCAATCACACCATTTCTTCTCTTTAGTAGAACCTAGGAAGATTCCACACATAAGACCCAATAACACCATCACCATTCCTCAATAGTGAGGAGGTGGATTCTATGTGTAATCCTCAATCACACCATTGCTTCTCCCCAGTTTGACCCATGCATCTTCCCTGAAAAATTCCCAATAACACAATTTCTGCTTCTCATCTTTACTAGGACATCTTACATACGCAAGAAACAATCCCACTATCATTGCTACCCAGTATAACCTATGAAGCTTCCATACATAAACCCCAATCAAATACTTTATACTCTTATGTAGCACAAATGAATCTTCCATGTGTGAGCCTCAATCACATGATCACTTCTCTCTACCGGCAACTAGGATACTTCCACAAGTAATCCCTAATGACACTATTTCTACTCTTCAACAATACTCAAGAAGATTCTATATGTAATTCCTAATCACACCATTGTTACTCCCCAATGGTACCTGGGAATCTTCTATGCATAACACCCAATCAAACCATCATTGCTCCCCAATAGTTTCTGAGGCAACTTCCACATCTAATCCCCAATCACATCATCAATACTCCCCCAGAACCAACTAGGAAGCTTCCATGGATAATCCATAATCATACTATTTCTCTCCTTAGTAGCACATGTGCTCCCTCATGTGTATGTCTCAAGAACCTCTAAGAAAAAAAATTAAATTATATATCCTAACTTCATAGTTTCATGATATTGAACTCCATAGAAACATCCTCATAACATGAAACTAAACTATAGACTTACCTTATGTGATAAACATATGATTCCTCATGAGATAAACCTAATATAATCCCCAAACCTATGGGAAAATCCAATTCATAAGAACCACTCAATCCCTTATGGTCTCTCCTTTCATGACACAAGAATCCTTACTACATGATGTTAAACTGCATGGACCAATCATGCTACATGACCTTAAACGATGCACTCAAACTATATAGGTTTTGAACCCTGTATCTTGATTGGTTATGTAGACTAACTCTTTGAGTTTTAATCCCAATATCCGGACACCACCAAGAATCTGTATGCCTTCCCCCGAGGAGGCGATGATCCTAAAGTAGCTTCATTACTCCTCCCATGGGGAGGAACACATAATATCTCACCATATAAACATGATTTCACCACTGGACCTCAGCATGGCATTCATATTCTAAATCATATTTATCTATTACATGCATATGGTACGTGGGAAAAAATCTCCACAAGAATTTAAACTCGTTACCACATCCCCAAAATATGTGGAACCTATGACAACATCCCCACAAGACCATAAACCCATGAAATTGTCTCAAAAGACCTTAAAAATTTGACCATGTCCCCAAAATAACTTAAACCTATGACTATGTCCTCATACTACCTTAAACCTATAACAATTTCCCCAAAAAGAACCTAAACTATTACCCCACCTAATGCATCAAAATCTCTACCTCATCTAACAAACATGATATTCCCAGGAAAATGAGCCTCATTTTCTATACACCAATGGTATACATTTCCTCATAATGAACAAGCGATTCCTTAGGTACAACATTTAATATTACTCACATATGAGATGCCCTCAAATCTGAATAAAGAACACTTTTATATATTCCCAACACAACCAATGTCCATATATGTCTAGACATGTCCAATGTTGCCATCATCTTGAACTATAGGTAGTTGCCTTGTCATTATTGTAATCATATAATTTACACATGTCCACTTCAAGATATCACTGTAAATAAGATTCATGAACATGTCTCAAATATATAAGGGAAATCAGGACTAGGTGATTAACTCCAAGGATGAACCCATGGAAGGTGGAACTGAAATCACATCATCCCATTCCAATCAAGGAGCCGACAACATCAACCTTGGTGGTAAAGAGTGTCCATATTTGGAAAGAAGGAATGTTGGTTAACCAAACTGAAGGGGCCTCAATAAATCTAATGATGTGATTCAATCAAGTAAGGAAAAAGAAAAGTGAATCACTACCCTAATGCATGTTTTGACAGAAAGCATTGAAAAACAAAATGGTGAGCCCAATGTGAAGAGATCTATACTTATTCAATAGTGAAAAATTGAGTAATGTTAGAAATCACATGTTGGGGATATCATCAGATGAAAATATTTCCAATTATGGACTACACCAGACAAAATGGTGGCTCTCAAATTCGACTCTTCTCCTATAATTGGGGGAAAGTGAAGAGCGTTGGGCATCCCTGGTCTGAGACATGATTGACATGGATCCTTCATCCACCTTGTAAATGATGAATAATGTGAGGAATGTTGTGAATAAACTTCATCAGAAAGGTATTGATGGTTGAACTTGTGGATCCTATATTAATTAAGATATGGGAAATTTAGAAATGACCCACCATCAATAGGCATGGGGACATGAGAGCTGGTGGTCTAAAAATCCCATATGACCCTAATTCTTTCACAATAGTTTCCACTCCCATAGCTACCAGGTTTCGTAATCCTATGTATTCCATTAATGTCATATAGAATAGAGTTATAAATGTTTTGGTTCATCCCTGTGAATATAAAGGGGTTATATCAACCAGGGACATGATGTGATAGGACCTAGAAGAATCAACACTATACCGACGCTGCTACTCTTAGGGGTTGTGAAAAGGTAAATGCCCCCATCATGATAAAATAAATTAGAGCCTCTACCTAGAATGTTATAACATATAACTCCCCCAAACTGAGGAGGTAGGGTACATATGGGTTACTCCCATCCTAGAAAATACTTGAGAGCTACCCAAAAGGGCTCACACCTGGCCACGTTGATAAAGTCGACCGACTCCAAATGTTTTCGAGAACGCTAATCATATCTATGTTTTGCTAGGCCCAAGCCAGAACACCTAGTTATAATATTGAGAGAAGGATGAAAACCATTCTTAATAAGAGTAATCTCCATTATCTCTAATGGCCCTCATCCCCATTGATGCACCTCTTAATTCCCTTGTAACTACTGCACGGGGGCATATATTCACCCAAATAGGATCAAAACCTTGTCCATCTACCGAACATGGCATGTTGAATCTCACCAATAAGGGTGCCTTTGAAAATTTTCATGACCCACTCTATGATGTACAAATATACCGTGGAGGTCCTCCAAATATCACCATAAATTGAAACAAAGATCTTCCCCATGCTAAAAATTTACCATGCCTTAAATATCCATCCTAGGGAAGAAGATAAAGTGACAGTTATGGGGACCTTGTCCATGACACCAGCGGTAATAAACATAGAAGAAATATTCATGACCCTTATATGCTCAAACATGGATAACCCCCACATCATATGTGGTATGAATTAGAAAAAAAACACATCACTATAAACCTCTCTAAATTCCAGGTGATAAACAACCTAATAGAAACACATACAACCTCACTACTAGATCTAAGAGTAGGAGCCCATCATTTGAGGCTAACCATTCATGAGGCCAAGATACACAAGGTCCCGAGATCCATCCAAATATACATTCATGTGGAAATTTTACTATATTCATTCTAAGGACATTATGTAAAACCATCCTTTCCACCATTAACATCCCTCCTCTCTACCACCACCATGGAAGTAGGGGAGACTTCAGGGTTTAGATTGGAACCCTTATATGGTGGTAAACATTAAATTAAACCACATAGGAAATAAGACCTTCTGGATTAGTAGGTGGCCATAGATACCCCATCATATATGGAAATTTTCATGAAATTATAACTACCTCCAAAAGAAACTCTGACATTATAGGGATGGTTGGCACATGTGGCACCCCCTCTACCAGAAAATCAATAGAAGAGAAGGCCAATGTAACTACCACCCCCAGTTTTCCATCCCTGACCAATTGGGACATGCATTGGTTAAGAATAGGAATAATCTCAAAAAAGTGAACATGAAGATGATTTTTGGGATATACTAACCATCGAACAACTATCAACTGTTTTCTGGGTACTTGTTACCCTACGCCTTAACATTACATAATTCCTTATAGAGGGAAACATATCATGACTCTGCGAAAACATCGAGGAGAAATTTCCCCGAATCTAAGATCACTAATTTTCCTATCCTAGAATCTCTATAAAACATTACTTCATTCAATAATAATGCAGGAAGGTTGACTTCACCGTGCTCCCAGTGGCCCACCACCTTAACTCATACGGGTACTGCCTGAGTTTTTTGCGGACCTATGCTAGAAGCCTCAATATGTTTTAGTGGGTAATACAAGAGGTGTCTCCCCATGTGTAGATCATAGGATAGGGGTATTATTCTTCTCTATACTTCTTTTCCCTTACATAGTGATAATAGGAACATCAGGATGGACCAACTACTAATAGTGAATGTTACCATCTAACCTATTCCACTATGAAGATCATCATGAACAATCCCCTAGATGATCAAAGTAGATAAAACAACAACATTAGTCATGATGGAGAGGACCTACCCTATGGGGAGACACATTATTAGGTATATATTTTTATAGGTTCCCACACTCTTTAGCAGAGACTAACAATATACATCAAAAGTCCACCCACTCAGGCAGAACCTCCTACTCGTTGAAACCTCAAAAAGGGAAAGGGAGTTGCTAAACCCTTAAAACTATCTGAGTATACTGTAGAAATTGAGTTGAATTCTAGTATGAAAACTTTTCTATAGGATATTGAGAGCTATAAGAGGCTCACTGTCGAGATCCTCATTGAATAGTGCCCATAATGAGATAATGTCCATGGGGACCCTGTCCTTCCTCCATCCAAATATATGTTCCTTCAAGGCTAGGAACCCAAGTTTGATGCGAGAGGTACCATTAAACCTATTAGAGTAGAGGCCGGTATCTCTATAAATAATTCATGATGTTACCCACCTACTCAATCAGAGAAATGCAACATCCCACTTGGGATGATGATCAGTTCTCCAGTAGAGTCAGCTAACCAGTTAGAGAATTCGTGACTACGTACCCTTACAAAGACTATTTGATAACCACTCTAATTTTCCATCTTAAGGATTTAGAGATACAAAATAATTTGATTCCTACAAAAGGGAATATATATTTGACTATGGTGGACTATAACCATCCTCCCCTAGAGTTCAGTAATCTAAATTTAACCCCATTCAACTGAACATGTGATCCACTACAGCACATGGCCCACTTCACCATATAGTACAGTGGAATGTTAAGGGCTCCAAAACAATAGTATGTGACCAATATTTACAATTTCATAAATACCTTATAGGGAAACACATCTTTGTGGTATAGTTACCTGACCATGGGATCCATTACTGGCTAGGAGGATCATCGTAGGATGTTCCTCTACTAGTTCAGCTCCACCTTTCAAAATACCTGCATCATCGACCTCTCCAAAAGAAAGAAGAGGGTTGATGAGATCATTTATGACTTAATTTACCAATGGAAGGGACTCACATACTCCCTTGATTTTCCAATTTTCCATGAATAGATACTAGGTATGTGAGTGGAGAATGTCTGATACAAGATGGTCTGTTCCCTCATCTCCATGAGAAATCCAGATGGATTTAGAGAATTCTCCAAAAGGTATTAGTATTTAGAAGAATACATATCATTAACTAAGATACAGTCATACCCATGACCTCTTACAACTCCCATATAGAACCCCATGAAGGTAAAAACAGCAGAATCTATACTGACTCAGGACTAAAAGCCAGTTTTCTTTCTTCCACCTCCATAGGACATGCCTCTCCTAGAAATTCTTCACCATGAGAATACCTCCCAGGCCCCCCATGTAACACCCCAAGATTTCATAGTGTGTTATTTCTTCAAAATAATTCAATAACTTGCACTACACGCAACACCGAGTTCAATCACACCATGAATTACAAAAAAGGTCATTAAAAGAGGTCATGAATAGAATTAACTAAAATTTTCACTTTATATAATCCTTATAATTTTAGAATCCATATTATGAGTTTCTTAGTCATAATGCAAGAACAGATTCATTTTCAGTATTGCACTTTTATCAACTTTTAATAGTGAAACCTTTTTAAATACAATATTTTAAACTTTTTGACTAAATGGGGACATCAAAAAATTTAAAATGAAACATCCCAAGCTTCCACGGTACGCTTTCCTTTGAATAATACGATAGCATGTGTTGTACGCAACCTCGAGTTCTAACACACACCACAACTAATTAAACTAGCCGTTGTGAATAGTAATACCTACTTTTTGAAATCATATATATTCTATATTTCAAAATTGACTTCATTTTTGGATTCGGAATATCAAAATTAGCCTAGGGTGAAATTTTGGTACATTTCGGATAACTTTCATATTTTGATGAATAGTGAAAATTACTAAATTTTAATTAAAAACAACTTTTTTAATCAAAATAATTAATAGTGATAAATTATGAATTTGAGTGGTTTTAAAGTATATTTAGAATATATTTTTACCATTTAATATAATGTTGGTCATTGGACATAATTTTACAATTAAACCGAACATAAACAAGTGTCAATCTTTTGATAGTTATTATCTCTTAAAACACGCTTTTTGTTTTGACAGCGGGAATTAATTTTAAATTAATTTCTGCCACTTCTGTGTTTTGAATTTAGAAAAATGGATTCCATATTTGGAATCAGGATGTTCAAATTGTGTAAATAGGTAACTTTTATTTTTAGACATTTTGAATAATTACTGCGGTAAATATTTTATTTACCATGGTTAAGGGTAAATCCGGTAAATAAGGGTTAAAAAATAATATTATAATAATACTAAATTACCCTAAAACGTGTCTTAACCCTATTGGTTGATACATGGTCGACCATGGGCATCTTTGGGTCTATTTTGGGACCCCATGGATCCACTTGTAAGTGATAATGACACATTATATTAATAAAGCTAAAATAAAAATAAAAATGGCATAAGCTTACATCTTTTAGAAGAACAATTTTTACATAGGGTTATACAAGTTTTATTTTCGATTATAAATATTCATTAGAAAGCTAAAACGATTTCCTACATAATGATATTTTATTTATAATTTTTAGACATTAAATAATTTATTTTATTTATGACACAATGATGATGCAGTAATTACTATAATAGTGAAAAATTAAAATAATTGATATTATAAATACCCAAATAAATATAATATGAAACTTTTAATGAATTAAACTAATTTTCTAGGATAATATGATATATTAGGATTGATTTAATGGACTTTTTTCGAAGTAATCAATCTGTTATGAGTTTCACAAAAATAAACTATTGAATAGTGTCAAAATTGACCTAAAAGAGTTCTTAAAACAAATATTATATTATTAATTGATATTAAATTCCTAAAAATATAAGGTTCGGCCAAGAGACTTATATTATGATAGGTTAATCATTAAGGGACCACTTGGGGGTCGCTTGGATGTATATAGTAAGTTTATTAACCATATTATATAAAAATACAAAGAGACATTGTAAAAGTGAAACTAATTAACTTAGAGTTAATACTTAAAGATAAGGTTAATATAAGTACCCAAACCTGTCTAAATTCTATTGGATGAGTTGTTTTCGACCTATCCCCACCTCATACTTTGAATAGTCAACTTTGGAGCCTTTGGAAACTGAATATGAATTTATTATAAATTAATATTTCTAGCTTTTCCAAAGGTGCCCCTCACCCCTCTTATAAAAGGGCACTCCTCCTTCTCTTTTCCTCACACCTCTCAAGCCACATGGCTCGTCCAAACTCTGCCCAAATAAGCTCCCCACATCCCTCTCCTCCTCCTTGAAGCTTCCCCTTAGGCAGAAAGCATTTCAAGAAGTCCTTTGGTTCCAACCAAAGTGAGTTACCTAAATTAAAGGTAACAATTTCTCTTAAATTATTTTCATTTATTTTGCCCTTTCAACCCCCAAACTCTTTTTATTTCCTTTCTTTTGTAACAACACCAGTATCCACAATATACTAGGATGTTGTTATAATAAGGATTCAAACTACACATACACACAACTCCATCTAATGGATGATGAACATAATGTTTCTGTGGATGACAAACTAACGCCTCACGAAACGATGATTGTTCAAAAACATCTTACCGCCTCTCATGGTGGCCATTATGATGGCACTGTAATTAAATATGATATTAATGATATATATTTTATATATAAGCTTCTGTAATTCCATTTTATTTCATACCATTATTCGTTTCATGTTGTATATACATACGATAATTTCATTTGAGGAAGTGCGGACTACCGCCCCCTTAAAATGATATGACTCGTTCATACCACACATGGAACGTATAAAGGATGGTGTTAATGAACTTAAGTAACATATATAAAATATAATATTATACTGGAATAGTAATATACCTATGTATCATTTGGATTTGATTCTTTTAAAATAAAAATTAAATGGAAGTAGCGTTCGTGCGTACGTACGGACTACCGTCTCCACGAACGCGATGAGATTCATTCTCCATCGTATCCATTCAAGTATAATTATCATTTGATGATTTAAAAATTCTGTTTAAGGACTTAATACCATTATGGATTTGAATAATATACAACCTATCCCTTACAAACATGTCTTACGTAACAAAACATACAAAAGAAAACGAGTAAGTTAACACCCGAAACAACGATAATACTAAGATATTATTAACAAATCAATGTTAAAAGATCATATATGATATCATATTGATATATATGATTCTTGTAAAATTTAATAACAATTATTTCACCATTATACAGGAGGTTATCCTACCCCAACCAAGGAAAAGTACAAGGTAAGGGTTATTTCACAATCTCTTCATTATCCGAGGTTGTATTATACGTAATAATCTACTGGGATCTCTTTATCATCCACATCCATGTTTCTTAGAAATGTATTTCAAAACATTTTTACTATTTACAAGAATATTGGTTAAAGTCATTTATACCCTTGTTTGACTTTTTATAAGAGGTTTATAAAGGAATCTTTCCGTCGTTTTCAAAACAAGGTCCTTTTTAACCTTTTCGACAGAATTGAGGTAATAATGTTTTTTTTAACTTATACGGCAGGTGCGGTTATTTTACGCCGTTATAAAATCTTCAAAGCTTCCCTTACAAGCTTATAAGAATATTTTCAAAGAAAATGTTTTATTTTATATGGATCTTAAATGATTTCAAAATAAAAGGAGATATTTCTTTTAAAAGAATTTTGATTTCATCTATGTCAACATCCTTTGATGGATTTTAAGATTATTTGAAGTTGATTTATTATGATACAAAACATCTATATTGTATTGAAGGTTTTGTGATATGTTTGATTGTGGATGTGCTATTTTTATACCATTCATAGTTTATGGTGAAAGTATTTACATTTCGTATGCTAGTTTTAATACGAATGTTTATGTTATGTTTAAACCTTTTCATATGGGAATGCATTGGACTTAATATGTGACGGGTGGAGCCCGCTATAGCTCCTCGATGCATCGGTAGGTCTCATGAGACAAACTAGTGTCTTGGCACAAGGCCTTGACAAAATCTTATTTGTAGTCTTGGCACGAGGCATTGGCTATGTGGTTATGATAGTCTTGCATTATGCATTCCAACATTATGAAAGTGGTTATTGATTTTTGCATGTGATTATTCGATTAGTAGAATATCCATGTGAATAAGTAAATGGCATTATTTCATTTTATTTATGCCATACCATGTTGAAATTCAAGTTTAAAAGGCTTTTGTTTTAGTTATACATTGCCTTATATGTTTATTCTTATTTATGAAAGTTTCCGCTATATTTTTATCCTTACTGGGCATTTGAGCTCACCCCTTTTCTTTGTTTTATTTTTCCCAGGAAGTGAAGAAGTAAGTTATGAATGACCTGTAGGGATATTATGTGGGGATATGAGTGTGGATTATGGAGACAATATGTTGTTGTAGTAGTTTTTCGTTTAATGATGTAATGTAAAACTTATGAATATATATAGTGTTTCCAAGGCTACTAAACCAATCGATCTTTTGAGATTTGATCTTTCTTGTGATCATGCCAATGTTACGAAGTACTGCACCGACTCTGGGCAGCTGGGGTCGGGGCGTTACAGTTGGTATCAGAGGAAGTTTAGTACAAACCTTGGAAGCTAGATTTAGATAAACTCTGATTAGAGCACGTAGACCTAAGATGAACTTTGAGGATTAGTATAGAAGAACTTCCTAGAATTTTGGTATTGTAGAGATTTTGTGAGTTTTCCAAGCAATACATCCCTGTCTGGATACGAGTAGGTAGAGGCGACTCTGGCACAGATGTACCTAGGGGTAAAACCCGAAAACACCGCTTTGAGCTAGACTCGAACGGGAACTGGTGCACGACAACGGGCCTTGCTGCACTCTTGGTTACGACACTCCCGGGGGATATGCTTAGGATAACTCTCATTTTCTTTACAAATCATTTTGAAGGGATTATGAGTATATACTTCCTCAAAGAAAACATTTTTATGATTATGGATTATATCCATAAATAGTTCAATTTATGTTAAGTGTTTTATAAGTATGAGATTATGTATTTTGATTCATAAACTGATCTAGTTTATGCCATTGTTTAGAAATGGCGCCCAGTAGAAGGAATGAGAACTCCAGAAATGCACATGATCCAAAGAGAAGGAAGGATCATATCTTTCATGGTCTTAAGCTAGAATTGATAAGAGAAATAGTCTCCCATGTATTATCATCATATGAAGAAATAATATCATGTGTTGATAAGATAAGTAAAGAGTTTACTGAGTCTTATGGCTTTGAAGGGAATCAAGAGAAGAAAAGGATGGAAGAGAGAAAAATGGATAAAGGGAAGAGGGAAAAGAAGAATTTTCCCATATGTGGTAACTGTGGGAAGAAACACCCTGGAACTTGCCTGAAAGGAATGGGAGTTTGTTATAAGTGTGGAGGAAAAGGGCACAAAGTACGTGACTGCAAGGGTGAGAAAATGGTTTCAAATGTACAATGCTTCATTTGCAAGGAGTTTGGACACTACGCGAACATATGCCCCAGTCATCAGACTATGCCACAAATGATGCTATTGGATAATAATCAAGTTATGATACTACCACAGATGAAGAGGAATGATTAGAGTTCTTATGTTGATTATGTCAATTGAGTGTTGTATCAACAATGTACTTGTTATAATGATTATGGAGTATATAAGGATTGTACTGCAGTACTATTTCATTAAGGACTTGAGATTGTGTGGAACAAAGAAAAGTGACTCAATAGCAGGATAAATTTTTGGAAAATATATGGTTGAGATATAGTTCTGATACTGAGGTAGTGATTTTGGAATAATATGTGATTGTTTTGGATAAATTATATTGGATATTCTTGACTACCCTGGAACTGATTAATGATTTGTATATTCCATCATTTTGTTGGGGTTTAAAACATTTTTGGATTGATGAAGTATATCCAGCATTCTATATGGAATAAGGGAGAATGAATGTAATCAATAAGGAATATGGTAATTCAGGATGTTTCAGTGTATTAAAAGAATACATGATGATGGTATTCATATGCTATTACGGGGTAAAAAGGATCTACATTATGCTTACCTTCCTTATAAATGTTGGACTGTGAGTTTGGAAAGAAGTATTTTGGATAGTTCTAGTTTGGATTATTTTGTATTGTCATAAAAGGACAACCCGGAGGTCGGGCGGCAACCCGTCGCGTCCGGCAAGGCTACGAGACTTGAACCCGCAACCGAAGGGCGACAAGGGTGTATCACCTACCACTGGCCCATGAGATGTCCTGGATTAAATAATGTAGTTTTTATTAAAATATCATGTAGATGAATTATAAATTCGTTTATTTTGGAACCCTATACGAATAGTGTAAATAGAATTTTTTTTACATTCTAGTATCTTTTAGAGTGAAAGATGAGTTTGTGGTAGAAATTTATTAATGGATAAAACTCTAATTATAAAGTAAGTGTATCTCCTTATGATCTTAGCCAATATCATAAATAAATTCCTCAACATTAAGAAAATCAACTTAGAACAAAAATGTTTTCCTAGATGGTACCTTAAATCATCACTAATTTATGGCTTTGGGATTGTTGGCCTTTTCATAGCCATGTTCTCTACCACTCTCCATCAGATAATTGATGGTTAGATTTTTCTTCCATATCCATATTTTCCTACATGGAACCCTAGTATGTGTTATTTTCGGTAATCTTCATACATTCGACTCTTTATTATAAATAGAGGCGTCATTAATTCATTTTTCGATGTGGGATTTCAACTAAGATATTTTGAAACGTCAAAAATGTGTTATCCTAATACCCTATGTTTTGTTGAACCGATGGTATTTCAAATCATCATAGATTGATGAATTTAAGGACTTAAATTTTACACTTGTTTGTGATTGATGACCTCAATCACTACCTATAAATATTTACGTTTTTCCTCCAATTATATGTCTCTGATTTCCACCAATGTTCTCCTAATCAAGATCATAATTTGGTGGTGACCCTTTCATTTCTCTTTTCCACATATTAAGACTAAATTTTAGTAACACAATTTCCGATGTGGGTTTTCCCACAAATATATTTTCTATTTTCAACCTTTTATTTTCGAAGAACAATTTCAAATTGCGAGGACACAATTTATTGAAGGAGGGGAGAATGTAACACCCCAAGATTTCATAGTGTGTTATTTCTTCAAAATAATTCAATAACTTGCACTACACGCAACACCGAGTTCAATCACACCATGACTTACAAAAAAAGTCATTAAAAGAGGTCATGAATAGCATTAACTAAAATTTTCACTTTATATAATCCTTATAATTTTAGAATCCATATTATGAGTTACTTAGTCATAATGCAAGAACAGATTCATTTTCAGTATTGCACTTTTATCAACTTTTAATAGTGAAACCTTTTTAAATACAATATTTTAAACTTTTTGACTAAATGGGGACATCAAAAAATTTAAAATGAAACATCCCAAGCTTCCACGGTATGCTTTCCTTTGAATAATACGATAGCGTGTGTTGTACGCAACCTCGAGTTCTAACACACACCACAACTAATTAAACTAGCCGTTGTGAATAGTAATACCTACTTTTTGAAATCATATATATTCTATATTTCAAAATTGACTTCATTTTTGGATTCGGAATATCAAAATTAGCCTAGGGTGAAATTTTGGTACATTTCGGATAACTTTCATATTTTGATGAATAGTGAAAATTACTAAATTTTAATTAAAAACAACTTTTTTAATCAAAATAATTAATAGTGATAAATTATGAATTTGAGTGGTTTTAAAGTATATTTAGAATATATTTTTACCATTTAATATAATGTTGGTCATTGGACATAATTTTACAATTAAACCGAACATAAACAAGTGTCAATCTTTTGATAGTTATTATCTTTTAAAAACACGCTTTTTGTTTTGACAGCGGGAATTAATTTTAAATTAATTTCTGACACTTCTGTGTTTTGAATTTAGAAAAATGGATTCCATATTTGGAATCAGGATGTTCAAATTGTGTAAATAGGTAACTTTTATTTTTAGACATTTTGAATAATTACTGCGGTAAATATTTTATTTACCATGGTTAAGGGTAAATCCGGTAAATAAGGGTTAAAAAATAATATTATAATAATACTAAATTACCCTAAAACGTGTCTTAACCTATTGGTTGATACATGGTCGACCATGGGCATCTTTGGGTCTATTTTCGGACCCCATGGATCCACTTGTAAGTGATAATGACATATTATATTAATAAAGCTAAAATAAAAATAAAAATGGCATAAGCTTACATCTTTTAGAAGAACAATTTTTACATGGGGTTATACATGTTGGATTTTCGATTATAAATATTCATTAGAAATCGAAACAGATTTCCTACATAATTAGATTTTATTTATAATTTTTAGACATTAAATAATTTATTTTATTTATGACACAATGATGATGCAGTAATTACTATAATAGTGAAAAATTAAAATAATTGATATTATAAATACCCAAATAAATATAATATGAAACTTTTAATGAATTAAACTAATTTTCTAGGATAATATGATATATTAGGATTGATTTAATTGACTTTTTTCGAATTAATCAATCTGTTATGAGTTTCACAAAAATAAACTATTGAATAGTGTCAAAATTGACATAAAAGAGTTCTTAAAACAAATATTATATTATTAATTGATATTAAATTCTTAAAAATCTAAGGTTCGGCCAAGAGACTTATATTATGATAGGTTAATCATTAATATACCACTTGGGGGTCGCTTGGATGTATATAGTAAGTTTATTAACCATATTATATAAAAATACAAAGAGACATTGTAAAAGTGAAACTAATTAACTTAGAGTTAATACTTAAAGATAAGGTTAATATAAGTACCCAAACCTTTCTAAATTCTATTGGATGAGTTGTTTTCGACCTATCCCCACCTCATCCTTTGAATAGTCAACTTTGGAGCCTTTGGAAACCGAATATGAATTTATTATAAATTAATATTTCTAGCTTTTCCAAAGGTGCCCCTCACCCCTCTTATAAAAGGGCACTCCTCCTTCTCTTTTCCTCACACTTCTCAAGCCACATGTCTCGTCCAAACTCTGCCCAAATAAGCTCCCCACATCCCTCTCCTCCTCCTTGAAGCTTCCCCTTAGGCAGAAAGCATATCAAGAAGTCCTTTGGTTCCAACCAAAGTGAGTTACCTAAATTAAAGGTAACGATTTCTCTTAAATTATTTTCATTTATTTTGCTTCTTCAACCCCCAAACTCTTTTTATTTCCTTTCTTTTGTAACAACACCAGTATCCAAAATATACTAGGATGTTGTTATAACAAGGATTCAAACTACACATACACACAACTCCATCTAATGGATGATGAACATAATGTTTCTGTGGATGACAAACTAACGCCTCACGAAACGATGATTGTTCAAAAACATCTTACCGCCTCTCATGGTGGCCATTATGATGGAACTGTAATTAAATATGATATTAATGATATATATTTTATATATAAGCTTCTGTAATTCCATTTTATTTCATACCATTATTCGTTTCATGTTGTATATACATACGATAATTTCATTTGAGGAAGTGCGGACTACCGCCCCCTTAAAATGATATGACTCGTTCATACCACACATGGAACGTATAAAGGATGGTGTTAATGAAATTAAGTAACATATATAAAATATTATATTATACTGGAATAGTAATATACCTATGAATCATTTGGATTTGATTCTTTTAAAATAAAAATTAAATGGAAGTAGCGTTCGTGCGTACGTACGGACTACCGTCTCCACGAACGCGATGAGATTCATTCTCCATCGTATCCATTCAAGTATAATTATCATTTGATGATTTAAAAATGTTGTTTAAGGACTTAATACCATTATGGATTTGAATAATATACAACCTATCCCTTACAAACATGTCTTACGTAACAAAACATACAAAAGCAAACGAGTAAGTTAACACCCGAAACAACGATAATACTAAGATATTATTAACAAATCAATGTTAAAAGATCATATATGATATCATATTGATATATATGATTCTTGTATAATTTAATAACAATTATTTCACCATTATACAGGAGGTTAACCTACCCCAACCAAGGAAAAGTACAAGGTAAGGGTTATTTCACAATCTCTTCATTATCCGAGGTTGTATTATACGTAATAATCTACTGGGATCTCTTTATCATCCACATCCATGTTTCTTAGAAATGTATTTCAAAACATTTTTAATATTTACAAGAATATTGGTTAAAGTCATTTATACCCTTGTTTGACTTTTTATAAGAGGTTTATAAAGGAATCTTTCCGTCGTTTTCAAAACAAGGTCCTTTTTAACCTTTTCGACAGAATTGAGGTAATAAAGTTTTTTTTAACTTATACGGTAGGTGCGGTTATTTTACGCCGTTATAAAATCTTCAAAGCTTCCCTTACAAGCTTATAGGAATATTTTCAAAGAAAATGTTTTATTTTATATGGATCTTAAATGATTTCAAAATAAAAGGAGATATTTCTTTTAAAAGAATTTTGATTTCATCTATGTCAACATCCTTTGATGGATTTTAAGATTATTTGAAGTTGATTTATTATGATACAAAACATCTATATTGTATTGAAGGTTTTGTGATATGTTTGACTGTGGATGTGCTATTTTTATACCATTCATAGTTTATGGTGAAAGTATTTACATTTCGTATGCTAGTTTTAATATGAATGTTTATGTTATGTTTAAACCTTTTCATATGGGAATGCATTGGACTTAATATGTGACGGGTGGAGCCCGCTATAGCTCCTCGATGCATCGGTAGGTCTCATGAGACAAACTAGTGTCTTGGAACAAGGCCTTGACAAAATCTTATTTGTAGTCTTGGCACGAGGCCTTGGCTATGTGGTTATGATAGTCTTGCATTATGCATTCCAACATTATGAAAGTGGTTATTGATTTTTGCATGTGATTATTCGATTAGTAGAATATCCATGTGAATAAGTAAATGGCATTATTTCATTTTATTTATGCCATACCATGTTGAAATTCAAGTTTAAAAGGCTTTTGTTTTAGTTATACATTGCCTTAAATGTTTATTCTTATTTATGAAAGTTTCCGCTATATTTTTATCCTTACTGGGCATTTGAGCTCACCCCTTTTCTTTGTTTTATTTTTCCCAGGAAGTGAAGAAGTAAGTTATGAATGACCTGCAGGGATATTATGTGGGGATATGAGTGTGTATTATGGAGACAATATGTTGTTGTAGTAGTTTTTCGTTTAATGATGTAATGTAAAACTTATGAATATATCTAGTGTTTCCAAGGCTACTAAACCAATCGATCTTTCGAGATTTGATCTTTCTTGTGATCATGCCAATGTTACGAAGTAATGCACCGACTCTGGGCAGCTGGGGTCGGGGCGTTACAGTTGGTATCAGAGGAAGTTTAGTACAAACCTTGGAAGCTAGATTTAGATAAACTCTGATTAGAGCACGTAGACCTAAGATGAACTTTGAGGATTAGTATAGAAGAACTTCCTAGAATTTTGGTATTGTAGAGATTTTGTGAGTTTTCCAAGCAATACATCCCTGTCTGGATACGAGCAGGTAGAGGCGGCTCTGGCACAGATGTACCTAGGGGTAAAACCCGAAAACACCGCTTTGAGCTAGACTCGAACGGGAACTGGTGCACGACAACGGGCCTTGCTGCACTCTTGGTTACGACACTCCCGGGGGATATGCTTAGGATAACTCTCATTTTCTTTACAAATCATTTTGAAGGGATTATGAGTATATACTTCCTCAAAGAAAACATTTTTATGATTATGGATTATATCCATAAATAGTTCAATTTATGTTAAGTGTTTTATAAGTATGGGATTATGTATTTTGATTCATAAACTGATCTAGTTTATTCCATTGTTTAGAAATGGCGCCCAGTAGAAGGAATGAGAACTCCAGAAATGCACATGATCCAAAGAGAAGGAAGGATCATATCTTTCATGGTCTTAAGCTAGAATTGATAAGAGAAATAGTCTCCCATGTATTATCATCATATGAAGAAATAATATCATGTGTTGATAAGATAAGTAAAGAGTTTACTGAGTCTTATGGATTTGAAGGGAAGCAAGAGAAGAAAAGGATGGAAGAGAGAAAAATGGATAAAGGGAAGAGGGAAAAGAATAATTTTCCCATATGTGGTAACTGTGGGAAGAAACACCCTGGAACTTGCCTGAAAGGAATGGGAGTTTGTTATAAGTGTGGAGGAAAAGGGCACAAAGTACGTGACTGCAAGGGTGAGAAAATGGTTTCAAATGTACAATGCATCATTTGCAAGGAGTTTGCACACTACGCGAACCTATGCCCCAGTCATCAGACTATGCCACAAATGATGCTATTCGATAATAATCAAGTTATGATACTACCACAGATGAAGAGGAATGATTAGAGTTCTTATGTTGATTATGTCAATTGAGTGTTGTATCAACAATGTACTTGTTATAATGATTATGGAGTATATAAGGATTGTACTACAGTACTATTTCATTAAGGACTTGAGATTGTGTGGAACAAAGAAAAGTGACTCAATAGCAGGATAAATTTTTGGAAAATATATGGTTGAGATATAGTTCTGATACTGAGGTAGTGATTTTGGAATAATATGTGATTGTTTTGGATAAATTATATTGGATATTCTTGACTACCCTGGAACTGATTAATGATTTGTATATTCCATCATTTTGTTGGGGTTTAAAACATTTTTGGATTGATGAAGTATATCCAGCATTCTATATGGAATAAGGGAGAATGAATGTAATCAATAAGGAATATGGTAATTCAGGATGTTTCAGTGTATTAAAAGAATACATGATGAAGGTATTCATATGCTATTACGGGGTAAAAAGGATCTACATTATGCTTACCTTCCTTATAAATGTTGGACTGTGAGTTTGGAAAGAAGTATTTTGGATAGTTCTAGTTTGGATTATTTTGGATTTCCATAAAAGGACAACCCGGAGGTCGGGCGGCAACCCGTCGCGTCCGGCAAGGCTACGAGACTTGAACCCGCAACCGAAGGGCGACAAGGGTGTATCACCTACCACTGGCCCATGAGATGTCCTGGATTAAATAATGTAGTTTTTATTAAAATATCATGTAGATGAATTATAAATTCGTTTATTTTGGAACCCTATACGAATAGTGTAAATAGAATTTTTTTTTACATTCTATTATCTTTTAGAGTGAAAGATGAGTTTGTGGTAGAAATTTATTAATGGATAAAACTCTAATTATAAAGTAAGTGTATCTCCTTATGATCTTAGCCAATATCATAAATAAATTCCTCAACATTAAGAAAATCAACTTAGAACAAAAATGTTTTCCTAGATGGTACCTTAAATCATCACTAATTTATGGCTTTGGGATTGTTGGCCTTTTCATAGCCATGTTCTCTACCACTCTCCATCAGATAATTGATGGTTAGATTTTTCTTCCATATCCATATTTTCCTACATGGAACCCTAGTATGTGTTATTTTCGGTAATCTTCATACATTCGACTCTTTATTATAAATAGAGGCGTCATTAATTCATTTTTCGATGTGGGATTTCAACTAAGATATTTTGAAACGTCAAAAATGTGTTATCCTAATACCCTATGTTTTGTTGAACCGATGGTATTTCAAATCATCATAGATTGATGAATTTAAGGACCTAAATTTTACACTTGTTTGTGATTGATGACCTCAATCACTACCTATAAATATTTACGTTTTTCCTCCAATTATATGTCTCTGATTTCCACCAATGTTCTCCTAATCAAGATCATAATTTGGTGGTGACCCTTTCATTTCTCTTTTCCACATATTAAGACTAAATTTTAGTAACACAATTTCCGATGTGGGTTTTCCCACAAATATATTTTCTATTTTCAACCTTTTATTTTCGAAGAACAATTTCAAATTGCGAGGACGCAATTTATTGAAGGAGGGGAGAATGTAACACCCCAAGATTTCATAGTGTGTTATTTCTTCAAAATAATTCAATAACTTGCACTACACGCAACACCGAGTTCAATCACACCATGACTTACAAAAAAAGTCATTAAAAGAGGTCATGAATAGCATTAACTAAAATTTTCACTTTATATAATCCTTATAATTTTAGAATCCATATTATGAGTTTCTTAGTCATAATGCAAGAACAGATTCATTTTCAGTATTGCACTTTTATCAAATTTTAATAGTGAAACCTTTTTAAATACAATATTTTAAACTTTTTGACTAAATGGGGACATCAAAAAATTTAAAATGAAACATCCCAAGCTTCCACGGTACGCTTTCCTTTGAATAATACGATAGCGTGTGTTGTACGCAACCTCGAGTTCTAACACACACCACAACTAATTAAACTAGCCGTTGTGAATAGTAATACCTACTTTTTGAAATCATATATATTCTATATTTCAAAATTGACTTCATTTTTGGATTCGGAATATCAAAATTAGCCTAGGGTGAAATTTTGGTACATTTCGGATAACTTTCATATTTTGATGAATAGTGAAAATTACTAAATTTTAATTAAAAACAACTTTTTTAATCAAAATAATTAATAGTGATAAATTATGAATTTGAGTGGTTTTAAAGTATATTTAGAATATATTTTTACCATTTAATATAATGTTGGTCATTGGACATAATTTTACAATTAAACCGAACATAAATAAGTGTCAATCTTTTGATAGTTATTATCTCTTAAAAACACGCTTTTTGTTTTGACAGCGGGAATTAATTTTAAATTAATTTCTGCCATTTCTGTGTTTTGAATTTAGAAAAATGGATTCCATATTTGGAATCAGGATGTTCAAATTGTGTAAATAGTTAACTTTTATTTTTAGACATTTTGAATAATTACTGCGGTAAATATTTTATTTACCATGGTTAAGGGTAAATCCGGTAAATAAGGGTTAAAAAATAATATTATAATAATACTAAATTACCCTAAAACGTGTCTTAACCCTATTGGTTGATACATGGTCGACCATGGTCATCTTTGGGTCTATTTTGGGACCCCATGGATCCACTTGTAAGTGATAATGACACATTATATTAATAAAGCTAAAATAAAAATAAAAATGGCATAAGCTTACATCTTTTAGAAGAACAATTTTTACATAGGGTTATACATTTTGTATTTTCGATTATAAATATTCATTAGAAAGCTAAAACGATTTCCTACATAATGATATTTTATTTATAATTTTTAGACATAAAATAATTTATTTTATTTATGACACAATGATGATGCAGTAATTACTATAATAGTGAAAAATTAAAATAATTGATATTATAAATACCCAAATAAATATAATATGAATCTTTTAATGAATTAAACTAATTTTCTAGGATAATATGATATATTAGGATTGATTTAATTGACTTTGTTCGAAGTAATCAATCTGTTATGAGTTTCACAAAAATAAACTATTGAATAGTGTCAAAATTGACATAAAAGAGTTCTTAAAACAAATATTATATTATTAATTGATATTAAATTCCTAAAAATCTACGGTTCGGCCAAGAGACTTATATTATGATAGGTTAATAATTAATGGACCACTTGGGGGTCGCTTGGATGTATATAGTAAGTTTATTAACCATATTATATAAAAATACAAAGAGACATTGTAAAAGTGAAACTAAATAACTTAGAGTTAATACTTAAAGATAAGGTTAATATAAGTACCCAAACCTGTCTAAATTCTATTGGATGAGTTGTTTTCGAACTATCCCCACCTCATCCTTTGAATAGTCAACTTTTGAGCCTTTGGAAACCGAATATGAATTTATTATAAATTAATATTTCTAGCTTTTCCAAAGGTGCCCCTCACCCCTCTTATAAAAGGGCACTCCTCCTTCTCTTTTCCTCACACCTCTCAAGCCACATGGCTCGTCCAAACTCTGACCAAATAAGCTCCCCACATCCCTCTCCTCCTCCTTGAAGCTTCCCCTTAGGCAGAAAGCATTTCAAGAAGTCCTTTGGTTCCAACCAAAGTGAGTTACCTAAATTAGAGGTAACGATTTCTCTTAAATTATTTTCATTTATTTTGCTTCTTCAACCCCCAAACTCTTTTTATTTCCTTTATTTTGTAACAACACCAGTATCCACAATATACTAGGATGTTGTTATAATAAGGATTCAAACTACACATACACAAAACTCCATTTAATGGATGATGAACATAATGTTTCTTTGGATGGCAAACTAACGCCTCACGAAACGATGATTGTTCAAAAACATCTTACCGCCTCTCATGGTGGCCATTATGATGGCACTGTAATTAAATATGATATTAATGATATATATTTTATATATAAGCTTCTGTAATTCCATTTTATTTCATACCATTATTCGTTTCATGTTGTATATACATATGATAATTTCATTTGAGGAAGTGCGGACTACCGCCCCCTTAAAATGATATGACTCGTTCATACCACACATGGAACGTATAAAGGATGGTGTTAATGAAATTAAGTAAAATATATAAAATATTATATTATACTGGAATAGTAATATACCTATGTATCATTTGGATTTGATTCTTTTAAAATAAAAATTAAATGGAAGTAGCGTTCGTGCGTACGTACGGACTACCGTCTCCACGAACGCGATGAGATTCATTCTCCATCGTATCCATTCAAGTATAATTATCATTTGATGATTTAGAAATGCTGTTTAAGGACTTAATACCATTCTGGATTTGAATAATATACAACCTATCCCTTACAAACATGTCTTACGTAACAAAACATACAAAAGCAAACGACTAAGTTAACACCCGAAACAACGATAATACTAAGATATTATTAACAAATCAATGTTAAAAGATCATATATGATATCATATTGATATATATGATTCTTGTATAATTTAATAACAATTATTTCACCATTATACAGGAGGTTAACCTACCCCAACCAAGGAAAAGTACAAGGTAAGGGTTATTTCACAATCTCTTCATTATCCGAGGTTGTATTATACGTAATAATCTACTGGGATCTCTTTATCATCCACATCCATGTTTCTTAGAAATGTATTTAAAAACACTTTTACTATTTACAAGAATATTGATTAAAGTCATTTATACCCTTGTTTGACTTTTTATAAGAGGTTTATAAAGGAATCTTTCCGTCGTTTTCAAAACAAGGTCCTTTTTAACCTTTTCGACAGAATTGAGGTAATAATTTTTTTTTTAACTTATACGGCAGGTGCGGTTATTTTACGCCGTTATAAAATCTTCAAAGCTTCCCTTACAAGATTATAAGAATATTTTCAAAGAAAATGTTTTATTTTATATGGATCTTAAATGATTTCAAAATAAAAGGAGATATTTCTTTTAAAAGAATTTTGATTTCATCTATGTCAACATCCTTTGATGGATTTTAAGATTATTTGAAGTTGATTTATTATGATACAAAACATCTATATTGTATTGAAGGTTTTGTGATATGTTTGACTGTGGATGTGCTATTTTTATACCATTCATAGTTTATGGTGAAAGTATTTACATTTCGTATGCTAGTTTTAATACGAATGTTTATGTTATGTTTAAACCTTCTCATATGGGAATGCATTGGACTTAATATGTGACGGGTGGAGCCCGCTATAGCTCCTCGATGCATCGGTAGGTCTCATGAGACAAACTAGTGTCTTGGCACAAGGCCTTGACAAAATCTTATTTGTAGTCTTGGCACGAGGCCTTGGCTATGTGGTTATGATAGTCTTGCATTATGCATTCCAACATTATGAAAGTGGTTATTGATTTTTGCATGTGATTATTCGATTAGTAGAATATCCATGTGAATAAGTAAATGGCATTATTTCATTTTATTTATGCCATACCATGTTGAAATTCAAGTTTAAAAGGCTTTTGTTTTAGTTATACATTGCCTTAAATGTTTATTCTTATTTATGAAAGTTTCCGCTATATTTTTATCCTTACTGGGCATTTGAGCTCACCCCTTTTCTTTGTTTTATTTTTCCCAGGAAGTGAAGAAGTAAGTTATGAATGACCTGCAGGGATATTATGTGGGGATATGAGTGTGGATTATGGAGACAATATGTTGTTGTAGTAGTTTTTCGTTTAATGATGTAATGTAAAACTTATGAATATATTTAGTGTTTCCAAGGCTACTAAACCAATCGATCTTTCGAGATTTGATCTTTCTTGTGATCATGCCAATGTTACGAAGTAATGCACCGACTCTGGGCAGTTGAGATCAGGGCGTTACACCCCATCTGGTCAGTGATTCCAAAATTAACTTTTTAGAGTTCAAGAAAAAGGATTATTGTTTTAAGGATTCTTGGGTACTTTGGTACTTAATATATTCCATGGTGAACAACTTTTAAAATTTCCCCAAATCATGAAGGTTCTTAGAATCTTAACTCACTAATTCTACCAACTACATTCCACTCCACAACATCCTTAGGGACAATATCAAAGAGTGATTTGTCATCAAATATTGGAATTATGAATAGGTATATCGTGGTCTATTCCATTTGGATAACACCCCAAAAAAGTGGAATATGTCTCTACCACCCCTGGAAGTGATAACGAAGACTCCGTTGAGTGTAAGTAAGTTCTTGGATGAGGCATGTAGAAGTAAAATGAGTGATTGTCTTGTATGATTATTTCTCACACCCAAAGCTTCATTTGTGCCCATTTGAGTAGAATGAGACCTCATGTGGTCGCGATGAAATTTCTAGATACCATATTATCACCACAACCTTTCATTTTTCTTAAGAATAGACATTAATGAAGCCAATATAATCACATTCCCCAACTAGTTCCAAAACAAGATTTAACTCTTGGTGACTTCATGCTCCCTGAATTGGTAGAAGCCTATAGAAACCATACACTCATAGAATATTCCACCAAATAGGAACAAGATTATGCTTATGTGAATAATGACTTGATGGTGAGTCATTTTGTTGTACTCAATGATGAGGAACACCATGTAACCCCCTCAGGAACATCTAGCTGACAATTTTAATGGAAGAGGAGGAACCATTTCAGATGGCTAGGTGTCTAATCCAATAAATCAAAAGGGATTGTCCATGAATCTAGGACCAGATAGAGAACCCCACTAAGAGATGAATAAGAATAGTCCTCTTATGCCTCCCTGTCATGTACACCTCTACAACCAACCATATTGGTTGGTCATGTGACTCAACCACAATAGTATAGAGCCCATCAGTAGTTGACCATAACCTGATCTCATTTATATAATGCATAGACTAATCCATACAATCAACAAAGGATTATATCAAGAACTATCTAGTACCGGAAGCATCTATCAACGAAACTCACTCTGATACTTATTGAAGAACAACCCATGGTCTAAAGAAACTTGCCCCTTTCCCAGAAATATGATGTGATAAATAATCTCTCATGAATATTAGCAAGACACACAATCCTTAATGAACAACACCTATCAATGGAAATTCATGAGGATCTCACTGATTCCATGAAGTGACCTCTCCATTTTTAGGTTTAGGTAGCTAGAATTTAGGCTTATCATGTAGAGTAATCTGAATAGGGATAGTTCAAAGAAATAATTTACATCCCTAAGGAATATGAGGGTGCCCTATTTAGGGTCACATAAACCCTATATATGCCACCATACAGTTCAATGGTGTGGAATTATATCATCTCTTGGTGGATAATGGCTCCAGGATATAACTCATCCCAACCCGAACACTTCACAAGAAGAGGATCAAAGAAGAAAATCTGACTCCCACTAAACTAATGATTCAGCCGTACGACATGAGTGGATGAATCCACATTGAAAAATCCAGATGGAGAGCAAATTCACTTATCAGGTAAAAAAATTGAATTTATCATTTTTCCTATAGGATATTTCTTATAACACTCTATTGGGGACTCCCTAGTTCTATCTACATATATTGATCCCCTCATCCTACCACTAGTGCCTCAAATACACCCTTAATGGTCAAGTAGTGGTACTACCTAGTTATGTCCATCTCTTAAACACTTGTAAAGCCCGCTACCTAGAAGTTGGTTATTAAAAAAGAAAGGGAAAATAATTATAGTATGATATGGTCAAGGGCATAAATTCCCCAAATGATCTAAAAACATTAGAGAATATCCCGGGGAATATTTGAAAGAGAAATTCATCCTTCTTATCCACTATAGGGGACTAATAACCCCAAAACATGGGAGCTAATTCACAGTCCCTAAGAATAAGGATTCTCATAGATTACCTTGTATTACCATATAGGTTAAAAAGGATGAATATGGAAGTCCCTACTCAAGCCTCTTACTAAGAGGTTCTCCCATTGGAGACTAATCCACAACATCACCATTTTTCAAGAGAGTAAGGCTAACATGATGGAGGTTGAACCATCATCACTACTTTGATATCAAAGGTGAATCCTTCCATAAAAATTCCCATGATATTGGATCATCAATGTCTATAACCACAATCTCCATAGAGTACAATCCCCTTATTGTGGATTCCACCACTATTAAATAAAATTATAGTGCCACTCTGCAGTCTCTGAAACCAATGGAGTCACCTCATTCCTATGATCCTCATGTTTCAAATGTCAAAGAGGATTTGGATGTTGCCCCTCCCACTATTGAAGAGGTTGTATCCACCACTGTGGATGAGTTAACCTAGGTGAATCTTGAAACTATGGAAGATATAAGGATGATACCAATCAGAAAAGGCATACATCTGGAGGAGTATCAATGATATGTGGCTTTACTAAAGTAGATCCATTACATGTTCACCTGGAGAAATTAAAAAATCCATATATTGATCCCTAGTTTGTAGTTCAATACCTTTTCCTCCCAAAGGGACACTGTGTGTACAAAAAGCCTCCTAGATAGATTCTCCCTTCCCATGGTTCCCTGGTTGGGGAAAAATTTGATAAGCTTATCAAGGCCCACTTTTATAGGGAAGCACAATACCCTAAGTGGTGGGAAAAATTTTTCCCATTTAGGAAGAAGAATGAGTAGATCATATTATGTATTGGCTTTTAGTACCTCAACTACCACTACTTGAAGGAGATTTTCCCATTCCAATAATAGAGATTCTAATCAACTAAATGACGTATTTCTAGTCCCAATATTTCAAGGATGGGTTACCTATGTATAATCAAATTTTGATGGCCCCCGAGGATGAATAAGTTTCCACCATTAATATGCCTCTAGGAACATTTTGTTTCCAAGTGATGTCATTTTTTTGAATAGTTTTAGTGATACCTATCAGTGTTCCATGAATGAAATATTCAAGATGATCCTAAAAACATTGGTAGAGAGTTATTTGGATAATTTGGTGGTAAAATACTTGCAATTATAGAACCATATCAAGAATATTGAGAAAATGTTCAACTCCCTACACTCCTATCACCTAAAAATGAACACTCTGAAGTGTGCATTTGGGGTAACCTCAAAAAAGTTTCTCATCTTTAATGTTAGATATAGATCCATCAACAATGATATAGATATGTTCAAGGCTATAAACTATATGCCTATTACACATGATCATTGGTTGTTGTGAGGCATTTGAGTCTACCTAGCCTGTATTTGATGACTCATTATGAATATGGTCAAAAAGTGTAATCCATTTTCAAGAATAATAAAGAAGGAAATTATTATTTGTTGGATGAATACTGGAAAACCACATTCAAGGAAATAAATAAATCTCTACTATACCATCAATTCTTGATGCTACCCATCCCATGGAATCCTATGGTCCTTTATATGACCACTATGAAATGGTCCCTTATTTTCATTTTGTCTCAGAAGAAAAACTAGGTCATCGATAACAACCTGTACTACCTCATCTGCATTCTACTCGACATGGAGACTAGATATTATCCCATTGAAATGATATGAATCAACTTGTTATTCATAGTATATATGTTTTGAAACTACTTTCATCACTCCAAGATATAATACCTATCCCACATCGATCTTCTAAAGTACATCCTCAATCACCCCATGTTTACTAGTCCATTAATGTGGTGGGATGTAATTCTATAGTTTTTCAACATCTGGTTTCCACAACAAAAATTTGTCTAGGGATGTGAACTGGAAGATTTACTATCCACACATCCTACCCCTAAGGAAGTACCCCTAGATTTTGAACTCCTAGATGAGTCCATCCTCTCTATGGATTAGACTATTCCGTATTGATAAATGTAATTTTATGGCACCTCTAGGAGCCTGATTGGGTGAAGGCTCAACAACCTCAAGAACAATAGGCTTGTCCTTGGAATTTTCTTCATAACTACTCTATGGGTTTTATTTTTTATACACATT
Source organism: Viscum album (assembly GCA_963277665.1). Lineage (NCBI taxonomy): Eukaryota > Viridiplantae > Streptophyta > Magnoliopsida > Santalales > Viscaceae > Viscum > Viscum album. The sequence goes on along the minus strand of OY728134.1, from coordinate 127,249,908 downwards.
ATTATCATTGGAAATATATTCAAAAAAATGAGGGTGGTTACCAGGATAATTTCATCGGGATTGAGTTGGATCTCAAAATTGATGTCCCCCCACTATATGTGAAGGGAGATTCTAAACTAGTAATCAAGAAGATCAATGGTGACAATGAAGTTAGAAATAAAAAAACTATTCAAATTTATAGAGGTTAATCTTTATATGATATACTGATTCCCTTTCCATCCAAAGGATGCTCATGTTTTCCAATCATATAATGACTATGTCGATGCCTTGGAAAGCCTGGCCACATACCTCACAAATCTCAACCTAGAAAACTTTTTTATTCATGTGGTACATCATAGGGGAATCTACCCCATCACATATAATGATGAAGATCAATAGGTAAATTAGCTAGTCACCAACACTTCTGCATTAGGTCCCTCCAACACCTCGATATTCAAATAATCGTCCGATTAGATGATTCCTATCATTGAGTATCTCCAAGACCATACTGTCATATTGGGATGAGTCGAGTATGATTGAATTTACCATAGAGAAAATCAATTCACCTTTGGGATGGACCCAAACTAGAGAAGAACCCCTACTGACATGAATTTTATAGAGTTTTCCTCTATTTCAATCATGTGAAGGAGGTTCCTCTAGTTATACAAGAGGCCCATGATAAGTCACATAGGATCCATCAAGTAGGATTAGAGCTCTCTCACTACATCTAGATATTGGGGTACTTTTGGCTCACAGTGGTTCATACCTACATTGATTTCACCAAAATGTGTCTTTCATGCCAGATCCATGACAAATTCATGAATTAGTCACCAGTGCTTCTCTATGAACCTAATTACTCCAAGGCCTTTGTTGTATGGTGACTTAATGTAGAGGTCCCCTAACTGCCAGATACAGATCAAAAATAGAAGTTCATTTTCACTACCATATAATTATTCTTAATGTGAGTGGAGACTAACCAACTCAAATAATTCAAGACCCTTTTGATGATGGAGTTTTCGAATTCCTTCATTATATATCAATTTTAGATTCCTCACACTATTCTCATTGTTTAAAAAACCAATATTAGAGCTTCAAAACTGAATAAGTTTTGTTCCAAGTACAATATATCATTCAACCACACCTCCTTATACCATGCATTTGTAAATGAAAAGATCATGGTGTCTAATAAAATCTTCTCTAACAACCTATGGAAGATAGTGGTATAGAATAATAATAGTTGGTCTGATAAGCTCTCCAATTACCTCCAGTCCTATCGGATGACGACCCAAAATTCCATCCATGAGACTTAATACTCCCTAGAGTGTGGGGAAAATATAGTTCTACCAATAGAGGGTTAGTTTCCATCACTCATGATGACTATTTATGATTAAAAAATGTTATATAAGAGGGTTGAAGTTCGTCTAGTCTAGTTGTAATCCCTTAAAGAAAATAGGATTCAAGTGCTGTATAACCTTGAAAGGCATTAGAATCTAGCAAAACATGTGTTCAATAAGAAGGTCCTCAGAAGCCCCTTTATCTAATGGGATATGGTATTGGATGTAAGGATGTTGTTGAAACATGGGGAGAAGCCACTGAAGGTGGATATCAAATGGGAAGGGCATGAGATTATTCATGATGTTTACTCCAGTGATGCATTTTCATTGATCACCATGGATGAGGAGTGAATTAAACCTCCCACATATACCAGGTTCCTAAATAAAAACATTCCATAAACCCCAAAAAATCCTAGTAACATGACATAAAACTATAAAACAACAACATGATCACATTATGTAAAAATTTATGACATTATCCTTGTCGCATGATGTTAAAATGTGGGACAATGTCTTGGTCACACAACATTAAACTGCATGACATCACATCCTTATTATATGACATAAAACTGCATGTCTAAAACCCTTTCCTCATGATTCTATATTGCATGGTATAAGTCTATATCACATGATGTGAAATTTCATGATACCTTGGGTCCTCACTAGAAAGGATTCCCCCTTTGATTGTCGATATCGTACTACATCTCACTCTAGAACTTTTTATGACTTGATTCCCTGTTCAAATAGGATATGTAGTGATTCTTGGATATCACACCCTAGGTAAAACCTAAAAAATAATCTATTTCAAGTACAACCCCATTGAGAACATGACCAATTCTCATCTACTGATAAACCCATTCCTTTCATTAGAGAACATGGTGGAATAGGTCCCAGAGTTTTTAACTCCCAAATATCCTAAAATGTCTAATTCCATATCTCATTACTTCCTCTTTTGGATGATCATCATCCCCATGATATAAATAATCCCCCTAACAACAGTAGTTCCTAAATATACTTTATCACCTCCCATCTTGGTCAGTAGCATCAAAGGATCCCCATAAATAGATGATAGTTCTCATGTTTTGAACATTTTCAATGGTTAATTTGACATTTAATCACCCTATCCTTGACCAGTGATGTTTTGGAACCTATGTTTCAAACATGGTCAAAATTATTTCCCCACCCATCAGCCACCCATTGTTGTAGTATAGATCCTGGAGTTCACATTATACCTCGTTTCCAAATCCCTTTGTTCTGGTGGGGTTTTAACACCCTTTGTGTCATTTCCCCCCTGCACTCATGAACACTAATTAAGAAAGTCAACATTATTGGACCCTTCCAAATATGGATTATTTTTCCCTATCATGCTACCCATTTTGAAAAGGGGAACTACCCTTGACTCCTTATTTGTCACACTGATCATGGATCATGTGGGCTTAAGAAACTTGGAGGGATTTTATTAAGCATGGTTGAGATGCATATAAAATTCAAAATAGAATGCCACTCCCCATTAAGTAATATCTCAATGTATTTAAATTAAAATCAACCCTTTTCATTCCAATAATCATGACCTTAAACTATGTAGAACTAATCTCAGAGATGTCTCATGTAGTATGAGGCCTCTATGGCCCTCTGTTCACAATGTGTTTCTACTCTTTTGGATGAAACAAAAATCTTTGAGACAAACACACTCATTTATTACTAATCTCTATTAATTTAAAATGGTAGAAATCATGGTAAAAGTATCATGAATTTAAATTTTGTGGAGCCTGTTTGGGAAATATTGGGTATGGTGGAAGGCTTCTCCATCCCTCTTTTCATGTTAGGTTACTACTCTTCCATACCACACAAATTTCTTTAAGACACACCCTATAGTTTAATATCTATGACCTTAAATAGGTAGAAACCCATTATAGTATGGGCACCATCACCATAAACTATGTAAACACCTGTTTTAAAATATAAATAACCTTAAAAAACAACACCCCAAATCCTAGTCAAATGATAAAAAACTGTATGACATCATCCTAGTCGCATGTTGTTAACCTAGGAGACAACTAAATTCACATAAGAAATTATACTGTGTCAAAACCATGGCCCCAACTACATGGACTTCAACTATATAGTTATAGTTTTACTAAATTTCATTTTTAAATACATAATAGGATCCTCATCCTCAACACAGAGGATATCCCCCTCCACTTACAACATCATTCCCATTCCAAAACCAAATTCTAGAAGTACGTGTTTCTTGATTCCCAAATCCATGGGAAACATAGTGATTCTAAGACCCTGATTCTCAAAACCAACAATGATTTCCTCTATTAGGTGAAATTATCTTTTTCATCACATGAAACCTACCCTATATTCAAAAAAAATTGTTAATATTGGATGGTAAAACTATCTCACCCTCAAAAATGGTCCATGTATCATAACCTTAAACTTTGTGTATCTCATCCCAGAGGTTTTTTCTTGGCATAAGGCCTCATTGACACATTATTAACACTGGTTTAAAAACTCCATGGTGACACAAAAACCCTTCTAGAAGCCACCTTATTTAGTTCAATCTCTACGAATTTAAATTGTTCGTAGCCTCAATTTTTTAAGCATCATTCCCTTAAACTGTGTTAAACTCTCCATAGAGATGTCTATGTGGAACAAGGTATCTGTGGTCCTCTTTTCGCATTGGATTGGTGCTATCTACCATGTCATGTGAATTTATCTAGGATAACCCATTTGGTCCATGAATCATAACCTAAATTCTGTACATCATTCCCCTTATGCCCCTCAATCCACACATGGTTTGCATCACGTATGAAGTTTCAGCAGACTAATTCCTCCTTTGGTCAACATCCTCACATGATAAGACTACCCCTTTTGGTTCTAGTCTTCTACTTCTCTATGTTCTAGAGAAAAATATGGCTTGATTCCCTATTCAGTGGGATACTTAGTGATGCCTGTATATCCTATATTAGGCTTGGCCTATAGCGAACCTCTCTTTTTATACATTTACATTACATAAATTTTACAAAATACTTAAAAATATATACAAACAGATGGCCAAATATTTTATTAGTCTAGTTCCTTTGAAAACATGGAAACATAAACACTAGTACATAAGTTAAATATGTTATCTCCCACTAGGTTCTTTGTGACCAAAACCCTTCTCAGACACATTATACTTAAAACATATCTTCATAAATTGGGAAAGGGAACAAAAAAAGGGGTGAGTTTAGATGATCAGTTAGGGTAAAAAGGGATAAATTTAAGCATAAACATGATAATAGGGGAATGACAACCTGATCATAACATTATATAATAACACCCTATAACTAATAAGATCATAAACATGAATAATGGAATAATTCATGGTAGTTCATAAGACATTAATCACAAGTAAATAAGGAACATATTCCATGAAATCATAATATAATAATAATACATGGAATTGGGGCAGACACATAAGCATATAAAATGATTTCCATAGTAGTCAATGCATCACTTCCAAGACCATATTACTAGAATTGGTTTACTCCTCAAACCATCTTGGTATTCCTGGTTCAGTCCCATGTACATGTTAGTAGTTTGAGTTCACTCCCCATACCATCATGGTAGTCATGGTTCACTCCCATGGACATATTAGTAGTCAAGGTTCACTCCCAAGACTATATTAGTCTATATCATGAGATATAAATCTTTATCCAATGTAATGGAGGAATATATTGGTCCCACTCATCTCATAATGAAATCATACATACTTGTTCCATAAGATCATAAAAAATCATATCATAACCGAACAATGAAATGGGTATCATAAACATATAATCATATCATAACCTATGGGAAAATATACAGGTTTCATAATAATTTCATCAAAATCATAACCTATTAAATGAAGTGGGTTTAAAATGCATATAACCTTTAAAATAGTAACAAGTTTCATAAATATGACGTCATCAAAACATAAACCATTCACAGAAATAATATGTATAGAAACATTGAATAATTTCACCAAAAATGAATGATTAACACCGATGGATGTCATCTTATATAGGAATAATTTTGAAACATATTTTAAAAACCTTTCTTGAGGAAAATATCCTTTCTACATTGAAAGAATATTTTCAAAACATAAGAAATTTTTGAAATGATTTTTCTTGGAAAATAGTTTTGAATCCATATAAAGTAATATTTGAAAACCATAAAACAATTTTAAAATCATTTTTATTTGAAAATTAATTTAATAAATATTTTTAAAATATTTTTTAAAACATTTTTGAAACATTATTTTTGAAATAAAACAGATTTCTGATCAGAGAGAGAAATACGGTCAGGTTTTTCTTAAAAACATTTTCTTAATTATCTTATGTAGCAAAGAGTGAAAGAATGGTACTAATAAATGGATATATATTGAACAAAAAAGGATAATAAAACTCATTAGTTTTCTTGAGAGATGGATCATATGATTTCATCAATGGAAGAATAATCACAAATAATCCTGATAAATGATGAGATTGTTTTAATAAACTCTTACCACATGGTAACATGAGATCATACATTCCATGTAAGAAAAAAAATTATGCGAAGAATAAAATATCACGAAAATAAGAATATTCATGATATAACATGTCAAATGAAATTATATACAGCTCTAAAATTGAATGTAGGTGTATAAAAAAACATGTGTGTCCAAGATGTAAAATTGATACAAATCTGTCTTACCGATTTGGTAACTTATAAAAAATACACCCCATAGAAGAATAATCTATAATGGATATGTAAATACCCATAAATTTAATAATAATAATAATAATAGAATACATTCAGGTGAATTATATACACCATTAAAAATAAAAGAGTGGTGAACATGGGAAGCATCTCATAGATATAAAAAGTGATATGAAATTCCCTAACCATATGTCTCGACTCTCATCATACTCATACAAGCCTCTTTTATAATAAACATAATTTTTATAAACATTTTATAGAACCATATTATTATATCTAATAACATATATAATTTTATTATGACTTTATATTACCCACTTATTAACAATTCTATATTAAGGTTTCACTTCAGGTAATATTCTCTTTGTTCTTCACTTATGTTTGGACTTATTATTCTCGATCTTATTACATATATCATGATTTACATACTAAAATAATGTAAATAAATTATATAAATATCATATATTTAGTATATATGTATTTATAATAATCTATAAAATAGGGAAATATGAAATTAGATACACCATTCATGGAGACGATATGCCATACGTATGCATGAACACCGTTTCCATTTTGTGGTCATATCAAAAGAATGTATGTAAATGAAGTATATGTATATATGTATATAATATAATTATATTATAATTATTATGTTATATATATAATATATGTTCCCTAAAAACATCCTTAACAAATATAATGTACAGTTTGGATGGATCACATTGCTTTGAGGATGCGGTAGTCCACATGTCCATAAACTATGTAATCATATTTACATAAGATGGAAAGTATAAATGTATGTGTTATAAAATAATTAAATAAGTATAAAAACATAATAATTATAATATATATAATATATAAATATTATGTCCATTATAATTCCCAACCATTATAGTAGGTAAAGGAAAAAAGAATAAACGTCGTTTCAGGAGGCGGTAGTTCACCGTACACATAAACAGTATGTCAGTTACCCATTAGATAGAAGTGTGTGTAAATGTAAGTATAAAACTTATATTAAAAAATATCATTATATTTAGGATATTAGTGTTTTATAATCATGTAATAATGAGAGTTTGAGGAGGTGGATATTGGAAATAAAACTAAAGAGCTTGAGGAAAGATGTTACCTCTTCTTTGGGTAACTCCTTTTTGTTTTCACAAAAGGGATTCTTTATGTAGATTTATTACCAAGGGGAGGATTATAAGATGAGGTAGTGTATTATGAGGATATATTTTGGTAGATATCTATATAGAAAAATTGTCTTGAGATGTGTGAGGAAGTGGGAGGAGAGGAGGCCATTTTATAGTGGATGAGGAGTGACACTCTTGTAATGTTTGGAAAAGGGAATTCCAACCATGTTTTCCCATTTAAAGTGGCTCTGATAATGGAAAACATTATATAAAAGGGATTATAGGGTCAAAATATGGTCATACAATGGACATTGGACATGTTTCTAGGTCATTTTGGTCCTCAAGATTAAGGTTTAGTTCCTTGGTAAGCTCATTTTTCTCTAAATCACTATAATTAATTTTAATCACCTTCCCTAATATTTTTTGTCAAAAAAAAAGTTTAAATTATAATAAAATATAAATTATTATTTTTCCAAATATTCAATATATTTTTAAAAATTACAATCATTGAAGTTTCGTAAATTAATTTAAAATTAACCTCGCTGATGGGACAACACTGCGGGTTTTTAAAGTAAAAACATTCTAATGTTTGATATGTTTTTATAATCAATTTCAATTTGAAATTGAGTCCGATGACCTAAATTGTATAAAATTATAAAGAATTGATATAATGTTTTTCTAAAATGAAATAAAAATATAATTTAACAATATAAATAAATTATATGAAAACCCAGTTTTGAAATAAAATTCTTTATTTTCACGATTCATAAAAAAATAAAGTTTCTCAGAATAATCCCAAAAAATAACCATAAAAAAATGTTGACATTATAAATTAAATAATTAATTTTATTTTATAAAATTCAATTTATAAGTGTGTCTAAAATTAATTTTATTATTTTTTATATAAGTACATGAAAATAAGTTCATTTGAGAAAATAGTATTTTTAAACATATAAAGACTTTACAAACAATTATATTTTTTCTTTTTCAATATCATATATTGATATAAAACCAATATAAAATATACTTGAAAAGTGGTTATTACTATTCATATTACAATGTTTAATGACTTGGTTATAACTATCTTGTTTAAATAGTTATAACAATAAAATGATGTTTTGTAGAAACTCAACGTTGCATGTAACGCATGCCAAGTTGGTGTTGCGTGTAGTGAAAGAAATTTTGGTGATTAAAGAAAGAAATATTTTACTTAGTTATATTCAAGACAAAAATGAAAATTAATTCATTCTAGAAAAGAAATAAATCTTTATAAAAACTATCGGTGTTACATTCTATACCCCTTAAAATGAATTTCTCCCTCAAAATTCGTCATTCGAGTAAAAAACAAGTGAAGAAAATTTGGCTTCATCATATCCTCAAGTTCCCATGTAGATTCTTCTAATTGATGATTTCTCTAAAAAAATTGACTGAGTGAGTGGTCTTGTTTCACAAAACATTCTCTGTATTATCTATAATTTCAATTGGTTGTTCCTCATAAGAATGATCTTTCTCTAGCGGTATGACCTTTGAGTTAAGTACCTGTGAAGGTTGAGGTATGTACTTCCTCAAGTGAGATATATGGATCACATCATGGAATTGAGAGTTATTTTGTGGAAGTTCCAAACGATAGGCAAACGTCGAGATAGGATCATGAATTTCAAAGGGACTGATATACCTAGGGATTAGTTTCCCTTTATTTTTGAACCTCATAACCTTATTCCATGGAGAGATTCATAGAAATAACTTATTTCCAACCTGAAATTTTAGATCATTCCACTGGTTATCAGCAAAATGTTTATACTGACTTTTATATGAATTGATATGTTGCTGAATAGATCTAACCTTCTCTTCCATTTCTTCACTGATCTCAGGTCCCAATAGCATTTTTTCTCCAACTTCATCCCAGCAAGTTGGAGGTCTTCATTTCTTCCCAAATAGGTATTTATAATGTTTCGTATGAATGATTTAGTTAAAACTATTTTTGTATGAAAAATAATCTAGATGAGGGTGTTGATCCCAACCACCTTTGGAATCCAGAGAATAAGATCTCAATATATTCTCTATGGTCTGAATTGTTCTTTCAGACTAACCATCCATATGAGGATGATAAGTAGATATAATGCTCAATTATGATTCAAGTGCTTTCTAAAGAAATCCCTAGAACATAATGGTAAAATTCAAATCCCGATCTCATACCATGGAATGTGGTACTCCATACAACCTTACCACTTACTTCAAGTATATCCTGGAAAGCTAATCCAGAGATAATTATTCTCTGATAGTGATGAAGTGTTCTAACTTTTTAATTAATTCAACTTGCACCTTTATATAATTAAACTCTTTATAGTTTTTGGGGAGTCCAATGAAAAAAAATCCATAGTGATATTCTCCCATTTCCATTTTATATGGGTAATGGATGAAATATCCGTTTATAATTTTTCTTTCAGCCATAAATTGATAGAAATACATGAACCAAGATAAAAATTCTATGATATCTCTCTTCATTCCATCCCACCATAAGTATTCATTAAAATCCCTATACATCATCATACTTCAATGATGAATTGAGAATGAAGAATTATGAGCATCCTATAATAGACCCGTATTCAAATTTGGTATGGAAGGAAAATATACACAGTTCTCAAACCTTATCATTCCATCATAATTAAGGTTAAACTCAGGAACATTTCTAAATTTCTTTTATAGCTCTACAGATTCATTTTTAACCTCCTTAATATTCACATGGATAAATGTTTGAACATTCATTTTAGAAAGATAAAAGTTTTCCCCTACATTCAAGATTTCCAACACTATCCTTTGAAAATATGAAAAATTGGGATCTTTTTTAATCCTGATCATGGATAAGCTAACATGATCCTTTTAACTCAAAGCATCTTCCACCTTCTTTTGTTTCCTAGGGTGTTAATGTATTAAGTATTCATAATTATTTATCAACTCTAACTATCTTTTCTAGCGCTTTTTCAACTCCTTCTGAGTGAATATATATTTCACACTTTTATGATCACTATATATATATCACAATTTTCTCTATAAAGATAATTCCTCCATATGTTTATTGAAAACATTACCATAGCTAACTCCAAATAATGAGTTGGGTAATATTTCTCATGAATATTCAACTCCCATGAGGCATAAGTGATAAAAAAATGTTCTTCCGCATAAGAACACTTCCCAATACATTCTTGTACGTATCACTAATGATTAAAAACCCTTATCCACTATAGGGTAATGTAAGAACAAGTACACTGATTAAACTTCTTTTCAGTTTCTTGAAATTTTCCTCACATTCATATGTTCAGAGGAACATGAGACCATTTCAAGTTAACTTTGTCATAGGATTAGTGAGTCATGAGAAAATTTCCACAAACCATCAATAATATCAAGTTAAACCAAGGAATCTACGGATCTCATTCATCATGGTTGGTCTAGGCCAACATTAAATAGCCTCCATCATTGATGGATCTATTATAATACCCTCTCTTAAGATTTTATGAACCAAAAATGAATCCTTTTGAAGAAAAAGTTCACACTTTGAAAAAATTTCATACATTTTCTCCTTCCTTATGTTCATTAGAAAAATTTTCAAGTGGTTTTCATGCACTTCCTTCCAATTTTAATAGGTAAGAATATCATCTTAAAAGACTATCTCAAACCGGTCTAGTTAATCTCTAAAAACGTTATTAATCAAATCCATGAATATGGTAGGGGAATTAGTATGACCAAAATGAATCACTATATATTCATAGTGTCCATACCTTATACAAAATGTTGCCTCGGGTATATCTATCACAACCCATCCCCCAGGGCCCGTTCCATGACTTCCCCAAGCCCACCTTCCATAGGCTAGGGGCTAGAGACTAGCACTAGTAGGCATATCCCAAAAAGTGAAGGCATTTCATTTAAACTAGTACACTCTCACAAATCGTAAACTACGAAAATTAAACAAAAAGTAAAGAAAAACTATAACTGAGAAAACTACCTAGTGTATAGTACAAAGGGGCCAGAATACAAGCCCAAAACCACAAAGAAAAGTACAAATACCATGGTCCATCCACTTGAGACCCAGCCTGGAGCGTAGGTAAAGGGTAACTACTTGTAGTCGTAGAAGTACACATGTTCGTCCTATCTCACTAAGAACCACCTGGTCCCGAGCCATCAATGTCTCTGTCGAAGCATCGATCACCTGCACGATACAAGACACATGCGGGCGAAACCCGTTTAGGGGTGAGTAACACATTACTCAGCAGGGACCGAAAACCACAAAGGAAAGACCACATAGAAAGACCAAAAATCAAGACCAAAAATAAAGGACCCCATATCAAAGACCATAAAGTAAATACAACTAACCTTAGGTATAACTCAAAATATAGAAATTAATATTATCATTCATAAAGATGATTCATCTTGTACTGTCGAGGGACTCATCCCTGATGAGTCCCAGAGGTTTGCTTGGCTACTAGACCATTGAGTTACGATCAGCTACTGGACCATTGAGGTCCAATCGACTACTAGACCACTGAGGTGCACTCGGCTACTGGACCACTGAGGTCCGCTACAATACTGGACCACTAAGGATTTCTTGGATAGTAGACCACTAAGGTCCGCTCGACTACTGGACCGTTGGGGTCCGCTCGACTACTGGACCATAGAGGTCCGCTCGACTACTTGACCATCGAGGTCTGTTCGGATACTAGACCATTGAGGACATCTCTCCTACTGGGCCACCGAGGTCTGATCTACTATTGGGCCACCGAGGTCCCACTAATCATATCATTTGTGTCACAACTAGTCGTATGATTCCCGATCTCCAGTGCACTTGATTCTGGGAGAATCTACTCCTCATGTTATCAATCGTATCTTGACTGCCATGAAAACTCACATAGAGTATAGCCAAAGGACCGTCTCATAGAAAGGGTCCCAACACCGTAAATGACACATTAATTTGATGTCCAGTCTGAATGATATAGGATTTTTAGTAAACATGGGCCGGTTATGTCCGGGCCCGATTCGACTTGGTCAGATCGACCTGACCAACCCGACCCAGGGGGTCCCACATGACCCAACCCAGTTTGGCAGACCCGACCCGACCCGACCTAGTGTGGCCTGGCCCATTGGGCCTTGCTGGACCCAGCCCAGTTCAGCTATGGGTCCAGCTCGTCGGGTTTCCCTACGACTCGGTTCTCATCTGATTCGATCCAACTTAGTCGGACCAGTTCTAACTAGCCATGACAATGGCCCGATTTACTATTTGGCTCAACCCGCATGCTGGGTTGATTCTCCTCCATCATAGGCCGTCTTGAGGCCTGGATCACTCCGTCAGCCCGACACGCATTAGGGGGCCAACTTGGGTCCAGCCCAAACGCTGCACTGGAGTCTAGTTTGTGCATCCATGCGGCCGGATGAGGCTGGCCACCTCCCTCGGCACGCGGTGCAACATGTATCGCATGCCAATTCATATCACAGCCCTCCCCGAGAGCCGCTCAAATAGACGCGGGGTCTGACCGATGCTGCCCCCCTATACCACCGTGACCCCTGCTAGTCACGACCTCCACCGCCACAGCGTTCTGCTTCCCACCCACGGCCACCCCCGTGGGCTATTGCTAGCGCCGATGGTCTCCTATACGGGCCACCAAACATGATCTAGTGGTCAGTTTTCGAATTTATCAGCGCTTTTAGGTTTGATGGGGTGCTAATGTCACTACCATATACTCCTCACCATTTTTCCATTACTTTGGGGGTTTGAACTCATTTTTAATCACCCAGAAAAGATCTGACGTGACCTCGTGGGTCCGTTGGTGAGGAACAATGAGAGACAGGGAGGGGATCATAGAAAACACCTAATGAACAGACCAACCATTGTTCGTGTTGGCCCGAAATTATTCTTTTCAGTGGGATCACGAAGCATAATTCAAATTAGATAGATTTAGTTCCTGATATCAAACCTGAAATAATATTTCCCAATCCCGCAATAATATTCCATCCATGCATCAACTAGTTTGTGAGTTGGTCCACGTTCTTCGATTAGAAGAGAAGAACAGGAAAAAAACAATCACTCATATTTAAACCCCTACATGGGGAAAAGGATATTGGTCAAGGATGATCATCCATTATCATCTGTCGATCTCCAGTCCAAAATCCTCCCTCTAAGTGTGTTGTCGCCGCTTTTAGATTCTCCGGTGTTTGACGTTGGAGAGGTTTCTTTCATCTTTCATTAGAGGAATTCCATGGTTTTTTGTCAACCCTAAATCAAAGTTTAATTAATGAAGTAAGACATACTATGTGTTGCAACATCACCACACTGATTCATTAATGTATTGAATTAATGAGTTTGAGCGTCGTCATGTCACCGCATTGTAGCGATGTTGTGTCATTGAAAAAAGTTAAGATAAATAAAATAAAACATTATAAAGGTTATTTTATTTTCCTTTAAAAAGTCCAAAAATTAACTTTCTCCCTCAACCAATGCCGGTCTAGTTTAGGCTTCTCTTATAGAGAAAATGTCATTAGTAACTTATTGGGGGTCTTAGATTTTTAATCAGAGTTACCGTGTTTGAGTTATGAGGATTCGAATATAAATTAATTTTTATTTAAATAATTTTATATAAGGTTGTGTCCTAAAAACCGACTTTCACATTCGGCCCATGACATCTGATGTTAGGATCTGCCTAAGGTAAAAACATCGCCACAAGCTCAACAGTACTCCCAGATTTCAAATCTGAGTTACCATTTTTGAGTTATAAGGATTTGAAAATAAAATAATCTTTATTCAATTATTTTATTTATGCCAAACACTACTTTCCACTATTGGCCGACGCCGACCAATTTTTGGATCTGCCTATGGAAATCAGACCCTCATAAGCTCAATGATGGTATTGTATTTAAAATCTGATTCACCGTTCATGACTTATAAGGACTTGTAAAATAAAATAATTTTATTTAATGATTTTATTTACGATTATTCCATTTTTGGGGTTTAAAACTGGAGGCAGGCGCCAACTAAATTTAAGCCGTGCCTAGGGTAAACCCGTTATCCTAAACATAACAGTGTCATCATATTTTTTATTCGGGAAATTTTTTCAGAGTTAATCCACTTTTATAGGAAAATCACTCACACACGCTATTTAAAACATAACATTTTTTGACAAACCATTTCAGGCACACTGGGCCTAAAAATTTCAGGCTGTCTTAGCAAAACAATTAGGATGAATCATGTGATAAACATGAGATGAACCCCAAACCATTCAGATAACCTTTGAAAAATAACCAAACCATCCTATGTTTTGTATCTTTTTGTGACACAAGCATCCTTACCACTAGATGTTAAACATCATAGATCAATCTAGCCACACAACAGTAAACTATGCACTCAAACAATATTGGTTTTTATCCCTATATCATAGTTAGGTAAGTAGGATTCCTAATTTAGGTTCAATCTTGATATCCCAGCAAAATCAAAAATCTTTCCATCATCCCTTGGGAGGTGATTATCCTATGGTGTGATAATTTTTCCCCCTTGGGAGGGAACACTTAATCACTCACCATCCAAACTTGAGGTACTCACTAGACCATAGAATTTACATGTCATTATAACCCTTATCCAGACTAATATCTGATGAGGGTACATGGGAAACATCTCTAAAAGACTCTAAATTTGTGAAAACATCTCTATAAGGAAATAATTTTGTGACTACATCCTCAGAAGACCTTAAACCGATGATTATTTCCCCACAATACCTAAAATCTGTTACCATGTCCCTAAAAGACCTTAAACCTATTTGAGTTTCTCAAAATTCCTTAAACCTATGACCCCACATAATGAATCATAATGGCTACCTCATGTGAGAAATGTGATATTCATGAGGCAATGAGCCTCAGATACCTTACACCATTGGTGTATGTTTCCTTGTAACGAACACAAGATGGCTTGGGTCCCACATTTAAGATTCCTCACATATGATATTCCATGAACTCTAAAAAAAGAATATTTTAACCAGATTAACATCACTCCCAACATCCACATCTGTTCATACATGTCCCACGTCAACATCAAATCCAACCGTAAGTAGCTTCCCGGTCACGATAGAAGTAGTGTAATCATCATGAGTCCATGTTGGTTTCTGGAATGTGAATTATGAACATGTCTCATATCTACGAGGGATACTCGGATTAAGGAATGAACTCTAAGGTGGAATACATGGAAGGATGAACTAATATATCACTATAAAATTCTCATCAAGGAGTTATTATAATCAAACATGGTGGTATAGGTCATCCACCTTTGGAAAGTGGGAATGTGAGATAACCCCCAAGGAGTGTCTGCAATCATTGGAAGGATGCAATCCACTCCATAAGGGTCAAAGAAAAGTATATCACCACCCTGATTCCTACCTTGGAGGAAATAATCAAAAAATAGATCTAATACTATTTATTCTAATCCTATTGCCAAAACCCAAACTCCACCATACTTTTGAATCCTAATCTCAAATCTTGTACTTTTTAAAATACTAGATACATCAAGATATTACCCATTCACCAGCATCCTTATGAAAACTCATGTCTTTAATACAATTTATTTCAGGATTTATTACATTAATATACACTTAATACAACCCAAGAACATCATAAGGCCTACTGCCTTTTTGAAATTAGGTATATAAAATAATAACTTAAAACATGTGCGCAACATCATTATTTAAAAACTTCGACACATGCCCTTATATTTCAGGGATCATCTAAAACTGCAAGAGATAACCTGGGTGCATACATAAGAAAGGGGTGAGCTATAAAAAACAGTAAGGGAATAATCAAATAATAACATGATGAATGTAATTAATGTGAGTCAATAGGCATATACATGAGACATGAAAGGGGTGAGAATCATGAACAAGAACATCAGATCATGATATAAGATGATAACCTAAAGACAAAATAAGAATTTAGAAACAAAATAAAACATGACTTCATTAACATTAGTCAAAGATAAATGAAAAATGAATGAAATAGTGTTATTAGGATAACCTCCCAGGCACCATAAATAGTATCTCATGAGATATAAATATTACCCAATGCATTAGAAGTCTATATAATTTTGAGCCCACCCTTCACATTCATATCATGTAAATGCATAAGTGTGATAATAGATAAAACAACATAATAATGTATTTCATCAATTTTAATCTCATGATTAAAGAGTATAAATTATATAACTATAAGTACCTGATAAATTATGGATATGTATCTCTAGATGAATACCCTTGATTGGAAATGGGGATGGGTATTCACTGACAAATGGTTGTTATATAATTTTGTAAAATAATTTTGGCATTATTACAGGGGTACATAAAGGGTCATGTATCGGTTTAATGAGAGAGAAATGGGTCTATAATCAGTTAGAAATCATAAGAAAAATAATAGGGATGTTTAAAAACATATACTAATATTAAAAATTACGAATTAAAATGCATAATTTAAATAAGGTGGTTGAATAAAGTGGATGAGAGGATCCCTTACCTTGAGAGGGCTCTTCTAAAATATTGTAATAATATTGTTATGTTCTTAGGGGAACCTTGTGAGGTATTTAGAGAAGTAATAGTTGAGTAAATTCTAATTTCATGGGTTTTTGTAGAAGTGTAATGTGAGTTGGAAGGGTTTATACAGAAAAAAGAGGGGAGATATTTATTAATTTCTAAAATTAGGTATTGAACTCTATATAATAAATTAATCCAAACCAAAAACCATACCATGGGTTTTCCCATGATTTCTACCATATAGTGGTGTATTTCCTTATTTTATATGGACAACAACCTAAACCATTAAAATAATAACCTTGATGATGTTGAAGTGATTCATATTTACAATGAATTAATTGTAAAAACTTAAAATATAATATAGGATTTAGATGATTAATTATGAGTTTATAATATTTATCAAATAAATTCAAAAACAAATTATTTTAAAGGGTAAATAGTATTTTGATCATGTATAATCTTTATATTATTTATTACATCACTTTTAGTATTTTATGATTTTATAATACTTATCGTATAATTATACAATATTTAAAAATTACAAAAAAAATTACCATCACAGAAAAAATGAAAAATTAAACATTGGATAATTTCAACATGTTATTTTTTAAAAAATAATATTTATTTTATCAAAATCATTCTCTAAATTTGAGAATTTACAAATAAATAAAAAATCTCCATTTATTTAAAAATAATTTTTTTTAATGATAACGATTTTCAAACCTTTATAAATATTACAATTGACTTCATAAAATTATACTATCATTTATATTTAATAAATATTATCAAATAATAATATTTTACTAATATATCATTTATTTAAAAAAAATTATGAATTTAGCAATAATTGCGACTTTATGGAAACTATATATTTCCTAAAAACACAATTCGAGTTTTGTCGTATTAAAATATCATTTTTATCAAAATCAATATTTAATAATTTATAAAGTAAAGGGATACATATAATCATTATTGAAAATAAAAATATATAAATTCATACTATAAGGGTGTAGATACACAACCCCTTATTACACCAGTGTATTCCCTACGGGAGAGGTGTAGAGTGGTTGGATCTTCGTAGTGTGGTTCGACGAACATGGTTTGGGTCATCATACTGAAGAGCTTGAACTTATCTCGTAAATGGTTTCACTCATGTTTTAGTTTTTAAATATAGGTTCTCTTGGTCGAGGGAAATTCCTAGTGATGATATCCCCCTTTAAAGGTATTATAAATGGGATTCATAGCATACGATCCTACTAGTTGAGTCCATCACTCTTACCTTTTTGTCAATTGAACTTTGTCATAACAATTAATATACCAATCTTTATATTCATTGTAAAACAACTATATCGACAATTATGATTCTTAATGGTATTTTAAATATTACAGAATTGAATAACCAGAGTAGTGCATGTGTTTTCTATAACCACATTACATAGTAATGAATTTATTCATTCAAAAAGTAAATTTCATTTAGCAAATTTTGTGTTTTTATAGTCCAACAACATCTCGACCTTCCATTGACCGGTCTCACCAAACCTCATATTCTTACAAAACAAGTTCAATCAATCTTGTAGTGATAAAGATCTCTTAAACATTGGAGGATCCTTATCACCATCTAGAAACCAAAACATTGATCTCCATAATCCATGATTCATCCAATACCAAATTTAATAACTAAGTATGGATGAATTGATCACACATATATGCCAACCCAAAACACTAACCACCACCAATTCATATATCATTGGAAAAAATATCATATATGATCAATGATACACTTATAGTAAGGATAAATCCTCCAATGGGAAATGAAGCACTCCACAATATATAGATTCCCGTACATCACTCCTCAAGCATTAACTTCAATAGGTCCATATTGAATACCCCATTAAGGTTCCCAAGTCTTGAATTATTCTCCATAAACCATTACATGGTCCACTCTATTGATCATGAACTAACTTGAACCATTCATGACAATTAGAAACATGTCTTTATATTACAAGTATGTTTACTAGATATCTATAACAACCAACACTCTCCTCATGGAAGAGAGATTCTACCAACATAACCATATAAAAAAATAAGACCCATGCTTACATGAGTCATGAACCATAAAAACTATGGTATTGTTATTTAACCACTAACCATGGTCCTCTTACAGATTAGATAAAAAAACACGAGCTTTTACCCATACATCACTATACCTTGGAAACATATCCAAAACCAACAAGGCTAGGAATCCAACCAATCCTTCCCTCTCAACCAAACCATGAAACAAAGAGCTCTCTCAACACTCCAACTTTCAAGACAAAGTCATTCATATACCGATATAATTTTTTTTTCAAGAGAAACCAAAACCATGATGTATCTAAGTCTCAATCTAAATATCTCTCAAGCATCCAAGAGATCATCAGTACATCACCAGGGCACCCAAATCCCACATCAAACAACTAGGATCTATAGACTTACCTAGAAGAAGGGATTGTATTTCCATAATAATAGAACCTATCAATATAGATATATCATCATAAGAAAATATCCATGGTTTGGTTGAGTATAATAACAAAAAATATCTATATGGGACAATATTATATAGTTTTTTGTTTACATTTTAATCAAATGAACCACCATCATCAGTAAAACCACTCACATGAAAGTGCCTTTTGAGTATTTTCTGCCTAATATGATATTCGTAAAAGGAAAGTTTTTTATCAGTCCAAGACCTTTAAACCGAAGTAAATAATAAATCCCCAAAATTCAAGTGCATCACATAAGGATAAATCATACAACCATAATATCAAAAACGAAGAAAAAATCCCATAATCTTGGAAAACATGACTTCTTATTAGAAATTGTTTTATCAAAATACTATTTTGAGAATCATCAAATGATCCAACAAATTCATAGGACTTTTTTATACCATCCCCCAAATAGTTTGACAATAAAAAAATATTTTGTGATAATACTTTCTTAAGAACATGCTCAGTTCAACCTGACACTTCACCTGATCTGGTACACAATAAGGTATCAATTGAACTTCCCTATATGTCAGAGTCTACAAACTTGTAGAGAAATTATAAAGATATATCATGGAGTGAATATAAACTTGTATTAGAGTGAAATAGTAAAAGAACATAACCAAACACATACACATCCATAAACATCTAAGTACACGTAAAAGATAAAAATATAAACTTTTTATAACAAATGGAATGAAATATAAAGACTCATGATCATGATTGAACACATAAAATTACCACCCAATATGAAAACCATATATATATATATAATAAATAAAATAATAAAATATATTAAAGGCTCCACAACCATCCAAGTGATGTACCTCAAAACTGACATCCAATATCAATTGACCTACTCTATCCCAATCCTTAGACTCTAATGGAGTGGTTTAACTTGATTGTGAAACACTATGGATCTACTTGATCTACCGATCATCCCATTCTAAACCTTAACAAGGATATAGGGTCTACATACACGACTAGGTTCCCATAAAGGGGTGCTAACATAATCCCCAGTTGGCCACCCCCAATGTTGGTATCTGACATCTGCTGTTATAAAAAGTTTACGCACAAGTGATGTTCACAACATTGTAAAAAAATAGAGTTATAATAAAAAATAAATAACTCAAAAAACCCTATAAATCCTCAAATTATAAAAACACTCAAGATCAACCAAATTCACTCTGGAGAGAGATAAAAGACTAAAAACACACGGATCACAATGACATATTACATTAGGTGTATCCTCTAGACCATAAGGGATTTCCAAGATTAAATAACAACAATTAGAATGAATACAAGACCGTAGCATCCCACCATCAGGGTCCAAGAAAATAACACACAAAACTAATGAGATCTAGGACTAAAAAACCTTGATCTTAATGGGTGAAAAGAACTTTGTGTTGACACAAAGAGAACATATACTCATCTTTTTAGTCCAATAGAACTAACTAGGATCCATAACCATTAGGAATATCAATAAAAACAGTGGAACCTATCAACTCTTGAGACCATGAAATCCAAATTACTAGTTATAGAATAATATTTTCCAGAGGGATTTCACTCATCCATATCTACGATTATCTCAATAAGAGAAAATTTAAAAAATTTAATATTGGTGAGAATCCAAGAATCTTAATGAAAAATCCTCACCCCATTAACTCCATAATTATCTACCTCATCTCTGATACCTAAAAAATAATCAACATCAAATATAAACATAATAAAAAATTATCCAGAACAGGAACAAACCACAAAAATTTGGGTTCTAGGGTAACACTCAAAGCAACCATTTCTAAGACTAATCACCAATACTCCTAGGGTTAACATAATATGAGGAACCCTAAAAGGTCACGTGGACCACATATTATAATGTCTCTCTAAAGGAATCATCTATCACATACCAATACTATAGCATCCCCTCATCCATAAGGGAATACTCAAGGGTCACTCAGAGCCATATCAACCTCTACTCAGTGAAACCTGACCATACCTTACACCCTACAATGTCATCCTAGTAAAATGGATCTATTTGAACTAAATCTCGAGCAACTCATCCATAAACACATCCATTAAAATGTCATGAGGTTGGTCATGATGTCTAAGAATCAATCAAATAAATTCATCTTCTCATATAAATCACTACTCAATACCACCTTCCAGGGACTATTCGGATAAACCCAACCCCCCCCCCCCCCCCGATATTTCCCAAACCTAGTTATTCATCAAGATTTCAACCCAAACTAGGTTCATAGACCATATCTCCCTCTAGAGAACCATAAAATCAAAAACTTAAGTAGAAAAATCTCTTAAAACCTATCCAAACCAAAAAAAATCATACATATAAACCCTAATCACTATGTAATCCATACCATTTTGTCCTATTAGAAAAAAAATAAGAATAAAATACTCAAAATTCAAAACCTTAATCCATGGTGGGAAAACATTAAAAACCCCTTCAATGAGAAAGTACATGGTGTGTTCCTCATATACACTAATTGTACCCTCAACATCCTCCGGGACTACGTATTTACAACCAATCAGGCGTGTAGTGAACATAAATAGTGTATAACATATATAGGGTATCTAACTGTGTACCCCACACAATTTTTGGATAATTACCCTACATGGCCTCTTATCGTGTACTACACATAGGGTTTGGCTATATACTATATACAACCAAGTACTACCATATGGGGTTTCTAGCCAAGTGGTCAACCACACCATGGTTTACTCTATATGGTGTGCCCTAATGACTACATACCATGTAGCAAAATTCTATTACAATTTCCTGAATAGGATGTACACATTGTGTGTTCATGAACTACATGCCATGTGATCAGGTTTTACAAGAAAAAACCCCTTTCAAACTACCTGAAACCCCCATTTCTTTAAAGACTAATACAATATGGGCCATAAGATGATCCAAAAACCCATAAAAAACCATAAACAATAAAAAACAATGGATTAATAATAGTAAAGTGGGTGAAAAAAATAAATGGCCTACCTCAAGGTGTAAAATGTTGAAACTTTGAGCCTGAATCCATGCCATAGAAATGTCGTATCCCAATCTATATTCCCTCCAGCACCCCGATGATGATCCACACTCTCTCCATACTGACCATCACATGAAAATGGTAAATTACCATTAACCTTTTTCAATATTATTAAAGGTATTATGTAGAGTAAATAAAATGAGAAAAAAAAAAGAATAAATAAAGAATAAAAAAGAATAAAAAATGCACTATTATATGGCTGAAGTCATAACTCAGAACCTGAATATTGTTTATAATTTTTGAAGAAAAAACTCCCAATTATAGAATATATTTTAAAGTTATAATTTCAATTAAAAAATATATTCAAGAGATATCGCCAATCATAGAAACAAAAATAATTAATATTAATTTATTTAATATTAAATATTCTGAAAAATATGACTATATAAAAATTCTTCCAAACCCCACCCATAGGTTAAACACCATATTTTTAGACAAATAGGGTGGTAAAAATGTTATTTTGAGATTTTTTTATCCCTTAAGTATAATGGGAATAAAAAGGTCAAGTTTCCTTCAATTTTCTCATCTCATAGTGATGTGGGTAGTGACAATTTATAACTTGTTTCATATGATGTTAATGAGTTAAAAAAAGGTGAGATTATAATCAAGAAGTTATAAATTTGATTATTTTGAATATAATTATATGAGGATCATATTTTTACTTAAGGATGATTAGGTACTATAAGAATTGAAGTGTTTATTTTTAGATAATAATTTTTGTGATGGATGGATAAAAATTTGGGCCAGCCTTAAGCTGACCACCCAAGAATATTAGCACCAAAGGGCCCATAAAAACATAATTTTATCAATCCCAATCAACCATAGTGGATTATAAATTAGACACATCACACATTTTTACTAGAGATCATGGAGTTCAATACATGTATAGGAGTGGTGCTTATCCTCTCACATGTGGGGAATCATGTGTGGCTTTAGGAGACAACTAAAACTAGATATGTTTTTTTCTCGAATAATGGAACACAAGGGTTTATTAAGAAGTGATGGAATAAGATATTTCATTATTGGAATCTTATTTATACTATGTACTATTCACATTATGTGAGATTTAAAAATGGGCGTGCACTATTTAAACCAAAATTGCACCGCATGCATTGAGGGATAGTTTCATATTTAACCTTGGCTTGTGAGGTTTTTTCCATGTGAATTAGTTCTCATGCAGTACATATATGTGATTAACCATGAAAGACAATCCAATCCTGATGAAGTGAAATAAAAACAAAAAATTCATGATGGTCACTTACTTTGTATGCAGTAGTTATAGTTTTCAATGTTTGTTCATGGATAATTTCAAATCATGAGGATACCACATGGTCTTAAAGTGGAGGAGTTTGTGAAGAAAAATTAGAGGATACAGAGAGTTCATGAGGTTGGTATATGATGTTGCGAGGTGAGTACACAATGACGGTTTAATTGTGTGAATGGTTCATAATAATACATTACACAAATGAGGCTGGTATGTGATGAATATTAGGATTTCTCAAAGATATTAAGAGAGTATGAATCCATATATTACATGAACCAGTGATTATTTATTTTTTTGGTTTTGCAGGGAATGATTGTATAACTATAATTATTTGGATAATAATGAGCTAAATATATGTTTTTTGACTTATACATAACAAATAGCACACTATTAAATGTTCTAATGAGATTGAGGGAAGATTATCAAGAGAAAACTTTGTGATTTTAATTTGTAGGATCCCTGAATGAACAAAATTATGGGAAGAATTTATTCAGACCTGCATACTAGATATTAGAGTAGGTGAATAGTTGGCCACCAAAAACCATTTTATTTTTTTAATAAGGCTAATGAGCCTATAGAGAAATAGTTCAGGGGTTATGAAATATTGCAACCCATGTGCATCGGCCCAAAAAATGTGCATCCGCTCAAGGGGAATGGAACTAAGACAAGAAAAATACAAGCTGATCATACAAGGACACTTTAAAAGAAAGGAAGTCAGCAACAACATTACCCTCCCACCAGCTATGATGGATGAACATTATAACGACCCAAACTTTTTGAATAGTATATTAACTTACTCTTAACGATTTAATACGGATGTTAATGGTTAATGAAGAAAGAGGAGTCGATGGCTTTATCCGAAAGACTCGAACCTTATGAACCCACTTATTAGAGCGTGGGAAGGAGGTGGCATCTTTGGGCTTCACTTTGGACCAAGACCAAGCCGAACTCCAGTGTGTCAAGCTTGAACAGAAACAGCTACGGGAGAAGTCCAAGTTAGTAGAGTTTACTACTAGGGCAATGTTATCTGAGCCTCCCTCAGATTCTCTCACCATATCACACCTTACACTTTGGTCTTATGCTGGTGTTATAAGGGGCTATGTGACGAGACTGTAGCTTCTTTGGGTAATCCTTTGGGATGAATAAATTGAGATTTCATCCTTTAGTAAAGTTTGTGAAATTTCAAATGTCCGGATAATTTTAGGATGTATTTTAATGATGAGTTTCGAAAAAAAAGGATATTTTAAAATATTTATGTAAACCTTAAATAATTAATGATGTGTAATGATTTTCAAAAAATAGTCTTCTACAATTATGTTCAGTACGAAATTTAGAGTATAATATGATCAACATAATTTTTGATGAATAGTAAATTATGAATAGTGATTTAATGCTTAGGATTAGTAATGTGACCAAATGGATTAGTAATCTCACTTGAAGAAAGTTTTAATATAATTTAGACACCTTTATTATGTAATGTGATCAATAAAATGGGTAAATAACGGTTTCATAAATTATTAATCAAGTATCGGTTTTTTCAGGTGAATAGTGTTTTTAATTAAAAATTAAATTAAAATTATTTAAAAAATTATTTTTATAAAATGGACTTTATTTTTGAACTCAGAGCATCGATATTATGTTATGGTAAATTTTTGGGATTTTTCTGAGAAAGATGAATTTTCAGTGAATAGTAAAAATGCAGTTTTGGGGTTTCGGTATGTTAAATGACATCATAACTGTGTCATGATGATGTCATGAGATATTTTAAGGTATTTTCGACTAACGGGGATGAATTATTGTATGAGGTGTCCCAAGTGGCCAATACCATGGGCAAGCCCATGGTTTTGCCAATACCACCAATGAGGTGTCCCTTTGCCATTAATGCCTTGTCCCCTCACTTTCCCTATAAATACCAAGCCATCCTCTCATACATTCGACTCCAAAATCATCCTCAACGATGTTCTGGTCTCCTTACCTCCCAAGGAGTCCTCACCTTTGAGTTTTAAGAGTTACGTTTAAGGTAAGGGATCCGACCTCTCTCTTTCATTTCAAGTAATCTCTTTTATTTCATTTCTTTTATGATCCATGTTCTTATGTTAGATGATGTTCTTTTATATTCCTCTTACTGCCCTTTTCATGTTAATATGATTATAGATTCCCTCTTAATCTCATCATTTCGTTTTATGAATGTTTAAGTGGCGCTGTTAGGTTGCCGAAATTTTTGTAACAGATTCTTTCACCCTTCTCATTTTCAAGTTCTATTTTCTTGTCAAGTCTTTCAAGTTCCATTTCTTACATTGGGGTATGATATCTATATCTATATTATTGAACACTTATTTTCATATGATTAGAGACCCTATTTGATCTTGTCAATTCATTTTTTTGAAGTTTATGTGACGTCGTTAGGCTGTCGAATTTTCATAAGAGAAATCTAATTTTTGTCTTCCTTCCATGTTTTTCATTTAAAATGGAATGTCCTTAAAATTTCATTACCATGTTCATATATCCTTCATATTCGGTACCTCTACTATTTTATGGGTCATTTATGATTGTTTGACCCATGTCCCCTCTCTTTTCAATGTTTTCTAAAACCCCAAAACATAGCTGTTATGCTGCAGAATTTCCGTCTCAAAATGTCTCTCTCTTTTTCTAAACTTATTTTATTTTATTAAGTGAATACTCAAATTTTTCTCTTCTATAGGGGTATTCACATATATAACAAGTTTTTCTATTTTAAATTCTGGGATTTATATACATGAGACCCTCTCTCCCTTTCCGTGGGTTTAAAGTGACGTAAAGGTCATGTCTTTAAAGCAGTTTTTAAAACATTATGATTATGAAATGAAACCCATTCATTTTATGATATATGGGTTGTTTATGAAATGATTGATGATGATATATTTGGCTCACATGATAATAAATACATGTCCAGGGTGCGCCCTGATAGTGTTCCAATGCATTGGGTAAAGACTTAATCTCTAGAGATGACTATTTTTAACGACGCCTTGGTGAATAACCTTGGAAATTTTTAGTGACACCTTGGGGATGGACCTTGGTGAAATAGAAATTATTGTCAATATTAAATGTTATAGCCACATATTCAAGTTATTAAAAATGTTATTTTCATTATGATATGCCTCATGATTTCCTTCTCATGCCTTAAAGTTCTTTTCATGACCTTATTGAAGTATCTCAAGTTCACATGTAAAATGTTTCTCTTGTTTCCCTTACTGGGCCTTCTACTCACCCTTTCTTTTGATGTATGTCCCCAGGTTATGAGATGAAGTAATGAACCAAGGATGAACTTATGGAGAAGCCTTTAAAGTGTTTAATAATAATGTTTTATGTTGTTTTAATGTTTTATATTCTTGGTTTCCAAGACACTAAACCTTAAAGATCCTCAGTTTTTTGTAATGTAATGAAAGTTTATGTAATAAAATACAGGATGTTATAAACATCTGATTCTTCATAAGACACTTGCACCATTTGATGGAGTACTTGATAGACGATGGAAATGGACATTTTCATGACAGATCTTTGTAAATTGTAAACTAATCAGTTTCAACCTACCTGATTGAAATATTCCTCTGGTTGCAAAGGGTCAATCCCATGTGAATATCCTGGGCCTCCACTTGATGAGAGTCACCATTACCAAAGGAAGCTAAAAAGACCTCTATAGCAGAGCTTTTGGGATAATTGATAACGAAATTCCCACACATTAATCCCATGAAACATGACCCATATGTGTTTAACTTGTTCCCCAAGATAGGGGGCTTCCATTTGAGCCAATTCCCTTGAGCATGTAATTCATTATTGGTATAAGGGAATAGGGGACTGAGGGTCCCAAGGGAAGTTCCTTTCGTTGAGTCCTTGAATAACATTCTTAATTACAAAACCAAGTACCATAGTTTAAGTAGGATACCCGAGATTGTCCCTATAGAGGAATGATGGAGTCTCGTTTTTTGTTTGACCAGAGGACCCAACACCATACTATGAAAATAAATGATTTGTCCTTCCTCTTTGGGATAGGTCTATCCGCATCTTAGAACCATAGTTAGATGAAAGAATCTACATAAGTAATTTCACCCAATATCCCATTGAACAGACCAAAAGAACTCAAGGTTTACATGACCCTTTTATTGGGGAATAACATGTGGAACATAGACTCATAGTTTGGTGACCTACTACCAATGCATCTAGAGGCAAGGTTGATCCCTATCCATTGAACTCTCTCCTTGGTTGGAAATCCATTATTCCGGTCATGAAAAAAAAATAAATAATAACTTAAAAGGGATCTATTTTCACCACAAAATTTCACCCCAAGGATCTTGGACAGAAGGAACCAATTGAATGGAAAGAAAATGTTTTATTTTAGAAGTGCCTATAACAAATCCAGTGAAAACACATTGATCATTGTAATTAGACAACATTATGTTGTAAAAAAACTCTTCTAATTATCCTCAAAGGTGGTATTGATGATGAGGGGATGTGCATAGGCCTCTCTGAAACTGATACATAGAGTTGGGAAGTGTGGGAAGCTGAGAATAGTTCCTACCCAATTCTCATTCCAATATCTCAGATCACCATTACAAATAATCCACTGGGAATGTTGCTGAATAATAGGGAGATATGACTAGACAATCTTCAGAATTCCGGAAGGCTTTCATTTGGATTGAATCAAATCAACACCATAAGTGCACTGCATATGGTTTCCCCATTAATATTTCCCCTCAATAATCTTCCAATATAGTTTGGCATGAAGTCTGGTTATAGTTACTGAAATAATCCTAATATTAATACCACATTTATTAATTTGTTTAGCCAGCTTTATCCCAGAAGCCCAAAGATTCTTACCTTCTAAGTTCCCATCCCATAATAAGGATATCATATTTTTCATTATGTTATCATTCACCTTATTTGGAACCTTCAGAGTGGAATGAGTATGAATTTGGATAGTGGATAAAATAGAATTAATCAAAGTGATTCTCCCTCCAAAAGATAGAAACCTATTTTTCCAATTAAGAATGCAGCCCACAAGATTCTCAAAAAACAAATCAAAGAAACTGATAAGAAGAGGGTTAGGAGACACATGAGCACCCAGGTAGTTCATAGGAAAACATCTTTTCTGCATGCCATGAATGGATTCTGACACCATTATTCTCTTCTCATAACTTTAATTTTGGACATCGAAATTGCTTTTCTCATAGTTGACAATATGGAAACTCCATTTGCAATAAACCTCTAAAAATTCATTATCCCCCTGAATTGACATCCTAATACCATTATAAAATTAAATAGTGTCATCCGAAAATGTGATATGATATATACCTCTAATAAAATTCTTATTATAAAAGTGAATCACCTTTCCCACCTCAATGGAATGATTAATGTACATGCTAAGGGTGTGTTGAGAAATGATAAACAGAGAAGGGGAGATAGTGTCTCCTTGTCACAATCCTCTTATACATTTAAAAAGTCCATGATCTTGGCCCATAAATGAAGTTGAAATCCATGGAGAGCTAAAACAACAAAATATAATATCAATGACCCCCTTAGTATACGCCATGCTTCAAAGAACCATAATAAGAAAACTCCAATAAATCTATCATAAGCCTAGCTCATATCTAGTTTTATTGCCACATTGAAATTAAAAGTCTTTAGATTTATGTCCATAATCACTTCATGGGATAAAGAAATGGCCTCTTTAATGGATATTCATTTCACAAACCCATGTTTTTTCACGACCACCCAACTAGGATGAAGAGAGACAAGTCTTTTGTTGATAAAACCTGCAAGGACTTTGTTATGAACATTGCATAAGCTTATAGGACCAACTCGATTCATAGATTGGGGATATTTATCTTTCGGAACTAGGAAATTTTTTGTAGCATAGGATACTCTAGGAATATTACCTACAAGAAAAATAATATTGCACCACACTAATCAAAATTCTTTTTCCAATATCCCAAGTAGCTTTGTAAAAAGAAGTTGGGAAAGAATCTAGCCCAGGCGCACTGTCTAACTTCATGTCCCAAACCACTTCATGAATTTCATCCTCGAATGGAATATCTATCAACTATTCATTCACATATTGAGTCATAATGTAGGGAATCAATTCGAAGACATCTGCAGAGCCACTCGGATAACCCCCATCCATGTTCGGGTTAGGGGATGCCAAAGGGGACTGGAAGAAAAAATCTAACATATGACCAAAGACATCCCTATCATTAGTATAGGAACTGTCCTCCATAATTAGATTGGGATTCATGGGACTGCGTCATTCCTTGAGATAGGAATGAAAATAACCAGTGTTTCTATCACCATCATGAAGCCACTTAACTCTGGACTTTTCACAAACAATGCGCTCTTGTTTCAACAACAACTCTGCTAGATAATCCTTCTTGAGTCTCATGGAACCAAATACTTCCACATCCCAAGAATTTTCCAAGATCAACTCCATTTGGTGAATGTCCCTATTAATGTCCTCTTACTCTTGATCACCTGATTGGTGACCCTTTATCCAAGATTGAATCCAACCTTTAAGATGCTGTAAATTATTATGTAATGAAAGCCAAGGGTTACCTCTAAAATAATGATCCGAAGAGTTCCTCACCATGTCCAGAAAATATGAACTATCAATCTTGGTGGAAGGAAAATTAAATAAATTGTCACTCACACTACCGGGATACAAGACGATACAAAGAGGTGAGTAATCCACGAGACCCCTTACCTGGTGCATGACTTTGATGGATGAAAAGGAAGAAAGGGATACTCCATTCACTAGATATTAGTCAATCCAACTCCAAGACCGGAAATTCCCCCACTGATTATTACACTAAGTTAACAGATCTCCAGAGTAACTAGCATCTATAAGTCCATTACTTTACATTAATTTCACAAAAGTCTTGGGTTTATCTCTTTGGAAAGGGACCACTACCTTTTTTCTCCTCTGGACTGGCCATAATATTGAATTCCCCAAGAACCATCCACGGAAGATATCATAGGTTGAAAGCAGATAATTCTTCCCAAAGAGACATTATAGCATGAGCATCACATTTATCATAGAAAAATGAAAGAAATAAAAAACTAACACCAACCAAAACTCTGATATTGATGAATTTATCTGACATAGAAAGCATATATATTAAAATCCTAAACTTAAAGAAAATCCAAATATGAGAATTAGAGGTAGAACCTGTAAGGAATCCCAACACCCTCAGGAGATAAGAAATATCACATACTTTAGAGGAATCCCACTTTGGCTCTAACATTGAAACCATAAAAATAGATTTATTGCGAAGTTCATTGGAAATGAAGTCTGATTTTATCTGAGATCCCAAACCATGCGCATTACATATAAGGAGATTAATCATCAAAGGAGAATGTATCTGTGACTAGCCCCATGATCGTGTTGTCGAGCACGTCAAATTTGTTGTTTAATTTTGACTAGAATTTCTGTTGTACAGCAACAACCCTAGGCCATCTCTCGACAGAGCCTTAGATCATTAATTTTAAAAGACGGTTTTGATTATGAAATTAGAAAGGTACATGGAGTTTTTTAATACCTGGGATTGATGATAAATGATGACAAAAAAATGAAAACGATAAAACAATGTAGGAGTAAACAAGATCGATTAAACGTGATCAACCCGGGGCACTCTCATGATGTTCATCCTTCATTGCTTCATGATATAGGGTTATGATCTTTTAATCCCTAGTTTTTAACACCTATAACCATAATTTTACTGATTTTATACTAGATAACTCCTAGGTTTCAGTCAAAAACACAAAATGATTTACCGAACACCACCAATGATTGGGTGATTTGTGTTTGACATCATAACCGAAACTCACCAAGGAAACACTCGAAGAACTCGTTGTGCTGTCCTAGTTTGTATGTTATTTCATTATGATATCATGAAATGAAGTTAAATGTCCTTGAAAGTGTTTATGTGAGTTTAATTTACCAATATGAACTGCACAAACACTGCAATTGAATGGGGGGAAAGGAAGTGTTGAACGGTGTGTGAAACATCAAATGAATGGGTACCCCCAAGCATGATAATATTAGTTGAGCATGAAATACAAGTAAATATCCCAATAAAATAAGAATATAGGATGATGAAAAACAACATAACAACCAGGAATTAGAAATATCATTCAAATATTACAAACATGAAGCTTAGGATTACATCATGTTCCTCCCCGAGTGATTACAAGGGGTTTAGAAATCCATGGGAGGGGAGGAAGAAGAAGATGTGGAAGTAGTACTTCCCATAGCCTCCATAACTTCTAGTGATGATGAAAAGACCTCATTGGGACTCCAAAATGGAAGCACCTTGCCTCTAATTCGAACTATGAAATGGGGTTCCCAAGGTTCCAATTTATAGGCAATGTGGGAAGGTGGTTTAAGGCACACATATTTCTTCAACTCACTTGTACCACTTGTTTTGGCCTCCAAATAACATTATCTCTCTTTTTAGAAAATAATAAAGTTGTAGCCCCACCTTGTGACTGTCTCCACTGAAAGTTTGGAATCTGCTGGACACGTAAAGCTCGAGATATTGATTAAATACAGAACACTGAATATGAATTTGTGTAGATTTGATTCTTTGGACAGATTAGATCAGATGGGCATTGTAGAGGCTGAATGAGGCTTCAATTCCTTAATAAGAAATGTATCCCATTATAATTTGGACCATCCCACAAAATATGAGCCCATTTTTATGCACTAAATTTTCTAAACAAAAATAATAGGGGACATGTCTTCATGGATCCAAGCAATTTTGGCCCATTTTTCTTCCACATCATCAAGGGCCCTCCAAATCATCTCCTCCTATATTGAAATAATAAAAAAAAGTAACATTGAATATTTTACTAGTGATTAAAATTAATTCATTTATTAAAACATAAAGTTCAATTTATTATTATATTTGGAATATTCATTAGAAACCCAGTTCAAAACAGTAGTTTAAGGGTGGATTTGAATAGTGAATCACTGTGTGATCACACCCCCACACCTAAAAAATTTCACTCCAGGGAAAAGACACATATAAAAAAACAATAAAAAAACAAAATGATGCATTTATAAATTAAAGTAATGTGATCAATGCATAAACCATTCCAAGGAGTTATTCCTAGTGAAAATGAAAAAAGATGTCTCATAAATCATATCACAATGAAATTCAATGAGATTCATGATACAAAATTGAGAAAGGAATCCAAGAGTTAACCATTCCACTAACTCTACATGTTTTTGTGTGAAAACCATTCCATTCCATTATTTCCACTTCTATCCAATATATATAATTTATTTTAACATTATTCAGCTTAAAATATTTTGTCCACCTAACCTACCCTACATCTTTTTCAATCATATTTCAAGACCCACTCACTTAAGAAATCCCAAAAGTCAAACCCTAAGCTCTCGACCTAGTTATCCCCATATGTTTCACATTTCATCACTCCCCTCATTTATTAATTTTGTTTTTTTCAGATGTTTCATTTGGAGAAAATCTCATACACATCTCTCAACCATTGTTTGATCTCCTCACAACACTAATAGTAATAGTTATAACAATATCAAAGGTTGAGGAGGAGTGGTTTTTGACCTGCCCTAGACACAACCCGAAATTGTTTAATTTAGGGCATGCAACAATATGATATCAGGTACACATCTATAGGTCAATCCAGTACTGTAATGAAACATATCGGATAAAGAAATAAAATATGTAAATATCATTTTATGATGAAAAATATTAACCTAACTTATATTTACCATCTAGTAAGTAAGAAATTTTCACACTTTGTGGTTTGGTGAAAAAATGTGTGGAGATATTAGTGACACAGTTTCCCTAAAAACTACTCACATAAAGGGCATAAATCATCTCAAATGTTTCACATAGATACAACAATTTATATCATTGATAAAATACCAATTCACTAAAATTCAATCCCTGGTAGTATTTTTCACATTCCTTATAGTATTTTTACTTTCCCCCCTTATGGTCACCAAATCATGGAACTTTGGAATTTTTGATGGGGAAAAATGAAAATACCATAAAGAAGGAGAGAAAGAGAGGAAAAAAGAAATAAAATGGAAATACTATTGAACCCAGGAATGTATCCACCCCCCACACTTTGAATGTGCAGTGTCCTCACTGAAATAATTGAGAATTTGAGAAGGAAGGATAAAACCTGATGTGTTTTACT
The DNA here is from genome assembly GCA_963277665.1 of Viscum album. NCBI lineage: Eukaryota > Viridiplantae > Streptophyta > Magnoliopsida > Santalales > Viscaceae > Viscum > Viscum album. The sequence goes on along the minus strand of OY728134.1, from coordinate 127,216,135 downwards.
GGTATGTTGCATCTATAAGGTGGATTTCCTCTACTGGATTCTTTGGAAAATCATCATAGAAGTGTTTAAGTCGCTTCCCATTGACGGTAATACTTCGTCCACTCTACTCATGAAAAATCTGTATTGCACCCAAAGGGTAAACATTAGTAAAAGTATAAGGCCCAATCCTTCAGTAACGAACCTTACCTGGGTTGTTCTTTAGACTAGAATAGTACATGAGGACCTTCTCACCAATATGGAACTTCCGCTGATGAATTATGCTATCATTGATAGCCTTTGTTTTCTCTTTATAGATCTAGGAGTTCTCATATGCATCCCATCTAATTTCTTACAACTCTTGAATCTGCAGCTTTCTATGCTCACCTGCATCTGAAAGATTCATATTACATTGTTTAACAGCCCAATATGCATGGTTCTGTACCTCCTTAGAGAGGTGAAAAGCCTTTTTAAACACAATCATGTATGGCGACATTCTAATTGGGGTTTTAAAATCTGTACGGTATGCCCAAAGTGCATCATCAAAGTGCAAACTCCAATCTTTCCTACTGGGTTGTACCATTTTTTCCAAGATTTGTTTAACATCCTGATTTGAGGTTTGTGATTTTCCGTTAGTTTGGGGGTGATATGCATTGGAGGCTTTATGATCAACCACATACTTATGACGCAAAATTTTCATGTTGCGATTGCAAAAATGTGAACCCTGATCACTAATGATGAATCTGGATAAACCCAACCTACATAAAATCTAAGACCTCACAAAATCAACAACCACACAAGAGTCATCGGTCTTAGTGGCCTTTTCTTCCACCCATTTATATACATATTCAACAAACAATAAAATCTATAAAAATCCAAATTAATTTGGAAAAGTCCACATGAAGTCAATGCCCAATGCATCAAAGATTTCACAGAATAACATGGGTTGTTGGGGCATTTCATTCCTCTTGGAGATATTTTCTGTGAATTGACAACAACTACATGACTTGAAAAATATATGGGCATCCCTATAAAATGTTGGCCAATAATGTGTTGAGTCAAGAACCCTTCGATCTATACATTGAAAGCCAAAGTGGCCCCAACCTGCCAAGGTGTGGAAAAAGGTCAAAACATAGGTGAAATCATGGTCCGGGACACACCGACGAACTAATTGGTCCCTACAAATTCTCCACAAGTATGGGTTATCCCGAATGTACCACCATGAATAATGATTAAGTCTCTCGAATAGTGAAGTGATGAAATTAGTGGTGACCCTAGATATTTCTATAAAATTCACAATTTCTGCATACCAGGGAATAAGTTCCACAACATCACAAAGGTTCTCATGAGGAAAGAATTCTCCAACAGGGAGGGATGAGTCATCATGGTGGTCCAGTGGTGGAGAAATCCAACTAATGTGGTCAAATTAAAAAATTTATACTCCCCTCTTATATTAAATCCCAAGATCAAACTCTTGTAGGAGGAGCATCCACCGTATGAGGCAGGGTTTACTTCAGGTTTCTTTAAGAGGAATTGAAGGGCAGCCTAGTCAGAAAACACAATCACTTTTGACCCAAGAATACATGAATGAAATTTTTCCAAGGAAAACACAATAGAAAGGAGTTATTTTTCAGTGGTTGTGTATTTTACCTGGGCATGGTTAAGGGTACGTGAGGCATACATAATGACATGAGGAGCCTTCTCAACCCTTTGTGATAAAACTGCCCCAATTGAAAAGTTAGAGGCATCACACATAAGTTTGAAGGGGAGATCCCACCTTGGTGGTTAGATGATGGGAGGTTATGTGAGATTCCTTTTAAGTGAATTGAATGCATCCTCACAATCTTTATCAAACAGAAAATCAGAATCTTTTGGTAATAACTGGGATAATAGAAGAAAGGTCTTACTAAAGTCTTTAATGAATCGTCGGTAAAAACCCACATTACCCAAGAAAGATCACACCTCCTGAACACATTTTGGATTTTGAAGGGATGAAATTAATTCAATTTTAGATTTATCAACTTGAATTCCTTTATTTGAAATTATAGGACCAAGAACTATTCCTCGCTCAACCATGAAATGACATTTCTCATTATTTAAAACTAGATCTTTTTCAATGCAGCGGCGGAAGACAGAACCTAGGTGTTCCAAACAATAATGAAAATAAGAACCATATACCATGAAATCATCCATAAAAACATCCATACAACTCTCAAGGTAATCAGAAAAAAACTCAACATACATCGCTGAAAAGTACTAGGAGCATTGCATAGACCAAATGGAATCATTCTGTATAAAAATGTGCTGAATGGACAAGTAAATGTTGATTTTTCTTGATCCTTGTGGGATATATGGATTTGGAAATAACCTGAATATCTATCAAGGAAACAATAATGGGACTTACCAGCAAATAGTTCTAACATTTGGTCATTAAAAGGTAAAGGTAAGTGGTCTTTCCATGTGGCTTGATTCAGTCGACAGTAGTCAATACAGACCCGCCAACTGTTTCGCACACGTGTTGTAACCAATTCATTCCTTTCATTTTACACAACTGTTATTCATGTTTTTAGGCACAAATTTCAATGGGCTAACGAATTTACTATCAGATATTGGATAAATGATCCCCACATCATGTAATTTACTGGCTTCCAATTTTACTACATTGAGGAGAGCGGGATTCAACCGACATTGAGATTATCTTACGAGCTTAGCCTCATTATCCAAAAGTATATGGTGCATACAAGTAGATTTTCTAATCCTGAGTATATCATCTGATGTCAATCCTATTGCCTTTTTACACTCTATCAAAAGGTTGAGCAGTTTCAATTCTTGTTGTGGATAGAGTTTATTGGAGATAATGACGGGCAATTGGTCAATACCCTCAAGATATGCATATTTTAAATTAGAAGGAAGTTGTTTAAGTTCCTACACCAGTGGTTTCTAGATTGAGGGAGGAAATTTATGGGGAGTGAGGTCCATTAAACTGTCTATCTGCTCATGTTTATTCTCTTAAGATATAGAATCTATTGAAATGATATTTAGAGAATCATCGATGGTCATGGGTACATCAGAATGAACTCACTCATCAATTAAAGCACAAATTTTACACTTTTCAGAACCCAAACTACACTAAAAACATGAATCAAAACCCAAATAATCCAAGGGTGAAGAAAAGGAAAACGAATTCAAATTAGGGTTAAGGAGAGAATTGTGTTTTTGTGAATCGTTTGATAGAACTTCCATCGAATATACAGGAAGAGTGGAGTTCTATTCAACAGGGTGTTTCATAGCCTCAGGGATGTTAAAACTAACTTTTTCTCCTCTGAATTCCATAGACAATGTACCATTGTGAATGTTGATGTTTTTCTTTGGTATTTTGAGGAATGGAATCCCAAGTATGAGAGGAGCATGTACTTGGGTTTGGGTATCTTCCATCTCAAGAATGTAGAAATCCGCATGGAAGATGTTATTTATCACTCTTACAAGGATATCCTCAGTCACTCCTATTTGATGTGTAGTTCTTCAGTTGGTAAGCTGTACGACAATTACTGTTGGTTGAAGCTCTCCAACCTGTAGACAAGTGTACATATAGTGAGGCATTACATTAATGGAAGCACCTAAATCTAGCCTAGCATTATAAAAGAAAGTCTCCACTATGGTATAAGTTATTGTGAATGTTCCCGGATCCTTGAATTTGGTTGGAATTGCTGGTTGAATCAAGGTTGAGACATTCTTCCCCATGTTGAATCTCTCATTCCCCTTCATCCTTCGTCTATGGGTGCAAAGTTCTTTATGAATCTTTACATAACAGGGAATTTTCTTGACTACATCCGATAATGGAATATTAACTTGAACTTTTTTAAATGTATCCATTATTTCATTTTCAATCTCATTATGAATGTTTTTATTATATTTAGAGAGTCTTTGAGGGAAAATAAGAGGAATGTATTGATCATTTGAATCCTTAATGATAATATTATTTCCATTTTTATTTCTTTATCTGCATTAGAATCTTTTATGGATGGAGAAAGAGTGTTTTCAAGAGGGGGATATACATGTTGCATAGAATCAGTAGAAGGAGAAACTAATTTACCACTATGAAGTGTAACTACACAAAAAATTTCATTTAACCTTCATATCAGAAATGGTTTGGGATGGTATTTGTCTATAACATTTCACCTTAAGCTCACCGATGGTGTTCGGCAATTTCTCCACATGAGATCGTATGTATTGAATTGCCAATTTTGTGGCATGCTGGAACTGGATGTTTGGGAATTCCATTTTCTTTACCATATCCTCAAGTCTTGGTTCACATTTAGGAGGAGGAGGATGATTGTTTTGGGAATTTTAAGGATAAGAAGGTTGCATAACATGGCCTTGTTGATACCAATTTTGCTTGGGGTAGCTTGAGTTTCCTCCTTGCCAGTACTGGGGTTGTGCTTGCCACCCTAGATTTGGATTTGTCCTGAACTGTTCTTGCTTGAAGGGTGGTTCTTATTGGAATGGATGCCCTGGAAACACGGCTACGCAATACTGAGGTGAATCCTGATGTTGTGGGAACTAGTTAGAAAAATAAGAAATGTCAGAACAAATACCACAATGTAATTGAACATAAGGAGATTGTGAGTTACCTTGTGCTTGAGTTAATTTCCTTAGAAGGGTATGCATCTCATCAATCATGTTTTCTACCTTTTTTTCTAGAGATTAATGACTTACCTCAAGAACTCCTCAAGTTGGTGCAATAGCTCGTGTACCAAATTGTTGTGCATTTTGAGCCATGTTGGCTATTAAGTCAAGATCGGCGAAAAGAGTTTTATCAACCAAAGATCCAACAGCTCCTACAACAATCATTCCACGATCCATGGGGATAAGTCCCTAATAGAATTATTGGATTAATAGTTCTTCAGTAATCTGGTGGTGGGGGCACCTTGAGCAGATTCATTTGAATCTCTCCCAGTATTCATGAATGGTCTCTCCTTGTGATTGCCTAATGCCACATATTTCTTTCCTAATAGAAGCAGTTCAGGAGGCAGGTAAGAACTTATATAGAAAGGGTATTTTTAGGTCATTATAGCCCCCAATTTTGGTTGGAAAATAGTATATCCAATCTTTGGCTACACCATAAAGGGAGAAAGGGAAGGCCCTAAACATAATTAAGTCCTCAGACAAATTTTGGGGTTTCATGGTGGAGAAAACTATGTGGAATTCTTCAAGGTGTTTATTAGGGTCCTCACCAGGAAGACCATGGAATTTAGGAAGAAGTTGGATGAGGCCTGATCTCATCTCGAAGTTGGATGCTTCCTCAGGATATCAGATGTACGCAGGTCGGTACTCCACATCCGGGGTAATCATTTCTTTTAAGGTTCTATTATTTTCAGCCATGTTTTCTTGGATAATATTGGGTTAAACTTTTTATTGTTTTGTGAAAAATTGAGGTTCCAAAATGGGTTCCTTATTGTTACTTGATTTACCTTCTCTAGATTCCTTGATTTGTGTGTGAAGTATCTTTTCAATTTCCGGGTCAAATTCAAGCAGTTTTTCTTATTCTGATCAGGTCATGAAAATAAGTTGTGAAGTTTTTTTTAAATATGGATAAAATAAATTAATAATGGTGAAAAGGTAATAGAATTTTATAATACAAAATTATAGAGAGGGAGATGGAGAAGAAGAAGAGGAGAAAGAGAAAGAATGAACACACACAAACAACAAAAAATAAAGACAAAAACGCAAAAAAAAAACAATCAAATGGGGGTGGGGTATTGAAAGGAGTACTAAATAAGAAGTAAAATATATAAATAAAAGGAAATAATAAAAAGATATGATCTTGAATCCCCAGAAATGGTGCCAAAATTTGATCACGTTGTCGTGCACATCAAATTAATTGTTTAATTTTGACTAGAATTTATGCAGTACAGCAGCAACCCTAGGTCGTCCCTCGATGAAGCCTTAGATAATTAATTTAAGAAGAGGGTTTTGATTATGAAATTATAAAGTTACATGGGGTTTATTAATACTCAGTTTTGATGATAAAATATGACAATAGAAAATGAATGCAATAAAACAAAGTATGAGTAAACAAGATTGATGAAATGTGATCAACTTGGGGTACTCTCACGTTGTTCATCCTTCATTGCTTCATGATATAGGGTTATGATATTTTAATCCCATGTTTGTTACACCTAGAACCATAATTTTGCTGATTTTATACTAGGATACCTCATAGGGTTCAGTCGAAACACACAATGATTCACCGGATACCACTGATGATTGGGTGATTTGTGTTAGACATCATAACCGAAACTCACCAAGGAAACACACAAAAAACTCGATGTGCTTTCTAGGATTGTATGCCATTTAATTTTGATACCATGAAATAAATTTACATGACATTGATAGTGTTTATGTGAGTTCAATTGACCAATATGAATCACACAAACACTACAATTGAATGGGGGGAAATGAAGTGGTGAACGGTGTGTGAGACATCACATCAATGGGTACCCCCAAGAATGCTCATATGAGTTGAGCATGAAATACTGGTACATAACTCAATAAAATAACAATAGAGGATGATTAAAAACAAAATAAAAACCTGGAATTAATAAGATCACTCAAATATTACAACCATGATGCTTGGGATTACATCACGTTCCTCCCCGGGTGATCACAAGGGGTTTAGAAATCCATGGGAGGGGAGAAAGAAGTAGATGTTGAAGTAGCACTTCCCATAGCCTCCATAAATTATAGTGTTATTGAAAAGACCTCTTTGTGACTCCAAAATGGCAGCACCATGACTCTGATTCGAAATACCAAATGGGGTTCCCAAGGTGACAATTTATAGGCAAAGTGGGAAGGTGGTTTAAGGCACACAGATTTCTTCAACCCAATTGGACCACTTGTTTCGACCTCCAGATAGCATTATCTCTCTTTAGATAAATTAAAAAAGTTGTATCCCCACATATTTAATGTCTCCAAAGAAATGTTCACACACTTTTAACACAAAAAAAATCAATATATTAAAAAAATACAGAACATCGCATTTGAAATTGTGTAGATTTGATTCCTTGGATAGATTAGTTCAGATGAGTATCGTAGATGCTAAATGAGTCTTTGGTTCTTTAATATGAAATGTAGAAAATTATATTTTGGACACGTACATAAAATATGAGCCCATTTGGATTCACGGAATATTCTAAACAGAAACAACAGTGGACATGTCTTCATGGATCCATGCAATTTTGGCCCATTTTTCTTCCAATTCATCAAGGGCCCTCCCAATCATCTCCTCCAACGTTGAAATAATAAAAACAAGTAACATTGAACATTTTAATAGTTATTAACATTAATTCTTTGATTAATACATAAAGTTAAATTTATTATTATATTTGTAATATTAATTACAAAACCAGTTTAACACAGTAGTGTCAGGGTGGATTTGAATAGTGAATTATTGTGTGATCACCCCAGACTCCTGGCCCTAAAGGATCTATAAAGACCTGGATGAAGATTTAGATTTCGACTGTGATCTAGTCTGAACTCCATAGGAAGTAACATGATATTTAGCAATAAGAGAGTGCCTTATGGACACCAACACCTTCGGTGTAGATGGAAAGCAGGCAGGGCTTGAGAGAGACAAATAACTCTAATACTTCTACAAGGGAGGAATGATGACATTTGGAAAAAAATACTACTTAAGAGAATTTGGAAAATCCCCAGGATCAATCTCTCTGATAGTGAGGATATTCAAGGATGGAGTATTCTGAAATGAAAAATTAAGCCCCCTAGGAAAATGAGATATATGTAGAGGCCAAACCAGGAAGGTTGATGGTAGAACAGAAGGCCTATGATGGCTGAGAGGAACCAGATCCAAGGAAGAAGAGACCACCACCACCGAGGGACAACACACTGAGGAAGAGGAAGCTACCTAAACCGAGGAGGATGGTGGGATATGAACTCCCTTCCCCTATCTCTGTATCCCAACTCGTGATTTCTAGGAAAAGCTAAAATGAACCACTGGCGCCTAAAGAGGACTTGAGATTTCTGGAAAGAACAACCTACTTCTGATCAACCTTTAGCTTTCATGATTTTTGATATTTAGGAGAAGAATTTCCTTGAAGATGAAATCTCAAGAAGAGACAGGGCATAGAAGGAAACAGCAAAGGTAGAGACCAAACAGGCATTCCTTTTACTTTGAGGATAATCTTGGATGGGAGAGGGTGATATAAATTCATCTCGATGCAAATCTGGGAAGCCTCCGCATCTTCCAACCAAACGGACCTCTCGTTACCACATAATAAGGACCCCAAGGGATTACCAATTCCACTAAGAAACCCTAGATTCATGAAAGGTAGAGGCAAACCCGAAAACGATATCGACACTACATCAATAGAGGGGTCCTTACCCATATGAGCATCCAAAGACCAAGGACAAAGGGAGAACTTCCAGTGGACAAATGATCCGGAGATATTACACCAGGACAAGGAAAGAATGCCCTCTTGAATCCAACATAATGAAAAAATATTTTCACTTAAACAACGAAACCCTAGTCAGATATCTCAACCTCCATGAGCTAATGAATTTCTTGAAAATTTGAAGTGGAGGTTTGTCGATCCTAAATCTCACAAAAAGGGTCCATTAAAGTTGATCAGAAGCTCTGCAAAATGTAGCCCTAGGAATATCAAGGGCTATATTATGATATTTTTACCGAGACGAAGATCCCCAAGAAACCTTCTAGCACACATCAAAACCCACTAAGGAGGATATATTTTGACAAAGGGATTCCATGAATGATGGAGCAGGAGGGAGTATTATGATATGATCATTAAATGTGAAATATGTGTCTTGATTTCATGTACAAGGTAATATAGAAGTATGTATTGAAAATTTTCTATGGAGAAATAGAGAGAATCAAAGCAGAAGAGAAGAATCTAATGAAATTGAAACACAATTGTATCAAAGAGAGAGATGAGCCTAAAGCTAAAAGATATTTATAGAAAAGTAAATTAATAACTGATTATTTCATGAAACAAGGATAACTAGGTCATGTAGATATCTAAGAAACTGAGAAAGAAAGATGTTCATATTCTAAAGATGACCTCACATGTAGAATTGAAGTTGTACACAACTAGAGTGAATATTATATGCTTGTAGAGGAAGATAATTATCAGTGGTGAAGAATCAGTCAATATCTAAATAGTTATCTCTATGATGCATTATCAATATTGAATAGTATATGTTGTTCAGGGGCCTATAACCAATCACAGTTGAGAGATTTTGTTTGGAGTTTATAGTCAGTCATTGCTGAACAATCAACTGGAGTGTATAACCAATCATGGTTATAGTTGGCGATTGCGGTGTGTAATTATTTAGGGATAAATTTGGTGGTTATGGAATATAACATAACATAAGGAAGATTAGAATTGAAGCATATAACAAATTATTATCATAAATTGTGAATATATTGATGAATCTATAACTAGGGCATATAACCTGTTGTAGAAAGGGTTACGACTTTATGAAAATACCATATAAATCCTTTTGTGATGTGATAAATTTTTCTATTTTATATGAGGTAAGGATGAGTAATTAAAATTGAGTTATCGGTACTTTAACCAATAAAAGAGATTAAATTAAAAATAATAATAATTCATAAATATTATGTACCATTGATTCACTCCCCTCTTAGTGGTACCTAGATAATCCTTGGGATCTATAAATATATTGATTTGACAAACTCTTATTGGTTTTCCAAAATAACTTCACATTACTCATCCATTAGGTTAAAATATAAAGGGAAGACTCATTATAAGTCCCATGGAAAATAATTTATTTCACCCATTAGTCTATTTAGCATGTCATCAAACTAGTTATAAGTGGTCCTAGTCATATGTAATTAAACTATATACAAAATTAGCCATAGATTAATGAACATAAAAGGAACCACTATGATCCTTATCATATGACCTTAGAAGGTTTGATGTTCCTCGTTAAATATAATGGAACTATGTGGGTTTTGACTTCCACCATAGAGATACATAAGATACCCTTTCATGCGATGAATCCCTCTACCAAAAAACTTCCTGCCTCCTTCACTGGATATCAATTCCTCTCTAGATGGTGATAAATTCTATAGTACTATCCTATATGAAATCTAAATATAGAGTAATTAAGGATTTTGAATCAATGATAGACATTATAATTCTCATGCGTAGTTTCCTCTTAGATGCATATTGTAAGTCAATTTCATTCAAAAAAAGGTAACTTTTATTATAAATAGGAATTAATAAATTGTAATATCTAACATCTATAAGATATTCTTAGACTAGTCAATAATATCCCTAGTATGATGATTCAACCTACCATCCACATGATGAATAAAAAGGGTTATGAATTTTTATAAATTCTAGCCATATTTAGAATATAGGAGGGTCAATTGAGATTTGAAATAAATAAAATCGGTTCATGAGAGCATAATTTTAGAAACACCATTTAATAAAATAATTAATTAAAATACATCAAAATATTGATTGCTATAAAGTAAATTTGTTTTGTACAGAAATTCCCAGTGTTGAATATAATGATTGAGAATCCTAAAATCACTATTATCTAAGAAGTCATTCTTCATTTATGTTGTATCACTAAAACTGTTACTGATAGAGTTAATTTTTTAGATGAATATATGATGTAGTAGATAACAACATGATAATGAAGTTGGTGTTACATGATGATGTAATATATGTTGAAAAATCCATTAAAATTAATAAAATTTGAGGCCATTTAAGGTATTTATATATTAAGATGTAGTAGGTATGGAAAACATGTATATGGTTTTGTCATTATATTGTTAAAGTATTTTAGTAATATACAAAAATATCATATTATATAATTTCATTTGTACACTTTCATTCATTCATTTATACATCATAAATAATGAAAGTCAAAGGAAAATTAAACCATTAAAGATAAATCTTCGAGTCATCACTAGTAGATGATTAACATAAAAAGGCATGAGTTGTTAGATTATTTTAATATTAATGTAATAATAAGATTATATAGATAAACATAGATTAATAATTAAACCCAAGTGTGACGTGTTTTTTATATTAAAATTCTTAAGTAAACTTTATGGAATGACATATATAATTTCTTTGGTATACATGTTGTGTATGTTTTATATTAATTTCTACTACTAGATATTAACAAGGTAATAAACATGTAAACAGTTATACTTTAATATCCTTCTTATATCAGAGGCTGATCTAATCAACAGAAAGTTGAGTATATTACTAATTATTATGTCAGTTATGATTAATCAAGGTGATATTTATCCTTTTGTGTGAAGATAATGACATTTAGGCCCTTGATAAAAAAATTAATATAGTGTATGAATGTAACATGATTATTAAAATATGATATAATAATTTATTTAGATAAATAACATATGTAAAATTCATATGGTTAAATTACATGTGATATATTAAATAGTATTATTCATCCTTTATTTGGATAGTAAAAAATGTACGAGTTGGTTTATATAATATTATCATGTTCTATGAATCATAGATTCACGTAATTTCTTGAAAAAATAGATTTTATGATTATGAATTATGCATTTGATGCATCAATGGGACAATTATTTGAAGATTCAAGTGTTACATGGGGATTATATTTTATCCATTTGTATATATAATAGCAATGGTGATTTTTCTTTTGGATGTTTTTTCCTTACAATTATGAATTAAGAATTTATAATCATTTTCAAAGATTTAAATCCTTATAGTGTTACATGAATGGTTTTCTGAATGATGATAATTATAAATGCAGATGCACGGAACTTTTTATTGAAAATCAAAATAAGAGAAAATGGACCGAGTTATAAAAGAAATTATTCCCTCATGCAAAGAAATCATTATAAATTATAATCAAATTGATAGGAAGAATCATAATCATCATAATCAATCAGATTTTGAGTTAATGGGTCCATGGTACTTGGTAACCTTAGTTTGATATAGGTGTTAGTAGTATTTCCTACATCTTTATTTCCTATGCAGGACTGCTTGGAAACCATTATCATCCACAATAATTTTTTTCCTTTAGACAATGACTGAATAAAGGAAAGATTTTGGGAGATTACTCTTCTACCTCATTCCATATTCCATGAGTTCCTGGAGTTTCTCTTAAATTATTAATTTCCTCCTAGATCATTGAGATCCTCCCATAATTACCTGAATTTGAATGCCCCTTATTTGCAAGAACAATATACTGTGGAAAATGTTTTCCAGAATTCTAGATTCCCCTCCTATGTCGGGACTATCACATGATTTTGGACATTATCCAGAGCCACCTGAGCCTCCTAAGTCATATATACCAACTTTGGATAAAACAAATCTTCCATTTGTGATATACCATCACTAACATACTAATTCCCCTTGTCAAAACTGGGTCTATCGCCAACTGGGGACATTTTGGATTTGGTGGCCTATAACCAACAACTTTGTACTTTATTCATTAAATAAATACCTTATCACATTTTGATTGTTCTTCTACGTGACAATGCATGTGATAATGTCATAAGGATAGCTGTTGCATTAAAGGTTCATAGCGGATACCTGTTATGATGAGAACCCAGATGTTCCATAACACTATTATTGAATATATATGTTCTATGTCTAGATGGTGTTATTTGAGGGACACAAATAATACAAGTCATTAGGGGTGAGGACTCATAAATATTTGAGGCACTATCTCATGGTGTGCAACCTTGGTAATATCCAGGAGGATATTATGAGAATGAGACCCACTAGTATGAAGTCTAAAATTCATAGTGTCACTAGATGTTCCTATCTACAGATGAGTGTATTGGTCTTTAGACTTTAATATTATTATTAATGGGTATTAAAACTCACACACTTAGATGTATTGTCGAAAACTATGATGACACACTATTCGTAGTGAGGAAGGATACGTTGGCTGCGTCATGAGTGATACTGCATTAATAGATAATGAGAGAAAGGATATGTCCCTTCTGTTCCATAACGGAAGTAGATATATCATGACATTTGATGGAATTGATATAGCCTAAATAAGTCCATAGCCATGGTGAGGAATGGGAATGTTCAATACCAGAAATTCAAAGAAAGAATAATCAAGTACATGGGTTAATGGCACTAACTTGCAACCCAATTGATTCGAGAAAATCAGACAAAGGGATTAAATTACATGATAAATGTTCATAGAAGGTGACACATCATTGAGGCATTAACTTCATTCTCTATGGGTGCCTTGGTGTGTTTCTAGATTCTAACATTGGACTTTCACTAGGCTCTTCCTAATTCCACTGAAGAAATAGGCCTAGAGGGTCACACACTAAGTGTGTCAAAGTATCTCAGTTAAATATTAATTTAACAAGTTGAATAAACATTATTCCCTATTGTCATTTAAATAATTATTTAAGGATTATTGATCACATTTATTTTGACACTATTTATTTGAGAGAATATATTGTGGGTGAAATAATATATTTATTATCAAGTAATGCATTGATATTTATTTTAGAAATAAATATCCATTATTTAAGGTTAAATAAATATGGTGGAGGAAATAAAGAAAAATGGAAAAACAAAAGTACATGTCATGTATATTAAATATACATGCCATGTATTTTTTTCGAGGAAGTTATGAGAAATAATGTTATTTATTTAATTAAATAATATTAGGTGTAATTCACTGGGCGTATGTCAGGTAATAATAATAGTCAAATATTATTATTAGACATGTGGTAATACTAAGAATTAAATTAAATGAATAAATGATTTTGGGTAATTAATTCATTTTATTATTCTTTGTAATTAAAAATCCTAATTATATATTTCTCATTATCCTAGAGAATTTTATTTGTGGTTGTGCAAATCGGATTTGAAAAATCTCTCAAGCCAAGAGAAAATTATTTTCCACTAAGAACGCTCTCAAGCTACGAGAGAGAGATCCACATCCACCGGATCAAGGCGATCGAAGGCAAACATCACAAGAGAAGGCTCTTCCATGATTGCACCCAGAGACCCTTTGGTGAAATCTAGAGATACATGGAGCACATGTGGATCACCACTAGAGGAATCCTACAATTGGATTTTACAATGAAATGATGGATCACATCGGATTGTGACCGAAAACATCAACGAAGAACGAATTTCATCAAAGTAATTCTTGTAAATTAATTAAATTAATTATAAAAAACATATGGTGATATTATTTATGGTATTGAGACTCCCATATTTATTCTTCATTCTTTTCTGACTATCCGGCATTTTATTATCATGATGGATCTCATATTGATCGTTGTTAATGCTAAAATTAATGTTGGGTACTCCCTCCAATGTGCTTCTGCTATTCCTGAAACCTACAATTGGTATCAGAGCGGTCATATCGTTGATTGTAATTATTGAGTTTTTCATTGGTCATTTAGAAATTTAATAATTTCGTTGTTTCAATTCATGTTAATCTTTTCTTTAAATCTGAATCTTGAGACTTGTTCATCCTCTCTCATTTCTCATTCATCTTACAGAAACAAATTTTTCTTTTAATTTTGATTAAAATAAAATAGAGGATCTCATCTGGAGGTGCAAAATGTTCTTGTCCGTACAACACCAGAATACGCGGCATGTATTCAGCAGTACATGCCATGCAGTCTAGGTTCAATTAATCAGACTGGTCCACCAAATTAGGCCATGTGTTAGAGTATTCATAAGTCATAAATGACATTGTGTGTTGACTAGGAACATGTGGCACACAGTTTCCAAATTACATGCTACTTAGTCCACTCAACACAGCATGTAGTCCCTTCAGGTTAGGGTTGGACCATGTACCCCAAACATGGCTTTCCCAGCTAGAAACCATGTAACGCGGATACTACATGGTGCGTGATCTACTAAACATGCCATGTTTTCCAAAAAATATCCAAATTACATCTACACGCCATGTCCCCAGGCATTTACTTTGGATGGACGGTGAACCAAAGTACCCACCATGTATTTGGAGCTACACGTCGTGTACTCATCCAAATTACGTAGATTTATTAAAAGTAATATTATATTATACAATCCCTTGAGACGTATACCATAGTGCACGTATAAAGCTGAGGCACAACACGTGATAGGTGTTTTATATATATGTGTTTAATTTAACAACTATGTAATGTTCATTTTTACTCATTCAGTAGTTATGAATAGGAATTCACCAAGTTTCCTCCAAGGTACAAGTTACGTACAAAGATAATTTTAAATGAATTTATTAGTTTAAAATTCCGATAGATGTGAATCTCATGGAAATTTAGAAAAGGGTTTAAGATAAAAGTGTTAATTAATTAAAGATAATTAATTTATTCAAGAATGGTTTATCTTAAACAATAATGATTAAATAGTTGAATACAAGTTTTATTAATGTGTAATTATCATTGCATGCATAGATGATCATGAGCTAGACCACGACCTTGTATGTGAATGGTTTATTTTAATTAATTTATTTAAATTGAATTTGTTGGCCTATGAGCCTTCTCCTCATTAATATGTAGGGCATGTGTTCCTAAGGATTCTTTCATGTAAAACCCCAGTTTACCCCTCACCCGCGTATGAGATAAAAGCATATGTAATGGATGGAGCTCCCAAACTAGTGGAGGAGGCTCATGTTAGGAGCCATGGTAAAACTAATCGAAGGAGATACAAATGTGGATAGGTGGAAAGCTGTAAACACGAACCTAAAAGGTTCAAGGTTTTTATCCCCTAGGTCTATGTTTAACTAATATGTTATAACCGTCTTGTTTAAATAATAATAACAATAAAATGTTGTTTTGTTGAAGATCAATGTTGCATGTAATGCAAGATAAGATGATGTTGAGTGTAGCATATTATTAACTTTTTATAGCATATAAATAAATTTTAAATTGGAGTACCATGAAATTAATTACATAAAATAGAATTAATTTAATAAAAAAAAGGTTCATAAAAACATGGGGTGTTATAGTCTACCCCTTGTAAAATTATTTCTTCCCTCAATATTCTTCATACTGATATAAAAAAATAAGAATACTTCTACCTCATAATATCCTCAAGTACCCATGTAACTTCCTCTAACTGGTGATTTATACACAAAACATTGGTCAAGTGAGTGGTCTTATTTCACAGAACCATCTTTGTATGATCCGGATTTCCAATTAGTTATTTCTCTTAAGAAATACCCTACTCCAGCGGTATGAACTCAGAGTTCTGTAAATGTCAATGGTATGGTACGTACTTCCTCGGGAGAGATACATGAATGAAAAAATGGAGTTGATTGATATTTTTTGGAAGTTAAAAGTGATAAACAACCATCTAGATACAATAAATAACCCCTCAGGTATTGATATTCCAAGGTCTTAATTTCCCTTTCCTCTAGAATATCATAACCTTATTACACGGAGAGATTCGTATGAGAACCTTCACAGTAATTTAAAATTATAGATAATTTTGATGATTATCAAAATAACTTTTAAACCAAATTTATCCTACCTTGATAAGTTTCTGAATGGATTTAAACTTTTCTATGACTTATTCAGTGATCTCAGGACCCAATAGCTTTCTTCCTCCCACTTCTTTCCAACACATTGGATTAATAAATTTATTTCGATATGGGACTTGAAAATGAGACTTATGAATTCTTGAGAAAAGGATATTGTTTTAAAAAAACTCAACAATCAGAATGTGTTGATTCAAAATATATTTGAAATCTATAGAAAAATATCTCAACATAACCTCTAGAGTTTGAATAGTTCTTTTAGACTGACCATTCATACAAGGATGATAAGATGTTCCGAAACTCAATTATATATCAACAAATTTCTGATGACATCACCCAAACATTGTGGTAAACCTAGGATCACGATCAGATACAATGGAATGTGCTACTCCATGCAACCTTACCACTTTATTAATGTATATCCTGAAAATCTGATCTAGAGAGAATTATTATTTGACAGTGATGATGTTCGCTGACTTACTAAGGAAATCAATTACCACCCATATAAAATTATGTCCATTAGAGGTTTTGGGGAGTCCAATGAAAAAATAAATAATGATATTCTCCAATTTCCATTATTTTATGGGTAATGGATGAAAGGTCCACTTATACGTTTGTGTTTTAGACTTAACTTTCTAGCACATCAAGCATGGAGATACAAACTCTACAATATACCTCTTCATTCCATCTGACCTGAAGTGTTCTTTAAAATCACTATACGCCGTCATACTTCTAGGATGAATGGAGAATGATTATTTATGAGATTATTCTAAAAATCCATTCTTTAAATCTGGTATGGAAGTATCATAGACATAGTTCCTAAACCTTATCATTCCATCCTGATCGAGGTTAAACTCAGAAACATTTCTAACATTCTTTTGTAGTTTTACATCTACCTTCCAGGCCTCTTTAATATTCACATGGATAAAGGGTTGAAAATTCAATAGATAAAGATAATATTTTTTTAATTCTTTCAATATTTTCAGATCCATCCTTTGTAAATCTAGAAATATTAGTTCTTTTTTATCTTGATTATGGATAAACTATCCTGATCGTTTGGACAAGAAGAATTAGACACCTTGTTCGCTTTAATTGGGTGGTAGTGTATTGAGAAACCATAATACATTATCAGCTCTAACCATATTCTCTAGATCATGTTCCACTCCTTCTATGTGAATATATATTTCAAAATTTTATGATTGGTATATATATCACACTTTTCACTATAATGAAAATTCCTCCATAAATTTCATTCAAAAATTACCACAACTAACTCCAAATCATGAGTTGGGTAATTTTTCACATGATTCATTATTTTTCAAGGGGCATAGGCTATAACCATGTTATTTTCCTAATAACACATCCCAATCCACTATTTTATGCATCACTATAGATTAAAAACCCCTCTCCACTAAAACATAGTGTAAGCACATGTTCACTAACTAACCTTCTCTTTAGTTCCTTGAAATTTTCCTCATATTCATCTATCCATACAAACATAGAACCCTTGAAGTTTACTTGGGCAGAGGATTGTATAGTGGTGATCAATTCCCTACAATATGTCAATAATATATACCTATACCAATAAAACAACAGATCTCAGTCACCATTGTTGGTGAAGTCTAACATTTAATAGATTCTTTTTTATGGGTCTACTGGTATACTCTCTCTTGAGATTATATGAAACAAAAATGAATCCTATTGCAGCCAAAATTCACAATTTATAAAACTTTCATATAGTTTCTCCTTCCATAGGGTATTTATTACAATTCTCAATTGGTCTTAAATATCTTCATTCTCTTTGAATAAATAATAATAATATCTATAAAGACTGTCAAAAAGAGATCAAGGTAACCTCTAATGACTCTATCCATCAAATCCATGAAGATATCCAGGGAATTAGTTAGACCAAAAGACATAAAAATATATTCGTTGTATCCATACCTTGTATTGAATTCTATCTTGGGTATATCATCCTTCCATACCCTCAATAGACGATATCCAAAATAAAGGTAAATATTTGAAATGTATTGAGCTCTACATAGTTGATAAAACAATTCATCAATACAGGGATAAGGATACTTGTTCTTGATAATGATCTTGTTCAAATACTAATAATCAATTTAGAGTCTCATTGATCCATAATTTGTTTACAAAAAATATATTAGTTCACCCCATGTTGACACACATGGATACATTAATCACTTTTTAAGGTTTTCTTGGAGTTCTTTCCTCAATTCCAACAACTCAATCGAGGAAATTCTGTTAGGTTTATTTGGAATTAGTTTGGAACTAGATATGAGTTATATTGATAAATCATATTCACATTTTTGTGGAAGGATAGGAAACTCATCCTTAAATAAATCCACAAATTCATGAAAATTATGCATATATCTGATGTCATGTTTCTTCCCAAAAAATATTGAGATAAATATGACTTCTGAATGGGAATTAAGACACATACACTAGATATAATCTCTATAAGAAGTTCAAACTTATCATAAAATTGATAAACGATCATAGGTTGGTTTGAAAAATCAAAAATAACTTCATATTCTATACAATTTTTGTGTTATGTATACATAGAAATCCATTCCATTCATAAGATGACATCAAATTTAACCAGAGGTAGAATGGAAAGATTTGTAGGAAGAACATTCCAAAAAACATCATCCAGAGAAAAATCATACACTTGAGATGATATCATCATCCCCTTAGTGTTTTTCACTACTAATTACAGTTTTAATAGTTTGGATGGAATCTTAATACCCTTAACAAATTACTTATATATGAAAGAGTGGTTATATCTTTAATAAAATAAGACATTAGCAGTTCTATAGTGGATGGTAAGTGTACCTTTCACCACGTCATAATTGCACCCCTCTTTAGAAAAAGTGATCACATGAGATTTCCACTTATCCATTATCTCAAGAGGCTACTAACGTCGATAATTATCATTAACCTTCTAGTTTGTGCATTGGTTTGAATTATTATCATTCTACATACACTTAAAGCTTTGAAGTGGGGGAGGTGCATTTTATGCATCTTTATCTCTATTCACATTATTAGAAAACTTATTCCCATCACTTTGGTAATAAAATTATTGATGACCATCCCGTATTCACATAAAACATTTATTAAACCCCTTTAGAAAATTTCCTCCATTCTTCTTTCCCGCACTTAGAGAATAAAAAGCTCATCTTCTTCTCTCTATGGTTTTTAGATTTCCTTTTGAACACCATCTTCTTTTTCTTGTCAAAATCATGAGATTGATACATAACTCAAACTCCTATTTCAACCTTGATTGAAAAAAACACAATATATTTGTAGCTATAAAAGTTTATAATGGTGAATTCCCTTATGAGAACTAGCTTTAATCCACTAAAGAATCGATCAACCTTACTTTTAGGTTAGATGATAATACCAGAAGTGTACCTCACAAGTCTTGTAAAATTATCGTTATAGTTACCAATAGATTCATCATATATTTTATTTGACTTGAGAAAATTTTTATACATCTTTATATGAATAAAATTAGGAAGGTAATTTTTTTAAAAAAAAAGTTCTTAAAATCATCCAAATATATGAATTCAATTTCATTTTTTTCCTCGTATTGTTTATAAGAGTCCACCACTGGTCTGTTTCTCTTTCTAACATATAAACAAAAATATTGACTTAATCATGTAACAAACACTAAAGAAAAGAGAATATATTTTTAGTGGTGATGATACATTGTTAAATAACTAGTGGATTAGAAGACCCACTGAAAGAATGAGGATGTTTCCTCATGAAGGGAAAAACAAACTGTTTTTCCCTTCTTTTATCCTTTGGAATTCCAACATGATTCATATAATGAAAAAATTTTGTGAGAAGAGAAATAAGGTTATCATTATATATTTTATATCATTTTTATAATCAATTTAAAAATAATTTCATTTCCCATCACACTCAACATTAACGCAGTTCCTTCAGGTTCCATCCATCAACTAAAACCAAAAATCATAGAGTAAGAATCAATAATCATAATGGTGAACCAAATAATCATAGAATTACTTATAAGATGTATAAATTATGAGACTTTATTTAATATATGAAACCTTAGGTTTATACAATGTTAATAATAGAGAACATCTATTTAAATCTATCCTGATGGTTCTTGAATAGTTTGTGAATTTCCAAAGCATATCCCCTAGGATTGTCAAACTAGATGTGAAACAAAGCCCATTATCATGCAATGGTTCCCATTAGAGTCTAGATCAATATGGTGTTTTTAGGGTTGTTAACCCTATATAAATCTATTACATACACATGTCCACTTATATTATCTAGACATGGATGTATTTCTTAGAAACCACTCGCTCCATCCTTTTCCAAAATTCCAAGACATTTTTCGATAATATGATACATCCTTAGGCTTATCCTTAGAGACATGTCCTTAGGGATTTCACTAAGTTATTCATAATCATAGTTTACAAAGGTTTAATACACCTATCTCTAATACCAACTATTGTAAAATTTTCTTCTCATACATAGACATTACCATTATTTTTTGGAAATACAGAATACAATATATAAATAGAAATCCAATGACCATATTAGTTTAGTACCTTTGGAAACATGAAAGAAAAAAAAAATAGAACATAATTGATGTAAATTATCTCGCATTAGGTTCTACATGACTATAAACCACCCTATATACATCATAAACATTACATATATTCATAACCCAGGGAAATGAAACATAAGAAATAGTGAGATCATATGCTCAGTAAGGGTAAACAAGGGATATATGTAAGCATAATCATGAGTATAAGACTATGAGAATACTATCACAAAATCAGAAGATCATACCATACATATAAATGATAATAATAAAGAATCACGGAATACATATTTTCAGTTAACAAGACATGAATCATAAGGTAATCAAGAGTACAATCTATGAAAGCATAGCATAGGAATGAGACATGGAAATGTGGAGAAAACTATGCATATGAAATGATTTCCATAGTTATAATGGATTAATTCCAAGGCCATCATAGTTTAATGGGTTCACTCCCCAACCAATCATGGTAGTCATGGTTCACTCCCATGACCATCTGAGTTGTCTGGGTTCACTCCCAAGACCATCTTAGTGGAAAATGCCTTTACTAAAATGAGTTTACTCCTCATTCCAACCATGTCTATCTCACGAGATATAAATATTTTCCAAATTCATTGGAATGATATATAGGTCTCACACTACACATAATGAAATCATATAGATGTGTGTCACGAGATTATAAAAATTCATCATTTAATAACCCACAAAACAAAATGGGTATCATAAACATGTTATCATATCATAACCTATGGAAAAGTGATAGGTTTAATAATGATTTCATCAATGAATAACCTATGGAAAAAGTGGATTTCATAAGAATATAAATTTTGGAAGAGAAATAGGTGTCATAGAAATCATGCCCTCATAACATTAACCATTCAATGAAAGAATATGAACAGTACCCTTAGATAATATCCTTAGAAAGGAATGAGTAACTCAAACAGATTTCATCTTAGATAGAATTTTTTTTGAAATAACTTTTAAAAACAATTCTTGAGGAAAATATCATATATTCATTAAATGATTATTTTTAAAACACAAAATATTTTTAAAATACACTTCTTTGAAAATAACATTGAATAATTTAAAAAGGGGATTTGAAAACCATTTTAAATACTTTTAAAAAATTGAAATAATTTTTAAAATGCCATTTCCGATAAAATTAGCTTAAAATATAATTTTAAAAAATTTAAAAACATTTTCGAAAACATACTTTTCGAATAAAACAAATTTTCAACCGAAGAGAGGAATAAGTTCAGATTTTATTAAAAACACTTTATTAGTTATATTATGTAACAAATAAAGGAAAATGGTACCAATACATGAAAACATCATGAACAATCAGAGGATAATAAAAATCATGATAAATCTTGAGATATGGATCATAATATTTTATCAATGAAATCATAATCATAAAAAATCCAAATAAATAATGAGAATGAAATTGTAACCTCTTGCCACTTTGGTAACATTGAATCAAAATCCACATGAGAGAAAAACATTACATGGAGATTAAAATATAATGGAAATAATTATATTCATGATATAACATGTTGATGTTTAGTATATACACCTCCCAAAAGAATATATGTTCATAACAAATCATGTGTCTTAATGATGGAAAACTGAGACAAAATTACCTTACCGATTTGTTAAATTTTAGACCGTAAAACCCCATTACATAGAAATCATAAAATGGATATTTAAATAAAAATAAATTTAATTATATGAATCATACAATACATTATTTTTCATAATTTACACAACATAAAATAAATTAGTGGTGATGAAGGAATACGTCTTATAGAAATAAAAGTGAGACTTGAAATACCCTTACAACTTGAGTAACTTTTGAATCGTAAGATCCATGAAATAATAACATTAATTGAAAATTTTAATAACATTAAATAAAGTTAATTAATGTTATAACATGTTATAGGGTATTATTTACACCACACAATAAAAATATTTGGTGAATATAGCATATATCAAAAAAAAACTAGACAAGAAAACCCTTACCTTAAGTATTGAATTTCTTTGTACTCATTAAAACATCCAGTATAATAAATATATGTTTATTATAAATCCCAAAAGGCAATATTTTTATATCTAATACCATGTATTATTTTATAATGACTTTATATTACCGATTTATTTACAATTTCATTTTGAAGTTACATTTTAGGTAATGAAGTCTTTGTTTTTTACATGTGTTTTGATTTGTTATTTTTTGGTACTCTTACTTATATCATGATTTAATAATTTCATGAACTACAATAGTGATATATATATCATATATATTCAGTGTATATTTATTTATAATGATCTATAATGGTTATAAAAATGAAATGAAATACACTATTCCTCGAGACTGTAGGACATACATACACATGAATGTTATTTCAATTTCCTTGTTGTATTGAAAGAAAGTAGAGAAGTAAATGATATATATATATTATCATTAAAGTATAATTATTATATGATATATATCACATATTTATATTAAAACCATCATTAATACATTTCTTGTAAAGTGTGAACAAGTCACATCACTTTGAGGAGGAGGTAGTCCACATGTCCACAAATGAAGTTATCGTATTCCCATAGAATCGAAAACATGAAGTTATGTGTTATATAATTATTAAATAAAATTTAATAAATCATATAAATAATATATATCATATAAAAACCATATTTTCATCATTATCTCAAACCTTTAGAGGTGATAAGGGAAGAACCAATAACATAGGTCTGTGAGGCGGTAGTCCACCGTACACATGAATGGTGATTACATATCCCATTTGATGGAATTTTGTGTATGTGTAAGCCATAAAATGAAAAAAATACATATCATTATATTTAGGATACTAATTTTATAATAAAATCATGTAATAATAATAATTTATGGGGTGGATAAATAAATAAAACTAAAGTGCTTGTTTGAAGGATGTTACCTCTTCTTTGGGTAACTCCTTTTCGTTTTCACCAAAGAGATTCCTTGGTTGGGTTTATGACAAAATTTATTCCTATAGGATAAATTTAGGAAAGTTTTTATAGTATTTAGATAGTCTTTTAATGATCCAAAGTGCTTGAGAGGTGTGAATATGTGTGGGTGGCTGAGTGCCTTTTTATAGTGTAGGAGGAGTGGCATCCTTGTAAATATGAAAAGGTAAAAAATATTGAGAGGTATACCTTAAATAATGTTCCTAAAATAATGTTTAATTTTAGATAAAATAGTCTACATGATAGAAATATTTCTATAAAATGGTTTTTTCACAAGTTTAAGGTCATTCGTATACATTAAATTTCATGTTTAACCCCTATGTAATCTTGTTTTTTTCCATAATCACATTAATTAATTTAAATTAATTTCACTGATATTTAATGTTCAAAAAATAATTCATACTTATTATAAATTAACAATTATGATTATTCCAAATATGGAATCCATTTTTCAAATTATAATCACATAAGTGGAAGAAATTAATTTAAAATTAATCTTATAGATGTGTCGTGAAAGCAAGTTTTTAAAGAGGAAATGTTTAAAATTTTGAAATGTTTTTATATCCAATTTCAATGTGTAATTGGTTAATATGAAATAAATTGGATTAAAGTTTTTCTAATATATCAATTATAATTTAAAACTAAATTAAAATATAATTTCACTAGATAAAATAATTAGATGAAAAAATGGTTTTAAATTAAAACTTCGTATTTTTCACTATTCTTCCAAAAATGAAATATTTTAAAAACATACCAAAACTTCACCCTAATCTTATTTTGAAATTATTAATTCATAAATGAATTTTATTTTTTGAAATTAAATTTATAAAAGGGTCTATTTTTAATTTTATTATTGTTCAAAGATAAGGGTATGAAGTTTCCCCCATAAAAAATGGGATGGATAAGGTTATAAACATTCCCCCATCAAAATGGTTCACCAAGTGATGGATTAGTGAATGGATTACTCACTAAATGTGTGGCGTCTAGGACATGTGTACCAATAGAGGCCCATATAGGGTGTGAGATAAATCTAAATAGGACACCACCAACGATATATATAACATCTAGTCTGCATAATATAAACTAAAATATTGCATAGCCATTCATATATAAAATTAAATTAGTATAATAATGTAAATACCCAACTAATTTCTTCATCCATAGGTGGTTTCTGAACATGTAATCATTTCATTAATTAATTATGTTCTAGATTATAAAATAAGTCACATGAGGTACAACCATCACTAACATCATTTCATGCTAATAATTATTATAGATGATCCAAGATTCAAAAAGGTATCCATGATGATGATAATAATAAAGAATATCCAAGGTAATAACTAGGTAATCCTTGAACTCAAGGATCAAGACAACTCAGTTAATAATCTGTAGCCAAGATAAAGGGATAAGAGTTTAATCCATGGGCCATCTACCAAGGAATTCCACAATAATATGATTCTAATCGATTCCAAGTAATTTATTCAAAGTAAAATGGGATAAGCAATGAATTTCCCCAATGGGTGTATCCATGGTTCCAATCATCTATAAATGTCATATTGGATCCAAGGAGTGTAACCAAGAAATCATATAATGACAATGGAGAGATCCTATGGTTTCATACCAGGAATCCACTAGTAGACAAGGATCAGGTTCTAAGGTGGGCATCAACCTCATCAAATAACATACATGAATCAGAATGGAGCCCACAAGTTCTCAAGGAATTCCCTTAGGAATCCAAGTCTTATTCAACTGTGAACACTTTTATAAAGATATTAGGACCCATATGTAATAAGCACAATATACTTGATTCATTAATTTATTAAATCCAAGTAATACTCATTCCATTTAATAATTCAAAGGGATCATTACATACATTTCATTAGCATGACAAGTTTAAAGGAAATGGAAAATTTTAGTTCTTTAATTAAATAATCATAAGTTTGGTTCACCCTACTCCCTAGAAAGGTGTGTTACAGGCATGAAACCAGGTCATTATATTATAAATGTCTAGGTAAAGTGATATCCATATTTATACATGAAATTAACCATTTAAATCTTCATTTAATTAACTATAACACTTAACTTAGAAGGGTCAAGTGATATCTTAACATGTAATATCCATTAAAAATTCATATATTTAATTAACCACTTACCATTATCAAGGTCAAGTCACATCTTATAGGGATGGTGGGAAAAATTACCTTAATAATCCACTAAAAGCATAATTATGGAAACAATGCACTTTTGGGAGTCGACATTTTAGTCATAACATCAAATGATGAATAAAATATATGAAACGTTTCTTATAATATGGTTCTATATATTATAAAAAACACACATAAATTTAATAGTCCATTCTTGGTGAAATCGATGAGCACACACAATAATTTATAAAATGATGAAACTTAAAGGATGAGCTATAAAACACCTACCTTAGGATCATAAAAATCTCCTTATCTAGTGTCAACCTTTAGTATGGTCTGGATAGGAAGAGATCTTAAGAACAGATCAGCACCCTAAAAAATGGCATATTATCCTGCATCTAAATAGCATCTTCAGCGAGAAGATGAATGAAAAACAACTACAAAGGAATCAATATCTTACTAATACAAATCCAACATGAATAACGAGAATAAAATCAATCTTTGAATTGAAAATTGGGATCAAAACATATGAAATATGTATTTGGAAGCTCAAAGAGGGAGAAAAGAAAGTGTTGTCGACTATAATGAGCCAAGGGAGAAGAAATAAAGATTAAAAAATTCATTAAGGGAAAATTTGTAATTTTCCAAAAATTTATGGTTTTCATGGTTTTGATGCACGTTTAGCCAAATAATGCACCAAACATGCACCTCCAACTACTTATGGAGGTAGATATCATGATTAGGCCACATGGTTAGGGATACCATGCACCAATCAAGCAAATGATCTTTTCTAAAAACTAATGACATTTCACACGGGCATGTGGCCCCTAGAACATGGTTTAGAAAAAACATGCACCCTTCTCTCTTTTCTATACAAACCTGCACAGTTCGTAAATACCATGTGTGTTGGGTCACATGGTGTATATAGCCATGTGGCCTAGTGATTTTCTTCACTGGTCGGGGTTCTTTATTCCGAACAATCCACAGACACCCTCGAAACCAATGTGAACTCATTAGGCATGTATATTATGTACAAAATAAATAATTAGAAATTTTTTAAAAGGATCTATACCTAAGATAATTACTAGGTTCTAACAGTATTACCCCATAAAAGAAATCATCCACGAGTTCATGTTCCATGGGTGGTGAAACACTTTATGAGAACAACTCTCGTCCTTGGAAAAATACATCAGCCTCCCACTCCTTTGTCTCGTCCTGCACATGGTTGTGCTTCCATAACACTCATACTAATGGGACAGACCTACCTTGGAGAGACATCATGCCCGAGTTGATGATAAATATATGATACTCCTAAAATGAATCATTTTTATCTAAATCAAGATCCATGATATCAATTTTATGAGAAGGGTCGGCATGATAATGATGAAGATGTGAAATGTGGAAGACATCATGCATGTAATGGTGCTTATAAGGTAATAGAAATTAATAGGATACCATAATAAAACTCTATATAATCTCTAATAACCCTACATAATGAGGTGATATCTTCCCTTGCCTTTGAATCTATATATTCAATTTTCTGGGTGATACCCATTGGAAAACATGATCCTTGAACTTAAACCCTAGAGGCCACTGACGATGATCGAAATATGATTTATATCTAGACTGAGAAGTAAAAATATGATTCCTAATTATCTAAACCTTCTTTGAAGTCTCCTACATGATATGAGGACCTAGTTGGAATGCCTCTCTTGCCTCTATCCAGTACAGGGGTGAAAACATGACATACCATACAAGGCCACAAAGGGTATATCTGAATCATTAATTGAAAGCAATTATTTTAAGAGAACTCAATGATAGGGATATACATTTCTCAAGAACCACTAAAATCAAGGAATTTTTTTTAATCATGTCTTCTAAAATAGTGATCATTCATTTTGACTAACCATCAGTCTGATAGTGAAAATATGTGGTCACAAGCACTTATGTACCCATAGATTTCTGTAACCCCTTCTATAATTATGACATGAAGAAAGAATCCTTATCTATAATGGTAGTACGAGGGACCCCATGTAGTCATATGATCTCTTGGACATACATTCTACCTAGATCATCAACTGAGAAAGTCTCCTTAATAAAAGTAAGTGGGCTACTTTCGTCAGTCTTTCAATGAAAACACCAATTGTGTTACTACCCCAAGGTGACCTCAGTATGCCGACTATAAATCCCCTAGAAATATCTTCCCATTTTCAGTATAGGATTAGATGCAGCTATATGAGGACTGTAGATATCTTGTGCTTCAACTTCACTTTCTAACAAGTGGAACACCTAGTGATAAAGCCTGCTATCTAACATTTCATCCCAGACTACCTATAATGGCATCACATATATGGATACATATTGGATATTAATTGCTGAAATTTCCACTGAGAAGCCTAGGATTATTACCTCAGTTCCTCTATAATATCTTTATAATTAAGATACATCCATGTACACATTGGTTTTCATCTGGGCTAATATACTAATATAGAGGACGGTCATCTCTAGAAATTCTCCAATGGAGAACCAAGCCTTTATAATCTGAAAATTACATTCTCTTCACCTTCTCATGGAAAGGAGAGGTAACTCTAAGGGCTCAAAGAGAAGACTAATCATGAGTATAATGAAACTCCAGATGTAGCTTAGAAAAGAGGGCCACTAATTTACATTCATCACAACCTTTTTATATGGCCTATAAATAAGTTTTTTGACTCAGTGCATCCACTACCGCATTGCCTTTTCCCAAGTGTATAAGAAAGATCAAAATCAAAAGACTAAAGATATTTGAACCATCTCCAATATATAAAGATCAATTATAGATATGTAAAGATATATTTTATGATCTTATTGTCCATATTCAACACAAATTTCTCATGCATAAGATATTCCCTCTAGGAACATAAGTAATGGACAACCATTTTTTGCTCAAGGTTGTGTGTCAGATAGTTTCTCTCATGAGGCCTCAAATTTTGAGATCTGTATGCAATGAATTCAACATTCTACATCGACACTATACATATTTTTGTGATATATGCATCCCAAAACACTATATAGCCTCTTCTAGGATTTGGAAGAATCAGAATAGGTGTTGGGACAAGCCTTCATTTCAACTCCTAAAAGGCTTTCTAACATGCTTCTAGCCATGGGAAATTAACATCCTTCCTTGTATGGCCAATAATAGGTGAATAAAATCATGATAAGTATTTTTTGAAATTACATTTATATTCATCAATTCCAAATAAACTTCATATATAAAACACATTCTTGGGATGCCTCCAGGAAACCACGACAGTAACCATCTCTAGGGTAGTAGATACTCATGATTCTAAATTAATTTGACCCAATAAATGAACATTTTCAATCTAGAAGTGGCACTTAGATAAATTGACTTAAACCTAGTGCTCTATTAGTGTATTCATGATATCTAAAGATTCTTATCATAGTCTCTAAGTGTGTGAGAATACAATAATATTTCATCCACAAAGACTATAAAGAAAAAATCTGGATATGGGTGAAATAAACTATTCATGAAATACATGAAAATGTAAGCTGTTTTCGTAAGAATGAATTAAATAAAAAGATACTCATAAAAACCATAACCTTTATAAGAATATGTCTCAGATATGTACGATGGATTGAATCACACATGACAATAGCTTGATCTCAGGATGATCTTTAAAAAACCCTAGCTCCCCAAATCTGGTCAAAGAGATCATCTATTTGAGGTAGTGGATACTAGTTCTTGACTGTAAGCTAGTTGAACCATCTGTGATCCATGAATAAATTAAGGTTCCCATATTCCTTTTATATAAAAAATGTAGGTGAATTCTGAGAGGAAGTGATAGGACTCATAATACATTTGGCCTCTAAATCCAAAAAACTAGCAATTTATCTCCTTGTGCTTTGTATGTGTTATCCTGTATAAGGGAATGGACACTATAGTTTCTCCTGGAGCAAGATCAATTATAAATTCTATATCTCTATTAGGTGGAAAGCCAAAACAATCATCAAGAAAGATGTTCCTGAAATGATCTAATATCGGAGGGAACTCAACCTAATGTAAACCCTGATCCTCCATGAATATGATATAAGTATGGTTGGCCACTCCACCTAGACCATGATTCTCTTGTCCAGCTCTACCAGCCTAGACATTCCACTCACCATTTTTTAGATAACTTCCAAATTATGGTGATGTTAACAATACCCTGTGGTGATATTAGTCTAAAAAGGAATGATATAGGACATATCAATCCATCCCAATAATGAAATTGAACCCTGACACCTTATGAACAAAGAGGCCCAATAAGAAAAGGGAAACTGCCTGGCTCAAGGGGATATTCCACACATTGGTGTATTCCCTCTGACCAAACTCTTAACAGTGTATCTAGGGCTGTTACACCACAATAATACTTAATTTATATCTGAATACTATCCATGATATATAATAATATGAAGGAGTGTATAACACTTATATAAAATATGGCATATACAATAGTGGGGGATACTAGAATAGTACATCATACTATCGATGATTATATACTCTGATCCTCAGGTATCAGTTATAAAGAATTGATGTAAATGGATCTGTGGCTCTGTGCTGCAACTGGACTACCTTGAGTATGAACAATCTTTTAATGCTCTTGATTTGGGGTCTGGAAACCACAGCCACAATCTCCTCCCCAACATGTCATGCTGATGCCACTTCAACTCCATGAATGATACTGTGTAAAATAACCATCCCCTGAAGGTGGAGATGGTATAAATCTTATTCCAATGGTAGAAGATGGAACGGTTTGATATTATATCTACAAATGCTCCAAATGATGACAATCACAAAACTCCATCGGGTCACTACCACATTGAGACTTTAGATGCCACTTCCATCCACATTTATGGCATACAATAGAGCTTCTAGTGCAGTTACTCTGAACACTTCTATTCTGGAATATAACCTTAAAAGAACATTTTATACTACTAGAAGAATGGATGAAATGACTCAACACTTATCTTCTATGCCCGGTACTATCACATTCCCTTAGGCAGAACTCATTAGTATGAGCATGATTGATGAGATCAAAGAAAGTAAGTAGGGAAAAACACTCTCCAGAGTATGAATGGAATACTATATCCCATTATCAAAATGTTTAACACAAGAGGTCTCATCACCATCTAGAAGTGATGAAAGGCACTAGAACTCCATGAAACATGATGAATACTACCTGAATGACATAGAAACCTACTCTAGATTCATGAATTATATTCCTTGGTTAGCTATCAGTGTAAGAGGAAATAAGTTATCATAGAAAGTAGTTTGGAAATTATCCCATACCATTCCTTGATGGTGACCATCCTAGGTAATCACATCGCACTAGCGCTTAGATGAATCACACAACATATATGTACAAAGATTGACCATATTATATGGAGGCATCTATAGATGATAAAAGGTAGATAGAGTTGCCTCTATATAAGACTTCATATCTTGTGGACCTCCATCCCCTAATAATGTGAGAGGATGATGCTGCTAGAACTCACGTTTCAGATCATCTATCATAGGTGAAGATCATTGATCATCCTACATGGACTGCATCATATGTATAAAACTCTCACAAAGCTGATAATTAGTTCCCAAATCAATTATAATATGAAGTACCTAAAATCGATCTTCTTGTAGTAAGACTAGTGGCTCAGGGACCACTATATCTAGATAATATTCATCACCACCCTCCTAATGCACAACACAAGGATTTATTGGTGGAATCAGTTTACAAATTCCATGAAAATTCCTGAAAAAAATTAGAAGTAGATAGACACACTAGAGGAAGAAGAAAGTAGAATGAAGGTCTCACTACCTAAGGTATACTACCCTAACTACTTTCTTAGAGGGACATTTATTGGTAAGTTTTCTACTTTAAACCATATGGGTTCAAAAAATAAAGGGTCAATTAGACTTTTCCTATTCATTAACTGGAAAATTTTATTTTTAAGTTAGATTCCACATTTTTATGTTTCATTTTCTTATAAAAATGTATGAAATTATGATTAAAATGAATTTTCATTCCTTGTAAATCTGGGCCCATACACCTTATCACTGATATAAACACCTATTTGATCTCAATTTATCCCCATCTATATTTGGTCTTAGAATAAAACAAGTTATATATAATGGATTGAATCAATAAACTACCCATTACAACATATGAGGACTCGTACACCTCATGAATTAAAATAGCAAATAACTCAATCATATCCAAAGATAAGAAAATGCATATATATAACTACCATAAAATTACTGAACAATCATAGGAAAAACAAGAAATTAAAGTAGTGAAATTAACCTATATAGCATGGAAAATGTATAGAATGTGAATTCTAGGTGCCTACAATGATGCATGTAACAATTATCTATTCCCTCATGTCATTGGAACAAGGATGAAATGAAATCCTCAATTATAATAATAATAATAAAACCCAACACATAAAATGTGCATCACCCAATGGTGAAATGGTTATAACTATCATAGGAAAAAATTTAACAACAATTATTATTCAGTAAAATGAACATTTACACTGAACATATGTTAGGTATGCCCCAAAATGGATTATATCTATGTTTCAAAGCAAAAATAATATCCTATCTATTTTATTTAAATAGTAAAACATAGAGGAACTAATCCGATATAAATTTATGATTTCATGGACCAAGGTAACAATGGCCTCCCATACTAGCTGTGAGATAAAACTCAGTATTCCACCACCAATAGCATCTATAACATCCATTACTTGTAATATAAACTGAAACATTTTGGATGCATGGATATACAAAAGTAAATTGGTACAGTTTTATAAATACCCAAGTACTTGCTTTAGCATCATCTAGTGTCAGGACATGTAATCATTTCATTAATTAATTACATTCTAGTTTATATAATAATTCACATGAGGTTCATGATGCACTACTATGATAGGGTGTGATTTTTTTAAATTTATAATGTTGTACAGAGGCTGACCAGGTCATCTCACTTGAAGAGCATCACAGTCGACTCAATCACTAATTATAGTTCACCTATTCTAATTATTATTATTTTTTATTATTGATGAAAATATCAGTTTTGGGGGTTTGAGAAAACATGAAATTAAAATAATTCAATGAAAAATTTAGATCTAAATGTAGATACATACAAATTGAAATTATGGAAGAGAGCACTTGTTCCTAGGGTTAGATAACCTGAGTTCATCTATTATTTATTTTTTATTTAAATTAAATTTAATAATTCACATGTCGAAACCCCATTAATGAATTATCAAAATGAATTTAAACAAAAAATAAATAATTAGTGAACTTGTATTATCCAACACAAGGACCAAGACATTTTTTCTATAATTTCATTTTATTTTCATCTATATTTAGATTTAAATTCCACATTTCATTATTGTAATTTCATGTTTGCACAACCCCCCAAAAGTAATATTTTCATAAATAATATATAAAAAAATTTAGAATTGGTGAACTAGAATCAATTATTGAACCAATTATGATGCTCATTAAGTGATATGATGTTAGTAAGTGTTTGTGTAACATTATGAAATTAAAATTACTTTTTTCCATTCTCTACGATAGGCGTGTATCAAAACTAGAACTATTTCTAAGGATCTAAACAGTTATTTTGATCAATTTTTCCAAATTAACGTTTTTTATATATTTTACTTAGTTTTTTTAAAAAACAATCTAAAAAATACTCTTTCTTTGATGTATTAAAATTACAATTATTATGCATGGGTATATTACTCACCAGTGAAACAATAGACACAAAATAAATAATAACAAGAAGATCATAATATAGATCAGTTGAAACAACTTAGATAAAGTATGTAACAATTGATGAAAAAACTGAAAGAGAATTTGAATATGTTAATTCATTAGTGGAGAAACCTGACCCTGAGTTGGAGTAAGAACCTGAGGAAGTAGAGAAAAAAATTTCACCACTAATCGTTGAAATTGAATAACATGAGAAGGTAAAGGTGGAGGTACCAAAAGATTCATTAAACCTTGCACATCCATTTCTAGAGGAGATATATGAAATAAAATTTATGCTGATTTAGAAGAGAGATATCATGTAAATTTGATAAATTTTTGATCAGTTGGGATGAAATTAAAACAATAAAAGATATCATTATCCCTTATAAAGAAGAATAATCAGTACCACTACAACTCTATATAGACTTGGGAAAATAAAAACCCACCAAAGTGGAGGAATTCGAAGAAATACCGGAGGAACCTGACTGCCTTCCTCCATCCAGTGAATATCAACTCTATAAGTCACCTTTAATTATAGATTTTGTTAAAGTAGAACCCAATATGGGATATGATACATTCTTGAACTCAAAATCATTTAATTTTGTTGAAAATAATTTGAGTATCAATCCTAGTAGTGTTTAATTTTCTAATTTATAAAACATGTATTACGCCCCAGAGGATAATGATGAAAAAGAAGACACAACTGTTAAGGAACACTTGGAGATCCTAGAAGACATTGAACATTTACTGGAAGGAGTACATGAAGACACCAAAATAGATTTTACTAAAGAACAAGATAAACAAGATACCTATATTAAATGGAAATATTTTGAAATTAATAATTCAAAAAATAAATTTTGATTCTCCCTTTGATTATTATTTTCCTAGAAAAAATATAGAGCAACCACTGGATTATAAAGAAGTCGTTTCAAATTTAGCAGTGAAGGAGGAGGAGGTTCCAAATATCATCCTGCCTCTCCATGAAATATGTACCACAATGTAAAGGGGGAATATCTAGTGTACTCTATACCTGAAATTCTCTTAAAACATAACAAGGAAATTGATGATGGGATAATCCACATGTGGTGGTTCACATCTAAGAAAATCCACCCACCATCATATTATGGATAATATCTCGTAATTTCCTCTAGAGGCAGTAAAAATTTTGGACCCACTTGAGGGATCCTACCAATATTTATCCTTATATGATTTCTAGTAATAAAATTTCAAATTCATTCTTTGTAATTAGTATAACATGAATCCAAATCCCTCTAATATTATTTAAAATAAATAACATGATCCTTGTGCTTCCTTGAGTAATTTTATTTTGTAGGAACCTAATGAAACAAGGAAAACCCCAAACGTTTGAGGATGAAGACTAATATTTATTTCAAAATGGATTTATTTTTTAGGGATTATTTTTTAAACACCCTATTTTTCTTGCAGAGAATATGTTTTATGCATTGAATAGGAAAATTCATTCCCATTCTTGAATTATTTCCTTACTTGACTTATCTTGGAGACATTAGTTTTTTTAGAGTCCTATGATTCAATGTTTTACATTTCAATGTTGATGAGATTGAATTAGTAAAATGGAAATTTAAATGGTTAAAGTGAAGAATGGATATTAAAATGAGGACTCATGGTTTAAGAAAATTGATTAATTCATGTAAATGAAATTTCAACAACATTTTTAATGCTTTGAATTTCTAAAATTCATGTGAATTTATTTATTATTATTAATCATTCCTTGAGTGATTTTCCAATGTTATAATTTCTATTCTTGAGAGGATTTCTAATCCAATTAATTCCTATTTACACTTGAGCATATTTCTTGAGTGATCTTGGGAAATGTCAACGAATAAAACGTGAATTTGAAGTTCTAAAATCTATGAATATACAAAAACATAAACAAAATGATTATGACAAATATTGATAAACCACTTATACTTAAATTTACACCTTTAAATCAATCCCTTTTTATCTTATAGAGACCATATTTGACCTTTACATGGATGAGCCATTTTTCAATCAATTTTAACCATTCCTACCATACTCTTAGTAAATGAATGATATTTTAAAGTGGATGTGTGGGGGTGAATGGTGTAATGGTGGAAGGGATGAAATAAATTGCAAAGAAAATATGTGGGGGTGATATTATGGGATTAAAAAAAGGTTTATTCAATTTACATAATGTTTTTCCTTTATAAAAAATGAAAAAAAGGAATGAGTTGTGACTTTAATGAATCAAAAATCACAATTACTGGACCAATTATTTTTATCATATGTGATTCGGTGGTTGATGTGAGGTTTATTCTATTCATAGATTTAGAAAAAGAAAAAAAAATACATAAAAAAAGAAAAAAAATTATATAAAAATTCAAGATGGTGCACATCATTCATTCTACATTCATTATTCATGACATTTGATATGTGTTTTGGGTAAATAGGAGTTGAAACAATGAAGCAGATAATTTCATTACACTTTTATTTTTTATACAATTAATTTTTATTAAGAGATTAACTTCCACCTTGAGCCTTTATTTTCAAACATCAATTCCTACCAACCTTAAGCCTCAGAGTCATTTGAAGCTTTAATTAAATCCAACATGATTTTATGTACCTTTATTTCTTTACAAAGTGGATAATTAAGTTACTTTATAAGAATATGGATAAGGATCATGTTATCACGATATGAAAATAAATATAGTCGAATTGTATCATGAGTGATGATAGAAATGAATCAAAAGTGGGGTAAATCATGACCTGATGTGTTTGATAATAATTAAATGAAGAGCTTGAATGAATGAAAAAAGAATCTACCTAATTTTCAAAGGGGAAAAGTAATATACATGTATTGGTTGCTTATTTTAAAAATGAGAAATTTAATTTATATTTTATGTGGAATTGGAAAATTTTATTTTGAATTGATAATTTTTTGATTTTATTTCTTTGGAATTTGAATATTGGTAACATTTATACTCTCTGAATTCCATGTTGGGATTTTATACTTATGTAAAAGAGTGGATTACGTGTGGGGGAATTGATAGAGATAATATTTTTTATATGTATTTAAATTATTTAAAACCCATAAATTTATTAGTTTAAGATTATTTGAATAAATTTTGGATTTATGGTGTCTTTTGGACTAAAATGTAAAAATTACTTAATTTTGTAATTTTAGAAAATTTTAATCATTTTTTTATTTTGGGTGTAAATTTTAAAATATTTTTCCAATTTGAGTGATAGTTATTTTGGGATTCCATGAATTATTGTCTCAAAATTTTTAGTTTTGACCAAGATCCTATTTGAACAACTGGAGGCACAAAAAAATCAATCAAATTGAAAAATTGTTCAGGAATGCATGGTGGACCCCACCTCCAAAAATGAGGCATAAATCCTGATGTAAACATAAAATTGAGGTGACTGAAGTTATATTTTAAATAGGACGCATATCTATAGTTCTAAATTAAATTTTAAGGAGTTATACACTCATTAAAGTGTCCATTGTATGATCAAGATTGATGAATGATTCATGAATCATTCTGATAGAATAAAAATCTTGGAGTTATTAGGATATAATATCTACTACACATTGATGATGGATCTTCCATTTGTATGTCAAAAAAACAACAAAATTGGGAAAAAATTTATAAAAGACCAAGTTTTCTAATTTGAAAAGAATGAGTGGGTTTTATGAACAAAACTATTAAAGATTGATTCTGGATCAGAAATTTCAACTAATGATGACCCATTATGCCCCAGATCACATTAAAGATCATTATGTCACCTTGAAGTCTCTTTTATGCATATAAATCATAGGATAATAGTGGATTAAACAGAATATTTATTGGAGTGGGAGTCTTAGATGAAAGACATTCATTAGGATTTTTTATTTTCATTTCTTTTTTATTTTTCTTTTCTTTTCCTAGGTAACAAAATCATTTTTTTCTATTAATGTGTTACCCTTTCTGATTCCTTCCCTTTTTATCTTCTAACAGTAATTTATTTCTATCTTACCTATTTAGTCGCGATGTATTTTTTATTTACAATAGAAAGTGACTGACCTGAGTCTTGGACCTAGGAGAGGTTGCGTAATGTTATTTATTATTATTCTTTAATTAAACATGTTTTTAATATGTTTGTGGTGGATCCAAGAATATTTCACTGGTGTGGTGGTCATCCACCACGAAACTATTTAAAAAACTATTTATTTTTTGATGCATTATTTTTTCCCTCCCATATGTCAATAAATCAATTCGTACAATGAATTTTGGGTTTCCTAAAGGGAAGAAATGACATACAATGGGGTGAGTCTTTTCGAAATATCATTCTCATTTGAGGTGTTATCCTATTTGACTATTGGAGGAGGTGTGGTTTGGTAAGCCAAAGGAATGAAAAAATCACACACTCAATAATTCAAAGTAAAGTAATTCATTAATGATATTTCTCCAAATGAATTATCAAATTTAATTTAGAAAAAAAATAAATAATGAATAAACCCTCATTATCAGACACTTGACCAAGAACTTTCTTCAGTAATTTTATTGTGTCTACATCTACATTTAGATTTCAATTATTCATTGCATTATATTCATTTCATATTTTCTCAAAAAGACAAAACCATTATTTTCAATAAATAATAAAAACTAAAAGCAATTAAATTATATGAATTAGAATTTAGTGACTGAACCAACTATGAAACTACTTTAGCGAGACAACCTCGATCAGTCTTGGTGCTGCATTATGAAAATTACCATTAATGTGTTCTGGAACATAATGGGTCATCAATGGTTGAAATTGAGGTTCCATAATCTAACTTTACAAATACTGCATGTATAACCCACTCATTTTTTCTGAATTACTTAATTTGTTCATCTATAAAGTTGTTAAATATTTTTTTTCATTGTAACTACAAATTTCAACTCCATGCTCGATGTGTATAAGAAGTTATATCCCAATTACTCTAAGATTTTGATTCTTTTTGAAATCTTTCATAATCTTTCATCAATGTTGAGCATTCAATCAACCCCTTAATGAGTGAATAACTCGTTAAAATATAATTTATAAACTCAAATATGCTTCTTCTTTTAGATAAACCTTTAATCACCACAATTGGAGGTGTGCAACGCAATTTAGGCATCATTTCCATAGTTGGGGTTCACCCTGTCTACACGAAAACATTTTCAATGTGATTGAGTTTGGGGACTATAGTTGTTCAAATCATCTCTTGGTCCAAAATAAGAATTTGGAGATAATAAATCAAGGGATCCTATAAAAAATAAATCCCTAAAATATGATAATATTTTAAAAGTTATTCCAAAAATAAAAATGTGATTAAAATCTTTTAAAATTCCAGAATTAATAAATTTTCATATTTTAGTCCAAAAAACACAATAAATATAAAATTGTTTCAAATAAGACTAAAATGATAATTTTATAGGGTTTAAGTAATTGAAATACATACAAAAAAGTAAGTTATTATCTCAACTAGTATAATCAGTGCTGACATCATGCCATTATAATAATGATGATAAAGGATCCAATATATGATAAGGAATCCATGATGATGATAAAAATGAAGAATATCAAAGGTAATAAACAAGGAATCCATCACTTCATGGGTAGAGTCAACTCAGGTAATAAAATATATTATGGATAAAGTTATAAGAGTGTAATCCTAGAGGAATCACTCAATGAATCCCATAATAATATGATTCCAACTGATTCCAAGGAAATACATGCTATGTAATGACTAGGCCCAATGGGTGTATCCATGAAGCCTCTTTTCCATATCCATCATGATGTATCAAAGGAGTGTATCCACGGAATCATATTACGATAATGGAGGGATTATACAATGTCATACCAAGAATCCTCAATAGACAACGGTTAGGTTCCAAGGCAGGTATCAACCTTAGAAACCCGAATCCCTGAATCCAAATAGCATCCATGAGTGATAAAGGCATTATCTCAGGAATCCAATGCTAGATCATTTTTACCACATCTATTATTATTTTATGGTCTATATGAAATAGACACCATATAATTGACTAATTAATTAATTAATATGGACCATGTAATACTCATACCATTTAATAAGGCGAAGTGTTAATTCGACACCATTCATTAGTTTGAAAAGGATAAAGGACATGTAACCATTCAATTCTTTAATTACTTAATCATTAGTTTGGTTCACCTCTCTACCTTACATTAACATAGAAATGTGTTCTACAGGTGTGAAACAAGGTAATTCTATTATAAATGTCTATGCCAAGTGATATCAATATGTATACTTTCTGTTAACCATTTAAAGGTTCATTTAGTAAACTATAACACTTACCTTATATGGGTCAAGTCATATCATAACATTTAATATCCATTAACAATTTATATACATAATTCAACAATTAACTTAATCAATGTCAAGCTGCAGCTCACCCGAACGGTGGAATAAATAAACATACCAAGCTACTAAAAGAATAATTATTGAAACACCCTACTTGGGGCAGTCAAAGTTGAGGTCATAACCTCCAATGACGGTTAACATATATTAAAATGGTATTAGAATATGGATATAATTACTATAATTAAGGAACATGAATTTAATATGCCAAAAATGATGAAATCAGTGCGCACACACAACAATTTATAAAATAGCGAAACATAAGCGATGAATTATAGACCACTCACCATAGGATTGTATAAATATTATCAAATAGTATTAGCCTTTACTTTGGCCTATATTGGAAGATATATGAAGAATGTAATAATTCCCTAAAAATTGGCATATGATCCTGCATCTAAATATCATTTTCGAGGGGATTAATAACATCATATGACTAAAAGGGAATCAATATTACCAATGCACATCCAATGTGAAAAATGAGGATCAAATCAGACTTCAGATCATAGCTCGGGATTAAAAGCTACGAAAGATGGATTTAAGAGTTCAAAGAGGGAGAAGAGAATGTGTCTTCCATTATAATTATCCTAGGGAGAATAAATAAGGTTTAAAAATTTTATTAAGAGAAAAATGGTAATTTTGAACAAAATTTATGGATCACATAGTCTGGCCACACGGTATTCCAAACCATGTGCCAACCGCACACCTCCCAATACTTAATGAGGGAGCCAACGCACTTAGGTTTCATGGTTAGGGAAACCATGCACCAACCATGTGAATCACCTTTCCTAAAAACTACAGACATTTCACATGGCCCTGCAACCCCTGGTGAATGGTTATGAAAAAACGTGTACGCAACATTATCATTTTTTTAACCCAATATAGTTAGTGGATACCTTGTGGACCAGGTTTTATGGATTCTACTAACCATGTGAGCCAGTTAATTTCTCCACCGATTGGGGTTCCGAGCTACGAATAATACATATACACTCCTGAAACCTTCAATAACTCATTATAAATCTATATTAGTTCAAAAATAAATAATTAGACCAAATTTAAAAGGATCAACGCCTGAGATAAAATCAAAGTTATTGAAACTCATAAATTTAGGGAGTTCCATAGTTGTATTTATGGTTGGATGTGTAGATATGTGGAATAGAATGGGTGTTGAAGCTCCTTTCGTCACAGAATCTAAAGATCGGAAAAGGGGAATATCTGATCTCAAAGTGATTTATCCTTTGAAGAAACATCAAAAATCGACGAAGGGATGAACAAGGAGAACATTGCCCATAGGTCGCGCAAGTTCCCTCATGGTCGCGCAAGTACACTTGCACGCCACCTAGTGGTCGTGCAAGTACTTGCGCGACGCCTTATGGTCGTGCAAGTGACTTGCGCGACCTAAGTGATAACTGCTCGGTAACCGCCCGGGGTCTTCTTTTGCCTATAAATAGACCCTGTGGCCCCCCCATTCGAGAGGATTTTTTTTCCAGAAACTCGGATTGAAGCTCCCGACGCCCAAGTCTCTTCTCAAAGCTTCCAGAACACTTCTAAGGTAATTTCTTACCTAGAATAGAAGATCTAAAGGGAAGAAGGAAGGCCTAAGTGTTGAAACTTATCAAAAACTTGCGCGCCGACTTAATTCCTTCAGTATAACTTGCGCGTCCCTTCTCTGGAAGAACCTCAAGAGGATTGTAAAGGGTTTAATAAAGAGTCGCTCAAGCATTTCAATACTGGTTGAAAATCGCGCAAGTACCCCTCATGTCGTGCAAGTATACTTGCGCGACCAATACTTGCGTGCCGCGACCAATACTTGCGCGCCGCCGTAGGACTTCCGCGACTTTTAATACTTGCGCGCCCCTATCTTTTTGGGTGCCCATCTTGCCCATTTTACCCCTCTTAAGCCATTTCACCTTTCCTATTCAAGATTCAGTCTTCAAGATACTCTTCAAAGCCATTTATGGCATGATTTCTTGATTTGACATCCTTGTCTGAAAGGAATTCTGTGAAATATCTCTCAAAACCTAGTGATTTAAACATCTTTATGTCACCAAAGATTGAGAGTTCATTCATTTAACCTCATCCTTTAAGATGAGATAATCCTTAACCTGGGTCACCTTTTTTAGGAATAATCCCCAAATTATAAAAACCTTCAATCTGGGCGTCTTCCTCAGGATTAAGCCCCAAATTCTTGAAGTTCCCAATAATGGGCATCCTCCGCAGGAGTAAGCCCCAATCAAGTCCTCTAATCATGGGCATCCTCCTCAGGAATAAGCCCCAAACCTTAATCCCTAACCTGGGTCTCCTTTTCAGGAATAAGACTCAGTCATAACCTTGGGCTTCCTTTTCAGGAGTTAGCCCCAAGTCCCCTAACCTGGGTCTCCCTTTCAGGAATAAGACTCAGTCCTAACCTAGGCCTCCTTTTTAGGAGTAAGTCCCAGTCATAATCTTGGGCTTCCTTTTCAGTAGTAAGCCCCAATTCCCCTTAAATTTCTCTTAACCAGTCATAATTTACCTTTGATTTGGGTTTCCTTTTCAGGAGTAAAACCCAATCATAAGTCCCCTCCTAAATTGGGCATCCTCCTTAGGAGTAAGCCCCAAAATTAGAGTATTCAAATCTCCATGAAGCACATATAACTTTATGGACCCTGTTCATGGATTTTCTCCCTAAAAGTAAATCCTAAACCTTCATCTGTCTGGGCAGTCATCCATACATAAGCCCCAAACAAATTCTTATGATTGCATCTTTCATGGCACAATTGTCTAAATTTTACCAATACCTCTTGTTTCTCAC
Organism: Viscum album; assembly: GCA_963277665.1. Taxonomy (NCBI): domain Eukaryota; kingdom Viridiplantae; phylum Streptophyta; class Magnoliopsida; order Santalales; family Viscaceae; genus Viscum; species Viscum album. The sequence continues at coordinate 127,172,869 of OY728134.1, read as the reverse complement.
ACCGAGCATGACTCACGTGAGCTTAGAGTGTAAAAGTAATTATGAAATTCATCTTTGAGCCATCAATCATAAACATCATACTCCATTTCTCGAACTACGTGGGTTCTGATTCCTTTTCCAAAACAAAGGATACGTAGGTAGCCCATTTATGGGTTCGATCCCAACTTTGAAATAATCTATGTCCTTCTGAATGAAGATAAACTTCAAGTGCCCCACTGAGTGGCTTTAAAACCAGCCTGGTCATCAAAATGACCAAGAGACTTTTATATAAATGTTTTGAAGGATACCATTGACCAAGAATCTCTAAACAAATATAGATGATTCTATATTGATGAAGAACCTCGAATACATATAAAAGATTCTCTAAAATTCTTTCATATTTAATCATTTATTGTTAAAACTAAAGGAAAGCTCATTTTATACTTGGTAATGTAATAAGGATTCACGAACTTAACTTAAATCAATAAAGAGAGTCCCGGAGTAGACAATAATTCCCCTCAAAAAGGTGTGATGAGTCCGACCTCCCATCCTCTCGACCAATGCAAATTCCTAAGCCTCATTAGTCCACAAACTAATGAGAGCCTGCCTTTGGAAAGTAGGTCCAGACAGATGTGGAATCATTGGATATTTCCGGTTCTACGAACAAACCCGTTAGAAACCGATCGGAACATTTGAATCTCCCGTCCAGGAGGTCATCCCCGGATTCCATGCGAAACAAAAATGGTGAACCCGACGTGAATCCTTAACCAAGTTAAAGTGATGTTCTTCTTATCTGTTAGGCCCCTTGGGCCAACAAGGCAATCATTGACATATGATCATCCAAAAGATGCAGTAGCCGGATTCATCTTGATTATGTCTGTTACATGGAACAGGCACTCTTTTCTCAAGATCCTCTGCAAAAATGGCTTTCCTTAAATTCACCCCTGTGAATAATGCTGCTGTGAACAGCTCTACTGTGAGGTATGCTGCTGTGAAAACCAATGCTGCTACTCCTGCTGGAACGTCATCCGCTCTGAGGATGACATCACCAACTCAGCGTCTTCAACACTGTGTTTCTAATGCACTGGTTAAGGAGTACCGTCGCAACGGTACTATCCCAACTCTGGAGGCCGCTCGTCAAGGCCTCCATGTTAATAACTCTACCTGGTAATCCGGACAACGGCGGCCAGCAATCAGGAAGCAGGCAGTGCTGACTACCGTCTCCAACCGTTTCGGGTCGTTATCCCCGGAACGCAATTTCCATTCACTCCCTTACTCCGAGGAAGTGAATGAGCAGGTCCCTCGGGGCCTTAATTCAAAAAGACAGGAGTCCTTCCCGAGGGCTCCCATCAACAATCGCCGCCAGACTCGTGCGGTAGTGCGCCCTCAACATGATGAGGGTACCGACTCCAGGCATTCAGCTCAGGTTCCTCGAACCCGAGCATACAAGATGAACTGCCAGAGACGGAATCCGGTTAACAATAGGCAGGTTGTCATCCCTGCCATCTCCGGAGAAGTCCACCAACCTAACTTGGTGGCAAACAACGAACAAGCACACACACCTGCCCGTTTTAATTCAGCTTTCCAGCAGACTCGTCTGGCAGCATCAAGCCGATCCCGCCAGGCAATTCTGGCGGAGTACCATAGGCAGGAACATACACCTGCTTATACATCACCAGTTAGTCAGCAGGCTCGTCTGACTACATATGGTGGATCTCGTCAACCGCGTTTGGCGAAGCGTAATCAGCAGGAACATACACCTGCTAATACTAATCAAGCCTACCAACAGTCTCGCTTGGTAGCGCACAGAGAAGTCAGTCGGAAAGCCCCGACGACAAACAGGAGGCAGACTAAACTCTCTGCCTCCACACTTGAGTACTGTCAGGATTCACTAACAGGAAAAGGAGGACAGGAGTAGGCACATACACCTACTCCAAGTCCGGAATGGACGTATATCCCTGTTCCAGCGGCTGAAGTCACCAAGCATATTTTGTCAATGGTGAAAGAGCAGAAGCAAATTCCTGCTCATATTCTGGATGCTTGCCAGGATATCATAACATATTCAGCATCATCTCAGGGAAAGACACATAAATCTATCCCTAGCAGTGGAGTGACACATCAACAATTCACTCCGGAACAGACACACACATCTGTTCCAGTCCAAGAGGGTTATGGGGCATACTCCCCCATATCATACGGACAACCAAGTCAGGCACATACACCTGATTTGAGCGATGATCGTCAGCCTAACCTGACCATCTTTCCTAATCAGGCACACACACCTGCTCAGAGCAATCACTTTCGTCATCAAGTGGTTTCTAAAGCGAGTAAGAAGGCATCTAAGAAAAAGATCTGCCCAGCACAGTCAGGAGATCAAAGGCCAATCTGCAACAAGGCCTTGCTCGATGCTGGAGTTCTTGAAGCCCTCAGACATTTATCTTTCGGAATTCAAGATTCTACTCCCTCAGTTCCCAATAACGGGAACATTAATTCTGAAGGTCTTCAACAGACACTTCCTCATGAAAACATGATTCATGAAAATTCGGTCAATCTTGAAGTTTCTTCTTTAGATGAGAGCCACAGGAACCCTCTGTGTGGTCAGAAGACCAAGGATCAAGAGATCTCATCTTTTGCTGTAACCCATCATGATGATCCTCCTCATGGTGATGAACTTCGCTGCGAAAGTCCTCTCCGCAGTAGTGATTCACATTGTCTCGAAAATTCTTCAGAAGGCAATGTAGTGACGAGAAAGCCCTCCTATCTCGAGGCACTTGCAAACGTAAAACCAGTCATATCTGATGCTTTACTATCGGCAGGTGAAACTCTTTCTCCATCAGAAGATAGCCTGGGGTTCAGGTTATTCTCCGAACCTTCCCTGGGTCATTCATCTTCCAGCATGAATAGTGATTTCTCTACCAATCTTGTTGAATCCGATGAAGCAACAAGGAAACACCAACTTTGGTCCAAACAGGTAGAAGAATATTCATTTAATGATAAAGAGGAAATGCTGAACATGAGGAAAAAACTGGCAAAAGGTGAAGTACCAGTCATGTTTTGGCCTTTGGCTGATTCCCAGTACGACATTCCAAAGATGTTGACGGATGATGGAATCCATGATATTCGTCTCAACATATGGAAAACTCATTGTCAATTAAAAAAGAAGGTATTATCTTACGATGAATATGAAAATCATCTTAAGATAATAGAAGGGTTACAACGCCAGATTGATTTGGCATCTCTATCAGTCTCTCGGTATCCGAAGGCTGAAAAGCAACAGAGAACCCTTCAACGTTCATGCCTTGGCGCACTAAGAAGATTGCGTCAGTTAATTTCCAATGCTCCATCTAATGTTCATATCAGAGGATGGGGTGTTCACGGATCACTACATTTCATAGTGCTTTCCGGTCAGCAAAGCCCGCCGAAAATGGTCTCATGCAATGTTATTTCCCATGGCCGGCCACAGTCAATGGGCTTTGTTCATAATCAAAAGCTTGATCGAGATCAAGCTTCAACTAGTTCCTCTCAAAATCAAGTATATAGAGAACAGGTTGTTGAATTTCTCCTACATCAAACAGGCGAGAATATTGCACAAGCCTCTCGTCTGGAGCAAACACATCATCAAATGACAGAAGTTTCGAAAATCATCCAACGGTCTGTTGAACCAGGTGATAAAAGTGGATACAGGTTAATGCATCCAGCTAATTTCCGAACTAAGATTCGCAAGATCAAGAGAGATTTCAAGAAGATCTCAGACATAGCATGTCAAGAGACACCCCAGCTTGCCAGACTGGGGACTTCTCTAACCCAACCCTCAGAGTCAACGAATGGAATTCGAGGAGTTGAGCAGAAGCAACAGGGACACCCCCAGTCCACCAGACTGGGGACTTTTTCAAATCTTCAATCCCTCCCTCAGAGAAAGTCAGTATTCTCTCGATTAGGGAATAAGCCTCAAGAGGAACGAAGAGCCAAGCTGTCAGGAGATTCTCTCCAAGTGACGGTTCTCCAAGAAATTCCTGAGGGATCATGTCAACGGAATGCTATGTCTCATCATGGACATAGAAGGAGACAATATCACAGAAATGCCGATAGAAAGGATTCCATGCAATATGCATCCATTAATGTCATCAATGTCGTTGCTGCTGATTCACTAGATGAGGCTCAATCAGAGGGATCAGACGAAGAGGTTCCTGCTCAAGAAGTCGCGCACACAGACCTAAATGAAGAAGGTGTGCGCACACGTAATCAAAGGCTTACCCAAAATCTGGGTATTCCTTCAAGTAACCCACTTCCCCCTCTCTGAAAAGGATCCAATAAGGGGAAAGGAAAGAATCAGGTTACTTCTCACCCTTCCTCTGAAGGAGGTCAATCGCTCTCATTAGAGCAAAGGTTTTCACAACAGGAGGAAGAAATGAAAGAATTAAGAAGGTTGAATGCAGAACTACTTCAGAATAGTCTTCTTCTTAAGAATGCTGAAGTCCGACAGCCGAATGAATTTGTTGTAACTACTGAGATGCATCAAGAATATCCTCCTTTGTCAGTACACCCACAGAGGTCTAATCCTACGGGTCAAATGCAACAACGGTTGGCAGCACTACCATCAGTTGCAGCACCAACCACCATGTCTGTCCAAGATCCATTCATTGCACCTACCCAAAACCAAGTTCAACCTGACGTTTCTCAAAAGTTAATAACTACTATTGAGTCATTAACATCTCGGTTAGAAACTATGGAAGGGAAACGGGCGCAAGTTCCACCTGAAAAGAAAGTTTACCCTGAATGGGTAGATTCAATTTCTCCTCCATCCAGTTTTGGAAACCCTGTTTTCCCTACTTTCAATGGATCAGGCGACCCTGAACAACATTTGACGCATTACGTGTCTTGTTGTGATCCTATGATGGGAACTCCAGAGCAGCAAGAAGCAGTGAAACTCAGATGCTTCGTGCGAACCTTGCAAGGACCAGCTTTTTTCTGGTATAAAAGCTTGAAATCCCGGTCAGTCATTGGATGGGAGGATCTTCGTCAAAAATTCCTTCTTCAGTTTAGCTCAACTTTGCCAAAAACGACAGTTTTCGATCTTACAAACTGCAAGCAAAGGGAGAATGAAAGAGTCTCTGATTTCATTGGTCGTTGGAAGGGATTAACGTATTCCTTGAGTTTATCACTCCCTCAGGATGAATTGTTGCCAATCTGTGTGTCAAATTTGCGTGACGAATTACGCACGCCATTGATCCCTGTGAAATACACAGGAGGGTTTCGAGACCTTACTTCAATCGCTCAACAGATTTAAGATTCCCTTATACAGGCTAAGGTTAAATCTCGTGTAATTCCATCAGCTCCAGGAAGAAGAATGGGTAAAGCAGAAACTGCTACAGTTATGCTTAAACAGGCACCTGTACCTATTCCTACTTCAAAACCTTCATCTTCTCGAAGGGCTCCACCTCCTGAACGCCAACAACAAAGGCTGTTTCTTCCAAATGATCAAAAAGATCAACGACGAAAACAATTTGAGAATATGAAGAGTAAAACATACTCTTTCCGAAGTGAGCAAGTTCCTGGTTACTTCATTTCAGCTCTGGAAAATAATTTGGTTCAATTACCAGTGCCGAAGAGACCAAACAAGGAAGGAGATGAAGACCGTCCCAATTATTGTCCCTTTCATCAAATGTTGGGGCATCCCATCCAGGAGTGTTTTGTCTTTAAAGACCTCCTATAAAAGATGGTCGACTTGGGACAAGTCAAATTGAAGGGTTCTTCAGCTCATGTAGCGTGTATCACCGCTACAGATCCAGAGGAAGGAGGCGAGTGGCAGGAAGTCAAAAGCAAAACTGCGAAAAAATATGATGATTGGATGGTCAGAAAGACAATCAATCAGACCCATTCCATTTTGCGAACACAATTGAAGAAGCCAATTGTGTCTCCTACAAAAGATGCAGTAAAGCCTCCATCAAAAGACAAATCCTCAAAAGGGCAGCACAATTCAAAGAAGAAAAAGGAATCAGGAGAAGATGAGTATGCATCAAAGCCTAAATTGTCTTTGACTCTGGCAGATTTCATGCCATCTACTTCAAAGCCACGGGCACCGTCCCACCAAAAGGCACAGCCTAAACAGACTAACCAGGCAGAGTCTTTATCAGACGAAGATTTAATCTTTGGTTCTGTTAATATGATTCAATTAACAGATTCATATTCCAGTCTTGATGAGCCTGAATTCCCTATATCAAATAAGGGAACCCGAGGGAGTTCTAGAGGTTCAGGATATAGGGGAAGACATGGATCTTTCCGAAGCCACTACTCTAATTCTACCCCTGCTAGCACTGTATATGCAGCAGAAACTCGTGGTAGAGCCCTTTAGCGAGCTCAAAAAGAACAAGCAAGTTCTTCTGCCAATGGCCAACTCAGCTTCGGCACAGTTATTTTGGAAGACCGATTAAAGGTTCCATCTTCTTTATCTCAGCAAGTAAATGGATCTAATCAGTCTAATTTTCCAAAACCAAAGATATTGCCAACTTCAATACAAGATGCATCAGCTTCCAAAGCATCTGCTTCCAAGGTACCTGCTAAACCGCATATTCCTATTGGGAAACGCAGACCTCTAGATCAAAAGTATGATATATTGAAACACTTGGACCAAGTACCAGCCAAATTATCAATTTTAGATGCTTTGAATCTATCAAGAGATCTTCGGAAAGCACTCATCGAAGCTTTGTCAAGTCCTCAGGAGTTTGAAGCTGAAATTGCTGCAGCTGAAATTTATCACATAGAGAATAATCCTGCAGAATGCCATGCAGTGATATCTTTTACTGATAAAGATGAAGATGATGTTGTGCATGGGCACATAAAACCTTTGTACTTATCTGGAAAAGTCAATAGTATAGATGTTCGAAGAGCTTTTATTGACAATGGTTCAGGAGTCAACCTCATGCCCATTCGCACACTTCGTCGATTGGGCCTCACGGAATCTGATTTATCTCCTTCTACCATGATGTTGCAAGGATATGATAAAAATGAACAAGAACCACTGGGAGAAGTTACGCTCAGAACTCAGTTTGGAGATCTTGTTTCCAATTCGGATTTCATGATTGTTGATCAAGACTCAGCTTTCAATATCTTGCTTGGAAGACCCTGGCTACATCAGCATGCAGCTATTCCGTCATCATACCATCAATGTCTCAAATACTATTTCGATGGTCAAGTTGGAACATTGTATGGTGATAATGCCCCGTTCAAGACATGTGAGTCTCAATACATTGAGGCGGAATTTTATCACTTGAAGGGAAGAAAAAAATCTACAATGAAGGAAATTACCAAAGTTAATGCTCCATATGGTTTGGAAAAAATTCCAATAAATCCATTTTCACATGTGAGTACGGATTATGTGTTACCTATCAGTCAAATTGACAAAATAGGCCCAAATCAAAATACTCTTATGGAAAGATCCATAATGTCAATTACGGCAATCGAGCCAGACAACATGGGAGAAATTAGTAACTTACCAAGCAGTGATGAAAGCATAAGTGGTGATGTTTTCATTTCGTCTGCTGAAATCCAACAAGTCTATACTTCGTTAATCAGGCCAGAAGAAGTTATAGCAACACCAGAGGTGAATATTGATGTCGATTCTCAATCCATCATCTCCTCTTTATTTCCCAAAGAAGACCCTTTTTCATCAATAGGGTCGGAAATGGAAGCTTCTTCTTCAAAATGTGAAAATTTTGATATCTCTTATGATCATGAGAATTTCATTTTCTCATCTACTTTGAAAGTAGAAACGGAAGAGATAACACATGACCAAGAGGAAGAGGAAGATCTTAGAGATGCTCCTCCAGCATTTGAAGAGGGTATCTCTACCACTGTAGATGAACTCAGAGAAGTAAATCTGGGTACAAAGAAAGATCCACGCCCCACTTTAATTAGTGCGGCCATGACCCTTGAAGAACAAGAGATGTATATTTCTTTTCTAAAGCAAAATAAAGATATTTTTGCTTGGAATTATACATAGATTCCTGGCCATGATCCAGATGTTGCCACCCATCATTTGGGTTTTCCAAAAGAACATCGAGGATTCAAGCAAGCCGCGAGAAGAAAACACCCAACCTATGCTTCCAAAATTGAGGCTGAAGTGGATAAGCTTATCAAAGCTAACTTCATCAGAGAAGTTCAATATCCCAAGTGGTTGGCTAATATTGTCCCTGTAAAGAAGAAGAACGGACAAATTAGGGTTTGCATCGATTTCAGAGATCTTAATCGGTATTTTCCTAAAGATGATTTCCCAGTTCCGATTACAGAACTCTTAATTGATGCGACGGCTGCCTATGAAGTACTTTCTTTCATGGATGGATATTCTGGATATAATCATATCCGAATGGCCCCAGAAGATGAGGAATATACAGCCTTCAGAGCTCCTCAAGGTGTGTTTTGTTACCGGGTGATGCCCTTTGGTTTAAAGAATGCAGGTGCAACATATCAACGCGCCATGCATCGTATCTTCAAACCTTTTTAGGGAAATTTGTTGAATGCTATGTAGATGATCTAGTGGTTAAATCCAAACAACGTTTTGATCACTTGTCTGATTTGGAAGTCGTATTCCACAAGCTTCGACAACATAATTTGAAGATGAACCCCTTAAAATGTGCTTTTGGGGTAACCTCAGGAAAATTCCTCAGCTTTGTTGTATGCTATCGTGGTATTGAAGTCGATCCTGAGAAGACCAAATCAATCCTTGGTATGTCACCTCCTCAGAATTTGAAAGAATTAAGAGGACTTCAAGGACACTTAGCCTATATTCGGCGTTTCATCGCCAATTTGGCAGGCAAAAGTTTACCCTTTACCAAATTATTGAAGAAAGGAGTCACTTACCAGTGGACTGAAGAATGTCAAGAAGCATTTGATGTTCTCAAGAAATACCTCTTGAGTCCACCAGTACTCATGCCACCTGTTGAGGGTAGGCCTCTTATCCTCTATGTGACAGCTTTAGAGTGATCATTGGGTGACTTTCTCGCTCAAAAGAATGATGCTGGGAATGAAAAAAGTCTCTACTATCTCAGTAGAACTATGCTTGAAGCAGAAACCCGGTATTCAAGTATTGAAAAATGCTGCCTAGCATTAATCTTTGCAGTTCAGAAACTGAGACACTACCTGCTACATCACGAGGTCCAATTGGTATCTCGTAATAATCCACTCAAATTCATCTTTAGTCGTCCAATGCTTACAGGACGTTTGGAAAGGTGGGCGGTTATTTTACAGCAGTTCGACATCCAGTATGTGTCTCAAAAGGCAATTAAGGGCCAAGCTCTGGCTGATTTCCTGGCTGAACATCCTTCAGTGGAAGACACGTATTCAGATATCGAACTCCCTGATGAGGAAGTTTTCTCTATTCAAGAGAGTCCTCAAACATGGGAAATGTATTTTGATGGTGCTTCTAGAAGTCCAACAGGGAAGAAAATGGAAAATCCTAAATTCAACAAAGTTGGTTTAGGAATTGTGCTCATTTCTCCAGATAAGGCAGTGTTACCTTATTCCTTTTTGTTATGGGAAGGTGGTACCAATAATGAAGCTGAATACCAAGCTCTCATTGCAGGCTTGGAGTTAGCACTTCAAGCACAAGTGAATCACTTAAAGGTGAAAGGTGATTCAGACCTGGTAATCAAACAAGTCAACGGGGATTATGCCATCAGAAAAGAAGAATTAATCCCTTTTTATGATTACGCCAGAGATTTAATGTCGGAATTCCCTTCAGAACCGACATTTTCTTATGTCCCAAGATCACAAAATGCTCAAGCTGATGCACTGGCCAATATAGCCACAACTTTAGCAGATCCAAATCGGGAAGAGATAACCATCGGTATTGCCCACCGTTGTGCAATTTCACCTTATGTTCAAGTCAGAACAGAGGAAATTAATGAAATTAGTCCCATTCCTGAACCGTATGGTCATAATACAAGATGGATGTCACCTATCAAGGAATACCTTCAAAATGGAACACATCCACCTGATAGAGCCGAGAAAGAACAAATTCGGCGATGTGTGGTCAATTTTACTCTTTATGATGGTCCAAACCACCTCGAGAAAATTCTCTACAAACGTGTTTTTGATGGAGTTCTCTTCAGATGTATTGAGGGTGAAGAGACAATGGCTATCATAAAAGAAGTGCATGCAGGAGTCTGTGGTGCCCACCAGTCTGGACATAGATTGTCTGATCAAATTCGAAGGCTTGGATACTTCTAGCCTTCAATGATACAAGATTGTGTTAATTTCACAAAGAAGTGTCATTCATGCCAAGTATATGACAACTTCATTCATCAAACTCCAGAGTTGCTTCATACAGCTAAATACTCATGGCCATTTTCCACATGGGGAATAGATGTGGTGGGACCTTACCCTTCAGCTACGGCCAAGCAGTTTAAGTACATTCTTACTGCTACTGATTTCTTTTCCAAATGGGCAGAGGCAGTACCTCTCAAAGAAGTCAGTTCTAAATGCATTGTTAGCTTCATCAAGTCTAACATCATTACTAGATTTGGTGTCCCTCATACCATATTGACGGACAACGGCACCAACTTCTATTCTGCTGAGGTAAAGAGATTGTATCAAGAATACAACATTAAGTCTAACCATTCATCTCGATATCATGCAGCGGCTAATGGCCAGATAGAGGCCTTCAACAAGACTCTTTCAAATATACTACAAAAGATGGTGGATAAAGATAAGAGGTAATGGCTTGATAAACACTATCATGCTTTATGGGATTATCGGACTACCACTCGCAATGCAACGCGGTCTACTCCATATTCATTGGTATATGGAACAGAAGCAGTCTTGCCAATTGAACTTCAATTGCCCTCACTCAGAATAGCCATTTGTGATCAGTTGTCAACAGATGAGCAATCCCAAAAGCGGTTGAATGAATTGGAACAGTTAGATGAGAAAAGATTGCGCACTTTGCACCACTTGGAAATCTATCGGAATCGGATTGCACGAGCTTTTAACAAAAAGGTTTGTCTTCGTTCATTCATTCAGGGAGAATTGGTATTGGTTCTCAGAGCACCAATGATACCAGGAAAGAAGCCTCCCAAGCTTGAACCAAAATGGGAAGGACCTTATTCAATACATAAGGTCTACTCCAATGGAGCGTATTCTCTGATCTCAATGGATGGAGAACACATCACGACTCCAACTAATGCCAGATTTCTAAAGAAGTATTTTGTATAAACACAAAATATTGTTCCCAGAACCAAGACTCTTACAATTGGTTTATACAGCAATGGTCCAGTATGACTTTAAACTGCAACTTCGTCCAACATGACGTTAAACTGTGTCACCTTCAATGTCCGAGATGACATTAAACTATATTTTGTCCGAGATGACATTAAACTATATCGTGTCCTAGCAACATGACATTAAACTGTGTGGCACTTTCATCGTCCAGCATGACGTTAAACTGTAAAAAATCCCCAGAACTGATATCCTCATATTGGTTCACCTTAGTCCTAGCTACATGACTTTAAACTGTACAGCACAAGTTCGTCCTTGCTATATGACGTTAAACTATACAGCAATGGTCCAATATGACTTTAAACTACAACTTCGTCCCACACAACATTTAACTGTGAAAAAGTTCCCTAAACCGTCCAGCATGACCTTAAACTGCATCATCCCTGGTCCATGTATATGACTATAAACTATTTGCAAATCTCTTATGTCCAGCAAGACGTTAAACTGTGACGTCCTAAATTACATGACGATAAACTGTATAAAAGTCCCTCACGTCCGGAAAGACGTTAAACTATACAATCTCAAAAGTCCAGTATGACATTAAACTGCACCATTCACGGTCCATGCATATGACCTTAAACTATTCGCACCTTCGTCCGACATGACGTTAAAATGGTACACTCTTTTGTCCTTACTGCATGACATTAAACTGCACAGTCCCCCTTTCGTCCAATATGACGTTAAACTATTTTATCCCCATCGTCCTAACTACATGACGCTAAACTGTACAGAAAATCCTTGATATGTCCTACATGACATTAAACTGTTATTTTGTCCCGGCTACATGACACTAAACTGTGCAGCACCGATAGTCCTAACTGCAAGACTTCAAACTGCATAGTCCCTTTTTTATGTCCTACATGACATTAAACTGTGCATCGTTAAGGTTGTTATTACCTCTTGTTTCTCACACCGAGTATGACTCACGTGATCTTAGAGCGAACATCAACCATAAACACTCCCTTTGGGACACTAACCATGTGTAAGTCCCAACAACATTTTTTAGATCATTTTCCACAAGAACAACTTGATCATTAATTCATTCTTTAATTGAACTACACGGACTTTGATCCTTGCCCTCCAGGATAGGTATGTAGGCAACCTCCCAGGGTTCAAGCCCAAAAACAATCTCTTCACATCGGTTCACCACAACCTCATATGATGTTGATTTGTGAAACCCCCCCTGGAATCAATATCTTTACATTGATTCAATTTCGTCCTTGTTATATGATGTTAAACTATACAACACTTTTGTCCGGTACGACAATAAACTACAAAATTCTTTGATTTCCTCATTTGAGAAGGAACCATTATTGAGATTGATTTTTTCAATCATGGTTTTCATTTTTTAAAAGACTACGTGCATACATGGTAATGCCTGAACTTTTTATCTTAGGTTAAACCATCATTGCACAAAAGTCCCCTTTCACCCTTCACATGTACGATCCAAATTTGTACTAAGGGTAATTCTAGAACTACGTGGACTTGATTCCCATCCTTATGGGATACGTAGGAACATTCGAGTGTCCCTCGAATCCAGTCCCAAGTCTTTTGGGCCTAACCCCAAATTTCACTTTCAGTCCCTTGGATAAAAAATCCACATGAAAACACACACTGTGTATTCATTATTATGGTTCGAATTCTATGACCTTAAACTAAGATCACTCATACTTTCGTCCTGCACGACGTTAAACTGCATTTCAAGAACTATGTATGGCTTGATTCTCATTCTTATGAGATACGTAGTGAAGTCCAAAATTTCAATTCAGGACCCAGCCACAACATGATTTTGGTTTTCATTGACCTATGTATCTCTATATACATTGGACAATACCCATCTTTATGTATTATAATCCTAACCTTAAATATTTTCAGATCTTCATAACCCTTTTCGTGACTTCTAGTCACAAAAATGTCAAACTTCTGAGAATTCTTTTGCCTGACTATGCAGCACGTGCCCATAGGTGGCCTTGCATAAACAGTCCACATAACAGACTTGTCAGCCAAAAGATGCTATTTATTTGACCATGCAGCCAATGCCCATAGGTGGCCCTGCATGTTTCAACCGCCTAACGGGTTTGTTAAACAATGGTAACTTCATTCTTGGGAAGAATTCCTCTTTTGTCCTTATTTGTCTTAAAACAACAATATGTAGGGATCCGCGAAAAAAAATAGTCATCCTTAACATATTTGTCCCATATCCCTTTTCATGATCTGAAATTATTCAAGTCTATGGTTTATTCTTCTTCCCTATGTTTGGGTCAGACCTTCGTAGGAGTGATATTCATCTAGTTCTTCGATATTCTTATTTGGAAATATCCTCTCCATATTCAAGTACCTCTTTCCTTAAAACAAACTCTATGCTTTAGAAAATTTGAATCTCCATAAACATTCACTGGCTTTTAGCACTAGGAAAGTAACTTTCTGGGAGTTCTTTTGCCTGACTATGCAGCACGTGCCCATAGGTGGCCTTGCATAAACAGTCCACATAACAGACTTGTCAGCCAAAAGATGCTATTTTATTTGACTATGCAGCCAGTGCCCATAGGTGGCCTTGCATATTTCAACCCCCTAACGGGTTTTGTTAAATAATAGTAACTTCATTCTTGGAAACTACTTCTTCTAATGCCTTTTAGCTCTTTTTTCATATCATTCCTCAGATTCAAATATTCTTAAGCCATAGTTTACATTTTTTCCCTCATACATGAGTATGGTAATATGTTTTCAGATAAATTGTCAAGGAATTGAATCCATTTTAATCCATTTTCGGTCAAAGCTATTTCGACCTTAAACATTAGCCCCTTTATGTCCGGCGTGCATGACTTTAAACTGCCCACAAAAGACAAAGGAACTCTGAATAAAAGTCAAGTTCCAGCTCACTAAATATACATTCTTTGTATGATTTAGGTAATATTGAGCAATTAAGAGATTCAAAGTTTGTAGGGTTATTTGTAATAATCCTAGTAAAAATCAAACTATGATTACTAAGCCCATTGGATTAAGTAAATTTGAAGTAGATAATGGAAGAATGCAAGTACAAATGATTGAAGACAAAAGTGTTTTTCATTGATACACAAGAGTTAGAAGGACATCCACAGACTGGAGTCTCTTCTCTTTTTTCAAGAATTACAAGAGGCTTTCAACATAACACTTCATTTGATTTACGGCATCCCGAGCTTCATCAGCAGCCACCGGGAATTCATTCATTCAATTGGATATAAAAAGAGATGCAGTGATACCATCTCTTCTTGGAACAATTGTAAGAGATTGTTCTTGTGTGCGGTTTGAGAAAATTTTCCGCTGATCAAATAGTGACTCTGTTTCTGTCCAAGAGACTTGGAAGATGGATACATGGATTTGAGAATGGAGCATTGGAAGTAAAGAGCCATTTAGAGAGAGTACTCTTTTTAGATATTGCTCTAACACCATGTTTTTCTTCTCTCCACCAACCGGTAGTGGAAAACATTTCAGCCCATGGGTTTTCCATTTTCATATCTACAAGGAAATGGCATGGAAGGAGAATTTGAAAGTTCACACCATTGTTGTTGATCTTAATGCACAGCATAACCAAAATGAAGGAGTAGCAGTGCAGCTGCATTTCAGATGTATAGTTGTTTGCATTTTGAACATTGACTCCTTGCAAGTGACCATGACCACATAGAGACAAGTAGATGCTTTGTGGGAAGTTAAGATGATATTTCTTCAAGTACTTATCCAAATCTGGGAGAGTGCTGTTATAGATATCATAGTAATCATGGCCAATGATGTTCATCATATCATCAATCCGCTTGTTATCCAGTTCATCAGCCGTCCCAATTTCCTTGGGAACCACTGAATCTGCACAAAAGATGAATAAACTAACTCTTAAATGGGTTTATTTTTCATAAAATTTGTGAAGAAATTTGAAAAAAATGGCTAAGGCATTAAGGCGCGCAAGTATGGAGATGTCGCGCAAGTATTCGTGTGCCGCGCTAGTGTTTGACGCGCAAGTATAAACCGCGCAAGTACAATTTCCTTTACAGTAGCGCGACATCAAGAAAAGAAAAGAGGCTTGCGCGGTCAAGGTGACCTGCGCGGCGAGAGCTCGAGAAGGGATGAAGTCCGGAAATCCGGATACTTGTACGGAGGTGAGGCCATGTATTTATAGGCCAGGAAGTCTATCTGCGCGCCACACCCAGAGTGCTTAAGGCCTGCGCGACGCAGACTTGCGCACCACCCTCTGCACCTTGAAAGACTTGTGCGCGCTCCCTTTTCCTTTGGAGGGATTCGATTTCCTTAGAGTCAAATCCTCATTTCTCTCCGGATCCAACTCTGAGGGGGGACTTTTGTTGACGCTCCTTTCATCACAGAATCTAAAGATCGGAAAAGGGGAATATCTGATCTCAAAGTGATTTATCCTTTGAAGAAACATCAAAAATCGACAAAGGGATGAACAAGGAGAACATTGCCCATAGGTCGCGCAAGTTCCCTCATGGTCGCGCAAGTACACTTGCGCGCCACCTAGTGGTCGTGCAAGTACTTGCGCGACGCCTTATGGTCGGGCAAGTGACTTGCGCGACCTAAGTGATAACTGCTCGGTAACCGCCCGGGGTCTTCTTTTGCCTATAAATAGACCCTGTGGGCCCCCCATTCGAGAGGATTTTTTTTCCAGAAACTCGGATTGAAGCTTCCGACGCCCAAGTCTCTTCTCAAAGCTTCCAGAACACTTCTAAGGTAATTTCTTACCTAGAATGGAAGATCTAAAGGGAAGAAGGAAGGCCTAAGTGTTGAAACTTATCAAACACTTGCGCGCCGACTTAATTCCTTCAGTATAACTTGCGTGTCCCGTCTCTGGAAGAACCTCAAGAGGATTGTAAAGGGTTTATTAAAGAGTCGCTCAAGCATTTCAATACTGGTTGAAAATCGCGCAAGTACCCCTCATGTCGTGCAAGTATACTTGCGCGACCAATACTTGCCCGCCGCGACCAATACTTGCGCGCGGCCGCAGGACTTGCGCGACTTTTAATACTTGCGCGCCCCTATCTTTTTGGGTGCCCATCTTGCCCATTTTACCCCTCTTAAGCCATTTCACCTTTCATATTCAAGATTCAGTCTTCACGATACTCTTCAAAGCCATTTATGGCATGATTTCTTGATTTGACATCCTTGTCTGAAAGGAATTCTGTGAAATATCTCTCAAAACCTAGTGATTTAAACATCTTTATGTCACCAAAGATTGAGAGTTCATTCATTTAACCTCATCCTTTAAGATGAGAGAATCCTTAACCTGGGTCTCCTTTTTTAGGAATAATCCCCAAATTATAAAAACCTTCAATCTGGGCATATTCCTCAGGATTAAGCCCCAAATTCTTGAAGTTCCCAATAATGGGCATCCTCCGCAGGAGTAAGCCCCAATCAAGTCCTCTAATCATGGGCATCCTCCTCAGGAATAAGCCCCAAACCTTAATCCCTAACCTGGGTATCCTTTTCAGGAATAAGACTCAGTCATAACCTTGGGCTTCCTTTTCAGGAGTAAGCCCCAAGTCCCCTAACCTGGGTCTCCCTTTCAGGAATAAGACTCAGTCATAACCTGGGCCTCCTTTTTAGGAGTAAGTCCCAGTCATAATCTTGGGCTTCCTTTTCAGGAGTAAGCCCCAAGTCCCCTTAAATTTCTCTTAACCAGTCATAATTTACCTTTGATTTGGGTTTCCTTTTCAGGAGTAAAACCCAATCATAAGTCCCCTCCTAACTTGGGCATCCTCCTTAGGAGTAAGCCCCAAAATTAGAGTATTCAAATCTTCATGAAGCACATATAACTTTATGGACCCTGTTCATGGATTTTCTCCCTAAAAGTAAATCTTAAACCTTCATCTGTCTGGGCAGTCATCCATACATAAGCCCCAAACAAATTCTTATGATTGCATCTTTCATGGCACAATTGTCTAAATTTTACCAATACCTCTTGTTTCTCACACCGAGCATGACTCACGTGAGCTTAGAGTGTAAAAGTAATTATGACATTCATCCTTGAGCCATCAATCATAAACATCATACTCCATTTCTCGAACTACGTGGGTTCTGATTCCTTTTCCAAAACAAAGGATACGTAGGTAGCCCATTTATGGGTTCGATCCCAACTTTGAAATAATCTATGTCCTTCTGAATGACGATAAACTTCAAGTTCCCCACTGAGTGGCTTTAAAACCAGCCTGGTCATCAAAATGACCAAGAGACTTTTATATAAATGTTTTGAAAGATACCATTGACCAAGAATCTCTAAACAAATATAGATGATTCTATATTGATGAAGAACCTCGAATACATATAAAAGATTCTCTAAAATTCTTGCATATTTAATCATTGATTCTTAAAACTAAAGGAAAGCTCATTTTATACTTGGTAATGTAATAAGGATTCACGAACTTAACTTAAATCTATAAAGAGAGTCCCAGAGTAGACAATAATTCCCCTCAAAAAGGTGTGATGAGTCCGACCTCCCATCCTCTCGACCAATGAAAATTCCTAAGCCTCATTAGTCCACAAACTAATGAGCGCCTGCCTTTGGAAAGTAGGTCCAGATGGATGTGGAATCATTGGATGTTTCTGGTTCTACGAACAAACCCGTTAGAAACCGATCGGAACGTTTGAATCTCCCGTCCAGGAGGTCATCCCCGGATTCCATGCGAAACAATGGGTTATTCGAAAATGTATTTTGCGAAGTGGTTTTAAATAATTGTTTGGTTTATTTTATAGTAAATGGTTTTGGTTTGGAAAACTATTTTAGCATGAAAAATATTTTTCTTAGAAAATGCTTGGATTTGAAATAAGCTATTTTAAAAGTTTTATTCAAATTTCTATATGTAAATGTGGTAACTTGTTCTATCCTAGTGGCATGTATAAGGGATTCATTTGGGGAAAAGATACTGATTTTCATAGTCACCCCCTATTTGGGAACATTGGTGTATTTAAAAGTATTTTCGATCAAGATACTGGTAAAGAAAACGTATCTAATTTCTATAGTGATGCATCATGATACTTGTCCATGGATTGGGGAGTTTCATCTTAAAGTATGTCGGGAGTTGATGAGTTGGTTTCTTTAGAGTCTTTGAGATTTATTTGTTTCTATTCTACTTTGTTCACTGATATTGGTTCTTGTTTCCACTTTCTACTCTGGTATAAGATGTTATTGGTTTGGTTACTTTTTAGTTGTATAGATTTCTATCATTCATCATATAGTGGGTTTTTAGGTTACGATGCTTTGGGTTTTTTGGTTTCAATTTGAATGGGAAATCCTGCCCCGACTGTTTATGAAACCCTTGGCATTTATTACTAGCCTTTTACATACTGGGGATGTTTCCTAAGGCCTAGTAGCAATTTTGCCTCATCAAAAGATAATGAAGAGGGGCAAGAGATTCACTCAAAGAATATTGGGCACTTTATAATGAATTATATGGTGATGGTCAATAATGACACGATGGAAGAAAGTGAAATCTCAAGATATACATGTGGAAGAAGCATGTCGATACCTATAATAAATAGTAGGAACTCTAATCATGGGAGATCATGTAAGAGTTAGATCTATTTCCAATGTAGTGGAATGACTCATAATCAGATGATTGGATGACTGAATCTTCCTATATGACCCAAGATAAAATCAAGATGTTTTCAATATGGTTCATTTGATAACATTAAGTGAGATTTTATGACACCACCTTGAGCATGACAAAGTTGCAAGAAGATGGGACATCTTCAACGGAATTGTCGTAGTGCTCCAAGGTCAAGTGTTCAAGAAAACTATCATGTTTTGAAGGAATCATATGATTTTATGGGATGAGGGGAAAAAATATTTCTCAACAGTAGAACTGAGAATGCCATGGGGATTCTAAGAATACCATGATTTATCAGGCTCTTCAATCTAAACAGGGCAGTAAAGAACAAATCTTAGTGATTAAGAAGTTATATATAGCTAAGAAAGTGATTATGGATGACCAATCTGGACCCTCTATGGTGAGATGTACATTTTTTTAGTTTAACCCTTATATAATATTCGTTTGATATAGGTGTATCCAATTCAAATATTCCTTTTAATAATGTTGATTTTCTAGTGTTCATGTTGATATTACGCCTTCTATTATGAAACATCAAAGCCCACTTGGTCAAAAAAATATTTGAGACTTTTTTTGTAAATAATTTTATATTACCATTGAATGGATGGTTGATATGGGAATTATCTGTGCCTAATAGGCATGCATATGAAATAATGTCACACTCATACTTTTAAGATAATATTATTTTATGATTGCATGAGATTTTGAAACTTTCTATCGAGTTGTGACCAAGACTGTTTTAAATTTTTGCATTTTGTTGATGAATGAATGCTTCGCCCTTGACTTTGTCTGGTGCATGACATGGCATATTTAAAGCTACGTGACTTTTCACAGGTCACCGTGCAGCCTGCCTCAAGAAAAATAAATAAAATGAGTTTTAATGTTTTATTTGAAAATTATAATTATGGTAATTATTATTATTATTATGCTCACTAAGTTTATTAATATAAGGTAATTATAATTAAGTTATTATTATTAACTTTTTATTAATTTTGTTAAGAATATTAAGTTTATTACAATCATATTAAGTTAATTATAATTTTTATTATGATTATTATTAATAATATTTTCATTGTTTAGTTTATAATAATAATTATTAAGTTATTATCATTATTATTATCGGAGCCTAATAAAATCATGATTAACTTTATTACTATTATTATTTATCAAAGTTTTATTTATTTTATTTTATTTATTTATTTTTTCTTTACTGTTTTCCACCCTGGACATCGTGCACAGCGCTCCCCCGTCCTCTCTTCTCCCAGCTTGCGACCCTACCCCCTCGCAAACCCTAGCCGGTGCGCCCCTCCTTCTCCGTCGAACCCCCTTCATCTGCCCTCCCTTCGTCGGACCAGCCTCGTGCTTCCCTCCCTTCACAGGACCAGCCTCACGCCGCCCTCCCTTTGCCCAAGCTGCACCCCCAACCAGCCTCCCGACCTCCTCCGACCCCTGCCGCAACCGCGATGACCACCCCTGTTGCCTCTCCCGAAGCCGTGTCGCCCGATTGCCTCGCCCGAAGCCATGCCGCACCTTGCCGGACCTCCTTCTATCCTCAGGTGGACTGAGCTCGCGCCACCGTCCTGCGCGCCGACCTGCCACCTCGCACCCTCTCCCCCGGCCAGTAGCTGCCTCGCGCAGTCCCCTTTTCCGGTTGGACACTTCCGCGCACCTCTCTTGACGGATGGACCTCCTCATCGGTGTCCCTCTCTCCTCCGACACACAAACCTCCTTTCGGTAATTTCTTCCCTCTTTGCGTAGATCTTGATTTTATTTGTTTTGATGCCTTGTTTTAGAGTTCTGTTGGGTTTGATTATGGTGTTTATTTGTTGCAATTGAGGATTCGCACATGATTGGGGGAAAATCCGTAGATTGTTCCACAAATGATTATTGTTTGATGGATTAATTTCTTTATTGATTAATTTAGCATGATTATTAATTGGTTTGTTTGATGTGAATTTGATTTTACATTAGGTTTAGTATATTTTGATGTGTTTATGAGATTAGTGTTATGTTTATATGATACAAGTACTTGTTTCTATGAAAAACCATGTTGAACTATTTAAATAGTGTTTTTTGAATTGTGCAGTTAATTTGTTACCATGTGCAAAGGGTGTAATAGGTGTTTTAGTGTAGCGTTCATATGCGTGTAGTCATAGAAGAATATTTTATCAAGTCTTTGACATTTTGAGTCATTCTATGCACTTTTAAAACTGTTTAATAAATTTCATAGCGGTTTTCTTAATCAAGAAAATGGTTATTTTAATTATGCAGTTGGTTATTTTAATTTTGTAGGTGTTGCAGATAGAGTTTTAAAAGGGTTTTTATTGATCGTTTTTTTAAATGGAATTGGGGTTTGTGTGTGTCTTATTGTGCATTTATCAATATATATTGTAAATTATTTTAAAGTATGAAAAGTATGTTTTAATGTCTCTTTGTTGTAAATTTGGTTTCAAAGTGGCTTCCCAACGTGTAGTTGAGTTTGTCGTTGGCGCGAGTCTTTGGTGTGTTATTTTGAAGTGTTTTATAGATTGTTTAAGTGTTTTATTTGTTTTATTAAATTATATGTGTAGTACGTTGGGCCTTTCTTCATTGGTTTTGGGCCATGCATGTCGATACATCCTACATGTACATGCATAGGGTAAGACATATATATATGTGCCCTCTTTGTACATATTCCCTCATGGTGCGGGGAATATGCGCAATGCAGCTAGGGGTGTGTATATATATACGTATAAACGCATGTGCATGTGCGCGCCGGTTCGAGTGGCCATCTACAGATAGCGACAAGTCTGAGGTAGGTTTCCTATGCCTATGGCTTTAGTTTGAAGTTCATAATTGCTTGCTTTCTTGAAAATATGTTATTTGTATATATATGTTATATTTAAATGTTGTGAAATCTGGGTTCATTCGGTAATAATGGTTATGAATTTGTTTTGAAAAAAAATGTAATGTATTGCAAATTCCATTTGGACTTTCATAAATTAATTGCATCATTTTAAGAAAAATTTCAAGCTTGTTTTTTATAGGTAACATGTAGATTGTTAAATTGGGATTTTCAAAAGTTTTTGCAAAGAGTTTAGATGATTATATGTTCAAAAATGAAAACTATTCTTTGTGAAACCATAAAGCCTATTTGGCCCTTTTGAAATGGTTTGTAAAATTGAAAAAACCCCTCCTAAGGAAAACCCCTTGGTTTTAGAAAATTACGTGTGTGTTGAGTGTATAAATATGTGCCTAATGTTGGGGCTTATGCTTTATATAATGTGAAAGAGGGGAATGTGCATAAGGAGGGAGAACTGAGGTGAGCGGTTAAGTGAGTTTTTAGGATAAAGAAAGTGGGATGTTCATTTCTTTTATTTTGAAAAAAGCTCACCACCTTTATGGAATAGAGCACAGTTGTAAACCCAGGTATCTAGGTGGGTGACCAGGACTAGTACGCTAGATGACACAGCAGGGGTTCGTCCCAGTTTTTCTAGCAGGATTGACGTAACAACACTAACTAAACATATGAATTCTGAGGGTTGTGGTATTCTAAGCCACGTTTCACTAAGGTACGAGGTCTCTAGGTTCCCACTTGTTCTGGCTACCTATAGGGATTACCCATGGTGCTCATTTGCAACGTGCTGCTTGTGATTTAACTTTCTTTTCAGTTTTGTCATACCTGATGTCTTTTTGTGAAAACCATATTTTAATCCAAACTAGTTTCTTTTCATTTTTAGATGACATTTGAATGCTTGGGACCTATTTTCAAAATGCAGTGGGAGTGAAATTCTTTACTTGATAATGCAAACTCGTTACTTGAATTTGAAAAGATGGAAAACACTATTTTATTATATCTTATTTTTCAATCTAGAATGACTGGATTAATTACTAAAGGCGAGGGAAGAGGATGTGGTTATATTGTGGAATTTCTACTGAGCATCTCAGTGCTCATGCCTACTCTACTTTCCAGTTGCAGGTTTTGGCCTTGGGTTTCTGTTGGGAGCTAGTGTGGTTTACGCTCCGCGTTGACCCATGAGGTCACTTGAGGTATGTCACATTGCTTCTTTAATTTCCTTTCTCTGCTGCCATGTTGTTCAGTTAATTTTTATCCTTTATTTATATGCTTGTTCAGTTTATGTTTATTTATTTTGGTTCTGGGCCAAACCGTTCCCAACTAGTTTATTTTGATGCCCGACACTAGTTGCCAGCCCGTGGGGATCGGGAATGCCCTTCGGGCCATGTCGCGGACCGGGTCGGGCGCCGGGTCGGATGACAACCCGGCCTGGTTCGTGACAAAATGGTATCAGAGGCAGGTTCTTGTTATTTGGGGTGTCAAGTAGCTTGGTGATTAGGTGTGTCGGAACTCGAGAGGTAGGTCTGGGAAGGACGTTATGAACCCTTGCCCGTCCTGAGACTCGAGTTTCCAGGGTTAGTCCGGGATTTGAATTTTCTTCTTTGGATTGGTATGTGTTGATGAGGGATAACCAAGGAAGAGAGTCAGTGTTACGCGGCGGACTTGCATGGAGTAGCGACCCATGTACAGCCCGAGTGCACGGTTCAAGATACTTTCTTTGGTGGATTCCCGCTCGGAGCATGGTCTGCTAAGCCATGTTACCGGGTTGGCATAGCCACTAGTCCCTTATTTTTGGAAATTTTGATGTTAGTTATGTTTGAACTTCATTTTGGTTGATGTGAGTAGATCTCAAAAATGAAAATGGATTTTTGTGAAGGTGGTTTCAAATGAGAATGTGGTGTTAGAGTGGAAAAGTGGTTCTGAAATGGAAATTGTTTTCTTTTAACAAATGTGTGGTTTCAAAAGGGAAAATGGGAGGTGTTTTTGAAGTTTTTTTGGAATCTCAGTAACACTTTTTGGAATGTGAATTGGAAAATGTTTTGGAAATTGGAAATGTATTGCTTTGATGATAAGTTACTTTTTCAAATTGGTTGGGAATTTGTGCTTTATGCTGAATGATCTGTTTTGAAAATGATAAGTGTCTTGAATTGACCATTGGTATTCATATGAGTGATCACACACATTGAGGTGCACATGTGGAAAGTGGAGAAATTGGTTATGTGTGAGTGGATGAGTGCTTGATCTAGAACATGGATATGTATGTTTGTGACTTCATGGAATACCAATGGTGGATATTGAAGTTGTTTTGTTTGCTGAAAAAAAATGGTTTAAAAAAAAGGTTATTTTAAATGTTTTGAAAAGTTAGTGAGAAATTGTTTAGCGTTCTCATTTCATGTTAAGTATTATTTTTCGTGGGTTCTTGGTTTGACATATTGAATTGTGGTTGGTATAGTGATTTGAGTTCGAGATTTCATTTGTGATTGAGGTGTGGAATTTTGATTTATGGTGAGTTTTGATTCGGATTTCTGCCTCTTGTTTTTTAGTATGATGATCTGAAAAGTCCCAGAAGTTTCTAGTGAGCCTCTTCTAGTTGTTGGTTCTACCCAGACTCTTGGCGAGGTGGTGGAATTGAATTCTTTTTGGTTGTTGTTCATATTCCTTGGTGATCATGATCTATCAAGGTAGCAGACTGGCTTGGTGAAATTGTTGGTGTTTTCAAGTTATTGGAAACTCCCAAAGCTAAGAGAGTCCATGTTGGTTCAGGTCCGTTTGAAGGTGCAACTTGGGATTGGTGGAGGAGATAATCCTAGCATTGTTTCATGATGGTATGTCTTGGATGGTGTTTAGGGCCACTCTCGTTTGATGGTTTATATTTATGGAAGTGAAGGTAAGTGAAGCGGCAAGGCTCGTGAGTGTCCAGCAAGGCCAACGAATAGTGAAGGCCTACGTTGGGCATCTCAAGGTGTTGGCTTCCTTTTCTCCAAAGATAACATCGCGGAATCGGTTAAAGTTCTCTTGTGTGGGGTCTTCGTCTATTTTTCAAGGACCGATTCTCTTTGGTGTTTGGGATGGTTCCCCATTCTGTGAGAGCGAGCCAGAGGAACCCATCACAGACAAGTTTTCTAGTCAATTCCATCTTCTATTAGTCGGGCCACTCTCTTGTTCGCTTCTTTTGTGGCCGATTTGGGTACTTTAAGTCGCCTCATCGTCATCCATTGAAGACTTTCCATCAGTGTGGTTGTTTGGGGAACTTAAAGAGGTTCTGTTAGTGGAAATTCCAGAAAGAGTTTCGACTGATAGATGTTAGCTCCTGACTGTGGGGCAGTAGATGCTTCAAGACATCAGAGCTCCAACCACAGGTCTCAGAGTGAAGCCTTTCACGCAGTCAGGAATCATTGGGTGTGGGTCACATTGGTCTAACTTTTGTCTCCAGTGTTAAAATAGGGATAGTTTAAATTTCTTATTTAAGGCTTCCTCATCTTTGAAGGTCCTATTTTGCTGTAACAGGCGTAAAGGACTCTTTTTGAGTGGTGGTTTTTTTTCTTTGAATACCCCACTGTGGTTGTAAAAAGGCATGTAGATCTTGTTTTCTTGTAATTCCAGTAGTTCTGCCTCCTCAAATATGAGCTTTGGAGTTGTCTCTTTATGGCTGTGAGTCTCAAGATGGTTATCTCTCTCATGTGGCTAGATCCATTGGTGACCCATTCTTGTTTTAGGATGTGCTCGTTTTGGAGACACTTGCATCTTGGGAAATAATGAATAGGGGTTGGTCCGCTACTCGGTTTGGGGTCTTTTGTCGATGACCCCATGTGGTGGTGGTCTAGTTTATGCGAAGAGTTCATGGGTCGGTTTGTGCTGGGTTTCTCGTATTGGTATGTGCTAATTGGATTAAGATGGTCAGTTCCTAAATGGTGAGGGGACCCCCTATAAATCTTATTGTGCTTTCATCGAGGTTTGGCCTATGTGGAGGTTCCCTCTTGGATCAAGTTAGCAGTTCCATAGTTAGCCCATGCTAAGAGTCTCAATGTCGGTTGTGCTAGTCAGGTTCTTGTGGTGGGGAGAACCCTCCTCGTTTCCTAATGGTTCTTCTATTTTTAGTTTCCCTCAGAGTTGGTCGGGTGTGTCTGATGGAGTAAAAATTCATACCGAGTTCATGATTTTTCTGACCTCGTTCAATTTCAAACTCGAGTTTGATTCCTCCTATGGCTGGGTGATTTTCTGGGGGTAGAAAGTTCATGTGGTGGGGAGAATTGTCACACCCGAACTTTTAAGATAATATTATTTTATGATTTCATCAGATTTTGAAACTTTCTATCGAGTTGCGACCAAGCCTGTTTTAAATTTTTTCATTTTGTTGATGAATGAATGATTCGCCCTTGATTTTGTCTGGTGCATGACATGGCGTATTTAAAGCTACGTGACTTTGCCCGGGTCACCGTGAAGCCTGCCTTAAGAAAAATAAATAAAATGAGTTTTAATGTTTTATTTGAAAATTATAATTATGGTAATTATTATTATTATTATGCTCACTAAGTTTATTAATATAGGTTAATTATAATTAAGTTATTATTATTGACTTTTTATTAATTTTTTTTAGAATTTTAAGTTTATTACAATCATATTAAGTTAATTATAATTTTTATTATGATTATTATTAATAATATTTTAATTGTTTAGTTTATAATAATAATTATTAAGTTATTATCATTATTATTATTGGAGACTAATAAAATCCTAATTAAGTTTATTATTATTATTATTTATCAAAGTTTTAATTATTTTATTTTATTTTTTTTTATTTTTTTTCTTTCTTTTCTGTTTTCCTCTCTGGACATCACGCACAGCACCCCCCCCCTCCTCTCTTCTCCCAGCTCGCGACCGTACCCCCCCTCACAAACCCAAGCCAGCGCGCCCCTCCTTCTCCGGCGAACCCCATTCATCTTCCCTCCCTTCGCCGGACAAGCCTTGCGCTGCCCTCCCTTCGCCGGACCAGCCTCACGCCACCCTCCCTTCACCGAAGCTGCACCACCCAGCCATCCTCTCGACCTCCTACGACCCCTGCCGCAACCGCGCCGGCCACCCCTGTTGCCTCGCTCGAAGCCGCGCCGCCCCCATGCCTCGCCCTAAGCCATGCCGCACCTTGCCGGACCTTCTGCTCTCCTCCAGCGGACTGAGCTCGCGCCGCCCTCCTGCTCACTGACCTACCACCTTGTGCCCTCTCCCCCGGCCAGCAGCCGCCGCGCGTAGCCCCCCCCCCCTTCCGGTTGAACACTTCCGCGCACCTCTCTTGACGGATGGACCTCCTCACTGGTGTCCTTCTCTCCTCCGACACACACACCTCCTTTCGGTAATTTCTTCCCTCTTTGCGTAGATATTGATTTTATTTGTTTTGATGCCTTGTTTTAGGGTTCTGTTAGGTTTGATTATGGTGTTTATTTGGTGCAATTGAGGATTCACACATGATTTGGGAAAAATCTATAGATGGTTCTGCATATGATTATTGTTTGATGGATTAATTGCTTGATTGATTAATTTAGCATGATTATTAATTGGTTTGTTTGATGCGAATTCGATTTTACTTTTGGTTTAGTATATTTTGATGTGTTTATGAGTTTAGTGTTATGTTTATATCATACAGGTACTTGTTGCTATGAAAAACCATGTTGAACTATTTAAATAGTGTTTTATGAATTGTGCAGTTAATTTATTACCTTGTGCAAAGGGTGAAATAGGATTTTTAGTGTAGTGTCCATATGCGTGTAGTCATGGAAGAATGTTTTATCAAGTCTTTGACATTTTGAGTCATTCGATGCACTTTTAAAACTGTTTAATAAATTTCCTAGCGGTTTTCTTAATCAATAAAATGGTCATTTTAATTATGCAGTTGGTTATTTTAATTGTGTAGGTGTTGCAGATGGAGTTTTCAAAGGGTTTTTATTTAGCGTTTTTTAAATGGAATTGGGGTTTGCGTGTGTCTTATTGTGCATTTTTCAATATATATTGTAAATTATTTTAAAGTATGAAAAGTATGTTTTAATGTCTCTTTGTTGTAAATTTGGTTTCAAAGTGGCTTCCTAATGTGAAGTTGAGTTTGTCATTGGTGTGAGTCTTTGGTGTGTTATTTTGAAGTGTTTTATAGATTGTTTAAGTGTTTGATTTGTTTTATTAAATTATATGTGTAGTACATTGGGCCTTGCTTCATTGGTTTTGGGCCGCGCCTGTCGAGACATCCTACATGTACATGCATAGGGTAAGACATATATATATATATATGTTCCCTCTTTGTACATATTCCCTCATGGCATGGGGAATATGTGCAATGCAGCTAGGGGTGTGTATATATATATATGTATAAATTCATGTGCATGTGCGCGCTGGTTCGAGTGGCCATCGACAGATAGCACCAAGTTTGAGGTAGGTTTCCTCTGCCTATGGATTTAGTTTGAAGTTCATAATTGCTTGATTTCTTGAAAATATGTTATATTTATATATATATTATATTTAAATGTTATGAAATCTGAGTGCATTCGCTAATAATGGTTATGAATTTGTTTTGAAAAAAAATGTAATGTATTACAAATGCCATTTGGACTTTCATCAATTAATTGCATCATTTTAAGAAAAAGTTCAAGCTTGTTTTTTTATAGGTAACAAATATATTGTTAAATTGGTATTTTTAAAAGGTTTTTCAAAGAGTTTAAATAATTATATGTTCAAAAATGAAAACTGTTATTTGTGAAACCATAAAACCTGTTTGGCCCTTTTGAAATGGTTTGTAAAATCGGAAAAACCCCTCCTAAGGCAAACCCCTTGGTTTTAGAAAATGACTTGTGTGTTGAGTGTATGAATATGTGCCTAATTTTGGGACTTATGATTTATGTAATGTGAAAGAGGGGAATGTGCTTAATGAGGGAGAACAGTGGTGAGCGGTTTAGCAAGTTTTTAGGATAAAGAAAGTGGGATGTTCATTTCTTTTCTTTTGATAAAAGCTCACCACATTTTTGGAATAGAGCACAATGGTAAACCTGGGTATCTAGGTGGGTGACCAGGACTAGTACACTAGATGACATGGAAGGGGTTTGTCCCGATTTGTCTAGCAGGATTGACGCAACAACACTAAGTAAACAAATGAATTCTGAGGGTCGTGGTCTTCTAAGACACGTTTTTCTGAGGGACGTGGTCTTCTAAGCCACGTTTCACTGAGGTACGAGGTCTCTAGGTTCCCACTTCTTCTGGCTACCTATAGAGATTACCCATGGTGCTCATTTGCGACGTGCTGCTTGTGATTTAACTTTCATTTCAGTTGTGTCATACTTGATGTCTTTTTGTGAAAACCATATTTTAATCCAAAATGGTTTCTTTTCATTTTGAAATGAAAATTTCATTCTTGGGACCTATTTTGAAAATTCAATGGGAGTGAAATTTGTTACTTGATAATGAAAACTCGTTAGTTGAATTTGAAAAGAAGGAAAACACTATTTTATTATATCTTATTTTTCAAACTAGCATGACTGGATTTCTTACTAAAGGCGAGGGCATATGACGTTGTTATATTGTGGCATTTCTACTGATCATCTCAGTCCTCATACCTACTCTACTTTCCAGTTGCAGGTTTTGGACTTGGGTTGCTGTTGGGAGCTAGTGTGGTTTACGCTCCGCGTTGACCCACGAGGTCACTTAAGGTATGTCACATCGATTCTTTAATTTCCTTTCTCCGCTGCTAACTTGTTCAGTTTATTTTTTTCCTTTATTTATATGCTTTTTCAGTTTATGTTTATTTATTTTTGTTATGGGCCAAACCATTCCCAACTGGTTTATTTTGATACCCGACACTAGTTGCCTGCCCATGGGGATCGGGAACACCCTTCGGGCCATGTCGCGGACCGAGTCGGGCGCCGGGTCGGATGACGACTCATCCCGGTTCATGACACATAATATTGGGTATGGATTGGTTGAGTATCTTCAAATATCACATCGACTGATATAACTAAATGATTAGTTTTACGACTAATGATGTTATGGACCATCTCTTTAGAGGAGCCCATAAAATAATAGTAGGTTAAAAATGCTTTTAAGCAGTAATAGTTGGAACTATCTATTGGAACCATGGTCTTCTATGCATGATTTGGAGTATGTTTTGTGTTTGTCGTCAATCCTCAGTGGACATTCAGAATGTGAACTAGCAAAGTGATCATATAGTTCAAGCAGACAATAGTATTAAAGGTGGCGCCGTTTCCCAGTGTTTTCCAAATTTTAGGGCCTGAAAATCGAAAAATGGAGAAAAGTGTTTTTGGCGAAGAGACTTGCGCGTTGTGTACTTTAAGGAGAGTAAACTTGGGGGCCATATGTTTTTCAAGATCAGAACATGGAAAAATGGAAAAGGGATATGGGTCGAGCAAGTATTGGTGTGGTCGCGCAAGTGACCTGCGCGCCGAGGAGGGATTTGTGCACCGGTGCCTAAAAGGTCAGGAAACATGCACACCTATTGTTATTCCTAATCAGAACATCAAAATATGGAAAAGGGAAGAGGATCGCGCAAGTATTGGTTTCGTCGCGCAAGTGAGTTATCTGACAGAGGCTAGGGCAGTTGCAGCTGCGCGCTGGGACTTGCGCGCTGTGAGGACACTTGCATGCCACCACACAGGGGGTCCAGTTTGCCTATAAATATAGGACCAACCCTCCTCATTTGAAACAAAGTTCATTACTTAGATATTTTTCTAGCTCTCTTAACTTAAGTGGTTGAGTCGTGCAAATGGTTGATGGGTCGCCCAAGTAGAGGCTGCACGCCGGTTGTTGGCTATGCGACCATGGCGGTTTGGGAGTTAAAGGTGCAGAGTCGCACATGTTTGGAGTTAAAGGAGACAGTGTCATGAAAGTGTGTTGGTGTCACCTGCATGCCGATTTTTTTCCGCGCAAGTGACTTGCACGCCATTCTTGAAACTTGCGTTCCAGTCTTGGAGAAGCGCGCCAGGTGAGGTTGTTGTACACCGAACCTTTTGGAACTGCACGACAATTGGAAGATTTCCTGATACCTTCGGTGAAAAGTGGAATTAGTATACGAGTGAAAGTTGGACTTCAACAAAGAATCTATATTCAATAGAGGATGCATTATTTTGCAATTATGAAGATACCTTCACATCTATAAACTGAGTGGGACTTCACCAAGGGCAGTGAGCCAGGGGGAGTCAATGGGAGTGACCCAAGGGAAGCAGTGATCTATCCCTGAACCTTTGTAAAGGCAGTGAGCCTGGGACAGAGTGACTGTTCCCGGACCATTGTAATCCACAACTAGTGAAGATTAGTGGAATTTGGTATGACCGAAAACTTTTTGTCTTATGCTCCTTGGACATATCCCTTAGTGGTGAACCATGTAAAATGTGTTGTGTCTTCTTTGTGCTTGTGAATGTTTTCTCTTTGATCATATTCATCATACAGGTTCAACAAGTTCCTACCAACGTGGGAACAATATCCATCACATTAAAAGAAAAATTTGTCACCCTGATTCACCCCTCCCCTCTCAGGGTGTCCCGGGGTCCTTCACTATGCTGTACAATTTGGAATCTTTGACTTTGGAAGTGGTGGATGAGATCGAGAATAGTGGTTTTCCAGCAATTGTTGATCATCATTATGATTTTTTCCTTTATAAATTCTCAAGGATGAAACCCAAGAGGGAAGTGGAGTTTGTGATTGATCTCTTACAAGGGTCCAGAAAAATATCACTTCCATGTTATTGGATGGTACCAACGGAATTAATGGAATTGAATGTAAAGTTGGAAGTGTTGGAAAGCAAAGGTTTCATTTGGTTGAGCACATCTCTATGGGAATCACCAATCTTGTTTATAAAAAAAGACTGATGAAATTATTTGATTATGTGTGTATTATAGTATGATTAATCAAGGTATAATAAAGAATATATATCCACTTCCATGCATTGATGACATGTTCAATCAATTGAGGGGATCATAGTGGTTTTCTGAAATTGACTTGCGATCAAGATATCACCAATTACGGGATTTGAAATACGATATTCCAAAGACAAATTTTAGGAGTAGATATAGACATTAAGAGTATGTGGTTATGCCATTAGGTATTATGAATACACAAATAGTCATTATGGAATTTATGAATTGAATATTTCAATGATTTTTGGATTCTTCTATGGTGGTGTTTGTGGATAACATATTGGTGTATTCAATGACAAGGGATGAGCATGAGAAATACTTTCCAACAGTGTTTGTACTTTTGAGGGACCACAAATTGTATTATAAATTATCAAAGTGTGATTTTTGGATATAATCGGTATGTTTCCTTTCCTAATTTATCTCTCAAAGAGTTTTTTCTATGGATCCATAAAAGATAGGGGCTGCTATCTATTGGAAACTGCCAAAGAATGTCTTTGAGATATGCAGTTTCTTTTATCTAGCTAGTTATTACTGATGTTTTATCAATGATTTCTCATGACTAGATTCACCAATAGAAAATTTTATGATGGGAAAGTTTCAATTCCAATTGAGTGAGGAATGTAAAAATAATTTTCAAGAGCTTAAGGTTCACCTTACATCATTAACAATCGTGAGATTTCTAGAATTAGGAAAATGGTACGTGGTGTATTATGTTACTTTGGGGACAGGGTTTGGATTTGTTCTCATTCAGAGAGATCATGTGGTTTATTATGTATCACGACATTTAGGGTTGTATGAGAAGAACTACCCAACACATTAATTAGATATATCTACCGTAGTCCATTCTTTGAAGAATTGGTGGCATTACCTCTTTGGTGAGAAATTTACTATGTTTATAGACCATAAGATCTTGAAAAATATTTTATCACAAAAGGGATTTGAATTTGAAATAAATAATATGGATGGAGTATATCCAAATGTTTGTATTAGATTTTACGTATACATCGGGTAGAGAAAATTCAATGGAAGATGAATTTAGAATAAATTAAAATTCTCAGTTAGCAAAAGAGGATTTAAATCCACAAAAGTTGATGTTCGTCAAAGTCAACATGCACTAGGAATGTGAAGACTGAGGTAATTCTTTTTTTTCTTCCCAGTTCATTTTTCCTGATTTGGATGAAATAGTTAAAGAGGCATAGACATCTAATTCCGAGTGGGTTTCTATTAGGTCAAAACTCAAGGGTGGGGAAACTATTTATGAATGGAATCTAGACGAGAGTTCTGTTTTTTTGTTTCAAAATTTTATGGTAATACCTATAGATTTTCAAGAACATATTCTTCATGATTACCAGCATTAGGGATGATCTATTGAACATAGAATATAGAATACTTATAAGGAATTCAAAGAATAGTTTTGGTGGTTTAGTATTAAAAGGAAAGTGGATGATGTTTTTTGACTATGCTTAACTTGTCAGCTGGTTAAAGAAGAGAACTAGCTACCAGTAGGTATGTTACAGTGTTTACCTATTAATATTTGGAAATGGGAGCAGATAAACATGGATTTTTTAATAGGTTTCCCAATAATGGTTCAAGAATATAATTCCATATGGGTGATAGTGGATTGACTCAAAATTTAATCCCATTTAATCCTCATTTGTGAATCTCATACAGTGGAGGACTTGTCAAAAATATTTATATGATAATTGGTAAAGAGGCATGGCATACTAGTTTTGATAGTATCAGACTGAGACTTGAGGTCTATATATCATTTTTGGAAATCGTTATAGAAATACCTTGAGACTCAGTGGACTATGAGTATGGTGTAACATCCTCATATGGATGGGAAATATGAAAGGATTATACATGCATTGGAAGACATGATGTGAGAATTTTTATCTTATTTTGGTGGATCATGGTAGGTTCACATAACATTAATGGAGTTTTCATATAATAATAGGTATTATTCCATGATACATATATATCTTTTTGAATAATTGTATGGGAATCCTTTTATATCTCCCCATTTTTGGGTGTAAATAGGTGAGAGTCCACTGGTTGGGATACTCTGTGTAAAGTAGACTACAAAGAAGATTCAATTGATCAGGAAAAGGATAGAGACGACTCCGAGTAATCAAAAATCATATGCGGATCATCATTGATGGCTATTGTTATTCAAGGTGAGTAATCATACATAGAACCTTTTAAGATACTTGAATTGATTGGTGAGGTGGCATATAGGTTGTATTTTTCCCCAGGGATGAGGGTTATACATAATGTGTTTCAGGTATCATATTTGAAAAAGTATCATCATGATCCTCACCATGTGATTCGATGGTATCACATTGAGCTTGAGCTAGATGACTCATTGGTTCATATCTTGATATATATAGTGGATAGGAATGATAAATTCTTTCATGAGAAAATCATCAGTCTAGTATGGGTTTTGGGGTAACACGTCCAAATTCAGGAAGAAACATAGTAATAGGAGAATAAAATGATAGAGAAATGACCCATTCTCTTTCAGGAAAATTGTAACACCCTAGGTAAATAAAGAATATGAAATTTTCATATTTATCCATATTTGTGAATAAAATATTAATATTAATTTAAAGGGGACGCTATGCTCGATGGCGTACCCAACACGCAACAACGAGTTTCTTGGGAAACTTACGTTGCACTCTAATAATAAAATATTATTATTTTAAATGGTAGTTAACATGTAGCCATTGTATTTGCGGGAATGGATAGAAATAACTAAAATATGATTATATATGTTTTTAAATGTTTTTACATTTATCCAATAAAATATAAAGGCTTAAAATACGGAAAGAATTCAATTTTAGGCGTATATGCCCTAGTTTTCACTAAAGGTTCACTTATCACCTTTTGATGGCGAACCGTCATTAAATATAGTTTTTATCACTCTTATACATTCTATTGGACCAAATAAAACTCTTCTTAAGAATTCAGACATCAAAATTTACTTTGTGTAAATTTTTGGTATCTTTCCAATAAAGTTCATTTTTTTAATGAATAGTGTAAAATGTTGTATTTTAATTCAAAACCTCTTTTTAATCTAATTTATTTATATGATTAGATTATCTTTTGAATTGGTTTTGAAGTGAAATTAGAATATATTTTTACCATTAAATCCAATTTTGGTCTTTGGAATTAATTTGACTTTGAAATCATACTTAAACTAGTGTCAATCTTTTGAGACTTATTGTTTCATAAAAACACGCTATTTGCTCTGACAGCAGGAATTAATTATTAAATTAATTAATGTGACTTATATGTTTTGAATTTGGTAAACTAGTCTTCATTTTTGAATTCGGAATATCAAATATAGCTTAGGGTGAATTTAGTGATTTTTCTGAAAAAAACTCAATTTTTGATGAATAGTGAAACCACTAAGTGGTACTTATAAAAACTGATTTTTCCGTTTAAAAGAAATTTTTCCATATTTGTGTTTTTAATTTAAAAAATCCTACATACATGGTTGTCATTAAGAAGTAAAATGTGGTTCAATGGGATAAAAATAATTTTTTGGTGAATAGTAACTTATTAAGTTTTTAATCGCGATTAGAGCTAATTAGTATAGTTTATGGTAAAAATAATGTTTTAATAAAATAAAATGACCTAGACACATTTCCTACCCTCATTGGATGTATCATGGACGACAAAGACAATCCATGGGTCAACTTGGGGACCCCATGGAGCCACTTTGGTTGGAAAATGACATAAATATCTTTTTATTTAATGTTAAAGTAAAAATGACACAAACATGAGATTTTTTACTAGAACAATTTTTACATGAGGTTATAAAAGTCATAGTTTTTAATATAAATAGTCATTGGAAAGCTAAAAAGATTTCCTACATCATAGTAGTTTTTTATAATTTTTAGACATTAAATAAATTAAATTATTTATGACATCATGATGATGCAACGATGACCTCATTATTTAACAATTTAAATAAAATGGAAAGATAATGTAATATATAAGACCTAAACATGTACAAAACCTATTGGATGAGTGGATTTAGAACCCTTATCACCTTATACTCGAAATAAATCAATGTGGGACCTTTAAAATCCGAAACGCATTTGAAAATAAAGTAACATTTTGTAACTTTACAAGAGTGCCCCTCCTCTCCTCTTATAAAATGCCCCCAACTCTACCTCCTTACCCACACTCCCAAAGCCTTTGGCTCGGCAAAAACCTGACCATTTTGTCTCTACACTTCCCTCTATTAATCCTTGAAGCCTCCATTTGGGAAGAAGTCTTCCCAAGGAAGCCTTTGATCTCAAACCAAAGGGAGTTACCCGATTTTAAGGTAATGTCTTCACTTGTGTCCTTTTGTTTTATTTTGCTTCTCCAACCCCCTAAACTCTTTTTATTCATTTATTTTGTAACAAATACAGTATAATAAATATACTATGATGTTTTTATAATAAGTATTAGAGCTACACTTACACACACCTACATCTAATGGTTAATGAACATACTGTTTCCATGGATGGTGAATTTCTGCCTCCCGAAACGATGATTGTTCAACATTCTTCTAACACCTTAAAAGGTGGCCATTAAGATGAAACTTTATTTATATATGATATATAATATGTTTATGTTTTACTTAAGCTTCTGTATTTTTCATTTATGGCATACCTTTATGGTTTCCATTATGGGTATACGCGATATCTTCATTTAAGGAAGTGCGGACTACCGCCCCCTCAAAGTGATTTGATTCGTTAATACCATATGTGGTATGTATAAAGGATATTTTTAAATATATTATACATGATACCATACTAGAATTAAAATACTATTATCTATCATTATGTTTTAATTCCATTAAATATGAAATAGAAATGGAAGTAGCGTTCATGCGTACGTACGGCTTACCGTCCCCATGAACGGTACATTTCATTTCTTATCTCAAAATGTTATGTAATATTATAAGTAAATATATATAATGGATATATATGTAATATATTACATCTAAATTATGGATATCATTCTGGAATTATAACATATATATCTCTCTCATTTTGTTTTAATTTCATTAATATGACAAAAAATGAAAGTAGCGTTCATGCGTACGTATGGCCTACCGTCTCCATGAACGGTGCTTTTCGTTTTTTATCTCAAAATGATATCGAATAGTATAAAATGAATATTTACTAGATATATATTATATTTTAATCATTAATACTATTCTTGAAATTATTTACTTATAACTACATGGGAAATCTTTTTTCAAACAAGTTCATTTTTGACTCATGTACCAAACATCGGAAAAAACGTCTGATATGAACTAAAATTATTAAACAATTATTATAAAATTATAATATGTGATATGAACTGAATGATAATCTCTAAAGGAGATAATTAGGCAGTTATTAATTTACCAAAGTTTATTATTTAGGAATATAAAGAAACGAACAAGACAAGTTGGACTTGAGGTAAGGGATCCTACTCCTCTCTTTTTTTTAAGTACACTCTTTTATGTCATTCCTTTTAAAGATAATATTTCTTGTTATTGGGATGTTATTCTATATTACTCTTACTATAATTTTTATGTTCGTATTATGAGAGACCCTATTCTCTCTCATCAATCCATTTTGGAAGTTTTGAGTGGCGCCGTTAGGCTGCCGAATTTTCGTAAGAGATCTATCCTATCTCTCTCTCTCTTTTAAGTACTCTCTTTTATGTCAATTCTTTTAAGATCTTCTTTGTTTTGTTGGGGGATGTTATTTTATATTAATCTTTCTGTAAAATTTATTTTAATATGATGAGAGACCCTATTTGATCTCATCAATCCATTTTTGGATGTTTTAAGTGGCGCTCTTAGGCTGCCAAGTTTTCGTAAGGGATTTTTCATCTCACTTTTATTCCCATGAGATTTATGCTACATTTTCCAAAATTTCCTTTGAGTGGTTTATGTACTTCCCATTATTTTACTAATTGTGTAATATACTTTCTATTATGAGTATTTACATCAATGTTTTATTTTCCTTGTTTCACGAGGTGTATCTTTCAAAAGATACACATGTCGGTAAGGGAACCTTTCACCCTCCTCTTTTTAAAAGACTTCTTTTGTTGGGTCTTTTAATTTACATATTGTTATGTTGGGATATGTTCTCATATACCCTTATTGATGTAAATTTTATTTCCAAGTGATGAGATACCCTTTTTTACCTCTCATCAACTCATTTTGATGTGACGTCGTTAGGCTGTCAAGGGAACTTCTTAACCCAATTTTGATTTCTTTGGGTTCTACATGTAGTTATTGAATATGTCATCCTTTGAATATGTTTGAATGACCTTTGATTATTTTACACTTAATATCCACTTATATTTGGTGTATTCTTTTGTCACACATAATTATGTAATTGATTTATCCTTAAACCAAGGATACCATCTTTGTAATGGACTTCATCTCAATCTCCATTCATTGAGGCATATTTTGTTTTATACACAACCTTTTTTATATGGTGTATAAACCCCTTTGACTTTTACGTTTATCCAAAAGGAATCTTTTTTATACAAAGCATTTTACTAAACGACAAAAGGGAATGTTTTGTCGTACGTATGCGGCGACACCGACTTCTCTGCCGCCGTGACCATTATTTGAGTTTCGGCTTCCTCTACAGGCCATACCTTCTTTTTCAAAGAAAAATAAATACCGTGTTTTACTTTTCTTTTATTTTGGTATTGAAAATGGTTTTCATAATGTTTTTATATCAATGTGTTTTATTGATATCTTGTGATTTAAAGGTGGAAATTTTATGTTTCCTTTATGCATATTTTATGTGATACGATTATGTTGAGGTTCTTGGGCATTATTATGAAGACGGGTGGTTCTGTGATAAACTAAGGGAGGGTGAGCCCAATATAGCTCTCCAATGCATTGGTTAACGCAATGGAGTGAAACGTTAAGGTTTCTCCGAAGAGATTTAGGGAATATACTGTGGTGGGTATTCCAAACGTAACCAAGATTGTTATTCCCTACGCAATAATGTTATGAATGCCCCAAGTTACCTTTTATATCTTATGATTTCTATGATTTATTCATGATTTGATGAGGTATGTTAAAGTGCCTATGATTTATGGGTAAAGTATGATTTCATTCTTATGTATATATGAACTCATGTTTCCTTTCCATATTTTTATAACCCTTACTGAGCTTTTTATGTTCATCCCAAGTTTTTGAAATGTTTTTAACAGGTCAAGGGAAAGGTACATGATATGATTATAGTGTCAAAGAAGTGTCAAGAATGAGTCCATGTTTTATTTTAAATATGTTTCCGTTGATGGGATAAATGAATACTATCTTTATGTAACCACTTTGTTTAAATGTGGAATGTAATGCCAGTTTTATGATCTAATTCTCTAAAACTCTAAACCTGAAAGGATCCTCAATGTGTAATCTTGTATTAACTCAAGATTAAGTAAGGTTTAAGGCTGGGGCCTTATAGTTGGTATCAGAGTTCGGTTTAGATAACTTTAGAAGTTAGGGTATTCTTTAAGCATAAGTGGCATTACCATAATGGTTAGGATTTCAGAAAGAGTCCTAGTTTTAGATAAAGTGAATGAGTAAGTATATATTAGTGTTTATCTTCCTCATTAGTACATGATGGTTTTTTTGATAAACTCACACTGACCTTTATGGTTTTAGTAAGTGGATGGATCTAGCAGGCATCAAAGTAACAGTGGATGTGAAGGAAACTGTGACAGTTTTTTAAGCAAGAAACTGAATGATATGGGAAGTTCAATGAGAACTCTTGTGATTATCCTCAACCAACTATCTGGAGTCATGATTGACCACCTAAACCTTGGTGATTTCTCTAAGGCATCATATATGCGAGAAACAAATCCCTATGGAAGTACAGGTAATAATCATAAAGGTAAGTGTGTTCAAAAACCTATGTGTCAAAGATGTACAAAGAAACACCTAGGAATATGTTTCAAAGGGACAGAAATATGCTATATATGTGGAAAAGAAGGTCATAAAGCAAGAACCTGCCATGGAAAAAGGAAGCATCCAGTTGACTCGAGGAAAGGGAATGAAGTTCTTTCTGAGGGATCAATTGAATGTTTTAAATGTGGTGTGCATGGTCATTATGAAAACACATGTCCTATGAAAAAGTTTCGTGAATGGGATCACCAAGAGCGTACAAATGTTCGTTTACCAATACCTAACGCCATTCCGATTGAGGATGAAGAAACTGACAATGACCAATCAAAGGTATGTATTATTTCATGACTATTGTTTTGCTATTTTGGAATCTTAGGATATGATTCATGATTTTGTTTGTAGGAAAGAGGTATTTTGGAATAAGTTAGAAAGGAATGGTTAATGGTTCATGAAGAATGTTGAATGAGTAAGATGTCAACATATAAGGGCTTCAAGAGTTATGGTGAAATTCTTAAGAGTATTAAGTCTCTTTTGATGATGGGGTTACATTAGAAGGCTTTTTATATTATGTGTAACCCTGATGTTTAATATATGAAAATTTTATTAAAGGAATATTTATCTTTTCTTTTGTGGACATAGTTATAAAGAACCATTTGGGTTTATATGATCCTTACTTTTGAGGTAATTATGGGTTACTATATGTTATGATTGAAGTGAAATGCATGAGCTAAAATTGAGGTTAAATTATGTTATGGTTATTTTTGATGATTTTATCCATTTTTGGAGAATTATTTGAGAATTATATAGTTTTGGAAAAAGGACAACACGCAGACTGTGTGACTACCCATCACGTCAGACAAAGCTGCGGGAATCGAACCCACAACCAATGTGCGACTGGTATTTATCGCCTACCACTGGACTACATGAAGTCCCTGGTTAGTTTGACTGATTTTTTTAGTTATATGATTTTATGAATTAAGAGTAAGTTGATTTTGGGTTATTTATGAAAATGATTAACCTATCATGGAGGATATGTAATTAGGTTAATTAATTTTCAATACGAGAAATTAAGAGCAACTGATGTTGTTTGGAGATAAATGTTACGATTTAACTTGGAAGACTATGTGACTAAATCCTTCAAATGTTTGGGTTTCAATTTTAGTTTGGTTTACTTTGAATAATTTTATCGACAAATTGATTATAGAATGGTCCTCGTTGAACTTTGGGTTTTGTTGGACAAATTTTGGAGATTTAGAATAGATTTTCTTTTTATAAAGGGTTATCCTTTTCTAGATTATCTGATCTTGTACTAACCTTTTTGGTTTTGGTTTCGGTTAAAGTCTAAAGACATGGGAAGTATATAGTTCTCTTTTGTGGATGAGGTGATTCTCTAGAAGTTGATTATAGTACTCTTAATGTGAACAGGTCTCCCTAAATACTCGTCTTTTGGAAAAAATATGAGTTTGATTAAGGAATCTATTAAAAGTTGAAAGTCAACATGATAAGTGATTATGTTTCCTTATGAATAAATTCCTCAATAAAAAGTAACTTAAAACAAAAATGTTGTCTATTAACTTTTCCTACTGGGGAATCAAATACCGTTTAACCCATCACATGTTTGTGATTTTCTTATGGTTAACTTTCTCCTAGACATGTTTACTATCACTCTCGCTCAAGAACATGTCCCTTTGCTTTTTCTTCCATGTTCATGTTTTTATACATGGAATCCTAATATGGTTTAACTCGGGTG
Source organism: Viscum album (assembly GCA_963277665.1). Lineage (NCBI taxonomy): Eukaryota > Viridiplantae > Streptophyta > Magnoliopsida > Santalales > Viscaceae > Viscum > Viscum album. The sequence continues at coordinate 127,131,624 of OY728134.1, read as the reverse complement.
ACCTCTGTACTTATCTTCCTTTATTTTAAAGCGATTGTTTTACCGACTCTTGTTCCGATGTGGGACTTTCAAGGATGTTTCCAAGCTCAATTTTATAAATTGCGAGGACGCAATTCCCAAAAGGGGGGAAGGATGTAACAACCTAGGTAAATAAAGAATATGAAATTTTCATATTTATCCACATTTGTGAATAAAATATTAATATGAATTTAAATGGGATGCTATGCTTGATGGCGTACCCAACACGCAACAACGAGTTGCTTGGGACTCTTACGTTGCACTCTAATAATAAAATATTATTATTTTAAATGGTAGTTAACATGTAGTTGTTGTATTTGCGGGAATGGATAGAAATAACTAAAATATGATTATATATTTTTTTAAATGTTTTTACGTTTATCCAATAAAAGATAAAGGCTTAAAATACGGAAAGAATTCAATTTTAGGCGTATATGCCCCAGTTTTCACTAAAGGTTCACTTATCGCCTTTTGATGGCGAACCGTCATTAAATATAGTTTTGTTCACTCTTATAAATTCTATTGGACCAAATAAAACTCTTCTTAAGAATTGGGACATCAAAATTTACTTTGTGTATTTTTTTGTAACTTTCCGATAAAGTTTATTTTTTTAATTAATAGTGTAAAATGTTGTATTTTAATTCAAAACCTCTATTTAATCTAATTTATTTATAGGATTAGATTATCTTTTGAATTGGTTTTAAAGTGAAATTAGAATATATTTTTACCATTAAATCCAATAGTGGTTGTTGTAATTAATTTCACTTTGAACTCAGACTTAAACTAGTGTCAATCTTTTGATACTTATTGTTTCATAAAAACACGCTATTTGCTCTGACAGCGGAAATTAATTATTAAATTAATTAATGTGACTTATATGTTTTGAATTTTGTAAAATAGACTTCATTTTTTAATTCATAATATCAAATATAGCTTAGGGTGAATTTTTGGGATTTTTCTGAAAAACATCAATTTTTGATGAATAGTGAAACCACTAAGTGGTACTTATAAAAACTGATTTTTCCGTTTAAATGAAATTTTTCCATCTTTGTATTTTGAATTTCAAAAATCCGACATACATGGTTGTCATTAAGAAGAAAAATGTGGTTCAATGGGATAAAAATAAATTTTGGTGAATAGTAAGTTATTATGTTTTTAATCGGGATTAGAGGTAATTAGTGTAGTTTATGGTAAGAATAATGTTTTAATAAAATGAAATGACCTAGAAACATGTCCTACCCTCATTGGATGTGTCATTGTCGAACAAGACAATCCATGGGTAAACTTGGGGACGCCATGGAGCCACTTTGGTTGGAAAATGACATAAATATCTTTTTATTTAATGTTAAAGTAAAAATGACACAAACATGAGATGTTTTACTAAAAAACTTTTTACATGAGGTTATACAAGTCATATTTTTGACTATAAATAGTCATTGGAAATATAAAAAGATTTCCTACATCATAGTATTTTTTTTATAATTTTTAGACATTAAATAAATTAAATTATTTATGACATCATGATGATAGAGCGATGACCTCATTATTTAACGATTTAAATAAAATGGAACGATAATGTAATATCTAAGACCTACACATGTAAAAAACCCATTGTATGAACGGATTTAGAACCCTTATCACCTTATCCTAGAAATACATCAATGTGAGACCTTTAAAATCCGAAACTCTTTTGAAAATAAAGTAACATTTTGTAACTTTAGAAGAGTGCCCCTCCTCTCCTCTTATAAAAGGCCCCCACCTCTACCTCCTTACCCACACTCCCAAAGCCTTTGGATCAGCCAACCCCTTCCCATTTTGTCTCTACACTTCCCTATCTTACTCCTTGAAGCCTCACATCGGGCAAAAGTCTTCCCAAGGAAGCCTTTGAGATCAAACCAAAGGGAGTTACCCGATTTTAAGGTAATGTCTTCACTTGTGTCCTTTTGTTTTATTTTGCTTCTCCAACCCCCTAAAATCTTTTTATTCATTTATTTTGTAACAGATCCAGTATCTTAAATATACTAGGATGTTGTTATAATAATTATTTTAGCTACACTTACACAAACCTACATCTAATGGTTAATGAACATACTGTTTCCGTGGATGGAAAATTTCTGCCTCCCGAAACGATGATTGTTCAACATTCTTCTAACACCTTCAAAGGTGGCCATTAAGATGACACTATATTTATATATTATATCTAATATGTTTATGTTTTACTTAAGCTTCTGTATTTTTAATTTATGTCATACCTTTATGGTTTCCATTATGGGTAAACGCGATATCTTTATTTAAAGAAGTGCGGACTACCGCCCCCTCAAAGTGATATGATTCGTTAATACCATATGTGGTACATATAAAGGATATATTTAATGGTATTATATATGATACCATACTGGAATTAAAATAATATAATGTATCATTATTTTTTAATTCCATTAAATATGTAATAGAAATGGAAGTAGCGTTCATGTGTACGTACGGCTTACCGTCTCCATGAACGGTACATTTCATTTCTTATCTCAAAATGTTATGTAATATTATAAGTACATATATATAATGGATATATATGTAATATATTAAATATAAATTATGGATATCATTCCTAAATTATAACATATATATATATCTCCCATTTTGTTTTAATTACATTAATATGACAAAAAAATGAAAGTAGTGTTCATGCGTACGTACAGCCTACCGTCTCCCTGAACGGTGCTTTTCATTTTTTATCTCCAAATGATATCGAATAGTATAAAATGAATATTTACTGGATATATATGATATTTTAATCATTAATACTATTCTTGAAATTATTTAATTATAACTACATGGGCAATGGTTTTTCAAACAAGTTCATTTTTGACTCATTTACCAAACATCGACAAAAACTTTTGATATGAACTAACATTATTAAACAATTATTATAACATTATAATATATGTTATGAACTGAATAATAATCTCTATAGGAGGTAATTATGAAATTATTAATTGACCAATGTTTATTATTCCGGAATATAAAGAAACGAACAGGACAAGTTGGACTTGAGGTAAGGGATCCTACTCCTCTCTTTCTTTTTAAGTACACTCTTTTATGTCATTCCTTTTAAAGATAATATTTCTTGTTATTGGGATGATATTTTATATTACTCTTACTGTAAATTTTATGTTCATATGATGAGAGACCCTATTCTCTCTCATCAATCCATTTTGGAAGTTTTGAGTGGCGCTGTTAGGCTGCCGAATTTTCGTAAGAGATCTATCCTCTGTCTTTTTTTAAGTACTCTCTTTTATGTCACTTCTTTTAAGCTCTTCTTTGTTATATTGGGGGATGTTATTTTATATTCCTATTTCTGTAAACTTTATGTTAATATTATGAGAGACCCTATTTGATCTCATCAATCCATTTTTGGATGTTTAAGTGGCGCTGTTAGGCTGCCGAGTTTTCATAAGGGAATTTTCATCTCACTTTTATTCCCATGAGATTTATGCTACATTTGCCACAATTTCCTTTGAGTGGTGTATGTACTTCCCATTATTTTACTCATTGTGTAATATAATTTCTTTTATGAGTATTTACATCAATGTTGTACTGTCCTTCTTTCACGAGGTGTATGTTTCGAAAGATACCCATGTCGGTAAGGGAACATTTCACCCTCCTCTTTTTAAAAGACTTCTTTTGTTGGGTCTTTTAATTTACATATTGTTATGTTGGGATATGTTCTCATATTCTCTTATTGATGTAAATTTTATTTCCAAGTGATGAGATATCCTTTTTTTATCTCTCATCAACTCATTTTGATGTGACGTCGTTAGGCTGTCAAGGGAACTTCTTAACCCAATTTAAATTTATTTGGGTTCAACATGTAGTTATTGAATATGTCATCCTCTGAATATGTGTGAATGATATTTTATTATTTTATAGTTAATATCCACTTATATTTGGTGTATTTTTTTGTCACACATAATTATGTAATTGATTTATCCTTAAACCAAGGATACCGTCTTTGTAAGGGACTTCATCTCAATCTCCATTCATTGAGGCATATTTTTTTATACACAGCCTTCTTTTATACAGTGTATAAACCCCTTTGAATTTTACGTTTATCTAAAAGGAATCTTTTTTATACGAAGTGTTTTACTAAACGAAAAAAGGGAATGTTTTGTCGTACGTATGCGGCGACAACGACTTCTCCGCCTCCGTGACCATTATTTGAGTTTCGGCTTCCTCTACAGGCCATAACTTCTTTTTAAAAGAAAAATAAATACCATGTTTTACTTTTCTTTTATTTTGGTATTGAAAATGGTTTTCATAATGTTTTTATATCAATGTGTTGTGTTGGTATCTTGTGATTGAAAGGTGGAAATGTTATGTTTCCTTTATGCATGTTTTATGTGATACGATTATGTTGAGGTTTTTGGGAATTATTATGATGACGGGTGGTTCCGTGATAAACTAAGGGCTGGTGATCCCGATATATCTCTCCAATGCATTGGGTAACGCGAGGGAGTGAAACGTTAAGGTTTCTCCGAATAGATTTAGGGAATATACTGTGGTGGGTATTCCAAACGTAACCAAGAGGGTTACTCCCTACGTAAGAATGTTATGAATGCCTAAAGTTACCTTTTATGTCTTATGATTTCTATGATTTATTCATGATTTGATGAGGTATGTTAAAGTGCCTATGTTTTATGGGTAAAGTATGATTTCATTCTTATGTATATATGAACTCATGTTTCCTTTCCATATTTTTATAACCCTTACTGTGCTTTTTATGCTCATCCCAAGTTTTTGAAATGTTTTTCACAGGTCAAGGGAAAGGTACATGATATAATGATAGTGTCAAGAAAGTGTCAAGAAAGAATCCATGTTTTATTTTAAATATGTTTCCGTTGATGGGATAAATGAATACTATCTTTATGTAACCACTTTGTTTAAATGTGGAATATAATGCAAGTTTTATGATCTAATTCTCTAAAACTCTAAACCTAAAAAGATCCTCAATGTGTAATCTTGTATTAACTCAAGATTAAGTAAGGTTTAAGGCTGGGGCCTTATAAAAATGGTGGGTTTCTACTTTCCAAGGATAGAAAGGCTAATGGTAGGGGGAATTTTTCACCCGACATTTTCAATTAAGAAACCATTTTTATATATTTTAAATATGTAAAGTGTTTAGGTGAAGTTTGGGAGTGTTTTAAGGTATTTTAGAATGTTTTTGGGGATTTTAGGGAGTATCACAGTTTGAACATGGTTACTAAAAATCAAGAAATTCTTATAGAAAACAGTGTAGAGTGAGGTAGTGGGATCTAGGTAGGTTCATATGTAGGCACACGGCTAGGTTCATGGATTGGCCAAACCATGCGGCCAACCAAGAGTAACCATGAAAATTGGAACAGATGGAAAAATCTGGTTGGCACATAGTTTGTCTAAGCACGTTAGACAACTATGTGAATGGTGTTCAGAGGTAGTGGTTGGTGCCCTATTTGTGCATTGTTTTCCAAAAATTTTACCCTAATCATTTATGATTAACAATTTTATATGAAAACTATGGATATAATTAATATTTACTCCTTAACCAATTTTTTTTTCTATTATGACCCTAACTCTGTTTTCTCACCTCTTAATGGATGTGGAGACTCTTTCTTTCAATTCGAGAGTGATTCGTTATAAAATCTTGGTGTGTTAAAGGCATGGTTTCTTAGTAAGTCTCTATTATTAGTGGGTTTCCTTAGATATATTCTTACTTCATATATTGGATTCATATATTTAATCTTTTTTGGATAGATCTATAATATTTTATGCTAATCCTGATGATATATAGTTGTTTTTATGTCAGGGAAAATGATATAAGGAAGGTTTTGGGATATTCGACCCATTTTTGATGAATAATTTGGGTTGTTCATAGTTTTCTCTATAGTTTTCAAAGATGGTGGCTTCACTCTCAACTCCTCTTATTATAACCTGAGATATTAGATTTTGTTTTTGAATTTATTGTAATTGATTATGAAATTGATGCGAAAAGCATGGTATAAACACTCTTTGGTGATGGTTTTTAGGATTTTTAAAATTGGTTACTGTGAAAAATAATTTGTTTATATATTTTAAAATGACTATTTTAAATTGAGAACTTATTTTGATTCATGGAAGTTGTTTTATTGAAATGTTTTCAGTTGAAAATTAAATTTAATTGATTTTTTTAAATGATTTATTTGAAATTAGTATTTAGAATAGTGGTTAATGTGTATTCATGTACATTCAAGATAGATAAGGGTATGGTGTTTCCCCCATCCAAATTAGGATGGATAAGGGTATAAAATTCTATCATAAAAATGGGACGGATAAAGGTATGATGTTTACACCATAAAAAATGGTATGGATAAGGGTATAAACTTTCCCCTGTTACAATAGTGCACTAACTAACAACTTGGTGAAAGTATGACTCACCACTCATGAGTTTAGGGAGTTCCATTATTGTAAAAATTGTTGGATGTGTTGATATGTGGAATGGAATGGGTTATTCTAAAATGGGATTTGAGAAATGGTTTTAAAAAATTGATTGGTTTCTTTTCGTGGAAATGGTTTTGGTTTGGAAAACTATTCTGGTATGAATAATATTTTTATTAGAAATGGTTTGTCTTTGATATAAACTTGTTTAATAATTTTATATCAAATTTTCATATAAATGTTATAACTTATTATTTCCTTGTGGAATGAGTAGGGAAGTTATTTTGGGAAAACATACTAGATTTCATTACTTGCCCCATTCTTAGGAACCTTGGTGGGTTGTAGATATTGTCTATTGGGAAAAATTTAATGGAAATTTATCTCATTTATTTAGTGAGGCATCATGATACTTGTGCATGGAATTTGGAGTTGATTTTTAGGGTTTGTTTGGATTTTTTGAGTTGGCATCTTTGGATATTTCAGATTTATTGTTTTGTCTTCCACTTTGTACTATTATATAGGTTTTGGTTTCCAATTTGTACTTTGGTGTGGTCTATTGTTTTTTTGGAAACTTTTGAGTTTTATACATTGTTATAAAGCATAATATAGTGTGTTTTTTGGACATGGTGTGCTTGGTTTGTTTTTTCTCAACTTCAAAGAGAAAATCATCCCCCAACTATTTATGAATCCCTTGGAATTTATTTCCAACCATTGGAATCTTAGGGATATTTTCTATGGACTATTATAAATTCTTCCACATCTCATTCTGATGAGGAGGGACATGATGTTATAATAGGTCCCCCTTTTAAGTGATGGGAGACACACAAATGAAATTACATAATATATTTTAATAATATAGAATCATTTTTTATGAAGCTGGCACCAAATGGATATTTATTTGAAGGTAACATAATTTACGTACAAAATATCTTCAGCCAATATGATTTAGACACGTTTAGGTGAAATTTTCACCACTAACCCTTAGTTTAACCCCCTTTATTACCCCATTTTAACCATAACCATGGTAACAATTTTTTTCTATTGTTACAATTCTTTATGACCAAATATAAATGAACCCTTATTATAAAATTTGAAAATTATTATTCCAAATATGGAATACATGTTATCAAAGTCAATTTCTATAAGTGGACAAAATATACTTTAAAATAATTATTCAAAACACAATTAAAATCTATTTTAAAAATGTATTTTCAAGCATAAAACTAAATTTACTTTCATTTCATAACCAGTAAAAACTATTAAATGGATGATAAAATATGTTATTGAATATATACTCTACAAATTTAATTATAATAATTTATCTATAATGATTTATAAAATTTATTAATATAAAAATTCAACGGATACATAAAAATATAATTATGTAAAATAACTGTTTTTCCTTTAAAAGATTTTATCTTCATTACTAACCACAAGATAACTAATGTATGGACGATTATTCATAAATTAAACAAAATATTTGAATCAAATTATTTTTAAATAGTGATCAATATATAAAAATACTTGATGTATAGAAAAATATAATTCTTAAAAAAATAGGACTTTTACTCATGAAAGGATTTTATTAAAAATTAAAATAATGTTTCATAGTAATTAATTCATAAATTTAAATCAAGGGATATATTTATATATATCCAATTTTTTTAATCCTATTTATAATTACAATTAAATAGATAGTATATAAATGTTTCAGTTTATTTTGGTTCATTTTTACTCGAGGTTGTGTATAAATCAAGCTATTGAATACTTCAAATTAATTTCAATGGATTAGATGTAAAATATTAGGGTTTCATGACATTATACGAATGAATTAGTATTAGTTTTTAAAAATTTTACTTTTTAGTTTCATAGAAATAGTATATTTATTAAACTCACTATAAATATATATGGTTTTATGTTTTATAAACTATATTAGAGGAAAAATTGAGTGACATTAGGTCGAGCATATAGAGTTTATTTATTTAAAATTTTACATTATTTGAGATATATTAATGATATTGTTTTGTGTTTTTTATATCATCATTGGTTTGATTTGTGTTATTTCATGTCATTGGATGTACATTCATACTATTATTCGTTTTTATTATTAATAAATGATGTTTTTATTGATCACGCTGGGGGATTTTTATTTTATATTATTTATATATATTTATTAAAGGGTACTATATTCCATTTTATGATTTTATAAACTATGTAATAGGAACTAAAACATGAATTTTTATAGGAAGGCTTGGAGAAATATTCTACGTATTATCACAAAATCAAGGTGGAGTTCTAGAAAAATTGATTCATGAAAAAAAATTACACAACTCACATCTAATGGGGAGGAATTTTTAATGTGAAACAATGACTCAATTTTTATCTTATATGAATAAATAATATCATTTTTCATAATTTTTTATAAACATAACACTAACTTTATTAGACTCCTAATCATGTTTTGAAACATTTCAAGATTAATTTTTGTTATTAAGGTCTGTAATATTGTTTAAACTAGGCCATTTCCTAAGGAATTTAATGAAAAATAAAATATTTTTGATTGAACATTATAAAAATTAAAAAAGATGTGAATAATATAGGGGTTTTAAATATAGGAATAAGTATAAAACTAATTTATTAATGAAATAAAATAGATTTAGAATATGTGATCAAATATGGTAATTTTACCTTAATTGTAAACCATCATTACTCACAAGGGATATTGAGATATAAAATTATTTCAATGATTTACACCACCATGAAACAAAATGTTACATAAGTTTCTAGTAGTATGATATTTAATATTATTTCAAAAAATTGATATTGATTTTAAGAAAGTGTTCATAATAAATGAACCATGTTTGATATAAGATCTAAAATCATCAATAAATCTAAAAATAATTATGTTCTGGATAGTTTTATTCATTAATTATAGTGTTATAAATACATAAACATACATATTAATGAGTGGAAAATTACATATATTATAAAATTAAATAATATATCTGAAAATTCATGAAAAAACTGTAGAATAAAAAAACTAATGAGTTTAAATCATCATAAGATTGAGTTTTTTTAATGTAATCTTGAGAATTAATGTCCCAGTAATTGATATATTTTAACCAAAACATCAGCATAGGCAAAATTGAGGATCATAAAGGGAATATATAAAAATATTGGGAATATAATAATTCTACCAAATTATAAGCACTATGATTTGAATTATATCTAGTTATACTAACTAAAATGAGTATAAAGAGATACAAAGATACATGATGAGGAATGTGAAAAAAAAACCTTGGAATCTTGACTCTCTATCTTACTGTGTGATGAACTGAGATTTTGGATTATTGAAATGAATACCTTATTCGATAGCTGATGTCACACACAACACTAAATTGACATATCATCCTACTAAAATGATCAATGATATATTATAATTACATTAATAATAAAAACATTATTACATAAAAATATAACAATGAATTATAATAATTATATATTATTATTTCTTATTCTTTTTGTATTTTTTTTAAAATTGTACTATATTTTACTTTAATAAATTAAATTTATCATAGTTAAATGATTATTATAATAGTTAATATTAGCATTTATAAGAAAAATATTTCAAAATTATATTATTAGAAATTTATATAAATAAGAAAAAACACACATGATGTTTAAAAAGGTTTTTTTTAATAAAAACTATATTTATTTAGATAATAAATATTTATTTATAAGATAAATACATAAATTCTAGTTTTTTATTTTTTCAAAAATAGACTTGTTTTTTGGATTTAATTGTTCTATATTTACTAAGTAAGAGTTTATGATATTTTTTTAAAATAATTGATTTTTATCAGAATAGTAAAATACCAATTTTTATAATACCATTAATTTTATTATGTTGTCATAATAAAAGAATGAATTAAATTTCATTGAATACTTTTTAAAAAAAAATTATTTATAAAGTAAAAAAAATCTTTTCAAAATAATATATTGATGTTATAAACCCATGTTTAACATTTCGAAAACCACAATAATATTTTACTGTAAAAACTATTTTATACCATTATATTTAAAAATTGTTTTCATAACATGTAGAAAATAAAACTAAAGAATAGATTTTTTATTTTAGATCAAAATTTTCAAATTATTTTTCAATTCCAATTATATCTATAGTAAAAAACATATGATCACTAGGATTAAAGTTAATTATTGAGATAATGATTAAAATATTATTTTCATATAATTTTTTTATTAAAATTGTTTAATTTTTTATCTAAACAAATAAATTAATAACTTCCAAAAATTGAATGTAATTTTTTAGAAATATATATAAATACATTAACACTCATTTAATTGGTAATAAATACTAAAAATTAGTATGAAAAATTAATGGTTAAAACAACATTTATTTTCAAAATAGTTTTTATATATGTTAATTTTTTTCATTTTAAAGTTACCTCTTTGTATTTTGTAAATATAATTAGACTATATGTTATCATAAGAACTTCATTTACAAGGATACTTTCTAGTGAAATTTTAAGTTACCAAAGTGAGTACTAATTAATCCTTATGTTTTTCATCTTAATATTTATTTTCTAGAACAACCATACCCATAGTAATATAATAAAATAAATATAATTACTATAATGAATTTTTTTATGTTAATAAAATAACCATTACTTGTTCCTTTCCATCAACTTAGAAAAACAAAATAATGTTAACCCTGCATTGTGCGGGTTACTATCACTACAAAATAACATATTTTTGTCTTCATTTTATTTATTTATCCAAAAAAAATATCCTTCAAAAAATTAAAAATATATAAATAATATAGTTATTATTATATTTTAATGATATAATATACTTCCTTGATGATACCCACCCATCAATAAATAGCATGTTTATGATGGGATTGGTTAAATAAACAACCTGAACAATGTTAAAAAACTATTTTGTGGATGAATATGATAACTTAAATTATAATTTTATTATAATGTAATAATGTAATAATTATTTGTTTATATTTATGGAATGGTTATATCAATTATTTTAATTATTATTAAAATATATTCTAGTATCACTAAAATAACTGAAATATGCCGACACTGAATCAATTTTCACACAAACATAAGAAAAATAAATATAATAAATAAATATATAATTATAATAAATGGTCCATGTTAAATTAAATTTATATGAATAATGTTACTAATAAGGTATCTGATATCCTAAGTTTCATTATTTATGAAGTTAGACACCTGTGTAAAATGAATTGGGAACACAATAAGGGTTTCTTGTCTCACATTTCAACACTTGAGTCATATTTATTATTATTCACCATTATTTATTCATAATGATATATATATATATTAAACCATTATTATTGTTATCAGGATTATATTATATTTAATGATATTAAATTTTCAATTTTATACTAATTATCTAATGTGTCTTTTGCTAAAAAATTTGAAAAGGTATAATGGTTTGATGTCTCAAATTCCATTCTTTTAAACACATTTGTATTTTGCACCTAATTTTTTTTATATGTTAAAAATAAACCATTTTTGTTTCACTAAACCTTGAAATATATTTAATTAATGGAATTATAATTTTAGTTTTATGATATTTCTCTTTCAAGGGTTTTTTTAATGATACCCATTCCATAAAAGTTTTCTTAACTGAAATGATTTCTCCTTAGGTGATAAGTTATCAAATAAATTATAATCTTCTACACCCATTTTATCCCCCCAGTTTCTTTTATCTATGGTATTTTCTAATTTTTTCTAGGGAAGTTACTTATTTTCATAAATATTATCTTTCATTATAAAACATCTTCTCAAATAAAAGATTGACATTAAAAATAATATATCCCATACTTTCCAACAAGTATTTTCCTCCATGCCCATATTTTCATTCCCACAAAAGTCTTAATATATTTTTTGAAACACTAATATGGAGTTTTTTTATAATACTTATAGTTATCATTACCTATTATTAATTAATAAATACATTACATTTTTTTAATGTATGTTTTTAGAAAATTATTTTTCCAAACATTAAAATGGGTTTCCATCTATTTAGATTAAAATATGAAATCTTACACTCCATGTTTTCTCTAGAAAATACTTTCTTTAGTTTTAAATATTATATTATTAGATATTTATTAAAACTTAATGTTATATAATATCTCAAATGTTTTCTCTCATACCTTTTTTAAAATAACTTCTTAAAAGAAACTAGTGAAATTGTTTCTTATAATTTCTTTATAGAAATAAGAAAACATACTTTTTAAAAAAAAATTATCATAATAATATACTTCCCACCATTTGAAGAATTTTTACATGTTTCATTATTTTAAAATTTTAAATATTTTTTAATTATTCAATGATTTCTTATTTAAATGTCTTTTCATGGATAAAGAGTCATTTTTATCATTATTTTCAATGTAAAATTCAACGATTCTGCTAAAATTATTCGTCATCTACTGGTTTACTCTTTACCTACATTTTCACAAATGATCAATGTTAAATATATTTAAGTGAAATGATCCATAAATTCCTTTTTTTGTAATAATATTTGGTGTATAACAATAATTTTTATTTCAATGTCTTTTATTTATGAATACACTATTTTTTTTATTTTGTTGATTGAAGGGTCTTGACCTAGATTCTATAAATTGATTGTTTAAGGGGAATTATTCACTTAATAATATACCCTTTATCTATACGGTGTAAATACCATATTCTATATAATCATGATCAGATGGTATTTAACTATTATATTATAGAATTTATTTCTATTATGATTAATTTTCCTTGGGTATTTGATGTTATGTTTATTAATGAAATTTTTAATATTATTCTTATGTGATTCCATTTGAAATTGATATGAAAACTATTTACTTCCATGAGTTATTTATGATATGATGATTATTTATTTAATGTGAAACACATATTTATAGATTATTATGGTTGGGGTCCTATAACACCCTCCAACAAATTATTTTATGTTTAAATATCATGAGATAGTTAGGCATAGACATAATGGATTCGTTCATTTATTCCTTGGTATAATGTGTTTTCTCACATTTTTAGGTGTGGATAAAATGATTTTTTCACATGTGTATATGAATAATGTGTTTTCTCAGAAATTTTTTCCTATGATTATTCTTTTCCATATATTCAACTTGTTTTTCATGTTATGCCTTCTTTTTAAGATGCCTTTCTTTTCAAGCTATGTTACATTCCATGTTTAGTCTTATTTTATAATATATTATTCACATTTATGTAATCACATGACTTATTCAAAAATTTATAATCTATTATTAGCTCTGTATAACTTATGTTTCCTGATTATAAATATATTATCTTGACAACTTATGATCTTTTATTTCTCTGTCTTATGATTACACTTACTGACCATTTGAGACAACTCTTTTCCATTGTTTCTGTTTCCCCAAGTTATGAAAAAGAGTAATATGCATGACGTTTCTTTAAGAGTATATTGTTCAGATATTTTATTGTGAATTTTAAAGAATTATTATGAATGAAATTTATTGATAATATTGTGGAAAAATGTCTATTAGTTGAAAAATAAATGAGTTTTGTTGGGTAATGTTTTTTCCTATTTATTAAAAACTCTAAACTTAAAAGTTCATGGAAATGTTTTTAATGAAATAATTTATTAAGTAATTTCACATGGAAATGATCTATTATAGTTGGTATTTATATAGGGTTTAGATAACTTTAGATATTTTGATGTTATTGGTTAAGGATAATTTAAGATCTATACATTTAATCAATGGTTTATAAACTACAATTTTTTATAATTTCAACATTATAGATAACCCTTTAGGTTAGTTCACCTATGTTTTACATTAATAGGGATTATAATAAGATAATTTTAGAATGTATAAGGGGTATTTATATGTATAGGTTTACATCCTTAATCTTTTGTGAAATTTGAGAATGTGGTTTCCCTAGTAATGAAATCCCTGTATAGATAGAATAAATGGATACAAGATCTGACACATATATAACTAGGGGTTATGAACCAAAATTGGAATTTTTGGTATTAACTCAATAATCTCCTTATGGATGAAAACTATTCCTAAATATATATGTAGTTTAGAAAATTCTAGGGATAAGTTGTAGTTAATTCACATTCTTTTTAATGAACCATTATAAAGGATTTTATTATGATGTAAACTAATTAGGTAAGAGAACCTAATGGGAAAATGAACATATAAAAACAAGGATTGAAAAAGGGATTTATAGGTTGAGATTAAAATATTTTATGTTTAAAACAATTGTGTTATAGGGGAATACATATTTTTATTGATGTTTTTCATATTCATATTTTAGATATTGTTATAATAATTGTGGTGTTAGTATTTTATTTAAATATTATCATAGAATTTATGGTGGTAAGAGTATATATTTATAAACCACTATATATTTTATCCAAATAAGGTGGAATACCTAAATGATTGAGAATATTAGTATAGTCATGTTATGATGGAAAAGATGAATCTCCCAATCTTACTTAAGATAGTGAAGTTGATATCATTGTACAAATTATATCTTGATACTCCCATGTATTCTCATTAACGAGTAATATTTATTAATGATAATATGGTATTATATAAAAGTTATGAGGATTATGTGAAACATATAAAGATTTTTATTCATTAGTTATTCTTTAATGGTTCGAAAACATATATTAAATGGTATCAATAACCTTAAAATTGATATTATGAGAAAGTAATATTTTTGGGTATAAATGTTAATAAACACATGATTGAGGTGTGGATAGTTCTTAGGTTAAATATACACTTGATGCTGAGGTAATAAATGTAACATCCAAAGGTTTTCTAAAAATAAATTGAAAATGCTTGAAATTTTGTTTAAGGTTTATATTTAAAAGTATCCTTTAAACATACTTTTATTTCTTCTATGATTTGAATTTCAAGAAACTGTCATCTACAATTGTGTTCAGTATGTTATTTAGAGTCTGATGAAACAAACTTGTTTTTTTGGTGAATAGTAACATGCCCTTATGAATAGTAATATGAATAGTAATATGACCTCATGAAAAGTAAATAATAATAATATTTTATTTTCCCATGGTAATAGGATAATGGGATCATAATTAATTTTCTAATGTCACATAAAACTAATTGCACTTCAATTTTGTTATTTTTCGAATTAACTGTGACCTTATTTAAAAATTTAATTAATAATATTTAGAAAATTATTTTTGAAAAATGGAGTTCATTTTTTAATTCTACACATCGAAAAATGGTTGGGGTAAATTTTTGGTATTTTTCTGAAACTCTTGAATTTTCAGTGAATAGTGAAATATGATAAAATACTGTATAATCAATTTATCAGTAAATATGCACTATTTATGACATCATAAGTGATGAAAGGCCCCTTGGCTCTAACTCACTTGATATTTTCACTAATTAAGGCCACTTAATTTGAGATTATTCATAGTCTTGATAATAATATTATAATAATAATTAAAATAATCTAAAATACCTCCCCTCCTCCACTATAAATATCACCCTCACTTCCCTCTTCCTCCCACACCTCTCAAGCCTTGAGCATTGTCTAATTTCTTCCAAATTCCCTCCCCAATCTTCTTACCCACGTCCTAGAGCTGCTGGTCTCACCAAAAGACCAAAATCAAATCCCTTAAGAAGGATCTCAAGGAGAAGAGATCAAGAGGTAAACATCCTCTTTCATTTTCATTCTTTCCTTCCATTTTATGTTATTCTCTTCCTTTACCTTTGTCTTTTGTTGGGATATTTCATAAATATTTCCCATTACTGTCCAAAGTTTGTATGATGATGAGGTATTCCATTCCTCTCATCAATCTTGTTTTTATGAAATTTTAAGAGACGTCGTTAGGCTGCCGAATTTCCGTAAGAAATTTCTCATGTTTTCTTTATTTCATGATTCTTTTTCTTCTTCCGTCACCCCCTCTTATCCAAGAGTCATGAAATATCCAGAATCATGTATATTTTGGATGTTTTCATGTTTATGGAAAATCAAAAATCTTTATTCCTCTCCTCTGTCACTTATTTAAAGAATCAAAAAACATTGTCCATTTGTGTCGAATTACCGATATCGTGGACAATGTATTTTCAATCTCCATTAATTATTTCAAGTCTGGTCATGAAACCATTTATATGGTTGAACCAGGTTATAATATATGTTTTATGAATCATATAAGGTTCTGAAATTCTTTTGTACTCATGATTCAAACTAATAAGACTAAATGAGATTGTAATTATCAAAGAACCACTTAAATGATCTAAACAAACATAATTAATGTTTTAACTTATAAATCATCATCATATAAAGAATCAAAGTGATAAATGGTATAATTTATGGTATTGGAAATATGTAAATACTACTCCATTCCAATTCTGGAGTTTCACTTCCAATCAACAAGAACGATTCATCATGAACCGATTGTGAAAATCACAAAAGAACTCACCCAAAATTATGCAAGGAACAAAATACTAACAAATAAGGGGTGAAATGAGGTTATGAAATGACCATATAAGATGTTAAAAACATGAAAATGTTTCTGTAAAATACTAATAACACTTTTTTTAACCATTATACGGGAGTTTTAAACAATTTTGAAGTAAGACAAGCCTAAGGTAAGGGAATTCTTAACCTGATTTCCATTCTTTGGGTTAACCTTCTACTTTATAATTTATGTGCTATTTAAATTGTTTGTGTGATGGGTTCTGTTTATATAATGTCTAATTATGTGTATTTACAGAGTATATACATATTCCATCCACTAAATTAAGTCTCACTTCAAGTATATGATGTTTATAATGGACTTTTCTTCTAAAATCCTCTTTTAAAATTCTGTTTATAAGATTCAAAGGCAATGTTTTTATGCTATTGTTTATGTTGTATGATTATGTTTTGGTTATTGGGAATTGGTTATGATGAAGGGTGGGACCTATATTTCCCTCCAATGCATTGGGAATGAGTAAGTTGGAGGTCGCCCGTATGGTTACTCCAAGTGTAATTGTGATGGTTACACAAAGTAAGGTAGCCGTGAGGGTTACAAATTTTAAGGTAGCCAATATGGTTACAAGATTATGTAATTAATGCCCCAATATACCTCTATGATTATAATTATGTTTGTGTTGATCTTGTTTAAATCTCATGTTACAAAAAGTAAGATTTTATGGGTGGAAATCATGTCTTTTGAAAATGTTTTCATACGTCATGCGTATTCATGGACTAATGTGATTTTTCCTTCTTTTTCATACCTTACTGAGCTTTTGTGCTCATCCCAAGTTTTTAAATGATTTTTCACAGGTTAATGGATGAGTAATAAAAGAAAGGAAGACATGTTAAATGTTGAAGAATTGTCAAGGAGTCTTGTTTTATGTTTTAATGTTTTATATTCTGAGGAAAATGGAAACTGATTTTATGGTATCCACTATGTAACAATGTGTAATGTTATGAATGTTTGGTCTTAATTCTCTAAAGCTCTAAACTTGAAAAGATCCTCAATGTAAAATGAAGTGTTTCCTTGATTAAATTCAATATTATGTATGAAATAAGTGCGGGTCCTTATAATAAAGGGTTTATTTTTTTTATAAAAGTGATATAGAAAGTATTAATATCTTTGAAATTGATTATTTATTTAATGAAAATTTGATCCATGATTATTTTCATGGATTTTATCTCAATTCTTATTATGATATTTATTGAATAATGTTTGAAATTATAAACTAATGGGTAATAAATATAAGGGTAAAAGAAAGAGTTAATTTATATATAAATATATGATTTAAATGGGGTTTAATTTATTGGAGATTCATATTATTTTGGGAAAAATATATTTTATAGAATATATAATTATGATATATACATACTTTAGAATACGATTTCATGAATGATTAATGTTATTTGAAGATGAATAAGTAACTTTATATTGGATAAGTTAGTGAGGTAGATAACATAATAAGATTTATATATCTAATGATAAATATTATAATAATACAACCACTTAATTTCATCAGCAAGTATTAATTATAATTGTGGGAATGAAATTTATTTAGGGGGTAAAATTTAATGACATAATATGTTAGATCATTCAAATTAATACGATCTTCAATATATTATGTCCCATTCAACACCAAACTTATATAACACCTAACTAAAATGAACCGTGAAGTCTTAGAATTAGTAGAATAATATAACCATTAGATGATAAATAAGATAATAATCAATTAAAATAATTATATATTATTATTTTTAATTATTTTGGAAGAGCCTTTGAAAAAAGTATTTTGGTTTACTTGAATAAATTAAAATTTTCATAGTTAAATTTTGTTATAATATTTAAAATTTGTATTTACAAATTAACTATTTGAAATTCTATTATTTATAAATTTATATGAAATAATATTAATAATATTCATGTTTAAAAATGTTATGTTTTTTAAAAAAAATGAGTATTTTCTATTTTTACTATTCATTAAAAAGAAATTTTTTTATTTTTTAGAATTTCAATTTTAAAAAAAGATTAAATTAGGTTTTGGATTAAATATGTCAATATTTTCTTTAAATTAATTTTTTTTATAAAATAATTAATTTTTATATGAATAGTTAAAAAAATATTTGTTTACATTATATCATCACCTTTTGGAAATATTATAATAAAATAATGACATAAAATTTATCGAATACTATTTTATATAAAAATATTTATTTATAAATTAAGAAAACTCATTTTAAAAAACTATGTATAATTTATAAAAAGAATGTTTAACATTTTGAAAACATAATTAACATTTTAATGTAAAAAAATTCTTTATTTAAATGAATTAAATATTAGCTTCATCACATGTAAAAAATGAAAATAATAAAATGAATTAAACATTTTAGATAAAAAATTCATATTATGTTACAAGTTTAACATCAATTTTAGGCAAAAAAATATGATTACTTGGATTAAAGTTAATCAAAAAGATAATGGTAAAAATGTTGTCTTCAAAGAATTATTTTATTAAAATTATGTAAATTTTTTATCTAATAATATAAATAAAAATCTTATAAACAATTAACAATATATATATATATAAATAGATTAACACTCATTCAATTTTTAATCAATACTAAATAAGAATAAGAACACTTAATGGTAAAAATAATATTTTTCTACAAGACTCTTTTTCTATGTATTAAATGTTTTTATTGAGAAGTTAACTTTATCTCATTTGTAAATTGAATTGGAATATATGGAGCCAAAGTTTTGTTTTATAGCATTGAAATTTAGTTGTTAGGGTCACCTTATATTCTAGTAATAAAATTTAAACTACTAGGGTAAAAACTAACTACCCACGTAAAAACCAAAATTGTAAAATGAAAACATCAAGTATTAAAATTAATGAAAAATGTTTAAAAAATTTGCGATAATGAGGAGTGGAGGATTTATAGATCTTATCTCATGACACAATAATTTATTTCCCTCATTTGTAAGCATTTACCCCAGAAAAGTGTAATTTCATTATAGATAAATAATGGGTGTTCATAAAAGCTCACATTTCTTAACTTATAAATGGGGATTAGTTGTACCCTATTAATATTTCAAATTACTTTCAAAATTTCCATTAATATCGGATAAATTTTCCTCTCTAAGATGTAACTTTCTTAATTTAAATCCACTGATCACTATAAGCTAGCATAAGGCCTTTATTTGCAAGGAGACTTTCAAGATAAAGTTCTAGGTACCAAAGTGAGTAAAACTACATCCATCCAACATCATATTTTTATTCAAGGAGAAAAGGTACAAAGAAATATGGAGAAAATCTGAGCATATGGAGGCCTAAAGTAATGAATACTGAGGGAATCCCCTATGATCAAATTAACCCCCAAAGTCAGTATCACTTACTCCTTACATTTTATTCTCAATATTTATATTCTAGATGTACCCTAACTATAGTAAAATAATTAAATAAGTATAAATATAATAATTAAGTGTTATTATATTAATGGAACATCCTTTATTAATTTCTTTCCACCCACTTATAAATAAATTTTAACCATGTTTTGTGAGGACAACCAAATCCACAAAGTAATGTTTTTCTTTTTTCATCTTGATTTTTTATTTATCCAAACCAATTCAAATTTTTATCAATGAAATAAAAAATATAATTAATAACATTATTCTTATTTTATAATTATTTTTTAGACTTCATTAACCATACTCACCCATTATGATATTGCATTTTCATGTTTGTGGTTAGTTTAACCAACTACTTGAACAACCATGTAAACATTTATCATAAATTACAATGGTAAATTAAATAATAATGTTATTATAAGTTAATAAAAATGTTCTTATTTTTATGGTACTATAAATTTAATATTAAGTATTTATTTTATTATTAAAATATCATCTTTGATCACTAAAATTATGGAAATAAGACAAAGCCAATTCAATTTTCAAGAAAACATAAGAACAAAATATATATTAGTAAATATAATATTATAATAAATGGTCTATTTTTATTTAAATATAGAAGAAAAAGGTTCACAATAAGGTATATAATAAACTTTATTTTATTTTTCAATAATTATGGAACATGTTTAGAATGAATCAAGAAGAATGTAAGGGTTTCGTATCTCCACTTTCACCCCTTGATAAATATTTATTATTATACACCATGCTTTCTTTGGGACGATTCATCTAAATAGGTATAATTATTTTTTAATAATTATATTATATTTCATGATATTCAATTTTCAATTACAAATTATTTATCTCAAGGCAGTTTGACTAAAAAGTTACAAAAGCTGTAAGGGTTTGTTGTCTAAAATTCCATTCTTTGAGATATGTTTCTATTATGCATGTAATTTTTTTATTTAGTGTATATGATGCCTATTTGATTCATTAAACCCCAAAATTAGTTTAATTTAAGGTATTATATGTTCAATTTCAAGATGAATCTCACTCAATGGTTTTTATTTAAATGATACTCAAGACGTAATATTTTTATCAACTCAAATTCTTTCCCTTGAAGACATAAATTATCAACCCGATTATGATATTCTAGTCCACTTTTATCATATGAATTCCTTTTATCTATGTTATTTTCTAATTTTATCAATGGATGTTTATTATTTTCATTAATATTATCATTCTTGATGAAATACCTTCAAAAATAAATGTTTTACATTATAATGAATAAACCTTATTGATTCCAATAGATATTTTCCTCCATGTCCATATATTCCCTCCCAATAATGTCCCCATCTATTTCTAGGAATGGTAATATAGATTATATTATATGATATATAAAATTTTATATACCTATTTTTAAATTAAAATTCAATAATATATCTATTATGTTGTTTTTCTATAAAGGGATTTCAAATTATTAAAAAGGTTTTACATACTTTCAAAATCAAATATTTTATCATCCACTCAGTATTTTCTCTATATATACATTTATGTATTTCTCATGACTCAAATATTATATATTTATTTAAAATTAAAATTTTAATATATCTCAATATTTTTATTTCTAGCATGTTGAAAATGAATTTTCAAAATAATGTTCTTACTTTTTCCCTTAGGCTTTATTTATAAAAATAGGAATGGAAATTTCATCTTAAAATGTTTTCATAAGACTGGATTTCTAATCATATTAAAACTATTTTTATGTGATTGATGGTTTAAAAAAGTAAATTATTTCTCCATTATCCACTGAGTTTTTATTAAAATGGGTTTTCATGAAATAGTGGTTATTTTCATCATTAATTTGAATTTATAATTCATATATTGTTTAAAAAGTATTCATCATCTACTAATTGTTTCTATATCTAATTTTCAAAAAATTAACAACATTATATCTATATAATATAAATGATTTATCACTACATTTTTCTTATATAATCATCTTTGGTGAAAAAAATAATTTTTCTTCAAATTCATTCCTCTATGGATGCACTATTTTAGATTATTTGATTGATGGTTTTTCACCTAGATGCCATAAATTTATTGATTGAGAAAATTATCGAATTTACTATAAAAAAATTATCTATACAATATAAATACCATATACTATATTATATTGATTTAATGGTATTTATTTGTAAATTTACTGAATATATTTGTATTCAAATTTATTTTCCCAAGTATATCTTGTTATGACTGTTGATGGAATTATGAATTTTTTCCTTATGTGAATCCATTTTAAAATGATAAGAAACCTTATTTCTATATGTGGGTTATTTATTATATGATGATGATTTATTTTTTGGGGGAACATATATATATCGATTATGACATGTGGGTTCCTATATTTCCCTATATTTCCCTATAACATATTTAATTAAATTTATATCTCATGGGATACTCAGGCTTGGACATAATGAGTATGTTTACATCAGCATTACCATAATGAGTTTGCTCTTTTTTTCAGCCATAGACATAATTAATTTTTTTATATAGGCATGATAACAATGTTTTTTCACAAAAAACAATTTCTTATACTTATTTTTGTTCCATATCACCAAATTGTATTTCATGTTATGACACCTTTCTTATATGCCTTTATTTTCAGGCCATGTAAATTCTATTTTCCCCTTTTCTATGATCTTACACACTTTTTTGTTATCCCATTCCATATGTCATGATCTAGTGTATATTATTTAATGGGTAAATATTATTTATGTTTCCCAAATATACATCTATTATCATGCTCACTTATGATCTTTGATTGTTATAGATTATGTATATTGTTGTCGAGTATCTGATCTCACCTGTTTATTTTGTTTCAATTTCCCCATGTTATTATGAAAACAATAAGTAATATGTATCGTTATGAGTATCTTTGGTGGATAATTTGTGTTAAATGTTGATAATATTATATAGATTATAAAGTTGATAATATAGTGGAAAAAATGTAGATTAGTTGAAAAAGTCATCGGTTTTTTGGTTAACTTTTTTTCTTAATTCTATAAAACTAGAAACCTTAAAGGTTATGGGAATGCATTTTATAGAAATATTTACATTAATTCATGTAATTGGGATGGTTAATTCCATGGGAAGTTATAAACTATACATTCCAAACTTTTCAATATTGCATGGAATTATTTTAATGAAAAATATTTGAAAATTATCATAAAATAAAGTCTGTGATTTGGTTGTGTAGGTGATATTCAATATATTCAATTTTATTTAGTGTATAAATGATAATTATTTTAGTCTATTATTGATATGAAATTTATTTTCCTTGTATTTAGTTGGAAAAAAGTTAATATTTATTTTGAATCATCTTATCTAAAGGTTAGGGTCCATTATGTTGCGGTGGATCAAATCTACCTTAAATAGAATTTATTAAATTTTTATGAATATTTTATGACTCATTTAATTTTATCCAAATAATTCTTTAGTTTAATGATTTTTATCAACATGAATATAAAACCCTATAAAAATATCATTTATAATTGGGATCATTGTTGTTATTTTTATGATAAAAATACCAAAAATCTATTTAAATGGGATACATATTAAAATGTCTTAATTTTATGTTTATGATGTTAATAATTTATAAAATAATTTACTCAAAAATTATTAATATGATAAAATATATATTAATTTTCATTAATAAAATTCAAAAATGAACCCCCAAAATTTTATATTTTCACTAATGGGAAAATCCACTCATTGAGATAAAATATGATAAAAAAAACTATGAGAATAAACCTAAAATTTTATACTCTCATTTAAAAAATCCCCCATTGTATAAATTATATATGAATATTTTTCACAAGTAGTATACAAAAATAGTTATCATTCTTGTGAAAGTATAAATAAATTTATAATGTAAATGTTCATTAAGAAAACATGACAGCCTATTGAAATTTTATCATCAAATAACCCATCCCATTATACTCTCATTTGTTTGTATAGTGAAGATAACTATTTTATCACATTCTAAATTTTTTTAGTATATTCATATAATTGAAAAAAAACCTTTAATTTCTCTCGATTCATCCCACTAAAAATACATTAATTATTTACAATTAATTTTTAATACCCACTAACTTAAGAACTCATAGAATTAATAACTTATGATATTGTTCTATATGCCTTTTTTTATTTGGGTTTTCCTTTTTATTTATTTGCTCATAATTTTTTATAATTTTTTAAACATTTATATGTAAGGTATCAATCATATGATAATTTGGTGAAATCAAAATAATTATTAGATAAAATATCAATAATTGGAATCCTTTTTGAGATATCAATAATTTATTTATAATAATTTTTATATATAAAATAAATTTATAAGAAAACTCCCTAATTGTGATCATATATATGATATGAATAAAATAAATAAATGGAATTAATCATATGTTAAAATTTATAAAATTAAGAGAATTTTAAAAATGACTTTGAAAAACGGAAATAAATCATTTCATTGATCATAAATCCATGTTACAAAAATCATCATCAACATGCGCTAAATGATAATATTAAATATTTTATAATTGTGAAATTTATTTAATGATTGATAATTTTCAAATAAGGATCCATATATCCTGTATTTTATAACGACTCAAATTGTTTGATTAAAAATAACCCTATAATATTTATACATAAAACACCAAAAGGTTTTTTTAATAATTTTTTATTTTTATTTATCCATTTTTTGAATAAAATGAAATAAAAAATTTAAATAAAGAAAAACAATTTAAAAGTTAAAAATTAATAATACCTACATTGTATATATCCCTCTAAAGTAATAAATTATTTTATTTTCCACTATAAATTTTAATATTGTTTAGAATGATATTTTTTGAGAATATGGAGAAAAAATAGAGTTCTAAATAAGGGTATAACATGATATTCTCATTGGAAATTTTCATGGTATAGGAAAACATCCTCCCTCACATAATCCACAAAATCATCATGAATATGTGGTAGTCTTTTCTTGTTAACCATGAAGCATGTATTTTTGTATTAATTCATGATAAAAATAACACCATATGTAAAAGTATGCGTAATAATATATAAATCTATCTACCCAGAATGAAGGTCCCTAAGAATCAACTCTAATCTTGAATTTCATAAGAGGAATTTTTCCACCCCTTTGAAATATTTATACAATATCATGATATTATGGGAATCCTTTATCTTTAATTTATTGATTTAATATACCTCATAAGTTTTTTTATATCCCATCAAACTATAAAATATGTAATTTCAAATGAGTCTATATAATAGATAGATTCGACTGACATTTGTTATTTGTAAAATATATATTGTTTCTAAAAATAATTGAAAGGTTAAATTATTTATTAAATACCAATGAAAATGGAGAGATACCATTGGGGGGTTACTAAAATAGTATGGTATTATAGGAACAATTATTATATATGTGATCATTAAGATGGGTAGGGATGAATCAATGATCATCCATTTTTTATGCTTTATTACTTATGAAATAATCTTCACCTATGGTTAGAGATAATTGACTCAAATAAAAAACAACAAACATGCACACCCACATGAACACATGTATTTAAAGGGTTCAATACTCAATAAAAGTATCTAGTCATTGACATGGTTTAAAAGTTATCCAATACTACACAAAAACTAGAAAAAAAAAATCATTTTGGTGGTTAGTATAAGTAGTGAATATCAATCAACTCCATAACACTATAATACATTGCACTTTCCTTCAAACATTCATTCCTACGTGTTCTACTTCTCCCTCTTCACTTTCATTCAAAAAAATAGAAAAAATGTATCTACCAGATTATTGAACTTTCATCACACTTTTTTTCCTAGAATGTATTCTTCTCCCACTTAGCATTATTGGAAAAAAGAGAGATAAAACTTATTTAAAACATCTCTATTGAAAGATATCTATTTGGTAGATTCACCATCTAGTAGCTCTTTATCCATTACAATCAGTCCAGTTAATCTTTCTGATGGAATATTCATCTGGTACTAACAGATATACTAACACTAATCTCTCCAGTATCCATCATCTGGTAACTTCTACATGCTATTCAACTAATGCTAAATGATAGAATAAACCACTATGTTCATTATCATAGATATGTTAGTTTCGTAATACTATTTGTCTGATGCTAATTTCTTTTCACCCAATCTCTAGTTCTACTTCATACAATGCTATTGTGTCTGATTATTCAAAAATTATTATGCACCTTAAATCATCAACCAAATTCATGACAATATAAAAAATATATCAGTGCACATATAACACATTTATATAAGAATTTATTCCATAAAAACTTTAAGAAGTATGATGATTTCAAATTCAAAGTTCCCTCTCAAAATTTGAATATCCCACTCAAAAAAATTATATGTTTAACCACATTAGAACTTACTAAAAGATAGGGGTCAGAAAACCTTCATATAAATATTTCATTAAAACATGAAGTCAAATAACTCCTAAAATTTATTAAAATTGTGGCTTGAATCATTATATTCCCTTTGTGATTATTGAATCATTTAAAATTCAATGTATCACCATCTCATTTAATATATTTGGAAAATAATTTGAAAAGAACACACAAAACATCATCTAGTTCATCTTCATTTAAACTTATCTATCTGGTAACCTTACAAGGTTTTCCCATTTCTGGTATACCTCTATTTGATGGATCATCATGGAAAGATATATCCTTTTATCCATTTAGAATTAATTTTCCAATGTCTTTGAAAACATTATTCTATCCTATGAGATCATTATTGATCAAACAACTTACTTCCATATAGAACTTCCATAACATTTCCCTGGATAATGAAATTACATACATTATTTGTCAAATATATTTTATAAGACTCTATTTGACACACTTTTGTTTCTCTATCTGATGGACTTTATAAAAAATATATTTGGTGTAGTTACAACATTTTATTTGTAGAATTAATTATACTTTATATATAATATAACATCATCTATAGATTTGAAAACTCTTATATCCTCTAGTTATACAAACATCATTAATTTTTACAACTTAATCCGGAATCATGAATACATTTTTATAAACAAGATGTTTAAGTACTTTGGATATCATCAAACAATTTCTTGATTTAACTTTACTGAACATCCATTTCTGATAGAAAAAAATAGGACCCTATCTTTTTTAGATCAAAATAGTAACCTTATTCCATGGGACTCACTTTTTGGGACATAGTCCATTCACCTCATACATCTATATTAAGAAAAATATATATATAACCCATATAACTAAGGGAAAAAAATTTCATGTGATTTATATATAATATTAAAAGACAATATTGATGCTATCTTTCATTCAGTTTGACCAGCTTCTTTTTAACATAACAACACCTATGATCCTCTTGGTCTCAAAAATATCCCCTTTTGGATATTTTTTTTCAACCCAGGAACTGAAATCATATAAATGTTTAAACACATTAACTAGGTTACTATATAAAAATTATAAGTCTATTTAAGTGATATTGGTTTAGAAAACTATAATCATTGGAGAAAAATACCATGATATCCATGAATAAGTGATTAAGAAAATCTTTTTAACTTCCTCATTTATATAATCTTCATCATAGGTACTTATAACAAAACAATCACCTCATTCACTATAATAAACTGTTAAATTAATTAACACATATGCTATAATATAAACTTCTCCCATTTAAAACACCCTACATTTATACTCTCCTGTTAAATGGTAATAGACGTACCTATGGATATATTTACATTACATATTTTATCCATATTTCACAACACTATCCAATTAAAATATGAGGGAGTGGATGAATTTTACATACCTTATACTTGAATAGGGTGAGGTTTTACATCCATGATCAACCAAATCTTATGAAATGATTCCTTTAGAAATGGTTTTGTTAATAAAATATTAAGTTTCACCATTGAAGAAAAATATACAACTTTAGTTCATTTCATTCCATATTCTCTTTGATGAAGGGATATTTAATATCAATGTACTTTGATCATGAGTGTTTAACTTGACTCAAAGTGATATTTATATCACTTTTACTATCACAAACCAATAGAAGGAGAAACTTCACATCAAAAAAATATTACAACTAAGTCTTTATCTATATCAACATTGTTAAAATTTGAGTGGCAGCTACATACTCATCTTTTGATGTGATGATAATTACTAAATTGTTCTTCTATATATTCCAAATCACACAACATTCATCTAAGAAGACAACTCCATCGTATGTGGATCTTATTTCATTGACACACCCTAACAAATCAACATTTGTTTTAAGTAAAATATCTATATTTACCATGATATCAAATTTCAACTCAAAACGAATTGTTCCATTAATATATATATATATAAGGGATCCTTTAATATCCACATGATGAGATTATTTAGGACCCATTTGGTATTTTTCACAAAGTGTAACAATATAAACTAAATTGGGCATAGAATCTGTGAGATTTAAAAGATTCTAATAAACATTGTATGATCTTTAGGATAAATATAATTTCCCTTCAAATCATTTTCCAATATTGTTCCAATTGAAATGGTTGTGTAAACATTCATTGAATATTCCTTGAAAATTTTATTTATGATTTCATCATCAAATTTCTATTGTGAATGATTTTTTTAGAGATTTGTAATACATAGAATTATTTCATTTATGATAGCATATAAATTTCAAATAACTACTTAATATCTATAGAAAATGTTTTACATGTTTCTTTATCATTCCTTATAGATGTGATATTATAAGCATAAACAATCATAATGATGGGAAACTATTGATTTTATTTAAAAAATAGGTTTATAGCAATTCTTTCTTTCCTAAAGTTCAAATTCTTGAAGAGAGTAAACCAATTTTTAATACTAATATAAAATGGCTTTATTCAGAACATATAAAATTTTCATCAAATCACAGACATAGAATATGTTTTTTCCAAGAAATAAATCACATGTTTCTTCAATCTAAATTTCTTTATCCAGTTCTTCATTGAGAAAATATAACATGTCATCCATATAAAATATATTATATCTCCATTGTAAAAAAAATAAAATGAAAGATTACGATAGTTTTATGTATTGATAGTGGGAAAAATGTAACATCAAAATCAATTCAATCAAACAGTGAGTAATCATTATATACTATTATTAGTTTTTTTATTATCACATTTTATTTTTCATTCAACTTGTTTAAAAAACCCATTTTTTACCATTCAAAAAATTATCTTAAAGTTTGTGTATAAGTACCCTTTTCTCATTCTTCTTAATCTGATTCAATTATTTATTTATGGCATCAATCCACTCTTCATACTTCAAAGGTTATTCATGTTCTCTTGTCTCAACCCATGAATATAATTATGTATGTGAAACTAACCTTGATGTTTTTTAGTTTGTTCATTCTATCATTGTTCTAAAATGATGTTTCCTACCTCCACTTTCTTTATAATCCTTGTATGATATGAATGCACTTTTTCATAATAACTTGAAAAATACTAAATTAACATATTCATGTTGTACAATTTATATAACACCACTTTTTATAAACATTATCATATTGTTTAATAGTAACAACTTTATCTTAACCTTCACATATATCAATACCTGAATGTGAAAACATTTTACCATAATTTTATAGAGCGTTCCAATATAAAGATTCAACAATCCTTCATGTTTACTTATTATTACACTTGTATCCTCTACCATTATGAGGTTAACCTAGAATGATACCTTTAACTTATCTTTGATCAAACTTCCCAAGAGACTCACATTTGAATTTGATAATTAAGGTACTTACAAACACCATTAGGTATTCTATACTTAGTGTGTCTTTATAATACATATCATAAGGATTTATATAAATTTTTTTTTCATATATAAACAATGATTATTAATATGAATAGATTCTTTAATTCCACTGTCTAATATAATAAATAAATTTCGTTTTCAATTAGTGTTGTTCGAATCCTATCAACCAAAATTCTATTATTAATTTTTTAGAAATACCATTTTATTATGGTGTTTATGGTTCAATTTTATCATGATGAATTATATGATTTTCAATATTTTCATTAAAAAACATATTAATATATTCAACACTATTATAAGTTTTAATCTTCTCCATGCAATATCTATATTATTTTTTCAATTCTTATCCTAAAACTCTTAATAATTTTTAGGGATTTTTTTTATGTTTTAATAACATAATACATGTAATGAGTGTAAAATAATCAATTAAGGAAATAAATTACATATCTTCATTTTTTGATTAATTTCTCATAGGTAAATATATGTATTAATAGATTATATCCAAGGGATGAGTTGAATGTATCTAAAATACTTTATTTACAAAGTTTATAATACCTCCTTTCTGACATATGAAAAAACACCAATCTCTTCATCTCATCAGGTCATAAATTTCACCTATACTTTCTATCATTTTCAATTTTATCATGTTCCTTTGGAACTTTTTTCCATGTCACTTATTCCATAATTTAATTTCTCCCATCAAGCTGAGATCGTATGAAATCTATGCATCAACCACTTTAAAAAAATTTCCATTGGTTCGTTGTCTTCTTGTTATAACTTTAATATCTTCAATAAATTTAAAAAACAAAACCATCCCTTTGGTAAAAAATCAATTTCATTTGTTATGTAGTTATGAACACATAACAAGTTGTGTTTTAATCCATGAAAAATAAGGCTATTTTGGGTTTTAGATTTTCTTTGACAATGATAGAAGATCCAATTACTTTGTCTCTAATGCAATCATCATTTTCAAATGTCATTATAATTTCTTTTTAATATTTAATATTATTTTAAAACTTTAAATGTCCCATAATATATAATTAAAAACCGCTTTCTAATATCCAAGGTCATTATTACATGGTGTATTTAACAGAAGTTTCAACCACTAATGCCTTTTAGTTTCTATTTTATTACTTCACTATAGGTTTTTTAGATTTTTATATAAACTTTGTTGCGTTAGTAACATAAACAAATTCATTAAAATTAATTTCTAGACTGATCAAATCTTTTAAAAATAGTTTCTATAGGTTGAAATCATTTGTAGTGTTTAAAATGGATTTTGTGGTTGTCTCATTTTAGTGGGATAAATCCACCTCAATGTTTTCCGCCATCACCTTCTAGACACATAGTATTGATGATAATTGAACATTCACCACTTTTTTCCCCAAAGCCTACACATTACACACAATAGCGATAGAAAATATATTTTAATCTATTAATTACATGCTATCTAGAATTGTAAAAATATTTTTATCATCTTCTTTATTATATTCCTTGGCTCCTTATTATGAATAAATGATTTTTTAGACATTAGTTATCTTCTTATTCATATTGGGTTACTTATCAACAATAGAAAATTCCTTATTCCTAACTGTTTTTTCATTATAATCTGTTCCTTTTGAAATATGAAATTTACGATTTCACTCTTTTTGCATATAGACATGGTCTTCTTGTCTAACTTCTTCTTATGAACAACATCATCCTTGTTATTAACCTTTTAAGATGAATGTTTTTGATCTTTAACTGTTTTTCACTTCTTAGAACATTCACCAACTTATGAGACTATGTTTTGGACGTTTTTTATTCCTTGATCAGATTCCATATTTTTTTTAAGAAATTCAAATTCATTTTTCATTCACCTTTATATTTTCTTCAAGATTGATATCAATTTTTTCTATTTTTTAAGTTAATTATTTATATCATTAATATATTTTAGAATAATTTATTTTTCATAAAGAACTAAATATTTATTTCTTATTGAATGATATTTTTTTCATCAACTTCTTGTTCTCCTTTTTAGGTCTAAAAATTTTGTATGACATTTTTTCATCTATATTTTAATCGTTAAATCCATCTATGTCTCCTCCCCTACTTCTAATGAACTACTACTATCATCACTATTTAACATCTCATCATTAAATTTTTCAATAAACATTTTTTATAAGTATAATCACATTAGTTTTTATCTTATACTTTACAATCATAATCTTCCTCACACTTAGAAAAAATGTTTCTCTTTCTATATTTAGATAACTTATTATCATTTTTATTTGAAGAGAAATTTAATTTATCTAGATTCTTCTTCAGAGAAATTATTTATTCTATATATTATTCCATTCTATCTTAATCCTCCTTTAATCTTGGATAATTTATAAAAAAAAATTGTATCTATAAATAAAGAACATTCATGATAACTTTTTTGTAATCATCTATACCTTTTTCATATATCTAGAAAAAAGACATGAATTCACCAATTTTTTTACTAACCTCATATTTTGTGTCAGAGTGACTAAATTATTCCTTGGAAAGTTTCTAATAATTTATTTTATTGGCCTATTTTAGAGATATTTTCCAATCAATATTTTCATTATTCATAATATCCTTTTCTTTTATCCTTTCATATGTGATGATAATGCTAAATAATTCATCTAGAGAGAGATAGAGTTTTATAATATCTATATTATGAATAATTAACCTTGGAATCAAACATATAAAGACCACTTAATAGAATAATGTAAATAATAATCGAATCATCAAACATTTAAACAAAACATCTTACAGTTCTAAATGAATTCTCAAAACATATCTATAAAGTGACTTATCCATCTAGTAGCAGTAATTCTATCACACTCATCCTAATCACTATGTCTAAAGACAATTTGTCCAATACCAACTAATAAACTGACACAACTCTCTTTGGTATCATGCATCTGATTATTTATTCAAACTATTAATTTGATTCAAAATGATAGAATGACACCACACTATCTGATATCAGGTATTGGATATCTTCTTTACACTATTTTTTGATGTTAACTAATTTACACCCACTATTCAGTACAAAATCATATAATACTACAATATCTAATTCTTCAACAATTGGTCTGCACCTTAATTCATTAATAAAATGCAAAAATGTATCACAAAGCATCTTAATTCACCATCTCCCCTTCATATAGGCTTTGATTTTCGAAAAACATAAGGAGGAGCATGAAATTTTAATTCAATGATCATGAATGAATTATGAATATCGCACTAATAAATTTCAATGTTTGACCACTTTCAAACTTCAAAAAATATAAGGGTCAGCAAACCCTCGCAAGAATATTTAATTAAAACTCACAATCATCAAACAATTCAAATTCCCTGAAATCCTATCTTGAATAATTATATCCCATTCATGATTATTTAATCATAAAACATAAAAAATCAATATCATCTCATTAAATGCCTTCTCAAAATAGTTTTCAAATATCCCTAAAATTCCATCTTATTTATCTTCATTGTAACTTATCTATCTAAAAACCTTATAAGGTTCTCCCTTGTTCAGTAATCATCTATTTTATGGCTCATCATGATTTTTTTTTGAAACTCCATTCAAAAATCATTTTGTGATATCTAGGTAAATAATACTCTATCTGATGAACTCATGATTATTCATGTGGATTCATTCTATCCATAAATTCCTAAAAATGTCCCTTACTATCGATCTTACAAACACTCTTTATCTGATGGAGTTCATAAGACTATCAAAATAACTTGAGTTTATCTATCCTATGTACTTTATTAAACTATGTCCAATTGAATTAAAACCTTTTATTTATATAATTTACAATACTTTCCATCTGATCAAACTTCTACCTTAGCTTCCACAAACCCTTTATCCCCTAGTCACACCAATATCCTTCTTTGAAACAACTTAATCTAGAATCATGAATACATTCATATAAACATTATATTTTTAACTTTTGAAGATCTAAAAATCATCTCATAATTTTTCTTAACCAAACATATCCATCTAACAAATCAATAAAGACTCTATATTCCACATTATACTAAGTTCCTCAATCAGATGGACTAGGTATGTTCACCTCATATATCTCCGTCGAAAAAAATGAATTTAGAAAAATTGCAATAAAGGAACAAACATTTTCGAGTGATTAATGTATAACTTCAAGAGACATTACTTATGAAATCTTCAATTTTTGTCGACCATATTCTTCTAAACCTTAAAATATCTTAGATACTATAGTTTTAAATATGGTTTACCCATAATACACCATCTATGTGAAATATTTAAACTTTCATGTTGGGAAAATTTTGTTTTCAAAATATTTTTTTAATGCACATATAAGAAAATTTTTCTATACCCTTAGTATGGGGATGATATGAGGTTTAAAATTTATGTGAATCCCCATAATTGAATAAATGTTCTTCAAATTTCAAATTAAAAATGAATTATCCTTTCTCACTAATGATGCACCATTGGAAACTAAACATGAAAATGATATGGAATTTCACAAACTCAATATTAACTCTTGAATTATCTTCCCACATTATTTTTCCTCAAACAATTTCAAAAAAATGAAATAAAATATTAATTTAATAAAGTAATGAAACCTAGAAATGGTACCATGAATAAAATACCCAAAACTCAAAAAAATCTCAACTGAGCATAGGTTGTTAGGGTCTCTTATTCATCCTATAAATATTTCCATTTTATTGGTACTAAGTACATAACTTATATAAATATTGTTAATTTTTAAATAATGTACTCCTATATAAGTACTAAAGTCTAGAACATTTTATATAGTTATTTGGGTACCATTATAACTATTATAAATAAGGTTCTGGTAGAGTGTAAGGAAATAAAATATAAACTTATTATTTCGAATAAATAATTATATGACCTATTTATTAAAAAATTTCCAAAATAGAGATCATACCAAATATAATTCTTTTTATCACTTCTAAATCTAACCAATTAATATTTATTAAATCCAGAAGATTATCGTTAGGAAACAAAAAATTCCATAATGTAAAATTAACCTGGCATGGTATCATACACAATGTAAAAATTCATATAAGTGTACGTTTTATGAATATAAGATTTATTAAATTATAAAATTTGGTTGTTAAATATAATAAATATAATATGGTTGAATAATATAATTTTGGATCTGTATCTATAGAAGATTTTAATATAAAACTTATGGGTTAGAGTAGATTACTCAATAGGGGGTGAATTGAGTATCTATATAAAATTTTGGTTGAAAATTATTTCTAAAAGTTATCCCAAAAATGTTAAATACAGCCTAGTTAATCAAGGTTACACTGTTATAAATGTTTTACTGTTTAAATAACTGATTAAAAGATTTATTAGTTCTCATAAATCTTAATATTCGTTATGAAGATTTATTTTGAAGCTATTCTACTAAGACAAGACAATTATGACTTCTTTCCAAGAGTAACTATCAATGTGAATTTAGAGATTTCTGAATTATATAGTAAAGCATTAAAATAGAGAAGACTAAGTTAAGCAGCACAACAGATATGAAAAAAGTGGTTCAATCTCAAGCCAAGACATAGTCCACTCACTTGGTGATCACCTTCCACCAAGTAGTTTATATAAATAAACTTCATCCACACCTTGGATAGGGTTAAAAAATGTACACTGGATTGTCCAGGCGACACGGGTACCTCTTCCATAGTTATTCGTGGGTACAAACAACTTGGACACACAGGGACCTCTTCCACACTTATCTGTGGGTATACACAAGAGTAAAACGGATGTTTGAGTAAGGATATCTTGTATCCTTCAGTTTAATGTAGGAGACATAGTGTTTTGTAATGCAGATACACACTCTGATTGAAAGTAAATAAAATTATACACAATAGAGCAGAAATATAGAGATAGGTTTAGAAGTGCTCAGAGTGTTAGTCTTTGCAGCTCTGAACATCGTGAGATGAAGCAGATTCTGAAATCAGGTCCTCGTTTGAAAAACAGAGTGTTGCAAGTCAGACATATCTAGATTTCATTCTTCGTAGTGTTTGAAAGTGCGAATATGTTCTCAATTCCAGGATTATAGTATGCTTCATGTGTTCTTCAGTAGTGTTGAGTTTCATGAGAAAATTCTCTAAGTGTATTATGTTGTTGTGTTGATGCCCACTAGATTGTTTTTATATTTAGTATCGTCCAAATCTTCTAACACCTGTTTGTGGGCCGCATTACTCTTTTATCATGGAGTGCATGTGTTTGAGATTACAGGTTGCATGTATTCTACACCTCTTACCTTGTACTGTTAAGGACATGTCTACAAAAGAAACAATAATTATGTCGGTGCATTAAAATCTTCAAATATGAGCGTTAGAGATTAAATTGAAATAGGACAAAACATATTAGGAAATTCTGTCATAGTATGTCAGGGAAACTGTGTCTCCTTTACACGTTGTCTGGATTGGTCACAGTGTCTTGGTGTCACGTTGTATTGTTCATAGTGTCTCACTATCATGGTGTCTTTCTTGTTCATGGTGTCTACTTGTTCAGTGTGTATAAATGTCATCGTGTCTAGATGTCAGGGTTTCTAGATGTCACTATGTCTGGATTTCACAGTGTCTAGATGTCACAATGTCTGGATGTCAGGGTGTCTCGATGTCACAGTGTCTGGATGTCACAGTGTCTGGATGTCACGCTGTTTGGATGTCACAGTGTCTGGATGGCACGGTGTCTGGTTCACGGTGTCTCAGACTTAGGCAAATACCTGTATTCAGACTTAAGAAGTGGTATTTATGAAATGAATTAAACGTAATCATTGGTCATAGAAATCATTATAAAGTGAATCAAAAATATTGTATAGTAAAAAATTGAGTGTTTAGCACTTAAGTGCTTTGTATAGATTTTACTAAGCAATTTTACATTTTATGTGAGATAGAGTACATAGAGTTAACATCGTTTATAGACAGAATAGGATTTGTGATCATTAAAACATGATTAATATATGAGGAGTCCAACAATCTCCCCTTTTTTGATGATCACAAACTATGTATATTTAGAGTGTATATTTGTTGTAACAACATGGTTCGAATGTGTATATAACATATATATAGTGAGTGTTTTCTTCTCCAATATATTTTTTTCTTATATTTCTCCCATATATTTTTCCCAAGTTTTCCTCCCCCTTTTGGGATTATCAAAAAGTAGCAGGAAAAAGAAAGACATAAGAGACATGAAAAGTGAATAATGTATTAGATAAGAATAGATGGGCATTACAAAAGGTAAAACAAAGTAATCCTGATTCCCATCAAAAAGAGTAAGCATTGTCCTTCTTCACTGGCTAGTCTTCTCTTTGCCTTTAGTAGCAGCAACAGAAGAGGAATCCATAGGAGCAGATGTTTAGGTAGAAGAAGGGAGTGAGATGGTTGATAGAGAAGGTAAATGGAGTCCTTCAAAGACCGAGGGAGCTAGAGTAGGTGCAATAGAAGATTGAGGAATTTTTTGATCATGGATCACATGCCTGATCTGACTCAGTGCTTGAATGCTAGACATAGAAGTGGTGGCTAGGGAAGAGGTGTATGTAGGAAAACTAGGTCGCAGAGGTGCAGCCGTAGGAGCAACAATAGTTGTACTCTATACATGAAGATGGGGCTTCAAAAGCTTGATACAATCTGCAATGATCTCTCCACCATACTATATAGCTTTCTCAAAGTCATCCTTGTTTTCCATAAACTTATCCAAAAGAGGAGGGAACTCTATGAGCTTTTGAACTTGAGTATTCAATGATTGAGTTACAGGGGGAATCCTCAGATTTTCTACAAGATATTTAGAATAATTGTTCATGTCATTATTTTAGAAGATTCGTTTGAAGTAGAAATCCACTTTCTTGGAAATTTATTCCTGAGAATAATTAGTAATTTTTGAATGGATTTGGACCATATCAATAACTATTTCACTGTTCTAGATAACATCATATAGAGAATCTTTTTTGAAACCACTAAGTAGAGTCTGAAGTTCTTCTTTGACAACTGTTCTGAGTAGATCACTATCTAGGGAAGGTTGAGATGATCGTCCAGATTCCTTAGAATCATTGAAAACTGAGGTAAGATATTTCAATTGGTTTAGCACTTTTTGAAGGTACCCCGTAT
This sequence comes from Viscum album, assembly GCA_963277665.1. Lineage (NCBI taxonomy): Eukaryota > Viridiplantae > Streptophyta > Magnoliopsida > Santalales > Viscaceae > Viscum > Viscum album. Next base: position 127,093,171 of record OY728134.1, on the reverse strand, counting down.
ACTCATCAATGAGCTTTTTAATATTAACAACATGCACTCTCATTTCTTTCACAATCTATTTGTTTATTTCTAAATCCTTTTTAGATAATGAAGCTAAATGAGGTTGAATGTAATAGACCAAATTTTGTGGGGTTTGAGGAACAACATGTTCTACCATATGAGAAGAAAACTATGATCTCTAATGCATCTCTTTCGTCATTTATTCAATCATACCTCTTAAGGTCTTCACTTCATCACTAAGCAGTCTATTTTGAACTCTGACTTCCAGAATCTCATGAAGCATTTTGGGTTGTATCTGCCAAATTACTTTTTCCAATAGTAGTGAGGCATTTTTTAACTTTGATGTGTTACAAAAGCAGGTTGGGAATTCTAGAGTTTTTCAACTCCAGCCAAAAGGGTAGCTCCAAAATCATGCAGATCATCTTTACTCACCATGGATGGTTGTTTTGATGAAGTTTCAGAGATGGGGACTGATACAGGCTCATATTCCTTTTCAGGGGCATGATTAGAGACAAATTACAATTAGAACATAGTTGAAAGGTCAAGGCCTTTTACTGAGACTTTCTGAGAGTCATCCACATCATAAAAACTTGGGAACTTATATTGAGTGTCTATTGGGCCTGAATCAATCAAGTTTAGTACATTAAAATATTCCAGATATGGGGTTTTCTCCCCCTCAATAGTTTCATCCTTCATAGGACTGAGAATCATAAGTTATTGATCTAATACCACAAATTCATCTCTTAGTTCCTCACCCATTTATTACCTAGCTAGCTGAAAAGCAATCTCCATCCTTTCCTCAGCCGAAAGAATGACTTCATGAACAGATTTTACCGCTGGGAGTTCTTCAAGATTAGCTTTTTGCATAATAGACAATTCTTCTTTTATATGTTCTTCCTCATCATTATTCTCGGTTTCATTGACAATAGATTCTGTTTCAACCATGGTTTGATCTTCCAAATTGATAGCATCCTTAGAATCAAGGACTTCGTTTTCACTCACAACATGAGGAATACATGGAATTTCTTCCTTATCAGAAACAGTTTCCCTAAGAGGCACAACAGACACTTCTTCTTCTTCATCATAATACTCAACAACCTCATCTAGTTCCAAACTAGGATCAGAAATATCTCTTGGTCTTGATAGATGTTCTATTGGAATGAATTTTTAATAAATTCTATCATTTTGATCCACCTATTCCTTTTTCCAGGGATTCGAATTGATTTTCATCCTCTTGATAATGACTTTCGAAAGCTAGAACTCACAATCCTAGATTACATCGTCATTAGGCCCAACCATACCTTTGGCATGAAGCATGGCTAAGATCAACCAAGAATAAAACAGGGAGGTTGACTTGGATGTGGTTTTGATCAGCTTCATACATATGGTGTATGATATAGTTACAATAGTTGATCATATGCCCATTTTTCATAATATGAATCAGAAACACATCCTGATATTTCAGTACATTAAAATCACCTTTTCTGGGGAAAATCAGATACGGTATAAACTTAAACAAAAGCCTTGATTCACTATCTAGTTTAGAATTTATGGATCTACTCCTAGTTCTATTACCAGTTAAGATTTTCAACGCATCTTCAAACAAAATGAATTCACTAGAAGGTGGAGGTAATCTCTGATAATCCTCATAGATGCCTTCATGAGGTATCCTAAGGCATGCAGCCCATAACCTCGAAGGGAATAAAAATTTCTGGCTATTTATCCTTCTTCTCACAACACACCCAACTTCATAATCAAAGGGGAACAGAATATACTGATAAAATTGAGCCACTATCTTAGGGTAGATAAATCTATCTTCCTTTGAAAACCATTCTAACCAGCCTTTCTATTTTAAATCATTTCAAACCATAGACTTACTTGACACAACCATTTGGGGAAAATTTCTTTCTCAGGAACTACAACTTGATTCACCAGATTTGGATTTAGGGGACCTTAGGGTGTTAGCTTGGGTGTGATTATCTTCTTCTTTGATCTACGTTTCTTAGGATTTGACGATGAAGGGCGTTTCATCATGGGAATTCACCGAGGGTTCGAGAAAGAGATGGGTTGAAGGATTCAAGAAGGGTTACAAATTGAGTGAATAAAAGGGAGATCGAGTGTTGGAAAAGTGATACTTCCTTTATTTTATCTTTTAGGAATACCAAATTTTGCAAAATTAAAATCGTGGGAAAAATAAAGAGGTGAAATGAATAATTACGATGATACAGTTTTTAATTCCTAAATTAAAATCATAAATAGTCTTTATAGTAAGACCATAATGAGTCTTTATGGTGAGACAGTAAAAAGGAACATTATGGTGAGACAATAAACAAAATTCACAGTGAGATAGTAAACATGAACTTTACGGTGAGACAGTAAACCAACTTCATGGTGAGACAGGGAACATAAACTTTGCAGTGAGATAGTAAACAAACTTCACGGTGAGACAGTGAATGAGCGTTACGGTGAGACAATAAACATTAAATAGTAAGACAATTATATAAGATTTATCAGGCCAAATTCATGTATGATGTATTCTATTCTTTTGGAATTTAATAGTTTGGTAAATATATCATCAAGCTAATACTCAGTAACAATGAATTCCACAGTGATATCACCCTTTTGATAATGATCTATCAAAAAGTGATGTATTACATCAATATGATTTGTCCTAGAATGTGATATAGGGTTTTTCAAGATGGTAATAGCACTTATGTTGTCAAAATTTATAGGTACATGCCTAAATTGATATCCATAATCCTGTAATCTGCGTTTCATCCACACGATTTTTGCACAACAACTGCCAGAAGCTATGTATTCAGCTTCTGTAGTAGATAATTCAACAGAATTTTGATTCTTACTACCCCATGATACTAGTGACTTGCCTAAAGAGTTACATATTCCAAAGGATCTTTTTCTATCTAACTTACATCCACCTAATTTAGCATCAGAGTAACTACCTAGTTCAAATTATTTCCCTCTAGCATAGAACAATCCTAGATTGGGTGTATTCTTGAGGTATTTGAAAATTCTCTTTACAACATTTAAACGAGATTCAATAGGATTTTCTTGAAAACGAGCACACATACACACACTAAACATAATCTCAGGTCGACTAGCAGTTAAGTAGAGTAAACTTACAATCATTCCTCTATAAGTGGTTTGATCAACATATTTTCCATCTTCATTAAGATCCAAATTACAAGTGGTACTCATGGGAGTGTCAATAATTTTAGTGTTATCCAATCCAAAACGTTTTAGAAGATCTATAGTATATTTACTTTGAGATAAAATAATACCATCATTATTTTGAAAGATTTTAAATATGAGAAAGAATTTTAGTTCACCCATTAAAATCATTTCAAATTCATTTTGCATCATTTTAAAAAGATCAACACATAAAGAATTTTTTGAAGATCCTATGAAAATGTCATCTACATTGATTTGAACAACTAAAACATCATTTGAAATTAATTTTATAAAAAAGGTAGGATTAGCTATTCCTTTTTTAAAACCTTTTGAAATAAGAAAAGTACTCAACCGATAATACTAAGCTATTGGAGCTTGTTTTAAATCTTATAAAGCTTTTAATAATTTAAAAATATGATTTAAAAAATGGGGGTTTGTAAATCTAGGGGTTGTTCAACAAATACATCCTCAGATATATACCCATTTAAGAATGCACTCTTAACATCCATTTTATATAGTTAGAAATTCAGATGTGCAGCATAAGGAAGCAATATTCTGATGGCTTCAAGTCTAGATACTAGTGAAAAGGTCTCCTCATTATCAATTCCTTATTCTTGACTATAGCCTTTTACAACTAATCTAGCCTTATTTATAACTATGTTACTAACCTCATCTACTATATTTCTAAACCCCCATTTAGTACCTATGGTGAATGTGTCCTTAGGGATTTCAAAAAGTTTTCAAACTTTTTTCCTTTCAAACTGATTAAGTTCTTCTTGCATATCCATAACCCCGAATTCATAATTGATAGCATCATTAATGTTTTTAGGTTCATGTTGTGACAAGAAGACTTGATGTTCAACCTGATTTCTAAGAGAAGATCTAGTATGAGTTTCTTTGTCTATCTCTCCTACAACAACATATAAAGGATGGTTTTTAAGTGTTCTAACAGCTCTAGAAAATGAGGGACTAGTGATTTCCGGTTCATCAATAGGTTCAGGTTCATTATGACTTGAGTCTAACGAATTTCTAGAATTGGATTTTTTCACAATTCTTTCATAGAATGGTTTGAGGATTTTGGATTTATATTCATATTTGATACATCATCCTCTAGGTTCTCTAGAATGGATTTCGGCTCATGTGGATCTGTTTCATCAAATTTGACATGGACAAATTCTTCCACACATTTTGTTCTTTTATTGAACACTCTATAAGATTTACTAGATATAGAATATCCTAAAAATATACCTTCACACTCTTGGATGATATTTTGTTAGGATTATCCTTAGTATTAAGAATATTAACTTTTCAACCAAAAACATTGAAGTAGTTAATGTTGGGGTTTCTATTGTTCCATAAATCATAAAGTGTCATTTCAAGAATGGGTCTGATTAACACTCTATTGATTATGTAGAATGTTGTATTGACAACTTCAGCACAAAAATAAATAGGTATGTTCTATTCGCTAAGCATTATTCTAGAAATCTCTTGTATGGTTCTATTTCTTCTTTCTACAGCTCCATTTTGTTGATGTGTTCTAGGGGCAGATAAATTGTGACTATAAATATTTTTTGAGAAAAAGGATTCAAAATATTGATTTTCAAACTCATAGCCACGATCACTTCTTAAGGATTTAATTCTAAGTCCACTTAGATGTTCCAAAGGCTTGGAATATTTAGTAAAATAAGAGCAGGCTTCACATTTGTGAGCCATAAAGAAGGTCCATGTATATGTAGAAAAGTCATCTACATGAACATAAACAAAGTGCCTCCCATTTAAACTAGAAACTCTAGATAGTACAAATAAATCCATGTGAACCAGTTTGATAGGTTGATAATTTGATACTTCTTTCAATGGTTTTAAGGAAATTTTGTGTTGTTTTCCCTTTTGATAGGGATTACACACTTTGTCATTTGAAAACTCAAGTTTGGGTAACTCTTTAACTAAACTTTTTATAGATAGATTTCTAGGGGAGTGAATATTACAATGTCCTACTCTTCTATTATAGATCCGAGACTGTTTATGAAATACACTTAAGAATGAATAATTTTGAGAAGCTAAGGAGTCTACGTTAACAGAGTAAACATATTCATTTATTATTACTGAAAATACTAATTCTTTTTTAGAATTAAAGACATTGAAGGCATCATTTTAAAATCTAACATGAAATCCATCATCACATAATTGTGAGATACTAATTAGATTATATTTTAATCTCTCAACACACTATACTTTATAAATTAAAACTAAGTTAGAGTTACCGATTTGGCCGAGGCTAATGATATTTCCATTGGAATTATCACCAAATGTGACATGTCCTCCATTATTTTTATTATATTATTGAAGCATGATTAGTCTTTTGTAATGTGTCTTGAACATCCACTATCCAAGAACCATAAACTTTTACAGCTACTCTTTAAGCATCTTTCCTACAAAATGATTAAGTAAAAATAGATTTTGGTACCCATACTTGTTTGGGTCCAGTAATATTAGTAATAAGTGCTTTAGGAACCCATACCAACTTCATAGGATTCCTATAAGCATTAAGTAAAGTATTTGAAAAATAAACTCTATTTGGTCCATAACAACATGAAACCGTAGAATGTGTATCAAGAATTGAATTAATTGATTTGTGTCCAGAACTGGGAGTAAAACTATATATCCTAGATTTAGAAACAAAATTTTTTCTACCAATATTTCTTTTTCCAGGTTGATAACCAATGCTAGTGTTGTATTTAGGGGTAATTTGTTTTCCAAGAATTTGAGTAAGGGTATTTTCCCCAGTGGTAAACGTTTATAGGTCATTATTCAATTTCCCATTAGACATTTTTAATTCGTTATTCTCTTTAAGAAGTTGATCATTTTTCTCCCTTTCAGTTGTGAGTCCGATTTAATAGTCACAGTGAGAGCATTATGTTTCTTCAATGATTTATATTTTTCTTTTAGTTCATTTAATGTTTCTTTAATCATGTTACAGTATTAAAACATTTCATCATTATTCATATTTTTAGAGTCACTCTCATATTTAGAATAGTATGAATTATGTACAGTAGAGTCCAATGATACCTCAGATGTGTTTTTGATAAAACACATATTTGCTTTGTTTCCCTGTTCATCATGTTATGTTTCTGAGTCATTTCAAATATCTTCATAAGCACTCCAAGTTGCTTTCATTTCCTTTTTATACTTCTTGTCCCTATCCTCATATCTCCTCTTGTACTTGAGCTTTTGACAGTTATCCATGATATGTCCTTTGTGCTTACATTCATAGCATATAATCTCATCTTCCTTGTCACTTATTTTCCAATCCTTCTTCCAATTTCCTTTTTGGTTATATTTTCTATTGAAGTTAGGCATTCAGAAAAAGTTCTTCTTCTTGTAAAATTTATTGAATCTTTTGGAGAATTAGTCCATTTTCTCATCAATATCTGGTGATGATCGTTCACTTCTGTAACTTTTTACAGAGGCTTCCAATTTCCCTCTGTCTTTGTGTTTAGAGGTGGTGCTCTTGAATGCAACATATTTCCTCAATGGTTCATCCACCACTTCCTTGTTAAATTTCAATTCCTCTTCATACATCATCAGTTTCCCAATGAGTTCTTTTACGGGTAGCTTGCTGATGTCACATGATTCTCTAAAAGAGACAGAGGATCCTCTCCATCTATCAAGTAGACATCTGATAATTATCATGATCTATTCTTTAGAAGTGACATCTCTTACAAGAGAAATCATTATGTTGAGAATATCATTGAACCTAAGATACATGTCAGAGATATGATCATTAGGATTCATTTTAAATTTATCATATTTAATAGTATAAGTATTAAGTCTCATTGCTTTTACAGTAGATGTTCCTTCATGTTAGACTGACAGGGTATCCCAAATTTCATGGGTAGTTTTACAAGCAGAAATTGTATTGAATTCTCCATCTCGTAAGGAGCAGTATCAAGCATTCATAGATTTGGAATTGTCATTGAATGAAGTTTTTATAGGTTTATCCCATGTGATTCTATCAGTTTCAGGAATATTATATTCATCTATAATGGAAGACCAAATCTCAAAACCCAAACTCTCTATATGCATTTTCATTTTAATTTTCCATTGAGCATAGTTGGTTCTATTAAAGAATCGTGTTCTATTGGTTGCAAAACCTTCCAATATATTATCCATAATAAAAAATACATTGAAAGAGAGAGAAATTTGAATTAACCAAAATTTATAGATCTTCAAAGTACATCTACAATCACAGTTGAAGAATGTTAAACAAAATCTTAATAAACCACATTGAATACCACATGTTGGTTGGAGTAGATTACTCAAGAGGGGGGTGAATTGAGTATCTATAAAAATTTCTGGTTAAAAAGTATTTCTAAAAGGCTTCCCCAATAGGTTAAATACATCCCAATTAATCATGTTTATACTGTTATAAAATCTTTAATGTTTATAAAACTTCTTAGAAGATTCATTAGTTCTCAGTAATCTTAACATCAGTTATTAAGATTTCTTGTGAATCTATTCTACTAAGACAAGACAATTATAACTTCTTTCCAAGAGTAACTATCAAAGTGAATTTAGAGAATTCTGAATTATACAGTAAAACAGTAAAATAGAGAAGAATAAATTAAGCAGTACAACGAATATGAAACAAGTGGTTCAGTATCAAGCCGAGACCTAGTCCATTCCACTTGGTGATCACCTACCACCAAGTATTTTATATAAATAAACTTGATCCACACCCTGGATTGAGGTTAACAATAGTACACAATACTGTCTAGGCCACACAGGGACCTCTTCTATAGTACTTCATTTGTATAAACAACTTGGCCACACAGGGACCTCTTACACACTTATCTGTGGGTATACACAAGATTAAAAATGATGTTTGAGTAAGGATATCTTGTATCCTTCAGTTTAATATAAGAGAAAGAGTGTGTTGTAATATAGATACACACTCTTCTCAAACGTTAATACAATTATACACAATAGAGCCTAAATACTGAGATCGGTTTAAAAGCGCTCGGAGTGTTAGTCTTTGCAGCTCTAGAATTATTGAGATGAAGAAGATGCAGAGCTCAAGTCCTCGTATGGAAATTAGAGTGTCAAAAGTCAGACAAATCCATCTTGTGTTCTTTATGGTGTTTGATAGTGTGAAGATGTTCTTGATTCTAGGATTCTAGTATGCTTCGTGTGTTCTTTAGCAGTGTCGAGTTACATGAGACAATTATCTAAGTGTATTATATTTTCGTGCTCACTCCAACCAACTTTTTTTCTTTCCAATATCATACAACTAATCTCGCACTTGTTTCTGGGCCGCATTAATCTTTTATCATGGAGTGAATGTGTTTAAGCTGATAGGTTGCATGTATTCTGCACCTCATAACTCATACTATCAAGGAAATGTCTATAAAAGAAACATTAATTATGTTAGTCCATTAAAATCTACAAATATAACTGTTTGCGATCAAATTGAAAGACAAAAAAAACATATTAGGAAACGATGTCACAGTATGTCATGGAAACAGTGTCTCATTCCCACAATGTCTGGATTGGTGACAGTGTCTTTGTGTCACTGTGTCTTGGTCACGACGTCTCATGGTAACAGTATCTTGCTTGTTCGCATTGTCTTTTTTTTTCACTATGTCTGGATGTCACAGAGTCTAGATGTCAGGGTGTCTGGATGTCACCGTGTCTGGATGACACGATGTCTAGATGTCACCGTGTCTGGATGTCATGGTTTCTGGATGTCATAGTGTCTAGATGTCATGGTGTTTGGTTCACGGTGTCTCAGACTTCGTCAAATATCTATATCCAGACTTATGTGGTGGTATTTATGAAATGAATTAAACATAATCATTTTTCATATAAATCATTATAAAGTGAATCAAAAGATAGTGTACAGTAACCAAACTGAGTTTATAGCACTTAAGTGCTTTGGATATCTTTTACTAAGCAATTGTACCTTTGATGTAAGATAGAGTACATAGAGTTAACATGGTTTATAGACTGAATAGTATTTGTGATCATTAAAACATGATTAATACATGATGAGTCCAAAAGAACGTTACAATTAGAAGAATCTATCAATTAGACATAGTTTAACATTGGCCTTTTTTAATATAAATTTAATGTAAGTATCATAAAAACAATGAATTTAGAACTAAGGTGATAATAAGTTTTTTTTCAATGTGAATTCCCTTTTAGTTGTAGTTTACTATGATTTCATTAGGTTTAAATTATGGGGTGAAAATATGATTAAATTGAAGGAACAAAATTACCATTATGAAATAAATTACCTAACTATATAATGGGATTCATCACAAATAATATTGAAGGGAAATATCACAGTGACAGTAGAATGATTTCTAGTGAAGTAAGAATCTTTTTAATTAAATCAAATTCCATTTTTTTAAATTTTATAAAAAATAATATTCATACACGTTTGGAATGAATGAGATGATATATTTTAAATTTTGCTAAAATGATTAGTAAATCAAGGATTAAAACCAATATTCCATAAAAATAAAGTATATACTAATATAGTTTATGAAATGGTAACTAATAAATAATATTGAATTTTGAATTTTTAACCTTTACACCTACTTATTAAATAACATTAACTCATACTATTCCCTACTCCACCATGTAATATCTTATATTGTAATCTAAAATTATATTATTTTCAATACATAAATAAATAACATAAAAATTATTTTAACTTAGTAAAAAAGATCTTTAAATGCTATAACCATCCAGGAACACTTCCTTTTAATACTCTTTGTAATCCCAAAAAGTTCAAACCAGAAAACACTATAAAGTTTCCCAAGTATTTTACATACTAAATTAAAACATAAAGTATATAATATACCAAATATTTGTATTTTTCTAATCCATATATTTAATATTAACCTCTTTATATCTAGAGTATCCACCATATAAACATTAAATATAATTACCTACCAAAAATTCATAAATGCAATCAACATATGGTATTGTAAAATAAAACTTTTAGGTAAAACATTTGAGTTTTTAGTAGTCTATATAGTCATGATAGTATTTTTATTTTGAGTTGAAACCAATTTAATATGACAATTTTGAAGCACCATGAAACCATTATTTTTAGGAATAATTGTTATTAGATGAACCTAACTATTAGAATATATGGTATATATGATCTCAATAGTTAACAATTTTCCAACCTCAGTTTTTTCTATTTCAAGATGCCATGGCTTAATCAATAGGGTGGTTTTCATACATTTTTACCTACTTCCTCAATGAAAATCATATTTATACATATATATGGGTTAAATCTAATGATATTGACCAATGTCCATCAAATTTTACCTTTTTTCTCACATAAGAGATCAACTCCATGAGTATCATATTCTTAAAAGATATTATTAGAAATTATAATAAGAAAATATTGAACACACTGAAGTAATATATATCTTAAATTATTGGTAAGTGGATTTAATTCATGAAAATTTCATTTAATAATAGAAATTATGGTTCTTAGGGGAAAAATATCATGTATATGATATATTTTCCCTTTTATTCTCTCCCTAATGGGGAAATCAATACTGATAGTCCTTATAGAATATTGGATGGTTTCAAAACTCCATAAATTCATTAAATAATCATTATATTTATATCCATTGAATTTTACAACACTAATGAAACAATATATAACTTAATCCTCACCCAAAATTTTAAATTTATAAGAAGAGAAAGTGGGGATTTTAATGCATAAATGTGAAATATGGTTATATATTGGAATAACCATAATAAACTTTATAGAGAAGGTAGTGTGATCCTATGGAGACTTTTTTATTATATTTGGAATGTAAAAATTAATGACATCACTACAAAATTTCATGGATAGTGTTCCATTATAGATATTAGTTATTTTCTATAGGTTTTACAATTTCTCTACCAAGTATTGATGGTGTTTATGATTTAATTATAGCATCCAATATTTTACATAAATAGAAATCTATATGAATTTTTTTATACATTCATTAAAGTATCCAAAAAAATCTTATAGGGAGTGTCATTCCCTCATTATATAATTCAACAAAAAATCATGTTGTAGGTGAATTTTTATACAAGAAGAAGGTAATTATGACCATATTAAATATTTTTATTTCAATTGGATAACAAAAAAACTAGGGTATGATCCAATGTGCAACTTCTAGATTACATATATCCCACATGTAAAGTGACCTTATCCTATAAAAGGGTTTATAAACCTTGTTTCTTCCATACTACACTTGAATATACCACTTTATGATCCATGGATTGATTATTATATCACTGTTGAGAAGTAATTTCAATAATATAATTTTGAAATCTATTTTTTATTTAACTCCATTATTATTATTGATCATGTGAAAAAAATAATTTTTGAATGTTTTGTTTAATTTTTAATTAATTATGAAATCATATTAATAAGGTGTTTTTAATGTTTTAATTAAATACTTGCTTTAATTTAATAATATAAACATTAATATTCAATGGTTTTAGGTTAAATGGAGGCTTTATATTATTAACATTTAATTTTGAGAGTTCATGCGATATTAAGTGAAAAGTTTTTAAATCCTTCCATGATTAAAAAGAATGTATATATGATAAATTGAACATTTTAAATCTCTCATTATATTAAAAGATAAATTTAATGAACCATGTGAAAATTAAAAAAATTAGGGGAATCCTCAGTAGATTAATTGGCCTAGTGTTTTTATTATATTCCTTACATGAGATTAAACCACCTGGTCATCTATCACATAAGAATAATTCCCATAGAAAATGAATCCCAACGTGAGATTAAATAAAATTGAATGATAATAGAGAAGACTAAAATGAAAGGTTACCTTATATTAGATATGATAATACAGGGGACAACATAGTATTAAATATAACCCATAGAAGAATAATTTCAATTTCTAAAAAATATGAACATATAACAGAAGATATGTTCCATATCACTTGCGTGACTTATTGAAAAATTCCCCATGATATTAAACTCTATGTTCTAAGGCCCATGTATGATTGAATCCTGTATTAAACAAATAAATTAAATCTCATCTAAAAGAAAAATTCACATTCCCTTTATCTTCTAAAATTAGTAAATAACCCTATGAAAATTCCATGAGGATTTCATCCATTGAAATAACTAAAATATTATTTTGAGATGATTATGGAGTAATTTCAAACTATGCTCGAATGGAACGAAGGACTTCATTTTTATTGATTTTTTATAACCCCCCTTTTAATGGATGAGGGGGAACCCTTACAAGTCCCGTAGGCTCAGAGATTACATGTCCTGTAGGCTTAAGAGATTACATGATACGAAGGTCTTAAGGAATTCAACCAGACTATTTTCAAGGAACCGCCCCTCCCCGGCATCTGCATCATGATAATAGCTCTCCACCCTCGCATGGTTGTCTAGCTAGGCTTCCCATGCAAGCATAGGCTGGTCTCAAAGGCATAGCCATACCCTCTCATTCTGACAAATCCATTTGGTTCTGCTCTAGTCAGTGCACCTACTCAGAATCCTCTTCTGTAGCTGCTCCTTTTTTTGTAGTGTGTCTGGGGAAACTACATGTGTCCTGAAGGACTTAAAGTTGGCCAGAAATCCCTACTGATCGGAAGGCCTTGGGGGGGGGGGGAAGTCTAAAAGACTCAAAGCCCAAACCGGTGGCCCAAGGTGAATAATTCCAGCTGCTACAGTACCAAACAATGTGTACTATAGTCCCTACTATAGTACCCACACAGTGTACAGTTCTACTATATTAATAGTACATTGTAAAGTTCTACTATAGTACCCGCACAATGTATAGTCCACTAGAGTGCCTGCTATAGTACCTGCTTTAGTGCCTGCTACAGTACCTGGAAATATGCCTCTACCAAGTATTGATCCTGGGACTTGTGGATGCACTTAAGGATACCTCAAGAACTGGGCTGAAGCTCATGTTCTAATTTCACACTATGGAGGATTTAAAAAGTCCAGATGAATAGAGTAATATCAACTTTTGGCCGATCCACGTGGTTGAAATCTAAGAATTTTGTAAAAAAGCATTAATTTTCACTAATAAGAAGAAATGTACCAATGATACCTATAAACAAATTTCAATTCATAATGTAAATAACCAAACATGGCCTCTCAGCATTATATTTGATTATATTAAGACTATTTAATGATATTATTTTATTTTAATATAGTGTTTTATTATTATTATTTTTCAATTACATTCACTTCTATTTAATCAATAATTCTATAGTGATTTGATCTCATACCACGGCGGGCTTGGCCCACAAGGCCATGATCCAACCCGACCCACAAAGGGAGTGGCCCGGCCGAGCCTGCTAGGCATGGGCCACTAGGCAGGGCCCGTTGTTGCGGCCCACCGGGCAGGGCCCGCTACCACGGCCAACTGGGCAGTGCCCGCTGTCAAGGCCCACTGGGTAGGACCCACTGCTGTGGCCCGCTAGGTACGGCCTGCTGGTGCAGCCCATGGTGCAGCATGTGGCTGGGGTGGCCCCTTGTGGTGGGGTCCACCCTAGCCACCACCCGAGAAGGGAGGGGATCCCCCTCCCCTCACCCGAAAATTCCATTGGCCATTCATTTTTAGCCAACCAGGCGGTGCCACATCGCGCCATCGGCTAGCACGTGGGACCTGCCGGAGGGGTCCTACTTGGCGTGATTCGGCCCGCCGAAACGGACGACCTTTCCTCCAGCAGCGTTGACGCGTGCCGCTGCACCATTGCGGCCGACCAGATACCGACCTCCCTCTAACCTCCTCCAAGGCGAAGCGGCTGCGGTCTCCATCACCAGCTGCGCGGACGCACGCCGCCGCTTTACCACGTGGCTGGCCAGTAGGCCTGCTACCACCCTGCTCCACCACAGCTAACCGACCAAGTACTCCTCCTCTACCTGCGGTGCAGATGTGCCCTACTCTGGTTTTACACGGTCGTTCGCTGTACTGGCCACCAACCTTTTCCTCCGCTTGCTTGAACTGTGGTCGGCCAGTGCTGACTGCCCTCCTCTATCGTGGGTCACTGCAGCTTCTTTCTATGCATGAATAATATGATGACCACATATTTATGATCCTTAGGTCGAGATATCTGCATCCAAATGTCGCACTCAACAAAACATTTCATTTTTTTCGCACATAATTATTTACCATTAAAGAACGCATGAAGAACGAGCAATGAACAAATGTAAAAGGTCAGGGTATTTTAGAGGATCGACGGCCGTGTTCGTTTGGCCATCGCCATTGATAATTGGGAATATGAAGAATCAACAAAAATATAATTATCATATTTCAAAATAATCCCCCTACATATTTTGTTCATTGGAGGGGGTGTGAGGTTGATGTTAAAGTTGATGAAGGGGGCACCTATGTTCGTCACTTCTGCAACATGTTTCCAATGCGGGCTCAGGCGTCGGTTCCTCATTCCTCATTGGGGTTGGTCCTTCGTTAGAGGATGATCTTCCAAAGGCTCTACCAAGTTCTCCCTTTTCCAATGATTCCCCACAAAGAGGTTAGGAGCCAATATTAATTATGTTATGTTAATTAATTCAATTAATGTTGGCACATTAAGTGGGGGAATTCTAAGAGTTAATTCACATTAAAGGGGAGTTCTGATGGTCCCCACCATTAATATTCAAAATAGAGGTTTGAAGAAAAAAAAATTTATTTTATTTTTCTTCTCCCACGAAAATCTGAAAAACTATCTTCAACCCTTGACCAACTACAGTCGGGGTTAATGTCTCCTTAAGTGAATATCGGCGCTGCGAGTTCAACAGTGTCCTCAGATTTTAATTCCAAGCACCAGTTCAAAAGTTACAAAATTCTGCTCACGTGTTCACTGAACGTACCTAAAAAAATGTTAAGAAATTAATTACATGCACACTGGGCCTTGGAATCTTGCGTCATCAATTTTTGCGGACATGTAATATTTCCATATATTTAAATAAAATACATGGAAAAATCTGGGTCTTTACATTCTCCCCATCTCAGGGATTTTCATCCCCGAAAGCTAACACACAATCTTGGGAAACAAGTGAGGGTACTGAACACGAATCTGAGCCTCCTACTCCCATGTGCTCTCCTAGAGGTTGCCATGCTTCCAATGTAGGCACACCAGAGGTATCGATCACCCATGAAATAATCTCCCTTATCGATCCTCAATCTCTTCCGAAACGTCCGAAAATATCTCCCCATCATCGATGTCCAGCTCACCCCATGTCAATGATGTGAGAAGGATCATGTACGTATCTCCTCAGCTAGGATATGTAGAAAATGATATGAACCTTGTGCAACTGAGTGGCAAGAGCTTGGCAGTATTCCACCTCACCAACTCTACTGAGAACCTGAAAGGGTCCAATGAACCTCGGAGATAACTTGCCTCCCCGATCAAATCTCCCCAAACCTCATCGACTTGAGACCCGTCGAAAGACTTGGTCACCATTCTCGAACTCAAGAGGTCTCCATCTCCAGTCAACATAAGACTTATGCTGGCACTGTGCAGTCTTCATCCGCACCTAGATGATCTACACTTTCTCCACGGTAGCCCATACCATCTCTGATCCCCTGAGTGCTGACTCTCCGAGGTCAGTCTAACACAGAGGTGATCTGCAAGGTTCACCGTACAATGCCTCAAATGGTTCCATACCATTTGTGGAGTAATAGCTATTTTTGTACGTGAACTCCATCAAAGGCAAGTGATCCTACCAAATGTGGCCAAAATCTAGGACGCAAGCACACAACATGTCCTTAAGGGTCAGAATGGTTTGCTCTGTCTGACCATCTGTCTGAAGATGTAAGGCAGTGCTCAGCTGAAGCTATGTCTAGAAGACCTCCTAAAACCCCTTCCAAATCCAGTATGTAGAACGTGCATCATGATCAGAGACAATCGTAGATGGAACCCCATGAATCCACACAATATCATGTACGTAGAGGTGTCCCACGCCCTCTACTGGTCCCTACTCTCTGATAGGTAGGATGTGGGAAGACTTGGTGAGTTGGTCAACGATCACCTAGATTGAATTTTCCCCGGGGATGTGCATGGATGTCCCGTCACGAAGTCCATGGAAATTCCATTCCACTTCCACTCTGGCACCTCTAGTGGCTGAACTAAGCCTGCTGGAACCTGATGCCCTGCCTTCACTTGCTAACAAGTGAGGCACCAAGAGACCAACTCTGCTACATCTTTCTTCATTCCTAGCCACTAGTGCTAATGCTGAAGGTCCTGGTACATATTCACCACTCCATGGATGTACCAACAGAGGGGATGTATGGAACTCTCTCAAAACTTCCTCCCTTAGCGTCACTGTTACCATAGTATGTCTTCTAAAGAGGATGACGTGCTCTCCACCTTTAGAAAATCCATCATGTGCATGTCTTATGGATATCTGAGCACGTCAAGCCTTGTAGTTAGTGTCCCCAAGCTGCGCCTCCCTGACTTGCTGAAGGAGTGGGGGAGTGACTATCAGAGACTGAAGATAAGTTGCTCCATCTCAATCCACATAGGATATCCACATAGGATATCCACAAAGATTCTAGATTCTCTATCGCCTCACTCAGAAATTGCATACTAGATCTCCTACTGATTGAATATGATAATATGTTCCCCTTCCTAGGAGTAATGAGTATCTCTATGTCGTAGTCCTGGACGAACTCAAACCAACACCACTGTCTCAAGTTTAGGTCCTTCTGAGAGAAGATATACCTGAGACTCTTGTGATCAGAGTATACTTTAAAAAGTTCTTCCATCAAGTAATGTCTCCACATATTCAAGGTGAAGACCACTTCTGCCAACTCCAGGTCATGGGTAGCATAGTTCTGCTCATGTTGTATCAGCTGTCATGAACCATACGCAATCACTTCTTGGTCCTGCATCATGACACATCGAAGCCCGATCCCTGATGTGTCGCAGTAAACTACATACCCAATTCCCTCCTCTGATAGCCTCAAGATTTGGGCACTCTTTAGTCTCTACCTTATCTCTTGAAAAATCTTTTGCCATCTCTCTGACCACACGAAGGTTTTCCCCTTCTTTTTCAATGCTGATAAGGGTGCCAAAACTTTGGAACAGTCAGACACAAACCTCAGGTAGTAACTGGACAAGCCCAAGAAACTCCGCACTTCTATCACACTCTTGGGAGGATCCCAAGCATGAACAAAGTCAATCTTTGCTGGATCCACCATAACTCCAACCTCTGACACAACGTGTCCCAATAAGTGAACCTATCATATCCAGAACTGGAACTTAGAGAGTTTACCATAAATATGGTGCTCTCGGAGTGTGTTCAGAACTATCTGTAGATGATAGTCGTGCTCCCCCTCTCAAGCTGAGTATATTAGAATGTTATAGATGACTACTACCACAAAGATATTGAGGTATGGTTGGAAGATCCTGTTCATGAGTACCATGAACACTTCTGGGAGTTGGTCACATCGAATGGCATAACCAAGAACTCATAATGGCCATACTGACATCTGAAGGTCATCTTCTACACATCCTTGTCTTGTACCCTAAGCTCGTGATAGCCTGAAATGAGTTCTATCTTCAAAAACCACCATGATCCCTTCAGCTGATCAAAGTGATCATCAATCCTTGGTAGTGGGTAATTGTTCTTCACGGTCAGCTAGTTCAGGCATCGATAGTCCACATAGAGTATCAAACTCCCATATTCCTTCTTGGTGAACAAAATTGGGGCTACCCAAGGAGAAACACTGGGCCTAATGAACCCCTTACTCTGTATGTCCTCCACCTGTACTTTCAGCTCTCGAAGCTCTATGGGAGCCATCTGATATTCTGGTGTAGATATCGGTGTAGTCCCAAGGTACAAGTCGATATAAAATTTTACCTCTATGTGATGAGGTAGACCCGGAACATCATCAGGTAAAACATCAGTGTACTGGTCCACCACTACAGGATAGCTCAGACTCTCCATTTCAACTACTCTGAGGGTAAGGCTAGCCAACTGATGTGTGAATGGCTGCACCCTGCTCTCAGTAAGTGCATATTGTGTTGCAATGGTTCCCCTCTCACTGGTGAAGGAAAACCGGGTCCCATCCTAATAGACACACTACACATTGCGCCTAATACACTCGATATGAGCATGGACTATAGATAACCAATCCATACCCAAGATGACTTCGTAAGGCCTCGATGGCACTAATAGAAGATCCCAGCCGAAGATCTCGCCTCATAGAGTAAGATCACACTTTCAGCACCAGTGTGTAATCATCCAATCTGCCCCTGTAGGAGTATCTAGCCATACAGATCGAGGAAAAGGCTCCACTAGAATCTCTGAGCTCTGAAATAAGGGCCATGGAAATGAAAGAGTGCCTCTAACCTATGTCTATAAGTACTGCAGCTAAGGGGGAGTAGACACATATCGTAGCACATATCATCTCCTGAGAACCGTGGTCATAGGCCTCAGCTGCCTGGAGTGGAAATTGTCCTTATCCACCTGCTCCCTGTGGTCAGGGTGGACCACCAGGAGGTGTTGGCGGTAATACCTCGTATCGTCGTCCACCACCTGCTGCATGGCGAGCTCCTCTGCCACGTCCACCTCCTTCCTGTAGACCTCCTTGATCGAATCTTCACCTCTGCCTAGGCAATCCTTCAACCGTCAGCTGGTCATCTGTATGGTGGGTTGGGTAGTCACAACCCATGTGACCCTTCCCACCACATGAGTAACACTACCTACTCCTCGCCTGTCCTCCTCTATCTCAAGAGACTCGCACAATTGACCCTATATCCTGCGGTCGTCCACCTATAGGTCTGGTCCTCTTGGACCTCTGCATCATCTATCTACTGGAAGCTGTAAATGACTCTTCTACGTGATCTCTGGTTGTGGGTCTTGCGGCCGGTGACTGCTCAGCAAGGAAATTCTCCACTAAGAGTTCTTGCTCTAACACCCCCGCTTGCATCAGGATGCTGAGGGAAATCATCAAATCTTTAATCTCCCATATGAGCCCATGATCAAAGGCCCATTCCCTAATGAAAGTGTAACAGACCATCCTCGAGGCCCGTTCCATGACTACCCCAAGCCCGCCTTCCATAGGCCAGGGGCTGGCGACTAGTACCAACGGCGTAAATCCTAAAAGAAGGGAAGGAATTGCCTTTTTGAAGCAAAAAACACAACATAGTACGCAAGTGAAGTAAACACTAAGTAAAACTGAGTACAAGGTAAGTGCTAAAAAAGTAAATGGGCCAGTATACAAACCCAGATGAAAGTACAGTACAACTAAAAGGAAAGTGCAATAGCAGTAAGTAAAACAGTAACACCGAGTCGTCCTCTGGAAATCCCACATGAAGGGTGGGTACAGATAGTCTCTTCAGCTCCTCGAGTCCGACCGTCCGCTCTGTGTACGCCCCAACAAGTGGTCCACCACCGGGTATCGTCCAGCTCCACAAGCCTCCACCCCGATTAGTGATGTCTGTCGTCTGCATCCAACACAATGTAGTGTAGGCATATCTCATTCAGTGGTGAGTGTACGATACTCAGTTGGGTCCCTGAGACCCCCAAAGGTCTATCAGAATCCACATAGGATAAACCACAAAGGAAAGATACAATCATGAAGTATCAACAACTCTACTAAGGTATATTCCCATACATATACCTAAGTCATCAGTTACAGTTTGGCTCTAGCTCCCGAGCCCAAGCACAACCAAATCCACACAGGAAATCAATTCAACCACATCAATGATAATGATTGATAATAAAGACATAGAATACATATGTATACACTTCTTATGGTGATAGAGATGATCAGATGTAGCCAATGATTCATCTAAGCTGTCGGAACCACATAGGATACAAGACCAGCTAAGCTGTCAGACCCACAAAGGATACAAGACCAGCTACTCTGCCGGACCCACAAAGGATACAAATACAGAGTCAAATACTGCCGGACCTCCATAGGATACAAGAATAGTAGTCATCACTGTCGAACCCACAATGGAATCTTGTATGGTCGTCGTCACTGCCGAACCCACAGAGGATCCCAGTACAGTCGTTGTCGCTGCCGAACACATGGAGGATCCAAGTGCAGCCGTCTTCGTTGCAGTCACAACCATCTCTAGGGTTCCCACACATAGCATGATCGATTCCGAGAGGGTTTTCTCCTGGAGAAAAAGAGTGTCGATACATCAACTGTCACGATGTCTAGATTTGATGTATCCCAAAGTTCCTTCTCATCAAAAGAAACCCAACACGACAGACGGTGCGTCAATTGGATGCATGGTCTGAGAGTTATTGGCTTTTCTGTCCCAGGGGCCCGTTTGGTTTTTAAGCTAAAACCAACCTGACCATACTCCGGATACATCCAAACCACAAGGGGAGTAATCCAAAATTACCATCTCATCCAGGGTAATTCAACACTATTTATGACATGTCAAACGGACGTCCGGTCCTTAAGTTATAAGTGTTTCTGCTCCAAGGGACCAGTTGGTTTCGGGTTCGAACCAATCCCTCCATACACAAAATTTTCTGAAACTTTTAGTTTAATATACCTAAACGACCGACTCAATTCATGGATTCCTACGCAACTGACGGTGCGTCGATCGGAGGTCCACAACTCATGTTATGGGAAAAAGACTGAAAACGGTCCGAAGTGGGGGGGGGGTCTGGGCCCGGTCCGACCCGGCCCAATCCCCCTGGGTTGACCCAACCCGGGTCCGGTTCTGGCCACGTAGGGCGTGGCCCGGTACAACCCATTAGAGCGAGGCACGGCCCGGCCTGGCGGGCTGCGGTCCACGCAACCCACCCCGGCCTAGCCGGGGGGTGCATTGGCTCGGCCAGCGGTCCGAGAAGGGGGGACGCGGTCCCCCCTTTATGCTCCGCGGAAGCAGATCCTGGCGCCGCGTCTCCCTAGATCTCGCATGGCCACAGGATCCAATTCCTCGCCTCCATGGCACGCTGGGGAGCCGGCGACCCGCACCGCCGGAGATTTCTGCGGGCCACCAGTGTCATTCTGGTGGTCCGTTCTTGCTCCCGTCTGCGCCTGCAGTCATCTCGGGACCCGAACATCACTGCAATGGGCTCCAATCTCCCAATTGGTCCCGTTTCATCATCGCCAAGGATTCCACGCATCAATAAAAAAACATCGGTGGGTTCGGACTTGTTCGTTAGTCCGCACCCACCGCGTTAGTGGTTCTAAACAACACCAATAATAAAGTACACCATGCCGAGGGTATAAAAATCACTTTAAGAAATTTATAAAAAAAACCCCTACCTCAATAGTTGATGTCGGACGTCGGCCTCACGGGGAAGAGGATCGCAGGCGTCGTCAGAGCGTGCTGAGGAGGAAGCAACGTTTTCTCTCTTGTCGTGGAGAAGAGAAAGGGTTGGGCGTCGTCGATCTTCGAGGAACTGGCATTCTTCGTCGAAGGCCAGCATTCATCCCAAAGGCTGCAAGCTCTCCCGATCTCTCTCTCACAACGACGGCTCTTCCCAAATTAAATAATAGGTTCCTCCTATTATTTAATTACACACTCAAGAAACTCCCAGAATTAAATCTTCCCATTTAATAAAATGTGTCAACAATTTAATTGGGGAAGGGACAGGGAAGGTCCCTATTCAAAGAACGTGTTGGAAAATAAATAAAAAGGATGAAAGAGGAAGGTTCCTCATATTTTTATTGGTTTACATAATTTAATGGAGAGATTGGCATTAAATGGAGGTTTCCAAATTAATGAGTGGATGTTAAGGAGATTATAGGGAATTAAATGGTGGGGCTAGTGTGGGCCCAACCTCTCTAACCTCCTCACTTGGGTAATTAAGTGGATATGGGCCCCACCCTTAACTACCCATGGGAGGGAATAACCTCATTTAGAAATAAAAATTGTTCTGACAATTTTTATTTAGTTCTTAAACAAACCCCCAAAAATTATCTTCTCCCCTTTTGCGAACGCATCTATGATAAGTGTCCCCTTAAGCAATTAATGGCGCTGCAAGTTCATCAGTGCCCTCAGATTTTAATTCCAAGCACTGGTTCAAAAGATAGAAAAACCTGCCCGTTCATTCACTGAATGTACCCGAGATAAACTTCGAAAATTGATTACGGGCACACCAGGCCTCAGAATCAAGCGTCGTCTGACGCCACAGACTCGTAAAATTCCAAGGTAATTAAAAAAAATTCCTTGAAATTTCTATGTCTTTAAATCACTCCCACATCAGGGAATTGCGTCCCCATAAAGCTACAATATAACCTAGGGGAATAAATGGGGGTACTGAGCACGGATCTAAGCCTCCTACTCCCATGTGCTCTCCTAGAGGTTCCTGTGCTACCAACAAACGCACACAAGAGGAATCGGCCGACCACATAGGACCCGCTCCTGGCGATCCTCAATCTCCACTGGGACCACTGCAAAAGTCTCCCTGTCATCAATGTCCAACTCCCCGTGGTCGATGATATGCGTCAGGTCGTGCACATATCTCCTCAGCTGAAATACGTGAAAGATGTTGTGCACCCAGTGCAGCTGAGGTGGAAGGGACAGGAGGTAAGCCAACTCGCCTAACCTACTGAGGACCTGGAAAGGACCAATGAAGCGCAGAGATAACGTGCCACCATGGCCAAATCTCCATAACCCACGTCGAGGTGAGACCCATAAGAAAACGTGGTCACCATACTCGAACTCCAGAGGTCTCTGCCTCCTATCATCATAGGACTTTTGTCTGCTCTGTGTAGTCCTCATCCACTCTTGGATGATCTGCAGCATCTCCGTCGTAGCCTGAACCATCTCTGGTCTTACGAGTGCTGACTCCGCAGGGTCAGGCCAGCACAAAGGAGATCTGCAAGGTCGGCCATACAGTTCCTCATATGGTGCCATCCAGATGGAGGTGTGGTAGCTGTTGTTGTACACAAACTCCACCAAGGGTAGGTGATCCTCCCAGCTGCAACCAAAGTTAAGGACACATGCACGAAGCATTTCCTCGAGTGTCTAAATGGTCCTCTCTATCTGGTCATCCGTCTGTAGGTGAAAGGCAGTGCTCAGGCGTAGCTGCGTCCCAAAGGCCTTCTGCAACCCCTTCCAAAGCCGGGAAGTAAAGAGAGCTTCTCAATCAGAGATGATAGATGATGGAACACCATGAAGTCATACAATCTCCTAAATGTAGAGGCTTTCCAAGCTCTCTACTAAGCCCTTCTCTCTAATCAGTAGGTTGTGGACTGACTTGGTAAGTCGGTCCATGATCACCCAGATGGAGTCATGTCCTTTGAATGTTCTTAGAAGTCCTGTCACAAAATCCATAGATATACCGTCCCACTTCCACTCCAGGACCTCTAAGGGTTGTACCAAGACCACTGGTACCTGGTGCTCTGTTTTCACTTGCTGACAAGCGAGGCATCGAAAAACGAACTCTTCCACAACCTTCTTTATACCCGGTCACCAGTACTATCATCTGAGGTCCTGGTACATCTTCGCTACACCAGGATGTACCGATAGAGGGGAAGTGTGGAACTCCCTCATCACCTCCCCCTGTAGTGTATGTGGTACCATGGTATGCCACCTGAAGAGGATGACGTACTCTTCGCCTTCAGAAAATCCATCAGGTGATAGCCCTGAGGACATCTGAGCACGTCGCGCCTCACAATCAACATCCCCACATTGTGCCTCTCTGACCCACTAAAGTAGTGGATGAGTGACTGTGAGGGACTGAAGATAGGCTGCCCCATCTCTATCCATGAAGGATATCTGCAAAGCGGCTAACTGCTTTGTCGCCTCCCCAAGTAACTGAATGCCCGATTTCCTGCTGAGAGTATCATCCACAACGTTCCCCTTCCCAGGAGTATACAAAATCTCAAAGTCATAATACTGGAGGAACACGATCCATCACTGCTATCTCAGGTTCAGGTCCTTCTATGAGAAAATCTACCTGAGACACTGGTGGTTAGAGTAGACTGTAAAGCGCTTTCCCATCAGATAGTGCCGCCACATCTGATGGGCAAAGACCACTGCTGCTAAATCCAGGTCATGGGTGGCGTAGTTCTGCTCGTGCTGCCTCAAATGCCATGAACTGTAAGTGATCACCGCTCGCTCCTGCATTAGGACACACCCGAGTCTGGTCCCTGATGCGTCGCAGTATACTACGTACCCTACGCCCTCCTCCGGCAGCCTAAAGATGGGTGCACTGGTCCATCTCCACCTCAACTTCTGGAAGATCTGTTGACATCTTTTTGACCACACGAAGTGTTTCCCCTCCTTATTCAAAGATGTAAGTGGTGTTGCAACTCTGGAGAAGTCTGGCACAAATCTCTGATAGTACCCAGCTAGACCTAGGAAACTCTGCACCTCCGTGACGCTCTTAGGTGGCTCCAAAACAAGTACTACCTCGACCTTCACGGTATCCACTTCAACTCCCGCATCTGAGATGATGTGACCCAAGAAGTGAACCTCTAGAATCTTGAACTGGCACTTCGAGAGCTTACCATAAATCTGATGCTCTCAGAGTCTATCTAGTACATCCTTTATGTGGTATTCGTGCTCCTCCTCGGTCGTCGAGTAAAGCAGTATGTCGTCAATGAAGACTTCAAAGAACCGATCGAGGTAGGGCTCGAAGATCCAGTTCATGAGAATCATGAACCCTACTGGAGCATTGGTCGCACCGAATGGCATGACCAAGAACTCACAGTGGCCATATCGAAACATGAAGGCCACCTTCTGCACATCCTCGTCCCGCACTCAGAGCTGATGATAGCCTGACCTGAGGTCTATCTTTGAGAACCAACGTGTTCCCTTGAGCTGATCAAAGAGGTCGTCAATCCTCGGAAGTGGATACTTGTTCCTCACGGTAACCTGGTTCTGGCGATGGTAGTCGACACACAACCGCAAGTACCCATCCACCTTCTTTTCGAATAGAACCGGAGAAGTCGAGGGTGAAACACTGGATCAGATGAAACCTTTCCCATGTAAGTCCTCCAGCTGTACCAGCATCTCACGAAGCTCAGTGGGAGCCATCCGATATACTGGAGTGGATATCAGTGTTTTCCCGGGGTACAGGTCTATGTAGAAATATACCTCCCTGCAAGGAGGTAGTGCTAGAACATTGTCAGGAAAAACGTCTGCATACTAGTTCACCACTACAAGAAAACTCGGACTCCGCACGTCAACTGCTTCGAGGATGAGACTAGCCAACTGATGTTTTATCAGCTGCCCCCTCCTCTGCGTGAGTCCATCCTGTGCTGCGATGGTTCCCTTCTCGCAGATGAAGGTGAACCTGGTCCCGTATGTGCAGACACACCGCAATTTGTGCCTAATATAGTCAATCTGTGCATGGACTGTAGATAACCAGTCCATGCCCAAGATGACGTCGTAAGGCCTCGATGCTGCTAGAAGAAGATCTGAGCCGAAGCTCTCTCCTCGTAGAGTAATCCCACATTGCCGGAACTAGGGCGTAATCATCATGTATGCTCCCGTAGGAGTCTCTAGCCATAAGGATAGAGCCAACGACTCCATCAGAATCTCCGAGCTCCGAACAAGGGCAGCGACAGTAATAGAATGACTCACACCCATGTCTATAAGAACTACAAGATGCGTGAAGTAGATACATATAGTACCTTGAATCATATCAGGTGCACCGTGGTAATACGTCTCCACTGCCTGGAGCTGAGCCTGCCTCTTCCCACTAGCGCCCTGGGGTCAGAGTGGACCTCTTGGGGGTGGTGGTGGTAGAGCCTCGAAGCATCGTCCACCACCCGATGCTCGGCTATCTCCTCTTCCTCATCCGCCTTCCCCCTACGGACTGTCACAGTCGAACCTCTGCCTCTGCCTGGGAGGTCCCTCCACGGTCTGTTGCTCGTCTTCATGACGGGTCAGGCAGTCATGAGCCATGTGGCCCTACACGCCTCATGCATAGCACTATCTGCTCCTCGTAAGGATGGCTCTGCGTCGTGTGCCCCGCATGTCTGAACCCGAATCCTGAGGTCTCCCACCTGTCGGATAGGTCCGCTTGGACCCCTGCATCAACTGTTGACTACCAGCTGTAGAAGACTCTGCTCCGTGCCATCCTGCGGTGGGTCTCACTGCTGATGGCTGCTCTGCGAGAAAGCTCTCCACTAGTAGGGCTCTTTCCAGCACCCCCACCTGGGTTGGGATGCTGAGTGGAATCGTCAAATCTTTGATATCATGCCTCATCCCTTACTCAAAGGTCTGGCCCTCGAAGAATGGGTCTCGTACCATGTCCACAGAGTAGAGCGAGAGGTCGAAAAATCTTGCTGAGTACTGGGCTAGTGACATGCTGCCCTGCCGCAGCTGTAGTAACTCCTGGATGTGCACCGTACGGTGGGTGGCTAGAACGAAATCCGAGAAGAATAGGCTCTTGATGTCCGTCCAGAGTAGAGATGCCTCATTGTGCACCTGGAGAATCAAGCTCCACCGTCTACTTGCTGCTGCGTGCAGGAGACTCGCGGCAAGGATCTCCATGAGATCTGCTGGTGTCCCTACCAATAAGAAGTCTCTGACGACAGCCTCCAGCCAATCCTCTACTGCTGGATGATCCATCTCTCCACGGAACATAGGCAGCCTCTGCCTCTGAAACTCGTGGAACGCGCTCAGGTGATGTGCACTCTCAGCTACTAGGGCTGGTAGCATCGGTGGCTCGGCGGGTAGAGGTACCGCCAGTGCCTCCACTATAATGGGGCCCTGCACCGAGGCCTCGTCGCTCGGTGGGCTGCCGTCTCGCAAAAATCTCAGAACCCTAGCTGGATACTATCGCAGGGCCATCCTGAAAAGAAACAGGTTCACCACAGTTAATACAGTATACCTGGTGAGCTGACACAAATTAATCACGAATAAAAGTTTTGAAAGTAAACACACACGCAATCAGTGTTTTCATGTAATGAGTCGGAAATCAGATTGCGTGTAATGATACTGAACTCCATGTACTGAAAACCACACTCAATACTCCATGTACTGAAAACCACACTCAATACTCTTAACACTATTACTCTACAGAGAAGAAAATATCAGAGTCCTGAGTTCTACGGTAGAACGGACTCCTCTGATACCAATTTGTAATGACCCATCCTCGGGGCCCGTGTCATGAAAACCCCAAGCCCGCCTTCCATAGGTCAGGGGCTGGTGACTAACACCAAAGGCGTAAATCCTAAAAGAAGGGAAGGCATTGCCTTTATGAAGCAACAAACACAACAGAGTACACATGTGAAGCAAACACTAAGTAAAACTAAGAACAAGGTAAGTGCTGAAAAAGTAAATGGGCCAGTATACAAACCCAACTGAAAGTACTATACAACTGAAAGGAAAGTTCAACAGTAGTAAATAAAACAGCAACACCGAGTCATCCTCCGGAAATCCCACCGAAAGGGTTGGTACAGATAGTCTCCTCAGCTCCTCGGGTCCGACTGTCTGCTCCGTGTATGCCCCACCAAGTGGTCCACCTCTGGGTACTGTCCAGCTCCACAAGCCCCCACCCCGATCAGTGCTATCCATCATCTGCATCCAACACAACGTAGTGCGGGCATATCCAGTGTAGGGGTGAGTATATAATACTCAGTAGGGACCCCAAGACCCCCTAAGGTCTCTCAGAATCCATGTAGGATAAACCACAAAGGAAATATACAATCATGAAGTATCAACAACTCTACTCAGGTATATTCCCATACATATACCTAAGTCATCAGTTACAGTTTGGCTCCGGCTCCCGAGCCCAAGCACAACCCAATCCACACAGGAAAGTAAGTCAACCACATGAATAATAATGATTGAGAACCAAGACTCAACTCACATAGGTATACACTTCGTAAGGTGATAGAGATGATCAGATGTAGCCACTGATTCATCTAAGCTCTCGGACCCACATAGGATACAAGACCAGCTAAGCTATCGGACCCACAATAGATACAAGACCAACTACTCTGCCGGACCCACATAGGATACTAGTACAGAGTCAAATACTCCCAGACCCACTTAGGATACAAGAACAGTAGTCATCACCATTGAACCCACAAAGGATTCTTGTATGGTCATCTTCACTGCCAAACCCACGGAAGATCCAAGTACAGTCGTCATCACTGCTGATCCCACGGAGGATCCAAGTACAGTCTTCTTCGTCGCAGTCGCAACCAGCTCTAGGGTCCCCGTGCACAGCATGCTCGATTCCGGGAGGGTCCTCTCCTCGAACAAAAGAGATTTGATACATCAAATTTCATGAAGTCCAGAGTTGATGTATCCCAAAGTTCTATTTCATCAAAAGAAACCCAACACGACAGACGATGCGTCAATCAGACGCCTGGTCTGAGAGTTATTGGCTTTTCTGTCCTAGGGGCATGGTTGGTTTTTAAGATAAAAACAACCCCACCATACTCCAACTGCATCCAAACCTCAAGCGGAGTAATCCAAAAGGACCACCTCATCAAGAGTAATTCAATGCAGATGACGACACCTTAAACGGACAACTGGTCCTTAAATTATAAGCATTTCCGCTCCAAGTGCCCGGTTAGTTTCAGGTTTGAACCAACCTAGCAATAAAAAAACTTTTCCGAAACCTCAAGTGTAATATACCTAAAGGAACATCTCGATTCAAGGATTCCTACGCAACTAACATTGCATCAATAGGAGGTCCACAGCTCATGTTGTGGGCAAAAGACCGAAAAACGTCCGAAGTGGGGGGTCTGGGCCCGGTCCGACCCATCCCAACCCCCCTGGGTCGGCCCGAACTGGGTCGACCCGACCTGGGTCAGGGTCCAGCCCAGTTGGGCATGGCCCGGACCAGATGGGCATGACCCGGCTCTGCTAGGCGCGGTCTGGCCCGGTCCGCACGACCCACCCCGGCCCGTCCGGGGGGTCCGCTGGCTCGGCTAGCAGGCCGAGCAGGGGGGACGTGGTCCCCCCTTTGTGCTCAGCAGACGCGGCGCCTGGTGCCATGTCTCCCTGGATCCAGTGCGGCCGAGGGATCCAATTCCTCACCGCTGTGGCTTCAGCCGCGGAGGGCTCCTGCCGGCGACACACGGGGGCGCCGCCGCGCCGGTGACCCGCGCCACCTTAGATTTCTGCGGGCCACCAGAGTCATTCCGGTGGTCCATTCCTGCTTCTGTCTATGCCTGTGATCATCTTGGGACCCGAACATCACTTTGACAGCCTCCAATCTCCCAATCTGTCCCGTTTCGTGATCTCCAAGGATTCCGTGCATCATGAACAAAATAGTGGTGGGTTCAGACTTGTTCGCTAGTCCGCACCCACCATGTTAGTGGTTCTAAAAATCACCAACAATGAAGTACGCCATGCCGAGGGTATAAAAATCACATGAAGAAATTTATACAAATACCCCTACCGAAACAGTTGATGTCGGATGTCGGCGTCGCGGGGAAGAGGATCGTAGGTGTCGTCGGAGCGCGCCGAGGAGGAAGCGACGTCTCCTCTCTTATCGCGGAGAATAGAAATGGTGGGGCTTCGTAGATCTTCGAGGAACCAACATTCTTCGTCGAAGGCCGACATTCCTCCCAAAGGCTCCAAGCTCTCCCGATCTCTCTTGCAAAACGAAGGCTCTTCCCTAATTAAATAATAGGTTCCTCCGTTTATTTAATTACACACGCAAGAAACTCCCTGAATTAAATCATCCAATTTAATAAAACATTTCAACAATTTAATTGGGGAAGGGAGAGGGAAGGTCCCTATTCAAAGCACGGGTTAGAAAATAAATAAAGAAGAGGAAAGAGGAAGGTTCCTCATATTATTATGGGTTGTCATAATTTAATGGAGATATTGCAATTAAATGGAGGTTTTCCAAATTAATGAGGGGATGTTAAAGAGATTAGAGGGAATTAAATGGTGGGGCTCATGTGGGTACCACCTCTCTAACCTCCTTAGTTGGGTAATTATGTTGTTGTGGGACCCACCCATAACTATCCATGGGAGGGAATAACCTCCTTTAGAAATAAAAATCGTTCTGAAAATTTTTATTTATTTCTTAAACAAACCCCCAAAAATTATCTTCTCCTCTTTTGCGAATGCATCTATGGTAAGTGCCCCCCTAAGCAATTACCGGCGCTTCGAGTTAATCAGTGCCCTCAGATTTTAATTCCGAGCACCAGTTCAAATGTTAGAAAAACCCGCTCGTTCGTTCACTGAAGGTACCCAAGCTAAACTTCGAAAATTGATTCCGGGCACATCGGGCCTCAGAATCAAGCACCGTCTGAAGCCAAAGACTCATAAAATTACAAAGTATTTAGAAACAATTTACTGTAAATTTATGGGTCTTTACACAAAGGGTCATGCACCATGTTAATGGAGTATCGCGTGTGGTCATTGAACCTCTCTGAATACTAAACCATTGTCATGTTGCCCTGCTTCATGTAGAGAATATCATGTATACACAATGAGCATAAGGTTGTTGGTATGAACTTTTCCCTAAAAAGGCTCTCGAAGTCCACCAAGATGAGAGTGACCTAGTCAGGAACCTGGAGCATCAAGCTCTACCATCTGCCTGCTACTTCCTGAATAAGGTTGGTGGAAAAGATCACCATGAGATCAGCTAGTGTCCCTAGTAGTCAAAAAACTCTAACCACAACCCCCATCCAATCCTCAGCCTCCTGGGGATTTGTCTCGCCCTAGATCCTCGGTGGTCTCTAGAACTGAAACTCATGAAACTCACTCAATCGGCATACACCCTCTACTGCTAGGGTTGGTGGAATAAGCTGCCCAGTGGGTAGTGGTGTTGTTGGTACACCACGGGATGGTACAACTGCTAAAAGGGGCCCAACATCGAAGCCTCATCGCTCGATGGTCTATCATCACCTACTCTACCTGAAACCCTAGCTAGTTGTCTGCGTAGAGGCATCCTAAAAAAATAGGTGTGCCCCGATCATTATGTTATACCTGGTGAGATGAATCTATGTGATCATAAATAAAACTTTTTAAAAACACACAAAAAATCAGTGTTTTCATGCACTGAGTCAGTAATCAGAAGTCAGGGTCCTGGTGTATTGATACATCATCCACCGTCCTCCTCTACCGCCTGCTTGAACCACGATTGTTGTGTTGCCGGCCACCCTTCTGTTCTACAGGCCACAACAGCTTCGTTATAATCCTGAAAAATATGATGACTGCATATTTGCGATCCTCGGGTCAAGATCTCCGCGTCCTTATGTCGTGCTCAACAAAATATTTCATTTTTATCACGCTTAATTATTTAGCGCAGAAGAACACATAAAGAATACTGGATGAACAAATAGAAAAGGTCACGGTATTTTGGAGGATCAATGGTCGTGTTTGTTTTTTCATCCTCATTGAGAATTGATAATATGAAGAATAAAAAAATATAATTATCATATTTCAAAATAATCCCCCTACCTAGTTTTTTCTTTGAAGGTGGCGTGAGGTAGAAGTTGAAGTCGATGAAGGGGACGTCGACATTCGTTGCTCACGAAACATGCTTCTGATGCAGGCTCGGGCGTCAGTTCCTCGATCTTTGTTGGGGCTGGTCGCTCGTTAGATGATGATCTTCCAAAGGCTCTCCCCAAGTTATCCCTTTTCCAACGATTCCCCCCAAAGGGGTGAGGAACAAACATTAATTAAGTTAAGTTAATTAATTCAATTAATGTTAGTACATTGAATGGGGTAATTCTAATATTTCACTCATATTAAAGGGGTGTTCGAGTGGTCACCACCACTTAGATTCAAAATGCAGATTTCAAGAAAAATAAATTTTTTTATTTTTCTTCTCCCACGAAAATCAGATAAAACCATCTTCCACCCTCAACCTACTATGGTTGGGGTCAAGGTCTTCATAAGAGAATATCAGTGCTGTGAGTTCAATGGTGTCCTTAGATTTCATTTCCGTGCACCGATTAAAAAGTTAAAAAATGCCGCTCACGTGTTAACTAAACGTACCCGAAAAAAAGATAAGAAATTCATTCCGGGCACACCGGGCCTCAAAATCACGCACCGTCAATTTTTTTCAGACTCATAATATTTCCATATATTTAAAAAAAATTACACGAAAAAATATGAGTTTTTAAATGAGTTGTGAGTTATACTCCAAGACCCAGAGATGTATCTAGAAACACATAATTTCCCATAAGTAAATAAGTTTTAATCATAAAACCAAAACCTCTTTCAATCATGGACCATGTAATATAGTCTCTTTGTCTCGTTGTATCTCCTAAAGAAAAAAACATGTTGTATCATCATCATTTCTTATTATATTATTTTAGGAACTTACCATACAGACTTACCTTCTTTTACCAAAACCATAGATTTAATAATAGTACTACCATCCCAGTTGACTAGGACTGAAATATTTCTTCCAGTCAGAAGTGAAAAATTCTATCATTCTCATTAAATTGAATTAATTACACTAATGATACATCCAACATAGGATAACTCTCCATGAAATAAATTTCATAATTTTTTCTTGTATCATTGCACTCAATCAATTGATATATAATGATATTAATATCAATTTAGGAGACTAGTACACATGCTCAGAGATAATAAAACTAATTACACCCAAATCATGTGGTGTTCCTATTGATGGATCAATCCTCATGATATCCTTTACATGAGATCACCAAGAGAGAAATTCATGAGAATAAATCTAAACTCTTATAAGTCCCCATCACCAGATAGTTAGGAGTTATTTGGGTCTTTTTAGTATGATTTATCTTGAAAATATGATATAAATTTAATATTATTGTCATAGTATATAGAGGTTCTCATTATGGATTAGAACCTTTTTAACCTATTGATATAATAAATAATCTTAGGAAAATTTCATGTAAATAGTTGATTGAAAAGTATCAACACAATTATAGTAATAATACATCATTCATATCTGTATATAAATGATATAGTAATAACAAATTACCCTTAATATTGGGTATAGGGAACCCAAATTCATGAAATTATTAGATTTAATGTTCTTAGGATGATCAGTGACAAAAATCCATGATAAATTTTTTCCCATGTACACACTGGTATAATCAATGCTTGCATAATCCTTTTAGAAACATATTACCCAAACTTAACTTTCTAGAATACCTAGAATTGAAAAACATAATCTACGATATCCATTTTCATTTTTTCTCACCTAAATTGTTTCTTAAAATCTCTATACATATTGTTTCTTCTTGGATGAATATAGAATGATGAGCTATGTGCATAATCTAATAACTCTTTCTTCAATTATTATTTTAATGGAATATATACTAATTTCAAAACCTTATATCTCCTATAATTTAAATTTTAAACTCTAATATACTTCTTACATTCTTCTATAACTCCAAATAATCATTCCAATATTACTTGATTATTAAAAACATGGATGTTAAATCATTTTGAAAGATTTAATTTCATATCTCCCCTTAAGATTTTCAAATCCATACATGAATATCTAGAAATTTTGGGTAACTCTAAAGTTTTATTAAGGATAGGGTAGAATGACTCATTCTACTTAGAGAATCTATCACATTGATTATCTTCCCCATATTTTAGTGTATTGGGAAATAATAGTGTTTTATTAACTTTGACCACCTCTTTTGGTGCATATCAATCTCTTTAAATATGAATATATACTTTAATATCTTATGATCATTATATGTGTATTAATTTTAAATATAGAACTAATACCACATAATTTTTAATTTAAATATAACTTCTAGTAACTCTAGATCTTGTGTTAGGTAATTTTTCTTATAGTTCTTCAATTGACATGATTCTTAATCAATTACCTTGTAATTTTTCATTAGGTAGCATCTAAAATCTATCATTGAAGCATAAATATTTATGGAATAATGATCTCAAATAAAGGGTAGTGTAAGAATAGGTGAAGTGACCAACCTTTTCTTAAGTTCCCAAAGATCCATTCACAATATTTTTCCTTGAGTTACTTCAATCCCTTCAGTGTCAAATTATTTAATGGTTTTTATGGTCATGATATATTTCTCAAAAAGAATAAATGGTATATAGATAAACAAAAACTTCCATTTATATCTATCAAAATTGTTGTTCTAGGAAATTATTTAATCATATATATCTTTGATGGATCTATAAATATTTCCTCACTTTTTATTACCTAACCTAAGAAGAGTTCATTTTACAGCCGAAATTCATTTTTTTAAAATTTGAATTTAGTCTATCCATTGGTAAAGTCTTTAACAAAATATGAAAATTATATTATTTTTACTCATTTATCTAATAATATATGAGAATGTCATCAATAAATATTACCATGAATTTTTTAGGGTAATCTCTAAAGACACTATTAATCAGGTCCATGGATATTTCAAGGGAATTTGTGAGTTCAACATGCATAATTATGAATTCATAGTATCCAAATCCTATGTAAAAATAAATATTGGGTATATTTTCTCTTTTTATCATTTATTTATGGTATCTAGATTATAGAACCACTTTTGAGAAGTGTTGATAATTTCTAACTTGATCAAATAGATCATCAAAACAGGTTATGCTATTTTTATTCCCAATCATGATTTTCTTATGTTCATAATAATCCTTGTCAAGATTCTCTTTAAATTTACTTATTTTTATAATTCAAATAATCTTTGTTATTGGTATAGAACTATTCATGAGTTGAATTCAAGACTCAAACTCATGATCTAGGATAATATCGTGATGTTCTTTAGGAAATATGTTAATATAGAATCTGACATTTTACATGAGTTAATGTTGAGTTCCTCCTCAGCTATTTGACCAATGTATCCCTAATTATATTATATTGAGAACCATATTAAAGAGCTTTATATGAACTAAATTTCATTATCGTCCTTTTATTTATATTTAATAATAGTTTAATTTGTGAAATTAAATTAAATTTACTTACCCTAACAATAAATATGAACTCTCTATAGGGAGAGATAATCCATGCCCAATATCACATGGAATTATACCAATTTATTAATAAATAGATCTATATAAAATATGTCTCCACATACTGTGACTAGTGAATAGTTATACACATTGCATACAAGCATTACACCTCTATATGTTTTCAATAATAATTCAACATCCAATGTTTTATGCAGGGATTCCTAATTCCTAAAAAACTAGCATGATATAAAAGTAAAGAAAACTAGAATCATATAAGAAATTCATATATCTAAAGTGTAAAATATGGTTTGCCTTAAACAAATTATTATTTTGGAGCACTTTAGAAGTATTGATTACCCAGGTCCTTCTTTGTTTCATTGGCCTAAAAGGTTATTGATTCTTTTTCTCCCAATTCACCCTTGGATTTGGGAATTAATTTAAAAAATTCTCAAAACTACATACTTTTGAAGCATTGATGTATGGTTTGTAAATTATTCAGGTCCATATTCTCATATTTTATGTTAGTTGGATTCTTCTTACTACATCAACAATTGTGCACTTTGTGGCCCACATTGCCTCAAGTGAAAAAAATTTGTCGATCCTTTGATGCATTTTCCCAGGTGATTCCTCCCATATTTTTCTCATGTAGGTGGATGAAACTTCATTTCTACATGATTTATAATTTTAGTTTCCACAAAACTCTATTTTATATTTTAATTACCAAATCCATGTGAATTGTGGGAGTATCTAATTTTTTTTCATCTTAATTAAAAATCAAACTATTTATTCATAGCTTCTGAAGTATCATATTGCCAATGAATTTTGAAAACAAGATTTTATTAAACTAAATAATTGATCGATATTTAATTTAGTATTAGTAATAAAATAGGTTTCATACCTTATGAATCAAAATATTTGTACTTAATAATCATTGAGGGATTCATCCTCTATTTTTTTAATGATATTGAAATTCTATCCACATTTTCCAGTGAATATTTAATGGAAAATATTTAGTGAATAATATTTTCTCAAACTCTTCCCATTCCATAAAGTCAAAATTTTAATCCATAATTATATTATTAGTAACAGTATATAATTGGTCATTCTCACACTTCAAATTATAATCGAATAAAACAACCTTCTCCGGGTCTGATCACTAAAGAAAAAAATATATCTCCTCTAGAATTGATGCATTTATTACAAATCTGTTGATTAGAAGACCCACTAATAATGGGAGAACATTATCTCATGAAAGACCTGATAGTAAGTTTATATTTACTTTATGCATTAAAAAGATCAACATAGTTCAAATTATATCTGATTACTTGAGATAGTTGGGTGATCATTGATCAATATTTTTTTTATAAAACCTACCGTCATGTTTAGTTGTTTGTGGGACAATCACTATGTTATCCATAAAACCCCTTGTTAACTCAATTCCTTATATTATTCATCCTTTTTGTAAAATTAAATTGAATTGAATGATGAGTGTACATAAATCATTAAAAATATAAAAAAGAAAATTATTAAATTTTAAGGAATTATATACACATACATTAACTTAAGAATTTATTTGTATCAGTCTAGGATGTACACAATATATTATTATTTGGTTATGTAACCATACCATAAAATTTTATTAAAATCCTTTATAATGGTTTATAAATAGAATGTGAGTCAACTAAAGCATATCCACTGGGAATGTCAAACTAGGTGTGAAGTTATTCCTAATCATTTTTCAGAAAATGAATATTGTTTTAGTTCATAACCATACATTTTAAAGGATTATTACACATTAGTGAATTTATTTTGTATCCATAATCCAATTTTGTGTATATAGGAAGTGATTTTAATTTTAGGAATACACAAACACAATATACTGATCAAAATCATAATACATTTTCCTATATTTTGGTTTATCTTTAGGGTTTTCACTAATGTTTTCATGTACTAACCTAAAAAATAAAAAAAACACCATTTTGATTCCAAATGATATGAACCTAACTAAATGTTATTTTTTTCATCATTTTTATAATTTCAACATTACATATCCAAATTATACACATAATTTTAGCTCACAAGGGTTTATTTTCTTTGGAGAATTAATACATAACTGTTTTATTACACATTATTACTTTAATATATATTAAGAAAATTTATATATAAGACTTACTTATTTATATAATCCTCATATAATTCTATGGGGAAGTGGAAAAAAGAAATGTATTAGTGAGATAAAATGCTCAGTATATGAAAAAATATCAATGAGTCATAAAGACTTTGATAACAAGGATGTGAAAAAATGAATATCAGAGAAATATCTAATTAAAAGAACCATGGAATCATAATATTATACAATAAATCATGATATAAGGAAATATAACCTCAAAATATCATAAACATAAAATGTAATAAGAGTAGAAAAAGAAGATAAAATTACCATGATCCATGGATCCTAACATCCGCTTAAAAATATGACATATCAATGAAATTTAGAATATTTTAGATGTAAGGAATATAAATGGAATGTAGAATAAGAATTTTCATAAGAAAAAATAACATTTTGATAAAACCTAGTCATTCCCATGCAGCATGTTGTGAGAAAACCAAATTATTCCCTTGCATTATGTTTTGAGAAAACCCAATCAAAGCCATGATTGATGTGAATAAACCCCATCATGTGAACTATTCATTATCTAAAGTGATATAGAACATTAAGTAATGGAATAATGGGTGATATAAGATCCAAAAAATCACATAATTGTCATCCATATATATCTATTCAATATTAAATAAATAAATCATTATATCATAAAGAAATCATGACAGAAAATGTGGTTTGTAATATTTCTAAATTGCAAAACATAAAATGTGAACAAGAATTATATTAAATGATAAAAAAAACTCAATCCCAAAAAGTAAGTATATAATAATGGAATTTATATATTGATAATTAAAAATAAACAATTAGATTTATATCTTTTAATTATATTTAATTATATCTAATTGAACTCATAAAAATTGTTTTATAAAATAATTTAAACATTATCATAAAATGGTGAAGTAACGTGTCACTTTAAAAAATAATTTTTTATAAATTAAAAAGTATTTATGGGGAAACTATTTTTAATTAAATTATAAAATAATGATACTATGAAAAAAATTAAATGATATATTAGGAAATGTGAGGTGTATGATACAAAATTTATCAAATTGAAATGAAATGACTTTTTATGATATTTGGGTATTTTTAGAGAGACACTGATATAGAATAAAATGTAATAAAATGTCATTTTGAAAAGATATAATGATATATATGAATATTATATAAGATAATACATGTTTAACTTTTAAAATAATGGATTAAAACATTTTTGGAAATAAAAAATACAGTTATAAAAGAGAAAGATGCCTCAGAATGGATGGGAATAAATGTTGACAACATTTTATTTATATGAAGAAATAAATCCCTCATAAAAGAATAAATTGATGTAAAAATTTAAATTATCTTAAAAATAATGATTAAATACAACTTAACACAACATTATTGTTAAAAAACCATAAATATAAGAAAGGAGTTTAAGAATAAAGATTAGGACTCAATAAAAGGGATCATAGTTAACAAAAATCCATACCAATTTGGTAATAATTAAAACAAAAGAATATGAAAGATGGATTAATGAAAAGATTTTAAATACCATAAAGTAAAATTTAATAATAATATTGGTAAAATTAGGGTGTTATGTAAACCATAAACAATATTTCTAGATACATTATACAAAAAATGCCTCATTGATGGGAAATTTAGATGAAACTCGTACCTTGGATTTCCGCTTTGTTGGATACACCATATCCTCCTATAGAGTAAAAATAAAAATAATAACTTATTAAATAAATTCATTCTTGTATTTTACATTTAATAATATTTATTTATAATCATTTACTGCACACATATTAATTAGTTGTAGAATATTTTCATCTCCAGATGTTAATAATTTTCTTTATTTCATACATGTTTTTTAATAGCGATGTTGGTTATATTTTATTGATACCAACTTATAAATTACTCAATTGTTAAAAATAGTGGAATAATTGTGTTTTATTTATTTATTTATTCCTATTTTCACATTGTGGATGTTTGGGTCATGGTTTGAAAAAATAGAATTAATTATGAAATTGTTTCAAGTAATTTGGTGATAACAATGTGTTACTTTATATAGGTAATTATTTTTTTAATAACCTATAAAAACCACATTCATAACATAATTTATAATTTAATATCATATATTACCATTATTTAAGTTTACATTGTCATCCATGATTATAATTTATATCATTATTCATATAGGTGGTAAAAGTAACCCAATAAGAACAAGCTATAATTAATGGGTGAGTATGAATATTATAGATATTATTTTATTATAATAACATTATAAAAGAATTATAATTATATTATTTATATAATATTAATTTGATGAAAACTATTTTATAATAATTGGATGTAAAAGATAAAGAATATAATGTTTGGGGGTGAGAAATACTCTCATTGAGGGTTTGATTATTACCTTAGGGTCCTCTTCAAGATGAAGGAATTGGGACACATTCTTATGACCATGAGATATGAA
Organism: Viscum album; assembly: GCA_963277665.1. NCBI lineage: Eukaryota > Viridiplantae > Streptophyta > Magnoliopsida > Santalales > Viscaceae > Viscum > Viscum album. The sequence goes on along the minus strand of OY728134.1, from coordinate 127,053,557 downwards.
ACATGAAATTTTAATTTATGACACTATAAATTTGTAGGGTTTCAATAGGAATTTGTAGTATTGGTGATGTTTTTGGTTGGTATAAGAGATATATTTTTATAGGTGAGAATGAGGGACATTTCCATGGAAACATAAGTTAGGTAAAGGATAAAAGATGAAATCACATGGGTGTTAAGTGGGTTATGTAAATAAATTTTGGTGAGGTATGTTGTAATTAACTAAAAACCTAAAATAGGTATTATATTATTTCTAAATATGAAGATGATTTAATTAAAATATTGCCATGGTATATTACCTTGATATACACATTGTAAACATGTTTAATTATTATACCAGACAATTATATTTTTTCTAAAAATATTAGATGAATCCTCATACAAAATTTCAACATATTTAACATAAAAATTAAATCAATTTAATCCAATTCAATATATAAATATTAGAAAATGAAATTAAAAATTAAAACATATAGTATATAGAAAATTAATTTTTTAGAAGAAATTATCTTTAAAATATAATGCGTTTTTAATATAATTTAATAATAACTATAAACATAATTAGTGTTAATTTATTTTTTTATATAAAAATTTAATTAGAATAATAATTTAAAATATATAAATCTAATTTATTTGGATAAAATTTATATAAATCTTATAAAAATAATTATTTGAAAATATTTCTTTAATATTCACTATGGTAAATAACTTTTTCCTCAATAACTTATTTTTCTGTGTAAAAAATAAAATTGAAATTATTAACTAATTTAAAAATGTTGATTCTAAATTTTAAATTCATTTCATTATATTAAATTAATATAGGTCATAAAATTTATCTTTTATATTAAAAAACTATATAAAACAATTTTATGAAAAATAATTTTTAGGAATAAAATAATTTATTATAATTTATTTCCTAGTAAAAATATCTAGATCAATTTGTTTTTATATTTTCAATAAATTTTTTTTAAAAAAACTTTTTATTTAATAATGATAATTTTAAAAGTAAAATTTTAGAGAATTTATTATTGTAAAGAAAGGTATATAATAATGAAAATATATATATCATTTATAAATTATTACGTATTTAAATAATTCTAAATTCTACTTAAAAACCCCTTTCGAACACCACATATAAACTAAATATAAGATAAGAAATAGTGGTGGTAAAATTTCATGATTTATATGGCATGGTTCTCACAGTGAATCCTACAAGCCTAAATGTATCCATTAGATAATTTCACCTAATAATTCTTATATAAGTCTATATTGGTTCTGGAAAAGGGAAAACCCTAATGAATTTACCTCATTTAAAATTTCATAAAAATTAAGTAACATGTAATATCCTGGTTTTCATGTAATTTACCATTATATTGTGTAATTTAAAGTTATATAATGTCTTGGTTATGTTTTAGGAGTTTTTGAATGGTTATATAGTGTTTCTAAGTGTTTAAAAATGTTCATAGTTAGATAATGGGTTGTAGAAACTATCTACTATCTCAAAGAAACAATGAAAGGTGATGCTAGGAGTCATAGGGAAGGAACATGATTGGAGCATGGTTTTCCAAAATGTGAACATGCTAGGGGAATGTAAAGTGACCCAAACATTATCATTCCAGAATAATTCTTTTGTCACATATATAACATATTTTTCTTAACCCAATCCTTAATATATTCTATTTAAATCTTGAATTAATCACATCACTTTGCAAGAGAGTAGTCAGTCGTACACACGAATGATGTTTTCGTATTCCTAAAAAATAGAATGTATGAAGATATGTGTGATATAAAAATTAATGAAGCATAATAATATCATTAATATTATAAATATAATATATAATTAGTATTTTAATTACTCACCTAAATGCATCATTTAATTCAATAATAATAATATTATTTTATTATTTATTATCTCAAACTACACATACTACAAAGGTGTAGTAAAGTGAAAATGTGGGGTCGAACCCAGAAGGACTACTAGAAGTTCAGTAACCAAATGAACAAAACCCTTAATAACGAGTACACAATTTAACTCTTTATGTTTGGAGATTAGGTATACAATATTATCCTTTAATTAAATATAATCAACATCTTCCATAATGATCTTCCCCTTTCCGTACTCTCAATAAACTCACCCTAGTTAAAAACATTATTTATAACATGGGGAAAAGAAACATAAGAAAGGGTGAGATATGATGCTCAGTAAGGTAAAGAAAGGGATTTATCATTCATTTTTAATATTAATGAATAAGATAAGAATAAGGTTATGGGATCATGAACATAACTTACAACATTCCTAACCAACCTGTCATAGATCATAAAAATGATTCATGGAATAAAGCACTATCATTCCCAAATAAATCATTCATAAAACTGTGAAATCATCAAAATTCATAAACCATAATAAAATTCCATAAAATTGTTGTAGAAAAATAGGTATAGAAACAATTTCATTGGTCAAGTTTAACTTCCTAGACCATAAGACACAATGGATTAGGACTCATCACTTGTTTTACATTGTGAATCAGACCCATCATCCTATTTCTCATTGTGGATGAAGCCCATAAACAAGTTTATCATTGATATATAATAAGATATAAAACATCACCCACTAAATCTAAGGAATATAAATGAACCCATGAAAATATCATACATATTTATTCCAAACGATCATAGACAAAATCATTGTATAAGAGCCAATGAAAAGAAATGGGTTTTATAAATAGTTTATCATAATATAACAAGTAGAAAGGAAATAGTTTTCATATTTTTTTTATTTTAATCAAATAATAAACTGTTTAAAAAGAATGTGATTTATAATAATTTTTCCTTTTTATCATAGAATATCTCATAGAAAATCTATGAGTTTCATAAAAATTTTATTTTTTCATTATAACATAACCATTGGAAAAATGGGTTTTATAAAAATAGTTTCATCAAAAACATAAATTTAAAACATCCTTATAAATAATAATTTTTTGTAAAATTATATCACATCCCCATAAAAACATAATAAAAATCAAATATTGGTTCCATTGATGAATAGAAATTCATTAAAATATCATAAAAATATTCTTAATGAAAATTTACTCTCCATTTTTAAAACAAATCATTAAAATATAATAAATTATCAAATATTTATGAAACTATTATCGATTTGAAATAATTAATGAAAATTTTAAATTAATAATTATTTCATTGAGTGGTTAGGATGAAAGAACATATCATCCATGACCCACACATTAAAATGAATATTCCATTCACATTTTTGGTAAAAATTCAATAGAGAGTTGTTTAGAAAATGACAAGATGATTCATTATAATCCAATTTAAAAAAGTAAAACATGGTTAGAAATATCTTTAATCCATAAAGAGATATTAGTAAAAACATTAATTAAAATATTTTTATAATTCATGGATATAGAAGAAAATAGATTTTTGGCCAAAGAGAGAAATGAAGATAATTTTTCCAAAAACCATTCTTTTGAACTCTTGAGTATATAAAGAGTGGATAATGAAAGCAAAAAAATTTACTTTCAAGACATAACCAGAGTACAGGAAACATACATTAGTTTTTCGAGAGATAAAACATAACATTTCCTCATCAGAATCATAATCATAAATAATCATGATAAATATTCAAATTATAAAATAAAACCATTACAACATTGTTGTTTACTAAATAATAAGACTCATAAATGAATAAATTTTAATGAAACATTAAATATAATGATAAAAAAATTCATGATATGACATTTTAAAGAGGATGTATATATGTCTCATAAAAGAAGATAGGTGCATAATATATCATATGTCCCAAAGAAGATAAATTGAGACAAAAATACCTTAAACATTGGTGACCATTGAATTCATAGTCCTCATGAAATAAAGAAAAATATCTGTAGATTTATGATTCATCAAATAAATTCTTGAGTTTTATATACACCACAAAAAATAGACAAGTGGTGAATATTGATTGTGTCTTATAGAAATAAAAGAGAGTTGCAGATCCCTTACCACGTGGGTATCTTTTGGATCATATGACCTATTGACGAATAAGTCAATTGAAACATTTAATTTCATGAAATTATTGGTATTAATAATTTAAAATGTCAAATTTGAGGTATATATAACTCATGAATGATTTTTGGTGCATAACATAGAATATGTAACGAAGAAGACAATTTGAGATAGAAATCCTTTACCTTAAGTATCGACTTAGTTCATACACATTAAAAAACCATGAATAAAAAATTTATGATTATTATAAATATATTACAAAATAATATTAATATATATCATAGCATATATTATTTACTTACAACCTTTTATTACCCTGTTATTAATAATTTCTTGGTTAAAACCACATTTTAGGAAATAACCATTTCATTATCTATTTATGTTTTGGTTTGGTATTTTTTCATTTTTGTTTGATAATGGTTTCATCATATAAACAATTTTAACCAAGATATATATTTCATATTAATTATTTATATATGTATTGATAGTAATACTTAAAATTTAGAGATAGAAAATGAATGACACCATTCATGGAGATGGTAGAATTTATGTACGCATTAACACTATTTCAATTTTCTCAAAGGATAGAAACAAAGAAAGGTAAATAATATATCAAGTTAAATAATTAATTATTATGTAATATATATCACATATATTAATTAAATTAATCCTTATTACCTTCTATGTAAATATTTATTAAATAACATCACATCATTTGATGACGTGGTAGTCCGCCATACACATGATCGATATTGTCAAATTTGAACAGAGTGGAAAGTTAGAAGGGAAATATGATATTATAATTAAAAAATTATAATTATATCACAAATATCACATAGATTTGTTAAATACAACATTATATCCAGATGTTAGATGTGTTGATGGAAAACTATTTACATTGGTTCATGAGGGGGTAGACCATCGTACACACTATCCACGGTTTCGTTTCCCATTTTATAGGTGAGGAGATGTATATAGGTTTTGAAATTGATATTATAACATAAAATAATATGTGAGATAAAATTGTTATTATATAATACTGTTTTAATAAAATTTTTAGGGGTTTTAAGGAGAAATAAAAGAAAAACACATGTTTACGAATTTAGCCTCTTCTTTAGTGAACCTCTTTAGGTTCATACTTAAAGCATTCATATGAGGGTTTACAAAAAAAATATGGCCTCTTGTATGTGGTGTGGGAATTGAGTAAGATATTAAATAAGGAAGTGTATGATCCAATGGGTTTTGGATGTGTGATGAGGAGTGGAGGGGGTATGCCCTTTTATAAGAGGGATAAGGAACATACATAGAAATTATAAGAAAATTTCCCAAAAGAATACAAAACGATAAATAAATTCATTAAAAAAAATCCAAAAAATGAATTTATATTATAAATTTAGATAGTATAACGCAGAAATATGGACATAATATAGGATATGTGCATTTTTTATTGAACAAAAAACCATTATATTTTTATTTTAACCTCTATTAAACCCATTTTAACATTAACCATAATAAATATTTTTTCACTATTTTAAATATTCATTGTGATTAAAAATTAAAGTTACCCTATTATATAATATAAATTATGATTAAAATATATATGGAATAAAATTTTCTAAATTAAATTCATATATTTGGAAGAATATAATTTAATCTTAAACACATAAACATGGCATAAAAGTGGTTTTCAATAGAAAAATTATTCATTAGTAAACAAGATTTTTATATCAAAAATCAACATTAAAATTATTAAAATGAAAAAAATTAGATTATTAATAACATTATTGAAATAATTATACTTATAAACCTTTTTAAAAATACATAAAATTTTAAATGATTTAAATTAAAAGGTAGATTTCAATAAAAATCAATAATTGTTTCAATTCATTAAAAACATAAACATTTCTAAAAAATAAATAAATTATCCTAAGGTAATTTTGAAATATGGATTCCAAAAATGATGTTAAATTTTTAAATAATTTTTTAGGAGGAAAAAAATTAAATTTATTATTTTTTCATAAAATGTAATAAAAATCATTATTTGTGAAAAAAGTATTTTTGTAGAATATAAAGACTTTACCAATAATGTATTTTTTATTTATAATTATATTTTAATTACCTAAAACAATTATATTTAATTTTAGTTTTTTCCATTTTTATACAAATAAATTTATTGGCAAGTTTATAATGGCCATTTTTAAACAATTATATTAATAGTATATTGTTGTTCATTGAAACTCTTTATTGAGTGTTAGGCAAGATATCAAATAAATTAAATTTATTTGAAAAATATTCATAAAATTTCAATTTTTTATATTATACATGCATTAAAATGAATTTGTCTATAAATTTTTTTCACTCCTATAGAAACAAATGAGGATACATTTACTACAACATATCAGTATGTCCCCATGTAGCATCCTCATGTTGGTGGGTTTAATAAAATGCCTTGACTAGGTGAGTGGTCTCACATCATATCAAATTACCTATATTACCTAGAATCTCTACCAACTTCCCCCAAAAATAAATATCTTTCTCCAATTGTATGACATATTTGTTCAATACATTTCAAAGGTCAGGTATATACTTTCATAGGGGAGATATATGGAACACATTGTTAACTTGAGAGAGGTTCAGTGGAAGCACCAATTTATAAGAAGTCGTCCCTACTCAATCGGGAATCAAAAAGGGAAAATATATATAGGGTTAATATTTACATTATTGAAAAATATCACAACCTTCTTCCATGGAGAAATTCAAAGAAACATCTTGTCAAAAACATTGGATACCTGATCATGCTGATGATTGTCAGCGTAATGTAATTTAACATTTTACTTTCCTTATGTGTTGTTGAATGGATCTAACCATCTCTTTTATTTGTCCATCTAGCATAGGTACCAATGACTTTCTTTCTCTATCCTCATCTATATAGGTTGAATTTCTAAAATTATTTCCAGATAGGGATTTATAAGGATCCATTTTAAAATCTGATTGAAATCTATTGTTTTAAGAAAACTCCACTAGAGGAATGTGTTGATCCAACCCACATTTGAAATCCAAATAACATGATAAAAAACATATCCTATATGTTTTGAATGGTTCTCTCATAATAAAAATTTTAATGATGATGATACATAGTGCTAATACTCCACTCCATATCAAGATATTATTGAATAATTCTTTAGAAATTCTAGGTAATCCTCAAATCCGGATCATATATAGGTGAATTTTGTACTTTATGGATCCATAAAACCTTCTTAATGTATATTCTAGAAAGCTAATCCAGAGAAAAGTATTCCTTAATAGTGATTAAATGTGTTAAATTTGTAAGGTGATCAACTACAACCCATATTACAGTATTCCATTTAGATGTTTTTTGGATTCAAACAATAAAATCCATGGTGATGTTTTATAACTTCCATTTATGTATAGGTAATGGTTGTGACATACCCTTGTACATTCATATCTAATCCATAACATTGTAACATACTTATAACCAAGATACAAAATCTGTAATATCTCACTTCATGACATCCCACCAGAAATACTCTTTCTGATCACTATATATCTTTGTACTTTTAGGATTAATAGATAATGAAAAACTATGATCTTACTCTAACAAATTTTTCATCAAATCTGCAATTAATGAAACACATACATGGTTTCTAGACCATATCATTCCATCATGAGCAAGGTTAAATTCATGAACATTTCTCACCTAATTTTGTAGCTCCATATCATCTATATTCACCTATTTAAAATTAAATTGTACATATGGTTGGACAATCATTTTAGAAATATAATATTTCTTCGCCTTATTATGGATTTCTAGACAAAATCATTGAAAATACCAAATTATTAGATCTATAGTGATCCACATCACAGTTAATTTATTTTGATCCATTTGACTTAAAGCATCTTCTACCTTGTTCTCTTTCCTGTGGTGTTAATGTATTGGTTGTAATAATATTTAAGGAGCTCCAACCATCTTATATAGTTCATATTCTACTCCTTCTTTGTGAATATATAGTTTTAAATTGTGTTATAAGTATATATATATATATCACACTTTTATCCATAAACATAATTCATCCATATCATTAATGAAATAATTACCATAGCTAACTTCAATAAAGAGTTCATTAATTTTTCTAATGAACCATCAATTGTGGTGAGGTTTAACCTATAACCATATAATTTTTAAATACCATGTTAATCTCTATAATAAAACATATGCTCCAAAAATAAACATAATCTTTATTTATCAGGTCATTTATACTAAACAATACATCACATAGGTCGATGCTATATGTGTTTCCCTTATCTAAATTCAGTTTTGGTTCCAATCCTTATGGGCTTTCCGAATGTGATATGTTGTGATTTTTAATAAATAATATTAATATAATTATTATAAAATCCCTGGGAAAATGAATAACATCCTTAAAATCACCTTAATACTCAAAGGTTATATGATTTATAAACGTTTTCAATACCATTAAACTTTTTAAAATATAATTCTTCCTTAAATAATACTTCATGTGTAAACTAAGAGTTATATACATGTTATTCTAATAAACAATCTCTCAAAATATTATTACTTACATTAAAATTCCATTAATTAGAACCCGAAAAGGGTGTCTAAGACATTGAACTTATGATCAATGTTAAACTCACAAACCCATGTTGGTATTCATAACTCATAATTAGATCTTACATAAAGTCATATATGCTTCCAAAATTAATATAGTCCATCGATTTTTCATTATTTTTATTACTAATTTACCATTAGTAAAATACCTTAACACTTTTACTTCAATGAATTCATATAACATATGTACTTAATTGGTCTTTGGGTAACACATAGTTTAGGGAATTTACTTAGATAATTTCCTAGTTCCTCAAATATTATACATCAAATTCTTTGGACATTCATTTATATAAGAATGAATTTACACATATTGATCATATTCCCCTCCATTTGAGATATTATTGCAGGTTCTTATTCCAACCTTCTTAACATCTATTGAGCTGAATTTTCTTTCATCTATGTTCATTTCAACAAAATATTTCACCAAATTCTACCTTATTTTTATTTTAAGTGTTAGGAATCTCACTGATGTCCACATTTTTTATCATATATCATGATAGATGATTTGGAATAATCAAAATATCTTTCTAATAAGTCTTCATACAATTTGGTTTCTCATAATCACTGAATTATTCTTTACATTCACTATTTACATTATTATTACATGTTCAAGACATTGACTAAATCCAAAAAACATTGTGTGAGAAACAATAATCATATTGGGAAACCACATAATCATGAAAAATAATTTATAAGATTTCTAAAATAATGACTCATTCTTTTCAATATATGACACCATTTGATTAAAATAGGTCATTCAAAGTCATTATATATTAAAATTCTTTATAGTTTTTTATGAAGTGTTTATGAATTTTACAAACTTATTCCCAAGAGTTCCAAACTAGGTGTGAATCTAGTGACACTATCATGCACGAGGTGTTGAGGATGACTATCTAAATTCACCATTTTTAGAGTTATTATCACTAGGTGAAACTATAGAAGAGAAACAACTACGTTAAATATTTATTCAGAGATGAAACTTCTTGGAAACTACTCACACTATTGTTCACCGAAACACCTAGACATCTTTCTATACTTTCTCGTATCCTTAGAATTATCCCTAGGAATATCCTTATAGACATCTTTATGGATCTCAATATTTTTTTCTCATCATAGTTTGAAAAGGTTGACTAAACCATTCCCTGATACCAAATAAAAATACATATAATTTTCATACATAAATATCATATATGTTTAGATTAATATTAAACACATTTCACAAGAAAATGATCTAGGACGATAATGGATTGGTTTATTTCGAGACTAGGTACACAATATTCTTATTTGATGAAATATCTTCAATATCTTCCAAAAATATCTTCCCTTTTTTTTACTCTTCATAAACATTCTCTACTTAAAACCTTTCTTTATAACCCAGGGAATGTAAACCTTAGAATGAGAGAGATTGTATACTCAGTAATGGTAAGCATGGGAGATATTTTTATTGGGTCATAAAAAATCATAAGATAAGTACTAGGGTATGAGATCATGAATAAAAATTAGAATGTTCATACATAACCTATCATAGATCATAAACATGCGTCATGGAATAACACATTATTATTCCAAAATACATTATTAATAAGGTGTGAAATCCTCATAATTCATTAACTATAGGATCATTTCATAAATTTATGTCCCCAAAATATGTATATAAAACATTTAATTTGTCAATGTTAACTACCAAAACCATCGAACACAGTGGATCAAGCCTCGTCACATATTTCCCATTATAGATTAAGGCCATTTGCTTATTTATTATTATGGACTGATCCAATTAATTTATTTCCCATTCTAATATCACGATATATAAAACCATACCCAATTAAATGGAGGGAAATATATTTCCCAGCCATAACATAATGGAAATATTATATATTGTTTTCCACAATATTATAAAACATTTATCATATAAGAACACAATAAAAAGAAATAGGTTTCATAAACATTCAATAGTGGAATAACCCATGGAAAAGAACTAGATTACAAAAAAAATCATTTTTTCATCATAGAATAAGCCATGAAAAAGGAACTATTTTCATAAACATTTCATCTTTTCATCATTGTATAACACATTGAAAATGAACATGATTCATAAACAATTAATATTTTCCTTATAAAAAATATTGTGGAAATGGGATATGTTTCATAATAATCTTTTCATCATAAAAATATAAATAACCATCAAGATAAATAATATAGATGGTAAAATTGGATCATATCCCCATAAAATACACCAATTATCTCTATCCTCAATAATTATAAATTCTATAAAATGTCATTAATACGTTATTGGGGAAAATATACTTTCCATCTAGAAACCACATCATTAAAATATAAAAATTACACAAATATTAATGGAAAACGTTTATTTGAAAATAAATTTAGTAAATTTCAAAGTAAGATTTAAATTATTGATTATTCATGATTTTGATAAATATTTTTCTGTCTATATATGTTAAAATGAATATTCCTTTTAAATTTTTGATAAAAAGTCTAGAGAGTCGTGTTTGAAAAATGATAAGAATATTCCTTGTAATTTTTTTTAAATTAAAAAATAGTAAGAAAATAATATAACTAAATGATTTTTGATAAGTAAAAAAATTATTTAAAACATTTTTAGAAAATATAGACATAGAAGGAAAAATACTTTCGACTGAAGAGAGATATAAAGTCGATTATTCTTATAAACATTCTTTTGAGATATTGAGTAACTAAAGAGAGGAAAATGAAAAAAACACATGTATTTTAATAAAATAACCTGATGAGGTGAAACATATATGATATTATTGAGATTTATATCATAATTTTTCATCATTAAAAGTATAATCATAAACAATCTCAATAAACAATAACATTGTAACATAAAACCATTTCCAGATTGGTATATTTTAAATGATATTATCAATGAAATAATTAATCAAAATAAAACATTAAATATCATTATAATAAATAAATTAATGATATAACATGTCAATGGTTTATTATATACACCTCATTAGGAAATATAGGTGTATACTATAACCAATGTCCCAATTAAGAAAATTTGAGACAAAAACCCCTTACCACTTTGGTATCCTTTGAATTCCCAATCCCCATGAAATAAAGAAATAAATATGGAAATTTAAATCATGATAAATTTCATATGAATAAGAATAAAGTAAAATCATTGTAATTATATACACCAAAAGAAAAGACACATGATGAATATGGCTTGTCTCTCACAAAAATAAAAGTGAGATGAAGATCCCTTACAACTCGGACAACTTTTGAATCATAAGACCCATTAAAGAATAACATAAAATTAAAACATAAATACCATAAAATGAAGGAGATTCATTATATAAGATTTAAAAGGGTATTTATATACACCACATAAAAAATATATGTACGTAACAAAACAAATGTCTTAAAGAAGGCAACTATTGGAAAAAATCCTTCTCCTTAAGTATCACCTTACTTGATAAACATTCAAACCACATGTATAATAAATTTAGGTTTATTAAAAATATATCCAATAAGAATAATACACATATATATATATATATATATATCATAACATATATTATTTTATTAAAACCTTTTATTATAGTTTTATTAACAATTTATTTGTTAAAATCAAATTTCAGGTAATAATGCCTTCGTTTTCCCTGAATATTTTGGATTGGTATTTTTAGTCCTATTAATTTTATTATTAAAACAAAATGTAAAAAATTTAAACAAATATATTGATATAATATATATTAATTATTTATGTATTTATAGTAATCCACAAAATTTCTATATAGAAAATTAATTACACTACTCATGGGGACATTAGGTTATATGTATGCATGAATGATGTTTCTATTTTCTCAAAGGATGGAATGAAAGGAAGGTAAATATTATGAGACCATTAAAAATTCATTATTATTTCATATATATCACAAATATACATTAAATTTATCCATATTACCTTCAATGTAAATTATATGTGAAAAAAAAATCACACCACTTTGCGAGGAGGTAGTCCTCCGTACACATGAGCAACATTATCATATTCGAACATAATTGAATGTAAGATGGTATATGTGATATTATGATTATAGAAGGATAAAAATGTCATAAATATCATAAAAAAAATTTAATGTCAATCATTTTATCTAGATCTGATAGGTGGTGATGTAAAACGAATTACACTTGTTCACATGGCAGTAGTTCATCACACACATGATCGATAGTTTCATTTACCATTTAATATAAGAGGAGAAAAATATAGATTATTCCATTAAAAAAAATATCGGTAAATGGTATATAATATTTTTATTATTTCATAATAGTTGAATAATTTTTTATGAATTTGTATGAATAAATAAAACAAAAACGCAAGTTCAAGAATTTCACCTCCTCTTCAATGAACCTCTTTAGGTTTAGACCTATGGCATTATTTCAAAGGGTTCAAAAATAATTATGTATCTACGATTTAGGGATGGAATTAGGGAATTTATTTTTGTAGGAATTTTTTGAACCAATGGGTTTTGGATGTTTGAGGAAAAGAGGAGAGGATATTTCCTTTTATGAGTGGTGAAAGGAACTCATTTAGAAATTACATTGAAATTTCCCAAAAGAATGCAAAATGATAAAGTCATTCCCTATAAAAATGCATCCATATGTCCTTATATTCGATCTTGGGATAGGATAATTCTTTAATATAGAGATAAAACTATTTTTAACATGTTTTACTATAAATATTACCCTTATCTTTTATGTTTAACCCTTGATAAACCTGTGTAAACCTTAATAAAAGTAATTAATATTTTTATGATTTTTACTATACATTATGATAAAATATTAATATAAAACTAGTTTATAATATTAATTATTATGATGATAAATATTTAATAAATTTCATAGAATTCAATTCATAGACTTGGAATATTTTAATTTAAAATTAAACATGAAAATGGAATGAAAAAATAGTTTTCCAAAGAGGAATTTTTGATAAGTATAAAACTTTTCTATATCCAAAATCAAGAATAAATTGATTCTAATGATATGAAATATTCTATTAATAAAATAATTTTCCAAATTTCACTTTTATACCATTTTAAAACATACTAAAACCCCATAAACTATTTAAATAAAAATGTTTTTTTTTCAATAACAACCATTATTTTTCACCATTCAATAAAAAATAAAATTTTTCAGAAAAATACCAAAATATCACCCAAATATAATTTTAACATGTTGATTAAAAAATGAGGCTATTTTATTTCTAACAAATTTTCCAAATTTCCAAGAATTAATTTAATTTTTTGTTCACAAAACACAATTAAAATTATATTTTTGAGAAAAATATTCTTTTGAAGCATATAGAGACTTTACTAAAAATTAATTGAGTATTTATAAATATATTTTCTTTACCTAAAACCATAATCATTAATTTTTTTTAAAAAATTATTCATATTAAGGTAGTAAAATTTAATGGCTAGGTTATAATGATCAAGTTTGAATAATAATATTTATAATATATCATCATCTTTAAAACATGATGTTTAGTGAAACGCAAGCTATCAAAGAAATTAAATTTATTTGATTTTTTCATAGAATATTAGGTTGATATTGAATGTGTGTGAAGAAGTATTGGTAGATTTTTTTTCATACTGTGTGATCCAACCATGTGAGGGGTTGACCTTTAGATAGTGGGACCACATAGTTGGTTACCTGGGTGATTTATAGTAACATGCACACCATTGGAAAAGGCCTATAACCAGACCATGTGATGTGTAGTTAATAATATGAATATTATGCTTTAATTAAGAATAAATCCTTAAGACCCTCATTATTCTCTATTTCTTACTAGGTATTACACATTTACTTCATTAGTTGCAAAAGATTTTTCCCTTTAACACATATTTTTTTGGTTAGTCAATGTGAATTTGAGATACATAATCATTAATCAGTACTTATTTCTCTTTTTTCTTCTTAGATGTATTCTCCTCCATTATCTCAAATCCATAGATCTGGTCCATCATAGAGAGATCTGTTGATATAATTTGAATCTTGATGATATATTTTTAGATCTATTGAAGGTATGGTGCTATGAGATCAAATCTAGAATATCTTTGTGTTTTTATACAATTTTACCTTCTGTGGTGAGGTTGGCATTTGTAACATATAGACCCGAACCATTGGGTCTAAGATTGAATACAACATGACCACATATGCACAAACTCGTATGCTAGAGTTTTCTGATATTTAGTGAGGGTCTCAAGTGAATCCTTTGGGAGACTATACCATCTGTATCATGGCATACAACAAGAAAATATTGATCAATAACAAAACAATGAAAAAAATAAAAAGAGTAAAATGAAGAAACCGAATAATGAAATACATATAAAAGTATCTTCCAAAGTGGTAATCTTGTACATAGTGTATCATGTAGGTAAAAACAATACAAGTAAATAAATAAATATATGTGGGGTACTCTGATGTCGATTCTAGTCTGCTCTAGCTCCATGCTTCACTCCTCAACCATCCACCAAAGGTTCATTTCCCTTCACCAGATCTCTAGGCATTAAATAAAAAAGTTTATTGAAATGATCAAGTATGGTGTGAGTACAAGACTTAGTATGACACCACCAATGTGTCCTTACAGTAAGTTCACAATATATATAACGATGTACATAATAACATAAGTAAATTCTCAGTAAACATATGTGTTCCATGCCAATGTGTGCTGAACATGTTACCGTGAACCCATATACCACCTTCTTTGGATGGTTGAGGGTAAGAATGTCATGAAAACACATGCATTAATCAAGGTTATATAACTCATCCAACTATTTCAGTGGTTGTTACAGGAACTCCTCACGTTCCATTTAGTCTACCATTGATATTATTATCATTTTAATCACCAATAACCCATGTTTGTGTAAATTAATGACTAGTATCTTCTAGTAAACAACGAGGATTTACCCTCTACAGGGTTATCCAAATCCTCCTTAAAGGACATTAGGACTACATCAGGATGGTTAACCATGCAACACCATGTAACTCCCACCCACAAGTGTCCATATGGGTATCTTATTATCCACCAAATAGCCCCTATTATTTCCCCTCTACATGGGTAACCTCCTCCTTCATTAATGATGTTAGGACCATGCCAAAATGGGTAATCTTGTACATCCAACCTCAATGCTCTGCCTGAGCATCTGAGTACCTTTTAGCTTGTCACTATGATTTTCCCTCTTAGTGCTAGTCTCGACGCCTTCAAGGATGTTAGTACTGCAACAGTTTGGGTAACCTCATACCCCCAACTTCAAGGCCCAACCTGAGTATCTTGGTACTTATAACACAATTCCATAGGCTATGAAACACACAAACAAAATGTGTCATAACAATGAATGATAAGTTCTACCAAGATCAATGTCAGGGTAATCACATATAAACTAGTATGCCCATGGCTACTCACATACACACAGGTATCTCCAAAAAAGCATGGGTTAGTCTACAATAACATTATATCATGATAACATCCTAGATATACAAGGCCCATAAATTCAAGGAACTTCCTACCTCAAATTCTTCCACATCAATGGTAAAGTCAGTCGAAGATGTATTCGCTCGAACAACATTCACACACCAACTAGAAATACAATCACACACTAAGGATTCCAAAAACCAAGACCATCTATTTTATTTCAAAAATAAATAAAATATCATATGCAATAAAACTTTATCCCTCCTAGATAATTACTAAATTAACATTTTATAATTATCTTTTAATAATTTCTCATAAATTATCAATTTATAATTACATTTTGATTATTTATCTTAAATTATCCTTTTATATTTATATAATTTATTATAAAGTACCCTTTAATAATTATAATTTGATAATTTCTCTCAAATTATCCATTTAAAATTATATTGTGATGATTTCTCATAAATTATCCATTTATAAATCAATACGATTATTTTTTGATTATTTTTATTCCATAAATTATCCTTTGATGATATAATAATTATTGTTTGATAAAAATGATATTTTTCTCTAAGATAAATAACATTTAATTATCCTTTTATAAATTTAATAATATTATATTCAATAAAATCATGCAATTATTATTTAATAATTCATTGCAATTATCACTTGATAATTCTACATTATTATCCTTTGATGATTTCCTGTAATTATATTTTGATAGTTATAATAAATCATCCTTTGAAAATTTTATTTAAAAGTATAATTTAATAATCTGGTTTATTATCATCAACAATTCGATAAAATTATCATTAGAGAATTATAATAACTATCCATTGATAAAATTTTAAATAATATCCGTGATAATAAATTTTTAAATAATATCATTTAATAATTTCTAATAAATTATCTATTTAAAATGAAAAATATCGAATCGAAAATTCCTCACTCATATAAATATCTAGGATATAATTTAGGTTTTTATTGTCAATACGAGTCCAACGACACTGACGATACATAATTAGGAACAATAACATAGAAGTTATTGAATATAAATGTCATGGAAATAAAATAAATTAAAAACAATTAAAATAGAAAAATATGGTGCACCTCACTTGGGAACCGAATCCCACCATGTGTGCTGCTCTTTGATGAAAAGGTACCCGATGTGGATTGATTGCTTCATCGATTATGGAAGGAGTCTAATATAATCATTGGTGGAATTCAAATGAGGAGTATTCAGGTATTTATAAGTGTTCAAAATGAATTAAGTGTATTTGTAACTAAAAAATTTAAATCTTCTATTTTAATCCATTGAACACCGAATAAATCAATTCAAAGTCGTTTGTTTATCCTATTTAATTCATTTATGGTTTTTAATCAGTAAAAAAATCACTTAATTGTAGATTTTAAAATCCATCGACACATTAATGGCATTTGAGGCCTGGGAAGAAGATTATGTATTTTCTTTTTTCAATTAAATAAATAAATTTAATTATTTACCCCCCAAATAAATGATATCAAATTGATATTATGCATAAAATTTATACAACTACTAGGGTAAAACCCATGTTCTGTACCTAATTATTATATCTGATTTATCATAAAATGTATCGTCTGATTAATACTATTTATTTAATAATTATAAAATATATTAACTAGTTCATTAAATATAAAATGGATTTTATTGGAGGAATGTTTGTCAAACACTTGACACACATAAAAGTTATAACCTTCCTAGGGTAAACCCCTCATTCTAGATCTAACATTGGCCTTAGATTTTTCATGTGATGCATCCATTTAGGTATATGAAATTATTTTCAAAAAATAAAATAATTAAAATTATAAAGCAATTTATTCTCACGAATGATCCATCCAAATGCCTGCCACACTCAAATAGTTTAACCCTTTCAGGGTAAACACCACATCCCAGGCCTAACGGCGGTCCCATATTTCTCATACAACTCACTATTTTGGAGTTATTGTATTATTTTTGATAATTTACATGTGCATATATAATATATTTAATATTATTATTTTTTCCTTTACAGAGCCTTTACGGGCCAAAGAATCTCATACCAACATAGCATCCAACACCAAAAATGTTTAATTGAATATTAAAAAGTGTTAACAGGGTTTTACCCTTAAACAATTCCTTTAACACATTTTATTATATTATTTCACTAATAAATCATTTTTTCACATAATACATTTATAGTATATCATTAATAGGGTTTTAATTATCTTTGTAAAATTCAGCATATTTTATTTATCCTCCTATATAGACTTCTTATCATTGAGAATTATCTCTAGAGGTATTTCCCAAAAAAATCAGATTATTGAGCATGAACATAAGACTCACATTCCCATGTGTCTTCCAGGATCTGCCCTTGCTACCACATGATCTGAACTAATGGCATCGTCTTTCCTCACAATACCCTCTAACTTTGATCTATCATCCACAAAATATACTCCTCATAATATGCATTATTCTCTATATAAATTTCCACACAATAAAAAATATTCATATGGTTGGTATGTACCTCTGATTCTATGACACATAAAACATGTCGTGAATACCACGATAGCGGGAAGGGATGTATAGATGATACACCATTGTCCCTATCCACTCGGTAATATCAAAGGGTCCAAAAAAATGTGGTGAAATCCTTCTATACCTCTATATACTTTTATTTCCATACCTAGGAGTTAATTCTAAGAAAACGTGATCTCCAAAAAAACTCATTTGAGGATAGGATATCATTCAATGCTCCATCAAAGTTTAGCACACAAGCTTGAAGCATAGCCTCCAATATGCATATCGTCAACTTGGAATATCTCTAGATTTGAGTATGGAACATTGTGATCAATATCATTTGAGTCTTGATATATTTTTTCAAGCCATGCTAAAACACCACAAAAAAACGTACTTCACAAGGCAAAACCTATGTCTCAAGTTTAAGTCCCCTAGAGTGAAGATATAAAAAACTCTTGTGGTCTGTATAACGAAAAATTTCATATCAATGAGATAGTGTCACCAAAACATTAGATAATAGACTCTGGATTCTAGATCCATTTCCCATATAGTGATGTCCCATTTAGGGGATCATAGCTGAAGAGGCCCATATGCTACTACCTAATCTCTTTGCAAAAACACCACTCCCAAGCCCACAAATATTGTAGTACAGTACACTGCATAACCAATCCCCAAGATCAGGGAGTACCTATATTAGAGTTATTGTCAATATTCTCTCTATCTCAAGTAAATAATCTTCACACTGATCTAATAACTAGAATTTCAATCACTTCTTTTCCAAAACTATTAATGGTTCTAATAATGAGATGAAGTCTTGGATAAAATATAGGTGATATTCAGCTAAACCAAGAAATATACTAATCTCAAACACATTTTATGAACAAGTCCAAGTCATGAATACCTCAAATTTATCTAGGTTTTATGATATATAGATCGTAGACACCACATTTCTTAGTAACCTCACCAGTCAAATCCAGAAGTCACACTTCAAAAACTTGATGTTATGACCATGTGCTTGAAGTTTACTCCTGACTATCTCTTGGTTCCAAGTATTTCTCTTTTTTGTTAGTGAGTATATGAGGATTTTATTTGATGAACCACATGATGAATGTGTCTAGGTATGAATGTAAGGTATTGTTCATGAGGGCAATGAACACTTCAAGCATGCTCATCAACCCAAACAACATTAGAAAGTACTCATACAATTCATTCCTTCTTTGACACATTGTATTCAAAATATACAATAATCTAACTCACAAAAAGTGATAGCCTGGTCGAAGATAAATCTCATAGAACTAATGGGATCCCCATATCTAATTGAAAAGATCATCAATCAAGTGCAATGGATATCAGTTCATGACCATCACCTAGTTTTTATTTTGGTAATCAATGCATATCTAAAAAATAATGTTTGGCTTCATGAAAAACAATATAGGTGAACCCCATTATGAAGTACCTGGGATTATGAATCCTTTCTCTCTAAGTCATCCTATAGAACATTGAGATATTTTAGATTAGTTAGTACCATACGATATGAGTATTAAAAAGGATGTGCTCCCATAATGAGCTCAGTCTCCGCTTAATGTGTCATTGCTTCAGAGTCTCTACTAGGTTGAAAATTTACCAAAAAAATAGAACCCATTCTTTATAATTTTGAGATCCTTATGCGATCATTAATAATTGAGAATTATGGAGTTTAAAATCATGGAATATTCGACCATATTACTAAAATCCTATACCTATGATTGAAAATAAGTGAAAGAATTATGGAAGAAGAGGACCTAATACCTATACCATAGAGTATGTGTGGGAGAATGATCAATTGTATTCTCCTAAATATCTGGTTGTAATACTAAAATGTATTCCTTTTTAGAATTATTTTAGCCAACTTTCAATGTTCTTCTATCACCCACATTAGGTGAAATCTTATTTAATGCATATGGGAACACTTTAGAAAATAAATAGAGTAATTTAGATGAACACTTATTAGTCCATGGGATCAAACCAGGTTCATCTAGACCAATATATGGGAGAAAAATGGTTATCCTAGGAGTCTGCCCTTAACCCATGGTATACCCTTCTAAGTACTAACTCTTGTATTTAACCCTACATATTTGTCACAGTAATTATATATTTACTAACAAAATAAAATTATCAATTCAACTAATTAATTCCAATGAATATATATCACACAAAATGACAACAATGATATACCACACAAAACAAACTACCCAGAATAGATAACACCAATCAAGGAATTTAATTAATGAACTACTATGGAACACAACCACATGTATATATATGGAATGTGAACCTATGTACCTAGTCATTATGCATGAACATATGTGAAATCATATAAAACCCATACAAAATCATGAGAATCACCCAAGGTCAATCAATATTAAGAAAAACATAAATTCTCCACTTTATGGAAACTCATTGGTCAAATATTTAGTGTTGGACCGGTACTAACATAGTTCCCATGCCCGAGTCCTAATTTCCTATCTATTTTCTATCATGTACCAACCCAATATAAGATAAGAAACAAGTTAGTGGGTCCCAATTACCTAATACCATTTTGTAACATCCTGACCCAAATCACCAAGCCATAATGCCATGTGTGGGGTGTGAGTACACGACTGAGTAGGACACCACCAATGCATTCTTACCATAAGTGCATAATGTGTATAACAATGTATATCATGAAATAAGTAAATTCAGAATAAACATACATGTGTTGAGTCATCATGCAATGACCAATATGACATAAACCCCAGCCCCACCTTATTCAGCTCGCTACTGGTAAGAATGTTAAGAAAACACATACTGCTATCAAGGTCACATAGCACACCCCATCCTTCCTTTGGTTGTTAAAGGAATGCCACATATTCCGTTGAGCATATATTTAGTCTTCTTATCCTTTTAATCACCCAAAACCCAAGTATATGGGAATACATGAATAGTATATGGCATCAGTCCAAAATGATTTCCCTTCTACAGGGGTATCCACATCCACCTTTGAGAACGTTAGGACTACATCGGGATGGGTAACTAGCTTGGATCACATAACTCCCACCCTTAAGGATCCACGAGTGTATCTATATATCTTCCAACTAGGCAATATGTGTTCCCTTCTATAGGGGTATCCACACCCACCTTTAAGGATGTCTCAATAATTATATATTGGGTAACCTCATACACTGAACCTCAATAATCCACCTAAGCGTCTCAGTACCAGCAAGCTAATAAATATGCTTTTCGTTTTACAAGGGTATCCACGCCTGCCTTCAAGGATGTTAGGACTGCATTAGGTTGGGTAAATGTAACGCCCCAACCCCAATTACTGAGATTTGGTTCATTATTACATAACATTGGCATGATCACAAAAGATTAAATCTCGAAAGACCGATTAGTTTAGTAGCCTTGGAAACACTAGATATATTCATCCATCTTACATTACATCATAAGGTAAAAAACTAAAACAACATATTGTCTTCATATCCACTCATACTATCCCTGCACGTCATTCATAAAATAATTCTTCACATCCTAGGAAAAATCAAGCATTGAAAGGGGTGAGCTCAGATACTTATTAAGGATAACTATATAGTAGAAACATTCATAAATAAGCATAAACATTAAAGGAAATGTATAACTAAAACAAAAAGCCTTTTAAACATGAACTTCAACATAATATGGAAAAGATAAAATGAAATAATTCCATTTAATTTTTCACATGGATATTCTACTAGTCTAATAATCAAATGAAATATCTATAACCACTTTCATAATGATGGAATGTATAATTCCAGACTATTATAACCACATAGTCAAGGCCTCGTGCCAAGACTACAAATAACATTTTGTCAAGGCTTTGAGCCAAGATAGTAGTTTGTCTCATTAGACCTACTGATTCATTGAGGAGCTATAGCGGGCTCCACCCGTCACTTACTAAGTCTAATGTATTCCTCATAAGAATAGGTTTAATCATAACATAAACATTCATATTAAAACTAGCATACGAAATGTCAATAATTTCTCCATAAACAATGCATGGTATAAAAATAGCACATCCACAGTTAAAAATAACTCATTCTATACAATATGGAAGATTTTATTGTATCATATTAACCACAATCGAGAATAATGAAGGATATTGACATAGATTAAAATAATCACCAAAACTATTTCGGAGAAATATCCCCCTTTATCTTGAAATCATTTAAAAGTCACACTATTTGTCAAGAAGACATTTTAAAAATATATTTTTGAATCAAAGTGTCCCATACCACCTTGAAACTTTTAAAAGGAATTTTAATTTTAGTAATTTAATGTCCATATAAATAAATCCTTAAAACCATTTTTAAAAAATGGACTTTAATGAGAAAGATTTATAATAATAAATCTTTAAAACATATAAAATTATTTTTTAGTTACAGTTCCTAACCAAAAGAGAGACACTTGAATACAAATAATTGATTTAATAAAAACTTTGTAATATCATGAGAATAAAGGGATTCAGGATATTCTATGTCAAAGTACATTATATACACCATATAAAAGTGATTTGGTGTATAACAACAAAGGAGTCTCAATGGAATGTAAATTGAGATGAAATCTCTCATAAAGACCATATCCTTAGGTTAAAGATAAATCAATGACATAATTATGTGTGAAAAATATAAATACACTCAACATGATTGGATATTCATTGTAAAAAAACCAAAGGACATTCACAAATATTCTTGTAAAAAACAACACCAATGAATTGGATATTTAACTCAACAAATGAAGATTGAGTTAAAATTACTCTTATAAAGTTCATATCGATGACTTGAGAATTAATCAATGGAGTGATTATGTATATAAAAAGTATATCCATAGAAAGGGGAGTGGAAATTATGAAATAAGAAAATGAATAGTGATTCCACACATAATTTTGGAGTAAAGTAATCAATGAAGTATGTGTAAAGCCAAATGAGTGGAAATTGGAATTTCAAATTCCCTTCTTGATTTGGTAACTTATGAAACATACACCCATGAAATAAGCATCATAAAATGATGATGTTAATATCCATAAATTAATGTATATTACACAATTAATAAAATCATGGGCTGTACACACACCATTTGCAATAAATAAGTGGTGAATAATGGAAATCTCATGGAATTAAAAGTGAGATAAGAAACCCCTTACTTTGTACATTTTCCTTGGTTGAAGGAAGGATAACCTCCTATATAATGCTGAAATAATTGTTATTTAATTATACAAGAATCATATACAATAATAATATATCATATATGATCTTATAACATAGATTAGTTAATAATATCTTAGTATTATCGTCATTTTGAGTGTTAACGGATTCGTTTTCATTTATTTTATTTGTTATGTGAGACATATTTGTAATGGATGGGATATATATTATTCATATAAAGAATTACATAATGTCTCTAAACATTATTTTTAATCATCAAATGAAATTTAGTCTTGAATGGATATGATGGGGAATGAATCTCCCCACGTTCATGGAGATGGTAATCCGTACGTATGCACGAGTGACAATATCATTCTTTTGATATTAAAATAATATATAATTGGATGGTATATCAGATATAAAGAATAATTATCATGCTATATTTATTATTTAGATGAATTAAATATCATTATTATACCCATACAAATAATAATATATTGAATAACAATTACACCACGATGTGGAGACGGTTAGCCGTACGTACGCACGTATGGTGATATGTCATTCAAATCAGGGATAGAATACTGATTATGGATGTAAAATATTTATAATAACATCAATGTATATATAAGATACTGAAGTTATTATTTTCTAATGGAAATAACAAAGAAAGAAGAAGTGGAAGAAAAAGGAACTTGAAAGAGGGTGGTGAAATCATTACCTCTTCTTCGGGTTCTTCCTTTTGATTTGATCAAAAGGGCTCCATAAGTTGGATTTATGACCAAAGTAGGGCCACTAAGATGATTTGATGTAAGTTTATAGATTATTTGGGCAGGGTTTCGCCGAACCAAAAGGCTTGTAGGGTATGAATTAGAGGGAAGGGGGAGTGCCTTTTTATAAGAGGGGTGAGGGGCACCTTAGGAAAAGCTAGAAATATTATTTTATAATAAATTAATATTCGGTTTCTAATGGCTCCAAAGTGTATTATTTAAAGTATAAGGTGGATATAGGTCTCTAAAAACTCAACCAATAGGTTTTGGACAGGTTTAGGTCACATTATAAACCTTATATTTTTGTTTTAACTCTTAGTTAATTAGTTTGACATTAACCATGTCACTTTGTATTTTTATATTATATGGTTAATAAACATACTATAAACATATAAGAGACCTCCAATTGGTCCAGTAATAATACACCTATCATGATATAAGTCCCTTGTCCGAACCGTATATTTTTAGGAATAGAATATCAATTAATAATATAATATTTGTTTTAACAACTCATTATGTCAATTTTGACACTATTCAATGATTGATTTTTGTCAAAGTCTTAACAACATTATTAATTCTAAAACAATTCATTTAAGCAATAATAAAATGTCATATTAACGAATAAAATTATTGGATGTCATCAAAACTTTCAAATTATGTTTATTATAACATTTATAATACCAATTATTTGATTCTTTCATTTATGAAGAAAATACTGCATCATTATTGTGTCATAAATATATTTAATTATTCAATGTATAAAAATTATAAATAAAATACCATTATGTAGGAAATATTTTTATATTTCTAATTAATATTTATAGACTAAAATATAACATATATAACTCTAGGTAAAAATTGTTTTTCTAAAAGATATATGCTTATGTCATTTTTGTATTTACTTTAACTTAATTAACATAAAGTGTCATTATCACATACAAGTGGATCCATGGGGTCCCAAAATCAACCCAAATTTGCCCATGGTCGGAAATGTATCAACCAATAGGGTTAGGAAATGTATTGGGGTAAATTAATATTATTATAATATTATTTTGTTACCCTTATATACCGGATTTACCCTTTATCCATGGAAAATAAAATATTTACCGAAGTAATTATTCAAAATTTCTAAAAATAAGAGTTACCTATTTACAGAATTTGGACATCCTGATTCCAAATATGGAATCCATATTTCCAAATTCAAACCACATAAGTGGCAGAAATTAATTTAAAATTAATTCCAGCTGTCAAAACAAAAAGCGTGTTTTTAAGAAATAATAACTATTAAAAGATTGACACTTGTTTATGTCCGGTTTAAATGTGAAATGATGTCCAATTACCAAATTTTATTAAATGGTAAAAATATATTCTAAATATACTTTAAAAACACAAAAATGCATAATTTATCACTATTAATTATTTTTATTAAAAAATTTGTTTTTTATTAAAATTTAGTAATTTTCACTATTCATCAAAATATGAATGTTATCAAAAAAGTACCAAAAATTCACCCTAAGATAATTTCGATATTAAAAATCCAAAAATGATGTCCATTTTGAAAAATAAAATTTATTAAATTCCAAAAAGTGGGTATTACTATTCATAACGGTTAGTTTGATAGGTTGTGGTGTTTTAGAATCACGAAGTCGCGTACAATGCAAGCTATTGCATTATTCAAAGGGAAACGTATCGTGGAAGATTGTGGTGTTAAATTATCCTCTCATTAAATAAATTTCATCCTCGAAATTTTTAAAAAAGGGCTTTGGAATATAATGTAAAGTCCCACATCGGAAAAAGAGTCAATAAAACTATCACTTTAAAAGAAAGAAAGAGAAGTATAATGGTCACATGAGATAACCTATACTAGGAATCCATGTAGAAAAACATGGATATGGATGATAAACTAAGTGTCAAGTTCTAATAGAGTGGGATAGAAAACAAGATCAGGAGAAAGTTAACCACAAGAAAACCACAAACTTGTGATGGGGAAAATGGTCATTAGTTTACCAGTAGGAATAGTAAACGGACAACATTTTTATTTTTTATTTTTAAGTTACATTACATAAGGATTAGGAATTCATTTCTGAGATTGAATGAGAACATAAAGAGATATACTTAATTTTTTTGTAATGTTTCCTTATTTAATAAATTTCTACTAACAACTTATTTTTAACCGATGAGTATTCTAGAAGACTTGATCACACTAGAAGAGCTAGAATAAACTTCTTATAGAATCACATGATCCACGAAGAATACACTATAAATTTACCTTGTCTTTAAAGATTAATCAAAACCGAAATGGTTAGTATAAGATCTGATGATCCCCAAAAAGGATATTCCATTAGAGAAAGAAACACTAATCTTAATTTCTAAAATTAAACCAATAATACCCAAAAGATAAATAAATAGAATTCAATAAACAATTTTCCTTAAAATCCTTCAATAAAATTCAAAATAATATTGAAACCCAAAACTTAGAAGAATTTGGTTATGTAGTCTTCCATGTTAAATGGTATCTCCAAATGACATCAACTACTCTTAATGTCACATACTTTAAAGTAATTAACCTAATCACATATTCTCTATTATAGGTTAATAATTTCCATAAATAACCCAAATCAATATAAATACACAATAAAAACATAGATCAAAATCCACCATTACTCCTCAAATGAAATCCCATAGTATTCTATTTTCCTTGGGCATATAGTGTTCCCAGCAAAACAAACATCTTCCAAAATAACATTTATCACTTGATCACCAAATCATTTTCCTATTCTAAGGGTATTCATTTGATAAGACATAAGATCCCAAAGAAAATTATTATTGATCAATAAAATCATTTAACTAAAAATTATAATCACAATAACCAGGTACTTCACGTAGTCTAGTTTTAGGTGATAAATCCCAATTACACTTTGGTTGTGGGTTCTATTCCCATAGCTTTGTCCGACACGATGGGTTTTCACACGGCCTGTGTGTTGTCCTTTTTCAAAAAAAAAAACTATATTTTATAACATTACCAAAATGAGATAAATTCCTTAAAATAACCATAACATAATTTAACCACAAATGTTATCTCATACCTTGCATTATCATCCCAAAATATAATAACTTTTAATTGCCTCAAACCCAAAGATCATATAAAACGAAATGGTTATTTATAACAATATCCACAAGAGAAAAGATAAGCCTTCCTCAAATATCATTATCACATGATAAATTGCAGGGTTACATATATAAGAGAAAATTCACCCAAATTAATCTCAACAAACAAGATCACTAATACCTTTAAATATTTTTCCATCCATTTATTTCCTCACAGGTTCTTCCTTGACCAAGAGGTTATCCTATAGAATCTGGCATTCACTCGGGTAAGGGCCAGGACCCCTACATTTATGAAAAATGACTGTAAATTGATTCTTGGGACCATTTTTATTTTCTTCCATAGTACTCTTCATTTTCCTCGATAATTATTCACGTTATGTCATTATTTCCCGCACGTAAAGAATTTATTTGTTCCGTTGAGACACTTTCCGGGGTGTCTCCTTTCAAATTTTCTGCATGATGGAAATTTGGGATTCTTTTCTCCATGGTCTCTACTATTGGAGCTCTTATCATTCATCACCTTTCTATTCTTTGTGGAGTCCTGGAATTGGTTAATATATATATTATTGATCATATTTTGGGAAAATTGATTTGGCATGAAGAAGATATCTATTACGCCTATCAACATTCCATTTTGTTTCTCACTAACACCACCATTCCCACCTTGTACATCATTCTCAAATTCACCATGACTTCCTCAGAATCCATCCATTGACTAAAACTATAAAGCATTGTGTGAGTAATAGTAGTCATAAAATTATTTAGAGAATATCATGTCACAATATTCTCAATTTAAAACACATTAGGATTAACCAAGTTCATTTACTCTAATCTTATATATAATAATTAAAATGGGTTTGTAAAGAACATGTAAATTATCCAAAGCATATCCCCCGGGAGTGTCATAACCAAGAGTGCATCAAGACCCGTTGTTGTGCACGAGTTCCTGTTCGAGTCTAGATCAAAGCGGTGTTTTCGGGTTTTACCCCTAGGTACATATATACTAGAGCTTCCTCTACCTACTCGTATCCAGAAATGGATGTATTTCTTTGGAAACTCACAAAATTTATACAATACCAAAATTCTATAATGTTATTCTATACTAATCCTCAATGTCATTCTTAGGGCTATGTGATCTAATCAGTGTTTATCTAAATCTTGCTTCAAAGGTTTGTACTAAACATCCTCTGATACCAACTGTAACACCCTGACCCCAGTTACCCAGAGTCAGTTCATTATTACATAACATTGGAATGATCACAAAAGATCAAATCTCGAATGACTGATTAGTTTAGTAGCCTTGGAAACACAAGATATATTCATAAGTGTTACATTACATCATAAGGTAAAAACAACTACAACAAACTCTTGTCTTCATATTCCCGCATACTATCCCTACAGTTCATTCATAAGATACTTCTTCACATCCTGGGAAAAATAAAACATTGAAAGGGGTGAGCTCAGATGCACAGTAAGGATAAAAATATAGCGGAAACTTTCATAAATAAGAATATACATTTAAGGCATTGTATAACTAAAAAAAATCCTTTTAAACTTGAACTTCGGCATAATATGGCAAATATAAAATGAAATAATTCCATTTACTTATTCAAATAGATATTCTAATAGTCAAATAATCAAATTCAATATCAATAACCACTTTCATAATGACAGAATGCATAATTCCAGACTATCATAACCACATAGTCAAAGCCTCGTGCCAAGACTACAAATAAGATTTTGTCAAGACCTTGTGCCAAGACACTAGCTTTTCTCATGAGAGCTACCGATGCACCAAGGAGCTATAGCATGCCCTACCAATCACTTACTAAGTTCAATTCATTCCCCATGTGAATTGTTTTAAACATAACATAAACATTCGTATTAAAACTAGCATATGAAATGTCAATACTTTCTCCAAAAACCATGAATGGTATAAAAAAAGCACACCCACATTTAAACATAAATCATTCGATACAATATGGAAGATTGTATTGTATCAGATTAACCTCAATAGAGAATAATGAAGGATATTGACATAGATGAAAATAATCATCAAAACTATTTGAGAGAAATATCCCACTTTTTCTTGAAATCATTTAAAAGTCACACTATTTGTTAAGAAGCCATTTTGAAAATAGATTTTGGAATAAAAGTGTCCCATACCACTTTGAAACTTTTAAAATGAATTTTAATTTTAAAACATTAATGTCCATATACATAAATCCATAAATCCATTTTTAAAACATGGACATTAATGAGAAAGATATAGAATAATAAATCAATAAAACATTTAAAAAGATATTTTAGTTAGAGTTCCTAACAAAAATAGATACACTTGCATACAAATAATTTATGTAATCAAACCATTCAATATCATGAGAATAAACAGATTCATGATATACAATGTCAAAGTACATTATATACATCATATAAAAGTGATTTGGTGTATAACAACAAAGGAGTCTCAATAGAATGTAAATTGAGATGAAAACTCGCATAAAGACCATATCCTTAGGTTAAGGATTAATCAACAACATAATTGTTTGTGAAAAATATAAATACACTCAATCTGATTGGATATTCAGTGTAAAACAATCAAGGTACATTCACACATATTCTTGTAAAAAACAACACCAATGAATTGGATATTTAACTCAACAAATAGAGATTGAGTTAAAATTACTCTTATAAAGTTCATATCGATGACTTGATAATTTATCAATGGAGTGATTTTTTGTATCAAAAGTATATCCACAGAAAGGGGAGTGGAAATTATGACATAAGCAAATGAATAGTGATTCCTCACATAATCTTGCAGTAAAGTAATCAATGAAGTATGTGTAAAGCCGAATGAGTGGAAATTGAAATTTCAAATTCACTTATTGATTTGGTAACTTACGAAACATACACCCATGAAATAAGGATCATAATAAGATGATTTAAATATCCATAAATTAAATTATATTACACAATGAATACAATCATGGGCTGTATACACACCACATGCAATAAATAAGTGGTGAACAATAGAAATGTCATGGAATTAAAAGTGAGATACGAAACCCCTTAATTTGTACTTATTCTTTGTTCGTGGGTTGGTTAAACTCCGGTATAATGGTGAAATAATTTTTATTTAGTTATACATTAATAATATACATTAATATGATATTATATATGATCTTTTAACATTTATTTGTTAATAATATCTTAGTATTATCATCGTTTCAGGTGTTAACGGATTCGTTTTCCTTTCTATTATTTGTTATGTGAGCCATATTTGTTGTGGATGGAATGTATCTTATTTATATCCAGAATGATATCATGTCTCTAAACATTATTTTTAATCATCGAATGAAATTTAGTCTTGAATGGATATGATGGGGAATGAATCTCATCGCGTTCGGGGAGACGGTAATCCATACGTACGCACGAGCGACAATATCAATCTTTTGATATAAAAATAATATGTAATTGAATGTTATATAATATATACAGAATAATTATCATGTGATATTTATTATTTACTTTAATTAAACATCATTATAATACCCATCCAAATAATAATATATTGAATAACAATTACTCCACGAAGTGGAGACGGTAGAACGTACGTATGTAGGTATGGTGACATGTCATTCAAAGTAGGCATAGAATACTGAATATGGTTGTAACATATTTATAATAACATCAAAGTATATAGAAGATACTGGATTTATTATTTTAGTATGGAAATAACAAAGAAAGAAGAAGTGGAAGAAGAATGGAACTTGAAAGAGGGTGGGGAAATCATTACCTCTTCTTCGGGTTCTTCCTTTTGATTTGATCCAAAGGGCTCTTAGGTTGGCTTTCTGACCAAATGAGGGACTCTAGGATGAATTGAGGAAAGTTTAGAGAATATTTGTGCAGGGTATCACCTAACCAAAAGGCTTTGAGGGTATGAATTAGAGTGAAGGGGGAGTTCCTTTTTATAAGAGGGGTGAGAGGCACCTTAGGAAAAGTTAGAAATATTATTTTATAATAAATTCATATTCGGTTTCTAATGGCTCCAAAGTGGATTATTTAAATTATAAGGTGGGGATATGTTGAAAAAAACTCAAAAAATATGTTTTACACAGTTTTGGGTCACTTTATTAACCTTATCTGTTAGTTTTAACTCTTAGTTAATTAGTTTGACATTAACCATGTCACTTCATATTTTTATATTATATGGTTAATAAACATACTATAAACTTCCAAGAGACATAAAATTGGTCCATTAATAATACACCTATCATGATATAAGTTTATTGACCGAACCATAGATTTTTAGGAATATAATATCAATTAATAATATAATATTTGTTTTAAAAACACATTTATGTCAATTTTGACACTATTCAATAATAGATTTTTGTTAAAGTTTTGACAACTTTATTAATTATAACCAAATACATTTAAGCAATACTAACATGTCATATTAACCAATAATATTCTTGGATTTCATAAAAACTTTCAAATTATATTTATTTTAACATTTATAATACCAATTATTTGATTCTTTCATTAATAAGGAAAATATTGCATCATTATTGTGTCATAAATATATTTAATTATTCAATGTATAAAAATTATAAATAAAATACCATTATTTAGGAAATATTTTTATATTTTTAATGAATATTTATATTCTAAAATATAACATATATAACCCTATTTATTTTTTCTCTAAAAGATATATGCTAATGTCATTTTTGTATTTACTTTAACTTAATTAATATAAAGTGTCATCATCACTTACAAGTGGATCCATGGGGTCCAAAAATCGACCCAAAGTTTCCCATAGTCAGACATGTATCAACCAATAGGATTATGACACGATTTAGGGTAAATTAATATTATTGTAATATTATTTTTCCCCTTATTTACCGGATTTACCCTTTAACCACGGTAAATAAAATATTTACCGAAGTAATTATTCAAAATGTCTAAAAATAAGAGTTACCTATTTACACAATTTGGAAATCCTGATTATAAATATGAAATCCATTTTTCCATAGTCAAACCACAGAAGTGGTAGAAATTAATTTAAAATTAATTCCCGCTATCAAAACGAAAAAAGTGTTTTTAAGAAATAATAACTATCAAAAGTTTGACATCTGTTTATGTTCGGTTTAAATGTAAAATTATGTCCAATGACAAAAATTGTACTAAAAGGTAAAAATATATTCTAAATATACTTTAAAGAAACTAAAATTCATAATTTATCACTATTAATTATTTCTATTAAAAAAGTTGTTTTAAATTAAAATTTAGTAATTTTCACTATTCATCAAAATATGAAAGTTATCAGAAAAGTACAAAAAATTCACCCTAAGCTAATTTCGATATTACGGATCCAAAAATGATGTGAATTTTGCAAAATAAAATTTATAAAAATTCAAAAAGTGGATGTTACTATTCATAATGGCTAGTTTGATTGGTTGTGGTGTGTTATAATCTCGAAGTCACGTACAATGCAAGCTATTGCATTATTCCAAGGGAAACGTACCATGGAAGCTTGGGGTGTTACATTCTTACCTTATTCAATAAATTGAATCCTAGAAATTTTTAAAATTGGGCCTTTTAATATAATGGAAAGTCCCAAATCGGAAAAAGAATCAATAAAACTATCACTTTAATAGAAAGAAAGAGAAGTACAAAGGTCACCCGAGATAACCTATACTTGGATTCCATGTAGAAAAACATGGATATGGATGATAAACTAACTGTCAAATTATGATGGAGAGGGATCGAAAACATGATCATGAGAAACAGTATGTAGCTAAGTTTATTAACTTAGTCTGATTTTCCCCAAATATTGTATCTAGTATGTAATTAAAGGGATACATCATTGATTCTAGGATAAATCTTTATGTTCACTGTAACAATGTTGTCATTTTTATTTCATATTATACAGAGATGGTAAATTGAGAAATTTTGGTAGAAAGAGATATCTTTTGAAATTCATCTACGAGGGGTATGTTCATCAGTATAGGAAAAAGTGGGAACTCAAATGATGGGAATAAGTGGAATAGGGGAACCTACTTCCAAGGTAGTGTGTCACCTTATAATAATACCACATGAATGGTTAATTTTCCTTTATTACCGAATATAAATCCAATCTATATCCAATGTGGTTCTACTTTTTATAAGAAATGTGATGGTATGACACCACCATGAGTATGCCACAACTATAATCAGACAAGATTTCTATGTCATTACATTATAATTAATCAAAATTCTAATTCTATATATGTATCTTATGTTTCTTAGACATCCTATACATAAATGTGGTGATCTCTCTAGAATAACTCTCATCTAAAAAACTGATCCAACTATTGTGATTATAGGAACCATAAAACTCCTTATGTTATGAAATCTCAACAAGAAATAAAAAATCATGGTAGAGTTAATATGAATATTTATGGTACTAAATAGATGATCATGGAAGATAAATCTAAAACATTAAGAGTGTAACGTACCATTCCATTGAATTACACTCTTATTAAAACCTTGTTTTATATGAATTCATCTTACTCTTTTATCAATTATCATGTTGTGGATCATATGTGTTTCGATATTGAAATGATTCCATCTATTTCAATACTTAAAACTCTTATGGGATATTGAGAGTTTAGAGCCTTCAACTGTGAAAAATATTCAATAAAAATTGGTGGGGATGAATTGGTTTGGTATTTAAAAGTTATTTTGTTTGATATCGATGACCTGATTTTTTGGAATGGAATGGATGATGACCTTTAAGGACCATATCAACTATTATGCACATCAATTTAGTTTAGCATTTACTAATGGTGTTAATCATATCATTAAAGGATACATAGATGTAAATACAAGAATAAAAGTACCTTTGGTATATATTATTAGGACATCCTCTTATCATTTTGTAGTGGTTACTTTGTCATCTATTGATGAAATTAGACAAAGATAATTTCAAACAATCATAGGCCAATTACCTATTATATCTCCAAAAAATCTCTTTTCCCCCCGAATGATAAGGGTAAATAATGATTGGTCTCATATTAGGGAAGCACAACTTTTTTTGTCATGAAAGTGGATGGAAATATTTCTATTTGTGTCAATTATCATATAGTGAACCATGTTACAATAAATAATTGATATCATCTTCTAGGAATTGATGACAGATTTGATTAATTGAGGGGATCCAAGTGGTTATCTAAAATATTTGTATGATTATGTTATTACTAACTATGAATTCAAAAGGAGGATATTCCAAAGGTATTATTTAGAATCCATTATGGCCACTATGATTATGTTTTAATTACATTCAGTGTCTTTTTAGACATATATAATGTGTATCAACATTTCTATAGTTGAATAAATACCCAAATCATGGTTATCATTTTCTCTATAAGAAAAAAGGAAGGAGAAATATTGGTATATAAAGATCAGGTGGTCGGATCATGTGAATCATGTAATACCCAAGAGGAAACTCCATCACATGACCTGGGGAAGGAATCATGGGCGAATTATACACTTTTAATGATCTATGTATGATCATGGAAATTCGTTTTGGGGAGTCCTTTTGATCAACCCCCCCCCCCCACAATGGGCCCTCTTGTTCCTATGAAGGTGTCTTGATAAACACATTTGATCATGCAAAGGCTACTGGATGGGAACCCCTAATCTTGAAATACATCAGGCGATATACATATGAAAATAACCCAAATACCATTATAAAATAAAGAAATAAACATGAAAAATTAAGATGATTAATGTCAATGACATTGCTATTATCTTTATACAAATGGGTTATGTAGATTATGTGATCACCCTTGATCTTGTACAGGTCCTTTGGAATGCTACCTTGATCTCTAGAAAAGTCTATAATATGGTATATGGATATTTAAAAGCCCCCCTGCCCCCGAAAAATTATCCTTGATCATTCAAAAACCAATTTGATAGGAGAACTGATCTCACAAAGACTCCCATAAATTTCCTCATGCTCTTACAGAATCACTTTAACATATCAATTTGATCATGTGGTTCATTATAGAAAAACAAAGTGACTGATCAATAAAATGATCACATGCCATTCTGAGATTCTATATTGATCATGAGATGCCAGGACAGACAACTAATGGGTAGAGGATGAAATCCATACAAGATATGGAATAAAAATTGAAAAAGTATCAATCCTCTAATGAAGGTGAGGTATGTTGATTTTCACGTGAAGGGGTTATGAGCCTTATGTAATCATCATTAATCACATGAAAAACATTTAACAAGCCTGCTAGATCTCGTGAGAGGAACCTGAAAAGTCATCCTAATATTATTAAAGGCCTGTGAAAATCCATCTTGATCTCATAAAAGTACTCTGATAAACCATATTGATCTCATGAAATACCTTTTACAAACCTTCTTAATCACTTAAAGTGCCCCATACAAGTCTTATTTGATCATGAAAATCCTTTTTGAAAATGTACAGATATCTCGATGACTATTAGATGTGTCAGATAAATAGTTAAAGGCAATTTATCATATCAACATCATTATGTGAAATTACTTTGAAAATATAGGGTCTGATAATTACAATGATGAGAGAGTGTTATCAGAAAGAAAATTTATCACGTGATTCCATAGACAAGTTGTGGTGGGATCATGTGAATTGTGTGATGTGATACTCCATCCATTGAATATTACTCAAAACAATGATATATGTGACACCTGAGGACGAATATAACTAGGGTGGTGAGGCCTATAAATTCCTCAAATCTAGCATAAAAAACATGAGAGGATAGGCACACCCACATGAGTGAAAAGAGTAGACTTCTTGGAGTGTAAATCCATGCCATCATTAGGGTCTTCCACTAGGAAAAGTATAGGAAATGAATTAAGGGACCAAAAAACATGATTATTCATTTCTTGTGATCACCATATTGATAACATGAATAAAATCTATTTGGCTATCCAGATTATATAAAGTAGCTTTAACTTATTGGATTGATCATGAGAACCCTCAACAAGATAATACTTGAAAAACCTTTAGGAACATATGAAATAAATACTAAAAATAATGGGGTTGATGTGAATATAGAGAAAATAATTTTCATGAAGTGGAATCATCCACTTTAAATAACCTATAAAAACATGTAATAGTTCTAGGGAATGAACAAGTGTTGAGAAGTCCTCAAGACATGTCTCCCAAGTCATGAAAAGTCCTATGGACCTGTCACCAAAGTCTTTATAAGTCTAATATGCATGACACCCAAGTATACAGAGATCCTTAATACATGCCATCACATTCTCATGAAGTCCTCCAAACATGTCACTAGAGTCTTACAAATTCTTCTAGATATGTCACCCAAGTCATGCGATATATTGCAGACATTTCATTCTTGATCATGCAACACTATTGTACATGTCTGAATTGATCACATGAAGACCCTTAGATGTTTCAACCAATTCACGTGATATTCCTCCAAACATGCCATCTGAAACATGAAAAACAACCAAAGACATGTCAACCTTTCAATAGAGACACTACAATTATTTCATAAAGTCACTCAATATATATTTGGTGGAAACCTTAATGAAATGAAAACATTTTCTATTAGTAATATTTGAACATAACTTGAACTAAACTATAGGGACAATGATTCATATTATAAATAGGATATGTATTATTCCTTTCCGAGGCCTGAGATTTAAATTGAAAACCATCTTTGCGCAAGTTATTTTATATTCCAGGAACTCCAATCCATGGTACACAAAATCTCAAAAAGGTTTGTAATTATTCTTCATCCATCATCAGATTGAAAAGATAACTGAACTATGGGGACTCCAATTACTGATAGAAATATGATATTTATGGAAAATTTATAGTTCTCGAGATCTATGTAAATCACTCGTCTAGGTATACCCCATTGTATAAGTCCCTTATCCATATTCATTGACTCTAATATCTTGTTATCCCTTATTTCTCACACCAAGAATAGATCATGTGGGATTATGGACTTCAAATAATCATATCACTCACATCATAAATAATCCCCTTATATAAAAAAATTATTGTGTAATACCTATTTTGAGACACAATACGATTTCACCAATACAAGGTAACTAACCTTGGTGTAAATCCCGAAGGAATTCGATACTGGTAAACCTTGGGGAGTTAACCATCACACAAAATAATTATTAGTGACCTCACATCAGTGGGTTGAGAGAATATTGATCTATGATTAAACTGATTCCTATTATAAATAGGATACATAATACACCTATATAAATCTCAAGATCCATACTCGATGCTTATGTTCCCACATACATATCCTTTCGTCATTTTGTAAAACTGTATGGTTTAAATAAACTATGTGGGTTTTGATTCCTATCATAGAAACGATATGTAGGAAACCTAGTGGAGGTTCAATACCATCCTTGAAACATTAGTATCCTACCTGGATGGACATAAATTCTAGACATCCAAGTTATATGGCTTCCAAATATATGAAACTACCCATTTATAAAAAAAATGGGAAAGGTATGAATAATATCAGGTACACAAAGACAGTCTCATTAATAGAACCACCCATTGCATGAAAAGGATTTGATAGTTGACCATTTTTTTTAAGTTAATCAGTATTATATCAGGATTTATATGATATTCTTGAACATATCATAAATCTATAAGAGAGTTCGAGAATAGGAAACACTTCCTCATAAAAGGGTGTGATGAGCCCGACCTCCCATCCTCTCAACCAATGTGAGTTCCTATGTTCTATTGGGTTTAAAGCCCCAAATGGCAGCCTTCCTTTTGAAAGGAGGTTTATACCTTGTTATCAATGTGAGATACATAGTTAGTATCTAAGAGATGACAATTATGAATTTTGAGTGAATGGTTCTGTTACCTTACTTAAATCCCCACAACGAACCCTCCAAAAGGAAAAAAGAAAATGGTAATCCTAGTGTGAATTCATGTGATGAAAGTATAATTACATCATTATAGGCATCAAGAACCTGGTCTTCTAAACCTAAGGCACTATGAATTTCTGAGTAAAAAAATGGTTAACCTAATGTGAATGACTAAAATGATGAAAATGGCTATTTAATCATATGCCAGACTATTTTGTTTTGTGTCTCCTATGAAAATGTTAATGGTATGACTGACTTTAAATCATACTTGACCAGTGTTCCATGGAAATAAGCCCATTATTGATATGGAAAGTACATGTGATAAAATGTAAAAACTATGAATAATAAAGGACAATTGTGTTACCTCTTAATAACCGATTAATCATGTTTCAGATTTACACTGATTCACAAATTAGTGACCTTATGACTTTTTTTCTTTGATACTGTAGAAACTGCTCACATAGATCATAACTAGTGTTAATTTCTTCATCAGAAAATTGTTCTAGGACATCATCCATAGTTATATTCTTTAAGGTTATAAAAAACCTCAGACTACATAAACCTTCATCTTTAGGTAGCGAATGCAATGGTTTAGGAATACCATTGACAAGGTATGATCCCAACTATTGAGGCTTCACACAATGATGTCCAAATACTGGAGTCAGTGAATCTATCCCATCAAAAGAAAACTGCAGTGAAACCAGTGGTGCTCAGTGCCACCAACAATACCTATAGAAGTTTATATCCAAATCATGGGAACAAGCTCTTTCCTTATCCAAGGAAAGTGCATCAAGGAGTAGACCATGGCTATATTCTAGTTCAGAAGCCGCCGAGGATGGATCCTATCAACCATCAGCACCAACATCAGCTCGCCAGTGTCCCTCAGTCACCTATTGAGGGAACCACTATAACATTTCCACCATTAAACTACATTAATGGGTACCAAGTAAGTATCATTTGACATGAAAAGCTATAGATATACTATAGTGGGACTATATCCCAATTTTCGCTGAATAATTCCATCTACATAATCTGTAAGTAGCCAATGGAGGACTCGTATCCTCACCCACTTAGATCAATTCTTCACACAAATTCCGATATAAATAATTGGAATGGTACATATACCTAACCTTATATAATAATTCCATTAGAATATTCTAACGGAAGAAGAATGAATGGAGTAGTCTTATATCCCCTATTAAATCAATGATATTTTCCAATATATTCTTAAGCCTAAAAATGTGTTGGCATACATTCCTACACACACTTTGTTAAAGTTAAAACACATTCTATAAATAGTTTGAGAAATATTCCATCATATTCTAGAACTGGTACATATATAGGGATAGGAAAATTTTTATATCCTAAAATCTAGAGTCACACATCACCATGATCTGTATGAATAGGTGGATACTATAGATTAAGTACACATTAAAGTACCCATCAAAGTTAATTATCATCATATTAACATAAAGTTTTTGGAAGTAGTATAGGATTATATTATCATTCTAACTAGGGATCACAAAGATAGCGTATAAAATTCCTCAAGACATGTGCACATTCCTATAAAAAAAGACTGGTGAAATACTACAAGGCATACAAACCAGCTCATATCTACATTCTGATCAGTTCTCACCAAGTGAGAGTGCTACATTCCTCTAAATAGGTTCATATTTTTATAAAATAGTGGCATACTCCAAAGGTAGATTACTAGGATCATATCCATGTTCATACATGGGCTCACCAAACGAGTTCAACATAGAACTTAAAAGAGGATCATGTTCCTATCAAAAAAGATCGAAGACACACTCCAAAGGCACAATATCAGACCCACATACCCATTACAATAGAGGTTTGCTAGAAAAATATGGAAATAACCATAGATAAGGCTAACATACATTAGGGTAAAGTTACTCGGTATATTCCAGTATTTCATAAAATTTAGGTTCATATCCATACTTCTACAAATGAATGAATGAACTAGTATCCTTCAAAGGATATATATGAGGAGGCTCATACACTATATCCCATTATAGATGTATATAATCATATTCTAATTAGAAAATCATATTTTAAGTGGGTACATATCCCCACTTCTTCCATGAATGACCAGCATATTCCGGAAACCACACACAAGTAGGCTTATATTCCTACCAATAATAAGAAAGCAAACTGGCATACTCCAACAGCTTCTCAACCACATGATCACATCCCCAAACCACTAGATAGATATCATAATATTCTAATGTTCATCATGTATTAGGCTCATATCCCTACTCAATATCAAAAGGCAGGACACCATATTATGGCCATGATAAAAAATGAGGCTCATATCCCTTATCTACTCAATGTCAATTTCTTTGAGGTTATTCTTACTATATATGCAACACCTCAAGTGTCTGTTGAGTCTTAAAATAAGGCAGAAGGTGACCATTACCTCTAAATTTATTCTCATGATAGTGTATAGATGGATCCCAAGGACTATAATACTGACATCCTCCGTGGTCAACTTCGCAATGGTGATATATTTATTTAGATAAGGAAATCCCCCCTTACACAAAAACATCTATATAGAGTATTGATCAAAATGTAAAAAAATTGTATAACTAGGTTCTCGAAACACTTGGGTCAACTGAATATAGTTCCCCATAAAATATCAGCTGTATTTCACCATACTCAGCAGGAGATCCATAGAAACAACCTCAATGTTATGAGAATGTGGAGACATATAAATTTAATGAAGAAGAAGTTGAAATGGATATATGAATATATATAGCTAGAAAACCCTCCCAACTATGTTCTATCTCCTCACACTTCTGACTATGAGATCCTAGACAGTCTAGATAAAGAGTGTGTGACTTAACTACACCAAATTAAATCATAAAATCATCATGGGTTAATGGCTTGACTCCTCCTTGATCTAGGATACAAGGGGTACCATCATACCATCAACATAATCGGTCGTCAAATGGAATTAGATGATATCTCTATGGATGATGAGCTAAGACTAGAAAATCCTAGAATAAATCTACAGTATGATTACAATCATTGCACTACAACTTTTCAACAACTGATCACTAAAGCCTAATCAGGTATCTATATTTAGAAATATGAAATATATGGAGTGTTTCACTTTACGGGATCCCTAGAACAATAGAATTATCTAGATTTGGCTTAATATAATTTCATATCTTTAGGATAAATCATGGGACCTAGTAATCCACATTATAGTTGGCCAATACAAAGAAATACCCCCGCATTAATGATTTAAAGACATCCCAAATGGAGGGAGAGGGAAACCAAAAGAACTTTAATATATGCTCCTTGAGATAATCTGAATTCATTTCATACATGTATGTTAAAGTTATGGACAACCTGGCAAATTTTTATAGAAAATGACTCCCATCATGGGCTCCCGTTGCACCCAACTCATAAATGAGAACAATTGTGCCAAATCAAACGGGTCACAACAGTAACTTACATAGTATTCATCCAAGAGTGAACCCAACCCATAGGTATGGGGGAATATTTACCAATTACTTCACCTCTAAATTCATCAATACTTGATAAGATCTATAAAATATTAGAGTAAGTTTCAAAACAACTCCACCCCATAGGGATGTAGGATTTTTTATTTTGATCTTCATCACAAGGTTCAACACACCCCAAGAGG
Source organism: Viscum album (assembly GCA_963277665.1). Classification (NCBI taxonomy): domain Eukaryota; kingdom Viridiplantae; phylum Streptophyta; class Magnoliopsida; order Santalales; family Viscaceae; genus Viscum; species Viscum album. The sequence continues at coordinate 127,011,232 of OY728134.1, read as the reverse complement.
TTCTAGTAGAAAAAGAAATAAGTTCTAGAACAACCCCAAAACAATGGTATGGGAATTTAAAAATTACTAATTTCCTCCTGAGTCATAAAAACCTCTACTGAAATTATCAAATCCTCAATAATAGGAGCAACAAGATCCAATAGTGGTCCTGAATCATCCCCAACCCATAAGACTGGAAAGATTTTAATGATTATCATTAACTTAGATAGAGTTAATCAACACCATGTAGTGAGGTAAATATTGATAGTTAGTATCACATCCATTCCTTACACCATAAGAAAAATACTTTATTATTTGGGTCCCATTTGGTAAACATGACCAAAACCCCCCTAAAGGTCACCATTCATGAACCACGACAGGAGAAACATATGATGAAGTAAATCAATCTCCATAGGCTTCATAATAAATAATAGTCATATATAGACAAAGGTCAATGAAATGACCTTGATGAAACCCTTGAAGGAGGAGTAAGCGATGCAGATTCACCCAATTGCGTTGAGAGTAATGGGGTGAAAACCATTCCCGGATATACCTCAGTGAATATATTCACCATAAACACAACATATGATGTGGATCAAGAAGAAAATATAGAGGGATGAAATATAGGAAAATACCTCGACTAGAGGGTGATCTATATGCACCATGTAAGGATACAGGTACATGAAATCAATGGAGGACACAAAACCCAAAACCTATAAATAATGATTTTCCACCTCTATAGAAGAATAATACCCATGATGAAGGGAATGGTGTAAATACATCCCACTCACCACCCAGAAGAGCTGAAATTCAGCCCATGGAGGAATAACTGGAATAATATGATAATGAGGTAAAAAATCTCAAACAACTCAATGATGATATACTGAAGGGAAATATTCCCATTGGGTATTTTCTTTAGACATTGATGAATATCCCTCCTTCCATACATCAAGAAAGAGTTAATCTAATAGTAAGAAAAGAATAGGAGTGTCATGATGGCACCATATTTAGGGAGTCGGTGTTTATGAATGATGAATTCAATGTTGATAACTACTTACCTCCATTGTGGTGACAACATATCCCCTTTCAGGGTGATCAATATATCCTAGAATAGATCGGAAATCAATAATATTTGAAAATAGGGCCACGTCATTAATCCCTTACCACTCATTGTAGATGGGATACATCCTAGACAGTGGTACCTCTTTAACTACACAATTCTAATGAATCCTTAGTTTCTAAAATGGAATCCATGGAAGTTCTATGTACACCCTTACAACCGATGAAGAATATATATCCCGAATGAGTGGATGAAACTTTTCCCCCACCTAATTTTTGAAACCCCGAATTCACAACCATTGATAACAAGGGAGATCAAAAACAACATCTAACAATATTTAATCCCCAATGTGGACCAATGATGGGCCCTTGACACTAGTAGGAGGTGACCAAGAAGAGGTGTTTTGTATAAACTCTGGTGGGTCTAGCCATTCTTTCATATAATAGCATTACAGTAGGATCCTTTATGGGATGGGAAGATCATATATGTAAATTCCTTTATCATTTCAACTCTACATTAAGTAAAATGAAAATTTTCAACCTCAAAATAAGAAAAAAAATATGAAAATGATAGGTTTTTTGAAATCAACTCTAGATGGAAACCTGTTCACTAAGCATCCATCTACTTTGAGATTAAATTCTAGAAATCTATTGTGAAAATATTGGGAATGAGATACCAAAATATTTTATCCTAATTATTCATAAAAATGGATTTTTTGAATTTATTAAAGTAAAAAAGTTGGGAATATTCCATTCGATGAACCCAAGTTAGTTCTCGGATCATGACATCAACATAGAGGACAAGTCTTGGTAAGGAAGAGACTACTACTATTACCCTCAAACAGGTAGCAGTGCCCATTCAGTCACCTAGAAAGGCCTCAAATCATCTAGTTCCTCCCATCAAGTGGAAAAAACGAAAAAATCACCCTTTACTAGAAGAAAAATTAGATCATAGACTCTCAAGATTTGAGAAATGAATGAATAAAGCTTACTCATTTGAAATGGGAAACCCCCTATTATTTCCTTATAGAAATGGAAAATAACATACTAATGATTCCAAAACATAGGAAACCAAATGAGGTCCACCTTAATGATCACCCTGACTATTTTCTTTTCGATAGGAGGCTGGGTCACACCATCCAATATTTATTTATCTTAATTGATGTCCTGTAAAGTATGGTGATTCTTGAATAGATATGTTGGAAAATTACCACACATAAGTGAATTGCGTATCCACCAACCGTCTACAAAAAGAATATGATTGGAAAGAAGTTCTTTCCAAGAATTCATATAATCTCATTAATTAGATGACTCAAAAGACAGTTGATAGATCTCATTCCACCCTCAGTGCATAGATTTGCAAACCCATAGTGATCCCATCACCTATGGAAGTGACCTCAAATACTCCCCTATGGACAAATGTTTTGTTGAACATATAAATGGATAGAATAAGAATTTTCATATTCATATGCTATGAATTTTATTACTAATGATGACTTATTTCCTTTAACATCAATAGTGTCACGATCCATGTTTTCAACTAGGCTAAAATATAAAGGGTATTTTTTTTAATCTATCAATTATTGATAGTGTAATTTATAAAAATGATATTATGAATGGAATTACGAGAGTTGGGCCACTTAAATGTATTTCTTTGGACATGGTTGAATGCCCTTTATGTTTCCTAGGTGGCTTGAGATGTTTTGGAAGCATCAAACAGAGAAAAATCAGGTTTTAAATACCTATACATGGCACGTGGTCTGTCCAAAAACATGTGGCCCAATGCAGGTAACCATGAAGCCTTATTTTAGGCGGGAAGATGCATTTTTTACTGGGCCACATGCTTTTTTCCAGACCATATTCCTATCCTGTGTGAAGGGAGTCTCTTAGATAGGGGGTGTCTCATGGTTTACGTATGGTTTAGAAAATTATGCGGCTAAAATATTGTTGGTTTGTCAGTTTAAGAATTTAATTAAATTAAATTAAAAAAAATAAAATTAAAACAACACATTCACTCACCCCTCTCTATCCAGATCACATGACACCCCTAGAGGGGTTCCCTAAAATGGTCACCCCTCCTCTCTACAACCTCCTCCCCTCATCAAATCCGTCCATATTTCTTCACATTAGTTATCTGAATCGTCGAGGTAAGTCATATTGTCCCTTATCCTCCCTTTTCTCAACTTCGGTTCAGACTATCTATTTCTCCATAGGTTTTGGATGAACCCTAGGTTTTTGGGTAATCTGATTTAATGGTCTTCTTTTGTTCAAGGGTTGGGTGAATGGTCTCTCGAGACACCCTTGTGTGTGTTTCGATAATCGTTGCTGATGGCGAGGCGGTTCTGGTGGTTTCCGTCTGCCGAAATTGTTTTGGTGTATGTTTTCTCCTTTTATGCTTAGTTTAAATTAGTATATTTTGATGTTTATGAGTCTGTGGAATTTAATTTTTGGTGTTTTGGGCCTTGCTATGTTAATTTTGATACCCTAGTGTTTGTTTCAGTTTTATGGATCGTCCTTGAGGTGGGATCAAGTCACCGAGTCTAAGGTGAATCACCTGCATGTGCATAGGTAAGTAAATATATATATATGGGTTCCCTCTTTATGTGTATAATAATCCATGAAAATGATTATACATTTATGGGGAAAGGTGTGGCCATGTATATATATAAAAACGATTGTATAGGTGAGAGGTGACTAGTATATGCATATAAGAATATATGTTAGGATCTCTTTGTGTGTGATCATAACCATACAGGTGTGTGGATAGGGGATATGTGTCATTGAATGTGTATTAAGATGAATATTCTCATTGGAGGTTCATCAGAATTTTTTTAGAATGCTCCAAGAGCCGAGGTGGATGGCTTGGTTCCACTTTGAGGTTGGGTCCCTTTCCTCGCCCTATTTATTTAAGAAAGCATTATCTATTTAATTTCTAGTTCCGAGAACCCTTATTTAATGTTTTCCAAGTGTGTCATTTTATTGAAAAAGTGTTTTATTTGATAAACATAATGAAATTATTTAATTTTATAATTTATTGATTGATAAGAAATGTCATGGTTTTGTAATAAAACCCCTCCGTTGGAGGTGTGTTGCCTTCAAGCTATTAAAGCAGAAAGTAGACTTGTATGCTTTCTTGGTATGCTACTTTTTTATTGCTTCTAATTTGAATATAGTTATGAAAATTGGCCTTATTAGGACCTCATCAAATGTTAGTAACTGAATGTATTTCCTAGATTTATTATGTGGACCCTGTCCCTTGTGTTTTTCTGTTAACCAAAGACACCTCATGGGTGTTTGGACTCTTTAGGCTTGAAATTGATGAGTAGGCTTTTGATAAGTTACCATGAATTAATTAATTACTTAAATTGGTTAATAACAATGGAATATAATGAGAGATATTGAATGGGATGGTTCCATCCATCTGATGGTGTGACCTTCAACCCTTAAACCCATTTTTCATGCTTAGGAAAATTAGGTGAGATGACCTTGAGTAGGGTGAATCATTTCAAATGACATGTCTTGAATTAATGGATTAGTCATATTGAATTGATTTAATTATGTTAAAGGGTTGAAATTTAATGTATTTCTTAAAATGGAATTGAATATGTCCATTGAGATTCAAGAGAGGCCCTTGCCTCACGAATTTGAGTTGAGTGTGAAGCTTATGTTGATGTTTTGATTGAAATACTTAAGATGGTTTACCTTAAGTGTAAATGCGAATAAGTTTCTGTATATATAATTGAAATGTGATAATGAAATTCATGAAAGTTCAATTCCTAATTCACTATATGTTGTTAATGGTTATGACTTATATAGATTGGGGAGCCAAAGGACCATGAGGGCCTTGGGTAGGAAGGCCATGTGAACTTCCATGTTGATTTCCATGGGACCATGAGAGATCATAGAGTTAAGATAGGGGATAGACTGTGTGTTTTAACCTTGGGGATGAATGTATGTGCATTACATCCTAATACATACAAAATTTGATTTACAAAGCACCGTTATATCCCTGGACAGGAAGACAGTTTGAGCTTCCACATTGATTTCCAAGAGAATGTGAGAGCTCTTAGAGTTGGGCCAGAGGTTAGATAGTGAGAGATACCCTAGTTTTGGATGTCTGAGAGTTACATCCTGATCTATCCCTACATATATCTACACACACACACACACATATATATATATAGTGACTTGATCAGACATACTAGCCATGTGCTGAAGCAGGTATCATCAGCAGGTGTCCTGTAGAAAACTGGAGGTGTGTTAATTATTTATTCAATCCTATCATTGATAATTCATACATTAACACTATAAAATTTAATATTACACTATCTGGATATGGCTAGATGTAACGTCCCAATTCTGGAAGCCACCCAGAGTCACCCCATACCTGGTTGGTCACATGGCCTCAAGGGCATTTCCCCGAACGCCAGAGGCGGACGACTGGCAGCGAGGGCCTTGGATGTGATATTGGGGAAACTATGCCCTCATTGGAAGAGTAACAAAGTGGAAGGGAAACAAATATAAAATAGCGGAAGTAGTAAATATCCAACAATAGTAAACAGCGGAAGACTGAGATAAGAAACACCTGGAGAACATATATATAAAATGACGCATGGTAAATATGTTTAGTAAAACAGCCAAACAAGTCACAATGCCGAATAAAACCAGTACTAAACCAAATTAAAAATGAAATAGATAAACAAATCCATAGCCTCGCAAGCCTAAGCTTGGTCCCATGATCTCCAGCTCCACAGCGAATCAAGTACTTGAAGTAGAAGGTTGATTTCCCTTGTCTATACCTGCAACAATATATTCTCTTTGGGACCAAAAGTGTGTCCCAAATAGAGTGTGATAATAATCCCAGTAGGAAATCATCAAAAGACCTGTGCCTAATAGTCAGTGAATATATGGAAGGTAAAAGTGAAGAAATAAGTAAACAAGGAAGTACTAAACAATAAAAATCCACAGTTTCTAGTATCAAGAAACAACTAAACAAGGCAGATAATCACAACAAGTAACCCTCACGAAATTACTCACAACCTATCCCCTCTGGTCCTACCTAACAGATACAATCAAGTAGCTAACAAACAGTTAACCCTCTAGGAAGTTCTCACACCCTATCTCCTCTGGTCCTACCTATAAGTACAAGCAACCCTCTCAGCAACACACTTAGTCTAACCCCTATGTTTCATATTAAGCATATAATATCTGATTAATCACTCACCGTCAATTCCCCCTGTAGTCTCGTATCATAAAAAAGGCGCTCTAGGGAAGCACTTACATCACATTCCCTTTGTGGGATGCGTCGAGGAACTACAGACTCTATGGGGAAGCACTGAACGTCAATTCCCCATGTGGTCTCGCATCGTAAATTATAAAGACACTCTGGAGAAGCCCTTACATACATTCTCCATATGGTCTAATACACCAGGTTCTCACGACCCTGTGTAAGGAAAACCAGTATAGAAACGTGTATCGACCAATGTAAACCTCAAGAACTACTTGGCTAGCAATCTACAACATATCAACATGTCAGATAAACAAGATCACTCCATCCTACAATACTAGTCATGGGAAATAAACAAAGCAGCCTAACAGGCTAAGCAGAACCAAACGGTCATAAATAGAACATGCATGGGTAACACCTCCAAAGCATAGAAATCAACCCTATTCACATACAAATAACCTCTACTCGCACACACCAGCAAAGTAAGAAATTAACAGGGTTAAAAATTTAAAATTCCCAATACCTCATTCATGGGTATTGGAGATTTTTCACCTACAATTTGAAGACCTTAATGCGAAGGGCACAAACCACCTACCACTTAGGGTTTGGCGACATCGACCTCTTCGCCCAAGCACGCTCCCAACCGGGTGAATGCCTCCTCAAAACCACCTAAAAACTCTTCTATAATATCAACAAGGTCAACCTTTAACACACAAAGGCATCAAAACCCTAGATCTACATGACACCCTTTTAGATCTAGGAAACTAAGGGAGGAAGAGGTCTAACCCTAACTGGAACCTCAAAGAAAAAAATAGGGGCTTACCTGAGGAGAACCTCCTTCTATCCTCTAAAAAACCCCTTTGATTTTCCTCTAAAATGATCCAAGGACCTCCCCCAACCTCGGAAAATCGAAACTCCCATGTGGGCCACGAGTATGAGGAATAATGGTGGAGAAATGGAAAATCCTGAGTGGCCCGAGACATAAAAACCCTAACTTTAAGTGGCCGCATGGTTACCGCGCATGGTTTGAAAAACTGTGCGCCAACAATGCGGTTTCTAGTGTCTCACCCAGGGAATTCACATGGTTTGTCTACACGGTCTGATAAACCATGTGCAGCCTGTTCGGAGCCCACCGTTAAGGGTGCACAGTTTCTTGGGCTGAACGCATGGTTTGTTCAGACCGTGCGCCAACCGTGCACCCCTGCACAACCTCCCAAAAAACATCTTTTTCTCAAAAACGACCAGAAAATGAAAACATACCTAAAAAAAGGTCCAGGTTCTTAAAAACATCCCCCCTTAAGGAAAATTTTCCATGAATTTCCCTATCACGACATAGAAGATGAAGCCTTGACAACTCTGGCTACTGAGCTCGTACATCGGCCTCCCTCTCCCAAGTCTCGTCCTGTACTCGCTCATGCTGCCATAGCACCCATACCAGAGGAACAAACCAGTCATGGAGAACCTTCGTACTTTGATCAATAATCCGAATAATATTCTCCTCAAAGGATGTGTCCACTTCCAACTTAGCCTCCTCAGGTTGGAAAACATGAGACGGGTTTGAAAAGTAACGTCAAAGCTATGAAACTTGGATAATGTTGTGCATAGCCCAGTATCTCTAAGGTAACTATAACTGATAGAAAACTGGACCAACTCTCTCCAACACCTCATATGGTCTGACGTACCTCGTTGAAAGCTTACCCTGTCTCCTGATCCATTTGTGCCCCAACCTCCGTGTGACACATAGAAAAACCCGATCCCCGACCTCGAACTCCAGAGGTCATCTTTGCTGATCAACATATGACTTCTTCCAGGACTGCACAGTATCCATCCTCTTTAGAATCAACTCTATCTGTTCTGTGGTTTCCTGAACAAGGAAAGGTCACAACAAAGCTACCTCTCATGCCTATAACCAATAAAAGGGTGATCGACATGGACTACCGTACAAAGCCTCATAAGGTGACATATGTATAGTTTCTTGAAAACTATTATTGTAGGAAGACTCCAGAAGAAGTATATGATTCTCCCAAGAACCTCCAAAATCTAGAACGCATGCTAGGAGCATGTTCTAGAGAACCTGAATTGTACGCTCGGACTTTCCCTCTATATGGGGATGGTAAGCTGTAATCAAAAGTAACTGTTTACCCAACACCTTCTGAAGCCCCTACCAGACCCGAGAAGTAAAACGTGCTTCTCTATCTGAACATATGGAGTGTGGAACTCGATGCAGACGTACAATATCATGGATGTACAACTATCCCAACTCATCAACACTGAAGGTCTCCTGATCGGAAAGAAGTGATAGGCCTTCATAAGCCTTTCAATGAAAAACTATACTTCATCACTCCCTCAAGGCGACCTCGGTAACCCGGTCCCAAAATCCATCGTGACATCATTCCAATTCCACTCGGGAATGGGTAACAGCTGTAAAATCTCTACAGGCTATTGTTGCTCCGCCTTCACCTGCTGATAGGTGGAACACCTCATGAAGAAACTCGCAACATCTTTATTCATGCCTGACCACTAATTCTGACGATGTAGATCAAGATACTTCTTTGTGACACCAGGATGAACTACCCAAACTGAGGAATGAAAGTCCTGCATCAGCTCCTCGCATATGTCTACTAGAACCCATAGGTTCCCTAGGAAAAACAAGATCTCATCATCTCCTATGGTCCATCCAGGAATAGGGTCCTCTCCTGACACATTTTCCTGTAGGACTAGGCCTTAAGAATCTGATAGCTATCTCATTCATACTCAATCAAGAAGGGTAGAGGTGATAGCTATAGAAGAAAGGAAAGTCTTCCCCTGTCTATTGTGAACCTCCAAATTCAACTCATAGAACAGGGCCATAAGATGCCACTCACTACTAGCCTCCTGAACTACCTGTATCTGAGTCCTCCTACTCAATGCAACAGCCACTGCATTGCCTTTCCTAGGCATATAGGAAAACTCAAAGTCAAAATTCTGAAGGTACTTAACCCACCATCATTGTCTCAAATTCAGATTGGGCTGAGTGAAGATTTACTTGAGACTTTTGTGGTTTGTGAAGACCAAAAAATTCTCTTCTAGAAGATAATGTCTCCAACAACGTAAGGCATGAACAAGTACCACTAGCTCAAGATCGTGTGTCGGGAAGTTCCTCTCATGTGGCCTCAACTGCCAACACCCATACGCAATGACTCCTTCTCCTAGTATAAGCACAACTCCTAGTTAGATACTTGAAGCATCTAAATAAACAGTATAGCTCTTGGCCTGCTCTGGAAATACTAGTATCGATGTTGAATTCAACCTTCCTTTTAGATCTTGAAATGATAACCCACAAGAATATGACCACAGAAACTTCACACCCTTCTTAGTTAGATCTGTCAGTGGTTCTGTTAAGCGCAAAAATTCTTGAATGAAACATCTGTAGTATCCATCTAGCCCTAGAAAAATCCGCACCTCAAAGACGTTCTTGGGATACTCCAAAGAAACTATAGCTCTCACTTTCTCTGGGTCTACTGATACTCTTGTCGCTGAGATAACATGATCCATGAAGTGAATTTGGTCCATCAAAAAGTGGAATTTTGAGATCATAGCATATAATTGATGCTCTCTTGGTGTACTCAAAAAAATATCAAGATGGGTAGCATGGTCATTTTGAGTGTGAGAGTACACCAAGATATCATCCACAAAAACAACCATGATGGATTTTAAGTATGGATGAAACACTCGGTTCATCAGTGCTATGAAAATTGCAGGCATGTTCATGAGACCGAACGGCCTAACCATATACTCGTATAGACCATACCTACTCTAGATGGATGTAAGAGGTAAATTGGATGGTCTAACGTGCAACTGATGATAATCAGATCTCAATTCAATCTTTGAGAACACCTGGGCTCCTCGAAGCTGATCAAAGAGATCATCAATCCTGGGAAAGGGATATCAGTTCTTGACCATCAACTGGTTCAACATCTGATAATCCACAAAACTTCTGAGGGTACCATCCACCTTCTTTGCAAAAAAACACAGGCGAACCCCAAGGAGAAGTACTGGGTCGGATGAAACCCTTTGCCTACAACTCCTCCAACTATTTATTGAGCTCCTGTAACTCGGGTGTAGCCATCCTATAAGGATGAATAGACACTGGTTCTATTCCTGGAACAAGCTCAATATAAAATTATATCTTACACTCCGGAGGTAAACCTAAAAAGTCCTCTAGAAAGAATTTTCTGAAATGATCCGCCACTAGAGGAATGTCTAACTATGAATTCCCCTGGTCATCTATATATAGACTAGAAATCTGGGATGTAACTCCTATTCCATGATGCTCTAGACCTAATCTACTTTCATGGACATTCGATTCACCCCTACGAAGAAAGATCCACCCTATAGTGATATGAAACTCACCCTATAATGATAGCAATTGACGACTGCCTGGAAGGGAACTAACTAGTCCATTATGAGAATGAAATCATAGTCTTTCATCACTAAGACATATAGATACCATAAGAAGTGACACCCACAAACCTCTAGAGGGCACTCCATGCACTGACGTACACTCACCATTCAAGTATCTAATGGAGTGTCTAGTGTCAATATATCAGCATAAGAAAAGATACAGAGACCAAGGATCTCCACGACAGCAACAGATATAAAGCTATGGGAAGCCCATGAATTGAAAAGAGTTGAAGATAAAACTTAGGAATCTAGGATCGTACCTCGAACTTTAGAGGGTCAAGGATCCATTTATACTGGGTATACTCCACTAGAAAATTATGGCCTATGCCACAGCCCTTTGACCTTGCCCGACTGCTCGGAGCTGATCCACCCTACTGTTGCTAAAAGACTAGCGACTGGCCACCACAGCCACAACCTCCACCTCGGCCTGAACGACAGGAAGAACACTAGTTCCTAGACTAGTGAGAAATTGGTGGAGCTTGTCCTAAACACGATGTCATAGAAGAACCCCTGTAACCAGCTGTTGGTGAGGAGATCTAACAGAAACACTGAAGGTGACATGTCTTACCGCAAGATCGGCACTGCACTAGGTCTCTCTAGCACTGCAGACTCGTATTCCCACTCTTCTCACACTAGAATCATACCACCTGGTTACTAGAAGATGTGTCTTGCCTCCTTGGATCACCTTGAAAAGACTCCCTACGACACTTCCTACTTTTAATAAAAGGAACACTAACTCCAGATGATGAGCTGCATTGGCTCACAGCTCTAGAATCCCTCTGATTATGCTCTGTGATCAATGCCTGGTTGATGATAAAAGTGATGTAAGTCAACCTGATTATTTTCAACTATGATCAGATGTTGTGCCTCAGACCATACTCAAACTTCCTTGCTAGGAATAACCCATATCCTCTAAGGAAGGGTGTGAAATGCTAAAGCTCGGTGAAGTGAGAGGATTGCTCCATAACAGGAAGAGTACCCTGCTCCAAACTCATGAACTCCCATGCTTGATCAGCCCTCAAGGACTCTGGATAGAAGTAGTCAAAGAAAAGCGCTGAAACTCATCCCACACCATAACCCACTGGCATCCCGTCTGGGAGATCACATCCCACCACCTCTTGGCGGAGTCCCAAAGCATATAGGTAGCGAGATTAACCATCCTCTCTGGAGGTGACTCCAGATGCTTGAAGATCGTCAACATGGATTATAGCAATGAATATGCTATTTGGGGTCCCCCATCCCGTGGGATAGTGGGAGGATGATGCTGCTGAAAGACCCACATCAAATCTGCCATCGACGGGGATGGAGGTGGTGCTCCCTGAAAGTTCTACATCATCCTTATAAAGCCTTCCCTAAACTGTGCATCAGCTCCTGGGTCAGGTATAACTGCTAGTGCCAAGACTGGCATAGCAGGAGGATCTGCAGGATGTCCCTGATCAGCCATATCTAGTGTATGTTCACCGCCTTGTGGCTGGCGTACAACTAGAGGACGTCTTAGTGGCATGACACTGCAAGGTCAACACAAACCTCATATCAAGATGAATAGGGACTGAAATAAGGGAGTGTAAGAAGGGTACAAGAGAAGGAAGGCATTCAAGTTTTACAAAACATGACTACACGGTGTGCATAACCCTACACGACATGTTCCCTTCAGTCATTTACATGGGCGTGTACTTTTTCCAACCTAGGTCGTGTAACACCCCAAACACATAGCGTGTTGTCTTAACACACGACATGTACTTGAATCTTTTTTCCCTATCTGAGTCTTTCTACACAACTAAGACACACAACTCTCCTAAGAAAATACTACACGGCATGTACTATGGGATTTTCCATACTGTAGGCCTTAGAAACTACACCAGATTCTCGAAAAACACTGAAATGAACGTTGAGAGTTCCAAATTTCGATCCGTGGGGCACATACTCCCCGCGAATCAAATCTTGGAATCTTATACTTGTTATAGAAAGGTAAACAAGTCAATGATCCACCAAATTATGGTCCATGAGGGCCCAAAACACCTTAAGAACCAAAGTTTGGCATTAAATTAAACAAAAACTTACACATCAATACCCTATCAAACAGCAGGTATTTTTATCTAGGCATCTATCACCACAACATGAATATTCCACACAGCATCTATTACAACAACATGAAATTTTTAATGCACCCTAAATGACATGCAAAGAATGCCTGACATGTGATTTCTAACAAGTGCCTATATGATGCATGAGATGGCATACCCTCATCTCATCAGTTTGCGACAGAAATAGAACCTGAATAACATCAATGATAACATCACAATACATGTGAATCACCCAATGGTGAAATCAAATCAACAGTAAAATTGAAAAAATGAATTTTTTTTGCAATAAATGAGGTAAATTGTATTTTCTCTGTACACAGTTTAGCTACTCCTGCGAAAAAATTAATGCCAAGTACCTATTCATTCCTATCCATGGATAAAGGCTCAAAACATAAGTAAAGAGAAAAAATAATTCCTCTGATACCACAGTGTAATGTCCCGGTTCCAGAAGCCACCCAAAGGCACCCCATACCCGATTGGTCACATGGACTCAAACACATTTCCTAGAACGCTAGAGGATGTCGACTAGCAGCGAGGGCCTTGGGTGTGATAGTGGGGAAACTATGCCATCTTAGGAAGAGTAACACAGTGAAAGAGAAACAAATATAAAATAGTAGAAGAAGTAAATATCCAACAAAAATAAATAGTGGAAGACTGAGATAAGAAACAAATGGAGCACATATATATAATATAATGCATCGTACATATGTATTGGAAAAAAACAAAACAATTCACAGTTCTGAAAAAAACCCTTACTAAACAAAAGTACAAAAGAAACAGATAAACAGCTCCTCATCATCGCAAGCCTAATCATGGTCCCATGCTCTCCAGCTCCATAGTAAATCATGTACATGAAGTAGAAGGGCACTTTCCCTTATCCATACCTGCAACAATATAATCTATTTGGGCCCAAAATAATTGCCCAAACAGGGTGTGAGATGAATCCTATTAGGTAACCACCAGAAGATCTGTGCCTAACAGTCAGTGAATATATGGTAGGTAAAAGTGCAGAAAGTAGTAAACAAGGAAGTACTCAACAGTAAAAATCCACAATTTCTGATATCAAACAACAACTAAACAAGGCTGATAATAAAAACAGGTAACCCTATGGGAAGTACTCATAGCCTATCCCCTCTGGTCCTACCTACCAGATACAAGGAAGTATCTAACAAACATGTAACCCTCTAGGAAGTGCCTACAGCTTGTCCCTTCTGGTCCAACCTATCATGTACAAGAAAGCCTCTGGGAACCACACTCAGTCAAACCCCTCTGGTTTAGCTGAATCATAGACTCTCTAATAAAGTACTCACCATCAATTCCCCCCTATACTCTCATATCATAACTAAAGGAACTCTGTGGAAGAACTAATGTCACATTCCCTATGTGCCCTATGTCGAGGAACTGCAAAATCTCTGGGGAAGAACTCAATATCAATTCCCCTTGTGGACTCACATTGAAAATTATAAATACACTCTAGAGAATCCCTTACATCCATTCTACCTATGGTCTACTACACAAGGTTCTCATGGCCCTGTGTAAGGCAAACAAGTATAGAAAAGCGTATTGGCCCAAGTAAACCTCAAGAACTACTTGGATATCAGTCTAAAACATATCAATATGTTAGATAAACAAGATCACTCCATCCTATAGTACTAGGCATGGGAAACAAAAAATCCACCTAACAGGATAATCCGAACCAAACAGTCATAAACAGAACATTCAAGGGAAACCCCTCCAAAGCATAGAAATCAACCCTATTCACATAAAAATAACCTCTACTCGCACACACCAGCAAAGCAGGAAATTAACAGGGTTAAAAATGGTAAACACACAATACCCCGTTCATGGGTATTGGTGATTTTTTCACATACAATTCAAAGACCTTAAACCGAAATACACAAACCACCTACCTCTTAGGGTTTGGCGAAATCGACCTCTTCTCCCAAACATGCTCCCAACCAGGTGAACACCTCCTCAAAACCACCTCAAAAAATATTCCCTAACATCAACAAGGTCAACCATTAACACACAAAGACAATAAAGCCCTAGATCTACATGAAACCCATTTAGATCTAGGTAACTAAGAGAGGAAGAGGGTTAACCCAAACCAAAACCTCAAAGAACAAAAAGAGGGACTTACTCGAGGAGAACCTCCATCAATCCGCTAATAAACCCCTTCTATTTGCCTCCAAAACGAGCCAAGGAGCCCCCAAACCTCTGAAAATTGCAACTCCCATGTGATCCACAAGTAGGAGGAAGAATCGTGGAGGAATGGGAAATATTGAGTGGCCCAAGACTTAAAAACCCTATATTTAAGTGGTCTCACGGTTGCCCCGCACAGTTTGACAAATCATGAACCAACTATGCGGTTTCCACTATCATACCTAGGGACTTTGAACGGTTTGCCCGTATGGTCTGACAAACCGTGTGCAGCCTGTGTGGAGCCCACTGTCAAGGGCGCATAGTTCTTGGGCTAGCTGCACGGTTTGTTCAGATCGTGCACCAACCGGGCGCCCCTACACAACATCCCAGAAAACCACTTTTTCTAAAAAAATGACTAGAAAAAGAGAACATACCTAAAAATAAAGTTTGGGTTCTTAGACTAGACACTAGTGGGGTCAACCTACTGATATTTATATCTCACACCCTACTCAGGCCACCATTGCACTAGGGTTCCTGAGTAGATTTTTCTTGTTCACAGAACTACAGACCTTGGACCTTGCTTGTTGTTGTGTGCTTGAACATTGATTTAAGAGCAACAGATTGAGATGGATCTCAGGATTCTCCTGGATATCACCTATGGGGTCTTGCTGTCTTTTCTTTATTGGTATTGTTTTATAAGTAATGTTGTTCTATTTACTACATTCAAATATGAATCAATACCATGTAATGCTTTCACCCATTGTATAAACTCGCATTGGCCACTTTTATAAAATGATTATTAGATATCTTTAACTAATTTTAAACTATTTATTTACTACTTCCACTATTTACTTTGGTTATTCACCGATAATACTTTTATGTTACTCTTATAAGAGGTTATAGTCTCCCCATTATCACGTCTTGAGACCCTCACTACTACTTGGCAGCCTCTGGCATATAGGGAGATGCGCTTAAGGCCATGTGACCCGCCAGTCCGGCTACTGGTTTGATGGTAAGCCGGTCTGAGACATTAGATAGTGGTATCATAGGGTGTTTCATTTACATTGTCTTACTATTTTGTGTTTTTAGATATGATATTAGAAATGTGTTAGCTCTTGGTTGATATATGTTCATGGAAAAACTCACCCCACATACGGGAAATGACGAAGTGACTAGGGATGAGATTGTTGTCTATGATGTTTGCTATTATAATTGATTTTATTTCACCTTGAGTGACTATTATAACTTCCATTACTTATGTATTTATGATTTTTTTTCAGAATTTATCCTTGGACTGACATGGTAAGGAAGATTCATTTCATGAATCAAACAGGCACATAGGAAATTAGCATATCAGACATAATTCTATGACATGCAGTTGTATCAATTGGTTGCCTTCTGATTGGGTTCTGGGCCTTGAGTGCTATGTCATTCTCAGTTTTTATATTCCATGATAATGTTCTTAAATAATTTTTTTTCATTGTATATACCTATTATTCCATGATTTTACTTTTTTTAGCATGCCTTATGTTTTTAATTTATATGATAGCATATTTTCCTTGTATATATAGGCCATGAATGATCAGGATCCAATTTTCAATTAAAATGTGTATGGGTGCCATATAACCATGAAATGGTAACCCATAGATTTAACCATCTTGAACATGACACACACACACACACACACACATATATATATATATACATTTTATGGATATTGTTAAAATGTAACAGCTGCTTTGTTTAAAATCTAATGTGAATTGATTTAAATTAAAAGGATCCAAATGCCAAATTGTAAACTGTATGGGCACTTTATAGGTTTTTATGTGGCCACCCAAATGTTTGAACCATAGATTTTGAGAAAGTTAAAATTATGAATTTAGTTTGGTTTCAATTAATGGGAGTTAATTCCCAATCCATGATGCGTGTGGGTGCTTCATGAATTGGAAAATGGAAACCCATGTTAGAAGAAATGGCATGATATCAAGTGTGATGATTATAAATGAGAATGATATTTATTTTTAAATTGAATTTTACTGGTTAACTTTTAAATGTGTAACTGGTCGCAAGTAGGCCAGTTAGATAATTTTTTTCATGAAAAGACCCACTATGATGTATAAAACATTAATGTATGAGAAACTACTATTGTATTTTTTAGAGAACCCGAGTTGACTTAGTGGGACCCTCATAGGTTTCTTCAACCGTTAAAAAGAATTTATTAGGATTAATTTCCTATTTATGACTTGATTTCATTGAATATCTAAATGGAAATGTTTTAAAAAGATAGTTTAATGTAACATTCTTGTGTTTCCCTTGGGGTGTTAGCTAAATCAAGTACCATGTGTTTTGTTATAAATGGTACTTTATGATTTTGATTAGATATTTTTGATGTTTAAAATAATAAAAAGTTATTAAATATAAATAGATTTAAAAATGGAACCTCTAGCGGTGTTCTCTATTTAGACCCTCGTGTATAGGTAGCTAAATATTTTCCTTTTTTCCTTGGAACATAGCTATAAGTGTTTTCTGTAGGCTATTTTTCTTTTTATCAGTGGATAAAATTGTTAGGTTGTTGAGCCTGTGACTTTTTTAACATTACTCGGTGTTAGGGTCAATGTTTGTTCATTTTGAGGGGCCAGCCCATGGTAGGTAGCACCCATAGAGGCTTGAATTCCTTGACGGTGATGTAAGTCTTCTGATGTTTGGTACCATTCAGGTGTCATTGTCCCTCATAGAACTTTCAGTTTTTAAAATCCACCCTTGTTCAGATGGGTGGTCATGAATTTATTTGATCTTGTTATGGGATCGAGCAATGGGTAATGCTCATTTTTAGTTGGTTTGACATGCCAAGGGTGGGGTCAACTGTTTCATTGTTTATTGATGCTTTTCTTTTCCTTGGGTGGTATTTGTCGATGTACATTGTTCCATCTAATGTAAAATGTGCTAACTAACCTGATGATATTGGTTGAATCTTTATTCCTGGAGCTGTTAAGTGTTTTCTTGGGTCATCTCCAAGTAGAGTAACCTGAGCGTTAAATAATTAGGGTTGTCCCAATGACTGGGATTATTTTTTAATGACATGGGTATTTTGACACTCCAGTATCATTGGTTTGGGTTTCATTTAGTGTTTTGACGTTGTGTTTATAGATTGGAGGAGTGTCACATTTCAATTTGTGTTGTTTGGGTCTAGCGTGCTTGGGAGAGGCTATTTATCTTTTCCTTGGAATCTATAAAACTCTTAAAAAATGGAGAACCATGCCAAATTTGGAAAATGTGTCCTTCCATGTAGAATATACACTACCAAAAATGCCTTTGGAAATAGTTGATCATGTTTGAAAACCTTTGAGGCCTATGACTTTTGAAAACCTAGCAATTCTTTCATGGTTGCATGATGTTGTTTAGGTTGGTTGTATATACATAATTTGAGAACACTATTGGTCATGGTTAGAAATTGGTTGTTAAATATGGAATGATCACATAGTTCCTTGGATGGTGGGGGCTTATGATCTGTTTGAATGGAAGTACATCAGTAGGTGAAACCAAGTCCCTTATTTGTATTCATCCTATGGTGGTTCAACCTTTCATCCTTCATGTAGTAAGGTTTGTTTGACTAGAAACCATTAAAAACTCATTTAGTGTACTCTCCTAAGTGATGAGCATGCATCCTATCTTTTTTTAACCATAGATTCACTAAGAGAGCATCAGTATTACACTATGATAATTCATTAAAGCTATTGAGATTGTTTTGGGAGGTTCTATTAAGGAGTTGAATGTGTGATTCATTGTTTACCTTTTTGGTTGATCTTAGAAATGTCACCTTGAGTCAGGTGCAGGAATTACTGAATGTGTTTGGGTAAAAAACAAGATGCCTTTGTAGAAGGCATCACGAATCTGCTTTTAAAACACTGGTCATCTAAGCCAAATGTCTCCTTAATTAGTCGGCCATAACGGTTTGAATATTTCCTCTCTTGTTTGATAAATATTATTGGTGAAGAACCATTTTAATGCAAGTATTCATTTGAGAATGAGTGCATTTAGTGTTGACCATGTCTCTTCATGAAATCTGGATCGACTTAGGCTTTATGTTTGATGGGAAATCAACTTCTCAATCGTTTTAAAATCATGCCAAGAGCATTGCAAAATTCTTAAAGGCGTGATTTTGATGACTTTTCTATCGGAGTTTAAGTCGTATTTTTGAATTGTATACTTTATGTTAGATCCTAAGGTGGGAAGTTCCATTGGACAATTTTTTATGAGACGATGATTGGATCGTGTCTCTCGGTAGATAAGATCAGGCGAGAGTTGTCTCTCTATTTTGGTTAGAGAGTGAGCATTGGACTAAGTTTTAAATTGATTAATTGTCATTTTCCTTCGAAATTATTAAGGTTTCATTGGGTGTTTGGGAATGAAACCCTACCATTTTAGAAAATCCCCACTACCCCCATAGGTTGGGTGAGGTGTACATTGTTCCTTAAGGCTTCTCGGGGATAAAAATTGCTAAAGTGGGAAGGTTGTAATGATCCGAATTTTTAACCGGGACAAAATACGATGGTTTTTGAACCTTTACAATTACTGAAGGGGTTGTTTTTAAACCCAAGCCTCATAATGGAATTATGAGAGTTGGGTCACTTGAAAGTGATGTTTTTGGACATGGGTGAGGTTTCATTATGTTTCTTGGGTGGCTCAAGATGTTTCGAAAGAATTGGACCAAGAAAAATCGTGTTTTAAAGACCTCCACTGGGTGCATAGTTGGTCTAAAAATGTTCAACCCAAAACATGAAACTATGCAGCCTTATTTAAGGTGGTTAGAGGTGTTTTTCAATGGAAATTCATGATTTTCCAAACCGTGCACCTATCCCATGGAAAAGGAGTATCTTATACAAGGGGTTCAGCAAGGTTTTTCAAACCGTGCAGATCAAACCATGCAGTTGGGTCTATTTAAGAAATTAATTATATTAAATTTAAAAAATAAAATAAAATTTAAACAATACACTCCCTCACCCCTCTCTATCTCTAGATCACGCGACACCCCAAAGTGTGTGTGGGGGGGGGATCCCCTTAGACACACCCCCTCATCCCTATGACCTCTTCTCCTCATCAAATCCATCCATATTTCTTCACATTAGTTATCTGAAACATTGAGGTAAGCCCTCTCCTCCCTTTTAATGACTTTATTTTTCCGATTCACTTCCCCATAGAATTCGTCCAAACCCTATATTTTTGGGTAATTTGATTTATCAGTCTTCTTTGGTTCTACATCTATGAAAATGGTCTCTCAGGACTCCCTTGTGCATGTTCTGACAACCGCCACCCAAGGTGGGGTGGTTAAGGTGGTTTTGGTCTACCAGATTTGTTTTAGGGTATGTTTTCACCTTTTATGCTTAGTTTATATTTTGCGCTTTTGTGGTTTATGAGTCCATGTAATTTAATTGGTGGTGCATTGGTCCTTACCGCATTAATTTTGAGACTGTAGTGTTTGATGTAGTATGTTGGATCATCCTTGAGGTGGGATCGAGTCACCGAGTCTAAGGCAACTCACCTATATGTGCATATGTAAGTAAAAATATGTATGTGGGTTCCCTTATTATGTGTATAATCATCCATGGAAATTATTATAAATGTATGGAGCTAGGTGTTCCAATATATATATATATATATAAACTAATTCATAGGTGGGTGGGGACTAGTATATGAATATAAGAATATATGTAAGGACCCCCATGTGTATGCTCATTTCCATGCAGGTTTGTGCATAGGGGCTATGTGTCCTTGCATGTGTGTGAATGTGAATATTCTTAGTGGGGGAGAAACCTCCTTTAGTTAGAAATAACCATGATCTAAAGTGGACGACTTGGTTCCACATTGAAGTAGGGTCCCTTTCCTCACTTTGTTTTTTACGAAAGCTTTATCTATTTAGTTACTAGTTCCAAGAAACCTTATTTAATACATTCCAGGTGTGATAGTTTATTCTAAAAGTGTTTTCATTGATAAAAATAATTAAATTATTTGACTTGATAATTGATTGATTGATAATAAATGTCATGGTTTTTAATAAAACCCCTCTAATGGAGGTACAATGCCTTCAAGCTAAAAATGTAGATAGTAGACTTCTGTGATTGCTTGGTCTATTGATTTTGAATTTATTATTCATTCAAGATATGTATTAAAATTTACAAGAATAGAAACTCATACATCTTTAGTAACTGAATTTTCTTCCTATATGTATGAAGTGGACCTTGTCCCTTGTGTTTTTCTGTTAACCCATGACACGTCATGGGTGTTTGAACTCTTTAGACATGGAATTAAAAAGTAGGCTTTTCATAATATACCATGGATTAATTAATAACTTAAATTGGTTAATAACAATGAAATATAATGGTATATATTGAATTATATGGTTTCATATATTTGATGGTGTGACCTTTAACCCTTAAACCCATTTTCCCTGCTTAGGAAAATTGGGTGAGATGGCCTTAAGTAGGGTGAATCAAACCAAATGACATGTATTGAATGAATGGATTAGTCATATTTAATTTCTTTCATTGTGTTAAATGGTTTAAATGTAATGGATTCCTTGAAATGGAATTTAATATGGACATTGAGATGCATAAGAGGTCCTTGCATCAAGCATTTGAGTTGATTGGGAAGCATATGTCGATGTTTTGATTGAAATTTATAAGTTGGTTTTCCTTAAGTATAAATGTAAATATATTTTCTTATATGTAATTGAAATGGGATAATGAAATGCATGAGATGTTAATGACTCAAGAACTATATGTTGTGAATGGTTACACCTTATATAGGCAGAGGATCCAAAGGACCATGAGACACTTGGGTAGGAAGATCCTATGAGCTTCCATGTTGATTTCTATGAGACCATGAGAGCTCTTGGAGTTGATCTAGGGGATCAAATTTTTGTGCTACTGTAGATGATGGTTGTCTATGTGTTACATCCCAATCCATAAAAATGTTGATTTCCAAAGGATTGTGAGAGCATTGGGTAAGAAGACTATGTGAGCTTCCTTTTTGATTTCCAAGAGACTGTGAGAGCTCTTAGAGTTGGGCCAAGTGTTAAACCTTGAGTGATACCCTAGTATTGGATGTATGGGAGTTACATCCCAATCCATACCAATAGATATATATATATATATAGTGACTTGATCAGACATACCATCTATTGGATGAAGCAGGTATCTCCGTCATGTGTCTTGTAGGAACCAGGATTTGTTTAATAATTTATTTAATTCTTTCACTAATACTTCATACATGCACACTATTAAATTTAATACTACACTATCTGGATAGGGATGGACACCATTGGTGTTGGACTAGTGAGATTTATATACCACACCCTACTGTAGTCGCCATTTCTTTAGGGTACCTGAGTAGACCATCCTTGTTCACAACACTATAGACCTTGGAGCTTGCTTGTTACTCGTCTGCTTGAACATAGAGTTAGGAGAAAAGGAATGAGCTCGAGCTCAGGATGCTCATGGATATTTCCCATTGGGCATGCTGTATTTTCTTTATTTTTATTGTTTTGTAAATCAAGTAGTTCTATTTATTTATTTTAGATATGTATCAATAACATATCATGATTTTATCAATTGTATAAACTGTCATCGGTCACTTTTATAAAATGATTATTATTTATATTCTGCTAAATTATAAACTATTTATCTACTACTTCTAGTGCTTATATTGGTTATTATCTGATAATACCACTGTGTATATCTGATAAGAGGGTATAGTGTCCCCATTATCACTTATCGAGACCCTCACTACTAGTCGGCAGCCTCTGGCATACGGGGAGACACACTTGAGGCCATGTGACCGACCGATCTGTCTACTGGTTCAATGGTAATCCATGCTAGTACATTAAACATAACAGGTAACTATACCACCAAATGGAATCCTTATTAGATGAAGAACTCATTTTTTATTTTGTTAACATAGTACAATTAGCATACCCATTCTTTGATGGTGAATATGCCATCAATTATAATTCCCCACACTAGATTGGGGAGATAGAGGGGTAAGGAGTAATGAATAAGGATACCGGGGACTTTAAGGGTGTTTTTGAACCAAAATTTCAGTCAAATCCCATCAAGGATAATATATGTAGCTGAGACCCATGGACATGAACTCTATAAAGACAAAAAATGGGGTATCCTTGAACCACCTAGAAGTTGTCCAAGACTAGTCGTCATAGAGGATAGTCTGGAATGTGTGTGATTATTTGATTAGTCCAAACAAAGGGGAAGACCTGTGTGGCCTATGCCGTTGGAAGCAGATAAACAATAACCAATGAGAGGGGGAATTATACTTTTTTTATGTAATAAACACTATTTTTTTTCATATCACTATCTCTGAATTCCCTTTGATGTTCAACTATGCCATTTGGAGTTTCAGGGCTAGTTCCAAGAAAGTAGTGAGGGAATGATATTCTACCTTATTATCAGTGAAGTATCTAAATTGTGATAAAGATTTTGGAAAATTTATTTCAATGGAGAATAAAAATAAAATCCCTAGAACACCCCGATTGAGATTTGGGTGTACCAACCTATGGATGATAAGAATTTTGTAGGAACAATAAAAATACATCTCCAACATTTGGAGGGTGTCATGGGTGTAGAAGAAAACATCATTTGGAAGTTCAATGTCCACTGTTCTAATTTCTAGGGTGGGATGTTCTAAAAGGAAATTAGCCAAGCCATTCGTTTTCACTTCCTTATATGAAAAAAACTATATTTCATATTGTTATAGATTAACCACACATCGTCCCAAATCTATAGTCAACATAGGGAGTTTAATAATGTACTTTAAAAGGTCAATATGAGAGACCAAGTGGACTTCATGATGTTTCATGTAATGTATCACCTTTTCACTACAATGATGGGTGATAGATGGTTCTTATAAAAATAATATTACCAGGTCTTAGTACCATAAATCATTTTAATGAGGAAGTTGAGAGTATTTCTATTCCTCATTTTATTCCTATGTGCGAGGAAGGAACTGTGTGATCATACCACAATGGCCACATATAATATGAGTGGCATTCCTTCCACATACAGAATCAATATTAGTGATTGTAGAAATCACTTCTTGATATTCTCAAAGGCTTCATGGAATTATTCATCCCAATAGTAGGCAAATCACAATTCAACAGATTGATCATAAAATTATACTACTGAATATTGATTAATATTTTATGAATAATTGTGTGGTGATAAAATTTCCATCAATATTTTATCACCATGTAATCGACATAACATTCTACTAGTCATACTAAGAATGGATTAAGGATATGATGCATGGTGAATCGGTAATTAGCACTAGTGTTCTTTATTCCAAAGTTCATGACCTGATAGAAAAAGATCCCATGAGGTGCTCTAAAGGAGTTAGATTCCTTATCATCATGGGACATCTTTATTTTATTATACCCTAAATGAAAATCCATAATGTATTGTTCTTGGAATCAATAAAATGCTTTGATCAAAAGTTCTACAATCGAAAATGAAAAGTTTTCCTTTGAGAAATTTCAATTAAGTTCTCTAAAATTGATAAATGCACTAATAATCATGTTCTTTTTCTTTTTAGGGATGATGTTTGAGAGCCATTTTTTGGTATTTCACTTCCTATAAAAATTTTAATTTGACCAATTTTTTTAATTTCTATTCTACATTAGGTATATAGAAAGGGTTAATCTTCTAGGCCTCTTACTTGAAACCCTTATGATCATCAGGTAATCCTATGTGGTGTGTAGAAACATCAGGGTTATTTTTGGTAATTTCCATATAATTCTAAGTGAACACATATCGAGGCTTATATAGAAATCTAATATAAATCTCTTACTCCTCAGGAGACATGGAGGAAATAATTAATGTTGGTCAAGAATCTTCTTCTATTCCTAGATCCTCCATCCTGATCACATTGATGATGGTGGATACACCTTCCTCAAATGTATGAGGGGAATTCCTGATGTCATCCTATTATTCTACCATCTCTATGTCTATGGAGTAATTTTCATACTTTGTAGGGTATCCAAGGAAATCACCATCACTTTTGATGAAATATATCCCATGGGAAGATACATTTTCATCACGGACTATTGGAGTCATTGAAGAGATATTTTTGAGCTGATTTCATTCATTTATGTTTTCAACAAGGATAGAAGGAGCCTAGACATCTACAATTCAGTCTACTACCTCAACCGGCTTTATGGGTGGCATATAATCATCATCAGTCATACTCCAAGGTTTCTCAGGGGCATCCACCAATCCATTGGGTTCTGTAACATGCATGTCATCATCCACCACCGGTTATTTTCATTCTCATTTATAGAAACCTACCTCATCATATTTTGATTTTCAGGACTCAATGGGGGTGTTGTCACCATGTAGTATGAAGTCTTTTCCTTCAATGGGAAAATTCAAACATTGTTGAAAATTTTAAGGTACTTTCATGTGGCTATAAAGTAAAGGTATTCTAATCAATAAATTATATGATTTATATTGCTGGATAACATTGAAATAATAATTATATGTGAGATCCCAGAATTGTTCTTTAAGATTGATTGTCCAAATAAGTCCTTTACCACTCTTACTGTACCATTGAATTGTTATCTTTGTAGGAGATAAATTCCATTCTCTATGTCTAAAATCTCTAAGGGTAATAATCAAGATGAGGTTGATCCAAGAACCAATGTCAATCTAATCCCTTTTGATGTTGACATTGTTGATTTTTCCATAAATATATTCGGATCTAATAGGCCCCTAGATGAACACTTCTCGATTCTGTTCTATGAACAAGATGAAGACATGACATTCTGATGGTATAGTATTCACTCGATAAACAATGGTTGTAGTGACCTATTTCTTTAATTCTTATGGACTTTAGAGGGATTCAATGAGTGACTTTCTTGTTTCTTTTGAATGATATAGAGAAAACAAGATTGACAGTTTAACTAGAGCAAATATACTATATTAGAATGTCATACTTTTATGCCAAAGGTCTATGCTTCCCATGGTGGGTTTTCTCATTATTATGTGGTTCGAAAGTTGAGGTATTTGAGGTGGATTATTTTAGAGCATAATAAGAGGTCAAAGAGATACAACTAAGAACTTTCAATACATCCTTAGTAGAACTAACTTATTTTCCAAATGGGATAATTAAATACCCCACAGGGAATATTGGATGAATAATGTCATTAACTTCATGAAGTCCAATATCATAACCAAATTCAGAGTCCCTAATACGATATTGATGGAAAATGACACCAACTTCTATTATAAAAAACTGAAACATTTATTATAAGAATACAACATTGAATCCAACCAGTCATCCCACTATCACATAGAGAAAATGAAAAAATAGAGGCTTTCAATAAGACCCTTGAAAAAATTCTCTAGAAGATAGTGGATTAGGAAACTAATTCCTTGCTAGTGAGATCCTTTATGAATTAATTGACTACTATACCACCATGCACAATTCCATTATAAAAACCCCATATTTGTCGGTGTATGTAATTGAGGATGTTTTTCCAATAGAATTCAAGTTTCCATCATTTAGAATATCTATCTTTGGAATACTATTAGATAATTATAAATAAAAAAGGAGGCTAAATGAGTTGGAAAATGTCGACCAGAAAAGGTAACATACACTATACAATTTTGATGTATATTAAAATCATATCACATGAGAATTAAATAAAAAGGTTCACCACATCTTGTTTCTTCAATGAGAACTAGTATTAGACCTCAAGACCATAATGATATAAGGAAAAAAACTCTAAAGTTGTAACCTAAATGGGAAGGAACTTAATACATACATAATGTATATTATATGGATCTTACTAATTGAACACAATGGATGTGGAATGATTTATTCCACACACTTAAGAATCTTTTCTCAAATATACTTCTTATATATTCGTTTTAGCCTTCTACATTTTGTTCGCATGGTGTTAAACTGCACAATTCATCCTGTTCACATGACATTAAACTTCATGATTTTTCATAGTTTCACAATGTTAAAATTAGAAATATGTCTTACACACATGATGTTAAACTACGATAATACAACCCTAATTCATGATTCTGAACTATACGAAGAGGTCCCTGTCGCATGACCCTGAATGGAACAACTCATATCATCCTTGTGTTAGGACATTAGATTGCCCAAAACCATCTTTGGCACATGGTGCTAATAGGTAGTCGTAACATGTGTACAAATAAATGGATTCCTCGAGGAACCAACCTTGGAATCCTCCTATCACAAACATAGGATTCCTCTCTTGACATGATTTCACGAATTCCTGAAAGACATTTATGGGGCTTAATGCTTTCTTTTTTATGTCAGGTAACCATTTTCCTCACTGAAAAATGTCAAAATGCATTATTTACATCCATATAATTAGAAGTTAAAATTTTCATAGAACAACGTATGTCTTAATTCTCATTCTAATGAGATTTATAGAAATTAATAGACCCTATATCATGGAAAAACCTCTATATAATAAAAAAATTACCCTATAATTTCTTTTAATTTACTCTATATTGTGAGATAATCCTTTTCCATTACTTTTTTCTCATAATGATCATAGATTTTGTGGGATTAGGATTTTTAGTAAGGGATTACCCTCATGATAGAGAAATTCCATTTCACAATATGGTTAACATGGTAGTGGATGCAAGATATTACAAGTAACATCATAAGTCCTTACCTCATGATGTTAAACTATATGGTTTATGTATCCGGTATGACATAAAACGATACATTACTAGACACCTCACCTGATAGGATCACTACCCTTGGTTCTAGTATCCCATCACACCTCAATTCAATAACAAACTGTGACATTATTTTTACCATCATAGGATACATAGTGATACCCAATTCTCCAAACATAAATCTAGAAGTAATAATGAATCGAAAAATTACCACCTCTACATATGGGTCAGACATACATGGAGTGTTTCCCAATCAATAACTACTTGTGGATTTATTCATTCCATCACAGGATATGTAGTCACACCCAAATACCTAATCCATAGTCCAAAAATAATAATAAATGGGAAAATCTCTACCCTCGGTATGTGGGTCAAAACTATATTGAGTGCTTCCCATTCAAGAACTATATATGGATTAATTCTTTCCATAATAGGATATATAGTAACTTCCAGATATTTAATACTTGGTACATTCTTAAAAATAAATAGGAAAATTACCCCCTCTTCATATGGTCCAAACTTGTGTCAAGATATTCCCATTCATGAACAATGTGTGTCTTGATTCCTTCCATCACAGGATACATAGTGACACCCAGATCTCCAAAATTGGGTCTAGCCATAATAATCAAGGGGAAAAAAGATGGCCTCTATAATGGTTCAAACATACATGGAGATATTACCATTAAGAAACTACACATTGATTGATTCCTTGCATCACTGAATACGTAGTGAAGCATATATCTTCAATCCTATGTCCAACCATAATAATGAATGGGAACAGATCCCCCTCTTTGTATGGGTCAGACCTGTGTGGAGAGTTTCCAATTCAATAACTATATGTGGAATTATATCATCAATCACATGATATATAGTGATGATAAGATCCCCCATTTTGGGCCTAGTCATGGGTTTCCATCACTCCCAATCACATCCCCTGCATATGAGTCAAATATATGCAGAGGAGCCACCTTAAAGGAGCTAAATATGGTATGATTCATACCATTAAAATATGGATAGGGAAACCTAGGGAAACATAACCATAAATGTATCATATAACTTTTTTTAAATATATTCATGTCATATAAGCTCTATTTACCTGTTCTTGATTCATATCTATATATGGGATGGTTTCTCAAGAGATAAATTTTCACAAAAGGGGATTCTCTAGATGTATAACCATGAATAATACTATGTGGGGATAAAATATGTTTCCCAGATCAAAATAACCTTCAACAGTGTAAAATGAAGTAAAGGATATACTTCAAAATTCCACTTTAGTACCCACTTCATTACTGCATGTTGTTAAACTAAAAAGGAAACACCCTTTCAATATAATGTTAAATCGTAAGGAAAAAAATCAATATCACCTGATGTTAAATTTCATTAAAAATAAATCCCCACTACCCGACATTAAAGTGTTCAAGCCATCACCCATCATCACTCCTTATCAAAGAAATGTAAGATACTGACCCTAGACAACCAATGTATAGGTTTCTTCCATAATATTTAAATCACCTCATGCCATAAATCACACATTATATCTTGAGCACCTCCGGTTTCTTCAAACATTTCAAGGCCCATGGAAAGGATAAGAAATAAATATGTTTTACCATGATATAGGTGGATCTACATAAGGTCTTTGAACCACAAACCGTAGGTATCTCAGTCCTAAAGAAAGGTATTTTGGATACTTGTGATCCTTGATGTCATTATGGGGGAACTCAACACCTTGTTGTGTTTTTTGTCATCTTCTACATGATTTCACCTTACAATTACTCATGAATCAATAACCTTGAGCCAGGATTTACATGATTTTCATCTCCCAGTAAAAATGATGTTGGAGTACTCTTGTCATTGGATATCTTAATTACAATATTGTGTAACATTACCTTTATATGAGGTCTATGTGTGTCATATTCTTAAATGGAGTGAACATTGATCAAAGTTATACAACCTTAAACATTATCCTTTGATGGTCTAAATTGTAAGACCCTAAAACTATTACTGAAATAGACATTAAAATTTTCTAACTAAAAACTCTCCAAGGGAGGATTAAAAAAAACTCAAACCTCTTCCCACTAAAATCTTCATATCTAGAGTTTAAAAAAAAGGTAGTGTATAATTAAACAAGGAATAAATATCATCAGTCCCACTTTGTGGCCCTAATTAAATTCATGATATGCTCACTGGTCCCCCTAGGCTAAGTAAAAGTTTAAGTAATTATTTTTTATAGCTCTTAATTAGGATAACATGCTCAAAAAGTAGTGAAAAAACTTTTAAGGTGCTCAAACTATCATTGAATATTACATTCTCCATAAACATAATTCATATATTTGAATTCTAAGTTGACACAACTATTTCCTCAAGTCCATCCCATTCCCTCTTAACCCCATAATCCTTGGGCTCCTTTTATCTTGGTTCATCCCTTTAGTAAACTTGTAACATGGGATGTATAATCATAAAATACCATTATATGATAAAATAAAGAATATTACCTAACCAAATATATTTTTCCTAGGGGTTTCCTGGTCCTAAAAGACCTCACATAAATATAATAGTTATTTTACTAACCATATGAAATATGGGATTCTAATACTACAAATTATTAACATGTACCCACCAGTTTCCACCCCCATTTGACAATGATATTAATTAACCATGATTTAAATTCCCAATGACCAAAATATTCAGTTGGATTCAATATTATCTACATAACATAACTATGTATTGTACCCATTGTCAATGATGGAATGTGACACACTATTACTAATCCTTTTGATGGCCCATGCCGTGTGTCTAAAAACCAAATGGAGTAGGGATAAAGGCTCCCATCCTAAATGTAATTTTTTTAAAGTAATAGAAACCTACCATGGCCCTTAGAAACATTTATAGTATAGACATTTGAGTCTTTAAAATTATACCATGGACCTGATAAATTTTTTGGGATCCAATTTACTTGACCATGCATATAATCCATAAGGGATAAAATATAAGGGATTATGGCCTACCAATTAAAGTAATATACACTTTGAAAAAGGAATTTGGATCCTTGTGAGCCTTAGTTACACCAGGGGTAAACTCAACACCTTAGGGTGTTTTGATTCATCCTATGTATATATCCCCAATCCATATTCATCAGTTCAAACTCTTGAACATGTGAATTATACAAATAATATTCCAACTATATAAGAAGAATCCAAATCTCTAATACTTCAAAATCCACTAACAACATTTAAGTTAAGGATGTAGGGTGTCATGAACCATAAATTATATTCATTATTTAGGATTTCTACAAGAACATGGGGTGACTAGAACCTTCATGAACAATCATTATTCAGAATATAAATTAATAATTCATTATATCAGAACCCTTCATGGACACTTATTCTTCACAATACCATCAAGGATTCATAGATAAAAAACCCTTCACGAATACCCATACTTCACTAAAAAAGGTTGTATGAACTAGAAGAACCTAAAATATAGTAGTTGAGGGTATGAGCTGTAATATCCTAAACTGCAGTAGTAGAAGGTCAATGCTAGATTGCATTAAACTACTAAAGAAGATGGTCTGATCTATAAGACCTTAAAATAAAATAAAAAATGGACCGATATGGAAGAAAATAAACAACATCATAAGAAAATATAATTACTAGGGCCCTAAATTCCCATTTAAAAGAGAAAGTTTTTTCTCTAGGATGAAAACCCAAAGAGGTAACCATAGACAAAAGTCGAGTATCTTCTCATTAGGCAAGCGCTTTGTGTGATCCATGAAACATTGAGAACTCATAAAATGGAAAGTAATGAAACACTTTAGGTGGAAAAATTATAAGAGGGTATCCTGGGTAAAATATTAGTCTATGCCAACTAATATTTCCCCATAAAAAACCAAGGAAAAGATTAGGGAAATATAAAAAGAAGAAGATACAAATCCTGTATGGATCATTATTTTTTTCTAGAAAAAAAATCAATCTATGCTTTCTTAGTCCAATGGATTAAGAAAAAATAAGATAATTCTCACCTTGGGACATATATCTTAGCCAAATTATCCTTTATATGAGGTGATCTCAAGACAAGTGGAGTGGGTACATCAATGAGGAATCTCATATTGGTAGGAATTTAAGAGAAATTATAAATAGAAATTTGTTATGGTTTAAACATTTAAATCTTGGAATTTGAGTTTACTTGGTATTTTATATAGGATGGTTATCATTGATGATCCATATGATATTAGATAAAAAATGACACACACATCATGAATGAAATAATGTTGGAAAACAAAGTGTAAATTACATAGGATTTATTCTATGATAAAATTAACAAAACTAGTAATCTACACATTATGAAGCCCCTATAAGTATTCCACAAATAAAATTTTTTGATTAGTCTATAATAGAATCCAATTAGATGAATATTCTAAATCAGCCAGATTCTAATGATAAATGTTGATTTAGTGTTGAAGTTCCATCCACCCCAAATATTCTGTCCTTACCTAAGGATAAAGTGTTTCAAAAAAAGGAAAAGTCCTAGACCAATTTCTATGTAATCTAAAATAAAGTTGAAGATTTCAGAATATTTTACATTGTTTAAGCTATGATCTCCTTTGATTTTGTTATCTCCATAGTCATTTCATCCACTATGGCATTCAACTAAGATAGTATCTGATTACTCTCTTCCATCACCTTTGAAGAATCCATTATTAATTAAACCAGGGGAATCCTCATTAAAACCACAAAAATAACCCTCATTACTGTCCAATTATTACTAAGACAAGTCATTCTTTTTATTGGTATCATATATTCACTGTAAATAAAATCCACCTCCCAGCAGATCATGAATGAGCTAGAAAAGGCATTCCTATTGGACACAAACCTCATCTAAGGGAGACTTGGTAATCTTTTCATGGATTTCCTTCAAGATTTTCCTTTATGGTATTTTTTTACTTATAACCACCGAGGTGTTCATGGTAGTAGATGGAATGATTGGATGAGCTTATGAATATGCATAAGAAAAAGTTTTACATTGTCTCTTCTAAATCGATGTATCTTCAATCACTGTTAATGAAATACCATACACCTCAAGAAATTATGTCCCACTAATGGGATGTTAATCACTATGATGATAATTATTCCTTGTATGATTGACCAAGTTCTAAATCAACTCCAATGCTACTAAAAACAAGGGGGTTGATGAAGTGTAGGGGTTTTTTTATCCTAACAGACCAATCTATTCAGTACACCACCCAAGTAGTATTCCCCCAAATACTAGGAATAGTTGTGATATAGAAAGTTAGGGACATCGATAGGTGGATGAAAAATATCATTATTGGTGTCTTCATACACCAGCATATGGAAAAGTTAGACATAACTCAAGGATGTCTCTCACCCACACATTGGATTATTCGAGAGGAGAAAACCATTAAATATAGATGAAATGGAAGTTCAACATATAAGGTGTATATGAATAAAAATACTATATTTTATACATGAACTGCAAGAACCCCATAATGGAGAGAAATTTACATGACCTCTCACTGAGAGACCCAATATCGTTATAAAAAAGTATCATGGTTGGTGCATGATATGACTTGAAGTTGAAATGATTATACTGACTCAACATGTCAATAACATTATTGGGACCAATTTTCGTTGCCTCAACAATAGAAACATTCAAAAAAATGATATTGAATGAAGCATTAGGGATTAAATTTTGTTATGATATTTGTAACATTTAAACTTCTATCATAACTGGCCAAAAAAGAACTACAAGGGTCCTCCAATCCGATAAGGGATATTTCCTTTTGGATATGACCAAAAAGTTTCTAAAGGAAAGAAAGATTCATTATGTGTAGAATAAGAGGCTACCCCTATTCTAATAAATATTCCATCACCAACATTCCCAATACAATTCCCAAGCATGCATCTCCCTCTGGGAAAATACATCCATTAAAAAACATGGATAAAAATCCTTCCAGCTGACGGATTGGATATACCTCTGCTCTCTCCTAGCATCCCTAGGTGGAATAATCAACATCCTCTAAGATGGTCCAATATGATCCTACAGTATTGTGAACCTCTCAAGAGGGGAATATATGAGGGTGTTAGTGGTTGGATGAGTTAGGTTGTTGTATAGGAAGATTCTAATCAATTCCATAAAAGAAATTAGATATCATATGTTTAAATCCTACCTAATGTTTTCATTGATGATACTGAGTATGTCCCTTTAAAAGGTCTGGGTTTCAGTGGGGTCATCCCAAACATTCACAAAAGGAATAAATTCATCTTACATCTCCTCAAAAGGGGTATTTTTCCCAGCCTAAAAATATCCCGAAGGCTGATCTTTACTTCACTATGCTATATATGGATGGAATTAGTACTATGAA
Source organism: Viscum album (assembly GCA_963277665.1). NCBI lineage: Eukaryota > Viridiplantae > Streptophyta > Magnoliopsida > Santalales > Viscaceae > Viscum > Viscum album. Next base: position 126,977,185 of record OY728134.1, on the reverse strand, counting down.
ACCAATGAATTATTAGTTAATTTATAAGATTCAACTGATGATAAATGAAAAACTGATTATTTCATATCATCTCAAAAAGATTAATAGCATATACTTGGATGTATAATTCTAAGAAGATACACCTAAAATAGAATGACCATTCCCATTCATTTGAGAAATTAATATCAAGTCACAGGTCCCACTTCAAGATCCAACCACTTCTTAGTTTATTTAAAGATGATATTTGTACGATCCAATTTCTATGAGAAATTGGATAATGGGAAATATCGTAATATTTTGGACCCCAGGTTATCCAATGTATAGGAAAACCCCTAGAGTGATTCTATATTGAGTTTCCTAATTTTCAAAATATTCACTTAAATACAGTCAAGCGAAGAAGAAATCCATAAAGATAGAATATTGTAATCCATCATGGGAATGAAAACATCATCAAGAAAATAGAATATATACAATGGAAGTTGGTGTTCTAGGGGTTAACTCTTATTTTTTGGTTATAGAACCCCCTTATATCCTCACTGTAATAGAACACATGATATTAGGGGTCGACATTTTCATTCCCCAAAATTATATCCCTCTGGTCAGTCGTGTTGGAAGATATATGAGAACTGGAATACATCTATAAAAAAAACTATCACATGTTATATGAGTTATGAATCCTTAAAAAATAAATCGATAACGTAGATATCATCATATAAATCATATGAAAAAAATATTAATAAGCACATGACCTAATATTGGTCATTCAAATGACATGACCCTCATAACATCTCATGAATCACATAATCTATGGATCATATTGTGACCATGTGACCTATTATAAGATTTATGATCACATGACCCTGATATGGTCATGTAAAATGTATAATGATCAAGGAATCCCATTAATGAGCTAGTATATCATGTAAATATAATGGGAAAGTTATGTAGTAAGGAGAATGCATTGTGGTTCAAGTAAATGATAGAAGAGTTGGTATGTGGTTTGTCTTAACATGATGTCGAGACAAAGAAATCACATAGCGAGATAATATGATAGAATCTCATGAAATGGTCTTACAAAGTATTCTTTCAAAGTTTTCATGAAAAACGTTCATTCAAATAGGTCTTCTGAAACACATCTTATTGTGAGATCTTTTAAGGTGGTCATGAAATAGAAGAAATCACAAGATCTCTATGAGTTCGAGTCACCTGTGGAATCAGCCATCAACTCCTTACCCTATATATATAAAGTCTGGTGAATTACTAAAGGTCACCTAGAAGACTAAATTCTACTTTCGCCACCAATCAGTAGAATCCTCCAAGAATTAGAGGGGAATTTTCTCTCCTCGAAATCAAGTCATTGTCCATACAATCCTCACTCATCAATGGGAAGGGGGATTATTTGATTCTAACCAAATGAGTATCATAAATTCTATAATTGAATAAATACATTAAGTATGGGTATTATTTTATCTATAAGAAAAAAGAACAGAGCAGCATGGAAACATAAAAAACAGGTATCAAAATCATGATAATCATTTAATCCTCCAGAGTATACGTGACCACTTGACCCTATGGAGTACTTATAGGTGAATCATGTTCTTTTCATGATCAATGGATGATAAAAAATCTCATTATTGAGTCCTTATGAAAATAACATGTCCCTTAGACAAGAACTATAGTTCATGAAAAGGATTCCAAACAAACATATCTGATAGTGTGAAGGATTCCTGATGAGTTTCCCTGAAATGGCACACATTAGATGAAAAATGTTTGACAATCACAAAAATCCACTCATAATTTATATAAAAAAACTAAAATGGTAGAGGTTTCATGTTTTTCATGTTACAATAATATTTATAGGAAGGGGTAATGCACCTCCTTCTACCACAATCGATCACATAGAGGCCACTTGGGATGTTTCTTTGATCTCATGAAATCTCTTAGACATTATAGATTGATCTCAAAAAGGGACCCTGAAAAGTTTCATTGATTATTAAAAAAACTTCTTCGATATGTTACATGATACCACAAAGACTCCTATAAATGTCAGCCTAGTCTTTTGGATTCACTTTAACACATCAATTTGATGATGTAACACAACACAAACAAGAAGAGTGACTATCCATTTCAATTCTCACATTCCTTCAAGATATCATATATTGATCTTCTAATTCCCTAATTGACAACCAATGGGAAAAATTTCTAATTCCTTTTAAATTATAGAATAAAAATTTATGAAGATATAATTCCATTATGAAGAGGTGTAATGTTGATTTTAATAAAAAGTTTTTATGTGCCACATGTAATCATAATTGATAATGTGAATATCCTTTGAAAATCCAACTTTATCTCTTAGGAGGCCCGAAATAGGCCGTATTGATCTCAAGAAAGTCCTTTGACAAGATATATTGATCTCGAAAACTGCATCTGAAAATCTCTATTGGTATTTCAAAAGGATCTTGATAGGAAATCATAATCTCTCAAATGACCCCACATGAAATCCCTTATACATGCTTCTTGATCTCACGAAGACTACTAAACATGTCAAATTAATGGTTTAAAGGTAGTTTAATATTTCAAAATGATTTCAAAAATCCATTTGATGAGAAGGGGTCTAATAAATTTAGTAAGGACGAAGTGTTCTCACTTTCGATGTTTATCATGTGTCGCCTTTGATGAACAATTGTAGAATTATCTGAAGCGCATGATGCGATAATCACTCCACTATCTCTTGCTCATATATGCAATTTATGTGATGGCCAAGGCCGTGGATAACCAAGAAGAAGAGGCCTTTAAATTTATCCTACTTAGTATTAAAATAAACCAGATGTAATGAATACCCACATGAGTGAAGAAGAGAAGACTTGTCAGAGCAGAAACATACACCATCGTAAGGGTCTTCCATAAGGAAAAGTATGGGGAATGATCTGAGGGATAATGCAGAACATATATTCTCTTCCAGTTATTTCAAAAATAGATCATGAAAAGAACATCTGGAGGGCCATCCGGATCATGTAAATTATCCTATGTATTTTGGCTTAGTCATGAGAAGCCTAAACAACATTATTCATGATGAACCTTGAGTTATATCTACATTAAATACTAAAGAATAAGGGTTCTTTATGTGAAGGTGGAAATGATAATTTTTATGCAATGGAATTATGCGCTTCATATGACGAATCTAGATCATATTATTGTTCTAGTACATGTCAAAAAAGTCTTATAATGTCATTCAAGCACGTCACCCAAGTATTGTGAAGTCCTATGGTAATGTCCCCCATGTCCTTTGAAGTCCTCTAAAAATTTCCCCCAAGTCTTGAGGTGTCCTCCAGACATGTCATCCATGTCCTGGAAATTCCTCCAGACATGTCAAAAAAGTTATGTAATAGCCTTATGACATGTCACTTTTGATCACATGAGACCCTTGGACATGTCTATGTAGATCACTTTATGACCCTCATAAGTTTGAAGCAATTAATGAGACATTTTTTCAAACATACCATCCAGATCATGTGAATTACTCTCATACATGTCATTTTTTTAGACAAACACTCGCAACACATAAGGTAGAAATTCATGACAAAGTAGGCAGACACCCCAGGATATGATAACTATGTATATTAGACATATTAGGATATATATACCAAACTAAACTAGGGGAATAAAATTAATGATATAAAAATGATATGTAGGATGTATTTCTAAGGTCTGAGCACCAAATTGGCATCCACCTTGGTGTATGTATCTCCATATGTCAGAAACTCTACCACACAAATACCAAACTCTCCCATGGGTTTAGCATTATTCCTAATCCATTAGTAGATTGATAATAAAACTAAACTATTATTAATTTTATTTCTACTACCCACAATATGTGTATGTTTCCTTTCTATATCTCCAGCTCTATGTCAAACACTTCACTAGAGCTTCCCCAGTTCATAAGTCCCATATCTACATGCAAGGAGTCTAATAACTTGTTATTCCCAGTTGTTCACACCCAGATTAGATCATTTGGTATTTGGGATTTTCAATAAACATATCACTCAAGTCACAAATCATCCCCATCTAGGGAATCCTCAGTTTTTTATCCCCATTCAGTGAAACAATATGATTTCCACCATACAAGAGCACTCACCTCATTGTAAGTCATGGAGGCATTCCCATATTGGTACAACCCGGGGTGATAACCCCCATGGGAACTAATTATCCGTCACTAAACCATTAGTGGGTTGAGGGAATATCAAACTATGATGACTCTAATTCATATTGTAATCAAGACATGTAGGAAAATTTCCAAAATCTCAATCTCTATACCCAATTACTAAGTTCCCTCATATATCACATTTCTCTGTATGATTTCAAATTGCATAGTTTTAATGAACTATGTAGGATTTGATTACTACAATACATAAGATATGTTGAACACATCGTGAAAGTTAAATGCCATCCTTGAAACATTAGTCACCTCCCTGGATAGAAGTACAGTCCATGGTTCCTAGTTTTATGGATTCAAAATAGAATCATCTACTCATGTATAAGATATATTGGTAAATGGATGAAGAACCATGGATACATAGAGATTATATCATTAATAGAACCCTCATTCCATTAAAATGATTTGAAACTCAATCATTTTATTAAGCTAACTGGTTTCCTATAGGTATTTGGAAGAGATTATAAAACATATCTTAAATCTATAAGAGAGGCTGTAAATAGAAAAAAACATTCCCCATAAAATGGTTTTATGTGCTTGGCCTCCATCGTTCTAAACTAGGATAGTTCTTATGTTCCAATTGGTAAGAAACCCCTAATGACCGTCTTCCTTTAAAAAGAAGGTACATACCTTGTTATAGATGTGGGAGCCATTAGTAGTTTCTTTGTGTTGAAAATTGTGAACCTAGAGTGAATGATTGGGCAACAATACTTGAACCCCATAATAAACCCTAAAAATGAAAGAAAAATGGGAAACCAAAAGTGAAAGAATGTAATTGTAAAATAATTTAATCATTTTAGGCATCAAGAACCTTATCTCCTAACCTCATGGAACCAATTTTTTTAAGTGAAATAGTGTCCCGAGGGCACCAATAATATTTATTGAACTGATGAATCAGATATTTTAGACGTATCTTGAATCCATTATAGTTGTGTTAATTCATGACATTCTTCTATATTCTTGGACTAAAGATGATAATGAAAAAAATTTGGCTATATTGTTAGGTATCTTATGGGAAGATCAAATTTATGTTAATATTTCAAAATTTTATTTATAGATACAATAGGTATGTTTTCACAGCCTTTTCATTTATTAATAAGGGGTTTCCATAAATCCTAAAAAAGGCATCATTTTTTATCTCTAGGAAAACCCTGAGGAATTTTATTGAGATATACAGTTTCATTGGCTTAGTAGGATAACAAAGACACTTTTTTCAGGATTATTTATGTCTTGCCTCCCTATTGATAGAATAAGAAAGGAAGGGTGTTCCATTCTAATAAAGTGTCAAGATCCCAGAATCTTCTCAAAATCATAAGGTTAATCAAATATTAGCACCTATCCTTATGTTACTACAGTTAAGACTGGGGTATGTGGTCTATTGTGATGCATCAGGGTATGTGTTGGGTTGTATTCCAATGTATGGAGATCATGTTGTTTCTCATGCCTCATGAACTCCTTGATAAAATGAGAAAAACTAAACAACACAATATTTGGAATTGGATTCTCTGGTTCATGTATTAAAGTCTTAGCATCATTTTATGTTTTGTGAGAAATTTACTATGTCCACAGATCATAGGATCTTGAAACAGATTTCCTCACAAATGGATTTGAGAATAAGTAAACATAGTTGGATAAAATATATGCAATTTTTTAATTAAACATGATTCATACACCAAGGAAAGGTAATTCGATAGTGGATGAATTATGTAGGTAGTCATATAATCTATTGGATAGAGAAGATTCAGATCAATCATAGATAATGTTAGTTATAATTGATATGCATTTATTTTGGAATGATAAAGGTTATGTTTTAGTTTTCTTTTATGTTTATCTTATTTAGGATTTAAAGGAGTAAGTTAGAAATTCTCATTGATGGAATCATTTGAATACAATGAAGGAAAAGGGAGCAGTGATGCCCTAGTAGAGAATAGGTGGAGATTCCATAACGGATATGTCCACAGCTCCGGCCCCCTCCTCCCCTGTGGGGGAGGGGGGCAGGGTCCCCCAATATCCTTATCATCTCGAACCTTCTCCCCTTTCACGAACCCAGATCTACTTCCACCCTTTCCTTCTATTTTTCTTTTCCCTATGGTCCCTAACCTTCTCAACGGCTCGGCCCAACTTGTGCTTTCTACGAAGGAGTTCAATGAGGCCTCTGACCTTCACCAGCTGATGATTTTGGCCCATTTTTGTGGTCGTCGTCCCTCTTTTGATGCTTTCGATTAGTTCGTTTTTGATTCTTGGGATCTCCAGGAGCGCACAGTCGTGGGTCTCCTCGATCGGCAACACCTGGTGGTTTGCTTCTCCTTGGAGGATGACTTGATAGTTTCCTATTTCTAATCCCCTTGTACAATCAATTTATGCGGTTTTTCTCTTCTCTGTTGGTCTACTAAACTCATCATGAATCGCGATGCTCCCTCGTCCACTGTCTGGGTAAGCTTCCTAAATTTACCTTTCTTTTTCCAGAACCGCACTATTATTAGGATGTTAGAAAATATGGTATGCATATTTCTATGCTCTGATAGTCCAACGTCGGTGGTATTTCTTCCAATATCTCCTCGAGTTTGCGTTGAGGCTGAAATTTCAAAGTCCCCCATGTAGTGGAAGTGGATTTTAGTTGGAGAGGAATTTCGTTGGTGGCAACGAGTTGTCTTCCAATCGTGGCCTATTTTTTTCTTGGGATGCCACAAAATAGGGCACTTGGTCTCTGTCTGTCATTGTAGGTGTATTGTTTGGCAAGAGGTGATCAGCATAACTGATGGGAATGTGGTGCTGGGTGAGGCTATTGAGAATCAGAGGGTGCGGGATTTTGATGGTTGGGATGAGCAATAAGATATGCATGAGGGTAATCTGAAGATGGTGGAATGATTAGGGGAGGCTAGGCTGCACAAACTAGACATGGTACCTCCAAGTCCAAGTGTAGCGGCAGTTTTCATGAGGCTCTGAGGTGGCTTGGCTACTCCCCCCCCCCACCCGCAACAAGAACAGGGTAGGGGTGCTCAGGCTGATGAAGTGGGTGAAGGTACTCAGGACTCACCTGCTGCTCCCATTCTGGCTCTGAGGGAGGTTGTTGGAGATGATGAAGAAGGGGGATCAGTTGTTGTGGCTGAGTCAAACCAAATTCCTAGCTCATATGCAATGTTGATGAAGGCTGGCACTAACATAGTCTCTGGAAGGGTGTCTAACGGAAAGGATAAGTCGAATATATGCCATGAGTGGGATCAGATTTCACTGGGGGATCACAGGACACTGGACTCCAGGAAAAACATCAACCTGAGGGGAACTCTTTCTTGTATCTCCCTCAACAACCGGTTTGGGAGCTTGAGCAATGAGGGTGATTCTGAGGGACACTCCAAGGGATCTTATGAGACTTAGTCTGGGAGTGGTGGTTGATTTTCTGAGAACAATGGATTGGGAGGGGAGGGAAAAGTCCTGCATAAAGAAATATGGAAGAAAAGGAACAAATATAATAGGGACCCACAGTGCTACATTGCTTCTAGGAAGCTGAAACCGAAGGGGTGCAAAGACTAATCTTTTCTACCTAGACCGATGGAGACTTGGTCGGCTAAAATAGAGGGGAAACTGAAGGAGCTCGAGTCCCAATCTGTGGGGATAGTGGATGGCCAGCCAGTTTTGGTCACCGAGTCACATGAGAATGACCCCTCTCAGGAAGGATATCATCATGAGGAGGGGATCTTACATACATAGGAGGTGATAACAATGGTGAATGAGGATGCGTCTCTGGGTATGCAGAGGGAGGTAGTAACCGGGCCAACTGACAAGATAGGTGTTGTGGAAGAGGTTGTGCAAGTGAGTGAATTGGCTTCACTTGTCAAGGTGGGAGTGAAAGGGATGTGTGGGGAGCAGGAAGGGGAGTCTGTGATCAGGGAAGATCCATGGAAGTTTCTAGTGCATTCAGAGGAGGGGATGCCTGAGAAGGTTGTAGACATCCATGTTTCTTCTGAGACTATGGAACGAATAAATGAAAACCGATGCAAGTTGACATGAACAAGGGAAAAAGTGAGTGGATTGACAAACAACACCAAATCCTAGTCAGATGTTTCAACAACAATAAAATAGATGAGGAGGAGTTCTTGCAAGCGTAGGGGAAGTTGGCATCCCATTTCGAAGGAATCATCATAGATATCCCTATAAAATAGGTATAATCTCTTTTCCAAAAATAGTTTAAGGATAGTAGGTGTACTGGTTTTATGGTGGTCTTTAATAATTTTGTAATGTGCTATAGTGTTTGATGGCAAGGGTGTACTTGTTGGATTCTCAAGTTCTCCATAAGAGTGTTCTTATTTATAATAAAAATATATTTGGTGTCATACATCAAATAATAAATGTTTAACCATGAGTTCAAAACTCAATTTTGGGGATACCACTAAGGGATGGATTCAAGATGATAGAGTTTTTCCACATTTTAGATATTAGAATGTTGTTCCTCTAACCTTTTAGAAGTTTCATCTATATGAATAACACAATTCTAGATGGGATATTCATACTAGAATACAAAAGATGTATAAATCTCGAGGAGAATATTTTTGGTGAACTAGCATGAAGAAGAATGTAGAAGTGTTTATCTCAAGATGACTCGCTTATAATCTAGTCATGGGAGGGAACCAAATAATAGTTGGTATGTCGCACTATTTTCTGATTTCCATGTGGATATGGGAGTAAATAACTATGTATTTTGGTCATAGGTCTTCCAAGAATGGTTTGGAAATGAATTTCCTTATGGGGGATTTTGGATCAACTCACAATGTTGGCTCACTTAACTTTATTCATTAATATAATACAGTGGATGAACTATCAAAAATCTACATTCTAGAAGTTCTAAATATGCATAGAGTTTCAGTGTTGATTGTATCTGACTGAGACCCAAGGTAAACATATCACTTTTTGAAATCCTTTCAGTAATCCCTTAGAACCTAGTTGAACATCATCACACCTTATCTTCCTCAAATAGACGTACAATCCAAATGACCCAAAAAAACCTTATAAAACATTCCTAGTGTTTTCAAGATGGATTTTGGAGGTTCATGGGATGAGAATACACCGTTAGAGGAATTCTCATACAAAAAATAGTTATCAATCCTTTTTAAAAATGGATCCATTTTAAAAATTGTATGGTTTTCTTTATTTTTCTCAACGTTGTTTGGTGGAAATAGGTAAGAGATAAATTATCAAAAATTTACTTGTACATGAGTCAATAAAGATGATTTAAGTGATCATAAAGATAATGGTTATGGAAAAAAGTCAACATAAATCATATTCGGATCATCATTGGTGATTGTTATCATTTTCTATAAATGATCATGTTTACTTGAGAATCTCTCCAAGGTTAGGGAATTGTTGATTTGGTAAAAAATTCTAGTTATCTCCATGGTAAGTTTTCCCTTTAGAGATAATTAAATGAGTTTGAGATTTGTCTTATCAATTGGATTTATCACCAAGGTCCAGTTGTTTGAATAATGTATTTCATGTATAGAAATTGAAGAAGTACCATCCCCATCCCGTCCATGTGATTTTATGGGATTATATTGATATTGAACCATATTTTAGGTTTATTCATGTGGAGATACATATTATGGATAGGAAAGAGCAGTTTATTCATGAGTGAAGCATCAATTTACTATAATTTTTATGGATGTTTTGTAAAATTAGGGAAGAGATGTGGGAATATGAAATGGAAAAGCCAGATCAGTGCCTCAAAATATTCATATATATTATGGTCTTCCACTTTCCTAGAAAAAAATTTCCAATAGTGGGGAGGATGTAACTCCACCACATTCTGGTAATTTACCATTATATTGTGTATTTTCAAGTTTTACGATGCTTTGGTAAATTCATAGGTGTTTCAAAAACTTTTTAAAATATTTTGGAATTGTTTCAAGATGATAAAGGTTAGTAGATACCATGTAATATATCCAAGAATTCATGTAAGGTGATGATGAGGGCCATAGAGAAGGCACAAAGTATAGTAGGGTTTTTCAAACCATGTGTATTCTAGGGAGCACATGCCGGATGAGATGGTAGAAGTAACATTGTTGATTCATAGTTTATTAGACCGTGTGATCCATCTATGTGGGGGATTGACCATAATATAATTTTATCACACTATTGGCGCAAAATATAAAAAACTATGTGTCACGACCCGACCCTACCCAGGCTTGAGCCACAACTACCCCAAGCCCGCCTCCATAGGCAGGGGATGGCGACAAGCGTCGAAGGCTAAACAACTCGGGGATGCCTTTTCCTAAGTACATGTACACACATAGACATCCCACTCAATGCAATAGTGCAGAGTAAAAGAGAATGTAAAGTACCAACTGCTATATACAACCACAAAGGTGCATCGACCTCTAAACATTACAATGCAAGTGCTGAAATTAAATTGAAATGAAAAGGGAAAAACACGTTCCCAATCGGAAAAGTGCCACAACCCGGAACAGGTAAACAAAAGTAAACAGCTGGGAGAGTCCCACACCTAGAACCTGACTATGACCACCGTACGTGGTCCAAGCTCCCGAACTCCTAAGCTCTGTTGAAGTCATGACCAGCCTCTCTATCGCCTGAAAGGGCACACCAAATGCAGGAAAAGCCCAAGAAGGGGTGAGTAAAAAAATACTCAGTAGGATGCCTCGAAGGCTCGAGGTAGTAACAAAGGAGGTACTGAAGGGGTTAGCAGTAGATCGAATAGGGAAAATTAAAGGAGTACAACCGAGAGTGCAGTAAAGAGTACAACTCAACCCAAAAAGAGGAAAGAAGTAGACTCGTCCAAACACAAGGAGATAGAAGCGGTGAAAAGATGAACATATCATCGAGTCTTCAATACCTATAATAGGATAGCAGACTCATCCAACCATGAGAAGCTAAACACATAAAGAAGGTGTCATACCCAGTGCATCTTCACCTCTCTTGGAAGGAGAGTAAAAAAAACCCAAGGATAGGGTACTAGAACAAGGTATACACATATCCATATGATCAATCAAGAATCATGAACAAGGTCTTAAGGGGATCTACATCCTGTAGCTCACCCCAAGAAAGTTATTAGCCAACAGTCCAAGAAGTAAACACCATCGATGCCCAGTATCCTTATGTCTGGCCTGAACTACACGTCAAGGGGCTCAATTTACTGCACCTTGATACTATCCTCTTTGTGCGGCACTGACTCTCCCTCACGGTTTTAGGTCGCGTCTCAAGGATGCGTCTTGGTGGGGAAAGTGCCCCTCCTAGTTGAGAGTTCTGGGGAAAGTCAAACCACACCTCGTCACTATCACACAGTCGAGATGTCTGCTCAAAGTCAAAGTTGTCAAATCAGTGACCCATACAAGCAAGCGTCCCACTTCGGTAGTCATGGAGAGAAGCCACAGACTATCATAGTAGAAAGCACTGAGTTCGGAAGAAGTCGTTGGGTTACGCACTGCCCAACACCACTAGAGGGTAAACCCTAAGAGGTCGTCAGGTGACCCACTACCCAGTCTCTGCTAGAGGGTAGACCCTAAGAGGTTGATAGGAAACCCAATGCCTAGTATCTACTAGAAGGTAGACCAGGAAGAGGTCGACGGGTGACCCACTGCCCAGTATCTGCTTGAGGGTAGACCCTAAGAGGTCAACCGGAGACCCACTACCCAGCCCTGCTAGAGGGTAGACCTGGAAGCCGTCAACAGGCAACCCACTACCCAGTCTCTACTAGAGGGTATACCTGGAAGAAGTTGACAGGCGACCCACTGCCCAGTCTCTGCTAGAGGGTAGACTTGGAAGAAGTCGATAGAAGACTCACTGCCCAGTCTCTTCAGGAGGTTAGACTTTGAAGAAGTGGACATGAGACCCACTTCCTAGTCTCTGCTGGAGGGTAAACCCAAAGAAGTCGATGAGCAATCCACTGCCCAGTCTCTGCTAGAGGGTAAACTCAAAATTGCTATGGACATCACTACTAGAAACAACCTCTTGATTAGAGGATCGATGCCCACGTAATGTATTGGTCACACCAGAATCCACAATAACTCAACTGGTCTAAACCATCATGAATAGAAGGACCTTCTGCATCAAGAGATGTCAAAGGTACGTAAAGCAGGACACGACATGTACAAGGGCCCCAAAAATTTATGGTCCTACACCATCTCCGAACCAAGCACAAAAATGTCCTTGGGTACAAACCACAACATGTACCTCCAGAAATTCCCGTATACTCCCAAAGTATACCACATTTCCAGCCCAAAGGCTATCGTGCCCACGACAGCCAATGTCAGTGCGAAGGGTGAAATCGTAATTTCACCAACCTGCTTCCTCCACGACCCTAGAATGGACAACCACATCTATTTAAACATCTACTTCACTCACACAGGAGTGAACGTGATCATACGCCATGGGGTTGCTTCCAAACATTGCAAGAAGAACCGCCACCGGAGCACCTATCATGATTCCTTGTTTAATAAGATCACGTAAGCGGCTATGCTCACATGAACTGATTACCCCATTTTAATCCTTGTGGAAAAACATTCGGGATAGACTTCTTACTCACCTCAAACAGATATCTGACAGAAACGTCGCCAACACGGCTTTACACCCGAACAATGTCCCATGATCCCGAGTCTCAGCCCCGAAAACAGTCGGGTGCATCACACCATTGTGATCCCCTCAGGAAGACATTTCAATTTGACTGCTCACTTGAGTGGAACGAATATCCAGAGAAAATGATGCATCTCGCCTAACCGCACCCGAGTGGTGCTACGTGGGACCCGCATTTTGGTCTCGAAGCGCAACGAACGGATCACACCATTGTGATCCTCTCAAGAAAGTACAAAAGATTGACTAAACACTTTTCCAAAACGGACACCCGGTGAAGAAGTTGGAATTCACCGTCAATGCCTAAAACGACCCTCATGGGGCCCGCACCACCGTGCCAAATTATAGCGGGAATATTATTCCATTGCAATGCCCTCAGAAAAAAACTCAGAATTGACTGCTTGCACGCCCAGAATGGGCGTCCGATGAAAAAGTTTCTAAACGCTGCTCGCAGCTTAAAAGACGGGCCCTGGGGACCACGTCTCAACTCTGGTTTCAAAGACTTAAAACCCATTGGAAAACTTTGCCTCGATGTTAGGGTCTCAATGCCTCTGATTGTGACCAAATCAGATTCCAGACGTGCTCACGCCATCCGAAACAAAATCTCGATAGTGCGCTAAATAGTATTTAGCGGACGTTTTGCGTACCCAAGACCCTGTTTAGGAAATAAAAAAAATTCCTAAGACCATCTCAAAAACTCAGTCTCGATTCAAGGATTTCACGGCTGCAGACGGTGCCCAAATAGGACACACTTCAGATGATTTATTATTTATAAATCAATTTCATAATAATAATAATAATATTATTATTATTATTATAAATTTTTTATTTATTTTATTTTATTTTTACCCCTTTTTTTCTACTTGCGCCCCAATTTTTTTTATCATTTAGTTTGTTTGATTTTTTTTAAACTAGACCGGCCAACTGGCCAGTCTCCAAGGTGTCACCCAGCATGACTCGCACATCGTGGGTCCTTATCTCCCAACAGACCGGCCGCTTGGCCGGTCTTCCTCATCATGCCAGTAGGACTCGCAATGCGCGGGTCCGGGCTTCCTCTACACGCCCGAGGCCCTGCCTCAGGCTTCTCCGCCGAGCGCAATAGGCCGATGCCCCTTTCAGCACACCACCGCCAGACATCGGCGGCTCCGCCTCCCGTAACACCTCCGTGATACGCTCCGGCTGCACTTCCCTTCGCCGCTCCTCTGCTCACTTCTCCACCGCAGCGGCAGCCCCAACCTCCTGCTGCTTCACCTGACCCCCGGTGCCGCCACCTCTTCTGAACCACCTCGCCATAGAAACCTGACCACCACCTCTCCACCGGCCGCTCGCCCAGCCGAGCTGCCGACCACCTCCGCTGCCTCCGAAGACCCCTCTCCTCTGGGAAAACCTGCTCTGGTGACACCTTTGACAAGCCATTGCGCTCAATCCGAAGATCCGACTGTGAAACCACGGCTTGCCGCGAGTTCCTGGCGATGTGAAGATGAGTGCCCTGTCATCTGATCGGCGATCCAATGGTCTAATTGGTGCCCGAGAATATTAAACGACATATGCGAAGAATTAAAAACGCAAATGTAACAATGGACTTCCCCTAATGGATTGATGGCCTTGTTCGTGTGGCCATCAATGATGATAAAGGAAATGAAGAAACTAAGGATTTTCGAAGGATTTTCAAATTAAATTTCGAATTGAAACTTAAAACAAGATAAATCCTACCTCAGATTGATCTGCTCATTTCTGCTGACATGCTGGATCCGCTCCTGTTGCGATCTGTCGGTGACTCGTCATCGATCTACCGAAGGTTGGAGAGAGAGAGAGAGAGATTCAAAGAGGTAGGAGAGAGGGGTAGTTAGAATGAGAATGAATTCTCTACCCCGACCTATATTTATAAACATAAAAAAACACGTGCCAAAGGGTGCAGGATCCTGACAACCAGCACCTCCATGTTTTATGACGCGCCAAGGTAAAACACCACATTCTGAACTCAACGGTGGTCTCAAGTTTCCGATCCGAGTTTCTGTTCAAGAGTTACTTGAGTTAATACATTAAACGAATAAATTAATAAATTAATTTATCCATTTAATGTTCCATTAATGGGTGAGGGGTCCAAATGTCCTGCGATGACATATTTTATGTCATTCCTATGGTAAACACCCCATTTCTGACCCATTCATACCCTCAGATTTCTGATCTGAAACACCGTTTAGGATTTATCCCATTTATTTGGAATTCCCAGTGTGAACACAATGAAAATTTAATTACGGCCACACCGGGTCTCAGAACCGCACGCCGTCTGAAGGCGCTGCTCTTGAATAACATCAAGAAAATTTCAAGGTCTTTTATAAAAAAAATTGGGTTCTTACATCAATCCCTCCTTCTAGATTTTAGTCCCCAAAAAGAAAAAATAGGGGACAATAAAGGGTACTAATCCTACACCTGGATCTCCCGTACCCAGAAGAACTCTTGCACAGTCCCGCATCACCGCACAAGAACCATGGATTGATCTGTTCACGTGAGCTATTCCCTCGCCGATGATGTGCATAGGGGCATGTACACTTCTTATCAAGTGAGTTACATGGGAGACGCTATGCACCCAAAACAGCCTTTGGATTTAGGGCAAGGTAGTTGGAAACCTCTCCATCCCTTCGCACGGTCTCAAACGGCCCGAAGGCCCTCGGGGGTAGCGCACCTCCCCGGCCGAACCCCTACATCGCACTCCGTGAATGGAATCATAGATTAGACTTGGGACAAAGCCCAGTGATTCCCTCCTTCAAAACATCGATATGGTGAAACACTCAAGGGTATATGGTTACGAAATATTCCGTAGTCGATGTCCCACGACCAAGACTCTCTTACAAGCTCAGAAGGAGAAGGAGTCACTACCATCGAATAAAGAGAAAGGTTTCACACCTTCTATTAAACTAACATAGGGTTACACCGACACCCCGCGTCACCCTGGTAACAACTAAAGTAATGTGTAGGGAGAAAATAATTTCACACATAGAGTCTAACAATTCTACTGCAAAAAGTAGAAGAGATGTAGAGCATACATCTTATCGCCTCATGATCCGCAGGATCGTAGACATCCAAAGCACGCGGTTGTCTATGGTTCCAAATGTCAGCTGTTGGAGCCTGACATGGACCACCTGGTGGTGATGGGAAGACCTCGTGATTTCATCCCACCACATCCAAATTCCCCCGCTCCTCTGCTAGCACCTCCTCACTGGCCGCTACTCTGATCACGATGTTACCTATACCGCGGTGGTGCACATGCTGCCTGCCCAATATTCTCAGTGTAGCTGGTTGGGCAGTCTCGTGTAAATTGACCTCGCTCATTGCAAGCATAGCACCGAAACTCTCTGGGCTACCCTGGTGCCCTCCAGCGCCACTGTGGTTTACGACCACGACCTGAAGTCCACTAACAGAAGGGTCTCCTCGGCTGAGGCCCTGCGCTTACCACCATAGCAGTGCATGACCATGTCTCTGAAACTGATGGTGGGAATGCCATCAGTGTCGAGGTTCTTTCTGCTGATGCCTGCTAGCTGCGGCAGACATCTCGGCTCTATCATGCTTACTGCCACCATCAACTGTAAAGCGCGATAGGAATCCCTCTATCACCAGCTCCTGCTCTAGCACCCTGGCATAAGTGGGAATGCCCAAGGGTACTATGATAGCACAAATCTCTATGTGGAGACCTTTCTCAAACTTCCGTGCTCGGAAGGTTCCGTCATGGACCATGTCCGGGTAAAAGCGTGCACGGTCTGCGAACCTAGTCGCGTACTCAGTCACTTTCATCCCTCCCTACTGAAACTGTAGGAGCTCTTGGATCTGAACAAATCAAAAGCAGGAGGGGTAAAACTCCTCAAGAAACAGAATCTGAAAGTCATCCCACGAAATTGACGACTCATCGAGTAACTGAGTCACCAAACTCCACCAACACCCTGTTGCTCTATGGAAAAGGCTGGCTACCAAATCCACCCTTTGATCTATCGGTGTCTGTGCAAGCCTAAAGGGGAAAAACACTATCTCAAGAAAATCCTCTCCTGCCTGAGGGTCTAGCTCACCACTGAACCTCAGCGGTCTCTGTCGCTGGAACTCACGGAGCGCGCTCAAGCTTCGTCTGCTTTACTGGAGCTGTCTGATGCTCACCAGGTGGGGGTGATTATACCGGCCTACCTAGAGAAAGGGACTCACATGATGGGTCCTGGAATGAGGCCTCATCAGTCACAGGGTCATTGTCACGAACCAAATCTGGTATCCTGGCTGGTTGTTTTTGCGGAGACATCCAGAATGTTATCAAAGAGGGCCGCAATCAGATGAGCATATATGTATATACCAATAACAACAATGGGGAGCTAACTCAAGAAGGACAATCAAAGACCCAATACTATTTGATGCACAACCAATTATCCCTGAAACAAGTGTCTCATCATGCTGAGTCGACATGAAGGTTATCTGGGTCTTGGTGAACGGATACGTCGACCTCCACACCATCACTAGACTCCCTAGCCTAAGAGCTTCTCTTGAGACACATCGACATTGTTTCCCTTAATCCCAACTAATTTCTTTTTAGGGACATCCAAACAATGTCCCAAGAAAGGAACCACCTTTAGCACCACTTTGTCAAAACCCGACCCTACCCGGGCTCAAGCTGCAACTACCCCAAGCCCGCCTCTATAGGCTAGGGGCTGGGGACAAGCATCGAAGGCTAAAAAACATTGGGAGGACTTTTCATAAGTACCTATACACACACAGACACACACACACACAGCCCACTCAATGCAATAGTGCAGAGTAAAAGAGAAAGTAATGTACTAACTTCTATATACAACCACAAAGGTGTATTGAACTCTAAGCAGTATGAAGAAAATGCTGAAGGTAAACTGAAAATAAAAGGGCGAAACACGCGCCCCACTAGAAAAGTGCCACAACCCGACAATACGTAAACAAAATTATATAGCTGGGAGAGTCCCACACTAGGAACCCGACTACGACCACCGTAGAAGGTCCAAGCTCCCGAACTCCTAAGCTTCGTTGAAGTCACGACCAACCTGTCTATCACCTGTAAGGGCACACCAAATGCGGGAAAGTCCCAAGAAGGGTAGAGTATAAAAATACTCAGTAGGATACCCCGAAGGCTTGAGGGAGAAACAAAGGAGGTACTGAAGAGATGAGTAGTAGATCGAATAGGGAAAAGTAAAAAATTACAACCGAAAGTGCAGTAAAGAGTACATCTCAACCCAACAAGTGGAAGGAAGTAGACTCATCCAAACACAAGGATCTTGAAGCAGTGAGAAGATGTACTTCTCGTCGAGTCTTCTCTACCTATAGTATGAGAGTAGACTCATCCAACAACGAGAAGCTAGACACGGAAATCATGTGGTATACCCCGCCTGTCTTTGCCATTGGAACAAGGTATACATAAATCCATATGCTCAATAAAGAAGCCCAAAAAAGGACATAATGGGATCTCCATCATATAGTTCACCCCAAAAAAGTGAGTTTCAAACAGTCCCAGAAGTAAACACCATCGATGCCAATAATCTGTACGTCTTCCCTAAACTACAAGTCAAGGGGCTCAAATCACCGCACCTTGATACTATCTTCTTTGGGCAACATTGTCTCGCCCTCACGGTTTTTGGTTTCATCTAAAGGGCACGTCTTGGTGGGGAAAGTGCACCTTGTACTTGAGAGTTCTGGGGAAAGTCAAACCACACCTTGTCAATGTCACACAGTCGAGAGGCATGCTCAATGTCAAAGATGTCACATCAGTGACCTGTATAACCAAGGGTCCTGCTCTGGTAGTCATGGAGAAAAGCCACATACTAGCCTAGTAGAAAGAACTGAGTTTGGAAGAAGTCATCGAGTGACCCACTTCCCACCCTGTTGGAGGGAAAATCCTAAGACGTCATCGGGTGACCCACTGCCCAGTCTCTACCGGAGGGTAGACCCTAAGAGGTTGACATGTGACCCACTTCCCAGTCTCTGCTAGAGGGTAGACCTGGAAGAAGTCGACGAGTGACCCACTGCCCAATTTCTACTGGAGGGTAGACCCTAAGAGGTCGAAATGCGACCCACTGCCCAGCCTTGCTAGAGGGTAGACCTGGAAGACGTCGACATGCGACCCACTACACAGTCTCTGCATGAGGGTAGACCTGGAAGAAGTCGACATGAGACCCACTGCCCAGTCTCTTCTAGAGGGTAGACTTGGAAGTAGTCGACATGAGACCCACTGCCTAGTCTCTAATAGAGGGTAGACCTAGAAGAAGTCGACAGACGACCCACTACCTAGACTCTACTGAAGGGTAAACCCGAAGAAGTCAATGAGAAACCCACTGCTCGTTCTCTACTGGAGGGTAAAATCAGAATTACTCTGGAAATACCTACTGGAAACAACCACATGAGTAGAGG
Organism: Viscum album; assembly: GCA_963277665.1. Taxonomy (NCBI): domain Eukaryota; kingdom Viridiplantae; phylum Streptophyta; class Magnoliopsida; order Santalales; family Viscaceae; genus Viscum; species Viscum album. The sequence continues at coordinate 126,958,011 of OY728134.1, read as the reverse complement.
GTTGATGCTCGCATAATGTATTGGTCACACCAGAATCCATAATAACCCTGTTGTTCTAAACCATCGTTAATAGAAGGACTATCTGCATCCTAAGAGTTGAAAGGTATGTAAAGAAGAACACAACGCGTACAAGGGGCCGATAGGATGTGTGGCCCTATGCATTCTTCGAACCAAGTGGGCAAACATTCTTGGGTACAAACCACAACATGTACCTCTAGGCATTCCCAAATACTCCCAGAGTATACCACATTTCCAGCCCAATGGCTATCGTTCCCACGACACCCAACATCAGCAGAAAGGGTGAAAAATTAATTTCTCCAACCTGCTTCTTCCATGACCCTAGCATGGACAACCACATCTCTTTAAACATCTACTTCACTCAAACGGGTGTGAATGCGATCACACGCCAAGGGTTCGCTTCCAAACGCAGCAAAAAGAACCGCCACTGGAGCACCTTTCATGCTTCCTCGTTTAATAAGATCAAGTTAGAGGCTCCGCTCACACGAACTGATTACCCCCTTGTAATACTCATGAAAAAACACACGAGATATACTACTTAATCACCTAAAAAAGATATCCAACAGAAAATTCGCCAACACCACTTTACGCCCGAACAACGTCCCGTGATCCCTAGTCTCAGCCCCGAAAACAGTCGGGCGCATCGCACCATTGAGATCCCCTCAGGAAGACACATCAATTTGAATGCTCACTTGAGTGGACTGGATATCCAGAGAAAAAGATGAATCTTGCCTAACCGCACATGAGCGGTGCTACGTGGGACCCGCATTTCGGTCCTGAAGTGCAATGAACGAATCACACCATTGCGATCCCCTCGAGAAAGTACACAAGATTGACTAAACACTTGCCCAAAACGGACACCTGGTGAAGAAGTTGGAATTCCCCATCAATGCCCAAAACAGCCCTCATTGGGCCTGCACCACCGTGCCGAATTAAAGCGGGTGGATTACGCCATTGTGATGCCCTCAAAAAAACACTCAAAATCGATGGCTCACACGCCCCGAACGGACGTCCGATTAAAAAGTTTCTAAACACTACTCGCAGCTTAAAAATGGTCCAGGGGGCCCACATCTCAACTCTGGTTTCAATTCCTGAAAGCCCCTTGGAAAACATCGTCTCGACGCTTTGGTCTCAACGCCTCTGACTGCGCCTAAATCAGACTCCAAACACGCTTGCGCCATCCGAAACAAAATCTCTATAGTGCGCTAAATAGTATTTAGCCGACGTTTTTCATCGCCAAGCCCCCATCTCGGAAAAAAAAATTCCCGAGACCATCTCAAAAACTCAGTCTCGATTCAAGGATTTCACGACTGCAAACGGTGCCCATATTAGATGCCCTGTGGATGATTTATTATTTATAAATCATTTTAATAATAATAATAATAATAATAATAATAATATATAATTATTTTTTATTTTATTTTATTTACCACCTTTTTTTCTTACCATAGCCCTCTTTTTTATCCTTTTAATTGTTTTTTTTCAACTAGACTGGCTAACTGGCCGGTCTCCGCCACGTCGACCGGCTGTACCTGCACTTCGTGGGTCCTCATTTCGCAGCAGACTGGCCGCATGACCGGTATTCCTCAGCATGCCAAGAAGACCTGCAATGCACGTGTCCTGGCATCCTCCGCACACCCGAGGCCATGCCTCGGGCTCCTCCGCGGAGCGTGACGGGCCGACGCCCCCTGCAGCACACCACCGCAGGACACCAGCGACTCTGCCTCCCGTAGCACCGCCACGATACACCGTGATCGCACTTCCCGTCGTCACTCCTCCGCTCTCTGCTCTGCCGCAGCTGTAGCTGCAACCTCCTTCTACTTCGTCTGACCCCCGGTGCCGCCACCTCTTCTGAACCACCTCGCCGCCGAAACCTGACCACCGCCTCTCTACTAGCCTCTTCCACAGCCAAGCCGCTGACCACCTCTGCTGCCTCTGAAGACCCCTCTCCTCTGGGCGAACCCTGCTCCGGTGACACCTTTGGCGAGCCATTTCCCTCAATCAGAAGATCTGACCGCGAAACTGCGACTTTCCGTGGGTTCCTGGAAACATGAAGATGAGCACCCTTCCTTCTGACCAGCTATCCAATGGCCTAATTGGTGCCTATTAATATTGAATGGTATACGCGAAGAACGACAAACACAGATGAAACAAAGTATTTCCCCACATGGAATGATGGCCTTGTTCGTGCGGCCATCAATGATGATAAACAAAATAAAGAAACTATGGAATTTCGAAGTATTTTCAAATTAAATTTCAAATTTAAACTTAAAACGAGATAGATCCCACATTAGATTGATCTTCTCATTTCCGCTGACATGCTCGATCCGCTCCGGTTACGATCTGTCGGCGACTCGTCATCGATCTATCGAAGGCTAGTGAGAGAGAAAGAGAGAGATTCAGAGAGGGAGGAGAGGGGGGAGTTGGCTGGAGAATTAATTCTCTACCCCCTCCTCTATTTATAAAAATAAACATAACACGTGCTAAAGGGCACATGATCCTAACAACCCACGTATCCGCGTTTTAGGACATTCCTTGGTAAAACACCACATTCTGAAATCAATAGTGGTCTCAGATTTCTGATCCGAGTTTCTTTTCAAGAGTTACTTGAGTTAATCCATTAAACGAATTAATTAATTAATTAATTTATCCGTTTAGTGTTCCATTAACGGGCGAGGGGTCCAAACGTCCCGCGGAGACATATTTTATGTCATTCCTAGGGTAAACACCCCATTTCAGACCCATTCATACCCTCAGATTTCTGATCTAAAACATCGTTTAAGAGTTATCGCATTTATTTGGCATTCCTAGTGTGAATGCAATAAAAATTTAATTCCGGCCACACCGGGGCTCGGAATTGCAGGCTATCTGAAGGCGCTGCTCTGTAATAACATCAAGAAAATTCCAAGGTATTTTATAGAATAAAACAGGTTCTTACACTATGTGACACAAACCATGTGGCTACGTGGGCAATGTCCTATATCATGTTTGTGGATAGTGCATAACAAACCATGCGACCTAACCATGTGATATGAAAATAATTCCCAAAAAATATGTTTTATTTTTGATTAATATCAAATTACCCTAATTATTCTCATAATATTCCAAGGACATGATCTCATGTCCTTATATAGGCTCCCTATAAGACTTCTCTTGATCGAGATGAAACCTGTAGGTAATAAAAGTGAATCAGAGATCTAGAATCATCGATAAGTCCTTGTCCTTTTTCTATTCATCTTATACATACTACCATACTATCTCTCAAGGCATTTTATCTAGACAATCATGGATATATCTATCTAATATGACATGAATCTTGATGAGAAATTTGTGGATCTACTGATGGAACAATGTTCCGATCATTAATCTAGATGCTTTTAGTTCCATTCATCATTTTATCCATGCATTGTAGGTGGATTCTCTATCATCTCCAATCGTTATATATCATTAGGGATTAGTTTTATTACAGTTTATTAATTATATTTTATAACTTATTTCTGTGTGATTTATGGGAGGAAACTATTTGGAATACATTACAAATTTTGTAAATTGGATGGATTTTGGAAAACCATCTTTGATTATAATTTTAAAATGATAATTTTAAAATTATTGAAAGGTTATGATGCATGAATCATGTTTGATTAAATGTTTTAAAAATATGATTTATTATATATTAAGTGGATTGTAACGTGATTTACCATAATTGGGTGGGCATGTATTCTAAACGAATAACTTGGTTGGGAATTTCAACCATCAAAGTAGGACATATTATGGTCATGAAGTATCACTGCCAATATTGACACAAATATTTATTTTAGGGATGTTAGTGAGTGTTTTTGTGTGAACATGGGAATGTTTATGTCCAATTTTGAGAAAATATTGTACTGAGATTGGTTAGGGTTTTATCTCATGAGTTTTACTTATGTATTTATATAAACTAATTAACTATTTTCAACTATTTTGAAAGATATATGGTAAAGAGTTCTTTCTGAAGTGGCATGTGTTGGGATGTCTCTAGGGATTTCCTACTATGTTTTTTTTCACTGCCTACTTGGGAACTTTGGCGAGTTTATAGATGTCATATATCAAGACATAGTAAAGGGAAAGGTATCTTCTTTATCTAGGGACGCATCTTGATACCTTGTGCATGATAGGTGGTATGGGATCTTGGAGCTAGTCTAGGTTGTGCTTGGGATCATTCCACCAAGAATTCTCTTTTATAATTTCTCTTTTATGTTAGTTTTATTTTTTTATTGTATTACATATACTCTTGCATCATATATGGGGATTGGATGTTAATGTTTTATATTTTTAAGTTGTTTTATATCTAATGGAAAAATCTTCACTAATTTTTTTCTAAAGGCTTTGGAATTTATTATTTGCCTTTGGTGTCTTTGATATTTCACTAAAGGATAATGTCACTTCATCTCTTCTTAATCCAATAAGTTGGGGTAGGATGTTGTATAATAGGCTAACATCATTAACATATAGCTAGGGGTTACTTTAATACATTGGTGAAAAATATAAGAGATTGTATCCTTGAGATAAAATAATTTAATAGTCTTGGGAGACTGGATACACATATGATTCTTGTATTACATTTAAAAATATGAAATAAAAAATAAAATTTCAATGATATAATTTTTATTTCTTCAATTATATACCTGAAATCATTGATAGTTAACCTACTGGTAACATGTAGAATGGGAAAAAATTAATGTGTGATCTCAAATTCTTTGTAATGGAAAGAATATAATAGAAGTTGTTAGAGAACAAATAAAACAACAATAATATGAAATAGCTAAACAATAATAAAATATTCCATATAACTAATATCATGAAAGGGGAATATATCCGTAGATGAAATAATAATAAAAATTATAAAATGGATAATATATAACCATTTTCATTATGATATATTGTATAGTGTTTGACATCATAAACATACAATCAAGACCTCATTCCAAGACATCGTACAGATGTAGGTAAGTCATACACATAATACCCATTCTAGTTTGCATAATGAGAACAAATGATGCATCATAAAGACATAAAATATCACACCCCATCCATATATTATTAAGTCTAGTGCATTTTTCATATAAAAATAGTGAATAAACATTATGATACATAATCAAAAGAAATATCCAAATTTGAAAACTAGATTATTTAATGTTAATATTTTCACTAGACAATAAATTGAACAACATGATCATAATAAATATATAAAAATTATATTTATTGTATCATTAAATTATATCCCTAGTGAATCATATTAATATTTAAAGTATGTTGACATAGATGAAAAATACCCTTATAAAAACACTAAAAAGTGGCTTTTAAAACAAGAAGAAATGTCCCTTTTTTAAGAATATTTTAAACCATAAAAAATCATTGAATAGTAAATATTATTTTTTAAAAACCATATAAACACATAGAGTAACATCGATAATAAATAATGGAAATGATGTTTGGAAAAGTTGTTCACATAGTAAATGTTAAAAACATCTTTTTCCCACTCTTATAAAGTATAAAAAATGTTCATATATGGTAAACCATAAAAATATTCTTTTCTAAAACATTTCAAAGATATGAGAATTTACTAAAAATAAACCTAATAAATTAATAATGTATAAAAATGAATATACGTATAGTAAGATAAGACATATGGATATAATATAGAAATATTCCTCATAAAAAGGGGGAATTAAGACATATTTTCTTATAAAAAATATTTTAGTGGGTTTGAGTAAAAAAATAAATAATGGAATAAATAATTTTGAAGCATAAGAAATAACTATATTATAATACAATATATGGGTTTTATGATATCAAAATTGGATAATTTCACTAATATAAACTTAAACAAAAACAATCATGAATAACAATGATATTGTGAAATAAACCCTTACCTTGTATTTATGCATTTTTATATGTATTCAATTGTCCTTTATAATATATTTATATTTTTATTAATATATATCATTACCATATTTATATATATATATTCCTTTATAAAATTTATTCATAAATTATTATTAACCAATTCCTAATAAATCATTTTAATGATAAATTATTTTTGTGCTAATTGTTTTTTTTCTCATATGTGTTTTGATCTAGCAGTTCTGATCATTTCACCATGGTTACAGTTTGATAATATAAAAAATATTAAAAATTCTATGATTATATTATTTATACATTATATTTAATTTTAAAACAATATATTACAAATTCTAATGAAAAATAATATACATCATTTCATGGAGATGGTTGTGTGTACGTACACATGAACGACATTTTCATTTTTTAGTGGGTGAAAAGAAAATAAGGCAGATAAATGATTACTTTTAAAAAATAATAATATTATTATAAATAATAAAATTATTCACTTTATCTCTTTTTATTATCATACACGTATGTTATAAATGAAAACCTAATCACAACACTTCATGGAGGTAGTTGTCCACATGAATGCATAAACGATATTATTTGATTTCAACAGATGAAAGGGTAATGATATAGAATAAATATTACATTAATAGAGTCATAATTATTTCATAGATATCATATATATAACTCTAATCTATCATAATAACCATCCATTAAAGAAGGCGATGAAAAAATAAACGCATCCTTTCATGGAGATAAAAGTCTACACACACACATGAGTGATTTTTTATTTATCATAAGATAAGAAATGAGTTGAAAAAATGATGCATAATAAAGATATAAAAATTTACAAATATTGGAGATAATTATGTTAGTATACCATTATGGTTATGATACATTTTAAATAGCTAGTAAAAGAAATAAGTATGAAATATCTCAGTTAACAATTATACCTCTTCTCAGAAAAATGACCTTTAACTCACACCATAAGTCTTATAGGTTGAAATTTGGTGATATAGACACCTCTAGTGTATGGTGAGGATGTATGGGGGTATTTATGTAGATATTTTATAGGATAAAGTTCTCAATTTTTGTAGAAAAATGATCATATGTGGTTCCCTTTTATAAGTGGGGGGAGTTTCATGCATGTAATTATTCTATAATTTTGTATTATAAGTATCCTAACCGTGGTAAAGTGGAAGAAAAATAATTAAATTTAAATTATATAGTTGTAAGGATATAAATAACATAACCAATAATAATTAACATGATATTTTATGACCTTATCACAATGGTTAAATCTGAATTATCCCATTTTACCCCTTTACCAGGGTGACATAATTTTTACCAAGGTTACAATTTATAATGTAAAAAATTGAAATTGAACTCATTAATATATTTTAAATTAATGATTAAAGATATGAGATCAATTTTTCAATAATCAGTTAGTATAAGGGGAATAAATTTATGTTAATATATTAGTGAAAAATACTACAAAAAATAATTTTTTTTAAAATGTATTTGTAAGCCTAAAAACAATTTTATACAAAAATAAAATATAATGTTGATTTGTATAGAAATAATTATAATTTGTTTAATAAAATTGATATTATGTAAAAAAATTTAAAAAATAAAAAAACATAATGATAATTTTACATTACTTTTTAAAAAATATGAAATGAATGTTTTCCAAATAATCTACAATTTTTTAATATTCACTGAAAAATCATTTTTTTATGAAAAATCCCAAAAAAAAATACCCGATGGTAAATTAAACCTTTTTAACCTAAAATTAAAATCTATATTATCTTAATTATTTTGAAAAAAAGTGTAAATTTGATTTTTAAAAGTAAATATGAACTATTTCTATTAAAATGATAAAATAATAGAATGTAATTTTGGAAAAAGATCATGGATTTAGTGTTTAACTTATGTAGGATGATCTAATATATTGAACTATACCAATCTTAAATAAATTCATCCTGGAAATTTTTTTTATTTTTGAGTTACTTATACAAATGTGTGTAATCATTCTTCATATAATCATTAGGTTCCCCTGATGCCTCCATTAGTTTGTGATTTCTACGAAGACGTTTCCCTAGACAAGTTGTTTGAATCTATAAATATAACTCAGTAGTGAACGGAATTTATAAAATATCTTCATTATATGATAAGTTAGTTTTAAATATATTCCCTTATATGTGAGTACATGTATTGGATATGAAATATATTTCCTGAATATATAATCTTGAAAGATGTATTTTACTTTAGAGAGGTTGGTGGAATATCTTATTAGTAAAACTCAACATCAATTATCTAAAAAAAATCAAAAGGTTAAATATATACCAGTATTAACATCCAATTTTTAAAACATCTTATTAATCATTTACCTAGATACACAATTAATAAATCAATACACCCTCCTGAAATTTCATATCCTTCATTGGGTTATCGGAATAATTTTTTTCCTAATCTAATCTTCCTTATTATGATATTGAATATACCTTAAGTTCATATTTTATCCTCGATATGTTCAGGTCATACTATGTTTATTTCCCAATTTTTTTAGAATAAGTTGGAGTAAGAAATATCTTCCCATAAAATTTTTCATAGTGTTATATCTAGATTCTTTAATTAAGTATATTCTATTTTGAAAAAAATAATAGAGTTAGATAATGATCCCATATACCTTTAAATTTAAGTGAGAAAGATACCACAATGTCTTCCAATATTTGAATTTTCTTTCTAGAATACACATCTTTTTGGGTATGATTGTAAATTATCAATTGTATCCCAGTATTTAGACCATCCTAAAAACACCAATAAATTTTTTATGTGAACCAAGGTTGAAAATCATATATGATTAATAATGTGACATCATAACGTCTCACAAATTCCTTAATCTAGATTTTAGAATGTCTCTAGAGGGGTATATAATCCCTTACTATTAGGAAATGTTCATTCTTTGTAAGGTGATCATCAATAAAAAATACAACATCATTACTCTATGGATTTTTCCAAATTCTAGTGAAAATACAATTAGAATATTGTCCCATTATCATATTGGCATAGTTATATAATTTATGACTCCCTTTGGATATTATATTTCAACCTTTACTTACTTTAACACCAAGAATATGGACACATATTCCACAATTTCAATCTTCCCACCATCCGAATATAAATTTTCCATTAAAATGACTATAAATATTTATTCTTCCATTACATATTGAGAAATTTGATCTATATGAATCATCTAGCATATCTATCTTCAGTTATAGTATGGATGGAGCAAATAAGCTCATATTAAAATTAGTCACTCTATCTTTATAGACGAAGTATAAAAATTTCCCATCATTCACTTCTTTATTATTACCTTATATATGTTTATAATAATTTTGAGACTTATCTATCCTTTCCAATAATTAAGTTTAAGAATTTGATAGAAAATGAATTATAATTCACTTTCCTAAAAATTACTAGATCCAAATGTAATAAATCCTTAATTATATTAACTATTTCAAATCACATCATAGATAGAACTCCATTGTCCCTCCTTCTTAGTGCATAAACTACCTTATTTTATTTCTAAGTGTGTCAGTTTATTAATAAATTATAGTCATTCAGTAGATCTAACTATATTATTTTCCTCATGTGGAGCTCTTTATAAGATAATGAGTTCTTCACACTTTTTTGGTGTGTATATATGTCACATCATTCACTATATAGAGAGTTCCACCATATCTTCAAGTAAATTATTACAGATTCCAATTCTAGATAATGAGTTGGATAGTTTTTTTCTTGGATATTGAATTTCCTTGATTCATAAGGGACTATTCTATCACTCAACATAAGGAAACAACCTTGTCCATAATTTGACACATCACTATATATCCCTAATCCTTCCTTTATTAATGGTGAATTCACTACTAATGAATTAAAAAATATCATATTTGGATCTTGAAACCTCTATTCACGTTCCCATAACCATGTGAATTTATCACATTTACATTTTAACTTTGTTTTCAGGTTTTCCTATCAGGGATATTTGGAAAGAACTACCTATAGTAACATACTAAAACAATGGAACTAGGTATATCAATTATATACATCAATACAAGAAATTATTTGAATACCTTTTCCATTGAAGGATAAATAGAAATTTCATCCTTAAAGACAATATATATAATAAAGAAAACTTTATCGTGAAAAAATACAAAATTAATTAATTTACTGTATAATTCCTTTTCTTTGAGAGTTTTAATAATTATTCACATATAACTCTCATAATCTTCTTGGATTATAGATTATAACAAGATATCATCAATGAATCCTATTTAAAATTTTTCAATATTATAAATTAATACTTTATTTATTAGATATATTCAAATAAATGGGTCTTTATTCAATATAAAGGCCAATATTGAAAACTAATAATTTTCATTCCTCAACATAATGTCATATTTCATATATCAACCATATTCACCTTTAATTTATGATATCTAGAGTGAAGATCGATCTTTGAAAAATATTGATATCCTTTATGTTAATTAAATAAGTATCAATGCATGGAAAACATACTTCTTCCTTATAGTAATGGTATGTAACTCTCTATAATTGAAATATAACCTCATAGAAACTTCCTTATTTTTCAAAAAAAGGATATGTTCATCCCATAGTAAAACACTAGGGTATTCAAATCCCTAATCTCACTACTCCGGAGGATGTTTATTAACCTATACCAATTACTATAGTTAAATTCTATAGTGAATCATGGATGTAGGTTTTTCATTAGGTATAAGTTCAATACAAAACTGAACATCACACTCAAGTGAACGTCCTAGTTAGTATTTTGTAAATACATAAATATATTCATTTGAAATAGGTACATCCCACATTCCTAATATGTCTTCCCAATCCATAGATAGAGTACTCTATTTATATTATACTAAAATTTCATTAATATGATTAAATAGATGTGGATCAATAAATTATATAGATAATCAAGTCTCTCCCTTAAAAACAATGTATTCTATGCCCCCTTTATAAATTAAAATCATCTTATCTCGACAATAAATTCATTTATTATATGTTGAAATACAATCCATATATAGGATTATGTAAAAGTCAATAATAGGTATGAAGATAAAGTCTACAACTAGAGAATATATATATCTAAATAGATACTGGTTGATATATCCTTATTTCAAATAGAATCCCATTAGGTTTTTTAGTTGATAACCCTTTCCTCAATGTGTTAGGGGATGGTTTAATTTTCTAATAAAACATGATATATATAAAATAATGCATAGATCTAGAATCAAATAATTCATTTTATAACATTGAATTTATGATCAAAGTAGATTATATAACATCATTTTAGACCTAAATATTAAATGTAGTGATCCCATAATTTTGGAATTGATACCTTATATATTTTTGATGTAAATTCCCCTTGTTATTGGGGTATTAATTTGAGTTGTTCCCTATCTCCATAAAGAATAAACATGGGATATTAGTGGATTTTTTATTTCCCTTAAAATATCGATCCTAATTTTTTTTTCATAACTTGTAGAAAACTCACATTCCATAAAATAGGTTCCATTGTATTTCTTTCTAAAACTATAACATGTTAGAAATTTGACCCTTCTGAACATCCCTTCTTACATAAATCTTTTTTATAATGTGCATAATTTTCCACATCTTCTATTGATTTCACTTCAAAAAATAATACTTGGAGAAATATATAACTATCTTTATGGAAAATGACATTGTAACCTCGAATAACGAATTTTTTTGAGTGACTAATTCCCTTCAAAGTCATCGTTTCATGAAACAACTTGATATTTTATAATATATTAATATTAAATAAATAAATTCATTCAATATCCTATGATGCATGAATCCATGAATTATTTGAATAATTATTATATATTATAAAATAAAGTAAATTATATGGTATTTAAACAAAATTTAGTTATCAAAAATAATTTCTAATTCACTTAGGAAATATTATTGATACTAAATAACAATTCTGAGGTATTTTGTTTTTGAGAATTATTTTTTTCAAATATTTTTTATTAAAAAATTAAGTTTGAGTAATAAAATTATGAAATATTATTTTTTAAACATGTATAAAATTAGTTCATTGGTTAAAAATATGTTAGAAATGAAAATAAATGAATCTGAGGTAAAAAAAAGAAATGTTTTTTTGAAGAATGATTTTATGAACCTAATGTGATTATATCATAATAACTGAAATTGATTACTATTGATTATTTATTTTAATTAAATTTTAGGTTAATATATTTAGTAAAATATTTTATCATTCATTTAATGGTTGTTACTAGGATAAGAATTAGAATAAATTAATTTTTATTGTTAAAAATGTGTTTTTCTAAAAATAGTTTTCATTGTGTTTTAAATTCTTATTTTAAAATAAATTTCATCTATTTTTTGATGTATAATTTTATAAATTATTTTCATTAATTATAATCATAATGTATTCATTTTTAATATTTCAATTTCATTTATGGTCATTCTAAATAGTAACCTTGTCAAAAAAATTTCATCAAGGTAAGGGCATAAATGATTAATTAGGGGAGAGTTAAAAATAGAGAAAAGGCATAAAATACCTTCAAAACATAGATAAATTTGATTGTTTTAATGTATTTATATCCAAAATTTCTTATATTCTAATTTGGGTTTCCCTGGTGAAACTTTCACTTGAATGTGACTGTTATATTATAATGTTTTATGTATTGAATAAAGTACCACCCACCTCACTTATAAATATTTCCCCCCTACCATCATGTATTCACACCAACTGAGACCTCTAGTTCGGGAAGGAACCACCAAAATATCTTTCGTACTTCACTCCCCACATTTAAGTGGTGAAATCATTCCAAAAGGACCATCCAAAGGCTCATTGTGAAGAGATCCAAAGGAGGTTTCCCAAATAAGTGATAATTATCTTCACCAACCTATTTCATGTTTATTTCATCCTTAATGCCATCAAAATATTATATACAAATTTTAAACGATTAAATAATTATCATTAATATACTAATTTTTATGTTAATGGTATAAACATTTTAATCCTCCTTTATAGTCAATGAGAAATGATAATATCATCACTGTGTATGTGTGGACTACAACCTTCACAAAGAGATGAGATTAATTTTTCTTATACTCCATGAATGTATGGTTAAATTGATAGATTTACTGAATATATATTATTTTTATGATATTATTATTATTTAAAGATACATTATTATTTATCTTACTTTTATTCTATATATTGGATGATGAAAAACATTACTCATGCATATTTACGAACTGCCATCTCCCCAAATTGATGTAATCCATTTTCATAACCAGATTAGAGAAATGGTAATTAAATTTTATATCATGAATAAATATTATAATTACAAAAACGTTTATATTTTTAGATAATGAATCCGTTAACATGGGCTAATAATCATTACTTTCAAACCAAACACATGCATGTGAAACAATATCGTTAACACCCCAAATGTTGATTTTAATGGTGAATTGTTAATAATTAGGTAATTAGAAATTATAAGTTAATATTATATTGTAAAATAAGTATGAATATTGTTATATTAAAGATTTATAAATTTTTTAAATTATATACGAGATAAAAAATTCATATAGAGAAAGTTAGGAATAGAGGTAAGGGTTTTTATTTTAATCACATTTTAAGCGATATTGTTTATCCTAGAATTTTCTATAGAGGAATTATAGAATATTTATCTAATGGAAAATGTTGATTTTATTCTACTGATATTTTTTCCAGGTTTTTTAATATTTTTATTTCATTATCCTCTCTTTGGTACTAAAAATGATGAAGAAATTGTTTTTAGGATAAGTCAATCTAATTTTCTATTTAACGAGCTGACTTTTTCTTCCGTGTTTGTGTTTCATGAAATGTTTTCAATAATTTTATTTCCAATAATAAAAAATCATTTAAAATAATTTTAATTTTTTTTAATTTATTTTAACTGAAACAAAAATTAATTTTACACTGTTTTCAAAATGGAAATTTCTGATATTTTTAAAAATAATTGTGAAATGAATTTTTGTTTTAAAGATTATCGCATGAAAACATTTTCCCATCATTATAAATAATATTTTATTTGGAGATTAATTTATAATTATAAATGGTAATTTCCTAAAAAACTAATTTTTCAATAATATATGAATTATTATTTAATGTGATATCAAAATTAAATGATATTTTCTCATTTTTTCAATGAAATTTTTGAATATTATTTTAAACATATTTTCATCTATGTAAACATTCTTAGGTTTTTTTCGTGATTAACTAGGGATATGATCTAATGATAACATCCTTGTTATTTATATATAAGACTTTTAGTTATGTGATTTGAATTTTTTTTAAACTCATTTCTTTTCATAGGTTATAAAATGATAAAATAAAGAATGTTTTCATGATCACATGACACACATATATAATTTTTTTATTTTGGGAATTGTGTGACCAGAATAAAATATCCCATTAGATATTTGTAGTGAATGATATCTCATGTGATTATATGAAATTGGATAGGTATATAACCCATTATAGGGATAAAACGAGGAAGGGGAGTGAACTCTATCCATTAAGTGACTTTCTCGCTTATGTGAAAATGGTTTTGACAGTGAACACATACTACTAAAATGTGTTTATATAATTATTATTGTTCAAGAATTCATTTTTAATGTTCTTATGATTATAAAATTATCTTATTATTGATTAGTGATATATCCTCACTATTATGACTCATGTATCTTCAAATGCTAAAGGTTTATATCATGAATCAGTATTTGTGATTTATAAATTATTTTGTATGAAGTTCCTAAGTTAGGATCATGATATTATACCATTATTATCATATTATAGTTTCATATAATCATCAATTTATAGCTCAAATATTTACTCTTAATGTTCATTTGAGATCACCCATTCTTATCTTTTTATTTCCCTCTTGTTATGAAGAATGATTTTATGTAGGTTTTATAATAGAGGAATACTATAAGAGAGGAACCTAGTATGAGATGTTGAAATTATTTCATGAAATTAAATTGAGTCTACATTTATTATTCAGAGACACTAAACCTTTACAGTTTGTGGGAATTCATTACTGTTATATATATCGAATATTCTTGTAAAGTGATATAATATTTATCTTCATAGTAATCAGGTAACATCATTTTATTAAATCAAAAAATTAATAAATATTATTTATTGGAATACATATATAATCCATAGACTAATATTGAAACCTAGTAAAGTTTGTTTTATATTAAAAAATACACTAAAAGTTTCAATATATTTATCAACTTCCTATCCATATCAGATCATTGATCACATGGGATATTTTTTAAAAGAATATCTATTTAAAAGTATTCCATTATATACTCTCTATGTCCTTCAAATCATTAGTGTTCTGTATCAACAACCAAAATATATCAACATCTACTTCTTGATGATAAAATTCCATGATAACATTTTCTCCTTCACTATTTACTAAAGAAATAAATATCATCTCTATATATTTTTATCCATTACTCAATAAGTAATGGATTAGTATCCCCATTGATGATGGAGGTTGTTAGTACATGAAGTAGTCAAACATTGTTACACCATGTTGTGGATATGTAGGTTGCTCCATACATTCAATATTAGTAGTCATGACCTGAGTCAATTAGCCTAATATTATTATAATCAGATCATATCTAACACCATCCTCATTGAATTCATTAACATGATAATGAGGGAAGTCCATACATAGGCTATGGGTATTGATACAATTTAAATTTATAACTCTATGTTGCATTTCAAAATAGTGGAATATGATGGATTATCTCATTACAAAATAAATAATGAATCATAAAATATAATTCTTATGTATATGAAATAATCCAGCTGACTTTCATGAATAATATAAAGGATTATCATTATTTTTTCCTCATGTTATACTATGTTCATAGAGAATAATTTCCCATGGTTTCTATTAATATATCTCTCATTCAAATTGTAACAACCTGAATTCAGTATGCAAGATCTAGTGGTTACCAAAATCTATTAGTGAAAAATATTTAAGATCACATCCCACATGATTGAATAGATTAATAGTCAAGTGATACTAGATAAAAAAATTATTCTCACTTTACATTTTAGAATATGAAATAGAATATAAAATTCTAGTGATAACATTAATATTTATAAAGTATGTCCTTAACATCATTCATAGTTTACTACCTAGTACCTTGGGGAAAGAAAAACATAACATAGGGTGAGATTAGATGCTCAATAAGGAAATTTTTATAGTGGATGATATCATATAATAAATAAAGAAAAAAATAATAAGATAGATAAAAACAATAATAAAATATTTTATATTACTAATTTCATGAAAGGGGAATATATCCATCAATGACATAACAACATATATTATTACATGGATAATAAATAAAATTTTTTATATGGATTGAGTGCCTAATGTCAAACATCATAATCATACCATCAAGACAGTATGCTAAGAAATTATAAATAAATAGGTAAGGAACATGCCAAATGTAATGCCCTAACTACGATCACTGGGTTTACACAAAAGTTCCACATAAACTCATGCACACCTCCTTGTAGAAAAGAGGATGTCGACCATAGATAAGGTTTGACATGATTTTAGGAGACTATACACTCAGTAATTAAAGCCATAATTAGAATTTTTACAATAAACATAATCCAACCAATTTACACAATAAAATAGAATATAAATTAATTCTATTAAAGATGTAATGTAATTTTATACAATATCAAAATGACCCCAAATTTTTTAGGTTAACAGTATAAAAGTATAAATTAATATAAATAAATTAAATTGATATTGAGAACTATCTATAGTCTATCATAGTAATGCGTCTATCTCCCAAATCCAAGCTTTCAAAAAATCTTCTATATCACCCTTTCCCTTCTCCAAATCAATGCACAATGAGATTCCCATGTAGGGTGTGATTATAAACCTAGTAGAGCACTACCAGTGCATCCTTAACAAAAGGGGAAATACAAATAAATGTTTATAACATTATTTTTATGTATAATCACATAAAAAAACACAAAAAATCATATACTAAAGGATCATGCACTAAAAATGATGCAACAAACCTCAACCATACCTACTTCGGTGCTATACAAGAAGGATAGCATAAGTAGTTGACCACATGAATTATATCATGTCAAGTAACCATATCCACCTTTAAAAATAAAAAACATGTTTCACCTTTATTGAAAACCTCCATGATAACACTTATGGGAAGGTATTACACATGAATCATGTTTACCTACTCACCTAAATTAAATTCAAGACTAGAAAATCCAAACAATAAAATATATCACGTATACATGGAAATTACCTATCAGTATATCATACTGATATTTTTGTATAATTATAATGACGAATGGTGTTCCCACATGATAAAAATATCAAACTATGATATTAACTGTATTTCTCAACTCCATTTCTTATGATTCATGTCACCCACACTGCCCCTATAAGAAGTAAACTGAGTCCTTCAATGTCACCTATCTACCTGAACACTGAAATAGAGATTAAACTATATATGAAAAAGAATACCTATATGGAATAAGATAACAAGGAAAAATATATCACAACATGTAATCCCATGTGTTATGAAATATAACCCATGAAAAAATTACATAATAAAGAACATGCATCCTACAAAAAATCATGTGTCTCATAAGACACCAAATGAATTTCAAACACGGTTATCTTGTCAGCGTCTCTACACTGGGTCCATAAAAACAATAGAAACATTCGAAACAATTTCATACTAAGGACCCATATGGTAAGAAAATTCTAATATTAATGTATTTAATATATAACCGATGATTCTCCAAGGAACGACACATGTATCACATCATCATACCAATTTTGACGGGAACAAAACCCAATCCATCAACATATAATATAAAAGATTTTAATTTGTTGATGGAATCATTCAAAGGGGTAAATGTACGTAAAATTTCTAAAAGAAACTCATAATAAATTATAGATCTAGAACCATTCATGGGATAAATTTTAAATATATAGATCAGGATTTTATCCAATCAAATAACCATAAATTATCAACTAAATTGTGAAAAATCCATAAATCAAGAAAAAAATATTGGAGTTGTGATTCATTTTAAGAGAGAAATTTGATATCACAATTAGAAATAGTGAAAAAAGGAAGAAAGAACCTCTTTCCTTGATTATAGACAATCCAATTCCCCAAATCCACTAGATTCAAAGAATGGAGGGAAAGGAACCACCAAGAATGGAAACTCGATTCTCCAGTTTTGAGATCCAAAGGACTATGAGATTAAATAAGATGGTTTAGGGGGAATTATGGATAAAAATTTAAATTTCATATTAATTAATACCCCATGCATGGTTTGATCACATGGTGTAGTAAACAATGTGCCAAATGAGTGATGATTTATACATATTCTAAAAATATGAATTTTTTGACCACACAGCTTGGTAAACAGTGTAACAACCATGATTTAAACCATATAAAATACACATAGTGTTCTATACAATTTCATATAATTATATGTTACCATGTACACACCATTATTTTACCTCTTTCCCTATCCATAAAATTTACACAGTTACCTATGGATATCTGCATGGTTTCCACTAACTATGAAGTAACCACGAAAACCCATTAAGGTCTCTAAAGCTATATATAATCACTCAAATTTTACTTGAGAATTTAACCATGAAAAAAACTCAAAAATACACAAATAATGGAAGAAGGTGAGGTGTAATGTACTTAAAAAGTTCCATTATAATAAAATACCCCCCTCTAAGGACTTCTCATCCCTTATAAGTGTCTCTAGAGTTTTTTATGAAGCAACTAAGGCCATTGATCTCATTCATCAGATTACCACTTCCAAGTCTCTTCCTGGATACTTCCATGATTCCATAGGATTATGAAAAGTCGTATTTTTTTCCCTTAAAACAATTTCTCTCTATAGTCTATGATCCTCAATAGACATTCTAATAATGATGAATTAGTCTCCTGCAAACATCATCTTATACGATCACATATATAGTATTCAAAATGCAACTCTACATATGATATACATGGAACACATAATGAATACATCGATACTATAGAGAAAGATCCAAATGGTATTAAAATATCTTATAGCCCTTGTATATCTCATCTAATACAAAAAAATTTAAGAACTAAATCCTCTTTAATTCTCAATTATTGATTCCCTATTTGAGGAGTGACCCAAAAGATAACTTTTTCACCCAAAAATAACTCTAAGGTTTGCATTATATTATTTGAATATGATCATTATTTATTGAAAGTGGTGGATAACTATTTATGTACCAACTACACTCTCTTATAGGTCTCATGTACCAAAATCAACCCCATAATTGTGAACTCACTAGCCTCGTGCAAATATTTTGGTGAGTGAAATAACCAACCATAAGGAGGAATACAGGTTGTTATCTAAATCTGATACTTGATGTTGTTGATGTATACATACTCAACTAATTATAATTGATCATCTCCATATCCATCAAAATTCATAATTCATGACCACATCATATCCTCTAAATTTTTTATTGTCCAATCTGATTCTCCACCAGTTTATGGATGATAAATTGTACTAATTTTTATTTGGGAACCCAAATCATTATGTAATACCTCCTGAAAAAACAATGTGAATCAAACATCTCAATCTGATATAATTCTCAAAGGATCTCAATGTTGGTGGAAATTCATTTATAAATATAACTTCCCCAACTTATCCTCTAAAATGGTCTCTCAAATCATTAATTAATGAGACACCTTCTTCAGTCGACCAATTGTCATTAAAATGAAATAAATATTCCTTGGGGTCTTAGGTAACCCTATCTAGAAGTCCATTATCACATTTTCCCACATTTAGAGAGGCATGTAATGTGGATGGTAGAAACCCAAAGGATTTTGATGTATGGAATTTATCTGTTTTTAGGTAAGGAATCCAAAGAAAAAAATGGTGATGTATCATTTCATACCCAGCCTCCAAAACTGGCATCTAATGTCATGGTACATCTTCATCGGCCATGGATGTAAAACCAAATTCAAATCATGAGAGTCTTTAATATTCTACCCACTCAAGGAATCTTGTATAACTCATCTCAAATTAATATAAATCAAAATTTGACTATCTAAGGACCAACCTGAAAGAGATTTATCCCCTACCAAATGGTCTCACATCACAAAAAACTCCAGACCTGACTCGATGATTACTTTCAGATGATCCACTAAAAAAGATGTGATCAATAAATTTTCACATGTTAATAATCCATTATCCTCAGAATCAACCACTAGCAATTTATCCATAAAAATAATTAAAAACAATTCCTCCTATAAAGGTGTTCTCCATGATCATGGGTCTCTAGTGTATTCATACTAAGATAATCTACAACCAAATTACATCTTCCAAGATAATAAGATATCTCAAAGTCAAATGTCTACAGATACTCCACTTAACACCTCTTATCTAGATTAAGTTCCCATTAAGAGAATATTTATCATAATATCTTATGGTAAATGTCTATGATAAACCTCTCACCCAGGGTGATGTGTTGCCAATACATTAGAGTGTAGAACACAATTTCCAAGTATAAGTCATGCATCAAGAAGTTCCAATCATGGGTTTATAGCAGCTGTGAAACATTGGAAACTACCTTTTCCTACTTAATCATTGTTGTTCCCACCCCAAAATGTGGGGCATCAAAATATATTACAGATCCAAACCCAGGATCCGAAAGGATCAAAATTGGGGTTACCATTAATCTCTTATTCATCTATAAGAATCCATCTTCACACTAATCATACCACTCAAGACTTCACCCCCTTCTTGGTTAGATATATCATAAGTGATTATAAATAAGATAATTTACAAATATTGAATAAAAAATACCGTAAAAGCCCAAGGAAATTTATGAAATCAAACAAATTCCTTTTTCTTTCCAAATTTATCTCGACATCTACCATCTATGAGTCTAATGAAATACATAATTTTGAAATTACATGCCCAAGGAATCAAATATCGTGAATCCATAAGTGGAACTTCATCAATTTGGAATAAATTTGAGGTGATAAAAGTGTACTAAATTCAATATCCACATTCCCAGGTTCATATATGAAGTCATAGAATATATCAGGACATATTCTATAATATAATGACAAAGGAGTCAAAATAATGATAGAAAATTATGTTCATGAGTGAAATTAACACCAATGAAAAATTTTCAAACCCAAATTGAATTAAAATATACTCATAAAATCCTTACTAACCCATAAAATCCATCTTGGAAATATCATCATATATTACACATAGCTAGTGGTAGCCTAAATAATGATTAATCTTGGAAAACCATAATGCTTCTCATAACTAATTAAACAGACCCTGAATCCTAGATAATGGGTACCTATTCTTAACATTTACCAAATTCATCTTCTTATAGTCCACAAATAACTATTAACTAATATCATCCTTCTTTGAAAAAAATACAAGAACACCCTAAGAAGATGTGCTCGGTTGGATAAATCCATTCACCTACAAATCCTGTAACATCACCTTTAAACTATTACAGTTCCATATAATTAAGAGTATTGAATATTGGTTGTGATCCATGTGAATATGAAAACCAATTCCTCTATATAGATGAATAACTATGATGTTGTATGGGAATATATTCTGATAATAATCGACCATTAAAAATATGATAAAAGGGGTATAACTGATTTTGCTGTAAGAGAAAAGCATACTACATAGATGTGATTAATTCAAATGAACTAAGGTATAGTCCTATCCGGACTACTGTGAGACCCTAATTATTAGTAAAAAACTATATCTCTTTTAGTAATGGTGAAAGATAAACATATCTGATAGTAGTCATTATGGGCTCGATAATGGGTTAACCATCCCATTTAGTGTATCACCTCAAAACAAGTCACCTCTAAGATCATGAAGTCCCCAAAATTTCAGTGGTAAAAATAATTTATGACATCATTAGAGATGATCTAGTTTCATTACAAAAGTAAGGTAAATAATTAGCAACTTATAATATACTTAACAGGTAAATATTTTCCAACAATGTTGTGAGAAGATATGAAATAATAAGAAGTTCAGGTATCGAACAATAATGTTGATAGTATAGAGGTAATAAAGAACATACCTCTTACTATAAAAGTCCATTATCCACTAGAGTAAGGAATGAAATCAATATCATAATTATTTTCTCTCTCTGAATTATCACCTTTCCACTATGGTGCATGAGTCACCTGAGACATCAATATATATAGTGACTTGGTCTATTACCGATGAACCCTTTTTACACCCTAACTTGTCTTCCTTGAATTAGGACATCGAAGCATAGATCAAAATAAATTTAGATGTCTCGTACTTCCAATATGTATGGTTAAAATCTTAATATTATGAAAAAAAATATTCTTTGAAAACTATCCAAAGTCCATCAGGGTACCGTTTCCATATCCCAACACTATTCTCCTTAGAAACCTGCGGAAAGTCCCCTTCCCTTCTCCAGACATGGGATTAGGAAGTATAAACATTTACCGAGATATTCTTTCCTTGTGTGAGGGTAATACTATAAGGACACCACCAATTTTTCCTTAACACGAGTTCACATGTATAGAGAGTTTTATTGCATGAAGGAAAAGTAAAATTGTATAAAATCACATAACCAATCATGTACTGTGTGATCATGTGCTAACCAAGAATCCACAAACCATGACTTTACCTGTTTCAGTTCCATTCTATAAGGATACCATGATTAGTTGAACACAATAGATAGATCATTAATAGTCACTCCATCCTCCTTTAAGGAAAAATCTCATTCCACTATTAAGAAATATCTTAGCATCGCCTTTATGGGAAATCCCTACCAATAAGTCCTTGTTACCTACTGCCTATGATGGAATTCATGCTTTGTATGACTAAACAATGGACTCTCACTCATAAAAAAGGATTTACACCATTGTAATATCATAATATCACATATAAAAACTCATCAAATTGAGTATTAAATTCCCATGGGATAACAATTTCAGTCGATGCTGATAAAAATCCTACAAAAAACCGCCAGTAATGAGTAATGTCATCTATGACCCCAAATGGAGTTGGATAAGTCCATCAAGGTCACCTATAAACCTAAAAACATTAGAATATATTACACATTTTCAAACAATACCATGTAAAAGGCATATCATATGAAGGGGAAAAATATCACAATAATTATTTTAATTTTCTATGAAATAATACACAAGTAATAAATGACATAACAAAGAACACACAAATCACATATAACAATGCGTATCACAGGCCACTAAACACATTTCAAACATGCCTATCAACGAAGGTTCTCTTTAATAAGATCATTTACATAGACCAATATTCCCAAAAAATCACATACAAAGTCCAATGATGGTTTTGAATTCTTAACTTTATCATATTAGAGCCAACCCCCAATATCCTCTAAGAAACGACCCCTAGATCACATATACTAACCAATGTTCACTACAACATGTCCCAATAAATAAATATATACTCATAAGGACTATAATTCAAGGAAAGAATCATTACATGGAATGAAATCCATATCAACTTACTAAAATGAAATTTATGTCAATAACACATATATATATATTCCTGAGTAAATGATTCTGAATCTATAGATTGGGTATCTATCTAATCAAATAAACATAAAATATATATTATATTTGGATAAAATATATATATTTATACAATATACCAATGATATATAAATAATCTCAAGAGAAAAAGATGAGATATAGGATATATGTGTTGAAAGGAGGAAGAGACAACCTCATACATTTAATCTGCATGATCCAACATCTAGATCAAAGAAATAGAAAAAGGAGGGATATTAATGACCATGAATTTCCACTAGATTCCTAATGTTCTAGATCCATAGTAATTGGAGAATCAATATGTCATCGTTTAGGGTTTTGGGATAAAAAGTATAGTTTTTTGGATTAAATAATTCCTCAGGAATATCTGGTCTCCTGGTTTACTAAGCTATGTTGCAACCATGTGAGGATTTTCGTCGCTTCTAGGAACTCAAATAGATTTTCCAACTGGTTTGGTAAACCAATCACAAAAAAAACTAACTTTCTTCCTGAGAGAAACCATTTTCTTTGAACAATCACATTGTTATCTCTAACCATGTGCAAACCATGCTTTTTTTACTATATTATTCTCTATATAATCTTCATAGTTTCATGGGGAGAACCAAATAATTTACCATAATAGTGTACCAAAAAACCATTACCATTTATGTCCTCTAAAAATATAAAAAATAAATTAGGAACTACCTGAGACATCCCCCCAAAAAAATATGACTAAAAACGCTTATTGAAGGGTTAAATGTAAGGTGTAAAATACCTAAAAATTTAGGGGACATATTATTTAAAATCCAAGATAGAAAATCTTAGTAGACATATTAATGCATTAAGAATATATCTAAAATTATGTACCACTTTTCACAAATTATGTTTAATGAACACAGTATATTAGATGAGTTAATAATAAATACAACACATAATCAACATAAATAACCATATTTAAAAATTAGTATATGGAATGTTAATGTTTTCCCCAGTAAATAAATAAATAAATGATCATAATACATATATAAAAATAAGGTGAATGGTATAATTATATTATATAATTGGTTAAGAATAATAATATTTAAAGTATGACGAACTATATAAAGAATTCCTTTATAAAGTCATTAAAAAATCACTTCTAAAAACAAGGAGAAATATCCTTTTCTATTGAAAAAATTTTAAAACAAAAAATTCTCAAAATAATGTGAATGATATTTTGATTGAAAAATATATAAACTTATATAAATATCTTGATAATAAATAATGTCTATGATATATGTAAAATGTGGTCATGTGGAAAATGTTAAAAAAATATTTTTTTTTCACTTTTGTAAAAAGTATAAGATGACGTATATGGAAAAATTAAAGATATTAATTCTAAAACCATTAATATAAAGTAAATGTTAAAACAATAAACCTTAAAATCATTTATATATATATAAGAACATACTTAGAGTAAAATAAGGAATATATATATGAAAGAAAGTGATTCCCAACCAAAAAGTAAGAATATTGTTTGATATTACTATAAAATTAATTTGGGGTTTCTGTATACAAAAAAGAGATAAATCGAAAGAATACGCGAATAACCTATAAATAAAAAAATTTGAAGAACATATATGTATTTTATGAGTTAAATATGATATAATTCCGCCCAAAAAAATTAATCATCGACAATCATGAATTAGAATGAGATTGTGAAATAATATATTACCTTGGATTTACACCCAAAGAGATGCATTCCAACCTCACGTATAAATAATTTATTTTTATTATTCATATATAATATATCTATATTTATATATATCTTACCATATATAATTTATTCATCACATATTTTTATCCATTTACTCATAATTATAATTTAAAATAGAAAATATACATGTTAATTGTATTGTTTCTTATAGTTGTTTTGATTTTGTGAGCACAGTCCTTGAAATTTGGTCACAGTTTGATCATATAAATACTCTTAATAATGTTATAATTAAAAATTTTTACATACTAAAAGTTATTTTAGAACTATCTATTAAAACTATCATCAATAGTGAAAATGTCGGTTCACTAAGATGATAGATCACACGTACGCATGAGAGGCATTTTATTTTTTCAAATTGATGAAAATGAAATAAATAAGATTAAAGTTTAATTTTAAAGAGTAATAATAAAAATAATGATATAATATTTATTATTTAATTTTTTTTACCACCCATGTAAGGGGTAAATGAAAAACTGATCACATTGCTTCATGGAGATGGTAGTCAACACATATGAACATGTGAAATTATCAATTTTAAATGAATGGAAGGGTACAAAGGTAGATTTCATATTATATTTATTGAATCATAATTATTTTATAAATATTATATATAACCATTATTTTAATTATAATAACCATTCATGAAAGGTGTTGATGAAAAATGAAACAACTCGATTTTTGGAGATGGTAGTCCATATATACCCATGGGGGATGTTTTTATTTCCCATGGGATAGAAAAAGAGATGATAAATGGTGTACAATAAAAATAATAATAAAAATTATATTTTAGATTATTATGTTATCATACCATCATTGTAATGAAAGGTTTGAATGTGGTAGAAAAAGATAGAAAAATAAAACAACTTGGTTAACATTTATACCTCGTCATTTAAAAAACCTATTTTTTCATAAATCATAAGTCATAAAGGTTAGTATTTTGGAGAGAATTGAAACTATTTGAAATGGGGAAGAAATATTTGGAGGTTTTTTAATATATAATGGTTGTGATAAAGTGATCATGTGGTGTGGATAAGTGAGGTGATGAGTTCTTTTTTAAAAGTGAGGGGAGTGCACACTTATAATTACTCTTAACTTTGAAATTTTATAAGTGTCATACTCATTTCTAATTGGTAATAAAATAATTAAATTAATAGGTTAGTGTGGTAAGGGATAAACTATACTCTTCCAATATCAATTATTATTATATTTTTGACTTTATCACAATGTGATAAAGTTAATTACTTTATTTTACCGTTATAAAATGTTGAAAACATTTTTATCAAGGTTAATAAACATAATGAACAAGAAATTAAATTGAAACCAATATTAAATTTTAACCTCCTAATTAAAAATATGAAATTAATTTTTCTTCATTGGTTTTAAAAGTTTCAGAAATTAATTTTATTATTATTTTTTAGAATTCATTGAAATATTGTTTATTAGAAAAATGAATTTTTAAACATAAAATTGAATTAATACCAAAATAAAATATAATGATAATTAATTTAGAATTAATGATATTATTTTTAACCAAAGGAATATTTTTTACATTAAAATTAAATATAAACTATAATGATTTTTTATAATTGATTAATTTAATGAATATAAATAATAGTTTTACAAAAAAATTACTTTTTATCTATTAAAAATATAATTAAATATTGTTGAACAAATTCCCAAAATTAACCCTTATAAAAATCAGACCATATGAACTAAAAGTGATATTCATTTTATCTAATTAAATTTCTAAAATTTAGAAAATATAATTTTAAATATAAACATGATATATTTCTATTATAATGATCAAATCATTGGATGTGAATTTAGAAAAAGTCTTGGGATGTAGTTCTATTGGATGATCTCAGGTATTAAAAATGATCCTTATATAGAACAATTTTACTATATTCTGTTTCTTTTCCTATTTTACATAGATTTAATATTGTGGTTTTTTCTATTTATACACATTTATTTAATAGTTATGTTATAATGATCATATTTTAATAATTTATCTCATTAATTATGAATATCTATTTGGATGATATCAATATCTGTACAATCCCAGTGTACATATAAGACTAATGATCATATATTCTAAATGGCAATATGTATTCCTATATATAAACATTGATTTTTTATTAAAAATATCCATCCTATTTGTTTACTTATC
This sequence comes from Viscum album, assembly GCA_963277665.1. Taxonomy (NCBI): domain Eukaryota; kingdom Viridiplantae; phylum Streptophyta; class Magnoliopsida; order Santalales; family Viscaceae; genus Viscum; species Viscum album. The sequence continues at coordinate 126,930,427 of OY728134.1, read as the reverse complement.
CCTCAACATGTCTATTATATTTCTAATTATTATTATTTTTAATCAGTGTCATTAGGGTGATGATCTTCATGAAAACACATAAGGATAAATATTATATATTAATTTTATTAATATTCTTCTAGATTTATCGGACTTGTAATTTTCTTAATGTTGTTTCATATTGGATTCCAATAATGTATTAATGTTTATTTTTCATTATAATATTTTATCTCAAAAAAATGTATTGTGATCCATAAATTTTAATGATTTATAAAAAAAAAAATTCAACATAATATTTATTTATAGGAAAAAATAAATATTAAAATTAGGGGGTTGTTGTATCTTTAAGTGATTAGATATATGTGGGATGGTACTCCACACCATGGGTAATAAATTATTTTAGGGTCTTATTATTTCAATTCATAATTTCAAGTAATTAATTAAGTTCGCACTTTGAATAAAAAAAATGAGGTTCTTCTGTAATGTGTTCCTTGGTGTGGGTAAATTGATAGGGCCTAGAAGTCTGATTATGTGTCTTTTTTTCATTTTTTGCATCTATTTCATGAAACTGACATTTACAAGAATTCATAATGTAGGGAATGAGAGAATCCAATAAATGAAAATTACTTTTTTATAACATAAAAGTTAATTAATGATCAAAGAAAATATCAAAAATAGGAACAACGAAAATAAAGAAAAATAAAAATGCGAAAAATAGAAAAACCTATTTATGGACTATTAGTTGTATATTGGTCAAATCTAGTTTTTCAAAAAATTATTTTTTTATGAATTCATTGGGCCCCATATAATATGATATATATCATTCTATATTTTAATAAATTTCATCCACAGAAAAATAAAATCCAAAATAATGAATTTTATAATTTATATATTTTTATATAATGTTAGGATAAAAATATAAAATTTTTATATAATGTTAGGATAAAAATATAATTTTATTTAGAAAATGATCACTTATATAAATTTTCCAATATTATATTTGAGACCCCACACTTTAAAACTTTAAAAAAATTATTCATTCAAAAGTCATTAATGGGATATTATAGATGTGAAATTGTATTAATAAATTTCATATGTTATTTAATTACCTTACTCATTTTTGTGGTCACATCCATTATATATAAATAATAAAAAACAATATCGATTACTGTCTTCAATAGATCAATGTGGTTTTCATCTACATGTAGTTTTAAAAATGACTTAATTAAATTAAAATTTAGTATGTTATTATTATTTGTTTTTCTATCATCAGACTATTTTTCATATATAATTATACAATATTTTATTTGTTCATAAATATATCCTCTCATATACCACTAGAATATCATATATATAAAATTTTAGTTTTCTATATATCATCCATTAAAAAGTTTTTAAATTATTTTGTTTTTCATACCTTCATAACATGGTTGAACACTTACAATATTAAATGAAATTTATAAATAATTAACTGCACAAATTCACACAATTTTCATATCTCAATCATATAAAATAAAAAAATAAGCATAAATCTTAATCATTACGATGTGGTCTCCCCACAAATATATATATGAATTTACATACATAATATGAGTCTTTTAAAAAATATCAACGAATCACCCCAACCATAGAAAAATGGGTAAGTTTATATTATACATTACATGAATGATAAGTCCTTATTAAATCTAAAAATGATGTCATCCTACTTATCCTACACTTGGAATATTTTAAAAAGTTTATAGAGGTCTTTATTTTTTTGAAAGCACACATACTCCAGAATCTTTTTATATGATGTAAAAAAATATATTATTTACACACATTATTTAAAACAAACTAATAAAAGTAGAACATAACAAGCATTAATACCATATCATTTATCATAACAATATATTACATATCATAAAAAACAAACTCCCAAAACCCATTGATTTAATATCTTTAAATATTAGCTGCATAACCATTTTATTATATAATAATAATTCGACATGTTGCAAAAAATACATACACACAATTGTTTCCTAGTTATACTCACATATAAAATTTATATGGGAAAATGGATAAATATATGAGAGGAGTGGGTTCAAACGGTCAGTAAAGGAGAAAATATGTAATTGAGTAATAAAGTATTTGTTTATAAACATGAGAGAAAAAATGAACTTGGGAAAAATACCTAATTTAAGGATTAAGATCAATGGAATTGATTACATTTCATGATTTCATAGTCATAAAAAAAGTCATAGGAATTAAGAACAAAAAAATAATCATCTTGAAATCATAACATGTAACATGAAATTGGAATAAAAAATAATATGAAAAATTAGGATCCACTAACACATAACAAAAGAATTTAGATCAAACATAATAATATAAAATCATAACATATGGTATATTTTTCTAAAAACACTATCATGTCATTGTGGATCATGTATCACTATCTATATGACATAATAGATTAGGCATCACTACCCACATACCATAATGGATTTAAAATCAATACTCACACACCATTATAACAAAATGAGATATAATTTTTCTCTAATACATTGGAGGGATATATAATTCTAGACCCAGAAGTAAAATATTTATAAGAAACATATATGTTTTCCATATGAAATCAATCAAACATCAAATCTATGATAATCCATTTGTTATTAACATTATGTCCTGATTTATTAAATAAATATAAATATAATATAATTCGATAATATTTTGAGGCCTAGTATATTTGGATAATTATATAGATATCATGATAATGTGAAACATTGATACAATAAAATTATTTAGAACTCTATGACATGCCCTTAAATTCCATTGATATTATAATACTTCACCGGATAACCTTTGAACATATATAAGATAGGGGTGAGGTGTAAATCCCTGTAGGGAATACTAAAATCATAAAATGAAGTAAAGTAGGAAATGAGAGTGAAAAGTCATAACATGGTGTCATAAAAAGAAGAATCATAATCATGAATATCAAAGAATGATGAATTATGACAACATCAAGGCATTATAGAAACACATAAACAATATAAAACAAGACACAATAAGTATAAGTCAAGGATAACAATCATGACATTGTAAAATAGTGTCCTTGGGCTAACTGACCATGAACCATGCATGATATATCATGATATAGAAATCAATACCCATTTCATTAGAGCGATATATAATTCTTTGGGCACATATCACATTCATATTATGTACATATATTGGTGTACCACATAGATCATAAAACATAATAAAATATTTTGTGATATTTAAACCCATGATTAAAGAGTGTGGGATACAAACATGCACATACGAAATAAATGAATGATGGGTAAAACTAGGTAAATACCACTAAGTGGAAATTTTTATTGGTATTCATAATAATAAATTTTTCCATTGAAATTCATTGGATAAATTTGGCCTCATAGTGGGTATACCTAAAGTCTTGTTAAGGGGTTTAATTAGAGTGAAAGGTAGTATATAATTACATTGAAGTAATATAGAGAGTAAAGGTATGTATAAAGAACATTAAAACATGAAATATTTTAAATTCAATATCATAGTAAAACATGAATGACTTAAATAGAGAAGGAGGAGAGGATCCCTTACATTGATATGGTTTTTCTAAAAACTTGGGAGTATCTTATTAAGAGTTTGGGAATATTGGGATGAATTTTGAGAGGAATAGAGAGAGTAGCATCATACTTATGGAATTTTTAGTGACTATGAGTTGGTGGTTCGGTGTTTATTTATAGAAAATGGTAGTGGGTTTCTTCAGGAATTTCCAAACTTATTTTTTGGAATCTTAGTGATAATATAATAAAAAACACAAAAATTACCAAGGGTTATACCCATGGTTTCTACAAAAAAATTACTTGTTTCCAAAATTTTATCAGTATAAGAACCGAAATCATCAAAACAATATCATTCAGGATGTGGAGGTGAGTCATGTTGGTAAATAATTGTTTTTAAAACATTTCAATATAATATAGGTTTTGGAGGATTCATTATAGGATTGTAAAACTAATAAAATAAGTTAATTTTTTTGTTTAACGGTGAAATCTATTTTTGGACATCGAATTATTTTTATAGAATTTATTACAAAAATTTTAGTCTATTATGATGTCATAGTACATACCATATATTTATAAAGTAAGTAATCTTTACCTAAAAATTAGATTTTCGGAGAAAATTATGAAAACAACCATTGATGAATTTTAATGTTCTGATTGAAAAAATAAAACATGTTTTTCCAAAATAATTTTATAAATTTTATATTTTACACTTTTATGTCAAAATAATTGTTTATTAAAAAATACTATTTTTTATAACAAAAATAACTTTTTGACCCTTATAAAATTTTTATTGGAATTATTAAACTATATAATCATTTATATTTAAATAGACAATATTTAATAATAATATTTCATGAAAATGTCATTTATTAAAAAAATTAATAAATATATCAAAAAGGGTGTTCCAATTGAAACTATATATGTCCAAAAAGTATAATTTTAGTTTTTTCAAATGAAAATATAAATTTTATCTAAGAAATTATAAAATTACATACATATATAAAAATTAATAATGAAATTTTTTAAATATAATAATTATTTTAAAAAATAAAATATACGAATTCATACCAATAGATTTTAATATGTAACACCTTATTGCACTACTATATGCCATAAGGGTAAGGTTTGTGATAATAATACTTTATTAGGGTGGTTTGACGAACAAGGTTTAGGAGGTGATCTTGATAAAATTGAAATTATTCTATAAATGGTTTCATTTAAGATTCAGTTGATGAATCTAAACTTAGGATTGGTGAAGGGAAAATCTCAGTGATTCAATCTCCCTCAGATGCTCTAAGATATAAGCTTCATATGGAATGATTATATAGTTTGAGGTCATACCTTATTCAATCTATTTAAATTAGAAATTATTATAAACCTTAATATATAATAATCGTAAAGTGCATTGTAAGATGACGAAATTAGTAGCGATTATGCTGCATAATGGTCTGTTTTTTGTGCTAAAAAATTATAGCTATATTTTACAATGGTATAAAATAAAAAATGAAAAATAATTGTGTTACTTATATATATAAATTAATTAATAACAAATTTATTCATTCAAAAAATAATTTCATTTATAAAAGTTTGGTTCAATACAAAATATTGAATAACCCATTGAATATAAATGTGTCTATTACATTTTCATGAGGAATCATATAATAATAAATTAAGATTTGGGTTAAATGATACCCAAATATTCAATCACACAAATGAAACATAGAGAATGAAAAAATTATTTGTTATACATGAATTATAATTTCATAAATGAATGATTATTTGGATATATTAAATTAATTAGAAGATAAACTGTAAAAAGAGTTTCTATAATTATTTTGTAACATTTTCATAAAAGGAATGTTATAAATCCATTATTTTTTTCAATAGTTATCAATAATAATTTTTAATGTTTTTTAAAAGACACACTTATAATTGAACCATGGTAGTAAATAAAGGTTATGTTAATAAAATGTGGAGGGTAAGATAAAAATAATATATTATCATTAAGGAAGTATAATTAATTTTTTTTAACAATTTTAAGAAACCCATATTGTTAAATTGAATTATATTATTTACTTTTGAAATGTAGAAAATAAAAAAACATTTACATTTAAAAAGAATTAAATAATCTTTTTTCTTTAGAAGTAATATATATTTTGAAGTAAAAAAAATTAAAATTCAAATAAGAAGCCTTCCTTTATAATACTTTGTCTTTATAATATAAAAATCTATCAAAAAGGTTATTTTGGTTAAGAAATGAAATCTTTATAGAATAAAAGATAAAATACAACATGAGATATTGGATGGGAATAATATAAAAAAAGTTATAATAATATATTCAAGGAAGAATGATTATGACTCATGGAATAGAGATTCAGTCATGGAAACCCCTTATGAATATAGTAATATATGAATTCAAATCCATTGAAAGATATATCATGAAATAAAATTTTAAATCAGTAGAATAAAAATGGATTTATCATAAAATAATTTTATTGGGTTAGTATGCAGACCATACCAAAGTAGAATATATGTATAATTTTAAATATGACTAAAGGAATGGAAATTGAGATGAAGAAATCTTTTTTAGGATTCCCATTTTGTTCATATGTTCTCTTTGACTCTATATAATTAATTTAGTGGAATTTTAAATCCCTATAATGTGATTATTTTTATTTATTTAATTGTTATATTTTTTTATATTATAATATTACCCATTTATTACTTCCTCATTGTTAACATTTATAACTTATGTTAATTGTTTTGTTTTTTTCATGCTTTCATTAGTATCATAGTTCTAGTCATTTCTCTTTTATGAAATATATATGACCTAAATAATTTTCATTGATAGGATATTGATATTTTCTTGATAATTTTATAGATATCAATAATTATATCATTGATGTTTTAGTGATCGTTTATAATGAAAGGTCTTAAATTATATTTTTCGGGAATAACGAATCAATAAGAAGAATTATTTTTATTAATGTAGTTATATATTTTTATTAAAATAAATGTATTAAAACAATTGATGTTAAATTAATAATTATTTCCAAATATTATTTTTTATAAATTATTCATAGTAGAAGTGTTATAGCATAATTCATGTAGGAGATAAAAAACCCCAAAAGGATATGTTATGAGAAATTAATGAGTAAAAATATGGATTTATATTATTGCAATATAATTTTTATAGTAAAATAATGATGAAAAAACCCATAAATAGAGTAATGTTTAAAAAATAATAATATTTTAGATGATAATATTAATGAAAGTATATTAATAATAATTCATTACATTGATAGAATTCATTGATCGTTTGTGGATTTACTTTATAATGAATGATTTATGCATTATATATGTAACTCATAAGAAAAAAATGGGATAATAGTTCGTGATAGGAAATTCGGGTGGGATTAAAGTGAAAAAAAGGATTTAAATTATTTGGAGTGGTTGTATGTGAGGTATTTTTGTAGGTGAAATTAAATGATATTACTCTATAAATATGAGTTTAGTGAAGGAAAAAACATGAAATCACATGGGTAGTAGGTGATTTAGGTAATGAAATGTTGTTTGGAAAGGTATCATATAATCCCAAAACAAAAAATAACTCATATAATTTTTAATTAAAAAAAATTCATTCCATGTAAATTTACACCCTTTCACCTCTTTTTTACTTTATTTAATTAACTACAATAGTAATTATTTTTTTATCAAAAATAAAACACATACCCCTTTATAATTCTTTTTGCAATGATTCCAAATTTTGAATCAATTTATTCAAATTAAAATTCTAAATATATGAAATTTATATTTTAAATAAAAACATGTAATTTATCTGAAAACTATTTTTTATATAAATAACTTTTCAAATAAAAAATGTTGAAATTACTATTTATTATCAATTAATAATAATTATATAATTTTTAATTTAATTTATTATATATATAATACACCTCATTAATACCAATTTTTAAAAGTAAACAATTTTTTAGTAAGAAAAATATTCTCAATAGTCAATAAAAAATATTTGAAAAAATAGTTTTTTTAACATTAAATTATTTTAATTATATTTATTTAATTATTTTTATTCTAATAATTTATTTAATTATATCATTAAATTAGTGTTAAGATTATTCAATGAAAATAAAATGCAATGGTAATTAATTTGATTAAAATTTATAATTTATAAAAATGAACATATTACAAAAAAAATACATAGCTTAAAAATATCTTTTATCCCATTAACAATTATATATTTATATCATTCTATATTCTAATTACATGAACCAATAAGACTTTTTATAATACCTAATTTTTATATAAGAAATGGTGGTAGTCTCGGTGATGAATCTTCATAACTTAGATCTCATAGTGTATTTTATGAGCTTAGACTTCTCTTATATACAATTGTTCTCAATAATCAAATTTTAAAGTTCATTTTGGGCTTGGTTTTGGTAAAACCCTAGTGATTCTAACACTTTTCCATGTTCTGATAAATAGTCCAAATTAACAAATTATTCTAATACATTATTCCATTTCTTCCCCCTTTCTATATAAATTTTATATCATGGTTACATTAATTTATACTCATTAATTTAAAGCGTATTCTAATATTAGTGTTTTAATTTATTATCCAATATTATTTATTTATAATATATTTCATTAATTATATGAATATACCGAACAAAAACATAACCACAATGAATATATAATCCCAGAAACCATATAAACCTTACAGAAAATCATTTATCTCTCAGAATTTCTATCATATATAAAATAGTTTTCCACCTTTACATAGTAGTAATTGATGGTATTATTTGCATGGAATACCATGGGGATAGAGATTTTAATTTCATAGTCTATTTAGTTACTTATGGTTTTATTGTCTTATAATGTGGATAATTTTGTTTCATATTACATTCTCATCATGTATTTTTTTATATTTAATTATAATATTTTATTTTAACAACATATATCCTTTTTCATTATAATTTTATTTTACGTTTAAAATAATCTTCAAAAAAAATGATTTATTAAGAGGAACAACACTACTAAAATGTACCTCAACTTTAGTTATGACCTTTTATAATAAATGTTAAGAAATATTGTGATGGTATTTTAGTGATACCAGGAACCATAATACTTTTTACGAATGTTGATAAGGTATTTTGACTCTGATTGGTGGAAATAGAAAACTCATATGGTATGGAGAAGTGAGAAGAAGATATTCCATTTTATAAGTGAGGTGGGTGAAAATCTTGTAAAAACATGATACTATGTTTTTTAATACATATCTTACTCATGTAAAGTGGCTCAAAATTGTCATATTTTTTAATATAATAATTATGAGGTTTAAATATTATCAACCAAATATTTTTAAGAAAGTGTTTTTTGTTATGTTAATCCTTATCTATTATTTTAACCCCTCTTTTAACCATTTTATCCCTTACCGTGGTAACATGTTTTTGCAATGATATATAATAATTATGGATAAAATTAATTTGAAATTATAAATAATAGTAATTATGATAATTTAAAATATGGAATATATTTTACAATATTTAATTTCTAGTTTTGGAATAAATTAACTCTAAAATAATTTCATGAACAAAACTTTTAGTAAAATATTTTTATGTGTAAAAATGAATTTATAAATATTTTGTCCAATAGTCTTGAGTAGAGAATATTAGATTGAATTTATTGACCTATTATTAGTTAATTCATGTGTATGAACCCGGATCTTCGGTTTCAGGTACGGATCTCTTTTATGTGATTTTTAAGGAAAAATGGAGAATCTGGAAATTTCCAGAGTAAACATCGTGTACTCCTCTACCGCTCAAAGCCGTGTGCTGGCCATGTCCGGGCCACACACAAGGTGTGTAGGGGTGCTGTGGCGACCGACTGAAGCGGAGTACGGAAAAACCAAGTACACACCATGTGATTTCTTTTTATTCCATTAATCGGACCGGTGTCACACCTAATGCTCATTAACGCCTTCTTCTCTGCCTAATCCCATCTAGAGCATCGGAGGAGGATGATTCTTCTCTGAGCCACCAATCTGTCACCGGTTGTCCGAATCAAACATCGTCGATTGTAGAAGAATTACATTAGTGAGTTCTTGGTACTTCTTTGGCCTCATTTCCAGATTCATCCTCTCATGTGAGTTATCTGAGGTTGAACATTTTACAAGTTTTTGCAGATCAACTCTGTTATAGGCCGATTCAAGGGACATGGTTCAAGTATATTGATCTTCAAGGATCAAGGTAGGTGTTTTGTTTCCCTACATTGAAGTTCTTTTAGTATTGGTTGCAAAAGTGCCGGATACTCATGTATCGGGTATCCCGGGTTTAGGGTTTTGATTCTATTGTTTATTTTCCCTATATTTATTGTTATCTTACAATTAATTCATACTAATATATGCTTGGATGCATGTTTGAGGATCATCCCATGGGTGTCTTTCCCTATTTGGCTATTTATCACTGTTTGGAACCGTTTTCCTGTGAGGAAAACCCTATTGCAATTGCTAGATTACTTGTTATAACTGATTGCATGTGTTGCCTAGTATTTAAATGATTTTGACGCATGGTAGCTATTAGGAAAGTAGTTGTTGAACTTACTTAGGGCTGCTGACAGTCTATTACGCATGACTGGACTGCTCAGGGTTGTGAGAACCTGGTGTTGGAGATCAAAGAGGGAATAGATGATTAAGTGCTTCCCTAGAGGGTTTGTTGGTTTTAGTTTCATACACTGGACCTACAGTAATAGGGATTTGTGCTTCCCAAGAGTTTTCATAGATTACAAAAGCATCGAGACCAGAGGTGGAATTAGACGCAAGTGCTTCCTCAGAGAGTCTATAGCTATCATTGCAAGACCATATGGAAATTGACGTGGGAGCTTCCCAGAGAGTTTGTACCTTGTTTGATTAATGGACTATAGGGGTCTTCTAGATTGAGCCACCCAGAGAGTCAATGTGAATTTTGATTGTTGGTTGTAACGAGTCCACCAAGCCAAAGAACAAGGTTGGGTTTTGTAATGCTTGTATTTAGGTAGTCTTTTGGGATACCTACTGTGTTACTTGCCTTACCTTGGAATATAAGGCTTTTCTAGTTTTCCCTGGTTGTTTAATTAAATTAATGTGAATGGAAATTAGTAGGATTATTTACTGATGTACTCCTAGTTTATTACTGTGTTTGTTTTACTTTACTTTTGCTATATTTATCACTGACAGTAGGGCACAAATCTTGTGGTGGTTCCATACTAGGATTATTCTCACACCCTGTTTGGGTCCTACCTTACGGCCCAAACAGATTATATGGTTGCATGTGTAGATAGGGATTGTGGCCCTTCTACCTCAGGTACTTGATTGCTGGTTGGGGCTGGAGAGCATGTGACCGAGCTTTGGGTCCCAATGCTGCTAGAGTTACTGTTTACATTTAGTACCTTGGGATCAGTTGTATTTCAGCACATTGGTTTGTTTACTACTTTCCATATATACATGTACCATTCCACATCATTATTATATCAGACATTGCTTCGACTTTTAGTTTAGTTGTTGTATGCTGTTTACTACTTCTGCTATTGTTTATGTTTATTCTTCCATTTTGTACTTTACCAAATGAGGGCATAGTTTCCCCACAGACTCACCAAGGACCTCGCTGCTAGTTGGTAGCCTCTGGAATTTGGGGAAACGTGCTTGAGGTCATGTGGAAAACTAGGTACGGGGCACTAGTTATGTGGTTCCGGATTCGGGTCATTACAAAGTTATATCAGAGAAGTTTTCTTTATTTTCTATTTCCTTACTGTTTTGGGACAATAGATAGGGTTAGAAAGAAATGAGTATTTAGTACTTAACTGTTCTCGGGAGTAATTAACCCGTGTACAGGGAAAAGCTATATTACCTCGTAAATGCAATTTTATGTTTTTGAAAGTGTTACTGTTTATTATATTTCACAGTTGGGTGATACACATGTTTTGTGTTGTTACAGTTTATATGGTTGGGGTTTTATTTATTTCAACCCAATGAGTTGAGGGTGTTCCATATCACGCATTATATAGGAACTGGGTAGTAAATAACATGTCATTCATTTTACCATGCCATCTAGGGTGCATTAGAATTGCATGCTGTTGTGATAGATACTGTGATAAGTTATGCATGATGTTGTGATAGTTGATGTGATAGGCATACTTTTTATGTTGTTTACCAGTTATATGCATTGTTATGATGCCCATCTTTGATTCATGGGGAGTATGGGCCCCTACGTATAGGAATTTGGCACATAAATGCTTGTTTTTTTTCAGTGTTTCTTGTGTTCGATGCAGTTTCTGAGCTACTGCCCGGAAAAACCCAGAATACATGGCGTGTACTTTATTAATACACGCCGTGTAGTTTTTAAACCGTGTTACTCCCTATGTGAAAAGAAACACGGGGTGGTGGAGAGTCTTCGGGGACACGCCGTGTATGATAAGTACATGTCGTGTAGTGGTCAACCGTGTACCCGGTCGTGTCACAAACAACACGGGTCGGGGAAGCTCGTGTAGTACACGCCGTGTTTTGTACGAACACACCATGTAGTTTTCTTCAAGGTACCCGGCCATGTCACGAACAACATGGGTCATTGTTTTCATTTCTTATACATGCCGTGTTTGTTCAGAACACGCCGTGTAAGGGTCGACTGTGTAGCTGGCCTTGTAACCGCTACACGGGTCGCTGAAACCTATCTAGTATACGTCGTATTTTTAGTGAACATGCCATGTAGTTTAGGATTATGAGGACTGTGTAGGTTAGTCATGTAAAGATACTCGAGCAGTGGAGTAGATTTCAAGTATATGTCCTGTGTTGGGACAACACGCCATGTAGTCTGGGATGATACACGACCAATGCTAGCAGAAGTACACGCCCATGTGAATGGCTTTAACAAACACGTCGTGTAGTTTAAATACACGACGTGTAGTTGTGTTTTAAAAAATTAAGTGTTTCTCTATCCTATTCCCATTTTGTACTCTTGTATTTTCTGTCCTTGTTAATTCTAAATTTGAGGTGTTCTTTACACCTCTTAGAGCTATGGAACCAAGACGTCCTCCCGTTCCACGTCACGAACTAGGCAGTGACCGTACGCCTGATACGGCAGACCAGGGACTACCAGTAGTTCTGTCGATTATTCCGAACACGAAACCTGCAGTTATTCCAAACACTAGTGCCGACGCTCAGTTCAGAGAGGGTTTCATGAGATTCATGCAGACCTTCCAGGGAGCTCAGCATCTTACCCCGTCTATGGAAGAGTTGATGCAAGTCTTCCAGCAGCAGCATCCTCCCACTTTCAAAGGGGATGGAGGACCTCAGACTAAAGATTCATGGCTAGAAACCATTCTTTCCATCTTCAAGCATCTAGAGGCACCCCCAGAAAGAAGGGTGAAGCTTTCGACTTACATTCTGTGAGATTCTGCGAAGAGATGGTGGGATGTAGTCTCACAGTCAGGGTGCCAACGGACTATGGCTTGGGACGATTCCAGCGTACGTTTTACGAATACTTCTATCTGGCGACGCTGAGGGCCGACAGAGCTAGAGAGTTCATGAACCTATAACATGGTACTCTTTTGGTTATTTAGTATTCCCCCAGTTTCACTGATTTATAGCGTTTCACTCTTGTTCTGGGAAATGAAGAGTTGTTTTTGGAAAGGAAGATTGAGGAAGGCATCAAACCAGAGATCAGATCATAGGTGAAAATCTTCAAGTTGACTTCTATTACTTTGATAGTAAACCAGGTGCAGATCACCGAACGAAATCTGAGGGATACTAAAGCTGTTGAATAGGACGGTTCTGCATCCAAGGTGGATTCATTTCATACTGACAGCAGGAAGAACCACCGAGAGTCTACTCGAGGTGACTAGAGGAAGCGAGGTATTTCCTCTGGTATATGGGATCTTCCTCCTGGAAACCAGGTGGTTTTCTATTAGTGTGGAAAGAGTGGGAATAAGAAGCCTCAGTTCCCAAGAAACATAGTGGAGTGCCGATATTGTGGTAAGATGGGTCATCTGCATCGTTTTTGCAGGGTTCTTCTTCCATCGGCTAGTGAAGGAGGATCGATTTCTACTCCTCGTACAGAAGAAAGATTTCCAGTTCTATAGAAGACTGGGGGCTGGAGTTCTTCAGGTCGATCAGGCTAGGGTAGAGGTCGTGGACATGGTGTTCAGGCTCAGGGAGGAAAAACTCAGTGATATCAGTCTACTGCATAGGGCCACGGTACTGGCCAAACGTTTTCGGTAGAGCAGATTAATCAGGAGTAGGATCCTGGACCTTCCAGAGTTCGAGGTACGATCTTAGTAGCCTCAGTTTTATCTTCTTCACTTTTCGATACTGGATCTTCTCATAGTTTTATTTCTGTGCACATTGTGGAGATACTTAGACTTACTTTCTTTACTTCTAAGGATATGTTGGCACTAGACACTCTTTTGGGACCTAGAACTACTAGTGTGCATCAGTGCAAGGACTTCCCCCTGGAGGTTGGTGGGTGAAACTTTTTGTGGGATCTTTATTTACTTGAGATGATGGGTTATAATGTCATTCATGGAATGGACTGTCTAGTTCCTTTTTAGGGCTTTGTCGATTTTTATCACTGCAGGGTAAGTTTCATGTCACCAGGGGGTAGATATTTTCTTCACAAGGGAAAATGGGATGTCCAGGCAAGCAAAGCTGGAAGATAGCATCATGGGTTGGGCAGTGTTACAGCCCAGATTGCTAGTTTATATTTGGACGATTAGGGGACTTCTCAGATGGAATTCCCTTCGGTAGTTGATTGTTTTCAGGATTTCTTTTCGGAAGACTTTTCAGGGTTGCCTCTGAAGCATGAGGTAAACTTCTCTATTGAGATTGATCCAGGAGCAGCACCGGTATCCATACCTCCTTAAAGGATTGATACTCCTGTGTTTCAAGAGCTCAAGAAGCAGTTGGAGGAGTTGCAGGAGAAGTGTTTTATCTGACCCAGTACTTCCCCTTGGGGTTTACCCATGTTGTTTGCGAATAAGGAGGATGGTACCTAACGGATTTGTGTAGACTATTGGAAGCTGAACCAGTTGACGGTAAAGAACCGATATCCATTGACGAGGATTGATGATATTTTTGATCAGATTCAAGGATCTAGGGTGTTCTCGAAGATCGACTTGAGATCTGACTATCATCAGTTTCGGGTCAGACCATCTAATATACCTCTCATAGACTTTCGAAGCAGGTATGGTCTGTACGAGTATCTGGTTATGCCGTTCGGTCTCACGAACGCGCCGATAGTTTTTATAGCGTTGATGAATAGAGTTTTCCATCCTTGTATTCTTTTGTCGTTGTCTTTGTGGACGATATCTTGGTGTACTCTCACACTCGACATGACCGTGCTACCCATCTTGAGATCATTTTGAGTATAATGATGGAGCATTAGTTATATGTTAAGCTCTCAAAGTTCCACTTCTGGATAGATTAAATTCACTTCCTGGGTCATGTAATCTTAAAGATAGGCGTTTCAGTGGACCCAGAGAAGGTGAGAGCAGTAGTTACATGGGAGCAGCCGAAGAATGTCTTCAAGGTATAGAGTTTCTTGGGACTGGCTGGTTATTATAGGCAGTTTATATATGACTTCTCACGCTTAGCAGCACTATTGACAGGCTTGACTAAGAAGGGTGTGAAGTATGTTTGGTCATAATCTTTCGATTCCACCTTCTAGAATTTTAAGGAGAGATTGAATTCAACACCTATTCTAGTTTGGAAAGAGGCAGGAAAAAGTTATATAGATTTTTATGATGCATCTGGTATCGGGATCAGAGCAGTGCTTATGCAAGAGGATCGTGTTGTTGCATACGGATCTCGGCAGTTGAGGCCACGTGAGAAGAACTATCCTACACACAACCTGGAGTTGGTTGCGGTTCTTCATGCCTTGCGTTGTTGGAGGCACTATCTCATGGGAGAACATTTTGTGGTATATACAGACCACAAGAGCCTCAAGTATATCTTCACACAGCATTACTTAAATCTAAGACAACAGAGGTGGGTTGAGTACCTACAGTATTTCGACTTTGATCATGCTTATACGCCTGGGAATGGAAATGCTGTGGCAGACGCACTGAGCAGGAGGACTTAGTTACAGGCAGTTCAGGAGGCCATTAGTGAGTGGAAGCTTATGGATTTGTTCTCTGAGATGCATTTGGAGGTTCACGAAAGATAGGGACAAACATTTCTTTCTTCTGTAGCTGTTACCTCTACCCTTTTAGATCGAGTTCGAATAAGGAAGCTATCAGACCCGAAATGCCTAGTCCTACCAGAGGGTGTGTCAGATGGAGACCCTACTCTGGGGTGGATAGTGGGAGATGATGAGGTGCTACATTTTCATGGCTGAGTATGGGTTTCAGCAGACATACGCAAGGAGCTAATGCGGGAGTTTCATGCTTCAGCTTGGGTAGTTCATCCTGGTGTCACAAAGATGTACTGGGACTTACATCATCAGTATTAGTGGCCATGTATGAAGAAGGATGTGGCTTGTTTTGTCATACGGTTTTCCACCAATCAATAGGTGAATGCAAAGAATCAGCGACTTGTAGGGCTTTTACAGCAACTACCCATTCTTGAGTGGAAATTTAATGACGTCGCGATGGACTTCGTGGAAAGGTTACCGAGATCGCGTTGAGGGAATGATGCAGTTTGGGTTGTAGTGGAGAGGCTCTCGAAGGTTGCACACTTCTTTACAATCAAGGAGACCTTTAGTGTTGATGATCTGGGACAGTTTTACATTTGAGAGATTGTACGTTTGAAGGGAGTTCCACACTCCATTTTTTCAGACAGGGATGCACGTTTTACTTTTCACTTCTGGCAGAGGCTACAGAGGGCTTTGGGTACATAGGTACTTTTGAGTACAACATACCATCCCCAGATTGATGGACAGTCCGACCGTATGATCCAGGTGCATGAGGATATGCTCCGAGCTTTCATTATAGACTTTGGAGGTTCTTGGGAGAAGCATATACCTCTAGTGGAGATCGCCTAAAACAACAGTTTTCAAGAAACTATTCAGATGGAACCTTAAAAGGATTTTTATGGTAGGCCATGCCGATCACTATTGTGTTGGCTGGAAGTAGGAGAGGCAGCTATTCTAGGACCACATCTTGTTCAGGAGACCACATAGTAGGTGGAGTTGATTCGGAAGAGGATGGCTACTTTACAGTCTCGGCAGAAATCTTATGTTGATCAGTGGAGACGACCTTTGGAGTTCAAAGTTGGAGATCAGATTTTCTTGTGTGTTACCCCGAGGATGTTACATAAGAGGATTAGGAGACAAGGGAAACTTTCACCAAGATACGTTGGGCCGTTTGAGATTCTGGAGATAGTCGGGCTGGTTGCTTACAGGTTGCAGTTATCTCAGAGGTACCAGGCTATGCACGACGTCTTTCATGTTTCTTATCTTCGACGGTATTTCTCAGACCCGTCTCATGTTTTTCAACATGAGGAGGGTGAGCTAGAGCATTATGCATATTTCAAAGAGCATCCTATCAGGATTGTTGATCTTAGTGCAAAGGTACTCCGTGGCCAGTCTGTTCCTCTGGTTTGGGTGCTATGGCAGCATGGCCGTGTACATGACAAGACTTGGGGGAGGGAGGCCAATATGCGATCACAGTGGCCCGAGTTGTTCGAGGTTCCTTCTTATACACCATGTTAGGGAAATTCAAGAATGAATTTATTTAAGGGGGAAGTTTTTATTTACCCAGATCTTCGGTTTCATGTAAATCTCTATTTTATGGGCTTTTTAAGGAAAAATGGAGAATCTGGAAATTTTCAGAGTACACGCCCTGTAATTTACGAGTACAGGCCGTGTATTCCTCTATCGCTCGAAGCCGTGAGTTGGCCGTGTCCGGGAGACACACATGGTGTTTAGGGGTGATGTGGAGGATGCCTAAAGCAGAGTACGGAAAAACCAAGTACACGTCGTGTACTCTAAAAGTACAGGCCTTGTACTTTCTTTTTATTTCATTAATCAGACCGGGGTTGTGCCTAATGCTCATTAACATTTTCTTCTCCTCCTAATCCAGACCAGAGCATTCAAGGAGTCTGATTCTTCTCCAAGCCACCAATCCGTCATCGGTTGTCTGAATCAAACTCCGTCGATTGTAGAAGAATCGCAATAGTGAGTTCTTGGTTCTTCTTTAGCCTCATTTCCTGATTCTTCCTCTCATGTGACTTATCTGAGGTTGAAAGTTTTAGACATTTTTGCAGATATACTCGGATCGAGGCCGATTCATGGGCCAAGGTTCAAGTATATCGATCTTCGGGATCGAGGTAGGTGGTTTTTTACCCTATGTTGAAGTTCTTTGAGTTTTGGTTGCGAAAGAGCCAGATACCCATGTATCGGGTATCCAGAGTTTAGGATTTTGATCCTATTGTTTATTTTCCCTAGCTTTCTTGTTATATTATGATTAATTCATACTAATATATGATGTTTTGCATGTTTGAGGATCACCCCATGGTTGTTTTTCCGTATTTGGTTGTTTATCGCCGTTTGGCACCGTTTTCCAGTGAGGAAAACCCTATTGCAATTGCTAGATTACTTGTTATAACTGATTGCATGTGTTTCCTGCTGTTTAAATGCTTTTCATGCATGGTAACTGTTATCCAAGTAGTTTTTGAACTTACTTAGGGATACTGACAGTCAATTACGCCCAACTGGACTGCTCAGGGCTGTGAGAACCTGGTGCGGGAGATCAAAGAGGGAATAGACGATTAAGTGCTTCCCTAGAGGGTCTGTTGGTTTTAGTTTCATATGAAGGACCTACAGAAATAGGACTTTGTGCTTCCCAAGAGTGATATTAGTTTACACACGCATCGAGACCACATAAGGAATTAGATGTAAGTGCTTCCTCAGAGATTCTGTAGCTATCATTGCAAGACCATAGGGGAATTGACGTGAGAGCTTCCCCAAGTGTCTGTTTCTTGTTTGATTACTGGACTGTAGGGGTCTTCTTGTTTGAGCCACCCATAGAGTCAGTGTGAATTTTGATGGTTGGTTGTGACAAGTCTACCAAGACAAAGAACAATCTTGGGTTTTGTACAGCTTGTGTTTAGGTAGTCTTTTGGGATACCTTCTGTGTTACTTGCCTTACCTTGGAAAAGAAAGCTTTTCTAGTTTTCCCTGGTTGTTTAATTAAATGAATGTGAATGGTAATTAGTAGGATTATTTAATGGTGTACTCCTAGTTTATTACTGTGTTTGGTTTCCTTTACTTTTTCTATATTACTCACTGACAGTAGGGCACAAATCTTGTGGTGGTTTCCTTCTAGGATTATTATCACACCCTCTTTGGGTCCTACCTTTCGGCCCAAGAATATTATATGGTTGTAGGTGTAGAGAGGGATTGTGGCCCTTCTACCTCATGTAATTGATTGCTGGTTGGAGCTGGAGAGCATGAGACCAAGCTTTGGCTCGCGATGCCAGTGGAGTTTATGTTTACATTTAGTACCTTGGGTTCAGTTGTATTTCAGCACGTTGATTTGTTTACTGCTTTCCATAGATACATGTACCATTCTGCATCATTATTATATCAGACATTTCTTCGACTTTTAGTTCAGTGGTTGTATGCTGTTTACTGCTTCCGCTATGGTTTAAGTTTATTTTTCCGCTGTATACTTTACTAAATGATGGCATAGTTTCCCCACAGACTCACAAAGGCCCTCACTGCTAGTCAGTAGCCTCTGGTGTTTTGGGAAACACACTTGAGGTCATGTGGCGAACCAGGTATATGGCACCGGTAATGTGGCTCTAGATTTGGGTCATTACATCAAAGTTATTTTAAATTATAACATTTTATGACCTAACTTTTTCTTATGTGACTATTAAATAATTATTAAGATATAAAACATAAAAATGAGAAAATCCATGATCCAAATGTTTAGTTTTAAGGGACAATTAGCCTTATAAATCCCCTATACATAATAACAGTTAGACATTAGTTTAATAACTATTATTTATATTCCTAAAACCTATAATGATATATTTAATAATTATAATCTCATGAAGATATACATTAAAGAAAATAGGGAACTAAAATCCCAATAAATATAAAAATTTCATGGGAGGAATAACAGACATAAAACAATAGTATATGGGTGAGCATAATTGATATAATCATATCATAAGCATAGGTTCATCATTGTAATAATTCCAAAAAAATATTATAAAGGTATGAAATGTGTAACATTCATAATAATGAAACATTATAATGTAGTGGTCAAATCTACAAATAGTTGTGGAAAAATCTAGCATCTTGTTCATGTATAACATATCTATATAAATCGTAACACAATAATTAGGTGAAAAGATAGAATATATTTATTTCAGAATAAAAATAATGTCTGGAGATATATTACTTTAACCAATTAATTTGAGGGATTTATAATTCAAGGGCTGTGAGTCACATTATAAAGTGTCAATAATCATGCTCTCCATATGGAAATCGAATATATAAAAACCATAGTAAAAATATAAACCCATAGGAAGGAATTGGTTCAATAAGGGTTTAATAAATAATAATATAATTAATAACATTTAGGGTTACGAAATGAATAAGTGAAATCGCAATTTTTCATAAATAATCATCACTCTTAAGTTGATAGGAAACAAACCAAGATGAATAAATGTTATGTTTTGGGAATTGAAATCTTTCATTGAATTATTTATAACTAGATTAGAAAACATTCTAAAAGTATAGAAACATGTATATACCCAAAATGAATATGGAAAATATTCTTAGAAGATATTTTATAGAAATTATATGATCGTCAATACTGACAATTATGTGGAGGAGAATATAACCCAAAAAGAAAGAATTGGGTTTGAGAATACCCTTACCTTAAATCCCACTTTAATTCGTCAATTTTGTACCTCATATATAATTAAAATTGGTTTATTACGAAATGTGTCCAAAATTTTATTATATTAATTTTTCACTATTTATCAATTATAATTATTTTATTCTAAATTATCATTATCTTTGTTAAATATAATTTTTTTGATATCAGGTTTTCATTAATTATCCAATCTTGTTTCAGTTTCACTATTTTTTTGAAATCCATTTATACATAAGTAAAATTAATTTCATTAGTTTATAAAATATCTAATAAAAAATTTATATATTATATATAATTCATGCCATCCACCTATGAATGTGCTGTCAGACATAGACATGGAAATATCTTCGTAAGTAGCTAACCACCTATTGACGGGACTTTTTTAAAAGTGGAGAAATGATAATCTTATCAAGTAAATATGACACATAAATAATCATTTAAATAGTTTATCATTAATCAAATATTGTAAAAATAAAAATTTATTAATCTTAAAATATTTGAGTTAGGAAATAAAAGATAATATTTGGAAAAGAAGAGGAAAATGTGAATAAGAATTGATGAAAACATACTCTATTCCCAGTGTTTCTTCTACTCTATGACACCAAAATTATTGAATGATTACAGTTTATTGAATCTAGAAAAGACATAAAGACTAGAATTGGGTTATGTTAAGGGATTTTAGAAGTAATTTTTCTTTAGAATGTGTAATGTATGTGGATTCTCAAGGGAGGGGTGAGCAGGGTTTTCTTATACTTGAGGAGAGGTGTTTTTTATGAAAAATTATTATATCCCTGCTAAACCTTTATAGAGTGATATTTTTTACATTATGAATCATATATAAATAAAATAAAATTTAATTATAAATGTAATCATCATAATATGTTTAATTCACTATTTTATTAAAAAAGAAAGTGGAAAAAAATGAAAAATTATTATTTTATTGGAATAATTTTGACATTATACATTGGAAAATTATTTTTAACTATGGAAATTAAGTTTATTAATATTAAATTAACGATTTATCTTATTAAATTTTCTTGGTCCAAAATGAAATAATTAATTTTTTTTAATACATTATTATATCATCATTATTTCATAAAACACATAATATTTTAAAAAAATTATTTTTACAATTAATGTGAAAATTGACGTTTCTCAAAAAAAAAATCAAACAATTACCCTTGGAAATTTTCTATGTAATGATTATAAAAATTAAATTTATTTTATAGAAATTATATTCTATAATATTTAATTTTAATTTTAGTGAAATACATTAAAATATAGTTTATTAAAATTTTATTATAATATCATTGATTTTTGAGTCTTGGTATTTGGTTTATAACATTAATATACATATATTTTCAAAAATTATTAATAGTAAAAGTATCTTACATTAAATTTTATTATTTTTAGGGGAAATTACTATTACAATAGTAAGGATATTGTTCCCAATAGTCAGGTCACTCTTCTTAATGGCCAGGTTATTATTCCAACAGTCGCATTACTATTATAATGGTCAACATTACTATTAAAATAGTGAATCATCCCCTATAAATTCCAATCCATTCCATCATTTCACATTCACTACAATTCATCCCAAGGTTCTATATTTTCCTTTTCTAATATGTTAATTTGATTACTAGTATTGTATTTATTATCTACAGTGTTGTTCATGGGGGTGATGATTTTTGTATAATGGAAGGGAAAAAATTTTCATATTATAATATTCTTATTTTTTATTTTTTCCCATAGTAATGTTTGTAATTTTCACTGTTCTAGTTTATTACTAATTTAATAATATACATTAATTAAATAATGTTTTTTAGTATCTCAATATGATGTATGTTTTCAATATTATAAAGTAAAATATTACACAAATTTATTTATTGAAAAAATAACACTTATAAATTATGGGTCATTACATTTTAACCCACTTTAAAAATTTTCTCTTAGAAATTTCATCATATATTGTTGGTTAAGTATACATAATGTAACTTTTATTTCATATTTTCCTTTATTTCACATGTTACCTCTTAATATTTAGGGTTTTACCTCTACAAGTTTACATGGTCAATTGTCTTGTTGTGTAAAACTTTTTATATAAGGTAAAAAACATTCAATATATAATTCTCATAAGAGTGTTTTTTATCTTGTTTTACCACCTACGGTTTATATATATATGTGGTATCAGGTTTCTACTTCATCTGGATTGATATGAAGAACAAATCATAGATATGAGTTAGGTTTTGTGGAAGTGATATAAAATAGGTCACTGCTCTTGAGAGATCAATTATATTAAAGGTTAAAATGTACATAGGGCTATGATTTCCTTTTTTTCAATCCACATAACTATTTTCCACCGTGATATGTGATGGAAAGATTTATCTCTAACATAAAACTATATGAACCTTTCATGGAAGCCAAGACAACTCTTCTGTAAACTCTAAAATGATTTTATATGTTGTAAGATATCTTGAACGATATCTACCATCCCTTACACATCATAGTGTCCAAGTAGAATACATTCACAAAATTCATCCCAAAAATTAAGTGTTATATATTTCTTCCCAGGTAGAGAATCATAGGGAGCTATTTGAATGCATGTGTGGAAACTGTTGTTGTATGATAAATCAACTAATGAGACATGTAAATTTCATGAACTAAATTAGGTCTAACAAAAACTGGTCACCCAAGCCAATTTGGGACATGGTCCGATGGGAATCTCTGCTTCTCAGGGGATGGAAACTAGTGTCTGGAATCAAAAGATTAAAGAGATGGAACAATTTCTACCAATAATAAATTAACAACTAAATAACAGAAATGAAACTGAATAACACAATATATAAATAATATCCAAAATGAACATCTTTATACAAAGTTGAAAATACAACAACTGAAAAAAAATATCCAAACTACATTTGACTACCACACATCTCTATGTGACCACTAGGGAAACTCTCTAATACAAAAAACAACCATCACCTATGGAGATCGATACCAAGATGAACCTGCACATGATAAAAAGAAGAATAAACTAAAAGTGTGATTACTAAAACTCTATAGGCATGCCCACAGAATCTATTGCAAATGCACTTCCTTCAAAATTAAAGAAACATAATACCCAAGATAGAAATAAATTATATAATGTAATATTTTACATGCATTTTCCATTTTAATATAAATCATGGCCCATTTCCATTTTTCTATTCCAAAAGAAAGATTAATTCCCATTAGAAAAATTATCATTTTCAAGGGGAAGTGATACTTTCATTTAAAAATAGAACGAAAGAGTATAAAATAGTTTCACATTGATTTCTTTTCATGAACATTTGTACGACAAATCATCCCTTTCGAAGAAAGACACTACACATGAGAGAACTAGAATAATCACATAATAATGGAAATGTAAATAAATGTACTAGAGTAACCAAGTATCTAAATCATCCATTATAGGTAACTATGTGCTAATATACATAGAAAAACCCAAGATATTGTGGATAATCTAGAACATACAAATAAATGATACCCATCCCCAGAAGCATAACTCACATGATGAAATCAATGCACTCTAAAAACACCCAACCACCCTAAATTAATAAATACTGAGGGGAAATCAAAAAGAAATAAACCTAATATATCCACCTTCATTGGAACACCAGCTAGTGAAAAATCTAGCCAGTCAAACAATAATTCTTAGAAAATTCTATCACTATGCAAGGTTCCCAAGTCACATGTATAAAGGGGAAATCCAACGGATGTGAACCGAGCATCCAATCACACACACACATATATAAATATCAATCAAAAACATGCATCACCCTAATCCAACCCAAGGATAGAACTTTTTCCATGTAAAAAATAGATCTTAATGGAGTCTGTATCTAGGATCTCCAATTATCTTAATGGATCACAATGACTCTTTAGTGAGGAGATCCAATCTATTAAAAATGAACAAAGCATGAGAATCACCCAATAGAGGTTTTCATTAAAAAAGTTCCAAAATCGCCTTTAATAATTCTTCAAAAATTCTACATTTATCAAATATTTAATGCACCTTTCAAAAAGGGTGTAACCAAACCACATTTTGTTGAAGATTTTATGATTCTCAGACGTCTTTGGGTTGTCGGCCTCTACAAAAAGCTGCGTCAATTAGTTTATGTGTTCTGGAAACCCCCAATTTATTGATGGATCAATATATATGTAAATGGAGATCCAAAAGGGAACCTGAGTCCGGTAGGTTTTGGAGCTGTCTGCAGGGATTATCTAGGCCACTATCATGGGTGTTTCTTTGGAGGTTGCACCAGTGCCACGTCCTTAGAAGCTGAGATGATGGCAGTGATTCAGGATGTTTATTTTGTGAAAAGAAAGTGTTGGAACAACATTTGGATTGAAATTGAATCTACATCCATCATCCAAGAAATTTAGAATTGTGTGGTCCACCTTTCCTAGCCCCTTACATCTCGCTGAATGAGATTCATGGAATCTCTGTAGGAGATTAGATATATTTCCACACATGCCTACCGGGATCCGAACATAGTGGTTGATGCTCTTGCTAACAAAGTTATCAACCATAGCATTATTTGGGTTGATAATCTGCCGATTGACCTTCTTCCTCTTTATGAATGAGATTTTAATAAAATCCATTCTTTCAGACTTTTGTAGTTCCCTTCTTTGATTATTAATAAACCGTGTCTTGGTCTTTGACAAAGACATTACCTTTTAAAAACATTATCACTAGAATTCACTATTCATAGAATCATGGATGATGTGAGAACACATTCTTCGAATTCAAATTCAATTATGACAATTATGTGGTACATTAATCGACACTATTGGTTGTCTTGAGATAAATAATAAAATAATGAATAATATATTAAAAAATTACTCATCTACTCCACTATAAACCCCCACTCACCACTCTTCTCTTTACTCCTCAAAAGCCTTTTTACTTGCCTAAATTATGATCAAATATCCTCCCAATATCCTCCCCCATGTCTAGCAGCCCTTGGTCTTATAAAAAGTCCAAAACCTCTCATCTAAAGAGGCTCTCATGGAAGATAACTTCAAGAGCTAAATTACTCTTTTAATTTCTTTTATTTCAAGTTCCTTTATTTTATTTTTATCACCTCACCTCCTTTCATTAAAATGTTGTGATAAATCCATTACATTACACGTAATAGAATGATGTAATGATAAAGGAATAATTCTTCATCATGTCCACTCCCCCTTCTTGTATACTAGAAATGAAATCACCATCTGAGATATGTTAATTTATCACATTTAAGGAAAACGGGTTGTCAATTTCAATTACCATATTCAATTATGGTAATAAAGCCAATTTGATGGTTGAACTAGACTATAATATTTGCATTATAACTTTTTTATGGTTTTCGAATTCTTTTTAACACATGATATTAATTAATAAATTAAGATGAGTTTGTTGTGATCAAGAACCGCCTATTAACCTAAACAACTATCATTTATGTTTTATATAATAAATCATCCTAAATTATAATAACCCAAAAAAATTTATGAGCTTTTAATATTCATATTTTCCAATAATAACAAACAAATTCTTTTCATGACAACCATTATCATTCTACATGATTATCTGTACAAAAATATAAGTAAACTGATCTTGAAAACCAAGGAAGAAAACACTCCCAATCAATAAAATTGAGTCTCTTAACCCATCAAAAAGTCATGAATGAACCTAATATGGTTATACTAAATCAATTAAATGTATATAAGGTTTTAGAATCATAATATTTTAACCTAAATTGTTTTATTCTGGTCATTAAGATCAAGTGAGAAACACCTTCAGACTTAAGTTAGGTGTTTTCTACCCAAACCTCCATGTTCATTCAGGTTACTCTTATTCACTACTTACCTTAATTAAATTCTTATTTTTTTATATTTACTCTTCATATATTATTTTACACTGTTATATATATGTGTGTAAAAACCAGAATCATACTTTAGTTAATGGGAATTTATATATTTTAAAAGGATCTTTCAAAAATTCTTCTCTAAATACAAGCTAGATTCAACGGAATTTCTCAATTTCATACCTATTTTCAAAGGCACTATATAATCAATTATAGAAATAATTAACTATCTACAAAAAATATTTTTTTATGAAAATACTATCATAATTTAATTCTTATTTTATATGAGGATGTTTCCCAAAGAACTCTTATTTTCAAAGTAAAAGAGTATTTATCTCAAGAATTACTTGATGATATTATAAGAGTATCTTCATTTATTGATTCTTATATATTTTTGGGATTAATATTGAATGATATCATAAAACATATTTAATTGAATGGTTTATGATTTGATTGAATGTGGATGTTATATTTTAAAATTATTCACCAATTTACTCTGAATGGTTAGTGTTTATTCTTAATGTTTAGGGAACATTATTGACATTTCATATGTTAGTTTCAATATGAATGTAAATGATTTTTTATGTTTATCCTCATTCATTTGTGGAATGAATTTGACTTAGTAAGTGATTAGTGGCCCCCACTATAGAACTATAATGCATCGGTGGTTCACATGATACAAACTACAGTCTTGGCATAAGGCCTTGACAACATGATTTTGTATAGTCTCGACACGAGGCCTTGAAAATATTGTTATGATGTCCGACATTATGCATTCCCTAATTATGAAACTAGTAATTGAAATTACATTTGGTTATTTTACTTGTAGAATACCCAAGATTTTCCTTTATTATGGAATTATTTATTCATCTCTTATTCTTACTATAATTTTTTCACGTTCATTTTTAAAGGCATGTGTTTTTAGTTATTCACCACACCCAATGTTTATGTTTATTATTTATTCTGTTTTATTTCTTACCATTACTAATCACCTGAGATCACCCCTTTTTATGTTTCATTTTCCCAGGACATGAAGTGGTATACTATTAATGACATGCAGAAATAAAAATAGGAGTTGTGGATGTTCTCAAAGGAGTTTCTAATTTTTTTTCCCTTTCTTGTTGTAAGTTTGAACTTTTGTATATATATGGTTTTCCAAAACTACTAAAATTTTCATTACATAGGGATAAGACTTTCTTTAAATCATTCCAATGTAATTAAATAATGTATCGACTCCAAACAACTGGAGTCGAGTAATTAAATTTGGTATCAGAGAATGTTTAGTACAAAACATAGAAACATGATTTAGAAAACGAAGATTTTGGAACAAAACCCTAACATAGCCCGTGAGGAAAAAACGTACATGAACATCCTATAATTTTTGGTAAGGAGTAGATTATATTAATATTTCTAGAAAACAAATCATATTCTATATACTATAAGTGGATGTGGTTCTGGAATAGATTTACCTAGGAGTAACAACTCCTATAAGGAGTTTTGTGCTTGACCTAGGGTATCCTGGTAGATGACAACATGCCTTATTGCGCACTAGGTTTGAAACTCATAAGGGATATGATTAGGATAATTCACATTTTCTTTACAAGCCATTATTCAAGAATTAAATGTAAACTTTTCTTCAAAGAAACAATGTTTATGATTACAAGATTAAGTATGCATAAAATTTCAATTTATGATCAGTATTTTTCTACATTGAGATTATACATTATAATTCATAACCTACTATAGTATACACTAATATTTAGAAATGGATCCTGGTGGATGGAATGTAAATCACATGAATACACATGTCCCAAGTAGGTATTTCACTTCAATGCAAGATAATGACTTCAGCTCAAGTGATGTGACTGGTGTCGAGAAACTTATACCTATACTGGGGAAAATGACTCAGGTTATGAATAATAAACTTACCCATAAGAAGCATCTGAATCCATAACATGGGGGAGATATGTTATACTACATAATGAGACAACAACCTCTATCATTTAATGGGACTACAAACCCATTTGTAGCGGAGAAGTGGATAAGTTCATTAAAGAACATATTTCTTGCTATGGGATGTAATGAAAGAGAGAAGGTTGTCATGGTATTTTATTGACTATCCAGAGATGAAAATTTTGGTGGTTTTTAATCCAAAACATAAAGGAATAGGAAGAAATAGAATAACTTTAATGGAGGGATTTTCAAGAAATGTTGATAGAAAAATACTTCCCTCATGATGAGCAAGAAGATATAGAATGATAGTTCCTGAATCTTAGGAAAAAAGAGGATGATAATATTGAAAAGTATGAAGCTAACTTTATAGGGATAGTAAGGCATGACATAGAATATATATATAATCCAAGTAATAAGATTGATCGATTTCTTGATGGTTTAAAACCATTCCTCTGAAGGGATCTAGTCTCCCAATGTTTCTCAACATATGGAGATATAGTCTAATTTTCTATAATCAATGAGAAGGAATTATCTAAGTCTTATGACTTTAAGGGAAAGGAATTGAAAAAGGGATGCTAAAAACTCTATAAATGGAAATAAGTTAATGGGGAATAATGGAAGAGTTGCCCTTCCACCATGTGATAAATGTTGGAAGAGACACACTAGTACTTGTGTGAAGGGTTTGAGTGTTTGTTAAAAGTATGGAGAAAAAGTCCACCTATCCTGGGATTGTAAGGGGAAGAAAGAAGAAACCAATGTTCAATGCCACAATTTTAGTGATAGAGGAAACTATAAAAATAATTTTTCTAGGCATCAAAGAAATGTTCCCTAAAATAAGAAAAGGGAGAAAGGATAAGATTGTGCAACCGTAAACTGGTGATATTGAAGTCTCTAATGATGTGGTGATGGGTACTTTAATTGTTTCCTCAAAATTAACCAATGATTTATTTGATTCCAGATCATCACATTCTCCAATATCTTTTTAATTTTCCAAGAAAATCATATACTTCCAATTTTATTTAATAAGGGAGTTATCAGTCAAAACATCTAATGAAATTATCATTACAAAAATGTTGTGTTAGGAAGTTCCCATTATAGAATATAAATTATCATTATCTAATTATTTTATTATCATACCCATGATTGATGTTGACATAATCCTTGGTATGTATTATCTTTCAAACCATTATGTGAATTTTTTTTCCAAAAAGAAGGAGTTAATTATTATTGAGGATGATGTTGAATCCCTTTCCTTTGGGGAAGAAACAACACCATCTAATTCTCATCTAGATCCACCCCCAGTAGCTCTACATAATTCAATTATTGGGTGGAAGGTAATTCAATATCTATTGGTGGGGAAATTAATGTTGAAATAGAGGATTTACCTATTGTGTAAAAATATGTTGATGTGTTTCCATAAGATTTACCTGGACATCCTCGAGAGTGAGAAATTGAGTTTTCCATTGACTTAATTCCTGATTCAAGGCTCATATAAAAGATGCATAATAAAATGGACACTGTGGAATTAGTATAATTGAATTAATAACTAGATGAATTTATTGATATATGATTTATTCCCCTAGTGTTTCTCCATGGGGAGTCAATGTCCTTTTCTTTAATAATAAAGATGGATCTATGAGGTTGTACATTGACTAAAGGGAGATAATTTCTGTAACAATTAAGAACAAGTATGCCCTACCTCACATTGATGATTTATATAATCAACTTCATGGAGCCCAATATTTTTCAAAGATTTACCTTTGATCTGAATATTATCAGTTCCAAGTAAGGAGGACATTATAAAGACATCATTTTGAGCCATGTATGGGCATTACAAGTTTATAGTAATTAATTATGGACTAACTAATGCACCCTCTATTTTCATGGATCTAATGAATAGAGTTTTCAAGGAATATCATGATAACTTTTTGGTGGTATTTATTAATGATATCTTGGTATACTCAAAAATAAATTATGATATTGAAAATCACTCATGCACTATTATTAAGACTCTTAGAAGAAATGAATTATATAGAATGTTTAGAAAATGTGAATTTTGGATTCAATTGTTTTCCTTTCTTGGCCACATTAACTCTAAGGATTTCATATCTGTTGATCCTGTGAAGGAAAAGATTGTGGGTGGCCTACTCTAATAATCATAATCATGGTATATAGTTTTATTGCATTAGCAGGCTATTATGGGAATTTTGTTCAGAACTTCACCCTTTTAGCCAACACAATGAACAAGATTACATGTAAAGGGGTTATGTTCGTATGGAAATAAGAATGTTAGGAAGGTTTTTAATAATTTAAGTTGATATTAGTAAATTTTAGGATCTTGACTCTACTATTATGGAATGACGAGTTTATGATATATACTGGTGCATCAAAGAAATGACATAGTTCTTTCCTTATTCAAAATTATAGAGTTATTTCATAGGAATCAAGGTAGTTAAAAATTCATGAACAAATATATCTTACTCATGTTCTTAAGTTAGTAGCTGTAATATTTTCTCAAAAGATATGGAGACCATATCTTTATGGATAAATATGTGAGATATATAAGGATCATAATAGTTTGAAATATATCTTCTCATAGAAAGAACTCAACATGAGGAAAAGGTGATGGCTTGAACTACTCACGGATTCTGATTCTTCCATACACTACCACCAAGGAAAGGAAAATAATGTTGCTAATGCATTGAAAAAGAAGGATCATGGAGTCCAAAACAAAAAGATGATTGATAGGGATACTGTGTTTATAGATCTATTAAATACAGATATAGACATTATCAAACAAGGTTAAACATCACTAATTTTTCATTTGTTTTCTCATCCATCTATGTTGGAAAGTATTAAAACTTCTTAATTTGATGATGAGAATCCATAAATGAAAATTAATGGTGTGAATGATTTGAAGTTTTATGACTTTGTGTGTGAAGATGGAATTCTGAAATTTGGGAAGAGGGTTTATGTTCCAGCTATACCTGAACTAAAAAGGGAGTTATTGGATTATGCATATAGTTTGAATTTCACTATACATCATTGTAAAACTAAGATGTATAGATATTTGAAGGAACAATTTTTATGGGAAAACATGAAGTGAGAAATTAGTGATTATGTATCCAGATGTTTAGTCTGTCAACAAGTGAAGGATAGAAGAAAACATTATAGAGTATTAATGCGACCTATACATATTCTGACATGGAAATGGGATGAAATCGCTATGGATATTTTCATTATATTACCCAAAACTCCAAGAAAGAATGATGTAATATGGGTAGTTGTGGATAATCTTATGAAATATTCACATTTCCTCGCTATAGGAGAGGAGTTTCCACTAGAGCACCTTTCTAGACATAATATTAATGATGTTGGAATACTTCATAGAGAAACTCTCTCAATTGTGTCTGACTATGATCCATGATTTACATCGAAATTATGGAAAAGTATTCTGAAATCCTTGGATACTGAGCTTTTATTGAGTACTAATTGTCACCCTCAAATAGACGGGAAATCAGAAAGGACAATACAAACATTAGAAGAAATGTTGAGATCATAATCACTTGATTTTCAAGGTATGTGGGATTAGTATTTACCTTTAGTGGAGTTTTACTACAAAAATAGTTTCTATTCATGTTTTCAAATTGCAGCATAAGAAGCATTGTATGGAAGGAGATGTTTTACACTAACATGTTGGGATAAAGTAGGTGAATGGAAGCTTGTGGGTCTAGAGATTGTGAAGGAAACAACAACAACGGAATGTATTAATCAAACCTATATTAATGCATTTCAATGAAAGAAAAAGATATATGCTGATAATTGGAGTAAGGATTTAGAATTTAAAGGATGAGATCACGTTTTCCTAAAGGTATCTCTATGGAAGGGTGTAATAAGATTTGGGAAGAAAGAGAAACTGAGCCCTAGGTACATTGAACCATTTGAAATCCTAAAGAGAATTGGAGCTGTCTTATATCATTTGGATATGCCTCCTAGCCTGTCTAAAGTACACAATGTGTTACATGCCTCATTATTGATAATGTACATGCCTGGCCCAACACATGTCCTCACTTATAAAGGTATAGAATTGGAACCTAACTTATCTTAATGTAAAAATCCTATACAGATTATAGACACTAAGGAATATGGGTTGAGGAATCAGATGAAACAAATGGTAATAGTACATTGGAAAAATAATATAATTGATGAAGTAACATGGGATCTTGATGAGCTTATATTGAAGATCTACCCAAATCTTTTTATGAGGTAACATTCTGTGAATTTCAAGGATGAAATTTTTGTTGGGGGGGGGGAGAATGTAACACCCAAAGGATTATATAAAAATTAAATATTGAATGCATGATGTAGTAAGTCTCTAAAAAACACCACTTTGTTATACCCTAGCCAGTAAACACAATTTTTCAACTTCTATGATTTTAATTGAAAAAAAACTGACATACACGGTTGTGATCAGTAAGATATTTAGAATCTAATAAGACAAACTTAATTTTATGAACAGTAATAGACCCTTATTAATAGTAATATGGCTCTTATTAATAGTAAATCATATTATAGTTTTATGGTCTTAAGATTATAATATAATGAGATCTTTATTAATTTTTTATGGTGATATAAAACAAATGATAGTTTTAAAATGATATTTTTTGAAAAAATCCGGATTTTATTTAAAAATTAAATTAATAATATTTAGAAATTTATTTTCATAAAAATATTATATTTTTGAATTCTACATCTCAAAAAATGTTTAGGGTGAATTTTTGGGATTTTTTTGAAACACTTGAATTTTTTATGAATAGTAAAATATGGTTAATTTCTGTATATATACATTATCTGTTAAATCCGCTATTCCTAGAATCATGGATGATGTAAGAACACTTGGTTAAAACTCACATGAAATTATTAAAATAATGGGTAACATTAATAAACACTATTGGTTTTCTTGAAGGAAATAATAAAATAATGAATAAGATATTCAAAAATCACACCTCTCCTCAACTATATACCACCATCACTCCCTTTTCTTTTCACTCCTATAAAGATTTATTCCTTTTCTAAATTATACTAAAATATCCTCCCAATATTCTACCCCACATCCATCAGTCTTTGTTCTTATAAAAAGACAAAAACTTCTCCCTTAAAGAGGCTCTCAATGAAGATAACTTCAGGAGGTAAATTCCTCTTTTCATTTATTTTATTTCAAGTTCCTTTCTTTTATATTTTTTCCTCACCTTATTTCATTAAAATGTTGTGATAAATTTAATACCAGATGTGTAATAGAATTTTGTTATGATAAATGAATAATTCTTCATCATATATCTTTTCCCCATCTTTTATACTAGACATGAAAACACCATCAGATATGCATTAGTTTATCACATTCTTGGATGATGGGTTTTAAATTTCTATTATCATCTTTAATTCTAGTCATGAAACCATTTTTACAGTTTATAAATACTATAATATATGTATTATAACTTATTTAAGGTTATTTAAACCTTTTTTAACACATAATATTAATTTATAAATCAAAATGAGTTCGTCGTGATAAAGAACTTCCAATTAACCGAAAAAAATTTCATTAAATATTTATATAATGATTTTTCTTCAATCCCAGCAAACAAATGAATTTTATGACCATGTAATATTTAGGTTTTCCACAAAAAAACATAAATCTTATATTCCATACAACCATTCTCATTCTATATGTTTATCCGTACATTAATATAAGTAAACCGATCATTAAAACAAAGGAAGAAAACACTCCCAAACAAGGAAATTGACTCTCTTAACCCATCAAAAGGCCATGAATTAACCTAATAAGGCTATAATAAATAAATTAAATGTATTTAAGGTTATGCAATCATTAATTCATGAATCTTAATTTCATTATTCAGGTCATTAAGATCAATTTAGGAACACCCTTTGACTTAAGGTAATGGTTTTCTACCTGAACCACCATTTTCATTCGGGTTACTCTTATTCTATACTTACCTCAATTAAATTCATATTTATTAATAATTAATCACCATATATTCTATTAAATTTTCAATATATGTGTATGAACCATAATCCTACATTCATTTATGGGGATTTATATGTTTTAAAATGATCTTTCAAAAATTATACCAAAAATACATGCCAGATTCAAGGTAATTTCTCAAATTCATGCCTATTTTCAAGGGAAATATACAATCTATTTTTAGAGAAAAATATCTTTATATAAAAACTCATTTTATTTTGAAAATAATATCTTACTTATCTTCATGTTTTATACAAATACTATTCCAAAATAAATCTTCTTTTCAGATTAAAATAGTATTTATCTCAAAAATTACATAATGATTTAATTAGGGTATCTTCATCTGTTGATTCAAATGTTTTATTGGGATAAATATTTTATGATATCATATATCATATTTAGTTGAATTTTTTATTATTAGTTTGACTATGGATGCGCTATCTTAAAACCATTCCCCAATTTACTCTAAATGGTTAGTGTTTATGCTTAGTGTCTGGGGAACATTATTGAAATTTCATCTGAATGTAAATATTTTCAATGTTTATCCGCATTCGTATGTGAAATGCATTGAACTTATTAAGTTAATAGTGGGGCCTTTTATATCCCCTTGATGCATCAGTCAGTCTCATGAGGCATACTATAGTCTTGTAAAAAGGACTTGACAAAATGATTTTTATGGTCCTGGCATGAGGCCTTGAGATTATGGTTATGTTGTCCAGAATTATGAATTCCATAATTATGAAACTTGTAATTGAATGTTAATGAGATTTTTCAACCTGTATAATACCCATTATTATGCATTATTATGGAATTATTTATTCATCTTTTATTCCTTCCATAATGTGTTCTTGTTCATTTTTAAATGCATGTGTTTCTCGTTATTCAACATGCCTAATGTTTATGTTTATGATATATTTCGTTGTATTTCTTACCCTTACTAAGAATTTATTATCACCCCTTTCCTGTGTTTCATTTTAAAAGGACATGCAGAGGTATATTATGAATGACATGAAAAAATAACCTTGGAGTTATGGATGTTTTCAAAGGAGTTTCTAAATTTTTTTTCCTTTCAAGTTGTAATGTAGAATTTATGTATATATCTGGTTTTCCAAAACTACTAAACTATTCGTTCCTTCATGATACAAAGTTCTTGTAATCATGCCATTGTAATCAAATTAGGAACTAAATATGAGCAACTAGTGTGGGGTCTTAACAACCCATGTCACACCATATTTGATAACCAAATCACATTCTTTTTAAATAAAAAACCCTTTGGGAAATAATTCAAGGGACACAAACCCTCATTTAAAATACCATAACTTCATTTACATTTACAAAAAATGCATTTAAAATAAAAAACGACATGATAAATCTAATAGAATTTTTTTTTCAAATATTTATGGTGCATATTTATAATAAACTAACACTATTTATAACAAAACAAGGAACAAACCACTACTTTCACGCCACAAAATTGTCCAAAGATCATACAACAATATTTATCATATATGCAAGATAAAAAATCATTAAATCAATGAATCTTAAATTATAATGGATAGTGAAAAGGGAAATCTACCTCAAATTCATGTCATATCAATGATGCACACAAAAAACACACCACTAGGGTTCTAAGAGACAAGATCTATCAGGTGGAACCCTAAATAAAAAAGACCCAATTTCACACCACCCTATGTATGAAAATCGTCCAAATATTTCCACTATAGTTATAAGATAAAGGAAAAATGGAATAAAATCATTTGATAATGTGAGGGGAGTTGTAACCTTTCAAACTGGGTGAAGATTGACTAACAAACCACATTAAAATCCACTTGGAGGGGTTTGGAGGAGCCAAAAACCAACATGGAAAGATTTTTGATGTAAGGGTTTGAATGAGAGAGGTTAAGGGAAGAAACCATAATTAAAAACAATGATAAATACCAAAATACCACTTCTTGAGTGGGTTGTATGGATAACTCTCACATTTTAACAAACCATGTGAAAACTATGCAATCAACCACTGTCTTGTGATGAACGAGCTGCACGCTTAGGTTGTATGGTTAATTAATCTATGAAAAAACTCCAAGAAACCCTACACACATACATTCATGATTAAACTAATAGTTCACCTTAACCGTGTGGCCATGAAAAATTCCCAAAAAAATACCCTTTTCACCCAAAAAATCATATAAATCAAGGGGATAAACCATCCAACAAACATACCCCACAAATGGCGGCCACTGTGAGTGTTACAAACTTATTTTCCAAGCACCTCCACTTGAAACATTTCTTTATAACCAATAATAGGTCCAAAAACCTCCAAAAACATTCAAAACAAAAATTTCAAATCGGAACACCATGAACTCTGGAGAAATACCAAGATTCAAAAAGGTACTTTAAAAAATGGATGAAAACAAACATAGAAGTTTGAAAATTATACCCACCAAAATTATTTCTATCCCTATAAATCCACAAGTCATTTTTGTTGATCGATAAAAGACTTATTATTTCCATATCTTCCTAATACATCCTCTTAAATCAAGGACATATCAACCACAACAAAAAACCCCAAGCTTATTTCCTGAATGAAATTAGGGATCTCAAACCATTTCCTAAAAAATGATGCGAGAACTCATGAATTAATCTCTATAATCATGCATTGAACATAACCATTGGGAATACACCAAAAATCCCAATGTTTACCCATATAAAAAAGAAACTCATAAATCAAACAACTTCAATAGAAATCTACTTCAACTAGACCAACACCAAAACCAAACCAAAATAGATAACCTATATGGGAAGGCCCAAATGTACTCCCCACCATTTGAAGCAACACAGTACTGATTTGTCACAAATGATTTCTCAATTGGACCCTCAATGGGTCTCCCAACAATTATGAACTAATGAGATTTAACAAACTTGAAAAAAACCCACTGACCAAAACCCCCCACCAAAAAGTTAGGGGAGGTAAGGGGACCAATGATTGGAATACTAAAACAAAAACCCACTACTACCCACAACTCATCTCCTTTAGATGGACATAAAAAAGTCTCATCCAATTCACACAGGCAGTCCATGCAAGTACATTGATAAAAAACTTTCATCCAAAAAAGAAAAAATCATAGACATTTCTTGAGGGATAAGTTTATCACATTCCTTTAAATAAGAGGGAATTTGTTGTGAAATATATACCACGATAGAAATATCACAACTACATCACCACAATTATGGAAGAAGTATCTTATACAAACTCCCCACACCCATGGTATTCATGAATATACACCAACTTTAATCTGAGGCCTTCATATGGAGCCGTAATGTTTGAGGAATCCACTACCTCATAGAGAGGTGTAAAAAAACTAATTATAACACCTTATTTTTATATCACAATCTACCACATGATGGTCCAATAAAAAAAAGGATCAATTCATACCAATAAAATCAATTGCCTAGACAACACACCATTACCCAAACATGGACTTGGAAGATTCACACACCATTCTTTCTCAATATGAACAAGGAATAGAATGAACAAGGCACCCAACAAAAAAACACAAAACACTATCTAGGATAACTTGTACAACCTATAGAAACACAAAAACATGAATGAATTTTAATTCGAGCCCAAACATCTCTATACTCTATAAAATGAGGTGAGGTATCCTTTAGAGAGGCTGATTTATATTTGGAATGTTGAGAAAAAAATCCTCAATTTGATGAACTAAAATATTTATAATGTGAGATCACCGATTTTTGCACCACAGAAATCCATCAAATCTATATTGGGGTGAACACATGTAAACAATAAAACCAAGATCTCTATAAAAAACCAGCTCATGAAAAAAAATTCACATAGAACAAAAACCCTAAAAAAGGGAAACTAGCTAAAATATTCCAAAATCCTTTCAAGAAACTAACTAAACACCTCTCCAAGACCAGAATACCAAACAAATTTAAACTTGAAAAAACTCATAATTCACTCTTCTAAAAAATAGAAGAACCATCCATAGAAAAATGTGGTTATAATAACAACACAATTTTTAGATTGAAACCACTTTTGTAAAACAAAACAAACATGGTGCATTTTTCAAATCACCAATGGTGTTCCATAGATTCTCAATAACATGAACATTTTTCATGACAATCTGATCACATATTGACTCGTACCATACTAGGAACTCATCAAATAAGCCAATCCTAGGAAATCTCATCCCATATCATCATCCAACCAATTTATACATATATCCATGCATATGATAACCCAAGGAATACATCAATGGTCAAAGAAAAACATCCTCATTTTCCAAAAAAAAATAATTCAACCCAATTAAAAAATTAATGAATCCTTTTAAATACCCACTACCCACCAAGTCAAAAACCATTTTCATATTCCATGTTTTAATCATTTTTTTATATTGAAAAATAAAAACTGATGAATTCCCATCGAAAAATTCAACTTGATTCATTCAAATCATTTTCCATAGGATCAAAAAATCTCATTCCATAAAAATCCATTTGATAAAAAACCAACTAATTTTCATTAAAAACAAATTCCAAAATAATCATCCTCTTTTAAACAAATGCTTTCCCTAAACCCTAAGTTCTTCTTATAAAAGTCTTATCTCATTAAATCCTTTCCAATTTACCTCAAGATGTTATTTTAGAAAAAAAAATCAATTTTCTAAAGTCTTCCCTATAGATAATTATGAAAATCCAATTTCCCACTTTCCAGAATCCAACTGTTACAACTAAAACCCTATTTCTGAAATTCCAATATAAAGTGTTCTCAAAAAAAATTTAGAATCAAATAAGGTTCAAATAATTTCACAAGGGGGAAAGTAGTGTCTATTTGTGACTTGGAAATACGGTTTAAAACCACATTCCAAAACACACCTCCATCATAGAGAGCCTTCTAGGACCATGCCCCCAACTGCACATGGCTTTCTAGGCCCTGTGATCTCATGGACACCACTATCCCAACTCCATTTTTGTATCCCAAACACAAAAACCCCAAAAGACCAAAGCATCCAACAAAACTGAACTTCCCATGGAATCGTGAGGATAAAAATGAAAAAGGGTTCATGACATCCTTCCCATTACAACCTATTGAGTCCCAACAATCATACTCCATCTACCATGATATCCCTAATTATCAAAGGGAATATTGAAAGGAAAGTTACTCTAATGAGTCGACCGAATCTGATACTATTTTATTATTATCCAACCTGGGTTGACCCCAAATCATTCACTCAAGCAGAAGCACGACATGACCCGAAGTGTGTTCCTAATCCCCATGGGATAGAAACTAGTGCTAGGAATCAAATAGTAAATAAGGGTAATGATTTCTCCCAATAATCATTAAACAATAGAACAATGGAATGAAACTGAATAGCCCAATATATAAATAATATCCAAACTGAAAATCTTTATAAAAAGCTAAAAATAAAATAAATAAACAATAAATCCAAACTATACCAGATGAAAAAACATCTCTATGTGACCTCGAAGGTCACTCTCCGGTACCATGAACAACCATCACCCATGGTGATCAATACCATGCTGACCCGACACCATAAGCTAAAAATAAGAATGAATTATAAGATTGAGTATTAAAACTCAGTGGGTCTTACCGAAGAATCTATTCTTAATTCACATCATTTAAAATAAAAGAAACATTATCCTAATTTTTGAAATACAATATATAAAGTAAAAATCTTCATTCATTTTTCATTTTAAAATAAATTACAAACCATTTCCCTTTTTCCATTCCAAAATCCAAATTAATTCCCATTAAATAAACAATATTATTTTCAAGGGGAAAGTGATGCTTTCATGTGAAAAAATCACAAAAGAGTATAATTTTTTTTCATACTTCAAGAACTTGGATCTTCATTTCAGGTATGGATCTTGATTTTGGGTTGTTTTTAAGAAAAAAAAAGAATTTAGTTTTTCTAACTGAATGTTGTGTACTTATGAGTACAGGTCATGTACTCGGTTGTCATGTACAACCGATTATTGGCCATGTAATGGCTGAGTACATGGTTGTGTAGTGACCTTGTAGACTACTTATGTCGGGATCCGTTTAAGGCCACTACATGGGATAGAGCTTAAATGAACACACTGTGTACTTTTATTTTTATTTTCTATATCCGATCGGGGTCATGTCTTATATTTGTAAACATCTTATTCTCCCCATGGTTCATACAGGAGAGAAATGGAATGGTCTATGAACTTTGAACCCCTCCCAATTATCTGTCCGAGCTCTGATTGTGACACTGTCAAGTGTATTGGAATCCCACCAGTGAGTTCTCAAAAAACCTAGATCCTTTCATCCTAATTATTCATCTCTTGTGAGTCATTCAAGGTTGGGTTTGTTTCACCTTTTTTTAAATCTACATCGATTTAGGTCAATTCAAGGTCTGATGTTTAATTATATTGACTGTACGACCACAAAGTAGGTTGTTTGTGCCTCTCATTGTGTTGTCTTGGATTACATATGCTTAAAGTACCACATACCCACGTTTGGGGTATTTCTTGATTTGGAATTTAACCATGTTTTTCACATTATATGGTTTATGTATTTGATAAATGGTAGTTTCTTATGCATAAGGTTTTATACCTTGTTTATGGGACACTCAAGGGTGAGTTTCCCTTGTTTGACAGTTTTATGCATGTTTGGTCTAGGATGCCTCTTAGGTTTGCCTTGTTTTCCATGCCTTGATTTTTAAGGATGGAGTTGATGATTATGTGAGA
The DNA here is from genome assembly GCA_963277665.1 of Viscum album. Classification (NCBI taxonomy): domain Eukaryota; kingdom Viridiplantae; phylum Streptophyta; class Magnoliopsida; order Santalales; family Viscaceae; genus Viscum; species Viscum album. Next base: position 126,889,373 of record OY728134.1, on the reverse strand, counting down.
TGCTGGTGATATGCATTATCAAGGTTTGAACAAGGGTAATCGACTATGAGAGCTTCCCAAGGGAAGGTCATTTATGTATGCTTTTACTATTATGTTGACCAGTGGTATTAACCGTGAGAGTTCCTAGGTGGTTATCGACCTGTGGTTCTATACCATAAGAGCTTTCCCATGTGGTTGTTTATAATTTTTTGATAATAAATTAGACCAAAGGGATTAGACCGCTAGATCATTCCCAAATGGACCTTATTAAATGAATTGTTGTTATGTTAGACCAGGTGGAATTAGACTATGAGAACTTTCCCAAAGGGTTTTTTTATTGATTGAATGATCCCGAAGTGCCTTCCAAGCCAAAGCACATGCTTGGATTTGGTATTACTTGTTTTTTTAAATGGTCTTATGAGACATCTCTTTTCCAACTTACATAGGGGATACATAGATCAGGAAATATACCAAGGTTTACATGTTTCAACAAATTAATATTAAATACTAAATGAATGTAATTGAAAAATATAGGATTGTTTACATTGGAGTACTTCCTAGATTATTACTTCATTCATGAATATTACTTACTATATAGATTTACTAAAAGTTAGGAAAATATCTTTTGGTGGTTCCCTACTGATATTTTTTGCACATACAGTTTGGGTCATGATTTGGGGCCCAAAAAGATTATATGGTTGTAGGTATAGATAAGGGTAAGCTCCCTTCTTCATTAGGTACTTGATTTTTGTTAGAGCTAGAGAGTATGATACGAAGTAGAGGCTTGTGATACTGATGGATTTTACTCGTTTCTTTTGTACCTTGGTTTTGTATTTCTTTTGAGGATTGTGACATTTTTGGCTGTTTTATTAGACACATATTCCATGCATCATATAAATACATTGTGGATTCTGATGGATTTACTTTTAGTCTTCCACTGTTTATTTATTTTAGTATTAGTGATTCCTCTATTGTTTATATTTTTTCCATTGTGTATACTCAAACAATGATGGAATTGTTTCCCCACTATCACAAACTAGGACTTCACTGCCTATCGAAAGCCTCTAGCGTTTGTGGAAATTCTCTTGAGGCAATGTGGACAACAACTTATGGGGAACCTTGGGGCGGCGCCCAGATTCAGGATGTTACAAAGTGGTATCAGAGAGAGGTTATTTTCTTCTTTTCCTTACTATTTGGATCCTATATACTCAGATAAGAATGAATAGGTAGTTGGTAACAAGTTGTTCATGGAGGTAGCTAACTTGTGTATAGGTAAAATCCAAGTTACCTTGAATATAAATTTATTTATGGTTTTCCAATTGTTACAGTTGATTTTATTTCACAATTGGGTGATTCACTAGTTTTGTACTATTATGATTTATATCATTGTGGTTCTATTTCTGTTTCAACCTGATGAGATAAGGGTATTCCATCTCATGCATCATATAGGCACTTGCTAGAGATCACATGTCAGGAATTCTTGTCTTGCCATTTAGGGTGCATTACTAATTGTGTGTTGTTCTGATAGATGTTGTGCAAGATTTCCATGTTGTCGTGATAGATACCATGATATAAATACCTTTTAATTTGATATGGTATTGGTATATGTAATTTTTCATTTGTATGGATGCCAAGGTTTGTTCCCCGAGGTTTTATGGGCCCTCTTAGATCATAATTTGGCAGATCATGATTGAATTTTAATTGAATGTTTTCAAGTTATGAAATGAATAAGGATGTGAAACATTTATTTTAGGGGATAATGGGTTCTCAAGGATCATAAATTCTCATGCTTTCGATAAATTTTTATTTTTTGGGGGTTATGGAGAATTTTTAGAGGCTTACTATCTAGAAACCCAAACTACATAAGGTGCGATGTTATGAACACATGCCTTATGTTCTTCAATTTAGGAAGTACTGAATTTTATTAAGTACATGTAAGGTACCATATCTACACACTGTTGAGTTGTTGATCATGTGAATGAATGTGTGAGAAAAGACATGAAGTCAATAAATGTTTGGTAGAAGAATCTGTGTACTAGGAGTACACACTGTGTAATAAAAGTCCATGTATCCAGCCATTTGGCTAAACACACAGGTTGATGAAACATGGGTTGTAAACGCCATGTCTATCTTATACACACGGTGTAATAATCAACCATGTATCCAAATGTGTGAATAACTACATGGGTGGATGGAACATACATGGTACATGTTGTCTCTAGTGTGTCCATGTCATGTAATGTTACCCCAGTAGGACCGTGTAGTTCTAGCCATGTAGAAGTACTTGGGAAGGAGGGGATATTCAAGTACATGTTGTGTCTCATGAGGTATATGCCGTGTTTATGGGGAATTACATGACCAAAGTCATTCCAGAGAGATACCCTCCAGTTGTACGCTAGGTATAGGGGGATGAACATGCATCAGAAATGGTAGATCAGGGACTAATAGAAGATCTTTCCACCATGACCATATTGGTAGTAGATGTTTTACCGGATGAAGGTGATGATGTACAGTTCCATGAAGGATTTGTGGGGAAGATACATAATTTTCATGGAGCACCACATTAAGCCCCAACTATGGAAGAGTTGATGAGGGTGTTCCAACAACAATATCCTCCCACTTTTTCAGGGGATGGAGAACCATAGGCTTGAGAGTCATGGTTAGAGGCCATGATTTCTATCTTCGAGCATCTAGAGACACATCATGAGAGTAGGGTGAAGCTCCTAACTTACATTCATCACGATTCCTGCAAGATATGGTGGTACATTATCTCATAGGCAGGACAATATCGGTATATGTCTTGGGAAGTCTTTCATAGGGTTTTTTATGATTACTTATACCCCAAGATGTTGAGGGAAGATTGAGGCTGTGAGTTTATGCATTTGGAGAAGGGTTCTATTTCACTGATTGATTTCTCTTCTCACTTTCCAAAGCTTCAGCGTTTCTCACATGTTTTCGGGGGAGATGAGTTATCACTCGCTTGGATATCTAAGGATGGTCTCAAGTAAGACATTCGATTTTAGGTGAATGATTTTAGGTAGACTTTAGTGTTTGATATAATAAATCAGTTGCTGATTACCAAGCACAATCTGAGGGAGTTAGGAGTTATGTGCAAGGGAAGTTCATCATCTAGGGTTGGTACTCTTTTGACCAATATCAGAAAGTGCCACATGTAGGTTTTACGAGATGTTTCTTAAGGTATATCAGTGGTGTATTACTAGTGTAGGAAGTGTAGGAATACGGGGCCACATTTCCCTAAGGACCTAGTTGAGTTCAGATCATAGGGTAGGATGGGCCACATTTACTATTTTTTAGGATGTTCTCACTAGCAGCGAGTGAGAAGGTATCTATTATGACCCCACATATAAGAGCAGGACCACCAGTTTCTCATCAGTAAGGTAGTTGGTGTTCATTAGGACAAGGAGGTGGTCGTGTCTGTGGTAACCAGACAGCAAGTTCTCAGTGATAGTATGGCGGACTAGCTTAGGGTAGCCAAGAAGGGTTGCAAGGCCATGATACAGGTCAAACATGTGTTGGAACAGACCCAACATGAGCAGGATCCTAGACCGTCTATGATTAGAGGTACAAATCTAGATGACTCAGTTTTATCTTTTTCTCTTTTGTATACAGGGTCTTCCCATAGTTTTATATTTTTTTCCATTTTGGATAGGCTTGATCTCTGTATTTTTACATCTGTTAATTTTATGGTCCTAGACACTCCATTGGGGATTAGTATGTCTATTTTATGTCAGTGTAAGAAGTTCCCACTTGAGATTGGTGGGTTTCACTTTTTCTGGGACCTATATGTCTTAGAGATGACATGATTTGATTTCATTCTTATAATGGACTGATTGGTCTTCATTCATTACTTTTTTTACTATTATCACTATATGGTGAGTTTCATATCACTAGAGTGTGGATGTTTTCTACTAAATGGAAAATGGGATGTCCATATGAGTAGTGTGGGAGCCAAGAATCATGGAATGGGAGGAATTATTGCCCAGATAACTAGTTTATATCTTGATGACAAGGGGAATCCATAGATGGACTTTCCTCAAGTGGTGGATCGTTTCAGATATTTCTTTCCAACCGACATATCAATTTTACCTCCGTAGAGAGAGGTAGATTTAAATATTGAGCTTTTTCCAAGAGTAGAACCAATGTCCATTACTCCTTATAGTATTTCTACTATAGAGTTAAAAGAGCTTATGAAGCAGTTAGAGGAGTTGCAGGAAAAGTGTTTCATCCGACCTAGCACTTCTCCATGGGGTTCACCTATCCTTATTTTGAAGAAGGTGGTAAATACACTCTAACGTTGTGTGGATTATCATAAGGTAAACCATTTGATGACCAGGAATCGATATCCCTTTCTGAGGATTGATGATCTCTTTGATCAGCTTTTAGAAGCCAGGGTGTTCTTGAAGATTGACTTGAGATCCAATTGTCAGCCGTTGTGAGTTAGACCATCAGATATACCTCTTACAGCCTTTCAGAGTAGGTATGTTCTATATGAGTATTTGGTAATGATGTTTAGTCTCATGAATGCGATGTATTTTTTTCATGGAACTGATTAATTCAGTGTTCCATCCTTACATGGATTCTTTTTCTGGTAGTCTTTGTGGATGATATCTTGGGGTATCATCACACTCAACATGACCATTCCTTTTATCATGAGATTGAATTGAGTAAAATGAGAGAGAAACAGTTATCTGATAAGATCAAAAAATTCCAATTTTCAATGGATCATATTTATTTCTTAGGTCATGTTATCTCAGATATAGGTTTATCAGAAGACCCAGACAAAGTCAGAGCTATAGTTTCCTGGGATAATCTGAATAACATCATTAAGGTATGGAGTTTTCTGGGGTAGGCTGGTTACTAGATATTATTTTTACATGACTTTTCATGCTTAGAAGTGCCACTAAATGGCTAGATTGAGAAGGTTGTGAAGTACTTGGGGATAAATCCTTATGATTCAACCTTTCAGGAGCTAAAAGGAAGTTTGAATTTAGAACCGATACAGATTTTTATGGATCTAGGAAATAGTTACACCATTTACTACAATTCAACAAGTATTAGGATGGGTGAATTTCTCATCCCATGGGAAGGAGTCGTTGCGTATGGGTCTCGGATGTTGAGACCACATATGAGGAGCTTCTTGATGCATGATATCAAGTAAGCTATGTTGTTCATGCTTTCCACTATCAGAGACATTATCTTTGGGGAGATCATTTTGTGGTATACATATACCACAAAAGCCCCAAATATATCTTCACTCACCATGGTTTAAATTTGAGATGATAAAGGTCGGTAGAGTACCTTCAGTCCTTTTACATCGAGCTTTCCTATATGTCGAGGAAAGGCCACACAATGGCTAATGAGTTGAGTAGGAGAACATTGATACAGGTAGTTCAGGAGGTCTGCCGAGAGTGGAAGTTTATGTCTTTGTTCTCTTAGATGCATTTTTATGTGCATGATAGAGAGGGGAAGCCATTTATTTTTTCTATAGTTGTTACCTCTAATATATTGGATTTAGTGTGAATGAGGTAGCTATTAGGTTTTGACGGCCTAGTCATAGGGGTGAGTGTGTTAGGTGAGGACCCTACTCCTAGATGTACCATAGGTGAGGAAGAGGTTTTTCATTTTCAAGGGTGTGTATGGGTATCAGTAGACATACAGAAGGAGCAGTTTCTAGATTTTCATGCCTTGGTATGGGCAGTTCATCCTAGTGTCACCAAGGTGAATCGAGATCTACATCGTCAGTATTGGCGGCAAAGCATGAAGAGGGATATTTCTAGTTTTGTTATGAGATGTTCCACCTGTTAGCAAGTGAAAGCGGAGAATAAGTAACGAGCAAGGCTATTACAGTAGTTACCCATTCCTAATTGTAAGTTTAAGGATGTCATGATGGATTTCATGATGGGTTTACCATGGTCACCTAGAAGAAATGATGTTGTATGGGTTCATGTTGAAAGACTCACTAATGTTGCAGATTTCCTTCCAACCAATGACACCTTTAGTGTTGATGATATTAGAATGTTTTACATCCAAGAGATTGTATGTTTCCATGGGGTTCTGCACTCTATCATTTCAGACAGGGAATCCTGGTTTACATATCACATCTAGATGGGAATACATAGGGATTTGAGTACATAGGTACTTATGAGTACAACATACCATCCCTAGATATATGTCTATTCTATGCACATGATTCAAGTTTTGGACGACATGATTCAAGAATGCATCCTAGATTTTAGGGTCTCTTGGGAGAGAAACATACCCCTGGTGTAATTTTCCTACAATAACGGTTTTTTGGAAACAATTTAGAAGGAACATTATGAGGCTTTGTATGGGAGGCCATTCTGATCACCCTTATGTTGTCTGGAGGTGGGAGAGACAACTATACTAGGACCTCATCTTTTCACACAGACCATGAAGTGGGTGGAGTGGATTCAAAAGAGGATGAAAAATGCACAATCTCAGATAAAATCTTATACTGATCGATAAAGACGATCTCTAGAGTTCAAGGATAAATATCTAGTTTTCTTACCTGTCACATTGCGGTTGGGACACAAGAGGATTAGGAGGCAGATGATGATTTCACTGAGATACATCAAGCCTTTTCATGTTTTGGAGAGAGTTGGGCCAGTTGACTATTAGTTGCACTTATCTGGGAGGTATCAGGCTATGCATGATGTCCTTCATGGTTTTTAGTTATGACATTACTTTTTATATCCGTATCATGTTTTGAAACCATAGGATGTTTATTTAGAGGTGGATGCATCTTTCAAGGAGAAACCTATTAAGTTTTAGGATTGCAACACGATGGTTCTCCTTGGTTGGTATGTTCCTCTTGTACGAATGTTATAGAATAACAAGCGAGTACAAGATGAGACAAGGGAGAGGGAGGGCAATGTACAATCATAGTGGAAAGAGTTATTTGAATTTTCTTCTTCACCACCCTTGGAAGGGAAATTTTGGGAGGAATTTCTTTAAGGGGGAAGTTTTTATGAACCTGAATGTTCATTTCAGGTATAGATCTCGATTTAGGGTCGTTTTTTTGGAAAAGGAAGAAATGGGGTTTTTCTATGTACACTCTTGTACTTCTGAGTACACACCACGTACCCGGTTTCCATGTATACTCATGTACTTTCTATGTAATGGCCGAGTACATGGCCACATAGTGACCTAGAAGATAGCTTAAATTGGTTTCTAGTTAAGGCCACTACACAGTGTGTAGTTTAAATTAACACACCGTGTAATTTTAATTTTATTTGATGTGTTAGAGTGGTGTTGTGTCTTATGTTTGTAAACAATTTCTTATCCCCATGGTTTATATAGAAGAGCGACAGAACCTCCAATGATCTTCAACCCCTTCTCGATTCTCCATCCGAGCTCCGACTGAGATTCCATCAGGTGCATTGGAATCCAACCGGTGAGTTCTCAAAACTCCTAGATCCATTCTTCTTGAATCTTCCTCTCTCGTTAGTTATTCAAAGTTGGGATTTTATCATGTTTTCTAGATCTATGTCGATTTAGGCCAATTCAAGGTCTAACATTCAAGTATATCGATCATTCAACATTGAGGTAGGTGGTATGTGCCTTTCATTGTGTTTTCATGTATTATATATGATTAAAGTTCCACATACCCACATTTGGGGTATTAATTGATTTGGAATTTAACCCTCTTTTCACATTATATGGTTTATTTATTTGATAAAGGGTAGTTTCTTATGATTATGTTTTTATACCTTCTTTATGGGACACCTGAGGGTTTGTGTCCCTTATTTGACTGTTTTCTATCCGTTTGTTCTAGGATTCATGTTAGTCTTGCCTTTTTTCCCATGACTTTCTTTGTTTGGATGGAGTTGATGATTATGTGAGATGCATGTGATATGCACTGCAAAGGTTTGACCTAGGGTAATAGATTGTTAGAGATTATCTAGGGAGGGTAATTTATGTATATTTTTAATATTATGTTGACTAGGGTATTGATCGTGAGAGCTGTTAGGTGGTCATCGACCAGGGGGCTTAGAGCATGAGAGCCTACCTAGGTGGTTGTTTATAATTGTTTGATAATAAATTAGACAAAAGGGATTAGACTATGAGAGCTTTCCCAGAGGGTATTTATTAAATGAATTGTTGTTATGTTAGACCAGGGGGATTAAACTATGGGAACTTTCCAAAATGGTTGCTTTTAATTGATTGAATGATCATGAAACATTTTCCAATCCAAAGCACATTCTTGGATTCAGTCATACTTGTTTTGTTTAGATAGTCTTCTAAGACATCTATTTTTCTACCTACATATGGGATATAGATATTAGGGTAGATCCCAAGTTTTACATGTTTCAATGAATGAAAAATAAATATTAAATGAATGTAATTGAGAAACTGAAGGATTGTTTAATTTTGAGTACTTCCTAGTTTATGTCTTCATTCTTCCACATTACTTGATATATAGATTCAATGACAGTTAGGAACATATATTTTTGTGGTTACCTAATGGGATTCACCTCACACCCTATTTGGGTCATGATTTTGGGCCCAAACAGATTATATGGTTGTAGGTATAGATAAGGGAAAGTGTTCATCTTCATCAGGTACTTGAATTCTATTGGAGTTGCAGAGCATATGACCAATATGAGGCCTGCGATGTTGCAAGAGTTTACTTGTTTCTTTTGTACCATATTTTATATATTTCTTTCTAGCATAGTGACTTATATGATTGTTTTCTTAGACACATATTCCATGCATCATATATATATATATATTATGGATTTTGTTAGATTTACTATCAGTATTCCTCTATTTATTTCTGTTGGCATTACTACTTATATTATTGTTTTCTCTTTGTTTTCTGCTATGTATACTCTCCCAATGGGGGAATAGTTTCCCCATTATTGCACCCTATTACATCGCTGCTAGTCATTAGCCTCTGGAATTTGAGGAAATGCACTTGATGCTATATGGAAAATCGGGTACGTAGAAACTTTGAGTGAAACCTAGATCCAGGACGTTACAAATACACATTTGGAATAAAACTCATCACATTCCATGAAAGAAACTACAAATGAGATCTCTACAATAATCCCATAATAAATAAAGTGGAAATAAACACCCAAAAGTGACTAATTATTTTAGTCTTCCATCATAAGTAACTATGTTCCATTATACATGGTTGAACCTAGGAGATTGGGAATAATCAAGAACATTCTAATACATGAGGCCCATTCCCAGAACCATGCCTCACATGATGCAATCAAAGTTCCCTAAATACTCCTGGCCACCCAAAATTTTGATAGACTAAGAGGAAAACCCCTTAACAAAAACCCAATATATTCACCTACTATGGGCCCCCAATTACTGCATAATCTTTCCAGTGAAACAATCATACTCAGAAAATTCTTTCATTATGCATGGTTCCCATGTATCATGTGTTAATTTGGTGAGATAGATGATTCCATCCAATGATCCAATCACATGTATATATATATTATATCAAGTCAGTGACATGATTCGCCTCGAGCAACCCAAGGATCAATCTCATCCCATGGAACAAATAGATCTCCAAGGATTCTATATCAAGGATCTCCAATTATCTTAATTGATCACAATGATTCCACACCGAGGAAATCCCCTTCATTAAACATGTAAAAACCCTGATAATCACCCAATAAAGGTTTTCTAAATAAACGCTTTACACATTTTCCCAAAAGTTCAAAATGGGCCTTTAAGCATTCTCCACAAAACCCGCATTTATCAAAGATTCAATAAAATAATCAAAATATGTGTAACCACACAAGTTTACATTTCAAAATCATTTACAAAACTCTTATAAAACATTACCGTCACATTTTTATTCCCAATCCATTTTTATAAATATTCTAAATTTCCCATTAACCAAAAACACATGCCAAACCACATTTGAGAACCAAAGAACATTCTTTTTGAGTCCAAAACCCCTTGGAAACCAATTCTGGGGACCCCAAACCATCATTTAAAATACTATAAGTCCATTTAAATTTCTAAACCATGCTTTATAAAAAAAATCCACATGTGAAAACTAACAGAACATTTTATGAATCACTTTTTCGGCACATTTATGAAAAACTAACACCATTTATCACAAAAAAAGGAACAAACAACTACCTTTCACAAATGTTTTTCTAAAGATCATAAATAATATTATAAATATAAGGAAGGCGATAAAATCATGGCAGAAATGAGTCATAAATTATAAAGTCATGTGCCAAGTGAATTTTACAACAAATCCATGTTGCATCAACAACACACACCTGAAAATGCACCATTAGGGTTCCAAGAGTCAATATCTATCATGTGGAACCCTAAACGAACAAAACCCCAAAATTTTCACCACCCCCGGTATGAAAATCAGCCAAACATGTCCACTAGTATTACCAGAGGAAGGTAAAATGGATAAAAATTAAAGTAGAAAGAGAAGGGAGCCCTAAACTTTCAAATTTGGTAAAGATTCGCCAAGAAACCACCTTAAAATCAACTTGAAGGTTAATGGAGAAGAAAAAAACCACAATGGGAGTAGTTTTGGTCCTAGAGTTTGAATGGGCGGGATAATGGAATAAAAAACAATTAAAATTAAGGATAAAATACAAAAATACCCTTTCTTGAGTGGGTTTGATAGTTATCTATCACAGTTTAACAAACCACGAGAAAAATGTACAATTTGACACTTTCTACTACTGCACAGGCTAGACACATGGGATTCATGATAAGTTAAACCATGACTAAACTATTTTACCCCCTATAAATTGATCTTCATGATTAAACTAATTGTTCTCCTTAACCTTCTCACCTGAAAAAAGTCCCCCAAAATCACAATTTCACTAAAAAAATCATCTAACACTAAAGGATAACCCATCAAACAAACATACCCAATAAAAAGGTGACATTATCCGTGTTAAAAACTAATTTTCCAAGGTACCTCATCCTCAAAAAATTTATTCTAACTAAAAATAGGTCAAAAAACCATCCAAATCCACCAAAATATTATATTTAAATCTGTAACACTTGGAAATCGAAAGAAAAAGAAAGAGACGAAAAAGTAATTCATAAAAAGGATGAAAATAAAAAACATGATGTGATAATTAATACCTAAATATTTTAAATTACATTTATGAGGCTCTTATAATGTCCTTCAGTTTTTGAATTTTCCTTTCATATTTTCCATGAGTTTCAATAAGACAGGATGAACTGAAATGCTATTGAGTATTCAGATCAAGTTGTAGACTTCTCTAATATTTTGTAGTGAAAAATGGATCATGATTAGTGAAAATTGAAAGTGGTTCCCCATGTATAATCCCAAATTATTATAAATATATTATGGTATGATTTTCAAGAAAGATATCTTTGTGAATAGTGATGATGTGGGATGTATTGGTGAGCTGATCTGCTATAACCCATATTAGATTGCATGCTTTGGGTGCCTTTGGGAGAATAGTAAAAAAAAGTCAAGAGTGACGTTCTCCCATATACATATTGGTATGGTAAATGGTTTCACTATCCCTGTGGACATGTCTCAATCTACTTTAACTTACTGAAGTACCAATATCACTGTGTCTAAATAAGCAATATCTTTCTTCATGTTGTCTAACCAGAATTACCCTCGAAGATCATGGAAAATTGCAATACATCAATTATGGATGGAGAAATATGATCCATTTACCTTATCCAAAATCTCTTTATTTATCTCAGGTGATTAAGTAACACAAATTATAGTTCCAAACGGACTCACATCATCTTCATGGATGTGGCATTCCAAAATTATCCCATTTATTACAGCTTCACCATTCCTTTTAATCTCTATATCTTCACATTATCCATCTTTAATATTCTCTTATATATATGATTGACTAATAATCTTGAAATGGTAGGATTTATTACCTACTATTATATATTTTTGATCCTTCCTTTTAAAATATATAAATATAATATCGTTATCAATCCAAATAATGGATACTGTAGCTTGTTATTTTCAACTAAGAGAAGTAGATACATTGTTCTCTTTTCCAAGATTGTAGTGGATAGAGAAACCATATTACTTGACCATCTATAACGATATTAATTTATGAATTTTCATATATTTATATTAAAAAGTATGCTTAAAACTATTTTGATATGTATATATGTCACAATTCGCACCACTGAATTAGTATCACCAAATATTCAAGTTTAATATCATTGTTGATAACTATAGATCAAGCGACATGTAGTTTTTATGATGGTTCTTTAAATATTGTGAAGAATAGTCTATCAACTTATCATTATTCATGATTAAACAACCCAATAATTTATTTAAATCTTCCCTATATATCTGAAAACCATATATACTTGATGGTATTGTGAGTACAAGTGCAGTTATTATCCTATTCTTAAGCTCCTTAAATCCCTCCTCACATTCATTTATCCATACATATTTTACACATTTCTATGTTAACTTAGTCAGTAGGATATAAAATCATGAAATATTTCCCAAAAATGTTGGTAGTGACCAAAATTCCATTAAAATTATGTATTTCCATGACACATGTGGGTCTAGTGCATTCCTTGTTTTCCTTTATCTTTGATGGTTCATATAAATTCCCTCAATCGTAATCATTTTTTGAGGAATGTGACTTACTACATCTAAAAGTCACATAGTGTGAACTTATCCTACATTAAATCCAATCTTAATATTGCCAACATAATCTATATATTCTCTTCATGTTTCTCTTTACCCTAGGAGTAAATGAGAATATCATTGATAAAGAGTACACAAGGGTTTTAATGTAGACTATAAAGACTCTATTCATAAAATCCATAAATACAAAATGATAATTATGAAGTCTAAAGGGAATCATTATGAAATTATAATTTCTATATCTTATATATAATGTTTTCCTATGAATATATTCATTCGTCTCCATCAGCTGATAAAATATAGAATTAATATCCACCATTGAGAAGTATTGAAATCTTTATAGTTGATCAAGAAACTCATCAATCATTGGAATGAGATAAATTTTCTTTATGGTGATATTTTTGAAATTCTAGTAATCAATACATATTAGCAATGATCCATCCTCTTTCATTAAAAAGAGTATTGGTGCACCCTAAGTGATGAACTAGGGAGTACAAACCCTTTTTCCAAATTTTATTGCAACTAATTCTTTAATTATTCCATTTTGATCAAGGATATCCTCTATGGGTGGTTGAAAATAAGAGTTTGTTTGATTAGATTCACTTTTGAGAACATTACCTCATGATTTGGGGGATGTTCGAGTAAATATTTTGGAATAACATTAGTATATTACATTATAATGGGAATTTACTGAAAGTTGATACTATCCATAGACTCAACCATTTGGGAAAGGTATGATTTATTGTTGTATTGAGAGATTTTCCCATTTGGATCCATCAACTTCCTTGATTTTATATATAAACAAGGGATGGTTTAGAATATTGAAATATATTTCATTTCTATAAATTTTTATATGAGGTATATATAACAAGGGATAATCCATTCCCAATATAGCATCAAATTTCACCAAGGGAAGTATTATGAGATTATCTGGAAAGTTATTCCCATAGATGCTAGTGGGGGGAAAGTATAAATTTAGAAGTTTATTGATCACAATTCTATGACTTTTTATGAATTTCACAACTTCAAGTTATAAATTTTGTAATTTAAGAGTTCAAGAAAACATATATGATATAAAGTAATGCTTTGAACTAGAATCAAATAAAAAAATTGTTATTTATGAGTAAATAGGAAGTGTTCCTCGTTCAATATCATTTTCATGTTCCACCTTAGTATAAGTGAGGGAATAATAATTACCTTTAACCTTCATATTTTTTTTTATAATTTTAATTACCATCAATGACCTGTGGTTCAATTATCTAGGTTTCATAATTCACTTTCTCCCTATAGTTGAAGCATTGAACCATTCACGGTTCATTAAAAGGTTCCTTTCATTCCTCCATAAATATAGATAGATGCATTATGTATCATTGATATTCATGTTAATGGTGTTATTATCTCCCTAAAAAGAAAACTTTACCTATCAATTTGAGGAAATTTCTATGATGCCTCTTCCAAATTTCTTAATATGTCTGTGGTTGGATTTAATTTCCACCATTATTAATCAATCTGCAAGATTCAAACTTCATATTTCTTTTATTATCTCTATAACCACGAGATTATTCTGGAAACTCCAAATCTACTTTGAGATCACATCAAACTATATATTATAAATCCAAAAGTCCTGGATATCTAAAGCCTATATATGGCATGGTTTTAAACCAATAAATAATCAATCTATTTTTCTATGATTGTTGATTACAAAACATGATGAGTATCTTGAAACCTTACTAAAAGTTTCCTCATATTTTGGGAGAGATTATACCTAATTTTTCTTAATCTCTATGAACTATCATTCAAACATTTTTCAAAGACTTTAAGGGAAATACATTTTATGAAATAACTTCATAATGTATTCCCACACTATTTATTTTATTTCCTCATTTGAATTGGTATTAATTATCAATGCCCACCATTTATAGAATCTCCATCTAAATGACTGAAAACTAAACTAACCTTATTATTCATATATTATTAGATAAAAAATATATCTTATACATTGAGTTAATATACAATTCCATTAAAATTGGTCAAGAATATCCAACCAGCATCATTGGTTGTTTCAGCATAAAAGACTCGAAGGCCATTTTCTCATTCTTGGGATAAGGAGGATTCTCTATATGGTAATTGTTATTGTTCATAGCCAAAGATATTTGGGTAAAAATCAAAATTATGTTTTGAACTCCTCCCATAGAATTGAGTATTTATTTATAAAATCATTTCACTGTCATTGACAGGGGTTCTTGGTCTGGTTTCACCATGTTTACAACATTTTCTATAATAGAAAAGTTTATAACTAACAAGAGCCTAAAAATACTGAATAAATAATTTATTCTTATAAACAATTTCTTCTAAGGTCTTATATTATGGGATTTATATGCTTAACATAACTTTAATATCAAATGAAACTTCTAAGATGATCTACTTTTATATTTTACTAGAATTAAAATAAATAATTACTTTATATATATATCCTTTATAATGATTTATATAGAGTTTGTGATAAAACGAAGAATATTCCCTGTGAGTGTCAAACCAGGTGTGCAAAAATGTATCTTTTTCATGTATTAGGTGAAGATTGAGTAAATTATTAAACCACCCTATTCTTTTTTATTACCCCTAAGTAAAACTTTTTCAAAGCCACGTCAAATTTAAGTATCTAGAAAGAGATTTAATTTTTCAAAAACCACACACTCTTATACATTACAAAAATATAGTATGTTTACCTATACATAGACCTATCATTATGTTGTTCACTGATATTTTCAAATACTAATATCAAAATTAACTAAAACATGCACTGATACTAACTATAGAGAACCAATTTTTGATATCAATATTCATTATTTTAAAGATAAACTATATAATAGTGATATAATCTTGGATCCAAAGGTTTTGTATTTTAATAAAAAATTTCTTATAAATCACTTTTAAATAATAATACATAAAAATAATTAAATACTTCTTATTTAGGCTCCTAATATCACTCATGTATCCTTAGTACATGTAATCATCAGGGAATACATTCCAAATAAAGGGGCGAGCTAAATGCCTCATAAGTAGTGGAATGTACAAGGAGGAATAAGGGACATGAATCAATAGTACATGGGTGTGAATAATCAACATAATCATATCATAAGAATAGTATCATCATAATAACCACAGGCGAAACATTTTTTTAAAGGAATGGAATGTGTAGTTTGAATAATAATAAAATATCATAACATATAGGTCAAATTCTACAAATAGTTGTCGACAAAGATGACATCATGTTCACACATAACATATGTGAATAAATTGTAACACCATAATTTTAAAAAAAATATAGAGTCATGGTCTTGAATAATTAAAAAATATCATGATACATATCACACTAAATTATGAATTTGAGTGATATATAGTTTCGATCCTACTTTTCACATTATAAAATACTCATAATCATGCATGCCAATTGGAAAGAAAACAAATATGAATTTTTTTCATGAAATAAAACCAGGAGAATGAATGTGTTTATAATGGTTTCATAATTAAAAATTTATTGAATAATTTATTAGGTTATTAAATGAATTTTATAAATCATAATTTGGGATAAAATATCACCATTATTGAGTGGATATGAAAATAACTCAAGATGAGTCAATGCAATGTGTTTCATTAATGTCTTAATGAAAATGCATTGTAACAATATTAGATGTTTTTTTAAAAATATATAAACAAATATATTAGTAAAAATATATGTAAATAATATTAGAATTAAATCTTAAGTACTTTATAAAAACATTCATATAGATAATGATGTGAATGAAAATATAAGACAAAAAATAAGTTATTGGGTTTGAGAATCCCCTAACCATAAATCCCACATTATTTCTTCAATTTTATACCTCAGGTACAATAAAAATAGGTTTACTAAAAAATATCATAATAAGTGTTTTATTTTTAGTTAGGTCACTATTGATCTATTATAATTACTAGATTCTATTTTAAAATAATATATGTTAATCCTATGCTATTTTGATATCATGTTCTTTTGAATTATCCTTCCTTGTTTGGATTTCTGGATTTTTTTGAAGGTTATTTATACCAAATAAAATTATATCTAGAATCTTGGAATAAGTTTAATTAATTATTTTGTATTATATATAATTTATACAATCTATCCACAATGGTGGTGGTGGTCACAAAGTTGGGAACATCTTTGTAGCCATTTTACCAACCAATGACAAGACAAAGAAGGATAAAAGATAAGATTGACATGTAAATATGTTTTATATATAGTCATTAAAATAGTTAAACATTGTTAATATTATTTTAACATAATAATTAATTAATATTTCGATATTTGGGGTTGAAAGGAATAGAGAAAAACATGAAGAGAAGATAAAAATATGAAGTAGAGTTGGTGAAAACTTACCCTCTTCATAATGTTGCTTCTTCCCTACGACACTAAAATAATTGAATTCTTGGAGTTCAATAACACTAAAATGTATCAAAGGATTATAAGGAAATAATGGTAACAAATATTATTATAGGTGTACCTTTGGAAATTAGAATTTATGTGGTTTTTAGGAAGGAATGAGGTGTTATTTATACTCAAAGAGACGGGTGTCTTTAGGATAAAATTTTGCATAAAATATTATATTCAATGTAAACATTTCAATTGTGATATTTTTAACATTATTAATAATATATAAATAAAATAATTTTTTTTCTAATTTCAACCCCTTTTTAAACTTTATTTACTATTTTATTTAAATGGAATGTGTGCAAAATGAAAAATTGTAAATTTTTGGAATGATTTTCACCCTACACTTTGGAAAAAAAATTAGGTTTAGAAATTAATTTTTTTTTTTTAAAATAAACTACTTATCTTGTTAATTTTTTTTGTTTGAAATAATAAAATTATCATTTATTAAGTCATTATTATATTATCATTCTATAATAAAATATATAGTATTGTAAAAATAATAATAGTTATTACTCAGGTGAAAAATTATGTTTCTAAAGAAATATTATAAAAATAACCCTTTTGATTTTTCAATTTGATTATTCTAAAATTGAAATTTATTTTATCAAATCATTTTTGATCACATTTAATTTTAATTTTTAACAATATAATTATGTTTTTTTTAAAATAAATTAGAAATATATTCGATTAAAAGTGTGCTTATAATATGTTTTAGTTTTTAATACTGATATTTATTTTATGGAATTAAAATAAATAAGTTTTATTACCTTAATCATGAAAAATATAATATAATTTAAATTTTATTATTTTAATGTGAAATTACTTTTTTCCGAGAGTCAGGCTACTATTCCAAACTATCATGTTAATATTCATAATAGTCGGGTTACTATTTGAACAGTCAAATTACTATTACAATATTCAAATTAATCATACAATATTCACATTTCCTCTTGTAAATACCAATTAATTATTTTATTCAACATTCAATATAATTCCTCCCAAGGTTCTATATTTTACTTTTCATAGATGTTGATTGGTTTACTAAAATTTTGTTACTGATTTCTAGTGTATTTTATTAGGGTGGTGATTATTTTATATTTGAAGGATCCAAATTTTCATATTCTACTATTGTTGTTTTCAAATTTTTTTCTGATTTTAATTTTTTGAATTTTCAGGGTTTAGTTTTTGACTAATGTAACAATCTCCCTTATTTAAATAAAGTATTACTAGTTTTTATATGTGTTGTGTGTCTATAATACTATACAATATCATATAATTGAAATTTAATCACTAAAAAATCTCTTGTAAATTTTGGTTCATTACAGAAATATTACAATTCTATGTGGAATCATCAAACCATATCATTAATTCTAAAGAATAAAAAAATAGTTTTTTATTAAAATAAAATACAGCTTAGTTTCCAGGAAGTCAAAAATGCGATTCTATATTGAAAATAATAGTTTTAAATTAATTATTTGAATCTATAAGAACATATGTGTCTGAACAGAAAGATTTCACATAATTTTAATTTGTGATTATATCATAATAAGTTCATTAATGTTATGGTATTTGAAAAAACAATATTTTTCAATATTCACTAAAAAGTGACAATTTTTTTTAAAAAATACCAAACATTCACCTCAATTTAAATAATTTAAGATGAATTCAAAAATGAAGTACATATTTTTCGAAACTAAAATACTTAAATTTATAAATTTACATTTCAAATAAAACATATATAATATATCATAAAAAAATTGTTTTTCAATAACACATTTTTATTGATCTCTGAATAATTTATGTATTTATTTTTAAAAAACATGTTTGTCCCAAATAATATTTTTAGTATGAATAAAATTTCACTTTCTATCTATGTAGATGGAGACCCATTACATTTCCCATATTCCCAAGGCCAAGGGCCCCATAAGCACACTATATATAGCAATGAAAAATATATTCTAAAGTCATGGGGTGTTACATTATATCCCAAATATAATAATTTCACCATTAAAATTCCAATACTCTAAATTTTTTTATACTTATGCCTCATAACATCATTTAGTTCCCACATAGCTTCCTCAAAATTATGGATTAAAAAACCATACCCAAGTGAGTGGTATTTTTCCATAGTAGTCTATTTATTCTATTCAGAATCTCTAATAGTTGATCCTCCTATGAAGGATCACAATCTAGTAGTATGACATATGAGTTAATTATATATGAAATATTAAGTATGTACTCCATCAAAATATATACATGGAACACATCATGAACATGGGAGAGGTTCTTTGGAAGAACCAAATGCTAATATATCATAACAAAATGACTATGAATCTTTAGTTTCCAATATATCTAAGTATTATCATCATATGTTTCTAAATATCATAATATTCTGGTATGGGGATATTTTAAGTAATAACTTATCACTAAATTCAAACTCAAGATCTCACTAAAGACTTTAGAAATATCTTTTATGTCAACTCCCAGCTTCCCAGATGTGTTATTGAATGACTTTGAACTTATTTTACATTTAATCAAGTAGATTATTCCCTAATAACTTGTGTTATCAAAATTTAAACCATTATTATTTAATAATGTACTTATTTACATAAAGGGATTTAAAAAATCCATTTAAATGGTCAATTAAAATCTATTTCAGTCAGAATATTCATGATGGGGTAGGTTTTGATATAAAAAACCCTTGAAATCCGTAGAGTAATATCTCAATATATCATTTAGGGTTTGAATGGTCTATTCAAACTGTCCATCTATCTAAGAATTATATGAAGTGATAATACTTCACTACATATTAAATTAGTTATGAATAATTATCTATAACATGAAGGTAAACCTCACATTTCGATTAGAAACCATAGAATTTTTAACACTAAGAAATATTACCACATCTTTAATTTATGTCCAATTAGGATGATCTTGAGATAAATCGTTCCTAATTGAATTTAAGTGAACTAACTTCATATTTTAATTGATTAAACCCCAAATAGAATTATATCCTTTAAATGTAGAAAAATGATGACTTCCAATGTGAGTCTCTTTCACACATGGAGAGAGGGGAACAAAGCCACAGACCACTTGGATTTGGTGGAATTCAATGGCCCAGAGGAGGTGTTCCTTCACACAGTGGGTAGTATCCAACACAATGGGATTGAATGTATCAAAGGGGATGCGCTCAGTATTCACCATTTCAGACCTCCTTAGATTCCTCCTTGGACACGAGGGGGGGGGGGGGGGGAGGGGGCTCTACCCTGGTGTATTTCCTGTTTCTTTTCTTTTCCTTTCTTTTTTTCTGTTTTTTTTCATCGTTGTACTCCTTTACATAATTCAATAAAAAATTACATTATGATGATGATGATGGTGATGTTTTTCTATTTTCATTATATTATTTGTAATAGTTGTAACACCCCTTAGACAAATGATGTTCATAATTGATTTTATAACATACTAGGAATCAAGTTACGTTCTTCACAATATCCATTTCAAGTTTTACTTCCAAAAATTTTATTTGAAATATTTATATATCTTACTTATTATTGGATTAATAGACAGTGATGAGACATGTTCTACCTCCAATAACACTTTGTTGAATCTAGTAGTCAAGGGAAAAATATCCAATTATAGAATCTTATCCTTATATCAAAGTCAAGATTGAACTCTTGAATAATATGTACATTCTTTTAGAACTACACATTTAGAGACCCAAATCCTGATGTACATGTACATTACATTACTTTTGTGAAATAATTATTACATAACAAAAATATACACACAAGGACCGTAATAGTTTAGTGTCTTTGGAAACTCGGAATATAATCTTCTAATCATGGTGAAAGATCTTCAACATCTCCCATAAAGATCTTCTCTTTTTTTTCTTACCTAAAACCATTATTTATATCCTGTGGAAAAGAAAACATAAAAGGGGTGAGCTCAAATTCCCAGTAAGGGTAAACATAGAGAACATAAAACAATCCATAAACATTTGAATGAAAAAACTTGAACATAAAATCTAAACATCAAAATCTTGAGCAAAGACATGAATATTGGAAGTACGTAAGGCATATATCATAAGGGAACATCAATCATGATGACATAGCATGGGAATAAAGCATGTGATTGTAGCAACAATTAAGCACATGTTATGATTTCCATAGTAGCCAAGACATTGCTGCCAAGACCATCTTAGTGGACAAAGTCCCTTTCTAAATTGAGTTCACTACTCGTTTCAGTCCTGTAACACTGAACCGGATTAACTTACCATTACAGCCATGTATATCTCATGAGATATAAATATTTACCCAATGCATTGGAGGGAGATATATGTCCCACCCATCTCATAATGAAATAAGTCTAGCTTGTTCCACAAAATAAACTTAAAACATTCATCATAAACCAAAGAATAAAATGGGTTTCATAAACATCATCCCATCATCTCATAATCCATATAAAACAAATCGACATTTCATCATAAGAAAATTGAAACCATGTAAATCATAGAGAAATTAAACTTGAAACATATACATATGAAATAATGTTATCTTAGATGGAAAATGGTTTTGATAAAACATTTGAAATTAATTCTTGAGGAAAATATCCTTTCTTCATCAAAATCAATTTATTTTCACAAAACGTCATGAAATTTCAAAAGAAAGAGATTTTGTTAGATATAGTCATGAAATAATTTGGAGGAAGCGTCGTGAAAATAAGGCTTTATAAAACTGTGAAAATCCTTTCATGCCGTATAAGTTAAAAAAACATTCTCCTCGTACATTTTTTGGAAAAGTCAAAAAGTACCTCGTAACATAAACAAAAGAAAGATTCCTTACATACCATGTAGTAAAAGCAAAAAATGGGTAAAAATGACTTTAAACATACATGAAAACACTTTTATAAAACATGTAAATGGATGATAGAAATAACCCCAGTAAATACTTACGTATAAGTAATCTCGGATAGAAAACAATTGAGATTGCAACATTATCCCTTACCTTAGGTCCGATATGCATCGTACATTTCTGAACCTCCTATATAATGATTTAAATAATGTCATTGCCTTATTACAGAATCATATTCATTGTTATTATAACATATATGGTTCACTTTTGACTTTATATTACCCGTTCTTTTATTAGTTCTATGTTAAAGCAGCGTTTTGGGTTAAATCATTTTATTTATCATACATGTTTGGACTTGTTGTTCTTGATATTATTACTTATATCCTGATTTAAATAATTCCAGAATGTAAAACATAATTTATATATAATATACATTTCAGTATATACATATATATATGATATATCGATTAAATGAAATGAAATATACCATTCATGGAGACGGTAGGCCGTACGTACGCATAAACGTTGTTTTCGTTTCCTTATTGAATTAAATAAAATTAAGTAGATGACATAAATATATATAAAAAAATCCAGCATCATTATTATTTCATATATTTCATGATTAATTTTTATATATTCTTTATAATCATTCATGAATGGTTAACATGGAGAATGAATCTCATCGCGTCGTGGAGACGGTATTCCGTGCGTACGCACAAGCGATGATATCATTCCCATGATCGTGGAATTGTTTTGGAGTGTATGTATACTATTTCAGAATCAATATCACTTCACAATAATCATATATAGTTATTATTTACACCAGTATACCCATCCAAGTAAGGTGGTGGTGAAAAATAGATTACACCACCGCGTGGAGACGGTATTCTGTACGTAGGCACACACGGTGATTTTGTTTTCCGTAGGATGGGTAGATGGTGAAATAAGGTTGTTTCATACTTATAATAACATATCATTACATGATTGATACTGATGTTATTACTTCTTAATGAAACAACTAAAGAATAAGAAATGGAAAAATAAATAAAGTTGAAAGAATCGGTAACGGACATTTCCTCTTCTTTGAAGCGCCTCTTTGAGACCTCCTCTTAGGGAACTAAAATTGGTCTTTGAAGAAGACCAGGACCTCTAGGATGTTTCTAGGGAAGTGGAGAAGAGAATTTTTCAGGGTTTGGCCGAGCTTGAAGGCTCCATGTGGTGTGAGGAAGAGAGGGGGGATGTGCCCTTTTATAAGGGAGTAGAGGGGAACCTTTGGAGAAACTAAAAATATTATTTTATTATAAAGTCATATTCGGTTTTTAATTGCTCAAAATTGATTTATTTAGAAGCTAAGGTGGGAATGAGTTCAAAATCCTCTCATTAAATAGAATTTAGACAAGTTTATGGTTCTATTTTAACCTTATAATTTAGATTTAACTTTAAGTTAAATAATTTTACTTTTACCGTGTCTTTTTGTTTTCTTACACAATAAGGTTAATAAACATACTATAACAAGACAAACGAACCCCAAGTTGTTTATTATTAATATATATAACCTTATCTAAGTCATTTTTCTGAACAATAGATTTTTAGGAATAAAATAACAATTAATAATATAATATTTATTTTAAAAACTATTGTATGCCAATTTTGACACTATTTAGTAATTATTTTTTGTGAAAATTATAACTGAAATATTAGTTCTAAATAAGTTAATTAAATCAATAATAACATGTCATATTAACATATAAAATTATTTTAATTCATAAAAAGTCTCAAATTACATTTATTTGGGTATTTATAACATCAATTAAGTCAATATTTCATTAATAAGATAATTACTGCATCATCATTGTGTCATAAATAAATTAAATTATTTAATGTCTAAAAATTACAAATAAAATATCATTATGTAGGAAATATTTTTATATTTCCATTGAATAATTATAGTCAAATTTATCTTATGTATTACCCTATATTAAAAATTATTTATTTATTAAACTTTGATTTTAACTATTTTAACCATTCTTTAAATAAATTAATATTAAATGTCCTAATCTAATCAAAGTGGGCCCAAATGGTCATATTTTATTC
This sequence comes from Viscum album, assembly GCA_963277665.1. Taxonomy (NCBI): domain Eukaryota; kingdom Viridiplantae; phylum Streptophyta; class Magnoliopsida; order Santalales; family Viscaceae; genus Viscum; species Viscum album. Next base: position 126,865,324 of record OY728134.1, on the reverse strand, counting down.
CTAAAGTTGTTTTTGGTCGAATTACACTTATCCAATAGAATTAGTACATGTGTTAGGGTAATAATAATATCATTTTTACCCTTAATTTCCCTATTTACTTTTAACCGTGGTAAATAAAAGAAAAAAGTTACTATTCACCAAAAATTATTTTCTTCTCATTGAACCATTTTTTACTTCTATACATCAACCGTGTCTCTCATATTTTTTTTAATTCCATTCACAAAAGTGGTAAAATTATGTTTTATGTAAATTTGCAAATTCTCCTAGGAGGTGGGTAAAAGACGGTCAAGAGTTCAATAAAATTAATATATATATATTAAATTATTATGAAATGACTCTAATGAATTGCTTTGAACATATATAGGTATTATGTATCAATTTTGATCTAAAATAAATTTAAATAAAATAAATAATTATTTAAATAAAAAGTCGATTTTAAATAGTAACCCAGTGTTTTCACTATTCATCAAAAATTGAAAGTTTTCAGAAAAATACAAAAAATTCACCCTAGGCTAATTTAGATATTCTAAATCCAAAAATGAAGTCCATTTTGAATGATAAAAATTATAAAATTTCAAAAATTGGGTATTACTATTGATAACGACTAGTTTATATAACATATCGTTTTTAACGAAACTCGGTATTACGTACAACACACGCTATCGTGGAAGGTCGCGATTGCATGTAATGCAAGCCAAGCTAGGGATGCATGTTGTGCAAGATCCTTTTGGTGTAGCGTACAAAAAAATAAATTAATGAAATTAAGAATAATATTTTTCATAAAATCTCAGGGTGTAACATTCTACCCCCTTAAAATGAATATCGCCTTCTAAATTCATCGGGGTTATAAATGGTTTACTACTAGAAAGTTTATTTAATAGAAACCCACATCGTATAAAGGAATACCAAAACCTGGCTTTAAAAACTAAAGTATGAAATGTAACGGTTACCCAAATTAACTAATCACTGGGTTTCCACATAAGAGAACATAGGTGAAAATATGGATATGGAAGAGAAGTCTAACCGTCATGTTCTGATGGACAGTGGTAGAGAACATGGCTTTGAAAAATCCAACAATCACAAAGCCATAAATTTGTGATGATCTAGGGTACCATCTGATTCATCAGATATAACGACACTAGGAAAACATTTTTGGTTTTCAAGATCATTTCCCTAAAGTTGAAGAATTTAAATTAGAATAAATACTTACTATATTTTGGTACAATCTCATTGTTTCTCGTGGTTTGAACAATTTCCACTTCATCTCTTAAAGAAATGAAGTTGAATTTGTTATTCGTGAAGTGTTAACAGATCATGTGATAGAATGATGGGTCATTCCATCTGTTTCAAACAAAAGGTTAGCAAAAGTTATCAAATATACATAAGTCCATCTATGGTGAGGTTAATAGTATATGATTCCGAAAATGATCTTATACTTCACATGTCATACCGCTTAATAAAATAAAACTAGTTTCCACTAACCAGGGACTTCATGTAGGCCAGTGGTATGCGATAAAGCCCAGTCGCACTTCGGTTGTAGGTTTGATTCCCACAGCCTTGTCCGACGCGATGGGTTGTCGCCCATCCTGTAGGTTTTCCTTTTTTCTAAAACTACATTACTATAACATCCCATTAATAATATCCAAAAAACTTCTATCCTTAAAGAATACTAAATTATGTCCAATATAATTCATTCCAATCTTTAGTCTTATCCATAATACTACAGTCCACTCTCATAATATAGTGAAAACGATTACCATAGATTTCGTATAACAATCATGTTAATACCATCATTGATCCCCATATATCATATGATATGCCTTGTTGGTCACGTTCCAAACATTCGAAGGCCTTAATCATGTATTATCTTGAAAAATGAATACCCATTGAATCTTAGTGAAAGCATGAGTGCTGTCAAAAGTTTACTCTTTCCACATACCAAAACCCGAAAATTATATATACTCAAACCATGGTATAACTATTTACTTATATTAGTCTTGAGCTCATGAATACTTTCAAACATTTCATTTTCTCATTATCCCTTCATTATGTGCATATCATCTTCTTACCAAAAATATCTCAATCACTTTCCATGGTTACCGGTACCATAAAATTATTGAAAACCACAATAGACCATTACATAAATATTCCAATATTCCAGAATACTATATACAACATTAGTTTGGAATCCCATTACATAAACACTTAATCATTCAACCACATCGTTGTCATATTCAACATCTCCAATAGTGATCGCATGTGACTTCCCTTTTTTCTTTTCCTTAAGTGGTTTCTCATGTCGATCATCATTAACCCTTGGATTAGGGCATTGATTAGCATAATATCACATTTCATTGCACTTGAAGCATTGAAGTGTTGTTGGTGCGTTCTCTGCAGTGTTTTCTTTATTCACAACATTAGCAAACCTTTTTCCATTAAATAGACACTCAGCTTCTCGATGCCCGTCTTTTCCACAATTAAAACATTTTCTTGTCCCTTTAAGACAATCTCTACCATGCTTCTTTCCACACTTTGAGCATAAGGAAACATTCGTCTGCTTTTCACCATTATTCTGAGATTTCTCCTTGAACTCTATATTTCGTTTCTTGTCAAAACCATGAGATGGATATGTAACACCGACTTGCATTTCTACCTTAATAGCTAAACGCACAATTTCTTCATAGCTACTGAATTCCCTTATAGCTAATTCCCTTCGATGATTTGGTTTTAATCCACTGAAGAATCCATCAACTTTACTTTTAGGTTGGATGATAAAGCCAGATGCATACATTGCAAGCCTTGTAAAATTCACTTCGTATATACCAATAGATTCATCATCCTTTTCCTTTAGTTCAAGAAACTCCTTCTCCATATTTGTTCGAAGAATTTGAGGGAAGTACTTATTGAAAAATGAGTTCTTGAACTCATCCCATTCAGTGGAATCAATTTCATATCATGGCCTCGTATTCTTGATAAGATTCCACCATTGATCAACTTCACCTTCCATATGATATACTACTAAGATGACTTTATCATGTTCAGAACATTGAAGAACTGAAAATATCTTTTCAGTGGGACTGATCCAATGTTCAGCAAAAAGTGGATCAGAAGACCCACTGAAAGAAGGTGGACGTTTCCTTGTGAAGGACTCAATAGAATATTGTTCCCTTCTCTGCTCATTTGGAAGTCCAGAATGATTCATAGCTTGTGCAAGTATAGCAATATGATTTTGCACTCCATCTCCCATAACATTTGTTTGTTCTGGAGGAAAATCATTACATTGTCTATTACATTGATCAACACGGTTCCTTCAGGTTCCAGCCATCATCTAAACCCAAAAAAGAATAGTGTGAGATGAAAAAATCATGCTAGGAAAAAAACATAATAAAGGGGGAGTACCTTCAATATCTAAAATCTTAGGTTACCGCAATTCTAGTACTATAACCTATAATTATACTTAACTTTAGGGACATCCCTAGACATACCATAGAAATATCTATAGGGATCTCACTAAAGTTCTCGCATCCTAGTTTCCAAAGGTTGACTAAACCTTTCCTCTAATACCAACTGTAGAGTCCCAAAGCCTGACGTACATGGACATTACATTACTTTTGCGAAATACATAGTACATAACAAAAATAGACACACAAGGACCATAATAGTTTAATGTCTTTGGAAACTGGGAATATAATCTTCTAATCGTGGTGAAAGATCTTCAAAATCTACCATAAAGATATTCTCTTTTTTCTTACCTAAAACATTTCTTTATATCCTGGGGAAAAGACAACATAAAAGGGGTGAGGTCAAATTCCCAGTAAGGGTAAACATAGAGAACATAAATCAATCCATAAACATTTGAATGCAAAAACTTGAACATAAAATCTAAACATCAAAATCTTGAGCAATAAAATGAATATTGGATGTACGTAAGGCATATATCATAAGGGAACATAAATCATGATGACATAGCATGGGAATAAAGCATGTAATTGTGGAAACCATTAAGCATATGTTATGATTTCCATAGTTGCCAAGGCATTGCTGCCAAGACCATCTTAGTGGACAAGGTCCCTTTCTGAATCGAGTTCACTCCTCGTTTCAGTCCTCTAACACTGAACCGGATTAACTTACAATTCCAGCCATGTCTATCTCATGAGATATAAATCTTTACCCAATGCATTGGAAGGAGATATAGGTCCCACCCATCTCATAATGAAATCATTCTTATTTGTGCCACAAAATAAACTTAAAACATTCATCATAACCCAAATAATAAAATGGGTTTCATAAACATCATCCCATCATCTCATAATCCATATAAAACAAATGGAAATTTCATCATAACAAAAGTGAAACCATGTAAATCATAGAGATATTAAACTTGAAACATACACATATGAAATAATGTCATCTTAGGTGGAAAATGGTTTTGATAAAACATTTGAAATGAATTCTTGAAGAAAATATCCTTTCTTCTTCAAAATCAATTTCTTTTCACAAAACGTCATGAAATTTTAAAAGAAATAGATTTTTTAGATATATTCATGAAATAATTTGGAGGAAGCGTCATGAAAATACGTCTTTATAAAACCGTGAAAATACATTCATGCCGTATAAGTTAAAAACAATTCCCCTGGTACTTTTTTCAGAAAAGTCAAAAAGTACCTCGTAACGTAAACAAAATAAAGATTCCTTACATACCATGTAGTAAAAGTCAAAAATGGTTAAAAAAGACTTTAAACATACATGAAAACACTTTTATAAAACATGGAAATGGATGATAGAAATAACCCCCGTAAATACTTACGTATAAGCAATCTCGGATAGAAAACAATTGAGATTGCAACATTATCCCATACCTTAGGTCCGATATGCTTCGTATGTTTCTGAACCTCCTGTATAATGATTTAAATAATTTCATTGACTTATTACATAATCATATTCATTGTTATGATATCATATATGGTTCACTTATGACTTTATATTACCCGTTCTTTTGTAAGTTCCATGTTAAAGCAGTGTTTTGGGTTAAATCGTTTTATTTAACGTACGTGTTTGGACTTGTTGTTCATGATATTATTACTTATATCTTGATTTACATAATTAAAGAATGTAAAACATGATTTATATATAATATAAATTTCAGTATATACATATATATATAAGATAGATCGATTAAATGAAATGAAATACACCGTTCATGGAGACGGTAGGCCTTACGTACGCATGGACGTTGTTTTCGTTTCCTTATTGAATTAAATGAAAATTAGTAGATGACATACATATATATATACATAAATCCAGTATCATTATTATTTCATATATTTCATGATTACTTTTTATATATTATTTATAATCATTCATGAATGGTTAACATGGAGAATGAATCTCATCGCATCGTGGAGACGGTATTCCGTACGTACGCACGAGCGATGATATCGTTCCCATGATCGTGGAATTGTTTTGGAGTGTATGTATACTATTTCATAATCAATATCAATTTACAATAATCATATATAGTTGTTATATACACCATTATTCCCCTCCAAGTAAGGTGGTGGTAGAAAATAGATTACACCACTGCGTGGAGATGGTATTCCGTACGTACGCACGTGCAGTGATTTTGTTTTCCGTAGGATGGATAGATGGTGAAATAGGGTTGTTTAATTCTTATAATAACATATCTGTATATGAGTGATACTGATGTTATTACTTCATAATGAAACAACTAAAGAAGAAGATGTGGAAGAAGAAATAAAGTTGAAAGAATCGGTAACGGACATTACCTCTTCTTTGAAGCGCCTCTTTGATACCTCCTCTTATGGCACTAAAATTGGTCTTTGAAGAAGACCAGGACCTCTAGGATGTTTCTAGGGAAGTGGATAAGAGAATTTGGCAGGGGTTGGCCTTTATTTAAGGCTCAAAGTGGTGTGAGGAAGAGAGGGAGGAGGTGCCCTTTTATAAGGGAGGAGAGGGGCACCATTGGAAAAACAAAAAATATTATTTTATTATAAAGTCATTTTCGGTTTTTAATAGCTCAAAATTGATTTATTTCAAAGATAAGGTGGGTATGGGTTGAAATACTCTCATCAAATAGAATTTAGACAAGTATAGGGTTCTTTTTTAACCTTATCATTTAGATTTAACTTTAAGTTATATAATTTTACTTTTACGGTGTCTTTTTGTTTTCTTACACTATAAGGTTAATAAACTTACTATAACAAGCCAAAAGAACCCCAAGTTGTTTATTAATAATATCTATAACCTTATATAAGTCATTTGGACGAACCATATATTTTTAAGAATAAAATAACAATTAATAATATAATATTTGTTTTAAAAACTATTTTATGTCAATTTTGACACTATTTGGTAGTTGATTTTTTTGAAAATCATAACAGAAATATTAGTTCGAAAAACATTAATTAAATCAATAATAACATGTTATATTAAAATATATAATTATTAGAATTCATAAAAAGTCTCAAATTACATTTATTTGGTTATTTATAACATCAATTATGTAAATATTTCATTAATAAGATAATTACTGCATCATCATTGTGTCATAAATAAATTAAATTTTTTAATGTCTAAAAATTACAAATAAAATATCATTATGTAGGAAATATTTTTATCTTTTCATTGAATATTTATAGTCTAATTTATATTATGTATACCACTATATTAAAAATGATTTATTTATTAAACATTGATTTTAACTATTTTAACCCTACTTTAAATAAATTAATATTAAATGTTATAATCTAATCCAAGTGGGCCTAAATGGTCATATTTTATTCCTATGGTTGTTTTTGGTCAAATTACACTTATCCAATAGAATTATGACATGTGTTAGGGTAATAATAATATCATTTTTACCCTTAATTACCCTATTTACTTTTAACCGTGGTAAATAAAAGTAAAAAGTTACTATTCACCAAAAATTATTTTCATCTCATTGAACCATATTTTACTTACTGACATCAACCACGTCTCTTGGATTTTTGGAATTCCATTCACAAAAGTAGTAAAATTAAGTTTTATGTAAATTTTCAAATTCTCCTAGGAGGTGGGTAAAAGACGGTCAAAAGTTCAATAAAATTTTTATATATCTAAAATTATTATAGAATGACTCCAATGAATTGCTTTGAAGTTATATAGGTATTATGTATCAATTTTGATCTAAAATAAATTTAAATAAAATAAATAATTATTTAAATAAAAAGTCGATTTTTAAATAGTAACCCGGTGTTTTCACTATTCATAAAAAATTGAAAGTTTTCAGAAAAATACAAAAAATTCACCCTCGGCTAGTTTCGATATTTTGAATCCAAAAATGAAGTCCATTTTGAAAGATAAAATTTATAAAATTTCAAAAATGGGGTATTACTATTCATAACGACTTGTTTATATAACATATCGTTGTTTACCGAAACTCGATATTGCGTACAACACACGCTATTGTGGAAGGTCGTGATTGCATGTAATGCAAGACAAGTCAGGGATGCGTGTTGTTCAAGATCCTTTTGGTTTATCATACAACAGAAGATATTAATGAAATTAAAAAGAATATTTTTCATAAAATCTCAGGGTGTTACAACACATCTTCCTCTTGTACCTCTTTCAACCTCACATGAATGGATGGCTGAATATTTATCTTAAAATGATAGATTCCTTCATATTTACTTATAATTTTAAGGTTCTTAATTTTCATGTCCAAAATTATTTTTCCTCTTTCAATCCCCACCCTTAAAAATATAGCATGTTCTTTCCGACTGATATTACTAACCACCTTGTTCATCTTCCAGGGGTTGTAATTTAAGGAGTAGTTAGAATTTAAAATCAACTCTGACAATATAATTTGGAACATACTAAACTATTTCTATGTGTATATATACTTCATGGTTTTATATTTAGTATATATATCACACTTGTCACTATATAGATAATATCTCCACATTTTCAATGAAAACATGCTACTACCAACTAGAAAATAATGGGAAATTTTAATTTTCTCATAAACATTTAATTATAGTGAGGAATATTATATTACCATGTAATTATTAACAATAACACATCCCATTCCTTTATTTTATGTCCCATAGTATATCAAAAACCCTTCATTATTATAGGTAACTGTAATATTTGGTTCAGTGAATGACATTCTCTTCATTTCCATGAGAATTTATTCATATTAACTTATTCAAAGGAAATTCACTCAATTTAATGTTAATATGGATATAAGATTTGATATCATTGTGAAATTAATCATAATATTCTATTAGTATCTATTCCACCTAAGGAAACAATATATTTTGATCATTATGGTTGGTCTGGGACATTTCTCAATATATTTCGTCTTAAAGGGATCCATTTATATACGATAACTTTTGATAAAAAGTACCAAGAATGATACATTTTATTTCCAAAATTCATACTTGATAATTGTTTCATACATTTACCCTTCCCTATGGTCTAAAACATAATCTTGAAATGATTTTCATTCTATCATTTTGTGATTTAATATATAATGATATCATTAATAAAGACTACCATAAACTTGTCATAAAAAATCTTTAATGTCTCTATTAATTAGATACATAAAGATAACTAGAGAATTGGTAAGTCCATATGCCATAAATATAAATTTATAATGACTTAACCATATATGGAATGTTGTCTTGGGTATATCCTATTTATTGGACCTCAATTGATGATATCCAAAATAATGTTCAACTTTTGAAAAGTATTGAGTTCCACACAGTTGATCGAAAAAGTCATCAGTGCTAGGTTGAGGAGACTCATTCTTGATATTGATCCTCTTATATTCCTAAAAATCAATGAATATGCTAGTTGATCTATATTTATTTATAAAAAATGAATAGGTTCACCCTAGAGTGATGCACTCAGGTGTATGGATCCCTTTTCTACATTTTACTAGATTTTCTCCTTCAATTCCAATTACTCAATAAGGCCCATTATATAAGGATTGTTTAAAATTTTTATAAAACTAGTTTTGATTTCTTTTGAAACCTCAAAATCATAATTCATGGTAATAATAGGAAACCCTTTAAGAAATACATGGAAATATTCATAAAAATAATCCTATAAAAAATGTTTTGTTTCTCCAAAACAATTTCAAATAAATTAACCTCACGAGTAGGTATTAAGACTTATATAATGGAAGTTATTTCCATTGGGAGTTCATGTTTATATTCACACCAATATATGATCTCAGTTTAATGTATAATACGAAGCATGTCATATATTTCTCAAAAATTAATATAGAATTTATATAATGAGATCCAATTGATTCCCTATATCACATAAAATCTAACTAGAGGAAGAATATCAAGGTTTTTCCGAAGAACATTCCCACAAAATTCTTTCATAGAGGTGCTATAGACTAGAGTTATGACTATCACACCATTATAATATTTCATAAATAAATCGATATCTATTCATTTAGGTGGTGATGTAATAATGTTATAAAAATATTTATGCATAAAGTATTTAGTAGAACTAGAAAAAAATGAGACATTTTTCTTTATATAATGAATAATAATTTTATATTTAATTACGTAGTTCTCCTAAAAAATATCATAGTTGTAAACATATGAGCTTTCCCTCTTTGACTTGGGATAGGAGGCCATTAAGGTAAATTATCACCAACAAAACATTGATTCATGCAATAATTTGAATAATTTAAATACACTTTATCATAATTTCAATGGAATTATTTTTTACATTCATTTGAGATTTATCTTTATTAATTTCATTGGTTCTAATATTCAAATTACTTTTAAATACATTTTATTAATGGAATTACTTTCCAAACATAATGCATTTATCAGTCTCATTTATGAAATATTCCCCACATACTATTTCAACACTTTAGGTATAAGTAATGGTAAATTTTCATCTATACATGGATTTTATTATTTGAATACTCTTATGGATAGATATTTATATTATTTTCACAAAAAATGTGAATAATGGGAGTATCCTCTCTCAATTTCTTCCTAGATAACACATCAAATTATTTCCATATAGCTACCATGGTACCTTATAGACAATGCATTATGAAGACAAGGTTTTTAGACCCAAAATAATCGATCAACTTTGAATTTAGGGTTAATGAAAAACCAAAACAATATATTAAATGTTTTTTTGAAACATTACTCATATGTAAAGATGTATTAATTATATTTATTCTTTAGCATAAGGAATTAAACATCAATTTTTGTGTGAAGAGTTCTAAGAAATTAATTATTGAAAAAAACCTCTTAAAATATTCTCATGTCAAGCTATAAATCCATTACTTATTTATTGTATTCTAAATAAGAGTTTAATATTTATAAACATCACATTAAAAATGATAAATTATAAATATAAATTTTTCATACATTGAGAATCGAAGGATGGAAAATATCATTTTTGCGGTACATATCTGTTTTTCAATAATTAGTGAATTAGAGGACTCACTGAAATAACATATATGTTTCATCATAAATGGAACAGTTTTTCGTTACTCCTTCTATTATTTTTCTATAATCTTAAAACAATTCATAACATGAGATAGTTTCACGCATATAATAATATGATTTTTCATTCCAACTCCCAGTCTATTTAACTACTCACAAGTATGGTCATTGAATTGTCCGTCAAATTTATTTTTAAATAAATTATTAATAGTTTTTCTATTGAATAGAACCAAAAAACATATTGTGAAAACCAATAATTTTTAACCAATGTGAGAAATCAAATATTCATAAAAACAATCCCAAAATATGTCATAAGTTATGAATCATTCTTACTAACTTATGGAACTTTAGGTTCAACCAATCTCAATTTTAGATCATTATAGGATGATTATGCTTTTATCATACTTTTCCTTATAATTTAATCTCTAAAAATTATTGTGACCTTCTCTAGTACCAAATTAGTTTACTCAATAATTATATACAAAACATTTATATGATTTGAGATAGATATTCAATACATATCACAATAATACATTCCATAAAACCATAATGACTTAGTTTCATTGGATACTAGATAGAAAGTAATCTTATTTCCTAACATATCATCAATATATTGCATAAATTTCTTCTCACATAGTAACCTTATTAATCATTCCCTACATAATGCCTCTATATATAACCCATGTAAATGGGAATATAAGAAAGGGTGATATCAGATTCTCAGTAATGGTAAAAATTAGAGATATTAATTAATGATTATACATTAGTATAATATAAGAATAAAAGTATAAAAAGATTATCATAAATTATGAAATAATACAAACCCTTTAATAGACCATTAATCATGATTCAAGGTATATTTAATTTTTTAACAAAAGGCATGAGTCATAAGAGTGGGGAACCATAAAAAATTAATCATGATCCTTGAGAGCATATCATAAGAAACAAATAGGTTTTTAGAATACACATAAGAATAGAAAATAATTTCATTGGATAGGGATCACTATCATGACTATCATTGTAGATAAAGTCTCATACCAGACTCAATCACTCCCTATCTCCATTATTTCATTAGTCAAGTCTTATTACCAAGACTATAATATTAGAATGATTCCCAAACTAGACTGGACTCACTCCCCATTACATTTCATATTATATCATGATACATTAATATTTACCCTATGGATTGTAGGGCTAAAAAATTCTGGGCCAACCTGTGACTCAATGAAAATGATACATATATGGGCCACATGATCATAAAATAATTTTCCATTTCACCATATCAAAATTAAACCATGGATAAGAAACAGGTTTCATGAAATCATCCTCAAAAAATCATTATCATATTCCATTTATAGAAATAAAATAGATGGTATCATAATATAATATTCCTTATGAATCAAAATGATACTAGAAGTATAACTAAAATTATTAAAAATCTCATTTATAAAAGAATTTATAATACACTTTCGAAATCAATGTAAAATTTCTCTTCAATTTTGGTAACATTAAAAAACATAATATCTAGATAATTGGGGTATGATTTTTCATGTAAAACAATTTAAAAATATAAAAATATTTTAATGATGAATAAAGGACATGATGGTGGAACAATATTTCCATGCCTTATACATTAAAAGAAAATGTTCTTTTCATACTTTTGTAAAAATTCAAAAGTGTGTCATACAAAAAAGATTTAAAAAGATTCCACTTAATTTTTTTTAAATAATTTAAAATTTGGTTAAAATGAAAATTGAAAACCCTTTAAGTATAGTTAAAAAATTCAATAAAACAATTTTATGAACATGGATATGGAATACAATGATTCCCAACCGAAAATAGGAAAAAAGGTTGGCTCTTTGTAAAAATATTTTTTGACCATTTAATGTTTCAAAAAGAGGAGAATGAATGAAATACATGAAAGTATGAGAAATATAAAAATGAGAATAAAATATATGAGGTTTAAAATATAGGGTTATTATTTTATTTACCCAATAGAAATTTAATCACGAACTATTCCCATTAAAATGAGATTGTAAAATAAACCCTTACCTTAGGTCCTGACTTTATTTAAATGCACTCTCAACCTATGGTATAATAAATTAATATTTATTATAATTTAATATAAAACCCATATTAACACTTATATTTTAATTTATAATTCAATTTAATATTTCAAATTAAATATTTATTAACAATTTTTTATTGAAAAGAATATTCTGGTTGGGTACTTTTCTATTTCCTGTAAGCATTTCAGTTTAATGGTTTGAATCCTTTCTACGAGGTCATGGTTTCATCATATGAAAAATATTAATCATGTAAAAAAGTATCATTTTTATTCATAATATAATATTTTATAAAATTTTATGAAAACTATTAACAATAATTAATTACATCACTTTATGGAGATGGTTATCCATACATACACACATGCGGCGTTATTGTTTTCCAATGGACGGGAGGGTAAGAAGGTAGATTATATTTCATCTTTAAATAATAATAATTTTGTTAGAGAATATATATATATATATATATATATATATATATATAAAATTCATCTATATTTATTTCCATTATAGATAGTGATGAAAAATAAAATACATTTTTTCACCGAGACGATAGTCCGTACATACACATGAGCGATATTTTTTTCCATTATATATAATGAAGAATTTAAATATATATAAAATTAACAGAATAATTATTTAACATATTAAATATACTTATTTAATCTTATTAATTTGGTTATTTAATATTTTTAGGGTGTGAACAAATAAAAAAACTCAAAATAGATTAATAACTACAAATATATATTATTCATGAATATTCCATTACCTTATACCATAAGCCTTAGTGAGATGGTATGTTTTTGAGAACATGACTTCAAGGAAATGGGGAGTAAATATGATAAGGTATTTGGGTGTGGATTTATTATACTAGTGTGCTCAAGTGGCGTAGAGATGTGATAAGTGTAGGTTCTGTTTTATAAATGTGGTTGGTGGAAAACATGTATATATATGATAATTTAACATATAATACTTGTATTTATCATAAAATGAGGATCCAAATTATCATAGTTTCAAATATTATAATGTTAAGGTATATATAAAATCAAACAATTATATTTATGTCAATATTTATGTTATTTAAAAAAAATATATTAGGTTAACACCTTTTTTAACACTTTTAACCCTTACCATGATGACATGATTTTTACCTAGTAAACAACTTATTATGGATAAAACCAAGTTGAAATTATTACCTAATATGAATTATGATAATTAAAAACATGGAATCCATTTTGAAATACAGAATTCATAGAACTGTAAAAAACAAATTCTCCTATAAATTCCTAAAAACTATTTTTAGAGAAAATTATTTTTATGTGTAAAAATGAATTTATATTTACATAGTCAAATGAGTAGTGGTAATTATAAAGAATTTATTGGACTATTATTAAGTAAAAAAATATCATTTTACATGAGAACTATTCAAAAAGTTAATTACATCTTTGAATAATCTCATTAAAGGAAAAGAATAATAAATAGTTTCTTATTAGAATAAAATATTAATTAGGTTCCAAAATGTCAATCATGGGTTTAAAAATTCATCATAATTGTTTTAAATTATTTTTTTACTCCTTAAACATATAATTAGTCAAACCAAACGTTTTACAGATTTTTAATTTACTCATATATTAACGAATACATCAATGTTACAATATTTGTAATCATTTTATTTTTCATGATACACAAAAACAAGGATTTTAAAAAAGACTAAAAATTCAACCTATGATAAATTTTAAGGATAAAATTATAAATGAATTTCAATTTTTAAACACAAATTATAAAAATTATAAATTTAGCTTTATAATAAAACTTATAATGTATTAAATAAAAATAATATTTTTAAACGATAATAGTTGGTATTGAGCTATGAATAATTAAAGTAATACTTATTATAATTTATTTTAAAAGTTATGATTGAGTTGATTGTATTATGTTATATATAAAATTTTATTACAAAACCACATTATTTATTTTTATTTAGTGTTTTTTGCATCAAAAACTTGTGAACATATTGAATTTATTTAAGAGAATATAATCTAAAATTTTGGGGTGTTATGTGGTTCCATTATTTTATGAATTAATATTATTTAATTAACCCAAAATTAATTTTGTACCTTATATATATTAAAAATTCAAATATTTCTTTTATTTACAATGGGTTTTCACATAACTAACATCTTTTTTTTTATCAAATTGAGCTTGAGAGACCACCTCATTGCCTTTTGTAGTAGCACCCTAAAATATGACCAATGTTCCCTCATAGCATCAACCCATTACACCTTTTATTTCAACTATATAGAACCCAAACATGATATATCTAATACTCTATCATTAAATTCTAGGCCTATCCATTTAAATTTATATTTCTTAGTTCTACTGTGTCATTAGTTAGCTGGCTCAGGGTTGCATTTTTTTATTTTCTATTTTAATTTGAACCATGATAGACATAAATAAATTAATCATTTCATTAATTCATGGAAACCATAACATGGAATGTTTCATAACAGTGTTGAAATATCCTTTTGCTTACAAAAGAAATAAAGAAACACTCCAAGTCGTTCAAATTTTCATGAAATGGATTCCCCATTACTTAGTGATCGAGATTGTAAAATCCTTCATATTTTTTTCCAATAAAGACAACACAAAAACCATTCCAAATGAATTTTTGCTAAAAATAATTCCCATTGGGTTTCTTACAATTCTAAAAAAGGATAATCCCATATTTTATTATAAAACTAAATATATAATCTGATCTTATCAAATAATACAATTTTAATATTTATCCTTAAATGTGTGTGTCAATGATTCACTAATCACCTTCTCTAAACCCACTTGAGTTAATATAGATGTGGGAAAAAAAGATTTAAATAAAATGGAATTAATAAAAAAACATTATTGAAGTAACAAATCTCTCCCCTGAATAATCATTTAAGTATTATACCCATTAAAAAACCATTAAAATATGATTTATCTCACCATTTAAATAGAAATAAAAACTCCAAAATCCCTTCAGTTTCAAATAGATTCTTCTGGGAACATATAAACTATATATATATCTATTTTTTATTGAACCCAAATAATAGTTATCTAATGATTAAAAATATTTTTTTAGAAATCAAATTGTTGAAGTTTGTGATTGAAATAATACACTGATATAAATAGAAATATACATGTGGGAGTGGTGGTCCCTTTTCCATCATATCCATTTTTATTTTGTGGTTTAGACTCTAAGAAAAAACTGATGCCTTTTAAAATCAATTATGGGTAGTGCCTTTGTTATAATTGTTACCACATGATATTGTGCACATATATATATACTCCAAATTGACCATCCGATATTCAAATTTATCCATAATGAAGTGATACATTATCTAAATTTTCAATTATTTTTCATTATGGATGTTATTTTTATATTATTAATTTTACTAGAGTTATTTCACATTATTTAGCAGTTCGTATTCCATATCCACTCCAAAATCTTCAAATTAATATATTAAATATTTTAAATGATTATAAACTCTTCTGGACTAAATATATTCATCCTCTATAGTTATCAAAAAATGTATTCATGCTTCTTAATTAGAATATAAATAAAAGATCTACCAAGATAAAAAGAACCACTTGATGTTGACTTCCACTCATTAGATTCACATAACCAATCATCTTATATTTCCCCAAAAAATTACACATTGATGTGCTATGATAAAACAACATGAATCCCCCTATGTGATCGATATATAAAATTATCCTCTTCACAACTAGCATGTGGCTCTCCTCAGAAACAATTAGCTAGAGAGCATGTAAAAAAGTGGAAACACTGTATCATGTTTTTTGGTTGTGTGATATAACAAATTTTCAATATTCTATCTATACTCCATCACATTGACCTTACTTATATCCTCATTATTTGAAAATTTCATAGTAGATTCGATTATAGTTTAATTATCCTTTATTCCTCCATTTAGATACTTTTGTGAACCTATATGGAATATTATGTTTATGAAATAAATGTTACATCATTTATTTATACCAGAAACATGTTAACAAAAGATTATAATCCTCCAATTGTATTCATCTTGAAGTTAAATAGTAAAAATTCAAAAAAAATCATGCATTGTGTGTCTTCCAAGACTCCAAGAATCATATTGATAATATATAGGACTACCATGATCCTTTTAACCTGTTTCATATTGATGTAAAGGTTATATTTAAATCCCCCTCTTTGGAACCCATGATACATTATATAATGGTATATCTAAGTGTACTAAGACATTGGTTTTTTATTAGAGATATATAATGCCTTCAATAATGAAAATACATTATTACATCTTTATCAATAGGAAATCCATATTATTTAAAAATATTAAACAACTATTTAAGAATTAAATTGAAGAATATTGATTTGACATTCATTATATATATATGTATATATATATATATATTAAATCTTCTTTTCACTGCCACAGGAAAAAAATAATATAATTTCCAATCATTCCACAGGTGAAAAATTATCAATCACATATATATATATTTGGGGAACATTATTTATTCATTAATAATGTGTTTTTCTGTTTCACATGGATCTATTCATTATTTAATTTCAAAATAACCACGAGTTTCATGTGAATTTCTAGTATGATGACACTAGTATAACTTCCCATGTTTGATTATTTTTTATGGGAAGTTATTCATCTACAGCTTTAAATTTATTCTCAAACCATATATATTCATGAACAATTTCAGGCTCTAATTGTGATATAAAACATTTTTTTTGGTCCATTTTACTGAATTTTTAAACTAAAGCTTTTTGGCCACTAACAATATTACCAAAATTTATTTAATCCCTACCCATTTCTCTCTATGATACTAATAAACTGTATTTTTTCTCTTGTATTTTAGAGTCTTTTTTTCAGTCTTATTTATCCTCATTATGTCCACCTTTTCCACTAACCTTAGCATGATTTTCCTCCTTAATTTATATTTAATTTGACTTTGAGTTCAACTCATTAGTTTTTGAAAACAAACTTGTTCTATACAACTGTTACTTATTGAATTCACAAAAAGATTCTATGATTTTTGTGTATAATTTGAACACCATGATTATGATGAGTATCCGAGAAATATAACTTCATTATATGAGCCTCAATATTCTTCTTCTTCTATTAATTGATAATAAAATATTTACTTCTGAAAACATAAATGTATATCATTGTGAAATTCATCCCATAATACATCTCATACTATATACTTTCTTCATTTGGACATAACAATACCCTAGTGGAGTTATAAAATAATTTAACCACCACTTATTTAAATTAACTCATTGATATTTTCTTTTATTTGATAATTGGATATTCCATGTTATGGAAATTCATTTCCTCCTCTTAAATACCAAAATATATTGAGTTAAAATCACTATTGAATCTTGATGCTAAATTCCATGAATTTTCTAAAACAATTATTTTATAGTATAGATCCTCCACTTAATGAATCTATTTTTTTGAGGAGTCCTCAATTTTAAAACATGATGATTAATTTCATGATTTTGAGGATACTCTTACACTTGGTTATTTTTTAATCAATGGAATTATCTTTTTCGAGGCTCTAAATTTTCATCCCAATTATCTTTCCCACTATCCTCTAGTAATGGGAAATTAATTTGAATAAATCATATTTTTGAGTAATAACCAACAATAATTACATACTACTATAATTTATAACAAACAAGACATAATATATTCTACTATCCATTGATATGTGGGTGGGATAGGTTGACATACATTCACATAAACTATGTCAATTAATCTTATTCATATCCCTTTCTTTAGATTGTAGGGATTTCATAGAAAAATAATTTTGTAAAGTATCACGAGTATAAATGAAATCAAATGAAACATTAGGAATATTATGATAATTTTCATTTTTTCAACAAGTCCTCAAGGATTTTTGGTCAATTAACCAAGCCATTTATGTTGAATTCTATTTTTTCCTCCTTAGATATAAAGAATCCATCTTCCTCATTAAGGAGTTAAATAATTACGTTGTTGAGATTTCCCTGAAAAAAAAATAAGAATATATTTATTTTAAAGTAAATGTTTTCACATTAATATTTAATCCATATATCAAGAAAAATAATTTACTCACACGATGTATATTGTGACTAATACCTTCCACAAATATGAAATCTATATGCCTTATGTATAATAATTGTTTTTCCAAATCCAATGATCTTCAAACCTTTATGATTTCCAAATTGATTTGCTGTATCTTTATCATACATTATCCACATGATAAAAACATTAATTACCAACAAATGGGAATTATAACCAATATCTAGAATCATTTTTTGGATATGTATTGAAACTTCAATGGTATATTATTTATCATAATTTCCTTTCTTAGACCATATTGACTACTTAGATTTTTTTGGAAATGGATGACCTTATAAAACCTAAAACTCTATTTATAATTCCACATCTTACAAAGATTAATACCTATTATGTGTTTAAATATTTCTTGATGATGACTATAGATATTTTTTTTCTAATTCATATAGTATTTAATTACACCTTTATTTTCTCTTTTTAAGCACAATATATTTATTTCTATCAAAAAACATAATTTAAAAATCAATATCCATTAATGTATTATGGAGAGTATGAATTTATTCTTGTATTTTTTCATAGTTCTTGTTCCCTAAAGATTTATATTTCAATAGATAACACCTATTGGGTATTTATGAAGTTTTCTCAATAATAAAAATAGACGCATGGTTTCTTTTTTGTATGTGCATTTTATGCATCTATAGTATAAATTTGGTAATTTTACATGCAATGAAATTCAATAATCATCTATTGTTTTAGGGATTATGGTATAGAATTAACCACCACTATTTTTGTCATGATCAAGACACATAATTAATTTTTATTTATCCTTAAATCAGTTCACTTATGTGAAAGGGGGGAGTTGTTTCAATGATTCCCAAAAACATCCTTAGCTTATTTTGAGTCCATTACACTAAAAATTACCATTTACATAGAATAATTAAGAAGTATTTCTGGATCTTCACAATTATATCAATTAATTATGAATTTACATTCTAGTTCCTCTATTCTTTTGATCCATTATTTCACTGATTTGGATAGACCATCAATAAACCTGGTTTTTTCTTCATTCATGAATTGGAAGTCAACTCTATTATATATGTTTTTAGAATTTACAATTTTAATACATTCAATATCAAATTTTAATTCAATCAAATCTTATTTTTTTTCTAAATATAATGTTTATTTTTGTATAGTAGTTCATTTTCCATTTTCATTTTACCCCTTAGAATATCATTTTCTTCCAAAGATTCCTCAATTATAGATTTGCGGTCAACCCTAACCTTGACTTCATCACTTTCATGATCTTTGACCTCCATTGGTGTATTATCAATAAAAATAAGGAAAATTATTCACTGAGGGCTCTATAGTTTTTTAACTGTTCAATTTATATTTCCTATAATGTTTTAGATCCTTATGACTGTATATTTTTTATTTTAATGAATTTATAGTGGAATTTCAATCACATTTTATATCCTTTTTCAACTCCATTAGAGAAATTTTAATTTCATAACTTCCTTGAAACTTATTAAGAAACCTAAAAAAGGATCCATGACTTTCTACTAAGAAAAATATTATATTAACGATTTTATTTTAATTGAAAATTTCCCCTCATAAGATTAGAGGATAGAAAAGACATTAATATTTCAACTTCTTCCTTATCAAGATCCTCCTTCAATGAATATTTCTTCATTTCCTAAAATGATACCTCTTGTTAATAATTAATTGAGCCAAATTTATTTTCATTGTTCCTTATCTCTTAGGGAATTAATGTTTAATGAATTCTATCCAATGTTTTCTTCTTATAATCATTATTTTTAAGCATTGATACCTTTGAATTAAATAGGAGTGGAAATATTATCAATATTATTTTCACAATTCTTATGCCAAAAATGATATTTCTATGTATCTACATATATTCTATATTAAAGTTCACCAGATCATAGAATTCATAAATTAAACAATTTCAGAACATTCTTAGATATACATGTTCATTTGAGAACATATAAATATGTTTTTCTCAAAAATATCAACCATAGTCATTAATATTGATATATTTCTTATACATAACATGAAAGGTTTTCATGAAATTTCTATTACATATATATGGTTTTCTAAATCTCCCCTAATTTATTTATTGAATCTGTGTCAAGAATTAATTACATGTGATATCTATATGACTGTGATCCATTCTCCTTGTTGACCATGATTCTGTGTATAATGTTAATTTATATATCCATTACAATTTATCTAATGTATTGTTTCATTCCATTATTCCATAATTGTAAATATGTAGCTTTATGGATAGGGATTCCCTTGTAATTAATAGGATAATATGACAATTCTTAGATAGGGATAAATATATCATGAACATTCATCTTAGATACCACTGGTTAGTACTAAACATAGGTGAATACCATTGGTGGTGGCAGGGGTGAATCCAGGTATTATAAATTCTTAGAGTGAACCCTTTTTGATGACCTGGTCTTTTTAAAAATAAATAAATTCCTCTCCCTTTGTCAATATTTATATAGAATGATAAATCAGTAAAGAAGACACATAGGGTTTTACTTAGTCCACCAAAACTGTATAATACAAGTATCATTCATGGTAATATATCTTTTCACCAAAACACTATTGCTCACTACTCTGGTTTACATGTTTGGAGTGGCCATACTGATCCCTAATTTTACAACCTTCATAGGATATGAGGAACTTAATGTTTTACCCACAGTATAAAATGAACTCTTCCTACTATATATATCCTTATTTTCATGATAAATAGATAAAAAATATTCCTATAATGTTTTAATAATTATTATCATCCTTCATCAATGTGACCTCCCAAATCTGGATGTTCCTTAGAGGTGCCCCCAAACTAGTTGGCCACATTGCCTCAAGCGCTCCTCCCCATATGCCAGAGGATTCCAACTAGAAGCGAGGTCCTTTGGGGTGTTCATGGAGAGAATATTCCCTCATTAAAGAGTGGAGAGAATTGGATATATAATAACAAGTAAATAGTAGAATCATGTGTTAAAATAACAACTCCGTGGAAGAAGACATTAAAAACTGGACCATTAAGTCGCCATATGGAAAGAAATCATAAACATCCATGTGACAAATAATGATAAAACTTTGAAACTAAATCATATATAGAATGATGACAATATATGTTATTTATATACAAAATATAAAATAGGTACACAAGGGTGTAATAACAACATTTTATTCAAAAAAGAATCAAAAATAAGAAAAAACAATCCTGAATCCTGAGTGTTGGACCAATAATTTGCTACCAAGATATATCCTAATAAAAGAATTCCATATTTGGTGTCCATAGAGGGTTGATTCTTATTTTCAAAACCTTCATACATTTGGTATTACAAGATACCATCAGAGGCTGGATAGGGTGTAAGATATATACTAGTTGGCCACCACCAATGAAATATATAAAATCCTATCTAGGAATTATAAACTAAAATATTGTGGAGGTATATATAAATTTAAATCAATGGTATAATGATAAAAAAACCTACTTCAACATAATATAGTAATTTATTTTAACATTATGTCAATAAATTAATTAATTTAAGTTCATTTTATATATATATGTATTATGAGGTGTAAATTGAACATACATCATATCATGATAATAGAAATAAAGGATCCATGGAAAATAAAGCAGTCATATCATGATGATAATAGTAAAAGGATCCAAGGTAATTACTATGGAATATTTGACCTCACAGTTTGATCTAACTTAGTAATAACATGAATCCTAAAAATGAAGGGCCAATGTGTAATCCATGGGGAATCACTCAAGGCATTCCACTATAAATAGTTCTATCTAAGTCTATAGATATCATCTAAGGTAAAATGGACTAAGCATGACTGGGCCCAATGTGCTGAATCTGGGGATCAACATGATCAAAGACATCAGTCTATATCCATGAAGTATATCCAAGTCGTCCTAGTATTCAAAAGATAGTGAAGGAATCCTATGCTGTCATGCCAGGAATCACTATTAGATTTGAACCATGTTTCAATGTGGGTATCTACTTTAAAAACTAGCTCCTTGAATGAGAATTATGTCCTTTGAGTTATCAATTCATTCCCCCATGAATCCAAGGTTGGGTCATGTATGACTAGTAATATAAAGATGATAATATATATATATATAATAATAACCTTATACTTATCATTAATTAATAAGTCCATTTAATACTCATTATATTAAATAATTCAATTCATTCATTCCATTATATTTCATTACTGGGAAAAGGTATACCATGGAAATAAAAAACATTAATACTTAAATTAATTATTCCATAATTTGGTTAAATCCTTTACCTTTCCTAATGATGGCAAGGTCGGATATGGATGTGCAACCATATGAAATTCAATTATAAATAACTAGGCCAAGTGATATCTATTTTATTCTTTCCATTTACAAATTAAATTCGTTCATTCTATTAAAAAAATACCTTAGAAGGGTCAATAGATACCATGATGAAATATCTGTTAACAATTCATTAATTTAATTAATCACTTTCCTTTATTAAGGCTAATTCAAAGCACAATTGAAAGGTTGATAAAAGAATCACAACAAACCATTAATCCACAACATAAGGGAAAACACAGTAATTTGGAAGGTTTTTGTTGAGGAAATAACCTCCAATGTTGATGAACATATATTTAAGGGGATCTAGAATATTATAATGATGATCGTAAGAATGGAATGTGAATTAAATAGGCAACTCTTCATGAAATTGACATGCACACAACAATTAAAATTTATAAAATGGTGAGATTGTGGGATGAGTTACCGACCACCTACCTTAAGCTGGTAAAACTATGCTTGTAAAATATTTTACTTTAGTTTGACTTAGATCATAAGAAAGTAGATAAAGGGATCAAATCCTTAAAAATAGGGAATATGAGCCTATATCTAGAAATCTTTGTCGAGGGAATGAAAAATTATGGATAACTCATAACGAATAGAGAACTTACCAATGCACATCCAACATGACCAAATGGGATCAAATAAGACTTCAAATGGAAAGAGGGGATCAAAAATATGGAAGATGTATTGGGAGATTCTTATGGGAGGAAAAATTGATCATTATCCATTAGAAATAAGAAACAATATTTGGGGGTTGAGTTTTATATAATTTAAAAGCATTTTGGTCTTTTTAGCCAATAATTTTAAGGGAATAGGGTTTGGCTAAAAGGCAAGAAAAATTGCGAACCAACAATGTTCATTGAACTATCTCGAAGGGGGGGGGGGGCACATGATTTTTCCTACATGGTTTGACCAGAATAGTTTTGAATCCATACAAAAACCATGCAGTTGGCTCTGCTACATTTTCTAAGATACTCACACGAGCATGCGACTTGGGAGCATAGTGTGGGAGTGAAATGTTCCCATGATTTCCCATTTGAAACCCCCTAAATGGTTAAAGGAAACTATGTATACTAGGGCACATAGTTTCTACTAACCTTTCTACTGAGTGGTTTCGTCCACTGGTCAAGGATCTGGGCTTTGAGCAGGCCCCAAACACCCCCTAAACCTTGTCAACCTCATTAGGAATCCATGTTAGGTCGATAATAAATTACTGTACTTTAATTTTAAGGATTCATACATCATTGAAAAACAGGGTTCTTATAGTATTCCCCCATTAAATGAACTCATCCCCTTGTTTACATTACTTGGGTGACAGAACACAGTCTGAGTACAACTCAAGTCACTTGGCATGTATGTTGGCCTCCCACTCCCAAGTCTCTTCCTATATACGGTCACGCATCCATAGAATCCATACTAAAGGGACAAAATGACCATAGATAGACTTTGTGCTCCAATTAATGATGCATATTTGATACTCATAAAATGAAGAATCAATATATAACTCAATTTCCTTATGATCAAATTATGAGATGGGAAAGCATGATACCTGGGAAGATATAAAATGTTGAAGACTTCATGTATGGAACGACACCTCTAAGTTAGTAGAAAAATAAAGGATACTAGCCCAAATCTCTCTAGAATCTCAAATGGCATGACATAATGAGGTAATAGATTACTTTATCATTGTATTAGTCTATTCATAAGCCCATGCGATACACACATGAAAACATAACCCCTTACTGTAAACTAAAGAGTTCATCGATGATGATTGAAATAATATTTCCAAATAGACTAGTCATTTGACATATTATTTCTTATCATCTAAACCTTATTCAAATTCTCCTTCATGAGATGAGGACCTATTATCATTTCCTATCCTACCTATAACCAAAACAATGGAAAAATAAAAGACCAATTATAAAAGGCATCATTTTGATCCATATGAATCATCACATAAAATCTATTATGGTTGGTGAATTCAACAAGTAGGATATGATTCAACCAAGATCCATCAAAATCAAGGAAACATGCTTGAATCATTTCCAAAAAATCATGTATCATCTCTTCTGATTGGACATTGGTATTTGGGTAAAAATCCATGATCTGAATCACATGTGTACCCATATATCTTTATAAACCTTTCTATATACTTGATGTGAATTGACCATTTTTGTCAAAAACAATAGTATGTGGAACCCCATGTAATCATATAATTTAATAGAAATAAATTCTTCAAAGCTCATTAATTGAGAAAGTCTCTCTGATGGTAAGGAAGTTGGATACACTAATTATTTGATCAATAACTACCTAGACTACATCACTACCTCATGGAGACCTCAGTAATCAAACGACAAAATCCAGAGCAACATACTCCCATTTCCATTTCTTGATCATAATCACATTATACAAGAAAACAGGTCATTGGAACTCCACCTTCATGTGTTGATTGGTGGAACACCTAGTGATAAAAACTAATATATGACATTTCATCCCAGTCCACCAATACTAGCATCACATAACTTGATACATCTTGGAGATTCCTGGATGAACTTCCCACTATGAAGTGTGAGACTCACACATTAGTTCCCCTCCCATATCTATCGGAACCTAGATATGACAATGAATACATAGGATGTCATCACTATAAACATCCCAATTTGGAGGCCGGTCCTCCCCAATAATACCATCTCATAGGACCTTTCATGAACTGATTGTAATAGGGGCTTGATCCGCAACTTCTTCAAGCTCACCTCCATATTCCATGAGGTGGTGACACATGAGGAATATCATATCTTAAATGGGAGTCCTTTTCCAATAAACCATACAGATACGAAAATAATTTTCAATGAATAAGTGAAGAGGAAAAATAATAAAAATATAGAAGATATAGAAGACAAATTAGGTATTAAAAAACTCTAGGGTGTAGAAGAGTATGATTGTAAAAATTTAAAAGTAAAGGGGAAAAATACACACCCAACCAAAAATATATCCAAACCTAAAAAAAACTAGAAAGGTGAATGTTGAGAGATCCTAGATCATGATCTCTAAGAAGTGAACACTGTACATAATCCAAATTACTAGGTATCCCTAAGCTCTTCTATAGTCACCGCTGACCTGCCCTTCATCTGCGTAATATATGACACGTGTGGGAAAATCCCATAAAGGGTTCAATATATACATAACTAGTAGGATGCCCCGAAATATGGAGGAGATTTAGTAAGAGATAAAATAGGAATAGAAAGACAATAGATAGTAAATAGTGGATATAATGTATCTCGACCAAAAGAAATAGAATGTATCCTCATCCAAACATAAGGGGATCAACACGGTGTGTCAGTGGACTAGACATTGAGTGTATATGGCCCAAAGTAGGAGAGTAAGCTCATCCAACCATGATGTTATCAATATGGAAATCATGTAGACCATCCCCACATATCTCTATAGGCTATGGAAATAGTGTAACCAAATCCAAATTCATGGATACATATATCTATGTAGGATTAGTAAAAGAAACCCAAATGAGAGAGAAAGGGGATCCCAATCTCACAACCCAACATATGAAAAGAGATTCCAACAATTCCAAAAGTCCATTGAAAATTCCCATAATCTCAAGAATCTTCCCAAAAAAATCCAAGTTAAAAAATTCATCTTCATTATGCCACACAGTCGAGGGGCCACAATCTCTAGATATATGACCCATTCCTTAGTACAATAGGAGGGTTCCAATCAAGGGATAGATAGAGGAACTATACCATATTTCAAAAGTTGGCTTCCACTCTAATAGTAAAGAGAGGACATATTCCAAGCCCAATAGGAGTGTTCCACTGTGACAGTCAATGAAGGACCCATTCCCAACCTAGAATGAGGGTTCTACTCTAATTCAAGGTGACCCATGCCATAACTCCTCATGAGGGTTCAAATCTAATAGTCAATAGAGGACCCATCCTTTTATTATAGGAGGGTTCCACTCATATTCTAGAGGATTGATTCCCTAATAATTAAGGAGGGTCCCACTCCGATGGGTTACATAGGACTTATTCCCATACCACCTATAGGGTTCCACTATGAATCCTTGAGGACCCATGACATTTCCTAGTTGGAGAGTTCCATATAAAAGTGTTTTCTGATCCTACATGATAACCATCATTGTAGATTGTTTCCTAAATAATTTACATTCCTTTAATATCATGAATCATATCTCAAAATACATAATTGATGAAACAGTCTCATTATATGTGCAAACAAACACATAATAGGCTACTCACAGGCTGAAATACGAGTCCAAACAAAGGTGATATGAGAAGTTGATGTTTACATAAAAGGAACTAAGGGGTACCCGACATGTGAGGGGACCCACACAATATGTGGTTCCACTCCATATCCTGGAAAATTTCTATATTGGTTCACAAATTACCAACCTTGTAGTTCTACATGACATTTAGGGAGTCTACACGATATTTCAAAGACACTCAATGTCCCATCCCATGCACTTTGGTCGTGTCTGTGTATATCAGTACACAATGTGCCTCTTCACATGGGATGTTGCTCGGGTCTCTATCCATGCCCGTGTAGTTCAATACATGGACATGTTTCTTCCGATGTATTTACACATGGTTTCCCACCCTTATGCTCATCTTCACAACTCGACCATCTGAGAAAGGGGTACACAATGTGTAGGTGGGCTATATTCCATCCCATCCTTATAATTTTCCAAAACCCTACCCACCATAGCATAGGGGATACAATAAGTCTGTTCCTCTTATTACATTGTGTGTATTCATGATTTTCATAAATTATCATATCCAAACTCCATAATATAGATGTAAACTTTCCACCTCTGATTCCAGCCTCTTCTCCTCAAGAAATCAATGGATCTTACTTTATCTAGTGATTCTCACCATCCGATGGCCAGAAATCGGTTCTTAATTCATTCTGAGCATAACTTGTGAACCTTACATGTACTTGGTTATTCCAGAGTTCATTATTTGAATGATTATAATCAAAATTATAATCCCAAACTGCAATATATTCGACATCATCATTTATTTGTTGATCCATATCTCACACATGAATTAGTCATGAATCATAAGATCCGATCAGGCTCGTTCCCACCCAACAATGTTGAACTGATAACCCATAAGCTGGTCGATTAAGAACGTTGAGAATTTATGTGAGAAAGAAATAATATACATAGGGTTATCAATTTTTTTTCTAATCATTCATGGACAATAAAAAATTGGGATATTCAAGTTAGAAAAAAATAATAACCAATTAAATTTCTGTTCATGGGTGAATTAAACGACCACACATATCAAAAATCAAAGGTAAGAAGATGACCTTGCTCAAATATTTATTCAAATCTAGAAAAAACCACCAGTGATGAGTCATACTTGGATATTGGGTCAATTTTCATCTACGGATGAACTCAAAAATGAATGCAAGAAGTCATTGTGTTCACTAAACAAAGATGTTCTCTAATCTAGTTATTTGTCTTCATTAATTTCCAATTTTCCAATGGAAGTGGGAAGGAGTATATTTTAATTTTCCCATGATAAATCATCTAAAAAACAATAATTTTATAAAATTATTAACTTATAGATGTTTAAATGGGTTAATTTAATTAAAAAAAGTAAACATAATTTTTTATTTTAACTGAACATACCGTCCAAATGTCACCATATCTGAATGTCCCATGGTGACCAATTTAAATCACTTTTATGGTAAACATTGGGTTTTGGAATCAACCACGGTCTCATATTTATAATATGAGCTTCCACTAAATAGGTATACAATTTTCTTTAATAAAAATCGCATGTGAAAAATAAAATACCTTTTATATTTTTATAAAATTAATTCTCGGAAAATAGGATCTCAAAATCATATGCCACCTCAGTGCCTAGATCCTAAAATACATATAAAAATATTTCAAAGTACTAAAAGGATAAAACAAGGTCTCTACTTCATTCATTCCTACATGATCTTTGACCCAAAATAAAAAACTAAATAAAAAACTCAGGATACTAAGCACACATCTAGATATAACACCCCTATGATATCAGATGCACCTTCCCACACATCCACAATGAATGAACCCTGAGAATATTCAGTCCACAAAATGTCCTCTACTATCTATCCTCAATCGCTACTGGGTGATTTTTAAAATCAGATCCATCCTTGATGTCCATGTCACCCTACTTGATAGTTTGTGTGGGGTATTGAACACATATCCTTAGTTGTGACATAAGGAAGACATCATGCACCAGCTCTATTTGAGGGGCTAGGTTAAAGAGGTAATCAACCTCGCTAACCCTCTAAACGATATAGAATAGTCCAATAATTCTTTAGGATATGATTACTCTATTACTGAACCTATGAAATCCTCATCGTGGTTAGAGTCTCAAGAAATTTTGGTCTCCATATGGGAAACCCAACTACCTATGATGATGATCAGAGTGATATATTTGTCTTCTCAAGGCTATCATCAGCTACTCATGGATGAAATATACATTTTATGTTGTCACCTATACCATCTCTGAAACTATAATATATGTATCCCAAATCTCTGTCCATCAGAAGGGTTCCCTGTAAAGTCTATTATACTAGGAATCAAAGAGGTTCGTGGTGATAGTAGTGTCGTAGCTGTTGTTTTATGCAAACTATACCTAGTTCAAGTGATCCTACCAACACTGGACAAAGTTTAACATGAATTCCCTCTACATATCCTCAAACACCTGGATAGTATATTTGGTATTCCCAATTGTCCATGGGTAAAAGGTTATATTCAACCTCATCCAGGCCCTGAATGCCTCCTATAGGCCTCTCCACATTCATTATGTGAACCACAAATCATTTTCATAGACAATATTCTAGGGAACCCCATAAAGGAAAATCATAACCCATACATACATCTGCCCCAAAATATCCACCAAAGTCGGCTCTATGATAGAAAAGAAGTGTTTAGAATTTGTGATTCATTCAACTACTGACTAGATAGTGGTATGTCCATTCACTTTTCAGGGAATCCATATCATATAGTCTATGAATATGTCATTCCACTTCCACTCTAGGATATCAATGGGATAAATAACATACTTGATGCTAGCACATAGCTTTAACCTACTAATAGGTGAGGAACGATGAGATGAAATCATCCATGATTCATCTCATGTCAGACCACCAAAACTACTACTTATGGTCATTGTACATCTTTCCCACCCTGGGATGTACAACTATGGTAGAATTTTGGAACCCCTACATCAGCTCCTCGCACATCATGATTGGAACCAATGTCTATCCATGTAAAAGGATGGCATGATTCCATCATTCATAATATCCATATGGTTAATCTCTGATAGTTATATGGTCCTAAAATAGCTCACAATCAATGTCTCCCTGTTGGGATTCTCTCACACAATCGATAAGTGGAGGAGCCGACACCATCAACTAAAGAATGGATACACCCCCTGCTCCACTAAGGTCGGCTATAAGGAAGCCAACTGATCAGAATCCTCATGCACCAAGTGAGATCAAGACATTCTATTAAGGGATTCCTCTATCACATTTCCCTTCCCTAAAGAATATACCATCTTGAATTCATAGTCCTACATGAACCCCAACCAGTACCACTATCTCAGGTTCATATCTCTCTATGTGAATATGTACTAAAGACTCTGATGGTTTCAGTAAACAATAATGTGCTTCCTTAGAAGATATTAGCTCCAAATCCTCATATTGAAGACTATTGTTACTAGCTCTAGGTATTGAGTTTCATATTTCTGATCATGGGGTCTCAACTTCATCAAACTATATGCGACAACTCCTGATGATGCATCAACAAATATTTGAGGCAAGTTCCTAAGGAATCACAATACACTAAATACTCTATAAACACTTACAATAGTATCAACAGAGGAGCACTCATACACCTCAACCTTAGATCCCCAAAGGCCCTTTAGAAATACTTAATCTAGTAAAAAGGATTCCCTTTTCACTTCATGGCGGTCAAAGGGGCTTTCATCCATGAGAAGTCTACCAAAAACATATGATAGTACCCTACCAAGATAAGAATACTTCGTACCTATGAAATTAACTTGGATGGCTCCCAAGAAACAATTACATCAATATTTTTTGGGTGAATGTATAAACTATGATCAGAAATTACATTCCATAGGAAGTTAACATCTTGAATCTATAACTTGCACTTACATAGATTAAAATGAATATGGTTGTCCCGATGCAAACCATGGACCATCCTCACATTCTCTTCTTGCCCCTCTTATGACTGGGAGTACATGAGTGTGTCCTCAATGAAGAAAACTAAAAATTGGACCAATTATGGATTAAATATCTGGTTCATAAAACCTATAAACATGGAAGGTGGAATTCATGACACCAAAGGGCATCAGGAGGAACTCATAATGTTTATATCAACATCAAAATCCCATTATTTAAATATCATCCACATAAAACCTCAACTGGTGGTAGTCGAATCAGATGTAGATCTTTGAGAACTATCTCACACCTCACAATTGGTTATGTAGGTCATAAATCATCACAATGAGGGACTTATTCTTTATTGTTGATTGGTTCGGGCAAGGATAATCCATGAAAATCCTCAATCTCCCATCCGATTTTTTCATAAAAAGTGGTTGAGTTTCCTAGGGGGTCACATCATGCATGATGGAACCCTTCTCTTGAATGTCCTCTAAATACAACCACTAATCTTGTATCATGATAGGGGTTATAAGATATTCCATATAAGATATCAGATTATTTTTGGGATAAATTTTGATAAAAAACACTAGATCCTAGCATAGAGGAAGTCCCAAAACATCCCCAAGGAATGCATCCATATAATCCTCCACGAATGATGGAATCACAATGCTTGAAACTCATATTGCACCAAGGGATATACTCTCCAAATGATGAGTGATGGGCTACAGCCACATACTGTTAAAACCCACCATCCTTCCAAAAGATATCTCTCATCCAAAAAGAAGAATCTCATCACATTTGTGCGTAGGAATCTAAATCATATCCAGTGATAATAATTTTGTTCTCGGACCATAGAAAACCAATTCATACCCAAAATTACATCATAGGGATGCATCAAGATAACCAAAGTGTCCCATGTAAAAATCTATCAACAAGAGAAAGCTCTCACTACCAAAAGATAAGAGATACAGATAATGTGTTCTCTGTTAGAATGTCAAGACGAATCTATAGGGATAAAGAATGTACTAGTATCTCTAACACTTACACTTAGAGTAAGAATATTAATTATTTAATAAAGGTTAGAAAATATATCGATTATATATTTAATATTCTCAGGTGTCTAGGTGTCAAAAGCCTACATAGCCTAAAGTTGGCCGTGGCCCTGATTGTTAGCTCCTTGAGCATAACATGGGACACCTAGTGGTAGTGGTGAATGGATCTCATCGCATCGTCCCCCACCAAAAACTCCTCCTATAATGTTTCAAGATCTTCTTCCCTGGATACCTCCCTATTATCACCTATGAGATCCCAAATCAAGGCACTACATCTGTTGTGGTGGTCTGTCATCTTTTTTACCGCTCTCCTCATCACGTCTGGATGGGAAGTCATGCACTATTTTACATAACTTATCATAAGAAAAATCACCACCCATCCCCAAAATTCCTTGGGATTATGTTTTGTCCCTATACCACATAAAAACGTATATGAATCTCATAATGGTAATTTATACTCAACTGATATCATTCCAACTTGTGCTTGCTGGATACCATAGATGAATCATAACTATGTTTCCTAGTACGAGATCCATCTATTTATCATCCATATATAACAACCCAATATTTCATAGTAAGATATCTTCTTTAAAGAAATTCAATAGCTTGTGCTACACACAATACCGAGTTTGAGCACACCACGACTTACCAAACTAGCCATTCAAAAAGCGGTTATGAATAATATTAATAATATTTTAAATTTTATATACTACATATAATTTAAGAATCCGTATTATTTGTTTTTTAGACATAATATAAGAACAAATTCAATTTTTCAGGTAAAAGAAGTATTTTAAAAAAAATTCAATTTTACCACCTTTTAGTGGAGAACCCTTTTTAAATACAATATTTTTCACTTTTTTTATATTCAATTTGACAAAATAATATTCTTCATTATAATTGGGACTTAAAAACTTTGTTTGATAAAATTTTGGTGTTTTTCTGATAACTTGCGTATTTTCATGAATAGGGAAAAATACTAAATTTTAATTGAAAACATCTTTTTTAATTAAAATAATTTATATTTTTAAATTTTACATTTTAATGGTTTTTAAGTATAATTAGATTATATTTTTACCATTTAATCTAATTATGATTATTTAAAGTAATTTCACTATGAAATTGGACACCAACAAGTGCTAATATTTTTATAGTTATTATTTCCTAAAAACAAGCTCTTTGTTTTAACAACGAGAATTAATTTTTAATTAATTTCATCCACTTATATGTTTTTAATTTGGAAAAATATATTCCATATTTGGAATCATGAGGTCCAAATTGTGTAAATAGGTATCTTTTATTTTTAGACATTATGAATATTTACTTCAGTAAATATTTTATTTATCGGGGTTAAAGGGGTAAATCCCATAAATAAGGGAAAAAAATAATATTATAATAATATTAAATTACCCTAACATGTTTAATATTCTTATTGGTTGATAAACTTTCAACCATATGAATCCTTGGGTCAATTTTGGGACCACATGGAGCCACATGATAGTGAAAATGTCACTTTATATTAATTATTTTAAAGTAAAGACAAAAATGACATAACCATATATCTTTTATGAAAACAATTTTTACATGGTGTTATATAATTTATCTTTTTAGAATATAAATATTAATGGGAAATCCAAAAAACTTTCCTACATCACGGTATTTTCGTATAATTTTTAGACATCAAAAAATAAAATTATTTATGACACAATAATGATGTAGTGTTTAACTCATTAATAAATAATTTAAATAAATAAGATTATCAAAATTTAAACAATATCCAAAACCTGTAAAATTATTATTGGATGATTTTATTTCAAAAAATAGTCATCTTATATTCTAATATGATAAATTTTGGACCTTTATAAATCGAAAATCATTATATAATAAAAAAATAGTTACAAACTTTCCTAAAGAGCCCCCACCTTATAAAAATCCCTGAATTCTATCCCACCTCTCACTCCTCTCAATACCCTTGTCTCGTCCAAACTCTTACCAAATAATATCCTTCCATCCCTCTCTTACTCTTAGAAGCCTTACTCTAGGCAGAAGTCACTTCAAGGAATCCTTTTGATTCAAACCAAAGGGGGTTACCCGATTTAAAGGTAACATCACCTCTTAAGTTCTTTTCTTTTATTGTACTTCTCCAACCCCATAAAATATCTTCATTACATTCCATTATAAAAAAACTAATGTCCTAAATATACTTTGATAGTTTTATGAGAATTATTTGAACTACACTTACACACACCTCTATCTAATGGGTAAGAACATACTATTTCTGTGGACGACAAACTACTGCCTCACGAAACGATGATTATTCAATATTCTACAACTTCCTCTTATGGTGTCCATCATTATGTAACTATAATTATATATGATATATATGATATTTATTTTATCTATAAGATACTGTAATTCTTTTTGATAGCATACCCTTATTCCTTTCATGTTGTATATATACGATAATTTAATTTGGGGATGTGCGGACTGCAGCCCCCTCAATGTGATTGACTCATTCATACCATACATGGAACGTATAAAGGATGGTGTTAAAGATTATACGTAACATATATAAAATATTATATTATACTGGAAAAATAAAATACGTATGTATCATTTGGTTTTCTTTCCTTTTAAAATAAAAAACATGGAAGTAGAGTTCGTGCGTATGTACAGATTACCGTCTCCATGAACGCAATGAGATTCATTAATCATAGTAACAATTCAAGAATAATTTTCATTTGATTATTAAAAATAATATTTAATAAAATAATTTCTTTCTAGATATTAATGAAATACATCCTATCCATAAAAAATATGACTTACGTAACAAAACATATAAATGAAAATGATTCAATTAACACCTGAAACAATGATACTACGAAAATATTATTAACAATGAAATATTATATGATCATATATTATATCATATTAATGTATTCAGTTCTTTTATAATTTAATAATAATGATTTAACTTTTATACAGGAGGTTAACGTACCCTCGACCAAGGAAAATTACAAGGTAAGGGGTTTCTTATCTCACTTTTATTCCCGTGATATTTCAATTGTTTTCCACTTATTTATTGCAAGTGGTGTATTTTGTTCTGAAATTTGATATATATTATCATTATTCCCTTTATATTCATGGTATGGTAAGGGGTTTTCATCTCCCTTATTATTCCCGTGTGATTCATGTTATATTGCCACTATTTCCTTTTGTGTGGTGTATGTGCTGCCCATGATTGTATTCTTTGGGTAATATAATTTAATTTATGTCTATTTACATCTTATTTGTATGATACTTCTTTCATGGGGTGTATTTTTTGTAAGTTACCAAATTAGTAAGGGAATTTCAAATTTCAATTTCCACTCATTTTATTTACACATACTTCATTGATTATTTTAATACTAGATTATGTGAAGAATAACTAGTTATTATTTATGTAGTAATATCCCCTCCCCTTTATATGGATATAACTTTGATACACATAACCACTCCATTTATAAATTAAATTTCCATTGATATGAACTTTTAAGGGTAATCTTAACTCAATTTCTATTCATTGAGTTATGCATCCAAGTCATTGGTTTTGTTTTTTACTAGAATATGGGTGAATGTAACCTTACTGATTTACATTGAATATCCAATTATATTGAGTATATTTATATTTTACACACATAATTATATCATTTATTTATCCCTAATCTAAGGATACAGTCTTTATAAGGTATTTCGTGTCAATTTACATTCCTTTGAGACCTCTTTGTCATTATGAACCAATTCACTTTTATATAGTGTATACACTGTCATTTGAAATATTATATCCTGAATCCCTTTATTCTCCGGATATTATAATGTTTTGATTAATTTTATTCCTCAATTACTTTTATTCAAGCATCTCTTATTTGGTTAATAACTCTTTAGCAAAAATATTGTTTTAAATGTTTTAAATATTTAATATTCTAAATATTTTTCATTAATGTCCATGTTTTAAAAATGGTTTTAAGTATTTATTTATATGTAAATAAATGCTTTGAACTTAAAATTACTTTTAAAATATTAAATGTGTTATGGGACACTTTGATTCAAAAATCAAATTTAAATGAATTCTTTGACAAATAATGCGACATTTAAATGTTTTCAAGAAAAAGGAGATATTTCTCTCAAATAGTTTTAATGAATATTTTCATCTATGTCAATATCCTTATTTATATTTTATTCTTGATTGAGGTTGATTTTTTATAATTCAATCATCTATATTGTATTGAATGAGTTATGTTTGACTGTATATGTGAAATTTTTTATGCCATTCATGGTTTGTGGCTAAAATATTAACACTTGCTATGCTAGTTTTAATATGAATATTTAGATTCTGTTTCAAACTTTTTATATGAGGAATGAATTGGACTTAGTAAGCGATGGGTGGAGCCTGCTATTGTTCCTCGATGTATCAGTAGGACTCATGAGACAATTAGACATGGAATTGGTCGAGGCCTTTACCAATTGCACATATGGTTTTGGTTGAGGACTTAATAATTTTTAGAGGTCTTGGACGAGGCCTTGAAAAATAGTTTCAGAATGTCCAGAATTATACATTCCCTTATTATGAAAATAATATTGCTGGTTCATGTGGTTATTCAACCAGTAGAATACCCCTGATTATGTTTTATTATAGCATTATTTACTCATCTCATATTTCTGCCATAAAGTGTTCATGTTTATTATTTGTAAAGGTATGTGTTTTCAATTATTCACCACGCCTAATGTTTATTTTATCTTATTCTATATTGCATACTCTTACTGAGCATTTGATCTCACCCATTTCTTTGGATTCATTTTTCCAGGATATGATGATGTTAGTTATGAGTGATTTGTAGGCATAATCTTGGAGGCTTGGACGTTTCTAATGGAATAAATTATTGTTTTATTTCTTTTCAAGTTGTAATGTTTTACTTAAGTTTGTATCTTTATTCCAAGAATAATAA
Source organism: Viscum album (assembly GCA_963277665.1). Taxonomy (NCBI): domain Eukaryota; kingdom Viridiplantae; phylum Streptophyta; class Magnoliopsida; order Santalales; family Viscaceae; genus Viscum; species Viscum album. Next base: position 126,828,008 of record OY728134.1, on the reverse strand, counting down.
ACTGATCGGTACTTTGGGACATGATTCCTTGTAAACAAGCCAATTTATTAAAATAATTCACCGGATCCAGGTTTCTGGGGTCGAGGTGTTACACCCTCTAACAAGAAACTATCTACCACTAGTTCCTTCTCCAACACCCCATATTAGAGGAGGATGCACCATGGAACCACATGATCATATATCTCTCTATGGAGTCCCTGATCTAACTTCCATTCTCGAAGTATGCATACCAGATCATGTTAAGGGAATACTGTGTAATGTATGTGAACCTCACCTCTTACCCATCCACCATCATCCCTCCAAGATGCATCTCCGGATGATCATGAATCTTAAATGATCACAAAAAATAGGGGTACTACTCCTCTAAGAACATCTATTGGATGTTAATCCACAAGAGTGTTCACTCATCATGCTTATGGGTAACAAGGAACCATCAATTCCCAACTACTCCATGGAAAATGATGGATGAAAACGAAACAACATGATCTGTCAGTGTCCAAATGATATTCAAAACATAGATCACTGAATCTAGATAATCCTCTTCTACCTAAGGATCTAGATCACCATAGAACCTCAACAACCACTAGCACTAGAACTCATGGAGTGCACTATTCTTATGTGCATCCTAAACCATATCTTCTAGGATGATTTGTTACTCGACATGTGGTGGGAAAACTACCTATCCACATGGAGGACATATCTCACGAGATGGAACCGAAACTAAGGCCTAATATCTCATCACATCATCATCATGATCCTGAACTGGTATCTTAGATGGCTATCATCGTGGAGGCATGTTGAAAATTTTATCAAGATGTATCATAGTTAGATGATCATATCTATATAGACACACACACACACAGATATATATATAGACACAAACACACCGATATATATATATATATATCAATGATAAGATGACTCAAGAAGGATTGTCAAAGACTCAATCCTATACGATTCATGTACTATTGATTCATATAACCAATGTCTCAATATGTTTAGTCAACAAGTAGGTAGTCAAGGTATAGTGAATGGATACGTCAGTTGGCTATACCCTTACTAGATTCCCTATACTGAGAACCGTACTCGAGAAACTCTTGAACTATTTCCCTAAATCCAAACTGAATCCACATAAGGGGACTACTCCAAACATCTTCCTAGGGTTTGAACCACCTATAATATCAATAAATCACAACCTGGACATAAAGTAGGCTCGATCTACAACTACCCCAATCCCACCTTCATAGGGCATTGGGTGGTGAAAAGTGTTGTAAAGAATATCTTAAAGGGTAGGTGTTTTTGGATATACTATTATGAACACACCTGGCCATATTAATGAGGAAGTGTAGAGCAAAAATAATAAAAATATGAAATAACTAGAATATAAAACATTCCTAAAAAACCTCTAGGGTGTACAAGAGTATGATAGTGAAAACTAAAATGTAATGGGAGAAATGATTTCCCAACTAGAAACATGTCCATACCTGACCAAACTGGAGAGTAAAATGCGAAGAGATCCGATCCCTTGATCTCCAAGATGAGACCATTGTACGTGGTCCAAAATATAAGGTATCCCTAATATCATCCGTAGTCACCACCAGACTATCAGTCATCTTAATAATACACAACACATGTAGAAAAATTCCAATCAAGGTTGAGTATATACATACCTTATAGGACTCCTAGAAAGATGAAGGGGAATAATTAAGAGACACAATAGGAATAAAAAGACAGCAGATAATAAAAAGTGAACAAGATCCAACCTAACCCAAATAAAGATAAAGTGAAATTGTCCAAACACAAGGGGCTTCACACGGTGTGTAGGTGGAGAAAACATTGAATAAACAAATCCCTCACTGGGAGAGTATCCTCATCCAACAACATGGTTATCGACATGATGAGTAGGTGGAAAATCCTAGGTGTCTCTATAACCCATGTGAAGAGATTAACTGAATCAAAAGGAAATGATACAAATATATATTTATTCCCAGTAAAAGAAACCAGAGTGGGAGAGAAATGGGATCTTAATCTCACAAATCACCTGTGAAAAGTGTGGCCAACAGTTCTGAATGTCCACCGATGATGACAATCATCTCATGTGTCTTCTTGTAGAATATACCCAATTCAATCAAGTGTTTTTAATTGGACTCACAGTTGAGGGGATACAATCCCTAGGTAAATTACCCATTCCAGGGTAAACTTAAGGGTTATACTCAATTTATAGACAGAGGACCCAGAACTTATTCTAATAGGAGGGTTACACTCTAATGGTCAATAAAGGACCCATTCCCAATCCAATAGGAGGGTTCCACTTTGATAGACAATAGAGGGACCATTCCATTCCAATATAGATGGTTCCACTATGATTCTAAACATCCCAGGACCCAACACTGCAATTGGGTTCCAATACGATATTCAATAGTGGAACCATTCCCTAATCAATTTGTGGGTTAAAATATAATGATATAGGACCCATGACCAGACTCAACAGAAGTGTTATACTCTGATGCCTGATAGAGGACCCATGCCAAGACCATCTAGGGGGTTCCACTCTAAAACATGGGGGACTAATTCCATGTCACTATAGGAAGGTTCCAATAAAAATACTTCTTATGATCCTCCATGATGATGTCTATCATCAAATGTTGTCTAAATAAGCTCTATGAGAACAACAAAATCACCATGTATAAAAAAATACAAAATATATTATCACATCATTTTATACATAAATTAACACTTAAGATAGATTACTCATGGGAAAAAATCCGAGTCCAAACAAATGAGATATGGGAGGATAAAGTTACAGCAATGGTAAAAATGGGTACATGGTGTGTGAGGGGACCCAGACAATGTGTTTTCCTACTCCATCACTATGTTTTGTCCCTTATGGTATGTGGATATCCAACCATATATCACTATACAAAATTTAGGGAGTCCACATGATGTGTCCATGAAACTCAATGACTCTACCTCTGCACTTTGGTCATGTTTCTATACCTTAATACATGATGTTCCTCTCCATGTGGGATTTTTCCTATTATCCTAGCTAGGCCCATGTAGTTCATTACACGTTTGGGTCCATGTAGATGAATTTACACATGGGTACCATCACATGTAATCTTCAACATGATTCAACCACCCATGAAAGGGGTACATGATGCTTAGGAGGGATAATATTCAGCCATCCATATAATTTTCCAAAACCCTTGCCACCAGATCATATGGGATATATTCCATGTGGTCATCTTGATACATGACTTGCAATATTACTTTCCATCGATTCTAAGATATGAACAACATGATCTAGATCTGACCTTTCCAGCTTCGATTCCGACCTCAACATCACTATGGTGACTGGAAATATGTTTTTGATTTGTCTTGCACATAACCTAATTAATTCAGTCATATTTGGTTATTCTACCACTCATGATTTGAATTCCAATTATTAAAAAATAATCCAAAACATAAAATCTATCCAAAATCAGCCTTGATTTGTTGATCCAAATCTCTAAAATTAATTTTACATAATTTAGGGGTTCGATCAGGCTCAATCCTTCATCGAAAAGTCAAACATATACTGTATAGGTTTAATGGTTAAGAACATAAATAATTTGTGGGATAAAGAATCAATCAGCAATGTTTTATCAATCACTTCCCAAAACATCTTGGAAAATGAACACAATTGGGAGATTTTAGCTAGTAAATAATAATATACAATTAAATTTCAATTCATTGGTGCATGAAAATTCAACAATTGGCATAGATCAAAGGTAACAATATGATCTTTCTAAAAAAATTAGTTAAAGGGGGAGAAAACTAAAAATTAAGAGTCCAATCGGGAGATTGGATTTCTCATCATTGAATAATGTGATCTCCAATGAATGAAAGAAGATGATGCACTCTCAATGCTTTGGTCTACTCTGATTAAAAGATTTATCATTATATGATGTTGATTCCCGAATTGAAGAATAAAGTAGTAGTTCTCAATTCTATTACGAAAAAGAAACTAAACATGGAGAATTTTATATAATTATATACTTATCGAAGTTTATAATTGCTTAATTTAATAAAAATAAATAAATAAATTTGTTTATTTTAACAAAATTCACCTGCCAATGGTTTCTATATCCAAACATCCCATGAAAACTAGTTTTAGATCGTTCCTGGTGTAAACATCACATTATGGACTCAACCATGTTCTCAGATTTATGATATGAGATTCAATTTATGAGTTATACCATTTTTATTAAGATACTTGGTTTTCGTAATGTAAAATATGTTTAATATTTTAATAAAATTAATTTTAGACACACCAGACCTCAGAATCACATAATGTCTCACCACCTGGCTCTAGAAATATTTATAATAATATTTCAAAGTCTTACAAGGAAAAAATGGGTACGTTTAGTATCTACCACTCTTGTTATGAAAACTTCATTTTCTTCCTACTATCTTAGAGGGAAGCAGTAACAATCAATGTTTTAAGATAATATTTATCATGAAACTCATGAAAATATAGATTAATCTTAGAAAAGAGTGTTATCAACTTCCATTCACCACTAGGTTCTTGTAGGGAATGTGCCAACGTTTTTTTAACTCAGCTCATCCATTACCAGATTCTAATTTTTAGGCATATATGATAGCTCAAAATTGAATTTCCGAAGATACTCAATCAATATCCATTGTCTAGGATTCAATTCATGTTGTGTGAATATGTATTTGGGGATATGTTGTTCCGTATACACCATAAGGTGATCACCCTACAGATATTTCTTCCAGCATCATAATTCATTAAAAAATTCTTCATAGATCTAGTTCATGTGTTGGGTAATTTATCTCATTAGGCAATAAATTCCAAGATTCTTATACAATGAATCTATCCTATAACATCATAACCACTCCTAATATGATCCAATATGCATCATAAAAAAATATATTTCCTCTACTTAGATCTAGAAGAATCAAAATTGGTGACCTGGTAGGGCTTCCATTCAACTTCGGAAAGGATTTCTCACATGCTTATGACCACATGGACTTTTCATCCTTATTTGTAAGACCAGTATGAGGTGAAAAAATTCATATTAAGTGCTATATGAAACCTAGGTAATATCTATCCTTCCCCAATACACTCTATTTTTCAAAAATGTTCTTAGGATATTCTCGTTAACCACAAAATAACCTTATTTGTATCCAAAGATACCCCTAATTCCCAGATTATATAAACTAATAAGGGAACCTTGTGTATCCAAAAGTGGAACATAGAAAGATTTATATAAATTTAATGTTGTATTATTGTATTAAAAAGGATATAAAGGTCCTTATCATGGTCGTTATGAGTATGAAAATTCCCCAAGATGTCGCCCACAAAGACCTTGAAAAATGTATCCAGATAGGGGTTGAACAGACTATTCACCGAAGACATGAAAAATTAATATGCTTTCGTAAGACCAAACAACATAATGAGATAGTTATAAAGAAAATACATTATATGAAATGTTGTATGATGTATGTATTAAAGCCTAACTCACACATGATGATAAATGGAAATTATATTGAAGTTAGAAAACACCCTATCTACTTAGAGCTAGTAAAAGATACCATATATTCGAGGTAGTTAAAACCAATTCGTAACTATATGCTGGTGAAACTATCAGAAATCCAAGACTAATCAAAGGGTCCAATACTCCCTCATGGAAAAAATGTGGGTTAACCCCATGAAGAATTTTTAGGTCCCATAATACCTTTAGAATACATATCCTTAAACTATCTATTGATCTCTTAAGTCTTAGTAAGTGACATTCTATATAGCAAATGGGAAATTAGGAATTCTCTTAGGACATGATTGATTGTGAACCCAACCTATCTCACATGAGTTAATTTGGAAAAATATTTGATAATGTTATCCTTGAAATGTTCTACTATAGGAGGAAAATTTATTAGATGTATTCTATTATCTTCCATGAAGAGGATACCAATATGGGTGGTACCCCCACCTATATCATGATTCTCTAGTACATATCTACCAGATAGGGCATTCCACTCATCCTTATAGAGATAAATTATCTCCTCTATTGATCTAGACGACACCCAATAGTGATAGAAATCGATATTAGAGTGAGATAGATCAAACAAATCCCTACACAGAATGAAATCATAACACATACTCTCAAGGGAAAAGAGGTTCCACAAGAAGGGATAATTGCGTACCTCAAGTGGTACGTCCCTACACTACTATATTCCCTCTAACTAAACTCCCAAAAGTTTTTCCATAGTGACCACACTATGGTAATACTGAATTTCCATCCGGATACATTTGACAGTTTATAACTAGATAAATGAATATGAAGCACCTATATCAAATAAAGCAGATACAATAGTAAAGTATACTAGAATAGTAACTCATACTATATACGTTTCTATTCTCTAATCATCAATTATCAAATGTAGAGAATGAAATTGACCAGATCCACGACCCTATGCTACAACCAGACTACCATGTGTAGGTTTACACTACTAGAATTTATAATTAGAATTATGTTCAGTATGGTCAGGACCTCATCATAGAAAAGTCCTAACCGGGATACTCTATCTACCTACATGATGTGGAGAAACTAATCCTACTCTTGAAGGTGGAGCTAGTGTGGATCCTCATCCAATGGATGAAAATGGAAAGGTTTGAATGAATCTATAAAGATTTCCCATACACTTACAATCTGGACACTTATGAAGGTCTCTATCATGCCAAGGCTTCAGATCCCCCTTCAGTCCACACTGACGGAACAGAACGGATTTGTAAGTGTGGTTACTCTAACCACCACTACTCTGAAGAGAAACCTCAAGGGTACAATTCCTACTACTAGAAGAACTATTTCCCTTCTTCATCACTAAACCTATGTTCCCCGAAATATAACAATCTCATAGGTTTTTTCCTGTGATAGGGTCCCAGTTAATGATCTTAGAATATGTATGTTGGTAAAATGCATTTACCTACATATAGAGGGCATACTCGATCCCATCATCAATGCAGCTAGCATGTGATATCTCATCACCAGATAGAAGCAATGTGAAACACTGTATCTTAGTAAAACAAAATGAATCTTCAATAGCTGACATAACACCATGCATCAAGAGAATAGAATATCTCTCATGGTTATATAATATCTTATGAGGAAAGAAGTAATCATAGAAGGAAGTGTGGAAATCATCCCATAATATGCCATGATACATACCATCCTCAGTAATAACATCTGACTAGCACTTGGATGAATCATGCAGCATATAACTGGAAATATTTACCCTCTATTCTGGAGGCGTCTCTAGATGATCAATGATATATATGGTATCCTTCATCCAAGACTCAACATCAAGTGCACCAAAATCCCCCAAAAAGGGGGGATGGTTTTTTGGGTGGAAATCAAGAGTCATATCATCCATAGAAGGTGAAGATCCTGGAGATCCCTAGATATAATACCTCAGACATATAAAACTATCACGTGGAATATATTCATTTCCCAATCAGGTATAATAGGTGGTGCCTCCAATGGAACTCATAGTGGTATGATTGGTGTCTTAGGGACCACCATATTTGGATCATGATCTTTTACACCCTCCAGGTACATGACATGAGTATGTCATCATTGAATAGATTTTAAAATAACAATCATATGACTCAGATAAATATTTTTTTTAAGATACAAGAACTAGTGGAAGAGGACCATTAGAATTATGGATCATTTCATAATGTACTACACTAAATACATTCTTATAAGGCCATGAATTGGTAAGTGTTCAAGTTTTATTTATAGGGGTTCTAGTAGTTAAAGGGTCAAATATTCCATTAATCTTCATTTACTATAAAAAATTTATTTTTAAGTCATGTTTTATATTTTATATTGAATTTTCTTATATTCATATATTAAGGATCAATTAAATTTGATCAGCATTCATGGTTAATAAGGACCCATACCCCTTGTCCTTGAAATTGATACCCATTAATCATCTATTTAATCCCTTCTAGAGTCTATCACATAATATAGTGGGTACCATAAGATGACTTGTCTCGATAAATTACACACTCCAATCCATAAAGGCCCATACACCTCATGAATTGAAACTTTCAATCACTCAATTGAAACCATAGACAAAACATATAATAAAAGTCACATACATGTAATGGGTAGAAACTACTTATTTATGATTCCACCATCAAACTATACAAGATAACACTCTTCAGATTGATGTGAACACATTAAATAACCAATCCCATACCCTATAATAAAATGATAGCAGAACATGTATATATAAAAACCATTGATAATTATAAAATAATACAAATTTCTATTGAATATTTTATTGATAATAAATGAAATAATTTCCCTACATTATGGTAAATTTGTTCATTTATAAAATACTTGGGATTAGATCATTCATTTAGAAATTTGATGAAAATTCTTGTTTTACCCTTTAAATTGCACTATAGAATTTCAGCCATCAATATTATTATATGTATTATTTGAACTTATAAATTTTTAAATATGTTCCAGAATTAATGGGATATAACAATAATTTATAAAATTGGAGCAAAATCATGCATTTGGTTGGTGCAAAGGGTCCAAGAAGTCAAAGTTAGGCTGGACTCGCTAGAGTAGATAAGAGTTCTGTATTTGGGCCATAAAATCTTCATCAATGCTTAGATTAGGCCAAACATTTTGTAGGAGCTCTATAATTAATTTTATCACAAATAAGCCTCCTGGAAGGAGAGATGATTCAAGTGTTTTGGTGGTCAAACTAGCTATTCAATTTGACTTAAAATATTTGGCCGAATTTCCTCATTCACACTTGAAACCGCTTGTAACCTAGCCTCCTCTACACTCTATAAATTGGTATTTTTCTCATTTTAGGGGGTTATAAGTGACATAAAGGATTGGGATCATAGGTGAAGTGTTCATTTTCCATTTCAATTAAGCATTGTGTGAGGGAATATTTCAATCTAGGATCTCCTCCAAAATGCTCTTCTCTTCTTCTTCTTTGTTGTAATATTTTTGTCCTTTCAATAAACATTTTATTTTATCTTAAATTTATTTAATTTGGATCAATTTTTCTCTTATTTATCTTCCTCTTTGTTCTGGAATTCTTGATCATATGCATGATGGGGTTATACCAATTATAAATTGTTGCAAATGCAATTTGCTTCTACAATGATTACACCACCCATAGATGGGTTGTCTTTTTAAAAATCGATCTATCTTTTACCTTATTCATTAATTTATTTTGAATCAATGAGATAATTTAATTAACATAATATGATATATTAATTGTGTTTTTCTGATAAATGAAACTAATCAAGCAGTTGAAAAATTGACACAAAAACAAGAGAGGTTGAGGTTTGTGTAAATTGTGAGAGTGCGATGTTAATCGGTAATAAAAGACCCCACCAGATAAATTTGTAGAGATAATATATAATCCCTCAACTAAATAAATCCTTATTTATAGAGTGGATATGTGATCTATTTAACCACTAACCATAATCTGACCTAAGAACATCAATTAAAGCAGAGAGCTACGATTCCATGTTCTGAAGCTAGCCTAGGGTTTAAGTAATTTTATTATTGTTGTTATGTTAACTCCTGTAGGGTTAGAGGGTTAAAAAATTAGAAGATTATAATTAATTGGTTGTTAATTTAAATTATAATGATAAGTAATTAAGTGAATAGGTAGAGTTAGATCGATTATGCATTTTTAATATTTTCTAACAAAATCTTCTTGTTGTGTCATTTTAATCGAACTTCATTTAAAAATATATTTTTTTCAATTTTCTTCTATCAAACATACACTAGATTTATAAACAATAAATAACACCTATCCTTTTAATTAGTATTCTTATTTCATTTTATTTTATTTTCAAAATACCTTTAATATGTGGTTTAATTTACTTCCTCCTTTGAGAGATGACCTTGGTCATCCACTATGTTTCACCTAAGTACCCTAAAAACCATTAATCATTTTAGGGAGCCCATGAAAGTTCCTTTAACTCCAAAATTATATGAAAATTACACAAATGAAAGTAGCAAAATGCACTTTTATGGAATGGAATATGCATAAAATGTGATTTCTTGGTGCCTATAATGATGCATGTAACAATTATCCATGCTCTCATTTCATCGGGTCAAGGATAAAATGAAATAATAAATCATGATAATAATAATAACCATCACATATCATGTTCATTACCCAATAATGAAATGGTATGAAATTTAATAATAAAAATATATAAAAAAATATTTACTTAGAAAACAAGATATTTACCCCAAACATGGGTTAATTACTTCCAAGAATGGATTATAACCATGTTCCTAAGGATTCATAATCACATTTATATTATCTCAAAATAGTAAAGAAATAATCAAACCCCTATGATATGACATTGTGATGTCCCAGACCCGATTTCTGCTCAATCTTTCCCCAAGACCGATTGGACACATTACCTCAAACACGCCTCCCCATATACTAGAGCCTGTTGACTACCGTTGATGACCTATTATGTATCTATGGGGATTTTATTACATCATTTCATAGTGGGGCATATCATATATAGAATAAAAGGTAAATAATGGAACCATATGATAAAATAATAACCCAACATAAGAGGATACTAAAAATAAGACTATTAACCCACCATAGATGAAGTAGACATAAACATTCCATAAATATATAATAGCGAATAATGGAAACTAAATCATATAAATAATTATGATAATGTATTTCATGTTTCATAAAAACTATAAAATAGGTACCCAAGGTAGAAATCTATATAATCTTTAAAAAATACCAAAAAAGGTAAAACTTATTCAGCATCCTGAGTGCTGGCTCGGTCATCAGTTACCATGATCCATCCTAATGAAATATATCATGATATGATGTCTAATGATGGATGCTTCACCTTTTCAACACCTATATACATGTATTCTTCCAAGGTATCATAATACGCCCATATAGTGTCTGAGATAAATCTTAGTAGGCCACCACCAATAGAATCTATACATTCCATTCTATGAAATATACACTAAAACAATGTGAAATAATATATAAATATAAATAAAAACTATAATGATAATGGATACATGCTTCAACCCTAATACGAAATGCCTCTTAACATGATATCATTTAATTAAATCATTTATGTTCAAGTTATATATATAATTCATCTTATGTGTAATGAGAATTAGCATGAAATCATGATAATAGTAATATTGGATTAAAGGTATAATAAGAAATCCTTTAATTATGATAATAGTAAAACGAATCAATGGTAATAACCAAGGAATAATTAACCACCACGGTAGAACCAAGTTAGTAATAACATGAATGCTGGCTATAAAGGGTCAGAGTATAATCCAAGGGGAATCACTCAAGGCATTCGACATCAAATAGGTCTATCCATGTCCAAGTGCCTCATCTAAGGTAAAATCACATAAGCATGATTGGGCCCAATTTGGTGAATAAATGGAGTGATGTGTTAGAAGACATCAAGTTGTATCCAAGGTGGGTATCCAAGTATTCCTAATATCCTGAAGATATTGATGGGATCCTATAATGTCATGCTGGGAATACTTTAGTTGAAAAAGACAATATTCCAAGGAGGGTATCTACCTTGGTAACCATCTCCTTGAATTAGAATGTAATTATCTGAGAGCTAAAGGAAGTTACTCAAATATCCATTGTTGTGTCAAGGCTATCCACTCCTATAAATATTAAAAGGTCTATATGAAATACAAACCTTATACATATCATTAATTAATTAGTCCATGTAATTCCCATTCCATTAAATAATTCAATTTGTTTATTCCATTAACTTTAATTATTGTGAAAATTTACATCAAGGACATGAAACTATTTAATACATAAATTAATTAATTAATTATTTAGTTTACTCATTTTCCTTTAATAAAAATAACAAGGTGGGATAAGGATGTTATTTTTTTAAATTAAATTATAAATAACCAGGACAAGTTATTTCTATATTTTACTTTCCCTTTATAGAATATATTCATTCATTATATTAAAAATCATACTATAGAAGTGTCAAGTGATACCATGGTGTAATATCCATTAACAATTCATTCTTATAATTAATCAATTACCTTTATCAAGGCCATGTCAAAGAAGACCATAAAAGTGGTGCAGATATTCATATCAAAAAACTAAAGTCATAACATAAGGGGAAATACCCAACTTGGAGAGGTCAAAATTGAGGACATAACCTCCAATTATGATGAAAATATATATATGGGGCTCTCGAATATGATCATGATGATTATATGGATGGAATAGGAATGAAATATGAAAAGGTTGATGAAATCAGCTTGAGCACAATGAAAAATGTTTACAAAATGGTGATACTTGAGTATCTCATTAACAACCCATTATGATTATGGGTTTATTTCTCCCAAAATATCATAAAAATCATGATGATATCCCTTTATTGGATGGAGAAGGATTATGACAACATAAAACCATAATTACTACGATAAAGAATTATTCCAGGTGAAACACATACTAACCTGGCATATTTATCATGAATTTGGTTGATTATCTTCTTCAATAATATTACAAAATTCTTCCATGATAATATAAATATCTATGTTTCAGTTACAAATTGTCATTATGTATTTTTTGAATCCACCGCAACATGGTCAACTTGTTGTTATTATTTTGGATTCTCTAGGTATAAATATATTTCATGCCACTTAAACACATTTAGACTAAACCATTACTTCTATAATGATGAGGCTACAACCACCCATGTTGAGAAAATAAGATTCTACCTCAAAATGTCATCCTATATGAAATTTGGCTGAACATCTATTAGTTTTTCACCGACAACGATCTTTCTTCCCTTCTCTACAATGCGACCTATATCTCTTCACTCAAAATTCTTTCTCTAATTTATTTACAATGAATAGTTCCAAAACTTATTTATCCAAATTTTCGTTTTCAGATAGGATGTATTCTATTAAATATATTGACCATGAGAGATAGCTCATTACCTCCAATGATGTTTCCCTACACTACAATGACTATTTTTTTATGAGTGTCATGCCACACTGCCTCTAACTGCCTCTATATAGAACTGAACCAGAATAAATTGTATTATCTTTAACTATACACTAGGTTAATTAGTAGAGGTTTCAATGTTTTATTAAAATACTTTCTCTATTTGTATGGATATTTATTGGCCAATTTTTTTTCTTCCATTTTAAGAACGAACTTATAGATACTTAAATACATTTTTCACTGTATCATTTATGGCTACCAAAACATTTTCTTATTCACCATATAATAGTTATCTCTTTATTTATTCATTTTAAATACATAAAAAATCCATGTAACTATATATTTCATGAAATGAGTTCAATATTACTTAGAAACATATTTTATAAGAACATTTATCTATTTTTGTTAATTAACACAACCCAAATTCCATTATAAAGAAGTTTTTTCTGACAAAGATAATGATCCCTACTACTTTTAATGGTAATATTGAAATACCATAACATATCTTACAATTTATAAATGGTACATTAATATTTTATATTAGTTATAGGATGATAATACATGCTAACATATATCTTTATGTATAATTTATGTTAAAAACATCTCTAGAAAATTAATGCAGTACTTGGTCTCTTTTAAATAAAATTGAAACTAGTACCCCATAAAACCTAAACACATTATTTATGTATTTATTAAGATGTTTTTAAAATATGAAGTTATATTGAATATTGATTATGTGTGATGAATTTGTAATTCAGTGCACTAGTGACCGGATAAAGTTTTTACCTTTAGATGTCTTGGAATATCCTGTTGCTATTAGGGTATTGGTAAGGATTATATTATTTCATTACAATTCTCTTTTTTTATTTACAACTTTTAATGAAACAAGACTTGATAAATATACTCTACAATCTCCCTATTCATGATATTTCTCAATAAATTTTCCTTGATATCTCTTTATATATTTGTGTTTCTTATATGAATAGAGAAGGATGATTTATATGTATCACTCAGAAACTACTTCTTTAACTCAATAATTGATTGGAAAAATATATGGTTTCTAAATTTAATAACTCCATATTTATTAATATTATACTCAAATAATATTTTCTACATTATTCTATATCTTTATATTATATTTCTATGCATCCTTAATATTCATATAGATTGATAACAACGTAATCATTTACGAGAGGTCATATTTTATCCCTTAGTTTATGACTTCTATATCTATCCATTACAAATAAATAAATATATTCTATCATTAAATACCCAACTTGGATAAGGATGCACAAAAAATTTAACATCGATCATCATCCACCTTTTTATCTTCCCTAGATTGTTTTTATTGATATATCAATGTTCTTGATTAATTTTAATCATTTGTTTCAATATATTTTCATCTTTTTCTCTAGGAATATATAATTTATGATATTATAATTAGTATATATGTCAAATACATCACTATTAAGTTAATTACACAAAATATTTAATGAAATATTTATCCTTTTCAACTTCATACCATTCATTCAGCAGTTTTCCTCATGGGTATTAAATATATGCAAGGCATAATCAATAGACTTGTTATTTTTCATAAGGAAGCATCCCATGTCCTTCTTTGATGCATTAGTGTTTATCAAAAACCATTATATACTACAGGGTAGTTTGGATATCAGTGTGTTAAATAAACTCTTTTTAATCCTCTTAAATATGTATTTGAATTAAACCTTCTACAAAAAAATTACACTCATCTGTGTTAAATTTGTTAGTTTATTTGAAAATAATTGGAAATTTCTCACACAATATTAGTAGTATCTATCAAATATAAGAAAACTATTGATATCCATTATATATGTTGTTCTAGGTCCTTATTCAAACCATTCTATATTCTAATGACCAAACTGTATACCACCCATTGAAATTACATGACCCAAGAAAGAAACATTTTTAATAATTTAGCACTTTCTAAAATTGGAATACAATTTCTTTTTTCAGAAGGTTTTCAAAAGAATCACAAAATTATATTGTCATTATTGCATGGTTTTAGTATATATGAAAATATCACCAATAATTACAATAATTATTTTATGAATGAAATCTATATAGACACCATTTATCAACTCCAAAAATATTTCAAGTGACTTTTTAAGTCTAAATAGGGATCGTTATGAAATTATGTTGTCTATATCAAGTGTTTAATGTTTTCTTGGGTATGTATTCTATATTCACCATTAGATGATAATATCCTATACATATATCCAATTTTGATAAATATTTATCCCTTATAAGATTTTGAAAAGTCATTATTTTGGTGCAAGAGAATTTTCATGATCTTTATCTTTATATTCATACAATAATCAATAAAAAAAATTGATTAGTCCTTTAAATAAAAAATAAATACTATAACACACTATAGAGTAATAATAAGTTAAATAAATCCTACATTAAATTTCTATTAATTTTCCTCATTCAATCAGACTAATTAAATGAGTGATATTTTATAAGGGATATTTGATATAGTCATAAAAATTGGTATCAGTTTTGTTGAAAACCCAACCTCAAATTCTTTGTGATGACAATGATATTCTATTGAAAATAAAAAAACAATCATAAATAATTCACAGGTATTCAAAGACAAGTTTCTTCTCAATAATTTCAACCATATATATTTTATTATTTGGTATCATGTCCCATATCAAGGACTAATTTGATAACAAGAGTTCATAACCATCATTTCATCAACATTTGATCATTGGATGATTGGGCATATGAAATAAAACATATTTATCCTTAATGTTAATATGAAATATAAATAGAGTTAGCTAATCCATGGCTATGGAAATATAAAAATCTATAAAGGAATGAATAATCATATTTATATATTTTTTTACCAAACCCATAACTGAAGAATAGTTACATAATTTTTATTCAATAATCACACAACCATGTGTTTTTATTGATAATTCAATATCCAATGCTAAATGAGGTGGATAAATATTCATATAAAAATTTTCAGATATAAAGTAATGTAAAAAAATATAATCAAATAAGTTATTTTATTTTTTTAATCATTCCTATATTTATTTTATTTTAGTTCTAATCAATTTATAAAAGAAAAAGTTTTACCATGATTTATAACATTAACATATTAACAAAATATTAATACAAGTCACATGAATAAGAAATATCAGATATATAATGTCTTAACTTATGAAACCTTCATATACAATTATGGTACTTTTGGTTGAAAATAAAAATATTTCTGGTCTACTAAAGATACATTATATTTGGATCCCTTATACTTATAAAAATAATTCATAAAATCAACTAAAACACCATAGGATACTAATTGATGCACCCTAAGTCCCACAATCTAATTCTCTAAATATATTTTAACTCAAATTATTTAATTCTAACTATGAAAAACTATTGAAAAAATATATTGATCGTACATCATATAATATAATTATACAATAAACCTCATAATTAAAACACACAACCTATACCAAATGCTTTAGTGTCTTTAGAGATTATCCACACACCCATCTTATTACAAAATAATAATTAAAACACTGAAAAAATTATAAAAATATGATTTTATATTTAGTTATATTATTTAATATTTATTTTATGGGAAATGGGGAAACACAAGTTTGGATTCAGATTTGATTCTAATGAAGGTAAAAATCATATCATTGGGTGATAGTGGATTAGTCCATAAACTTGTGAGAAAATAATAACATAGGAGGAATACAATATTAAAGAATAAGGTCATAAAAATTGATCATGATACCTGATTTCATAATCACAAAACAATAAAAAGTAATGTAGAACTATAGAATCATCATCATGATGTCATAACATGTTCCATGGAATAATAATGTAAAAGCATAAGGATTTCAATGAGTCGTAGAAACATAAAAAAATAATGTGGGATAAACATAACCATAGTAAATAATAAAATAATTTATTGATATCTACCAAGACCATAGTAACATAGGAAATTTAGCCTCACTACATTTTATCCATAACCTAATGGACTAGGAATCACTACCCTCATCTCATGGGTTATTGAGAGCCACTACTCACATTCCATCAGGATAGAGTGTTATATGAATGTTTACCTTAGGAATTTGGGGGATATAAAATTATAGGATAACATTTTACATAATAATAAACCTTATACTTCTATGATATATGAAATAAATCATACCATAATTATTTAGAAACCCGTGGATCTAAATTAGTATCATAAAACTTCAAGATGAATCACATTATGAGAAATTATGAATTTGATTGAATGATACATAAAATTAAAAACATAAACAATAAAAAAGAATGATAATATGTTGGTGATACATGATAGATTATTACATAATTTAAGGATCATTTATATATTTGAAGAACATTGAAGATAAATCAAAAAATGAGTTTTAATTTTTTTTTTGGAAAAATTGTTGTAAATTTTTTTAAACCACTTACAAAAACATTTTTTAAAAAATTTAAAAAAAATTAACAAAACTATTTAAAAATAATGAAAATTAATTTAACCTTTAATTTTAATAAAGGAAATATTGAATATAAAATAAAAAAATATAAGAAACTATAATGAAATATAATTGAATCATTTTTAATTGGTTTAAATGAATCCTTATAGATAAATACACGTATAAAAGTTTCTTAAGAATTATAGAGTATATGATATATATTCCGATTTAAAAATAAAGAAATATTGGTTTTTTGTAATAAGTAATATTGATATGTAATAAAAAATCTCAAAATTGAAATTGGTTGTTTTTATTCATAGTAATATGTCATTATGAATTACAAATCAGTCAAAAAGGGTATTTTTTATAAAGAAATTTAATCTAAAAAAAGAGAAAATAAAAAATTTAATAGATAAGGATTATAATATAATTTTTTTTTGAAATAAATAGGAAAATAAGAATGATTATGACTGAATGAAAAGATATCATGTTATGAAAAACCCTTACGATTAGGGTAATGTATGAATTAAAATTAATTAAAAGAGAGGTAATGTAATAAAATTTTAAATCAGATATTTTATAACTGATTTATGAATAAATGGGTGATTGGGGGAGTAACTAAACCTTGTCAAAAAAGTTCAGTTGTGTAATTTAAATATGTCACAATGGAGGGAAATTTAGACTAATAACCTATAACATTGATTCCCATTTGGTCGAATGCTCCATAAACCCCTATATAATCAATTTAGAATCATTATAATTATATTTTTGATCATTAGATATATTTATTTAAAATAAATATTTTTTTTAATTTCTTATTATAGAATTCAGGGTAAATAATTATCAAAATTGATAATTAATTGTTATTTTTTCTCATTGTTCCATTATTTCTTCACTATGATATTTTTGATACTTGATCCTCTATCACATGTTCATTACCTCTAGAATGGTTTTTATAATGATCCAGCATTAAACCTTACATATTATAACTCATTTTGTCTATATTTCACTTTCATTTACTAATTATATTATAAGATTAGTGATTTTAAGAATTCTATCATAACTCATACATAACAAAACCATAAATTTAAAAAGTGGAATCTTAGGATCATTATCTATTTTTACCATAATGTAAAAATTTTAAATTAATAATTCATTTATTTTCATGAAAAATAATCATCACATTCAACTTTACTTCATCTTTTCCAATACCTATCTAGATACAATTTAAAGAATATTTTAAAATGTGGGTTGAGAAGAAAAATCATAGTAAGGGACATAAAATGAATAATTAAAGAAACACATTATTCCATGAAAACATAGAATATATTCTCTTTAAAAGTATGATTTTAGTTCTAAAAACATTTTATTACCAAAAAAATAACCTTATCTACCCAAATATTTTCATAAAAAATTATAATAATACATAATGGAAAACAACTCAAAAAGATTTCATTGGAAACAATGTTATCTCAAGAATGTTTTTTCTCAAGGTTATACCTAAACCAATTAGATTTACTAACTAATTTATTTTGAAAATTAGATCAAGGGTTGCCTTTTTAACCATCACTAGATCACTATAAAAACAATAACAACCATAGATAAAACATATAGGTTTCATTGGATATCATTTTCCATATCATTATTAGGACGGTAATAACCGTACTATTGAATTCAATACCCAATGCATCAGAGAGCTGACACACACATAAGTCCTTGGTTTATAACCTAACAAACAATCCTTAATTTATAAAATTACCACACTTAATTAGTTCATAAATTATCCACTGATCATTAGGTTATAATGGAAACACCCTTAGTTATATTTAAATTGGATGAAATATAACATAATAATAACAAATATTATCTTTCTATTTTTGAATACACTCATAAAATATTATCTCCACCCATAAGAAAAAATTTCTAGATATTAAGCTATCTCTCCCATTTAAAAACTAAATTGCAGTAAAAAAATATAGGAAAAAAATGAAATTCGGTTTTTCATTGATGAACAAATGAAATATTGTAAAGTAATCCAAACATTAAATAATGGTTATAGTGGATGATAAATCTATTATCACCAAATATTTTAAAATATGCTATTCATTTTGCCTTTTTGACATAATGTAAAAAAAATCAGTAGAATATTAGTTTTTGAAAAACGTTGAAATAAAGGAAAACATTTTCATTATAAATAATTCATGTCTATATATGTAAATTCATGAAATAATATATAAATTATAGAAATGGGAGAAAAAGAGATGGAATGTAAACAATAATAGGGTTTTTATAAGAAATTAACATATTAAAAACCATAAAAATATACATTCCTTTCAAAAATGTTAAATAAAATAAAAAGTGCTCAAAAAATAACATCATCATGCCTTGAAAGATAAATATTAATTTTATTGTATCATTTATAATAAATTTTATTAAAATTTTATTGAAATTAAATCTTTTTATATTTTTAAAACCATGGTTTAAGTAAAGCGGTCCCTTACCTCGACCTTGATTCCTTACATATATTCTTTATCTTCAGGAATAATAAAATTATTTTTTATTTAAATTGTAAAGAATATTTTATAGTGTCTCTTTATTTTTATTTCACTTATTACCATATCATATAAAAATATTTAATCAATTAAGTTTGTATTAGATGTTTTTATCATATTTGGCATATATATCCAAAATGACTTTGTTCAGTCAAATATGGTCAAAGATGAAATTATTTAAACATTTTAAAAAAATAATCAATAATTAATTAGTATATTTATACATAAATTATATTGTTATAATAAACAATTAAATATTTTTATGAAAAATTAACTATGTTATGATTATGGAGACAGTAGGGCGTACATACACAAGAGTAATTTTTCCACTTTTCAATGATCATTATGGAAATAAGGTAAGTAATATTTTAAATTTTTATAATGATAGTAATATCCTATATAATATATTATTTATTTAAATATACGTTTATATATTTTCAATGTGATTTGGTGATGAAATAATAACGTCATTTTTTTGTGGAGGTGGTGGTTCATAGGTACACACAAACGACTTTATCAATTTGTAGTGTAAAAAAGGAAAATATATATTATCATTTAAAAATAATAATTATGACATTAATTACATATTTTTTTCATTTATATCTCATGTATTCATTAAAATTATCCTTATCATATTTCTAGTATATAATTATTGAAAAACAATCACATCACTCTGTGAGGTGGTATTCCTCCATACACAAGATTGACGTTATCGTATCCCCTGATAGAATAAAAATCAAGATAGTATATGTGATATAGTAATTATAGAAGTATAATTATATCCCAAATATCATATATATATATATATAATCCATAATTATAAAAATATTTGATGGGTGATAATAAAAAACGTATTATATATATTTCTAAGGTAACAGACCACCATACATATGAATCATGGGGTTGTTTCCCATTTGACGAATGTGGAAATGTATTTGTATCATGAAATTAACATAATAAAATATAAATATATGGTATATACTAGTGTTATTAAATCATCAATGTTTATGAATATTTTATGTAGGTGGAATAAGAAATAATATAAAAATTCTTAGTATATCATGATACCTCTTATTCAAGAAACATTCATAGGTTAACACCAAAATCTTTATTATGATAGTTTTATAATAAAATATTTTATCTTGAACATGTGGAGTGAATTATGTGATGTATCTAGGAAGTTATTGGTTGAACTGAAAGACTTTGAAGTGGTGAATTTGAGAGTAGAGGGGTGGCCTTTTATTTGTGGGGGAGAGGACACATTTAGAAATTTTTAAAAGAAAAATGGATACCCATTATTTTCAGATGAAAAGGATAAAAAAATGACATTTTTAGGACTTATATATTATAAGCTCTTAATATATCTATAAAATAGATTTTAGACAATTTCTTATGTCATTTAAACCTTTGTATTCTTAGTTCAACCCTCGGTAAACCCATTTTTAACTTATCCATGGTAAAATATTATTAATGCCTTCTAAATTAATTATATCCAAATATTAATTTGACCTTATTATAAAATATAAAATTTTATTCTTAAAATATGAAGTCTATTTTAATAAATTTTATTCATTGAAGTGGTATAATAAAATTAAAAATCAAAACCCACAGATGCGATGAGAAAGTAGTTTTTTAAGAGATGTATTTTTGGTGGTTAAGATGATTTTTATTAACATTATGACTAGTAATTATAATTTTATGAATTTCATTTCTTATTTAAATATATATAATTTATAATTTTATTTTATATTAGTCATCATTATTTTGTTTTAATAAATTAAAATAGACAAACATTATGCACTTTAAAACATCTTCTATAAAAAACCAATTTTTACACACAAAAACAGACTTATAATAAAGTAAAATTTAATGAAGAATTAAATGTAATTAGTTTGATTAAATATAAAATAATATTAATTTTTTTCTTGAAACCAAATTTATATCATCACTCGACTTAATTTATTTTAAATAAATGATTGTTTTACAAAAAAACATTATTTTCACTATTCAATGAAAAATCAATATTCTCTGAAAAATAAAAAAATTTCATCGAATATTAATTTTGATATGATGATTTAAAGAAAGAATTTAAAATTTAAATATACATTTTCTAAAATTTCCAAAAATTAGTGAAAATATTTTCTCAAATAAATCAATAAAAACATTTTTGAAGAAAATAAAATTTTGATGAATAAAATTACATTACTAAAAAATTGTAGATTATTTACTAAGAATTTATGAATAAATTTTTATTTATTTTAATATATATATATATATATTTAATAATTTATATAATACTATTCGTACCATTAAATTTATCACTTAGGTTTTAATGTTCATATTTAATTTAATATTATTTCATTTTTTGTTTAAGATTGGTGTTGAGTTTTTTATGCTATTTAGAATATATTAATTTTTTAAAATATTATAGCGTTACATTCACACCCATTAATACATTTTTCTTCTAAATTTTCTCTTTAACCGAGTAATCAATGGATAGATATATTATAATATTTTTTTTGAAATCCACATCGTAAAAAGGATTAATACAATATCTTCTTGGTAAGTTATAAAAGAAATTTTGAAGGTAATTTGGAATAAAACATATTTTTTTTTCAAAATAAGAAAACATTTCTGGGAAGTGAATGATCCTAAGAATAACAAAAAAAAAATACACCAATGAGTTGTAAAAAAACAATTTTTCATCAAACAATAATCATAATATGATAACATTTTAATTTTCAAGATCCTTTTACAAGGGTTGATCATTTACTTACCATCTAGATTATGAAAATAAAGAAATATAATTAGTTGATAAGATTAATTTCATCCATTAATCAAATTTCACAATAATCTTATATTTTTCTACAAATGATGAGTTTTAAAAATAATATTTTCATGCACGAAGCACTAAAATAACATTCTAAAGGATCATTTAACCATAAAATGGAAAAAACATATTCCTCATATAATTATACATTAATCAAAACAAAAATTGTTAACATAAGGTAAAATAATTCCAAAAATTAACAGACAATCATTTGATAAAAGATAATATTAATCTTCATGTTCCAACCATAACACCCTATGTTTAGAATAGATAATTCAATAAATAAATATCTTTAAAATTATCATAAATATTATTAACTACGATTGAAACCCTAATATTAAAATGGTTTAATCATATATTATTATGAGAGTGATTTAATATTTATCTACAAACAAGAAAAACAAATTTTAAACTACCATACCAAATTTTTATGATCCTTAATCATATAATTTTCAAGATATACCAATAATTTAAATAAATAACCCTAATTTCCACAAAGACATAGTAAAAAATATAATTCAACCTTTGTCCCTATAATAAATCCATATAATTTTATGTTTACCAAAATCATATAAGGTACCCAAAATGATTAACTTATTATGGAAAAAAATTAATAAAGAAATCACTAACTCACTTTTCAATCCAATTGTTTCTTATATGATAAGAAATAATCTCACAAAATAAGTGCAATTATTATGTTTCAAACCATTTGAGTGAAAAAATTATTTCATACTAACTAGAAAATCACATAGGTTATTGGTTGGCACCACACCAATGTCTATCTTCAGTTGTTGGTTCATGCCTCATATACTTGATGTATGTGATATGTTTTAATTTTTCTAAAAAGGTAGTAATATGTTTCCTATAACATTCCAAGAAATATGGGGAATATCCTAAAATTAATCTTAATAATCAAAGTTCATATAATCCCTAAAAGTTTTAATAACTTTAATATTATATCCACAAAATGAAAATTATATTATCCCTAAAATAACATTTTCACATGCTAAGAATAGTGTTAAATATAAATTTTTACTCCCTTGTATTTCTTTGACTGATATTTCTTACCAATTTATTAACTATAAACATAAATTTTGTGGTATTATTGCCTTAGATGGCCTTCAAAAAAATGTTTTCTAGAATCTCCTTGGATGATCACGGGCTAGCTAATAGGGACTCCTACATGAAATTATAGCTTTATAATTGGATAGTTACACCTCTCATTATCATATTAACTAAAAAATATTTAACTTTTTCCAATAGGGACATATTTTTGGGAAAAGGTACATTTTTTTGGTAAATAATTTTACCAAAAAATATTCCCATATCACTAAGCTATTCGTAAAAACTCTATCGCTAATTATTGTTGTGATAGATAAAACAATTCTATTACAATTATAATAATACCTACAGTTAATATATTTTTTTGTCTTTAAGTAATACCAACAATGATATCTGTTGCAAATATATTTTTTAAATGAAAAATATATATTCTTTTATATTATCATGTCTATTTAATTTTATTAAATAATATAATTATATATAATATAACTATTATAATTGTTAAATAATAATTAAAAAATTAGTTTGAATCTAACATCATTATGTTTGATGGTTACTTGGAAAGTAATAAAAACATACAACTACCCCAAACACAATTATTTATATTCAATATTTTTGAAACAAAAACATAATGTAAACACCTAGAAAGATACAAGTCCACTTCAGTATAAACATATATACCCCAATATAGTAAACTCCAATAAAATTTGAAAAAGAATAATGTGAATGAAAAAAATTGTCCCACGTGCTGCCGACCAAACCCACAAAAATAACATGTCATCTGGTAGCCTTACTTTAATTCTCATAGATACTGACATGGCTCATGCTCAAATAGGGTATGCACACAAATGGTGGTCATCAGGTTATTTGGGTTTATGTTCACCCCACCACATCATTCATTCAATCCACCATCCTCATAAATTATCTTAAAACAAGTCAAAGGAATTAATATTAATGAGACTTCTACATTTATTCCATTAAATGAAAAAATAATAACATGATAAAATTTAGATGACCCTATATTGACATTTAGTTAAATAATTACACGAAATAAGTCATAACACTACCTAGTCATGTGGTCCAATATGTCTTGAAGAGATGCTCTATAGCTGCAACAACAAGTATGGATATAAAAATAGTTAACCAAAAAAATGACTTTACATAAAAAAGATCATTAAAATAAAGGATTTATCTTAAGAAAAAAAATGTTTTGGAATAAATGTTAAATGGGTCAGTTGGGTTTATTGTTACTTCCATATGAATCCTTCAATCCACCTTTCATATCATTTTTGGGCATAGTTTTCATAGCACAAAATAAAAATCACAATTCAATTTTCATTCCATCACATTACAAGAAATAAAATGATAAAATTTAGAATACCCTACATATTGCAGAAGGATGAGTCCAAATACTAGCAATGCATTCTAGAATTCTTTGAAGGATTCTCGAACAGGTGATAAAAGCTCCCTTGCCACATGAATTGCTGCTCATATAGCAGAATAGTCATGTAGTAGAATTGTCAAAGCTACAGTTTAAAATTTTCTAACCCAATGAGAAGAAACTTATATAGGATCAATTCCATTATCAATCTAAATTACTATTATACATTGATAAGTATATAAAAATCCTTCATCCATATGATTTAAAAATTGTAATGACTTAATAATAAAATAATAGACTCAACAAACCAGCTTATATTTTTCAATTATTTTTACAAATAATTTATAAAAAATTAATGTAACTCTTTTAAAATATTAATAATAATAAAAATAAACATTGTCTTTGATATTTTGTACAGAAAACTTATTATTAACAATATGAAAAAGAACTCATGAAAAAATGAAATGAATAAATAATAATAAGTAATTAATGTGGCTTTCCCAAATGGTTGCATGAAATGACAATAGAAATATACGAGTGACACAAACACTTATTAAAAAAATAAAAGAAAGGGGAAATAGGAGAATAAAATTTTATATTTTATATAATCTAAAATCATGGAACTCCTCACCCATCCAAATATCCATCAATTGTTTTTATCATGTTGACCAATTCAATTCTTCATAATGAAAACACATAAAAAAGTACATTCATGGTCTATAAGCACAAAAATTTACAAAAATCTCAAAAAAAAAACAAGCTACCAAACATGAAAACCAAATTCCAACATGGAACACCTCCTTCTACCATAGATTATTCAATTGTTTTGACTACCTATTGAACTTCAGTTTTTCAGTTGATTTTAGGAAAAATGGTAATGTATCATTTATTTATTGCTACAAAGACATCATCAAGTGTAATTGTTTTCCCATACTGTAAATGTATGTGTTTTCAGTTTGCACATCATTTTTATCTAGTGTATCCTTGCATTATACCGTCTAAAACTATATAATTATTAATGTAGTACAGTGTAAAATGAAAAGATAAAATTGAATATCAACAAATTCAATGTGTCAATGTAGAAAATATTAGAATAAGTAATACTTCTTTTAGTGTTGTTTCTTCCAAAATTGAAAATAATATACTATTAAACATAGAATCAGATGATATTATCATTAAATGACTCCTTAATCTCTGACATAGAAAATGTTCCCGGTTTGATTCTATTAATTAACAAGTCCATTATATCAATAAAAACCATAGAAAAAAAAAACATGAGGCCAGTAACTTTATATGAACATCACAATTAGGATCAATATGATACATAAAAACTGTTTATAAGAAATAACAAGTAGTGTTTTCTTTCAAAAAAATGTAGGTGTGTTTTGAAAGTGCTAAGCCAATATAGGTATGGTAAGTCATTAACATAACATTGTTTAATAATATTTTTATGAGAATTATTACCATTACACAATTTCTCACATATTCCCACTTGAGCACTTCATTGAAGAAGCACCAAAGATGCCAGTAAAATTACAAGAGGCATGTGGGGGATTTGATTCTAGAATTTCATTCCTTCATTGAATGAATATATATTTCCAACTTCACATTCAACCAAAAAAAGAAATCTAAGATGCAGTAATCTCATATTAATAACTGAAGGGATTATGATGCTTACCAATTCTTTGGGAAATTGTTTCTTGTCATATACAAAATGAGGTTAATAGTACAGAGTGATCCTTCTTCCCATAGGGGTGATGTGATCTGATTTTTCAAGAAGCTTCCAAGGAAAAAATTTGTATGAATTAGGCCTGCAGTAGGCTGCACATTGAATATGAGAACCATTTCCTCATACAGCTTCAAAACATTAACAAGTATCTAAACACATGACAGTACTAAAAATAGAATGCAACTTCGATTTAGTATTACGATCCATGACTTTAGAATTCATGAACATTTCACAGAGAACCCTTAAAGCCCTAAATGATAGTTTTCATCAATGCCAAAGTAATCGACAACCAATAAACCTCAAAATTACACTCTACTTAAAACCCTCAAAAAATATCCTTATAAATTTTCACAGTAATGACCCCATAAAATATGAAATTTGAGTATAAACCAAATCAACCAAATAATCAATTAAGCATACCTCATTGTCTACCAATTAGGTTAGAAGGAGAGGCTGAAAACAATGTGGAAATGGTCATGTGGGGATGTACTGTGATGGTGTAAATCAAATGGGGAAGGTCGGGGATGGTGTGGGTCGAGCGAGGAAGGTTAATGATGATGGGGGGTCAAACAACAACGATCTTGGTCATATGATGGTGATGATAAGGATGGTGTGACCATCATAGAAAGAGGGTGGCGAGTTGTAGTCGAGGGGGCGAGCGAAAAAGGAAGAAGGTCACAGTGGAGGCAATGAGGGTCACTGAGGATGTATGTAATGCCAAATTACAGTGACAGAGGATGTGGCAGGGGTTTCTGAGGGCATTTTTGGTCATAGTCGATGCAAGTGGCAATAGTGGAGGAGGAAGAAGACCACAACAATGGGTGGTGAGGTGGATCACACTATGTTGGGGTGGTGGCATATTAGGGTTCAAATATGAGTAGTGGGTTTTAAAAAAAAATAAAAAAAATAAAATAACTAATATCATTCATTTTTTAAAAATAAAAATAAAATACATATTAATAAATGATATAAAATTTTATAAAAATTAAATATTTTTTATAATATAAAATAAAATTTCTATATGTGAATTTCAATTATTAATAATATAATATTACTCAATTTATTGTTATGTTTCTTATTTGTTAAATTTAAATAATTTATTTTTTGAATTTATTTCATTTATATTTAATTATGTTTATTAAATTTAAATATAACAATTAAATTATCTTGTATATAGAGATTATAAAACCTATATGTAAATATATCAAAGATCGTAATTATTTAAATTGTTTTCTATAAAATTTATTTAATTTTTTTAAATAAAAAGTATTCAAAAAGTATAAACATTATTGATATTTAGAGAAAATTTAAAATTAAGATAAATGAATGAGATATTTATAAAAATATATCAAAAAATATATATTGACTTCATTTGTAAAAATAATAATATATAAAAAGTCAGTTTATATTAATTAGTTATTGATAAAATATTTTTGTAATTGTTTTATATTTTTTTAGTTGATAGTAAATTATATTTTTGGTAATTATTATTGGTACTACTAAATTCATGTTTTGGTATAAAAATTAATGATATTAATATGATAAATCATTATATTTAATTGTTGGTAAAATAATTATTGGTATTGAAGGAACCATATAAACACATATATATGTTTTTAAAAATAAGTTCTGGTTCTTAAAATTATTATCATAAAAGTTAATATCGGTTGGAATTTCCCATTTTATACAATAGATATATTACATGTCATTAATTTTCAGTTGGTATGAATCACATTTCTTATAGTGTTTATCTTCTACTAGAAATATGGTTAACATCAATGTTGATATTAAAGAGTAGCTCAAAACCTGGATAACTGCCCATAATTTATTAGAAAAGTGGTCATGAAATACAATTTCCTTACCAAAAATGAAAATTTGGTATGGTAATGTACTAAAAATATCCTACTCACATCCCAGTTTTTCTACAGTCATGGTATCCATGGATAAGATTGCTGCTGGATAAATAACTAGAACAAAAAGTGGATATGAACTTCCAGATACATTCTATGTTGAAGATTAGATCACTCAAAAATATATATATAGATTTCTGTCTATAATCAATCCGTATTTTATTATCGTCTAAATAAAATCTCTATAATCTGAATATGGAAAACATTAACCACCTATTCCAAATTTTCAACCTAGCCTCAGCCCTCTGGAAGGCAGTGTTGGAAATGTTTTAAATACCCTTTCCAATTTCTAACACAGCTCTCAATTTAATGATTGCCTACTGTTTTCTCAATATTTCAAAACAAATGTTGAAACTACTTATATATTCAACCACAAAAATCATACATATCATCTGGAATAGTTGAAACAGGTGCAAAAAGGACCAAGAAAAATTCAATATCTAATTGCCAATCGCTTAATTTGTTGTTGCAGTGAAAGATGCCAATGAAATTCAAAAAAGCTACTCCAATAACTCCCTCCATGATTGAATATGATATAAAAATATTTACATTTCATGTAAGTTTTTCTATATTAAAGGAACTCTGGAATTATTTTGGAGTTCACCTCTCAATGGATGGATTTAATGAAACACTAATAGAGCTTTAAGAGGGAACCCATGTCTGGTTAGCTTCTATGCGGTCTTCATAGACAAGAAAGGTGTGGTCATGAGTTTTTTTATGGAAGATGATACATTGCATCATCTTTGGAGGGTAAAATGGAGGGAATAATCAAGGTAATTAATGTTGAAAGACAAAGAGTATGGAACAATTTATGGTTTGAATGTGATTACCCCACATTTGTAAAATTAGTTTGGCATGGGAAGAATCACCTATCTTGGTAAAAAATGCATCAACGGATAAATTTTCTTGAAATTTTATGAAACAATAATAATTTAATCAAAAATATATTTCAGGAAGAAAATTATCTTGTGTTTGGTCTTGTAAACAATTGTTTAAGTAGTGAAGGCATCACGTGGTTTGATGAGTTACATGAAGATTTGATATCTCTATCTCAAATAGATTATTGTAAAATAATTTACTTCAGACTCTTGTACCTGTTTGTCATAATTTTTGCAACCTTTCTATTAAAGGAATTGATTTTCTTTACAAAAATCGAGAATATAATCTGTACCTTTCATATGTCATCTATACATTCCCCATCTTCAAGTGTAATGGAATCAGGAGTTTCTAGACATTTATCTGTATAGTCTTGTTGATCCCATTCATGATATTTACCCCTAGAAAATCGATTTTCATAATTCCACAACTACATACATTTAATACAATCAAAATATAAATTATAATAAATTTATCCTCCTTACATGGTTTCAATAGAATGATTCCTTTTTTCCATGGAAGATTATTTCATTATACACCCCCTTACCACATAAAAAACATATTATTGTTCTATTAAGAATTTTTCCTAATTGATTCTCCCCACATTTTTGATATATAGGTTAAGAAATACTTTTACCTTTGTAATTTTATTATCCTTAAATTCTATAGAATCCCATTTTTCTCTAATTTGGTGTGTTATGAAACTCACCTTGTTCCATGTTGTCTGTTATAATTCATTATATCTGATTAATAATAACCACTATATTTTTTAGTACAGATACCATTCCATTCAGTTGATCATTCATAAAACCACCAATTTTTCCTTCACATCCATTATTAATTTGGTTCCTTATATAACCATCCATTAATTAAAACAAAACAATGTTAGTGTGAGTCTATAAAATAAAAAATAATAAACCATCTTATCTAGAGGATAAGTACTCAGATATCATTAACCATTCCATCAAATATTAAAATCTTTTTAGTTATCCAAAATAACCTTAAATCTCATTATAGTACTTAAAAATGTTGTTATAGATGTTTTTCAACATAAGATCAAATAATATCCTAACCACTAAGGTTATCTAATCCTTTTCTATGATACCAACTATAAGGACCTACCCTTAAAACATACATATTATACTATATTAAGATCATAAGTTTATTTCTATTACTGATGATACTTTATGTTTTTTATTTTTTTATAATTATGTCACAATTGATACATAAACAAATATTTACAAATGGGACACATATAATCAATATCCATTTTCTAGTAATTTTAAACTTTTAAAAGAAGATATGATTTCTTTTCATGAAAATTATTCATGACTTTCAACTTGGTTTCATAATTTCCCTTAACTGTCCTTATATCCTATGATTTTTTTAAAACATGACATGAGCAAAAATATATATGTAAGGGAATAAAAAATAATAAATAATGAAATAGTTTAGTCCATGAAAACATATAAATATTTTCGTTTTCAATGAATTATTTGGGCACGAAATAGACATTTTTCATACCCAATAAATCTCATTCTCTTCCAAAATATTTTTTATAAAACATTTAAAATGAAAAGATAAATCAAAAAAAATTATAAAGGTCTTAAAAAAATGATATAGTAATGTAATAGTTTTCACAATGTTATAGTTTTCACCCTTAACAAGTAGAGAAAGCTTTGTTTTGAAAACAAGCTCAATGATTAGCATTTAGAAAATCATTGTATTACCATAAAACCCATAGATAGAATACCTAAATCATATAAGTATATTTGGGAATAATTTTCTATATAACATTTAAAAATGGAAAACCATATGTACAAAAACTATACTGTAGCACCTGAAGTTTCCATGGTACTCTTCTTCTTAATAATTCAGTAGCGTGCATTACACGCAACACTGAGTTCAAGAGCACCATGAACTATCAAACTAGACATTTAAAAAGTGGTTATCAATAGAATTGAATTCATTTTAAATTATATATATATATCGTATAATTTAAACATTAATATTATATATTTTTTAGATATTATATAAGGACAAATTCAATTTTTCAGATAAATAAGTATTTTTCAAAAAAGAATTTTTTTCCCTTTTAATGGAGAACCCTTTTGAGATATAATAATTAACACTTTTATATATTTAATTTGATGAAACTGAATTCCTCCTTAGAAGCGGTACATAAAAAATAAGTTTGGATGTTTTTTTGGTAGTTTTATTATAACTTTCGTATTTTGATAAAAATTAAAAGTACTAAATTTTAATAGAAAAGAAGTTTTTTAATTAAAATAAAGTATAGTGTTAAATTATCCATTTGATTTGTATTAAAGTATAATTATATTATATTTTTACCATTTAATCCAATGATGGTAATTGTATGTAATTTCACATTTAAATTGTAAATAAACACATGTCAATCTTTTGATAGTATTTACTTCTTAAAAACCTGTTTTCTGGTTTTCACAACTTGAATTAATTTTTAATTATTTACTGAAACACATGTGTTTTGAATTTGGGAAAATAGATTCAATATCTAGAATAAAAAGTTCCCAATTGTTTAAATAGGAACCTTTTATTTTTGAAAATCATGAATAGTAACTTGAGTAATTATTATTATTTTCCATGGATAAACGTTAAATAAAGTAAATAACGGTTATAAATAATATTATAATAATATAAACAACACTAACACGTGTCCTCATCCTATTGGATAACATATTTATGACCATGGGAATCCTTAGGTGGATTTTGGGACCCCATGGAGCCACTTGGGTGTGATAATGACATGTTATGAGAATTAATTTAAAGTAAAGAGAAAAAAACAAAAACATATATCTTTGTCAAAAAAAATTTAATATAGGGTTATATATTCGATATATTTGACTATAAATAGTCATTAGGAATATAAAAATATTTCCAACATCGTGATATTTTAATTATAGTTTTTATACATTAAATAAATTTATTTATTTATGACACAATGATGATGCATTGATTACCATATTAATGAAAGATTCAAATAAATGATATTATAAATATTAAAATAAATGTAATTATAACATTTTGATTCCATCGAAGAATTTTATGGATTATATTGAAATATTATATATTATTTAATACATATTGTTATAAGTAATATAGTGTTTTATGGCTTTAAAAATTCAATTACTAAATAGTGTCAAAATTGACATAAATGTGTTTTTAAAACAAATACTATTTTACTAAATGATATAATAGTCCTAAAAATATTATATACATCCAAAAGACTTATCTAATTTTAAAAATGTCATTATTAATCCAATTAGGGTTCTTTTTCATTTATAGTAACTATATTAACCCTATACGGTCAAATAAAAGAAGAGATGATATGGGTTAAACAATTTAACTAAGGGTTAAATCTAAAAAATAAGGTTAATTTTATGACCTAAACGTGTCTAAAACCTATTGGTTTAGAGTATTCCCACTCAAACCCATCTTATCCAAGAAATAAATTATTTTTTAGCTCTTATAAACTGGAAAACAATTTATAATAAATTAACATTTCAGGATTTTCCTAAAGTGCCCTTCACCTCTCTTATAATAGAGAACCCCACATTATCTATAACTCACACATATAATGAATATTTTTTCATCCAAACCATACCAATTTCTGCTCCCAACCTCCCCCACTTCATTCAAGAGCCCTAACATTGATCATAGAGACATCCTACGGAGACGTTTTGTTCAAATCAAAAGAAAACACCTGAAGAATAGGTAATTTTTTTATCACCTCCTTCAAAGTTCTTTTCTTACTCTACTTCCTCTTTATATATTGCTTCCATAATAAAATAATAACTAAAATACCTTAAAAATTCGGAGATTTTACTATAATTATTGGGAAACCATATTTTTCCTTTTACCCATCATACTAAAAATAATATCACCATACATGTGTACGTATGGCTTACCATCTCCACGTCGTGGTGTAATGTTTTTCATGTACACTTTATTTATATGGGTATAAATATGAATATAATGGTTGTAAATAAAAAATATAACATTATATTGTTTATGAAAAATCCATGTTCCATCCAATTCCATACCATTTAACAATTAATGAAATGATACCATTGCTCGTGTGTATGTACGACTTACAGTCACTACAACGCAATGAGACTCATCTTCCATGTTCAACATCCAATAATGATTATAACAATAAATATTATTAATAAGTATTTAATATAAGGAATAATAATTCTATTCGGATGATACACACACACACACACACTTATATGTTATTCACTTACTTTCATTCAATACGATAAAGAAATGGAAACATCGTTCATGCCTACATACTTCATACCGTCTCCATGAACGGTGTGATCCATTTTATTTTTCTATCTAGTATATATATTTATATTTAGAATATATATGATATATAAATCATTTTTTACATTATTTATGTCTATAAATTATTATTTAGGTAATACAATAAAAAATAACAACTCAAAACATGTATGATAAAGAAATCAATTATTACCCAAAATGATGCTTTAACCAGGAAATTATTAATAAACGAGTAATATAAAGTCATAAATGTATGATATATGATATAATAAATATGTTTATAGTCCTCGTATAATTTAGAAATATTTTCTAACCATTATAAAGGAGGATAACTAACCCTTGACTAAAAGAAATGTATAAGGCAAGGGTTAATTTCACAATATCATTGTTATTCAAGGTTGTTGATAAGTATCTATTGGGACATATTTATAATCCTTGTCCATGTCTCTAAAAATGTTTTAAAAATATCCTTGGATGATTAAAGTCATTTTACCCATGATTGACTTAATATAAAATGTTTTAAAGGAATCTTTTTGTTCTTTTCAAAACAAGGAACTTTATAATATTTTTTGAGAACTTAAGGAAATAATATTTTTTAACTTACACAGATCAAGTGACTATTTTTCACTATTATGTCACCTTACCATTTTAAGCTTACCTTAAAAACATAGAAGGTTACTTTCAAAAGAAATGTTTTATTTTAAAATTTCACAACTTTTAAATGATTTAAATTCAAAAGGGATATTTCACTCAAAGAGTTTTAAGGAATATGTTAAATTATTTTCCTCTATGTCAACATCATTTGTTTGATTCTATGCTTGTTTTATGTTTATTTATTATGATACAATATTCCATATTTTATTAAATGTCTAGCGATATGTTTTATATGGGAAGTGGTATTTTTATACCATTCATGGTTTACAATAAAAGTATTAACCTTTCATATGATAGTTTTAATATAAATGTTTCTGTTATGTTTCAACATTTTCATATGAGGAATACATTGGACTTAGTATATGTTGTGAGGGTCCCTCTATATCCCCTCGATGCATTGGTATGTCTCGTGAGACAAACTAGTGTCTTGGAACAAGGCCTTTATAGAATATTTGTGATTGGTTATGGCACAAGTCCTTGATGTAGTGGTTATGATGTGTTAAATTAAGAATTCCCTCGTTATGAGATTAGTTGTTGATTTTACATGTGATTATTCATCTAGTAAAATATCCATGTGAATATTTAAATGGCATTATTAGATTTATTATTTCTATATTATACTGATGATAATGTTTTACAAGGATTATGTTTTTTTTGAACCATTCCTTAAAGGTTTATGCTAATTTTATATATATTCCGCTATATTTTTTATCTTTACTGAGAATTTGAGCTCACCCTTTTCAACGGTTTTATTTTCCTGGGATTTTAATAAGTCTTTTATGATTTATATCTAGGTTCAAGCTAAGAGAATAATGTAATTTTCAAAGAATTTTCTATATTGTGTTTTATGATAAAAAAATTAATTAAAGTTCATGTATGTAGTCTATTTTCAAAGACTGCTAAACTCATCAGTCCTTGGGAACTTAATTCCTTATCATCATGCCAGTGTATTAAAATAATGCATTGGATCGGGGCTTCTGGGGTCAGGGCATTATTGTTGTTATCAAAGGAAGTTTATCATAAACCTATTAAATAGATTTAGAAAACATATATTAGGGATCATAACCCTAAGATAGAATTTGAGGATAAGTATTTAAGAGAATCCTAGAATTTTTAAACAAGGATTATATGGGTATTCTTAGAAAATACATACCTGTATAGATACTACAAGATGACAAGGTTCGGGAATAGAAGTACCTAGGGATGAAAAATCCAACAAGGTGTTTCATGCATGACTCGCGTAACCTGGTGTACGACAATGGGCCTTACTACGCACCGGGTTTGACACCCCCAGGAGATATTCTTAGGATAATTCACATTTTCATCACAAACCATTATGAAGGATTTATGAGTAAATGTGTTAGAAAACAAACCATTTTTATGATTAAGAGACTATATGTGTGTAAATATTCAATTAATGCTGAATTTTTTTCTATTTTTTGGATTATACATTATGATATAATATAACCTAGTGTATGTTGTAATTTAGAAATGGAGCCCAGTAGAAGGAATAATAACTCAAGCAATACACAAGATCCAACAGTAGGAAGGATCAAATCATTCAGGGTCTTAAGACAACATTTCTAAGGAAACTATTTTCCCACGTATTCTCATAATATGAATAAATAGTATCATGTGTTAATAAGATAAGTAAATAATTCTATGAGTCCTATGGATTTGAAGGGAAGAAAGAGAAGAAGAGGTTGACAGAGAAAGAGATGGATAAATAGAAAAAAGGATTTTCCCACAAGTAACAATTGTGGGATGAATCAACTAGGTAAATGATTTAAAGTAATGTGAGTTTAATATAAGTGTGGAACAAAAGGGCACCAAGTTCATGAT
Source organism: Viscum album (assembly GCA_963277665.1). Lineage (NCBI taxonomy): Eukaryota > Viridiplantae > Streptophyta > Magnoliopsida > Santalales > Viscaceae > Viscum > Viscum album. The sequence continues at coordinate 126,791,306 of OY728134.1, read as the reverse complement.
TGTAAGGTTAAGAAAAAGGTTTCAAATGTACAATTATTCATCTATAAGAAGTTTGGACACTACGCGAATCAATTACACAGTCATTAGAGTATATATCAAATTATGCGATTAGATAATAATCATGTTATGATAATACCACAGGTAAAGAGAAATTATTATTGTTCTTATGTCATAAAAATAATTGTGTCATTTGAGTATTATATCAATGATGTACTATTTAAAAGAATTATAGAGTATATAAGGATTTTACTACAGTACTCTTTCAATAAGGATTTGAGATTGTATGATACTAAGTAAAGTGATAGTTTCAAGTTAAAATTTTGGAAAATATATCGTTAGGGGAAATGTAACCCTTAATATGTTTCTAATACTGAGATAATAATTTCGGAATAAGAGATAATTTATTTGGATAAAGTAGATTGAATATTATTTACATCCTTGGGACTGAATAATGGTTTGTTTAAAACGTGGTTTATACAATCATTATAGGGAGTTTTCAACATTTTTGGATTTAAGGTGTATATCTAGTGTTGTTTGTTTTACATAAGTAACACTAGTAGAAAAATTGTCTTTAACATCGGTTTTTTTAAATTTTGACATTGGATTTTAACAGACATTGAATCCACAAACGTAAAAATATGACTTTTTATATTAGTTCTTGTAAAGCGATGACAAAAATGAATTAAATATGTTTTTTAGCATCGTTTTTTTTAAAAAAACCATTCCAAATAAATACATATGTATCATTTTTTGCATCGGTTTTCAAAAAAACTGATGCAAAAAAGTTAAAAAAACATAGTTTTGGAACCAGTTTAAAAAAAATGACACCATAAATGAAAACAATTGTGTTGATTTTTTCAAAAAAAACTCGAAAAAGTATATTTTTATTATTTATTGTTTTAGATAATTTCCTAAGCTTCGATTTTTTAGAGGTCATGGTGCAAAAAAAGAGATACAGATCAAAAGTTATGGTTTTTAGAAGTTGAACATGTCGATGTTTCGATTGGTACAACTCATTTCCAATAAATTTTGTTAAACATAGATTAAAATCATATACACCAAATGAAAATGGCGATCTATAATTAAATTTACACCACAATTGGTAAATCTCAGTCGAGTGTTCTATATTTGTAACTTGATAATAATAATAAATCATCTTTATAAGCATGTTAATTGAGCTGTTTTGAAATGAAGGAAAAGAATAACAAAAAAATAAATGATCAGAATAGGTATCGTGTTTAAATTAACTATTGAAGCCACATTGAAACATGATTGAATTTAAGAGGTTGAAAATGTTTAATGAAGTATAAAATAGTTTTATATATAGTAAACGAAAATATTTTTGATAGCGTTGTAACGAAATTTAGGTGGTATTTTAAAAAGATAAATGTACATTGTGAAAAAATTGATATTTTGATCCTGTGTATTGGAGAATACTCTTTCGTGTCAATTTTTTTTGAAACCGACATGAAAGAGTATTTATATTGGTCTTTTGGCAACAGTTTTGTATTAAAACTGTGACAAAGATTCTAATCGATATCATTTTTAGCATCAGTTTTTAAAAAAACTGACATTAAAAAGTAGAAAATAAATTATTTTTCATATTGATTTTTTAAAAACCGACACCAAAATGTATAAAAAATATTTTGGAATCGTTTTTTAAATAAACTAACACTAAAATTTAGAAAAAATACTTTGTGTATCATTTTTTTAAAAAACTGATACAAAAAACTAAAAAAAGATTTGGCATTGGTTTTTATGTAAACCAACCCCAAAAATAAGAAAAAATAAAAATATTTTATATAATTTCTTAAGCTTCGATTTGACTGGACGTGGAGATAAAATGGAGTTACATATTAAAAGTTATTATCTTTGAAAGATGGACTTATTTAAGACTTATATTAGGGAAGATCAGCTTCTGACAACCACAACATTTTATCTGTAACTCTGGTTTTGCTCCACGACCTCTCAAATCAAAGCTTAAGAAATAATCTAAAACTTAGTAAAAAAATATAATTTTTGGAAACCTTTTTTGTACAAATTGACGCCAAAAATAAATATTTTAAATTTTTTGCGTTGATTTAAAAAAAAGATGCTCAAAATTATTTTTTTCGTTTTGGCGTCATTTGTTATAAAAACCGATGCAAAAAAATCCCTGGAATCATATATTATGTTGGAATATATGAAACCGATGTCAAAATGACGATGTTAAAAACCAATTTTATACTAGTGTAATAAGGAAGAATGAACGTATTCAATAATGTTTTTTGGTAATTCAGGTTATTACCATGATTTAAGAGAATACATGAAGAAGGTATTAACATTTATGTTATGTGACCTAATAAATTTTTGGAATGTGTGTTTGGATAGAAGTATGTTGTATAAGACTAATAGTTAAAATGGATTATGTGGGAAATTGGATACTATTTTTTTATGGGTAATGAATTTTATAAGATTATTATTTTTGGAATGTTATGATTTTATGAAAAGGACAACCTATAGGTCGGGCGACAACCCGTCGTTTCTGGAAAGGCAATGATACTTGAACCCGTAATCGATGGGTGAAAAAGGTGCATCGCCTACCAAAGGCCTATGGGATGTCCAACTTAGTATAACATGGTTTTCTTTATTTAAATGTATATGTTTATAATTTTAACCTTATACAATTAAGATAAATAGAATATTTTTGAGTTATATATTTTGAAGAGAAAGATAAGTTTGTGGTTGGAATTAGTTAAAGGATGAAACTCTATATGTAAAATATGTATACTTCCTTGTGTTCTTAGTCTATGAAGTAAAATAATTCAACAAAACTAGGGAAGGGATCATAAAACCAAAAAAGTTTTCCTAGTAATTTCCTTTGCAATGAATCAAATGGTCCCTTAAATCATCACAGATTCATAGCTTACTGGTTTTTAACATTATTCTAACAATGTTCTATACCATTATCTATCATAACATGATGGTTAAATTTTATTTCATTTCCATGTTTTCTGACATGGAACCCTATCATGTGTTATTTTTGGTAACCTTCTTTACTTCCCTTTCTATATTTTAAAGTGGATGTTTTATCCACCATTTTTCTGATGTGTGATTTCAATAAAGAATTTTGAATATTCAAATCATAGATACAGAACCCAAATTCAAAAATTTTGAGGATGTAATTTATTAATGGATAGGGTAATTTAACAACCAAAGCTTCCATGATAATCTTTTTCTTAATAATTCAATAGCTTGTACTACACAAAACAGTGAGTTTTAGCACACCATGGCCTATCAAACTACCCATTTAAAAAGAGGTTACAAATATTATTAACCATAATATTAACTATATATATATCCCATATAATTTTAACATTCATCTTATGGGTTTCTTATACATAATATAAGGACAAATTCAATTTTTCAGATAAAATAAGTATGTTAAAAAAAGAAAATTTTCTTCATTTTAATGGAGAAAGCTTTTTGAAATCAAATATTTGAAACTTTTATATATTAAATTGTATGAACCTAAATTATTATTTATAACCGGGACAAAAAAATTTAGTTTGGAAAAACATTGTATAGTTTTTTGATAACTTTCATATTTTTATGAATAGTGAAAAATACTAAATTTTTATTGAAAACAACTATTTTAATAGAAATAAATTATAGTATAAAATTATCCATTTGAGTGGTTTTAAAATATAACTATATTATATTTTTATAATTTAATCAAATATCGGTAATTTTATGAAATTTCACATTTAATTTGTACATAAACCCATGTCAATATTTTGATAGTTTTTACTTCTTAAAAACTCGCTTTTTAGTTTTCACAACGGGAATTAATTTTAAATTAATTACTGCAACTTCTATTTTTTTAATTTTAAAAAATTGGTTGCATATTTGGAGTTATATGTTCCAAATTGTGTAAATAGGTACCTTTTATTTTTGTACATTATGAATAGTAACTTCAATAATTATTTTTATGTACCATGGTTAGAGGGAAAATCAGGTAAATAAGGGTTAAATTAATATTATAATAATACAAAACTATCCTAACACATGTACTAATCCTATTTGATGATATATTTCTTACCATGGAAATCTTTGTAATTATTTTGGGACCCCATAGAGCCACTTGGGTGTGATAATTACATGTTATAAGAATTAATTTAAAATAAAGAGAAATATAACAGAAACATGTATCTTTTACTAAAAAAATTAATATTGGGTTATATAATTTATCACTCTTACTATAAATAGTCACCATAAAGATATAAATATTTACTAAATCATGGTATTTTATTTATAGTTATTATATATTAAATATATAAATTTATTTATGATATAATAGTAATGTACTGATTACATAATTAATGAAATATTAAAATAAATGATTTTATAATTATTAAAATAAATGTAATTTTAACATTTTGATGCCATCCAAGAATTTTTTAGAATATATTGACATAGTATCTCTGATATAATACCTTGGTATAGAAGGAATTAATTTTTATGACATAAAAAAATCAACTACCAAATAGTGTCAAAATTTATATAAAAGAGTTTTTAAAACAAATAATATTTTGTTAAATGATATGGTAGTCTTTAAAATATAATATCCAAAAAAACAATTATATAATATTTTAAATTTTATTGAAGATCCAATTTGGATTCATTTTTAATTTTTTTATTAAATATATTAACCCAATAGTGTCAAAATAAAAGAAGACACATTAATAGTTAAACTATTTAAGAAAGGGTTAAATCCAAAATATATGGTTAATTTTATGACCTAAACATGTCTAGACCCAATTAGTTTAGTGGATTTAGATCCATATTCATCTTACCCAGGAAATAAATCAATTTTTAGATATTAGAAAAGGAAAATAATTTAATATAAAATTAATATTTTATGATATTTCAAAAACTGACAGTCACCTCTCTTATAAAAGGGCACCTCCTTTTCTCTTTAACTCGCACCCCTAAAGCCTTTTAGTTTAGACAAAACCTAACACATTTATCCTCCCAATATCCAAAACATCATCCTAGAGGCCTAAAATTTAGAATAAATCCATCCTAAAGAGATCTTTTGTTCAAATCAAAAGAAAACACCCAAAGAAGGGGTAATTGTTTTATCACCTCTTCCAAAATTCTTTTCTACTTCTACCTCCTATTTATATTTTCTTTCCTTACTGAAATAAAAAATCTAGTATCATCAACATATTGATATGTTATTATAATTATGGTACAACCATATTTCATGTTTTACCCATCCTAATAAAAATAATACAACCATATGTGCGTGTATACGACTTAGCATCTCCATGTCGTGGTGTAATTTTTTTTTTCATGTACACTTTATTTATATGGGAATTAAGATGAGTATAATGGATTTAACTAATACATAAAATATTATAGTGTTTCTGTACAATTAATATTCCATCCAATTCCATACTATTTAACCATTAAGTAAATGATACCATCGCTTGTGCGTACTAACCGTCTCCACGACATGATGAGACACCTCTTCCACATTCGCCATCCGAGAATGATTATAAGAATAAATATTATTAATAAGTGTGAAATATATGAAATAATAAATCTAATTGTATGATATATATATATATAGATATTTGTTATTAACTTACTTCCATTTAATACATTAAGAAAACGAAAGCATCGTTCATGCGTACGTATGACCTACCGTTTCCTTGAACGGTCTGTTCCATTTTAATTATTTATAGATTATATATATTTATATCCAGAATATATATGATATAAAATTCTGGTTACACATTTTTTAAGTAAATATATTATCATCTATGTAATATTATTAAATATAACATGTCCAAACATGTATGATAAAGAAAATTATTATTACTCAAAACGGTGTTTTAACATGGAAATTATTAATAAACAAGTAATTAAAAGTCATGAATTAATCATATATGATATCATAAATATATATAAGGTCCTGTTTTAATTTAATAATAATTTTTAACAATTGTATATGAGGATAACTCACCCTTATTTAAAATAAAGTTTAATGTAAGGGTTAATTTCAAAATCTCCTTATTATTTAATGTTGTTGATGTGTAAGTGTCTATTGGGACATCTTTATCATCCATGTCAATGTTTCTAAAAATGTTTTTATAAAATATTTTACTATAATTCTATTTATGTTTAAAGTCATTGTTACCCATGTTTGACTTTTTATAAAATGTTTTGAAAGGAATCCTTCGGTAATTTTCCAAACAAGGTACTTTATGACCTTTTTGAAAAATTAAGGAAAGAATGTTTTATAACATACATGGCATGAGCTGATATTCTCCACCATTATGTCACCTTACCCTTTTTACACTTCCCTTACATTCATACAATGTTATTTTCAAAATAAATGTTTTATTTTAAAATTTAATGACTTTTAAATGTTTTAATATAAAAAGGTATATTTCCCTCAAAGAGTTCTAATTAATTTATTAAATTATTTTTATCTATGTCAACATCCTTTGTTGGAATTTATAAATGTTTGAGGTTTATTTATTATATAAAAATATTCCATACTGTTTTGAAGGTTTTGTGATGTTTTTGAGTGAGTATGTGCTATTTTTATACCATTAATGGTTTAAAGTTAAAGTATTAAAATTTCTTATGTTAGTTTTAATACAAATTTTTATATTATGTTTCAACCTTTTCATATGTTTAATGCTTTTGACATAGTAGGTGACGTGATGGGACCTCTATATCCCCTCTAGGATTCGGTAGGTTTCATGAGACAAACTATGTTTTTGGCATATGGCCTTGATGGAATATTTGTGAATGGTCTTGGCACAAGGAATTTCCGTCGTGGTTATTATGTCAGACATTATGTATTCCCTCATTATGAGAATAATTATTGATTTTACATATGATTTTTCATCAAGTAGAATATCCATGTGAATATTTAAAATTTATTATTATTTTTATTCATTAAATATTATGCTCAAGATAATGTTTTAAAAGTGTATTGTTTTAGTTTTGATCCATGTATTACAAGTTTATGCTTATTTTTGATAGCTTCCACCATTTTTTATCCTTACTAAGAAATTGAGCTCACCCCTTTCTTGTGTTTTATTTTCCCAGAATTCCAAGAAGTATTTTATGATTGATATTAAGGGTCAAACTAGGGGAATAATGGAATACTCAAAGTAATATCTACGATGTGTTTTATGTTTGAAATTGAAATGTAAAGTTGATGTATGTAGTTTAGTTTCTAAGACTTCTAAACTTATCAGTCCTTCCGGAATTTATTCCTTGTAATCATGCCAATGTTTTAAAATTATGCATTGGCTCTACGATTTTGGTGTTATAGAATTACATATACCCAATTCATTGGATGGATATCACAAAACCACCCATCCTTGGTTTATAACATAACAACTCATCTTTGGTTTATAACATAAACACAAATCCATGGCTAATAGAAAAACCACTAATCATTGGTTCATAATGGATGAACCTTTCTTTATAAATAATTTCCACGAAATGTAACATAATTATAACATATAAAATCTTATAGTTTTCACCATTAAAATGATAAAATATTTTTCACACTGATAATAATAGTTTTATGAGATTAAAATATCCATCCCATTTCAAAAAAAAATTTCAATACCAAATTACATGAAAAATGAAAATAAGAATTTAGTTTTAAGAAAACATGAAATCGTAAAAATCAATACAAAGTTCAACAATTTATTTATGGTCGGGAAAAGGTAATTATCACGTTATATATTAAAATAGACCATTCATTTTTTCTACTTTAGTGTAAGAAAAACATTCCATAACAATATTCCTTTTTGAAAATATTTTAAAGAAATAAACAAATATACTCTAAAAAATTTCATGCACAAATAAATAAATTTATAAAATCATTTTTGAAACATGGAAATTGATGAAAAAGGGTTGTATGTGAAACATTAAAAATGGATTTTTAAAATTAATTCCCTTACCTAAAACCATAAAAACATTAATTCAATTTTATAATAACAATAAATGGAATTAAAATATGGTAAAAAAAGTTCATCATCATCCATTGAATCATAAATATTTTTTTTGAAACATTTAGAATAACATAGAAAAATATATTTATGAATTAAATATTTAATACTTTTAAAACAAGGTTTTATATAAAAGGGTCCCTTACCTTAAGTCTTATTCCTCTGATACATTATTTATCATCCTAAATAATAAACATACGTTAATTATTTACTTTATTAAGAACTATTTACAATGTTATAATTTCTTTTAATTTGATCATTACAATTCTATATACAATTAATTTTGTATTATATGTTTTGATGATCTTTTTATTATATGTAAAAAACAATTAAGTATGATGACTATGGTAAAATAAATATTTATTTCAACAAATCCAAAATAATGAAACATGTTTAGCAATCAAGGAATCTTATTCCAAAAAAATTTATTAGAATACAGTAAAACTGGATGAAGTAGGTGGTTTAAAAAGGTGATAATGAAAAACATCACACACATACAAATAAACAAGATGAGAATAAAAATCATCAACAAAAAAATTATATTTCAAGGAAGCCTCCATAATTTCTCTCTTTGATAGATGATCAAGAACCTGGTTAGACTCCCTATAAGGATGAGTCGCATTAAGATTAAGGTGTTAAATCAGAAAAAGGCATTCAATCCACGATGGAAATATTCTCTATAGAACCTTACCTGATCAACTATTCAAAGTATTCAACATAGTGGTAGAGTAATATTCTACCTAGAGATGCCTCCAACCTTGATGGAAACAGACTTGATTTCATGGATCATAGCCCAAAGTTCAGTATCAATGGTAAAGTTATTCCCAATGCAGTGGTAGAAGTATCCTTTAATGATGTCCTCATGGTTATATAAGACACCACCATGTCCCAAGGGTCCTGGTGCACCTAAATACATTATATCCACATTAAATATCAGACATAGTGGTATTAGTGGAATCCATCTAATGGATTTAAGAACTAGATATTTTTTTATCATTCTTGTAAAACCAATGGTTTTCAATATAATAGATCTAAAACATCATTTCTAATTGACCCTGTGGGTATTTTTGAGGCAATCATGACCACAAACGAAAGAATATTCATTCTAGTATGAATATAGGACATCTAATTATAAATAGAAGTGTAATTATTTCCTTCTAGACGAAAGAAATTATAGCATCCACTGTGGTGACCGACAATGCTTAAATTTGGTCCATAGGACTAGTTCTGAGAACAGATGTCTTCATTTCATCAAGGTTTACCATAAATTTTTTTTTCAAATACATATTTAAAACGATTCTATAATATTTCTGAAAATATATATAAAATTAAAATGTGATTGATAGATTCATCAGCTTGTAGGCATAAGCAGAAAGCTGAAGCCAGAGGAAATCTAAAATTCTAAAGATTTTTTTGAATAGGCAGTCTTCCATTCCAGATTCTCTACAAAATCTAGTAATGTGAGGGAGAAATATAGGGTGTTTTGAACATCTATATCCTCAAAGGTTTTTTAGAATCCACATTATAGATATTTCAATAAAAATCCATGGCGTTGAAATGACTAGTGGAGCTATGATTCCAAATAAGGGTATCACTGTCAACATATATGTATCTATGATATTCGTTCCTAGTCTAAATAGGGAGACACCCCTGAATAACATCAATGTTGTGATCATAATCAATGGATTGGTTTTCAATGATTGGTGTATATCCATATATTCATTGATAGGACTATTAATTCAAGTTGTAGTCCATATATTCATACCTGAATACCTAGAAACAAACAATTTTTAGTAGCACGTGATCTTATGGTATGAGTGAATAATGGAAATCCATATAGAATAGGAAACATACATGGAATAGAAAATTTTCATTTTTGAGATGAAATATAATTGAAATAAAATATAGATATATTTCATTGGAATTCAGTAATTTACAAGTGAATTTAGTAAGGGGGAATCATTAAAACATTCAAGAAATTGATTCCCATTCCCCCCATATTAATTGGATTAATACGATATTTATAAGTCACAGTGATGAGTTTCTTCTCATGAATTGATCCAGTCCAAAAAATGTTCCTGATCAAAGCATGAATATCCTTTATAATGGTTCAAGGAAATCTATAAATAGATAAATCATAAACAAAAAGATGAGGTGATAACTATGTTGTCAAGAAAAATTATCATTGATTGAGACATGGTATTCCCTTTCCAGGTGTCCATCTGGATAGTAATTCCAAAGAATTTTATTTCAAGATAGTGTCTTTTAAATTTTTAATAGAATAGAGGAACCCCATGATAAATTAAGGGAAGGGACTATTTTATAACACCATGTTTTTGGGCCATTTTATTATTCTTAGAGACAATAATTCCATTTACAAGCACCACAAAGGACTTATTCTAGCTTATCACATATACAAAAATTTCCTCACAAGAAGAAAAATTTATTTAAAATACATGATATGGTTCCTTTATTATCATTGAAAAACAGAGTGATTTTATCAACCTATATAAGGTGTTAAAGGGTAAATAGGTTCTTTCTAACATTAATTTTACAAGACAAACCAGCCCTCGCCATATTATCAAGACAAACACTCATGTAGTCTTCATCCAAATAAAAAGGAAATCTAGATAGGGGGTACCCTTTTCTGAAACCCCAGAAATATTAGAAATAGACTCTATGGTATCCATTAATTAGAATAGATATTCTATAAAAATTGAAATTGGTGTTGACTAAATTAATAATAGAGTAATAATTACTATGCCTTATGAGCATGGAAATGATAAAACTCCATTTAATTATATCAAACGACTAGATATGTATATATTCAGGAGAAATCTTTCATCTTTCACCTTCAACTTCATAATGTGGAAACATTCAAATGCAGCGAAAAGAAAAATTTAAATCCTCCTTCTAGGGGAAAACCCAAATTGATTATAGGTTATAAGACCCCTAATAATGTTACAAAATCTTGATGTAATGATTTTACTGATAATTTTTGGAATAGTATGCCCAATATAAATCGGCCTAAAATCATTAATATATAGAGTATTTAATTTTTTTTAGAATCAGATAAATTAAACTAGAAATAATACCCAAGTGAATTATAGTAAGATTGAATAATTACCTCATATAATAGATAACTTCTTGAAAAATAATATCCTAGTTGAACATAATGAACTTGTTCGTAAACCCATCAGGTCCTACCACACTATTAATGTTAAAGGGGAAAAGGGTAACCTTGATTTCCCTCACTACAGGAGCCTCTACTATCATCCTATTTTGATGAGTATCAATTGTGGGTACAATTTTTTCAAGCCTCTTATGTGTGATGTCTTCTCCTTTGTCTGATTATATGTATTTAATGTAGCTTAAGACAACATTGGAGATATCATTCTTTGATATGAATAAAAATACCTTAATTTCAAGAGTAGTGACTCCTCTTCGTATTTTCTTATCTATATAAAATCATTGAAATATCTTGGAATTTATATATCCCTATTGTAACCATTTCACATAATACTGATTCTTTTCCAGCACGCGAGTTCTCCGGGCTGAATATTTCCCATGTAAGGATTACTTGGATTCCCGTCATGGCTATCAACCCAGTTTTCTTTGGAGAAGCATTTGGGGTGTTCGCAATCTTCTGAGGAAAGGACTAGGCTGGAGGATTGGGAATGGTTTAACAGTCAAGATTTGGACTGATCCCTGGCTTATTGATCAGGCAGGTGCGAAGGCATCATCCCCTATTTATCCAGGCTCCAAACACGCCACAGTCTGTTGTCTATTTGATAATCAAGGGGCGGGATGGTTTCTGGAAAAACTCTTTTCGTGGTTTAACGAGAGGGACAGGAGAATTATTCTGAGTATCCCCTATGTGCCAGACGCAGGGCTAGATCATCTCTAATGGACAAACGACACCGCAGGAGAGTACACGGTGAAAGCTGGCTTCTGGCGATCCCTCACTGCTCAAATTATAGAAGGAGATGCGAGGCCCTGGACATCAATTTTGAAGCTTAATGTTCCCCCTAAAGTCCGCTTTTTCTGGTGGTAGGTGTGCACCGGTATCCTTCCTACTAAGAGCCTCCTAGCCTACAGACACTTTTCAAATGACAACTCATGCCCCTTCTGCCCTACTGTGCCTGAATCCCCTCTCCATGCTCTCATTCAATGCCCCGGGGCTCAGGAGCTTTGGAATGGCTGGGGACCTACTGCGGAGCAGTCCCTGGACGTCGCCTCAGATCTTACCTCTCTCCTGATGCGATGGTGCTCCTCCTTTTCACTAGCTAAAGCAGGCACCCTGTGCATTCTGACTTGGATTATCAGGGATAGGCGGAACAAGGCCATTTTCAAACTTTTTTGGAGGCCCCCCATATTTTGAATTGACCGGGAATCATCATGGATTGCGGTTTGGCAGAACCACCCTGAGCAGCAAAGAATTTTCTCCCCCTCTCCTCATTCCCAACATTGGTGCCCCCCACCAGAAGGGTTTATTAAGATCAATGTGGATGCCTCTCTCCCTAAGGATGGCCCAGTTGGACTAGGTTTTCTGGCCCGAGACAACCAAGAAAATCTTATCGCAGCCAAATACGAAGCACGCTACGCACTTTGGGAGTCCTTAGTCGCGGAGGCCGCTGCCATCCTTACTGTGTTAAACATCGCAAAAGACCGCGGTTGGGATTCCATTCACATCGAATCTGATTGTCTCACCGTAATCAATGCCATCAATCTCACTGACGGCGGGCTTCAACCTTTCGGCTCCATTACTCGGTGTATTCACTCTCTGAGACAAGGCTTCACATCCTGCAATTTCTCATTTATTAAAAGGGAAGCGAATGAAGCCGCTCACAAGATGGCAGCCGTTGGCCCTCCTTACGAGGATTTTCTCTGGTTTAATCATTTTCCATCATGGTTATGCGACTGTATTTCGGCTGATCTCCATCATTAATGGATCTGTCTTATTTTGTCAAAAAAAAGATCAGAGTTTTCTTGAATCTAATTTCTATAAGGAGCATCCTGATTTTTTATCTTAAAATTGGAGGAGACAATATTCAATGACCTTAATATCAATTTACCTTTTGAATAAGGAATACTTGATCAATTATGTAACCATATATTTAACATTTGTGAACTTTTTTGAAGGAACGATATGTGGGATTCTAGAAGATTCAATTTTCCACGATTTCGAAATAACCTCTCTATATATAGCCTGAATCCATGAGTTCTTGAACATAAAAGTTAAAGTACAAGACTATATTTTTCTAGTGAAAATTTTCACCAAAATATGATTACGATTAGAGTGACACTTGGTATGGATGTGGTCAGAAACATTCAAAGAATATGTTCCCACATCAATCTAAACACTACATCTGTACAATTTATTATCTTTCTTAACTTGTATGGTGTAACTTCTATATGTGTATAGAACACCCAAAATGGGAACATAAACCAAATTTAATCTATTAACACAATGGGAGAAGTCAAATCCTTAAAGTCTGCTAAAGTGGGTACCCGTTTTCTCATCTGGTCTAAGAACAATGTAAAAATCCCCCAAAAAAATCCCAATATGAGTCATATGCTCAGAAATAACTTCCATATCATTATAAAGATCTCTTATTTTGAAAAAAATAAAATCATAGAAAAAATACTTGGAAATATAAGATCGTTGAATAATAATGTCAACAATGAATTTAATTACTCTACATTGGTGTTTCCCCTCTCTAACCACTTCTCTGATCCCATTATGAGCGTTTATGAATTCTTAGAGAGAAAGACTGTCTAAGGTAAGTACAAAGTTAAGGGAAAGAATATAATATCTATCCTTTAAAATAATTTAGGGACTCAAACTATTGGAAAATAATCCCTCAGTAAATGAATATACTCTTTTGGAATTGGTACGGGTATGTGGACTCTCCCATGGCCATAGCCCTGAGACACTTGACTGTGGCCAATAAACCAGTGATGATTGGAATTTTGGATCTAAAAATGAATTTTTTTTCGATCGAAGTCCTTGTGGGATCCTCTTGGTTACTCATTTTTTCATATAATTCAAATAAATGTTCAAAAGGGGATTAGATAAGTGTAATACTGATGTTCCAGAGAAGATGGCTACCCATAATTCACATTTATAGGGTTAAGGATAACCACATAAATAAGAGGAATGACATTAAGTTAATAATTTTCCTATTGACCATTGGGTGAAATAAAAAAAATTACAGTAGTTTTTTCTTCACTAATATTCTATATAAGATATGAAAAAACTAGGTTTATTGAATCCTGGGTAGGTTGATCTGGATTAACTATCATATAATGTCCCTTTTAGGGGGTTACACTTGGAATTTTTGAAAAAAAGTGATGACTACATTTTTAAAATTACAAAATGAACTAAAATGGTCCATTATTTATTATTAGAAAATAAAATCATAAAATACGTCCAAAAATATATTTTATACAAGTTTTAGGCCATTTTAACCCAAATCCTTTTAGTTTAACCACATAGTAATCCTATTTTACCTTAACTACAAGAAAATATTATCACTGCTTTCACTATTTATTAAGAAAACAATTAATTTAAACTTATTATATAGTAAAAATTATTCTTATTCCAAATATATAATCCATTTTACTAAATTGAATTCAAAGAATTAGTTTTATTTAATTTAAAATTTAAACCCACATTTGTGATAATTTTTTTTCAAGAGATGTATTTTTCAAGTATAATTTTATTTTATATTTATTATATGAATAGTAATAGTCATGATAATAATTTAATTAAACATTTATATATATAGTCTATAAATATAAATTAAATTATTCTACATTAGGGGTTATTTAAATTAATTAAAATGGAGAATCATTGTTCACTTTATAACAGTTTTAAGAAAAACCAATTTTTAATCCATAAAATCAATGTATATAAAATATAGTATAATGATAATTCAAATTAAAAAATATTAATTAAATATAAATAAAAAATAATTTTTTTACTTTAAATAAAATTTAAATTAGAACCGGACTTCGTTTATTTAGATGAAATGACAATTTCACATAAAATGATACTTTTCACGATTCACTGAAAAATCATCTCAAAAATAAAAAAAATTACACTGTTAATTTTTATATGATGATATTAAAAATTAATTTCATTTATTAAAATAAAATTTCTTAAATTTCAGGAAAATTATTATAATAACATCTCATAAAAGGAAACAAAATCAAAATTCATAAAAAATATTTATAAGGAATAAAATTAATTTACAAAACACTTGAGATTTTATTTACTGATAACTGATCAATAAATTTATTTTTATTGGGATACCTATATATATATTATATAAACTAGATAATAAAATTTATACCTTGAAATTTAATTTCTAGGTTTTAATAGTCCTATTTAAAAGAATATTTTTCTAGGATTTATTTTTGTTTGGGGCTACGTGTCTTCTGCGCTATCAATCACAACATCGTTTTTTAAAATCTTACTGTGTTATGGTAATAAATATGATATATATATATCTGATAAATTTATAGATTTATATGTTTGTTTCAAGGATTTTTTAGTTACAATTCATAATGAAAGGTTTGGAATTATTGTTATTTTCTAAACAAATAATAAACAAGGCGAATTTACGTATTTTATTTTTTTAATTTTATATATTATCATTATAGAATTTAAAACCCAAATTAAATTCACCATTAGTACAGAATATTACCATAATTTTTTTCTTTCATAACAATTCATTGGGAAATTATTATATCACATTTAATATACGTGTTAAAAATTAGTTAAATAAGGACATGATGTAATAAAAGATTGAGTAAAAGCATACCATTATATAGTTGTATTAAAATTATTATTTAAATATAATAATGATAAAAAAATAATTTTAGTGGTGTATTTTATTTTTGAATAGTAGATAAGATAAGATAAATTGAATATATGAATATATACTTGTTACATACATTGATAGAACCTCTCCTATGTGAAGCAACTTCTTTCAGAATAATGAACTTAAGACTCCTTGTAACTAATATATACCAAACAAGGATGTGGAATTTATGATATGAAAGTTTTGTATCATTTAAGGGAAAACTAATGGATATACCCATTTTGGAGTGGGTTCATGTAAGGTTCTTTTAAGGTTGGAAATGAGGGAAATTTCTTTTGTAAGATGAGTTAGATTACTAGAAAACATGAAATCACAGTGATGTTTGGTGATTTATCTATGTAAATATTGGTTATCAAGGTAAGAAATACTCTAAACCATATAATAGGAATTATATAATGTATAATTATAAATTAAATTACTAAAAATTATTTCCATGAAATTTTATCCACTTTTACTAGTTTTTACTTTATTTAATTATTTACCACAATAATTATTTTTTTACCAAAAATAAAATTTATACACTCTTACTAGATTTATATTTTATAATTATAAATTTTTTATATATTTAATAAATTTAAATTTTCAAATAATTGAATATTTTCTTTTAAATGAAAATACAATATATATATGAAAACTATCTTTTTGAAAAACAATTTTTCCGAAAAAAGAAAATTTAATTATAATTTCATGTCAATTAATAATCATAGATAAATGTCAGTTTACTTGAGTATATATAATAATAAATTTATTTAAAATACTATTTAAAATTTATCAATTTAATTTAATATGAAAAAAATACCCAACACATATAATAACCACTCTTGAGAAAAAATACCTCATTTTGACATTAAATTTTTAGCCATATTAATTTAATTATTTATTTTCTATCTATTCATTGAATTTTATAAATCGATTTTTGTGAAAATTATTCATCAAATAGTATAAATTCGAATTTAATTAATATGATAAATACGAATAATATATTAAAAATAAATATTTTAAAAATAACTTTTATGACAAAAACAATTACATGTTTGAACAATCCTAAATTAAAAATAAAAGCCCCTAATTAAATTTAAATATTCTTTAAGCGTGAAATAAGAAATAGTGGTAGTAGTTTATGGTGATTTTACTAGCATGTATCCTGTAGGGATTTCTATGAGCTCTATCTTCTCTTTTGGAAAAATCCACTCAAGCCACACCTATTAAATTTTAGCTTGGGTTTGTATAATGGAAAACCCTAGTGATTTTAAATCATTTACAAGATCATATCAATGATCCTTATGTGGAATATGATCTAAATTAAAGTTATATATTTATATATCTATATATAGATAAACTTTCCACTACATCTCACATAAAATGTTATAAGTCATATATACATATATAATGTTATCAATTTTCGATAGTTGTAGCATTATATTACTTAATGTTTAGGTAATAATTAAAACATAATAACAAAATGTTTTTAATTTTTTCTATTGTTTTAAGCATCAATAATTGTTCCACCAGGATTGCTGAACCACACTGAGAAGGGGGGAATCAGTTTGGTCTACATTTTACTAATTAGACCTATTACCATCTTTCACCTCTACACCTATTTGGTGAATGGTTCTCATTATCCTTTTCTCTCACTCAATTTTTATTCATGAAATGAAAAATAGAAACCAAACAATAATTAAAATATGTATTGGATAATAATGTTCACCTTAAATGTGGATGGATATGTCATTATTTCATGGTTTTTTTTATCCTACACACACAATGAGAAACTTTTATATCAAGATGCATATATTTTACATAATTAATAAATTTAAACATTATATCTCATAAAAAATTAAACCATCACATAACCCAAAGTATTCATGTCATTGAGATTAGAAACATAATTCTAATTTTTTATATTATTTATTCAACATCTTCAACAAAATTATTTACACATGAATTCTTCTTTGGAATATTATTGTATATAGTTTCCTAGGGAAATGGGGAAAAAATAAAGAGTGAGCTAAAATGTTTGGATGGAAAAAACTCACCATTTATTCATAAATGGTTAGATTATAATCCAATTTGAAAACATGAACAAGATAGAAATATCAAATCAATAAGAACATGGTATCATAAGGGTCTTCTGTGATGTTTGGAAGAAGGAAATATAATCTAAAATAGAATATCAACAAAGAATAACATAAACCATGGAATAAGAATATAGAAATATTAGGAAATAATAACGTTCCCTAGAAAAAACATAGGCATGTGGGAAAAATAAAAACATTGTAAACACATAATTTTTTGAAAATTTATATTTGTGAATGGGTCCACAAGTAGATTAAAAAACATAGATAAACACAATTAAGTCCATTTATATATTTTTGAATATATCAATTTGTATTAAACATAGATTATTGAACATATTAATTATGTTCACACATCATGTTTTGAAAATATAAATTAGATCCATAGATAGATTAATGAACTGATCAATTAATTTCATATATAATATTATATATATATATATATCAACTGGGTCCATATAAATATTTTTTAACATATCAATTAAATAAATACATAGAGTTGTGAATATATCAATTAGGTCTATACATAATGTTTCCAACATATAAATTTTGTCCACCCAATTATTTGTGAATGTATCAATTAGGTCCACACATAACATCATTATATCTTGAGATATAAATATTACACAATACAATGTTGGGAAATATCAAATTATCCCATCAAATAATGATAAAACATATATGTGTGTATCACAAGAACATGATTACTTTTATAATTCCATCACAACATAATTAACCCATAAGAAAGAAGTGGGATTCGTAAATATTTCTATAAGGAAATACCATATGACTTCCAAAAAAAGAAGGTTTTTAGAATCATTAGATTATATTCAAAATGATTCATAAGAAATATTATTGTTTTATAACATTAATTATAATAAATTTATAAGATCATCCAAAAATATTATTTGAAAAATAAGAATAAATAACCTATTGTTTTTTATTTATTTTTTTATGGAATGAAATTATAAAACAAGAAGAAAAAAATAATTTATAAATTCATGAAATCCTAGAAAGGAATATTTTCTGAGAAAACCAAATGAAAATTTTGGAAAAATTGATCATGAATAAATCATTAAGAAATCTATTTCTTTTCCAGCTTTAAAGGAATGTCATGTAAATCGAAAATTTTTCTTGTAGAAAATGAAAATATAAGGTTCCTTTAAAATTTTAATAATAGGAAACTTTAATATTAATTAAATTCAATAAGTAATTGATGTATATAAAAGAAACATCATAATAAAATACAAAGAATATGTATATATAGAAGATAAATTTTGGACTTCCAGGATAAAATATGATTACCTCAAATTATAGGAAACTTTTTGATTTAGTTGTCGAGAAAAAGGTAGGTGAAATTGTAAGAAGACACTTAAATCATAGAAATACCGATAGTATAGAATTATACATGTGTTTTTTGTGAGAAATAACATACATTTTCCCTAAAAACAATTCATGCATGGAAAATCGTGATTGCAATGTAAGATTGAGAAAATAATCCCTATAGATTTTTACCTTTTTAATCAAAACTCCTTAAAATAGGGAATTTTAAAGTGAATGTTAATGACCATAAATAAATATATTGTTTTTTATTGGAAAAATATGTAATATAAACACCATAGAAATTAAAATAGGTGTATAACATGAAAAATAAATCAAATAAATATAATTGATCTAAAAATACATACCTTGGATCCTCACTCGATTGGATTTTATCTAACATAAATTATTTTAAATGATGTTATATTATTAATCATTATCATAATAATTTATTTACTTGATATCATTAATTTTTTTATTTTATTATTACCAATGTATTAATCATTAAATGTTATAATTATTATTTTGGGTGTTAATTTTCATGTTTGATCCATGTTATATTCAGTATGGTGTTTCTGATACAAGATACTTTACTATGTGTTCATCACCACTATAATGTACTTGTAAGTTACATATGTTTTCTTGATATATTTTGAAAGTACAATGGAAATTTTATATAATTCAATGTAATGGTTCTTGGAGATCACATAAAGCCTTCTTATTTTGTGAATTTGGATTAAATAAAAATAGTTAAATCTATTAATGAATATACCTATATATATATTTCCATCATATAGTAAATTAAACACATCAAATTATTCATTGTTAAATATTATTATCATTATTTATGTTTTCTTAGTCATTCATGATATAACCATGATGACATCATTCATGTAGGTCATAGAACATATATAGGGAATATCACATTAAAAAGAATTAATTAATAAGAAAATTATTTTTCATAACTATAATGTCACCCTTATATAATTAAAGGGGTTTAAAAATAATTTTTTTAAAATGATAACTAGGTGTAATAAATATTTGAATTAAAATGATAAATAAAATTATTATTGATATGATAAATCTTATATTGGAGACACGAATTTTCTCTTTGAGAACCTCTCCAAAATAAAGTATTTCAGACACCTTTTTCTGACCAGAGGTGAAAAAAATTATATCCATTTGTTATCGATATAATTTTTTATTGGATTAAAAATTTTAAAAATTGAAGGTTTTAATTGATGTGGGTACTGGAAGGGTCCCTTTATGGGTGGGCTTGAGTGCGATTTGCATAAATACCCATTACTTAGTGAGTAAGGAATGAATTTTCTCATGTAAAGTTGATCCTTAGTGGAAAATAATTTAGATATGATAAGGGAAGGTCTATAATTTCTTCATAAAATAATTTAGATATAATATTTCACTAAATTTTAGGCCTTTAACCCTTAGTTAGACACTTTGACATCATTACACCTATATGTGGTAACTCAAATTTTACCTCAACAACTTATTTTGAAGCATAAAAATGAAATTTACTTTATTGAATAATTATTCAATTATGATTTAAAATATGAAAACCATTTTATTTGATGCAATTCCTAGTACTAAAAAAACTAAATTTAACATAAGATGTAAAATGAAAAAAAAACATTTGTAGAAACATATCTATATATATATATGAATTTATTCTTATTCCTTATTAAGTAATAATTTATATACATTTTTTAATTTTTATTTTGATTTATATTGTGAATAAATTTAGATAAAATCATTTTATAGTAGTTATTACTTTAATTTTTTAATATCAAAACACATTACATACATTAATATGATTCATTAGAGGATATATTTTTTAGAATTACATGATTTTTCGTTTACTTATAACAACAATAAATAAATATTTTTTATGAATGTTTTTAATTAAATTAAATGTTATACTCCATATAAGTAAAATTTAACTTTTAAATAAATATAATTAGAATAATATTTTTAATTTAATATTTTTTTAGAAATGAATAATTAAATTAGTGTTCTATTTAGTTTAATACTATTTTCATATATGTTATTACTATATTTTACTAATGTCTACCTCAATTTCATCAATATATTTTATATATATTAGACTTTAAAGGTAATAAATTTAATGAAAATAGATTATTCATAAAAATATTTTCTTTAAAAAAATGGTATTTTCTAAACAGTATTACTATCATTTAATTTTATTCAAAAGTAATTTAAATTATTTCAATGAAATTATTTATATTTAAAATTTTTATTGTAAATAATTGAATAAAATCTATTTATATTAACAACATACCAATAATTCTAAATAGGTATTATATTTACTGATATTATATCCAAAAATTATATACCCTTTAATAATTGTCATATAAATGCTATTTTACCGCCATTTCGTCTAAAAAATTCATCCCATTCCAATATCACAAATCACAATTCTCATTCTTTTATTTTTTTTCATTGGTACTTTAGAAAATTATTTCTCCTTTCATTATTTGTTATCATTATAAATTTAGTTTTTATAATTGTGTTTCTAAAATTCGAATATGATTATAGGGATTTACAAGTTGTAAAAACATTATTATTTTCTATTTATTATACAATTATAAATTATTCAGGTGTAAGGGGTGTAATCGTCAATAGTATGTAATAATCTATGGTATATAATACATGTTTTTCCAAGAACAAGATGAGGTTAACCTGAATTTTCACCTGATTCAATATGAAACTCATCCTCTAAAATTCCTCCCTATATACCAGAGGATACTGACTAGTAAAAAAGGCCTAAAAGGATAGGTTGTAGAGACTAAAACCTTGAATAAAACTGAAACAAAATAAGGATGTAAACAATACACATAAACACCCATTAATATCATAGTATTAATGATAAACAGTTGAAATATAAGCATAATATAATGAAATTTAATAGAAAATATAGAATCACGATAAAAGAACGGAATTTATAATCCTAGAAAGCCCCTTGAGGGATTAACATCACTTTCTGTGACATAGGTATGACACACATAGGCAACACATAATGTAAGAAGGTAGTGATGAAATCCTGGTGATGCCGGAAATACGTTGCTGGAATAACACTAAATTGGGCATCCGAGCCATGCTAAAGGGAGACATAGACTCAAGCCTACATGCTATATGATTGGTCTCTGAATACTTAGATAAAAAGGTGACTTTTCATTCAAAATAAAAAGAGGCTTCAGCCCCATTTTTTTTTAAATCATGGTATGATATATATATATATAAATTTATCTCCTGCTATATCAACCATATATATACATTGAATAAATAAAAGAAAATAAATATACATAAGGATCTTATATAACTATGATCCCAAACAATATATATTGTCTACATTATTTTGATACATCTATAACTCAATCCATGCACATGGGTTTCTCTACTCGATCATGAAATACATGGCCTTCACTTAAACCAACATGCATCTATTTTCATCCTAAAAATATGCATAAGGTATGAACTCACAATGAGGAGAACTTACAAGGGTTGAAAAAAATCTTAAATGGACACTCCAATGGTTTTCTAAAGATAACATTACAAAACATGTTAATGAAATATGAGATATTCCCATACTACATAAAAAATACTACGAAAAAAAGGAAAATTACCAACCCCAAAATATATAATGAAACCCATGTGAAATATCCCTTCATTCCAACCCCCACATGATTACATATAACATGTGAATCACTAGGACAAATGACATCAAGAACATCCTCCAGAAAAAAAAGTCTCTCATTAACATCGAACAAAAGGACATGAATGAGTTTGAAATAATAGGCTCTCATCACAAGCATCTACCAAAAAAATGAATCTACCATGATCTAGGAATCCAATAGGAGAATCAAAAATGGTGACATAAACCACTACCACAGACCCTAAAGAACCTACTTATATTCTAGAATTCT
The DNA here is from genome assembly GCA_963277665.1 of Viscum album. Classification (NCBI taxonomy): domain Eukaryota; kingdom Viridiplantae; phylum Streptophyta; class Magnoliopsida; order Santalales; family Viscaceae; genus Viscum; species Viscum album. The sequence goes on along the minus strand of OY728134.1, from coordinate 126,768,033 downwards.
AGAATAACAAACCATTCTTGTCACCAAACCCATCAGTGAAACAATTCTATACCGTACCATAAAATCAACCTAGTCTAATGTCTCTAAATAACCCAAACCTTAATTGAGCGATATAAACCCCCAAACACTCAAACCATGGAAAACTAGACTCAATATCTGAAGACTATACTATGATCTCATCCAATATACTACATGATCCCACCTCTTGTGAAACATTCAAAATAACCTAAAACATCAAACTTTTAATCATCATGATAATAAAATTGATAATCTCCCAACCTTCATATGGGCCTCGCATCACACATCCCAGCCTCTAAGACCATTCTAAATTAATCAACAAGGAAGACCTCCTTCCGAACCTCACCCGGGTTAAAAAAACAAACCAAATGGTCACTCCATGTTGAATAGATTCCACTATCATGATATATATAGAACAATTTTTAAAATAGACTACTTATGAGCCCACATCTAACTACGGATTAAAAATAGCATAAATACCCAAAAGTAGTAATGTACATAGAACACAGATTGAGTATATAACATTTAACCACAAAGATCCTACCTTCCCATATACCATAACCCACACACTGTGCAATTTTACCTTGAACATGGTATCCACTAACAATACATAATAAATCACCCAAATAGGGTGCTTTACCATGTACCCCACACCATGTCAAGTCATATCCCTCACAAGGTATTTGGTTTTGTACTACATGTGGGATGTGACTGTAACCCGTCACAACTATGTGCACCCACATGGGGATCCTATTCACGCACCTAAATACACATCAAATTTATATATACATTTTTTTAGAACATACATGCCATGTAGTCATCATATTTAACCCCACACCAATAATAATGATCAGACCTCATTTTTTTGTACGAACTACACATCATGTGATCAGGTTTTCTAGAACATACACACCATGTGAACTCCCAAAAACTATTATCTCTCCAAAATTGACAATATATCATCCCTCAATGGGTTCCAAACTACAAATGTATGAATTGAAAGAATTATAACAATCTATATACAATGAAAAGGGAAAAAACATAAAACACATTCTACATATAAGGATTAAACGCAAATTCTTTTGTCTACGACCCCCAAAGATAACTACAATATCTTGATCCAAGCCTCAGATGAACCCTCGGCTATGCCACTTTCCTCCTCCCTGTCACTATTATCTCTTATTCTCATGAAACCCACATAGGGAAATAATAATTTGTAGGAATAAATAAGGATTTAGATATAGAATATTGAAATTAAAAGAATGAAAAAAAGAAGAAAAAAAGAAAAGAGATGTGGGCCCATGCCCAAACTAGACAACGAGGTTTAGAGAAACTTTATGCCTCACCTACCCAAAACTGTCCTTTACAAACTCATTAAAATAGTCAAAATCATAGTTCAAAGCTCCATTCAAAATATATCATGGAGATTTTTTTCCTACAATTAGTATTTATTTAATTAAACATTAAATATTATGTCAAATTTAAAATTGCTAAAAATTATTGAAAATTAATATCCCCAGATTGACACATTAATTCAGGACAAAAGTAGTGGTTCTAAAAATTATCTGATATCATTTCAGAAGGTACATTAAAATTTTACCCTATTAAAACACCTAGGATAAAACATTCACATTTATCCTGATTTTCTAAACCTATAATGATGTAGGTTATCAAAAATTTCCCACCATAAACACTTACATTACCTTAAGAATAAATGACGGAAAACCAAATACCATATATCACCTCCAATACCAGTTTATCCAACCCCACACCTAAAATCCAATTACTAGTGACAAAGTACCGATAGATATAGTGACATAAATTCCAGGAATTTGTGATTGATTTTCTTATCTTCACAAAATTAGTATCCCTAACATCTCCCCATTAAAGGAAAACAAAACAATAAAACCCACAATCCATCCATTACTAAATCTAATTACTTGTTGTGGATGAAATGATCACACCTAATACCCAACAAGAAAACACTATTCACTCTAATCCACAACTTATCAAGAATGAAATCTCTTATACTCAAAGGTACACATTAAATGAGAACTATAATCAATGGAAGACTATGGTGCCCTCCCCAGAATAGGGCTTACCTTACAAAATATTTCATTTTCCTAAAAATCCATGTCAAATTCCACTCAAACCCTCAAGGATGGGTGATTTATGATGAACCTAAAAGTCCCATGGTCCCACACAACCCAGGTGAAATATAGGACATACACTCAGGAGGGAGAAGATACAATAATAATATGATAACACATATAAAAAAACAACAATACTCACATAGGATAGTCCAACAAAATAGAACAATATATATACCCCTCTTAATAAATAATTAATATCCTTAATTCCAAAATTCACCACCTTTCCACCCTCCCCTCAAGCATTTTCCACAAACCAGAAGAACCTAACCACAGCCCCACTATTCTAATAGATGCATAACAAAAAACAATCGGTCTAGGAATCAAGAAAACCTAACTTCTTAATTAAAAAATGAAACTATGATAACTCACAATTCCCCTTTCAAAAGGTAACGTCATAGAAAACCATAAAAAATCATCATGAAACAACAACCTAAGTTAAACATGATCTTAATCCAAAAGTACAGCATTCACGCTTTCCTTCTTAAAGCTTACACTTATGTGAGGGAACCCATATCCCTCACTAACCTAAAATGGTATCCTAGAGTCCTTCTATTAAAGGAAAATATTTCTTCCACTGAAGAACATATTAAAATTAGAACGACATGAACTATCATCATAAGAAAATTAACTTCAATTTAGTTGATTAGATTTACAATAAGGATCAATATTTAACAATACTATATAAGTCAATTAGTAAATTTTAAACAATTAAACCTCCATTATTTGTAAAATTTTACACATTCAAGAATATTTCATATGAACCCTTCAGTTTCATTCATTTTTCTTAAAACATGCATCATTCCATTAGGAGAAGAACCAAATGTCTATAAATAATAAATCAATAAACCAAAAAATCCAAGTGCATCACCCATGGTGAAATCCTACAATCATTAAATTAAAAAATTCTCATAATTCTATAATCCTAAACCTCCCATTGGAAACTATTTTCATGATGATATAGTTTGATATCTATTATAAGACCTGACAGATTCCTAGAATTCCTATCTACTAACTATTAAAATCATTTAATAATAAACCGTATATATCATTTTTTAATGAATTGGCCCGAGTTGACCTAACATATCATCCAATCTGACTTGTAACAAGGCCTCAAGTACAACTCCCAGTACACCATTGGCTTCCAAAAAGTTATGATGGCCTAATTTTATATAGTGGTGACATTATTCCCTTAGGCCAAAGTTAGAAAAATAAATGAGAAATCCATACACATCCGCATCCATAAACATCAGAGTAGGTATAATAATAATCTTAAATAGATGCATGATATAATAAAATAAAATGAAATATACAAAATCATGGTTATATTATATATATTAATTGGTCACCCACTTGGATTTCCATATATACATACATAATAAATAAATGATAATAAAAATACACAAGGATAACCTATAACTCTGAGACCAGACTACATACCCAATTTTCAATAATATTAAAATTCACATGATCGATCATAAGACTCCACATGATGGGATCAACCCGATAATGAAACATTGGTCCTCCTCTTGAACTACCATGAATCTGTGGTAAACATAAATGAAGATATAAGCAATGAACACACATTTAGGTGCACATAAAGGGGGTGAGAAATACATCTTTTTAGGACTCCCCCAATGGTTTTTTTGACATCTTCTATGATAAAATTTAAATGAATCATATGATATTCCTAGACTATTTGAATAGATAGAAAAAGCTTAAAAATAAACGATTATAGAAACAAAAATGAAAACAACCAACCCTAGTATTTTTCCTAACACCAAAGGTAAATCTATACTTCCTCCACCCTCTGATGAATGTCATATAGAACATGTCTTACCAAGGCACCTGACATATAGAACATCCAAAAGCTAAGAAGGAGATAAAAAACATCCAATATAAGAACATGAAATAATTGAAAACCCTAGGATATCATTCCAAGAATGTACAACAACAACCCATCTACCGAGATCATGGTATAATAGTGTTATCTGAACTGGTGACAAGAACCCATAAATTATAAACTAGAGAAATTTTACAACTATTTGAAGTCCAACATAACTAACCTAGATAATCACCAGACCCCTTAGTATAAAAATTACATATCTAGAAATCTAAGGTTCCCTGGAAACCCAATATACAAAATCCACCATTGAGTACCTTAGAACCTCACAAAACTGAATCGCCTAAAGCGCATCTCCCTATATATCAGAGGTTTTCTACTAGCAGTAGGGGTTTCAAGGTAGTTAAGTGGGGAGACTATACCCTTATACTCAGAGTGCACAATAGTACACAAATTTTAAATGGTAAGCAACAAAAAATGTAGTTTAAAGAAATGTTAAAATAGAAAAAGACAAAATTAATCTTCACTAAATATAAATTATGTCCAATGCGATTTTATATAAGTATACATGATATATGAGGATAAATAACATAAAAGTGTAAAATACAACATGATATAAATTTATATACAAAAATAAATAAATAATATAAAATCCCCAATAGATATCTCCTTGCGAAACTCCAGCTCCAGCTCAGTCCTTTTTTACTAACTCCTAGGTACAATAGAACTTCATAGGTAAAGGTCCATAAACCTGCAAAATAGAAGTTATACTGATGTACCAATGGTACCCAATAAGGGTACGAGATAACATCTCAATAGGCCAACAACCATGGAGTCAAGACCAATATAATTTTTGAAATATGTAAATAAGGCAGAGTGAAGGTAAACTATTAAATCATGAAAGAAAGTGAATATGCATATGGAATGTAAACTACTAATCTAGTGAAACTAACATAGCCCCTCAGGGCTCCATGCACAAGGTAGACAATATCATATAACAATAAAGATACATTAATTGAAAAAATAAACAATATTACCTTATTTTTCATCCAAATATGTTAAACCACCCCAACCATTCCATATACCCCATGTTTTATATCATTCACAACCTCGTCGTTCAGCCAAAAGAGTCAAATCATTAATGGACGAGCCTTATTATCACACATGTCACAACAAACCAAATCTAAGTTGTATAATCACATGTATCACATAGGCCACATCATTCCATATGTAAAAGATTCAAACCACAATGGACTGGATCCAATGTGTTGAAGACTAAGGCATTATGGTCGAGTACCATGAGAATCTCAGTGGAAACTCAGTTAGTAATCGTTGGAGTCCTAGGATTATCTAATATCATAAATGTCTTAAGCGAGTCCGAGAAATTCAGATCCACGGTGTTGAAAGTCCCATGGAATCTCACAAAATCCATACCAAAAGGGTATGCTAAACTCAAGCCATCCATTACCACATTCAAGATAAATGGAGAGCCATCCATAGAATTTAAACAATCATTCAAAAAAATCATATCATTTAACATGAATCACTATATGAGTCTACCCCATCATATATAACAAATTACATTCCATTATTACTATGAGTATACACACTCCTTAATCCAACTCCATAACCTAAAACATCTCCTAAGTAAACACACTCATGTATCCCAAATCATAATTAAGTACGTCTCAAGACAATGAATTATCATACCCTCTCATTGTTGACAATTCATAGTTAATCAAATCCTATGATTTTACCCACTCATTTATCAATTTTCTATTCAACAATTTTAATGAGTAGACCCACTCATTATCCATCATTTTTATCAAATTATTTTCAATGAGTATAGCCACTCATTTATAACTATTTACATTCCAACATGTCACACCAGGATACCAAACCATTTATTACCACTAATTTTTATTCATATCTCATGGGTATAATAACCCTTTCATTACAAATCACATTTTTCTAAATCACTATTTATTAAAATCTTGTTTATATAATCCATTAATTAAATGGAATCACATGACAAGGGAGGACAAAATCTCCAAACTAAGCTGAACAATTATATTTAGTTCTAAACAAGATTCCTCTAACTAGAAAAACATAGGAATACACCCGTTGTGTTGTTCAAGAAAGGGCAGTTCAAATTTAATGATACCAAGTGAAAATTTCAACATGAAAAGGTTCCATTAATTTTCATAAAAGAATAATCCATTTTCAAATTTCATTAGAGGAAATGTCCAGATCATGCCTTATGTCGTACTATTTCATCAAGCATGGGAAAACTAAAAATCATTAATCCAAGTATGTGTTAAACATTTAATCACTAATTTTTGGCTTAGAAGTCAGTACACCTCCATTAGAGGGGTTTTATTATAAAATCTTAGCATTATTACTCAAAAAAATCATTAATCACAGTCAAGCATTTCATTCAATAATTGAATATCAAATTATAAAAAAGCATTAAGTATCTAAGTAATGCATTATTAAATAAAAATGTATGGTTAGGGACCCTACCTCGAGAGATGAACCCTGGAGAACACTTTATTACATGATGAATTTGATGAAGTTTCTCCACACTTGAACACACGCACATAATTATATATATACCCTTAATTCAAGTAAATATTCCCCTATCCACGATGAAATGTTTACAAGGAATATAAAAAGATATATATATATATTTATACATATGTATGTGAGTGAACACCTTCAAAGTTGATCAAAACCCACTAAATATATTACTCAAGACTCATAAGTAACAAAACCCCCATATATAAAAGAAGAAAAAACAAGAATTTATTTAATCCCTTACCTTAAATCAATGACTACAATCCAAATTGAACACATCCGCCTCACCTTCGGTGGTGGATATTGAAAATTTCATGAAGGGCCATAGGAGAGCAACCATATACCATAGAACTAGAAGATAACAAAAAATCCAAACAACCCAACCCATATGGTTTTGAAAAAATGGATTAGGTAGATGGGGAGACTTAAAATTGTCTTGAAAGACAAAGTTGAAGGATCTTTGGGTATTACATCAAAGAATCGAAGAGAAAACCAGAGAAAATCTGGTGGATTTTTTCCAACTGAAGAGGATCCATGGAGGAGGTTATACACATGCCATGGGAGATGGATGGGTGGTGAGTTGCGCTCCACAGTGAGTAGAAAAGGTGAGTATTGGGTTTTTATTATTTTTATTTAATTTGATTTAATTTAAATAGTTTCTTAAAATAGAACACACCACATGGTTTGTCCGGCATAGTTTTCAAAATCGTGGAAAAACTGTGTGGAGAATGGTGTGATGTTACTTACAACAATAGTAAACCATTCGTGGCAGGAACATGGTTTGGAAAACCATGAGTATCCTATGAGAACCACAACTTCCACCACATAAATAAGGCCTCATTTTTTTATTTCATGGGCCGTATGGTCTTAGTCAAATAGTGTTCGAAGTGAATACCATTTAAAACCTAAATTTTCTGGGTTCTATGATCTAGGAACTCCTAGAGGATCCTGAAAAATTCTCAATCCTTTACCTAATCCCAAAATATCACAATGAAGTACTCCAACATCCAATAAATTATTCTGAGGCTCGGATTTAAAAATAGAATGCCCAATAATAACCAAAACCTCAAATTCCCTCAGAAAACCACCCGGTCAAAAACACATGATTCTCTATTCTTCTTACCTTAGAAATTTTAGTCCTCGATAATCCTTTGGGATCAACAGAAACATTACCCCACATATAAAGGTCATGAAGTCTTATTTGAATGGTTTCATTGAGTTTACAAATTCTAGACACACCATAAATCATTCCTCAAGACAAAGGCATTTAATCTATAAAAAGTCGATCCAAATCTCAATTTCCAAGAAAAATCACCGAATCAGTTCTTAAACAAACCATTTTAACTAGATACATGAGATATTGATAATCTATATAAAAAACATCCCATTAGTGATCTCTACCAATGTTCTTAACATTTAATGGTAAATTCCAAACCACAAATCTTATACCATTGGAATTGCCTAAAAGGGCACTTCTAAAGCATTATAGTGACGCTTCCCATGTGATTTATTTAACCGGTGGAAATTTATTAAATCCAAGTACATTCCAAAGACCTCACTTAAAGGGAATTATCGAACCTTAATCAACTAAAAAAATTTGGCCATGCATGCTTTCCTCGAAACACATCGCCTACCCACAAACCACAATCACCTTAAACTGGTGACATGATTTCAAAAAAGTTTCATCACCAACCGTATACATACATAAGTCAGGAAAATATGTTAATACACCTCTGACAAACCATTATAGAAGATACCATTCAGAGACGGATGATGCTTCACAACAAAAATGTAATTCCTTCTCCTAAGTCATTTTTTCATTTAAAATGAATGAGTCTATTGATGCTCACTCATAAATTCCGGTGAATATATAGGACCAAACCAGCACATGGCCATTTAAAACTATTGTGACTTAAAAAAATCCAAACCTAGATCCAACCCACTGGAATTGATACCCACTCAGAACTCCTCCAAGGCTAACTAGAAGTCTGGGGTAACCTCAGATTCATCGAACAAGAGTCCATAAAATTAAACTAAGTTATTCCAAACTCCAAATTATTAGTGAGAAATTGGTATAATTCCAAATTTCCAAATCGGATTATCGACTGATCGCAGAGCAGCATCCACATAGTGGTTACATAAAATGGAATAACTAGTGTCCCGGAGCCTATCCAAGGTGCTTCTACATGAGAACTCAAGCATTACTCTGAACTATCCAAGCCTCTATAGAACCACATATTCCACATATAACCCATATAAAACCCACTTATCAAGCCTATTAGCTTTAAAAACATTGGCGCGACATAGGAACTATGTACACTTATTGAATCTAGGAAATGCCAAGATAGGGGACATGATCATCTCTTCCAGATGAATACACTAAGAGTAAACCAAAGAGAAGTAGTCGAACCAAAACTGGTTGACCTCATAAAATAAGCTCATCTTTCATCTTCCGGAGCATCATTATTTAACTGACCAAAATCCTTTACCACTATAGTAATAGTGTGATCATTATAGATTAACCACTATTGTCCCTCCAAGAGCAATGGTGTTTCCAAAGGTTTCATACACATCAAAACAGAAGAACATATTACTTCTAAGAATGCACCAAAATATACTTAGAACATGACAGCCTCAAAGAAATTTGAAAATAGAAGTAAACATGTTGATGATATTCCTCAATTGTGTTCCTTCTACCTGGAAAGACACATTCAACTGAGTTGATGAAACACTACCCACCTTGGGCATGTCATAGTCATTTAATAGACATTGAGAACATTAAATCATATGAGTGCAAGTTCATGAAAACCCCAAACACATGTGTGATATTTTTCAAACCATGATCACCACATAAAATAATCTACCATAAAATCAGATATCAATCTAATTGGCATGTGATAGTCCTCCCAATCAGTGGGATGAACTTGATTCCTTTAAAGCCTAGGTAAGTATACTTTAGACATGACCTGATATGGAACTCAAAAACATAAGGCTCCACAACTTAACAAAAATAAACTAGTTCATTACATCAATTAACACTCGATGAGTACCACATATCCAACACGTACTACCCGAGATAACAAGAGAAAAGAAAACATCCTGAGTGCTATCCATATTCCCTCCACCCTATGAAATAATTTATCTGATAGCCCACAAAGAAACCAGCTCTAAGAACATCATCTCATAATAAAATTAACTAAGATGACAATGTACCAAGTCATCTATGAATGAGGAAAAGAGAGGTTAACATGTCCTCTTAAGCAGATGTCATTGCCTGAGCTATGTCTAACCTCATGGACAGATAATACCTTTATGCTCATTCCCATATCAAGGGTCAAGATGCAATGAACACCCATCCGAATAGGGGATCCTTTTTAAAAACCAAAATTACTACCGGGGACAACAAAACCAGAGTAGAACCAAATGCAAAAAGACTCACAACATTAGTATGCAATTTCCAGCATTAAGGGTTCTACCTACCATGGTATATCCCCTTACAAAGAATGCGCATCAACATCATCTCTAGGTCACACAAAATCAAATTCAATTGGATTAAAAGACCAATTAATTTAATACATTGATTAAAATAATTACACTATTGATAAAAGATCATGTATTTGTTCCAAGGAATACCAGTAGAAACATTTAAACCCTCCTTACACAAGGTTTTAAAAATAGGACACCATGACAGGAATCATTTTAAATCCATTTGATTAATTCATTCTAAACTTTTTTTAATTTGAAATAATTTTATACAAAACATCAAGTAACATTTTAGAAACATGTCACTTGGTTTAAATAGTGGCTGAAGGTTAAAAGCAGTAATATTTTCTCCAAAATACTCTTTAAAAATTTAACAATTTTTGATATCCCATTACAAACACGATTTTTTTCATATAAATTCCTTTCAACAAACTAGGTTACCAATGAGGGACCCATTAATAAAACGTGGTTTCTTTAGAAAGAAACCAAATAGTAGTTGATAAACTTTAAAAATATTAAAATCCCCTTAGAGACTTAACCCATAAAAACATGCCCTAAATAACCTACTCTAGTCCAGTGTTGAATTTAATAGTTACATAATTAATTTCAGATCAAATATAAGAAGATTTAATATTTATAACCCTATCCAGATATACCATATTTATATAGTGGCTCGGTCATAAGATTTTCCATATATCAATCAATAAATAACCTATAAACTCTACATGTTTAATTTGGATTCCATTTAATCAAATAAATCCACATTAAAATTTTATATTTAGAAACCCTTTTTTTAAATGGTTTGAATACAAGTGTTTCCATTTACTAGATATAAGGAACCCATACATGTCACAACTGAAAACCAATTCCCATCATAAAATGAACTAATAAATTTCATCACATGAAACCATTTATCTATAAATATATATCATATATGTTATCATATGTATGAATTCTCAATAAAATCAAAGTAATGACATTATAATCATGGAACATAGATCAAATTAGATGGTAACATAATAATGAAACTATATGAAATAGAATATACATGGAATGTGAATTTATGAGTGCATAATATGATGAATTTAATGCTTCATCACTGCTATAGTAGGCTAAGGGAAAATTTCAGAAAATTTTAAAATCTATAAGAAGTGGAAAATACACCAGTCAGCCAAGGTGAAATCATATCAACAGTTACAATGAACATTATAAATAGGAATTTCCAACCCTATCCATATGTTCATCTCCCCATGGGGGGGGATCAGGCCTATGAAATGGCTATTTACCAAGCATCGAAACATTCCTAGTGTCTTTTCTACTAGCCAAAAATAGTTATACAAATGAAAAACAACATTTGATAGGACATTGTAACATCCTTATCTGACTTACCATCAAACCCATAGCTATAATGGTTTCCACATGGACTAAATAATGTATCCCCATATTCCAGAGGTTGATGACTAGTAGTGTGGGTGTCAAGGTAGTTAAGTGGGGAGAATAGACCTTTATTATTAGAGTTCACAATGGTAAATACATATTAAATAACAAGAAACAATAAATTCAGTTTAAATCAATGTTGAAATAGAGGAAGACCAAAGTAATTTCAACTGAATATAAATTATGGACAATTCCAGTTTATATAAGTATTCATGTTAGATGAGGATACATAAACTAATATAATTACAAAATAATTTACTACATTTCTATACAAAAATAAATAAATGAAAAATAAATCCCTAATGTTGATCTCCATGAGCATCTTGAACTATATCTTTTTCGTTTTCTCATAACTCTTAGGAATAAGAAAATAACACAACCAAAGGTCTATAGCCCTACAAACAAGGTGTTCTACATAGGTACCAATGGTACCCGAGGAGAGTGTCAGATAACATCTCAGTAGGCCAACACCCTAGGTGTCAAGCATAATAAAATTTTTTTAATATGTAAATAAGATAGTGTGTTGGTAAATAGTTAAGAAGTAAAATAAAGTTAAGTTTCCAATGGCTTGGGAACTGTTAACCCAGTGATACTAACACAACCCCACAAGGCTCCCTGTACATGATAGTTAATCTCCTATAATAAGGAAGCTACATTAATTCCACAAATAAACAACATAGCCTTTCCATTCATCCAAATATGTAAATCCACCACATACCTTCCATATACCCCATGTTCTATATAAATCATAGAATCATTATTCAACAAGAAGAGTTAGATCATTAATGTTTGTGTCATATAATCACAAATGTCACAACTTACCATGACCAAGACGTATAATCACGTGTATGTCATACCTCACACTTGCGCCATATGTTAAATAGCCAGACCACAAAGGTCTAGACCCTAGGTTTCAAAGACCAATAAATCCTTGTCAAGTCCGAGGATAATATTTATAGAAACTTTGTTAGGCACTATTTGGAGTACTAGGAGCATCTCATACTAGAAAAATACTATGCGAGTCCAAGAAAGCTGGATTTAAGGGGTAGAAAGTCCCAGGGCATCCCACTGAATCTAGACCCAAGGGTAATATTGAACCCAAGGTCTTCACTAAAAAGTTCAATATCCATGGGGAGACATCCATAAAATCTATAAAATCATCCAACCATTTCATAAAATATAACATTCATCACCATATTAGTGTACCCAATCATATATTACCAATTTCATTCCATTCATACAATTCCTATACCCATTAATTAATCCCATTTCATCACCAAATACATCTCATGAGTATACCCTCTCATGGATCCCAAATAATAATTAAACACATCTCAAGAAAAACAATGATCACACCCTCTCATTGTTGGAAGTTCACATTTAAACACATCATATATGTTTACCCAGCCATTTATCAATTTCCCATTCAAGGAATTTAATGAGTATACCCAATCATTATCAATCATTTTTATCAAATTACGTACAATGAGTATACCCACTCAAATATAACTATTCATATTCCAAAATGTCACATGAGTATACCCACCCATTTTTTACCCTTATTTTTATTCATATCACATGGGTATACCCACCGATTCATCAAAAATAACGTTGTTCTAAATCACTATTTATGCAATTCTAGTTTATACAAGAAATTATGTCAAGGGAAACACAAGAAAATAGAGGCCAAAATATCTGATCTAAGTAAACCAATTCTCTTTAGTTATAAAAAAATACTTCTCTAACTAGGTGATAATTGGAATACACCCCTTGGGTGGTTTAATAAAGGTAATTTTGAATTTAAAGAGACCAAGTGACAGTTAGACTTTGCAAAGGTACCATTAACGTTCATAAAGGAATCCCCCATTTCTCAATTCCATTAGATTCCAAGTACTAAACCTTTTTTAAGCTTCACTATGTCATCAAACATAGAGATACTAATAATAATTAATCCAAGCAAGAATTAAATATATAATCACTAATTTTTGGATTATAAGGAAACCTGTTTCTATTTGAGGGGTTTTATTATAAAATCATGAAATTATTCCTCAAAAATTAATTAATAACAATTAAGAAATTCATTCCAAAATTGAACATAAAAATATCAAAAAGAATTATGTTGGAATATAATGCATTCTTAAATAAAATGGAAAGGTTACAGACCGCACCTCGAGAGAAGAACCAAGCTGAAAGCTTTGGAAGATGGGGAATTTAATGAGGAAACTCCTCACTTTCACAAACATACATTATATATATATTTATATATATCGTTAATACAATTAAATATTCCCCTTTCCATGAGTTAATATGTACTAAGAAGATATATATTTATATACATACCTATGTTTGTGAGCGAATGCCCTCAAGGTGATCAGAACCCACTAAACACTATACACGAGACTCATAAAAAACAAAATATCAAATTATAAAGGGATAAATAATAATAATGAATGCAAAACCTTATGTTAATTTGACGGGGCAAGCCAAATACAATCCATTCACGTCGCCTTTTACGGTGGATATCATAACTCACATGAAGGGTCCCCAAGAGAGCCATTGCACACCCTAGAACTAGAAGAAATCAAAAAATAAAAAAACCCTTTCTTTGGGGTTTATTCTGAATAGATTAGGGAAATAGGGATACTAAATATCATCCAGAAAGAAAAGGTAGAAGGATCCTTGGGTCCTACCTTGAATAATTAGAGAGAAAATGGGAGAAAATCCGTTGGATTTTATCAAACTGAAGAGGGTCCATGGTGGCGGTCGCCTACACCCGAGGAGAGGGCGGTGTGGTGTGTTACAAGACATAGAGAGGATCAATGGTTAATATATGGTTTTAATTATTTAATTTAATTTATTTATATTCTTAAAATAGAACACACTACACGGTTTGTCCCGCATGGTTCTTCAAACCATATGCAACCCGTGTGGTGAACAGTGTGTGGTTATTTCCTCTAATAGAAAACCACATGGGATAGGAATATGGTTTGGATAACTGTGCATAGCCCATGCATACCGCCACTTCCCCACCTTCATAAGGCCACACAGTTTCCTATTTGGACTGCACTATTGTATTTAAACCATAAACCCAATGAAGACCCATTAAAATCAAACATTTCCACTTCTAAAACTCCTGAAACTCCTCGACCCACTCAAGAAAATTATCGGGTATTTATGCAAGACCAAAAACATCACATTTTAATGTTCCATCTTTATGAAATTAATTCTATGTATTGGTTTTAAAAATGATCCCGCCATCAATTTTGAGAAACTCTAATTCCCTCAAAAAACTACCCGGTCTAAAACATAGGAATTTACCCCTAACAATAGTTATTAATAAAAATAGGAGGAGTTAAACTCATAACGATATTACATTATCTACCTTTAAAAATATTACTATAGCCATACAATCAAGGAGATAATTGTTCAATCCCAAGGCCAACTGGCAATCCCATCTCATCGAAAAGTATCATCTCTAAAAAATCCATAATAGTTTTTTATCAACTACATCACCCAAATTCCATGTAAACCTAGGTTATCCAACACCCACGACCATCATCCAGACCACTAAATCATCAACATCAACCATATAACTTGTCAACCAAGAATGAGGAGAACCCTCAATGGTCTCCTAAGACCCTATAGAATTAGGACAACCATAGAGGTTCCTATATCACATTCAAACCTCGATCTAACCCTTTAAAAGATAAATCATATGACCTCTTTGACTCAAAAATCTTCATCAAGAATCACCTCATCCATAAGGTAAAAATCAATATCAACCTACGACACCCAATTGTTCATTCATTAGAAATCCAACTCTAAGGTAAAATATGAGGGGCCCTTAGGTCCTTCTCAACATCATCTTGATGGAACCTATTCATAATCACTAAACCATGGAATCAACATAGATTAATGGATAAAACTAAATCAAAACTCAAATGTGATATATATAAACTCAGACACTCATAAAATGAGAAACAATTCCCAAAATCCATGGACTATCCTATAATCCCACTAAAGGTATTACTCAATTCAACCACATGATAACCATCCAAAATAAAATTAAAAAACACAATTATAATCATAAAAACAAGACAATGTTTACGAAAAATTTCCCCATTTAGGACACACATCGCACATCCCATCCCATATAAAGGGTTTAGAACGAAACCATAAGGAAATTCTCCTACTAAAGTTCAGCCAATCCAAAAAACAATCCAGGAAGCCACTCTATGTTAAAAATACTCCACCATCTTGATTTATAATAAAAATTATTAGAATATAATAATAATAAATCATACTATGAATCCATGGATAAAAAAATGCGAGAAAGCCCAAGGAGGGAAATTAAATGAAGATAAATATGTTTAAATGTTGTATAAGCCCAAAGATCCTCTCTATCTATATACCACAACCCACCTAATGTATAAATTTCTAATGTACTGGATGTACAGTTTTCCTTCATTTAATTTCACCCAAATGAGATCTATAACCATGTGACTAGACATAGACCCCCAATGATGTTAGGCCATATCCCCCACATAGCCTTCGGTTTTTTCTTCATATGGTCTTTGGCCATATACCCCACACAAACATGTGTGATGACAATAGGTGTATGGTAGTTCCTATTGCCACACCCCAAGTTTCTCAACCCAACATGTACTAAACACACACACACACACACACACATCATTTAGTCAACATCTTCAACCTCCTGTCCAAAAAAGAATACATGTCATGTGTTCTTAATACCACACATCGTATGATCAGGTTTTCCAAAATGAAAACCCATGTGAGCCCCTTGAAACCTTAATTTATCACAAATTAGTAACACATAGACCCTCAAGGGGTCCCTAATAACAAATAAATTTATTTAAAAACATAAAATGTTTAATATACAGGTATTGAGGTAAAAAAATAAAAATATTTCTCTCCTTTGGGCATAAAATTCCAATGATTTGATCCAAAACCGTCACCAATGGGTAATGTATCTTGATCCAGGCCTCAGATGAACCCTCGAAGAGACCAAACCTCTCCCTCTCAATCTCCCACTTCTTAATCTTTAATACAAAACCTACATGGGGGGATCCACATACATATAAATTTATGAGGAAAGGAAAAAATGGGAAAAAGAAAAAAAAAGAAAGAAGAAGAAGAAGAATACGAAGAATAGAAAAGGGAAAAGGCCATAGCCGTAGGCCTCGAGAATGTTTATTCCTCATCAATAAAAAACCAAAATTAAAAACTCAACCAAATACATAAAATCTCAAATAAATGATCCATTAAAATTATATCACAAAAAAATCCATGTGATTAATTTATACTCAATTAGTAAAATATTATTTTTTTTCTGAAAATTCAAACAGATTAGAATTTTGCCAAATCCTATATCTGGGTTAACATTCTGTCCTGGAACCATAAAAGTGTTAGAAAAAATAATTTGAGACATTTTAATAGGACAGATTTCCATTTTCTTTATAAAAACCACATTAGTGAAAAAAAATCAAATTTCTCAGGATTTTCTCCACCTATAATGACATTAGTCATTACATGGTTTCCTATGTAATTTCTATAATGATCCAAAATGAGGGAATAAATTATTAATAAATTTATTAATTTATTATATTATTTATTTTATTCTTATTTTTTTATGCATTATAATGAATAAAAAAATAAACATAGTGAAATAAAAAACACTTAGATATTGGATGTTACATCCCCCGTTTAAATAAATTATTTCCTCATAATTTTAATTTCTCTAACTAATGAAAATATATTACGGTATTCTTAACATATTCATGAATCAATATATTATTCTAAATTTTGTATATACTTTACTATCTTAGGAATGACTATGACACTCTTATTTTCTTATTAATAGGCATATATTTAGATTTTAATTTTCCACAACAAGTTTTTTGAAATATAAATCTATTAATTTAATGAAATTATTTCCATAACTAACTCAAAACCTTGTGCCATGTAATTTATTCCCTGGAATATTAATTTAAATGTGGCATACCAAACCATGACGTCATAAGGATACATCACAATACCTTCTTCGATTGATCACATTATATCATAAAAAAATTCTCTACTAAATGTTATTGTGAGTACATGTGTAGTGAAAAACATCAATTGTGATCCATAAAATCATATTCACATTCTTCTTTAAAGAGAAATTTAACAACATTACATGTTATAAATTTTAGTTTATATTATGATGTTGTGAACTTTATCATATGGAATATATAGTATCATTCCAATCGAACAAAACTATGTATCCCTATTACAGTTATCAGTCTAAACCATTCTTAAATTGTTGTTATCTTTGAAGGATCCAAAAGAATACCCTATATTGGGATTACATGACCAAATAAGAATAATTTCTAATTGTTCAATTCCTAATTTCAAAATTTAAAATTAAAATTTTCATTTTCATAAGCTATTAAATAAAATACTCAAATGACCTTTATGCCCTTATATTTCTTTTAGAAAATGAAATATAATAAATAAGTGCTACCAAATATTGTTTTAAGTAATCTATAAAGATTCTATTCATTAGATCCATGAAGATACTAGAGGTATTTGTAATTCTAAATTGAATCACAATGAATTAATTGTGTCCATATCTTTTATGAGAGGATATCTTTGGTATATCATCTATTTTCACCCTTAATTAGTGATATCTAACTCAAATATAAATATTTGAGAAGTATTGTACCCTAAAAAATTAACAATTATTGGCTAGAGGTTACTTTTTATTGAATGTGATCTCTTAATGTTCACAAACATCAATAGAGAGAAAAATTGATCTATATTTTTTTTAAGAAGAGGAATTGTTTACCCCATTCTAATGCACTAGGGTGTATGATTCCTTTATATACATTTTTTTATAGTTTCTATACAGTTCTTCTAATTGAATAAATTCCATTATATAAGTAGTATTTGATATAGGCATACTAGTAGGTATTGGTTTTATGAAAAATCAACCTCATGGTCTAGGGGAAGTATAACAAACTCTGTTAGAAAAAAAATTAAATACATTCACAGTTAGAATATCCTCAATAATACGTTTATTCAAAACCATTTCTGTTAAAGACCCCACGTGATAGGGTATTATAACCCATATAAAATAAGTTAATTTATATATGTATTTCATAGTCAATATTTCTTGAATAAAAAATACTTGGTTTTTTGGAATATTAAATGTGATTTCTTTATCCTTAAAATTAATAAGGACACTATATAAAGAGACATGTTTTGTTATTGAGTAGAGAATGAGTTTACCATTCACCATGTCTATCATGACCGAACCAACAGAGGCTATCCGTACTAGGGATATGAAACATGTGACTACCCCAAGCCTTTATTCAATAGGACATGGCATAGAAACTAGGTTGAGTAGACATATCACACACTTGGGAGGCATTGGACAATGTAATTGTACCGATGGACACATCTCCAATCCTGTAAATTATTGAATTGTAAGACAACTAATACAAATGAATCTTTACATCTATCCCATAATTAGAGTAAAAATAAAATCCTAACAAAAATATCAATGGATTCCAATCTGCTCTATATTACGAGGCCACAATCAAATGAATCACTTTGTTAACAGCTCTGTCTGTCTAGCCTAATAGCTGATATTCCTAGTCTCGATCCTACTAAGAATCCATAAAAAGGACTCTCATCTGAATAAGAGATGAAAAATGTTTGGAAATACCATATAGGGGTGATTATATCAATATCCCTCAGAAAACGCTAAAATAACTAAGAATTAATTAATCAAGAGTAGAAAGCTCGTAACATAAATATAGTAAACAGACCTGTATATACACAATGTAGAAAAACATTCTCAAGTAGGAATTAAACATAACATCTAGCAATAGGATTCTTCTTGAGGATTCTAGGTTAAACTAATGTGTGGTTTATTCACTCCATGAAATATGTTACCATTTCTGATTCTCATTTAAGAGGTAATGATCATTTGACCCCAATGAAGTAGTACTCCCTAGATCTATGAATATTTCATCATCATGGTCGGGGATCACACCTATGGTTATTGGGGGACACCGAAACACATACTAGATATAGTTTCAAGATAGGGGACCCTCCTTGGTGCATGTTGTCATGTGATACCATGAAACCTACTTATAAATGATAGGTAATCCCCCTAGTCCCATAGGGGATGCACCAAACTCTTTTCAACACTTTTCCAATAGATGGGACCGCAATATTTTTTTGAGAATGTAATTCCACACTGTTCCCTCATAAGAAATAACCATGGTATCGTAATCAATGGAAAAAGGTCTATAGTAGAGAAACAAAGGGATCCAAACACCCTCAAATGTAGTACATGACATATACAAGGGGTAAAGAATCAGTCCTAGAAACCCATAGTCTACATTTCTATCTCCTTATCACACTTCATATAAATCTTAAAATACATTGTTTGTCTTATGAGGGTTTGATGGTGTGTTTAGGATGATTGAAACTCTTCTATTTCCATCCATCAGTGCCCTTATATTTTAGGTTATTCCCATGTACACCTTTCATTGTTCAAGTACACTGCTCACCCCGTGTTCTTAGTCCTTGTTTGAGTATATGTCCTGACCGATGTACTTGAGAAAAACTTATGTACCTAAGGGAACACAGGGAGTCACAAGGTCTAGTTGCACAATATTTTATTTTTTTTATTCTCTACAAAAACCCTAACACCACAACTAGGTCCCCATATGGTGTCTAACTTTAAAGAATACACCGTATAACATATATTTTCACGAAACCCAAATATTATTATCTATATCATTTAGATCTAAAACTTCCACCATCGAGCTCGCTAAGAAATATGGATTTCGGTTTGACCAAACCTCATTGGTATTGTTATTTGGGTTCTTACATCATCCACTGGTCATGAAAATACCATTATCGCCCGTATTGTCACCCCATGAAAAACTATTTAATGAGGAACCCTTAAACCCTTCTAATCGACCAATTTTGATCGCCTTCTATTGTAGATCCTTGATTGAATACTTGATCACAATCCATAACAGCGGTATCAATCATTTTCACTGATGAACAGTCACACAGTGATCAAATATAGTAGATTCACGAAACTATAGTCCATGTAAATTTCCTATAATAAACATGTGAATAAAAATTTGCTGAATCCATAAAAGAATCATGTGATGAACATACCTTGTCCTTTTTTTTATTTTAGACTCCATCTGTTTGTCATATAATTCACAAAAAATAGGAATAAATAATTACACACCAAAATAATATCTATAATATTATACATCAATCAATGAATCAATTCTTATTATTTGAATGTTCACATTTTTGACATTGGATAAATAAACATGGATAAATCTACATAATTTAAAAAAAATACCTAGTGTTTGGATCAATCAATGATGAATAATGGCCCTACACTTCCATCATTGATGATATCCATAAACTATGTTGGCATAGACGATCCATTTGGCACCAATCCGATCCTCAAGCCCATTGTTATCAGACAACACTACTCCACGGTCTCCTCTAGAATCTCAAGAGTTATGCGGGTAACCTTGGGATATTTCCCTTTAATAGGAATTTATGTTGGAGTAGTAGGTCATGTAAAATAATTTATAATTTCAATAAATTAATATTTTATTTAACTTTTTAAACTCCAAAAAATTCTCAAAAGTCATGTGTATGACACAATTGATGGGTTTTCCATTCCTAGGGTAAAAACCATGCTCTAAAGAAAATGAAAGCCTTATATTTCAGATCAAATCCTGCATTCATGATTGGTTTCATTTTTTTAGTAAAATAGAATGCACGTGATATTAATATATTTAATAATTAAAAAATATCAATTTTTGTCCCCTTGGGCCTCAGAGTCCCATTGTGTCTTAGAATCTGGTTCGGAAAATATTAATAGATAAATTTTATATCATTACATGAAAAAAGATAAAAGTCAAATTATCCAAATAATAGTGATATTTATCTCAAAACATGAAAAAGTATATGTAAATATTTTTGGTTATTAAGATCGCATCAGAGTCACCCACTCTATGGTGTTCCACTGAAGCCTCTCATACTACCCCCAAACATGCACTGAAGGAGTCAATCTTTATAGAAATTTCCTATCCTACAAATTATTAATCTCTAATTGGTAATATACAAAGGTAGATCAGTCCTCGATGTATAGATTAGATTAATGGATTTCATGTGATGGGTCATGAACACAACTCCTCATCTTCGATAGGAGGAATAAATCATGTACCCTATATAACTGTAGTGGTGGGGGCAAGGACTATGACACATATTAAACCCTATAGAATATTTATATTGGTCTAATGAATCATAGATATATCTTATCACCCATTCCAATTCATCATAATCCACATTGAGGTCAGGCCTTTGGGAATACATGTTCCCCAACCTCAAAATCAAAAGGCCTCCATCATCAGTCCACGTATGATTTTTGATGGCTATCTACAGTTCTTATCCACTCCTAAGTTACCTATACCTTGTTTTTCATATATTACACCAACTCTATGCCCATGAGTGATGACTCACTCAGATCATCCCTATATAGTGGTCGCCTACATGGTCACCTGTACAAATCCTCGAATAGTGACATACTAATTGTGTAATGATATCTATTGTTTCAGGCACACTCCACTAAGGGAAGTTGGTCCTATCAACTAAGACCGATATCCAACATGAAATCCTTCAACATAGACTTCATAACCTGAATGGATCTCTTATTCTTTCCACTAATCTGAGGGTGAGACTCTATTCTCAAATATAATTTATTCCCAAAGGCATAATGTAATCCTCTTCATAATTTTGATGTGAATTGAGAAATAAGATATTAAATAATTTTTGAGCACACTATAGGTACCAAACTATCTCTTGCTTGTAATGGTTTACCAATATCTCTACTAAACATTGATATTAGTTAGGTAAGAAGTTATTCTACTTCGTGATTTAATATAAGATCACCAAAATGGAATAATTTCTTCTAAAAGTATGTGGTAGACCTGTCATGAGGTCAACTAATTTTTTCCCACTTATATTATGGAACCACATGGGGTTGAGCTAAACCTCTTTGAACTTGGTTCCCAGCCTTCATCTTTTGACAAGTGAGGAATCAACATAAAAACACTCGTAAATAGTTACTCATGTTTGGCCTGCAAAAATGGAATCAAAGGTATGAGAACATTATATAGACACTTAGATGTACCCCCAATGTTTAATTATGAAACACCCTCATAACCACCTCCCAAAAAATTACTATTATCATTTTATATCCTATGAAAAGGATGATGTGATCCCCACCTTTAGAAAACACTTTAGGTTAACCTCATGTTGATATATGAGGATGTAAGGTTTCATAGTTAGTATCCCTATGATATGTTTCTCTAACACACAATAGAAGTAGTGGGGGAAAAATAATTGAATGTAGATATAAAGAACTATACATTTTTACAATGGATAATATCAATAATTCTTATTGCTCTGAATCTTCATTTAACAAATAAGATCATGATCTCATACTAAGGTAATCGACTACAACATTCCCCTTCCATGGGGTATATACTATATCAGTTCAATAATACAAGTTGAAATATATCCATTAACATTTAATCATGTCAATTTCCTTATGAGATAATATAAAAATTACACCCTTAGAGTTAGATTAGACAATAAACCACATACCCATATGTTAGTGTCACCACAATTTCATGGACAAGACTACCACTACGAAATAAATATTGTGGCTCATATAGTTCTATTCACGTGGTCTCAATTTTCAAGACCCATATGTGATCACTTCCAACCTATGAATCTATAAAAACAATGTAAAAGTATTCATATAAAACTATATACTAGAAACCTACGTATAGAAATTTCAAAATGGGTGTGCCCATAAAACAGTACCTCATCCCATGAAAATCATACTGTAACCACTCAATCCTTATTAAAGGCTTCCCTTTCTGAGTAAAAATAGTCAATAATTCTAATATCCTATAGATATTGGCATGAATATTTTGTAACACCCTTCCAACCTAAGTAAGCTCCACACTTTTTCCATGTTATTGGGAGGATTGCATGCAGACATAATAAGAGTTGGTGTCCTAGATCCAACTAGTTTTACGTTGATTACATGGATATTTAATGTATTATTACATATTGTTCATTTTTCTACATTAATATGATGTAATAATGTCCTAGAGTATTTTTTACGTTGATAAGGTCAAGGAAGTTCTCAGCTATGATGAGAAACATGAAATACTATAAAAATATTCTTAAATATAGTTATGTGGTTGGATGATATACTATGATGGGACACATAGCATGCAAACCATCAGGTGTGAGTACTCTAAAGCAAATGAGACTTCCTCTCATAAAGTTCTCACTTGGTAATCTCCAAGACAGGAGATTATGATTATAGACCAGCTAGTAGGAATTCTTCATGTTATGGTGTCATTAGATATTTCTATCTTTGAGAATGTGTAATGATCCTTATATTTTAATATTATCATTAATACATGTCATGACTTATGCCCTTTGATTTTCTGATGAAAAACATTACACAGAAAGTTGGCGGGAAGTAGAGTACGTTGGGTGCATGATGAGTGGCATGTTATTAATGGATAAATCGAGGAAGGATTAGTCCCTTCCATTTATGAAAGTTCATATCCCGGCCCTTTAATTGAAATAGAACCACCGCGCAAAATTCGATGGTCATGGTGTAACGACGAGTTTATTTCAGGTAGTCAAATAACGATGTATCAAGCATAAAAGTTGATGACACAATCATGAAATATGCTTGATGAGATATTGATATAAAGGGATTATATTACAAAGTGGGAGTTTTTATGTGGATGTCGCTGTTTCAACTTTACATTCTTTCTCTTGGGTGCCTTGGCTCGTTTCAATACTATACTATTGTACTTTAGGGAGGCCCACCTAATACCAATGAGAAAGAATCCTAGAGGGTGACACACTAAGTATTTTTGGTGGTCACGGTTAAATTCTATTGGAATTTAATTAATGAAATAAATATTATTTTCAAGACTATGGAATAATTTTATTCAAGTTAAAATGATCACATAAATTAAATAAAATTTATTTATTTATTTTATTGAATATTTAATAAATATTTTTTTTCTAGTTTGTAAATAAAATATTTATTTAAGAGTAATTTTTTTTATTTTTTTATTTGAGTGTTCAATAAATGGAAGTAGAGTTCAAGTGTACCAAGGTCAGTCCAGTAGTAAAATAATTATTTTCGATATGATAAATAATTATTTAACTATTTGGCACATTTTAAAATAACACTGCTATTATTTTGTGATGGAGAATTTATAATTATGTTTTTCCCAAGTTTGTGCACCATAAATAATGATGTGTATTATTATTAAATGGATGGGTTTTCCCTAAGTTCATAAATGTATTTAATTTTTTCTATGCAGTTAAATATTGTAACTGAAATTCTATGTATATAAATATACAAGTACGCCTATTGTACCATACACTACACCACAGGCATGGTGAATTAAGAATTGTTGAGCCGAACAATTTCTCTCTCAAATCCACTTCTCCCCCCTTCCAAGAATGAGAGAAGTTCTTAAATACTGAAGAAAAAGTGATCAAGAACGGCCGAAAGAAGACACTCTCTTCGCCGCGCTAGCACCCAAAGAACGAACGATGTTAGTCAGAGGCCATCGGAGTACATGTGGATCACCATTAGAGGGATTATAGTTTAGATCCTTACAAGTGCAACGAGATAATCCGAAAGGGCCATTCCAGAAGATCAGTATCATCAACTAAGAAAATAACGAAAATCCAGGTATTATTTTCTTAATTAAATTAATAAAATTAATTATAAACATGATGTGAAAGATCCTCTCTAATGGTTTTGGGCATCTTTCATCATTATCAAAATATTTGATTATATTCCATGGAGACTGGAATTTATCAACCTTTTGATCCCGGAATAATCATTGATCATGGTGAAAATCAAAGTTGGGTGCCGTCACAACCACACATCCGCTGTGACTAGAACTATCAAGTGGTATCAGATGGGTTACATATTAGTTTATAGTTATTTAAATATTTCATTAATTAATTACGGAGTGAATAATTCAGTTTTTTCAATTCATATTAATCATTCTACAAATCTGAATCTTGAGATATATTCCTCCTCTTTCATTTCTCGTTCAGCTAATAGAAACGTTTTTATCTTTTAATTTTGATTAAAATAAAATACAGGATCTCATCCAGAGGTGCAAAGCTTCCCGGCCATACAACACCAGAACACAAGGTGTGTATTCGATAGTACACATCATGTAGTCAAGATTCAATGCATCAGACTTGTCCTCCAAACCATGTCGTGTGTTGGAGTCTTTCTAAGTCTTAAATGACTCCGCGTGTTGACCAGATACAGGTGACACACGGTTTCCAAATTACATGTTGTGTGGCCCAATGGACACTGCATGAAGTCCCATAGAGTTAGGGTTGGACCATGTACCCCATACAAGGATTCCCAGTTGGAGTCCTATTAATGAGGAACCACATGGAGTGTGGCCCACTGGACACGCTGTGTACTCTGACGATTTCCCAAGTACACTCACACCCTGTTTCCCTGGGCGTGTACTTCATATAGACGGTGAAAAATAGTACAGACCGTGTAGTTGGAACTACACATCGTATACTCATCCAATTTAAATTGATTTATTAAAATTTATTATTATATTATAAAAACCCTTCAGACGTGTACTATCATGCGAGGGTAAATATGATCACAACAGGTGATAGATGTTTTAAAAATGTGTGTTTAATTTAACATCTATGTAATGTTTATTTCTACTCATTGGGTATTTATGAATAGGAAGTCACCGGGTTTCTTCCAAGGTATAAGTCACATACAAAGATAATTATAAATGAATTTATTTGTTTAAAAATATGATGGATGAGAATCTCATGGAAATTCAGAAAAGGGTTTAAGATAAAAGGATCGATTAATTAAAGATGCCAATTAATTGATTTGAGCATTATTTATCATAAACAAGAATGATTAATGAATTTATTTCTAGTTTTATTTATTCGTAAATATCATTTAATGTATAGATGATCATGAACTAGACCAAGTCATTTTTATATAGATAGTTTCGTTTAATTTATTTATCTGAATTAAATTTGTTGGTCTGCGAGCCTTCTCCTCATTAATATGTAGGGATTTCATGCCCATGGTTTCTTTTGTGTAAAACCCCCTTTTACCCCTCACCTATATGTGTGTTAAAAATTTAATATGTAATATATGTAACTCCCAAGATAGTGGAGGCAGTTCAAGGTGGATCCGAGACGAACGAATCCCAGGAGATACAAAGGTGGGCAAGTGGAAGTTGTAAACACGAACCCCAAAGTTTCAAGGTGTTTCTCGCCTAGGTTAGGGTTATTTTATCAACTGCTAGATAAAATAATCCTTAGAAAATCTCATGATCATTCCATTTACATTATTTTATTTCTATAAGTTGCATGGTTTATCATTATGGATGTGTTTTCCTGATCACATAATTAATGAATTATACAAGCAAGAAAGATAAAACTAAAATAAACTAGACTTATACGTTAATATTATAAAGACATGGTTAATCACATAAGTAAGTTGCACTTAATATTAACAAGTGTGTGGTAATAATATTAATAAATTCACTCATAAGAGATAAAAATCCCTCATATAAAATATTAAGTCAGGACAAGCCTTCCGTTACTTGATTAAGGGAAAAAAATCAATAAAACTCTGTGTTTGACCAACCCTTTTTGGGACACTTAGTTTTATAAAAGAAAACCTTATGAAAGGTTTTAGGTTTTCTTAAACATATTACATCAAGAGGATTATCCCTTTTTAGACTTGGTGTAATATGGGAGGTAGGAGTTAAGGAAGTCCAAAGTCAGGATTTAAGGATTGGGGAGTCCACTCAATAAATGAAGGAGCTCCAAGACCACAGTTGGCAAAGCCCTAACTACCTAAATACATTCTAATAGCTTGACCAACCCTTGATGGGGTTATTTAAAGGTAATATCGATCCTTGTCACTAGAGTGTCATAGAAACTGGACATTCTGAGTTCAATGGTGGGGGGTTGAGACTTGATAAAATAGATGGAGACTTAATAAAATTTATTGTTTCTCATAAAATGTAATCAAGAAAGTACTAATGACCTTTTCTTTTAATTATAGAATAAAAATGTCAAGCTCGTCAACCACACTATCCCTGCGATCAATTCTGGATGAAGGCAACATCCTAACCGGTAGTAACATAAAGGAATGGTTATGATGCCTTTGGATTATCCTACACCATGAACAGAAGTCTTATGTGCTGGAGTTAGCATTACCTGATCCTCCTACCGAAGAGGTGATTAATGAGGTTTTCCTGGTCTATGAGAAACATATGAATGTTGTGGTCAACATATAATGTTTGATGTTATCATCAATGTATAGTGATCTCACGAAGAGTCATGAAAACATGGATGCTTATAGCATGCGCAAGAACCTCTGTGGTCTTTACCAGGAGAGAGAAAGACATTGGAGTTTGAGATCTATAAGGCACTCTTTCAGATTAATCTTAGAAAAGCTTCCCAAACTAGGCCTAATGTAGTAAATCTCATTAGTTACATTGAGTGTTTGGAGGTTCTAGGGTTTAAATTCCCCAAAGAATTGGGCACCGATCTTATTCTCTCTTCACTCCATCAGTTATTCTCTAACTTTGATATCAATTTCAATATTAACAACATTGAGAGGTCTCTATCTCATCTTATTATCCTCATTCACCATGTGGACAAAGATATGAAGGGTGAAAAGTCGTCTGTCCTTTTGATGAATAAGAGTAAAGGGAAGGCGAAGAGCTTCATGCCCAAATCTTCTTCACATCCTTCAAAGAAAGGGAATATCAAAGGGGAGGCAAGGGAACTGGAAGATGTTTGTTTTACATGTGGAAAGAAGGGCCACTAAAAGAAGAAATTCAAACATTCAATGAAGCAGGGGGATGCTTCAGGTGTGTTTTTTATCAAATGCAATCTATCTAGTTGAACAAATTTGATATTAGATACAACTTGTGTGGCTCACATATGTATCCAAATAGAAGAACCAAGTAGATTGTGGAATATTTATCAAGGGGAGGTAGATCTATGAGCAACCAACAGAGCCACGCTTGCTGTTGTAGCTATTGGGGACTACCACCTCATGTTTCTAACTGGGATGATCTTGGCATTAAAGGGTTGTTTTTATGTGCCTTCTGTAACCAAAAACAAAATTTATGTATCCATACTAGATAAATATTGATTTGTTTTCATGTTTGCAAATTAATGTTGCTTATTTTATAAAGATAGCATTTGTTTTGGAAGGGAACACTTAGACAATGGTCTTTATGTGTTGGATTACACAAACCATGAAATGGAAACCGATAACAAAGATAATTCACGTGACTCATACCACACCCACCTTGGGCATCACTAGCTAGGTCATGCAAACATGAATTTCTTGACAAATTTACATCAAGATGGATATTTAGAATCTTTCGAACTAAAACCACTTGGCACAATTCATGCATGTTTACATGGAAAAATGACCAAATACCCATTTAGTGGGAAAGGTGAAAGGGAAAAAGAACTTCTTGAATTGGTTCATGCCAATGTGTGTGGTCCATTTCCAGTTGATCCTATGGGGGGGTACTCATACTTTAAAACTTTTGCTGATGATTTTAGTAGATATTAATATATCTACTTAATGAGGTTTAAGTTGGATTCTTTTGATAAGTTCCAAGAATACAATAATGAAGTGGAGAACCATCTTGGTAAGAAGATTAAGAATCTTCGCTCAGAAATATGTGGAGAAGATCTTAATCAAGACTTCATTGATTACTTATAGGAGTTTAGGATCCAATCCCAACTCACTACTCCAAATACACCCCAATGGAATGGTGTGAGAAAAAGGAGAAACCACAGCTTGATCCACATGGTGAGATCAATGATGATTCATATGAGTCTTTTATTATCCTTTTAGGGATATGCATTACAAACAGCTGCAGACATACTAAAAAAAGTACCAACTAAATCTATAAATGGTATTCCATTCGAGTTTTGGAGTTGATGAAAAGCTCTGTATTCAAATTTACATGTGTGGGGTAGCGAAGCCTTTGTTAAGGCCTCTTCAGGTATCAATCTTTCACCTAGAGGCACAAAGTGTACCATTATAGGATACCCTTAAGGGAACAAGGGGATATTTCTTATACAACCCCCTATAAAAAAGGTTATATTGGAAAGACATTCCATATTCCTTGAAAGTGTGCGCATCTCCAAAAGAAATACTGGGAGCAAGATAGATTTCAATGAAGTCAAGGCTCAAGGTACACAAGAGTTATTATCGGAACAGATTCCAAAAGCCCCATGGAAGAAAATTTGTTCCAGTGACACAATTACTACATAGGAGTGCAAGAGAGGATAGAGAACTGGAACAATATGGTTTTCTAGTTACTGAGGATGGTTACTCCATATTGGTTGATATAATGATTCTCTAACCTACAAAGAAGAAATAAGTTGCACATACGTTGCCAAGTGGAAAGAATCCATGAATTTTGAAATGGATTCCATCTAAAAAAACCAAGTATGGATTTTGGTAGATCCTCTAGTTGATGTAAATCCTATTGGCTGAAAATGGGTATTCATGAAGAAACTGTACATGGAAGGACCAGTTAGTACCTATAAGGAACGATTGGTTCCAAAAGGGTTTAAATAGCGACAAGGAATTGACTACGAGTAAACCTTATCACCAGTTGAAATGCTAAAATCCATTAGACAACTACATGCCATTATGGCTTACCATGACTTTGAGATGCGGAGAATGGATGTCAAAAAATTATTTCTTAATGGGAACCTTCAGGAAGATGTCTACATGACACAAATTGAAGGGTTTGTAACTCGAAAGGATGCCAAAGAGTTATGAAAGTTGTAAAAAACATTTATGGATTAAATCAAGCATCCAAGTCATGGAACATTCTTTTTTATGAAGACATAAATGAATTTGAATTTATCCATAATGAATGTGAGCCTTGTGTCTACAAATGGTTTAGTGGGAGTGCATTTGTTTTTCTAATAGTATATGTTTATGAAATATTACTTATTGGAAATGAGATACGAGACTTACAGCCTGTTAAGGCATGGATGAATCAATGCTTATCCATAAAAGGCTTGGGAAATGCAGCATATATTATTAGGATCATGTTCCATCTTGATAGATTCAAGAGATTTCTAGGCCTAAGTCAAAGTACATACATTGATAAGATACTGAAGATAGTTATTATGGAACAATCCAATTGGTAATTGTATCTAGCATCAAATGGAATTTATCTTTCCATGAAAATGTGTCCTCAGACACATATAGAAAGAAATAAAATGGAAATGACTCCATATGCCCCATCGATTGGGTCATTCATGTATTCCATGCTATGTAATAGGTTGAATGTCACCTATGCATTGAGTGTGGTAGGAAAATATCAAGCTGACCCAGGTGTATTTATATGTTTCAATATATGTTAAATGAAGTCATTATATAATTAGGTTATATAATCCAAATATATTTAAATTTATTATTATAGCTCAAAATAGATTGTGTATCACTAAAGAATACCCCTAGGAGTGTCAAACTAGGTTTTTAGTTATGTATCTTTATTGTGAATAATTTAAGGTTTAGTTTATTACTAAAATTGTGTATTCATGGTTATTTTATCTTGGTGCATTTGTTCTACAACATGTATCCCCTTATTTCCATCATAAATTAAATATCATTTCTAGGAAACTACAAACCATATAATTTATTAATATTTAAGGATTTTTTAATATATTAATGTTTTTCTTGGGGTTTTAACTAATTATATATAATAATAATCCCTATAAATAACTAAACTAATCCAATAAATAACAATAATTAATTTGTTACCAAAATAGGTGACCAAATCTAAACATATCATTATTCTACATAATTTTCAAAATTTATCCCTTATATCTAACAAATATTCTCTAATATCATGAAATTAAGGTTAGGTGAGATTGAGGTTCAACTACCTAAGAAACTTATTTTTATAATACTTATGAACATTTATTTTTAATCAAACCACACTATCCCCCATTAAATAATTTTCTAATGTTATAAAACTTTTGATAACATAGGTAAAGAAAATATAGGAAATGTCTTAGAATAAATACTCAGTAAGAGATATATTATTAATAAATCATTATATTTAGATCATAAACACGAATAAATACATTAATAGAGGAGAAATATCTGATTGAAAT
The DNA here is from genome assembly GCA_963277665.1 of Viscum album. NCBI lineage: Eukaryota > Viridiplantae > Streptophyta > Magnoliopsida > Santalales > Viscaceae > Viscum > Viscum album. The sequence goes on along the minus strand of OY728134.1, from coordinate 126,736,164 downwards.
ATCAAGGGATTATAAAAGCATGTAAAAAATATTTTTCAAGCATTAAGGATCATGATATAAGAACATATGACCATAGAAAGGTCATAAAGGAATTAAAATCATTATAACATAGATTATAAGCGTATATCAATAATCATTAATCATTATAAAATAAGTTAATAAAGTGGAATATCATAAAAGTTTGGAAGAAATATAAGTATATGAAATTATAAAATTGTTATAAAAATAATGATTCCCAGACATTTTGTTGTGTGAAATCCCATTATTCCCATGTTTTATATTATGAGAAACCCCATGATTCCCATTATTTTCTTCTATAAATACTTTATTCCCACACTTGATGTGTTGACAAATACCTAATATCCACACATTATTATCTCATGAGATATAAAAGCTAATGAATATATTAGAGGGTGATATTAGTGCCAACATTCTAACATACATTAAAATGTTTTCAATCATAAATAAATCATTCATTATATTATAATGAATAAATGGAAATAAAATGGGTTTCATAAAAATTTCAAATGAGATCAGAAAAATGATTACATGAATATGATCAGATTATTCAAAAAATTAAATCAACCAAATAATTATTTCAAAAATTAATTTTATAGGGTGATTCCAAAAACATAACTCCATTAGATGTATACCTTTTAGAGTTAAAGAGTAAAATATAAAACAAATATAAGAGTCTATGAGAAAATATTTTAATATTTTCAGAAAGAGAGTATATTATGAGATACTTTATAAAATTTCATTTTTGAGAAATTTAATTGATAATAATTTCCCAAATTATTTAGAATGAAGTTACAATAATATAATCATGAAATTTTTTTATTTTTTTCTTGAGGAAATATGGGGTGGAAAATAAATGGTGTGATCATGAAAGAAAACCCTTTTTAATATTACAAATACCTTTATTAAATTAAACACCATAAAAATAGTAATAAATATTCCATTTTAAAAGGGGTTGAGGGATATTTTAAAATCACTATAAATAATAAATAGTTTTATTTAAAAATTAAAAATAATATTGTTAGAGGGAAGAGTTAATATAGAAATAGAGTAAAATGAAATAATTTTGAGGGGATTGTAATTATTCTTAACATAATCATAAAGTATGATGAGATATTTCCATCAAAGATTACATATTTGATGTGAAAATGAAATTCCATATAAAACATGGAGGAAATTATATATAATATAATTATATTGTTGAATAAAACAATATATTAGAACAAAATCCAATGAAGAATAATTATGAATCATGAAAAGATTTTGAGTTAAGAAAACCCCCATATCACTGCACATGGCTTCTATGAAAGAACATTAACTACTAGCATAATAAACATAACCATATTAATAACCTATTTCAGAACCTTATAAATATATATTTCATCAATTTATTAAAATTTCGATGTTGACTCCCATTATCTAATTCCAATTTAATCTTTATTATATTATATAAGTTCTTTTAATATATTTTTTTAATTATTTTCACATTATAATTTTATTCCATTATAGTTTTAGTCATGATTCATAAATATAAAATCTATGACAAGCTTCTTTCGAGAACATTTTATGATTAAATATTTTTATAATAATAACCTATTAATTAAAATTATAACTTTTTAAAACATTAATAATATAATAATAAAATTTATTCCAGCAAATATAATCTTAGAACCATATAATAGAGTGGTTATAATTATTAAATATGTCTCCCTATAAAGGCGATAGTTCGCACCAACATAGTGGCGACATTTTTTCAATAGCATAGAATGATGGTAGAAATTTAGTTATATTTTTAGAATATTAATCATGGTATAAATGTCATAGTTTTAATTAAAGAAACACTTTTGAAATTTTATTTACGTTACTGATTAAAATAAAACATGTCACCCATGGAGGGGGTAGTCCGTACGTAGCATGGATGGAGTATTCATATATCTTTTATGAAGGGAAGAAATTAAATAATAATTGATACATAAAACATGTTATTCAAAATATTGAAATAATTTTATTTGATTAAATTTATAAAATTTGTGAATTTTTTTTGAAAATAATAAATGTTTAATGTATTAGAACATTTTTATAGAAAAATATTACTTATGTTCTAAAATTTAAAATTTAGGTTTATAAATTAAACTTATTTTTAAAACATTTATAATTTCACTTATGAAATAAATATATTATCAATAAAAATGCTAAAAAATATATTATTTTATTTTTATATCCTAATGATGTCATGGAATTCTTGGTACTCGAAAAATATTAATTTCCACTCTTTACCAAAAAATCAAACTTTTTAGAAAAATTCCCTAAATCCATATAAAGATAATATTATTATAGTGAATATAGTAATGGTTTTCAATATTACGAATTTAAATTCTAAAATTTAGGAATTAAACATGTAATTATAATTTTAAAATATATGGAATTTTTTTTATTTAGAGTTAAATTTCTTCCAAATATTAATTTTTATATTGATTATTCCCTATCAATTTATAATTTCTGTAGTTTTGATTTATTATTAATTTAATAAATATATTTTATAATAATTTAACCAGAATTTATCTAATTCTTAAAATAGAATGACGTAGTGCATAAAATTCCAATTTTAAAAATACCTTTTGGGCATGAAATTATCTTACTAGCCATTTAGATATAAAAATTACATTTTATTAGTCTGTTAGTATTTTATGTTACCTTTATAATTTTATATCTAAATATATTTGATAAATTGGTTACTTCTATGGATAATTTCAAAATCATTAAATCTTTATAATTGATATATTTTTATTAATAAAATTTACTTTGATTCATTTTCATTAGGTGTTTTGTGTGAACCAATGTATTTAATAAACGATTATTTTAGGAGGAAAATTCACTAAAATTAAAATTCATTTCCTTTTATCCACTAAAAGTAATCAAAATAAATCCTATTTTATGTCATTTCATGTAAGATATATTTCAAAAGTTCTCTAAGACATGTGTAGTATATCCATCTCAAGAATATCCACCATTAGTTTTTGACACATCAAATTGGGATATTTCATAACATATGACACTGGAAAAATATATTTTCCTAATTAAATATTGTATCTTAATTACCATGTCAATTTATATACTATTAATGGAACTAAGAAACCCCATAAATATAACATTTTAGACCATTTTCTCATCGAACATAGTTGTTACATTGATTCTTTTCAGAAAACTTCTCTTTAGTATGAACGAACTATAAGAGTATAAATTATTTTAATTATATTATCAAACATATATATCATGAAAAAAATACATATCTGCCATTAAAAACTTTTAGAAACCATGATTCTTATTCTAATTCAGAAATAGATCTATAAAATTAATATCCCATATTGGAATCTTTTCATGTAAACAACACTTTTTGGGCATTTTGTAAAAAACCATTAATAAGGTTTACTCTAAATAAGAAGAAATTAATATCCAATACCCAATGTAAAGATAATATTAAGTTGTTATGAAATATAGAATTCAAATGGCCTTTAGTATGATATCTTGGTTCAACTAATCGATCCTTATTGATAATACTTTTATATCAGAAATGCATTGTTCATCATGAATACCCGCCATAGAAATTACATCCATTGGAAAAAGTACTGTAACATAGGACATGATTTTGGTATATTGAAGAATTATTTTAATTCATATGAACATGCCTCTCAAATATATTTGTAGCTTAATGCTTACTATAGGATTTATTTTTCTTATTGAATCAAATATCACTTATTTTAGTGAATTGAAATCAATCTGAATAGTTTTAACATTCCTATAAAATATGGGACTCTTAAATAATTATACCCTATAAGGCTTGTATATTTTAGCGGTCCTATGGAAATTAAATTGCATAAAGATCAAAAAATTCACTAAATCCTAGATTTGACCCATTATCTAAAAAAGGTATGACTCCTTCTTGAAATATTTTCATTATGATTGATAAAATTATTTTGATGGATTTTAATATCTTGAATCCCTATTGGATATAACTATGAAAAACTTTTTATTTCCATTAATGAAAATGTTATGATTAAGTCAATTTAATAAATGGTTTAGATCAAACAATTAAGGCTATGAAATAATGGGCACCCATAATATTGAAACTTATATGATGTCCATTGGTCAATTTCGTTGGAATACAGATAGCTGATAAAATTATTTCACTGAAGTATGTCATAAAAAAAATTATTGAGAACCTGTAATGCATTCAAGACTATTACTCAAATATCCATAATTTGTAATCAACATAATGATTTCTTTAAGGTAATTTTAGTTTTATTAAATAATATCTCTATAATTTAATGATTAATGAATATTTGGTTAAGATAAACATCGATAAGAACACCTTGAGTATCATGTATCTTCTTACTAATTTTATTCATTTCCCCTTTGGGAATCTATAAAATGTATTAATTTAATCACAATATGTAAATGAATTTCAATCTAGTGACACTTTAGAATAGTCTATGTGGTAATGTAGAGATAACCCTTAACACTTTGTAAGTTATATTTCTTTTTTTTGTGATGGATTTTTTAAATATAATATGTTTTTGTATCCATGGGTTTATAATTATCATTATTTTTATTTAACTAATAATTATCTTTCGCTAACTAGGTATATGTCTTATATTTTATATTTTTCATTTATTATGGGAAAGTCATGAATTATTGAACTATTATTTTGGTATGAATTATCATGAAAAATTCATCTTAATAAATTAATAACGTCTCATTATGTGTAATATGAAACTAGTATCCCTCAACACAATACAATTTTTTCACAAGAATCAATCCTCATGGATATATTAATTCATTTTTTTACCTCTACTGATATATGAATTCCCCTTTCATAGCTACAAAAGATTTCAATTTACTCATAATGATATTTATGAACATCCTTGGGTGTTGTCTTCCAATAAATATTCTTATAAAACAAGTTTTATTTAAATTTTAAGTGGTGATAAATATTTTGTAATTCATATATCTAATGTAAATAAAACTATTTTATTATTTTTAATATTATTAATGGTTTTCATCCGATCATGTTTTGGACAACATGAAAATATAATATGCCCATAATCACATCTCTTCTGTTGAATCCTTATCTCTTTGAATATTTTTAAAGGATATATTGACTAATAAATTTTTATTGGCATTTCAACTATGTCTTTAATGTTTTCACCATATGGAGAGGAAAAAATGTAAATAAAAATCATTTTGTAGTTAGAGATGAATATTTAAGCGATTTCTAACAGGTTTAACTTAAATATTAATCTTTTAATTATTAATGAATAAAGATGATCTTTGATAAAAGAATGTCAATATCAGATTAATGGTGAATTAGTAGTCTATATGAATTCCCATGATTGTTAACCGATCAATATACCCCATTATTTCGAATTCATGATCACTGGCTAGGTCTCTGTCTTCTAGTTTACAATCGAATAATATAGTAAAAATTAGAATTGATTGAATTTGTTACACTCAACACCTAGCTTTAAGAAAACTTATATATAGTATAAAAATGTTATTAGTTTAATATAATCATTATATATTAAGAACCCAAGTGGTATAATTTTGTTTAAGTGGAAATTATTTTCAATAGGTGGTAAAGATTAATCTCAATGAGCCTTTAAATGTGATGATTGTGGAACTGATATGTATTCCAAAATACATGTTTTATTGTTACTATTAATTGAAAAAAAAATTAAAAATTGAATGAAGTGGAGAGTTTTGTAATTCATGATTGAATTTCAAAATCAGATAAAGAAGAATTAAAGTTTGGTATTGAGTATGATGACTATGTTTTATTTGTAAATTTATCTATTATGATATAGGGCATGGTGTGGTTACTAAAAGACATCCCTAACACACACTAGCTGGCCATGGCGGCCACAACTACAACTTTATTGGAATGTCGAACCCAAGCCATCTAGCAAGGGTAGAAGTTGTTTCACATCCGTAGGTTGGAAACATAGATATTTAATCATTCAAAGCCAAGAACCACAGTGTGGGGTGACACTTTAGTTAAATGGTTTCCATTATGGGGTAGTTCTCGCAGGTAGTAAGAGGGGACCACATTCTCCCAACTGACCAACAATAGATGCATGTAGTTATAAAAATATGTGCATAGTGGTTTGAATAATCAATGAGGGAATTGAGAAATTTGGTTATTATCCATAAACTATTAAATATACATAAATAAAACCTATTATCCAATGAGATACTCCAAAGCCATTCAACCAGATCTATAATTGTCTTCTTCCTTGAGCCTCTGATAGATGGGGTCGTTTCATAATATTTCTACACATTACCCGTCCAATGGTCAAATCTAAGAATTATAAGCATAATTTTATAAACAGTTATTTATAATATGATCGAATCATCATTATATGTGTTCTTCATTAATTAAAAAATCTCTCACTATGGATATATATTGTTTATAATATTGGTTTTATAAATATGGTGATTATTTTCAACATGAATGATTTACTGAATCCATCACCTGAGGTATTAGAGGTAGTGAACACGAGCTATATTGAGGGAGTATTTGTCTATATATAACAAAAAATTTATCATTTTTAAGTAAAACATTAACACATATTTGAAGGTGTTTTTTATAGTGGAGAATACAAAAATATAGGCTAAAATAAAACTATATTCGTGATGAGATTACATACGCTCATGATACGATTTTTTAACGAACTGGGGATCATCTGATGGTGTTATGAATCATCGAATCATTGTAGATTATCCCACATTGTTATTCGATAATTTTTTTATTTTATTCATGATCATTGATGATTTTTGGGAAAAACTATGAACCAAATATACAATTTCATAATGAAAACACAGTAAACAAAAATACAGTTACGTAAAGAGTTTGACAATAATACATGAATTATTATCAATTATTGAAGGGAATTTCACATGAAACAGGAAGTAGTTATTGAAAAGGAATTTTTTTCATGAATACATAGCGTAATAAACTATCACATGACATTCTTGCATGCAGTATTTTCTGAAGTTGGTACATTGAATATGTTCCTTGAAAGTATACAAAAAACATTGTTGTGATGATGTAAATGAGACACTCCAAAGCAATTTCCATTTTAGAAAATTCATTCACGTGAAATAATGCATGCATGAAAGTGTGAAATTTTTACATTTTATGTTTAGAAGAACATGATCTTTTTTGAAAATGTTTATAAAGTTTTAATAAATTCACATGCAATATATTTTATGTGGTGTGTAGTGATTTGATACCAAATCTGGGAATTAAATCAGCAGGAATACCCGATTAGTTGGTGAATTGATATGGTCAACATCATTCACATATCAATGTAAATTGTAAAAGACTGTGTTATTGTTTATCGGTTATTGATGTTCTTAAAAATTATACACCTAATGAAATTGTGATGCACTTTGGTTGTGGAGAAAGTCTTCATCTCATGGAATTAAAGAAGCAGTCTGAATATGATAGTGATCTTTCTATTAGTGGATCATATATTGTGCATCTCAAAATTTTGGATATATTTAGTAGGACTATACAGTAGAATACATTTCTAGTGAGACTATAGAGAAGGCTGGTGGGTTGATGGAATCATTTTGGGATGTATTATAAAGATATTTCAATAAGAAATAGAAGTTTATAGTATCATTGGGAACTTCTAAAATTTAGAGTGATTAAACAATGGAACACATTGAGGCTCAGTGTGGATGGAATTGGTACATTATGTGGTTGTGACCACCTGCATATAGTGCAGAATCTATAACTGGGTAGTATAACTATTTACCAGAAGGAGATGATCTTAGTATTAAACCTTGTCAATATCCATATGTATTGTGGTTTTTGATATTATTTCTTGTAGGGAGATGTATAGAAATAATGATAAGGGATCACATCTTTATTTAGTCATAAAGGATGATAATTTTAAAAAAATGTTCTAATGCGATACCCCTTGCAGTGTTTACTAATCAATATTGCAAACATTAATTGGTATCAGAGTGAAGGTACCCTCTAAAGATATGTGTTAATTATATGTAATGTTTAATCAAAATTCAATTAAAATCCAATGAATACTTACTCTTTAGTTAATGAACTACCACAACTAGAGGAATAATACTTTTCATTTCCTTCTATATCATGGTTTTGAAGTGAGAGATACAACACCAGTGGGCTTCCAACCTATTGATGATGATGTTTCTATGAATCCAGCTGACAATAGAAATCTATAAGATGATTTCAATCCTCTAAGTTTTATCATGATGGATTTATTATGAAGAAGTATATACTAAAGTTGTTGGTCTCAGAACAAATGATATCTGGGTAAACAAAGAAGCTATTACGAAGGTAATCATAACTTCATTAAATGATTGATGACTATTTAATTATAGTCAACAAGATTGTAAGTAATATACATTGATTTATTAAGAAATTATAAGACTTAGTTATTGTGAAAAATATTATGTGGAATTTCCCGAAATAATTTTATATAAAGGTTTCAAACTTGGAGGACAAGGAATACATTTCATCTGATGAGTTACATAATATGAATATAGCTTATGTAATGAGAAATAATTTTAATTTCAAAAATAATGTAAAACAAAAGATGTAATTTTGAGGATATATGAAAGAGAATTTCCAAATTAGTGAAATTTATGGAATCAAATTATTTCTATGAAGATGAAATTTATTAATACGTCAATGAATTTTTTCTAATATTACAATTGGTTTTGAAAAATGAAAATCAAAATGAAACTGCAAGAAAATTATCAAGTGCTTCAAAGGTAATGGTATTGTAAAGTTTCCCATAAATTAACCAATTAAAGTGGATAAATTGGAATATAAGAATGATGGTGAGAATCCTATTAAATAGATAAATAAGAAGAAGAATATTTATACCCGAAACATAGCAAAGAATTTGAAGACCATTCATACACAATAAAAGAAATCATCTAGTTTTTTTAGACAGGGAATTGTAATTAATTTCTAATGTTGATAAAGGACCAAATTATTCATATAATTTTTATGATGGTAAAGTCAAAACTTATTAGGAATAGAGGTTAAAGAGGGGTTAGAATCCTCTATTGAGAAAACACTATGATTAAGAAATATAAGAAGAAGTAGGAAAATAGAAGAGCATGGTAGAAGTGAAACAGCTAATGTTAATAAAAATGGGATTAATATATTGGTGATAGGTGGGATAGAATATATGGTGAGTGATCGTGAAGAGAAACTAACACAAAATTAGTAACTGTTGTTTAATACATAATAAATGTATATGATTGTCCAACATGAATTGAATAATAATATAGAAGACATTAATAATTTTGTTGAGTTAAAATTAGAGTCTTCTAAATATAATGAGATGAATTTTCCCAATAGAAAAGGTACATTTTTTTCTAATTCTATTTCAAAATATATTTGATACCACTAACATTACAGGTGAATTTTTGATAATAATGCAGTTAAGATTTGTTAATTTTTTAGAATCAAATTATTAGAGGATGATTCCCAAGAGGCCATTTCCCCCTATGAAAAATCAAGCATGGATTATAATAAGATAAAATCAAGATTTTTCAGAAACGAATTATCAAAAAAATAGAGGATCATACTTCAACATAATTTTTCTTATGTTATGGAATGTATGAGAACAAAGAATATACTTTCTAGTACAACATTGTTTTCCCAGGAAATAGGAAGGAACCATGGGGGAGCTATGGTGAACATCTAATAACATATTATCAAATAAATAAATAAGTGACAAATAAATATAGCTATGGTTCCTACACAAAAAAAAATGTTCAACTACTTAAAAGAAGTGTGTGGTTTGTGTGGATTAGAAGATCATAGAGATGATATATTCCTGAATAAATTACCAGAGGATATCTATGATTTATATAGGAATAAAATTCATAACAAAAAATAAAGGTAGGCATGTATATTAGATAATCAGCATGAGACACCAAAAATTGTAGAACATACATAGAAGGAATGTTTAGATGTTTGGACAAATCATCTGAAAATGGGTAAAAAATATAGAAAACTCAAATTGATTCTATACATGAGGGAAAAGTATTATTTTAGAATAATATGATAAATATCATAAGAATAAATCTTCTTTTGGTGGTCTAAATAATCAAACGAATCATGGTGAACATGTTCGACAAGACATGAAGAACACTATGAACTAAAAAGAAATGCAATTTTTTATACATTCAAAGTGGAGAAAACATCCCCATATAAGGAAACAATTCAGGGGAAGGTGAATTATTCCAAATATTATATCAAAATAAATAATTAAATGAAAATATTTATAGGAAAATATCACTTTGAATTATGTTTCTCCAAAATAAATTGGTTCCGCCATACTCCATTATAAGAGTACTTTTGTACTAACATGTATGGATTAGAAGGATATAGATGAATCCCTTGACGGGGAGCATAGATGATGTGAAGCTGTTAAGTATTAAAAATTATTGTGAATTTGATAATAGTTTGCAAATTCATAAAATAAATATTATTAAAAATAGTTATCAAAATTAATTTTTTATTGAACTTAAAGGGGTAATTATATGTTTTTCACTAGAAATTTCTGATGTGTTTGTTTAAATGAGTGTATGATAAATATTTTTTAAACAATTTTTTTTAAATAGCTCAAAGGTATGAAGTGATAGATTTATTTTAATGTTAATACATGTAGTTTTGTTCATAGACAACATTGATCTCCTTATTTATACACAATTTCTTTCTATACAAGGTTTTCCCACATATCCTTAGAGTTGTTTGGCTAAAGGCTCCTTGAAAAAGAAAATATGTGGGGTCATATTAAATGTATAAGAAGATTAATTATTATAAATAATTTCCTTTACATTAAATTTGGTTTTATATAAAATATGTGGGATAATATATAATTTTCTATTTATAATAAAATGTGTATTGAAATCAAATCCATAGTGGGGATATTGAAGATACCAAGTTGTTTATTTGTTTTAAATTTTAAATTGTTTTCAAAAAGTTATGAATATTAATTTCAATAAAAAATTAAATGTGATAAATGTTTGACTGATATATTTTTCAAGATAAATTTTCCATTTGTTATTTGAATGGACACATTGTTTTCAATAATTAAATAAGTTAGAAGTTTTGAAATTTGTGATTGAATTCCAAAATAAGAGAAAGATGAATTTGGGTTTGGTCATGAGTATGTTGGTTAGGGTTTATTTGGGAATTTATTTAGTATAAGTTATATAATAGTGTGTTTATTAAAGAATAATACTACCACCTACTAGAAAAATAAGGGGATTACAGCCACTACATAGGTTGGTAGTCGAACCCTAGCCATCTAGTATGGGATATAGTGAGAAAATTTAGATTGCATGCACACACAAAGTTAAAAGGAAAAATAGGAAAGAGACTCATATAAAAATAATATTATCAAAAAATTTTATCTTTATTTAAATTATTTATACCACATATGTTTTTCATTTTATGTTAAATTGACCCTTTTTATTAATTTTGAAGTGTTTTGAGATAAATTGTGAAAATCCCCTAATTCAAGAATTTTAACAATTTTCCATCAATTTTATTTCATGTTCACAAAATTTTCTCTAAAAAACATATTTTAATTTTTTTTTCTAGTAAAAAATTTATCATGGGACTTATACGTTACATCTAGTCTAAGTCTTAATTCAAACATATGGAGGCCTAAATAAATAATTCATTATGGAATATGTTTTTAGATCACCAAATGGACCCTACCTATGAAAATGAGGCATAAATCTGCCAACATGTGTCCAAATGATTTGATTTTAGTAATATATTAATTAAAACGCAATGCTCATAACGAAAGATAAATTTCATTTAAAAATTAGTTCGTGAAAAAATTATTTGGACGAGTCAATGAAGAGGAATAGGAAAGGCCACTTTGGGCAGGAAGTTTTCGAATCGGCAATCAAATCCTAACATTTCCAAAACATTTCAAAAATTTATAAAATTTTAAGGTTCGATGGAAAATTCAATTAAAAAAACAATTGATAAGTACTCCTAATAAATTTTGGTTTATAGGAGTCCCAAAATATTGAAAACATTCAAGATTTAGATTCTAAACAGAATATTTCTAGCCCTAATTATCATTATATACTCTCATATCCACTTTTATTTCAATTACAGTTTGATTGAAGAAGCTTTATATGATGGATAATATATGATATATAATATTAGTATTAAATTATTTTATCAATCCATGATGTTATATGATCCAAGTGGTGGTGGGTAGCGATGATACGAAGGCATTCCCCTTTTGAGTTTGTTTTTTTAATTGTAAACTAATTTCTTTTAAATTATCCTGGAAACTACTTTCTTTTTAAAGAAGGAATATTTAATTAATTATGAAATTTTATTCTGAATAAATTTTTATTTTTTTTCAAATTTTGAAATTAAAGTGGTTAGTATTATTGTTTAAATTTATTTGATGAGGTATTTTAATTGAGCACAATGTGTTTATTATATTTTGGTTTCTCATAGATATTCGGGTAATTAGAATAGTTTAACTAGAGGATTGACACCGATATTTGAGGTTTCAATATGGTATCATGTTAATTTTTGTGTATAATTTTAGTTCTTAACGTATAAATTGGATAATTCTATTGGAAATTAATTATCGACAACTAAAAAATGTGTGTTCTAGGTTCGAAGTTTTTCCACCACTCCTATCTTTTGTTTGTTTTATTCATTTTGGTTTTCTTAATATTTTCAATAAACAATGTATATTAATTGTATAAATATGTTTTACTTTCATTTAAAATATTTTAAATCATTTAAATTCCCCAATTTTAGTTTTAACACTAATAGAAATAATTAATAATGTGATATTTTGATAACTTATCCTACAACCTCCTTGTGAGACAACCCCATGATTACTTTTGTGTTACATTTTAAGAGGAAAATTTTTGATTGGGTTAATTTGAAAAAACCCAAGAGTAAATTTATCATTGTTTCAATGGATGTTTCCTAATATTTTTTAATCATTTTTTGAATTTCTAGGATCTTTACCAGTAAATTATATTATTTAAAAAATAAAAAAAGTTGATTTTCACATTGAAAATAATTATTTATTGATTGATTAAGAATAATATTTGGCTCTTTTTAACAATGAATTTTTTTAAATTTAAGATGAAAAAAATTATCTTGAAATTAAAAAAGAAATTTTGTGATTCACAAAATTATTCACGATGTAAGAAAACAAATGGAGATTCATTCCAATGCTTTAAAAATTGAAATAAATTAATGTTTAAAAATATTCTAAAGAAATTGAAAAAAAAATCCCACCTACTTTTCATATTGAGGATCCTTTTTTGGCTATTTTAATACTGATTTTGGGTCCCCTTTTTCAAATTTTAATGAAGAAATCATTACTAATTCACCATATGATGTCTCTTTTGGAAATCAAATCACTTTGGAAAATAATTAGGATAAATTTTTTGAAAATGATATTTCATGTTAATACACTATTTTTGAAATGTAAAATTCGGAAACCATGTTTGATAAATTAGAGAAAGAGGACAATAAAAATGATTCATTGACATTAAAAGAGAATTTAGAGGAAAGTGAGTTGCTGCACACTTTAAATACAACTATTTCTATCTGCCAGATAGAGCTCGAACCTGGAAGCTATAGGGAGATGTCTAAAATATTGATCCAATTTTTTCATATTATTTTTATAACAACTTGTCAAATACATATCCATGTTCATATTTACTTCCTACTAGTTTTTAGTGGATTAATTGTTCATATGAATAGGATTTCAAGGATGAAATTGAATAATGAATGGGGTACCCGTTTGAGTAAACTAGTACACAAGAATGAGATGGCGTCAAGTAGATTTTAAAAGAAAAAATAATTTTTTGAAGATGAAATTGATAATGAAACACATCATGATATTTAAATTCAACAACAAGTGGTGGTTTTTGTAAGGATAATGTTTTGGAAATTGGATTTTATATTTTTTTACCTATTCAACAAATTTTTTTAATTTATAAATAGAGAGAGTGTAATATAATTAAATATATTATTTGGATCTTCAAAAATGTATGGGAGGTAATCCAAATTCAAGAGAAATCATTTTGTTGGTTCATTAGAAATAAATTTTACCCACCTTCATATTAGTGATAATCAAATTAAACTACCTCACTAAGGGAAATGAAATCATAACACCCACATGGGTGTCTAAAACAAGTATCCTTTCCATTCTCGTTATCTTTAGTTTTTATTTTATTAATTTCAAAAAAAATTGATTCTTTGTAATTAATTTTTCATATAAGTTTCCCAATTAACTCCTTTAAGAGGATAGCTCAAGGATGGTGTTTCTCAATAAAAACTAGGTTATGTCTTTCTTCTCCACTAGTTTTTTTCATGTCTTATCTTCTTGATTTTAACATCATTATTTAAACTACTATGAAAAAGTTGGATATTATACAAAATAATTGTGGTGGAAGGAACATGATTGATTGATTCAAATTTTGGTGTTTTATTTTCATATTTTAGGTGTTTTATTTCAAATTCCCAGTTAAAAAACTTATGAGATTCAAAGTGATATCTGTTTTGACCTGAATTTTTTTTAATGGAAATAAAAACTAGATTAAGAGAACTGAACAAAAATGATTACTGAAATTATCTTTTTTCTACATTCAAACTATGAATATTCTAGAAAATTTCTTTTTATTAAGAATAACATGCGATGAATATTGTTTGATATTAAAAATCCCATACCTATAAGGATTCTAAACCATTTTTTCATCTTCTTAAAATTCACCCTACTATTTTAGTGAACCAAATGATTCAGGTTTTAATGAGAACATTCTATTTTTTAGTAAAAACCTATGTTCATTAAAAAATTTGTGGTCAAAATGATTGAGGAAATACATTTGTTATTAAAGGCCACATTTTTTTGAGAATCCTTTTAATTTAAATATAAACTAAACATTAGATATTTTTGATCCCTTAGTTTCTATGTATATCCTATTAGGTTATCCACATTACATGGAATGTTCCCTCTTCCAACCTACTCTCGAAGTATAAATGAATGATCTAGTTGAACTTAAGTGTGGTAGAAGATGAATCATGGTGTGCCACATCATTTAATGTTTCTTTGGGTAGAGAATAAAAAAAATTATATATACATTTTTCATTGAAAAAAATTAAGTTGAATTTTTTCCCTTCTAGAGAATTCAAGGAGAAAAAAAGTTGTTCCTATATAGTGCTCTCAAAGAAAAAATGTTGTACCTATTTGGAGGTTTCAAAAAAATATAATGAAAATTTCATTACTACAAAACTATTAATGTAATGGAGTAGAAAATATATTATTATATATTATTAGTGTTTATTTTCTTCATATTAGAGTGAATATGAGATTATAATTGAGAAAAAATTTATAATCAGGCATTTTGTTTCTTCAAAAAGATCCCAAACCCTCTCTCTACAGCCTCATTATTTTTCTCATTGAAAAACTACCAACTGTAAAACCCAATACCATCCATTTTTTAGTTCATCATTAATGAATATTTTTCTTCATCCTAATTCGGTTGATATTTATAATATTTTCATCCCTATGGTGGTCATTTAATTTATTTGGATGGGAAAAGATTTTTTCACAATCCAAATCAAGTGTTAGGAAAAAAATGAGGTAGGCATAATTATGCATAGATGAATGAATTAAATGGGAATGTAATGAATGAAAATAATGAATATTTTGTAATTAAATTTTTTTAAGATGTATGATAAGTTGAGTTCATTTATTTTTAGATTTTCTATTTCATTGATAAGTGTTATGAGTTTTCATTGGAACTTGATTTTGAGTACTCACTTATCAGGGAGTCCAAGTGAAAAGTGTGGGAGAATTTATAGAGATTAAAATTGCAATAAATTCTATCTTTTTTTAAATAATTTATACCCTAAAAAATTTCATTTGAGGATAAATTACACCATTATTTTAATTTTAAGTGTTTTTAGCTAAATTTTGAAAAATACCCAAATTCTAAAATTTTATCATTTTTCACCTACATGTTATTTTGTGCATAAATTTTTATCTAAAAACAAATTATAAAACACTACTTTTCATAGGAACCTTTTTTTAATGGGATTCATATTTTTCAACTAGGAGAAGTCTTGATTTGAACATATAGACACCCAAATAAATCAGTCCTTTTGAAACGTTTTTTCAGTCATCAGAATAGACACCACCTTAATAATTTATCCATAAATCTAGATTCATGTGTCTAAATTCATTTATTACCCCTAGATATACAATATAACTCAATATAGAACATTCATTATAAATATCAAGTTAAAATTGTCTCATTAAAAAAGTATTTTAACATGTCAAACAAAAGGAATAAGAAAGGTCACTTCAGAAAGAAATAGTTATATTAATTAATAAAATCATAATTTTGTAAAAACATGTCTAAAAGAACTGAAATTTTGAGTTTCAATAGATGATTCAGTTTAGAAAAACTATTGATAAGGTATATAGACAAAAAAAATCAAGGTGGGGTCCCAAAATAGAAACAATATTTGGGAATGATATTCTAGATTGAGGATCCCCCCCTTCTGTTCATAGTTTCAACTACATATTCATTTCAATAATGGTTGGATTGAAGAACATTATTTCACTAGAGAAGATGCGAATTAGAAATGGATTAGTTCCTGAAGTGATCGATCCCTTAATGGAAATTCTCCAGGTGTTGGTGGTAAGAATATATCTGAAGGAATTCCATACTTGATTTTGTGTTTTTCATTATTAAAAAAATTATTTGAAATTATATTAGAAACAATTTTCCTGATTTGAGGTCATCACTTTCATTCTAGTATTAATTCTCTTATAACTTATTCCACATTTCTGTGCATATTATAATTATAAAATGGTTACTTTCATTATTTTAATTTTTTTGTTGAGGTCTCACCTTTGTGCATGATGAGTTTAATATTTTTTGGTTGTTTAGAGATCCTCGGGTAATCAGATCACTTTCATAAGGGGATATATAGCCATATTTTGGGTTTTAATATGGTATAAAGTTAATTTTGGTGTATAAATTTAGGTTTTTAGGTATAGAATGGATGATTCAATTTGAAATTAAATGTAAATGATGATAAAGGGAGAGTATAAGGATCGATGTTTTCCCACCGCAAACTTATTTATTTTGTTTTCTTCATTTTGGTTTGCTTATAATTTTCAATCACTAATGTATATTTATTGGGGTAATATTTTTTACTTTAATTTAACATAGATTAAATCCTTGGAAATACCATATTTTAGTTTTATCATTAAGAGAAACTAATTAATAATGTGATATTTTGATAACTCAGCCTGTATTTTCCTTGTGAAATAACCCCATGGTCACCACTATGATACATTCTGGTTGGAAAATTATTGAATGAAGTAACACTAAAAAAATTACTATGCAAATTTGAAACCATTTTTGGGGAGGTTTCCAAAGTAATTTTAATTTGTTTTTGATTTTCCAGGATCTTAACCACTAATATATAATCGTAAAAAACAAAAAATGTATTCCTCATAGTGAATAATTTAATTCTTGGAACGATTGTAAAAAATATGAGAATAATAGTTATGATGATGTTTCTTATATTTAAAATCCAAAAAAAATCAAGAAATTAAATAATTTAATTTAGTTATTTAACAAAATATTCATGATGCAAAAAAATAGTTATTCATTCGAATTATTTAAAAGAATAAAAATAATTGAAATATCCAACAGATGTTTAACAAATGTAAAATCAAATTCCACCCACTTTTTATATTTATTAACCATCATCTTTTGAGTTTTAAACTGATTTGGAATCTCATTTTCAAAATTTTGGGGAAGAAATAATCATTGATTCACCAAAAAATGTTTTTTTAAAATAAAATCACATTATAAAATAATGTAGATGAAGTTGTTGAAAATAGAATATCATGTGAATCCACTATTTTTGAAATTGATAATTTATAACCATTGAATGAATATTTAGCTCCAGTGGAATATAAATATAACGAATTCCCTTTTAATGATCATTAAGAGAAACTAGTGTTGTTTTACAATTTCAATCCAACTGTTTTCAGTCCGAGACAAAGCTTGAACATAAGAAGCCATAGGTCATTTCTAAAATCATGATCTTGTTTTTCAATATTATTTTGATAATAAATAGTTAACTACCTATCCCTATTGAGTTTTGTTTTATACTTATTTTGAGGGTTTTAAATTTTCAGATGAAGAGGATATCATGGATTAAATTGAAGAAAGAATTAGGTTCATGGTTGTGTACATTGGTACACATGAAGATGGTGGTACCAAGAGAAATTTTAAAGATGATGTAATTTATGAAGATGAATTTAAAGGTAAACAAAATCTTGAGATTATAATTCAACAACCAATAGATGTTTTTTGTGGGGATAAATTATTATAAAATGGATTATATGTTTTCCCTCTTACACTACATTATTCAAGTAACCTGAATAAATATCTTATTGAGTTCTTATACAAGGTACAAAAGCTAGAAAATAATGGGTAGAAATCATTTATTGGGTTCATTAGAAACAAACTACTCCCACCTTCATATTAGTGATGATAAGATTCCTCAATCTCACTAGGGGTAGTGAAATCATAGAACCTTCTTGTGGGTTAAAACCATGTATCATTTCCATTATCTTTATATTAAGTTTTTTATTTACTTAATTTTAATAAAATTTTGAGTGTTTGTTTTGATTTTCCAAGTTGGTTTCAAAGTTGCGACTTTTAGGAGGGTAGCTTAGGGCCATTGCTGCTAAAAAACATGGTTTTATCATTCCTATCCACTTTTTTTTCAGGTATTATTTTCATGATTTTAACTTCACAAGTTTAACTACAATTCACAATGAGGACATTATACAAAATAATTGAGGGGGAAGAATATACTAGCCAGATTGTATTTTTTGTGGTTTATTTTAAAAAATTATGTTTATTAATCCAAATATTATTTCAACGAAAAATTATATTCAATGTAATATCATTTGTGAAATAAATTTTTTCATGGAATGAACCATCTTGATTCATGTAACTAAACATAAATTATTGCTAAAATGTTATTTTTTAGACTCAAATTATGGAAATTAATGAAAACCCAGTTGAATTATGAATATTGTGCTATGAATTTTGTAAGATATTGAAAATAACTCTCATGTGAGGATTATAAAACATTTTTTCATCTTATTCACATTCAATACATTTCTTTAAAGAACTATATAATTATTTTTTTAACCAAAAAATGAAATTTTTCTTTCCAAACTTGTGAGCTTTAAAGAATATGTGTTCAAAATGATTGAGTCAATTCATTTGATAATGAAGGACCTCTTTTTAATGATATTCATTATAATAATAGAACACCATATACATTATTTCATTTTGACCCTCATTATACTTGTAAAATATGTTAGGATGTCCACATTACAATAAATGTTTCCCTTTCCAACATACTCTAGAAGTATAAATGCTTGACCTAGTTGAATATATGTGTTGGGGGTGGAATGACTTATGGTGTACTAAATTAGTTGATGTTTATTTTTGATAATATTCAAACATTTAAGTGGTTCTTTTTCTTTTGAAAAATGGGTTTCAACTAAATTTTTTTTAGAGCTTTTAAGGAGAAAAAAATAGTTGTGCCAATATAGAGCTCTCAATGGAAGAAAGTCGTTCCTTTATGGAGACTTCCAGAAAAAGAGAATAAAATTTTCCCTGATACTCAAATATTAAATGAGTGTGTTTTGAAATATATTCCCATATATTCATAAATATTACTTTTATTAGAGTAGAGTTAGGAGGATACAATACTTGAAGAAAAAATTAGAATCATGAATTTTTCTACAAAAGTATCCAAAACCCTCCTTATTCAGCAAAAAAATTTTCCATATTTTAAAACCTAAAAACATAAAACCATTTTATAGACCATTAAATGAAATCATGGTGAATATAATTAATTTAATCAATTGGAATTATATTTATATTTTTCTTTATCCTATGGTTACCCTTTTATTTATTTAGAAGAGAATGTTTTTTCAAATCAAAATCTTGTGTTGAGAGAAAATAGTAAGATATGAATAATTTTGCATTAAGGATTGAATAAAATGGGAATTTAATGAATGAAAATAATGAATAATTTTTAAATCTGAATATTTAATATGCATGATATTTTGGGTGCCTTGATTTTGTGCTTGTGAATTTAATTGGAATGTGTTTAGAATTTTCATTAGAAATTTATTTTAGGTGCTAACAAGTATGGGAGTCCATGTTGTAAGTGTGGGGGAATCGATATATATAATATTTTAAATAATTTTTATCTTAATTTTAATGATCTAAACTAAAATAATGTTTCATTTTATCTGAAATTCACCATTTTTAGAATTTTGATGTGTTTTGAACTAAAATGTGAAATTCCCTAATTCTGTAATTTTAATAGTTTTTCAACAGTTTGTTGATTTTTGAATAAAAGTTTTTTAAATAACAGATTATAAAAAAATTTAGGAACCCTTATCACATGGAATTGATATGTTTTAGGTGGGACAAGTCCTGATTCTAACATTTGGAGGCCCAAATAAATTGTTCTATGTTGAATGTTTTTAAGGCTAGAAGAATGAACCCCACCTTAGTAATTGATGAATAAATTTTAATAATGGTGCCCAAATGCATAAATTACACTTTTATATGAAATATAAATAATTTTTTCACATCCATTATAAATATCTTTTGATAATTTTATCATTAATTCATTCTTTAATGACTTAAAGAAGAGAAATATGAAAGGTCACTTGAATCACAAACAATTATATGTAGTAATAAAATATTAATTTCAACCATGTGTCCAAAAGATAAGAAATTATTATGGTCAATATAGGATTCAATTGTGAACAAAGTTTTAGAAGGAATCTATCTGAAATTCAACTGGGAGGGTCCCAATATAAATCCATCATTCATTATTCAGATTATAGATAGAAGATTTCCAGCCCTCCTTTTTTCCTTTATAAAACCATATCTACATTCATTTCGAGAATGGTTGGATTGAGGGAGCTTGTTATGCTGGAGAATATATGGTATATAGGAGGATAATTTCATGATATGATCAATTCATTAAGGAATAAGCTACAATTTGTGGTGGTAAACCATTATATTAAGGCATTTCCTTTTTTGAGTTTTCGTTTTTCATTGTAAACTATTTTCTTTTGAATTATCCTAGAAGCTTTTTTTCGGATTGAAAGAGATGTATTTAATTTTTTAATTGAATATTATTCTAAATTAATTGATATTTATGTTCATATTATGATACTAAATTGGTTACTCTATTTGATGAAATTTATTTGTTGAGGTATTGCCTTTGAGCATGATGAGTTTAATCTGTTTTGGTTTCTAAGAGGTCTTCGGGTAATCCGATCACATTCATAAGAGGACCTCCAATGATATTTGAGGTTTTAATATGGTACCATGTTAATTTAGGTGTATGATTTTATTTATTATGGTATATATTTTATAATTAGTTTGGAAAACAATTTTTGTTAATGATAAAGGCAGTGTTCAATGATCAATGTTTTTTCACAACTAGCTTCATTAGTTTTCTTTATTATGTTTAGTTATCATTGTATTTTCAATAAACATCATAAATTTATTGTTGTAGTATTTCTTAAATTTAATTTAACATATTTAACTAAATTTAAATACCCATTTTTAGGTTTAACAATAAAAAAACAAATTAAAAGAGTGAATGTTTGACAACTTATCCAGCAACCTCCTTGTGAGACAACCCCACAGTCACCATTGTGCTACATTTTAAGTTGAAAATTATTGAATTGGGTAACTATAAAAAACTATGTATCAACCACTATATATGGTGGATTTATGTAGGGAAAGGTTTCAATCATGGGGTTGTACTAGTGGGTGGTAGGAACAGACCCCATACTCTCACCTTACAGGAAATAGATGCATGTTGTTATAAAAGTAAGAACATAGGGGATTGAAGAATTGATTTGGGACACAGAAACATTGGTCACTATTTATCCCCTACTAAATATATATAATTAAAACCATCATTCTGATGATATCTTTTAGATATTTTTTATCAACATTATGGTGTTATTATTTATTTAGCTTATGTCTGAGGACTTTTGTTCATCAATTTTCTTCATGTATCACCTCTTATGGATCAAACCAAGCATTCAAAGACGGATTTGATCAATGTTTTTTTTCTAAATTATCGATTCATGATGAAATATTTTTGTCATTAATTAACAAAGATCAAATTGTAGATATACATTCTGTAAAAAATTTATTTCACAAAGATGTTGATTTGTGTGGTCATCAATGAAGAACTGAATCCTTCCAATGAATTAGTATAGGTGGTGGGTATGATAAAATTAAATATATTATTTTTCTATAAATAGCACTTTGGGAATCATCTAGATTTATGATAATAAATAATATCCATGAAACTTTATGAGAAGAGAGAAGATTGAAATATATATTTGAAGTGATATGTTTTCATGATCAAATTCAATGCTCTGGTGCTATGAGTTTTCAAACCCTTATCATTCACATGATGTTGTTATTAATCAAAAAACTAGTTTATATTATTCCAATATATTGTGTGATAATATTTATGATGTTTTTTTTCAAGAGGTGATGATTTTTGTGAAGAACATTGAACCACATGAACAATTACATTAAGTTGATATATGTAGAGTGTATACTATTATATAAAGAGTTTGAGAATAATGGATGAATTTTTATCCCTTCATGAAGGTATATTCACATGAAATTGTGCTTGAATTATTTTGAAGGAATATTTTTCATGATGAAACTGTGTAAGTAATTATATCAAGATATAATTTCATGAAATAATTTTAAAGGAAGTACATTGAATGTGTGCTTATATAGTATAAAAAAAACATGGAAGTGATAAAATAAACAAGGATGTGTAATATGCTTGTATTAGTCAACAAATGAAGGCCCAAGAAATGATTCGTATAAGAAATTTTAATTTTTTCCATTTTTTTTGTTGAACATTTTATGTTGCGAAGACCATGTAGGGTTTTATATACATTCAAGCTATATTATGAAATTAAAATGAAATATATTTTTTGTGGTGAACCATGATTTGATACTGACATTGAGAATAAATTCAAGTGGTGTACATGAGTAATAATTGAATTGAGAAGGTCCAGACCATTTGAGGCTCGATGGATAGTGTATAGGACCAGACAATGTTTTATCAATTATTGAAGTTCATGAAGTCTATACATGAGTTGATCTGGTGATCTGGTTTTCTTGGGAAGAAAAAATTCATCCCAAGGTAGTTAAAAATAATCTTAAATATGACATATATATTTTTATCAGTGGATAATTTCTTTTGTGACTCAATATTTTGTTAGTCTTTAATGGGGATCTGGAGTAAAATATGTCTCAAGTGGGACTCTAGAGTAGGCATGTGGGATAATAATAACCCCATGAGATGCAGTATAATTTCTTCATAAGGAATCACGATTTAATTATATATTTCGTATCCTGTAATCTCTAGTGGGACTCCATAACAGAACACTGTGGAACTTAGTTTTGATGGGAATTGGACTTTCCATGGTCGTAACCACCTATATACAGTGTAGAATATATAATTGGGGAGTATAACTGGTTTCAACAAGGGGTATGAATTATTACCAAAACATTTAAGAATATATGTTTTTGTGATTTATTTTTATTATTTATTTTAGAAATATTCAGATATTTAACCATGAAGGGTCAAGACATTAATTATTCATATAGTTTGAGAATTTGTTGAAAAAATAGTGTACCACTATTTCAACCCCCCTCTCAGTGGTACTAATCCGATCCTTGGACACTTCAATAACCTAGTTGGAAAATTGGATGTATGAATATGTATATAAAGATTATTAATAATAGGTATTGAGCTTTTATATAATTATTTTTTGATTAATATATACTAAATATTTACATATTTTTTTGTAAATTCATTTTATGCTTAAAATAATATGTTTTATTCAAAACTGGTCCTTATTATATTTTATACCTTGAAATTATAATTAATTTATACCATTTATAAAAAAAATTATGTTATAGAATTCATATAATTTTTAAGTCATAATGTCAATATTATCATTGGTTAATTGTTTGTAATTTATCAAAAAATATTTATTTATATGCCCATAGTGAAAACTATTGCTTTTGTTAAAATGTTATTTTTGTTCATTAATTAATTTAAGTTAAGATTACCATTATTTACATAATTTCATATTATTGTAAAATATTCCTACATTAATTTTGAATAATAAAATTTATTACACAGAAATCAACATTATACATGATTTTGGTATAGGTTCTTTTTTGGTATGAACACTGTATATTTCTAAAAATGATTTTTTTTGTGTTGTATGTATTTATATTAAAATAGATTTTTTTCCAATTTTATTATTAAAATATTGAAAAATATTATCCATATTTCAAATAAATTGTTTCATATTTGGTATAATTGTCGCATTTTGGTTATTATGAATATATATGGTTATGATATGTCACCTCAGTAAGGGTAAAACATTGTTAAATGTAACATCCTAAACCTAGGTGCCATTGAATCATGCCCCAAGCCTAGCTTTCCACAAGACCTCTAGTGAATCTCCTTGAATTTTAGATACCTATGAATAGCAATGATGAACATAGGTGTGTCAATAGCAAGACTACTTCCTCCTAGGGTAAGTTATAACACAACGAAAAACAATATAATTTCTAACTGAAGCATATTCATAAGAGAACTACCATAAAAGTAAATCGATATCTAGTACAATATTAATATATAGATTATGAAAGTATATAATCAACATTAGATGAAAAATGATGTCTATAACATGATGCTATACAAATGTATGAGTGCAAGGGAATATGGGTACAATAACATAGTACATGCGATCTAAAACTTATAAAAACAAAAAAAAAATGTTATCCAGAATATCATGGATGTGATCAGTCCTCTTCCCCCAAATATCCATCCTAAGAAGAAAAATGAAGCATAAGAGGAATAATAGTTCCTTGTATCCATACATGAAATCATAATGTCTACTTAGATAGAAAACAATTCCCAAGTATGGTGTGTGATATAAATCTTAGATGATAGGCACCCACAGTGCCTAGAACTTTCTGTTACATGTTGTAGATGGATAACTATTTGGAACATATATTAAAACAAAAGTAATAAAATAAATAAATGTGTAATCCTATGTTTGAGTTCCTAAGTGGATACCCATCCCATACCACCTACTTCAACCGAAGTCAGAAGCCTGAAAATATTACCCGTGCATAGAAGAATATATAAATACATATATTAATAAGAAAAGACCAAGTAAAAAATACATACCCCAAGCTAGTGTAATTTCGTGTGGTCTCACATTCCATGTCAACATGCAAGGGTACTAATAACCGACAGAGTAGTATCACAAGTTCACAAGAATACTCAAAAAAATAATAAAAAAACAACTCATATGGGTAAGAAATCAATCAAATAAATTGTTAATACAATCTAAATTATCCATAAAAACCAAGGTGGAGTTCTGAACCCATCCTTGGTGATCATAATCTGAATTCCAAGGGTGATAATAGAAACATCCCATAAAATCCAGTACTGCGAGTTTGTCCAATGAAAACCATACGACATCCCCTCTACCACTCAAAGATGGCTACTCTAAGTCTGTGAAAAAATATCTCACATAGGGCATTGGGTCTCACATAAGGCATGGAATATCCATCATTAAAATATGTCCATCCAAAATGGATCCCCAAGGGAACCAACCTCACACACGAGTTATCATAAACCAACCTGTAAGCTCGTACCTAGAAAGATAAAATATTGCTCCGTGTATGTCGAGTCATCACCATTTGATCACATCGAGTCCATCAAAGAAATCCATAACTTGGGATCCATGTTCTCTCTCAACCTGTGTCAAATGTTCCATATTAGATAATACATATACCACATGACAATTCATTCATAATTTCATACCAACACATTTTCATTTCAAAACAGCATGCTCAACATTTTTATCTAGATATGCAGTTCAATCCAACATCAATATAACATCAGATAACAAGGGATTAAGCACTAAACAAGAGAAATCATGGTATAAGGCACATGAAATAAACCATAAAATGTAAAAAATTAAATATATATAAGGTACATGTAATTACCATGCCTCTTACCAGACATTTCATAAATGAAAATTTTACATGCCAATCCATCAAGCATTATCACACTTACCATTCCAATTCAGGAATTCCACCTATGGTACAATGAAATAAACATTGTAAGAGTCATGGGACATGATAAAAAATTATATAATGAATCATGTAATGGAATAAATAATGACAGGAATGAATTTAATTCAACTTGCATAAGTCATTATCATATATCACAAAGGAATCAACACTTTTATAAGAAATTTGATACTTGGAAAATGATATTTAAATTAAAACTAAATGAATGAAAAGGTCATAAGGCATTGTACAATGGACCATAAATTATAACCAAGATCAAGAATTTACTAAAGTGCTAAGAACATGGCCCATTATCCATATTTAATCAATTAATCAAATTATAAGGGGTAATCCAATGTGAAACTAAACTCAAGACAATGTTTAAGAAGGACCTTTGGGTTGGAACACCTAAAGGGGTAGCCAAAGGCATGGGGAACTCCCTAATAATGGGTTTATCTATTATAAATGGTCATAATGGGCATGATTAAACATTAAGATTAATTTTATACAATTTAATGAGGCTTCACCATATGGATCCGGCTATCCTCACAACGATGCAAGTACAAAATAGTGATGAAATGACGGGAAAAAATAGACACCCTACCTAATTATAGTAGTACTCCCTACATCTGATATAAAACCTTGTTCCAACCAAAATTTTATGGAATCTAAATGATAGGATAATAACCCTAAATTGGAAAAATACTCATCACACAATGATCGTGCAATGTATGGAGAGAGATCCATGAAATAAGAGTGTGCCCAAGGAGGAGTACGAAGAGATGAGTTTGAAGCATCCATTGGTGAAGGAAACATATCACGATAGGTGGAGAAACAACGAAACCCCATGTATTGTGGGGCATGGGCACAGTTCACCAACATCAAATGTGAAACCCGAGTGGAGATAGGACTGATATTGATTTTAAAAAAATTCAGTTTAAAATGAAATAATATTTTAACCACAAAACAGGTATCACACAGTTTACACATGGTTATCCAAATTGGGAAGTAGGTTCTGCTTCACTATAGCACTTCATAGGGTCTATTGCATGGTTTGAATTACCATGAATCAACTGTGTAGTAGGTCACTATCCAAGACTAGAAAATGGACACCTCGTCTTGCGGCTTGGGTAACACAATTTTTCAAACCATACAGAGCAACTTGTATTGTTATTTCTTAGGGATCCAAATGTTAAATGGGTCCCACACACTATTATAACCTCTGTTAGCCTCTTAGGATTCCAATTAGGGTCCATTTTAAGGAAAAAATAAAATCTTTATTTTTCCTTACATTTTGTTAAATTCAGGAAATTATACTCTCCCATCCTTAGAACTTCTCATCCCCATGAAGACTTCAAGAAAATGAAGAGAACATCACCTAACCTACTCGGGTCTTAAAGCCTTGCCAAATTGTTGTGTTGCATTTCCAAATTCCCAATGCATTTTCATACATTTCCTTATCCCAAAACACAAAATCCATAAAATGAAATCCAATAACCAAACTTTCCTAAATGTATAGATAAAAATCATACTTGAGCACGACGACTAGAGATGTGATGTCATCGTCGCCTCTTTCAACACAAAGCTCTAACACTAGGGAACCAATATCAAATAAAGGTATATCTAACAATGGAATTTTCCTTCAAGATGTCGATGTAGTGCTCTAATGAATCTCACAACACTACACAAGATTTGATCCTTAAACAAGAACCAACCTAGGGATATCATTTCTACTATTCCACTTCCATTTAAGAACCCAACATAGATGGCATGTTGTTTTGAAATTCTAGAACTCATGCCTATAGTTGAATAAACACTAATAATTCTTCTGATCTTGAATGAGAATATGGGTATACTCAAAGTCATTAACTTGAATCCATAGAGATCATCCTAAGGAAATCACATTTAAATATTATGGTAGGCATTGGTACAAAAAAAACATCCCCAAATGGGAACACGATTGAAACAAAAAAATGAAATTCTCCTAATGGTCAAGCCACAAGAGAACATATATAATTGATGGGTCTATTTGAGGTGTTCCCACATGGAAACCCATGAATCACTCATGAGTGTCCTTAATAATATATTAACAATTAACAATGAACTCAACGGTTCAATACATCATTTAATAGAACTATGAGAACAACACATATTAACAGTTACTACCCTAATGTTACATGGAAAAAAGACACATCCTTGATACTACCCATAGGTTCAACAACCATTTTCATTCTAGTAACTGATGGTCCCCACATAAAATATCCAAAAATGAGGTCACACCCACAAAGGTCCACTTGCATAAAGTCTTATAATATAATTCATATGAAATAATGATGAAGATCATAGAAATACATGCATTCCATTTCAATGTAAATCCCACAAAATCACAAAATGGATTTAAGCATCCCGCATAAGAGGGATCAGATTAATAACAACATCCAATAAGGAAAAACTAATGTAGAGGTAATCTGGATACTACCTCTAACTGTGGATAGCTCTGAAATCTGCTCATCTGGCATTATATGCACTATATAAACATAGACTGAAATGCAACCCTGAGTTTCTGCCAGATCAGACTGAGATAATTCTTCTTGTTGAAGTTGATGCTTCGAGACCTTTCTACCATGTCCATGACAAATATTTTCTCATATTTATTGGATTGTATAAGACCAACTCCCTGCCTGATTTGGAGCTGCCGATCCCATTCCTGATGGAGGTACGGGTACAAATCTTCTTTCACTGGTCACTATAGGGAAAGAATGACCAAATTCATAGATATGAACCATAATGTTATATTCTCAATATTCGACTGGGTCCTTGATACTCTAGAGATTCTTATGGAATGACCATCAAAACTGGTGGCATACTATGGAATCAGAGCATGTCACCTCGCCAACACCACCCCCACGTGCACCATCAGGGAGGCATTTCTTACACCCAAAAGAACTGTCATCCTGATTTGGAATAGATCTTACATAGATTAAACTTCCATACTCCCTAAGAATATATTTCATAATCAAAGCCTAAGTCACTAAATCCTTAATAGGTTTCAACCAAAATACATTAACCTAAATGAGGAAAACATGCTTAATCACATCCCCAAAAGGTCTCGTGGTCATCAATTCATCACTAGTAACAGATATAGAAAAATGTCAGAGCTTAGTGAAATGAGTAGAATACTCAAGAACTATCATGGAGCCTAATAAGGATGATATAAATCTCAAGATCAATACAGTATTAATGATTTCAAAAGGAATTGATCATCTGAAGTCATTTGAATGTCTTCCCAAACCATATCATGGTAATGCTCTGACTGAGAAACTAAATCCCACAAACACATGGCGGAGTCATGAGAATGTAGGCAGAAAGATTTACCCACCACTAAAGATGCATCTTCATATGTTTGAAGATAGAATCCATAGATTTTAACCCCAAATCTACAACATGAGGATAGCCATCCCCCCAAAAGATGGGAGCACTATGCTGATGAAAACCCAGAGATATCTCTTCCGTAGATGGGGAATGCCTAAGAACACCCTCAATAGTCCGGATGAAACAGAATAAGTTATCACTAAACTGAGGATCAATGCCTACAATTGGATCAATAGGAGGTTCCACTGATTGCAATACATGAGGTACGATGGGTGGCTTAGGCCACACTACCTCTATGGTGTGATCCTCACCACACTCAAAGCATACAACATGAGTAAATCACATTAAAATAACTCTAAAATATCCATTTTTGAAGTCCTCGGAAAGGAATAAAATAGAATGATAAAAAAATGATTGATGAATAGATAAGGAAATCAATAAAGAGGGAAAGTACACAACCCACCTATGAGCACAACACACCAATAGAATTCTCTAATGGATAGGTCTATACAAGAAGAGAAAACACTAGAATGATCATAGAGTCACACAAAATAATGTACATTTCTAAGGTAAATGTCATGGTCAAGGCCACACATTCTCATGTATAAAATCCATTTAAATTTGATCCATTTATTCATTTAAATTTCATTTTTAAATTTTTGTAAATTAGTTGTATCACTGTTCAAATTCACAAGGTACTATACACCATATGAATTAAAATTGGGGTCCACTTAACATAGAACAAAACATTTTACTATTACTTTTAATGAAAAATTTCATTTTAAAAGGTGATATTCACTTTAAATGATTTATCATTTTAATCACTCTTAAACAGATTGAAATATGTGGATCCTCACTCCAATTTATATGGGCTCATATACCTTATAAATTAAAATAGGAGGTCCACTTAGTACAATTTATAACATGTTCCAACTAGGTAAAATATAGTAGTTCTAATTTTTTAAGAAAATGTGTATTTCATGATATAAAAAATAGACATAGCACCAATCACATGAAAATAGGATGATTCACACTTAATGTAACTGTGGCATGAAAATATGAATGGAAATTAATTTCCTATAGTTCCTCGTATTATGTATGTATGAAATTACATCATTTCCTATGGCTTATGTAATATAAATCAACCTCACAATCAAACCAATATCATTAATAGAAAAAAACAAGTGCATCACCTAGCAGTAGAGTCATATAAAAGCTTAATAGCATAATCAATAACTGCAATCCCAGGAAACCCGGGGTTCTAATGTACATTCTTTGGCTACTTAAAAGACTAGGTTAAATTCCGAATTCATTTATCAAACCCTCATATATATTCCCAGTAGTAATTAAAATTGAAAATATCCCACTGATAAAACATTGTAACTCCCCAGACATGGGTACCACTGAACCATTTCCTGATACTGGTTCCCTACATGAATTCAAGCACATCTCCCCTAACTCTAAAGGATATTTAATAGTAATAAGGTCCTTAGGTGTGTTAGTTGGGATACTATTACCTCATAAGTTTACTTATAACACGATATTAAATAGTATAATAAATAGTGGAAGCATCATCATAAGAAAACTAAAGTGGGAGTAAAAAGATAAATATAAAAATATAAATAAGCATCCAATAGAAGATGATAATCAGCATTAGATACAAAATGATTTCCATGACATGATTAAATTCAAAAATAAAAGTATTGGGGAATAGGGGTACAAGAATATAATAAATTCTATCTAAAACTAAAGAAACCAGTAACTGCTACCCAACATATCGAGAATAGGTATTTTTCCCTTCCCCTAATCTTCATCCTATGCATCGATGAAATCAACAATTAGAAGAGGAAAACTTCATTTCATACATACATATGACCATAAAGTCTACTGAGGTACCAAACTGGACATGAGATGAGTGTGATATATAAATATCATTAGGTCTGTACCCACAACATCTAGACATTTATATTTAATTCTATAAATAGTTAATAATGTTCTAGATATAATAAAGACACGTCAAAAAATATACAAATGAATAAACCTAGGTATAGGTTCCTAAGATGACACCCATCCCAAACCATCTTCTTCAGCTGATGCATGAAACCTGAAACGGGAACCTCGTATAGGGAAGAATATATATACATATATTAATATATAAGAACAATTTAAAAAAGGAGTACCCCAAGATGGTCCTTTGGCAAGGGGGCTCAAATTCCATGTCATCATGAAAGGGTTATAATAATCAATGTAGCATTAAAACATGTTCAAAAGCATTCCCAAACAATAATAATAAAGAAAGGGATCATATGGTTAAGCAATCAATCAAATAAACAATCAATTAAATGTAAAAAATCTATCAAAACCAAGGTGGAGTTATCTGCCTCTCCTTGGTGATCATAATCTGAATCCAAATGGTTCCAAAAGAAACATACCATATAATATAATATATTTAATTCATCAAAGTAAACACATATAGAATCCCTTGTATCACTCAAGGTTAATGATTGTGAGTCCTTACCAAATATCTTACATAAAGGATTGGATCTCACCTGAGGTGTGGTATACCCATCTCACAAACATTCCCATCCTCAGTTTCTACCTTCGGGAACCATCCTCTGTCACAAGTTACCATAAACTGCTCAGGGATCCCATACTTGGAAAGGAAAAGTGTCACTCCCGACACGTTGAGTCGCAACCACACGAACATGATCAGTCCATCTAGGAAATCCTTAACTCAGGATCCATGTTCTCTTCTGACTCATGTCAAAAGTTCCACATCAAATAGGGAATATATCACAAAACATTGAATTTATAATTTCATAGAAACACATTTTAATCTTAGTGCCACGTGCTCACCATTTTGATCAAAACATGTAGTTCAATCCAAAAAAATGACACATCATGTAACAATGCATTGAGTACAAAAAGGGGAAATCTTTGTATGAGGAAAAGGAAATAAATAATAACATCTAAATAAACAAATATATCCAAGTCACATAGAATTACAATGAATATAATCAGACATGTCTTCTATTACATTACTACCTCACAAGCTATCAAGATTTACCAAGATTACCATTCCTATTCAAGTCATTTATTAGGGAACATGAAATAAATCTTGGAAGTGGCAGAGGTTATGAAGAACAAGTCATATAGCGAATAAAGATATGGAATAAATAATGAGATGAAATAATTTAGTTCAACATTAACAATACATTAAAAAATGGCACAATGGAATCAACACTTGCATTAGCAATTTAATAAAAGAAAAATTATATTAAAATTTAAACTCTAAGAATGACAAGGTAATAAGTCATTACCCAAGGCCCAATCATGTATAATCAATCTTTGGAATTTAAAAAAGATCCCAAACCATGGTCAATTATCAATATTAAATAAATTAATAAATTATAGGGGTAATCTAATGTGAAAGTCAACTCAAGATAATAGAAACACAAGGCCATTTGGGTTGGCATGCCCAAAGGGGTGGCCAATGGAATGGACAACACCATAGAAATGGTTTTCATTGTTTGAAATTGTCACCTCATCCATGATTAACAATTTGGATTAATTTGATATGATATAACTAGGTTTTTCTAGATGGAACGTTTTAGCGGCATAATGATGCGATGAAAAGATAACGATTAAATGGAAGAAGAAAAATAGATGCAATTCCTCATAGTCGTAGTACTCCCTATGTTTGAAATCAACTATTTATTTAACATAAAATATAATAAATCAATATATTTAGAAAACACCCTCAAATAAGGAAAATATTTTTTGCACAATTATTAAAAAACGTATGGTGAGATATCAAAGAAAAAAGAGGGTGCAGAAGGAGGAGTATAGTATAATGAGTCTGAAGCTTTTTATGGTGAAAAAATGGATCAATATATATGGGAAACATAAAAACCCCAAAAATGTGTGGTGAGGGGCTCATCTATTTGGAGGAGAGGTGAAACCCACAAAGATAGAGAATAGGGAGAGAAAGGTGTTTAAAAATTTTCATTTTAAAATGAAATTAAAATTTTAACCACACATCTGGTGTGACACCATTTGTACATGATTATCCAAATTGTGCACCAATTGTGTGACAGGTAATGCTTAATTGGGGAATTTCTTATGATATACCACATTGTTTAGCTAATCATGTGAAAGTTCTGTGATAGGTCACTATCTTAGACTAGCAACTCGCCACACGGTCATGAAGCCTCTCCCGTTTTCTATGTTTTTTGTGATTCATGATTAAAATGATCCCTAGACGCCCCTATAACCTATGTTAGCATCCTAGAATTCATATTATATTCATTTTTAAAGAATCAAACCCAAAAATTAATAGTTTTACTTTTAGTTATAGTCAAGATGTAACATTAAAACTATGGGGTGAGGTTTGAAAATTTCTCAAACACTTTCCTCTATCCTATTATATGATCATTTGTATATCAAATATATTTTTAATGATTTAAGTATTCTATTGGAAAATAATATTTTAAATTTGGGAACTTGTTATTAACTTTTATGAAAATAAATTATACATTATGAAAATGAAAAACTATTTTGGGTCATTTCTTTTAATGTTATTATAGAAGGGTTCTATTAATTTGTTTAATGAATAATAACTAATACATTAATTTATTTATTATTTATCCAAAAATGGCATTAAATAAAAATTTTCCTTGATTTCGAGGTGAAATAAGTTTTTTTGGTAAATTAATTATTTTATTTAAACCCAGTTTAATGGGTTTTACGTAATTATAGTAAATTTAATTTTGTGTACCTATAGATATTGAATCCAATAAAATGCTTTCCAAATTTTGAATCAGTATGTAAAATTTTTATTAGAATTCCCCTTTTATTTAGGAGCATATAATAATTTTTTTATGGTAAAAGTTTAGTTTTCACGGTTAAGGTTAAATTGGGATTAATGGGGGAGGGGTTAACTTAGAGATAATGCTTAAAAGGTGTGCATAACTTGTCTAAATGTGGTTGGTTAATTATTTTTAATCCTATCAAGTCTTCTATATTTTTTTTCCTTCATTGATACAAATGTACATGATTATGATATATATTTTATTTATATCTTTTAAGTAATTTCATGTGTGTCCAATACCTCACTTATAAAATAGAACCTCTTATCCTATATTCTTCATAGACTTGATCCTTCTAGCATACCCAATCATAAAAAAAATATCTAAATTTTCATTACTATTTTTGAGCTCTTAATCACTCCGTAAAACCATCATAAGAAAACATAATATTTAAGCCAAATGAGGTCTCTAAACTAAGAGGTTACAATATTCATCATCTCTTCTAATATTTTTTTATTCTTATAATTCCTCTAAATATATTTTTTTTACTAACATAATAACTATTTTATAATCAATATAATAAGATTTCATTGTTATGGGACATATAATTTTCACCTCCAATCCATCAAATGGGATATGAAATTGTCGCCCGTGTGTACGTGTGAATTACTGCATCCATGTAGTGATATGATTCTTTTTCCATCACTAGATCAAATTGATGGATTTAAAAATTTATTTAACAAGTATATATTATATTTATGATATAATTATGATTTTTAAATGATTTATATTTTTTAAATATCATTCCATAGTTTTTTTAGAAAATTAATAGTTATTTCATGCATACGTGAAGACTACCATCTCCATGAAATGTGTGATTTATTGTTATATCTCTAAATTTTATAGGATAATTAATATATTTAATATATATATATATATAATATAAATAATAATTAAAATTAAGGATATGATTTAACCATGATAAAATTTCATGGATCATAAATTCCAAACTGAAACAATCCTGAAAAAAGTAGTTATCTTCTAAAATGATAATTATAATGAACGATTGTTAAAGAAAAATATGATAATACTTTATAATTAATCTATTTGTCCTAAAAATTATGAATATTGTTTTGGTATAGAATTATAACATATTTAAATTATTTATACATTAGTTTAGAGTGTTTATGATGCAAGTCTAACATGAGGTAAGGGTATTATGTTACAATCCCACTTTTTTCCAGAATTCATTATTATTAAATATCGGCTGATGAAATTATATTATCTACCTCTCAAAAATATTATGTCCATTTTAACCATTTTATATTTCTATAATAAATGTTTTTTACATTAATTTTCTTCTCTCTATGTACTCAAAAGTCAAAAATAATCCCTTTTTGGAAAATAGACTTTTTTATTCCGAAAGAGTCTTTTTATTCCATGCCCATATATTATTCAATGTTGTTTCAATAATTGTTTTTATTATCCTTTGATTGACTAATTTAATTTTTACCCAATTCTCTATATATAAAAATAAATTAAAATTATTCTTCTTTACATATTTTGAATGAGGTAATTTTTATCAAAGTTTTAAATGTAATGATATTTTTAGTATATAACACAAAAATTATTTTCCCACCCTAATTAGTAATGTTTTTTTAAGATTATATTAGAAGTTTCCACGGTTCTTTTAAAATAAAACTTTTATCAATATTCTTGAATTTTTTTGATTTTAAATATGTGATTTCAAAATTAAAAATATATTTTCCTCAATAAATATTGTAGTGATCTTATAAGTGTATTTATATCTCGGAAACCTTATATTGATGTTAAATATATTCCATGGAGGATATGATACCGTGATACCATTTTTTTGTAAAAATGGTGTATCTTATTCATTTGGAGGAATTTGGGTTGGATCCTAGTATACCAAACTGTATCAACTCGGACAGTATTATAATATTGAAAATCAATGACATCAAAAATAAATTATAATAATGAAAACATTAACCTAGTAATTATAGAATCATTGAATTTGGATGTTGTGGAAGTTTACTTTCATGGACTTCAAACCACTGGTTGTTGTAACACAGTGTACCTACTATTCATTTGGTGGTATAGTTAAACCATCTTACTTGTGAGCCAATAGAAGATAAAATTTCTCTATGTATGATGGTCTGATAATTTTTTTATAGTTGGGGTCTTTATTTTTGTGAAGTGATTTTACATCTCTATGGATATATTTATTATTCCCAAAAAATAAAATCATTATGTCATATGATCATAATATTGATCATTTTATTTTTCTCCCTTTTACACTTTTTCTAGATTCATACATAATTTATCACTCCAGCCATTTTCATAACATTATATATTTTAATTAGTGTTTTATAATTATGATGTTGAGATATTAAGGTAACCCATTTTATTTTTCCTGGCATAATCAATAAAAAAATGATGAATTTTTTTATGATCTCGTAGAAAACCTACGATGGGGTCATAATTATGATATGGGTTAGTCAATTGAATCCATAAAATATATTTGGTAAGTATTAATGTATTTGATATTAAAGAGTGCACAAGAGGATATCTGAATACTTAAAAAAGGGACATGTGAGGTTATCCCAAGCCTGGATCAAGAACATGGGTGGTTAGCCCAATCCAATCATTTTATTAAGGTATTAATATGTTTCCTTAATATAAGATTTTTATGATTATGATTTTTTACACATTTTATGACTCTCTCTATGATATGTTCTTGTGATTGTGATATAATATCATATATCATTGTCATTGATTCACCAAAGATTCATGCCTTATGATCTTTCTTATACTCATGTCATGATTATGATATTTGAATTATTGGGTATGAATTTCAAATTTTGTACTCATGTTCTTATACCATTTTTCTAATGATATTTTTACATATGATAAATGGTTGATATATCTCAGGTTTACACTAACTAAAAAAATTAGATCACCCTTTATCAAATTTCCAATCCCTAGGTTATGATGAAACATTTTATGATTGGTATAAATAATAAGTGTACTGTATGAGAATAAATTTGTATGAGATGTTGAATATCATTAACAATATAATATTATTATATTTTTGTCTCTAAATATAATAAACCATTATGGCTCTATGTCATGTATTTTTAAGAGGTTTATTAAATTTTCATCTAAAATGATGTAATATTTATATTGGTAATACTTTAGTAGCCTTAGTTGGTATCAAGGAATGGTTTACATAATATTGTAAATGATGATTAGAAAGAATTATTTATAACCCTTATCGTATTATTATGTATTGTAAAACATCTTATGTTATAGTAAACAATTGTTTTTCTAAGAAAATAAATCCCTCTTTAGATATTAAAAATTGGATGCATTTATTGTATAGATGAAAATATATTTAAAAAATGAATGGGGTGGAATGATTATTTACTCAATCATCACCTATGTATGATCGACACACTTAATATTTCATACCTAACTAGAAATTACAAGGGGGTATTCTTAGGTTAATTTATATTTTGTTTAGAGTTATTGTAAAAAATTTGATTAGATATTTACCAAGGATGAACTGGGCTAAACCTAAGGTGTAAAACATAGGAAATAAAGAGTCATAATTTAGATATGATATGAATAAATTTTCATTATTAAATGATTTTACACTATGTTTATTGTTTCTACAACTGTAAATTTTGGTTTTAATTAATGACTTAAACTAGGAGGATTTCTTCTAACTCTAAATGTGATGGAAAATTCAATATTTTTCATCAAGAGAAAGAAAATGAAATAGGAGTTGGAATAAAAAATATTTTTATTATTCCTAACCAAAAATCTGAATATATTATTAATAACCTCAACATTGGTGATATTAATTACAAACCACAAAATGGAAACATGGAGTTTCATGGGAGGACCATATAGGAATGATGGTTCAGATTCCGGCATGTTGGTAATGTGGGATGAAATACCAAGGGAAATGTATCAATGAAATTAGATGTTTCTTTATATGTAGAATATAAGTGAATAGATTAAGTAATTTCATTGGAGAAAAGTAAATATTTGGATGTAGGGAAATATATTATATTCTATGGTTCCATTTATAGTTCAATTTATTATGTGTGTGGACCATTGTAATTATCTGAGTCAATTCCCAAATCCAATGGGTAAATCCTAGAGATAGTAATGGTGTTTGTTAAATCAATCATAAAAGATGATATTGATGATTGAGGAATAATAATCCCCAACTCAAGATTTGTGGACTTCATGCTGATGTTTTTTAGAATGTTCCAAAGGAAAATATTTTTATTCAAAATTCAGTGGAACTGGATGTGATTATGAGCATGGATTAACCCTATCTATATCGATGTCTTATAAATTACAAAAATAATGACATAAAATTTTATATTCTAAATAAATTTATGGTCATCTATATGTGTGAGTATGATCATTAACTTCTAATAGAAAATAATTACATTTTATGGTTCTTGATTCCTATTCGTAAGTTGAATTTATCTCATATGGTTGGATTAAAACTCAAAATTTATGATATGACTATTATATGTGATATTTTGGTGTATTTTATATAGTATTTTGTATCCTACCTCTATATCATGAGTTCGAGTATAAATAGAACTCATATCTACTTCTAAACCCATTTTAAAGAATCTATATAAAATGGCTCTGATTGTGTTGTAAAATTTGAATAATAAACACTTGGAGAATCTTGATAAGGTATTCATTCCTCTAAGTGCATCACTAGGGAGTTCACATGATCAATTTTTTAGGAAAAACTATTGATCAATGTGATATAACATTTATTATATTGAACATATCAATATCATGATCTAGGATAAGTATCATATTTTCTACATTGATGATTCGGTTGATCAATTTTGATAAGCCTAATACTTATCAAATATTAAAAGTTATTCTAGATACTATAAATTGAGGGTGAAAAGCGAATAAAAAATTAATACATCCATCCATATGAGGAATGGACACCATAAATTTCAATTGGTTCCATATAAAATTACAAATTTTCTTATTATCATCACAGATTTAATTAATATATTATTTAGATAATACCTTAATAAATTTCTGTAAGTCATTATAAATGATATTATTATATAATATAAGATTATCGAAGAACATTATGATCAATTTATAATTTCATTAAATACTATGAATAAGATGGAATTATTTTCAAAATATAGAATGACTTAATTGGGGGAACAAAATGTATTATTTTTGAGACATTAGATCACAATCTAGGGTATATTAGGGAGTTGAATTAGAGGTTTTTCAGTGCACCTATACTCACATTACCTACAATAGAGAAGGGTATATGATTTTTTATGATGGATAGAATAATATATTAAGATATGTTCTTTCTGTAATTATATTGTAATTGATTATGAATCATTTCACACTGGGTTTTTTATTTTCATTCCTATTCGGGTTCACTTATGGATATCAAATTCTCACTCATGTTCTGGGTATGATGAATTTATAATTTTAAGAAATATTTTGTTTACCTCTGGTCCTAAGA
Organism: Viscum album; assembly: GCA_963277665.1. Taxonomy (NCBI): domain Eukaryota; kingdom Viridiplantae; phylum Streptophyta; class Magnoliopsida; order Santalales; family Viscaceae; genus Viscum; species Viscum album. The sequence goes on along the minus strand of OY728134.1, from coordinate 126,696,048 downwards.
TCATTCCTTAGCTTCATCATGGATTTTTTGTTGAAAATTTTGGTTTTTGGTCATAATAGTAGGTGGAGCACGGTTAGAGGAATCAATGATGCATAGCCTATGAAATCATTTTGGACTTGGGTTGATTCTAGTTTAGGACTCACAACCTATGAAAATTTATACAAACCATGTGGTAAGCATACAGGGGGGGGGGTATTCCATGAGGCGGAACTATCTCACAGGGTTGGTGCATTATTTTCCAAACCATGAAGCCAAACCCTATGAGTTGCACAGAACGAAAAACTATGAAATTCCATTTTTTCTCTCTTTGTATTTTCTCCCCAATCTACCCATTTCTCCTTCCTTTTTTCATTAATCCCTTGGGGGTATTATCCTTGGTTCTTTAAACCTCATACTTCCACCCTTGGTTTAGATCTATAGATTTATTCAAGATTTATGGGTGATTTCTCAAGGAAATCTCCTCCTTATTCTCCCTCCTCCTTCTCCTTGCATTTTATCTTGTGTTTATCTTATCCTGTGGTCTCTTGGACCAGGGGTTAATATCTTATTTTGTTTTATTTTGGGTATTTCCTTTTTATGGGGATCCAATTGGTTGTTATTGTTTCTTGGAACCTTGGTAATGTTGTTCTGAGGGTTCTTGGTTGAAAATCTATAAGATTTATGTAGGTTCCCCTTTGCACATGCCTTTTTATTTTAGGACTCACTCGTTTAATGCTTTTTTCACCTTACTTGAATATGAAAAAGTGATTTTTGATACTTGGAATTATTTTTTTTGTGGAATGTAGTGATTCCTTCGTTTTTATGTGATAAATGGCATTTTTTTATTAATTTTTTCACACTAAGTGTTTGATAAGATTCTTGGTTGACTTTTTCATGTGATTTGTGGATTGTAAAGCATGGTTTGGATTTGTAAATGTTTTTGTGATGTGTTGATCGTGGGTTTGGGTTCCCCAAATGGATTTTAAAAGGTTTTAACATTGAAATGGTGTGTGTTTGGTTCTTGTAAAATTAAATGGAATGTGATGATGAAATGTTTCATGAATGTAACTTCAATAAAGATGGTATTTGTTTGAACATGTGGGGTAAGTATATAAATGGGGATTCATAAATGTTTGTGAAATGTATAATCATATGTTTTTTTAAGGTTTGATTTAATTCTTTTAAAAGTGATAGTTATGTGAAAATTAGATGAAGAATTTTTAGAAAATTTGTGAAAATGGGAAGGGTGTTTATCATGAAAACTCTCCTTGGATAATTCCCTAACCTTGTGTAAATTAAATGTATGGGATATCCCCATAATTGAACCTTATGATCCATTAATGTGAAATTATGGGAAGTCCTCATAGTGGAATCCTAATGACCCATTTTTTAGTGAGGACATGTCATATCCTCGGTGTGAACTCCTTTGAGATCTATTGATATTAAGGAATGTGATTAGTCCTACGGTTGACTCGAGTGATGCATTTTGTGTGAATTGTTATTATATATATGTGTTTTATTGGTTGATCATATATCATTGATTGTATCACACTATTTACATATTTACGTGGGAAGTTAGAATTTTTAGAGAATTTTCTGAGAACGAATACAACATTCATTAATATTATGTTTTGAGTAGTGTCCCAAACCAAGGGGTATATTTTTTTATTTCTATGGGATATTTCCACCTGGTTTATAGCATGTAAGGGATGAATGGAATTTGTGGGCATTATTTATATAATCAAGTGAGGAATTTTTTCTGGGATGAGTATATATGTATAAGTATGTTCCATATTATTCACACGATCTTAGGTTCACCCATGTCTACTGGAATTTATTTTTCTATAGAGAATGCTTGTGATTCACTGTAGGTCAGATTCTCTTGTGTTATATTTTTCCATTTCTCTTATTGTATTATTTTTGTGCTAACCTTATGATCATTTTGTATCTATGCTAAGAATGGTAAAATGTATTCATCTGTTTATGGAAAAGAGTTTTTGGGAATGTTTTACACTGTTTAATTATTATAAATTGTATGTGACCTTTTCCTTTTAAAATTTATATAGTTTATCCATGGAAAAGAATGTGTTTTTAAATGTTAAAAAGGGAAATGGACCATATTTGGAATAAAAGTGAAACATTTCTGAAAAAGATTACTTTTTTAATATTTTATTACAAACATGAAGTTGATTTTTCTTTTATTTTAATGGAATTGCATTAGGGATAGAATTGTTCGAACATGCCTAATGAGTTTTGATATTAAAAAATATAGTTCTTTATAGTTTTTAGCTTTTTGTGTAGGCGTCTACCTGGTTTTGATCATCACGGGTGATGGATGGTTTTTTATCTGATAGTTACCCTCTGGGATATATGAATATATTATGGCTATCAGGTCCAGTTGTGTTTTATTGTTCAGATGTTATATTTTTAGCTTTGTTTGACTGATGTTCATTTTAGATTAATTTATATATATTTAAGATGATCTGTTTATCTTTATTCTATTTCATTTATTCATTAATATTTTTAAAAATCATTCACGAGGATTCTATGTTGATGTCTGATACTAATTTCTAGCTAGTGAGGATTAGGAACACCCTTCATGACTTGCCACTGACCAGTTCAGGTGAATGGTTCGGTGTTGACCAGTATTGGTTCATGAAAAAATGGAATCAGAGAATGATAGTCCATTATAGGATTATTCCTCATTGAATCGTATGTTATTTTTGGATATCAGAGTATGTGGAGTAGGACTATCGGAACCTTGGGTATAAGTATGAGGTACTTTCTAGCCGACATATTATATACTAACCCTTGGGTTTCCATGGGATGTGAGGTTCCATTTTATTTCTGTAATTATTGTGCCTTTTTGTGTTTGGGAAATGAAAATGGAGTTGGAAAAATGGTCTCTATCAGCTCACATGGCCTGAAAAGTGAAGTGTATCTAGGCGAATTGTCCTAGAAGACTCGTCATGAAAATAGTGTGATTGGCCTATGGCTTCCAACCATAAGGCCAAGTCACCCATCAACACTAGTTTCACCTTGAATGTTATGTTGTTTCTTTTGTAATATATATAGTTGTTTTTAAATATGCTATTTTGAAATTGATAAAAGCTGTGTTTTAAGTGGTAAATGATTAGTTTTGGGATGTCAGAAGCTGAGTTTATAGATTAATATTTGAATAAATATTTAAAAAAAATAATTTTTTATAAAATTAAATTGTGGTAAAATAGGGATAGTTAATAATTCTTTTATTTTTATAATAAAAAATATGATGTTTATTTAAATTTTTTATTTTGGAAATAAAAATTGACTTTTGAAATGTTGTAGTTCTTGGAAAATGTTTTGGGGGAAATTTCTATAAATTTTTTGAACAGTCAGCGGTATATTGAATTGGTTTTGTAAATTTTGAAATTATAATCATATTGAATGTTTGAAAACAAAGGTGGAATGTTTGTTTTGGTAAATTGGAAGGTTTTTTCGACCTTTTCATTTTCATGGGTACTTACATGCTTGATATGTGTGGAAAAGAGGGAGGATTAATGCTTGGAGTGGCATAAGTTTATGTTTTCCCAAGGTGAAATGGGAATGATCATTGTGAGGCTTGTAGAATAAAATTGGTGATTATGAAAATCAACCATTTTTTATTTCTTTTTAAATTTTTTTAAGAGGCAAAATTTGATGTTTTGTTATCTAATTGTTGTGTGGATCGTTTTCTCTGTGTTTTGGGTATATGTTTTATATGGTTTCGGTTCTTAATAAGACTTGTTGGTGAGTTGGTTTTTATTGAGATATTTGTTTTCTTGTTGTTTATATTTTTCCACCAAAAATATTTGAGGGATATTTTTGGAGGACCTATGGGTGATTCCCCATTAATAGGATTTCCGGATGATCAAACTAAATATTTCATTCTTGAGTTTTAAAAGAAAAATATACCTCTCTTATACACTCATGGAGATCCTCTCGAAGTGAATGTTTGGATGTGGAAAAGTGAAAGGATCGCTAGCCTCCTTGATTTTTCGTGATTTGTTAAAGGTTATGTTTTTTACATTCAATCTTGAAAGGATAACTTTGAAGTTTTAGAATTTGGTCTCTCAAAATAATCCTCAGGGAGATATTACTTGAGAGTTCTTCAAGTAATCCTTCATATGTAATAATTTCTCTAAGATAGCGACGGTGATAAAGGGGAAGTATATGTGTTTTTTCACCAAGGTGATGGATCAGTGTTGGATTACTTCCATCATTTTGTGGATCATTTTCCTTATACTCTAGAGTGGAACATAGATGACTACTTCAAGGCTCTGCATTTTGAATATGAACATCGTCTAGATGTGTTTTTGACGGTTTCATAGTTTTATATTACCACTTTTTCTAAAGTGAAAATGAAATATACTCATGTTGAAGATGTACTAGTAGGAGATATTGAGGCAGATATTCTTCCATCGTCTATTAGAAGCGACGAAGGGAATTCCAGTAAGAATAATGGGAAGATGTTATGGGCTATTGGTGCTGGTTATGTAATTAAAAGACATGTTGATTTTTCTTTATCTTCCGCCAACCATATGATCATTGTGTTTCATTAGTGTGATTTGAGGAAACCTAGGTCACTTGAAATTGTTTTTGAAAGGTTTTTTTCCAATAAGTGACATGGATCTAGTTCATAGAAGTATAGTGCTATTAGATCTCGGTTTAAATTCCCTTTTTATTGTAGTATTTTTTTGTTACATTAGTTCTTACTTATTTTGATGTGTTTCATTCTCTTAAATTTGCAAAAGTGAATGTTTTTTATTTCCCTGTAAAATTTTATTCAATGGGATTTAGTTTTTAAATTATAACTTTTGAATTACAAATGAGGATCTTCAGCTCCTGACTATGAGGCATTAGATTCTTCAAACATTAGGCCTCCAACCAATGGACCTAAAATGAAGCTGGAATGTAGTTATAAATCTAAGGGGGTGTGAGGGAACTTGTTCTAATTTTGGTCTTTAGTGTGGGAATGGAGTATGTTTAAGGTTACATATTGCTAATCATGTTGTTTCCTATGTTGTGGGGATTTACTGATCGGTGTGGGGGAGTTTTTAAGATGAATCATGTTGGGTTTCCTACTTTTTTTCCTTAATAATGGGGAGACATAACATTGGTCTCATTGTGTTTTCTTCTAGTTTGAACAATTTTAGTTTATTTCTTATTGTGGGGAGTCTGTTCGGACCTCCTGGGTTGATAATTTGATGTGGTTCCTATGTTTCCATAGTAATGATTGGTTTATTTTGAAGTTATCTAATTTCATGTTACTCTACATTGGGGGAATTTTGGTTTTTTAGAACACAAACCCATCGGTTTTCTATGTGGTTGGGTTTTGTGGGATGTAGATTGAGTTTCATGACGTTTTGTGAGAAGTTAGTCAGGATTGTTGGGATTTTTTAGGCAAAAGGCATGAGTTCTGGGTGGTGGTTAAGATATTCATGGATTAGTAGATTGGATCTGGTCTTTATATAAATCCTTATACTTTTATAGATCAGCTAGAAAAGGTTGCAGCCTTCTGGTGGAAAAGGCATTATGGTGGAAATAATTGTCACACCTAAGATTTTTTCTCCCATTGTCCCGGTTCATTTTTGGATCTCGATTACTCAATTGACTTGTGGGTGTGATGTGAATAACATTTTAGGTGATAGTTTGTCTGTATATGTCCCAATGGTAATTAATTATCTTCATATATGAGTTTTAGTTCAAAATTTTGGTTTTTGGTCATAACAATAGGTGGCTCATGGTTTGCACATGGTTTAAGAAAACCATGAAGCCTAGCCTAGGAAACCATGAAGGCAATGGGGTGCTTCAGTTTGATGGTTAACGGTCTACACATAGACAAGAAAATCTTTCAATAATCATGAATGGAGGTTTTTTCTGGAGGTATGACTCTCTCTCATTGTTGGCGCACGATTTACCAAACTGTTCAACCAAACTGTGCGAGCTGCCCCGAACACAAAAATTGTGAAATTCCAATTTTTTCACTCTTGAGATTTGTATTGAAAATCCACCATATTTTACCTCATTTCGGAACATACATCACTAGGGATGATCTCCTTCAGCACTTTAAGCCTCCTCCTTCCCCCCTTGGTGTGGATATATTGATTTATTCCAGAGTTAATGGTGATTTCTAAAGGTAATCACCTCTATTGTTCCCCATATTTCATATCGTTCCATTTCACCTTGAGTTTCCCTTCAATTATTGTCACTTGGACCTAGGGTTCATTTATTTCCATTGTTTATGTTGGGTATTTTTTAGTGTTCCTCTTGGGTTCTCTTAGCACATGGAACCCTGGAAATGTTATTTCAGGTGTTTGTTATTGATGCGCTATATGATTGAGGTAGGTTCCCCTTTTCACTTGCCCTTTTAATTTGAAAATAATTTGTTTTTTTCTTTTTAAACCTTCATTGAATAATAAATAGTGGTGTTTGATCCTTGGAATTCTTATTTGGTGTGAAAATTAGTGATTCCTTCCTTATTAATTGATAAATGGCATTATTTTATTAAATGTTTCACACCAAGTGTTTGAAAAGTTTCCAGATTGGATTTTATAGGTGATTTGTGGATTCTAAATATTTGATTGGATTTTTAGATGTTTATTGACATCTTGATGGTGGGTTTCTATTCCTCAAATGGATTTATAAAAGGTTTGTACTTGGAAATGGTGTGTGTTTGGTTGTTTAAAAATGAAATGTGATGTGAGGATGATATGTGGAGTGATTAGAACTTTGATGAAAATGGTATTGGTTTGAAAATGTGTTGAAATTACATATATGGTGTTTTATAAATATTTTTTAAATAGAAAATGATATTTATTAACATTTTTGGAAAGGTGGATTTAGTTATCTTAAAAGTGACGGTTATGTGAAACTTTCTTGAGGTATATTTGGAAATTATATAAAAATAGTGAATGTGTTTATCATAATAACTATCCTTGGATAAATATCTTGATTCATTTATAAAAAATGTTTGGGATTTCTTCTCTTTGGAATCCTCATGAACAATTTTTCTAGATGGGTGGGACTTCTTCAGGATGGACTACTCATGACCTGTTTACTTAGTGTGTAAATGGGAGATCCTTGATGTGAATCTGTAGAGATCTATTGATTTCAAGTAAAGATAATAGTCATCAAAGTGACTTTGGTGATTCATGTTGTGTGAATTATTATTATATATGTTCAGGTGGTTGGATACTCGGTTGGTATTGGTTGTCTCATCCTATTTACATCTTGACACGTGAACCTAAAATATTGAGATAATTTTCTGAGAATGATTTATGCATTAGGTAGAATTATGCTATGAATAGTGGCCCATAATAGGGGGATATGTTTTTTTATTATTTTTTGGTGATAATTCCCCTTAGTCTGTACAATGTATGGGATGGTCATGTTCATGATAGAGTTATTGATATCATCAAGTCAGGTAATTTTTTTTCAGGATGAGTCAACATGTATAAATATGTTCTAGATTCTTCATGACCTCGTATGTTCACCCATGTATGTTGTATAGTGACCCATACTTTACATACATTGATATTAATTAAAAATTGAATTTTATTCATTACAACAAATAGTATATTCTTGAGAGGACTGTTTAGTTATTGTGTCTTTATAAATAAGGAAACACAAACATCTGGTTTATAAAACATCTATGTTGCCTCCTGCTTATTACATCATAACAAGACTCCCTTTTGGAATATAATACTTAATAACCTTATTCATGACCTGGGTAAAAGAAACATATGAAAGGTATATCTCAAATTCTTAGTAAGGGTAAAAATAGATAATATCAGTCATATCACCATCATAAAACTTAAGAACAATACATTTGGAGGTCTTATCTTGCATATAAATGATCATGATATCGTGTCATGGGATAGAAGTTCCTAAGAATTAATTGGTATTATAATAAAAGGAAAAACAAAATACATGATGTTTTTTGGCATACACATAAGCGTAGAAAATCATTTCATACTAGTCAAGGATTATTTCCAAGACCATCATAGCAGAAAAATCCCATTACTGAACCAGGGTTGCATTCCATTACAACCCTGTATTACTAATCGAGATTCATTTTTCATTAATTTCATGTTTATATCATGATATATTAATCTTTACCCAATTAACTTTAGGGTTATATAGGTCCTAACAATCCCATAAATAAATCATTCTTCTGTGTGGCACAAAAAACATAAATCATAGTATAACCCATAGAATAAAATGGGTTTCTTTAATATTCTTCCACTATAATACATATAAAACAAATAGAGTTAATAAATATAATTAAACCATAAACACAATTAAAATCATAATGATAATAGGAATAAATAACACAACCCTCTTTTAATAATTTCATCTTAGATGGAGAATAATTTTAATAAAACACTTGAAATTAATTCTTGAAAATAATATCCATTATTCTTCAAAAATGTTTTCTTTTCTCAATATTTCATGCAATTTTAAAAGAAAAAAATTTCATTGAAAATAAACTTGAAATATTTTAAAGTAAAAAATATATAAATAATGCGTTATGAAAGCGTAAAAATATATTCATTCTGTATAAGTGAAAAAACATTCTTCACGTACTCTTGTCTGAAAAGTCAAAAAGTATCGCGTATGGAAAACGAAAGAAAGATTCCATCCATATTATTTAATAAAAGTTCACCAATGGGTAAAATTGATGTTAAAATATAGTATTAGAATATAAACAATATTATATATTTAGGAAACATGTACGTGGATGATAAATATACCCTAGTAAATACTTACGAATAAACATTCTCAGATAATAATGATATTGAAAAACTATCACATACAATAGGTTCGATATCATTAGTATGTATTCGGAACTCTTTTATAATGATTTATATAATTTAATTGACTTATTACATAATAATAATAATTTTTATGATTTATTATATGATTATATTATCATTCTTTTGTTAGTAACATTTCATTATCACTTATTATTTGGATATTAACTGCTTTATGTTCTTATGAATGTTTTGTCAGATAAGTTCATGTTTCACATCATAGGATATAGTTATATCATTCCGAGAATGATATTATTAAAATATATATCATACTTATTCATTCCATTACTATATATAATAGTGGTTTAATGAATATCATGTAGAATGAATCACATCACATCTTGGAGACTGTAGGTCGTACGTACGCACGAGCGACGATATCATTCACTTAATGGTTAAATGATATGGAATTGGATGATATATTAATTATAAATAATAATAATCATGTTATAATCATTATTTAAATCCATTATATTCATCATTATACCCATCTAAATAACGTATTCTTGAATAAAAAATTATACCATTGTGTGGGGACGGTAAGTCATATGTACACATGTATAGTGATATTATTATTTGTGGGATGGATAGAAGGAGGTATAAGGTTATCCCATAATTTTAGGAACATATCAAAATTTAAAATATATTTTATTTAGTACTTTGTTATTGAAACACCATAATATGAAGAAGTATAATAAGAAAATAATTTTGAAAGAGGTGACAAAACAAATACCTCTTTTCTGAGCATCTCTTTTTAATTTACACAAATGGCCTCCATAAGATGGATTTCATCCCAAATTGTGGCCTCTAGGAGGGATTTAGAGATGTTAGGATAGAAAATGGGTACTTTTTGACAATGAAAATTGGATTTAGAGGTGTGACTAAAAGATAAGGAGTGATTCCCTTTTATAATAGAGGGGAGGGGCACCTTTGGAAATAACTAAACTTTTAAATTAATATAAGATATTTTTTAAATTGAAATTCCTCCAAAGCGGATTATTTATAAGATAATATGATTTTGGTACTAAAATTTCTTGGACAATAAAATTTAGGAAATATTTTCATTTTATTTTAACCTTATCATATCGATTTATCCTTATTTAGTGTAGTAAGTTTTAATTGTGGTAACTATATTTTAATATTTAGTGGTTATAAATATTAACTTATATCTTTTTAATTTTTAATCAATGATTTTTTATGAAATTTTGGACCTTATAATCATCACTTTGTAATTATTAATGATTTTTATGATTTTTAAATAATTTAATAAAATGTTATTTTTATAAAATATCAATAGTGTCAATTTTGACACTATTCAATTTTTTTATTTTAAATAAAATCCACAATAGAAAATAGTTAAAAAAACATATAATATATTCAAAACATGTCACAATATCCTATAAAATTAATTGATAATCCTAATTGATTCAAATTATATTTCTTTAATTGTTTTTAATATAATTTATTTGTTATTTCTATTAATAAAATAATTTCTACGTCATCATTTTGTCATACTTAAGTGTATTTATATAATTTTTAAAAATTCTAAATAAATTTCTATAATGTAGGTAATTTTTTTTCTTTTAAAATAAAATATATTGTAAATATTATCTCTTGGTTATCCATATATTAAAATTAATATATTTATATAAATTGATATTTTGATATTTTGTCACATTCATTAGTTTTTATTATATTCATGCCATATTCCTAGGGATGTGGCCATTAAGTCACTCCATTTTAAAAAATATATGATAAGGGTTGAATTTAGTCATCCAATAGGTTTGAATAGGTGTTAAGGTAATTTTATAATATTATTTTTACCTTTAATTACATGATTTAACTTCAACTGTGGTAATAAGAATAATTACTGAAGTTACTATTCATAATGCCCAAAACTAATGTAGCATATTAAAATAATTTGGGTAAACTGATTAAAATTATATATTCCATTTTTTAAAATTCAAAACAATGAAGTTGTATTAATTAATTTAAAATCTATTCTGCTGTCAAAATGAGAGAACTGGTTTTTTAAAAGTTAAACACTATAAAATATTGAAATATTTTTATGTACGTATTCAATGTGAAATTAATTATAATGAAATAAATTGTAATTAATGTTAAAAATATATTCTATTTAAAATTTAAAATCATTTAATAAAATAATTTAACCATATAAATTATCTCGGTGAAAAAAGTTCTATTCACTTAAAATTTAGTGTATTTTTTCTATTCATCAACACTTGAATGTTATAAAAAATATCAAAGAATCAACCAAAGTACGTTTTTATATTACTCTTTAAAATAAAATTTTTATGTTTTTATATTAAAATTATTATTGTGTCAGAATACAAATTTAAAAGGGGTTCACCATTTAAAGTCGAAAGATTTCCCTTTTAATACAAATGAAGGTTTTTATGCTACAAATTGGATTTATTCAAACCATATGATTAAAATATTCATTGGATGAATATAAAAAATATTTTAGTAGTTATATAACATATATATCTCATTAATTTCGTCATAAAAAGTAATTCACTAAAAAATAAAAATGTCAGATTTAATTTTTTTTATAAATATTTGATTGCCAATTATTTCACAATGCATTTTCATTAGTTAGTTATAATTATTTTTGTAAACCTAAAATCTAGGTTATAAGAGTAATTTTTTTACCAAGGGAATCTATCAGTTCATTTAAACTCACAGTTTCATGCAATACAAGCTACTAAAAAATAAAAATTAAGTAAAGAAAACTTTTTATAAAAACATACAGGTGTTATATTCTATCCTCCCTAAACTGAATTTCACCAACAAAATTATTAACATGGAAAAAAATATATGAGGATACCTATCCCTGATAATATTTTCAAGTTCCCATGTAACTTCTTCAAATTGGTGTTTTAACCCTAAAACATTAACTAAGCGGGCGGTCGAGTTTCACTGATCTTTTTCCCTACGATCCAAAATAATTATTGATTATTACTCATAAGAAAGATCTTATGGGAGTGGTATAACCTTTTATTTTAGTACATGTGAAGGTTCAGGTATGTAATTTCTAGTGATAGATACATATAACACATTATAAACTTTATAGGCATTCAGTTGAAGCACTAATCAGTGATCTACCTTCCCAATAACATCAAGGATTTCAAAATGACTGATATACCTATGGATCAGCATGCCCTTCCTTCAAAATCACATTACTCTCTTACAGGGAGATATTCGTAGAAACACATTATCAACCACTTCAAAATATAGAAAATTTATTTGGTTTTCATCATAACGTTTTATCCAAACTGATCTTCTCTTATATGTTGTTGAATATATCTAACCTTTTCTGTCATTTAAGAAACGATATTAGGTCCTAATAGAATTCATTCCCCAACTTCATCCTAGAAAGGTAGAGTTATAAACATCCTTCCATAAATGGATTCATAATGATCCATCTAAATACTAAAGTGAAAGCTGTTTTTTCAAGAAAATTCCACCAATGGTAGGTGTTGATCCCAAATACCTTTGAAATCTATAGAGAAAGCTCTCAAGATGTCTTCCAATGTTTGAATTTTCCTATCAGACTGACTGTCTGTCTGAGGATGATAAGTATGGTTGAAACTTAACTATGTATCCAAAGCATGCTTAAGACTTCACCAGAACATTGATGTAAACATCGGATCCTGATTAGATATAATGTAAAGTGTTGAACCAAGAAATATTTCAACTTCCTTTACGTATATACTAGAAAGACTATAAAGAGTCAATTCCACTCTAATAGTAATGATGTATTTAACTTCGTAAGGTGACCAACTATAATAATGATAGAATTATTGAAATTGTATGTTTTGGAAATTTTCATGATACTGTCTATAGTGATGTTTTCCCATTTCCAATATGTTATGGGTAATGGTTGTAACATCCCCTTATACATATGTCTCTCGGCCTTAACTTGCTGAGAAACCAAACATCGTGAGACATATTCAGCAACAACTATTTTCATTCCATCCAAACAGAAGTACTCTTTCAGTTCACTATACATATTTGTGCTTATATGGAGAATTGAGAATGAAGAAATATGATCCAAATCTGATAGATCCTTCATCAAATTTGGTATGGGAGGAATACAAACCTAGTTTCTGTATCTTATTATATCATCACTATCAAGGTTGAATTCAAGAACGTTTCTCACCTTCTTTTGTATCTCTTCATCTTTCCTATATGCATCTATAATCATCGCCTGTATTGATGGTTTAACTTTCATTTTAGAAAGATATGATTTCCCCCTTCCATTAAAATTTTAATATCCATCCTATTCAAATCCATAAATATTGGTTCTTTTCTGATCCTCATCATGTATAGGCTAGCATGGTCGTTCCATTTCAAAGAATCTTTCACTTTTTTGTGTGACGACCTGGATCCGGATACCACGTAATGGGTTCCCCGAGCCTGGTGGGCCACATGGACTCAAGCACATCTTCCCGAATTCCAGAGCCTGCTAACTAGTAGTGAGGGCCTAGGGTGTGTCTGTGGGAAGGCTATTCCCTCATTAGTAGAGTGTAGTATAATGGATGGAATGTCAAGGAGTAGTAAACAGCAGAAGAAATATAATTTTTGTAAACAAACTGAAGAAGATAACTAATGCAATAGATAAAGAATAATAATAATAACCATATCATTTGGAACAATGATGATGTAATGTCATGTCACTAGAAAACTAGAAAACATAGATACAAGATAGAAGGCAAAACATGTTCCAAAAAGTAAAAGAAAAAAAGGATACTCTAAGCATCCCGAGATCCTACTCAGTCATCTACTATCACGTTCCATCCTATCAGCACACAATCAAGTGTTGGAAGTTGTATGATTCCCTTTTTTAATACCTAAAACCATGTAATCTACTCCGGGTACCATAATGTTCCCAGAGAGGGTGTGAGATAAATCTCAGTGGGCCACCAACAATGGTGTCTATAACATCCAACCCATGAAATGGAATGTAGCTGTGTGTAGGAATGCATATATATAATGTAATGCAAGCAGTACGGTATAACTAAATACCCAAATCCCATCTTCATCCCTCGCCTGGTCTCAAAACATATACCTAGTTCATTAATTATGTAATTACAATTTAATGTTAATAGGTAATGTGAGACATAGCCATAAAGAACATCACCTCATGATAATATAAGTAATGAAGTCCCAAGATGTATCAAGGTAACCTAAAAAAGATTTCCATTGATGGGGTTCCAGGGTAATAACCAAGGTAACATAAATCTCACAGAAAACCAACTCAGTAGTATCTGAGTCTTGCAAACGGGTATGAGTATAATCCAAGGTGGGCAATCGAAGGCATTCCACAACAAGATTCCTACTATGTCCAAGGTGATCGAACAAGGAAAAAGAGGGATAATCAAGGATAGGTACATATGGTATTTCACCATATAACCTACTATCCAATGTTGGATCCAAGGATTGAATCCAAGCTATCTTGTAATAATGAAAAGGACCCTACAGTAGTATACTAGGCATCTGAGAAATAGACAAGAACTGTAGTGTAGCTAGGTATCAACCTATGCAAGAAACATCCTTGAATCGGATTGCAGTTCCCAAGACCCATGGTATTATGTTCCCAGAATACAAGGAGATCTAAATTCAATCCATTCCTATTTGATATTTTAATCATGTAATAATTAATTTGGTTCAATTATTCTCTTCCATTAGTGTGGATATGTCAATTAGAGTTGAAACAATTATTTATCATTTCAATCCTTGTATTTCATTAGTGTGGATAGTCCAGGTAGTGTTGAAACCATTTAATCAAGTCTTAATTAACCATTAAGTAATATTCAATTATTGAGGATCACTCTGTTCCTTTCCATGAACATAGCAAAGGGTGATACGTACATTTAACCCTAATTTAACTAATTTTTATGGCCAAGATATATACATAGTATACTTTCCATTTCACATTTCACATTTAAAAAATCATTTCGAAGCACTTACCTTAGGCGAGTCAAGTGGTGAGCATACATGGTACACAACATCATGCAATTCTCATTAATCAAAATCCATTTCTTATAAGAGGTCTCACAATTAGTAAGGTCATGAAAATTCAAACCCGAAAAGTGGCTCAAATGTGTCAAAAAACTAAAAACCCAATTATGGGTTAACCTTCGACATGAGGTGGATTTAGTTGTGGGTTTAACCACTAGAAACTAATCACATATTTGGAAGAAGAATAAATATATGATTTTAACAAGTCTAACCATGGAATGTAAATTTAAGAAATTGTTTCCAATTAAACTGATGGTCCCCACATGAACATTTCAAAAAATGACAAACTTTAGGTATAAGATATATAACACCCACCTTATGGTTTTATGAACCTTCCCCTCTGGTATCGGCCCTGGATTTCCCTAGATCAGAGTAGATATAAGAAATGGTGAAAAAATGGTGACATGAAGATATCTAGGTCGAGAGTGAAAGAGAGGAATAATGGATAAAGAGGACTCAATTAATTACTGTTGTGCATCCAACGTGAAAAACATAAGCTCGATCAGATGTGGGATGATGGAGATCTGTTGATTCCAAGTCTAGATCTTCAAAAGTCCCCAAATGGAGAAAGAAATTGGTCAATCCTGCATAAAATCATATTAAGGAAGAAGGGGTGAATTTATTAGATCATTCAGGGAAAAACTGTAAATTTATCTATAAAATTAACCCATGCATGGTTTGTTGCACTGTTTTTTATGCTGGGAGAAAAATGTGCAGGACGGGTCTAGTCACATGGTTAGGTCCACACTGTTTGTCAAACTATGTGAAACCCATGCATGGATACCTAGGAAAAGTGGCACTCCCACAGTTAGGCCGCATAGTCATGTGTTAACTGTGTGAGGTGGATCTGTCCAGAAAAACACCATCTGCATGGTTTACTCTAAAACATGCGCAAAGTCTATTTTCTCCACAATGATCGGTTCCATAAAATGAACAAGCCCCAGAAACCCTCCAAACCTTTAATAACCCATTTGGAATCCACATTAGGTCCAAATTAAATATTTAGACAAAACAATTAAAGGATCCATACATGAGGGATAAATTGGGTTCTTACAGTCTTCCCCACTTAAAAGAACTCCTCCCCCCTGAGTTCTTCTAACAAGGGTAAAGAAACACAATATGAGAACAACTCTGGAAACTGAGAATGTAAATCAGCATCCCTCTCCAAAGTCTAATCCTATGCTCGGTTTTGCTACCATAGCACTTGTACGAGAGGGGCAGACTTGCCTCAAAGAGCCTTCATGTTTCAGTCAATGATGCATACTGGATACTCCTCAAAGGTAGCTTCAACATCTAATTCAACTTAATCAGGATGAAAGGTATGATACATTTCATCATGATATTGGAGAATCTATGAGACA
The DNA here is from genome assembly GCA_963277665.1 of Viscum album. NCBI lineage: Eukaryota > Viridiplantae > Streptophyta > Magnoliopsida > Santalales > Viscaceae > Viscum > Viscum album. The sequence goes on along the minus strand of OY728134.1, from coordinate 126,679,829 downwards.
TGAAATATGTCATGCATGGAATGGTACCTCTAAAGGTAACAGCCACTGATAGGCAACTGACTCATCTCTTTCTATAATTTCAAATGGCCCGACAAAATGAGGTGGTAGCTTTCCCTACTTCCTTAACCATATATTCCCTATCCTGGGTGATACTCATAGAAAAACATGATCCCCAATCTCAATATTAAGTGGTCATCGATGATGATTGGCATAAGATTCTTGTCTAGACTGAGTAGTAGTCATACGATTTCTGATCAATTCAACCTATTCTAAAGTCTCCTGAACATGACGAGGACCTAGTATGGCTGCCTCACCAACCTCTATCTAGCACAATGGTGATTGGAATGGCCTACCATACATGTCCTGAAATGGTTCCATATGGATCTTCAACTGAAAATAAAATGTTATTCAAAGAAAACTCAATGAGGAGGATATTATTCTCCCAAGAACTAATGAAATCAAGGAAAAGTGCTCGTAGAGTATCCTCTAGAACATGTATTATCCAGTCCAATTTTCTACCAGTATGAGGGTGAAATGTTTTACATATAATCACCTGAGTCCCCATAGCATTCAGAAAACCCTACCATAACTGTAAAGTGAAACGATCATCCCTATCTGAAATGATAGTATGTAGAACCCCATGTAGTCATATGATCTCACAAAAATACAATCTTTATAATTTCTCAACAGATAAAGTCACCCATATATAAATGAAGTCGGATTAATTTTTTAGATGGTCAATGACTACTCAGATAACATCACCACCCATCGAAAATCTATGTAAGACGACAACGAAGTCCATAGAAATAGCTTACCATTTCCATTTTGGGACTGGAAGTGGTTGTATCAAGCCTGCAGGTATCTGGTGTTCCACCTTCACCTATTGGAAGGTGGAACAACTAGTGATAAAGCCTACAATCTGAGGTTTCATTCAAGGCCACCAATACTGGCATCATATATCTCAATAAATCTTTGAGATGCCTGGATGAACTACCCAGTAAGAGGCGTGGGACTCTTCCATCATCTCTTCCCTCATATATTTCCAAAACCAGATATATCCACATAGACGCAGAACATCATCTCTGTACATGGACAAATCCTGAGGTGGGTTATCTACTGATATACTCTCACGTAGAACCAAACCATTAGGATCTAAAAACTCCCTCTCTCCCCTTTCTCAAAGAGGGAAGAGGTAACTATTAAGGCTGAGAGGTAATACTGCTCGTGAGTGTCATGAAAATCAAGGTGATGTTCAGAAAAAAGGGACATTTAATTCCATTCATCACTGACTTCATGTACAACTAGCATTTGAGTTTCCCAACTTAGTGCATCAGCAACCACAATGCCCATTACAAACGTATTGGAAAACTCAAAATCAAAGGATTGTAGATATTGGACCCATATCCTCTATTTGAGGTTCAAGTCACAGAGAGAAAATATATAATTGAATAATTTTTATCTTTATACACAAAAAATAGCTCACTCAACAGATAATGTCTCCATAAACGTAAGGCATGGACAACTACTACTAGCCCAATGTCGTGTGTCAGGTACGTTCTCTCTTGAGTCATTAACTGTCGAGACCTATATGCAACGATTTCTTCTTCCTACATCAACACTTCTCATAGGACAATTCCTAATGCATCACATAAGATGATATACCATTTAACTGGTTCTGGAGGAATTAAAATATGTGTCGAGACAACCCTCTCTTCTAGGTCCTGAATGACATTCTCACATACTTCTGACCACAAGAACTTAAAAACATTCTTTGTAAGTCCAGTAAGAGTTGACAAAATATGTGATAAGTATTGTATGAAACTATTATAATACCCATCCAGTCCCAAGAAGCTTCGTATATTAAACATGTTCTTGGGATTATCCTAGGAAACTATAGCACTAGCCTTTTTAGGGTCAACTGACACTCCTGATTCTGAAATAATGTGGCCTATGAAGAGGACGATGTCAATCCATAAGTCACACATATCATGCTTGGAATAAATTTGATTCTCTCTTAATGTACATAGAATGATCTCAAGATGTTTTTCATGGTCATTACAATTACTAGAATACACAAATATTTCATCCACAAAGACCATGAAAAATGATTTCAAATAGGGGTGAATAACCCTATTCATCAAAGCAATTAAAATGGTGGGTGCATTCATTGGACCGGATGTCATCACAAGATACACATACAGACCATACCTACTAAAGAAAGATGTACAAGGTATGTCTAATGGTATGAATCACACATGATGATAACCCGATCTCAGGTCGATCTTAGAGAACACATTTGCTCCTCAGAGCTGGTCAAAGAGATAATAAATTCAAGGAATTGGATACTAGTTCTTGACCAAATGCTGGTTCAACCTTCAATAATACATGAATAGACAAAGAGTTCCATCTACCTTAATAAAAAAATCATGGGTGAACCCCAAGAGGATATACTAGGATGTATAAATCATTTGACCTCAAGGTCCTCTATCTATTACTTGAGCTCATGAATGTCAGTAGGTTCAATCTTGTACAGAGGAATGGACACATGAGTTTCTCCTCGAATAAGCTCAATTATAAACTCTACCTCCCTATTAGGAGGTAATCCATAAAATTCATCAGGGAAAACTTCCTTGAAATGATCAACTATTGGAGGGAAATCAATTTGAAGAAAACCATGATCCCAAATTAAAATATTTTCAATTTTGGCGATCACCTCACCTAGACCATTATGCTTCGGTCCAAATCTCCTAGCCTGAACATCCCACTCACTATTGAAAAGATAACTACAACCATCTGGAGATGTAAAAGAAACCATGTAGTGATATAAGTCTACAAAGGCGTGATAGTGGACTAACCAGTCTATCTGAAAAATGACATCGAATCCTGACATCTTGAGAACAAAGAGATTCCACAAGAAAGCGTAATTTAATACCTCTAGGAGATAGTCTCTGCACTGGTATATGCCCTCCATTTATATTCCTAATGGTGTATCGAGGATCATTGAACCATAGTGATCTTGTATCTCTAGCCTGATACATTCCACAACAGATACAAAATTGAAAGAGCTTGAAGCACCTATATCAAAAAAAGAAGTGACAATAGTAGAGGCTAATAGAATAATGCCTTTTACATTAGATGGTATTGTAGCCTAGTCCATAGTTATCAGATTTATAGCATGCAACTGACCTGATCCAAAACCTTGCACAACAGATGGACTACCATAATCATGACTACTCTGCTAGCACGACTAGTGATCAAAGGTCGAACTACCATGGCCATGACCACCTCCTCAGCCATACCTTACAGTGCAATTACAACTCCCCACCTAACAAGACACAAAATAACTCTCTCCTAAACGTAGAGCAGATGCTTGTTCTTTTCCACTAGAAGCTGGTGAAAAGGTCCTGTAGAAATGCAGAATATGACACATACGGCTGCAATCCCGACACTCTATAGGGACCTATTCCACTAGAAGCTGGTGGAAGGTTTCATTCCCCCAAAAGAACTACTGGCCTTACATGACATTGTTCCATTAAACTCTGTACTTTTTTTATCCCTATGGTTGAGCTAAATGATAAGGGAATGATAAAATATTATAGAAAATGTTGAAAGGTAAAAGACATTGACCTGAGTTTGGATGACTTACGAAATCCCACCCTCCAAATGTCTAGCATGGGAAAGCTCCTCCCTAGCTAGAAGCAATGAAATATCTATGAATTAGTGAAATATACTGATGGTTCATAATTTACATAGAACCCTTCTTAATATGCATGGACTCTCTGGCTATTTCATCCATTAGTGCCTAAGGAATGAACTGATCATAGAAGGTGGTCTTGAAGTCAACCCATAACATTCCCAGATGATGACCAGCCTGGGTAACTGCATCCCAACAATTCTTGGACAAATACCAAAGAATGTTTATAGAAATATTGACTCTATATGATGGAGGTGTTCACAAAATCTCAAAGATAGACAACATTCCCTCTATCATAGACTTCTCAGCTTGAGAAATAGAATCCTATGAAAAAGTAGGAGGATTATGCTCCTGGAACTTGTGGGTCAGATAAGCCATTATAGGTGAAACCCATGGAGCACCTTACATGGATTGCATCAGAAATAATAAATTATCACTTTCTTGAGAATTAGTGCTTAGATCAGGTACCTTGGGTGGTTCCTCAAGGGGCACTCCTGGATGTGAAATTTGTGACTCAGGGCCCAACATGTCTGGAGTATGGTTGTCACCACCCTCCTAGCGAACAAAACGAGGACATCATGGTGGAATTGTTCTACAAATTCCAATCACACACCTTATAAAAATCATAGAATCATAGGTAGCATTAGTAATGGAGCTAAAGGTAGGAAAACTCACTACCCAAGGCATACTTTCTAAACTACCCACTTAGACGACCATGTGTCAGTAAGTTCTCAAGTATAATTTTCATTTTATTTTCAGTTATTTTATAGGTTCACTACATTAACTTTCATAAACATGAAAATTTATGATAAGGATGTGAAACCAATTCATTTTTGTTTTTAGGATTCAATTTATAAGGTACAACCATTTCTGATGAATCAGTTCCCAGACACCTATCACCAGAAAAGACACCCATTTCATTATAGCATAATGGTTCGACTCAGTAAATGACTCATCCCAACCCCTGAGGGCCCATACACCTCATGAATTGAGATAGGAAATCACTCAATTGAATCCAATCTAATACATGTACAAGAAACTATCACAACAGTATTCAACAATCACAAGAATATCAAGCAATGAAAAGTAGTGAAATGCACCTATATGGCATTGAAATATGCATGACATGGGAATTCTAGGTGCTTATAATGATGCATGTTACAATTCTCCTTTCCCTTATGACATCATTACAAGGATGAAAGGAATTGTAAAATAGATTAATAATCAACGACAACACACAACATGTGTGTCACCCAATAGTGAAATATTATCAATTTTAATAGGAAGCTTGGTTTTTACCCCGATCATGGGTCTGTGACACACAATAACGGCTTATGACAAAGTCCCAAACGTTTTTATTATCTAATTTATTATCTCGAAATAGTAAATCATGAAAATAAATCAAATCTGATACCACTTTGTGAAGACCTAGACTCAGATGCCACTTAATGGGTGCCCAGAGCCTGGTGGCCCATATGGCCTCAATCACATTTTACAGAATTCCAAATCATGCCGATAAGTAGTGAGGGCCTAGGGTGTGTCTGTGGGAAGACCATGCCCTCATTAGTAGAATGCATCATAGAGGAAGTAATGTAAATGAATAGAAAACAGTAGAAGCGATATAAATACAGTAAAAAATAGTGGATAAAAACTGATGGAATAGATAAACAAGAATAATAATAACTGTATCAACTAGAACATTGATTATGTAATGTCATGTCACTAGAAAACTGGGAAACATGGTTTCAAGAAAGTAGGCATAACATGTTCCACCAAGTAAAAGAAAATAAAGGGTACTCTAAGAATCCTGAGATCTTACTTAGTCATCTTCAATCAAGCTCTATCCTAACAGCACGCAATCAAGTGTTGGAAGTTGTATGCTTCCCTTTGTCAATACATACAACAATGTAATCTACTCTGAGTACCAAATAGTGGCTAGAGAGGGTGTGAGATAAATCTCAGTGGGCCACCACCAACAATGTCTATAACATATAGCCCGAGAAATGGAATGTAGTAGTGTGCAGAGAAACATATAAATAAAGTAAAGAAAGAAGTGAAATATAACTAAATACCCAAGTACCTAATTCATCCCTCACATGGTTTTAAAACATGTAACCAGTTAATTAATTAAGTAATTAACATTTATTTTTAATAGGTCACATGAGGCATAGCTAGCACTGACATTAGCTCGTGATTGTATAAGAAGTGAAGGTCCCAAGATGAAACAAGGCAACTTGAAAATGATATCCAATGAGGGAGTTCCTAGGTAATGTAAATCTCATGGAACCCTTACTAAATAGTATATAAGTCTATCTAAGGGGTAATAGTGTAATCCAAGGAGGGTAATCTAGGAAAATCTACAATAATACTTCAACCGAGTCTTAGGTGATCGGCCATGGTAAAATTGGGATAAGCTGGGATAGGGCCCTATGGTCATTCACCATGGAACCAATTATTCAATGTTGGATCTAAGGAGTGTATCTGAGGTATCTTTTAATAACGAAAAGGATCGTATGATAATATACTAGGCATGTGACGAATATACAATAAAAAGATTCTCGGTGGGTATTAACCTAAGAAAACTACATCCTTGATTTAAAATGGGGTTCCTGAGACCCAAGGTATTCTCCTCTTAGAATCCAAGGTGAGATCAATTCATTCTATTCCTATTTGATATTGTAATCATTTAATAATTAATTTGGTTCATTAATTTCCTTCCATTAGTGTGTATAGGTCAGGTAGAGTTGAAACCACTATTTATTGGTCTATGCCTTGACTTTCATTAGTGTAGATAGGCCATGTAGCGTTGAAATTTTTTAATAAAGTATTAATTAACCATTAATGCATATTCAATTATAGAGGTTCACTCGGTTACCTTCCATTAACTTGTAAATGGGTGCTACAGACATGTATCCTTAATAAAATCATTTTTTAAGGCAAAGATATATACTTAGTATACTTTCCATTTCACATTTCAAATTTAATAAATCATTTGGAAGAACTTACCGTAGGATGGTCAAATGGTATGAATACATGGTACATTCCATCATGAAATTATCATTAATAATATTACATTATTCTAAGAAGGCACACCTTTAGGAAGGTCAATCAAAGGCACACCCGAACGATGGATCAAATCTGTGAAAACACTAAAAACCCATTTATGTAATAACCTTCGACAAGAGGCAGATTTAGTTGCAGGTGTAACCCCTAAAAACTCATAACTTATTTTTAAAGATCATAACCATACTATTTTAACAAGTATAACCATGTCATGTAAATTTAAGAAATAGTTTCCAACAAATCCGTTGGGCCCCACAGAAACATTCCTAAAATGATGAACCTTAGGGATTAGTTATAGACCACACACCTTAGGGTTGTACGATCCTTCTTCTCTGGTATCAGCCCTTGATTTACCTTAGATCATAGTATATCTATGAAAAGGTGAAAATTGATCACACAGTGATATCAAGGTAGATAGTGAAAGAGAAGAAGAACAAATAATGAGAACTCGAGTTCTTACCATTGCACATCCAACGTGAAGAACAGAAGCTCTATCAGATATCAGACGAATGATATCTCTTGATTCCAAGTTAAGATCCTCAAAAATCCACAAATTGAAAGTGAAATAGGCCAATAAATCATAAACATTGATTATTGAAGAAGGGATGACTTAATTAGATCATTAAGGGAAAAACTGGAAATTTATCCAAAAAATTAACATGAGCATGATTTGTCTGCACAGATTGTCAATCCTTGTGCAAACCACATGGGACGGCTCTGCCAGAATGCTTTGGTCCGCATGGTTTTTCAAACCATGCGTAAACCAGACACAAATACCTAGAAAAAATGGGCACTCCTACAGTTAAGCCACATGTCCATGTGCCAACTGTGTGAGGTGGTTCTGTACGAAAAAACACCATCCGCACTTTTTACTCTAAATCATGCTCATAGTCTATTTTCTCCAAAAAGATGGGGTTTGGGCTTCAAAAAACCCCATAATCCCTCAAAACCTTTAAAAATTCATTAATAATACAAATTAGGTACACAGTAATGATTTAGAGAAACAAAATAAAGGATACATACCTTAGTGAAGAACCGAGTTCTTACAGTTTTCTTTCCCTCGGTGGTAATGTAATGAGCAATCGTAATATTTAATTAACTCCAAAAATCTTCTTTGGTGAATATTAATATTATTTTGTGTGAAAATATAATTTAATACTATATGATCAGTATAAATATCACACCTTTCACCATAATGATAATTCCTTCGTATCTTTGTTGCAAAGATTACCGCAACTATCTCCAAATATTGAGTTGGGTAATTTTGCTTTTGGAATTTCAACTTCCACGAGTCAGACACTATCACCATATCATTTTTCATTAAAAAACATCACAACCCATTCTTGGATGGGTCATAGTAGATCGCTAACCTTTCTCCACTATGTGGCAGTGCAAGAACAGGTGCATTGGCTAACCTTTTTTTAGCTCTATGAAATTCACTTCACATTCCTTCATCCATATGAACAAAAATATTTTTCATGTCCACTTTGGTGAGTTTATTAGATTATCATGAAATCTATTTCACAAAATTTTCATAATATCTATCCTAACTAAGAAAACATAGGATCTTGGTTTCCATTTTTAGTCTCATCCAACTATCAAAAACTTCTGTTTTTGATCATTCCACAGATATCCCATCTCTTGGGAAAATGTGACACAAAAATAAAACATTCTAAAGCCAGAATTCACACATGGTAAATTTTTCATAAATCTTATCTTTTATTAGGCTCTTTAGTAAAATAACCATTTGGTCTTCATGTTCTTACTTACTTTTAGAATAGAAAATAATATCATCTATTAAGACTACCTCAAACTGATCAAGATTTCCTTTAGAGATTCTATTCATTTGATCCATGATAATAGTAGTGAAATTAGTAATACCAAAATGCATCATTTTAAATTCATAGTGTTCATACCATTTATGGAATTTCATCTTTGTTATATCCTTCTTTTTGATCCTTAATTGATGATATTATGAATCGAGATCAATCTTGCAAAAGAATTGAGCACCACCTAGTTTGTCGAATAAGTCATCCATGTGGGGAAGAGGATATTTGTTCCTGACATTGATCTTATTAAGTTCTCAATAATCATCATAGATTATCATTCATCCATCTTTCTTATTAAAAAATTGAATAAGTGACCCCCAAGGTTATGCCCTAGGGTGTATGAATCCCTTATCAATATTTTCATGGAGTTTCTTCATCAATTCCTGCAACTTAGTTGGGTCCATTCTGTAATGTGTTGTTGAAATTGGAATATCACCTGGTATGAGTTCTATTGAAAACTCAACTTCATGATTTGGTGGAATACCTTCAACTATTTAGGAAAGACATCATAAAACTGCCATAAAATGGGATTATTTTTAATCATGAGTTTATCCCTAACCATTTGAGATAAATAACCTTAATTTATAGAAATCAAAAACCAGAAGATCGAAGAAATTTATATAAGAATGTTATATTCATCCTTGATTTGATTGATGATCATTGATATATTAGGAATATGAAATTTGGATTTTATTCCTTGGGAATTGATATGAGATTCAAATAGAGAATGCCAATGCATGCCAAGAATCACATCAAATTCCATTATAGGAAGGATCAGAATATTTTAATGAAGTAGTTTCCCACAAACTTCAACTGAAGATGAATTATAAACTGTTAATGAAATTTTGCTCCATTTAGAGTCATCCCATCTAACTCAAGATATTGTTATTGAGGTAATACAGTGATACCATTATAAAATTATTTAGAAATAAAAGAGTGGGTGGATCCATAATCAAATAAAATATTTTCTACTTTAGAGTAGATGGTAATTGTACCTTTCACCACTTCGTTATCATACTCAACTTTTCCAATAGTGAATTCATGTGACTTTTCTTTGTCCATTTCCTTAATAGTTTTTTTACATCGATCATCATCAACAACACTAGGATTAGGTAATTGATTAGTATAATAACCCATTTCCATGCACTATTAGCATTGAAGTGTATGAGGAGAATTTTTTGTAGCCTTTTCTTTGTTCACATCATTAGAATTTTTTTCACATAACTTAGGCATTTAACCACATGATGTCCCTATTTTTCACACATAAAAAATTTACTAGTCCTTTTATGAAAATTTACTCCATGTTTCTTTCCACACATTGAGCATAAGGGAAAACACATCTTCTTTTATGTTTGGTATTTATATTTTCCTTCGAATTCAAGGTTTCTCTTTTTATCTAATACATATGAATGATGGGTTACTCCAATCTTTATCTCAACCATGATATCATATCGAACTATTTCCTCATAGCAGTTAAAGTCCCTTATGGCTAATTCACTTTGGAGACTTGGTTGTATGCCACTAAAGAATCAAACAATTTTACTCTTAGGTTGGATAATAATTCTAGAAGCTTTCCTTGCATGTCTTGTAAAATTTTCTTTATAGGTACCAATAGATTCATCATAATTTTTCTTAAGTTCAAAGAACTCATTCTCCATATTTTCTCAAAGAATGCTAGAAATGTTCTTATTAAAAAATAAGTTCTTAAACTCATCCAATTCCATAGACTCAAATTCATCTCTTTGACTCATATTCATGATAATATTCAAAAGTTGATCAGCTTCACCTTGCAAACTATATAATTCTAAGATGAAGTTATCATGTTTAGAACATAGTACAACTAAAAATATATTTTTAGTGGTAATGATCTATTTTTCATGCACTAATAGATTTGAAGACCCATTGAATGAAGGAGGATATTGCCTCATGAAGGACTCAAAAGAATGTTGAACCCTGTTTTTCTCTTTTAGAAGTCCTAGATGATTCATAGAATGAGAAAGTGATGTGAGAATGGATACAATATTCCTTATTAATCCTCTCATAACATTTGGTTGCTCAGGGGATAAATCATTTAATTTCTTGTCACATTGAGCATTAATGCAGTTCCTTTAGGTTCCAGCCATTGACTAAAACCAAGAAGCATAGTGTGAGCATCACGAATCATAACAAGAAAACCACGTAATAAAGAATAAAAATCTAATTCAAGAGAATTTAGTTTTTATCCTAGGATATTCATGGTTATTTATAAAATAATAGGATTGTATCCTATACTTATACATATCATTAGGGTTCTTACTAAGTCTTTCTCATCCAGGTTTCCAAAGGATAACTATACCTTTCCACTGACACCAACTATAGAGACCCAGACTTTAAATACATTGATATTAAGTATAAATTTAACTATATTCATTAAAAATATTATAATAAATCATTTAAAATACTGTTTATGTATAGTTTCTTTACAAACATGGAATCATAAACAACTAGATTATAAAACATCTACATTATCGCCCGCTTATTTCTTCATAACTAGACTTATTTTTTACTTATCAAGCTTAATACCCTTCTTCATGATTGGGGGGAAATAAAAATAAGAAAGGGTGATCTAAAATGTTCAGTAAGGGTAAACAAGGGAGAATATTAGTCATACCACAATCATAAGACATAGGAACATAACATTTGGAGGTCCTATCATGCATTTGAAAGATCATGATATCATGTCAGGGGATATAATTTCATGAGAATTAATGGACATAATACCAAAAGTAAATACATAAAAAAATAATTTTTTTGGTATACATATAAGCATATAAAATCATTTCATATTATTCAAGTCTCATTTGCAATACCATTATAGTGGAAGAAGTCAATTACTGAACCGGGTTTACTTGTAGTTGCATACTTGTATTAATGAACTAGATTTAATTTTCGTTCTAGTCTCGTTTAACTCATGAGATATAAATATTTACCCAATTAATTTGAGGTATATATAGGTCCCAACCATCTCATAATTAAATCATTCTTATTTGGTCAACAAAACAACCATAACATAACCCACATAATAAAATGAGTTTTCTAAACATCCTCACATCATAATCTATATAAATCAAATGGAGTTCATAAATAGAATTCCGTCATATGAATAAATCAAATCATAGTGATAATACGGATTGAAAAAATTACCCTAAAAAAAGAATGTCATCTTAAATAGAAACTATTTTTGATAAAAAACTTGAAATTAATTCTTAAGTAAAATATCCATTCTTCTTCCAAAATGTTATCTTTTTTCACAATGCCATGCAATTTTAAAAGAAAAGATCTCAATTGAAAATAAACTTGAAATATTGTAAAGGAAACTATATGAAAAAAGGAATTATGAAAGCATTAAAAAATTTTCAAGCTGTACTAGTTAAAAAAATAATTATTCTCATGCTATTTCCAGAAATGTCAAAAAGTACCTCGTAGGGAAAATGAAAGAAATATTCATTCCATACCATTTAATAAAAATTCAATAATTAGTGAAATTGACTTTAAAAAGTAGTATAATAATATAAATAATGTTATATATTTAGGATACAAGGATTTGGATGATAAATATACCCCAGTAAATACATACGAATAAACAATCTCAGATAATAACGAGATTATAAAATAATCCCTTACCCTTGGTCTGATATCATTCATGTGTTTCCCGAACTCTTATATAGTTATTTAAATAATTTAATTGAATTATTCCAAAATAATAATCATTTTTTGATATGATATATGATAATATTATCATCTATTTGTTAGTAACATTTCATGGTCACTTGTTATTCGGATATTAACTGATTTATATTCTTATGCATGTTTTTATCGAATAAGTTAATGTTATAGTTAATAGGTTATATTTATATCATTTAAATAATTATATTAGTATAATATATATGATATTTATTCATTCCATTCATTTATATTATTATGTTTTAATTAATATCATGTATAATGACTGAGATTGCATCGTGGAGACGGTAGGTGGTACATATGCACGAACGTTGATTTCATTCACTTAATTGTTAAATGATATAGAATTGCATGGTATATTAATTATAAATAATAATTATAATGTTATATTAATTACTTAAATATATTATAATCATCATTATAACCATCTGAATAATGTATTGTTGAATAAAAAATTAGACAACATTGTGTAGATTGTATGTCGTAGGTACGCACACGTAGTGACATTATTATCCGTAGGATGTATAAAAGGATGTATAAGGTTGTATCATAATTATAATAACATATAAAAATGTAGAATAATGTATATTTTTTATTTTTTATGGAAACATCATAATAATATGTTGTATAATAAGAAATGAATTTTGAAAGAGGGTATAAAACCGTTACCTCTTTTTTGAGTATCTTATTTTGATTTCCACAAAAGGCCTACGTATAATGGATTTCTACCCATAGTGTGGCATATAGGATGAATTTATAAAAGTTTGGAGAGGAAATATGCTGGAGTTTTCCAAGAAAAATGAATTTATATGTGTGATTAAAAGAGAAGGAAATGTTCCCTTTTTTAAGAGAGGGGAGGGGAACCATTGGAAATACCAAAACTATTACATTAGTATAAATTAATTTTTAAATTAAAATTTCCCAAAGTGGATAATTTAGAAAAAAATATTAGTTTTGGTCTAAATCCTATCATCCAATATAATTTAGACAAATTTTTATTTTATTTTATGCTTTATCATTTTGATTTATCCTTATTTAATTTATTTAATTTTAATTGTGGTAATAACATTCTAAATATTTAATGGCTATATATATTTACTTATATGGTTTTAATTGAATATGAAATGATATTTTATGAAATTTTAGACCTTATAATTATCACATTTTAATTTATAAATATTTAAATTATTTTTAAATAATTTAATAAAATGTTATTTTTATAAAATATCAATAGTGTCAATTTTGACACTATTCATTTATATGATTTTAATTAAAATTTACACCGAAGATAACTTAGAAAAAAATATTTACTATTATATAAACAAGTTAAAATAAAATATGAAATTCATTTATAACCTTAATTAATTGAAATTATATTTGTTTTAATATTTTTAAAATCATTTATTTGATATTTGTTTTCATAAAATAAATTTTATGTCACTAGTGTGTCATCTTTAATGGTTAAAAAATAATTTATAAAAATTATTATTAAATTACTATGATTTAGGTAATGTTATTATATTTCCAAATAATATTTATAGTTGAGATTATCTATTGATTATCTATGTATTAAAATTAATATACTTATATAAATTGAGATTGTGAAATTTTGTCACTATCATTTGTTTTTATTATATTCATGTCATATTCAAAGAAAAGTGGCCATTAAGTGATTAAATTTCAAAAAATATATAATAAGGGTTTCTTTTAGGCATCCAATTGAATTTTTACAGGTGTTAAAGTAATTTAATAATACTATTTTTATCCTTTAATTACCTGATTTAAATTCAACCATGGTAATAAAATAAATTACCAAAGTTACTATTCAAATTGCAAAAAAATAAAAGTAGTCTATCATAATAATTAATACCCACTGATTAAAAATATGGAGCCCATTTTTAAAAACAAAAGTCATATATGTTTTGTAATTAATTTAAAAATAATCCCGTTGTCAGAATGAAAGAATGAGTTTTTTTTAAGTTAAGACACTACAAAGGATTGAAATGTTTTTCCGTATGAATTCAATGTAAAATTAATTATAATGAAATACAATATATTAAATAATAAAATTATATTCTATTTATACTTTAAATCGTTTTAATATTATAATTTAACCAAAAAACTTATCTCTATGAAAAAAGGTTTTTTTCAGTTAAAATTTAGTGTATTTTTACTATTCATCAACACTTGAATGTTATCCGAAAATATCATAAATTCATCCAAAGTTTATTTTTATATCACTATTTTTAAAAAAAGTTTTTTTTATATAAAAATTATCATTTTGTCAAAATCATAATTTAAAATGGGTTCTCCATTCAATGGAAAAAGATTGCCCATTTAAAAAAATTAGGTTTTTATACAACAAATAGAGTTTATTCACACCCTATAATTAAAATATCCATTAGATAATATAAAAAATATTTTTTTAAGTATATAAAATATATATCTCATTAATGTAAATACCAATTTTAATTTACTAAAAAATATAAATATCTAATTTATATTTTTCATAAATAATCGATAGCCAATGAATTCACAATGCATTTTCATAAGTTACTAATAATTATTCCAGCTAACCTAACATATAGGATATAAAAATAATTTTATACTGAGATCATCTCACAGTTCATTTAATCTAATGATTGTGTGCAACACAAGCTACTGATGAATGAAAATTATTTAAATAACATTTTTCAAAAAAACATCTTGGTGTTACATATTATCTCTTATATGTCTATGGCGAATGATTTTGATGAATTGTTGGTTAGATTATATTGTATGATATTTTACCATTTCCTTTCTTGTATGACTGTTGTGCTAACATTTTGAGTAGTGTGTATTTATTCCAAGAATTATAAAATGTATTTTAGTGTTTATGTAAAATGGTTTTAGAAATGTTTTACACTCTTTATCTCTTATAAATGGAATGTTAAATTTTTCTTTTAAAATGAATACAGTTCCTCTATAGAAAAGTGTTCTATTTTAAATGGTAAAAAGTAAGTGGACCATGTATTTTTTAAAGTCGAATATTTTTGGAAAATTTTTATTTTATAGATTTTAATACAAAATTGAGGTTGATATTTATTTTATTTTAAATGAATTTCAATGGGAATATATTTCTTCATTCACATTGTAAGAACCCTAATTTTCTTTAAGAGGCTTGGTAGTACAACTTGAGGATGAGATGTTATAAGTTTGGGAGATTGTATGATCTCATCTTTTTCCAGGCATGAATCCTTTAAATTTCTTTGTCGAAGACCATGTGAATTTTATTCATGGATCGAATTAATTCAAACCCTAAATAATTACACCCCTGTAAGTTGTTCTCACAACATGAAGACATATTATGAAAGTATATTACACCCCATGTAATTTTTTTCCCCACGTCTTGACATGTCGCAAAAATGGATTACACCATATGTAATTAGATTACATAACATGTAAGATTACATCATGTATAATTTGATTAAAACATTTGTGATATTTATTAATTATTCTTTAAAAAAGGTTTTATGGGATTTCATTTGGAAAAAGGAAAATTTGTTACAAATTAGTACATGAAATTTAATGAGAATTAACATCGTGTAATTATCATGCATAGATTTTTAAAATAACACTTCCAACATTACATAACCCTTCTAACACCCCTTTTATCCACTACTAGGCTTCTACATATATATCCCTTCCACTACAGAGCCTCTACGTACCTCCTCCATAGACTAGAACTGCTTCACATACCTCTTCCATGGAAAAAACACCTCTGCACACCTTGGAAATGGAACATGACTCTTCTGAGAAACTACATCATGGAACAAAACTCCTCAATGAGACACCACCTTGGACCGAAGCTCCTCCATCCACCACTGCCATTGATCGAATACCCTCTACGCACCTTCTAGGTACTGGTGTTCATCTCATTTATATGTATCATTATATTCAACACCTCTTCTCAGATAAAATAATATGTTTATCCGTTATCCAATATAGATCTATATTTGTTAAAAATAGATATAGGGTTATTGGATTTAGAGAAATATTTAGGAGATCTAGTTTATTTATTCATGGATTTAGGTTTGGAATCTATACCATGCTCTTTGTTCCATTCTTGATAGGATCTACTTCAAATTGGCGACTTTGGTTGGCAAGCGTTCGCCACCATTTTTTATGTATGTTGTCAGAAATTTAAATCCTATAGTCTTATTTAAAAAAAAATTATATCCAATTGAATAAATTCTATTATACATTTAGAAATTATGTTATTAATTAAATTAGTTAATTTGGGGAACTATTTAACTAAAGTAAATTTGAAATTGGGATTTTTGGAATTTAGATCATGAATAATTAATTATTAAATTAATTATGAAAAAATTCATATTTTTTATCATAGTTAATTAAATGTTGAATTAATTAATCAGAATTGTTAGGACTTTGAAATTGTGAATTAAGATATTTAATTTTTAAAAAAATTGTGGCAAGAAAGAGATTTATGAAATTTAATAATTAATTAACGAAATAATCCTTACCATGTTGAAGTTGTTGAAGAGGGATAAATAATTATATAATTAATATTTGTATATTGTTATGATATTTGAATTGATTGAGTTGAACAATTAATTGATGAATTAAACGGGGTTATTGAATTGATTGATATAGAACAATTAATTGAAGAATTAATAAGGGATACTGAAATGTTTGAGATATAATTAAGTAATTGATAAATTGATTAATGAGTGGTTTCAATTATTGAATTCTTGAATTAAATAATGGGACTAATTATTTAAAGAATTAATTATTGTTAGTCAATATATTATTTAATTATTGAATTAAATAAAGGTATTAATTAGTTGATAGATTAATTAATGTGGGTGAATATATTATTTAATTTTTGAATTAAATAAAGGGATTAATTAATTGAAAAATTAATTAATGTGAGTAAAGATATTATTTAATTGTTGAATTAAACAAAGGGGGTCAATTAATTGATGAATTAATTAATTAGAGTAATATTATAATTTAATTGATGAATTCAAAAATGTGATTGATTGGATTACAAAATTAATGAATTAGTTAATGCAGGTGATTTGATTAATTAGTTGTGAATTAATTTATGGGAATGACATGAACAATAAATTGGTAAATTCATTGAAGGGCCTGAATTTGTTACTTAATAGTGGTATTAATTAATGGGAACAAGTTAGATTAAATAATTTTTTAATTAATTAATGGGGAATCATTAGGTTAATCCATATGAATGAGTTATATTAATTAATTGATAAATTAAATAATTAGGTATTTTTCTGATGTAATTAAATAACTTGGATTAATTAATTAGTGTATTAATTAATAGAGATTTTTTTGTTGAGGAAATTTAAAGACTTAGATTAATAAATTAATGTGGATTGTTGTGGAAGTGAAATTGATTGACATGGATTAATTAATTGATGGGTTAATTAATATTGATTTTTTGGATATTGAATAGATAGAATTAGATAATTAATTGTTACATTAATTACTGGATAATGATATTTTTTGGTCGAAATAATTAATTATAGAATTAATTATGATATATAGAGATATTTGAAATGATTAATTAATTGATGAATTAATTATTGTTATTGAGATTATAAAATCAATTAACTTTATTCATGTTATTAATTGATTGTTAAATTGATTAATGTTATTGATGTAATTAGTTAATTGTTGAGTTCACTAATTAATGTAATGTGATTAGTTAATTATTTTTTTAATTTAATGAAATAACTTGATTAGTTAATTAAAATATTAATTAATGAAATTTTTGTGATTAATTAGTTGTTGAATTAATTAAAGAGATTTACGTGATTAATTCATTGTTGAATTAATTAATAGATCAATGTGATTATGCTATTTTTATATTATGAATAATTAATTATTAAATTAATTAATGTTACATTTTTATAAGAAATGTTATAAGGGAGACTAGGAAGAGTCGAGGATTTGTTATGAACTCTGGCATGGGAGTAGCTACCCCATGTATGGTAGACAACCCAATTACCTTGGGTGGGATTGTTGTTATTGGTTATTGTTGTTATAGTTTAGTGATGTTTCACCTAGGGTGACACACT
Organism: Viscum album; assembly: GCA_963277665.1. Taxonomy (NCBI): domain Eukaryota; kingdom Viridiplantae; phylum Streptophyta; class Magnoliopsida; order Santalales; family Viscaceae; genus Viscum; species Viscum album. The sequence goes on along the minus strand of OY728134.1, from coordinate 126,661,416 downwards.
TGTTGTGTCATATGATTATTGTTGAGATTTTATGTATTTATAATTCTTTCCCTGAATGGATTGATATTTGAGTCTGCATACATGATTCTAGACACACAATATTATTTTCTGATGAGAATCATTGTCAGAATGCATGGAAAAATAGGTTTTGTGTATGTTTTTAATTTTGAACTTCTTCTTCTTGCTTGTAAAATTAAACTAAAAATAGCACCTGACATGAAATTGGAAAATACTATAAAATGATACAAGGTGAGAATAAATGGGTGTCTAAATGATAAAAAAATCTAATAATGATAATGTTTATACCCTTATTAACCAAGACCTATGTGTATAATGGTTAAGGGTAGAGATAGTTCCCTGGTTTTGACCATGTTATGGGAAAAGGGGGAAAGATTTGATATAGTTTTCTGTAAATCCTTCTTTTTAACTGTGTCAAGGTTGAGAATTGAATATATCCTATTTTGTTTGTTTGACCCTTGATGTGGGTAGTTTTGGTATTGAGATTACCCTAGTTTGGGATCTCGATTGTGAGTTGTGTGAAGGACTCTATGGTTTTGGATCAGGGTGGTGAGATGTTGGTGGGTAGGGATATTCTTCAGACATTCAATAGTTTAAGATGATTCTGTAGTGGTAGCTATCATTCGTGATGGAGGATTCTTTTTTGTGTTCATCGATGACTTATTAGTTTACTTTTAATTATGGATGATCGTTCCCCTACATTGACATCATCTTGGGTATGCTCGAAAACCCCAAGCATAACTCATAGCTATTTGAATGTGTTTTTGTTAGATATGGAGCCCCTTGGAGGTTTTTCTTTATGAATAGGTATATATATGGATCAGAATGATGTGAGGTAAACCATCAAAAGTTATAGATGAGGTTCACAGGGTAGATCATAGGTTGATGAATATTGTGGGCCATGGTTCGTTGTGGTTGAGTTTCATGAAAATTAGTTTTAAAAACGATTCAATGGTGGGGAGTTATATATTATTAGTAGATGTTGGAAAAAGAAAAATTAAAAATATACAATGAGGAAAAATTATGTTTCATGTTTAAATTTCTCTGATTAAGAATGGGTGGGACTTGGAGGTGGTTGATGTACGTCCTTTCTTGGATGTTCTTGATGGAAAGTCAAAGTGCCTATATTGGATGGTTTGTTGTTATTCATGGGAACAATGGGTTGGGAAATGATTCATATATATTGTTTAAGTTCAACTTGAGATCGATGCATCATTTGAGGAGCATCCAATATGTGTGTTGGATCATAGTGATAAGGTGTTACTGAAAAAGACCGTGTCGATATTTTGTGTATTATAGAGACATGGATGGGTTTAGGAGGAAACGTGGGAAAGAGGGAAAATTTATTGTCTTATTGGATTGTCCATCTATACTCATAATCTTATATATGAATGGGATTATAGCTCAAGGGTGATTTGTTATATGGTGAGGATATTTTAAGAAACCTTCTTTTCTTAGAGATGTTTGGTAGTACAGCTCAAGGAAGAGTTGTTATAAGGTGGTGGATGGTAAAATCCCATGTTTTTTCAGGTACGAATAATATTAATGTTTTGTGGAAGACCATGTAAATTTAAATCAATGGTCAAATGAATTAAAACCTTGAATAATTACACCCCCTGTAACAATTTTCACCACAAGAAGACATGTCACATAAGTTGATTGCACCCCCAATAATTGTCTTTCTCCATGTGTCGACATGTGACGAAGTTATATTACACATTTTGTAATTAGATTACACCACATGTAAGACTACACCATGTGTAAGTATACACCACATGTAATACTACACCACGTGTAATACTACACCACATGTATTAATACATCACGTGTAATACTACCCGACATGTAATTATATTACACCACGTGTAATATTTATTAATTGTTTTTGCAATGTATTGATAGTATTTCGTTTGGAAAAAGGGAAATCGGTAGTGAATTTTTACACAATATGAAATGAGAATTCAGGTAGTGTAATAATCACACAATGATTTTTAAAATAATGCCTCCATCATCGTGTAACCCTCCATGCACCGCTATTCTCTACTGAAAGTCTTTTTTGGACGTATCCTCTTAACTATAAAGCATCTGTGAACCCCATTGTTGGACCATAACTCCTCCACATACCCATTCCATGGACCATAAATCCTCCACATACCTCCTTATTAGACTAGAAATCCTTGCGCTCCTCTTCCTTGGGCCAAAACTCCTCAGCATACCACCACCTTAGACCAAACCTCCTCCACAAACCACCATATTTGATCGAATAGCCACTATGTACCTTCTGGGCATGGGTGTTCTTCTCAGTTAGATCTATATTTCTCTTCTGCTCGTCTTCCCGAATAAAAGATTTTTTTATCCACCGTCAGATCTAGATATATATTTTTTTGAATTAGGATCTAGGAATATGGGATTTAGATTTTTATTTAAGAGATCTTGTATCATTTACTCATGGATTTAGGTTTCATATATAGACTGTGTTCTTCATCGTATTCTTGATAAGATCTTCTTTTAATTAAGGATTCCCATTGGTGAGTTTTTTTCACTGTTCTTGAGGTGTGTGGTTTAAAATTCAAATCCCCCAGTCCTAATTAAAATTACATATATCTAATTATAGAAATTATATTTGATGTTGATCGATTTAATTCATGATTAAATTAATTATTATAGGAAATTAATTAATTAAAGGAAATGTGAAATTATGAAATTATGAATTTATATCATGAATAATTAATTATTTAATTAATTAGGAGAAAATTGAGATTATTGAAATTGGTTAATTAACTGTGGAATTAATTAATTGGAATTTTTAGGATCAATAAATTGTGAATCAGGACAATTAAATTTCGAATTAATTATGTTGAGATAATGATTCTAGAAATTTAATAATTAATTGACGAAGTAATTATTGTTTTGTTGTAGTTTTTGAATAGGTATAAATAATTATAGAATTAATTATTAGTGATTTTTATGATTATTAAATTGATCTAGTTTTCCAATTAATTAATGAATTGATTGGGTTTATTTAATTAATTAAGATGGAATAATTAATTGATGAATTAATTGGAGATATTTAATTGATTGAGTTGGAAATAATTGATAGATTAATTAATTAATGGGTGTTTATGATTATTTAATTATTTAATTAAATAAAGGGATTAATTAATTGACAATTTAATTAATGTGGGTAAAGAGGTTATTTAATTGTTGAATTAAATAAAGGGATTAAATAATTTACGGATTAATTAGGGTGTGTAAATAGATTATTTAATTACTAAATTTAAAAAATGGATTAACTCATTGACGATTAATTAATGTGATTAAAGAGAATTATTAATAATTGAATTACATAATAGGGATTAATTAATTGCTGAATTTTTAATGTGAGTAAAGTGATTATTTAATAGATGGATTAGATATTGGGATTGATGGGATTAATTAAATGATGAATTAATTAATGGCAGTAATGTGATTAAATAATTATGAATTAATTATCTGGACTGAAGTGGAAAATTAATTAATAAATTAATTAAAGGGATTGAATATGAAAATTAATAGTGGGAATAATTAATGAGAACAAGTTAGATTGATTAATTGGATAATTTTTTCCTAGGAAATTATTGTGTAATTACATTGAATCAGTTAAGTTAATTAGATTATAGATTAATTAATGAGGAATTGTTGTGATACAATTTAATGAGTTATATTAATTAATTTGTGAACTTGTTAATGGATATTATTATATTGGACAAATTGAATGGGTTATATTAATTTATTGGTGAATTAATTAATTAAGATTGTAGTGATGGTTCAATTGAATGAATTAGATTGATTAATTGGTGAATTAGTTAATATGTATTTTTTGGATGTTGAATTAATAGAATTAATTACATGAAAAATGAGATTTTTGGGTTTGAGAAAATTAATTGTATAATTAATTATGTGATATTAAGATAGTGTAAATGATTAATTAATTTTTGAATTAATTAATTTTATTGAGATTTTTGAATTAATTAATGTAATGATGTAATTAACTAATTTTTAAATTAATTAATATTATTTAAGTGATTATATAATTGTTGAGATAACTAATAAAAGTGATGTTATTACTAAATATTTGGATTAACTAAAGTAATTTACATGATTAATTATTTGTTAGGTTATTTAATGAAATGGTATAGATTAATTATTTTTTGAATTAACAAAAGAGATTTATGTGATTAATTAATTATTGAATTAATTAATGGGAAAATATGATTATGAAATTATTATCTTTTAATTAATTAATGGTTATGTTAATTAATATTACATTGTGATATGAAATGTGATTGGGGGTTAATGTTGATTAACCATGATTTTTTTAAAATATTAGAAATTGTGATATATATATATATATGGATATATATTGATGATTGAGAAATGTGGTGCTAGAAATGATGTTATACACCCATGATATATATGTATGATGGATAAAAATGGTATTATACAGGGACTGATATTCCAAACACTCACGGGGTGCGAGACATGATGTTCTGCATCCATGATATACAAATATATATAAATATATCTCTGTGTGTGTGTCTAATTGATAAATGGGGTTTGAGATAGGGATTGATGATCCCAATTTTCACAAGGTGTTAGACATAGAGTTATACACCCCACATACATGAAAATATTATTTTATGGGATAAGGACTGAGTCTCCAAATACCCATGGGGTGTGAGATAGGGAATGATGCTCCAAATACTCATGAGGGTGCAAGACATGATGTTTTAAATCTATTTATTGACATTTGACTATGGATCCAGTTTTCCAAATAATAATTGAATTAAATGGATAATGAAAGCCCATGAGATATAATGATTTTTAATTATATTTGAGAAATAGTTTAGACATCAACCTGGGACAAAGTATGTATTGAGATACAGGTGTCCATGGGTCCCTAGGGGTTTATGAGATTAAATAAATAACAATTTAATAAATGTGAACTGTTTAATTTTTTAATTATATTTTATTCTTTATAAAACTTCATACACTATTATGTATTTTATTTATTTTATACACCATCGGTGGTGGCCGATTGAGTTATGCTCATGTCCTATTCGGGCTTCCTAATCAATACCTAAATAGAAATTGTGTTCTATAGGTATGTTAAGGGGAATGGACCTATGGAAGATGGAAGAGTTGGGATGGATCGTGGATGAGGGAACCAAAAATGGTTTAGGAGCCTCATGGGAGTTTTTAGTGTATTTACATTTGGGTTGGAATTTTAATTTTGGAACTTACTTATCATGACTTATCTACTATTCAGTTTTGATTCTATATTTCTAGTTTTGGTCATCTTAAGATATTGGTTTTCTCTATGGTTATATATATATATATATTTATATATGGTTTTGATATTTTTTATTTATTTCTGTTGGTGTATTACTCTTATAAAATAGGGTATAGTCTCCCCATAAATGACTTACCAGATCCTTGCTACTAGTCGATAGCCTCTGGCATATGGGGAGGCATACCATAGGTCATGTGGCAGTCCGACTGATGGCACTAGTGTTTAGAATCCATGCTGGGACGTTACAAAATCCAACTAATTTTTAATACTCATGCATATATTTTATTCTTATTTTTAGCTTCTAGTGAAAGTTTCATCTTGGTAACTATCATTGTGGGTGAAGATTGGTTTTTGGTATCATAGAGTGACCATCGGGGTAACATGGAGACATTATGGTTGTCTGGTCCATTTTGGTTTTATTTTTCAATTGTATTAATTTTAGCTTCGTGTGAATTATGTTCAATTTGGATTCATTTATATTTATTTCAGATGCTCATTTTATCTTTCTAACATTTAATTTATTCATTTATATTTGATGAAAATTTACCTTGGTTTCTCTATTGTTTCCCAGCACTAATTGGTAGCCTATGGGGATCGCGAATGTCCATTGGGAATTTCCAATAATCAGATTAGGTGACTAGTTCGGGGTTGACGTTGGTTGGTTCATTACTAGTTTTCGGTAGAGAATTACCATATCCAAAATGTGGATAATATCAGTACTAATCATTTAATTAATGACATTGGGTTATTATTTTTATAAAAAAATTCATGAAAAATATATTGATCAAAAAAGATTAAAGTATATATTCAACAGGAATGAGTTTAATATATAAAAAATAAGCTGGTTAGATTTTATTAAATAATTTGACAGAAAAATACATTACTATTAATGGATGGTGGAGAATTATGCCACTACTTTCTGTCATAATATATCATTTTATCTTTCCTATGATTAATATCAAAAAAGAACTAATATTTTTTTGTTTAATAAGATAAAACATTAAATTTTATGGGAGGGGAGATACATTATCTTCTCAAATGGTAATTCAAACATATATCTATTTTATTATTAAAGAGGCATAATAAGAATATGTATAGTAGAAAACATTGGTGAAAATTATTCCAGAGTTTAGTCATGATTATGATAAAATAATAAACTTTGGGAAGAAGGTATATGTAATTCCCTTAACTTATTAAAGAATAAATTTCTATTAGATAGCATATATGGCGTGGAAAAACAAGAATATAACGTAATATTATACAATGATGATTAAAAATCTATTAAAATAATTGACTTATAGCTTGCAATTCATGCAATGCTGAGAAATCTTTTGTTACACACAACAATGACTTTCTTCGAGAGCTTGTGTTACCTGCATGACCGAGATTCTCCGAATGATAATATATTAATAAAATATTTTGATTTCATACAACAATACACAACCTAGATATTAAATTAAATTTTATGAATATTAGTAAATAAATTATCAAAAATATGGTTTAATTCATTAGTTACCTATAATTAGAATGAAAAATAAATACCAATTGAATATAAAAGGACGGTTTTTATAAAAAATAAATATTTTTATGCTGCCAAATAAAATTTGTCTTAATATATTAAATTAATTAATATTAGTGAATAATTTTAATAAAATATATATTACATATTCAATTTTTTTAAAATTCATCTAATTGATTTGATTGGATAAAGATAAGAACAAACCCAATTTTATGCATAAAAACTTAAATTTTTATGAATGCAGTTTTCCTATATTTTAATGGAGGACCTATTTTATAACTAAATAATGGAACCTTTATAAATTTTATTTTTTCAAAAAAAAACATATCTTTTTAAAGAGTTACATCAAAATAATATTAGGTTTAATATTTTTTATTTTTCAGTGATGTTTCATTTTTTGATAAATAGTGAAAAATAATGGATTTTATTTGTAATATGTGTTTTAATCTAAATTATTTATATTGATAAATTGTAATTTAAATTGAGTATAATGTATAATTAGTTAAATTATTCCAATAATAATACAATTTAGGTTATTGGAATCAATTCCACATTGAAATTGGATTTAAAATCATTCAATCTTTTGAACTTGTCACTTTAAAACCCCCACTTTTCAGTCTTGTCTATGAGATTAATATTAAATTAATTTATGCCACTTCTATGATTGTAAATTGGAAAAATGGATTAAATATTTGGAATATCCATAATTTATAATTCTTATTATGTTAAAATTATTTTTTGTCCAGAAATATTAGTGAAACTAATTAATATTAATTACAGTGATTATGGAAAAAATGTGTTTACTAAGTGGTTAAACATTAAACTTAAGTGAAAAAATAAACAAAAACAATTGTCCACAACCCATTGTATGGAAATATTTATACCAAATTCCCACTTTTAATGATTTTAATCATTATTTTAGTCACATTATCAAATAGATACCTCCCAATAGTGTTCAACCTTTTCTATTTACAAGAATTTCACTCCTCATTCACTATAAAAAGGCACTCACCCTCACACTTATTCAAACATATAAAGCCATTTGGAACATATAGAAACTGAAAAAATAATCTCCCAAAATCACTAATCTCATACTATAAGCCTCACATTCTGAATAAAAAAACAAGGATGTAATTCGTTATAAACAAAAAGGAGTTACCCGAAGAATAGTTAAGTTCTTAAACAAGAAATTTAGATTTATTTATTCCATAAACCCATTAATTTATTTTTATATCATTATTATATAATAACATAATTATACTAAATAAACATAGTATTTATTATTCTAATGGTATTACCTATACTTATACATACTTCCATTAAATGGGATACACAATCGTCGTCTCTGTGTATGTTGGACTACAGCCACGCGAGTCGATGTAATTCGTTATTAAATTACCAACATTAATGTAATGAAATAATGAAGGATTTATAGCTTATATATGGTATATATAATATTTCTATGTATTTATTATTTGGGAGTTTGTATATAAAACATACCATTATGCTTTCTATTTTATGGTAATATGATAACATCATTTGTTGACGTGTTGACTACTGCACCCTCAAAGTGATATGATTCATTCACTCCATACATCCAATGTATAAATGATTATTTTAAAAAAATAGTTTACGTATATGATAAAAATATTATACTTTAATTATATCATATATATATATCATTTACGTTTCATTCTTTTAAAACAAAAATAAAACGAAAACAGCATTCATGTGTACCTATGGCCTATTGTATCCATGAATGGGGTATTTCATTTCCTATAATCTAACCTTAAGTATTACTATATATAAATTTATAATTAATATATATGTTATTTTCATAATGTCTTACATCTTGGATATAATAAAATAATTATCTATGTAATAACATACAAAATAACAAGTCAAAACATACTCGAAAAAGAAACCATTTATTACACAAAATGATGAAAATAAGGAATGATCATTAATGGATGGGTAATAAGATATATTAAAATAATCATATATGATATCATGAATAGTAATAATGTTATTGTATAATTTAATAACATTCTTTAAACCATCATATCAGGAGTTAAAGAATGTTCAACTAAATGAGGCCTAGGTTAAGGGGATTTCTAGGCTAACTTTTATTTATACAGGACTTATGCCATATTCACCACTCATTTATTTATTATGTTGTATATACACCACATTAGAAATTAAATATAACTACTAATTCATTATTAATTGTATTTTAATTATAATTTAAATTATTTCATCTAAGGGGATTTGAACACATTGTTACCAAGTGGTAATGAAATTGCATAACTCAATTTCTTTTTATTGGGTTATATTACTTCCTAAATGTCGTTAGTATCATATGATTATATGTATAATGAGTTTGAATAACTAATGATGTAGATGTAATTATTTAATGTGTATTTATAGTTTATACAAATAATAAATTCATTAATTGATTCTCACTTCAACTTTATGTTCATTTAATGGTTCATTTTACAGTCTCATTATAATCGAGATTGTCTGTTATTGAATATAAAATAAATAAAATTATATAATTATTGTTTAACAAGCCATTTTAATTTCTTTACATATTGTTAATCATGATCTATTTCAATAAATAGTACTATTTTCCCACTATTTTGTAGATACTTTTTTTTAAAAACCCAAACCCATTTGTCTCTTTGTTTGGAGATCTGTTTTCTCACAAATCCATGTTTTTTAAAATGATTTAATTTTTTTAACCTTTTAAAAATGATTTATTAAATACATTTTTCATGACCCTTCCCCCGGGGCTCGTGCTATGACTACCCCGTGCTCGACTTCCGTAGGCCAGGGGCTGGCGACTAGAACCGGAAAGGCATATCCCTGTAATGGGAAGACATTGCCTTTAAACCTGTACCAACTCAAACACCGAGAACACAACAGGAAGCAACCACGAAGTAAACAAATGTAGTAAAAAGTGTACTAAAGGTAAAGGGGCTGGAATACAAGCCCAACTGGAAAGTAAAAGTATAACTGAAAGAGGAAACCGCTCCTAAAACATCCACTGAGGATACTCCCTGAAGGGTAGGTACAACTCACGATCAGTAGTCACTATGTCATGTCATGTAAAATGTTCCACCTCTAAGAACCGTCCAGTTCTGGCTCCCTCAGCCTCAATCAATGTGGTTTATCATCTTCAGAAGACACAGTAAGGTGCGGGCATAGCCCATGCAGGGGTGAGTGTAACAATACTCAGTAGGGACCCCGAGACCCCCAATGGTCTCCTAGAGTTCACAAAATGAAATACCACAAAGCAAGACAACAAACAGAAAACAAAAAGAATTCATCAAACTTACTTTGATATATTCCCATACGTATACCTAAGTTATCAAAAGATACTCATCTCATTCATGAGGAAACATAAGTCTCCAAATTTTAAGAATTTAGAAAAAGTGATCCAAGAGGGAAGAATACCACAAAGGTAACACCATGAAGGTAACACCATGAAGTTAAAAGTACCACAAAGGTAACACCATGAAGGTAAAAGTACCACAAAGGTAACCCCACGTTGGTAGTACCACAAAAGAAAAAGACTTAACTCACACCAAGTATATAACTCAAGTACAGAAGTACATATGATTAGTCGTAAATCTTGATCATCTTATTTTGTCGATAGGCTCTGCTAGTGACCCACACCGAATTGATAGATTCTGACCCACAAAGGATCACTAGGGGATGAACTATAAAGGATTGATAGATATTTACCCACATAGGATCACTAAAAGCTGAACCACACAGTATCGATAGATTCTGACCCACATAGGATCAATATATGTTGACCCATATAGGATCGATATTCTTTCTTCACGTTACATCCAGACACGAGATTCCCACACTAAGCACGCTTGATTTTGGGAGGATCATCTCCTCAAGAAATCGTTCATACCTCATCCACCATGACGTTCCACGAAGAATTATCCCAAAGTATCCCCATGTCACAAGGGTTCCAACCCGAAAGACAGTGCGTCAATCAGACACCCAGTCTGTGACTTATAAGCATTTTAGTACTGAGGGCCCGGTTGGATTCAAGTTCGATCCAACCCGGCCGTACCCCAACATTCTCCAAAAATAAATTGGAGTATACCAAAAGGACCTTCTCACTCCAAGGATCCCAACACCATATATAGTTCATCAATGGGGACCCGTAGGGAGTGGGTCTCAGCCCTCCATCACGGATCCCAAGGTGTGGCAGTGATAAGCGGCACGCGACGGCACACTGCTCGCCTCCTCACCCGGCTGGCCGGTGCCTGCCGCTGCTGTCCGCAACAGAAATATTCCATAGACCTCTCTCTGATGGTGGGATATTGCACGTCGCTCCGCCTCCCATGGCCAGTCTGAGTCGACTATTGCCTTCACCCACCGCGGCTAGAGCTGCGACCTTCTTCACCGGAAGCACGCGACGACACACCGCCATCTCCTCCGCAACCAGTCATTGTAGGCTATTGTCGTCACCTACCGTTCCAGGTTTTTTCCAACCCGAATAAATAATTCTTGTGAAGAACGTAGAAAATTCCATCAAAAGGAAGAAGGAATGGGCTTTATTCTTTTGGTCCAAACCCTCCACCTTATCTTGATAGCAAGAGGGTAGTATAGTAATACAACAACTGTTGACATGAAATAAATCCTACCTCCATATCATTGGAGATCATCCACATTTGATCAAGATTCAGTGTTCGTTGGATCATGATTTTGTGGCACTCACCACTACTCGCTGGAACTAGTTCTGTCCTCCATGTGGTTGACGGTGCAATGCATTACTTGAACATCGTCACTTGGTGAAGGCGTGACAATAATCATCCTTGAGATCCATATAAATAGGAGTGGGGGAGGGTGAGTAACTTCGTTAGGAATTTATGTGCTTCATTTAATGAATGAACCTCCCAAATTCGAATGGTAATGTTACAAGGATTTAGGATTCAAGCCAATTAAGGGATTGACATGTCATTAGTCCAACCACTTCAACTTTTCCATTGGAGGAAAAGAAATGAGAGAAATAAAATAACTTTTTTAATTTGTTATTCTTTTTACATTCCAAAATATATGTTTTTATCCTGACCTACTACGGTTGAATTGAAGTCTCCCTTATGAAAATCTTGGTGTTTCAGATTGAACAGTGCTCTCAGATTTTTATTTTGAGCACCAGTTCAAAAGTTAGGAAACGTTGCTCGCGCATTTATAGAATGTACATCAAAGAATGTTCAGAAATTCATTTTGACCACACCGAGCCTCAGAATCACGTGCCCTCAATTTTTGTAGACTCCTATTAATTCCATATAATTAAAAAATTACATGGAAAATTAAGGTCTTTACATTCTCCCCACCAAAGGGACTTTTGTCCCCAAAATCCTCAACATAGACTAAGGAAATAGATGGGGGTAATGAGACGAATATGAGCCTTCCACTCCCATGTGCTCTCCTGAAGGTTTTGGTACTACCAGCGAATATGCACAAAGGTATCAATCATCCACAAAGGACCCGCTCCTATCGATCCTCAATATTCACTAGAACCTCTGTAGACCTTACCCCATCATCAAAGTCCAGCTCTTCATGGTCGATGACATGAGCTGGGTCATGCACATATCTCCTCATCTAGGATATGTGGAAGATGTCATGCACCCTCTCCAACTATGGTGGTAGTGAAAAGTGGTATTCCACCTCTCCAACTCTCTGAAGTATCAGAAATGATCTGATAAACCTCGGTGGGAGTTTTCCGCCCTGGAAAAATCTCTACAAACCTCATCGCGGTGAGACCCATAGAAAGACAGACTATCCCTCCACGAACTCCAATGGTCTCTATATCCAATCAGTATAAGACTAATGTCTGCTCTGTATAGTCGTCATCTGTTCCAGGATGATCTGCAACTTCTCAGTGGTAGGTCATACTAATTCTAGTCCCATAAGTACTGACTCCCCTGGGTTTGTCCATCATAGAGGTGACCTGCATGGTCGACCGTACAAGGCCAAAAACGGTTCCATATCGATGGTGGAGTGATAGATGTTGTTTTACACGAACTCCACCATGGGTAAGTGATCATCCAATCTATGTCCAAAATCTAGGATGCGAGCACAAAGCATTTCCTCCAGTGTCTAAATGTTCCGATCAGTATGACCATCAGTCTTTGTAACAACCCAATGTTTCTTTAATGGAAAATCCCTCTTGATCCAGTTAAATGTCTCTTTATGAAAAATGTTGTTATAAGATTTCAACTTCTTTGGTTTTACGTTAAGAATTGTGACCGTTGTTAGTATATCCATTGAACAATGATCACATGATTAGTATAAATATAAGGCTTTAAAGAACCCAATTTTACTCAGACAAAGGAAGCGATGGCCTCATCCAGTAGAATTGCCCCATACAAAGCCCATTTGTCAGAGCTCGAAAAAGAGGTGGCATCCTTGGGCTTCTCCCTTGACCAAGCCCAAGCTGAGCTTCACCATGTGAAGCCCAAACGTGACCGTCTACGGGAAAAGTGGAAGTTGATTGAGATTACCACTCGACTGATGTTATCCGAGCCACCCCAAGAGTCTGTCACCATCGCACACTTTACCTTTAGGTCTTATGCAGCTATTTTAAGGGGTTATGTAACATATATGTAGTACTATGTTCATGTACATTATTTTTTTATATAATAATGAATATAATTTCTAGTCATTTTTTATACATTATAAATAGTTTTTAAAGTACAAATGGTGTTCTTAGTTATTATTTAATTAAAAATCTATTTTATTAAATTAAGGGATTTATGAATTAAATAATATTTTCATAAAATAATAATATTATTATTAAATTAATTTTTATTAAATATAAATGATCTTATAATTTTACGAATGCAATAATTTTTTTTATTAAGGTTTGAAAGCCATTTCTGTCAAAACCTGTGAATTTTCGATAAAAGTCGGTTTTTATTTTAAAAGTGCATATTAACATAATTATAAAAAAAATTAGATAAAATAAATGTCATTTCTGGAATCAGGACGTTGAAATTATCCAATGGTGAATTTTTCATAATTTTCCGAGACAGTCAAATTTTTGGGTAAAAATTAAATACCGTTTAAATATATAATGTGTTCTATGACATCATAATGACCCAATAGTGATGTAATAAAATACTATAATCTTTATGTTCGGCCAATATATGTTTTACAATTAAAATAATGTAATTTTGGGTTAGTTTGACTTAATTTTCAAAGCATTAAAGGACCCCTCAAGACATATTCAACACTTTGCCTTTTTAAATTAATTTCCTTGGGAGTGTGACCCACCTCCACAAAAGAAAACCTAATATTTTAAGAATTTCGGACTTTTTCCTTATAAAATAATATTTTCCTCTTCCCTTTTCCAAAAACTATGGGAAAAAACTATGGGATGGGTTGTGGCTTGGATTAATTTAATGTAAGGGGACCCAAACCTAAATAATAAAGAATTCTCTCACCTTCCTAATATAAACCCACCCAAGATCCCACTTCCTCCTCACTAAAATCCCTTGTAGTTCGTCCAAAATATTCCCTACTCTCTCTATAATCCTCCAAAGGTGACCCAATCTCTCTAGAAGCCTCTCACAAGCCTCTCTTTACCCTTTGGAAGCACACTTCCAAGTAAGGGTTTTTTCTTCCTTTCTCTTTTTTTGTCATTTTTCATTAAGTTGTATTGCCCATTTAATTTCAATTATGAATGTTGGGGTATGGTTTCACACCTCCCCCATACTGCCCTATTATTTTTTGAATGATGGGAGACCCCTTTCTCTCTCATTAAATGCCTCCCATGTACACCCGTTACTATGCCGAAATTCCCAAAGGAGCTTCTCTCTCTTCTTTTACATTTAAGCAATAATTTTATATCATGAATCTAAATTCCATTTAAATTTTTGGGACATGTATCTATATGAACTCTTTACTTTCCATTACATGTAAATATGATGAGGAGCCCCTTTCTCTCTCATCAACCTTTTTTATGAATTCTTATGTCACGACGTTACGCTGCCGAAATCGCACCGATTTTCTAAGCCAATGTCATTGTGTAGTGAATACCATGCCCATTTCTCCATAAAGGGTATTCACCTTTATTCATATTTACTTATTTATTTTAGAGTTTCATGTATGAA
This sequence comes from Viscum album, assembly GCA_963277665.1. Lineage (NCBI taxonomy): Eukaryota > Viridiplantae > Streptophyta > Magnoliopsida > Santalales > Viscaceae > Viscum > Viscum album. The sequence goes on along the minus strand of OY728134.1, from coordinate 126,646,403 downwards.
TTCCACATTCCTTTATCGTGGAATAAATGATTATGTTTTATGAATCCATGTTTTATGATCCATGTGGCACACTTATGCATGAAATGAAATGTTTATGAAGGGTGCGCCCTTATAGCACTCCAATGCTTTGGGTAAAGTGTAGTATCATGATACATCATGTGCAATGATTGTTGAATCATGCTAATTAAATTGCAATGTGGGTTTACTCGTGCTTCATGTGCAATGAGTATTTACTCATGCTTTATGTGCAATGAGCCTTGGCTCATGCTAATTCCATGTTAAGTGTTGTTTCCATAATTCCATGTTATGATTATCATGATTTATCAGGAATTAATGTTCATGTTTCTTTTATGATATATTGATATGCCTATTGTCAAAAATGTATTGTACTCCTCATGTTATTCCATGTGTACTCCTTTACTGGGCTTTATAGCTCACCCTTTTCTTATGCATGTCCTCAGGTTATCCCATGCAATGCTAAGTATGAGGGATGTAATGGTCATGTAAAGAAAGTTTTCAATAAAGATGTTTCATTCCATGTTTTAGGTTTTTATGTAATGATCCTAAGCCCCAAAGACACTAAACCTTTCAATCTTCTTTGTTGTATCAAGTGAATATTTATGTAATAAACCATGTTTAAGTTGTAATAAAAAGCAGGGTTTTCATAGTTGGTATCAGAGGATTTGTTTAGTTATTTTTGCGATTAGGAAACCCTTGTAAATCCTTTGTGATAAGACTAAGTATAATAAAAGAATCCCTAAGTTTTGGTTAGTACTGATTAAGTGGTTTATCAGACAAATATATCCTTTTCTGGATACGAGCAGGTAGAGGCAGCTCTGTCACAGATGTATCCTAGGGGTAAAACCCGAAAACACCACATTGAGCTAGACTCGAACGAGAACTGGTGCATGAAAATGGTCCTTGCTACACTCTTGGTTACGACACTCTCGGGGGATATGATTTGATAAATTCACAAGCTTATTATAAAACCTTATTAAGGGAATTAAAAAAATGCCCCTACGAATAGATGCTAGAAAGTAGATCATGAAAATCCAAGATTAAAGCCTATAGACTCATGAGATAAGGAATGAAAGTTTATTTATAAGTCATAAATATTTTTCTTTGGTTTACCCTTTATGTGTTACCACTAACTTTCCTTTTATTCCAGCCAATGGCCGGTAATAGGAGGACTCGGGCTAACAACTGTTGTGAAGATCAGTGTGATGACTGTACTAATGAGATGCCCAATTTAATGGGAGCAGGAATCGCAATCTTTGTCACACTTATCTCTCAGCTAACTCAAGTTTTGAATAGAAACACGGGTCAAGAGGAACGTCCAAACCCCCCTAAGAAGGAACAAGTCACTATCGAGAGCGTCATGAGGCAAAGGCCTCCTACTTTTAGTGGATCATTCGATCCCACGATCGCTGAACAATGGATCAACTCCATTGAAAAGATATTATCCATCCTCCAATGTTTTGAACAAGAGAAGGTTCTCCTGGCTGCTTATCATATGGAGGGTGAAGCTGATCAATGGTGGACGTTGATCAAAAATACGAAGCCTGAGGAGGAGATCGAGGCTTTGGAATGGAAGGAATTTCGGAAGATGTTTTTCGATAAATATTTTCCGTGCACCCTCCGGCTTAATATGGAAGGGGACTTCCTATCCCTCAAGAAAAAAGATGAAGAATCTATTGGAGCGTACGAGAACAACTTCATGAGGCTTGCATGATACGCTTCCGGTTTTGTCGTTACCCCTGAATGCACGGTTGACCGCTTCTTTGGTGGGCTGAATCCTAGCTTGCAGAAAGCATTAGCGATCTGTGACTTCGAGAGCTATGAGGAAATTGTCCGATGTGCCCTCAAGGTCGAAATGGAGATCGGGGAATCACAGGGGTATCATGGGGACAAGAAGCATAAGGTGGACTTCAATGCTGGTGGTCCGATGGATAAATCCAATGGTGCTAAGAAGATCCAGCACCCCACTTTCCAAAAGTGAGGAATGAAGCACCCTGGAAATTGCCTTAAAGGGACAAGAAAATGCTTCAGGTGTGGAAGAGAAGGGAACCTAGCTATTAACTATCGGTAAGAAAGACCCGCAGCTGCGACAGAGGAGAGGAACACTCTGTTCGAACCTCAATGTGTTGTTCAATTCTACAAATGCAAAGAACCAGGTCATTTTGAAAATCAGTGCCCTAATCCAATGGTTATCGGAGGCAACCAACAGCCTCCAAGACAGCAAGGAAGATCTTTTTCCATCACTTCTGCCGAAGTGAACCCCGACAACGAAGTGGTGACAGGTATGCTAGTTATTCATTCAAGAATAGCGAACCGTACTTTTTGATTCAGGTTCTACGCATTCTTTTATATCTCAAAAGTTTATTATAACAATCCCAACACCACCACAAATCATGGAAGTAAAGATGTCAGTGAGTAAGGAAAATTGGGCAATCATTGCATCCCATGAGTATAAGTCCTCCCCTATTATAATATGTGGATTAAATTTCCCGGCGAACCTCGTCATACACTCTCTGGTGGAATTTGATGCAATTCTTGGCATGGATTGGATTTCCTTATATAGATCCAATATACATTTTCGGGAGAGGGAAATCACACTCCATGTGGAGAATCGACCCCTGATTCTTTACAAGTTTCAGGAGGAAGATGAATCTTATTTAGCTCCATCATATCAAGCATGGATATTACTGCCTTATGAGCACGCATATATGGCTCAGATGATTGAGTCCAAGGAAGAAACCATCCTTGAATAAATGCCTATTGTGAGGGAATTCGTTGATGTGTTTCATGTGGAACTGCCTGGTCTTCCTCCAAGAAGAGATGTGGAGTTCTCAATTGAACTTATACCTGGGGTGCTACCAATATCCAAGACTCAATATAGAATGGCTGTTGTAGAGCTTGAAGAGCTGAAGAAACAACTACAGGAGAATCTGGATAAGGGGTTTATATGCCCAAGTGCTTCACCATGGGTTGCACCAGTCCTCTTCGTCAAGAAGAAGGATGGGTCAATGCGGCTTTGCATCGATTATCATGAATTTAAAAAAATCACGATAAAGAACAAGTATCCTCTCCCATGAATCGGTGACTTGTTTGATCAACTCCATGAAGCACAATACTTCTCCAAGGTGGACTTGCAGTTGGGATATTATCAAGTAAGGGTGAAGAAGGAATATGTTCCCAAGACTGCTTTTTGTACAAGATACGGGCACTATGAATTCATAGTAATGACTTTCGGACTCACCAATACTCCAGAAATCTTCATGGACTTGATGAATAGAATCTTTAGAGATTACCTTGACAAATTTGTGATAGTCTTTATATATGATATTCTAATATAATCCAAAACCAAGGAGGATCATGAGGAGCATTTAAAAACTGTAATAGAGACTTTGTACAAGGAGAAGCTTTATGAAAAGTACAGCAAGTGTGAGTTCTGGTTGAAGGAGGTCTCATTCTTTGGCCATATCATCACAAGAAATGGAATATCTGTGGACCCCTCCAAAACATATGCAATTGAGGGATGGCCGAGGCCAACATCGATAATGGATATCTGTAGCTTCTTGGGGTTAGTGGGATATTATCGACGATTTGTGAGAAATTTCTAACAATTGTCCAACCCTATTACCAAGCTATCTCGAAAGGGAGTAAAGTTTCCTTGTAGTGATGAATGCAAAGAAATATTCAAGGAGTTGAAAAGGAGGCTCATCACTGCACCTGTGCTCACTTTACCCACAAGTGGGTAATTTTTTGTGGTATTCAGTGGTGCTTCAAAGAAGGGCTTAGGTTGTGTGCCGATGCAGAATGATAAAGTGATATCCTATGCCTCAAGGAAGTTGAAAATCCATGAGTGAAAATATCCAACATTTGATCTGGAGTGGGCGGCTGTGATCATTGCCTTGAAAATCTGGCGGCATTATCTCTATGGAGAGAAATGTGAGATATATACTGACCACAAGAGTCTTAAATATATATTCACATAGAAAGAACATAATATGCAACAGAGAAGATGGATAGAGCTCGTCAAGGATTATGACTGTTCAATACATTACCACCTTGGGAAAGCGAACAAGGTGGCAGATTCCCTTAGTAGAAAGGACCCAACAATTCTATCAATGATGATATTTGAGAAGAATCCAATCTTCTTAGACTTGATGAAGATGGACATGGGAATAATAAAGAAGTGAACATCATCAATCCTTTCATAAATGATTGCTCAACCATCTCTTTTGGAAAGGATAAAGGATGATAAGAAGGGTGATGTGGGAATTCAGGAAAAAGTGGAAGCTATCAAAAAAGGTAAATCCTTGGAGTTTAATGTTAATGAAGAAGGAATTGTGCGGTTTGGGAATAGACTATGTGTTCCATCAAGTCCGGAGCTGAAGAAGGAACTTTTGGATGATGCACATAGTTCAAATTTCTCTATTCACCCAGGGAGCACAAAGATGTATCGAGATCTCCGAGAAAACATTTGGTGGGCTAATATGAAGAAGGAGATCGCTGAATATACATCAATGTGCCTGCTGTGTCAGCAAGTGAAGGTAGAGAGTCAGAAGTCTAAGGGGATGATGCAACCATTGCCCATACTAGAATGGAAATGGGAGAAAATCACCATAGACTTTGTCACTGGACTTCCAAGGACATCCAAAGGCAACAATGCAATCTAGGTTGTTGTGGATCGTCTTACAAAGACTGCACACTTCATTTCTATTCAGGAGGATTTATCTTTTGATTAACTGGCACAGATATTTATCATGGAAGTGGTAAGGTTGCATGGTGTAGCACTATCTATTGTGTCTGACCGAGATCCATGATTTACCTCTATGTTTTGGAAGAGTCTTCAACATGCTCTGAATACTGAACTAAACTTCAGTATGGCCAATCATCCTCAAACTGATGGCCAATCCAAGAGGACTATCCGAACACTTGAGGATATGTTGAGAGCGTGCTCAATGGACTTTAAAAGAGGGTGGGATCAACATCTTCCTCTGGTTGATTTCTCTTATAATGAATGTTTCCACTCGAGCATCCAAATGGCGCCATATGAAGCCCTGTATGGGAAAAGGTGCAGAACATCGGCATGTTGGGATGAGGTCGGTGAACATAAGCTGCTTGGACTAGAAATGGTCGAAGAAATGGTGGAGAAGGTGAAAACCATTCAGCAGCATATCAAGGCAGCCCAGAGTTGATAGAAGAGTTATGCAGATAATTGTAGGTGAGACCTTGAATTTAAAGTTGGATACATGGTGTTTCTATGCATATCTCCGTGGAAAAAGGTTATGAGGTTTGGAAGGAAAGGGAAGTTAAGTCCAAAGTACATCGGACCCTTCGAGGTTCTTGGTCGTGTTGGGGATGTGGCCTATCGACTAGAACTTCCACCTACTATGGCCAAATTACATGATGTCTTTCATGTATCCCTCTTAATGAAGTACATACCAGACCCTTCACATGTACTTTCTTCTGAGGTGGTACAATTGGAAGACGATCTTTATTATGAGGATCAACCAGTGAAGATCTTAGATCGTAGAGAAAAAGTTCTACGAAATAAGACAATGCACCTCGTCAAGGTGTTGTGGAGAAACCACAAGTTTGAAGAAGTGACTTGGGAATTGGAGGAAAAGATGAAGCTGAGTTACCCACATTTTTTTAGTGTGGGAGAAGGAAAATTTCGAGGGTGAAATTTCTTAAGGGGTGAATATTGTAACGACCCAAAGTTTCTTTAATGGAAAATCCCTCTTGATCCAATTAAATGTATCTTTATAAAAAATGTTTTTATAAGATGTCAACTTATATGGTTTTATGTTAAGAATTGTGACCGTTGTTAATATAGACATTGAATAGTGATCACTTGATTAGTATAAATATAAGGCTTTAACGAACCCAATTTTACTCAGACAAAGGAAGCGATGGCCTCATCCAGTAGAATTTCCCCATACGAATACCATTTGTTGGTTCTCGGAAAAGTGGTGGCATCATTGGTCTTCGCCCTTGACAAAGCCCAAGCTGAGCTTCACCATTTCAAGCTCGAACGAGACTGTCTACGGGAAAAGTGGAAGTTGATTGAAATTACCACTCGAGCGATGTTATCCGAGCCACCCCAAGAGTCTGTCATCATCGTACACCTTACCCTTAGGTCTTATGCAGCTGTTTTAAGGGGTTATGTAACAAATAATTAGTACTATTTTCATGTACATTATTTTTTATATATAATAATGAATATAATTTCTAGTCATTTTTGATACATTATAAATAGTTTTTGAAGTAAAATGGTGTTTTTAGTTATTATTTAATTAAGAAAACTAATTTATTAAATTAAGGTATTTTTGAATTAAATAATATTTTCATAAAATAATAATAATATTATTAAATTAATTTTTAATAAATATAAATGATCTTATAATTTTATAAAATCAATAAAATTTTTTTATTAAGGTTTGAAAGCCATTTCTGTCAAAACGCGTGAATTTTAGATAAATGTCAGTTTTTATTTTAAAAGTGAAAATTAACATATTAATAAAAAAATTTAGATAAAATAAATGTCATTTTTGGAATCAGGACGTCGAAATTATCAAATGGTGAATTTTTCATAATTTTTAAAGAGAGTCAAATTTTTGGGTAAAAATTAAATGTCGTTTAAATATATAATGTGTTTTATGACATCATAATGACCCAATATTGATGTCATAAAATACTATAATATTTATGTTCGGAAAATATATGTTTTACCATTAAAATAATGTGATTTTGTGTTTATTTGAATTAATTTTCAAAGCATTAAAGGACCCATCAAGACATATTCAACACTTTGCCTTTTTAAATTAATTTCCATGGGAGTGTGACTCACCTCCACATAAGCAACCCTAATATTTTATGAAGTTCGGACTTTTTCCATATAAATTAATGTTTTCTTCTTCCCTTAGCCAAAAACCTTTGGCAAAAACCATGGGATGATTTGTGGTTTGGATTAATTTAATGTAAGGGGACACAAACCTTAATAATAAAGAATTCCCTCACCTTTCCTATATAAACCCACCCAAGATCCCACTTCCTCCTCACTAAAATCCCTTGGAGTTCGTCCAACCTCTTCCCTAATCTCTCTAGAATCTTCTCAAGGTTACCCAAGCTCCCAAGAAGCCTCTAAAAAGCCTCTCTCTACCCTTTGGAAGCACACTTCCAAGTAAGGGTTTTTTCTTCCTTTCTCTTTTTTTGTCAATTTTCTTTAAGTAGAATTGCCCTTTTAATTTCAATTATGAATGTTGGGGTATGGTTTAGCACATACCCCATACTGCCCTATTATTGTTTGAATGATGGGAGACCCCTTTCTCTCTCATTAAATGCCTCCCATGTATACCCGTTACTATGCCGAAATTCTGAAAGGAACTTCTCTCTCTTCTTTTACATTCAAGCAATACTTTTGTATCATGAATCTAAATTCCCTTTCAATTGATGGGACATGTATCTATATGACCTCATTACTGTCTATTACATGTAAATATGATTAGGAACACTTTTCTCTCTCATCATCCTTTTTTATGAATTCTTATGTCACGCAATTACGCTGCCGAAATAGCACTGATTTTCTAAGCCAATGTCATTGTGTAGTGAATACCATGCCCATTTCTCCATCAAGGGTATTCACGTTTATGCACATTTACTTATTTATTGTAAAGTATCATGTATAAATTCCACATTCATTTATCATGTAATAAATGATTTTGTTTTATGAATCCATGTTTTATGATCCATGTGGAACACTTAGGCATGAAATGAAATGTTTATGAAGGGTGCGCCCTTATAGAGCTCCAATGCATTAGGTAAAGTATAGTATCATGATATGTCATGTAAAATGAGTGTTGACTCATGATAATTCATGTTCAAAGAGGGTTTACTCATGCTTCATTTGCAATGAGGATTTACTCATGCTTTATATTCAACAAGTCTTGGCTCATGCTAATTCCATGTTAAGTGTTGTTGCCACATTTCCCTGTTATGATTATCATGCTTTATCATGCCTTTATGTTCATGTTTCTTTTATGCTCTATTGATATTCCTATTGTCTAACATGTATTGTACTCCTAATGTTATTCTATGTGTACTCCCTTATTGGGATTTATAGCTCACCCTTTTCTTATGCATGTCCTCAGGTTATCCCATGCAATGCTAAGTACGAGTGAATGTAGTGGTCATGTAAAAGAAGTTTTCAATAAAGCTATTGCATTTCATGTTTTAAGTTTTTATTTAATGATCCTAAGCCCCAAAGACACTAAACCTCTCGATCATATTTGTTGTATCAAGTGAAGTTTTATGTAATAAATCTTGTTTAAGTTGTAATAAAAAGCAGGGTGTCATAGTCTGTGGATGAAAGGAAATGCTCAAACCTAGCTAAGTCTCGAATGCCTGCTGAAATCCCTTCCACAAATGTGATGTAAAACATGTTTCATGGTTAGAGACAATCATCGACGGCACCCCATGAAGTTGTGCAATATATTGTATGTAGAGGTGTCTCAAGCCCTCTACTGATCCCTACTATCAGATAGGTAGGAAGTGGGATGATTTGGTGAGTAGGTCAACGATCACCCAGATAGAATCATTTCACCTGGACGTACGTGGAAGCCCTGTCACAAAGTCATTGGAGATACCCTCAAACATCCACTCCATAACATCTAGTGGATATGCAAAGCCTATCGGAACCCGATGCTCGACCTTCACTTGCAGAAATGTGAGGCATCATAAAACAAAAACTTCCATTACTTTATTCATCCCTGGCCACCAGTGCGGATGCCGGAGGTCCTGATACAACTTCGCCACATGAGTATGTACCACCATATTGGACGTATGGAACTCCCTCAACACCTCCTCCTGTAGTGCCACCAGTATTGTGGTACATCCTCTAAAGAGGATGATGTGCTCCCCACCTTCATAAAATCTATCAGGTGCCTGTCCGGAGGATATTTGGGCAGGTCTAGCCTCGTAGTCATTTCCCTCAAGATGTGCCTCCCGAACTCACTGAAGAATTGGGGGAGTGAGATTCATAGTCATTAGGTATGCTACTCTATCGTTATCCACAAAGGATATCAGCAACACGGCTGGATGCTCTATCACCTCACTCAGTAACTGTAAACCAAAACTCCTGTCGAGTGCGTCTGCTACTACGTTCCCCTTCCCAAGAGTATAGACTATCTCAAAGTCATAGTCCTGGGGGAACTTCATCCAATGATATTGTCTCAAGTTCAGGTCCTTCTGTGTGAAGATATACCTGAGACTCTTGTGATCAAAGTATACTGCAAAAGCATTCACCCATCAAGTAGTTTCACCAAATTCTCAAGGCAGAGACCACTACTTCTAACTCCATCTCATGGGTAGTGTAGTTTTGCTCATTTTGTCTCATCTATCGAGAACCATACATGATCACTGCTCTCTATTACATCATGACACATCCATGTCTGGTCCAAGATGTGTCATAGTAGACTACATAACCAACTCCCTCTCCTGGTATCCTCAAGATGGGGGAACTCATTAGTTTCTGCCTCAACTCCTAAAAACTCTGATGGGATATATCCATTCACTTGAAGGGTTGTCCCTTCTTTATTGACATTTAAAAGGGTGCCACAACTCAAGAAAAGTCTGCTACGAATCTCCGATAGTACCTAGCCAACCCTAGGAAACTCTGAACCACGGTCACACTCTTGGGTGGCTCCTAAGAAAGAACCACCTCTATCTTCACCTAATTCACTGCATATCCATCCTCCAAGATAATGTGTCCTAAAAAGTAGACCTCTCATATCTAGAACTGGAGCTTTGAGAGCTTATTATCAAGTTGGTACTCTTTTAGTGTATCCAGAACTATCTGCAGATGATAGGCATGTTCCTCCTCTGACGCTGAGTATATAAATATGTAGTCAATGAAGACCACCATGAATCTATCGAGGTATGGTAGAAAGATCATGTTCACGAGTATCTTGAACACTGTCGGGGAGTTGGTCCCACCAAATGGAATAACAAAGAAATAATAGTAGACATACCGACATCTAAAGGCCATATTCTACACATCCTAATCCGGTACCCTGAGTTATGGATAACCGGTTCTGAGGTCTATCTTCAAAAACCATCGAGCTCCCTTCAACTAATCAAAGAGAACATCAATCATCATAAGTGGATTCTACTTCTTCATAGTCACCTAGTTCAGGTTTTGAAAGTCCACACTGAATCTCAAACTCACATCTTCCTTCTTGGTGAAAAAAATCAGGGATGAACATGAAGAAACACTAGGCTTTATGAACCATTTCCTCTTCAAATCCTCTTGATATACCAGTAACTCATGAAGATCTATGGGAGACATCCAATATTTTGGTGCAGATATCGGTGTCGTCCGGGGGTACAATTCGATGTAAAATTCTACCTCACTGCATTGAGGTAGTCCTAGAACATCATCAGGAATGACATCGGCATACGGGTTCACCACTACAAGATAGCTCGGACTCTTAACATCAACTGCTCCGAGGGTAATGCTAGACAATTGATTTGTGATCAACCGCACCCTCCTCAGAGAGAGTCCATCCTGTGCTGAAAAGGTTCCCATCTCACCGATGAAGGAAAACCCCGTCTTATCATTGTGGAAACAACGCACTTAATGCCTAATACAGTCAATATGAGAATGGTCGGTGGATAGCATTTCCATACCCAAGCTGACATCATAAGGCCTCAACGCCGCTACTAAAAGATCACAACTGAATCTCTTTCCTCCTAGAGTAAGCTCACTCTTCTGGCACTAGTGTGTAATCACTGAATCCCCTCCCATAAGAGTCTCTATCCATAAAGATTGGGCCAAAAACTCTATCAGAATCTCTGAGCTCCAGACAAGGGCTGTGGAAATAAAAGAGTGACTGGAACCTGTGTCTATAATTACAAAAGCTTGGGTGGAGTAGACATAGATCATATATCTAATAATTTACGGGGAATCGTGGTCATAGGCTTTAGCTACATGGAGCTGAGCTCTTCCCTTTCCTCTTGCTCCTGATGGTTAGAGTGGACCACTTGGAGGTGGTGGTGGAAGAACCTCGAATCGCCGCCCACCGCCTGCTGCACAACCAACTCCTCTGCCACATTTGTCACCCTATGGACCTCCACTCTTGAAACTCTGCCTATTCCTTGATAGTCCCTTGACCATCTTCTCGTCATACTCAAGGTGGTTTGGGTAGTCGCATACCATGTGACCCTGCCCACCGTACGAGTAGCACTCTCTGCTCCTCATATGTCCTCCCCCTATCCCATGAACCCCGTACCACTAACCATGTATCCTGAGGTCACCCACTAGAAGGTCTAGACCACTTGGTCCCCTATGTCATCCATCTACTACCTTCTGCAGATTACTCTGCTACCAGACATCTAGTGGTGGCTCTCACGGTTGGTGCCTACTCATCTTGGAAGCTCTCCACCAAAAGCGCTCTCTCTAGCACTCTAGCCTACATCGGAATGCTGATCGATATCATCAATGCTCTGATCTCCATTCGGAAACCCTTCTCAAAGGTCATAGACCTAGAGAAAGGGTCTCGTACCATGTTGGTGTAGTAGAGGGAGAGATTATAGAACCTCACCAAGTACTTGGAAATGGTCATATTACCCTATTATTAGTGAAACCACTCATGTATACATAATGTGAACCGGGTCTTTGGGAAGAACTCTTCCCTAAAAATGATCTCGAAGTCCACCCAATTTAGGGTCTCCTCATTGTGTAACTAGAGTTTCAAACTCCACCATCTCCCAGATACTCCCTGGAAAATAATGTCAGCTAGGGTCACCATCTGATCAGCTGATGTCCCAACAAAGCGAAAACCTCTAGCCATAGCCTCCATCTAGTACTCAACTGCCTACAGATCCATCTTACCTCAGAACCTCAGAGGCCTCTATGGTTTAAACTTGTGAAATGCACTCAGTCAGCATGCACCATCTGCTGGTGGGGCTGGTGGCAACAGCTGCCCAATGGGTAGTGGTGCTGCTCTCAAACCACCCAAAGTTACTATCATAGTAAGAGGGCCCTACATCGAAGCCTCATTGCATGGTGGCCCGTCATTGTGTACTCTCTCGAGAATCCTGGATAGTTGTCCATGTCGCAGCATCCTGAAATAAAATAGGTGCACCAGAGTCAATAAGTTATACCTTGTGAGATGACACAAAGAGATCAAAAGTAAAACATTTCAAAACACACGCAATCGGTGTTTTCGTGCACCGAGTTGAAAATCAAAATTCAGGGTCCATGTGTATGGATACGTTAGCCACTGCACCCAGACTGGATTCCTGAAACTAAAAACCACACTCATAAAAGATAACACTCTTGCCACATTGAAAAGATCAGAGTTGTAGTTCTTCCATAGAACTGACTCCTCTTATACCAATTTATCACGACCCGTCCCCTGAGGCCCGTGTCGCGACGACCCCAATCCTGCCTTCCATAGGCAAGTGGCTGGAGACTAGCACCAGGAAGGCATATCCATATAACAAGAAGGAATTGATTTTAAACATGTACAAACTCACAAACCATGAACACAACAAGATGAAACCATGAAGTGAAGTGATGTAGTAAAAAGGGTACTGAATGTAAAGGGGATGAAATGCAAGACCAACTGGAAAGTACAAGTACAAATGAAAGAGAAAAATTCTCCTAGAACGTCCATCGAGGATCCTACCTGAAGGGTAGGTACAAATCATGATCAGTAGTTGTTGTGTCACGTCGCGTCAAATGATCCACCTCTGAGCACCGTCCAATCCCGCCTCCTTCAACCTCGATCAATGATGTTGGTCGTCTACACAAGATACAACAAGGTGTGGGCATAGCCCGTGTAGGGGTGAGTATAACAATACATAGTAGGGACCCCGAGAACCCTAAAGGTCTCCCAGAGTTTCACATAAGAAATACCATATAACAAGAGGTCAAACACAAAGCACGAAGCAGTTGTCAACCCTACATTGGTACATGCCCATATATATACCTAAGTTATCAAAAGATACTTGTCTCATTCCTGAGAAAACTTAAGGACCCTAATTTTAAGCCTTTAGCACAATTGGTCCACAAGGGAAGAATACCACAAAGGTAACACCACGAAGCTAACACCACATAGTTAAAACTACTAAAAAGGTTACACCATGAAGGTAAATTTACCACAAAGGTAACACCACGATGGTAATACATCGAAGGTAAAATACTCAACTCACACTAGGAATATATCTCAAGTATATAAGTACATATTATTAGTCATAAATCTAGATCATTATATTCTGTCGATAGGCTTTGCTGCTGACCCACATAGGATGGATATATGCTGACGCACAGAGGATCTCTAGGCACTGAACCGCACAAGATCGATAGATACTGACCCACACTAGATTTCTAAGCATTGACCAACATAGTATCGATAGTTTCTAACCCACATAGGATCGATAGATGCTATCCCGCATAGGATCGATGTTCTTTCTTCACGTTACAACCATCCACGAGATTCCCGCACTAAGCACGCTTGATTCCGAGAGGATCCACTATTCAAGACATCAATCATAACTCAACCTCCACAAAGTTCCACAAAGATGTATCCCAAAGGACCTCCATGTTGTAAGTGTTCCAACGCGACAGACAACACGTCAATTGGATTCTCAGTCCGTGACTTATAATCCTTTAAGTACTGAGGGCCTGGTTGGATTCGGGTTCGATCCAATCCAGACATACTCCAAATTTCTCCAAAACAAAATTGGATAATACTAAAAAAACCTTCCCACTCCAAGGATTCCATCCCCATAGATGGTTCGTCAAACAGACCCCTGATTCACAAGTAATGGCACTTTTAGAAAATTTGGGCCTGGAAGGGTCCAAGTCCGGTACGACTTGGTAGGACTGACCCGGTCTGTGTTGAGCCGACCTGGCCCGGGTCTATCCCTGCCTGACCCGAACCAGCCTAGGCCGGCCCAGTTAGGTCAGGCCACTTTGGGCTCAGCCCGCTTGGTCGTGGACCGGCCCGGCCCGCCGAGGACCATGCGACTCACTAGGCAGGCGTTGCGCAGCCCAACCCGCGGTGGGCCAGCCCATTGGGCTCATGTGGCTCGACCCATAAAGGGTGTTTCCCACAGGGGTTGTGTGACCTGGCCCATAGAGTGGGGCGGCCCACTGGAAGCATGGACGTCTATAGCAGGGCCTGCCCTAGCTAGCACGAGGGTGGGTCCCCACATTCGAAAATCAGAGTGATCACGCCATAGGGCGCTGTCAAATCGACCACAGGACCCATAGGGAGTGGGTCATAGCCCTCTTCCATGGCTTCAGAGCCGCAGTGGTCTTCAGCAGCACGCGACGGCACGCCACACGCGTTTTCCCCTAGCCGGCTGGTGCTTGTTGCTGTTGTCCGCTGCGGCCCTCCCTCCGGTAGTGCATCATTGCACACCGCTCCACCTCCCACAGCCGGCATGATCCATCCATTGTCATCACCCACTGTGGCTATGGTCATGACCTTCTTCTTAGCGGCGTGCAACAGCATGCTGCTATCTCCTCCGCAACCATCTGTTGCTGGCCACCGCCGTCAACTGCCATTCCGGGTTTCATCCAACCCGAATAAAAAATGCTTGTGAAGAATACACCAAATTCCAACAAAAGTTGGAGGGTCTAGGGAATTGTTCATCTAACCCATACCCTCCGCGTTATCTTGATTACAAGAGGGTAGTATAATAATACAACAAATGTTGATAAGATATAAACCCTACCTCAAGATTGTAGGATATCATCCATGTTTGAGGAAGAGTCGGTGTTCGTTGATTCCTGATTCGGTGGCGCTCTCCAGTACTCACTGAAACTGGTTACTTCATCCATGTGGTTGGCATCACGGTACTTTTTATAAACTTCGTCTCTTGGTGAATTCGTGCCAAGACTCCTCCCTGAGCTCCATATAAATAGTAGTGGGGGAAGGTTAGTAATTCCGTTAAGTATTTATGAGGTTCATTTAATGAATTAACCTCACAAATTCCAATGGTGTTTTCATAAGGATTGAGGAGTCATGCCAATTAATTTCTTGACATGTAATTGGTTCACCTTAACCACTTTTCTGTTGTAGGAAAATAAATGAGAGAACTAAAATAACATTGTTAATTTATTATTCTTTTTGAAGTCCAAAATATATCTTCTTCTCTCGACATACTGCGGTTGTAGTGAAGTCTCCATGAAGCGAATCTCGGTGATGTAGATTCAACGGTGCTCTCAGATTTTTAATCCGAGCATCAGTTCAAAAGTTAGGAAATTCCGCTCTTCTGTTTGCTGAATGTACCTCAAAAAATGTTCATAAATTCATTCCTGGGACACCAGGGCTTAGAATGTGCACCGTCAATATTTGCAGATTCGTATTAATTCCATATAATTAAAAAAATTACCTGGAAAATCCGGGTCTTTACAGAATTTTACCCCTTTTGTACTTTAATTAATCTTCTTGTTTCCTTCCAAACAAGGCACTAGTGTAAACTCTTTACCATTAAAAAGGAATGTTCTTTTTAACATGTACGGAATTACATGTCCACATTTGTTTGAAGATTCATTTGAAATTTTATGAATTTATTTTTAAAGAATATTTTTAAATAGGGAAAATAAATATTTTTTCCAAAAATGGTTTTCAAAATTAAAACGATATTTTTTTAAAGAAATTTTTAAAATGGTATTTTTTTAGTATTTCTATTCATCAATGAAAACAACCCCTTTTTTAAACAAATTGGGGTATGTTCTGTGGATTCCGTAATTATTATTCCTCTATATGGTTTATCATTTATTTGGGAAAGGATAGTATTGGAATTAAATTCCATGATTCAATTTTTTAGTTCCTTAAAATATTCACATTCAGTGATTATTGAAAATTAAAATCCTTGAAAATATTTATATTAATTATTATGTATATGGTTATTGAATAAATCATATTCAGTTTTTACCCACATATTTTTCATTGAATATAATTTGATATCTGTGAAAATATGATAGACCCATATCTTTTACTCAATGTGGATATTTTATTAGGCACATTGTGAATTCAATTGGTTATTTGATATATGATGAATTCTTTGAACATGTACGACATGGGGGTCTTGGTTATAGATAACCCATTGTTGCATCAATAGTCTCAAGGGATGAGTTAGTTGGAAAGTATTACTGGGGTTTTCACCTATTATGTTTTAAAAAATCTTGTTAAAGTACAAGACGTTAAAGTTATCATATACCTAGGAAATATGTTGTCCTGTAATTAGGTATTGATTTCGTTCATATTCAATTATTATTATCCAAGAGGTTTTCACTGCAAAAAAATATTTTGATTCATTTAATTATCATATTACTGATTAAATGATAGGTTTTTTTAATTATTTACCTTTTCATATTGAATATTTCATATCATGTTATTTCAATTGAATGTGACCAGTTATTTACCTTTACAATTTGTTTTTTCACTACCTCTCAAGTTATATATTACATGGGATGTGTGTTCAATTATTTACCTTTCTATATTTATTATTATCATTGAATCATTATTATTTCTCCTGTTTATAAACCTTAATTTGTGTTTAATATCACCCTAATTTTTTTTCCTTTCCCCAAGAATCTACGAAGATCACTAAGATAAACATTCAATCATATACTAAGTGGTAATGAAGTTTACCTTTTAAAAACGTTACCTTGTAATTATTGTATTCATTTACAATAAAAAGACTCGTGTATATATCTAGTGTACCAAGACTAAGAATCCCGTTGGTACTTCTGGATTTGATTTCATGTTATCATGCAAATGTAATAGTAGCAGACATTGACTCCAGGATTACAAGGGGTAGGTCATTATAATTATTATCAGAAAATGTTTTGTAGAAACCTTGGGATCTAGATTTTGAAAAACATTGATTAGGGAATGTTACACTAAGATAGTATTTAATTATTAGTATAAAACTACATATTTATTCATTAA
Organism: Viscum album; assembly: GCA_963277665.1. NCBI lineage: Eukaryota > Viridiplantae > Streptophyta > Magnoliopsida > Santalales > Viscaceae > Viscum > Viscum album. Next base: position 126,629,424 of record OY728134.1, on the reverse strand, counting down.
CATAAGTATTATGTATACCATCATGATATTATGAGATTAAGGATGAAGATATGTTCAAATTTTAAACCCCCATTTTTATGTTTTATGTAATAAGTGTCTACAAATATTAAGGATATTTTAGAAGTAATTTATGGAAATACATATTATTATTTTAGTAGAAGTATTAGTGAAAAAGTTACAATCCCTTTACATTTTACAAACATGGGTTTCGATAAACTTAATTGTTATTATGATCATTAATGACATTTTAATAATAGAAAAATTAGATTATTTGGATTTGAAAAAAAAATTTATTTATAACCATAGATAAAAGTATATTAAATAATTAAAATTCAAGGAAACACATCATATTTATTTCTCTAAACATATTAATATAGTTTTTGAAAAAGGGGAACTATTATTTCGGGTGAAACCCCATCAAATTCGGTGAGGCATTGGGGGTTGAATCCATGACTGAAGAATGATATGGGTTTGTAGCTACCACTAACCTATGTGGTGTCCTTATTAATATGAAATTATTTTTAGTTAATAAATTTGATCAATAAATATTAATGATAAACCAATATTATTATTTTTGGGGTTTAGATATTAATATATTTACCATATATGTTTTGGATAATAATTACAGATTGATATATAGACTTTTTATAGATCATTATATCCATTAAAAGGTAATTTTAGTTCTTTATTCATACAAAAACATTTTTGGATATTCATTTTATCGATGTAATGGATGAATTATAAATTTACTAAAGAAACCCCAATTGATTTATAAAAATATATCAAATAAATATATTTCCTTATATTATTAGTAATTTGAAGAATTACTCAACATTAGGAAAATGATCCTGAAAAATAAAATGTGATCCAAAAACATTAATTTTCATCGAACGAATGGTCTTTTAAATCATAAATTTTTTTGGATTTATGGCACCATAAATTTCTTTGTTCATTAACTTTTTTTTGATTAATGATCTTAATCAATTATTATAATATTTTATGCTTTTACACCAAGTCCATATTTTCAATATTCACTGATATTCCCCTATATAGAATCCAAGCCATGTGACATTATTAATTCAATTTTTCTCTTATTATGAGGGTATTTTATCAAATTTTCTCACAATGTGGGATTTAAATAATGGTAATTTTAAATGAGAAACCCCAGATTGACCTTATCAATTTTAAAGTGCAAGGACACAGTGTATTTAGGGGGTCAGAATGTAACACCAAGGAATTCTAATAGAAGAACATTCTATTTGATAGCATATATGACACGCAACAACATGCTTAGAATGGAATAAAACACCCAAAGTAATTAAAATACAATAACTAAATTTGAAATTATATATATTTCAATTCATGAAATACTTATTTTTATTGTGTTGCACTAAATAACATCTTTCGTTGATATCTTGTATAACACGTAATACTGATATTTAATGAACAATAATATATTATTAATATATTATCATTTAATATAATAAGATTTAACCAAGAAATTAAAATGAGGATTATGAATAAAATTAAATAACTTATGAAAATATATTTTATAATTAATTTGTTACCAATTAATTAGAAATGAAAACAAATACCAATTCAATATAAAGTAAATTTTTTATAAAAAAGAACAATTTTTATGATCACATAGACATTCAATATTAATAAAATAAATTAATAATTGTTATTGAATAATAATAATAAAATTTAAAATTTAAATATTCTATAAAATATTGTTTACATTAATAAAATATAGTTGATAAGAATAAGATAAGAACAAACCCGATTTTATTCATAAAAGAAATATTTTGGTAATGGTAGTTTTGTAGATTTTTACTGGGGCGATAATTTTAAAACTAAAGTTCATAACTTTTATAGTTTTTCTAAATAAACTTTATTTTCTAAATTTTTACTAAGAAATTATAGTAGGGAGATTTTTTGGTATTTTTATGATTTTTAAAATATATATCATTTAAATCTTGGATTAAATTCTGGAGATGATAAAATCATGATCTAAGTTATCAGGACAAAGTAACAATTTCAAAAATTCTATAAAACAATTTAGTTATTACCCTTAATGATGAAAATATGGTGAGATTATTGGTAAACAGTTAATAAGATATTTTATAATAATAATATTTGATACCATAAATATTTATATTTCAATGGTATAATTTAATTAGATTCATAAAAAAATTAACATGATGTTAAAACACATGTGACTAAAGGAAGCGTAATGCCAGGGGATTTCTACTCTCACTTTTATTTCTGTGAGACTTATGCCATATTCAACACTCATTTATTTTATGTGGTGTATTTACTTCTTATTTGATATTTAATATCATGAATACATCATTACATATAGTATTTTTATTTTCAATTTGAATTATTTTATATACATAGATTTGAACGTAATGTTACCAAGTGGTAAAGAAATTTCATAACTCAATTCCATTTCATTTGGTAAAATTAATTACTCATTGTTAATAATAATATATGATTATGTGACTAATGAAATTCGATATATATATATATATATATATACTTATTTTATTTGGATTTATAGTTGATACAAATAATCACTAGTAAAAATAGGACATATACCAATGGTTTTGGCCAAACGGTTGGTAAAGGTCACTAATTTGGACCTATACCTACGGTTTGGCCAAAAGCGTTGGTATAGGTCACTTATATGGACCAATACCAACATTTTTAGCCAAACCGTTGTTATAGGTCACTAATTTGGACCTATACAAATGTTTTGGACAAATACAATGGTATAACTTAAAAAATGAGAGAACATATAAAAATGGTTCTCAAAATCGCTGGTATAGGTCGATACCAACGATTTTGGGAATCGTTGGTATATGTACACATAGTCTTTTATTAAATATTTATTTAATTAAAATTCTATAAATAAAAAGTTAATATACATAATAATATAAATATATATATTTATAAAATTATGTTCCCAAAAGTCATGTTGCATTAGTGGTTAGGTTGTTGGATTATAAATGAGAAGTGCTAGGATCAAAACCAAGCCAAGGTTTTTTTTTGAATTACATATGCCAATGGTTTTATGAAACCATTGGTATAGGTTTTTCATATGACTAATAACAACCTTTTGTAAAACTTTTGGTATAGTTCTTTGCCAATGGTTTTACCAAAACCCATTTTTATAGAACTATCCCCACGCCAAACCAGCTAACGGTCCTCCAAACCATTGGTATAAGCTATACCAATGGTTTCGAGACCTGTACCAGTGGTTCAAAACCGTTGGTATAGGTTATTTTCCTATTAGTGAATAAATTCAATGATTAATTATCATTCAACATCATGTTCATTTTAATGGTTTATTTCACAATCTCATTCTAATTGAGAATATTTATATTTTAATTTTCCTTAAAGAAAATTATATAATCATTTCTTAAGTAACCCTTTAATTTTATTCACCTATAGTCATTCATGTTCTTTTTCATGTAATAACACCATTTTCAACCCTTTGGCGATTAAAATGATTTAGAATATATTTTTAGAAAACTCGACTCCATTTCTATCTTCTGTCAATGATCTATTTTCTCAGAAAATCATATTTATAAGCACGTTTTAAAAAAATGTTTTCAACCATTTGAAAATTTTCTTAAAGTTATTTTCACCCCTTATGTATTTTGTGGAATTTCATTTCACTTTCAAAATATGGATCTTTTATAAAATTTTTACATAAAAAATCAAGTTTCTTTTTACCATGTATGCAATTATCTGGCATCATTTAGATGAAATTTCCTTTAAATTTTTAAAAATTTATTTTTCTTGATTTTTTTAATATTTATTTTCAAAAGAAATAATTTTAGAAATGTTTTTAAAAATTAAGATGATATAATCATCAAATTTTTTTTAAAATATTTTTTCTTATTATTTCTATTACATAAAGAAAGAAACCGTTATTTTTAATCCACATGGGATATGTTGTACTAATACAATCCTTATTCTTTGTCATGACAATTTATGATTTATGTTTCCATGGATAAAAATTAAATTCACTTTATTTTTTTATCCCCCTTGAAATATTCTATTTATAGTTATCATTGATCATTAAATTTTTCCCAAATATCCATTTTATTTATCATGTATATTATTTTTTATAAAACATATATCATTTTTGAATATTATGTTTACTTTGAATGTTATTTCATATCTGGGGAAATATTTACTAATATGTATGATTTACTTAATGAAGATAATTGATAAGGAACATTGTTTATGAATTAAATTGATTATTTTATATATGATGAATGATTTGGATAAGTATGACATGGGTTGGGTATGGTTATAGATGATCCCTCGATGCATCAATAGTCTCGAGGGATGTGTTAGTTCTCTAGTATAAGTGTGATTTTCACCCAGTATTTCTTAAGCTATTTTGTGAAAGGTATTAATGGTAAAGGTATCATGTACCTAGGAAACATGGTGCCTAATAATTAACCCCTACATTAATTAATAATCAATTATTATTATCCCTTATTTTAACACTATAAAGATATAGGAAGATGCATCTCATTCTCAGTTTATGATTAGAAGGAATGAATTTTCAATTATTTACAGTTTCGTATTATCTATGCCTTACCCAACTATTTCAATGTCATGGGTTCAATTCTTTAGATTTACATATTCCCCCCTCTTAGTATATTGATTACAGGGTATGTGTGTATAGTTATTTATAGTTCTATATTTATTATTATAAATGAATAATTATTATTCCCTCTGTACATATCCCTTACAAACCATTTGAGATCTCTCTTATTTTTTTCAATTCTCCAGGAATCCAAGAATATTACTAATAAAGGTATTCAAGGATATATTCAGTGGGAATAAATTTATCTTCTAAAAAACTTTATGTTATATTTTTTGTATTAATTGTAATAAATGACCCATGTATGTATCTTAATTACCAAGAATACTAAACTATTTTGTACTTTGGGATTTGATACATTTTAATCATGCCAATATTATGGTAGTAGACACCAACTCTGAGCTTACTAGTGTAGGGGCGTCATAATATGATTACATGTTCTACTATAATTGAATAAGGATCTCTTGGATGAATCACATAGCTCATCATTTTCTATTCATATAGGATCTATGAAGATGTATAAATACCTTATGAAATATTTCTGGTAGGATAACCTCAAGAATGGTATATTGGAGTTTGTATCTCGATGCATGGTATACCAACAAGTTAAGGCTGGGTAGAAGAATTTTTTTTCATTGTTACAACCATTACCCATACCTATATGAAAATGATATATCATCCCCATGGGTTTCATTGAAGGAATCAAAATTACATATAAATGGGATATTGAGAATTGGGTTATATTTGATCTATATATTATGTTATCCCATTTTAATGATATTAGAGAATATTTTCCCATTATCATCATTACCAAAAATACATTAATGGAGCAGTAACGGGGCATAGAGTACCATATTCTATTGTATTTAATGAACATATGAGATTTACAATGAAATTTTCTTGAAGTCTTCAATAATTTCTGGATATAGTTCTGTGTTTTTGTATATCTTATAAACTATATATAGATAGTTAGTCTAAGAGTAATATTCAAACCGTGGAGTAAATGCTAAGATTTGTTCCTCAATATTTCAAGGGTGGTTGGTATCAACACATTCATATTGTTATATTTTGTTATAACAAAAGATTTCACTCAATAATTTGGTGGCCCTTTACGAAAAACTATATTGAAATAATTATAGAGATTTTATATACTACGATAAATTTGGAGAATGAATGATATTGGGACTGAAGTTAGATAATGAAATGGTAGATAAAATTTGTACTATTTATTAGAACCTAATGGTTGCTTAGGGCTGATAGAAGAGTCGTGATGAAAATCATCAGGGAAATATATAATTAGATGTTTGGTAGAATGTATTACTATGAATTACTTTTTGGATAAATTGTATGATATTATTAAATAAGGGTAAACTAAATCCTAGTTATATAATAAATTTAGAGATTGTTTTCGTCAAATTTGGATACTTTATTCTTGGTGCATCCATAAAATGTCTTTCATTTTCTTGACATCTTCCATGTATCTATTTTGAGAATGTACTACCTAAAACATTATATGTATTTATATAAAATATTAAACCATCAGTGAATGATCTCCATTTTGAATAAAAACAATAATAAATATTAGATAATAGTGATAATATTATATTGAATATGACTACTACCTTTTTTAAAAATCAATGTGTAAAAACAATCATGGAATCTACATGGGAACATGGGGATGTGATGAAGAAAAATAATTCTCATTAGATTTCAAAATATTGATTGAATTATGAGGGTGAAATTTATTTTAATGGGTATAGAATATAAAACCTCAATGTTTTATATTTTTTACATAGAAATATATGTGATGTATTTGATATATTTCTTAACACACCACACCAAACTATAAGTGGATCATGATGTAATATTAAAATATTATAATTTAAATTTGACCATTATAACCTTTCTATTAAATTAGATTTATGAATAGGAATATCCAAATTATGAAACATATGTAAAAAATATTTTATATATTGAAAATGTATTGATTAATTAATAATAAATAAATACAAAATTTTTATTAATTTAATTTTATTCTACAAAAATATGTTTTCATTAAAAATGGTAGTTATTTTATATTGTGCATGGATATTATAATTATATTTTAGATTTTTTAGAAATTTTAATTTATTAAATTCATATCATTTTTTAAATCCTAATTTCAATAAGATAATTGCGTGGATTGTTTTTTGTATTTTTATAAAAAGATTTATTTTTATATGAATAATGAATTATACCGATTCTTGTGAAACTATTATTAATTTTTATTTAGAATTTTTTTGAAAAATACCCATTATGTTTTTATGTATATCAAAAAATAAATTAGGCCTCTTTTAATTGTAAATAATTTTATTAATTACATAGGAAACAATAGTATACTTGATTTTATTTTAAGTTCATTTAAAGGCTTAAAAACATATTTCTCTAAAAACCATTTTTCATTATTATTTAAGAATTTATATTAAAAAAGAAACATCCAACATATAAGAACTTAATATTGAAAAATCAATACTTTAGTTTTCATTAGGAGGTTAAAATTTGGTAAATAGGACTCTTTTGTTCCTTATGAATAGCAACTATAGTAAATATTTTTCATCTCGATAAGAGTAAAAAAATTAAGAGAGGTATAAATTCATAGGTAAGGGTTCAAAATAACTAAAACTCATTACATGAATGTATTATGTAATTTTTTTTACCAAATTAATTTTTAAGTTGTTATTAATGATATTTAAAAACATTTTTTTGTTTTTGGGAATCAATTTCTGAAATTTATGAAAATAAATTATTTTTTATTCAAATTAAAAACTAATCTTGGGTCATGGAAATTAATGGTTTGGATGTAAGATTTCAATCAGTTTTGGTTTGATACAAAAGTATAAAAATAATCATTTTTTATTATTTGTCAACAAAAATTGGTGTAAAACCACAAATTACATTATTTGAAGGTGAAATTATTTTTATTCTTAGTCAAGAATTTCTATAAAAACTATTTTTTATGATTTTAACAAATAATATTACAAATAATCTATAAATCCTTTTTATTTGGAATTATATTAAAAAAATTCTTAGTTTTTAGTCATATTTTTTAAATTTTATTATAATTTCCCTTTTATTTTTAGTATATAAATAAAATATCATAATAAATATTTGTTTATTATATTTAATGATAAATTGGGTTTAATGGAGGATTAACTAAGATATAATGCATAAAATATCATCAAAACATATCTAAATATGACTGTTTGTGTGTGTTTGAACCATATCATGTCTTATATAAAAATATATGGTGATTTTCCTCCACTTGACATGATTATGAAATATAATATATTTAAATATTTTTTGTAATTCCATATGTTTATTTTTCCTCACCTATAAAAGTAAAACTCATCGCCTACCTTCTTCAAAAAAATCTAGGTCATGCATCAGGAAAAATATCTTCACTAAAACCATACCTTCTTCTCATATTTATTCTTTAGTTCATGTTACTACACTAATACCAACATAAGACACATCATAGGTATGCCGAAAGTGGTCTCTCAAAGAATAGGTAATATTATTTACAAAATATTTCAATGTTAATTTATCCTTATACATCCTATAAATATATTTTATCCTCCCTCTAAAAATAAAAGTAGTATAATAAATATACTAGGATGTGATTATTATGGGACAAAAATATTCCACCTCATTTCTGTTAAATGATAAACGATTGTATCACTTGTTCATATGTATGAAATTCCACCTCCAAGTAGATATATGATTCTTTTTTCATAACCATCTTTAATTTATGAATATAATAATGATTTTAAAAATATATATTATATTTATGATGTAATTATGAATATGGAATGTTAAAATATTATTTATCTTTATATTATTATTTTAATAGAAAATAAAAACAATATTCATGCATATATATAGAATGCAGTATCCATAAATGTTTTAATTAATTTTTATATCTATACCATTTATGGATATCTCTAAATATGAATATAAAGAATATATATGATATTTATATCATGATTTACATTTCATAGATGACAGAACAATGCTCATGATGTGACCTAATATAATAATGGATTTATTATGAATAATTATATAATTTAAAAGTCACATTACATAAGAAAATCACCCATTAGTGAATCAAAAGGTTTTGTGTGATTTTAGACTAGATATATAAGAAATTTATTTTAAAATGCTTGTGAAAATTTCCCAATTATTATATTATACTAGGTCGTATTCTAAAAATATCCCACGTTCAAATCATCCTCATGCCCTAGAAAATGGAAACATAGGAACGTGGTGAGATGAAACACTCATAAAATTAAAAATAAACATATCAATATATAATTATGTTTTAAACCACAAGCATATGAAAAAACAAATATTGTATATAAATATCATATTCATAGAATATGAAATCATAAAATAACTATTTTTATGGAATGATATGAAAGAAAATAATCCCATTTGATCAAACAAAGAACATGGCATAATGACTGGGAAAACATGAGATATAAATAATGATATATGGACCATAGTATAATAAAAAATGAAAACAATGTAACACTAAACTAATAATAGAAACACAATAATATGTATCATGAATCAAAAATTATTTAATATACTGGATTGGGTTACCCGATGTGTTTTCTGTAGTAAATTATGAATAAAAAAATTCCCAAAACAGATAAATAAAATTTTTCCCCCATTTTGGAACAACCATCACTACTCATTTCACCATTATCTCATGAGATATAAAGTATTATACAATGTATTTAATAGAAAAAAATTTATAATCTGTCACATTATGATAAACAATTCACATCTGTTCCGTAATAAAACTTTAATCATCACATCACCAAAACCTATGAATAATAATGGAATTAACATTACATTTTAGAATGTATCACATAAAAATAAAAATAAAAATAATTAATTGATACCAAATTCAATCATAAAAAATAAGATCATCTGAAAATAATTTTGAGTGTAATATATAAAATATAAAATCATGAAAAATAGAATCCTTTTGAAAAAAATTCCAAACCGAATAAAATTCATAAATTTAGTAAGAAATATTATCTTTAAAATGAATCTAAAAAATATCACATGAATAGATACATATTTCTATTAAAAACAATAAGGGAAAACATTTTCGGTATGTGAAAACATGGACTTAAAATAAATATCCATTTAAATTAACTCAACACTCAATAAGATATGAATTATTCAAAACATATTAAAATTTTATGGGATAAAAAATCATTCACGAAAGGGAATAATAATTATGAACACATCATTTCTAGAGATATTTAATTTTACATCATATGGAAAATTGTATCATTGACTATATGTAATATAAAAAGGAAATTTTAAAAGAAGTTCCATAACTCAAAAAAGATATCTCAGTAACAAAAGACTCATCCGATTACTTTGGATTTATGAAGAAGTATTTTAACCTCATGTATACCAAAAATGACTATCCTTATGTACTATTTTAAAAACATTAATATACATTACATTTTGTATACTTAATTAATAATTATTCCCAAAATGTATATGAGTTTCTACTTACTCATATTCAATTTTTGGTGAGTAATATTGATCGTTTTGAACTATTTTCATTATAATATTTTTAAATTCATTCATATACCCAATTTCTTCATTAAACGTTCTAGAGAGGTACAAAAATTTTTGTTTAGTATTGTTTAAACATTTATAAGTTCCTTTTATGATATTTTTATGGATCTTGTAGACAAAATTGGTGATAGAAAAGTTTTAGTTATTTTTAAAAAATGAATGGTTGTAACATATTTTTTGAGTTTAATGTTTGTAATATCAATATAAAAAAATAATTATTTACATTTCAATATCCAATAATAATATTCTTATTTAATTCATGATATATATATATATATCATTTTTAAGGTATGTTATTCAAACAATCCAACAAGAGTGTGCTACAATCTCTGTGTGAATATATCTATGAAATACAATTTTTTTATAATTTCATTATAAAAAATTATTATAAATTAATTCATATTTTATTAAGGTTATTAATAAGAATTTGGAAGAGTTATAGGAAGTTGGTAAATAAAAAATAATTTTTCACTTATAAATAAATAACTTTTCCCTCTTGGTATGTTTGTTTTCCAATTATTAGTCATTTATAATATTACTTTTAGAGTGTGTAATATATATTTTCTCAATATTAATAATGAAAAAAATATTTTTTTTTCCATATACCTATTTTTAGAACCATCCAAAAAGGTTGAGGATGAAAAAAAATGTGACCTTCATAAAGGTGATAGTTTACACAGACACATGAGCAACATTTTCATTTATTCGATTGAATTGGAGGGGAATTTATAATGGTTATACAATTAATGTAGTAAAATTTAATTATATTATTTATCCTAATGTAATTTTATACATATAGTTATATTTGGATCAAAATTTGGTGGATGAGAAGGATTAAGGGATGTAGTTGACCGGTAGGTAATGCTTATAATGAGAATTTAGATTTTCTACTAAAGTATCCTTTGTAAATGAAGGATTTGAGGCACTTTGTTGAATATATAAGAAAAAAAAATTTATATGGGATCGAAAATAATTTAATTGGGAATATTATCATGGTAATTTTTAACATCAACTGTTTATTTGAAAATGACAGAAGTGAGTTACTTTTAAAGGTGATAAAGAGGGAAAATATTTGGAAACAAATATTATTAAACAGGTATGAATTAAATCATTATTGTTATGTGGTATTGGTGTGAAAATATTTATGAGACATGTCAGTATGACATTTCATCGTAAAAAATATATTCTATGATGTCTGAGTATCAAAATTTTTAGTAAAATTTTTTCTACATTGGAATACCGATTTTATCACATGTTAATGATGATTAAATATTAATCATGGTTTTTATTTTATCACTAAAAATATAAGATGAACCTTATTACAAAATTTATAGTTTTTTTGAATATAAATAATTTTACTAGATGATATAATTTATTTTATAAATTTACAAAAAATTAGCATTCAAATTAAAACATATAAACTATTTTTAAAAAATCATTTTTAATCATTAAAAGTCTTTAAACTAATTAAAAATTAATTTTTGTTAATTAATTTTTAGTTATTATTATAAATCTCATATATTATTAATTTAAAATATATACATTTAATTAATATAATATTTAACAATTTATCATTATTTGAAAACATACTATATTATTTTTGAAACTAATATTTACCTCAGTAAAATAATTTTATTTCTATATAAAAAATTGACCCCATTACCTAATTTTTAAAATTATGATTAAAATTATTCAAATAATTCTACATGATTTAAATTTTTAAGAGATAAGACCAATTTTAATATAAGGAAATAAAAAAATTTAAATACTTATTTTCTCAACAAATAAAATGGAATTTATCATATTATACCATTTTATATAGTTATTATAAAGTGGTTTCATCTTTTTATAACTTATAATTTATCCGCAATACTGTACCATTAATGTTTAATAATTTTGTTAAGATAACATATTTTTTATTTTTGTTTATAATATCGCAAAATACAAGATACACATAGGGTATTTAATTAAAGAAAAATTATATAATAAAAATTATTGGTTGTAACTTTCAACACCTCTTAAAAGAATTTTATCTTCAAAAACTAATTATATAAATGATAATTGGTGAGGTTATTTTTATGTTATTTCATCCTTAGTTGTCTACATAGCTTCTCAAACTTAAGGATCCTCAAGATAACTTTGGTTGGAGGAGTGTCCTTGTTCAGAAACACCATATATATTTGATCTTGAATTACCATGGGTTGTTCTTTTAATGAGAGGTCATGTTCTAGTTATATGACTTCTAAATTTAGTACATGTGAGGTGTCTAGTATGAATATCCTCAAAAGTGATAAATTTATCAAATCATGCCCATGGGAGAAGTATTTAGGGAGGGCTATGTGATATCCTACTTCCTTGACATGATTATGGATGTTGATGGGATGGATGTACCAAGGGCTCAACTTCCATTTCTTACCAAATATTGTAACACAATTTCAATGATATATTCAATGAAAACCCTTATAACAAATTTCAAACACTAGGTATGACTGACAATTGTATACATAACACATCTATCAAACTTTTAATACTTTCATATGCCACTAAATGGTTTGAAATAGTTCCATCATTTCTTGGACATGTTTAAGACCTACCAGCTTTTTTTCTCTAACTTCAACTCAACATTTATGATTACTACATCTCTTAATATACATATACTTATATAGTTCAATATAGAATCTAGAATGTAATATTTGTTTATTTGTGAACTCCACCCTGAGGAGATGTTGCTCCCAATATCCTTGTAAGTCCATCAAACATGATATAAGAATATCCTTTACATTTTCAGTATTCATTTCAAACTGACCATCCTTGTGAGGATGATAATTAATGATGAAATTTTACAATATCATTAATTATTTCCAATGAAATCGCTAGAATTTTGATGTATAGCTTAGTTCATGATCCGATATGATGGATAATGGCTCTCCATATAGCCTCACCAGATCCCATTATAAAACTAGAAATATTGGTCAAGGGATATATATTTTTAATGGAAATAATATAAATTTGTTTTTAAATCAACCGATAACAAAAAAAAATTACGTCTTTTAGAAATTGGAGGGGGTCCTATAATGAAATCCAAGGTGATTTTTTCCATTTTTGTTATAGTATGGGTATGATTGCAATATACCATTAGGATTTTTTTCATTCATAATTAACTTACTGGCATACCAAGAATCGAGATACCTGTTCTAAAATTTTCCTCTTCATTATATCCCACAAGTTTAATTAAGGTCTCTATATATATTTATATGTTATTAATGAATATAGATGGATAGGCTGTGTGAATCATCCAAAATTTACTTCTTCAAATTTTAATATAATGGGATACATATCCAGCTTCTAAACCATGTAAATTCTTCTTTAACAATCTTAAAATATAGAATCCTCACTACAATTTTTATATCCATATCATATTTCATGTATTATTAGATATTTATGTGAAAGGATAGTTGGGAATACATTTGGGTAAGATAGGATTTCGAACATAACCTTAGGAATTCAAGATTCATAATTTCAAATACATTAGTACTGGGATTTTTAAATTCTTATCATGCATAGGGTTGTATGATCTTTTCTTCCCAAAGCATCAGCCACATTATCTTCTATCATAGTGTGGTAATTTATCGAGTATTCATAATATGTTATCAATTAAAATGATCTCCCTTGGATCATATTCAACTGCATATGTGCGAATATATATTTCATGATCTATTGATTAGTGTATATATAAATCTGCTTCTATAGAGATAATGTCTACAAATATTGGATGAAAAGATTACAAATACCAACACTTAATCATGCATTGATTAATTTTAGTCCCTAGAAAATAATTAGAAAAAATCATAAATAGTTACACAATCATTCAGTATGAAAGATATCCCATGCCATTTTTTTAAGCATCACAATATATTAAAACCCTTACCCTATACAGGGTAATGATAATACAAAGTAGTGACCAACCTCATTTATAGTAACTTGAAACATTCTCCGCATTCCTCTAACAAAAATAACATTACTCCATTCCATGTAAAATTTTTTATTAGAAAATATTTATTTGATAAATTTCTCACAAAACATCAATAATACCCTGATAACCCAAGAATACTATTGAACATGGTTACCATGGTAATTATAGTACATTTTTCAATAACATGTATATTTGATGGATCTAATGGTTTACCCCTTCCCATGACTAGATGAACAAAGTATAGCCATAAATTATACTTTTAAAATATGGAATATAGGGTCTCATTTATCATGGTATTTAACACAGCCTTAAAATTATTATCACACTCATCCTTTCTCTTTTAGTATATATCATCTATAATGAAAAACAATTATCAATGTAGTTTTAATAGGATCTATTAATTAGACCCATAAATAAAATAGGATGATTAGTTAGTCTAAATATAATCACTATAAATTTTTAGTTTCTATATCTCATCAAAAAGATATTTTAGAAATATTCTCCATTTTGACCTTTAATAGATGATATCTAGATCAAAGGTCAATATTTGATAAGTAATAAGATCCTATGAGATTATTGAATAAGTTTCCCATATGAGGTAAAAGATATTTAATCTTTATTATGATCTTTTTAACCTCACAATAGTGAATGGATAGCAATGTTGTGTCATCCATATTAATAAAAAAATGATTGGTTCTCCCTATGGTAGTGTACTATGGGGGATAGAACTCAGCTACAAATTACCCTATATATTCTTATTTAATTCCTTAAATTCAATGAGTTTAATTTTATATGAACTCTTTCAGATAGTAAAATAACCATGTATGAGTTTATCCCAAAAATCAACCTCATTCCGAGGGGGAATATAAAAAAGTTCAACCTAAAATATATCTTTATATTTCTGTGATATAGTCATGTCATCAATTTTGGTTTCCTTTCAGATCGTTTTATAATTACACAATCTTAAATGTTACCTAATATGAAGTGAAATAAATAATTCATATTATGGATATTTTTCAATTTTGGGATTTATAGAATTAGGCCATAAGTATTACATATTAACTCAAATATTACAAAGTAGACACTTCTAATCACTATCCATTTTTTCACAAAATAAGACTCATTAAACACGAATTCGTTTTCTTGATAAAAATATATATTCATTTTGACTTATTCCTTCATCTTACCCATCTTATACTCAATGGAATACATTTCCAAAACTTTGGATGAGCACAAAAATCTCAATAAGGGGTATAAAATAAAGAATGAATCCATTTGTCCATTAATATTTTAAACTCATTAAAACATTTTCACAAAATCATACATTTCAATAATAATATATAATTTCTTCAACATACCTCCTGAAATCAGAAGATTACTGAGAAACATTTTATAAATCATAAATCATAAAGGTAAATTATGACATCCCTGTCAAAGTTTCATTATATCTTTTACAGCTACAAATGAAGTAACCTCTATAGTTACATTTTGAATACCAATCATAGTATATTCCCAAAACCTCTTATGAAAAACCATATCAGTTAACTCAATCTCATTAACTAATTCATTTAAGAGATATAATGGGGTCACCCACCCTCGGTTTATTATAGAACCACCTATATACATAAGAAATACCCAAGAACCATAACATAATTATAAGACATAAAACAAGTATAAAGGAAGAAAAACATTTCCACTTTGATATAGAGAAATATCCTTTCAAGATGTTGATCTAATAAATCAATTAAAAAAATTATTTCAATACCAAAATACATAAAAATTGAATTGGTATTTATTTTTAATTTAAATAAATTACTACTTTTAGAGGAAGCCAAGTACCAAATAAGTTTCACAGTGACAGACATGTCGTTATCACCATATATGTTAAAAATATATTCCATTTTTCATTTAATTAAATGATTCATAAATAAATATTGCTTTTGAAAAATAATTGAATGAAATTAAAATTAAATGGGGTTGATTATAGAACTTATAAAATAAGGTGGTGTAAAACAGAAAATTATTCCCTAATAAAAGGAATTTGATAAGAAGTCCCTTGCCGTGAGCCTGACTCACCCCATAAAATCTTTATATTCATTAATAATAAACTCATGTTAATTATATAGTTTCTTGAAAATATTTTTCATGTTTATTATTCTTTTTATATCACTTATTCCCATGATATAAAAATTCCATGAATTTTTATGTTCATATCGGATGTTTTTGGATATTTTGTACTTGATTTGAAGATGAACTTGGTATGATGTCAATAGTCCTTGTGGTCATAAGTCCATCATAAAAAAATAAAAGTCATGGAATAATAATCACTTTTATACATCAATTATCCTTTTAAATCAAACCATTTATTTGTGGTATGAAAAATGAACAATGTTATAGTCATAAAGACAGTAGGTCGGGCGTACAATTCAGCAACATTTCCATTTTTCATTGATCATTTTAGAAATAAGGTAATTATTATTTTATCTTTTAATAATTATAATATTGTTATTAAAATTATAATAATCATTTAAATATACTTATATATCTTATAACAATTATGTTGGGAAAAAATTATTTAAAATGCTTCATGGAGGTGATAGTTCACACGTACGTACGACCGACGTTATAATTTTAATGCGCATAAAATGTAAGAACATAATTGATATATTATTCTCTTATAATGAAAAATATTTCATGGAAATAATATAAAAACAGTAATTATGTCATTATGACCAATCCTGATAGACAATAATGAAAACAAACTATGTCGGTTCGTGAGACGGTAGTCTTCCACACACATGAAAAAATGTTTACCTCCCCTTTTATAGAATTGGAGATAGATATAGGTGATGATATTTACATAATAATATATCTGTATATTGATTATATTGGAGTTATTAGTTAATCACAGATTAAGGATCAATAAAGAAAGTGGAAGAAGAAATAAAATAGAAATACTTAAATAAAAACATTACCTTTCCTTCATATGATCACCTTTTTAACACATTAACACCTCTAAGAAATATTTTCTACCTTAAATATGACCTTAATAGTGGGTTTAGAGATTCTAGTAAGATTATTTGGTAGATCTTGGACAAAGAAATGGTTTTTAAAGTTTATGGTATAGAGATGAAGAATGCCTTTTTATAGGTGAGGGGACGGGTAGTCTTGTAACTATTAAAAGTATTAAATTAATATATATTAATTTTATATTAAAAATTAGTCCAAGATTATTTAGTTAGATTATATAATGAGGATGGATCTAAATCCATTCATCTAATAAAAAGTAGATTTTTCAGAATATTTTTTAATCCTTATCATTTATATTTTAACCATTTTAAAACCTACTATTTTTTTATGTAATTTACACTTTGAGAGTTAAAATAATTACCATAACATTTCAAATGATAAATAAATGAGTCATTAATGAAATTTAATGGATTTAAAATACAAATTTATTAAGGAATGGATTTTTAGAAATTTTACTTCATTTAATTAGATTTTTGATATTTTAAAATATTAATTATGTAAATTCACTACATGACTTTTAAAAAAATATAACAATATGATTCCTTAGAAAAAAAAGTTTAACACATCAATAAAATGTAAAATTAATCCATAAATTTTCTTTATGGCTTCAAATAATTCACTTTATATTTATTTTAATATTATTTATATAATTTCTTGGATTCTTCCTTTAATAAATCTATTACTTAATCATCATTGTGTCATAATTAAATTTTAATAATTAATGTATAAAAATTATAAATAAATATTCATGAAATAGGTAATCTTTTAATATTTTTCTAGACTATTTATAGTCAAAGATATCACTTATATGACCCTATATTAAAATTGTTTTTATAATAAGAGTCATGTTAATGACATCTATCTCTTTACTTTAAATAAAATGTTATAAATTTAATTTTCACACCCATGTGGCTTTATAAGGCCAATATTTTGGAAAAATGATTTTATTGATTGAAAAAAACTCATCCAATAATATTAGGACAAGTATTAGGTTAGTATAATATTATTACTATGTTTATTTTACCATTAATTTCCTGATGTACCTTTTATCGTAAAAAATTAAATATAAAACTTATTCTTCTAAAAATAATAATTTTATCATATTAGATCACATTTTTCATATTGATTACAACAATTTTTTTTCATTTTTCATAAATCAATTCAATGAAGTGACTTAAATTAATTAAAAACTAATCCTATTGACGTATCGAGGAAATACATTTTTATAGTAAAAACGTTTAAAAGTTCACAATGTTTTTTATATCAAATTTCAATTTGACATTGATTCCAATGACCTAAATTGTATGAAATGAATAATAAATTAATTTAATTTTACTTTAAACTAATTAAAAAGATAACATAACTATATAAATAAATTATAAAAAATAACTTATCAATTAAAATGAAGTGTTTTTTATTATTCATTTAGAAATGAATATTATCAAAAAATACCAGAATTCAACCAATGTAAATTTCAATGTCCCTCTTCCAAATAATAAGTTTATATTGTCAAATACATCTTATACAATTTTCAAAAATTATATTTTAAAAAGGTTTTCCATTAATATGTGGTAAAAACCCTTTTAAAAATATCAGAGATTTTTATACATAAATTGGTTTTATTCTTATCTATGTCCATAAAAATTATTAGATGAAAGTAAAAATATTTAATAAACATGAATAAAAATAATATAATTATTTCTATTTATTCCTTCAAATACAAAGACTATTTGGTAACTACAATTTAAAATAATAATATTAGTAATGTATTATTTTTTGGTATAACTCAATCTTGTGTGCAACACATGATTTTAGAGAAACTCGTTTTTTAATTTTGGGTATGCTATCAGACAAAGAATCCCATTTAAATTAAAATCATTTTCTAGTTCATTCATATTAATAGCTATGAAAAATTATTATTCTATAATTTACTCATATGTTACATCCTTCCCCCCTTTTGGAAGTTGCATCCTCAAAATTTTATTCAGTTATCATATAAGTGGGGGTATTTCTCCCACATAAGAGTTTCATATTCCTATGTTGCCTCTTCAATCATATGATTTTTTCACATTACCTTAACATGACAGATCACCTTGTTCTGTAACACCTACTCTCTCTAGTTAAGAATATGGAATAGTTGTTTCTCATAAGAAAGATTTTATTCTAATTGAACTACTTATGGACTCAAAAAATGAGATGGATCTAGAATATACATCATTAACATTGAAAAATGAAAACCATTGTGTACCTAGGATAAAATCATCGGTAGATCCACTCTATAAGAAATAGATCCATAATTCCATAAGATTTTATACAGTCTAATGAACTATGGACTCAACTTCACCATCCTACCAAAGTGCATACTTTTCCCTAGAGAAACATTGTGAAAGGCATGACCCCTACCTCGAATAAAATATCATCCCTCTGGTTATCCACCTAATTTTTCCTCCCACTCGAATCTATCCTATGTGTATTCGATTCAACTGAAATTTTTCTTTCATCTCTTCTACAAACTCTGGTCCCATTAACTTCATTTCCCTGACATCATCCCAAAAGATGGATTTCAACAAAGATTCCTATATAATGCCTTAAATGGTTCCACATATATGATGGAATGAAAACCATTATTATATGAAAACTCAAACAAATAAATATGTTGATCCCAATATCCATAGTAATCCATTGAACATGCACATTGAAAATCTTCTAGGTTCTAAATGGTTTATTCTGACTTCCTATCTATTTGAGGATGAAAAGATGTACTGTAAGTGAATCTAGTAATCATGAAATATGAAGACCTTCCCAAAATTTAGAATTGAAATTTTGATCATGATCAAATATAATGTTGAGGGGAACTCAATGTAACCTAAATATCTCTTTATGATACAACCAAGAAAGTTGATCTAGAGACAATGTATCTCAATTTTAAATAAATGAGAAAATTTTATCAATCTTTCAACTATAACTAAAATCAAATTTTTACCTCGAGATGTTTTTGGTAATCCCACTATTAAATCCTTGTATATATTTTCCCATTTAAGCTCTTGTACTAGAAAACGATAAAGTATGCCTTTTGGAAACTGTATTTCTAATTTATCATACTAAAATGTAATGGAAATCGCTATAAAGTCAGAAATATATATTTTCCTTCCATACCACTAATAATACTTTTGAATATATCTGTACATTTTAGTAATTATAGGATGAATTGAAATAAATAACTATGAGATTCACATAAGAACTTTTTCTTTAATTGGGAATCAAAAGGAACAAATAATATCTTCCCAAATCTCAAAACACACTCTTTGTCAATGTTAAATTCATGAAACTTAACCTTTTAAAAAAATTATACCTTTTTATATAATTCACGGTCTTCTTTCTATGATTTTATAATTCTTTCTCATATAGACGATTAAACTGAAACATAAAACAAAACAGAGGAATTTTATGCACCAACAACTGGTGTTCCAAAGTTTATAAAATCATTAATCAAAGGGTCATGTTACAAACATAACATGGTTAATGTAGAATTACATTTCCAACTAAAATAATCATCTACTTTTTTTCTTTTCCAGGATGGTAATGAATCATGAACTCATCATCCTTGATTATTTCAAACCATATTCTATTTATCAAATTTAGTTCTTTCTGAGGGAATATATACATCAATCATTTATTGTAAGTACATATTTTACATTTTACTCCTTATAGATGATGCCTCCAATTTTTTTATGAAAAAACAATAATAGCTAATTCCAATTCATGTGTAGGATAATTTAACTCATGAGTTTTCAACTGATGTGAAGCATAAACAGTTACATGATCATTATGCATTAGGACATAAGCATTTCATTTCAAAGAAGCTTCACTATTGATAAAAAATCACCGTTTCTGGAATGAAGGACCATAACTAGACCATTTACCAATCTTCATTACAATTCAAGAAAACAATCATCAAATTCTTTTTTTCAAAATGAACAGAAGACCTTTTTGTGTTAACATTTTCATTGAGAAAGATAACCATGAAAATTTTCAACAATTATCCATTAATATACTTGTAAACCAAGAAAAATATGATTCTCAGTTTTATTTATGGGGTTTTTTCATTATTCAACATATTTAATTTTAGAAGCATTAAATTTTGTGCCCTCATTAGAAAGATTTTGACTATGTAATGTAATTTGTTGCAACCAAAATTCACACTTGTGGAATTCCTCATACAGTTTCTATTATTTTAATGTTTGAAAGAAAACCCTTATATAACTTTAATTATCCTTTTTACTTTTAGATTATACCAAAATGTCAATAATAAAAATAACCACAAACTTATATAAGAACTCACATAATATTCTATTCATAAGATCAATGAATTCATCAGGTGAATTATTTAACCAAAATGACATAACCACAATTTCATATTGGCCTTATGTTGTACAAAATACAGTCTTTATAATTTATTCTTCCATTACTTTCAAGTGATCATACACTGACCTCATGTCAACCTTTGAAAAATATTATGGTCCCTAGTGCAGATCAAACAACTAATTGATATATGGATAAAGCTAAATGTTCTTAAAATTAATGTTATTCAAGACTCTATAATCAATGCGAAGTGTAATTAAATTACCTTTATTTTTATGAAAATAGTTCATATCACCCCATGGTGATGTTCTAGGTCGAATGAAACCATTCTCTAATAAGTCCTGCAATTGATTCTTCAACTCTAAAAGATAAAATGTACCTATTCAATAAGAGAGTTCTAAAATTGTCCTAGCATCATGAAATAAGTCAATAGTAATTTAAACTTCTTGATTAGGTACAATAACAGGAAAGTCAACAAGAAAAAATCAAGATATTCATTTACCACTGGAAAACCATTTATCTAAATAGTTTTTTTATTTTAAACAATATTTGAAAGGTAACATTCGTTTCTATATTTTAACAGTTTCTCAGCTTCCTGATATCATTTCAATGATAAGGGTTAATTCGTGTACATTAAATGAATGTATTTTGGAAAATAAACTTCTTTAGCACAACAATCATTCTTATCATGGTTGATGGAAATCCAATCCATTCCAAAAATAATAAAAATTTCTACTCAAGGCATGAGAACATGTTTTATAGATATATTTATTTCACATGAAATGATAGGAAGAATCTTTTAATTTCTTTTTTCCTCAACATTTCCCACATGTTTTTTTACTATAAGTACTAGATTCCTTTCTTAAGGTAAAAGTTCTAATTTATAAGAAAATTTATTTGAAATAGAAGAATGTGTAGACCCTGAATCAAACAACACATTCGCGTAATATGAATAAACAAAAAATGCACTTAATAACACTTCATTTTATGACCAATATCTATTGAAGTAGTTGAAAATTATTTCACCAAACCTTTCTACTCATACTCAATCTACTTCCCATCATTCGAGTTCTTCACTGGAAATGATTTTTCATAATGATGCATCTCATTTCACATAAAACATTTTACTATTAATAAGTCAGATTTCTTATTACCATTACTAATATTTTTTCAGTGCAGTTATGATCCTTATATTCCATTTTACAACATTGGAAGAATGTACTAGAATTCAGAAGGCATTCAATAGTGTCTTTTTTACCCTAATTATAAGAAACTATAAATTTAATTTTCTTAACATCAGACTTTTATTGATGAATCCTTCTATTTCTCCAGAAACCCCAACCTCTTATTCAACTATTTTTCATAGAACACATGATCATAGGAAAACTAAAATTCCACATTCTCTACACACCGACAAAGTTTATTATAACTTTTGAACTCCAGATAATCCAACACCCTTTGATACATTGAAATTAATTATGAGTAAAAATCATTGACTTTACTATCATAATCCCAGATAAAATTTGGAGTGTACCTTTCCAGCCGGGTGAATTTTTCTTCGTATGCATCCATTGAGTCCTCATCTTGCATCAATTCTAAAAAAATATTTTTCCATCCTAAGTTGAACCACCATAGATGTAGCGACCCCGATACCCAGGGTGCCTCATGAGACATGATATGCTTAGCATTTCATTACAACATTAACAAAAATTATATCATGTCCCATGACTACAGAAGATCGCGAGGCTCAGGATTCTGGGAAACCAGCTGCTCTGATAAACTTCATCAGTACATTCCAAGCCTGAAAAATTTTAAACAAAATGTAGGGTGAGAAAAATGCCCAGTAAGGGGTTTCAAAAACATTTTAAGAAAATCCTTTCTCAAAGAAGACCTTTTTGAATAAAACACTTTTATAGAACTAAAACATTATCTTTTCTTAAAACATGAGATCCATTTTTCATTGAAAACCACTTGCACAAAGAAGCACGTACTTGAAATGAGCTTAAATATAAACATGATCAGAGTGCGCAATATAAGAAGAATAAATAATGCATAATGTTAAAACAAAGTTACTTTACTTCTAAAAGAATTATATGACTAAATGGGGAAGACCTGCATATCATGGATCATGAGTAAAAAGTAGATCATCTAACAATTTACCATATGAAAACAGTTGTTGTTGCATAAAGTACACTTTCATGATCTTGGGAACTTTCAACTAGGGGTTGTCCTGTTAGTTGAACTAACCCCTGGTTAACCTTTATCATTACATGCAGAGGGGATGCATAATACCGGACTTTGTCAAGACCTCATGTCATGACCATAATTTTGGTACGGGTCAAGGCCAAATGACAATCCCGTTTCCCATGGTAGCACGAGCCAAGGCAATTTGCCAAGACCGTTGCACATGATAGCACGAGCCAAGGCTATTCGCCAAGACCGTTGCACTTGATAGCACGAGCCAAGGATATTCTCCAAGACCGTTGCACTTGATAGCACGAGCCAAGGATATTCTCCAAGACCGTTGCACTTGATAGCACGAGCCAAGGATATTCTCCAAGACCGTTGCACTTGACGTCTCATGAGACTCTTGCTTTACCCAATGCATTGGAGCGCTGTATAATTCCGGGCGCACCCGTCCATAAATATTTAAGCCCAATACATCTCTCTCATATCTTGACTTGGTCATTCACTCATGGGGTTCCATACATTCATAATCAAAACTCCTTTTTACATACATATTCATGACTTCAAGGGGATCATAACGTGGATGTAAAAAGAACTAGGCTATTGGCTTCAGATTAAACATTGATGCAAATAAACTAAATCAACTTACTCTTGCATATGCAAAAATAACTGGAATACTAAACATAGCGGATTGTCATGTAAAATTTCATCATGTTAAATAAAACCATAAATTCATAGTTCATATCTTTAAACATGCAAAACACATTCTTTACAAGTATAAGTTTCATTGAGGGTACTTAAATTTTCAGGTTAAGCCGGTCCACCGGTGCGATACACATGTTGGCCTAGCATCAATTAAAATTATTAGAAACTTATGTATCTATAAATATATATATATATAACCAAGTCCCGATAAATAAATAAATAAAAAGGTTTTGGAAACTGAAATTTTAAAAACACATTCACTTGGAAACATATAAATTCTTAAGGGGGTTCATGCCACACATTTTTACAAAAAGTGCACGAATTGTCAAAACGCTGATAAATGAATATTTTCAAGCTAGAAAAGTCATTTTTGACATTAAACCAATCCTGAAACTTCACCATATATATATATAACCATATATATAAATAGTCTTGGCATCGCCCTTGGATTAATAGTTTTAAAGGGCATATATAATTTTAGTAACTCATCATGTTATACCAAAAGTACTAAAACATATTAATCATACTCATTCATCATATATTATGAAAAATAGGTGTAGGCATTCAAAGTTATTTATATACATTTAGGTACACATATACATACCAAAATAATATATATATATATATAGTCTACCTGAAACTAAAACAAGTAAAACGTTAATATCCTTTTACTTATATAAAGAAAGGAACCGGTTATCAATTTCAGAATATTCCTTATAAGAAAAAGAAAATGGATTACAAAAAGATATGGTTTATGGAATTATACATATATATATATATATATAAACCGTATATACGTACATATAACCATCGAAGTGAATGGAAAGAAGAAAAGGGATTTCCCTTCGCTGTAATGGCCCTGGTTTTGGAACTCCAAACTGAAGTGGACTAGAAAATTCCTCAAAATCAAGCATATGTGTATGAAAAATAAGTATATACATATATGTTTATATATAAACATCTATATAGATATAAATACCGAAGCTTAAAAAAATAAAAATAAAAAAAAATAAACACAACATGGCTTGACCCTTACCTAAACGATGAGGAGGAGGAGAGTCGACGGAGCAGCGATGAGGTCTCGGAGGTCGAAGAGATCGTGAGAGATCGGGTGCGCAACCTCCAACCTTCGGTGCAACAAGGAGTTAAAAAAAAAGGAGAAGAAGAAGACTCTGCAACCGGAGGGGCGGGGACGTTGAGGGAACCGAGGTTGGGAATTAAAGTGGCGGCGCCGACTTCGTGGAAGAAAACGAGAGGGGAGATTGTTGTCGGCTCGGGCGGAGGAAACGAAGGCCTACTATACACTGGTCTAGCGGCGCGCTGAAGAAGAAGAAAACAGCGGGCGCGAGGGGAAGGGGAAAACACGAAACAGAAGGGACGTCCAGGATCAAACGCCGGTCGATCGGATGGCTGAGGAGTGGTGTGGCTTTAAAAGGGGTGGACGGCCGCGATCAAAGGGGAAGAGGATCGGACGGCCCAAGCTTGCCGCGACGTTTTAAACACGCGGCCCCTCCCCCACGATTCATTCTCTTTTTTTTATATCGTTTAAAAAAAACTATTATCTTATTATTTTATTAAACCTATTATAAAACCATATATATAACCTTATAAATAATCTATTATTATCATAAGTCAAGGGTTATTACGACCCCTATATATTAAACTATTAATCCCTTATTTTAAACATAATTTGTATTTTCATTTTTCTCTATTTCTTTTTATCAAAACATATAAATACACATATATAAGTTTTATACATAAAATAAAAAGTGAACTCAAGTATAATAACATATATACTTATGATTTCATAAATAAACTAAAAAAATTACATTCGGATTATTTTGAAACAAAAAGAAAGTGTTTAATATTAATAAGATTATCTCTAAATAGGTAGAATGTCAAAATTAAAGCAACAAAATTATTAGATTTTAATAAGAACATAATTGTGTAGTTTTATTTATTTATTATTATTATGTAAAGAAATTCATAAATTAATTTTGTAAATGGGTAAATATACATCATTAACACTTTTATGAGAAGTTAACCGTAAATATAATTTATAAAAAAAATAAATTAGTTTTATTGATAATTTTATAATAATTTAAATTTAATCAAATTTTAGGCTAACAAACCAAAACCATATAAATTTACAACTATATATATATAAGAAAATACATATCACTTATCAATTATTTCAAAACTATACTTAATAAGTTTTAACACGTCGACAAAAACTGAATTTAAACATTATTTGGGTAACGGTTAAAAAAACAAAGCAAGGGATACTTTGGGTAAACAACGGTCGAAAATATAGCCGTTTGAGGTCCAATGGTCAACATAGAGGATAAGGAGACCCAACGGTCAAAAATATAGTCGTTTGGGGTGCAACGGCCGTATTTGGGTGCTTATAAAAAGTAAGGTTTGGTCTCGGGTGTCCCTTACCCCAAGTGACCGAAGGAGAAAAAGGAAGATGGTTCGTGTGATCCCATTGGTGTTGAGCACGGTCGCGGTGGCTTCAGCAATCCTATGTTTCTTATGATGGATGCTCAAAACACCTACCGCATTCTCGGGCTCTTAGTAGTTTTAAGCAGTCTTACCATTATTGTAATCGGGTTCTTGGTTGGAATATTTGGTTAGTGAGTTTTCCTTGTAATCCGAAAAATGTAAGACTCTTCAGTGTTGAGTTCATTAAATAAAAGTTACGTGTTTTTATATTTTACATTCTGATTGTTTTAGAGAGAGAACTTTAAAAGCACAAAACGCCCAAATTTCATTTAAGAGGTTTGAAAACTTCGGGGTGTTACATTATCTCCCCCTTCAAAGAATTGCGTCCCCACAATTCTATCATAAAAAAAGAAACTGAAACTCCAAACGTAAAACTCTACCGAAACAGCGGGTCTGGCTCGGTTAACAGGACACCAAAGTTGTCACACAACTCTTCGGTTTCCCTAGTCCAGATGCACTTCGAACAGTGCTCCTTGAACTCCTGGTCGTGTATACTACACACGAGCTTCCAAAGGGAGGCTCGTGCGATGCAAAGCTCGGATATGTTCGAGTAGATAAACTCCTTGACGACTCTTCTGGCCACATCCTGCTCAAGGTAGTCGAGAGGGACGGTGCGATTGAGGAGACTGATGTTCAAGACTTGGAACATATAAGCTGCGCTGAGCTGGCCATCCTTGGCGGCCACGAGAAAGCACGCTCTGGCAGTAAAGTTTTGTGCCAGAGTGAAACATTGGAACAGGCCCTCAAAGTACATTCCCCTTCGCCTATAGAAGGGGAGTTGAGCAACAACGATGAGCTGAAAGACGCGATTATTCTCTCGACATAGCCGAAGAATCTCTGGACCGTTTCCTAAATTGAGCAAACGCTGGCAGGACCCTCGTAGGTGGAGAAATGATGGGTAATCCACCATGCATGCCTTGATAAAGATGACTTCTACTAGCTCATCGGGTAGGGATGAGAAGTTCGTTTGTCCAGACATCTGAAGACATTGAGGGGAAACTCTTAACAACATAGATACGGTGAAGACATGAAAAGAAACAAGAAACATCCATTTGTGAAAAAGTTTACACGGCAAAGTCTGAGTTCACAAGACGTACGCCACAAAGAGTGGCAAAACTTCCTAACTCTTCAAAACACACACAAGATGAACATACAAGACTAAACTCATGGGAACATTTATAACGCCTCATGAGTTTAGCATGAGGGGTGTGGAGTTGGGAAACATCGGTGTACACTTCTTGCCTAAGAGACACACGGGTGGACTCATTTTCCAACGCTCCAAAGTCCATTAACTAGCCCCAGAAGCCGTAGTGTAGGACTTGGCACAGATAAGCCGCTCGGAGGTCTCCAGCAGCAGCAGCTTCTTCAAAAGGGTTATCTAGCATTGTGCCAAATTCCTCTCCAGCTGTGAACACTCAGAAGAGTCCTTCGTGGTACCTTCCCCGACGTGCGTACGAGGGAAACTGTGTCATCATCATTAGGAGATAATCCATCCCCATTCCCCGGTGGAGACTAAGCACCCTAGATGAGTTTGACACATTGTACAAGTGCTTACACGTCATGCGAATTTGGGAATAATTCAGGAAGTTTTCACAGCTGGCTAGAGATATAATGTTCTCTAGAGCCTCAGTGGGGAGTGAAAAAAGGTCGGAAGGTACATCAGCCATCTGAAAGTTATAACATTCTTACTTAGTTAGTCTTAGCAATATATCTATATCACCTGGTTTTCCAGAGTTGCATGAACCTATCCTCTAATACCAACTATAGCGACCCCGATACCCAGGGTGCCTCATGAGACATGATATGCTTAGCATTTCATTACAACATTAACAAAAATTATATCATGTCCCATGACTACAGAAGATCGCGAGGCTCAGGATTCTGGGAAACCAGCTGCTCTGATAAACTTCATCAGTACATTCCAAGCCTGAAAAATTTTAAACAAAACGTAGGGTGAGCAAAATGCCCAGTAAGGGGTTTCAAAAACATTTTAAGAAAATCCTTTCTCAAAGAAGACCTTTTTGAATAAAACACTTTGATAGAACTAAAACATTATCTTTTCTTAAAACATGAGATCCATTTTTCTTTGAAAACCACTTGCACAAAGAAGCACGTACTTGATATGAGCTTAAATATAAACATGATCAGAGTGCGCAATATAAGAAGAATAAATAATGCATAATGTTAAAACAAAGTTACTTTACTTCTAAAAGAATTATATGACTAAACGGGGAAGACATGCATATCATGGATCATGAGTAAAAAGTAGATCATCTAACAATTTACCATATGAAAACAGTTCTTGTTGCATAAAGTACACTTTCATGATCTTGGGAACTTTCAACTAGGGGTTGTCCTGTTAGTTGAACTAACCCCTGGTTAACCTTTATCATTACATGCAGAGGGGATGCATAATACCAGGCTTTGTAAAGACCTCGTGTCATGACCATAATTTTGGTACGGGTCAAGGCCAAATGCCAATCCCGTTTCCCATGGTAGCACGAGCCAAGGCAATTTGCCAAGACCGTTGCACATGATAGCACGAGCCAAGGCTATTCGCCAAGACCGTTGCACTTGATAGCACGAGCCAAGGATATTCTCCAAGACCGTTGCACTTGATAGCACGAGCCAAGGATATTCTCCAAGACCGTTGCACTTGATAGCACGAGCCAAGGATATTCTCCAAGGCCGTTGCACTTGACGTCTCATGAGACTCTTGCTTTACCCAATGCATTGGAGCGCTGTATAATTCTGGGCGCACCCGTCCATAAATATTTAAGCCCAATACATCCCTTTCATATCTTGACTTGGTCATTCACTCATGGGGTTCCATACATTCATAATCAAAACTCCTTTTTACATACATATTCATGACTTCAAGGGGATCATAACGTAGATGTAAAAAGAACTAGGCTATTGGGTTCATATTAAACATTGATGCAAATAAACTAAATCAACTTACTCTTGCACTTGCAAAAATAACTGGAATACTAAACATAGCGGATTGTCATGTAAAATTTCATCATGTTAAATAAAACCATAAATTCATAGTTCATATCTTTAAACATGCAAAACACATTCTTTACAAGTATAAGTTTCATTGAGGGTACTTAAATTTTCAGGTTAAGCCGGTCCCCCGGTGCGATACACATGTTGGCTTAGCATCAATTAAAATTATTAGAAACTTATGTATCTATAAATATATATATATATAACCAAGTCCCGATAAATAAATAAATAAAAAGGTTTTGGGAACTGAAATTTTAAAAACACATTCACTTGGAAACATATAAATTCTTAAGGGGGTTCATGCCACACATTTTTACAAAAAGTGCACGAATTGTCAAAACGCTGATAAATGAATATTTTCAAGCTAGAAAAGTCATTTTTGACATTAAACCAATCCTGAAACTTCACCATATATATATATAACCATATATATAAATATTCTTGGCATCGCCCTTGGATTAATAGTTTTAAAGGGCATATATAATTTTAGTAACTCATCACGTTATACCAAAAGTACTAAAACATATTAATCATACTCATTCATCATATATTATGAAAAATAGGTGTAGGCATTCAAAGTTATTTATATACATTTAGGTACACATATACATACCAAAATAATATATATATATATATATTCTACCTGAAACTAAAACAAGTAAAACGTTAATATCCTTTTACTTATATAAAGAAAGGAACCGGTTATCAATTTCAGAATATTCCTTATAAGAAAAAGAAAATGGATTACAAAAAGATATGGTTTATGGAATTATACATATATATATATATATAAACCGTATATACGTACATATAACCATCGAAGTGAATGGAAAGAAGCAAAGGGATTTCCCTTCACTGTAATGGCCCTGGTTTTGGAACTCCAAACTGAAGCGGACTAGAACATTCCTCAAAATCAAGCATATGTGTATGAAAAAGAAGTATATACATATATGTTTATATATAAACATCTATATAGATATAAATATCGAAGCTTAAAAAAAATAATAAAAAAAATAAACACAACATGGATTGATCCTTACCTAAACGATGAGGAGGAGGAGAGTCGACGGAGTAGCGATGAGGTCTCGGAGGTCGAAGAGATCGTGAGAGCTCGGGTGCGCAACCTCCAACCTTCGGTGCAACAAGGAGTTAAAAAAAGGGAGAAGAAGAAGACTCTACAACCGGAGGGGCGGGGACGTTGAGGGAACCGAGGTTGGGAATTAAAGTGGCGGTGCCGACTTCGTGGAAGAAAACGAGAGGGGAGATTGTTGTCGGCTCGGGCGGAGGAAACGAAGGCCTACTATACACTGGTCCAGCGGCACGCTGAGGAAGAAGAAAACAGCGGGCGCGAGGGGAAGGAGAAAACGCGAAACAGAAGGGACGGCCAGGATCAAACGCCGGTCGATCGGATGGCTGAGGAGTTGTGTGGCATTAAAAGGGGTGGACGACCGCGATCAAAGGGGAAGAGGATCGGACGGCCTAAGCTTGCCGCGACGTTTTAAACATGCGGCCCCTCCACCCCGATTCATTCTCTTTTTTTTATATCGTTTAAAAAAAACTATTATCTTATTATTTTATTAAACCTATTATAAAACCATTAATATAACCTTATAAATAAACTATTATTATCCTAAGTCAAGGGTTATTACTACCCCTATATATTATACTATTAATCCCTTATTTTAAACATAACTTGTATTTTCATTTTTCTCTATTTCTTTTTATCAAAACATATAAATACACATATATAAGTTTTATACATAAAATAAAAAGTGAACTCAAGTATAATAACATATATACTTATGATTTCATAAATAAACTAAAAAAATTACATTCGGATTATTTTGAAACAAAAAGAAAGTGTTTAATATTAATAAGATTATCTCTAAATAGGTAGAATGTCAAAATTAAAGCAACAAAATTATTAGATTTTAATAAGAACATAATTGTGTAGTTTTATTTATTTATTATTATTATATAAAGAAATTCATAAATTAATTTTTTAAATGGGTAAATGTACATCATTAACACTTTTATGAGAAGTTAACCGTAAATATAATTTATAAAAAAAATAAATTAGTTTTATTGATAATTTTATAATAATTTAAATTTAATCAAATTTTAGGCTAACAAACCAAAACCATATATATTTACAACTATATATATAAAAGAAAATACATATAACTTATCAATTATTTCAAAACTATACTTAATAAGTTTTAACATGTCGACAAAAACTGAATTTAATCATTATTTGGGTAACGGTTAAAAAAACAAAGCAAGGGATACTTTGGGTAAACAACGGTCGAAAATATAGCCGTTTGAGGTCCAATGGTCAACATAGAGGATAAGGAGACCCAACGGTCAAAAATATAGTCGTTTGGGGTGCAACGGCCGTATTTGGGTGCTTATAAAAAGGAAGGTTTGGTCTCGGGTGTCCCTTACCCCAAGTGACCGAAGGAGAAAAAGGAAGATGGTTCGTGTGATCCCCTTGGTGTTGAGCACGGTCGCGGTGGCTTCAGCAATCCTTATGTTTCTTATGATGGATGCTCAAAACCCCTACCACATTCTCGGGCTCTTAGTAGTTTTAAGCAGTCTTCCCATTATTGTAATCGGGTTCTTGGTTGGAATATTTGGATAGTGAGTTTTCCTTGTAATCCGAAAAATGTAAGACTCTTCAGTGTTGAGTTAATTAAATAAAAGTTACGTGTTTTTATATTTTACATTCTGATTGTTTTAGAGAGAGAACTTTAAAAGCACAAAACGCCCAAATTTCATTTAAGAGGTTTGAAAACTTCGGTGTGTTACAATAGAAAACTATTTCTCAAGAAAAATAATCTTGAATTCAACCCAATCAATATAATAAATATACTCACTATCCCTGACATTTATACCCATTAACCACCACATATTGGTTCACATTCAAAATTTTAAATAACATTTTTATTTTTTGAACACCCCATTACATCAAAAATAATTTTCTTGGGTTTTAATCCACCCTTCAACTAGAATGGGGTCAGACGTACGAACGAACATCGTTATGGTTGACCTCACCTGTTTTGATAATCTCAATCATGTATTCATATGTGTTGAAAATCCCAATTATGTTTTCATTCTCTATGATATTTTTAAGAATCATTGATCTATACTTTAATTCTTTCAAATCTGTGATCAACCCAATAATAATCTTTAAAATAGTCTTTGAAATACGTTAATCCTCATTTATCCATGTTCATACAAGTTATAAATTGATTCTAACACAATCGGATGTGTTCTGCATAAAACAGATAAGTAATCTGCCTATAGCTACTGATAAAGAGCTACCGGTACCCAGTCTACCGATAGACTTAGTCTACCGACAGACAGAGTCACCGATATACTTAACACAGAGCTACCGATGTGCTTATAAATGTAAGCTACTGACTTACAGACAGCTACTGATACAAATATAGAGCTACCGGTGTAAGTATAAATAGTTACCGATGGAATAAGAGTCACCGATGGACGAAGCTACTGACAGACTCACAACTACCGATACCGACGCATGGAGCTACCGACGCATGGAGCTACCGACGCATGGAGCTACCGTTAAACAAAGTCACCAATACAAGCATATACCAACCGACGCATAGAGCCACCGATAGAGTCAAACCAACTAATGAAATTGAGCTACCGATGTCCAAGCTACTGATGCTGATTACCTACCGATCACTCGACTCACTGTTTGAATTTCTTTATTTCCTATCTTTATTTAATCTATCCAACGGTCATATCATGTACATTTTAATGATTTGTCAAATATCTGATAAAGGTTGTCGGATGTCAGGAACCCGTACCTCGTACCTGCAGAAAGGAAATCTTTTCTGTCTCCTGTAGCCCGTGAGATAAATACGAGAAGACTACGCTGCCCAACTAGCAGAGTGTGGTGGATGGAATATACCAGAAACACAAGAACGAGAAGAATCAAGAAGAGAAAAACCAGTTCCATCAAGAACACAGAGAAGCTCATAGACAATCAAGCATACTCGAGAAGTGTTCTGTGCATATAAGAAGAACACTGAAGAACTTCAACCACTACATTTTCACTGTCTATGAACCTGTACACTCTGTTTCTCAAACAGAAACGAGAAGAGGACTCAGACTCACTTTTGATCGAATCCAAAGGAGTCCAGAGCTACACTGAAATCACCAGAACCATTTCTAAACTCTACATCTCTTGTTCTGTTATTTATTATTATACTTTTCGAGAAGTGTGTGTTATCTGTTGTATCTAACACATACACTGTCTCCTGTACTTAAACTGAAGGATTTATAAATCCTTACCAAATTCTTGCATTCATTCTTTCCCACGAATAACTGTGGTAGAGGTCATGTGTGACCTGGACAGCTGGTTGCTGTTGTACTGTTTCCCACGAATAACAGTGGTAGAGGTCTTGGACCTGGACAGTTGTAAACTTTTGAACCCCGATCCAGGGTGTGGATCATTTTTATATAAACTTTTGAGAGGACTAAGTCTCATCTTGAGACTAAACCTCTTGGTTACATTTGTTGTGCCATCTCTTTCAAAGTTTTATTCCGCTGCTAATCACTTTAAAACCAATACTGTTTTTAAAGTCACTTTGATAATTAAATTAGCAAGTGTTTATGTTAAGTGTAGATTAGTAAGTTAGTTTCAAAATATAGTCATACACTCCTGTATTGATTAACTGGGAATTAATCAATCCCTTGAGAATCTAACAGAACCTCTACTTTAATATAAATTCACCATAGTTTAATTTATTATTTTATTTGGGGGTCTTTAAAACAGTGTTTTTAAATACCGAAATTTTAATTGGTACTCAATTCACCCCCCCTCTTGAGTAAACCACTCCGAACAACACTTGGTATCAGAGGATTAAAAATACTCCCTAAAAGTACTCTGCTTTTGAACTGTGATTTTAGTTGTATTTTAAAGTTCTTAAAATTTCTGTTATATCTAAATTTTTATCTCTTTAAAATTTTCTCATCATGGACAATAGACTTGAGGGTGCTGCTACTAACTGGCCACCTTTCTTCAATGGAACTAATTATGCTTAGTGGAAACTGAAAATGAAAATTCATCTAGAAAGCATAGGTTTTGATATTTGGACTGCTATTGAATCAGAATACAAAATTCCCACTACTGCTAGATCTACTTGGGATGAACCTATAAAGACTGCTTACAATAACAACTGTAAAGCTATGAATGCCTTGTACTGTGCTCTAGGAGATGAAGAGTTTAATAGAATTTCTTCTTGTAAAACTGCATATGAAATTTGGGATACCTTAGCTGTTTCTCATGAAGGAACAACGAATGTTAAAGAAATGAGATTGAACACTTATACTATCAAGTATGATAATTTTAAAATGAAGCCTGACGAACCCATTTCTGACATGTATCTCAAGTTCAATGAAATTGTCAATACAATGATCTCGCTGGGAAATGATGTCTCATCAAAGGAACAAATTATGAGAATTTTGAGATGTCTACCTGATAGATGGAGAGGCACATCTGTCTCAATCAGAGAATCATGTGACATTGCTGCTCTACCTGTCAAGGAACTAATTGGCAAGCTGGTGATGTATGAAGAAGAGCTTAAAGTGAATAAAGAGGAAGAAAATGAACCTCCAAGAAAGTCTGTCGCTTTCAAATCTTCAACTTCAAAGAATAAGGACAAAGAAAAGCTTCAAGCTGTAGTTGAAAGTTCAAGCTGTGAAGACAGTGAAAGTGATTCTGACAGAGATGCTGAGATGGCTCACATTGCTAGAAGATTTAAGAAATTTTATAGGAAAAAGAAGTTCTTCAGAAAAAAAAAATTATAAGGGTAAGTATGATCACCAAGGTAAATGGAAAAAGGATTGGAAGAAGAATGACAAATCAGATGATGTTGTCTGCTATGAGTGCAAGAGAAAAGGACACATTAAAGCCGACTGTCCAAAGCTGAAGTATAAAAAGAAATATGAATATAAGGACAATAAGTTTAAGAAAGCAATGAAGGTTACTTGGAGTGCTTCTGAGGATAGCTCTACTGAATCTAAAAGCTCTGAAACTGAACACAAAAATAAGGCAAACATGTCCTTTATGACAAACACTTCTCAGGTAACTGCTGAAACTCCTACTTTAAATTATTATTACTCTGGAGATAATGCAGAATCTGATTCTGATTCTAGAACAATGTCTAAAAATGAATTGTTTGAGTACTGTGATATGCTGGAAGAGACATGTAATGAACTTAAGGATAAGTACAAGTCATTAAAGAAACAACATGCTCTCACCACTACAGTTAAAACCGAACTCACTATTGAAAAAGAGAAAAATGCTCAACTATTAAAAGAAAACACTGAACTGAAACTATCTAATGAGAAACTCAAGAAAGACTTAGAGAATTTCACCAATGGAAAAAATACACTAACACAGATACTAGGAAAGAAAATAGCACCTAAATATACTACTGGTATTGGATACCAACCTGGACAAAGGAAAATTGCCAAAACTAGATTCATCTCTAAATCTGGACAGAATGAAGGTAATTCTGGAACATCATATGCTTCAACCAGTTATATACATATCTATGGATCTAATAAATTTTATCTTTCAAAGCATGTCAATTCTACAAATTATATGAGACCCATTAGACAAATATGGGTACCTAAAGTGTTATTGGCTAACTTGTCTGGACCCAAGAAAATCTGGGTACCAAAATCATTTCCCATCTGAATCTGTTTTGTAGGGAACTTGCTTAAAGAACTCCTGTAAAGAGACCTGGTATTTGGACAGTGGATGTTCAAGACATATGTCAGGAGACTTCTCTTGTTTCAAGAGTTTAATAAAAGTTGATGGAGGCTTTGTCACCTTTGGTGATAATTCAAGAGGAAAAATCATCGGCCTAGGCTGGATTGGTAACACTGATTCCATTTTGATTTTTAAAGTTTTATTTGTTGATGGCCTTAAATACAATGTATTAAGTATTTCTCAGTTATGTGATGATGGTTTTCATGTTAAATTTGAAAATGATTCCTGCAAAGTTTTTAATTCTAAGAATGTTTTGGTATTTTCTGCCTTAAGAAATGAAAATGTTTATGCTGTTAATCTGAATTCTTTAGCTAAGCAGAATATTACTTGTTTGAATGCTTTTCATAAAGAATCTTGGCTATGGCACAGAAGATTGGGACATTGCAACATTCACTCACTTAGAAAACTCTCTAAAAAAAACCTAGTTAGAGACCTACCTAAATTAGAATTCCCAAATGATAGAGTGTGTAACCCCTGTCAAAAGGGAAAACATCACAAAGTTTCTTTTAAATCAAAGAAAGAAGTTTCGACTTCTCAACCACTTGAATTGGTTCACATGGATTTGTTTGGACCATCAAGAGTTTCTAGTTTAAATGGGAAGCACTATGTTTATGTTCTTGTAGATGATTTTTCTAGATATACTTGGGTATATTTTCTAGCTCACAAAAGTGAGGCATGTTCTTCTTTTGTTAAATACTCTAAATCTGTAGAGAACCTTAGTGGACTTAAGATTAAAACTTTGAGAAGTGATCATGGTCGTGAGTTTTAAAATCAAGATTTTGAATCTTATTGCTCACACAATGGCTATACTCACAACTTTTCTGCCCCTAGAACACCCCAACAGAATGGTGTAGTAGAAAGAAGAAACTGAACCCTTCAAGAAATTGCTAGAACCATGCTCAATGAATATGACCTGCCTATTTATTTTTGGGCTAAAGCTGTAAATACAACTTGTTATGTCATTAATAGAGTCTTAATTAGACCTGTTCTTAAGAAAACCCCTTATGAATTGTGGAACAATAGAAAGCATAAGGTTAATTACTTTAAAGTTTTTGGTTGCAAAGTATTTATTCTGAATACTAAAGATAATCTGGATAAGTTTCCTTCCAAAAGTGATGAAGGAATTTTTCTGGGTTACTCTATTTCAAGTAAAGCCTCTAGAGTATTCAATAAGAAAACTAAATGTGTGGAAGAATCTGTTCACATCATGTTTGATGAAACTGATCCACATGAGTCTAAAACCTCTCTTGAAAATATTGAAGAAGACTTATCTGTTCTGGACATTAATGATAAATCTAAAGAACCTGTTATCAAAACATCCAGTTCTAGACTTTTTCCAGAATCTGCTTCTATTGAACCCGAACCTATAGATGAACCTGAAATTTCTAGTCCAACCTTTACCAGATCAACGAGGATTCTAAAGAATCATCCTTTAGAATCTGTTGTTGGTAATATTGATAGAGGAACACAAACTAGGGCTTCTCTAAGAAACCAGGTTGAACATCAAGCTTTTCTTTCAGAGCTAGAACCCAAAAATATCAATGATGCTATCAGTGATGAATTTTGGGTAATAGCTATGCAGGAAGAATTAAATCAGTTTGAAAGAAAAAAAGTCTGGGAATTAGTTGACAGACCTCAGGAAACTTTGACAATAGGCACAAAATGGGTTTTTAGAAATAAAGTAGATGAATCTAGAAATATAGTTAGAAACAAAGCTAGACTAGTTGCACAAGGATATAGTCAAGAAGAAGGTATAGACTATGATGAAACATTTGCACCTGTAGCTAGACTAGAAGCCATTAGGATCTTACTTGCATATGCTGCACATCTGGATTTCAAGTTATATCAAATGGATGTGAAAAGTGCATTTCTAAATGGTTTTATAATTGAAGATGTTTTTGTAGAACAACCACCTTGATTTACTAACCCCCATTTTCCAAATCATGTTTTTAAACTTTCTAAATCTTTGTATGGTCTAAAACATGCTCCAAGAGCTTGGTATAATAGACTTAGCAACTTCCTTATCTCAAATGGTTTTACTAAAGGGATTGCTGATCCAACTCTTTTCATTAAAAGAATTTCTAAAGATGTTTTAGTTGTACAAATATATGTTGATGATATTATTTTTGGACCTTCTAAACACTCTTTATGTACTGATTTTTCAAAAATTATGCAAAATGAATTTGAAATGAGCTTAATGGGAGAACTTAAGTACTTTCTTGGATTTCAAGTATTTCAAAATGAAAATGGTATTATTTTGAATCAAAGTAAATATACAAAGGATCTTTTAAAACGTTTTGGTCTGGATAGTATTAAGGAAAGTGATACTCCTATGAGTACTACCTGTAAATTTGACGCAGATGAAACTGGGAAACCAGTTGATCAAACAAATTACAGAGGTATGATTTGTAGTTTACTTTATCTTTCTGCTAGTCGACCTGATATTATGTTTAGTGTGTGTTTGTGTGCTAGATTTATAGCTAATCCAAAATAATCTCATTTGCTTGCTGTTAAAATAATTATTAAATATCTCAAAAACACGGTTAACTTAGGTTTGTTTTACCCAAAAGGACAATCCTTTGAGTTAATGAGTTATTCAGATGCTGACTTTGCTGGTTGTAAATTAGATAGAAAAAGCACATTAGGAACATGTCATTTGCTTGGAAAATCCTTAGTTTCTTGGTGTAGTAATAAACAGAACTCAGTTGCATTATCTACTACCGAAGCAGAATATATAGCTGCTGGTAGTTGCTGTGCACAAATTCTGTGGATGAAACACACTCTTTTGGACTATGGATATGTTTTTAAACATGTTTCAATCAACTGTGATAACACCAGTGCAATAAACATCTCTATGAATCCTGTATCTCACTCTAGAACCAAACACATAGATGTAAGACACCATTTCCTAAGAGATCACTATCAAAAAGGTGATATTTCTCTTGAATTTATTGGCACTGAACATCAATTGCCTGATATTTTCACTAAACCTTTAAGTTCGGATAAGCTAAGTTACATAAGACACGAATTGGGAATGTTTAATCACAACTGATGTGAAAATCCTCACCGATGTGAAATTCTCACCGATGTGAAATCCTCACCGATGTGAAATTCTGACCGATGTGAAAATCCTCACCGAGGTGAAATTCTCACCGATGTGAAATTGTCACCGATGTACAATTCTCACCGATTTTTTTTCTCACCAATGATTAACTCACAACGATGCAATGTTTTTTTTTAAAAACATCTGTCTACCTCCAAGAATATGAATCGCTTTATTTTATTTTATCTTACTCTATTTTAGTCGTTTATTTGGAATTCCTAAATGATAAAACTAAGCCTAAGCCACTTCCTACCTCACCGAGCTCAAAATCTCTCACCTTAGAACCTTAGCTCCCAAATCGGCCAAGAACCCTAAACCCGCGATGGAAAAAACTAAGCTTCCTACCGTCAGAGATGAAAGTGGAGAACCAAAAGCTAAGAAGCAGAAGACACAACATAAAGCCAGTGTTAGTGAAGTCAGAACTAGATCGGGAAAGCGACCAGTGAATCCTCACTTGCAGAATAGAGACATAGTAATCGAGAAGGAACTGTGTGTGGAATGGCTACTGCTTAGAAAATCGTTAGTACTCGAGATTCTGGAGGACTAGAAATGGGTGGATTGTTTCTCGAATAACAATGGACCATACTACCCGAAGTTGGTAAAACAGTTCTACGAGTTTGTAAGCTTCTAGAAGTCTGAAAATGAGAATCGGGTAAGCTCTTTTTTAAATGGAAAAGATATGTCTTTTTCTTCAGTAGAGTGGGCTGAGTGTTTAAAAGTACCACATGAAGGTGTCTCTGGGTACGTATCATGAGCAAAGCCACCTAGCAGTGACATCTTTGATTATGAAACCGCCTTAAAAGAGCTGACCGGTAATGGGAATCAAAGGCAAGTGGTTGCTGCTGAAATGGATGGAGAGAATCGACTGCTCTTCAAGTTTGTTCAGCATGTGTTGATACCGAGGCGAGGAGATTTTGGAAATCTAAGATATCAAGATATCTATCTTCTTCATCTGCTAAGACATGGTGTGAAAATCAATCTGTGCAGATTGTTAATGTTTCAAATGGAAGACATGATTAGACCAAAGTCAAAGACTAATGATTTATTCTTTTCCAAGCTGATTTCAGTAATGATAAAAGTAAAAGGAATAGCTGAGTCTCAGGATGAGACAGTTGTAGTCAGGAATAATTTCTGCATCACCTCAACTATTTGTAAGTATATGAAAATTAACTGGAACCCATGGAAGGGAGAATGGGTCAGTGATGATCAGAAGATATATGATAGGTTTAATCCTGTGGATCATCCCTCAAGACCAAAGGATACGAGAGATCCGAGTCTGAGACCTGATGAAGAGGAACCTGTTTATAGTAATGAAACAGAAGAAGAAGAAGAAGAAACTCCCATGGATGTTGGAGGAGATCCAGACTTGCCCCCAAGTCCTTTTGCAGAATTGGTTTATTCTAGGAAAGGAAAGGTAGAGGAAATTTTGTCTACTTATGAGGAAGACCAGTCTGTGCCTCACCAAGAAGAAGAGGAAAAGGAGAATGTATCTAAATCGTCTGTTTTTGGTAGTTTAAGTATGAGTCCTTTGATTAGAAGCTCAGCTATGCCGACTGCTGAAGTAGAAAGAGATACAGAAGAAGTTGTACCTGTATCAGAAGATCTTCTAGATGCTGCACCGATGGAACTTGTAGTAGAAGATTCTGATGAAGAGAATCCAGCACTGAATGCTGTTGTGATACATGAGAATGCACCCATTGAGGGGGAGCATCAATCTGTTCTTATAAATGTTACAGTAGATGTTGAGTTTGGAGACTGGGTAGAAGACCCAGGGTTTATAGTCTGTGGATTGGATTATCCGGATTCTGATAATGAGTTGTCTGTGAATAGACCGAAGACCAATTATGATCTTGCTTCTGAGTTGTTGCCCGATAATGTGGTCAGATTTCATGATCTGAATTGGCTGAAAGAGGACCTCAAATCCAGTTTTGTTGAAGAAGTGAAGTTAATGGAAACCTCCCTTTCATCCTCAATTCAATCAGTAATGACTGATTCTGTAGTTAGTTTGGCCTCAGTAAAGGGATCTGCTGCAGTTGTCCCTAATGATTTTGTCTCTAAATCTGATCTTGAATCCATGAAGAATGAGCTGAAAGAATCATTCAGTGTATCAGTTGCTGAGATGAAGCAAAGCTTTGATGAAGAAATGAAAATGTTAGAGAGATCCTTCGAGCTCTCTCTGACTTGTAATTTAACTTCTTTTGTGTCTGAGATTATGGAAGAAGTGAAAGAGTGCTAGACTCAGTCTTCTAGAATCGAAGCAGATCTTGAAGCTCTCAAGACATCAGTTGCTGCTTTGGATTCTTATATGAGCTCCAAGTCTCAAGCTGACAAGGACCTAGCTTATGTGAAGAGTGTAGTAAGCCAGTTTGTCTCGGTGTTTGAAAGTTTCAAAAACTCAGTGAAGGATCACGTACAATTACAGGACTCTCAAGTTCCAAGCCTAATCAGTGGTTTTTCTAAGAGTTTCAAAGAAACTGTTTCCTTCCCTCTTGGCCCTCTCACATCCAAACTATTAGTTGACCTGAATCTAGTTCGAGAAATGATGAAGGAGGAGATTGGTTCTATTTAAACGAGTGGCTCTGTGGACTCATCAGAGTTGAGCAGAGTGGTGATTTCTACAGGAGATTCTGCTAGAGAAATAATGAAGATTGTTCAAGATTATATGAGAGAAGACTCTGCCTCTCAGGAAGCCATAAAGAGCAAAGTGGAATACTACTTCACCAAAATTTTCACCAAGAATCAACTCGATCACCACGTCAAGCTGATGTTGGAACACATGAAGCTACCTCCAGTAACTCAAGTTTTTAGAGAACAAGTGAGCCAACTTAGACAATTGACTCCTGCCTTGGAGAAATTCATGGAGAACAAAGATGATTTCATCTCTGCTATGGAAAGAGGAGGAGGAATTATTATGGATTTTAGAAATCTGTTGCTGCCCTTCTTGCATGTTGATGCCAGACCAGTCATCGTACCTCCTGCTTTGCCTACTTCTGCCTCAGCTGTTTCCACAGTCCAGCTGACTCCTGCTCAAGCTATTCGATGCCTCACACTAATGATCACCCAAAGATCTTCAACCTACAGGCCTGACTCTGTGTCGGTGGCTCAGCCTCCTTTGATCATCTCTGGCATTCCAAAACCTTCACCTGCATCCTCACCACCCGAACCTTCTTTTGATCCCAAAGGAAAATCTCACGTTGAAGATGTGGATTGATCCAGTGGCCAGGATTTTTGATAGGAATTCCTTTGTATTCTGTTTCGGTACTTTCTGACTCCTCTAATACAGAAGAACTCTTTTTACTTCTCATGTTTTATTTGTCTCCTATATATGCTTTCCCACTTTTTGATTATCACAAAGGGGGAGAACAATAAGCGGGGGATAACAATAAGCGGAAAATGAGAGAATGAGAAATATTTTCAATGGAGAAAAATAAGGAATAAGGGGAGACACATTACCTTCTTTTCAATTTTATCTCTGATATTATTGTGTTTCTTTTTACCTTCGGTACCTTATGATTGTTACCTCTAATAACTTATGTCTATATCATACTATTTCTATTATCTCTGATGTTGTTTTCTCTGAGAAACTTGAATTCAATATTATACTCTTTACTATTATATTTTCACTATGTTAAATGCCCATATCATAAATTGTGATTATCAAAAAGGGGGAGATTGTTGACCTCACCTGTTTTGATAATCTCAATCATGTATTCATATGTGTTGAAAATCCCAATTATGTTTTCATTGTCTATGATATTTTTAAGAATCATTGATCTATACTTTAATTCATTCAAATCTGTGATCAAACCAATAATAATCTTTAAAATAGTCTTTGAAATATGTTAATCCTCATTTATCCATGTTCATACAAGTTATAAATTGATTCTAACACAATTGGATGTGTTCTGCATAAAACAGATAAGTAATCTGCCTATAGCTACTGATAAAGAGCTACCGGTACCCAGTCTACCGATAGACTTAGTCTACCGACAGACAGAGTCACCGATATACTTAACACAGAGCTACCGATGTGCTTATAAATGTATGCTACTGACTTACATACAGCTACCGATACAAACATAGAGCTACCGGTGTAAGTATAAATAGCTACCGATGGAATAAGAGTCACCGATGGACGAAGCTACTGACAGACTCACAGCTACCGATACCGACGCATGGAGCTACCGACGCATGGAGCTACCGACCCATGGAGCTACCGACGCATGGAGCTACCG
The DNA here is from genome assembly GCA_963277665.1 of Viscum album. Lineage (NCBI taxonomy): Eukaryota > Viridiplantae > Streptophyta > Magnoliopsida > Santalales > Viscaceae > Viscum > Viscum album. The sequence goes on along the minus strand of OY728134.1, from coordinate 126,585,231 downwards.
ACGCATGGAGCTACCGATAAACAAAGTCACCGATACAAGCATATACCAACCGACGCATAGAGCCACCAATAGAGTCAATGCAACTAATGAAATTGAGCTACCGATGTCCAAGCTACCGATGCTGATTACCTACCGATCACTCGACTCACTGTTTGAATTTATTTATTTCCTATCTTTATTTAATCTATCCAACGGTCATATCATGTACATTTTAATGATTTGTCAAATATCTGATAAAGGTTGTCGGATGTCAGGAACCCGTACCTCGTACCTGAAGAAAGGAAATCTTTTCTGTCTCCTGTTGCCCGTGAGATAAATACGAGAAGACTACGCTGCCCAACTAGCAGAGTGTGGTGGATGGAATATACCAGAAACACAAGAACGAGAAGAATCAAGAAGAGAAAAACCAGTTCGATCAAGAACACAGAGAAGCTCATAGACAATCAAGCATACTCGAGAAGTGTTCTGTGCATATAAGAAGAACACTGAAGAACTTCAACCACTACATTTTCACTGTCTATGAACCTGGAGCATACGACACTCTGTTTCTCAAACAGAAATGAGAAGAGGACTTAGACTCACTTCTGATCGAATCCAAAGGAGTCCAGAGCTACATTGAAATCACCAGAACCATTTCTAAACTCTACATCTCTTGTTCTGTTATTTTTTATTATACTTTTCGAGCAGTGTGTGTTATCTGCTGTATCTAACACATACACTGTCTCCTGTACATAAACTGAAGGATTTATAAATCCTTACCAAATTCTTGCATTCATTCTTTCCCACGAATAACAGTGGTAGAGGTCGTGTGCGACCTGGACAGCTGGTTGCTGTTGTACTGTTTCCCACGAATAACAGTGGTAGAGGTCTTGGACTTGGACAGTTGTAAACTGTTGAACCCCGATCCAGGGTGTGGATCATTTTTATATAAACTTTTGAGAGGACTAAGTCTCAGCTTGAGACTGATCCTCTTGGTTACATTTGTTGTGCCATCTCTTTCAAAGTTTTATTCCGCTGCTAATCACTTTAAAACCAATACTGTTTTTAAAGTCACTTTGATAATTAAATTAACAAGTGTTTATGTTAAGTGTAGATTAGTAAGTTAGTTTCAAAAGATAGTCATACACTCCTGTATTGATTAACTGGGAATTAATCAATCCCTTGAGAATCTGACAGAACCTCTACTTTAATATAAATTCACTACAGTTTAATTTATTATTTTATTTGGGGGTCTTTAAGACAGTGTTTTTAAATACAGAAATTTTAATTGGTACTCAATTCACCCCCCCTCTTGAGTAAACCACTCCGACCAACAGTTATCATTTTTACATTCCTAAAAAGTCTGAAAATATTTGATATATTAATATCGTATAATAATAAATTTTCATAAAAATAATATTAAAGCATTAATTTCATATTTTGACCATTCTTGAGAGACTGTAATGAAAAATTAACTACATCTATTCGTGAGGAAGTAGTTCTCCATACAAACAAATGAAATGTTTATTTCCCACTTGATGAAATCTGAGATGGATTTAAGTAATGATATAATATTAATAATACCTCGTTATAATTTGGATACTTGAGTTATAACTTCATCATGTATGGATAATACTTAAAGGAAGTGTAAGAAAAAACAAATCTGTAACAATTAAATAAAAACATTACCTTTCCTTTGGATAACCCCATTTTTTTCACAGTAACACCTCTAAGAAGGGTGTTATGCCTAAACTAAGACCTAATAATATGGAAAGGGATTCATGGAAGAGGTTTGGGAATAAAATGGATTAATCAAATGGGCTTCTAATTGTAAGGGATAGAGAAGAATAGTACATTTTTATTGGAGAGAGGAGGATCACTCTTGGAATTAATTGAATTATTAAATTAATATTATTAATTTTATATTAATAATTGATACATGTTAATTTAGATAAAATATAGGATTCTTGTTGGTCATAATCCATTGATCCAATAAAAATTAGACATGTTTTCAATATTTTTTAATCCTTATTTTTTATGTTTTAACCCCTTTAGCACTTACTGTTTTATTATGTAATTTAAACATTGAGAGTTAAAATTATTACAATAACATGTCAAACAACCAATGAATTAGTCATTAAAGAAATTTGGAGAATTAAAAAAACTATTTTTCAGATTCATGGTTTATTAAAAAATTTAATTCATTTAGTTAAATATTTTATATTTTAAAATATGAATTATGTCAATTTTTTACATGACTTTTAAAGAACCATAAAAATGTTATTACTTCCAAAAAATATAGTTTAAATCATAAATTGCCTATAAAATTCGTCCATAAAATTATTTTATACAATCATAAATTATTTTTATATTTATTTTAATATTATTAATTTCATATATTTGATTCATCCTTTAGTAAATCATTTACTACATCATCATTATATCCTAATTAAATGTAATTATTTGATATATAAAAATTATAAATAAATTATCATGATGTAGGTAATTTTTTTGATTTCTATAGACTAGTTATAGTCAATTATATCACTTATACAAACCCATATTTAGACTTTTTTGTATCAAGAGTCTGGTTTTGGAAATCTTTCTCCCTAATTTAATTAAAATGTAATAAAAGACATTTTCACACTCAAGTGGTTTAAAAATGCAAACATTTCCACCCATGGAATTTCTTTCTCAAGAATAACTCATCCAATATGATTATAAAATGTGTTAGGGTAGTTTTATATTATTATAATATTATTGTTACCTTTAATTACCTGATTTACCATTAACCTTGGTAAATAAAATAATAGAGTTACAATTCACTAAAAATAATTCTATCATATTAGTTTACATCTTTCATACTAATTACAACCATGTTGGTTCATTTTTGGAGATTAAAATAACATAAGTAACTAAAATTATTTTAAAAATTTATCTCGTTGATGGATTGAGAAAACATGATTTTAATGTAAAAAACATTCAAAAGTTAACAAAGTTTTTTATATCCAATTTCAATTTGAAATTGATTCTAACGACCAAAATTTCAATAAATGATAAAAAAATATAATTGTAATTTAAAACCAATTAAAAGGATAAAATAACTATATAAATAAATAATATATAAATGGTGATTTGAATTAAAATACAATATTTTTCAGTATTAATTAAAAAAATGAATATTATCAAAAAAATACAAAAATCCAAAAAATGTCAATTTTTTTGTCCCAATTCAAAATAAGAGGTTCTTTTTTGAAATATAACTTTTAAAATTCCCAAATAATAGATTTTAAAAAGTTTATCTATCAATAGGCAGTAAAACTACCTTGTAAAACATTAGAAATTTTTATGCATAAAATTGGATATATTCTTATTTTAAGACCATAAATTTTGATGGAAGAAAGTATAAATATGTAATAAACGTGTGTAAACATAATATAGTTAGTTATCTTAATTACTACCAATACAAAGAATATGTGAAAACTATCCTTTAAAATAAAAAAATAATGTATTATTTCTTGGTATAACTCATTCTTGTATACATCATATGATTTCAGAGAAACCCAATGTTTCTTGTTAGGTATGCTATCGGACAAATCTTCCAATTTAAATTAAAATTCATAACTAATTCATATGTATTAATCGATATTAAAAATTATTATTCTAATATTACCTGGGATGTTACACATTTGTTCTATATATCCCTAGTTTCTAAGTATTAGGTCATATATTATATAAATTTCATCCATAGGAACTCCATGATTATTCACTTGTTACTATTAAATGATAAGATAATTCGGGATGTGAAATGAGATCTCACTTCACCAAAAATTTATACGGCCTCTATGTAGAGATATCCAATCCATACCAAATATTATGTCAAAATCACCAAAATAGAGAAGAATTAAAGAAACATGATGTATATTTATGAAAAAATTTATCATAGAGGATTTATATCTCTTTCAGAAAATAATTGTGCCACTCATGTTTTTTAAAAAATAGTTAAAAATCCAATAATTAAGGGGAAAATTATATATTCATAGTGAACATATGTGATATAAAAGAATTGTAAGAACTATAATCAAATAAGGAATTAATATATATTGAGTAAAAAATTATTGTACCTAACAACACAGCATTATCATGATCCACATAAATGGTAATGATTTTGTAAGATCTCCCTTATTCATTAGGATTACAAGGTCTTTACGGCCTATTCTTTTATTTATCTCTAGGATTAGGGATCTAATTCATATAATTCCCAAATTACTTTCCCTTGAATTTTTGAAGAGTTGGAAAGGAATTAGTGTGCAGCTTATTCGATTCTGTTCGGATTTATTCATACATTCAGCATTCATGAGATTTATGGATAGCTATAGCACATTTAATCCATATTAATGGACCTGTTAAATATTTTCCATGGTATTTATTCCATTATTTCTAGATTTAATGGGGTTAAATATTCATTCATTCCTAAAAGTTCTCATCGTAGTTCCCCTGAAGTTCTAACATCTGTTTCTTATATCTATAGTTTTGAAATCCACTAGTTTCCATCATCGTATTATGTGAACATTGGAAAATATCTTTATATATATCAAGTTATATTTTGGATATTTCTGTCCATAATTGTTTTAATCCTAATAAAAAATCATCAAACCTTACTCTTATGATTTTCAGGAAATTTTGATACATTCCTCATAAATATTGGGATATACAATCTGTAAGTTCCAATGGATTCATCGCCATTTTGTTTCAACTACATGAATACCCTCACATTATCAACAAAAAAGTTTGATGGAAATAATCAATGAATAAAACATTATCAAACTCTTCACAAACTACAGAGTCTAATTCCTCATAATTCATTGTATTGTAAATAAGATTCAACCATTGGTTAGTGTTTCCTTCCAAAAAATATATATATATAGAACAAAATTATAATTTCATAAGGACTAGGGAAAATAAAATATCATTTCCATCATAGTTATCCATTTCTGAAAAATAATTATATTATATGATCCACTAAAGGAGCATGGATGCTTCCAAATGAATGACACAATATAAATTCACTCATAGTTGGTGTGTTTGGGATCTCAACATGATTTACATTATTATTTATAAATTGTGAGAGTTTGGTGATTAATGAAATGAGGTTTTATATTCCCTCCCTAATTCCATTTAGTTTTCTATTTAGTATGGTTTCTAAAAAAAGTTCACACCCATTACTAAACTGGTTCCTTATGGTTCTGACCATCTCTAAACCAAAAGGGGTTAACATGAGTGTTGAATAATTAGAAAAATATGTCGAATATTATAATAAAAATCATAAAGGCCTCAAACCATAAAATATTTTACACTTTTTCATCTTAAATTAGAATTTAGTTATAGTATTCCTACCTATATAAATCCAAGTCTACTTTAATATGGGTTATCTTATACCTCATAACATAACCCCTTAAAGTAATAAATAAATTAATAATTCATATAGGTTCGTCATGTGAATTTGATAAACTAAGTAATATAACCTTAGTGGGTAAATATAGGTTTTCATTTAGAACTATATATTGTGCACCAAGTGATTATAGAGTTAATAAAAAATAGCCCCTTTTGAAGGTTAAAACCCCTAGGTAGATCTTTTCTGGAGACTATATCCACTTTTAGTATGCAGACATGGATGTATATCTAGAAAACCCACATACTCAAGGCTTTATTAATATTTCAGGGTATAATTAAATAAATAGACTCATATATAGGGTTTTCACTAAGGTTATCTTACCCTACCCTCAATGTAAACTAAATTATCTAGAAAATCATAATTATCAAAAAGAAATTGTGGTGACCCAGATAAAAATACCACTATTCTTCAAAATTTCCCAAATTAAAACATTATATCATATAATAAACTCAACATCATGAGAATCAATATTTTTAGTGTATTTGAAGACTAAATACATAAGTAATATATTTTAAATTTATCATGAACATTTACCCATAATAACACTATATTATGTCTTGTTATAAACATCACCCAAGTCTAAATCATCTTCATGCCATGGGAAATTGAAACATAAGAAAAACATACACCATATAGGAAATCATATAACATAGTGTAATGACTAGAAAAACCTGTGACTGAAATCATGAGTAAGGGCGAATAAAATAGTCACAAATCAAAAAATTAAAGACTAAAAACAATCATAGATATGTAATATTATGGATAATTAATCACTACTTGTTACTCATGGTGTATAAGGAATCATGGCATGATTCCTATAGAAGATCATGCATCACAACCTCCATCGCATAGAGTATTATGAATCAGAAAAAATTTCACATTTTGGATCAAGAATCACTTCGCATATCATCATTATCTCAATAGATTTAAAGCTTTACCATTTACATTTTATATCTATATGAGTCATACCTATCAAATAAATATTAACCATACACATGTGTTCAACATGAAAACATTTAATTATTACATCATGAAATCCCATGAATAAAAATTGTCTTGACATTATATTTCAAAATTAGAAAAAAAATTAACCATATAAACTGGGAAAAATGAAAATAATTTCAATCATCCAAAAGTTTAAATTTATAAAATAATTTAGATGGTGATTTATACATCCTAACATCATGTAAAATAGACCCCATTTGATATAAAAGGGAAAATTAAATTGAAATATTAAAAGATAGAAACACTGATTATATTTAAAAGTAAACAACGGAATTTAAATTTATTTATACATACTTGAAATATAAAAAATAATCGGTAAATTTATCATTATATTAAATCATAGAAATAAAAGACAGATCAATTTATGATATATCAACAATTAAGAGGATAGATATTATTATAAACATAATTAAATTTTAGGGAAAAGAAAATAATTCATTGAAGAGGATTTGAATTGAGGAATGTTTTTCCCCAGACAAAATAAAGTGGATATAATGATTAAAAGGATATCATGGAATATAGGGTATATTTGAAAGATCAAAATCAAAATAAACTATACAACTCCAAGATTGATATTTGAGTTACCAAAGTCCCTTAAATATACTATTGATTTCTACAAAAATTATTTTACATTATATATGTCAGAAAGAACTATATTAATCACCTATTTGAGAACATTATTCATTATCATATTATTATATAAACATTATTTATAATTATTTTCTATATTTATATCTGTTAGTACTTATCTATTTCCAATTTTATTTGGGAGTTATATTGATCATTTTGAAATTTTTTCTGATTCATGAGGTTTTTCTTACCCATTATCGAAACATTAAAATTTCCAATTATAGAAGGTATTTAATATATATTTTAGGATATTTTTTATTCTTATATTTTCATTCTATGACTATTTTAATTATGGTTATTTTAGATGAAATTGGGGGTAAACGTGTTTTAGAAATTTTTAACAGATGAATGTGGGTAAATTAATTAATGAGTCAAATATATATATTAAATATAATGAAAAAGTAATTATATCCTTATTAATATCCAATAATTTGTTTATATTTCCATACTGTTTATAAATTTATAGCATTTTCCATATAGGTGGTTAAACCAGCCCAACATAAGTATGTTATAATCTATGTATGAGTGTGACAATGAAAGTGATAATTTTGTTACAAATTCAATATAAAAAAACCTAAAATTAAATTTTTAGAGGTTATTAAGGAGGTAAATTATAATTTGAATTATTTAAAATTATAAGGCAATTTGAAATGATATTTTCAGTTATAGGTGATTCAATTTTTTATCTTGGTATGTTCTTTTTAAGGTGGTTGTTTTTTTATGATTCGTTTTTAGTAAAATTAACAATATAATTTATAATTAATATATATATATATATGATATAAATAATGATAAATAAAAATAAATCTACCCATTAAAACCATTTATAGAGACATCCCTAAAATATGGCGATGAAAAAACGAAATGTTTAGTTCATAGAGGACGTAGTCTGCACAGACATAAGTGTAATGATTTTATTTTTTTTGATACATTTAGAGGGGAATATATAATAGTTAATCCATTAATATAATAACATTTAACTATAGTAATTTTAATGAATTAATTATATACATATGTTTAAAATGGTTTTTTGTAGGGTGGATGAGATGTATAAATAAAGGATGTTAGTGGATAGGTAATGATTACATCAAGAATTTGGATTATCTCTTGAAGTATCCTTTGGAAATGAAGGATGTGAGGAACTTTTCTTGGATGGAGGATGATAAATTTGAATAGGGGATCTATATTAATTCAATTTGGAAATGTTTCATTATAATTTTTAGCTAAGTGTGTGACTATTAAAATGGTGAAAGTGAGCTTCTTTTGATAGGTGAAAAGGAGGGAAAACGTTAGGAAAAAATGTTATATAACATGTAATAATAGAATTGCATGAAAGTTAGATGGGTTTTTTGTGGAAATTTTGGTGAGACATGTATTTAAGAATTTAGATGTAAAAAAAATTATTATATAAGGTCTAGTTTTAAAGTTGATTTTGTTGAATTCAAGAAACTATGAATTTCATGTTTTAGAACTTACAAATCATGATTAAAAATTAATCATATTTATTATTTTTCAAATAAAAAATTAAGATGGACATTCATACTAAATTGAAAAAAATTAACTTAAATTTTAAACTCATTAAATATAATTCAGTTTTTAAATATGAAAAAATATTAATTTTAATAAAAATATATATGTGTTGAAAAATAGTTTTTTTAAAACCATTTTAATAATTAACTATATTTAAGCTATTTTATCTTTGATTATCAATTAAATGAGTATTATTTCATTTTTTATATGTTACAAATCATCTTATCTGAGTCTCAATATAAAATAAGACCATACAATTAAAAACAATTATGAAAATTATTATTTTTTAAAAAATGACCATTTTATTGTGGTAGTTAATTTTTACCTTGACAATATAATTTCATGACTAACAATGAAATTTGAACAATTACCAAATTAAAAAACAAATATCAAAAATATAAAAATCATTCTATATGATTTAATTTTTCATAGTGATAAAAATAAATATTTATATATGTTCCTTGAATAATTTTTTTAAGAAACTAGTATCTTTGGAGAATAAAAAGACTTTTTTATGATAGAATTTTATGTAGTAATTATAAAATAACTACTTATGTTTGTACCATATAATTTAATGCTTATAATATTATGGAAATGTTTATTAATTTAATTAATCTAACAAAAATTTTATTTTAGTTCAGTGTCTTAAGAAAGAAAAGATAAAGAACTTAAATTTAATTTATGAAATGTATTTAATAAATAATTTTTTTGATTGCAATCAAAGTGAAAGGAACATAACATCTAAACAAAAACCCCTAAAAATGACGCATTTTACATCTAAAATGTTGATGATAATTAATGATTGTTAATGAACATGTGATAAGATGTCATAATTAAACAAAATATGCCCTAATAACTATGAATATGGTAATATAATAGATGTTTAATAAATTTAAATTTATTATATAGGATGATAGAGATCATAAAATAAAGTCGAACATGTGGTGAGGGTTTTATGTTACAATTCACTTTTTATTGGGATTTTTTACACATTAATTTTAAATTATAAAATTATATAATAAATCTATTACAAATATTTTCTCTTTTATTTTTATCTATTTATTTCATGAAATTAAAATTTTCCTCCCATTTTAGTCTTGCTATTTTCGAAAAAGTGTAAAATAATGTTTTGAGGAAAAATGACAATGTTTTTATATTCAGTTGGGAATTTTTTTCATTAATTTAAATATTTTCATTTAAATTTTTAAGAATTTTTTTAATATCATCTAATGATTGATGAAATCATTTTTCCCCATGTTTTAATTTTTAAAAAAATTCTTTAAATAAATTATCTTGTTTTTTAATGAGGTACTTTTTACGAAATATTTGAACATAATATTTGTTTAATAATGTACCACATCAATGGGTTTTCCCACAATAATCACTACTCTTTTCATTAAGGCTTCATTTACATAATTCCTTGGTTCATTTAAAATTAAAAATTTCTCTTAATATACTTTATATTTTCATATTATAAACATGTGACTTCAAAATGAAATGGTTATTTTTCCCACAAAATGATCCAATGAACATATAAGGGTGTTTTAATAAATGAGAAAATTCATTGGTGTTACTTATGATTCAGTTGGGATATTATCTAATGATACCGTATTTTTTCATTCTATCGATAGTTTATGATTACAAAGTTTAGATATTAATAAAACCTATTATCTATTACACTAGTTAAGTTATGAATAAATGATAAATGTTTTCATCTTATTGTGGAATATATATGAATGGATTAATATCATATGATGGGTGGGTCCGTTATATCCCTCTAATGATTTGGATAATGATTAATTTTTATCAGCTCAAAAGATGAATATGAGGTAGTCCAAAGCGAGAAAGAGTGTTTGTGGGAGGTTATCCCAAGTCTAAAGCTGGTGTAGTTAGCCCAAACCTTACATGTGATGTGTGTCTTGGGGTAGCCTTAATATATTACTTATATGATTATGATTATAGAACACGTTTTACAACACACTCTATGATATGTCCTTATGATTGTTATATAATCAAATGTATCTTGATTTATGATTCTTATATGATTAATGTCTTATGATCTTCCAATGCCTTATGTCATAATTATGATCTATGGATTTTTGGGTATTAATTTTATACTTTATTCGCATGTTCTCATACCATTATTACCATGATATTTTTAAATAAGATTATTTTTTGATATCCTCCATGTTTCACCTTTATAATCACATAATCTCTCTATTTCTTAGGCTTCCTATTCCTAGATAATGAGGAATGGGTTTTTTTATGGTAAAATTATGGTGTGTAATATGTGAGAATAACATTGTGGGAGATATTTAAGATCATTCAATAAATAAGACCATTATGTATGGTGTTTTTAATCACACTAAACATATATGATTTTTGGGTTGGTATTTTTATGGGATTTATTGAATATTCATTGATATTTATTTCATATTTATGTATATAATGTTTTACTCACCTCATTAAATTGCTTTAGGGGACTCCATCACATTAAATAATTTTTATTACAATATTGTAGTGTTTTAATGATTATAACACTCATGATTATTTTTTATTTTTAGTATATTTCCTTTCCCTGTAAATAATAAAAATCTACTCATTGTTTTTCTTTGAACTTTCCTACATTAAAAATAAAAATATGTTTTTATTACATTGTCATTAATGCAAAAATATTACATAATAAATTTTATTTATTAATCTTCCATTATATTATCAAATCCCAATACACCTAACCATTGGATTTAGAATACCTATTATAATTGATATTATAGTGTAATGGATCAATATTTTTATTTTTATAAACAATATAGTGGTTTGATAATCTTTTTAAGGGTATTTTTACTAGTGGTTCTTTCCAACTACATAAAATAAATGTTCCTATTAGGCACACCTATCTTGTTATGATATATCAAAATTTTTCATATTTGGTGTTGCTAAGTATAGCCACATTTGTGTTGCTGATAATTTCATAATAAGATATTTCATGTGAATATAAACTTATTTCTAAGAAAAAATTCATTTTAAAGTGTTAGTTCAATGTAAGATATATAATGTCTAAAGAAAATTTCTTAAGGAAAATATCAAATGAGAAGGTTAATTTTCCTAGAAACTATAAAGATAATGGTTTTATTTAAAAATAGAATTTCATATGCATGGATAGTATATTATGTGTAGACCTTGGATATAAAAATTTAGAAAAAAAAATGATATTCATAGATAGAATAAATATCAAATGACATATGTGAAACATCACATGATGTTGAGAAAGTGTCATATGAAAGTAAACATCCTAGGATAATTATCGTATGTGGATAGAAAGTCTAAAGGTATAAGAAATTGGATATTGTAAATTATTCTATGAGCACAGGAAATTATTATGTTATATTTTTTTTGGAAATGAATTTTATCATATAATGATCAAATATCAGTCATGTGTAATGATTATCCTATTAAATATTATTTCTAGATAATTCCGTGAAGTTCAAATATCTTACGACAGAGAATATCATAAGAAGAGAATTATTTCTTTAGAAAGAGAAATATTTTATGAGATTCATCAAATCCCTTTAAATTGAAAATATTTTATGAAAACAAATTACCTACGTCTTAAATTCATACAAAGTCTTCTATCATACAGATATAAAGAAAGTCTTATGGTCAATAAAAATTCACTCATTAAAAATCACTATGACAAAAAGTATCATAAAACTAAATACCAACCATGCTAAAAATTTGATGACATCTTTTTGGATTATTGAGTAATTTATAAATGTTGTAGTATTTAGTGAAACTTTAACACCAACCATTGGTTTGTTTAAAGTGTCCACGCCAAAGAAGGAATATCCAAATTAGAAAAACATTATTTTTTAAATAAAATTAATAATTCTAAGGAGGAAAGTAGATAATATCAATATCTCCACTTTAATTTTCTATTATTTAGAAAAACTTGTAACATTTTATTTTAGAGGTTGTATTTTTAGTATATTATATTATTCCCTAAAAATTGATAAAAATACATATAATTGTTCAAATAAAAAAAACCATATCTTTGTATATTGAGAAACATGAACTATATAGTATGTAAATCTTAAAAACTCTTAATTTGTGACTCTGTAAAGTACATTAAAGATTTTCATTCGTTCAATATGATTTTATATATTTGAAGAAATAATATAGATACTTGTTGAATAATTATTCATTCTTTAGAAGAGTTATTAATTATCATTTATTTGCTACTTTTAATTGGGCAATAAACTCATGATATATTACACATATTTTGATTTTAATGTAATAACACTTTATTCTGAAAAATTCAAAAACCATGGAGTGGTATTGTGATTTCATAACATGATGAATGATATTTGAAAAATGTATTCAATATACACTTTATTCCACTCAAATTTGAATGTCCCTGAAAAATAGTCCTATTTTTTGAAACAAAAATCTCATTAATAGATTGTTGGTGGAGTAGAATGGTAGATTATTATGCAACAAAACACTATAAATTTATTTTTATTATAATTATTTTCTTTTATAATTTCTTTCTCATAGATAATAAAAAGTCAAAGATAGACTTGTTTAAGTATATAATAGGCTGCTTCAATGTTGGTGAAAATTTTGAGATCTCATTTCACCACACTCTTCAGTATTTATACAAATCTTAGGGAAAATAATTTATATTAGTAATGATGACTCCCACGTTATCAGCTTCTATATGTTAAAGATTAAATTTATTTTAATAAAATTCTACAATGGTATATTATAAAGAATAAATTTCCATAATTCAAGAACCAAGATTCAATAGATAAAATTATGGGAGTTGGAAATCTCAAATTATTATCCACTTAAAGAACATTGTCCTAAAAGTTTATCTGAATATAGTAAATCCTAATATGATTCATAATGGTAAACCAAAGAAATGAAGTACTAAAACAAAATATAAATTTTATCTCAACTCCAAATCCTTGAATGACCTTATGTTTAAAATAGGTGTCGATGAGTTTAATCAAGTTTCACAATGAATTGAAACTCTTGAAATATAGACCACCATTTTAGATTCTTATAAATGAACAAATAAAGATAGAAAACTGACGAACAATACTACACATCTTATGTTGGACACTTTCAAAATGCTGGAAGGAAACAAAACACACTCAAATTGAATATTAACTGAAATTTGAATTATGTAACATCCTTGGGTAAATAAGTGATATAACCAGATCAATCTTTAAAATCTCTTAGAATTAATCCTTTTATATATAGTGGAATCATTTTCTGTTATATGATAAGTCATACTTATAAAGTATTTTAAAATAAAGGACCCTATTGGAACTATTATGATGTGTGCGGAATATATAAAATAACATATGAATATACTAGATTAGTAATAAAATAGAAATGTGAACATAAATGTCTCTATTTGGAAGGATGATAGGAAACTTAAAGAAAAAAAATTAAACTAACTCATTCAACGTAGAAGAAACAATCTATTTATGTTATGATGGTGATCATTATCGATTTGAAAAAAATATATATGAAAAAATAAGATCATTAAAGAAATAATTAATCAAGTATAAAACATTGAAATAAATTCAAACGATTGAATATTTTATGAATGTATGAATATTTGGGAATATAAATAATGACTTCTATTGGCTTAAATTCAAGAAAAAATATCAAAATAAGTTCATAAGAGAATATTATTACATGAAAATGGAGAAAAAGGATATGAATTATATATAGAGTGTGTAACATCCCAAACTAGGTGAAATTAACCCAGTACCTTGAGGTTATTCATTAAATGACCCCAAACATGAATCATTGTATGCCAAATGCTACTGACTAGTAGTGAGGGTCTCATGGAACACAAGGGGGATATACTATCTTCTGCACAGTAATCCACAAAATATGAAATAACGAATAATAGACCAATATAATTACAATCATGAATCCCAAAAAACCCCAGAACTAGGTACATGGACACAACCAAATAGAAAATATTCCATGTCATGTCATACAGTTCCTAATATAAGGGAAAAGCAAAATAAAGGAATGCTGAAAAAACACAAAGATGAGTCTGGACATCTGGTCTAGTCCCCTCATCCATGCACATCTCTAATCCCCAATAAAGACTCCAGCATAGGTTCCTTGCACCAGTCTTATCCTCTAACCATGAAGATTATTAGGAACCTTAGGGAAGTCTGAAGAGGGTGTGAGTAAAACTCAATAGGACACTACAAACAATGTCTATAATATATCTAGTCCAATCTGGTGTGTGAAGAAGTAAATATAATAAATATATTATAAAAATAAATTGGGTTCAATCATTTAATCTTTTTCTAAATCAATCACTTTTATTCTTAGTTCCATGTTTTCCCTATAATTATGAAACCATTATCACCTTATATCAGCCATCTAAACCATTCATTAATGAGTTATGTGTTGGGGAGCTGGGAGACCTAGTCCATGAATCAAACTAGGATTCAAAAGTATGACTGCCCCAACCACGATATGGAACCCCATGTCTATACACACGGGGTAAGAAGCATCAATCTTTTCCCAAACTACTATGAATAAGGGCTCCTGGAGAATCAATATGGCCCACACATGGGAGAGGAGCATTAGTCAAATATCCCACCAACCATTTTTCACATAATAAGAGTCTCATTTTTGTTAACCATTTTTTCATTTACTACAAAAATTGTGCACCATTTCCATTTAACCACATTTCCATGGTTAATTACATTCATAATGTTCCCAATTCCCATTACCAAACAATTTTACCATTTCAACACATTATAACCATTCATCAACCTATTCACACCATTTTACCATGAGCCCAATCCCCATTAACTATTAGTCATATTCAACTATTTACATGAAATATCCCATTTAACTCTTCATGTTAAGACAAACACCCCATGTAAGAACCTGATTTTCACTCATGTATAGATCCTTTAAATATTAGTATAATTCTTTATTTTGAACCTAACATGGATGTCAAATGAGTAAGAAAATGTCCCGAGGATGTCTATGGTTTTTTCAAAGCCCTGGACCCAACCATTTGGGGGGAATGGGCATGTCGAATGGTCAGAGGAAACCATATGGTAAAGATACACGGTAAGATATAACAGTGTTGGTGGTCTTCGTTTTTTAGAAAAGCCATATCTCCTATTTGGTGCACAATTTCAAAGACCTTGTGAACTAATTTTTCAATAAACCCATTTTCTCTATATACACATGAATTTATTGTGAACGAGTTTTCAAACTGGGTGGACAACTTGTGGATAAGATAATTCTTTTTGTAATTTTACATCTTTTTCCCTTAATGATCTAAGTAACCCAACTCTTATTCCAAAATCCAATTTCCAATAAGATGATCCTCCATTAATCCCATTTTGGATCTTTTTGAACGCAAAACCTAGGGATTTATAAATCTCCTTAATCGGGGATCTGTTCGAGCATTCATCTATTATTTAGGATGCACAATAGTAATTTATAAAGTCCATTTGATCTGTTCTGCAGCACTCTTGCTATCGACCTAGATATTGAGGTGTAATCATTTTTACACTTTTTTCAGATATACATTGTTTTAAACTGAATTTAAGGCCAAAAGTTTACAAGGATAGTTGTACAAGCCTAAGTTAGGTGTTCTATAACTCATCCCTCATGTTCGTTGATTTTGGAAATTATTTGTGGGGTCCGCCGATTTCATCGAGTGTTGTTTACTAATGGTAAATGTCATAATTATAATATTTAGAACTGTATGTTTATGATATTTCTAAATATGTGAATATTTTTTTTATTCCTAAAACCCCATTTATTCCATGTTTGTTGTTTTCCATATTATTCATTTTAGTGTTTTGACACAATTTATCCTTCATTCGTGTGTGCATTGGATTGATCTTTCTAAGGGTAATAATTTATATATTAAGTAGATTGATTTAAGTTGAGAGTTTTATAATGGTATGTACCATGTATGTACACCACTTGAACTAAATAAGGTAAGTGCTTCAATTTTATTATTAAATATGAACATGAAATTGGCATGTATACTATGTATATGTCTTGGACTTTTTAAATGTAACTGAATAATAGGTTGCTTGTTTGTAGCATCCCATTAACAGGTTAATGGAAGGTAGTAGAGTGAACCATGATTTATGAAAATTACTTAAATTGATTAAATTTAATGTTTTGATGCTACATGTCCTTTTCACACTCATGAATGGAAGGGCTTGAACCAAACTAACACATTGATTCATTATGACCTGATTAAATAGTTGAATGCTTAATTGTCCTTGTCACACTAATAAAATGTAATGTAGTCAAGGTTATGAATTATAAATTACTTTATTGTCCAAAAATAAGTTTTTCCTGACTCAATATCACCTTGGATTCCTAAAGGAATTCCTTGAGAACTAGAGGACCTCATTCTGAATTCGTGTATATGGCTTTCTTAGGATGAGACCCACATAGAACCCAATCATTTTCTAACTCAGGATTCCCTATATGAAACTATAGGATCCTTCATGTAGTACTACATTTTACCTTGGATACACTCCTTGGATCCATTATTGAAATATAGGTGCCATGGTTAAAGCCCATCAGGCCTAGTCATTGGTTTGATATGTTTTACTATAGATGAACTCCTTAGACTTAGTAGGTGTCGTATTGTGGAATTCCTTGGAGTATTATCATTTTATTACACTCTTACTCTTATCCAGGCTATAGTCCTAACAGAGCTGGTGACCCTTGAGGTATACGTTGCATTGGTTTTTACCATAGCACATCACTATTTATTATCATTATAGTTATCCTTGTTACATCTTGGAACATTCACTATAGTTAATATGTGACTTATTTATGAACTGGTAGCATTAAAATAATTATTTAGTCATATTTTTAGACACTAGTTAATGGATTAACTAAGTACTTGGATATTTAGTTACATTATACTACTTTACCTTATCTACGCATGCCTACTCACTGTTACATTTCCATTACATGGTTTGGAAGTTATTAAAATAGTTGGTGGTTTCACAATGAGATTTTCTCACACCCCCTCCGGGTAGTGTTGGTTACTTGAGGTATATTACATGAATGAAGTTGTTGATAAAGGGAAGTATACGACTTCAAAAACATGATTTCTTGTTGTTTAGGATGGATTTTGATAGAAGATGTCTGATCAGGAGCTCAGGATGCTTGGGATAGTCTTTTGTTTCCTTTATACTTTTTAGAAACCAGTTCTGTCGTCAATATTATATCTGTTTTTATAGTTTATAATGAATTGAAAAATAATCCTTTGTTATTGTAGTTAATTTAGTTATTTTATCCTTATCTATTTCAGTTCTGCCTTCTGTTTACCTATATTTCTTTTGATATTTTTCTATGTTTTTATTTGTTATCTAGGATAAAATATGGTAATGGGGGCACAATCTTCCCATAGAAACACCCTAGGCCCTCACTTCTAGTCAATAGCCTTTGATATTTGGGGAGATGCACTTGAGCCCATGGGTCCCACCATGATTGGGGCACTTATTAAGTGGAATCTGAGTCCGGGGCATCCGAATGTGGCATCAGGGGGGTTATTTTATTAATTTAATATTTTAAGACAATAGATTTGAGATTAGTAATTCTTATAACTTTTTCATAATCCATGATTGGGCATCACAATACCATGTTTGGGTAAAAGTCATGTTGCCTAGAATACAATTGATGTTCTGTATTTTCCGTTTACAGTTGATATCATTTCATTTTCAGGTGATGCACATGCGGTGTAGTGATCATTATTCTTCTAATTGAGATTCTATTTTATCCTTGGCCCGAGGATATGAAGTCAAAGTACATTTTTACATGCATCATTATAGGATCCTATAATTTACATGTCATGTATATTTCTATTCCATAGAGGTGAATTTCATTACCTTTCATTTCTTGTTGTGACAATGATTAATGATTGAGCCTCTCCTTGTTTATATATTACTTGTGATGCTTCGAGTTATGATTGAGTGGATGCCTATTTTAATTCATGAGGTGTTACAGGGCCTTATGGGTTTGAATGAATAATTTTTCAAATCAATCCTTTAATTATAAATTACATTCCTTTCATTTTTATTGATAAGGAGTATGCTCCCCAGTTCACTAGTAATGAAATCCCCTTTTAAATTAACTCTGATATAAGATATAAGAAAATGAAACATAAATGTGAAACATGGATTCTAAAAAGTAATGGCTTCATATCCTTATCCTAACTTGTGATGTTTATGAAAGGTAAAGCAGTGAACTTATCAATCAAATATGAAATGAATGAAATGGGTTCCAATAAATGATGAGGAAAGGTAATATTAACCCTTAATCTATTGGAATCCTGGACTAGGTAGGTTAGTTGGGTCATGAGGCAAAGTACTATCTACCTACTTAAATATGGTTCTGAGGTGTGTGAATGGATTCAAAGATAAAAAAATGGACTAGGTAGGTTAGTTAGGGTCTGCTACATTTGATACAACATTTTATGGGTGTTCATGACCCAAATAAATAAAGAACACACTTTAGGGTTACATTTTTAAGGAAACGATGCAGGCTTGATGGGACCCTCAAAAGCCAATGTATCAGTTAAAAGAAAGTTGTGTGATAAATTTTCTAATTACGTCGGGTTGTTTATAAATGCTTGTTGTTTAATAGGAAATTTATGGGTCTTTTCTGTTATGCCTTGGAGCATTATCCAAATCTGGTACCAAGTGATTATGATTAAAATTTCTACTTGAGATTCTATTTGGATATTTTAAATGATTAAAGGTTGGCTGTGAATAAGTGTAATGACCTCAAAAATGGATCTTGTAAGTGGTTTACATAGTTAAAATTTCTTTTTGAGTTTCCATAGAATGTTCATACGAGTGTTTTCCGTAGTCTTTCTTCTTATCAACGAATTAAATAATAATGTTTTGATCATAGTGCCTTTTTTTGTTGGGACATCGTGACAAGGTTAACACTGGTTCTTTGTTTGGGGATAACTATGATAGGTAGAACCCTTAAAGATAAAATTTTTTGCTAAATTTTGTATGTTTATGATGTTTGGTTCCATTCAATTTTTTTTACTTAGTATGATTCTTACCATCTAAATTTCATCATTTTTGGAATGGGTGGTTTTGGTATCATTATCCCTCATTATGGGCGTGAGCATTGGATATTTATTGGTTTCAACTGGTTTGACATGCTGAGGGCATAGTCATGTATTTTAATGGTCTCATGGCCCTTTATTCTTCCTTAGTAATGGGAGACTTGATATATTTTCATCCAGGGTAAAGGTTGTGTGGGGAAATAAAACTCTGGGTTAACTCTCTTGTATGAACCACTTGATACTCAGATACATAAGAAAGAAATCCTATGGATAGTATCAAGGTGATGGCTTGTTTTTATAACATAGAGTTATTATATGTTTTCATATGTTTTAATTGTCGAGTAGATAGATGTTAAAATGAACTGGTGTGGTTCACTAGAAAATCATTTAGCATTATGATATTGAGTATGTTCTCATTTCATATCTATAGTAGGTGACTAGGGTGTTAAATTAAATAGGTTCATCCCAATATACTGAATGACTTTCAAGAGACTAAGGTGTTTCGGCATGTTGGTCAATTTGGTTTTGTCTTTCTTGACAAATACATTAACTTATGTAAGCACGACTCAAATGAGTGTCTTGTGTGTGGTAAATGTGAGTTTTATCTAGAACTCTTATGAGTGGTTGGTCTATCTCTTATTTCAATGACTAGGACACACATGAGGTTGGAGTGTCATGTCATTTTTGGTAAATATGTTCCTTTCCTATTATAAGGAGAATATCCTAAGAGGACCATTATACAATGGTTGGTTTTTGTTGAATGCTCATGGGGCTTGGGAGTTGGAATCATGTCAGTGATTACTTGGAATAAAGACTTAGAAATGGTTGGGAGTGTATGAATCCTTTGAGAAACACTTATAGACTTGGATGAACATTGGTAGATAGCTTTATCTATCATGTGACACCTCAGGTAGGGAAGTATTGTGATCAGGTTGTAATTGTGTATTAGTAGGTGAAGACAAGATTCAATTAGGGTAAGTATACCAGTGGTTGTTCACCTAATCTTCTTGAAAATTATGTAAAATTCTCAGTGTAATTATCAAAAAGAGATAATTGTGTCTCCTATCTGGACATCTTCCTTGATTCAATAAGTGATTATTAGTCTTTCGCCATGGTAAATTATAAATGTAGTTGGGATGGTAAGTGACCTCTCAAAGGGTTGAGCACTAGATGCGTGGTTTTTGTTGAGGCTTGGTTACTCCTAAATGATACATGGTTTCCAATGTAGGAACACATCGAATAGACTCTTGGCCCCCAACCACTTTCTTCCGATGTGACCACTAGGGGAATTCCACTATGTGATCAATCAATGTACTTATGTGGTTTTTTGGCTTGTACCAATGTCTCACTTATAACACGGGGTATGCACTGTCAAGGGATAGTTACTTAGAGTTATTTATAATGAATTCAAGGTTACTCAATATTTTTTTTGTAACAAATGTGATGTCAAAAAGGGGTGATGATTCCAGGGTGTTGGATATGGGTTACACCTTTGTTTGTTTTGAGGCATGACATTTTACATTTTTAGATGATGGCTGAATAAGGAATATCACCGGATGGTTGATTTGGGCTTTAGTAAATGTGGATGGGTAAAAATATAGAATTCCTTAGAGGAAGTAATTTTTGTTTTATTTTTGATTCACTGAACATCAAAACTAGTTATCTTAATGTATTTTTTTCTGGGGGGTTGACTATTCTCCTTCTGGTTTAATATATACGGTAAGTGAAGGACTATTTTTGGGCATATCTTCAGGTGGAGGAAAGTGCAGTTTGTGTCTACCAAGGCATTTTATATAAATATGACTCTACATGAAAAGGTGTTACTAGTTAATCAACTATTTAATTGTTTTGAAAATCAAGAAATAAGTTTCTGTAAAATCCCTAGAGGCTTTCTTTGAAAGATAATTCCAACAGCAGGGATCCCACGGTTTGGAATTGTCTTCTTATTTATTTTTTGTGATAAAATCCATGGTGTGGAGAAACATCCAATTGATTTTTAAAGATTCTAAAATGTGATTGTGTCTCTAGCTAGACATCCTCTCCAGTATTGGTGGCTACGGATGAAAAATCATATAGAGGGCTCTATTAGTGGTTGTTCCACCTATCAGCAGGTGAAGAAGCGTACCAGAGACATTTAGTCTTATCATAGCTACTTCTAGTCCCGAAATGGAAATTGGAAATTATTTATATGGGTTTCATAGTCATCTTACCTTTTCCACTGATGGGTTGTAACATTGTATGGGTTTTTATTGACTAACAAATGAAAGAATCCCAATCATTCATATTAAAGAGACTTTCTTAGTTTATGATCTGGGAAGATTTTATGTTCATGAGATCATATGACTACATGGGTCCCCCATACTATTGTTTCAGATAGGGAATCACATTTCATGTAACAGTTCTAGTAGGGCTTGTAGAAAGCTATTGCTACACATGCACTTCAAAAAATAACATTTCACCCTCAGACAGAAGGATTGTTAAAACGGATGAGACACGTTCTAGAGTACAGGCTCCTATAAATTTTCCATGATTATGGAGGTTCTTGGGAGAATCATATCTGTATCATTGATTTTTCCTATAATAACAGCTTTTAGAGAACAATTCTGATTGATCCTATTGAGGCCTTATATGGTAGGTTTCACCATTCACCCCTATTCTAGCTATAGGTAGGTGAGGCAACCCTACTAATTACATGACTCATACAAGAGACTTCATAGAAGGTTTAGCTTATCAGAAAGTGTATGAATACTACTCAGTCTATATAGAAATCTTATGATAATCACCATTGACGACCTCTATATTTTTAGATCGTGGATGGTATATTCCTATAGGTTTCACCCATGTTTGGACATAGACAATTACGAAATCAAGGGAAGTTTTCATCATGTTATTTTGGGTTGTTTGAGATCTTTGAAAAAGTTGGGCCAATAGCCTATTAGTTTTTACTACCATAGAGGTACAATGCTAAGAATAATGTCATCCATAGTTCATAGCTTCACCATTTTCATGTCGACTAATATCATGCCTTTGACCCCTAGGAAGTTGAGTTATATGAAAATTCTACCTTTGATGAGTATTTAGTATGCATCGTTGACTGAATCAAAAAGGTTCTCTAAGGTCAGTCTATCCCTCAGGTAAGATTGCAATGGAAGCACAACCACATGAATTGAGAGACTTCGGAGTGGGAGGCCAACGTATATGCTGAATGGCCAAATTTATTCTCGAAAAATGTATCAACACCCTTGGAAGGTGAACTCTGGTACAAGTTTCCTTAAGGGGTGATGACTATAAGAACATGGTTTTCACTCAGGTGTGGAACCTATAAAATAATGTCTAATTTTTTTACACCAAACATCGATGCTTTATGTGTTAGAGATGGTACCAAGGGTTTATGTGAATTGTTCAATTCTCTGAAACCATCCTTTTGGGAGAAATGGTCATATCACATGGTTAGAGGAAACTTGGCTATTAGAATGCATGGTAAGTCATAATTGTGTGGATGGTCTGCATTTTTAGGCAGAACCATCTTGCATAGTTGGTGCAGAGTTTCAAAAACTTTTCCACCTAACCATGTGGTATACCCTCTTTTCTCCAGGAACCCATGCATGGTTAGAACATAGTTTATCAAACCAGGTGAACAAACCATGTATGTGATATTTTTGGGGTAATTTTACATTTTCCCCTTATTGATCATTTTAACCCAACCCTTCTTCCCTAATCAGATTTCCAGCAAGCTAGAACTCAATTTCTACCATTTTGGATATTTTTAAAGGCCTAACATAGGTATCCATATGTATTATTCATAAGTGATCCTTTTAAACATCTTTTCACCATGATGCATGTGTAAGTGTAAGTACAAGAGTCAGTTTGAGTCATTATTTATCTCTCTTTCTCTCGACCAAGTGTTTGAGGTTTAATCATTTTTACGCTTTTATCAGATCTTATCCATTATAATCTAAATTAAATGATAATACTAGATAGGGAAAGCTTTAAAAGTCTATGTTCGGTGGTCTATAACCCATTCCTTAGGTTCATGTATTTAGGAACATATGTGTAGGGCCCACTGATTTCATCGAGTGCTGTTTATTGAGCTTATATGACAAGATTATAATTGTTATAACTATATTGTTATGATCTGTCCAAATATGTGATTATTTATTAGTGGTTACACCCAAAACCCCATCCATCCCATTTAGGATGTTTATTTCATATTTCTCATTATAGTGTTTTGACATGTTTGAGCCACCATTTGGGTGTGCCCTGGATTTACCTTTCTAAGGGTAAGATTTTATATATTAAATGGATTGATTTAGATTTTTAATTCCATTATGAAATCTGCCATGTAATCTCACCAATTGACCTGCCTAAGTTAAGTGCTTCAATTTGATAATTAAATATAAAATGAAAATTGGAATGTATACTAAGTATATAACTCGGCCATTTAAATGTAATTGAATAACATGTTTCATGTTCATAGAACACCTTACCATGTTAGAGGAGGTAGCATAGTGATCCTTGATTTACGAAAATGCCTCAAATGGATTATATTGAATGATTTCATGCTACATGGACTTTTCACACTAATGAAAGGAAAGGCTTTAACTAAACATACTTATCGATTAATTTTGACATGATTAAATGGTTTCATGCTCAATTAACCTTTTCACACTAATGAAAGGTAATGAAATGAAACTTATGAATTATATATGACATAATTATTAACAAAAGGAGTCTCTAGAGAAGAGATCACAATGGATTTATAAGGGAATACCTTGATCCCTTGAGGAACCCATTCCGAATTCAAGGATACAACTTCCTTAGGTTGAGACACACCTAGAACCTGGTCATTTTCTAACCAAGGATGCTCGGTATGAAACTATAGGATCCATCATGTAATACTATAGGATTACTTGGATACACTCATTGGATCCATCATTGATAATTAGGTTCAATGGTTACAGCCAATCGAGCCTACTCATAGTGTAGCCCTGTTTTTACATGGATGAACTCCTTGGATTCAATAGGCATCTTATTGCAGAATTCCACAGACTATTCTCCTTGTATTACACTCTTACCTATATCCTGGATACATTAATTACTGAGTTGGTGACCCTTGAGTTCTACATTTCCTTGGTTGTTACCTTGGAATATCACTATTAATTATCATTATAGGTTAACTTGTTACATATTGGAACCTTCAGTATTGTTAACATGTGACTTATTTATCAAATGGTAACAATCAAATAATGAACTAGTTACACATTCATACACCATCCAATGGATATGTTAGGTACTTGGGTATTTAGTTACATTGTACTACTTTAATTTATATATGCATGCCTACTCACTATTATATTTTCATTACACGGGTTAGATGTTATGGACACTGTTGTTGGTTCCCCACTGAGATTTATCTCACACCCTCTCCAGGCATCATTTGGTACTCGAGGTAGATTATTTGAATGAATTTGTTGATAAAAGGAATCATATGGCATAAAACACTTTATTTCTGGTTGTTTAGAATGGATCTTGATAATAGATGACTGATCCAAAGCTCAGGATGCTTGGGATAGTATTTTTTTCCTTAATAATTTTTTGGAACATCTTATGTACAATGTATTGTATCCATGATTTTTAGTTTCTAGTGATATGACATATCATCCTTAGATAGTTTAGTTAATTTAGTTATTGTTGTCCTTATCAATTTCCATTATGAATTTTTTTTACTTATATTCCTTCTGTTATTTACCTTTGTTAATATTTATCGATTATGCTATACACTGGTGATAAGGGAATAATCTTCTCATAGACACAACCTTGGCCCTCTCTACTAGTCGGTGGCCTTTGGAATTTTGGGAGATGCACTTGATGTCATGTGTCCCACTAGGCTCAAGGAACCTATTAAGTGGAATTCGAGTCTGGGATGTCACACCCCATTATCTTATTTTATCATTATATTCACATTTATAATTGTTTTTATATCATAAACCTTTAAATTTATCCTTCAAATTTTCAAATTTCCATGTTCAAAGGAGTGGCACACCCTAGGGGTGTCTATAGGCCCTATGTTCTGATGCTCAATAGATCCCATAGGGATCATGAGGGGTTCATCAAACCATTTTGTAACCTATTTTATCATTCATTACTAAGGGTTTAACATTGTGGTCCACGGAACAAAGCCACAACCATATAAACATAAATTAAAAATCAAGATTTTGGAATATAATTTTTAGTCCCCCTACATAATCTACAAAGAAAAAAACTCTCTTAACATTCTAAATTAATTTAAACTCAAACAATCTTCAAGGACAAAAATTAGATTTTTCTAGAAATGGTAAGTTTTAGGGATTCATAAGGATAAGACCAAGTACACGAGTA
The DNA here is from genome assembly GCA_963277665.1 of Viscum album. Lineage (NCBI taxonomy): Eukaryota > Viridiplantae > Streptophyta > Magnoliopsida > Santalales > Viscaceae > Viscum > Viscum album. Next base: position 126,559,135 of record OY728134.1, on the reverse strand, counting down.
ATGTTCTATAAAGTAGAAGTATGTGGGGTGTTAGACTCGTCGAGATCATTAATTCTCACAAAATTATGCTCCTAACATATAAGTAATGAAAGATATTCTTCTATGAATAGAGTGGTAGGAAAAGGTTCATCGCATTGACTATTGTAGGATGAAATGGGGGAAATTGGGTTACAACCCATAAATACCGAGAGGGGAAAACCATATTTTTTCCAATTTTAAAGGGATCAAGGTTTAGCAACATGATTGGAAAAATCATGCTCCAACTATGAGGCTCCCTCAATCCAGAAGGGGTCTATGCCGTATGTTCTGTATAGGAAACTAACAGGATTTAGAAAACATTTTGGTGCCCATGTGCCGACCGTTTTCCAAGGGGTATGGACCAATAGTTACGTAGAAATTACCTCAATGTTTTCAAACCATATAAGTTCCATTCTCTTAGTTATTTATATGAAATACAACCACTATACGATTATGGCGTACAGTTAAACTAACCATGCTCCAACCATGCACCTTTATTAGATGGATATTTTAACCCTCTTTCCCATCATGAATTCCCCATACAACCCAAAATCCCATAATCTTCTAGAAAATTATCTTATTGACCAAAAATTGGAGTAACCAAAAAAATTAACATGGATATACCTTCTCAAATGTTCTGGATCTTTCAACCTCTACACCTTATAACAAATCTTCCTCAAGATACACTTCCAGAAATAGATAAAATCCCAAGGTAAAAAAGTTGGCCACTAGACCCACATATCCACACCCCTCTCCCATGAATCCTCTTGAATGATTTCGTGATACCTTCACACTTGGACTAATGGCACAATCTTACCCCATAATACATAATCAATGCCATCCACAATATGACCTAGACACTCCTCAATGGACACATTAGACTCAATCGTAACATTATCCACATCGATCATATGAGAAGGTTCACGGAAACAAATATGACGGTGTGAAACTAGAAAAACACCTTTAATTATTCAATATGGAAATGGGATATCCAGTCCGTAAACCTCCAATTTGATCCTCTCTACAACATCAAATGGCCCAATGTATTTGGGCCCAGCCTACACTATTTCTAAATACCATGGTTCCTCATCCTTAGTGACACTTGAAGGAAGACATGATATCCCTATATAAACTCATGTGGTAAATAAAATCGATCATAACACTACTTATTACTATTTCGAGCCATATCCATGCATCTCCAAATCAACTAAACATTCTCTAACATCACCTTTGTGAGAATATGTACCCAAAACTCTTACTCTCCATCTTCCATCCAACAAAACGATGATCTATATTCCCTACCATATAGAGACTCATATAGTTCCATCTAAATACATTCCCGATAACTATTTTTGTTTTAAAAGTCAACAACCTCCAAGTGATTATACCAAGTTCTACAAAATTCAATGATGCAAGATCTCACCATGTCCTCTAGCACATGGATAATATGATTTTATTTATAATATATCTATAGTTTTAAGCTTGTACATAGAAAAACCTGATAACCTAGTACCTTATGAAATCCCTTATATATAAATTATGTAAAACATATATCATGATATGAAACTATACTTCATAGCACTAGTTAAATCACACTATCTCCCAAACATATACATTGCTCAACTGATCAACCATGAAAGATACCCAACTTGGATGTAAATGGGACACTTTTTCCACTTGTATATAACCACCTACATGATATCATTATTATAATGGTTCCTTAGGTGAAATACCCTGATGTTCACAGTGAAATAGTCCTAATCCCATTTTGGAATGGAAAATGGCTATATAAATCCTCATTTATGCTTATGCTTCTCCTCCACCTGTAGGTAGGAGTACCACCGCTTTGTGAAACCTGAAACCTCTGTATTAAACCTTTGAATCCAAAAATTATTATAAAGATCATGAAACATTTTTGTTAAACCATGTTTCACTACCCACATTGATGAATGGAACTCACACATCATCTCATCTTACAAACACATAGGCGTGATGACATGTCCATGCACATAAATGGTCTCATAATCATAAATTGTGTATTTAGAAGGGAAATCCTCACCTTCAAGTATTTCCCTCAATTACAAACACTCTGGAACCTAATACATCCTATCCATGATCCTAATCATTCATGTGTACTCATCTAACAACGATATGATGGAAATAAATCCATGTACTTATTGAACATCTATCTATATATCTGTGAAAATACATTAATCTTCCACTCAGAACTAATCTCTAAGACAACATGAGTCTATGTATTCTAGTGTAAGGAGTCAACACACTATTCCATTTTCTAGGTGTATGGGACAACTCTAATTCAATGGAATATATTTTTTCAACCCATCTCCATTACTTCAAATTTAAATATCTTGAAAAAAATATTCATTAGAATTTTATGGTCATTATACATAATAAACTTTTCACCAAATAAGTAATTCCACCAACAATTTAAAGAATAAATTACCATAGCTGTCTTGAGATCATGTGTAGGGTAATTTCATTCATGGGGCCCCAACTGTCATGACTCATATTTCATGACTTGATATCCCTAAATTAAAATCACTCCAATTCTGATTTTGGATTCCTCAAAAAACAAGGTATACTTTTCACCCAAATTAGGAAAGATAAAAATAGGTGTAGTGGTCATGTGTGTCTTCAACTCAATAAAACTAATTCTCTCATGCCTCAAACCATTCGAATATTATACCACTCTTTGTCAAAAAAACATGGAACTACCAAATGAGAAATTTTTGTGAAGAACCTTTTATAATAACCAACCAAATCCCTAAATATTCTGATATCAAACCATGTCTTACGCTAATCCCCTGATAAAACTATATGAACTTTCTCTAGTTTCACAGATAGATGTTCCTCACTGATTATGTGACCCCATAAATGTACCTTGTCAATATAAAATTGACACTTATATAGATTAGAATACATAATATTATCTCTTAGTATACACAAGATGACGTCAAAATGTTTGGATTGATCGACATGATTATGAGAGAACACAAAGTTTTTATCGATGAAAGAACATGAAATAATCCATGTACGGGTAGAATATTTGGTTCATTAAGGACATAAACACTAATGGACCTTTATTAAACCTAAATAGTAACACCAAAAATCATATAGTCAATTCCTTCTCTTGAAAGAAATCCATGGTATATCAAAATATCCCATTCTCAGCCTATGTTACCATAACTTCAAATCTATCTTGGATAACATGAAAGAGCCCCTTACCTAATAAAAAAGGCAATAAATATGTTGAAGATGATACTTTTTCATGAATTTAATCCTTCTTTACCTATTCCAATCAATGAACTAGCGTAATTCCATTATAGAATTCTTGGAAAACAAGACTAGAGAACCCCATGGTGACAGAAATGGATGGATAAATTCATTACCCTCAAACACCTCTATAACAATTTTAAGGTCTTTAATCTTAGATGGTATCATCATGTAATGTGGAATGAATACAATCTTAGCTCTAGTAATCAAATAAATTCAGAACATGACATCCATATTAGGTATCATACCTGAGATTTCATCAGGAAATACATCTTGGAACTTATTCGACATCAATGGAAATATATCCTAATCTAGTCACCCATATTCAAGATAAATACATGACACATGGGTTGTGATATCACCCAACTTCTAATTAATTAGTCATGTAATGCCTACATAGATATCCCATTACCCATAGTGAGCCTAAGTGTAACCCTCAAAAGAAATTAACATTACCCTTCAATGCGAACAGCCAACAAGAGCATGATACAACAGCAACCAATCTATCACACATAATAGTTCAAAACCAGAATTATAAAAAACAAACATGTTGAAAAGGAATAGGTACTCACTCACCTCAAAGGCACACTCCGTATATTTCTAGATACCTCATACTTTTTCTCCTAATAGTGGGTCAATAGGCATAACCACATACATATTTTAAAAAAATGGACCGAAAAGTTTCACAAATAGAGAAGAAATAAAAGAATTAGAATATAATGTATCAAATAGACCACTAGAAAGTGTGTAAAATATATAAATAACACCTAAGACATTTTATGGATTAGCCTCGCCACCGTGAGTTGAAGGCTGTAATTCATGGTGTTAGCCTTCCCCTCTACCATAAAATGTGGTTTGAGTTTTAGGTTATGCACAACCCAAATTATATGGGAATTCTAGTCCCAAAGTTAAATATACCCCAACCCTATCAGTACATCTAGTAGAACTCCAAATACCTAGTTGAAATAGGTTAGCTAACACACTTTTAGTGATCTGTAATTCCCTAAATCCTCCACCACTACCCTCCTATTCTAGGTACCTGTGGAACCATCCCAGATGATCCATCCTTCTATACACTTGAAATTCCATTGGTGTTCGAGGACACTAACCTCTAATGTGTACATGTATTCGACAAAAACAATAGATGATTGAACTACCTTGCTGAAAGATGGTTCCTCTTTCATTGATACTTTTCCACCACTTATCTAGTGGAAATCATCATAATGCTAATTTCTATTATTGAAATACGTTCCTAAAAATTTCCCAACCAAAACGATTATTCCACCACAAATAGTTTCATTTAGGTTCACTTTAGAAATGAAAGTCTGATCTACTACCTCAGCAAACCACTCGAATGAATGATACTTACCTCAAACATGATATCACATATATGACCACCCTAAATAATTTCTATGTGATGTTTCCACAAATCCTTTAAAAAATCGGGAGAAATGTGAAAAATCCATGATGTGTACACCATAAACCATCATATCATATTTTCCTATATCAAGCATATAAACTATTTATATTTCCTTTAACTCGAAGGAATAAAATTAAAAGTGTTCTAGTATCTTATCTAGGATTCCATTCCATTCCCTTCAATCCATCTACTTATATTAATCCCATATATCCCACCCACACATTATTAGTCTATGAAACATATAAGTTTTCAGAATAAATAACTTCTTGAGTGGTTTATATAAATGATCTATAATCATTTGGATAAACTCAATAAAAATCTATTCTACCACATTTCCACCCTCTCCAACAAACATAAAAGGGTGATACAGCTAAAATTTTCTTATCATGTCAACCATACATGGTGTAACCCAACCTTTGCCCTATGCCATAAACTATCTAAAGTGGGTAATGTTTTAATTGATTTTCTATTCCCTCCATTTTATATCAATCCAACAGGGGTTCATTAACCACCAATTTGGGAGAATTCTCATTAATGTTCTATTTTCACCCAACCAGTATATTTCATCATGGTGTTATCCCTCTACCATTACAGACACACATCTCAAAACACGTAACCTAATATTTTCAAGATTTTGTAAACATTGGATCAAAACTATCCATAAAAAATAGAATCTGCATAACTATCCAACATATATTCTGAAAACCTAATAACGACCCTGAACTATCCCTAACTCGGTCCATGACTAACACGGGGTTAAAAAACTCAAAAATTTCTCATTTCATTTGAACTCATTTTAACTATTCCCCAAAAATCTTTTAGTTATTATTATAAATTTTTAAACTTTTATTATAAACATTTTCTTTAAAATCACAATAGAATCAAGATGAAATTTTAATTCACAAAAATAACAATAACCTGTTTTACTATGTATTCCTAAAATGATACATGCCACATGTATCCCTATGTTCCTAAAATAATTAATGCATATAAGAGCTTCATCCAATGTTGATCCATAAGTATAATCATAGAAATAATGACATCACACCTCAATAGAATCAACCATTGTCAAAAACATATTAACCAATAATAGAAAACATCAAAAAAACAATCATGTCTTGGGAAATCCTGTTTTCCCTCATTCGTGGGTTAGATACTCATTTGAATGAGTGTATTTCTGAGGCTCGATGCCTATAATCCACTAATATACCTTCCAAAAATATGAATTATAACATAATGTATAATCCTTTGATAAAACATTGTAATGTTTTAATATAGGTGATACTAACCTAGTGCCTCGAGCTGGTTCATTACATGACCTTAGGTGGGCCTCCCCGTATGTCATATGCTACTAACTAGTAGCGAGGGTATAAAATATAATGGTGAGAAAATATACCCTTTTAGTATTGTAATACATTATAGAAAAAATACAAAATAATGGAAAAATATGACAATAACCATGAATCCCAAATCAATTCCCCAAAACAAGGTACATACCCCAAACAAAATATTAAATATGCAATGTCATTTCACACCATTCCAAATGTAAAGGGAAAAAAATAAATTAATGATGAAAAAGTGTCACCAAGATGGATCATAACATAAAGTTTAGTTCTCTCATCTATCCACATCACTAATCTCTTTCCAAAATCTATTTAGGTCCCTTTCCTTGTCTTGACCTACAACCATGAATTCTTCTCAGGTACCCAATGGAGGCTAAAGCAGTGTCTGATTATAACTCAGTAGGCCACCACCAATTCTGTCTAAATAATATTTAATCTAATATGGTTTATATAGATGTGTTTATATTAATGAAAACATCAAATTAAAAAAATTTCAATTACTTAATCATTATTAAAATCAATCACTTTCATTCTTAGTCCTATGTTTTTTCCATATTTATCAAACCTGGAATCGACTACACCAGTCATCTAAACCATGTATCGATGGGTCATTTTTGAAAAAAAGGAGAATCATTAAATGAATCAATATAGGATTAAAAACACCATGTATGATCATCCCAACATGGAAATGGAATGCCATGTCCATACCCTTGGATTCAAGTGAATCTTTACTCTCGTTGAAAATAATAATCATAGGGGTTCATAGAGAATCATTCTTGCCCACCCCTGATAATGGAGCATTATTTAGACATTATATGATCTATTTTTCATACTTTCAGAGGCTCATGATAATTAACATTTTTATTATATAATACAACTACATTGTACCATTTCCATTGTATCACATTTAAATTGTTAATTACATTCATCATGTTCTCAATATCTATAACCAACCTATTGTACCATTTCAACACATTATAATCATTTTCACCCCATTCAATCCATTTAACCATGAGGAAAATTCTCATTAACCATATTCTATATTCATCTATTTACATTCTATAAATTATTTTACACTTCATTTTAATACAAACACCCAATCATGTTATCTTATTAATTTTTACACATTTAACTTTTTTTAAATCTCATAAAAAAAATTCAATTCATCATTTAAAATTAAAAATGTCCTTGTTAAATGGAGTGAAACACCCCATGGTTTTATATAAGCCTAGTCTACTCATCCTTAATAGAAGTCATGAGGGACATCAGAGGCCTCATTTTATAATTTATTACCAAGGGTTTAAATATGTGTCTCATAGAAAATATTCACATGCACATAATGATTAATTAAACATAAAAAATATAGACAATACTAGAAAATGGGACTATACCCATGGGTTTGAAAAAAACCGTGGGTATACGATACCCCTATACCCATGGTTTTGAAAATCATGGGTATAGGGAAAATATGGGGACCAATACCCACAGTTTCAGAAAACTGTGGGTATAGGTCACCTATACCCACGGTTTTGCCCAAAACCGTGGGTATAGATTATTTCTAAAGACCTATACCAATAGTTTTGAAAAACTATGGGTATATGTGTTTTTTTTAAGACGTATACCCATGTTTTTTTCCAAACCGTGGGTATAGAGTTTTTTTGGAATACCTTTACCCATGTTTTTTCAAAACCGTGGGTATTGGGTTATTTTTTTTAAGACCTATACCCACGGTTTTGAAAAACCATTGGTATAGCTTTCTCGCCATAAGGCGGGAAAAAAATTATGCGGGAAAATGAAAAAAAATTGGTCGTAACACGGTTTTTGTTAATATAATCACAAATATAAAAATATAAATGCAACTAGAATACATAGGTTGGTTTGTTAGATCGTTGAACTTATTTATAATGATGTGCAGTTCGAATCTCGGAATTTTTTTTATTTTTAATTAGTTTATATAATATAAGTAAACATATGTATGATAAGGTTAACAAAATAATTTCAACTCAGTTGGTCCGGCGTCAGATCATCCTTGCAGCGGTTGCGTGTTCGAATCCCTCATTTACCATTTTTCGGTAAGCGCCATTATTAATATATATATATATATATATCAAATAACGCAGCGGCTCGGTTGGTCTGTTGGTTGTGCGCGACAGTGAGTTCCAGCGTGAGACGCGGGTTCCAATCCCCTTGCCCATGTTTTTGGATTTTAAGTACACCACATAGATTAAATAAATAAATATATATATATATATATATGTTGATGTATGAATATATTACAAAAATAATTCGCAGCTTGGTTGGTGCTGCGCAGCCATGATGCACAGTGTTATTGCAAGTTCGAATCCCGCTTGCTGCAGATTTTTTGAATTTAAATACCCCATGGTTTTCAAACTGTGGGGTCTGTTGTGTGCCACGCTGGAATAGTTGTGGTTCACACTTTGACTCCCTTATACCCATAGTTCTCCAAAACCATGGGTATAGACTCTCTTAACCTATCCCTTGATTCTAACTCAAACAACCTTCAAATCAAAAACATATTATCTGAAGGAATATTATGGTTTTATGGATTTTTAAGGATAAGAACATGTAAAAATTGACTCCTATAGAGAAGATAAGGAAGTAGAGTGTTGGACTGTCCCATATCATTGATTCACTCCCAACGTCACACCAAATAGCTAAGAAATGAAGAAGATTCTTCCTGGGAGTCCTTGTGAGGAAAAGGTTTATCACATAGTATACTGGAGGATGGAATGGGGGAAATTATGTAACTACCCTTAAATACTAAAATAGAAAATTATATTTTCCCCACATTTAGAGGGAACATATTTTGGATACATGTATGGATAAAATTTGTGCTAACTATACGTATCCTTCTATCTAGGAGGGGTTATGCTACATGGTCTGGCTAGGCCACCCACATGGTATAGAAAAGTTATGATTTGCATGTACACATTCCTTTTTCTAAGGGTCAAAGACACAATAGTAACTGGGGTGGCCCTCATTGTTTTCAAAAAATGTTAGGTCTATTCCCTCAGTTCAATCAGATACACCACACCCACAAATGGTTATAACACATGGTTAAACTAGCCATGTTCTAACCTTCCACCTACTTTTGAAGGCCATTTTCAACCTGTTTCACAAATCAAACCCCTAGGAAACCACCAAATCACCTAAAATTATAGAAAATAATCATATTAACCAAAAAATGGTGTAAACTAGAATTGAAACAAGGACACATCTCCTTCTATGTTTGGGATCTTATAGAGTGCTTCTTAAGACACCAATATTGACTCTCATTCTAGTTCAAAGTCTATGAATTCTAATCATGAAGTTAATATGTGTTTTAGGGATCACAAAAAAATTTCAAATTGATTATTATTCTACTTATAAAAATGAATATAATTCATAAAAATTTCTTTTGATGAGTTAAATGAAAATTTATCTATAATTGAACAAAAGTATGAATATTATAAGAATAAGAACACATATCTAATGAAAACCTCTTGATCTTCTGAGTGAAATATTTGATCTATCAAAACATATGTCATAATTGATATCTATATTTGAAAAATATTCTAAAACATGTGTTTTCAATGACATAAAAGTAAATGAATTAATAGATTTATTTAATTATCTAAATGATGTTAAAGGTTTCCTTTATAATGGGTAAAATCATCTCAACAAAATCATGGGTAATAAAAAATCCAAATAAAGTAAAAAAGGAATATGTAGTAAAGGAGGAAAAACTACGGTATATAATTTTTTTCCCAAATTTACAAAAAATAAATATATGAAATCTTACTTATTTTCACAATGGTATAAATGTACATTATTCTAACAATTGTTTTAGAAGATACCCATAATTGTTTATACAATGATTCTATTTCATTAAACATATAAAATACTAATTATGTAAATTCTAGAAGATCCAGTGACTCTGGATATTATATAAATTGAAAAAATAGTTGGTCTTCTAAATTTTTATTTCTCTCCCTACTGGATCCATGTTCATTTGATTAAAAAATATTTTTTGTTTTTTTTTATTTTGGAAACAATATAGAAGAAAAATAATGAAAAATTGTTTATGTACGCTGTCTTTCAAAGAGTGGATGTTTCTATAAGACCCATTTACTATTAAAATCAATGAACGATATGTCAATTTTTATGACAATGAAAAAGAGAATATTATTGGAGTTGGATCTATTATATATCCACATTAACTCTCCACTGAAAGAATAATTTTTCTAAAATTCTTAAAGAAAACCTGGATAAGATTATCTGAAATTTGTGACTGCTAATTTTCTATTTATTTTTATAATAATTCATCCGAGAATTGTCAAGATAACATGCTTAAATTTAGATCTCATAGGAATGAATCTATTTACACTTTTGATCTTTATTCTAAATGTAATAAAATAATAAAATATTTAAATACTAGACATAATGACTATAGAACTTCTAATAGATGTATTGAACATTATAATTATCATACCTTGACAAAATTATAGAATAATCATTAGATTTTTAGTTTTCTTGAACATAGTTTTTATAAAAGGAATTTTGGGATCTATTCCAAATAGAAAATAAATAAATGTTATCTTTTCAACAAATTATATAGGTTACAACTTATAGGCACTTATAATTTATTTATATGGATATTTTTGGGCCCTATATATTTGTATTCCTAAGTATAAAATCATATGTTACATTTTTTGGTTGATGATTTTTCAGGATTAACATGGTTTTATTTAGTAGGGATAAATAGTTACCCACTATATATATTTATTAACTGTTCAATGTTGGTATAAAATGAAAAATATTCAATGATTTTTTTGTAAGTTACCATGAGTGATAATTTTAGAATAATAAATTCAATTCATTATTCTAGGGATTAAAATTTATCTTAACATCTCAATTCCTAGGACACCTCAACCGAATAGTGTAATTAAAATGATGAATAAGAAAATATTTGAGATTTATAGAATAATTTTTTTGAATATATAGTGCTTATACATTCTTCTCATAAACATATGAACACATCCTAATATATCATCCAAAGTGTTCCAATAAGGTATATCTATATGAAATAACCCTATGAGATTTTGAATAATGGAAAAAATTAATTTTAAATTTTATGGTTTTTGGATGTAAAGTGAATATCTTGAACCCCAAGTGAAGTCTAGTTAAATTCAATGCTTAGTTAATAAAGGAATATTCATAGGTTATCTACCACTTCTATATCCTATAAATTATTTAATAAGATGACAATGATTTTTTAGAATATTCTCATGTGATTTTTTTTGAAATTTCTTCCATTGTTAAAAAAATAAAAATTATTACCTAAATGATTATTTAGATAAAAAGAAAATTGAACCACTTTTTTATGATAACATGGATATTAATCTTGAAAAATATAATGTACCATCATGTCATAAAAAACTGAATATGGAGAATCTAAATATATTCCTCATAGAAATCTTATAACCCCTTAGTCTCATACATTAGAATTTGTTATAGGAATTATAGATTCATGAGCATGGACTAGATGAAGTGCTCAAAATTTTGTTGAATTTTATTTTTTCATATCCCAAAAAGATCATAGAACCCTATAATATGTTTTAAATGGTTATTATTAGGATTTAATAATGAAAGTGGAATTAATTCATTTAATGAGTATCTAGATATATAAATTAATTAATATAACCTATAATTATCATATATTTGGGACTAAATGGGTACATTGAAATAAAATTAATGATCAATGTGTGGTAACTACAAATAAGGATAGGCATTGTTTTCAAATGAAATTACCAATAGAATGGTATTTATTATGAAAAAAAGTTCATCACTAATAGATTAGAATATTTTAAAATCCTTCTTGAAGAAGTATCATATCCTATTTTCAAATTATTTTATATCGATGTAAAATCTACTTTTTTATGGAAATTTATTATAGAGGTAGTTATTTTGAGAAACCTACAGGTTCTGAAAATCACCAGTTATTAAATTTTATTATCTAACATACCAATTTTTTATAAGCTCTCAAAAATGTACATAGAGAATGGTATAAAATTTTTAGCTCATTTCTATATCAAATGGATTGAATGTAAGATTCGAAAACAATACACTCTTTAAGAAAACCCCAATTAAAATAAATATTTACAGTAAAAATTTATGTCTATGATATATTTTTTTGTTCAATCAATATGATTTTTTAGTATTTTTTAAATTAATAAAAAAAAATCAAATGAGTATAACATGTTAAATGAATTTTTTAATTAGGTTTTATATTTATCAAAAATATTTTTAAAATATTATAAATTAGATAAAATATAAACATGATTTATATTTAAAACATTAAATTTGATTTAGATGAAGCTGGAATAATTTGTGACAAAATGTTATACAGATGAATTATTAGATGATTTTTATTTATAGATAATTATCTAATATACATTATGTTATTGCTATGCTTATGTACTATATTTAAGTTAATTTAATTAAAACATTTTGTTCCTTTATCATTTTTTGAAAACCTATTTCTTTGATTCAATTTCATTTTCTAATATTGAGATTTGGATATTTATGTTCGCAAATAATTTTAATTAAAGAACCTTCAACATTTAATGACAAAAATATTTTATTATTCTATTAATAAATTAATCTTACGGGAGTATCAAGTGATGAGGCTGATTATACTACAGCTTTTAGTTTTTGTGTATAAATTTTTGTAGATGAAAAAACCTCGTGATATTATTTGGATTAAATTTTGATCATATACCATGTAAATGTGATAACACCACACCGATAATGATTTAAATATATATATATATATATAATAATCCATTCCATAAAAAATTAACTAGGGAATAATATATACAAGGATCATTCAAATAATGGTTATATCTCTTCAAGTTTAAATTATATTTAATGTTAGTTAACAAAATTGTTTACCATTTCCATTCAAACTAATATCTATGATTCGATAAAAGTTAACTTAGAGTATATGGTTTAAAATAATGAAATTGAAATTTTAAATAGTAAATAAATTGTTTTTATATTATATATTTTCTCTATTATTGTTTACTAATTTGAGAAAAATTATGTTATATTATTCAATAATGTAATTATGGTTTATGTATTTGAATTATTTTCATGTTTGATAATGTGACATGATGACCAGTTAATTTTTATGATTTTATTAATCATATTTTTAACATTTTACTCACAGTGAGTCTTCATATTTCCTATAAATTAATATATTATTTTTTATCAAAAACCAAAAAATCTTGTAAACTACAGAGTCTCTTCATTGTTGAATCTAAACTCTTCATTCCCTAAACCTATTCTTTCAATATCAAATCAACATATCTCTCACTAAAAACATGGCATTCAAAAAGGGTGGATGATTATACATTAGGAATCTTCAAAAAATTGTTCTGTAAAATGTGTCGATAAGAGAAACAACCATTTTTTATTGGATGGAAAACATATAATTTCTTATGAAGAATGTTAGGAACTTCCAAGGGTTATAATTTTTAATTATAAAAATAAATAATTATTTTATAAAAAAAATTAGATTATTTAGAAAATTTAATGATTGATTTTATTTAAGGTGATGAATTAGTTATCCGAAGAGTGAATAAAAAAATTCAATATATTTATTAATGTAATAATATGTGTTTCATTTCACATATTAAGGGTGTTTTGGCTAAAGTAATACGCTTTATGTATTTCCATAGTAAGCCCTTATGAAGTTATGGGATACTTATTTGGATCATTTGATGTTAAAAATAAACATGTTTAATGTAACACCCCAAGGTTTTAAATATAAATTGAATTGTATGAAAATAATTTTTTTAAGGATGAAGTTGTAAACTAGTCGTTAAATATTATTTTTTTGTTTCAATGATTTGAATTTTGAAAAACAGACATAGACGGTTGCAATCAACAAATTTTTTAAAGTCTGATAGATCCAACTTGTTTTTTTGTGTGAATATTAACAAACCCTTATGAATAGTAATATAAATAGTAATATGAACCTTATTAATAGTAAATCATATTATTTTTTCATCATGATGTTTTAAGATAATGAGATTTATATTAATTTTTCATGGTGATATAAAATGACTTACAGTTTTAAAATTGATATTTTTGGAATAAATTATGATTTTATTTGAAAATTAATTTTCTCATTTTTAGGGAATTATTTTTTTAATATGGATTTGAGTATTAATTCTCTAAATCAAAAAATTGATAGAGTTAATTTTTGGGGTTTTTTTTTGGAAAACATGAATTTTGGGGGAATAGTGAAATTCAATAATTACGAAATATGCTAAATAAATGAATTTAGGCATCATGCTTGAGTCATGGATGATGTAAATGGAAATTATTTCTAACTGACATTCAATTATTAATTTTTTTGGTTATATAAATCATGAATATTCATATTCTTGAACAAATATATAAATCTAATTATTAAAATAAGGGAAAACTCCTCCTCTCCTCCACTGTAAATACCACCCTCACCCCCTATTTCTCTCACATGTATCAATTATTGAGAATAGTCTAAATGTAACCCAAAACCCTTTAAAAGGATATTAACCAAGTACAAGAACTTATTGTCTCACCAAAATCCCAATACCAAAGCCCTTAAGGAGGATCTCAAGGATATGAGATCAAGTGGTAAAAATCCACTTTCATTTTGTTTCATTTTCTTTTCAATTTTTTTATTTTCTTATAATATCGTCCCCTCCCCATATCCATGAGGATTGAAATATCCATAATATTTTATATTCTATATGTTATAAAGTTTATTAAAAAATTCATCAACTTACATTTTCTCCATCCCCCTCATATTCCAAAAATAAAAACAGCATCCGCGATGTGCCGATTTACCAAAATCGTGGACGCTGTGTATTCAATTTCAGTAAAATATTTCAAATGAGGTTGTAAAAACATTTTAATCACTGAAAAAGATTTTAAATATTTGGATATTACCTCTTATGTGTTCTCTATTTCACTTATATGCATAATATTAAAGGTATATGATGAAACAAGTACGTGATTATCGAAGAACCACCAAAATTATCTAAACGAATATCAATAATGATTTACCTAATGATTAATACCCATAATATATAACCAAAATTATTTATAAATAATTTGATAATCTAAAAACATATTAACTCCATATCATTCCACCTCTGAAGATTCTCTTTCTTTTTGATATGAAAATCATTTACGGACCAACCATGGAAACCATTTAAAGAACACACCAGAAACAATGTAAATAACAAAATATTATTTACGAATGGGGTATGGATGTTATAAAATGATAATATAATGTTTTATAAACATTATTATGTTTCTAAAAAATATTAATAACACATGCTTAACCTTTATACATGATGTTTGAACACATTTGATGTAATATGAACCTGATGTAAGGGAATTATTAACACCTCGAAATAATTTTTTGTCATTTTCATGAAAAAGACAATTTCAGGGAAAAGTGGGAACCGTACAAAACCAATCACACCTTACAGATTCAAAATTCAAACTAGACCCCATATTTGAAATTCAAAAACATGAAAATCTCAAAAATCATGCTATCGCCTGGTAAACGGGCATCGTCGCATCATTACAGCACCATTGTCATCATCACGTCGTCGTCGTCCACACCAAACGCCCATCCATGGCATCCTTGGTCACTGAACCATCGTCTTTAACCCTCTCCAAGACCACACCAAAAATTTTGAGATCATAGAAATATTTTTCACAAAACCACAAAACATATTCTTCATATCCAACACAAGCAGCGTCGGAGTCACCAAATCCGAACAGCAAACCACAGAGAAACCGATCAACCTCACCGTCATCAAATCACGAAATCACCTTCGAATGGAACTGAAATAAAAAAAACCTGAACCTCCTTGGGGATCAAACCATACGAGAAAAAAATCACGCACAAAAATGAAACAAACCCTATCAATCGATGAAAACTCGACAACACCAAGACCTTCGGGGACCGAACATCCCTAAAAAAATCGAACAACAAGCATACCAGCATAAAACAAACCAATTCCAATGAAACAGACTGCAACAAGTTTCTAAAATAGCTACAACACAGATCGAAGAGGATGATGGGATGTGCCATCTGGAAAACTGCCGAATGAAAAAATAGCACATCCTAAAGCCTCTTGAATCCACTGCAGCAGACCGATTGGGAGAGCACCAAGGGAGAAAGAAGCTAGAGTAGAGTTTGAAGCGGTGGGGTCTCCACGAAGAAGCTCGTCCTTGCCCAGTAAAACCAACCCAGACTCTCGAATCCACCGTGACTGTTATTGGGCTCATCTGACACCAGCAAGATTCAACCTACACATCCCAAACCTCCCCAATAAAACCAGTGCACCGGACCATAGTGGTGTCAGAAACGTGATAACTGGAAGGGAAGAGCAGAGGAAAAACTGATGGCTTCAAAAGGGAGTCAATAACAAATATAGAAGAGTGATAGATGGGAGGAAAACAGGAGGAAGAAGAAGATATTAAAAGAGGGGAGGGAGGAAGGATGTCAATAGGGGAGGGGGAGACAAAGCCAGAGATGCAGCGCACATGCCTCCCCCGCCAGAATGTCGCCGAAGGAACCCTGGCTTAGGGGAGAAATGAGAGAGAGGCCACTTAGAGGATGATTTTCCATGAATTATTAAAACAATTTCCATTATTTGGGAGAACCTTATATTTACATGATTATGTGGTACTAATATTAGTTTTTTAATTAATTTTGTTTATTTATTATATGTATTTATAGTGTATACACATATTCCTTCCATTCCATTAATTCACAGATCATTTTTATGATATTTGTGAGGGACTTTTCTTTAAAAATAATCTTTTAAAATTCTATTTTTCAAATTTAAAAAAAATTATGAATAAACATGAATATGTTTCTAAAAAATATTAATAACACTCATTTAACCTTTATACAGGAATGTTAAACACATTTTATTTAATATGAACCCGGTGTAAGGTAATTCTTAACCCAATTTCCATTATTTATTTCAACCTTTTATTTACATGATTATGTGGTAATGAGATTATTTTTTTAATGAATTTTTTTACTTATTATATGTATTTACAGTGTATACAAATATTCCTTCCCTTCCATTAATTCACACATCATTTTTAAGAAAATTGTAATGGAATATTCCTTAAAAATCATCTTTTAAAATTCTATTTTAAAAAATTCAAAAGCAATGTTTTTATGGAATTACCCATGTTTTATAATTATGTTCTAGATCTCTGGATTCTAAAATGATGATAGGTTGGACCTATATCTACCTATAATGCATTGGTTATGTGTAAGTTGGATGTTTGTCGTATGGTTACTCCAAGTGTAACTTTGATGGTTACACTATAAGGTTGTTATAAGGGATACATTATAAGGTATACGTGAGGGTTAAAAATCATAAGGTATCCCCAATGGTTACAATATAAGTATGTGATTCACTAATATATCTTTTTTATTATATCTATGTTCTCTATGTTTTATGGAAATCTCATGTTTCACAATGCATATATGGGTGAGATCTATGTCTTTGTGAAAATTATTTCATATGATTATAAGTATTCATGGAATAACGGTTTTATTTACTTCTTGTTTTATCCATTACCAAATTGTTTATGCTCATACCATGTTTCTAAATATAATTCATAGGTTATAAGGATGTGTAAGAGAAATTGGGAATTCATGTTAATTGTTATGATGTTTTTTCAAAGAAATCTGTTATCGTTCTCTGTTAAAATTTAATGTTTTGAAATAAATAGATATTATTTTAATATTAAACACCTTGTATGATTTTCAGTTGATATATTTGAGTTATTACCTAACTTTCAGAAACTCTAAACCAAAAACAAACCTAGGAATGTAATGAAGTGAAATCTAGTTTAAATAGATAGATTAGGTAATGTTTATGTCTGGTTCCTTATAGTTGGTATTAGATAATGGTTTATATAACTTTTGGAGTTAGTATGATATTAATAGAATACCTTAATTGATTTTTACATTATGTTTATTTTTAAATTGTATATCATTTAATGATTACCCTTTTTTTCATCGAAGATAATACTATTCAGAATACTTTTCCACGGAAGAAATAGGGAAGCTCAGGTTGGAAGGAACTGAGAGGTTGACATCATTCTAAATATGCAACTAGGAATGGTGGGGATTAGAACCTAAATTTTTTTGATGGTAATGTCTCAGTTGACATAGGAAATAAAATGTGGAGGCATCCATGCAATAGAACAACCACAACTACCACAAAGAAACATGACGATAGTGGAATATTTTATGAAGGAACACTCTCCTTCATTTGGTGGATATTCTTAACCAGTAATAGCTGGAGCATGGATCAAATCCATTGAATAGATATTTGATGATATGAGATGTTCATATAATTAAATGTTTAGTCATTCCATTTATGTTTTTGAATGATAAACATATCAGCGGTGGTAATTGTTCAAGAATATCATAGATAGAGAGGAGATTGATGCCTTATAGTGGGGTGAAATTTAAAAGTATTTTCCTTGAAAAATTATTTTATTAAGGTGGTTTGATGAAGGATGGAGAATAAATTACTCAAATTGAGGAAAAAGGGGAAGATTCAATGGCTTTATATGAGGAAAGAATCACCTAACTAGAAAGATATGATCCAAATATTAATCAGGATCTTGATAGAAAAATCAATCGTTTTTACTTAGGATTGAAGCCAATATATCAAAGGGAATTGGCCTCCAAATATTTCAAAAGATATGAGAAACATGTCATATGTTCTAAGAGGGAAGAAATAGTGTTTTCTAAGGATCTCTTGTACTTCAACACTGAATATAATAGTAGGTCTATATGGAAAGTGATGGATAAGAATCAATCAAACAAATCTGATGGTATGAAAGTTCAGTTTTCAATTTTTGAAAAGTGTGGTAAAAACCATGATGGTAAATGTCATACCAAAATCAAGAAATGTTTTCGATGATGTAAGTTTGAACATATGGCCAATGATAGTATTGAAAATTATCATAAGATCAATTCTAATAAGAAAACTGCCATGTGTTTTAAATGGGGTGATATGGGTCATTATGAAAATGCCTACCAAAAGAAAGATCTGAGTTATATAAAGAAGCTAGACTATATGTAGAAATGTGTAGTGAGATCCTTTATAACTATGTCAGTAGATTTCGGTCTATCCAAGGAAGTGGTATTAGGTATGTTTTTTATTTAATGATATTTTTCTAATGACTTATTTTATATGGGATCTACACATTCCTTTATTTTTTAGAAATTATTTGGTGAATTGGAAAAATCACCTCAACAAATGAGACCAAAACATATTGTGTAATCACTAGGGTGAAGTGTTACAGTAAAAATTCATTTTATAATCTTACTATTGTTACTTTTGAAATAAATTACAGGCAAACCTTATTTCGTTCCCCTGGGTATAATATTATGTCATTCTAGTATGTATAGGCTCTCTGTTTATCATGTTAAGATTGATTGTAGAGGTAAATAAGTTATTTCTTCAGAAATAGTTTTAGTTTTTATACAAGAACGAACCCATAAAATTGATAACATATTATAAGGATGAGAAACTATTGAAATATGGAAAGGAAAATTTCATTCTCATGTTGTTTAAAATAAGGGAACTGATCAGATTAATGATGTAAAAGTGGTAAATGAATACCTTGATGTTTTTTGAGGAGTTACTCAGTGTTATACTTTATCGTAATGTGGAAATCACAATTTACATAGTTTCTAATACAAATCTAATTCCAAAACCCCATGATAAAATGGCCCAAATGGAGCTTCTTGAATTGAAAAATCAGGTCATGGGGTTCCTTGATAAAGGATTCATTCATCCTGATATTTTACCATGGGGAGCTCCTATTTTTTTGTTAAATATAAATATGGTTCCATGAGACATTAAATTGATTATAGAGTTTTTAATAAAATTCCTATTAAGAATAAGTATAATTTTCCTCAAATCAATGATTTTTTTTATCAGCTCCAAGGAGCATAGTATTTTTCCAAGATTGAATTGAGATTTGGGTACTATCAGTTGAAGGGGAAGGAGGATCACATTCCAAAAAATATCTATTCGAACTACATTTGGTCATTATGAATTTGTCGTTAGTCCATTTGGGTTAACTAATGAACTTGTTGTATTCAGAAGTCCTATGAATAGAATATTTCATGAGTTCTTGGATACATTTTTGATCATTTTTATTGACGACATTTTGGTATATTCTAAAAGTAAAGAGGATCATGAAAAACATATATGGGTTGTTTTTAAAACCTTAAAAGAAAATAAACTCTATGTAAAATTTAGTACATATGAATTTTTGTTGCAAAAAAAATCATTCCATATTCACATTGTTTCTAAATATGGAATAACAATTGATCCTACAAAAAATGATAGTTTTTGAAGAATAGACAAGACCACAAAATTTAACTTATATTCATAGTTTTTTGTTTCGGCAGTCTATTACCATATTTTTATTGAAACATTTTAGTGGATTTCTATTCAACAGACTATGTTAACATGAAAAGTATTTACATACACCTAGATTGAATAATGTGATGATTGTTTTTAGAAATTGAATAGAAGATTAGTGAATTCTCCAGTTCTGACCTTAGCTTCCAGAAATGGTGAGTTTTTTCATCAATATTGATGCTTCATTGATGGTACATGGTTGTGTTCTCATGTAGAATGATCAGGTAATTTTTTATGCTTCAATAGGAATAAAACCTCATGAGTTAAATTATCCCACACATGATTTAGAATTATCATCATTGTTTTTTTGATTTTAAAATTTGGAGGGGACATTTATTCAAAGAAAAATGTGAAATATATAATAACGACAAATGTATGAAGTATATATTCACTCAGGAGGAATTAAAAATAATGCATAAAAGATGGCTTTAATTGATAAAGGATTCTGATTACACGATAAATTTCCATCATAGAAAAGAAAATAAAGTGGCAGATTCCTTGAGTAGAAAATATCATTACCCATTAAACATGTTTTGTTGGGAACATGACCAATTGATTAATTATTTGATGAATTTTTTCTTGGAAGTTGTTGGTGTAGGAAATTCCTCTATTTTCTTTCAGGTTATAATGTAGTCGTCATTGTCCGATAGAATTAAGCAATCATAGAAGAAATATGGGAATTTACAGAAAAAGGTAGAATTTGTTAAAATGTGTAAGTTTCCAAAATTTCACATTGATAAAGATTGTGTTTTGAGATTTTTTAAAAATATTATATTTGACTTGTTATTATCAGCTGATGAATGATTTTTTGTGAGAAGCTCATAGTTATCCATTTTTAGTTCATCATGACCGCACAATAATGTACAAAGACCTTCAGAACTATTACTAGTGGGATGGAATTAAAAGAGATATTGAATATTTTTCAATAAAATTCTTGACATGTCAATAGGTTAATATAGAGTGAAAAATACCAAAGGGGATTCTTTTTCCTTTTCCGATTCCAGAGTGGGAATGGGGAAACATATCCATGGACTTCGTGGTGGGACTACCGAAGATTTCACGAGGTTGCAATGAAATTTGGGTTATTGTTGATCGGCTGAGAAAATCCACACATTTCCATCCTATTTGAGATACAATGACTTTGGATCATCTTTCTCGACAGTACATCAAAGATTTTTTACAAGTTACATGGAGTTTCTCTTTCCATTGTATCTGAATGTGATCCCAAGTTCGCATATTACTTTTTGGAAGGCCTTCAGAAGTCATTGGGAACATAATTATATTTCAGTACTTCAATTCATCCTCAATCATATGGGAAACCATAAAGAACGATTCAAACATTGGAGGATATTATTTAAGCATATTAAATGGACTACCATTAAATTTGGGAGAAACATATTTATTTTGTTGAGTTTTCTTATAATAAAAGTTTTCATTCAAATATATAGATTTCACCATTTGAGGAGTTATATGAGAGCTGATGTCGAAATCTAGATTTTTTGGATGATGTCAGGGAAAGGAAGTTGATGGGAACAGAATTAGTATAGTAAGTGGTAATGAATGTGAAGATGATCCAGGAATACATGAGCCCTTCTTAGAGCTAGAAAATATTTTATGTGGATAATAGGACGAAAGAGTTTTTTTGAGGTAGGTGATCAAGTTTTTAATATAATGTCACCATGGGAGAGTGTTATGCATTTTTTTAAGAAAGGGTATATGATTCTATGGTTCATTAGACCTTATAAAATCCTGGATAAAAATAAACATGTTTCATATTGAGTAGATTTTCCTTTAAGTTTATCTCATGTATACAATGTTTTTCATGTTGTAATTTTGAGAATGTATGTGCAGGATTCATCTCATATTTTTATCCCCAAAGCAACTCATATAGAAGAGAACTATTCTTTATAAGAGAAACCTATTTAGATTATTGATCAAAGGGAACAAGTATTGCAGAATATGGTAATCCACTAGGTAATGGTATTTCGGAGAAACCACATGGTTGAAGAAGCAATATGGGAATCCAAAAATTCTATGATTGAAAGGTACCCTCACTTGTTTAATAAGTAAATAAAATTGTGAGGACTCAATTTCCAGAAGGTGGGGGAAATGTAACACCCCCGGATTTTAAAATAAATTGAAACTCTTGAAAATTCTTTTTTAATGATATATTTTTAAACTATCCCTAAAATGTTATTTTTCTACTTTTATGATTAGAATTAAAAAAAATGGACATACAAGGTTGCAATGAGTATGTTTTTTGGAGTCCGATACAACCAACTTGTTTTTTTGGTGAATAGTATCACACTTGTTTTACTAGTAATATGAATAGTAATATTACCTTTATGAATAATAAACCATATTGTTTTTTTTTCTAATGGTTATAAGATAATGAGATCTTGATTAAATTTTCAAGGTGATATAAAATGAGCTATAGTTTTAAATTTTTTATTTTTAAATCAAAATATTATTTTATTTGAAAAATATTTTTCTCATATTTATAAAATTATTTTGATAAAATCAAGTTACTTTTTTAATTCTACACATCATAAAATAGTGATGGTGAATTTTTTGGATTTTTCAGAAAAACATGAATTTTTTGTGAGCAGTTAAATTCAATAATTAAGAAATATGCTATATAAATGAATTTATGCATCTTGTTTGAGTCACAAATGATGTAAATGGTCATTCATTCAAACCCACATGCACTTATTACTATTTTTGGATACATGAATCAATACTATTCATAGTCTTGAGAAACTATATTAAACTAATTATAAAAATAATGGAAAACCCCTCCTCTCCTCCACTATAAATACCACCATCACCCCTCTTCCTATCACACCTCTAAAGCCTTTATCATTGCCTAAATTCTTCCTAAAAGACTTCCTAGGGATATTCAGAACATCAAAATCTATTATTCTTACCAAAAATCCAATACCAATGACCATAAGGAGGATCTCAAGGAGAAGAGATCAAGATGTAAAAATCCTTTTTCATTTTCTTCCTTTTTCATTTCAATCCTTTTTATTTTCTTATACTCTCTTCCCATACTCATATCCAAGAGGAGTTAAAGCTTCAAAATGTTATATATTCTATATGTTATTATTTTTATTAAAAAATTCATCAACTTTTTTCTTCCCCTTCTCCCTCTTATTCTAAAAATAAAAACATCGTCTGTGATGTACCGATTTACAAAAATCATGGACTATGGGTTTTAAATTTCATTTACATCCATCAAATATGGTTTTAAAAACATTTTAATTGTTGAAACAGGTTTTAAATTGTATTATACTTCCACTATTAAGTTCTATAATAAACTTATATTCCTAATATTAATGGTATATGATGAAATAAGTCTGTGATTATCGAAGAACCACTAAAATGATCTAAACGAATATAACTAATAATTTATTTAATGATTCATCCCTATATCATATAACCAAAATAATTTATGGAATAATTTAATATTTTTACAAAAAATTAAAACCAACTCATTCAATTTATGGATATTGGATTCCTTTCGATAAGAAAATCCTTTACAAACAACCCACAGAAACCTTGTAAATAACACACCTGAAATAATGTAAATAACAAAGTATTATTAATGAATGGATGAAATGATGTTATTAAATGATCATATAAGGTGTTATAAACAAGAATATGTTTCTAAAAAATATTAATAACACTCTTTTAACCATTATATAGGAAGTTTAAACAAATTTTAATAAAGAAAAACCTAAGGTAAGGAAATTCTTAACCCAATTTCCATTCTTTGGGTTAATCGTCTATTTACATGATTATGTGGTAGTAAGATTATTTTTGTAATGAATTCTTTTTTATTTATTATATTTATTTAAACTATATACATATATTCTATTCATTCCATTAATTCTCACCTCAATTATATGATATTTTTAATGGAATTTTCTTTATAAATCATCTTTTAAAATTCTATTATATGAAATTCAAAAGAAATGTTTTATGCAAATAACCATGTTTTATGATTATGTTATAGATCTTAAAAAAAAAATTATGATGAATGGTGGGACCTATATCTCCCTCTAATTCATTGAGTTTGTGTATGTCGGAGGTCAGATGTATGGTTACTTGAAGTGTAACTGTGATGGTTACACCATAATTTAGTCGTGATATTTACATTGGAAGGTAGTCATAAGGGTTAAGAATCATAAGGTAGTCATGAGGGTTATAATATATTTAAGTAATTACCCAATATAACATTATTATTTTATCTCTGTTCTTTATTTGGTATGGAAATATCATGTTTTGAAAATTAAGTATATATAGGTGAGGGTATGTCTTTGTGAAAATTATTTCATATGTTTATAAGTATTCATGGACTAATGGTTCCTTTACTTAATTTTATATCCCTTACTAATCATTATTTTCTCATAAAATGTTTTTAAATTATTTTCAAAGGTTATAAGGATGTGTAAGAGAAATTTTAAAGTCATGTTAAATTTTATTATGTTTTATAAAATATATCATTTGGTTGTTTTCTATTAAAATTTTATGTTTGGGAAGAAATGGATACAATTTTAATGGTACCCACCATGTATTCTTATCGGTTGATATGTATAGGTTATATCCTAATCTTCTATCACTCTAATCCAAAAAGATCTTTGGGAATGTAAATATTTGAAATATAGTTCAAATATCTAGAACATGTAATGTTAAAGGTCATGGAATTATATTAAAGTCTTAGAGGCTAAGAAAATGATTTTATTGAAGCTTATATAAACTATGATTTCTCTGATAAATTGTGATATTGAGAATTTTTTGTTCCCCAACATCTATTTTATTTACATTATTATTATCAATGAGAAAGTGCATATATATAGACATCTGGTGTTATATTTACCATGTGAATAAAATAAAACATGGGATATTTATCCATTTATATGAATTTTGACTATTTTGTTAGGACGAGTCGATATTTAGTTACATGAGATAATGAAAACACAGATCTATGAATTAAACACCTTATGATATAGAATTATAATAATTTTTTTTATATTTCTCTCCAAATAAACTCTTGTACATTTGGGAAAAACAACATGCTATGGAAAACCCAATTCACATATAGGGTGGGAATTTCATGGGATTTGTTGTTGTTGAATGTTATAGTGTTGGATTTTATAATATTTCTACTAAAAATTAAATTCATAAAAAAATTAAAATGAAACACTTAAAATATAATTAAAATAATTAAAACTTTTTTATAATTATAATTTTTCACTTTTTATTGGAGTTACACAGATCCAAGATGAACCTGTTGTTGAATCTGGAGTCCTAGAATGGGATGAAGACTCTCCAGAAGACTGTGTTGATTATACAAATGTTCAGAATGTGGGTTGATATAATATTTAGATAAAAGTTTCTATTGTTGATTCTACTAAATCTAGAGAGACTCCTATTATGTCTTTCCTATTATTTATCTATGATTCCATACTATATCATACTCATGTGCTTCCATCAGAAGATAAGTTTTGTGGGGTTTTCTTATTAAAGGACTCACATATTTTTCAATAGCTCCCTTATTTTTTTTGTTACATTCAAAGAGAAAAAAACTATACATGTTTTCCAAAACTTCATTATATGTTAAGGTAGATATATGATGTTTTATGATATATAAGTCTATTTTCTCAGATAAGGAATAAAGTGATGAAAAATAATAGGTTTTGAAATAAAAAAGAAGAATAGTTGAGGATGAAATATA
This sequence comes from Viscum album, assembly GCA_963277665.1. Taxonomy (NCBI): domain Eukaryota; kingdom Viridiplantae; phylum Streptophyta; class Magnoliopsida; order Santalales; family Viscaceae; genus Viscum; species Viscum album. The sequence continues at coordinate 126,532,774 of OY728134.1, read as the reverse complement.
TAGATATGATTTATTTTAACAACAATTACATACAATAGAAAGGATATAATTGGGTAATGTGACATTTTTGGTTAACTAGAAATTACAAAAAATCCTTCAATAATGTACACCTAAATAAACGATCATTATCATTTAATTATTGGGTTCCCTAGACCCCACCTAAAATGTACTTTTGTTTACCAAATTGTGTATAATGACTAATTCATGATTTATTTTTACCATAATAGTGTTTAAAATTCTACATACACTATTTACATGGTTAGTGTACATATTTTTTTCATTTCAATAGTTTTTAATAGTTCCTAGCTATAATTAGAACCTTTAAATAATATATAACTATTCATAAAAATATATCTTATAGTCTAGATACCACAATCTTAACGGAAAAAGATAAAGTATGACTATTTAGTGTTGTGGGATCATAATAAATGGGACTTCTTATCATGATGTTAAAAATTAGTGATCTCAAATAGATGAGATCTTGAGGAATGGCATGTTAATAGGAACACGAAAAATTTCTTCTGCCATTGGTAGTTCCTATCTATGAATAGGTGTAATTTTCTCTTAACTTGGGATTATTATTAATGCATACTGTCTGATTAATTACAATGATGCAAGATGAAAACCATTTATTTCATTGATTAGTATCCTACATTGGGTTTACCATTAGAGTAATGCCATTGATTGAATAATCACGATAGAATTTATGAGTTCTGAAATGGATTAATAAGTCATGCCTATTTAATCAGGACGGAAGTACCTTCACTAAATCCATGTCCATGGTAAAATATGGTATGTATATCCTATATGGTCAATGGATAATTAACCTAGAAATTATAAGGACACAATGTCTTTTTCCTATATTGAGACACATTAAAAGACAAATATATTATATTATATGTCATGTGTTCGGTGGAGGTTTTCATTACAATGTGTATGATTTTTCACCTTAGGGTCCTTGATGGGTTTCTATAATCCACTCATAGTGTATAAATAATATACATGACAATTGTGTAGTGTCCTAAAGGGTTACAAATTTCATTTAATCAACTGCATAGTTATATTCTAATGAAGAGTAATTTAAGACTTTGTTGACCCTATAGAGTTTGGGTAATACTTGAGTTTGAATGATCTCCATGAAATAAATAAATTCATATTATTCATATTTGTAAAAATTGATATTGAATTTATTTATTAAAATGATTCACCACTTATTTTATGAACGCGTAGAAAAATATTTAATGAACTAATATCATCTTAATAATAAAGTTTCATTTAATATTTTTGGGAATAAAAAATTTAGTGAATGGATATATTTTATCACGTAGTAAATTTATTATGTTGTATGTATGTTATAAAAATATAACGAAAATTAAAATAGATATATTTTTTCATAACACATAATTTATCACTTATTTAGATTATAATACATATTAAAGAGCCATATGGGAAATTTAGGGTATTATATAAATCAATATATAAGTAATATGTCGAATTTAATAAAAATAACTATTCATTATAAAAATTTGAGAACTTTTCTCTCTTCTCTCCACCATTATAGAGAGAGAAAATTTCAATCAGGGCAACTAATCAGCATTCTCATTCATTGATTGAAGGAATAACATAGTGGCGACTATCGATATGATGAAGGATTCATTGAACCGCTAGGATAGAAAATATATTTTGATGATGAATGTTCCCATAAATATTAAAATATTATATGGATGATCTAGAGAGATATTACCTATGTTACTTTGATCAATGGCCACTAGTGACAAGTGTTTTTGAAACATTCTTTCAAATAAAATTAGGTAATATTTCATATTATTTTTTGAATAAATCAATATAAATCAGATATTCACCATTTTTGACATGTATGAAACGAAATATTTTTTACCCTATATTAATTACCATATGAAAATTCATTAATGTCTATCTTAATATTATTTTATGTGTTCAAAATCTCACCAAAGTTCACATTGATAATAATATATCACGATAGTTGATTCATAATATTTATATTATCATTATCTCCTATAATCATACAATTTGGTTGATCATTTTCATTGAATTTCCCAACAGATACAATGTTGACATGATTCTTTCTGGTTCTATCCATTGAATAAAACCAAAAAGCAGAGTGTTATAAAAACTAATCATAGTGTAAAACCACATAATCATGAAATGTATTCTATAGGATGTCAAAATCATGAAACCTTATTTTTAATCTATGAAAACAAAGGTTTATCTTTGGTCATTCATATTCATCGTCTATTTAAATCCTTCCTAATGGTCTGAAAAGAGTTTATAAATTTTAAAAGAATATACCCTAGGAAGGCCAATCCTGGTGTGTAGTAAGTCCCATTGTCGTGCACTAGGTAATGAAAAAGTCCATAACAATAAACCATCTTTGGAGTGGTTATTCCTATGTACCTCAGTTCCAAAGACACATCCACCAATATTATTCATGCAGGATTTTAATTTCATGTAAACCCCTCACTCTATCCATTACCACAATTCAAGGAAATTTTACTATTATTTGACTCATCCTTAGATATATCTTTAGATATATCACTTGATATATCATAATAAATATCTATGAGGATATATCTAATGTTTTCTTTTCTATATTTCCAATGGTAAACTAAAACTTTCCTCTCATAGAAACATTAGTGACCCATGCTTCTCACACATAGATATTACATCTTTTTAGATGAATATTTGATACATTATGAAAACACACAATTGAGGGTTCTAATATATTAGATTCAATAGAGAAAAGGTAAAATTAAACTATTTTTTGGGAAATGTATTATATATATCCCAAAATGATATTCTCCATCAGTATGCTTTATAAAAATACCTTACTTAAAAACTTTCTTCATATCCTATGGAAATGAAATATAAGAGGGGGTGAGTTCAAATTCTCAATAAGGTTAAACAAGGTAGATACTTAATATTAACATTAAAAAAGTTATGATAATATTATCATAATATTTTAAAAGGATTTGATACATATTAAAGATCATATTATTGATCCACGATATAAGTAAATGAAGTAAATAAGACAAGAATCATAAGGGAATCAAAGAACATAGTCCATGAGTGTATTATATTAGCATAAGACATAGATTTTTCATATACAAAAGAGATTATATCTTTGTGAGATTTATAAATAGAGATAGTTTCACTCATTAAGTTAAGGACATGAATTCAGGCCATCACATAAACTTATTGACACGTAACCATCTCCATGTGTGACATTATAGATATAAAATACAAGTCCATGGATAAAACTATTAACATTAAATCAAGTTTAGGATTCATATTATGGATTTGTAATTAGGTTCATGTATAACATTTTTACATGTAACAAGGTTCAAGCATAACATTGTAAATATAAAATATGGTTCACACATAACATTGTGAACAAGAAAACAGGTTCACACATAACATTGTGGACATGTAATCACCTTCATGAATAATACTGTAAACATGCAATAAAGTTCAGACATAGCATTGTGAACATGTAATCAGGTTCACAGATAACATTGTGAACATCTAATTAGGGTTATGAAAAAAATATTTCCTAATGAGTAGTCCATCATTACCTAGTGAAATGTTGGGAGATATAGGTCTCACCTGTCACATAAATAAAATCATACTTATGTTTTCCACAATATTCAAAAACATTCATCATATAATAAACCGTGAAGTCAAATGGGTTTCAATAACATTTTACCATATTATAAACTATGAAAAATATATAGGTTTCATAATCATTTCATCATTTCATCATATCATAACATGTGAAAAAATAAGTCAGATTCATAAGAATTTTTTCATGGTATAACCCATTCAAAAGAAATAGCTTCTAAAAAATTCTTATAATGAAAATCAATTCAAAAAAATGAATAAGAATTGTATCATTTGTTCATATTAATAGTAAACTATACGATAAATAAAAAATGTATTATTAGATAGATAATTATTTTGATATATCATTTGAACATTTATTTAGGAATGCAAATTTGCCTTTAAAATCAGTTTTTCAAACTAAATAATAATAAAATATTTTGATAATAATTTTTTATATACTTTTGAGGAATTAAAAATAAAGCTAATAATAAAATAATGGTCAGGATGATGGGAAATTATGTTCATGTCATAGACGGTATAATAATGATTCCTTTCATAATTACAGTAAAATCCAAATGGTCATTTTTTGGGAAATTACATGAAGTTCCATTTCCAAAAAAAGTACAAAATGGGTAAAAATATTTGTAATAAACCATTTGATGAATGTTAAAAGTATTTATGAAAACATGTTAAGAAAACACAGTTTTTGAAGAAACAGTACTACAAAATAGGCCTTTAACACAACATGCCTTTATCAGTGCTAGAAAAAATCACAGATAAAGTTTCCCTTTGTTAGTGTTAAAATAATACGTGATAAAGTGTACCTTTTATCAGTTCTTTTTTAGCACTGATAAATGGCAGCCTTTATCAGCACTTTTTTAGTGCTGATATATCTACCCTTTATCAGGGCTTTATTTTTAGTATGGATAAAGTGTAACATTATCAGTGCTTCATTTTTACCACTAGAAAATGTTACCCTTTTATAAGTGCTTTATTATTAGCACTAACAAAAGTCTAAAAAATGAAATAATAAAATAAAAAATTTATTTGAAAAATATTTTAAAAAATTAATTAATTAATTATTGATAAAAATGAATAAATTGAAAATACTATATTTAATATATAAATTCTAATTAATATTATATATTAAATATAGAAATATATGTAGAATAAAAAATTAACAAAAAAAATTAAAAAGAATGTAAATAGAGAATTTTTAAAAAAAAATTATTAAATAAATAATTATTGATAATGTTAATAAATAGTTATATATATATATATATATGAATGTGTATAAATATAATTTATATAATGAAAAATATTTATTCTTTACATTAAATAGTCATACATTTAGTTAATAATGGTTGATAATTACAAATTAAAATGGCATAAAAATACAGACTAATTGTATTGAGTAATGGATATAATTTAATATCATTTGATATTTAAAATTGAAATAGATAAAACAAGTTTTATATTCATTTCCCAAAAACATAATTAATGCATTTTTATTTATGATGCAAAAACACAAATATTCTTCAAATTAATAAAATCTTACAAAGAGACACATACACCTAATATTTATGTAACTTATTCTAAATTTATTATTTATTTAGAATTTAATTAAACATGATAAATTTAATATATATTATCTTTAATTATGGTAAATATTATTTATTTATTTTTAATTTTTTTCAGTTAGGTATAAATTCATATAAAATCAGTTTTATTTTTTATTTTTTATTTTTTATGTTTTTTGAGAAATTAAACCATTTATTTTATTTATTTTATATATACTTATTTACCATATTTTAGTATTTCAATATGTATTAATCTTTATTTCAATACACAACCATATTTTTTAATAATTTATATTTAAATTATAAAACTTATGCATTTTTTCTATATTGTTAAAGTGTAATCATTTTTAATTGTTAAATTTCACTCATATTGAAAATGCATACACTTAAGATTAAATATTCATCAATAATATTGAAAATATATTTTTTCACAAATATTTACTCATAAAAATACTTATTAATGTATATTTAATATATTTATAACATTAAATATTTTAATAATTATAGATATAAAACTACCTTTTTTAAAACATTGTAAAATAACTATAAATAAATATTTTTATATTACTATAATAATTTATTTATAATAAATTTATTTAAATAATTAATATATTTACTATTTATTATTTATATATATATTAAATATATATATATATTTATATAAATATATAATGATATAAATATTTTTTTCCAGAAATCATTTGTTTAATTAAAGAGAAATAATTATATATTAAAATAATTATAAAATTATAATAAATAAATTTACGAAAAGAATATATTTTCTATATTAATAATTATATATTATATATATTTATTTATATTTATATATATATACAATTTTTATTTATAATTATAATTACAAATCCTTCATTATCCATAAATTAACACTAATAAAATGCATCTTTATAAGTGATTTTTAGTGATGATAAAGAAATAGATTTATCAACACTAAAAAAGAGTTGATAAATATTCCTTTTATGAGTTCTAATTAATTTAGTAATGATAAATAGGATATTTATCATCAGATTTTTGGAAACACTGATAAATGTACTAGAATCTATTTAAAAACCCTAACTAGTGACGAACTAATCGTAATATTAGAAGCTTTCTATAGAATACACCCTTTACCGAGACTCCTCCTTAGTGAATCAAAGCCTGGATAAATGCTCGAATCAAATCATGAACAATTCCAATGCTCAAATATAAGGCTCGAATGATTCAAGGGTGGAAAGAATCCAAGTTGGAACAAATTTTATGTTTTCAATATCTCTAATTTCTCTTGGAATTCATTATCTTTGAAATGATATTTTTGACCTGATCCTTGGGTTTTATTTACTAATTCCACACCATTCTCAAGTCTACTATTACCATTGACAATTAACATTCATATATCTTAAGGGTGGGGAAGATATTCACATTGGCGAGTCGGGATTAGAGGCAACTCATGCATGACCTGACCATTGGAAACTATGTGAGATTATGTCCCATATTTCTAACATGATGATGGACAATGGGAACCGAAAATGAGATATTTCTCCTCTCATAGTTACATGATTTCTGGATGTTTTATTGATGACATTTTTATTTTGACTCATAATATAGATATTGGGTTTTCTATCGATCTTTTTCCAAGAGCTCATCCAATTTAAAATCCACCTTATCAGATGGATATGATGGATCACAGTGAGATTACATCTCATTTATACTACATCGAGGCTAAGGGACTTATTTAGCCAAGAACTTCCTATTAAGGATCCCCTCTTTTATTCTCCATGGTGGACGATTTCTCATTGATGTAATGTGTTAACTCCAAGGACATCACTAGTTGTACCAAATTTCCACATCCACCTAATAGAGCATATCCAACAAGAAGCCTCTCTTGGGGCTTCCCAAGGGTTGTTTCACTGAAATCTATATTTTTTAATTATTAACAATCACCATGTTGTAATTAGTAAAAAAATATACCACATTTATCTAGTCATCTTAAAAATATCACATCTCCCCTTTTAAGTTAGTATTTAAATTTATCATTATTTAATATGATCAAATTGTTAGTACTAAAAATAACTTTCCCCTTTCAAACAAAATTACCATGAAAATTATGAAATGGAAATTAGTATATGGTTGGGCTAGTTTTCAATACCATTATAACAATATAGCAATATTTGAAATGATAACCCACTCATTATAACTTATAAAAAATCACTTCATTTCATTTATCACACCTCTAATAAATCCTATGGTTTTTTACATTTATCCATTTAAAAATAGATCATTCTGAAACATTTATATTTATTTCTAGAATTGTTTAAATGGAAACAATTTATCTTAAGAGATACACCATATCTAAAATAATATGTTCCCATTTAGGTTTTAAAAAATATTTAATTACATCAATTTACCTGTCACGTTTTATGAATAGCCAATATCTATTTTGAAAGAATATTTCTTTTGTAAATCCTTTAGTGTGACATCAGTTATAAATTCCAATTACAGTATAGTTCTTTTCATAAAATACATTTATAATTATTTCTTCACATTCATCTATAAATTTATAAAATTTTACAATCCATCCTACTACTGTTTTATTTTTCATATGTTCAATAGAGTTCATTCAATGGTTGAAATTCTTCATCCAATTTTACCTATTATGATTCTACTCACTTCTAGTTTTTTTTGTATGATTGGGTCATCCCCCATTTAACATAAAACCTCTATATATTTAATAATTAATAATATTTATATATGTTTGACTAAAATCTATACTATGTGACAAAATAACCATAGAACCCATAATTTCCCTAAAAATAGAATTTTTTTATAAACCCTTCTCTTCATCAGCCAGAAAATAATTCTTGTTTTCTACTTTTCAAGATATAATTCTTGAGTCAATTTATCAAAAAATAATATTGATATGTTTAAAAACTTTATCATTATTAGGTATTATTTTCATAAAATTATTTTTTCCTTTCCATGTTTACTTTTAATTTAAATTATAATTTTGAGATATCTTCAAATATTTTACGTACCATCAATATTAAATGTAATAATTCTGTCAATTTTTATATCAATTGGTCCAAAAAAATAATGGAGTTCATCAAATTCTATATATGTTGTAATAATTGTTAGAAAATATTTTTTGGCATTCAACATTTTAGGTCTACATGTGTTGATTCCATCCCAAGAAATCTCTAATTACCATCCATGTATATTAAATAACTATATTTTTATGATTTTTTATCAATACATTTTTATATTAGCTAGTTGATTGACATCGACTTTTTTATTCTTATTTTTCATTTCTCCGTTTCTTATTACTCTTTAATTTCCTTTGTAATGTTTTCATTTGATAAAGAGATTAAATAAATACATGATGTATCATTTTAATGGAGGTAGGGATTGTCTTAGTTAAAGTATTGAAACTATATAAATTGGTACTTCAATTACAAATATAGAATTTAAACAATCCATAGATATTAATTTATCAAAACATGTCCCTACTGAGAACCCTTGAATCACGGACAAGAATGTTAATGCACCCAAAATCTCACCTTAAATAGTCCATGAGCATATAACTAGTTCTAATGGTGTAATTCTCAATAATGAAAGGAATTTCCACTTTTAGAGAATAAAAGGTAGTACAACTATCACCCCCATCATCTTTTTGTCTTGAATAGTTATTATGAAGTTTTTTTCATGATGCTCAATACCGAACCCTTTTAAATTTCTCATATTAATGTGACCAATTTTTATTCTTAATAGGTACTAACATCACCTTAAATGTATAGTTTCTTTTTTAATATCCATTTACACCCCAGAGGCTTTACATCAACTGGTACATTGACCAGAACCTAGACCTGGTTCTGATACATGGAATCCATCTCATAATTCATAGATTCTAGTCATCTTGTAGATTCTGAGCTCTCTCTATATTCCCCTTTTGAGATAGGTTCATCATTTTCCATCAATAATGAGTCACTTCCATGGTGACAAGGATACTATATCTCTCTAGTTACCTTAACTCTCTTGTGCTCCTATGTAGTACTTGTGTTTCAGGAACTACGTATTCCACGGGGACCTGTGGAAATTGTTCACGTACCAACTCATGTATGTCTTGAGCATGAACATCATAAAATTAGGTCTTTCTCCCACTATCCTTTTTGAAGATGTTCTCCCTCTCTAGAAAGAAAACTTGCCTGGAAATAGTCACATTCATGTTTGAGGGGTTCTATAAGTTTTATCCATTTGTTTCCTTAATATTCCCTATAAAGATACACTTCTTGGATCATGGTTCTAGTTTGTTTCATGATATACCATTAACAAATTTTGTGCATCCTCATACACATGTATGTGACAAAGTTGGTTTCCTTCCACTCCATTTCATGAAAGGAATCCCATTTTCCTCCTTAGTTGGTACTTGGTTTAATGTGACTGACATAGTTTACAATGCATTTCCACCAAAGAATAATAGAAGATATACATAACTCATCATTTACCATACCATGTCACAAAAGGAACAATTCCTCCTTTCACTAACACCATTCCACTATGGTGTATAAGGTAAATCAAGTTGAGATAGATTCCCAAACTCCTGTAAAAGGTCGATGAACTCTTGGTTATGATATTCTCTACCTTAATTTTATCGAAGCATTATTATCTTCATACCAAGATGATTTTATACATCATTTCTAAACTCTATGAATTTCTGAAAGTACTTAGACTTGTCCTTCATTATGTAGATAAACCCATTTCTACTCAAGTCATCAGTAAAAGTAAGGAAGTAAGTATATCCACCTATAGATACTACTGGAAATGGTCTACACACATCAGTGTGTACCAAACCTAGTAGTTCAGTGTCCCTTTCACCCTGTCCACAAAATGGTGGATTAGTCATTTTCACTTGTAAAAAATCATGACATCTATGAAGTGGTTTTATCTCAGAAGAGAATAAATAACCATCTTAACAGAGGATTGTCAGACGCTTCTCGTTTACATGGCCAAGGCAGTGATGCCAAAACTGCGTGTCATATGAGTCATGTGAAATTTGTGTGTTATAAATTGAATGCACTTTGTTCTCATAATTAAATACATATAGACCATTATTTAAATATGTCATACCGTAACATATGTTTTCCTTATAAAATTAACAACATTTATTTCCAAACTAGAATAAAAATCCATCTATATCTAAAATCGATATGTAATTATGTTCTTGGTAACACTAGGTACATAACAACAATAATGTAAAAACAAAATCATTCCTGTTAGTAATGTGAGGTGGTAGTCACGAATATAAAGAGTAGCTATCCTCGCACCAATGGAAGCTCATAGATCCACCTCTCCTCTGAATGTTTTTCAAAATTTAATGTGTTCCTCTATTTGAATACAGATGTTACCACCACAAGTTGTATCTAATACCCAATATGTAGAGATGGAAATATTTCACTGGATAATGAATTCACCTTTGGCTTCCCATTTCCTCGTAGTGAAATTCCTCTTCGAGTGTCCTGACTTTCCACATGCAAAGAATAATTCCTCCTTTTCCTTTCACTACCTCTGGATCTTATTCTTCTTGGTCGGATAGTGATCGGGAGATTTATACTATTTATAAATCTTAGGCCCTATTACCTTGACCTTTCACTTCCAATTCACCATAAATACTGTAGGTTTTTCATGTCCCATGTCCTTACCAACTTGGAGAATCAGGGTAAAAATCTCTGATAGAATCCTCTCTTTATTGAACATATTATATTCAACAATAAAATTATGGAAGGTCTTAGGAAGCGATGATAATATGATATCTATAGACATATCATCTAAGAATTTTATCACTAAGATGTCCAGATGCTCAATGTAGCCAATAATCTTGACTACATGTTGACCAGATGGCATAGACTCTCCAATCTTTGTAGTGAACAAATCATTAGAGATCTCATACCTCTCATTTCTCGTCTTCTCTTGATAGAGATCCTGAAAGTGAGACATCATGCTATAATCATCCATTTCACCATGTTTCTTCAAGATCTAATTGGTCATGGATTATAGCATGAGGCACTGAATCCAATGTTTCATTCAGATATTTCTCATACACATTGTGTTCTTCACAACATTCCTCATTTCGAAGTGCAACTGGTAAAGGCTCTTCCAACACATATTGTTTCCTCTCTTGAAGAAGGATAACTTGAAGGTTCCTTTACCGCTCCTAGAAATTAGTTCTAGTGAGAAGGTTTTCCATCAAGAGTATGGATTTCAATGATAGGTTTGATTTCATTTTTATGGTTGTTTCCACAAATTATGATTAATATAGTTTTAGTACTTTATCTTGATAAATATAGACAAATAAATTAATTAAAATCTATTAGTCTCCCACTATTATGATGATACACAATAGCCATCACCATTGGATTCAGAATATCTTGTTAATCAGACATTCTAGTAGCAAGGATCCATATTTCCCTTCAAATTACCCAAACTTGGTTCATTTAAGAAACTTGAAAGGTTTTAGGTAGGCATTTTAAATGCCAACAACATTAACTCAAAACTACTTGATTTGTTGAGTGAACTCCCCAATCCAGAAATCCTTAATTTTGTATTTCCTCGACCTTTTCCTCTCAGTTACACCAACTCCTACTAGGGAATTCAGACCTTTATGTAGACTATGTGAATTCAACCTAAAAACTCAAATTAGAATTCCTAGGTAATTAAAAGCACCCCAACTATTGTTGGTCAAGAACTTTGATCTATAGTTTGATTCTAATCGAAGTAATTGAAGGCTACACCGACGTAATATTTTATTTAGGGATTTTCTCCTTTATGCAGAAATTTCCACTTATTATCTTTTCATGTGATTGTTAATATTTAGTGGGATATAGTTAGGTGATTAACCATGTATAGATAATATTTTCACTTAATTCATTTTATTTTAGTTCCATATTGTATGCTTGTTAGTACATTAATTTTGTGATTACGTCAAACATCCATAATGAATAACTATAAAACTGATAGAAATAAATAATGAATATGATCATGATAATTACTATTGGTTAGTTTATCTCGTGTTTGATAAAATAACCCTGAACTAGGGTAGAAACACCTTTAACCGTCTATGTTTTGTGTATATAGCTTTCCACTGGTCCACCTTTTGGACTCCATGGATTGGTTTCTCCTCAACTACTAACTTGAACCACCTCCATTAGCTTGTAAGCTCCATCCATTACATATTGTTTTAAATAAAAAATAGGTGAGGGGTGAAAGTGGGATTACATAAATGAAACCATGGGCATGTGGGTCCTCCATATTAATAAGGGGAAGGAATGAAGGCTAATGATTTAATTTAATAAATAAATTTAAAAGAAACAAATCACATAAAAATGTCTCATCTAGCTCATGATCATCCACATGCATGAAACTAATTACAAATTTACTAAAACTATCATTCATACCTTGTACATAACTTGTTCATTGGAGGAAACCCGATAAATATTCATCCAAAACTACCCATCATGTATGTATACATGTATACACTTTATTCTTTGGGACATGTAGCATGTATGCAGAATTATAATTGTAATACAAATCAAATATGATGTAAAGATCTTTGAACATTACAAAAATGTTATTTAAAACGTTTTATGTATAGATATCAAACACATATCACTTTTTGTGTCCTAGAATTACACCCTCATGAAGATACATCTCTGAAGGGTTACATAATATAATAATAAATTGTTATGACTACATAATATGGAAATAGTACATGACGTATAGATACAACTACACGGTATGTACACACCCCACCATCCATATGATGTTCATTCTTTGGGAAACAGCGCGTGTGGTGCAGTTTTAGAATATTCAGTGTACAAGGAGTGTCTAGTGGGACACACGTTGTGTTGGCTCTGTGTTACCCAGTCACTAGCTGGGCAAGATGTGTATCAGATACATGATTTGATCCAGACCTGAAGGGACAACACGCCATGTCCAGTGTGTCATGAACCATCCCCCAGGGCCCATGTCATGACTGCTACAATCCCGCCTTCCATAGGCCAGGGGCTGTTGAATAGCACCGGAAAGGGATTTCTCTAATATGGGAAGGAATTTCATTTTTTACCACAGAGACACATGGTTCATGAACACAACAAGAAGCAACTACATAGACTAGAACACAACTACATATAACCAAAAAGTAAAAGGCTATAGTAAAAAGATTGATGAAAGTAATGGTGGCCAAAATACATGTCCAATGGAACAAGTATAAGTACAAATAAAAAGTAAAAATACAACTGAAAGGTACAAAATAGCTCCTGAATCATCCACTGAGGATCCTACCTGAAGGGTAGGTACAGATCACGACCAGTAGTCCTTACGTCACGTCACACCAAAAGGTCTACCTCTTAGCACTATCCAGTCCTAGCTCCAAGTATCATCTAGTCCTATCTCCCTCAGCCTTGATCATCGTTGTACATTGTTGGCACAAGACACAATAAGGTGTGGGCGAAGCCCGTGCAGGGGTGAGTATAACGATTCACAGTAGGGACCCCAAGACCCTCATAGGTCTCCTAGAGTTCCAGAAAGAAAAACCACATAGCAAGAAGAAATATACATCAACTCTACTTAGGTATATGCCCATAAATATACATAAGTTATCAAGATATACTCATGTCACACAAGATGGAAGAATACCACAAAGGAAACACCACGAATGTAGAACTACCACAAAGGTAATACCATGAAGGTAGAAGTACCACACAAGTAACACTACGAAGGTAGAAGTACCACACAGGTAACACCACAAAGATAACACCATGAAGGTAACACCACGAAGGTAGAAGTACCATAAAGGTAACACCACAAAACTAGAAGTACCACACAGGTAACACAACAAAAATATAACTACCGCACAAGTAACACAACGAAGATAGTGGTACCACATAGGTAATACCACGAAGATAGAAGTACCACACATGTAACACCATGAAGATAGTTTACCACATAGGTATAGTACCACGTATGATAACCTCATTCAAAATATCAAAGTAAATATAGCACACAATGAGTCTCAACTAGAACTAGGTTTTCAGTGAAGAAAGAAGTACAGATGATTAGTGATGAAGGTAGATCATATTATTCTATCAAGAGGCACTACTTATGAACATACGGAGCATGAACCACATTGTATTGATAGGTACTAACCCCCACAATGATCCACACAGGATCCGACCTGCCCATAGTTGATAGGTAAGTAACCCCCGCTGACCAACACAGGATCAGACCCTCACTGGATTAGTATTCGATAACCCACACAAGATCACTGAGCGCTGACCCACACAGGATCTGACCCACACAGGATCGGTATGCGCTGAGCCACACAGGATCGCTGAGCGATGAACTCCGCATGATATGTATCCAACCTCCGCCTCACTGCCAGCCACTGGGTTCCTCGCACCCGGTGTGCTCGAGTTCTGTAGAATCTTCCATCGAGATATCGGTCATAACCCAACCATAACTAAGATCCATAAAATAAGTAACCCATATGACCGTTATGTTGTAAGGGTTCCAACGCAACATACGATGCGTCAATCAGACACCCGGTTTTCATGTTAGAAGTGTTTTAGCTCCGGGGGCCCGGTTGGATTCATGTTTGATCCAACCTGGTCGTACTACAACTATCTCCAAAACACAAGAGGAGTAAACCAAAAAGAACCATCTTGAACCAAGGATCCCAACTCTGTAGTAGTTTAGTCAAACAGACATCTGGTTCTCTAGATATGGCCCTTTATGTGACTCTGGGCCCGGTGTGGCCCAGGTCCGATCCGACCCGGTCGGGCTGACGCAGCCCGACCTCGTCTATGCTGGGCCACAAAAGACTCGACCCACTGGGCTGAGGTCTGCCCTGGCCAGCAGGGGGGGGTGCAAGCCCAACCCTGCCATAATGGGGTGGCCCACAAAGGGGTGGCTCGACCCACGCGGGGTGGAAGCCTGCTGGGGAGGCAGCCCGGTCCATGGGCGGCGGCCCGATTGGGCGGCACCCGGACGAGGGCGACATCCCACTATGAGTGCAGAGGCCTGGCTGATGGTGGTGGACCCACCAAGGGTGGAGGCCCCACCTAGGGCAGTGGCCCCGCCGAGGGTGGTGGCCCAGCAGAGGGTAGCGACTCGGCATAGGGTCGCGACCTGGCTGAGGGCGGTGGCCCGGCCGAGGGCGGCAACCTGGCCAAGGGTGGCAGCTCGGTTTGGTTTGACGCGAGGGTGTATAACCCTCCAGTCTTCCCGATTCCCGAATGGCCCAGGGGTTGTTTGGTTGGAAAAGCGGCATCACCCTCGAGGGCGCAACTCGATCGCTACGGAACCCACCAGAGGCAGGTTCAGCCTCTTCCATGGCTTCGGCTGCAGTTTCCATTCACCGGTGGCATAAAATTCATGTCGCCTACCTTCCCGTGGTCGGCCGTCTTGTCGGTCGCCTCCTCCATTCGTCGCGGCTGACGATTCGTGGCTCTACTCTTGAGGAGTGCGTCGACGTGCGCGCAGTCTTCCAAGGTGGCGCAAGGAAAGAAAGATCATGGAGGGTTCAGGCCGAGTTCTTTAGGACCACACCCTCCATGTTAGCTCATAATATAGAGGATGTTAAGTGAGTTCAATAAAAAATTTAATTGAACACAAGATTAACCCCTCAAAAATATGCAGCATAAACCTCCCGCAAAGACGAATGAGTCACGGGTCAACCCATTATTCGGTTGAGCTGCATTCTTCATGTAATTTCAAGAACGGGGAAGTGGGAATCAAAATATACTAAAAAAATAACCCCCACCTTGAAACTTCATAGAATCGTTTGTTCTAGTCAGTGGAACGTGTTCTTAGTTCCCGCAACCGGCACCGAAAAAGGCCACTCTCAAGTCACCCATTTTTGGTTCGTTGTTGTCTGTCACCTTCTGCAGAGTTGTCTTCATCTTTTAAGGGTTTGTCATCGTGGTGTTCCTTCATCAATTCACTATTTAGTGAATTTCTCTGAAACCCCTTCCATATCTCCATATTTATAAGAGAGGGGGAGCATATGTAACTACATAGGGAGTTATCGACGCTCTATAATTAGGAAGCTTTCTAATTTCCTCCAACGTTGTTGTTACTCAGATTGGAGGGTTAATCCATTTATTAGATTTACATGTCACCGGTCCCACATTTTCACTTTTCCATTGGAGGAATAGAATAAAAATAAACTAATAATGTTATTTTATTTATTATATTAAACATTTCCAAAAACTAATGTTTTCTCTGAACCTACTATGGTCGAAATGAAGTATCCCTTAAGAAAATCTGAGCACTGTGGATTCAATGGTGCCCTCAGATTGTTAATTTGAGCAATGTGTCAAAAGTTAGAAAATTCCGCTCACGCGTTTACTGGACATACCTGAAAAAAAGTTCAAAAAATTAATTACCGTCACCCTCGACCCACACCGGTCAAGGTTAGGCTCTGTCTAAGGTAACCACGCCCTAAAAAACCCAATAGTACTCCCAAATATTTAATCCAAGTTACCTTTTAAAAGTTAGGAATTTTTACAATAAAATAATTGTCTCTTAATTATTTTAATTACGGCTAAAAACTAATTTTCACTAGTGGCTCGCACTGGCCAAGGTTAGTATCTTCCTAAATAAAACATACCTTCACGAGTTCAGTGGTGGCCTCATATTTTTTATCTGAGTTACCGTTTGTGAGTTATAAGACTTTGAGAAATAACATAACTTTATTTAATTATTTTATTTATGGTTAGGCCATTTTCGGGTTTTCTCATCGGAGGCCTGTGCCAACCTAACTTATGTAACGCCTAAGTTAAACTCACCATTTTTAATGCAATGGATCCCTCATATTTCTGATCTGAGCAACCGTTTATGATTTATTCATCTTTTTTAGGAAAACTGCTTACACATGCTAATTAAAGCTTAACTAAACTTCTAAGGATCATTACAGGCACTCCGAACCTCAGAATCATGAACCTTCAGATTTCAAGGTCTTCAAATAATTCCATATAATTACCAATATTATACAGAATTTCCAAGACATTACATTCTCCTCATATTTGGGATTTACGTCCATGAAATCGACAACATAGAATAAGGAAACAAATGGGGGTACTGAGCACAGATCTGAGCCTCCCGCTCCCATGTGCTCTCTTTGAAGTTCTAATGCTTCCGGTGAACGTGCACCAGAGGAATCGACCGCCCACGAAGGACCCACTCCCATCGATTCTCAATCTCTACTGGAACCACCTTAAACGTCACCCCATCATCAAAGTCCATCTCATCATGGTCGATGATGTGAGATGGGTCATCCATGTATCTCCTCAAATGGGATACATGGAGGATGTCATGCACCCTTTCCAACTACGGTGGAAGAGAAAGCAGTATGATACCTCCCCTATCCTTTAATGTATCAGAAAAGGACTGATAACCCTTGGTGATAACGTGCTACCTCATCCAAATCTTCATAGACCCCGTCGAGGATAGACGCGCAAGAATATGTGGTCCTCATACTAGAACTCCAAGGGTCTCTATATACTATCGGCATAAGACTTTTCCAACTCTGTGTTATCTTCACTTATTGAAAAGTGAGACATCGTGATCCAAATTTTTCCACTCTTTCTTCATCCCTGGCCTCCAGTACTAACGCCGGAGGTCCTGGTACATCTTCAGCATGCTGGGATGTACTAACAGAGGTTATTTATAGAACTCCCTCGACACCTCCTCCCAAAATTCCACTGGTACCATGGTATGTCCTCTGAAAAAGACGACGTGCTCCCCCACCTTCAGAAAATCCATCAGGTGCATGCCCTGAATATATATGAGCACATTGAGCCCTATAGTCAATGCCCCAAGTTGCACCTCCCTGACATGCTGAAGGAGTGGAGCAGTGACAGTCCTAAACCAGAGGTAATCATCTTCATCTCTATTCATGAAGGACATCTCCAGCATGACTAGCTACTCTGATGCCTCACTCAGCAGCTATAGACTAAAACTCATGCTGAGGGAGTCTTCTACCATGTTCCCCTTCCCAGGAGTATAAACTATCTCAAATTCATAGTCTTGGAGGAACTCTAGTCACTCTTGTTGGGAACTAAAAACTCAAAACTACAGATGCCATGAGGATATGGTTGGTGGAATCATGAGTGATCGGTTGCACCCTCTTATGTAAGAGGTTATCCTTTGCTGCATGGGTTTCCTTTTTTTCCGACTAATGAAAAAACCCATTCCAACATTGTTGATAAACCACAAACCTTTTTACTAATACAGTCAAGCTGAGTATGAACTATAGATGTCCAGTCATACCCAAAATAACATCTTAAGGCCTCGATGCTATCACCAAGAGATTACAACCAATACTCTCGCCTAAAGGGTCAGATCACATAGTCTGTCTATGTGTGATTATCAAGTCTCATTTCCAAGGTATCTCTAGACATGAGGGTCAAGTCCACAGATTATCTAGAAACTCTAGGTCTTGAACAATATCAGTGGTAAGAAGGAATTATTAGTTTCTATTTCTATTTATACAGTAGCTAGTAGTAGACATAGACCATACCTCTAACCATTCCTGGAGCCCTTGGGGTCACACTCCTTGACCAATGATAGATACCCCTTCCCATTTCCTCTGACTCCCAGAGCCTGGTGGGGACCACATTTGTGTAGTGGTTGTAACATGTCAAAATGTATAAATCTTCATGCCACTCTCCTAGCTCCACTTCCACATCTTCTGCCCTACATATTCATCTTTCCCTATCACTTCCTCTTCCCAAAACATTTTACATTCCCATGTCTCTGAGAATGGCATTAGTTTCATGCTTCCCCACTTCTAACATTCACTGCATGTATCTGCTCAGCCAAAGAACATTCAACCACAAAAGTTCTATCGAGCACCCTAACATAAGTAGGAATTAATAGATTAATAGTGCTAGCATGGATGTCCCTAAACACACCTCGCTCAGTGGTTCAAGAACTGAAGCACTAACCGCATTGTATTTATCGAGTACCTTGGATGGTTGGTATGCCTAGATGAATTCTCAGCTACCATCATGTCGTCCTGCCAGATCTGTAAAAGCTCTAGGGAACTCTCATACCTTGGCTCTTTATATCAAGATACCCCTTCATTGAGGAAGGTTATCAAGCTTGCCCACAGGAAAGTCACCTCTTCGCAAGATCGGGGTAACCTAAACCCTGTCATCATTCGGCTGAACCACATAGATGGCTCTCTACCAAGACCACCATCTAATCGAATGGTGCCATGGCTTGATGGAAACTCGGACACCTCCTCAACCCTATCCTTATCCACCTATGAGTCAGGATATCCTTATAACCTGAGGGGTATCTAATGCTGAAACACTTGTAAAGAACTAAGCCAATATGTGTCATCTACTGGTACTGCGGGTTGTAACTATAGACCGACAAGAAGTGATACAGCTGGAACACTACCCGAAGGTACCATCATGGGCTAAGATTCATGTAACGAAGCCTATTTATCCCACGGACCATCCTAATGGTCACGTACTAGAAAATAATAGCAGCTAGGATCACCATCTTCTCTAATGGTGTCTCAATTAGGTGGAAAACTCTAGCCACTACCTCCAACCAACGCTCAACTACCTGGGAATCTAACTCGCCTCGAAAACTTGAAATAAATTGTCACTGGAACTCATGGAATGTGCTTAGTCAGAGTGCTTCCTCAACTCGTGGGGCCGGTGGCAACGATCATCAAATAGGTAGTGGTGTTTCTAGTACACCACCCGAAGGTTCTAACGTCGTAAGAGGGCCCCGAACTAAGGCCTTGTCGCTCAGTGGGCTGTCATTGTGTATTCTATTAAGAATCCTAGATGACTGTCTATGCAGCGGCATCTTGATAAGGAATAGTTGCACCATGATCATTAAGTAATACCCAGTGAGCTGACTCCAAAGAGATCAAAAGAAAAACTTTTCAAAAACATATGCAATCATTTTTTTCTTGGGCTGAGTTGGAATTCAAAATTCAGGGTCCTGGTGTATGAATATGTTGGCCTCCGCACCAATAGTGGACTCCCTAAACTAAAAACCACACTCATAACACCTAACATTAATGCTTCACAGGAAAGAGCAGAGTCCTAGTTCTTCAGTAGAACCAAACTCCCCTGATACCACTTTGTCACGAACCGTCCCACTGGGACCATGTCGTTACTACCCCAAGCCTGCCTTCCATAGTCTAGGTTCTAGTGACTAGCACTGGAGAGTCATATCCCTAATACGGGAAGGAATTTCCTTTTTTACCGTAGAGACACACAGTTCAAGAACAAAACAAGAAGAAACTATATAGACAAGAACGCAATTATATATTACAACAAAGTAAACTGTTGTAGTAAAAAGATAGCTAAATGTAAAGGAGTCGGAATACAAGCCCAACTAAAAAAGTAAAAGTACAACTGAAAAGTAAAAATTAAACTGAAATGTACAAAACATATCCTGGATCATCCACTGAGGATCCTACCTGAAAGGTTGGTACAGCTCAAGATCATTAGTCCCTACATCAAGCCACACCAGAAGGTCCAGCTCCAAGCACCATCCAGTCCTAGCTCCAAGCACCGTCCAGTCCGAGCTCCCTCATCCTTGATCAACGTTGTACGTTATTTGCATAAGACACAAAAATTTTGGGGCGAAACCCTTGCAAGGGTGAGTATAATGATACTTAGTAGGGACCATGAAACCCTCGTAGGTCACTTAGAGTTCCAAAAAGGAAAAATCCCAAAGAACTAAGCAATAGATATAAAATATACTTAGGTTTATGCCCATACATATACCTAAGTTATCAAGATATACTCATCCCACACAAGAGGGAATAATACCACAAGGGTAACACCACAAAGTTAGAATTACAACACAGGTAACACCAAGGAGGCAGAAGTAGGACACAGGTAATACCACGAAGGTAGAAGTACCACACATGTAACATCATGAAGATAACACCACGAAGGTAACACAATAAAGGTAGAAGTACCACAAAGGTAACACCACAATGCTAGAAGTACCATACAAGTAACACCACGAAAATAGAACTTCCACACAAGTAACACCACAATGATAGTAGTACCACATAGGTAATACCATGAAGATATAAGTAGCACACAGGTAACACCACAAAGATTGTTTACCACACAGGTATAGTACCACGTAGCATAACCTCTATCAAAAGCATAAAGTAAAGACAACTCAAAAAGTGCCTCAACTGAAACCAGGTTTTTAGTGAAGTAAGAGGTACCGATGATTAGTTGTGAATCTAGATCATCTTATTCTGACATGATGAACTGCTTCTGACCTTACGGAGTTTGACCCACATGGGACTGATTGGTACTAACCCCCTCAATGATCCACACAGGATCTGACCCACCCAGAGTTGATAGGTAACTTACCCCTACTGACCCACATAGGATCTACCCCACACAAGATCAGTAAGCACTGGCCCACACAAGATAACAGAGCATTGAACTCCGTGTGATCTATCTCCAAACTCTGCCTCACTACTTTCCACTAGATTCCTCGCACCCGGTGGGCTTGAGTTTCATTGAATCTACCCTCAAGATATCAGTCATACCTTGACCATCTCTAATTTCCACAAAGGAATGATCCAAAGGACCATCATTCCATTAGGGTTACAACGCGATAGATTTTACATCATTCAAACGCTTGGTCTGTGAGTTATAAGCGTTTTAGCTCCGGGGGCCCTTTTGTATTCGGGTTCGATCCAACCGGTCCATACTCCAACTGTCTCCAAAACTCAATAGGTGTAAACCAAAAAGTATCGTCTCAATCAAAGGATATAAACATCATAGATGGTTCGTTAAACTGATGCCCGGTTCTCAAGATATGGCCCTTTCTGTGATTATGGGCCCGGTTGGGCCAGGGTCCGGTCCGACCCGGTCGGACTGACCCATCCTGACCCAGTCTGGTCTGGGCCATGGTAGACTTATTTCACTATGTAATACCCCAAGATTTCGTAGTATACTATTTCTTCAAAATAATTCAATAACTTTCACTACGCGCAACATCGAGTTCAAGCGCAACACGACTTACCAAACTAACCATTCAAAAGCAGTTATGAATAGTATTAATTGAAGTTTTGTGCTTTATATAATCCTTTTAATTTTAGAATCCATATTATGACATTCTTAGAAATAATGTCAGAAAAAATTCAATTTTTTCATATAAAAGAATTATTTTTCAAAAAATCCAAATTTTTCCGCCTTTTAATGGCGAACCCCTTTTAAATCCAATATTTGAAACTTTAATATATTCAATTTGAAAAAATAAACTTCTTCTTTAGAATCTGGACAAAAGAATTTAGTTTCAATAATTTTTTTGTATTATTCTGATAACTTTCATATTTCTGTGAATAGTGAAAATAGTATATTTAAATGAAAACTACTTTTTTAATCAAAATAATTTGTATTGTTACACTATAAATTTTAATGATTTGTAAGTATAAATAGATTATATTTTTATCATTTAATCCAATGATGGTCATTGTATGTAATTTTATTTTGAAATTGAAAATAAACAAGTGTTATTCTTTTGATAGTTATTATTTCATAAAAATACGTCTTTTTGTTTTGGAAACGAGAATGAATTTTAAATTAATTAATGAAAATTATATGTTTTGAAATTTGTAAAATAGAATTCATTTTTGAATTCAGAATATCAAAATTATCTTGGGGTGAATTTTTGGGTATTTTTCTGAAAACTTTCAAATTTTGATGAATAGTGAAAAACACTGCATTATTGTTTAAAACCCACTTTTTATTTAAATATTTAAAGATTTTATTTAACTTTATTTTAATTAAAAATAGATACATAATAAAAATATTATTTCAATGTAATTAATTAGAATCTTTTTTATAATAAAATTAGATGTATAAAATTTTATTGATGTTTTTACCGTCTTTTACCCACCTTCTAGGAGAATTTGAAAATTTGTATAAACCTTAAATTTACTGCTTCTCTGTTTTTAATTTCAAAAATCTAAGAGACACGGTTAAGCTCAGTAAGTAAAATGTTGTTCCATAAGTTGAATATATTTTTTTGGTGAGTAGTAACTGTTAACTTTTATTTACCACAGTTAAAAGTAAATAGGGTAATTAAGGATAAATATCATATTATAATTAACATAACACATGTACTAATTCTATTGGATAAGTGTAATTTGACCAAAAACAACCTTAAGAAAAAATATGACCCTTTATGTCCACTTGGATTAGATTAGGACATTTATTATTATTTAATTAAAAGAAGAGTTAAAAGTGTTATATTCGGGTTTTCATAACTAAAACATATTAATATAGCGTTATAAATAAGATAAATTTTACTATGAATATTCATTATAAAGATAAAAAGTTTTTATATATAATGGTATTTTATTTATAATTTTTTACATTATATAATTTAATTTATTTATGACATAATGATAATTCAGTAATTAACTTATTAATGAAAGATTGAAATAATTGATATTATAAATATCAAAGTAAATGTAATTTGAGACTTTGGATAAATTCCACTAATTATCTAGGTTAATATGACATTTTTGGGTTTATTAGATAAATTTATTTTGAAGTGATAAGGTTTTTATGACTTTCACAAATACAAAATACCAAATAGTGTCAAAAATCACATAAATTAATTTTTAAAACAAATACAATAATATTGGTTGATATAATTATCCTAAAAATATAAGGTTCGTCCAAAGGGATTATATAATAATATATAGGTCATTAATGAACCACATAAGGTTATTTTGGACATTTATAGTGTGTTTATTAACCATATAGTGTAAGAATACAAGAAGATGCAGTAAAAGTTAAATTATTTAACTTTCTGTTATATCTAAACGATAAGGTTACAATGGTAACCTAAACTTGTCTAAACCTTATGGGTTGAGTGTATTTATACCCATACCTACTTTATATTTTAAATAAATCAATTTAAAGCCACTATAAACCGAATATTATTTTATTATAAAACAATATTTCAATCTTTTCATAAGGTTCCCCTCACCCATCTTATAAAAGGGCACTCACCCTTCTCTCAAATTCACACCATAAAAGCCATTTGGATAAACCAACCCCTACCAATTATCCTCATAACTGTCCTCCATTCATCCTAGAGTCCTTCCTTTAGTCTTAATGCCAACCTAATGAGCCATTTTGATCAAATCAAAAGAGATAACCCAAAGAAGAGATAATATTTCATCACCTCTTTCATGTTCTTTTCTTCTTCCACTTCTTCTTTCTTTGTTGTTTCCGTTATAAAATAATAATTGCATTATCTTTTATATACATTTATTTTATTGTAAATATGGTACAACCATATTCATTATTATGTCTATCCTTTGAATGACATGTCCCCATACGTGTGTACGTACGGTTTACCGTCTCCAAGTTGTGGTGTAGTTGTTATTCAATACATTATTATTTTTATGGGTGTAATAATGATGTATAATTGATGTAAATAATAAATATCACATGATTATGATTCTTTATATATGATATACCATCCAAATATATATGATTTTAATATCAAAATAATGATATTGTCGCTCGTGTGTACGTACGGATTACCGTCTCCACGAAAGTGATGAGATTCATTCCCCATCGTAACCCTTCAAGACTAATATTCATTTGATGATTGAAAATAATTTTTAAAGACTTGATATAATTCAGGATATGAATAATAGAAATCCCATCCATAACAAATATGACTCATGTTACAAAGAATATAATGAAAAACGAATCAGTTAACACCTGAAACGACGACAATACTAAAATACCATTAACAAAGAATTATTAGAAGATCACATATGATATCATAATTTGGTATATGGTATTTTTATAATTTAATAAAAATTATTTTTCTATTATAAAAGAGTTTAATGTACCCTCGACCAAGGAAAAGTAAAAATTAAGGGTTAATTACACATTCTCTTCATTATCCGAGATTGTTTATAAATAATTATCTACTGGGACCTCTTTAACATCCAGATCCATGTTTTATTAAAAATGTATTTCTAGACATTATTACTATTTACTAGACTATGGGATAAATTCATTTATACCCTTGTATGACTATTTATAAGATTTTTATAAATTAATATTTCCATTGTTTTCCAAACTAGGTACTTTATGACCTTTTTGACAAAATTAATGAAAGAATGTTTTTTTAACTTATACGTGCCATTATAAAATCGTCTAATATCCCCTTACAAACTTATAAAAATATTTTAAAAATAAATTTTTTCTTTATAATTATGTGACTCTTAAATGATTTCAAAATATAAAGAGATATTTCTCTCACATAGTTTTGACTTCATCTATGTCAACATCCTTTGATAAATTTTACGCTTGTTTGAAGTTGATATATTATGATACAAATATTCCATACTATATTGAAGGTTTTGTGATGTTTTTGACTTTGGATGAGTTATTTTTAAGAAATTCATGGTTTTTGGTTAAAGTATTGACATTTTTTATTCTAGTTTTAAAATGAATGTTTATGTTATATTTCAACCTTTTTTTAAGATGAATGTATTAGACTAGTATGATCTAGGTTGGGGATTAGTAAAAGTAAGCCTTCCAGGTTGGGTTCCGGTTACAGCAGACCCTCCGGGTGGGAGTCCACTTACCAAGGCTCTCTGAGTCGGAGTCCGGTTATAGAGGCTCTATAGTTTGGAGTCTGGTTACATAGGCTCTCCGGGTTGGGGTCCAGTTACAGTAATCCATTGGGTCCTAGCACGAGGCCTTGACACAAAAATTAAAGTCCGGTACTATACATTCCCTCATTATGAAATTAGTTATTACATGTGATTATTCAACTAGTAGAATATCCATGTTCATGTTTATTTGGTAATGTTTGATTCTTTTTTCCATATGGTGTTCATCTTTATGTTTAAAATTATACTATTTTTATTACACATGTTTCCTTAAAAGTGTATAGCTTCTACTAAATTATTTACCCTTACTAAGCATCTGAGCTCACCCCTTTCTTATGTTTTATTTTCCCAGGATCCCAAGAAGTGTTTTATGTTTGATATGTGGGGTTAAGCTTAAGGAACAATGGCATTCTCAAAAGATTTTTTTGAATGTTATAAAGTGTAATGTAACGTTCATGTTTGTAATCTATTTTCCAAGACTGCTAAACTGATCAGTCATTCAGGACTTGATTCTTTGTAATCATTCCAATGTATTAAAATAATGCACCAACTCTGGGAATCTAGGGTCGGGGCGTTACACACTGGTCTGAGGTATGGAATGGCTTGCAAGGGCGGCTTGGCTAGAATAGGGAGGCCCACAAAGGGGCGGCCCGACCCACGTGGGGTGATCTCCCGGTCTGAGGGTGGGGACCCACTCCGAGGGTGGGGGCTTGGGCGAAGGCAGTGGCCCAGCCGAGGGCGGCAGCCCTGTCATGGGCGGTGGCCTGGTTCGGTCTGACGTGGGGGTGTGTGACCCCCCCGGTCTCCCGGATTTCCAAACGACCCGGAGGCCGTTCGGTTAGAGAAGTGACGACACCGTGAGGGTGCCGCTCGGTCACTGTGAAACCCGCTGAAGGCAGGTTCGGCCTCCGTTGTGGCTTTAGCTGCAACTTTTGTTCTCTAGAAATGCGGCGAACGCACTGCCTACCTTCCCACAGTTGTTCGTCGTGTCAGCCTTCTCCTCCATTCGTTGTGGCTCTCCTCTTGTGGCGCACGTCGACGTGCTCGCGGTCTTCCAAGGTGGCACAAGGAATGAAATATAGCAGAGGTTTCATGATGGTTTTGTTAGGCCCATGCCCTCCATGTTAGCTTGTTATATGTAGGATGTTAAGGGAGTTCAATAAACAATTGAATTGAACATAGTATTAACCCCACAAAGATACCCTGCATCAACATCCCGAAAAGACGAATGAATCGCGGGTTAACCCGTTGGTCGGTTGAACCTAGTTCTTCATGTAATTTCAAGTATGGGGAAGTGGGAATCAAAAAATACTGAAATGAAAAATAACCCCCTACCTTGAAACATCGGATAATCGTCTGCGCTTGTCAGTGGAACATATTCTTAGTTCCCACAACCGGCTCCCAAAGGCGCCACTCAAACGTCGCCCATTGGTGGTTCGGTGTTGTCTGTCACCTCCCGTTGGGTCAGCTTCATCTTCTAAGGGTCTGGCATCACAATGTTCTTTCATTAATTCACTTCTTGGTGAAACTCAACAATACCCCTTCCGTAGCTCCATATTTATAGGAGATGAGGAGGGTATGTAACGACGCAGGGAGTTATTGGGGCTCATTAATTTGGAAGCTACCTAATTTTCCCCAACGTTGTTATTACTCTGATTGGATGGTCATTCACTTTATTGGTTTGACACATCACTGGTCCAACCTTACCACTTGTCCATTAGAGGAAACAAATAAAAATAAAATAATAATGTTATTTTATTTATTCTATTAAAAAGTTCCCAAAACTAACGTTTTCTCCAGACCTATAGCAGTTGAAGTAAAGTCTCCCTTAATTAAATCTTAGTGCTGCAGATTCAGTGGTTCACCCAAGTTTTTAATACAAGCAACAGTTCAAAAGTTAGAAAATGCCTCTCATGCATTTACTGAACGTACACGAAACAAAATTCATAAAATTAATAACAGTAACCCTCGACCCATGCCAGACAAGATTTGGATTTGCCTAAGTGAAACCCTCCCCAACGAACCTAATGGTACTCTCGCATTTTTAATCTGAGTTACCATTTAGAAGTTATTAATTTTTACAATAAAATAATTTTCACTTATTTATTTTATTTACTGCTGAAAACTAACTTCCACTAGTGGCCCGTGCTGGCCAAGGTTAGTATCTTCTTAAAGAAAACATTCCCTCACGAGTTCAACATTGGACTTGAATTTTTAATCTGATTTACCATTTTTGAGTTATAATCGTTTGAAAAAAAATAACAATATTTAATTATTATATTTACATTTATTCCATTTTCAGGTTTTCTCACCAGAGGCATGCCCCAACCAAACTTCAGTCGCGCCTTGGGTAAACCCGCCATCTTGAACACATCAGTGCCCTTGGATTTTTGATCCCAAAAACTGTTTAAGAGTTATTCCACTTTTTCCATAAAACTTCTTACTCGCCTTGATTAAAGCTTAAGAAAACTTCGACAGATCATTCTGGGCACTCCAGGCCTCAGAATCGCGCACCGTCATATTTTGCGGTCTCGAAATAATTCCATATAATTAAAAATAATTATACAGAATTTATGGGACATTACATAGTGGGTCACATAGTGTGTAGTCTAGCTGACCATATGCCAATATATCTAGGTAAACATGCAGTGTAAAAATTAACTACATTGTGTATCATTAATTCAAAAGGCTTGAGTAATTTCCAAATTACTACTGATGAATTGAACATAAATACACAGTGTGTATATCTAAATACCAGACATGTATTCTTATATTATATAGACAAAACTGTTGGCACCTCATAAAGAGATCCTTGATTTAAATTTAATCATAAAATTATTTGTTTCTGTTATATCTGTATGAAATCATAAGGGAGTAAAAATATCAAAATTTACATTATAAGAATGATTAAACATGACTTTACATACTGAATTATTACTGTGTAAATCATCAATGAATTATTTAAAGAATTATAATTGAAAATATAACTCATGTGATACCACATGTAGGTTACGAGCATAGCGGAAGCATAAGTTGGGTGGGTATACAAAATTGAAATTTGTCATAATTGACGATTAATATAGGATCAACATGATGATGAATGCCAATATCCATATAATTAAATAAAAGATAATAGTAAAAGGAGAGAAACCAGAACTAAGTAGAGAGGATCAACATATTTTGTTCATATTTAGTTTAATTTAATTATAGAATTACCTCCAAGGTGATTATTTCTTCATTGATGCATCTGACCATGGGTATAAGGTGCAGCTTCATTGTGATGTTGAATCCAATGATAGGAATCCTCAAGCAGTGATCCACATATCTCAAGACGTCGTTGAAGGAGTCTTCGAGTGCTAGAACCGAAGATCCTTGCACTTGCAAATGTCCGTATTCAATCTCTATGAGAATAACTTTCAGAGAAATATTTTAGATCCAGTAGAGGAGGATCTCTCTCATTATTGAGAGCATTCATATAGAGTGAATATTTCTCTAGGCTTAAGTGATTTTCATAAAGTATGTTGTACACAAATGATTTTCCAACTGGTGGAATGTCCCCTTATTTAATTTAGAGAATAAAAACATAACATGGATTTTAATTCACCAGGTAATAATAAATAATTAACATAGGTGTCATAACTTACTTTACTATTCCATGTGAAAGCTCATGTAAAACTGAAATACTAATGTTATTATTTCCATGACATGTGATTAACATGCATGTTATATTTAAATATATCTTAACCGAATAAATATCATTTCCCACCAGGCACCTAACATGGTCTTCCAATCCTTCTAAATATTTATCAGGCCATGAATAATGACTATTTATTTAATAAATATTGATAACTTCATTATTAAATGATAAATAAATATTTCATCAACAATATAATCTCTTTAATAACTAGAGAAGAAATAAATGCGTTCACGGTTAATTGAATAAATATTAAACCCCAACCGGGAATAATATTTATTCAACTTTTCAAATAAATAAAATATTTAACTGAGATACTAGCTATACATTGTGTGTGACCCTCCATTCTTCTTTCTCTTTGGCATTAGGTGAGATTTCCTAAGGTCCATGATTTCTATCTAGCAAAGGTTCAAGGCATCCAAGAGAAAGAAGTTGATATCATAATGACATGTCAGCTCATACGAATGCTTACCATGTCACTCCTCATTCTATTATCATCATACTAAACCAGGTTCACTCCATATTCTATCCATGCCTTTCTAAAATAGTTTCATTCATCATTATAGTCCTATCTTGCTAGAATTAATTCAATCCCATTCCATTCCTATCAATCTCTTGAGATATAAATACTTCCCCAATAAATTCTTAGGAGATAAAATAAGCACCCATCATATAATTAAAAACATTCATATTTATTACTAAATAACATAAATCCTATATCATATCATAAACCCTGAAATGAAATGGGTTTCTTAATCATTTCATCATTTAAATATCTATAATAAAGTAACGTGATTCATAAACACCATCCATCATAACCATAAACCGTCTATATAAAGAATAAGAATGTTATCCTTGGATATTATCCCTATAAAATCCGATGTAAAATAAAATAATGTTTTATTATATGGAAAAAAAATTTAAGTATCACTTGAAATAATTTTTGAAAAAAAATATCATTTTTGTTTTGAAACCTTTTTTAATGTTTCTCAATTAAAGTGGAAAACAATTTATTTGAAAAGAAACATGTAAGATTGTAAAGGAAAGTAAAAATCATTAAGACATATTAAAAAAGTAAAAATACTCTCATTAAATATAAGTAAATAAACCTTGCATTTGACTTTTTTTAAAAAGAAACATTAAAAGATGATTTTTAAATGAAAGTCCCTTATAAAAAAAATTGAATTGAACATTAAAAAAAAAATTGATTGTGTTTATCATATATAAATCTACATAAAACAATTGTAAATAAAACATATGATAATCAAAATTCATTTCCTTAATAATGTTAGAATGTCATAAGCGATGAAAAAAAATTTATCTCAATGAAAGTAAATTTATTTAAAATTCCCTTACCTCATGTTTTTCCTTTCTTTGTTCACTTTAAAAACTCATATATAATAAATATGTATTTATTATAAATGTTTCCCAAAAAACATTATCACACCATTTTAGCTTATTTATAGTATTTTATCACATTTTATTAATAATTTCTTATTAAATTCACTGTTATTGGTGATAACTACTTCATTTTCCATGTATGTTTTAGTTCGGAAGTCTGGGTACTTGTGCTTCGATATTACTCTCATAATTTGCATAATTTTAATCATGGTGTTAAAATAACATATAATAATTATATACATATTAATAATTATTTATATGAATTAGAAATAAAAAATTTTATGACACCATTCATCGAGATGGTAGGTTATCCATAGGTAGGAATAGTATTTTCATTTTTTGATTTATGGAATGAAATAATGGTAAATAATAATTCATATTACTAGAATCATTATTATATAATATATGTCTTCTATATTAATTAAAAACAACACAATAACCATCCATAAATTTTGGTGATGAAAAATTCAAAATTCAAAATGATTGATTATGGTGAAAAATGAATTATGTCATTATATTGGGATGGTAAGCCATATGTCAACATGAGTGATATTGTACCTTCATGTTTGATGGGAAGAGAGTTTATAATAGTGTTTAAAAAATTATAATAACAATAATGATATTTATGAAACATAATATATTATTTTTTTATAAAAATATTATATTTTTGGGAGGCATGTTATATTATAAAAATAATGTGATCAATTAGATAGATTACATCTTCTTCAAAACATTACCTTAGGATCTCCTCTAATAGGCTCTAGGGATGGTATTTTGAGACGACAAAAACCTATTGAATATTTATAGGGATGTGGATAAGATAAATATTTAGAGGATTGTTGAGGTAAAACTATCCATGTAGTGTAAACAAGTGATGGAGGTGGCTCCATTTTATGATTTAGCTGAGGGCCACTTTTTTGAATTTATTAGAAGAATAAATTATAATTAATTCATTTTTTATCCAAATGAAACAAAAATGACCTGGTTTCAAAGATAATATTATATGATGTTGTAATGTTATCAAATTTTATATTTTAGTCATGTTTTTGTATTATTATAAACCTTACCATTTAGGTTAACCCTTAGATAACCTGTTTTGATTTTAACTATGATAACAAATTTTTTCCATATTAAATGGATTTAATGTTTACTTATATGGTGTTAATATGATAATAAATGGAAAATTTATAACATTTTTTAACATATAATAATCATATTTTATGTTTTAAATTTTTTATGATTTTTAAATTATTTAACGAAATATTAATCCCATAAAATATATTTATTTTCAAATTGGAAACTATTAAATATTTTGACATTTAAAAAAATCAACACAACATTTAAAATTGGAAAATTATTTTTTATTATATATATATATAACATTTATAGGTCATAAATAGAATTTTTGGATCACCATAAATATATCAATTATTTTCATTTTAGTATTCTTAATATGATTTATTTGAATTTTTTATTAATTGAATAAATATTGGATCAGAGTTGTGTAAGTATTTAGAGTAACAATTTAATTTAATGAAAATTATAATTAATTTATCATGGTGAATATAAGTCCTTTAAAATTAAAAAAAAATCAAGCAAATATTTTGGCTAATAGCATACTAAAAATATTTGTGTGACACGTTTTCACATTCTTTGATTTAAATAATATATAAGTCATTTTAATGGGAATGTTTCCATTGAATAACACAATTTCAAACCTTATGGTTAAGGGTAGAAATAAATTCACACGATAAGAAAAATAATGTAATGTTATGGCCTTATCACTTATTTTTATACATATTATCCAGTTTTACCCTTTACCGTGGTAACAAATTTTTTCAGAGTTACAATTCATACTGAACCAATGTAAAAGGTAATTAATTAAAAAATTTAAACATATGATTATAAATATATATTTCATTATATCTGATTCAATACCGATAATGTTTTGAAATTAATTTTAAATTAAGTGCTTAAAATGAGAAAAAACTAATTTTTAGGAAAAATGAATATTATGTATAAAAGGGAATTTATTCTTATAATATGATTAGAAAAATATATATTTATTTTTTTAAAATTTTTAAAATGTAAATAATAGATAAATTTAATTAAAATATATCATAAGATTAATTTAATATAATGAGATTAAATTAATTTCACTCATACAACAATTTTTTAGGAAAATGTTTGTTTTGTTATAAAATATTTTTTATTCTAAATTATAAACATTTTATAACTAATTAATTGATTTTTTAAATGAATATAAAATATATTTTTCATAATTTAATTATTAATATTTATTCCTTCCAATACAACTATGAGGGTATAATAAACTTAAAATATTTAAATAATATTATGAGATTCACTTAAACTCTGTTTTGTGTGCAACACAATCTATCAAAGAAATAAAATTATTTAAAGAGTCATATTTCCTAAAAATATCATATTGGTAAATTATACCCTATATAAAATGAATTTCATCCTTGAAGTTCATTACTCAAATACAAATAGATGAGGATGCCTCTACCTCATCACATCCTCCCATGTAATATCCCTAAATTGGTGGTTTTTTCAAAAAACATTTACCATTTGATTAGTGTTTTTTCATAGAAACTTTTCTCTATAATCTAGAATCTCTACCAAATTTAGTTAAAAAAATCATTCCCCAAGGTTATTATATCTGATTTTAATACATGTGATGTTTTAGGTATGTACTCTTTTAATAGAGATATACAGAACACATTATAAACTTTACAGAGATTAGGTGGAAGCATTAATTAATAAGATATTGTCCCAACATTATCAAAAATTTCAAAAGGAACTTAATATCTAGTGAGTATCTTCACCTTATTTCAAAATTTCATCACTCTTTTCTTTGGAAATATTGATCGAAATACTTTATTACACACTTCAAACTCTATATCATTCTAATGATTATCAGAAAAAATATATTGTCGACTCTCATATGCTCTTATGTGTTATTGAATAGATATAAACTTATCAACAATTTCCTCAACTCGATCAGGTCCTAATATATTTATTTCTATTACTTCATTCTAGCATGTTGGATTTTAAAAATTCTTAACATAGAGGGATTCATAACATATAATCTAAATGCAAGTCTGGAGTGTATTATTATAAACAAATATAGCAATGAATGTTGTTGATCCCAAAAAATTGAAATCCACAGAGAAGGATCTAAACATGACTTCTAGAGTTTGAATTTTCCTCTAAGACATACCATATATCAGAGGATGGTGCATAAAATACTAATGAATACTTTTCTAGCACATCAAGGTAAACCTTAGATCCAGATTAGATATAATGGAAAGTGGTATTATATGATGTATTATCACTTCCTTAATATATATTCTAGAATGTTTATTGAGAGATAAATTTGATATAATAGATATGAAGTTTGCTGAATTCTTAAGGAAATTTTCTATAACCCATATAGCATTGTGGTCTTTAGATGTTTTCGGTAATCAAATGAAGAAAAACTCATATTGATATTTTCCCATTTCCATTTTTGTAGGGATAATGGTCACAAAAGCCCTTTATAAATCTATCTCCCATCATTAACATACTAAAATATCATGCACTCTAAAACTAACTCTTCAATATCTCTTTTCAATCTAATCCTCCATAAATACCCTTTCAAGTCATTATACATCTTTATACTTTAGGATGAATAAATAATAATAAACAATGACCCTCATCCAAAAGAACTATATTTAAATGCGGTATAGGGTGACAGAAGAATGGTTCCTAATATTATTATTCTGTCATAATCAAGGATGAACTTAGAATCATTTATTTGAGAAAGATAAGATTTAGACCCATTTTTCATGATTTCCTAATCCATCCTTTTAAAATATAGAAATATTGAGTCGTTTTCATCCTTTTCATAGACATGATAGCATGGTCCTTTCAACTCAAATAATATGTCACCTAGTTTGATTTCCTAGGGTGGTAATGTATGGATCATTCATAATCTTTAATCAACTACAACCATATTCTTTGTCACATGTTCAACTCCTTCTGTGTGAATATATAATTTCAACTATTTTGATCTGTACATATAAAACAGTTTTCTCAATAAATATAATTCCTCTATATTGTTAGTGAAATGATTTCCACAACTAACTCTAAATCATGAGTTAGGGAATTTTTCTTATGAACCTTGAGTTATCACGAGGAATAAGCTATAAAGATGTAATTTTTCATAAAGAATCATCTCAATCCCTTCATATATGCATCACAAAAAATTATATACCCTTCCCATCTATATGGAAATATATGAACATAGGTTTTGAATAACCTTCTCATTAGTTCCTTAATATATTCTTCAAATTTATTCATCCAAAGGATCTTAGCACGGTTTTGAGTTAACTTGGTGAGTGATTTTGACAATTGAGATTAATGCTACATAAATTGATGATAATATCAATAAAACCCATGAAAACATTATTCTTAGTCCCAATTGTTATTCTATACCTACATTTAATAACTTCTATATTTGATGGATCCATATATTTACACTATCTTGATATTATGTGACACAAAAATGAAACTTTATGATTCCAAAATTCACACTTGGTAAATTTTTCATTAAGCTTATCTTTTTATAGAATCTTCTGTAAAATCATCATGTGATATTAATATTCATAATTTATCTATGAATATATAAGAATATCATTTATGAAGACTACCTAAAACTAATCAAGAAAGTATCTAAAGACTCTATTCATTAAATAAGTCAATATTTATAGGGTATTAATAAGACCCAAAGGTATCACCAACAATTCATAGTGTATATACCCTAAATGGAAATAAATCATGGATATATCATCCTTTTTTGTCCTCAATTGATAACATCCTGAATGAAGATTCATTTTGAAAAATTATCGAGGTCTTCATAGTCGATCAAATAATTCTACATTATGGGGAAGATGATACTTTTTCTGGATAGTGGTATTATTATGTTCTTAAAAATCAATTCAAAGTCATATTGATCTATCATTATTCACAACAAAAAGAAGAATGAACCCCAAGAAAATTCACTAGGGAATATGAATCCCATTCTCATATAGATCTATCTATAATTCATACAACTCAATTGAGTTCTTTCTATAACAAGTCTTTGAAATTGGCATAACACTAGGTTTGAGTGCTATTGAAAACTTAACAACACAATTTGGTGGAAGACCAGGAAATTATTCATGAAAAACATCAATAATATCATATATAATTAGTGTATACATAATGTTGAGTTTCTCCACAACCATATAATATAAATATGTTTAATTTATCGGAATTAAGACCCACATTATGTAATTAATTTACATTGGGGGTTCATATTTATCCTCACATAGATTGTTGATCATAGGTTAGTTTGGAATATTAAATATGACTTCCCTTCCATAGAAATTGATATGAGATCCATATAAAGAATGAAAATCAATTCCAATAATCACATAAAATTCAACTAATGTAAGAATCACAAGATTTACAAGAACCAATTTCTGAAAAAAATTCAACCATAGAAGAATTTTAAACGTAAGACACAATCAATGTTCCACTAAGAGTTATTATAGCTATGTCAATATTTAGTTATTAAGGTGATATGGTGTTACCATTAGAAATTTCTATGGAAATAAAAGAGTGGGTGGATCCATAATAAAATAATATTTCATCTATTTTAGAGTGTTTGGTACGTTAACATTTTACCACTTCATTATCGTACTCAACATCACTAATAGTGATCCCATGAGGTTTCCCTTTTTATTTGTCCAAAAGAGGTTGCTGATGTTGATCATCACTATTAACCCTTGTATTGGGGAATTGATTATAATAATGCACATTTACCTTACAAATTTAGAATTGAAGTGTGGTTGGTGCATTTTGTGCAGCCTTATCTATATTCTCATCAATATATAACTTCTTCACACCACTCTGACAATCAACTTCTCAATGATCATACCCTTCACACATAATTCATTTATTATTCCCCTAAATATAATTTCATCTATGATTCTTCCAACACTTTGAGAAGAATGGAAAGATAATATTCCTCTCTATGTGGTTTTTATATTTTCCATTGAACTACATCTATCTCTTCTTATTGAACCCATGAGATTGATGCGTAACTCCAAGAACCATTACCATGTTGATAGAACATCAAATTATTTCATCATAGCTACTAAAGTACCTTATGGATAATGCACTTTGGGGAATTGGTTTGAATCCACTTAATAATCCATCATCCTTTATTTCATGTTGTACGAAATTTCTTGAAGCATACCTCACAAGCCTTGTTAAATTTTCATCATAGTTTTAAATAGATTCAACATCCTTATGTTTATGAATATGAAATTTCTTATCCATTTTAATATGAAGAATACGAGTAAAGTAATTATTGAATAATATTTTATTTTACTCATCCCTTTTCATGGACTCTATTTCCTCATATTGACACTTATTCTCAATAAGAGTCCACCATTAGTCTTATTCACCTTACAAATGATAGACTGCCAAAATGAATTTATCATGTTCATAACATGAGAAAAAATATATTCTCAGTGGTACTGATCCATTTATCATTCACTACTGTATCAAATGACCCACTCAATGAAGGGGGGGTGATACCTCATGAAGAAATAACTATAATATAATTACCTCCTTTCCCCATTTGAATGTACAACATGATTCATAGCTTGAGAAATTTTTTGGATCATATAAAAAGTATTTTACGTTTCTTATTCTATAACTTTTGGTTTCTCAAGAGGAAAATAATTTCATTTCCCATCACATTTAGTATTAATGTTATTCATTTAGATTCCAACCATTTAAAAAAACCAAGAATAGTGTGACAAACACTAATAATAGAGGTTATACCATATAATCAATGAAAATTACTTATATGATATAAAATTATGATATATTGGTTTATTCCTAGGTTATTAATTATTACTATTAAAACTCTAGAATAATAACCTATACTTATACTTATCCTTGTTGTTCATACAATTGTTTTTTCATTCTAGTTTCCAAAGGCTAAATAAACCTTGGTTTGGCTCCAATGATAATGATCCATGTTTTTCATACCTAGATATTACAACTTTTTGGAATAATATTCATTACATAACATATTAAAATCATGTCATAACAGTATAATCTAGTGGTATTGGTGACTTGAAAACATAAATAAAATGTTCATAAAATATTATATGATATTACGTTATTTCATCATAACAAAAACCCTTTTTGAAATATCATACTTAATACCATGGTTTATATCCTTGAGAAAAGAAACACATGAATAATGTGAGATTAATAGTGTAGTAATGGTAAAAAAGGGAGATATCAATCACAATATGAGAATAATGCTATAGAAATATAACATTTAAAAATTATATCTTGTATATAAAAGATCAAAATTTTGAGTAATATAATAAATAATTTAATTTTATAATAAATGAATAATAAGTAAGTTAATGAACATGATCCATTAGAGTATAACATTATCATAATACCTAGAATTTGTGGTATACACATAAGCATAGAAAATAATTACCTTATTAGTCAAGGATCACTACCAAGACCATCATACTGAACAAATTCCTATACTAAATCTGATTTCATCTTCATTATATCCATGTCTCACTAAACTAGCTTCACTCCCCATTCAACTAAGGTCATACTGAACATGGTTTGTTCCTTATTCCAGTCTCATCTAACTGAACTGTGTTCATTCCTCATTCAAATCCTTTATATCTCATTGGATATAAATAAGTTACGATTTAATTGGGTGGAGATATAGGCCTTTTCAATCACGTAATGAAAACCATATAAAATGTGATACATAAGAACAAAAATCATTCATCAAATTATAA
This sequence comes from Viscum album, assembly GCA_963277665.1. Taxonomy (NCBI): domain Eukaryota; kingdom Viridiplantae; phylum Streptophyta; class Magnoliopsida; order Santalales; family Viscaceae; genus Viscum; species Viscum album. The sequence goes on along the minus strand of OY728134.1, from coordinate 126,493,861 downwards.
CCCATCATACTAAAAGGGTTTCATAAACTATTCACCATTGTGTAATCCGTAGAAAAGTAATGGGATTCATAAAAAGCAATACATCATAAACATAAAAAATACAGAGAAATAATAAGGATTGTATCATTGGATCATATCTCAACTAAAGTATATGTACCCCCAAATAATGTTTTCAATGATGGAAAATTATTTTCGAAGATAAATTCATATAATTATTGAGGAAAATGTCCTTTCTATTTTGAAAATTTTTTTTTCTTAAATTCCAAAAAATTACATAGGAAAATATTTTATTCTAAAATAACATTTTAATAATGTATTGGGAGAGAAAAATAATTAAGGTATCATGAAATTTGAAAAATTCACTCTTTTTGTATATGTAAAAAAATCCTTTTTAATTTTTTAAAAAGAAAAATTAAAAATTGAATTTTAAATGAATGTCCCTTAAAAATAACATTTTAGTGAATGTTAATAAAAAGAATTTATTTTTTATCAACATTAAATACACAAAGAAAATTTAAAATACAACATAAGGTAATAAAAATTAATTTCTCACAAAATACTTTATCTCATAATCAATGAAGTGAATGTTTAAATCAATGAAAAGAAATTGAGTTGAGAATTTCTAAACCTAAAGTCTTAGATTTCATTTTTATCCTCAAAAACTCAAGTATAATAAATATTTATTTATTATAAATTTACTGAATAACCATAATTTGATCATACAACTTATTATTTATTTATAACATCTTATCACATGTTTATTAGTAATTTTTTTTAAAATCACTACTCCGGGTGATAAATGCTTTATTCTCTAAGTATTTTTTGGTTCGGAAGTCCTAATCCTTATACTTTGATATTTCTCCCATCATTTAAAGAATATTAATCATGTGATAAATATAATATATGATATTTATATACATATTTATAATTATTCATAGGAAATATTAATAGAAAAAATAATTTTACTATTCATACCACTTATTATTTATTTATAACATCATATCACATGTTTATTAGTAATTTGTTTTTAAAATCACTACTTTGGGTGATAAATGATTTGTTTTCTAAGTATGTCTTGGTTTGGAAGTCCTAATCCTTATACTTTGATATTTCTACCATCATTTACAGAATATTAATCTTCGGATAAACATAATATTTGATAATTATATACATATTTATAATTATCCATAGGAAATATTAATAGAAAAAAGAATTACACTATTCATGGTGATAGTTGGCTTACATGACAGCCACCAAATTATGATCAGTTTTGAATCGGAGGAGGACCTCATCCAATCCTGGTCGAGGTCTCCTCATAGATGCAATGGGATTCGCTTTTTCCTCCTGCACTGGTCCTTTGACCTTCATATGGGGTGCGATGTTCTCTCAGCAGTGGTTTGGGTAAGTTTCCCCAACCTTCCTCAGCCTTTTCAAAATCCATCTATTATTAAATTGTTGGGTATCCTCATCAAGAGGTTCTTATGCACTAATATTAGTACTTAGACCATGTTCCATCTGGTCAATCCCTGAGTTTGTATTGAAGTGGATGCATCTCTGTCACTTTTTGATTTTGTTTGGATCACTATTAGCGAGGAATACAGATACAAGAAATGGATGGTTTATGTGGATTGGACTGAATTTTTTCCATCATGAAATCACCTGGGATACTCTCTAGATATTTTCTGAAGAAGACCCTCAACTCAAGAGGTGGTGACTCATTGTCGGGTTTTTTCAGGCCTCGACAAGAAGGGAGGAATTATCAATGGGAAAATTTCCACTAGTTCATGGGGGGAGCTGGTCCGGATCAGGGATTTTTTGGTTCTTTTGGCTGTGTTGGGGGTCTTCAGTCCCTACGTCCTTTGGAGCAGGAAGGCTTGGAGGGTGTTCGCATGGTGATTTAGGAGAGTGCTATTGGTCCAGGCTTGATGGAAGCTACGATGTTCAAAGACAATCCAAAGGTGTCCAAAGTGTTTAGGAGGCCAAGACAAGATTTGGGGGGCCCTCCCAGGCCATGATAATGGAAGGATACTAACCTTATTATTTTGGAGGATCAGGTGGAACAACACATGAATGAAGTTTTAGAGGCTATAGAGAAACTAGTGGAATGAGAGGGGTTTTTTTCTACCTTGGTTGTGGCCAGTCCAGCAAAAAATAGGAAGGTTGGGGACCCCGCTCATTTGGACAGGTCCTTGCTTCACCTGAGTAATAGGTTCGATAGACTATCTGTAGTAGGGTTGAACACTGATCTAGCAGAAACTAGATAAGTTGTTGGGGGCTACCATGGGAACCATCTTGATGTATATTTGGGTCACGAGGAGACATATAGAGCTGTGGAGGTGCCACCTAACCTGGATTCCAAAAATCTGCATGGAAAAGCTGAGGATCTAAGGTTAGCAGTTTATGGTGAGGGGGGAGAAATAATTGAAGACAATGGAACGATAGTTAAGTTCTTTTCAATGATTGATTATAACACACCTGAATAGAGGAGGGGAATGTCAAGGGGTTCAAGGAACCAGTTTCAAAAAACTGCCTTAATAATAGGGGGTATATTCATGGGGGTGATAAAGAACACTGGTGTGGCTTGGACATTTATTCCTATGGTGATATTAAGCAATGTTGGGAAAATATGAGGATTCAAGACGAAGGAATGTTATCAGCTACCCCATGAAGGAAAACAAGGAATGATTATTCTTATTTTCTGCAACCGGCGATTACCAGGGATACATCTAAGTGGTACCACGGGGTGATCTGTGCTTTCAATAAAGGTAGATTGACCATGAAATCTTGTCTAGGGACGCTCCCATTGGATCAAATGAGGAGTTGGGTCCAAGGTGATAATCTCCTGAGGCCGTATAAGCTAGCTTCTGAATGAGAATTATCCACTGTAGAGGAGGCCACCTGTTTTGGATGTGGTGATGAGTATGAATATCATAATTGGTAGTGTTTTTTTGATATGGGCTTGACGTGTGTTTTTGTGTTCTTAGTTTATGGTTGGTGTGTGTTGTGCTTCTGTTCGTCTTATCACATTCCCACAAAGTGACTCATGGTTTCTCACTTTTTCTAAAAGTTTTTAAAATAAAAAATTTAATTTGCAGTCAGTTAGATAGATTAACACTTCTTAAAAGAAATTTCATTGGATCTCCACTAAAGGTATCTAGGGATGGTATTTTTAGAAGAAAAACACCTATAATGAATCAAAGGAAGTTAATAATAAAAATTAGAAGATGATGGTCAATCTAAACAGCTTGAAGATGTGTAAATATGTAAGGGAGGGGTTCACTTTTATAATTGAAGTGGCGGGAACTTTTAAAATATCTCAAAATATTAAATTATAATAACAAAATTTTCTAACCCAAAACCACAAAATGTACATGTATTAAAAGCTAAGAAAAAATAAAGTTTTAATCTCATTAATCAAAATATTGTAGACGAATTTTTATATTTTTTTAAAACTTATCATTTTTAATAACACTTAGCTACACTATTTTAATTTTAACTATAGAAACAACTTTTTCAATATTAAATGTTCATAAATTTCACTTATATAGTGTAAAATAGAACAAAAATGGATAATTAATGAAATTTTAGTGCATATATTAATGAAAAAAAATGTAAATTGTTTTATGATTTTTAAATTATCTAATAAAATATTGATCCCATAAAATATCTTTATTTTCAATGTTCAAACTATACACAATTTTGAATATTAGAAACATCAAGATAGAATTTCAATTTTTTTAAAAAAAATTCTTATATTCCTAAAATGTAAATTTAATCTTGATAATTTGTGGATCACCTTAAATATCTCTAATAATTTTACTTTTGAAATTTTGGTATCATTTATTTTGTTTTTCTGTTAAATGAATAATTAATGCATTGGAAATGTGTAAGAATTTAGTGTAATTATTTAATTCTCAAAAAGGTTATAAATAAATTTCCATGATGAATATAAATATTTTATATTTCCAAATAATATTTATAGTCATAAATATAATCTACTTAATTCTATATTAAAAATATTATACTTATTAAAATCAAGTGTGTGACATCATATCCCTTTCTTTGATTTAAAGAATATATATGCCATTTTCATGAAAAAGTGTCCATTAAAAAACTCAATTTTGAACCCTTGGTTTCAAGGGATGAATTAAATTTTTTAAATAAAAATAGATGAAAATTTATGGCCTTATCTCTTATTTTTAATCCAGATTAACATGTTTTACGCTATACTGAGGTAATAAATTTTACCAGAGTTGTTTTTCATAATGACGAAATATAAAAGGGGTTTAATTAAGAATTTTTTACTTACTGATCATATGTATTTATTTAATTTTAACCAATTAAATACCTATAAATGTAATATTTTAATTTTAATTCATGTGTGAAAAATCGGATAATAATTACTTTTATGCAAAACTCATTTTGAACATAAAATTGGATTTGTTGTTATCTTATGCTTATCAAAATATTTTATTAAGGTTTTAAAAAATTGATATATAAAAAAATTAAAATTTTAATTAACACAAATCACCAATAATAATTTAATATATTTATATAATTCTATTTTCATTTATAAATATTTTTTTCAGAAAAAAACTTTTGTTTGGTTGTAAAATAATGTTTGTTTTAAATTTTAACAATTTGATAAATAATGAATTAATTATATAAATGAATAGACACTAATTTTTTCATCATTTATTTATTATTATTCATTCTCACCAATATAACATCAACAAGATTATAGACTCATAGTATTTTAATAATACTTTGTAGTTTTTTTAATCTTGATGATGTCTACAATTCAAGATATCGAAGAAGAAAATTATTTAAGGATAAGTATTTCATAGTGATATTGGGTTGTTAAACTCAAGAATTAAGGATATTTATGTTAGTTCATTTACTCAAATATTAGTTCTATGGTAGAACATCCATGTATCAGATGATACATGGGTGATAGAAAATTAATTAATGTCCTTAGTGGCCAGAGTTATTCCCAAATTATGCTCATTATCCCTTTAAAGGGGTACTCCAGGATAAGTTGTTTTACAGAGGGGAGGTTATATGATCGTATACATTGTGATGAATTTTACCATAATATTTCAGTCTTATTTTGGAGCTTAGTATTAATTTTTTTGGCTTTATAATGGTTCTACAACTTCTGTAGGTTTTGGTCTATAGAGAGTTTACATTTTAAATTATAGATTTATGTTGTAAACCATCCCTGCGTTGAAGAAATTTAATAGCAGACATTTTAAAGGGAATATTACACCACAAAATTTCTATTTTATGACATAAAATGTGAATTTACATCATAATAACATCTATTATGCTCCTTAAAATGGGATTTTTATGGCCTAATTTTCCCATTTACATTTTTAATGCCTCATGCCCTTTAATTAACTGAATGTTTCTCCTTTTCCCCTTGTTTGCGTTATTCATGTTTCTTCATCATTCTATTTAACACTAGAAGTGTCCTGCCCCTTGACCAAGAGCTCATCCCTTGGGAACTAAACATATTATTTGTGCCTCATTCTCTATTCAACGTATTTTCCCTCATCATTCATCATGTTATATAGCCTTTGGTATGTTTTTCAATAATTTCATATATTTTTTTAGGTGTCACATATTGTGGAATACTAAATAAGTTCTAGATAATATACCCTATTATAAGGTTATTCATCTATTTATTTGATTTCTCTGATTCTAGACTGAGCTAAAGGCTGATAATATATGATGATAATATTATCTTTCTAAGGTAGGTGGTCAAGTTTTTTTATAATGTCTCTATGTTTATATTGTTCATCGTTGTGCCATGCAATAAACCCTTTATGTGATTCTTGTTAAATGACAAATTTATTTAATAAAATGATATATCGCTTCCTAGGGGAGTCCTAGTGACCTAAATCTTATAATTTAAGGATGTATACCTCACTGTAATCCATAATTAGAGTGAATTTCCATAAAAGGCCTATAAGCCGTAATATTTAAAATGATTTTGATCCACCACATAAGGTTTCCTTTATTATCCTTTGTAAATAAAATGTAATATGAATTAAACCATGGGATAATGGTATGCATTACATATATAACCCTTTATTTCTTATTTATGGATTGTTTAATCCTTATATAATGAATATGAAAATATGAATTCAGTGAAATTTTTAAGGGTATGGGTCTAACAGTGGCCATTACCATCCTTTACATAATGTTGAGGGCTATATAAGGGATTTGATATGGAGTTCCGTGGATGGTCTCATCAAGAAGAAAATTTAGAAGAGTATAAATAAATTATAACATGTTTGGTGTGATACATGTATTATATCATGGAATAAATTGGATCGTCTCACAGGGAAATTTCCTATAAATTACCTCATGAGTCATACCTAGTTTTTTAGTGGATTACCACGGACATGCTCAGAGGTCTATTTTGTTATATCATTCCATAGTTTATTCCACGTTCCCAATGTGGTATACCAAAGATATGATCGAAGGGTTATGCATTTTGACCATTCTATGAATAATAACTAGGTTTTTTATATGAAAATCCATGGATTGAATAATATCATGATGGGGTTTTATAGTGAACCTAGAGCGATTCTTAGGTTCCTTTCTATGAAATTCCATGGATGGGCATAGGATTAAAATTAATTAAAACAATTTATGCATCTCCCAATTCATATAACATTCCTAGATTTGGTCTATGATTTAATTATATAACTTCAAAGATACACTTCCTTCCTAACAAACACATACCATCATTATCATAAAACCACTTTTGATTAGGCTTTAATGCCTTGGGTATACACCCCATTCCTGTCCAAATTTATGTATATATATATTGTCACATATCTGCTCATATTTTTTTGATTTAAATATATATATATATATATATGTAAACACACACACACACACGGACACACACACACACACACACATATACAGGGCGAATAATATTTATATATATTAGGTATTAGGAAAAAGTTAGTAGTTTTGATCCGGTGTCCAATGGGAAATTTGGAATGATGTGATTTATTTTATATACTATTACGAATCGATTATCACCAGCAGACTTCTCATTTTATATGAATCGAATGGATAGTTTTTGATACCTTTGATGGTGTCCTATTTTTTATGTCTCAAACCCTATTCATGACCATAAATGGTACCATTAAAAAAAATATGGATGTAGGTTGGGACAAATTGAATCTTCCAACTTCGAATACATGTTTTTCTATAATAGTATGGAATATGGGAGTAAAATACTGAGATTTTTCCCATGATCCTATTAGCGATAAATTTTTGTATTTTTTTCTTTTTTATATCATGTTGTATATAGATGTTGCACAGATTCCATGTATTCCAAATATGTATAGCATATAGACATGAGATCATTTAGTATATGATATTGGTACTTATTTTTTCTATTTAATATTTCTCTATAAATAATTATTTTATAATTCATTTATTATAATGATTTTAAAAAAATTTATTATAGTTTACCATTGTGCAAAACTCTAATCATTAGAGAATAGTCTCCCTGCCATACCATTTTAGACACTCATTTCTAGTCAGAAACCTCTAGAATATGGGGACTTTCCATTGAGGTCAAGTAACCCACCCATCTAGATAATGTTGTCAAGTAAGATGGTCTATGACATTGCACTCGTAGAGGCAATTGTTTTTGTATGATCGAATATCTCAAGGGGGAAAATATTCAAAACTCCCAAAGGTTTTTGATTATGGAACCAATTAACTCTCTCTATTCTCTTGTAGTGGAAGGGTTGATATTATATCATCCTAAACTCAAATATCCATATTATTTGATATAATTACTGCAAAAAATATATTATATGAATGCATTAATATCCAATTTTGATTATTAAAAAAGTCACTATAGGTGATCACCTTTTCACAATAAAGTGATACCATTTTCAATTAATTTCTTCTCATCAAGCGATACATTGTGAGATTAACCACCAATTTATTCTTCTTGATTCACCATTCACATGATTATTTACTCACCAATTTTACCTTATAACTAAAAAAGAAAGGAGTAACCTAATTTTATTTTATTTCTTGGTCATCTAGTGGATCTTATCCCTTTATCATCATTTTATATTAATTTATTTATGGGGATAAAATATAAATATTACTTAAAACATCAATCGAAACATTATTTTCTTTGTTGATGTTGAGTAGGTCAACTATAAATAGCTCTTAGGTCATTGAATGTTTTACCCAATGGGGTTAAATTGTTCTATCCTCACACCAGTGATTCAATAAATTGATTTTTTTTCTATATAAATAACTATATTTTATTGGAGATTGAGTTAGTGTGGAGTGAAGAACAATAAAATGGTATTAAATTTTTTGAATGAATTTAATCAATTGAGATCATTGTTAAAGTCACTTAATTTGGTCAAATAGGCAGGGATCTTTCTTTACAGAATCTTCTTGAACATGGATAAATATTAATAAAGTGTTATGAGACATGTTACAAGGAATAAAATGAGTAATGTTATAATGGAATGTTGTAATTATATTTATCATATATACTTGACCCATCCTCTCTTTTACTGATAAGAACAATCAAGAAAACCACTAATGAAAACCCCTCTATATTTGAACTGACTCTAAATTTATTATGGGTGAAGATCAAATATTAAAGATCCTATAATTATTTGAGATTAGATCATAGGGTACCCTATTTAAAAATAGAAACTCAACAATCTATGGAATCTAATATCAGTAGTCCGATAAGGAAGCATGAGAGGTATTTTAAGATTATTCTATTTAACTATTGTGAATGTGAGAGGATAATTTTCTATCATGTAATTGGTGTCTCATTAGTGATGGTGGGTTATCCATAACTTTTTCAATAATGAATAGTCCTTGTATTAGAAAGGTATAGACAAGATCACATCACTTTTCATCCAGCATAATGTAGTGACATGTGATGTCACTTCTTCTACAACAGTAGTTAAACCTAAAATAATAACCATTTTATTTTACTCCCATGATATACATTGGAGACTTTTTCATGGATAATTATCTACCAAGATCCTATAAAAAGTAAATATAGGTGTGAATATGATATATCTTTTAACATTAAAAACAACCTTCTCGTAGAATCATCATCGCACATCATTGGAGTTCAGACGATGATCCCACTACTCATTGATCAAATTTTTTATTAAATATTTAATAGTTCCTAGGTATATTATATCTCACACACGTCTCATAATCAGAAACATAATATCTACTACATATATTAGAATCTTAATATCCCTTGGTTGTATCTTATCTTTGATATTATTTCATTCAAAATCATTATTATTATGAACCATCAAATTCAAAATTTAGGGGATGTAGGCATAAAATTTAAGGGATTTTCATATAAATTCATCATCATAATATAGTTTCCACCTATAATAAATATCGTATTCTTCAATGTGAAAATAATTTGAGGAGGTATCAACATGTTCCCCTCCAGGTCTTGAGGAGGATTCATGATCCTTTATCTTTAGTAGTTTTCCTATAATTATATACACAGGTAGAACATACATCCACTATAAATAACTAGAAAATATTATATTTGAATCATGTTGTGGTGGTACTATAATTGTTATATTCTTAGGAACTTGTGTGAGAGGTTGATCTAGTTATCCAGATACTTATGTAGTGATTCACTTTTTGCAAGATGTATGATTATCTCACTTCCCTCTCTCTAGAGATAATACTACGATAATCCTTGGGAAGTTCATTACCACAATCTTGTGAGAGTATGAAGACATACGAAAATTATGATAATAATTATATATGTCAATAAAGACATTTATAAAATAAAATTTTAATTTTCAATGTATGAGCTCCTAGGATATTGTTACACACTACTATCATGTTCTCATTAGATGGTCCTCCATTCTTGTTTTTATTAGTAGAACCAATAATTATTTTCATATTATATAGAATTTATACATGAAAATTTGTGTAATATAATATTTAATGGAAATATAACAATTCATTTAGGCTATGGAAACTTAATCTCTTATGGATATCTTATATGACCTCTCTTCATAATTTTCTCGAACATCATATATGATTATCATGGTAGGGGATCTTCTACATGGAAAGAAATTAAATCTAAATGAATCTTCAAAATCATAAGTCAATTTTCCCCTTAAATGATAATGTATCAATAATAGAAATAGTTTTGATGAAAAACATGAATCTATATATCCATGTTTTAATTTCACTATGAAGGTCATATGTTTTTAAATGTGCTATTATCCATCCTCATAACCATTGAAATGTTCTTGAAATTAAAAATAGATGTATTCTATTATCTATATGATACCTGAATTATTGATACATGATAATAAATAATACCACTAATATAATAATGCTTCCCAGTTTAAATCTAGTATCTGTCACATTGGTGCTTGGATTTACACTTATGTATGAATAATGTACTAGGAGAAAGACATTGAAGAGACAAGTAAAAATAAGGTAGATGTAATGAATCTGAAGGTTTATATTTATGTAGACATAATATTCCCATATCTCTTATACAATCCTCTCCGATTCATCCCAATAAATGATCGAGACTCTTATATTAAACATATTTGGATACACTATTAAACATTTTATGTTTTGACCATCCTCTTGTGAAACCAAAATATTATTTATCAATCAATTAGTACAGATTACCATCATTATGAGAGGATCCTTGATCATGAACCTTTTATTCTATTCCCATAACATTCAGATCAAATATGGTATTAATATATTATTTATTCAAACTAATTAGGTTGGTTGAGATTCATCATATAATGATATGAAGAAATGTTTTCTAATGAACATAAAGACTTCTAAAAGGTTAATTCCGACTTATCCAATCATTATGTGGAATGTGTTTTTCTATGAAATTTAGTGACTATGTAGTTCTAGAATGATATATAGGATTAGTTATATAAATGTTTTTTATATTAAGAAACCCTTGTATATCCTTGACAGTTCCATCTATATTTCAAACTCATTGAAGGTTCATCGGACCATATATTCCATAATCCATTTACATTTAATGCCAACCTTATAGTGTATATTTCAATTTTCATTCTTGTGTTGAAGTATATTTGTATCAAAATGGTGGGGTATATATTAGGAATTTATTTCCTTGAATTTAGATGTTTTTGATTGGTTGTTAGTGGTGGCATTGGAATGATGTAGGATGCAATCATAGCTAGTCTCGTAGTCATTAATCTATGATCCATTCAGTGAGATATTGGACCTCCAAAAATACATAAACCTTGATAACTTGGAGTATTTTTATGATGACCTAGGCCTAATAATTCTGTAATAACATGAATTAAAGTAAATATTTCATTCAAACATATTACCAAACATTTTATGTTTATAGAATTAGAGAATTTAGACACAAAATTACCTAAAAACTCATGCCTTTTAAACTAATGGTAATTTCTCATTTAACTATGATAGACATTGGTTAATCTATAACAAGTCTTTAACATCACCCAAAAAACACATAAAATACCCATATAGATACATCTTTCATATTACTATTCTTCATAACATTTTTTAATAGAAACATAATAATGGGGTGACTTTAGATGCTCAGTAAGGGTAAACAAAAGTAATAACAATCATATATTATAAGTGACTGTTGAATGAGAAAATGGGTATCATGAAGATAAAAAAATAAAATAATAACCAAAAAATAATATGTCATAAATCATGTCATAAGTATTGACATGAAATAATTCATGAATTAAAATAGTGACTCAATAAAAATAATATATGAGAATATAACATAGATAATAGAAAAATTATAAATATTTGAAAAAAAATAAAATATGCAACCTAAATTATTATACAGAACATAAATTTAAAGAACCACATCATTAATACCGATGCATATGAGAACCAAAAATGTACTCACAAAATACATGACTTAATATATAGAAATTCTAAAACCAATTCATTGGAGAGTGATATAATACACCACCCATCATCACAAAATCATATCTATCCCATCTAAAATCAATAATAAAATAAAGTACCCAGGAAAATAAAATAATTTTAACATTATTTTTGAATGGAATAAAATAAGTAAGGAATCCATATTTACATCAATTATCATAAGATGATATACATATTGAATATAAAAAGTTATCCAATTATATTAATAAATATTCAAGGTAGATACCATTCAATAAATATAATATGGGATATTTTTTTACACTATATAGATAAAGGGTATATATTTAAGTTAATAATTCCCCCAATTGATATATTTATTGAATATTGTTGAATGAAATTCAATCAATGAAATGAAAAATAGAGTATTCACAAAGTAAAGTAATTCAAGAAAAAATTATTCCAATTGAAAATAGATCATTTGGAAAGTCAAAGGAAATAATTGATGATATCCTTGATTGTTAACACCATTACAAAGGTAACAAAAAATCATGGGTTATGATAATATTCTAATAATATACTTGAATGAATCATTATATGTATGAGAGGTCATATAATTAGTTTAAAAACACTTCTTAGGAGTTTTATAGAAACAAATTTGTAAATAACTAAAATCCCACATCATTTTAAAGAGTATTGAAATATATATCTTATAAAAAGTGATGAAAAATAATTCCCTTTAAGAATCATGGAATCATGTAGGGAAAGATTCATATAAAATTACATAGTCATCAAAAATATGTGTTCACATGGGAGAATACAAGAAAATAGTCTTTATAGAAACATTTTCAATATTATTATTAAAAGAAAAAGTTATGGGTTTGAATAAACTGAAACAATTAACTTTTGAAAAATAAAATAAAAATTAATACTTGAAATAAATAAGTCATTTAAAAATAAATATGGCATGGAAGATAAAACATTATAGTTTTAAAGTATGTAGATCATTTTTCATGTATTTTTAAATACCTTTGTTTGGACAACCACATCCAAAAAATAGTATATAATTAATCATTTTATATTGAGTTAATATTATTAAAATAATCATAGAAAATAACACATATTTTATTTTAAAGAAATATATTATAAATTTGGAATGAAGGAAACCCTCAACATGGATTAAAATATTCATTGGTATTAAAGGGAGTTAATCTTTACAACATTATAATTTTATTTTTGAAATCATTTTACCACAGATGTAATTATTGATGATGAAAAGTAATTTTTCCCGTGAAAAATTGAAATACTATATAAAATAGGGTATTGGTGGGATAAATGAATTCTTTAGAGGTATATTTATGTAATAATTGTCTTAACCCAATGTATTTATAATTGATTCGATCAAAATATTACCTAATTGTTAGCGTAAAAATAAAAATTGATTGAGGGGTTAATCATAAAATTAATATAATAAAAACATCAAATAGAAGATATAAAAATATTTGAAATAAATGAGTCATTTAATACACCATATAAATGAATTAATGGATAAAAATGTGAAACATGATCCATAGAGTTGAAAATGAGAAAAAATCATAACATTCGAGTAACATTTTAATCGAAACCTCTTTCAAGTGGGTGTCTTTTCAATAAATTTTCATTAAAATAAATTCTAATGATATGGGAATTAAAACAACATGAATAACATAAAAAAATTATGAATTAATAACACCCCAATAAATACATCATTGTTCCCATTAAATAATAACTCACAGAAAAATTGAATTCTAGAAAAAGAACCTCATACCTTATTTCCATGCTTAATCAGACATTTTCAAAGATCATGTATAACCAATATGAATTTGTTATTCACCAATTTAAATACCTTTTTAAAATAAATAACCTCTTATAAACCTACTGTATAAAACTTATTTTTATATATATTTGTGGGTAATTACATATTTTCAATGTCTAGTGTGGGTAATATTGATCGTTTTGAACTAGTTTTATTATATAAGGGTTGTTTTTAATTATTATAAAAAAATTACCATTAAAATATAATTATTTTAACTTGAATTGCAGGATTATAATTATTTAGGATGTTAAAATTTTATTTCATTAGTTTATTATTCGATATTATAGAAAATTTAACTGATATCGAACATTTTGTAGCTATTTTAAACGTATAGAGGTTGTTTTCTTAATTAGTGAGTTAATTATTTATGTAAATTTTATAGAAAAAAATAATAATTTTTTAATTATTTTAATAATTACTTATATATAATTAACTTTTCATAATCATCGATTATAGAATTTCATTACATTGTGAAAGTAGTTAGTCTAGGTGACTTAAGCATGAACAAACCACGGTTGTTGTTAATAATGAGGTGATTTATTTGCAACATAATTACACAAGAAGAATATCGATATCATTTATTTTTTATTAATATATTATATCAAAATTATTAATGATTTGGTATAATATGTAATGGATATAAAAAAATTACATAATTTTAATAAAATATTTTCATTTTAGTTTGAATATTTTGAATGATTGAATCAACGATAATAGTTTGTTGGTCATATCATTAATAAATTATTGATTTTTTCATGAAATAAACATTATAATAACATAAAAATAATATCAATCCATAAAAACCATTCAAAGTACCTTCCACTTAATGTGGATATGAAAATAATAGAGGAAATTAATCATCCCATAGTGGCGGTTGTGCACATGTATGTGTGGTTGATGATTTTGTTTTCCATAGATCCTAAAAAATGAAAAATATTTTTGTCATACAAGAATTTAAAATATGTTACAAATATAATAAAATATTTTTTAAATCAATTTAATGTGGTTATGGAAAAACAAATACAGCATTTTGTGCAGGTGATAGCCCACAAATACACAAATATCATTTTTGTTTTTCTTTGGGAAAAAAGGACGGGCGGTCAAAGATTGTAACCTTATCATAATAACAAACCCATATAATAAGGATAATAATTTTAAAACTTTATTATAGTGAAAATAAATTTGAGAAATATTAAATTAATCTATGTAATTCGATAAAAGGAATAAATTACTTGAAATCTATACCTTGCTACTTATGATATCACCTTTATAAAGGTATTTAACCCTTTAAATGATTTTATTTTGAGCAGAACAAAACAACATCAAGGTTTTTGAACGTTTTTATGAGATTTTTGGGTTGATTATTTATAGTTACCCTCTCTTTTAATACATTAACATTACAAAATATTTGATGAATACTCATAAAATTATTCAAACAGGCGTCCAAAGACCCTAAAAAAATAGCGCCTTTTTAAACACAGAAATATAAAAAATCAATAATAAGTTAGATACATTATCTCCCACTCAGTTCTTACTGTCTACAACCCTTTCTAGACACAAAAAAATAATACATATCTTCATAACCTAGGGAAAGAAACATAAAAATTGGTGATCTCAAGTTCTCATTAAGGTTAAACAAGGGAGATATTTGAGAATAATCATTATCATAAGGTTATAAAGTCATGATCATGAAAATAAAAGATTATACCCTACATATCGTAATCAAAACCATAAATCATGAAATTATGACTGGTAGTTTATAATGAATTAATCATAAGGAAATACAGATCATAAGCCAAGAAAGGATATCATAGGAATAAAACATGGAATTGTGGTAGGTACATAACTATATAATATAATTTCCATAGTATCCACGATATTTCTCTCAAGACCATCTTGGTAGTATAGGTTCACTCCCTATACCATCTTAATAGTCAGGGTTCACTTCCATGGTCGTCTTGGTAGCATTATTTCACTCTTTATACCATCTTGGTAGTCGGGGTTCACTCTTATCTCCATCTTAGTAGTTAAAGTTCATCCCCATGACCATATTAGTATATCTCATGAGGTATAAATCTTTACCCAATGCATTTAAAGGAGATATAAGTCCCATCTGTCTCATAATGATATCATAAAAACATTTTTTACAAGATCATAAATAATCATGTCATAAGCCTATATATTTAAATGGGTATTATAAAGATGTAATCATATCATAACATGTGTAAAGAGATAGGTTTCATAATAATTTTATCATAAAAATAAATATTGAAAAGTGGTGGGTTTCAAAATAATATAACATGTGAAAGAGAAATGGGTTTCATCAACTTCATTCAGTCAAATCATAACCCATTCAATGAAATAATATGAAAAGAAACAATTTATATTTTACCCAAAAGAAATGAGTAACACCAAAATATTTTATATAAAATGGGAAATAACTTTTTAAGTTCTTTTAAAAAAATTCTTTTGGAAGATATCCTTTCTCCATTGAAAAACATTTTTAAACAATAAAACATTTTAGAAAAATGTTTTCATTGATAAAATCATTGAATACTTTTAAAATATGAATTTAAAACCATAAAAAAATTAAATACTTCTTCCCTAAAAATGGTATTAAATATATTTTGAAAAAAAATTGGAAAATCATTTTTGAAAACATGCTTTTTGAATTCAATAGATTTCCTACCAAAGAGATGGATGATAAGATTTTATGTAAAAATATTGTCCTAAGTACCAAATGGTTGGAAAATGGTACTAATACATGAGTATATCCTGAATAAATAGTGAAGAATGAAACTATTGACTGTTCATGAGATATGGATCATAATATTTCATCCACAGAATCATTAACAAAAATAATCTTTAAAAAATGTGGATATTTTCTTAATAAAATATTATACCATAGTAACATGAGATCATACTCTCCATGTAATAACTTGAAATTACACAAATCTTAAAAAATCATTAAATAAAGGCAATTAATTATATCACATGTAACATATAATTATATAAACCTTTAAATAGAATTTTGGTGTTTAACAAATCATGAGTCTCAATGAGGGAATATTGAGATAAAACTATTTCACTGATTTGGTATCTTTTGAAAATTAGACCCCATGAAAGAAATATCATAAAAATGATATGTGAATGCCCATAAAATTAATTATACGATAAATATTATACATTCATGTGTAGTATATACACCATGCAAAAGGAAAGAGTGGTGAACATAGAATGTATCGCACAAAAATAAAATGTGAGATGAAATCCCCTTACCATGTGTTTGGACTCTCATCGTACTCATTAAAACCACCTGTTTAAAAAATATAAATTTACTATAAATCTTTTATAGAATAATATTCTTATATATATGGTTTGATTACATACTTATATTACCTACTTGTTAACAATACTATGTCAAGGTTTCACTTCAGGTAATATTCTCTTTGTTCTTTTCATGTGTCTTTATTTGATATATATTTTGTATTTATAAAATATATTAAGATTTAAATAATGTAAACCACAATATAAATATAATTTATATTCATTATAAGTGTATTATAATAATATATATAATATATAAGTATGAAACGGAATACATTGTTCCTAGAGATGGTAGGTCGTACGTATGCATGAAAGTTATTTCCATCTAATTATCATGTTGAAAGAAAGAAAGTAAGACACAAACACACATAGACACACACACACACACACACACACATATATATATATATATATGGATTAATTATATTAATTATTCCATATATGTCTTATATATTCACTTAAACCATCATTAATATAATCCATGTAGGGAATAAATGAATCATATCTCTTTTAGGGGATGATAGTCTACACTTTCTCAAACAAAATTATCATATTAACACGAAAGGGAAAGTAAAAAAAGATATATGATGTAAAAGAAATAAGAAGAATTAAAACATAATAAAAATAATATATAACATATATAAAAATATATTCCATCATATTGTAAACCATGGAAAGAGGTATGGAAAATTGAACAATCATCTTTCAGTGAGGCAGCAGTTCACCGTAAACATAAACAATATATTTGTTATTCATTAGATAATGTGTGTGTAATTGTAGGTTGAATCATTTGTATAAAAACATCATAGTATATTTATTATACCGGTTTTTTATACGGTAATGAAAAAAATAAATGGGATGGGTGGTGAAAGATAATTAAATAAAGGACTTGAGAGAAGATGATACCTCTTAATCAGGTAACTCCTTTGGGTTTGTACTAAAAGGGTTCATCAGATTGTCTTCTTCCCAATGTGAGTATTCTAGGAGTGATAGAGGGTATAGAATGCTTATAGGGTATATGTGTTCTGAAATTAAGAGGATTTAGTGGTTTTAGTAAGTGGTAGAGGTGGTGGCCTTTTATAGGGAAGGAAAATGACTCATTTGGAATATTTAAATATAAGTTAGGTGTAAAAATGTTCTTACCTAAAAAAAGGCATACCAAAAAAAATTAATATTTGAAGTTTTATAGATGAATAATGGATATAAAATGTGTTCTGGACAAGTGGATAGGTCATTTGGGCCCCTAAGATTAAGGTTTTGTCCCCAATTAAGCTTAATTTGACCTTAATTGTTGTGATTAATTTTAATCAATTTTACTAATATTTTTGTATGAAAATATTATGATATTATAAGACTCTAAATATTATACAAATTAAAACATTTAATTTTTTTTTAATTTTAATTCACAGAAGTGGAAAAATTTTGATTAATGTTAATCTCACACACGGGATGAAATTACTGGTATTAAAAGTAAAAAAAAGATCAAATTTTTATTAAGTTTTTATATTGAATATCAAAGTGAAATTTATTATAATGAAATAAATTTTATAAATATATATCTTATTGATCTATTTTGAACTCAAAACAAATTTAATGTCTAATTTAACATTAATAATTATTTAAATCAAAAGGTAGTTACTAACAAAAATAATATATTTTTCACTATTCATAAAAATGAAGTTTATTAGAAATATCCAAAACATTCACCCTAAGATAATTTTGAAATTCTAAATTAAAAATTGAAATTTATTTTATCACATTTTATTTTTTAAATTGTCTAAAATTAATTTTTTTTATTTTTCACAGAATGGAATTAAAGCAGCTCATTTGAGAAAACAATATTTTTAAACATATATAAACTTTACCCAAAATCATAACATTCATTATAAATATTTTTTATTTATATAAAAAACCTATAATTTATTTTTAAAAGTTTTTATTATTATTCATAAAACTATTTTTAACATCAAGGTTATAATTTCTCATTTAAAAAACTATAATACTAAAATGATGTTGTGTAAAAACACCATTGTTGTTTATAATGTATGCTAAGTTAGTGTTGTATGTAACATAAGACCAGTTGATATTCCATATAATGTATGATGTGTTGGTGTTGTTTAATGTATTTGAAGTTGGTGTCATGTTAAATTACTTTTTTATGTAGTTAATTGTAATTGATAAATGAGAATTTAATTATTTAAAAAAATTCCATAAAAACTCGAGCTGTTACATTTTACCCCTCTTAAATTTTATTTCTCCTTCCAAATTCATCACTTTGGAAAAAAATTATGATACTAATATTTCATCATAACATCAAGTTCCCATGTATCTTCCTCTAATTGGTAATTTCTCGACAAAATATTGACCAGGTGAGTGGTCCTGTTTCATAGACCATTCATTGTATTATCTAGAATTTCAATAGGTTGATCATCATAAGAAAGATCATGCTCTAGGGGTATGACCTCTAAGTCCATTACATGTGAAGGACTAGGTTGGTAATTCGTTAGGAGAGATACAAGGAACATATCATGGACTTGAGAAAGATTTATAGGAAGTTCCAAGTGATTGGATATCATCCTAATATGATAAATAATATCAAAGGGATCGATATACATGGGGCTTAGTTTCCTTTTCTTCCTGAATCTTATAACTTTCTTTTAGGGTGAGATTCATAGAAACCATTTTTCACCAACTTAAAATTCTATATCACATTGATGATTGTCGGTGTAACTTTTCTTCTGACTTTGACCTGCCTTGATATAATGATGAATGGTTCTAGACATCTTGAAAATTTCATTAGAAATCTCAGGTCCAAAAATATTTCTTTCTCCAACTTCATTACAACATGTTGGATATTTACATTTTGTTACACGTATGGATTCATATGGTTCTATATGGATTCTTGAGTAATATCTATAATTTTAATAAAACTAAACTAGTGGAAGGTGTTGATCCTAAACACCATTGAAATCCATAGAAAAATTCTAAATATATCCTCTAGGGTTTAAATTGTTCTTCTAGACTAACCTTCAATATTAGGATGACTTGTACTAATGAAACTCAATTTTGTGTCATGTTTATATTGATGAATTCACTAGAACATTTAGGTAAACCTTGGATCCTGGTACGATACAACAGAATATGGTACTCCATGAAACCTTACCACTAAATGAATATCCAAGAAAGATGACTCGGAGAGAATTATTTTCTGATAGTGATGAAATGTGTTGACTCAGTAAGGAAAGAGAATACCACCCATATAAAAATAAATCCCTTAGAGGTTTTGGGTAGTCCAACTAAAAAATCATTAGTGATATTATCTCATTTCCATTCTGGTATGGGTAATGGATCAAACATCCCCTTTGAATTTTTTATTTTAGCATTAACTTATTGGTATACCAACCACTAATATACAAACTATGTGATATCTCTCTTCATTCCATCCCACCAAAAGTATTCATTCATTTCTATATAGATCTTCCTAATTACATTATAAATAGAGAATGATGAATTATGATCTTCATGTAACACAACCTTCTTCAAATATGGTATAGAAGGAAGACATGCATGGTTCCTGAACCTCATAATTCCATCATGATCAAGGTTAAACACGAAAACATTTATGACATTCTTTAGTAGATCATCTACTTCCTTCCATACCTCATTAATCTTCACTTAGATAAAGGGTTGAACATTCATTTGTGAAAGATAATTGTTTTCCCCCTTACTTCAGGATTTCTTGATCGATCCTTTGAAAACCCAAAAATATTGGATCTTTTTTGATACTCATCATGGATAATCTAGAATTATCTTTCTGAATTAAATAATCATCCACCTAGTACGCTTTCCCAGGGTGGTAATGTATTGAGAAGTCATAATCCATTATCAACTCTAACCAGCTTCTTTGGCACATTTTCTACTCCTTATGTGTGATTATATATTTCAAACTTTTATAGTCAATATATATATAACACTTTTTTATAAGGTCATTCCTCCATTTCTTTATTGAAAAATATTCCACTTCTAACTCTAAATAATTATTTGGGTAATGTTTCACATTAATCTTCAACTTCCATGAGGCACGAGTGATAACCATGTCATTCTAAATAAAACACATCCCAATCACATCTTCGAAGCATTTATTATGATTAAAATCCCATCTCCACTATATGACATTAGAAGTTTTAGAGTGAATGGTAAGTTTACTGTTCATCATATAGTTATAACAACCATACTTAGAAATAGGGATTTCATCAGATTTCCCCTTATCACATGGATTAATATGTTGATACCATCGAACACCTTCACCAGCCCTTGGATTTTGATAAAGGTTAGAATAATCCACATTCTTTATACACTTATAGCACTGAATCCTGGGAGGTGATTTATGTGATGCTTTTTCCCCATTCACATCATTATCTAACTTATTTCCATCACTTCAGAAATCAAATGACTGATGGAATTCCCTTCCACTCATAAAAAATTTATTATACCCATTAAAAAAATTTCATCCATGATTTTTTCCACACTTACAAAATCAATGGGAGCTTATATTATTCTCCTACTTGTTTTTATATTTTCCTTTAAACACCATCTTCCTCTTCTTTTCAAAACCTTGAGATTTATAGGTTCCTCCAACCTCTATTTCAACCTTGATTTCACAATGAAAAATCTATTCATAAATAATAATGTCACTTATGTCCAATTCCCTTTGGAGACATGGTTTTAATCTACTTAATAACCAATAAACCGTGATTTTGAATTGGATGATAATTCTTGAAGAGAACTTCTCAAGAATTATCAAATTAGCCTCATAGATATTAATAGATTCATCATCCCTTTTCTTCAACCCAAGAAACTATTTCCCATTATTGGTGCGAAGAATTAGAGGAATGTACTTATTGAAAAATAAGTTATTGAACTCTTCCCAATCTATGGATTCTATCTCATATTGATGCCTTTTATTCTTGATTAGTTTCCACCACTATTCTGCTTTGCCTTATAACTTGTAGACATCCTAAATGATATTCTCATGCTCTGAATACTGGAGAATGTAGAATATATTTTCAAAAATTTTGATTGATTATTCATCAAAAAGTGGATATGAAGACCCTCTAAATTAATGTGGACATTTCCTCATTAAAGACTCAATATAATATTGTTTTATCCTTTACTCATTTTTAACTCTACAATGATTTATATATTGAAAAAGCTTTGTGAGCATAGAAATGTGGTTTTTCATTAAAACTCCCATAGTATTCAGTTGGTTAGGATTAAAATAATTGAATTTTCCATTTCAATAATCATTAACATTGTTACTTTAGGTTCCAACTATTGACTAAAACCAAAAGTATAGAGTAATAAACAGTTAGCATATCGGGGAACCGCATAATCATGAAACTTAACTTATAAGATGTCTAAGTTTAGACAAATTTCATAATCAGTGACACCATTGGTTTATCATAAGTTATTCATAGAAAAAATATACTTAAATACATCATAATGGTTTTTGAATATATTTTGAATTTTAAAAGAATATCCTCAGGAAGTGTCAAACAAGGTGTGCAACAAGGCCTGTTTCTGTGTACCAGATTACCCCAAGTGAGGCCCAGAACATCTTGTCAGAGTATTTATGCCTAGGTAAATATGTTCCAGATCCAAATCCACTTTTAGTATCTATATAGAGATGTATTTATATGAAACCATCTATCCTTTACTAAAATTCCATGACATTTTCCTATACTTTTCTTTACCCTTATTCTTATCCGAAGACATGTCCATAGTGTTCACATTATTATTTTCTTATTTTAGATTCCAAATTTATCTAAACCTTTGTTATGATACCAACTATAATGACCTTAACTTTTTATATATTTACATTAAATAAAATATTTGGAACAATTATAACATTATACAATAAGACACCCAAAGATCATACTAGTATATTACCTTTGGAAACATGGAAACATAAACATTGATATGTAAGTGAGCTACATTAACGCCAGCTAGGTTCTTCTTTAATAGAACCCATCTTAGTTAAATAAAACATAATAAATATGATTATATATTGGGGAAGGAAACATATAAATTAGTGTTCTAAAATTATTAATGAGGGTTAACAAGGAATATGTGAAAGTATAATCATGAGAATAATGGTATGAGAACATGATCATTAAAATATAAGATCATACCTTGTATATTAAATATCATATAGATGAATCATGGCATAAAGATAGGTAGTTCATAAGACATGAATCATTAAGAAATAATGAACCTCAAACAAGAAATCATATCATAGAAATAAAACATGGGATTGTGGAATACACATAAGAATGTAATATTATTTCTTTAGTAGCCAAGGTAACTCTGTCAAGACCATCTTGGTAGTATAGCTTCACTCCCCAAACCATATATGAAGTCATGATTCACTCCCTTGGCCATCTTGTTCGCATGAGTTAACTTCTCATACCATTTTGGTAGTCATGGTTCACTTCCATGTCCATATTAGTATTCAAGGTCCATCCCCAAGACCATCTTGGCATATCTCATGAGATATAAATCATTACCCAATACATTGGAGAGAGATATAGGTCTCAGCCATCTCAAAATGAAATCATACATACATGTTTCACAAGATCATAAATAATCATATCATAAGACATGAAATGTAATGGGTATTATAAGTACGTAATCATATCATGACATTTTGAAAGAGACAAGTTTCATAATCAATTCATCACAAACATAACCTGTGAAATGAAGTGAGTTTCAAAAGCATATAACCCGAGAATGGGAAACGGGATTCATCCACATCATGACATCAAAAAATAATCCATTTAGAAATATAATATGAATAAAATCATTTAATAATTTCCACCAAATGTATTATTAACACTAAAATATGTTATTTTATATTGGAAATAAGTTTTAATGATATTTTTAAAACATTTCACAGGTAAAATGTACTTTCTTCATTGAATTTGGTTTCTAAAACATAAAACATTTTTCAAAAAAAATAATTCAAAAATTGAATTGAAAACTTTTAAATGAAGCATTGAAAACCATAAATATTTTTTAAAATATTTTTTCCTTGAAAATGTTCTTCAAATATTTGTTGAAATTTTTTTGAAATCATTCTTGAAAAGATGCTTTTAAAATAAACTAGATTTCTGACTATAGAGATATATGGTCATATTTTACATAAAAATATTATCTTAAGTACCCAAGAGTGGGAAAGTGTTACTAATAAAATATGATTTCCTGAATAAATAATGTAAAATGAAACAGATGAGTTTTCTTGAGATGTGTATCATAATATTCCATTAAATGAAGCATAAACATAAAAACCCTCAAACAGAAGATGATATTGTCTCTATAAACTCTTATAACATGGTAACATGGGATCAAACTCTCCATGTAAGAAACTGAAATTAAATGAATCTTAATATATAATTAAATAAATTAAATTAATTATATAAAATTTTAAATGGAATTATGTACACCTTGAAACATAAATTAGGTGAATAACAAAATATGATTCTGAATGACTATGAATTGAGAGAAAACTTTTTTACTGATTTGGTGACTTTTAAAATATAGACCCCATGAAAAAATGATCATAAAATGGATACATGAATACTCATAAATGTAATTATAAGAAAAATATAATATAATAATTATTTTTATACAAACCACAGAAAAGGAATGTGTGGAGAACATAGCATGTATCTCACATAAATAAAAAGTGAGAAGAAAATGCCGTACCTTTTATCTTGACTCTCTTCTTAATCATTAAAACCACTTGTATAATAAACAAAAATTTATTATAAATAATTTATAAAACAATATTTTTATATTTATATTTTTATTATGTTCTTATATTACCCACTTGTTAACAATCGTTTGTTAAGGTTTCACTTCGGGTAATATTCTCTTTATTCTTCTCATGTGTCTTAATTTGTTATATATTTTGTATTTATGATTTATATTAGGATTTAATGAATTTTAACCATGATATAAATATAATTTATATAAATTATATTTGTATTATAATAATATATATAATATATAAGAAATAAATAGAATAAACCGTTCAGGCAGACGGTAAGTCATACATACAGATGACTACTATTTCCGTTTAATTGTCCTATTGAAATAAATAATGTAAATGACATATATGTATAAATATATATCATTATTAAATTAGATTTATGGTATCATATATGTATTATATATTCACTAAAATGATCCTTAGAACAATCCATGTAGTCTATAAATGAATCATATCGCTTTGATGGGGCGGTAGTCCACACTTCCTCAAAAAAATTATTATATTAACAGCAAATGAAATGTAAATGGATTTGTGCTATCAAATGAATACATAGTATTAAAGAAATAATAAATATAATATATAACATATATAAATAGAGTTTCCAAAATAATTCCCACCATGATAGGTGGTAAGGAATATTGGACAATCATCATTTAGTGATGCAGTAGTTTTCCATACACATAAACTCTATGTTCATTATCCATTAGACTGAGGTGTTTGTAAGTGTTAGTTGAAAACATATAATAAAATAATAATAGTATATTGAGGATAATTTTGTATTTATAAAATCAAGGAAAAATACATTGGAGTGTGTGGTGAAAGAAAATAAAATAAAGGACAAGTGAAAAGACGTTACCACTTAATCAGGTAACTCTTTTTGGTTTGTGCCGAAAGGTTTGACTGGATTTCCTTCTTCCCCATGTAAGGATTATAGGGGTATGGTAAGATATATAGGAAGTTTATTTGGCATATATTGGATAAAATAAATACTATTTAGAGTTGTGAGTAAGTGTGAGATGTTGTGGCCTTTTATAGGGAAGGAAGAGGACTCACTTGGAATATTTGAAAACAAGTTAGTCGTACACATGTTCTTACTTAGAAAAAGACATAACAACCAAAATAAATCAATAATAGAAGTTTTGTGGATAAATAATGGATATAAAATGGGTTTTGGATAAGTAGATCAGTCATTCGGGCACCTAAGCTTATGTTTTAGTCCCGAATTAAGGTTAATTTTTCCTTTATCGTTATGATTAATATTAACCACTTTTTCTAATATTTTTGGTAAAAAAATAATTTGATATGATTAAAATAAAAATATTATATTTATTTAAATATTATATGTCAATTTTTTGAAAATAAAAATTATATAATCAGAAAAATTGATAATAATTATGATCCCATCGATGGGTTGAAATTACGAGTCTTTAAAGTTGAAAGACGTTCAACTGTTCATTAAGTTTTTATATTCATTTTCAATGTTAAATTAATTTTAATAACCATAAATATATTAAACAAAGAATAAATATTATAATGAGACCTTAAAAAACTAATGTATAATTTACCATTAATAACAATTTAAATGAATAAGTTGTTATGAAATAAAATCCAGTACTTATCATTATTCATTAAAAAGGATGTCTCTCAGAAAATTCCCAAAAAAATCACCCTAAGCTAATTTCATCATTATAAATTCAAAAATGAATTTTATTTAATCATATTAAATTGATAGATATATATAAAATTAATTTTATGACTTCTCACATAAGGACATTAAAAGTATTTTATTCAAGAAAATAGTATTTTAAACATATAATGACTTTACCAAATATCATATCTTTCATTATCATTATTTTTTACTTAAATAAAAATTTATAAAAAACATTTGAAAATTATTTATTAATATTTATATAACTATTTTTAACATCTAGGTTATAATTATATCATTTAAATAGTTATAAAAATAAAATCATATTTTGTAGAAACATCATTGTTGTGTGTAAAGTACGCCAAATCAGTGTTGGATGAAAAATACACTAATTTGATGTTCCATGTAATGTATAATGAGTTGGTGTCATGTAACATACACAAACTCATTACTATGTGAAAGGATTGTTTGACTTAGTGCATTTCAATAAATAAATGAAAATATACTTTATTTGAAATAGGGTCTCTAAAAACTCACAGTGTTACATTTTTGGGTCAAAATATGGGGTTTTTTGTCTAAGGGGATGTTATAAGAGAATATTCCCTTTTAAAAGTGAAAATGAATTTCATTTTTGTTAATATCAAAAACCTTTCAATAATGACATGTCCCTCTCAATGAAGATGGATCCAAAATTAAGAATTAATAAAGATATTAATATATAAGGTTTATATAAACCAAAAAATAGTTAGTAAAAACATATTTTAAAACTGTTCTCCAGATTACCTTTTAGGTAAATCATTTTTTACAATGTTAGTTTTCACCATGGTAACTAAATTTTTCTATCCAAATTTACCATTTATACTAATAAATAAAATTTCCCTATTATATAATTTGGACCTAATTATTACAAATTTGAAATCCATTTTTTACACAATTTGTAAAATTGATTAACATTAATTTTAAAATTAAAAATTTATAATGTTTTTAAATAAAATTTGTTTAAAATAATATATAACTTAATTTTAAAAAAATGTAAAATATCAGTTTACAAAATAAAAATAATTTTCTAAAATTTCAAATTCAACTAAAAATTAATATTTTGTCTTATAAATTTTTCCCATAAATTTGTAGGTGAATCATATATATAAATAATTTCATAAAATTCACGTAATTAATAAAAATGATATTTTTCACTATTGAATAAAAATACAATTTTTTTAGAAAAAAAATTATTTTAATATAATTGAGAAATTATAAATACAAAAAATGAATTTACTTTTATCTAATTCATATTATTAAATTTATCAATATAGTATTTAAATAAAGATACAATATATAAGGAAAATGGATTTTTTTAAATAATTTTTGTAAACATTAAGTGTTCTTAATATTATTTAATATCAATTTATTATTTAAATAAAGTTTATATGCTAGTTAATAAATATAATAAAAATTTGAAATTTTTCAATTTAATCTATTATGGTAACGTATTAAATAACTAATTAAAACATTATTTGAAAAAAATGAAATAATATTTATATACTAAATACTCTTTAACAAATACAATTAGAATTAATTATTTATATTCTAAAATTTAATTTTTACATTCTATAATTATTAAAATATTTATTTTAATTTTAAATATATACCATATCATATGGAAATAATTAATATATTAATATTTATACGTATTATATATATAAATATAATATTGTAATAACTTATTTTCCATTCATTGTGAGTTATATTATAAAAAATTTAATACTATACATTATAAGAATTTAGTATACCTATTGGGTATATGAACAATGACCTTATTTGAAATACCTTTATTTACAAAGACCAAATATTGGTTATATATATATATTTAGACTTATTAAATCATTTTTCACTCCAATATCACTTTTTAATGTGTATTTCTTATATATTTTTTATAATTTTTTCTCTTTTCATAGTGATCATACTCATTTCATGATTTTATTGGATATCGGGGATCCTCATGGTTGAATTTGATCCATGAAATTTCCTTGTTCTGATTATTTTATTCTCATGTATCTATGTTCGTTTATTGATTTCTCCACTCATAATTGTTGTATTTTATCCATAGTGAGTAATAATTCATAGTGTACAATACTTTGTTTTATATGAATTTTTTTGTAGTGATCCAGTTAATAATGAATAAAGAGTTCTTTAGTTTAATTTATATCTATCATTACATAATTAAATAATAAATTTTATTTCAATTTAGAAAATATAAAAAAATTGTATTATAAAAATTTGTTTTATACAAGAAAATTCCTCCTGGAAACATGGGGCATAAGAATTTACCCTCCCCCTAAATGAATTAAATCCTCGCTATTTTAATTACTCCTAAAAAAATTTAGTCTGAAAATTATTATCAATTTCATTATTATGTATATAAATTTAAGTATGAAATCTACCTTACTTTATTAGGTCATACCAAGTTACTTATCTTTCATCAAGAATTATTAATCTATCAAAGAACCTTTTTCCCCAATATGTATATAGGCTATTCAAATATTTTCTATAAAATAACTCTCTAAAAACAATTTGAATCTCTATGACATTAAATAATATATAAATCATATGTTCATCTAGGATTAACTCTACCTCTATGCCCCAAATTTATTTATTTATAGTTCCTAATTTCAAAAATAGGTTAATACATATATCAATACCAAAAACTAGATAAACCTCCCAAAAAATTATCATATATATCTTTTTCATTAAATCAATACTCAATGAAAATATAATATAACTCATTTTCTAAAAATAAATAATCCATTTAGTACCTAAATATCAATCATATATTAATCCAAATATTTATCCAAACACCAATCATGTGTTATTTAATAGTTTTCCCTAAAAACATTTTTTTTGATAAAATCACTTCTTAAATTTATTAATTCCATTTAATATGTGATTCAAAAACATTTTAGTTATTCTAATAAAGAAAAATATCGATATTTTTCACATAAAACTTATAACATTTAGAATATACCAAAATACCATAATTGAATAAATCTCTATAATTAAAAAATATGTGATTATCAAGAATATATTTCTATTATGGTATCAACCACACTACCATAGGTAATAGTAGGAAACTAAAATTTTCTATCTTAATATAAATATTCTATGTTTATCAACCATTTATTTACAGTCCCTTATTTAGTTATAAGAAATCATTGTTTTCTAGGATATATTCCTTCTACAGCTTCATCTTCATGATCCTATTTCAACCAAAGACTAAATCCAATTACTTATCATATCACACAAAACAATTAGTGTAAAAAATGTGGAATATTAATACTATGATGTCTTCTCCAACGAAACATTCATTTCAACCTATGATAATTTTATTTATTCTATTTCATATATGTTTAATCCTATAACTCTCTTACTTTTAACTTGGATACATTGTGTTTTGTTCTTGCATACTTCTTAAGATAATACCTCAAATTAACTATGAAATTAATTCATCATTTTAGTTCAGAAAGATATTATTATCAACCATTGAATATCCAATGGGAGTGTTTATCCACGTCCTCTTTTAGGCCTCTTTTTCATGAACTAGGCCACCATTGAGTCAATATACAAGACACCATCTTCACGTTTAATTCCCCTAGGTAACTATGTTAGAGTTTACTTCCAATTTCTAATACCCATACACTGATTTATCTTTTGGGAAAACTATAAAGACATCTCTTTAACAAAATTTCAAGATTTTATCCTAAACAAAGAAGTATCCTTTAGATATTTCCCAAGGGGTATCCCAAATTGTCTCTTAATAGAATCCCTAAAATATTTTATATCATATCAAATAACTAAAAGGGTTATCCATACCATTTATACTAGTATTAAAATTATCATATGAGTATTTGATTACATTCCCATATCCAAATTTATCTTTAATCGATAGCATAATAATATCTATATTTATCTATCCCTTCTCATATTCCAACTATGATATCCCAAGAACAATTTTCTGATAATTTCATGACTTAAAGAAGTTATTTAATTACAACACATTACCATGATTTTAATGTATAAAGTTTTAAATAATTATATCAAACCATTAAATAATAAACCCATTTCATTTGAACTAATTCATATTAGTCATTCCACTATGATATAACAGATTAGTCCATAACAAAAATTCAACATCTCCCAAAAATTGTTCTTTTGAGATATCCATTGAGACACATCCGGAATATTGATTTTCTTCATATCCTGGGGAAATATAAACATAAGTTAAGGGATGAAATCAGATGCTCAGTATAGATGACCATAATCTATAACAATAAAAGATAAAAATTGAGAAAAATATGAGCATATGGTTATAATCTAGACATATAATAAAAGTATACGCATTAAGTATTTGGTCATAAATCATGGCATAACTATTTAAATTTAATAAGTCATTAATCAAAAGAGTTATTCAATAAAAATTATCCATGAGAGCATAACGTGGATACGAAAATATATATAAAAATATGAAAATCAATTCAAATCAGACATGAAAATTAGTATAGGGAACACAACTTTCATGAGCCACACCATCATCGGCCATGTTTATGAGAAAATAAAATATACACATGAATAAATATCTATTAATATATAAATTCGTAACTAATGAATTGTAGGTTGATATACGACCTCATCCATCATAAACCATAAATATTTGTGCCACATTAAATAAATCAAATAAAAAATAACCCATAGATTGAAAATGGTTTTAATATTTTATTTCAAATGAAATCTTATAATGAAAGCATTCATAATTTCATAAATTATCATAACATGGTATACTGATAGAAAAAAAGAATTTATCCAAATATATTTAGTAACATTCTAGGTAAATAAAATTTAGTGAAGATAATAGTGCATAAGGTATTTACACCATGCATATAAAGGGTAAAATGTTAAGTTAATAATTTACTAGGTCAATCAATATATGGAATCTTGATAAATACAATTCAATAAATGAAACGGAAAATAATTGATTCAAAAAGGAAAGTCATCAGGAGAAACATTATGCATATTCACATAGGATTGTCAAAATATAAAAAGGCATTGTTGGATCATATATTTGATAGAAAATAACATTTCATAATCTAATGAGGGAAATAAATTGTATGGTAATATTTCTATAATATTCCCAATTTATGTATCAACTGTATAAAATATCAATGATTAGATAGAACAAAAGTTTTATGAGTTTTGGAAAACCAACTTCCAAAATAATAAATTTTCCAAATCATTTTAAATATTCATAACAAAATAATTTTAAAAAACAAAGTGAAAAATACTTTTTTTAGGAATCATGAAGATGAAGAGGGAAATTTCCATATTAAACTACATAGATAGTGAAAATATATGTTGAAATGGTTGAAAAATTTTAAAAAATATTTACAAAACCTTTTTAAAATTAACAAAAATAAAAGATGTTACATGTCACATTCAAAATTTATTTATATAAATGTAGAATTTAAAAAATGAAAATTAAAATAAATATTTGACCACTAAAAATAAAAAGGTATTAACAAATTAAAAGTGGGGTGGATTTTAATGAACTTTATTTTTAAAGGATGAAACCACATATTTAAAATATTTAAAAAAACATTGGTTTGGAAACCCACAACATAAAAATATTATTAAATTTCTATTTATAAATGAGTTGAATTAAATTTTATTAATAATAACAAAATCTTATTATGGTTTTCCCAAAATAGAGAATAACATTTTCCAAAAGGAAATCATGAGCATGGAATAATATTTTTATTAGTATGAATGAGATTGATTATTACCTATGTTACGCTTTTATTTAGAAATAATTATACCAATGACGTGGTTATAGATGATTATAAGTAATTTTAACATAGAAAAAATTAAATAAAATATAAAATAAGGTAATTGTAAGATCATTGAATTTTTTAAATATATATTTATGTTAGGAATATCTTGACCCAATGAAGATGAAATTGATATGATGAAACTCTAAGGGAATTCTAACGTATGAATCAAATGTTCATGAGAGTAATATCATTAAATGGATATTAAAACCTCAAGAAATGTATTATATTTTAATATTTTAAATAAATTTTATAGTGAATAAACAATATAAAATATACTATGGTATAAAATATCAAACATGTCAAATGGGGATGAAAATTAGATAAAGAAACCCATATTATTTAAGTAACATTCCAATCAAAACCATATTCAAGTTGAATTTCTTTTAATAAAATGTCCATTTAAAGAATGTGGAAGTTATGGATCTTAGGATCCCATAAATATTGTAAACTTATAAGGACACATCCTTAAACATTAAATAATCATGAGTTATGTTGATAATTTGACATTAATTCACCTTAAGAATCTTTTCAGTATTAGAGCTTTAGAGAATTTGGTCATACCTATAACATAACTACTCCAATTTTAAAAAGTTAGATCCTCCCCTCACTATTAATTTTTTACACAAAATAAAATCACATAAATAAAACAAGAATTATTTTGTTGATAAAAATCTTTTTTAACTCTTTCATTCTCTTACCATTCATTATACCATGTGAAAAATATTTCAAAAACATGGGATGGGCATAAAAAATTATTAAGGGATATAAAATAAGGAAACAAAACATTAGTCCACGTATAAATTCAAATCAATGCAATCATAATTTTTAATCATAAAACCTAATATCATTAGCATACCTCATGAAATCATAATATTTATGAATAATTCATAGAAATCATAAATCATAAAGTAAAAATGTGGAACGAATAACATACTTACATTGTTTCTTTCATAACCACATATGGAGTAACCTTCATGGTTATGTTTTGAATAACCTTCACAATATATTCCATAAATATATTAGGATAAAACTTAATGTTTACCTCTATAATGTTACCCAATTAATTGGAGAGATATCACAGGCTCACATACCATCGGTTTATCATGGAACCACCGATATACATAAGAAATTCCCAAGAACCATTACATATTAATAACACACAAACAAGCATAAAGAAAAAAAAATTCCAATTGGAATCAAAATACATCATTTCAGGATATTGATATAATCAATCCATTATCAAAACCATTTTCAAAACTGAAATAAATAAAAATTAATATAGTATTTACTATTCTTTTTAAAAAAAATTACTTCTTGTAGAGGAAGTAAGATATCAAATAATGCCTGTGGTGATGGAAATGTCATTATCGCCGCATACATTAAAAAAACATTACTTTTGTAATTTATTAAAATAATTCATAAAAAACCTCCATTGGAATTTTTTTAATTAAATTAAAAGTCAAAGGGGATAATTATACACCTTAAAAAATAATCTCATATCAAAAAACGCTTCAATTAAATGAGACTGAGATTATGTCCCCTACAAAGATCATATCATTAGATTAAGGAACAATCCACGACATAATTATGTGTGAAAAATATAAATACACCAAATATAAGTAGATATTCAGTGTAAAACAATCATAGTTGATTCACACATATTCATGGAAAAACAAAACCAAAGACATGGATATTAAACTTAATGAATGGGGATTGAGTTAATATTTGCCTTGCAAAGATCATTTTGTTAGTAAATTGATAGATTGTGTGTATTCACTGTAAATAAAAATAAATAAAGTATAAATAAAATATATGATATCAAAATTTATTTCTCATATAATCATATCACTACATAACCTGGAAATGGAAGATTAACCCAAAGAATGGAAATTGGGTTGTGAAGTTCCCTTACAATGTTTATATAAATGATGTAAGAATTTATCAATTATAAGATTATGTATAGAAATAATATGTGTACACAAAGGTAAGTGTAAATTAAAACATAAATAAATAAATATGATTTGATACATAATCGTTTCATAATATAATCAATGAAGTATGCGTAAAACCCAATGAGTAGAAATTGAGTTAAGAAATTCTCTTACATTGAGTCTGACTCATCCCTTACCATCATTATGATCCTAAATAATAAAAATAGGTTAATTTATACATTCATTAGAAATTTTTTTATTGTTTATTATTCTTTTTATATCACTTATTATGAATTTATAGGAATTATATAATTATATATGTCTATATCAGCTATTTTGTTGATATTCGATACTTGAATCGAAAATGAACCTGTTTTGTGGAACATTATCCAGGTAGTAATAATTCAATTATCTCCATAATATTATTCATTATTTAAATATCATATATATTCAGTATATATATATATATATATTTATTTATAATAGTCCATAACATTTTAAGATAAGAAATTAAATGCACCGTACATGGAGACAGTATGTCGTATGTACGCATGAACGCTACTTTTATTTCTTTTTCATATTAAAAGAAGAAGAATGATATTATATAAAAGTTTATTATAATACCAGTATTATAATAATTTCAAGTATGTATCATTGGTTTAATAAAACCATCTTTTATACATTCCATGTATAGCATGAACGAGTCATATCACTTTGAGCTGGCGGTAGTGCACAATTACTTAAATTAAAATATTGTATTGAGACATTATGGAAAGAGTAAAGGTATATTGAAAATAAATAATACATAAGAATAGATACAATATAAATATAATATATTTCATCTAGAAATACAGTTCCACCAAAATGGCCACCATAAGAGGTGTTAAGAGAAAATTGAATAATCATCATTTAGTGAGGCAGTAGTTCATCGTACACAGAAACAGTATGTTCGTGTCCATTAGATGGAGGTGTGTGTGTGTGTAGATAAAATAATTATCATAAAAACAACCTATTATATTGATTATACTATTTTTTATATAATATAATAAGAATAGAATAGGTATTGGAGAAGGAAAATAAAGGAAAAGAACTCGAGAGAAGACGTTACCTCTAAATTGGGTAACTTCATTTGTTTTGTTATAATAGAATTTCTTGAATTTCATTATATAAAATTTAAGGATTATAGGAGTATAGGAAGTATTTTTTGATCCTATTTGAGAAGAATTTGTATGATACAAGGGTCTTGAGAGTTTTGAGTAGGTTGGTAGAGTTGACTCCGTTTTAAAATAGGGGGAGGTACACTTTAGGAAAGTCTTGAAATATAATTTTATTATAAAATTATTCTTGAATTTTTATTTTTAAAAAGTGATAAATTTAGAGGATAAGATGTGGATAGCTCGAAATACACTCAACCATTAGGTTTTATACATGTTTAGGTCACAAAGTTAACCTTATTTTTTAACATTAACCCTTAGTTAAAAACATTAACTCTTACCAAGTCTTCTTGTATTTTCATAATATATGGTTACTATAGTTACTATAAAATGTCAATATAACCATAATTAGATAATTATTGAAATTTTTAGAATTATTTATGTAATTTTTCTAAATTGTATATTTTTTGGACTAATATATCATTTAAGAAAATTGTATTTGTTTTTAAAACCCCATTTTTATCAATTTTTACACTATTTAGTAATTTATTTTTTGTTAACGTCATAACAACTTGATTTATTCAAAAAAAACATTTAATCTATTATAATATGTCATAATCATCCATATGATTCTTATGTGGAGTGAAAATTTTAAAATTCCCTTTATTTTAATATATATAATTTCATTTATTTGAATCTTTCATTAAAAAGTTAATCATTGCATCATCATTGAGTCATAAATAAATTTATTTATTTAATATCTAAAAAATATAAATAAAACAACATGATGTAGGAAACAAAATGTGATTTCTAATGACTATTTATTGTCATAAATATCAGTTATATAACCCAATGTTATTTTTTCAGTAAAATATTCATTTTTATGTTATATTTCCCTTTTCATTAAATTAAATATTATATAATGTCATTTTCACAACCATGTGGCCCCCAAATACAAAAAAAGTTTATCCTAAGGATGATAATGGTTGGAAATATCTCATCCAATTGAATTATGACACGTTTAAGGTATTTTTATGTTCTTATAATATTATTTTTTTACCCTTATTTACTTGATTTACCCTTTAACCAAGGTAAATAAAAACAATCACTAAAGATACTATTCATAGTGTCCAAAAATAAAAGGTACCTATTTCAAAAATCGTCCCCTTATAATTCCAAATATTGAATCCATTTTTTCAAATTCAAATCACATAAATGGAAAATTTAATTTAAAATTAGTTCCCATTGTCAAAATTAGAAAGTGTTTTTTATGTTAAAACATTGCAAAAGATTGAAATATTTATATATCTAAATTCAATATAGACATAATACCAATGAAGTAAATTATAATAAATGATAAAAATTTATCTCATTTATACTTTAAAACCATTAAATAAAACTAATTAGCCATATAAATTATATTGATAGAAAAAGTTGTTTCTAATTAAAATTTAGCGCATTTTTACAATTCATCAAAACATTATAGTTATCATAAATTATCAGAAATTCATCCAAAGTAAATTTGGATGTCTTAATTCTAAATAAGAAGATAATTTTTCAGAAATAGAACATACAAAATTGTCAAAGACTAAATTTAAAAAGGGTTCCCTATGAAGATGTTATAAAACTATATTTTAAGAAAAATAATTCTTTTATTAGAAAAAATGAATTTGTTCTTATATAATATCTAAAAAAATATAATATGAATTTAAAATATTACATTGATTATATAGAATATATTTTTGGTAAAATAAAAATCCATAAAGAGTGATATGATTTTATAAACAATGTTATTCTCTTTTAAAATAGGTTTTCATACAAACACATCCTTTATATTCAATTGGATTTTATTTACATTTCTAATAATTTTGGTAACCAATGAATCATTATTTAATAAATTTTAAACCATATTTTCATAATTCAGTTCATATTATTCATTCATGTGATTCAAATAGCTAGGTTACAATGGTAACATTTAAATAATAATATTTAGTTGTTCGTTTAAGCACTTTGTTGTGTATCATGTATGATATTGATCATAACTTTTATTTCATAAAACTCTGGATGTTAAATCATTCCACATTTTGTAAATTACAACCTCTCAATTTTAAAATTTGTCTCGGTATGTTCTTTGATAATTTGACACCACAAAAAGAGTAAATAAAACTATCATTTTAAAAAATAGAAATAGAAGTACATAGGTCACCCGAGATAACACATACTATAATTCTATGTAGGAAAACATGGATATGGAAGGAAAAATAATCATCTTTCTCTGATGTAGAATGATCGAAAACCTGATTAGGAAAATGTTATCAACCAGAAAACAACAAATATAAGATGGTTTAAATGGTCATTAATTTCATATTAGGAAAAGTAAACAGAAAACATTTTCCTATTAATATCCTTTTCCAAAAGTTGTGAAATTATTTAAATAATTAGAATAATAACATATTAAAACATACTTAAATGTCAAGTATAGTTTCCTCCTTTAACAAATATCCACTAAAAACTCATCATTTTTCGAAATGATGAGTATTCAAGATGACTTGGTCACACCTAAAGAGCTAGATTCAACTTATAGACAATATCATTATCCACAAAAGATGAAATATATATTTACCATATCTTTAGACATTAACCCAAAATCAAAATAGTTAGTAAAATAATAGATAATCCCTAAAAATAATAATCCTTAATAAAAATAAATACTACTCTTAATCTCAAAAATTCAACAAACAATACACAAAATTCCAAAAAAACATTGAATATACAATTGTCCTTTATATTATTTAAATTATTTAAATTAATCCAAACTAAAATTGAAACCCAAAATTTATAAGTATTTGATCACATATCCATCCATAATAAATATTAACATTTATCTCCAAATATCACCAACTACTCTTAATGTCTCATACGTAAAAGTACATAACCAAATCACATATTCTCCATGATAGGTTAATCATTTCCCTAAATTACCCAAATCACCATATGTTCATAATACAAATATAAATTTTTCCAATATAAAATTTAACTGTTAATCCTCAACTGAAATCCCATAGTGTTCTATTTTCCTTAGGCATATAGTATTCCCAAATGAGCGGACATCTTCCAAAATAACATTTATCAGTTAATCACCAAGATATTTTCCTCTACAAAGGAAATCTATTTGGAAAAACATAAGTTCCCAAAATCAACTTATTCAAGATCCATTAAATCATTTATCTAAAATTAACAAGTCATACTTCAATTCTCACAACCTTCATGGATGCGATAGGTTGTCACCCATATTGCGGGTTGTCACCCATCATGTGGGTTGTCCCTTTTATAAAACACAAAACTGGCCCTAACATGTTTTCACCTCAATGGTTGTCGTATACCTATCATTTTCTCCCCAAATCCTAATGAAATCAATATATTAATTCATGAAGTCTTATATATATTGACATTTCTTTATTTCACCTCCATATGATAAAATAAAACTATTCCCAATGAAAAAACATTATACCTTGATCATGGTGTCCACCTGGTTTCATCATCATCTTGATCAATTATATATAAGGTCCATTCATTGCAATAATGATTTAGAGGTCCTTCAAAATCATTTTCTTCCATTATCCAAATACACATTGTACAACATGGGTCATATTGGTGTTCACAAAAAAATAGTTTCATAAAATAATCACGTATGCCATATAATTTCAAACCACATGATAAAATATAATTCTTATAAAATAGTTTGACCAATTTTGAGTTGAATGTAATTTTGAATAATTTTTATGATTTTATTAAGTTATATGGTATTATTTTGAGACCATACACTGATATAGAATGGGATTCCAAGGCTTGGGGTGCCCGAAATTTAATTTTGAACTTAATTTAAGTTCACTTAAGTGAAAGTGCGAGCATGTTTTCCCCGGTTTTGAACAGTTGTCTGATCAAAAATGTAAAGGTACCATTGTACTCACAACGATGATTTTCTATTTGGAGTGACCTAACTTTGACTAGCACAAGTCAGCCGGAAAATTTAGTTTTCAGAGATTAAAGAAGAAAAATAATAAACTGTTTTATGATTTTTCTTTTCATTTGATCATTGACTCTTCAGCGCTATAATGCGACGACGAGGAAATGATGACTCATTAATGAGCCTCATTAATGAATCACTATGGAAACACTGCAACACTCAATGCATTACCCTTTATTAGCTAATAAAGGATTTAAGGTTGATGGAAAACCCTAGAACTCCTCTAATTTAATGTCGAAGAAACCCTCACCAATGAAATATGATGGAGAATCAGAGTGTGGTGAAAAATATCATGGAGAAAGAGATCAGATCCGGGAATTGGAAAATGGTGAATAACGATAGAAGATCATAGATCGATGATGACTTGGATCATCATTCATCACCAACGACAGATCCGAATCCAGGTAGGGATTGCTTTGTGCAGGAATTCCCCGTTCTTCATTCTAAAACAATGAACTCAGATCAACCCAAAAATAGTTTTATCCGAGGATCAAGTGTAATTTTGGGAGGGATCATTCCTTTGGTTTTTTCATATGTATTGTTGATATATTGATAGAACTATTATCACGAACCTACCATGTTTCTAACATCAAACGAGAAGGGTGCGGGTCAACATGAACAAGGCATGAGCCTCTCCTCCTTGTACGTTCTTCATGAATGAATTATTGAAATGGTGGAAGGGAAAGTTAGAATATCTCACTATAATGGTGGAATCTCTATGGTCTTGTAGGCATAGACGGTTAGAGAAACAACTCACAGAAGAAACTCTGGTGGCCTGTAGAAGGAATTGCTGATGCGTCGGCAGCTGAGGGCGGAGGGAGGCGGTGCCCCCATCGGTGGGTCGGGTCAACAGCAAGCCAGAACTAGGGCCCAGTGGGCCGGTCTAGAACCAAAGTGTGTCATACTCGGGTCAGACCCGAGTTGAGTTAGTGGACACCATGCTGGGTTGGGTGAGGTTGGTCCGGCTGGGTCAGACCGGGCTCAGACCCCACATGCCCCTGTTTAACTAAAATGCTCGTAACTTATAGACTAGGCATCCAATTGAAATGTCATCTATTGAGTTAGTACCCTTTGAATGGGGAATTCCTTCTAAAACACTCTCCATGAGTTTCAGAAGAGGTTAGAACATGGCGCGGTTAGATCAGACTCGAATCCAATCGGCCCCTTTTTACAAAAATGTCCATATCTTACAGATCGGGCATCTGTTAGATGCGTCTTCTTTTGCGTTGGGGCCCTAACAATGAGATGGTCCTTTGGGTTAATCTAGGTGGGAATTCCTAGTGGTTGAGGTATAAATAATGGATTGAGATTCAGACACTCTCGAAATAAAGCGTGCTAAGTGCTAGAATCCAGTGGCTGGCTGCAACATGAATAATGAAGAGAGACACTTTGTGAATCACCTATGGAAAGCCCCTTCATGAATCAGCAACCGAGTGACCCATTGTGGATCAGAAAAGGGGTGACCCTTCATGAATCAGAAATGGAGCGACCCTTCATGGATAAGTATGAGAGTGACCCTCTGTGGATCCACAATGGAAGGAACCTTCATGGATTAGCCTGAGAGAGACCCTCTGTGGATCAGAATGAGAGAGACCCTTCATGGATCAGCAGTAGTGAGACCCTTCATGGATCAGCCATAGAGAGACCCATCATGGATCAACCTCAAAGTGATACTTCAGGGATCAATAGTAAACTAAACCTCCATCGATCAGTGGCACAACTTGTCAACAAAATATAATGATCTAGCTTTGCGACTAATCATCTTGACTTCTAAAATTAAGTTATACATGATGTGAAATATCTATTACTTTGTTATATGTATTTTAGATCATACATGGTGGAATTTTTCTTTTTGGTATTTCATTTGTGGAATTTTCCCCTGGGGATTTCTAAGAGACCATTTAGGGTTTTGGGGTCCCTACTAAGTTGTTATACTCACCCCTTCACAGGCTCTGCCCGCACGTGTTGTGTCCTGCATAGATGACTGATGCTACGATGTAGACCATGGTGGTCTGGAACTCGGTGAGTCTCAGTGAGGCAGGAGAGGACGAGACATACTTCTATAGCTTTAGTATTTACATCCACTACCCTATAGGTAGAGACCTCAGGTGGACTTTGATAGCACTGTTTACTATGTCAAATCTTGGGCTTGTATTTTGGCCCCATTGCATTTAGTTTACACCTTTAACACTTAGTGTTGGTACTTTGTGGTGGTTTTAATACTTTATTTCAATTTTGGTTCTTTATTCATATTCCATGTATGTGTGTGTACAGGTTTCAAGGATATGCCTTCCCTTTTTTTGGGATATGCATCTTTGGTTCTAGTCACCCACCCCTATCCTATGGAAGGTGGACTTGGGGTAATCATGGAATGGGCCCCATGGGACAGGTTGTGAAAAACCGGTATCTGAGGTGGTCGGTTCTACTAGAATAATTAAGAGTTTGTATTTTTTATGAGGCAATATTGTTAAGTGTTTTGAGATCAGATTGCAGGCCAGGGAGCCCAATCTGGGTGTGGCAGCCAACCTATCGATACACCAGGACCCTAAATTCTGTTTTCCTACTCGATACACAAAAACACTGGGTGCATGTGTTTTGGAAATGTTTTTCTTTTGATCTCTTTTGATTCATCTCACCAGATAAAAAATATTAACTCGGGCACATCTGTTTCTCTACAGGATGTCTCCATGAAGAATGTCATCCTGAATTCCAATGAGGTATCATGATGATGGACCACCGAGTGAGGAGACGTCGATTTAGGGACTAATTACAGTGATAACACCTTCGGTTGGTATACCAGAAACACCTATACCCATAGAGAATAAGTTTCTACTAGCCCCACCAGTAGATAGTGCATGTTGACTAAGTGTGCTGCACGAGTTCAAGAAATAGAATCCATTGAGGATTCATGGTGAGAGAGATCCTCAGGTAGCTGAGGATTGGCTGGACATATTTATGTGGATTTTTCACCTAGTATAAAAACCTACAAACCATATGGTGGTCCTAGCCGCTATCCTTTTTCATGGAATGATAAGGATATGGAAGAGATTGACGCTCCAGACACACAAATAGCTGACCCATGCCTGGTTGGACTTTGAGAGCCTCTTTAGGGTTGAGTTCATACCGGCGACACTACACTCAGGGCATATTCAGAAGCTACAAAACCTACAGCAGGGCAGCCTGACTGTGGCCCAGTACTCAGCGAGGTTTACCGACATCTCCCAATACTCCACCAACATGGTACATGAACCTTTCTTTAGGTCCCAAACCTTTGATCAGCGACTCTAATAGGAGATCAAGCCATTAATGATTTATCTCAGCATCCCAACATAGATAGGAGTTCTTGAGTGTGCTCTATTGGTACAGAGCTTCCAAGCCGAGAAGGAACCAATGGTGAGTGCCACCACCGAACGATAGGTGATAATTCATCTGCAGCAGGTAGTAGGCAGACAACGCAGAGGCCCAAATGAGACAGACCAATCAGAGGATGACCCCAGGATGTAGGGTTGGAGGTGTGGAGCTCACAAGGAATAAGAGTTCACTCGAGGCCTATAGTTTGTTACTCATGTGGCGTGTAGGGACACATAGACCACAAATTCTCGACCCATCATATAGACGATTAGTAGATGGTCGAGAAACCGCCAATACATAGGTATAGGTTCCAGAAAGGAAGTACGCATTGTGTCATACATGGCAGTGGATCAGGTCGAGCGGTAGTCGTTGGACGACAGTTCGATGTACTACCTCCACCACCCCCAGGTGGCCGAGTCATCTACAGCAGGCAGTATGAATATGATGCAGAGGCACTAACGAGATATAACTTATGGGGGACTAACCAAGGATGAAGGGTCATAGGTGAGGAAATTGGGAGGAATTTGAGTTCAGTTGAGGGAAAATATTTGTTACTCCTACGGTGGGTAGGGAAACATGGACCGCAACTACCCTACATTCCACACATATGATCATCATACGGTCAAGGGACCACCATGACATAGGTATAAATTCGAGCGAGGTGGTCCACAAGGTGGCGTACATGGCAGGGGATAATATTGAGTGGTAATCAGTGGACGATGGTTCAATGTACAACATCAGCCACCCCCAGGTGGTCTACCATGGGCTTAGGGAGCTGACAGACTAGGGTGAACTCAACTTCAGGCTGTGGAGGCCTATGACCAAGGCTCTCCAGATACGATTAGAGGTATGATATATTTCTTGTCCACCATAGATTCAGTTATTATATATATTTGTATAAGTCACTCTTTCCATTTCTTGGACCTTGTTTGATTCTAGGAGATTCTTGTGGAGTCATTGGCTCGATCCTTATGATTAGAGACTTTTATATGAGGGGATTCGATGATTACGCACTTGTGGAAATAGTTTGAACTTACTCTATGAGGTTATATATTTGGTTGGGATCTCTTAGTGGTAGTGTTAAGGCCTTACGACATCATCTTTGGTATGTACTGGTTATCCACCGTCCATGCTTAGATCGACTTTTTTAGGCGCGAAGTGAGGTATGTACACGAGGATGGGACTAAGTTTCCTTCACCGGTGAGAAGGGAACCTTTGCAGCATATTATGGACTTTCTCAGAGTAAGGTGCAGCTGATCACTC
The DNA here is from genome assembly GCA_963277665.1 of Viscum album. NCBI lineage: Eukaryota > Viridiplantae > Streptophyta > Magnoliopsida > Santalales > Viscaceae > Viscum > Viscum album. The sequence goes on along the minus strand of OY728134.1, from coordinate 126,449,658 downwards.
ACCAGTTGGAAAGCCCATCCCTATGTTCGATGGACGAGAGGAGTCCAAGATTTGCTGTAGTGGTGGAAGAGTTTGAGGATGTATTTCATGAGGATGTTCCAAGACTACATCCTCATAGGGAGGTAGACTTATGAATCGAACTGTACCCCAGGGTGACACCAATATCAACACCTTTATATCATATGGCTCCCGCGGAGCAACATTATTTGAGAGTACAGTTGGAGGACTAGCAGGAGAAGGGGTATTTGAGGAAAAATGTTTCTCTATAAGAATTCAATGTGTTGTCTGTCAAGAAGGGAGAGGGGAGCCTGGGGTTATGCATGGACATCCTTCACATAAACCAGGTGACTGTGAAGGACATGTAACATCTTTCGAGGATTGAATACCTCTTTGATTAGCTGAAGGGAGTGATATGGATCTCAAAAATAGACCTCAGATCAGGATATCATCAGCTTTGGTTATGGGATGAGGACCTGCTAAAGATAGCATTCGATTGTTGGTGTGGACACTATGAGTTCTTGGTGATTCCCTTATGTGTGACCAATTCCACCAAAGTGTTCATGGGACTCATGAATAGGAACTTCCATCCTTACCTAAATCATTTCATGGGGGTCTTCATTGGTGACATCTTGTTGTACTCAGCGTCAGAGGAGGATCATGTTACACACCTGAAGATAGATATGGATACACTTTGAGATCATGGCCTTCATGGTAACCTCTCAAAGTGCTAGTTCAGGATTCTGGAGGTCCACATTCTAGGATACATCATCTCAGAGGCCAGAGTTTTGGTGGATGCGGAAAAGGTAGAGGTGGTTCTTTCTTGTTAACCACCTAGGAGCGTGACCAAGGTTCAAAGTTTCCTAGTGTTTTCTAGGTATTACCAGAGGTTCATACATGAATTTTCAAAAGTAGCAGCACCCTTTTTAGTTTTGACAAAGAAGGGAAAACCCTTCATATGGATGGATAGGTTCTTATAGAGTTTCCTGGAGCTGATGTGAAGACTGACGAGTGCACCCATCTTGAGACTACCCAAAGAGGGTGTTGGGTATGTAGTCTTATGCGACACTTCAAGGAACGTACTGGGTTGTGTCTTAATGAAATAGCAAGTAGTGATCTCATATGGCTCTTTGTAGTTGAGGCATCATGAGAAGAACTATGTGAACCATGACTAGGAGTTTGTAGTAGTGGTCTTTGACTTGAAGATGTGACGACACTACTCGATGGGTGAATGGTTTTCAGTCTAAAAAAACCACAAGAGTCTTATATATATATTTTCACAAAAAAGACCTGAACTTGATATAGTAGTGATGGGTGGAGTACATAAAATACAATGACATTGAGATAGTCTATACTTATGGGAAGGGGAACGTGGTGGCTGACTCGTGTAGGAAAAGGTTTGGTTTGCAGCTATTGAGTGAGGCGATAGAGTAGCTATCCACGATGCAGATATGTTTCGTGGATGATGATTGAGAATCTTACCTCCAGTCTTTGATTATCACTCCCCCACTCCTTTAGTAAGTTAGGGAGGAACAACTTGTGGATGTTGACTATGAGACCCGATATACTAATATATCCTTAAGATAGGACCCTAATATATTGTCATCATATGGGGCGCATGTCATCCTTTTTAAAGGTTTCACCATGGTACTAGTGATATTATAGGAGAAGGTGTAGTGGGACTTCCGTACATTCCATTTGGCAATACATCCTGGTATGGAAAAGATGTACCAGGACGTCTGATGGCCGTACTGATGGCTTGGGATTAAGAAAGTAGTGGTAGAGTTCGTTTAATGATGCCTCACTTGTTAGAAAGTGAAGGCGGGGAATCAAGTCCATGCAGGCTTGGAACAACCACTTGAGGTACCAGAATAGATGTTGGATGGTATCTCCATGGACATTGTGATGGGGTTACCATGCACTTCTAGGGGGCATGATTCTTCTGGGTGATCTTTAACCGACTCACCAAGCCATCCCACTTTCTACCCATCTAGGAGAAGGGATCAGAAGAGGGATTGGGATGACTTTACATCTAGAAGATAGTGAGTCTTCATGGAGTGACTTCAAATATCATCTTAGATTGTGATGCTTGTTTTATGTCCTGATTGTGGAAATGATTGCAGGAGGCGTTCGGGACTCAGCTGTTCTTGAGCATCACCATTCACCCTTAGAAAGATGGTCATATGGAGTGAACCATACAGACCCTAGAGGAAATTTTTCATGCTTGCGTCCTTTATTTTGGTCATATTTGGGAGGACCACCTGCCACTAACAGGGTTTTCATACAATAATAGCATTCACTACACCATTAGCATGGAACTGTTTGAGGCCTTGTATGGGCAGCCTTGAAAATCACCACTATGATAGACAGAACTAGGGGAGTCAACACTCATGGGTCTGGTGATGGTATGGGATACCACTGAGAAGGTGCAGACTATCCAGGAGCATATGAGGGTTGCACAGAGAAATAAAAAATCATATACTGACAATTTATATCAACCCTTATAGTTTTAGGAGGGAGACCATGTTTTCTTTCAGGTATCACCCCAACGGGGATTGTGGGGATTTGGTTGGGGTGAAAAGTTATCTCTAAGGTTCATTGGACCTTTTTAGATCCTGAGCAGAGTCGGAGAGGTGGAAAACCACCTAGCTCTTCCCCTATAGACGCACCAGGTACACGATATGTTTCATGTGTCATAGTTGGGGAGGTACATACATGATCCTTCGCATGTCATTGACTGGGATGAAGTAGACATTGATGATTGGTAGATATTTGTGGAGTTCCTGGTGGAGATAGAGGAGTGACTGGAGTGGGTCCTTCATGGATGGTATATTCTCCTAGTGTGCATTCAGTGGTAGCACGAGAATTTCCATAAGATCACTAGGGAGTGTGAGGCTTAGATAAGTGCTTAGTACCCCCATTTGTTTGATTTTCCATTATTTTGTCATTTGGGGATGTAAATCCCTAAGGTGGGGAAAATATAATGTCCCATAATTTCAATGTAACTTTTTTTTAAATTATATAGGATTATTTTGAGACTAGGAACTGAGACTACATGTGATTCCAAGGCTTGGGGTCCCTTAAATGTAATTTTGATCTTAATTTATGTTCACTTAAGTGAATGTGGTAGCAGGTTTTCCTCTCTTTAGAACTGGTGCTCAGATTAAAAATATGAGGCCATCATTGGACTTGAAGCATAGAGTTTCTGTTAGGAGGGACATACCTTTGACCAGGGTGGGTTTCTGAAAAAGTTAGTTTTTTTAGTATGAAGAAGATAAATAGTAAAGTGTTTTATTATTTCTCTTTTTAGTTGAGCGTTGAATCATCAGCACTGCAACGCAGTGATGAGGCAATGCTGACCCATTAATGAGCCTCATTAATAAATCAATGTGAAAAAACTATAGCACTCAATGTGTTTCACTTCATTAGTTAATCAGGGATTTAGGGTTGACAAAAAAACCCTAAAACTCCTAAAATTTAGTTCCAGAGAAACCCCCGCCAATGATGAACACTGGTGGATCAGAGCTCTATGAAAAAAATCATGGAGAACGATATCAGATCTAAGAAATGACAAATAGTGAAGAAAGATAGAGGATCACAGGTCGACGATGACTTGGATCATCATGAACCTCCTACAATTGATCTGAATCTAGTTAGGTATTTTTTATTTCAGAATTCCTTGTTCTTCATTTTAAAACAACGAAAGCCGATAAATCCATAAACATTTTGATATGCATATCGGGTGTCCTTTTCGGAGGGTTATTTCCTTGGTATTTTTCACGGGGATTGTTGATAGCTTGATAGAACTGTGATTCAGAACCTCCCAAGTTCAAAAATTTAATGTGGAGGGAATGGGCTGACACAAACATGGAGTGATACCCTATACTATGTGCATTCTTCATGGATGAATTACTAAAATGGCAGAAAGGATGGATTGAGTCCTTCAAAGTGATGGTAAAATCCCTATGGTCTCGTAGGAACAGACGGTTCGAGAAAAAGACCACTATAGAAACTCTGGTGGCCCATAGAAGGAAACTCTAGCGAGATAGTGCCAGAAGTCGGTGTTGGACTGCAGTGGTGGTCGTAGGTGAAGGAAGTGGAATGCCTGTTATAGAACCACAACAGCATCGAGGTGCGACATCGAATGAAGATGCAGAGAGGAGTGTCCCATGTATGGGTCACTCGGGCATGCTAGTGGAACACGGTCCGTTAACTGTGTGTGTGGGGGGGGGGGGATCAGCCAGATGCACTGGACGAACGGACGCGGCATAGCCGCGCCCTGCAATGCGGGTATGGCCAACCGCAGGCCAAACCCATGACCCAACGGCCCGGGCCGAACCCAGTTCGGTTGGACTCCGGTCAGACCTAGGTCGGGTCAGTGGACCCCATTCTAGGTCGTGTCAGGTTGGTCAGATAGGGTCGGCCTGAGCTCGGACCCCACGGGCCTCCATTTCACTAAAACGCTTGTAACATAAAAACTCAGCATCCGATTGATGTATCGTTTATGGATTTGAGACCTTTGCAACGAGGCGGTACTTCCGAGATACTCTATGTGAGTTTTGGAGAAGCTTGGAATATGTATGGGTTAGATCAGACTCGTAACCAACTGGTCTCTTTTTACAAAAATAATCATATCATATAGATTGAGTGTTCATTTGACGTGACTTCTATTGCGCTGAGACCCTTACAATGAGATGATCCGTTGGGTTACTCTCTGTGGGACTTTTGGATGTTGAGGTATGGCCAATTTCTTGAGGAGAATATCCTCTAAGAACCAAGCATGCTAAGTGTGAGAATCTAGTGGCTGATTGTGATGTGAAGAATGATGAGCGACCCTTCATGGATCTGCAATAGAGAAACCCTTTGTGGATCTGCAATAGAGTGACCCTTTGTGGATCAGAAATGGAGTGACCCTTTGTGGATCATGAATGGAGAAACCATTCATGGATCAACATGAGAGTGACCTTTTTTGGATCATCAATGGAGTGACACTCTGTGGATCTGCAAGAGAGTGACACTCTGTGGATCAGCATGAGAGAGACCCATCATGGATCAAAAGAGTGTGACCCATCGTGGATTAGCTGCAGAGAGACCCATCATGGATCAGTAGCAGAGAAACCCTTTGTGGATCAGCAATAGAGTGACCCTTGGTGGATCTATAGCAGATACTCTCTACAGAATAAGATGATCTAGTTTTATGACTAATCGTCTATACTTATGTACTTATGTTATACTAGGTGTGAGATAACTTTTACTTTGTGCAATGTATTTGAGATCTTTATTTGTGTTATTTTCCTTTGTGGTATTTCGTTGTGTTATTTTCCCTTGTAGAATTATGATATTCCTTCAGGTGTCTCAGGGTCCCAATTGAGATGTTATACTCACTAGTGCACAAGATTCACCTACACATGTTGTGTCTTGTGCGGACGAACGATGCTATGATGCAGAACTTCGTGGTATGGGACTCTGTGGACCACTGTGAGGCAAGAGCAGATGATACATACTTCTACAACATCAGGATTTATTACCACTTCCCTATAGGTAGATAATTCACGCGGAATTCGTTTGTATTGTTTACTTTGTGGGTTATTGGGCATGTATTCTAGCCCCTTTACTTTTAGTTTGATCCTTTTACTCTATATGGTGGTACATTATGGATGTTTTTCTAATTTCTTTCCTTTTTGTTTTTCTTTTTGAAGTATTCCATGTTTGTGTGTGTACATGTTTAAAGAAAATGCCTTCTGTTTTTGGGATATTCCTTTCTGGTGCAAGTCACCAACACCTCTTCTGTGGAATGTGTTCATGGGGTAGTCACGACATGGGCCTCGGGGTATGGGTCGTGACATTGAAACTTTCAATGAAATTTCCATTTAAAATACAATAAGTATGTGTGGAATGAATAAATTTTAAAAGAGTATAAAAATAGGTTAAACATGTGTCTCATTCTTGAGTACCTTTTTCAAAATCATAATATTTTTCAAAATATTGTGATAAATTAAAATATTGGAAAATTCCTTGATTATATTTACCTTTCTTGATAATATGAGAATATTGAGAAAATAAGATTAGATTAAATACAAACCATGATCCACGATTCTATCTAGGTATAGTGGAGGCGTTTGATATCTCAAAAATCTATTTGCAAGTGTTTTTTGTGCTATAAAAGTTTCATAATCATCCAAAAAAGAATTTTCAATAATTATTGCAAGCATGTCCTCAAGAATATATCATAATACCATTTTAGATCCTCTTATTTACATTTGAAATCTACTCTCCTTGATCTAAAAGAGTTATAAAATAAGGATTTAACTGAAAGAATTGACATATAGACTTCCCATGTGATTATTAAAAACTCCTAATCCATAATGTTTTTCAAACCATCCTTTTATACTAATTATATGGCCCCTACCTTAAATGTTACATGATCTTGAGTTAAGTCGATAATTTTACATTAATTCACATCGATGATATTTACATGTTTAGAGCATTACAAAACTAGGCCATAACTAATACCTAATAACTCAAAATTTACAAAGATTATTATTCTACTCACTATAAAAATTTTTTTAACCAAATAAAACTTCTTATATAAAAAAAGATTAATTTTCTTTATAAAAATATTCATGAATTCATCATTTCTTTTACCATTTGTTATACCCTAGTAAAAACATTTCAAATACTTGTGATGAGAATAATAAGCTCAGTAGGGGATATAAAATAAGGAAAGAAAACATTAGTCCCTAAATACATACAACTCAATGAAATCATTCTTTTTTACTCATAAAACATAATATCTTTAACATACCTCATGAAATCATAAGATTTATGAATAACTCATAGAAATCATAAATCATAAAGGTAACTTGTGGCATATATAACATACTTACATTATAGCTTTCACAGCCACATAGAGACAAACCTTTATAGTTACATTTGGAATACCCATCACAATATATTCACTAATTTTTTAGGAGAAACCTTAATGTTTACCTCCACCACATTAACCAATGCATTGGAGAGAAATCACGAGCTCACCCAACCTCGATTTATTAGATAACCACCTCCATACATAAGTAATTTCCAATAAACATAACATAATCATAACACATGAACAAGCTTAAAGGAAAAAATCATTTCCACATTGAAGTCATAAGATAAAAGTTCAAGATATTAAAATAATAAATCCATTATAAAATTTATTTTAAATACACAAATACCTCAAAAAAGAATATCATATTTACTTTTCTTTTTAAAAAAATTACGACTTGTAGAAGAATCTAGATATCAAATAATGTTCGGAGCGGTGGAAAGGTCATTGTCACCACGTTCATTAAAAAGAAAAATTACTTTTGTCGTTTAGTAAAATGATTTGTAAAAAAATTCCCTTTTCAAACTGTTTAATGAAAATAAAATTCAAAAGGGATAAAAATACACTGTATAAAAGAAGCTCGTGTCAAAATATGCCTTAATGAATGTAGATTGAGACGATGTCCATTACAATTATTGTATCATTATATTAAGGATAAATCAATGTCATAATTATGTATGAAAAATATAAATACACCCAATGTAAGTGGATATTTTGTGTACAAAAATCTATGTTCATTCACATATATTATTGAAAAAACAAAACCAATGTCATGTATATTTGAGTTAACATTTCCTTTAGAAATATAATTTTGTTAATAAAATATATCGATTATGTGTATTCACTACAAATACAGAAAAATAAAGTATAAATACAAGATAGGATATCAAAAGTTATTTCTCACATAATCATTGCATGACATAACCATGAAGTGGATGATTAACCAAAAGAATGGAAATTGGGTTAAGAAGTTCCCTTACAAAGTCTGTATAAATGACATAAACAATTTATTAGTGGGGTGATTATGTGAAGCAACATCATATCCAAAAACAAATAAGTGTAAACTAAAATAATAATAAATTAATAGTCATTACACAAATAATCATGGAATAATATAATCAATAAAGTATGTGTAAAACCCAATGAGTGGAAATGGAGTTTAGAAATTTCCTTACCTTGAGTCCAACTCATCATGTACAATGGTTATGTTACTGAATAATAAAATTACAATAATTTATACTTTCTTGCGAAAAAAATTCATGTTTATTATTCATTTTATATCACTTATCACAAATTTATAAAAATTACATAATTATTAATGTTCATATCGGTTGTTTTACAATATTCGATACTTGATTCGAAAATGAACATGTTTTGATGCAAAATATCCATGTGGTCATAAGTCCATTATCTCAAAAATATTATTTCTTCTTTAAACTACATATATTTCTAGTAAATATGTACATAAAATATTACAAAGGATTTATAGATAAGAAATGAAATGCACCGTTCATTTAGACGATATAGCGTACATACACATGAACAAGACTTTCATTTCTTTGTCATATTAAAATAATAATAATGAAATTATATAAAATTATATTATAATACCAGTATGATATTCAATAAATTTATGTATCATAGGTTTAATAAAATAGTGCTTTATACATTCCATGTAAATCATGGGTGAGTCATATCACTTTGAAGGGGCGGTAGTTCGCACTTCCCCAAATGAACTTATCATATTTACACATTTTAGAAAGCATAAAGGTATGTTGTAAATATAATATATAGAAGAATAGACCAAATATAAATATAATATATGTTTTATAAAAATATAGTTTCATAATAATGGCCACCATGATAGATGATAGGATAAAATTGAACTATCATTGTTTTGTGAGGAAGTAGTTCACCATACACAGAAATAGTATGTTTGCATCCATTACATGGAGGTGTGTTTGAGTGTAGTTTGATTCGTTATCATAAAAACAACCTAGTATATTTAGGTTACTTGTTTTTTATGTAATCATAGAATAATAAGAACATAGGTACTGGAGAACTAAAATTATTGGAAGGAACTTGAGAGAAGTTATTACCTCTAAATCCAGTAACTTCTTTTGTTTTGAGCCAAAGGCTTTCTTGAACTCCCTTCTTCCCAAGGAAAGGATTCTTGTAAGAAAGGAGAGAAGTTGGGAGATTATTTTAAAATAATTTGGAATAGACAAGGGCGCTTGAGATGTGTGAGTAAGTGGGTAGAGGTGATTCCATTTTATATGAGGGGGAGGGGCACTTTCGGTAAGTGGAAGTCTGTGAGCAGACAAAGTTAAGTTTCCATTTTCTTAGGTAAAATTGAGACGTGGTAAAAGATTATAAAATAATTATAATAACATAATAGTATAATTATGATATATATTTCATAATTTTAATATGGTTTAGAAATATTTGTGAAATAATAAATGAATATATTAAAAAACAAAGGAGAGAGAAACAGTTAAAATGTATACCTCACAACTTGGGTTATCTCTTTTACGGAGGGGTTTATATTCTTTAAGGATGGTCTTTTTAGATTAAAAAAATGCGGATATGAGTTTTTATGAAATTCTATGATAGATTGGTCTATACTAAGTGGGTTTCTGTTTGCTGGGAATTGAGTAGAAGAGATCCACTTTTATAAGTGAAAAGGTGTGATAGTTTTCTAAATATAGAAAACTTTTCAATAATGGAAAGTCACTGTCATATAAATTTGACCCATGATTAGTAAATAATAGAGATGTGAATATATAAGGTCAGAAAAAACATCAACTAATAACTTAAAACATGTTTTTATCATTTTCCCTCTACCTCTTAGGTTATTCATTTTTTAACATTTTAGTTTTCACCACGGTAAGTAGTTTTTATAAGGTTATTTAAAATTTATGAAAAAATATCCTTATTATATAATTTCATCATAATGATTCAAAATTTGAATTAAAATTTTTTTATTATATTTTTAAAAGTGATAACAATTATTATTAAATTACAAAATATATAATATAATTAAAGAATTTGTTTAAAAAAATATAATGTCCATAAAATTCAAATAGGGGTTTATAAATTTTTTTTAAAAAAATAAAAATACCAATTAACATATAAAAATATTATTTTTTATTATATAGAAATTACATTAATTTCTATTTCATACTTATATCATAATAGTTTCATAAATTTCATGTTATTTTTGAAAATAATATTCTTCACTATTCACATAAAAATAATGCTTTTTAGAAAAATCCAAAAAAATCATGGCAATATAATTTTGAAATAATAAATCTAAAAATGGTCTCAAATTTTCCTAAATCACATACCAAAATTTTCAGATTTAATTTTTAAATGAGTATAAAATTTATAAATAAAAACATCTTTTATTATAAAATGATATTTTGAAACATTAAGAGTTCTTAATATTAATTCATTTAAATATCTAATTTAAATGATATTAATATTTTAATTAATATATAATCATATTTTAAAATATTTAAATTCATTGTTTTGGGATAAAATATACAATACCTAGGAAAATGTTTCTTTCAAAAAATTAAATATTAATTTTATACTAAATACACATTCGTAAAAAAGTATAAAAATTAATTAATGATATTTTTAAATTTAAATTTACTACTCTGTTGATATTAAAATATTTATTTTGAATTTTATATATACATAATATCTTATTTTAAAAATAATTATATTTATATTTATATATAATTAATATATTTATGTATATAATTTTTTAATTTCATATTTTTATTTAGTTGTGAGTTATATTCACTAATAATTTTAACATAAAAAAACAAGAAATAATTATACCTATTGGGTATATGAATAATGAAAAAATTATCATCACTATTATTATGAATATGATTTTTTGAAAATATATACAGACTGACTGAATAATTTTTTAATTTCAACTTTACTTCGGAAGGCATAATGTTTTAGATTTTTCAGAATGATTTCTCATATCATGCTAATATTCCTCATTTTAGGTTTTTTATCCATTGGTGATCCTCAAGGTTGTGGAATATCCTAGGGGTTTCCTATTCATGGATATTTTATTCTTTTATATCTACAATATCATATTTACTTATAAACTTTTAATGGTTTTATTTTATCCTTGGTTAGTAATAATCCATGGTGTGTAATACTTTGCATTGTGCACTTCTGTTGTATTGTTTGACTTTTAAATGAATAATGTGTTATTAGTTTAATTAATATAATATATGAATTATTTATTAATAAATTAAAATAAATTTAAATTAATAGAATAGAATTTATAATAATAAAAATAAGGTATAAAAAATATATTTCTTCTTGAAAACCAAAGGTGTAACTTCAGTAATTTATCACCTGTCTTCAAAATATTTACTTATATCAGGAATTCTATATCAAACAATAAAATGAATTATGAAAATGGAAATATCTAATGGTGAGCCTCTATAATATTATAATCTTTTGAAAGATACAACAAAAATATCTGATCATTTTCTACTTTAATGCTATTAATTAAATAGTCGATGTATGCATCAAATTCTGTATTAGGAATGGTATTCATCGATCTATAAAATAACCCAAAAAATATATGATGATGATTTGATCACTTTATGTGTATATTTTGGAATGAGAGGATAAAAAGGTATTTTAGAGTAAATTAATGGACTAATGTATAAAATTGGATGTTGAAAATGTAAAAGGAATTATTTTAGCTGTATTCATCACTCAAACATGTGTTATTCCTCATACCTTGGTCATTACTTACACCATGATTTAAATTTTCCACACTCTTGGGAATAGTAAGGAATTACTATGTGACTGTTACAATGGACATATATAAGGTGAAATATACCCTATCCAAATAAATTTTTCTTTGCCAAGAATTACAAAAAATTAGGGACCATGTGCTAAAGCTAGTTGGGAAGGATGAGATATAATTGATCAACAAGTCTCACCTAGATGGATAGTGAGATTTAAATTATCTCCACACCACATTATTTAGTATACTATATTTGTTCTCAAAAACCATGATGCGTGACACAACTAGTGTTTTCATGTCCCATGCTCTTTTCCTATGTCATGTTCATGCCTATACCCTTTACCTGAGAACAAATCCTTCCCGAATTTCACCTTTATAATAACATTTTATTTTAACCAATTTTTATGCTCCAATATTTCGTTTCATAAAATTATGAAGGGGTAATTTTTTATTTATCATGTTATCAATTTAATAATGTTCTTTAAAAATAGAGAACTTTTAGTGGAATGATTCTGTGTTGAAGCTAGGAATCTTTGTGCTAAGTGTCACAACTAACTCACCTCATACTTGACCACCTACCTAGATTACATGAACTCAAAATAATTTCCTAGTTACTAGTCCTCCTCATGAATGGAAATATTCAACACATTCTTGGACTCTATTTTTTGAACCACGCATTCCACATCTTCCTTATGAAAAATTGTTTTTTCCCACACCCCACATTTAAACACTTGTGTTTGGTGCACTTCTCAAATAACACCATATCACTATATTTATAGCACTACATGACTATAAATGATGAAAATTTTGTTTGATAGTTAATTAAACATGAAACAAATATCATAAATTACATGGGAAATATATTTTTTAAATATATTCTCTTTTCTAGATTCGGATAAATGGAACCTGAGACTAAAAGAGCCATAAATAGTATACTAATATAAAATACCCATTAAATTAGTCGGTATGAGTAAGAATAACTAAATTTTTAAAATTATATTGTTTCAAAATATATAAAATAAATTTAATGGTTATCTACTGTTTAGAAATAAAATAATAATCATTTGGGGGAAAAATACATGTTATTTGAAAAATTGTATATTCTGAAAGGCATTTTCTTTATGCTTTGTGAAATTACTCTAGAATTAATTTTTACCACTTTTAGAGAATTTATTTTAAAAAATTATAATAATTCATTAAATAATCATTCAAAAATTATTTTAAATATATTTTTTCATTACTTTTTGAAATGATTAATTTTTTGGTAAATAGAGAAAAATATTAGTTTTTTTGTTAAAAACTCCCTTTTCATTTAATTCATTTGAAAGATAAATATTGATTTCAAAATTTATTAAAAGTAAAATCAGTTCAATTTTATTATAATAAATATAATTAATATAATTTTAATAAATTTCATATTTAATATTTATATTAAATCATTTTATACTAATAAGAGCTTTTCATTGAAAACCCACTTTTCCATCGCATCGATAAGATTTATTCTAAATTAAATTCATCCAAATCTAGGAATTTAATTCACAAAAATGGATTAAATATTTTTCATCAAAATAATTTATATTATATATTAATTTTAATTTAATTTTTTTCCCAAATGAATAGTTAAAAAAATTAAAAAATAATTATCATGGTTATGGTTAAAATGGGTTAACTAGTATTAAACTAAATATATAAGAATTAATTATTCCTATAAACTTGTAAAATTTCAGTTGGATATATATATTTATACCTTATAACATATATTGTTTTATAATGATACATTTTTTATCATTTTGGCATGAAAAAAATGGTTACCACTTTTTATTTTTAACAATTACAAGTGTGTCCTCGGCCCCACTTATAAAAGGATACCCCCTCACCTATCCTATTCACACTACAAAATACATTTAGTTCTGAAAATAACAGACAAAATATCTTCCTTAAATATATCCCTATTATCTAGAATAAATTTTTTATAATAAATATAATTTTGGGAGGTTTTAGGTATAATTATAAAGAGGTTGTCCAAAGAAGAGATTAGACTCTTAACAAATCATTTTCAATTTACATGTTCATATAACTCCATAAAATATTGTCAAACTATTTAGAAATAATAACACATTTATCTCCCATATACTCATATATTATTATATTAATTTCACACTTTATATCTTTTTCCTCATCCATCAAATGGTAAATGAAAATTTTGATTGTGTTTACAATGAACTATCACCTTGCAAACCGAGGTAATTCACTTTCTATCACCGCCTCACATGAATATTTAAAATGATGGATTTAAAATATTTATATTAAATTTATAAAATTAATATAATTTTTAATTATAGTTTTACATAAACCTTATCACCTTACAACCCTTTGGAGAATAATAATGTTGCTCGTGAGTACATGTGGACTTCTACCTCCACAGAGAAATGAAAAATATATTTCATTTTAATTTGAAATAGATTATGATAGGGTTTTATTTAATTATTATTTATTATATAATTTATAAAATAATTTTTCTTTAATGGTTAAATGTTAATTATCTTTATTTATTTATTTATTTATTTAAAAAATATAAGCAATATTCTTGCGTATGTACAACCTAACATCATTATGAATTGTGTAACTCATTTTCCCTATATCTAACTTTTATGATATATTATAAATAATTATATAATGACTATATATATGATATTTATATTATATTTAAATTTTTTTAGATGATGGAACCATGATCTATGTAGAGGATAGAAATTACCAAACAAAAACAGAAATGAAATAAGAAGTAATTATCACATGAAAGAGTGATGTTAACAAAAAAATTATTAACAAAAGTGTCATAAAATACTATAAGTGAATCATATATTGTATCATATATATTAATATTTTTATTTAATAGATTTATAATTAATATATTTTTTTATATATTATGTTCAAACATTTATGAAAGAAATCAAACCTAAGGTCAGAGCTTTTATATCAATTTCTTTTGGTCTAGGCATATTGTTCCCTGATATATTTATATGGTGTTTATAATTACACATTTACTGTTAATATCATTGATTCTTCATAATTCATGGTGACTTATTTTTTATTTTCAATTATTTAATCCAATGATATTTGACTTGAAAATTACAAAGTGGAACACAATTTCATAACTCATTTTTTTATATTGGGATATATTACTTCATCAATATCATTAATATTAAAAGATTTTGTGTTTAATGAAATTATTTTATATAATATATTTTTTTATGGATTTCAATTTTTTCATGTAATTGATTCATTTATTATTTATCATTTCAACATTATGATCATTATATGGGTTTCTCATCTTACTTTTACATCCAAGAGATGTATTCCATATTCACCAATTATTTATTTTATATAGTGTATATAATATCCCTTTGAAATTTTATTCTATGAATCCATTTATATTAATGGTATTTAATGTTTGATTTATAGTTATTTATTTCATTGGTTATATGATTTAAATGTAACTAATGTGGTAAAGGTTTCTTTAACAACATCATTGTTTATCTAGAATGTTCATGATTAAGTTTAAAATGAACAATTATTGTGATGTTTATTTCAATAAACTCATTAATTTTATAATTCTAGGGTTATTTACAAATAATTCACATTTTCCTCTCATTTTACCCTCTTTAGTAACAAAATAGAAAAAAAATATTTTTTTAAAACCAAATTCACTTCCCTAGATTATTGAAAACACTTTTTCTTCCAGGTCCATGTTTTATATATTTTTTCATGAATATTTTAATAATATCTAAAGGATGTATTAAAAAAATTTCTTCCATGTTTTTCATTAAAAAATATGTTATGAATGTAATATCATTGTCATTTTCAAACAAGGAACTTCTCAACCTTTTTACAATAGTGTGAAAGAAATGTTTTTTTAACTATATGACACAGTTGAAATTGCACACCATCATGACCACTTGTTTCTTTGCAGTTCCCAGGTCATGTTTACAAGGATATTTTTAAATGAAATTTTTTTAATATTATATATATTTATGGTTTTTGAGACTAATTCTCAAAGTTAAAAGGATATTTCCTTCAGTAATATTTTTAGTGGAATTTTTATAGTATTTATTTTCATCAACAAAAATATCCCTTAGATTACTTATTCTCCAATTTGAAAATGTTTTAATGATACCATTAAAACTATTTAATTAAATGGTTTATGATCAATTTGATTGGGGTTGTACTTTTTTGATACAATACACCGTATTACTTTTAATTGTTTATGATTATGTTAATTGATTTGGGAAACTATAATCATTTTGTATGATATATTTCCAATATGACTGTTTATGTTGATTATTTTTCAAAACATTCATATAAGAATACATTAGACTTTTGAAGTGCTGGGTGGGACCCACTATATCCCCTTTATTCATCGGTAGGTCTCATGATACAAACTAGATTGAGTATTTGGATGAGGCCTTAACAATATTTGTATGATTTATTTGAACAATTCCATGATGGTATGGTTATGATGTCCTTCATTATGACATACCTTTTTTGATATAATTTACTTATGTCCATGTGATTATTCGATTAGATATAACATCCATGGATAAGTTCCATGTTCAAGTGATTATACATATAGAATTATTTGATCATAATTTCTTCCTACTATATTATTCTTAATGTCCATAGTTTTGATGAATGTCATGTTATCTATTTATTTACCATTACATATTGATTATAACTTGTTTATAAATGATACATTTTGTTGTAATAATTCCATTATTGAGTATTAGATCTCAAAAATTTCTTCTGTTTCCTTTCCCCATGATATCAGGATGCATATTCTAATTAATTTTAAGGGATGTGCTATAAGGGATATAATAGTTCTCAAAGAATATTCTATTGTATATTTTATGTGTATAAATGTAATAGGATCTTCAAGAATGTATCTATTTTTCCAATAATTATAAACTATTTAGTCTTTTAGGAAGTGATTTCTTGTATATAACACTAATCTAATAAGGAAACAACTGAATCTAGTCTACTAGGGTTGAGGTCTATACAATATTAGAGTATATAAGGTGTTTATGAGTGATTAATCACTTTTCATGGATTCACTGCCTCCTTATTCCTACAAAAGTCCCCATTTCACATATTTGATGAATATATATTCAGATTTCTAGAGGGTGATTCTTGAATTATACACAGGAAGGACACATTTACTCGAATATTTTACACTCTAAGTCGAAAAATATGTAATATAATTGTAATTTGGGATATTTTTGTCATATGATGGTTTTTGAAATCAAAACACTCATAAAAAACTACCACAAGATTCTTTATGGTTAGGGGAAAATACCAACAAAGAAGAGGCATACTTGAGTGCTATTCTTGAAGGACACCTATATGATAATTTTAGAGAACAAATTTATATAGGCTAATATGAAGTGGCCTAAAAGAGTTCTAGTTTTTTCAAGCCACCTAAAAGAGTCTACTTTGGTACCACCTCAACCAAGGCATCAAAAAATATTCATCTTGGGTGATGGTTTTCCCAAGAAATCATGAATAAGGATATTATTGAACCACTTCTTCTAGGAAACTAGAAGAGGAGAACTACGGTGCCACTATCCTCAAAAAAATCATACTAGGGTTCCAGTTAATTTTGTCCTCCTACCTTAGATAATGATCAGTTCTCAATACTTATCCAACTATGAAATATACCAGGGAACTTCATTCACTTAAGTCCTTTATTTAAACTAATATGATAACCCAAAAGACCTTACCAACACCCAATAGTCCAGAACCATCCATTACAGAACCTTTCTTACCAAAACCATCTACACTACCTCCAAAAATACATAACCATTTTATGAATTCCAAAATAAAAACTTGCAATCATTTATATCATGGGTAATGCGAATAATATATCCTACAACAACTCTTCCACTTGTTTTCTCCCCAATAAATATGATCATTTGTGAAAATAAAGTAATGTACTCTAGTAATAATGAGGATTCAGTAACTAGGGATAATATAATATTTCTGTATAGATCAAACCACATGGTGACCCTATTTTCACTATTTTAACATGGTGGTATGTCCACCACGTTCATGGTAGATCTTTTAGTCATCCTCTATGTAATAAATAATGAGATAAAAAGTATGGATGGGGTAATCCCTATATGTATCATGTCTTTTTCTAGTCTAATTATACATATCCTCCACAGAAACCATTTCTAGATTCCTTTCACATGAAATTATAGTCAACATGACTTTAAACTATAAAGAACATGTCATAGTGTTACAAACATGTCATAAATGACACAATGGCTCTTATTGCAGCACAAAAAAGAAAAAAAAATTTGTCCTAGGCAGATGAACATAAATGGTACATCATTAGTCCCTAATACAAATCCTTAAAACAAACTTCATTGTCCATGGTTTTATTACCATAATTAGAACCACAATGGTACTCGAAACCATATGTTGAATTGCATGCTGTGTCTTGTTAAAATTAACTGAAATGTGGATGTTTTGACTCCATTCAAATTCATAGATAAGTATTAATTTCCATGGGTAGACTCTGAAACACAATACTCCAACCATCTCCTTAAATAGTTATAAATTCAAAAAAAGCTCATGAAATTAAATCATATTATAACCTACTAAATAGGGGTTGATGGAGAAACTCTGATTCAGAAGGATAGTCCAAATGATTCATAGTTTCATAAAATCACATTAACGAAAAAAATAACCTATATTGTTATAAATAAAAATTTAATTAATTTAAATTAAATATATAAGGGATTCGTGGACAATTAAATAACATCCTTTGGTATAATCCAACATCACATCATCTGTCACTCAATGTTAAATTCAATTTCATATTAGTTCAAAAAAACGAACACTAATATTATGAAAGTAGATCTAACAAATATAAAAACACATGAATGAATATATCGAGTAATATTTATGTTTTTTTAACGTAGTTATATTTTAGGAATATATTTTTCCAAACAAAATTAATTACTTTGATAGTTTGTGTTACATGCGACACTGAGTTTAAATGAACCCACAAATACTATTTAAATATTATTATTTAAGTTGAGATTTATAACCTAACCACTAAAATTGAGGGTATGAATAAAAAAAATATATTATTGAAATTATATAGTTCAAAAATTTATAAAATAAATTCAATGGTTATAAGTTGATTTCATATGGAAAAAAATATTTGAAATTAAAAGCAATTTTTTTAAAAAAATATAGTTGTATGCATGCATTGTGTCTTTATCACAATAAATTAAAATAATAAAAATTGGTTAATTATATTAATTAAATTTTTATAATATTTATTCAATAAAATATTTTAGCACTAATATAATTTTTTTTCTTTCTAATAATGGGATAATAATCAATCCGGTTTTATTATTGAAAACTATATTTTTTCAAAAAAGTGTGTTTAACCTATTTTGTGAACATAGTTTAAAATTTATTATTGAAAATTGTAGATAATATTTTTTTAATATTTAACTTCATTTTTGGATTGAAAATGTAAAAAATATATTATTTTTATTTTCATAATTTTTTCCAATTTTTTTTCAATTAATAGTTAAAATAATGATTTCTATTAAAAATTGTCATTTCATTTAAGGCATTCTAAATGTTCCATTTTTATAAAATAATTTTCAAAAAGAATGTTATTTTAATTTATATTATTATTTATCCAATTTAATACATTTTAATTACTTTAATATTTAATTTTAATATTATAACATTTTTATACAATTAAAAACTTTTGGTTTGGAAATCCATTTATTTTCCATGCCATTGAGTTAATTTTTAAATTAAATTATGCTACTTCATTGAATAGAATTTTTAAACATGGATTATAAGTTTTTAATTATAATTATTAATATTATATTTTAATTCCAACATATTTTTCCATAATGAATCGTAAAAACATTTAAAATTAATTACTATGGGGGAGGGTAGAACGAGTATATGGGGGGATAAAGTAAAAAAGAAAAGGGTTAAAATGGCCCAGAAATAGATTAAATTACTATATATTCAATATTTAGACCTTATATAATCTAAGTATTAATAATTATAAAAACTATTTCCTTTTGGAATGTGTAAAATATTAGTATATCTTTCTCTATTAAAAAATTCCATGTAAGTCCCCTCCCCACCTATAAAAAGGGAACCCCCTATATTATCCTATTGCCACTCAGAAATACTTTTGATTCAGATAATACAAATGAAAATATCATCCTTAAATACCTACACACATCCTAGATGAATTATGTTTTTAGTAAACACTCTTAATAAAGCTTTAGGTGTAAAGCTAAAGTGGTTCTCTAAAGAAGAGTTATATTCCTAAACCATTCAATTTTTTTCATTTATTCTTCCAACTAAATAAAATATTATGAAACTATTATGATGTAACAAATTATTATATTACATATTCTAATATTATATATATATTTTATATTCATACCCTATATACATCATATCTTCCATCAAATGGGAAACAAAACTGTCAATCATGTGTGTGACGGACAACCGCCTCACGAATCGATTTAACTTGTTTTCCATCAACACATATCAAGGATAAGTATATTGATGGATTTAAAATTTTTATATGATATTTATGAAGTAATTATAATATTTTTATATATAATATCAATTATACCTTCTTAACTTTGAATCCATTGGAAAATGAAAAATCACACATGCGTTCAGGTGTACCACATCCACAAAGCGATGTGAGACCTTTTTAATTTGATTTTCACATGGATAGTAATAATGGTATATGTAATGAATATATATTTTATATATGATATAGAATTTATTCATGAAATTTTAATTATTTGTTACTTTATTTCATTCCCTCCATCAATAAAATTGAAACTGCATTCAAGCGTATGTATAGCCAATCATCTCTATGAACTGTGTGATTCAACTTTTCTTATATTATTTCTTTAAAGAATATGAATATGTGTATAAGTAATATTTATGGTATTTATATTATTATTAACATTCTTTATATGATTTTATTTTAATCAAAACACAAGGTCCAAAATTACATATGTGAGACAAAAATGAAAAATAAACCAAGTATTACACGAAACAAAAATTTCAACAAAGATTTGTTTATAAAAGGGTGATAAAGGGTTATGCATAAATAATATTTTGAATTATATATGTGATTATAGTTATGGAATATATTTATAATAAACCTATATTTATTATACATGAATTTCTAATTTATATTAATAAATTTGAGACTTGAGGTAAGGGATTTAAAGTCTCTCTACTATTTCTAGTAGATATATGCAATACTCAACAATATTTATATGTCTCATGTATATAATAAACAATTTACTTGGTATATCATGAATTTAATTACTTTCAGGGTATTTAATTTTTCATTTTATATTATTGTTTAATGGTTCTTATGATTCAATATCATTATAATTTGTAAGTGATTCTCTCTCACATCTAATTTTCAAGGACACGTGCCATATTCACCATGTGTTTATTTTGTGAGGTGTATATACTACACATATATTTTTTTTATGAATATTATGTTAAATAGTTTTGATACACATATTCATAAAATATTATTAATTTTACGAGGCATTCAATTGAGAAGTTACCAATGTGGTAATGGTATTATGATACAATATTATTCATAATCATGATTGTTTTTTATTTTGAATATGATGATGAAATTTTATGATGAAGCTCTCAAGAATCTAATGAATATTAGTATCCACCTGTTATTTCTGCAAAATAATTTTTTGTCTATTAATTTTTATCTCTATAATTAATTAAGTAATAAAAATATTTATGGAAAAGATAACATATTTCTCTCTTCAGTCAAAAATACCTTTTTATTCCAAATCCATATTTTATAAAAATGATTTACTAAATTATTTTACTATCCTCATACGATTATTAAAACTTCTTTTTAAACATTTTTAAATTTTTATAATTTGTTTGAAACTAATATTCTTATCATTTTCTAATTGAGGTAATTTTGATAATTTATTGAGACTATGAAAGGATTTGTTTTACCACACACATCTTAAAAAAAATATCCACCATCATAACCACTCAATTATTTTAATATTACTTTACAATATTTACATTTTATTTATAAAGAAAATTTTTCAATTTTATTTGTATTTTTTTTTAATTTTAAATAAATAATATCAAATATAAAATGAAATTTTCTTTATGAAATGTTCTAAGTAATACTTAAAAATAACTTTCAATATAAGATGACATCCTTCAGTGTTACTTAAGGTTTATTATGATTTTATGCAATCATACCATCCTTATTATATTTATTGATGATTCATTTTAATTATAATTATATATTTATGATACTCATTCCCTTTCCATAGGTTATGCTATGATGAAAATATAAAATCTTAATGAACCCTCTCTATTTGGAATGGGGTATTCTATGATGAAATGATGAAATTTTTATGAAACCTATTACTTATCGATGGGTTATTCCATGATGAAATGTTTATGAAACTGATTTATTCTCATAGGTTCTGATATAATGAATTTTTATGAACATTTTTATACATATGTATAATTTTCATTATTTGATGTTTTGGAAATATATCTTTGTCCAGTAAATTCAGTAAAAATTTATATCTCATGAGATAAACAAGAAAATAATAGGAAATGAACCTAGTTTCATAAAAGAATTTTCCAACTATGATAGTCATGGTGGAGAAACAAAACTACAATAATAATTTTTGTGTGAACCAATTCCACTATGATGGTTTTGGAAATTGGCCAGGACTAATAAGGAAATGATTTTCTACACATATATTAATTCCTAAAATAGATTTTATATTCTAATGTTTTGTAATCATGGTTAATGTTCTTTGATTCCTTTTTTAGTCATGTCTTATGAACATCCAATATTTATTTCATGACTCAGTATTATGATCATTGATATATAGGGTATGGTTTTCAAATGTGAAGATCATATTCTTATATACATTTTCTCTTATTATTGTTTTGTGATCATTGATATCTTCTTTATTTACCCTTACTAATAATATAAGATTATCATTTATTATATTTCCTTTCTCCACGTTATGAAGAAATATTTTATTTATCATATATCAAATATGGGTAATAGTTATGAAGAACATAGTGGGAGTTCATCTAGTTCATATGTGAACTAGTTTTTCATGTATCAATATTTCAAAAGGCACTAAACCATTATAATTATAAGTAATGGTTTCTAAGGTGAAATTAATATTCATATATTATAATTTAATATGTTTTTATGAAATAATTGGGTCACAAGAGTTAGCATAAAATTGAGTATTAGTGTTTTTTGTCAGATTTATTATAAAAAGGGTAATTTCAGATGTTGTATTTGTTGGAATAAATTAAAATATGTTTTATATATAAAGGTAATGATTACCTAAATGTCTCTAATAATATGTGATAGGGATGTAAATATATTTGGTACGTAAGTGATGTTTTACAATTTTTCAGGAAAAGGATCTGTGGATGTTTTATAAATTATTTTAGAAAATCATGTTTATTGTTTCTTGAAGTGGAAGTGGACTAGATAATGAATTGAAGATATTTTGGACGTTTGTACAAATATAATTCTATAAGAGAAGCAGAAGATGGTCTAGAAGATGGTCCAAAAGTGTAGATGATGACTGTTTAAAAATTTATACAAAAATATTAGTGTAGATTAATTATAATATAGAGGTTTAGGATGTGATGATTTTAGGGAATGTCAAACGTCCTATATGTAAGTTTAATCATAGATAATTTGTATGAGTAATTAAAAATTTATAGTTGATAAGAAAAATATAAAGGAAAATAGCCAACATTTATATGAAATACTTTCTTAAAGAATGTCAAACCATGAAAAATTAGGACGCAATTCCTAATACATAAAAGTCACTAGTCTTAAATGTAAAAAATTTTAAATGGAAGAAATAGAAAAATGAACAAAAAACTTGATCTAAATAATACCTATGGGTTATAAGTTCAATATATCAAAGTAATGATACCCATATTTAAAACTAACAGAGATATTATATGGAAATATGAAAATATAAATAACTACATAGAGATACATGAGGCCACTCACGAAGATACATATTATTTTTATAGATAATATGTATGAGCTATATGTCACTAAGCATACTATAAAAGTAAAAAATCTATAGAGAATATACATAGTCATATATAAGAAGAAAGTTTCAAGATTAGATAATACATAAGAGTCTTTATAAATCATAAAATATGATTCATAATATAAATACCCACAGTTTACAATATATAGTATATCATAAGGTATAATGGAAATGAAAAACATCCCTGAATTTATTCATGTCATTAGAATATTATCTATATTTTGAAGAGTCGTAGAAATTTTTTCAATGGTATTTCTATTTATAAGAATCCATGTTTTTAGAATATATGGCCATATTGGAACATGTGTGACATTCCTGAAGAGTTATTGATCATGAAATGGTACTCAATGGAGTTAAATATGTTATATTTTGTGGATTTCATAGATCAATTTATTTAATTATAATCATGAAAATAAGAATAAAATGTGTCTACTGACTGAATAATGATTCCATATAAAAATATAAAATAAATCTCATGTGATTATTGAATGGTTAAAAGAAGAAAAAATGATGTGAATTTTTTAGAGTTGACATGGCTATATTTAATGAAATTATAGAATGATTATTTTGAATGTTCAGGATAAAAAATGGGATAGATATCTTTGATAAATAGAATATTTTCTATTTGGATAATCCTATATCTTGCATGGATAATATTATATCATTGTTTTGGGAAACATGGATAATTTCTTTGGGAATATTGATTATGATGTTCTATAAGGCTAATGTAATAGGGATATATATCTATATAAATAATAAAGTTTACTATTATGGAGACCAAAAGGATGAAAATTTAGAGAAAAATTATTATATCTAATACTATAGAACAGAATTCTAGAAATAAAAGAGTAATAGAATTAACTAATAAATTTAATATCTATATAGATATTTCCAATGAAGAAGGGTGAGTTTTCCTGAAGACTTGTTCAAAGGAAAAGCTTCATTCATCATAATGCTCTCTATCAGCCTATAAATTATAAATACATAGAGATAATGGAGAAGAAATATATATGTGGATCATTAAAAATAGTGATAATACTATTTAATCATTTCATGGATTCATATTTATTTTCTAGGGTAGAAAAGTTAGAAAAAGAGGAGTGAAGGGAGTTAACCATGGGAGGAAATGGACCATCCATAAATTGTGGAAAGGGAGTAAACATAGGATTGATGTTCCGTATCCAAAAACCACAACCCAATAGTGAATTTAATTTATTCTAATACATTTAATATTTATTTTTTTAATATTTCAAATATTAGAATAGTATAGTTGAACGAAGTAAAAAAACATTATTCTTGGGTAGATTCATTATTTATCTTTTGAAATACAAACCATGGTGTGGGTGGGTTAAAAAATTGTTGTTTATCTCTAGTTAAGGTAAAGATATTTTAACTATACAATAATTAATAATTCAATGAAGAACTTAAGTCATACCCAACTGAAAATAATGTCATGATCAGTTAAGGTTATTACTGTCGAAGTATTATGTGGCTTATAATGGAATGGGTTTCAAACACGGATTCAGCTAAGCTATAGAGTATCTCTAACTAATGATATATGTAGGCTTGAAAAGTGGTATCATATCAAAATATTATCTTATGACATTGTATTTTTTTCAAATTGATCTTATATATAATCAGAGTTAAGTCTCAAGAGATGGAAATGTGAAATAATATGAAGAGTTAGTATAATTGAAAATGAATTTTATGTAATAGGAATTTTCCCAATGATTCTTACATTTTGGTAAAATAGTTTGATATATCTTTAAAATAAGGCCTAAAGGAATCTGCATCTTCCCGTATTAACATTTTTGAATATTATCATAGAATTTTCTGATTATTTGGAATTCCCAAGCAATTTTTGATATATTGATAATAGGTATATATCCAAAAAAATTAAATGATGTAAATAGTCCAATTATCATATGAGCCATATCATAGGCTGAAAATGTAAAAATATAGTTTAGGGAGAATAATAAATTTATAGAGATCTATTTCAGTGTCATTAATATTAAGGATGAAGAATTGAATATTTTGAAAAAAAAAACAATGACTGAAGATGGTATTAATCTAGGGAAATGAATCATCCTCTAGGTGAAGAAATTTGATGAAATGAATTTAATATTTTAAAATCCTAAAACTTGTTAAAAGGAGAAAGGATATGAAAAACTAAAAATTCAAAACATTTAGGAAACTATTGAGAAATATGTCTCTCTAATTGAATTTTTTTATTAGAATCAATGGATGATGTAAGTGGAGGTGTTATGGAATGATTATTTTATGAAAATAGGTGTAGAAAAGGTCGAATAATGTTTACTCATAGAACACTCATAAATATAGAAAAACAAATTCACATGAAAAAAGAACATAAAAAATAAGTATCCCTCTAAAAATGAAACATTAATAGTGGATGAAATTTTAATGGAATCTAGATAAATTTTAAAGTATATGACTTCTAATTTGATAGAAAATGAAAATGTTGTCAAAAATCATGATGATAGGTTGGAAAAATCTATAAAAAAGAATAATATAGCTCTTATTGTATAATCAAATAGGTGAGTCCAAAAATATAGAAACATCATGCTAGTTATTAAGTGAATGATTAAAGAAACATCTTTAGGTAAGGGGCTCTCAAAAGTATCAATAATGTGATAATATTTCAAAATTATATGATATACCTGTAGTGTGTGGAACTAAAATTTCATATTCAAATCCCCCATTACTATGGAAAATTGGGAAAACATTACTGAATAAAAATGTGTTTTTTAAGAAAATAAGTTAATTGATTTTGAGTAGAACAGTTTTAGAGATCAATAAATGGTTCACCAACCATGTATGAAGGTTTCCTCTGAGTGTCCATATTAAAAATAATGAACTTAATTTTATGAAAAAGAAATAAGATTCTCCTTTTGTAAGAAATATGGATAAGAATGTAATTAATGATCCACCAAGGATGAAGAGGAAAAATATATATCTCATGTATATCAATGAGGATATACAGGAATCATTCTTATGTGATATAATAAATACCACTATATTGAATCAGATGAAGTCTGGTGGTAGCGCCCTACTATAGTAGTGGAAGTATAATGATTGATCTAGTAGGGATTAGTATCAAAAAAGAAAATTTTCCTCCCAAAATTAATGTATAATCCAAATAAAAAGTTACAAATAATTTTTCTCAGAGTCAATTCACTCAATGGACAACCAAAATGATGGAATATATGTACATGGGAAGAAAATAGCTGGTTTAACATGAAAACCCACATTCCCCTACAAGAGTAAATTGGAAGTTCCCATATATCCATATAATTAAATACTATATTTTTTGTTGAATTAATATAGGTTTTGGTGGAGTATAAACAATGTAATGTTACTATTGAAAAATTGTAGAATATTTGAGACTTTGTTAAAAGTTTTAATTAATTGTGCAGCAGTGCAAGTGATATTTTTTGAATATGGAATTTCAATTACATGATCACAACAAGAATCGTAAAAATATTTACAAGTGTTATTCACGTTTTCTATAAATGTCTCATTGAATAATAAGTTCCAAGAGAACATATTGACATCAGATCTCTGAGATGGAAGAGGGACTCATTGATTAATATTCAATAACAAAAGTAGTTTACATGATTTATAAATACATGTTTAACATGTTCTATGATCTAATTCAATTATAGATATAAAATTTTTACATAGATATATAGTTATCATGTGGGGAATTACTTCCATATTTTTTTGACGATAAGTTATTTTGGAAGGTTTTGATATGATTATCTAAAAGGTGATATCCCAGTAAACTAAGTAAAAAACCTGTGGTAAGAATAAAGAAGACTATTATAAAAATAATTATTATATTGGTGTCCATATATGACTTATAATGGATAAATATGGTATATATCATTCAATTTATGATTCATGGTTTAAAAAAAGTTTTTTAAATGTTTTCTTAAGATCATAGGAAGAGTTACTTGGTATACAGTAAAATTTTATTCTGTGTTTAACGTAAGGATGTGTGTGAGTTAAATGGATAACAATGATGTTATTTTTTTTAATCATTAATATCCTATAATAGTTTCTAAATCTTTAGGAATATAGTTTTTGGTCATGTATAATTTCTGTCTGTTATTATCACTTAAAAAAAGAATTTTAATAATGAAGTGACAAATGTAGTAGTTTATGGAGAATGAAGTTCGAATCTATAATTACAATACAAAAAGTGAATATTGAGCTATAAGTTACATGATTCTTGATATAAATTATAATAAGAGTAACATATTATCTATAATTTTACATTTTTATTATTTTTATTATGTTTAATAATACATATTAATAATTTATCTTTTTCATCAATGATAAAAAATCAATTCCATGAAAATAGAGGAATTAAAGATGATAGGTGAAATTAAATTTTATAAGTGAAGTTGTATAAGCAACCAAACAAGTAGAATAAAGTTTTTCCCCATGAATAATAAATATGTTTCTGTTAATTGGTCCTTTAATTAATATTTATGAAGAATATAGGTTGAGTATGATAATATGTGTTATTTAAAATGATCCTCAATGTAATGTTTTTACAATGATAATTCATGTGATAAATTCTGGTGCTAGATGTAATATTTATTTAATGTCAAATCTGGGAGAAGACTGCATCATAAATATGATGCTTTCTGAAGTATAAACACCATGTATATGAAGAGTCAACACTATTTGGGAGAACAAAACAATATAGAGATTATGAGGGGTTATATGATAAATGATTTGTTTCATGGTATTTTGTCTTTGTTGGTTTTATTATACTGATTCGAATGTATCCCAAAGTAAATATTGTTTGGTTTCAATTTGAGACAAGTTTTTATGTTGGGTATATTGTAAATAATTGGTGATTGTTGATATTTGAGTTCTGGAACCAATGTAAAGAAGTTTATTAATTAAATTGAAGATGTTCTAGAAGTGTTCCAAAAAAGGAGTTGAGGAAATAATTTTTTTGGAAGTAAATGAGAATATAGTTTGGAAGATTTTCAAAAGATGACATAAATATATTTTAGAAATGATTTTGGAGAAGGAGGTTCTATTATTTCAAAAGTGGAAGTGTACTATAAGTACATGTGAAGAAGTTAATGAAGTTATTTCTGAATTCACTCCAAAAAAGGATATAAATAAGGTCTAAAATATAGTCCATAACATGATATAAATATGGTTTTAATGTTATCTAAAAATTAATTATGAGATGAATTATAGTTTAGGGGTATTGAATTTGAAGATTATGGGGAATTGGCAATGTCTTCATAAGTAAGACTTATCATGGACGATAGGTAAAATTCTTCTAAAATTTGTAGTTCACAAGAAAATCAAAAAGGTAAATGTCACACTTTATATAAAAGATTAGTTTTAATAGATGGTTAAAACATGAAAAAGGAAATACACACCTTATTGTATGTAAAAGTAACTAGGATGTAATGTGAAAATGCTACAAAGGAAAAACTCTCAATATGATATGTACTAGTATATATTGTATATATTTATGGGTAATGAGTTAAACATATAAAGCTTACCCATCCCATCCCAAAAAAAATCAATTCTATTATTGAAAAATATGATAACGAAACAAATAATAGTTATCTACAAAGGTTAGTTGGTAAATTATGTAAAAGAATCCAGAAAATATGTATGAGTTCTTTATCACTAAGTAGTCAAAGTCCCAAAATTAGAATTTTTTTAAAAATATTAATTATGAAATATAAAAGTAAATTTTATAGAGAAGTTGACACATATGGTTTTTTATCAATCATAAAACATGATTGATAATACATAAAATAATGATTTATGATATATAGTTTATCATATGGTATTATTGACAGAGTAACCTACCTTTAATTTGTTAATTCTAACAGAATTATGGAAATTCCATTAATATTGGGACCCCCACTTTTCATAAGTCGATATTAAATTTTTATAGATTAATATTCATTATATAACATAAAGATCCGCACCAGAATAATTTCGTTCTAATATCATTTAAAAAACTGATTCATGAAAAATTGGTCAATAGGTGTGCTATACCATCTCCCACTATGTTCATTAAAACTATAACCCTTCTTATACATATCATTCGTAATACATTTCTTTATAACTTTCGGAAAAGAAACATAAGAAAAGGTGACCTTAGGTTCTCAATACAGAAAAAAATGGAGATATCAACATTGCATAAGCATAAGAGTATGAGGACATGAGAAAAATAATATATAACTGTACACTACATATCATAGATCATAAACTAGAGTCATATTATAAATTTCTATAGGTCATAACACATGGATCATAAAGGAATCAAAAAACATGATCGATGATGTCAGTACAATAGTATATGAAATTGTTTTTTGGAATATATATGATAATATAAAATTATTTCCATAGTAGTCAAGAAATAATTAATAAGATTATCATAGTGGATTGGGTTCACTCCCCGAACAATTATAGTACTCAAGGTTTACTCCCAAGAATATCATAGTGGGGATTGAATTCACTCCCCAAACAATCTTTTCACTCATGGATCACTCATAATACTATCATTGTGGATTGGGTTCACTCCCCAAACCATCATAGTAGTCAATCATAACTCTCATTACTATCATAGAGTATTGGTTTCACTGCCCAAAACATCATAGTTGTCATAGTTCACTACCAAGACTATCATAGTGGACATATTTCCCTTTTGAACTAGTCTCACTCCAAATATAGACATGTTTATCTCATGGGATCTCAATATTTACTGAATTTAATGGAGGGATTTATAGGTATCAACCTTTAAAAAATATATAAATTTATATGTCACAATATCATAAAATAATAATAATATTAGAACCCATGAAAAGAAATGGGTTTCATAAAAATTTCAACATAACATAACCTATGGAAAATGAATATATTGAATAAAAATTTCATCATCATAACATTACTAACTGAAAATGAATGGTTTTCATAAAAATCATTTTCTCATCAACAAAAAACCAATAAAAAATGAATGTTAATGGTATTCATTGATCATATCCCCAATAAAGAATATGTAACATCAATGGATGTCATCTTATATGGAAAATTATTTTGAAAGATCACATGGAATATTTATTTATGAAAATAAACTTTGAACTTTGTAAATAACATTTTAAAAATAAAAAATCAAAAAAATGAAAATTATTTTCATTGAGTTTTATTAAATATATAATGAAATACCTAAAACATTAAGCTATCTTGACAACTGGAAAAATCGATCTTGCCATACAAGGTAAAACATAGATTCTTTCCACATTTTCTGTGAAAGACAAAAGAGTATTATTTGAAAAATAACGTATATAACTTTAAATTTATTTCTAAAAACTTAATAAAGTGTAAGTATTTCAGTAAAAAATCAAATAGTGACATTAAAAAATTCTGGAATAAATTTTTATAAAACATGGATATGAAAAAAATGGTTTTTCAACCGAAGAGACAAATTAAGTTGTAGTTATTTAAAATAATTCAGAATATTGAGTATATTAATATAGGATAATGAAAATAATATAAAAAATTAATATTTATGACACCAAAAAAGGAGAATAAAAATACATGACCTTATTTAAAGATCATAATATTTCTTCATCAGAAGCATAATCATAAAAATCCTGATAAACATTGAGATTGTAACATAAAGCATTCACCAATATGGTATCATTTGAATCATTATCCATGTGAAATAAAGAAAATTATATAGATATTTATATACCATAAATTCATGAGATGTATAATTCTATGAATTATTGGGTAGTATATATATCCCACAAAAGAAACAACTTTTGTATAAGGTATGTGTCAAATGGAAATATAATTGAGACAAAAATCCACTTACATTATGTCTAGAATTTCATTACACACGTCAAACACACATGTATAATAAATATAATTTTATTTTAAATATATTTAAAAACCTTACACATATTTATCATACCATATATGATTCACTTATGAAATTTGATTAGACATTTATTGATAATTCCTTGTGAAATCATGTTTTGTGTAACAACTATTTTGTTCTTCTTGCATGTTTTTGTTTTGTGTTCTCAATCATTTTAAATTTATTATTGTTCCATAATCTCTATAATGATAAATTTGAAATGTATTTCATATATATTCAATATATAATTATTTATTTTAATACATTAAATATTGCGATAGAAAAAGAATTACACCATTCAGGGAGACGAAAAGCTGTATGTATATATGAACACAATTTCAATTTTCTCAATATATTAAATGAGAGAAAGTAAAATAATATTTTACATTTATAGAAACATTTTTATTTCATATATATATATATACCAAATTTTAATTTAAACTATCCTTATTACCTTTAATGTAAATCTTGTCTGAAAGAAAGTCACATCGGTTCGTGAGATTGTATTCTTCCATACACATGACTGAAGTTATCATAGACACATGGAATGAAAAATATAATTTTATAACCGATATAATAATTCAAGAAGTATAATAATTTCATAAATTTAATAAAAATATGATAATAATTAATTATATTCATCTGTGAGAGGTGGGGATGGAAAATGAATTACATCAGTTTGTGAGGAAGTAGTCCACCGTACACATCATTAACGATTTTGTTTCAAATTTAATAGAATATGAAACATATAAAGGTCATGATATTAAAATTATATATTATAAGTGTATTTAAATATTTATAATTATATATAATTGACGCACACCTGTCGTGGGGCGTGGAAAAACAATATTTTATTTACCTATGTATAGTATAGCAGTTGATCCTAGGTAGTCTCCCGAAGAGGAGTGCACACAAAACAAGGTTGTCACTTTTTTTTGGTTTTCTTAAAAGGATTGGTTTTAACAAATGATAAAGAGGGTGATCGGATTGGGTTCGTCTAGACCTAGTGTTGTGTTGTCATGGTTTCCAAATTTTATCTCTTCTTCTTTCTTAAACTGGTAAGAGAGAGATTCATCTACCGAGTCCTCTATCTCCCTTAGTCAGATAAATGTGATGAGATTTTTCCTTTCTAAAACCATAGATTGGTCTATCCTCCTTCCAATGTGCTTAGGGTTGTAGAAGGTCTCTTGATTAATTAGAGAAATCCCAGACTTGGAATTGTTGTTCCCTAATAAACCATGATTTCAATATACAATCCTACACACGTGCTTGACAACCGCCGAGAAATCACAACCCCAACCCTAATCTTGTTCCACCGTATAGAAATTGGAATTGGGTGGAGGGAGATATGGTCATCGACCAAAGAAATTTATAATTTAATAATCAAAAACTTAACACTACCTCATTCAGAATTTAATACTGAATTAAAAATTGAAACCATAATAAGAAAAAAGAAGAAATTTTATTCATATCAAGCACAAAAACTCAAACACAACACATAGATCCAGCCTCCCCTCTTTCCGATCACTCAAATGAAACTACCCCTCCATGGATGGGGTAAGAGATATAATACGGGAGACGAGTGACATTTTAAAGTAATGAAAAATAAAATAAATAAAATGGAAAGTTGAGAAGTTCTTCTCCTTGGTGTCCCAGAAGGAATGGGATGGAGAATGAGATGTTTTGAGAAGGAGGATCTCTCCTCCTTTTATAGCTAGATTTCTGTCCTCCGAATGTTACCGCGTTTTTGACCCAATAAATGACCTCTTCACGCATTGATCCCTTCTTAAATGTTGTTCATAATTGTCTTTTCCGTGTCCCCTAAAATTATCATCGGCTTTGGACAGGTATTCGGAGAGTTATGGCCCTTTTACTATGATAATTTATTCAATCCTGTCAGACTCTCTAAAACGCCAACCCCCAGATTAGGAAGCTTTAATGGACCCTCAAACGGCCGAATCCTGTGGAATTCCCTTCATAAAAGATGTTCTAACATACCTGGAGTGTCTACACACCGAATATCACGACATTTGGACCCACCATGAATGCGTTATGGATCCCACACCAAAACAAGGCAGAACTGAAAACAGTTTTCTTTCTCCCACTTGTGAGCCTTTTTTGAGCTTCCATATGGTCGATTCAACTTTTTTTCCAAAAATATTAAACGAAGCCCTGGATGTGTATAATCTGGAAAAGAAAGAATTTTTCAATTTTAAGTAGGGTAGATAATGTTATGGCCAAAATACAGAACTAATTTAAAACTGTTAAAAATCCAAAATGGCCAATTTTTACTATTCAGCTAAAAATAACACCAAAATCATAAAAATGAAATAATTCATCTTAGAGGAACACTTTTGTGAGTTTAAGACAATGATATTCAATATAAATTAATTGAAAATATTTTCTCTATCAATTCCCCCACACTTAAACTATGCTTCTCCTCAAGTATAAAATCTCAACCTGGAATTCAAAGGGGACCAATGTCACCAATATTTAAATTTCAAATAAAATAAAATGATTATCAATGTCCAATCAAATTTTCTAGTTCCACAAAAATACCAATTTAATTTCCCTATTTTTTAGAGAAATAATCAATTCATGCATTTTACTTTTCACTTTTGAATAATAATGAAGCTTCTCCTTTCATTTATTCAAGCTTCTCAATTTATTATTATCAAACATGGAAAATCATGATCCACCTCACTTTTGAATCATTTCTCTCATCACTCATGATACGATTAATAGTGGTATTATGCTCATATCATGATAACATGCTCTTTACCCATATACTTGTAAAGTAACTACTTTCTCCACTTTATAAAGACAAAACACACATAAAATAATGAGGACATGCAATAAAGGATCAAATGACTCTGTGGATTAGGGTTGGTGGGTAAATGTTTGAAATAATTTAAGGCCAGAAGAATGAGGTTTGACTCTTAAGTACAATGCATGATTAATCAAGTGAAAACACAAGATGAACCTCACTCAAATTACCTTGAAATGTGAATCACAACACCACTCTCCTTTCAATGACATGGGTCATGAGTCAATAAATGATTACAAAGAATGATATCATCCAAGTTCTCCCTGTTTTTTTGTAAAGATCCAGAAAGGAACAACTTTATTTTTTTGTAAAGCTCCAGACAGGCACAACTTTATTTTGATTTTTTTTTCTTTTTTTTATGGAGAACCGGATGAAATGAAAGAAGCATAATGAAATGATGACTCATGCCCAATTTTCTAATAATACTTTTCCCAAAATTATGACTCACACATTACACCACCCAAAAATGATACATATCCCAATAAACGCACACGAAAGGCCCTTCCCCCACACTCAAACCTGAATTACCATGCAAAAATACTAAAAGTGTGGGTAGGTAAGGAAATATCAGCAAGTAATGTGGCTTAAACCTATAAGGAAATTCATGGCTTTTATGGGCTAACGAAGGATAAATGTAAGTGTGGGTCTCAGGTAAATATGTGTCTAGCCAATTTAGTGCCTCAATCATTTTAAATGTGGTTTTGTACAGTCATAGCTTCGAAAAGATTCAATACAAGTTCTAGCAGGTGGCACATCCCCAGATCACTCAAGAAATATGCTCAAGATAAAATAGGAAATATTTGGTCTAGAAATCCTCTCAGGAATGAGAATATGATATTGGAAAATCACTCATGGAATGATTAATAATAACAAATTAATTCACATGAATTTCAGAAATTCAATGAATGAAAAATGGAAGGGAAATTTCATTTACACGAATCAATTAATTCCCTCAAATCATGAGTCCTTATTTCAATATCCTTGCTTCAATTTAATCATCAAATTATCCATTTTAATCATTCAATCTCATTAACATTGAAATCTAAAACATAGAATCACTAGATTTCTATGAAACTCATGTCTCCTAGAGAAGTCAAGTAAAACATGAATTCAAGTGTGGGCATGCATTTTTTTGATTAATTCTTTAAAAGACTAAAAATGTAGGGAATAAAGTTGGATAATATATAATTGAAACTCTTACTCCCCTATCAAATGGATTGTTTTCTTCACGACGTATAATCCCACTAAAACCTCTTAATTAATGGACCTGAAATAATAAAAATGAAAACAATTGATAGTGCAGGCTTGTTCAATCATGCTGGTAAATGACTAAGAAGACAAGTGGACAATGGGGGAAAATGTGGGTTGCCTCCCAGTAGCGCCTTTGTTTAATGTCATTGGCTCAACAAAAAAACAAAACAAAAAATTAAAAATTTTCAAAAATATCATGGAATACAAGATTCCCTCCCCCACACTTAATTGATGCAGTGTCCTCAATGCATGTAAATGGAATTTTTTATGTATGTTTCAAAAAGATGGAGTTACTGCATTTAATCAAGTGTAAAGGAATGATGGAACCTGGTAGGTGTTCAATTGTATTCAGGGTGAAGAAGTGTGATCTCCTCTACTGGTTCTTGAGGTACTGTCCCATGGAACTTCTTCAGCCTCTGTCCATTTATAGTGAATGGGTTTCCTCCTCCTTCCTTTTGAATCTGCACAGCACCAAAGGGATATACATGAATAACAGTAAAGGGACCTTCCCATCTAGATCAAATTTTACCTAGCATAATCTTAAGTCTGGATTTGAAGAGTAACACTTGATCTCCAGTTTTGAAGGTTCTTGGTTGAATTATCTTTCTATGGCCCATCCTTGTTCTCTCTTTATAGATCATTGAGTTTTCAAAAGATTCCCTTTTAATTTCCTCTAACTCCTGCAACTGGAATCTTCTTTCTTTCCCAGCTTTCTCAAGGTCCAGATTCATCTCTCTGACCGCCCAATTGGCTCTATGCTCTAACTCCACAGGAAGGTGGAAACTCTTTCCATAGATCAATCTATATGGACTCATCCCTATCAGTGTTTTATAGGCCGTTATGTATGCCCATAATGTATCATCTAACTTTTGGCTCTAGTCCTTCCGGTTGGGTTTAACAGTCTTCTCTAGAATGGATTTGATTTCTCTATTAGAGACTTCTGCTTGTCCATTTGTTTGGGTATGGTATGGGGTAGATGTTCTATGATTCACCCCATACTTCTTCAGCAATGCATCCATTTTCCTGTTGCAAAAATGATTTCCTTGATCACTGATTATTGTTTTTGGCACGCCAAACCTACAGAAAATGTTAGCCCTAACAAAATCACAAACAACTTTTGCATCATCAGTTCTGGTTGCCTTTTCTTCCACCCATTTTGAAACATAATCTATAGCCAAAAGAATATATGAATTTCCAAATGACATTGGGAATTGTCCCATGAAATATATGCCCCAAACATCAAAAATTTCACAAAAGGTTATTGGTTTTTGTGGAATTTCATGTCGTTTGGATATGTTACCAGAAAATTGGCATTTTTCACATCTTTTACAAAATTCATATGCATCCTTGAATATGGTGGGCCAGTAGAGTCCAGATTCTAAAACTTTTCGGGCAGTCCTCTGAGGTCCAAAGTGGCCTCCACAAGATAATTTATGACAAAATTCAAACACTGATTCAATTTCACTTCGTGGCAATCATCTTCGTATGATTTGATCATTACAAATTTTCCACAGAAACGGATCTTCCTAAATGTAAAATATTGATTCAGATTTAAGCTTATGTTGTTGATGAGAGCTTAGATTAGAGGGTACCAGAGATGTTACCGAATAGTTGACAATGTTGGCATACCATGGTACTTCACTGTTGATGATGTAGAGTTGTTCTCCAGAAAGCTCATCATTAAGTGGGTTCTGCTTTGGTATTTCTGTTTCAGCGGTGTGAAGTAGTCGACTCAGATGATCAGCCACTTGATTTTCAGTCCCCTTCTTATCATTGATTTCCAAATTGAACTCTTGTGAGAGTATCATCCATCTCATCAACCATGGTCTAGCATCTGCCTTTTTCATTAAGTACCTAAGAGCTGCATGATCAGAAAAAATAACAACTTTAGTGCCCAGAAGATATGATCGGAATTTATTTAGGGCAAAAACGACTGCAAGGAACTCCTTCTCTATGGATGTGTAATTTATTTGTGTTTCATCCAAGGTCCTTGATGCGTAGGAGATGACTTGAGGCTTTCTGTCAATTCTCTGTGATAGAGTGGCTCCCACTGCTTGGTTGGATGCATCACAAAGTATCTCGAGAGGGTAATCCCAATTGGGTGGCTGCATTATTGGTGGTGTTATCCGCCTTTCCTTTAATTCATCAAATGATTCCCTACATGCACAATCAAAATTAAAGTTATCATCGTTTAAAAGTAATCTTGAGAGAGGGAGAGAAATCTTACTGAAATCCTTGATGAATCTTCTATAAAATCCTGCATGCCCTAAAAAGGATCTAACATGTTTGACACAATTTGGATATGGCAAGGAATTTATTACATCAACTTTTGATTTATCAACCTCAATCCCATTTTTTTAAATTATGTGCCCAAACACTATCCCCTTTTCAACCATTAAATGACATTTTTTGAAATTTAAGACAAGGTTCTTTTCAATGCATGTTTTCAAAACATTTTACAAATTTCCCAAGAAATGATCAAATGAATTTCCAAAAACTGGGAAATCATCAAGAAACACCTCCATGTAATTCCCAATGTGATCTAAGAAAATACTCACCATACACCGATGAAATGTACGTGGGGCATTTCATAGCCCGAAAGGCATCCTTTTGTAGGCGAATGTTCCAAAAGCGTAGGTGAAGGTTGTCTTCTCCATGTCTTCTGGTGCAATTGGTACTTGAAAATATCCTGAGAATCCATCTAAAATACAGTAATGAGTATTTGCAGCTAACCATTCATGCATCTGATCAATGAATGGAATTGGAAAGTGATCTTTTCTGGTAACTTGATTTAGCTCCCTATAATCTATACACACTCTCCAGCTATTTTGTATTCTCATGGGGATCAGTTCATTTCTTTCATTTGTAACAGTGGTCAGGACAGTTTTCTTGGGGACTACATTAATTGGGCTGACCCATTGAGAATCAGAGATTGGGTAAATTATATCAGATACTAACAATTTATCAATCTCTTTCTTAATGACCTCCATGATTGTGGGATTGAGTGTTCATTGAGGTTGTCTAACTGGCCGAGATTCACTTTCTAAAAATATCTTGTGAGAGCATACCTTAGGGTTGATTCTAGGAAAATCACATAAACTCCATCCTACAGCTTTGACATTCCTTTTGAGAAGGTCAATAAATGTTTGTTCTTGTGAATGGGATTGGTTATTGGTAATGATTACTGGAAATTTCTCTCCTTCCATTATGTAAGCATACTTCAAGTCACATGGCAAAGGCTTTAGCTCTAAACATGGGAGTTGTTCAAGGGCTGATATTGCATTTAGGTTTCCTACTTATAATGTTGAATTCTCGGGAATAATCTCACTTCCTTTTAACAAATCATAGAAAAAATCAGATTTTACCTCATCCTCCAACATGATATCAGAATTTTCAGGTTTATGGGAGTTATAAAATTCAAATAAGTAGTGTTATCCCATAGATAAAAAGTCATGAAGCATACCTGAGTCTTCAATTGGTTCTATACATTCATCATGTGAGATTTCATAGAGTGAGTGATTGCTGGACGAGTGTTTCATCATATCAAGAATATTGAAGTGTATTGTACTATCTCCGAGCTCCATGGTGAGTGTTCCTTCATGCACGTTGATGATTGTGCTTGCGGTTTTTTGGAATGGACTTCCTAGGATGATGGGAGATTGGGATGGTGTTCAGTCTTCCTCCATGGTAAGGACATAAAAGTCTGCTGG
Organism: Viscum album; assembly: GCA_963277665.1. NCBI lineage: Eukaryota > Viridiplantae > Streptophyta > Magnoliopsida > Santalales > Viscaceae > Viscum > Viscum album. The sequence continues at coordinate 126,410,092 of OY728134.1, read as the reverse complement.
AAAGATTAATCCACTCACTCCTACAAGTACATCTTCAACGACTCCAGCTGGGAAAACTGTGGATCTGTTTGCTAATTATACCACCACCCGAGTTGATTTTAGTTCTCTGATCTGCCAAGACGAAAACAGAGAGTGAGGCATCACATTTATCGAATCTCCAAGATCACATAGTTCATCAGTAAAATTTAATGAACTGATAGTTCAAGGAATAGAGAAATTCTTTGGATCTTGACATTTTTGCGGTATCAGTGGTGTGATCAATGCTGAGACACTTCTTCCTAAGTTGATTCATTCATTTCCATCCAGCCTATTTATTTTAGTACATAGTTCCTTCAGAAATTTTGCATATTTAGGGATTTTCATGATTGCATCCAGTAGTGGAATGTTAATCTCAACTTTTCAAAATGTTTCCTGAATTTCCCGTTGAAGTCATTCTTCTTCTCCCTTCTTTGACTCAACAAATGCTGATGGGAATGATGTTGGAATATCCTTTTTCTCCCTTTTTTGTTTCTCCAATGGTGTTTCTAGTATTTCGTTCTTGCACCTTGTTCTTTCTACTTTGTTTTTGACTCCATCTTTTGGTTGGACAGGATGAACTTCTTCAGGTTCCCTAGATTCATCCTCCTCATATTGTTCGGGTGGTTTGAGATCCTTCCCACTTCGAGTTGTGATTGCACTAACATTCTCCTTTGGATTGGGAATTGTTTGTTCAGGAAGCTTACCATGGTTCTTGGTGAGAGCATCTATAATTCTTGCAAATTGATCAGCTAGCTTGTCCATCTTATCTTCTATTCCCGCAACTCTTGTCCTCAGTTGTTGGTCTTAATTTATCGGTGCACTTGTGGATGGTTGCTCATAATTCTTCCGTTGGAAAGGTGGTGGTTGAAATGTTTGTGGTTGTTGGAAGGTCTTATGATAAGGTTGTTGGAATGCTATCAGGTTCTAATATTGCTGCTGAAAAGGTGCTCGGGCTTGGTTCTGTTGAAAACCATACCCTGGTTAGGTTTGTGGTTGGTATTGTCTTTGTTGATAGGCTACAACACAACTTTCTATCCCCCGCACTTATGGACATTGATCAGTGTAATGAGAATTAGAAGAGCATAAACCACATACCTGATTCGGTCCTTGTTGTTCCCTCACATGGTTCACAGCTATTTGACACACCAAACTGGTGAGTTCACCCATTTCATTCCTAATTAAATCTACTGAATGAGATGTTCTTACCTCATGGATTCCTCTGGTGATCGTACCTCGGGTTCCAAACTGCTGTGGATTTTGTGCCATCTTTTCAATTAGAATTCGTATATCTGCAGGTGATTTATCAATGAGGGCTCCTCCCGATGAGGCATCTAGTAGATTCCTGTCATTGTCAAGGAATCCTTGGTAGAAGCATACAATTAATTGGTCCTCTTCTATTTCTTGGTGTGGATAACTTGCACAAAGCTTCTTGAAACGTTCCCAGTGTTCATAGAGTGTTTCTCCAGTTGATTGATGGATGACATAAATCCCCTCCTTTATTGCAGTGCTCCAAGATGTTGGGAAGAATCATTGTAGAAAGCATTTTATTAGATCTTCCCAGTCACTGAACTCCCCCAGTTGTATATTGTACAACCATTCCTTTGCTGCTCCCTCTAGTGAGAAGGGGAAAGCCCTCCACTTCACATGCTCTTCCATGACTGTTCGAGGTTTGAAGCTGGAGTAGACATAGGTAAATTCTTGAATATGTCAATTCGGGTCTTCACCTGCAAGACCATGAAATTTAGGAAGCACTTGGATCATGTTAATTCTCAATTCAAAATCATTTTCTAAGGCACGAATTGCATGTTGATAATTTTTATTGACAAATTGAGGTGCACAGATGTCACATAGGGTTCGGTTGGGATTTACAGCCATTATTAAATGTTCAAAGTCTTCACTCAAGGTATCACTTAAATCGGTGAGATAGATTTCTTCAAAATCATTGAGAAGAATTTGATTTTTCAATTTGGTTATTGTGCGCTCAATTTCTGGATCGAATTTTAATAAATTTCTATTTGAACTACGGGTCATTCAAAAAAGATTTTTTTTAAAAAAAAGCTTTGAGGCACTGCCTCCCCGGCAACGGCGCCAAGTTTGACGCATTCCTTTCATGGGGCATGGCAAAATAATATTTTATTTACCTAAGTATATTATAGCAGTTGATCTTAGGTAGTCTCCCGAAGAGGAGTGCACACAAAACCAGGTTGTCTCTTTTTGTTGGTTTTCTTAAAAGGATTGGTTTTAACAAATGATAAAGATGGTGATCAGATTGGGTTTGGATAGACCTAGTGTTGTGCCGTCATTGTTTCCAAATTTTATCTATTCTTCTTTCTTAAACTGGTAAAAGAGAGATTCATCTACCGAGTCCTCTCTCTCCCTTAGTCAGATAAATGTGATGAGAATTTTCCATTCTAAAACCATATATTGGTCTATCCTCTTTCCAATGTGCTTAGGGTTGTAGAAGGTCTCTTTATTAATTAGACAAATCCCAGACCTGGAATTGTTGTTCCCTAATAAACCATGATTTCTACATACAATCCTACACATGTGCTTGACAACCACCAAACAATCACCACCCAACCCTAATCTTGTTCCAACCTATACAGATTAGAATTGGGTGGAGGGAGATGTGATCATCGACCAAAGAAATTTAAAATTTCAGAATCAAAAACTTAACACTACCGCATTCGGAATTTAGTACTGAATTAAGAATAGAAACCATTATAAGAAAGAAGATGAAATTTTATTCATTTCAAGCACAAAAACTCAAACACAACACATATGTCCAGCCTCCCCTCTTTTCGATCACTCAAATAAAACTATCCCTCCATGGATGGAGTAAAAGAGATAATGAGGGAGATGAGTGACATTTAAAAGGAAAGAAAAATAAAAGAAATAAAAGGAAAAGCTGAGAAGTTCTTCTCCTTGGTGTCCCAGAAGGAATGAGATGGAGAATGAGATGTTTTGAGGAGGAGGAGCTCTCCTCCTTTTATAGCCAGATTTTCGTCTTCCGAATGTTGTCACGTCTTTTAACTAATAAATGACCTCTTGACGCATTGAGCCCTTCTTCAATGTTGTTAATAATTGTCTTGGTCGTGTCCCCTAAAAATATCATCGGATGTGGACAGGTATGTCGAGAGTTATGTCCCTTTTACTCTGATAATTTATTCTGTCCAGTCAGACTCTCCAAAACGCCAACCCCCGGATTAGGAAGCTTTAATGGACCCTCAAACGGCCAAATCCCGTGTCCGTACCTTCATAGAAGATGTGCTTACACCCCATTCGCATCTACCCACTAAATATCACGACATTTGGACCCACCGTGAATGAGTTATGGATCCCACACCAAAACAAGGAAGAACTGAAAACAGTTTTCTTTCACCCACTTCTGAGCTTCTTTTGAGCTTCCATATGGCCGATTCAACTTTTTGTCCAAAAATAGTAAATGAAGATCTGGATGTGAAAAAACTTTAAAAGAAAGAATTTTTCAATTTTAATTAGTGTAGATAATGTTATGGCCAGAATACAGAAATAATTTAAAACTGTTAAAAATCCAAAATGGCCAATTTTTACTATTCAACTCAAAATAACATCAAAATCATAAAAATGAAACAATTCATCTTAGAGGAACACTTTTGTGAGTTTGAAACAATGATATTAAATATAAATTAATTGAAAATAATTTCTCTCTCAATGATCATTTGAATATGATTTTAAGGAGGTTTAATTAGAAATAATCTAAAAATCATGTTAAAGAATTTGACATCATCGACAAAGAAACTCTAGTATTATACATAAATCCATGATATGAGGGTTTAGTCAAAAAAATTACTCTATATTGTTTTTTGAGAAGTAAGGAATAGTTTTGGATAGAAATTTTCTGAAAAACATGGTTTTAGAACAATAAATTGTAGATAAGAGTGGGTGGACTTTTATAAGGTATATAAAAGACACACTTGGAACTTTTTAAGTTAATAAAGTACACCAACATATTTTACTTTCCAAAACGATCCAAAATGAGTCATTATCGAACTTTATAGGTGATAATATCAGAATATGGACATAAAATAAGATTTTTAAAAGTTTCTCTTTAATTTCACAACTTATCTTTTTAGTTTAACACCTTGGTAAATAGGTTTTAACCAAGACCACATTAATTAGTTTTTACTGTTTTAACTATTCACTTTGAAAAAACATTAATTTGAAATTATGAACAATATTTATTATTCTTATTCATAATATTTAATACATTTTTCCTAATATTATTCATATAATTGGAAATTTTTATTTTAAAATTAAACCAATGTAGGTGACAAAAAAGATCTTTTCCAAAGAGAAATGGTTCTTTAGTATAGAACGTTTTAATATAAAAATACATTATGAAACTGAGTCCAATAAATTAAATAATTTTTTTTCAATACGTAGTTGAACTAATTTAAATTTCAAAATAATTTTTAAACAATATGTAAACATTCAAATGGTTTAAGTAAAACAGTAAATTTTTTAATGAAACTCTGTATTTTTTTGTATACATCGAAAAATTAATATTTTCCGAAAATTATCAAAAACAAATTAATCAAAGATAAATATGAAAATTAGATTTCAAATATGATGTTAATTTTATGAAATATTTTTTCTTAAATTATAAATAATTAATTTTACTATTTATTCACAAAATTAACTAAAACCCTTATATTTTAGAAAATAGTATTTTCTAAGAAAATAATGACTTCACTCAAAATTATGTGTTGTTTATCCGTATGTTTTATTAATATTAAACCATTATCCTTACTATATAAAATTCGTTATTAATATTCTCACATATATGTTTAATGTATTTTTTATTACATTATTTAAATAATAAAATTAAAAATATATCCCTTTTCCTTGGAACTTAGTGTTTCATGTAACACATGCTATAAAGAATTATTCAAAAAAATTCATTAAAACAAAGGGTGCCTAGAAATAATTCAATGGTTCCATCTATTTATTGTTATCTATTCCATAGAATATGATGATCATCCCACAATCAGTTTTAAGTTCCCTAAGTGTTAGATATCATATAAATACACTTAGAGAAGTTAAATATAACTTATTATATATATGTATATATAATGGATTTTTTTCATACTAGGAATCATGAAATGAAGGAGAAAAAACTTATTTCATCTATGGAGTCTTCATATTCAAATATCAATAATATGTGATGTAATTATTTAGTGATTAAAATAAAAAATAAATGAAAGGATGTTATATGAATTCCCATAACCCTATTGGAATAATTTATAAAACAATTCTTTTATATGTTTGAGAGAAAATTTGGAGAGATATATTTATTAAAAATAAGAATATTATTGGAAGTATTTTTCCATAACTTTCATTAATAATATGAGATCTATGATGAAGAAAACATGGAAGAAATTTATGAAAATAGAAAATGATGTTTTTAAAGTATAAAGTTATAATGATATATATAATTATTAATAATAGAGTATACTTTTAAAAATTCAATAGGGAAAAAATGGAGTTGGATTCATATATTAGATTTTATGAGATAGGTATTCCATAGATATGAGATAAATAATATTAAAGAAATTATTTTTACCCTTTATATATCTTTCCAAAGAAGAATTTGGAGATTAAATGACAACTAATGGGAGAGATAAACTATATCCATTGTTATTTTAAAATCTTGATAGTAAAGGAGAAGAAACTAGATATTAATTAGATATAATATATACTCGGTGAATGAATAATAGTGGGGGTACTATTTTGTATTGTATTATATTATAGGATTTTTTTTTCTATTTAGGGGAGTTAGAAAAAAGAGGGAGTGTGGGGAGTAACACATGGGAGGTATTTAACCATCCTTATATCTTATAATGGAAATAAACCTAGTCTTGAAGTTTCATTTCCTAAACTTACCACTAAATAGTGAGTTTTTATAATCATATGCATTGAATCATTTCCATTGGATGCTCCATAGATTGGCATCGTGTGGTCGAAAAAAGTTAATTACCATTGAATTTAATGAAATATTTATGTATATTTTGTATAACATATAGGTTTTTTACTGACAATTTTTTTTATAAAACTTTGTAAAATTTTTAATAATATTTTTCTATTTTTACATGCAGACTTCCTGGGATTTCATGGCATGTGGTGCCTCGGTCTGGATATATTAAAAATTGTAATTTTTTATATAACACACTATTTTTTTCATAAATAATAGATTATCTCTTAAATATTTTCATATATTGAAAACCCAATAATTCATTTAAATTTAAAACTTGGTGTTTACATTTTTATTTTTTTATGTTTTTTTGGTGTTGGGAATTTCATTAGACATCATTTTCTCATGGGAATAAGATAAAATGCTTGAATTAATTGAAATAATTTATTTATTGTAAAATTAATGTTTAAACTCGAATGGGGACTTTATTTTAGACCACTTTTCATAAAAAATATAGGGTTATATATTGAACCATTTTATTTTGGAGGATAACTACCACATTCTTAATCTTAGGGTGTGATCTCATGGTTTGGTAGAAATATTGATAAACGTAATGAATTATTCAATGGTATCCCATGAATGAATGTATTCATAAATAGAGTTCTTGGATATCCAAAATATTTACCACACATAATCATTATTCCTTAGAGATCGATTTAATATCATGTTATGGTTTTTTAGATAAATGGGTCCCCATTCATGTATTATCCATATTGAACAAAAAATAATTATTTTAGAAAATAATATGGGGATTATTTTTGATTTTTATCCTTGTTTATATTTAAATTCCTATAAATTGTATTTTTTTGGTTAAATTTCGTCCCCACTAATGAATTTATCAATTAATGAATGAACTACCACCCAAACAATGTCCAATGTTAATTAATCACTTTCATGTTCCATGATTTTCCACTTGTTCTTCAAATGTTCATCATCTATATTTAATTTTACTAATGATTCAACAATATCCAAAAACTAGTCATTCTAGAATCAATATTTAGAAAAATATATCAATACCATGTTTATAGATTTAGGATTAAAGGTTTTATTGTGTAATGATTATTATTACCAGTGTCTGATGTTGGATCGATGGATTTTGGTTCACATATTTTGGAGATTGAGTGATACAGTGTGACAAGAGTATATTTCAACATAGATGGGTGGTTAATATCTCGACAGCCAAAGTAGATCAGGGTCAATCAATTTCATATATTAATTTTTTATCCAGATTCAAGGATGGAGTGGAGGATAATTAAGTGAAGGTGGATTTATGTTAAGGCCATTATTTCAGGAAAATATTGATATACCCGTCATGCAGTTTGGAAAAAACACTTATTGTGTGGAGCCCCTTATATGATGGATAGGGTATAAAAACGGAACAAAAATATTAAATTACCGTGTGAATTATGTATATTTCATGTTTTCCAAGAGCTACTCACCAAGAATTTACATTTGTGTATAAGATCACGCACACATCCTATTTACACAGGCATGAATGTAGTACATGGGAAAGGGTTGAAGGACATATGCACAAATCTTGACACTGATAAGACCAAACTTAGTGATATGTGGTTTTTTTATATATTAGTATCATTTAATCCCTTGAAGGATGGTTATATCTCTTTATCCCCTTAATGCATCATTAAAATTTATATGGGTGGGTTCCCTTTGTTCATCCCTAATAAGATACAGTGTGGCATATTATCCTGAGAATTGGATGAGTGAACCCCTTGAAATCTTACTTATAGATAAATTATATAATTCCTCTGTGTTTTCTAAGAAATGATCCTATATTTATATTCCTTAGATGGGTCATATATCTCATTTCTAACATCTAGGGTGTTTAGTACCATAAATTATGTATTAATCTGGAATAGGTTAAGCATCACTGATAGGCCTTAGGCATGATCCCTAAAATGTTTATTGACAACTTCTATGTCTGATCGTGTACTTATATATGGTGAGGTATAATGAGTATGACCTACGAGATTTTTTCTAGTAATGTTGGAAATACACGATGGTATGTTCTCTCAAAATAATTTTTCCCAAGATCCTTGAGGAGAAACCTAGTTTGGTAGTTAGGATGTGACATTAATTAAGACATAGTGTCTATCTTTGAGTATATCTAGGTTGTTATTTTCATTCCATCTAATTGAATAACCACTGTGATATTGAACTATATTTCCATTTATTCTTTGTATTAAGTTTTTTGAATATGTTTTATAGGTATTTTTATACTCACACCTACATGGATTCTGCTAGTATGTGTCATGTATTATGAAGAAAGCATACCTTCTAATGGAGTCTAAGGAGGACTAGGTGCTTGATTAGTTTAGTTTACTAGATTGAATGTTGATTGTTCTAGTAGTTCTTGATAGATATCCTCCTTTTGTAAGAAGGTTGGACTTTTTCATAGTTATGGTGGGATGGTATTTGGGACTGTGAGTTTCTATTCACTTTTTCATACTCGAATGTGGGATTTTCCATATACTAGAATTTTTTTATCACATTTTTATCATTTCCACATTATAAAAGTTAATGGATATGTGGGTGTGGGTGTGTGTGTTTATAATTTTGGATGAGGCATCTTCTGAGTGTGATGTTCTTACTTGGTTCTAGTCACCAACAATTGGCCTATAGAGGTGGGCTTGGGGGGGGTCACCATCAACACACTGCTTTCCATGCGGGACCTATTTGGTTGGGGCCTGATTGTTTGGTATTAGATCATGGGATGTATTAGGACTAGAGTTCAATATATTCTACCAATGAAGATTATTTAGCGAACTATGGAGATATTGTTAAAGTGTATCATGTTGAGATGTTAGGCCAGGGAACCCAGTGACGGTGCAATGATTGATGTATCCATTCACTAGGAATATGTTAACCTACTAGCTGACTCAGTACAAATATTCACTAGTTATAGTGAATGTATTATATAATTCATCATATAGGAATAGGTTTTAGTTTCGATGTACTAACTAAGTCATCTGTCAGGATATTCTCTTTGATCGTAACACATCTTGATTTTTATAGGATTCATCCTTGATGGATTCTTACTATGAAATGACAGAAGGATCCTGATGATAATTTTCATAGAAATGAGGCTTCAATAAGGGGAGCTATAAAATAGGCGGTTCCTCCAGATTGATTTGTGATTCTACCACTACATGTTGAGTAGTTGATTATTCCAACATTACCAACAAATGTCATGCACATGATGACCACACATCATAGGTTCCATAGGTATATACTACTCAGATTACATAGAGAACCTGACCCCCTCTTAGAAAATGAAAAACTCGAGGTGGATTGGTCAGTTTTTAGGCTTAGGAAGAATCATCCTAATCATATAGTTGTTCTATATGTGAACCTTCTCCATTGACCATTCTGGTTATAGCGGTTCTTGGGGATGTAGAAACATGACAATGTGAGTCTCAAATGGACACATTATGAATACCAATTCATGGAGTTGTATTATACAATGATGTGGATGGATGTATTTATCTTGAATTACACGGAGCTCTAGTAGGGTATAATGCCGGTCTAAGAGTACGCATCATGTTTTAACATTCTCTCGAAGTACTCCATGTAAATGTGTCATAATAGGTACATTTTACCATAGAACTTCGAATATATACTTTGATAAGACATCTAGTATCGAGTGGTATATTTATGTGTCCCTCCCTATACTAGGGGTACTTGATAATGCCTTGATCATAGAGATATTCATATCTAATATGTTATTGGCATTTGGTTCTAATAGTATAAACCCAGGATTTGATACCTTAGAATAACTTAGTTGATTTCAAACATAGGGATCCGGGCATGTGAGATGGCTTCTAAGGTAGTATTAGTACAACATTTTAGTCATTCAAGTCTCTTAGGGAGGTACCATTCATCCAGGTGAAAGGTGGTGTTTATCTGTTGATGGGAATGGACATATCACATGTTATTTCTTTACCCGCCATGTCGAAAAATTGGAGATAATAGATTCACTAGCTAGGTAGAAGAAAATATATAAGAAGGGAGGTTCGTAAGGTGGTACATATGTTATAAGAGATAAGAGAGAATCAATAAGTGGCCAAAATTATGATTCATTTCCACCGATACCACCCCTGTGTGGTCCCCCTATAATATTAGTGAGCTATTGGTCAACATCTTGGAAAGCTAAAGAAAGTAGATACATATGACCTAATGTCTCTGAGGATCACATGAGTTTTGATCCATATCATTTCTACTTTAGATAATGTTTTGATAGACATAAACACAAGCCACTCTTTCCATTATATATTATTTTTTTTAGATCTTGAGGCTCTATTGTATCCAATGGTCTAACTGTTGTGCTTAAAAATTCCAATTGGGGAATATTCAATAGTCGCACGCATCTATTGACAATGTTATCTAACTATTACAAGAAGGGGATTAATATGATATATTTTAATGTCCATGATGATGCCATATGATTTCATTCTAGGTATGTATGTACCCCCTATGGTTCATGCACAACTAGACTATTTAAGGAGGAACTTGTGATGCACATGGGTTGAGGGGATGTGATTTTCCTTTGTTCTTAAGAAGGAATCCTATGTAGGAAGAATATGACAATGCATAAGAGGATGAAACTAATTTCCCACTAGAAGGCGTGCATGTCCCTTAGAGTAGTAGATTCAATGAGATTTTTAGTTTCATATAGTAGTGGATAAAATGAGGAAATATTTTTCAATGATTTGAAAAAAATACCCCTCCACTGTCAGCTCAACTTCTATATAGACTAACCCAAATTTACTACCTCAATATCCACAGAAATATATTAGATGGAATATACATATCATCAAGAGATGAAGGTGTCGTTATGGTATTTGTATAGAAATTCGTTTATTAGATCCAGTGTGTCTTGGAGGACTTGAAGAGGAATGGTTTTATTATATCCAATGTGTCCCTCTGCACAGCCCTAGTGTTGTTCACCAATAAAGAATAAGGGATCTCTGTGATATGTGTAGATTATTTTATCATGAACTAATTAACTATGTAAAATAAGTATCCACTTTAGATAATTGATTACTTCTTCAACGAGTTGAAATGGGTGAGTTGGTTCTTGATGATTGACCTCAATTCATATTATTACCAACATTGAGTTCGATTGGAGGGTGTACTAAAGATGACATTCCATTATTTATATGGTCACAATGAGTACTTGGTGACGTCATTCCACTTGAAAACACCCAAAAAGTGTTTATGGGACTCATGAAACAGATCATTTATCCATTCTTTGACTGGTTCATGGTAGTCATCATTGATGATATCCTTGTGTACTCATTGTTAGAGGAGTAGCATGTGAGAAATTTTAGGATGGTTTAAGACATACTTCTTGAGAACTAGCACTATGGTAAGCTCTAAAATTGATAGTTCTAGATTAAAGAGGCCCACTTCTGAGGACATGTCATCTCAAAGTAGGGATTCATAGTTGTCCCCTCAAAGACCAACAATGTTCTATATTTAGAGCCACCCCAGAGTATGGAGGAGTTGTGAATATTCATTGGTTTAGAAGTATATAATAAGACATATTTGCCCAATTTCTGTATGACTGTGACACCTCTCTCTTCCTTAACCTAAAAGGGGAAGTATTTTGTGTGTGCGTAAAACTCTAAGTTGGATTTTATAGATTTTTGGTTGAGTTTGACGAGGAACCTCCTCACAAGACTACCCGAGTAGGGTATTGAGTATTTGGTGTATAGTGATGCCTATAGATCTAGGATTTGATGCACTTTAATATAGAGACAGAAAGTGGTTTCTTATGGACCATAATAGCTAAGACTGCATGATCTGAACTACATGACCCATGACTTGTTTTTGGTAGTAGTGGTGTCTATCATGAAGTCTTGGTAACAAAATCTTATGTGAGATAAATTCATCATCTATTCCGACCATAAGAGTCTCACATATATAATTTCCTATAAAGATTATAATAAGAGGATGATTTGATGGCTAGAGTTACTTCATAATTATGGCATTGCGATAATTTATACTGATGTAAAGAGTAACATAGTAGAAGATGGTATTTGTAGGTAATCCCATTTCCAATTATTTTTAGAGGAATCAAATACTTTTTACTCATGTTTTTTTACCTTTTAGATGAGGATGGTAAATCATACATCTCTTCAATGGTTGTCACCCCCTCCACTTATTTAGAATTTTCCTGACCCACATCTTGGGGATATTAATTTATAGGTAATGCATGAAAAGATATCCACTATACAGAACCCTAATTGATTTAATGAAGGTGGGAAGCTCATTATAATGTTCAAAGGATGGGAAATTATACCAGTGATACTATTAGAGGAGGTGTTGAGGGAGTTTCACACATCCCCCTTACCAGTAAAACCATGGGTGGAAAATATATACCAGGACCATCACCATCATTTTTTGGACAAGAATAAAGAAGAGTATAGTTGAGTTATAATATCAATTCATCACATTCTAGGAGGTGAAGGTAAAGAACCACGTTCGAGAGAGTTTTACCAACCAATGGGGAGATGGAATAGAAGTGGGAGGGTATCTCCATGTATTTCATGATGGGACTTTCATAGTTATATAATGGTCATAATGAAATCTAGGTGATTATAGACTAACTCCCTATGTCATCCCACTTCATATCCATTTGATATCATGGCCCTATATAGTGATTGGGAATCCTATACATGTAGGAGATAATTTGAATTTTTCAAGTTCCATTAAGGATCATCTTACCCCATGCTGTCTTCTTCACATCACAATTGTGTGGACGGTTGAAAGAGGATTTTGGGACTCTATTTATATTCAGCATGGTGTTCCACCCATACAATGATAGCTAGATAAAAGGGACTATTCAATCCCTTAATGACATGTGGTGAGCTTACGATTTGGCCTTTGACCATAATTGTGAGGATTACTTACCCTTGGTGGAGTTTTATTATAACACAAGTTACCACCCCCCCCCCCCACCATAAATGTGAGACTATTTTAGGCCTTCTGTGAGAGACCCTGCATGTCACCCCTATCCTAGATGGAGTAACGGAATATAGTGATTATCATACCTGATTTATTATGATAAATGAAAGAGGATGTATTGATTATCCTTGATTGGATGAGGACATCCCATATCCATCAGAAGTCTTTTACAGATTGACGATGGAGGCCATTGGAGTTCCATGAGTGATACCTTGTGTTCTTGAATTTCCCACCTCTATTAATATTTTAGATTATTAACAAAGGTTATAAGTTATCTATATGATTCATTGGTCCTATCCATATATGGAACAGTTTTGACAAGGTGGTGTACCACTTTTCCATACCACCACTGCTAAAATGGGTGTAGGATATATGCCACCTGTCCCAGATAATGAGTTATAGTCATTACCCATTACACGTTATCGACTATGGTGAGACGGATGTAGAGGGAATAACGATCTTCTTGAAGTACCCAATTCCCATTGAGGATACATAAGAGAAGAAACTTAATGGGAAAGGGATTACCTAGCTGTGTGTTTATTTTTCTTAAAAGAACTGTTATAGGAGATTATTCGAGTGGGAGAATCGGATGTGAGATCAGTATAAAATCTATTGGAATACTTTTTTTCTTTTTGGGATGAAAAACCATGATATGGGGAGAATGAAGCAACTCTTTTTTTCCTTGTAAAATATTGTTGCATTTTAAAATCTCGAGACCTTTAAGTCCTTTGGTTCATTATTCTTTTAATGATTTATTTCATCTCCACTTATAATGGGTTTTATCTATTTCAATTTTTCAAAATAATGCATCTTTATTATTCAATAAAGAGGGATACACCATATTCCTATCACAAATTAAAATAACATAGTCTTTTGGGTATTATAAAGCCTTGATATTGACATATTAATAACATTAAATTTATTACCTCATGCACATTTGGTTTTTTAGAAGTAATGAAATAAATCATAAATGGTGTCTCATATGGGAAAAACGATTCAACCATAAAATACAGAACCTGATTTTTATCTTATTTTTTACTTATGTTTGGTAGGCATTGAGTGTTTAAATAGTGTTTAGTTGCTATCGAGAAAGTGAAAGAATAAATGAATTACATGAGAATATTTATTTATGGGGAAATTAATTTTTATCATATAAAACAATGTCTGTTTATAATGTAATTGTGGAAAACTCTAGTGTTAAATGCACAACCCTTATTTTTGGGAGTACAACTACCATAATATGAATATTGGGGTGTGATCGTAGAGCTTGTCAGAGATGATGGAGAACACAATGAATTACTTAATGGTATCTCATGTAAAATATTATTCTCAAATTGTGTTCTTTAATCTCATGAATGAAAATGATATAGAATATATATTTATTATTGATCAATATGACATCAATGTAGGATGATGTTTTTCTAATTAGTATTCATTATTGTTTTATCCATGAGCCACATGATTTATTTATTTTAAAAATTAATTCATGGATCATTTTTCTTGGTTTATACATGTTTCATTTAAAATTATTAGAAATAGGAATGTGTTGGTTCTTAATTATCCTCCATGCTAATTGATTTAATTATTAATGAAAAAATTCCAACATAATCAATGGAAAATATTTTTTATCACTATTTCGTTTCACGATTTTCTACACCCTTTCATAAAATATTCATAAAAAATGATTCATCTAATTTAGCATTTTCCTATATATGGAAACCGATCACTATGTAATCGATCCTTAGAACAAAAAATCATTATCTTGGGTTTAGATTTAGGATTAAAGACATGATTGAGTCTTAAAAAAATATATCATAAATTAATTGATGTATCAGTTGAATTAGTTTCTAGGGTTTTGGTGTTTGGGTGACATAGTGTGCAAAGGGGATATTTTCTTGTAGATGGGTGGTCAAAATCATCCCACAGTCAACTGGTTAGGCTTGGTCATTCTAAAATCCATATTTTTTGGTGTGATTCAATTCTCGAGTATATATGGATTTGATTGAAACTAATACTAATGAATACAAGTAGTTTTTTAAAAATCATGATACACATGGTGTGTAGTTCAAAAGGAAACACGTTGTATAGAACCCCATTCATGGTGATTAAGATTTCTAGATTAACTTTTATATCACATGGATGTGTGACTTCTTCCCATAAAATATGTTCCTTAATCCGATTTCATGAAATATAACCAATGACTCATGGTCAAAAACACATCCAGTGTACAAGTGCATAACCAGAGTATTTGGGAATGGGTCATAGGACATAGACATGTACATAGACATTGACATGTACCCACATAGTCGGACAAGCCATGTTTCCCCCATACATTTCATGTACTCTATTAAAGGGAAGTTATATCACTTCAACCAATCACTTTAGCTTCAAAATTAGTTTGTGTGTGTTCTTTATTCCATTTAAATAGGGTACTTATCAATTCATGAGTATAAGATGAGTGATACCTTATATTTTATAGTTATCAATAGTGTCATGTATCCCCAAATGTGGAATGAAGAATTATCCTCCACCATTCATCCCTAGTTTTGGTTAGGTATACTATTTTTAATATAAAGGGAAAATAATTCCGTACCTTTTGGATTATTCTAGATAGGGTTTGGCATCTCCCATAGGCCCTTGGTAATACCCTAAACCTATATATTTACAAATTATGAGTCCATGGTGTACCTATTAGTGGAGAGGCCTGAAAAATAGGACCTCTCAAAAGTACACCATCAGTGTTAGAAAGACTGGATGGTAACTCCAACCAGAAATATGTTACCTTTGTTCTTCAATTAAAATCATAGGCTGGTAGTGATGATGTGACCATGCCTTGAGACTTGGTGTCATTATATGAGAATATTTGGGTTTTTATTGTGTTTCCTTATGATTGACTCACCTTTTGATATTGAGATGTCCCTGTCTTGATGCTTTTTGTTTGTCAATTTAAGTTTTCCAGATGGGTTTTTCCATTCTCTCCCTTGCGTAGACTCAAGCCATATGTTTTATGCCTTAGGAGGATAAATTTGTTTATGATGGATTCCAAAGAGGAATATGATTATTTGGACTTTATTTGTACTAACCATACCACAAATGGTTCTTGTATTTTAATATTGAAAGTAGTCCTCTAGTTTTTAGCAGGTTGGACTCATTTATAGTTATGGTGGGATTGTATTTACCTTTTCATTAATATAGTCTATATTTTAATCTGATTTCGGATTTTTTGTATGAATGAATGATTGATATTATTTTTTTATTATTTCTCAATTATACTAATGTATGGGGATGTGTGTGTCTATGATGTTACTTAAGTAATTGGCCTCCCATGTGTGTGATATGCCTACTAAACAATAGTTTCCATCCGTTTTCTTATTAGATATAGGCATTGGGTATTTCCCTCATCATATTGATGTCCAGGATGGCCCTTGTGGGTTATTTCATTACTTAGTGAGTGTGGGATAAGTAATCATTGATCATATATAATTAAGTTATATGTCAATGAAATAAAAATATGATTATTACTGAAGTAAGAACATAATTTTTTACTATGTTAACTATGAGTTGATGAATACTTTTGGTTGTCATATTATTTTTATTAAGTATTTTAAATTGGAATTAACTTAATTCTTTGATCCCCCCCCCACACTCATGGTACATCTCACTAAAATAACCCTTTGGTCCTAATAAGATGTCAACTAAAATGATTAAAAATGAAATAATTGGTCTTGAGTATTGTCTATTATAATGTCTGGGGATTATTAATTAAAATATAGTATATTTTTTAATAATATATATACTATATTTATAAAAGATAATTAAGGGTAAGAAAGAAAGAAAAAACTTTTGTGTAGGGTAGATGTAAATGGGATAAGACACATTTACCACCCTCCCATTATATAAGTTTATTAAATAATTTCAGTAATATATATATATATATATATATTATTAACACCACTACTAGAATTAAAATAATATCACCCCCATTTGGGGGGTATGATTCCATTTATAAAAAATTGGGCTCCACACTATGGGAATTTCCAAATGAAATAAGTTGGAAGCATAATTAAACCAATTATATGGTGTGGTGAGGCATATTGGTGGTGTAACATAGAAACATGAAGGCATTACAAGGTGGGAATTTCAAAAGACTGGTGGGAGAATTGGTACCTACCAATTATCCATATTCCCAGTACGATATTCGATGTGGAACAGGTGTGACCTAGCCCACCTTGATCTGCACAGTGGAAAAAATCAGGCGATGTAACGTGACTTGGGAGGAGATGTTTCATGACTCCACACATGTAATAACATATCTTTTATAAATGATATTTTTTCTAGAATAAATGAATATTATATTATCTTTTATAGTATTTTACAAAAAAATATATAGTGAAATCAAAAACACTTTATTACATTAATGAAAAGCATAAAATTTTTCATCATCCAAACCCATGATAATGTCAAACACTATAAGGGAAAAATATAAAATAGTAAAATTATAGTTGGAAAATATAGATCACCCCATGTTTTTATAATAATCTCCCCAATGAATAATACTATATAAATGAAAGATACTATTAGTCAACCATTCGACATTCTATAAATATTAAATGTAGAATCATGAGAGGAGTTGAGGTTATTAATAGAAAAATGAATTAATGGTATTTATAGGAGATAATGTGAATATTGGAATTGTAATTTAACAGTTTCAATAGTAACATGATTATTCGAATAGTAACATGACTATTGAGAATAGTAAACTTACCAATGGAATAATAATTTAAACTCAAAAAACATTCAATATTAACAATATTTACCATTAATAATTTATATATATAAATATATTGTAATAATATAAAAAACATCAAGATTATAAAACTCATAGAAAATATAAAAACTTTTTTTTAAAACATGCATAATATGGTATTTCATAAAAATCATAATATTTGAATTTAAAATATAAAATCACAAATGATATAAAATTTGTATTATAAATTTAATTTCATTTTTGAAATCATAACATTGAAATTATCCGAGGGTAAGTTTTTTGAATTTTTTTGATAACATTTAGAATTTTTATGTGAATAGTAAAAATAATTTTCTCCCAAATACCATATGATTTATGACCCAATGATGGTGAAATAATGGATTGATAAATACTAAATTGTTTTATTATGTTACAAAATAATTTAAGGAGATTAATAGGTAATTTAAAGACAATATACATAATTTCTAAAACCCAAAAATTATCTTCCAAATTCTAATGTCAAAAGTGTTCCATTAAATTCACAGTTTTTTTATTTTTTATCATTCACTATTAATAAACTAGTGATTTAGTATTATAAAGGGGTTTATATTCATAAATCCATTTTATTATATTTATATTTGATTCATAGTGTCAATAAAGGTCACTATTACAGGCTTTACCTAGGATATAGTATGCTATTCAATATTTTATTCTAAAAATACCGCTCTTCTCAAGTATATATGCCCCCTCTTGTCCCCATGAAAATCCAGTACTCAAACTCCTACCAAAGACTGAAACATGAAAAATAACCTTTCTAATTACACATATAATACTAATGGTTGTTTCAGATAAATCCAAATCCATGTATTAGGGTATTTTTTTCTTTACAAATAAAGTAAAACCAAGAAAGGGGAAAATTCTTATCAAATATTCTCTCATTTTTGCCTTATCATCTTCTTTTTACCAATTACATTAAAAAGTTAATCCAATAAAATAATTTTATAAGTATGTTATAATTATATAAATGATTTCAATTTACCGTAATAGTTATATTTATGACTTATTCATATTTCATGCTTCACGTTTTCCTTCATTCGATACTGTATCACAAATAGTGGTTAACTTCCAACAATGTTTTTGGAAACTCAATTCTTGTCATCAATATTACGGATCTTTATAAAAAATTATTGATGATATATAAATTTAAAAATATTCTTATTTTATTTCTTATTAATTAGTTCAACTTATGTAAAAATTCCCTTGAAGAAAATAAGAAATCCTTATAAAATGTGGAATTTTTATGCAAATTATGATATCGAGATGTTTCACCATTATCAGAAGGTATTAATTAAAAAAATAAAATGATTAAATTTTATAAACAGTGAAATTAATTAACATAATTCACTTTTCACTTAATATTTTTATAAATTTATGTGTATTATTCAAGAGGTGGAAAAGATATGAAATAAAGTTTGATTTAATATAAGGGGAATCCTTGAACCCAACACCATATTTTTGAATTATCTATAATTAATATAATTTTCAATATTTATGTTCCCTTAATATCTATAAAATTTAATTTAAATATTATTTCCCTTCTCCTTGTGAGGTTATACATGTCTCTACCCTTCCAAAATATTTTCCACCCAAATTACAATATTTCTTCAAAAAGGACATAATTTTTTAAAAAATACCACTTGACCCATATTTAGTTTATTATTCTTCAAATAAAACGAGTTTTTATGCTTGAAAATTATATACATTGTTCATTTTATAACACCAATATTTTTTCACAAAATTATTCTTTAAAAATTCTTCATGAAACCCTTTCCTATCGGTGGGTTTATTTAATGACTATATGATTACTTTCCATGTGGCATTCATGATTATGAGCATTTAATAATGTGATGGGTGATCTTGAAATTATATATACCTCTAATGAATTGTCTAATGTGATATATCTCATTGGATATTTATTATTATACATGAACAAGATGCTATATTTTTTGGAATTTATGATGACTTTTTATGCACATAAGTTATGGATGAACAACATGGTAGATTTGTTAAAATATTTTTGTGGTATTTGATCAATATGTTATTTTATTTCATTAGAATCCATTTGACACAATCCATTTCTTTATAAAATGTTTCAGTAATGATTATGATGATAATATTATGCTTATGATAAAATGATGTAGATTATTCTTACTGAGGTACAATTGATTCATACCCCTTATTCCTCCCCTTTCTGGGATTCTAACTCACGTCCTTCATTGATTTAAATCCTCAAGTGATCAAATATACAAAGTATAAAGAGATAGTTATTATGAAAATTAATAAGAATTATTTAAATAATGTTTATTTTTTATTACGTACATGTTTTAGATGAACCTAATTTTCCAAAAATACTAAATATTTGGATCCAAGATTATAACTCTCTTATATTTTTTATTCTAAAAATGATATTGTTGACATTTAAGAAACATTTGGATCTATATAGTTGTTATCATTTCATGGTTTTGTTAATTTGGATGTTGTGATTATAAATCATTGGTGACATCCCTATTGATAAGCCAGATGTTTAAGAGATATATCCTATGTTTTGTTAAATAATGAGAGTGCATGGTTTCCTATAAATTAAATCCTTTTATAAATACTACAAGTGGATGTGGATATAACACATATGTACCTAGGTAGAGTTCAATGCATTATGGAGATTATTACACAGTTCTCTCATCCTTGAAAAATAACTTGAATCATGTGTAATTTCTTCCATTACTCAAGAAGGATCAATTAGCTATTGAGTTTTATATGTGGAATCAAACATCAACATTGAATAGGTCTTATGATCCAATTTTCAGTGAATAGTGGGTTAAATCAATAGAGATGATCGATTAAATTATCCACTATTATGAGAAGGATAAGGTGACTATAGAAAACTATAGTTAATATGGAGATGTGAATCAGTGGTTGGAATTTATAAAAAATACCAAACTAAAGGGATAAATAGAACTGATTGAGTGGGAATAGTTTAAGAAAACATTTCTTAACAATTATTTACCTTAAACTCTTCAATAATATAGAGAGAAAATTCATACATCTTAAAAAAATTGGGGAATTGGTCCTATCTTATGGGGAAAACTTCAAAATTATTTCAAGATATAAATCAATTATTGTAATAAACAATGATAGAAAAATATATCGATTTCTTAGTGGTTCAAAAAACACCTTTTAAAGGATATATATATCAGTGACTTTGTGTATTATGAATAATAATTTTGATGTTATACGAAAATAGATATGGAGTTTGGAGAATGGTATCATGATTATTGAGATAAGAAACTAAATATGGGGTTTAATTATAGAGGATCGGATGAAAAATGAGGAAATAAGATCCAACTACCCACATGGAAAAATGTGGGGAGAAGAATCATGCGAATTGTCTCAAAGGGATAGGGAAATTATTCATGTTTAGGAGAGAAAGACACTAAGATCATGAATATATAACAGACATATAGAAGATGATCTATTTGATGGTGGATAGTAAGTAACATTCCAATGAATCATCCATTGTTAAATGATTATACTATATAAAGGGAACTGTGAAATCCAATGCACAAAACCATGGTTCATCAAGGGTAATATTCATCAAAACCCACCAAAGATATTGGAGGAATAAAAATCTTATTCAATTACCATTATTTAATTAGAGAATAAAAATAAATTCTAACAAGTTACAATTCCTCTTCAATCAATAATTCAAAAAGATTTATTTGATTCGGGTTCTATGTATTCTTTTATAATATGAATGTCTTCTAGAAATATTGTAACACATTGTTTAGTTGAATTTGAAAATATAATATTCATGGATTGGATCTACATAGAGTGAAAAAATTGACTATTAAGAAAAGGTAATATCTTTTCATATTCCAAACAATACCATGATCCTATATGCATGAAATAAAGATCATGAATCTTCATTTGAGGATCCATAAATGGTGTGTTAGATGTTACCTTATGAATATGGATACCTTTATGAAGTAGTTGAGTTGAAGGAAATCATCAACCTTGAATAAATTCCCATATTTACGGAATACACTAATATATCTCTAGAAGTGTTTCCCAAACATCCACTATATTGTAAGGTATATTTATTGATAGATATTAAACACAATTCCACTAATATCTCCAAATTCCCTAGGAGAATACACCCACTCAAACATGAGGAATTTATGAAGCAGATCCAAAAGAATTTTCATGAAGTGTTCAAAAAATCTACGAAATATCCATAGGGTGAACCAATGTTGTTTTACAAGAAATTTAATGAATAAATGTAGTTGTGTATCGATTACCATAGCTAAATAATATCACCATAATAAATACCATTACAAGGATTAATGAAATGATCATTCATCTACAAGAATATTACTACTTCTCAATGAATGATCCTATTTCTAGATATAATCAACTGATTGTTAAGAAGGAAGCTACTCTGAAGATATATTTTCAAAGAAGTTATGGGAACTATGAGTTCATATTAATGACCATTAATCATACTAATTATCATAAAATATTAATAGATCAGATGAATATATTCTTTATATACTGCATTGATAAATTTGTGTTATTATTTGTTAATTATATTCTCATTTACTCCATGTGTAATGAGGAACATTAGGAAAATGTAAGAAAAGTGTTATTTTCATTAAGAATTGAGAAAAGTACATTACGTTTGGTAAGTGTGACTTTTGTATGGATCAATTCAAATTCTTGGGGAATGTGATCAAAAGATAGGGAATTTTTATTGACCATTCAAATAAAAAGGAAATTGTGGAATGTAGTGGACCCACTAGTGTCGTGGATATATATAGTTTTCTTTGATTATCAGGGTAATAGTAATGTTTTGTGTGAAACTTCTAAAAATTTTCTTGCCATCTTTGGAAGTTAAAATAGAATTGGGTAATGTATTTATGGATGGATGAATGTGGGGAACAGTTTAAGTATATAAATAATATAATATTTTTTGTACTTTTACTAACACAACCATTTTGTAGAGAATGGTTTATTATATACAATGATTCTTCAGTAAACCTATTTGGTTATGTAATAATATAGAATGATAAAGTGATAGAATATGCCACACTATAGTTGAATATCCATAAGAAATACTACCTAACATATGATTTGGAGTTATGAGCTTTGATCTTCACCTTTAAGATTTTTTGGAACCACCTATATGGTGGAAAGTGTGCATATAAACATATCAAAAGTTTCCGAATTATATATTTACATAGAAGGAACTCAACCTTCACCAATGAAGATGGTTTCAGTTGATCAAGGACTATGATTTCTCTATTCACTAAAATCATGGAAATGAAAATAAGGTAGAATAACAACTTTCTAGAAAATAACATATTAATCTATGCATGATTATGATTGATAATGAACCTCTCTTCATGGACATGAAAAGAATAAATTTGTAAATCATAATTGTAGGGAATTAATCCAACCTTTCCAAAATTATTACCAAACTATCTATCCAATATAAGATTAAGGAGGCACAAAGGGATGACCTAGAGCTTCAAAAAAAGGATGAAATAATTAATTGAAATTATGATTCATGAATTCCATATCGATGATGAAATTTTAATTTAGTTTGGGACTAGGATATGTGTGCCTTCATCACCTAAGATAAAGAAATATCTATTAGATATTTCATATTACTCATATTTATCCTTCTATCCTAGAAGTAATATTATATAGTATGATCCTTGAGGGAACATCTAGTGGGAAAACATAAAGAATAATATCAATAATTATGTAATGTCTTGATCTAAGAGCCAATGAAATGGTACCCAGACCCAGTTAGTCACATGAACTTATGAGTTTCTCTCTATAATATAGAGGCTGCAGACTAGCAATGGGGGTAAACTGATAGTAAAGTGGGTGATAATAACAATATGTTCATAGGAACATAGTGGTACATAATTAATAATTCAAAATAAGGTTAATTATAATTAATAGTATTATAAATATAATGACTAAAAATAAATAATAAATGGAAGAGTAATCATGCATGTCCATGTGATACTACAATATACAGATGAATAAATACAATTGGTAAAAAATGAGAATACATAACTAAAAGATAAAAAATCACCAAATGATTTCTCCATGAACATACTGATCTCTATCTAAGTCCTATTCTATTTAGCTCATATTTCCAAGTACAATAGTACATGAATAATCCATAACGTTATCCTACGATCATGAGGTTTGTTCAGGGACCCCAGTTTAATGGACTCTTGAACAATGTGTGATATATACTAAGTAGTCCACAAAAAATGTTTTTTAATTATAACAAATCCATGAGTATAAGATATAGTAGTGTACATGTATATTAATAAATCAGTGAATAAATAAACATAATTATGTCGGGCACTAGTTCCCTAAGGATACCTAGCCGACCATACCTACTTCTTCCTAAGCTGGAATATCTTTGACATTCTATCATGAATATATATTATTATGCATATATATATATGTAGATATATACATGAATTGGTGAGGAACCAAGGAAAAAGGAAAATTAATCCACATAATAGTTTCACAATGATCAATTATTTAATTATGGAAATCATCCACAATATACAAACCCGAGAATGTAGCCAATGTTATAAAAGTATAAAAATTGTATTGAACCCAATGTAAACCCATGGTGTCCATGTATAATGACTATCTCATAACTATGGATGAATTTCAAGTATTCTCATATTTTTGAACATAAGACCATTAGTTGTTCGATGAACTTTGGTACAAGTTAATGGAATCCACATATAGTAATAACCATAATAATATACCACTAGTTATTTTTATTAATACACAAGAATGGTATATTTCATTTTACTAAAGATCCCATCCCATGAATTCCATAATTAGGATACCATGTTTCTTAGAATGAGTAATGTCGTTCGGATTATTCTATGATCCCTTCCAAGCTATTCTATAATGAGGAAACATGAGTATAACTTATAACATCTAATTTCCTTATGATCGGATCCAAGGCATTCCATAAAAATGAAACCAAATTACCACTCAAAGCGCAAGGAAAATAATATAGCCTATTATCTCATCTAGGGAATTTAGTAAATGAAAACTGAATTATTGATCAAGGGTTAATGTAATTCAAGTAACCTATGAGCTCATCCATATTATTCCATAATGAGGAAACTAATATCTCTCATGGCACATATAATAGAAAGTAGCTTATGGGTCAATCCTATGAATTCAATAATAAGGAACTATTATATCGTTATAGGTGTAATGTAATTCATGAAACCCAAGATCCCACCCATGGTGTTACATAATGAAAAAACTATTGTCACTCAAGGAATAATTTAATTCCTTTTTACATTTTGAATATTAATATCTAATCATCTTCTATGGGATTTATCCCTGCCAATTTCAAGTATCGTAAGTCATTTCATTCCATCTTTTATAATATCATTTTTTAAAGATAATCCCAGAATAATTTAATTAAGAATGAAAAGAACATTATAATTCCATTTATCACATATAAATTATAAATACATTGACCCATGCCCATAATCATGTCCCCTACAATCCAAATATCACCATTTAAATTTCCCCTTTATTATAGATGATGATTCACCTCTTATGTGGTTTTATTAAAAAATGGTGAATAGTTGAAATTCAAACTCATTTAATTCAATTTAAATAATGATTATTTGAGAGTCAAATGCAAAAAACCTCAATGGTGAACAAATCATATGTAGATAATTATATATCAAGAATTTAGAATAACACACATAAAGGGAGATTATATTTCCTAAACAATCATATGTCATGACATATAAGCGACACACCCAAAAAGGGGGTTGTTCATGTTGATGTGGATAACATACAATGTATCAATTTAGAATCATAAGCAATATAAAAATTTATTCCTAAGAATTGACATTATTAATTTCACATTTAAGTGTGTCACTCATGAATTCATAATTGGGCCATAATGTAATAGTTTATAAACATGGTAGAATTTAAGGGAAAATAATGAAACTACCTACATTGTTCTTAGGAAACTTTACTCATCCAATATTGGACTTCCATTCTATGTAGATGGAGATAAATTGAAGAATTCATCAAACACCTTGAAAATAGAGCAGAAGAGGTATCATCAAAACCACATTCAACATGGAAATGGAAACTGGTAAAGGACGGCTGAAGATTTTTACAATCCTGGATACACTTCCATTACATATTAGGATTCTTGATTTATACATTAGATGAATGATATCTTCCGTGGGAAGATAAGGGAGGTGCAATTATGGGGTATCCCTTAGCGAGTGAGTGAGGAAAAGGAAAAACCCCTTTAAAGGTTGGAGGGGTAAATTGATCATTTTTTAATGAGTCACACAGATAGTACAAAAAGTTTGGATAACTGTGAACCAATTCTGATTCTCACACTTCCTAAGGTACACACCCTAAAGGGCTCGGCCGCATAGTTAGAGATAAATATCTTCCAACCTTATGGTGCTGCTTGTTATGTGGCACCAATAATTAGGGATAAATGGATAGTTTTACAAACCTTGAAAATCCCACGGGGATAACCTCTAAATTTTTCTACGGTTGTATCTCATGGTCATATTTCCTCGGGTACATGGTTTTTTAAACCATGTGTCACCCAATTCAACGAATAAAGGTTTCACCTAATGGTCCATTATATTTTCACAAAAGCATTCCTACCTCCCTAATTCTCCCAAAAAATGGTTTTCAAAGCCTTGAACACTCATACCCAACAGAGCACCACGCAAATCTATTTTTCCTTATAAATTGACTAAAATAACTACTTTATGTGGTCCAAATATCATATAATATTCTAAATATGGGTTTAGTAAATGACCCATACAATAAATGGGATTTGTCAAATTTTGTTGGAACATTTCAAGAATATGAAAGCAAAGGAAATTAAAACATCCCCAACATATGACTTCATGTCCAGAGAAGCATTGGGGAAACAAAATAACATCATCTGGCCCACCTAGGAAGTGAAAATTATACTAGAACTACCTCATTGTGTATTAAATTCCCAATGTTCGTGCCTGAACTACTTTCACCACGTGCCACATAAATCAATAAAACTCAAGAAAATTCATATATTCCAAAACTGAAATAATAAGATTATTTTTTCTCAATCCCATTTAATTGGATACATGAACAAGTCATTTCCTCTTTATTCAACTAATCCATTGTTCTCCACACTTTGGTTCCCATATTTAATAGCCAATTCGGATCCTTAATACCTACTCATTCATAATTTATTATATAATCAGTACATTATCATTATAAATATTCTCTATGAATGTTATTAAACAAAAAATTCATAATTATGGTTGGGGACACTACTCACATTCCTTATTCGATCAATGTGGCTGAAGCCCAACAATCCTACTTCAAATAGGTCTCACCAAATTTATTATGAAAATACTTAGATGATCATATAATTATTCCCATATAAAAAAGAGTGTGATAGATTTATTTACTAACTGACCACAAAAAAATATATATATCTCCGCATTATCCCCCTTTGTTCAACTACATTAAATAATGCTCAACATAGATGGCCGATCCATTTAAAAAATCTCAATATCGATGACATTATACAATAGTACATTGATATTTTCTGTGATCAGACTCATGGAATACCATAACCATCTTCATGTGATGTGTCTATCCAAAACATCATTTATGTTCACATTTCATAATATGAAAATATGTGTATAATTAATCTAATACCATTAAATTGACAACCATTAATTAAAAAAACTAAACCCAACCTCATATTTTGAGTAACCTCGTAATCATCATTTAATGTCTAAGGGGATCATCCATGTAGTCTATAATCCTTTACATACATGTGTTATGTTGATACATAGTCAAAAAAATTACATATCAAAACATGAAATTTTCCCTAAGTAGTAGCCTCTTGGAAGTCAATTTAATGAACTGGTTGGTGTATATGAGTCAATCAAATCCCTTTGTACATTGGAATCCCATTATATTTCAAGAATTTCTAGGGCTATGAGATATTTCTATGATTCTAGAGTACAATACTTAAGGTGTCTATTTATTATTCCAATAAGAAATTCAATTTCACTCTTTAGCTTAGACTATATTTGAGACACTCTTAGTGTACACAAGATGCTGTCAATAGAGGGTACATGGTCTCTGAGTCCGGAGTACAGTAGGAGGATATCAATGACTACTAATGAGGAATGAGACACTCCCATCATATCCCAGATGATGTACTCGACATGGTTTATAACCAACAATATTTAATTACTAACATAAATAGTCCAACATTACCTAGTCAATTTCCTTGATGAGCTCGATTATTCCTACCACTTCCTGATCATTATCTGATCATGATTCCCCAACTACAAGGAATTTTGGATCATTAATGCATCACCAGTGAATTCCTAGATGATTAATTATTCCTTTAATGTTTTAGTAAAAAAAAATTATTTCATCATCATGATACCTTCCAACTAGAGAAATGCTTCAACATAATTTATTTCCTATATCGCTCATGCACCTCGAGTATAAATATAATTTTCATAATTTATCCAAACCCATAACAAGTTTTAATCTCAAATATTACCTCAAGGAATTGATAGCATGACTTTTAGCCCCACAACCTTTGAAAAGTTATGGTGACCACTCCTAAATGGCCTTTTAAAAGTTCACTCCCTATACATAGAAGGACATTATTTTTTTATAATTGATGTGACACTCCCCACATTATGAATTTATTATCCATCATTTACTGAGGAAAGAAACTCATCCTAGGACATATGCTCAATTGAACAAAAACCTTAGTTTGGGACATGGTTAATATTCTCTTAACAAGCACCAATTATGAAAAGTGAAAATAAATAGCTTTTCACTATTTCACTATGTAAAATTCTCATTAGACATATGTATGATTCTTCCCCGAGCCATGCTCTCACACATCACCTAAATAAAAAAACTAAAACCAATACAAAAATTCCCTGCATGTCAAAACACTTGATCCTTTTACAAAAACCTCCCAAGCATTGGGATGGATCAAATTTCCATCATTCCAAAGTCACTCTACCTTAGATATAACCCATAATCAATACATATAATCTCAATGGTTAAACTACAAACACAAAACTCATAAATTTTTATATACAATTTTAACAATTGGATGGTTATCATGTCTATAAACTCGTACTACCCTAAGTTCTAATCAATAAAGAAGAAAAACATTCAATATTATTGATAATCCTATAATCACAATGAATCCTTGTATATATTTCACATAAAAAATAATTAATTCTAGATTCTTGTTAACATATTTTATTATTAAACTATATGGGGACTTAATATGTTATTCATAACTGGAGAATATGAAGAAGGGTCACACAACATAATTTTTAGTCGATCAATTCCTAGGAATTTCTAACCCATTGAAAAAATAATTACATGATGCTCCCATCAATAACAATGGTAAATTTACCACATGACCACCCACTACACCAAGGTTTAATTTTATAAACTATGATTCAAACTTTGGATAACAATCCTCGAACAAAACCTAACATTTGAAAAACCATCATATAATTTGGCAATGAAATAAGTTATAAGGGCGCTACCCCAACCAAGCTAACCCCATCCTTTTTATCACAAGGTGTGGATATTGAAACTAGATTCATTGAAAAAAATATCTAATTTCTACTTACTATAATTTAGGTTCAAAAAATAGAAGATGAATTCTATATGCAATTTATAAGTTACATTCAAAGAAAAAACTCATTGACGGATTCAAACTACATATATATTAGGGTCAAGCTATTAACACTATTATATGATATTATGTTAATACACATTTGATAACATCAAGTACCATTCATAATGAAAAATTTCTTGGTACTTTAATTATATAACACCCCAAGTCACCTAGCTATGTTATTTAAAACATATTTTCAATCATTATTATATATATATGATGTCCTTTCATAATAATCTATGTCGCCTTATAAATTAAATTTTCCCATTTTATATGTCCATAAAAATCTCCCAAATTTTCTTAGTTAAAGAAAATTTCAATTCCAAGCAATATAAGAAAACAAAATTTAGGTTATAATTGGAATTTTAATTAATTAACACCCCATATAAGTATAGCGCAAAATAATATTACAATTATTTATCATGTTATGGGGGAAAGTATTGTAATATGACACTAAATGTTTAAATGTAACAACATATAAGTGTTTAATGAAACATTAAATAGACATCTGTGGATAGCATGGGAAAACACAAAGGCATGTAGTAAAAGGAAACGTTTAAGGGTCCCATCATACCACCTTGTAAACATTTAAATTAAATATAATAGTAGTTGATTTATTAAGTATTCAATGCACAATTAGTGGGTTCATCTAATAAGAATAAATCACCATGTCTAACATACTAGGGTTGACCCATGTATATCTCAAAACTATTATTGGTCAAGATTGACCTACTTGGGAAAAATCAACCATATAACCTGTAAGTAATTGCATCATTTATAGTTTATATTTTAATTTGTTTTTTATTTATTTAATTTTCTGGTTATATGAATCAACAATCGAAAATTATATTGTATATTCCTTTAGAATTTACAATTTGAAAAATTTTAACTATAACAAATCATTTATAATAGTTCAATTATATGGATTTACACTCCCAATATAAAATTATCTCATTTACTATTTAAATTGAAACATTTACACCAGTTTATTTATATCCATTCACATTGTAGTTCATGTGACCAATAATCCATGACTCAAACAAGTCATAACAGACAATTCATATAAACATTCAATGTAAATATATATGGGAGAACATCATTTAGGTTTATGCAAACATTTTCTTTAACCAAAAATTTACCATAACTATCTCAAGGAATGTTATATCATGACAATAAATATAAGTAAACATGTTATTTTATCACAAAACATGGTATATAATAAATCATAATAAGTAATCACTTGAACATGGTATACTTATAGGCATTCAAAATAATCATATGAACATATTATACAGTCAATACATGGCATGGAATATGCATGTCATGGGAATATATATGTTCAAATAATGATGCATGTAATGATACATACATTCCATAAGACCAAGGTTAAAATACCATAATTTCATAAATTATTCAGAATTATAAGGTACATTAATCACTCAACAAGAAATAATAATCAACTATTATAACAAATAGCCTGAACAATAGTCCAATCCCTAACCACATGGCATTCTCCCCATTTAATGGTTGATCACTCCCATACTTTACTATTTACCAAGTGCATAAACATTCCTAATCTCATTTTCAACTAGGAGAAAATATTAAGAAAAACGAAAACATTTCCATCACCCCAGTATGTAATTAATTGACTTGGGAGCCATTGAATCAATTCCATGATCCATTCTATCACAAGCCCTCAAGAATGCCTCCAAGTATGCTATTTGTAACTGACATTCATCTAGGGTCCCATGATGATACCATGGATTGACTATACCCTCGTGATTAGAGATTGAAATTCATCTAGGGTCCCATGATTATACCGTGGATTGACTATACCCTCGTGATTAGAGATTAACAAGCGTAAATAATAAATAAATCAATAGAAAGTGTAGTATAATGAAAGGAAATCTAAATATAATGCCCGAAAATCAATAATAAATGGAATTTTAATCATGCCTGTTCACATGATATGATAATACAAAATAGAACACATAAACCAAGTAATAAATAAAAATACAAAATGAAAAGAAAAAAATGCCCCAAAGGATTTATCTATGAGAATTATGAGCTTCGGCTCAGTACTACACTCCTTATCTCCCATATCAAAGTACAAAAACATAGTTATTATCAACAACCTAAGCCAGCGATCATGAGGTCTATTTGGGTGTCCTAGTTAAATGCATACCCAAATATGTTTTTATATGTACTCATTAAGAAACCACCAATGGTTTCTAATGTTATACACTCCATAAGTTTAAAATATATTAGAGTTAAAGTATAGTAACAAATAATTCAATAAATAAATGCAATTAGGTTGAGTATAGGTTCCCCATGGACACTAGGCTGACAATACCATAATCATCTAGAGTTGGAATACATCTGACATTTCAATATATATATATATATGAATATATGTAAACATATATGTGTGTAGATATATATGTGCACTAATGAGGTGCCAAGTCAGATATACAATACATTAAAATAATAATATCATAAGGAATATGTAACACCCTGAGTTTTTATAGACCTTTTATTAGAAAAAAATTAAATTTTCATTTATTACAATGCACTAAGTCAATCATTTATTTCACATGGAATCAACTTTTTGTATGAAACATGGAAAAGAACATGAAATAAATTACAGGGAACATCGACTTGGTGTACGTTACATGCAACAACGATGTATCTACAAAACATAATTTTGTTCTAATAATTACTTAAACAAGATAATTAAAACCTAAACAATAAAATTACTCACAGTAATAACTAATTTTAAAATATTTTTTAAAAATTTATTAAAATAAATATAACAAATTGATAATGAAAGATATAATTTTTCGTAATGTCCTTATATTTTTAAAAATACCGTTTTATCAAATAAAATACTTTTAATATCCTTCTATAGAAAATAATATTATTATTAGATAGAAATTTTATTTGATAAAATATACTTCATTTTTAAATTTAGAAAATAAAAATTATATTGTGTTAAATTTATGAGATTTTTTTGAGAAACATCATTTTTTGATGAATGGTGAAAAATACTTCTTTTAGGTTCAAAACTTTATTTTCATTTAAATATTTATTAATGTTAAATTAAATTTTAAATTTATTTTATTGTAAAATTATATCGAATATAAATATATTAATACAATTTATGTCATTATAATAAATTTCACTTTGAAATTAAATAAAAAAACTCAATAAACTTTTTGAACTTCTT
Source organism: Viscum album (assembly GCA_963277665.1). Taxonomy (NCBI): domain Eukaryota; kingdom Viridiplantae; phylum Streptophyta; class Magnoliopsida; order Santalales; family Viscaceae; genus Viscum; species Viscum album. The sequence goes on along the minus strand of OY728134.1, from coordinate 126,377,265 downwards.
TCTACATTTAAAGATAAATAATTTTGTCTCGTTTGTAGGATTAGCATGAATCCTAATTTTGCTTCTTTTTTGAACTAAATTTTCAAAAAATAACATACAAAATTTTGATAAGTTTAAAATTTGGAGTCTAATTGGATCATGTTTTTCCCCAAACCGATTAATAAATGTCATTAATATTAATCACACAAATTAAGGTCAAATTAAGCATAATTAAGGACTAAACCTTTATATTAGGGGCCCAAATAACCTAGGAACTATTCCAAACCCCATTTTATTTCCATTAATATGCCATAAAACTCCAATTATTTATTTATTTTGGGTTTTTATGACTTTTTTTTGGAAATATCTTGTGTACACCTACCTTGTATTCAAAAATTCCAAGTGAGTCCTTTCCCTTCCAAATAATAGGCCACCACCGATCCAACTTCCTCACACCTATAAAAACTATTATTTTTGGAAAATATCCCGCAAATATACTTTTTAAAAATACTCCCTTAATCTTCGGAACCATCACTTTGGTAGAAGGAAATCTAAGGATGCTTTTTGGAATATACAAAATAGAGTGGCCCGATTAAGAGGTAACATCTTCTCATATGTCTTTTATTTTATATTCATTAGCCACCACCTACACATTCCCTTTTTCCATGATTTTATTAAAAAAAGGTATAATCAATATTTTTATTTTTTTATGAAAAATTTTAATCCTATAATTATACACACCTCCATATAATTTATGAAAAACATATTTTTTATGTGTACGGGGAACAACCTCCTCAATAAAAGATGATTATTCAATTTTCATTACTACCTATCATGGTGGAAATTATGATGGAAACACTGTTTATATTTTTTATATATTATATTTATTATTTATTTAATCTTAATTAATCCTTTTACAAGGAATATCTTTTTTACTTTCCATTTGGTGTTAATACGATAATTTCGTTTGAGGATGTGTGGACTACCGCCCCCTCAAAATGATATGATTCGTTCATACCCTGCATAGATTGTATTAAGTATGATTTTAGTGAATATATAAGGAATATATGATTTCATAAATATAATTTAATAAATAAATATATATATATATATACATATATGTCTTTTAATTTCTTTCTTTCAAGATGAAAATTAAAAGAAAATAGTGTCCATGCATACGTATGGCCTACCGTCTCCATGAACGATGTATTCGATTTCATACATATATATTCTATAGTTTTTTATAATACACATATAATTTATATAACCATTATTTATATCATGGGTTAAATTCATTAAATCATTATATAAAGTATAAATACCAAATATATAAAAAATTAGGGCGAAGAATAAAGTGAATATTACCCAAAGTTAAAGATTAACAAAGGATTGTTAACAAGTGGGTGATATAAGGTCCTCATATAACCATATATATAAGAACATGGTTCTTTAAAATACATATAATAAATTTATATTTATAATATTGGTTTTTTTAAAGAGTATAATGAGTGTTAAGACACAAACAAAAGTGATTTCATCTCACTTTTTATTTCATTGTGATACATGCTTTGGTTTCCACTCTTTCCCTTTGTGTGGTGTATATACTACCCATGATTGTATTATATGAACCATATAATTAAATTTATTTATATTCATATATCCATTTCATTATCATAAATTCATGGGGTATAAGTTTCAAATGATATCATATTAGTAAATTAATTTTGTATCAATATGGCTTCGTTGAGACTCATGTTTTGTTATGCCCCTAAATTCACTTTCGAGGTGTATATACATAAAATTTTTATTTTATGTAATGAATTTAATTTCCATAATTATATTTTATGCTTCATTAAATTTTAATTTCTTACATGTATAGTATGATCCCATGTTACCATGTTATGAGAGTTTATTGAGACAATCTCATCATTTTTTGGAGATTTTTTATGTTTATGTATCCTTTGATTAAATATTATAATCCATTTATCAAGGTCACTCATGAGTTTTCTTATCCTCTATTAATTCAAGATATCCTCATGTATTAGTATCATTATTCCACTCTTTAGTACTTAAGATTTTTTTTTCTACGTAAAATTCTATTGTCTCTCTCACCGGTCAGTAATCTGTAGTATTCAAAAACCATGTTTTAAAAAAATTGAAAGATATATGAATCCCATTTTCAAGGAAAAAAGATTTTAAAAACGATTTATGTTTTTAAAATATCCCTTTATAAGTTTTCAATGTTATTTTAAAATAAAAAAAATTTCAATTTTTTTTTGTTTTAAAAATAATTTTCAATGAAAAAAAAAGATATTTTCCTTAAGAAATGTTCTTAAAATATAATTCAATATTATTTCCCATCTAAGATAACTTTTGTTGGTGTTAATCATGCCTTTCAGGATAATTATTCAATGTTTCCATTCAAATTATTTCTTTTAATTGATTATGGTTTTATAGCTTGAAGTCGATGAAACCCATTTTTCTTTCACGGGTTATACGCTTTTAAAACCCGCTTCATTTTATGGGTTATGTTTATAATGAAATGATTATGAAACCTATCCATTTCAACATGTCATGATATGATAAAATTTTTATAATACCCATTTCATTTCATGGTTTATGATATGATTATTTATGATCTTGTGGAACATGTATGTATTATTTCATTATGAGATGGTTGGGACCTATATCTTCATCAAAGGCATTGGGTAAAGATTTATATCTCATGAGATAGACTATGTTACTATTGGGAATGAACATTGACTACTTTTATGGTAATGGGAGTGAACCAAGACTACCAAGATGGTATGTGTAGTGAACTCAATCTACCAATATTCCCATGGTAGTGAACCATGACTCCTATGATGATATTGAGAGTGAACCTATACTACCAATATGGACATGGTAGCAATGCATTGTCTACAATGGAAATCATATTAGATGCTAATGTGTGTTCTATAATTCCATGTTTTATTCCTATGTTATTCTTTTAGGGATAATGTTCATTGTCACCTTATGATTCTTGTCCTACGAACTACCAATATTTATTCCATGACTCATGTATATGAAAATTGATATGTATGGTATAATATTTTATTTTCATGATCATGGTCTCGTATGCTTATGCTCATGATTTTTCTTACATATCTACCTTGTATACCCTTATAGTGAATTTTATCTCACCCGTTTTTATGTTTCCTTCCCTATGATATGAAGATATGTATTATGTTTGATGTGTCTAAGAAGTGTACTAGTAAATGAGAAGTTAGCGGCAGATAATTTAGCTCATTTATGTACCACTATTTATGTTTCCATGTTTCTGAAGGCACTAGAATAGTATAGTCTTTAGGATTTTTTTTCTATAATGTTTTTAGTATTTGAAAAATGTTATGAAAGGTTAATTTATGAAAGGAAAGGGTCTCTACAATTGGCATCAGATCAATGGTTTAGTTAGCCTTTGGAATCTCGAATGAGAAATCCTTAGTGAGAACCCTAAAGACATGTCTTGGGATAAGTATAAGGATTTTTAAAAGAATAGGAAAATGTACTAGAATTTTGGTAAAGGATAGAGTGAGTGGTTTCCATATAACAAATAATTTCCTAGATACTACATGTAATAGTGGCTCTGGCATAGATTTGAATAGGGGTAAAAAATACATCAATATATTCTAAGTCTAACTCAGGGTAATCTGGTACATATCAATGGGCCTTACTACACACTTGTTTTGACATTCCCAAGGGATATTCATTTGGAATTCTCAAACTCTTAATGAACCATCATTAAGGATTTAATAATAAGTTTCCTATAAATAACCTAGGATAATCCATAGTTGTTATATATTAAATAAGGTTTCATAACATAGACATCATATAAGTGACTTTTCAGGATTATGTGGTTCCACATTTTAAAAACTCTTTATTACTCTATGATTTTTATTTTTATCAATGGTTGGAACCCAAAAGATCTACATTAATGGTTAATGTGATAGATAATGCAACGACTGTCCTCCTAAAAAACTAAATTCTCTAGAAACTAGAATTAAAAAACTCATTGATATTCTCACAAAGCTTTCTCAATCTATGAATCATGAGGGTATTCCAAATAAGAAATGGAGATAACAACATTCTATTAAGTATTTCATGTGGAAAAAATACAATTTCTTTAAAAAGGGTCTTATGATAAACTTGTTGTTGAATAATGGATTTGTGCTAGTGACAATATATTCTCTATTCTCAATTGTTTGGATCCTAAAAAAATATTTATCATTGTATGTCGGTTAGAAGGTGAATCAGACCAGTGGTGGACTCTAATAAAAAATATAAGCCAAGATGATGAGATTGAATACATGGATTGGGATAAGTTCCAGAATTAATTATTCAATAAGTACTTTCCTAATATTCTTCATACCAAGATGGAGATAGAGTTCCTTGATTTGAAGAAAAGGGATGATAAATATGTTGGTACCTATGAGGTTAACTTCATGAGACTTGCGATGTTCTCTTTAAGAATAATCATCCAACCCGAATGTAATGTCGATAAGTTCTTAAGTGGCTTAAATCCATGTCTCAGAAGGGTGTTGTCCATAAGAGACTTTAGTTGCTAGTAAGAGATTGTGCATTCTATAATGAAGGTGTAAATGGAGTTTGGAGTCACCTATTAATATCATGGTTTTCATAAGAAGTGGATGATAAAGTATAAAGTAAAATCTAAAAAACATGAACATGATACTATGATAGTCCCTTTATTATCTAACTGTGGGAACAAACATGCAGGAAATTTCTTTAAGGGGTCTAATAAATTTTTTAAGTGTGGAAGGGAAGGACATAAGGAATTTGAATGATGAATTGATGAGAAGAGGTAAGATAACATTATGTATGGGAAAAAAGTAAAAAATGAACCTCCCACAGTTCAGTTCTATAAGTGTAAGGAGAATGTGCATTATTCTAATCGTAACCCAAACCAAAGGGATGGTGATGATGATTAATGTCAGCAACCTTTTAAGCTGAGGGATAAGGGGAAATATCATGAAATCACTATTTTTGATGAGGGGTGTGATAATGATATGATGAAAGCTTCACATACCATACACTCTAGAAATTTTAATGCCATATTTTATTCTAGAACTACCAACTCTTTCATATCTAAGGAATTTTATAAGGGTATATATGTTCCACCAAAACAATTAGATATGGAATTAGTAGTGAAAACATATAATGGAATTATGATTTCAACTCTAGTATATTTATATATGGTTGATTTTTTTAGGAATATGCTTCCTTAAAATCTTTAAATTCTTCCTTTTGTTTGAATTTAATTCCATTTTAGACATGTATTGGATATCTCTTCATAAATTTCACGTAAATTATCAAGGAAGGTATGTTAATTTTGATATTTCATACCCTACTATGACCATCCATCAATGTGATGATAAGAGTGAAATTCTTGTTGATATTCTATGTAGTGTATAGGTAATAATTCCCATTCAAAAGGGGTTTTTTATCTCAAATAGATGGGGAGAAAATCGACATCAGTGATATGTATATTGTTTGGAATCTTGTGAATGACTTTCAAGAAGATTTTTATTTTATTCCAAAAAAATGTGATATTGAGTTCTAAATATAACTTATACCTATTTCCAGGGCAATTTCAAATAATTCTTATAGAAAGGCCCTAATCAAGTTGTAGGAATTGAGGAATAAACTCCAAGAAAACCTTGACAAGTGATTTATTTGTCCAAGTGTTTCTCCTTGGGGTGAAAACATTCATTTTTTGAAATTTAAAGATGAATCAATGATAATTTGTATGGATTATCGATAGTTAAACTAGATAAAAATAAACAATAATTATCCTCTCCCCTATATTGATGACTTGTTTGATCAACTGTGTAGATCTAAATACTTTTCCAAGATTTAACTTCACTCTAGATATCATTAAATGAGGGTCAAGAATTAGGTTATACCCAAGACAAAATTATATACAACTAATTGACACTATGATTATATAGTGATGAATTTTGGTCTTACTGATTCCTCTTTTATCTTCATGGATTTAATGAACAGATTCTATAGACATTACCTCTATTATTTTTTGGTAGTATTTATATATGATATTATTATCTATTCAAAGAGATATTAAGAGAATTAATATCAGTTATGAATTGTACTAAGGACCCTAACATTGGACAAGATATATGAATATTTTACCAAGTGTACATTTTGGCTACAAAAAGTTACATTTTTGGGTCACATAATTTATGAGATTGTATAGCATTAGATCCATCAAAGACATAGGTTATAGAATGTTGGCCTAGACCAACCACAGTTATGGAGATCCATATATTTCTTGGTTTAGCTTGATATTACTGACAGTTTGTGGAAACATTTTCATGACTATATAATCTTCTGACCAAGATAACTCAGAAGAGTTTCATGTTCTTCTCGACAGATGAATTTGAGGAAAATTTCGAGAAACTAAAGAGAAGGTTAGTCAGTGCAGTTTTGCATTCATAACCCTGTAGTGGAGAAGGGTTATGTAATCTTTAGCGATGCATACAAAAATATATTGGGATGTTTTATTTTGTATAATAACATGGTTATTTCTTATACCTCATATAAATTGAATATTCATGTGAAAAATTACCCAACTCTTGATTTCGATTTAGTAGAACTAATTTTTTAATTAAAGATATTGAGGCATTATCGTTATGGATAAAATTGTGATTTATATACTAAACATAAAATTATGAAATATATATTCACACAAATGGAGTTTAACATGAACTAGAGAAGATGGTTAGAGATGATAATGTACTATGACTGGTCAATACATTACCACGAGGGGAAAGTGAACTAGGTGGCCGAATATTTGAGTTGGAAGGATCATGATAGCTTATATATGATGAGGATCACAAATGATCCATTATTTTATTATTTTCAAAGGATGAATCTTGAAATCCTAATTGAAGGGGGAAGATATTATCTTTCTCAAATAAATTTTCAACCCTCTATCTAAATGATGATTAAGGAGGTGTAGAAGGAATTTGAAGAGTTGTATAAGAAACTAAAAAATGTTACTAAGTTTGACCTTGATCTAGATAGAATGATGAGGATCAAGAACCATGTATGTGTTCCTTCAATACCATATTTGACGAAGGGATTTTGTAGAGGAAGCTCATTGTTCTTCCTTCTCTATTCTTCTTGGAAGTAGGAAGATGTATAGATAGTTGAATGAATACTTTTTGTGGGATGGTATGAAGGGAGATGTCACATATTTTTTATCTTAGTGGTTGTTATGCCAACAAGTTGAGGGTGAAAGACAAAAGTAAAAGGGGATTTTGCATCCATTAACCAAACCATAATGGAAATAGGAAAACATCACTATGTAGTTTTTGTTTGAATGCTGAAAACCTATAAAGGGTTTAATGCTATATGGGTTACAATTGATCTCCTTACTAAGTCAGCAAACATTATCACTATTAGATAAGAATTATCTCTAGATAATCCTGCTAGGATATACATTATGAAAGTGGTAAGGTTTCATGGAGTACCAAATTATATTGTATCATTTAATTATCCAAGGATTACCTCATTCTTCTGATGAATTCCTTAGAAAACACTTGATTCAAAATTGAGTTTTAGAACTGCTTATTATCATTATATAGATGGTCAGTCTGAAAGAATGATTCAAACACTAGAGGATATTTTGAGATCATGTTATCAAGATTCTAAAGTTTCTTGGGATCAATACCCTCTTCTAGTTTAGTTATTTTACAATAATAATGTTACATCAAAAATTAAAATGGCACGTTATGAATCCCTTTATGGGAAGAAATGTAGAGATCCAAATATTTGGGATGAAGTTGGATAAAGAAAGCTATTAGGACCTAATATTGCTGAAGAATTGGTCAATATGATTTGGACCATTCAAAAGAATATCAAGGTATATCAAATTCACTAGAAACATTATGCTGATAATCATCGACATGATCTATAATTACAATTTGGTACAATAGAGATTCTACAAATCATACTCTGGACGAATTTTATGAGATTCAGGATGAAAGGGAAACTAAGCCCAAGGTATATTGGTCCCTTTTATTTTCTTCATCATATTGGGATGATTCCTATAACTTTAAACTTCCTAAAAATCCCTATAAAGTCCATTATTTTTTCCATGTATCTCTCCAAAGTAAGTACATACTTGACCCTTCAAAAGTACTGAACTCAAAGGTCATACCATTAGAGCATGATATTTATTATGAGGAGTAACCTGTTGAAATTCAGGATTGTATAGAGAAACTTCTATGAAACAAGACTTGTCACCTGGTAAAAGCAACATGGAAAAATAACTAGTTATAAGAAGATATATGGAAACTTGAGGATATGATGTAGCATAAGTATCCTCATTTTTTCCCTCGAGTGATGAATTTTGAGGGTGAAATTCAATTTAAGGGGGAAGAATGTGACACCCTATGTTTTTATGGACCTTTTGTTTCGAATAAAGTAAATTTTCATTTATTTCAACACACTAAGTCAAACATTCCTTTCAAAAATTTGATTTAGGTTATATAGAACATCATCTTTTCATACATTACACACAGCAACAATGTTTCTACACAACATCATTTTATAGTTATAATTATTTAAACTAGATAATTATAACCTAATTGTTAAAAATGGTAATAGTAGTAACTGATTTTAAAATATTTTTTATATTTTTTTATATAAATAAAACATATTGGTAATGAATGATATGATTTTTTGTTAATGTTATTATATGTTTAAAAATACCACTTTCTCAAATGAACTTCTTTTAATGTCCTTTGGTGAAAAATAATAAAAAAATTAGTCACCTTTATAAAATTAATTTGATAAAATAAAATTCATTTATGATTTTATAATATCAAAATTATCTTAGGTTTAATTATTGATATATTTCAATGAAACTTCATTTCATGATAAATAGTGAAAAATATTACTTTTAGGTTAAAAAGTTCTATTTCATTTAAATAATTGTTATGGATAAAATATATTTTTAATTTTTTTTAAGTCACATTATATCAACTATTAATTTATTAATAAAATTTAGGTCATTATAATTAATCTCACGTTGAAATTGAAAATAGAAACTCACTAAACTTTTGAACATCATTCTACTTTAAAGACTAGTAATTTCATATCATCTCTGAGATTAGCATTAATTGTAATTTTTCCACTTCGCTGAACTAAATTTTTAAAAACAAATATAAACAATTTTAGTAAGTATAATTTTTAGAGACTATTTATATCCTGATGATTTTTTAATTGAATGATTAAAAAAAGTGACTAAAATTAATAATAATGATTAAGTTTAAATTAACCATAATTTGTGAAAAAACCTTAATATAAGCGGCCCAAGTGAAGCATGAACTATTATTAAAAAAATTATTTCCATTATTAAACCATAAACCCTCCATTGTTTATTTTTGTTTGTTTTTATGAATATTGTTATGTATGAACATGTGTACAACTAACTTATTGTTAAAAATCCCAAGTGAGTCATTTTACTTCTGTACAAAATGCCACCACCTCTTCCACATACTCTCTCCTATCAATATTCTTATTTTAAAATAATATATTCCTAATATACTTACCATTAATCCTATCTTCCATGTATAAGCCTTCTCTTTGGTATAAGAAAATCCATAATATTTTTTTTTGAAAAACCAAAACGAGTTACCCGATTTTGAGGTAACGTCTTCTCTCATGTCCTTTTTTTTCTTTTGGTTCCCCCATACACACTATTTTTACCATTCATGTATAATAAGATAAGTATCATAAATTTAATAAGATTTTTTATGGAGGTGTTTCATCCTAAACTATCACACAACTCTATCTAATGGATAATGAATTGGTGGTTTATGTGTACAACAAACTACCACCTCAATAAATGATGATTGTTCAATTTTGTTTACTGCCTCTCATAGTAGACATTATGATGGAAAATCTATTTATATATGTTATATATTTTAATAATTATTTCTTATCATTCGTTATTCCTTTTATAACACATATATTTTCACATTTAATTAGATGTTAATATGATAATTTCATTTGAGGAATTGTGGACTACCACCCCCTCAAAGCAATAGGATTCGTTCATACACTATATATATTGTATTAATAATTTTTTGAGTGAATATATAAAAAAATATAATATATCATACATCTATTGTGATAATTATTTATATATGTATACACATATGTATATAAATTTCTCTTACTTTCTTTTATTCAACATGATAATTAAATAGAAACAGCTTTTATACGTAAATGAGACCTACCATATCCATGAACGATGCATTCTATTTTATACAAATATATTATACAGATTTTATAATACACATATAATAGATAAAAATAATATTTATATCATTTTTTTATTCTTTAATTCATGTAATATTATATAAATACCAAAGATATAAAAAATTAAAACACATGTGAAGAATAAAGAGAAGATTGCCCAATGTGAAACCTTAACATATAATGGTTAACATGACGGTAATATATGGTCATAATAAAACCATATATATAATAATTTGGTTCTATAATTTTTTTAATAAATTTATATTTATTATAAAGGTGGTTTGAACGATTAATAAGAGAGTCAAGAGACATTGTAAGGGGCTTTCATCTCACTTTTTATTTCTATGAGATACATTTTATGTTCGCCACCGTTTCCATTTTTGTAGTGTATTTAATTAAAATGATTGTATTATATGTATAATATAAATATATTAATGGGTATTGACGTATCCATTTTATGATCTTTCTTTCATGGGGTTTGTGTTTCAAAAGCTATCGAATCAGTAAAATAGTTTTGTCTTAATTTTCAATCGTTGAGACTCATGTTTTGTTATAAACCTAAATTATCTTTAGAGGTGTTTATAATTAAATTTTACATGTTATATAATTAATTTCATTTAATACATGATATTTTATTATTTATTAAATTTATATTTATAACATTGAGATTATGATCCCACATTACCAAATTATTTGAGTTTATTGCGACAATTTCATCATTTTATTGAGATTATTTCTATTTGTGCTTACTTTAATGAAATATTATGATCAGTATCTCAAGAAAACAAATGAGTTTCCTTATAATATATTTATTCAGGATATACTCATGTATTAGTTCAATTTTCCACTCTTTGGTACTTACGATAATGTTTTTAAGAAATCTTTGACCATCTCTCTGTCCGGTCAGAAATATTGTATTCAAAAACCTAATTTTCATAAATGATTTCCAATTTTTTTCCAAATTGTTTTCAAAATATCTGTGTGCCCCATGTTCAAGAAAAAAGTATTTTAAAAACATATTATGGTTTTTAATGGTTCCATTATAAATATTAAAATAAATTTTCAAACATACAGTTTTTCAAAAGGGTTTTATGTTTTAATTTTTTTTAATGATGAAAGGATATTTTCATCAATAAATGTTTTTAAAATATATTTTAAAATTATTTCCCATATTGTATATCATCTATTGGTGTTACTCATGCATTTTGAAAAAATTATTCAATGTTTCATGTCATATTATTTCTCTAAAAGTATTAGGTTTTGATGGGATAATGTTGATTAAAACAAATTCTCTTTCAATGGTTTTAGGCTTTTGAAACCCACTTCATTTCAAAATTTATGTTTATAATGAAATGATTATGAAACTTATCACTTTCAATAGGTTATGAAATGATTACACGTTTATAATACCTAGTTTATTTCATGGGTTATGAAATTATTATTTACGATCTTGTGGCACATGTATGTATGAGTTAACTATGATATTTGTGGGACCTACATATCCCTCTAATGCTTTGGTTAAATATTTATTTCTTATTAGATTTAATAAGATGGTTTTTGGGAATGATCCTAGACTACTATGATATTCATGGGATTAAACCATGACTACAAATACGGTATTAGGAATGTAAAAATTCTACCATGATGTCCATAGGAGTGAACAAAAACTAACAAGATGGTTTGGGTAGTGAAGTTGTTCTACCAAGATGGTATTGCTAGTGATGTCTTGGCTACTATGGAAATCATATTATATGCTTATGTGTTTTCAAAAATTCCATGTTTTATTCCTATATTATTGTTTCATGGATTATGTGCTTTATCTCATTGTGATTCATGTATTATGAGATACTAAGCTTTATGCCATGATTCAGGTATATGATCTTCGATATGTTGGGTATGATCTAATATTTTGTGATCATGTTCTCATACCCTTATGTTCATGATTATTCTTACATATATCCGTAGTTTACACTTTCTAATTATTTGTGCTCAACACATTTTATGTTTTCTTCCCAATGTTATAAAGATGTGTATTATGTTTCATGTTTCTAAGAAGGGCCATAGTCAAGAAGAACCTAGTGGGAGATAATGTATCTCATTTATGTACCGGTGTTTATGTTTCCATGTTTCCAAAGGAACTATACTAGTATAGTATTTGGGCAGCTGTATGTATAATTTTATAAGTATTACGAAAATTTTATGTAATGTTAATGAATGAAAAGTAATGGCCTATATTTATTATTTATTTAATTAATCAAATCATCGATGAAATCCAAACTCTGGAATGTTTCCATATCCATAAAAGTATAACATTTATATAGGACCTTAGGTAAAACCATGATTTCCAAGTATAATTAGTGTATTTAATACATGGATCAATTTTAGGTAGTCATATGTTTCTAGAAATAAGACCATTATTTTTTCAGGAACTCAAGGTACAAGAAAAGGAGTCCTAGTAATTTAATCATTATAAGGAGAAACCACTAGTTTTATGTGTTAATGAAAAATTGTGATATAGTTTTTTTTCTTATGAACTTGTACATAGTGTTTCGTAATGTAGAATATAGGTATAACACATGGAGAAACATAATAATATTTATTATTTGAGACCATCCATGGTGTTCCATAATAATTAAACAAAAATATTTCTCATAACATCCAATTTAAGTATTATACCACCAAATGCATTTTGTTAAAAGTAAATCGAAGTATTTCCTAGAACATAAGGAAAATAATCTAGTCTATGAGCCCATCCAAGATTTTTCATTAAAGAAAACCCAAGGATCACTCAATGTGTAACATAATTCATGTAATATGTTTGACCAAACACAATTTTACTTAATGAGTAAACCAGTATCACTCATGGTACATATAAGATTGAAGAGAATATGATCCTTCCTAAGAGTTATATAATAAAAAAATAGTGTATTGCTCAATTATTAATTTAATTCGAGTAACCCATGATCACATCCATGGTGTTAAATATTTAGGAAACCCTTATAACACAATTTAAAAGGTATTTTCTATTTACATGATAAATATTATCATTTAATCATTGGTTATTATCTTTATCCATTCCAATTTCATGTATCACAACTCATTTAATTACAATATTTACAAATTCATATGAAAAATATAATCCAATCATAATTTAATTAAATGTACATTTATATAAGATTTCCATTTATTATAAATTAGTTACAAATAAAGATATCCATACCCATAACCATGTGAGCTACCATTAAAATATCACAATTTAAATTCCCCTTTTTATTTGAGATGTTTAATCCCCACTTAGTCAGTTTCATTACAGAACTAGGTATGGTTGAAATACAAACTCAGTAAGTAAAATACAATAAAATATAACTTTATATGTTATTTAGAACACATGAAATATAATTAAATATTTGGTAGAGCATTATAAATCAATCATTTAGTATAACACCCATAATGGGTGATTAAATTTCCTAATAAATCCTAGGTTATGAAATATAAGGGAAAACCCAAAAAAGGGGGTGGTTTGAGTTGATTTGGATAACCTCCAGTGGTATAATTTAAATGTATAATGAATATAAACTTATTAATAAGAATTTAAATTGTTAATTTCACATTTTAAGGGCCATACTCATTAATTCATGTGCATGGAACAACAACATAGTTTATAAACATGCGAGATAATTTTTCAAGACAATGAGACCTCCTACCCTATTCTTAGGATGCTTCACTAATACATTATTAGACTTTTATTCGAGTCAGAACAAGAGAAATAAAAAAAATTAAAAACTATTTGAAAATAGGCCATAATAGATTACATTGATAAATAATTCAATTTGGAAATATAAAGTTTGAAAGGAACTATGTGTTGTCCTAGGCTCACTAGTATGCTTCAAACACATCGGATGGTGCTCAGTTTTAACATGGGATTATGGTGATCCACTATAGTAGTAGGAGGAAGGGAGGTTCATGTGTGTGGGACTACCCGGGCAGGTAAGGGGGAAAATGTTTTAAAACACTTTAAATCTCATAGGGGAATATATGTCACATTTCCCATCTTGATGAAGAAAATGGTTAGTCTACATGGTTTGGACAACCATGCACCAACAATGCTGCTCACTCTTCCCAACATCCACACTATGCATTGTTTGGCCACACAATTAGGTATAATCATGAGTGAATCATGTGGGGGTACTTTTTAAGTGGCACTAATTATGTGTTCTATGAAAAAGTTTTTAAAATCCATGAACATCCCTTGTGGATCACATCTTTAGTTTTTTAGATTTTTCACATGGTTGTGTGGCCTTCGGAGAATGGGTTTTAAAACCGAGTGCCAAACCATTAAGGGATTTGAGTTTCATAGAATGAGATTCATGGATTATAATAAATCATGAACCCCATCCTACATCTCCAAAAATATTATTTTCAGAACCTCACATTTCCCAAACTTAACAGAACACATGAGAAGCCTCATCATCCATAAATACCGTTTAAAAAACACTTTTAAGTGTTTCAATACCTTAACTTAAATTAAGAATCTTATATTAATAAATATCCCATTAACCAAATAGAAATTTCAAATTCCTTTAGATCATTTCAAAAGTTCAGAAACATGTTATGTTATAGAGTACAAGTGAAATTTCATGGTATGTCATTAAGTTAAAACAAATCTGTATAATTCCACAGGGTTGATGCAATAATTTCCCATTCCAAAATTGATAGAGGATAAAATCACCATGTTCATTATCACCAATATCCTGATGACAAATAATATAATTAATAATATATGGGTTATGTGAATCGAATCCCCAAAACTGCCAGGTTCATCAATATTCAAGAATATTTATAACTTGGAAAACATTCCAATATATATGTAAAATAAGTGGTGAGAAAAAATTTACTACTAATTTCAATTATCACTAATTTTGACCTATGTTTCACATCTATATTCTTGATAATTTATTACCATGATTTGAATAATGAGTTTAATTTTTTTACGATCTGTCACCAAAAATCTAATTGCTAATATGAATGAACAATTTAGACTCTTTGGTACATGTGTGACATCCTGACTGAAAGGACACTAAATGATTCCCTGTGATGATGGTTCACATGGACTCAAGTGTGCATCCATGTAGGCTAGAGATTACCTACTTGTAGTGAGGGTCTATGATGGTATGGTGGTGATACTATAACCTCAATATTAGAGTGTGGAACAACGGTATAATCATATCAATCAGTAGAGGAATTATATAATATTACTAAATAGGTTATGAATAAACATCCATAATATAAATATACAAGAAGTCTCATCAAAAAAATTTATATAAAAATGATGATCATATTATGTTATACAAAAGGTAGGAAATGCATGGAAACAAGAATCCAATATAATATATATATAACAAATAAAAAACAAAATGAAACTATCTCGAGATAGAATCATGATTCATATCCCGATCATATGCTCCAATTATCATATCTAATAAAAAAATCAAGCATCACCAAGAGGGATATTTCCCCTATCCCACCATAAATCCATGAAGTAAATCGAGGTACCAAATGAGGGACCAAATAGAGTGTCAGATAACACTCAGTAACCCACCACCAGTGGTGTCTATAACAATTTCAATATATGTATATATTCTAAAGGAGTGTGAAAATATAAATGTAGTACAATTAATAATAAATATAATTGATATTGTCTATTCTATTAGGAATGAATATTATCAAGAAACTGTATCATAAAGGATAAATGTAAATCATGATAATAATCATAAAGGGCGAATGAAAAGTAATCATATAATATACCAACATGGGTTTAGATCTAATGAGTATAGTTGTCTATGGCATCCTTGTGAGTAGGATCCATGGAGTGGAAATGTCCATGGAATAAAATTATGCTAGAAATCCATATACATAAGATCTATGAATTATAAATGTCTATGAAATCTAAGTTAGTGGGTAAATTGGATCCAAGGAGTCAAAATTTCCATGACTTCCAGGTGAAAATGTAAGTTAGATTGAATGAGTATCAATGTACAAGGAATAAAAATAGTCCATCAGATATAAATAGAAAAATTGTCCATGGATTCTTAATAGGTTTTGAGATCTATGGATTATAATTTTCCAAGGAAGGATTGAAGGTCATCAAATCTAAGGAGTATAGATGTCCATGTAATCCTAACATACTAAGAAAAATGTATCTAGAGATTAGAAATATCTAAGGCATCCAAGTGGGTCATCTATTCCATGTCGTGGACACTAAATTATCATTATAACCAACTCATCAATAATTTCATTAATAATTTCACTAATCCCATTAAAATATTTTATAAAAAAGGTATTATTCATTTCATAACAATCATATATAAATGGAAATGTTCTATAAGGTTCTTACAACCTTTAATAAACACTTTCTAACCATATTAAATTATAAATAAAAATAGATATATAAAATCACCCAAAAGGTTAAATATCCATAAATAACATGAATAATATGTCCAATGGGTGGTTTGGGTTGAGGTTGACAAACTCCAACCGAATATAAATGTGTTTCAGCAAGTCTTACAAGTTAATTTAACATTAAAATTAAGGGTTTATCAACTTAGGAAGAATCACTCAGAATGTATGGTAATCAGCATAATGAAAAAGGGTATAAATTACTATAATTTAAAGAGAAAGGTATACACCACCTACCTTTAGTTTGTAGAAGAACACTCATATAGTATTAGTATCAAATTTAGACTGTATTACAAGAAAATGGAATAACAGATTAAGACACTAGAAATATGGCATATTATATTTCACCAAAATAGCATCATAAGTTGAAAAATTGATGATGAATGGAAATAATGAACATATAACTCACCAGGGGATATATAATGAGATTGATTATGTATAAATCGATTTTCAGATGTGGAAGAATCCATAAATCCAAGACATAGTCTAGAATAAGGCTCTAAAAAGAGGGAGAATCTATCCATTGGAGGATAAGTAAAAAATTGTTTTTTATATTTAAAGTACTTAAATGAAAATGGTCATTTAACCATCATTTAAGGCTTTCATTCATTGGCTTCATGGTCAAAAAAATAATGCTCCAATCATGTGCCAAAACCAACATCAAGACCCACTTGCATGGTCATGGTGCGTGGATAGAAAAACATTGCACTGACCATTAATTTTACCTCTATTAAAACAACTTTATTATAAGAATGGGAATGTCTCCTGGGTCCCATTGTTATGGAAAAACATGTAATCTACATTTGTGTACGGAAACACCCCACATGATTTACTCTAATCGTGTAGATTGACCATCACTATTTCTACTGACCAAGTGGCCCGATAGTTTTCAGCAAAATCATGAGAACTGGGAAATGTATAGGCCCTAGAAACCACTTCTCACTTCATTACCCCACCAGAAACTCCCATTAAGATACAACTAATGAAAACAATGGAAATAAAAGTGTTCTGCACCTCATAAAAAATTGGGTTAATACAACTTGTGGGGTGCTTGTCCAATGTAATTTTAAAGACTCTTGGGTCAATATCTATGATTAGTTGAGTTCTCATGTATCAACAGTTTCCAATCAAATATTCAATTATCTCCATATGATGTTATTTAAGGGAAAAAATATAGAACACAAACTTTTTAGAATGCAGATAGTAAGAGAAAACTACATGGATCTAATCTTGTGTAATTTATAAAAAGAAGGTTAAATCAATTCAACATCATATAAAATATACTCAAAAGTAATAGAAGTTATATGCTGAAAACAGTTGAAGGGAATTTTTGTTTTAAGTTGGAAACAAATTTTTCCTTTGAATATCACCATTAAATATATTCATACAGTTTCTAAAGAAATGGAGGTTTATCCTTAGGTACATTGACCCCTTTTAGAAACTTGATCACATTTTTTCTTTGGTCTATTGGATATAACATTCCAAAAATATGCATCAAGTTCAGGTTTTGTTAAATAAATTTCATATGAGAAATTATCAACCAAATCAATCACATGTGAAAAATACAGTGGTCATACAACTGGAGAATGACCTCTTGTATGAGCAGTATCAAGTGAAGATCTTAGACCACATAGAATATGTTCTACATAAAAACAAAACACACATTATCAAATTTCGGTAGAGTAAAAATAAATATAATGAGGAAATGTAGTAATCAAAGTAAACAATTTATCAAAAGTACCCTCACCCATTTTCAACTAAGAATATTAGTTGACATTTGGAACTTGAGATTTCTAAATT
The DNA here is from genome assembly GCA_963277665.1 of Viscum album. Classification (NCBI taxonomy): domain Eukaryota; kingdom Viridiplantae; phylum Streptophyta; class Magnoliopsida; order Santalales; family Viscaceae; genus Viscum; species Viscum album. Next base: position 126,358,686 of record OY728134.1, on the reverse strand, counting down.
TGGAAAATGTAACAACCCAGAGTTAATAAATGATATTTTTTCCTAAATAAATTTGAGTAATATTATATTATACAGTATTATACAAATACAAAAAATAGTTAAATAAAGGACACTATATTTTGTTTGTGACTATTACCTCGTAAATAGTAAACTGAACCCATTAAAATTCTAAGCATTAAAAAGAGAAAAATATAAAATTGAAAATATATAATGTGAAACTATGGAGCACTATAATAAGATAGAATTGTTACTATAACACCACAAGGATTTATAAATTAATTTAATATTGAATTCATTAAACACTACGCCTCTAAAAACACCACTTTATTATAACCTATCTAGTAAACATAATCTGTCCACCTCTATGATTTGAATTTTGAAAAACTGGAATACATGGTTGTGTTTAGTAAGATATTTAGAGTATGATAAAAAAACCTTAATTTTTGGTGAATAATAACATACTATTATAAAAAGAAATTTGAATGTTAATATTAACCTTATTAATAGAAAATCATATTATTTTTCTATTTTCTTAAGGTTATATGATAATGAGATCTTTATTAATTTTTCAAAGTGATATAAAATGAATTATAGTTTGCAAATTATTATTTTTCAAATAAATAATGGTTTTATTTAAAAATTAGAATAATCATATTAAGAAAATTGTCTATAAAAAGGAGTTCATATTTTAATTATACCTGTAAAAAAATGGTTAGGGTGAAATTTTTGGATTTTTCTCAAATACTCGAATTTTTTATGAATAGTAAAATACTGTAATTTTCCATATATATACATTATCAGTTAGATTCACAATTCCTCGAATCATTGCTCATGTAATAACACTTGGTTCTAACTAAAATGTACTTATTACAATTATGGGTCACATGAATTAACACTATTAGTTATCTTGAGGAAAATAATAAAATAATGAATCAGATATTCACAAATCACCCTTCTCCTCCACTATAAAAATACCCCGTCACTACTACTTCTATTAAATCCTCTCAAGCCTTGTTCTGGGTCTAAATTCAGATCAAATATCCTCCCAATATCCTCCCCCAGGTCCAAAATCCCTTGGTATCATAAAAATACAAAAACCTCTCCCCTAAAGAGGCTCTCAAGGAAGATTACTTCAAGAGGTATATTCCTCTTTTCATTTCTTTTATTGCAAGTTACCTTCTCTTATTTTTCATTCATTAAATACATTCATCCAAATGATGTGACAACTCTAATACCTTACATGTAATAGAATTTTTTTATGCTAGATGAATAATTATTCATCATATATACTTTCCCCTTATTTTAAACTAGAAATAAAACACCATCTGAGATATGTTAATTTATCACATTCAAGGATGATGATTATTCAATTTATATTATCATATTAAATTATGGTAATGAAACCATTTTTATCATTTAAATAGAATATAATATATTTTATATAACTTAGTTATGTTTTTTAATCTTTTTGAACATGTAATATTAATTTTTAAATCAAAATGAAATCGTTGTGATCAAAACCCACAAATTAACCCAAAAAAATTGTCATTAATGTTTTATATAATGATTCATATTAACTCCCGAAATCCAAATGAATTTTATAAACATTAACTATTCTAGATGTAAAAAAATAAAATAAAAATTATTTTCAGGAAAACAACTCTCATCTTGCATTTTTATCCATACATGTATATAAATAAACTGGTCTTGAATACCAAGGAAGAAAATACTCCCAAACAACAAAATTGAACCTCTTAAACCCATCAATAAGGCCATGAATGAACTTAATAAGGCCATACTAAATAAATTACAAAAAGTATAAGTTTTGTGTATATTAATTAATTAATTTACTTTGGTTATCCAGGATAATAAGATCAAGCGAAGAACACCATCGAACTTAAGGTAAGGGTTTTATCTTCTCACTTCCATTTTTGTGAGATATTATTTATTCACCACTATTAATTATGTATGGTGTATGTATACTTACCATTTAGTATCATATCATGAATCTATTTATTTTAAGGGTTTTAAATATATCATTTTATGGTTATTAATTTTGGGGAATATGAATCGATTGGTTACAATGTGGTAATTATTTTCTACATGAACCTCCGTTTTCATTCATGTTGCTCTTATTCTCTACTCACCCAAATAAAATTATTATTTGTTATTAAATACTCCAAATTAATTCTGTTTAATTTTTCACTATATTTTTACCAATCATAATCTGTCTTTATTTTATGGGGATTTATAATTTTTAAAATAATCATTCAAAAAATATCAGAAATGAAAGCTCAATTCAAGGAACATCTCGAATTCTGGCCTATTTTGTAGTTCACCCTATAATATCTTTTAAGACATATTTAACTTTATAAAATCAAAAAAATTAACATGAAAAATTTATTTTGGTCCATTTCTAGATTTATGAAAGAAAACATTCCTTTGCGCATCAAAATCTCTTTAATGAATACCTTAAACCGCACTAAAATGTTTTAATTCTAAAGCTTCTTTAAAAACACTTTTAATGTTATTTCACTTAAGTGGGACATAATTTATGCCTCAAATTTAATCTCAGTGTCCTTCCATTTTGTTTCCTATGATATACATGTTTAAAACTATATTTACGAAAAACACAATTAATTTTCCAAAAGAAGCCATCTTTCCAAAGTAAAATAGATTTTTCTCACCTCACTTTAACTTTTATGAGATATATGCCTTGTTAGCAACTTATTCCTTGAATTTTTTTTAATTCCCATTGGTATACCATTAAAAGTGTCTCATTATTCTCATGATATTACAAGGGATTATTATTTTATTGTTTCAATGTGGTATGGGACACTTTGGAATGGTTAAGTATTATTTCCTCAAGAATTTCTCAATGGTCTCATTTAAAAGTATATTTATTTATGTCAACATCCATTTATGGATCTTTTATATCATATAGGTTTATATAATATTATGTTATATTTAATATTTTGTTGAAGGTTTTTTGATTAGTTTGACTACGGAGGTGCTATCTTGATACCATTCACCACGTTACTCTAAATGGTTAGTATTTATGTTTAATGATTAGGGAAAGTATTTAAATTTCATATGTTAGTTTTGATTTGAATTTAAATGTTTATTATATTCACCCCATTCATATGAGGACTGCATTGGACTTAGTATGTGAGGGGTTGGGCCCATGATATCCAATGGATGCATCTGTAGGTCTTATGAGACAATATACGGTCTTTCCATGAGGCCATGACAAAATGGTTATTTATAGTCTTGGAACGAGGCCTTGATGATAAGGTTATTGTAACACCCCACCCCTACCTCATTGGATTGAGGAGGCGGTGAGGGTTACTTGGCTTTAAACGACGTTCCCAAGGAGCCAAAGGCTGGAAAATAAATTCTGAGGGCATTAAGAACAAGATGTGGAACGATTTGGCATTAAGACAAACCCAACCAAACCATCCACTATCAATCACTATATGATGTGTGCACATTCAAACCCAAACTTTTATTCCCATAAGGCAACCAATTTGTTCTAGATACAACCCAAAACCAATAAAACCAACCATATCAATGTGCAAGAGGAAACTAAATAACAACCACTATGAGCCATGACACCACCACAACTCGACACCAATCTCCAAGCTCAAAGTTCCACCGAGACATCACAAAGAAACACTAAAGGAGGGATATGCCTTACCTTTTCCCACGTCACGATACACAACATCTGCAAAGACACCAATGTGCCAAAGCAGGGGGTGAGTACTAAAACTCAGTAGGTTTTCCAGATAAAATCGTTAGCACATTTATATAAAACCGTTTATATAAAATAAATAACAAGTGAAACCATTTCCATGAGCCCAACACACACTTACCAAGCCATCACACCCAAACCAAGAAACCCAGGGAAATCCAACCAAACAAGCCACAACCATTCCAACATTTACACATTAGCACAACAATTTCATCTTGAAAAGCAATGCACAACAAAACAACCATACAACTAAACGGTGGAACTTCCGTCCAACCCGTTCACCCATTCACACCAAGCGGAACTTTCCATCCACTTTTCCTTTATGGTGGCCCTTCCGTCCAATATCCATCCCTTTTTTATAGTGGTACTTCTCTCCACTTCCACACAACATTCAAACAATCCAATTACAAGCATATAACCCACCATGGTCATAACCACATGCAATCAACCAAATCCATTGCATATCAATCCACTTCAATAAATCAACAATTTATTGAAAACCATTTTCCATGCCAAACAACATTTCAATAAAACAACCCTTTAATTGAAAACCAATTCCATCAATCATTTTCACAAATCAACTATAGCATCTCATTTTAAAATCTTTTTTTTTAAAATCCATAACAATAGAATTTCAACACAAAACCCACTTTTCCCCAAAAATCCCCAAAACATCACCCAAGGGATTTCTAACCAATTTCTCACATCAAACACAATTAATTTCAAGAACAAAAAATTAATTGTAACCAAAACCATTAGCTCTAACCAAGTGGAGTCGATAGAGAATCCACCTACCTTTAAGGTTCCTGAGATATCGACCCACAAACAATCGCGCCTCAAATCTGGTGAACGCACCACCGAAACCTCTCTAGATCCCTTTCCCAAACATTCTCAATTCATAATATTAACTTTCAAGGAAACCACAACCCTTGATCTACACACAAAAAGTGTAGATCTAGAAAACCACGGAATGGAGGGATGTAGATCTAGAGGAAAGCACAAGCGAAACAAGAGGAGAGACTTACCCATGAGAAACCACCTTCAATATGCCATGAAACCTCTTCAAAAGCTTCCAAATCGAGTGGGAGAGCACCCTCAACCCATGAGAACCCAAATTACGGAGTGAGGCATGAGTGGGAGGAATATTGGAGTGAAATAGGTTATTCCCGAGGGAGCCCAGAACTTATAACCCTATTTTTATGTGGCCACACAGTTAGCCCGCACGGTTTGGAAAACTGTGCGCTAACCGTGCACATGATACTGGCTCGAGAGAAAGGGTAGGCACAGTTTCCTCGCACGGTTTGGAAAACCCTGCGCAGGCTGTGAGAAGCCTACTTTCTCCCCCTGCTCAGTTTCCTAGAGAACCCGCACGGTTTCCACTAACCGTGCTCAAACCGTGCACCCCTTTAAAAGCCTCTGAACTCATCCAAAACCATTCCAAACTCTCTCAACCTCTTCCCAACTCATCTCATGCACTTTAAACACATAATAATGCATAAAAAAGTCCACATACCTCAAATTGGGGGTACTACATTTAACATGTCTTTAATTGTGAATTCCAACATTATGAAGCTATTAATTGAAAGTTTATGTGGTTATTCGACAAGTGCATTACCCATGATTATAATTTATTATGGAATTATTTATTCATATCTTATTACTACCATAATGTGTTCAATTTTAATATTAAAGGAATGTGTTTTTAGTTATTCATTATGATTAATGTTAATGTTTATGATACCTTTGGAGATTTTAATTACCCATACCGAGCATTTGAACGCACCCCTATCTTATACTTCTTTCCCCAAGTTATGTAGAAGAAAATCTTGAATAATCATTCAAGTATGAAGATTATTTAATTTTATATTGTATCTTGTTATATATTCTTTTCCCAATGCATTATGGGTATCATGATTGTAATCTGGTCTTATAAGACTTCTAAACCAATCCTTCCTTTAAGATTTGATTCCTTGTAATCATTCCAATGTAATAGAATAATTAACTAGCTCTGGGATTTTGGGGTTGGGGAGTTATAGTTTCTATCAAAACAACTTTACTAGATAACTTGGAAACTTGATTTAAAAAATGTAGATTATAGACCAAAACCCTAAGATAGTCATTGTGGTTAAAAAATAAGAGAAAATCCTAGAATTTTGTTACGGAATAGATTATGTGGATCTTCCTATAAAATAAATTCATGTCTGGACACTACAAGTGGACATGGTTTTGGAATAGATATACCTATGAGTAATAACTCTGACAAGGAGTTTTGGAATTGACCTAGGGTATCCTAGTACATGACAATGGATCTTATTGTGCACTTGGTTCGAAACTCTTGGGGGAATATTTAGAATATTTCACATTCACATTACCCACCGTTATAAAGGATTTATACCCCCAATGTAACCAATGTATATGGTTATAGGATTTACAATGCATAAATTTATTCTAGGTGTTATACCATTTTTAGAGTCAAAGAGAGTCCTTAATTTTTTGAGCTAATATATAATATGGAATTAATTAGAAATGGCACCGAGAAGAAGAAATTAGAACTTCACTAATGAAATTGATGTGAAGAGTAAGAAGGATCATATATATAATGGTCTTAAGCCATAATTTCATAGGAATATAGTCTCCCATGTATCCTCATCATATGTGGAAACTGTATCATGTGTTAACAAGGTATGTAAAGACTTCCCTAGGACCTGTGTCTTTAAAGAGAAGAAAAAGAAGAATAGGGTGGTAGAGAAAAACAAGGATAAAGGAACGAAGGTAAAGATGGGTTTTCATATATGTGGTAACTGTGGAATGGATCACCTTGGTAAATGTTTGAAGGGAATGGTAGTTTTTTATAATGAAGGAGAAAAAGGACACCAATTTCGTGATTTCAAGGGAAAGAAAAAGTTTTCCAATGTACAATGCCTTAACTGCAAGGAGATGGGACACTATGAGAATCAATTTACCAAGCATCAAAGGAATATTCCCCAAATGATGAAGATAATTGTTAACAAATGATTGATTTTGATAAGTACTGACTACCTCTAAATAGATTTTTGACTTGTCATCAAACGGTATATTCTATCAATGATGGAGTTTGCCACATTTTTTGATATAATGAATATATCCAATAGTATGTGTAAGGTTGAATTCTCGTTTTTATTAAGTTTTTATGCTATTATAAGTTATTACCATATTTCAAGAGGACACATGAAGAAGATATTCACATGTTTGGAATTTAAAAAATTAGGTCTCTTTCATGTTGATTAAAGGAAAATAAGGTAGAAGATGCATTGAGAAGGATAAATCATGGAGGTATAAACAAAATGAGGATATTTAAGGACCTCATGTTCATTAATCTAGAAAGGATGGATATGGGAATAATTCTAAAGTATTGGATCATGATATTTTGGAAAATTAAACCATTTTTTAAATGTTTTTAGTTGATCATTGCATGAGGTTTTAGGATTTAATGTCACTACATGATGCACCCTATGTAATGAGGTGAATTATTAATAGTTCAATGAACAAACAAAGGATAAGATTATGTCTATGAAATAGAAACATATATTTATACTCTTATAGAGTGGAATAATTCATCAAATCTTGGGAAAGATTATTAATTCAAAAGGTTTTCCTATTATCATTTTTTCATGATATCATTGAAATTTTCCTTAACTATAGATTAAAGTTTTTTGGTAATGATCATTCAACAAAGCATGATCTTTATCAATTTATATAATAACATTATGGTTTGATTATTCTTTGATGACCATGTTGTCCAATTATAATATTTAGTTTTGTAGTTAATGATGCATTTCCCTTTACCTCTTATTAAGGGGATATTTTAACTGTATTCTTAATATAGGTTTCCAATAATGTAATTTTTAAGTATCAAACATTCACTTTCAAATTACAATTTCAAATTTTTAGGAAGAAATTTTCGTAAGGTGGGGAGAATTTAACACGCAAAGTATTTATAAATTAATTTAAAATTGAATTCATGAAAAACTGAGTCTCCAAAAAACACCACTTTATTTAACCTGGCATTTAAACATAATCTTTTTACCTCTTTGATATAAATTTTAATAAACTAACATAAATGGTTTCATTCAGTAATATATTTAGAGTCTGATAAGGGAAAAATAATTTTTAGTGAATATTAACAAACTATTATGAAGAGTAATATGATCATTTTTAATAGTAAATCTTGGTATAAATTTATTGTCTTTAGTTTATAAGATAATGAGGTCTTGATTAATTTTTTAAACTGATATAAATGAATAAAGGAATAATTTTTCATCATATACTGTACATTACATGTATTGGATTTTTGTTATGATAAAGGAATAATTCTTCATCGTCTCTCTTTTCCCCTTTTTTATACTATAAATGAGAACACCAACTGAGATACATTAATTTATCACATTCAAGGATGAAAAATCTTCAATTTCTATTACAGTATTAAATTCTTGTCATGAAACCATTTTGATGGTTGAACCAGACTATATTATGTGTTTTATAACTAATGTGATGTTTTGGAACATTTGTTAAAACATGAAATTAATTTCTAAATCAAAATGAGTTTATTGTGATCCAAAACCACCAATTAACCAATACAATTGTCATTAATTTTTTATATAATGGTTCATCTTCACCCGTAATAACCAAATTAATTTTATAACCATGTAATATTCTGGATGTAAAAAAATAAAATTCAACTTCTATTCTGGAAAACCATTCTCATATTACATGTTTATCCCTACATATATATAAGTAAATCAATCATGAATACAAAAGAAGAAAATGCTCCCAAACAATAATATCGAACCTCTTAAACCAATCAAGAAAGAAATGAATCAACAAAATAAGGTCATACTAAATCAATTACATAACAAATAAGTTTTGTATATATTAATTAATAAATTTAATTTGGTTATCCAGTACACCAATACCAATTGAATAACACCATCAAACTTAAGGTAAGGGTTTTATCTTTTCACTTCCATTTTTTCAGATATTCTTTTTCACCTCTATTACTTATGTATTGTGGATATGTATTGCCCATTGAGTATCATATCAGGAATCTATTTATTTTAATGGTATTAAATGTATCATTTTGTGGTTATTAATTTTGGGTAATATGAGTCTTTTCATTTTAATGGTATTCAGTGTATCATTTGATGGTTATTAATTTTGGGGCATATGAATCTATTGGTTACAAAGTGGTAAGGAGTTTGTACACGAACTTCCAATTTCATTCTGGTTCCCTTATTCTCTACTCACATCAATGAAATTATTATTTATTATTATTTACTCCTCATAAATTCTATGTTAATGTTATATATATTTTTACCAATCAGAATCCTTCATTATTTTATAAGGAGTTACATGTTTTAAAATAATTAATCAAAAAAACATCCAAATGCAAGCCCAATTCAAGGGCCTTCCCGAATTCTTACATATTTTTAATTTCAATATATAATATATTTTAATCCTTATTTATATTTCTAAAATCACACATTATTGCAATAAAAATCAATTTTGTTTCATTTTTTATTTTATGTAAGAAAACATGACTTTGCGATTTAAAATCTCTTTAATGAATTCCTTAAACTACACTAAAATGTTTCAATTCAAAAGCTTCTTTAAAAAAAACGTTTTATGTGATTTAACTTCAATAGGACATCATTTATGCGTAAATTTAATATCAATGTCCTTCCATATTATTTTTGAGGATATACATGTTTAAAATTGGATTCATGAAAAATACAAATTATTTTCCAAAAGAAATCTTCTTTCCAATGTAAAATAGATTCTTATCACCTCACATTAACTGTGATGAGATATATGCCATTTTCACCACTTATTCCTTGAATGTGATATATTTAATTCCCCTTGGAATATCATTTCATGAGTCTCCTTATTCTCATGATATTCTAAGGGATTATGATTTGAATGTTTCATAGTGGTATGGGACACATTTGAATGTTTAAGGATTATTTCCTAAAGAATTTCTCAATGGTCCGATTTAAAAGTATATTTATTAATATCAAAATATTTTGATGAATCTTGTATTTCATATAGGTTTAAATCTCATGATACAATCGATAATTTATTTTTGTAGGGTTTTTGACTAGTTTGACTATGTATGTGCTATCTTGATACGATCAAGTACATTACTCTGAATGGTTAGTGTTTATATTTAATGACAGGGAAAAGTATTTAAATTTCATTTGTTAGCTTAAATATGAATTTATATATATGTTTTGTTCACCCCATTTATATAAGAAATGCATTTGACTTATTAAGTGACTGGTGGGGCCCGAGATATTCCCTCAATACATCGGTAGGTCTCATGGGACAAACTACGATCTAGGAATGAGGCCTTGAGAAAATGGTTTTTTACGGTTAGGGAATGAATCCTAAATGGTATGGCTATGATGTTCTGAATTCATCATTCCCTCACTATAAAGATATTAATTTAATTTACTTGTGGTTATTGAACTAGTAGAATACAAATGATTATGATTTATTATGGAATTATTTATTCATCTCTTATTCCTCCCAAAATGTGTTCAATTTTACTTTTAAATGCATTTTTTTAGTAATTCACCAAGCTTAATTTTTTTGTTTGTAATATATTTTATTGTAATAATTTCCCTTAGAGATTATTTGAGCTCACCCAGATCTTATGATTCTTTCCCAAGGTTATGAAGAATAAAATTTTGAATAATATTTCAAGGGTGAAGATTATTTAATTTAATATTGTATCTTGTTTTATTTTATTTTCCCAATGTATTATGGCTATCCTGAATGTAATATGGTCTTCCAAGACATCTAAACTGATTAGTCCTTTGGGATTTGATTCATTGTAATCAAGACAATGTAATCGAATAATGCACTGGCTTCCAGATTCTGGGTTCGGGGCATTATAGTTGGTATCAAATTGAAGTTTAGTAGAGAACTTGGAAGGTAGATTTAAAAAACATAGATTACCAAACAAAAACCTAATATTGTCTTTGAGGATTAATATACAATAACATCCTGGAATTTTGGTTAGGAATGGATTATGAGGATATTTCTAAAAAAATACATTCCTTTCTAGATACTACAAGTGGATGTGGTTCTGGCACAGATGTACCTAGGAGTAACAACGCTGAAAAAGACTTTCGAGCATGGACCGGGGTATCCTGGTACATGACAAATGGCCTTACTGTGCACCTTATTTGATAATCACACGGGATATTTTTAGGATAATTTAAATTTTTATTACCAACCATTTTGAAGAATTTATGCCTCCAATGTAACCAAAGTATATGGTTCTAGGATTTACAATGCATAAATTTATTCTATGTGTTATACCATGTTTGGATTCATAGAGATTTAATAATTTTATGAGCTTATATATAATATGGAATTGATTAAAATGGTTCCTAACAGAAGGAATGAGAACTTCAACAATGCATGTGATGGGAAGAGTAACTAGGATCTTATATATAATGGTCTTATGCAATCATTTCAAAGGAAGATTGTCTCCCAAGTATTGTAGTCATTTGTAGAAATAGTATCACGTGTTAAAAAGGTATGTAAATACTTCTCTTCAGCCTATGTATTTTAAAGGAAGAAAAAGACAAAATGATGGTAGAGAAAAAAATGGATAAATGGAAGAATTGAAGGAAGGGTTTTCTGATATTTGATAATTGTGGGAAGAATTTTCGAGGTAAATAATTGAAGGGAATGTGATTTTTTGATTACTATGGAGAACAAGAACACCAATTTCGTGATTTCAAGGTCAATAAAAAGTTTTCTAACCCAAAATGTTTCAACTGTAAGGAGATGTGACACTGTGCGAATCAATTTCTCAAGCGTCAAATGAATATTCCCCAAATAATGTTACTGGATAATGATCAAGTCACTATACTGCCACAGATGATGTGGAATGATTACTATGCCCTTAAAGAATCATTTCATTAGAATATTTTATCATAAATTTAATAGTTAGATGAATTATGGAATATATGAGGATTTTAAAACAATGCTATTTCTCTGTGTATTTGACGTCGTATGACGAATTGTACCAAGGATAAGTGACTTAGTTGAAAGATAATATCTTTGGATGGTATATGGTTGAGGGAAGGAAAACCCTTAATATAATTCTAATGATAAAGATAATGATTAAGAAATGACTAATTTGGTTAAGTATTTACTACCTCCAAATGGATTTGTGACTATTTGACAAGTGTTATTTGTTATCATTGATGAAGTTTACAACTTTTTTTGGATATAAGGAGTATTTCCAATAGAATGTGTAAGTATGAATGCATGTTTCCAATAATTTTTTATGGTAATTTGAGTTATTAACATATTTCAAGATGACACATGATGAATATATTCACATGTTTGGAATTTGAAAATTTTGTTTTGCTGCATGTTTATTAAAGGAAAATAAGGTAGAAGATGCTTCGAGCAAGATATATCATGGTGTTCTAAAAAAATAAGGATTTTCAAGGATGTTGGGTACATGGATATAGAAAGTATGGATATGGTAATGATTATAAAGTGTTATATCATGGTCTTTTGGAAGGTTAAATCATTTGTGAAATGTTTTTAGTTGACAATTTTATGAGGTTTTAGGGTTTAATGACCCTACATGATGCACCCTATATTAAGAGATGAATTATAGATAGTTCATGGAAAAAAAAGGACAAAACTATATCCATGAAATAGAAATTAATATTTATACTCTTATATAGTGGAATAATTCATTGACTCTTGGAAGAGAGTCTTAAATAAATATGTTTTCCTATTATCATTTTTTAAAGATATCAAGTAAATTTTTCATAATTGTAGTTTAAGGTTTTGTTGTAATGATCTTTCATCGGATCATGTTCTCTATAAATTTACATCAAAACATGATAGTTTGATTATTATTCCCTGACCATGTTATCCAATTATAATTCATATCTTTGTTGAAACTAATGCATTTACCTCCCAACTATTTATAGGATAAATTAATAGTATTCCTGATGTGGGTTTCACGTAAAGGAAATTTCTTGTATCAACCATTAACATTATAAGTTCAGTTTTAAATTTCTAGGATGAAATGTTTATAAGTATGGGAGAATGTAACACCCTAAGGATTTATAAATAAATTTAATATTGAATGCATGAAATAATGAGTCTGAAAAAACACAACTTTTTAAAAACCCAGCTAGTAAACATTTTTTTCCACCTTTGTGATTTGAATTTTGAAAAACTGACATGCATGGTTGTGTTTAGTAAGATATTTACTATCTGATAACAAAAACATAATTTTTAGTGAATAGTAAAATACCCTTATTAATAGTAATACAACCATTATGAATAGTAAATCATATTTTTATTTTATTTTCTTAAGGTTATAAGATAATTATATCTTGATTAATTTTTCCAAGTGATATAAAACGAATTATTGTTTTAAAATTTTTATTTTCCGAATAAATAATGATTTTGGTTAAAAATTAAATTAATCAAATTTACAATATTATTTTCAAAAAATGGAGTTCTTTTTCAATTTTACACATATTAAAATTTTATTTTCAATCTTTTATATTTTTCTGAAATACATGAATTTTTTATGTTTAGTAAAATATTGTAATTTACCGTATATATACAGGATTAGTTTTATTCACTATTCCTGGCATCATGCATGATTTAAGCACACATTGTTCGAACTCATATGAACTTATTACTATTATGGGTCACATTAGTCCACATTATTTGTTGTCTTGAGGGAAATAATAAAATAATAAATAAGATATTCACAAATCACCCCCCCCCCTCCTCTACTATACACCCCCTCACTCCCTCTTCTCCTCCCTCCTCTCAAGCCTTGTTCATTAACTAAATTTTTCTCAAATATTCTCCCAACCTAAATCCCCAAATCCATGATTCTTTGGTCTCATCAAAATACCAAAACCTCTACCTTAAATAGGTTTTCAAGGATGATTACTTCAAGAGGTAAATTCCTCTTTTCGTTTCTTTTATTTCAAGTTCCTTTCTTTTATTTTTATTTCCTAACCTCCTTTAATCCAAATTTTGTGATGAATCTAGTACCTTAATGGAACTATAAATTTTTTTAAAATAAGGAATAATTCTTCATCATCTATCATTTCTCATTCTTTTATACTAGAAATAAAAACACCATCCTAGATGTGTCAATCTATAACATTCAAGTATGAGGAGTCATCAATTTCTATTACCATCATAAATTCAGGGAATGAATCCATAGAAATTCTTTAACAAGAATAAAATATATGTTTAATAACTTATTTAATGTTATTGAAATTTTTTTAATACATTATATTAATTTATAAATCAAAATGAGTTCATTGTGATCAAAAACTGCCAATTAACCAAAACAATCATCATTAATTTTTTATATATGATTCATATTCACTCCCAATTACCAAATGAATTTTATAAACATGTAATTTTTATGATTTCAACAAATAAATTAAAAAATTCTATTCTGGACAACTATTCTCCTCCTAAATTATTATCCTTACATGTATATAAGTAAAATGGTCATGAATATCAAGGAAGAAAACACTCCCAAACAATAAAATTGAACCACTTAAACCCATCAAGAAGGCCACGAATGAACTTAATAAGGCTATGATAAATCAATTAAATAATAAATACTTTATTTATATGATAATTAATTAATTTAATTTGGTTATCTGGGACACTAAGATGAAGTGGAAAACACAATTTAACTTGAGGTAAGGGTTTTTGTCTTCTCTCTTTCATTTTTGGGAGAGATTTATTATTCACCGCTATTACGTATGTATGGTGTATTTATACTGCCCAGTGAGTATCATAACATGAATCTATTTATTTTAATATTATTTAATTTATCATTTGGTTATTATTAATTTTAGTTCATATGAATCTATTGGTAACAATGTAGTAATTATTTTGTACCTGAACATCCATTTTCATTCGTGTTGCTCTTATTCTCGACTCACCTCAGTGAAATTATTATTTATTCATATGTAATACTAATAAATTATATGTGAATTATATATATATGTTTACTAATTATAATTCTTCTTAATTTTATGGGTAGTTACATGTTTTGAAATATCCATTCTAAAATTCTTACCAAATGCAAGCTCGTTAAAGGAATTTCTCGAATTCTTACCTATTTTGAAGTTCACTCTATAATATTTTTTAAGCCAGATTTATGTTTATAAAATCAAAAAATTTAAAATTAAAAATCTATTTTGGTTCATTTATGGTTTTATGAAATAAAACATGCCTTCTCTCTTTAAAATCTCATTAATGAATTCCTTAAACAACACTAAAATGCTTTAATTCTAATTCTTCTTTAAAAATACTTTTTCAATGATTCCACTTCAATGGGATATTATTTATGATTAAAATGTAATCTCAATGTACTTACCTTTTATTTTCTAGGTTTTATAGGTTTAATACTATATTTATGAAAAATACAAATTATTTTCCAAAAGAACTCTTCTTTCCAAAGTAAAATATATTTTTCGCACCTCACTTTAACTTTTATGAGATATATGCCATGTTCACCACATATCACTTGTATGTGGTGTATGTAATTCCCCTTAGTATATCATTTAATGAGTCTCATTATTTTCATTACATTCCAATGTATTATTATTTCCATGTTTCAAGATGGTATGGGACACTTTGAAATGTTTAAGGATTATTTCTTCAAAATTTTCTTAACGGTCTCATTTTAAAGTATCTTTATTTATGTCAACATCATTTACTGAATATTTTATTTAATAGATGTTATATCTTATGATATGATCTATAATATGTTGTTGAATAGTTTCTGATTATATTGACTATGGATGTGCTATCTTGATACCATTCACCACATTACTCTGAATGGTTAGTGTTTATGTTTAATGATTGGGGAAAGTATTTACATTTCATATGATTGTTTTAATATGAATGTATATTTTGATTATGTTTACCCCATTCAGATGAGGAATGAATTGGACTTAGTAAATGATGGTTCAGGCCCAAGATATCCCCTCTATGCATTAGTTTGTCTCATGCGATAAACTATGTTCTTGGCACAAGGCCTTGAAAAAATGGTTATTTATGGTTCTGGCACAATGCCTTATTGATATGGTTACAATGTGCCAAATTATTCATTCACCAATTATGAAAATATTAATTTAAATTCCATGTGGTTATTACAATATTTGAATACCCATGATTATGCTTTATTATTTCATTATTTATTCAGCTCGTATTCCTTCAACAATGTGTTCAATTTTAATTTTAAAGGCATGTGTTTTTAGTTATTAATAATGCCTATAGTTTATGTTTATGATATCTTCTTTGGTATTAATTACCCTTACTAAGAATTTGAGGTCACCCATTTCTTATGTTTCTTTCCCCAGGTTTTTAAGAAGAAAATTTTGAATAATCATTGAAGGATGATGCTTATTCCATTTTACATTGTATCTTCTTATATTTTCTTTTCCTAATGTATTATGGGTATGTCACGACCCGTCCTCGGGACCCGTGTCGTGACTACCCCAAGCCCGCCTTCCATAGGCCAGGGGCTGGCGACTAGCACCAAGGTGTAAATCCCGGTAAAAAGGGAAGGCATTGCCTTTGTAAAGTAAACAAACACCACAGAGCAAGCAAGTAGTAGAAGTAAACACTACGTAAAAACTGTGTACAATAGTAAGTGCGGAAAAGTAAATGGGCCAGAATACAAACCCAAACTGAAATTAAAGTACAAATCGAAAGGGAAAACAGAGACTGAAAAGTAAAACTGCAGCCTCGATCCATCCACTGGAAGTCCATCCTGAAGGGTGAGTACAGATAGCCTCCATAGCTCCTCGGGTTCCGCCGTCTACTCAGAGTACGTCCAGCCCAGTGGTCCACCTCCGGGTATCGACCTACTCTGAAAGCCTCAACCATGATCAGCAATGTCTGTTGTCTGCACCCAACACAACGTAGTGCGGGCATAGCCCGTGCAGGGGTGAGTATAAGCTGCTCAGTAGGGACCCCAAGACCCCCGAAGGTCTCCCAAAATCCACAAAGGATAAACCACAAAGGAAAGATACAATCATGAAGTAACAACTGGCACTGCTTAGGTATATGCACATACATATACCTAAGTCATAAATTCCAATACGCTCCAACCTCCAAGCCCAAGTACAACCCAGTCCACACAGGAAAGCAAACGTATTCCACACAGGAAATCAAAACGTAATACACATAGGATAGCACAACACAATCCAAATAGGAAAGAAAACAAGATTTAGCTCACACAGGTATACTTCTTCTTAAGACGATAGAGATGATCAGATGTAGTTTCTGATTCATCTAAGCCATAGGACCCACAAAGTATCGATAGGTACTAACCCCCGCAATGACCCAAGAAGGGTCTGACACCCACAGGATCGATAGGTAACTAACCCCCGCAATAAACCACACAGGATCTATAGGCGCTGGCTCACACAGAACCGTTGAGCACTGACCCACACAGGATCGGATCCACACAGGATCTATAGCATTGATCTACGTAGGATCGCTTAGTGTTGTAGTCGTGGTCGTCGAATCGACTGAGAATCTCTATACAGTCGTCGTCGAGTCGCAACACAGCCAGCTCTAGGGTTCCCGCACACAGAAAGCTCGTTCGGGATGGTCTGCTCCACGAGCCGAGAGGTTGATACATCAACTGACACAAAGTCCAGAGTTGATGTATCCAAAAGTTTCGTATCGCTAACAGGAACTCAACACAACAGACGGCGCGTCAATCAGACGCCCGGTCTGAGAGTTATTTGCATTTTCGTCCCAGGGGCCCGGTTGGTTTTTAAGTCAAAACCAACCCGACCGAACTCCACCTGCATCCAAACCTCGGTCGGAGTAAGCCAAAAGATCCGTCTCACTAAGAGGAATCCAACAAAGTCAACGGCACGTCAATCGGACGTTCGGAGCTCAAGTTATGAGTGTTTCCGCTCCGAGGGCCCGGTTGGTTTTGTGTACGAACCATCTTTCCGAACCCAAAGTATTCCGAAACCTTATGTTCGATATGTCGAAACGACCGTCTCGATCCAAGGATCGCATCCCCACTGACGGTGTGTCGATCGGAGGTCCATAGCCCAAGATATGGGTAAAAGACCAAAGAGGGTCCGAAAACGAGGGTTTCTGGCATGGACCGACCCGACTCGAGACCCCCTGGGCCGGCCCGGCCGGGCGCGGTCCGGCGCGCTGGAACACGGCGCCAGTTGGCTCGGCTGAACCGCTAAGACTTTCGGTTATATGGGGGGCGCACTGCCCCCCGCCGTTCGGAAACCGCGACCCCAATTAAGGGGCCGCTCAGCTGGCCAGCCGGGGGTTTGACCCCCGGCTCTTCCCCTATCCGTCCGGCCCGCCCTGGCTGGCCGATTCTTGCTCCACGGGACCGGCGACGGCCGGTCCCGTCCATGCTCCGATACCGGCGGCCCGTCCTTGGACTCCGGTCACCCCGCTTCGTTGCGGCCCAGAACCGGTTGTGGCCTTGGTCGTCCGGTGCGGCGCGACGGCTCCGTGCTCTTCCACCGCGGCCCCGCTCCGGCCACGGTGTCTTCAGGTTTCTCCAACGTGGCGCGACGATGTCATGTCCTTGTTCTTTTCCACGGTGTGGCGTGACGGCGCCGCACATTCCTTGTCGCACGATCACACCCGGTGCGACGGCACCGCGCCATTCTCATTTCAATCCACAAAGAAACAACATGGATAAAGGAGGAGGGTCGGCCGTGTTTGTGCGGTCCGGCCCCCTCTCGTTAATCGATAGCATTTGTTCGTATTTTCATGAAGAACGACAAGGTGGTAAACACGAACAAAAATAATAATTAAATAACCCCTACCTCGAGCATAACTTGAACAAAGGATCGTCTAACGAGGATTTGTCGTGGAAGAAACGTCGCAGAAAGAGACGTTGTGGAAGAAGTCATCGCGGAAGAACTGTCGCGGTATACGGCGTCGCGTAGTCGGTCTCTGAGGAATTGGCGTTCTTCATCGGAGATCGATGCGTTCTTCATGTTCATTGTTGAAGTCTAAGAATATCTTCAAGTCCTTATCCTTTTCTCCCAAAACCTCCACCACAAGGTTGCAACCCCAAATAAAATAAGCCCAAGTCTTATTTTATTAACACAAGATAAGTATTTGAATTTCAAAGGTCTGAATTAATTCCACTTAATTAATTCAAGCCAAGTTGTCATCATTAAAGGTAAGTTGAGGGAGTTAGGAATTTGAAGGGGTGGGGTTCATGTGGGCCCCACCACCCTCATAACCTCCCTTGGGAAGTTGGGTAGTTACCCAACTTCCTCCCAAGCCTTAAACCACTTTAAGAAAAATAATAATGGTAGAATAATAATAAATTGAACTTCCACAATTTTTATCATCTACTCTCGTGATAACGCAACTCCAGAACAAGTGTTCCTAAGAAATTACCGGCGCTGTGGTTCCATAGGTTCCCTTGGAATTCTATTCCGATCACCGGTTCAAATGTTAGAAATTCCCGCTCGTTCGTTCACTGAACGTACCTGAGCTAAACTTCAGATAGAAATTCCGGGCACACCGGGCCTCGGAATCATGTGCCGTCAGAAACTTCGTTCTTATAAAATCCCTAAGAAAATTTAGAAAAAAAATTTCCTTGAATTTAATGGGTCTTTACATTACTCCCACCTCGTGGATTTACGTCCCCGTAAAGATACATCAAAATCAAGGGAAACAAAAGTGGGTACTGAGCACGCATCTGAGCCTCCCGCTCCCAAGTGCCCTCCTAGAGATTCCCGTGCTGCCATCTGATGCGCACTAGAGGAATCGACCATCCACGCATGAACTGCTCCTGTCGATCCTCGATCTCTACTGGTACCTCCGTAAAAGTCGCTCCATCATCAACGTCTAGCTCCCCATGGTCAATGATATGTGTCGGGTCGTGCACGTATCTCCTCAGCTGAGATACATGGAAGACGTCGTGCACTCGTTGAAACTGAGGTGGTAGAGGCAGGTGATAAGCAACCTCACCAATCCTGTTGAGGACCTGTAACGGTCCGATGAAGCGTGGAGACAACTTTCCGCCTCAACCAAATCTTCGTAATCCACGTCGAGGTGAGACACGCAAGAAGACGTGGTCGCCATCCTCGAACTCTAGTGGCCTCCGCCTCCTGTTAGCATAAGACTTCTGCCGGTTCTGAGCTGTCCTCATCTTCTCCTAGATGACCTGGACCTTTTCTTTCGTGTCCTGGACCATTTCTGGTCCCACAAGTGCTAACTCCCCAGGGTCTGTCCAGCACAACAGTGATCTGTAAGGTTGGCCGTACAACACCTCGTATGGTGCCATCCCGATGGTGGAGTGGTAGCCGTTTTTTGTACGCGAACTCCACCATGGGTAGGTGGTCCTCCCAGCTATGACCAAAGTCAAGGACACATGAGCGGAGCATTCCCTTGAGATTCTGAATGGTCTTGTCCCTCTGATACCAATTTATCACGAGCCATGTGGCCTTGCCCGCAGCACGAGTAGCACTGCCTACCTCTAGAAAGGCTGGCTCCGCGCAGTGTGCCCCGCACTGCTGAGCCAGTGTCCTGAGGTCATCTGCCTGAGGGTCTGGTCTGCCTGGACCGATGAGTCATCCGTCGAATGCCTGCTGCAGAAGACTCTACTACGTTCCGCCCCGCGAACGGTCTCGCCGCTGAAGAAGGCTCAGCAAGAAAGCTCTCGATCAAAAGGGCTCTCTTCAGTACTCCTTCATGGGGCGGAATGCTGAGGGAGGTTAGCGATGCCCTGATCTCATGTCTCAATCCCTGCTCAAAGGTCCGGGCCCGGATGAATGGGTCTTGTACCATGTCTGTCGAGTAGCGTGATAGATCGGTAAATCTCACCGAGTACTGGGCAACTGTAAAGCTGCCCTACCGCTGCTGAAGAAGCTCCTGGATGCGCACCGCACGGAGGGTGGCTGGGACGAACTCCGAGAGATAGAGGCCCTCAAAGTCCTTCCAGAGGAGAGATGCCTCATCGTGTACCTGGAGCATCAAGCTCCACCATCGGCCCACTGCCGCGTGCAGTAGGATTGCCGCGAGGATCACCATGTGGTCTGCTGGTGTCCTCACTAACCTGAAAACTCTCACCACTACCTCCAGCCTATCCTCGGCTGCCTGGGGGTCCATCTCCCCACGGAACCTGGGTAGTCGCTGGCACTAGAACTCATGCAGTGCACAAAGGAAACGTACATCGTCAGCGGCTGGGGCTAGAAGCATCGGTGGCTCGGTGGGTAAAGGTACCGCCGGTGCCTCAGCTATCAAAGGGCCCTGCACCGAGGCCTCGTCGCTCGGTGGGATGTCGTCATGCTCAACTCTCCAAACCCTAGATGGCTACAATCGTGGGGCCATCCTGAAAAGGAAATAGGTGTGCCACGGTCAGAACAGTATACCTGGTGAGCTGATACAATGTAATCACAAAGAAAACTCGAAACACACATGCAATCAATGTTTTCGTGCATTAAGTCAGAAATCAGAAGTCAGGGTACTGGTGTATGGATACGTCAGCCGCCGCACCAACACTAGACTCCCAAGACTAATAACCACACCCAATACGCTAAACACAATTGCTTCACATAGAAAAAGATCAGAGTCCCATGTTCTGCGGTTGAACGGAACTCCTTTGATACCAATTTGTCACGACCCGTCCTCGGGACCCGTGCCGTGACTACCCCAAGCCTGCCTTCCATAGGCCAGGGGCTGGTGACAAGCACCAAGGCGTAAATCCAAGTAAAAAGGGATGGAATTGACTTTGTAATGTAAACAAACACCACAGAGAAATCATGCAGTAGAAGTAAACACTAAGTAAAAACTGAGTACAATAGTAAGTGCGGAAAAGTAAATGGGCCAGAATACAAACCCAAACTGAAAGTAAAGTACAAATCGAAAGGGAAAACAAAAACTGTAAAGTAAAACTGCAGCCTCGAGCCATCCACTCGAAGTCCCTACTAAAGGATCTATTTCTCCTCGTGTTCCATCGTCTACTCCGAGTACGTCCAGCCTAGTGGTCCACCTCCGGGTACCGACCTTCTCTGCAAGCCTCAACCACGATCAGCGTTGTCCGTCGTCTGCAACCAAAACAACGTAGTGTGGGAATAGCCCGTGCATGGGTGAGTATAAGCTACCCAGTAGGGACCCCGAGCCCCCCGATGGTCTACCAAAATCCAAAAAGGATAAACCACAAATGAAAGATACAATCACGAAGTAACAACCGACACTGCTTAGGTATATGCCCATACATATACCTAAGTCAACAATTACAATACGCTCCAACCTCCGAGCCCAGGTAAAACCCAGTAAACACAGGAAATCAAACGTATTCCACACAGGAAAGCAAAACGTAATCCACACAGGATATCACAACACAATCCATTTAGGAAAGCGAACAGGATTCAGCTCACACAGGTATACTTCTTCATAAGACGATAGAGATGATCAGATGTAGTTTCTGATTCATCTATGTCGCCGGACCCACAAAGGATCGATAGGTACTAACCCCCGCAATAACCCAGGAAGGGTCTGACCCATACAGGATCGATAGGTAACTAACCCCCGCAATGACCCACACAAGATCGGACCCACACAGGATCTGTAGGCACTGGCTCACACAGAACTGCTGAGCGCTGACCCACACAGGATCGGATCCACACAGGATCTGTATCACTGATCTACGTAGGATCGCTGAGTTTTGTAGTCATCGCCGTCGAATCCACTGAGGATCTCTGTACAGTCGTCGTCGTCGAGTCGCAACGCAGCCAGCTCTAGGGTTCCTGCACACAGAAAGCTTGTTCGGGAGGGTCTGCTCCACGATCCGAGAGGCTGATACATCAAATGAAACAAAGTCTAGAGTTTATGTATCCAAAAGTTCCATATTGCCAACAGGAACTCAACGCAACAGACGGCGCATCAATCGGATGCCCGGTCTGAGTGTTATTGGCCTTTTCGTCCCAGGGCCCGGTTGGTTTTTAAGTCAAAACCAACCCGACCGTACTCCAACTGCGTCCAAACCTCGGGCGGAGTAAGCCAAAAGATCCGCCTCATAAAGAGAAATCCAACAAAGTCAACGACACGTCAATCGGACGTCCGGAGCTCAAGTTATGAGTGTTTCTGCTCTGAGGGCCCGGTTGGATTCGTGTACGAACCAACTCGTCCAAACCCAAAGTATTACGAAACATTGAGTGCGATATGTCGAAACGACCATATCGATCCAAGGATCGCATCTCCGCTGACGGTGTGTCGATCAGAGGTCTATAGCCCAGGATATGGGCAAAAGACCAAAGAGGGTCCGAAACGGGGGTTTCGGGCCCGGACCGACCCGACCCGAGACCCCCTGGGTCGGCCCGAACCGGGTCAGCACGGCTGGGCATGGCCCGGCCCGGCCTGGGCGTGGCCCAGACTAGCGTCCCGGCTCGGACCAGCTGCCGCCCTGGCGGTCCAGCGCGCTAGCACGCGGCGCCAGCTGGCTCGGCCGAACGGCCGACCCATTCGGTTATGCAGGGGGGCACGCTGTCCCCTGCCGTTCAGAAACCGCGACCCCAATTAAGGGGCCGCTCAGCTGGCCAGCCGGGGGTTTGACCCCCAGCTCTTCCCCTATCCGTCCGACCTACCCTGGATGGTCGGTTCTTGCTCCATGGGACCGGTGACGGCCGGTCCCCTCCCTGGTCCGATGTCGACGTCCCGTCTCTGGCCTCCCGTCACCCTGCTTCGCCGCGGCCCGGAACCGGCCGCGGCCTTGGTCTTTCGGTGCGGCGTGGCGGCGTCGTGCTCTTCCACCGCGGCCCTACTCTAACCACGGTGTCTTTGGGTTTTTCCAACGTGGTGCGACGGTGTCGTGTACTTGTTCGTTTCCATGCCGCGACGCGACGGTGCCGCACATTCCCTGTCACACGATCACACGCGGTGCGACATCACCGTGCCATTCTCGTTTCAAACAGCAAAGAAACAGCATGGATAAAGGAGGAGGCTTGGCCATGTTTGTGCGGCTGGCCCCCTCTCGTTAATCGATATCATTTGGTAATATTTTTATGAAGAATAACAAGGTGGTAAACACGAACAAAAAATAATTAAATAACCCCTACCTCGAGCATAGCTTGAATGGAGGTTCGTCGAACGAGGATTCGTCGCGGAAGAACCATCACGGTATAGGTGTCGCGTAGTCGGTCTCCGAGGACTCGACGTTCTTCGTTGGAGATCGATGTGTTCTTCACGTTCTTCATCGAAGTCGAAGAAGATCCTCAAGTGCTTAGACTTTTCTCCTAAAAACTCCGCCACAAGGTTACAACCCCAAATAAAATAAGTCCAAGTCTTATTTTATTAACACAAGATTAGTATATGAATTTCAAAGGTTTTAATTAATTCCACTTAATTAATTCAAGCCAAGTTGTCATCATTAAAGGTCAGTTGAGGGAGTTAGGAATTTGAAGGGGTGGGGTTCGTGTGGGCCCCACCACCCTCATAACCTCCCTTGGGAAGTTGGGTAGTTACCCAACTTCCACCCAAGCCTTAAAAAACTTTAAGAAAAATAAAAATTGTAGAATAATAATAAATTAAACTTCCACAATTTTTATCATCTACTCTTGTGATAACACAACTCCGGAAGAGGTGTTCCTAAGCAATTACTAGCGTTGAGGTTCCATCGGTGCCCTCAGAATTCGATTCTGAGCAACGGTTCAAAAGTTAGAAATTCCCGCCCGTTCATTCACTGAACGTACCCGAGCTAAACTTTGGACAGGAATTCCGGGAACACCGGGCCTCAGAATCATGTGCTGTCAGAAACTGCGTTCTTGTAAAATCCCAAAGAAAATTTATAAAAAAAATTTCCTTGAATTTTATGGGTCTTTATAGGGTATTCTGAATATAATATGGGATTCTAAGATTACTAAACTGACCAGTCCTTTGGGATTTTATTCCTAGTAATCATGCTAATGTAATATAATAATGCACTAACTCCAAGCATCTAAGGTCAGGGCATTTCAATTTCCCCCATGAATATATATATATATATATATATAAACAGAATATTTGTAAATCAGTCGATATTCTATAAAATGGAAATATAAGAACCTGAGAGTAATTTAGATAAATGATGAATGAAAGAATTAATTAGTATTTGTTGGGGTAATTTGACTATTGGGATAGTAATGTGTCTATTGGATTAGAAACCTAATCATTTGAAATAGTAACATGACTATTAGAAATAGTAGCATGACTATTGGAATTGTAATGTGACCTCAAAATTATAAAATATAACATAAATAATCTTTACCAAGAGTAATTTATGAAAAATATCATAAAATAAATATCAAGGTTAAAGGATAAATTAAAATATAATCACATTTTTAATAAATTGTATTTTAATATATTATTTAAAAATTATTATTATTATATTAAAAATTAAAATATCCAATGTTTGAAAACTATTTTGATAAAACTAGTAACATTTTTTAAATCGTCACATTGAACATATCTAGGTGTGATCTTTTTAGTAATTTAATAAAATACTTCAATTTTTATTTGAATAATAAAAAAACTATTTTATAAAAACCATATACTTTATCACATAATTATGACTAAATAATAACTTAAAAAATTCTAAATTGTATATTTGTGTCAAAACCATTTAATAAGTAAAATGGGTTATTTAATAAAAATAAATATAATTTCGAAACTAAAAAAGTGTTTTCCAAAGTCCAAAGTCCAGAGTGTTCTAGAAAATAATAATATCATATTTTTTGAACTTTCAACTAGTGAATTCAGTTTATAATGGGTTTTATAGTCCTAAATACATTTTATTATATTGATATGCGAATCTTAGTGTCGAAAAATTATAATTACAAGGTTTAACTAGGATATAGTATTTTATTAAATATTTTATTCTATAAATTACCCTATCATTAAGAAAAAAATAACTCCTCTCCCTCTCATTTGAAAACCACTCCTCCTTCATATACCGAATCAACAAAATGTCATTAACCAAACTAGAGTTTCATTTAAACCGACATCTGACCCGATCAGTGGCATGTTTTAAATGGTGTTTACAATCCCCACAATCTAGAAACTAGTGTCTTGGTATCAATAATACCCTTTGGGAATGATTTCATCCATTCATATAATCATAAACAAGAAAAATTAATATTCATCACAATTATTGGTAACCAAACAAAATTAGGTACAAAAATTTTCATATTCAAAGTTTTGAAACATTAATCAAAACCAAAAGTACCACAAAGTAAAGGGAACAACAAAGCCAACCCAAAAACCTCCATGAAATAAGAGAGGCATCACCCAAAATCCAACACAACAAACACCTGAAAGAAGTGGAACAATACCAACCTGATCCACTGTCACAATCACAAAACATATTTCCATTACCTGGCTCATACATAACAAAGTCTACATAAACCCAATTTTGTATATAGGGTTTGATCCAAAGCCTAGTAGGATTCCAATAAAAATAAAGATTTCATGATATAAAATTAGAAGAAAATTCAACATGAACGCTTAAAATGAGAATATTTGAATCATTTCTATGAAAAAATTATAAGGTAAGCCTCCTCAAGAAATACTTTTTAAGGAAACTAATTTTCACAAATAAGCATTATTGAAATAAAAATGTTCAAATTCTCTAACGTATGCCAATGGATAGAAGCACCTCACATGAGAATCATATCACAAGAAAGAACCACGGGAAACCCCTATAGGTAACTATCACAAGTGGGAACCTATGAACCTCATACATAAATGATCAAAATCCTCCAACTAAACTACCGACAATATTTCGTTGAATAAGCCACTATAGAGGAGTCAAACCAAAAGTTCTAGTGGTCCCTATATCATAATCCAAAAAAAAATAGTGTTCTCTTTCATTATCCACTAGAGAAGAGTCAATCCAAAGTTCTACAGGTCTCCATTCATATCACATTTTTTATTAGATTTGAAATCATCAGTCCTACTATATTAATCTAGGCCTTAGTCACTTCCAAATCAACTAGTGTACTAGTTCTATTTCTTCAACCTAGATACTTGGGATTCCCATTATTCCTAAATTCCATTTCACATATCACATTCACATACACATACCAAACATCATAAGAACACATGGAAATCATCACTTTCACATTTTTACATTGATCCAATGATAAAAATACTCATGGAAACCACCCTTTTCCATAAACAAAACCACTTTCTATATCACGCAAACAAACACCAAAAAACATTTAAAATTACATTTTTCACCACTTTTCTTATTTATAAAACCCATTTGGAAACCCAATAAGAATAACACATAAGTAATCCAACCATTTACATGTGTAAATCCACCTTTTAGAATCATACTCACATAAAAATAATATTAGAAATTGATTCACCTCACTTTCATAGTTTAAAAAACATTTAAGGTGCACAAAAAGAAGGCATCATGCAATTAAACCCATTCCTCTTGGAAATATTTACATTCAACACATTCTCACTGTTAAATATTTTTTAAAACTCATTTCACACATTTCACACTAGTCATAAAACATATTCAAGAAACACTACAATGAAGAACACATAAAACATGACCAATTTCTTTTAGGCAACCCATTTTCATCATATGTGCATCTAAAACCTTTTCAAAAAAATGTTTCAAACCAAAAAAATATTCTATATATTACATTTAAACAATCTAGAAAGTAATCCCAACTCATCTAATAATGT
Source organism: Viscum album (assembly GCA_963277665.1). NCBI lineage: Eukaryota > Viridiplantae > Streptophyta > Magnoliopsida > Santalales > Viscaceae > Viscum > Viscum album. The sequence continues at coordinate 126,331,169 of OY728134.1, read as the reverse complement.
AAAAGCATAAAAATACCTACCTCACAACGATAAACTTATGGAATCAGTTGTGAAACCACAACCTCACCACTATAAGACCCTATAAAGGAACGATCAAACAACAACAATAATGATTCTACCAAACAAAAAAATATCAAACCCTCTTTAGGAAAAACAACCCAATGGACAATAATAACTCATGAATGATAGAATAAGATCCTAAAAAGAAGGGAAGATCATGAAAAAAGAGAAATACTAGATGATTCCTTGATTTCAAAAGTCTAAAACCACCAAAATATTGATGCTCAAAGTCTCCATGAAATATTGGAGGAATATCCCATGGATGGAAATCCCATATAGGGTGGATGTGAGGTTATTTAGGTTTAAAATTGAAGTGGGAACAAGAGTCATTTTAATCATGTTAATGACCTGGATAGGTCACATGGCCATCCCACACAGTTTTACAAAACATGCTATTACCGTGCATCCCTCACTATCCAAGAGGAAGATGCTTCATGATGAGGTCACATGGTTTTCCAAAACATGCACCAAACATGTGGTCACCATTTCCAAAATGAACATTTGTCCCATGGTTTCTTGGGGGAGGGTGCATTGTTTCCCCAAACCATGCGTCAACCGTGGACCAACAACTATCAAGCTCAAAATCTAAATTTTCGAACAAAAACTCAAGGAAAATACAAGGACCAATGTGAGACCTAAAATAAAAAAAAACCTCAAAACAATATCACAGATGTGAAAATTATCCCAACCATGAAATCTTTCAGCCGAAGGAAAGTCAACTTGAATCTTGATCAAAAAATAAAAAAATAGATACTCCTCTTCAACCTAAGACTTATGATACCTTCTCTCATTCTCATTATTACCACACTACCAAGACTTTGACCAATGTAATAGACTTCCAACAATTCAAATTGTCATATGATTCCATAATCCGAACTATTCTCTCAAACATAGACAAATCAATATCTAATTAAAAATCATTCAAATTAACCACATGGGAAGAATCCAGGTTATACTTTTTTAGCTGAGAGACATAGAACACGTTATTAATTTATTTCAACTGAGAGGGAAAATAAAAATGGTAGTCCACCTTACCAACTCTCTCGGTAATCTCAAAAGGTCTAACAAACGTAATCATGTTCTACCCTTACACAAATGACAGTGAGCAAAGCGATGTGACACATTTAAGAACACACTCTCTCCCATAGAGAACTCAAAATCTCATATCCTTTGATCAACATATGACTTATAGAAACTATTTTCCATCAAAAAATTATTCCTGATCAACTTTAATTTATAATATGTTTCTAACACAAGGCCTTATCCCAACAAATACGTCTCACCCACCTAATACCATCACAAAGACGGCTAACATAGCCAAACATAATGCTCCTCAAATGGAGAAATTTTAATCGACAAATGGAATCTATTGTTATACATAAACTCAATCTATCCCAAATTGATATCCCACAAACCTCCAAAAATCAACACACATGCCAGGATCATATCTTCGAAATTTTAATTTTACTGCTATGTATGACCATCAGTTTAAGTGATTTATGTTATTCTCAACAATACCTATAAACCCATTGCCATATGAATTCCTTCCCAAAATCATGATGTAAAATGACGGTGTCTTTCAGAAATAATTTCTAATAGCACAACATGGAGCCTCAAAACCTCCAGAACAAACAACCGACCCATCTCATCCACCTTGGCTAAATCCATGATTGGAATGAAATTTGATGGTTTGGTCAGATGTTAAATCACAACCCTAATGGTATTCCTCCCCTAGGGTTTATTAGTTATGATAACAATAAAATATTTGGTGATATTTTCCCACTTCTAGGTAGTAATAGGTAGTGGTTAAAGAATACCAGTGGACTTTTGATTCTAAAAATTAACCCAGTCACATTTAAAACACCATGATACAAAGTCAGCTATGTCTTGCCTCATACATGGCCACCACAACTACCAACATAGATGATAAAACATCTTTATGGAACCAGGATGAACTGCTAACCAATATTGGTGGCTATCATACATCATCACTATCCACCACAACAATATCACCATGAAACAAAAACTATATCAATGAACTCCATCAAGAGACAATTACTATTCACAATGAACCTCCCCACCATTTAGGAACTACAAAGAATGCAGAAAAAACACATCATGTGGTTTATATTTCTATATCAACTACATAAGTGAAGGTATTGGCTGAACACTGGTCAACAACACTCCTCCACAATGTTCCATGGTCTCTAGGTGCATCTGATAAAATATCCCCATAAAATTCCACTTATGAAAAGAATATTTCAACTACTGAAATGTCACACTCCTATTTAAAGCATCTTATCTACCTTAGCTTTTCATCAGGTATAGAAAATATTAAAATCGAACCCTTGAAGATACTCAACCCCACGATGTTTGATTGAAATAAAATATTTCTCAGATAAAATGTAGGCTAATATCTTATGGAACATAAAACCTAAAAACTTCTCACCAAATATATAATTGTTCCACATATTCATCTCATGAATCAATGCTACTAACTCCTGGTCATGATTTCAGTAATTATTTTCATGTGGTTAGAGTTAGCTTGAACCATAAGCCACATCATGGTCATCCAACTTTAGTAAACACCCAAGACCCATTCCTAAGGCATCACAATATACCAAATTTCCCTTCCAAGATTTCAGTAAGATCAAAATAGTGGTTGTGGTCATCTACTGCTTTACCACCTCAAAGGACGCCTAACACTGCAGACTCCATTTAAGAATTACCCATTTTCGGGTAAGAGTTTTCATGGAAAACAAAAGTTGAGATAATTCTCAAATTAATCACTTTTATTACCTTTCCAAGTCCAAAAAAATCTAGTCTAATTTTTTTTTGTTCCTATGAAATAATTGCACAAATCATCTCAGGGTCTACCGAAAACCCTCGCTCCTTGATCTCATGACCCAGAAACATTACCTACCTAATCCAAAAGGTGAAAATTAAAATATTTACATAGATATAATAATACAAAAGGGTTCCCAACACAGTTTCGAAATTCCCTTTTGGCTCCACCTTGGTGTTATAATAGGCCAGGATTTCATCCAAAGAAACCATGGAAATGGAATTGGGATACTGGTGGAACACCCAATTCATGAGTTCCATAAACACCAGTGGAATATTTTTCAACCCAAAGGCATGAAATAGTACTCAAAATGGTCATATCTACTTCAGAAGGTTGTTTTTAGAACATATCCCTCTCCAAATTTTACTTCGTAATACCCATAATGCATTTAATTTTTTGAAAACCACCTTGACACCTTATGATACTCAAAAATGTAATCAATACGAGTAAATGGTAGTTATTCTTGATCATTACTTTGTTTAGTTTTCAGTACTCAATGATCCACAAAAGACATCCATCAGCCTTTTTCAAAAATAAAAATGGGGAGGCTAAAGGTGAGATGCTTGGTAAAATGAATCCTTTAGATTCCAAATCATCCATATGTACCTTTAATTACCTCAACTCAGTGGGGGCCAAAAAATATAAGGTAAAATACATTAGTTGTGTTCCGGACATCAAATCAATGGAGAACTCCACATCCCACTCAAGGAGAAACCCCATGAAATATTTTGGGAACTCATCCACTGTAGGATTTAATCCACACTTATGAGAACCTTCATAGTCCTCCAACGTGAGCAATGTGATCTAATAAAAAATATTTCCCAATTTGGGAAGGGGAAGTCCAAAACGTCCTGACCGATGGTCTTGTTTACCATGAAAAACTCAGTCACTTCCTTCAAGTTCCAAAAAACTCTCTATCCACCTAAAAAATCAATGTGCACTTGGAAAGGAAACATCTAATACATACCAAGGATCATTAAGAATAGGTCTATTCCCAAACCCCTATAATCTCATTCCATCTCAACCCCTGACAGAGTGAGTGCACAAGGAAGACACCTAAAACCCCTCTCTCACGTCTTACCAAGCGATATTACTGAATGCATTGTATATGGCATAAGAATAGTTGGAAACATTAACACATCAACATGATGTAAATAATTAAAATAAACATATACACTGGTATAAAATAGAACAATGGATAATGATGAAGTAATAAGAAGAGTACCTCAAAGTATCATATCCCCTACAACTGATACCATTAGTGCATGTTCCAGATAAAGAATATGCATCATATCTCTATGATCCGGAGAATGACCACTGGCCTACAACACTACCCTAATCTTACTCTTCCCAAATGATCATTCAGCCCATCTATAATGACCTCTGAAAAAAGAATCTGTTGTCCAAGATGGTTTTTCTTGCGTTGACATCCCTATGGAAGATAAAATACCTATATCAATCTGTTATGGGAATTCCATTCTGCAAAATTAAAGCAAGTTACCCATGCCTTCCCACATTTATGGAACTTGACAAACCCAGCATCAAAAACCACAGATGGAGACAACCTAGAGGGATGTCAGAAATTACCACCTCCTATCTTCCCCTACTCATCCATATTCCTCTTCTTCTTAGATGAATTTACACTACCCACTAATGACACTGCTCTTGTGAAAAAATACATGTCCTTATTATCAATTTTAGTCATTATGTCATGATGAACCACCACATCATAACTTTTCATCTAGTAAAATTAAACCTAAGATCAAATCTCTGGATGAAACCCCATCTCAAATGTTTGAGCCTTCAGATAATCATTTTAAATGGGATCCAGTGGGTAACAAACTTACTCTACAATGTGGTTAGCATACTCCATCACGATCCACCCTCTCTGGATAAGATCCAAAAAAACTCCCGAGACTGGGTGAAATCCAAAATCTAAGGAAAATAGTTCGCATATAATATGACCGTAAATTCCTACCAAATGATCTTTTCATGATTCCAACCTTGGACCAATGATTACCACCACTTCTGACTACGACCTTCAAACAATAACTAATCACACATCACTATAACTACCACACGAGTATCAAGAAATATTAAATTTCTCTCTATCTTCTCAAGACAATCATATTCTTCATGAGGTTTCATTATACCATAAATTGAAGGAGTATTGTTCTTCGTAAACTTGCAATTTTTTTTCTTTTTGGGAACTGGATAAGCTTCTATAATATAAGAAGGACCAGATCCAGCTCCTTGACCCAAATAATGGGTAGCTCGATTAACTGATTCTACTAAAATCTGATCTATTCATGTGGGATAAATCTTTCCAACCTCTTCATATGGTCGTACGGGAAGTCTCTAGGGATACATATTGGTACATCAAGTAATAACCACAACTAAAATCATCAATACAACCATTATGATAATTTCCTGCAAAAAAAAAACAAATACCAACACTTTCATAAATCCAAACATAACCAAATTCATCACAATAACAATACCGAACAAATATCCCCACCCACCATGGTCATATACAATAAGTAGCCTATAAATCTCACTTGGAGGAGAAGTCAAAACTAATCCCAAAACCCCATGGTGTCTTCAATCTTATCAAGAGGTGTTGGCTAGATAACCCACTCAAAACCAGAACCTCAAGCCGCAAAAATCATATCTCTAATCTATCCAAATGATTTCCATAAATAACATGACCATAATAGAGAATAACATTATATGATGACATTTTTCTAATGATACAAATGTTAGTTCTATCCAACCTGACTCCTGACCTGATCTGTTTCATGGCACGAAGGACATTCCTGATCCCCATTGGATGGGAACTTGTGTTTGGGTATCAAAAATACAATTTAGGAAGGATTACATCCATTTATATAATAAAAAACAACCAAAAATAATAAGCATAACAATAAGTGATAATCATAACCAAATGAGGTACACATATTTTTAGATTTAATGGTTTACTACATTATCCAATTCAAAAAGTACCACAATGGAATGTTAACAACAAAAATATCCCAAAAACCTATATGAAATAAGAGATTCATCACCCTCAAGCCAAAACCACAAACAGCTTCAGAAGTGAAAGAGTAATAACATCATCCACCATCACCACCATGCCACATATTTCATTTTCTAGGGGTATATATAATAATATATCAATATAACCAATAGTGAATGTACGGTGTGATCCGAATCCCAACATGATTCCATCCAAAATAAATATTCCATACTATAACATTAGAAGACAAATCAACAAATAGACTTCCATAAGAATATTTTAAATATTTACAAGAAACTATACTAAGGAAACCCTTATTAAGAAACATTTTTTTTAGGAAAACATTTTTCAAAAATAATGTAACACTCCAAGATTTTGAAGAATATTTTTTTCAAATTAAATTAATATTTTTAATATTTTTATTTCACGCAACACTGTAAAATAGTAATTTTATATATATTGAAGAACTAATGTGGCCTTTATTCCATTAAAAGTTATTCATGCAATACATGATATATAATGTTTATATTCTTCTATAAAGAAATTATTTAATCATTCGTTTCACGCAAGACTGACTTTCCTCAATGGCTTGCATAACAGTCAAGACAGTGAGATGCCGAAAAGATATATTATTAAAAAAATATAATAAATTATAACATAGCCATTAAATTATATTTTATAAATATTATTAAATAACTAATGTAAACATATAGTTTTCACAAAATATTAAATGAATTAATTAGTTACAAATTATTTAGTAATTAATATAAGAACCAAATCAATATAAAAGAAATATTTTTTTAGAAAACTATTATTATGCTAGAAAATTCGTTTTAATCAAATTAAATTAAATAAATTAAAATTAGTAATTAATTTTAATGAAGTATATCTGTTATATATCCAAGGAAATATTTTTTAGATAATATAATTAAAATTGATTACAATGTCTAAGGTTTAATTAAGCTTAATAAAAGACTAAACCATCACCTTAAGGCCCCAAATGACCTATACACTTGTCTAAAATATATTTTATGGAACTATTTATACCCTATACACCATTTTATGGAATTTATACCATTATTGGATCCACTTTCAATAAAAAACGTGGGTGGGGTTTGCCTTGTCAAAAATAGTACAAGAGTTCCACTATCGCAACATTATAAAAGGCCTCCACTCCTACAACCTATTAACACCTCTCTAGCACCTTTGGATCAACAAAAATATGACCAAATTGCTCCTAAACATGCCTCACTTCCTCTTTTAATCCTCCCTTAGGCATAATTACTTCTAATTAATCCCTTTTGGTGCAAACCATAATGATTAACCTCATTACGAGGTAACACCATCCCTCAAACTCCTTTCTTCGATTTTATTTCTTGAATCCCTAAAATCATATAATTAAATACATATATAATAACACCAATATCATAAATATAGTATTTTTTGTTATTATAGGGTTTCTATCTACACTTACACACACTTCCATCTAATGGGTGATAAATATATTGTTTACATTTATGGAGAAGTATGGCCTCAATAAATGATGATTGTTAATTTTTTCTTTACTGCCTCTCATGGTGGAAATTATAATCGAAACTCTATTTATATATGTTTTATATTATATTTATTATTTAATTAACCTTATTTAATTCTTTTACAACACATATATTTATAGTTTCCATTTGTTTTATTAAGATAATTTTATTTGGGGAAGTATGGGGTACTTCCCCCTCAAAGCGGTGTGATTAATTCATAAACTACATAAAATGTATTAAGGACAGGTTTAGGGAATATATAAGATATATATATGATATAATAAATATAAATAAATAATGATATATATACATATTTTTCTTTTACATTCTTTCTTTCAATAAACTTATTAAACAGAAATAGTGTTCATGCATACACACGACTTACCATCTCCATGAATGGTGTAAAACATTTCAAACTTAAATATACCATGGATTATTATAATACATATATACTGAATTTAAATTATATTTAAATAATTTTTGACATTATTTTAATCATTATATAAGTATAATAATCAAATATATGACAAATTAAGACACGTGTGAAAAGCAAAGCAGATATTACCCAAATTGAATCCTTGACATAAAATTGTTAACAAGTGGGTAATATAAAGACATAATAAAACCATATATGGTATTATAAATAAGAATTTAGTTTTTTATGGATTTATAACAAATATATGTTTTTTATATAGGATTTTTTAATGTTTAATATGAGGTTCATGACCCATGGTATGAAAATTTCATCCCACTATTTATTTCTATGAGATGCATGCCAAATTCTCGGCTCAATTCTTTTTCTGGTGTATATACTACCAATTAATGTATTATATACCTATTATATTCAAATATATGGGTATTTATATAAAATTTATTGATTTTTCTACAATGGTGTTTAAGTTTCAAAAGATACCAAATCGATAATGTAATGTTGTCTCAATTTTCCTTTTTTGAGACACATGCCATATAATAAAACTATATTTCCATATGAGAAGAATAAAATGCATTATAAATGTTATAACATGAATATAAATAATTTCATGATATTTTAATGCTCCATGTAATTTCATTTTCATACATGGGGAGTAAGATTCAGAATTTCAATGGGGTAAGAGTTTATTAAAAAAATCTCATTGTTTATCAATATTGTTTATAATCACATTTTTATTAATGTAATATTATGATCCATAGTTCAAGAAAATTCATGAATTTTATTCTCATGTTATAATTATTGATGTATTCATGTATTATTACTATTTTCCCACTCTTTGGTAAATAAATAATTAATAAAATGATTTTAAGTAAATATGACCTAACCTCTCTTTTCGGTTGGAAATCTATGTTCCTTTAAAACCATGATTTATAAAATGGTTTCCCAGAATATTCTACTAATATCATATTATCACTAAAGGGAATTATTACCAATTTTGGTATTTTAACAATGTTTTAATGGTATATTCATGTTGATTTTCAAAAAATATTTTTTCTAACCTTTTACTGTTCAAAAGGAATATTCTTTTTACCACGTACGGTATGTATGGATTTACCCATAGTTATTTCATTAATGTTTAATTTTATAGTTTAAAAGGATAATTTTTAAGAAATATTTTTTGAAAGTGATATTCAATGAAATGGTTTTCTAATAGTTTTCTATATTTCTATATATGTTTTCAAATTATTTTTTTCTGGAAAGTGGTTTTCCAATGGGTTTCATTCTTCCTTTTTTATTTTTCAAGGAAAAAGGTTTGTCAACAGTTTTTAAATCTCATATACATGTTTTCAAAGGAAAAAGGATTTCAAAAAGTTTTCAATGATTCTTTTATATTTTATAATGTTTATTTTCATGAAAATTATTTTCAAAATGTTCTACGATTTAAAGATATTTTTTCAAAGAACATGGATATTTTCTTCAAGAAATGTTTTTAAATGATATTTAAAAATTATTTCCATTCTAAGATAAAATCTGTTGGTGTTACACATTCCATTATAGGAAATTTATTCATCCTTTACATTCATATTCTTTCTATTACTGTTTTATATTTTTATGGAATAATGTTTATGAAACTCGTTTCTGTTTTACGAATTATATGGTTATGAATCCTTCATACGTAAATAGGTGTTTATTTAATGAAATTATTATGAAATCTATATTTTCCGCAAGGTAAGATATGATTACAATTTTATGACACCGATTTCATTTCATGGTTTTTGATATGATTGTTTATGGATTTGTGTCACATGTATGTATGATTTAATTATGATATGGTTAGGACTTATATCCTCCTCTAATGTATTGGTTAAAGATTTATATCTCATAAGATAGACTACTATGGTTTTGGGAGTGAACCTTGATTACTAATATGCCTATGTAATTGAACCATGACTACCAAGACAGTATAAGGTGTGAAATCATGCTACTAAGATGGTCATGGAAGTGAACCATTTCTACCAAGATGGTATGGGGTGTGAAACCATACTACTAAGATGGTATTGGTAGTGATTCATTGGATACTATAGAAATCATATTATATTCTTATTTGATTTCCATAATTCTATGATTTATTCATATATTATGCTTTTATATATTATGGTATTTATTCCCATCTGATTCATGTATTATGAGCTATCAATCTTTATTCCTTGATTCATGTTTATGATCTTGGACATGTGGGGTGCGATATTCTAATGTTATGATGATGTTATCAAACCCATATGCTCATGTTTATACTTACAGGTCTCCCTTGATTACCCTTAATAAGCATATGAGATCACCCTTTTTATGTTTCATTCCCCAGGTAATGAAGATTTTTATGAAGTTTGATTTTTCTATGAAGGGTTATAGTCATGAAGAACATATTGGGAGATAATGTATCTCACTAATGATCTAGTGTTTATGTTTCTATGTTTCCAAAGGAATTAAACAAGTATGGTCTTTGTGGATTTTTTTTGTAATGTTTTAAGTATTTTCAAAATTTTATTTAAAGTCTATCTATATTGAGAAAGGGTAATTATAGTCGGTATTAGAGTAAATTTTTTGTTAACCATTGGAAACTAGGGTGAGAATATTTTTTTAATAACTCTAAGGAAATGTATAAGGATAATTCTATGGGTAAGAATAATTTTATTTGAATGTCCTATAATTTTGGAAAAGGATTTATTAAGTGGTTACCTAGTAACACATCACTTTTTATGTATTACATGTTGATTTGAATTCAGAACATATGTACCTAGGTGTAAAAACTCCAAAAATATGTTTCGAGATTGATTAAAGGAAATCTAGTACCTGGCAATGGGCTTTGATGGACATATGTTTTAATACTCTTGGGGGATATGGTTTGCGAATTCGCTTACTCTCCAAAAATAATCAAAGATGATTTAAATAGGGGTTGGTTATGAATAACCTAGGATAATCCTAAGAAATAATATTTTATGAAAGGGGTCAAAATTTATAAATTATATAAGTTTTTTTCATGATTTTGAGATTCCTTACTATGATAATCAGTTCATACTCAATTTTTATTAATTTTAGTTAATTGATTGGAGCATAATGAACTGGATGAATGATGATGTGATGCAAAATCTATTGATGAGAAATTTAATGGTATGACCACTATAGTGAAGGATATTATGATTATGACTATTAAATTTTTAGGGAACATGATCAACAATATCTACCTCAACAAAATCTCAGACTCACCAAGGATGAGAAGGAAGGAGTTCACTGAATGTTAGGTTAATGGATACCATAGAGGAAAAAAGACATGTTATCCTTTGTGATATAGATGTGAAAACAATCATCTAAGTGAATGCCTAAGAGGAACAAGAAGGTGTTTTGACTGTGGAAAAGAACACAAAGTAAGTGACTCCAAGGGAAAAATGAAGAGTTGGATTAACAGAATTGATTAGAATATTGGCCTCCCAAAGTCCATATTGAAGGTTAAGTATTTTAATTGTGGAATAAATGGTCATTATACAACTCAATGTCCCAAGTGGAAATCCCCAGAAGAGAATTAGAACGGTGTTACGAGTAATGGTTATATTTTTTATATTGATGAGAATACAGATGAAATGTGAAAGGAATGAGGTATTATGTAATAGGACGAGTTTACCTCATTATGGGTTATAGATGAAGTAGAATAATAAATTTTTAATGTATTTGGATTCAAAAATTATGTTCTATGAATGATGAAATATAAAAAAAAATTATGTTTTTCAATTAGTATTTAATAGTTTACATTGAATATTCATGATGGAGTAGTAAATTGATTTACTAGCATGGTGATATTTTGATTATTAATGTCTGACATTCATATATGGATGTTTGGATAATGATATATTGGATATGAATAAGTAAATTTGATATTAGGGATTACCCTGGAACTGACTATTGAAAATGTGGTCTATGTCTTCAATAATGAAATTTAGAACTTCTCGGATTAAAATAATATGTGTAGTAATCATTAGAATAATGAAGCATGATAATTTTTTTAATGCCCCGACCCCAGAATCCAATAGTCAGTGAATTTTTTGAATACATTGGCATGATTATAAGGAATAAATTCCTTAATGATTGATTAGTTTAAGAGTCTTGGAAAAGATATTTCATACAATAACCATTCATTACAATTTGAACCATAATATTCAAAATAGTCCATTCTTTTTTAACTCCATTATTATTCTATTATAAATCTTCATATCAACTATAAAAAACTTCTTGGTATCCTCGTAAAATAAAACATACGAAAGTTGATCTCATTTGATCATTAAAGTTAAAAAATATAGAATAATCCATCATAAATAACCATAAACTTTAAGGAAAGTATAAAATTGAAACACAAGACTTTAAAACATAATCTGGAAGATATTATGGAAAGAATAAACCAAATAATACCATTTAAACATTCAAATGTATATCAAACTAGTTGAATAATCACATGTAATATCAATAACTAATCTCATAATGATGTAAAGCATAATGTTGGAAATCTGGAACATACAGTCAAGGGATCGGCCAAGACATCTAAAAATAAATGTTTGAGGTCTCATCTAGATATATATATGAAAATAAATGGTCAAGGACTCAGCCAATTCCATATCAGGTTTATCTCATTAGACCTACTAATGAATGAAGGGGTTATAGAAGGACCCACTGGTAACTTACAAAGTCCAATGCATTCCTCTTTTGAAAAGGGAAAACCATAACATAAACATTTTTATTAAAACTAACATATGAAATGTTAATAATTTAACCATAAACCATGAATGGTATAATAATCACATAAACTTTCAAACATATCATGAACCTTAAATACAATATGGAAGATTCTATCATACTAAATCAACCTAAATTAAGAAAAAAATATAAAAAATGATGTTGACATATATGAAAATTATCCAACAAAATCGTTAATACTCTTAGAAATAAATATATCATTTAACTTTGAAACCATTTTAAATAATGTGAAATTATAAAAGAAAACGTTTTTGTAAATAAATATGTATTATCATAATGAAATCTTAAAAACTTTAAGGCTTCATAATGGCGGAAAATATCCTCTTACACCATATAAGTTAAAAAACATTCTTTCCTTAAATTTGTTGAAAAGGTCATAATGTAACTTGTTTAGAAAATGATGGAAAGATTGCTTTAAAAACATTTTAAAAAAAATTCAAACATAGGTAAAAATGACTCTAAATTTTTTTTAATAATATTTTGAATTACATTTTAAGAAACATGTACGTGGATGATAAAGATGTGCCTATAAATACTTACATATAAGCCATCTTGGATAATAAATAGATTGTAAAATTAACCATTATCTTGTGGTTTCCTTTAGTCAAGGCTATTTTATCCTCTTGTATTATATTTAAATTATATTATTAAATTATACCAGAACCATCCCCATATTAATGATATCATATATTATCCTCTTATATCATTTTTTTTAATAATATAACACTATTACCATTGTTTTGGGTGTTAACTGCTTCATTTTTATATGCATGTTTTTTCATGTAAGTCTTATTTATTATACATAAAATATATTGTATTCATATCCATAATTATATTAAGTTTGTAAATGTTATATTTATTTTTTATGTGACTTTGTATTCATTCTTGAAATTTTAATGTGGAGAATGAATCTCATCACATTGTGGATACAGTAGGTCGTACGTTCGCACGGGCGAAAATATTATTCCCATAATGGTTAAATTTTATGAAATTGAAGTATATATTAATTATACAGAATCATTATTATTTAAAATTAATTATTTATCTCCATTGTACACGTTATTATACCGATCCAAAAAAATTGTGTTGAAAAAAATTACACCACTGTGTGGAGATGGAAAACCTTACATATGAACACATGTTAACATTGTTATATATAGGATGGATGAAATAAGGAATATGGTTGTACAATTATTATAATAAAATCTCAATACATGTATGATACTAGATTTATTACTTTGGTATAGAAAAACATATAAACACTTAGTATAAGAAAAAAAGGACTTTAAAAGATGTGATAAGACAATTACCTCTTTTTTTGGGTGTCACCTTTTGATTTGAACAAAATACTCCATAGGAAGGATTTCGGCACAATATATGACCTTTAGGATGTATTTAGGGATTTTGGGAGAGGAAATGGGCAGGGTTGGGCCAATCTAGATGGATTTATAGGTCTTAAGTAAGGAGAAGGATAAGTTCCGTTTTATAAGAGGGAGGATGGGCACTTTAAGAAAGTCTTGAAATATTATTTTATTATATATTGATTTTAGAATTCTGATAGCTCTAGAGTTATATATTTAAATGATAAGATTATTATTGGTCTAAATCCTCTCAACCAATAGGTTTTAAATAATTCTAGGTTACAAATTTAACATTATATTTTGGATTAAACCCTTAGTTAAATAAATTAACTCTTACCAAGTCTTCTGGAATTTTAGAAATATATGGAAAATAGAATGAGATTTTTCTGGGCTCTCGCAGCGGCGATTTCTGGAAAAACCCTTGATGGAGTAGCATGACCTCGCAGCAGCGCGCCCCCTCTGTGCCTCGGCCAGATGGGGGCAACGACTCTCCTCTATCACAGCGTGTGGATCCCTCCTCCTTCCCTGACTTCCCGTAGATTGATGCTTGCCCTAAGGTGCCGAATCGGGTGAATGGTGAGATATCAGTTCCGATTTCCTCTTTGGAGTTCGCGAAGGCGATGTCGCGGTTGGACCTCATCCTTGTCGCAAGGTTTGGTAAGTCTCGACCTTCAGTGGACAGCTTTCACAGGTTCGTCTCCTCTACCTGGTTGCTTCAATAACAGGCGGTTGTAGGGATTTTAGACACGAGGCATTTTCAAATCCGTTTCTCCTGTGAGGATGACTTAATTTATGCCTGGTCTTCTACATCGAGGGTGGTTAATGGTTCCAGATTCTCTCTTTTTCTCTGGTACTTTTATTTCCATCTCCACCGTGATCCTCCTACCACTGCGTTATGGATCACGCTCCCCGATCTTGCTTTACCATTTCAGAATCCTGCTATCCTCCGTGTCATTGGAAATCTGATCGGGCGTTTCCTGTGTATGGACATGAGAACCCGTGTTTCCTGCCATCCTGTTGCTCCGCGCATCTGTGTCGAAGTAGATGTCTCGAAGGAACTAGTTAAATCGGTCTGCGTTGAAGTGGAGGATGAGATCAGATGGCATCAGTCTGTCTTCTTTGAGTCATGGACTCCTTACTGTGCGAATTGTCATTGCCTTGGGCACTCGGACCTTCATTGCCGCCGGAATTCCTTCTATAGAAAGGATTCTGCTGCGATAAGGGAGGAGGTTCCTGGTCGACGTATGCCACTGGAGATAGGTGGGTCAGTGGAGCTTGCTGTTACTACAAATGCGAAGGATGCAAGCACTGGGGCCCCGAGTGCCAATGCCAATGATTCTGTTCAGAAGGAGGCAACCAATGAGGGTGTCCATCCCCCGGTTGGGGATGTTTTTAAAATGCTGAAACATGATCTCAATTATGGTGCTGGTGTTGATTCAGGAAGTACAAAGGGCTGTTCAGATACTGATTATGGCAAATGGAAGCTGGTTAAGGGAGTCTGTGAGAATCTTCTGAAGCAAGGCAGTGATGTATCCCTGGATAAAAGATTTGCAAGCTTGAATGAGCTGGACTCCAATGGCCAGGACGCACCCTACCCAAATCAAGATAAGGCTACTACTGGTTCTGTTATAGCTGATAACATTGGGAATGGGGAAATAGGAGGGGCTGCTGGAGATCCTATCATCATGCCTCAGATGGAACTGGATAAGGGATGTGGTGAGCCACAAGGGAGTGATTTGTTGAACATGGTTCAGGAAAGTCCGGAGGAGGATGCTGGAAAAATCTCAGAGGGGGTGTTGAATGGAAATAATAATTCAGAGAAGCAGAAGGTCAGGGAGAGATCTTTGAACAGACAGGAGTTTGTAGTGGAAAGCTGCAAAAATCAGAATAGCAGGGACCTTTATCCGTGTCTGACACCTGTAGACGTTAACAAGCAAATTTCCAAGTTGGCACCCTCCTTGGTGCATGAAGGCACTCTAGCGATGGATGAGGGGAAAGAAAATCAAGGAGGCAGACCAACGAGTTCTATGAAGGAAACATATAGTGACATTCTTAAGAAAGGGGAGAAGAGGGATGAGAGTATTGGGGCTTCCACTGCTCCACCAAAGAGGAAACCCAGGAAAGACTACTCCAACACGCTGAGGACCATATCCACCAGATCATCTACCAAAAATGGAAAGCTGAAAGATTTGGATCAGAAGAATGGCCGACAGAACAAAGAGCCAATGTCCCCAGCAAAGTTACGTCTGCGGGAGCAGTATATCCACATGTTAAATCAATACGCTCCACAATCTGAATGGGAGTCGGCAGATCCAGATGAGTTCTCAGAAGGTGGTGGTGATGATGTGTTTGATGCTTTCTAAGGTATAAGGCTGTAAGGTTTTGTGGTATGCTGTCTTTTTATTTTTTCTCTCTGCTCTTTGCACTTTCTTTTTATTAATAAATTTCTACGGGACTGGGCATTTTCAGCCTAGTCCTGCACCTTCCTTGTTATCAACAGTGTAGTATGTATGGAAAATATATTTACTATAAAATTCCAAGGGAACCTAAAGTGAATAATTAATGATAATTTTGACATTAAATAACTCATTTTTCAAAATTTATATTTTTATGATTGTTATATCATTAAATAAAATATTATCTTTTTTTAAAAATCAGTTATGTATTTTTTGACACTATTTAGTACTTGATTTTTGTTAGTCGTAACAACTTGATTCGTTCGAAAAAACCAGAATAACTTAAATATAACATGTTGTAATATTCCAAAAACAATTATGGAATCAAAATTTTCAAATTACATTTTTTAATATTTATAATATCATTTACTTAAATAATTCATTAATAAGGTAACCACATCATCATCATTGTGTAAAAAATAAATTTACATATTTAATTTAAAAAAATTATATATAAAATACCACGATGTAGAAAATATTTTTATATTTATAATTAATATTTATATTCATATATACCAGTTATATAACACTATATTAAATTTATTTTATTAAAAATATACTTGTTTATATTATATTTCTATTCACGTTAAATTAATTATTATAACATGTCATTAACACACCCTAGTGGATCTCAAATGCCAATATTCTAGCCTAAGGATTTTTTTGGCCTCCCCAGACACATCCAATAAGATATGTACATGTGTTATGGTAGTTTTTTATTTTTATAATATTATTTTTACCTTACATTAAATTTTTTACCTTTAACTGTGGTAAATAAAAATAATTACCAAAGTTAATATTCATAATAAAAAAATAAAAGGGAAATATTTACAGAATATGTACCTTATGATTCAAAATTTGGAATCCATTTTTGAAAATTCAAAACACATAGTGGGATTAAATTAATTTAAAATTAATTATCATTTTCGAAACAAGAAATCGTGTATTAAAAAGTAAAACCATCAAAATATTGGCATGTGTTTATATCAAATTTTGAATGTAAAATTAATTCCAATGACCATAATTGGTTTAAATGATAAAAACTTAATATAATTATACATTAAAATAAATTAAAAGGATAATATAACTATATAAATAAATAAGATGAAAAATTTGTTTTGAATTAAAATGCAATATTGTTCACTATTCATTAAAATATTAAATTTATCATAAAAACCCAAAAATTTATCCAAACTAAATTTTTATGTCCCAAATCTAAATAAAATGTTTTTTTTTCAAGTTTAAAATTTAAAATTGTAAATTATTGGATCTAAAAAAGGATTTCTATTAAAAGGCATCAAAACTGCATTATTTTGAAAAACGATTATTTTATCTACAAAATTGATTTTTTTCATATATCATGTCTGGAAAATGCATATGATTAATGTAAAAATTATATAGAATATATGAAATAAAAAATGCTGTTAATATTATTCATTTAATCTAATTTAATGGCTATGTTATATATTATGCTAAATAATTATATTTTATTAATATAGTGTTGTTCAATAAAACTGGGTCTTCTGTGTAATGCAAGACAACTCATTGTTGTGTGAAGTGTAAGACTAACATGGTGTTGTGTAATAAGTCAAGAAATAAAAAAACAAACTTATTTAGAAATGAAAATATTGTAATGTCTTGAGATGTTACATTCTCCCCCTCCTTCAATAAATTGGTTCCTCGCAATTTGAAATTTCACATAAAAAATAAAAGTTCGATACTAAAAAATACATGTGTGGAAAACCTACATAGGAAATAGTATTAAAAAAATATAATCCTAATAAAAGGTAAAGTTAAATGTTTTGGTCACCACAAATTTAGTCTTTCGAATTAGATAACAACAGCGGCAAGTAGAGAAACGTACTTGGAATAGAAACATAAATATTTATAGGAAGTGATTGAGGTCATCAATACCACACTAGTGAGAAATAATTAGAAAATTTATGGCCTAAAAGCTATAAATCTATTATTATTTAAAATACCATCAGTTCCATTGATTTTTTTCTTGAGAAACATATTTAGGATAACACAAATTTTAAGATTCTCTTTCTAAGAGTTGAGGCTATTTTTTAATATATGGATAAGTACACGAGAAAACATACTTGATTCCATAAATGTTATCCTATGGTTGTACTTCAATATATTTTCACTTCATCCTATAAATGTTTACAAAAACTAAAAAGCATATACCAAAGTATTTAATAAATCATACATTAACCTCAAAAAATAATGTCAACTGTTCAACTTACTTCATTCCATCCTTAAGACTCAACCAAAATAATTCCATCCAAATTCACTGTCCAAAATGGTATATAAATTTATAAAACCAATCATAACAGTAGATTACACAAACAATGTAATGCATATATTATTATCACATACCAAATATTTTATCACCTTTGAATCCTTAGTGAAAAATCTTATTCCTAGATATCCTTATTGAAGAAGAAATGCAATACAATACTTATACATCTCATGAATCTTATAACCATAGAACCATTATGTAATAATTCATGAATCCAAATTTAAAAAAACCTTATTCATTTCATTTCACTCTTAAACTGTTCACTATGATTCAACTTCTTATTCCTTAATACCTCATTTAACACATTTTTATTTTGTAGGCTCTTGAATATCTCTAGAATAACCATTGCATGTATAACCTTTCTAATTCTACCAATTAAAAAAAAACTCAAATCAAAATGTGAGTAACAATAATAATAGTGATATAGTATTGAAAAATCATTTATAGGATCTCTAAATTATAGAAAATTCTTCTTAAACCATTTTTTAATTGTATTAACCTGGGTTATCCATTACCAAATATAAAAGATGACATCCTACACTTAGACTTGACATCAAATTTATTTATAGGGTTTTGTTTTCTAATATATGTATTCTAAATATAATTTGTAAGGTTGTTGATAAACTTCCTTTGATACCAACTATAAAAACCTGACCCCAGAATCTCAGATTCGGTGCATTATTTTAAAACCTTGGCGTGATTACAAGGAATCAACTCCTGAAGGACCGATCAGTTTAACAGTCTTGGAAAATAGATTTAATACAATAACCATACATTACAATTCATAACATAATATGAAACATAGTACATTCTTTGATAAAGATGTTACTATTCTAGATTAACCCTACATATCAATAATAAAACACTTCTTGGAATCATGTTAAAATAAAACATTTTAAAGGGGTGATCTCATATGATCTATAAGGTTAAAAAATATAGTGGAAGCTATTATAAATAACCATAAACTTGAAGGCAAGTATAAAACTGAAACACCAGCCTTTTAAACATAAACATGGTTATAATATGGAAGGAATAAATAAAATAATTTCATTTAAATATTCACATGGATATTCTAATAGTGTAATAATCACGTGTAATATCAATAAATAATATCATAATGATGGAATGTATAATATCAAACATCTGAAACATACAGTCGAGGCCTCGGCCAAGACATCTAAAAATAAATGGTTAAGGCCTTGGCCAAAGCCATATATGAAAAAAAATAGGCAAGGCCTCAGCCAGGTCCATATCTAGTTTGTCTCATGATACCTTCCGATGCATTGATGGGATATAGTGGACCCATAAAATCACTAACATTTTCCAATTCATTTCTCTAATGAAAAGGTTAAAACATAACATCAACATTCATATTAAAACATGAATATGAAATGATAATACTTTAACCATAAACCATGAATTGTATCAAAATAGAAAATCCATATTCAAACATATCATAAATCTTAAATAAAATATAGAATATTGTATCACATTAAATCAACCTCAATTAAGAATAAAATCAAACAAAGTATACTGACATAGATGAAAATAATCTAAGAAATCGTTAATACTCTTCAAAATAAATATATCATTTTACTTTGAATCCTTTTAAAAGGTTGTGCAGTTATAACAGAAAACATTTTTTTTAAAACCATGTAATATCTTTAAAAATGATTCAAAATTTTAAGGCTTCATAACAAAATAAAATATCCCTTTGTGCCTTATATGTTAAAAAACATTCTTTCCTTAAATTTTTTAAAAGGTTATAAAGTGCCTCGTTTTGAAAATTAAGGAATGATTCTTTTAAAAACATGTGGTAAAAATTTCAAACACGGATAAAAATTATTTTAAACATTTATAGATAATATTTTTAATATCACTTTAAGAAACATGGAGATGGATGATATGGATATCCCAATAGGTACTTACATATAAGAAATCTCGGATAATAAAGAGATTGTGAAATTAACTCTGACCTTATATTTTCCTTTAGTTGAGGGTAAGTTAACCTCTTGTATAATAATTAATGAATATTATAAATGTAAACCAGAACCATAACCATATTAATGATATCATATATTATCTTAATATATCATTTTGAAAATAATATTCCAGTATTACCATAGTTTTAGTTGTTAACTGTTTAGTTTTTCTATGCATGTTTAGGCGTGCAAGTCATATTTCTTATGCATGGAACATATTGTATTAATATGAAGAATGATATTAAGTTAATAAATATTATATTTACTTATCATTTTACTTTTATAATTATTCTTTAAAGGTTAATGTAAATAATGAATCTCATCATGTTGTGGAGAGGGCAAGCCTTACTTATACACGATCTACGGTATCATTCCCTTAATAGTTATTGGTATGAAATTGAATAATATATTAATTATATAGAATAATTATTATTTCATATTAATTATTTGTCTTCACTTAACTCATTATTATACCCAACCAAATAAATTATTGTGAATAACCAATTACACCACGACGTGGAGATGGTAAGCCACACATACATAGTGACATTGTTATTCGTAGGATGAATAAAATGGGGGATATAGTTGTCACATGATTATAATCAAATCTCAGTATATGGATGATTGTATAGACATTTTTTTGGTATGGAAACAATATAGAATTAGTAAGTATAAGATGATAATAGCATTGAAAAAGGTGATAAGATAATTACCTCTTTTTTGGGTCTCACCTTTTGATTTTCACAAAAGGACTCCATATGATTGTTTTATTCAAAATTTATGGCATCTAGAATGTAATGATAAATGTTGGGAGAAGCAATAGGTAGGTTATGGATAATTTAATGTGCTTCAGATGTTTTAAATAAAGATAAGGAGAATTTCTCTTTTATAAGAGGGAGGATGGGCAATTTAGGAATGTATTGATATATTATTTTATTATAAATTGATTTTTGAATTATAATATCTATAAGGAGATATATTTAGTTATAATATTAGGATGGGTATACACCACTCAAAAAATATGTTTTAAACATGCTCCGGTTACATATTTAACCTTATATTTTGTCTTTAACACTTAATTAAATAAATTTACTCTTACCAAGTCTTCTAGTGTTTTTAAAATATACAGTTAAAATAGTTACTATAAATTGTGAAGAGAACCTAAAGTGGGTCATTAATGACATTTTTAACATTATCTATCTTATATGGTAAAAAAATTATATTTTTAGGACAATTATATCTTTTAATAAAATAGTACTTGTTTAGAAAACTCATTTATGTCAATTTTGACACTATTAAGTACATGATTTTTTAAGTCATAAAATCATGATTAATTAGAAAAACTAAATTAACTCAAAGATAAAATTTCATAATCATCAATAAAATTATTTTATGGCATCAAAATTGTAATATTTCATTTATTTTAATATTTATAATATCAATTATTTGAATCATTCATTTATATGGTAATCACTTCATCATCTTTGTGTTATAAATTAATTAATTTATTTAATTTTTAAAAAGTATAACTAAAATACCGTGATATTGGAAATATTTGGAAATTTATAATTATTATTTATAGCAAAAAATAGAAGTTATATAACTTCATATTAAAATTGATTTAGTATAAACATGCATGTTTATGTTATATTTCTTTTTAGATTATATTAATTATTATAACATGTAATTATCACACCCAAGTGGCTTACAAATGCCAAATTTCGAACTAAGGATTTTTTTGGTCTCCCATGAATCATCCAATAAGATACGAAAATGTGCTAGGGTAGTTTTATATTATTATAATATTAGTTTTACCTTAAAATACCTTATTTATATTTAACTATGGTAAATAAAAATAATTACTAAATTTACTATTTTTAATGACAAAAAATAAAAAAGTCATATTTACATAATTTAGACTTTATGATTCCAAATATGGAATACATTTTTTAAAATTAAAAATACATAACAATTATAAATTAATTTAAAATTATTTCCTGTTTTCAGAATGAAATAGAGGGTTTTTTAAAATTAAAAACCATCAAAAGATTGGCATGTATTAATATCAAATATCAATGTAAAATTACTTACAATTACTATAATTGGTTTAAATGATAAAAAAATAATATAATTACACATTAAAATCAACTAAATGTAAAATATAACTATATAAATAAATTATGTGAAAAATCTGTTTTGAATTAAAGTGCAATATTTTTCACAATTCAATAAAATATGAATGTTTTTAAAAAAACACCAAAATTTTTTCTAAAATAAATTTTATTCCCTACTACTAAAGAAAATTTATATTTTAGTAAAATTGAATATAAATGTGTCAAATATTGGATTTAAAAAGGGTTCTCCATTAAAAGGTGGTAAAACTACATTATTTGAAAAATAATTCTTGTATCCGAAAAATTTATTTTATTCTTATATCATGTCTAGAAAATATATTTGATTAATGTTAAAATCATTGAGTATATAAAATTCAATTTTTTTTAATACTATTAAATACCACTAATTCAATGGATATGATATATATTATTTTAAATAATAATATTTTATTAATATATTAGTGTTCATTAAAAATGGGACTTGTGTGTAACACAATCGAACTCATTGTATGTGTAGTGTAATCTTAACATGGTGTTGTGTAATAAATAAATCAAGAAACAAAATTAAATTCATTCAGAACTGAAAATATTGTAATTTCTCACAGAGTTACACTTTTCCAAAATGATTTATAGTGATTAAGGGAATATGCGATTAGGGTATTCACATGTTTTTAATGTCACAACCAATTGGTAATCTGTGATATGTAAGGATTGATTTTAAGTCCATTTCTTGACTTTTATTCTAAAGATTTTAATTTTCATATATCATAAGGTCTATAAGATTAACCATTTTTGTAATTTTTAAGTAAAACATCAGATTAAGTCGGCAAGATTAATGTTTTATTTCTCTATGTTAGGATTTATACATATTGGATAGCCTATTCAAACTACTTAGTATTGATGATAACTTATGGGATGGCAGATCATTGGTCTCATGATCTATTCGTACTTCAAGAATAAAAAATTCACCTTCCTTTACATAGAATAAGGTGAAGTGGATCAATGAGCAGAAAAGGGTGATGTTGTCTTCAAATCATTAAAGTATATATTTTCAAGAAAATTCTTCAAATTTAGGAAAAATTTTTTTCAAAAAAAAATTATCCTAGTAACTTTGTTTTTGATGGATCAGATTGTCCCTTGGATCATTGTAGAGTTATGGATTTGTGATTGATTACTTTCTCCTAACGTAGTTATCTACCACTCTCCATCAGAACATAATGGTTATATTTCTATTCCTTTTCCATGTTTTCACTTCCCACCTTTGTCCTCCTATTTGGAATCATGATTATATATTAATTTCGGTGACAGTCATGTTTCCAACATTATTTTTTCTAAAAGATGTTTTAGTGTTCAACTTTACAATGTGGATTTCTATGAAAGTAAATCTCAAGTATTAATCCTTTAATAAACCAGATGAATTTCAAGGGTGAAATTAATTTATAGGGGGGTATAATATAAAATCCCAAGATTTTTTGAAATAATATTTTTTAATTTAGTTAGTCTTCTTGATATTTTTCAATTCATGCAACACAGAAAATATTGTTTATATATATATTAAAGAACTATGTTGTAATAAGTTATATGAATTTATAATTTAATCATGCACTACATGAAATATAATGGATAGGTTACTCTATATGAAACAATATGGTAATATTACATTTCATGCAATACTGACTTTCCTCGATGGCATGTATAACACGCAAGACCGAGTGTTATCGAATTTTAATATATTATTTTAAAATTTTATAATAATATACAACCAAGAAATTGAATTATCCTTTATGAATATAATTAATTGAATTATGTAAATATATGGTTTTAATAAAATATAAAACTAATAAATCAGTTAAAAATTATTTACAAATGAATATAATAACCAATTTAATATTAAAGGAGTGTTTTTATAGAAGACTTTTATTAATCTCACAAAGTTGTATTAATAATAATAAATTAAATTAATTAAAATGATTCAGTAATTTATATATAATATATATGTTATATATTCAAGTAAATATTTTTTTTATTCATCCAATATATTTTATAATCAAGAGATTAGAATAAAACCAATTAAACCCATAAAACCCAACATTTTTATTAAGAAAATTTTACAACATTTTAAGAGAGAACCCATATTAAATAAAACTTTTGTAACTTTTATAGATTTAATATGTCAAAAATAATCTTCATATTTTAAATCTAATATTAAAAGTTAGGGTGGTGTTATTTCTTGGTATTTTTTGGTGAAGTTTTATTTTTTAATGAATATTGAAAAAATACTATATTTTATTTCAAATATTCTTTTTCATATTATTTAATTTTAAATCTAATTTAAAATTTAAATTGGTTTAAAATATTTATTAGATAATATTTTTATTATTTAATTAATTTTTTTCATTAGAACCAATTTTAATTTGAAATTGGAAATGAAAATATAGCACACATCCGATCATTTTTACATTAAAAACTCACTTTGTCGACCTGAATGTGGGATTATATTTAAATTTATTTTCGACACCTCTATGATCGTAATTTTTCAAAATGAATTCCATATTTTGAATCATCATAATTTTTAAATTTTTATATGTTCAACTTTTTTTTACCAAAAATATTATTGAAAGTAATTAAAAATAATTATAACAATTAAGGTTAAATTAAGACTAATAAGGGACTAAGCCATTACATTAAGGACCAAAATGACCTATAAAATTTTCAAAAAGAATTTTTATGGCCATATATTGATTCTACTATCCATATTTTATAATTTGAACCATTATTTGATCCACATGAAATAAAATAATATGGGTGGGGTTTCCCTTTTCCAAAAATATACAAGAGTGTCACACCTCCTCTGTTATAAATGGCCTCCTCTCCTCCCACTTCCTCACACATATCAAGCCACATTGGATCATAAAAAAATCATCCCAACTATCTCCAAATAATCCCTTAAATCCTCATTGAATCCACCCTTTGTAATAAATCATTCCATGTAATCCCTTTGGTGCAAACCAAATGTAGTTACCCGATTAAGATGTAACACCCTCTCTCAAATTCATTTTTTTATTTTATTTATCCCCCCCATAAAATATTATTATTCGATGATTTTATGAAAAAAGTATCCAAAATATACTACCATTTTTATGCTATGTTTTCAACTATAACATTCAAAAACATCCATCAAATGGGTGAGGAAGATATTGGTTACGTGTAGAGTGAGCTACCACCTCACTAAAAGATGATCGTTCATTTTTCCTTTACCTCCTCTCATGGTGGAAATTATGATTTAAAAAATATTTATATATGTTATATATTATATTTATTATCCATTTAATCTTCTTTAATTCATTTAAAACACATATCTTTATAGTTTCCTTTTTGTGTTAATACGATATTCTGTTTGAGGAAGTGTGGACTACAACCCCCTAAAATCGATGTGATTCATTCATACATGACATTGAATTTATTAAGTATTGGTTTAATAAATATATTTGATATATATTATATAATAAAGATACATTAACAATGATATATATTTACATATATGTATTTTATGTTCTTTCTTTCAATATGACTATTAAACAGAAATAATGTTAATGCGTACGTATGACTTACCCTCTCCATGAATGGTGTATTATGTTTCATACTTCTATATTCTGTTGATTATTATAATATAAATATAATAAATATAAATTATATTTAAATCACATTTTACATTCTTTAAATAACAATATAACTATAAGTACTAAATATATAACAATTAAATACACATGTGAAAAAGAGAGAGGATATTAACTGAACTGAAACCTCAACATAGAATTATTAACAAGAGGGTAATATAAAGAAATCATAAAAACATATATGGTCTTATAAGTAATAATATAGTTCTTTTATATTTTTATAATAAATTTATATTTACTGTAATAGTGTTTTTAATGAGTACTATGATGGTCAAGACACGAGGAAAGGGAATATAAACTCACTCTTTATTTTTGTGTGATACATGCCTTATTCACCACTTATTTATTTTGTGTGGTGTATATACTTATTATTAATGTATTATATGACCGTTATAATTAAATATATGGCTAATTAAAAAGATGTTTTATTATATTTCTATCATGGAGATTATGTTTCCAAAGTTACCAAAGCAGTGAAGTAATTTTTTCTCAATTTTCCTTCTTTGAGACACATACCATGCAATACATCTATTTTTTTATAAGGCATGTAAACTACAATTAAATTATTAAAACATTAATCAACATAATTTCATTATATTTTAAATCTCATATTAATTTAATTTTCATATATTAGGAGTTTGATTCATAGTTTCTTTCGGGTAAGATTATATTGAAACAATCTCAATGTTTATCGAGATTATTTATGACCACATTTTAATTAATGAAATCTTATGATACATATTTAAAGAAAAATCATTAAATTTATTATCCTATTGTTAGTATTAATTTAATCATGTATTATTACCATTTTATACACTTTTTTACTTAAGATAATTAAGAAAAACATTATGTAAATATAACCTTACCTCTCTCTTCAGTCAGAAATTTTTCTTCCTTTAAAACAATGTTTAAAAAAAGGTTTTTTAGAATTTTCTAATAATATACTATGATCTTTAAAGAGACTTTTTATCCTTTTTTTCATTTACCAATGTTTTAAAAGGAATCTTAATATCCCATTCGGAATAAGGGATTTTTCTAACCCTTTACCGTGAAAAAGGAATAATCTTGTTACATCGTGCGACATGTATGGATTTACCCATCCTCATTTCATTAAAGATTAATTTCCATTTTTAAAAGGATAAAATATAGGAATTTTTTTTAAATTACTTTTTGACAAAGTGGGTTTCATATCATTTTTATGTTTTCTCAATAATTTTTCACAGTAATTTTCAAGAAAAATAGTTTTCAAAATGTTTTCATGCATCTTTTATAAGTTTTCAAAGAAAAACAGCATTCAAAAGGTTTTCAAGATCCTAAAAAAAATTAACAGAGAAAGAAATTAAAAATATTTACTATTATTAATTTACAAGTTTTCATGTTCTTTTCATGAAAATTATTTTCAAAATTTTTTACATTTTAAGAATCATTTTTCAAATAATATGGATATTTTCTTCAATAAATGTTTTTAAAAGATATTTCAAAATTATTTTACATATACGATGACATTTGTTCGTGTTACTAATGACTTTATTGAGAAATTATTTAATTTTTTCATTTAAATTCTCTCTCAAAAAGGTTTATGATTTGGTGGCATGATTCTTATGAAAATCTTCTCTCTTTCATGGGTTATATACTTATTTAACATGCTTCCTTTCCAGGGTTATGTTTTGATGAAATGATTATGAAACCTTTCTTTTTTCATAGGTTATGATTTAATTACATGTTTAGGATACCCATTTCATTTTTTGGGTTATTATATGATTTTTTATTAATTTTTGGAACATGTATGTATGATTTAATTATTAGATGGATGCAACCAATATCTCCCTCCAATGCAATGAGAAAAGATTTATATCTCAGGAAACGGATTTTGATAGTCTTGGGAGGGAACCTTGACTACCTAGACATCCATGGGAGTGAAAAATGACTATCGATATGTTTATGAGGAGTAAAATCATGCTAATAAGATGGCCATGAGAGTGAACCATTACTACAAAGATGGTATAGTGAGTGAATCAGTACAACTAAGATGGTCTTGGTAGCAACATCTTTGATACTATGGAAATAATTGTATATACTTATGTGTTTTACATGATTTCATGTATTATTTTTATGTTTTGATTTCATGGATTAAATTATTTATTTACTTATGATTGATGTCTTATAAACTGTGATTATTTATTCCTTGATTCATTTTTATGATATTGATATGTAGGGTGAGATCTTATAATGTTATGATCACATTATCATACCACTATGTTAAAGTGTAATCTTATATGTCTCCATTGATTTCCCTTATAGATCATTAGTGCTCAACCCTTTTTATATTTCCCTGCCCATGTAATGAAGATTTGCATTAAGTATAATTTTTCAAAGAAGTCAGTTAGTCATGAAGAACACAGTGCGAGATAATGTAGCTCAGTTATGTACTAGTGTTTGTATTTCCATGTTTCGAAAGGCACTATACTATTTTAGATTTTGGGGCATCTGTATTTTTAATGATTTAAGTATTCCAAAAAAGTGATTTAATGTCTATGTATGTTAATAATGGGTCATTATAAATAACCTCTTTTGAAATAAAAATTCGCAAAATTTCTAACATATTCCAACTGTTAGCTCTACATCACATGGGCATAATGTCACAAGAGAGAACCGTGGGAAACCCATATAGGTAAATAACACAATTGAACCCTATAAACCACATACCTCGGTCATAAAAATCATCCAACTAAACTACCAACAACAATTTCTTGCATGAATGACTAGAGAGGAGTAAAATACAAAGTAATAATTGTATCCATATCATAATACAAAACCAATAGAGTTCACAAGAACAAGACATTAGATAGAATTAAATTCAAAGATCTAGTCCTCTATAATCATATAACTTGTTTAATTAGTATTGTAATATTCAATTTTACTAGTTGAACCAGGGCCTCATCCACTTCCAAATCAACTGGCGTAACAGTACTAGTTCACCTAGGATTCTCTTTATTCTCAAATTCCATTTCACATATTTCATAAATCATCACCTTCACATACACATACCAAACATCATAAGCACACATGTAAATCACCACTTTCAAATTTTCAAATTTA
The DNA here is from genome assembly GCA_963277665.1 of Viscum album. Taxonomy (NCBI): domain Eukaryota; kingdom Viridiplantae; phylum Streptophyta; class Magnoliopsida; order Santalales; family Viscaceae; genus Viscum; species Viscum album. The sequence goes on along the minus strand of OY728134.1, from coordinate 126,301,486 downwards.
TCTAATGACCAAAATATACATGGAAACCTCCATTTTCCATAGACAAAAAACATTCTATTTCACATTCACTCCAAAACCATTTTTAAATTCATTTCCCACCAATTTCACCATTTATAAAACCCATATATAAACACAAAATAATAACACAAATGGAATTTAACCATCTCTATGTGAAAAATCCACTTTTCAAATTTATACTAACATCAAAACAATGTTATAACATGATTCAAATCACATTCACAATTCAAAAACACATTTAATGTGCACAAAAGAATAATATAATAAAGAAAAATACCCATTACTCTTGGTAAAATGTAGTCCCAAAATAATAATGATAATGATGGTCAACATGGCCTTTTAAATCTGAACAACCACAAATAAAGAAGCTTCAGTAGATAAATTTAAATATAGACAACCACACAGGGAGTATTAATAAAAAAACTAAAGTAGTTTTTCTAGAAGAAGAAAACAAAAGCAACAGGCATAAACATCCATCTACATAACCTCATTCATCCTCTGAGATGCACAGCCTTGCAAGCTTGCTCATAACAACCACATCCAGCTACGCAGACCGCTCCAAAATCTCCATTCTAATCATAGTTGACACATTATGGGTAATTTCTGCATAGTAAGCCTTGTTGTGCATCATGAGCTGCTTCAGCTCCTTCAAATTGTGGACGAAGAACTTCTGGAAACCATTCAGTAGATAGTGGGGGTTTTTTTATTTGATCCATAACCAATGTTTGGAATCAAGCTCGATCCCTTGAACTTTCTCCTCACACGTGAGTTGATACCCTTCGGTCGGTGCCAGTTTTCCTTGACACAGACATAGAAATCACATTGAGGTCTCTTGAAACTTTTAACCCTCATTTTAACAATCATGTAGGTCAACAGTGGTACAACCATGGATTCATATTTATTAAATCAAAATGGAAAAATTCCTTGGAAAATATACTTTTAACACATTCCCACATTTAAATATCATTGAAAACATATATTGCACATTTCACACAAAGAATAAAATAATTCAAGAAATTCCATAATAAATCACACATGAATTTGTACCAATTTACTAATAAAACAAATTTTTATTATATGTGCATCTCAAAAATTTTAGAAAACGATTATTTCAACACATAAATTTTCCATATAACACATTTAAACAATCATGGGATAAATCCAAACTCTTCTAAAAATGTAAAAATATGAAACCACCTAACTCATACATGTAAACTTATAGAATCTGGTTAGAAATCACAACCAACCCACAAAAAGAACCTATAATGGAAAGATCAAAAAATAACTATCATAATTTCACACAAAAACTAAAAATCAATACCTCTTTAGTTCAAATAACTTGCTGGAAAACAAAAAACCAAGAAAGAGGCAAGAAAAACCCTATAATAATGGATAAATCATGAGAAAATATATTTACATGATGGTTACTTAATGTTACATGTCTAAAACTGCCCAAATATTGAGCTCAATGGCCCCAAAAAGGCTTGGATGTAGCATCCATGGCTGAATATCCTATATGGGGAAAATGGGAGGTGATTTGGGGTTAAAATTGAAGACAAGACTGGAGTAATTTTATACTTTTTAATGACATGGACATGGTACATAGAAGAACTGCATGGTTTTCCAAACTGTGTGGTGAACGTGCATCCCTCACTCTCCAAGAGTAACAAGACACATAGTTAGCCAACATGGTCTTCCAAACAGTGCACCGACCATGTGTTTACCACTAGGAAAAATGATCATTTTTCACACAGTTTCATGGGTGAATGGTGTAAAGTTTCCCCAAACTATGTTCCATACATATTACACCTTATTTCAAGATTAAATTATATATTTTTCACAAAAATATCAACGGGAAACCCAATGGTAAATTAAAAAAAATAATGCCCTAAAAATCACAGATGTGACAAAAACCCTACCCAAATACACTCTTTAAATACTATTATCAAATATATGTACTTTCTTGGGAAAAGAAAATCAATTTATCAATGAATGTTTTTGGTGTACAATGGAAGAAACACCGGGAAAAGAGTATGTTTTTATCAACACTTCTCCAATTTTCCTCTTCTCATTCATTTTTCCCAAATTCCTTTCAAACCAAAATCTTATAAAATTAATTAAGACCTATGTTAAAATTATTTTAATAATGTTAAATTATTTTAAATATTATATTTAGGAATTATTTATGTTTTATACCACTCTTTTTTATTCATTTGATAATATACCGCTATGAGTCAGTTAACCGCTAATGACAACATTTCCAAGTCACTTATTATCACCAACTTTTTGGATGGTTATAATAAATTATTTTTGACATATAAATATAGAAATATTATGATATTATGATTCCTCAATTAATTCTAATTATGTATAAGTGACCATTAAATAAGTCTCAAAATTGAAACAAAATAAGAAATTATTTAGGAAAACAATATATTTAAATGTTTCACCATTAACAAAGGAAACTAATGAAGATAAAAATGTTTAATAACTAATAAATAGGGACATAAGTTAACAAAAATAACTTCTGGATCAATATTTTGATAAACCAAAAATTATTATCTAGGAGGAATAAAATAAATGATATAAATAAGGATTTATGGTAAGAAGAATCCAAGAACCCAACTCCTTCTTTTTGTGTTATCTCCTATTCGCATCATTTTTAATATGGATATTCAATTTGTACCCTTTAAATATCCATTAAATATTCATTCCCTTCTCTTTTCAAGGATATTGATTTTTTTAATCATTAATAATATTTTTAATCCAACTTTAACTATTCTAAAAAATAACTTTATTTCATTCAAAATACCTCTCAACTCCTATAAAGTTGGTTATTCTTCAACGAATAATAATATTTTTTTTAAATATGAATTTCCCTATTTATTTGAGAATTCCAATGGTTATTCTTTTATGTGTGCTTCACAAAGACTTTATGAAACCCATTTCATTCCATGGTTTTATTTTGTAAGTATATGTTTCATTTATATGTGATATGAATGATTATGAGAATTTAATGATGTGCATGGTGGACATGAATTATATATCCCTACAATTCATTTTTTTAATCTTATATATCTCCTGAGATAATTTTTATTACGCATGAACATGATACTATCATTGTTCAAATTTAGGATTTTATTTTTTATGCACATATGTTATGTGTGAACATTATTCTAGATTTTTGGGAAAATATATATCATATTCGACCACAATGTTATGATTTTTCAATATTAATAATATTCCACATTCTAGGTATTAATAAAATGTTTCCATCATGATTAAGATGATGATAATATGATTATGATAATATGATGTTGATTAATCTCTCCCATGCACTTTTGTTTCATGTCCCTTATTACTCCCCTTAATAGGATTTTATATCCCCATTTTCTTTATTATTATCCTTAGGTGACTTCATATACTAAGGTGAACATGATGGTTTTAGGATGATAAAGAATAAGGATCTAAATATTTGTTATGTTTTATTCTTTACATGTGATGTATCAGCCTAATTTTCCCAAGACACTTAAACTTTTGATCCTGTACTATTTCTCTATTAAGTATATCTTAAAAATTATATAATATTTCTGTTAGAAAAATATGGGTTGTTATAACAAATTCTTCTTAGGGATGTCAGATGGAAATATATATTGATGGAATTGAACCTGAAAACTAGATATTCTCCCGTATCAGTTTCTTATGTGGTATGGTGAGTATTCATACCTTTAAGGTAGGGGAGGTGTGATCATTATATGGGTGAAATAGTGTGACTATTGTTGATAGGGTAGACATGTTGGAATAGTTGGTAATTTTCATGATATAGGATAATCCTATGGGACATCATATTATCATCACCAAAGGAAACTACGTCAAAATTACATATTCTAGTGGTCCATCTTGAACTTGATCCTTCTATCCATTCCATGAATTAAAATATGTACATTGGGTTCTTTGTATTCTTAATGGGAAGGGATTCGGCTTATTACACAAAGTTGAATATGTGTATTTTTTCATTTTTCATTTTTTCCTATCGAATATAGATTAATAATAGTTTTAAAACATCCAATTCATTTTTTTTAAATAACTTGTATGTATGATTTCATATACATGATGCATCTATGACACTACAGTCATGAGATATATAGGGATAATTCAAGATCAATATGTGGTAGTCAATTATAAACCATGGTGTAGGGACTAGGATTTTAGATGATGTATTCTTGTAAAAGTATCCTTAAAATAATTATTTTCAAATGGTTTTCAATTTAGATATGAAAATAGTCAATAATAATAAAATTTCAATATAGATGACAAAAGTAAACATTTATAGCATAATAGTGTTAATTTCAAGAATGTTTTGAAAGTTCTAAAAATATTTTACAACATGAATGATGGTGGAATGATCTTTAAAAAATTAATACACATATCTGACTCATTATCGTGAGTATATCACATTGATTATTTTCATTAATTGATTTGACGCTCATAAAGAAAAAAAATCATTAAATAAAAATTTCAATATTTATGTGTTTTGGTTGTCTTATAACTCTAATAATATTTTAAAAAATATAAATATTATAATCATATTATAAATCATTAGTATAATTGCAATTTCTTAATTATATCTATGACTTAGCTGATATGAGTATTTAAGGATATTTATAATGAAATGTGGTGATGAAATATTTTTAGATAATATGGAAAAATAAATTAATTCATTTAAATTATATCTGTTAGCATTGAATGAAATTTTAGTCAAGGAACCTATATTTTTAATATCCTTATATTAACTCTCATGACTTCCCATAGGTGAAACATGTGATAAATACTGAGATTATATTAACGTTGATTAAAGTCTAATAGATCATTTGGTTTAACATAATTATAAATTTTAATCTTTATATTATCCAACAAAAAGTGTTCCTTCAGATCTCTATACATATTTGTGATGAGAGGGTGTGAAGATAAATTTACAATTATTAGCATTATCCAAAAAATCCCTCTTCAGATCAAAAATTTTGTAATACATAGTATTTTCTTTTATTTTAGAACACCATCTTCAAAAACAATGTATTCCAATTTTCCATCATTCATGGATTTCATTTTCTTTTGAAAATTCGAGTCATCATATTGTGCATTTGTTTTATAGTTTCTTATAAATATGGTTTTTCCTTCATTAAAAAAAGGAGTGAAATCTCCCCTTCCTTAATAATTCCCATATCCATCATTAATAGATACATAAACATAGGAACTATGAAAATCATCGTTTTTGTTAGAACTTGGTGATCTTTCATACTAAAGAATCTACTACCTTATTTTCATTCATTTGGAGGTATTGTAGTTGGAAATCATAATTTTGAGTTGATCGAACTATTTTCTTTTCCGCATGTTGATCACTTTCTTTCAAAATATGTACTTAAATATCTTTTGATCCATGTATATCTCACATCGTACACTATATAGGTCATGTACATATATCTACAAAGAAAACAGTGTTGGTACTAACGTAGGATCATTCATTGGATATTTCTTTAATGAATCCTTTTCTTCCATTATATATATGAAATTACTTTAGAATTCTACATTAAGAAACAAAATGTTTTTTGATGCATCTCCATATAACAAAAATCCACCATTTCATGATCATAGACTAAAAAACATAGAATTCACTAATATCTTCTCTAAATCATAAAAACATCCTTCACCATCCTTTTTCAATATAAAATTAACCCCTTTAATAGTAATCTAGGTTAATAGGTTATACAATAAATCAACATTTTGAAAAAATCACTAATAATAGCCTTCCAAACCAATTAAACTATAATCCTAGGATATATTCGACAGTGTAGGACATTCTTGGACTACATTTTTGTTTAAATGATCATTTGAGATTCCATCCATGGAGACAATATGAAAAAAAAAGAAGCTCTCTAAAGGTAGAATTCTCATTTGCAAAATTTCAAATATTACTCTTTTCTTCTTTGAGACTCAAAAATAATCCTTAACTTGTTCTTATAGCCTCATAGATTTTATTGTACACCAATATATCATTAATAAATTCCACAAAGAAATATTTGGATATTCGATGAATAATACATTCATCAGATCCACGAAGATAGAGGGTGTATTATTCAATACAAAAAAAATTATGTGAATTCATAATTCCCATAACACATTTGAAATATTATCTTCGGATTTTATTCCATATTTAATCATAATTTATGATACCCAAAAAAATTTAAATCATTGAAAATATTATGCTATTTATAGTTGAATTAATAAGTCATCAATGTGAGGAAGAGGACACTTCTTCTTTATCATAATAGTATTCAATTCTCTATAATCCATGTACAACCTCATTGATACAACCTATTTATTAATTAAAAGAATGGGGGATCCCAAAGGTGAAACACTAATTCATATAAATCCATTATCACAAAACTCTAGTTTTTTCTTCGAATCCTCTAATTTAATAGTGGTTATTCTACAGGAAGTCTTTGATATTGGTCTTATATTAAGGACTATATCAATGGAAAATTAATCTTCACTGTTTAGTGGATGGAAATTTAATTACATAGGAAATACATCAATTTATTCCACTACAATAGGTATATCCTTAATTTTATGATTATGGTTACTCTCCCATGATTTTTTCTCTTATTACCCAATAATCTCGTTCAGTTGTTTTATTGGGGTTGATCTCAAAATGAATCAAATGATGAAATATCCACTCAAAATGTATGGAATTCCATATCTTCATGATGAATCATAATTTACTTCTCTTTTTAATAAAAATTTTCCCTTATTTTGAAACATGTTCCAAACCAAGTATTATATCAAAATAAAGTAGAGGTATAATAATGAATCTTGAAAATTTATCACACCTATACATCCGAATTTGAATAGACTAAAACATACTTATTATGGTGAGACCTTTAATAGGATCCTTAATGGTAAATACCTTCTTAAGGTGATATGGAAATATATATTTTTTCTAAAAATTTGGATGTCATTTAAGAGTATGGAGATCCAAAATCAAATAAATCCTTATAAATTGAGAATATGATTAATGTATATACCACCACATATTTAGGAACTTCAACCTATTATATTGTGATATCATAAATATGGTCTTTCTCCCTTGGTATTTTCCGGTGAATATTCTCCTTACACTATGGACAATAATTTTAATAGTGCCCCATGTTCTTATAGGCAATGTATTGAACATTGGTTGTTTTTTCAAACCCATAAAATCCAAATCCAGTTTTCCATTCATTCAAAACCTGTCGAAAAATCACATTTCCAATAATCAGGTTCCATGTAGTTTCATTCCTTGTTTATAACAAGTTATAAATTCTACTCTTCCCTTATTCTATTTTTCATTAGTTCCATTTCCAAAGTTATCAGGTTACCTATTCTTATCTTTATTTCCTTTGAATTTATTAGACGTTGAGAATTATTTCTATATTTATAAAGAACATGATACTATATAATAATATTTTGAGAATTTTAAATAAAATAGTTCTCGTCTAAGTATTGGATTAATCCAATTAAGAAAATAGCCAATATTTATCTTTGAATTATGATTGTGGTCAACATCATTTCTTTATATCCTTATAAATTTATCTTCATAATTAGAGACATTTTACTCTTTCTTTTCTCTCAAACATCATAGTTTTATCTCTATATATTATTATTTATCATGTGGAAAATATTTTCCCCCGAAAAGTATCTTAAAATCCATCTATTCCATGATCTATATTTTTTCTACTAACTTAGTGTTTCAAGTAAAAGAACACTACTATTCCAAATATATTGATGTGTGATAAAATTATAAGAGAAAATTCCCCCTTAAATCTCATCCCAATGTGAGAAATGTATTTTCAAATAAACATATCTGTTACTGTAATACAATTGGAAGTTTGGTCCCATTAAATGATGTAGGTCGATGATGCATGAATATATCTAAAATTATCACACCTAGAATTGTCTGATGAAGCCCAAAGATAACTTTCCCCCCTAGACAAATCTCTATAAACCACGTCGAGGTCAGACCCGTAAGAAAACATGGTCGCCATCCTCAAACTCTAGTTGTCTGTGCCTCCTGTCAGCATAAGACTTCTGTCGGCTCTGAGCTATCCTCATTTTCTCCTGGATGACCTGGACCTTCTCTATCATGGCTTGGACCATCTCTGGTCCCACAAGTGCTAACTCCCTAGGGTCTATCTAGCACAGAGGTGATCTTCAAGGTCAGTCGTACAATTCCTCGTATGGTGCCATCCCAATGGTGGAGTGGTAGCTGTTGTTGTACGCAAAGTCCACCAAGGGTAGATGATCCTCCCAGCTACGACCAAAGTTGAGGACACATGCACGGAGCATGTCCTCAAGAGTCTGAATGGTCCTCTCCGTCCGACCATCCGTCTGGGGGTGAAAGGTGGTGCACAGACGTAGCTCCGTCCCGAATGCCTCCTACAACACCATCCAAAGCCGGGAAGTAAAGAGAGCATCTCGATCGGAGACGATAGATTATGGCACACCATGAATCCGTATGATCTCCTGAACGTAGAGGCATCCCAAGCTCTCCACTGAGCCCAGCTCTCTGATGGGTAAAATCTTGGCTGACATGGTGATTCGGTCGACAATCACCCAAATGGAGTCATGACCTCTAGAAGTACGTGGAATTCCAGTCACGAAATCTATAGATATCCCATCACACTTACACTCCGGGACCTCCAAGGGTTGTACCAAGTCTACTGGTACCAGGTGCTCCACCTTCACCTACTGGCAGGTGAGACATCGAGAAACAAACTCTGCGACAACATTCTTTATACCCAGCCACCAGTGATATCGTCTGAGATCATGTTACATCTTCGCCACTACTGGATGTACCGCTAAATAGGAGGTGTTAAACTCTATTTGCACCTCCTCTTGTAAAGTAGATGGTACCATAGTACGTCCTCTGAAAAGGACGATGTGCTCTCCTCCCATAGAAAAAGCATCAGGTGTCTGTCCTATGGAAATATGTGTATGTCGCGTCTCACAGTCAACGTCCCCTAGCTGTGCCTCTCTGACCCGCTGAAGAAGTGGAGGAGTGATTGTGAGTGACTATAGAAAGGCTGCTCCATATATATCCACGAAGGATATCTATAAAGCGGCTAGCTGCTCTATCGCCTCCCCAAGTAGCTGAATGCTCATCCTCCTACTGAGAGAATCTTCCACTACGTTCCCCTTTCCAGGAGTATAGACTTTCTCAACGTCATAGTCCTGGAAAAACTCGAGCAATCGCTGTTATCTCAGGTTCAGGTCCTTCTTCAAAAATATGTACCTAAGACTCTAGTGGTCAGAACAAACTGTAAAGAACTCGCCCATAAGATAGTGTTGCCACATCTTCAGAGTGAAGACCACTGCTGCTAACTCCAGGTCATGGGTAGCGTAGTTCTTCTCATGCTGCCTCAACTATCGTGATCCATAGACAATCACCGCCCACTCCTGCATCAGTACACACCCGGGTCCGGTCCCTGATGCATCGCAATACAATACGTACCCTACTCCCTCCTCTTGTAGCCTCAAGATAGGTGCACTGGTCAATCTCTGTCTCAGCTCCTGGAAGCTCTGCTGACATCTGTCTGACCACACGAAGGGTTTCTCCTTCTTTTTCAAAACTGAAAGCGGTGCCCCAATTCTGGAGAAGTCTGGCATGAATGTCCTGTAGTACCGAGCCAAACCTAGGAAACTCCGCACCTCCATCATGCTCCGGGGTGGCTCCCAACCTAGCACTGCCTTGATCTCCATAGGATCCACCGCAACTCCCGACTCAGAGATGACGTGTCCCATGAAGTGGACCTCGCGTATCCAGAACCGACACTTCGAGAGCTTACCATAAAGCTGGTTCTCTCAGAGTGTGTCTAGCACAACCCACAAGTGGTAGGCGTGCTCCTCCTCAGTGGTCGAGTATATCAATATGTCTTCGATGAAGACCACGACAAATCGATCGAGGTAAGGCTGGAAGATCCTGTTCATGAGACCCATGAACACTGTTGGAGCGTTGGTTATGCCGAAAGGCATAACCAAGAACTCATAGTGGCTTTACCAACATCTAAAGGCTATCTTCTGCACATCCTTTTCTTGAACTCTGAGCTGATGATAGCCTGACCTGAGGCCTATCTTCGAGAACCATCGTGCTCACTTGAGCTGATAGAAGAGGCCATCAATCCTCGGTAGTAGATACTTGTTCCACACAATCACCTGGTTTAGATGACGATAATCGACACACAGTCGCATGCTCATGTCCGCCTTCTTGGTGAAAAAAATCGGGGAAGCCGAGGGTGAAACACTGGGTCAGATGAATCCCTTGCCCTGCAAGTCCTCCAGCAATACATGCAGTTCTCGAAGCTCAGCGGGAGCCATCCGATATGCTGGATTTGATATTGGGGCTGTCCTAGGGTATAGGTCAACATATAAGTCTACCTATCTGTGAGGAGGTAGTCCTAGAACGTAGTTAAGAAAACATCCGCATACTAATCCACCACTACGAGAAAACTCAGACTCCGCACGTCAACTACTCCTAGGATGAGGCAAGCCAACTGATGAGTGATCGGCTGTCCTATCCTCTGCATGAGTCCATCCTACACTGTAAAGGCTCCCTTCTCGCCGGTGAAGGTGAACCTGATCCCATCGGTGCGGACACACTGCAACTAGAACCAAATACAGTCGATCTGAGCATAGACTATAGATAACCAATCCATGCCCAAGATGACGTCGTAAGGCTTCGACGCTGCTACAAGAAGATCCCAGCCGAAGCTGTCACCTCCTAGAGTATGCTCGCACTGCCGACACCAGTGCGTAATCATCAAGTCTGATCCCGTAAGAGTCTCTAGCCGTAAAGATCGAGCCAACAGCTCTGTCGAAATCTCCGAGCTCCGAACAAGGGAAGTTCCAATGAAAGAATGACTCTCTTCTGTGTCTATAAGAACTATAGCCAGGGTGGAGTAGACACAGATAGTAACTCGAATCATCTCTGGTGCGCTGTGGTCGTAGGCCTCCCCTGTGTGAAGCTGAGCCTACCTCTGCCCGCCATCTCCATGTGGTCGGGGTGGACCTTCTGGTGGTGGTGGTACTAAAGCCTCAAAGCGTCTCCCATCACATGCTGCTCAGCCAGCTCATCTACCTCATCCGCCTACTCCCTGCAGACCACCATGGATGACCCTCTGCCTCTGCCTGGGTGGTCCCTCATCCGTCTGTTGCTCCTCTGCACAGTGGGTCGGGCAGTCACAAGCCATGTGGCCCTGCCCGCCACATGCGTAGCACTGTCTGCTCCTCAGAAGGCTGGCTCTGTGCCGTGTTCCCCGCACCTCTAAGCCAGTGTCCTGAGGTCGTCTTCTAGGACCGATGTGACGTTTGTCGACTGGAAGCTGCAGATGACTCAGCTACGTGCCGCCATGCGGGTGGTCTCGCTACTAGTGTAGGCTCAACAAGAAATATCTCTACGAGAAGGGCTTTCTCCATTACTCCTTCCTGCGTCAGAATGCTGAGGGAGATCATCGATGCCTTGATCTCATGCCTCAATCCCTACTCGAAGGTCTGGGCCCGGAAGATTGGGTCTCATACAATATCTGTCGAATAGCGCGAGAGATTAGTAAATCTCATCGAGTTCTGGGTTACTGTCATGCTTCCCTTCCGCGGATGTAGTATCTCTTTAATGCACACCACACAGAGGGTGGCGGGGATGATCTCCAAGTGAAAGAGGCTCTCAAAGTCCGACCAAAGAATAGATGCCTCATCGTGCACCTGGAGTATCAGTCTCCACCATCTGTCTGTTGCCGTGTGCAGGAGGCTCGCTACAAGGATCACCATGAGGTCAGTTGGTGTCCTCAATAACCTGAAAACTCATAAAATAGCCTCCATCAAATCCTCTACTCCCTGAGGGTCCGTCTCCCCATGGAACCTGGGCGGTCTCTGATGCTGAAACTCATACAGTGCACTAAGGAGATGTTTACTCTCAGTGGTTGGGGCTGGTGGCATTGGTGGCTCAGCGGGTAAAGGTTCCTCCGGTGCCTCCCCTGTAAAAGGGCCCTCCACCGAGGCCTCATCACTCGGTGGGCTTCTGTCTCATACAAAGCTTTGAACTCTATTTGTTTTCCATTGTGGGGACATCCTGAAAAGAAACAAGTGTGCCACGGTCAAAATAGTGTACCTGGTGAGCTGACACAAAATAATCACAATGAAAACTTTTTAAACACACATGAAATCAATGTATTCGTGCACTGAGTCGGAAATCAGAAGTCAGGGTCCTGGTGTATGGACATTTCGGCCGCCGCACCAACACTGGACTCCCTAGACTGATAACCACACTCAATACCCTTTACACATTTTATTCACGTAGAAAAACAATCAGAGTCTTGAGTTCTGCGGTAGAACCGAACTCCTCTGATAGCAATTTGTCACGGCCCGTCCTCGGGACCTATCCCTTGACTACCCCAAGCCTGCCTCCCATAGGCTATGGGCTGGCTACTAGAACCAAAGGCATAAATCCCAAAATAAGGGAAGGCATTGCCTTTAAGTAAGATAACAAACACCATAGAGTAATGCAAGAAGAAGTAAACACTATGTAAACTGAGTACAACGTAAGTGCTGGAAAGTAAATGGGCTAGAATACAAACCCAACTGAAAGTAAAGTACAAATGAAATAGAAATACAACAAATGAAAGTTAAGGAGTGAGTCCGAGCCATCCTCTGGAAATCCCACCTGAAGGGTGGCCACAGATAGTCATCTCCGCTCCTCGGCTCCAGCCGTCTGCTCCATGTATGTCTCGTCCAGTGATCCACCTCCAAGTATCGTCTAGCTCCACGAGCTCCTACTTCAATCAGTGTTGTCCGTCGTCTGCATCCAACACAATGTAGTGCAGGCATAACCCGTGTAGGGGTGAGTATATGCTACTTAATAGGGACCCCGAGACCTCCGAATGTCTCCTAGAATCCACAAAGGATAATCCACAAATGAACGATACAATCACGAAGTAACAACCAACTCTACTTATGTATATGCCCATACATATACCTAAGTCATAAATCCCAGTTTGGCTCCAAAATTCGAGCCCAAGTTCGATCTAGTCCACACAGGATATCACAATCTAATCCACACAGGATTACACAACCCTATCCACATAGGAAAGCATGTCAATCATATCAAAGATAATGAATGAAAGTCAAGAATTAGCTCACACAGGTATAATATTCTTGAGGTGGTAGAGATGATCAAATGTATACAATTATTCATCTAATTTATTAGACCCACATAGGATACAAGACTAGCTAAGCTGTCGGACCCACAAAGGATACAAGACTAGCCACTCTGCCGGACCCACGTAGGATACAGGTAGAGAGTCAAATTCTGCCGGACCCACGTAGCATACAACAACAGTAGTCACATACTGCCAGACCCAAATAGGATACATGAACAGTAGTCATCAGCATCAAACCCACAGAGGATTTCAGTATGGTCTTCGTCGCTGCCGAACCCACGGAGGATCCTAGTACAGTAGTCATCATCGTTGCAGTCGCAGCCAGCTCTAGGGTTCCCGTACACAGCAAGCTCGATTCCAGGAGGGTCCGCCCCAGGAGCCAAGGGATGTCGATACATCAACTGACACGTAGTCAATAGTTGATTATCCCAAAGTTCCATCTCGAAAAAAGGAACTCAATGCGACAAACGGTGCGTCAGTCAGATGTCCGGTCTGAGAGTTATTGGCTTTTTCGTCCCAGGGGCCCGATTGGTTTTTAAGTCAAATCCAACCCGACCATACTCCAAATGCATCCAAAACTCGAGAACAGTAAGCCAAAAGAACCGTCTTACTTTGAGGAATCCAAAAATGTCGACGACACGTCTATCGGACGTCCGGAGCTCAAGTTATAGGCGTTTCCAATCTGAGGTCCGGGTTGGTTTCGGTTCAAACCAACCCAGCCATACCCAAAGTTCTCTGAAACCTTATGTGTAATATATCTAAACGACCATCTCTATCCAAGTATCACATCGAAACTGATGGTGTGTCAATTGAAGCTCTGTATCCCAAGTTATGGGCCTTTGAACGAAGATGCCCGATGTTAGGGGGTTTTGGGCCCGGACCAACCCGGCCCAAGACCCCCTAGGTCGGCCCAAACCAGGTCACCCCGACTCAGGTCCGGATCTGGCCCACATGGGCATGGCCCGGCCCGGTCCGGTCGCCCCCGTGCTGCATTGACGCGGAAGGGGGGAAGCTGCCTCCCCCATCAAACCGAACGGCGGACCTACGGGGGGTCCACCCTTCTGCGCTGACCGGGGTTTCAAACCCCTAGTTTTTCCTGATCTGGCCGGCCTTAATGGTCGGCCAGTTGTGCCACGTGGGACCAGTTGGTCCCGCCTCCGGTAGTACCGGTGTCCGACGGATCTGGCAGCCCTCCCCTATTCTGCCGGGGCCAAAAGCCGCAACCATGGTCCAACCGGCGCGGCGCGACGGCGTCTTGCCCTTCCGCCGCGGCCCCGCTCCGGCTGCGGCCTCTTTCAGCCTCAACGGTGTGGTACGACGGAGCCGTGCTCCTTTGCCGCGATGATATTCCTCATTCCTGCGCGGTGTCGTTGCACCGTGCAGCCTTCGTCCCAAACCACAACTGTGAACATCAACAAAGGGGGAGGAGGATTGGCCGTGTTCGTGCGGTCTGACCTCCTCCCGTTAATTTGATAACAGGTGGCCAAATATTTAATGATGAACGCAAAGAATAATCACATCGTAAAAACACACCCCTACCTTGAAGTAGTTGTTGCAAGAAGATTGTCGCGGGAAACAACGTCATGGGATAAAGCTCCATATGTGCTTGACAGTGAACGTCCGAGGTGGAGCGGCGTCTCACACCGACTATGGAGAGGAGAAGAAATGCATGATGATCACTCCTTGCGGTGATGATGTTCTTCGTCGAGGACTTGACGTTCTTCGCGTCCTTCAACGTGGAAGATGACGTTCTTCAAGACTAGATCCCTCCTCTATAAAAATCACCACACAACGATTCAACAATAATAAAATAAGGCTTTACCTTATTTTATTAGTCATGCCAACCTTTTTCAAAATTCCAATTGAATTCACCAAATTAATTAACTTGTGTTGTCAAATTAATTGGGTGTTTAATTGGCATGCAATTAATGTGGACGAGTGGATTAGTTACAAAATTAATTGCTAGAGGGGGGTGGGGGTTTA
Organism: Viscum album; assembly: GCA_963277665.1. Taxonomy (NCBI): domain Eukaryota; kingdom Viridiplantae; phylum Streptophyta; class Magnoliopsida; order Santalales; family Viscaceae; genus Viscum; species Viscum album. Next base: position 126,286,241 of record OY728134.1, on the reverse strand, counting down.
ATGGATTTTAAGGGGTGTTAGGGAAATTGAAGGAGGTGGGGGATCGTGTGGGCCCGACCCCATCTTCCTCACAACATCCTTTTCCCTGACACTTAATCCACTTGTGGTGTAATAAAAATAAATTGTAAAACAATTATATTTTTATTCTTCACATTTTTATCAACTTCACTCGAGCAAATGCTCCTCTAGAAAAAGTCTTCCTAAGAAATTACCAGCACTGTGGTTTCATCGGTGTCCTCGGATTTCGATTCCGAGAACCGGTTCAAAATTTAGGAACACTCGCTCGTTCGTTCACTTAACGTACCCGAGTTAAACTTCAGAAAATGATTCTGGGAACATCGGGCCTTGAAATCAGGTGCCGTCAGAAACTGCACACTCGTAAAATCCCAAAGAGAATAAAAAAAAGAATCTTGAAATTTGCGGGTCTTTACATCTAGTGTACTTGGGAATTATGTACATCGCATAACAACATGAAAATGGGCTACAAAAAATATTATCAAAATATTCTTTAACATTCTCATATAAATAATATGTCCTTTAAAATTACCTGGGAAAACCTAGGTATATAAATTAGAAAAGGCTGAGCTATAAATATTAGTAAGTGTATATAAAAAATCATCACATAAAGAAAGAATTACTTGTTAGACAATACGAAATTAAATGTAATATAAAATAGGATCTGTTAACAATAATGAACCAAAAGAAATGATATATAGTGGTAATATAAAGGAAACATGGGAATGTTTCAATAAATTAAAATATTAAATTATAAAAATAGGTCAAAGTTATCCACCAAGACATCATAACATGGTAAAAAAGTATCATGACTAATTATGTTAACCCATGAATCTATTTCGTGATGTTTCATGAAACTAAAACATTACCCAATGCATTATAGTGTTGTATAATTCTGAGCTTACCAGTCACATTCTTATCATTTACATGCATTAGTGTGATACATAGATCAATAAACATAGGATCATATTTCATTATATTTCATTCCATAATCAAATAAAATACAATACATAAAATAAATTACCAGTAAAATAAGTATAGGTATTCCTGGTTGAATACCCTTGATTGTAAATAGATATAGTATTAACAATACAAAGGTTTGTTATTAAAAAATCATATTGAAATTTTGGATACATAAGGTAGTACTTAAAGATTAATAAAATGGTTTAATGAGAGAAAAAGAGATCTATAAACAATTGTCCATAAAATGGAAATAAATAGGTTTGATTAAAAACATATCCAATCATTAGAAATTGGAAATTAAAGGCATAAAATAATTAATATGCTTGAATAATGAGGATAATGAAAGGATCCCTTACCAAATTTTGTCATGGAAATAGCTTAGGAAAAATTCAAAATGATAGGGGATAAATTATCAATAATTCAAATAAAATAAAGATTAAATTATAGGGATATATATAATTCCATGAAAATAAAACCAATTTATTTTAAAAATGCTAAATATAATGATGTTTCTTGAATTCAAAATAAGTGGGAGATGTGACTCACTTTTGGTATGGAAACTCATATGAAAATTTTGACTGCATAACAGGTGTACATAACTGTTAATGTGAGAGATTAAGGATATTTGAATGGTTATATCATCAAATGGATATAAATATGGATGTAATAGGTATTTATATAAATATACCCACCCAAGAAAAAATATAAATTAAGAGGAATAACAAAAAACAAGTGCTCGAATAAAAAGAAGAGAGGGAGATCACTTACATTGAGAGGGTGATTCCAAAATCTTAGGAGGGGCTTATTGATGGATATGGGGAACCATTGGAGGACTATATATAATTTAGTAATGATAAATGAAATTATACAAGATTATTGAGTTAATATTAATGGGAACGTTTGTGATTTATATATAAAAAGAGAGGCAACTTCTTTATAATTTCCCAAACAAAGGTTTTTAACACTATATAATAAAATAATCAACACCACAAACCATCCATTGGTATTTGAATTTTATTTTTTAAAATATTATTGGTTTTAATTATTTTTATGTCCATGGGTTGGAATTATAATAAATTTACCCTTGGTGATGTGAAAGTGAGTCATGTTTATAAATAATTAATTTTAAAACAACGAAATATAAAATCGGTTTTTGCGGGTTCATAAAGGCTTTATAAAATAAATAAAATAACCTAAAATTCACATTATTTTAAAGGGTAACCATATATTGGCTCTTTTATACCCCTAATATAAATTTTTACATCAATTTTGGGTCATTTTCATGTCATAGTAGACACCATATTTTTATACTGTATTCAATTTTTACCGAAAAAACCCGATTATCATAGAAATTTATAAAAAAATAATCATTGGATAATTTGGATTTTATGATTAAAATAGTAATATTTATTTAATAAAAATAATTCTCTAAATATTTCACTATTTACTTTTAAACCAAAAAAATATATATTTATTGAGAAATACTGGTCTTTTGACAATAACAGTTTTGAACTCATAAAAAAATTACATTTCACTTCCTAAAAATTATATTATAATTAATTTTAAATATAAAATTATTAATAGTTTTACTTAATTAAAATTAAATTTATATTTAAAATTAATTATTTCATCCAAATAATAGTGTTAATTGAAATTTTATATTGCACAAAAATAAAATATGAGTTTGTCGTAGTAAAAACTAATTTTAATCAAACCCATTACGTAAGATTTTATAATGTAAAAAATAATAACAAATATAATTATTTTATTTTAAAGTAAATATAATGATCTATACTATTAGTTTTACACTTTTTTGTTCTTTTTGAAATATTATTATTAACTTATTATACATAATTAACTTATTTTACTTTTACTATACTAAAAGATTGTGGCTTTTTTTAATATTAATATTCTACTAAAATTATAGTGACCATATTGCCTAATATAAATTATGTTTATTGAAAATATTTAATCCATTTTATCAAAATAAATTCACATATATAGAGTAATTTAATTTTAATAAAACCTACAAGCGCCATAAAATGCAGTTGTCTAAAATATGTATTTTATAAAAAGAGTATTTTACTTTAACTCTATAAATGGTAATATAATTTATATGAGTTAAAATTAATAATTTTAGATATATAATATATACATATAATTCAAATCATTAATCATTTAGGTTTATTTATTAATATTTAAATTTGAGAGAAATTATAAATTTAAAATAGTTTTGTGGAAAATTATTTTTTATGCCTAACACTAAACTTATCTAAAATTTGGTATAAATATGATTTTAATGTAATTAATTGGATTAAATAAAACATAAGATAAATTATGTTAGTTTGAACTCAAATTAAATTAATAATGGGACTATTAAATTTCATATTTTATCAAAATAAATTGTAGCTTTAAAAAATTTGTATTTTCACTGTTCATTAAAAAAGTCAATATTTTAAAAAATAGAACTATTTCATCCTAAGATAATTTTTATATGATGATATAAAAAATGGATTTAATTTGATAAAAGAAATTTTTTAATTGTTCTCAAAATAATTATATATTTTTATTCTAAATATAAAGAAAAATCGTTTTTGAAAAAAACATTTATTTGAATAAAAAATGATATTATTAAAAATTGAGTCTTTATTTACAAAGAAGTTTTCAATAAATTTATGTAGTTCAGGATATATATATATTTTATAAATAAGTTAACCATATTCATACCCAAAAATTTAATATCAAGGTTAAAATGGTTGTATAATCAGTGTTTGTTTGGTTTTGGTGTCGTGTAACGGATACAAAATAAAACAAAATTTTCAGTTTTAAAAGTTCATGGAATTACAGTTTTACCCCATTTAATAAATTGATTCCACAAAATTTAATTACGAACTTTGTAATAAATGCTTTCACAATTAAAGAAATATTTATTGAAAACCTGCATCATAAAAACAATTCATAAAACATCCACTTTAAAAGAAATAAATAGAATTTTGAAGGTCACCGCATAACAAGGTTTCCATTTATGAGAACATTAGTGGGAAGAGAAAAATTATTCATGGAAGAGAAAACTAATGATAAATAACTAATAAGTTATTATAGAGAACATTTTCAGGGTAAATTCAATAAATACAAAACCAAAAACCTATTATGGGTGAAAAGAAAATCAATACATAATACGAAAACATTTTTGCTTCATGATGATTTTACTAGTATTAAGTAATTACATTATCATATATTTTAGTATCATAATGAAATAATCTTTCTTGACATGTATAATTTCACCCTTTAACCCAATTCCATGACAATCTCATATTTTTATCCATATGATGAGAAGCCAATATGAATTTTTTTATTCCCAAAGCACTATAATAAGCTTATAATAGATCACATAATCCAGAAAAGAATAACAAGATATTCCACCAATCTTTACTAAATATAAAATGGTTAGCACAAAGCATGATAATACAGAAAATTAGTAAATATTAATTCATTAATATCTAAATTTCAACAAAAAATATCAATGGTTTTTAATAGATTATTTCATTAGTAAAATATTTTATATCCCTAGTAACACAAATAACCTCAAAATTAAATAATGTTGCAACCTCAAAGGTTTTATCATGCCCTTTGACATAATCCACCAAAATCATAAGAGCATTCATCCAAACTAATCCATTATATTAATCATAATGGGTATATATAACTTAACCAAAATAAAACATCTCGTGTAAAATTATTTATCCTCTCAAAATTAAAAATAATATTTTATCCTATAATATGTTTTCACAAAATATCTTTAATCCCAAAAAATATCCATCACATAAATCATAAAAAGTTATATAAATGATTTTAAATATTAAAATTGACATATCATCCCAAGACACATTACTTTTATCTCATCATAAATAACCCATTATGGGTTATCAATCCCTCAATCATGTGTTTTATAAAATATTATTTTGTTACTAAATAAATTTTATTGATTATCTCTAAAATTCAACATATGTTTCAAATACTTAAAGAAAAACTACTATTGATCAATATTTATATATTTCAGGATTCATTTCTCCATAATGTAGACTGAATCAAGAATTATACAAATTTTTTTATGCATACATGGAAGGATAAGATGTGGATTTAAATCCTACAAGTGATGGTGGATTTTTGTTGGCATAAAATATGGTTGATGATTGACTGAATAGAAATAAATAACATAAAATAATCCTTTTCATCACTCCCTCAACATAAATATCATGATATTGTTTAAATTAATTAATGAAAATTTGGAACAAGGATCGGTCAAGATGGAGTTTGTTGGAAAAAATGAGTAAGTAGCAGACATTATGACAAAGCCATTGGTCATTCCAAACTTTGAGAATCATTAGTTTAATCCTGAGGTTCAAACACCACCCTAATTTTGAGGAGGAACAAAAATGCGTCTCCCATAAAACATTTACCAATTTTTTACTATTTTTGAATTATTTTATGATTAAGGAGAAGATATCATAGATGTGTTGTTATGTACTGACAAGAAAAAATATAGATCAATGAGAAGAATAATTTTCATTCTATTTTTCTCAAAGATGATAAATACTACTAAAATTAAAAAGAATATAATGGTTGTGTCATTCAAAATCATAGTGTATGACCTTTTTTCCATAATATGTAAATTAGGATACTTTTATAGAAAGTGGTTTCAAAACTATGATTCTTTCACTATGGGGGTGCTCAGGTTATGAAGATATAAAATATGTGATGAATTTCGGAATGAGGAATGGCATGAGTCATGGAACACTTTATTTAACAATTATTTTGTACACTTTGAAATGATCACATATACTTAGATAAAATGAGAAAATTTATTTTATTCTCGGAGACATAATCTGTGTGTCGGGAATTGAATTTCACATTAGATTTAAAATAAACCCAAAGGTTAAGAAAGTTACGACCAAAGTGATCTAGGTTACAAGTTTTGTTTCTATTTTCAATACACTAATGTGTCATTCAAGCAGTTTTAAGACTAAGGGAAATTTTTTATATAAAATGGAAGACCGAAAATGGAAATAAAAAAGTTTGTAATATGATAATTCTTCGTAGTGTTTTCAGAAATTTTTGTTGGATAATTTTAGACACATCAATGGATTTTTGTACAATTTTTGGGTCTAGGAAATATTTTTCATCTAATAAGAATGATGACTGTGAAACTAGTTTATAGATCACATAAGAAGTAAACATCCCACATATGTTCTTTGAGATATGTAATTTATGTTTAAGAAACATTCCTTCATGAAGCATCTACATTACCATAACTATTCTATGTGGGATTTGACATTATTTGTGATGAAAAAATGGGGTTATTTTGGGTAATGAATAAAGTAGTTGTCAATGGACAGTTCTCATAATAGATTTGGTGAAGGTAATTTTTGTAATCTAATGATTAGTAATATTTTTTTAAGGAATTTTCTTATACCTGACCAGATAATACTCTCATTAATTAGAGATGATAAGTTAAATTAAAAAATAAATATTAATGATAAAATTGAAGAATTTTGGATTCTCAGGTATTAAGGAAATTTCATGAAGCAGGTCAGTTCAGAAAACAAATATTAGTGAAGGAAGTACACGAAGGGAGTTACAATAAATATTCTCATGTGGTGTAGTTCATGTGGGTGGTTTAGGAAGGGAATACCTCAAATAATTACAAGAATCACTATACTAAAAATTCAATTCATAAGACATTGAACCATGATGTATGTTAAAAAACGGGGAATGTAGATTATGAAGATAGATCAATAAGAAAGAAGTAATATTATGAAGGAAATAGAAAAATTTTATTTCACACAATGTATTGCAATTTTTAATGGAGTAATGTATGTTACATAGGGTTTTTGATTCCCTACAACACTTGTGTGAAGAAAATTTTTTATTGAAGTGGTTTTCATGGTAATATTTATTACAGTTTAATATTATGTGACTATTCTAATGATTTTTGAACACACAATGTCATCATATTCTATCCATAATGATTCAAATCAATCCTTACATTATTAATGACATCAAAAAGAATTAAATATTTTAATTGTGGAAAAAATCATTAAAGGTTGAAAATATGTAGTATTTGAAAAGGGCGATCCAGAAGAGGTAGTGTGTTATTTCTTATTTATTTATAAAGGTGGTACATCTCATGTGGATTGATTTTGAAAAAATTATAGTGTTCCCAAAACTATTTATTTTTTGTGTATTATGTAATGATCAACACATAATCAGTGTATGACCTTTAGATTCTCACATATTAGCGAAAAATGTAAATAAAATTTCACTCCATATATTTTATTTTTTCACCTATGGTTGTTTTAGTTGTGTGATTAATCATAAATATTGATATTTTCATAAAAATATTTAAACAAGACATTTTATAATGTTTAAAAACTTAGATATGTTGTTACACCTTTCCTCAATTAGGGTGTCTTGGGTTAAAACATAAAGATTATCTTATTGTGTAGTTAAGATCATATTATAAATTAAATAAATTTATTTCATTTTAAAATTTTAGAGATAGAATAATTTTCAAGAGAATTTCCCAGAAACACCCATGGATGACCTCACTCTTATCCCTACCATAGATGAACAGTTTCACATAGTTTCCTCCTTCCATTTCACTTATTCTTAACACTTTTCTTTTTTTTTTACTTTATTCATATCTGAATATTTTATCTTATTAATAATATTTTCATGGATAAATGTGGGGGAGGTAATGTTTCCTAATGTAAAAAATAATATTTTAGTTTTTTTGTTATTGGTGTGTTTATACCCTTTGAACTAAAAAAGAAAACATGCTTTAACATTTTATTTTTCCAATTGAAAAATAGTTAATAAATAATAAATCATAGTGTTACCATGGAATATAATTTTTTTGAAAGTGGGAATATCGGTTTTAATTTAAAATAGTTTTTCTGGAATAAAAACATTGAAATTGGGAATATGGGTATTAATGGAAAAAAATTTAGTCAAATAAAAACATTGACATGAGGAAATTGTTTTTTTGAACAAGATATTTGGTTAACTTTCAAATGTGACAAATTAAAATTATAGGAATCATCCATGGAAGAATTTTTTTGCCTCATATATACTGTGGTAAAATAAGTAGATAGAAAGAGATTTATAAATCTTCTTATGACATTAAGGATAGAGTGTTTGATTTAATCCATTAATAATATTCAAAGTAACCTGAGAGTCATCCTCCCAATAATCACTTACATTACTGACTAATATCCTTACTCAAAGGTGATTTATTCTTTCTATTAATGGTTTATTTCTAGGTCAATTTCACTCACTTGACATGTTTTTCTCACAAAAAATGTATTGGGACAATTTAAAAATTTTATAGTTTAAAAAATGGGATTAAAATATTTTAAAAACTCTAAACTAGGAAAAAGAAGGGTAAATGACACATCAAAATTTCATATAGGATGTATTATGTAAGTGTGAATAGTATAGGTGGAAAAAGAGTATTAATAGAATTTTATTAATGAAGGTTAAATTTGATAATGTATTCATTAAACTAAATTATATTCTTTTAACAATCATTAAAATGGAGAATTAAATATAGGAGAAATGATACCATTTTTACATTAAGAGAATTTTTGTGAAAAAGTGTGGAGGAGTCATTATGCCGCATTTTTCCTATTTTTCATTAGGATTTTATATTATTTTATATAGTAATTTTATCTCAATTATAAATAAATAGTACAATTCCTTGATATCTATTCATTTTGTTAACATTTCAAAAATGACCTAACTATTGATACTTAAAGCTAATTATATATTTTTTGGTAATTATTAATATAAAAATTTATTTATTCTAGTGATTTTATTAATGTGAATTAAATTTCAAGATAATGGTATGTATAAAACAATAGATTATACTCATGATTAAAATGGGTTTTAGATCCCCAATGTAATAATTAATGGGGCATGTTTTAAGATTAAATTAGAGGGGATAGGGGATGCGGAAAAAAAAATCAAAATTTCTACAGCTTTGTTAGCCACCTATGGAACACCATGAGAACTATGTAGGGATAACTCATCCATGATAACCCATGTGGTATAATAAATGTATGAACATAGATAACACTTCATAATAACCATTTGTGTCCTAGCCCCTCGAACATAAAGATTGATTTCAGGTCAAAATAAAAGATAACCTCGTGTGTTTTTTAGAATAAAACATACGCCCGAGAACTATATATGACTAATCAATAAAATATAAAGTCTAGTTGTTATTGAACCATAAAAAATATCACCGAATGAGACAAAAAAATTAATTCCAGAGTTGTGTCAAAATTATTCATTCAGGTGGGGTACTATATAAGAATTAGTCGAACTACACTACCACTTCCTAATATTAAATTCCAAAATGAATTGAACATGGAGTATTTAATTATCATTGTTTGTGAATATTATGGATAGATCCCCAAATGTCAATAGTGATTCAGGCCTCTATATACTACTATATTAGTATAGAAGGGAATTGTATAAGAATGAATCAGGTCCAAATTTGTTGTGTAAGAATAACTAGGTAGAAAAATGTTATATAGGATTAAATCATCTAATAAAAATATAATGTTAGATTAGTTTCAAGAAATGTGAGATCAACATAAAAAATTTTGTGTCATTCATAATATTAAGAGGGAACTTGTCTGGGGTAATGTATATATAATTACCACTGGAAATATTATAAGGGGTTTATGATGTTTTGCAGTTACATTGTTTGGATCACCATATCTCACAAACCAGTATCCACAAGACACCATGATCATCCTTGAAACATCAAATAGGATTAAATATGTTCATTTTTTTTAAATTGTTGTAACCCATTCACATGTGATTGACATACCATATCTGATACTTTATAATAATTCAACCATTTAGTGGTTTGGAATAGATGTAGAGAGCTTCCCATGTGGCAATAATCTAACTCATCTAAAGAGAATGGGATATTGAAAGAGTATCAAAACCTAGAGAATGTGTTATATGTTCTTTACAATTGTTTCCATGTGACATTATATAAATATTTCACTCCTACATGGACAATATTTGAGCATTGTGAATCATTAAAGGACATTTTCTATCCTTTATAAAATAAATGTAATTCTTATTGTTGTAGGGTCATCTATGTTCACTCTCTCTTTATAACTATTTTTTGTTACATTAGTGATGTAATTCTAATCCCTTATGGTTAAGTCATGTAATCCACCCTCTCACTTTTGAAATTAAATGGATAATTTTATTATTTATCTCAAGTTTTATCTCATGAGTTTTTACTAGAATTCATGAAGTAGTTGATAGTCATTATTGTTTCTATAAGTTTTAAAGGTCAAAATTTCTTACTTTGGCCTACACACAATCCATTTATATATCTCAATATTCCTTTTGTTATGTTTTTTTAAGATGGTAATATATCGATTTAGAGTTTTTGAAAACCTATTAAAATGGAAGCAATTCATATAGTAGATATATCATGATTTTGTTAGATTAGAACTCACTTAGAGAGAGTAAGTTGTTAAGTTATTCTCCATTAAGAGAGAAAATGGGAATATTTCTCTGGGAGAAATTATGATAGAGTGATTAAAATTGAGTAATAATCAAGGATATGATATTGTTTCTCAATATTTTTACATTTTTGTAATTGTTGAAAAACACTCACATATATAGATCCTTTAGATACTGTATTTGAAGTCAAATCCATCATCACTAAACCCTCACTCACACACACACGTGTATACGAATCACTATAAATGAGTACCGACTCACGATATTTCTCATATGACACCCCTATATCACCTTTCAGTATGGGATTTAAATTGTTTTCCTGACCAAGACATGATATTTGGGTCACATACCTTCACTTTCATTCTTAGGAATTCATATCCACACATACTAAGCTAGGTAATATTCTTTTATTTATATCATTTTTTCAATGTGTAATTATTGGATGGGAATGAGTTAATGTCATGAATACCAAATTAATGGTTTTTGTAACACCCCGAGATTTTATGAAAAATATTCTTTTTAATTTCACTAATGTCTTGTGTTGTATGCTACACCAAAAGGAGCTTGCACAACACGCATCCTTGATCTTCCTTGCATTACACGCAATCGCGACCTTCCTCGATAGCGTGTGTAGTACGCAATAACGAGTTTCACTAAACAACGATGTGATATTAAAATATTATTAAAACTAGCCGTTATGAATAGTAATAACCACTTTTTAAAATTCTGTAAATCTTATTTTTCAAAATGAACTTCATTCTTGGATTCGGAGTATCGAATTTAGCCTAAGGTGAAATTTTGGTACTTTTCGGATAACTTTCATATTCTGATGAATAGTGAAAATTACTAAATTATAATTAAAAACAACTTTTTTTAATCGAAATAATTAATAGTGATAAATTATTAATTTGAGTGGTTTTAAAGTATATTTAGAATATATTTTTACAATTTAATACAATGTTGGTCATTGGTTGTAATTTCACATTTAAACCAGACATAATCAAGTGTCAATCTTTTGATATATATTGTTTCCTAAAAACACGCTTTTTATTTTAACAGCAGGATTTAATTATAAAATTAATTAATGCAACTTCTATGTTATGAATTTGGTAAAATATATTTCATTTTTGAATTCGGAATATGAAATATATCTTAGGATGAAATTTTGGAATTGTTCTGAAAAATATCAATTTTTGATGAATAGTGAAACTACTAAGTGGTAGTTAAAAAAACTGAATTTTTCATAAAACTTAATTTTTCCGCTTCTGTGAATGGAATTTCGAAAATCCGAGAGACACGGTTAATATCAAGGACTAAAATGTGGTTCGATGAGATGAAAATAATTTTTTGGTGAATAGTAACTTTTTACTTTTTTTACCGCGGTTAATAGTAAATAGGGTAACTAAGGGTAAATATGATATTACTATTACCCTAACACATGTCCTAATTCTATTGGACAAGTGTAATTCTACCAAAAACAAACTTAGGAATAAAATATGACCATTTAGGCCCTCTTGGATTAGATTAGGACATTTATTATTAATTTATTTAAAGAAAGGTTAAAATAGTTAAAATCAAAGTTTAATAAGTAAATAATTTTTAATATTGGGTTATACATAAGATAAATTCGATTGTAAATATTCATTAGAAAGATAAAAAGATTTCCTACATGATGGTATTTTATTTGTAATTTTTAGACATCAAATAATTTAATTTATATATGACACAAATATGATGCAGTAATTATCTTATTTATGAAAGATTGACATAATTGATGTTATAAACACCAAAATAAATGTAATTTGAGAATTTTTATGAATTCCAATAATTTTATAGGTTAATAACATTTATTAGTGTTGATTTAATCAACTTGGTTCGAACATATGATTCTGTTATGACTTTCACAAAAATCATATATCAAATAGTGTCAAAATTGACACAAAATAGTTTTTAAATCAATTATTATATTACTAATTGTTATTTTATACCTAAAAATCTACGGTTTGGCCAAATGACTTAGATAAGGATATATATATTAATAATAAACAATTTGGGGTTCTTTTGGCATGTTATAGTAAGTTTATTAACCATATAGTGAAAGAAAACAAAAAGACATGGTAAAAGTTAAATTATTTAACTTAGAGTTAAATCTAATTGATAAGGTTAAAATAATACCCTAAACTTGTCTAAATCTTATTGGCTTATAGGATTTCGACCCATCCCCACTTTATCTTCGAAATAATACCCTTTGGAACCATTATAAACCGATTTTGACTTTAATATAAAATAATATTTTGAGATATTCCTAAGGTGCCCCTCTCCTCCCTTATAAAAGGACACCTCCTCCCCCTCCTCCTCACACCAATTTGAGCACTCAAGCTCGGCCAACCCCTGCCGAAATCTCTTCTCCACTTCCCTAGAAACATCCTAGAGGTTCTGGTCTTCTTCAAAGACCAATTTTAGTGCCATAAGAGGAGGTCTCAAAGAGGCGCTTCAAAGAAGAGGAGGTTCGGACACTTACAAAGCAAGTCGGACATAAGGTAAGGGAAATATCACAATCTCATTTTTATCTGAGATTTTTTATTCGTAAGTATTTACTGGGGTGTATTTTATCATCCACATCCATGTTTCATCAATATGTAATATTATTTACATCCACCTAAAATTGTTTAAATCCATTTATACCCTTCAGAGAGTTTTTAGTAATATGTATGAAAGGAATCTTTTGTCGTTTTTCGTACGATGTACTTTTTGACTTTTCCGACAAAAGTACAAAGAATGTTCTTTTTAACTTAAACGGCACGAACGGATTTTTACGGTTTTATAAAGCCTTATTTTCATGAAGCTTCCTACAAAAGATTTCATGACTATTTTTAATAAAATATCTTTCTTTTAAAATTTCATGATGTTTTGTGAAAAGAAATTGATTTTGAAGAAGAAAGGATATTTTCCTCAAGAATTCATTTCAGGTGTTTTATCAAAATTATTTTCCATCTAAGATAATAAAAGGGTTCTGTTTCTATCCATATTTTTACATTGATTTGACTATGCTGTGATGGAATTATGTTTATGAATTCCTTTATCTTATATGAATGGTTTTATGATGTTATGTTGTTTAAGAATCCCATTTTTATTACATGGGTTATGAAATGATGTATGATTTATGATTTTGTGGCACACATAAGAATGGTATCATTATGAGATGGGTGGGACCTATATCTCCCTCCAATGCATTGGGTAAAGATTTTATATCTCATGAGATAGACATGGCTGAAATGGTAGGTTATACCGGTTCAGTGAAACAGGACTGAAACGAGGGTTACTCGATTCAGAAAGGGACTTTGTCCACTAAGATAGTCTTGGCAATGAGTCTTGACTAACAAGAAATGATTCTCTATGATTATGTGTGTATGCCACAAAGTTTCATGTTTTAAGTTATGATTATTGGGATTTCATTTCACTACTATGATTTATCCCATGTTATGAAATTATGCTCTCTTTTGCAGGTTAAGATTTCCAAAAGTTATGTTCTTATGAATATGATGTGATTGATTTTTCTTTTGTATACCCTTACTGAGCATTTGAGCTCACCCTTTTATGTTTTCTTTTCCCCAGGATATAAAGAAAGGTTTTAGGTAAAAAAAGGAAGTTCTTTATGGGAGATTTTGAAGATCTTTCACCACGATTAGAAGATTATATTCCGAGTTTCCAAAGACACTAAACTATTACGATCCTTGTGTGTGTGTTTTTGTTATGTACTAAGTATTCTGCAAAAGTAATGTAATGTCAATGTACGTCAAGATACGGGTCTCTACAGTTGGTATCAGAGGAAAGGTTTAGTCAACCTTTGGAAACTAGGTTGCGAGAACTTTAGTGAGATCCCTAGAGATATTTCTAAGGTATGTCTAGGGATGTCCCTAGGGATAAGTATATGTATAGGTTATAGTAATAGAATTACGCTAACGATCATAGAATTAAACCTAAGATGTTGGATATTGAAGGTACTCCCCCTTTATTATGTTGTTTTCCCTAGCATGATTTTTGCCTCTCACACTATTCTTTTTGGGTTTTAAACGATGGCTGGAACCCGAAAGAACCGTGTTGATCAATGCAATGGACAATGCAATGATTGCCCTCCTGAACAATCAAATGTTATGGGAGATGGAGTGCAAAATCTTATTGCTATACTTACACAAGCTATGAATCATTCTGGACTTCCAAATGGGCAGAGAAGGGAACAATATTCTATTGAGTCCTTCATGAGGCAACGTCCACCTTCATTCAGTGGGACTTCCGATCCACTTGTTGCTGAACAATGGATCAGTACCACTGAAAAGATATTTTCAGTTCTTCAATGTTCTGAACGTGATAAAGTCATCTTAGCAGTATATCGTTTGGACGGTGAAGCTGATCAATGGTGGAATCTTATCAAGAATACAAGGCAAAGAGGTGAAATTGAGTCCATGGAATGGGACGAGTTCAAGAACTTATTTTTCAATATGTACTTCCCTCGTATTCTCTGAACAAAGATGGAGAAAGAGTTTCTTGAACAGAAGCAAAGGGATGATGAATCTGTTGGTACCTATGAAGCAAATTTTACAAGACTTGCAAGGTATGCTTCTGGTATTATCATCCAACCTGAAAGTAAAGTTGATCGATTTTTCAGTGGCTTAAAACCAAGTCTTCGAAGGGCATTAGCTATAAGAGACTTCAGTAGCTATGAAGAAATTGTGCGTTGTGCTATGAAGGTAGAAATGGAAGTTGGTGTTACATATCCATCTCATGGTTTTGACAAGAAACGAAAGATGGAGTTCAAGGAGAAATCTCAGAATAATGGTGAAAAGAAGATGAATGTTTCCTTATGCACAAAGTGTGGAAAGAAGCATGGTGGAGATTGTCTTAAAGGGACTAGAAAATGTTTTAAGTGTGGAAAAGAAGGTCATCGAGCAGCTGAGTGTCGAAGTAATGGAAAACGGGTTTCTAATGATGTGAATAAAGCAAACACTGCAGAGAACGCACCACCAACACTTCAATGCTTCAAGTGCAAGGAAATGGGGCATTATGCTAATAATTTCCCTAATCCAAGGGTTAGTGATGATCAACATGAGCAACCACTGAAGGCAAAGGACAAAGGGAAGTCACATGCGATCACTATTGGCAATGTTGAATATGACAATGATGTGGAGGAATGATTAAGTGTTTATGTAATGGGATTCCAAAATAATGTTGTATCATGAAATATTGGAATATTTATGTATTGGTCTAATGTGTTATTCAAAGTGATAGAGATATTATGCGCATAATGAAGGGAAAACGAGAAAATGAAATGTTTAACAGTATTCATGAGCTCATGATTGATATAAGGACTAAGTGATATCATGGTTTGAGTATATATAATTTTGAGGATTTTGGAATGTGGAAAGAGTTAACTTTTAATAGAATTCATGTTTTCAATAAGGTTCAATGGGTATTCAAGAGAGTACAAGATTAAGGCCTTTGAATGTTTGGAATGTGACCAACAAGATATATCTTATGATATATGGGGATCAACGATGGTATTAAATCTCTGGTAATCGTTTTCACTATGTTATGAGAGTGGACTGCAGTATTATGGATAAGCCTAAAGATTGGAATGGATTATGTTGGACATAAGTTAGTATAGAAGTTTTTTCGATATTATTGATGGGATGTTATAGTAACATAGTTTTAGAAAAAGGAAAACCTGCAGGACGGGCGACAGCCCATCACGTCGGATAAGGCTGTGGGAATCGAACCCACAACCGAAGTGCGACTGGCCTTTATCGCCTACCACTGGCCTACAGGAAGTCCCTGTTTAGTAGAAACTAGTTTTATTATATTAAGCAGTATGATATATGATGTATAAGTCCATTTTAGGAACCATATATGATTAATCTCACTATAGAATGACTTATGTATATTTAATAAATTTTTCTAACCTTTTGTTTGAGACAGATGGAATGACCCGTCATTCTATCACATAATCTGCTAACACTTCACGAATAACAAATTCAACTTCATTTATTTATGAGATGAAGTGGAAATTGTTCAAGACACGAACAACAGTGAGATTGTACCAAAATAAATTAAGTATTTATTCTAATTCAAATTTTCAACTTTAGGGGAAATGATCTTGAAAACCAAAAATGTTGTCCTAGTGATCTTATACCTGATGAATCAGATGGTACCTTATATCATCACAAATCTATGGATTTGTGATTACTGGCTTTTCCATAGCCATGTTCTCTACCACTCTCCATCAGAACATGATGGTTAGATTTCTCTTCCATATCCATATTTTCACCTATGTGGAAACCCAATGATTAGTTTATTTGGGTAACCATTACGTTTCATACTTTTGTTTTTAAAGAATGGTTTTGATATTCCTTTTTACGATGTGGGTTTCTATTAAAGAAACTTTCGAATAGTAAACCATTTATAACCCCGACGAATTTCGAGGGCGAAATTCATTTTAAGGGGGGTAGAATGTAACACCCCGAGATTTTATGAAAAATATTCTTTTTAATTTCACTAATGTCTTGTGTTGTACGCTACACCAAAAAAAGCTTGCACAACACGCATCCTTGATCTGCCTTGCATTACACGCAATCACGACCTTCCTCGATAGCGTGTGTAGTACGCAATAACGAGTTTCACTAAACAACGATGTGATATTAAAATATTATTAAAACTAGCCGTTATGAATAGTAATAACCACTTTTTAAAATTCTGTAAATCTTATTTTTCAAAATGAACTTCATTCTTGGATTCGGAGTATCGAATTTATCCTAAGGTGAAATTTTGGTACTTTTCGGATAACTTTCATATTCTGATGAATAGTGAAAATTACTAAATTATAATTAAAAACAACTTTTTTTAATCGAAATAATTAACAGTGATAAATTATTAATTTGAGTGGTTTTAAAGTATATTTAGAATATATTTTTACAATTTAATACAATGTTGGTCATTGGTTGTAATTTCACATTTAAACCAGACATAATCAGGTGTCAATCTTTTGATATATATTGTTTCCTAAAAACACGCTATTTATTTTAACAGCAGGATTTAATTATAAAATTAATTAATGCAACTTCTATGTTATGAATTTGGTAAAATAGATTTCATTTTTGAATTCGGAATATGAAATATAGCTTAGGATAAAATTTTGGCATTGTTCTGAAAAATATCAATTTTTGATGAATAGTGAAACTACTAAGTGGTAGTTAAAAAAACTGAATTTTTCATAAAACTTAATTTTGCCGCTTCTGTGAATGGAATTTCGAAAATCCGAGAGACACGGTTAATATCAAGGACTAAAATGTGGTTCGATGAGATGAAAATAATTTTTTAGTGAATAGTAACTTTTTACTTTTTTTACCGCGGTTAATAGTAAATAGGGTAACTAAGGGTAAATATGATATTACTATTACCCTAACACATGTCCTAATTCTATTGGACAAGTGTAATTCTACCAAAAACAAACTTAGGAATAAAATATGACCATTTAGGCCCTCTTGGATTAGATTAGGACATTTATTATTAATTTATTTAAGGAAAGGTTAAAATAGTTAAAATCAAAGTTTAATAAGTAAATAATTTTTAATATGGGGTTATACATAAGATAAATTCGATTGTAAATATTCATTAGAAATCTAAAAAGATTTCCTACATGATGGTATTTTATTTGTAATTTTTAGACATCAAATAATTTAATTTATATATGACACAATTATGATGCAGTAATTATCTTATTTATGAAAAATTGACATAATTGATGTTATAAACACCAAAATAAATGTAATTTGAGAATTTTTATGAATTCCACTAATTTTCTAGGTTAATAAAATTTATTAGTGTTGATTTAATCAACTTGGTTCGAACATATGATTCTGTTATGACTTTCACAAAAATCATATATCAAATAGTGTCAAAATTGACACAAAATAGTTTTTAAATCAATTATTATATTACTAATTGTTATTTTATTCCTAAAAATCTAAGGTTTGGCCAAATGACTTAGATAAGGATATATATATTTATAATAAACAATTTGGGGTTCTTTTGGCATGTTATAGTAAGTTTATTAACCATATAGTGAAAGAAAACAAAACGACATGGTAAAAGTTAAATTATTTAACTTAGAGTTAAATCTAATTGATAAGGTTAAAATAATACCCTAAACTTGTCTAAATCTTATTGGCTGATAGGATTTCGACCCATCCCCACTTTATCTTCGAAATAATACCCTTTGGAACCATTATAAACCGATTTGGCTTTAATATAAAATAATATTTTGAGATATTCCTAAGGTGCCCCTCTCCTCCCTTATAAAAGGACACCTCCTCCCCCTCCTCCTCACACCAATTTGAGCACTCAAGCTCGGACAACCCCTGCCAAAATCTCTTCTACACTTCCATAGAAACATCCTAGAGGTTCTGGTCTTCTTCAAAGTCCAATTTTAGTGCCATAAGAGGAGGTCTCAAAGAGGCGCTTCAAAGAAGAGGAGGTTCGGACACTTACAAAGAAAGTCGGACATAAGGTAAGGGAAATATCACAATCTCATTTTTATCCGAGATTGTTTATTCGTAAGTATTTAATGGGGTGTATTTTATCATCCACATCCATGTTTCATCAATATGTAATTTTATTTACATCCACCTACAATTGTTTAAATCCATTTTTACCCTTCAGTGAGTTTTTAGTAATATGTATGAAAGGAATCTTTTGTCGTTTTTCGTATGAGGTACTTTTTGACTTTTCCGAAAAAAGTACGAAGAATGTTTTTTTTTAACTTAAACGGCATGAACGGATTTTTACGGTTTTATAAAGCCTTATTTTCATGAAGCTTCCTACAAAAGATTTCATGACTATTTTTAATAAAATCTCTTTCTTTTAAAATTTCATGATGTTTTGTGAAAAGAAATTGATTTTGAAGAAGAAAGGATATTTTCCTCAAGAATTCATTTCAGGTGTTTTATCAAAATTATTTTCCATCTATGATAATAAAGGGTTCTGTTTCTATCCATATTTTTACATTGATTTGACTATGCTGTGATGGAATTATGTTTATGAATTCCTTTATCTTATATGAATGGTTTTATGATGTTATGTTGTTTAAGAATCCCATTTTTATTACATGGGTTATGAAATGATGTATGATTTATGATTTTGTGGCACACATAAGAATGGTATCATTATGAGATGGGTGGGACCTATATCTCCCTCCAATGCATTGGGTAAAGATTTTATATCTCATGAGATAGACATGGCTGAAATGGTAGGTTATACCGGTTCAGTGAAACAGGACTGAAACGAGGGTTACTCGATTCAGAAAGGGACTTTGTCCACTAAGATAGTCTTAGGAATGAGTCTTGACTAACAAGAAATGATTCTCTATGATTATGTGTGTATGCCACAAAGTTTCATGTTTTAAGTTATGATTATTGGGATTTCATTTCACTACTATGATTTATCCCATGTTATGAAATTATGCTCTCTTTTGCAGGTTAAGATTTCCAAAAGTTATGTTCTTATGAATATGATGTGATTGATTTTTCTTTTGTATACCCTTACTGAGCATTTGAGCTCACCCTTTTATGTTTTCTTTTCCCCAGGATATAAAGAAAGGTTTTAGGTAAAAAAAAGGAAGTTCTTTATGGGAGATTTTGAAGATCATTCACCACGATTAGAAGATTATATTCCGAGTTTCCAAAGACACTAAACTATTACGATCCTTGTGTCTGTGTTTTTGTTATGTACTAAGTATTCTGCAAAAGTAATGTAATGTCAATGTACGTCAAGATACGGGTCTCTACAGTTTTCATTAATGATAAATTCAATAAAATAATTTTCTTTATTAAAAAGTCATAAATTGGTACCCAATATCATTTACTGAATATTTTTTCCTTCTATGAGATTCTTGTACTATTAATTGAATTATATTGATGCTAAAAATAATTATGAATATTCCATATAATTTTTTAAATTTTATTGAAACATTTATATGAATCTCCAAAAATAGGAATGTTTGAACATGTTTACTTAATTACATTAGTAATCCATGAAAACTATAAAAAATAAACTTGTATGTATATTTATTTTTTATATTATAAAAATAACAAAACATGTTTTCTGAGTCACAAGTGTGATGAACAAGACCTATTGTTTCAATATTCTAAAATTCATGGGATAATAATGACGTGTCTTATTATTAAAATTTTACACTTAGATGATACAGGTGAATTGAACTTTATTTTAACAAACTTTCATTTTTATGTCCTTGTGTTTCTACAAATTATATACATAGGTGTTAGGCCTTATTTTATAGGTTCAAGATTGAATCATTTACACTTGTTAAAAAGGATATTCCTCCTGAACTTATGTACATATAATTATATAGAATAATAATTTCATATATTTATATTATTGTGATATACATATATATACATTCTCGATCAAATTAGATTATGGGACTCTTATGTGAGGATTCTTATGTATTAAAACACTCTAAAATAGGATAGTTAACATCTAAGGATAGAGTCATATATATAGTTCCAACATTGTAGGATGATTTTGGATATATATATATATTGATATGTGACTTTGTGTGTACATTGCCTCATATAAAAGAATGATTTGGTAGGGAAACTCCTAAGGATTGGTATCTTATGATGGATTGTTATCCCACTTGGATTTTTCACATGGATTAAAGAATATTTGGATGTTGTGGTTGAAATTTATTAAATAATGTGTTAATATTTCCCTTACATATTCATCTAATTTTTTGGATGTGAAACCTGATAATTTATCCCATAGACCTGAGGAAAAATTAATATTCATCATATATAAGTTTTGAAACAAAATGAGATAATCAAATTCAAACATGAAAATATTACTCATTAATTAAACATTACATCTCATAATAATATCCCAATCAAATAACCCAAAGGCTTAGTATCTTTATAGTATATCTTCCTATAAAACCATTTTCACATAAGTTTGAACGATAATCCATAATTTCACCACACAAAACTTGCTTCTGAATTTATCATATTTTATATTAATATTTATAACCTAAGTAATAGAAAACATACGAATTGTGTGACGTCAAACTGTCGGTATGGTAAAAATAGATAAACGTGTCAAAAATCATGATATAATGCCTTGAAATAACAATTGATTAAAATATTTTACATGGTATACTATTGTGGAATCATGAGATAATAACAATGATCAATGGTTCATCACATTAGTATATAACAAAGAAATGTGTAATTACCATAATCATACGAAATCATAATGTTATGAACATAGGGTAATCCCAATTATATCCATGCACTATATTTCAAACAAGGGAAGATGAAATCATGTCCACACACAATATTTTGAATAAGATTCAATATAATATTGTAAAAGAAAATTATTTTTAAAAAAGCTAAATGAAATCATTTCCATGCACAATATTCTAAACAAATCCAAATGAAATCTTATCCATGTACAATCTTGTGAATAAAGTTCACCACAATTATCTCTATATGAAATATTCATTGTATTGTGAGGTATAACCCTTAAAAATGAATTAGAGGGGGATATTAGAATACTCTAATCAATATATATTAATATGTGTTCCTCATGAAACCAATCATATACCATATCATGAAAAACCCCATGTAAATAAAATTTGTTTCATATATTTTCTAAACAGTATCACATAATAAGACACCCCGACTATATTAGTCGATGAAACCATTCAATATCCCAAAATAAGTACATAATAAACTCACATATAGGATTGTGATGAACTTGACACAAAAATATATTGTGTTTTTTTGGAGATAGATAATAATGTTTTAGTTAAACAAAATGGTTTTTAAGAAAATTATTATGAATACCATAAATAGAAAATGATAACGGTTTCTTATTAAAATAAATTTCAAAAAAGTGACAAGAAAACCATTTTTTTAAAAACTTCATGTCCAAATTATACCCAATAATGGAATTTTGAAAACAATAAATGGTTAGGATAACAAGTTCATGGTTGTAGATAAAATATATAATTGTGAAAGTAAATTTCAACTTAATAATTTTAGAATATTATAAATAAAATCCATGTAATACCCTGACTTGAATCACTCAGTTTGGGTTATTGAGATAAATAAACTCATGTGTGCCTCACCATTTACAAGGGTTTACCAGCTAAAATCTAGGATCCATACATTATAGTTGGGTGATTATATCCTCAATATAAATATTCATACACCGAAATCATAAAAAAAAAATAATAACCCAAAAAGTCATAGAGGATCTAAATAATAACTAACTATATATCATATTGCATTACAATTATCCAAAATTCATACAATGTAATAAAATAAGGTCCCCAAGGTGGGGGTAAAAACAATATAATAAGATAATAAATAAATTAATAAATTATGTAATAATTGTATGAAGTATTCTCTAACATCACCTAAGTAACCACACTCTACCTCTTTATCTACATGTTGCATGCCCCATGCCCATCTATATAAGGAATTTGGGATGGGTATTGAGATTTCTATTTATTGTGTGATTATAAACCTAGTAGTGCGTCACAAATGTGTCCTTTACATAAATAAATATTCATAAGACGTGTATTGAAAAATAATAATTAAATACACAAGAAAAAAATAATCAACCATGTGTTGGGAAACTGTGCATTACACAATTCTCCAAAAACCCAATCATACCTTCTTAATAACTATATTAAAAGAAATGTCAAAAAAATTCCATGATCATGGGTAAGATAAAAGGCTACAATATATATATCTATGTGTTCTCATGGAAAATAAGACTTAGGTTAGGCCACAAGCCTATCATTCCATATATCTATCACTGTTCATTGTATAATTTCATTGTGCCCTATATCTTTCATGGGTGATCCCACATGGCCATCATACCACATATCTACCTCAAGTCAATCAACAATACTATTGTATCCTATCACTACCAAATGTTATTCCTCAAGGACATTTTATTCTTGTCCTATATATGCACCAATCATCGACATCATCACATGACGCAAAAGCTCCCTGTTGGTTCTGTAAGCAATGGAAGCACCTAGGGTGGGTGAGAAAAAATTAAAATATTTTTTATCAAATATATCATTCACAATTTTCTCAGTGGCATGAAATCTGTAACCAATGAAATTATTTCATCGGAAATTAAATTTAATAATTACCAGGAACCAAAAAGGACCATCACACATTAAATTTATATATAATTTTATATAGATCTGTATAAATAATTTAACAAGTCTTATGATCCTTTCCTTTATTTAGATTTCGATAATATAAAATCCATTTCTAGATTAACCTCATTGCATTTTAAGGATCCAAGTGTGGAATTTATCCAGTGGTAATATAGACATTCTCCTTTGATCTACAATAAATGCTAATTTATTTTTGGGAGAAAATGTAGAAAATTAATTTCCTTGATTCATTTGTGTTGATATATTATCCTTTGATCCTGAAGGAATCCCTCTTGTGTCTCTTTTTCTTATGGGGGATAGAGAAAGATGAATTCAAAAGATAAATCTATTGTGGTAATGAATCTCTATTTATCAATTAATCATATAAAATATATATAACCATTTATTTATAGAGACATGGATTAGGTAAAAATATTATTCAATTGTGTGATTATCATTAAATAATATATTAATCATTAATAAAAAACATAATTAAAACAACGTTAGTATTATTATTATTTTACGAAACACACACAACCATTCACAATAAATAGTATTGTTTAATTGGATCTTAAATTAACATTTTTCTCCAGATATGTTCACGGTCTATTGAAAATGAACTAGTAGTATTTATACACCTGAATAAATATTTTGAATACACATTTCATTAATCAATAAAAATTTTTTATTTATAAAAATTGAATAAAATTTTCCCTAGTTCTTGAGAACAAAATTTAATTCATGAATTAAATTCAAACCGAATTCAATTGAAATAAATGAAAGTACTCACTATGTAACTCTATAGATTTATTTCTCATTTGAATTAGGAAGTATTTCATATGTAAATAATTATTTTCTAGAAAAAGGAAAAGGGACCATGATAAAAAACATAATGTCACAATATTTAAAACCATATAAGAGTGATCACTATGTAATATAATCCTTTTTTCTAAATATCTCATCAAAGAGGTTGCGTATCCATATCACCAACATATATGCTTGAAAAAACATTCATTGAATATTTGAAATAAACACATAATTACATAGAGGAGATAGAATTAAATGGAATGGTTATATTCCAATCTATGGGATGATATATAAAACTCCATAATGATGAAAGGTATAATTATACATTGGCATATCTATTAATAATATTTCATTAGTGACACAACCAACGTAGCCTACTTCTTTCCAATATATAGTTTGACTATTTGGGTTATCAAATCTAAGTGTGAAAATCATGAAATAGATCAATGATAATAATAATTAATAAGGAACATTACACATGTTCAAGTATAAGAATATATGATGACACCAATATGTACAGAATTTATATTGGATGTTCTATTCTAATTATCACCCATTTTGGAGATTTACAAGTGTAATATTCCTGATAAGATCCCTCATCCACTTATGAGTACTCAAACCTAAAAGTTACATTTTATGTTTCTCAATATAGAATGTTATCCAAAAGTACAACTATATTTAAGAATATCATCATGACATTTTAATGTTCTCATCGTAGTAGGAAACTTCTACCACCTTGTTGATGCGACAAATTCTCTAAGAAATTATGATATTAAAGATATACACAATAATAATAAAAATATGTAGTAACATATTTTATAACTATTCATATAATATAATATATAGATAATGAAACTAAAAATAGTTGTTCCTAGGGAACCAACTCCAAAAAAATCCCACTTAGACTAGATCCAAAAACATATGACTTTTAGTTCACTAGGAAACAGATGAAAACTAAGTTTCTATTAATTTAATTATTTAGCCAATGGTTCCACCACATTTTCTTCCATGGAATTATTTATCACATTAACTACACCACTCTAAAAAATACCCCAAAAGAGATAATACTTCTAAAGTATATATTTCATATACTAATGTGACTTTTACTCCTTGGAAAGGTCTGTCACAATAGTAATATCATAATATAGTGTGATACATTATTTAATTCTTGATACCATATATATCTCTTGGATGAGATTGTGTATCTATAATACTTAATTAGATACCACAAAACCTCAATATACATATAATCTACTATATATTCTATGACCATGTCACTCTTTCAACTCTTCCATCTCATATACCCTCCATTCAGAGTAAAGATGTATCCTATTTTTGATATCATGTCATATTAATATGTTTCAAAAATAACATCTGTTTATCTTAAAATTACTAGTACCTCATATCCTCCATAAACCAGGAACATTTCCTTAGTACACAATATTTCTTAAAGGATCATATTGAGTACCATCCATTGGTGGTCACCCAAATATTCTTGGTATCTTCCAACCAAAAAAATCATAAATGACATCTTGCATACTACAAAGCGTAGAATTAAGACAGACCCAATCATTGATGTGTATGGATATTGTTCCATTATTTAATTCCATGATATGGACAAGGATCGCTTTCCTATAAATATAAATCCCATGGGATATTTGAAATAATCCACTCTTAGATTTTTCTATACTGGACCTCTTTAGTATCTTCTCAATATATATAATTTCACT
Organism: Viscum album; assembly: GCA_963277665.1. Taxonomy (NCBI): domain Eukaryota; kingdom Viridiplantae; phylum Streptophyta; class Magnoliopsida; order Santalales; family Viscaceae; genus Viscum; species Viscum album. Next base: position 126,259,925 of record OY728134.1, on the reverse strand, counting down.
TTGACAAATCATCCCCTTAGATCAATCATGATGGATTTTAATCACAAGAATATATTATTCCCTGCCTATTTCAATTTTATAGAATCATTTAATCAACTATGATTAACCATAATATAATACTTGTTTCACATTTCCAATAAGTAGTTTGTTATAAACAAATACTATTTTGAAAATGAAAGCACTCTGAAAAAACCCTTCATAATCACAAGGATCACATTCAGTCTTTATGAAACCAAATTTCATTATGGATTCATCACAATCAAATGTTCTATGACCTAGATACTATCTTTAATCCATAAATGGATTTTTTTTTTCAATTTTCAAATTTTTTTGGTATCCTTTAGATTCATAAAGCCTCTGAGTTGTGAAATATGGACATCATTTTAAAGGTTCCCATTATATAATAGTGTTTTAAACTCTTTTTTCCAAATATAATAATCATGTAAGGGTGTAATAAAATCTAAAATTATGATGGATTTAATTTTTTAAACTAGACAAATTGTTTTGTCATAGTCAGTACATTAACATTATTTAATCCCTTTTGAAACAATCCATGCCTTATAGGTACTAAATTTTCCTTCCATTCCAATTTTATTCTTGAATACCCATTTAAAAATAATAGTATTTACACCCACATGATAAACTAATAAAAATCTAGGGTGGTATTGTTTCATGGAACCCATTTCATTAATCATGGATTCTTACCACTTGTAATCATATATGCCACTCATTACTTCCTTATAGGATAAAGGATAATTATTATCAATGAATAATGATTCACCATCCTTAGTGAATAGAAAAGTATACCATTCTAGTTATTTAACCTTTCTAGTACTCGTACATATTACTTGTATCTATCCAATATCTTCTCATTCCATGGGGGTTTTTGGAATCTATGGTTTTTATAACATATGTACCTTTAGTCTCGACGTCATCGCAGTTTTTCTCCCCCCATTATCTCTTTTATAGATGTTCTACCTATCATGTAATATAACATGTCATTCCACTATTAATTTTTTCTTCGAGCGCCTTATAGGTAATAACCCCTATTTTCATTTGGGGGATCCTATAAAGGTTCACTATATTTCATGGGGTGAAATATTGTTACTGGAAGATTCCATAAGAAATTAATTGTAACCCCACACATATAACTTCAACAACATGGATTTCTTTACCATACATAAAAAGTATTCTATAATGTTTTCCACCATATCTGACACTTGTTTAATAGTTTTTGCCTCAATTTATAAAGTGTATCCCCTAAAAGGATAAAGGAAGACTCACATGACTTATCATTGATCTCACCATGTCCAATAAGGTGTGGTTCCTCCTTTCACATACACTATTCTACTGAGGTTCATAGAAATGAGTTATTTGAGATAGAATCTCTAATTCTCATAACTAAATAATGAATTAATGATTAAGATATTATCCACTGTGGTATGAGTGTTGTTCCTTAATCATATTACTAATATGGTTCTCAACTTCATTCTTATTTTCCTTGAATATCTAAAAGGAAACTGACTTATACCTCATCAAGTATACAAATCCATGTCTTCTAAAATCATAATTAATAGTTATTATGTATTAGTACCCACCCCTTGCTTCAATAGGAAATAGTCGACACATCAATATGAACTAATTCAAGAAGTTATTTGGCCCTTTCACCTTTTGCACTAAAGGGTGATTCATAAATTATTCCTTGTAAACATGAATGACATACACCAAGTGATATTAGTTAAAAAAATATAAATATCCATCATCGTATAATTTAGTCTAACTTTTTAAATTTACATGACCACACTAATGATGCTAAAATTATGTGTGGTATGAGTCTAGTGAAGTGGTTTCATTATTGATTTCAATTAATTGGCTTGTGAAATCCAACATATAAAGACCTTTATTTAAATAAATATTACCATAAACAATGCTATAATTATAAATGTAGCGATATTTATTTTTTAATTTATAAATAAAACCATTCATATCAAGTCTGGATTCAGAATTTATATTTTTAGTAATAGATGGCACAGAATAACAATCCTTTATAACCATGATAATTATTGTTGGAGATGTGATGTGATAGTCCCTGATAGCCACTACTGAAAGTTTTTCTACATTAGTTTTTCTTAATTCAACCTCCCCTTATTCAATTCTTAGGTATATACATGGTTCATATATTTTAATACATATATGAGCACCACAAGTTGTATCTAATACCCAGTTTATAGAAACAGATAAATTTCAATCAATAAAAATGGCCCTTGATGAATCTCATTGTTTATTTGAGAATGTGCAGTTTTTATTTTACTGTACCTTCATTACACATAGGAACAAAGTATCATACTCCCTATATTCTCTGATAATCATCATATTCATGTAAGGGAGTTGTGAATATTTTTTGTGATCCGAGCTCTTCTCTTGGTCCTCTTGATTTTTTACCTTAAGGATATAATTTTTTTTATGCTTCATCTCATTATCTACTTAGAGAAGAAGTGTAAGTAGATATAGGAGAGACTTATCAATTTTTTAACATTAATATTAACAAAAAATATAGGTAATAATATATATTGTAATAAAATAATGATATCGGTTCCCAGTTATTCATATATTTTAAAGTCTAGTTACTCTAATATCTCAATGTAACTAATAGATTTACTACATGAGGCCCCGCTTAGTAATCCTATCTAATATTACTCTAAAATATAATTAGCAATCCTAAACCACTCATATCTAGATCCCTATTGATCTAGACCATAGAGATGATCAATCATACTATAAGAATATATGTTTTTGTGAGACTACATGAGTTCACTAGAAATAGATGATAACATCAACCATTAAATATAAAATGTGACACTAAAATGTTTTTCATAGTCTAGTAATTTACCAAAACTCTCTTCCTTAGTTGGTGGATTATGAAATGAGGATTCTATCACGAAAGATTTTCATTCATGGTTCCGCACAACCCAGAGGAGTCTAAATATCTCTTAGAAGTTAATTCCATTTAGGATATGGTATTTTTAAAATATATATTATAGGGATAGTGAGAATTATAAAAATTCAAATTTTTTAAAATTATAAATAAGAATACTATAAGTAATTTTATTGATTACAAATTATGACATAAATAATAAATTAGTTGATTTTTTAAATCCCAAACTATTTTATTATGTCTCAAAATACCATTCCATTGAACTCCAAAATAAAAATTATGAGGAAATTCTAGTGGAAAAGATCCATATTCCCCTTTCACAACCCCAAAGAGTTCCGGTCAAGATACTTGAAGGTAATTAGGTAGGTATGGATTTTCCAACTTAGGGATTATATATCCTTAATCCATTAAGGTAACTCCCCAATCCTAAAATCCTAACTTGGATTTCCTCAACACTTTCCTCCAGGTTGCATAAAGTCTAGTGGGTTCGACTTCTCATGATGTAAGATGTCTATATCAACCCATAACCTTTTTATGAACTCCACATTAAAATTAAGTGTCCCAATAATGGTTGGTCAAATAATTAGTTCTATGTATTTCATTCTTAATAATGAAATGGAAGGGAAACTATAAATTAATATATATTTGAGGGATTTTAATTTATTAATAATTAATATTTATCTCTTTTTATTCCTTACATGTATTGTTAAATATTAATTAGATTTTACTTAATTAATGAAAAAATTTGGACAGAACATCTACTCATTATCTATTTAATTAATTTTTTCTTCTCACAATAATTAATTTTTAGGTGATCTCGGTTTTTTATCCATAAAATAAATAATGTATATAATAAAATAAATAACTAAATAAATTTCATGATCATTATCTTATTGAATAGTTTAGTTATTGAGTGGGAAAAAAATTAACCGATGGATTGGGCGGATAAATCATTATTTTGGTCATTGCATGAGTTACAGTGTTCCACCTATCCACCTATATATCGAATTGGTTGGATTAATCTAGGTTCCATCTTGAACCACCTCCACAAAACATGGGATACTCCATTAATTACATTTATTTAAAAATTACATATGGTTGAGGGGAATCAAAGGATTGGTTAATGGTAATTACATAAATAACCTTGGACACAAATGTCCTATATACTAATAGAGGGAGGATTGCCACACAATATATCATATATAATTTAATAAAAAATAATTCTAATCATTGAAATAAATTAAATTAAATAATCCCAACAAATACATAGGTCTTGGTAAAGCCTAGGAAATGGTCCCACACATGAAAAATACACAAAAGTAAAGCTGGTTAATAATAATTTCATATTCATTTTTTATTATTAAGATAAATTATATTTCTTTATCTAATTAATTTCCATTCATCTTAATGACCATCCGACCTAATTTGGAGATACCCATCACTTATGGTATTTATGGAAAATAAATGACAGAACCAATAATCAAATATTAATGACATTAAATTAACTGAGCATTTCAAATAATTTAAAACAATCAATAAATCTCTAAAAACATTGGGTAAGATTATCAATAAAATAAATATTTAAGGCTATATTTTTTCAATTTAATTTAATTAAATTTATTCTTTTATTGCGATTCTATATAGTGTGTACTTAAGAGATACATTCCATATACCTTAGTTTTCATGTATGTAGGTAACATGTATGAAGCTTCAGTCATGTACCTTAGTGGGACTATATATCATGTACAAGAAAGCTATTTGATGTGTGGTATGAATGTCACATTTCATCTCAACCCTCTGAAGAACAAGTCATGTTCAACATTTGTGACTAAAAAATATGTACTCTCCAGCCAGATTCTATTTACACTGGAAACACATAATTTATAACATTAATTCTCCATGTTATCGAAATCAAAATGTTTGACCATGTATAATGACAATAAGTATTGCATGAATTACATCACCAACACTTGTAGACCACACTATATGTAGGCCAGCTACACACCATGTAATCTAGAAACTCTTAGGACATATTAAACATGTCCACACTTGTTGTGTAATAAATATGCCACATGTAGTTGATATATGGAAGGTAGTGTATCTTGTGCCATGTATAGATATTGTGTACTTTGATCTACGGGATTTCCTATGGCTACACTTTGAATAACCCAATATTATCGACCGCCATTTTGGAAGTACCCAATGGTATCTTTAGTCATTAATCATACGTTCTTAGACCATTAGGAAAATAAATCACCAAAATATGATTTTTAATATTTCAAATCATGTTAATTAAAAAATCTGATTCCAAATTAATTATCTTGAAATGGAAATATAACAACCATTTCAAATATTTATCAACTTTCATATAAGTAATTATAAACATAAAACATGATTGAACTGATACCAATTTTATATTCTGGGCACTATTGAAGTTCATTGTCTAGGTGTGAAAAAATTAAAATATTTTGGATATGATGGACGATTTGAAATATTATCAATGACATGAACATCATGAACAATGATCTTTTTCCATTGGATATTGAGGTAATGAATTACATATAACCAAAGAGGATATTAACACATAAAATTAAAAAATTTATTTTTTAGATATGAAAATATGATTTACCTTTTCTTAGGATCCTTTTTCCAATGTAGATAGTATTCATCCAAAACCCGTTTCTGAATTACCTTAGTTACTCTATAAGGATCCATGTGTAAAATCCCTCTAGTGTGGATCGACACAAGATCCTTTGATCTATAAACCAATGTCAATGGATTTATTGATTCTACCATGGTAGATTAATAATCATTCATCCTTCATGTTGATTCCCAATCCATTAATCTTGAATGTATTTCTCTTTTACTTCTTAGTATCGATAGGGATAGGGAAAGTGTAATTCAAAAGATAAAACCATTATGAGAAACGATCCTCTATTTCTTGATTAACCATCCACAATAGACATAAAATCTATTTATAATGATAGGGTTTATGTTAAAATATTATTTTATTTTATTTCATCCCTTAAATTATATAATAATATTTAATAACCAACATGTAAAAATAATAGAAATATTCTTATTATTTTAATATGTGTGTGGTAAATTATATAATAAAAAATAATATTTTTTCATCTTATAGATTAATATTTTTTACAAGCCATGATATTGGTCTATTTGAAATCCACATTCATTTATGGAACACCCAAATAAATATTTAGAATTAATATTTTATTTACTAATCAATATTTTTGATCAATAAATAATGAATAAGATTACTTCTCCGTCTTGATGATAATTTTTTTCAATTAATTAAATTCAAATATAATTAAATAGAGATCAACATAAACACGTAGCGTGTGATCAGATAGGGTTATTTCTCATTGGAATTAGGTGGTCTTGCCTTAATTCCAATATTATCATCCATCATTGGTTCAACACCCCATAGAGAAAGATATTAATGTCACAATTTCAACAACCACATATGAACTCCCACTCCATAACATAATAATTTTTTTTGATATCTAATCAAGTAGGCTACATATCTCTATCACTAACATATATGCTCGATACGTATTTCATCGATTATCAGATATAAAAAATTTCATTACACCATGGACATGGATTTTAATGTAACATTTTTATTCCAATCATATGGTCTAGATATTTACATATATGAATATGGAAGGGACAAATACTTCCTCAACTTATCAATTCTTAATGTGTATTTCATGATGCTCCCAATATACCTGTATTACCACCAAAATAAGGCATGACAGTTTTGGTTAGTAAATCTATGTTTTTGAGTCCTAACATGCATCAATATTGATATTAAATTCAAAGGACCTTCAAACGTGCTCATGGATAGGAATACCTGATAACACTAAAACATTCTAAATTTCTGCCATTGAGTTTGTTATCATAATCTTCTATCTTGAAGATTACCAAGGGTGAACTTCATGAGAATAATTTTCATCCACTTATCATTACTCTCACCTAACATTCATGTTCTATGTGTCCCATTATAATATTTTTTTGATCATGGAAATATATTTAAAAATATCATCATGGATTTTTAAGGTTATAAATATAGTGGGAAACTGTTATTGGAATACCAATGTGATAGATACTCTAGGACATTATTTCATTAAATTAATCGCAAACAATAAACAATATATAATACAATATATTATTAATATTGAATTCAATGAAGATACTTGAAATCAATATAAATAAATTGTTCCTATAACACCAACTCTAAAACTCCCCCTCTAAGAGCTAAACCACCCTGACATCCCACTTATCACATGATATTAGAAGAAAAACCTCCATTATTCCTAAATTCACACGCAACATAGCAGATAATGTATATGAAAAAATATGGAATATAAATAAAGAGTCTCAGAAACCGTATAGACACACACATGTTATCATTATCGAGAATGGTACAAATAGTATACACACAGAAACAAGCAATCAATATCAAACATAGGTCTCATGGGATCCAGAGGCACAAACATGTGATCACATGCATATGATCAGACTCGTACCAATAAAGATAAGACAAGTGGAACTTATTATACAAAACATGATGGTTTGGAAGGAGTTACAATTGGTAGGCCATTGTTTTAATAATTTTAATTATCCCAAACAATTCCACAAACTGTGGTAAGAACTTTTTTTCCTCTTCAAACCATGTTTCCCCAACTTAGGTGACACATGTAAGAAATATTAGTCACCCATTGTGAACTCCTATGGTTGTCTCACCTAGTTATCATATGATCAATTTCTACTCTGAGTGTTAAACAACCACTTCATAATCAACAACACCCTCTCATAGATCTCATAAAACAAACTCATCCCAAAAATTGCTACCACACCCACCCCATGCCAGTACAGTGGTGAGAGACACGACCAACCATAAATAAACACAATTGGTTCCATCATTATTGAATCTTAGAAGATATTATTATATATACATTTTACCAAATAAAATTACTATCCTATTATCTAATAAAATCTATGATTCATTCCTAAATAATATCCTCCATGTTTTGGATCTTCCTCTATAACTTTTCACCATTATATGGATGATATGTCATACTCAATTTTAGCTGATATCCCGTAGTATTATCAATTATAATTTCCAAAACCAAGACATGAAATAATTTTCATTGTATGATAAAATACATTGTCTCACTCCATGTATCATACAATCTTCTAGATTTAATGCTTTCCCAACTCATCAATAGCCTGAGTCTCATATGGGAAAGAAATGTGTCAACATCTTCTACTGATCAACTATCACCCACACAACATCTAAACTTCTTTGAGACCTAAGAAAACCCTTCATGAGGGTCATCATCACATCATTCTACTTCTATTTAGGCATAATAAGTGGATAAATCGATCATCCTATTCATCGATGCCCCTCCTTGATCCTTTGACATGCCAATTAATAAGAGATGAAGCCTGTAATTTTCATCCAGTCTCTCCTCATTCCTAACAATGATAATCATTTATTGATGTCCTGATATATCTTTATTGAATCTAGTTTCACTATATACTAAGTGTAATGGAAGTTAAATATCATTTCTTACCTCATGGAATCAAGAACCACTTATCTCCGTTGAATATAGATCATATTGTCACTACCTATTGACCATCTTGGATCTGCAAAACTTTCAACCAAGCATGCCCACTTCAATAATGTTTCAGGGTCTGAATCCTAGTTATTAATTACCCAGTCCAGCAAAGGAATAAATTTAAACTAAATGGTCATAATTCATTACCCCCTGATCCTCAGAATCATTCACTGACAACTCAACAAAAAATCTCATCAACTACCTATCCTCCTCTGATTTTTCTCTATAGGATCAATAATTTTACTACATAGAGCATTTGCATGAACATTAACTTTCCCCATAGTATAATCCATTACAAAATCAAAATTATACACATACTCCACCCAACACCTCTACTAGGGATTCAAGTCCCACTAATAGAATATGAAACATAATATAAAATTGTACATGAACATAATAAATCTCTCAATAAAGAGATAATATATCCAACACTTCTGAGCATAGACCACATGTGCCAACTTCAAATAATTTATAGGGTAGTTATAAAAAGGGTTAATATATTGAGACACACATATTATACTACCTCATCCCTCTAAATAAGAAAATTTCCTAAAACATCACATGTATTATCTTAATACACTTAATATCTAATCATAAGCTCATATAAGATCAAAAATTTATTTTTCTAAAAGTTCACACATTTTCACTACAAAATGGGAGAATTGTTTTTCTAAACTATCAAAAATAATAAGAAATCCAAAGGATGATACTAATATAAATTATATTTCAAGGTCATTCCTAGGACTTCACCATTTCTACCTTCTCTGAGTCCATAAAAATTACTGCATCAGATATTACATACCGAAAAAAACATACATCATGGATCAATAAGTGATATATTGAAATCTTTTCATAGAGATGATGCATTCAAAGTGTTCTAAATGCAATCTCTATGTCTCCATCATGATACATTATGTCTAGTTAGTATGTAAGGATATCATTATTTAATTTCACAATGAAAGAGATAGTATATTGATGGAAAATAATGTTCATGAGAACTATGAACAATGCTATTATATTTATTAAATTTCATGGAATGACATGATACTCATACTGTCCATATGTACTCATAATTATATCTTATGATTATCATTCTCTTTGACCCAAATTTGTTGGTATCCTTATCATAGATCAATATTGGAGAGACATCGGGCTCCTTGTAAATGGTAAAAAAATTAATCGATCATTTTCAATGGGTATATATACATTTTGGTAACATATTTATATTTCCTAAATTCTAAACACAATTATGTACAAAGGGTTTCTATCTTCGTCAGCAACACTATATCACCACTATGATATGTGTGTAGTCAAATAAAACCATTCACCTCAAAATCCCGTAGTTTCACCTTAAGGTCCTTCAACTCGGTCTGAACCATATAAAATGGGGGAATCAATATAAATTATACCCCCAACTTGATTTCAATGTCAAGATCCATTCTATGATCAAGATGAATCTAAGAAAATTCATCTGGTGGTACATCCTAATATAGATCAACAATAGGTGGAAACCAGAATGTAGATACGGTCTGATCCACTATATGAAATATACCAGTTATTTTCCTAATAAAACTATTAAACCTTAATCTTATGAATAACGAAAAGGCACCCACTCCAACATTGAAAATTATTATATTTTATTACATTATAGATAGAAAACGATACATTTCTTGATCATCCATTCTTTATTTTTAATTCCTTGTAATGAGATTCAAGATATATCATTAGGTGAAATTTCCTTCTAGAACACCTCAGTTTTGGATGAAATATAATCTAAAAATTCCTTCCCTTTTACAAATAAATCCCTAACAAAAATTGATTAAAGATAAGTATCTCCATGAAATGAGTATAGTAGGTATACACTGACATCAATCTTGGATGATGTTTTATAAACTCGTTAGAATGATCCAGCCTCCATATATCTGGGAAAAAAACTCAAAGAAGATATCCATGAAGGTATCCCATGTAAGTCACTCATGTCATCCCCTCTAGTTCATGACTACTCATATCCTCATATAAGGCCCCTAAAGTATGAATGTAGAAATCTTTATGCATTGATACTTATAAGTTTCCCCCATATCAAATATACCATCAATTGTATCAATAATGTCTTTAACATCCTATAGACCTCCAGTTTCATGGAAGGATGGGGGTTTCAAAAGCTATAAGTATCCATGTAATTGACCATAAACTAATAACATCTTGTACCTTGAATATGTATTATACATAAAAATCCCAATTTTAGTAGTTTTCCACCATAGCCAAAAGATCGGGTATAAGAGCATACTCAATTTCACCCTCCTATCCATTTGGTGGTTGAACATGAGAATCCTCTCTAGTGGGAATGTTCAGAACTTCTTCTCTTGGTGAACACATCAGAAACCTATTAGAAATAATTTATATAATTCCTATATATGTTTATTTATGAAATAAAATCACTCAGATTATATTCATAGATAAAGGATTTATAAAGGTAGACTCATCCTTGGAGGCTACCCACAACGATAAGAACTAAACCTCCTAATAAAAATCCAATTCTGGGACACATCTTATTATCCAACATGCTAGTCATAGACATATATATGTAATAATAATACAATAATTCTGAAATTCCAGAAATCTAAATTTTAACATTTTATATCATAGATTCATAGATCAAGACATTTTACTAAATGATCAACCATCTAAAAAAATAAACATGTATAAATGACATGTGATCTTCCATTCCTAATCTTGATGCATCAATGCAACCAAATTCAAAAAAATGTAATAATACAACATATTTAGGATAAGTATGAATCTTCAAATCCAAAATTTGTAAGAGAAATATCATCATCTGTAACTTGGAGGTTCGTTACATAGGATCTAGACAATCAATAATTTAAAATCCCTACCCTAGTTTATAACTTGATAATAATTACCCAATCCATGATGATGAGCTACATGAATTCTTGTGTGCCTCCCCATTCTCATAAGGTTTTTGACTAGCAGTGAGGGTCTGGATGGTGAATTTGGGGGAAAATGCCCAAAATATTAATATGCATACGCTCGAATCATGCGAAGAAATTAATAGTTCCCAAAAAAGGAATAGAGATACTAAATAATTAGAATATTTTATAATGAATAAAATGTTAGGTATTTTAGATTCATATACTGTAATAAACCATGGAACCCAATTTTTTTAAGTCTAATCCATATTTTATGTGAAGAAAAAAAATAAAAAATGATGTAGTTATTTTTTAAAGGTTTTCCTAGTATTACCATAGTAACCATACTCTACATATTTAGATACCTACTATAGGAACATTTCCCTTTCCATGATCCTTGATCATGAAGTCGACATGAACAATGTGATTCCTATGAAGGGTGTGATTATAAACCCAGTAGGACACCACTTATATAATTTCTTATAAATTAAATGATTTTTTTAAAATTTAATGGGATTATTTAGAGATCAGGAATTTAGATGGCACATGATTCTAAGGCCTAGAGTGCCCGGAATAAGTGATTGAACTTTTTTTTATGTTTTTTAAAAATATTTCATGTGTGAGGTTTTAGAAACTTATAAAGGGGTGCCCAGATATAAATTATGAGGACTTCATTGCATCCATAATGAATACATTATCTAGGAATAGACCTAACCTTGACCGGTGCAGGTCAAGGGAATAATTCAATTTATAGGTGTTTTAGAATAAAATTAAATAATATAAAATTAACTTGACAGATTATTTTTTTTCAAAAACTTTTTCTGCAACACAATGACGGAGTAGTTATTTCATTTAATAAATAAAATAGTGTGAAGACTCTGGAATGGAATCTTAATAGTAACATTTTTTACTTTCATAAATGAAACAACATAACATCATGGAGACTCAGCATAACAGAATTGAAGAAACACATTCGTCGCTTAAAAACCTAACTATGATACTGGATTATTAGATGGTTCTGGATTTTTTGAAAAGCTCTGAAGGACTTGAATTGGCAAGTGACAAATGGAGATGAACAATGGATCACTTGAAACGATGAGTGATCTTCCTCTATTCCTACTCCTTCGAAGGATCACCAACAATATCGGTGAACTACAGATCAAGGATCGACGAATGATGGTGTGCGAATCTGTTTTCCTTCTCTGATCGATCATGTTTTCCAGTTAATGGGTCCTTTTCTAAGTGATTTGCCTTTCCCCATTCTTCCATTATAAACTACTAACATAGACCAATTAAAAACAAATTTTCATGTGGGTTGAACGTATTGTGCGATGGGATTTACTCTTTCAGGGTTGTTATTAGAGGACGACCTTGGGATTTACTTTTGTTTGTGACTACTGATATAACAGCAATGATCCATGATTGACACTAAAATTTACCAAGACACGTCCCTATTTTTTTGAGTTATCCATTTCCTCCCTCTGTTCTACATTCGTCATGAACATTTCTTCCATTGACTCGCAACTCGATTTTGGGTGATTGACCAATCGTTGTGAAATCAATCATTGTTTCAATAATCTGGAATCACAGATCTAGAATAGTCACAGAACAATGAAGGTATGATGATGCTGGTGGAAAACGGATTGAGGTGGTGCTGGAGATACCTCCATTCAAGCTATTTACAAATAAAGGTGTCACAATATGGGTTTGGACACCAGATGATGAAGGCCGCAACCTGAGTATCTTATAACCTCTTCAGGTTCAAATATCGGACCATTTGAGCATTATCAGTGGTCTGCATATAGACCTATTAGTGCATCGGTACTAACAACAACATGCGGCGGTGTTGGCTGTGTGCCAGATAGAGGAGGCAGCGTTCTCTAGCAGTGCATCTTGACAATAGTAACTGTCGCCTCATCGTTGAATTATTGTGGCATCGTGCCATGGTAGGGTGTCTTGGACCCATGGATCAGGCCTTCGGTGCATGTAGAACTACTACTGGCTGATCCAACAATGTGACTTAGGGTGGGGCGTGGTGCCTGCCTCATCCTTGGTGTATTGGACCGGCCCACAGTGAATGGTCCAGGTTGGGAAGGTAGGCTAGACTAGGCCCAACCAGTCCGGGCTGGGACCAGAAGACCAGGTTGGATCTAAGATGGGTCGGTAGACCTGGGCCTGGTCCAGTCAGGTCGGTCCGACCGGATCGGACCGGACCCGGACCTAGACCCCACCGACCCCTATTTAGTAAAATGGGAATAACATTTAAAATGTTCATCTAATTGACGAATCGTTTGTGGGGTTAGGAATCTCATTACGAGACAATCCTTTTGATATACTACAAGTGTGTTTTTTGGAATTTGAAATACCACCAATTGCTTGAGTAGTAGATTCTCCCGGAATCATGCGCACTATGAGCCGACCATAGTGGCCCAAGAGACGAGCAGACCTCAGTGGACCAGTAGACGAGTAGACCTTAGTGCCCTAGCAGACGAGCGGACCTTAGTGACCCAGCAGAAAAGATGGTCTTTGTGATCTATATAGCCCAATAGATGAGTTGGTCTAAGTGATTCAACTTTCTAATGAGACGAGGGAGCCTATGTGATCCAGTTAACCCATGTGAAGAGATGCTCTAGGTGATCCATCAGCCCTAAGCACTCATCAGGGATGAGTGCTTCAGTAGTACAAGGTGTTAAGTGTTTAAAATTCTAGTCTTTATTACCATAATTTAGGTTATAATAGTGTGATCTGTCTCTAGTGACTCTCTCTCTTGATTTTACTTCTTAGAGGCTACACTTCATGTACCTCTTTGGCAGTCTACTTTTTGAATACATTCTTTTGTGGTATTAACTTTGTGTTTTGGGGTACTTGATGATTATTTTGTTACTAAACCCTATATGGGATCTACCCACACCTGTTGTGTCTTGTGAATATGAGAGACTCTTCGACAGAGACCTTGGTGTTCCAGCACCAGGGGGTGCCCACTGAGATCAGATAGACGAGGTGTACTTTGAAGACATCTGTAGGAACACCCTTCACCTTCCCTTCAGGTAGGGTTTACCACATATGGACATCAAGAGCTTGTACTTTTCTTTTTGATGGGATTGTATTCTACCCCCATTTACTTCCAGTTTTATCACCGTTACTCTCATCAGTTTTCTTAGTGGCATTCTTGTTTACTTTTCAGCATTATGGGTTCAGATGTGTGTGTGTGCATGTGTACATGTACTCTGGAAAATACCTCCCACTTATCGGATAATGTCTTTTGCACTAGTCTCAATCCCATGTCCATCAAGAGGTAGGCTTGGGATAGTCATAGCATGGGCCCCAAGGGATGGTTAGTGACAACAATTAAATCCTTCACACAAGTGAATATTCATAATTGGTGAATTATTAGATATCAAATAAATGGACAAGGACTAAGAAATCAGTCATGTGTCAATATATTTTAATCTTGTTTTATACATAAGGCCTCCATATATCTCTTATCTGACACGTATACAAAAAACCTCATGTTTGGACCAATGGCTAACATGTGCTATTCCTGTCATGGGTTAGACCAGAATGTCATTGTACCCCATATCTTTCATGGGTTAGAGAACATGGTCATCTATCCATGTTATTACCTCAAGTAGATCAACAATTCTATTACATCCTACCACTACCTCGTGTCATCCCTCAAAGTCCATCATACCCTTTTACTATGATTAGGCCCATTGGAATCATCTTATCAAGAAAAACATTATACCCCACTATAGACTAGTCAATCCATGATGGTCCACCTATCAATACCTACTAGAATAAAAACATCCACAAGACATATATTCACACACCACATATAACTGAACATATAGTAACAAATGTATAATATTAAACTTGAGTTTTGTAATCTAAACACATGAACATTCAATCCTTATCAAGAATGTCTCATATGGGATACATGCATACACTCATGTGATCAAAATAAAAAATAGATCTCGTAGGTTAAAAATGTACATAGATATGACCAATATAAAATATTTCTCTCATAGATACACATGCATGTAGTCATTATCCAATAAAAAAATTTATACATGGGTTTTATATGGTAAGTAACTTCTTACCTTCACTACATTGATGCCAAAGGTCAATATTTTTCATGTGATGATTCCCAAATAATGCTTGTTCACCTACTGAATCATGCTCACATTCAAAGTATCCCTAGAATAATTCTTAATTCATCACAAAATGTATCCTAGAACAATATTCAAGCTATATTTGGTGAAATAGGCATAAAATCAATTCAACTCACACAATGAAAAACATCATCAATGATAAATATATATATCATCCAAGAAAAGGATTCCAACTCTCTAGATTTGATGCGGATCTATCAATAAGAAAGGAATACTTTAGTATATCGAGATAGTATCAATATATCTAGCTAAAATTTTATTTATCATTGATCAATTTTAGAATAAGGAAAATATTTGGGATTGAATTGAAAAAATCATACCTCACGGAATCCAATGGATAAAATGATAGTTTAAGTACTAAATAGAGGAGAAGGAGAAGGCCAAATTTAGAAAAATAGATCCCCTATGGTCCTTCAAGATGAATGATGGTGGATCCAAAATATTAAAATAACAAATAATGTGTTTTAGGTGAAAATATGGTGTCTTACATAAATATTTAGTCATGTGGGCACCATGGATAGGAAATAGTGCACATCGGCTAGTTTGGGGCTCTACTAGTTAACTAGTTACATTCCCTATATTGGGTGGTGTTCCTTGTTAAAGTTAATAAAAACATCATATCATATGGATTGGTTAGTGGATTCCCACTGGTTTTTTAGTGGCTTCCAACAAAAAATAATGTGGGATGTGTAGAACTGTAGGTCCTCTACCGCCACCTCCAGCAAGCTGGTGATTCTATATAGGCAAGATCGTGTTACACTAGAATCTCAAAATATAAGGACAAAAACCCTTATCTCCTTCAAATTTTATATAGTGACATTAAAGGCATCAAATTTTCCTCAAAAACACCTAAAATATTGAATGAAAACAATCAACATACATCGAATCATAAACATCATGTGTCATGAAATGAGGATGTAACAATCCATATCTTCAAATGATTAATAAAGATTTATTCTCAAAATAGATAAATAGAAATATAATGTTCATAATAGATAATACACAATTGGATTTCAAAATAAGTTTTGAAATAATTTATAGAAGGAAATAATATGGGAATGGGGGGAAAACCATTAAATAGAATGAGAATTATTATTAACAACATTATAAATTTATGATAAACTAATTTATCATGAAAGATTATTTTTGAGTCTATATTAGTATTCCATTTGTAATTATTTCATTATTTTTTATAAATATTAAATACATCTCACAATAATACACATTTGAGTATCATAGTAGATTAGTTACATTGGAGACAAGATACATAATCAAATTTTATCATAAAATATATTTAATGTTTCCTATAAATTTCATCTTATAGAGTACCCATCTAAGACATATGATACATAATACCTTTATTAATAACTTTCAAAAATAGAAACATAAGAAAGAGTGAGATAATAATAAAATTATGTATAAACATTGGAGACATGAATTGAATATCATAAGTGATAACAATATATGTGTATGATAGTTTGATCATAAGTTATAAAATTCATAAAAAATTAGTCATTGATTATAAATAATGGTTCATGGCATAAAAATTTCGAATAACAAAATATATGCTACATATAAGTGTCGAATCACCAATACTCAATGATGATCCATGATGTCATATTATAATTATAAGAATACTTCACTGTAATGTTGAATTTTTATGATTATTGAAAATAATTTCATTATTCATGTCTAATTTCCAATACCATCATAACATGGCGGATGGAGTTCTATAATAGATTGGGTTCAGTCCCCATTACCTTTTCATTCATTGTGAAAAGAGTCCCATATTGGATTAAGTTAAATACCCATTCTATTTCATATTATCTCTGGAGATGTTAATATTTACGCATTGTATTAGGGGGATCTATAACTTTGGGCCCACACTTCTCATAAGGAAAACCATCCATACTTGTTCTACAAGATCAAAAAAACATTCATCATTTCATCAGTTCTTAAATAACCCCTCGTAAATAAATAGGTTTTATTAAAATAACTTTAAAACATGATCATCATAAGACACCAAGTCAATGGTACTTCATGGGATCATTATATTATATTCCTGTTGAAATATAAAAATACATAAAGTATGTTGATATAGATAAAAAATAATTTTAGAATAATTCTGTGATAAAAAAGAAATAATATTTTAATATTTTTGTAATATTTAAAAACAAAAAACCAATAGAAAATATGGAATAATATTTTCTTTGTAAATAAATGGATAATTGTGATAGGATTTAAAAAAATAACTTTCATGATAGTCGAACAATCTGTTCATTTGGTAAATTTTAAAATAATATTCATTTCACACTTTTGTAAAAACTCATATATATCTTGTATAGAAAAGATGGTGAAATTTAAAATTTAAAATTTAAAAAGTAAAATATGAATAAAAATAACTTTAAACAGTCATTATAGAATATAAAATAACATTATTCTGTCATTTTATGTTTTATAGACATAGAATAAAAATATTTCAGGACTAAGAAATTTGAGTACCAGAGAGGGGGGAAATAAAAATTAATACCTATAAAAAAATAATTAGAGTAAATTAGAATATGTTTCAACTAAGATAGAGTGATATGTTGAGATAGTTTAAAATTTAACGCAATTAAGATTTAAATATTAGTTTTTCTAATTACAATGATATTGCAACATAAACCCTTACCCCAAATCCCAAATTTATTTGTACACCCTATAACATGATGTATAATAAAATTAGATAAATTATACATAATTATAAAGACTATATTAATAGTTTTATTACTAAATATGATTCCTTCATAATTTTAAATCACACATTGATTATAAATTCCCAAATAAAATAAATATTACGTTGTTAACTCTTTTATTTTTCATTCTTGTATCAGTTTGAATATTCAGATATTTGGACCATTATAATGTTTTCATAAACTCAAGAATATTATTAATTTAAAAAATATAATATATATTCATTATATAAAATTGTATTTAAATCTATTTAATTTGTTGATAAAAACGAAATTACATCACTTCGTGGAAGTGGTAGTCCACATGCATGCATGAGTGTTGATTTTCATTATCAATAGATGTAATTGTAGGAATGTAAATAATAATTTATTATAAAATTAGTATAATTATTTCATATGTAGCATATATATTCATAAAATATATCAATATTAAAATATACATGATGTAGTGATTAAAAATGAAACTCATCACTACCTTGAGGATATAGTATGTACATGCACGTGATCAACTCTTCCATTTTCCTTTGGATCAAAAGAAGACAGAAAATTATTTTACCATTAAAAAAAATTTAATTAAACTAAACATACTATTTTTATTATGTTAATAGTGTCAGAGAATACATTGAGGGTGTATAATAAGAAAGAAACATTAAAATAAATATGTAAAGGCAATTACCTCTTCTTTAAGAATCATCCTTAGGCTTGCTTGATAAGACTTATTAGGTTATCCATTTGGTGATACTTAAATCATTAGGATGTGGGGTTGAAATTACGTAAAATATTTTATCATGGATTGGTTTAACTATAGTTCAAATATTTTGTGAATAATTTAGAAGAGGATTTTCCTTTTTACAAGTGAGCGGAGTGATGTCATTGTAAATATTAAGTGTTTTAAAATAATATAAATCCTTTTTCATGGGATCGTGGAACCAAATGGGAAAAAATTAAAAATATGGAATGTAATGGGTTTAAATATACTCTAATAATAATTCTTATAAATGTTTTAGTGATATTTGAATCCTTACCTCTTAGTTTAATCACCTCATTATCAATTTTATCTCTCCACATGGTGATAATATTTTTACTATGATAAGTATTCACTACAACTAAAATTTATTTAAAATTATTAAATAAAATTAATTATTTATATTAAATATATGGAATCCATTTTTAAATAATTATTTCAAAAAGTTGTAAAATGTCTATTCTAATATCCACGCGCAAAATGTGAAAAAAATAATTTTTTGAAAATAAAATATTTTTATGCATAAAATGATTTTTTCTCATAAACCTTTTTTAAACATGTGTAAAAAATAATTTTTCATAAGTTTGACACTCAAAATAAAATAAACTGTTTGTTAAATAGAATATATAATTTAAAAAAATTTATGAAATTATTTTCATTTACCTATGAATTACTAAACTATCATTCCTTATCATTTTTGATGTTTTTCATGAATGTTATTAATTTATTTTCATTAATTTAGGTTTATTAATTTCATTTATCTATCTACTAATGCATTTCATTTTATATTTTTAATAAGATATTATTAATTTAATTTTGGACCTATGGGCATCAAATTCTATTAAACACAAAACATTCATAAAAGATAAATATATTCAAAAATATTATGGTATTATATTCCACCCAAAAATTAAATTTCACCATATAAAATCCATTATTCTAATGGAAATTGATGACGATACTTCTATGTCATTTCATCCTAAGGTTACCTTGTGGCTTCCTCTAATTTATTATTCCTCCTATGAACCATAACCTAGTAAGTGGTCTTGTTACGCAACACGTTATCTCTATGAACAAAAGCTTCAATAGATTTTTACTTATAACAAAGAACTTGATTTAGTGGTATAACCACTATGTTATGTACATGATAAGGACATGGTGTGTCCTTCCTCAAAAGAGACATATGGAACATATTATGAACATGGGGGAGGTTTGGTAAAAAATCCAAGTGATAATATACTATCCTGATTTGATCAAGAATATCATAGGGACTAATATATCTTGGGATAAATACCCCCCTTTTCCAAAATCTAAAAAAATTCTTCCAAGAAAATATTTTTTGCAATATCTTCTCTCCAACATCAAACTCTGGATCTAACTGATGGTCATAATCATAAATCATCTATCAAATCTGAGCTTTATTAATGTACTATTAAATAGATCTATGTTTCTCTATCATTTACTTAGCTATCTCAAGACCCAATAGTTTTCATTATGAACTTTTGTCCTATCATGTCAGATTTTTTCACTTCTATGCATAGAGGACTTCATGTGGAGCCATCCGGATACTCGAGTTGAAGTTATTGTTGTAAGAAAATTCATCTAGATGAATGTTTTGATCCAAAACACCTTCAATATTTATAGATAAATGTCTTAGAATATCCTTTAGGGCTTTAATAGTTCTCTCAGATTGAACATATGTATAACGGTGATATACAGTGCTAACGTTCGACTATAAATTCAATTCATACTGAAGTATTTTCTATAACATCCAGTTAATACTAAAGTGTTCATGAGATATAATTTTTAGTGGTAGTCTATAAAAACATTCCACTTCTTAATTATATATAGAATAAATATATTAAATAGACAAATATTCTATAATATTGATGAAGTGAAAAAACTTCATAAGGATATCAACTATAACCCGGAACCGTGTTATAGAATTTCAATTTTTTTAGGGGGAACAATGATGAAATTCATAGTTATGTTTTTTAATTAAATATTGGTATGGGAAAAAATAGCCTCATTCCCTAAGATTTTTTATGTATAACCTTAAATTACTGACATACAATGAATAAGAAACATTATATTCAATATCATTATTCATGTTTTCCCACCATAAATTCTTTTTCTTATCTCCATCAATCATTATACTCATAATACAGATAGATAATGAGTATCTATGTTCTTCATCTAATAAATTTTTCTTCAATTTTGGTATCGAAATGAAACATACTCATTTCCTAAACTATATCATGCCATCACAATCGTAGATTAATTTAGGAACATACCCAAAATTATCTATGTTCCTCCACATCCTCATTTAAATCATATTTAATCATCAAAACACATTATGGTTGAACATTCATCTGATTCAGATAGGATTTATCCTTTTCCATCATGATCTTAAAATCTATCCTCTATAAATTCATAAATATTGGATCTCTTTCAATCTAGATCATGTACAACCATGCTTAGTCCATAAGGATCAAACCATCATCCACTATGTTCTTCCTCTTGGGATGGTAATGTATTGAATTGTAACAATGTTTATTCATCTACTATTATTTATTTCGACACATATTTACCTCTATCAGTGTGAATATATAATTAATGATTTTATGATTGGTATATATATAACACCATTCACCCTAAAGGTAATGCTACAAATCTTTAATGAAAAATTGCCATTTCCATATTCAAATCATGATTTGGGTAATTTCATCACAATACATTAATTAGAATGAGTTATACACAACCACAAAGTCATTTTTTAGGAGAACACATCCAAACAATATCCTTTTATTAATCACTATATATGAAAACAACTCCCCACTACATGGTTGTGTGAGAATAGGTGCATTGACCAACCTTCTATTCAATTCAATGATATTAAATTTTCATTCATCAATATAAATAAACATAATTCCCTCTTATATTATCATGGAAAGTGGATTTCATAGCTATGATAAATGTTTCATAATGTTCTGATAGTATCCATGCAATCTAATAAAATTATGCATATTAGTCACTATGTTTGATTAAGCCTAATGTTTAATAACTTCCATCTTTTAAGGATCCATTGATTTTACATAACTAGTAATAACATGACCCAATAATGATACTTTTTCTATTCAATATTTACACTTGAAAAATTTGGCATACAAAGTCCCCTTTTATAAGGCCTCAAAAAAATCTCCAAAGAACATCAAACTCTCCTTTTCTCTTGGAATAAACAAAAATTTATGTATAAAGATTACCAAAAACAAATCAAGGTAATCTCAATAGAATTTATTTATTATATCTATGAAAATAGTGGGGGAATCATTAATCCCCAATGAAATATCTCTAAATTCATAGTGTATATACTTAATATGTAAGTTTGTATTGGGTTTTTCCACTCTTTTGAACATGAAGTAATGATATACTGATTGAATATCACTCTTGTTAAAGTATCTACCTCCTCATATTAGATTAAAAATCATTAATAAAGGTTATATAATACTTATTATTTATTATGGTATTATAATATTCATGATAATCAATATTGATATGCATTGACCCATTATTATTTTTTGTAAAAAGAATAGGTTCACCCTATGGAAATGCACTTTTATGAATAAATATCTTCTCCAGATTCTCCTATAGATTATTCTTTAATTCCTATAGCCTAATCAGGTCCATTTTAGAAGGATTCATTGAAATAGATATAGTTTCATGTGTGAGATATATTGAATCATCAAATTTAGGATTCAGGGGGAGACCAAGAAAATATTCATTAATCAAGTCCACATATTCCTAAAAACATACATCTATTAAATGTTAGGTTTATCCAAACCCATTTTTAAATAAATACCCCTCTAGAATATGTAGTAACACCCATGTAATGAATTTAATTTACAATGTAAGTTCATATTCATCCTTCCATCGATAGAATATCAATGGTGGATTTGGAATTTGAAACGTGATTTCACTTCCATGTAAATTGATATTGGCTCTATATAGAGAGATAAAATAAATTTTCAAAATCATAAAAGATTCCACTCTAGGGAGTATAAAAATATTTTTATGAAGCACATTTCCATAAACATCTATCAAATATAACTAATTAAAATAATATTTTATGATCATAAGATTATGATTTTTCACCAACAATTCAACATCTATTAATTTATATGGTTATATGAGCCTCAATGAAAATTATCCATATATAAGATAGTGTTTATATACTAAAACATATAATATATATTTTCTATTAAATATTGCATGATATATGTACTTTTCAACACATTATTCTCATTAACCACTTTGGTGTCTGTGATCAAATTTTATTTCTCTTTATCAATTTGATTAATAGATCTCTAACATTGATTTTCATCATTAACCCAGGGATTTGTGCACTGGTTGGAACAATTCTTTTACTATTTTCAATTGAATCATTTGAGTATGATTGTTGTATTTAATTGATATTTCCCTCCATTAATTTCATTTAATAGTATCTGAATATCCCATCATAGTTAATTTTCTCTATTTCCTTCTTTTAAACACTTACATCATTTACTATTCCCCTTATGAAACATTCCTTGATATTATTTCCACTATTTTGGAATTAAGGAATATTTATTTTTCCATCTAAGGGTTTTATTATTATGATTTCCTAAAAAATAATAAATTTCACTTATTATCATCAAAATAGAGAGAATAATTATATTCTTCAATATCCCCTTATACCTTAGAAACAAAATGATTTCTTTATAGATACTAAATTCCCTTATATATAATTCATTTAAAAGTATTATTTTTATCCCACATAGTTTTGATTATATAAAAATTCTAACCCACAAGACTAGTAAAAAATTCCCCATAGATACCAATGGATTCTTCATACATCTTCTTTAGATCAATAAATTCCCATTCCATTTTCATATGAAGAGTTTAGGGTATGTAATTACTAATAAATAACATATTAAAACTTTTCCATTCCATTGAGTAAATTTATTTATCATTCCTCGTATTCTTAATAAGGGTACACCTTTGATCTTTTTCACTATTAAAAAATAAATTACAAAGATAATTTCTTTATTCCTTGAGCACTGGAGAATATAAAATATCTTCCTACTAGTACTAATCTATTACTCATTAATTAGTTGATTGGAGGACCCAGTAATGGAAGTTAGATGTTTTTTCCTGAGCGAATAAATGGAATGTTTCTCCTTCCTTTGATTTTTTAAGCTCAACAAGATTCAAATATTGAGAGAGTTTTGTAATTATATAAATGAGATTTTTCATTTGATCTGTCATGTTGTTTAGTTTCTCATGAGGAAAATCATAAAATACCCAAAACATTCATTATTTCAAATATTCCTCCATTTTATAACCATTCACTATAATATAAACCCAAAGTATAAGCCTAAAGAATAAATAATTATAGTTATCAATCATAAAATTAGGAAAATAATTTCTAATATCTCCTAAATTATTACTCCTTCTTATCAACTTAATATGTATTGGGTTATACCAACATCAATTTTAGTTCAACATGGGTAGTATTTTGGTTCTTACCTCATATTATTTATTACATAATCTACAACAATTACTAATCCTGAAACTAAAACCAACTATGTCAAACTAAGCACTCCATAAATAAATATTACATATATATATATTTATATTAAATAAATCCCAAAATAGTACACACCCTAGAAATATAAATACTTAGTGTCTATAAATAATACATATATAGTCAAATTATTATATTAAATGTCATCAATAGCACATGGAAGGTTGTTTTCAAATAATACCCTTTTTAGACATGTCATGATTAATATCTTTCTTCATAACATATGGAAATATATATATAAGAAATGGGTTTCTAAGATCTAGGGAAAGGGTAAAAATAGGATAAATCAACCATATATCATATGTGATCATATTATAAGAATAAGGCCATGAAATCTTGATCATAACTTAATGAATTCATTCCTAGTCATTCAGAGATCATAAATCTTGAGTCATGGAATATAACTTTATCTTAACATAATTCATGAGTTATAAGTGGGAAGAATCATAGATAATAAACCAGGAGCCATAATAGAATATCATAAGCATAAGAAGATGTCATATATATGAATAATATTCATAATTAAGGAGAATAATTTCATTTTTAAGGGATCACTTCTAAGACTATCATAACATGGTGTGAATAGTCCTACAATTTATTGGGTTCACTCCCCATTCCCTTTCCATTCATGGCAGATAGAGTCCCATATAATATGGGTTTACTACGCATTCCCATTGATATTATATCATGATATATAAGTTATTAACAACTTCATTATAGGGGTATATAATTCAGTTCTAACCATAGCATAATGAAAAAAATACATATATGTTCCACAAGATCATAAAAAATTCACCATTTAATCATTCCTTCATTAACCCATGGTAAGAAAATGGGTTTCCAAAAAACATCCTAAAAGAATCATAATCACAAGTCACCCAAAGAGAATAATTGAATGGTATCATAATATCATATCCACAATGAAACTTATCAATACTTAAATAATGTCTACATGGTTGAACAATAATTTTATAAATATTCTTAAAAAAAGAAGAAATATCCTTTTCATTTTATAATATTTTATAAAAATAGGGAAAATTGAATATGATTTATTTTTTAGAATAATAGAAATTATAGGTTAAACATAAATGTTAATAATCACCATGATGATAGGAAAATCTATTCAACTAGTAAATGTTACAAAATTATTCATTTCAGAGTTTTCAAAAAATTATAATATAACATCGATGGAAAACATTTTAAAACATACTTTATAAACATTTGGAAAAAAAATTAAAATACTAGAGAAATTGACTAAAATGATTTGAGCATGATTTGGTTACCCAACTAATACCCAAAAATTTATTAAAAACAATTAGAAACCAAGTTAGGACAAGAGGTGAAATGTATTTTCACTAGCTGTAATTCTATATATTACAAAATGAGAGATATAAAATGAAAATAATATGGTTCATCACCTATGGTAGAAAAAGACAGGGGAATCTCACAGGGATCCTATTATGCACCTATATTCCTTGTTTTTTTTATATACTTGGCCCCACTCATCAAATGGGGTGTTTCTACCCATTCAAATCACACCCAACAATTTCTCCCGCAAGACCTTATAATCTTCCAAACAGAGAAGAATTTATCTACAAGAACAAACTGAAATAGAAAGTAGTAACCTTTGATAATAATGGCCCAAAATCTCTATTTTCTTTCTAAGAACATGAATAGTATAATTTATCTACCCCACATCACTACTCTAGTTTCTCTAGGATGACTTTTCATCTTCCTTTGATTGGACTATCTTAATCGATGTGTATATGATGACTATTTGACTAGAACATAGCCTATGACACCTTCCCAATTGTAATGATATTTGGTGCAGCATTTGATAAGTAAGATTAGGCTATATCATTTCTTTGTTCTGAGGAAAAAACAATTGCTTCCATATCCAAACAAGGTTGAAGCTACCTCACTAGAAGATCTATCATTTCTTATTCCCAATAGATTATGTCTCAACCCAATACATAATATGGGTCAACTATTTCTGGATGTCGGTCATCACCCCATGAGATTTTATACACTACTTTTGAACCATGAGGGTCACCTCCAATATGATTAGACTCAAATTTCTGCTTTAGAAGAATCATTCTATATAGAATTGGTTATAGAAACATGGGAACCCAAAAGAGTATCAATGTATCCACCATAGAGTTAATCTCAAAAACGAACATTAAAAACCCAAATTTAATCTATGACACAATTTAATCTTTAATTAATAACCCACTATAAAAAAATGACCATCATCAAGCTAAAAACGCCTTCCCAATTTAATCCAGTAGGTGCACCATTAGCCTCACGGTTAGCATTGAACACATTTTTGCTAAAATATGCTTGGACATACATTCAATGGAAAATATGGTTCATCACTTTAGATTCCTTTGATCCAATAGGAGAAATTTGGGATCATTAAAACCACAAAACTCTAAAAAACAACATAACCATGGAGGCATCACACAATCTCATCACTCATATTCATTCCTACTGCATGGAATCCAAAAGAAATCATTGTGTCCCATTATCAAATTTTGGATTCTGTTCAAAATTTATTTCAATTTTAGAGATCATGTGTTCCCAAATTTGTAAATATCCATGGAATTTAATATTCCACTTTGGATAACATTGATACATGAAGGAGTAATTTTCTTAAATCCAAGAATAAATATATTCATTGATTCCCTCTATTATAAACCTAAAATTATTTTTATACTTATGTATCTAATCCAAATTCTCTTCAAAAATTATCTAGGGAACCCATGCCAAGAATGGGAAGTAAATGATTCTATGTCAGGATCAAAATCATTGATCCATTTCAGAACATTCATCATGTAAACTCCAACAACCCAGGATCTCCTTTCCCAAAATCATTATTATCATTTAAATTCATGTTTCGGTTTCGAATTTTGGTCCTTTTACCTTAGATATAGTTTCATAATATCCATAATATTAATTGTATCACCCAAGACCCACACTCCCATATATTTTTCTATAAATGAATAATTTACATATTGTATTCTTCACAAACTATAGATTCCCAAACATAACTATTACTAATTACCTGAATTAAAGAAAATATTTCCTTACAAAAGTTCTCAGTTAATTTAAGTTTTAAATATTTAGATAATTTAACTAAATAATAAACCAATAAATACCATTACATTCTCAACTAATATTTTTTTTACCAATTTATAAGAAACTAATTCTTCCCTAATATATCTTCAACATCTCCCATAAATTCCCCACACATGTTATTCTAATATTCATATCTTGTGTAACAATTTTCTTTATAATCAGCAAAAATGGAAACCTAAAATGGGGTGAGCCTGGACATTCAGTAAGTGAAACATACAATTAATTCAATCATGGCATAAAAGTAGAATAAATATTATGTTAGTAATAATTAATCATCATAATCACATAACAAATTAAAATTAAGTGAATGATAAATCAATTTATAAGAGTTAAAATAAATATATCACATGGATATCAATGATAGAATACATGATTAATGAATAATTCAAGACATATCAATCTAACCATAATGACCTCACGCAAATCATCAGTATTATCATCTAGAATGTAGTCATTACATCATTCTTGTTATCGAAACTACAGTCAAGAAATCATGTTAAATTTAATAGGTTTACACCAAATACCAAAACATGTTTTTCTCATTTGAGCTACTAATTCATTTAGTGGATATAAAATTTAAGATCCCATCTCTATCTTGTTTACATCCAATGAATTATATATTTGAGATAATGATTATACAATACATAATAAACATTTCCAATAATAATATTTATTGAAATAGATACCTAAAACATGATAAAACCTTTCCATATTATAATAAAATGAATAACATGATTATAACTCATACCAAGAAGGTGGATGGAAAAAATACAAAGTTAACTTTCCAAACTAATAAATGGACATAAATATTGGAATAAAAATATATATACATTCAATAGTTCCCAAATAAATAAATGGAATATATTTATTTGTAATCATCCCACAAGATAACCATATTTGGACAAAGGGTGTATTTTTATGTCCATAATTTTCATAATTAATTTATATATGAAATCTAGGTGAACACCATTGAATCGTATACATGGAAAATATAGTATTAACAACGTAAAAGAATATAAAGAAATGTTATTCCCATTTATAGTGAATAGTTAACCAACATTAAGGTTAATCATGTTCATTTTTATAATGTTAGGAAAGTATTGGTGTGAAGAAAAATATCGACATGGAAGAAAACATTCATTCATAAGGGTGGGAGTTATTCATACCAACTTTATAATTTTATTTCAATAAAAAATTGATCAAATATGTGTGTATTGTTGATGATAAATAATTTCCCAAAATAAAAAAAATGAAATAACTTGTAAAAAATAGAAAATATAAGTTCAAATAATTCTTTAAAAGTATACTCATGTCAGAAATACTATGA
The DNA here is from genome assembly GCA_963277665.1 of Viscum album. Classification (NCBI taxonomy): domain Eukaryota; kingdom Viridiplantae; phylum Streptophyta; class Magnoliopsida; order Santalales; family Viscaceae; genus Viscum; species Viscum album. Next base: position 126,230,681 of record OY728134.1, on the reverse strand, counting down.
CCCAATGTGTCTATAAAACCCGTAAAATATTAGTAATTATCAAATAAAACCCCCTTAAAGGATATAATTTCATATGAAATATTAAATACCATTAATAATGATATATTTTTTATGCAATATATTAATTGGGAATTGGGAACACCATTCTAAAAATAAAACATGGTGTATAATATGAATTATGTACCTATGAGTGAAAATTTGAGATTAGAAACCCTTACATGTAACGTAATCATTGAGGTAAGAATAATTTCATAATGTGGTTATAAGGATGAAATATAGATCCATAAAAAATAATTAGGAATTAATATGAAAATTATTTATTCGGTATAACAAATAAACTTGGAATAATAGATTTTAATAGGAATGTATTTTTACTCAATAGATGAAAAATTTGTTCGCATAAACCCTTTCATTATCCTTTATTTTTTCTACTCTTATGCTTAAAGTCATGAATAATAAACATAATTATATTAGATATATTAAATAATAACTTATTCATGTATATTTCATTTAATATATAAAATTTATAATCATATGTTATTTATTTATTATATAGATTTTTCTTATGTTAGCATGAGAATTGATTCTATGTTGGCTTATTTTATTAATTTTTTCAATTAAAAATGATATTTTAACAATAATTTTAATACAAAATATCACATTTAAATAACCATAAAAATAAATTATTTTGTTATTAACATATAATAACATTAGTTTTTAAGTTCTCAAATTTACCAATGATATAGTTTTATAGAATTGTTCAAGTAAGAGATTAAACACACCATAAACAAGATATATCTCAATGCGTAAGTGTGGTTAAGGAAATATATAACATATTTTTTACAAAATAACATTCATAGTATTAAAAAAATTTTGTTTTAGAATAATATATTTAGTATTATTGGATAAATAGATAAAATCAAGTTTAAAAAATGAAAACCACTACTTCATAGAGGCGGTAGTCCACACAAAACATAATTAACATTTTTTTGTTTTTATAATCAGAAGGAAATGAATAAATAATATATGTACCATTAATCTAATGAAAAATTAGATTATTAATTATATGTATTAAATTATATAACTATTTCAGGTAAGGGTTGTAAGGGAAAAAATAAGAATAAATAGATAAGGATAATGTAATACTCACTTTGGTTCCTCAAACATTCTATTGAATGTATCCATGGTAATGAAGGGATTAGGATAAACAATTGAGTCCAAAGGATTATAAAAATGATATAAGATTATATGATGATTAAAATTAAAGAGTTTCACAATGGAATTTTATGTAATGGGTGTGACATGAAGTGGTGGAAATGACCCATTTTTTAAGTGAATAACGGGGAACTTTTGTGAATACACTTTACTTTCCAATTATATGATTACACTATTCAAGGGTTAGAGACTCAAAAATTGAGAAATAAGTACGTTTTTTGGAAAGATAAGTTTGATAAATACACTACCACCCATTTTAACACTTGTTTTAAACATGTTTCAGTCCATTAATTACATATTTTTTATATTTTAACATCTTTCTTTTATCTGGACACTTGTTTTTCCCCTTATAATTTATTATTTATTAAAAATATAAATTAACCATTATACACAAATATGGTAGTGATGAAGCTAAATTTAATATATATTTAATCTAATTAAATTTATAATTAAGGAAAAAATTATTTTATTTTATTTTAAATAATGGTAAAAAGTTTTGAAGAAATATAGACCTTTCACCATTATGTGTTCTTAATATTTTTTAATATTAATGACCAATTTGATGAGAGATAATTTATAAAAATATATGTTAAAAAATTATATTAAATTCAATTTTGAGATGAGTTTATTTTTATTTTATTAGAAAATAATTACACTATATTAATAAAACGATTCTTTGAAAATAATTGTTTTTCCATTATCAATGTCATTAACATTAATCTTAGTAATCATACTTTTTTGTAAAAATTGAAAAAAAAATTAAATAATATTATTATGTTGATATATAGTATGAAATACATTTTTTTAGATTTAATTTCTACAATTGATGAAAAGTAGTGTTTTAAATCTGAGAATAACAACTATTTTTAGATTAAATTTTACTTAAGTTTCCAAAACATTAATCATGGGTTTAATGGATTCAAGATAGTATATTTAAATGAATTATTTTATTTTATAAATATTTAATATTATTTAAAAAAATTAAAAAAAATTAAGTCATTCTAGTATTATGATAATGTCTTAAAATTAACTGTTTTAGCAATATCAGTATTTTTCACTGTTCACATAAAATCAACTATTTCAGAAAAATTCAAAAAAATCATATTAATCTAATATTGAAATAATGATTATAAAAATGTAATTTATCTTGAAATATTAAAATTATTAAAGTAAATATTTTAAATAATAAATTAAAAAATAAGATTATAATTATAATTGTTTTTATTAAAAGATAGCTTTTTATAAAATATTAATAATTTTATTTCACATTTACTATAAATTAAAAATAAAATTAGTTTCAATATATTATTAATATCAACAACATAGGTTATACTTAAAATATTTTGTGTGTTTAAAATAGAAACCCAATTTTTAGAAAGGATTCATTTTAAATAACAAATCAGTCTTATTAGTAAGTACCAATAATAATTTAATTTATCAACGACTTAGAATTGATAATGAACATTATTTTTATTTATAAATATATTTCATAATTTGGTAATAATTTTTTTTACCTACCACCACTGCAACTACATTTTACTTGTTATATATATTTTTTTATTTTTGGTTTGGTGTTTCATGTGAAGTAAGCTATCGAATACATTATGTTTAAAAATAAAATATAATTTAAATTCTATGGATGTAACATTATCGCTATAACATAAAATTTATCCACACATTTTTAATTATCAATTAATAATTAAATTATTTAAGAGTATATGAAAGATTAGATACCTCAAGATATATTTTATGTTGAGATGTCTACATTAATATCAAATGTATGTCTAGAAAACAAATATTTTCAATCCATCATGTTAAATAAACATTTAATTTTTTCACTTTAATTTAATTCACTATTTCTTATTTTTTACAAAAACAATTTTGCATCTAGTTCACTAAAGTCATTTCCCTTGGTAATTCATGCCACATTTTCTACATGTAAGAAGTTTAATCTTCTTACCTTTATCATAATTATCACTTGAACTTCCAGGATATTTGATACTTCTTTTCTTTAGTGTGTAAGGGAAACCATATATATTCTCATATATAATAATAATTTTTCACATATTATTTTTTATAATAAATTTTTTTCTAGCTCTAGATCCTTTACCTTTAGGATTCTTTTTAGAATAATCCATGAATTTTCAATTGCATTCATTTTTAAGTTGGTTCATTTAGGAATCAAATATTAGTAAACAAAAAGGAATTAATATTTAGTGACAAATAATCAACACCATAATAGAATTATAGTAAGATAATTAAATTCAACTTCAAAATGCCTTACTATTTGAAATTATTACATTAGTGTTATGTTCAACATATGTCCCTCTTAGTTCAATCTAGATTTTTAAGGTTTGTTTCTCTAATAACTATTATCTTAATTATATAACATAATAAATCATTCATATTAGATTTCATATAGAATGTGATTAACCAAAGAATATCCATCAGGAGTATCAAACTAAGTGTATAGTTCGGCCTCTTTATCATGAATGATGTGATGATCAAGTTAATCACTATCCCACCCTTTTTGAGGTTGTTACCCCAGGGTATATCTATCTTAGAACCTACATCCACATTTATTATATATATAGGGATATAACTTCTAGGTTAACAACTAAATCTCTACTTTACCAGTGCATTCATATGTTATCCTATATATAAAGTTCTTTCTTAGACATATCCCAATTGTTTTCACTAAAGTTATCTTCTCTCAATCCCTAAATAATTAAATATTACTTGAACTAAATAGATGGTTTCTTTGTAACTTTGAAATTATGATAAATTTTAACTTATCACTCCTTAATGAAATGTTCATAATTAACTAATGACATCCTAATATTTAATGTTATATGAACACTACTATAATACCATCAATATCACAACAGACATTCTCTCCTATATTAGGTGACATAAATTCATGCATTATATATTGGATTTTATAGAACCTATATATTCCTAGACATAACTAGCCCATAAGTACATAAATTAAAGTGAATATTTCATTATATAAATTTCCAATACCATTTATAATTAGAGCTTCATAGTATTAGTAAATATCAAAAAAATAGTAAATCCCATGTCTTTCTCAACTAAAATAAATTTATTTCAACAATATAAGAAACAATATAGTCCATAATAACTCTTTAAAACCTCAAAAAAATTTCATACACATGCTATTCTTTTAATCATGTCATGTGTAATACTTTTCAACACAACCTAGGGAAATATCAAAATAATATCCAGGCATCTCAAATTCTCAGTAACCAAAAATATAAAATAGAGTAAATCATGCCATACATATCAAATAAATATTATAGTAGGAATAATTAATCATCATAAGTCCATAATAAATTGAAAATAAGATATATATATATATATATATATATATAATGAAAATAAATATATCACTTGGATAAAAATAACTAAATTTGTAGTAATGGAATGGACAATGTCGAAAATCTTGATATAGCCATAAAATTCAATGCCAATAAATAATTATTGTTATAATGTACATATCTAAGAATACATAATTATCATAAAGATCGCAATGAAGTCATCTTACGAAATTACATATGAATACACAAAACACCCAAAAAGTTTTTTCTCATGGGACCTACCAATTAATCAAGGGGATATATAATGGTAGGGAACACCCAAAACTTGTTTAGGTCTAATTCCTTTATAATATGAGATAATAAGTAAAAAATAGATAATAAAATTTTCAAAAAATAAATCATATTTGAATCAAAATATATATAATGATTATAATTTCCCCATGTAATTAAATGGGTTAACATTATCATAACCCATCCAAATACAGAAGGTGGATGGTTAAACAATAATATGTTAACATTCTTGGATAATCAGTAAACATGTGTATTTGTATAAAAAAGATATATATTTTAATTTTTCTCTAAAAAATAAATAGAATATATTTCTATATAATAATCCCACAAACTAAAACAATATGTATTAAATACATAATATTAGGTCAAAAAATTTCCCAATAAATTGATTTATGGAAACTAGGTTAACACACTTCAATCAAATAAATTAAAACCAGAGTATTCATGATGTAATGTAATTATAAGAAAAGTTATACATCTTTATGATGAATGTTTAGGAAAGAAAATTTTAGTGATGTATAATATATTTTAATGAGAATAATATTACATAATCTATCTAGAGAATTAATTTTTAGGAAAACAGTTAAATAATATCCTTGATTAAACATAAGATATATCTATAGACACTGTTTTAGATGATAAACACATTTTCTGTTTTATAAAAATAACTTTTGTGATAAGAGATATAGCTTATATATATATAAAATTAATAAAGAAAATTTTTATAAAAATATGAGAAAATAATTTCTTCAAAAAACATCAAAATATCGAGAGGATGTTTTATAGAGATGATAAAAACAGAGTAATTATTTGATCAAAAGATATTTTAGAAAATATTTTTTGCAACATTATAAAAATAGTTTCGAGTCACTTTCAAAAGTTAATTTCATAAAAGGAAAATTGAAAACATTTACTTTTAAAAAAGAATAATCTATAATGGATCCTTTAAAATAAATATAGGATTCAAAAATATGTGGGGGTTTAGAGAAAGAACAATTGATTTCTAAAGGATGGAAAACCCTTTTAAATATTTTTAAATATCTTTTCTTGAAAACCCATATCCTAAAAAGAGTATTAGACTTTTTTGAAAATAAAAAATTAGAATTATGAAAATAATATAAAATAATCCACATTATCTTTCCTTAAAATAGAGGGATGCATTAGAGGGAAGGAAAATATGCACATGAAACCAAGTATTTATAAGTAAGAATGGGAGTTATTAATATCAACATTATAATTTTGCATCATAAAATATTTTATCAAACAAGTGGATATTGATGATGATAAGTAATTTCCATGGATAACTAAAAGGAAAATAAATATAAATTAATAGAAATTAATGATCAAATAATTATGGAAATTTATACTCAGGTAAGAAATATTATGAGCAAATATATCGATAAAGCAACGACAACGTTTTAAATTTTTGAATTAAATCACATTAAAAGGATATGGTTTAAAATGAAACAATAAATATCGGGAATAATGAGTGATTCATTATTTAAAATAGTAAAATGAATTTCTATATACCATTATTAATAAATCCTAGTATATAATAAGATGTCCTAATAATTTAAAATTTAATAGAATAACCCCATACAAGTAAAAAAAATATTTATGTAAGAATAATTTCGTAGTGAGGTTATATGGTATAACTGTAGAAACCTAGAAAAGAATAAAATATAATTTAAATTTGTAATTCTATATAATAACTCAAACTTGTAACAAAATATTTTAATAACAATGTTTCTAAATTAATGGAAGAAAATTGATTTAGGAAAACCCTTACCTTGTCATTTATTACTTCTACACATGTGCATAACTTCCTAAATAATCAACTTGATTTTAATGCATACCTTTTTAGGAGCCTTATTTTTTTATATTTAATTTAATATTAAATATTTATTGCCTAATTCTATTTATTTATTATGAAGTTGTTTCCTATGTTTAGAAGAAAATTGAATTGGTGTTGGATTATTTCAGTAATTTTAGCGATCAAATATGACATTAAGAAAAGAGGTTAAATTATTAATATAAATATTATAGAACCATAAAACAAATACAATTAATTATCATTTATAACATTAGTTGTTAATTTCCCATAGTCATCTATGGTAGTGTTTTATATCATAGTTCAAGTATGTGGTTAATCCACTTCGATGGTGCCGTAATGGTTCTGGAGATGGTTACAACAAACACCACTCTTAGGGAGACACAGGGTTCAATTCATGGGATCCCACTCTTGGATTGAATCCTTACCATAGATCTTCTCATCTTTTTAGGTCACCTGATCCCTAATTGGATGGGAAGAATGAGGTGCAACCCACCTGTGTTGAGGATTGTTGTGTCGAACCATCATTGATCAAGTAATCACCTTCATGGATGCTCTGCGACATCATGTGGAAATGGATACTTCCAAGATAGGGATCTATATTCAGTGATCCATTTTTGGGTAGGGGGTTATTTTGTTTTTAGGGTTTGAAAATCCCACATTCAGGGATTCCCTTTAAAGAAGAAGTAGTTGGTTAAACCAACCACAAACATGAAAACACTATAGTTCAATTAGCGAGTATGGTTAAAGATGTGTATAATATCATTATAGTATAACAATAATTATATTATTTATTATTTTATATATTTTAGAGTCATATATTAATTTATTTGACAAATAGATTAAATCAAGCCTAAAAATGGAAAATGTTTCTTCATGTCGGCGATAGTCTACACAATGCATAATAAATATTATTTTTTCTCCAAGTTAGTAGAAATGAATAAATAATATTTGTTCCATTAATGAAATAACACTTAAGTATAATAATATTATTAATATCATTATATAAATCTGGTTTGGATAGTTTTGAAAGGTAATGAATAAGAAGAAAAAATAGGGATTAGACAATACACACCTTGGTTCATTGAATATTATTCTGAAAGTATCCTTGGAAATGAATTTATTAGTATAAATAATTGAGTACATTGGATTATAAAGATAATATAAGATTTTAGAGTAACAAATGGTAGATTTTAAAGATGAAATTAAAAGTACGGGGGGTCCCTTGATGTTGGGATGTGTCCCCTTTTAAAATTGAAGAAATGGTTCACATTTTTTAATACCATTTACATTGAAATAATATAATTATACAATTCAAGGAAAAATGAATCCAAACGTGTGAAATAATTGATTTTGGGTTTATATAAGGTTGACAAATCATCTTTAATTCATTTTAAAACATCTGTAAATATCTTTTACACTTGATTTTTATTGTTGACCATTTTTCTATCTTGGTAACTAGTTTTTACCATATAAGTCTATATTTTATTAAAAATTTAAAGTAAGACTTATAAAAAAAATTGGAGTGATGAAACTGAATTTAATCTTCCTTTAAACTAATTCAATTTATAATTAATATAAAATTTACTTTTAAATTATGTTATTTTATATACAGAAAAAGTGTTTTGTATAAAAATGTTTATTTTCCATTAGGTGTTCATAATATTGTTTTAGTAGTGATCAATTATTTAATGAGAGATAATTTATTTAAAGAAATTAATTTAGGTCATGTTTTAAAAAATATTAATTAATTATATTAGATAAAAATTACATAATATTAATAAAACAATTCATTTGAAATAACAGTTTCACCATTATAATGGTCGTTGAATTTAATCTAAGTAATCATTTTATTCAAAGGCTTTTCATTCATTTTTTGTGTCATGATAATGTCATAAAAGTGATAGTTTTTTCTATATCAACATTTTTCACTGTTCACATAAAAATAAAATATTTACAAAAAATACCTAATATTAATATCAATATAATATTAAAATTATGAATATAAAAATGAATTTTATATCTTGAACTTATAATTCTTAAAGTTGATAATTTAACTTTAAAAAAACAAAAAATATAATAGAAGTTGTTTTCATATGAAGATAAATGTTTCAAAAACATATTAACTATTTTAATTCTTATATACTATAAATTACTAATATAATTGGTTTAAAGATATTATTCATATAAAATGTATATTTTATCCTTAATATATTTATCTTCTTTAAAAAACACATAAAACCCAATTTTTTTTAAAAAATTCACATTAAAAAAACCAATATTAGTATATATTTAGCTACACTAATTTAATATATCAAAGAATTTAAATTATTATTGTAATATAAATATATATATTTCATAATTGGATTATATGTTTTACCCAAAAAATCAATAGAAACGTTTTAATGGTTTTATATTGTCTGGTTTTTCGTTGTGGTTTAGTTTTACATGAGAAGAAATATATCGTGAAAATTATGTTTCAAATAATAATATAATTTATAATAATATATTGATACATTAATAACTTCATAAAAATAATATTTACAATTTATATAAAATGTTAGAAAAAAAATTTAAGGATGTGAAGAAAAATAAATTAAGTCACTTCAGAGAGGTTTAAGTCTGTAGAAATTCATGGGTGGCACTTTCATTTTTCATTGGATGAAAATAATTGAAGATAAATAATAATCTAACTTTAGCAAAGCATAGTTGTGTCTTAAATATCATATATATTCACTAAATCCATCAATATAACTATCCGTTTATGGTAGTGATGGAAAAAAATTCATTGGAGTGGAACACTCAAGAGGCGGTTGAATTGAGTTGTCGAATAAAAATTCCTACTAATAGGATTTAAAACTAAAATCACACAATATATCAAAAAATCATGGTTAACTAAAATTATCGAATTTTATATTTTCACCTCCCAAAATAAATTCAGTTGTTTTATCAGAACACAATAAAAAAAATATTTGAAATTATTTACACTTTTTGTATAAAATTTAGTAATCAAACACCTTATATAAAACAGTAGTTAAATCCAACTATAAATGAAATTTTTTCTTAAATATTTCAAAAAAAAAGATACTGATTTGGATTAAAAAATGGAGTAAAAAAATGGATAAAATCACAAAACAAGTAAACAATGTGTTCATTCTCAATCCGAGAAGAAATCCATTCCACTTGTAAATCACCCACATTCAAGTAGTTTATTATAAAATGAACTAATCCATAACATGGATTGACATTTTCTAGACATCTATAGCATGATAGACTAGGAAAAAAAGTCATCTCTCATTCTTCTTTGTGGAAAAAAGGGTTCTCTGTCACACCTGGCCTCTTCCATGGTTATACATGGGAGTAAACAAATATTTGAAAGGGATTTCCATGCACTCTCCAGTTAAGATTATGATTCAATGTTTATAGGAAAAAAGAGTAATGTAAAACACAGCCCAACATTTAATCATAAACGCAAAGATAAAAATATTATAGTTATAAAGATGTAGGGCAACAAAATCTGAAAATATTTATTTATAAAATATTTATTTGTTGTTTCATTGAAAGGTATCAAACATGGCTTCATAATAGGTTATGAAAAATTGTGTATCGAGGAATGTTCTTAATGAGTCTCGTGTATATTATATCTACACATGATTGGTACAATATTGTTCTCTGTAAGTGTCACCACTTTTCTATGAGTGGTTCTTCTCTTGAGATAAATCTCATTCTCAAAGAAATCATTAAAGAATAATGATTGAATAATTAATTTCTTTGACTCTTCAATTAGTGCTCCAAAAAATATCCTTTAGAGATTTAAAAATATTACACTACTTAATTTAGAAAAAGTAGGTTAGTCTTCACTTTAGGCATAGTGACATAAGCTCATAGTTACATTCCAGGGTTTTTTAGCATGGATAGTAGTCATGGATACTTCAATCACTCTTGTATCAAGTAAATTTTCAAAATGTGGAATGTACTTATCTTCTTACGATCACTACAATAACACATGAAGTTAGTGAAACACAAAGAAAAAGTTTACTTACACCAATATGGTAACTATATTTATTCATTTGGTCACTTCATTGGTTCCATATTTTATTATTTTCTTCATGTGGTATGTTCATCACTTCTCAAGATATGTTCATTTGGTCATTCAGTAGGCTTAGTACGCATGCAATCAATTGGACTCTAACCCATGGTTAGTATAAGATTTAGACATAATTGGTGTATGGTGGGTTGTTTGTTTATATGTTTAGTACTACATGATCACTTGAACTTCATAGTCAGTATATTCTCTTCATATAGTAGGCATATATGGTAAGATCCATACTTATCCATTTTTTCAAGTGTATCCAGAAAAAAATTTGATGAAAAAGAAATATGAAATTCATTGATAACATTAGAAACATGATTTGGGATCATTGAAATAAGGAGGTAATGGTCTAAGCCAACACTATCCCTTTTTGATGATCAAAATCATGGAATTTAAAAGGAAATGAATTGAATACATAAAACATTTACTATGAAATGAAAAGTATATTTTAAAATATTTTATATTGTATCATGTCCATAATTTATTCAAAGAGAAATGAAAATAAATTATGTTTCATTCTCATAAGTACTTCCCGTTTTGGAATTTTTAGAAATGTGAGGCAGAGGTAAAATAAATAGATAGTAGGAAATGTAATAAAAGAAATGAAAATAAAGATAAGTGTCTCATTAATATTTAAAATCTTTTTACAAAAAGGATTAAAAGTATTATCCATGATAAATTTTACATAAAATCTGAATTTGGAACATCTTGTATATCTAATGGAAGTATAGGATCATTTTTTGGAAGTGGAAGGAGATATACAAGAGTTATTCTAAGGTGTAGAGTTGGAATCAGGTTTACCAATGTTTTTAGATATGGAAATAGGTATAAAATGATTAATTGTATGTCTACGAGATAATCCAAAATGATTTTTAGTAGAGGTTGTAGTGGTAAGAGAAGAAGATATATGAATGTATATAAGGGAAATCACAGTTGTATGAGTAGTGTAAATCTTGGGTTCCCTCATCATGGTAAAATTACTCACTGCCCAAGAACTCTGCAATAAATATTTAATATCTACTTCTCTATTTTCAATGAATACTTTTAACATTAGGTTAAGGACCTTGAGATTCTCAACAGGATACTTAAAACCTTGAGTCAAAGGTAGAATCTTAACATCCAACAAAATAATTATAAAAATACCATTCAAATATGATTAGGTGAGGAACTGAATTTGGTACAAAGTAATGGACTTGTTTATTATTTTTCTATATTTACCATTATGTTTGAAATCCTTCCTAATTGGTTCCAACATTTTAGAAGTAATTTTTTGAAAATGATCAAACACCACTTCTATGGTCTGTTTGAACTCATAAAACCCAAATTGTAACTCTTATCTAATGATATATCTTATTCTACCTCTATTAGAAGCTACAAAGGTAGGAGGAGATGAATGAGGCACACTACTTGGATAAGAAGATAAAGAATCCAAAAAGTATGATCGCATATACCTCAAGTCTTTCTAAAACATCATATTAGAAATTTCATCTTTAAAATCACTTAAATGATCTTTTAAATCCTAAACCTCATTTTTCATTAAATTCAACTCAATGTGAAATTTGGGTTGAAGATAATAATTTTCCAAAATCAATATCTTTCTAATATCTGATTCATGATTTGGCTCCAAATAATTTTCAAAACTAAGAAATACTTCATTGAATACATCCATCAGATCAAATGTGAATCCATTAAAATTATCCCTTGTGATATACTATGTTGAAGTACTAGAAGTATATTTATAATAGTCTTTGTTACTACAATATATCTCAAACAATAATCTTATAAATTAGATCTATCAAAAATATATTCAAATCTATCGCCAAAATAAACATATTCCACATAAGTAGCATTTGAATTATCCTCCACATCCATAGTATGTGTACTACCTTTCTGATAATCCTCACTAGTATTCGTAGGAGTAGGTCCAAATTATCCTTCAATGTTTTTCAAGATAAGGGTATCAAAGGAGATACCTAAATTATTTCTTAACAGTCCATTTCAGCATTAAGAGATCCCACTAGCAATCTCTAAGAATAAGGTATGGCATCTCCACTATGTCTCGATGGACTTCCCCCATCATTATTATCACCAGTATAGAAAGACTATTCCAAAACAAAAGATCTATAGGACTTCTCCACATTATCAAGAGATCTTGATATTGGAATTCTAGAAGTGCTACTAATTAGTAGAGATCCATCATATCAATTTTTATCTTCTTCAAATACATTATACTCATAACTTTCTGGTTTATCCACATATCCACTAATAGATACCTCGGTATCCATAAGATCGTTATAATTTTTCTCTTTATCTTGAGACAGAAAAGGAAAAGGTGAGAAAGGTGTCCCATCAGACATAATATGTGGGACTATTCCATCAACCTCATGAGCTTCCCTAAATTCCTAATAAAGATCAGATATCTCTTCTTCTTTTTCTTGTTAATCTTCTTTAAATGATTCTATATAAAAAAGATACTTCATTATAATAATAACAAACATTTTCATCAGGTTCAAACCCTAGAATCCGTATATCCATTAGTATAATAGAATTTTTCATAATATCAAAACTCTCATAAATTTTCACAGGTTCTTCCACCCACTCCCTTTTCCATGGGATCTTATTAACATTTAATTACATATAATTCAATAAAGGTATAATCCATCTAAAGATGTTACTCATTCCTCCCCCTCAGGTACTACAGACCTATATTCTTATAAGGTTGATACACATTTTAGATAATGTAGGGAATTAAATTAAGAGGGGGGATTGCATAATTCATTTATTGACCTCATAAAATAATTTTATAAATTTATCCAGATTACATTTCTAACCAAAATAAATAAGAAAATATCTTAGTGATTTAGGATACTAAAATATCCTATTTGGGATAAATCACATATTGAATGAATTTGACCATTAGAATATATTCACCACTCAACTCAATTGCAGTTGGTCTTCTAAAGGTTCCATTAATAGTCATCTCTATCAAGTCACTTTGAAAGTCAAAATGAGAATGATTGACTGGGTATGTTCTTAAGTAATCATTAAATCCACCTTTAAGGGGACACCTAATCACATTTTTCCATTACTTATAAGAAATCCATATTACATGCTCATTTATCAACTTGAAAAATGAATAATTGTTTTCTCTAGGAGCGAACTCTAAATGAATATAAAAATAATTAATATTACTCAGAAAAAAAAGACTTATTATATTTACTTAAGCCAATCAAAACATCCATAATTCTGAATAACTTTATAGGCTAGCAATTGTCTCAATCAGAACCATTGATAATTCCTTTCTTTCTTAGCACACACTAGTCAATAAACTAAGTTTGGATTCCACAACTTTTCTAAATAACTCTTTCTTGCTTTTCCTTTTTTTTATATTTTAAAGAATGATGATATTCAGTATGAGGTGTTACATCAGTATCATGCTTCATCATCATCATTATTTCATTACAATTTGAACTAAAATTGTTCAGGTACACTTTAAAGGGTGGATACTGTATAGATAAGATTGAATATAGGTCTTGTAAAAAGCGTTTAAGTAGTTTGTAAGGATTCAAAATGAAAAAAGGTATTTTTTATAGAGATGTGGATTGATTTTAATTTTTATTAGAATTTTAAAATTCTAATCATTTAGGTGTAAAAAATTATAAACATAATTAAAATCCCACCAAGAAATTTTCACAGAAAAATATAAGTATAAAATAGACACAATATGTTTAAAAACAATGGATCTTGAAAAAAAATTACAATTTATATATTGAATGTGACCTCATGATAGACATATTCTCATTATGAATAAAACATTAAAATAAGATAAGGACAATGTGAGTACTTTTCATGGTAGAATAGTGACTGTGTGACCAGTTAGTCATGGAAGGTATACTAATATATAAAAAAATCTTAATTGTTATATTGATAGTTTGATCTATAATTCAGGGTTATTTTAAGAAAATATTTACCTACATAAGATAAGAAGAATTCAAATAAACCTAGGATTTAAATGATAAGAATAAGATAATGATATAATTAATCTTTCCTAGTTCAAGTTTGATATAGTTGATTCTCTAAACATTCAAATAATTTTTAAATATATCAGCAAGATGATGGTCAGAAACAATGAATTCAAGTGTTATATCACATTTTCAAAATTGATTTCATAAAAACTAATTTTTTATATCCATATGTTTTGTTAAATAATATGATAGATGGTTCTTACAAATATTAATCACACTTGTATTATCAAAAATTTTAGGTACATGTAGAAATTGAAATCCATATTCTGGTAATGTTTGTTCCACCAATAGAATCATTTCAAAACAACTTCTTGAAGCTATATACTCGATTTCAGTAGTGAATAGTGAAACAGATTTCTATTTTCTAAACCACCATGAAAATAGAGGCTCTCCTCAAAAGAGACATGTTTTAGAAGTTACTTTTCTACCAAGAATACAATCACCAAAATTTTCATCTCAATAACTCACTAAATCAAATTATTGTCCTCTATAATAAAAATAATCCAAAAATGGTATTACTTTTGAGGTATTTAAAAAATATTTTCATTGTTATTAAATATGATTCTTCCATATTGAATTAAAATTAAGAAATCATACACCCACTAGACATAATATCTAGTTGTATATTAGTTTTCTATAGTAGACTTCTAGTCAAACATCTATAAATGGTCTGATTAAGTGGTTTCGTAAGTTCGTCAAGATCCAGTTTTTAGTTTTTACTCATGGTTTTATCACTACTTTTTTTAATATTCATACCAAAAAATATTAATAGGTCATTAGTGTACATTATTTTATTTTAAATTATTCCTTCCATATTTTGAATAGTCTAAAAATCATGATGGAAAATTAATATATTCGTTAAACTCAATTTATATCAATTTTTGATCATTTTTTTAAATTTTGTACAAAAAGAGTTTTTTAGATGATCCAAAAATAATATCATTAGGATAGATTAGTACTTTAAAAAAATATTTTTAAATCATTTTCATAAATAATGTACCGTCAGTTATTCATTTAGTAAAACCTTATAAAATAAAAAATTATTTGATCCTATCAAACCAATATTTAATATCTTTTAAGGGCCATATAAATCTTTTGAAGATTTAAAAACATGATTTGTAAAATTCTTGATTTGAAATTAAATGGGGTTTCTCCAAAAAACATTCTCAACTACATAACCATTTATAAATAAACATTTATATCCATTTGGTATTATTTAAAATCTAAATGTGCTTCATAGGCTTGAACCATTCTTAAAGATTAACGTCTAGTTACTATTGTATAGGTTCCCTCATAGTCAATACCTTCATTTTTATTGTATCCTTGAGTAACCAAGCTTCTTTTATTTATAATTATAGTTCTTGTATCATGTATTTTATTCCTAAACAACCACTTGGAATTATGGTTAGGAATTAATTAGTTATTTCAAATAATTCTCAGAAATTTTTTCATTCAAGCTGGTTTAGCTCTTCTTCTGTTGTGATAACTCAGAATTTATCATCAATTTCTTATGTGATGTTTTAGGTTCAATATGTGAAAAAAATATTCAAATTCAAATTATTTACGAAGAGAATATATATTATTTGTTCCTCTATCAAGGTCTCCTATAACTCTATCTAAGGTGTGGAATCTTTGAGTTTTCATAGTTTTAGGAATTGATGTATTTGATACTTCATTTTTATATATAGGTTTTTGTTCAAATTATTCTATGCTTCATGATTTTTTTACTGGTTTCATAAAAAAATAACTAGATTTTTCATATATATTTATGTTTTAAAGGACATCCTCAGGATTTTATATGGGTGTTTTCTTTAAACGAGAATATATATCATCAAATTTGACATACACATGCTCCTCTAAATTTGTGGTCCTCTTATTAAATAACCTATATTATTTACTATATGTAGAATATTCAAGGAAAATTCCATCATCACTTTTGGATGTAGATATTTCTATTTTATCCTTCAAATTAAATATAAATACTTTATAACCAAAAAATATCAAGTAATTATGTTTTAGTTTTCTACAATTATATAGCTTATATGGGGATTTCTTTAATAGTGGTATTATAATAACTTTGTTAAAAATTTATCAATATATATTCACATAATTTTTACAAAAATAAATAGGAAATTCATACTCATTGAGCGAGGTCCACGAAATTTCATGAATGGTACAATTTCTTCTATCTTCTAAACTATTATATTGGGGTGTCCTATGAGAAGAAAAATTATGACTATATCCATTTTTGTGAGAATATAGACTCAAAATATTTATTTTCAAACTCATTTATATTATCAATTCTTAATGTTTTGTTAATAAGTTCTCTAAAATTTTCTTCATATTTTTCATACATGGAGAAATAAGAACAATATTCACATTTATGAGATAGAAAGTATACCCAGGTTAATATATAAAAGTCATATACTAGAATGTAGTATTTTTTAAATCCCATTTAATATAGAAACTATATAGGGTCAAAACAATACCATGAAAACCAACTCTATTGTTTCAGAAGTTAAAACTTATTTGTTTCGTTAGAAAGTGGTTTTATGTTTCTTACCCTTTTGACATGGGTAATAAACTTTTTTGGTTCGGAATTATAGGTTAGAGAGATCCTTGAATAATCCTTTCCTAGTTAGAATTCAATGTGAGTGTAGGTTACAATAGTGATGTCTTTCTTACTAAATAAAATAATAATTATAAATTGTACTTGAACAAAAAATATTTTGGGAAAATAAATATTTTAAATTAACAACATATACATTTTTATTACAAAGATTATTAAAAACAAGATCATGTTTGAATAATAATTTTTCAATTATTGTTCTTAAACTACACATAATAACCATCATAAAATAATTGTGGGATTTTATGTAAATTATAATTTTATCCATCTATAAATAATACTATAGAAATTAGAACTGTAATAGATATACCAATTTGACAGAGTCTAATTATTTTTCCTTTGGAACTATCACCAAAAAGTGAAATTTTTATCATATATATTAATAAGGTTATTGAAAATCAAATACTCCCCATTAATGTTTCTGGAAAATCCATTTTCCAGATACCATAAGTACCTACTGGTACTCTTCAAAATGGTTTCATATAATAATAATTACAGCAAAATTTATTATGGAACCAATATTTTCATAAGTGAAAAAGTGTTATCAATGAATGCCTTACGAATAAAAAAATGATTAACTAGTTTTACATGAATAGAATTTAAGATTTTATAAATCAATACTTTATTATATCTATAAGGACAAAAAATATTTATAGAACTAATAGAACTATAATAGTAACAAACTGGTTCTTATAAGTATACCTCGTTCTATAATGGTAACCGGTTACAGTTGTGTATTTAGGAGTGGTTAGTTTTCCAAGAATCTTAGTAAGAGTTTATTTTTCATTTTTTATTATTTCTAAAGTTTTCTTTAATTTTTCATGATGCATGTCAAGTTCTTTATTTCCTTTTAATAGTTGACTATTTTTTTCTTTTTTATTAAAAATTCTGATTTAACGTAAACTATTTGACCATGTATTTTCTATATACTATTCTGCATATCCTTCATCTCCTTAAAATTTTACTCCAGAATAATAAAATATTAAAATAATTCTTCTTTATATATATTTTCCTTTTTTTTAATTTTTAGAGTGGTTTGAGATATGTTTAGGAGATATAAGAATAATATTTAACACCTTGTATTTGTTATTCTTAAAATAGATATTTGGTCTATCCTATTTTTAATCTCTATTCAATTACATATCACTTTTGATGTCCTATGAGGAAGTCCAAATGGATTTTATAGGCATTTTATACCATTTAAATTTTCCCTCATACTTTTTTTATATTTTATCCAATGATAGTCTAATTTGAAGTGCCTTATTCTTGTACACTCATAAAATGTTATCCCATCTATGGAATTGTAATTGTTCCACTATTTCTATCAATTTTAATTATTTTCATACTCACCACTATAATTTTATTTTTTAAATAACTTCATATTCTGGTATAACATCTTAGATTTTCTGGATAAATGATCCATTTCATTATCAATTTTAGGAGGTGGTAAATTATCACTGAAAATATCATTTATTATTTTTTTCTTTTTTCTGAGTAATATTTCATGAAGGAGATATAATTATTCCTTGGTTCATCGACATATCATTTTTTTACTTTTAGTTCCACCACATAAATCAGAAGTTTAACAATTATTTCCTTCATTTGAAGTGTCCTAATGTCATGGGTTTCTCAGATGGAAACTAATCTTGATATACACTTGTCATGAACTCATCATAGAAGTCCCATTACATGACCATTTTAGGAATATCATTCTAAGTGCATTCATAGTGTTGAATATTTTTTAAAACCTTTTATACATATTAGAAAGTGATTCATCAGGTTTAATTTTTAATGTATCATATATAATGGTATAGGTATTTAATCACTTTTCATTAACATTTGAGGATCTCTAATAAGGTATATCAACAATATTTTGAATTCTAAAAGTATTTGGGAAAGAATACATTCTATAAAATCCATCTTCACTAAAATCACAATATAATACATTAGTTTATTTAAAATTGTATTCATATGAAGCCATAATAGAGTCACTCTATTCAACTCTTGAAGATTTGGGTCTTTCATGTTTAACATAAATAACAACCTATATATCAAATCCCATACTCTCTAAATGAATTTTAATATTAATATTTCATTGAGAATAATTATTTATATAAAAATAAAGAGGCCAAATAGTATAAATTTATTATTTTCTATGATTATCCATAGAATGTGAAATTTAAAACTAATAGAAACATAGGATTTTAAATACAACTATATCATTTTAAAATATATTTGGGTAAATTTATGATATCAAATATTAGTCGGTGTGGAACACTCAAAAGGGAGTGAATTGTGTATCCAAATAAAATTTTATACTAGAAATATTTTAAAATTAAATCCCCCAATTAACAAAAATTGCAAGTTAACCTAAACATTTAATTTATATAATTTCCTCAAGTAAAATGATTATAAACAATTTGATAAAAACACATTTAAGAACATGTGTGAAAACACTTTCAAATTTTTGAATCAATTTTAATTACTTAAATAAATTATATAAAACAAAAGTTAAAACCAAATTTCAAAGTAATGTTTTCTTAAATATTATTGAAAAATTGTACTGGAATAGTTTAAAAAATACACTAAAAATAGCTAAAATCGTAGTGGAAATTTAAAAAGGGGTATAATCTCAATATAAGACCTAATATACTTTGCATGGAAATCACCCATTATAGAGTAGTTTATTATAATATAAATTGATACGGTACATGGATAGGGGTTTTATAGAAAATTTTAGTAAGATATTCTTGGTTATAAAAATCCCCTTACAATGTTCTTTATTAGATAAAAAATTTCTCTAGGACACATATGACCTCTTACATGGTTATATGTAGGATTACAAAGAAAATATTTAAAATTGGGTATCTGGAACACTCTAGTTATGTAGGAGATATGGTTTTATAAATTATCAATGTAAATAAAATAATGGCTAAAAACATAGGCATTAACTGAAAAATAAATATATGAGAGATTCGAAGATGAAGTTCAGCTCGATCTGAATAGCTTAAGTTTTCCAAGAGTCCTTTAGTTTGTATTTAGAAGGAATCAAACACGGTTTAATAGTGGGTTTAATAAAATATATTTTAATGTAGTATTAAAAATTATTTCTCTATTTTTTATAGGATAATTTATGTTTTCTTCTTTTGTTCTCTATAACTGTCACCACTTTTCTATGAGTGGTTCCTCTTTGAAAAAAATCTCCTTCTCAAAGTAGTTCCTTAAGAATACTTATTATGGACTTTATTAAATTATATATCAAATAAATTCCCTGAAAAATTGATGTTGGAGATTTTAAAATACTCTACTTCTTATGTTAGATAGGGTAGGTTTATCTTCACTTTCGCCATGGTCACTTCATCTCACCATTATTGGGCATGGTTGGTTGTCATGGAAACTAGGTATGGAAACTTTAATCCTTCTTGGGGTTAGTACATTATTTACATATTGTAACACCCCAATATTATAAAAAAGTAACATTGTGGTTTATATAATGTGTTACCTAAAACACTTATCTAAAACAATATGAAAAATTTATTTATTTAAATTTAATATATTCAATAGCATTCGATACACACAACCTCGAGTCGAAAATAATCCTAAAATTGTATATCGTTGTAACATTGCTGTTAAATTCATGTGTATGAATAGGAATAACAAAATAATGAAATTTATATGGTTTAAACAAGCATAAAAATCAATTTTTATCTAGAAATTATAAATAATATAATAATAATTTTTAAAAAAAATAAATTTTATAAATATGTTTATTTTTATAAAACGTGGGTTCATCAAATTTTCTGCACATAAATTAAAATTTATTTTCACAAATTTTATAAAATGTTTTTAAAATATTAACAGGATTTATTAAATACTCAAGTAAAAATTATTTTTGAATTAACTTTTAGTGTTTTTTAGAAAAAACAAAATTTGTGATGAATAGTAAAAAATACCAGGTTTTTATTAAAAACTACATTTTGTTTAAAGAATCAAAAAATTTAATTTCAATTAAAATTAGATTTAAAAGATAAACTAGTGAAATTATATTATAATTAATATAACTTAACTCATTGGAATCAAGTTAATATTTAATTTTAGTATTAACACATTCTATTCTTATGAAAACCTTTCTTTGGAAAATCAGTTTTTCATCACATTTATGGGCTTAATTTTAAATTACACATTGTCACTTATGTGAATTTAATTTCAAAATATGGATTCCATATTTTTAATAGAAATAGTTTATATTATATAATAAGGAAACTTTAATTTTTGGAAAATATGAATACATAAAATAATGAAAATTAATTACCACGGTTATGGGTAAAATGGGTTTTCATGGGGTTAAACTAAAAAGATATGGTCTAAAATTAAATATAAACTTGTCCAGTTTATATTTAAAGGAAATATTTTGAATGTAATCATCCATGGTTTGAGAATTATTTATTTTGACAACTTTTTCATGGTAAAAACGTGGGTATCACTCTTTCTTTTCAATAAAATGATGTGTGTCATCTCCCCTAGTTATATAAGGCCACACCCTATCTTTTCATCCTCACACTCCCTAATACTTTAGGTTCATAAAATAACTGTAAACCATTCTTCCTTTCAACCCTAAACAGTCCATACATTCCATTTATTATCATAAATCCATTCTATGAAGGATTTAGCTTTGAACCTAAAGTGGATGTCTGAAAAATAGGTAAATATTTTAACCATGAGTTTTCGTTATACTTATTCTTTTTAATCCTTAAAATATTCTCCAAATATTATGAAATATTAACTAATGTATTTCCCATATACCTAGATTTTATTATTGTAACTTAATAATTTATATTCATCTCCTCTTTCCTCAAATGGGGAATGAAATCATTGGTCATGTGTAAGGCGGACTACCGACTCATGAACTGATGTAATTCATTATCAATCACCACATATCACATATGAATATAATAATTATATTAAATATATTAAAATAAAATTTATGAAATTAATATAAAAATGAAATTATCATATCACATATATCTTAATACCTTTTAAGCTATTGGAAAAAATATCAATGTTCCTTGTGGGTACATGTGGACTACCGCCACCATGTAGAGACGTGAAATGTTTTTCATTTTCATTTTAAATTTAGTGTAATGAAGATATATTTCATAAATATATTTTATATATTTTATATCATAATTATTATATAAACTTAAATATTATTTACCATTATTTTTTCTATCTATTGGAATAATAAAAACAATGTTTAGACATACGTATTACGAATCATCTCTATTAACAGTATAACTCAATTTTACCATCTATAACTTTTATTTACTATGATAAATAATTATTAAAATATTATATATGATATTTTTTCATTTTTAACATTATATATATTATTTAACTATGAACAATGAAAAATTTCTAAAATTACAGAACCAAATTCGACATGAAAAGCACATCAATTATCACCTGAAACAGTGATTTTAACAAGGAATTGTTAATAAACTTGTCATAAAATAGAATAACTAAATAATATAAGTTATATATATATATATGTAATTATGGTTATAAAATTTATTTATAATATATCTATATTTATTAAATAGGATGTTCGAACACCAATGATGTAAATTGGACCTAAGGTTAGGTATTTTCTCTCAATTCCCTTTAATTGAGGCATATTGTGATATTATACACCTAATTTATTTAAATGTTGTATATAATTCCCATTTTAAATGAAATATCAGGAATAATTAATAATTCAAGGTAATTTATGTTTTATTTTTATTTTTTTATCCAAGGGAATTTGAGTTGAAAGTTAAGAAGTGGAAAATAATTTCATAACTTAATTTATTTTCATAAAGATATATTTCTCATTCACTATATTTTATTTTATAAAATTTAGTTTTTAAGGAATTTTGATTATATTATTTTTTATTTACAATCTTTTGTGGATTTACATTTGACACACATAATGTATTCATTAAATAATTTTCACTTCAATGGTAAGACCATTGAAACGGTCTCTCTTCTTACATTTACTTCCATGAGATGCATTCCATATTAACCACATAGTTCTTTTGTGTGGTGTATATACTAACAATATGATATGTTATATCTTGAATCGCCTTATCTTCATGGCATTTAAAGTTACTTTTGATGTTATTTGTTTCATGAGTCATATGATTAATAAGTTCCCATGTGGGAAAATGCTTATGCTATAATCTCATTGTTTATTGAGATTATTCTTGATTATGTTTTATATGATAAAATATTGTAATATATATTAATAATATTTTTAATTTTCTACTTCAATGATTTTTTATGGAGAATAAATATTTTACTCCTATTTTCCTCCCATTGAGAATAAAATATACCAAAAGAATGTTTTTAAATAAAACTAACTTCATTTATCTCTTTGATTGAAAACCCATTTTCCTCCATCTTAATTATTTAAAATATGTTTTCAAGAATGTTTTAATATTATAAAAATTTCTTAGTGAAGAATTTTTAATCAATTTTTTTAATTTTATATAATGGTTAGAAAGGAATTTTATTTTCATTTTTAGAATGAGTCACTTTTTAACCTTTTTAGAATAGTGTGAAAGGAATTTGGTTCTAAATTGAATGTTTTGTACATAATTATCCTCTATCATGACCACTCATTTATTTTAAGATCCATTTATATGTTTATAAGGATATTTTTAAAGAAATTATTTTCTTAATAATATGGAAAAAATTAAAGTGATTTTGAAAATTAAATGGATATTTTCCTCAAGAATGTATTTAATGTAATTTTAATGATGTTTCTAATAATCAATGAAGTAAACCCATATTTCACTTATGATACATTATAAATATGTTGTAATGATACCTTCCTTATTATTTCTCTTGAGGGATTATGATTAGTCTGTCAGGGGATGAACTATTTGTATACCACTCTTTATATTACTCTGAAAGTTTTATGACAATATTAATTGATTAAGGAAAGTATTAACATTTCATTTGAATTTTTTAAATAAAAATGTTTATATTGGTTATAAATCACCATCTTCATATTTGGAATTAATTGGACTAATTAATTTATGGGTGGGGCCTGTTATGGCCTCTCGATATATCAGAAGGTATCATGACACAAACTAGATGTTATATTTGGTTGATGCCTTACACATTTATATATTATATTTTGTAAGTAGGCCTTAATTGT
This sequence comes from Viscum album, assembly GCA_963277665.1. NCBI lineage: Eukaryota > Viridiplantae > Streptophyta > Magnoliopsida > Santalales > Viscaceae > Viscum > Viscum album. The sequence goes on along the minus strand of OY728134.1, from coordinate 126,206,058 downwards.
ATGGTTATGATGTATGGTGTTCTGCTTTCCCTTATGTTTATACTAGTTATTTCTAGATATATGATTATTTTATTAGTTATGATATCTAGAGATAAATTACATGTTTATATGATTATTTATATGACATTATTTAGTCATCATTTATTAAAACTATATTATTCTCCATCATAATGTTATTGTATAAATGGAATATATTTCAATTATTTACCTTTCCATATTGATAATTCCTTTTATATTCATGATATATTATAGTTTATGTGTACCCTTAATGATAAATAGAGATCACCCCTTTCTTATATTTACTTTCATAGTGATGCTATGAAATATGTCATGATTGATTTTTAGGGATATTCTAAAGGGAATAATGGTTCCCTCAAAGAAAATTCTATGATTTATTTTATGTTTTCAAATGTAATGTGAGTTTCAATTATGTATATAGTTTCCCAATATAAATAAATTATTTCACAATTTTGGATTTGATGACATGTATCTAGAACTAATGTAATAAAGTAACCACTGGATCTTGCATAATAAATTCATGGTAGTTATAAATAAATTAGGATATTCTCTTCATCTAGTCACTATAATAACACATTCGGTCAGTAAAACACATAGAAAAAATTTGCATACCTTCATAAGGTAACTATATTTCTTCATGTGGTAAATTCATTGGTTCATATGGTAGCTTCTTTCCTTTATGTGGTTGGTTCATCACATTGCATGGTAAGTCCATTTTTTCATGATGTAGGTTCATTACACATGTGGTTAACTGGACACCAATATATAGTTATTATAATATTTAGATATAATTGGTTCAGAATAGTAATATTTTTCTAGCATTTAGTATTACATGGACACTTAACCTTCATGGTTAGTAGACTTTATTCATATGTTAGGAGTGAATAGAATGTCCCATTCATATTTATTTTTTAAAATATAGATAAATAAAAATTTAAAATAAAAAGAAAAATAAAATTAATTAATGAAATTAGAATCATTATTTTTTACCAATAAAATAATTAATTTCTGGTTTAATCCAACCAAAATGAAACACATCGCTTCATCGAGAAGGTAGTTTTTATTTATGTATGTGAAACACATTCATTTTCCATTGGATAGAAAATTGATAAAAAATGGTTTCACCATTAACAAGAAGTAATTCATTTTGTTAAATATAATAAAATAATTATATTAACATAGTTATGAAATATTTTTAGATAGTGGAAGTACAAAAAACGTGTCATAGATCAGTAATGACAATTTCCTCTTATGTGAGTATCTTCATTTTTCTTACAACTTAATCCTTCTTACGATAGAGTTTTGGAGAGAATAATGATTTAAATACAAGGGGAGGAATTTTAGGAATATATTTGGATATGTCTTAGATAAACTAGAGGGCTAAATTTTCTTGATCAATTGAGAATAGGATGTTTCTTTTTATAAGTAAAGGGAATGGAATTCTTATAAATATTCAGAGTTTCAAAATAACATAAAGTCACATTCAAGGGAACGTAGCATCAAATATTGAATTTTTAAAACATTGTGCAATGGATGATATAAATTCACTCAATCAATCATATTTTTAAATTATTTAGTGATAATTAAAGCCCAATATTTTAGTTTAACCCCTTTTTATCACTTATAACTCTAACGGTGGTGAACTATTTTTACCATGGTTAGAATTTATTGTTGAAAAAACATAATATGAAATTATTAATTAATTTTTAGTATGACAATTCATAACAATTAAACCATTTTTTAATATTAAAATACTTGTGGTAGCATAAGTTAACTAAAATATTTATGCACAAGATTTTTTAAACCATTTTTGTAAAACAAAATTTTTTTACGCATAAAAATGAAATTATTATCATTCCATGCCTAGTAAAAAATTAATGACCTTTAATTTTTTATTGTATTTATTATCTAAAAATTTCAATAAAATCATTCATAAATGGTGACAAATTTTATATATTAATTTAAAAAAACAAGATACATATAAATATAGTTTTCTAAATAATATAATGTTTTTACTTTAGAATGGTCTTATCTTCATTTATAAACATTTTATTATAAATGTATGAGAAACAAAAATTTTTTATATATGTGTAAAAAAAATTCATAAAATTTTTACACAAAATAAAATTAAATTAACTTTTAAATAAAATATATAATAAAAACATTATTTGTAAACAAAACATCTATGTTTATCGATGAATTACTAGAATATAAATCCTTATCATTTATCAAACATTTCATGAATGTTATTACTTTGTTTTATTCCTATAATTTTATAAATTTTAATTAACCATCTATTAGTTTCTTTAATTTTATATGTTTAATAATTTATCATTATCTTAAGTTCGTTGTTGTGTGCATCAAAAGTTGTCGAACACATCATATTTAATAAATATATATTTTTTATAAAATCATGGGGTGTCAAAATTAAATTTAAGAATGTAATTTTAAACATGGAATGAAGAGTTAATATCATATCAAATACTAAGTGGTAGAGTATTTAGAACTTATAGTAATGGATTTCAAAAAAACCTTCTAACTAAAAGAAAATAAATTAAGTTAGAAAAATCCCTTATGGTTTTAGTAACCACTGAATCAAAAAGAAATGATGAATATAACTTAAAATGGATTTTTTGTTTTAAAAATTTATTTATATAAAAATATAATATAATAAATCTTTATGGTAGTATTTATTCTATAAAAACTAAAATGATTTGTGAAAATGGCGTATTCCCTAAAGAAAGGAAATTGAGGCGGGAAAACTCTTACATTTAATCTCAACTTACAAAATGTCAATTTAACCAAATTTATAATGAAAAAATGATATTAATAATTTATTTCACAACATTAATAATTTATTTTACCTTTTATAATCATTAATTACATTCATTATTTCTACATTTCTTAGTTATTTATCTTTTAATTTTATTGTTCAAAGAGAGAGATTTTGATTTTTTCCTGAATTTATTTTTTAATTTCAATGTCAATCCCTATAATGTTAAAAAATGTTCATAATTTATATATTATTAAAGGTAATATTATATAATTTCCCGAATTATTTATAAAGTTATTGTTTCATTCCACATTATTTTTAGTTAGGATTCATGAAGATGAAATATATAACGAGTTTATTTCTATAATATTTAACGTACAAACGGTTGGGTCTTAATAAAGTGTCGAATATTAATATTAAAATTAAATGGAAAAACATTATTTATATGTTAATTTAAAATTATACCAGTAATCAAGTTTCCATAAACTTACATGATAAAATTTTATAGCATCATTCATGTGTGTGGTTTAACTGACCCAAACAAGAACATGTTATAACCAATGGATGTGTATGAAAGTAAATTTATTATAATATAATAGTTTTACAATGATTATGATATTATATTTATTTTATAAAATACATAAATAATAATTTAGAACAGTTTTGAAAATAAGGAAACTTAATAAGAAAATAGTTAAAATGAAAACATTGTTTTTCTCCTACGTATGCATGTTTTATAATGTAAAAGTTACAAATTTATTATTTATAATATTTTAAATATAATGCTTAATTTATATTTCTAGAATATTAATCATCTATTAAATATTTTATTTATTCGTTAAATTTTATTATTATCATCCACGAAAGTAAGACATGAAAACAAAAATATGTTGTATATAGAGGTGGTAGTCTATACGTAACGGAAGAAACATCTGCATATTTCTTTAAAATGGATGAAATAATGGTATAAAATGATTATTAAATTAATATAAAAATATTCTAATTTTCTAATAATAATTATTTCATTATATTTTTGTGGGTAATATAGGTTTAGAGGACAAAGAAATAGAAGAAAATGTTATGCAAATGGAAGAATTCAGACACTTTATTTTTAAATGCGGGTTCCAAATGTGTAAGAGGGATATAGTGGAGTAAAACAAGATATAGGTTCAATATAATTTCAAAGGAATGGTTTGGATTGAATTGGATGGAAATGAGCTCCTTTTATTAGTGAAATAGGGACTTTTCCATTGAAACTAAAGTTATGTGAGGTGTAAAGATGAAATCACATGTGAGTTAGGTGAGTTTGTTGATGGAAGATTGCAGAGACATGTGATTGGGAATTTTTATCCTAAAATGTTCTTTTATAAGTTCTAGGTTTTATTTTTATTTTAAAAAAATTTATCCGTATTAAATGACCACTTTTCACCCATATTAACCTTAATTAAATGATAACCCTGGAAACTATTATTTTATTATAAATTTAAGAAGGACCATCCTAAAGAATTTATATTTTAAAATTCTAAATATGGGCACCATTAAATCTAATTTAGTTAAAAAATTTAATAAAACTATATTTTGAAATAAAACAAAATATGATGAAAAAAAATTAAAAAATACATTTTTATACATTTTGTGTTTTTATTCTTATTTTCTATCATTAATAAATAAAATTAATTTTAATATATTATTTAAATATTCAAAACTTATATTATAATCATAGTCTAAAATTGATAAATTTAATTTATTTAGATAAAAATTAAACAATTTTTATAAATATAATTATTTTAAAATATAACATTTTTACTATAGTAAATAAGATTTAGTTTGAAAAATTATTTTTAGGTTATAAATGAAAATAAAATTCTTAAAAAAATCAAATTTTTTGAATAAAATATAAAAAACCATGTTGTTAAAATTAATTTTGATAGTTCAAAAAATATAGTATTATTGTAAACATCCATTATGGTAAAAAATGTTTTTAGATAACATGTATTTTTTAATGAATAAAACAGTTTTATTCACATTTCATGCTGAGTGATAATATTTAACATCACATTAATTTAAATTATTAGTATATTTCATGTTTTTCAATATTGGTCAATTGGTTTAAAATTACAAAATATATAGAAAATTTATCATTCTTAGAGAAAAAAGTTTTTACCATTAAATTATTTTATTCCTAATTAATTGTGATAGATTCATTATTCAATATGAAGTAAATTTTATCAATACATAAATTTTAAATATAAACTTCTTAAACTTTAAAAATAATTTTATGGAAATTAAAAATGTATAAAATACATGTAATATTGAGTGTATATAATTTTATTAGTAATTACTGGATTATATCATTCTAATATTTACCTACACATACCCTCAAAACATTCACATAGGATCTACCTGTACGATAGGTAGTATTGGCTCTCATGGGTGGTGCTTCTACATTCATAGATCTTATAGTGAGTTCTATGAGCTTAACCTTCTCCTGTAAATGATATTCCTCAAATTCAGACATGTTGGAGTTTGGATTTGACTTCACCTAAAGATAACCCTAGTAATGTTACCTCCATCCATGTTATGAAAAATTATCTTCATTTGAAAATTTTCTACTAATAAATTTCATTCCTTACCTTGTTATTTATAGATTTCATAATAGAGTTACGTGTTTTTTACCCACTAATTAAATATTTATGTTTCAATTTTTATATAATCCCAATTGATATATAAGTCGAATGGCCATATATAATAGTTATATTTTATTCTTATAAATATCCTAAATTCATTCATAATTTTTCATAAACTTTTAAAAGGTCATATATATTTTTATTTCTTGTCATTACATAAATAGTTTAAATCATGGAAATGATATTCATATAAAACCATGAGGATAATGATTTTATATTCATGGTTTTTTATTTACTTGAAAATTTATTCCACTTGTAATTATATTATTCATAACCCATATTGCATTTTCATAATGTATTAATTTTTTTTCTTATATTTAAGAATTTTATTAAATTTTTCACAATTTGTTTTAGTTTGATGTTATGTGTGATAAAATATATTCAAAATACTTTTTATTTAAAGAAAAATTAATAATAATAAATTGGGGTGTTACAAATGTAATAACTACTTGTTTAGAAATACTACTTGTTTATAGGTACCTTACTAAGATATTGATTATGCTTACTTGTTACCTACAAAATTTATATTATTTTATTGAACACATGGCTTCATTAAATACTAGATAAGGTTAAGTGGTGGATTGTACATACTACAATGTAAACACACCCTATATGTGTTCTATTATGGATGAATGTATTCCTTGTTTTAATGAAACAGGTAAATCCAAAGAAACAATGTATACATGATGAGAATATTAGATCATGATTTCACACCTTATTAGTTATGTAGAGATTGGTTGTACTCTTTTTGGTGTTTCTGGTGGATGTAAGGATGGGAAAACAGAGGCAGTTTTTAGTTGATTACATATAAGATTCCACCATGGAACTTATCATTTTGATATACTTAGGGGTATTTGTGGGCAGAAATTTTTTATATTCTTGATTTTTAGCAGGTTTCACCTTATTTATAAATTTTTTGAATTTTTTGGACAATGATTAATATGTATGCATGTTCCTATATTTTTAGAATCTTGTATTTACCATGTATACTTATAGAACGTTCTTACACAAGTTGTGGTTTTATTATGGTTTCCTAGGTCCAATTAGCCCAATGATTATGCAATATTATTGACTACAATCTTTAGTTATTTATTATTATATGGATTAAATTTTATTGAGGGTAATGTAATGACATGAGATTTCGAAACCTTTAACATTTATACTAAGTTCAATATTGTGTGACATAAGTTATTCCCAATTTAGAAAAACTACATCATTTTAAGAATAAATTATTAATAATGATATAATAAACACTAAAATGGTAAATCATTAATAGTTATCTCCTTTAGAAACCACATAATTAATATGAGTTAACATTGAAAAGTATATTTCTAATAAAAATATTTTTCTTGATATTATATATATTATTTTTAAAATATATATTAATATATTTTATAATTTATATTCAATAAAGTAGAATTAATTTTTTAATTTTCTCAGAACAAAATTACCAAATTATAAATTTTTGAGATAATCAATTTGTAGATAAATAGTGAAAAATATTGATTTTATTAATTTTATAACTTTTGAGAAATTATTTTATTATAAAATAAATTAAAAATTTTAAAACCCCATTTCTATAAAATTTTATATTAGAAATTATAATCAAGCATTATAAAATAATTTGTTGAAATTATCAACTCATTCTCAAAATTTTCCAAATTCATGTTGCATTTTAATGAAAACTATTTTAAGACTCTTTTTTTAAATTATTTATAACACGATAAAATAAAGACTGTGATTTCATTTATTATTTAATAAATATTAATTGAAAATTAATAATTGTTTTTAATTCATTATAATTAGTGGAATTGATAAATATATCCTAATAATAAATATTTTTTCAAAAAAGTAATCTTTTTCTAAATTATAATTTTGTACACCTTTCATTCCCTAACATTATGATTAATTTTCCTATATATAGAAAATTAATTTGATAAAATGAATCCTCTATTTTTTATTCTAATTATAATATTATTAAATATAACTATTTTAATTTTTGGGTATAAACTTTTCATTTTTTTGATTATTTCTAATTACTAGGATGTTGGTTAAATAGTTATTTTAAATTTTATATTTTAATAATATCAATGAATTTATATTAAGTAATAAAATTTAAATAATTAATATAGTATGATTTATAAATAAATAAATATATATATTAATAAAATTTAATTTTTAATCAATACTAAATAATATTAAATAACTATACTAGTCCTCAAGTCATTTTTCTACTAGAAAAGTTTTTTTTTTAAAATTTTACCTTTTACCTTAAATTTTAATTTTATAATATTTAGAAATTGAATTAGATTAAATATATACCAAATATTTATTCATCATGTTGAAATTTGGAAATAATGTGTTTCTTATATTTTTAGTAATAAAATAATTGACATGATAAATATTTAATTAACAGTCATAAATGTTAAAATGACTAATCTAAGGTAGCATAAATATTCCTAAATAAACATGCCCATTGGACCATATAGAAGTAATTTTTTAGGTTATAAATTCTTAACTACCTGAATTACTAACCTGCCCTCACATACATCGCCTTACATTCATGCCTTTATGTTCTTCCCCTTACTTACTATTCCCATCAAATGCCTTAAAACACATTTCTATAGTAGCTCATGATATCACACTTCAAGTAAAGTGATAAAAGGAATAATTCCTCGCTATAATCTATATATCACATCATAGGAATCATATAACTCCAGCAGTCTCACTATCTGCATCTACTCATATATGGGTTTATTACCATATACACATAAGGCCTACATCGTATATATAAGATCCACATTATCATTATTTTCCATTCTACTCTAACTAGAGTTAAAATAGTTAAGTCTCAGTTAAATGAAATATCTATTACAAGTTATATAGGAGAATTATTTATAAATTTTAATTGGAATTTTATTTAACTAGATCCATATGATAATAAAGATAAAAAATATTGTAATAAAAATAAAACCACGTTGAGATTCATTTATGTAATAAAGCATGAAAAATTTATATGGGAAAACACCATATAAATTGATTTTGGAACATTAAATAATTGACCTTTATCTCATATTCAATTAAAAAATCACAGGTAGGCATGAAAATGAGATGTGAATCATACAAGCCTGGTATGATACATGAACAAATACCCTCTTTACATTTTCATCCAAGATTGGAAATCCCATAAATAATAAATCTAATATTAAGTATCTTATGCTAGGTTAAATAGATCAACTATAAAAGAAAAAATAATTAATAGTAATCCAATCACTAAAATATACACTTTCCTCATATATTGTCTGTCTTCTACAAGTTACGAGTTCCCTACCAAGTCCTTATAATTCCATATCTCTTGTCTAACTTCCAAACAGTCAAATTAAAGAATAATCATTAATTAAACAATGTGACATATTGTATCCTAGGAATACTCATTAGTTCCAAGTTTATAGATCACTACATGACCATAGAAATTCATACTTATATTCTAAATGATGTCAAATAGGTATGAGGATTTAATTAATATATTGAGGAGACTATTCCCTCTCATAAAAGTAGAATTAATAGTATAAATAATAATAAAAAACATATGACCACCCATGTAATATCACCAAAAATAACAATAAAGAAGAATAAACATCACTTGCTATCAAAATTTGGTAGTAATAAAAATAATATTAGTCATGTGATGCATACAGCAGATACCTTGTGTGTAGATTATAAACCTCAAGGTCTCGGAAAAAAATATATTAAAACTGTAAGACCCCACAAAAGAGTGTCTATTACTTTCCTAGTCCTAATCTTCAAGGATCCATCCTAACTATCCAGATCATGCATCAGCTATATAGGACTTGTTCTTATCATATCCTAGAACAATGAATACTTCTAATGTTTCAATGGTGGCCTAAGAAGTGTGTGAGTGCGACTCAATAAACAGCTACCAATGTTGTATACAAACACATCCATTGTGAGTAAGTGTACACTAGTGAGAAAAATAATAACTAAATAACATATTAAAAACTAAATAAATAATACTATTAACCCTCTCGATCCACTATGACTCCCTGGATTGACCACACCATTCTTAGATAGTGTCAAATGTATCTAAATAAAGGTATCCCTTTAGGGGCAAATACAACCATCCCTAGTACATTAATACAACCCAAGGAAATATAACCTTCCTAGAACATAAATATCACTAGTGGAAATATACACATCTCAGTACAATAATATCACCCAAAGAAATATACCAATCTCAGAACATAAAAGTCCACCTAAAGAAAATAACCTCTCCAAAACCAGAGGAGAACTATTTTTGGGATGACACCAACCTAGGAACCATTACTTTTAGAAATTTTAAATTATTCTATTCAATTTTATAAAAAATTTATTAGTCATTCATTATTTATGGTTTCATTTCCATGAAACTAATCATGTTTTTATTTTTCACTTATTTTCATGTGTTCCAATTCATTTCCCATTATCTTCTATACCACAAAAATATTATTTTCTATTTCCTTAATAGCTTTCATCATCATTGTAGTAGGGATTCATTAACTATTAATTATTTCACATGTCTAATTCAATCCAATTGTCTTTGGTTTCATGACCTGATCTATCACAATTTGAACCAAAACCAACTAAAAGAAATCATCTTAGGTTTCCTTTTATTTAAAGGAAATTAACATCTTAAGGGAATATTATTACATTTAAAATTGATAAATTTGAACATATATTTAAATTTTAGTTTTAACACATGATAAGTTAGCATGACCATATACCACACACATGGAAATAAAACAACATTAGAGAGATAGTTTAGGGACCTCCAATCTTAAATTTGTATAAGAATAATCATTGAATATCGATCATTGATTCATGATCAAGAGAAAAGAATCAAAAAATTACCCAAAAACCTTGAAATAGGCGATTAAAAGATAAAATTGTTGTTACATCTCATGGTTTTGATAGAAATTAAGGGTTGAAGACAAAATAATGTTCATACCACAAGATTATCATCCTAATGAACAGTTTCGGATTTCATTAAGGAATGAGGGGGAAATCCATTTGAATGATAATAATGCCAAAGGGGGGGGGGGAAGAGGCATCATTTACTAGACTATAGGAGGCCCCTCTTTTTATTTTAATCAACCTATCAATTAATTAATAGATTATTTAATTAATCTATAAAAATAAAAAAAATACATGCATGGCTAATGAAGTGCCCATTTGGTTCACATCATGGTTCAATCGGCACTAAGGGATCCCCCATCTACCTAATATCTTCATAGTGTTGACCCCAACTACATGATAAAGACATGTAATCCATGGTTGTTTTCACTGTGATTCTTAATCATCAACGCATGAATTCTCATAGTTTTAATCTTTTAAGCTATATAACTAGTTCAATCTTCAAAAAACCACACCTGATCCATTCCCATCCCAAAAAAACATTTATAAAAAGACGAAATAAACTAGTTTCACTACAAATTGAAATGAATTCACACCATGAGAAATGTAAAGGTATTGTAGAGGATAATATATAAAAAATAATAGATTCTAGAGTGTATAAAGGAATATCAATACCTTTAAAGACTTATGCTAATCAAATGATTGAACCTTTGGATTTTTTATTTTTGTGATCATGTGTTATCGAAGTTTTCTCATTATTTTGGGAAATAGAGGACTGATATATGTTTAAATCTCTCATCATGGTCTTTTAGACCTTCAATGTGTTGTGGATAGTTTTTTAGGTTTTATAAATGATGGAACTTCTTCCTCAGATTGATCAAATTCCAAAAATGTTACATGTATTATGGATTTGAAGATATATTTATGCTAGCTCCCATTTCACTAGAGAAAGATATTTAGATATTAATGTAAAATAATTTTCATCAAATGGTTAATTGAGATTATAGTTTAATAGGAGAAGGTTTAGTAAGGATGTGACATTCCTTTGGTATGAGTCTAATCGAGGCATCATGCTTTGGATGAATATAGATGATAGTGAGATTCATATATTTTGGTTAAATATATGTATTTATTTTTTAATTTATTTTTTATGTGACATTTAGATTTATTCTGTGAAAAAATCATTAAATTTTTTCCTTTTTTATCTACTATGTGGGGTTTTGTGATAGAGAGACACATGTATTATATGTATCTAAAGTAGTTTCTTAATTTATCGGTTTATATTTTTCTTCATCCATGTTTTTTAGTTAAACATGATTAGAATGTTGAGTTGGGTTTTTCCCCATTCCTTTAAATTGTTTTCTGAGTTTTTTCATATTAAAGAAGTTATTTTTTTAATTTTAATATATATAAATAATTAATTTTGTTTATTATAGAGGAAACCACACTATGGAGGAACCCAGTCTACATCATAGTTTTTATCTAGGTCATGGTTTTTATTTTTCTCATGGTGTAGAGGTCATTTTTTTTGAGATATAAAATTAGAGATAAAGTTGGTCATTTTTAAGGTAAATTATATTTTTATAGAAAAACATATCATGGTTTATGTGTATTGGTCAATTTTCATGTTGTGGTTTAATGTTTTATTTTATTATAATCCTTATCCAAAATGGAGAATAAAACCATGACAAGATTTTGTTTTTTGGTTGAAAATAATGTTGTTTAAAGAACACTCATTTATGGTTTTATAATAGTTTAAATGGTAAATAAAGCATCTATATCCTGTTCTGACTGGTTGTTCCACGGTTTTGGTCAAATTCATGATTTATGCAGTGTCCTCAGCCTAATATCGACTATAACTAGTGCCCCAAGCTAGGGGAAACCTGACCTTAGGCATGCCTACATGTATGTTAGAGGCTGTTGACTAGCAGTGCGGTTCCAAAGACGAACATGTAGAGAATATACCCTCTAATTATAGTAAAGACACAAAAGATGTCACATCAGTAGATAAGATAACAAAAAGTAACACCAAAATGGACAACATATGACAACTTCCAACTATAACCAAAGGGGAACATGATACAAAAATGACTTTTATGCTCTACATCTCACACAGTTCTAAAAATAAAATGTCTATTAGAAAAAACGTACAAAAAAATCTTGAACATAAACCCACATCCCGACCCGATCTTGACCTCATATACTCCAACTAACCAGCTCATGCATGAACCATACACTAGGTCTATGTCATAAACATGTACCTGGATAAAAGTTCCATCTTCTTGGGTACCCAAGTATTATGGGGGCCCAAGTAGGTGTGAGTAAAACATGGTATTCCACCAGCAATGGTGTCTATTGAAATAACCAGTCTAAACCATGGTGTATGAAGTATTAAATGTAAAATCAATAAATAGGAAAAAAGGAGGCATATTTCACATTTAAACTAGTATTAATTAACAATTATATATTCCCAGTTACAAGGATCAATCGTTGAAACAAACTATCTAAAATCATGTCAGGATCCTAGTCCATAACATAATGGGATAACACAATTTTAGTTACCAAGGGGAATTCACTAATCATTAAATTTATCAACTTACCATAGAACCTCCTTCCAATAATAAATCCTTGTCCATATATTAAGAGAAAAAAACTTGGTCCAACATCTTAACCAAAACAATACATCAGTGAGGACTATAGCATCAGTCCATCCCAACCTCAAAAAATTATCTTAGACCCTAAGTTAGGAGAATATAGCCTCAGTATTACATCCTAACTAAAACAATTCATTGGTTTTCCTAGAATATCTGTCCAACCCAACCCAATCGATGAGCCTTAATACATTTCTCAAGAGCATAGATCCTAATACTGAAACCCTAAATTAACAATACCTATGTGAGACCTATAACATTAGTCTATTGTTAGGTCTAATAGGCTAGATACCCTGAGAGGGGGGTGAATCAGGGTATGAAATATTAAAATAACGGCTCGTTTTGATCTTGTTTTGATGTTAGAAAAAACCCTCTTCTCTCTCGTTTCCGATGCAGAGTATGAATAAAACTTAAAGCATGCACATGAAACAACAATTTTTACTCGGTTTACCCTCTCTGGGCTACGTCTAAGGAGCATACACCGGCATTGTGCTGATGTACCGATTCCACTATAAGCGCACTAATTTTTACAATTTCAAAGTGGACTCACTGTCCCGCCTAGTTTACAACCAATCACAATTTGAGAACTCACTGCTATCTCAACTAAAGTGTGCTCACTACTTCTTCAGAAGATCCAATCACAGTTTATAGACCTGTAGGTATCCTCATTTGCATGAAACAATTCATCCTTAACTGTTGATATATTCTCTATTGATGTTTGAGGTTCATCCACTAATGAATACCACTTTGCCCCGGAATACCGGGCAAATCACTTTGGAAACACCTTCACAAAGCACCCTACTTCGCGAGGCTCCCAATTTCGCAAATCTCAAACAAGCCTTTGTGAAGCTCCTACCTTTTCCCGAAGCACTCTTATAAACAACTCTCGTGAATATCAAGTCATCGTAGAGTGACTTCCCTCACGAAGCTCACTGAGACAACGCGAAGCTTGCAACATTCGCGGAGCTAGATTAGTCGCTTTGAAGCTCTTATTTCATGAAGCACACTGGCGTCATGAACTACCTTCACGAACCGAGAGCAAAATATCTTCTCTGAAAATTCTCTCTACTTCTCTTGAGGAGGTCAAGGTCTATTTATAGGCAATTACACTGACCCTCGAACCTTTGGCGTGAAGTCAATGCCACGTCATCTCAAATCCCGAAGCCTTAAAGATTCTGCCAAAATTCTCTAAATATCACAAAGCACCACAGCAATTTTCAGATCGCGGAGCTCCTCGTAAACGCAGAGCATCCCATCAATTCCTTCGTGCCTTCTCTGCGAAGCTCCACTCACAATTCCCTTTGCTTCTGCAATGCACTTCAACCCTGCCATTCGTGAAGCTTGACGTAATCACGAAGGATCATCACCATCATTTTTCTGGTCTTTGTGAAATAAAATCCATGAAGCCTACCTTCGCGAAACTAATGCCATTGCAATATGTAAATATGGAAAATAGAGACACCTTGTATATGTTCTTTTGTACCGCCTTCAAATTATCCATTCCTTTATCATGGTTCTTTGTCAATATGGATTTTCAACAACTTCTCTGGAACTTGACAATTCACCATGGAATCCTACTTTTTCAACAAAAATAATCAACCCAAAAATACTACAATGATACCTTGAGGGATTTTTGCCCAAAAATATCCCCTTTGGGTTTGTTGACAACTTTTCTCATAATGATTTTCTACATGTTGATACCTCTCTGAAGCTCTTTCAAGCCGCTACCATCATTCACCTCTTACGATTCTGATAGCATTCAAAGATTAACTTAACATGTACTCTAAGACCACATTAGCAATGCTCGGCGTGAGAAATAGGAGTATTATGAGAAGTTCATCAATGAATCACTTCATGTTAGACACCAATTGTCGATTCCAAATTGATACCAAATGCTAAATTGATACAAATTTTTGATCCACACTGAGACCAATTGATGATAGCTGGAAACCTTCTCACACCATTCCAACATCATTGTTCTGCTTTTATCATAATATTGAGCTATCATGATATCTATTCTTTGATCGATCACTTCTAGCATTGTCAAATTTAAAACGATCCCCCTATCTCATTACTCTCCCCTATCTCGCTGCTCCACCTATCAACTTCTCCCCATGTCTTTTACTAAGACATCTTCTCCCTTCCTTATCCACTGTTTCTCCCCCATGAGAAGTCACTATTTCTCCCCCTTTGTCAAAAAACACAATTGTCACCACTTTACGGTCTATAACATTGGAAAGAACACAGATTGGCGCATTAGAGAATAACATGCAATACCTTGGGGAGAGGGGGTGACACATCAACACTTTTTCAGGTTCAGGGAGTCAACTGGACTCTTAAACCCAGTTGATGCCTCTCAAAAGCTTCCTTGGGTAAGGCCTTTGTCAGAATGTCTTCAGCCAGTAGTTCTGTAGGCACATACTCCAACTTCACGATTCCTTGATTAACCTTCTCCTTGATAAAATGATACTTTATCTCAATGCGCTTTTCCCTTGAGTGATGGACGGGATTTTTGCTGAGATTTATAGAACTTGAGTTATCGCACTGGATTCTGATCGGAGACTTCACTTCAATTACCATAGCATCAAGCTGCTGCTTCATCCATAACAATTATGTGCATGCTTGAGTGGCTGCAATATACTCAGATTTCACGGTGCTTAGTGAAATGAAATCATTCTTCTTGATTATCCAAGAAATACATAATTCACGAAGATAGAATGCACCTCCAAGTGTGTATTTACTGTCATCCACCGAACTGGCCCAATCCACATCAGTATATCCCAATAACTCTATCTGAGATTTTTCATTATACATCAAGTCGAAATCCACTATGCCCTTGATATACCGAAGTATTATTTTCACTGCAATCATGTGGATTCCCTTGGGATTTCTTTGATATCATGTTTCTTGGAAATTGGTGAAGAAAATATCAGGTCTTTTCGCTGTTAGGTACAGTAAACTCCCAATAACCTACATGTTTTCTATGATATTAATTTCCTTAACATTGTCGTATTTTGACAATTTCATCTGGGTTACAATTGGAGTCTTCATATCCTTGGAATTTTCCATTAAAACTATTTTCAGAACCTCCTTGGAATATTTGTATTGAGAAATGATTGTTCCATTCCTTCCTTGTGTCACCTATAGTCCAAGGAATAATGTTATCTCTCTAATCATTGACATTTCAAACTCGCTTTTCGTGAATTTGAAGAACTGTCTGCACTGAGATTCATCTGATTTTCCAAATATTATGTCATCGACATAAACCAATAACATCATCCTTTAATTACTATTGTTGTTGAAATAGAGACTATAATCAACTCCCCCACAATGGAAACCAAGTTTCTTCAAGTACTGATCGAGTCTTGGGTACCATGCTCTTGGTGCCTGTTTCAGCCCATACAACTCCTTCTTCAGTCTGCAAACCTTATTCTCATCCTCGTGAATGAGAAAACCATCTGGCTACTCAATATAAATCTCTTCCTCTAGAGCCCCTTTAAAAAAATTAATATTTGACATCCATTGGAAAAACATTGAACTTCTGTTTCACTTCAATGGCTAGAAATTATCAGATTGTCTTTAGTCTCGCAAATGGTGATAATGTCTCATTAACATCTATTCCCTCTATCTGGGAGTACCCCTTGCACACTAGTCGTGCTTTGTTCCAAATCACTATTCCATCTTCATTCATCTTGTTGTGATAGACCCATTTAGTCCCAATGACATTCATAACTACTGCCTCGAAACAATCTCCCACGGTTGATTCTTCTCAATATGATCTAGCTCTTCATTCATTGCCTGAATCCCATTTTCATCTTCAGCTTCATTAGTGAAGCATTTCGGCTCAAACTGTGATAGTAAAGATTTCTGCAACATTGATTTAATTCGTCTTGTATAAACTAGAGATGACTGATCACTGACGATATTCTGACTATCAATTTCCAATCGACTCCTTGGATTTTTTGCAGATACAGATTTTACTTCCTCATGCTCATCATCAGTATCTTCTTCTAAATCAAAATCATCCACTTCTCCTCCCCCTATGTTGCTTTCTTCATCATCACTCTCATCAAAAAATTGTTCGCTGTGCTATTTAATGATCTCCTCATTCTCTACAACAATGACACAATTTCTCTCAACTACTTTTCATAGCCTTTTGTTAAAGAATTTATATGCCTTACTTTTTCCTGAGTAGCCAAGGAATTTACCATCATCTCCCCATGACTCATATTTCATATGCTTTTCATTGTTGAGGATAAATCACTTACTTCCAAATATTTGAAAGTATTTCACCGATGGATTCTTTCCATACCACATCTCAGATGGAGACTTTCCTTCCTTCAGACACAACCAAGCCCTATTAGAAATTTAGACTGATGTCAAAACTACTTCCTTTAAAAATTTCAATGGGAGGCCTTTTTCACTGAGCATCTTTCTGGCCATGTTGTTGAAGATTTTATTTCTCCTTTCAACCACTCCATTATGTTGTGGACTTATCACTGAGGAAACTTGATTCCTTATCCTATGTTTCTCTAGATATTCATCAACCTGACTGTTTGTCAAATCCGTACCATTATCAGTACGAAACGTCATAATTTTATGTCCAAGCATCCTTTCTCACTCCCTATGGTACTGTTTTATGTAGCTGAACACATATGACTTATGGGCAATAATAAATACCCATGTCATTCTGCTATAGTGATAAATGAAAATAACACAGTACCTTTTTCCGTCAATTGCTCTTGGTGTGATAGGACCACAAGCATCAGCATGCACCAATTCGAGCACTCTTGTTGACTTCTTTTCCTTCTCTTTATATATATTTATGATGATCTTCCCTTGTTGGCATGCATCGCTCTTGTGAGTATGATCACGTATTAGCTTAGGGAGGTATCTTGCTGCATAACACTTTACCATATCTTCCAGGGATAGCTGACATAGATGACCTAGTTGTTTATGCCACAACTTTGTTTCTTCATCTCTATACAGAAAGTACATATATTCTTCTCCACTTACTAGGTAGAGATTTCCCTTTTTTCCTTTTTCCCTTTAGAACTATTGCCCCATCTCTTCTTTTAAAGACACACATCTTCTTAGTAAACCTTATAGAATGTCATGGGTCACATAGTTGAATGACGCTTTTAAAATTGTGACTAAGGCCTTTAACTACTAAAGCATCAGAACATCTCATCTATTTGCCCCCAAACATGGCCTTTCCTGAGCCAATAATCTTCAGGACTTCATCGTTTCCAAACTTAACAACTCTTTCTTTGTCATATGTTTCTCCTGTAACAAGATTCCTATTACTTTTCATGTGAGATGTGCAACCACTATCGAGGATCCACACTCCAAAGTGATCTGATACTTTAAGGGAAATTTCTACCACCACGGAATTCTCATCCTTCTTCTTCTTGGTCCATATTTTGGCCTTCACGCTCGGCATGGATTGAGACGTCTGATCGTTCTCAGAGTATGATGGACCAGCTTCATCTTGCAAGGCTGTAAATCTATTTTGCATTTTCAACTCACCAATTGGTTCATTGATCTACTGCTTGGGAACATTTTGATTCTCCTTTGGCACAGTACTATGTATGGTGAAAGTATAATACCTAGCCACGTGCCGAAATCCTCCGCACCAAAACAGTTTCCTTCGAAATATGTTCTGGAGAACCATTATCTGTTTGGATGCCAACTTTTTTCTTGTGTCATACGATATCTCTTAGCTATGGAACACACATACTATGAATGTCCAATACTTCTACAACAATAACACCTGATATGAGGTCCATTCCTTTGTGTGAATTCTACACTACGAGTTTCCCCTTAGGATCTCTGAATATTCTGATTCTACCTTGTTCCCAAATTAACCTTCAATCACAGAGTGGGTGCTTGCGGTGTGACCTCAATTTTCATAGATTTTTGTTTTCGGTTAAGCCCCCCATCAATCATAGCATCTGAATATAGTTGATGCTTTTTTTCTGCTGAACCACTATTCTCCTCTTTCAGATTCTTTGTTTTTTGAGTTATCTTCATTCCTGATGAGCTATCCGGAGTCAAGAGTTTTTCATGATCTTTAACCTTTTTCCGCAACCCGACAACTTCTCATTCAAGTTCTTCAATACGCTTTATTTGATCTTTCCTTGTGTTATTCAAGCTATCAATATCCCTTTTCTATTCTTCAATTTTTATTTTATACTCACTAATAGATTTTGAGTCCTCTAGTGTTGATGACTTGAGTTTCTCAATTTCTTCCATCAACTCAGACTTATCTTCTTCTTACTGTTGCATATGGAGTATGGAGTCATGAACAACTTTGTTGGCTTTCTTTGTTTTGGCTCTCAAAACAACTATCTCCTCAAGAGCATCCTCTAACTCAGCTTGCATATCAACTCTTCCCTCAACTACTTCTTATTTATCAGCTTCAGTTTCATTTTTATTCTGAGAAATACTGACAACTCCCACCACAACATTTTCTCCATGATCTTTTCAGTTATCTATCTCTTCAACCTCCCTAACCTCAGACTCATCTGAACTGTCATATTCTTTTGAAAGAAGGTTCTAATTCTTAAAGAAGTTTCTCTTGAACTATTTCTTTCCTTTCCCATAGGCTAGAAACTTCTTCTTGGGATTTTTTATTTCATCGACATCATCATCCTCTTGTAACATTTTGGGGAACCATGCCACAAGATTCCCAACCTTTCAACATCGAAAACAAGCAAGTGGAAGCTTCCCTTTAAAATTTATTTTTCCTCTTTGAAGGTTTGAGGAGAGGAATGACATCACCTCATCTGTCTCTTCTTATTCCATAGAATCTTCAATGGTGGGCTTCTTCATGGCCTTGAATGACACCTCTTTGGATTTTCCCTTTTCCACAGCATCATTATCATCATTTCTCATTTTATATGCAACAAGGGTGTATTGTAGGTTGTCCAATGTCAACTCTTTGGTGTCTTTATCTTCCAAAACCGAAACATTCGGATTGAACCAAGGTGAAAGATTCCTCAATATGTGGTTCACAATATTTATGTCTTCTATAACTTCTCCAAGACCTCGCATGTCTTCCACTACAACATTTACCCTCTCAAAGAATGTATCAACAGACTCATTCGGGTTCATTATTAGATCTTCATACTTGTTCCACAACACTTGCATCTTTTCTTCTATGACCATTGTATCTCCTTCATATATATTTAACAGCTTTTCCCACATACCATGTGATGTTTTGGATTACATCACCTTTGTATATATAGGATTAGATAGGTCCCCTCCTAAAGCATTGATTCCCCTGGCGTCATCATCCAATTCTCTTCGCTCGGCTTATAATAATGCACCACTATTAATATCAGTTGTTATACCATGAATTTCTATTGTAAACACATCCATTACCAAAGAACGGAAGTAGTGTTGCATTCAATTCTTCCATAGATGAAAACTGTTACTGTTGAAGATCAAAATCTCTTTATGATTAGTGACCTCCATTTGAGAGGGAAACACTGAAATCAACCTTTCCCTATAATACCAACTATTAGGTCCACTTGGCTAGATACCCAGGGAGGGGGGGTGAATCAGGGTATGAAAGATTAAAACAACTGCCCCATTTGATCTTCTTTTTCTGTTAGACTAAACCCTCTTCTCTCTCCTTCCCGGTGTAGAGTATGAATAAAACATAAAGCATGCACAGAACACAAAAATTTTTACTTGGTTCACCCTCACTGGCCTACGTCCAAGGAGAATACACCAGCAGTGTGCCGATGTACCAATTCCACAATAAGTGCACTACTGTTTACAAGTTAGAAGTGGACTCACTGTCCCTTCTAGTTTACAACCACTCACAATTTGAGAACCCACTGCTCTCTCAACAGAATTGAGCTCACTGCTTCTTCAGAAGATCCACTCATAGTTTATAGACCTGTAGGTCTCTTCATTTGCATGAAAGTATGCATTCTAAACTGTTGATAGATTCTCTATTGAAGTTCAAGGTTCATCCACTGATGAATACCCCTTTTCCCCGGAACACC
This sequence comes from Viscum album, assembly GCA_963277665.1. Classification (NCBI taxonomy): domain Eukaryota; kingdom Viridiplantae; phylum Streptophyta; class Magnoliopsida; order Santalales; family Viscaceae; genus Viscum; species Viscum album. Next base: position 126,185,000 of record OY728134.1, on the reverse strand, counting down.
AGGAAACTCACTTTGTAAACACCTTAAAAAATCACCCTACTTCGCGAGGCTCGAAATTTTGGGAAGCTCAAACAAGCCTTCATGAATATCTTACCTTTTTTCGATTCACTCTCACAAAGCTCAAGTCGTCACAGAGTTACTTCCCTCATGAAACTCACTGATCTAATGTAGAGCTTTCAACTTTCATAGAGCTAGATTAGTTACCGCGAAGCTCTTCTTTCGTGAAGCACACTACCTTCACGAACTACCTTCGTAAACCAAGAGAAAAATATTTTCGTTAAAAATTCTCTCTACATATCTCGAGGGGGTCGAGGTCTATTTATAGGCAATTCCACCAACCCTTGAACCTTCCACATGAAGTCAATGCCATGCCATATCAAATTGAGAAGCTCCAAAGTTTCTACCGAAATTCTCTCAATATCACGAAGCACCGCAGAAATTTTCGGATCACAGAGCTCGTCATAACCGCAGAGCATCCCATCAATTCCTTTACGCCTTCGCTGTGAAGCTCCAATCGCAATGTACTTCGTCTCTGAAATGCACTTCAACTCTGCCGTTCGCGAAGCTTGACGTAATCACGAAGAATCACCGCCATCATTTTCCTGGTGTTTGCGAAATACAATCCATAAATCCTATCGTCACGATACTCATTCCTTTGACATATTTAAATAAGATGATTTGTTCCTTTGTCATGGTTCTTTGTCAACATGGATTGTCAACAACATATCTGGAACACGACAATTAACCATGGAAACCTGCTTTTTCAATAAACACAATCAACCAAAAAATACTGCAATGAAACCTTGAGGGGTTTTTGCCCAACATCCATCCTAACTTGTATGAGTAGATCCTAGTTCTAGAACCCTACTCATACAACTTACCACAAGGACATGACTCTCTGATCATTTATCTCATTAACCCAAATATCATTTCAATTACTAAGGTCCCAATAGTCTCTTAAAACCAAATATTATCATAAAACAAAAATCAAAATACTCATTTAAAAACATCTTGAATATTCTTTTTAAACATGATTCTTCCTTTTCAAAATGTAAAACATGCCCCAAGTCTTTTGTTTCCTTTTCTATTAATTCAGAAAAATTAATCATTCAAAACCCATTAACCATTATAATTACCATATCCCAAAATTTTACAGACTCACTACATGATTTTCAAGAGTTTGACATACCCTAAAAAGCCCATGATCTGGCCTTAAATCATCAACGGACCTAACAGGGTCCATGAAGTATCTTATACCTCAATATATGGCCCATTTTACTCTCATTATTGAAATACATTAACAATTCATAGGACAGTGACTTAGCACAACTGCATATACATATAAAACACCAAGACTATGAGTAAAATCATTAATACCACCTACCTCATGCTCGTCAAAAACCTTTAATCAAATATTGTGCCCTAATTCGAACTAAACAACCTTCAAAGACACAACATAGAATATACCTTAAAATTTAGGTTTTATGGATTCAAAATGAGAAGAACAATTCTATAAGACCTATTCTAAAAAATAGAAGCAAGGGATAATTAGACAAACAAAGAGCTTCTATCTACACCTAATATTGCTTGAAATAGCATAGAATTGAGGAAGAATCGTCTCTTGCACGTTTAGGAGGGCTTGGTTAAACACCCAAGATGATGGTGGTGGAATAGGGGAGAAATTAATGTTTAAACCCCATAAATTATGAGGGGGGAATGGTAACCCCCCATAATAGCCTATATGGTTTGGCTACACAGTTGGTCAAATAGTGGGAAAAATATGCAACATTCTCTATCCAATAGGATCTTGGGTCCCACAATTTCTTGGGAAGCCTGCATGGTTTAAAAATCATGAGGTATCCATGAGGGATAGATCTATCCAAAAACACAATGTTTTAGCCTCCCAATTACATGGTTTCCAAATCATTCACATATCTTCCTAGGTTTGTATAGTTATGGGGCATGGTTACAACTAAAAGTACATAAATCATGCAACCTGCATGTGATGACCATTGCATCCCTCTTTTGAGTCCCAAACTATTGGTATACTCCTAAATCTTTCCATACACCGAAGAAAATTTCTATTAACCATAAAAAATGAAGTTAAAAAAAATATAATAAGGAAGCACATCCATGAAAGGTTGGGATCTTATGAACTCCTCGCATTATAATTGCTCTTCCTTGAGATGCACTTCCGAGCATTATAGAACCTATGATTTAAAAAGTTCTAGCCACTAGGATTTCACATCAAACCCCCTCTCTCATATTTCCTCTACAATACTACCGTATAGCCACAACACTAGGATCGGTGACATAACCTTCATCGCAAAGCCTTCTTACTATGATCCACAACATTAATCGGGTTCTCCTATATAGACACATCATCCTCAATCTCACATCACCAACATCAACCATATAAGGAAAAATCATACATAGATTTATACATTCATGGAATATCCAATCATCACTATACTAACCTGATCATCTTCATAACTCAAGGATAAAATCACTATCCACCATCTTTCCCTCTTGTTCAAAGTTATAACATTTGCAGAAGCTTTGCATCACCCTAAGGAACACATGGTTTCCAACCAAAATCACTCGACCTCATATAGTCAACGACATAACTCCCATAGAATTGTTCCACCTTGAAACATCTAATGAACATCTGAATGATAACTTTCATCTCATGGAACTAAGTAGTAAAAAACCAGATAAAACTCCATTAACAATAACTGAAACACTATGACGGCCTTTAACTGACTCCATCCAACCCGTAACACAGAACACATCATCAACTTACCACTTGACTTCTATGGTGCCTCCCACCAGACACTTATATCACCACCACCATCTTCCAGTAGTTGGAACCTCCATAATCAAATAAGATAATTAGAACCTCAACTAATCATTCCCACAATACATGATGTGTTTCCCAACTCACCATGCCCAAACATCCACAATAGATTCATCCAAAACTATCTATACTTTCCATTGAAACCACTCAGAATTGACATGAATATACCATCTATCTATATACTGACAAAACCCGATATATATCAATTTATCCTTCATTTTCAAATTGCACATTCCCTTAAAACATTAATTATATGGTGGCTAATAACTTACAATGTTAGTTCCTTTTACCATGACTTTTCAGAACATCCCTGACTAGATTTTCCAAAACAACCATCTTCTACTGTTAACATGAAACCCCATTCACCTTCTCGTGGTGCTTTATTATTTATGTAAACCCATCGTCATCCAATGCACCTACTAAAGTCATTTCCCTACTTCTGGTAAAACTCCAAAATCAAATAATCCATTACGCCCAATCCATCATCATATTCCACTACACCCAATCGAATTCCTTATACAAGTACCCCATATATCCATACATCAACTAAAGACAACTTATTTTTTCATCAAACCCCATTTCCACTTTCAAAATTCACTTTTATTTCAAAAACATCCACTAAAGGGGGTTTAAAACTCATCACTTTCATTCCTTTTTCTCCACCGAGTCAGGTCGCCCCCAATAAACACATTAGGGAAACTCCTTGATTCACTCTTGGAATGCCAATAATCCACATCAACAAGATGTATCCACACTTAAATACATTCCCAAGTTACCAAAACATACCTATAAGAGTCCAAGCCTAAATTCCAATGGTGTTCTAAAACCCAACACCCATTTCCTTCAACCAGTGTCATGGATTATCATTCCCATCAATGACTCAAACAAAAGAATCTATAATTTATTTTAGAACCACCCTGAGACCAAACCCAATGATTCGCTCAATGAAACACCACATCCAAATCCCACTTTACCTTTATTGAGGAATCCAAACATATACCATCAATTGTTTTTTATTATCATCCTGATGCCCTTAAATCCACACCAGGGTTGGGCTCACACATCTATTACTGACATACCACTCCTTATCTTAAGAGGATCATTATCCCCACTCCCCTAAAAAAATTACAACCACCACAATTCAGCATTAGATTACAAGATTACCCCAAAACTCTGATGTGACCTTCAAACTCTTCCTAGAAAAACATAACAAACATCACTCAATATTAATTCTTGACTTCTGAGGATTGCATCCATGACATTTGTCGACTTTCTGTCTATCCAAAGATCCTCACCTGTGAAATTTTATGGTTTACTTCCCACCATCAAGATCTAAATATATCAATCAACGAGTGTAAACTCCATGACACCTCATATCCAACCAATACACATTTATGTTCCTAGGAATAAATCCAAATCTCTATCAGCGTACCCAATGTGATGTCAAGTTATTAATAATGATGATAAGTTTCTAAAATTATAATAAGAAGTCATAGATTATTTCCATCACCAATATTCATCACTGGTGTCACATCCCGCCATAAAAAACCTTATCCTTCCAAAAGACTTAGGCTTACTTTCTTGTCCACGTATCATCAACACTCAACAACTACAACTCGTATGGGATTCTCAAAATAACTCCCCAACACTTGATGACCATTTTCTATGTGGTCATGACCCGAAATTCCCTTTGGCACCCCTACCATCTCCCCACAAGAGTCCTTATAACATGACCCACATTACTCACAACAAGAACACATTGATACCTCACACTAACCAAAACTAATTGGTTTCTCTCATAACGAGTTCTTCATAATGGATTCATAGAAAATTACATGTTATTACCCCTCATCCACTTGTTTACATATCCCAAATGGAATTTTAAATTTTTAGAATATGTCCAAAACCCAATCCTCAACATAACCCTCAATTTAATGCACTTCCCTATTTTCATATATTCATCATAACTCAAGAAATCATGAATCATACAACCCCAGAGCTAGGACAAATTTTCCACTAATACCACTAACCATGCCTACCATTCTATCAACCCCCTTGGACCCGAGTAATTCTTAATATTTCTTTCCAATGACACAAACTTGCGCACAAATGAACCCAAAAATGTCACCACCCGTCACCCTGAGTTTTATTTACACAACAAAAGAATCTATCTATACATTATATAGCCTTTACTTGTCCTCCAAACACCAACATTGATTTCTGTATCAAACACCATCAAAACCATAGGGCATGGGCCACAAAATGACACTAAAAATCATAACTACCATTACAACCAAACATCAGAAATCATGTTTTTACCTAGGAGTGATGAAAAGAAATAACTATACACATTTTCTAAAATTTTGATGTCAACATGTGGCATCAATTACTCCTCTAAAGAAACCATATGTGCTTCACATTAAAAGGACCCTACAAACTAGGTATAACCTACCTTGTGGCTACCCTCAATTTTCCATGGTTGTCGGCTCATAACCACAACTCGAGTGACATTTAAAAAATATTTTACTTTCCCAATTATCACTCAAGGCCAAACCTTCACTACGAATTTATTTTTTTGTTCCACTTTCAAGGTCCAAAATATCCACCTATGTCATAAACACCCCCAAAAATGAGCAACCTGGTTAACCCTTCTCATGGGTCACCTCTAAATTCAAATAATTACAACTCCATAAACATTAGACACATCAATAAAATTCCTCTAGACCACTCTCAATGTGATAAATATAAAAAATGGAGCATATTTCTACTCATTTGAAGCACTCATTCCCCCATTCGGAAACACGTTGTGACTAACACACCTAAGAATCCATTTACTCTAGGTTTCACAGCAGGATACCAACACACTTACATTGGAACAATGAGCCAAAACCCACTATATGTTCCAAAAAACAACTCGCATAGACAAAACCTTCTTGGGTTACCACACCAACATTACCGAACAACATCTCGTAACCCAAATTCAACAACCCTACCAAGGGTACAACAAAGAAATAACCTCTAACCACACATCAAAACCCCAAAAATATCCTTAAAACCCATAACCAAGTTATCAAACTAGGGAAATATAACCGTAAAAATCACTCATACATAGGGTCAAAACACAACACTAGGACCACCCACACTAAAATCCCTAAAGGTCCCATAATTATCTCATTTCCATTATTAATTAAATTTTACCATTTTAAAACATAAGGATTTAAATTTCTAAACCTTTAATTTCTTAAATCCCAAGGATTTAAACTTACAAAATCCGTTTTATTAACCCATAAATTCAAAAATATCTCTCTTTGTTCAAATTTATATTTCAAAAAAAATCATTAACAAACCGTTATTTGACTGCATATTCCCAAATTCTCGAATTTTATTTCAATTCTACAAATCAATCATAGAAAACATATGGAATACATATGAATCCTATCTACCTATCATGATACATGAACCCAAAAACCATCTCCATACATACTAGGTCCAGAGATAAAACCCCCAAAATCAATAAAATCACATTCAAGTGCACCACACAGGGAGGAAGTATCAACCAACCGTAAAATCACAAAACAGAGAAATAATTCCCACCCATAATAACTTTGTTTTACCCTCATATATAGAGTTAATGGAACCTAGGAATGAGCTCATTACCATTCCCCCAACAAGATCCTAGTCTCCTATTTACATTTCCCAAATAATAACACAAAATACACATCTCTTGTACTACTTTGTAAAGTCCCCATCCAGTAGTATCTATAATCATTTCTCCAAGTGGGGTCACCATAGGACCTCAGGCATGCCTTCTTGTACATCAGAAGTTGCTGATTAGTATTTTGGGCCTACAGACTAACATGCAGAGACTATAGTTGATTATTATAGTAAATCCACAATAGAAGTAACATCAATAGATAATATAACCAATAGGAACAAAAAAATTGACAATATATGAAAAAATATAAAGAACACAAGGGATATATGATAAAATAATTTTATGTATTCTCTACATGTTAGGTAGTTTCATATACTAAAACCCATAAAATGAATCCCAAAAATGGACACAAGTCATATCCTGGTCTTGACATCTAATTCTCCAACCAACCAGCCCTTGCATGAACCATACACCGGGTCCATGTCCTGAACCTATACCTAAAAACAAGTATAATCTTCTAAAGTACACAAGTTTCAAGGTATCCTGAGTAGTGTGTGATTACACTCAGTAGGAAGACACCAATGGTGTCTATATAAATAACGATTATAAAATATGGTGTATGCAGTAATCATGGTGAAATAAATAAACAGACCACAATGGATACATGGTTTAAATTTATAAAGTACTAAATAACAGTTTTATCTTCTTAGTTCAAAGGATTAACCAGAAAAAAAAACTAGCTCCAGTCATGTCGAGATCTTAGGCCAGATCATAAAGGAATAATATACTTTTAGTTATAATGGGGCATTCACTAATTAAACAATTAATCAAAATAACTCAAAGACTATTTCTAATAGTCAATCCATGTCCCCACATTAGAAGGATAGCGCATCAGTGTGAAATCCAAATCCAAACAGTACATGTACCTATATAATATTTCTATCCCATCCCAAAAAAGTAACCTCCGTCACTAAGTTATGATCATTGAGCCTTAGTCTAATAACCTAACTCAAAAAATGTGTCTGTGGGATTATATAATTATTCCAACACAATAGAAATGAGGAGAATCAGTCTATAAGTTATGATCATAGTGCCTCAATCTGACATCCTAATTCAAAAATACATAACTTGGCCCTTGAACATCGGTCTATCCTAACCTATATGAGTATATCCTCTATCCAATTCCCCGCTCATAGAACATACCACATGGAAACTATTTTATAATCAACGATCTCAATTACCCAAATACAATTTAAATTACTAAGGTCCCAACAGACTCTTAAAACCAAATCATTACATAAAACATAAATCAAAATAATCCTTTAAATCATCTGGAATCCACCCTTTAAAATGGTTCATCCACATTGAAAAACTAAATCATTCCCCAAGGCTATAATTTCCATTTCCAACAATTTAAATGATCATTAATCAATTTCACAAAATGGGGGCCACACCGCCATTTCAAATATTCATTTGAAATCACATAATAAAAACACAATTAAAATCACATTGTGTTCTAAACCTCCATTTAAAATGTTACCCACATTCAAAGACTCATTTTCCTTCATTTAAATCCATAACAAGATCAAAATCCAAAACATGCCATTTTAAACCATTTTCAAATCCTCTTAGAAATTTCCTAAAATCCACAATATTATCAATTCAATTATCTATGTAATAAAAAACACAAACCAATTTTATATTCATATCTCATTAAACATTATAATTACACTATCTTAAATGTTTACTGACTAATTAAACCATTTTCAAGGGTTTGACATAACCCAAGGTAAGCCCAACGTCTTGTCATGAATCATCAACAAATCCAACAGAATTCGTAAAGGGTCGTGTACCTCAATATAAGGATCATTTTACTCTACTTAAGAAAATTCATTAAATCATAGAAATAATGTGAATTAAAAAAACTACATGTACCTATAACACCCTAATATTATGGGAAAAAATATTTAAGACCACCTACCTCATTCTTGTCGAAAACCACTCATCCAATCTTGAACCTTGATTTGAACTCCACAACCCTCAAAGCCACAATATAGAATTTTCCAAAAAAGTAAGATTTAGAGATTCTAAAGGACAATAAAAATTATATAGGCCTTATTACAGAAAATAAATTGGAGAGGAGCATTAGACTCACCAGGAGAATCGATACACACCCAACATTGCTCCAAATGTCTTAAAATCTTGGGAGAATAATCAGTTGGATGTTTAGGAGGGTCTAGTTCGTCACCCAATATTTGGAGGAGGAATATAGTATAAATTTGGGTTATAACCCTCAAATATTTTGAGGGAAAATTGGTATAAACCAATCTTTTTATTGGCTTGCATATTTCGGTTGTACGGTGGTCCAAATCATGCACCAACATCGATCTCCCTCTATCATAGATAAGTCTTCATCGCATTGTTTCTTGGGAAGCCTACACAATTTAACAAAGCATGAGATATCTCTGGTGGGTGACTTAAATCAAGATTGAATAGTTTCAGGCTCCCCCTTACATGGTTTACAAATCATGCACGTGCCTTCCTAGTTCTACATGGTAAAGGCACGTAGTTATTACTAACTATGTGCCAACAATGAAACATGATCTTGATTGACATTTATTCCCTATTTCGCATCCCAAACTACCAAGACACTATCAAAACTTCCCATACACCCATGAAACATTTAAATAACCACAAAAAAGATTGTTTAAACAAAATTTAAACAATTATGAACCATCTCAAAAGGTCAAGATCATACAATTTATAAAAGAAATCAATATGAGTGATTTTTTTGGAATTCAAATTATATGATGTTGTTGTTTTTGGAATGTTAATGACTCAATAAAACCATAACATGGTTTATTAATCCATTTCCTGGTTTTCTCCCCTCAAATTTAAATATAAATTCGATGAAAATTTATTTCTACTTTTTTGTTCTTGTATCTCTCTTATAACCCAAGGAAAAAAATTAGTCTTCTTTGACTTCTATTAGATGATAATGGAGTCCTTAACATCATTAGATCATTTCCTTATGAACCAAATTACTGTTCTTCCAACTATTTTACTTTTATATTAATTATTCTATCTCATGGGGTTTCTTTCTATGATTCATGTGTTTTTATTATAGAACACACCTTTAAGGATGAAGGGGTTAATATTTTTTAAGGGATTTTTATAAGAACATTGATGTTTAAGGAGTCTATAATCATTCCATAGTTCATTTATAGTATTGGATTCTAATAAGGTTGGTTATTTATATTATAACATTTTATTTTAATATTATTAATGAAACTTTGCAATGTTTTAGTTTTATTTTAGTAAGGATATTAGATTGGATTTATTAATTATAGAAGGATTTAATTTTAATTATGAGTAATGTTAGTCACAAGTGATTTTATATTAATTCTTGTGGTTATTTATGTAATGTTCATTATGTAATGTGATTTTTATTAAGGTGGAATTATCTTTTAATATATGGTAATAAACAAGAAAAGTGAAAAATGAGAATTGTATAGATTGATTTCTGATTGTATTATGAGGTTAACGTTTTATTGTTTAATAATTGGACTTATGATTCAGGTGTGGTATATTAATTTGGTGACATACTGAGGTTGATGTGGTTTGGGTGTTTTAATTTCCTAGATATGGAAGTTTGACTTAATTAAATGAATGAATATATTGGATAACATATAATGAGAGAATGATTTTTTGAAATTAATTTAGTAAAAAAATTATTGATTAATGTGGCTGATAATATTGTGTTCTAAATTAATATTAAATGTTAAATTAATGTAAATAATTAATTGTGTGGAATAATTGTAATAATTTTGTGTAATTGTTATAATTTATAACACATCAAGATAAATTTAGATAAAGTGGTGTGGTGGGTAATGAATTATGTTGAAATTGAATTTAAATATGAAATTAGGTTAATGTTATTAATTTTTTATAATTATATTGGTTTGATGTATTGTTAGAAATGGTTGAAAACATAGTGTGGTGGTGTTAATATTGATAAAGGTATAACCTTATATGTTTTATATTGGATATAGAACCTAGGATGGGAATTTTATAAATTATATACCATTTTATTTTTCTATATACTACCACCAAAGGTGAGTAAATTCACCAATGCTCGTATGCATTTTTTGGTTATGGATGAAGCCCCACCATCTTAGATATGGTGATATGGATGGCTGAATACATCCCCTATAATGCTCTTTCTTTTAGCTATAGTAGAAGTTATATGGTTTTTCCTATGTGTTAGTGGTTATGTGGCAATATTGTGTGGTTTCAATGGATTTTTTTTGTATTTTTTATGTAATGTGTCTATGGTATTTGGTTATGGTAAATACTTTAGGTAGGATTCAATGTATATGGACATGGTTATGATGGTAACACCAGGATTTTAGTCGGTGGGATGTGAGGGAATCTTGATCAGTGGAGAAATGGTTTAGGGGAACCTCCCATGATATAATTTCATTACAACTATGTTATTATAATTCCTTTATTTAGAAAGTGAGCTTGTGGTTTAGTGGGTTTATAGTTGACCAATAAAGGGATATGAGTCATACTCCCATTTTAATAATTAATGGATTAGTAAGATTATTCCATAATGGTATGAGTGTTTCTACATAGAAGTCTAAGGAGTATAGTTGTATGTTCCCATCTACTTTTATATTTTTCTCATATATTTATATAATAGTTTTAGTGAATGGTATAAACCATAGTTGCTAATGACATGGTCATTAGTTGGTGTTTTCAATTCTAAATATAGTAGTTATTTTATTTTTATCATTTTATATTGAATATATTTTAATTTTTTTTCATATGACATTTCATGAATTAAATTATCATTTATTACATTTTGGGTATATTTTATTCATATTTATGGAATTCATTGGTAGTTTTCTTTATTTTCCTAGGACAATAGAGGGAAATGCCTCCTATATTGTGTATTTTAGACCCTCATTACTACTCAACATCATGATGAATATTGGAAGTGATATTCTAGGATAACACTCAGAAGAAACACTAATTGTGTAGGGGTTCTAGTGAAGGCGTATCATGAAATATACTCTATTATTATGAAAAAAACCGAATGGTGAGATTCAAAGGACTCATCATTTTTATCACTATCTATGTTTGTAGACTCAAATAATGATATAAAAACTCAATTGTTTTATAATTTGTCCTATTTATAATCATGGAATAATATTATAAAAGTGGAATATATATATATAATGTCTTATGGTTTAAAATATCTTTTTTAACTTCGAAATCTAGAATATTTAAATGTTCTTATTATCCTCAATTCTTATGTAGAACTATGAAACTAAGATGAAATGATATAAAATAAATTTTGTAGAATAATTAAATTAAAATAAGAGTTTTTTAAATTCTATGTTACTATAAAAACATTACAGTAAAACAATATTCTGTGGGGAGAACCTTTGGTTACATCAATTGGTAGTGAATCGATGGATTAATCAAAGATTGAAATGAGGGATGAATTTTATTTCACACATTAGAAAACTATGATCATGCAGTATTATACTAATATTAAGTTAAATTTAATTATTGTCACTTTTATATCTTATATTTTATTAACTCTATTGCATTCCTATTAGTTTATAAAGAAAATTCATTATATGAGGTGGTGGCCCTTTTAAGATTCTTGAAATGATACATATAGTTGTAAATTCATGTGAATGATAACGAAATAATGGTGTATTAAAGTCAGTGAAGTAAATTTATTACATATATCTTTTTTATTTGGAGTTAAATTTCATGGATTTGGATTTTTAGGATTTCATAATGAGGAGCTATATTTTTTCAATGAAAACCTAAAAAGGATATGGAAGGATTCCCAAGGATAATTTTCAATCAAATACATTTATTATTAAGATAAAAAATTAGTATAATTTTGTATTTTTGAAAGTGGTTGGTTATGTTATTTTATTTAAGTTATAATAAAAAAATTATATGACATACATTATCATAGGTTCTATGAAAACCCATTATGGATATCTTGTTATGAATAGGAAGTTTTACATCAGTTTAAATGGTGTATATTTGTAATAGTTTTTATAAAGTGATTGGGATATTTATAAAAGGTGGGAGTATAATATGACATTGGAGATTACTTCCTATTATTGTGTAATCTCCTTAGTAAAAAATTCAAAAATAGTAGGGAGAATATCCATATTGTCTCCCACACTAAAAAAATAATGAAAATAATACATGAAAATATAAATCGATTTGAAATTTTGAAGTTATACATTTTTCCACTAAATTGTGTTTAAATGATTCCAAATTTTTCTATTTTACGGAGATGAAGGTTATTAAAATATAAGGCTGGGTATTTTATCTCATGTTAAAAATTAGAAATTAGTATATTATTTACTTAATTGAAAATTATGAATGAATGCAATGATCTCATAAGTATATTATCTTCAGAACTTATGATGAAAATGTTTTATTTTCAAGAAGAATAAGTTAATAATAGTTGATCATAAACCATTTCAGTTTACGAATAAATATATTTTTAATACTCATATATATATATATAATGAATCAGTTTTTTATGAAATGAATGTTATTGAAATTAATTTTTTTTATTAAAATGGATATTGAAAGAGAGATAGTGGACCTTGTGAAGGTTATATAAACCACTAAGTGTAAAAGTTGAAATAGTTTCGAATAGTACACTTAGCAAGAAATCAATAAAAACATATATCATTTGACCTCATTATTAGTGATATTCACAATTATTCATTGAGAATAGTGGATTAAACATAGATCAATAACTTTAAGGTCAAATTTTAATGAATGTTTTCAAAAGACTTTACTAAAGGGTTCCTCTTAAAGGTGGGGAGCATGATTTTATCCCCTACATCTAATAGGTGGAGTTAGTTGACCAATGGAAAGGAACTATTAGTAAATTTTTCACTTCACAACTCGTAGTAAAATTTAGTGTTATACGGTTTCCCCAAGAGAATTAATGAAACAATTGGTGAATGGGTTTATAAATATTCACAAAATTTGTATCTAAATTGTTAACATGTTACTATATGAATATCCAGAAATGGATTATTCATATTTTTTATGTTTCCCTTTGATTACCTTTTAAAAAAAGTGATATGGGAAGGTGAAGAATTTTCTTATAAATATTATTTATATTTATTAAATTTCATAACACTATCTTAGTGATCATTGTCCTTTTAACATGGAATGTATTTTTTTTTCAAGAGTTGGGCTATGTGGGATGACTACATCTTTTAATGTATGTTAGGTGGAATATTCCAAGTTATTATTATCATAAGTAGCTAAATTCATGAAAAAAAATTTATGTCACAAATTTCATGGTTATATACAAATAAATTTTTATTATAGATGTTGTGATATGGATTAAAAATATTTTTGTTTATATTTTTTTAATGATTAGTGATGTTAATATATCAAAATTTAATGAATTTGTCTTAAGTTTGAATCCCTATACACACAGTCCCAAAATTATATCATATTAACACCTTATTTACTGGAAAACGATGAAATGAACTAGACAAAACCAATTTTAACCACCAATAATTATAACATCACAATAAAATGTTGAGTCACTTTGACTAAAACATCCTTTTAGGTTTATAGTTTTAGGGAATTATAAAAAACCTCTTACTAGAAATAATATTAATTTTTAAATAAGTAGGCATTTTTTCCATTATATATGAAAGTACCTAATCCATAATAATTCTTCATCATCTCTCAAAAAATTATCCACACATGATACTCTTCTAGACATATCATGTATAATAATTTTCTTCACTACCTATAGAATTGGAAATAAAATAATGGAGAGAACCAATTCTCATTAAGGGAAATTTTATATCAAAATATATCTAGGCATAAATATGGAATTAATAATATGGAATGAATAAAATAATCATGAAATAATTTTATATAACTGATAACATGATCTTGAATGAAATTAAGAGTTAACAATATAAATAAACACGTAGAAAATAGTAAATTAATTAATGGTGATGGAATGCATAATTTTGTACATTTTAATCATTTCCATTGAGGCCTCATCTAAGACACTATTTTTCCTTAAATGTCATATATAATTCAAAGTTTGTTTCATCAATGACGTAACCAAGACAACATGCTTTCATTGGGCAAGCATATCCCAAATACCCAAACCTTTTGTCTCATAAAACTAAATGGTGCATCGAGGTGATATATAATATAAAGACTCATCGATCACATTTTTAGTCCAATGTTTTCACCATATGAATGATATAAATATCAATTTAATTCATAATCTAGTTTCCCTGTGAATAAATATACGTCTATATCATGTAAAAACATATGAAATATCAATAATTTTCCCTATGTTAATAAAAAGGATAAAATAATCCTTACCCATAAAGATAAATAAGGTTGATAGTTAACCAATTCATAATAAAGTTACTTGAGTGATCAAAAAATAACTATATCAGAAAAAACAAATCTATGGATTTTTAATAGTTCCCCAATCAATAAATATAATATTATTCTATGTAACCATCCCTAAAACTAACATCATATAGACCAATGGGGATATAGTTAATTTAATAATTTCCCCAATCAATAAATGTATGGAATATAGGGGAAAACCCCTCAATAAATTGAATTAAATATATAGAGTTCATAGAGGAAATTAACTTGAAGTAAAATCACGCTTATAACATAGGATGAGTTGGAAAGAAAAAGGTAGCGATGAATCATTTATTTGATCTAAATGAAAATTTTATAATCTATATAGATAAAAAAGGTGGATAATATCATTTTAACTTCATCCTTGTTCAATCTTAAGATATTTAAAAGGGAAATTACTTAGATGAAAAATAATTTTTAATAGTTTTAGAAATATAAATTGGGAAATAAGAAATATACCTGATCTTTTGGGAAAACATATTGTATAATACTTGGAGATTAACAATTTCATTAAGAAACCATGATTTCTTATATTTTTTAGTTTAAAAAAATGATACATATGGTGTAAAATGCGGTCACATGGAAGAAAAACAAAAAAATAAAATTTTCAAAAAAATAATGTTATTTTAAAAATTTAATGTTATAAGCTATTTTCAAATGTTATTTTAAAATAGTTAAAGTGAGATCATTGGAAAAAATTCCTTTGAAAAAAAAAATAATTGATCTTTTAGAAGATATAATTGTTTAAAAAATGATGGTGAAAGAAAAAATATTTGATTTTGAAAGGATGGAAAACTTTTTTGGTGTTCTGAAATACCTTTTTTGAAATCCCACATCATAAAAAGAGGTAGTAAAAAATAACTTTAAAAGTGGTAATGTAAAACAAGACAGTCACATGAGATAATTTATAGATTGGGTTTCTAATTATACAGGATAATATTTTATAGAATGAAAAATATGGAAAAGGTGGTGATGTTTCCATTAAATAGGACGTGAGTTTTTATCAATAATTATATACTGATTATAGAGAATAAATTCATCAAGGAGTATGATTTGAATTAAAAAATCATTTTCCCTCGAGAAATAGTGAATGTACTGTGAAATAATTATTAATATTTTAAATTGTTTTTAAATACATTAATAGTTTCATTTGTTTTTATAAATTTCCCCTTTAACATTTTATTAAATTATCATGTTTATAAAATTCTCAAGTTTATTAAATTCTCACATTTTTTAATTATTTGATATTTTTGTATTATAAGATCAAAAAATAATTATGTAATTGTTTTTAATATTTTATATATTCTAATTTATAATGATACTAATGTTATAATATATGTTTAACTTATGCTTATTTTTTGTAAAAAAAATTGGCCATCCTTTATGAGGCACCTAGATAACCCTCTGCCACATAGGGGACCCATTGGGTCAACCCCGTAGGAAGGCCCTCTAGAGGAACTTCATAAAGAGGTAGGATATCATAGTGTATAGTGAACTATTAATCTATGTGCATCCATGTATAAGGTTTGAAAATAATTCCCATGGGTGAATGGGTTGGATAGGTCACCTGCCAGGTTGAATGACCATGTGTGTGTATGTGTAAACCAGTGATAATCCCCATTAGTAAGCTTGAACCAAGGATTAATACACCTTGTATTATATACCATTTCTTCACCACTAATCAGTTTCGATGTGGGACAAAAAAAATTGGTTTCTATTAATCTAATATCAGAAGCTCAAATATAATGTCAATTGTCTATTCCTTCTAATCCCTTATATTAGATCTTATTTTTGAAATCCCATGAATTTATTTTTTGAAATCCCATAATTTTTTATTTCTTTATTATCAATATTATTCCATGATGGGTTAACCACCAATATCCATCACTCTGGTGTTTTTGACCGTGTCTTTGAAGAATCTATCTACATTTCATCAAGCCTTCGATTTTATCTCATTTGGCCTCGACTTAAATTTTTAAGCATCTTCTTTCATTGTCTCTTCTTCTTTGGTCTCTATATTTTATTACCTTATTCTCTTTTTAGTTTCAATAATGATTTATTCTTCTTCTTATTCTTCCGGATGATTAGTATAGTTCAAATAATTCCCCTCTTTTGGTTGATCGATGGGGAGTCAGTGACTCACCACTTGGAATTTCCAAAGGAGTGACATAATTCACAATAAAAACACAATAGTGAGTCATTGAGTCATTGGTTTTCATTTCTAATGGTGATTCATGAGTAACTGTTGGAACCGGATTATGATTCGGTGAGTCACCAATGGAAATATCCAATAGTGTGTCATGAGAAGCCACTAAATTACAATAGTGAGTCATTTTATCATAGTTTTACATCAAGGGTGGGTCATATTTTACCATCAGTTGTTTCTTTTTTAATGTAAAATAAATTGGCAGAAGGTTCTTCAAGATCCAATAGAAGCTCCCACTCCGATCTTGCATAGTAGATATTAATTTTTTTCTCATTTTCAGTAGTTTTCATTTGGTAAAATAGAAGATTAATTTATCTTTCTATTTGATGTTATTTTCTTTCTTAACTTTTAATATATTTTTAAACATCTATTTATTATCTTATTCTTCAATACTTTTTGTGCAGTTTTATTCCTTTTTTAGAAAGATTATTCATGATCCAAGAGTATATCATCATTATTTTATCAGTTGTGGTATATTTATTAAAATTTTATGATATATTTAATTTGATTTCTTTTTTTATCAAAAAATTATTCAACTATTATTCATATTTTTATCATCCTATTTTTTAGATGTTTTTTTACTAATCCACCATTGGAAAATTCAAACAGTTGGTCATGGGTCACTTTTGGACATCTAAAACGTTGATTCATGAGTCGTCATCAGTCATTCAATGGTAGGAAAGAAATATTCTCATGATGCCTTTGGTTACTAAGTATCACAGAATATGTTTTTTTATGGTTGGTTTTTTTATTTTTTTCAAGAAATTTCATGGGTACCATCTTCAATGTTTTTCAGTGGTAGGTCATGATCCACCACTCTCTATTTTAGTGATGGGTCATGATTACCCGTTATTTTAAATGTATTTTTAAAAATGTTTTTTCTTATTTTTAATTGATATAACTTAAATAAATTATTTTTTTAAAAGTATTATTATTTTATGATGAAATTAAATAAAAAGGTGCTTAAAAAATAATTGTGGAATTATTTTATATTCCCTTGTTGTTGAAATTTAATATTATTGTGATGATCTATTTTTATATAATTTTTCTATTTTTATAATCTACAATATTATATTTTATTTCAAATTTTTTATAATTGTGATTTTTTTACAATTAATTTACTTGAAATATCAATATTTCATGAAGAAATATAAAGCCTGGTTGTATTTCTATTTTTTATTGAGGATTTAACAAAAAAAGGTAATGGTAATATTTTTTCATTATTATTCTGTAAAAAGTATCGCGCAGATATGGGACACAAAAATTATCCTAGAGTATCTTTTCTTAAGTATTTAAGAGATATATTCAAGGAGTACAATCATATTCTAGTGAATATATTTATATACATTACATGTGATACATCTTCATCATTCATATCTCTCTCATTTGCTCATGAACATTTGTGACTTCTACACTCTAGTGTGATAAATGAAGGAATTCATATTCTACGTTTTTTTTCAAATTGATTAATGATCATTGAGCTTCGAATTCTTTGACATTATGATCATATATTAATTTCTTAGTATTTTTTTCCTTTATGTAATATTTTTTCTTCTATATTTAGTTGTTATGTATGGTTTTGGACTTTACCAATCAAAAGAAGTTATTACTTTATCTAGTTACAATACCACTTAAAATGGATTCAAGGTTGTGAATCCTAATCAAAATTTGGGGAAAAATACTATGTTGTTATTATGCATCAATACTACTTTGTGCCTCCATACTGTTTAAAATTTAGGGTCTGTAACAAGGTTTAAATGCTTTAAAAGTGATAATATTTGAGGGTGCCATTCTCCTCGAGGAGTAGAGGGGGATTATGAATAGACTATGATATTTATGTTCTTAACGACAATTAATCTTATGTTATTTCATTTTTAATTATAATCTAACTTATCTTAAGAATAATGAACTCACTATAAATTAATATTTTATAAACATTAAATTTATTACATTAGATTTTAAAAGGACTATTTACCCCCTCCCCCATAATAAAAATTTCCATCAATACCAACCCAACAATTTTTGTCATAGCATGATAAATATATACGTAGTTCTAATATGAAACAATTTTTATTAGAGACTAGTCTTTTATAGATTATTTTTTCTACCAGATCGAAAAAAATTGGTATTAAAACCAGATAAATAGATGTGTGGTTCAAGTATTAAGAAATTGTTTCAAAACCTTGTCTCTACTAATTTATTCCTTATACTTCTTATTTTATAACTGTGTGCTAATCAGGTATCCTAAACTTAATAGTCTAAGGAAAAAGAGAAAATGTTTATTTTAAGATAGCATGTGTCAATGCCAATAGTGGATGGATTACAAAACAACTCTCATTAATTGATGGTATTCACTGTGGTTACTGGTAAGATAGAATGGATTCCGTCTAGAAAAAACTATGTTTGGATCACTGGACTATCATAAAAAATCCAAATGAACTACCAAATGTTGATCAAGATACATTGGTATGTAATGAAATGGTAAAATATGTTTTTAATTATAAAGATAAAAATATTTTTTATTTTGATATATATAGAAGTGTCTATATCCATGTATCTTCCTGTAATATGGCCAATTACATATAGAGGGTACTAAAATTAACTCTTTACGATATAGTAATGCTAAAGATAACCAAGATATGAATACTCTGAGCTAAATACTTGAACTTCAAGATGTGGGAAGGAGAATCTATAAATGAAATGTTCAATTGGAACACAAGTATAACCAATGGTATGAGTATTCTTAAAGAAGTTTTGGACAACACTGCTCAAGTGGAATGAGTATTGAGAGATATTCTAAAAATATGGAATTAAAAAAAGGTTTCCATCAATGCAAGTAGGAATTTTATGGGTTATACTTTAGATTATGTAATTGTATCTCCATTTTAGTATGATTTAGAGCGAGAAATTATTGGTGATTAGGTGACTTCAAAAATAAGAACCATTTCATTTGAATCTAATGTAACTATTACATCTAAGGGGTCTGATTATCATTTCTAGGAAAGTGACAAGGATATGACACACCTCAGTAGGAAGCTTTTACACTATAAAAATAAATGGTGCAAAGATATATTTTGAAATAATGAATTAAAATGATTACAAGAAAGTAAATACAAGTAAAAACAATGGTCTTTCATATCTAACATGTCATGAGTGTATGAATAAAGGTCACATAAGAACTAATTTCCCAAAACTCAAAAAATAAATGAATTGTAAAGACAAAAGGAGCAAATAAAAACATACTCTATTTGGATAATTGGACTACTCGGATATATTTGACTCAAGAAGTGACTCTCTAATTGAAAACGAAACAGGTCACCTTACCCTAAAGGGTAAGTAGTGTGAGGTAAATGATTCACTTTTTTCTAAGTTGATAACTCTATAAAATTTTGATCATAATAAAATATCTGAAAGTAAAATAGATACAAATTCAAATTCTAATTTTGATTGTGATTCTAATAATTCTAGAGTTAAACAATTTCTTAAATAAAATTAATAATTAAGGAATGTTGGATTCAAAATTATTGAAATATAAATAGAATTTAATTGATAAAATAAGAAGTTTATTAAAGAAAGTGATAAACTAAAAATGGAATGTAAAAGTGTGAATATAATAGTTTCCCTGAATGGATGATATAAAAATATTTGTGAATCTATGTATTTGAAACTAAAAGATGAAAATGAATGAAATTAAGACCTTTTGGTAATAAATGACAAATTCCGTGATAAAATATTTATTTTAGTTTTGGATGATCTAACTAAACTAGAAAATTAATGTATGAAATTAAAATAATAAAATAAAAAATTATTTAAGAAAACTTATGTATCTATTGAGACAATTTATATAGATTTATAAACTTTTAAAAAAGAGAATATGGGTCTGAAGAATGACGTTGTTAGACTTAAATATAATTGATATTATTTTGTAAATGGTAAAAAACTATATGATAATATGGTGAATTTAATGAAAATAAACAACAATTAGAATGGTTTTGGATATAAATGTATTACTCCATTTTTAATTAATACTAGTTTTTTTATGGTCAAAAGGAAGTATCTCTACTGTAACTTGCATTAAATGTATATTTAATAGAATTTATACAAATGAATCCTAAATGATATTTACATAATATTTTGGTTATCCTAAAACTATTTTATCTGAAAATTTGTATTTAGATTCACCTAAAAAGAAATGTTTGAAATTAGTTTGGGTGGTTGAAAGATCTTATGTAACTTCTATTGAATTTATGGGAGCATAAGAACCAAAATAATGTTTCTCAAATTGAATTACACCAAAGCTGGTCCCTATACCAAATTATGTATTGTTTTTTAACCATCATGAATGTTATCTACTATACTATAATTTTAAATTATTACATACAATATATTTAATATCTTATTAATAATATTTTTAATACTGATTCCAGTCTTTGACAATAATTTCTGTCAGTTTTTCTTTATAATGTTTAATTTCAGTAGTTTACATAGTAAAAAACTCCAGTCTGAATATGCTAAATATATTTTTACTTTTCTATAAATGGTTTTAACACTATTGGTTTATCAATCTTTAAAGATTCAGGATTTTATGGGGAGTTACCCCTTGTTTTTTAATTGAAATAATTTATTACTATGTGATGTTTTAAAAAGTGTTTAGAAAAGTATCTTATGAAAAGTAAAAATCCTTTGACTCTTTAAAATAAATTTTTCAAAATATAATCAAGGAAATTCTGTTACTCTCTTCCAAATATCTTATGTTCTTTATAATTTAGTTTTTCAAAACTCTAGATTTCATTTTTTGAATTGTAAATTGATTTAATTAATGATTTTATTATAAAATTGATTTAATTTTGTCAAGGTGAATTTAGTCTAATTGAAAAAATTAAGATAAATTTCATGGAATAAATATTTTATTCAAAAAAAATTTCTAAATTTTTATTTCTTTATATTTTTTTAAATAATTTTTACAATATAATGTAATTTGTTGATCTATTTTTTAATCTAATTTTTTTATGATTAAACTCAAGGGGAGTTTTTTTTAAAACCATTATTGTAAAGAAACATTTCATTTATTTTTGGATTATAATGTGTTATCTGTTAATCCATGGAAATAATTTTTTCATTGAATATAATTTTTTATTAATATGCTAGTGTTTGATATTAACATTCAAAAAACTTGACATTTTTTGTTTTTTTATAAATGTTCTCTCTTGATAATGTTTGTTAAAACTATTTTAAATCTTTCATTATTTTTAATATTATAACTTAATGTTTTTATCTTTTGATATTATATAAATTTATTATGTTTACCTTTAATTAATTTTATGAAAATGGGAGTTCATTTTATATAATAAATTTTAATATACTTTTTAATACATTTCAAAAAGAGGGAGGTTTTTTGTTCAAAATTTAATTTTTTTTTTGTAATTTACAATAAAGGGGGAGTTTTTTTATTTGAAATTAATTTTAAATAATTTAAAAATAAAATCTTATGGTGGAATAAAATAATCTTGTAAGAAATGATTTCGAGAAGACACGTTATATCTCAACAAAGGGAGTTGAGTTAAAAAATTCCTTTAAAATATTGGTATATTTTGATTCAAATAACATTTAAGGGAAGAATGTGATATGAATCTTAAACCCCTAATAATTTCATGAATTTGGAAAAATAAATTCATTAGGTATTAATCATAACATATAAAATAAATGATTGTGTGTAATATTATACATGTCTTGTGGAATTGAAAATGAGATAAAGAAACTCTTATCTTGTTTCCATACTTAGTCGAATTCAATGTAACCAATAACAAAGCAGACATAAATATCATAAAATTATATATTATAAAATTATTAATTTATATAAGATTATATAAAATACATTTATAATTGTTATCTATATTTATATAAGTTTTTTATTATCTACTTTCAGTATCACGTGTGAGTGATCTTGATTGTTTTCAAATACTTTCTTAATAATAATGTAATTTCATTGTTATTATACCAATGTTTATCATTATCATATCATTTAAATTTATATAATAGATAAATTATATTTATTTATAAATCTCACATGTCATTCCATTAGTGTTTTATTTAGGTTTCATGAAAATGGAATCGATGTCTGTGTATTTTTGAATTTTTTAATCACATATGATATTTTCATATTATGGTAAATAGATTATATAACCCTTCCAGAACTATAAAAAATAATTGGTTTCTTATAAAAATTTAATCATAATCATATTTAGGTTTTCGTTTTCATCCATGATATAGTTACATAGCATTTTTCATGTAGGCGGTTAGAACGATACAAACATGAACATACCATAATTAATGGATGATTATGATTATAAAAGTAGTTTTTTAAATAAAATCATTATTAAAGAATAATAATGTGATTATTTAGATAATTTGAATGTATAAAATGAGATTTTAGAAGTTTTTAATAAAATATAAAAAAATAAACTATATGAAAAATGTTATAAGGTACTTCGTAGGGGTGGTAGTGCACACAATACACAGTTAACATTTATATTACTTGAATAAAAAGATAGAAATAAGGTGGATTTCAATATATATCTTTATAATCATAATTATATTACATATTTAACATTTATTATTCAATTTCACCCTTATAACTATCTAATATAGGTAGTGGTAAAAAATAGATGTCCTCACTTCATGGAGGTGGAAGTCTACACAATGCATGATTGACGTTCTATGGTTATTCTAACTAGATGTAAAGGAATGAAAAAGTTTTGTTCTATTAATATAACAAAAACTTATTATTATTATAATAATGAGGTCATTATATATCAATTATTATTATAGTTTTAGTAGGTTAATAATAATAAAAATAAAAAGATAAGTATTAAATAATACTCACTTTGGGGCCTAGAACATTCTCTTAAAAGTCTCCTTTTAAATGAAGATCCTTTGGATAAGTCATTATTAAGAGAGAATTTTAAACTACGTATAAGTTTCTATTAGTAGAAAATATTCATTTTTTTGGAATAAATCCAAATGAATCGATGTGGAATAAAGGGTATAAAATGTCATATTTTATAGATCAAGAAAAGGGAACTATTGAGAGCACCATTTATTTTTCAATAATAGAATGAATTTAGTCAAGGATTAATTGTTCCTAAAGCTTATAATAATGGATATTTTGGGGATATAATATATATAAATCACCCACATCCCATTTTACCACCTGTTTTCAATATTTTTCATGATTTTTACCACTTGTTTTTTATATTTTTACCATTTTGTTTTTTACCTTAGTAACTAGTTTCAACTTTAATAGTTTATATTTTCTTAAACCTACTAGGTAACCCACATCAAAAAATTTGGGTATTATGAATAAAATTATAAACTCAATTTAATACAATTAAATTGCTAGATAATGTAATATTATCTTTTAAATTTAAACATTTACTATATTGAAAAACTATTTTTTAGAAAAATGGATTTTTTACCATTATGTGTTATTGATTTTATTTAGTATTGATTAACAATTGAATGAGTGATAATATATTTATATATAAGTTTTAAAATTATATTAAATTAATTATAAGGAATATATTTATTTTTTTATTTCGATATATAGTACACAATATTAATAAAATAATTCATTGATAATAATATGTTTACCATTATTATGTCATTAACATCAAACTCAATAATCATACATTAATTCTAAAAAATTAAATTAAAATTATGACACAATTATAATATGTTGATATAAAATATGAAACCACTTATTATATTGAATATATATAATTAATAACAAATAATATTTAACATAAGAAAATAGAACAACTTTCAGATTAAAATATCACTTAAATTTGAAGTTTTTAAAACATGGTTTTGTAAATTCAACCTAGTGTTTTTAAATTATTTATTTATCTTTATAAATATATTTTTTATATAAAAATTTTCCCAAAACATTTAACTAAATATTTTATTATGATAATTTCATAAAATTCATGGTTATAACAATATAATTATTGTTTACTTTTACATAAATATTTATTTACTAAAAATAAAACAAATTCATCTAAATCTGAAATTGATTTTAAATAAGTAAAAATTAATTAAATTTTGTAAAACTAAAATATTAAAATGTAATAATTTATCTTTTAAATGGAAACTAAAATATATAATGTAATTAATTTTCTTTGGAAAAAAACTTATTAAAATATTAATCACTCTTATTCACATTTCCTATCAAATTCTAAAAAACTTGTGTTAACATATTTTTTATATAAATAATATATTTTATCCATAATGTATTTAGTATCTTATAAAACACATACAATGGAAATTTCTAGATATATTTCATTTTACACCTTAAATCATTCATATTATTTATTTAGTTACACAAATTTAATTTACCAATACCTTACCACTCCTACTGACCTTTAATTTTATTTCTATATATAATTCAAAATCTAGTTACATGTATTTTTACACCCCAATTTCATAGCTACATTACAATGTTCATTTATTATTTGGTGATTCCTTTTTTATTTGGTGTTGTGTGCATCATACAATATCGAACACATTAGGCTCTAAGGAAAAATAAAATTTAAGATATCAAGGTGTTAAATTATCCCCCCATAAATAAATTACATCCATAAACATTAAATATTCTTTGTATCTAAGGAAAATATTTGAGTTTATAAACATGATAGACAAGATTCATGTATTAATTTTAAATTATATGTCAATCTTATTATTTAAGATTCTGAGAAACTCATTATAAGGACTTAACCTTAAAAAATTCATAATTTTTTCTTTTATTCAAGAATTTACTTTTTTTTCTCTTGGAATTTCTTTTTAGGTTTAGATTTTTAAATAGTTATTCCATAAATCATATATAAAAATGTAAAATTCAGAGTGGAAACTTTCAATTAGTATCCATTTTTACCATAATATAAATTTTTTAAAATAAATCTTGGTTTCTTTTCATAGAAAATCACCATTATTTTAAGCATGACTCCATAATTCCCCTTACGCATCATAAAATACAATAGAAAACATTTATAAACATTAGATGAGCATAATAATCTCAGTAATTAATACGAATATAACGAGAATATTTATTCCTATGAAAAAAGGGAGACCCATGAAAACGTTTTTATAAAGTTATACTATTCACACTAAAAATTGTTTAATACTTTCCTTCAAAAACAATCTCATTTATTATCAGTTTTGTATTCAAAATATTAACATAAACAACATAGAAAAAATTGATAACACATTAGGTATCATGGGACATTATTATAGTTTTCATTATTTTAAATGGAATACCCATAGATTTGACTTCCATACATGTGTTCTTTTACAACTGTAATAACGATACAGTCAGCTTATATACATATTGAATTGGAGGGATATCAAGTACCCACCAGTCGTTGGTTTATTATAGAACCACCTGTTATTTTTTATCATGAAATTACCCATCATTAGTTTATCATGTAACCAATCATAAATTTTAAAATTACAATTATATAATCATATCACATAAAATATTTCAATTCTCAATATGGCACGAAAAAATCATTTTCACTCATAAGAAAATATTTCAAGTTATTTAATTAATAAATGTATTTTAAAAACCAATTTAAAATAAAAAATACCCAGAAGGGGAGAAGAGGGGATTATTTTAATTTTTAAAATAATAAGGATTATTGAGAAATAAAAATATAAAAATATCAATAAAATTTCCTTTATAATCCTTTTATATAAATATAAATATATATGTAAAATAATATCAAGAATATTTATATAGGGTAAAAGAAAGATATTTTTAAATCAAATTGTCTCATACCACATTGAAATATTTGAATCAGAACCCCTCTAAAGATGTAAAATTTCACCAAAAAAATAGATAACATGAGAATAAATAAATAAATTATATTGTATAATAAATTGGTTTTTATACACCTCATAAAATAATGTGGGTGTTTAAAATAAAAATGTGGCTCATTGAAAGGAGATTGTGATGAAATCCATTACCATGAGTCCCACTGTTAACATGTGTCATTATATTTCGGAATAATAAACTTATGTATATTATTTACATTCTTGAGAACCTATTTCAATTTTATTATTACTTTTATTTCATTTATTACCATGTTTTATACAATTACTTAATTAAATAATATTATGTTATGTGTTTTAACCATATTCAGTTTATGTATCAAAATAACATTGGTATGTCAAATATGGTAAATTTAATCATTATTCAAACAATTATCTAATAATAATCATAAAATAATTATAATATTTATATATAAATTATTCTTTTAAAACCAATAATGGAATACGGTTATGAAAAATGAACTAACATTACAATCATAGAGATAGTAGGTCGTACATATGCATGAGTAACGTTCTCATTTTTCAATGATCATTATAGAAATAAGATAAGTAAAATTTATCTTTACATAATTATAATAATATTATAAATACTATATTGTTTAATAATATATAATTATATATATATATATAATTCTTGGGATTTATAATGAATAAAATTGATTTGAGGAGGCAGTAGTTCATATGTCCACAAATGAAATTATCACTTTTTCAATGTATGAAAAGCTAATAAAGAAAAATGATATATTATAATAATTGATAGTTAATTTTTTCATGAACATAATATATGTGTTATTTAAATAACATATTTTAATTAAATCTATCCTCAATACATTCTAGGTAAATAGTGAATGAATCGCACTACTTTGAGGAGGAGGTAGTCCACATGTCCACAAAGGAGGTTACAAATTCTCACCAAATGGAAAGAATTAAGGTATGTGTTATATAATAATTAAATAATAATAAATAAAAATAGAAAAATAGTATTTACATGATTATTACTAACTTGATAGGTGGTAATAGAAGAATGAACGACATCGTTTTGCAAGGCGGTAGTCTTCCGTACACACAAACGATGATTGTGTATCCAATTTAATGGAAGTGTGTGAAGGTTTAGAATATAACCTTAACATAAAAACATCATAGTATATTTATTATACTTTTAATATTAAAAAATCATGAAATAATAATAATTTAATATGTGTAGATACAGGTAAAATAGAGATGCATGTTGAATAATGTTACAACTTTTTTGGGTCATTCCTTTTGGTTTGAAACAATGGACACACTTGGATGGATTTATGTCCAAATTTAGGATTCTAGGATGAGTTTAGGAATGTCTATATTCAATATGATCAGTTTTTTGGAAAACTTAAAGGTATTGAGATTTGTAAAGAATTATAGAGTGTGAGTTCCTTTTATGGTGGAGGAGGAATGGCATACTTATAAATTTAAAAACCTAAAGGCAATTGGAAGGTCTCTCTTATGAAACGTTCCAAAAATAATAACATAAATTCAAAAACATATATGGTCTAAATATGTCCGAAAAACTAGTTTTAGACATCCTTCTCGGTCATTTGGACCTTAATAATAAAGTTTCACCATTAAGTAAACTTGTTTTACCTTAATCCCATTAATTAATTTTATTAACATTTACTAATATTTTGGGTCAAAAAATAATTAACATTACTATACATTATAAATTATTATTATTACAAATATTGAATCCATTTTTCCAAATTCTGATCATATAAGTGTTCAAATTAATTTGAAATTAATCCTATAGGTTTGACGATAAAGCTAGTTTTTAAAGTGTATATGTCCAAAAGTTTTCTATGTTTTTATATCCAAATTCAACATAAAAATTATCCTAATGACATAAATTTTATTAACAGATGTAAAATTAATCAAATTATACATTAACAAAATTCAAAACCTAATTTACCTATATAAATAAATAAGATGAAAATGCATATATCAATTAAAATTCATTATTTTTCAAAATTCATCAAAAAATGAAACTTCTCATAAAAATACTAAGAATTAAGACTAAGTTAATTTTGAAATAAATATTTTAAAATGAGTTTTATTTTTTCATATAAAAATTTTAAAAGTTTGAAAAATTAATTTTTGAAAAAGGTTCACCATTAATGGCGGTAAAACTGCTTTAAAAAAAACAGAGATTTTAAGTTAGAAACTGGATTTATTCTTATCGTATGCTTATAATATCTATTGGATAAATATAAAAAAAGTTTTAGAAATTTTTAAAAATAATATATTTATTCCTATTTAAACCCTCTAATATAATGATTATGTGATAAACTCCATTTAAAATTATAATATTAACCATATAATATTGTTCGATATCACTCAGTATTGCGTGCAATGCAAGATTTCGATGAAACTCATTATTGTTTCTCATGTAAGCTACTGGAAATAGAATACCATTTAATTTAATATTTCTATGTAATTAATTAATGTTAATATATATGAAAAATAGTTATTTTATCATTATCCAAGTTGATATATTCATCCCCCCTTTTAGAAATTAAGTCCTTGTAATTTTATTCACTTATTAAACAGGTGGGGGTATCTTACAATCATAGAATTTTTAGGATTCCATGATTCTTATTAAAACATGTGGTTTTTTCATTAGACCTAAACTTGGTGAATTAACTTGTTCCTCATTAATTTCTCTCTGTATTCAAGAACCTAAACTAGTTGTTCCCCATAGGAAATATTCTTTTTTAATTGAACTAATTCAGGGCTCAAAACATGTGCTAAATTTGGTACATATTTATTTAACATTGAAATATGAAATATATTGTATTCCAAGAATAAAATTAGAGGTAAGGATACTCAGTAAGAAACAGATCCATCTTTTTCAAGGACAGCTTATGGTCTAATGAACTATTGACACATCTTCCCCATATTACCAAAATGCATCATACTTTTCCATGGATAATCATTGAGAAAAAAATTATAACCTCCCTCAAAAGAAATATATTTCCTAAAGTTATATGTATAAATTTTCATTCATCTTTGAGATATCCTCATGTGTCACTTAATAAACTAAAATTTCATTACCATTTCCCCTACCAACGCAAATCCCATCAACTCCAATTCTCCTACATCATTGCAAAAATGAGGGATTAGCACCTATCTTTTTATAGTTCCTAAAAAAGTTCCATCTGTATACTGGAATGAAAAATATTATTATAAGAAAACTCAAATAGGCAAAGCTGTCAATCAAAAATTCTCTGTTAATCTATTGAGAAATAATGAAGAATATCATCCATGGTCTGAATCATCTGCTCATACTATCCACCGTATTTGTGATGAAAAGTTGTATAGAAATTTTATTCAGTAAACAATGAATTTTGAAGTCCTTTCCAAAAATTATATTTGAATCTGGGATCATAGTCTGATATAATAGAGATAGGTACTCTATTTAACCTGACATTGTTCCTTAGATGCAGTCCAAAATACTGATCTAATTTCATTGTACCTCGAATGGGAAGGAAATGTGAAGATTTAGATAATCGATAAATAATAACACAAATTGAATTATTACCTTGAGAACAATTTTTAAATCCACTATTAAATCCATTGATATGTTCTCCCACTTCCACTCTATCACTATAAAAGATTTAAGCATCCCCTTGGGTAACTATCATTCTTCATTAACCTATTGAAAAGTAAAACACTTTTTGGTAAATTCTGGAAAATATATTTTTATTCCATTCCTCTAGTAGTACACCTAAAGGTCTATATACATATCAGTGATTCCTAGATGAGTGAGACATAGGGAACTATGGCCTATAGTCAGAAATTATTTCCTAAACTTGGAATCCCAAGGAATGCATAATCTTTTCCCAAATTATAAAACATATTCTTCATCAATACTAAAATTATAAAACATACCTATCTTAATAGATTCTACCATTTCATTCAAATCAAGATCATCCTTATGAGCTTTATTAATTCATTAACACAAATTAGACTACATTGAAACCTATAATAAAATAGATTATTTCCATATATCCACCATATCTCAAATAAATTTATTCAATTAAATAACCAAAGTGTCACATTCCAAATATAACATTATTGTTGTGGCAATACTTTTTTAATCAAAGAAATTGAAATTGTTTCTATTTTGTAGGATGATAATAAATCATACAATCATAATACTTTATCAATTATAGACATATTTTTTTCTCATGTTCAACTCTTTCTGAGTGAATATATAATTAAAAATTATATGATCAATAGATATTTCAAACTTCACTCCATACAGATGATGACTCCAAATTCTTATTCAAAAAAAACATTAGCAAATTATAGATCATGTGCATAGTAATTTAAATCATGAGTTTTAAACTAATATGAAGAATAAGATATTACCATATCATTATACATCAAGAAACAATCAAGTACTCTTTATGAAACATAACTATATTTTAGAAATTCAGCATTTCTGTAAGGTAGATCCAAAACTAGATCATTGAATAATCTTATTTTCAATTCTATAAAGTAAAAAAATTACATTCTATTATCTAGATAATAATAACTTTATTTAGTGATAACTAAGTTACTGGGATGGATAATTTAGAAAATGTTTCAAAAAACCATCAGTGATGACGAACTACTTAAATAAAAAAATGAATCTATTTGACATTGGTATGATATAGATGATCTTGGACAACTATTTTTTAAAAAACTTCAATAGTTATTCCATATTTATAAACAATTTGTCGATGAAATTAAATTTTCTAAAATGAAATTTCTATCTTATGAAATGTTCCATATAGTTCCATTTCTTTTAAGGTTTTCAAAAAAACATATATACATTTCATGTTACTCTTGGATTTTATTATATACCAAAATATCATCAATAAAAATAATGAAAAATGTATAAAAAACTAATGGGAAATTATATTCATAAAATTTATAAATACATCAGGTGAAGAAGATAACCTTAATTTCATAACTACAAAATCATAATTCCAATATCTCATCCAAAATGCTTTCTTTCGAATTCTATCCTATTTAGCTTTCGGCTGATGGTACCCGAACCTCAAATCAATTTTTGAAAAATTATGAACTCTCTAGAGCTAATTAAAAATATCATGGATATGAGTAAAAGGATACTTTTGTTTATAGTGATGTTATTAAAGGCTCTATCATAAAGGAAATGTCTAAGGGAACCTTATTTCTTTTTTACAAATAATATAGGAGAACCTCATGGTGATATCCTAAGTCTAATGAAACCATTATCAAGTAATTCTTGAAACTATTATTTCAATTCCACAAGTTCTAATTAAACCATTTGATAATAGAGTTTTAAAATAATCTTAGAATCAGGAACTAAATCAACTTTAAATTTAACTTTTAGATTAGGAACAACACTAAGGAATTCATTATGAAAAACATCTATAAGTGCATTCACTATTGGGATGTCACTAATCAAAAATATTTTATTCTTTTCAACAACAAAATCTATATAAATATCAATTCTATATTTAATAAATTTCTTATCTTTTTGGTATGTTATCAATGCTATGAAATCATTGACTAAATATTTTTTGGATTTGGAATCTATTTTTTCATGATAAACTGAAAAACATGATTTTCATGAAATGACATCCCACTAATGATAATAGGAATATTCCTATAAATCATTATTTCTATAATACTTTGACATATAGTTTTTACCGAAATTACTATCTATATTTCAGGGGTTGATATTCGCATTTTTAAAAAAATATCTCAGAAATAAAAGAATGTGAAGATACAAAGTCAAACTTAGTATTGGTATAATTTAAATAAACTAGTAACATGCCTATAACTACAGAATATAATGCCCCGAAATCAACCTAAATATTAGCAAATGATTATCTAACACCCTTTTTCTTTCGATATTGATAGTTTTCACCTTGGGTAATCAATGTTTTACACATAGTGGCATAATAACCTAACTCATTGCAACTAAAACAACATACCACAAGATTTTCATTTCTTTCACAATCATCTTCCATACATTCATGATCCATATGGACAATCTTAACACATTAGAATCACATACCATACTTTAAAATCCATTTTATAGGATTATTTTTACCCCACTTATCACAATAGGGGAATTCGGTTTTCCTTTCCCTAAACTAATTTGATGAATGATTTCTCAATTCATGTCAATTAGACCGCTTCCTTTTCTATTTTTTCATGGGACACATGATCCTCAGAAAACTACACTTCTTCCTTCTCATCGCATCAAACAAGTTTCTCATATCTTTTGAACTCATGATATTCTAATTAACTTTGATATGTTCTCTTCAATCCTAAGGAAATCCCAATTTATCTTTCTGTCAAGATCCTAGATAAAATTTGGTATGTACCTTTCCAAATAGGTGCAGTTTTATATATACGAAACCACCAAATCTTCTTCAATTTTTCCCAATTACAAAAATAGTTATTCCATACTAATTAAAAATTCCTAAAGATATTATTTCTCAAGGAAAATATTCATAAATTTATCCATATCCATGTAAAATATATCTTTACTTTCTATGATATTCTTAACCATTGACCCCCACTAGTCATTATAACCTTTAAAATGGAACATTTAAAGAGCTTCCTTTTAGTGATCTAAACAACCCATTACATTGAATATATTTTTTATGGATTTAAATCATCTTTCAGCTAGCCTTAGGTCATATTATCCTCTGAATTATGGGGGATGTTACATCAAAATTGATCCAATATAGTCATTCTCTTTTATAGTAGATCTTGTTTCCCTCTTTCATGGAGACCACCACTATTTATATCCTGAGTAAATATATCCATAACCACAATAAATAACTCAATTCCTATCCCAACAATCCCAAAATGTTGATTTAGAAGGATATTTTCCTCTATGTTCTTTCCCAATACAACTTCTTTATTTTCAATGTGGAACACCATTCTGAAAAAACATACTTTAGATAAAGAAACATTGTAATATTTAAACAATATATCATTTTAAATTAATCATAAAGTAAAATATTATAATGGTATGTGATTAATACTATCCATTACTATAGAGATATCTATACATTTATTTTAATAACAACTATAAGGACCTAGCTCTAAACATTTCATAATATAGAGTTTTATTCAAGAATTAACTTCTTTCGCTTTGAGTATCTTTTTAGGTTTAGAGTTTTAAATAATTAGGCCATAAATAATATATAAAAAATTAAAAAATAAAAAGAGGACACTTATTATTAATATCTTTTTTTCACATAATATAA
Organism: Viscum album; assembly: GCA_963277665.1. Taxonomy (NCBI): domain Eukaryota; kingdom Viridiplantae; phylum Streptophyta; class Magnoliopsida; order Santalales; family Viscaceae; genus Viscum; species Viscum album. The sequence continues at coordinate 126,150,627 of OY728134.1, read as the reverse complement.
AACTTTTAAAATAAAGAATGATTTATTTCCATGGAAAATCTCTACGGCTTTCAACTTGGATCCATCCTTTCCCTTTACCATCCTCAAATCCTAAGAAAAATATTTTATAAACATTATATGAGAACAATATGATCAGTATGGGATACACAAAGAAGGAAAATTTTTAGTCCAGTGAAAACAATAAAACCCATGAATAAATTATCATAAAGTTATACTTTTCACCATTAAGAAGTAATAAATACTTTCCTTCAGAAATATTATCATTTCTTACCATTTTTTAATCAAATTATTTCTATAAATCTCATTCGAAGCATAGATAACACATATATCTATCTTGGTACATTATTATAATTTTCATTTTTATAAATGGAATAACAATGTAATCAATATCCATCCATGTCACCCTCACAACTGGAATAACCATATGGTCGGCTTCTATACCCAATTCATTGTAGGGATATCATAGACCCCCTCATCATTGGTTTATTACAAAACCATTGATCATTAGTTTATTATGGAACCTCGTATTATTTTTTTTCACATAACCACCCTACAAGTGTCTATGTACCATTATATAATCATAAAACAGAAAATTTTCAAATTGTCAACATGTCACTCATAAAATTTTATTTTCACGCATAAGAAAAAATTTCATGTTATTGAAATAATTAATTTATGTTCAAACCCCATTTTAAATAAAAATTATCCCTAAAAGGAAAAGTGGGTTTTATTTTTGTTTACATGAAGGCTTATTGAGGAATCAAAATATAAAAATAGACATAAATTTTTTTCTATAATCCTTTCATATCCATGTAAATAAATATGAAATCCAATATCATGAATATTTATATGGAAGAAAATAAATATATTTTTAAATAAAATTGTCCAATAAAACTATGAAATATTTGAATCACAAGACACATGAAGGAATAACATTTTACCAAAACATTAAATAACAATATTGTAAATAAATTAAGTATATGATATGTAAAAGGGGATATATATACAGCTCATAAAGTATTGTGGGTTTATAACATCAAAATATTCCTCAGTGAATGGATATTGAGATGCAATCCCTTACCTTAATACTAACTAGTATCATGTGTCTTTAAATTCATAAAAAATAAACTTATGTTAGTAATTTACTTTCTTGGGAACATTTTATAAGTTTATTAATACATTTATTTCACTTAATTTTGTATAAAATTATTTAATCAAATAAGTTTATAAGAGGTGTTTCCGACAATATTTAGTTTATGTGTCCAAACGAATTTGGTTGGTTGACAATAGTCAAATAGGTAATTATTTAAACATGTACATAATAATTATCATTTAATAATTATCTTATTTATACAAAAAATATTCCTTCAAAACTAATAAGGGAATACAGTTATGAAAATTGATCAAGTGTTACAAATGGTAGTCCATACGTATGCATGAGTAACATTCCAATTTCACAATGATCAATATGGGAAGAAGGAAAGTAAAATTTATCCTTCCATAATAATAATCATATCATAAATACCATATTATTTAATCATATATATTTATATATATATTTATTATGATGTAAAAGGAGTCACATCACTTCGAGGAGGTATTAGTATACACATCCATGAATGACGTTATGAACTTTTCAGTGTGAAAAAAGGTAATAAATTAAAATGATATATCATATTTCCATTAATTTAATTATTTAATTAATATCAACCATAAAAAATTTAATCTAAATAATTAAGGAAATCTATCTCTTTGAGGATATCGTATTTTGCAAGTCCACAATTGTTGTTATCATATTCAAACATAATGGACAGAATGAAGGTATGTTTTTTATAATAATTTAAAAATCATAAATAAATCATAAATATCATAAATATCATATAAAATATTATATAAATTATTATCTCTAACATTGATAGAAGAAAATGGAACACTGAACGACATCGGTTCACGAGGCGGTAGTCAACCTAACACACGAACGGTAATTGTGTATCCAATTTGATGGAAGTGTTTGAAGGTGTATGTAATACCCTTAATGTAAAACAATATAATTATATTGATGATACTAATTTCATTATATAATCATGGAACAATAATAATTGAATATATGGATAATGAAACAAAATAGAAATTCATGTTGAAGAATGTTACCTCTTTTTCAAATAACTCTTTTTGGTTTAAACAAAATGACATTCTTGGATGGATTTATACCCAAAGTGAGGCTTCTATTATTAGGGTATAGATGTTTTAAATATATTTTGATAGATTTTTCATGATTCATAGGTCCGTCGAAGTTTAAATATGTGGGGAGGTTGAGTTCTTTTTATAGTGGAGGAGGAGTGGCATTCTTGCCAATATAAAAAGGTAAATAATATTGAGAGGTATACCTTACATAAAATGCCTCAAATAATAAAACAAATTTGGTAAAAGTTATTATATTATTAAAATATGTCTATAAAATGGGTTTTGAATATTTTTATAGGTCATTTGTATCTTTAAGATTATTGTTTTACCACATATTAAACTCATTTTTCCTGAATCGCTAAAATTAATTTTAATTACTTTAACTAAAATTTTTGGACAAAAATATAGTTGAAATTATTATCAATTATCAATTACGATAATTAAAAATATTATATAAATTTTAAAAAACAAATTCATATAAGTGGTGGAAATTAATTTAAAATTGATCTCACAGACAGAACGACAAAGTGGGAATTTAAAGTGAATTTTTTAAAACATTTGCTATATTTTTATATCTAAATTAAATAAAAAAAATGACCCAAATAACTTATATGGGATGAGTATATGTAAAATTTTTCTAGTTATAATTTAAACCCAATTCAAGATATTATTTAACTATATAAATAAATTAGAATAAAATGTAGTTTTAAATTAGAATATTGTATTTTTCACTATTAATCAAAATATGAAACTTCTAAAAAAAATCAGCCAAAGATAATTTTTAAATTACATTTTCAAAAGTGAATTTTATTTTTTCACATAAAAATTACAAATTTTTCAAAATTTAGTTTAAAAATTGTATCTCTATTAAACGGTCGTAAAACTTCTTTTTAGAAAATAGGGATTTTAAGCATAAAAATAAATGTATTCTTATCTTATACCTATAAAATCTGTTGGATGGATGTGAAATCATTTTATAAATATTTATAAACATATCAAATTTAGTCCTATTTATATACTATAATAAAAAACATAGTGATAAATATCATTTAAAATAATAATATTAATATTATATTATTGCTCGGTATAACTCAATATTACGTGCAACATATTATTTAAATAAAACTCATTATTTCATGTCATATAATCTATTTTGAATAACATCCAGTTTAACTAAAAATTACTATATATTTCATGAATATTAATAAATATGAAAAATACTTATTTTATTATTACTTGGGTGGTTATACTCATGATTTGGTATCAAGACTATATGATCAAAGTAATTTTCAGAGGAATTTCATTTTAAACATTGATAAATGAAGTTGGTTTGATTTAGGAAATATATTTAGATTTAATAAATATTAAAATTAATATAATCCCTCTAAAAATTTGTTTTATGTATTCATTTTACCACATAAAATTAATAGTAAAAACCTATATCCATAAGAAGTAACTTCCCACAAACCTTGAGAATATTTAATAATAATAATAATACTTTGGGTTTTTATTTATAACTCAATATCCTATAGTTGTTGAAAACATAAAATTTATAATATATTGTAAATTTTAAATTGAAGAGTCATTATTCACTTCAATAGTAGTTTTGGTGTATTCTTGTCATTCTTAGCACGGTCTAGGTGGTTCTTAGTGGTGATATTTCCCCATTGGTCAATGGATTACTGAATTGATTTTCATAGTGCCCAATTCCCTTGAAATTGAAGTAATTAATTTATATAGATTCTTTAATTTCCTTGAACTCATGAGCTTAACAAACTTCATTCCTACACCTATTGAAAATTCAGATTCCCCTCAATAAATCCCCAAAGTGTTTCTTCTTATATTCTAGATTGTGGGAATTTAAATAATATTTCCTTCACTGTCTTTGTCACCAGCAATTCCATGAGAATACTCATCCCTCTTATTTTCTGTATTTTTGGATTAAAATAGGTTCACATTATTAATCATAATTAATTATAACTAGTTTTACATAATCATAATATTTCTTACTCCATATCTTATCCCATTAGTTTTCTCATTGGGAAAATGTAATGGCATAGACTTTATAAATTATAATTGTTTCATGAATAAATGTGTGTTATGTATTATATAATATTATAAACATAATAAATATAGAGGAAACAACAAAACCATATCCCATTAAAATATATCACTACATTAGTTAACAATTAAACCAACTAAAATGAAAAACATCACAACTGGACAAAGAATATAAAATAGAATATCTAAAATTGAAAAATATGGATTTCCCTAATCAATTAGAGTAATTACCCCCATTTCAAATATTATAGAAATAAAAAAATATTACTAAACAAATAAACATATTAAAAAAGAAAATATAACATTTATTGAAATTTAAGTTAATATTTATTGAAAGAATGAAGTGGTATTTATAGGGCATAAAATGAAATGTGATCATTAGTATTTTAACACTATATGACCATTGGTAAAATATTACCATTATTCAATAAAACCGTTGTCCAATTTCACTGTTTGAAACTATACACATTGGTAGTAAATTTACCATTATAATTATTGTTTATAAGTAGTAAGGAGAGATGATAATAGATGCAGAAAAGAGAAATAATCACCACAAATAGTAAAATCATACAATTTGAAGCCAATTTGTTAGAAATTGGGTGGGAGAAAACAATACTGGTGTTCTATCTAAACCATTCCCAAGATTATCGTTGACAAGTGATACTTGAACTAAATCGCTTATAGGATAATTTCAAGTTGGTGTAGATTACCACATGTTCGATGTTAGTTGAGAAACCCTGTGAAACAACTATTATCGTAAACCTTACCCTAATGGCGCATGAGGGTGTAATAAAGGGTTACATGTCCATAATTCTGTTACTTATAGTGTAATTTTCTTTGTATTAATACAATTTTTTTTTCCATTAATTCCATTTTAAGAATTATTTTGTTTAATAAAATATATTATTAATTGAGAACAATTTGATAAATTGATTTCTAGATAAAAAAATAATTATAATAATTCATCTGGTAAATATATAAATTTTAAAGGTAATTTGAATATAATATTGTTTAATTAAATAATTTTTTAAAAAACACTTATTTAAATATTAATAATAAAATAAATTCATTTTGTCAAATGAAATTTTTTTAATTGTGAACGTTTTTACTATTCCACAAAAACTGATATTTTTATTAAAAAAGGATTTTCTTATTTGAAATTTAAAATTAACATATTTATTGAATTGTTCTGACTAAATAAAAAATTAAACATTACGTCAAAATTAGGTTATAGTGATTTTATTTGAATTTTCTAAAATAATTTATTTTCTTGTTAATAGTAAAAATACAGTTTTTGGTTTTTAGTATATTTTATGACTTCATATTTATGTCATAATGATGTAATAATTAATCGATTAAAATCCCCAATAAAATTATGTTATTTTTTTAATATTGCATATTTTAACAGATTTTAATGAATTTTAAAATGTATAGGTGATGTTCCAAAGTCTAAAATGGAAGAAAAATCATAACACTACTTTTTAGTAGATTTAAATTTTTCATGCCAAAATAAGTATTTAAAAACAATTTCGGTTCTGGTGGATTAAAATATCATAAATTTTGACTCAAATGTCTAAAAACATGAGAAACAAAACATGGGAAAGATAGTCATTTTCCTCAACTTAGATTTTAAAGATCTATATATGAAAATCAATAAACAGTTTATCTACTTTTGCATCAAATACCCAACCATTTCACAGTTGTCCTTCACTTCCAATCCACCCTTCATAATTTTTAGTGATTTTTCCTCACAAGGTGCCCTCCATGGTTTCTAAAATCCTATAAGGTTCCATCCTTAAGTGTTAAAAACAACTCTTCAATGTAAGGGAAGTCTTCACTTCTCTTTTCCAATCTTGTTCTTTTTCATGGCATGTATTCTATTTTAAAAAAAATTACTTTTTATCCAATTTATATTATCACATGAATATGATAATATTCTATTATCAATTGTATAACATTTACCACTATTATTTTTCCCTTTTCTAAAACCATGTTTCGTTCCCATCATGCTACCAAATTTATTTCTCAAATTTTTCTTTTTTACCTAAGAAATTCTCATTTAGTTTTTATTTTAATACCAAAAAAAATTCTCCTAAATGATTATTCAAATATATATAATCATGTCTAATTTATATGGTTACTTATATACATGAAACCACATTCCCTTTCTGTGGGTTGTAAAATATGTTATGTTCATGTCTATAATCACTTTTTATACAATGATTTTGATAGGAAACCCATTCTTTATTTTCCATAGGATAAATATGAAATTTTTATAATCAATATGGATAACATGAAATTAAGATATATGAATTTATCTCCCTAATAGAACTCCAATTAATTAGGTAAATAATTTAATCTCTATATAGATAAAGTTTTACAATACCTTGGTCAATAACTTTGGTAATTTTCATTTATGAAACCTCAGTGATGAACCTTGGTTATATACTTATGAATGTATCATATAAATTTTTACACACATTTCTATATTATTATTCATGTTATAATTATTATTTTACCCCTCTATCATTATTTATTGTTATGCCTAATTTTTATATTGATGTCTCATTATCACAACCTTTTTGTCTCTATTATTGATTCCCTTACAGAAATTCACGCACACCCATTTCCTTTGATGTATATCCCCATGATATGAGATGTAGTAAAAGTAACCTAGATTAAACCCTTAAATATTCCTTTCAAGTGGATATTGAAAAAAAATTTATGTTATCATGTATTATGTACCATATTTTCAAGAAACTATACTCTAAAAGATCCTCTACTTTTTATAAATTAATGAAATGTCATGAAATGTCATGTAATAAAAACGTGGGAATCCATAGTTGGTATCAAAAGAAACATTAGTTAGTTTTAGAAAATAGGAACTAAAAATATTATAATTAACATTATGGACAATTATAAATATATGAAAATATCATAGTATTTTAGATATATTTAGTATGTGGATTCCAAGAAAATACAACGCTTTTAAGATGCTACAAGTCGATGTGGATCTGGAAATGTTTACATTGGGATAACACAACAAAACACTACATTGATCTAGATAAAATTGGGGACTAGTGCATGATAATGGGTCTTTCTTAACACTTGATTTGACACTCTTGGATGATATGATTTGTTAATTACAAGCTTCTGATGAACCATTTTGGATGAAATATAGAAAATAAAATTATTATTAGAAAATATTAATAAAATAATTATGAATTATTTCATAAGAAAAAAAATAAATTCGGAATTATAATATTAAAAAAATTATGAGGTTTATTAATAGGGTTTTATAACTTTATAAAAAAAATTTAAGAAATAGGTGAAACTGTGTAAATAATGAGTGCAACGGACGTGCACTGATGGCATTCTGATGGATTCTCTAAAATAAAAATTCAAGTGGATGATGAGTCCACTAACTCTAGTTATGAATATAACATGAATAAATTTTAGATACAATATTCACCTTGAGGAGAAAAACATTCTATTTAGTCCTTCATTCATCAATAACCACCTTCTTTTAGTGGATCTACCGACTATTTATTTTTGAATAATGAATTATCTCTATAGATAAAGTCTTTTCTGTAGTCTATTATTCCGAGCATGGGAAAGTCACCCTAGAAGTGTACTACTTAGATTTAAAAGATTATTAGTGGTTTAAACAAATTAGAAACATGAATCAAAGAAGTTATATTGATGTTATAGAGTGGGAAGTGTTCAGGGTAATCATTTTCAATAACTTCCCCCATTCAATATAAGTAAAAATGGAGAAGTAATTCCAAGAGGTGAAGCATAAGGAAAATGAATTACTGGGAAGATATAAAATTAACTTTCAAAGACTTGTTTGATAAACTTATTGCACTATTTTGGATCCTAAAGGAAATTTTGATATATTATTTTGTGGATTGATACCCCATCTAAATATGAATTTAGAAAATAAATACTATGGAAGCTTGGAGGGGTTGGCGAAGAGTTCTATAAAGGTGGAATTGGATTTTGGTGAGACATAGTGTTTATAGAGGTTGAATGAAAATAAGAAATGAATATATCAAAATTCATAGAGGGGCTTTTATCATGGAAGAGGATGAAAGAAAGTAAAAAATCCCACAGGAAACAACTGTGGGAGGAAAAATTCAGTGAACTGCTTTATTGGGAGTGGAAGGTGCTCCAAATTCGGATGATACAACCATATAGCTCAAAAATATCCTAGTGAGGTGATCCCTCAACTTCTCAAAATTAATGAAAAGGTGAATATTGTGTAAGACCATTGTGAAATTTAGTTCTTCAAGTGTGGATAGCCTGGGAAATTTTTTTGATCGATGTCCAAATTAGGAGAAAATGGAGGTGAACCACCTCTAACCTCCGCATAAGAAAATGGATAAAGTTTGGGACATTTCTATCAAGACGACTAAAGTATAGGCTTCAAATTATGTGGGGTAAGTTAAAATCATTATTCTCTAAAATATATCAAGTAATTTTTTTAATTCTAGTTATACTCATTTTTTTGTTTACTCCATGTTTTTAGAGAATGAGGAATCAATCCCTGGACTTATAGAAGTAGAGTTATCACTCAAGACTCTAAGAGCTGTTATCATGGCATCAATAGTGTATAAAAACACTAATATCAACATTTTATAGTACAGTGTCATCACAAATCTAGAATTCATTCCCATGTTGGAATTAAACACTATACTAGGGATAAACTATCACAAAAACTATAATGAAAAGATTAATGATAGAAGAAATGAAATTTTAGTATCTTTAATGTAAAATCGATAGTTATTTTAAAAGGAGATATATCACATCTTATGCTTTGTCTATAAGCACCTTCTATGGCCTTATTTATAGATATGATCTGAAGAGGGATATTGAAATTAATGTATAGCAATAGAGAATTTCCTCATGATTTAGGAACACATTGACGTATTTCTTGAATAGTAACCTAGAAATATCCTAGAAAGAGAGGTTGAGTTATCCACTGAAATAAAACCAAGATTCAAGCTAATATAGAAGATCTTATATATAATTGAAAATTTGGAGTTAGAGGAATTAAAAAAAATAATATCCTATAAAGAATGGATTTATTTGACCAAGAGTGTATCATTGGGGAGCACATTTTCTCTTTGTGAATAATAAGGCTAGATCAAAGTGGCAATGAAATACTAATAGAGAACTTAATGGGATCATAGTATATAAAAAGTAACCTCTCCCATGGATTGATGATTTATTTTAAAAACATCATGTGGCTCAATATTTCTCAAATATTAACCTCTGATATGGTTATTATAAATTGATGGTGAAGATATAAGATATTTCCATGTCTCTTGCCCAAAAATGATTTAGGAATTGTGAATTCTTTATGCTCTTTGGCTTGAATAATTCAACATCATTAATTATGGATTTGGTGAATATAGTCTTCAAGGACTACCTTGATAAATTTATTTCCATTTTAATTGATGATAGTATGATATATTTAAAAACTCATTTGGAACATGTGATCTTCTAAGGGTTATATTGAAAACTCTGAGGAAGGAGAAGCTCTTTAGAAAATTCAAAAAATATGAATTCGAATTGCAACAAGTTCTAGTATTCATGCACATATTAAGAAGTAATCTTAGTTGACCCTGTGAAAAAACGTCTGTAGTATGGTGTCCTAATAATAAAACATTTACTAAGATTCATGGGTTACTTGATTTATAAGGATATTGTGGGAGATATGTGAAAAAACTATTCACGAAATTTAGATCCACTAACCAAGTTAGCTAAAAATGTAATAAGTTTCTCTAGACAAAGGAGTGTATAGAAATTCTTCGAAGGACTAAAGAAGAGATTGGTCAGTGTGCCTCTTTTAACTCAACCTAGTGTTAGGAAATAAAGTTTTTATTTATAGTGATACATCTCTAAAAGGTCTTGGGTGTGTCATCATGAAAAATAAAAATGTGATTGATTATGCATCTCAGAAGTAAAATACACATGAGATAAATTATCCTACAAATTACATAGAGTTAGTTTCAGTTATGTTTTCTCAAAAAAATATGTATGTTTAGTCAATAAGGTTTCCTTATGAATTTTCCAATCCTCTATGTTTGAAAATCACAAAAACTATGTCGTATGGAAAATTATCTTTCTTTAACGATTATCTTCTTGTGGAAAATATCCTTTCTTTAAGGAAAATTTTATCCTTACCCTTGTTTTCATTATCTCATTTTATTTTCTATCAAAACCAAGTTCATTTTTTTACTAAGTCAAAAATCAGATCCTTCTCTAAAACCTTATAATCTTATAGTTCCTTGGATATTGATTCTTCTATTTTCAGACTCTGAATACTTTGAAATTCAGATTCTAAACTCCCTGAATTTCAGATTCTAGAATCTGTAAAATCCATACTCTGAATTCCTTGAAATTTAGATTCCAAATTCTCAAAAAGTAAGATTCTGAATTCTCTTAAATTTATATTCTTAATTCTCTTAAATTCAGACTCTGAATTCCATAGAATTTAGACTCTGAATTCCTCAGAATTTGGACTCTGAATTCCAAAATTTATTACTCGAAATTCCACAGAATTCAGACATCAAATTCTTTGAAATTCTAATTCCTAATTCTCTGAAATTCGGATTCTGAATTCCCTAAAATTCTGACTTTTAATTCCTTAGAATTCCAACTCTGAATTCCTCATAATTCAGACTCTGAATTGCTCAGAATTCAGACTCTGACTTCCTCAAAATTCAGACGTTGAAATCTATAGAATTGAAACTCCAAATTCTTCTAAAAATAGAATATGAATATCTATGTTTCTATAATATGATTTTTAATATGATTAAACTCCAAATTTAAATTTTTCCATAGATTACAAATTTTTATAATTGGTTAATCTACTTTATTTTCCTTAAAAATATTTTTATTATGAAATGATGTCATACAATCTGTTTTTAAAAAACCATTGATTGACTAACATATGTACATGTCCCTCTAAAATTCATGGAAAAATATGATCATTTGGGGAGGGAGCTGACCATTGATGTTTTTTCTATAAATAGTATCTCATTATCATTCCAAGATCCTAGAGATTACATACTGTGAAGTGATTTCGAGATAGAAAAAGTCTATCATACCTTGTGCATTTCATGAACATATTATCCAGCTGTGAACACATTGTTCAGCTTGTTTCATGCTACTCTGATTTTTGTTGATTAAAATCTAGGGCATCCAGGGATAGAATGAAAAATGTTCTTGCTACCTTAATGTTTAAGGGATTATAGGGATATCAAGATAGATTCTGATATTCTTATCGAGGGATTACCCTGATGTGGGTAAGAAAGAATTTCTTGAAAGTATAAATCAAGGGACCTTTATCCAAGGTTTTTGGATACCCTTCTCTTTAGGTTAAAATATTTCCATCTTTTTACTAGTTCTTGTCTCAAGTTTTCTTTTTGTTGTATTTTTTTAAATAAATAAATTATAACTTTCATATACATTCTTGTCTTTTTTTCTTACTCTAATAATTAAGATTCTATATGCTTTATGGTAGAATCTTCCTCTAAGAAAATTTTTCTTATGTTTATTTTTCAGATTCATATTTTCAAACCCAAACCAAGTTGTTTTTATAGTTAAAAACTAAAAGGGGTTTTTTCAATTTACCTTTTTTAACTTTGTTAAACATAGTTTTACATAAGGATAAAACCGAATGTTTTTAAACTTATAATTCACCCCTTATAATATTTGAGCATCTATATATACTATTTCAATCCTACAATTGGTATCGGAGAGGGCCTCTGAAATACTTATACGCACATATAAGTTTTCTTGCTCATATTTTTTTTCCTTGTTCTAATTTTTTTGATTAACTTTTCTTTTTCAAGTTTTCTTTAAAGATTTGTATCATTGTTTATAAAATATTTCTATTAAAAGGTTTTGTAGAAAAAATATTTTCTTATATAATGAAATGTAAGAATATTGGTTCTATTGATAACTTTATTCCTACCAGACTACTAATTTTTTATGGAAACAATTATTAGTACTAGAGAGATAGGATGAAGAATTTTATTATTAACACTCGAGTAGACAAATTTTTCATGCTCACTAGGGAATACAAAATTCCAAAAAATGAATTTTTAACCTTCACTAATCAGTAGAAACAAGAATATCAACTAAATTACTAGGTATGCAATACATTATGTGTTACATGACTATGAATATATACAGTCAAATATTTTCTTGTGAAGTTGCCAACTGTATTTATAAGAAACTTGATGTTACACATTTTGGGACTTCTAAAGTGATAAAAACTAGAAGAGCTATATTAAGATATTAATATCATGGATTCTTGTTTCCATATTGTTTGAAAAGTAAAACAACTTTGTATGACCATTATCAATAGTCTTCAATCTATGGGAGAAAAATGTCTTGATGATGAATCTCTGGTACATATAATAATTGATATCATTCCCAATGAATGGGAATAAAAAATGATAGCTATTGATGAAAACTAAAAAGTATCTTACAATACAATTGATTAGTTATTTAGAACTCTTCTTCAGTATTAAACAAGAATGAAGAGAGATATTGATTTCAACAAAAAGAAGAATAGTAATAGAAGTGTGTCTTTTACTACAACATCTAAATCGAAGACTCTAGAAAGGGTAACTATATCAAAATCTAATAATGTTTTAGTTGTATCTGAATCAAGTACTAGTGATCAATCTGAGAATGAATTATCCAATCTTTATTGAAGGATGAACAAGATTGTAGGAATGAAATATTTTAAGTACAAATATAAGAAGAAATATACAAAGCACAAGAAATATTCTGAAGTAACCTGTTATGAATGTAAAATGGTTGGACATATCATTCATGATTTTCCTATGATAAAAAAGAAAATACGAGAAGGAAAATCATTTTGAGAGAAAGAGAAATATGTACTACAAATGTAAGGCTAAGAAAGTCTTGGAAGCAAATGACACATGGATTTCCAGTGGTGGTGACTCTTTAGAAGAATCTTCAGATTATGAATCTTCTGGTCAAAAGAATATTGGTCTCATAGCTAGAGTATCCATTTAAAATCATTGTATTATGGATAAGGTACACAATGTTAAATCCTTAACCAATATTTTGTTAAGTTATAATTTACCAAATGAATAATAATATGAATATTAAGATGATGGATCTTCCTTATCAGAATATAATACCATACCTTAATTTGATGAATTTATAGATTTTTTAAACTACTTGAAAATGAAAAATGTGAGATAAAAAAGAAGTTAGAGAAAGAAAATACTAGAATTTCTATTTTACCTAAAGAATTATCAGATATTTCTAGGGATCTTGATCAGAAAACTTTTGATTTGGAAAAGAATTTATAAAACCCTAATAGAAGTTAATTGTAATAATGATAATATTTTAGTGATCTTGAATATTTTATTTCTAAGAAAAATATTTTAGATGCTAAACCAAGTTATAAAACTAATAAATTTGAGGATATGAATTTATTATTTAAACAAAAATCTAAAAAATATTCCTTAAAGAAAATTTTATCAAATTCTACTTTAGGAAGGAAAGAATTTGTTAAAATGTATTCACAACTTCATCCTCTAAGGAATAGTTTGGGATTTAGTTATACTCACTCAAACATATTTTCAATAATAATTATTATGTTCACAAATGTGCTCCATTTTTCACTAAGTGTAAATATGGTGAACATTGGGGGGAAATTCATTTTTTAAATAAAACCCAATATTTGGGTTCTACTAAAGATTATTTTTTCATGAAAATGTGGATTCATAAGATTTCACTTTCTAAAATTTCTAGATCCAAGAATGTTTGGATTTCGAAAGTTAACTCTTTTATTTTTAGGAAAATAAAGAAAGTTATAATCGATGAAGTCTCAACTTATGATGCATTATAGTTAAGGAATATGGATATTTTTTTTTCCATCACAAACCCGATGTATTGGAGTAAAATACTATGGATTGGTTTTAGTTGATGAGTACACAAGATTTACATAGGTTTATTTTTTAGAAAATAAATCTGTAGATTTTTCTTATTTCAAAACATTTAGATCCCATGTTAAAAATGAGAAAAACCATCCATTAAAAATCTTCATAGTGATCATGGAGGAGAATTTAAAAATTCATATTTTGAAACGTTTTTTCATAAGAAAGGAATTACTCATAACTTCTCATCTCCAAGAAATCCTCAACAGAATGGTGTTTTTGAAAGAAGAAATATAATTATTCGAGAGGTAACTAAAAACATGTTGATTGAATATTCTATTTCTAAACACTTCTTGTATGAAGCTATTAGTAAGGCCTGTTATACTATAAATCAAATTTTAATCGGACCTTTTATTAACAAAACAACTTATTAATTGTGGAAGAGTAGAAAACTTATACCTTTTTACATCAAAGTATTTGGATTCAAAGTATTCACTATGAATCCCAAATAAAACATACATAAGTTTGAACCCAAATACGATCAAGGAATTTTCTTATGCTACTCCCCTAATTCTAAGGATTATAGAGTTTTTAACAAAAATACTTTTACTGTTGAAGAAATAGTTCATCTTAAATTCGATGAAACTGGTATTTTTTTAAACAACCAAAACCTACATCCTTGGATGTCTTTTAAAAAACTGATTATCAAACTTTAATAAAATATTATTCATATAATGAAAATACACAAGAAAATTTTTCTGAAGTATTTAACCTAGAATATTTTCTACCATATGTTGATGAACAAGTTTTTAAAAATCAGAATCAGGTGTTTCATAAGAATCATCCCACTGATAGTATCACTAGTGATTTAAATCAACTTGTAAGGACTAGAAAATCTTTATGAAATGAATTAGAACATCTTGCATTCCATTCCTAGTTATAACAAAAAAATCATTGATGAAGATTTAGGTGATGATGATTGGATTAAATTCATGCAAGATGAGATAAATGAATTTGAGAGGAACAATGTCTTGACCTTTATTGAAAGACCTTAGGAAACTTTTGTAATTAGAGTAAAATGGGTCTTCAAAAATAAATGTTATTAAAATGGAATGATAGTAACAAATTAATCTAGATTATTTACTAAAGGATATAATCAACAAGAAATAATAGACTATGAAAAAACATATGCTTTGGTTGCTAGACAAGAATCTATTTTTATTTTACATGCCTTTGCAGCATTCTTTAATTTAAAATAATTTCAAATGGATGTGAAGTGTTCTTCCTTTAAGAGATATGTTCAAGAGGAAGTTTATGTTGAAAAACTTCCAGGATTTAAATACAAAAAACATCCTGAACATGTTTTCAAACTTACCAAAGCTTTATATGGACTTAAATAAGCCCCTAGAGCCTGGTATAATAGATTTACATGATTTTTGTAATAAAACAATTGTGTTAAGGGAACTGCTGATCTAAATAATTTTATAAATAATGATAAGAAAAAATTTTTTATAGTAAAACTATATTTTGATGATATTATATTCGGATGAAATCAGCAATATTTAATAGACACATTTGATAATCTTAGGAAATATGACTTTTATATGAGTATGATTGGTGAGTCAACATTTTATCTAGGTTTTCAAATTTCTAAAAAACCATAAAGAACTTATATTTCACTACATAAGTATATTAAAGATCATAAAAAGTTTGGATATGAAAACACTAAAAGTATAAGCACTCCCATTGATAACTCAAATTCCCTTGATCTAAATGATTTTGGGGAACCATTAAATCAAAAAAATTAGATGTATGATAAGAAGATTATTATACTTAAGGGTTAGTCTTTTAGACTTAATGTTTTCTGTATTCTTAACTGAAAGATAACAATCTAATTCAAATTAATCTCATTTAAAATTAGTGAAAAGAATTTTTTTCTATTTAAAATAAACTAAGGATTTATGACTTTTCTGTATATCTGAAATGAAATTGTTTTAAAAAAAACGGATACTAATTTTGGTGGATGTAGAATGGATACAAAAAGTACATCCAAAACTTTTCATTTCTTAGAAGATTCGTTAGTTTCTTGTTCAATAAAGAAGCAACACTCCATAGAACATTCCACTGCTGTAGCTGAATATGTAGTAGTTGGAAGTTGTTGTACTCAACTGTTTGGATGCAACACACACTCATAGACTATGGAATGAATTTTACCAAAACACAGATATTGTGATATTACACAAGTTCCATTTTGTTTAAGAAAAAACCATGCACATAACTCTCATGAAAAATACAAAGATATTAAGAATCACTTTCATCGGGATCACACACTTAAAGGAGATATAATTTTACAATTTATTGGAACACAAGATCAACTTGCGGATATTTTTACAAAATCTTTACCCTCTGATAAAATAGAATAGATTAAACAAATGTTTAAAATGATAACCGTAAGGTAATCTTCCCTATTAACTATTTTTTGTAACCCATATCATTACAATAAGAAACTACTTTTTCAAGGGGATTAAATTTACTTGTTAGCCAAATTTGTTTCTTAAAAAAAATTGTAACCAATTTTTTTTCTTTTTCCAATTTTTTGTAACCAATTTTTTTTTCTCTCAAAACTTTCTCAAAACTCAAATTTCTGAAACTTAAAATTTCCTTCACTTAATAAAATTTTTCAGAATCTAATGTTCATCAAGAAGAATATTTTTTAATACTAACATTTTTTCAACAATCCGAAAGGTATGTTTGCTTATATAAATTCTCATAAATGAATTTTTTCACTTGTTGGTTTTTTTATCATGTTTTTTATAAATCTTTATTACATTTACTTTCCTTAAATACGTTTTTAACATTAAAAACATCAAAAGATCAAAATCTACCAAATATTGCATTGCAATTCATCTCAACCGTCAGATCAGATCTATCTTATTTCAATTATTGTATCTTATTGATAATTTGAACTTTCACTTAAAGGCATATATAAAGTCCCCCTATTCCTTTTCCCACATTATTTTTAAAGATTTTATGTGTTGAAGCTCTGTAACTCGTCAAAAATCTCGTTTAGTTTTCCAAATTTTCTTAGACTTCGGATGTCACTGGAAGATTCCTTGTAGAAACAGATTCCTTTAATTAAGGAAATCAAGGATTGGTAAATCTATATATAAAGGTTGGTTAACCTGAAATTATTTTCTATGTATAATTCCTTGAATATGGAAAATATTAAGCTGAACGTATGGGATAATTTTTGCTTAGATAAGCCAGAGTAAGGATCTGGTTTACCCTAACTTACTTGAAGAGTTATATGATACAGTACGTTTTCATGAGGAAGGTGGAAGGGATTAGTTTTCACTCAAAAGCTATGAGAAAACCTATTCCATATCTTCTAATATGGCAGAAAATATTTTTGGAATTCTGTATGACGGTGAGGAAATTTTATGTACTCACAATTTTCCAGATCTGTCAGGATGTTTTGAAAAGGAAAATGAAATTCAGTTCCTTAGACTAAAATGACTAAAATAACTAAAGAACAACCACCTTTCAACGAATTTCAAGATTCTATAATTATGGGTATTGGGTTTCCTCTTTCCATGAAAAGGAGACAAGGACTCTTAAAGAAAAGTGATATATTTATTCTGGACTTTTTGGTTAACCTTAAAAAGGTAAACCTAGTGAAGTGTATTCTTCTGAAAATCACCAATATTAAGAATGGATCTCCCGAATCCCATATTATCATGTATCCATCCATCTTGTCTAATATTATAGTGTTATTTTTGGAATCCTTCAAAATTCACTGCTTTTCTAAACCCAAAAACATCAAGATCTTGTTGATGAGTGATGATACCTTGAGGAGAATGAAATTTGTTTTCAATGCCAAGTCTGAAGAGTTTTATAATCTTTCTAAACACGAGATTTAAGAATTAGCTAATAATGTAGAAGTATCATAAACTTCTAAGAAAGCATAGATGATTAGAAAGGATAAGGAAGCAGAAAACATAGAAAAACCTATAGTTCCAAAAAGTCAGTCAGCACCACCAAAGTCGAAGAAGAAAAAACCTTTCCCTAATGGAGTGGTAGTGAAGTGGAGGGAATAAAAGAGGAATAAAAAAAATGTGATCCCAGTTTTGTCTGAGATCTATCTGAGGGGAAATCTTTGAAAATTTAAACTGTTGAAAATCATGAAAGGAAACAAAAACAGGAGTAAAAAAGAAGAATATGTCTGAAGTCGATATTGTTCAATAACATCGCAAGGATACTGAGAAAGTCTCTGAAAAAATTCAGGTACCAAAATCTTTTCTCCAAGAATCAATACCAGTAGTGACTCTGCGAAAGAAAATTCTAATTTTACAACCTGAATTATGAGAAGAGATAGTTCATGAAGAAGAAGTAGATGAATAACAAGAGAAATAAGAAGATAAAATTGATGATGTGACAAAGTAGGTAGAATAATATCATGAGATAGAAAGTCCTTATGAGAAGCTTTCAATCCAAACTTCATAGGTTGAGTAAACCTAAATTATTTCCTAGGGAAAAGAGGATGGTGGAAAGGAAGATGTTAATACACCTAAAGATTATGAAAGTAGCAACCATGATTTCATACAACCTGACGATGTTAAAAAATATGTTGAGATATAAAAGGTTGAAGAAGATAAAATAGTACAACTTTTAGTTACTGAGCATGAGTCTCCAAGAGCATAGAATACTATTTCCAAATTAGACAAAGGAAAACAGGTGTATGATGATATAGCTAAGAAGGATGTGATTGTTAAGAATGATGTTGGGGGTTCACCCAAGAGGAAATCTAAAGAGATATAAAAGGAATCCTCTATTGTAAGAGAATCAGCTTCTGAATCATCATCTTTGATGGGTCAAGATTCCATGTTAGAGTCTTTAATGAAATTAGTGAACACAATTCCATTGTTTCCATGTACTGATTCAATATGTGAACATCTTCAATACTCATTTAATCAAACATTAGATTCAATAAGCTTGCTCCTGGAAAAAATCATCATGCTTGAGAAAGATTTCCAAACCTTCCTTATTGGATATGATTCTCATAAGAGATCATGTAAGGAAACAAAAAAGTTGTCTAAAAGAACAATTTAATAGGTGAGAATTCTTGATGACTTCCAATATTTATTGAAAGATTATTTTGATAAGTAAGATGATAGAATAAAAAATAATAGAAAACGTTTTACTGAGAAGCTCAATCTTGAGAAAATAACCTAGATTCAAGAAGATAAAGATCTCAATGGGAATTTAAGTTCATTTTCTATAAATCTGAAGAGAGAAAGAGAGATCAGGGAAGAGTTAAAAAAAGTTCAATCAGAAAGAAATAGTGAAGTCTTAGGCAGAAATCCAAAAATCACAAGATAAAAAAATCAGGACTCTGGAAAAGAATAATATGAATCAAAAACATTTACTCAATCAGTTTTAGGAAGATCATAAGAAACTCAAGAAGTTAATGGTTATCCATAAGAAAATAATTTTGAAGGAAAAGAAGTATGAATATTTTTTTCCTTTTCAATTATCATCATTTTTTGTAGTTTTACCCTATAATACTTTTTCATGTCTTAATGAAGATTTGGTTATCCTTCATTTGTTTTTTGTATAGTTCTAAAATTTTAGGTACCATTTTTTCTTTATTTATTGGTTTTTGAAAATCACAAAGGGGGAGAGAAGAATGATCAAAAGAATACTAATTATAGAGAACAGAATTATTTAAGTAATAGGATTTTATGTAAGGGAGAGTTTACATAAAAAATATTTTCTTAACCAAGAAAAATTAAATATCTCTATGGAAGTCAAGAGTTTGATCCTTAGGGTTTTGAAAACATAACGGGGAGTTAGTAATATTCATCATGGTTCAGAAGTAAAGGGATATATGTTTTTATTTTTATATTTATAAAGTTATTTCTTATCACTTATATTCTTTTATGAAAGGATGTGTGTGCTTTCCAAAATGGGAAATTTTTTGAGTCAATAAGGTTTCCCTATAACTTTTACATTCTTATATGTTCTCAAAATCACAAACACTTTATCTTAAGGTAAATCATCTTTCTATTAGGATTATTTTCTTATGTAAAATTTCTTATCTCCAAAGAAAATCTTATCCTTACCCTAGTTTTCATTATCTTGTTTTATGTTCTCTCAAAACAAAGATCATTTTATTACTAAGTCAAAAATTAAGATCCTTATCTAAAACCTCGGAATATTATAGTTCCTTTGATATTGAGTATCCTATTCTTAGACTCTGAATTATATGAAATTTAGACTATGAATTCTTTGAAATCCAGATTCTGAATTCTCTGAAATTTATATTCCAAATTCTCTACAATTTAGATTCTTAATTCTCTGAAATTAAGACTACAAATTTCTCATAATTCAGAATCCAAATTCTTTTAAATTCAAATTCAAAATTATCTGAAATTAAGATTTTGAATTCTCTAAAATTCAGACTCCGAATTCATCAATATTCAGACTCAAAAATCTATAGAATTTAGACTCCAAATTTTTTGAAAAAATATTATATGAAGATCCAGGTTTCTAGAATCTAATTTTTTATATGTTTAAACTCCAAATTCTTTTTTTTCCTTAGATTCAGAATTTTCTTAATTGGTTAAGCTACTCCATTTTACTTAATCTTATTTTTATTATCAAATGATTTCACACAATCTATTTCTAACTAACCATTTTTCGAGTGACACGTGTACAGGTCACTCTAAAATTCAAGGAAAAATATGATTGTTGTAGGAGGGAGCTGACCTTTAAATTTATTCTTATATATAAGAGATAATTTGAACAAGCTCATTATCATTCCTCAATTCTAGAGATTACATGCTATGAAGTGATTTCTAGAGGGATAAAGACTCTCATGCCTTGTGCATTTCATGAACATCTTGTTCCGCCATAAACACCTTTTTCATCTTGTTTCATGCGACTATAATTGCTTATGAGTAAAATCGAGGGATTCTGGGGATATGAAGACAGAGGTGCGAACAACCTTAATGTTCGAGGTCTTACAGAGATAGCCAGACAGATTTCTATATTCTTATAAAGTGCTTACCCAATTGTGGGTATGACATACTTTCTTGAAAGTGTAAATCAAGGGACCTTTATCCAAGGTTGTTGGATACCCTACTCTTTGGGTTAAAATATTTACTACTTTTTAATTATTCTTGTTTCATGTTTTATTTCTACAATATTTTTCTAATGAAATAAATTATAACATTCTTATACTTTCTTGTGTTTTTACTTACTCTGATAATTGAGATTCTATACGATTTAAGGTAGAATATTTCTCTAAGAAAATTGTTTTTATGTTTCTTTTCAGGATTCATATTCCTAGAACCTAAGAAAGTTTGTTTTATAGTTATTAAATAATATAGGGTTTATGAGTTTACTTTGTTTAAAATTGTTAAAAATATTTTTTCCTTAAGGATAAAAACAAAAGTTTTTAAACATACCACTCCTGTACTATAGCATTTATATATACTATTTTTATCCTATAATTGGTATCAGAGGAGGCCTCTGAAATACTTATACATACATATAAGTTTTCTTTCTCAAATGTTTTTCCATATTCTAATTTTTCTTGCTTAACCTTTCTGGTTTATATTTTACTTAAACATTTTTATCTTTTTTCATAAACGTTTTCTATTAACCATATTTGTGGAAAAGATATTTTCTTGTAGAATAGAAGGTATAAATATTGGTTCCATTGAAAACCGTAATCCTACCAGACAACTAATTTTTTATGGTAATTATTATGAGTACTAGAGAGATAGGATGAATAATTTTGTTATCATAATTGGAGTAGACAACTTTTTCATGCTCACTGGTGAATACAAAATTCTTGACAATGAAGTTAGAATCTTCATCAATCAGGAGAAACATGAATATCAACTAAATTACAAGATACACAATACTTTGTTGTATTATATGACCATGAATATATACAGTCAAATATATTCTTGTGAAGATACCAACTAAATTTATATTCGACTAGAATTTACATATTTTGGGACTTCTAAAGTGATAGAAACTTAAATATCTATGTTAAGAGGTGAATATCAAGGATTCTTATTTCTTTATGGAGAACCTGTTTGCAAACTACAACAAAGATTTATGACTATTTTTAATAATCTTAAATCTGTGGGATAAAAAGTTCATGATGATGAAGCTATTATAGATAAAATAACTAACATCATGTCCAATGAGTGGGAATCAGAAAGGAAAACTATTGATGAAAACATAAAAGTATCTAACATTACTCTTGATGAGTTATTTAGAACTCTTATTCAGCATGAATCATGAATGAAGAGAGATGTTTATTTCAAAAATAATAATAATTGTAACAGAAGTGAATATTTTACTACTATTGTAGCTAAAGAAAAGACTCTAGAAATGGTAACAAGATCTAAACCTAAGAAATTTGTTCATGTATCTGAAAGTGGCAGTGAAAAATATGAGAATGAATTTTCCAATCTTGCTTGAAAGATGAATATGATTATAGGAAAGAAATATTTTCAGTATAGATATAATAAGAGATATACATAGGACAAGAATTATTATAAAGTAACCTATTATGAATGTAAAACATCTATACATATCAGACATTATTGTCCTATTCTAAAACAAAAAGACAAGAAGGAAAAGAATTATTAGAGAAACAGAAAGAAATACTACAAATCTAACGATAAGAAAGTCATGAAAGAAAATGACACCTGCAGTGCATGTGGTGGTGACTCTTCATATGAATCGTCAGATTATGAATCTTCTGGTCAGAAACATATTGGTCTTATAGCCATAGTACCCATTGAAAATCATTTTCTTATTGCTAAGGTGCGTAATGTTGAATCCTTAACAAATATTTCTTTAAGTGAAAATTTACCAAATGAAGAATATTATGAATATTCAAATTATGAATCTTCCTCGTCAGAAGATAATACATTACATTCATTTGAAAAAGTTTATAGATTTTATAAAATACTTGAAAATGTAAATCGTAAGATAAAAAAATAATTTAGAGAAAAAAAATTATAGATTTTTTTTATTTATGAAATAAGTATCAGATCTTTCTAAGGATCTTGATTAGAAAACTTTTGGCTTCTAAAGTGTTTCTAAAAACCTTATGGAATCTAATTCTAAGAAGGATAAAGTTTCTAAGGCTCTTAAAGATGTTATTTCAAAGAAAATTATTTTAGAGCCTAACCCAAGTTGTAAAACCAATAACTTTTAGTGTAAGAATTAAGTCATTAGACTAAAATCGAATTTTTTTTCCTTAAAGTAACTTTTATCAAATTTTAATTTAGGAAGGAATGAATCTAATAAAATGTATTCACAACATTATCCTCTAAAGAATAGTTCTGTATTTGGTTATACTCACTCAAAATTTGTTTTGAGTAATAATGTTTTTGTTCTCCATAGTGCTTTCTTTTGTAGTAAGTGTCATTATGGTGGACATTGGGAGAAAATTATTCTTTAAATAAAACTTGATATTTATTTTTTCATAAATATTTTTTTCTATGAAAAGGTGGATTCCTAAGATTTTATTTTCTGAAATTTATGGATCCAAGAAGGTTTAAATTCTGAAACTCTAACTCTTTTTTTTATAAAAATAAAGAAATTACAAACAATAATACATTGTACATGGATATTAGATGTTCCCGGTATATGATTCGTAAGAAAAACCTCTTTGAAAATATTATCTAGAAAAAGGAAGGAAAAGTAACATTCAGAGATATTTCTTAGGGAAAATTGTTGGTATAGGTAACATTGTTCTTCATGGAAAAACATTGATTTCAAATGTATTAATTTTTAATGGTCTTAATAACAACCTCATCAACAGAAGAAAATTATGGGATAAAGGATACCTTGTGAATATTAGGAATGATAAATGCTTAGTACACAATTCCAAGGAAGATTTTATTCTTTCCTCCCTTATGTATGATAATGTTTATACACTAAAACATAAAATATCATTGGATCCAAGACCTACCTTTCTTCAGTGCAATGGAAGATCAATCTTGGTTATGGAATATAATGTTAAGACATTGTAACCTTAGGAACCTATGCAAAGTCTCAGAGAAAAGACTTTTTAAGGATCTACTGGAGCATAGTTTTGATGCTTAAAAATATTGTGATCTTTTTCTATATGGAAAGTTACATAATTAAAGTTTTTAATCAATCTATTATGTTTTAACATAAGATGCATTATAGTTAGGGAATATGGATCTTTGTGGACCAATACAAACTATAAGTAGTAGAGGAAAATATTATGGATTTGTTTTAGTGGATGATTACACTATATTTACATGGGTCTATTTTCAAGTAAATAAATTTAAAGATTTTTCTTATTTGAAAACATTTAGATCCCAAGTTAAAAATGATAAAAACCATCCATTGATAACTATTCATAGTGATCATAGAAGAGAATTTCAAAATTCATATTTTGAAATGTTTTATAGTAATAAAGGAATTACTCATAACTTCTCATCTCTAAGAACTCCTCAACAGAATGGTGTTTTTGAAAGAAAAAATCAAATTCTTCAAGAGATTACTAGAACCATGTTGAGTGAAATTCTATTTCTATAAACTTTTGGGATGATGCTATTAGTGTTATTTGTTATACAATAAATTGAGTTTTAATTAGACCCTTTCTTTACAAAACACCTTATGAATTGTGGACTAGTAGAAAACCTAGACATTCGAACTTCAAAGTATTTGGTTTCAAAGTATTCATTCCGAATACTAAATATAACTTACATAAGTTTTCACCCAAAATCTAAGGAAGTAATTTTCTTCATCTACTCCACTACTTCTAAGGCGTAAATAGTTTTTAAAAAAATACTTGTACTATTCAATAAATAGTGCATGTAAAATTTGATGAAACTAATACTTTTGTTTTTAAACAACCCAAACCTACATCCTCATATGTGTTTTCAAAAACTGATTATCAACCTTTAATAGAATATTATTCTCTTGAGGAAAATACTCCAGAAACTGTTTCTGAAGTATTTACCCCAATAAAAGTTTCTAATATATGATGATGAATAGTTTTTAAAAGATCCAAATAAAAAGTCTCTTAAGAATCATCCCAGTGATAGTATCATTGGTAATGTAAATCGACCTATAAGGTCTAGAATTTTCCTATGAAATTAGGTAGAACATCTAGCATTCCTTTTCAATTTAGAACCAAAAAAAACTAATGAAGATTTAGGTGATGATGATTCAATTAAATCCATGTAAGATGTGCTAAATGAATTTGATAGGAACAATGTCAGTACCTTGGTTGAAAGACCTAAGTAAACTTCTGTAATTGGATTAAAATGGGTCTTCCGAAATAAATGTGTCAAAAAATGGAATCATAGTAAGAAATAAATCTAGATTAGTTACTAAAGGCTATAATCAATAAAAAGGAATAGACTATGAAAAAACATATGCTCCAGTAGCTAGACTTGAATCTATTCGTTTTTTACTTTCCTTTGCAACATTATTTAATTTAAAAAAATTTCAAATGGATGTGAATTGTGCTTTCCCTTATGGGATATGTTCAAGAAGAAGTTTATGTTGAACAACCTCCTATATTTGAAGAAACAAAACATCCTAAACATATTTTAAAACTTACCAATACATTATATAGACTTAAACAAACCCTTGAGCCTGATATGATAGGCTTATAATATTTTTGTTACAAAATAATTTTGTTACAGGAACTACTAATCCAACTCTTTTTATAAATAAAGATAAGATAAATGTTTTTACTGTACAAATATATATTGATGACATTGTATTCAGATCCTATCATCAATATTTAATAGATTCATTTGTGAATCTTATGAAATCTGAGTTTGATATGAGTATGATGGTTGAGGTACCATTTTCCCAAGGTTTTAAAATTTCTCAAAAACCAGAAGGAAATTATATTTCACAACATAAGTATATTAAATATCTTCTTAAAAATAATGGATATGAAAAAACTAAAATTATAATCACTCTAATCGGTACCTCAAATTCCCTTGAACTTGATGAAATTGGGAAACTAGTTGATCAAAGATTTTTTAGAGTTATGATTGGAAGTTTATTATACATAACACCTAGTCATCCGGAATTAATGTTGTCAATATTATTATGTGCGAGATAGAAACCTAATCTAAAGGAATCTCATTTAAAAGCAGTGAAAATAATATTTTGATATTTAATGGGAACTATGGATTTAGGACTTTTCTATACATCTGGAAGTGATTTTGTTTTAAAATGTTTTTCAAATGTTGATTTTGGTGGCTGTAGAATGGATAGAAAATTTACATCTTGAACTTTTCATTTCTTAGGTGATTCATTAGTTTTTTTTATCATGTAAGAAGCAACACTCAGTATCACTTTCTGTTACTAAAATTGAATATGTAGCAGCTGTAAGTTGTTGTGATCAAGTGTTATAGATGCAACAAACACTCATAAACTATGGAATTAATTTTACCAAAACACTAATATTGTGTGATAACACAAGTTCCATTTCCGTAAGAAAAAACCAGGCACATCACTCCCATGAAAAACACATAGATATTAGGCATCACTTTCTTAGGGATCACACACTTAAAAGAGATATTATTTTATAATTTATCAGAACACAAGATCAACTTGCTGATATTTTTAAAAAATATTTACCCTCTGATAGATTTAAATACATTACATAAAATTTAAGAATTATAACAGTAAGGTAATATTCACTATTAACTTTTTATTGAAACTCATCTCCTTACATTAAGAAACATCATTTGACAAGGGGAGTACATTTTCTTATTAAACAATATTTTTTTCTTAAACAATTTTTTCATAACAAAATTTTTATTTTCTTAATCAAATTTATCATAACCAAAATTTTGTTTTTGTTAAAAAAAATTTGGAACTAGAATTATTGGAACCTAAAATTTCTTTCTCTTAGAAAAATTTTCTATATTATAAATTTCTTCAAGAAGACTATTTTTCAATACTGACATTTTTTTCTACAATCCGAAAGGTATGTTTCCTTGCTTAAATTTTTTTAATTGATTTTTTTAATTAGTCGTATTTTTATCCTGTTTTTAAGAAACTTTTATCATATTTACTTTCCTTAAATCGGTTTTTACATTAAAAAATCCAAAAGATAAGAATATACCGAATCTTTATTTGCAATTAATCACAACAGTCAGATCAGATCTAGATTATTTAAACCATTATATAATTTTGGAAATTTAAACCATCACTTCGATACCTATATAAAGGCCCCCTATTCCTTGTCCCACATTGGTTTTCAAGATTTTATGTGTCAAAGCACTTCCCCTTTACAAAAATCCCATTCAGTTTTCCAAATTTACTAAGACTCCGAGTGTCATTGGAATCATCCCCATTGAAACTGATGTCCTCAGTTAATGAAATAAACGATTTTCCAATCTACAGGGTAATTTTGGTAGACCAGAAGTTCTTTTCTAAGTATAATTACTTGATTAAGAAAAATATTAACCTGAATGGATGAGAGATGTTTTGCATAGCAAAGCCAATGAGTCATGATCTGGTTTAACTTGACGTAGTTATAGATTTCTATAATACACTATGTTTTTATGACTAGGTGGAAGGTAAAAGTTTTCATTAAAAGGATATTGGAAAACCTATTCCATATCTTTTAATATGGGAGAAAATATTCTTGGAGTTCTATACGAAGGTGAGGTAATTTTCTTCACTCAGAATTTTCCAAATCAGTCGGGAAGTTTTCAGAAGTAAAAGTCAATTGGGTGCCTTAGACTCAAAAAACTAAAATCACCGATGATTAGACACCTTTCAAGGAATTTCAAGATGCTATCATTATGGGTATAGGGATTCCTAATTCCGATAAATGGAGATAAGGACTCCATATATAAAAGTTATATCTTTATTCTGGAATTTTTGGTTAACCTTAGAAAGGAAAACCTGGTGAAGTGCATTCTTCTGACAATCACCAATATTAAGAATGGATTTCTCAAATCCTAGATTATCTTGTATCTATCCATCTTGTCCAATATTATAGTGATATACATAGAATCCTTTAAAATTACCTGCATTTGTAACCCCATAATCTTCAAGATCTTATTTTTGATGGGTGATACATTGAGGAGAGTGAAAGTTAGTTTCAATACAAAGTCCCGAAAGATTTATGATATTTTTTTAAAAATGATTAATACATTAGATAAGGAAGAGGAATTAGTAGAAACTTACAAGAAATCATAGAAGAAGAGAAATGAGAAGGAACCAAAAACCATAGAAAACCTACAGTTCCAAAAAGGCATTCAGCACCACCAAAGCTGAAGAAGCGAAAAACATTCCCTGATGGAGTGGTAGCAAAGTGGAGGGACTATAAGAAGAAGAATAAAGAAGGTGATAAATTTTTTTTCTTAGATACAGCTGAGGAAAGGGATTTGAAAATTCAATATATTGAAGATCATGAAAGGAAAAAAAGAGAAGAAACAAAACAAGAAAATTTATGAAGCCGAGATTATTCAACCACTTATCAAGGATACTGAGAAATCCATTAAAACAGATTCATGTACTGGAATATTTTCTCCAAGAATCATTACCATTAGTGACTCAGGGAAGAAATTCCAATTCTGGAACCTAAAGTAGGAGAATTGATAGTTCAACAAGAGGAAGTATAAGAAAAAGGGGTTGAAAAAATATTGATGTGATGATATGATAAATAAAGTATAAGAATATCATGAGAATGAAAGTCCTACTAACAAGATTTTAATCTGAACATCACACGTTGAGTTAACCAAAATTATTTCCAAGGGAAAATAGGATGATGGATAAGAAGAGGTTAATAAACCTACTGATGATGAAAGTAGAAACCATGATTTCATTCAACCTGATGATGTTAAGGAAGATTCATAGAACCAAAATGTTTGGGAAGATAAAATAGTCCAACTTTCATATAGTGAGTGTGAGTATCCATGAGTTGAGAAAAAAATTTCCAAAGTATACAAAGGAGAACAGGTCTTTGATGATATACTAAAGATGTTTTTGGTTGTTAAGAAAGATGTTGGTGGTTTATCCAAGAGGAAAGCCGAAGAGATAGATAAAAAACCCTCTCTTTTAAGGGAATTAGCTTCCGAATTTTCATATTTCATGGGTAAAGGTTTTGTGGTGTAGTCTTTGAAGAAATTAGTGAAAATCATTCCATTGTTTTCAAGTATTGATTCAAGATGTATGCTGCTTCAACATGCTTTTAATAAAAAATTATATTTAGTAATAATTTTTATATAAAAATTCATCAAACATGAGGCAGATTTCTGAACCTGCCATATTGAATATGATTCTCATATGAGATCAATTAATGAAATAATAAAGTGTTCTAAAATAATGGTTAAGGACTTGAGAATTCTTGATGACTTCCATGATTCAGTGAAAGAGACTTTTTAGAAGTCAGATGATAGAATCAAAAAACATACAAAAAGATTTACTCGGAATCTAAATATTGAGAAAATTTCCCGGAAGCAAGAGGAAAAAGATATAAAGGGAAAAATAAATTAGATTTATTTAAATATGAAGATGGAAAGGGATCTTAGGGATGCATTAGAAGAAATCTTCAATCAGTAAGAATAAGTAGTGATGTCTCAAGTAGAAATCCTTAAATCTCAAGATGAAAAAATCAAGGCTCTTGAAAAAAAGAATTAGGATCAGGAACATTTACTCAAGATATTTGAGGAAGATCATAAAGAGTGCAAGAAGTTAAATGTTATCCTAAATAATATCATGTTGAAGTAAAAGAAGGATGAATATTTTTTTCCCTGTCAATTCTGATCTTTTGTTGTATTTTTACCCTGTATCAATTTTTCCTATCTTATTGAAAAAAAATTAACCTTTATTTGTTTTTTTTGTATATTTCTAATATTTTAGTTTCTATTTTTCTCATTCTTTATTCCTTTTTAAAAATCACAAATGGGAGAAAATGATGATCAGAATAATACTAAGTATTGAGAATAAAATTCCCTAAGTAATAGGGATTTTACTTAAAGAATATTTTCTTAAGCAAGAAAAATTAAATCTCCCTAAGGAATTAGAGAATACGATCCTTAGAAATTTAAAAACCTAAGGGGGTGTTAGTCATATTCATCATGGTTCATGAGTAAAGGGAGATAATTTTTTATTTTAAACTTCATCAATAAATTTCTATCCTTTATATTAGTTTTTGAAATCTTGTTTGTGCTTTCTAAAAAGGGGGATATTATTGAGTCAATAATGCTTCCTTATAAATTTTATATTCCTTTATTTTTTAAAAATCACAAACACTTTATCTTAATTCAAATAATCTTTTTATAAGGATTATTTTCTTAAGGAAACTTTATTTTCTCTAAGTAAAATGTTATCCTTACCGTGGTTTTCATTGTCTCAATTTATGTTCTCTCAAAACATAGTTAATTTTATTACTAAGTCAAAAATTTGGATCCATAATTGAAACCTCATAATCATAAAGTTCCTTGGAAATAAATTCTTCTATTTTCATACTTCAAATTCTCTAAAATTCATATTTTGAATTCTGTGAAATTCATTTTCCGAATTCTCCAAAATTCAGACTCTGAATTTTTTGAAATTAAGATTTAAAATTCTATAAAATTCAGATTCTGAATTATTTAAAATTTACATTTCAAATTATTTAAAATTCATACTCAAAATTCCTCAGAATTAAGACTCCAAATTAATTATAATTCCGAATACAAATTCTATGAAATTCAGATTATGAATTCTCTGAAATTTATATTTCAAATTCTCTGAAATTCAGACTTCGAATTCCTCAGAATTCAGACTCAAAATTCCTCAGAATTTTGACTCCAAATTCATCCAAATTCAAACTCCAAAATCTAAAGAATTAAGACTCTGGATTATTTGAAAAACTAATTCCAAATACCCATGCTTCTATAATCCTATTGTTTATATGTTTAAACTCTGAATTCTATTTTTTCCTTAGATTCCTAATTTTCATAATTTGTTAAGCTACTAAATCTTCCTTAACCATATTTTTATTATGAAATGATATCATAAAATCTATTTCTGACTAACCATTGGTTGTGTGACATGTGTACAAGTCCCTTAGAAATTTAAGGAAAAATATGACTATTGGTGGAGGGAGCTGACAGTTGAAGTTTTTCCTATAAATAGGATCTCATTTGAATGAGCTCATTATAATTACAAGATCCTAGAGATTACATGTTGTGAATTTATTTATAGAGATAGAAATACTCTCAGGCCTTGTATGTTTCATGAACATCTTATTTAGCCATGAACACCTTGTTCAACTTGCTTCTTGTGACTTTAATTGTTATTGAGTACAATCGAGGTCTCTTGGGGATAGGAAGAAAGAGGTTTCGACTACCTTAATGTCTGAGGGCTTTTGGGGAAAGCAAGACAGTTTCTGATCTTCTTATCAAGGGATTACCTTGGTGTGGCTAAGACAGACTCTCTTGAAACTATAAATCAAGGGACCTTTATCCAAGGCTGTTGGATACCCTACTCTTTGAGTTAAAATATTTCTTACTTCTTACTTGTTCTGGTTTCAAGTTTTATTTCTGGTGTATTTTGTTAAAGAAATAAAGTATAGAATTCATATACATTCTTTTATTTTTACTTACTCTAATAATTGATATTCTATATGCTTTAAGGTAAAATCATTATCTTTGAAAATTGTGCTAATGTTTTTTTTCCAGATTCATATTTCTGGACCCTAAGAATGTTTGTTTTATAGTTATGAACTAAAAGAGGTTTTTTGAATTTACCTTGTTTAACTTTGCCAGACATAGTTTTCCTTAAGGATAAAAATGAATGTTTTTAAACTTATAATTCACCCCCACCCTCTTGTATTTAAGAATCCACATATACTATTTTGATCTTTCAATGGAAGTAATCTCGTTATGGGGACAAATATGTTATATAAACAGACAACCAAAGCCTATATTATATATTCATGCAAACAATATTGAACACAAGAAAAAGGATATGGTTGGATCTTCTTAATAACTACTATTTAATTCATTATCACCCTGGGAGAGTAAACAAAGTCTCGAATTAGTTATGTAGGAAATATCCAATTGAGCTTGCAATGATGAGTATTTATAGAGATCCATTGATAAAGGACCTAGTAAAGTCAGACCAGGGAATTTTAAGGGACAGGACATCATCAACCCTATCCCAAATGATATCTCAACCATAATTACTATATAATATCAAGATATCCCAAAGGGAAGATATTTTTATACAAAACAAGATAGAGGCTCTAAATAATTGGATGTTTCCTAAGTTCAATATGAATCAATAAGGTGTGTTGAAATTTCAAACAAGCCAATGTGTCACGTATATCCCGAATATAAAAAATGAACTGATGGATGATGATCATAGCTATATATTCTCTATACATTCTTGAAAAACTCAAAATTTATTGGAACCATAATGATCATTATTATTGGGATAATATGAAAAGGGAGATTTTGAATACCCTATTAGGTTCTTGGTGTGTTAACAAGTGAAAACATAATGGAAACTTCCAAAAGGGGTATTGAAACTACTACCCATACTAACATGGAAGTGGGATAATATAACTATGGACTTTATTAGTTGTATCCCAAGAATATTGCAACTACCTGACCCCAGTTACCCATATTTGGTGCATTATTACATAACATTGTCATGATACAAGAATCATGTCACGAAATACCAATCAGTTTAGTAGCCTTGGAAGTACTAGATACATTCATAAGTTTTACATTACATCTTGAAATAAAATCGTCAACAACATTTTTTACCCTTTTGAACACACTTATATCATTATCTTGTCCCTATAGGTCAACCATAAAATACTCCTTCACATCCTGGGAAAAATAAAAAATAGAAAGGGGTGAGCTCAGATGCTCAGTAAGGATAACAATATAGTGGAAACTTTCGTAAATAAGCATAAACATTTAAGGAAATGTATAAGAATAAAGCAAAAGCATTTTAAACATAAACTTCTGAATTATATGTAAAAGATAAAATAAAATAATTCAATTTACTTATTCACATATATATTCTACTAGTCGAATAATCACATGCAATATCAATAGCCACTTTTATAATGACAGAATGCATAATGCCATACTTCATAACCACATAGTCAAGGCCTTGTGCCAAGACTACAAAAAAGATTTTGTCAAGGGCTTGTGCCAGGAAAATAGTTTGTATCATGAGAAATACCAATGTATCTAGGAATTAGAGTAGGCTCCACCTATAATTTACTTACTCCAAAGCATTCCTCATATGAAAATTTTTAAACATAACATAAACATTCATATGAAAACTAGCATATGAAATGTAAATAATTTATCCCTAAACCCTGAATGGTATAACAATAAAAAATAAATAGTCAAACATATCAAAAAACCATCAATAAAATATTTATGATTTTATTGCATAATAAATCAACTTCAAATAATCTTAAAATTAATCAAAGGATGATGACATAGATTAAATCAAAACTTTTTTAGAGAAATATATCTTTCTATTTTGAATTAACATAAAAGTAATATAATTATAAAATAAGACATTTATTTTTAAAATATTCTTATAAGCTTGTATGGGAAGCTTCGACGATGTTATAATGGTGAAAAATATTTTCAACCACCGTATTAGCAAAAAACATTCTTACCTTAATTTTTTCAAAAAGATCATAAAGTACCTTGTTCGAAAAATGGTGGGAAGACTCTTTTCGAAACATATATGTCCAAATAAGGGTATAAATGACGTTAACCTGTTGTCTATAAAATGGTAAAAATGTTTTGAAATACAACTTTTAAGAAAACACGGATGTGGATGATAAAGATGTCTCAGTAGATACTTACGTAAAAACAAACTCATATAATAAAGAGATTGTGAAATTAACCCTTACCTTGTACTTCTCCTTAATCGTTGGTATATTAAACACATCTATAATAGTTAAAACATTGTTATTAAATTATAAAAGACCTATATACAAAAATATGATATCATATATGATCTTATAATATTGCTTTGTTAATAATATTTTAGTAGTATCCTCATTTCTGGTGTTAACTGATTTATTTTCCTTTATATGATTGGTTACATAAGCCATGTTTTTTATGGATAGGAAGTATTTGATTCATATATAGAATGATATTATGTTCATAAAAATTATTTTTAATCATAAAATAAAAATTATTCTTGAATGATTATGATGGGGAATGAATCTAATCTCATTCGTGGAGACCGTAATTCGTATGTACATACGAGCGACAATATCATTGTATTGATGGAGAAATCATATGTGATTGGATGGTATATCATATATACAGAATCATTAACTTGTTATATTTATTATTTACATCTGTTATACTCATTATTATACTCATCCAAATTATGAAATGTTTGAATAACAAACTACACCACGAAGTGGAGACGGTAATCCGTACGTACACACGTATAGTGACTTTGTCATTTATAGGATGGATAGAATAATGAATATGGTTGTACCATTTTTATAAAAACATCAATGTATATATAATATTTTTGAGTTATTATTTTAAAATGGAAACAACCAAGAAAGGGAAGGTGGAAGAAGAATAGAACTTGAAAGAGGTGATGAAATATTTACCTCTTCTTCGGGTTCTTCCTTTTGATTTGATCAAAAGGTCTCCCTAGGTTGGATTTCTGACCAAAAGAAGGATTATATGATGAAGGTAGGAAAGTAGGTAGAATATTTGCGTAGGTTTGGCTGAGCCAAAAGGCTTTGGAGGTGTGAAATTAAGATAAGGGGAAGTGGCCTTGTATAAGAAAGGTAAGTGTCGCATTAGGAAAAGATTGAAATATTATTATATAATAATTTTTTTCGGTTTCTAATGGATCCAAACTGAATTAATTAAAGTATAAGGTTGGTATGGTTAGAAAACCTCTCAAATAATTGGTTTTAGATAGTTTTAGGTCATCATATTAACTTTATCGTTTATATTTAACTGTTAGTTAAATAGTTTGACATTTATCACGTCTCTTTGTATTTTTTATATTATATTGTTAATAAACTTACTATAACAAGCGAAGAAAATCCCAAGTGGTTCATTATTAATATATATAACCTTATCTATGTATTTTCAACAAACATTAGTTTTTTAGAAATATTATATCAATTAATAATATAATATTTTTAAAAACAAACTCAATTATGTCAATTTTAAAACTATTTAGTATTTGATTTTTTTGAAAGCCATAAAAACATTATCACTTCACATTATAATTTATTTAAGCAACCATAACAAGTCATATTAACATATAAAATTAGTTTAATTCATCAGAAGACTCAATTTACATTTATTTTTATATTTATAATATCAACTTTTTTTATATTTCATTAATAAGGTAATTATTGCATCATTATTGTGTCATAAATAAATTTAATAATATAATTTCTAAAAATTATAAATAAAATACCATTATATAGGAAATATTTATAGATTTATAATTAATATTTATAGTCAAATTTATATTGTGTGTAACCCTATATTAAAAATGGTTTAGTTATTAAACTTTGAATTTAATTCTTTTAACTCTTCTTTAAATAAAATAATAATAAATGTCCTAATCTAATCCAATTCTTCCAAATAGGATCATATTTTATTCCTAAGGTTGTTTTTGGTCGAATTATATTTATCCAATAGAATTAGGACATGTGTTAAGGTAATTATGATATCGTTTTTACCCTTAATTACACTATTTACTTTTAATCGTGGTAAATAAAAGTCAAAAGTTACTATTCAAAAAAAATTATTTTCATCTTATTGAACCACATTTACTTACTGATATTAACCGTGTTTCTCAGATTTTTTAAATTCAACTCACATAAGCGGTAAAATTAAGTTTTCTACAAATTTTCAAATGCTCTTATGAGGTGGGTAAAAGACGATAAAAGGTTCGATAAAATTTTATATATTTAATATTATTAAAAAATGCCTCCAAGGAATTAAGTTGAACATATATAGGTATTATATATCTATTTTGTACTAAATTAATTTATTATAAAATAACTAATTATTTAAATAAAAAGTCAGTTTTACCCAATAACAATGTGTTTTTCACTATTCATCAAAAATTAAAAGTTTTCAGAAAAATAACCAAAATTCATCCTAAGCTAGTTTCGATATTCTGAATTAAAAAATGAAGTCCATTTTAAAAAATAAAATTTATAAAAAAAATTAATGTGTGTATTAATATTCATAAAGACAAGTTTGATTGGTCGGGGTGTGTTAGAATCTCGAAGTTGCATATAATGAAAGCTATTGCATTATTCAAAGGGAAACGTATCATGGAATCATGGGGTGTTACATTATTCTCTCCTTAAAATAATTTCACCCTAGAAATTTCAAGAATATTTCAGCATAAAAAGATTCGAGTGGTTTTTCATCATAAGTTCCTCGTATTCCTACATTGCGTCTTCCATCTTATGATTTCTGCATAGAACATTTACCAGACGAGTTGTCTGGTTTCTCATCACTTGTTCTCTTGTATCAAAAATTTTGACAGGCTCTTCACAAGAAGATAGATCATGTTCCAGTTTAATTTTCTCATAGTTGAGTACATGCATTGGGTCAGGCATGTATTTTCCTAATAGTTATACATGGAACAAATCATGAACTATGGGGAGACTTGGTGGCATTGCCGAACGGTACACCACAACCCCAATTCATTATAGAATTTTGAAAGGTTCGATGTACCTAGGACTCAATTTACCCTTCTTACCAAAATATATAACACCCTTCCATGGAAATACCTTCAATAAAACATTATTTCCTACCCAAAATTCCAAATCCTTCTTTCGTTTATTGGCATAGATCTTTTGCCTACTTTGAGCTACATTGATGTAGGTTTGGATGACCATAACCTTTTCCATCATTTCCTTATTAAGTTCTGGGCCTGTGTGTTTTCTTTCACCAACATCATCCCAACCAGTTGGTGTGTGACTTTTCTTTCCATTTAATGCTAGATATGGTGCCATCTGAATGCTCGAATGAAAACTATTATTATAGGAAAATTCTACCAGAGGTAAATATTGATCCCACATATTTTGAAATCCAAGTGAGAAATATCTCATCATGTATTTTAAGGTTTGAATATTCTGTTCTGATTGTCCATCAGTTTGAGGGCGGTAGGCAGTGCTCAAACAAAGATTAGTATCCAGGGCTTTCTCAAGACTTTTTCCGAATCTTGATGTAAAATGGGGATCATGATCAGAAACAATCGATAGAGGAACTCCATGAAGTCTTACAACTTCATTAATATACAGTCTTTGTAAATTTATAAGTGGTAAATCTTCTCTTATACCAAGAAAATGTGCTGACTTGGTAAGACAATAAATAATGACCCATATTGTATCATTCCTTCTAGGAGTATTTGATACTCCCATGACAAAGTCCATCGTAAGATCATTCCATTTCCAATCAGGTATGGGAAGAGGTTGCATGACTCCTCTAGGATGTTGTCTTCAGGCTTTCACATGTTGACAAACCATACATATCAACATAAAATCAGAAATCTCTATCTTAAAGTTGTCCCACCATAAATGTTCTTTAAAATCGTTAAACATCTTAGTGTTACCAGGGTGTATAGAGAAATCAGAGCTCTGAGCATCATTTAAAAATCCCCTTATAAGATCAGGTATATCAGGAACACAATTTCTCTTCCCAAATTTCAAAATCCCGTCTTCATACATGACTTCAATCAATCTACCATCATTTATAGCTTTAATTTTCTTTTGAAACTCCTCATTGTCAGCCAGAGAACTTTTTATCCTTTCTATTAAAGATGGTTTGGAAACCATTTGAAAATGTATTTATGTTTCACCTTCCATGATTATTCCCATATCCATATTTACTAGATCAATGAAAATAGGAACCTTTTCAACTCTCATCTTGTTCATAACTCCATGATCCTTTCTGTTCAAAGCATCTTCCACCTTATTTTCCATCCCCAGGTGGTAGTGTATTGTGTAATCATAATCCTTGAGTAGTTCAAGCGATATCCTTTGTCTCATGTTGAGTTCTTTTTATGAGAAAATATACTTCAAACTCTTATGATCAGTATAAATCTCACATTATTCACCATAGTGATAGTGTCTCCATATCTTCAAAGAAAAGATTACAGCTGCTAACTCAAGATCATGAGTGGGATATTTTTTCTCAGGAATTTTTAGTTGTCATGATGTAGAGGAAATAACTATATCATTCTGCATAAGGACACAACCAAGTCCTTTATTTGAAGCATCACTATAAATAAAACCCCATCATTCCCCGATGGTAGAGTCATGATAGGATCATTAACTAATCTTTTCTTCAGTTCTTCAAATCATTCGTCATACTCTTTTTTCCCAACAAATTTAACCCCTTTACGTGTGATCTTGGTTAATGGGTTATCCAATTTGGTAGAATTCTAGACAAAACACCGATAATAACATACTAAACCAACAAAACTGCGTACCTCAGTTATACTAATTGGTGTTTCCCATTCTTGGATTGCCTTGGTATTTGAAGGATCAATAGAGATTTCATCCTTATAGACAATATGGACAAGAAAATAAATTTCATGAAGCCATAATTCACACATTCTAAACTTCCCATATAATTTATTTCTTCTAAGAGTCTTTAGAAAAATGTGCAAGTAATTTTCATGATCTTCATGGATTTTGGACTATACCAAGATATCATCAATAAATACCACTACAAATTCATCAAGATATTCCTTGAAAACTCTATTCATTAAATCCATGATGACAGAGGGTACATTAGTCAATCCCAAAGGCATTACTGTAAGCTCGGAATGCCCGAACATGGTTCGAAATAATGTTTCTGGAATGTCTTCCTTCTTCACACACAACTGATGATATCCATATCGAAGTTCAATCTTTGAAAAATACTGAGCTCTATGATGTTTGTTGAATAAATTATTAATGCATGGTAGGGGATTATTGTTCTTTATTATTGTATCATTGATCTCCCTGTAGTCAATTCACAACCTCATAGATCCATATTTCTTCTTAACAATAAGGATATGGGATCCCCATGGAGAAACACTTGGGCGATTAAATACCTTATTACTCAATTCCTCTAGTTTTTTCTTTAGCTCCACTAATTCCATAGTGTACATTCTATAAGGGGTCTTCTATATGGGCCTTAAACCAGGAATTCAATCAATGGAAAGCTCAATTTCTCGTTCTGGAGGATGTCTAGGTAAATCCTCTAGAAACATATCAATATATTCTTTCACAATAGGTATATCCTCTATTCAAACATTTTTTCCCTCACCCATAATTATTTTATTCACACCCTCACCAATAATTGAATTTAGTAAAGGAACTGGGGGCATATCTAGATAAGAATTAGGTGGTGACATTTCTGCTCTAAAGATAAGGTACTCCTTATCCTCATCAAAAATTGTAACATACTTTTTCTTAAAATAAATTTTCACATCATGGTCCAAAAGCCAATCCATTCTGAGGATTATATCAAATTAAATCATGGGTATGATGATTAGATCAGCAGATAAAGAAAACTTTTATTCCCTAATGGGAACTGATTCACAAAAAATTGTTGTGTTGATACTTCCCTTAGGGGTTTTGACTGATAACTCCCCTATTATGTCAAATTTAAAATATCAAATTTTCTTAGAAAACATGGAAGATATGAAAAAACGTGATGATCCAACATCAAATAAAGCATTGTCTAAACTTGAGGAAACCATTAAATTACCTTCCACCACATCTTTCTGAGCTTCAACCTCAGCAGTAGTGATCGCATAAGCTTAGCATTTCTCCATTGGCCTTTTCTTAGGTAAGTTCCCTTGGCGCTTAGAAAATTCATTTGCGTAATGCCCCTTTTCTCTATAATTGTAGCATTCAACATTGACAGCCTCTTTCTTCCCCTTGCAATCACGAGCTTAGTGTCACTTTTCACCACACTTGTAACATACTCTCATTCCCTTCAAGAAAGTACCGGGGTATTTCTTCCTACATTTACCGCAGGATGGATATTCAACTTTTCCATGCTTCCACTTATTTCTATTTCAAGAGTTTCCATCATATCTCTTCTTCTCCTACTTTTCTTTAAATTCATAAGACTTAGAGAATTATTTTTCTATCTTGATAGCACATGAGACAATATCTTTGTATGATAAGAAGGATTTTGAGACTAATACTTGTCAGAGAAATGGTTTTAACCCATCAAATAATTGATCAATATTACTCCTTGGGTTACGTATATAATCTGCAGCAAGCCTTCCTAACTTTGTAAAGTAAGCCTCATATTTTGCAACATTCTCATCCTCCTTTTGTCTCAGACTTAAAAATTGTCTTTCCATATCCCCTCGACGGTCATGAGGAAAGTATTTTTCTAAGAAAATATATTTAAAATCCCTTCATTCCATATTTGATACCTCATCGTCTTCCTTTGTGTTTCGAATCAATAACCACCATTGATCTGCATCTCCCTTGAGGCAATAAACTTCCATGACAAATTTTTCCCTTTCGCTACTCCCCAAAGCATGCAATATTTTCAATAAGGAACTTATCCATTTCTCAGCTATTAATGGATTAATAATCCCATTTAATGTTGGTTTTTTTTGCCTCATTAAGTGGTCTAACATTGATCCTCCATGTTGTGGATCATAGTGCTCCATATGGGTAAGTTTATTATTTATAACCTGAGTGAGTTGTCCCAGTATGGTGATAAGCTGATCATCACCAGTTGCATCACCATCTCCACTATAATTATCTTAGGTAAGAGGGAAATCCCGTCATGGATTTCGTGCATTGGTACTATTTCCATTCCTTCCACTAGGCGCCATTTATAAACAATGGAATACACTATATTAGTTTATGAATCGTAATACATAATTCCAAACTTGTAAAAAAGTTAACATAAGATGAACACTTTATGCATATAATCCATAATCATAAAAATGTTTTCTTTGAGTAAGTATATACTCATAAAAACTTCATAATGGTTTGTACAAAAAATGATAATTATCCTAGGCATATCCCTCGGGAGTGTCGTAACCAAGAGTGCAGCAAGACCCGTTGTCGTGAACCAATTCTCATTCGAGTCTAGCTCAAAGCAGTGATTTTGAGGTTTTACCCCTATGTATATCTATTCTAGAGCCACCTCTACCTGCTCGTATCAATACATATATTTTTTTTCTAGGAAAACTCATGAAATCTCTAGAGTACCAAAATTCTAGGAAGTTCTTCTATACTAATCCTCAAAATCTATCTTAGGGTAGTGTTCTCTTATCCGAGTTTTTCTAAATCTAGTTTCCAAGGTTTGTACTAAACTTACTTTGATACCAAACATAACACCCCAATCCAAGTTACCTAGAGCGGGTGTGTTATTACATAACATTGGCATGATGTAAGGAATCATGTCCCGAA
This sequence comes from Viscum album, assembly GCA_963277665.1. Classification (NCBI taxonomy): domain Eukaryota; kingdom Viridiplantae; phylum Streptophyta; class Magnoliopsida; order Santalales; family Viscaceae; genus Viscum; species Viscum album. Next base: position 126,108,987 of record OY728134.1, on the reverse strand, counting down.
AGACCAATCAGTTTAGTAGCCTTGGACGTATTAGATACATTCATAAGTTTTACATTAAATAGAGAAATAAAAACATCAACAAAATTTTTTCCTCTTTTGAACACACTTATATACTAATCCAATCTCTACAGTTCAACCATAAAATACTTCTTCACATCTTGGGAAAAATAAAATATAGAAAGGGGTGAGATCAGTTTCTCAGTAAGGATAACAATAGAGCAGAAACTTCTGTAAATAAGTATAAACATTTACGAAAATGTATAATACTAAAACAAATGCCTTTTAAACTTAAACATCAGAAAAATATGGAAAAGATAAAATCAAATAATTCCATTTACTTATTCTCATCGATATTCTACTAGTAGAATAATTACATGAAATATAAATAGCCACTTTCATAATGATGGAATGCACAATACCAGAATTCATAACCACATAGTCAAGGCCTTGTTCCAAGAATAAAAATACAATTTCATCAAGGCCGTATGCCAAGACACTAGTATGTCTCATCATACCTAGTGATTCATCAAGGAACTATAGCAGGCCCCACCTGTCACTTACTAAGTCCAATGAATTTCTCATATAAAAAGGTTTAATCATAATATAAACATTCATATTAAAACTGGCATATGAAATGTCAATACTTTATCCATAAACCATAAATGGTATAAAAATAACACATTCATAGTCAAACATATCACAAAACCTTCAATACGATATTGAAGATTTGTATCATAATCAATCAACTGCAAACAAGCTTAAAATCCATCAAAGGATTTTGACATAGATGAAATCAAAACATTTTTAGATAAATATCTCTTTTTATTTTGAAATCATTTAAAAGAAATATATTTATAAATGAAAACAATTGTTTTGAAAATATTCTTATAATCTTGTAAGGTAATATTTGACAATGTTATAATGGTAGAAAATAGACGCACCCACCGTATATGTTATAAAATCATTCTTACCTTAATTTTGTCAAAACGTTTATAAAGTACCTTGTTCGGAAAATGACAGAAAGATTCCTTTCAAAACATATAAGTTCAAATAAGGGTATAAATAACATTAAACCATTTTCTAGAAAATTGTAAAAAATATTTTGAAATAAAAGTTTTAAGAAAACACGGATGTGGATGATAAAGAGGTCTTAGTAGATACTTTCGAAAAAACAACCTCAGATAATAAAGAGATTGTGAAATTAACCCTTACATTGTACTTTTACTTAGTAGATGGTATGTTGAACTCATGAATAATAGTTAAAACATTGTTATTAAATTATAAAATATCTATATACATAAATATTATATCATATATGATCTTATAATATTCTTTTATCAATAATATTTTAGTAGTATCATCGTTTCGTGTGTTAACTGATTCGTTTTCCTTTATATGCTTGGTTATATAAGACATGTTTATTATGGATAGGATGTATTTGATTCATATAAAAATTTATATTATGTTCATAAACATTATTTTTAATCGCAAAATAAAAATTATTCTTGAATGATTATGATGGGGATGAATCTCATCGTGTTCGTGGAGACAGTTATTTGTATGTACGCATGAGCGACAATATCATTATATTGATGGAAAAATCATATGTAATTGGATGATATATCATATATATAGAATAATTAACATATTTTATTTATTATTTACATCAGTTATACTCGTTATTATACCCATCCAAATAATGAAGTGTTTTAATGACAAACTACACCACGACGTGGAGACGGTAATTCGTGCATACGCACGTATGGTGACTTTGTCATTTATAAGATGGATAGAATAATTAATATGGTTGAACCATTTTTATTATATCATCATATTATATAGAAGATACTGGAGTTATTATTTTAGAATGGAAACAACAATGAAAGAGGAAGTGGAAGAAGAAAAGAACTTGAAAGAGGTGATGAAATATTCACCTCTTCTTCGGGTTCTTCCTTTTCATTTGATCAAAAAGGGCTCCTTAGGTTGGATTTATGAACAATGTAAGTATTCTAGGATGAATGGTGGAAAGTTTTGATAACATTTGGGTAGGTTTATGACAAGCCAAAATCCTTTGGAGGTGTGAAATTAAGAGAAGGGGAAGTGCCCTTTTATAAGAGAGGTAATGGTCACTTTAGAAAAAGCGTAAAATATTATTTTATAATAAAATTATCTTCAATTTATAATGGCTAAAAAAAAATTATTTAAAGGCTAAGGTGTTTATGGGTCGAAAAACTCTCATAGAATATGTTTTAGACAGGTTTAGGTCATCATATTAACCTTATCGTTAAGATTTAACTCTTAGTTAAATAGTTTGACATTTACCATGTCTCTATGAATTTTTATATTATATGGTTAATAAACATACTATAACAAACCAAGAGAACCCCAAGTGTTTAATTATTAATATTTATAACCTTATCTATGTCCTTTTTATGAACCTTATATTTTTATGAATATTCTATCAATTAATAAATAATATTCATTTTAAAAACTCAATTATGTCAATTATGACACTATTTAGTATTTGATTTTTTTGAAAGCCATGAAAACTTTATCACTTAGAATAAAATTTATTTTACTAACCCTAAAATGTTATATTGACCTATAAAATTAGTGTAATTCATCAAAAGTCTCAATTTATATTTATTTGGATGTTTATAATATCAATTATTTTAAAATTCCATTAATATGATAATTTTTGTATAATCATTGTTTCATAAATAAATTAAATTATATAATGTCAAAAAATTATAAATAAAATTTAATTATGTAGGAAATATTTTTATATTTATAATGAATATTTATATGTGAATTTATATTGTGTGTTACCATATATTAAAAATGGTTCAGTTATTAAACATTGAATTTAACTCTTTTAACTCTTCTTTAAATAAAATAATAATAAATATCCTAATCTAATACAAGTGGACCCAAGAGGATCATATTTTAATTATAAGGTTGTTTTTGGTCGAATTATACTTATAAAATAGAATTAGTACACGTGTTAGGGTAATTATGATATTATTTTTACCCTTCATTACCATATTTAATTTTAACTATTGTAAATAATTCAAAAGTTACTTTTAACCAAAAAATATTTTCATCTTATTGAACCACATTTTACTTAATGATATTAACCATATCTCTCATATTTTTGAAATTCAACTCACAGAAGCAGTGAAATTATGTTTTATGCAAATTTGCAAATGCTCATAGGAGGTGGGTAGAAGACTATTAAATGTTCGATAAAATTTTATATATCTAAACTTATTATAAAATTACTCCAATGAATTACATTGAACATATATAGGTATTCTGTATCTATTTTGACCTAAATTTTTTTTAATAAATTAATTAATTATTTAAATAAAAAGTCGGTTTTAACCAATAATGTAGTGCTTTTCACTATTCATAAAAAATTATAAGTTTTCAGAAAAATACCAAAAATTCACCCTAATCTAATTTCGATATTCCGAATTCAAAAATGTAGTCCATTTTGAAAAGTAAAATTTATAAAATTTCAAAAGATGGGTATTACTATTCATAACGTCTTGTTTGATTGGTCGTGGTGTGTTAGAATCTCAAAGTTGCGTATAATGCAAGTTGTTGCATTATTCAAAGAGAAATGTATTGTGGAAGATTTGGGTGTTACAAATATCCCAAGGAATCAATGTGAAATGGGTTATAGTGGGTCGAATCTCCAACAATACCCATTTTATTCCTATTTGTGATGATTTATCTCTTGACCAACTTTTCATGATATTTATAAATGAAGTTACAAGGCTTCATGGAGTTCCACATTCAATCATTTTTTTATCATAATTCAAGGTTCATATCTAAATTCTAGATAAGTATTCAACATTCTATGAATATTGAATCAAATTTTAACATGACCTATCACCTGCAAATAAATGGAAATCTGAAAGGACTATTCAGATACATGAAGACATACAGAGAACAAGCTCAATGGAATTTAAAGATAGATCGGATTGACACCCCCCATTAGTTGAGTTATCATACAGCAACAAATTTCTATCGAGTATTCAATTTGAAACATATGAATCCATATTTGGGAATCATTGTATAACTCCTACATGTTTGGATGAAGTTGGTGAGAGAAAGATACTTGGGAACGATCTTGGATAAGAGATGGATGATATGGTTCATGCTATCCAGAATCATTTAAAGGCTTCTCAAAGTTGGAAGATGTTCTATACTGACAATTGATGAATGGACCTAGAGTTTTATATTGGAGATAAAATATTCCTTCTTATATCACCATAGAATAGATTCATGTAACATGGAAATAAAGGGAACCTTATCCCTAGGGACATTATCCTCTTTGATATCCTTGATTACATAGTAATAGTGGCCTATCGGCTAGAACATAAAAAAAAATCTATCTCAAGTTCATGATGAATTCCACATATCTCTCTTGAGTTATCTTATACCTAATCCCTTACATGAATTAAATCTGTATGTGGAATAGTTGGAACATGACCTCTCTTATGTGCAGCATATGGTGGAGATCATAGACTATAGAGAAAATGTTCTTCATAATAAGAAAACTCGCCATATCTAAGTTTTGTGTAGTAATAATAAATATAAAGAAGAGGTGTGGGAAATAGAGGAATAAATGAGACAAAAGTATCCTCACATTTTCTCAACTAAGACAATGAGTTGAACTTTTGAAGAAAAAATTTCTTAATGATGGAGAATTTAATGGCCCGAAATTTTTAAATGATATTTGTTTCCTGAATAAATGTGTCTTATATATTATATAATATTATACATTTATAAAATAAAATATAACATTAAAATATTATCTCATTAATAAATATTATTACTTTAGTCAGCTATGAAACCTATTAAAATGCCAAACATTACAACTGGACAAAGAATATAAAATAGAATATCTAAAATGGGAAAATATGGAACACCCCAATCTATTAGAATCATCATACCTGAGGAAAATTCTATATAAATAAAATAAAGTACTTGTAAATCAATAAAAATATTGAGAAATTAAAATATAACCTTATGTGGAATTGTAGTGAATATTGAGATAAAGGATGTAGTGGTATTTATAGGGTATAAATGAAAATGTAGCCATTGGTATTTGACCTTTATATGATCCTCGGTCAAATATGATTGCTAGTAAATGTAATCATTGTTTAATTATAAATTTGGTAACTACACCCATTAGTAATAATTTTACCATTATAAATAGTGGCTATAATAATTAATGATGGAGGATAGTTGATGCAGAAAGAATAAAAAAGTGTCTCAACTAGTAGAGTCATTCCATTTGAATCCCATTTGTCAAAAATTTTGAGGGTGGTAGTTTCAATGTGTTTCTCACATAACCACTCCCAAGCTAAGCATCAATAAGTGTATCTTGAACAAAATCACCTATGGAAGAAGTTCAAGTTAGTGGATATTACCACTCAATCATTGTTAGCCAAGCCACCCCATCAAACTCCCACCATCACACACATTACCCTTAAGGCGTATGTGGGTTTTATAAGTGGTTATGTTTCTAGGACTTAGTTAAATAATGTTTAATTTACTTTGTATAAATAATTTTTTATTCTATCAATTCCATTTAAAGATTTTTTTTCTTATAAAATATATGTTTAACTCAGACAAATTTGTTAAATTTATTTCTAAACACAAAATAAACATAATTGTTTTGTTATAAAAGATATAACTTATAAAGGTTTATAGAAAAATATTTGTTTTAAATAAATAAAATTTTAAAATAATCTTATTTAAATATAATTAATTCAATAATTTTATTATGTCCTATGAAATTTATATAAGTGTTAAATTTTGGATTATGCCTTAAAAACTATTATTCTTTAATAAAAGTGTATTTTTATATTTAAAAGATAAAATTAATTTATTTATAGAATTATTGAGATTAAATAAAACATAATAATGGCATAAAAATTAGGTTAGGGTTGGTTAATTTCATTTTTCTAAAATATTTTTTTTTCATGAATAGAAAAAATACAATTTTTTGGTTTCTGTATGTTTTATGACTTCATATATATGTCATAATCATGTAAGAATTAATTGACCACAATCCATTACCTAAATAATGTTATTTTGATAATATTATGTTTCTTAATGTATTTTAATCAACTTTACAACTTTTAAGTGACTTTTCAAAGTCTAAAATGTAAATTTTGTTTTTAATAACATTACTTTCTATAATTTTTAATTTTTAATTCCAAAATATGTATATAAAAATGGTGATCAGTTCTGGTGGATTAAAATATCATAAAATGTGACAACAATTTCCAAAACCATGAAAAACACTATGGTTAAGCCAATGGTTTTTCATTTTCCACACCCTATATTCCCAAGACCAATATTTGCAAATCATTAAACAATTTTTCCTACTTCTCTATAAATACAAACCCATTTCACTACTAAAATCCCCTCCCTATCTATATTCCATGAATTTATGGTGATTTTACCTCCAAATTATTTATCCCAATGTTTCCAAAATCCCATAAGTTTCCATCCTCACATTTTAGGAACAAAACTTCAAGTACAGAGAAATATCCACTTCTCTTTTCCATTTAAGATCCTTTTTATAGTATATATTCTATTTTCCAAAGAAAATACTATTTTTTCAATTTCTATTATCCCATTACTATGATAATAGTTTTTTATCAATATGATACAATTTTCCCCTCTCATTTTATATTTTTCTAAATCCACATTTTGTACCTATCGTGCTATTGAATTTATTTCTCAAATTTCTCTCTTTTACATGAGAAATTATCTTTTAATTATTATTTTAATTCCCAAACATATTTTATCTTGATTGGGTATTCAAATAGATATAAATATGAAAACAAAAAATTGGGTATTTATATACATGAAACCTTTATTCCCTTTCCGTGGGTAAAAAATGATGTAATGGTCAAGTCTTTAAGCACTTTTTATGTAATGATTTTGATATGAAACCTGTTTTTTTTACAAGGTAAAAATGAGATAATTATGATCTATGTGACTCACAAAAAACTAATACATACTGAGGGTGCACCTTAATATCACTCCAATTCTTTAGGAAAGGAATTTAATCTCTATATATGACATTTTTTCGATTCCATAGTGAATAACCTTGGTAACCATGGAGATAAACCTTGGAGATATTCTTATGAATGCCTCAAGTAAATTTTTTAGCAATACATTCATTTAATTATTCATGTTATTATTATTATTATATTCTTATTTTATAGTGGCTTATTTTTATGCCTCATGTTCTTATTTTTATGTCTCATGATCACTTACATTTTGTCACCCTTATTTATTCCCTTACTGGGTCTCATGGTCACCCCTTTTCATCAATGTATATCCCCAAGATATGAGATTCAGTAAAAGTAACCTAGGTTGAACACATGAATATGTGTTTTATGTAAATTTAGAAAAAAAAATTATGTTTTATTGTATTATATACCTTATTACCAGGAAACTAAACATTAAAAGATCCTCTTTTTTTCCAATGTAATTAAATGCTATGTAATAAAAAGGCAGGATGCCAAAGAAAATATTTGTATTGTCCATGGAATATATTATTAAAATGATTCCTTTGATCTTACGTCATTACTATAAAAAATAGTAAGAATGATTTATTAACACCATAAAATAATTATAGTAGGATGATAAAATTCAACCCTAAAATTTCTTACCGTTCAAAATTATTTCTTTGGATTTCTATCCAACCTAAATCACTATTGATTTAATGTAGGTTTATTTAGGATCTATTATCTTATATTCATTAACCAAATTCCTTAAAATAATAAATCCTTTATAATGAATTGTAAATAGAACATAATTAAACAAAAAATTTACCCTAGGAGTGTCTACTCAAATTTGTAATATTATAAAGACTAATCATATACTAGAGTAAAGATTACGTCGGTGCTCAACCAGTCTTTTTTGGTGTGGTTACCCTTATTAGAATATGTTCCATATCCAAATCCACTTGATAGTATCCATATGGGGATATAATTTAAACACGAACTAGAAAATATATATCACCAAAACAAAGATTTGTTATCCAATACCTAAATATACCTTAGACTTGTCCCTAGTATTTCCAGTTAAGTTCTTTTATCTTTTTCCCAATAATATCCAATATTACCACAATTAACCTAAAGGTGTATCTATACCTATGAAATCATAATAAACCCAAACTTATCCAACCTTAAATAATACCAAACTAACATCCTAACCTATAACGTTATCTAAAACCTCCTTAATAATAACTCTATGGACACCAACTCACACGCCTGGATCTAGTGCTATTAAATATATCCATTACATATCATCTTTAAAATGAATCAGAGTGACCCAATTTTAACAATCAATAATTAAAACATCACAAAAAAATATTGAGTCACTTATATTGGAAGGACTTTAAAATGAATCAAAGTGACCCAATTTTAAAAATTCAATTATAAACTACTTAATCTGTAATGATTCTTCAACATATCACACAAACTTCTCCACAATTTCAACTCTTATAGATATATAATTAATAATAATTTAATTCATATATGAGGGAAATTGAAACATATTAAAATTGATATCAAACACTCATTAATGGAAAACAAATATTTGAAACTATAATGTCATGAGATTTTCATGAATAGTATGGTTGGAAACAAAAGATAATAAAATTATTCAATATAAAAAATCATATGATCTTAAAAAATATGTAAAACAAAATAAATAAAGACTTTTAAAATTAATATTTTATCTAATGTGATGAAATTAAAAAGGCTATAAATTTTGATCTTTACCACAGATTCCTCATCCAAGACAACATTCTTTCCATCAACATCATAGTATGGACATCATTATTTCTTTCAATTTCTCAACCATTACATGATACTCACATTGGTTAGGCATACACCAAATATCTATTCCTTTTGTCTCAAGATACCAGACAACAATTTGAGGGGATGGATAATCTTGTTTGCCATTTATCACTTCTCTATTTTCAATGAATTAACTACATGAATGATATGAATATAAATATAATTCATAATAATCTTCCCAAATGAATCAATAAACATTCATGATGATATAAAAAGCTACATAATACCAATAATTTTCCCCCAATTATTAAAAGGCATAACATAATCACAACCCATATAGAGGAATAAATTAGATGATTAAAAAATATAAAATAAACTTTCCTAAGTAACTAATAAATATCTAAATTCAAATTACAAACATACCAATTTTTAATAGTTCCAAAATTGATAAATGGAGTATCTTTCATTCCATGAATCCCTCAAACAAACACCATATAGAGAAAATGGTGTATGGTTAAGTCCATAATTTCCTAAATCAATTGATATATTCCATTTAGTTGAACAAACTTAAATCAAGGGATGGAAATATAGATTATTCACATAGGAATGGAATGAGAAGCAAAAACATCCAATAATAATGGAATATTTTTTAAGAAAAATATAGTGATAGATTATTTATTCAATAGAAAATAACATTACATAATTTATCTAAATAAAAAAATTAATTCATGTTTTGAATGATGTCCTCAATTAATAATACGATATTTCAATGGGAAATGAATCAAATAAAAACTGTGTTTAGGGATTTTAGAAAAATTTCATAGAAATAATAAACATCCTCAATATTTTATAATTATTTATTTTATCAAAATAGGTGAGTAATAATTTCATTAAGAAACCAAGAATTAAAAGAGATAAACTTTCATAAAAATGATCAATATGTGGGTAAAATGTCTTCACAAATATTAAAAACTTAAGAAGGTATTTATCAAAATATTTTAAACCTTATCATAAGAAGAAGAGGTCATAGTACGCCTGGAAAAGCTATTTTAAAACATGTTAAGTGAAAACATTAAAAGTTTTACTTATTAAAAATAAAATCCATTAATATTTCCTTGAAAATATGTAAATTTTATAAAATTAAATGTGGGGTGAAATATAATTCATCAGATTTTTAATGGAAGGAAAACCTATTTAATATTTTAAAAATCCTCTATTGAAATCACAACTCATAAAAAGTGTTAGTAAAAATTAATTATGAAAAATTTTACTGAAAAATAGAAAGGTAGAATGAGATTAAACATAAATGATATTCAAAAATATAATTAGGAATATTTATGAGAAATGAATATACAGACAAAGTGGGGGTACCATTTTTATAGACGATGGGGGTTATTCTTTACAATTATATATTTTTTATGGGAATGAAATTTATCATGGAGTCTAATATTATAAAAAAAAGTTTCATATTTCCTATATAGAAACAGTATGTACCATAAAAAACATTATGTATAAGAAACAATATTCTATGAAAAAAAATTCTAGAAGACACATTAAAACTTAATGAAATGGAGTTGAGTTTACAAAAAAACCTTACTAAATTATTTTCTTTCAAATCAAATGACATTTAAATAGTAAACATGATATGTCAATTTAACCCCCATTAATTTCATTAGTATGGAAAAAACATTATCCATTAATCATACCGTATAAAATAAATAATGATTTTGGACATCAAACATGGCTTATTGATTTGAAAATGATTCAAAGAAACCCCTACCTTCTTTCATCACATAATTGAATGAACACTGGCCATTAGAAAAAATAAAAAAACTATACTAATATTATTTTCCAAAAAATTATTCATATATATAACCTTTTATGAAAATCATTTATAATTATTATCTACATGTATATTAGTTAGTTATTATACATTTTAGACATTGGGTGTGAGTAACCTTGAACGTTTTGAATTAGTTTGGTAATAGTAATGTTATTATTTATTGTTATTTTAAATTTAATATATCCCATATAATTTAAGGTATTGAAATAGATAAATTATATTTCTATATAAATATAATGTCTCATTCTATAAGTGTTTTATTTTTGTTTTTTAATGGAATTGGTGTCAGATTATTCAGATACTGTAAGGGATCAAAGATATTATTTTAATAAAAAGTTAAATACATAATATAACATTTTTATAGATATAAAAATAATTATTGTCTTATATAATTATAATAACATGAGTATTTTATTTCCCATTTCCATCCATGAATGTTTTTATAGCATTGTATAAGTAGGTGTTTAAACTGACCTAATCATGAACATACCATAATTAATGAATGATTTTCATTATGAAATTTGTTTATTTTGGGAATAATATAATTACTAAAAAATAATAATTATATTATTTTTAAAAAATTTGGATGAAGTAATATTTTATAATATTTATAAAAAATTAAAATAAACTAGATGAAAAAAGATTCAAGTTACTTCTTGGAGGCGATAGTCCACACAGTGCATGTAAATGTTTCATTTCTCAATGACTGAGATGGAAAGATGTTGGAACTAATCGCTTCGTGGAGGCAGTAGTCTACACACCACACGATTGTTGTTCATTAATTTTCATAAGAGGGTGGAAAAGAGTAAATAATATGTTTTCCATTAATATAATAAAAAGTATAATAATTATATTAAGGCCATCATACAACTATTTTTATGATAGATTTATAAGGGAAATAATAGGACAAAAAAATCAAGATATATTAATTCAAGCTTTGGGACCTCAAACATTCTCTTGAAATTATCCTTGGATATAATGGAATTAAGATTACTAATCGACACTGTAGGCTTATGAAAATCAGATATATTTCTATGAGATTAAAATTGGATGAGTTTTTGGAATAAGTTATATGTAATGGGTGTTTTATAAATGGGTGAAATTGTACTCTTTATATGTGAATAAAAAGAACTTTTGGGAACACCCATTATTTTTTAATTATCAAATGACTCTATTTAAAGGAAAATGGTTCCAAAATCATTCAATAAGGAATTTTAGGGTGATATAAGTTATATAAAGACTCCATAACCCATTTTAATTCATATTTTTAATATGTTTCAATCTTCTTACCACTTGAGCTCTACATTTTACCATTTTATTTTATCTTGGTAATTGGTTTTTAACCAATTAGTTAGTATTTTATTAAAATTATAAGGTAAAATTTATTATCAAATTGTCTTCTCTTGAACATAAATTTAAAATCTATTTAATATAATCCAAATTCTAAATAAAATAACATTACCTTTTAAATTTAAACATTTAATACATAAAAAAACAATTTTAGGAAAATATTGTTTTTACCATAACGTGTTATTGATCTTATTTTGATTTTCTTACTAATATAATGACTGAAAATATATTTATATATAGGTTCAAAAATTATATTAAAATCATCTTTTAGAATTTTTTATTTCATTTTATTAGATAAAATCTATAGAATATTAATAAATTTATTCTTTTAAAATAATAGTTTTACCATTATCATTGTCATTAACATTAATCCTAGTAATCATAAATTTAGACAAAAAAATAAATTTAACTTATAAAATAATATTTATATATTAATAAAAAATATTGAATCCATTTTTTAGATTTATTTTCTCTAATTTATGAAAACTAGTTTCTAATATAAGAGAATAAAATAGTTTTAGATTAAAATATTATATATATTTAAAAAATGTACAAAATGAGTCTTATAAATTCAATAGTGTTCCTAAATAAATTATTTTAATTAATTATTTTATATTTAGATATAAAAATTTTTCAAAAATTTATAATTCATTTTTTTATTTTGATATTGTCATAAAAGTTATGGTTATAGTAATATTAGTCATTTTTCACTATCACCTAAAACCTATTTTTTCAGAAAAAAATAATCAAAATCATTTATATTTATTATAAATAAAAAATTTAAGTCAATTAGGTCAAATATAATTTCTAAAATTTGAGAATTTTACTTTTAAATAAAACCCAAATATATATTGAAAATCTTTTTCATAGGAAAATAACTTTTCAAAGTATTAACCACTCTTATTCTTATTTCTTATCAATTAATAATAAAATTTTGTACTAAAATATTATTCATATCAATCATATATTTTATAACTAATATCTTTAGTATAATAAAAAACAAACAAATATTTTAAAAGTTTCATTTTAAAGCATAAATAATTCTTATTATTAATTTATCTACACCAATTTAATTTTTCACAACCTTCACATTGATAATGACCTTTATTTTAATTTATATATATCTTTCATAATTAAATTCTATCAATTTTTAACATCTAATCCCATTACTAAATTTCAATGTTCATATATTTTTTATGGTTCGTTTTGGGTTTGGTGTTGCCTGCGTCATGAACCATCAAGAACATTATGTTCTAAAGGAAAATAAATTAAAATATCTTGAGGTTTTTAATTAAGTGCATATTTATATAAATAAATTAATAAATGATATATTCCATCTTATAAATGGTGGTATGAAATAAGGAATTTAGTTTAGTAACTTCTTCTCTAAATTATTATTTACTTCTGAAATTAAAATATTTAAATATTTGGAGAATATTAGATTCCTTTTTTAATATAATATTGAATTTTATTATACACATAATATAACTTTCATTTTTATTTCATTTGATTTTTTGGGGTTTTAATTTACTAAATAATTCTTTGGTATCATTTTATTAAGATCTATAAGAATATTGGTATAATAGCCCAGAACCCACACTCTCACATCAGGTGTTATTAATATAAAATTTACATTTATTTCCTTGATACCGATGAAGGTGGACAAATTTTTACCATCCAAAACTTAAAACCTCAATTAAAAAGTATTTTATCATTTACATTATCACAAACATCTTAATTTTAATGTTTCAGAAAATAGGATAAAATCTTATATAAACAGTTACCATGTCATTAAATTTCTATCTACACCACTTAACCAAACTTTTCTTTTTTCACATTTGGTCTTCATCATCATCCATATGAAATCCTTCTAGAAATATTTTATTCAGAATCATTATTGATAATATTGGTTAAAGGAAACATAATAATGGTGAGCTCAAATTCTCAGTAAGGTTAAACATGAGAAATAACAATTGAATTTCATCTGTGAGATTAAGATGAGCATAAAGGTATGATGGCACAATAAATGTTCCTGAGTATAATATAAGAGAGCTTAGACCTATAAATACCTATATCATCCAAAATTAAAACATGACACAAGGATTTTATGGAAAGGGTCATAATAATCAATAATAATTATCCATGAGATATCAATCAATATCAAAGGAAGCATTTATATCCATAAAAAGCTTAATTAAAACATTTTAGTATCCTGGTACATTATCTTAATAAAACCCATACATAACCCTTACAATTGGAATAACCATATTGATGACTTCAAATGTAAATCTCTAGAGAAAAAAATCATTACCTAATACATTTGAGATCAATTTGTGTTCACCCATTGTATAAGTTATATCAGGTTCACCTTTGCTATTTGGGTGCCCTAATCATAAAAAAAGGTACAATAACCATAAATAAAGTACATAGATCTTGAATCTCATCATAAAACTCATAAAAACAATCATTATTCCATTTATAACTTGATTAACCCATAGAAAATAAATGGCATCCGTGAAAATAACATTGAAACATGATTAAATCATGGAAAAGAAATGAGTTCTATAAAAATCTATTTGAAACATGATTAACCGATATAAAATAAACAGGTTTCATAATAATATTTTTTTAAATAGTATTTACCCATATAAAAGATATTGGTTCCACTAAAATCTCTTTATAATATAATTAAACCTTAGAAGATAAATGGTTTCTATAAAAATCACTTGGAAACATGATTAACCCTTATAAAATAAATGGGTTCCAAAAAAAACTCCTTGAAACATTTTTAACCCATGGAAAAGTAACTACTTCCATAAAAATCTCATTGAAATATGATTAACCAATTGAAAATAAATGGGTTCTATTACAATCCCTTTGAAATAATATTAATCCTTTCTAAAAAATATTTAGGATGATATGATTAGAAAATATATCCATTGGAACATAATAAACAAAAATGTTTATTGGTTTTAATTAATAGAAATTTCATTAAATGATCATTACATACATTTTGAGGAAAATAACATTCTCATTTTGAAAATAAATTTTTAAAAACAAAAAATTCTCATATTACTGTGAGAATACATTTATTTGATAAAATCATGGAAAAATATAAATTATGGTTTAAATAAAATAATTTTTAAGACTATGGTAAAATCCATTCATGTTTTTATTGTTAAAAATAAACATTCTTTTCAAAACATTTTGTACAATGGTTTCAAAAGTGACTCAATTGGGAAATGCTTAGAAAATTACATTCAAAACCTCTAGAAATAAGTTCAAATGCCATATAGAATAGATTTATGAAATCATTTATATTTTTAAATAAATTTTTTGTAAAAATTTCAAAAAACATGGATATGGAAGATAAAAATACCCGATCTAAAATAACATAAAAGATTGTTACTACTTACAAACTACTTTCTTGATGTTTATTTAATCAATAAGAACAGAAATGGAAATCAAACATGTTAACCACATTTGAAAAAAAATTGGAATAAATTTATGTATTATAATATAATAATATCATATGATTTCCTCAAAAATAACATTCAACACAAACTATCTCTAAAACAAAAGAGATTATAAAATATATCCTTTGAAACTTTAGATATATTCTCAATCGTAATCCCTATGAAAGAATGAATTCAAATAAAACTATAAATATATTAAATTAAAAAGATTTTACATGATATAACATGTAAAAATGGGATGTATATATAGATAATAAAATAATATAGCTGTTTGTTATTATAATATACCTCAATGAAGGGAAATTTAGACGAAGCCCATTACAAATTTAGTAACCATGTATAAAATCTCCATAAAAAGATATAACATCATATGGATTTTTAAATTGAAATAATTCTCAATAAAAGTTTCATAAAATTCATTCATGGTTATTATATATTCCTAAAAATAAAAATATGTGGTGAATATCGAATATGTTTCATATAAGTAAAAGAGAGACGAGAAAATCCTTACCTTATGTATGGACTTTCCTTGTATGTCATTTAACTCCGGTATAAATAACCTTACATAAACTATTTGATTTATTAGGAAAATTTTATAGATTTAATAACATATAATTAAATCATTCATTATATTTTTTTATTTATATATTTAAATATTTAATCAGTTAGTTCATTACTGGGTGTGTTGAGGACGTTTTATTTATTATTTGAAAATGGATTTGGTGTGTTGACTGTTGTTAAAGAGTTAATTATTTCAATATATACAGAATATTAATAATAATAATAAAATTATCATATTTATTCATCAATTATAATTTTAAAACTATTCATGAAAAATGGTTATAAAGATGAACTATGTTACGATAATAGAGACGATAGGTCGTACGTACAGATGAGTAATGTTTCCATTTTTTAATGATCATTATGGAAAGAAGGTATGTATTATTTCAAATCTATATAATTATAATAATATCATCAATACCATATTATTTCTCTAAATATACTTATATATATCATTATTATGATACAGTTATGAAAACAGATTCACATCGCTTCATGGAGGAGGTAGCACTCACACACGAACGACATTAACATTTTTTTGTGTAAGAAAGAAAATGATATATTATATTTTAAGAATGATAATATTTATTGAATATAATTATTATTTCATTAATATCACATATATTAAATCACATTAACCATATTACCATCTATGTAAAGTGTTAGTGAAAAATGAATCAAATCACTTCATTAGGCGGTAGTCTGTGTTACACAAGAGAGACTTTATCTTATCCCAAATTGAATGGAAAGTAAAAAAAGGTAAATATGATATCCAAAAGTATAAATTTTTAAAAATATCATACACACACAGAGACACATTAAATACTTCATTAAAATAATCTATTGGAGGTGATGATGGAAAGCAAATAGCATTGGTTCACGAGACATTAGTGTGGCGTACACGTGAATAATGATTTCTTATATCATTTGATAGAATAGGATATGTATTTTGGTTTTTAAATTAATAAAATATAATATAATTATGAATTAAATGATATCTTTATCATATTATAATATTTTAATGATGTAGAAGAATAAATAAAACAAATATGTGTTAGGAATTTTACCCCTTCTCAAATGACATATTTAGGATTATACCTAAAGTATTCTAAGAATAGATTTATGACCAAAAAAAGGATTATATGATGAGGTTAGGATAGTTTGGAAGCTATTTGGGTAGTTATGTTACCAAAAAAAGGTTTTACAATTTAAAGAAGACAGTATATAGGGTGGTATTTTATAAGTGAGGTCAATGGAACCCTTGTAATTTTGGAAAAGAAAATGGTGTACCCAGGTTTTCTACATACAACATGAATAAAAAATGGATAATGATCAATAATTACACATAATAATTTATAAATATAGAAATAAAATATTTTTTACCTATTTTAGATCATTTTCACCAAAATAATTTTTTAACCCGAGGGTATACCCATTTTGACCTTAACTACAAAAATTTACTTTTATTATTTCACTATTCATTTTGGTAAAAATTCATGTAAAACTTATTAAATAATATAAATTATTATTATTAAAAATATGGAGTATATTTTAACAAATAATATTCACCTAAGATTAAATTTTTTATTTAAAATTAAACCCACACATGTGAAGAAAAAACGGGTTTTCAAGAACTGTATTTTTCAAGGAAAAAATGATTTCATATTAAATATATCACAAATAATAATTACTGTATGAATCTCAATTAATATTTATTTGTAGATAATATATAACTTTAATTTAAATAATTCCTAATTATGTGTCTTTTTAATGAAAAACAATTAGAGACATTATGCACTTTCAAACATTTTTCAGAAAAATCTCGTTTTTGAAACAAAAAGACATACTTATAATAAAATCCAACATGAATTTGATAAAAACATAATTAATTGGAATAAATATAAAAAAATATTTATTATACTTTAAATAATATTCAAAATATAATTTTACATCTATATTTTTTATTTCATTGAAAATAAATGGTATTTTTCCAAAAATTGTTATTTTTACTATTCACTAAAAAACAATAATTTTTTAAAAATTGAAAATTCTAAGCCAATGTATATTTTGATATGCTGATTTAAAAATTAATTGAAATATATCAAATAAATTTTTATGAATTTCCAAAAAATAACTATGATATTATTTCATGAAAATTAATAAAAATAAATTTGGAAAAAAAACACATCTTTGATAAATAAAATTACTCTATTAAAAGATGAATGATTATTGACTAAAAAATTATCAAAAATTTATATTGAGTAGGTAATATATATATATATATATATATATATATCAAAATGTATCTAATATTAATCATTGATTCCAATTTATTTTCTATTTTATAATGGTTATATATATCATGGTTCATTTAAGATAGGTGTTGTCTGTCGAATACACTATCGAACATAGTTTTATTTTCGTAAATATCGAGGTGTTACATGCCCCCCTCCTCTTCACATCATTAAAAACAATTTCCTCTCAATTCAAAATTTATCTTGGTAATAAAAGTTTTAGATTAGAAAACACCTCTTTTAAACCAACGTCCTAGAAATGTTTGATAAAACATACTCTTGATAAGAGAGAAAAGGAAGTACGAGGGTTATCTGGAATAACACATGCTAGGTTTATAAATAGGGGAACATAAGTAAGAGTTTATTATTTGTACATGGGAAAAAAAATAAACAATTATGGAGATTTATATAGATCATTGATCACAACAAACTGAATTATCAAGATAAAGTTAACAACCACAAAACAATAAATGAAATAAGTGTGAAAAAATATCATTAATATCATCAGAAATGATGGTAATCGGAAAAAAATCAATATCCATTTACAAGGTTTAGGGAATTAATTTTTCATCTATACAAGGATCATAAGGAAATATACTTACGTAATAAGTTTATTTTCACCCATTAATCAATGTCCACCAAAATCATATATTTTTCTCCTAATGATGAGTATTCATGATGAATTTTTTTCATTCCAAAAGTACTAAAATAAAATTCTAATGGACTAAATATCCATAAAATGGATAATAATTCTATTCTACTTATATTTAGATATTAATTAAATCTAATTTGTTAGAACATGCGAAAAAAATTCCCAAAATGAATAAAACATAAAATGATAAAAATAATAAATTAATCTCTATATTTTAATAGTATTATCCAACACTAAATATTTATTCACCAAGTCACATTATAATAACATGGTTATATATGTGATAAAACATGTGTTCCTATTACTACCTAAACATACAAGATCATATATATCGTAATGTTTATCAATACCTTATAACATAATTCCAAAAAATAAAGGAATAATTCACATTAAAATGAAGCTTTACATATACTTCAACCCAATAAAAATATTTTTAAGTGTCATCAATAAATTTTAAATTTAATTACATAAAACCACAAAAGTGTTTCCCTAATATTTGTATTATAGTCAACCTTAATATTATAGACCTATGAGGGTATCTATTACTCATACCACAACCTGTCACGAAAACATATTAATATCTAAAGTTATCTAAAACTTTACTTTGATACCAACTATTATTGTATTGAACCTAAAATCCTAGATCCAATACTAAAATACATAAAATTTAACTTTCAATCCATGATACTGATGAAGGGGACCCAATTTTTACTATCTCAAACTTACAATATCAAAAAGAAAATATTGGATCAATTAGATTCTCAAGGACATTTTAAGTTTAGAGTTTTATAAAATTAGAACAAACTCTTAAATGAACAATACCAATGTATTAAATTACTATTTCTCTTACTTAACCCAACTTTTATTTCTTTCACATTAAGAAATCATTAACATCCATATGAAACCATTCTAGAAAAAAAATTGAAATCTGTATTGATACCCTAGGGAAAGGGAAACATAATAATAGTAAGCTCAAAATTTTAGTAAGGGTGTACATAAGAATAAAAAACTAAATGGAATTAGTGAGTTTAAGATGATAATAAGGTTTTAATGACATAATAAAAGTGAATGAGCCAAACATAAGTGAAATCATACCCATCAATACATGGATCATCAATCATTACAAGATGGAATAATCCTTTCAAAAAGGAAAGGTGCATCGGAATCCACAATCATGAGCCATGGTATATCAATATTTATCAAAGGAAACATTTATAACTATAGAAAGAATAATTAAAACTTATTGGTATCTTGTAACATTATCTTTATAGAAAACATACAGTACCCTTCCAATTAGAATAATCATATGTCTAACTGACAATGGAATTCTCAAGAGAACATAATCAATACCTAATTCATTGTAGATCTATCTAGAAATACCCATTGTATAAGATATATTAGGATAAATCGATACTATCTAGATGAAACCATCATATAAAAATGTAAAATAATAATAAATAAAGTTCATAGATCTTTTATTTCATTATAAAACTCAGGAGAGAAATCATTATTCCTTTCATAACTTTATTAAACCATGGAAAAAAATGGGTTATATATCAATATCTTTGAAACATGACTAACCCATAGAAAATATATTGATTTCATAAAAATTTATTTGATACATTATTAACCCCTGGAAAAGAAATAAAAATCTAGTTGAAACATGATTAACCAGTGGAAAGGAAATGATTTCCATAAAAATAACATTAAAACATGATTAACACATAGAAAAGAAGCAGTTTTCAAATAAATCTATTTGAACATGATTAATTGATGGAAAAGAATGTGGTTTAACAAAAATATTTTTGAAATATGATTAAATCATGGAAATGGAATAGGTTCTATAACAATCTCTTTGAAACTTGATTAACGCAGGGAATAGAAATATGTTCAATAAAAATACCCTTTAAACTATATTAATCCATCAATAGAGAAGAATGAGGTTGGTATTATTAAAAAATATCATTATTTAAGCATATATAACAATAAGGTTTGTTGACATTGTTTAATTTAAATACCATTAAAATATCATTAAATTAATTTTTTTAGGAAAATAACATTTTCATTTTTAAAATTACTTTTTAAATATAGAAAATGAATAAAGTATTGTGAAAATAGTCTTATTGAAAACACAATTTTAAAAATATAATGGAGTAATCAAATAAAATGACATTCATTGTGGTAATAAGATCCATCCATGTTGTAATAGGTAAAAATTAACATCCTTTTTACAAAATTTGTAAAAAGGTGCCAAAAGTGGCCCATTAGAAAAATGTTAAGAATTTTCATTTAGAAACCTCTTAAAATAAGTTAAAATACCATATAAAGTAAATTTACGAAGTCATTTATTTTTATAATGATTTTTTTAAACATTTTAAAAATCATGGATATGGAAGAGAAAGCTACATGATCTAAAAGAAAATACAATATCGGTATCACTTTAAAATGAATTTCAAGATGGTTCATTAATAAATAGGTATGTAAATGGAAGTAAAACAAGTTAAAAATGTTAATAAATAGTGGGGAATAAAAATATGTGGTTCAATGTAATAAGTTCATATTATTTTCTCAAAAAGATAATTCAACCTAAACAATCCTAAAAATAAAGTAGATTATAACATGAAGCCTGTTCCACTTTATAAATCTATTCAATTGTATGTCCCATGAAATAATACATAAAAATAAAACCATAACATTAATGAGAATAGTTATATTCATCATATAACATGCCTAAGGGTCAGTAGATACACCTCATAATATAAGATAGGTGTATAATATTACAATATTCTTCAATAAAGGCAAATTGAGATGAAGTCCCTTACGACATGGTTAATCTCTATATAAAAAATGAATGAGAAGATATAAAATAAAATGGATTGTAAAATCCCAATAATTTTCATGAAAATAATCATAATATAAATTCAATTAATTATATACACTATTAAATAAAAATAATTTCTGAATATGGTATTTTTCTCACAGAATTAAAAGCGGAATCAGAAAACCCTTACATAGAGTCCATACTTTCATTGTATGTCCTTTAACTCCTATATAACTAACCATACATCAATTGTTTTTTCCCTAATAAAATTATCCAGGTTTAATACTATATTCTTATATCATTTATTTTACTTCTTTTTAATGAAATATTTAAATATATTTTTAGTTAAGTCCATTTGCATGTTTTGAGGACATGCGGTTCATTGTTCTAAAACATCTTCAGTGTTGAACGTGTATAAATTGTTCATTATTTAAAAATATCTATAATAATAATCAAAAAATAATTATCATATTTATTCATTAATTATACTATAAAAAATAATAATATAAAATCGGGTTGAAAAATTAATTATTTTCCGAACCTAGAGATGGTAGGTCATACAAATGCATAAGTAACATTTCCATTTTTTAATGATCATTATGGAAAGATATTATTTATTATTTTATCATTAAATAATTATCATAATATCATAAATAATACATTATTTCTTTACATATAATTAAATATATCATTATTTTTAATGAGTTTGTGAAAAGATAATCACCGGGCATTGGGGAGACGGTAATCCACACATACATGAACGACATTATCATTTTCTTGTGTAAGAATTAATATAATATATTATATTTTTATAAAGATAAATATTTAATAAATATAATTATTATTAAATTTATATCACATATATTCATTAAAGTTATCTGTATTACCTTCCATGTAAAGCATTTGTGAAAAATGAATGAAATCACTTTATGAGGCGACAGTTCGCCATACACATGAGTGACATTATCGAATCCCCCATGGAATAAAAAATAAAAAGGTATATTTTATATAATAACACCAAAACTATATATATTTAAAAATATAATATATATATATATATATATATATATATATATTTTAATTCCATCATTACAGGAAGCCCTGAGAGGCGATGATAGAAAAAATGACTTTGGTTCACGAGGTGGTAGTCCGTCATACATAGCAATGTTGGTTTTGAATCCTATTTCATAGAAGAGTATATGGATTTAAGTTATGAAATAAAATTAAAAAAATATAAGTATTATTTTGATACCTTTTGAATAATATTGTCATAGTTAAAGAATATTCTAAGTTGGTGGAATAAGAAATAAAACAAATAGGTATAGTTAGAAATTTTACTTCTTCTCAGACCACCTCTTCAGGATTACACTTATCATATTCCTAGAAAGGATTTATGAAAAATTTAAGGCATATAGGATGAGTTGATTGAATTTGGGAAGTTATAGGGGCTTGTTTTAGCTAGAATGAAGGGGTTTTTTGGTGTGAATAGTAGAGGAGTGAGGGTTTCCTTTTATAATTGAGGAGAGTGTCACACTTATAATATATGAAAAAAGGTATACCCACGTATTTCACATGAAACAAGGCTCAAAAAGGGATAATTATAGAGACATATACATTATAAGGTAGAATTATGGCCATAAAATCGTTTTTTGACAAGTTCTTAGATCATTTAGAGACTTATATTTTTAGTTTAACCCCTAGTAAACCCGTTTTGACATTAACTATGGTATTTTATTTTTATTATTTCCTCTATTACATATGTTAAAAAATTAAGATTAACTTATAAGTTAATATAAATTATCATTTTTAAAAATATTGAATCCATTTTAATAAATTAAATTCTAAAAATATCTAAATTTTCAATTAAATGATATTTTGAAAAAAACCAGAAGGCATAACAATGATATCGGTATATATTTTACTTAGAGTAGAACATAAACCTAAAGTATTAATAAAAAAAATTAAATTATGGATCAATAAAATTAAATCATGGTTTAAGTTAATGAAAAAAATACATTAATGAAATGAGAGTTTGGTGTGTTTAGTGAATTATTTTTTAGGTGTATTTTTCTTGGAAAATTTGATTTTATATCAACTCTATGACTAATAATAATATTTATATGAATATAAATTAATATTTATACATATATAATCTATAAATTTAATTTTAATTATTTCTATTTATTTCTTATTTAATTTATTAAAAAGTAGAAACATTATGCACTTTCAAACAATTTTCAGAAAAATCCAGTTTTTAAACCCAAAGACAAACTTATACTAAAATCCAACATAAATTTAATAAAAATTAAATTAAGTATATTAAATATAATTAAATTAGAAATATTTTACTTTAAATCATATTAAAAACATAATGGGACATTTTAATTGATTAATATATTGAAAAAATGGCATTTTTACAAAAAATGGTATTTTCACTATTCACTGAAAAATTATTATTTTTTTAGAAATCCCAAACATTAATCGAAATTAAATTTACAAAATATTATATGTAAATATAATTTAATTTTATCCAATTTTCAGAAATTAAATATATTATTTTTTCATGAATACCAATAAAAATCATTTTTTAAGAAAAAATATTTTTGAAGAATAAAATTACATTACTAAAAATTTATTGATTATTTACTAAAATTATATAAATAATTTATACTAATTAGTAAATATATATATTTATATATTTCATATATTATTTAATATTATTAACACATTCTAATTTATTGGCTAGTTTATACTACTTATATATAACATTAGTCATTTAAACTCAGTGTTGTGTGTCGATCACACTATAAAACATAGTTTTCTATTCTAAAATATTTGTTTTTTAAACTATAATTATTATAAGTAATAATTATTATATTTATAACTAAAATCTCCCATTATGAAATTTAAATAAATATCAAAGGGAATTTTGGAAAAAAAATTACATCAGTATAGTATTATTCGAGATAATTTGTTTCAAATATTGGTAATATTAGGGGTTGGTAGGTTCCAATCCAAAAATTCATGCATTTAATATTCAAATAGATATGTTATATTCCTAAAAAGAACATAATTTTTAAGGAATTCTATAGTAATAGAATTTCAAAGGATCTGAGGAAGCATGGATGGTCCCACCGAGGTATAATTGTTCCACATAGATTAATGATAATTTTATACAGATTAATAAATTTTTAGGATTCTAGAGTCTTATCATTACTAAATATTTTTAAAAAAAATATTTTAGATTAGTTAATTATTATTAAATTTTTATTATTATTTATATTATTAAGTTATTAATAAATTGTATAGGTCAACCATCATAGTCCAAGTAACCATTTTTATTTTGAATTCATAACCACCATCCCACCTCGTTATAGGTAACATGTTTCACTCAATATTGATGTGAGTTCATAGAAGCCTCGATTATTCTTCCAATTTATATAAACGAAGTTGAAGGAGTGGTATCTCTATGTCCCCATATTGGTGTAATTTTTAGGGGTCGTTAAATGAAGGAGTGGGGTTTTTTGAATCTTACATTAAAAATTCCTCCAAAGTAGATCTATAAATGAGGTATAGTTGGGGGAAATTATGTATTAAAAGATTATAGTGGTTTTTTATAGATGTATACCAATCTAGGTGAATGTAAGAACATTGAAAATAATTATTTTATATGAATATATTTCCTTTATTTAAAATATTTTAAATTATAATTCATTAATATAATGTATATACATAATTTCATAAATCATTTTCGATGTGATTTTGTGATTAATAAGGTTAAAATAAAAGTGTGTTCATGTGATGGGTGAATCCATTAGTATCTTGTAAAAATTGGGGTGTATAGAAAATCTAAGGAAAATACATCGAAAATTTTTATGTAAATGCAGAGTGAAGCTTTTATGTGAAAGGAAAATATGTTTATGTTACAATTGTGGAAACCACTAAGTAGAAACACTGGTCATGTTTTCATATAAATAATGCAAAAATATGAAACATATGATATTTTTTTCCTAAGTATAAGTAGAGAACCATTGATCGTATAACCTATGGAATGGTATCATGGCTGAACAGAGAAATTGTTTATAGTATCACGGTGTTTTATTTCTCAGGTAGAACATCAATACAGATAACTTGTGAAATTTAGATCTACTAATGCAAATGTTTTAAATAAAAAAATATTTTCTATCTGAACGTATGTTTTTGAATGCATCAGAGGGTTATGGAGTTTACAACATATGAGAATATCACAAAGGGACCCATAACTAAGATGGTGATTATTAATTAAACTGATTACAAGGTTTTAGTGTGTTTTTTATCAATGATGGACCTTTAAATATTTTTTATCTATAAACAATAAGTGAGTTTTATAAGATAAAAAATGACTATTGTAGATAGTTGAGAGGCGAATCATATTATGATATTATAGTTGAAGTTTATATAAAGTTATGATAAATTGTTTTGGCTGTTATGAAAATAAAAATGGCCATTGTATACTTATGAGAAGTGAATCATTTTTCAATATGATTTTTGACATTTATATGGTGTTTATTTATGAATAATTATGTTATAAATCCTATATCTTCCCGATTTTTTGATAAATGAGTTCTGTGTGGTATTTGTTTATACTATGTGGGTATTATTCAATAGTCATTTATAAACTATGATAAGATAAATGGCTTATGAAAGACATAGGTTGGAATATAATTAAATTGACTAGTTATGATTATGGTATTTTATATCCTTAATGCTATAATATCTTGATATAATGATGTTAATTATGTGTTGTAATACTTATCAATTGGATGACTTATGTTATTATTCTCCTGGTTTTGTACTTGGATATGGTGTGTTATTGATGACTGGACTTTACTACGGGTTAGAGATAATAGAGATGTTGTCTCAAGATCAATCCTTATTATGGTGATTCGATAAATGGTTGATATATGATTCAAAATGATTTCCATTTTTAAGTATTTATGTAGACCAAATCATAAAAATTTAATCTTTATGTAAACTTAACACTAGTCCAGTGATTATAATTTCCATGAGTTATGATTCCTGAAGAAAATTGGATCATTTATCCCCAAGAATAATTATTTCACCAATTGCGCATGTGTCCTTCATATTAAGCACATGGTAAAGTATTCCCCCTTGTGGAATTATCATTAATAGATAATGGGAAAATCACATGGGATTGGGGGTTATATTTCCAACCAATTCAATCTTTTTTCCTAATGAGACATGGGTCTCTCAATGGTGGGGTCATATATCCCCACCCCTAGCCAACACATTCTCATTATAAGATAAAATTCCACCACATTGGCTCCATTATTATGTTTAGTGTACTCCTAATTCATAATATTGTATTATTACTCATGGATAAGGTTGCCTTTGGGTTTTGTGTCTTTTTTTATGTTTATAATCATGAGCATTGTTATTTGATGACTAGTGTTTTTGTGATCATGATAATGTTATTCTTATAATATGTTTGATTAATGGATGATGACATAGAGAAGTTTGACATGATGCAGACTTGCATGTTGTGTCTAATGAGACCTTTAGGATGTTGTGATCTTCCAAATAATGCTAAAACTAGATTACCCCTAAGTGTTATTTAGTTAATTATATGTGAATATATATTTTAATTTTATATACATTGCCTATTAATCAAACACAAGATTATATTTAGAGTTTTTAAATACTGATCATATCATTATGGGTCACTATGATAACACATTAAAAGGAACATGTATGGTGATTTAATCATGGTTGTATATAAATTGGACTCTTTCCATGGTATAAGGTGATAAAAATAAAGTTATTTTATTCTATAAAGTTGTAAAATTTGATGATCATGGTAGAAAGCATAAGTGAGGAGTATCTTTGTTTATCTAGGTTTACACTTTTGTTTTTTATTTATGAAAGTTTTTATATCAGGTTCAAGTCATTTCAATATATAAATTATATCATAGATCATATATTATCATACACACGCATGATGGTATGTCATATAGGGGTGTGAAAAACTAGTTTTTTTGTCAATGACACTCATTTCAACCGATTGATTATAAACTTGTTTCCTTAAAATAGAAACAAAAAGTAACGGATGATCAATTCAAAACCAAATTAAACCAAACAAATATGTTTAAATTGGTTCTGTTCTCTTTAAATTGGTTATGAAAACAAATATTGGCCCACCACTAAATTCATATTAAGTTATTAAGTTAATAAAATTTATTTCAAAAAACATTTAACACCATATGTACTAAATATATGTAAACAATTATAACAGTCAAAAAATAATAAAACAATCATAGGATACAAAATAAAATAAAATTTTTAATCACAAATAATCACTTACTATAAATAAAAAAGTATAAATAATAAAAATTTATAGAAAAAAAATCCACCATAACCAAAATAAAACATCATACATCCACTTGGTTTTTACTATAAATTCATATAATTAAAAAATATCGTGAGTTAAATAATACATGAGAAGTTATATTATATACTACATGAGTCATAAAAATAATAACCATAGGAAACAATTATGGGACTTATTCCCTCAAGATGGAGTTAATTCTCTAAGAAAGATCGTCCACCACCATTTAATCTTGTAAAAGGAAATATTTTCCATCATCCATTTTAATGGTGAAATAACTTCATTAAAACTGTTTAAATTAATTATAAAACAATCATAACTAATTAATAAATTCAATTAAAAAATTAAATATTTATGAATTAATAAATAAAAACAAACTAGATGGTATAAAGATCTTTAAACGTCAAGAAACATGGAATATATCATACACAATAAACACCTAATACTATAGTCAATAAAATAACTAACATAAGATATTGACTCATCATCCAACTATATACTAATTTAATGTGAAACCTAGAAAAATATGGTATAGTCTTAACTCATGGGAAAACACATTAAACATAGGGCATTCATCCTTCCATGGCCTCCTCTAGTGAAGTAGAACGAAATCCCCATCATCCAATCCCAATTCCACCATGTTTTAGAGGAATTGGAATAAAAAAACTAGATCAAAGACACTAAAAATTATTGAAAAAATAGGGGAGTATATAAGACAAAATATTGAAAGATAAACTCACTCAATTTATAAATAATAACCTCTTTTATTACCCTTGATCTTGGGGGAGAAGTTAAAATAATGAGGAGAAATATAGGCGATCCCCCTCTATTTCTAATCATTTGGAGCTCTGAAACCATAAATTGGGATTTAAAATTAAACATATAAAATATATAACATCCCTATATTTAAAAAAATGGTTCTTAGATACATTGGGTGCCTATTGTACATGTATAGGACCCTTGATATAAGGAACTGACCCCTCATAACTCAAGCTAGGGTGAAAGTACCACCAAGACCTCTATAAAAAAATTGATTCCACCTAAATGAGTACCCAATGGCTCATTATATCACCTATAATGAACCATCCAACGTCATAGACAGTTAAAACATGTATTATTCCTCTTTCACCCATGCTACCACCCAAAAAATGTCCCCTATATCAATTTAAATTAATATACAAATGATAGTTCATTATTTGAATTTAAAGTATCATAGTGACCCTAGTTTCATGCTCAACAAAAACTAGATTTCTCTTGTTTTTACAACTTGAAGATGTGTGAGGAATTAAAATTTCATTAACATAAAACTTCTCATCCCCTATGAGCCTCTATATTCATTCCTCAAAAATCAAAATGGTCTTCAAAATATGATTCATGGTCAGAAACCATACCTCCCATTGGATATGATTGTATGGAAATCATACCTAAACCATGGAAACAATATAATAACCCAAACCCATTTGTACTGACCAAACATAAATGATATTCATATCCTAAATAATGAATTTCTATATTTATATGATCCTTAACTTATGATCATAGTCGAAAAACACCATTTGGTACCTCACTGCACTAACTTGCTTATAAAATATCAATGACCCAAGAATTATGATACCATTTAATTCCACCAACTCTACAACGATGTCCCATTCAATGTGGTGTTTATGTATTTCCAAAACATCAATATTTTATACCAATATTTGAGAACCTTGGTCTATATCATACTACCACATTCTATAAAATACACTTGGTCACCTCCAAAAACACCATATCAACCATTACACTTGACTAAAACATGAATACGTACCCTATTATACAAAGACTAATACTGCATCTAAGTACCGACAGCCATTGACCCGATCTTCCAACCAAGTAATTTCTTATAGTTTTCAATCACTGGATATATTGACCTTCCCAAATATCATGAAATGGTATCAGAATCTAGTTCTCTCCCACTAATTGGATAGAGAGAGAGAGAGAGATCACTTATATCCACATTCCAACATAGAACCCCTACTAATACTCGTATAGGTTATCCATATGCATGATATTTAATTCTAACTACACTCTAAACAATCAAGGGTTATGATAAAAAATTCTCAATGATTTATCCACACCATATAATTTCCTACTACATAATCCCTATATAATGCTATCCTTATATTACAAATTCATTCAAACTTGGATACCCACAAGACCAAACTCATACCACCCACACAAAACCACAAAAATAGCATCAATCTTAGTCATTGATATCACCACTCTCCACAAGAACATTATCTAAAAACCCCCATTGTCTATAGTCACCTGATTTTTTTTAATGACAATAACCAAAAAACTAGACAACACTCTAATTTCCATGTTATTTTCAAGTTATAACCCACCTTGTATTTCATCTAACACTACGTACAGTTTCCCAAAATCATTGATTCATTGCTTCAATAGATATTTTATGAACTACCCAAGGATTTATTAATCAATATGAGTTACTCAAAAATATAACTTTATTCCAAAACCATTCACCACCTCACAAGTTCATTCATCATGAAAAAGTTCATGTCCATGGACTCTATGTTGGTTGATAGAAAAATAACATTAAGGATTACCACCCTTAGATACAGAGAATATGTATCATGAATTACCATCTTCACCTCATATTTGTTCACACTCCAAGGGAGATCATCGAGAAAAACATCATCATTTCATGACCTATTTATAAGTAGTCAAGAAAACTAATGAAGCCTAAACCCCACCACACTAAGAGGGCACCTCACAAAGTCTTATGCCCCATATGGGTCCCTAGGGATCAAACCCACATCCCCAACTAGCCTAACCACATAATTAAAATGCATAATAATGAATTATTACCCACAAAATATGTCACTATGATATAACACCAAGATTCGTGTGATTTATACATGAAGTCTCCCTATCCCATAGAGTTTCCTTAAATTCATCCATCGATATATCTTTCGTTTTCTATTATGTCGATCATGCATATCCAAACACTAATCTCACTATTTCAAGGCTGGTATTAGACCACATCCATCACAAAAATCAACACACCTAACATGTAATATCATCCACTTAACCAAATAAAATGGGGGATTATTAGTTCTATGCAAACCATGGAACCCACGATCTCTAAGGTTAACCGAAATGAAAACCAAAGAATGTGAATATCCTATTTATATCCAGTTAATAACCTGAATCTCCTAATAAATAGTTATATCCCAATTATCCAAGCTTCATTGTCTTACGTGAAAACTAACCATTCCCCACACGCATATTTGGTTAGATCACAACACTAAGAATAAACATTTTTCTGCATCAATATATCTCAAGGAATCCCTCATGTCAAGATAATAACTAATCGCATATCAATAATGAGTATTTAACATCATACATATCATAACTTGAATCTATCCATTATTATTAGCCTATAATAATCCACATGTGTGTACCTCTATCAAGACACCCTCATATCATCATAACATGTCATGGGTATAAGTAAGAAAACAATCCTACACCGAAGTGAAAACTCAACTAACTAGAATCATAAGTTGGAAATAATAGGAATAAGATCTGCAACCTAGTCTATAAACCTTATGCCACAAGATTTAAACCCCACAAATCCAATTTCATGCTTCAGTCATAAATATTTATTAAAAATCACATGTCATCATCCCATTTTGGGACTCTATAAAAATTTGTAATCTCTATACCCATACCAAGACACCCAATATAGGGTGAAAATCCTTACTGGGTACCTATATACTAGAATACCCCCTCTAGGATCACTATCATATCAATTAGTATACAATTTATTCTACCTCTAAAAATGAAACATATCATTCCCTTATAAAAAAATAAAATGGATAGTGGTAGGTAATACATCATTCAACCCCATACTAACCCTACAAAATAAGGGTGCAACATCTATAATGGATAACTCTAGCCTAACCTACCCAATTTTAAACAATGTATCTGATAAATATATGATTACCATAAATAATTACTAAATATTAATAACATACTCAGATTATTATCCAAATTAGGTATAATTCCACCATCACATTATTCACAAAAATATTATATATGTTGATTTTGAAAAATTAGATAACCATAATAAATGTCATAATTGAGGTGATCGGTCACAAAGAAACATTTAATTTTCATTCGAAACAAGCATGTTTATTTCAAGCATAAATGCATGCCTCATTAAACCTTGTTCTGAGAGGAAAAATCATAAATCAATAATCCCAAAAAATCATTGTTGGAATTATCAAAATTGATCAACTATAACTACAAGATCTCCAAAACACTCCAAAATCCAAGATAATATGAATTTATTCTAAAATAGTTGTTGTATAGAAATAAGATATAGCATTCAACACAATTTTTAAATTAGTATTATCTTTATCTATGATATCCCAAATAGTAATATTAAGAAAAAAGGCTATGATACAACTTTTTAACAACACTAATCTTACTAAACATCACTATGACTATATCGAGTTCTAAATTCCTCACTCGACATTTCATTTTTATTATAAAAGATAATGACCATAGAAAACAGGTCCATGGGCAGAACAAAAACACTTTATAGTGATCTAAAATAGTGAAGAACAAGTTGGTCTCCCCTAATCAAATCCCTCCCTTCTAGTTCCATTTGAAGAGAACTAGAAAAATAAAAAATATCATTACGTTGATCCACCACCGTCAAGGATGCTAAGTAGTCTGCTAATTTTTTACCTTCACACCATGTATGAGAAAACTGAGTTGTGTTGATGTCAAGGTTGCCTCTTAATTTCTTAATAATATAAGCAATCAACCAAGGAGGAGAAGTCTTGACACACATCGAGTCATGGATGATCTTTGAATCGGTTTCAATTTAATGTAGGTATAAATTTCTTTGAGCACACAGTGTGATCCCCATATACATTTCCTCGACTAGAGCCAGGATGGAACATCCCCACCCATAAAAAGCAGTAAACGCAAGAAGAATACTTCCATACCCATCCCACCCAACACTTCCTCCTCGAATAATTCCTCCAATGCATGAGCCATAAAAATTAAGATTAAGAACCTTTCTTGGAGGAATCCAGCGAACCCAATTACCTCTCCTCATATGATCCAAATGAATAAAATGAGAACTATATATCTATATGTTCATTAATGAGGGATTATCACTGTATATATTAGAATAACAAACCAAATCAAGCATCATGAATCTTTTCTTGATGATAACTGGTCTCTTTGTTCAATGAATACCTTCAAATTGATATTTGTCTCTTGCTTTCCAAATGCACCAACACCTTGTACTGAGAATCACAGCACTTACAGTTTTTTTGGACCTACACCAATCAAACCATGAAACCACTTCCCCAGAAAAGAAGTTCCATCAGAAAAAGGTTATAATTTTTTTTAATTCTCCAAAAAACCTCCAAACAACCATAGCCCATTCACTATCAAATAATAGGTGATTGGAGTCCTCATCCATATTAAGGATACAACACTGGCATTTAGAAACTAGATTAATGTCCATCCATTTCACATTTTCATTCATTGATATAGATTTATTTTAAATTCTACATAAAAGGAAGTTAAATGTTATGGTGATGTTGTTACACCAAATGATATTATTCCAAATGTCATGATGATCTTGAGAAATAGAAATGCTCATAAAATCTTTATAAGAAAACATAACAGATGTAGAAGTATTAAACACACACCTATCCAAATCTTTATTCAGAACAATAAGATCAAAAATTCTCTTTTGATTCTTATCTAGAAAAACATTGATAAAATAAGGATATTTACTAGCATCCCTAAAAGAAATCATAGGAACTGGATAGCTGGGGAAACCAATAGCAGACCCAAGAAAATTATGATTCAAAAAAGAAATATCATCCCTTCCTATAATCCATTGTGAGTGTTGATATATGTCAGATAATATACTTCAAATTAATGTCCAAAAAGGAGATACAGGTATGTTGTCTTCCACAGATTTCTCTCCTTGTAAGGATGTGATTTTACCCCAATGCGTACGACCCTCCTCCATCTCCCAAACTAGTTTTTTATGCATACATTGCACTGTATCCCTTATACATCTGACATTAATACCACCTTTCTGAACTGGTTTATCCACTATTTTATATGAAGTCCAATGTGATTTCCCCTCAAAGTGAGCATCCCAAACAAATTCCTCCAGGATTTTATCAATAGCTGTAATAACCCCCTTCAGCGCATTGCAAGTCGAGTGAACATGAATCAGAATAGCCATCAACACACTGTTAATTAAATAAATATTTCCTAAAAAAGATAGAAAATGATTTTTCTAGTCATGTACATGGTTCATAAATATATTAATGATACCATCAAACTCCATATCATGAATACATCCAGAAGAAATAGGAGAACCAAGATGATCCATGGGAAACAGACCCCTCTGCATGTTCAAAAATTTAGAAATGGATAGGACCTACCTATCACCCCATTTATTAGAATTATATCAACTAATCTTCCCCCTGTTGATAATTTTCCCACTCCATAAATAGTACCCATCAAGAACTTTCATAAGACCACAAACCAATCTAACACTAGCATTAATGAAACTTAAAGTGCCATCTGCAAACATCAAGTGAGAGACTGGAGGTTGATTAATTTTTCTTCAATATATTAAAATATCACATGTTGATACTTTCTTATTTATAATATATCTAAGAACATCTTGAATAAGAATAAAGAGGTTCGGAGAAAGAGGGTACCCTTTCCTGAAACCATGAGTTTCTTTAAAAAACTATGAGGTTGGCCCATATATGAGACTGTCATCCATGAAGAACTAAAACACTGAAACAGAATATCAATAACCCATGAAGAGAAGACCAAACCTATCAACACCCTTACGATGAACCCCCATTCCATCCTGTCATAATATTTATTCATATCCAACATCATATCCATATTTGAACCATGGAATTTGATATTGATATCACAAATCATTTCAGGATCCAAAGCAATCGCTCCCTCTATAGATCAACCGCTAACAAAACTATGCTGCTCCAGCAAAATGCAACGAGAAACATGGATAAATAGACATGAGTTTATGATGATATATAAGATTATATAAGGAGAATTACACATACTCATTGTCCTATAGTCATTAAGTGAGGATGGATTTTCAGCCTTGGTAAGCATAACAAGCGTAGTAGCACCAGCCACCCTTGGTAAAGAATCTCCTTAAAAGATATCCTGAATGGAAAAAATCACATAACATTTAACCATCTCATAGGACCCTCTATAAAAAGATCATGGAAACCCATCTGGACCTGGAACACTCTCTGGGTTAAGTCTCATCATAGCATCATGAATACCTTCGTCAACATTAATATCATCCATTATATTATTATCCATGTCAGACATCATATTCAGAATCCACTCAAATAAATATTCATTCCCACTATGATAACCATTCACCACATTTGTATTACGATAAATAAGAATCTTTTTAAATGAATAAAAAGCTAAGGAACCGATCACATGCCTATTTTTTGAGAAGGAACTATATTTCAGAAGAATTTTCGGCTTAACCATCCTCCTCCTTTCTTTAATAATGGAATAGAAATAAAGTGTATCTTTATCTCCTTCAATAAGCCATTGGAATATAGATTTTTCACAATTAATTCACTTCTGTTTCAGAATAAGATCTTCTAATACATTTTTCTTACGCATAAGAACCTCATAGACCCTATCATTCTAGTTGTCTTCAAGAGATCTTTCTATATTCTCAACCTCTTGTTTGATAAACTCTAATTCTTGATAAATGGGGGGATATTTTTCACCCGAAAATGAATCCTATGCTTAAGACTTCTCAGTCTAATTTAAATGGATACCCAAGAATAACCTTTACCTGTTTCCTCCAATTAATCCATAATAATCTGATGATATTCAGACATGTCATTCCAATTCTCACAGAATCGAAAAGATCCACACTTCTCTGACAAGAGGATAAAGAAATGAGATGAGGAGAGTGATCTGAAATCCCTTGAACCAGATGATCAACTTTTCAGTTATAGAAACTGGATATAGCATGAGCATTATCCAAAAACCAATCAAGGAAACTCCAATAATGATTATTTCCTTTCTAGTTATTACACCACATGAAGAAATCCCCAGAATAGCCCATATCAAGAAGCCCTTTTCTTGTCATGAATTGAAAAAAAACTCCTACTAACCACATGAGGAAACACACCTCTAACCTTATTCTCACCTGGCTTAGAAATAATATTAAGGTCTCCTACAACAATCAAAGGAAGATCCTATAAACAAAATATATCCATGATTTACCACAAAAGCTCCCTCCTTTAAAACTCACAACTTCCATAACCAAAATTCATAAAAAGACGTTCTGCACCAGTGTTGACTTTCACTATAATGTATTGATCACCAGCTTTAACTAATAAAATAGACACATTTTTATTTTAGAAAACCCATATATTTTGTTTATTCGGTTCTGCATGAAACCATGCATTAGTTTTCAGTTTATGGGAAAAATCACTAATCTTATTTAGGTTCTGTTTATGTTCCAGAATATCAGAAACACACGCCTTATTCTTTTTGATTTCCATGGATAAAAAAATGTATTTTCTTGTGCACTAATTTCACGAATATTCATGATAATCAACGGATTCATTTAAACATGTGTATCCTGGATTTGGCCCCAAACATCTTGGTTGGACTAGAATGGGAGTCTATATACTCCATAATATACCGAAGTTTCCGCGTAGTACATGGTCTAGTTTTAGAGGATGAAATAGACATGATATGAGAAGCCAAAACTAAATTACCTCTATTAAGAACCCTCTTTTCTTCATTAAAAGATAACTGACTATCGGGATCTTTATTCTCCAAAACATCATCCTTGCAGACTCCCAAGTTATTTTGAGATAAAGAAGAAATTAGGGATGAATCCCCAAACGAATTTCCTTTAAACTCTAATGTAAATTCCCTATGGATTCCCCTAGAAGAATCTATAATCATATCGCGCTCACCTGACATAGTTATTGACGATGTTTCATAAGATACAGCACTAGTATCCAACTAGATATACCTCAAAGGAATATCTAGGGAAAACATTGTTTAGTCGAGCCTTCCAAAAACATCCTAAAGGCATATGAATTCAAAGAAAAACACAAGATAATATCTTCCTTGGGAATACAGCCAAGTATCAGTAGGAAATCATGTAAAATAATAACATTCCCAATAGAAAAGAAAACATCACCACATTCAGAAAATATTCCAGGTTTACCATTATATGTATCAAAACGAGACACTGATATCCTATCAAGATTACTAGCAGTTGAATCAATATTAGATCTATTTACCTATTCCAGATTGATAATAGCATCAGATAGATCACCTCTTCTAATCATATCATCATTATATATCTCATCCTAGATAACAGACTTCTGAAAATGACCACCACCTCATTTCGATTTCCTGCAAACCTGCACTGAGTGTCCCTGCAGACAAAAATGGAAATAATACCTGGGAAAACATGGAATACAATATCTTGATTCCAACAAATCAATCCCTCCACCACAAATGATATCTTCACGAGAATCAGAAATGATAGGTTTATCTCAACACACATCCGCATATTTTACACATCCATACCACCTCTAGAACATTTATATAAACATAGAAAACTACTATGAGAATCTATAATATCTTTCAGAAAATAAAAATTTTGTTGGGTTAAAGGAAGACCTGGAAGTGAAATCCACAATATCGCAAAAGGAATTTCTTTCCCCTTATGAACATCAATTGACCAGCACGACAAGATGAATTTCAAGTGCCTTATGTTTTGAGAGGATTTACACCATGCAATTATAATGTCCTGTTTTGAAGAAAAGCTCAGAAAAAAAAGAGGAATGGTGAATCGACGAAACATTTACCAGATCCGTAAGATCACATGATTCAATGAACATTTTAAAGATTGAAATTGGAGGTTTTTATTACCCCAAGATAGAAATAAGTGTCCATTTTAGATTTCCAATTTTTTCATCATAATCCTCTTATGAAAACTCAACCATCAAGCCAGAGCCATTTTTATAAACTGACGAAGAAATCAACTGGATCTTCGTATATGAACCCAATTCTGGTGAAGATATACACAACACAAATTTGAAAGATAACCGTGAAGACCCAAGATATGATGAAGAACCAGAATCCAAAATCGATGGATATTAAACCCTATCCAGGCAAGGAACATCAACACTATTTGAGGATCGGTCTTCCAGCACGTAGGGCGCATTCTCTAACATCGTGTTCGTGTTCTCTGACATTGAGTTAGATGTTCCTCAATTATTCCTCCTTGTGCACAAGAGGATACCAACCAATGATGAGGGTCTATATATATTCATGGGTATATTATACCCTCTATCATATCAATCTATAAATCACATCTAATGTTATATAAATGTGATATTCAACACAATATAAACCAATAAAAGAAAACATAAGTTTTATTTTCCATCAAAAATAAGTAACAACTCCCAATATATAACAAAATGAGTAGTAATAATTTCATGAAATCATATATAAGTTGAGGTAACTCATATTTTGACCATATATAGGTCACACAAAAAATAATAAAATAAAATAGACTACTGAAAAATGAGTCTTGAGTCCCTGCCTAGTGTCATTTCTAACTCTAGTCGAACTTCACAACTCATCCATCTGAATTTGGTCCATGGATCTTACTATGTATATAATCCTAAGGTATTATACATAACTATTTTTTTTTGGGTTTCCCTATTAGGATTAGAGTATAAATCAACAGACCAACAATACTATCACACGTAACATAAACAGTATAAGTAAGTAATCTAAAAATATGATATTCCTAAAAATATATTAAATAGAAAACAAAAAATAATAAATTAAGTCACATATATAGGTACTCCAAAGTCATCATATGTGATATATACCAAATTCATCCAGTGGTGGGTTATCTCAGAACATATCACATAACAACCAATTAGGAATCATGTCCAAATTAATAGTCTATGATCATAATATATTGTTATAGTTTCATGACCAATGTATGGGAAATATTTCCCCCACACATAACTAAACATTGGCCATAACATCCCATAGATATTGCAAGCATAAATACATGGGTAATGAATCCTAAAAAAAATAAAGACTATGGAATAGAATCATTTGAAATTATATACAAGTTGGAATCTCATCTTGACAATATTATAAATATATGGAATAATACCACTAGACACAGCTTTAAACATGACGTGGAAAGAGTCCCGAGTCTAATAATACATCATAAGAGAATGAATCACATCACATAGAAAACTGTTCAACTATTTTCTTCCAATATATTTTCTTATAGGCATCAATTTATGGGAAACCCTTCCCACTCCCAAGGGCAAAAATAAATAACTGGGCATCGCATCCCAAGAATCTTACCCCTTTTATAAGAGAATGACAAGATGTGAATACCATCCCACTCCTAAGGGAAATAACAAATAGATATAAATTTTATCCCAATAAATGAAATATCATATGAGGGAATGAAATCCCTATTCTCAGGCCATAGCACAAGTGGATGAGAAACACATACTATAAGGATCCACTCATACGGGCACTACATCCCCATCCATGGGAACATGTCAATAAGGGATGGCCATCTAACTTCCATGTGTAATGAAAATTAAGTGGAAAAAATACTAAATTGAAATTTATGATATGAATGGGAATCCTTTCCCATATCACATAGATCATAAACACATTGGAAAAGGCATCCCATTCCATAAGAGTAATTAACATAAGTGGGAATGTCATATCATACCTTAGCCATGGAAGAGTGAAAGAGTGGGTCATCCCACACTATAAATAATTTTCAAAAAAGGGAAATATTTTACACATCATATTAGAATAATACATTGGGTATAAATCTCTATGACATAGTCTCAACTGTACAATGTCATAAAAATAGCTTAAGTAATCTTCATGAGTAAGACATAACATGGTTGGAAATATTTATAAATCTCATTAAGTTTATCTTGGCCATTCCTCGGTCACTAACCCCTACTAATAATTTTAACCAACAAACTAACACTATTTTTCAACCTAAAAAATGAGACACACTCACTCCTTGCATATATCATTGATCCAAAGTGGCCATAATTGATCAAAATCTCACTATAATGTCCGTCCAGGGAAACCCATATGATATATACATAACATCATAATCAAAGAAGCATAAAATCACCTAACAAAGTCCATCATATTAAAATATAATTTAAGGAACACATTACTGGACTCTAATTAGTTAATTCAACCCAAAACATATAGAGCATATTACTAATAATAGCCATGATGTCAAGGCACAATGATAAGACGGTATATCAGAAACCCAAATAGACTTAACCTATTCAAGGAACCCCCCCCCCCTCAATTTTTACTTTGTAAAAAGTAAAATTAACTTTAATAAAATCTTATGAACATATGTGGTTAAGGAAACAACGCATAGTAGGAGGATGGCCCATCATGACCCTAAAAGTCATTACTTAACACCTAAGAGTAAATTGAAACAATTTAATTTAAATTAATTTCAACTGAACATGAGTGAAGAGACTATAAGTAACATACCATATAGAAAAATAATAACCATAGGGGATAGTTTAGGGACCACCTACAACAAAATTTATTTAATCCCCTAAGAATGCCCGGCCACTATCACCTAATCTCATCCAATATATTACTAACTATTTTCCCCCTTCAATAGGCCCGGACCCCATCAAAGCCATTAAAATTATTCATAAAATAATTATAATTAATTAATACATTAAATTCCACAGTTAATTATATGGGAATAAATATATAAAAATTCATTGGATAGAAAAACGTTGCCAAAACCTCTAAAACCAGGGTTTAGAGAACTATTTCCACCCACCTAACACTGTAGTCGAAATAAACCACAAAATAATATAAATAATAATCAACCAATTGAATCCTAATTTGATATAAAACCAAAAATAAATAAGGTATCAGTTTACCTCAAGAGAAACCACACAAAA
The DNA here is from genome assembly GCA_963277665.1 of Viscum album. Classification (NCBI taxonomy): domain Eukaryota; kingdom Viridiplantae; phylum Streptophyta; class Magnoliopsida; order Santalales; family Viscaceae; genus Viscum; species Viscum album. Next base: position 126,067,662 of record OY728134.1, on the reverse strand, counting down.
CCTCCAGCATTAATGCCCATCAGACTACCTTTATCCAAGTAGTGTCAATACACCATCATTTAAATATAACTCCAACTTGATTGGTGGAATCATCATAAAAAACCTAGATAAAACCCATTAAAAATTTGATAAATTTGAGGTTTGGGGATGATGTTATAGAGTGAATGAAAGAGCTCATATTTTCATATCTATACATATGTTTTTAATTGATTTAATCCCTTCCAATTAATCAATTTGATCTTATTTTCATAATTTTATGACTTTTAGTGAGTTTTGAGCTTAAATATGAAAAATGGTTAATTCTTGACATTAGATAGATTTATGTTGCCTTTGTATTTATTGCATAACTCCAACATTTTCCATCCATTTCACCTGATTGCTTTTTTGTAGGATTAAATAATTCATTTTATACATATAAGTCTTCAGGGCCCAAAGCCAATTTGAACTCCAACAATCCAAACAAAATCTTTAAATATGAACACGTATTCTCAGGATACTGACCACCAAATGGGGTACTTATAGCTGGTTCTGAAAGACAACATTAAAAGGAAGCTTAACATTAAATTTAATGGAGAAATGGGTTGATTAAGGCCACCCTTTAACCAGTCACAATATGCTTGGTGGAATAGTGATTGGCGACCAGGAAAAGTCATGTCTACTAAATCATAAATAACTCATTATTCATGGATAAAAATGCTTTCAAAATTATAGGGTATATGGAAAAATGAATTCCTCAACACCTATAATAAGGGACCTAGGCCTGATTCAAAGAGATGGTGGACGAACTGAAGATGAACTTCTGGTGGACAGATTCTGGAGAAAATCCACATGTTCTTCTTTTCCCTCTTTTCTTTGTTTTAGTTTTGTAATGTAATCATCTTCCCCCTTCTCCTAAATTACCCTTACCATGGTGGGGTAAATCTTATGAGTGATTCGGAAAGGTTAGGTTTTACATTTTGTAATGTCTGAGTTCATTCTCTTAATTTTATAAAAAAATTTCTCTATTATGAAGTTGGTTTTAATTGTAATAACAACTTATATTATCTTGTTCCATTGTATTTGATTTTATAATTTGTTGTTATTATTGATTGGTTTAATGAAAATTATATCCCCCACTAGGTTATGGTCTATATTCGATGGAATAGATCATAACATAGTGGTGAATTATTTGATGATCGTCAGTACATGTGAGATTTGTATTGAATATTCAAGATCGTTTGGGATAAACAAGACCCGATTTGGAATTGTCTTAATAAATTGAGGGTATTCGCTACAACACTTTCACAAAAGGATAGAGATTAGACCAAACTAAGATATTAGTAAGGTTTAATCTCCCCAACATCCTTAAACAAAGAAGTGAGAGGAAGCAATTGGGAAATATAATTTTAATCGATTTAATAAAAAAGGAATGAATAAATAAGAACTATGATAACATTATAATTATAAAACCAACCCCGAATTGATCACCCATCTGATAAAATAGTTTTTAAATCACTTGAATTCCATATTTGTCTTGAATAACTTTCCTAATTTCTTCTTTTGTTCTGTTTCTCTCTTTGATTTCAAAAACCAAACAATTTCAAAAACACATAACTTTTTCTCTAATTAAAAAATGAATAACTATTTTCTGTGCACTCCTCATCATGAGATAACCAAGGTTAACTACTATACTATATTTTAACATAGTAAATAATTTTTTTTACCACACCCCACAATAGGAACATGTTAGTTAAATAGAAACTCAATCAATCAATGAAGAAAAACATATTTGATTACTCTTGATCAACGAGGGCGTTGGAAGAAGAATGAAGACCCAGGGAGGGGATTCTATCTGTTTTTTGGCCCACTAGAGCACCAAAAACCAAAAGGGGGAACTACAATGGAACATCACAAATTTGAAATTTCCCACTATTTAAAAAAATAGTTTTTGGGTGGACTAGGTACCTAGTGCACCAACACCGACAACCGGGGGGATCCAGACTGAGAGCATGTCCCCCTATAACCTCCACCAGGTACAAGATTCCACCCATTTGGGTACCCTATGGCTCACTATAGCCACCAGCCTATAAAATCTAGCCTCCCAACCCCATGAACAATTCTCTGAGCCTCTTCCACTTAATCCACCACCCTAGAAACATCTCTTATATCATTTAAAATGGATTTAAAAATCTGAATTTTTCATCCGAGTTCAGAAAATTAAACTCATCCCTAGTTCCACACTCACTGAAACATAGATTAATCAAGTTATACCAACATGAACTAGTGAAGGGTGTTATAAATATAGGGTACCTATTATTTTAAAATTCTAAACTTATAGATTTTAGGTAGTGTAATTTTTTTCTAGAGTTTTTAGAGAGGCCTCAGTATATTATTACAACAGTCGAGAAAGGGGATAAATACAATAAAATTCCTATAGTACTAATAAGGAAGAACTCAACGAGACTCAAACTTGAGACCTCACTGAGACCCCTCAAGACCGCTACCAACTGAGCTGTACCCTAGGGGAAAGATTAGGCCTCAATATATTTTTACATTGACCCCATATATAAAGCAAAATAAAACATTTGTGTTTCTTACCTGTGGTTGTAGGTCAAATTAACAGACCTTGTAAAATCTCACAAGTTCAAGTGTATTTTTTTCTGTTAATGTTATTAAAATTTAGTGTCTGCTCGAATTCCCAAATATTTTAAGAGATATTATTAAATATTTATAATTTCAATGTCTTACCACATAAACAGACCATGATGCTGGGATTCTGAAATGAGAAATCATTCTTGGAAAAGATGAGTAGTGTTTCAAGAGTGAACTATTTTAAATTTTTGAAAAACATAGTGATTACATTTATTAATGATTTTGTAGCACTGATAAAGGCCATACTATATAAGTGTTAAAAAGAAGAGTTAAAGGAGAGCACTTTAGTAGTGCATATTTTTCGAATGATAAAGGGAAATCATTTTGAGTTCTTTCTTTGCACTAATAAAAGGTGATCTCTAATATCATTTTGTAGTGCTGGTAAAGGGTTCCATGTATAATATTATTTTATATAAACATATTTATATATTGTTAAATATAATTTATATTAAAAAAATATATATTCATATAAATATCATATATATTTTTTAAAATCATTCATACTTATGTTTATTCACTTATACATATTTATAATTTTATATTAAAAATTACAATAAAATATATATTATAAAATATAGTAATCTCATATATATGGATACAATATATTAGTTATATTTTATAATTTCATTTATATATGTATTTTCATATTATATAATTTATAGAAGACATTTATTTAAAATATACATATATATATAATTATATGTGAATGTGTGTTTATATATATTAATATCATCATCATCGAGTAACTTTTTATTCAAAGTAAAAAAGCACACTGGATAGAAGCATATAGGGATCATAGGGGTCTGAAGTAGTGAAGACCGAGGGAATCCCCTCAAATAAAATTAACCCCTTTAATTTTCAAGTACATCACATAGTGAAGGAAAAGGGAGTCGGGGCCAGGGATGTCGAGGGAAGCCAAGTAATCCACAAATTGATTCTCTTCTCTCCACAAGTGCAATAGTTTAGTGTTGCTAATGAGAATGTTTCCACACTTTCTGGCTAAGTAGGAAATAGTCCTGAGGTGGGACTAAGACCAAGCATGGAATTGTAGAGGATTTTGGAGTCAGTTTCAACTTCTGATAAGTTGATGGAATTCTGAAGAATTAACTCATACCAAAAAAAAAGCTTTGGCCTCTACTTGGAGGGAGGACCCGCTTCCAAGATGAGAGGAGAAATCGAGGATAACTGAACCTTTTTAATTAAGAACCATACCTCCATAGCAGAGAACCCCCGAACAAAAAGAACCATCAGAATTCAGTTTGAGACCTCTGGAGGGGGGAAGCCATCGGACCCAGTGACCTGAGCCAGATGTGGAGTTTGGCTGGGTGATGGGGGAGCTACATTGGAGAAAGTGTTGGGATGGATAATCCCCCCATAGGTTCCAAATCCCCGCATGAAAGATAATGGTCCGAGCCCCCTTTTTCAGGCCCCTGTCTCCCGAACCATGAAACTACCTCTCTAGTAATTGAATTTCATCCATACTGGGAGCAGAGAAGGCCATGAAACTGTCAAGGGCACTCCATACACCACTCAACTATTCTAACCAAATTAACAGATGATACGTAGACTCCTCCATGTTGTTCTTGCAACAGGGGCACTGAGACGCCAGTGGAATACTGCAACGTTTGAAATTGTCATCCGTAGGAAAGGATTTGTTTCAAATTCACCGTGAAAGAAAGTTATATTTTGAGGTAAAGGACTTGGGCCATAGTATTTCATCCCACTCGTTCGTTGGTTTATGAGAGGGTAGGATGCTTCGGAAGTCCCGGGATGATAAGAACCCCGTGGAGGAAGGCGTAAAAATAGAGGGGTCTGGTTTAGGTGAGAGGTCGATGAGTCTGAAAGTGCTCCGTTTATCACTGTCCAACACTGCATTGGTGAATGCTGGGTAGAATTTGTCTTCTCTAAAGGAGATGTTGGCAGCAGAGCATCCTAGAAAACCAATGGCCTCCCCTGACCAGTTGTTGTGCCCGAACGAGATCTATCCCTACCCTACGATCCAATAGGAGTGCGGTTGGAGGCTAATAAGAAGGGGTTGAATGGAAGTCTAGAGTGGAGAACCTTGGCTGGCCTCTGATGAGGGATTACGAAAATGGATGGTGTGTATGGAAATCCCACACATCATGCAATGATCTAGAATCTCCCATATGAGTTTTGCATGAATGCAGAGGGAAGTGGCTTCAAGAGGGTGGGTGTGGATACAACCTTCCCTGACCGGACAAGCAACCTTTTTCAAGGATTCCCAGTGATGTTTTTTTGCTAAAGCAGGGTTTCATATGAATGCATTCAGGTGCTTTTCGATGTTTCATATCACCCCCTGCGGGACTTTGACCGATGAAAGAACATGAATAGGGGTTGCAAGAAGCACGCTATTGAGGAGAGCAATTCTCCTCCAAAAGACAGATTTTTTTTCTTCCAATTGAGAATGTGGTCAGTAATATTGCAGTATCGAAAATCAAATTCTTTCAGGAAAATTCAACCAAGGGACATAGGGGATCTGAGATAATAGATGGGGAAAAAACCTCTATTCATGTTGAGGGCATGCTGGACAGCCGAGGTCTGGGTTGGAGAACTTTTGTTAGAGATATAGAAGGTTCTTTTTTCTTTACTAACCATCAGATCGCTCTAGTGGGGATACTCCTTCAGAAGATTCTTAAGGCTCTTAATGGATTTAATTGTTGCATTACTGAATATGAGAATATCGTTCATGAACATTAGGTGGAAAATGGGTTTGGTTCTCATTCTTCTTTTAAACAGAATCATCCCCCCATTGTTGATCTTTCTGTAGAGGTGGTGACTGAGAATGTCCTAGGAGAGAACAATGAGACTTGGAGAGATCGGGTCTCCCTGCCTAAGCCCATGGGTGGCTTTAAAGAACCCATAAGACTTCCCCATAGCAGTAACCACCATCCAAAAGGAACTGAAACACCGAAATAGGATATTAATATTCCAAGAGTCATGGCCCATACGTACCAGTGTCTTCTTGATGAAGCTCTACTTTACCCGGTCATAAGCCATGTTCATTTCTAGCTCAACGAAAGCTATGGATCCATGTGACTTGACATTCATATCTACGAGCATATCCTAGGTGAGTGCGATGGAGCCTTGGATCAAACATCCTTTTACAATGTCGTGTTGCTCTATTGAAATCCACCGCGGGAGATTTTCATATAGGTGGGAGTTGTTCACACTGGCCAAAATTTTGTAAGGGATGTTGCAGAGGCTCACCGAACGGTAGTGAAAAATAGAGGATGAGTTTCTTATTTTTGAATTAAGCATAATGGAGGTGGTTGAAGAGACCCTTGGAAGGTTTCCCCTATGAAAGAAATCTTGGATAATCGAGACAATGTCGTCCTTCACCACTTTCCACGAGCCCATGTAAAATGCACCCGGGAAGCCATCGGGTCTCGGAGCGCTGGCTGGATTAAGGCTCAACGTGGAATCATGGACTTATTCCTCCTTGGAAATCGCACTAAGCCTTGCATTGTCCTGGGAAGAGAAGATAGTGGGAATCACATCATAGAAACCAGTTTCCTCACTTGGATAGCTAATGGCCATCAGAGGATTTGGACCCATGAGTAGATTTTGGAAGATGGAGAGAGCTTGGGCTCCTAGAACATCCCTGTTGTAAGAATAAGAGCCATCCTCCATAAGTAAGTTAGGTTTGGTTGGTCTCTTTTTCTCTTTGATGCATGTGTGAAAATATGCGATGTTTTTGTCTCCCATATTTGAGCCACTGGACTCCTTAAATGTCCATTGTCATTCTTTCCTATCTCAGAAGTATTTCTACCAAGATAACTTTATTGTTGGAGAGAACCTCGAACAGTTGATCATCCCAAGCCTCCTCGAGATTTTTCTCCAGAATAATAACTTCATTCATGGCATGTTCCACCTCACTGTCACAAAGGTGGAGATCCTTCCACCAACCTTGAAGATGTGGTTTTAATCGGTAGAGATTATTGTGAATATCCACCCATGAGTGCCCTTGTGGGGACTCATTATAGTTGTCATTAACCTGGGAGTGATACCCAGGGGATGTGAACGAGTGTTGGAGAAACCAGAAATGGTTTGAAATGTTCTGGTTGGAAGATAGGAAAATCAGAAGAGGGGAGTGATCCTAGAGACACCAGACTAGATGATCCACTTTTGCATTAGAGAACAGGGTAGTGTCTTGAAGGTCGGCTGGGCACCTATCTAATCGTCTCCACGAATGATGAGAGACTCTTTGGTTGTTGCACCAGGTGTAGCGATCTCTTGATACACCAAGCTCAGAGAGCCAATTCTCAGCAAGGAATTGGGAAAACTCCATGCTCCTCTGAAAGGGACCCCTTCCCTTCGTTTCCTCCAGATTGGAAATGACATTGATGTCTCCCCCAACGATCCAAGGGAGATTGACTGGATCAAAATCGTTGATGTCCCTCCACTGCTACGTCCTTCTATGTCTATCATAGCTACCATACACAACTACCATGAAGAAAATGGTGTCCCCCTTGGTCACCTTGGCAGGGATGAACTGGATCCCAGCCTACACTAGGTCGATGGAAAGGTTGTTTCGCCAGAAGATCCAAACATGATGGTTGGAGGGGTTGGAACGCAATGACCTTTTCATTATGATTTTCCAGGAGAAGTCACTGATCCTTGAGAAGATTTTTTTGGGATTTAGAATACCCACAAGGTCAACATTCTTCTTGAGAACTTCTGAGGTGAGGTAATCAGTTTTGGCCCGAGCCCGAAGACCCCGTAATTCCATATTAGGATTGGAATCATTGGTAGGATACATCCCTGGAACTGGCTCCAGAACTAAAGGCCTTCTTGAAATAGATGGACACATTATTCTTGAGGTTCCTAGATTTAGAGTAGGTACACATGCGTACTATTGAGGGAGAAATAGGGGCTGATAGAGAGGAGGAAGGTTGAATCCAATCCCCATCAGACAGAATCAAGATAGGGTCAGGATCATGGGGAATAGGGGCCATCGAAGGATTCGGAGGACACAAGTAGAGACCAAAGATCTGAAACAGGGCCGGAAACCCACCAGGACTGACACTCTGAAGGGGTTGAGGCTTGAGTTGAGGAAGGGAAGAAACTCCAAGGGAGCTGCAGGGCAGGTCTAGAGGAGGGGAGGGCAAGGCCTGGTTATCTGGGGAGGAGGGTGGGTGGAGGATTCGTCACCCTATCGGGAAGAGAGCCGGAGGAACCAGAGAGCCAGGAAGGGAGGGAGAAACACGACCTAAAAGGGAGCTTTAAAAACACCTGGGGAGGGGGAAGAACACATTCACATGGGAAATGAAGGATCCATTGAAGAGAAGATAAGAAGGCCGAACCGAAATGAGTGCCAAGGAAGAAGGAGGAGGAAGCACCAAGGAATCTGAAGACTCGGAAGATGGCAGCGAAGCAGTAGCAAGAGGAAGCTCTGGTATGGGTGAGGGCCCAGAATCTTGGTGATGGTGGCGGGCACCGGGAACGCGACCTATACCCACCTGGATAGAGTGTCCATGCAATAGGTAGTGGGAGCAGAAACCTTTGCATAGGTGGAGGGGGAACTGGGCCAGGGCACCTGGGGGAAGTCGATGGCAGAGGGTTTCTTTGAAGGAACTGTGCCAGGGCACCTAGGGGGAAAGCAAGGAGCTGGAGGTGGGAGGGTAAAGGATATCGGTGAGGGCTGGGAACCAAGAGGACGGGGGGGCATGAAGAAACTAACAGAGTTGGGGGGAAATGAGGGAGACGAAGCGCACCCAGGGACAATGGGAGAGCTGTAAAGAGTTGACGGTGAGTTGAGGAGGGAACGCGCAACAGATACAAAATTTGAAAACATCAGCGGCGCGTGAGGCGCGTTCTAAAAGGACTCCATCATTTTTCTAGATTTTTATTTGTTATATATATATATATGTTTATATTATAAAATATAAAAATATATTGTATATATAAAGAAATATATTCATATAAAAAAAATTACATACTAAATTTATATTTAAAAATAAACATCATATTAAAATAAACAAATTTTATCAATTTTATTTTCAAAATTGATTTAAAAATCAATAATTTTTATAATTTTGTTTAAACGGTTGGGGTTCAAGCCTCATTTTATTATTAAAGAAAATCAATGACCTCTTTTTAACTGGGTAGAGGGAGACCCATTACATAGCCCTAAGGCCTAGTGGGCTTGTATCCCATTATATAGCCTGTAGGCCCAATTTTTTGGCCCAATTTCCATTCTATGAATAGAAACCAGGCTGCTATAGTACCGCACAGTACCACTGCTACTACAGTGCCCTACCGCCACTAAAGTACTCTCCGATATACAGTATCGCCGCTACTACAGTACCACTACAGTACTGCTACAGAACCTGCGCCCAATGGGTTTTAAACCCCCATTTTTCATGTAGGATTACGGGGTGCTTACCACTAAGCGAAACCCTAACTACTTCTATAAATTTTATATTAAATAGTAAAAATATTTGATAATTCATTAAAAAATCCAAGAAAAATGTGTGTATAAAAATAAATTTAAAATATTAAAATTCGATATATTTATATATACATATAAATATATCTAAAGTAAATAAATTGTATAAATTTTTATAAATATACATATACAAATGTATTTAAATATATATATATATATAGTGTTTAAATATAAAAATGACGATATATGTTATAAATATCCCAACCTCAGTAGCCTAGAGTTGGTGGTTACTTTATCACATTGGTATAATATAGAATGAATCACATCCCAAATGACCGAATTTTTTAATAATTTTGGAAAACTAGATACATTTATCAATGTTATTTCCAAATTTTATATAACAAAAAATATATACAATTTATATTAAAGGTACAAATAAATAATAATTCATTTAAAACCCCTAGAAAATTTATATATATATATATTATTTGAATTCTATATATATAAATTAAATAAGTTATAAAAATGTATATAAATATATATATACAAATTTATTTAAATGTATATATACTGTTTAAATATAAAAATTAATATATATGTTTTAAATTCCCCGACCCCGGTAGCCTAGATTTAGTGTTTACATTATTACAATAGTATAACATATAAGGAATCACATCACGAATGTCCAAATAGTGTAGTAGTTTTGGAAAAAAAGATTCATATTTGAACCATACATTATAATTGATAATATAAAACTCAACATAGAGAATCCATTGAGAACACTTTTAATCTTCTAGAATAACCCTACAAATAAATCAAAATTAAAATTCTTGGCATCCGGGGGAAAAATACAACATAAGAAAGGGTTGATTTCAAATGATCAGTATGATTAATCATATAGCAGAATCTATAAATAAACAAGGAATAAACATTATTGTAGTGTAAATAACTCAAACATATGTCATTTAATCAAATATTTGAGTATAATATAGTATGAATAAAATATTATCAAATAAAGATATATAAATAATCATATTAAATAGACAAAATAACCATGGATATTATAATAATTGAATAATAACATGGAAATCAATAACTAGTTTCATAATGATGGAATGCACAAAGTCATAAACATCAAAGCTTATGTTGAGGCATCATCCAAGATATATGAAAATATGGGTAAGAACTCAGCCAAAACACAATATGGTTTGTCTCATGATACCTATCGATTCCATGAGGGGTTATGTGTTCCCCACCCATCACTTAATAAGTCCAATGCATTCCCCGCAAGAATAAATAACACAACTGAATCAATATGCCTTAACAAAATCAATAACTATCCATATTGATAGAACTAGTCATATAGAATATCAACACTTACCCAGTCTAATTAATCATAAACCAACTAAAGTAATATGATGAATGGTATTATTAGAGTATATCTTCAACAAAATATTAAACAAATTATTTTGACATAAATGGAAATACATCATAGAGATTAAAGAAATATTTCTTAAGGAATATAACATTTTTTACTTTGAAAATAATTTTTAAAATCTAAAAAAAATGCATATAATAAAGAAATTAATTTATTTTAGAATATCCTTGTAAACCTATAAATGAGGCTTCAGTTTTTTAAAGTGACATGATGTCATGAGAAGCCTCTCAGGCCGTATAAGTTAAAAAAACCCTCCTTTAGTATTTTTGAAGGAAAAGTCTTAAAGAACCTTGTTTTGAAAATGAAAAAATATATCTTGTAAACCATTCTCTAAAAATTCAATGATTAGTAAAAATTACTTTAATTGTAATATTAGAATATTAAAAAACATTTTTAGACACAATTTTAGAAAACACATTCATGGAAGAAAAATAGTGTTTTAAGGGGAGCATTATAAATATAATTTTTTTCTCATTGAGGTGTGCATTAGTCAAATGAATAGAACGTGTGTATTCTTTGTAAATCCTTATAAAACAAGTAGAAATACAGAATAAAATATTTGTAAATACCCTTACCACGGTGTCCTAGAGTCACTACCTCACTTTTTTACATTTCCATATATATAAGATTTGAATCCCAAAGGACATATCATTTTAGCAGTTTTGGAAACAAGATTACATACATGAACCTTACATTACAATTTAAAATATAAAACACATTATAGATAATAATTTGAGAACATTATTATTATCCTAGATTAACCCTATATATCAGTCATAACATATATCCTAGAATCGTGGGTAAAATAAAACATAAGAAAGGGGTGATATTATATGCCCAGTAAGGGTAAGCGTACAAAGGAAGCTATTATGAATAAATAACTATAAATATTAAGGAAAGTTGTATAACTGGAATAGATGTCATTTAAATATAATCTTAAGCATAATATGGAAATTATTAAGGTGAATAAAATAATTTCACATAAATACCATATAGATATTCTACTAATTTAAAAATCACATGGAATGACAATAAAAAAATCTCATAATAAGGGAATGAATAATGTCAGACTTCATAAACATACCATTCAGGACTCAACCAAGACACCATACATAAATGGGTAAGGCCTCATCCAATACCCAATCTAGCTTGTCTTATGAGACTGATCGATGCATCAATGGAAAATAGAAGGTCTCACCCATCACAAAATATGGATAATGAACTCCTCATATGAAAACATAAATAATATAGCCATTTGTATTGAAAAACTAGAATACAAAATATGAATACTTAACCATAAACTAAAAATGGTATCAAAATAGCACATTCAGGGTCAAACTAATCATAAAACCTTCAATAAAATATGGTAGATTATCACGAACCGCCCCCCATGGCTCATTTCATGACTATCCTATGCCTGCCTCCCAAAGGCCAGGGGCTGGTGAATAGCACTGAAGGCATTATTTATAACGACCCATACATTACATACATTGTTAATACTTCAAAATTGAAGCACACTTATTACAACATATGACAAAACCACAAAGGACCGTATAGGTATAGTGTCTTTAGAAACTGGGAAACATAAACAACTGGTTCATAAATCTTCTACAGTGTCTCCCTTTTATTTCATCATATCTAAGGTTCCTTTTAGCATATTCTACTTAATATCCATCTTCCTGACCTGGGTAAAATAAAACATAAAAGGGTGAGCTCAAATGCTCAGTAAGGGTAAACAAAAGAAAAATCAATCACATCATATTCATAAGAACATAACTTTTTGGAAATCTTAACCTGAAAAAGAGAGCATTATATCTTAACATGGAACAAATCATAGAAGTGAAAATGAAACCATAACTTAAAACATTACTCATTGTGGCATACACACATAATCATAGAGAATCATTTCTTGTTAGTCAAGACTCATTGCCAAGACTATCTTAGTGGACAAAGTCCCTTTCTGAATCGAGTAATCCTCGTTTCAGTCATGTTTCACTGAACCGGTATAACCTACCATTCCAGCCATGTATATCTCATGAGATATGAAATCTTTACCCAATGCATTGGAGGGAGATATAGGTCCCACCCATCTCTTAATGAATCCTTTCTTATGTGTGCCACAAAATCATAAATCATACATCATTGCATAACCCATGTAATAAAAATGGGATTCTTAAACAACATGACATCATAAAACCATTCATATTAGATAAAGGAATTCATAAACATAATTTCATCACAACATAGTAAAATCAATGTAAAAATATGGATAGAAACAGAACCCTTTATTATCTTATATGGAAAATAATTTTGATAAAACACTTGAATTGAATTCTTGAGGAAAATATCCTTTCTTCTTCAAAATCAATTTCTTTTCACAAAACATCATGCAATTTTAAAAGAAAGAGATTTTATTGAAAATAGTCATGAAATCTTTTAGAGGAAGCTTCATGAAAATAAGGCTTTATAAAATAGTATAAATCCGTTCGTGCCGTATAAGTTAAAAAAAACATTCTTCGTACTTTTGTCGGAAAAGTCAAAAAGTACCTCGTACGAAAAACGAAAAAAGATTCCTTTCATATCCTTTACTAAAAACTCATAGAAGGGTAAAATTGGATTTAAACAATTGTAGGTGGATGGAAATAATATTACATATTGAGGGAACATGGATGTGGATGATAAAATACACCCCAGTAAATACTTACGAATAAACAATCTCGGATAAAAATGAGATTGTGATATTTCCCTTACCTTAGGTCCGATTTGCTTTGTTCATGTCCAAAGCTCCTGTATAATGGTTTAAATAATGTTATTGACTTATTCCAGAATCATACATATAGATATGATATCATATATGGTCATATTATTATCTTCTTGTTAGTAATATTTCATTGTTACTTGTTACTTGGGTCTTTATAACTTTTTGTTCTTATGCGTGTTTTGTTGAATAAATTCTTATTCTTATCTTTAGGTTATAGATAATTCATTTCCAGAATGGTATTAGTGTAGTATATACCATATTCATTCATTCAATTCATTTATATAATCATTATGAAATGAAGATCATGTAGAACGAGTCGCATCACATCGTGGAGACGGTATTCCGTACGTACGCACGAGTGATGATATCGTTCCTATGATCGTGGAATTGTATTAGAGTATATATATATTATTTCAGTATCAATATTACTTCATAATAATCATATTTAGTTACTCATTACACCATTATAACCATCCTTGTAAGGTGATGGTGGAAAATAGATTACACCACGGCGTGGAGACGGTATTCCGTACGTACGCACGCGTGGTGATTTCATTTTTCCGTAGGATGGATAGAACGTGAAATAGGGTTGTTTCATATTTATAATAACATATCAGTATGTAAGTGATACTGATGTTATTACTTTATCATGAAACAACTAAAGAAGAAGAAGTTGAAGAAGAAAGAAATTGAAAAGATCGGTAATGGATATTACCTCTTCTTTGGAACGCCTCTTTGAATCCTCCACATAAGGAACTAAGATTGGTCTTTGGAGAAGACCAGGACCTCTAGGATTATTCTAGGGAAGTGGAGAGGAGAAAATGGCAGGGGTTGGCCGAGCTTGAGTGCTCAATTTGGTGTGAGGAGGAGGGGGAGGAGGTGCCCTTTTATAAGGGAGGAGAGGGGCACCTTAGGAATATCTCAAAATATTATTTTATATTAAAGTCAAAATCGGTTTATAATGGTTCCAAAGGGTCTTATTTCGAAGATAAAGTGGGGAAGGGTCGAAATCCTATCAACCAATAGGATTTAGACAAGTTTAGGGTATTATTTTAACCTTATCAATTAGATTTAACTCTAAGTTAAATAATTTAACTTTTACCATGTCTTTTTGTTTTCTTTCACTATATGGTTAATACACTTACTATAACATGCCAAACGAACCCCAAATTGTTTATTATTAAAATATATATCCTTATCTAAGTCATTTGGCCGAACCTTAGATTTTTAGGAATAAAATAACAATTAATAATATAATATTTGATTTAAAAACTATTTTGTGTCAATTTTGACACTATTTGATATATGATTTTTGTGAAAGTCATAAAAGAATTATATGTTCGAAACAAGTTGATTAAATCAACATTAATATATCATAGTAACCTATAAAATTAGTTGAATTCATAAAAAGTCTCAAATTACATTTATTTTGGTGTTTATAACATCAATTATGTCAATATTTCATTAATAAGATAATTACTGCATCATCTTTGTGTCATAAATAAATTAAATTATTTGATGTCTAAAAATTACAAATAAAATATCATCATGTAGGAAATCTTTTTAGCTTTCTAATGAATATTTACAATTGAATTTATCTTATGTATAACCCCATATTAAAAATGATTTACTTATTAAACTTTGATTTTAACTATTTTAACCCTTCTTTAAATAAATTAATAATAAATGTCCTAATCTAATCCAAGTGGGCCTAAATGGTCATATTTTATTCCTAAGTTTGTTTTTGGTCGAATTACACTTGTCCAATAGAATTAGGACATGTGTTAGGGTAATATTAATATCATATTTACCCTTAGTTACCCTATTTACTATTAACCGCGGTAAAAATCGTAAAAAGTTACTATTCACCAAAAAATTATTTTCATCTCATTGAACCACATTTTAGTCCTTGATATTAACCGTGTCTCTCGGATTTTCGAAATTCCATTCACAGAAGCGGTAAAATTAAGTTTTATGCAAAATTCTGTTTTTTAACCTACCACTTAGTGGTTTTACTATTCATCAAAAATTGAAAGTTTTCAGAAAAATACCAAAATTTCACCCTTGGCTAATTTCGATATTCTGAGTCCAAAAATGAAGTCCATTTTGAAAAATAAAATTTATAAAATTTTAAAAAGTGGTTATTACTATTCATAACGGCTAGTTTTAATAGCATATTGTTGTTTAGTGAAACTCGGTATTGCGTACGACGCAAGCTATCGAGGAAGGTCGCGATTGCGTGTAAAGCAAGTCAAGCAAGTGTTGTGTAGAAAAAGATTCCTTTGATAATTTATATAACATAAAAGTCTCGGGTGTTACATTCTACCCCCCTTAAAAAGAATTTCGCCCTCGAAATTCGTCACTTTGCAACAAACAGATGAGGATACTTCTCCCTCATCATATCCTCAAGCTCCCATGTAGCTTCTTCAAGTTGGTGGTTTCTCCATAAAACATTCACCAAGCGAGTGGTCTTGTTTCGTAGGACTTTTTCGCTACGATCCAGAATCTCTATCGGCTGTTCTTCATAAGAAATATCTTGCTCCAGCGGTACAACTTCTGAGCTGAGTACATGTGAAGGATCTGGTATGTACTTTCTCAGGAGAGATACATGGAACACATCGTGAACTTGAGATAGATTCGGTGGAAGCGCCAATCGGTAAGCTACCTTCCCAAAACGATCCAATATTTCGAAAGGACCGATATATCTAGGGCTCAACTTCCCTTTCTTTCCAAATCTCATAACCCTCTTCCAGGGAGATATTCGTAAGAACACTTTATCACCCACTTCAAACTCTAGGTCTTTTCTTCGGTTGTCGGCATAGCTTTTCTGTCGACTCTGAGCTGCTCTTATGTGTTGTTGAATAGATCTGACCTTTTCTGCCATTTCAACAACGAGATCAGGTCCTAATAGCTTTCTTTCCCCAACTTCATCCCAGCAAGTTGGAGTCCTGCATTTCTTTCCATATAGAGCTTCATAAGGAGCCATTTGAATACTGGAGTGAAAGCTATTATTATAAGAAAATTCCACCAAAGGTAGGTGTTGATCCCAACCTCCTTTGAAATCCATAGAGCAAGCTCTCAACATATCTTCTAGGGTTTGAATTGTTCTCTCAGACTGACCGTCTGTCTGGGGATGATAAGCAGTGCTGAAACTCAACTCTGTATCCAGAGTATGCTGAAGACTTCGCCAGAACTTCGAGGTAAATCTCGGATCTCGATCAGATATAATAGAAAGTGGTACTCCATGCAATCTTACCACTTCCTTTACATATATCCTGGCAAGCTGATCTAG
The DNA here is from genome assembly GCA_963277665.1 of Viscum album. Classification (NCBI taxonomy): domain Eukaryota; kingdom Viridiplantae; phylum Streptophyta; class Magnoliopsida; order Santalales; family Viscaceae; genus Viscum; species Viscum album. The sequence continues at coordinate 126,051,131 of OY728134.1, read as the reverse complement.
AGAGAAATCCTCTCTAATAGGAATGAAGTGTGCAGACTTTGTGAGACGATCAACTATGACCCAGATAGCATTATTGCCTTTGGATGTTTTAGGAAGTCCTGTGACAAAGTCCATAGTGATGTTTTCCCATTTCCATTCGGGTATGGGTAATGGTTGTAACATCCCCTTAGACTTATGTCTCTCAGCTTTAACTTGTTGACAAACCAAGCATCGAGAGACATATTCAGCAACATCTCTTTTCATGCCATCCCACCAGAAGTACTCTTTCAGGTCCCTATACATCTTCGTGCTTTCAGGATGAATAGAGAATGAAGAACTATGAGCCTCATCCAGCAGCTCTTTCTTTAATTCGGGGATGGGAGGAACACAAACCCGATTCCTGAACTTTATTATCCCATCACAATCAAGGTTGAATTCAGGAACATTTCTCACCTTCTTTTGTAACTCGACATCTTCTTTCTGTGCCTCTTTAATCATCACATGTATAGATGGTTGAACATTCATTTGAGAAAGATAAGATTTTTCCCCTTCCATTATAATTCCAAGATCCATCCTTTGTAAATCCATAAATATTGGATCTTTTGTGATCCTCATCATGGATAAACTAGCATGGTCTTGTCGACTTAATGCATCTGCCACCTTGTTTGCTTTCCCAGGGTGGTAATGGATTGAGCAGTCATAATCCTTAATCAGCTCCAACCATCTTCTTTGACGCATATTCAACTCCTTTTGTGTGAAAATATACTTTAAAATTTTATGATCAGTATAAATATCACACCTTTCACCATAAAGGTAATGCCTCCAAATCTTTAATGCAAAGATTACCGCAGCCAACTCCAAATCATGTGTTGGGTAATTTTGCTCATGGATTTTCAACTGTCGTGAGGCATAAGCTATCACCATATCATTTTGCATAAGAACACACCCCAATCCCTTCTTGGATGCATCACTGTAGATCACAAACCTTTCTCCACTACAAGGCAGTGTGAGCACAGGTGCACTGGATAACCTTCTTTTCAACTCCTTGAAATTCTCTTCACATTCCTCTGTCCAGACAAACTTAACTCCTTTCCGAGTCAACTTGGTGAGTGGATTAGATAATCGGGAAAAATCTTTTACAAAACGTCGATAATATCCAGCCAAACCAAGAAAACTTCGGATCTCAGTTACTGTTGTTGGTCTTGACCATCTCTCGATAACCTCTGTTTTTGCTGGATCCACAGATATCCCCTCTTTTGAGATTATGTGACCCAAAAATGCAACTTTTTGAAGCCAAAATTCACACTTGGTAAATTTGGCATAAAGCTTCTCCTTTCTCAGGGTCTTCAATATAATTCTCAAGTGATCTTCATGTTCTTCCTTGCTCTTTGAATAGACAATAATATCATCTATAAAGACTACCACAAATTGATCAAGATAGTGTCTAAAGACTCTATTCATTAGATCCATGAAGATAGCAGGGGCATTAGTAAGACCAAATGGCATCACTATAAATTCATAGTGTCCATACCTTGTACGGAAAGCCGTCTTTGGTATATCCTCCCTTTTGACCCTTAATTGATGATACCCTGAACGAAGATCAATCTTGGAAAAGTATTGAGCTCCGCGTAGTTGGTCAAATAAGTCATCAATGCGTGGGAGAGGATATTTTTTCTTGATAGTGATCTTGTTAAGTTCTCGGTAATCAATGCAGAGTCTCATTGATCCATCTTTCTTCTTAACAAATAGAATAGGTGCTCCCCAAGGTGACGCACTAGGGCGTATGAATCCCTTATCAAGATTCTCTTGGAGTTGCTTCTTCAATTCCTGCAACTCAATTGGGGCCATTCTATAAGGTGTCTTTGAAATAGGCAAAGCACCCGGTACGAGTTCTATTGAAAACTCAACTTCACGATTTGGTGGAAGACCCGGTAATTCCTCCGGAAAGACATCATCAAACTCCCTTACAATGGGCATATTCTTAATCGTGAGTTTCTCACCAACCATTTGAGATAAATAACCTTTATTTAGTGGGATAAATACCCATAAGATGGAAGAAATTTCCACTGGAAGGTTATGTTCATCCTTGCATTGGTATACGATCGTAGATTGATCTGGAGTATGAAATGTGACTTCCCTTCTTTGGAAATTGATATGAGCTCCATGTAGAGAAAGCCAATCCATGCCAAGAATCACATCAAATTCCACTAAAGGAAGGATCACAAGATTTGCAGGAAGCACTTTCCCACAAACTTCGATCGGAGAAGAATTATAAACTTTTGATGCGATTGATGTGCCATTAGGTGTTGTCACAGATAACTCAACATCTAATTGTTGAGGTAGTACGGTGATACCCCTAGAAAAGTCTTCAGAAATAAAAGAGTGGGTGGATCCAGAATCAAATAAAACATTTGCTACTTTAGAGTGGATGGTAAGTGTACCTTTCACCACATCGTTATCGTACTCCACATCGCTGATAGAAATTGCATGTGACTTTCCTTTGTCTTTAGCTTTAAGAGTTTGTTGACGTCGACCATCATCATCAACCCTTGGATTTGGGCATTGATTGGCATAATGCCCCATCTCCTTGCACTTGAAACATTGAAGTGTTGTAGGTTCATTCTGTGTATCCCTTCCTTTGTTTGCGTCATTAGACATCTTCTTCCCATTATCACGGCATTCAAATGCCCGATGACCTTCCGTTCCACATTTAAAACATTTACTTGTCCCTTTAAGACAACTCCCTCCATGTTTTTCCCACACTTTGAGCATAAGGAAAATCTAATCTTCTTTTCTGTGTGCTCTTTAGATTTTTCTTTGAATTCCATCTTCCTCTTCTTATCAAACCCATGTGACTGATGGGTTACTCCAATCTCCATCTCGACTTTGAGAGCACATCGAACGATTTCCTTGTAGCTATTGAAGTCTCTTATGGCTAACGCCCTTCGAAGACTTGGTTTTAAGCCACTAAAGAATCGATCAATCCTACTCTCAGGTTGGATAATAATACCAGAAGCGTACCTTGCCAGTCTTGTAAAATTTGCTTCATAGATACCAACAGATTCATCATCCCTTTGCTTCAGTTCAAGAAACTCTTTCTCCATCTTTGTTCGGAGAATACGAGGGAAGTACTTATTGAAAAATAAGTTCTTGAACTCGTCCCATTCCATAGACTCAATTTCATCCCTTTGCCTCGTATTCTTAACAAGATTCCACCATTGATCAGCATCTCCTTCCAAACGATACACTGCTAGGATGACTTTATCATGTTCAGAACATTGAAGAACTGAAAATATCTTTTCAGTAGTACTAATCCATTGTTCAGCAACTAATGGATCAGTAGACCCGCTGAAAGAAGGTGGACGCTGCCTCATGAAGGATTCAACAGAATGTTGCTCCCTCCTTTGCTCGTTTGGAAATCCTGCATGATTCATAGCTTGAGAAAGTTGTGTGAGCATGGCTATAAGATTTTGCATTCCAGCTCCCATATCGTTTGGTTGCTCAGGGGGACAATCATTGCATTGCCCATCGCATTCCGCATTAACACGGTTCCTTCGGGTTCCAGCCATTGACTAAAACCAAGAAGAATAGTGTGAGCAACACTAATTATAATAGGAAACCACATAATTCAAGAATATAATTTTCATCCTTATGGTCTTATCCTAGGTTATTCATGGCCATTTCTAAGATTGTGTTCTATGCTTAGACTTATCCTTAGGGTTCTTACTAAGGCTTTCACATCCTAGTTTCCAAAGGTTGACTATACCTTTCCTCTGATACCAACTATAACGGCCCATACATTACATACATTGTTAATACTTCAAAATTGAAGCACACTTATTACAACATATGACAAAACCACAAAGGACCGTATAGGTATAGTGTCTTTAGAAACTGGGAAACATAAACAACTGGTTCATAAATCTTCTACAGTGTCTCCCTTTTATTTCATCATATCTAAGGTTCCTTTTAGCATATTCTACTTAATATCCATCTTCCTGACCTGGGGAAAATAAAACATAAAAGGTTGAGCTCAAATGCTCAGTAAGGGTAAACAAAAGAAAAATCAATCACATCATATTCATAAGAACATAACTTTTTGGAAATCTTAACCTGCAAAAGAGAGCATTATATCTTAACATGGAACAAATCATAGAAGTGAAAATGAAACCATAACTTAAAACATTACTCATTGTGGCATACACACATAATCATAGAGAATCATTTCTTGTTAGTCAAGACTCATTGCCAAGACTATCTTAGTGGACAAAGTCCCTTTCTGAATCGAGTAATCCTCGTTTCAGTCCTGTTTCACTGAACCGGTATAACCTACCATTCCAGCCATGTCTATCTCATGAGATATGAAATCTTTACCCAATGCATTGGAGGGAGATATAGGTCCCACCCATCTCTTAATGAATCCTTTCTTATGTGTTCCACAAAATCATAAATCATACATCATTGCATAACCCATGTAATAAAAATGGGATTCTTAAACAACATGACATCATAAAACCATTCATATAAGATAAAGGAATTCATAAACATAATTTCATCACAACATACTCAAATCAATGTAAAAATATGGATAGAAACAGAACCCTTTATTATCTTATATGGAAAATAATTTTGATAAAACACTTGAATTGAATTCTTGAGGAAAATATCCTTTCTTCTTCAAAATCAATTTCTTTTCACAAAACATCATGCAATTTTAAAAGAAAGAGATTTTATTGAAAATAGTCATGAAATCTTTTAGAGGAAGCTTCATGAAAATAAGGCTTTATAAAACAGTATAAATCCGTTCGTGCCGTATAAGTTAAAAAAAACATTCTTCGTACTTTTGTCGGAAAAGTCAAAAAGTACCTCGTACGAAAAATGAAAAAAGATTCCTTTCATATCCTTTACTAAAAACTCATAGAAGGGTAAAATTGGATTTAAACAATTTTAGGTGGATGGAAATAATATTACATATTGAGGGAACATGGATGTGGATGATAAAATACACCCCAGTAAATACTTACGAATAAACAATCTCGGATAAAAATGAGATTGTGATATTTCCCTTACCTTAGGTCCAATTTGCTTTGTTCGTGTCCAAAGCTCCTGTATAATGGTTTAAATAATGTTATTGACTTATTCCAGAATCATACATATTGATATGATATCATATATGGTCATATTATTAGCTTCTTGTTAGTAATATTTCATTGTTACTTGTTACTCGGGTCTTTATAACTTTTTGTTCTTATGCGTGTTTTGTTGAATAAATTCTTATTCTTATCTTTAGGTTATACATAATTCATTTCCAGAATGGTATTAGTGTAGTATATACCATATTCATTCATTCAATTCATTTATATAATCATTATGAAATGAAGATCATGTAGAACGAGTCGCATCACATCGTGGAGACGGTATTCCGTACGTACGCACGAGTGATGATATCGTTCCTATGATCGTGGAATTGTATTGGAGTATATATATATTATTTCAGTATCAATATTACTTCATAATAATCATATTTAGTTACTCATTACACCATTATAACCATCCTTGTCAGGTGATGGTGGAAAATAGATTACACCACGGCGTGGAGACGGTATTCCGTACGTACGCACGCGTGGTGATTTCATTTTTCCGTAGGATGGATAGAAGGTGAAATAGGGTTGTTTCATATTTATAATAACATATCAGTATGTAAGTGATACTTAAGTTATTACTTTATCATGAAACAACTAAAGAAGAAGAAGTTGAAGAAGAAAGAAATTGAAAAGATCGGTAATGGATATTACCTCTTCTTTGGAACGCCTCTTTGAATCCTCCACTTAAGGAACTAAGATTGTTCTTTGGAGAAGACCAGGACCTCTAGGATTATTCTAGGGAAGTGGATAGGAGAAAATGGCAGGGGTTGGCCGAGCTTGAGTGCTCAATTTGGTGTGAGGAGGAGGGGGAGGAGGTGCCCTTTTATAAGGGAGGAGAGGGGCACCTTAGGAATATCTCAAAATATTATTTTATATTAAAGTCAAAATCGGTTTATAATGGTTCCAAAGGGTCTTATTTCGAAGATCAAGTGGGGAAGGGTCGAAATCCTATCAACCAATAGGATTTAGACAAGTTTAGGGTATTATTTTAACCGTATCAATTAGATTTAACTCTAAGTTAAATAATTTAACTTTTACCATGTCTTTTTGTTTTCTTTCACTATATGGGTAATACACTTACTATAACATGCCAAACGAACCCCAAATTGTTTATTATTAAAATATATATCCTTATCTAAGTCATTTGGCCGAACCTTAGATTTTTAGGAATAAAATAACAATTAATAATATAATATTTGATTTAAAAACTATTTTGTGTCAATTTTGACACTATTTGATATATGATTTTTGTGAAAGTCATAAAATAATTATATGTTCAAAAAAAGTTGATTAAATCAACATTAATATATCATAGTAACCTATAAAATTAGTTGAATTCATAAAAAGTCTCAAATTACATTTATTTTGGTGTTTATAACATCAATTATGTCAATATTTCATTAATAAGATAATTACTGCATCATCTTTGTGTCATAAATAAATTACCTTATTTGATGTCTAAAAATTACAAATAAAATATCATCATGTAGGAAATCTTTTTAGCTTTCTAATGAATATTTAAAATTGAATTTATCTTATGTATAACCCCATATTAAAAATGATTTACTTGTTAAACTTTGATTTTAACTATTTTAACCCTTCTTTAAATAAATTAATAATAAATGTCCTAATCTAATCCAAGTGGGCCTAAATGGTCATATTTTATTCCTAAGTTTGTTTTTGGTCGAATTACACTTGTCCAATAGAATTAGGACATGTGTTAGGGTAATATTAATATCATATTTACCCTTAGTTACCCTATTTACTATTAACCGCGGTAAAAACCGTAAAAAGTTACTATTCACCAAAAAATTATTTTCATCTCATTGAACCACATTTTAGTCCTTGATATTAACCGTGTGTCTCGGATTTTCGAAATTCCATTCACAGAAGCGGTAAAATTAAGTTTTATGCAAAATTCTGTTTTTCAACCTACCACTTAGTGGTTTTACTATTCATCAAAAATTGAAAGTTTTCAGAAAAATACCAAAATTTCACCCTTGGCTAATTTCGATATTCTGAGTCCAAAAATGAAGTCCATTTTGAAAAATAAAATTTATAAAATTTTAAAAAGTGGTTATTACTATTCATAACGGCTAGTTTTAATAGCATACTGTTGTTTAGTGAAACTCGGTATTGCGTACGACGCAAGCTATCGAGGAAGGTCGCGATTGCGTGTAAATCAAGTCAAGCAAGTGTTGTGTAGAAAAAGATTCCTTTGATAATTTATATAACATAAAAGTCTCGGGTGTTACATTATTCCCCAAGTGGGAGTCATTTTCCTGAGTTTCTCTACATACGCACACAACTCCCAACCAAAGTTTCTAGAATATAAAATCCAAGGAAACCATGCATGCAATCTACTAAGTAAAACAAAACCTGAGTACAACGGAAAGTAAAATACAAGGTGGAATCCTGGGCCAGTATACCAGCCTACCTAAAGAAAAACACAAAAAAAAAACTCCATGTCCTTGAAGCTCGTATATCGGGAAGCCTACCTGAAGGGTAGGTGAAAGGTAGCTGTATGAAGTTATAGAAGTACACCACATCTGTCCGATCTCACTAAAAACCACCAGGTCCGGATCCTCACTAGACTCCGTCAAAACGCCAGTCATCTACACAAGTCACAACATGTTCAAGAAAATCCCATGTCGGGGTGAGTGAAACAATATTCAGTAGGGGAACCTGAAACCACCATGTTAAATCACCAGAGAAAAACCACAAAGGAAAGAACTGTCATCTCTACTCGGGTATATACCCATACATATACCATGAACATCCATATATACTTGTCTCAGCCACTAAAGAAACATGTGGTCCCAACCACACAACCAGTTTCAAGATACTCATCGACGTATCAAGTCATAACACACAAACCAGAAGATCACACTCCATGAGCTCAGCCATCCAGGATGGCACCCATTAGAGAGATGCACTCCATCGGGTACAATCCTTCCATTCCGAATGGTACATCTAAGAGAATGTTCTTCATCTAGAACAATCTACTAGGTCCAACTCTAGTGCCCGACACTAGTGGTTTAGTCGCCACAGTCATGCACCCCAAACAGGACCACGGAATCCCAAGTGAAGAGACCTTATCCTCGTCACTATGCTCAGTTGAGGGAGCACTGCTCCAGACAAACCTGTGATACCTTAGCCACTCTGGTAAGTAGTGGCATGTGCCTCATTCCATCGAGGGAGCACAAAATCCCATCTAGGTATCATTTTCATCAAGTGGATGGGCCTGCTCCTCGTTATTATTCCTGACAACTGAAGGAGATCCATCACTAATTGAGGACCCACACCCAACATGTTAGGGGAGTACTACATAGTGACTAGAGTACCAGCGCCCTGGTTTGATAGGGGAGTACCAAATTCATTAGTTCATGTGTGGAGGACCAACGCCCTGGCATGAAAGGGGAGTACTAAATCCTATAATTGAGGACCCACACCCTACCTGGTAGGGGAGTGTTAGGTCTACTAGGATAGATACCTTGAGAGGGTGGGTGAATCAGGGTATGACAAATTCAAAACAACTACCCCTTTTGATCGTGTTATTTTATTAGACAAAACTATCTTCTATCTATCTCCTTTCCATTATAGAGTATGAATGAATCTTAAAGCACACACATGGCACAACAATTTTACTTGGTTCACTCTCACTACGCTACATCCATGGATCATACACTGGTGGTGTGTCGATGTACCAAATCCAGTATAAGCGCACTATTTTTTATATGTTTGAAGAGGAGTCACTGTCCATTCTGGTTTACAACCACTCACAATTTGAGAACGCACTGCTCTCTCAACTAAAGTGAGCTCACTGCTTCTTCAGATGATCTACTCATAGTTTATAGACCTCTATGTCTCTTCATTATCACTAATGAATGCATCCTCCACAATATATAGATTCTCTATTGGTGTCAAAATTTCATCCATTGATGAATACCCTTTTTCCACTAATCACTGGGAAAAACCATTGGAAATACCTTTATAAAGAAACCTACTTTGTGAAGCCACCAATTTTGTGAAGCTCATACAAGGCTTTTCCAAGCCCCCGCCTCTTCATGAAGCACACACCTTCACAGAGCTTGATGATTCGTGGAGCACACTACTTCGCAGAGCTCATACCTTCATAATGATCAAGCCTTTGAAAATCTTAGGCCATCATAGAGCACAATCTATCACAATGCAACTTCCTTCACAAAGCTCACTGAGAAAACACGAAACACACCTCTTTCATGGAGCTAGATTACCCATTGTGAAGCTCTTTATTTTGCGAAGCACAATTCCTTCACAAGCCTCCTTCACGGGTTGATAGAAACAAATTATTCTTGAAAAAATATCTACTTATATCAAGGGGGTCGAGGTCTATTTGTAGGTGATTACACCAACTTTTGAACCTTCTGCGTGAACTTAGTGCCTCATCAGCTCAAATTGCAAAGCTCTAAAATTTTAGCCAAAATTATCTCTATATTGAGAAGCACCACGACAATTTTCAGATCATGGAGCTCATCATAATCGTGAAACATTCCTTCAATTCCTTCATGCATTTTTCGCAAAGTGTCACTCGTAATTCCCTTCACCATTTCAATTCTCTTCAACATTTCTGTTCGCAAACCTCATCGTAATTGCGAAGATCACCATCAACTTTCTTCATGTATTCACGAAATCCATATCAAGAATCCCATCTTTGAGAAACTCATGCATTTTCCTTATTTTGATGAGATCTTCAAGGAAATCCACATTTCACGATGCTCAGCAAACTCCTAATCTCTTCTTCCTTTGTCATGGTTCTTTGTTAACATGGATTGTCAAAAACATCTTTGGACTAGAAAATGCACCATGGAAACCTGCATTGTCACCAAACACAACAAACCCAAAATGCAGCCACGTTACCTTGAGGTATTTTTTCCAAATTGGGAGTACCAACTCTATTCAATCATGTGTGGAAGAATTTCACCCTGAAACAGTAGGGTAGTATCGACTCAGTTAGTTTTTTTACTACAAGGGACCTTCACCCTTGTATGTTAGGGGATTACACACCCGAGGCTATAGGACCCACTTCCAAGCATGGTAGGGGAGTATCGAATATTCCATAGCACTGCATAAGGAGGACCTGCACCCTGGAATGGCATGGGAGTACCGACTCCTACAATAAGGGACACACTCCCTACCTGTTAGTGGAGTACTGACTTTATATGCATTATATATGAAGGATATGCATCCTAGCCTAATAGGGGAGTACAGAATCCTAAGATAGAGGACCCACACCCTAGCATGATATGGGAGTAACGACTCTTCCTTTGTGAACATCTTTTAGAACTCGCACCCAAAAATATGGGGATTCCTGTCTTTACCAAAGTTGATGGATAAGGATTACCCACTCCTTGAGTCATAAAGGGTGTAACTGTCCTAACATCTCATCATAAGAATCACCCTGATTCTACCCAAATTCTACCCGTACCCGGATATTCTACTATTCTAACCAAAGAGATCATTATATAACATTATCAAAACTGAATTAGAATATCTCACAAGGACCATCTCATCACATGGGTCTTAACGTCGCAGATAGCTTGTCAAACAGACGCTCCACTTGAATGTTAAGTGGCATTTTTGTGAAACGGGGGCCAGTGGGGTCCAAGTCTGGCCTTACTCGAGTCCAACCCAACCCAAACCAGCTGGGATCAACCAATACAGGCTTAGCCTGTCCCACTGGTCTATGGGTCTAGCCCATTTGTCTTGACCCTCTTAGCAGTGGGTTTGGCCCTTCCTGCCTTCACAGACCTGACCCGCATCGAAGTGAGCCAGCTTCTTCAGCTGGGACGTGGAACAACTGAGATGTGTAACAACCAAGACATAGCATTGTTGTGTCGGATTTCCACAATGCGGTGGTAGCTGGAACCTCCACCCCATCCAACTTTGTCCACAATAAGAAAACCGGAAATATTGCATTTGGCCAGGCCACGTGCATTCAGCCACGTCTCGGCTGAAGATTTATGATATCTCATACTCTACCTCAATTTGTCTTCCATCAACATTTATTGCTCCCCCGTCATCGTTGCGCCAAGAACAATTGTGCAATGACCAACCTTTCATTATCCCCCAAAGAATGCGAAGAATGCGGGAAGAAGGAATGTGAAAAGCCAAACAACAATGAGAGGAACAAACCTCCACCATCGTTCGTCACCATGTTATTCCTCTCCCATTAAAATGTTTATATGGAGAAAAAATAAAAACATGGAAAAAAATATGGAACATTAATTCCCCCGGAACAAGCCCGATAAGAACCATCCCACAATAACAAGGAAGAACAACTTAAAATACAACCCCTACCGCAAAAGGTTCATTTTCAAATGAAGAACGTCTCGGTGTTGTTTACATTTGCGATATTTCATCTCCAGTCTCAGTTTTGATATCTAAAGTGTTGTCGTCACTTCTCGATTCACTGACGTTCGTCGTTGGAGGGGATTCCTCACCATCGTAGGTCATTTAACAGCGAATTTTCCAAGGATTCTCAATTAAATCCATCGCCCTCCTCTCGACCTTAGATACTTTCTATTCCATTAAATGGTGAATCATGATCCGGTGTTTTCTATTATGTTACATTAGCAAGTTGTTACCTTGTTTAATTGATGAAACAAAATTTCAGTTTCATTATGTTATATATCGTTTCACTACAATGGTTTCGAGAGTTCAAACAAAAATAAAATAAACAAGTTTATTTTATTTTAAATTTTTTCTAAAATTCCAAAAGCAATATTTTTTGTTTGACCTGTGATGATCGAATTTAAGTCCTTTCTAGGTGAATCTTATCATTCTGATCGCAACAGTGCCCTCAGATTTTCAATATGGACACCCATTCAACGGATAAGAAGACCTGATCACACATTTAATTAATAAACATTAAAAAACTTCAAAAATTTCTTCTGGACACTTTGGGACTTGGAATTACATGTCGTCTTAGATCCTGGTCTCATAAAAAACCCATTTAAATTTGAAAAAAATCCATCAAATTCTAGGACATTATATTCTCCCAAACTTAAGTCTTTTCGTACCCAAAAAGTAGAAGCCTAAACTCTAGAGGAGATAACAGAGTTTATCAAGGGTCTTTACACTACTTACAATCATGCACTTCAAGGAACCACAGAGATCGACCACATTCATATCCAGATTCCACTAGGTCAACATCACGCAATAATGGTCACACATCTCTTTAGCTGCGACAGGTGGGAAAATCACAAAGCACAATGATCCATTTTTACTCATGGGGCCTAGAGGCTCACCTCTATGGTAACCTGACATAGATACAAATAGAAACCCAGAGTTCACATCCAACCATGGATGAACTGTGCTCAAGCCTCCATAAGAATTATGTGTTCGTGGTTGATACTAAAATTGTAGGGGTATTTAAAAATGAAATTGGGTTTCCCACGAGCGAACATTGTGTCTTACTAGTCCCTCTATCTAAATCCTAATGTGGTCGCACAACTTACCGAAACTAGAAAATTATCACACTCACTAGTGGTATTATAGTTGTGTATGGATGGTAAGTAACCATTTCATGTTGCAGAAAAATTATGGGGTCTAACTCTGCCACCATATAATGTTTCTAAGAATGACCGTTCGTGAGAGTCAACCTTGTGCTCCCTAAGTTTTCCTTTCACTAAAAGGAAAACCTAATTTCACTATCACAAACACACCACATCCTTTTCCTAATATAGTCAATTTGGGTATGAATGTTAGTAGTTCATACCATGAATGATGTCATAAGACCTTGACACAATAACTAAGATATCTCAACGGCAACTCTCACCTCGAAGAGTCAGGTCGCACTAGAAGCACCAGTGTGTGATCAATGGGTCCCCACCACCAGGAGTCTCTATGCATGAGGTTCAAGTCCAAAGTCCAACTGGAACCTCAAAGTATGAAACAGAACTCATGGAAAAAGGAGAATGTCCATCACTTGTGTCTATTTAAAAAGGAAACCAAAATAAAATACACATATCATACCTTGAATTTCTCCTGGAGATTCATATTGATAAGCCAAGATCGCATCCATTTGTCCTCGCCCATGTCATCTAGCTCCCTGAGCCTAGTGTGGACCACCTCCTACTGCTCGTCTACCTCCTCAGCCTCGCCCTCCATCTTGAGGAACTCCTTTCTATAAGTGATGTCCCTTCCAAGGAGGATCTTCTTCCATCTTCCTTTAAGAGGCACGATGGGTTGGAAAATTCAAAGTGAGATTCCCCTGGCCATTGCAAGAATAACACTACCTCTCATGTGGCTGATCACCTCCTTGGAGTTTCTCCTATTCCACAGGCCTACGCGTTTGTGTTTGGGTATGGGTATGCCTCCTATGTCGCGATTCTATCAACTATTGTATACTTTCTCTACCAGACGCCTCTACCTCATGACCTCTAATGAAGGTCACCTCCATCTGCTCCTTCTCCAGGTAGATATCAACCACTAGGGCCCGTTCTATCACCCCAACATACATCATAATGCTAAGGGGTATCACTGATGTCTTGATCTTCCAGAGTAGTCCTTGATCGAAGGTTCAGGCCCTAATATAAGGGTCTCTAACCACATCTATAGAGTAGCAAGAAAGATCCATGAATCTCTCTGAGTACTCTTCTACCATCATGTTTCCCTATTGTAGGTGTAGTAGCTCCTGTATATGTACAACCCATAAAGTATGCAGAAATAACTCCTCCTTAAAGAGGCATTCAAATTCAATCTAGGTGAGGGGCACCTCATCATGCGTCTAGATCACTAATCTCCACCATAATCATGTGGAGACCTACATAAGGCCCACTACTAGTAGTGCCATCTAGTCAATAGGAATCCTCACTAGGTGAAAGACTCGCATAATAGCCTCAAAAAAATCCTCAGCTAAATGAGGATCTATTTCACCTTAGAACCAAGGAGGTCTCTTCCTCTAGAAATCATGTAGCGCACTTAGATGGTGTGCATCCTCCACTCATAGCATTGGTAGAAACATATGATTGATAGGTGGCTGCATCACTAGTGCACCACACAAAGGTAATGACACAGATTCAGTGCCCTGCACTGATGCCTCCACTTTGGGTGGATTGTCATCACGATCAAATGGTAGAATCCTATCTGGTTGTCATCGTGGTGGAATCCATAAATATATCAAGATGAATCTTAGTAAAAGAGTATATTTGGAGATCTGACTCAATAAGGACATTGAAATCACAACTATTCCTATAGGATGCATGTACCCTTCATTTCCCTGAAACAAGGGTTTTCATGTACCGGGTCGGAAAATAGGTGTCTAGAGTACTGGTGTATGGATACATCGGCTACCACACCCACACTAGAGTCCCCATCCTAAAATCTGAACTCAAAACACTTAATTTGTTTTCCAAAACCAAAAACAATAGAACTCGGGTCTTTGAGGTAGAACCGAACACCTTTGACACTAATTTGTCATAACATGTCCCCTGGGACCCGTTCTATGACTACCCTAATCCCGGTAGGGGAGTACTGACTCTATTAGATCATGCATGGAGGTCCATCAACTTTAAATGGCAGGGGAGTACTGGCTCTATTAGTTTGTACACTACAAGGGACTCGCACCATAGTATGTTAGGGGAGTACCTACCCCATGCTAGAGGACTGGCTCCCTAGCATATAAGGGGAGTATTGACTCTATCATAGCATTGCGTAAGGAGGAACCACACCCTAGAATGATAGGGGAGTACTAAATCCTATAATAGATGATTATCTCCCTACTCTGTAGGGGAGTTACGAATCTATATATGTTAGATATAGTGGACCTGCACCCTATCCAATAAGGGAGTACTAATTCTAAGGATGGAGGACCCACTCCATGGAATTGTAGGGGAGTACCAACTCTTCCTTTATAAACTTCTCTGAGAACACGCACCCTAAAATTTGGGGATTCCAATCTCTACCAAAGCATAGGGATAAGGAGTACCTCCGCCTTGAGTTATCAAGGGAGTAACTATCCTAACATCTCACTATAAAATAACCCTGATTCTGCCCAAAGTATTCCTGTACTATGATAGCCTACTCTTCTAACTAACGATGTCACCCAAAAACTTTTTCAAAAACTCACATAGAGTATCTCAGAAGAACCATATCATTGAAAAGTTCTTAATGTCACCAACATGTCTTCAAATGAACGCTTTGTTGGATAGTTACATGTATTTTTGTGAAATGGGGGTCGGTTTGGTCTGGGCCTGGTCTGTCCCGGTCGGACCAACCCCACCCGGCACAGCCCCCCTGACCAGACCTAGGTATGACCTCTGGTCTAACCCAGCCTGAATTTTCTGGGCCTACATGAACTAGGTGGACCCATCCAACTGGGCCACGGGTCCTCCCATTGGTCTCGGCCCGTTGCTGGCAATGGACACCATAAAAAACTTAGCCCCCATTGAAGCGGGTCGGCTTCCTCAGCACGGATGTGGCACAGCTGCATCCACTTCCCACCAGGTGTAACAAGCTGGCTCTCCCACCCAATCCATCACTCCGTAATTAGCGAACCATAATTATCACATGTGACCAAGCCGCGAGCATTCGGTCACGCGGCGCTTCCGTAATCAACACGGTGGTTCACTGTGTCTAGCATCCCCATGGCAGATTTTTTGAGTTCTCCCAATGGTCACTGCAGGCCGCCGCGGCGGGTTGCTGGCCTCCTACGCATGCCAACACCGGTGCCGTCAGCACATTGGAAAATTGTTATGCAGACCACTGAACGTGCTCCGGTGGTCCGTTCTTCATACTGGGAGGAGCCCTGTGATCCTTGCATTGCGTTCTCCATTACCAAGGGATCAAAACTCCATTGTGATCCATTCAACCAGAAAGTGCTTGATTTCTGGTATCCAATGCGCCACCTTGATCCATCCATCATCAATGTTCGTTGGTCCTCCATCGTCATTGCACTAAGAATGGTTTCACAATGAAAGAACGTTATTCATCCCACGAAGAACGTGAAGAATGTGGGAAGAAGGAAGGAGAAAATCCAACCATAAAATAGAGGAATGAACGTCTGCCATCATTTGTTACGACATTATTCTACTCCCGTTAGAAGGTTTAAATGGAACAAGAATAAAAATAGGGGAAAAATATGGAACATTAATTCTTCAAGAACAAGCCCCATAAGAATTCTCCCGCAAGACTACGGAAGAAGAACTTAAAACACAACCCCTAACTCAAAAGGTTCTTTCACTAATGAAGAATATCTCCACATTGTGGTTGTTTAAGATTGATGATCTCTGTTCTCAGTTCCGATCTCCACATTCATTGTTGCTTCTTCTCAGTTCTTTGACGTTCATCATTGGAGGGGATTCCCCGCCATTTTTGATCGTTCACCAATGAATTTTCCAAGGCTTCTCAGCAAAATCCAGCATCATCCTCCTCACCATGGATTCTTACTATCCATTAAATGGAGAATTTGATTCAACATTTTCTATTATGCTGCATGACAGAGTCATTACATTGTTTTATTAATGAAACAACATTTTGGTTTCATTAAATGACATGTCGTTTCACTACAACAGTTTTGAGAGTCTAAACAAAAATACTATAAAGAAGTTTATTTTATTTTAAAATTTTTCTTTAAAGTCAAAAAACTATATTTTTTGGTCGACCCACGCCGGTTGATTTTAATTTTTTTCTAGGAAAATCCCGCCATTCCAGATACAACAGTTCCCTTCAATTTTCAATCAGACTCCTGCTCAAAGGATAGAAAAACCTTCTCTCACGTTTAATTAAAAAAATTTAAAAAAATTTCAAAAATCTATTCTGGCTACTCTAGGTCTCAGAATTACATGTCGTCTTAGAGCCTAGTCTCATAAAAATCCTATTTAAATTTGAAAAAAAAAATCCATGGAATTATGGGACATTACATAGATGGTATCATAAGATATCAATCTTAATTAAGCATAAAATCTGACAAAGGATATTTATATATATATATATAACTCTAATAAAATAATTAAAAACTTCTTGAGAGAAATACTCATTTTTACTTTAAAGTTAATTATTTAAAAAAATCAATTATAAAAGAAATTATTTTACTTGAAAATAGCATTTTAAACATTTAAAGTAAGCTTTGAAACATCAGGGCATCATAAAGGTGGTAAAAACCTCTCCTACCGTATAAGTTAAAAAACATTCCTTCTAAATTTTTTTCAAAAAATTCATAAACTACATCATCTGGAAAAAATTAGATTCCTTTCAAATCAATTAATAAAATTTCAATCATGAGTGAAAAAAGAATCTAAAAAGTAGAGAATAATAGTATATATATTTTTGAAAACATTTTTAGAAAACAAGGATAAAGGTGATAAATATTCCTCAGCAAATACATACGTATAAACAATCCCGGGTAATAATGAGATTGTGAAATTAACCCTTACCCTATGATTTACTTCAGTTTAAGGTGATTTAAACACCTGTATAATGTTTTAAATAATGTTATTAATTAATTGCATAACCATATATAAATTTATGATATCTTATATGATATTCTTATTTCATTTTGTTAGAAATATTTTGTTATTACCCTTGTTTTGGGTGTTAACTGCTCCATAATCTTATGCATGTTTTTTCATATAAGTCATGTTTCTAATGAATAAGATATATTTATTTCATATCCAAAATTATATTCAGTTAAAATATATAACATTTACTCATTATATACATTTTTATAATCATTTATAAATGGTAAATATAAAAATTTAATCACATCGCACCGTGGAGACAGAAGGTCGTATGTACGCACCAGTGACGGTATCATTCCCTTCACGGTGAAAGGGTAAGAAATTGGATGGTATATTAATTATAAAAATTCCATATCATGTAATATTTATTTTTTATATACATTATATCTATCATTATACACATCCAAATAAAGTGGTTGTTAAAAAAATTACACCATAGCGTAGAGACGGTAAGTCTTACGTACGCACGCGCGATGCTTTAGTTTTTCAAAGAATGGGTAAAATGTGGAATATGGTTGTCCCATATCCATAATAACTTATTATCATATAAATTATACTTGATTTATACTTTATTATGGAAATAAAACATGAAGATGAAGTCAAACAAGAAATAAACATGAATGTGTTTGTAAAATAACTACCTCTATTTCAATAGACTTTAAATCTCTTCTTAATGGATTTTGAGTTGGTCTTTCTTGAATAAAAATAAATAAATAACTTGTATAAAAAATTTAGGAGGTGAAATTTGTATGGTATGGTTGTGGTATAAGGCTCAAAGTGTTGTTAGGAAGTAATTGAGGAGGTACCCTTTTATATTTCAGGAGAGGGGCACTTTAGAAAACTGAAAAAATATAATATTAATATAAATAAATTTTAAATTAAAAATGTATAAAAAATAATTTTTTTTAAAATAAAATATGATTATGGTTTTAAATTATCTTGACTACTAATTTTTAGACAATTTTAGGTCACATTATTACACTAATCTTTTGGGTATAACCCTTATTTAAACCCTTTAACTATTACCCTGGAGACATCTGTTTTTACACTTTGAAGGTTAATATAGTTAATATAAAATGTCAATCAGACCTAAAATAATTCATGGATTATGGTTTTACTTTATCCCAATCAGATAGCCAAATTTTATATTTTTATGAATTTTATATCATTTAATAAAATATTATTTATTTTAAAATACCATTAGTGTCTATTTTAACACTATTCATCACTTGATTTTTTAAAAATATCATAACAAAATTATAACATTGAAAAAAATGAATACATCCATAACATGTCTAGGTAATCTATAAAAAAGTGGATAATATTAATTATAAATAATTATATTTATTTTAATATTATTATTACCATTTATTAGATATTTATATTGATTAACCAACTACCGTGTTATCATTGTGTAAGCCATTAAGATAAATATATTTTTCATAAAAATAAAAAAAAATTATCACAATGAATATAAACATTTTACCTTTTAATTGACTATTTATAGTGAAATTTATCTTCTGTATAACCCAATATTAAAAATGATATAGTTATTAAAAATATAAGTATGACAACTTTCAAACCTATCTAAATAAAATATAATAAATTTCAAACTCTTCTCCAAGTGGATTCCAAAGGATATTGTAACAAACCAAATATTAATAAGTAATTTGTTTTAGAATTTAAGTAATAAAAATTGGATGATAAGTAAAATAATTAAATAAATAACTTTATTGTAAATAATGATATATAAAATTATTTATCAAATATTCTTTCATGAAATTTTTTATTATTTTTCAAATATGATAATATTTTTAAATAAATCGATAATTCCAAAACCATATCTAAATTAATTTTATTTTTTAAAAATAATGAATTTTAATATAAATATATTCATTTGATTATTCTTTTATAAAAATATAATAACTAAACTCAAAAATTAAAATTACATTTTAGAATAGAATAGAAATATAAATATATATATATATATATATTTGTGTAATGAAATTATTATATGTAATATACTAATATTATTTTTAAAATTAAAATTATGATTTATTTGAAATAATAATTGTCTAAATCATATTATTAATGTTTAAATTATATTAAAATGATATCATTTTTTTGAAAATAATAATTTTTTAATTTTAATATTATAGTAATGTGTTTTATAAAATTTAACTATAAAAATTATGACATCTATCAAATTATAAATATATAAAATATAAAAACCTAATTTATACAAGTATAAAATGCAAAAACTTGTGTTCTAATATATATATATATATATATATATATATATATATTAATATAAAAAATTAATTTAAAGAATAAAAAAAAGAATAAAAATGTGATATTTTTTATAAATTTATATAATTATTTTTTATTAAATAAAAATGTTATTTAATTTGTCTATATATAATTCTCATTTTTATTATTTCGCTATATATATGTGTTTCATTTTATTATTTTATTATAAGCATTGATTTTTTTTAAGAAAAAAAAATTTATTGATTTTTTTTTAAATGATATTGCTATATATTATTTAATAATAAATAATACAAAAAGTAACTAACACATACAAAAAGGATAAATGTGACTCTCACAAAATACAAAAAAAAAGTGAAAATATGTAAAGAGAAAACATGAAAATGAAAAACAAAAAATTTAATAAATAAAATATTAAATGAAATGAAGATAGGATTGTTCATTTTCCCAGTTTTCCTCTTCTTGAATGAGTAGGACCACCATCCAACCCATCTCCTCTGTCAATATCTCCCTCAATGAAGGGCCCATATTGAATTATTTTTCCACAAACATGACTTGGACAATAGTAGATTAATCTGGTCATTAATGGCATACCCAAAAAGTTCTGATTGTAATATATATATATATATATATTGATTTATTTATGTTTTACACTAATTAGAACTGTTGTTTAATCATGTCTCGGCTCAAATTTGAAATCCAATGCCTATCTTTGATTGTTAAAATATGAAATAAAATATATTTATTTTTTACCATCGTTTGAATTATTTGAACACTTACATTTCCTTAAAAACCCCCAAGTGTGTTTATTTTCATTTCACACACTTATTTCTAAGAACAATTGTTATACATAACCCTCGCCCCTTCTCATCAAAAATACCTGACTCCCAACCTCAAAACCCTCCTCTTTCTTCTTCCTTCTATCCCGAATCCAACCCCATCAACTTACAGGTATGGGTTAGTTTTATTTTGTTTCTTTTTTAAAAAAAATTATATACATGTATGATTATATATTTATATCTAACTATTTTCATAAATTATAAGAGAAGGGTTTTGAATTAAATTTTATTTCTAAGACTATGGTTGTAAGGGTTTAATTTTACCATTTATCAATTTATGTTTTTTTATAATGATATACATATATATGTATTGATATATATCTATGTAAATTTCTGTTTTTAAAAATTTATAAGATAAAGGTTTTGTTTTAAATTTTATCTCTAAGACTATATTTTGAACTGGGATAGTTTATTTTTATCAAAGGGTTTGATTATGTTTTCAAATAATCATTATATATATATATAATATTTATATTTATATTTATGTGTGTGTATAAATTTATATATTTATGTATGTATATATATATATGTATATAAAAAAGTGTTAATAAAAAGGATTAATCTCTTATTTCCAAATATATATACATATGTTAGAATTCATGTTCTAAAACTATCATTTTGTGGTTTATATTTATATGTAGCCTTAGTGTTAATATGATAATAGTAAAAATTTTATGTTCTAATCCAAACCAAGTTAATATTTCATGTGTGAAATTTTATTTTCACCCTCTAGTATGTCATTCATAATTAGGTATGACCATCATCTAAATTATAACCCACATCCCATATATTATTTAGATCAAATTTCCATTTATTTAATTATCCATTTTATTTATGATTTATAAATGAGGACAGTTATTTCAAGCATGGGATTCTCCAAAAAATGTTTTTAGAAACTCTCAACAATATCTTAATGACATGTTATATGAAATTTTATTTTATTTTAAAGAAAATAATTTTATGTTGGTATTTTTTAAATGTTTTGGGTTATGATGGGGAAATGAAGGTCCATTAAAATCATTTTTAAAAAATGGCACTAGTATTATGATTCTTATGTTATGGTAAGTGAACCCATAAGTATTAACGGGACTTTGTTCCATATGATTTATGACTAGTGGCCAAATGTTTTTATTTTGGTCTTCCAAATATCATAAATGACCAACCAATTTTTTTTATTTTCAATGGAAAAATCCAAATTTCCTTTCCAAATATAGATATTTTAT
This sequence comes from Viscum album, assembly GCA_963277665.1. NCBI lineage: Eukaryota > Viridiplantae > Streptophyta > Magnoliopsida > Santalales > Viscaceae > Viscum > Viscum album. The sequence goes on along the minus strand of OY728134.1, from coordinate 126,029,178 downwards.
TATATTAATGATTTCTAAAATTATATGTATTTAATATTTTATAATTTTACCTTTTAATATATCTACATATTTATTTTTTTATTGAAAGAATATATTTTAAAATTATTTATTAACATTTTCAAAACCCCTTAATGGGCATATTCAATTCTCACCCTACGTTTTAAAATCCTTTTACACATGATTAGTAGAATTACATTATGATGTGAGTTTCTATAATGAGTTAGTGAACTGGAGACTTTTTTTTAATTAATTCTCATTTTGTACATTTTTTTTGAAATGTAATGTTTATATCTATTTCTCCAAAATGTAGAATGGAAATGATCCTTGAAATGTAAATACTATGTGTATATTCATTAATATTTTAGAAAAAAAATTATACACAACATTTAAAGCATTAACCTTGGAAACGTGGGTTTATGTTGTTATAGTTTGTATCAGACAAACAGTTTAGACATCATTGGAGATTATATTATGTCGATATAGTATAATAGTTGGGTGGTCCTAGTTTTTCTTCATTCTAAAGATTAAAATTCAGAATTTTCTTGAGATGATTAACGAATTGTTATGACGCAATTCATTCAAGGGTGAGAAGAATGTAACCACCCAAATATTAATAAGTAATTTGTTTTATAAATTAAATAAAAAAAATTTGATAATAAGTAAAATAAAAAAATAAATAACATTATTGTAAATAATGGTAAATAAAAATATTTTTAAAAAATTCTATCATGTAATATTTATTTTTTCAAAAATAATAATATTTTTAAATAAATCGCTAATTCCAAAAGAAGATTTCAATTAATTCTACATTTTAAAAAAATTATTTTAATATAAATATTTTTATTTGATTATTATTTTTTTAAAATTATCAACTAAACCTAAAAATTAAAATTGAATTTTAGAATAGAATATATATTTATTTTTAATAAAATTCATATATCTAATATACTAATTTAATATTTTTTAAATAATGAAAATTATGATTTATTTCAAATAAAAAATTTCTAATGTATATTACTAATATTTAAAATATATTTAAATGATATAATTTATATGATATTAATAAAATTTGAATGTTCGTAATATATTAACATGTTTTATAAAATATAAATATCAAAGTTGTGATATTTTTGAAATTATTAATATATATAATATAAAAAATGAATTTATACATTTAATAAATGTCACAACCCCTCCCCAAAAAGTGTACCCCTTATAAGATGGAAGTGTGAGAAGATAGATAATGACCCCTGAGTCCCGTGTCTAGAAGGCCCCGAGTTGGCAACTAGAAATGAGGGTATAGTAAACACACAAATGGAAGACATTTCCCTCTAAGAGAACACATGAAAAAGAAATATATAAGAAAAAAACCAACAAAAACCTTCTTAGAATACAATATATAAGAAATAAAAAGTACACATATGAAATGTCATGAAATAACTACTACAACTGAAAGGGAAATCCGTATGTTCCAAAAGAAATTAAAATGAAAATGACCAAAAAAAGCCCGAACAACTCCTGCAACCCCAAGATAGTAATAACCAGCTAGATCTCAAACCTACTCCAAGTGACCTGAAAAATATTTTATATATACATAGGGTGAGTATAATGGTATAATTAGTAGGATCCTCCATGGATCCTCTCATGCTAAAGAAAAAAAATCATGATAAAGCACAGTGAACAACAAGTGAAACTAACTTGTCCCCAAAACAGGTATACTAGGTCCCCAACCTCACTATGGATACTCTCAACAAGTATCGCATAAAAGAGTATATAATATAATAAAGAATATTAAGGGTACCATGATACCAATTCCCCACTGGTTTTCTTCTTTTCCCTAAATTCACACGTCCTGATCATCTATCTCAAAAAGGCATGCCCAAGACACGTGGGTGAAACACCACAACCTACACCTCAGGCAACACAGCACCACCATATCCACATAACCAAATGTAACCAGGTAGTTTTTTGGGGCCACCATAACCCGCATAACATGTATCAAATTCTAGGTATTATACATCAATCCATTACAACCCATACACAGAGTAAGGATCCTTAAGCCATCACAGGCTACACATGTAAAACCTATAGTTGTCTAAAGAAAAATATGTCTAGAATATATGTGTGTGAATATCCATAAGCCATTACAAACCTCTAAACACATATATGGGGAAAACTAACCATCATTCCTACCAACCCAAGTAAATACGAAGAGAAGAGTGTGGGGCCATAGGGCAAAGTCATCCATCCATCCTCCCATCATGCTGTTGGGGAACCCCCCCCCCCCCCCAAGGATCAGAATCCCCAAGGTATCAGTTTCCCTAACTGACAGTGTAGAGTAGCATATTTAAACACAAATGGATAGGATATAATATATCTCACAACCACACTATGGGAATTACCTAATCTTAGAATCAATTATAGCTAACTTCTGTCAAACTCACAACTACCACTTCTACGACTAGGTATCCTATAAGCACACAACCATTTATAGAGCTATATTAAGTTACTTCATGCCTTTCCATTAGTTTAACATTATGTAAATTAATTATTTAACCATTCATTTACCATTATCATTTCCACATTACATTTAATTAACTTGATAAGAAAGTTCCATGCCCTCTGTGCATAACCAGTTCGAGTCCACGACTTCTCCGAAACGTAACATCAGCATTGCATCCCAACAAGCTCCAACCCCATGGGATAACATCATTTATTAAATCATTTATTAATAGAATTATAACATTTTCGTAATCCTCATGCATTCTAGAAAATAATTATAAGCTACTAATTTTAAGGGGTTCAACGCGTTGAGTAGGTGAACTATTCGTCGAGTATTTTCCACCTATAGTAGTGAATAAACCCATTCATCCTCGAAAAGCTAAACACGAAAAGCATGTGGCATGCCCCACATGTCTTCACCTCTTTTAGAACTAGGGTAAGCAAGAACATATACCCCAAGAAATAGGGAATCTAAATCAAATTACAAACAAAATATTCAATAGAAAATACAATCATATCAACCGTAATCCCTAATTCAACCTGTTTCATCTTTCATGGTGTCCTCCCTAACACCCTTATTCATAAATCAATCCACATCCCCCCTCTAGGAATCAACGTCTGATACAACCACTGGTACTCCCTACCCCCGCATACTACAAAAACCCTCTAGTATTATCCATCTAAGGCTCACACCACAACACAAGCAGTAGGAAGAAAACAATATAGCAACTGGGGTTTTGGACCTTAACAAGGAATCTATCCTTCCCACACAATGAGAACTCAGAACACCAAAGAATAAGAAATTTGTACTTTAAAAGATATAGGGTATCTCAGATCGCTTCATGGAATTATCTTTATCACACAACCGGTCCTTTATTAAATATTGAATTAATCGATTCAATTAATCATCCATAACTGCATCCATTTGATTCATCAGCAAGAAAAACAACCACAACCAGATTCATTAAACATACATTTTTATCTTCATCCATTTAATGTATAATTAATCCAATATTAAGGTTATTTACTAGTTTATATTAAAAGTGACATTCTAAATAATCAAAGCATATATATCACATGATCTATAAAATCAATAGGCAATAACATCGCAAAGAAATTATTTCAATTCTTTACTCTGGTTCCAATATTTAACTAGGAAAATTTCATTATTATATGTGGGCTAAACCATACTAACTCTACTATTGGAAGTAAGTAAATATAGAAGTAGTTAATCTACAAACACAAAAGGTTTCTGGCATTCATTTCATGAGAATGACTAACACACCGGATTACAATCACCTCTCCTGAAACAACTGCATCAATTTGAGTACACCATGGCACAACCGAATCAACCAACACCCACAAAAGGTCCATTTGGAATTTAGATATCACATCTCGTAACATGGAAATGAGAATGGGAAAATACTGATCGAGGAACCCAGAATAACGGAGGTATAACATACCTTATATCGAAGACAGATCGACACTTCTTTGTTGCACTAAGACAGGGGGTGTGCATGCACTTAGAAGAAATATAGGGAAAACACGATCCATGGTCCACACAAAAACCTCACAACTCCTTTTGAATGAAACTTATGGTCACCTCATACAAAGAGGAAGGAGAATAAACAAATAAAGGGATAACCCCCGACTTATAAGGATCGGATCCCAGATGCACAGAACATGAAATAGTTGAATTTACATTAATGTTGGATCTCATCAAACCACACAGTTTGACCCATTAAGAACCTCAGGACCCATAAGAATTTAAAGATATGATTTTTGGGATTGAATCTGCCTTAGTTGCCATATAATAAGGCTTTGAATGAATTTTACGTCAAAGAAAACATCAAATGGGTGAAACTGTAGGAAGATGGAAATATTGTTCACTGACTGATCTGGAAACATTGTAGCACCTACCGATATATGACATACCAACAAATGACCAACTGAAAAAATGAACTATCGACAGAAGTCATACCGACAGAACCTTCCAATAGTACCTACTGATAGACGACCTACTTAAAGGACCTATAAACAAGACCTACTTACCAACATGACCTACCAACAAGACCCATTGACATGACGTACCGATAGGTGCCTATCGACAATACCAACTGATGGGTCCTACCGACAAGACCTAACGATAGGACCTACTGATAGGACCTATTGACATGACCTACCAACAATACCTATATACAGAAGACATATAGAAAGGACCTATCGATAAGACCTATCGACAAACGACATACCGACATGACCTACCAACAGATGACCTGCCGATGACACTATTCACAGAATTGGAAACACTTCTTATAGAACTAGAAACATGGAAAAGTGTTTGGAATATGTCACCTAGACCTCCCTGAACATCTCACACACCATATTTTAGCAATGAAATGGACTGGAAAGGTCCAAGCCATTACATAAGATACCTCTCAAAACTCATCCTTGAGAATCCGAAACTAACCCGGAGTGGAAATAGAAAAAAAGGGTCTGAACAACCACCCATCGAGATACCTCTCAAGGCTCATTCCACCAAAAAATCTCAACCACTACATAAGAGGGAGAACAAGAAACCATGGGAAGACTACAACAAGCTCTTATCCACTCTCTTAGGGGAGATACCACTCAAAATAGAATAAGACACAAAAAATACTCAATAGGAAGCCATCTCATAAACAAGAAAGGTTTAAAACCATAACTAGAACATTGTTACAAGAAAAGATCTAATCATTAAACTTCTCAGAGTATCGATTGTGTATTTGTGACTCACATTCCCATGTAATCTCCTACACGCCACTATGTCACCAGAAGACACAAAACAAGTGGATAGAATGCCCGTGAAACACCTTCACCATGTAGTCCGGTATCTCTACAAGCCTCTTATTAAAGGTTTCATTAGCATCAATATCGATATCAACCCAATTGATGGTGTGAGATTCATCATGAAAATAACTATGTAGATGCGACACATGAAAAACATCATGTACCATTCTCATCTATGGGGGAAGTGCTACCCAATACGCCATGGCTCTAACATGAGACAACACCTCAACAAGCCCAACAAACAATGGATAAATCTTACTTCCACTACCAAACTTTCAATACCCATGACAGGGAGTCACCTTAAGAAACATTTGATCCCAAATGTTAAACTAATGAGGTCTCTTCTTATGATCGACATAGGATCTCCAATGATCATTTGTTTCCTTTATCCTCCCATGAATTCCCTGGACCATCTATGTCATGTTATTCACTGGATTCGGCCCGAGAATTGCTGACTCTTTGACCCCAGCATTGCGTAATGAATAACGGAAAGCTTGGCCATAAATTTCTTCAAACAATGTCATGCAGATGTTTGAGTGGAAACTATTTTGGTAGTCAAAGTCTACCAAGGGTAAGTGCCTCATCCATGAACCTCCAAAATCTAATACATAGGATAAAAACATGTCTTCAAGAGTCTGGATGGTCCACTCTGTCGGACCATCTATCTGAGATTGAAAATAAGTGATGACCCATAGCTGAGAACAAAAAGCATGATGAAGATCTATCCACACCCTGGATGTAAAATAATTATCTCGATTGGAAATGATCATCCTAGGGACCCTTCGGAGAATCAAAACCTCTTCTTGATATTTCCTCGGCAAAACCTCAATTGATCTAGAATCTTTGATTTCAATGAAGAGGGATGATTTCGTCAAATGACCCATAACTAAATTTATAAAATCATGTCCTCCCTGATCTTGATGTAAACTGGAAAGAAAGTCCATCGAGATGCCCTACCACTTCTTCTGAGGAACATCTAATAGCTGTAGAAATCCACCAAGAACACAGTGTTTGACCTTCATCTTTTGGCTAACCAAACATTGAAACACAAACTCTCTAATGGTATCATTTATCCCAGGACACCAAAACTATATCATCAAAGCTTGTTACATCTTTTTTACACCATAATTTTCTGCTAATGGTGAACCAAGGAACTCTCTGAGAACTATCTCATTCATTTACAAAGTAATGAATAATCTTCCCTAAAACAACATCATGTGTTGTTCATCATCATACCGTCCATCAGGGACCTCACGAAAAACAAATCAATCTCTAAAAACATCCACATAAAGATCCCCCAACTAGAAATCTTTAACCTATTACACCAAATATGACTACACTATCATCTAAAAAATACACCATTTTCCCCTAAAATCTCTAATATCCAGATGTAATGTTGAAAATTTTCCATTACTCTCTAGGAATCACCTGATTCACGCACTGCATCACTATACAACTTCTTACTAAGTGCATCAACTATAACATTCCAATTATCATGTGTATACGGGATTTAGAAGTCATGGTCCTATAATAACTCCATCTAATGAGATTTTTCCAAGTTCAAGTCATGCAGGGATAAAACAAACGTCGGGATTTTATGATCGGTGAATACCAAAAAGTTCTATGCAATGAGGTAATGTCTCTACAAATTCAGGGCAAACACCACTACTACAAACTCAAGATCATGGGTGGAATAGTTATTATCCTGGGTATGTAACTACTAAGACCCATAAGAAATGACTAACCTCTGCTATATGAGAACTCATCCTAACCCTAGACATGAAGGATCGTAAAAAACCTCAAACTAAACTCCTTATATTGGAAGAAAATGACATGGATCACTGACAAACTTCTTCTTCAGATACTCCAATGCTACCTAAAACTGGTTAGTCTCTATGGACACCTGATTATTTCTAGTAAATTCTATCAGAGGATTTAAAACTCGATATAAATATGATATCAACAACCTAAAATATATTTTCAAGACCACGGAAACTTCGAACCTATGAAACTATCTTGGGGGCTTCCCAAGACATAACTGCTTCTACCATCGATGGATCCATAGCTACTACCTATTGGGATACAACATGCCCCAAGAAATAGACTTCTTTATCCCAAAACCCACACTTCAAAAACTTCCCAAACAGCTAATGTCAATGAGGAACTCCCTAAATGTCATGCGGATGCTCTTCATGTTCCTCCTTAAATTCACATTACATAAGGATGTTGTTGATAAAGACCACCACAAACATATGTAAGAACTCATGAAACACATCATTCATCTACCCAATGAATAGTTCTAGAGAATTATTCACACTGAATGACATCACCATGAACTTGTAATGCCCATGACCGCAATAGAAGGCAGTCTTCAGAATATCCTCATCCTTCACACGTATCTGATGATATCATGACCGAAAATTGATATTTGAGAACCAACTTGCACCCTTTAGTTGATCAAAAAAATAATCAATCCATTGAAGAGGATAGTGGTTCTTCACTGTCACTTGGTTCAAGTAATGATAATCGATACACCACTGTAAACTATTGTCATCCTTCTACATGAAAAAAACTGATGTGCCCCATAGTGACACACTGAGATGAACAAAACCACACTACAATAGACAATCAAACTATATACGAAGCTCTGGTAACACCGCAGGTGACATCCTATATTGAGACAATGATATAGGAGATGTGTATGACTATAGTTAAATCTCGAACTCAATCTCTCATTGAGGGGGTAACACTACTACCAATTATAGAAAATACATTAGGGTACAATTCTATGACCCTAGGAAACACCAACAGCTAAACCTACTATGAAATCAACATTAGCTCATCCATCAAGGATAAAAAGGATAGAACATGCCTCAAATCCATCTGAGGGTCTCTCTCTCCAATAAACACTATTGGCTCTCTATGACCATCGAAGAATACCACATGCCTTTTGAAGCAATCCAAGATAGCATGCACCAAATACAACCAATCCATGTTAAGCATGACATCATATGGTTGTATCTGTAAACATAAGAAATCTCCCCAAGATTGGTGATGCTCCAGCACTAGATCATAGACTATGTATACTTCAAATAAGTCAGATTGACCTCCAATATGCGTAGTTAACGCCAAGGGAACCACAAGCCTCTCTACCTCGATTCCCAAGGCACTGAGAAGGGTAGGTGATAAAAAGGACTGTGTAAATCCAAAATTAAACAAGGCATACACCCATGTAGAAAATAAGAAAAGGGTACATCGAACGACATCTTGGTCACCCAAAAATGGCAATGCTAAAACATTAAGCTGACCATGACCTATTTGATAGCCTCTCTGAACTTGCTGATGACCACCACCACTTCGTCCCTGCCCCATGCAGCATCATCACAACCAATGACACCCAGTGATCCTTCCGAACATGGACCGAACTAAAGGTTATCTCGACCTCCTCCAACCAGTCCTCTATGATTGAATCTGAAATGGATCCCTCGTACTTCTGCAGACTTAGGCACTAAAAATCTTGGAGTGTCCTCCTCAATGGGTAATTTTCATCAACCTATACTCTGTAGTGATTTTCTATCATAGCTTGCTGAGCATCTTATGCTAGAACCTGATGAGGGAATCGAACTGAAGCCATACCTGCAAAATAACAAACCGTTAGATCTCCTAAGACTAGAATACCTAAGACTTAAAATTAATTAATTTTTTCTTTTATTAAATTTAGGTTAAATTATCCCTAGGTCTGCACATTCAGACACATTCATAAAGAACAATGATTCATGATCCTTTCCTAGGTCACAACCCTACAAGAAGTATCACCTCATTTATTATCCACTAGAAACATAATGTTCCATGCATCAGATCGTAGGGGTCCCTAAATACTCGTGTCTCATCTAGTCTCCCATATTGACAATGCTTTCTAAACATAGTTGAAAATGATTCCCTACCAACCCATGAAACCTCACCTATTCCTAACTCCAAACTGCATCGTATCCCTAAATCACACCTCTGATATCACCATGTCATGAAACCCTCCCCACAAAGTATACCCCTTTATAATGACCCCTCACCACAAAATTTACCCCTCATGAGCCAGAAATGTGAGAAGAGAGACAATGACCCCTGATTCCCACCTCCAGTAGGCCCTGGGTTGGTGACTAGCACTTAGGGTATAGTAAACACACAAATGGGAGGCATTTCTCACTAATATAACACATTCGAAAGAGAGAGATAAGATAGAAACCAACCAAATACGTCTCTGAATACAATATAAAATAAATCCCAAGTACACATATACAATGTCATGTAAGAAATACTAAAACTGAAAGGGAAATCTACAAGTAAAAAAAAGTAGAACAGCAAAAACCATGAAGAAAGAACAACTCCAATAACCCTAAGCTAGTGGAAACTAGCCTAACCACCAACCTGATCCAAGTGACTGGAAAAATAGTATATATATATATATAGGTTCATTATAAGATTATACTCAGTAGGATCCTCCTTGGAACCTCTAGTGAAAAAGTAAAGAAATCCTTCTAAAGAAAAGAGAATAACATGTGAAACTAACTCATCTCCTAAAAAGTATACTAGGTTCCCAGCCTCACTATGGCCACTCTCACCAAGTATCACATACAATAGTATATAATATAATAAATAATATCAAGGGTACCCTGCTACCACTTCCCAAATGGTTTTCCAATTTTCCCTAACATCGTGCATCCTAAGAATCCCTCTCCAAAAAGGCTTTCCTGCATACACCTAGGTGAAGCACCACAACCAGCACCTCATGCAACACACCACCACCATGTTCACATAACCAAAATTAACCTGGTTGTTTCCAGGATCCACCACACCCCACATAATGTGTATCAAATGTTGATTATTACACCTCGATCGATTACATCCCATACACCCTGTAAAGATCATTAATCCATTTCAACCTGTACACATTACACATATAGTAGTCTGTAGAAAACTATATCTAAAATATAAGTGTGTGAATAACCACAATCCATTACACCCCTATACACACATATATGGGGAAAAATAACTATCGTGCCTACCATCACTAGTAACTACCAATATAATAGAGCAGGGAAAAAGGGTGTAGTCTTCCATCCATCCACTCATAGGGATGTTTGAAAAAACACCCCCTCCCCCCTGGGCTCAGAATGCCTTTTTGAACAAGGTAACATGAATTGAAAACCAGTCCATGCCTCGAGAATTTATTAAATCAAAATGTTACAATGGAAACACGAGGTGTAATACGCTTACACCATCACCAAGTTGTAGAGACAAACAACTTAGACAATAAATAATATAGGAGAAAAAAAGGACTTTCCAGGACAGCTTTTTATTTCATTAGAAAATTCTTCTTTTCCATAAAGAGACCATCCAAGCTCAAACTGTACGGTAGACCGCATCAAACCAGTGGAAGAAAACTACCCGCAACAATGACCACCTTCACACCCCACATCAGACTTGAAACCTGTGAATATGTTTCCTACAAAATAGTAGTATAAACCGAGAGTCTCAAAAAGTGCAATTTTAATTGAGCCACAAGCAGATAAGGATAGAAAGCTTCAGAACCAATCAACTCCTATCCAACCAAGTAGACCAGACCCGAGGAGTCAAGCAGAATCTGTTTCATGTTGATCAACCACACATCCAGTAGTGAGAAAAAATAGTAATGCTTCATATGTCTCTGAGTGCAACTGGGAAGTCTAATAAATGAAAGACAATATGAAACCAGCAAAGAGAAATCCAGTAATACAATCTACCGTGACATACGTTCAAAATAGAGATAGAAACTGAAATGAGTCCTCAAAGTCCAAGAAAGATCGATGCAAGTCAAATTCGGAACATCAAATCATAAAGGATTGTTTGAAAACAACTATTATTCCCATGTAATAACATTGAAATAAAAATGGGAATTCCTTTTAAATTCATCCACCACTCTAAGGAACATTCTCTTCCTGAGCTGTAAATAGTTTTCAGCCGTCATCTCCCCATTATTGTATTGTCGGAATGCATGTCCTTCATTATCATCCATACAAGCTCTGAGTTCCTCAGAGATATACAAATTGTTATCAATTTGGAAGATATCCCTATAGGTGGGGTCATTTTTAGGATCACTCTCAGAGCAATATGAGTTAGATGATTGAGAGGAAGAATCTGATTGTTCTACAGTTATGGGATGTGAAGTGAAATCATCAAGTAATGGGGGCACTGGAGGATCCGAATTTTCCATCTTGGCATGAGACAGAGACCTTGTAACAATATTTCTTTCAATCTAGGAATAGTCTCTATGCTTTCTAGTTTTTCTAGGATTGGGGGAGATGACACCATCAGCATCAACCATGGGTTTTTTCCTTTTTTGGCTCTTGAACTTAAATAGGTTTCTTCAATCTGACTAGGCTGATCATCAACCTCCTGAGAAGAGCTTTCAGTATCATAAGCATCATTATTATCCTTATTTTAAGATTCATTGACTTGAAGGTGCTTCTCCTTTTACTCAATCTGGGGTGAAAGTAGAATATTATTATTATTTGGATTTTTTGAAGGATGAATGAGACCTGTATTGTCCTTATCAAGAATGCTCACCCTGTTCCAAAGGAGTGTCTGTCATATCTTCCTGGTTGTATAGAGTTCCCATAGAGGATAAAGTCTTAGTGAGAGGCTTAGGTATATCAATGGGGTTTGGGGTTGGTGTGTTAGAAGCATTACTTATTGTTTGATCCTTATTGGAAGCAGTCCTTTCCATCAAAATGAGCCTGGAACGAGGTGGATGAGGTTCAAGCTTTTGAGACTCACAGTCAGTCATCAAATGACCAATTATAGAATAGCATTTATAGTAAGCTGGAAGATTCTCAAAAACAATGTCGTGAATTTAGCCAGAATCTCCATTTTGAATCAAGAAACGAGAAGGTAGTTCACGCGAGATGTCAATTTCAGTGCAAATCATAGCTACTAAAGGCTGAGACAGATTCAACGTATCAGTTTCCCTAATCTATAGGGCGGAGTAGTGTATAGAAACAAAAAATTACAGAATATAATATAGCTGACAACCACACTATGGGAAAAACCTAGATGTAGACTCAACTACATCTAATGTCTCTCGGACTCACTATTATCACTGCTAATACTGGGTATCCTATAGGCACACAACCATTTAAAGAGCTACATACAGTTACTTTATCCCCTTCTATCATTTTTAATTTATGCTAATTAATTATTTAACCATTAATTAACCAATATCATTTCCACATTATATTTCATTTATCTTTACAACAAAGTTCTATACCATCTGTGCGTGACCAAATCAATTCCATGGCTTCTTAGAAACAAAATCTTAGTATTCCATCTCAGTAACCTCCATACCCATGGGTTAACATCATTTATTCAATCATATATTAACAGCATTATCAGTTTCCCGTAATACCAAGGAATTCGAGAAAATAATTCTAAGCTAACAATCATAAGGGGATCCACACGACGAGTAGGTGAACTACTCGTTGAGTATTTTCCACCTATAGTAGTGCATAGATCCACCCAACCTCGAGATGATTAACATGAAAAGAACATGGAATACCCCATGAATCTTCACATATTTTGGTATGAGGGTAAGAAATACCAGAAGCCTCACGCATTGGGGATGGTAAATCATATAAAAAACTATAGATTCAACAGTAACCACTTTCAAATCAATGGAAAGTCCTGATTTAACCCATTCCATCATTCGTTATGTCATCTATAACACCCAAGTTCATAAATCGACGCACTTATCCACTCTAGGTGTCAAATGATACCACCTCCCCTGGCCCTCCATTCCCCCACATACCCCAACATCCCTCTAGGCACAATAATCCTAGGCTCATCCAACAATACAAGCAGAAGGAAACAAAAAAACATAACAAATTGGCTCTTAGACCTAAACAAGGTATGCATCCTTCACAGACAATGAGTACTCACTGCTCCAATGCATAAAGATATTGGCCTTTAAATGGAATAGGGTAACTCGGAACCCTTCAAGGAATTATCTTTATCGCACAACTAGTCCTTTATTCTATATTTAAATAATTGGTTCAATTAATCATACACAACTTCATCCATTTGATTTATCACCAAGCACAACATCAATAACCAGATTCAATAAACAAACCTCATTATCTTAAGACAATTAATTTATGATTAACCCTAGATTTATGTTATTTACCAATTTCTATCAAGTGATATATGAAAAACAATAAAATCATTGATATCACATGATCTATCAAGTAAAGAGGCAATAATATCTCTATGAAAAGATTCTAATAATTTACTCTGGTTCAAATATTTTATTAGGCTAATTTCATTGTATACATGGGATAAACCATTATAACTCTAAAATTGCACATAGTTAAATATAGAATAATTTAATCCCCTACCTCAAAATGGTTTCAACATTCTTTTCACAAGAATGACCAACACTAGGAATCACGATAACCTCTCCAACAATGTCTGCATCCATACGAGGATGCCACAACACAACTACATCAACCAACACCCAAGAAAGTTATATTAGAAACGTGGAGATCACACGTCTTAAAATGGAAAGTAGAATGGGAGAAAATAGATTGAGGAACACAAAATAACATAGGTATAACATACCTTATATCAATGACTAATCAACATTGCCTAGTTTCACCAAGATAGGTGGTGTGCTTGCAACAAGAAGAACTCTAGGGAAATCACTATCCAAGATCCACACTAAAATAACACAACTATTTAGGAAATAAAGGGTTGGGTGCTTGGTACCTAGATGAAAGAGAATAAACAAACGAAGGGAAGGCCCCTGACATAGAAGGATCAAATCTGAGACTCAGGGAATGTGAAAGGGTTGAATTTCCATTAATGCTGGATCTCAATAACCCACGTAGTTTGACCAAGTAAAAAACCTCGTGACCCTTAGGTATTTATTAGTAAGAGTTATGGGATTGAATTGGCCTTAAATACCTTAAAATAAGGTTTTGAATAAATTTTATGTCAGACAAAACATCAAATGGGAGAAACAATAGAAAGCTGGAAAAATTATTCATCGACAGATCTAGAAACACTGTAGAACCTACTGACAGATGAACTACCAACAGAAGACCTACCAACATATGACCTATCGACATGGCCTACTTACAGGACCTAATAACAGATGAACTAACAACAAGATTTGCTGATAGATGACCTGCCAACAGGACCTACCGACAGATGACCTACTAACAGGACCTATCGATAGACGACCTACTAATAAAACCTACCGACATGACTTATATATATACAACCTACCGGTAAGACCTACCAATAGATGACCTACCAATAAGAATTACTAATATATAACCTACCAATAAGACCTACCAATAGAAAACCTACCGATGACATTGTTCACAAAACCGGAAACACTCTTCACAGAACTGGAAATTTAGAAAAGTGTTGGGAATAAGTCACCCTAACCTCCCAAAACACCTCAAACACTAGATTTTATCAAAGGAATGGACCGGAGAGGTCAAGACCATTACATAAAAAGATACCCATTTTGTTTTAATATATATATCTATATTAATATAAAAAACTAATTTAAATAATAATATAAAAAGAAGAAAAATGTGATATGCTTTATAAAAATATATAATTATTTCGATTATATAGAAAAATGTTATTTAATATATATATATATATATATATATATATATTTATCATTTTTATTATTTTATTATATATATAAGTTTTATTTTATTATTTTATTATAAACATGAATTTATTTGTTTTAAAACAAAAAATCAGAAAAAAAAAATTTGAACGGTTTAAAAAAATTCTATTTATATATGATTATTTAATAATAATTAATACCAAAAGTAACTTACACAAAAAAAGGTAAATGTGACTCCCAAAAAGAAAAAAAAGGTGAAAAGTGTGTAAAGGGAAAACATGAAAATGAAAATAAAAAATTATATATTAAATGAAATGAAGATAAGACAATTCATCTTCCCAATTTTTATCTTCTCAAACCAGTAGGACCACTGCCCAACACATATTCTATGTTGAACCCTCCCTCAGCCTTAGCCCCATATTGTATTTGTCTTCCAACAACATGACATGGATAGTAATAGTTAAACCTAATCATTATTTTCATCCCCAAAAAGTTTTTATTGTAATAAATATATATACATATATATATATATCAAATTATTTATGTTTTACACTAATTAGAACCATTTTTTATACTGTCTTAGGTACATTTTAAATCCACTATATATCTTTGATTCTTACAATATGAAATAGAAAATATTTATATTTTACTATATTTTGAATTCATCTAACACTTTCATTTCATTAAAAACCCCCAGGTGTGTCTATTTTAATTTCACACCCTACTTTCCAATAATAATTATTATAAATAACCCTCACCCCTTCTCACCTAAAATACTTGATTCCCTTCCTCAAAACCCTTTTTTTCTTCTTCCTTTTATCTAGAATCCATCACCATAAACTTATAGGTAAGGGTTACTTTTATTTTGTGTCTTTTTTACAAAGTTATATATATATGATTATTTATTTATATCTAACTATTTACAAACATTATAAGAGAAGGGTCTTGAATTAAATATTATTGTAAGCATATTGTTGTAAGTGTTTTATTTTATTACTGACCAATTTATGTTGTTTACAAAAATATAAACATATAAATATATATATTCTTATATATCCATATAAATTTATATTTTTCATAATTTATAAGATAACAGTTTTTTTTAAATTTTATCTGTAAGATTATATTTTGTAACGGGGTTTTTTATTTTTATCAAAGGGAATGATTATGTTATCGAATCCTCATTCTATGTATAAAATATAAAAATTTATATTTATGTACATATATATTTATATCAATTTGTCTATAAAAAGTATTAATCCCTTGTTTACAAATCTATATAAAAAGTTTATAATTCATGTTCTTAATCTATCATTTTATAGTCTATATTTTTGTGTATCCTTAGTTTAAAAATGATAATAGTTAGCATTTTATGTGATAATCCAAAATAAGTTATTATTTCTTGTGTAAAATGGTATCTGCACCCTCTTTTATGTCATGCATAATTAGGTATGTCCATCATCTAAATTATAAAAGACTTCTCATGCTTTATTTATATCATTTATGCATTTATTTATTTATCCATTTTATTTATGATTTATAAATACGGTCACTTATTTTATACATGTGATTCTCCAAAAAATGGTTTTATAAACTCTCAAGAATATTTTTATGACATGTCATAGGAAAGGATATTTTTTTTAAATAAAATAATTTTATGTATGTATTTTTAAAATGTTATTGGTTATGATAGAGAAAGTTAAGTCTATTAAAAGTTTTTTCAAAAAAATGGCCCTAGTATAATGAATTTTATGGTATGGGGAGTGAAACCATAAGAGGTAAAGGGACTTTTTTCTATATGATTTATGACTAAAAAAAATATTTTTTTTATTACGGTCTGTGAAGTTTCAAAAATTACCCACCAAAAATTATTACTTTCAATATATGAATCCCAATGATCTTTTCAAATATAATTATTTTATAAAATTAATGATTTCTAAAATTATATAGATTAAAATGTTTTTAGAAATATACTTTTAATTATATAAACATTTTTATGTATTTATTCAAAGAATATATTTTTAAATAATCTATTATCCTTTACAAAACCCGTTACTAGGTATATTAAATGCTCATCCTACGTTTTAAAATATTTTTTTAAGTTTTGTAGAATTTCATTGTGATGTGAGTTTCTATGAGGAGGAAACACACTAAAAAAATTTATGTTTAATAAATTCTTTTTTGTACGATTTTTTTTGAAATGTAATATTTTTATATAATTCTCCTGAACCTAGAACAGAAAACTTCCTCAAAATGTAAATACTATTTGTATAATCAGTAATCTTTTATAAGAAAATATACACCAAATTTTATGGAAAGACCCCAGAAGCATGGGTTTGGGATATTATAGTTATAATGTTAGATCAAGGATGTTTTTTTCAACACCCACTTATCTAATGAAATCTGTACTAGTGTTAGGTTAATTTTCAAACATTTATAATATTATTTTTACCATTAATTACCTGATTAACCTTTAATTGTGTTAATAAAAAATTACTAAAGTTACTATTCATAATGATAAAAAATAAAGGAAACCTATTTAAATAATTTTAAAACACTGATTCAATATATGAAATACATTTTTAAAAATTTAAAATATAGAATCTGTAGTAATTGATTTAAATTTAACCCTGTTGATGGAATGAGAAAATGTGTTTTTAATGTGAAAAGTTGAAAATATTGAAATGTTTTTATAAAACAAATTAAATGTGAAGTTGATTACAATGACCCATATTAAATTAAATGATGATAATTTAATTTAATTACATGTTAAAACAAAATAGAAATATAATTTAAAAATATAAATTATTTAGATAAAAAGTATGTTTTCAATTATAATGCAATATTAAATCATTTTTCAACAAAACAAGAATGTTATCAAAAAAATAACAATAATTAAACAAAACTGAATTTTTATATTGCAATTTAAAATAAAATTTTTATTTTTTTAAATTAAATATATAAAATTCTCAAAATTTGAATTTAAAATTCGTTTTCAACTAAAAGGCGGTAAAAATACCATTAGAAAAATATGCATTTTTATGCGTAAAATTTGGTTTGTTCTTATTTTTTGAATATTAAATATATTGTAATAATGAAAAAAAAATATTTTATTAAATATAAAATATATATATTAAATTAATATCATTCACTAATTTTAGTTAATTTAATATATTATGATAAAAAAATTATGAGCATAAAAATAGTTTTCTATTAAATCATCCCATTTATATTGAATTGGTTTATATATTCATTTCTAATTAATTGGTAACTAATGAATTAAAATTATATTTTCATAAGTTATTTAATCATATTTACAACCACCAACTTAACAACTAGTGATAAAATAATAATATGTAATAGTATCTCAAGGTTCATTTAAGCTTAGTGTTGCATGTGATTTAAGCTATTGAAGAGATTAAATTTAAAAATATATATACCATAAAATCATAGGGTGTTACATTATACCCATCTTTAATAAGCTTCCTTCTATCAATTTAAAATTTCCCTTCAAAAATGAAAGGATGATACTTAAAAATTCTTTTGTGGGAAGCACACTTTAGAAATAAGATTAATAAAATAACACATTAATAAGAGGGGAATGGAAAGGAGAAGGATACCAAAAAAATAGCCTTTTTAATAAAATATCATTAGCATAAAATAAAATGCAGGACATGGAAGCGAAGTCAAACCATCATGTTCTGATGGAGAGTGTTAGAGAACATGGTTATCATAAATTCTAACATCACAAAACATTAAATATATGATGGGTAAAAGAGGCCAATGATTTCATGGTAAGAAAATTAAATGAATAGTGTTTTCCGTCCAAATTCCTTTCATATAGTTGTGTGATTATTTTACTATCCAGATATCAACTTGATAAAATAATCGTACTTCATTTCATTCCATGTTATAAACATGATCTTATCCTTTAGTTGTGATTCGATCTATTTTCACTTAATGTATTATTTCAAGAAATGGATATTCAAGTTGAATTTTTAATAACATAAGCACTTCAATTAATCATAATATCCACATGTCATTCCTTCATCCCTTAAATATTTATTAAAAAAAAAAAAATAGCACAATTTCTCTTAAAAATCATACTATAACCTCAAACAATAATATCCAATGTTCAACTTAATCAATTCCAACCTTAAGACTCATTCAAAATAAATCTATCCCACAATAAAATCATATTTAACTCCAAAATACAATTCGAATTTTATTATTTAAAATATTTTTTTACCTTAATCTTATGGGATTTCCAAAATTGCGAACATCTACCAAAATAACATTAATCAATTAATTACCAAATCATTTTCCAATACCATGATTATCTTTATAATAAAAAAATATCCCTAATATCAAAATATCCTTTATCCAAGAGATCTAAAAAAGGTTATGATAACCATTAATTTATGTAGGATAGTGGTTGGAATTTTACCCTTTAATCCCTTCAGTTGTGTGTTCAAATCCCACAGAATTTATAGATATGATGGGTCGTCACCTAGCCTACAAGTTGTCCTTGTTTATAAAACTATATTTATATAACTTAAAAATATATAAATGATATACATTCTTGAAATAAGGTTAATCATTAATTATATTTTTAAATGATGTTTTCAAAAATAAGGTATTTCTCCATTCCATTGTGACACATTCATGGGTGTATCCTTCCATATTTCTTGCATGATGGAAATCGATCCTTTTTTCTCTATGTTATCCACTACCAGAGCACTTAGTAAACTCCATCCTTCTCTTAATTGGTGATTTCTGGAATTAGTTAAGGTATAAGTTGTTATTAATATTTTGGGAAGACTGATTTAGCATTAAAACTATATATTACACTTCTATCAACATCCCATATTTTTTATCATCACCACTGACTTCTCTATCATGTTCTATGTTAACATGAGTCCTTTGGGTACCAACCATTGAATATAACCAAAAACTATATTGTGAGTAACTATAATCATAGTGAGAAAAACATATATTCATTTATAGATTATCATGGAACCTTATTTTTAACCTAAAACAACTTAGGTTTAACATAGGTTATTTTATTTTCATTATATATTCAATTCCTTCATAATGATTTTTAAATAAAATTTGAATTATCCGAAACATATCCCTGGGAATGACAAACTAGGTTCATAGTAAGGCCCATTATAATGTACCAAGTTATTTTGAGTCAGGCCCGATGCACCTTATCCAAGTTGTTACCCCAAGGTACATCTATGTCAGAACCACATACACATGCAATATCTAGATATGTATGTATATCTAGGAATATCCTCACAATATCTACCTTACCAAAACTCTAGGATATTCTTTTATACTAATCCTCATTGGCTATCTTAAGGTTATATTCCTTAATCCATGTGTTCTAAATCTATTTTCTAAGGTTTACACTAAACCTCTCTCTGATATCAACACTAAATACCCCAACCCCAATTTCTCGAAGTATATTCCACACTTTATTATATTGGAATAGATACATGATTTGAATCCCAAATGGCCAATTAGTTTTACATTTTTTGAAAATAGATTACATATTTGAAACTTACATAATAATTTTAAATATAAAATAAAACATAGAGAATAATTTGTGAACACCATTATTCTACTAGATTAACCTTACATATTAATAATAATATACATCTTGGCATCCTAGGAAAAATTAAACTTAAGAAAGGAGTGAGCTTATTTTTTTAGTAAGGGTAAGCATAAAATGTAATTTATTATGAATAAATAGTCATAAACATAATGGTAAGGTGAATAACTGAAACAAATGCCATTTAAATATAATCTTAAGCATAATATGGAAAAACATTAAAATTAAATAATTATATATGAATAATCACAGTGATATTTTGTTAATTTAACAATCACATGGAATATCAATAACTAATCTCATAATTAGGGAATTCATAATTGCTTACATCATAAAAATATTTTCAACGATTTGACCAACACACCATACATAAATGGGAAAGGCCTAAGCCAATAACCAAAATAGTCTTTCTCATGAGACATTTTAAGGAATCTAGGGGCTATAGAGGGAACTACTCATCACTTAATAAGTTCAATTCAGTACTCATATGAAATCATAAACAATATAAACATTAGTATTAAAAAATATAATACAAAATTTGAATACTTTAACCATAAACCATTAATAATATCAAAATTGAACATCCATAGTTAAAATAATCATAAAAAATTCAATAAAATTTGGTATTTAGTATCGTAAGATGCCAAGAAAAATTAAGAATAAAATCTAAAAAAATATGTTAATATAGATAAAAATATTCTAATGAAATCATTAAATATTTCATGAGATAAATACCCATTTTTTCATTGAAATAAATTTTTTAAAAGGTTTTGTAGTTATAAAAAAGGTTTTATTTAAAAATAAACATGTAAACTTCTAAAATTAATCCTAAAAACATTAATATGTCATGTTGGGGGTAAAAGAAGATTTTTTTATCTATTTTAAGAAATAATTCCTTCCATATTTTATGTTGAAAAAGTCATAAAGTACATCATTTGAAAAACAACAAAAACATTCCTTTAAAACATTATAATAAAAGTTAAACATGGGTAAAAAATAATTTAAAAAATCATAAGATAATAGTAAAAAAATTAAAAATATTTTTAGAAAACATGGAAATGGATGATAAATATTTAATAATAGATACTTAAATATAAACAATCATAAATAATAATAATATTGTAAAATTAACTCTTAACATGTAATTTACTTTAGTTAAAGGTTTTTTAACCTCTTTTATAATGGTTTAAATAATTTTATTAATTTATAAATCAACCATATATAAATTTATGATATCATATATGATCTTATTATATCATTTTGTCAATAATATTTCATCCTTACCCTTGTTTGTGGATTAAACTGCTTTATTTTCCTATGCATGTATTTTAATTAAAGACTTATTTCTTATGAATAGGATATATTTATCTAATCAAAAGAATTATTTTAAGTTAATAGATATTATAATTTCTCATAATATACATTTTTTTAATCATGTTTGAATGGTAAATATTGAAAATGAATCACATCACGTCGTGAAGATGGTAGGTCGTACAAACGCATGAGCGATGGTATCATTCCCTTAATGGTGAAAAGGAATGAAATTGGATGATATATTAACTATAAATAATAAATATCATGTCATATTTATTATCTATTTTCATTATATACATCATTATACCCATAAAAATAAATTGGTGATGAAAAAAAATTACACCGCTCTGTGGAGACGGTAAGTCCTATGAATGCACACACAATGCTTTCCTTTTATATAGGATGGATAAAAGTGGAACATGGTTATACCATAATCATAATAACATCTCGTCATATATATGATACTTGATTTATTACTTTATTATGTAAATAACATAGTATTAGGAAGTCAAAGAATAAATGAACATGAATGAGTTTGTAAAACAATTACCTCTTCTTCAAAGGACTTATTTTAAAAATATTTTTAAGGGATTTATAGTTGGTTTTTTTGAAGTTAAAAATCCCCATAACTTTGATAAGGTTGTTTTTAGGTGAAATGGTCATGTTTTTGTTGATCTATAATGATGAAATTGTTGTAAGAAAATGAGGGAGGAGGTGCCCTTTTATAATTGAGGTGAGTGGTACTTTTGGAAACTTGAAAAATATTAAATTAATAAAAATTAATTATTTATAAAAAATGGATTAAAAGTGATTTATTTATAATATTAGAATATTATGGGTATAAATATTATCAAAAAAAATTTACAAATATTTAGGTAAAAATATTACCCTTATATTTTGGTTTAAACCCTTATTTAAACCCTTAACTCTTACCATGACAACATGAGTTTTTACTATTTGAAAGTTAATATATTTATCATAAAATGAAAAATGAACATCCAACGATTAATGGATGAAATTTTTAACTGAATACCAATCATTTGGCCAAATTTTTTATTTTTATGAATTTTATATCATTTAAAAAAATTATTTATTTTAAAATATCATTGGTGTAAATTTTTATTATTTTCATCTTTTGACATTTTTAAAAGATTTCATAAAAACTTGATAAATTCTAAAAAAACCTTTAATACATCTATAATATATCTAGGTCCTCTATAAAATTATTATATCACAAAATTTATATAAAATTAAATGTATTTTAATATTTTTAACATTAATTATTTGATATTTCTATTAATTAATCAATTACTGAATCATCATTGTGAAAGCCTTTAAAGTAAATATTTTTTCATAAAATTTGACAATAAATTATTCTGATAAAGATAAAATTTTTATATTTCAATTTAAATTTATAGTCTAATTTATCTTTTATATAATCTTATATTAAAAATGATATGGTTATTAAAAATTCGAGTATGACATCTTTAACTACAGTTTAAATAAATTTTAATAAATGTAATATTATCATCCAAGTGGCTTCTAGAAGTTATAATCTATTACCAAGGTTATTTTTGGTAGACACACACTTATCCAATAAAATTTGTAAAAGTGTTAAGGTAATTTTTCAATATTTATAATATTATTTTTACCCTTAATTACTCGATTTACCTATAACCATGTTAATAATGAAAATTACTAAAGTTACTATTCATAATGTCAAAAAATGAAAGAAATAAAAATAAATTATTTTTACCCACTGATAACAAATGTGTAATCCATTTCTTAAAATTTAAAACACATAATTTTCTATAATCAAATTTAAATTAATCATGTTGATGAAATGACAAAATGGGTTTTTAAAGTGAAATGTTCAAAAGATTGAAATGTTTTTATATCAAAAATCTATGTGAAATTGATTAAAATGACCTAAATTTTATTAAATGATAAAAAAAATTAATTTAATTAAACTTTAAAACAAATTTAAAAAATAATTTAAAAATATAAATTATTTAGACGAAAACGTAGTCTTCAACTAAAATGAAATATTCTATCACTATTAATAATAACTTGATATTTAAATTTAAAATGCCAAAAATTAAACCAAAGTAGGTTTTTATTTTTTTATTTAAAATAATAAGTTTATTTTTTCAATAAATTTTATAATAGTGTCAAAATTTTATTTAACATAGGTTCACCATTAAAAGGCGGTAAAACTACCTTTAGAAAAATATAGGTTTTTATGTGTAAAATTATGTCTATTCTTATCTTATGCCTATTAAATAAATAGTAATAATATCAAAAATATTTAAGTGAATATATAATAAGTAAATTACATTAATAAAATTCACTAATTTAAATTAATTTAGTTTATTATCATAAAAAAATTTTGTGAGCATAAGAAATAGTTTTTTATTAAATCACCCTATTTATATTAATTTTATTTCTATATTAATTTATATTTAATTTGTAAATAATTAATTAAACTATATATTTCCATAATTTAGTTAATCCTATTCATAATTCTCAACTTAATGACTAGTGTTAATATAATAATATTTAATGGTATCCAATAGTTTGTTTAATCTAGGTGTTATATGTGACGTAAGGTTTCAAAGAGATTAAATCTAAAAAGATACATAACATAAAATAATGTTGTGTTACAATATTAAAAATACATTTAAAATTTATCTTCCTATGATATAATCAAGGAAGTATAAGTTTAACCCATATAATGGAAATTGAGTTAAGAATTACATTACCACTTTGTAATTGGTCAAACTGTATGCCCAATAAAAGTAGTAACTAAAAAATGATACATTAAAAACTATTAAGACAATGAGATTAATTATATGATATATAAAATTTCATTATTTTCACCACAAAAAAGAAATAATGATATGATATATGAAACTCTTACCTCACATTTACCTTTAGTGGTGCATAGTTTAACCTCTTATATAATTTATTAAAGAATGTCAATAATTGATTATAGAACTATATTCATATTTATAAAACCTTAAGTGTTTATTTTATAAAATATTATGACTCATTCATTAAAAATATTTCATTTTTTCTATTATTTCATTGGTTTTTTTAATGGTATTAATGCACTCAAATATTTTAAAATAGTTTAATTTATCATTTTTCTATCATACATGAGAATTATTCATTTGATAAAGTGTTAATGATAAATGTTAATTTTATTTAAGTGGTTTTTTCGAACACCACAAACTAGTTTCATTTTATATAATACAATTATTATATATTTGGTAAAAAATAATAAATAAGATGTAATATACAAATTTCAATATCATTTAACCAGAATATTTTTTTATAAACAACTATGAAGG
Source organism: Viscum album (assembly GCA_963277665.1). NCBI lineage: Eukaryota > Viridiplantae > Streptophyta > Magnoliopsida > Santalales > Viscaceae > Viscum > Viscum album. The sequence goes on along the minus strand of OY728134.1, from coordinate 126,003,887 downwards.
CGATAATCGAAAACGAACAGAAACATTATTCACAGAGGCAATTAACCTACATTACTTAGAAAATATTTTGTTTTATTTGAATAAGAGTATGCAATAAAAGGGATGGATATATGATATTCCATTTTCAACATATAAATATATTATATAAATTATTCCAAAATTATTATTCCTTTATTAATAAAAGATATGAGGATCTAGTAAATGAAATATGAAAAGAATAGAGGGGTTTTGAGAAAATCACATGTTGAATATAACCTCTTTGGGGGACCCCTAGAGGACCTTGAATTTGGTATTTTGGTGAGACCAGCAAAATATGGAAGTATAGATAGTGATGACGAGTTTTTTTTGTAGACATTTTATGATCTTCAAGGCTTTTTGGAAGAAATTTGGTGGTGAGGGTGGTGTTTATACTTGAGTAGAGGTGGGTTTAAGTGATCAAAAATATGATTTATTTATTTGTAAAGCCAACCACTTTAAGGAGGAATTAATTTCCAAGACATTGGACGAAAATTAATATTTTATTATCTCGTTTGAGTCGATAAATACCTCAATAAACCTTTAAATTAGGTAACTATTTGGTATATTAATCTTTTATCTTTTAACTTTAACCCTTATCATAATTTTACCTATACTGCGATAAAGAAATCTTTTTCATGGAAATTTTTTATAACTAAAAATGAAAATGAACTTACAGACTATTTTTTAAATTCATATTCCAAATTTTTAATCCATTTTACCTAATTAAATTCAAAGAGTTGTAAAAAGTTTGATTTAAAATTAACCCTAAAGACAAAATGAAAAAATATGGTTTTAAAGTGAAAAGTTAAAAATTATAACCAGTTTCAGCGTGGGATTTATTATAATGAAATAAATTGGATTTAATTTCTATAATTGAACTAATTATACATTAATCCAAATTTAAAATATAATTTGACAGTATAAATAAATTAGATGAATAATTAGTTTCCAATTAAAATTCAATATTTTTCACTATTTATCAAAAAATGAATCTTATTAGAACAATATAAAAAATTAACCCTAATCTAATTTTGATATACAAACTTAAAAAATAAAATTTATTATGTTAAATTAAAAAATTAAAAGTTTCAAAATTTAATTTTGAAATAGTTGTGCCCTTAAAAGGTAACAAATTTACCTCTTAAAAAATAAATCTTTCTTAAAACTAGATTTATTCTTATTTTAAGATGATCAAAAATATTGAATGAATTTAAATGAAAATTATAAGACTTTGCAGCATATAAATTTTATTAAGATCTTTCTCAAATAGTTATTAATTTAATTTATCAATATAAAATTTTATTATAGTCAAAAGAATAGTTTTTTTTTAAACAGTTTCTTTATGTTCAATTGGATTTTATTTTCATTTTTAATTAATTTTTATTCATTTAATTCATTTTATAATCATATATAAACAATATTTTCAAAATTTCGTTAATCTCATTCATTCCCCCCTATTCCATCGGCTAGGTGATATATATCATAATTAAATAATAATATTATAATAATTTTCTTAAGTTTACTGTTTTGTGTAAGGTAAGTTATCAAAGATAATGACTTAAAAACAGAGAGACCATAAAATCTTGGGGTGTGCATTATCCCCTCCTCCAATAAATTTTTTCCTCTCAATTTTAAATTTCAACTCAATAATAAAATTATGGTACTTTAAAATTCATCTATGGGAAACCCACATTGTAAATAGGGTTAATAAAAAATTATCATAAAAATAGGGAAAGGGAAATGTGATGGATGCCACAAGACTAGGCTAAGAGAACATTTGTGAAAAGTGAAAACTGGGAAAAGTAAGAAAAATCAAACTATTATGTTCTGATAGATAATGATAAAGGATATGGTTATTGTAAGTTTAATGACCAAAAATCCATAAACCAAATAGGTCTAAAAATTTCATTGATATCATAAAAAATGATGGTAATAAGATAAAATTTTATTTTAAAATAATATGGGATTTTATAATTTCTTGAATTAATCTCATAAATACAATCTCAACCTTTTTTTTCATCTATTTATCTCTACTTAATTTCTTAAATGAAAGATATTTATATTCAAGATAAATTTTAATATATTTAGAACTTTTATCAAATGATCCACAAGTCAATACTTTGGCCTTTAAATATTAACTATGATAAACTAGTTATTACATGTTATCCAATATGAGAAATCATTCATTAAACTCAAGAATAATATCCAATGTTCATCTTAATATATTCCATAAGAAGTTAATCTTAAGACTCATCCAAATAGATCTTATTGCCACATACCAAATATATGAATACATTGATTTCTCTTAAACCATAATGAAAAAATCATTCTTCTAAAAAAAGATATCAGTTTTTTGAATATATTCATTAAACTCAAACATATTATAAACTCTAGAAAACATAAAATTACTATCAAATTACATGGTCACAAATACTTTCCCATAAACACCTCTCTCATTATTATCTAAAAATTGGGAACATATTTAGTGTTATAATCCCCAAATCACGTGTTTCACAAATTATCAACTTATAATAGAAAACGTTCTCTTGGTTACTGCTATTATTCATAAAAAACATCAAAATACTTAGAGAATAAGTACTTCAATACTATATTTATATACATCATGATAATTATAACCATAATATCATTGTTAAAATAATTTTACAGCATTCTTCTGGTATACAAAAAAACACATTAATCACTACTCTTTAGTTGTATCAATAACAAAATCTTAACTATGACCACTTAGATTCTTTTGAGATATATTTCCTTGATTCCTTGGGCATTTGTTTTTTGTACCCCATTTCCTAATATTTGAAACATTTCACATATATATATTCTATCCTTCCCTTTCAATCACAATATTAGTGTCCTTTCTCTCTATAATTGTAACAAAATATTAATCCTTTTATGAAAGTACAAGGTTCCTTTTATCCACAATTATCATATGTAAGAAAATACGTGTTTCCCTTCTTCCCTTTATCTATAATTTTTCTAGTTGTCCTCTACTTACCTTTCTTCCCTTTAAAGCCATAATACTTGGAAAAGAATTTCTTTATCTTGTTAGAATAATATATTATGTACTCTTATGATTTGAATGTTTAGGAGACTACTTACCTTTGAAAGATTGGCTTAATACCGTAAATAAAATGTCATTCTTACCCTTCAGATCATATTCATTAATGAGGTTAACATTTTTCTGCTATATTCCGTTTTGAAATGATGACATACACTAGATTAGATAATATCATTACTGAAACTAATTTATAACCCCCAAAAAAGTGAAATAAATAATATAAATTGAAAATTTTATATGTAGCTAAACTCATAATCATAAAAATGATTTCTCTATGACGTTCTTCTATACATATCATAAAATTATATCTTAGGGTTATACTCCCTAGTCTATGATTTTATAAATCTAGTTCCTTAGGTTTCAACTAAACTTTCTCTCATACCAATCGTAAAGACCCCAACCCTAGTAGCCGAGATTCGGTGGTTACTTTATTACATTTGTACAAAAAATTTGGAATCACATCCAGAAGGATTGAACAATTTAGTTGTTTTGACAAAATAGATACATATTTAAACCTTACATTGTAATTTAAAATATCAAACTCACAATAAGTAATCCTTTGAGAACACCATTAATCTATTGGTGGTCTATTTGAAAACATTATTTTTGGGATATATTCTAGATAGTACATTCATCTATTGATGGTCTATTTTTGTTTTTATATCCTTATAATTTTAACCCACCCATATATCATCTAGTAGTTGTGGGTTTATTATTTTCAAGAAATTATGACACTAATATAATTCTATACCAGATTCTAAGGCAGTTTTGTGACTTGTTGGTCTAGGGATTAAATCTATCGTCTCTGATGAGTAGATCAATATCACACAGATTAATAAATCTGATGGAATGGTATCTTTTTCTCATTTTTAAAGAGAAGATACACCCAATTTTTTCTTTAATTGTACCAGAAAATCTCAGTTAGAGGATATCCCCTAACCATTTATTATAATAAAAGAAAAGGATAGAAAACAATAACCACAAGAAAAAATTGAAAACTACATATCGTCAAAACCATACTCGTCACCACATCCCTAGTAAAAAAGCTTCTTTTGTCGTTACTGATTCCCATTTAGAGATTTCATAATGCTTCAAGACCTTAGTATACTTCTTTCTCATATTCATCCACTCTAAGGATAGGAACTCTTTGATTCCAGGAGAAGACTTGGTGGACACCAACTTTGGATAAAAGGAGTAGTTCTTTCTCGGCCTTCTTCGTGGTGGAACAGTCAAAACGTCCTTATTCCCACTCATCTTCGTTCTCCCACTCTAAATAATATCACTATGTGAAGGCCTAATCATGCCACCATCATTCTCCTTGTCACTATTAGAGTATTCCCCCAATTTTATTGAGATATGCACCTCATGATTTCCATATTTCTCTCCTCATCCCGTCATAATTTTACTATTATTGTCAATTATTTCTAGAAACATTGGTTGTTCCACAACTTCATGACCATCCAGTATCCCCTGCTACATAAATCCTACTCTATTTCCATCCTCCTTAGAGGGAGGCCCATTCTTCTCCTTTATTTCACCTATTAAAACAAGATATATATTTTTACCATTCTCCATTTGAGAACACTCCTTCTCAAAAGGAATCTCATCATTCTCCAACTCTTGGAATCTGTTACAAATAGAAACTACAATTTCCAATCCACCCTCGGGTTTCATCTATAAATTAGGATCCTTGATAGCCATAGATGGAAGAGATTCAACATTGATTTTCCCATTATATACTACCTTCAATTGAATATCACCTTCCTTGGGCATAGAAACAACATTTTTTATCAATCTTGCATCTTCCCTACTAGCAAAACACTACTCTGGTCCACTTCCCCCATAATTTTCTGATTCACCTGTAGGAATTACCACTCCATTACTACCTTCATGTCTAGAACGGCCACGAAGATCATATTCATCCATAGTAGCATGATTAAAACTATCTCCCAAGACAAGACATTGCTTCAACAAATCAGACACCTCAGTAGTTATCGAATTTGAAGGTATCTGCACCTATTTTCCCAAGGTCGATTCACCCAATCCAATTCTAAACTTCCCAAAATCAATGAATTTTTGTTCTCAGGACGAGATCATACCAATCCTTATCACCAAAGAAGAGTATTTTTCTCTACTCTGGAACTTATCATCCAGGTAACCCCGACGATGGCAGGTCGGGCTATGATCAACCCACGACTCAAATACAACAGATTTCCTCCATCGGAATTCCTCACCAACTGTAATCCATATCCATTCTACTGGAGGTTATGAAGTATCCACCTCAACATAGAATCATGGGTTAACTGGATGACTCATAGAATAAGTGAGGTCATTCAAACAAAGTAAACAACCCACCAACTTCCATAACATAATAATTATCTTTGGATTTTGAAATGGAAATGGAAGGTGAAAAAAACTTACCCAGGTCATGATGGAAGGTGAGTTTCGATTAATACAAAGTTCAAAAGACCATTAGAGAATAATGAACCTGCATCCATTGCATTTTTAAGGTGCTCTGGCGTATATTCAAATGATATCATCCTTCGAAGAAAAGTGCATCATCTGATGACGATTATCAATCAATCCCACAACCGCGCGATCTTGAAAATCCTAGTTTCTAAACATGAAACGATAAAATTCATCCACTGAAGGCCTTTGATGGTTGAAGCGGGATACTAGGGTTAAATACAGGAGACTCGATGCCTTGTAAAATTCCACCAATGAAATTTATAGCAGAGGATCTCCAAGATTAAGATACGGGACCTTCCGGATTAACGACATAGACGGGAACTCTAGAAGGAAACTAGGGTTAAAGAAAGGAACAAACACTGCATGTGGAACCAGATGTGGTGTATCCAAAACATCCACCCCACTTCCTCCTCTAGGATGGGGGGGAGACCTTCCTGGACCTTTATCTAGGGTTCGCTGATCACCATCGCTGACCACCATCGTTGATCACCATACTACTCACCCCCTATTAGAGTGTTTTTCTTTTTTCTTTATTTATACCTTATCTAAGAGTATATAGTGTTCCTGCTATTGAAATTTTATATAGGTTTAATGTATTGCATTTATTGAAATAATATAGGCCTCATAAGTATTGAGGCAAGTTTGATCCATTGGAAATAAAGGATTTAATTAGATTTAGTGATACATATTTTCTATCAACCCATTGTGACTTGTACATTGTCCATAGAAATTTCATGAATTTCATTTTATAATATCTTATTTATTTCTATGGTGTTACATGTATTCTCCGTTTTCCTGAAGAGAAAATGATGTTGTTATTAAATATCATCTTTCTTGTCTCAACAACTCTTATATATACAAGAATAAATTCTCTAATGCCTTATTATTTTTTCCTATTAATTTTCCCAATATACACTTATGTAATGAATGAATTATTTATCAAAAAATTTTATTTAACTCTCCTTGTAAAATATTAATTTTATAAATATTGGTAATTATTTATGTACCCTAACACACATAAGGAATTTTCTATTTTCCTCAGCTATCATTTTAGAGTACCATTACATAGTAAAAAATGACACTAATGTATACAAGGGTACCTCCCATCTTCTTCAAATATTCTTATCTATCGTTACTATAACCCTTATGTATACTAGGTGTTGATATGGTACATTTAAATTTTATATATAAACTAAGTTAACTCATTTTCTTATTCTTCCAAATATCCTCATCTTCTGAACCTCCAATGAAACCTTCATAGCTTCTAAAACCATCAGCCGTAATTTATGTAAAACACAAATTCTCAAAACATTAGTCATATTCAACTTTTTTTAAAAAAAAATTTAGAACGCACAACCCTTATCAAGATTTCTTTACCATCAACATTTAAAGATTTTCATTAAATCCCACATACAACCTCTTGGTTGTAAAAATATACCCCTTTGGATTTTTTGAGCAATGATTCCTTAAAATCATTGAGCAATCCAAGATCCAAAAAACATAATGATTTAATATAACTATTCCCCCAATCAAAAAAATTAAAATGGCCCATCTTTTCCAGATACTACATTATTTCTTCTCATTTTATCTATAAAATTATACTATGATATCTTCAACATTTTTATTATCCCTTTTTCAATAATATTCAGGAACTAGTTTTACAATAAACATCATCCTATTTTAATTACATCTGATCCATATCATCAAATATTTTAACCACTTATTTTTCCTTATAAACATTATGTTCTTTCAACTGGTTATTGAATATTATAAGAACAATGGGATTCTTTAAACCATCATTCACTATAACTTCAACATAAACTCACTTTCATTATAAGATATATTCTTCCCAAGAAATTCCATTGAGTGAATTTACCATGTGGAAATGATTCATAAAAAAAATAATCTAATTATACTAGTAAAAAACTAGGTATAAGAAACAAGAGAGTAAGTCAATAACTAAAATATTGTCTATTTCTCACATTTGCTTATATAAAAATTTTTAATTCGAGAAACTAATTTACATTAACATAAAAATTCATATGATATCACCCATACATACAAAAATAGTTTGTATATTAGAAATTGATCATAATAGTGTGGGAGAGATATCACATAAACCAATTGATATCACTATATTTTGATAAACTAGTGATCCCACTTGATATCTATGACTTCCATTTTTTATAGGATTTCTCAATATTCATATTTGGCTATTTAGAATTTGAATATTCATCACTAACTTTCCTTAATTGATTCTATTTTCAACTCAAAATATATTGATATTACTAAATAATAGGAGACCACCTCTTTATCATAATACTTTCTCTTAATTATACCACTAATTCACTGTTAATCATGAATCTATACATTCTCAATATTTTTTTCATTTGTCTTCAAGTATGTTTCTTGTGTGTAAACATTATTGATCATTCCATTTATTAAATATTCCTTTATTTTCATAACAATAAATCCTCAAATAGTTACCCACATCCCTTCATGTTCTTTCCTTTTTCAAAATTTGAAGAAATAAATTTCTATATACATTGTTTTTTTATCCATGATATTCTAATTTTTTTATTTTTCAATACTATATTTTTTCCTTAAAATATTTTTTATAGAATAATAGTATTTTATGTTTGAAGAACATCCCTTTTATATTTTCTCATATCTTTTTTCAAGAACAAGAATCTTTTCATTATTTTAATACATTTTCTTTACATATAGACTTGATTTTTATGGGTCATCAAAGCAGTGGAATTCCTCATAATTACTTATCTTATTATTGTATTAAAATGACTTGAAATATTTTCTTTTTATCCACATTCATAAAATATTATAATATTTGATCACTACTTATTCTTATCATCCATGATTTCCATATGATATTTTCTATTATTCACTTTTTCATCCGGTGATCTAGCTTTCCCCCAAAGAATCAAGTACCAAAAAGGTGTTGTCTAAATAGATTTTTCATTGAATGAAGTTTAATCTAGATTTATATATACGATTCAAGTTACCAAAATCAATTTTATAATGAGGATAATTAGAAGTAAAATTATTATAACTTATTACTTTTGGTAAGGATGACCTTGATTTTCCTTTCCTTTCACAATCTAAAATTAACCCAATATAATATTCACAAAAACATATTGTATCATCTCACATTCCAGAATGATATAATATAGTGTCATGTTTATCCTTTGGAATCCAAATATTTGATTCAAACACTTTCTTCATTTTCTTATTTAAATTTTTTGATTTATCTTTATGGAATCATCCTGTCCCCCTTTTTTGGTTCATTATAGGTTTCTAGTTTTCCTTGGATATTAATGTGTCAAGAATCATACCTTCTTTTCCCCAAAAAGTTTTTCTTTGAAATCCCAAAAACTACTTAGGATTTATTAATGTATCAATAAAGAAACCTTTATTTTTTATTATTTTATATAACTAAGATTTGGGCATTTTTCAAATTGACTACTATGAAAAATCCATTCACTTTGAGATAGACTATTTCATCTAACAAATATTTTACACTATCATGGTATCCTTTTCGAGAAGCTTCAATTTATCTTCATTAAATTATTGTAATGATACAAATATAACATTAAAGTTCTTTTATAATTTTTTATTTTACCTATAACTGATAATTCTTTATTGTTATTATCTTCCCACTATATTTTATTTTTCTTCAAAAGCCTTGATTGATCAATTATTTTTAAATTCACTCTTCTTAGACTTTAACTAATCAACAAGGTATATTTCTAGAATAACATTCTTAATGATATCCTTAAAGAACCTTGTTATAGTACCATAAAACTATTTCAATAGATTCTCTAAAGTTTCATTGACATTATTAAACTCTTTATCACCACCCTTCATTGAAACATTGGATAACTTATTCATCATTATAATCATTATACATGTATGACTAATCGTAATGGATAAAATCCAAAAAATTTACATTCAAATTAATCATTGTCTAAGAGATCATAATAAGTCATCTTTTAAAACACTACAACTTCTTTCTCATGATACTTAATTCTCTAATTCCATTATTCAATAGAATAACTTATAGTTCAGATTTTTATTGTTTATTCTCCTTATTTTTTATTCAAAAAAATATTAATTATAATTTTTCATGAATTTTATGTCATTCCTCGATTACTTGTTCATGGTCGGTCATTTCAGCATCAAGATGTTCAACATACTTAAAGGACTATCTCAACATTATTTTAATACTATGATTCTTCTCCCTTTGAATATATAATTCTTCAATATCACCCATAATATCTTTTTCAAGATCAAAAAATTCCTTTTCTTAAATCTCATCAAGAAGCATAATATTATTCTTTATATATGTAAAAATTATATAAATTTAAAAAGATATATTATAAGTTAGACATAAAATTATATAACCTTTAGGATCTACTGCCACTTGTTATTACCTGAAACACCCTAAGATTAGTTAAATTAAGTAGTTTTTTAATTCAAAATCTTTCATTTCTAGGAATCCATTTCCCATTATAATTTTTCACTTATTAGATTGAACACTATTTAACATTCAATTATTCCCTCCTTAACAAATCATTACACATATAATATCATAAAAATTTATAGAAAGTAAAATATATTGGTACATTGGGGTATTACTTGGTTCTCCCATAATAAGATTCATCCATGTGGTATACAATAAACAACATAATATTGTACCAAAATCTACTATGAATCACTATTTTTGTGGAAACAAAGTTTATGTAAAGTCACTCCTCAATAAGGATCACTTACTATACATGTTTTTATAAATTCACTCCTTAACAAGGAACCCTGCCTATTGAATGATTTAAGGAATAAATATATGCATTAAAAGGGTCACTCCCTAATCCACCATCATGATCTACCCAATAAGATATCATTTTTGTATATTTTTAGGTCTCTTGTCTATTTATTGACATGAGTGTAACTCTAAGTACAAAATGTATAATTCTTGGGATATGCATAAAAATTTGTAGGTGTGAAACTACAATGTATAATAATCTATTGCTCTGAAAATTACAACCAAATAAAAAAAATCTTTATTAAAAGACTTGTATATTTATTTTTAAACAAATATTCACATAGTATAAAATAATACTCTGCATATTGAAAGATTATGTTATATAAATTACCTTCAATGTATTCAAACATTATTAATTTAACAGTCTAGATGTATCTATGAGGTTCCACAATCCCAAATCATTATTCTCTAATAAAATTCAGATTTTTTCAATAAAAATTTGTATACTCTCTTCAATTCCAATTCATTTTTGAACAAAAAACAGTCTCCTCAAAAATTTATCTTCGACGTGACCTTGTTCCTCAATAACTTAACCTCTCTAATTCAGATTAATAATTAATACAATATTGTTTCACTGTAATTTATCTTGATTTTTCAATCTCAGAACACTCAATACCTTTTTTCTATACTCTTTATTCTCTCTTCTCAATCTATACAAGAATATCTCTTTACTATATTAATAATTGGAAAATAAGATTTAAGTATGAAACTGCCCATCAAACTCTATCTTCCTCTTCTTCAAAACTATCCCATGAATTATATATAGACGGATCTTCACTATTGTAATCCTGAATGATATTTAATAATAACTAAAAAACATCCATAAAATTATTATAATTTTAAGTCCATAAATCTATTAGAAATTTTGATTTACGATATTCCCAGTGTGAAAAAAATCATCAGGGTGTGAATGTAATATTTATTAATTAACTACATATTACATCATAGTGTTACTTTAATAATCCAAAAATAAACTTTGTATAAGTTAAAAAATAACTTAAAGTATAAAATTTATAGACTTACTTCTTTCTCATGGATTTAACATCATAGTTATATCCTTTAAATATCAATGTGACATGTCGCATCACAGAGTGGAATACATTAAATAATTTTTATCTCACATAATGTCTATTTCAGATTCATAACTCCTATTATGTTGTACCCCATTTTACATAGTGATTCCTTTAATGAAAAATTACATCATTCAACACATTACAAAAATATTCTCCCTATTTAAGAACTACCATGGATTCTTTTATATCTAGTGATATAGATTTCATGTCATTTTATAATCTTTAGGTATTCCATGATTTTCACGAAAAAAATATATAAATTATTTTATGAAAGAAAAATATTTATGTTTTTTTCTTAATTATGTGTCCTTTCTTCCCATAGTGTGACATATCTTCATGATTTTCTCAAAGTTATCATGATGCTACTTTTTCAAATTACCTTTATCATATCCACTTCTCAAACACATAAAAAAATATTTTCTATAATTTTTCAATTTTTACAACTTATTCTTCCCAAGAAACTCTTACATATGCAATGAATTATTTCTTTTTTTTACCACGTTTCTAAATTCCATGAAAATCATTCTTTAACACACATATATATATAGGGAATTCCATCTAGAATAAATGTGGTTATTCTTCTATTTTTTACTTAAGGGGTTATTAGGATACCATCTAAGGAGAGGTCTTCATGGTAGTATTAGATTTATCTATGAAAATTACAGTTGGATTGTTAGAAAAGGTGGAATATCTTTCTAGATTGAAAATTTGTCTACTTTTCCTCTCCAAATCCCTAATTTCCGTGATTCAAACCTTGTATTTGGAAAGTACCCAACCTTCCATTGTCTCTTGGAAGTGGTCCTCAGTGAAGAACATAAATACCCTTATAGCATCATTTCACCGGTTAATTAAACTAATTAAAATGTCTTCAATCCTTGTCTGTCAAAATATTTCACATGTTCTTAAATTCAGGAGTTGATTCATTCCCTCAAAAATTCATACCAACCTAAGTAGTAAGCATTGGGGAAATAATTTTTCCAATAAAATAGATTTTCTATTTTTACTCGTCATAAATTTTACAATACCAATGTATATCAATTTCAAAAGGAAAGGAATCTAACTTACCCTTAGATGACTTTGTTGTAGGAATACATGTTATGAATCAATATTTTATTTATTTTCTGAAGGTTATTCATAACATTTCATATAGACTTATCTAGTGGGGTTTATTTTGGATTTGGTTCTTTTGACTGCTTCTTCATATCATGTATCAGGGATTATGTAGATTCTAATTTAAATGATCAAGATAAAATCCTTCTGTTTACGGTAGGCTATTTGGTACTATAGTCATCCAAAATATGGTAAGACATCAAAGAATATCTCCTAGAAGTGGGTTCCTCAAATCTAAGATCCTTGAGATGGTCTTTTCCATCATTATAATATTCAAGGAGAAAAATTTACCAAGTGTGGTCAATAGATAGTTTCCCACTATAGTTAATGCAAGAAACACAAATAGCTCATGGTCCTATGGCGCAGGGGTTTAATTGAAGATTCCAAGATAGAGAATTAAAAAAACACCAAATGATCAATAATCCTATGGAATATGAAAGTATGATGTCAAAATCAGGATGGGTGTGTCTTAGTTGTCATGGATTCATTGACTTCCTATAGCAAGGGAACCTCACTCTAAGATGAAGTTGGAGTCATGATCTCGGGTCTATGAATTTGTAGGTCTAGAAATATCACTTTATATACTATTCAATTTAACTCATCCAATCATGTTAATTCCTTATTGTACCTCCACCCGAGTCATTATATAATCTCATTCACCACTTATAAATTTTATATTACACAATCCTTAGGAGTTTAAATCATGTATTACATGAAAGAGGGGAATAAATAAGCAGAAATTGGAGCTTCAAATGATGACCAAGTAGCATAGTAGATAATTTTTTCAGTTTATACTCTTTACTAGTGAATTTTATAAATTTAATTCATGGTTATGCCCTTGTTTTCCATTAATGTATGCCCCAAATCCATTATCTCTCCTCTCCATCTATTTCATCTTAAATTATAATAATAAAAATTCAATTTTTAGTCAGTCTACTGAACCTTACACACATAGGTACATTTTTATTTTTATCATAATGAATTTCTTATTACATTTCCATGTAAAAAAATTACCCTTAGATATAAAAGGAAAATTACATTCCTTTATCGTCTTCTCAGCTATGGTTACCCATATAATTACATATATCGGGTGAGGTTCTAGTACCTTTCTAATTTCTAGATCAACTCAGTTAACAATTTTTTTATTTATTTGGAATATTTTTAACTTACAAACTTCTAATGAAACAATCATAAATTTTGTAAATTTTAGTGATAAATTCTAAGAAACAAACCTTCTCAACACTTCAAAGATAGCTAACTAACTTCTTGATGTAATGACCCATAGATTTTGTAGTAACTATTCTGGGATGGAATTTAAAATTTTAATCTGGTGGGAGGTTTATTTTGAGAACTGATACTAAAACTAGAGTTCTGATAATTTGTATATCGGATAATGATGTTTCTTGATTTTGTTTGAGGTTAGGTTTATTCCTTTAAGGTTCAAGTGAGTATCAAAGGGGAGTCAGAGTTGTCTGAATATGGTACGGAGTGGTTGGAAGATTTTAATTCCATAAATCATGGATTTATAGTGTTAGTTTTTTTTGAATAGATGATCAGTGTCCACTGCTTGGGTGATTCAAGGAATTAACTATCAGTTCACGTTGTGAAAGGTTTGGGACCAATTTTTAGAAAATGTGATTATCTCTCTTTGTTTCTTGTAAAATGCATGAATTAGAGGGGTAAAACAGTTTTCCCTCCCCATAATTCATTTCCCCTTGAGGAGGAATTTTTTTGGGTTCTTGGAATTTATTTAATATAAATACATCTCTATTTTATCCTTTGAATTGTCTTATTTTTTCCTTCCCAAATTTCAATTTTATTTTTATATGGATTTGTTGTCGATTTAACTAGAGAATTGTGGAATGAAATGATATGGATGGAATTTTGTTTTTCATACATGGAGAAGGACCCAAGAGGATATCTAGACACCATTAGAAGTGATTTAATTAAATATATGCTTATAAATAAGTTTTCCTTGGGTTTTTGTGATTTTTGGGAGAAATCATTCATTGGAATGGGAATCTTAATTAAATATTTTTCTTTATATAGATTTGGGTTCATGTCGGGAGTGGACCGCACCACATTGTTTAAGGTTTCAATAATCAGATGATTTTTAGTGAATTTTTAGTCACTATTATTATTTAAATTAAACTTTTTTGATTAATTATAACTTTTTTGTTTAATTGTTACTGACTCTTGGCATGATTCAAATGCCTATGAGTGAAAATAGTGCTTGGTTTTCTTGGATAAGACACAGTGGATCAAGATGATTGGTTAACTCTAGTATTTAGGTAGGTTTCCCATAAAATAAATTTACATATACTTCTTTATTAATGAAACTTAGTGTATATATATGTTATGGGATTATGGAATGTGGTTTTGGGACTAGTGGTTCCCTAGGTAGAAGGGAATATAGAGGCATTAAGAATCCTATGCTTGGGATAATTTCTATTTAGAACTAATATGATGCGAGAAAACTCGGTAACTTTGTCTCTAATAGGAGAGGGTTCCAAGTGATCTAACAATATAACATTATGAGGAATTGGGTTGTGACATGAGGTGTGACATAGCCTAGGTTGGGAATTCAATGGGTTTTGGACAACTGTTAAACTCCACCCATTTAAGAAAGTTTAAATTAGAACCTGATGGATTGAGGTAGTCCCTGGGTAGTATGACCAAGAGTTATAATGTTCTTTGGAAAGGTTAGACCAAACACGAATTATGGGGTGGGGGAGCCTTTGAGCAATGATGTCACTGGTGGGAGAAAGGCTTGAGCTCGTATTGATGAAAAAAGGCACTTATGGTTATGGAGGACCGAGTGGGTGCCTTTATGAGAAATCTAAGATATTTTTTAGATGATTGTATATTTAACAAGTGACTAATTACCTTGGATCAACTAGGGATCTTTTAAATGTTTTCTAATCCCTACATTTATTCATGATCTGGATAGACCTCCCAAATATATGTGGGGATGTATTGGTGTGATGAACCTTATAATTATTTGTGGGGATGGTTCGATGGGATGACTATTCCCTAAAAAGGGTATTGGGTCTATGTCCATTCAAAATACGGAAGGAGTTAGTGTTATTTTAACCTCCATAGATTCTGTAAGTATGGTTTAGTGTGATGATTGTACCTTATCCTTTCAGGTATCAAGTCAAGGACCTTTTCATATATAGATTACATTGGTGTGCATAAATTGTACCTTTCTTTGAGGTGGATTGGGTAAAGAGTCACCCTATGGTTTTGTTTATGATATTTTGTGATAGATAACCAGTGGATCTAGTAGAGTGGTTAATGATGGGTTAAGGTAGATGAATTTATTACCGTGCTTATTTTATATGGGTATTGGGTCATGGTTTTAGAATCTTCTCTACCCTAAATTTTTGGGTATAAGTCGAGGTTCAGTATGATGTCATGAGGATGACAAGATATTTCATCATAACACTTAATTATGTATGTTCAGGGTCAGGGAGCCCTGGTTAGCATCCAATGACTAGAAGAGTGTGTGTACCTCAATGAGTATTGTGCTATCCTGAATAGAAAAAGATGACTTAATGAACATGTTTGTTAATATATTTTGTTTCCTCTTGAAGAAACACATATGATGGCATATATTAGGGGTTCTTGATGAGACCCTGTTATGTTTTATTCACACATACTAGATTAGAATCTAGGTGTGCTTGAAGACCTCATGTCTACATTTCAAGTCAGATCACAAGATGTGTAGTGGATTAGACTAGGATAGCTCAAGGGTATTTGGAGAAAGGCATGATGCCTAGGAACAGTAGTAGGGCCTATGTTTTTGTGTTTTATTTTTGTTTATATTGTATTTGGGATCTATCCAATGGGTGATCAGTGTATGTCTTTTTTGGAGGAATCATTTTCTATTATAAAATGATTGGTTGTTTATTTATTTTTCATTATCTAATGTTTATGAATCTGTATGATTCATAGTTATTTTTTATTTTTTGAAATACTATGATTCAAGGGAATAGTTTCCATATTATATGGATTAGTTCTTTTCTACTAGTTGTAATCTTCTTGCAGATGGGCAGGCACACCTTAGACCATGTAGTGTCCCCAATCTAGCCATTGTCGAGTGGCCCTTGGTTATGGAATTTCTATTAACTTCTAGAATATAAAATATTCATAAAACATACTTTACCAACATCCTTCAATGATTATCAATAAATACAATATAAAATCTCTTGGATGCAATGTATTCTATATTTTAATTTCTGATATAATAACCTAATACGATAAGTGATATCATATTATTCCATATAAATAAATCTTGATGATTTTCATCATATTGTGGAATATAAAATTGGAAGTATAATTGATAATAGAGTCAAGATGTGTATGAACAATAGAGATCTATATTGTAAAAACGATATTGATACCTATTGTAAAATATTATATGCCATAAATAAAATTATTTTTATCAAACCTGTAGTTATCTATCATAAAATCTGATAGATAATGATTTTAAAAACTCTTTACAATATAGGAGATATCATATAATATTATATGGATGGGAATTTATTAATAATAAATCTAATTTTATAAGTTATGTATTATTTTTAAATTATGGAAAAAGATTTTTGAGATATTTATTTAATTAAAAAAATTATTAAATAATTATTTATAAATTATTTATAATTACTTTTTAAATGTTTATGAAATATTTACTAAATAAATATATATAATATTTATTTATTTATTATAATACACTTTGTGATTATATGGAATGAATTATAAATTACATATAATATGTTCATATGGAAATTATGAGAATAATTTATAGTGTTGATTAATGATAAAAATAAGAAAAAATATAAAAGAGTTTATATTTAATATTATTAATTTTTTATAAAATTTAATTTGAATTATTCAAATTAAAATCTCGTATTTTATAAATTATTTAAACTATTTGAAAACTATTTTTGATAATTAATATGATCAAGGATTAGTTAATATTAAAATGTGAGATTTTGATTGTATAAATTGTTTAAATACGATTCTTGGAATTTCAAATGGTAATATTTCATTTAATATATTATATTTATAGTAAATTAGATATAAATCGATAGTATGAAAGAGTTTATATTAGTATAAATATAAAAAATATATTTACCTGATTTTGTAATATCCATATTATATGAAAATATTATAGTGTCTATAATTGCCTTATTTATGAATTTTCTATCAATAGTTTAACTCATGTTTAAATATATTAATTATTCATTTATTTATTTTGACCTCTTATTTAATCATGAATATAAATTTTATATTACGAATGGGTGTATTATTTAGTGTATATTTTTAAACTACTACTATAAATTTCCATAAATTCATATAATAAGTTACATGCTAGGTATTATAATTGATTCATTTTTCTTCTACCTTGACTTCGGTTTGTATTGGGTTATGAGCTTGAATTTAAAGGTTGCTTATAGTTTTAACATATTTGAAGATATACTTATAATATAATTTTGATCTCTCTTGAGTAAAGTAACCTAGGGTATAGGGACATTGGGTTAGACTACTCACTGGTATAGAGGCTCATGCCTTGTCTAGAAAATTGAGGCTTCCCGACCTATTACTCAAAACCTAATATTTAAGGGATTATTGAAGTAATATGATTATAATACCTTAAATAAAAGGGCCTCATGTTACTTATTCATGATAATAATTTGGATATGTGTGAATAAAGTTTTATTTTAATTTAGGTTAGTAACACAGGTTATTGGTTATTCAAATAATTATACATCAATATGGTTTAAAAATATTTATTTTTGTGGAAGAAATAGGATTCCAAAATAAATCATTAGAAGAATGAAAACATGTAAAAAGATAGTATGAGATAAGATAGTGCAACAAAATCCCCTTAAAAAAACTAAGTGTTCGATTCCTTTTAAAGTAGGGACTTATTGAGACCTCGATCATCTATCTGGATAGGTATTGCTAAATCTAGGTTCCCCTAGACTATTTTACATAAGGAAAGTAAACAATGGGTGGCATTAAAAAGATTATGTTCCCATTTTTTGGGATTTTATTTAGGATTCATTTAGCTAGGAAACCCTAATAGGATTAGGTTACCAGAGGAATGGTGTTCAGTTTTTCCATTTGATAGATTAGTAATAGAGTAGTCTACTCATCCATTCAAGGGTCATATATGATATGATTTTCATGATAGACTATGATTTTTGAGAAATTATAAATTTTACTCATTTGGTAGGGAAATATAAATCTTGGAAGACTAATTAATATGATTTATTTTATAATAGTTCATCATTATTGTGGAATCACATATTATAATAGTCCTTATTAAATTTATATACAACATAATTCCAATATGTTAAAATCTTATATTAATGGTAAATGATACCATCATCACCATTTAACATTACTTTGATATCAATCCAAAAAAAGGATAATATTAACATAATAAAATTCATACACTGACATAAAAACATTAGAATCATTTATATGAAAAAACCAATATTTTATGTGTTGGAGAAATACCTACCAATGTAACTTAATTTTTTAGTTTTTAAACACATGAATCTAGATGATTTTGAGAATTGTAGAATGATAGAATCAAGGTTACAAATGAATTATATCTATTATGACCAAAGGATCATTAGTTTCCACTTATATACTCAATGTGATTCTCTATGATAATAAATTTAATGGACTGGAGGTTTCCTTTAAAACATTTTTAACAATAGAACTTATTATATTTTCATTGTTGTAAATATTTCAAAAATATGATTGATTTCATGAAATTTTTACACTGTTTTCTAAAGTGTTTAGGATCGATGAGAATGATAGGTTATGTCTTGGATCTAGTACTATGTATATAATACTAAAGGGTTAATTTTTATAAAATAAATAGAATATTTTATTTTTCTAAGAGCTATCCTTAGTGATTGAAACCCAAGATATAGTTCAATAAAATGGATAAATAATTTCATATGTGATCGAATTTTCTAGAATTCTTGAAGTTCATTCAAAAATTCCATGGATAGTTTATTTCATTTCTGTTATATAAATAAATTCTTTCATTTGTAAATGTATATGATACAAAATATATAATACAAAAATGTTGTAAATGTAATAGATTTTAAAGTAAAGGTAATAATTTAATGGCCTTACAGTTTATATTCAAATGATAAAGTAATGTTTTATTAAATCAACAGATTGAATGTAAAGGAAAATAAGAAATAGTGATAGATCTATATAAAGGTTTTTTATTTTCATCATATTTCTCTAATATGATTAAAGAAGTTGTTTGTAAAAAAATTTATTAAAAAAAATGAGATGATTATTTTTATATACATGATTTATGAATCATAAAACTCTGAAAAATCTTGAGAATTAGATAAGGATATAAATACATTCTCTATGATGAAATATTTTATATTTATATTTTATAAAATATGAGGATTATTATCCAACAACCGCTCAATAGCCTATTTTAAAGAATAAAATCTTTTTTGTATATTATTTCTCCATACACATAGAAGAACCAATATAATATGGATATAATATTTTATTTGTAAGATATTATCACTAAAATAAAATATTTTTTATTTCCTAACACAAAGCAGTTTTTATATCTTAGCATAATATTTTTAAGAGAGTATATTTTATAGGAGGCTCGAAGGACTATGTTTGGAGTTGGTGAAGATTAATGATCAACACTTAAAGGATTATTCAAGTCGGAATTAAACTTGAATATAACCTAATATCCTAAAAGAGTTTATGTTAATCTATTACAAATAAATATAACGATTTATATATAGTTACTATATGGGAGTGAATGTCTCCTCATATCCTAAAGGAGTTTAGGGTGTGTTGGAAAAAGATTAATTTAAAGTGTTATATTAGTTACCATCATATTTAAATGGAAAATTTTGATGGATATGGATTCAATAATGGTTTTGATGATAAACTTATAAATATTTATAGTAGATAATAGAAGTAATTAACATCACAAAAATATATGTTCTGATGTAACGTAGTTTGAATATTATGTTCAAAGAGTTGAAAATTAGGAATATGATTCCCATGCATTTACATTATTCAAACATATATTATTAATAAATGTTACTAACTAAAGGATTTTAGTATGAGGGGTTATCATATGGTAACATAGAGATGCGAAGTAATTACATTGAGATATAATGAGTTTAAAAAACTCTAAAAGTGAAACAAATAAATAGTCAATATGGTGGCCTATCATATGTGATATGATTGGATGTGTTTTTATGTATGTATTGGCAGCATTATTAAAGGGGTTAAAGAATATAAAATTTATCATTTTATACAAAATAATTTCTCTAATTTATCATCATTTCAAGTTGTATGCATATACAAATAAAGTGAAATGATAACTGACCTCTCAAAGTATGACTTTGATTTATCCCTAACTAATTTTTATCAGGGAGAATTATATATTGTGATTAAATATCACTGTTAGTATGTGTTGGATTTATTATATAGATATGAAATATAATCATGAGGAAAAAATGATTTTTTCTAATATACGACATGGAAAGTGTTTTTCAGAGTGAGTAACTCAAGAAGGGAGGTGAATTGAGTTCCCAATAAAATATTTTGTTAACACAGGTTCAAATAGAATCCCAAAATTTAAATAAAAGTTTCCACTTAATAAAATAGCAGATCAATATAAGTTCTGATCATTTAAAATATTCCCCAAATATTGATTAGTGATTAGTTAAAATAATATTACAACTCTTTTAACTTTTTTATTAAATTTACTAAACCAAATACTTATATAAACACTATTAAATATTAACTATCAAAGTAGTGGTTTTTATTACAATTTAAAACAAATTCAATTTAATGATTTGAAATGTGACAAAACAAAACATGTAGCAGAATTAAAAACAATTGGTTGAGTCTCAAGACTAGAATTAATCTTCTCCAATTGGAAATAACCCATTGTAAATAATATTATATTAATATAATCTTAATCCAAAAGCAAGATCCTATAAATAGGAAACAGTTATCCAGTTTTCCAGGCCACGCAAGGACCTCTTCCATAATAACCTTTGGAATAAAATGACCACAATCCATACAACCAAATATTCTGCAACACCATGGGTAAATATATATATATATAAGAGAGTGAAAAAGATATATTTTATCTTCTAGTTATAGAATATGAGATAGTGTTTATAGATAAACAATACTAAACAAAAAACTGCTTGAAATTAAATTAAATAAGAATAAATATCAAGTATAATGATATAGAAAACATAGATTTGCTTGGTCTAATATTCTATAAAGATTCATACTCCTCATATGCATATTGGGGTGGATCCCAAGACATTTCTAAAAATACCAGTAAAACAAAGTGTAAAAAGCTCTTTTTTCTCTAAAAATGATCTGTATGTTCTGTAAGCTCCACTCTTTTTCATTCAAGTGTATGAAATATAAGCAATGTAAATCACTTGAGTAAGTAGAAAAATTGAAATTATGTTTATATTTAGATATCATTCATGCATTTATTTATCTTGACACATGAGGGTGACTTCTTTTAATATATATCACTACAGTATAGAGAGACAATTTTAGGAACAATCATCCAGGTATTCTACATCCTAGTACTTAGTTCTGACATCATTTAATGTTCCCATAAATAGTTTAGGAATAACCATTAAAATAATCCCCAGGATTGAATATAATAATATAGCGATTATAATCATTTACATTAAATATCCTAGAATATCGATGATCAGTCATTCTGGCAGGGAATCATGTCCAGTGGTGAGTCTGTCTAATAGTGAATCTGGAAGGTGGTAGATCATATAATGGTATGTTAGTTCTGGAAGTGACTCTTGTTCACTATTGACTCATCACAATGGTGACACATCTCAATAGTATGTCATTATTAGTGGTGAATCCTTTTTGGTGGAACGAAAATTCGAAGATGATTCATTCCTGCCGGTGAATGTTTTTTAGCGGTGATTCATTCATGGTGTGAATCGTCTTCAATGATTATTATTTCCTAGAAGTGAATCATCCTTAATAGTGACTATTTTCTATACTAAGCCAATTTTTTTCCAAATTTCTTAATAATAAAAAAATCTATCTTAAAACATATGAACAATTATAAATGTAATTAACATGATTTGTGGGAACTAAAATAAGGAGGTGCTAACCATATCCCCCTTTTGTTGATCAAAAAACATGGAATTTTAGAAACCATTTAGGAAATAAATTTTTTGAATAAAATAGATAGTTATGAAAAAATTAATTACATGTGTATAACATTACAAAAACTATTGTGATATTTTTTAAAAGAATTTTCAAAAAATAAAATAAAATAAATATTATCAAGGATAGTAAATAAAAAAAGTGTCTAAGAAATTTCAAAGGTATAATACAATATTCTAAACGTAAATAACTATGATTAATAAAAATTGTATCAAAAGTATAAAGTAAATACTTTATGGTATCACAAGAAAACATAAATGATGGTATAAAAAATATGAAATGGAATTAAAAAAGTCAAACTGAACAATGTGTCAAAGGATACCATAATTGTAAATAAGTATCATAATCATTCTCTTTCTTTTGGTATTATCAAAAATTGAATATGATAATTGGTTAATTAAAATCAGGAAAGTATGAATAATTAGAGAATTCCATTATATGAAAAATGTGATTACATCCAATAAATAGATAGAAAAGGTGATACAAGTTTCCATAAAAAACATATCCAAATTTCAATCACTTCTCATCATGAGTGCTAGGAGGAATAGGTTTCTTTATCTTATCAGCGGTATACGGGATAGTGGTAGAGGATGAAGAAACTATATTTGAGGTTGTAGCAATAGTATGGAGATATGGATACTCTTATGTGATAATAGGCTAGAGAATCCATACAGATTATATGGGATTCAGATAGAATGGATGGAACCGAGTAGGTGAAGGACCATGAGGATCTTGTGTAATAGCTTCTCTAAACACCTTTGGAGTAGTGGCTAGAGGAGTAAGATGAGATGTCATTGGAATAGAATCTTGAGCTACCACTGCTGAACCAGACACATGAAATAAGGGCTTCATCACATTTATGAAGTCCATGTTGATATTTCCTCCCTACTTCATTACACTAAAAAGTCATTTTTCTCCTCTATAAACAAATTAAGAATAGAATTTATAACTTTCAGCTGATTAACCTGCTCCATAAAGGCTTGAGTAACTTGTGGAATCATGAGGTTATTAATTAGAAACTTGAAGTGATATTTGATCTAATTCGTCATATAAATAATCAAAAAATAATATTTTATAGCATTGGTAATTATTTCTCAATCAACTTTGACTTCATTTAGGCATTCTCTAGCCATATTGTAGATATCATCACTTTTATGCCTAATATGCCTCAAACTATCCTGAGAGATATCTCGAAGATCACCTGTAATTTCTCAAATATCCTCTCTAATAATGTATATGATCCACTTTATACCAAAGGGTGTAGGTGGAGATATAGAAGCATAAGGAATTGAAGATAATGACTCCAACCTCTCTAATAAAGCATCCATACTTACAGAAAAAAGAGTTCTAAATCTCTTCCAGTGTCGATCTCAAATAGTCCAGATCACTAGATAGTCTTCAATTCTCTATATCCACTTCCTAAATATTATGCATAATCTTAGGTTGGATGTGGTGTATAAAAAGTTCAAACAAGTATCTTGATTCTTTGTTAATAAGCATAATGACATGAGGTGTCGGATGTCTTAACATTATACCATAATCAAATAGAATCCTCCCTCTTAATGACTCTAAGATACCTCCAGATACATTATGAATAATCACATAACAAAATTAAGGTGGCACAATTGCCTTTTCTAGCTTAGATATGGTATGAATATCTGATGAAAATATTTATAACTCCCTTGTAGAATCTACATGTTCCACAATTGATCCCTTAGGATCCATATCTATGCATATTGTAACAGTAGTCCACCATGCTATGGTGGATTTATATCATCCTCTGAGTCAGGGTAGTCCTATCCTAGCCTCACATACCTAGGATATCTTTTACATTCTTCAAGATTTGGGTCCCCCAACTAGATAGAAGACACGAAAGAAGGTTCAAAAACTACATGCTCAACAACTAAAGGCCCAACAATCATCCTCTCATCAATACTCTACTCATCAAATAGCTTCTAATAAAATTCAAGCTCAAAAAATTCACCATCATCATACTCAAAATGATCTTCATCATTAGGTTAAACAAGTTGACTAATAAGGCTTGTGGATTCCTCCGTCTCAATAGATGCTCACAACTCATCTCTAGAATATCTATCAACATCTCAAACTAAGATTAGTATCTCCTCGTACATAGAAGAAACTAAAAATCATGGATAAGATACGTGTTATTAAGAAATCTCATGATATTCATGCCTATCATGATCATAACCATCTCCTTAATTACTGTCATTTCTATCACCATCTTATTTATACTTATCATATCCTTCTTATTTATTATCATCTCAATTTCATTCTTCATTACCATTTTATTCTTCATCTCTATTTTCTTCTTCATCAAAATTTTCCTATTCATAATATCTATTAGAGACATAAATGAATTACTTAGAGGATATGGAAGAAGAAATTTTATATCATCCTTCTCCTAATTCTTATGTTCCCTATTATTCACTACCTTATCTAAAAAGAGTCACTCTAACTGGTAGAGATCCAAGAGGACTGGTCAGACCGAAAGTGACTTTAGGAGGGATCATAGGTAAGTTAGGGTCACTAATATGAACGACTGAGAACTCCTACTCCACATTACCTAAGGAAGAAACCTTTTATTCTTCCTCATCGGAGTTCTCAACTACTTCATCATGCTCTAATACAGGATCTATAAGACTTCATGGTATTGTAGGATAATTAGCATGACTAAACTCTTTATAAATCTTTTATAAAACATTAAACCAATTTTATCATCTAGGGGTTCCAATTTATTATCATTCTCTTACAAATGACCTTGGTCAAACAAAATCCTCCATATTTTCTCCATCAACGAAACCCTAATCCCCCATCATGGATGAAAGGAACTAGCGATAAATTAGAGAATTTTAACTGTTTGATGTTTTAAACATCTCTATTATATGAACCATAAAATACAAAAAATTGTGGATTTTTTCTCCCATTTTAATAACATATAACAGATAAACATCCATGCATCACATTGTTCTAGAATCTCCTTTCCTCTAGAACAACATCTACTAAATAAACATTAAAAGAAAATGACACTCACTATAAAGCTTGGTTGCAACTGGAATTCTCAATTTTTCATCTCCAGTCATCTCAGCTAAGGCATTATCAAAAGTAAAAGTATAACTATCACATGCAATCGATCTGGGTAATAATTTGAATCACATTAATTAGGTAATTTCAGACATCTAACCCAATGAATTTAATAGAAAAAAACATTTTATCCATTTATCCTGCTTCAAAACATGGATTTATCTTCTGCAAAAAATAACTCCATATTCTAATAAAACTAATGCACTAACATATGATATAACGAACAGTCGTTATTCGAGAACCACTCTACCCATAAGAGGTATTTGATTACTCTAAGTAAAAAATATATTCTCTATATAAAACACTCAGTATTCACTTCATTATCGATAACTACTATACACTTTGAAAGATATAGCTTCTGCAGCTCTTCACTGGTCTACTCAATTATCCTCTTTATTTCTTTAAAGAACTTGACTCTTCAGGATAAAACACTACAACATGATTCACTATAACTATTATGAATGAGGTTGAAGATTCATGTGACGTCGATAAAATACGAAAGGTCAAGAAAGGAAAGTTCATAGTGAAGTTTAAAGGTAAGAAATGAGGGAGAGAGTGTCAAAATTAGAAAAAGTGTCTAATATATATCATTTAGGGATTCTAAAATAATAAAAATGAAACAAAATTTAAATCATAAAGAGATTAAATATTTTACCCCTAAATAAAAAATTAGTAATGGTGAATTAAATTCATACTATGGTTCATTTCAAATGGTGGCTTGTTCCATTAGTGGGTTGTTCTAATGGCGGGTTGTTCTAATGGTGGGTTGTTCTAATGGTGGGTTGTTCTAATAGTGGGTTGTTCTAACGATGAGTAAACACCATCGGTGGGTTGTTCTAATGGTGTTAAAACACCAATGGTGGGTAAAATCCAATGGTCTGTGAACACCAATGGTGGGTAATCTCCAATGGTGGATAAACATCAACGGTGGGTAAATTCCAATGGTGGGTAAACTACAATGGTGACTAAACAACAACAATGGAAAAAATCCAACGTTGGTTCCCAAATTATTAAGTTAAACCAAAATTAATCATACCTAATTCATGTTTGATGTAGTTCATTCTCTCATAATGAAATGTATTAGTGAAAATTTCATTAAGATAATGTTCAGTTCCAACGTATTTAAGAGTTATATAACTATTTTGAATCTTTCTTCTAAAAAATGATGTATTACATCAATGTGTTTGCTTCTAGAGAGAGAAACAGGATTATTAGGGATATTTATAGTACTTTTTGTAATAATTGATAGGGTAATCTCAAAATTGATATACTTATTCTACTATAATGTATATAATCCACAAAATCTGATCACAACAGCTACTTGTAGCCA
Organism: Viscum album; assembly: GCA_963277665.1. Classification (NCBI taxonomy): domain Eukaryota; kingdom Viridiplantae; phylum Streptophyta; class Magnoliopsida; order Santalales; family Viscaceae; genus Viscum; species Viscum album. The sequence goes on along the minus strand of OY728134.1, from coordinate 125,976,618 downwards.
GATATTCATCTTTAGTACTAAACATTGTAACTGAATTATGCTTCATTCTACACCTAGAAACTGGAGACTTTTCCTAAATATGTCATGTTCTATAGGTCCCTTTTCAATCTAGCTTACAACCACCAAAATCAGCATCTAAATAACTAACTAAGTGACATGATTTTTCTCTAGGGTAGAACAATCCTAAATTAGTTTTACTCATGAGATATTTGAAAATTATTTTTACAAGTTTGACTCTTTTGGATTTTCTTAAAAATGAGCACACATACACACACTAAACAGAATATATGATCAGCTAGAAGTTAAGTATATAAGACTTTCAATCATACCTATATAACTTTTTTGATCCACTAATTTCTTAGCTTCATCAAGAACCAACTTATAAGTGGTACTCAAAGGAGTGTCACTAATTTTAGTTCTATCCAAACCAAAACCTTTTAAAATATATTTTGTATATTTACTTTGATTTAAAATAACTCCTTTATTTTGAAAAATCTAAAAACCATGAAATAATTTTAATTCCCCTATAAAACCGATTTCAATTTTTTTTATCATTTTTGAAAAATTACTACATAAAGAATTCTTAGAAGATCCAAATATAATATCACCTACATGGATTTGAGAAATTAAAAATTCTTTTGAAGTTGTTTTAATAAAAAGTGTATGATTATTTATACATTTTGAAAACCCCTTAGAAATAAGAAAAGACGTTAGTTTTTCATACCAATCTCCATTTTCTCATTTTGAACAATATAATGATTTTCCAAATTTGAAAACATGACTTTGAAAATAGGAATTTTGACATCCATGGGGTTATTCCATAAAATCATCCTCATCTACATACCCATTCAAGAATTCACTCTTGATATTCATTTGATATAGTTTAAAATATAGATGTGATGCATAGGCTAGAATTATTTTAATGGATTCAACTCTGGATACAGGTGAAAAGGTTTCTTCATAGTCTATACCCTCTTCTAGAATATGCCCTTGTGCAATTAGTCAATCCTTGTTTCTTGTTATTATTCCATATTCATCATCATTGTTTCTAAAAACCCATTTAATGCCTATATCCAAGGTGTATTTAGGTCTATCAACAAGATCCCAGACCTTATTTAATTCAAATTGATTAAGTTCATTTTTCATATCCATTACCCAGAAATCATTACGGATTTTTCCATTGATGTTCTTAGGTATTAATATTTAAAAAGAAATATTGATATTCAATCTAATTCCTTAGAGAGGCTCTAGTATATGTACCTCTATCTGGGTCTCTAACTACAACATCTAAAAGACGGTATTTAAGATTCTTAACAATTCTAGAAAAAGAAGGTCCGGTCACCTCATGGTCTTCTATAAGTTTGGGTTCAGGTTTTAGAAGTTCTTTGAAACTGGGTGGTTTTTATACATGTTTCATAACAGTCAGAATGTTTTTCAATTACATTAAAAGTGGATAAATTATCCTCAATTTTTTCTAAAGTATTTTTAGGTTTATGTTGATATTTATCATAAAAATTGGCATGGATATACTCTTCAACATTCATGGTTCTTTTATTAATTACTCTATATGATTTACTAGATGTTGAATAAACAAGAAAAATTCATTTATCACCCTTGGAGGAAAAATTGTCAAGATTATCCTTAGTGTTATGAATACATAATTTTCAACCTAAAACTCTTAAATATTTTGACTTACTATTTTTATTAATCCATAGTTCATAATGGGAATTCTTCAATATATTTCTGATTAAAACTCTATTAATTGTATAAAATAATGTATTCACAACCTCTTCCCAAAATTATATAGGTTAGTCATATTCATTAAGCATTTTTTGGTCCATCTCTTGAAGTGTTATATTCATTGTTACTACAACTCCATTTTTATGGAGAGTCCTAAGAGTATAGAAGTTTTGGTTATAGCCATTTTGTGAGTAAAAGGACTGAAAGTATTGATTTTTAAACCCATGGTAATGGTCACTTATTATTGTCTTAATTCTATGCCCACTTAGGGTTTCTATATATTTTTCATTCTTGATGAATTGATTACAAGCTTTACTTTTTTTAGCTAAAAAGAATACCCAAGTATACCTAGAAAATCCATCTACAATGACATAGACATTGTGCTTCCCATTTTGACTAGAAACTCTATATTATCCAAAAAATTCTATGTGAACCAACTCTATGGGTTGAGAAGTTGATAGTTATTTCATTAATTTAAAATATATTTTTTATTGTTTCCAATTTTTATAGGGGTTACAAACATTTTCATTTGGGAATACATGTTTTGGTAGATCCCAGACTATCCTTTTCTTATTAATAAATCTCTGTGAGTGAATATTAAAGTAGCCTGCTATCTTATGCCAATTTCAAGATTCTCTATTAGAGGAACTTAATAAAGAAACATTTTCTTAAATTAAATAATCAATATTAAAAGTATACACATTTCCATTTTTCAAAGAACTAAACACTAAAACACTTTTAAAATAGAAAATATTAAAAGAATTATTTTCAAATTTTACATAAAACCATCATCGCATAGCTATGATATGATAATAATATTTTATTTTAAACCATTAAAAAAATAATATTAGAAATTAAAACTGAGTCAGAGTTACCGATTTGGCCAAGACCCATTATTTATCCTAATTCATTAACACCAATGTTGTGATGACATCCGTAAATATTTATTAGGGTTTTAAGCTTCAGTAATATACTATAATATGTCTGGAATATCAACTACCAAGATACCAAAAACTTCAACTATGTCTCTTTAATAAAGTTCCCTACAAAAAAAAATTTAACAAAAAATATTTCGGTACCCAAAATTTATTGGGTCCAGAACTTTTAGTGATTAGAGATTTATGAACCCATATTTTCTTAATGGGTTTCCTATAATCATATTGTATATTAATGGAAATAAATACTTTATTACGTCTATTTGAATTATAACTAGTAGAATAATTTACAGTATCAGATTTAGGAATAAAATAGTTCTTTACAATACTCCTCTATTCTTGTTGGTAAAATAATCTAGTAAAATACTTAGGTGCAATTTTTTTACATAGTATGTGAGTATGATTTTCTATACTTTTATGGAATCAATCCATATCTTTATTTAATTTATCATTTGATAATTTCAGTTCATTAATTTATTTCAATAATTGAGCATTATTTTCTTTTTCTAAAGAAAAATCATATATAACACTAGTAGATAAAGTATGATGTTTCTTTAGAATTTTTTATTTTTCATTAATATCATTGAATGTATCTTAAATAATATTTAAATAATCAAACAATTACCATTTTTGACAAATAAACATCGATTTTTACATCTCAATAATGATCAGAATTATGTACAGGAGAGATAGTAGTTTTCTCAGATATTTTTGTCTTGAAGAACATATTTTCCTTATCGGTATTTTTCTCATGAATTGAGTATGATTCACTAGATATGTACCTAGAGGAACTAGATGTTTCATTCATGGATTTATTATATTTTCAATCCTTATCATCATACTTCTTTTTCTACTTTAACTTGGGATAGCTAGCCTTAATATGTTATTTTATTTTAAATTTATAACAGGTAATTTCATTTAAATTATCATCTCTTTTATAATATTTATTACAATTCCATATATTATCATAATTTAACATGTAACTATGTTTCTTGAAGAGTTTCTTCTTATTATATAATTTCTTAACCCTTCTGGCCAGATGGTTCATCTTTACATCACTATTAGTTGGTGATTCCTTATCAGCAGACCGTTTAACATGAACTTCTTCCTTTTCATTATGTTTTGATTAAGTGGTCCTAAAGACTAAATATTTCTTATTAGGATCATATTCCTCTTCATGATTAACTTTAATCTCTTCTTTATACATCAGTATCCTTCCAATTAATTCCATAATTGGTAGTTTACATGATATAATAGGATTGTCTTATTGAAACTAATGTTCCCCGCTATATCTATGGAAGAAATATAAACAACCGCATAATTTTTTCTTTGTATAAAACAGGACCACTGAAAGAAATCCTCATATTCTCTATCTCAATAAACCTAAGATATGTATCAGAAATCAACTCATAATTTTTCATATTGAATATATTATATTTAGTTGTATAAGTGTTCAATCTCAATTCTTTAATATTAGTTATTTCTTCATGATAAATACATAATGTTTCCCAAATTTCATATGTAGTCTTACAAGAATGCATCCTATTAAATTATTCATCTAATAATGATATGTAAAGAGAAGTCATGGATTTTCAATTATTTTTATGGGGAGATTTAGTAGGATCAGCCCATGTCACTATAGAAGTTGTAGGTGATTCATAATTATATTCTACAGTAGTCCATATTTCTAAAACCATTCTTTCAATTTGAATTTTCATATTTATTTACCACTGATAATAATTATTTCATTAACTTAAAGTTGTTTTTTGGTATCAAAACCTTCTTGTAAATTATCCATTTAAAAAATAAAATTATAATTGAGAAAAATTTAATGTTTTTAAAACACAACTAAAAATAGAGCTGAGAATATTTTCAAAAACTCTTATATACAATGTGAGTGAGAGTGAGTAACTCAAGAAGGGGGTGAATTGAGTTCACAATAAATATTTATGTTAACACAATTTTAAATATATAACCTTAATTTAAAATAGAATTTCCTAGTTAACCAAAATAGAAAATCGATATATATTCTGACCTTTTGAAAGATTCCTCAAAGATCGGTTAGTTTTCAGTTTAAATAATTTGAAAACTATTTTGACTTTTAAAATCAATTTAATCAAAAGAATACTTATATAAAGAGTAATAAATATTAATAATCAAAGTAGTTTTTTTTTACCGTTTAATACAATTTTAGTTTAAATCTTATAAATTAAACAAAACAAAACACATAATGGAATTAAAAACAAGATGATCATTCTCAAAGCCGGACCTAATCATCTCTACTTAGTAATAAACCACTACCAAAATGTATATATAAATATAATATTAATCCATAACCTGGATCTAGTAAATAAAAAATAGATAACTATCTATCTAGTCTGTGTAGATACCTATTCCACGGTAATTGTTGGAATAAAACAATTACAAGACACGCAAGGAACTCTTCCACAACACCATGGGTAAAAAGATAAAAGAGAGTAAAAAAATATATTGTATCTTTCTATTATAGTTTAGGAGATAGTGTGTCTTCATAAATAAGACAAAACAACACACTACTGAAAATTAAATAGAAAAAAAATGATAAAGTATAAATATGTTGAAAATATATAGTTTTTTGGCCTAATGTGCTCAAAAGATTGAGACTCCACATATGTAGCTAGGATTGGAGATTGAGTTGTTTCTACGAAAATCATAGTTAAAAGAATCATTGTAATCACTATTATTATGTCTATATAAAGGATCTATATGTCTTGTAATCTCTAATTTATTTCAACTGAATGTAGGATAGATCCACTATGTAAATCTCTTGAATAAGTTGCACACTTTACTATGTTCTCGTATTTATCCAGCTTGCATGTATTCATTCCTCCGCATACATGAGGATGAATTCTATGAATATATTTTATTGTGAGATAGAGATATCATTTGAGGAAAAATCATACAGGTATTTTGTGTCCTCATAATTAATTTTTACATCATTTAATGTTACTTGAAATAGTTTTAGAATAACCATTACAATAATCCCCAAAATTAAATTCAATAATATATTTATTGGAATCATTTATTTTATATATTAAAAAATAGAGATGGTGATTCATTCTGGTGGTGACTCTTTTCATGTAGTGACTCAGACCAATGGTGAGTCGGGATTGCGGTAGATCATCTAATGGTAGGTCAGGTCTGGCGGCGACTCATGTTTAGTAGTGACTCATCTCAATAGTGAGTCATCTGAGCAGTAGGTCGTCTTTAGTGGTGTGTCCTTTCTATAAGGCAGTGTCTGACAGTGACTCTTTTGCAGTGGTTATTCACTCTATATGTGAATCTTTTTCATTGATGAGCCATTCCTGGAAGTGAATCATCTTCAATGGTGAGTCTTTCTTGATGGTGACCCATCCTTACGGGGAGTCTTTTCTATACTAAGAAAAAAAAATTAATAAACTTCCTTATATAGTAAAATGCTATCATAAAACCTAAAAACCGAAAAAATGTACTTAACATGATTTTTGGACATTAATAAAATTAGGTTCCTAAAAAATGTAAACCACACTGAGTGTCATACACTATATATTTAGTATATATGGGCTGCATGTTTTTTATATTTGGATTTCCCATAACTAAGTTAGTGATATATATTTCATGAGAACATTTAAATTTTTATACCATTTATAAAAAAGTATCCTACATATCATTTGAAATGGAACCTAAACTACTCTACCATTGGCCTGAATAGAAATTCCCAACCCTCATGGGATAGATATGTGTTCCTTTTTTCAATAAATAACTTTTAATAAATATTTCACATAAATAAAAAATTGATATAAATCAAAGAACACAATAAAAACATTAAATAATTAAATTAACTAAGGAAATCACATATAGACATAAAAATAAACAAATAGAACCACATGGAACCATGGAATCCTAAAGTAAGTAAGAATAAACAAAGGGATGAAGTATAGAAAATCCTAGAAACTTAAAAGAAAAACACACAACAACTGCAACTCATCTCTTGGTGGTCCTGTACTACTCACCATATCTTATGTCACTTTCCATAATCCAAGCATGCATGAACCATAAAAATAAAATAAATAGAAACTAGATACCTACTAAATAATCATAAAGACTTCATAAACCAAGTAGTGTTCATAGGTTGTGTGAAAAATGAATCCCGATAGGATTCCTTGAAGGATTATATGCAATTTCTTCCACAAATAAATCCATATATCCTAGATTGAAATAAAACAATAATAATATAGGTTTTACATTATAATGAAAGATGATAAATAATTTCACTTTTTGAGAGTTATAAATACATAAAATTTGGTCTTGAACAACTAAAACTTCAATTTTTCTTTTTCTATTAAAATACATTTATAAATATAAAGAGGAAAAAATACCAAACCATTTCAAATAAAATTCCCTTTTTAGATAATATTTGAAAAATGTTTCATAATATAATTTCAACAAGGCATAAAGATGTTGTGAGATGTTTCCACTTATCAGAAAATATTACGCCATATCAAAGGAAGATATATGGATATATAAAGTACCTTATATCAATAAATATTATATAATAAAGGAATTAAAAAATGGTAATTCTAATGTTGAGTAATGATCAAGTGATCATGTTTATATATCAATTATCATGTATCATGAATCAAGTTTACAGGGTCAAGGGTTTTGGATGAATCATATATAAGATAATGTATCCACCAATGAAAGTCCAATAACTCAAAATACCAACAATATTAAGATTTCATGTCTACCAAGTACACAAGCTTATAAATTTGGGGAACACCCAATTCTTCAGAGCATATCCTTATTCTGAACCAAAAATATCAAGGAAAACATTTCTGGGGGTGTGAGTCCATAATAGAACATCATAAATACGGGTTACACTCATCTATCTACCTATGTTTACCAAAACCAATCAATATTATTGAGTGATATAATAAGAACCAATGATAATAACATGGATGCACATCAACATCAACATGCACAATTATACAAGGATCACATATCACTCTCACCCTTATGCTCCCCCCATAGAGAATAACCCCCATTTCCATCTCCCATAATCATCTTACCCAAACACCATTCGTTAATAGAAATAATGCATAAAGGGTATCATGAAAGAGTAACAAAATAATAGCATTTACTTCAAAAATTTCAAAAACATTCCTTTAAGGGAAAAGATCATAGAAAACTAAGACTTTAATAATTAAAGAAAACATCACTTTGAATAATATATTCATAAGGTACATACACACTCTCTTGAATTTAAAAACCTCTTTAAAGTTTCATTTGATCATTTAATAAAATAACTTGGATTACTAATCATTACCTTCAAAAAATATAAAATAAATTTTCAATAAGTCTTTTCAAAATCAGTTATTACAAGTTGTTCTTTAAAAGATTCCATTGCGTATTCAAATGAAACACACATTAAACCTGACATTTAAAATAAATTTTAAATAATAAATCCATTTTAATTTAAAAAAAATATTTCAATTTTGAAACCAAAACCCATCAATTTTGGAAAAACCCCATTTTTTTTTACCAAAAAACAGATTCTATCCCAAAATAAAAAACATCAAGAAAAATGAAATTTCATAGAAAAAGGTAACTTCATGATTTATAATAAAAAAACCATTTTTTATAAATTTAGAAAAATATATATATAATACATGAAATAAATGAATCATAAGAATAAGAAACAAAATAGAAAAACCTCCATTAAAATATCTAGGATCAAACCACAACAAAACTGCGATGTGTTACTTCCAATGGTGAACATTATAGAAAGAAAGAGAGATCATGAGAGAAGAAAAAATAGATGATATATTCGTAAACCCAAATCAATCATTTCATATCCAATGAATCCATAGGTTTTTATAGACTTTATTAATTACAATTCTAGATAAGTAAGAGAGGTAGAAGGCCAGAAGGATTAAGATTTACCAATCAGGAACCATTACAACAAATGAAACTTAGATCTTCCAATAATTGAATTTGAGAGATAAAAAATCATAGAAGAGGACTCCCAAGTTTCATATGGGTTAATAAAGGGTCCAAGGGGATGCGAAAAATAATAAAATAGGGGTTTGGTCATTAAACAACAATAGAGGACCTACTAAAAACCCTTTTATTCGAGGTCATCATCTAGCTAATAGAGACTCACTAGTGAGCGGGGTGATACAACATTCCACTTTAGCCACTATCAGGCTCGTCATACAACAAGTGAAACACCATTGGTTGGTCAGTGGAAATAGGAAAAAAAATTCCCATACCAGTACCACCGAATAGCAGGTGGTAATCAATGGCTAGTCAATGGACCACTTATAGATCCTAGAGATGTAGGTTCTAGCCCACACATACTCCATACTTATAGGAAACCCTCCAACCACTCAATCACCAAAAAAATATAAATAGTTTTCCATGGATAAAATTTATTCTGGGGTGTGACACCTTTCTTATGAAAGACTCGATGCTTAGCCAATCTGGGTTGATTAGCTATGATGTTGATCATATCAATAGTTGGGGATTAATAAATATGGGATTTTTCCTCCCATATGAAGAGTATGAAATCTGGTCCCTCAATTAAGATATATTAAAATACTGCACATTTATACATCAATCAGATATGTGATGTTCTTATTTACTTGGGTTAGGGAAATGTGATATGCTTATCTTCTTAGATTGATCACATGTAATGTATTCATTAATTTAATCAATATATTCTCAAAGAATTGATATCATGTGATCCTCTATATGAGATTTACATACAACATGTCTTGTATCCACTTGATTCCATACAAAAATGAATAAAATGAAAATGCATGATGGTATACAAAAAAACTATTCGACACAGGTATAGAGATATATGTTTTTATTATGGATAATGTCAGATCACTTTAAATATTATGTAAAACTAATGCTTTACTAGAGGCATCCATTTTCTTACAGTTATTAATTTTTTAATTAATATTTGTTTGCAACACAACAAAGGCCCATGGGGTCACACATTGTGTTAAAATGAATGTGGAATTTATTTTACATAACTCATAGATCTAGTCAAAAGTGTTTTAGATTTTATCCAAAAAATGTTTTCGATAGATATTCACATAGTGTAACATATTATATGATACATAGTGAATTTTATGATAACTTCAAAAAAAGTTTTTTGGAAGTATCCAAAAGGTGTTTTGAATATGGTTTGTCGAGTTATTTTATATGAAACAATATAAGGTGGTATAGCAAAAAATTTATGTGCCTTTAGTGAAAGTAAAAGATTAATAGAGATATTCCATAAATCCTATCTGTATATAATGTATATTGGATTATATCATAGTGTATGATATATAAATTTCGTGAAGTAAAACATATTATAATTAAATATATATCAAATACCTTGGTTTTTATATCATAAGGCACTATTTAAGGTATATATTTTGGTATGTCATATGATAGACAATGTATTTAACAATAATGTATAGTACAATATATGTTTTTTCACAAGTGTTGTGATAAGGATCAATTCTATTGTATGATTAATGAAGAAATCAAATTTCAATTTTTAACTTGGTTAATATTATATATAAATCTATCATCAAATAGACAATTAATAAGATTAAATCCTTAGGAAAATAATATTATTTGAAGGGTGTGTAACTGCATGAATAACTCATAATGCACAATTCAATGCATGATCACTCAATGATAATCCATAATAAATATATTAAGAGAATATTGACATCAAGATGTTGTGTTTTTACCTTCACTATTCTTCCTACCAATTCTCCAATTCATCTATCCACCTATTTCTCTTACTATATGAGATAATGAAATATCATGGAAGAAAGGATGATCCTGCACAAACCATAGGGTGATTCAATTGGGCCTTAGATATACCATAGATGGAGAGACTTTTAGATTTCTCCTTTTGTATGCCTATCAAACAACTATAATTGAAGAACATGAATCATAATCCATCATCTATGTATGTTATATTAGTTCTTCATTCATATTTGTACAAGGATTTGGTATCATACATGCTGATATTAGGAATTTGAGGATTCTAATGTATTTATATAATTTAAATTGGAGTTTTTTAATAAAAATAAACCCTTTAAATACTCATTGGATATGATTTGGAATGGATTTATTCAAGATTAGGAGGTTTATTGTGGTCTCTTAAGTGATATTGGAACTGGGGTTATTCCTCATTGCATCTCCTACTTGAGAAAAATTCATTGACAAAACACTGGAAATTGAGAATTTCTAGTGTTGATTTCCTATATATTTTGAGAAAATAAACACTTTACAGAGGATATAAAAAGTGGTTCTATAGATGTCTCAATCCTTTATATCATATGTTTAGAGACCATAAAAGAAGAAATTCTAGTACAGGGTCTATTGTAGAAGGATAATCCCAAGGTGGGTGGTGTTTGAAACATCTCAACCACCACCACTATGTAGTCTTCATTAGGTATATAGTGCTAAAAGTCCTTCTATGTATTGAGAATTTTGGATAAATCTAATCATAATGTATTAAATAGGGTTTTATGTATGTTTTTTAAATTCTTTATTTAAAATATTACTCATTAATCTTGACATGATTCATTCCATTCTCCCAAATTTCCTAATTGTTATTTGGTGTACTAGAGACTCCTAATAGTAGTGATCATCCATTTTCTGTATTTTCGAATAGTGTGATAGTTTTTTCATGAAATAAATATCTGATATGGCATTCAATCATATAGATTTCAAATCATGTGAATGAATTCTTTGAGTGGATGGGTTATTTCTAGTTTCATTTGGGTGGTCTCTGGTTCTTATGAGGTATTAGTAATTGAGAAAATGGGTCATGTTCTACCTAAAATAGTGAAATAAAATCTAAATAATAAAGAATAGGTTGAACCTTAATATATTTATACAAATTAAATAGTTTTTGATGATAATCTTAACAAGTTATGGATTCTATGGTGGATTTTTTTTAGTGATGGAGAAACAAGAGAATTTTTTTGGAGGAAATTCTAATGATTTCCTTAATCAAGAGATCAATGTTTATATTGAATTATTAATAAGGCTATATCAATATCTTATTTAATTTATTATATATTCTAAGTAATATCAAGGACCTGTTTATATACTGAAGAGATGTTTTTGAGAATGAACTCACCAGGCCTAGTGTGACATGTACAACTAATTGAAAAAGGAAAGTAATTATTGGGTGAATCCAGGTCTGATTAGCTTCATTTTGAGTATCATGAGAATAATTTTCAATAGGAATTTTAATAAAATAGCTATAAATATTTATAAATCCTATTAATTTCATTGAGTGTAAAAAATTCCATTTTTTGTTTGTGAAACCCTTGGATTTTTCATAGTAATCTTTATTGATGCCGCCCTCATTTCATTTATGTCAATGGAGTACATGGGTTATATCCTTGGATTGCTTCAATAGAAAAAAAATATGTGAGTTATATAATATAATTGGCCTATGATCTGAAGGCACAACATCTAGTCGGTTAGATAAGGAGTTGGCCTCTACGGAGTTTGAGGTTGGGATAGATTATGTGATTAGAGTGTTGTAGTGATGGTGTGATAGTTAGTTCCATTAGCTAGAATATAATACTCTCCCTTTCAAGGATATATCTAAGTTACTACTATCCATGTATATGGAAGTGTATACTTCATCAATTGTGGTATTTTTATAATCCATCTAGTGAGGGCAACCCAAGTTGGGTGTATTGATTTTGGAATCTTGCATAATTGGATATTCTCTATAAGTATACCTAATGGATTTTCATACTGTGGTAAGTAAATCCATTCATTCCCTTGTTAGACAATAACACTCCTAAAATTCACATCTTAGGTGTTGAAATTGGTGGTTTTGAACTAAGTTGCCATATCATGGTCCCAAAACTCAGTGTTTCAGGCATAACTGATCACTAACATTTATTATGTTGTAACACTATATATATAGTGAAGTATATCACTCTTGGGGTTTTGGTTTTTAGTTTCTTGTGTTTGGAAAGTGTTTTCCATTGGTCTAGAGCAGCTATAGGGGTCCTCTAAATAAGTTAGCATCGTCTACTTTATAATTTTATTGTTTACGTCATTAATGAGATAGAGGTTTTTGCATAATGGTTTGTGTAATTTAGTGTTTTTTCTTGATGTGATCTTAAATATTTTTTTAAGAGTAAAGAAGACTCAACCAGGTAATATTCAACAATGGATGAAATATTAATTATATTCATAAGTTGGACTGTGTATTTTTCAAATATTGAAGAGGAATGAATTAGCCTCAAGGTAGTTAAGTATTTATGCTTAAAATATTCAATGCCTCTCCATGCACCTTTTCTAGTGATACTGAGTAGTTAGAGTAGACCATGAATAGATTTTCTTAATTTTTTTAGTGTGATCGGTGTGGAATATATATTTGATTCTCTCAGTGGTAGAATTGATTTGAACTAATTGTTATTGTACTAAATTTTTATGGTTTATCCTTTAATGATGGGGAGTTTAATTCCAAATTAGTAGTACCCTTGATAACATCCTTCCAAAATATTATGTAAATGGTTCATGGTTTTATTTTGTGTCATGATGATCGATGATATGTGGTTCAGATTTTATGTTGACTTTTCCTAGGGAATTTTTATGAGTTTATTAAACTATATAATAAATGTAAATTCCAAGAGAAGTAATTGAAATGAAAGTAGTGGAGTAAAGTGATGTTCTCTGGTATAGGTGTGGTCTAGGTTTTCATAGATCCTAGACCTCTATAAGAAGATAAATTACAAAAAAGACGTTCATGGTTCCATATGAGGCTATTTTTTGAGATTTTCAATTTATTTTCTCTATTTCATTCCCTCTGAGGATGAAAATGTTTAATGGTGGGGTGGATGTTGCAAGCTAACCTTTTACGTGATTAGTTCTTTATTAATTTTGAGCATTGATGCCCTAGTTACTCTAAAGTAGTAAAATGGTAAAAATAACCAAAAAATGAATTTTTATAAACTTTATAATGGTTTCATTTAGTTTGGGGTGTAGTATTTACTCTTAGGCTGAGTTTTTTTGTTATTAAAAACTTCTTTGGTTTTAATTAATATTTAATATTTATCCAATAAATAAAAACTTATCCCATGAGTGAAATTGAAAATATCACCTCGCTGTAGGCTCGTATGTAAATTCAAACACAGTGGTTGTGACTGGAATGGGTTGTTATCCTATAGAGAGGTATATCATTTCTATATGATCTATATACCTCACACTGATATTTTGAAAATATATTTATTAAAATATTGTTTGACCTAATTTTGGGAAATAAATTCTAATATTAGACAAATTTTATTAGGTTGTATAATTCTTTAGAGATGAAGACTAGAGAAATTTTAGTGGAGGAGGGGGAAATGATTGGGTAGCCTTAGTGAATTGTATATTTTATGAAATAAAATTTCATATGGTTAATAATTAATCATTGAAAAAATGAAAATATTTCCATCAAGGTAGATAAATGTTCTTTTATAAAATTTGCCTCATTTTTTTTGTTATTGATTTGATTCCCATGATAATAGATTTTCATTAGTCCAGGAATTATAGAATATATATATATATATATATATATTACCAAACAATTAATATTTTGATATTATGTATTTTTATAACATTCAATATTAGTTGGATTAAAATTTGAAGAATAGTATAGAGGAATGATGGTTGAATATCCCACCACCCATTCTCATTTCCCCCATCTCTTACAATGTGTCTATTATAGCTCTCTACTATTAAAAAATTTGGTTCACTAATGATTTTTTATAATTTTCCATAATTATTTTACATCCAAAGAGTTCTTATTTCCCCCTTGTGCTTCCCACTGATTAACTAATAGTGAATAATGAATCGATATAGGGAGTGGAAAACAATGGGTAGTGGTGTTGTAACATTGAGGCCTAGAAAAACCATACAACTGATATTTGAACTGGATAATAGCAAGACCTGAACAGAATTACTAATACCAATGGGCATACAACTAGCACCCAGGTTTCCAACAACAACCTTAGGGAATGATTTTTCCATCCTGAAACAAGATACATGGCATATATATAGAGAATGATAACTAGATAATAAATATTCCATAAACCCAAAGAGTGAAAACTATAGTGATAAAACCAAATGTAGAAAGATAAAAACAAGGTATATTTCCATTCAACAACAAAAAAAAGGATATACCAAGATAAAAAATGATACTCCATATGATTTTTGGGAAATATCCCACTGTATCACCACCAACTAACCAATCCCAGTTGGCCAAAAACATCACGACTTCAATGTGGAACCTATATATTTCTTACATCAGATATAAAACGTTTTACACACCCTTATGGAAGTGTACAGGGTGTGATATAATTTTACTAGTTGGATCAAACCTAGGTGTTATTTAATATAACTCTATCAAACAATACCAATATGCTTAATTTTAAAAAAAACATGCCATGATAAGCAGTTACACAGTTTTATATCAAAATCATGGTAAAAAATCCCAATTTCTCATAGTTCTAAAAAACATAGATGTAATATAATTTTAAATAAAATTTTAGTAAACCATTTACATTTTTCAAATTATGCATCATACTATATCAAAAATAATGGTTCTGAAAAAAAATGCATTCAATAATGGACCAAATAATGAGAAACTTGATCCAGGGTTGTTTGTTTTGCAGGCATAGATTAGACTAGTAATGGAGCCCATAGAGACATCTGGGTCGAAATATTATGGCCATTTGTAGTCAAACTACCCAAATAATCCATCGACTATGATCTTGGAACAAATTATAAAATTTCAAAAAACTCATAAATTCTCCAAAGTCAAAACTTTTACGAAGAACAATATTTTGAGAAACTCAAACTTTCAAGAAGTATAATAACCTCTCGGTGGCCTATATATAGTACACATAACTCACCTGACCTCATGGAGCTGGTGGTGGTTTCCTCCATTCAACATAACTCTAGTTCATAAAAGCTATTCAGGCATATGGATCTTGAGGCGGTAACCTGCACGCAACATAACTCTAGTTAGAAAAATTATCCAAATGTGTAGAGACTAAGGCATAAAACTCCATGTAGCTTATATTTTTTCATATAACCCCTTCGATCATGAATGCCTTAATCTTTCTAAAAGGCCTCTATCTTTCCTAAAATTGGGGTCCTCTCCTCCGTTGAGTCTATAAATACCCCCCTCAAGTCACTATTTTGAGGATGAGACACCGATCTGTGACATATTACTCTAAATAAATGAAATTATAAATACTTTAATGAATTCATGTAACTCATTTCTCCATGGGTAATCTTTGTAGAATTACCTCATGAGTGTTCTTCCATATATGTGTTAGTGTTTTAGAATGTTTAAAGAAACTTATATCCCTAAAGAATGTTATTTGTGTAAGATGGCCATGCCTCATGAAACAACATTTTTTATGAAACTAAAATGTTTCATGAAATAGTTTCCTTGATATCCATTTGGATCATTCCTTTAATTGATAATAGTTTCATGAATATTGAGAATCGTTGCAAACCTCTTATATTTTTTTGTAAACTCTACCCATGTTCCCAAGAGTCCATACTATAGGGGTTTCACTAGCACACCCTCACTCGAAGTCAGTGTCCAATTGTGGTCTCAAGCCTCCATCCAGTTCCCTTTTAACCATCACTTACCACATGAAACATGGGAATTCACACTTGAAATTTTTAGCATGGTTTGGGGAAATTTTGGCTTGCACCCATAAAACCCTAACATCCACCCTTGAAATTCCATGAGTCAAGATACTCCTCTATACACAAAAAAAATACCTTGAGTCAACCTACTACTCTTAGTCCATTTCTCAAATAATGAGTTGATATTCTCCACTTGGATTACATCAGTATCTTGAATCAAAATACACCTCAAGAAACTCCTGAAATCCCATCCCCTGACTCATATCTCGGGATAAACCAGAAAGGGTCACTCCTGTGTAAGACCCATACAAAACATTTACAGACATCTTCCACTTAGTAGTCCTCACTATAGGATGTTAAACTATAGTATATACTTAATGTAAAGTATAATATTCCTTGGGTGGAAATATAAATGATGAATTATCTATCTAGCATAATATTCCTCATTCTATAATCATGATACCACCCATGTAGTCCTCACTACATAACATTACATTATAGTATACAATATATTGAATGTATTGTATTCCTCATGTGGAAAGAATGTGATTCCTTACATATCTAACACGAGATGACTCGTGATATTATCATGAGGCCAACCCCATCATTCTCACTACATGATGTTAAAATATGGTATTCCCTATGTAATGGGAATAGAATGCATCCTATAAAAAGAATGAGATTACTTTTTTAAAAGGTAAATATGCCTCATGAAATGATCAAGAGACAACTATAAATTGTCGAACATGGTTTTCCTCTTCAGTTTTAATCCCAAATCGTGTTCCTCAACCCATCAGCAGGTTGAGATGCCCTTGTGACTTGATATGAGGAAGAAGAATGGGAAGCCCAAGATTACAAGCCCCAAATATATCCCTGATTCTCTCAAATAGCCACTATGGGCCCCCCCTTTAGGTGTAAGATCTAATAGTATTCCTCTAACACGCCATCGGGTTAGTATGACCTCATTATCCAAAATGAGGAAGAAATAATGGGCATCTCAATTTGTAAGCAGGCTGTGAAACTTCCTTGAAAATGACATTAATCTATGGCCTAACCCTATTCAATGAACATGTGATTCTCTATTTAATACGGAAAATATTCGTAATGAAATAATAAAGAGATGAATAATGGGATATGAATGATATGATACACCATATTCTAGAAATCACCCACATGTAATCCCCTATTCATAAGATTGCAACTCCTAGCGGCACCCAAGAAGCTCCCAAATGCATAAGCCCCATTCAATCCATCACTACTCCAATGAAACACATATAAAATCCCACGCATAATTCTCATTCATATTATAATTGATTTCAGTAGCACCCATATGTCTACTGACTGCATGATTCCCATTCATACGATCTTTAACACCCTGACCCCAGAAGCCTAGAGTCGGTGCATTACTACGTATCATTGGCATGGTCACAAAATATCATGTCCTGAAAGGCCGATTAGTTTAGAATCCTTGGATGTATTAGATACATTAATAAGGTTTGCATTACATCATAAAATGGAAAACAACAACAAAATTTTTTCCATAGACAACACTGAGGTCCAATAGACTATCCCTACATGTCATTCATAATATACTTCTTCGCATCCTGCGAAAAATAAAACATAGAAAGGGGTGTGCTTAGATGCCCATTAAGGGTAACAATAAAGTGGAAACTTTCATAAATAAGCATAAACATTTTAGGAAAGGTATAAGACTAAAACAAAAAGCCTTTTAAACTTGAACTTCAGCATAATATGGAAAAAATAAAATCAAATAATGCCATTTAATTATTCACATGGATATTCTACTAGTAAAATAATCACATGAAATATCATTACACACATTCATAATGATGTAATGTATAATGGAAAACATCATAACCATATAGTCAATGCCTTGTTCCAAGATAACAAATATGTTTTTTTCAAGGCCTTGTTCCAAGACACTAGTTTGTCTCATGAGACTTACCGATGCATCGAGGAGCTATAGTGGGCTCCACCCGTCACTTACTAAGTCCAATGCATTTATCATATGAAAAGTTTGAAACATAACATAAAAATTTGTATTCAAAATAGCATACGAAATGTCAATAATTTTTCCACATACCATGAATGGTATAAAAATAGAAAATCCACAGTCAAACATAACTCCTTCAATACAATATGGAAGATTGTATTGTAACATATTAACCTCAATCGGGAATAATGAATTATATTGACATAGATGAAAATAATCATCAAAACTATTTGAGAGAAATAATCCCCTTTTTCTTGAAATTTTTTAAAAGTATCACTATTTATCAAGAATCCATTTAAAATAGATTTTTGAATCAAAGTGTCCCATACCACTTTGAAACTTTTAGAAGGAATTTTAATTTTAAAACATCAAATGAGAGACTTATGAATTCAAATAATCGAGGTAATAAAAAATTATAATATCATGAGAATTAAAGGATTCATGATATACTATGTCAATTTACAGTATATACACAAAATAAAAGTGAGTTGGCGCACAACAACAAAGAAGGCTCAATGGAATGTAAGTTGAGATGAAATCCCTTATAAAGGCGGTATCCTTAGGAAAAGGATAAATGAAGGACATAATTATGTGTGAAAAATATAAATACACTCAATATGATTCGATATTTAGTGTAAATCAATCAGAGGAAATTCACACATATTCTTGAAAAAACAACACCAATGACTTGGATGTTTTACTCAATAAATGGAAATTGAGTTAAGATCATGTTTATATCAATGACTTGAGAAATTATCAATGGAGTGATTATGTGTATCAAAAGTATATCCACAAAAATGGTAGTGTAAATTACTACATAAATAATAAATAGTGATTCCACACATAATCTTGGAGTAAAATAATCAATGAAGTATGCGTAAAGCCCACTGAGTGGAAGATGAAATTTAAAATTCCCTTACCGATTTGGTAACTTATGAAACATAAAAACCATGAAATAAGGATCAAACAATGAACATGTAAATACTAATAAATTAAATTATATTACACCAATAATACAATCTTTGGTAGTACATATTCCACACAAAAGGAAAAAGTGTCCAATATAGCATGAACCTCATGGGAATAAAAAGTGAGATGAAAAACCCTTACATTGTTGTAATCAATCGATTAGTATGACCAAAAGTTAATAACCAACAAATGGATCACAAAATACAATTAATATAAATAGAATAATGATAATATATATATCAAATGGTTGTATACAATACACCACATCCAATAAATAAGTGGTGAACAATAGAAATCTCACAGAATTAAAAGTGAGATAAGAAACCCCTTACCTTGTACTTTTCCTTGGTCGTGGGTACATTAATCTTTTGTATAATGCTGAAATAATTGTTATTAAATTATACAATAACCATATACATTAATATTATATCATATATGATCTTATAATATTGATATATTTTAGTATATTCGTCGTTTTGGGTGTCAACTGATTCGTTCTCCTTTATATGCTTGGTTACATAAGCCATGTTTGTTATGTATGGGATGTATCTTATTAATATTCAGAATTATATTAAGTATTTAAAAATTATTTTAATAATTAAATTTAAATTATTCTTGAAGGGATATGATGGGGAATGAATCTCATCGAATCCGTGGAGATGGTAATCCGTACGTACACATGAGCGACAATATCATTATTTTGATTTTAAAATAATATATAATTGGATGGGATATCATATATACAGAATAATTATCATGTTATATTTATTATTTATACCAATTATACATCATTATTATACCCATCCAAATAATAATGTATTGAATAACAACTACACCACAACGTGGATACGGTAAGCCATATGTATGCACGTATGGTGACATGTCATTCAAAGGATGGATAAAATAATGAATATGGTTGTACCATATTTATAAGAACATCACATTATATATAAGACACTGAAGTTACTATTTTATAATGGAAACAACAAATAAGGAGTAAGTGGAAGTAGAAAGGATCTTTAAAGAGGTGATGAAATATTTACCCCTTCTTCTGGTTCCGCCTTTTGATTTGATAAAAAGGGCTCTTTAGGATTCATTTCTGATTAAAGTAAGGCCTCTAGGATGAAAGGAGGAGAGTTGGGAGGATATTTGAGAATGGGTTCTTGTGACTAATGGCTTTGATGGTGTGAATTATAGACAAGGGTGAGTGAACTTTTATAAGAGGGGTGAGGGGCACATTAGGAAAAGAGAGAAATATTATTTTATAATAAATAAATGTTCAGGTTATAATGGCTCAAAAATAAATTATTTAAAGGATATGGTGGGTATGGGTCGAAAACCACTAATCCAATAGGTTTTATACAGGTTTGGTTCACTATATTAACCTTATCTTTTATATTTAACTCTTCGTTAAATAGTTTTACATTTACCTTGTCTCTTTGTATTTTTATATTATATGGTTAATAAACTTACTATATACATACAAGAGAACACCAAGTGGTTCATTAATGATACACCTATCATTATATAAGTGTTTTGGCCAAACCTTAGATTTTTAGGAATAGAATATCAATTAATAATATAATATATTTTTTTAAAAAACTCTTTTATGTCAATTTTGACACTATTTGGTATCTTGTTTTTTCTAAATTCATAATAGCATCATTACTTGGAAACAAATTAATCTA
Source organism: Viscum album (assembly GCA_963277665.1). Lineage (NCBI taxonomy): Eukaryota > Viridiplantae > Streptophyta > Magnoliopsida > Santalales > Viscaceae > Viscum > Viscum album. Next base: position 125,955,556 of record OY728134.1, on the reverse strand, counting down.
ACCAACCCTAACATGTCATATTAACTTAGATAATTATTGGAATTCATAAAAAGTCTCAAATTACATTTATTTGTATATTTATAATATAAATTATTTTAATATTTCATTAATTATGTAATTACTACATCATCATTGTGTAATAAATAAATTAAAATATTTAATGTGTAAAAAATATAAATAAAATATCATTACATAGGAAATATTCTTATAATTATAATGAATATTTATAGTCAAATGTATCTTATCTGTAACCCTATATGAAATTTTTTTTCGTTATTAAACTTTGAATTTAACACTTTTAACTCTTATTTGAATTAAATAATAACAAATGTCCTAACCTAATACAAGTGGACGTAAATGATCATATTTTATTCATAAGGTTGTTTTTGGTCAAATTAAACTTATCCAATAGAATTATGACATGTTTTAGGGTAATAATAATATCATTTTTACCCATAATTACCCTATTTTTTTCATGTTAAATAAAACTAAAAGTTACTGTTCACCTAAAATTATTTTCCTCTTATTTAACCAATTTTTACTTACTGATATCAACATTGTCTCGCAGATTTTTTAAATTTAACTCACAGAAGTGGTAAAAGTAAGTAATATGTAAATTTTCAAATGCTCCTAAGAGGTGGGTAAAAGTGGGTAAAAAGTTCAATAAAATTTTATACATCTAATTTTATTATAAAATGACTCCAATGAATTATATTGAACTTATATAGGTATTATATATCAATTTTGACTTAAAATAAATTTAAATAAAACAAATAATTATTTAAATAAAATGCTAGTTTAAAACTATAACGCAGTGTTTTTCACTATTCAACAAAACTTGAATGTTCTCAGAAAAATACCAAAAATTACTCTAAGAAAATTTTGATATTACTAATTCAAAAATGAATTCTATTTTACCAAATTAATAACATAGAAGTTTCATTAATTAATTTAAAATTAATTTGAATTGTCAAAACTGAAAAGTGGGTTTTTAAAAAGTAAAAACTATCAAAATATTAACATGTGTTTATGTCAAATTTTAATGTGAAATTAGTTATAATCACCTACATTTTATTAAATGATAAAAAAAATATAATATTATTACACTTCCAAACCATTAAAATACATAATTTAACTCTATAAATTATTTCAATTAAAAAAGTTGTTTTCAATGAAAATTTAGTATTGTTCAGTATTCATCAAAATATAAAAGTTATTATAAAAGTAGCAAAAATTTATCCAAAATAAATTTTTTTGTCCTTATTATAAATAAGAATTTTATTTAAATAAATTGAATATATAAAAGTGTAAAATATTGGTTTTAAAAAGGGTTTTCTATTACAAGGTGGTAAATTTTCATTTTTTTGAAAAATACTTCATTTATCTAAAAAAATGAATTTGTTCTTATATTATGTCTAAGAAATACATAATATGGATTCGAAAGTTATATGGAGTATATAAAATTCAAAATTCAGTTAATAATATTCGTAACTACTTTTGAACGGCTAGTTAGGTAACTCGTGTTGCGCTCGAACTCGGTGTTGCGTGTAGCATAAGCTATTGAATTAAATAAAATAACTTACTATGAAATATTGGGGTGTTACATTCTTCCCCCCTTTTGGAAATTGCATCCTCAAAATTTTAAAATTGGGATCGTGAACTTCTTTGAAAGTCCCACATCAGAAAAAGAGTCAATATAAGTATCTCTTTAAAATAAAGAAAGGGAAATGAAAAGGTCAATCGAGATAACCCACACTAGGATTCCATGTAAGGAAACATGGATATGGAAGATATAATAAGTGTAAAGTTCTAGTGGAGAGTAATAGAAAACATGATTAGGTGAAAGTTAACAACAATAAAACAACAAACTTGTGATGAGATAAACGTTCATTAGTTTTCAAGTAGCAAAAGTAAACAGATAACGTTTTTTGTTTTATGTTACATTTCATAAAGTTGGGGAATTTATTTATGAGATTGACTAAGAACATAAAAAGATACACTTACTTTTTAAGTAGAGTTTCATCCTTTTGTATATTTCTACACACTAACTCATCTTTTTATTCAAACGATGAGTATTCAAGATGACTTGGTCACAAATGAAGTGCCAGAACCAACTTCTAGTGAATCACATAATCCACAAAGGATAAACTATATATATTTACATTGTATTTAGAGATTAACAAAAACCAAAATGGGTAGTACAAGATCAGATGATCCCCAAAAAGGATAATCCTTTAGAGAAGAAAATACTTATCTAAATTTCTAAAATTAAACCAAAAATGCCCGAAGTTCAATAAATACCATTAAATAAACAATTGTCCTTAAAATTCATCAATATAATCCAAACTAATATTGAAACCAAAAACATAGAAGAATTTGATTACGCAGTCTTCCATGTTAAATTGTATTTCCAAATAACATCGACTACTCTTAAAGTCACATAATTAAAAGTAATTAACCTAATCACATATTCCCTATGATAGGTTAATAATTTTCATAAATAACCCAAATCGATACAAATCCACAATAAAAACATAGATAAAAATCCACCATTACTCCCCAAATGAAATCCCATAGTATTCAATTTTCCTTAGACATATAGTATTCCCAACAGAGTGAACATCTTCCAAAATAACATTTATCACTTAATCCCCAAATAATTTTCCTATACTAAGGATATCTATTTTATAAGACATAAGATCCCAAATCAACTTATTATTGATCAATAAAATCATTTAACTAAAAATAATTAGTCACACTAACCAGGTAATTCACGTAGTCCAGTGGTAGGTGATAAATCACAATCACACAATGGTTGTGGGTTTGATTCCTGCTGCTTTTTTCGACGTGACAGGTTATCACATGGTCTTTGGTTTCTCCTTTTTCAAAAAAAACTATCTTTTATAACTTTCCCAAAATGAGATAAATTCCTCAAAATAACGATAACATAATTTCACAACAAATGTTATCTCATACCTCACATTTTCATCCCAAAATTTAATAACATGTAATTTCATCAAATTTAAGGATCATATAAACCCAAATGGTTATTTATAACTATATCAACAATTAAAAACACAATTATTCCTAAAATAGAATTTTCACACAATAAACTGCAGGGTTACACATAATAGAAAAGTCTTCCAAAGTAATCCAATCAACAAAGAGAACTAATACTTTTAAATATTTAACCATTCATTTATTTCCACACAGGTTCTTCCTTGACCAAGGGGTTATCCTATAGAATAGGGAATTCACTCAGGTAATGCCCGGGTCCCCTGTATTTACAGAAAATGACTGTAAATGGATTTTTGGGACCATTTTTCTTTTCTTCCAATGTACTCTTCATTTTTCCTCCATAATTCTTTACTTTATGTCCTTCTTTCACACACATAAAGCATTTCTATGTTCCGTTAAGACACTTACCTAGGTTTCTCCTTAAACATTTCCTGCATGATAGAAATTGAGCTTTCTTTTCTTCATGGTCTCCACTTCTGGAGCTCTTATCATTCACTACTTTTCTCTTCTTTGTTGAGTCCGGGAGTTGGTTAATATATATGTTGCTGATTATATTTTTGGAAAACTGATTCGACATGAACATGATATATTTTACACCTATCAATATTCCATTATGTTTCTCATTTCCTAGTTCTTTCCCACCTTATACATCATGTTCAATGTTACTATGACTTCCTTGGAATCTAGTCATTGACTAACATAAGAAATAATTGTGTGAGTAATAAAATCATTTAGAGAATATTATAACACCTTATTTTAAATCTAAAACACCTTAGGATTAAAGAAGGTTATTTATTCTCATATTATATTAAAATCCTTCAAATCGGGTTGTAAAGAGAATGTGAATTATCCTAAACATATCCCCTGGGAGTGTCGTAACCAAGAATGCAGTAAGGTACGTTGTCGTGTACCAAGATACCCCAAGTCAAGCCTGAAACTCCTTGTCGGACTTTCCACTCCTAGGTACATATGTTCCAGAGCCGCCTCTACCTACTCGTATCCAGAAAGGGATGTATTGTTTAGAAAACTAACATAATATCTATAACACCAAAATTCTAGTAATTTCTTCTATACTAATCCTCAATGCATATCTTAGGGTAATGTGCTCTAATCAGAGTTTATCTGAATCAAGATTCCAAGGTTTGTACTAAACTTCCTCTGATACCAACTGTAACGTCCCGACCCTAGAAGCCCAAAGTAGACGCATTATTACGTATCATTGGTATGATAACAATTGATCAAGTCTCGAAAGACCAATTAGTTTAGTTGCATTGGAAGTACTAGATACGTTCATACGGTTTACATTATATCATAGAATATAAAACTACAACAACATTGTTTCCACAGCCAACACTGAGATCCCATAGACTATCCCTGTAGGTCAGTCATAGTATACTTCTTCGCATCCTAGGAAAAATAAAACTTATAAATGGGTGAGCTCAGATGCTCAGTAAGGATAATAATAAAGTAGAAACTTTCATAAATAATCAAAAACATTTAAGAAAATGTACAAGACTAAAACAAAAATATTTTAAACTTGAACTTCAACATAATATGGAAAAGATAAAATAAAATAATGACATTTACTTATTTACATGGATATTCTACTAGTCAAATAATCACATGAAATATCAATAGCCACTTTCATAATGATGGAATGCATAATTTCAGACTTCATAACCACATAGTCAAGGTCTTGTGGAAAAAGTAGAAATAAGATTTTATCAAGGCCTTGTGCCAAGACAATAGTGTGTATCATGAGACCTACTGATGCATCGAGGAGCTATAGCGGTATCCCCCCCTCACTTACTAATTCCTATTCATTCCTAATATGAAAAGTTTGAAACATAACATAAACATTCATATAGAAACTAGCATACGAAATGTCAGTACTTTATCCAAAACCATGAATGGTATAAAAATATCACATCCACTGTTAAACATAACTCATTCAATACAATATGAAAGATTGTATTGTAACAGATTAACCTCAATCCAGAATAATGAATGATTTTTACATAGATGAAAATAATCATTAAAACTATTTGAGAGAAATATACCCCCTTTTCTTGAAAACATTTAAAAGTCTCACTATTTATCAAGAATCCATTTAAAATAGATTTTTGAATCAAAGTGTCCCATACCACTTCAAAACTTTTAAAAGGAATTTTAATTTTAAAACATTAATTTACATAAAAATAAAACCATAAAACCATTTTTAAAACATGGACATTAATGAGATATATTTAGAAGAATAAAATTTTAAAACATTAAAAATGGTATTTTAGTTAGAGTTATTAAACAAATGGGAGACGTTTAAATACAAATAATTGAGGTAATAAAAACTTAATAATATCATGAGAATAAAGGGATTCATGGTATACTATGTCAATGTACAGTATATACACCAAACAAAACTGAATTGGCACACAAAAACAAATAAGACTCAATGGAATGTAAGTTCAGATGAGATCCCTTATAAAGAGAGTTACTTAGGTAAAGGATAAATTAATGACATAATTATGTTTGAAAAATATAAATACACTCAATATGATCAAATGTTTAGTGTAAATAAATCAGATGACATTCACATATATTCTTGTAAAAACAACACCATTGACTTGGATGTTTAACTCAATGAATGGAAATTGAGTTAAGATAAAGTTTATATCAATGACTTGAGAAATAATCAATGGATTTATTATGTGTATAAAAATTATATCCACACAAAGGGGAGTGTAAATTAATTCATAAATAATAAATTGTGATTTCACACATAATCTTGGAGTAAAATAATCAATGAAGTATGCGTAAAGCCCACTGAGTGGAAATTGAAATTTGAAATTCCCTTACCGATTTGGTAACTTATGAAACATACAACCCATGAAAAAAGGATCATACAATTAAGATGTAAATAATGATAAATTAAATTATATTACACCAATAACACAATCATGGACAGTACATATGCCACACAAAAGGAAATAGTGGCCAATATTGCATGAATCTCATGTGAATGAAAAGTGAGATGAAAAACCCATACTTCGTTGTAATCAATCGAGTCGTAGGACCAAAAGTTAATAACCACAAAATGGATCATATAATACCATGAATATAAAGAGAATCATGATAATATATATATCAAATGTAAATACACAATACACCCCATCCAATAAATAAGTGGCGAACAGTGGAAATCTCACAGAATTAAAAGTGAGATAAGAAACCCCTTACCTTGTACTTTTCCTTGGTTGAGGGTATGTTAATCTTTTGTATAATTGTGAAATAATTGTTATTAAAGTATAAATTAACCATATACATTGATTTCATATCATATATGATCTTCTAATATTGATATTTTAGTATTATCGTCGTTTTGGGTGTTAACTGATTTGTTCTCCTTTATATGCTTGGTAAGGTAAGCCATGTTTGTTATGGATGGGATGTATCTTATTAATATTTAGAATTATATTAAGTATTTAAACATTATTTTTAATCATCAAATGAAAATTATTCTTCAATGGATATGATGGATAATGAATCTCATCGCGTTCTTTGAGACAGTAATCCGTTCGTACCCACAAGCGGCAATATCATTATTTTGATTTTAAAATCATATATAATTGGATGGTATATCATATATACAGAATAATTATAATTTTATATTTATTATTTACACCAATTATGAATCATTATTATACCAATACAAATAATAATGTATTAAATAACAACTACACCACGATGTGGAGACGGTAAGCCATACGTATGCATGTATGGTGACATGTCATTTAGAGGATGGATAGAATAATGAATATGGTCGTAACATATTTATAATAACATCAAAATATATATAATATACTGTGGTTATTATTTTATAATGGAAACAATAAATAAAGAGGAAGTGGAAGAAGAAAATAACGTGAAATATGTGATGAAATATTTACCTCTTCTTCAGGTTCTTCTTTTTGATTTTATCAAAAGGGCTCCATAAGTAGGACTTATGTCTAACGTAATGCCTCAATGATGAAGGTAAGAGATTTTGGAGGATATTTGGTCTAGTAATGTCAGAGCCTGATGGCTTTGTAGGTGTGAATTAGAGAGAAGGTGGAGTACCCTTTTATAAGAGGGTTGAGGGGAACCTTAGAAAAAGCTAGAAATATTATTTTAAAATTAACTCATTTTCGGTTTCTAATGGATAAAAAAATAATTATTTAAAGGATAAGGTGGATATGGGTCAAAAAACACTCAACCAATAGGTTTTAGACGGGTTTGGGTCACTATATTAACCTTATCATTTAGATTTAACTCTTAGTTAAATAGTTTGACTTTTACCATGTCTCTTTGTATTTTTTTATTATATGGTTAATAAACATAATATATACTTCCAAGAGAACCCCATGTGGTTCATTAATGATACAACTATCATTATATTAGTCTTTTGGCCGAACCATATATTTTTAGGAATAGAATATCAATTAATAATATAATATTTGTTTTAAAAACTCTTTTATGTCAATTTTGACACTATTTGGTATTTTGTTTTTGTTAAATTCATAACAAAATTATTACTTCTAATAATATTTATATAACCAAATATAACATGTCATATTCACCTATAAAAATATTTTAATTCATAAAAAGTCTCAAATTATATGTATTTGGATATTTATAATATCAATTATTTTAATATTTCATTAATTAGATAATTACTGTATCATCATTGTGTCATAAATAATTTAAATTATTTAATGTCTAAAAAATATAAATAAAATACAATTAAGTAATAAATCCTTTTATATGTCAAATGAATATTTATATATGAATTTATCTTATGTGTAACCCTATATTAAAAATGGTTTTGTTATTAAAATTTGAATTTAACACCTTTAACTCTTAGTTGAATTAAATAATAATAAAAGTCCTAATCAAATCCAAGTGAACCTAAAGGATAATATTTTATTCCTAAGGTTATTTTTGGTCGAATTACACTTATCCAATAGAATTAGGACATGTTTTATGGTAATAATAATATCATTTTTATCCTTAATTACCCTATTTACTTTTAACTGTGGTAAATAAAAGTAAAAAGGTACTATTCAACAAAAATTATTTTTATCTTATTAAACCTTGTTTTACTTACTGATATCATCCATGTTTCTCGTATTTTTGAAATTCAACTCACAGAAGTGGTAAAATTAGGTTTTATGTAAATTTGCAAATGCTCCTATTTGGTGGGTAAAAGACGATAAAAAGTTCAATAAAATTTTATACATTTAATTTTATTATAAAATGACTCCAATGAATTATATTGAACTTATATAGGTATTATATATCTATTTTTGACTTAAAATAAATATAAATAAAATAAATAAATATTTAAATAAAAAGTTGGTTTTAAACTATAATGCAGTGCTTTTCACTATTCATCAAAAACTGAATATTTTCAGAAAATACCAAAACATTACCCTAAGCTAATTTTGATATTCATAATTCAAAAATTAATTCAATTTTACCAAATTCAAAACCTAGAAGTTGAATTAATTAATTTAAAATTAATTTCCATTTTCAAAACCGAAAAGTGGGTTTTTGACTAACTGAAAATTGATTTTTCTTTATTTCAAAGTGATAACCAAAGTTACAGGCCCAAAAGATGCTACATCACCAAGTGGGAATCCAAAGTTGAAAAATAAAACACACAATCATTTTCCAAATTAGAATTTCAAAAACAACACATAACCCAATGCCTCGATTCAGGAGTCTCTCATTTCATCCTAATTCGCTTCATTTGCCATCAGCAATCAACATCATCGGTAATCCACCATCTTTGTCACCAATCATCACCAGTCACCGGCAAGGAAGCCACTGGGATCTATCAGTGTTGACATTAAGCACCAACATCGTTATTGAAAACATGCAGCTTGTAGCACCACCATTGTGAACAAAAGGACACCATCGGAGCATCCATTGTCTTCTAGGTCGCACCTCCGGATACCCCAACCGCAGCTCAAACCACACCATCCCAAAACCTCAACAGGATTGAATGCACTAGACCAACCTAGCTTGGCGAGAAGGAACCAGAGGCCAGAGCAGAGTATGGAGACCGAAGTCTTTATCAAGGTGGGATGTCCTTAGACTGGACTACAAAACACACTCTTTAGAACCACTATCAACATCACACCGAGCATATCTATCCAACCAAAAAAGCCAACAGTTACAGAACACCATCAGCAAATCGCAGCCAATACAAACGGAACCAGAAATAACAGAAAACCAATGCGAATGCGTAAAAACGCCATCACCAAATGAAGACGTTGACATTGAGGAAGAAAAACATCACCATATGAAAAACCACCCAAAAACGAAGCAATCAAAGAAAGTAAACTTGACCCAAAACATTCCCAATTCATCCTCAGCGACATCATGTTGGACCAAGGTGGGGTCAAGCATGGTGAGGGGAGCGAAAAGTTTAGCTGGAGTATAAAAATTACCCTGATTTCTGATGGGGCTAACGGGAGAGTAAAATGAGGGAAACTATACATAAATCCCATGCCAAAATGAGAAGACCAACACTGAGTTGGATGAAGGAAATGTTACCGAAAGAGGTGGGGGACCCTAGATCCCGAAGCTGGAGGGGAAAGGTCGGGCGCTGCTGGGGAGGGAGTGAAACCCGAAGAGAGCATAATGGCCGGGAGGGGCCGGAGAGAAGCCGGAGAGAAGTTGAAGAGAGGTGACACCGGAGAGAACTAGGAGGATAATGGACGGGTTCCACCGGGGAGGGAGCGAAACCCTAATAGGAAGTGGAGAACTCGGAGGATAAAAGATTGACATGTGTTTATGTCAAATTTTAATTTGAAATTACTTATAATCACCTACATTTTATTAAATAAAAAAAATATAATATAATTATACATCTAAAACATTCAAATACATAATCTAACACTATAAATTATTTCGATTAAAAAAGTTATTTTCAATTAAAATTTAGTATTTTTCATTATTCATCAAAATATAAAACTTATTAGAAAAGTACCAAATATTTATCCAAAATATATTTTTATGTCCCGATTCTAAAAAATAATTTAATTTCATTAAATTGAATATATAAAAGCTTCAAATGTTGGTTTTATAAAGGGTTTTCCAATAAAATGTGGTAAAATTTCATTTTTTGAAAAATACTTCTTTTATCTGAAAATAAAATGAATTTGTTCTTATTTAATGTCTAAGAAACACATAATATGGATTCTAAGATTATATGGAGTATATAAAATTCAAAATTCAGTTAATATTATTCATAACTGCTTCTGAACGGCTAGTTTGGTAAGTCGTGGTGCGCTCGAACTCGGTGTTGCATGTAGCTCAAGCTATTGAATTAAAGAAAATAACTTACTATGAAATATTTGGGTGTTACACCATCACTACTCCTGACATCACCCATAAATCCTAGTTATATAAGCCCCACTCATACCCAATATCCTAGTCATACGATGTCAAACTATATGAGAACATCCTCATAACATGATGTTAATTTCAAGCCTTACCTTATATGATAAACACCAGTAACTATGTGCATGACTAACATGGGTTTCCCCACACCTATTTTCATATTTGATGAGAACAAGATTCCCCATGTTCATCCATAATTGGATGACACCTCATTCCCTACAATGGGAAGATCCTACTCCTTTGGGAAGACCATATCAATTAGCCCCAACTATTCCTTACTATCGCTACTTCCATGACATGATCAACCTCACCGCGTGATGTTAAACTATATAGAATGGTCATATTACACAACCTTGAACTACGACATCTAACGACACTAGTTTTGATCCTTTTCAATAACAGGGTAAATAGGACACCTCTATGAGGTTCAATACTACTATAAAAACACATGTAGTATACCTCCTTGAGGTTCAATACCGATACTCCAACAATCCACCAAATCTCATGTGTGAAATATTCCCACTTATCCCCACAATATGTTAAACATATGAATCAACTATCCCCACAGGAATTTAATAATGTGACCCATCTATCCCCAAAATATGTCATTCCTTTGGCTGACATGTCCCCATAAGACATTAAATCTATGACCCATCTATTCACACAAGATGTTAAACATGTGACCCTCCTATCCTTGTAAGACTTTAAACCTGTGCACATATTATCCCAACAAGAAGTTAAACTTATGAAAGAATAAAAAATATACACCTTATATAATAAACATGAGATTCTTGAGGTAAAAAATATCAAAATACTTGCAACCCTAGTGTCAACTATCTCATGGCTGACACATGATTCCTTAGGTTTCATCCATAAGACACCTCACATGTGATGACTCTGACTTCAAAAGGAGAATATTTTACTAGTTCCCAACAAAACCAACATCTAAATATTCCTAGACATTTCTAATGTTACTATCTACTCTAAAAAAATGTTGTTACCTTATTGATATATAATAATCATCAATAATCTATGTCCACCTCAAGATGGTGTTGGGAATGAAATTCATGAACCAGACTCAAATTTATAAGGGATACCTAGACTATGAGAAAAACTCCATGGAGTAATTCATGGAAGGAGGAACTCACATTCCATCATCCCATTTTGATTGAGGATCCAACTTCACTGATTATGGTTATGGAATCCTCCCTCTCTGGAAAGTAGGAATGTGAGGTAAGAATAGTTGGATGTGTAACCCTAACTTGAAATAATCATAAGAGATTCCAAAATAGTAAAAAATCCAAAGAAAAATGTAAATAATCCCAATGATAACAAGTATCAAGATAGATAGATCACTCATTCCTCAATTAAAAATAATGACTAGTGCGAACTCAAGTCCCTAGAGCCAATTCATCCATGAAACAGGGTAGGAGGAACACCCTAGAAAGGGAACCTCAACCCCTAAAATGTAAAGATCAAGTTCTTTGATCCCGTGTATATATGATATAGGAATGGAGGAGAGCCATATAATGTAAACCCCATTAAAATCTCAATGGACAAGGCCTCATACTAAACCCTACTCTTTGGTATTCAAATCTTTTAGCTGTAGCGTAAGTCAAATCAATTTAAATGAGATTATCACATTTTACAAACCATTTTTAAAGAATATTTTTCATCAAAAACATTTTTGAACACCTGTTTCAAAATAAATTTCACAATTATTTGAAAACACCATTAATTTATCAAAATAATTAGAAAATCACATTTTCTATAAAACCATTTTTACACAAACGTATATAAATAAATTCAAGGATCATTTCAATTTATTTATAAAATCATGGATAAAACCAAGATCATTCATAGGTCCTAGATCATATGATAGAGACAAAACTACCTACCTTAAGTTCCTGTCATACACCACCCACAGTGGGATTAACACCTAAGAAGTAATGATAAATCAAAATTAAGTGATAGGAGGCCCCCAAAGTTTATTCCCATGACATAGAATCATGTTTCTATAAAAATGGTCTCCATAGAAGTTTGATCAAAAAATACATCAAGAATCCATATCGTATCACAACTGATTAGAGAAATAGCTTACAAAAGATAATAGCATGAGGGATCTAGAATATATTTGATAATGATAATACCATGATCAAGAGATCCTAGAAACACAACCTAGAACCAATTAAAATTCTTACAATAATATAAGAGAGAATAAAAAATGGTAGATAATTAACCAAACTTACCAATTCAATAACAAATCATTTAACCGGGATCAAAATTCCAAGAGGATGAGTTAAAAGGATCCAAAAATGGCAAGGGATATCCTCTCTAGGATAACTAGTAATATTAGGTTCAAGAATTAGATATTTAGGGTTTAATGGGTGTTTAATTACAATTTGACACTTGTTTACCCAACCTATCCTGATTTCATTGGCTACTAGGTGGATACCACTAGCTAGTCGGTGGCACTACAACCTTGAAATGGATTTTGGTTGGATTATCAACTAGCCAGTGGAATCACACCAGTTGACTAATGGAAGAATAAACAATTCATGGTTCTGTTTAAATCCATCATCTAACTGATAGCTCCCTATAGAGACTTTTTTGACCAATCCCTTTATAAAAATCAATGGATTGCCTCTGACCCCACTCAAACATGAAAATGCACCTCTTAAACCTAAGAAGATATTTACCAAAACCTATGATGTTATAATTATCCCCACCATATGACTTTATGGCCCTATAAATTCATGTGCAAAAAGGATTCTCTAGAAATAACTAAGGAAAATAATCCCTTACCATAGATTCACTCTCCCAAATCTCATTAGAATCTAATATTTATCACTATAACACTTTGTACAATGAAATGGACTTCCCAAGTAGAAATTTTATATGATAATTAGTGATATCCACTAGTTTTCCCACCAAAGAAATGACTAGATCCAACTTAATCTCCACCAAAATTTTAACATGGGAAGAATCAGGGTGGTACTTCTTGAACAAATATATGTGGAAATAATAATGAATACCTATAAACTAATCTAAAAATATAAAATTATAAGAAAAATTTCCAACACACTATGTTATATCAAATAGTGTAAAAAATCTTGGAGCTAGTTTTCCATGTTTTGCATGTCTATGGGGACCCAAATGAGTAAAACCTTTCAAGAGGACCATGTCACTAAAGGATAACTCCATCTTTGATACTGAAAATCTGTATAATACTTCTTCCTACTCTAATATATAACCAAGAAGAAAAATATATCCTAGATCCTCACTAATATTTCCTAAATGAGACTTGTCCCCAAAATAGCGACCTCACCCGCCTCTAAACAATAAATAGGATACCTACATGGGTGACCAAAAAAGACTCGAAGGGGGAAATTTTGATCAAAGACTGGTAATTATTATTTTAATTAAACATGGTTAGTCCTAGATGGTTGTCACAAGATACAAAAAAAATCCAAGATATTGGCATTTTTAATATCTTCTATAATTCATATACTTTGATCAATCTAAACATATATATGGGGATAGTAAGATATACTCAATTTGACCTGGGTCCCCAGTTCATCTTGGAGACTCTTATAGAATATAGAAGTAAAGCATGGATCCTTGTCAAAGATAATGTCTTACGGGACTCCATGAAGCCTCCAAATATCTTGTATGTATATCTTACCAATATCTTTAGCCTTGGTGGTGTCACTAATCAGAATGAAATGAGGGTATTTCTTTAAGCAATTGATCACCACCCAGATAGAATTCTACCCTAGGGGATTCTATAGAAATACAACAATGAAGTTATTAGATATATTATCCCATTTGCAATGTAGAATAAAAAGAGTCTTCAGAAGAATATAAGGATTCAGGTTTCCTACCATTATATGTAGGTAAGTGCAATAATAGGACACATAATTTGTGATGTTGTTCTTTATACTTGGAAAATAAAAACATCATCTCATTTCATAATAAATATTCCTAATTCTAGAATTAATGACCCATGAATAACTATAAAATTCATACAACACCGATTTATTTATTCATGATGATGGCACACCAATTCCCAAATAAAATAATTCCATCAGAAGTGAGAGACCAACTAGAAATTGTATCCCCTCCATATAAGGTTTTAAATTTTTTGTAAACTCATCATATTTCTTTTAGAACTATATAATTGACTCATGAAAAGATGATGGAAACTGAAACCTATTCATAACCATGCATGAATCCATCCCCTGTACATCTAGATATAACAAAGAGAAAACCCACTAAAGTTACACTCCTATTTTGATTCCAAAATAGCCTAGCAAAAAAAATTCTTACTGAGAGTTCCCACAACAACATTCCCCTTCCCAAAAGTGTTGAAATGTTGATGGTCTAAATTCTGATGGTATTCCACCAACTACCTCTACCCGAGGTTCAATTCCTTCAAATAAAATATGTAACTCAGACTCTTATTATCAGAAAATACTGTGAACATGTATTAAAAAATTTAGTATCGCCAATACTTATGTGCATTTATAACTATAGTGATCTTAAAAACCTGAGTGAGAAAATTATTATCAAGTATCTAAAGTTGACTATTTCCTTATTCCACAGAATGATCATCTTATATAAGCACACAATGGATTACATGACTAAAAGAAAAATAATTCACCACTTAGCCCTTACTAATCTCCAACAAAATCAAAATAGGATATTATATCAGACGTTTTTTAAACTCATCAAATGAAATCTGACACATAGAATCCCATAAGAAATTCATGTCTTTCTTTATAAGAGCAGTCAAATGTGACTCTATATTTAATAAATTTTTTAGGAAATAAAAATGATATCTTGTTATACAAATAAAGATCCATATCCTAAATACATTTCATGGATCTTCACCTGATAATATATATTTAATATTTTTAGGATCGATCTAGAGACCATCTTCTAAAAACACATTCCCCAAGAACATCACATATTGGATCTAGAAATTTAATTTCAATAGATTCCTATTAATGTGAGGAATCCTTAGAATTTCTAAAATAAAATTCATATAGTTTACATTCTCATGATTGAATCATGAAAAAACTCGGATATCATGCAAAAATACCATAACAAAGGTGTTGACATACTAGTGGAATATTTGGTTCATCATGGATATAAACACATCAAGAGTGTTAGTTAGGCCAAGACACTTCCTAATGTATTCATAATAGTCATACCTTCTCTTGAAATCAATATTCAGGATATCTGACACCCAAATCATGAGCAGGGGATACCCTAACTAAAGATCAATATTTTAAAACTACTTCACCCATTTTAACTGATTAAATTGGTCATACAAATGGGGAAAAGGGTACTTATTATTAATAGTATCCTAATTCAGTTTTCTATAGTCTATTCAAAGATGATATGAACCATCATCCATTTTAGAAAAGATCATGGAGGAATCCCATGATGAAACACTAGGATGAATAAATACCTTCCCTAGAAGATCATCTATATGGATCTTGAGTTCCTTTATCTCATTGGGTTCCGTACGATAAGAGGGTATCAATATTAGTTGAGTACCCTCCCACCAGATTGAGGGAGAACTCTACCTCCCTTTCTAGAATAATTTTGGATAATTTGTCTAGGATGACCTCAGGGAAGAAACAAATATGAAAAGGTAGATCATAAATTTAGGAAACATTTTTAGTCTCAAAAAATGATATACAATACACTTCTGAGCTTCGGGTGATAAGGTCCTGTATGATTGGACCGCAAATACCACTCTCCTTGGAACACCCATGGGTCCGCATTGGTAAAAAAATTAATGTGTAATGACAATGATAATAATTAATATCATTTTAGTGAGTGATTAGAAAATCCCACCAAATAATGGTGTTGAAAAGATTCAAATCTAGAACCATGAAATCTCAAACCAACTTTGAATCAACTATCTAAAGAGAACAATATGGACAGCGAAACCTCTACACTTTTCTATTTCTATTAGGCATCGTTAGATCCATAAAAATTTACTTGATATCCATTTAAAGTTTCATCACATTAAAAAATTGGAAGATATGAGAAACTTTGACATTCCATTCTCAAATATAGTAGTTTCTATATAAGATGCAACAAAGATAGTACCTATAATTTTAGATGGGATAACATTAACCTCTATTAGAAACTCATCTACTATATGAAGTAAATTCACTACTGAGCCCTATGGCTATGGCCCTGTAGACATTGAAGCTTCTTATTATTCCATTATGGCCTATGGATTTGAATATCCTTAACCATAATAGGGTGTGTACAGGGCCTAGAATAATCTCGACATATGGCCTCAGCTTCTAAAAGCACTTCAATTATTCATGGGGTTGGAAAAAGAATATTGGGTGCTCCCTACCGATCTATACTAATATAAATTCATGGTCATACTACTAGATAATACTGATGGTGTAATGGAATCTTTCTACAAATAACCACCTCAACCACCCATATTATTATCATGATATTTCCTTTTATATCATTTTGTTCCACTATAACTTCCACTCTGTGTAACAGAAGAGATAGAGAATCCAATATTTCCCACCATATCCATTTCCAACATCGTATCCCTATCAATGGTCATAGTATAGGTGGTGTGATTCTGTGTGAATAACATTGATTGGATTTTGGGTCACTAACCATGAATGTGTTTTTTATCCCTCAGCTGATCATTTATAACCACCATTAGAGAAAAATGAAACAACTTTGAAAAACTGTTGGTGTGATCTGACACTAAATTATCCCCCCACTAAAGAGAGAGTAACTCCAAGGAATCCACAAAAATCAGATATTCTAGTAGGAACTACTGAAACAAAAGGGTCTTGATTCCCTTAAACTCTAATACCACATGTTAGTTTTCCTAACCCATGGAATCTCACTACCACTTTCTATTACCATTAAGATTGAACACTATACATTTCACATTAACAAACATAGGTGTCTCTACCAAGTTGAATACCTAATTGATATTTTCCAAACAGTCATCCACCTCTTTTGGTTCATTCTTACCCATAAATGAAGTGGGTTATCACATATAAACACTTGTGCTTGATCCATATCTCATACAACTCTTGGTTTCACCTTAATAGTTTTGTTCTGAGCATGTGGTAAATTTTAGTCCATAGCATGAACTACACATATGATAGACTGTAATATATTTTGATATAGAGGAGGATTCCCTTTAGTATCCTCTCCCACTACACCCTACTATGATACCCATGTATGATCCTCTTTATGACTTTTACTAAGCCTCTTTAATTTTTATTAAATCATTTAAAACATGGTAAACAAGCCTTATATCCCAGTTAAATCATTTTTCATTGGTGTTCATGGGATTGAAGAAACCGATTTAGCCAGAGGAGATAGTTGGATTGCAGTTTTGTAGATACTATAGATCTATTCGATAAATGGTTGGGTCCACAAACCAGCCAATGGGTCAGAGTATATTTGGACACCTATAAGAGACCCAATATCCAGCTGGTGGGGTTCCTAACAATTTAGGTGTACTAGAAGACACCATTGTCTAGCCATTGGTGTTGGGGTAGGCCAATATTTGAAGGGGAAAATTATAATCCCTCCAACCTCATTTAAACACCTAAATAACCCTTGTTCAACTATAATTATGGATTTGAAAATTTTGAAGGTTCTCCAAGGATCACAAGTCTTCTCTAACACATTTTTATTATTCATTGATCCTTGGTTTGATCCAAAAAATTTGAAATGGTGACTTCATCTTGGAATTGTTGAATTCTTCTTATCTTCCTATTTGATCCTCTTCTTTCACCTTTGAATTTGAGTGTTAATAGATTTAATTAGGAAATCACTATGTTGTAAATGGATCTAGATTCTCATTCATTGAACTCATCTACTTTATTATTGAGGTGAGTGGTATAAAACAACTCCCTAATGACAATTTCTTTTCTTATGTGAAACAAAGTATTTCATGATGGAACAACATATGGAAAACCTATTATAATTATTAATCACTTAAAATTGATAAATACATATGAATAAACCTCCCTCAATTCCCATTGAGTTCATTTGAATTGAAACATATACTTGTGACCACCTGAGAGGTGTGTCCACCCTTAACTCTTCTTTGGAACCACAAAATGTGAACCTAAATCCATTAATATAATTGGACCTTGTTTAAAAATGCATTTTATTTTGAATTGAATTAAAATGTGAATTATTTCAATTTTATTGATAAAGAATAACTTTTCTTGTGGTTAAATTCCATGTATTTTTCTTTAACATGATAACATGATATAATATGGATATAATGGATTGATAATGATAAATAAGATTAATTGATATGTGGAATAGAATTGTTACAATTGTTGTGGTATTTTGTAAATTGGAATATTTGAATTAAATAGTTGATAATTGGTAATTTGGATAAATTTAACAATATGGTATATGATCACATGTTTGGAATATTTGATAAATTAGAATGATTTTTCTCTTGATTTCATTTGATGTTGGATACTTAAATCAACACTATCATGAGAATACACATAGATTCTAACGTACTTCCTTTAAATAAGAAGTCCTTATATAAGAATGCACACTAGGTCATGTGATCATTTTTTCCTTGGAATGGTATTTCTCCACGAGAACCCATAAGCGGCTCTATCATGGGAATTCACATAGATACCAATATGGAACAATTACATTTACTCTGGCATAGTCTTCTGATCAGGGAACACATAAGTGGACCTAATAAAGGAATTCATATAGATCCCAGTATTCCTCAATTACATGATTCCTAATAGAGATATTCTTTAATTCTTGACATGATTTGGGTGATTCTTTCTAAGAAGGTGAATCCACCAATGGGAATTCACATTGGTTACTTAATATATGGTATATTTGATTCATCCTATACAAGGGAATCTTTCAATAGAGAGAGATATCCAAAATCATGTGGAAGAATGATTGGTAGACCATAGGTGTTAACCAAGAGCTCGAGGGTTGGTGGGTTTATTTGATATTATATATTAATTTATAAATTAATTCCCTTATTTATAATATTATAGCATAAATTATTAATTACAACTAGATTATTTAGAAATCGTGGTTATTGACATACTATGTTTCACTCACAACCTATTTGGGAATTGTTTGGTACCCAAGAAAACTTCATTGATATAGGTATAAATAAGGGAAAGGGGTCATTTTATTTATTGGTTTTTTATGGATAGTATTAGAGCATAGAGATGAGACTAGGAAAGGGGTTTGGGACCGAGGTTTTTAGAGTCTTAAATATAGAATCTATTGTTATTCATTTACTTGTATGACTTTTATCATGACATTTAGTTGGTCACATAGTATGGAATGACATGCTTTATTTTTTTAGGTTTTATTTATCTTATTTTTATTGTGATTTTTTCTCTATTCCAAATCATATAGTCTCCCCACTATATTCCCTAGAACCTAACAACTAGTTGGTAGCTTCTAGAATATGGTAATTTACACTTGAGGTCATGTAACTACATATCTCGTTCACGTGAGGGAGTATCGGGTCTTGGAAATTACAAGTGACAATGGTATTTATGTAACTAAAGGTGTCAAGATAAAACCATGGTACATTTTCATAAAACAAGCAAAAAAGGATATCATAAGAAAATAACTACTACTCCATGTGTTACATGGGGAACATACCACTATATTAATACCAACTACCAAATTCTAGAAAACCAAAAACATCATTATCACACAATGGTGCCTTTAGGTTTCTTGTATTTGATAAAATAATGTTTACACACCCTTAAGGGAGTGTGCAGGGTGTGAGCTAACAATATTAGTAGGATCCCAACCAGGTGTTCCATAACAAGTCTCTATCAACAAATCATAATATACACAATTTAAATGAAAATATGGAATGATAAAATGTTACATGGTTTTATATCAAAAGAATGGTAAAAAAGACCACTTTTACATAGATCTAAACCAAATCCATGTAATATAATCACTACAAAATAATTGACTTATACCAACAGAAATTTTGTGACAGATTATATATGTGTTGGTAAAAATGAGTAATTCCAGCAAATATTAATTCTTGTTGGTATAAATCGTTTGATACCAAAAAATCTTTTAAGAGCAGTTAAATCTGTTGTTTTATTATATCAATACCAACAGTTGTTTTACCAACAAACAAATCTATTATTATTAACAAAAAATCATTTAACATTAGAAAAATATGTTGCAATAAATTATCAAATAATAAAAAATCATGTACTAATTATTGAATATATATATATTATTTATTTACTGCTAATCGTATTTTCTCGATAAAAACACATTTTATACATTGAATTACAATATTAATATTTTAATAATGTTTCACTATATATATATAATATAAAATTATTAATAAATGATTGAAAAAAATCATCTTTAAATTTAAAAATTCAAAAAAATGGATGGTTATCAATCACATGTATTTCTTCAGTGTAAATATTTTTCTATTATATGTAATTATTTATTAAACATATCACTTTTTTTAAATGAAAAAATCCCAACCGATTCTAATTACTGCCCAAAATCCCTAAAACCCTAAAACTATCAACTGGGGAGTGGGGACATGAATCTACGTGGTTCCATAGAAATTCCATGAACCATAGCATCTAGAATGCCTAGGCCATATTTCAAGGGGTGTGTTTACAATCTGTTCTAGACATTGTCGTTGAAGATGCGAACGATCTGTGGATTAGGGCTGGCTGTTGGAGATGAAACAAGTATAATAATCAGAAATCTCTAAGTCCCTCAGTGATAGATCACCAGAAAAACCACCAACGGAGCCAAGACGATCCTTATAATCCCAATTCAATTCTTCCCCACCCCAATGGTAGATCCTGCCTATGAGGCTAGGAAATCTTGAGTTGGTAGACTGATTTTTTTAACTCGAGCTAGAATTCTGGGCAAGACGATGCACGAAGAAGGAAGAAGAGTACAGACCATAGATTTTATCAGTCTTGGTGCTGCTCAGATCTAGATAAACAGGGAGAAGACGTGATTTTTCGATCTCTTGTTCATGGAAAGGGGCTGTGGTTTTCAGAATGTATACCCTATACTAAGTCGTACCACTATAATCTTCCTACTCACAGAAGATTCTAGAAATGTATCTCATTCATCGTCGATGGGCCTCATGATTCGGAGGCCTAATACACTTCAATACCATTTTGGGGGAGATGATCTCAGGGACCAGAAACTGAAGGGATTCACGAAGCTCGAAGTCTTGCTACTGAACCCTATGGATAGCCTGCTGAAGCACTGGAATGAGCTACTGGTATGGATATTATAGGAATAAGATGACTAGATATACAAAAAAATGACCAGGTTATAGATTGCTGGTAATAGATTTGGATTTTACATTCAATAAGATTGCATCAAATATTTGGGGTGCTTTCACTGATGCTCAAAGGAATCCAAAATGTGCTACGTTAGTAATAATTTCATATTTTATTGGTTGTTATTGTTTAATTTTCAAGTCTAGTTTTGGTGAAAGAGTTTGGGTTGATTTTATCTCAGCTTGAAGTCTGGAGGCCCGAAGATGATGGTGTTTTGGAAGGCTAGTTGTGTTGTTAATGCCAAATTTATAAGACATTTAATCAGGTTGTTTGTTTAAGAGGTGGATCAGACTTTGTTTTCTGAACCAAACTAATTGAAATACAATGAACTGAATTTGAATAGACAACCTAACTAGGAGGTCGCTTAGCTAGATTTAATTAGAAGCTTGCGTAGGTGGATAATATGTTTGTGGGGTGATGATAAAGTGTCAGCAGTGGAAGTTGAAAGTCAACAGCAACCAATAATAGGTGTTCTCAAGAAGCAAGTCAAGGTAAATTCTATTCAAATGTTACTTCTTTATTAAATAAATAGGCTGAGGACCCCTCATGAAGACCATTCCCATACCTAGGACCTATTGAATGACTGTTTTCTTTTTTTCTCTCCCTTTGTTCTAACTACTTCATTCTATAAAAGAGACTCTCTATTGATGTACTTTTAATGGGTGTGATGTTATTATTCTTAACACACATATTCGGTTTCTACTTCCCTCACATGATGAGATATTCATGTTTTCTAATTTCTATATGGATAAACCTAGTAAAAACTATAGAAACACTTATTGAACTATGCACATTTTAGTTTCATGCTAATAAATCAATCCTAGGATGTTTTCTCTAAATAATCAAGAATTTTGTTGTTCGGAATTATTTCAGTTTCTCAATATGTTAATATCTTCTTTCCCTTTCATATTTTGAATTTATATACAATGGAATGAGTAAAAAAATGAGTGTGGATTTAAAAAACATTTAATCATGATTAAAATTTCTGGTTCGTGATAATAAGGCTTGAGAATAGTGAGTTTAGATTGAATTTTTTGTTTAGCGATTTCTATATGAATAAGATAGCTCTCCTTGGAAATGAATTCACTCATTGAAATTACAGTGAAGGAGTCCTTCCATTTAGTGGTGTGAGACATAGTATATGATTTTTTAATGTTTATTTGAGGGAATAACAAGGATTAATCCTTTCTAAAGCAAGTTCAAGTCATTTTAATTCACGGTGGTCATTCTAACACCATTTTGTTTCTTTTTTTATTCACAATGTCATTTAATTCATCCATATACATGTCATATATGGATTTTTATATTACATCCCCTTGATGTTTTTACATTAGTGATATCTTTTGAATAATTTATCCCCACCCTTGGGGGGCAGGATGGGGGGACCTGGGCCTATGAGTTTACTGTGACTTTTCGGAGATGACAGATGTAATCGACCTATTATTATTTAGAATACTATAGTTTAATAATAATAGTGACAATATAAAAATACTGTGTATGAGTAGATTATGTCTCATTAATAGTTTAGAAACTTTGAAAGAGATCCATGTTTAATTGTATTTATTTTAGTTTTTATATGGTGAAGGAATCAAAGAACAATACCTTCAATAGAAGACCCTAGATTCTACCCATGAAAAGTATAATATTTTTGGGTTCCACCTAAAATAACATTGATGGTAGCAGTTCACTGGTTTGTTTTTAATTTTATTACTCTATCCATGAAAGTAATTCACTTCCCAATTATGGTTATAAACCAAATAATGCAGATAGATCTATAAATAAATTGTTGTTTTGTCAAATTAAGATGAAAAAAGTGGTTGGTACTTATTTGGTGTTGAAAAAACTAGTTGGTTTATTGTTAATATATTTTAAATTGTTCATCATTTGTAACCAGTTTTAAACTAGTTTGGTGTGATCTTGTTTCAAGTAACTACCTTCTTGGTAGGCCTTTATGTTGACTTATGTGATCTTATGGCAAGAAGTTTCTTACCATAATCAGGTTATGATTTTTATATATGCCTGGAGTGTGCAGACCCATTTTTTCTGTTCGAAAATTGATATGATGATCATGTTGATTGGGATATTTTAATAAATAATACCTGATCTTGGTATGGGTTGTGATAGCTTCATCCTACCACATGATCACCTATTCAATATCATGGTAAAAACTGAGTAGTGCATCCTAAGATCTCTCTTTATTCATTGCTTTTCCATACCATTTATAGTTAAGTAAAAAAGATGAAAAGTTTTATTTTGGCTTCCCAATGAGATCACAAGTGTGTGCTTATGTTGTGATCCTGATTATCTTGCACTAGCTTCTTGAGTCGGGATGACCAGCTGCTTCTGTCCACAAGTGTGAAGGGTCCTGTTGGAAAAGAAAATTATTTTGTAATGTATATTATTTGGTTTTGTGTGGTGGAGATCTTGGAGATGGCTCGGCATCATGGATGGGTCTTTGGTGTGCTGAAGGATAGTATAGCTGGATCTGGCTCACAGGTTCTGGGGTAGGTATGGGTGGTACTTTTGTGGGGGGGTCCTGTTTGTGCACTTATTTTGTGTTTTCGTATTGTGTATTGATTCTTGGGGTGGGGGGGGGGGTGATGGTTACTATTGGGGAACTTGAACAAAATTTTTGTATTGTGTATTGATTCATTTGTATTAAATATTTTTTTTAATATTTTTTTTTCATGTTTGAACATTCCTCTAAATTGTAATTCAAATGATAAATATATGATAAATTAATAAATATAATATTAAATTTTAATACTAATAAAAATTTACAATTTTTATTCAAATATAATTTATAAATAAATATTATATATTGGTAATATTATTACCAACAGAAAAATTTGTCATCAGAATATGTTGCTAAATACTTTAACGAAACATATATATTATCTGTTGGTATTATTATAATTTTAACAGAACTATTTTATTTGTCGCAAAAACATTTAGCAATAGAGTTTTTACCGACAGTTTAGTAATAGGGACATATGAGTTGGTAAAATATTTTACCAACAAAAAATGTACTTTTACCTACAGATATGTCCATGTTGGAAAAAGATAAAAAAAATTAGTGAATTTTAAAGCATAATTTCAATAAACCATTTACATTTATCAAATCTAGGAACATATTATATCAAATAAAAAATAGTACAAAATCCAAAACACAATGATAATCACCCCTAGGATAGAAAATATCTGTAAAGCTAGGTCACTCATACCTCAATCCCATATAATGTCTAAGACACACTCAAGTCCCTATATCCAATGCATACATTAACTAGGGATAGAGGAACACCCCAGAATGTGAACCCCTGATAATTTTAAGATAAAATTTCTATATGTAAGGTAATTATGATCTAGGAATGGAGGACATCCCTCAAACATGAACCCCCTTTCTATTTAAATGGAAAATTCCTAATAATAAACCCTCTACCTAGTTACCCAAGGCTTCCATATGCAGCATGTAACACCCCAAGTCTTTGAAAATAAATTTAATAATGAATTCCTGGAACACTAAGTCTCTAAAAAACACAAATTTGTTATAACCTAGACAGTAAACATAGTTTCACTACCTCGGTGATTGGAATTTTGAAAAATTAACATACACGATTGCATTTATTATGATATTTAGAGTCTTATAGAATCAACATAGTTTTTGATGAATAGTAACATACCCTTATTAATGCTAACATACCCTTATTAATAGTAATGAATAGTAATGCATTGTAAATCATCCCAAAAAAAAAACTCCACCCATGAATGTATAAATACAATTTAGACATCTTATAATTGAAAAAACAATCATAGTATAACTATTGGTATTTTTGTATGTCATAAATATTTTAAGTAAAATTTTATGAATAGCTTAATAATATAAAATGGAAATTTATTTTCCTAAAATGTAAACATAAATTGTTATTTTATTTTCTTGTGGTTATAAGATAATTTTATAGGACTTTGATTAATTTCTCAAGGTGTTATAAATGGAGTTATAGTTTTAATGTTGTTTTTTAGAATAAATTATGATTTTAATTAAAAATTTAATTAAATTTATTTAGAAATTTACTATCAGAAAATGGAGTTTATTTTTTGATTCTCCACATCAAAAAATGGTTAGGGTGATTGTTTATGATTTTTCTGAAATAGTTGAATTCTTAGTGAATAGTGATATTCGTTAATTTACAAATTTTGTTAAATAAGTGAATTTTTTGCATCATGCTTGAGTCATGGACAATGTAAATTAAAATTTATTATAAATAAAATGAACTTATTACTATTTTTGGTCACAATAATCAATTATATTGGTTTTCTGTGAAAATAATAAAATAACGATTAAAATAATGGGAAACCCCTCCTCTCCTCCACTATAAAAACCCTTATCACTCCTTCTATTTACTCCTATAAAGCCATGATCTTTGTCTAAATTTATCCAAAATATCCTCCCAATATCATCCCCCATGTTTATAATCTCTTGGTCTCATAATAGAACCAATATCTCTCCCTTAAAGAGGCACAAAAAGAAGATTACTTCAAGAGGTAAATTCCTCTTTTCATTTCTTTTTTTTAAGTTCTTTTCTTTTATTTTTATTTACTCACCTCCTTTCATACAAATATTGTGATGAATCCAGTACCTAACATGTAATGTAATTTTTTTATTATAAATGAATAATTATTCATCATCTCTCCTTTCCCCTTCTTTTATACTATAAATTAAAACCCCATTAAAGTTGTGTTAATTTATCACATTCAAGGATGACGGGTTTTCAATTTGCATTACTTTCTTTGATTCTATCCATGAAACCCTTTTTATTGTTTAAATAGACAATAATATATTTATTATAACAAATTTATCTGTCTGTAATCCTTTTTTACACATGTTATTAATTTATAAACCAAAATGAGTTTATTTTGATCTAGAACCGCCAATTAACCCAAACAATTATCATTAATGTTTTATATAATGATTCATCTTCACTCTCATTAACCAAGTGAATTTTACAACCATGTAATATTATATTTGTTTAATAAAAACATAAAAATTATATTTTGAAAAACCATTCCCATTCTACATGTTTACCCATACATGAATATAAGTAAACCGATCAGGAAAACCAAGGAAGAAAACACTCACAAACAATGAAATTGAATATATTAACCCATGAAAAGTCTATTAATGAACCTAATAAGTTTATAATAAATAAATTAAATTTATAATATTTTATTTACTCATTAATTTATGAACAAATTTTGATTATTCAGGTCATTAAGATCATTTTATGAACACCTACGAACTTAAGGTAAGGGTTTTCTACCCGAACCTCAATTTCATTCAGGTTACTCTTATTCTCTATATACCTCATTAAATTATTATTTATTAATATTTACTCATCATATATTCTATTATAATGTTATATATATGTGTACCAACCCAAATCCTACTTTCATTTATGTGTATTTATTTGTTTTAAAAGGATCTTTTAAAAAACCTTCCAGAAGTACAAGTCTATTTCAAGGGAATTTCTCAAATTCTTACGTATTCTCAAGGGCACTCTATAATCTGTTTTTGAAAACCATTATCTTTTTAAAATCATGAATTTTTTTATTAAAATATTATCTTACTTCAACTCTGGTTTCATATAAATATTTTTCTAAAATAACTCTTCTTTTCAAAGTAAAAGAGTATTTATCTCACGAATTACTCAACGATTTTATAAGTGTATCTTCATCTATTTCAAACCTCTTGTTAATTATTATGTATTATTGGGATTAGTATTTTATGATATCATATATCATTTTTAATTTCATGGTTTATGATTAGTTTGACTATTTTTGTAGTATCTTAAAACCATTCACCAATTTACTCTGAATGGTTAGTGATTATGCTTAATGTTCGGGGAAAGTTATTTACATTTCATAAATTAGTTTCAATATGAATGTATATATTGTTTATGTTTATCCCCATTCATATAAGGAATTAATTGGACTTAGTAAGTGTTTTTTGGGGCCTTTTATAGTCCCTTGGGGCATTGGTAGGTCTTATGAGACAAACTATGGTCTTGGCACAAGGCCTTGACAAAATGGATATTTATGGTCTTGGCATGAGGCCTTGACGTTATGGTTATGATGTCCCACATTATGAATTACCTCATTATGAAAATATTATTGATGGTTCATGTGGTTATTAGACTAGTAGAATACCCATGATTATGTTTTATTATTTCATTATTTATTTAGATCAAATTCGTATCATAATCTGTTCAAGTTTATTTTTAAAGGCATGAGTTTTTCGTTATTCACCATGCCTAATGTTTATGTTTATGATATCTTCCATTGTATTGCTTACCCTTACCAAGAATTTGACCCCACCCCTTTCTTATGTTTCATTTTCTATGGACATGAAGGAGTTTCATATGAGTGACCTACAAGGATAAATTCATAGTTGTGGATGATCCCAATAAACCTTATATGTTTTTTTATTTCAAGTTGTAGTGTTGAACATATGTATCTAGTTTTCCAAGACTACTAAATTATTTGTTCCATCGAGATATGACTTTCTTTCAATCATTCCAATGTTATAAAATAGCGCACTGACTCTGGGAAACTGGGTTCAGGTCCTTAAACAACATATATGAAATCATCTTCAATGGTCTTATCACATTTCTCAAACCATTCCAAACAACCATTTTCAATAAAAACATGATTTTAAACCCCATTTTACAATCCCTTTAACAAAGATATGAAAAAACCTATATTTTATCAAAATAAAAGCGAAACCCACATTTTCTCAAATGCCATTTTTTAAAAATCCTATTAAAAAATTCAAGGATCATGGTAAATAATTTATAAACCTATTTATAAAACCAAGAACATTAGTGAATCATAGAACATTAGGTAGATATAGAACCACCAACCTCAAATTCAGGTCACCCACCACCCACATCTGAATCCACACACCATAATGAATTGGAAATAAAAATATAGTTAGGGGATTACCTAAACAACAATTCCCACAACATATAATCATATTTACATAATAAAAAGTTCATTTGGGAAGTTTGATCAACACATATATCAATAATTACACATTTAACCAAAACCATCAATAGATTCTGCCTCAGTATGAAAATCCCATTAGGGATCTACAATAAATTAGATAAAAATTATAACAATATCAAATATCCTAGAAAATTACCCTATAAACACTACCAATTCAAAAAATAATTGAATAGAGAAGCAAGAATAAGAGAGATTTAACCAAACATGTAAATTCATTGAAAAAACCGTACTAAGATCAAAACGTCATGAAAAGAAGTTAAAACAAGATTACAATTCCAAAGGGGAGACTCTCCAAGTGAACTAGTTATATTAGGTTTAATAATGAGAGATTAGGGGATTAATTAAGGGTTATGGGGGAGAATTTAATTATGACTAGGCCTTTACTTAATTGTCACATCCCAGAGCCACCAGCTACCTAGTGGCTACCAATAACTAGCCGATAGCCACCGCAATATGGAATTGGCTACTGGTCATCCTACAAGCCATCAGGTGGAATCCCACTAGCTATATAGTGGAATCATAAACCATTCATGATTTTATACAAAGTCACCTATCGGTGGGTGGCTTCTCACCGGTCGTACAGTGGCTCCCTGTAGCCATTGTTTAACACTTTCCCTTTAGAAAACCCCCCATATCACCTCTAACACCACTAAAACGAGAAAATATACCTCCTAAACCTAAAAGTAATTCTATAACCTGTTATTTCATAGAAATGGTTATGAAAGTTGATATTTGATGGTGTTGAGGTGGGAGTGGAGGCACAAGGGACATAACAATCTTTTTTGGACCATGAACATAGTAGTTCTGGGCATTTTGTATGAATAACGTGTTGAAAAATATCTGGTGGGGTAGATATATATTTAAGGGTTAGTTATAGGGGTATATAATAGTATCCAAGAATATATAATTGAGAAAAAGGGGGTGGAATCAGTGGAACTGAATGTGAATTGATTTTTGGAATAAGCAGAGTTTGGATTTGGAATTCACAACCACACTATATGCAATCATCCAGGTCACACATAGTGTATAAATTTCAATAAGTTTATAGGGTTTCCATAAGATATAAATATAACACTATATATCACATTGATGTACATATCATATAGAATATTAAATGGAGGATAAGGTTTACACATCCAAGATAAATATTACACGGTGTCTATTCAAGTGACTCAAATCTTGTAATTTATAATACACCAATCAGTTTAAACAGATGTATATGAATGATTACCAACCTCTAAACACACACCATATAGTTGAGGATACTTTTAGTGTTTTACATTGAGAGCATGACTATGCTCTCATGGAAATACACCAACTGAAACCTAAGCTCCACATGTGATGTTAGGATGCAAGATATGCTATGTATTATATAATTACAAGGATATGTGTTAATTTTGTGCACAACATAAAAAACCATGAGCCCTATAAACTATGTACCCCTTTAAGAAATTACAAGTGGGTTGATTTCACACATCATAAAAATGTAAGAACATGCCAAAAATTTGGTTAAAAGTTACACATTGTGTCTTTAGATTCTGTATCATGTACTATTTTACTTTTAATGCTTTCGATATATTCCCAACCATGTTTTAGAATTAGACAATTAAGAACCCTATTTAGAGATATTTTTAACATAAAGAATGATCGTATGATCCTATTAGTATTTACAATCCACCCACAATAAATTTTTACTATTATGAGGACCATAAAACTGTATAATAAATAGAAGACTTAAAGTGAGGAATTAAAAATAAATATGGAGTTTATTTAATACCCCATGCATCGGAGAACAATCCTCAATTCTTGGGGCTTCGGTACTCCTCTCGAGTTTTAATCACACTATATTTTAGTCCCCCATAAAAAATATGTATATTAGGTACTCCCCTATTGGTTTGTAGTGTGGGTCATCTATACTCAGTCATGGGGTTCACTTCTCTATTGATCCCAATGAGGTGTAGGTTCCCTATACAATACATGGATTATGTATAATAATGGATAATAGGGTTTGGATCCTCTACTAATAGAAAATTGTTTTTCCCCATGAGATAAGGTATAGGTCTCTTATTTCATTAGGTTTGACACTGTCATTACTAAAAAATATACCTCGGTAAGTTATGGTATCCCACTATAAATTTAGATATGAAGAATGGTTATAATGAAAGTTGGTTAGTATATTTGTTGTGAGTCTTTATATATCTTAGGAACTCTTGGTTTCCTTCATGATATGACTTAGATATGGGTTTTTTTGTTTGAGGTTTATAAATATTTAGATATGCGGATATCTTAAATTTCATGAGAGATATAATTCCTTGAGAATTTTAGTAGTGAATATTAGGATTATCCCTTTATCCATGGTTGGTTTAAATTTTGATAATATTTGAAAACTTTGGATTCCTTCATGGTTACCTTAGTCATGTGTTGAGATAACCTTTTTTATTACCTTTACACTTTTCATTCAGGGAATCCAACAAGGTATGCTTATAATTAACCATACACATTCTTCATTCTCACACATGTTGTGTAAATATTAAATATGAAAATCTATATATTACCTTAGTATCTATAGAGATGTTATGGTGGTGTGGAGCTATGGATTAGTGGTTCATTGCAGTGATAGATGATGATAAATAATAATAGTTTTCTCTTACCAAGTGTTCTTATAGGATGTATGTATTACTTTTCATGTATTTTTCTTTGTTAATGGAGATATTATCAATTCTATTATTTCCTTTCATGTTTTCTTTGTGGTATTATTTTGGTTTGTTATTTTCAGATAAATGCATTGTTAAACGTTTCAATTGTTTTTATATAAATGGATTTTTCTTGTTGATTACATCACGTATTGGGGTTGTATGTTTTTTAGGTTACTATAAGCTAAGGAATCTGTTTTATGTAATTCATTGGTTGTTCTAGTCACTATCCTCTAACCTATTGAAGGAAGTATTGGGGTTTTAGACTCAGTATAACACCATCCCAAGTGGGGTTAGGGTGGTTTGGGTAATATCATTAATATCCATGTGAAGGTGACAACATATAATCTTGTTCAAGATAATAATTGATGTGCTCAAGTTCAAGGTAAATCTTATGCTCATAATGATTATAAAAATTAATTGAATTAAATATTTTAAATGAAATCAATTGAATTGATTAAATAATGAACAAATATATTCTACCCAATTCATTGAAATTGACTTTTTTTGGGATGGTATAAAGGGAATTTCCTATATATATACCATATTTTAATGTACTTAAATTGTAATTATCAATAATCAATTAATGAGAAGGAGAAATGTTTTAAATCAAACATTTTTTGTCAGTATATTAAGTATATTAATGACATAATTAATTTTTCATTTTTTATTTATTAGTAAAACATGAAGGTGTTAAGCATGAGTATAGTCTATAAATTCTCATGAATGATATATTATTTGTTTTTTTATTTTTTTTAATAAATATTTATTTCTTTATTAATTTTATTGTTTGTTTTATTTCATATATGTATTTACTATTTTCTTTTTTTAGAAATTGATATTATGAATCCCACGATTGAAATTTATTCCTATGATGAATATATTTGTCTCATTGATTACACCACGGTGCATGTGATACCAAAAAATGAGAATTATTATATCAACCTTAAAATGGACCATGCTCAACTAAGTACCTTAGATGGTATTAAGAAAATTAATTAAAGTATTTATAATAGAATATATATATATATATATGGTATAAATTTAATAAAATAATTATTTGTTCACCAAAATATCATTGAAATATATTATTCATTAATGATATTAATAGAAACATATTTTACATTAACACTATTGATGAAAAGGTTGTTGATTAACATTATATTGCAATCACTAATAATGAGAGAAAATTTATTTGATAAAAACATTAATAGCTTCATTATAGTGTGTACTATAATAATATATGTATAATTGAATCAAATATGTTAAATCAATTATATATTGAACATTAATCAATCATTTAATAACATAATCCTTCTAGACATTACAGAACAATTATTATGAGAATTTTGTTTAATATATGAATGGACATCCATTCAATAATAAAAATGTTCGTAGACCTAATGATATCACATGTAGAACATATTCTTCATATAAATTAATTATAAGACCATCCAAATCAAAATTTTGTAATTTATCCTATATATCCTTAGAAATAATTCATGGTAATGTATATAATTAAATTCATTATTAAAGTAGAGCATTTATATGTTTTATGATTTTGATTGATTCCTCTACTATGTAGTCTATTGTTTACTTATTATCAAATCACAACCTAAAATTTTCATGACTTATTTAAAAACTAATAATATTAATGGAATAATTCAATGACTAACAAATTAAGAATATTCAAATTGATAATCTTATTGAATATCAATCATATGCTTTCAATAATAATTTTATACTGATTAGAAGAAGTGGTAAACATCTTATTGTTTAAATTATCACTCAAATTAGTCTAGATAAACCATTTGTAAATATATTATAGCTTATCATTAGACTACTTTGATGGGAGAATAAATATATAATTTAATATGGGAACATGTAATTTTTGAATCAGGAAAATAGATTCCAAAAAGACAATAAAGTTATCATGAATATTCATTTTTAAATTAATTTGGGTTCATTAACCAAATAATTTACACTTAAGAATATTTGGTTGTGTTCAACAAGTGTTAGTTAAACCACTAAAATAGATAAAACTTATACTTCAAAGAAGGTTTAGGATTTTTATTGGATTTGAATCACCCTAGAATATAAAATATGTCCATATAATAATAGGATATGCATTTAAAAAAATATATTTTTATTTCCATTTTGATATAAAAAATTTCAAACATTAAAGGGGATAATCAAATAATATTAAAAAAATATTTTTTGGAATATCATTCATCTATAGAATTTAAAAAATCAATTTAATGATGTGTTCAATGATTTAAAATGAATTACAACACCCAATATACCCATTGCAAATGAACTGCCTAGAATATATTACCTAAAAATAGAATATAATGTTAAAAATAAAAATACTTCCAAACTATATAAGAAATGTGTTAGAAAACGCCTTTTAAAATATAAAAAACATCTTCATAGAAAATTAAATAAAACCATTTTGATTAAAAAAGTGAATGAACATGAAGAAAATTTAAATTTTCTTTATTATATAATTCCTTAAGAAAATGGTGTACCTATGGTATGGGATAATTATCAGGATAAAATTTCTATAAATTATAATAAACAATATAAAGTATTTGGATAGAGTAAAAACCATTATTGATGAAACATATTCATATAATGTGGCACTTGATATTCTTGATTATAATTAATAACCTAAATCTATATGTGAATGTTCTAATTGACCAAATTACGATAAATGTTATGTTATAATCCAATCCAAATTAGAAGTACATGTTAAATGTGATTTTTTAGATTTATTGTTAAAACCCAATATGGGATTAAAGCCTTTAGTTATAAATGGGTATTAGTAATAAAAATGGTTAAAATAATGATATCATGAGATAAAATTCATTATTATCAACTCAATGTTTCTAAAAAAGGTATGAGATTTGATTACTATCAAACATATTCTACTGTAGTGGATATTATCACTTTTACTTATCTCTTGATGTCAGTTATACAAGGAAATCATAAAAAATGGATTTCGAACTCCAAAAATTGGTTTAAATGAATATTATCTTCTATAATTGTTAGGGTATAGCTAACTATGACATTCTCACTGTTATAAAAAGGATGGTGAACGCTCACCATCCTTTGTTGTTTGTTATTGTTGAACAAAAAATATTTTTTTTAAACATTCTCACTTGTGCCAACATAATTACTATTTTATTTGTGCAATAAAAAATGCCACCAATGTTGAAACTCTATGGATTTATTCAAACTATTCCTTATAGAATATAAATATCTTCAATGTTTATGACCAAATTTTTACCTGCAACTTTAATATAGATAACTCTTACTTATTCTTCTCCTTGGTTTATGATAAGAATAAATATCAAGAAAGGATACCTCTATGGAATGACCTATCATATCTAGGAACCAATATTAATAATCCTTGGTTTCTTATTGGACACTTCAACGCCATTCTAAACTCAAGTGAAAAAATTAGTCCCTCCCCTACTACTCTTTCAATAAGATAATTTAAAGATTCAATTAAAGACAACAATCTAATCGAAATTAATATCACTGGTGTGAAATTTACACAGTACATAAGGCATTACAATATATTGGTTTCCATTAAGCTAGATAGAACTTTCGAAATTTTTTTTGCCTTAGATAAACGGGACGCTATCTCTAACACCACTCTTCAAGAGCTAAACTCTAGCCATCAACCCATCCTAGTCAATGTATCCACTAAATTCATGATACCAAAGTTATATTTTAGTTTTAATAATGCATGGTTCTCTAATTATGAATGTATTAATACCATAGAAAACTATTAGTCCTCAATTCCACACAATAATGACGCCTTTTCTTGTACTACTAAATTAAAGCGCCTCAAACAAACTCACTAAAGTTGGTGTAGTTCTAAATCCAATAAAATTGAAAATGAAATCCTTCTTCTTGAGAAATATCTAAATGATTTACAAAAAAATAACACTATCTCTAATTTCAATATTGATATGAATCATGAAATAAACCTTGTGATTAATCTCAACTCTTTACTCAATTTTGAAGAAAACATGAGAAGAAAAGGCATTTAAAGTTAAATGGTTGTTTGAGGGTGACAGAAATACTATGTTCTATAATTCTATTCAAATAATCATGAAGGATTTCTAGCCAATAACGTTTTAAAAGATGGGGAAAAACTTCTTGATAATAAAGATGAAAGTGCTCATCACATTTTCTCTTACTATGAATCCATATTCAATGGACCTGATATCCAAAAAGACCTCTTTCCTGAGGTTATTATGATAGTGTTCACTAATGAGGACAACACTTTCCTACTCAACACTCCACTTGATCATGAAATTAGAGACACTGTCTTTAGTTAGAATCATAGCAGTGTTTCGGGTCCTGATGGCTTAAATAATGGTTTTTTCCAACAATATTGAGATGTGATTCATGAACTTCTCAAATCCTTTTTTTTCAAATGGTGTCTTTCCTCGTTCTTTTAATTCTCAATTCCCCTCCTTGATCCCAAAAGTGGAAATTTCCTCTGAGATGCATTTTTTAGACCCATTTCCTATATTAACACCATTTATAACATAATCACTAAAATAATTACCAATAGACTCTCAACTATCACAGATAAAATCGTCCCATGGAACCAAAATGATTTTATTAAGGGTATATCCATTCAAGACTCGATCTGTCTTGCCTAAGAGAGTATTAATAACTTGAATAAAAACAACAAAGGTTGTAACATTTCTATTAAACTGGATATTAAAAAATCTATTGAAACCATAGACTAAAGCTTTATCTTAAATGGTATTCAAGGTTTTGCCTTTAGTATTTCATTTATAATTGCAATCAAAACTTTGTTCAACTCGGCATCTATCTCCATCTTAGTCAATGGTTCTCCCAAGGGATATTTCAAATGCACCAAAGGTGTCTAGCAAGGTGACCCTCTCTCTTCCATTCTCTTCTTGATAGCAGAAGAATATCTTAGTCACCTACTTAATCATCTGGTGAACAAAAATAAACTGAAACACATCCATGTCAATAGAAACATGAATTCCCCCAGAAATCTATTTTATACTGACGA
Source organism: Viscum album (assembly GCA_963277665.1). Taxonomy (NCBI): domain Eukaryota; kingdom Viridiplantae; phylum Streptophyta; class Magnoliopsida; order Santalales; family Viscaceae; genus Viscum; species Viscum album. The sequence continues at coordinate 125,918,894 of OY728134.1, read as the reverse complement.
CATCATCATTTTCCTTCAAGGGGACAAAATAAACATTCTAAACCTCAAATAAACCCTCTCTCACTTTGAAGAGGTTTCTAGATAAACCATTAATTGGAATAAATATGGAATCTTCTTTGGAAAGAACTTTCCTCCCAATATAAAATCTAACATTATTAGTGACTTGGGTCTAAAAGAAAGTATTCTACCCTTTACATATCTTGGTGTTCCCATTATTTGGTGCAAACCCAAATCTTTCCATTTTGAAACAATAGTTGAGAATGTTCTATCCCAACTATCTTATTGGAAATATAAATCTCTCTTTATGGCAGGCAGGATATGCCTAGTCAAATCCACTATTGTTTCTAAGTTGGTTTACTCCATAATTGTCTATAAATGGGCGGTTTCTCTTATCAAAAAAATAAACGCTGCAATAAAAAAAATTATTTGGACTGGAATTACTCTTGAAAGAATGACTGTGATTGTACCCTGGTCAACTTGTTACAAACCTATTGAGAATGGTGGTATCAAAATAAAAAATATTAAATACTTTAATGAAGCTCTTCAATCCAAACTCACTTGGAACCTTCTTCATAACAATTCTGATTCTATTACTTTTATCAAAAATAGATTTCTTGACAAACATAAGATAGAAAATTCAAATTACATTAATTCCTCTAACATGCCATCCATCAGACATTATTTCTCCAATATTATGAATAATTCTAGATGGATGGTCTCCATGGACTCCTCCATGAAATTCTGGTTGGATAACTCGAATGGAATGACCTTAATTACTATGATATCTCCCGATCAAACCCCTAAGAGTACTAACTACTCTAATAGAGATATTGAAATTCTCAACATGATCATCAAATATTTTGAATACCATTGAAAGATACCCTTTCTAAAATACTAATGATTTCATAATTTGGGAACTTGTAAATAATAGTATACTTAACCCTAATAATTTTTACAATAATTACTTTTATAATCCAGAAAGTAATTTCAGTGGGATAATGCATTTTAACAAGCCTTGGATAAATCCTTCAAGAATAAATCTCCGCTGGTGGCTTGCTCACAATAGATTCCCAATAGAGATTTGTCTTCAATCTTTTGGAATACAGCTCTCCTCGAAATTCAAACTCTGTAATAAATATAGAGAAGTTGTTAATAATCTATTTCTTTCTTGTGCTAATTCTTCTACACTTTGAAACTATATTCTTGAAATTTTTTATTGTAGATGGTTTGTTCTTGACTCTGTTAATACTCAACTAAAAAAATCTGCGGAAATAGAAGACTCTTATTAAATCAAGTACCTCTTAATAGTTGTAGTTTCTGAGCTCCATCATGTGATTTGGTATAATCCAAATGCTATTTTTTATAAAAATTACACACTCAATCAAAATTCAGGTTGGATGCAGATCCTCATTAGCATACAAGAAGCCTCTTTGATGCAAGATGGACATTGTTACAACACTATGCATGATTTTGAAATCATGTAATGTCTTCAAATTAATGGAAATTACTATCAACCTCGTCGAACTTTGCAAGTGTTCTAGAGAGATCCTCTTCCTAGATAGAGTAGAGTTAATATTGATGGTTCCTAGAAAGGTAATTCGGACCTTACGGGGTACGGAGCTATATTTAAGAATCACCTCAGTCAGATCCTTAGATTCATCATGGGTAGCTGCAGCATCGCTATCTCTCTTGAAGATGAGATGATTAGTTTGATACATGATATTAACTTCTCCAAACCCCTTAGTTGGAACAATCTATGGATTGAAATTGATTAGATTACCATCGTTCATGCGATTTAGAATTGCATAATACATCTTTCATAGATGATTACTACCCGTTGGATGGACTGCACCCATTCTCTTATCGATCTAAAATATATCATCACACAAGTTTATCGAGAAGCAAACACGGTGGAATATAGTCAGGAAAAAATTGGTTTAAATCAAGATATTACCTGGTTCAAAGACCTCCCTACCGTTTTACTTCTATTTCATGAAAGAGATTATATTATGATCCCATATTTCAGACTCTTGTAAACTCTATATTTTATAATAATCGTTCCTCGGTCATTTTGGGACATGGAATCATCCTTAATAAAACATAGAAATCATGAATTATGCTTGATCAATGTAGTGGCTATATTCATATATTGTTACATTTATAATTACACTCATGTGAAAATCCATAAAGGATTCAAAATACTTATTTCATGTTCTAGATCTTGGGATCAATATTCTATTAAATTAAATAATCCTTTTTATGGATTAATGAAGTCTTGGAATATATTGTACAACCATTTTGAGTGAATATAAGATAAAAAGGGTTTATAAAAATGATGCAATTTTTCTATTTATTTCTATACAGAGTATTGTTTTTGAATTTTTTTTATAATATAAATTTATTATTTTAATATTATTGGAATACTCAAATAACATTCTATGGTTTTTGAATATTTTAACATAGAATTTGAAAAAAAAATTAAATATAAATTTGTTTACTTTGATTTTATAGTAATAATTGGGAAGATAAAATTTTAATTCATTAACCAAGATATACTAAACAGTTTTGATTTTTTTAGAAAATTAATATTTATTAAGTATGGAAATGGTTGTACGACCACTTGATCAAGATAAGTATACCTTTTTATCCCTGATAGGATAATAAATAACTCTCAATCAGGAATTTTCATATCAAAGTTCTATAAGATCACTAATATACCACATTTATAATATATATATATATATTATTATTTTTAAATTTAGTATCTATCTAGAGTTCTTATTCTACTCAATGTTATTAGAATGGTATCAAAAATATATTGAGTTAACATCAAGTATTTGATAATAAAGGATTTTTTTATTCTAAAAAATCATAACCAATATTGGTTGGGTATGTTAATGATAGATATTTTTCATACTCACATAAATCTAGATATCAAAATAAATCAATTTATATGACTTCTACCAAAAAAATATCTTAATTTCATGGAATTATGCAAGATAATAATATTTTTCTAACTTAATTTTTCAACATATAAGAAATTGATGTCGATTAAATATGAGTAATTATATTATTAAATATATATATTATGATAATTCAGCTTTTATTTATTAGTATCATACATTACCCATTTTGGGATATTTGTTCTCTATTATTAGTCAACATAATACCTAGTATTTGGTATCATAAATCAACCCATTTGGTGAGATTTTCATTTTTAATTTACTATGATATTCACTTTTTATCAATTTTTTAAATGAACAATACTTTAGACTCTAAATATTCATAGTTTTATGATCTATGTGTTTGTGTCTATTCAAGTAGAAATGGAAGTAAAAAATCTCAATATATCACAAGTGTTCGTGTAAATAATTAAAAATATAGAAAATTAATAATGGATATACATAAATAATTAAGGTTTTGAATCATATAAAATTATAGTAAATTTATTCAAACATCCCCATAATGATTTGGATACTCTTATTGTAAATAATATTGGAAAATATATTTTGAATTATAAATTCATGAATATTATAAATTATTCCCTTAGTAGAAAAGTTTTCAGTCATATTTTAGTATTTTCAAAGTGATTATGAGATTTGGAGAGTTTTTTATGTCACCGATAATGGTGTAGATAATATATCGAGAACAATTATTGGTATTTCAAGATAAATGTACATGTATTTCAGAGTACTTGATAATGGGATAGTTTAAGAGGTGCCTAACTAGTTCAAAGATATTATGACTAGTTTTCTTAGACTTAGATAGAACATATATAAAAAAGTACTAGTTGTAGGGGTTTTGAAGTCCCATCACAATAAATGTTATTACAAGAAGGTTGTAATAGAAGAAATAAATAACTTACATGAATATTATACAGTTGAGTTTATTGGATGTCTTCTAAAATATTAGTCATAATTTAAAAGTATAGATGATAATAAAGTTAACAAAATGAATATTGTTTCTTTTAAAATTGTAATTACCTCATTTAGTTCTTCCTTTGATGATACAAGTTCAATAATTGATGATGAGGAAGAGATAAAATAAATTTCTGGAATTTTGGAAATATCTAAAAAGTAATAAAATAAAATTATAAGAAGATAATCAATATGGAATCGTGCCTTTCGATTACATAACTTTTCAATACATTTTACATAAATGTGATCTTTGAAGTTTACTATCTAAGAAATAAGGTACATAATACATGAAAACTTAAGGCATTCTTATAATACAATTTTAAGGCTTAATCATAGGTTCATCCTAAGTAAAATTACTACATCTCATAACCTAGGGACCGACATTAAAGGAAATAGTGAGCAGAAGGTCTAGTAAAGAAAACAAGTGAAATAGTTTACATGTGAACTTGAGACATATCAATAAGAACATGAGGAATATAAAAAGCACATGATAAAGATGCATATAATAATATTAATAACTTGGGTGATAACATGAAAATGTTTCTACAAAATTAAATTTAGACATTCATAAGCATATCACTAAGTTCCATCCCTAAGGTGTCATATAAATTACCATGGATATTCACCAAGGTATCGTAAAAACTTGTCATCTCTAGAGATTAATTTCTTTACCCAATGAATTTGAGTGCTTCCATGCCACACCCTTAATATACCATTATCTTCATGTGATCCACATATATCATAATAAATCATTTCATAAATAACCCAAAAAGAATAAAAGAAATCGGTTTCATATCAAAATTGTGACATTTTAAAAAGTGCGTAAAAACATGATCATTGTGTCATTTATAACAAATGGAAAGAGAATGAGGGTTTTCTGTATGTAAATTATAGAATTATATATATATATATATATATATATTTGGTATTTATTAACAACCCTAGAAATTAAATTGGTATGGGTTTTAACATATATAAAATAAGGGAATTTCTTTAGAAAAAAACAGAGAGATTTTGATACGAAAATATGCATCATAAGGGCTATGCATCATGGTTTTATAAAAAAATTAAAAGAGAGATACCAGGGATAAACAATTCATAAAATACTCATAATATATTATAGGGATAGAATAAAATGTAAATAAGAACATGGTATGGAAACTTGAAAGACATAAAACATAAATGATAACTTGAATAGAAAAAAGAGAAGTTGAGAATTCCCTTACCTTGAAGAGTAACTTCTAAAACTATAAGATTGGGAACTTGGGGGATTGATTACACATTATAAGAAATACTTGGGAGGTAATCCTATCAAAAATATGGTGATTATGATATTTTAATGAAAGGAAAAGAAGGAATGGGTGGATATTTATAGAAACATTGAGGGAATGTTTTATTAATTTCAAAGGGCACCTCATTAGAGGTGTTTGAAAACCCATGGGCTTCCAATGGTAAGGCGAATTGGAACACATCATATCACATTTTAATCTTTAATAGTCTACCAGAATTATTACTTCATGATTACATCATTATTACATATCTATGAGGTCATTAAACTTACTGAAAACTCAAGACTATATTTTTACTATCCACCGAAAAATCAACCGTTTCAGAAAAATCCCAAAAATTAAACCTAACAGTTTTTCAATGTGTATAATTCAAAAGTGAACTTCATTTTACAAAAATATTTTTATTTTTAAATAAATTAAAAAAATAAATAAAATACATATACTAAACTAATAATTTATAAAACATGTATTTACTTATACTATGATATAATTATATCACATTACGACTTAATATGACTAAAACATATTTATATTTAATTAGGTGAGGTTACTATTTTTTTGGTCAAATTATCATTCATAACGGAAAAATTACAATTCCAAAGGGTAATGTTACTATTTAATAAAATATTATTTTGATCTTATTGAACCTCCTTTTTCACCCTGATTACAACCATGTATGTCCAATTTTCAAAAATCATTTCACATAAAAAGTTATTTAATAATAAAATATTTTTCTACTATTCATAAAAAACACTATTCATATAATGCGAAAAAATTGGAACTTCTAAGGAAACTTCTAAAAAATGAATCTTGTATTAATTTTGACATTTGAAATTCAAAAATGATGTTTATTTTAAAATAATAATTCTATATGTATTAGAAATCTCTAAAAAGTACAATTTTTAATTCCCAAATCAATTTATCAAATTTTACTTAATTAAATAGATATTTTATTAATAAATCTATTCTTAAAATGGAAATGAAGAAATAAAAAATTTATTTATACCAAGGGATTACGCAAAGTAATAAAGGCCTCATTACATAAACCCTTGTAACACCCAAAAAGGACCAAAGAGAAAGGTGTGTAGTGGTGATAAAAGCTTGGGGCGGCTTAGAAAAAATTTGCTAAGTGGATATTTCAATCAACTTGAACTTCTCTCGTAGTTAATTCCATAAAAGCTTAATGTATTGAATTTGGGCTTTGGCTTGGTCCAAAGCGAAGCTCTGCGACGCCACCTCCTTCCCTAGCGTCCACAAAAAGGCTTCGTAAGGCCTGTGTCTACTAGATGAGGCCATTGACTCTTCTTTTTTTAATAATAACCATTATCATTTCTGTTTATAATCATTAATCTTAATATTAAGAGTATAGTTTCCAATGGTCATTTTGACCAATGGTCATATAATAGTCGAAACCCATCGGTGTCATTTCAATTATACTCACTTCATTAATAGAGGGATATAGTTTTGTTGAGTACAAAATAATATAACATACATTTTCAAGAAACAATTATTATTCAAAAAGTTCAGGTCATTACATTATCCCCCCTTAAGAAATTTTGTCTCTGAAATTTCAACTCTTACCCGTAGAAGATAAAAGGTTTCGGTACTTCTACCTCATATTCTCTTCTGGTTCCCATGTGTCTTCTTCATATTTGTGGTTCCTCCACAACACTTTAACAAGGTGGTTAGTCTTGTTGCATAAAACATTTCTCTATTATCCAAGATCTACACTGTATTCTCCTTATAAGATAGGTCATGTTCTAGTTGCACCATCTCAGGATCAGTACATGTGAAGGGTCGGGTATGTACTTCCTCAAGAGGGACATGTGGAAACAATCATGAACTTGATATAGATTTAGATGAAGTTCAAGCCGATAGGACACTTCTCTTATGCGATCAAGGATTGTCAAAGGGGCTAATGTACCTGTGGCTGAGCATCCCTTTCTTTTCAAACAGTATGACTCTATTCAAGGGAGATATTTTAAGGAAGACATTATCACCAACATAAAACTCCAAGTCCCTTCGATGATTGTTGGCATAACTCTTCTGCCACCTCTGAGCAGCCTTATTGTGTTGTTGGATTGCGTGAAACTTTTTTGTCATCTCTTTCACAAGATCATGCCCAAGAATCTTTCTCTAACCATATTCATCCAGACCAATAATAGTTCTACATCACATACCCTATAATTCTTTATAGGGTTCCATTAGAATGCTCGAGTGGAAGCTATTATTTTATGATAACTCAAATAATGGGATATGATGATCCTATCCACCATTAAATTCCATTGAGCATGTTCTCATCATTTCCTCGAGTTTCTAAATAGTCCTTTCAGATGGGACATCTATTTGGGGGTGATAGGAAGTACTAAAATTCAATTTGGTACACATAGTATGTTGAATACTTCTCCAGAATTTTGATGTGAACCTTGGATCATGATTAGATATGATAGAGAGTGGATCTCCATATAGCTTCACCACTTCCTTCACATAAAGCATGGCTAGTTTATCAAGAGGTAAATCTTTCCAATAGAGATAAATGAGTTTTTTTGGTGAGAATATCCATTATAAACCATATCACATTGTTTCCATTGGAAGTTATTAGGAGACTAGTGACAAAGTCCATAGTGATATTATCCCACTTCCCTACTGGTATAGGTAGTGGTTGTAATACCCCTTTAGGAAGTTGTCATTCTACCTTCACATACTGTCCTACGAGGCACCTTATAGTGTAGTCATAAATCTCTCTATAAATTTTATCCCACCAATAATGATCACAAAGGTCCATATACATTTTTATGCTTCCATGATGTGTAGAGAATGTAGAGGAATGGTCTTCATCCATCATCTCCTTATTTACTTCTGGAATAGATATAAAAAATATTCTTGTATGAAATTTCATTAAACCTTCTAAATCAATATTGAACTCAAGAAACATCCCATCCTTCACAGCATCAAACTCCTTTTGTAAAAAAGGATCTTTTTCTAAGATTTCTTGATCTTCTCTAGTAATGAAAGTTAAGAAATCAATTGGATTAAGGTTGATAGTATACCTTCCCTTACAATTCCCATGACCAGCTTTATTAGGTCATTGATCAAAGGTTGTCTTTAAATCCCCATCATTAAAATAAAATTAGGGTCTTTCCTACTTAATACATCAATGACTTTGTTTTCTCTTTCAAGATGATAATGAATTAAACAATCATAATCTTTAATAAGTTCTAACAATCTCCTATATCCCATTTTTAATTCATTTTTTTGGAAAATATACTTCAAACTATGATGGTCTATGTATATATCACACTTCTCCCCCTAAATATAGTACCTCCATATCTTTAGAGCCAAAACAACCGCATCTTGATCCAAATAATGCTTAGGGTAGTTATGTTCATGGGTCTTCAACTATCGATCTGCATAAACAATCACATTTTCATTGTTCATGAGAATCCACCCAATCCCTTTTATATATACATCGCTAAAAATAATGAATCATTCTTCACATGAGGGCAGAGTTAACACAGGTGTAGTAACCAATCTCTTCTTTAGCTCTTGGAAATATTCCATACACTCTTTTACCCATAAGAACTTTACCTCTTTTCGAGTTAAATTGGTTATTGGATTATAAAGTTGTGAAAAGTTTTTCCCAAACCTCCTATAATATCCTAATAATCCATGAAAACTATGAGTTTTAGTTATTTTTTAGGCTGATCCCACTCCTCCACAACCTTTGTCTTTGTATGATTCTTTGATATTCCTTCATTGGTTACAATATTCCTCAAGAAAAAAACTTATTGTAACCAAAAGTCACACTTTATAAACTTTAAAAATAACCTATCATTCCTCATAGTTTGTAATATAACCCTTCGATGGTCTTAAATATCCTTCCATATTTTCAAATATATCATAAAATCATCAATAAAAAATACCACAAAGTTATCAAGGTTGTACTCAAGGACTCTATTAATAAAATCCATAAAAATAGCAGGTTTATTAATCAATCTGAAGGGCATGACAACAAACTCATAATTCCATTATCTTGATCGGAATGAAATCTTTAGAATATATTATTTATTCGCCCTTAATTTATGATAACCAGATCAAAGATCAGTATTAAATAATAATTTATTCCCACAAAGCTTGTCAAATAATTCACCAATTCTTGGAAGATGGTATTTTTTCTTCATTGGGATCTCATTTAGTTCCCTATAATCAATGCATAGCCCCATTGACCCAGTATTCTTCTTCACAAAGAGAATAGGCACTCCCTAAGTAGAAAAAATTAGTCTAATAAAACCCTTCTACAAAAGATATTGGATTTGTTTATTTAATTTTTCTACCTCCATATTTTCCATTCTATATGGGGTTTTTAATATCATATGAGATCCAAGTACGAGTTCAATGGAGAACTCTACCTCACTTTCCAGGGGAGGTCCAGGTAACTCCTTAGGAAATAAATCAATGTATTCATGAATGATTGGGACATTTTCTATCCTTGTAATCTCATTTAATTATTTTTCTTCACTTATCAAATTCATAAACAAGAATATAGGAGGTGCTTATGAAGAATGATCAGGTCGATATATCTCTCCTTAGAAGATAACTATCGGTATTTCCTTCAAGACTACTGAGATTTCCTTGCTTTGGCATTTGATCATACCATTATACTTTGAGAGCCATTACATCCCCATTATAATATAAAATTCCAACATGGCAATGACTACTAGATTTTTGATAAGATTTTTCTCACTAAATTAAATACTAGAGTTTCAAAATACTGATGATTCTTGGATAGTCTCTCCAGGAGTCTTGACTAATAACTCTACTTTTAGTTGTTCTAGGAATGATTATATATTCTTTGCAATCATGGAGGATATAAAGGAATGTGTAGAACTAGAATCAAACCAAGTACATGATGGATTTCAGATAATAACAAGATTACCTTCCACCACATAATTTTGAGCTTAATCTTCAACCATCAGGATATAAAATGCATGACCTTTCTCCCTTAGCCTATTTGAGGCTGATGTTGATTCCCCTCTACTGCCCTCAGATTAGAACAATGATTTTCAAAGTACCCAATATTTACACACATGAATCATTGGATGTTAGGTAGGGGTTGAACCATATTCCCTTTTTCATTACTGTTAGGAAGTTTAGGCTTCAACGCAGTATGAAAATTCTAAGCAATATGGCCTTCTCTTCCACACTTGTATCATTTCATGCTTCCAAGCAAGGAGTTCCATGAATGATTCTTTCCACATTTGTTACATATGGAAAGTTTCACATTGTTTACATCACTTCCCTAGTCAAAGATCCTCCCCATGTTTGGTTCCAAGGATGTCTTCTTTTCATTTGACTTGTGGGACCACTGTGTCTCACTAGACACAATATCAACTTTCAAAAAAAAATATGACTTCCTCATAGCTATCATAGTCTCAGTTAGATATATTTTTTCGTAGATGAGTTATTATTTCACTAAATAATCTATCAACCTTACCATTAGGATCCTTGAAAAAGATAGAGGTGTAATGTGAAATCCTTGTGAAGTCCATGTCATAGATTCCCATAGATTCATTATCCTTCAGCTTCAGCTCAAGAAATTTCTTCTCTATTTTTGTTCTCATCGAATGATGGAAATACTTATTAAATAATATCCCCATGAATTATTCTCACTCAATTGCTTTAATATCCACTCTTGTCCTCATGTTTTTAATCAGTTCCCCCTATTGGTCAGCTTCTCCCTCTATGTGGTAAACATCCAAGGTGACTTTCTCTTGTTCGGAACTATGAAGTATAAAAAAGATCTTCTATATAGAGATTATCCACTATTTCTAAATCAATGGGTTGGTAGATCCACTGAACGTTGGTGGTCGTTGAAACATAAATGACACAATGGAATGTTGTTTCCTTCTTGGTGAAATTGGTCTCTCAGTTTGATTCAATTTATTTCCCATAACTTGAGTCATTTGATTCACCATTCTCATGGAAGTTTCCATTTCAGATTCCATCAGAGGGTCATCAACACATGGTCCATTGCGGTCACTATTTGTAAGGTTCCTCCTATTGTCCGAAATTTTCTAAAAGAATAAAACCTTAGTAAGAACCTTATTTCATTTATGAATCTTTTATTTATTAAGGATTTTTATGTCTTAAAACATTGTGCTTAAACAACAATTACATTTCTCTATAAATCCTTCATAATGATTCATAAAAATCTTGTGATTAACCAAACATAATCCCCAAGAGTGTAAAACTAGGAGTGTAGTAAGTCCCATTTCGTGTACCAGTTCCTGTTCAAGTCTTTCTCAAAGTGGTTTTATTAGGTTTTACCCCTAGATACATCTGTGCCGGATCCAGATCAAATTATTCTTATCCAGATAGGGATTTATTTTTTCGAAACCTACATACTTATTATTTCATCAAAATACCTAGAATTTTTCCTATATTTGAACTTATTTATAGGTTTCTTCCAAAAGTTTTCAGATCCTAATTTCCACAAATAACTAAACTATCCTTTGATACCAACTATGATATCCCGCCTTTTGATTACATAACTTTTCATTACAATTTACATACATTAAAACTTTAAAGGTTAGTGTCTTGGAAATAAAATACATAATACATGAAAACATAATGAATTATTCTAATCCACTTGTAAGGATTAATCATAGGTTCATCCTAAGTACAATTACTGAATTTCATAACCTGGGGACATACATTAATGAAAATGGGGAGCAGAAGGCCTAGTAATGAAAAGAAGTGAAACATTTTACCTATAAACTTGAGAGCTATCAATAAGAACATGAGGAATACCATAAATTCATGAAAAAGAGACATATAATATTAATAATAACTTGAGTAAAAACTTTATAATGTGGGTATAGAATTTAATTTAGACATTCTTAAGCATATCACCAAGGACAATCCCCAAGGTGTAATAAACAATACCAAGTTTATTCAACAAGGTATCATAAAACATATCATATCTAGAGATTAAATTATTTACCCAATGAATTGGAGGGCTACTAGGGCGCACCATAAATATGTCTGTATTTTCATATGAGACACAGATATCATAATAAAACATTTTAATAAACAACCCAAATAGAATAAAAGAAATGGGTTTCATATCAAAATCGTGATGTTTTAAAAAGTTCATAAAAACACGATTATTATGCCATTTAAAACCAATGGAAAGGGAATGAGGGTTTTATGTATGTAAATTAAAGAATAAAATATTTAATTTCTATGTCTTGATTAATAATCCTAGAAATGAAATAGGTTTTTGTATTCACATAAATATAATAAGATAATTTCTTGAGAAAAAGAGAGATATTTTGAGATAAAAATCTGCAGCATAAAGGTTGTGCAACATGATTTTTAAGAACATTAAAAAGAGAGGGAACATGGGTCACCCCTCTATAAACTAATCATAATATAGTATCAAGACATAATAAAATGTAAATAAGAAGAAATAATAGAAACTTTAAAGACATACCACATAAAAGAGAACTTGAATGGAAAAAAGAGAAGTTAGAATTCCCTTACCTTGAAGAGTAACTTCTAAAACTCTATGATCGGGACCTTGGGGCTTGAGGACACCTTGGGAGGACTCCTTGAGAGGTAATAATATCATAAAATCATGGAGAAGTATTTTTTTAATGAAGTGAAACGAAGTAATAGGTGGGTATTTTTAGAAAAAGTGAGGGGTTATTTTATTAATTTCAAAGTATACCTCATCAGTGGTTTTTGTAAAACCATGGGATTTCCCATGGTATTTTCCCATGGTAATGGACTCTTGGGACACCTAATATAATATTTTAATCCTTAGGATTATACTATAATTATTACATCATGATTACATCATTATTACATAGCTATGATGTCATTAAACTTACTGAAAACTCAAAACTATATTTTTACGATTCACTGAAAAATCAATCATTTCAGAAAAATCCCAAAAATTAACCCTAACCATTTTTCAATGTGTAGAATTAAAAATTAACTCCCTTTTATAAAAATAAATATCGTTTTAAATTAAATTAAATAAATAAATAAAATACTAATACTTTACTACTAATTTATAAAACATTTATTTCCATATACAATGATATAATTATATCACATTACCACGTATGATGAGTAAAACATATTTATACTTCCTTAGGTGAGGTTACTGTTCCATTTTTCAAATTACCATTCATAAGGGTAAAATTTATATTCTAAATGTTAAGGCTATTGTTCACCAAAAATTGATTTTGATCTATTGAACAACATTTTTCACCCTGATTAAAACCATGCATGTCCAACTTTCAAAAATCAATTCACAGAAAAAGTTTTTTAATAATAAAATATTTTTTTTACTATTCATCAGAAAAAAACTATTCATAAAATAAAATTCATCAAATACTAAAAAATTTGAACTTCTTAGAAAACTACTAAAAATTTAGCTTGGATTAATTTCGAAATTTAAAATTCCAAATTGAAGTTTATATTACCAAAATTATTCTCTATGTATGAGAAATATCTGAAAAGTACAATTTTTTAGTTCTAAAATCAATTTATCAAATTTATCTTAATTAAAAATATATTTTATTAACCAAATATATTCTTATAATAAAAATGATGAAACAATAATTTTATCTATACCAAGGAATTACACAAAGTAACTAAGGCCTCGTTACATAACCCCTTATAACACCTACATAGGACCTAAGAGTAAGGTGTGTAATAGAGATAAAATTTTTGGGCAGCTCAGATAACATTACTTGAGTGGTTATTTCTTCCAACTTGAACTTATCTTATAGGCGATTCTGTTCAAGCTTAACATGTTGAAGTTCATCTTGGGCTTGGTCCAGAGTTAAGCCCAGCGATGCCACCTCTTTCCCAGTCTTCCACAAATGGGCTTCGTATAGACTCAGTCTACTAGATGTGGTCATCGACTCTTCGTTATCCAATAATAACCATTATCATTTCTCTTTATAATCAATAATATTAATTGTAACATTATAGTTTCCAACAGTCATATTGACCGACGGTCATATTTACTAATGCTCATATAAAAGTTGAAACTTAATAGTCTCATTTCAATTATACAAACTTCATTAATAAGAGGATATAGTTTAGTTGAGTAAAAAATATTGTAACATACATTTTCAAGAAACAATAATTATTCAAAAAGTTTTTCTCATTATAATCAAGCACTTTATAGGTAAAATAAATTAATATTTAAAACCTAATTTTTATGATTTTATTTAACTATGTCACTCTAAAAAAATTATCCAAAAATAAGAGAAGAAATAATTCAAAAATATAAAGTGGAGGAAATTTTAATTTCAGTGAATTGTTTATAAAATAAATCCAAATAAGATTCAACTAAGTGGGAGAAAAAAAAGGTATCCCCTATTTGATGAAAACATTATTTATGGTATTATCTTATTCTTATTCACTATCTACTATATTCCACAATAATGAAACCAAGGAGTTATATAATAAATTTTTACATGAGATTTTTATGTAATAGATTAATGATGAAAAAATTATTACTAATATATTTGAAAATCCTGACAAGATTCATAAGGTTTGAATAGAATATGTATTCAAAATAAGGGTGAAAAGTGAAAAGTTAACATAATTTACTTCATATAGTAACACTATAATAAAATCAATTGATAGGATTGGTTTTTTTTATTTTGTAGTGGTTTAAACCAGTTTCATATTGTTCTTTAATAGTTTAAAAACCACTAATAAAGTTAGCGTCAGCATCTAACTCACGTCGCTTCTATAAAATTATTGGTTGTTTCTAGAAACCATCATAGAAAAATTGTTTATTAGTGTTTTAGTGTTGGTTTAAACCACCTCTATATATATCTGTTCAAAAAATGGATGGAGAATCTGCTTCCCAAAAATTTCCAAACAAAAAACAAATTAGTTGGTAATCACCAAACGAAACCAGATTCAGCATAATTAACATGTGTATATATATTTATATATCAATATTCATTGGAATTTCTGAATAGAAATATATATAATACATAGTAATCCACTCATTAAAACTAAGGGATTCAATAAAATAAGTTACCAAAAGTCCATAAGAAATTAAAAAAATAAATCAAACAACAACTCAAGTCCTTAACACTATCATATGATTGAATTTGACATCCACAACACTGATTAAACCATTAGAATCCACATAAAACACATTTTTTCTATTTTATAAAACATATAGAATAAGCCTATATCCTTTGAAACTAATTTATAAAATCTCACCTTTTATCAATCTCTGTATAAAATCATTCAAACCCACTAAAAATCTAACTTTTAGAACCCAAGTGTTTTATAGTTCAAACAAGTGGTATTTGAGCCACAAGGTTCTATTCCCTATGGTAAATCTTGAAAATTATTTGTGGAAATGACAACAAAAGTTTCAAACTGTGAAAAATGAAGTGTAGTTCTTAAAACTCAAACGTGGAAGAAGTTGTAATATCATTATAGATTTAGTGGAAACAATCTTAAAAATTAATAAGAAAATGAATGAAGAAAGTGATATAATTAACAAACTTATTTGTGAAATTTGTTCAATCATAAAAAAGGATAAAATCCTTGAAAAAACCATGACTACCCTTAGAGAATGGTGTGAAGAATTGGTGAAGAATTTATATAGTGAAAAGAATTCTCATTTTGAGAATTTAGAAGCGCAAATGAAGGAGAATAACTTAAGGATTAAGAATCTTGAGGGAGAGAATTGGGATATATAGAAGCTATAAAATATTTAGGATTCTCATGGAGGGACATAGGATGGTAATAAGAAATAAATCAATCTAGAGTCAAGTATAAGGTTCTATATACCTTATTATAAATATGTAAACAGTTCTCAAAGATGGTTTTAGAGTGATAATTGTTTGGTATATTTAGAAACACTATGAGTGTGTTTATAGAATCTAAAATATTCAAAAAAAGAATAATGACCTTATGTAACCATATCTCAAAATAGACAATATTAAAATGCTATGATATTTTTAAAATATGTTATGTTTTTTATAAAATTATTATACAAACAAAAGGTATGTAAATTCTAAGATCAAATTCTAAAATTTTATAAAGCTTACCATGGAGTGTAATATGTTCTAATGAAAAATATGCTATATCCCAATAGTATTCAAGCATTTTTGGGAATAATTTTAGGATTTTTCATCTGGTGTAAATCCATGAAATGTTAAATGGATAGGTTATTAAATAAACTACTTCATTAATGAAGGATTATTTTTTCCATTATCATGAACTAGAAATTCATCATCATCTAAATATTATTTTTAGGGTACTAAAAGACTATTTTTGAAGAATGTTGTGTGACCATCAAGTATTTAAGATAAAAAACCATGATTATCAGAGAAATGTTTCAAGAAACCATCATATGTTTACTTAAACATCATATCTAAATCCAAAGTAAATTCTATCTGCTATTAAATTAAATTTCATCGACACCATCTCTGTCTCTATATCCACTTCCTCCTACTAACACCGAAATGAGAATTCTGTTTAAAATTAAAAAATGTTGTATATTTAAATTTAATCTTGGAATCAATAAAAGCCATCATAAAAAATGCATTTGATGTGGTGTGATTTAACTCATCATAGATAGTCATTGATGAAATATTATCCGGGATAAATCCAATCTTCTTCTGATATAATTCAATCAATTCTTTTTGCATAGCATTGACCTTTGCATCTTGCATCTTTATATAAGCCCCATGTTCTTGAATTTTGTTTTTCATTGTAACATACTAAGTTTTTACATCTTTAGGTAAAGAGTCACTACTACCAGGATTACATACTACTACAATCATCAATGGACTACCAAATACCCCAGATTTTAATGGTCTCAAACCCATCCCACACACTCAACCATGATGCTCTTTCCTAAGGACTTGACTAACTGGGTCAACCCAAGAGACCAAGAAAGACCACACATGATTGACATCCCATAGTTCTTTAATTTTTACCTATAAATAAAATATCAGTCATATTTTAATTAATACATATTTGAATAGTGAAAACTAGAAAAATAATTATATTTAATGAAAAAGGAATGCATACCCTTACTTCTTTGGTAGGCTCATTAACATAACTCCCATAATATTTGGTATGAATATTCAACCATAGTTCTATTCAAGAGAATTAGTTCCATAAATTCTTTAAATACATTAAACAATGATAAATTAAAAATTTAATATAGGAAATAGATACTTTTTTCTTATAAATATGTAAACTAAGAAATTATTCCCAAAGTTGATCTATTTTTAGAAAAACTCTTTGACCCGGCTATGTGAGGGGTGATTTTTTAGCTCTACTTAAGTCATTTTTATTGAAAAATCCTAAAAAAATAACATATAATTTAATATTATTGTATGTAATGTCATATCCTTTTCATATTCATGTATATATGTAAAATGAGATTAATATATTAATATATATTTCAATACCACATGCTTCTCTTGAAGATGGATATCAAAAAAACCTTTAATTTCTCTCAAGGTACCCCTTCAAGTACCTTATCATACAGCTCATGAAGTAGATGAATGGGGAACCACTTTCTCAGATACTGATGGGAAACTGATGGAGGGTGTTTTAGACATTGATGGAATGGAGGTTGTGAGAGAAAATAAAGGGGAGTACGGTGTAAGAGATGATAGATTCCAGAGGGTGTCTTGGATGCTATAGGTAGGGAGACTGATGGATCCACATCTATTGGTGTGATTAAGGGAACACAGAATGAGAGTTGATTAGGATAAGTGCAATGCTTCCACCTTGGCATTCATGTCATTTAAACAAATAAAATTAACTTCAGAACAATAAACCACCCACATGTTGTATTAATTTCATTTATCATTGGGACATCATGGGATAATATCGAATTCATAATATTAACTCGTACCGAATTCATCTCTTAATTTCCCACTATGTTACCCAATAATTCAAACTAGAGTTTCTAAAAAACCTGTAGAAAAAATCAAAAAATCATGATATGGTGTCTATTAAACACACCATATAAATCACACACCTCACTTCCATTCTCCTGTTACAATACATCCCATTTAATTAATGATACTCAATAATAACTAATTTTTATAAAATGAAATCAAAAATTTAAAACCAAATGGGAAACCACCTCGTGGTTGTTGATTTACATGATGAAAATACCATATTTGTTTATAAACTAGGATTTTGGATTTATAAAATGAGTTTAATTTATAAAAAAAATCTATATATGAATACAACTGTTACATCACTAAAATCCATATTTAAAATAATATAAAGTCTAATGAACATATAAATGACTCAAAATCATAATCACAATCAAAAAATAGAATATTTATAATGACAACATACACCAAGAAAACCCTTATATAAGGAATTAAAATTGATAAATTATAGGAAACAGAACTTTATAAATAATTTTTAGTCAAAACAAATTTTTAAGAGTTATTTCTTTTAGAGAAAACACTTATACACATTTTAAAAAACATATAGTGTCTGCCAATTTTTTTTTTGAAGTACAAATGTAATTAAAATATTAAATTTACCTTTATGTAAAAATGGAAAATCATGTAAGATATTCAATTTCATTGATAGAATAATCATAGGAACATTATATTATCTTTTATTTATCAAATAAACTTATTTTTAATTCCATGAACATAGGTAAATAGAATGGGGTTGTAAACCCAAGTACACTAACTATTTGTTTTGAAAAATGCGGTGGTAAATTTTTATTTTTGGGTGTATGGATTTAAAATAGTGTACCCTATTTATTTGTGTTATAAAGTACCCCAGATAATAAAACCTCCCATAAAGACTAATGGTAAACCTAGTTAAGTGAGGCACCCAAAAAATATTTTGAAAATATAAATTGAACTTCATAGATATGTACCTTAATTTTCAATAATCCATTTAATATCTTCATGATATCAAATCAATGTTATCAAATTTTCTATACCCCTATATATGGGTAAAACACATATTAGACATTTTCAAAATATATGAAAACAGAATTGAATTTGACTTAATTGAATGCATCTATCCAAATATAAAATTCACAAAACACCATTAAGAAAATATTATACTCATAGAACCAATTAAAACCAAATATAATTATAATAAATAAAGAATAATCAAATAAATAAAAGTATAACTTAAATGGATAGATACAAGATATAATAAAAACAAACAAAAAAACTAAACTACACTACATTGTACTATAAATATCAGAAACGAACTAAATTTAATTGAATAAAAAAAATCAACCAATTTTGACAAGACCCAAGCCACCACTACTCTACATGAATCAAACCAAACAAAATAAATGTAATTTCACCAACCAAAACCAATCTAAATAAAATAAAAAAAAATTATACAAAACTAAATCAAACTCAATTGAATGAAAATGAATTAAAACCCAGCAAAACATACAAAAAAACTAAATAAAAAAATAAAATTTAACCAACATGAAAAAAACTAAACTGATTTGATAAAAATAAAATTGAACCACAAAAATGAACCCTGAAAAATAGAATGAAACTGACAATAAATGAAACAATTTTCCAAAACTGAAAAAACTCTGCAGGGCTTACAACTGGGGGAGTCAGGCGAGAAGGGGGTTGAAGGGGATGGATCATGGTAGAATGTTATAGAGAAAGATCAGGGGGATTAGGGGTGAACACAAATCTAGTGACTAAGAGAGATGGCGCAGGGTATGGAAAGGGAGATGGATCAGTTAAGGCAGAGGGTGGGAGCAATGGCTCGAGGGCTCAGCGGTGACTACAGCGATGGAGAGGGTTCGGGTTGGGGGCTTTGGATTGAAGGGTTTGGGGGATATCGGAGCACCGATGAGGGGTAACCACTGTGGGTGAGGCCTTGAGATTGAGGGGAGGGTAGGGGGATAGAATCGATTGGAGAAGGGTGGGGTGGGGTAGAAATGTTTTGTTTTTAATAAAAAGATAATATTCCACAACAGTTTTTGAAAAAACACCACTAAATAATTTTTATTTTTTTGTGGGGGTTTAAAAAATTGATACTCAAAAAAATTTGGTGTAGTGTAGTAATAGATTTTATAAATTTATTGTTTCAATTAATAAATATAATTAAAATATTAAAAAATTCAGTTCCTCATATAAAAAAATCACACACACATTGTTTATAATGATAATTAGGCGTATAAAATCTCTATAGAAATATTCATAAAAGTAAAAGAAGATTTATAGAATTTATTGAGATTATAAAAATATTCAAACAATAATATAAGAATAGAATTAAAAAATTATAGTGAAAATAATAGGGAAAATTGTTTAGAAACTAATTTCATTGGGCATTATGCTTTGATTATAATATGAGGTTTATACAATGTTTGGGTTTCAAAAAAATGCATATATAAAAATTACTTGTAAATAATAACACTTATTTTATACCTAAGTTTTACATAGTTAGAATTACAAAAGATCAATGCTAAATCTTATTGGTCCCACACTTACCTACATACTAAGGTGATGTGTTTCCTATTGTCTACTATAAATAAATTAATTGTTTAATCTACTGGAAAAAATCATATACTATTTTTTGTTTTTCAATAATTAATTTCATATAATTTTTAAATTTCTAAAATAATTTTGAATTTCTCAGGGAACCTTACTTTAGTAGTTTTAATTCATATTTAGTTAAATATGTTGGAGTTTACCTTATCCTACTATTCTTAGTTTACAAGGAGTGTTTCTTTAAATTTTATTTTATAAGGTTTTTTATAAATATACTATAATGGTTTTATTATTTACATTTTAAATGGATATTTCATGTTAATGGCGAGTTATATTTCATATCTATCATGTTTCTCTTAATAAATTTTTTCCATAACTGATGGTGGGGGTGCTATATTTTTTATATATCATCTTTTAAATAATATGCATTCTTTTTTAGGAACTTTATAGTTTTATCATTTTTGATTAATTACCAAAAGTGAAATAAGTGTATTGGAGTTTCTTCATTATTAGATAGGGTTATAATTTTGAGTCTCCCTTTGTCCCATTGAATTTATAGTTTTAATAATTAGAAAAAAAATTGTATTACTTTTTTATTTAAGAATTGATTCTGAGTTAATTTGTAATATATTGTTATAAATGAATATATCTTATGTTTTTTTAATTATTTTACCATGAATATACTCTTATATATTACTTTTATTATGTTCTAAAAGTTTCATAAAGAGTTATCATGCTAATTATTCCATTTAAAAACCTAAAACATTATTAATATTGATTTTACAATATTTTTTATTTACTAGAAACCACCCATGACACTTTATTTTGTTTTTAACATGGGGAGTGATGTGTCTTTTAATGAGGTATTAGAAAAAAATTCATATGGACTTCTTGAGTTCACATCCTAAGGTCATTGTAATTTCATATTATAGAAACTAGAGTATTTTTACTATATATTGATTAATATAACTCAAAATTCACTGAAAGTTATTTATTTAGAAATAAAATACATGGATATAAATTTTATTGATTTAATATGAAGGATTATTCAATCATTAGCATGTTAAAAAACACCCTAAAGTCACAACAAGTTTTCAAAAACATTTCTAAAAATTTCATATTGTGTTTGTTACTATTTTTTGATGATATATTATGATGTAGAGATCACCTTATAGAAATCCATAATGAGTCAAAAATATTATAAAACTATATAAATTTTTTCCAACTATACCAAAATTTAAATATATTGTTAGTTCATTAAAATTTGGGATCAAAGCTATTAAAATCTGACCACTAAGGAATTTCAAGAAAACAATGAAAATGGAATTGAGGATTTAACTACCTAAAATATAGTTATTTTCTATATTTAATTTACATTAAACTTATTATTATGATTATTTTATTATTATATTATGATTTATACTTCATTTATTAATAAATGTTCAATGTTTAAATAATGTAGTTTTGGTTTCAGTGTCAGTTTTTTAAGTTATGGTGAGGCATGAAAAAAATGATGAATGGATATATTTGAGAAGTATTGAGATGTAACACTTTATTTGTGAGAACACAGAATTCCATCATGAGGATTTTACTACATGTGTGGATAACGAAGAAAATTTTGAGTTTTATTCACTTTTAAAAGTTTTAGGGAAAGAAAATATCTTGAACCCACCATATTATTGTGAATCAATACATAAATATTTTATAATAACATGATATGAAAAGCGGATGAAAAAACAATATAATGAGTTCCTTGAATGGATAAAGAATACACATGGTGTTATGATGCTTCACTATATTAGATAATAATTATTTTAGAGATTATACAAGTTCATTGCACTAGGTAAAAGCACAAACAATGAGAATAAAAAAAATATCATTGTTAACGATTGATAACATATGTTTTGTATGTTTGGTTTATTCAAATAATTACTTATAAATGTATCCAAAAGACATAAAAAAGAAGTGATTTCTTGAAATTTATAGTATAAATGAAAAATAAAATCATGTGGTTGTTGGGTTATTACATATGATTGATAGAATGGAGTTCACTATTTTAATATTACTTATTCAAGGATATAAAGGTTGTGCTAGAAGATGTATGAGACACTGGTCAAACTATATAATTTTATTTTATTTTATTATTTTAGAAGGAAGGAAAATCTGTTGATACCTAATCTTTATTTTTTAATTGAACAATAAATTGATTAAGGTTTCACGGTTGATATACAATATCTACCTACAAACTAAATTTTTATTGTTTGAATCTTTCATTGTACTATATTATTTATTGTTTTAATTTTTTATAATGTTGTATAACTCAAACCACACATTGGTTGTGAATCCAATCAAAAATAAATCTTGGTTAAGAAAATATAAAGAAATTATGTACATAGGTTTTGTCTCATTGTGATTAAAAAGAAGTTTGGGGTTTACCCTTGCCATCTAACAAATCATAGGTATATTTTTTGTGCTTTTTATTTATGTATTTGTGGTTTATGCCTCTAACTATGAAATAATATGTTATTCTAATAGGTTTATCACTAAATTTATAATATATGAATATAGTGTGTATCTATACTCTCAAAATTGTAAGGGGTAAAGAGTTGATTATGGATTTACCCAAAACTCTATAAATCATTATTATTCTTTTTTTTCCTTCTAGCTAAAATATTCACCCACTATATTTTGAACATGTATTATTTAATCTGTTTATCCAATAAATTTTGTATTTATAGCTTTGTAACATGGATTATTAATATTTATAATTAACCCCCATTTATATTTCATCATCTGTGTGAAACCTAACAATATATTGTAATTAAATATTTGGAATATCAAAGGTTATATAATGAAAAACATATCTCGAAAATTTAAATTTACCCATGATCTTTAAAAGAGTAGTGAAATTGTAATATAGAAAATTAGATCCTGTGATATTTATGAATATTTATTCACAATGTAATTATCAACTATTTATTTTTAGAAACTAGTTTATATAATTTTGATTTTAAGTCTATAATTTTTATCACGATTTTATGCAGGAAGGTAATAATTTATTAACAGGTTTTCACTTCATTATGTTTTTTCTACTCTGTTTTCCTAAAAAAAATTAATGGGAAAAATTAAAATTAGAATGTAATTTAATCATTGTAGATCCAACAAAATTACCATGGGTTTTTTAAGTGAATGATATGTAAGATTCCATAAATTATATGAATTCTAATGGGGTGTTGAAAATAAATTGTATCATTAATGTAGATGTCATAATTTCTCATGGTTAGTGATTCTCATGGGAAAAATATCAAATATATATCTTATGAAAAAATACTATCCAATAATATAATTAATATTATGAATATTGATATGGAGATTTTATCTTGAATTGTATAATTCTATAAAGATGGCATGATATGGTAATTAATTGATTATACTCTTGGCCAACATATTTTCTCTGTATTTCATGTGTCTGTATTAGTTTTTCATTGTAATGTGTTTATCTTATTTTATTATTAACTTTTCCATTTATCTTTAATCGATATAGAAGTTCTAATTACATAATAATTTATGGTTTCAAACAGCACTATGATTCTGATTATTTGGTAAATATTCTATTTTTTATATAAAAAAATTAATTAAATATGATATATGCAAACTATAGTATAATGGATATAATGAAAAATTCTAGAACATAAAAAAAATGGTGATTTTGTTTTAAGTGTGAGTATAATGGAAAGAAGGTGTGTATTTCACTTTTTAAAATAAAATATATCAAAATTAAAAAAAACTAAATCGCATGTAATTGAATAAAAAATGATAAATTTGTGATGACATACAAATTCAATCAAATAATATTACATGGTTCTAAATGTAATCTATTCTAAAAAATCAATCTTTCTCTTAATTTCATACCTTTGATGGAATCAAGGAAACCCTTTCTCAAAGGTATTTAAACATTTTTTTATTTTTTCAATAAAAAATCCGTGTTGTCTCAATCTAGTAGTAGTGACGAACCACTTAGAAAATAGAATTAATTTTATAAATTAATACAAATATTATAAAGACCCACTTCAAAACATAATAATAAATTTAAATTGATTTTATAATGAAGTCTTATTATGTATAAATTAAAAGGTGGAAACACAAAAATAGATAATGGAACATTTATCAATATTTTAGATTCATAAAACTATATTATAAGTCTTACTTGTAACACCCCGAACCCAGTTACCCAGAGTCAGTGCATTATTACATGACATTGGCATGATCACAAGAAAGATCAAATCTCCAAAGACCGATTGGTTTAGTAGCCTTAAAAACACTAGATATATTCATAAGTCTTACATTACATCATAAAAATGAAAACTACAACAACATATTCTTTGTAGTCCACACTCATATCCCCACATACTATCCCTGCAGGTCATTTATAAATTACTTCTTCACATCTTGGGGAAAATAAAACATTGAAAGGGGTGAGCTCAGCTACTCAGTAAGGATAACAATATAGCAGAAACATTCTTAAATAAGCATAAACATTTAAGGAAGTGTATAACTAAAAAATTCATTTTAAACTTAAAATTAAACATAATATGGCAAAGATAAAATGAAATAATTCCATTTTCTTATTCACATGGATATTCTACTAGTCGAATAATCACATTAAATATCAATAACCACTTTCATAATGATGAAATGCATAATGCCAGACTATCATAACCACGTAGTCAAGGCCTCGTGCCAAGACTAAAAATAAGATTTTGTAATGCCCCGACCCCAGTTACCTAGAGTCGGTGCATTATTACATAACATTGGCAAGATCACAAAAGATCAAGTCTCGAAAGACCGATTAGTTTAGTAGCCTTGGAAACACTAGATACATTCGTAAACATTACATTAAATCATAAAAATGAAAACTACAATAACATGGTCTCCTTAGTCCACACTCATACCCACACTGACTGTTCTTGAAAGTCAGTCATAATACACTTCTTCACATCCTGGGAAAAATAAAACATTGAAAGGGGTTAGCTCAAATGCTCCGTAAGGATAACAATATAGCGGAAACATTCATAAGAAAACATAAGCATTTAAGGCAATGTATAACTAAAACAAAAGACTTATTGAACTTGAACTTCAGCATAATATGGAAAAAGTAAAATAAAATAATTCCATTACTTACTCTCATGGATATTCTACTAGACGAATAATCACATGAAATATCAATAACCACTTTCATAATGAGGGAATGTATAATGTTAGACATTCTGAAACATTTTTTCAAGGCCTCGGCCAAGACATCTAAAATGATTAAGGCCTCGGAAAAAACCATAAATAAAATTGGGAAAGTGCCTCGGCCAATTCCATGTCTTGTTGTCTCATGAGACCTACCGATGCATCGAGGAGCTATAGCGGGCTCCACCCGTCACTTATTAAGTCCAATACATTCCTCATATGAATAGGTTTAAACATAACATAAATATTCGTATTAAAACTAGCATACGAAATGTCAACAATTTCTCCATAAACTATGGATGGTATAAAAATAACACATCCACAGTCAAATATTTCACAAAATGTTCAATGGAAGTTTTGTATCATAAATCAATTTCAATTAAACTTAAAACCCATCAAAGGATGTTGACATGGATGAAATCAAAGCTATTTGAGAGAAATATCTCTCTTTTTTTGAAATCATTTAAAAGTCCCATAATTATAAAATAATACATTTACGTTGAAAATATTCTTATAAGATTGTAAGGGAATCTTCGACGAAGTTATAATGGAGGAAAATAGCTGCACCCGCCGTATAAGTTAAAAAAACATTCTTACCTTAAATTTGTCAAAAAGGTCAAAAAGTACATTGTTTGGAAAACGACGGTAAGATTCCTTTCAAAAACGTATAAGGGTATAAATGACTTTAACCCATTTTCCATTTAATAGTAAAAATTTTTTGAAAGAGATTTTTAAGAAACATGGATGTGGATGATAACGAGGTCCCACTAGATAATTATGTATAAACAACCTTGGATAATGAAGAGGTTGTGAAGTAAACCCTTACCTTGTACTTTTCCTTGGTTGGGGTAGGTTAAACTCCTGTATAATGGTGAAATAATTGTTATTAAATTATACAAGAATCATATACATTCATATGATATCATATATGATCTTTTAACATTGCTTTGTTAACAATATCTTAGATTTATCGTTGTTTCGGGTGTTAACTTACTCATTTAATTTATATGTTTTGTTACGTAAGTCTTGTTTTTCATGTATAGGTTGTATCTTATTCATATCCAGAATGATATCATGTCCTTAAACATTATTTTTAAATCATCAAATGATAATTATACTTGAATGGATACGACGGAGAATGAATCTCATCGCGTTCGTGGAGACGGTAGTCCGTACGTACGCATGAGAGACAATATCATTATTTTGATATTAAAATAATATATAATTGGATATTATATCATATATACAGAATCATTATCATGTTATATTTATTATTTACATGAATTACATATCATTATTATATCCATCTAAATAATAATATATTGAATAACAATTACACCACGACGTGGAGACGGTAAGTCGTACGTACGCACGTATGGTGACATGTCATTCAAATGATGGGTAGAATACTGAATATGGTTGTTCCATATTTATAGTAACATCACCGTATATAGAAGATATTGGAGTTATAATTTTAGAATTGAAATAATAAACAAAGAGGGAATAGAAGAAGAATGAAACTTGAAAGAGGGTGATGAAAACGTTACCTCTTCTTCGGGTTCTTCCTTTTGATTTGATCAAAAGGACTCCTTAGGATGGCTTTATGACTAAAGTAAAGCTTCTATGATGAAGGGAGAGAAGTTGGGAGAGTATTTGGGCAGAGTTTGGCCGAACCAAAAGGCTTGAAAGTGTGAATAAGGTGGTAGAGGTGGGAGCCTTTTATTAGAGGAGAGGAGGGGCTCTTTTGGAAAGATTGAAATGTTACATTATTATACAATAATTTTCGGGTTCTAAAGGTCCCACACTTATATAATTCGTGGATAAGGTGGTAAGGGTTCGAAATATACCCATATAATAGTCTTTGGACAAGTTTAAGCCTTGGATTTTACATTATCTTTTCATTTTATTAAAATCGTTAAATAATGAGGTCATCGCTGCATCCTAATGATGTCATAAATAATTTAATTTATTTACTGTCTAAAAATTATTAAAAAAATACTATGATGTAGGAAATCTTTTTATCATTACAATGAATATTTATAGTCAAAAATATGACTTGTATAACCCCATGTAAAAATTGTTTCAGTAAAACATTTCATGTTTGTGTCATTTTTTTACTTTAACATTAAATAAAAAGTATTTATGTCATTTTCCAACTAAAGTGGCTCCATGGGGTCCCCAAGTTGACCCACGGATTGTCTTGGTCGGCCATTACTCATCAAATAGGGGTAGGACAAGTGTAAGGGTATTTTCATATTTTTATAATATCATTTTTACCTTAAATTTCACTAATTAACTTTAATCGCGATTAATTAAACTTAAAAGTTACTATTCACCAAAAAATTATATTAATCCCATTGAACCACATTTTAAATCCTAATGACAACCATGTATGTCGGATTTTTGAAATTCAAAACACAGAAGTGGTAATATTTCATTTAAAGGAAATTCAGTTATTTAACTACCACTTAGTGGTTTCACTATTCATCAAAAATTGATGTTTTTCAGAACAATGCCAAAATTTCACCCTAAGCTATAATTGATATTCCGAATCCAAAAATGAAGTCCATTTTGGTAAATAAAATTTATAAAATTTCAAAAATTAGGTATTACTATTCACAACGGCTAGTTTAATTAGTTGTGGTGTGTGTTAGAGCTCGAGGTTGCGTACAACACACGCTATTGCATTATTCGAAGGGAAACGTACCGTGGAAGCTTGGGGTGTTACATTCTCCCCTCCTTCAAATAATTGCGTCCTCGCAATTTCTAGGGTATTACTGCATAAAAAGACTCGGGTGGTTCTCCATCACAAGTTCCTCAGGTTCCCACGTTGCCTCTTCCATTTTATGATTTCTCCACAAAACCTTTACCAGACGAGTCGTCCGGTTTCTCAGCACCTGCTCCCTCACATCAAGAATTCTGATGGGCTCTTCGCAATAAGATAGATCGGGTTCCAGTTATAATTCCTCATAGGTAAGTACATTTGTTGGGTCAGGCATGTATTTTCTCAATAGCGATATGTGGAAAACATCGTGAACTTTGGAGTGATTTGGCGGCATCTCCAAACGATAAGCTATAGCCACAATACGATCTAGAATTTCGAAAGGTCCGATGTACCTGGGACTCAACTTACCCTTCTTACCAAAATGTATAACTCACTTCCATGGAGATACCTTTAGGAAAACATGATCTCCCACCTGAAATTCCAAAACCTTTCTTCTGTTATCGGCATAGCTCTTCTGCCTACTTTGAGCTGCTTTGATGTGGTTTTGGATTACCTTTACATTTTCCATTGTTTCTTCCACCAGTTCTGGTCCCACAAGATTTCTTTCACCAACATCATCCCAACAGGTTGGTGTACGACATCTCTTTCCGTATAACACTTCATAAGGTGTCATCTGAATGCTTGAATGGAAGCTATTGTTATAGGAAAATTCTACCAGTGGTAAATATTGATCTCACATACCCTGAAAGTCAAGAGAGCATGATCTCAACATGTCTTCTAAGGTTTGAATAGTCCGTTCTGATTGTCCATCTGTTTGAGGGTGATAGGCAGTGCTCAAACGAAGTTCAGTATCCAAGGCCTTTTGAAGACTTTTCCAGAATCTTGAAGTAAAACGAGGATCACGATCAGAAACAATCGATAGGGGTACTCCATGAAGTCTTACAACTTCATTAATATATATTCTTGCTAGACGTTCAAGTGGTAGATCCTCCCGTATAGCCAGAAAATGTGCTGACTTAGTAAGACGATCAACAATGACCCATATTGCATCATTCCTTCTAGGAGTCTTTGGTAGTCCCATGACAAAGTCCATCGTAATATTATCCCATTTCCACTCAGGTATGGGAAGAGTTTGCAATACACCACCAGGATTTTGCCTTCCAGCTTTCACTTGTTGACAAACCATACACCTCGACACAAAATCAGCAATCTCCCTCTTCATATTGTCCCACCAAAAATGTTCCCTCAAATCTCTATACATTTTGGTGCTCCCAGGGTATATAGAGAAATTGGAACTATGAGCATCATCCAGCAATTCCCTTTTTAGATCAGGTATATCGGGAACACAAAGTCTCTTCCCGAATTTCAAAATTCCATCCTTATACACAAAGTCCCTCAATCTTCCATCATTCACATCTTTAATCTTCTTCTGAAATTCTTCATCATCAGTCTGAGAACTCTTAATCCTTTCTAGTAATGATGGTTTGGCAACCATTTGAAAAAGCATTGATGTTTCACCTTCCCTAGTTATTCCCATGTCCATCTTCACTAGATCCATGAAAATTGGATCCCTTTCAATTCTCATCACATTCAAAACTCCATGGTCTTTTCGGCTCAAAGCATCTGCCACCTTGTTTGCCTTCCCCGAGTGGTATTGTGTCGTGCAATCATAATCCTTGAGTAGTTCAAGCCATCGCCTTTGCCTCATGTTGAGTTCTTTTTGTGAGAAAATATACTTCAAACTCTTGTGATCAGTATAAATCTCACATTTTTCACCATAGAGGTAATGTCTCCATATCTTTAAAGAAAATATCACAACTGCTAACTCAAGATCATGAGTAGGATAGTTTTTCTCATGAATTTTCAACTGTTGTGATGCATAGGCAATAACATTATCATTCTGTATAAGGATACAACCAAGTCCTTTCTTCGATGCATCACTATAAATAACAAACCCATCATTCCCCGATGGTAGAGTCAATATAGGGGCGTTGACTAATCTTCTCTTCAGTTCTTCAAAACATTCTTCACACTCTTTTGTCTAGAGAAATTTAATACCTTTACGTTTGAGCTTTGTCAATGGGTTAGCCAATCTGGCAAAATTCTGGATGAAATGTCGATAATAACCTGCTAAACCAATAAAACTGCGTAACTCAGTTATACTTGTCGGTGCTGGCCATTCTTGGATTGCCTTGGTTTTAGAAAGATCAACGGAAATTCCATCCTTAGATACAATATGGCCAGAAAAGAAATCTCCTGAAGCCATAATTCACACTTTCTAAATTTCCCATATAATTCATGTCTTCTAAGAGTCTTCAGGATAATGCGTAAGTGATTTTCATGGTCTTCATGGCTTTTGGAGTATACCAAGATATCATCAATAAATACCACTACAAAGTCATCAAGATATTCCTTGAAAACTCTATTCATTAGGTCCATGAAAACAGAGGGTGCATTAGTCGATCCAAAAGGCATTACTGTAAACTCATAATGCCCATACCTTGTTCGAAATGCTGTCTTTGGAACGTCTTCCTTCTTCACACACAACTGATGGTATCTAGACCGAAGGTCAATATTTGAAAATTATTGAGCTCCATGCAGTTGGTCAAACAAATCATCAATGCGAGGTAGGGGATACTTGTTCTTTATTGTTATATCATTGATCTCCCTATAGTCGATGCATAACCTCATAGATCCATCTTTCTTCTTAACAAAAAGAACAGGGGCTCCCCAAGGAGAAACACTAGGGTGAATAAATCCCTTATTACTCAATTCCTCTAGTTGTTTATTTAGTTCAAATAATTCCACAGTGGCCATTCTATAAGGGGTCTTCGATATGGGCCTTGATCTAGAAATTAAATCAATGGAAAACTCAACTTCTCGTTCTGGAGGATATCCAGGTAAATCTTCCGGAAACACATCAACATATTCTCTCACAATAGGTACATCCTGTATTTGAATATTCCTTTCCTCGCCCTCAGTAATTTCCTTCTCTTCCTCCCCAATAATTGAATTTAGTTGAGCTACTGGGTGTGGATCTAGATAAGAATTATGTGGTGACGATTCTGCTCTAAAGATAAGGTGTTCTTTATCATCATCATCAAGAATCGTAACCTCTTTCCTCTTACAATAAATTTTTGCATCATGGTCCGAAATCCAATCCATACCGAGGATTATATCAAATTCAATCACGGGTATGACGATGAGATCAGCAGGTAAAGAACATTTAGGTTCTCTAACGGGAACTAATCGACAAAACTTTGTTGCAGCAATACTTCCCTTAGGGGTTTTGACCGAAAAATCCCTTGTTAAATCAAATTGGAAATATCTAATTTTCTTAGCAAACTGGGAAGATATGAAACAATGCGATGATCCAGAATCAAATAATGCATTTGATAAACCTGAGGAAACCATTAAATTACCTGCCACCACGTCTTTCGGAGCTTCCACCTCAGCAGTAGTGATAGCATAAGCCTGGACCTGATCCCTCGACCTATTCTGAGGTAAGTTCCCCTGAAGCTTAGGACATTCATTTGCATAATGACCCTTCTCTCTACAATTATAGAATTCCACGTTGACAACCACTTTCTTTCCCTTGCATTCATGAGCTTGGTGGCCTTTTTCACCACACTTGTAACATACTCATTTTCCTTTTAAACAGGCACCAGGGTGCTTCCTACCACAATTATCACAGGGTGAAAATTCATTTCTACCCTTCTTCCATGTTTCCTTATTTCCTTTCCCAGAGTTTTCAGCGGATCTCTTCTTATCTTGCTTTGATTTAAAGTCATAAGACTTAGAGAATTCCTTTTCTGTCTTGATAGCGCACGAGACAATACCTTCGTATGAAGAGAAGGTTTGTGATACTAAAGCTCGATGGAGAAATGGTTTTAACCCATCAAAGAAACGATCAGTCTTACTTCTTGGGTTACGTATGTAATCTGTAGCATACCTCGCTAACCTTGTAAAGTTAGCCTCATACTTTGCGACATTCTCATTATCCTTCTGCCTCAGACTCAGAAATTGCCTTTCCATATCCGCTCGATGGTCTCGAGGAAAGTATTTTTCTAAGAATAGCTCTTTGAACTCCTTCCATTCCATGTTTGTTAATTCATCATCTTCCTTTGTGTTTTGAATTAGTGACCACCATTGATCGGCATCTCCAGTGAGGCGGTAAACTTCCATGACAACTTTCTCCCTTTCACTACTCCCCAAGTCATGGAATATTTTCTCTAAGTAATTTATCCATTGCTCAGCTACTATAGAATTTGTACTCCCATTGAAGATTGGTGGTTGTTTCCTCATGAAATGGTCTAGCATTGATCCTCCATGTTGCGGATCAGGTTGCTCCATACGAGTAAGGTTATTATTCATAACCTGCGTGAGTTGTCCCAGTACGGTGAGAAGATGATCAGCACCAGTTGTATCACTAGCTCCACCATAATTATCTTGAGCAGGAGGGCAATCCCTACATGGAGTGCGTGCATTGATACGGTTTCCATTCCTTCCACTAGGCGCCATTTCAAAATAATAGCATAAACTAGATTAGTTTATGAATCAAAATACATAATTCCATACTTGTAAAACACTTAACATATATTGAACTAATTATGGATATAATCCATAATTATAAAAATGTTTTCTTTGAGGAAGTATATACTCGTAACCCTTCATAGTGGTTTGTAAAGAAAATGGGAATTATCCTAAGCATATCCCCCGGGAGTGTCGTAACCAAGAGTGCAGCAAGGCCCGTTGTCTTGCACCAGTTCTCGTTCGAGTCTAGCTCAAAGCGGTGTTTTCGGGTTTTACCCCTAGGTACATATGTGCCAAAGCCGCCTCTACCTGATCGTATCCAGACAGGGATGTATTGCTCGGAAAACTCACAAAATCTCTATAATACCAAAATTTTAGGAAGTTCTTCTATACTAATCCTCAAAGTTTATCTTAGGTCTACGTGCTCTAATCAGAGTTTGTCTAAATCTAGCTTCCAAGGATTGTACTAAACTTCCTCCGATACCAACTGTAACGCCCCGACTCCAGTTACCTAGAGTCGGTGCATTATTACATAACATTAGCAAGATCACAAAAGATCATGTCTCGAAAGACCGATTAGTTTAGTATCCTTGGAAACACTAGATACATTCGTAAACATTATATTACATCATAAAAATGAAAACCACAATAACATGGTCTCCTTAGTCCACACTCATGTCCTCACTAACTATTCTTGCAAGTCAGTCATAATACACTTCTTCACATCCTGGGAAAAATAAAACATTGAAAGGGATGAGCTCAAATGCTCCGTAAGGATAAAAATATAGCGGAAACCTTCATAAGAAAACATAAGCATTTAAGGCAATGTATAACTAAAACAAAAGCCTTATTGAACTTGAACTTCAGAATAATATGGAAAAAGTAAAATAAAATAATGACATTACTTACTCACATGGATATTCTACTAGACGAATAATCACATGAAATATCAATAACCACTTTCATAATGAGGGAATGTATAATGCCAGACATTCTGAAACATTTTGTCAAGGCCTCAGCCAAGATGTCTAAAATGATTAAGGCCTCGGCCAAAACCATAAATCAAATTGGGAAAGGGCCTCGGCCAATTCCACGTCTAGTTGTCTCATGAGACCTACCGATGCATCGAGGAGCTATAGCGGGCTCCACCCATCACTTATTAAGTCCAATACATTCCTCATATGAATAGGTTTAAACATAACATAAATATTTGTATTAAAACTAGCATACGAAATGTCAACAATTTCTCCATAAACTATGGATGGTATAAAAATAACACATCCACAGTCAAATATTTCACAAAATTTTCAATGGAAGTTTTGTATCATAAATCAATTTCAATTAAACTTAAAACCCATCAAAGGATGTTGACATGGATGAAATCAAAGCTATTTGAGAGAAATATCTCTCTTTTTTTTTAAATCATTTAAAAGTCCCATAATTATAAAATAATACATTTACTTTGAAAATATTCTTATAAGATTGTAAGGGAAGCTTCGACGAAGTTATAATGGCGGAAAATAGCTGCACCCGCTGTATAAGTTAAAAAAACATTCTTACCTTAAATTTTTCAAAAAGGTCAAAAAGTACATTGTTTGGAAAACGACGGTAAGATTCCTTTCAAAAACGTATAAGGGTATAAATGACTTTAACCCATTTTCCATTTAATAGTAAAAATGTTTTGAAAGACATTTTTAAGAAACATGGATGTGGATGATAACGAGGTCCCAGTAGATAATTATGTATAAACAACCTTGGATAATGAAGAGGTTGTGAAGTAAACCCTTACCTTGTACTTTTCCTTGGTTGTGGTAGGTTAACCTTCTGTATAATGGTGAAATAATTGTTATTAAATTATACAAGAATCATATACATTCATATGATATCATATATGATCATTTAACATTTCTTTGTTAACAATATCTTAGATTTATCGTTGTTTTGTGTGTTAACTTACTCGTTTTATTTTATATGTTTTGTTACGTATGTCTTGTTTTTCATGGATAGGTTGTATCTTATTCATATCCAGAATGATATCATGTCCTTAGACATTATTTTTAAATCATCAAATGATAATTATACTTGAACAGATACGATGGAGAATGAATCTCATCGCGTTTGTGGAGACGGTAGTCCGTACGTACGCACGAGCGACAATATCATTATTTTGATATTAAAATAATATATAATTGGATAGTATATCATATATAAAGAATCATTATCATGTTATATTTATTATTTACATGAATTAAATATCATTATTATACCCATCTAAATAATAATATATTGAATAACAATTACACCACGACGTGGAGACGGTAAGCCGTACGTACGCATGTATGGTGACATGTCATTCAAATGATGGGTAGAATACTGAATATGGTTGTTCCATATTTATAATAACATCATAGTATATAGAAGATACTGGAGTTATAATTTTATAATTGAAATAATAAACAAAGAGGGAGTGGAAGAAGAAAGAAACTTGAAAGAGGGTGATGAAAACGTTACCTCTTCTTCAGGTTCTTCCTTTTGATTTGATCAAAAGGACTCCTTAGGATGGCTTTATGACTAAACTAAAGCTTCTAGGATGAAGGGAGAGAATTTGGGAGAGTATTTGGATGGAGTTTGGTCGAACCAAAATGCTTGAAAGTGTGAATAAGGTGGTAGAGGTGGGTCTTTTATAAGAGGAGAGGAGGGGCTCTTTTGGAAAGATTGAAATGTTACATTATTATATAATTCTTTTCGGGTTCTAAAGGTCCCACACTTATATAATTCGTGGATAAGGTGATAAGGGTTCAAAATCTACCCATCCAATAGTCTTTGGACAAGTGTAAGACTTGGATTTTACATTATCTTTTCATTTTATTAAAATCGTTAAATAATGAGGTCATCCTTGCATCATAATGATGTCATAAATAATTTAATTTATTTAATGTCTAAAAATTATAAAAAAAATACTATGATGTAGGAAATATTTTTAGCTTTCAAATTACTATTTATAGTCCAAAATATGACTTGTATAACCCCATGTAAAAATTGTTTTAGTAAAACATTTCATGTTTGTGTCATTTTTTTTACTTTAACATTAAATAAAAGGTATTTATATCATTTTCCAACTAAAGTGGATCCATGGGGTCTCCAAGTTGACCCATGGATTGTCTTGGTCGGCCATTACTCATCCAATAGGGGTAGGACAAATGTAAGGTTATTTTCATATTTTTATAATATCATTTTTACCTTAAATTTCACTAATTACCTTTAATCGCGATTAATTAAACTTAAAAGTTACTATTCACCAAAAAATTATTTTAATCCCATTGAACCACATTTTACATCCTAATGACAACCATGTATGTCGGATTTTTGAAATTCAAAACACAGAAGTGGTAATATTTCATTTAAATGAAAAATCAGTTATTTAACTACCACTTAGTGGTTTCACTATTCATCAAAAATTGAAGTTTTTCAGAACAATTCCAAAATTTCACCCTAAGCAATAATTGATATTCTGAATCCAAAAATGAATTCCATTTTGATAAATAAAATTTATAAAATTTCAAAAAGTAGGTATTACTATTCACATTGGCTAGTTTAATTAGTTGTGGTGTGTGTTAGAGCTCGAGGTTGCGTACAAAACACGCTATTGCATTATTCGAAGGGAAACGTACCGTGGAAGCTTGGGGTGTTACAGATTTTTTCAAGCCCTTGTGCCAGAAAACTAGTTTGTCTCATGAGACCTACCGATGCATCGAGGAGCTATAGTGGGCTCCACCCGTCACTTATTAAGTCCAATGCATTCCTCCTATGAACAGGTTTAAACATAACATAAACATTCATATTAAAACTAGCATACAAAATGTCAATACTTTTTCCACAAACCATGAATGGTATAAAAATAACACATCCACAATCAAACATATCACAAAAAATTCAATACAATATGGAAGTTTTGTATCATAACAAATCAACTTCAAATAAGCTTAAAATCCATCAAAGGATGTTGACATAGATGAAATCAAAACTATTTGAGAGAAATATCTCTTTTTTGAAGTTATACAAAAGTCACATAATTATAAAATAAAACATTTACATTGAAAATATTCTTATAATATTGTAAGGGATGTTTGACGATTTATAACGGCGTAAAATATCCTCATCCGCCGTATAAGTTAAAAAAATATTCTTACCTTAATTTTTTCGAAAAGGTTAAAAAGGACCTTGTTTGGAAAACAATAGAAAGATTCCTTTATAAACTTCTTAAAAAAAGTCAAACAAGGGTATACATGACTTTAACCTTATATTCTGTAAAATATTAAGAATGTTTGAAATACATTTTTTTTATGGATATTTTGTACCTTATTCATATCCAGAATGATATCAAGTCTTTAAATATCATTGTTAATCTTCCAATAAAATTTATTCTTGAATGGATACGATGGGGAATGAATCTCATCACGTTCATGGAGACGGTAGTTTGTACGTACGCACGAACGACAATATCATTCCTTTGATATTAAAATAAAATATAATTGGATGGTATATCATATATACATAATCATTATCATGTTATATTTATTATTTACCTGAATTATACATCATTATTATATCCATCTAAATAATAATATATTGAATATCAATTACAGCACTACGTGGAGACGGTAGGCCGTACGTACGCACGTATTGTGACATGTCATTCAAGGGATAGATAGAATAATGAATTTGTTTGTTCCATAATTATAATAACATCACATTATATATAATATTCTATAGTTATTTTTTTAGAATGGAAATAACAAGGAAATAAGAAGTTGAAGAAGAAAGGAACTTTAAAGAGGGCGGTGAAGACGTTGCATCTTCTTCGGGTTCTTCCTCTTGATTTGATCAAAAGGGATCCTTATATTGGATTTATGATCAAACTAAGTCCTCTAGGATGAATTTAGGGAAGTTGGAAGGATATTTGGGAAGATTTTGGCCAATCCAAATGGCTTTGAAGGTGTGAATTAATGAGAAGGGGGAGTGCCCTTTTATAAGAGGGGTGAGGGGCTCCTTTGGAAAAGCTAGAAATATTATTTTATAATAAATCCATATTCGGTTTATAATGGCTCCAAATGTTATTGTTTAACGTTTAAGGTGGGTATATGTCGAAAACAACTCAACCAATAGATTTTAGACAGGTTTGGGTCACTTTATTAACCTTATCGTTTAGTTTTAACTCTTAGTTAATTAATTTGACACTTACCATGTCACTTTGTATTTTTATATTATATAGTTAATAAACATATTATATACATCCAAGCGACCCTAAAGAGGTCCATTAATAATACACCAATCATGATATAATTCCTTTGGACGAACCTTTGATTTTTAGGAATTAAATATCAATTAATAATATAATATTTGTTTTAAAAAGTCTTTTATGTCAATTTTGACACTATTTGGTATTTGATTTTGGTGAAAATCATAACATCATGATTACTTAGAAAAACGTTAATTAAAGAAAACATAACATGTCATATTAACCTATTATATTCGTGGAATTAGTTAAAAGGATCATATTATATTTATTTGGGTATTTATAATATCAATTATGTTAATATTTCACTAATAAGGTAATTACTGCATCATCATTGTGACATAAATAAATTAAATTATTAAATGTCTAAAATTATGAATAAAATATAATTATATATTAAATTGTCTTATCTTTATAATTAATATTTATAATCGAATTTATCTTATGTATAACCCTATATTAAAAATGTTCTAGTAAATAAACTTTGATTTTAACTCTTTTAACTCTTCTTTGAATTAAATAACAATAAATGTCCTAATCTAATCCAAGTGGACCTAAATGAAAATAGATTATCCATAAGGTTGTTTTTGGTCGAGATACACTTGTCCAATAGAATTCGGACATGTGTTAGGGTAATATTAATATTATTTTTACCCTTAATTACCCTATTTACTTTTTACCGTGGTAAATAAAAGTAAAAAGTTACTATTCACCAAAAATTATTTTTATCTTATTGAACCACATTTTACTCCTTGATATCAACCATGTCTCTCGGATTTTTGAAATTTCACTCACAGAAGTGGTAAAATTAAGTTTTATGTGAATTCAAAAATTCTCCTAGGAGATGGGTAAAAGACGGTGAAAAGTTCAATAAATTTTTTATATGTCTAAAATTATTATAAACTGGCTCCAATGAATTACATTGAACTTATATAGGTATTACGTATATATTATGACCTAAATTAAATTAAATTAAAATGAATAATTATTTAAATAAAAAGTCGGTTTTAACCAATAATTCAGTGTTTTTTACTATTCATCCAAAATTGAATGTTTTCAAACAAATACCAAAAAAATCACCCGAGGATAATTTTGATATTCTGAATCCAAAAATGAAGTCCATTTTGAAAGATAAAATTTATAAAATTTCAAAAAGTGGGTATTACTATTCATAACGGCTACTTTGATTGGTCACAGTGTGTTAGAACTCGAAGTTGCGTACAACACACGCTACTGTATTATTCAAAGAGAAGTGTACCATGGAAGCTTGGGGTGTTACATTACTAAAGTGTTATGTATAATTGTATATGTTTCTTTGGAGTTTATATAATAGTTCAAGGTATGATATGGTTATATGAGTGAATATATAGTCATTAGAGTTTGTAAACATTCAAAAGTTGACTTTCAGGATGGGCAAATGGAAATTAAATATGTATCCACTAGGTTCTTTTATTCATGGACTGTGTCCTACAATAAAATTTATAATATTATAATTCATACTTGGTTCTCCATATATTATTTCATTTAGGATTCCACACATTAATATTTTATTCTTCTTTAATTGTTTTATTTTACTATAAAAACATAAATTAATAAGATCAATACATGTTTATATTTCAAACATAATAAAACCAATCCATAATATAAACCATGGTATATAGTTATCAAAACATAAGTGGATATGTGAGAGAATAATACTTGGAACTCCCTTTTTATGATCACAAATTCTAATAAATTTTGATAATTCAAAAAAATACACCCACTTGGATTTATGAAATATGTTTAAGAATAGAATTATATTATAAATTTTTTCTTTTAAAAATATAAACCTCAATTTAAAGTGAACTTTAAATGCTGGATTAAAATATTATAAATCTTGTTTTAAAATAACCCATGATTTTTTCATTTAAAATAAATAATAACAAGAATTTAATTGTTTGTGAAATTGAAGAATTAAAGTGACATTGTTTACATATAATCATTTTTTCCATTGTCAATATCCATAATGTTTTATTGGAGTTTAATAGGTAATAAGAATATAATAAAGTGATAACATAATCATATTTTTAAATAAAAATATATATATTATACAATAAAAATATCAGAGGTTGTCACATTATCTAAAAATATCCATAAATAAAATATCTAAAACAATGAACAAAAATTATTTAAGGATTGACATATAAACATATAAATGTAGTGAAATTAATCAAAATAGTTATCAAATAGTTTTACATCAAGGATAAAATTTAGTAAATAGGAACAAATTTGTCTAGAGAATGGTAACTACATTCAGATTAAAAAATAATATAGTAATTAATGAATCCTAAATGGTAAAGGGGAGAAATAAATCTGGATGAAGAAGGGGAGAAATAAAAATGTGTACTTTTTAAAAACAATATTATATTTAATAAAATTCATATTGTAAATATCAACTAGTGTAATAAAAATTAGACTAAACAATATTGTCCAACTAGTCAAGTCATCAATAAATTGGTTTTTTAGGTCGATCAAAAGGTTTAAAATGTTATAGACTTTGGATTTAATTTTAAATGAAAAACCAAATGTTCTTTATAATTAAATTTTAGTTAAAGTTAAATAATACAAGCATGTTTATATTTTTTTGAAAAAATTATAAATATGGATGTATTATAAAGAAAGAGATCAAATAATTGATTGAAAACACAAATTATTTTAATGTTGAAAAAATATTTTTGGTCATAGATGAAATGGGATATCGATCAAATGTTAAAAAATAGAAAAACAAACTAATAAGAGAATAAAATAGAAAATGTAACAAAAATAAATATAATAAATATAGATATTGATGGAGGCTAACCATTTGATCATTCTATTTTTACAATGATATATATATATAGGCTACTTGTAAATATTATCAACATTCCCAATAGATTTTTATTGTTATAACCCCTGTTTTTATATGGTGGTATGATTATAGAAAATTTGGATAAAGTGAAATTAGAGATGATGATGATTTAATATTTGAGAAACAAATTTATTTTTCAATGTTATAGGATAAAATTGAGATAGTTTTGTTGGAGATTAAGGGATTCAGTATAAACGTGGGGCTCTGTGTGAAGGATAATATAGATAGATACATGGAGAAAAATATCATGGGTACTAAATTGTATTTTGTGGGTGATCACCAAATATTTAGTGAAATTTCATGGGTTATTAATCGTTAGAGATTTCATTGGAAGCCCAATGGACAATCCCAATGGGTCTGGAGTCCCATTAAATACCTAGTGTGGCTATCGGGAACCTGGTGTCCCTCAATATGATTTTTTTTGAATTGATTATTAAAATGATAAATTTTTTAATATTAATCACTTATCCACCCCCTCAAAATCTGTGTCAACCAATATCCTAGGGATCCACAAAAATTTATTTCTATTCCCCACTTATTCCAACTCTACTTCCTTCATGTATTACTTAATTGAAAATCCATCTATTTTAATGGACATATAGTGGTTTGGATATCCTTTCATACCACTTATTTCATATCTTAATCCAACCATTAATTATCATTTCACCATAAATATATAATTTCGAGATATATTAAACTTATTTCAACTGATCAATGATAAATCAACCCATGAAAAAGAACATGATTACTTCTAATGATGTAGAGAAGATAGCCCCTTAAATTTTAACTTAAGGTATAAAACTTTTCATGTATGATATGATAGAGGGATAAAGTAAATGGGTATAGATTAGGAATTTGGTTATTTTGTATTATGATATGTTGGGGGGTAAATGAGTTGTCTGTGTTCTATTTAAAACCAGTTCTTAGGTTTAGAACCTAAAATTGAACCACCAAACCTCCTATTATATGAATTTACCTTCCAAAACATAAATGTGGAACAAGGACACTAGAAGGTCTAAAACTTTCTCAAAACCCTATGAACTCAATGGTATAAGTGGAGAAGGATTCTTACCCTATCCATTTTACTAATATTCCTCCTTATAGTCTCAATTCCCAAGAATAACATAAATAATATCTTCTTTCGAAGACAAAAACTATAAATAACAATCACATAATAGAAAAACATTGAACAATTTCAACACTAAATGATAACATAGTTATGAATTAGTCTTACTCTATGGGAAAACACACTGAATCATTTATGAAGGTAAAGGACAACTAAGTTAATATGGAACCAAAGTTTCAGATTCCTATCTAGATCCTCTAGAATAACCCCTCAGTAGTGCCTTCAATAAAATATTTCTTTTCTAAAGGACTATATGGGAAGTTCCCCCAAGGGAATAGTTTCCACTCTAATTCTGGTCATTTTAGTTTATCAATCATTTATACTATATCCTTCTAGACTTAAATATCAATCCTCCTCCAATTTAGTGTTCTTACACAACATAAATAAAAAGTTTCATCACTATGTATTTTTAGAGATGAGATTCATAGTAATGGACACATATTCCTTGTTACACCACCTTATAAAATTTATAAAAACCCTTATTTTTTTA
This sequence comes from Viscum album, assembly GCA_963277665.1. Taxonomy (NCBI): domain Eukaryota; kingdom Viridiplantae; phylum Streptophyta; class Magnoliopsida; order Santalales; family Viscaceae; genus Viscum; species Viscum album. The sequence continues at coordinate 125,875,872 of OY728134.1, read as the reverse complement.
ATGTAACTGTGTGAGAATCACCACCTAAACTATACCTTTCAGTGAACAGTACAAGCTCCAAACCCTCCACTACTTTTTTCACACCATTCAAAACATTCAAAAATATCCCATCCATATTTTATATCACCCATACTAGAATCAATATAAGTCTATGCTTATAAAACTAATATTATAAATTAATTTAGATTAATATCACACAACTTGTTCAATCTTATATATCCTTCATCATAAAAATTATTTTTCTACAAACTCCACCACTCCTTTTAGAACGTTGATGCCACATATCAAACTAACCCGGACTTTATGTTTCTCTTCCACTAGACTATAGTTTTCACCAAGTGAATTCATGTGAAATTTATTATTTTTGTATTCCCACACAATTAATTACACGTTTCTAAATTTTATCAAACTTAGTAAAGGTGAACATGTCCTTATATATTTCCAACGGTTCCCCTTCCAAAATTTACATTTTAGAAACCAACACTTAACCTAAAAATAGTTATCATAGAAAAAACTAATAGTCGCCTACATAAGAATTTTTTTAAAAGGTAAATATTAAAAATATCTTTCTCAAAGAACATTCTCAATACTTACACTAAATTTAAAAACTATTCAACTTCTAAATGATAACATTTATTCCCTCTTTTGTAGTATCTGAATGGTCCAACTCTATACTTCCAATAAACTGGGGCCCTCTAAGAAAAATCATTCCCATCATTTTAAAACCATGATCTACCAATAAAATTTTAATAAACTATATAAATTAAACTATAAATTTTACTCCAATGAAAATAATCTCAAGATCCATCTAAATGTTTTTAATTCCCATGAAAAAATGCATATCGTCTGTTGTGTATGTCTCCACAGTCCTTACTGACCATGAATTCTTTAAACTCTACCATCAAGCATCAGAAAACTGATATATATTCTAGTATATATAAATCTGGAGATATCCATAAACTCAAACTTCTTATAAAATTAAACTTTAAAAAATATTTTATTGTAAAACTGAAGAAACTCCCACTCAAAATGATCCTAGAACAAAAGTCTATTGTTCAGTTCAACAAAGTAAAGCATGTTCCTTTTCTTCCATTTCATTATATCCTTGTTCTGAACCATTTGAGGACCACCTATATTACATTGGACATTCTAAAAATTGAAAAACCTTCTAAAATTTTATATCCTATACATTTAAAAGACAAGGAATTTACTATAACTCATTTGTAATTAAATAAATCCATGACATGGGGTTGTCTCTCCTATAGTATCAATATATTCATAGTAGACTTCTAAAAGACTTTCAAGGAGATAGAATAATAAAACTATACCTTTTGCAATTATAGTTCCTCCAAAGGATCCTATAAAAAATTTAACATCATCTTATTTGTGATAACTTTTAATGTTCCAGGTTCAGTGATCTCAAATTGTGGGTCGTGCCATCAACATGCCATCTAAAAGTCACATTGATTCCAAACTCTAATCACACTAGATATTATATTCAATCCCCTATTTTAAATTATGTTATTCATAAAACATATTCCATCTAAATGAATTTTCTAAAGCACCATGGAATTTTTATTAAGGAAATAATACTCATACATCTATTTTTCATCATCAACTATGGTATAAGGTATAATGGAATTATGAGAATAATACAAACTAACCAGGTTTATAATATATGATGCCTTCTCCTTCTTAAATAGTACCACCTTATACTACACTAAATAACACAATTCCTATATTTTATGTACTCTATACATATAAATTCTAGTTATCCTTTCACCAATAAGGGTTTTTCACCCACTTGTCACATCTTTGTGGTTGATACACCCATAAAACAACCTCCATATTATCTAATTTGACTCCTCCAATGTGAAATTCATCTTAAAAAATCTTAATTAGAAATAAGGATATATATTACACATGATTCCATTACCATAAATCCCCATTTGTAAACTTATATATATATAACTCATGATCTAAATAACCAATGGAATCAACACATTTTGTAAGACTAGGTCCATACCTCACATCATGAATCCATTATAAAATTGGAAAGAACCACCACTTACTCAACAATATTGAGTTCTAACAAACAAAATATATAAAAAACAAACTCATTCTCCCTTTAATGAACATTAAGTGATGACAACTTGAAATACAAAAAACCATGACTCAAGAAAACTATAAAATACTCCACAAACAATCCCCCCTCTCAACTATGGAATTTCTAGAATATCCAAAATTCATCTTTTAAATGACAATTTTTACCCTTAATAGTACTAATGAAATATCCACTTACTCATTAATTATTGTTACTCAATCGAGAAACATTTTAATTATATTGATCATTCCTTTAGCTCCTCCAACAAACTACATCGTTCTATATATATCTTTAGGGTCTTGTGCCACCAAACTTGTCTACACCTTCTAGAAAAACCATTATTTTTATTGTCTTTGGTTTATATTCTAAAAACATCACTTCCAAATTCTCCAAATAAAAGGAACATTCAAATTCTATATGATTAGAAATATCAGTATCATTTAAAGACCAAATCATTCCACCATTGAATAGAAATATGGACCTTACCAAATTTTAATTATATCCTATAGAAAACATTGACCTCCCAATAAATTTAAAAAACATAAAATAATAGTAATTTATTAAAAAAATACAATAAGGGATATATATATATATAATTAATTAATTTCATTAAACTAGGATATAGACACCAAATCAAGGCATGAATCCATCCAGAGAGTCACAAAAATATTAACACCATTGGAATATTTTTCTTCCAAAACTAAGTAAAACTCACAACATGAACCAATGGATTAATCTATCAGGATGGATTTGATAAAACATTTTTGGGGATAATAATTTATGAACACACAATCCAAAACCAATCAATGTGTTCTAAACCTAACAATCTAAATCACCAAACCCCCCTGATTGGATGTTACTTTTCAAGTCTCAAATTCAAAACAAGGCCACCATAAAGTCAACAATTCCAAGGAACCCCTGCAAATAAATTTCTATAATTGAGAAGACATTTCACCCTATCCACAGCACTAATCCACCATCCTACATATTTAGTTCCCAATATTTCTTTTGAAAAGATACTCTGCCAAAAAAATAAACATGTAAGAAAAAATATAGGAAAAAAGTAGAATGAGCACAAAACAAACTGATAATGTGGTATAGTCTTATTCCTAATCCAAAGGAATATATTTCATAAAAGAGATAAATATATAAGTTACATAGAATCTTAACTTACATAACCTAGTACATATATTATTAAAGAACCCCTTAGTAATTCCTCTAGTGAATTCTTTCTATTAATAAGAACTATATGGGGGATTTCCTCCATGGGAGTGGATGACACTCTAATTTTCTTCCTTCCAGTGTACTAAAATTACAAACTATAACCTTTGGGACCTCTATATAAATCCTTTATCTCTTTGGTTCTCTATCAAAAAACACAAAATTAGTTTCCTCGACACATACATTTATATATAAGCTCTAAAGAACCAACTAGGTAGTCTCAGTTCCCCCACCATAGGAATTTCGCGGATGACACTTTGGTTTTTTTAGAATACTGTGTTAGAATCACTACCTCAATAATCCCTTATGGTGAATAGTAAATTATCTGAACTCCACATCACTTTCCCCACATCCAGAAAAAGATTCTGAAATATTTCTTATAGCTTCTACATCACCCATATTAGGGTTTGGATCATTTACATTTCATAAAAATAATATTTTGAATCCCTTTAGATTAATCTCACATAAGAATTCTTCAAAATTATATAGACTTTATAACCATACAACTCCACCACTTCCTCCAAAACTTCTATGTCATATCTGAAACATCTCTCCCTTATATTTTATTCATCTTATGGAATTTAGTTTCAAATAAGTGTGGGTATTCATACTTTCATCCATTTTCATGCCCATACTTGGTCACTAATTTTTCACCATTTTCCATCCTAAAATGGGATATCCTTGGTGAAGTAGAGAACGGCTCCATATGGTTTTGTTGGTTAAATTTATAAACTTATTATTCTTTAATACTTTCACATTACCATAAAATAGTTCTCACAAAAAAACCCAACATAATATTAATGTGTGATTAAGTATGGCTCCTTAGATCAATGAAAATTATTCCATATATGTTATGTATAAATTTTTCTAGAGTATGTCAATTATGACTATAAAGGAGAATTGACTGAAATATAAAATATAACCCACAAAGTTATTATGTATTAGAGTTAGTCTTAAAGTGGTAATTTGAGTAACGATGGGTGATTTTGACTTTCTATTGACAGCGGTGAGTCATCCCTAGGTAATGGACATATTTATGTTGAGTGTTCAGGTCTAATATGATTCCATTAGAGAGGAAACTCAAATAATTGGGTATGATATAATTGAGTGGTCTAATATGGCTTTGTCCTCTAATGAGTGTGACCTAGAAGTGGTATATTAAAATGATGGTTGATTGGTGGAAAATTGTTTTGGGAGTGTGAGTATAAAAGGTATAACATTTTATTATAAAGACTTTTTCCCACTTGATAAAGTGTATTATGAGAAAATAGTTTTTTATTTTCCTAAGCTAACTAAATTCCTTAGTGTGTTTGAGAGATGATCAATTGAGTTAGGGTAATACATTCATTTTTATGTACTTTATAGAGCTTATTAGGAAATCAGCATTAGCTAATAAGAGACAAAATTGAAAAATGGATTTTTGTTTTTAACATAAATTATTAAAAATATTTTCTTTTTTGTAATGGATGAACTAAAATTATTTTACCCCTATTTTATTACCTATATTAAGCTAAAATATTATCTTAAAAGTGATTTATATTGTTTAGTTATATTTATTATATATTTATATCATGTCATATGTTATATTTGTTATATAGAAAATAGGTATTTTTGTGTATTTCTTATATAGGAACTGTAAGAAATAGAGTATAGATTTTATCATAAGTAGCATATATAGGTACCTTAGGATATTGATGATGACGATTATTAGTGTATACATATGTACCTCTTGAACACGATAGATTTTCCACATTGACCAATATATTGTCCCACCAAAATAGAGGATGTAGTCCACTTTCCCCAATATATCTTTCCATACTTAGAGAGGATATAGTGTGTATTTGAATTTTTATCTTAGTTTAACAAATTAGAAAGTATACATCTTTCTAGATTTTATGTTATACTCAAATTAAATATTTTTGGTATTTATGGAGTCTTGGTGAGAACATGTGAAACCAACTTTAAATCTATATGTTTTATTGATTTTTAGCAATGATGTATAAACAAATAATTATTTTCTCTGAATATGTTTCCATATTTTTTCTTTTATTGTATTAAATATAATAGATGCACCCGTATATAAAATATATTAGGTTAGAGACATATTTGGGGGTAACCTATTGATTTACCATACACACAAACATTATAGTGTGTGTGTGCAGATATTACATTTTAACATGTAGATTAGGTTATGTGCCCTAATATAGGTGGGAGAGCTAGAGTAACTAGCTGAGGAAGAGGTGATAGTTCCAAGGTGATTACGAGGTCATTTATAATAATAGTGAATCCTTAATGTTTTATATTTTTATTTATAGCACAAATATTAATATCCCATTGGGAGACATCTTTTTCTAATGTATGATAGTGTGACATTTTAGGTTCATTACATAATTTTAGGGAGTTTATTTATGTATCATGATAATATTTGTTATATAATTACATGTTATAATTTAATAATGTTGACTGAAATATGATTAAATGTTATTTTTATATTATTTTATGATAATATAAAAAGTATGTAATCTCCCCTGTATGATATTATCAGACCCTCACTATTATCCAAATATCTTTGATACATGAGGAGGTTCACCTAAGGTCATGTGACTACCCATCTCGGTTCGTATAGATGGTTCTATGTTAGAGAAATTATATAAGTGGCATTAGAGAATTTTGTATTAGTTTTATTTTTTAAAATTATATAGGACATGGTTGTAGGATATTGGTTTGTTGGAATATGGATTCGGAAATTTCCTTCCACATAGCTAACAAATATATAGTGAAAAACTATGTTATCAATATATGAGATTCTGATTATTGATTTTTAAGTACTGTGGTTTTCTTATATAAAGAAAACTATGATGTTTTGTGTTATGGTTTATTGTTTTACAATAGTTGTGGGGTGGAAAGGGGTATAAGAATACAAATAAAATTTGGAACATATGTTTATATGACATGAGCACACACATTTGTGATTATAAAATAGATTTTTAAATTTTTTTGATAAACTTTTGTGAAATTAGTGATAAAAATATGGTTTCACCTTTTTATTTCATCAAGAATAAATTATTTAATGAATCATTGAATAATTTATTAGTGAGTCCTTACATTCAAAAAAAAATTATGTAACATTTTTCGGCAATTTTTTGAAAAAAATAATGGAAGTAAATCTGAATATCTTCAGTTTATCATGTGAAAATTATTATTGGTAGGATTAAAAACTAAAATAGTAAGTTTTAATATTTTACCGGGCTCATCACCCACATAATCCTTATTCCTTATTCTATTATTATACAAATTATCACCATCATCAAAGTCCGAAAAATTATTTTCCATCCAATAGAAAAATATTTCAATACTTTTACTTTGGACTCTCATCCATAATTTCACTTCCATTTGGAATGTTATAGCCAACTCTTAAAACCCATTAATGAAGGTTGTATGGGTATTAGGAGGCTTGATGATGACACGTAATCCATAATTACCAAACTTTTATGGGAAGTTATTACAAGTTATTTCATGGGGACTATAGTGAGAACAAATATGTATGGTATATAAATTATTGAAGGTCAATATATTTGTCATTAATTTTCTCCATTTTGGAGTATTCTTCAATTTCTTATGGGTTTTCTATTAGAATACTCTCAGTGGGTTATTGGATGAGTTAAGGTATTATTCTAGAAAGTTAACTGAGAAGGTATCCTATTTGAGACTCATTTTTCCCATCCATAATATGATATTTAAAGATGAAAATGAATTGTAAATATTTTATTATTGCAATATATCTAAAAACAAAAATACATTGTTTAAAATTATATCTATAGTTCATTAAGAAAATTGTTTCTTCTTCTCTACTTAATGTTCAAGGTAGTTTAGCACTAAATATTTCTTTAATATTCTTCTTGTATCTCTTTCAGTAAATTATTGGGTTAAGGTGTATATGGAAAAGGATATTTATATGTAGTATTATTTCATATTTTGTAATGTTAGACATAAAGAAATATCCACTAATAAGATTTTGCAAATAAAAGGGTTACACCTAGTGCCTAAATTCTACTATTATAGGTACTCTCATGATGAAACTAAGGAACTCCTATTTTGGGAAGGTATTTGAGTGTCTTATATTTAGTTACTCCTAAGTGAAATAATTGGTATAAATTTCCCTTTTCTATTTTAACGAGGTTTCTAAATAATGGTTTCTTTGTAAAGGATTTACTTTGGACCAAATCATTATCCCCAAAGTTGTTTTTTTATGATTTTTGTTTATTTGGGGATCTATGAAATGTTTTTAGACTTCAATATAATAATTACCCTCCCTAGTGATTAAAATATAAAGTACCATTTATGATTCCTGATTTTGAGAGTCTCTTCCCTAGTAATTATATATGAAGTAAGTATCTTGGAATCTATGTTTTCAACCCAGTTAACAATGTCAACAATGGAAGTTCAGTTCATTAGTCTCCCCTATCATAGGTCTCAAAATTAATAATGATGATTCTTATACTAATGGAACCATTAGAGGTGAATATTTTGTTTATGATAAAAATAGATATGTGATTGTGTTATAAAGTGCATTATTTAGTGATATTTGTCCCCAATAAGAATAGGCTATAGATTTTTAGAGTGGTCCCTCTATTTATAGAGATGGGAATATTCATCTTTCAGTAAAATAGTTTGACATAGCAATGATTTTAAATTAAATTCTTAATTTATATCCAACTAACTAGTATATTACTTATATAATTTGGTAATTCAAGAATATTACATAAAATCCCCTCATTATTTTCTCTTTTTTAGGGTCCTTATCTCGGTACTGTAACATTCCAATGGAAAAGGATTCTCCTAATCTCCATTAATTTATACTGAAAATTCTTTTTACTATCTTTATCCTATCCTTTTTAATAAAAATTTATATTTCATTTAGTGAGTTAAATAAAAAATTAATAACAAACTTCATACTCTTTTACTAAATAATTTATTAGTGGTTCACTAATAAATTAAACCTGGTCAAAATAAGTTTGGTGATATTATTACTTGATAGTGGTATTTTTTAGACTTGAATATGTGTTATATACCCTAGTTTAAAATCAAAATTCTTCTTCCTTGATATATGATTTGGGGTGTTATAAGTTACATGTGATGTATTTATCATAAATATCGTTCTTTTTCTTGTTATGGTATATTGTAAATCTTGTTTTTCTAGTTTTATGGTGTGCATGAGTTTGGGATAACGCTAGTTGATTTGTTCAAGCATGTGGGTAACTATGAGTATTTATAGATTCAAATAATAGATTGTTTCTATGATATATTCTTAGTGTCTGGAAAGGTAGGTGTATAGATTTTCTAGCCTATTTGATTAGGTGGGTGATCCAAGAATCAATATACCATGGCTCAGAGTCAGTTGAACAGAGTGGGTTACATTTTTCAAACCTCAAGAATCAGATGTTGGCACGAGAGGATTGTAGGGAGATATAGGGACTAAGATTTAGTTACAGATATCTATGAAACATATAATAGAGTTAATTAAAATTAATTCATAAAAGGGTATCCTAATAGATTTACCTTTGAAAACAAGAGTGTTTATGGTATTCTGAACCTTTGAAAATGAATTTTGAGGAGTTTTCATTCTTGATTTTTTGGTTCAAGACTAGAATTCAAATACATTGAATATTATATTGAGAATATAATATTAACTTTCAAATGTACTCCTAGGGAGTAACACGTGGTAGTGAAAGTTTCTAAATTGGAAGGTGGTACATGTAAATGGTAAATTTCCTTGGATCTTGAAAAATGTAGTGGAATATCATATTGGATTGATTTCCACACTCTTTTCCATAGAAATTTATTTCTAGAGATAGTATACATAGGAACATTTTGAGAGTTCATGGAGAAAAAAAGCAAGGTTAATTATTGGTAGTGTAAATTTCTAAATATGAATGATTATTTCACATCATAAGATCCTTCTGAGGAAACTAATCCAAAGTTTCTCCAATTTTTATAAGGGTCATGTAGATTCATTATGGGTAAGTTTAATTCCCTCCTTTCCTTAATACCTACTCTGAGGAAATAAAGAATGTGTTTTTTTTTATCTAGTGGTTACCATACCTCTTGATGAAATGGAGATAAATTTGGTGGCTTGGTATAAGTAGAAATCAGTTGAAAATATTTAGGATTTTAGAACTTATGTCATTGGATAAGGTCAATATAACCCTATTTGACCTAATGTGAACTATCATTCAAATTTCATCTAGGGTTAAAGTATGGGACATGTATGATTCATGTATCTTAGATAATTAGTGTTTTTTTTAAATATTTCTCACTTACTTGAGTTTTTTAAGGAGTGTAAAAAATGGTCTATAGTTTCTTAGGTGTGGATGTAAGTTGTATTAAAAAAAAATTTAGATCCCGACATCATGAAGATGAGTTATCTCAATCCTAGGAAGTGGTAGTGGGAAACACCAGGAAACCATTTTGAAATTTATTAAGGCTCATAAAGTAGGTTAGTTGGGTTATTATTATAATATCTCATGAATAATGATGTATTATAAGTGATCAAAACCAACGACATTATTCATCGGGGAGGGAGAGAGATATGTACAATCTTGTGGTGGAGAGTACACCATTTATTTTTTGAGATCTTGATCCCATCCTTGGTTAGAGTATGTGTGAATTCATAAAGTGAACCCATCACAATGGTAGTTATGGTTATATATAAATTTCAAGATTTTAGTGTGTAACAGAGAAATTATTGAATGTAGGGGTTTATTAGTGGTGTTTAGATGAAATCAGATTCGATTGAAATCATTAAGGTATAATTCAATGAATGCAATGCTATGTTTCTATACAATTAGAGAAATTTATATTTCATAAATGACATCGATATTTTCATATTGATATGAAATTATCAGAAGAAAACAATATGCTTGATGATAGGTAAAGGGATATTTTTAAATAGAGATAGTGTTTAGATAGGGATGGATAATGACGGTGCATATAGAGAAATTGTGAATCTGAAATCACTAAATTGTTGAAGAATAAAGTGATTGAAAAATCAAGTCATATCTTGGGAATTAGATGAAAATGGTCATAATATTATTAGGTATTGTATGATATAGTTGTGTCCAAAATAATACCAACGATGTCAACCAGTAGGAATATAACATTGGTGATTGAGTGTGTATAATTATTTTATGTTTTAAGTAATAATTTATACTTATAATAAAATTCATTATTGGATTAGTTCTTAGGTATACATTAAATTCAATGGAACTATTAGATTTAAGTATAAATTTTATCTTTTTTCTTGTACGAATAGTGATTTATCTATGAAAGTGGCCTTTTAGTAGTAAAGTTAATTTTGAACACCTCTTTTTAACCTATATATTCTAATATTCAACATGTATTCACCATAAATTGATAATTTTGGGGGTTTAGGACAATTTCTATAATTCTATATGACCAATCATGAATCAATCAATGATAATAGATTTGATATTCCATCAAGATTAGTGAGTCGTCTATGGGTAATTGGTAAACATATATTGATATTTATTCTATAAATTTTTTCCATTGGTGGGGTGAATCACATTCTTGAGTGAGATACATGTGATAAGTATCGTGAATCATTTCCCTCCCCGAAGTATCACCTAATAATTGAATATTAAAAGGGAGGTTGTGTAGTGGGGGAATTGTCTACGTAGTGTGAGTATAAAGGGGAAATGTTTTTTTATAAAGTACTTTCTATATATAATGATGATTTTTATGATACAAGATCTTGTTTATGGGATCCTTCCCACATTTTCACTTTCTATATTTGTGTTTTGAAAATTATAAAATATTTCAAAATATTTTTTTACCCTTTCAACATGAGTAAACATACTTTTTAAAATCATTCACTAGTAATTTTTAAAAATATTACTCTTTAAAGTATTCCAAAAAATAAGTACTTCAAAATTATTATGATTTTTGGAAGTCTTATGAAACTATTAAAAAGTAACATACTTGGTTTTATAAGTACTATATGGAACAAAATACTTATGAATTTTTAATAAAATTCTTATGAAATGAAGTTTTGGTAAAGGAAAAATTCATATGTACCTTAAAAGTCATATTTGTTTCAATAAATACATACAAAGTGATTTTAATGTCTTAAGATTCTCACTCAGATTTTAGGGATGTTTTATTTTTGAAAAAATTAAATGTATTCTATTTTATAGGTACAAATTAATTTATAGTAAGAATAGTCTTACATGCATAGGAAATTTATTATAAAAAGATAGAAAATCTAATGAAGGAGTACATGAAATGAATTTTTAGTTTCTTCTAAGAAATAAAGTTTTAAAAAAATTGCCTTTTAATTTTTTTTATCTTATTAAATTTTTTTCTTATAGATTTCTAAATATTACACCCATCATATGATTTAAAAGTTTATTTTTCAAAAACTAAATTTATGATTTAATTTTTTTATTGTTTCGTATTTTAATTAACTATATTTTAATATTTCTGGTTAACCATGATTATTTTTTCCACATATACTTATTAATTATTTCTATACTATGTGAAATATAAAAGATTTTTATAATGTATAATTAAATTAAAAAAGGAAGCATGTATAATTTTTTTTCATTTACAAAAATGTTTTTAGAAACTATTTTAAATTTAAAATATTATAGAAGGATATTAATATTTCAAAAATATGGGATATAATTGTCTGATTAGTATTGAGAATATTAAAACCCTATTCAAAAATAATAAATATCATTTTATGAATCAAGAAAATTTAATGTAGATCATTATTATTCAAATGAGAATTATGTGGATAACTAATCATTCTCGTGATTGAGGATTGTGAAGATAATTCTAGTATCTTAATTATTATTTTTGAATTAAACTTTCAATTTTAGACTATTTATTATTGGTTGGAGACTATATTTATAATGGAGATAAATTTATAGGCAAGTAAATTGAACCCCATTGGAATTATATCATTGGAAAAATACTGAAGCACCTATATTCATAAACATACGAATTTATTAAATATAAAAGTAATCATGTGAGAAAAATAATCTAAATTACTAATTAAATCTCAAGAAATAACTGAAACATTACAGTATTTACTTCTTTAAAGATATGGATGGACACTTTGTTCATGAAATTATTTGTGTGTTACAACTAATCAACATATTCTTCTACTGATAGGTTTCATTAATTTTTTTATTAATTATTTATAATTTCCCTCTGGTTTAAAAGTTTTGGGTATATGAATTTCCCATCTAATGGATTTTTCCTTTTTTTGTTATTAATCCTAGGTTAAAATTTTCGGTTTGGGTAATACTTACTTTCAAAAGAAACTTTTTAGTTTTAAATCCAGCTATTATTTCGATGGTGTGATCAATTTATAACTCCCCTTTAAAATTCAACGTTCTTATGTTGGTTGTGCCTCCACTTAAAAATATATCTTGTAATCAAGTTGTGAATACCCTTTATAATTATGTTTCTTATCAAATATCATTTCTCTCTCTCATTAGGGATTAGATACAAGTATAAATATAATCACTTTGATCTAAAATACTATAAAATTTTTATGTACACTCGATTCAAATCTTCGCTACTTATTTTCATGTGAATATAAATAATTATTTTTATATAAATCTATTAAATTATTAATGTTTTATTAAACCAACTCCCACCCCCATACCACCATCCATATTTGTCGGGTCTTAACATAGCTCATTATTTACCAAAACCAGTGGTGATCCTTAGTGTACATAAGAGATGTCCTATCTTGGGAGGGTAACCACTTCTCTGTTGCATATTTACAAGGGCTAATATGGATAATATAATGAGTCAGTGTGATATATAATTGTAAAATTGAATTATCTATTAAACTTATATGATTAACATTTCTTTATTTTTTAAATAGATTAAATGGAACCATTTTGAACCTATGTTGTGTATGGTATTCTTGTAAACTTTTATCCGTAGAGTGATCTATGAAGTTTATTTATATTCCATCCATATATATTTATTTATATCACTCCATATGTTATATTTGTTATGTGTAGCATTGATATTTTTCTATATTGATTATATAGGTACCTCAGGAAATAGGCCATTGATTTTTTCTCAAATTTTTTATATAGGTACCTTAGCCCATTGATGAGGGCGATTAGGGGTTTATACTAAGGTGATTCCATCTCATGATATGTATAATGGTATTTATTCTATTATAATTCCATATTTTAATTTGATGTTTTCAATAATATTATGGTTTTATATTATTTATCCATTATTTTATACCATGATACAAAGTTTATAGTCTCCCCACATGGTATTATCATATACTTAATGCTATTACATAACCTCTTGTATATTGGGAGGTGCTTTTGAGGTCATTTGATGACTCGGTTCAAGATATATGAATATTTTTAGGATACGAACATCACACTTATTCTCTAAGAAATATCTAATGTTATTGGATTTATGAAATGGGATATTACTTTGGAATTTAATGCTAATGCGAATCTCTACCCATGGTAATAGTACCCTTGGGAATCAGCAGTCATTGTAATTATAACAATCCTTAACAATTATATATTTTAAAATAATCCCCCTTGAGATTCAGAAATGTTATATAATATCATTTAGCCTTTACTCGATAAACATAGTGGGAAAAAAATTGGATCCAAAATGATGGAATTTTATACTAATTTTAATGTACCTCATTTAAAATCATATTAGGAAAACCCAGTGGAAAACCCCAATTAAGATAAAAAGTGTGAAGTACTCCCTACTCCCATTGAATAAATAAGTATAGACTTTGTGATATTTGAATAAAAAAATTAAATATGCTTATCAAAAGTTATACATAGTATTTTCATTACGAATTTATCTAAAAGATTGTAACTTGATCTAATTTGTTGGATATATATCTCACCACACTTTTAAATATGATGGGTAAAAAAAATTTGTTTGGTAATTTTTTTTCACCTTTTATATATCAAAATTTTAATTATGTTATAGACAATTCATTATCTTTATGAAAATTAGTGTTGATATCACTATTCATAGATAATACATAATCATTTCAGATTAGTTAAATAACAGATCTCAACCAAACACATTCATGTATTGTTCCATTAATTGTAATTGCCTTGCAAAGATTAGAGGAATTGAAGAAAATGGTTTTTTTCCATGATATGGTCAATATACCATATTTGAATAAATATCTAATTTGAAATCATACTTTATATGTATCATAAAAATTCCAATATTGAAATAACCAACCATTTATTGTTTGGAATTTTTAAAATATAATAATCCTTGATAAATATGTCCTTAAATGAATCATAGTATATGTTTGATACCATTCCAATTTCTTTAAATAGGAGAACAATTTTTATTTTTTCAATCATTTTTTATAGAATGATATTCCTGTGATTTTATTATTTTTTTGGTTTTATTAGTGATCTTGTAGCATAGGTATGTTATATTGTTTCACCACGTTGTTCTTATTTATCCTCTTAGGGCATAAATGGATATTTATAAAGATTAAGGGATTCTACAACCTTGGGTGTACTGAATATATATGATTTATCCATGTAAAACATTTATTGTGCCTTTTTAGTATAAATTGATTGATAAATAGATTTTTTATCTTATAGATATTAAATTTGTAATCCAAGGTTAGACTTTTTCCTTCTAAATTTTTTAATTTGAAATTCAATAATCAAATATTTTCCTACCTTTAAAATATTTTTAGAAGTTACAATTTTATTAAAATCATCATTATATAATGTAATGGTTTCAATTCAAATTTGGGAATCTTTATAAAAACACCTAAAAACATGATCAGTTTTTAAACCTTCATTCATCAGGTATTCAATAAAATGATTATAACAAAAATTATCTTATTGGGGAGATTATTGAGTCAATGACTCATTTGTATATTTTGTTTTGGATATCATAATATACTTATTTGTGAGTCTGGTTTAACTTAAAATATTGTTTATAGTTACCTTTGTTATTCCATATGAAAATAAAGTTAAAGTTAACTAAATTTTATGAAAGATTTAATTTCACCAGATGTAAAAAAACTTTATGCGTGCAACAATGACTTCCTCCAAAAATGTAAAATTATATTTAGTTCATTATAATATGATAAATATTCCTTATATATTGACACAATTGACCTTGAATAATGTTTAATACAATCATTGGATGTTTTTTTATAAAAAAATATCATTACTTTGAGGAAAGGAAGTACAACAGTGATTGCATTCTCTAAATTAGTTGTTAATCAATTTTGAATCTTTCAATTTCTCTGTATAGAGTGTGATTTTGATAGTTCTAGTTTTTATTTCTATGGGGTTTACTTATATGATATTTTTTTGAGGTTCTAATTACATATTCTCTAAGTTTTCTTATTATAATAATTTAGCTTTAGATTATTTTGATAGAGGGATTCAAAATATCAGAACATAGAGCTTGGGTTTATCAATCTTGTGTGATTAAGTGATTCCAAGGACAGGAATATAGAATTATTTTTATCATTTAAAATTAGTTATTATGATGATAAAAAAATAGTTTCACCTTCTGATAGATTAAATTTTAGATCTTTTAGGGATATGAGGATAGATAATGTTGTTCAAGTTTAAAGAACCTCCTTACAAATTTGTTAAAAGTGTGATTTTTTAATGTCTTATAAAAGAGTATTTGTATTATAATACAATACCCCACATATTTTTAATTTTATAGATTATATATTTTTATTATTTTAATTTTTTTATATTTTGTTGCAGTTTGTAAAAAATAATGGTACAGCTAAATACACCTTGAGAAGGGGTGTCAATAATGGTTTATGACAAATTTTAAATATTTTTCCCTTTTACTTATTAATATTTTTTAGGATATTCCTACCACACTGGATAGTTCAGTGTTCAATATATTTCATGAACAACCGTTCCCAAAATCTCACAAAACTATAAACTGATATACATAAATATAAATCATAAATGAACACTTGGATTAATACTAGGTTCACATATATTAGGCTGCGTCCAAAAAAAATACATTGACGATATTAAAATGTTCTTTAAATAAACAATGCTTCACTAGTATTATTGGATTACAATTTTTTTACCATGGTAACTCCATAATAGGCTCATATCCTTTATTACAGTTCAAGGAATAGCCCACTACCTCCATCAGTTCAATTATATCAAATCTAACTTGATCAATTCTATTTACGAGGTCTTCCTAATTTTAATTACTTGAAGGTAACTTCAATATATTAGGCACTTAATAGTGTGTATCTGTTTACTATGAGAATCCACTTTCACCATATCTCCTAGAAGGAAGATTCATTACACCTTGCTTTTTTGTCCTCTTATTCTTCAACTCTAGATTATATTGACTACCCAATGTGATATTTCATTCTTTATCTTCCAAAAAATCACTACAGTATCACTTCTTCTCGAATGAGGATAAATTTTCACCTATATTATCTTGTTGCTATCTAATATATTTAATAATGATATCTTGATGAAAATTCCACTTCTAATGTGCTATCCTCTATATACTACCTCACAAAATTTCCTCTCATTAACTATTTATTGTGGTGATACTCCTTGAATTATCATGCACCACACTTACATAGAACACTACTCACCACATACTACTTCTTGAAGTTCCCTAGTCAATATAATAATGACTTTTCACTACATGCTACCATGATTTTTGAACAAATCCCTGGAACACCCTTCATGAATTTTCATCACATAATTCCTTCGTGTACTACTCTACATAAACTAATTTCCTGAAAAATATTTCATGAACTAACATTGAGAGCTACCTTTATACTTTCTGCAAAAAATTATGGTATAACACTTCATGAACTAACTATGAAAAATATCTTTTCCATATTACCACAAACTATCTATACTTTGACAACGTCTATACTAATCCAATTTTCCATCTGACCATCAAATATTATATAAAATCCTATTGATTTTACATAAGATTACTAGAAAGGTATTTATAAGAAAAATATTTCTATTATATCACTAATCCCTAAAATTATTATTCGGGCCTTTAAGAATTCACTTCATGGTGTACTGCATTATGAATGAATAGTTTATTCACAAAACACCCTAAATCACTATCAAATTATCACAAATTATAATATCCATCCCATATGACTCTTGTTATGTGGTTCACATAACACCATCATAGAAAACCTATCACATAGCCTCCTTTTAGAACAACTATTCATGTACTCCCTATGTGGTTTTAGAAAATACTATATGGTCACAAATCTCCTTTCTAAGTCAGACCACCATGTAATTTTTATGTGATCAGGATATTTCAATATAGTTTTGTACCATATATATGGTTACAATCTTGTTATCCAGTCACATGTAGGAAATGTGAAAATATTAATTTACCACAAATTTTTATTCAAGTTTACTAAAACATCAATGAAAAATTCCAACCACTTCCTTTTACTCTGAACACAAATGAACTTTATAATCACAAATTCCCTATATTTTCCAAATTTATAAATCACTGGGAAAAAATATAATGGTTCACCTAGATTCTTTCTTCATATAAATATCTTTACTTTCTAGATTCTATCATTATTTTAAGAATTCTCCATATATAGATTTATTTAGTTTAATTTATTGTTCTCTAGTGTCTCTATTTCCACTCTTTAGAGCATTTAATAACATTTGGAAATAAAATCCACTTTTCATGTCACAAATCAAGGCCTTTATATAAAGATATAATAAGTAAAATCTCTAAATATCCCATAAAGTACTTATATTTACACCTCACATCACTATGTATTCAATAAAAACTATTAATTAAATGAAAAAACTACTAATCTATTATTAAAAAATCCAATAAACTACCACTATATTTGATAGACGAATTTTATTTTGTGTTAAATTTGTGTTTGTGAATTTATATAAATTTTACATTGCTTTTTTCAACTGCTAAATTTACATTGTATGTACTTTTACTTTGATAATTTCTTATTTGATTGGAAGATCATATATCCGGTAAAATATCACCTTGAGGTAGAAGTAATTTGTAAGTCATGATTTAGACCACAATTCTCCACCCCATGATAGTTTTACTACAATTTTTATTTATTAAAACACTTGGTATAAAGGCATATCTCTATAGTTGAGAATTATATTTATATTCTTTTTTATTTCAATTTAATTTTTTGAATTTTCTATCTCAGATTCCTTATAATAGTTGTGCAGTGGAGAAAACATTTTTTATGAAATTATTACCTATTTGGTCGATAGATAATATAAATATTAATCTTCCACTGATTTTTGATAGATATGATTATGAGTACAAGTTTAAAATTATGAAGAATTTTGTAATTAATATTTGAGTAGAGAATTATTAGATGATGAATGGAAATTATAATATTATTAATAAAGATATGTTTATGTTATACATATATTAGAATCTTGAGTTTGAGGGTAACTAATTATTTTTCTATTCTTTTTCTCTAATCATAAGAAAATTTATAATAAAATATCTTATTTTAAAACTTATAATAGAATTTGGAAGAATCTATAGGTTTCTCATTTTGTAACTTCCAAAGTTCTTGAAACAAATATTGCTCTGTTATGTGAAAATTATCAAGAATTTGATTTTTTTTTACTTGAAGAGTCTATTTATCATATGATTTAGCAATTTATATCTGTTATGAATTGTTTTTAATCTCTTAGTATGAAGGATTCTTCTTATTATGAGTGAGTAAACAATGTTATTGATATACTTATAAAGGATTGGGAGTCTAAAATAAATTTGATGAAAGATCAAAAAGATTAAAATAAAAGGAGTGTTATTGGAGGAGATACAACCCCAGATAGTTCATAAGAACAAAGTAGTAGTGGTGGTAAGAATATTGTGTTCTTTTATATAGATATTCTTATAGATGATAATTATCTTCTAGGGAACGTAAAAATTAAATCTCGTACCAATTTAACTTTAGGTTTAAATTTTACTAATACTTGTTATGATTATAGTTCAAATTTATCATACGATGAAAAATAATGTTCATTGGATGATAAAATATAAATTCATCGTATAATGGGGAAGATATTCATGTATATGATTAAATTTTTACATATGTAACTCTCATGGAAAAATAGAATAAATAATGAAGTATAAATATGATTTCTATAAGGCTGATGTGGATACAGTTGATAATAAAATTTTAAAATTTACTACTAAAATTTATAGATTTTCATCAAAATTAGAGTCTAAGAATTATTCAGGTTCTACTTTAGAGGATCAAAAATTTGTTATTAAAATTAACTCTAAGGTCAGTTATTTGAATTAAATTTTGTAAAATTTTACCTCCAGTAAATAAAATTTTGAAAAGTGGTTTATGAAATTGAAAAATTATAGAAATTCAAATATATTTTGTTTTACTTCTAATTAATATCATTTTTTCTCAAATTACTTTGTACCTAAAAGTAAACACTTAAATAAAAAAGAAATGTGGGAAGTCACTATAGAAATTTTTGTTTTTTCAATCAAGTTAAATCGTTTGGTTTTCATTAAACATTTATTATTAAATAAATAGCATCAATTCAGCTTAAAAATTTAAGATAGATGTGGGTGCATAAATATTTATTTTCTAATGTTTTCAGTCTAAAGGAAGTATGGGTACCAAGAACTTATTCTTAATATTTTTATGAAAATAGGTTGAGTAATAATATTAAAAAAAAATTGGGGCATATATAGTGGTTGTTCTTGACACATGATAGGTGAAACTTAAAACTTTAAAAACTTAAAAAGGTTAAATAGTGGATGGTTCACATTTGGAGACAATGTGCAGGATGAAATAATCAGAATCATTGATGTTACCTTTCTTGGTAAATCATCTGTTTCAAATGTGTTTTATTTTTAAATACTTAATAAAAACCTTATTATCACAATAAAACTTTTTGATGAGGGTTACTATGTGAACTTTAGGAATGGTAACTATATTTTTCAATGTTCATAAGGTAATTTTTTACAATATCCTGATAGCCATGATGATGTTTACACACTCATCTTAGAAGAGAGGAGAAATCATGATTTTACTTTTTTGAGTAATTTTTAAGATTTTTCTTTCCATTTGAAAATTTGTTTGGGTCATTGAAACTTTCATATTTTTTATAAACTCTCTCGATAAGTTACCTTTAGGGATTTTTTGGATCCTAAAATTTAGGGTCACCCTAATGGAATGATCAATTTCTTGATGTGTGTTTTCGTTAGAAGTAATGTTATACTTATTATTTTATATGGTTTTCATCCTCTCCATTTCTACAGGCATCATATACATAAAATATGTAATTATTTCATCCTTTAAAATCATTATATCTCATGTAATCCTAATATTTTTCCATTCTTCTAACTATTTAGTTTTTAAATCATGATTCCTTCAAATAAATTAATATATTCCAACCATATTAACATGTAACTCTTTAACCAACTAATAGTTTTTTATATTAACCTAAAATAGAAGATGATTATATCTATACATATCTGAATGTATCACAAGTATAAAATACATAAAACCTAAAGTCCCATTGTAGAATAATGAAGTTATTATTGAATTTGTCATTATTTTATTGAAGTGCAGTTGTCAATGTCATTAGGTAAAAAATAGATTTGGTTGATTGATTGAGAATATACCCATTTCAAGTAGATTAAAGGAGGATCCCATGAAGTATGGGTAACCAAAAAGAGTTTCCATCCATTTTATATTAAAATAGAGTTTCATATGATGGAAATATAGTTTTAAAGAGTTGAATCCTATGGGTGAAAACCCTAAACATCATATATTGGAATATAATATACTTCATGTGAATGGCATGAACTAAAGATCTAATTATTATTTAAAAAATTCAGAAAAAAATTATTTAATATGGATGAATTAAAATTCTAGATAGATTATATAAGATGCATTTAAAAAGGTGTTATTTGGTTCAATGGTTGGTGGAAGCTATCCTGAATTATATAAAATCCATACAAGTAATATTAAACATTGAGTATATTATTCTCTACAATGAATATAACTTAAATGATTATTTATAAATATTGAAGTTGAATTTGGAATAATAGTTCATTGAGAATCCTAAAATTATTATAAATTGAGTATTAATATGTTTTAAAAGTTCCTAGGAATAGAGATTAAGAGTTTCTAAAGGTTTAAAATATTCATAAATTTTTTTTCAAGAGGTTTGAGATTGATTGAGTTGATCCAAAGTGGAAATGAATTTATTTTCGAAAATATGGATTTTAGAAGAATAAAGAAGAAAATTGATATTTCTAGATCCATAAGGGTAATTTCTATATGGACGAGAATTTCTCATAAGTAGCATTCATTATATTTATGAGAAATCTAGAAGAATGAATTTGTAAGAATCAATGACATGTAAGGGTCATTCATCTATATGTGTGAGGATTAATCCATAAGAAATCTCATCCTTATAAGTAATGATTTTCCCATAAACCTAAAGAATTTATATTGGTAATTTTTGTAATTATGATATAGCGGTAATAATAAAGGTTCACATAAGAAAGATATAGAAATAATCATGAAGGGTTTCAAGAATCATTTATAATGTACATATTCATGATTATTTTTAGCTGATAAGCATGATCCTTCAAGGATAATACATAAGGATAAGACCATAAGGATTATTTATTCCTTATAAGAATTCATAAATAGAATAAAAAAGGGGAGCTTTATACAATTAATATTTTTAGGAGGAAATTGATTGGTATGATGCTTTGATTGTTCTTAATATATATAAATATAACAAACACACAAATGATTGTGTGATTCAATCTTGAATATCAATAGAATCTATCCCTCGAGATTTTAAAATGGTATTAAATGGAAAAAAAATATAAAGGAATTTAAATTTTGATTGGTTTGGAAATTTTAAAATATGAAGCATATTATAAATATGTTGATTCTTGATTAATGTTGAAATGTTTTTAATATATCAAAGACACTTATAATACAAGATAAAAAATTAGTAATTAATTTTTTTATAGTTTTTTGATGTTAAATGTAGAATATGATGTTTTAAATGGAAGTTAAGAGACTATCACATCATAAAAAGATGTTTGGTAATGTATTTTTATGCATATTCATAATAAAAAAATAAAGAAGTGATTTTTTGGCAATCTGATGTATAATTATTTTGATAAGAGTATAAAGAAGAACTTTAGAAATATGGAACCCTCTGGAAGATCATTTCATAGTATAGAGGAATGGAGGAAGAATTTAAAAAGAAAGGTAACACCTATAAATTAAAAGACGATAATTGATGAAATTCAAATGAAATAATGAGATCGTGGGAGTCACTAACATATAAAGAAGTGATAAAAATAGAAGAGATTATGGGAACTGATTTTGATGGGATTTTTTCTATATTATAAATATATAGAATATTACTTAACTGGTGTCCAATATATAAAAAAATAAAAATAAGGGGATATAATATGTATTTGAGAAATAAAACTAATTATTGAATGTGTACTGACCCTTTTTTTCCTAGTAAAACTTTTAAATATATTAAGTAATATTTTCAAATCCAGGTGCTAAGATGGTGTAAGATTCTGAGTCCTAGTGAGCCCGAAACTTATATTATAAAGATATTAAATATATTAATATCACATGTTTGTTTTTATTAGGATTAATGTAATATATCTTAAATAGAGTCTCAGATTTGAAATCTAACACCTTCATCGAGTCTATAACGTGGTATTTAACCTAGGTGTGACCTAAGGTTGGTCAACACCAGACGTTCGGTAGAGGCATTCATTGGTGGTTAATTTAATTAAAATAAATAATTAAAATTATTTACTTTATTTTAAACACTCATGACATAAAATCCTCTATATATAACTCATTATAATGTATCGTTAGGTTTATCCACTAAATCCTTTAGAGAATTGAGAGGATCTATGATATCCTTCATTTACGGATCAAGATTTGTGGTTGAAAGTTAATTAGATTGAGGTGTATCTGTTGAAAGTGAACGTAGCAGGATCCACACATCTCTAAAGAATGTGTTATCCACCAAAAATCAATCAATTTTTAAGGTAGGTCTCATCAAATTTGTATTTACACCCTTTTTATTAAAAGTATTAGAAATTATTTTATTTTCTATTCTTTAATCAGTGATTTTTTAATCTTTTAATGAACTAATTCCATAAATTTAAATTGATTAAATCAATTTCTATTTTATATTCCATGTTATCTCCCCTATACATCCCCCTTATGAAATATTTTCCCAAAAACTCTTCTCCAATGAAGGATTACTTCGTTCTTGTGTATTTATACCCTTTATTCATTATGTTCTATGTTGTTGGCATATGGGGTCATGATTCGACATTTCCTCAGTGGGTTCAAGCACGATGAACCCCTGGATTCATGTTAGTTTAGAAAAAACTAGAAGGATAAAGATTTATATATGGATTGTGATAGGTTGTGATATACCTGTGAGACCTCTATGGATCTGGGATCCTGAGTGGTGATGGAAGGAGACAAGAGATGCAAGTGTTACACTATGACCATCGTGTGGGTGGCCGAATTC
The DNA here is from genome assembly GCA_963277665.1 of Viscum album. Lineage (NCBI taxonomy): Eukaryota > Viridiplantae > Streptophyta > Magnoliopsida > Santalales > Viscaceae > Viscum > Viscum album. The sequence goes on along the minus strand of OY728134.1, from coordinate 125,851,920 downwards.
CAATTTTCCGACACCAAAGGAAAAAACGAAATCAACGGACAACATCCTTAACTTAGAATACATAGTATTTTTATTGGTCAATAGCAGAAAATATTGGAGGAAGTAGTAGATCTGGGATCCATGTGAATAAAACTAAACTTTCTATAAAAACCTAAACTACGCGGCATGTACAAGGTTGAACACATACCATGTAGCCTCCACTGGTTATAGCACTAGGGTTTTAGAAAATTTTAAATATAAAAATCCATGTAAGTGGGCTTATAAAATGTGTGACACTGTCCAAGTTTCCATGTCATGTTCCAGATACACATGCCTAGGTCCATGTATGGATGGGCACATTGTGTACTAGATTACATGATAATAAGCAGGAATACAAAGGCACGGGTTGAGTTTCATGGCCATAACCCTTGGTGTTCATACACATTGTGTATCAAATAGGACATTACATGTATAGAGGAATGGATTCTATAGCCCTATCCAAGGAGAACATGACAATTTAGTGGAGTTGGGAAAAAGTAGTGTGAACCCGAAACAAGTTGTGCACTCCAAAGTAAATCTTCTACCTCTTGTATATCCTTTATTTCGACACAGATTTTGGATTTTTAGTATCCCAAAATGATTTTCTTCATGTATAATGGGATTTTTTTTACTTTATAGTGGATTTTGAGATACGCTATGAGATGTTCTGAGCATTATCCTTATTTAGGAAATGCTTGACGAAGGAAGTGATTGGGCGAGATCATCTGATACATCATGTGGTTAGTACTCCCCTGTTACACCATCTCATGGGTTCTCCACTCTATAAAAAATATTTTGGGGTCATTACTCACCTCATGAATCAAATAATATCTTCCCCATGATATCAAATAAATTTTGGGGTCAATACTCTCCTATCACACCAGGGAACATGTTCCTCCAGCTACCAAAGAGATATCGATTTCAGTACTCTGTCACACTAGGGGTGCATGTTCACCATTTATTTAAATAGGTTAGTTTATTACTCCCCTTAATATTGGGAATGGGTTATATACCTATGAAGTAGTACTCCCTCATCCCTGAGCTATGATGGGGTATAAGTCCTATATGGGAGATTTATTTTCCCTTATCTATGAAGCATAGTTATAGGTACACGCCCCTCTACTCATATTCTGGTGGGATTGCATTAAATGTTGGGAATTGGTTATAGACTTCTTTAGCTACAGAATTACACATCGACTTCATCTAGGTAATGAGATAGATATCACATTTATCTCTCATATCAGTTTCTTTATGAGTATATATATATGTATGTATCTATTAGGTTTCATTTCCCTCTTGTTTTGGGTTGACCTGAATATTTTTGTTTCTATCTACCATTGAATTTTGATTTCAAGGACTCTTACTGGGTATGTATATAGTCACCCCTTCATGGGTTTTTCATGTAATTGTTGTGTCTTATGCAGATAACAGATAGATCTACGTTAATTATAATGGAGTATAGTGATACCTAGCTGCATTGACCCCCTATGGCAGTGAGGCCTGTATATCATAAGTCAAGCTCTCTCAAAATTCTTTATTCCATTTTTTTTGCTTGGGACATCTTTTTTCTTTGGTCATGTGTTTTTAACCTTTACATTATGGATTACATTATCATAATATTTTTTATTCCCTATAGATTATCTCATGAATGGCTTTTAGCTTAAGATGATGTTTCCTTTTATTATTATTCATATGTACTTCTACATAGATATGGTTGGGTGAATGTGTATAGATGAATTAGGAAAATTCTTCCCATTTTATTTATTCCTTCTTGGAACTTATCACTAGCCTATAGCTTATTGAGTTGGGATTGGGGTTGTGGGAACTCAACCTTCCACCTGCCAGGTTGGCCTTGAGGGTTTGGGCTCTTACAGAGTGGTATCAGAGGTGGTTAGACCTTTAAGATAGTGTTTTGTGTGTTTTTCTCCTTATGAGGTTTGGTAATGAACTTAAAGGAAAAATTGAGTGTATCGAGTATGGATTTCATGCCAGGGAGCCCAAGGATGGTGTGGTGTACGACGTATTGAAACACCCAGATTATGACTACCTACGTTTAGACACATTATACTGAAACCATGGTTTTCAGGAACATTGGTACATGAATCATATAGGATTTAGTCTATTAACTATCCTTATTGATTTATATTCCCATATATATATGCTCATATGGACATGGTATGTCTAGATTTTATTTAGGATGACTCCGTAAAGATAGTCAACCAGGTTACTGGTTCCGGATCATGATAATGATCTGACGAGTGACGAGGCATCAGTTTAAAGGCCACTCTATGATGTGATTACTCTATGTGGGTAGGTAGCATCACCCACTTGTTTCAAGTAGCAGTTAGTATCGGAAGTTCTGGTGAATGATACACACAATTTTATTTCACTTCATGAGTTCCTTCATTAGAGACCAATGAGGTTCTACAGCGAGGAAAATCCCCAGGAAGTAGGGGATTATCGTGAGTTGGTGGTATGAGTATACAGACTGGGTTAGACCCCATAAGACCATATCGTTGTGTTGGAATCCCATATTTTCCATGGATCAATTGGGTACTGGTGTATTTTCATTATGTGGACCCTTGATGAGATGATTCTCTCCTTTCCGACATCAATGAGTTTTTCATGTGAAGTATGACCAAACATTCTTGTTATCAATTAATATTCAAGATAATATTCAGATATTTAAGGGTATCATAATATAGATAATTATTTTTTGAGTTCCATTGACCATATGTGGTACTCCCTTGATATGGTGTGAGATGGATTATTCTGGGTGATGTAGTTTGAGTCGGGTCTCCGCAAATACATTCAAGACAAAGTGGTCTCCTTATGCCAACCCACTTTTGATAGTGTTACAGTGGGCTCTGGTGACAGAAATATTTCAAGAAATGGGAAATTGTGTGGTATGATCTGCTGATGGTTAGCATGTGGTCGACTCATCTTTATAAGGTAGCTGGTTTGACACATCAAAATTTTATTAGAGGGGGAATTATTACAATCAAACACATTGATATATGGCTCAGAGATTGTGCATAGGATTTGGTCATCCCAGAGAGTGGTGAAGTTATACCTTCGAGGGTGTGGTCATATGGTTCATGATTTCTAAACCTTTTCACTGCTCAAGGTCAAAAGATAGTGGATAGACCTCCATGGTTGGGGTAGTTCCATTATCAAGGATCTCCCATATATGGTTTGGGTGACCCTTAGAGAGGTAGAACTGGAAGGGGTGCAGGAGAAGCTCTAGAGGGAGGAATAATTGGTGGATGATGATGTTATGAACTCATACCATCACCACCACCAGGTTTCCCACACAATGCTTGGAGACATGGTTATGAGAGCTGTGGGAATTTGAAATCCATGTATGGATACTACTAAGATGCACATGAGATGATACAAGTTATGATCTATGTTTATTATAATATTTACTCAATACAAGTAGACACAAGTGTGAGTAATTCATTTATATCCTTATTCCTAGTGTGATATTTTAGCCTTCAGTTGAGAACATAGACCCGTAGTTATGGCTAGAGGTTCTTATATGAATTGATTATTCAATATCACTTATCTTTTGAAAATGTGATTTATTTCATTGTAGAGAGTGTTTCATGTGGGATATCTGGGTTTCCACAATGAAACCTTATGACATCATATTGGGTAAGGATTAGTTTTCCACAGTTCAAGAATAGACTGAGTATCTTCACATATGGTCCAAATGCCTTTGTAAATATGGGAAGTGGTTATCCTTTGTTAGTGGGAGAGATATCATGGAAAAATGAGTGGTACTTACATACATAATGTTTCAACCCATCCCTCATAATTTGGAATGTCTAGTCCTTGGCACAATAAAATCTTAAGGAGTATGGATTACTTTAGTAGTATAGGACTTCATCTATGAATTCATCGAAGATGTTCTAAGACTACCGCTCAGGTGGGAGAAGGAATTCTATATTGACATTCACCCTAGGACTATAACTATATCTTCTACATCATATCAGATGTCCCCTACCGAGTTTGAGGAGCTAAGGGTGAAGTTGGAGGACCTTTGAGAGAAGGGTTTTATTAGACTTGGTGTGTCACTCTAGAAATATATAGTTTTGTTTTTGAAAAACTAAAATAGTAGTTAGCATATTTTTGTTGATTATTATCACCTGAACTAGGAAATTATAAAGAATGATTACCCATTTTTAAGGAGTTATGAACACTTTGATCAGTTGTGAGGATTATGTTGGTTCATGAAAATAAATTTTTGGTTTAACTACCACTAGTTGAGGGTTCACAAGACTGATATTACAAAGCTAGAATTACAATTTCACTATAGAAACTATGAGTTCATAGTGATTACCTTTAAGTATGATGAATGTTCGCACAGTGTTTGTGGATTTGATAAACTAGATCATCTAACCATAGTTGGATTGATTTGTGGTTTTCTTTATTAATGACATACTCATCTACTATGCATTAGAAGAGGAGAATGTAGAGAACTTGTGGCTGGTACTAGAATTTCTTCAAGAGAACCAAGTTTATGATAAGATCTGAAGGTTTTATTTCAAGATCTGGGAATTTAACTTTTTAGGTAATTTCATTTATGAGTATTGATTAGTTGTAGACAAGAAGAATATTGATGCAGTACTTTCTTGGGATCCACCCGAGAGTGTGTTAGAGGTTTGGAGTTTTATTTTCTTTTCAAGGTTCTATAAGATGATAATTGAATAATTATATAGTATTTCAGCCCCTTTGATGCTCTGATGTATAAATGGAATCCATTTACCGAGAATGAGCACTGCCAAATATCCTATGAGGAGTTGAGGTTGAGGCTCAATAGTGCACCTGTTTTGAGATTATTAGATGAGGGTGTGGATTACGTAATGTATTTAAATGCCTATGGAACTAGGCTGAGTTAAGTTCTGAGGTAGAAGTCTGTAGTGATAAAATATGGATCAAGAAATTTGATACCCCATGAGAAGAACTACATGGCTCTCTACCTAGAGTTATCAGGGGTAATCTTTGCACTGAATATGTGGAGGCACAATCATCAGGGAGAGCGCTTTTTTTTTTACTGAGACAATCAAAATCTTGGGTATATATTCACACAGATATATTTAAACCTAAAAAAATTTCATTGGTTAGATCTCTTATAATACTATGAATTTTTGATATTCTATACTACTAGAAAGATAAATTTGGTGGATAATTCTCTAAGTAGGAAGTCTCATTTTTGTTTGGTAGAGGAGGCATGTGATCAGTTGGATTCTTTACAACTGGACCTATAGGAGGAGAGGGGTAAAGCTTATCTTCCATTGATGGAGTTGACTCCTCTTCTTTTCTAGAAAGTGAGGGAGGATCAGTTGGGAGACATCAAATGTGAGGTTCTCTATGAACAGATATCTTCGGGAGATTCACTAGATCAATTTTCTAAACAAGGGGAACATTTCATCATTTTTTAGGGATAAACGGTGGTTATATTATAATTTGAAAGTGCTTTAATACTTTATCATTATTATTAGTTTTGATAAATTACTCTACATTAACCGTTTATTAAATTCTCAAGTTCATTAAATTATCAAATGTTTTAATTAATTAATACATATTAATAACATTTTTTCAAAACATTATTTGTTATTCTTATTATTTTAATGATTCTTAAATGTTTTCATATCTTTATTTACTTAAGTTTAATTTTGTTTAATAAAAAATATGGTCCATCCTTAGTGATTCACCCTGGCTAGCCCTCAACCACTTAGGGGACCCATTGGGTCAATCCCATGGAAAGTCGGTCAAGAGGAACCCTACAAGAAAGATAGAATTTGGTATGTATAGTGCACACAAAAGGCATGAAATCCTATTTATAAGACCGAAAAAGAGTACCCATCGGCATATAGGTGGGCTTGGTTAGCCACAGGTCCCCAAGTCTCATGTGTGCGCAGTGTAAACTAGTAAAAATCCCTAGCAGCCAACTCAAACTAAGGATTAACACCAATTTTTTGTTATACTGTTCACTTGCCATGACTTCATTCTGATGTGGGATTTTGTTCTTTTATCACAATTAATCTCATTTGAAATCTCAAATATAATATAGACCTTTAGATTTTTTATATCTCATCCATCTGGTCTTTATTTTCACCCGTATGTTCTTTTTAAACTCTTGAACATTTTATCTTGTTCATTTGTTCTTCTTCTTCCTCATCTAACCTACATTATCCAGTTCACCATAAATATACTTAGTTTCTTTGATGAAATTAACTAATTTCCTTCAATATTTCATTTTAATCTCTTCTTATTTGGTGTCGGATTCCCTTTTTTCATATTATTTTGTTTTTCAATTATAAGATTCTCTTTTTATTATTCATCGAGGGTTTCCATCAACTCTGTGTTCTCCAGTTCAAAGTCATTATTATTTTTTATGGTTTCTCAATGGTGATTCATGAGTCATCGTTAGTCCTCAATGGTGAATCAAAAGCCACCATTGGATACCAATGATGATACAAGTCACTGTCAGACAGTAACTATAAGTTGATTCACCATTGGATACCAACGGTAAATCATAATTCATTGTTGGACACCAAAGGTGAGTCAGGTGTCACTATTGGATACTAACAGTTTTTCAATTCACCATTGGACATCAACAGTGGGTCCTTTATATCTTCGGTTATTTATCTTTCAGTTGTATGAGAACTAAGTAGAAAGATATTATCTCTCCAATAGGAGACCTTTTTCCTCTTCAATCATGTGTTATAGTTTTCTATCTATTCTGTTCTATTTTTCGTATTTTTTATCTGAATAATATTTTATATTTTAATTTATTTTTTTGGATGTTTTTTTTACTAATGATTCTTAGAAGTAGGTTCTTTAATATCTAATAGTATCTCCTACTTATTTTATCATATGGAGTATTATTATATGTTTTTTCTTATATTCTCACTATGTTTCCTTATGTACGAAATTTCTTTCTTATTTAATATTCAACAGTATTTATTTTAACTGTTATCATCTTCTTCTAACTTCTATTTGTTGGAAATTTTTTCAGTAAGACACCATTAGACACTTCCAATGGTCAGTCATGATTCTCCATTAGACATCTCCAATCATATAAAAAATTATTGCTTATCCTAAAGCATATGTTTTCACACTCTAATGGAATAATATTACTTTTGGTTCGTTTTTTTGATATTGCCTTGAAATTAAAATGGTATCTTCTCTTTGTTATTTTTTGTAGGTCAAGATCCATCACTCTCTATTTTTAGTGGTGAGTCCTGAGTCACTGATCTCTATTTTAATTGTGGTTCATGAGTCATTACTAATAAAAACAATCCACCTATAGTTAAAAAAATTCTTTCTAAAATTTTCATTTCTTATTTCAATTGAAGTTATTAAGACAAATTATTTTGTTAAAATTTTTATTATTTTATGTTGTAATAGAATTTCAGAGTGTGTAAAATAATTATAACAATATTTTAAAAACATTTTTATACATATTGAAGTTCATGTTATGCTATATTTTACTACTTTTTTTGTATCTATAATCAACAAGATTATATTTGTTTTTCAATTATTTTATAATTTTGAATTGTTTATATATATTTTACATAACATATTCATTTATTATATTAATATTTTAGGAATAAATATAAATCAAAATTGTATTGTCTATTATTAATCAAGGCTTTAATTGACAAAGGTAATAGTCACATCATTTAATTGTTATACATTGACATGTTATGAGTAGATATTAGACATGAATATGCTCTGAGATGATCTTTGTTTTTTTTTATCTGGGATATATATTCAACGAATAAAAACACACAACTGTGATGATTATTTTTAATTAAAATGTGTGATATATCTTAGAAATTTTTTTACTCTCAAAATTTTTCATGAACTTCTATAACTTATGTGCTCTAGATGTGATCACCAAATGAAATCAACTTCCATATTTGTTTCTCCCAAGTGATCAAATATCATCAAGATTCAAAAACTTTGGAATTTCTAACCATATATTAATTTTAAAACATTTTTTATTCATATAATATATTTTTTTATGTTTGTAATTTCTTCATGTATAGTTTATGATTTTCCCATAAAATTAAAGTCTTTACTTTATATGGTTATTCCACCTTCTAATAGGAAGCCTGGTTTGTGAATCTCAATCAAAAGTCAGACAAGAAGATAATGTTGTTCTCTAGTATCAAGACAAGTTAATGCCTCTAGGTTGTTTAAAAGGTAGTGTCTATAAAAAATTTTCTCACACCATTAAAAGTTATGTTCTTAGTGGTTATCAATCTCCTCAAGGAGTGTAACACCCAGATATTTTTATGAAAAAATTTCATTAAATAAATTTTATTCTTTAGTAGCATGTGTTTCCTATAATAATGTTTTTAAACGAACCGAGATATTCCCTAGGTATAAAATTATATTTATATCATAGTTGTCTGGTTAGAATGAATAATTATAACTAATTTATGAAAATGCATTGTGAATTCATTGGTTATCAATTATTTATGAAAAATATAAATTAGATATTTGTATTTTTGAGTGAATTACAATTGGTAATGAAATTAATGATATATATATTATATAACTAATAAAACATTTTTGATATTCTTCAAATATATATTTATATCATAGGGTGGGAATAAACCCTGTTTTCCGTTTAAAAACCTATATTTTTTAAAAGGGTAATCTTACACCTTTTTGTGGAAATCCCCTTTTAAATTAAGATTTTGAAACATTAATAATTTCTACATGAAAACATATACATGTTATTCTAAAGTGGGATATAAAAATTTACTTTGGATGATTTTTTTATATTTCTTAATAACATTCAAGTGTTGATGAATAGTAAAAATACACAAAATTTTAAGTGAAACCACTTTTTTTCATAGAGATAATTTATACGATTAAATTATAATATTAAATGGTTTTCAAGTATAAATTGAATATATTTTCATCATTCAATATATTTTATATCATTATAATTAACTTTACATTTAATTCATACATAAAAACATTTCAATATTTTGTAATGTCTTATCTTTCAAAAAACTTGTTCTCTCATTCCGATAACGGGATTGATTTTAAATTAATTACTGCAAATTATGTGTCTTGAATTTTGAAAAATGGACTCTATATTTTGAATCTTTATGTCCAAATTATGTTAATAGGAAACTTTTATTTTAGGTCATTAAGAAAGGTAACTTTGGTAATTATTTTTATTACCATGGTTGAAGGTAAATCGGGTAATTAAAGGAAAAACTAATATTATAAAATTACCTTAACAACTATAAAAATAATATTGGATGACTAAATTCAACAATTATCATCTATTGTCTGAATTGTAATCACTTAATGTCCACTTTCCTATGAATATGACATGAATATAATAAAAACTAATGAATGTGACAAAATGTCACAATCTCATTTTATATAAGTATATTATTTTTAATATATTGATTACCAAAAGATAATATAAACTATATATAGTATTTGAAATAATAAAAGAATTTAATATATCATATAAATTTACCTATTATTTCTATAAATTAAATAATTTCCATTAAGGATGACACAATAGTGTGCAGAAATTATTTAATTAATATAAATATCAAATAAATGATATTAAAAAAATTAAAAGAAATGTAATTTGAATAAATTATGTCTCTAAATGAATTTTATTGGTGATTTTGACATGTTTAGGTTATATTAAATGTTTTGTTTCTATGATTTATTCTATGTGGATTTTATTTAAAATAAAAAAATGAATAGTGCCGAAATTGACACTATTGATATTTTATAAAAATAACATTTTATTGAATAATTTTAAAAAAAAAATTAAAATTATAAAGTGATAATTATAAGGTCTATAATTTCATAAAATATCCATTTATTTTCAATTACCACCACATAATTAAATAGTTATAGTCATTAAATATTTAGAATGTTATAACCACAATTAAAATTAAATCGATTAAATAACGATAAATCAAAATGACCAGGTTTAAAATAAAATAAAAATATGTCTAAATTTTATTGGTGTGAGGGTTTTGACCCAACCTCATCTTACCATATAAAAAATCAAATTTGGAGGCTTTTTAATTTAAAAATTAATTTATATTAATTTAATAGTTTTGTTATTTCCAAAAGTGACCTCCCTTCTCTTATAAAAGGGCACCTCTCCTTCTCTTTTAATCACTCCTCTAAAGCCATTTTTCTCAGCAAAACCCTCCCATTTACTCTCCCAAATTCTATCACTTCATTCTAGATTCCACACATTGGGTAGAAAGCTATCCTATAAGGCCTTTTTTCAAATCAAAAGGATGTACTCAAAAAAGTGGTAATTGTGTCATCACCTCATTAAAAATTATTTTCTTCTTCTACGTCCTCTTATAATGTTCTTTCCATACTAAAGTAATAAATAAAGTTTCTTATAAATTATCATATGTTATTAAAATTATGGTACAAACTAATACCTCCTTTTATCTATCCTACGAATAACAATATCACAATGTGTGCGTATGTACAGCTTTACGTCTCCACACCGTGGTATAATTTGTTATTCAACAATAATTTATTTGGAAGGGTATAATGATTAGTATAATGGATTTAAATAATTAATATAACATGATAATTATTCCTTATAATAAATATACCATCCAATTCCATATTATTTAACCATTAAGTGAATGATATCGTCGCTCGTGCGTACGTACAGCCTACCGTCTCCACGATGCGATGTGATTCATTATACATGATATTCATTAAAACACGATTATATACATGAATGTAATGGAACAATATGATATATATTATTTTAATATAATTTTATTAATTATATAACAATTACCTATGAAGTGGAACATGAACTTATCTGACACAATTTGCATAAGAACATAAAGCAGTTAATATCCCAAAAATGAGTGACAATGAAACGTTACTAACAAAAGGATGATAATATAATCATATTTGATACCATAAAAATGATTATGATTATATAATAATTCAGCGATATTATTTAAATTATTATACAGGAAGTCTGAATACATAAAAAAGATATCATACCTAATGTAAAGTATAATTTTTCAAACTCATTATTATCTCAGATTGTTTATTTATAAGTATTTACTTAGGTATATTTATCATCCATGTATATGTTTCCTAAATATATAATATTCTTTCTATTATTATACTATTCTTTGAAATCAATTTTACCCATTGGTGACTTTTTATTAAACGGTATGGAAGGAATATTTCTTTTTTATTCTATATGAGGTACTTTTTTACTTTCCCGGCAAGAGTATGAGAAGAATTATTTTTCACTTATATGGTATGAATAGATTTTTACGCTTTTATAATGCCTTATTTCCATGTATTTTGATGTACAATATTTCAAGTTTAGTTTCAATTAAATTATTTTATTTTAAAATTTCAGTGCATTTTGAAAAAAAGAAAACGTTTTTGAAGAAAAAAGGATATTTTTCGCAAGTATTAATTTCAAGGGTTTTATCAAAATTATTTTCCATATAAGATGAAATTCTTTAAATAGGGTTATATTTTTTTATCCCTATTATCACTATGATTTTAGTTTTTTTATTATGTAATTATATTTACGACCCCCATTTGTCTTATATAGATTATTATGTATTGATGTTTAAGAAACCCATTTTATTCTGTGGGTTTTCTATGAATTATATTTTTATGGAACACATAAGAATGATTTCATTATGAGATGGGTGGGACTTCTGTCTTCTTTAAATGTATCTGGTAAAGATTTATATCTCATGATATTAACATAACTATATTGTCAAGTAAATTTGGTTTAGTAATACAGGGTCAGAATGGCAAGTAAACTTGGTTCAGTAATGGACTTTGTCTACTATGGTGGTCTTAGCAGTGAGCCTTGACTAATATGGGATGATTTTCTATGATTATGTGTATTCCATAAAAATTTATGTCTTATATCTTTATATTTTTTATTGTGTTTGTTAATTCTAATGTACTTTTATCCCATGACGTATATTAGGATATTTCATATGCAGGATAAGACCTCCAAATTTTATGTTCTTATGTTTTATGATTTTTTATATGATTGGTATTCTCCATTGTTTACCATTACTAAGAATTTGAGCTCACCCTTTCATATGTCTCTTTTCCCCAAGTCCTAAAGAATGTTATTAAGTATGAAATGCCAAAAAGGAGTCTAGTTATGAAGAAATAAGTGAGGGACAATATAGATGTTTTTTGAACCATTTGTTTATGTTTCTCAGTTTTTAAAGACACTATACCTAAATGGTTCTGTCATGGATTTACTATATTTTTTAATGAATATACTTAAATTTTCAAGTAATATCAATGTATGTAAAGTATGGGTCACTATAGTTGGTATCAGAGGAATGGTATAGTCATCCTTTGGAAACTAGTATGATAAAGCCTTAGTAAAAAACCTATGGATATGTCTAAATATAGGATACAATCCTAGTGTTTTAGAAATTACCATGAATAACCTTGGATAGAAAATAAAGGGTCCTAAATTGAAATTTTATTCTTTATTATGTCTTTTTCTTATTTTGATTAGTGTTTCCCACACCATGCTTCTTGGTTGTAGTCAATAGATAGAACCTGAAGGAACTACGTTAATGCTAAATGCGATGGGAAATTCAATGATTGTCCCCATAAGAAACCAAATTTTATGGAAGTAGGAATGAAAAATCTTGTAACCATGATAACACAACTCTCTCATGCTATGAATCATGCAGGACTTCTAAATGAGCAAAGAAGTGAGAAATATTTTGTTGAGTCCTTCATGAGGCCGTTTCCACCTTTAGTCAGGGGGTATTCTGAACCGTTAGTGGAAGAACAATGGATCAATTCCACTAAAAAGATATTTTCAGTTATACAATGTTCTAAACATGATAAAGTCATCTTATTAATCTATCTTTTGAAAGTTGAAGCTGATCAAAAGTGGAATCATACCAAGAATACGAGGCAAAGACATAAAATTAAGTCCAAGGAATGGGATGAGTTCAATAACTTATTTTTCAAAAAGTACATTCCTCATATTATTTGAAAAAATATTGAGAAAAATTTACTTGAACTTAAGAAAAAGGATTATGAATCTGTTGGTACCTACACAAAAAATTTTACGACACTTGAAAGGTATGCTTCTAGAATTATTATCCAACCTAAGAGTAAAATTGATTGATTCTTTAGTGTCTTGAAACCAAGTCTTTAAAGGGAATTATCCAAATGGTACATTAATATCTAAGAGTAAACGTTTTGTTGTTATCTGAAGATTTAGATGGATAGTAGTGTAACCCATCAATTATATGGGTCTAATAAGAAGAGAAAAATGGAATTCAAAGTTAAATCTAAAAAACACACTGAAAATAAAATGTGTTTTCCCTCATGATTAAAGTGTGTGAGGAAACATGTAGGAAATTTTCTTAAAGGGATTAGTAAATTTTTTAAGTGTGGAAAATAATTTCATTGGGTAGTTTAATGTCAAAGTGATGGAAAAATATATCTAATGATGCGAACATAGAAAAGGCTACATAGAATGCACATCATACACTTCAATGCTACAAGTGCAAGGAAATGAGGCATTATGCCAATAAATTCCCTAATCCAAGGGTTATTGATTATGATCGATTTCAACTAACTCTTAAGGTAAAGGACAAAGGAAATTCACATGCAATCACTATTAGTGATGTGGAGTATGATAATGAAGTGGTGAACGGTACACTTATCATCTACTCTAAAGTCTCAAATGTTTTATTTGATTCTATATCCACTTACTCTTTTATTTATGATGAATTTTCTAAGGGCATTTCCATATTTCCTCAATAATTAGATATAGAGTTAGCTATGATGACTCTTAATGGCACAATAGTTGCATCAAATTTTATAATTCTTCTCTGGTTGAAGTTTGTGGGAAAGTGCATCCTGCAAGTCTTATGATCCTTACTATAGAGGAATTTGATGCGATTCTTAGCATGGATTAGCTTTCTCTATATGGATCTCATATCAATTTCCATGGAAGGGAAGTCACGTTTCATATTCCATATCAATTTATGATTATATATCAATGTAAGGATGAATATAACAATCCAATAGAAATTTATTTCATCTTATTTGTTTTTATTCCTACAAAGGAAGGTTATTTATCACAAATGGTTGGGGATAAACTCATGATTAATAATACACCCATTTAAGGGATTTTGATGATGTATTTTTAGTGTAATTTCCAGGTCTTACACCAAATCATGATGTTTAGTTTTCAATATAACTCATACTAGATGTTAGTCCTATTTCAAAGAAACCTTATAGAATGGATCCGACTGAGTTGTTGGAATTGAAGAAACAACTCCAAGATAATCATGATAAGGGATTTATATTCCCTAGTGTGTCACCTTAGGGAGAACATTTTATATTTGTTAAGAAGAAATATGGATCGATGAGACTTTTCATTGATTATAAAGAACTTAACAAGATCACTATCAAGAACAAATATCCCCTTCACTTACATTGATGATTAATTCGACCAACTATATGGTGCTCAATACTTTTACATGATTGGTATTCATATAGGATATCATCAATTAATGGTCAAAATGAGACTATACCAAAGATGACATTCTGTATAATGTATGAACACTATGAATTTATAGTGAAGAAATTTGGTCTTAATAATTACCCCACTATCTATATGATTCTAATGAATAGAGTATTTAGAGTCTATATTGATTAGTTTGTGGTAGTCTTTATAGATGCTAGTCTTTTCTATTATAAATGTAAGGAAGAACTTGAAGACCACTAGAGAATTGTACTAAAGACCCTAAAAAAGTGAAGCTTTATGAAAATTTTACCAAATGTGAATTTTGGATTTAGAAAGATTCATTTTAGGGTCACATAATCTCAATATATGGTATATCTATGGATCTATAAAAAATAGAAGTTACTGAAATTTGGCTAAGAAAAAAACCAGTAACTGAGATCTGAATTTTTCTTGGTTTAACTGGATCTTATCCGTTTTTTTGAAAGATTTTTCATGGTTATCTAATCCACTCACCAAGTTGACTCAGAAAGGAGCTAAGTTCATATGTATGGAATAATGTGAAGAGATTTTCAATGAGATAAAGAGAAGGTTATCCAGTGCACATGTTCTAGCACTGCCTTTTAGTGTAGAAAGGATTGTGATTTACAGTGATGCATCCAAGAAGGGTCTGGGATGTGTTCTCAATAAAAATAATATAGTGATATCTTATGTCTCACAATAGTTGAAAATTAATAAGAAGAGTTACCCAACACAAGATTTGGTGTTAGTTGTGATAAAATTTTCATTAATGATGTGGATTCAATATCATTATGGTAAAATTTGTGATATTTATACTCACCATAAAATTTTAAAGTATATTTTCACACAAATGGATCTGAAGATGCACAAAAGAAGATGGTTGGAGTTAATTAAAGATTATGATTGCTCAATACATTACCACCCCAAGAAAGAAAACAAGGTGGCATATGCTTTGAATTGAAAATACCATTCTAGCCTATCCATGATGAGAATCAAATAATATCCAATATTTTTGGATTTTCACATGATGGATCATGAAATTTTAATGGAAGGGGAAAAATCTTATCTTTATCAAATAAATGTTCAAGCATCAATACAAGTGATGAATAAGCAGGCATAGAAGAAATATGTAGATCTACAAAAGAAGGTGAGAAATGTTCATGAATTCAAACTTGACTGTGATGAAATAATAAGGTTAAGAAACCAGGTTTGTATTCCTCCCATACTAGAATTAAAGGAGGAGATATTGGATGAGAATCATAGTTTTTCATTTTCTATTCAACATGGAAGCACAAAGATGTATAGGGACATGAAAGAGTACTTATGGTGGGATGGCATGAAAAGAGATATCGTCGAATATGTCTCCTGATGCTTGGATGGTTAGAAAGTTTAGGATAAGAGACAAAATTATAGGAGGATGTTACAAATATTACCCCTACCAGAATGGAAAGGGGAAAGAATCATGATGGAATTTGTCATAGGACCTCCCAAAACATCAAAAGGAAATAATGCTATCTGGGTTGTAGTTGATTGCCTTATGAAGTTGGCACACTTCATTACTATTAGAGAGTATTTATCTCCTGATCATATTTCTAGGATATATGTAAAGGAAGTGGTAAGACTTCTTGGAGTGCCACTTTCCAATATATCTGATTGGATTCTAATGTTTACCTCAATGTTCTCATGAATTTTTCAGTTTTCTCTGAATATAGGGTAATGTTTTATCACTACATATCATCCTCAAACAGACAGTCTGTCTGAGAGGACAATTCAAACATTATAAGAAATATTGAGAGCTTGATCTATGGATTTCAAAGCTAGTTGGGATTAGAACCTACCTTTGGTGGAATATTCTAACAATAATAGCTTTTACTTCTGTATTCAGATGGCTTCTTTTGAAGCCCTCTATGGAAAGAAGTGTAGAACTCCAACTTTTTTGGATGAATATGGGGAATTAAAACTATTAGGACTTGATCTTGTTGATGAAATGGCAGAAAAGGTCAACTCTATTTAACCAAATATAAGAGAAGAGCATAGTGGCCAAAAAAGTAATGCTGACAACTAAAGAAAAGGCATAGAGTTTGAAGTGGGTTATAACGTGTTTGTACAGATATCTCCTAAGAAGAGAGTAATGATATTTGGAAATAAGGGAAAACTAAGCCTAAGGTATATCAGTCCTTTTGCAATTCGGGATCGTGTTGTGAAGGTAGATTACCGATTAGAGCTTCCACTGAATCCCTCTAAAGTTCATGTTGTGTTCCATGTATCTCTCCTAATAAAGTACATAATTAATCCTTCACATGTACTAAACTCAAAAGTTATACCACTGGAGAAAGATCTTTCTTATGAAGAAAAATCTATAGATATTCTGAATCATAGAGAAAAAATTCTACGAAACAAGACCACTCACTTGGTTAATGTTTTATGGTAGAACCACCAATTTGAAGAAGCTACATGAGAACTTGAGGATATAATGAGGGAGAGGTATTATCATCTATTTGTTTCCATGTAACTAATTTGAAGGGTGAAATTCTGTTTAAGGGGGATATAATGTAACACCCGAATATTTTTATGAAAAAAATTCTTCAAATAATTTTTATTCATCAGTAGCTTGAGTTACCAATAATTTTGAGTTTGAACAAACTGTGAGATTCCATTGGTATAAAATTACTATTATATCCTAGTCATTATTTTAGCAGGAATAATTATAACTAACTTATGAAACTTTATTGTGAATTCATTGGCTATCAATTACATATGAAAAATATAAATTAGATATTTTTATTTTTTATTGAATTGATAATTTTAATGAAATTAATGAGATATATGTTTTATATTACTATAGAAATATTTTTTATATTCATCCAATGAATATTTTAATCATAGGTTGTGAATAAACCCTATTTTTTGTATAAAAACCTACATTTTTTAATGCGTAAGCCAACACCTTTAAATGGAGAATCCCTTTTAAATAAATATTTTGACACATTAATAATATGTATTTGATTATAAAAACATTTTTTTTAAATCAGGATATAAGAATTTACTATGGATGAATTTATTATATTTTTTATAACATTCAATTATTGATGAATAGTAAGAATACACTAAATTTTAAGTGACAACAACTTTTTTCCATCGAGATAATTTATATGGTTAAATTATAATGTTAAATGGTTTTAATGTATAAATATAATATATTATTATAAATAAATACAAGTTATGTCATTATAATTAATTTTACATTGAACTCATATGTAAAAACATTTCAATATTTTGCAACATTTTAACTCTTAAAAAACTAATTTTCTCATTCCGACAATGGGGTGGATTTTAAAATAATAGCTGAAAATTCTATGTATTGAACTTTTAAAAACGGACTCCATATTTTGAATCAATAGGTCTACATTATGTTAATATGATACTTATTTTTTGGCATTATGAACAGTAACTTTGGTAATTATTGTTATTACCATGGATGAAGATAAATCAGGTAATTAAAGGTAAAATAATATATTAAAATTACCTTAAAACCTATAAAATTCCTATTGAATGACTAAATCTAGACCTTATAGTCTGTTTTTATAATAGAATCACTTAATGGACACATTCCTATGAATATGACAAGAATATAATAAAAACTAATGAATGTCACAAAATGTCACAATCTCATTTTATATAAGTATATTAATTTTAATATATGGATAACAAGGAGACAATATTGACTATAAATAGTCTTTGGAAAGCTAAAAAATTACCAAAATAATAGAAATTTATATATAATTTTTAGAAATTAAATAATTACCATTAAGGATGACATAATACTGACGCATAAACTATTTTATTAATTGAAATACCAAATAAATGATTTTAAAAATATTGAAATCAAAAAATTTAATTAAACATGGTTCTTAAAGAATTTTATAGGTTATTGTGACATTTCTAGAGTATATTCAATGTTATGGATTGAATTTATCTTTTTTTGGATTTTATTTAAAATCAAAAAAAATGAATAGTGTCAAAATTGACTCTAATGATATTTTTTAAAACTAAACTCTTACTAAATTATTTAAAAATAAAAAAAATATTTTAAAATAAAAAATTAATAATTATAAGGTCTATAATGTCATAACATATCCATTTATTTTGAATGAACATCATATAAGTAAATATTTATAGCCATTAAATATTCAGAATGTTATAACCACAATTAAAATTAAATATATTAAATAAGGATAAATCAAAAGGACAAGTTTAAAATAAAATCAAAATATGTTTAAATTTTATTGGTTGAGAGGATTTCAACCCAAACTCATCTTATCTTCGAAATAATTCACTTTGGAAGGATTTTAATTTAAAAAATAATTTATATTAATTTAATAGTTTTGGTATTTCCAAAGGTGCCCCTCCCCTATCAATTGAAAGAGAACCTCTCCTTCTCTTTTAATTACATATCTAAATACATTTTTATCGGCCAAACCCTGACCATTTTTACTCCCAACTTCTCTCACTTTATCCTAGATTCCACACTTTGGGAAAAAAGTAATTCTAAGAAGGCCTTTTGTGCAAATCAAAGGAAAATATTCAAAAAAGAGGTAATTGTTTTATCACCTCTTTCAAAAAAAAATCTTGCAATTGCTATTATTATATTATTAATATACTAAAGTAATAAATATAGTGTCTTGTACATACTCATATTTTATTAAAATTATTGTACAACCTTATACCTCCTTTTAACCAACCTATGAATAAAAATATCATCGTGTGTGCGTACGTACGGCTTACTGTCTCCACACTGTGGAATAATTTGTTATTCAACAATATAATATTTGGATGGGTATAATGATGAGAATAATTGATGTAAATAATGAATATAACATGATATTTATTCTCTATAATTAATATACCATCCAATTCCATATCATTCAACCATTAATTGAATGATATCTTCGCTTGTGCATACGTACGACCTACCGTCTCCACGATGCGATGTGATTTATTCTATATGATCTTCATTAAATCCTAATTATATACATTAATGGAATGAATAAATATGACATATATTATACTAATGTAATTTTTTAAAAGATATAACTATAACCTAAGAATTAGAACATGAATTTATCTGATAAAACTTACAGAAAAACATAAAGCAGTTAATATCTGAATAAAGAGTGACAATGAAATGTTAATAATAGAAAAATGATAATATAATCATATATGATATAATAAAAATGATTAAGATTCTAGAATAAGTAAATTACTTTATTTAAATCATTATAAAGGAGGTCCGGATACATATGAGGGATATTGGACCTAATGTTAGGGATAATTTTTCAATCTCATTATTATCCGTGATTTTTTATCCGTAAGTATTTACCGGTGTATATTTATCACCCATGTCCATGTTTCCTAAATATATAATATTTTTTATATTCAAATACTATTTTTAAATTAAATTTTATCCATTAGTTAGTTTTTATTAAATGTTATGGTAGGAATATTTCTATCATTTTCTATACGAGGTACTTTTTGACTTTTCTGATAAGAGTACGATAAGAATGTTTTTTTAACTTATATAGCATGAATGGATTTTTATGCTTTCATAACTCTTATTCAAATGTAGTTTACTTTAAAATATTTCAGGTGTGTTTTAAATTAAATTATTATAATTTAAAATTACAAGTCATTTTGAGAAAATAAAAAAATGAAGAAGAAAAGATATTCTCCTAAAGAATTAATTTCAATTGTTTTATCAAAATTATTTTCTATCTGAGATAAAATTCTTAAAATAGGGTAATTTTTTGATCCATATTATCACTATGATTTGATTTGTGTTTATGATGAAATTTTATTTATGAACTCCATTTTTTATGTGGATTATGATGGAAGAATTTTTAGTAAACCAATTTTATTTTGTGGGTTATGATATGATTTTTTTTGTGGCACATGTAAGAATGATTTCATTATGAGATTGGTGAGACCTCTATCTCCCTCAAATGCATTGGGTAAATATTTATATCTCCTGAGATAAACATTATTGGAATGTAAAGTAAATCTTGTTCAGTAATATAGGGCTTAACGGTAAGTAAACTCGATTCAGTAATGGACTTTATCCACTATGATGGTCTTAGAAATGAGCCTTGAAAAATATGAAATGATTTTCTATGATTATGTGTCTGACACAAAACATCATGTCATATGTTCTTAATTTTGGGATTATCTATACTAATTCTCAAGAACATTTATCTTGTGATATGATATCATGATATTTCATATTGAGGATAAGACCTCCAAATGTTATGTTCTTATGTCTTATGATTGTGATATGATTGATATTATCCCTTATTTACCCTTACTAGACATTTGAGATCACCCTTTCATATGTTTCTTTTCATCAGGTCATGAATAATGGTATTAAGTATGATATTCCAAAAAGGAGTCTTGTTATGAATAAATAAGCAGGAGACAATGTAGATTTTTTATGAACAAGTTGTTTATGTTTCCCAGTTTCTAAAGACACTATAAATAAACGATCCTGTCATGGTTGTATAATATGCTGTAATGAATTTAATTCAATTTATAATTAATGTAAATGTTTGTAAATTAGGGGTCACTATAAGAAGTATAGGATGTTAAGTAGTGGAGTAGTATCTTTATGATCAAAACCACTATAAAACTTGTGTTCTTCAATTTTTTATTTCTAATGAAACTTAACTCAAGATCACTATACTAACTAAATCTAAATGTTATAAAATATGATTTTTTTTTCTTTAAATTTTTAAAACAACTATATACCCCCTATCTAGTTATTGTTTTATCAATAACAATCCAAAAATTTGTATCAGATGTAGGTCAATATTTTTTTGGTTCTAATATCAAAATTTTTTATAAAAATATTATCTTTGATAGGTTATTCTTTTGTTGCTTATTTTTAACTTTGTGCTAATCTAATATCCTAGACTTAACCATCTAAGGAGGAAAAGAATTCTTTTAAAATGGAATCTTTCAATTACAATGATGGTTGAATTCCACAAAAAACCACCTTTATTTGTTAGGAGTGACTATGGCTACTGGAAAGATAGAATGGAAGTCTACCTAAAACAAATCAATGTGGATCACTAGATTGTATTGGAAAATCCATATGATATACCCATGGTTGATCTAGAGACACTAGTAGTAAATGATATTGTAAAATATATTTTGAATTATAATGTTAAAAATATTTTATACTATGTTATAAGTATGAGTGTCTATATCCATGTTCTAGCTTGTAACACCATCCATTACATATAGTGGATTCTGCAAGGGACTCGTTATAGGACTGAAAAGATGAAGATAAATAATATTGTAATGATTTTTTCAGAATATTCACACTTCAAGATGGGAGATGAAGAATATGTAAACCAGATGTTCCATAAATTCACCAATATCACTAATGGTATGAGAACTATTGGAGAAGTCTTGGAAAACACAACACATGTGGAAAGTATACTAAGATCTCTTCCAAATAGATATCATGCGAAGAAGGTGTCCATAAATGAGAGTAATAATTTTAAATATTATAATTTAGATGAACTTATAGACTCTCGGATATATTATGAGTAAGAGATAAAAAATATTATCGATAAGGAGTCTACTAAAACAAAAGGTATTTCATTTAAATACTATTTTATTGATACCTATAATGCCTCTGAATATTATTTTCAATAAATTGATAAGGAGATGTCACACTTCAATATAAGCATATTCAATTTCATAAAAAACAATGGTGTGAAGAGATTGTTCAAGAGGATGTCCAAAAAGTACTATAAGAAAGATAATACTAAAAAAATAATTATGCTTAAAAATTAACCTATTATGAGTGAAGGTTGAAAGGTTACATACGGGCTGACTTCCCAAAAATCAAATATCCAAATAAATAAAAGGATGAAATAACAAATAAAAAAACAATATCTGTTTGGAGGTTGGAACTATTCAAATAGTTTTGAATCAAGTGGTGATTCTATAAGTGAATTGGAGAAAGGGAATATTTCCTTGATGGGTATTACATATGAGGTAAATTATTCTCTCTTTACTCAGTTAATAACTCCTTAAAATATTGATTATAATTATTTATCGAGAAATGAAACTGAAATTTTTTCTGACTCATTTTCTGATTCTTATTCTCAAGATTACAAAGTAAAAAATATACTTAAAGAAAATGATGAATAAAATAATGATGGATCCATAATAATTTAAAATTATATTGAATTGAAAATTGATAATAATAATTTGATCAAAAAGTTGAAAATTTTAAAAGGACTGTGAAAATATAAAAATATTTATTTCTGAGAATGATAAATATAAAGAGGATTGTAATTATGAATTTCTAAAACTAAAATTTGAAAATTAAAGGATTAAAAACATTCTGGTTGTAAATGAAAAATATAAATATAGGATATTGAATTTATTTTTTGAGGATATAACTAAAGTAGAAAATTAATGTAAGAAATTAAAACAATAAAATAAAAAAATTAATAAACACACCATTTGGATCTAAAAAATATATTTATAGATTTAAAAACTTTTCAAAATGAAAATACGGATTTGAAAAATGAAGTTGTTAATATTAAAGAGAAATTATATACTTTTGTAAAGGGTAAGAAACAATATGCTAAAAAGATTTCTTTAATGAAACAAAAAACCAATAAGAATGGTTTTGGATACATTAGTAGTAATCTAACTTTAAATAATAATAACATTTTCAAAATCTCAAAAGCAAGAATGTCAAGTGTAAACAATTTTAAAAGCAGAATGAATGGGAATCATGCTAATTAGTTTTCATTAAGAGCTACACAGTCCTTTGAGAATACTAGAAATTTTATTTCTAATGATTTATATTCTCATCATCCCACTAATAAATGATTTAGATCTATTTGGGTACCAAAGTTTTCTGCTACTAATCCAGTTGGACCAAAGATGGCATGGGTACCAAAATAGTATATTTGATTGTCTAATATCAATAAATATTACTTAGAAGCATCAATTACTCTTCTAACATAGATAGTGGATTCCATTGGAACATGATAGGTGATATTTCAAAATTCTTATCATTCAATTCATGTGATAGTGTCATTTTTACTTTTGGAGAAAAATATAATGGTCAAATTATATGTATTGGTAAAGGTGATTTTTCTAAAGCAGTGATTATTTCAAATGTATTATATGTGCATGGATTCAAACACAATCTTATAAGTATATCACAATTATGTTATGTTGGATTAAATGTTACATTTGAAAATAAAAAATGTATTATTCTGAAATATAAATTGGTTTTATTTTCTGCAAATAGAAAAGAAAATGAATGTACTATTTAATTTTCTAATTTAAAAAAAAAAGGTTAAGTGTCTAAATTTTGTAGAACTAGATGACATTCTGTGGCATTGTAATTCAAACCGTAATATTTTTTTGATTTACTATTCCAATTCTTCTTCTTCTTTTGTAACAATGTTCCTTTCAATATTGAAAATTATTTAATTGATTCAAATTGGATTAATGTTAAACATGGTGAATTAAATTAATTTTAAAAGAATGAAGTGTGGGATTTATCTTATTTTCCAAAAGTTAAACCTTTTATAAGACCTAAAAGAATTTTTTGTAATAAACTTCATGAAACTCAAAAAACTGTAAATAATAAAAAAATTTAATAACTCAAGGAAATTACCAAGAACTATGAATTTACTTTGAATATTATTTTGATTTTGATTCTTGGATAGAAGTAATTATAATTCTATTATCCTCTTCTAGTTTCCAAAACAATAATTTTTTTCTAATGAATATAAAATAGTGCCTTTAAATATGGAATTATTTTAGAGGGATTCTATGTTAGAAAACCCCCTAAATCTAAAAATAATAATTTTTTGGATCATTTTTTCAATCATAATAAATACTTATATGGTCTTAATAAAGTTACAATATCTTTGTATGAAATACCTACATAATTATTATTTCAAAATTATTTTGTTAAAGGTGATCTTAATCCAACCTTGTTTATAAAAAGTGTTTCGGATGATATATTGGTTATATAGAAATATGTTAATGATATAATATTTGGATCAAAAAATAATTCTCTCTAAAATTATTTCTCTAAGACAATGAAAAGTGAATTTTACATGAGTGTATGGAGATAACTATTTTTTTCAATATTTTATAACTTATTCAAATAAAATAAGGTATTTTCTTTAATCAATCCATGTATTCTAAAGAACTTTTAAACAGGTTTGGACTTTTTGTTAGTAAAACTATAAAAACACTTATGAGAAATAATACCAAATTATATTTAGATGAATCAATTAAGTTAGTTTATATTAAACTATATAGAGGTGTGATAGGAAGCCTATTGTATCACATTTCTTCTAAACACTTATTCTAAGTTTTCTTGTGTGTTGGGTTTCAGTTAAACCCTAAAAAATTCACCTTAAATATGTCAAAATGGAAATTAAATATATCAAGGGTATTGTATTTATTGAACAATTATATTCTAATGAGAACAATTTTCATTTACTATATTAGTGTTTTCTCATGTAAAATGTGATAGGGGAATTTATAGTTTCTTTTCAGAGACAATTAAATATGTTATATGCATGATTCTTATTTAGGAAACACTTGATTATAGTAGTGATCAAGTAATATCACCATATTAGTGATGGGGATAGTACTCCCCTATTTCACCAGGGAGTAGGTTCCCCACTGTCTTAGTAAGATGATGGGGTTATTACTCTTCTATAGCACTTGGACATAGATTAATTTTGGATTTAGTATACTACTCTATCACGAGGGAACAAGTCCCTCATCCTATTTGAGAGATATCATGGTCAATACTCTCGTTTCACACAAACATGTAGATTCTCCATTTATTTATATAAGTGGGGTCAATGATACCCTTAATACATCTCATGGGTTCTATTCCTATAGATTGCTAATACCTTATCCTGGAGCTATGATGGTGTGTAGTTCTTCCACAGGATATGTGTGATCCCTCAGTTGTAGAGTGAAGTTGTGAGGTACGGGCCCCTCCACTCATATTCTGGTGATATTGTGTTTGATACTAGGCATTTGAGAAAACTTATGGAGCTTCCATATTACTCATCAAATTTGGTCAGGCTACGAGAAAGATATTCCCTTTATATTTTATGGGTTTCATTATGAGACTATATATTTGTATCTATTTCATTTTTTTATCTCTTTCTTAGGGATGAACTAACTATTATTTTATCACTTTATCATTTCCTTTCAATTTCAGGGTGTCCTACTGGGTATGTATATATTCACCCATACATGGGAGTTTCCCAAATGTTTCATTTCTTATATAGATGGAAAGATTGGTAGTGATTACTATAGATCATGGTGATACTTTGGTTCATTAACCGCATATAGTGGTTTCCCTTTGAGAATAGTAGTTGGGATCTCTTGGATTTCCTTATTCCATTTTTTGTTACTTTGGGATATCTTTTCTCGGTGGCAATGTTTTTTTTCACCTTTACAATTTTAATTACACTATAATACTCTTTTTTATTCCCTAGAGGTTATTACATGGATGGTTTTTAGCTCTAGATGTTACTTTCTATTATTATTATTCCTCTGAAGTTCTATATAGAGATGGTTAGGTGTGTGAATACCAGTATATTAGTGAAAGTATTCCGATTTTAGTTATACATTCTCAGTGATTTTCTCCAACCCCTGGCCTATGGAGGTGGGCTTCGGGTTGTGGTGGCTTGGCCTTCCACCATCCAGGTGGGACTTAGGGGGTCAGGTCATTAAATAATTGGGTAAAAATATTGAAGATATTTGAGGGAATAATAAGTTGTTGAATCTAATCCTATTCCAAAGTAAATATCATTAGGGTTTGAAATATTAAGAGATAAGAGTATCATGAGACAACCATTGTTATATAATCTTGAGAAGAATATGATGATGAAAGACCAACCTATTGTGCATTATTTTGGAAATTGTGTTGAGCATTTCAGAGTTTGAGGAGCTTCTAGATTAATGAAGATCGTAGAAACAAAAATGAGAGAGAAAGACAAGTGAATATGTTTTATTAATATTTGTGAAAATAATCTAGAACTGGGTATGAGTTGTATGAATTTATCTTTCTAGTAGTATAAGACATTGTACACAGTGTAAGGAGATCTATCTTGTACATATTGTATCAACCATGATCTCATCAGAGATAAACTTCAAGAATGTGTTGAAGGTCAAAACTTGTGTATGCACTATAAGCATCTATGGACATTGTACAACTCAAGGTATGAAAGGAAAAAATAGTATGAAGTTTTGACTTCAGTTTCAAGTCAAGTTTTTTGAACTCTTGTAAAAATTTGATAACTATATTCATGGTGATATGTTGTGAAGGTTTGAGAAGTACAAACTATTTTAGTTAGTGATTGATTATAGAGGAGAAACCATTATTGGGGTGAATAACCAATAATAGTAAGGAGTATTTCTTTAAACGAAACATTGTAAATATATTGTGTTATCTCATTAGTTGTTTTACTTAAATTTTTGTCGTATTATTTCTTGTTTAAACATAAACTACATCCAACTATCAAAACCATTAAAAAAGATTCATAACCAAAGAGGGTTAATTATTAAAAAATATTTGATTTTTGGAATAAATTATTCAAAAACCTGATTCCCCCTTTGGACCCTAGGTTTCTACACTAATCCTAAGATTAATTCCAATTGGTATCAAATAAACTTCACATTGATTGGATATAATTTCACTTACATGGGTATTTATATCTATGTTGATGAAGTAAGGATTTGAATAGTTTTTAGAAGAATTCCTCTGATGGAATAGCCAATTTCTATTATTAATTCTAAAAATGTGCAATTATATTCCATGAATATTGAAAACGAAAAAAAAAATCATAGGAAATTTTGAACAAAAACTGAAGAAATAATGAATAACCACTATTAAATAATGATATTAAGAGTGGTTCTGTTAGATCAATTATTAGTGAGACTGATGATTTCAAAGTGTTAATAATATATTTTATCGGTTTAGGGACTATATAAATAAATTTATTATTAAAGTTATGACATTAATATTTGGGTTTCTTTAGGAGATATAAGAAATAAAATCATAGCTGATGGATGATACTAAAGTAATTAAAAATTCATTGGTCTGACAGATATAGAAAATTCAACTCTCTCATAAAAGAGTTGAAAGTTAGGGACCATTCATTTTATATTTTATTGGATATATTCTCAATGGTTGAGAGAAAATTACAATTATATATTTATGATAATTTTATGGATAATAAGACAGTTAAATACAAGTTCCATACTCTATAAGAATCTCAAAAGGATAATCTTTGTGTGAAGGAAGTCTTGCTAGGAGTGAAAGCGGAAAGAATCAAAAACCATTAAAATAAGTAAATAGTTATTGAAAATTACATGAGTATCAATTTCAAAAGTTTAGGAGATGATAAGAAGGTAAAATTAAATCAGTTTTGGTAGATAAATATTATTTCAACAAGGAGTGTCTAAAGCTATGGCTAAAACATGAAGATATAGAACAATGCAATATATAACATCCCAGAGAATAGTGAAGATATATACTTCCACTCAATTCTCAAAGGTATGTTTTTCTTAAAAAATGGAATCATGAAGGAAGTAAATAGAGTGTGATAAAATTTGTACAATCATAGACATCATTATAATAGAGAAAGGTATCCCACTTTCTTCATAATGCTATGAGTGCTAAATCTATATCATCTATAAGTGTTGTACAAAAGACAAATTTTGTACAAGTTTGGGAGATAAAAATGATTATAAACCCACAAAAAACTAATGGGTAGTTATAATAATTTCTAATAATAACATCCCAAAAAAATGGTCCCAAAATATTGTTATTTCAAATGAAAAAAAAGTGAGGTCTAAAGTTTGAAAAATTTGTATAGCATGAACATAAATGAAAATAAAAATACTTTCTAAGAGATTTTGGTGTTTATAAAGGTTTATGAATATGGAAATTGATTTATGGAATAATATTTCAACTCAAACAAGTGGTATAAGGATATAATTTAGGGTTATATGAGCTAAAACAAATGTAATACCTTCCGACAAAAAATAAATTTTTAAAAATAAAAAGATATGTATCTCTCAGAAACTGATTTGAATGCCTTTATAATTTCAATAAATATTGAAAATTAAATTGATACGCATATTATTAGTATTGGTTTGTTCTAACTAGATATATTTTTATACTGATGTGAAGAGTACGCAATAATAGAAGAAAAATATAAATAAAATAATTTCATGGTTGAGTTATAAAGAAATTAAGAAATGTGTTAAGAATACTACTATAAAGAAGTAATTGATAAAGGATATAAGATATGTCAACCAAGGTAATAGAATATCCATCTAATATAGTATAAAATGGTAAATTATTGATCATTTTAAAATAACAATTAAGATTCATAAAGTAAATGGGATATATTTTGAAATCATTATAAATTAAATCATATAGATGCATAAGAAGATTGGTATAGTGGAATACATATCTAATAAAATGTTTAAGAATTTTACTAAGAAATAAAATTATAATTATAATTAATATGTGTGTATAAGTTATAAGAAAAAATGTTATATAACCAATAGATGTATGATATTGTTTCCATGTCAAAAGAAACTGATTAGTAAAAAATGGATAGAACTAGTGGCTCCATTTTCTCAAAATATTACTCTAAATAATATATCTACATAAATAAGTAAATTGGGTCATATTTATAAATATTTATTGATCATATTTCATGAAAATTTTTAATAGTTAAAAAAGAAAAAATATAAAAACAATTAGAGTTCTATAGTTTCTCAAGTAAATAATTCATTTCTATCTAAAAATAAGTCTAAAGAGGAAGAGGAGTTAATGATTCACCAAGGTGAACTGATTTCAAAGGTTAAGAAGAAATAAATAATGGAAAATAAGAGATAATTTAAAGCTTTAATGAAAAGTGATGTTGGTTTTTGGAAGAAGTTTCAGTTTTGCTGTAATAATTAATGATTTATTGGAGTCCCACATAATTCCCACACTTTTTGGTTGTGAATCGTGGAGAAGGGAATTGAAGGTGAAGGGGTATGTAGATAATCCCTTAAGGGTGTATCTACCAAAAAGAAAGAGGCTACAAGATATTTATTATTCCCATATAAATCAAGAAACTAGATATCCCAAACATTTGTTGAAGAATGTGGTATTATTTTCACTCTCTTATCACTAATTTTATTTTATGTTGAAGATATTATCAAGGGGTAATTTTCAAATAATATTACAAATAAAAAACATTAACTTTAACGTTTTGATATGTTTTTTAAAGTTGAGTGGAAGTTTGCAACATTTTATGAAATTATATTTCATCAAACCCTACTAAAGATATTTCAAAGTTAGTACTACATTGAGAAACTTATACGAATAGCTTTGAGGATTTGGTAAAATCAACAGTGTTTTCAAAACTAGGAAAGACCACATAGACTTGTAGTTAACTTACTTAAGTATAATTTCTATGTTTCATTTTGTTACATACTTATCTCAAAATGTATAGACTAAATCTATCATGAAATGGGGATAAAATGAAAAATGGAGGGAAAATTGGGAGAAGAAGTTCCCCTGAGAAAAGGGGGATATAAACATATTCCCTCTCATGTTCCCTTCTACTAAGAGGGAGACAAAATAATTTATTATTAATTATGGGGATTAATGTTACATTAAACTTTAATGTTATTGGAAATTTATTACTTATTGAAAAAAATCAGAAACTGGATATTGAAGTTCCCCTGTGAATTGATTTATCTATTATTGTGTTTATTATAAATGGATTGAATTTTATTTTTTAAAGTCATTTTGTGGAAAATTTATTTCAGTGGTAGATTGAGAATTCACCCATTATATACATATTTAAGGGGTTTCCCATGAAATTAAGTCACATAATCGTGTTCAACGGTTAGAGAAAGTTATTCTAAAGTGTGGAGAGTCTATCCAGAGAATACTATACATGGATTCTACTATTATGTATGATGAAAATAACATGAATAATGATTTTTAAAGGTAGGATTTGATGCTGGAATATAGGTGTAGTTTGATTCTTGAAAACTCTCTAACATGAATATTAATAATCTTCAAGAGTTCTTGGGAATATAATTGGAGGTTTAAGATTTTCCCAAATGTGTTTTAATGATATCTGAGATGGACTGAGTTTATCAGAAGTGACATTTAAGTTGTTGTTAAATTATTAATTTTTGAAGTAAGAATCCTAAAATGGATAAGTAAAGATCTATAAGGGATATTTTCATAGGGATGAGTAGTTCTCATAAGTTTCATTTTCTATATGGGTGAGAAATATATAAGTATGAATTTGTAAGCATCAGTGAGTTGAAAATTTAATTCATCAATATATATATATGTATATATAAGGATGAATCAATAATCATTCTCATCATTATAAGCATGGATGTTCCCATAAGTATGATGAAGTTATACAGGTCATTTCTATATGGATTGTCCACCAATAAGCATGAACATTCATATAAGCATCATTCATCCATAATCATGAAGAGTTATAAGGATCATTTGGACTATGTTTATGCATAATTATATTGAGTGCGTAAGGACTATATTTCAGCATTGCTATGTAAGAATGTTCCCGAAAGGATTATTTTATATTTCTATGAATGTTTATTAGGATTATATTTGGAACATCCTTAATAATTGTACATATCAAAAACACTCAAAAAAGTGAATCATTCAAGCCATAAAATCAAGATAATTTTATCCTCAATCTTGTAAAAGAGGATCAAATAAAGAAGAAATATTTTTGTTCTTTTAATGCTAATATACTCTTATATACATCAATTTGAAAGAAGAAATTTAAACAACATAATGTATATCCTTATTTAATTTTTTTAGGGTATTTCCAAGAACTATGGTAGGTTACCATCTATCATGACATGGTCCTCATGGTGACTCTGAACAAGATGTGGTGATTGGGTAACCACATTGTGGTGTTGTTGAAAATGACACCCAGTTTCACATTTAGAAAAACCACCATATTTCCCTTTAATTTCACCTTTTTCCTATAAATATTGACATGGTTAGATGTCAGGATCACATTACCATAATATTTTAATGGAAAACATTATCGACCATGATATGGTTATATAACCATGAATATGCTTCTGAGAAACACCCAAAAGTAGTTTTTAATGAAATATTTGACTTTTAGATCATTTAATTTGTCTAAAATATCACTAAATGGTTTAATATCACATCTCAATTCTCATAAGTAACTAAATTAAAAATAAAACCATTAAAAATATTTACCATAAGTGGAATTAATAAGCTAATATATGAAAACTATAAAATAAATGTACCTCATTGTCTATTATAATGATATTCACGAGATAGGTTTTTGGTCATGTTCCCTTAACAACATCCTATTGGTTCTAACCTATGAACGTTTCCACTAGTCATTGAAATCATTGAACTTTTTAGTAGTACCACTTCTCTACAAAGGCTTTTCTTAACCTCCACTTCGAATGAAAAATGGAGATAGAAAAATTGAGAGATATTTTACAAAATAAAAATGATCTATGGTGTCACAAATGAGGTCCAGGAATCTCCATTTTATAGGATTATTTCATTAAATTAAGGAAAACACCTATAATATTATTATTTAAAATATATTTCTTATTTCTATAATTTATGTTAAAAAAATTAAATTTTTATAGTAAAAATTATTTGGTTCATGTTTATTTATATCACACAAACTAACCATGTGTTGTTTCTTTATAGCTAGTATCTTCACATAGTTAAATGCATTGCTAGCCTAACCATGCACACTAAACATGCATCCCTTGAATAATTAGCTAAAACATCAATTTACATATCTAGACATCCTGAGATATTTTATATGTATCTATTAGATTATGCTTAGATTATTTTTGAGTGCCTTATATAACCATGAAATTAATTAATACCATGCTAAGTATTTATTATTTATTTTGGTAACAAATATAAGTGTGTTATTAAGTGTTGAGTATGTTTTTTATTAATAATATTTCTATATAAAAATTTATTTTTAATTCTCTTTTTTATAAAGTAAAAATATTAATTTTATCATTTGGGTAATTAATATTTTGTATGGGAATGCGTTTTAGATAACCTTGAATATTCTAGAAGTTTATCTTATAATTATATTATTATTGTTATTGTTGTTATTTAATTGTATGTTAAGTAAAATAGGGGACCCCCCACCTTTCTTCTGTCATGTGAATGATTCCACCTAATAGAGGGAGGCCAATCTCCCTTTTCTGTCTTCTCCTCCCAAGATTTGATATGCCATCATCCTTTTAAATCCTCGGTATTCCACCCTATTATCTTCTCCTTATTTATTTCCTTTATCCCACTACCCTTTCTATCCTTCATCTTATGATTTATATAATCTAGAGTTCTTGGATTTTTTGGGGTTTCTATATATTAATGAATAACATCAAGATCCTATAATCCCTTTCATTATGAGTGTTAAATCATTCCATTGTGTGTCATCCACACTCTATTAGTGGTACGTCCCCATGTTATGGCTCACTGATATGTGTTTCAACTATCAAGGCTTTGGAAGATTTTCTAATTCTTATAATTTTTTCTAATCTATTGGTGATGATCGATTTAGTCTAAATGGAGGTTGTTATTGGATCAAAAACTTGTTAGAATTATTAAAGAGTACCTAAAGGTAAGTTTCTATATGTAATTCCCTTTACTAATTAAACCATGATTTGTAGATATCTTTAATTATTATATTGATTTATATAAAAATTATATATTATTTTAATAAGTAAGTTTGGATGAAAATAAACTTGTTCTTCATTGTTTAACACTTGGTAGAACAATTGGTTCTCTTATAGAGTATAAATTCTAAACATTAAGTATATACCCTCAAGGTGGTTTTGAAAATACCTATTAGGTTTTATAAAGAATTAAATAAAAGTATTTGGATGGAACATTTTGTTATTAATTATAAATAATTGTTGAGTTGTTTTTATTAATGAATTTAATGATTAAAGGGGTGTTTGGTTTAATTAAAGTGTATTAATAATGGGTTTCTTTCTAATTTTAAAAAATTCCATTTTTATTATGTAATTGTATGGTATGATTTTATTCTGATAAATTTTTTGTTTTGTTATAAATATTTGTTTCATGTATTAAATTTTTAATTATTTAAATCTATTGGATTTTCTAACTACTATTCATATGTTATGAGAAATATTTTATACATAGGTTGGAACCTATGACAAGTATTTGTGCTCTATGACATGACTATTATAAGTACACAATGCTCCCTTAAAAATATAAATATGGGAAATTATGCTACCTTAAAATTTTAATCATGGGATCATGATTATACCTTTGGAATATTACCTTGTGTACGTGGTTCCCCTTAGATGTTGAAACATGTGAACATGGTTCTCCCCCAAAAATAACTCTCTAAGAATATGGTGATCTAGATTTATTTATAGGTGTCCCTTTTTAAGATGTTAGGTCCCCTCCCATGATGCTTGGTTAGTTTCTTGATGAATAAATGTTTTCAATTAATGTATTCTATATTTAACTTTTAATTTTTATTAATAAAATATCTTAAATTTCCTCAAAAACT
This sequence comes from Viscum album, assembly GCA_963277665.1. Taxonomy (NCBI): domain Eukaryota; kingdom Viridiplantae; phylum Streptophyta; class Magnoliopsida; order Santalales; family Viscaceae; genus Viscum; species Viscum album. Next base: position 125,817,645 of record OY728134.1, on the reverse strand, counting down.
ATGTTTTTAATAAAATTATTCAATGTTACTTGTCTTCTACAAATTTTAAAAAAAAAAGTGGACTTTGATATTTATAGTTCAAACAAACATTTTATGGTTTATTTTTAAAATATACTCATGGAGTGTAGGGAGGACACCTATTGTGCCTGTTATCTCACACCCTACATATTGGATACATTCCCTAAATCCATGAGATGGTTCTGATTATATCATATTATATGATATAATTATATTGTAGAGTGTCACATGTACCATATTCCTTGTATTAGAAATATCATAATTCATGTTATGTGATATCATTCTACTTCCCATAAATCATGTCGTATGACTAATATTGTAGGTGAACATTAACTTCTAATGTTCAAAATTCTTCCACATAATTTAATCATTAATTATAAATTTCATAATTTTAAATTCTTGGGAGGATCAATATTGAATTCATAAAATGAATGCATGAATTATAAAAGCATCAACTCCTTCATTATGTAATGTATGATTAAATTATACAAAAGCCTAAGAGTATTATAAATCCTATATAAGGGAGGTAGTTTCCATGATAATGGGGTATTTTCCTTAAGAGATCATATATTGATTCTATCATTTTTCCATTACTCTCTCCTCATCCTTCATTAAAATTATGAGATACTAGTATATTGTGGAATAAATGAGGTTCCCACCCAAGAATCGGGTGATTCCATACAACCCATGCATACACCATGAACCATAAGTTATAATGGATGCTTCTTAGTGATATTCTTCAATTTTTTGGTAGAAGATGGTAATTAAATCATTCTATGTTGAAAGGTACAAAAGTTCTTCTTTTTTGTTTATACATGGTTTTCATTTTGTGCGTGTTTGGTCTTGAGATTTTTTTTTGAATTTCTTCAGACTATCTAAAATGAGTGTCATTAAATCCTTAGAAATACTTCAATGGTATCAGAGCTTCATGGTTCTTCATGATTCATGAAATAGTATTTAAAAAATTAAGGCATCATATACGACATTTGATATTGTATTGTATATTGTTAACAATGATATAAATTATGTATTTTGGACTATATTATGATATGTAATATCAAAATCTATATATATAGAACATCTTATGATATAGGAAATTGTTAAAAATGAAACAAAAAAAAATAACCATTTTTATACATATAATAGTGCATGATATGAAAAATCAAAAAATAAAATAGCTCTAAAATGAATCTTTCAGACGATTGAAAAATATATCCTTTTGTCATATATATGACATATGGTGTATTATAAAGAATATTTTCCCACGAGCCAATGGGTTTATGTTATTCAGGCCAGTTGTATAACACGTTATGACTTGTTATATCCAAAATCTTGGAACATTGGGTTGTTATTATGTACACCAAAAATAGGTAACATAATATTAACAACTGATTTATTGTTACAAAATACACCAAAACATGTCGTAATCATATACAATCAATTGTAATGTATTATATACAACAACAGAAAGTGATATTGTGAGTTTTTTTATCAATCATGACTTACTATATAGATGTATCCTTAAAAATTACAAGTAGAAAAGTTTTATTTTTCTAATTTTAAATTAGGAATTGTTCAAGATAAATAATATATTTTAGATAATATATTTTGGGATATTTATTTAATTTATAAATAGTTAATAAAATAATTAATTATAAAATTTTTACAATTATTTTAAAAAAAAGTTATGAAGCATTTATTAAATAAATATCTATAATATTAAAAACCTTTTAAATTTATATGGCATGGATTATAATTTGGATATAAAATGTTTGTATGGAAACTATAAGGGTTTTTTATAGTGTGTTTATAAATTTCAAAATAAAGAAAAATATAAAAAGGATTACATTTAATATCTATAATTGTTCATAATATTTAATTTAAAATGCTCAAATTAAAATTACTTATTAGTAAAATTAGTTACATAATGTCAAAATTAGTATTGAAAATCTTGATATGATAGTGGTTTAAATAAGCAAATATGATCTATTGTGAATTCTTACATAATAGATATTAATAATCTATATATATATATATAATATTTTTATTTTTTTATCACATATTTAAATAAAATTTCATATAATAGGATAAAATTAAAAGTTCAAATTAAAGAAAAAATATAAAGCGTTTATATTTATTTTATTATAGAATATTAATAATGAAGTACTAAATTATAAATTTCTTTTGACTGTTTCATTTATAAATTATTAAAAAATTATTAACATCGTGTCTAATTATATGAATAACTAAATTATATATTATAGTAGTTTCTAATCTTCAATTTAAAGGTTGATCAGGGTATATAAATGTTAGGTGTCATAATTTAAATGGTATTGAGGGAACTCTCAAGTAAATTATCCTTAGGTAGGGGGACTTTTTGTTATACTGCTCATTGGCCTGGAAGCATATACATTTCCTATAAAAGTGGGGGTTCACTATTTATCACTCCAAGATAAATCGTGTCATTATTGTATATTTTATATAATTCTAAAACATTATATTAAACTGTTCCATATTCCATATGCATACGATTAATTTTTAAATGTCTAGATATACTTGAATTTATATTTTTGTTAATAACATAATTTATGAGTTTTGTAAATTGTTACATGCCAATATTGCATTAAAAAAATTTATTTAGTGGGAGGTATATGGTTATAAAACAAATCATTAAACAAATGTAAACATGTAAAGTAAATAACATGAGGTAATATGGAGAGATTAAATCCCCTTTAAAATTAATAAGTGTTAGACTCCTTTCAAAGAAAACTCTTTTCAAGTCATTAATCATCCAACTAGGTAGGTCATGTTGAATCTAGGTTTCCCTAGATTATCCTGCATAAAATGAGAAAGTAATGGGTGGACCAAATAGTATTAGGTTCATATTACTGAAATTTTCGTTTTGTTTCACTTATTTAGTGGCCATAAAAGTATTAGGTTTCTGTAGGAATTGATTGGGTGTATACATATGATTGATTGGGAAAATAGTTATATGTTGAACTATTTTAGAGACATATATCATATTATTGGAATTATGTTCTACATAAATAACTAAGTTATGGTATAAATAATAATGTTTCCCAAATATTTGTGAAAGATAGATCTTGGACCTAGGGGTGTGCACACTCGGTTTAAACTAGTTGACAGTGTAGCATTAACCGGACAAATTGAAATCGATTATCCTAGTGGGAAAATCAAAACTAAACTAGATTAAACTTAAAACCTTACTAAATCAAAACATTTGTTTATAATAATTATTAAAATTTAATAAAACAAACCCATATAAAAAAATTAACTCATGTTCCAATTTATTTTTAAATTAATTCTAAGAAAAAAACCTAAAATATATATAAAAAAAAATTATATAGTTTAACTAAAAAAATATGAACACATAAAATCAATAAATATTAGATAAAAAAGATTATTTAATATGGTAAAAACTTTCCTAAAAGTATATAATATCATATAAAAGCGTCATGTGTTGTATATCAATGATTATTACATGTGATTTAACTTTATAATGTATCCCATTGATGATAAAACTATGAATAAATTCAATTCCAATGGTATGTCTTATATTTATGATGTGTTTACTAGTTTTTTAAAACCATAAAATTATTTAGTGTTTATGAATTCTTTAATTTTATCATGGATGTTCCCATGTTTAGAAAATTTATTAGATAAACCCAATCAAGAAAAATATAATTAAATTAGTAAAAAATTTAGAAAATATATCAGTTGAACCAGTCACTAACACATTCAATCCATGTTACTTTCAGGATAGAAAAAAATGAAAAACACAAAAAAAAAATCAACATTTTTTGAACGTGATATATTCATTATTTTGTTGAATTTTCATATTATTCATCAAAAAAACATCACATAAACTACAAAATTGAATAAAATGTAAATAGTAAAGGGGAATTCACCACATTGACAGGATATAAAACATAAGAGGTTTGGGGAAGTTGTTATCTATGTTGTATTATAAAATGTATAAAGGGAAAGAGAGGTTGTCACTTTTAGTATGAGTAGGAACTGTAGAAGGATTAGAGGTTTATTTCATTGAGTTCAAAGATGTTACTATCAGAAACATGGCATTGTTGCATGGTTGGAGTGGATAAGTTGCTTAGTTGGAGGGTGAGTTGATATTAAGATGTTGAAGATGTCACCACATCTTTATTTTTATTATTGTTTAATAAGAGTTGATAATAGGACAATGGAGGGTCCTCGGTCGGTCCTGAGGCACATGAAGTAAAATAAATATGGTTGGTAGATTGAGATAGTTAGAATAAGGGATATCAATAAGGATATAGGGTAGAGGATGGAGGGAGATAGCGATGAGATAGGAATGATGGAGGGGTACATTGGTATATACGAGAGAATGTGATGGGTGGGTTGATCGATGCAGATAGGATTGGTGGGGCTGGGTTTAACACACTGATTATAGTACCCTAAATCCAGTAGTTATTTAATTACATTAGTATAGAACATATAGATCACATTATATAAGATTTAGCAGTTTAGCAGTCTTAGAAAACTAGATACACAAAAATAAAAAATCATTATATTGAAAAATTATGATACATATTATGAAAATATAAAAAAATTATTATTTATCCTTGAAATTACATACATTTTATGTAGTAATATTCACGGTTTTCTAGGGAAATGGGAAATGATATAGAAAATACTAAGTTCTAACACTAAGTAAGGGTTATCATATAGTGAAAGCTATCATAAAATAAATAAATAAAAAATAATATGGTGGGAATATATGATAATAAAATAATTACACATAAATAATCATGTGTGCTTGAAGAAAATCCAAGGATAACATGATAATAAAAATAATAACCTAGAAAAAAATAACTGATTTCATGATAATTTAAAGAATAATTTCAGAAATCATAGTCATACCATCAAGAAATTATGCTAGAAATTCTTACATAACTACAAGGTATCATGCCAAAAAATTATAAATAATAAATGGATAGGGCATACTATGAATTACCAAAACTAGTTTGTCTCGTGAGACCTACCCATGAATTAAGGGTCTGTATAATTTTATGACCCACAAATTACTTAATAAGTTCAATTCATTCATCTTGTTAAAGAAATTAATAATAATATAATACATAATCCTATTTCCTTAATAGTAAATAAATTTACACATTAGAATAAAAAATATTTGGGATGTTAATAATTTCTTTAGTCAATAGATCAATACAGATATCTAGGTGATATGCCATAATAAATATATAAAAATAAGATATTCATAGTGTAATGGAAATCAAATATTATTAAAGGAATGATAACAAGGAATTAATTATGGGTAATTTAATATTGTAGTGGCATCAGTAGGAAATAATTCTACATTATGGTTCATAAAGAGCACATGATTCATCCAAATAATATCCCCTGGGAGCGTCAAACCATGTATATAGTTAGAACAACTAGTTGTGCATTGAGTGAAGGCCATGTTAATAACCAAACAATATTTTTGTGGTTATTAAACCTAGGTGCATTTTTTATAGATCATGCATCTACTTGTTTATATCCAAAGAGGGATTTCATTTCTAGGAACCTACTCACAAATTACTTTACCAAAATTTTAGGAAGTTATTTTGATATGGGAATGTTTGATAATTATAAGGTATTTTTAAGGTATTATAATGGTTGGGAATACAGGTATAACATTGGTGATATGATAAGGATTTTATAGTAAGGAATCCTTATAACATTTCTTATTGAACTATAAAATAATGGGAATATGAAAAAATAAGGGTAGTGAATATGTTACAAACACTTATTTCATCATAATAAAGGATAAGGAAAAAATAATAATGATATAGAATAAGTATTATATCATTAAAAATATATCAAATGGATGACAATACCATGGAACAATAATCATGTAATTATATTAAAATAATTTTAAAAGACATTATAACAAAATAAAAGTAATTAAAAATGGATGATTGAACAATATTACTTACAAAGTATATTTTAAAATATTGAGAAAAACTCCTTATAGCCTTAGAAAATATTTTTAGAGACTAATTATATGGAATATATAATAAAATTCACGTACAATAGAGAATGTGTGTAAGTGTTCTTATTTTATAAATGAAACTGAGGGATATTTCCTTGGAAACTAAAGTTAGGTTAGGGGTAAAGATAAAATCACATGGAAGTTAGATGATTTAAGAAATGTAAGGTTGGTGAGACATATGGGTATGAACTTACAAAATAACAAAGGTATTCTATAATTTCTTTTCAATTAAGTTTATAAAACCATGAGCCATAGTATATAAACTCTTTTTACCCCTTATTAACTTGATTAGTTATTTACCATGGTAATCATTTTTTACCAAAAATATTACATGACACCTCTTATAAAATTTAAACATGATGATTATAAATTTGGAATCAATTTCATATAACTAAATTTCCAAATATATGAAGCTTAACTTTTATATTAAAACATAATATATATAGAAAAAAAATTCATTGAAATATGATTTTTAAAATATTAAGTAATTTTATTCTTATTTTTTATCAATTAATAATTAAAATAGTGTAATATATTTGTTTATATATTCAATAATTACATTAGAGTCATTATTTAAAATATTTTAATTAATTTAATTTTTATAAAAAATACACAACCCCGATATAAATAATTCTTTTGAAAATAAACATTTTACCTTCATCGAGGTAACTAAATATTAATTTGGTAACTTATTTTTGTATGCATAAGAATGAAATTTAGCATATTACCATATTTGGATATGATTACTAAAATTTAAAATTAATTATTATGAAAATAATTCTCAATCGATTTGATAATTATTTATTAAAAAAAGATATCTTCATAATTTTGAATCACGCATTTGGCGCTTAATATTCAAAACTCTTCCTTTAGTAAGCCTAATTTTATTCTAAGGAATTTTTCTATAATTATATTATTATTAATTGATTAATTAATATTGATTATATTATTTTAAAAAAATTGGGATTTTATTGTGAAAAAATAATAAACAATGATTAAATTACCATAGTTGGTTCTCAGGTCTTACACCCCCTAAATAATTTCATCCTTAAAATAGGGTTTTACATAAATACATGAAAAAATTAGGATAAGTATTTCTCATTTCTTCCAAAGGATCCCATGTTTCTTCCCTGATATTATAATACCTCCAAATTAATTTATCTAGATGATTTTCAAAATTCCATAACACGTTATCTCTATTGTTAAAAAATATGGATAGGCTCTTAATTATATAAAAAGTTAGGTTCTGGATATATTCCATCAATGGTGAGTATGTGTGTTGGGTTTAGAATATAATTCCTTAACATTGATATTTAGAAGGCATAATTCACTTTAGATGGGTTGGGTAGAAATTCCAAACGATAATACATGGCTCAAACTCTTACCAAAATCTCAAATGGTATGATTTACATTGTAATTAGATTTCCCTTATTACAAAACCTTATTACTCCCTTTTAGGGTAATATGTTCAAGAAGATATGATCTCATACATTTAATTGAAATCCTGTTATATTATTATTAGTATATATTACCTACCTACTTTGGGAATCCTTGATATAATTATGGATATATTTCTCCTTCACATCTATCTACTCAATGAGTTGTTGACCATGTAGACTCTTTTCCCCAACTTCATCCCAGTGGGTTGGAGTATGAAATTGTTTCCTAAACAAGGCCTCAAAAGGTGCCATTTTAATAATCAAATGGCTATTATTTTTATATTAAAATTGAACCATAACTCAGTACTAGTCCCATGTTCCTTATAAGTCAAGTGAAAATGACATCACAATATCCTTTAATGTTTGGAAAGTTCTCACAAACTTCTAATCTATTTAAGGATGGTAAGCAGCGCTCAAGTGTATCTTTGTGTTCAAAGAATTTTTAACACTCCTCCAAAATATATATGTGAAATGAATTTCACGATCAAATATAATTGATAAAGTTTTATCATGGAACCTCACAAATTTTTTGATATATATTTGTGTGGGACACTAAACAGGAAGATCCTCACTTATTTCTGGGAAATGTGAAGAATCGGTGAATCAATCTACAATGAACAAAACAGTAATATTATTCATAGATATATAAGTTATTACAGTAACAAATAACATTTTTATATTATCCCATCTCAACATTATTATAGGGAAGTATTTCATTACATACTTTGGAAGTTTTCTCTCTACTTTTACTTATTCTCATAACAAGCATCTTGACACAAAGTCATTAATTCAAGCTTCATGTAATCCCACTAGATGTGCTTCCTTAAATCCATATACATCTTGGTACTACCATGGTGTATAGAAAAATTCGATATAGGTGCTTCATAAACCAATTCCATCTTCCGTTCAGGTATTGATCGTATATAATGTATCTTTAAAACTTTCAACACACAATATTCATAGGTTAAGTCTACCAATCACCCATATTCCATGCCTTTATTATTATTTTGTGAACTCTTGTAATACCTTTAAGAATTAGTGGTCTTATTTAGAAAATATAGTTGAGACATTAATTTGAAAAGGAATACTTATTTCTATTCCTTAATAATTTCAATATCCAAATCTAATAAATCCCATAATATAATACCCATGTATATCCATATAATAGATAGGACTCCATGATCCATTATACTCCATGAATCTTCCACCTTTTTCCTTCCTAACGTGGTAGAAAATTGAACAATAAAACTCCTTGATTAGTTCTAGCCATATCATTTGTCTTATATTGATCTCTCCCTTCAGGAATCTATACCTCGTACTTTTGTTATCAATATATATATATGTTATCTTTCACTATAAAGATGGTTTCTCTATATATTTAATGCAAAATGTATAGATTCCAGATCAAGATCATGATTAGAATAGTTTTTTTCACAGGCATTCAATTTCTTTGATGCATAAGCAACAAATATATTATTCTATATTAGGACACACCCTAGTAATTTCTTGAATTCGTCGCTATGTATTACAAACCATTCCTACCAAATGATAATGTTACTACTTATTTATTGATTAATATATTTTTCAGTACCTTAAAACTTTCTTCACTTTCTTTTGAATACGTGAATTTGACTCCTTTATGTGTTAAATTGGTTAACATATTAGATAAATTGGAAAAATTTGAAAAAACACTGATATTAACCAGATAATAAAATGAAACTACAAATATCTATTATATTTTTTGGTGGGAGTCATTATATAACAAGATTTTTATTTGTAGGTTCAATAAATATCCCATCCTTATATTCAATACTTTTAATAAAATAGACTTTTTGAATCCAAAATTCACACTTAGTAAATTTACAATATATCTCCTTATCCCTTATATTATTCATGATAATTTATAAATGGTATTCATTCTTTTCATAGATGTTTTATTATATCAAGATATAATCAATAAAAACTACAACATGTTTATCAAGATAATCCTTAAATACAATAATCCTTAAATCCATGAATATTGAGGGAGAATTCATTAAAACAAAAGGAATTATTATGAACTCACAAATCTCATACCATGTGAAAAATGAAATATTTAATTTGTCCTCCTTGAAATTTTAATTCACGATAACAAGAATAGAGACCAATATTGGATAAATATTAATTATAGTGACCATATCCCTTTACAAAATATATTAGATGATTTTAATCATAGTTATCCATAAAATACAATCCAAGGATCTAAAAGTGTAGTGTCTTTAGAATACTAGGAACAAAATTATAAAATATGAAACTAGAATAAAAGAAACTTTTATTTAACCTCCATAATTAGATCCTGACTCAATTTGAGAACATATAACTTTATAGGATAACCTGGGGAATATATGGACAAAAGGGATGAGATAAAAATCCAAGTAAGTGAATAAATGTGGGAATTAAACAAATCACATGAGTTAAAAAGGAATATCATGATATAAAATGAATGGATCATGTAAAAACATATGGAAGAATTATATATATAATATGGAATTATATAATCATGGAAATATTGGTATGTCACAATAACATAAAACATGAAATTAATATGAGTCAAGACAAAATACTAAGAATATATCACATGATGGAGAAAGACCCATAATGAATTAGGTTTACTCCCTAATCCCATACATGAAATCTCATGAGGATAAACATTTCCCAATGCATTAAAGATATATCTGGGTGAACCCATCCTAAAATGATTATTCATAGGTGTTCCATGTAAAGGATCAAACATAATGAATAAACATAAGGGTTATCCATTGAAATAAATGGATATTGTAATCATGTCATAAGGTATAATGAAGGGGAATATAACAATGGTATCCATTAAAGAAGAAATTTAAATAGTTTTTGGATATTCATAAAGAAAAAAAAGAATATATCATTAATAATTACATCCAACTGAATTAAAACCATGAAATAGAGTGGTTAGGTAACATGATAAATTTTCCACATAAGTGTGGTTTTAAGGAAAATAATAGATACTTTAAAGAGGATAAATGAATAATTGTTTACATAAAACCATATATTAACTAAAATAGTTTTTAATTATGACAGGATTTATTTTATAAGAATATTTTTGAATTATGAAATTTCACATTGTGTACTAAAAACTGGGTAAGAAATAGAGAAGTTCCCTTTAATTGGGTTTTCTTATAGAGATGAATTGAAAGGGAACCTTTTAAAACATGTATTTTCCATAAATAAAGGATGAATTGAACTAGATAAATATTTTTTAACATAAAAAAAGAATTTATTAGAATTATATAAGAATAATGAAGAAATAAATTGGGTTAAATATATAGAATGTGTAACCCAAAGGAAAAAAATGGAGTTTCGAATAGATCAATTGCCTTATGTCTTAAGAAATTCCGTACTTGCATTTAATGTCTTTGATATTAAAATTGGATTAATTAATTACTTAATAGAGAACATAGTATTTATTTATTTGAGTTATTATATTTTTATTGAGTTCATTTATGGTAATATTGATGAGTAATAAAGTTTAATTTGGTTTTTTAGGAGCATAGATTTTCATGGTTTTATGATCAGTTCATTATTGTATAACTATGAAAGTTGTTATAAAATGGGAATAATTATATAGAAGTGAAATGAATTGGTATTAATGAAATTATTTAATTCTAAATGGTCCCATATATCATTAGACTTTCTTGAATAAGTATAATTCATTTGAAAAAAGTTAATAATAAATGTTTAGATTATTTTTTCAGTTTTTATGACCATTAAAAACTAGTTTCATTTTATTTTATATTATCTATATATATTAGTTATAGAATAAGAAAAAACATGTTGTCTAAATAATAAAATCATATTTAATCATAATAATTGTTTTATGGATAGCCTTGAAGGTGTTAATGGAAAATGAAAACTCATTATCCACAGAGATGGTAAACCATCATAATTTAGACAATGGTTTCGTTTTTTTTAATATATGGATATAAAAAAAGAGGTGGACAAAATATATTGCATTAGAAATATAAAATTACAGTATATAAATTATATTGAAGTTGTTATTATTTTATGTATGAAGTAGGTTAGGATAATGTTGAATAAGAAATGAAATTAAAAGTGATGGTTTGAGAAATGTACCTCTTGAATATCACCTCCTAGAAGGAACCCTTAAGGAACCTAAAATTGGTCTTTTTTGGAGAAAAGAAGATCTTAGGCCTGGTAAATAGTATTGTTAATTGAATCATGAAGAATATTTATAGGATACAAGGCTTAGAAAGTGTGAGGAGAAGGGGTTGTGAGGGGTGGTATTTATAAGGGGGAGATGGGTGTTTTTAAAAATTTCTCAAAAAATTACATTATAATATATACAAGTTCTATCAAAATAACTAAACATTTTCATAGATTCAAATATATAATAAAATAATTTTATAATATCATCATAAAATATAATTTATATATGTTTTGGCTTTATTTGGAACCCAATCATTTTGATTAACCCTTAATTAATCTATTTTAATTTTAATTGTGGTTCCAACCTTTTCCATATTAAAAGGTTATAATTTTTATTTATATTATATAATTGGACCATAAATTTAAAATTTATGAAATTTTAGATCATATCATAATAAATTTTTATTTTTTAAATAATTTTATGATTTTTAAATAATTTAATAAAATATCAATATTTTCAAATTTAAAACTATTCATTACTTTGACTTTAAAATAATCAATGAAATAAGTAAAATTATTAAAAATTATTTTATTAAATCCTAAAATTTTAATTTTTACCTATATAATTATTTAATTAACTTAAATATCACAAATTATATCTATATAAATATTTTTAATATCATTTATTTAATTTTTCCAAAAATTTGATATTTATTGTATCATTATTGGGTATAAATTTAAGGAAATTATTTCTTCACTAAAAATTAAAAATAAATTGAAAATAAATATTTTATTTTTTTATATTTACAAATACTATTTATTATCAAATATATATTTTTTTAACCCTATATTAAAAATATTATAAATATAAAAAATAAAAGGGTAATATTTTTTTAATTTCGTTGATTTTAATAATACTTGTGTCACTTTCATGGAAAAGTTCCCATAAAATGATTAAATTTATATCATGAGTAATTAATAACCTGTGGATGAAGTTAAATTATTTAAAGAGATTTATATCATAAAAAAATTATCAAAGTGTTACATTCTTCCCCCCATATAAAATTTCACACTCGAATTTTAATTTCACATAATAATGTGAAAATGGGTGAGGTTACTTCTCCTTCATTACTTCATATGGTTCCCATTTCTCCTCTTCATATATGTGTTCCCTCTATGGTACTTTAACTAGGTGAGTGTACTTATTGTGTATAACTTTATTTTTATTGTACAAGATCTTCAATGGAAACTCCTCGTAAGAGAGATCATTTCCCAAATGCTCCACCTATGAATTCTATACTTCTAAGGGATCTCGTATATGCATCCTTAGGAAGGATACATGGAATATATCATGAATCTATGATATGGTTGATGAAAGTGATATAAAATAGGCTAATTCTATATCATAATCAAGAATCTCATAGGGGTTAGTTTACTTAGGACTTATCTTTCTTTTCTTACAAAATCTCATGACTCCCTTCCATGGAGATATGTATAAGAATATCTTATCACCAACCTCAAACTCTAAGTATCATCGAAGATTGTCGGCGTAGCTCTTCTATCATCTTTTGGAGGCTCAGATATGATGATTTATAGTCTTTACCTTTTCTTCTATATCTTCGAAAATTTCCAGTCCCATCAGCTTGTGTTCTCCAACTTCATCTCAACATGTTGTTTTTCTACATATTTTCCTATAAAGGGATTCATATAGAACCATTTGGATTATCTAGTGGAAACTAATATTGAAACAGAACTCGACCATTCGAATATGTTGATACAATATTCTATTTAATTCCATTGAGAATTCTCCTACCATTTCTTCTAGTGTCTAAATGGTCTTCTCAGACTGGCAATCAGTTTGAGGATGGTATGCCATATTGTAGTTTAGCTCGGTGTTATGTTCATGTTGGAGACTTATCCAAACATTAGAGGTAAATCTAAAATATCAATAGTATATAATCAATAATGTTACTCCATGAAGCCTCACTCATTATAAGATGTATATCCATGAATTTTTATCAAGTGATAAGTCCTCTCTAATTGCAATAAAGTGAGCAGTATTTGTTAGATGACCCAAAATAACCTATATAGAATTATTTTTTGGATGTCTTTTGAAGTCCCATTTTAAATTCCTTGGTGATGTTTTCCCATTTTAATTTAGATATAAGTAATGGTTTCGTCATCCCTTTAGACTTTGGCCTTTAAAACTTCACTTGCTGACATATTATGCACTTTCATGTATATTCAGGGATCTTCTTCTTCATATTGTCCCACCAATAGTTCTATTGGATATCTCGATACATCTTTGTGATCCTTGGCTGGATAGAGAAGGTAGATATATATAAATCATTAAAAATTTCATTATTTATCTTAGGATTTTATGGTACATATATTCACGAAACAAATTTTAAAGCTACTTATCATCAATTTTAAATTCTGAGGATTTATAATTTCTTATAGATTACCCCTTCTTCTGAATTTCCACATTATCTCTTTCAGCACACTATATTTTCTATATAAAGGATGGTTGAGAAATAATTTGAGAAAGAAATAATAATTTTCCTTCCCTTATGATTCCCATTTCTATCCATTGTAACTATAAGAATATTAGATCCTTCTTAATTTCTATCATTGAAAATGTTACAGAACTTTTTCTACTTAGAGAAACTGCCTCTATATTTTCTTTACCTGTATGGTAGTGGATTTAGTAGCCATAATTATTAATGAGCTGTAACCATCATCATCAGCACTTACTAAGCTCCTTATTTGTGAATATATATTTAAGGCTATTTTGATCAGTATATATCTCAAACTTTTCTCCATATAGATAATGACCCTGTATTTTCAATGTGAATATCAATATGTTAACTCCAAATCATGTGTGGGGTAGTTTTTCTCAGAACTTTCAACTTCCTTGAGGTATTGTCTATTACTTTATCATTTTTCATCAGTACATATCCTAATAAAATCATTGATATATCGTTGTATACCAAAAATAGATCTCTACATGTGGGTAGTGTGAGTATTGGTGTAGTGATAAGCCTCTTTTCAACTCTATGAAGTATTATTCACATTCACTAGTTGATAGAAACAATACACTCGTCTGATTCATCTTGTTTAGTGGGTTTGAATACCTGGTAAATTTCTTTAAAAATCATCGGTAATACCTAGATAGAACAAGGAAACTATGGATATCCATTGCAGGTATTAGTATGGGCCACTCCTCAATGGAATTTTTCTTTGAAGGGTGAAAAAATATTCATTTCTAGTGATAAAGTTTCCAAATAATTATACTTATACTATATAGAACTCATATTTACTATAATTTTCATACATTTATCCCTTCAAAAATTCTTTAGCACAATATTCAGATGATCCACATGCTCGTTATTAAACATGGAGTATAACAGAATATCATCTACAAAGACTACCAGAAAATGTCAAGATAATCTATAAAGACTCTATTCATAAAGGCCATGAAAATTTTTGGAGAATTAGTGCGTACAAAGGGAATTACCATGAACTCATAGTCTCCATAACTTTCTTGAAAGGTGGACATGATAATATCTTCATTTTTCACCTTTACTTGGTGATATTGTGACCAAAGGTCCACATAATATAAATAATTGCCCCCATGTAGTTGATCAAACAACACAACCATCCTTATAAGGGGATAATTTTTCATTATCGTTATTATTTAAGTTCATTATAATCAATGAAGAGGAACATTGATCCATCATTTTTCTTGATGAAGAGGATTGGCACACCCCATGATGAAGCACTCATGAGTATAAAACCCTTGTCTAGATTCTCTTGTAACTAATTCTTCATTTATTTCATCTCAATGTTGGTCATCCAGTAAGGAGTCTTTGATATGAGAAATATCGGGGTATAAGATAACATTAGAACTCAACCTCTCATTTAGGAGGAGGACCAAGAAATTCTTTAGGTAACACATCATTGTAGTCCCTCACAATTGCCATGTCTTTGAGCATTATCATCTCCTTTGTATGAATCATTTTAGACAGATTTCTTACTCATAAGTCAATAATATCCATATCTGAGTTGATGATTCTGAAAGAAATTCATCCTCCTCCATACACTTTTCTAGAATTGGGGGATGCCTCGGGATGTGAAATGTTATCTCCCTCTGCTAAAAATTAATGTTGTATTTTTATAATGATAGAAAATCCATTCCAAATATATCATAAAACTCCACCAAATTAATTAAGATTAGATTTTCTGGGAGCTTTAGTTCACAAACATTGACTGGAGAGGAGTTATATACTTTAGATTAAGTAATTTCCCCATTCTATATTCTCACAAATAATTAAAATTACATATTTTAATGTGGAGTTTGAATAGTTATACTAAAATTGAAAGATCTGAAAGGATGCATAGAACCAGAAATAAAAAGTACAATTTTTATTCTTGAATGAAACACTATTGTACCTGTCAGCGTATCATTATTGAGATCCACCTCTATAGTAGTGATATCATATGTTTTTTCTAGTTACTTTGGAGGGTTTTGTTGTTGATTGTGTTTGAAAACCCTTGGATTAGGGCATTGTATTGAATTTTGATTATACTTGATTTATTTATACCATTGTATAATAGAAACAGTGTTCATATAAACATTTTTTTCACTTCCTTATTATTGGGATTCTTTATTTCACTTTAGCATTGATTAGATTGATTCCTCACTTTTCCACACTTGAAGAGCATTCTGGTTCTCCTTTGGCAGTTTCTAGGGTGCTTCTTCCCAAACATTTGACAATTAGGATGCTGAGTTTTCTTTACTCCATGGTATTTTCCTATTGGCCTTATTGTAGATAATTCTCTTTTTTTTCTTACCCATGGTCCCATGAGACCACTAAGAATCATTTATCACCATCTCACCATTAAGCGCAAAAATAACAATATCTTCATAGGTATAAAATTCATGAATTTATAAGGATTTTTTAAAATCAATTTTATCCCACTAAATAATTGGTCCACCTTACTTTCAAAAAATGATGAAAAATTAGTAAGCATATTATTAAATTATTGTAAAGTTTTTCTCATATGATCTGGGAGACTCATGTTCCTTTTACTTTAGACTGAGAAAATCCCTCTCGATATTAATATAAAGAGTTTGGGGAAATATTTATTGAAAAATATTTTCTTGAATTCTTATAAGTACTTGGAATCTATTTCCTCCTTATATTTCATGTTCCTGATCAGTGCCACCATGGATTGGCTTCTTCTTCAAAATGATAGACTTCAATCAAAAATTTATCTTCTTCTGATCACTCTAGGATAGAGAATATATTCTCGATGAAGTTAATCCATTGTTCTGTGATGATGGGATTAGAATATCCACTAGAGATGGTATTACATTTTCACATAAAGGTTTCGACAACAACTTGACCATTGTTATAAGAAATACGGAGTTCCACATGATTCAATTTTTTATTCGTATCTTGAGTTATTTGATCCACTACTGTAATGAAGTTCTGAGCTCCCATTTCTATCAAGTTTGGTATCTCATTAGGTAAATCATCGCATTGCCTATAACATTTTTTATTATCATGGGTTCTCCAACTTCTAGACATTAACTACAAAAAATGAAAAATAAAATTAGGGGTCTTCAATGCTAAGCTAAAATGAATATTAGATGGAAACTTTTAACATGGAAGGATAAACATAAAAATAAAAAGTATGTCCTAACTTGTGATTCCCTAAGTTTCAATCTATTTAATCCATGGTGATATAATTATCCATATGTTTTTTACTAAAGTTTTCTATTTCTAATCTTGAAAAATAATTACACCATGCTCTGATACCAACTATAACTCCCATATTCTTCTATACATAGTATTACATTATTTTAATCATAATTGTCCATAAAATATAAACCGAGGATAGAAAAGCCTAGTGCCTTTGGAAGACTGGGTACATAATTAGAATGAATGAATCTAAAATAAAAATAGATTTTATTTAATCTCTGTAATGAGCACCTAACTCTATTTGACCTCTTATAACTACATAAGATAACCTAGGGGAAACATGGACAAAAGGGATGAGCTAAAAATATCAGTAAGGTGAAAAATATGTGAATGAAACATAGAACATGAGTTAGAAAGGTATAACTTGATATAGATGAATGGTACATGTATACACATATGGAATAATGACATATAGAACATGGAATCATATGATCATGGAGTTAATGGAATATGATTCAAGGCTAACTACTAAGATTATGTCACATAATGGACAAAGTCCCATAATTGATTAGGTTTACTCCCTGATCTCATACATGAATTATCATGAGACTAAACATTACCCAATGCATTGGAGTGCTGTCTAGGAACACCCATCAAAACATGTTCATTCATATGTGTGTCATGTAAAGGATGAAACATAATGAATAAACATAAGGGTTTCCCATGGAAAGAATTTAGTATCGTAATCATGTCATAAGGCATAAGAAAATGGTATAAAACAATGGTATACAATAAATAAGGGATAAAAATAATTCATGGACTTTTATAAAGGAAAAATAAGAATATATTAGTAATAATTTTGTCTAACTAAATCTAAAACATGAAAATAGTGCTTAGGTAACATTAGAAATGTGCCACATAAGTGCAGTTTTAAGGAAAAGAATAAAGGGTATTTAAAGAGGATAAAAGATTGATTTTTTTCATAAAATTAGAAATGAACTAAAATAGTTTTTAAGGATAAAATGAGTGATTTTAGAAAAATATTTTCTTCTTGAAATAGTTCATGGAGTGTGATTCAAAATGGATAATAAATGGAGAAGTTCCCTTTAATCAGGTTTACTTATCGAGAGGAATTGAGAAGGGAACCTTTTAAACATGTATTCCCCATAAATTAAGGGTGAATTGAACTAGATTAATATGAATTAAATATATAAATAGAATTTATAAGAATTGTATAATAATAATTAATAAATACATTGGGGTAAGAATAGAGAAAGTTTAACCAAAATGAAAAAATGGAGGTTTGGTGAGATCCCTTACCCTATATCCAAATACATTATTCACTTGCACTTAATTTATTAGATAATAAAATTGGATTCATTAATTACTTAATTAATAACCTATTATACATTTATTTTATTTATTATAATTTTATTAATTTCAATTATTATCATTTTTAGGAGTTAAAAATATCAATTTCTTCTTTCTGGGAGCGTTCATTTTCATGGTTTCATGATCAGTTCACTTTTTTATAAATATGGAAGTTAGTGTTAAATGCAAATAATTATGAAAAGGTGAAATAAATAATAATTTATGAACTTATATAATTCTAAATGGTCCCATATATCATTTTATTTTCTAGGATATGGATGATTCATTTGATAAAATGTGATTAATAAATTTTTAGTTTTTTTTGCGTTTTTCCTGACTATCACAAGTTAGTTTAGTTTTATTTTATATTTTATATATATATATATATATATATATATATATTAGTTCCATGACATGAAAAAAGTTATAATATACATATTAAAATATAATTTAACTATAATAATGGTTTTATGACCAGCCTTAAAGGCAGTAATAAAAATGAAAACTCATTATCCATGGGGACGGTAATCTCCCAAATTTTGGATAAGGGTTTTATTTCATTTAATAACATGAGATGGGAAAGGAGGAATAAATAATATATTCTGTTATAAATATAAAATTCTACTATATACATTATAGTGGAGTTATTATAATTTTATGGATAAATGAGATGAGAAAAAGGTCTGATAAGAAATGAAATTAAAAGTGATGGTTTGATAAAGGTACCTCTTGAGGAACCATAAATTGGTCTTTTGTTGAGACCAAAATATCTTAGATGTGTGGAAGAGTCTTAAGAAGGGAATTGTGAAGAATATTTACAAAATAAAAGGCAAAGAAGGTGTGAGTAAAAGGGGTTTTGAGGGGTAGTATTTATAAGCGATGAGAGGGGTGTTTTGAGAATTTATAAAAAGATTAAATTATAATAAATTAATTTTCTATCTAGATACCTCTAAATGGAAATAAATTATAATCAAATATAAAAAAATCTCGTAATCTCATCAAATAATAAATTTTAGGCATTTTTTAATTTTATTTTAAACAATATCATTTTGATTAGTACTTAATAAACCTATTTAAAATTTAATTATGGTAAGAACTTTTTCAATTTTAAAAGGTTATAATTTTAACTTATATGGTGTCATTAAACCATAAATTCCAATTTATGAAATTTTAGATTATATCCTAATTAATTTTTATTTAAAATATTTATTATTATTTTAAAATAATTTAATAAAATATTAATCCCATAAAATATCATTATTTTAAAATTTAAAACTATTCATTACTTTGTCTTTAAAATAATCGAGACAAAAAGTACAATTCAGACCAACTATTTTAACAGATCTGAAACTTTTTATGGTTATCTATAGAATTATTGGATCATTTTAAATATCTCAAATTATATTTATTTTAATATTTTTAATAGAATTTAATTTATTTTTCTATAAATTTAATAATTACTCCATCATTTGAGAGTTCTTATCATATAATTTTTAACCTTCATTACTTGATTTACACTTAACTGTGGTAAAAAAAATTACCAATGTAACTATTCATATTTACAAAAAAATGAAATGGGTCTATTTAGAAAAAATTTACTTTATGATTCACAATATCAGATTCATTTTTCCAAATTCATAATATAAAATTGAATAATATAATTTAAATTTAAATCGGAAAAAATGCTACGAAAAAACAATTTTTCTGAAAAATTCCCTTTTAAGTATAATATTCATGTTAATATTTTAATATTATATCACGTTTTGTTTAAACTCAGTGTTTCATGCAACATAAGATATCGAATGTAATGTCCTGACTCAACTTATCTCTAAGGCAGTGGTTAGACCGTTGGGTCACATGAACTCAAGCACATCTCCCCATACTCTAGAGGCTACTGACTAGTAGCGAGGATCTCAGGAGATGATAGGGGGTAAACTATACCTTTTTTTCAGAGTTGTACAGCGATATTATAGAGTATCAGTAGAAGACAATAGTGGAAACATTAAATAGAATAAAGACAAAGAAGTGGAAGATAAATAACAAAAATTTAACAAAATTATCCAAATTAAATATTATATAAATGATGAATACATATCATTGTGATGATACAAAACTGAAATCACCAAATAATACTACATGCTAGACAACACAGTACAATAATAAAGGACAGCAAATCCCCAAGGGTGATCTCCAAGAGAATCTTGAGCTCCAACTTAGTTCTATTCTCCTAACTTCTAGATATAAATAGTACATATTAAGAAATTAATCAAGGGCCACATTCCTGTGAACAACAAGGCTCTACTCGGCTTCCCCAGTGCAATGATGGCCTGAGTAGGGTGTGAGATATAAATCTTAGTAGGCCTCCACCACCGATGTCTAACCTAATATAGACAATTCAATATAAATTAAGAAGAATTATATATAAAATAAATGGTGATAGATAACAAGTTAGTAATAGTAAATTGATTTGGGTTCCTAAATGGACACCCTTCCCATACCACTTACTCCCGCCTAAGCTGAAATTTATAAGAATGTATCTGTGAAAGCTTAGTATGTGTACTAGTTCCAAAAGTAACAAGGAAACTCAAAAATGTGCACCCCCAATCTTGTTCTTAGTCTTGGTGTTTAATATCCATGTCATCACATACATGTTCTAATAAGCAAGAGAGAAAGGTCACAAGTCTGTGATCGAATATAAATAAAAGCAACAAGTATAGCATAAGAAATTTGACTAAAAGAAACAAATCAATATAATTCAATCAATTAAAAAGGTTGAGTATGAGCCCATCCCAAAGGTATTGTTATGGTGTATCCTTAAATTTATCCAATACCACTGATCCCATCAATGTAAATCTTTCAAAAGACCAAGTATCGCAAGAGGCATGGCTTATCATGAGTCTGTCTCAGGCTTTGCACATAAGGGGCTGAGTATCACCTGAGGGATTGCGTAGCCACTTTACCAATGGGTATGTCCTCTATTGTAACTTAGGGAACTGGTATCACTTATGATCATATAGAAATTCAAAGGAAACCCTCATCTAGAAAATCATAATACATAGCTTCCCTGATATGTCATTATATAACCACCCGAGCACGAGAATCCATCCATGAGTCCTTAATACGGAACCCATGTTATCACATGGACAGTATTAAGTTAACCATAGTACCCAAATCACATTAAAAGGCATACATCAATAAATATATCACATGGAAAGAATATACATAAATCATGCTATCAAACAAGCACCATGAGCCACAAGTTGTTTAAGCTATCAAGTAAAACAATCCAAGCCATCAACATGGAATAAGTTATTTAGCACAAAAGTGACCCCAACCTCTAATAAATATCACTAGTTAATAAAAACTAAGAAATAAGAATAAGAAACGTTCAAGAAAGTGACTTAGCTATAAGGCTAAACAATAATGGCTAGTTATGATCACTGTTAAAGGCCTAGTCCAAAGTTAAATTCTCATTTTTAAATGAAGTTATAAGTTTATAACATTGGTCCAAGTTACCAATACTCACCCAAAGGTGAAATAGAACTCGAGGCATTAGGAAAAAAGTCCATTTAGAATGGGCACACCCCAAGGGGTGCACAAGAGGAAAGGAGAACACCCTGAACAAGTTTCACCATAAGCAGAGGCCACAACGGATATGATAGAACAAACCAAGAAATTTAACAAATGATAAAAATGCATTACTGGAAGGTTTTGGTGAGAGGCACAATAACGTGACATGAATTAAGTGAAAAAATATGGGAAAGAGGGTAGGCATCCTACACTAGTAATCCCTATATATTAAACAAGCTAAACCCTTAGAAGGATCTAGGTTTGATAGTCATTTAAGAAGGAGTGTGTCGAACAAGCACTTACGTGGTACAATATTAAATGAAATACTTTGATAAAGATAAAACTCACTTTACTAAAATAATTGAAGGTAATGTACAAGCATTTCATATAACTAACAACATATAAAAACTTAGAGAAGACTAAAGAAAATAAATCTAAATAATCATAACTACCACTGTGATTTTTCACAGATAGTGTACCTTCATTTGAGGTGTTTTATTACGAAACCATGAATTGTTTGTCAAGTGAAAAAAAACTATCTTAAATAAACACTTATTAAATAAAATGAAATTCAATATAACAAACAAGAATTTAAAAAGTAGCTAATTTCATTTTAAATCATTCTTAAATAAAAGACTCTATGAGAGGGACCCTACCTCAAAAGCAGAACCAATTTATCATTCAGAATATGACAAATTTATCAACGAACGCTAGGAACTACTCCACACGCATACACATACCTTCATATATATATATATATATATATATATATATCTTAACCCAATGCATTTATTCCCAATTCAATGAGGTAATACCGAAATAGAAAATATTTTATATATATACATACCTTAGTATATGCGGGTGCACGCCTTCAAAGTTGGTCAAAACCCACTACAAAATTTGCAAGAAGCATAAAAACTGGGTGGAAAGGTTAAACACACCTTAACTAAATTATTAAAAACCCATAAACACCTTAATACTCTCAGATAAAGGGATTTAAACCAATCAGTGGGTTTAGAACCATACCCCAAATGACAGCGGTGAGAAACATCGAACCATCCACCTCGCCTTCGATAGAGTATATTGGAATATGAACAAAGTAGTCTCGATAAGAATATCTTCATACCCTACCAGTAGAAGAAAACTAAAAAAATAGATTACCACAACCCTAGGGTTTGGCTGATCTTAAATCGAGTAATGGGAAAGGATAAATTGGCCAAAGCAGGGGATGGTAAGGGATCTAGTAACTATACCTCGATGAATTGAATGAAAAACATAAAGGGATCCAGTGAGGTCAGTGATCGAAGATGGAGCTTTAGAGAGGGGGTTGTTCAGCTATGGGGTTCTTCAGAAGGGTGTCGTGTTTCTTGGAGAGGAGGCTACACAGAGGGAGGTCACATAGAGGGAGGTTCGACCATATTGGGCATCATGTTGTATTGGGTCACGACCATGGGTGCCGCATCGTGCGAGGAAGGGCAGACCTAGGGAGGGTCACATCGCACTACAGGAGGAGTGGGAAGAGACCACATGGTCTCTAAAATATAAACCTAAACTAAAATAAAAAAATGATAATAATAATAATATTATTATTAGTATTTTAATTATCACTAAAACATATCCTTATTAAATTATTTATTTTTCAAATTTTAATTAATTTAATTCATTTTATTTCAAAATACACATTGTAATGTCAATTGTTGGGAAAAAAGTTCTGACGCTCTGTTTTAATGATGGCCTACCCAGTTGATGAAAAAAATTTAATTTCCATCTCTTTTTCAATTGGTTCACACCGAAGAAATTAAATTATTTAAAGATAAATATTATTGTGAAGCAATACATAAATATTTTATAATAAGATGATATGAAAAGTGGATGAAAAAAACAATATAATGAGTTCATTGAATGGATAAAGAATACACATGGTGTTATGAGGGATCACAGTATTAGATAATAATGATTTTAGAAATTATACAAGTTCATTGCACTAGTTAAAAGCACAAACAGTGAGAATAAAAAAATATCATGGTTAACGATTGATAACATTTTTTTTGTATGTTTTTTTTATTCAAATAATTACTTATAAATGTTTCCAAAAGACATAAAAATTAGTGATTTCTTGGAATTTATAGTATAAATGAATAAGAAAATCAAGTGGTTGTTGGGTTGTTACATATGATCGATATAATGGAGTTCACTATTGTAATATTACTTATTTAAGGATACTAAGGTTGTGCTGGCAGATATATGAGACACTGGTCAAACAATATAATTTTATTAATTTCCAATTATACCTCAATAGTGGTATTTGTAAAACCATTCGATATCCTATGGTATTTTCCCATGGTAATGGACTCTTGGGACACCTCATATAATATTTTAATCCTTAAGATTCAACCATCATTATTACATCATGATTACATCATTATTACATAGCTATGATGTCATTACACTTACCGAAAACTCAAAACTATATTTTTATGATTCACCTAAAAATCAATCATTTCAAAAAAATCCCAAAAATTAACCCTAACCATTTTTCAATGTGTAGAATTAAATATTGAACTCCATTTTATAAAAAAAATTCTTTTTAAATTAAATTAAATAAATAAATAAAATACTAATACTTTACTACTAATTTATAAAACATTTATTTACATATACTATGATATAATTATATCACATTACCACCTAATACGACTAAAACATATTTATAATTCCTTAGGTGAGGTTACTATTCCATTTTTCAAATTACCATTCATAAGGGTAAAATTTCTATTCCAAAGGGTAAAGCTATTGTTCACCAAAAAATTATTTTGATCTATTAAACCACATTTTTCAGCCTGATTAAAACCATGCATGTCTGATTTTCAAAAATCAATTCACAGAAAAAAAAAATTAATAATAAATTTTTTTTTTACTATTCATCAAAAAACACTATTCATCAAATAATATAAAAATTTGAACTTCTTAGAAAACTGCTAAAAATTCATGTTGGATTAATTTTGACATTTGAAATTAAAAATTGAAGTTTATTTTACCACAATTATTCTCTATGTATGAGAAATATCTGAAAAGTACAATTTTATAGTTCAAAAAACAATTTATCAAATTTTGCTAAATTAAACATATATTTTATTAGGTAAAGCTATTCTTATTACAAAAATGATGAAACAATAATTTTATCTATACTAAGGAATTACACAAAGTAACTAAGGCCCCATTACATAACCCCTTATAACACTTGCATAGGTCCTAAGAGTAAGGTGTGCAATGGAGATAGAATTTTTGGGCGGCTCAGATAACATTGCTTGATTGGTGATTACTACCAACTTGAACTTCTCCTATAGGTGATTCTGTTCAAGATTAACATGTTGAAGTTCAACTTGGGCTTGGTCTAGAGTGAAGCCCAGCGATGCCACCTCCTTCCCTGTCTTCCACAAATGGGCTTCGTATAGACTGAGTCTACTAGATGAGGTCATTGACTCTTCTTTCTCTAAGAATAACCATTATAATTTCTATTTATAATCAATAATATTAATTGTAAGAGTATATTTTCCAACAGTCATATTGACCAATGGTCAAATTTACTAATTCTCATATAAAATTCGAAACCTAATAGTCTCATTTCAATTAAACTCACTTCATTAATAAGACGATATAGTTTAGTTGAGTACAAAATAAAGTAACATATATTTTCAAGAAACAATAATTATTCAAAAAGTTTTGGTCATTATAATCAAGCAATTTATAGGTAAAATAAATTCATATTTAAAACCTAATTTTTATGATTTTAATTAACTATGTCACTCTAAAAAATTTATCCAAAAATTAGAGAAAAAATAATTCAAAAAATATTAAATTAAAGGAAATTTTAATTTCATTGAATTGTTTATAAAATAAATACAAATAAGAATCATCTAAGGGGTAGAAAAAAATAAAGGTATCCCATTTTTTATGAAACCATTATTTATGGTATTATCTTATTCTTATTCATTATCTACTATATTCCATAATAATAAAACTGAGGATTTATATAATAAATTTTTACAAGAGATTTTTTTAATTGGTTAATGATGAAAAAAATATTACTAATATATTTGAAAATCCTAACAACATTCATAAGTTTATAATAGATGATGTATTTAAAATAAGGGTGAAAAGTGAACAGTAAACATACATTACTTCATATAGTAACACTATAAAAAATCAATTGATAGTAGTGAATTTTTTTATTTGGCAGTGGTTTAGACCAGTTTCATATTGTTCTAAAATAGTTTTAAAAACCACTACTAAAGTTGGTTTTAGCTTCCTACTCACGTCTCTTCTATAGAATTATTGATTTTTTCTAGAAACCATCACATAAAATTTGTTTATTAGTGTTTTAGTGATGGTTTAAACCGCCTCTATATAAATCTCTTCAAAAAATTGGATGGAGAATCTGATTCCCAAAAATTTCCAAACAAAAAACAAATAAGTTGGTAATCACCAAACGAAACCAGATTCAGCATAATTTTCATGTGTATATATATATATATCAATATTCATTTCAATTTACAAAGAGAAAAATATAGAATACATAGTAAGCCACTCATTAAAACTAATGGATTCAATAAAATAAGTTACCAAAATTCCATAAGAAATAGAAAAATAAATCCAACAAAAACTCAAGTCCTTTACACTATAATATGATTGAATTTGAAATCCAAAACACTGAGTAAACAATTATAATCCACATTAAACACATTTTTTCTATTTTATAAAACATATAGAATAAGACTATATCCTTTAAAACTAATTTATAAAATCTCACCTTTTATCAATATTTGTATAAAATCATTCAAACCCACTAAAAATTAAACTTTTAGGACCCAAGGGGTTTATATTTCAAATAAGTGGTATTAAATACACAAGGTTCTATTACCTATGGTAAATCTTGAAACTATTGGTAAAATTGACAAGAAAATTATCAAACTGTGAAAAAAGAAGTGTAGTTCTTAAAACTCAAATGTGGAAGAAGTTGTAATATCATTATAGATTTAGTGGAAACCATCATAAAAATTAAAAATAAAATAAATGAAGAAAGTGATATATTTAATGAACCTATTTTTGAAATGTGGTAAATCATAGAAAAGGATAAAATACTTGAAGAATCCATGACTACCCTTAGAGAATGGTGTAAAGAATTGGTGAGGAATTTATATAGTGAAAAGAATTCTCAGTTTTAGAATTTAGAAGGCCAAATGAAGGATAATAACTTAATTATTAAAAATATTTAGGGAGAGCATTGGGATATATAAAATATGTGAAATTATGAGGATTCTCATGGAGGGGCATTGGATGGTAATAAGAAATAAATTAATATAGATTCAAGTACAAGGTTTTAAAGACCTTACTACAAATATGTAAATTGTTCTCAAATATGGTGTTATATTGATAATTTTTTGGTATATTTAGACACACTATTACTGTGTTTATAGATTCTAAAATATTCAAAAAAAGGAGAATGACCTTATGTAACCATATCTCAAAATAGATAATATTAAATTGGAATGATATTATTAAAATATGTTATATTTTTTCTAAAATTATTATACAAACAAAAGGTATGTAAATTCTAAGATCAAATTCTAAGATTTTATAAAGCTTACCTTGGAGTGTAATATGTTCCAATGAAAAATCTTTTATATCCCAATATTATTCAGATATTTTTTGGGATTAATTTTATGATTTTTCATGTGGTCTAAATCCATGAAATGTTAAATGGATAGGTTGTTGAAGAGACTACTTCATTCGTGAAGGAATATTTTTTTACATTATCATGAAATAGAAATTCATCATCATCTAAATTTTATTTTTAGGTTACTAAAATACTTGTTTTTGAAGAATGTTTTGTGGCCATCAAGTCATTAATATAAAAAACAATTATTATCAGAGAAATGTTTCAAGAAATCATCATATGTTTACTTAAACATCATATCTAAATCCAAATTTAACTCTATCCACTATTAAATTAAATTTCATTGACACCATCTCTGTCTCCATATCCACTTCCTCCTACAAGCATAGAAATGATAATTATGTTTAAAATTAAAAAATGTTGTATATTTAAATTTAATTTTGAAATCAATAAAATCTTTCATAAAAAATGCACTTTAGGTTGTGTGATTTACCTCATCAAAGCTAGTCATTGATGAAATATTATCCAGGATAGATCCAATCATCTTCTGATATAATTTAATCAATTCTTTCTGCATATCATTGACATTTGCATCTTGCATCTTTATATAAGCCCCATATTCTTGAATTTTGTTTTTCATTGTAACATACTCCCTTTTTACATATTTAGGTAAAGAGTCACTACTACCAGGATTACATACTGCTACAGTCATCAATGGCCTACCGAATACCCCAGATAGTAATGGTCCCAAACCTTCCCACACACTCAACTAGGATACTCTTTCCTAAGGACTTGACTAACTGGGTCAACCCAAGAGACCAAGAAAGACCACACATGATTCAAATCCCATAGTTCTTTAATTTTTACCTATTAGTAAAATATCAGTCATATTTTAATTAATACATTTTTACATAGTGAAAACTAGAAAAAAATTATATTTAATGAAAAGGGAATTCATACCGTTAATTCTTTGGCAGGCTCATTAACAGAACTCCCATAATATTTTGTATGAATATTCAACCACAGTTCTGTTCAAGAGAATTAGTTCCCTAAATTTTTTAAATACATTAAACAATGATAAATAAAAATTTTAATATATGAAATAGATAATTTTTTCATATAAATATGTAAACTATGAAAATAATCCCAAAGTTGATCTATTTTTAGAAAAATTCTTTGACCCGGCTATGTGAGGGGTGATTTTTTAGCTCTACTTATGTCATTTTTTATTGAAAAATCCTGAAATAAATAACATATAATTTAATATTAATGTATGTAATGCCATATACTTTTCATATTCATGTATATATGTAAATTGAGATTAATATAATAATATAAATTTCAAAACCACATTCTTCTCATGACGATGGATATCAAAAAAAACTTTAATTGCTCTCAAGGTACCCCTTCAAGTACCTTATCATACAGCTACTGAAGTATATGAATGGGGAACCACTTTCTCATATATTGATGGGAAACTGATGGAGGGTGTTTTAGACATTGATGGAATGGAGGTTGTGAGACAAAATAAAGGGGAGTAGGTTGTAAGAGATGATAGATGGCAGAGGGTGTCTTGGATTCTATAGGTAGGGAGACTAATGGATCCTCATTTATTGGTGTGTTTAAGGGAACACCGAATGAGATTTGATTAGGATAAGTGCAATGCTTCCACCTTGGTATTAATGTCATTTAAACAAATAAAATTAACTTCAGAACAATAAATCACCCAAATGTTGTATTAATTTCATTTATCCTTGGGACATCATGGGGTAATATCCAATTCATAATCTAAACTCATACCAAATTCATCTCTTAATTTCCCACTATGTTACCCAATAATTCAAACTGGAGTTTCTAAAAAAGCTGTAGAAAAAATCAAAAAATCATGATATGGTGTCTATTAAACACACCATGTAAATCACTCATCTCACTTCCATTATCCTATTACAATACATCCCATTTAATTAATGATATTAAATAATAACTAATTTTTATAATATAAAATCAAAAATTAAAAATTAAAAACCAAATGGGAAACCACCTCATTGTTATTGATTTACATGATGAAAATACCATATTTATTTATAAACTGGGATTTTGGATTTATAAAATGAGTTGAATTAATAAAAAATCTATATATGTATAAAATTGTTACATCACTAAAATCCATATTTAAAATAATATAATATCTAATGAACATATCAATGACTCAAAATAATAATCACAATCAAAAAATAGAATATTTATAATGACAACATACACCTATAAAACCCTTATATAAGGAATTAAAATTGATAAATTATAGGAAACTGAACTTCATAAATCATTTTTAGTCAAAAACAATTTGTAAGAGTCATTTATTTTTGATAAAACACTTATATACATTTTCAAAAACATATAGTGTTTGCCAATTTATTTTTGAAGTACAAATGTTATTAAATTATTAAATTTACCTTTATGTAAAAAAGGAAAATCATGGAAAATATTCAATTTCATTGATATAATAATCATAGATACATTATATTACCTTTATTTATCAAATAAACTTATTTTAAATTCGAAGAACATAGGTAAATAGAATGGCGTTGTAAAACCAAGTACACTAACTATTTGTTTTGGAAAATGGGGTGGTAAATTTTCATGTTTGGGTGTATGGATTTGAAATAGTGTACCCTATTTATTTGTGTTATAATGTACCCAAGATAATAAAACCTCCCATAAAGACTAACTGGAAACCTAGTTAAGTGAGGCACCCCAAAAATAATTTGAAAATGTAAATTGAACTTCATAGATATGTACCTTAATTTTCAATAATCCATTTAATATCTACAAGATATCAAATAAATGTTATAAAATTTTCTATACCCCTATATATGGGTAAAACACATATTAGTCATTTTGAAAATATATGAAAACATAATTGAATTTGACTTAATTGATTGCATCTATCCAAATATAAAATTCACAAAAACCCCATTAAGAAAATATTATTCTCATAGAACCAATGAAAACCTAATACAGTTATAACAAATCAAGAAGAATCAAATAAATCAAATTATAACATAATTTGATAGATATAAGATATAATAAAAACAAACAAAAAAACTAAACTACACTACATTGTACTATAAATATCAGAAAAAAAATAAATTTAATTTAATCAAAAAAATTCAACCAATTTTGACAAGACCTAGTACACCACTACTCTGCTTGAATCAATCCAAAAAATATAAATGTTATTTCACCAACAAAAATCAATATAAATCTAATAAAAACAAATTATACAAAAATAAATCAAACTCAATTGAATAAAAATGAAATAAAACCCACCAAACCATACAAAAAAAACTAAATAAAAAAATAAAATTTAACCAACATGAAGAAAACTAAATAGATTTGATAAAAATAAAATAGATCCACAAAAATATTGAACCCTGAAAAATAATATGAAACTAAAAATAACTGAAACAATTTTCTTAAACTAAAAAAACTCTGCAGGGTTTACAACTGGGGGATTCAGGCGAGAAGGGGTGTTGGAGGGGATGGATCATGGGAGAATGATATGGAGACAGATCAGGGGGATCAGGGGTGACCACAAATCTAGTGAGTGAGAGAGATGGCTTAGGGTATGGGAAGGGATATGGATCAGGAAAGGCAGAGGGTGGGAGCAATGTCTCAGGGGGCTCAGCGGTGACTAGAGCGCTGGAGAGGGTTCGGGTGGGGGGTTTTGGATTGGAGGGTTTGGGGGATATCAGAGCACCGAAGAGGGGTAACCACTGTGGGTGAGGGATTTAGATTGAGGGGAGGGTAGGGGGAGGTAATTGATTGGAGAAGGGTGGGGTGGGGTAGAATTGTTTTGTTTTTAATAAAAAGATAATATTCTGCAACAGTTTTTTAAAAAACACCACTAAATAATTTTAATTTTGTATGGGGGTTTAGAAAATTGCAACTCAAAAAGAATTTGGTGTAGTGTAGTAACAAATTTTATAAATTTATTGTTTCAAATAATAAATAGAATTAAAATAATAAAAAATCACTTCCTCATATAACAAAAAATTACACCAAAATTGTTTATAATGATAATTAGGCATAGAAAAGATCTATAGAAATATTCATAAAAGTAAAAGAAGATTTATATAATTTATTGGGATTATAAAAACATTTAAACAATAATATATTAATATAATTACAAAATAAAAGAGAAAATAAAATGGAAATTTTTTTAGAAACTACATTCATTGGGCATTATGCTTTGATTATAATATGAGGTTCATAAAATGTTTAGGTTTCAAAAAAATGCATATATAAAAATTACTTTTGAATAATATAACTTATTTTATACTTAAGTTTTACATAGTTATAATTATAAAAGGATCAATTATAAATCTTATTGGTCCCACGCTTACCTACATGCTAAGGTGATGTGTTTCCAATTGTCTACTATAAATAAATTAATTGTTTAATCTACTGGAAAAAATCATATACTATTTTTTGTTTTTCAATAATCAATTTCATATAATTTTTAGATTTCTAAAATAATTTTTAATTTCTCAGGGAACCTTACTTTAGTAGTTTTAATTCTGATTTAGTTGACTATATAAGAGTTTAAATTGTCCTACTATTCTTATTTAATAAGGAGTGTTTATTTAAATTTTATTTTATAAGTTTTTTTATAAATATACTATAATGGTTTTATTATTTACATTTTAAATGGATATTTCATGTTAATGGGGAGTTATATTTCACGTCTATCATGTTTCCCGTAATAAATGTTTTCCATAACTGATAGTGGGGATGCTATATTTTAAATATATTATCTGTTAAATAATATGCATTCTTTTTTTAAGAACTTTATAGTTTTATCATCTTTGATTAATTACCAAAATTGAAATAAGTGTATTAGATTTTGTTCAATATTATAAAGGGTTATAATGTTGAGTCTCCCTTTGTCCCATTGAATTTATGGTTTTAATAATTATAAAGAAAATTGTATTACTTCTTTATTTAAGAATTGATTCTGAGTTTATTTGCTATATATTGTTATAAATGAATATATCTTTAGTTTTTTTTACCTTGAGAATACTTTTATATATTACTTTTATTATGTTCTAAAAGTATGATGAAGATTTATCATGCTAATTATTCCATTTTGAAACCTAAAACATTATTAATATTGATTTTACAATATTTTTTATGCATTAGAAACCACCCATGACACTTTATTTTGTTTTTAACATGGGGATTGATGTGTCTTCTAATGAGTTATTAGAAACAAATTTATATGGACTTCTTGAGTTCACTTACTTAGGTCATTGTAATTTCATATTATAAAAACTATAGTATTTTTAATATATATTGATTAATATAACTCAAAATTGACGGAAATTTATTTATTTAGAAAAACAATACATGGATATAAATTTTATTGATTTAATAGGAGGGATTATTCAATCATCAGCATGTTAAAAAACACCCTAAAGCCACAACAAGTTTTCAACAACATTTCTACAAATTTCATTATAAGGCCCCAACCTTAAACCTTACTTAATCGTGAGTTATTACAAGATTACACATTGAGGATATTTTCAGGTTTAGAGTTTTAGATAATTAGATAATGAAACTCACATTACATTCCACATTTAAACAAAGTGGTTACATAAAAGACAGTATTCATTCTTCCCATCAATGGAAACATATTGAAAATAAAACAGGGATTCTTTCTTGACACATCCTTGACACTATCATCACATCATGTACCTTTCCCTTGACTTGTGAAAAACATTTCAAAAACTTGGGATGAGCATAAAAAGCTCAGTAAGGGTTATAAAAATATGGAAAGGAAACATGAGTTCATATATACATAAGAATGAAATCATACTTTACCCATAAAACATAGGCACTTTAACATACCTCATCAAACCATGAATAAATCATAGAAAACATAAGACATAAAGGTAACTTGAGGCATTCATAACATTCTTATGTAGGGAGTAACCCTATTGGTTACATTTGGAATACCCATCACAGTATATTCCCTAAGTCTCTTCGGAGAAACCTTTACGTTTCACTCCTTCGCGATACCCAATGCATTGGAGAGCTATATCGGGCTCACTCGCCCTTAGTTTATCACGGAACCACCCATTTTCATAACAATGCCCAAGAACCATAACATAAATGTATCACATAAAACATGCATAAAGGAAATATAACATTTCCACATGTCAATCACAATATAACATTTTAGTATATTGAAATAATGAATCCGTTCAAAAAGAAACCATTTCCAAAACCACTTAAAACATTTAATAAGGAGATTTTTGAATCAAAGTGTCCCATACCACCTTGAATCTTTTAACATTTTAAACCATTAATATCCATATAAATAAATCCTTAAAACCATTTTGAAAACATGGATATTAATAAGAACAAATCATTAAAACATTTAAAGTGATATTTTGGTTAAAGGGTTTTTACCAAAATTAGAGACACTTGAATACAATAATTGAGGAATAACATTTAATCAGAACACTATAATATCATGAGAATAAATGTATTCATGATATAATATTCCAAAGGACATTATATACACCATATAAGAGTGAATTGGTGCATAACAATAATGAAGTCTCAATAGAGATGTAAAATGTGATGAAATCCCTTGTGAAGAAGGTATCCTTAAATTAAGGATAAATCAATCTCAAAATTATGTGTGACAAATATAAATACACCCAATATAATTGGATATTAAATGTAATACAATAATAGGTCATTCACACATATTCAAAGGATGACATATTCAATAACTACATGTTGAACCCAAAGAAATCGAAATTGGGTTAAAACGTTCCCTTGGTAAAATTCGACAGCCTAACGGCGTCACTTCAAAAATTCAGAAAATGAGTTGATGAGAGATAAAAAGGGAATCTCATCACTTGGACATAAAATTTAAATCAATCATGATATAGAAGAACATATCCCAACATAATAGTATGTGAATTAAAAGACATAACAAACGAAGTCTTTTAAAATGAGGAGGGTGAGAGGTTCCCTTACCGACTTGGGTAACTTTCCAAAAGTACACCCCATTGAAGAAGTGTCATACAATGAATATGTAAATACCCATAAATGGAATTATATTAAAAAATGAGTGTAATAATGGACAGTAAATAAACCACTCAAAGGAAATTTTGGCAAATGTAGCATAAATCTCACGGGTATAAAAGTGAGATGAAAAATCCCTTACGAAAACTCGGCAACCTAACGGCGCCACTTAAAACTTCCAAAAATGGATTGATGAGATAAAATAGGGTATCTCATCACATTACAATAAAATGTACAGAAAGAGGAATATAAAATAACATCCCCCATCATAACAAATAGGAGCTTAAAAGAAGTGACATAAAGGAGAGTAGTTAAAAAGAAAGAGAGAGGTTGGATCTCTTACGAAAAATTCGGCAGCCTAACGGTGCCACTCAAAACTTCAAAAAATGGATTGATGAGAGAAAATAGGGTCCCTAATCATATTAACATAATATGTACAGTAGGAGTAATATAAAATAACATCCCAATAATAAGAAAGATGATCTTAAAAGGAATGACATAAAAGAGTGTACTTAAAAAGAAAGAGAGGTGTAGGACCCCTTACCTCGGGTCCGACTTGACTCGATCGTTCTTTAACATCCTGAATAATAAACTTGATTTAGTTTCTACTTGATTAAGAAACTTTTCCAGGTTTATTATTCCTTTTATATAAATTATTGACATGTTATAAACATTATGTAATCATTTAAGTTAATAATGTTTGTTTTGTCGATATTTGGTTCTTAACTCGAAAGTGGACTTCTTACAATTACATGTTATTCGTGTGGTCAAAGGTTCTTTATATCCAGAAGGACATTCCTGATTTTTATATCATATATATCATATATATCTAGAATATACATGTATTTATAATATCACATAATCATTTAGAGGTAAGAAAGGAAATGCACCGTTCATGGAGACGGTAAGCCGTACGTAGGCATGAACGCTACTTTAATTTCTTTGTCATATTAATGGAATTAAAACTAAATGAGAGGTATGTATATTTTAATTCCAGAATTATATTCATCATTTATATGTAACATACATTATATATATCCATTATAAATATGTACTTATAATAGTATATTACATTTGGGGATAAGAAATGAAATGCACCGTTCATGGAGACGGTAAGCCGTACGTACGCATGAACGCTACTTTCATTTCTATCTCATACATTAATGGAAATAAATAATAATGATATAGAGGTATATTATAATTACAGTATAACATCATATATAATAACATTAAATCCATCCTTTATACTTCCCACGTATGGCATTAACGAATCACATCACTTTGAGGGGGCGGTAGTTCGCACTTCCTAAAATGAAGATATCGCTTATACCCATAATGGAAGCCATAAAAGTAAGCCAAAAATGAAAAATACAGAATATTAAGTAAAACATAAACATATTATATATCATATATAAAAATAGTGACATCATAATGTCCACCTTTGAAGGTGTTAAATGAGTATTGAACAATCATCGTTTCGGGAGGCAGAATTTCGCCATCCACGGAAACAGTATGTTCTTTAACCATTTTATATAGTTGTGTGAGAGTTTAGCTCGAATAAATCTTATAAAAACATCCTAGTATATTGAATATACTGGTGTTGTTACAAAAGAAGTAAATAAAAAGAGTTTATGGGGTTTGAGAAGCAAAATAGAACAAATGAACCTGAGAGAATGAATTACCTTTAAAAGTGTAACTCCTTTTGATTTGAGCCTAAAGGCTTCCTTTGAAAGGATTCTGCCCAAAGGGAATCCTATAGGATGAATAAGGAGATGTGGAGAGAGTAAATTGGCAGG
Organism: Viscum album; assembly: GCA_963277665.1. Taxonomy (NCBI): domain Eukaryota; kingdom Viridiplantae; phylum Streptophyta; class Magnoliopsida; order Santalales; family Viscaceae; genus Viscum; species Viscum album. The sequence continues at coordinate 125,780,728 of OY728134.1, read as the reverse complement.
GGATGGCCGATCCAAAGGCTTGAGGAGTGTGTGAAATGAGGTAGAGGTGGGGGCCTTTTATAAGAGGAGATGAGGGGCACTTTTGGAAATCATGGAACTATTATTTTATTTTCAAAAGTGTTTCTAATTTATAAGGTCCCACATTGATATATTTAGAAGATAAGATGATAAGGCTTCTAAATATTCCCATCCAATAGTTTTTGAAAAGGTGTAGGTCTTAGATTTTATATTATTGTTTCATTTTATTTAAACTGTTCATTAATGAGGTCATTGCTGCATCATCATGATGTCATAAATAATTTAATTTATTTAAAGTCTAAAAATTATAAAAAAAATACTATGATTTAGGAAATCGTTTTAGCTTTCCAATGACTATTTATAATCAAAAAAGCTGATCTTTATAACCCCATGTAAAAATTGTTTTTGTAAAATAACTCAAGTTTGTGTCATTTTTACTTTAACATTAAATAAAAAGTTATTTATGTCATTTCCCAACCAAAGTGGATCCATGGGGTCCAAAATTTGACCCATGGCTTATCTCGGTCGGACATGACACAACCAATGAGGATAGGACATGTTTCAAGTTCATTTCATATTATTAAAACATTATTTTTACCTCAAACTACAATAATTACCTCTAATCGTGACTAAAAACATAATAAGTTACTATTCACCAAAAAATTATTTTTATCCCATTGAACCACATTTTACTTCTTAATGACAACCATGTATGTCGGATTTTTGAAATTCAAAACACAAAGATGGATAATTTTCATTTAAACGGAAAAATCAGTTTTTATAAGTACCACTTAGTGGTTTCACTATTCATCAAAAATTGAAGTTTTTCAGAAAAATCCCAAAAATTCACCCTAATCTATATTTGATATTCAAAATTCAAAAATGAAGTCTATTTTACAAAATTCAAAACATATAAGTCACATTAATTAATTTAATAATTAATTCCTGCTGTCAGAGCAAATAGCGTGTTTTTATGAAACAATAAGTATCAAAAGATTGACACTAGTTTAAGTCTGATTTCAAAGTTTTATTAATTCCAACGACCACTATTGGATTTAATGGTAAAAATATATTCTAATTTCATTTTAAAACCAATTAAAAAGATAATCTAATCATATAAATAAATTAGATTAAAAAGAGGTTTTGAACATTTTACACTATTCATTAAAAAATGAACTTTATCAGAAAGATACCAAAAATTTACACAAAGTAAATTTTGATGTCCCAATTCATAAGAAGAGTTTTATTTGGTCCAATAGAATGTATAAGAGTGAACAAAACTATATTTAATGACGGTTCGCCAAGAAAAGGCGATAAGTGAACCTTTAGTGAAAACTAGGGCATATACGCCTAAAATTGAATTCTTTTTGTATTTTAAGCCTTTAACTTTTATTGGATAAATGTAAAAACATTAAAAAACATATATAATCATATTTTAGTTATTTCTATCCATTCATGCCAATACAACGGCTACATGTTAACTACCATTTAAAATAATATTATTTTATTATTAGAGTGCAATGTAAGATTCCCAAGAAACTCGTTGTTGCGTGTTGGGTACTCCATCGAGCATAGAATCCCCTTTAAAGTCATATTAATATTTTATTCATAAAAAAGGATAAATATGAAAATGTCATATTCTTTATTTACCTGGGGTGTTACATCCTTCCCCCCTTTTGGGAATTGCGTCCTCGCAATTTTTTAAAATTGAGCTTGGAAACATCCTTGAAAGTCCCACATCGGAACAAGAGTCGGTAAACCAATCACTTTAAAATAAAGAAAGATAAGTACAGAGGTCACCCGAGTTAAACCATACTAGAACTCCATGTAGGAAAACATGGACATGGAGGAGAAAACATAGGGTCATGTTCTGATGGAGAGTGATAGAAAACATGTTTAGGAGAAAGTTAACAATAAGAAAATCACAAACTTGTGATGGGTTAAACGGTGTTGGGTTCCCCAGTAGGAAAAATTAATAGACAAAATTTTTGTTTTAAGTTACTTTTTATTGAGGAATTTTTTCATAAGGAAACATAATCACTTATCATGTTGACTTTCAACTTTTACTAGATTCCTTAATCAAACTCATATTTTTTCCAAAAGACGAGTATTTAGGGAGACTTGTTCACATTAAGAGTACAATAATCAACTTCTAGAGAATCACCTAATCCAAAAAAGATAACTATATACATCTCATGTCTTTAGGATTTAACCAAAACCAAAACTAGAAAGGTTAGTACAAGGTCAGATAATCCAAAAAAGGATAACCCTTTATAAAAAGAAAATCTATTCTTAATCTCAAAATTTGTCCAAAAAAACCCAAAGTTCAATGAGGACCATCCGATAAACAATTTTTCCATAAAATTCTTCAAAGTAAACCAATATAATATTGAAACCCAAATATTTTAAGGATTTAGTCACATAGTCTTCCAAGTTAAATCGTAACATTTATCTCCAATCAATATCAGTTGCTCCTAAAGTCTCGTATTGAAATGTAATTAACCTAATCACATATCCTCCATGATAGGTTAATCATTTTCATAAATAACCCAAAATCAACTTACTCTTAATTCATAAAATCATCTAACTAAAAATAATTGGTCAAACTAACCAGGGACTTCGCGTAGTCTAGTGGTAGGCGATAAATACCGGTCGCACTTTGGTTGTGGGTTCGATTCCTGCAGCTTTGTCCGACGCGACGGGTTGTCACACGGTCTGCATGTTGTCCTTTTTCTAAAACTATATAATTCTTAAATCATTTCCCAAAAAGAGATAAAATCATCAAAAATGATCATAACATATTTTAACCTCAAGTTTATCTCATGCCTTTCATTTTCTAGCATATCATATAATAACCCATAATTACCTCAAAAGTAAGGATCATATAAACTCTAATGGTTACCTTTATAATTATTACCTGAACTTCCACATGGATTGGTCATCTCGTACATGATGCATTAAATATCATACCAAGGTTCAAGTGGTTGATCATGACTCCTTGATAGTTGGTTTAGAACAACCACAAGTTTCCTCATTGAATCCCCCATTTTATCTAGTATCTTAATCATAGAACCACCACAGTTTCCTTCAAACCTGTTGTCACTTTGGTGCCTGCTATATCCATCCATTTACTAAAACCAAAAAGGTCAGTGTGAGTATATCAACAAAACCATCATGTACTAATGAGGAAGATAAACACTAAGATATACTTACTCATTCACTTTATCTAAAACTAGGACTCTTTCTGAAATCTTAACCATTATGGTAATGTCACTTATGCTTAAAGAATACCCTAACCTCTAAAGTTATCTAAACCGACCTCTGATACCAACTATAAGGCCCCAACCTTAAACCTTACTTAATCTTGAGTTATTACAAGATTACACATTGAGGATATTTTCAGGTTTATAGTTTTAGAGAATTAGATCATGAAACTCGCATTACATTCCACATTTAAACAAAGTGGTTACATAAAATACAGTATTTATTCTTCCCATCAATGGAAACATATTGAAAATAAAACATGGATTCTTTCTTGACACATCCTTGACACTATCATCACATCATGTACCTTTCCCTTGACCTGTGAAAAACAATTCAAAAACTTGGGATGAGCATAAAAAGCTCAGTAAGGGTTATAAAAATATGGAAAGGAAACATGAGTTCATATATATATAATAATGAAATCATACTTTACCCATAAAACATAGGCACATTAACATACCTCATCAAACCATGAATAAATCATAGAAAACATAAGACATAAAGGTAACTTGAGGCATTCATAACATTCTTACGTAGGGAGTAACCCTCTTGGTTACATTTGGAATACCCATCACAGTATATTCCCTAAATCTCTTCAGAAAAACCTTAACGTTTCACTCCTTCGCGTTACCCAATGCATTGGAGAGCTATATCGGGCTCACCCGCCCTTAGTTTATCACGGAACCACCCGTTTTCATAAAAATGCCCAAGAACCATAACATAAACGTATCACATAAAACATGCATAAAGGAAACATAACATTTACACATGTCAATCACAAAATAACATTTTATTATATTTAAATAATGAATCCGTTCAAAAAGAAACCATTTCCAAAACCATTTAAAACATTTAATAAGGAGATTTTTGAATCAAAGTGTCCCATACCACCTTGAAGATTTTAACATTTTAAACCATTAATATCCATATAAATAAATCCTTAAAACCATTTTGAAAACATGGATATTAATAAGAACAAATCATTAAAACATTTAAAGTGATATTTTGGTTAAAGGGTTTTTACCAAAATTAGAGACACTTGAATACAATAATTGAGGAATAACATTTAATCAGAACTTTATAATATCATGAGAATAAATGGATTCATGATATAATATTCCAAAGGACATTATATACACCATATAAGAGTGAATTGGTGCATAACAATAATGAAGTCTCAATAGAGATGTAAAATGTGATGAAATCCCTTATAAAGAAGGTATCCTTAAATTAAGGATAAATCAATCTCAAAATTATGTGTGACAAATATAAATACACCCAATATAATTGGATATTAAGTGTAAAACAATAAAAGGTCATTCACACATATTCAAAGGATGACATATTCAATAACTACATGTTGAACCCAAAGAAATCGAAATTGGGTTAAAAAGTTCCCGTGGTAAAATTCGACAGCCTAACAGCGTCACTTCAAAAATTCAGAAAATGAGTTGATGAGAGATAAAAAGGGAATATCATCACTTGGACATAAAATTTACATCAATCAGGATATATAAGAACATATCCCAACATAATAGTATGTGAATTAAAAGACATAACAAACGAAGTCTTTTAAAATGAGGAGGGTGAAAGGTTCCCTAATCGACTTGGGTAACTTTCCAAAAGTACACCCCATTGAAGAAGTGTCATACAATGAATATGTAAATACCAATAAATGGAATTATATTAAAAAAGGAGTGTAATAATGTGCAGTACATAAACCACTCAAAGGAAATTGTGGCAAATGTAGCATAAATCTCACGGGTATAAAAGTGAGATGAAAAATCCCTTACGAAAACTCGGCAGCCTAATGGCGCCACTTAAAACTTCCAAAAATTGATTGATGAGATCAAATAGGGTATCTCATCACATTACAATAAAATGTAAAGCAAGAGGAATATAAAATAACATCCCCCATCATAACAAAGAGGAGCTTAAAAGAAGTGACATAAAGGAGAGTACTTAAAAAGAAAGAGAGAGGTTGGATCTCTTACAAAAACTTCGGCAGCCTAACGGTGCCACTCAAAACTTCCAAAAATGGATTGATGAGAGGAAATAGGGTCTCTCATCATATTAACATAATAATTACAGTAGGAGTAATATAAAATAACATCCCAATCATAATAAAGATTATCTTAAAAGTAATTACATAAAAGAGTGTACTTAAAAACAAAGAGAGGTTTAGGATCCCTTACCTCGGGTCCGACTAGACTCGATCGTTCTTTAACGTCCTGAATAATAAACTTGAGTTAATTTATACTTGCTTAAGAACCTTTTACAAGTTCATTATTCCTTTTATATCAATTATTAACATATTATAAACATTATGTAATCATTTAAGTTAATAATGTTTGTTTTATCGATATTTGGTTCTTAAGTCGAAAGTGGACTTCTTACAATTACATATTGTTCGTGTGGTCAAAGGTTCTTTATATCCAGAATGACATTCCTGATTTGTATATCATATATATCATATATATCTAGAATATACATGTATTTATAATATCACATAATCATTTAGAGGTGAGAAATGAAATGCACCGTTCATGGAGACGGTAAGCCGTACGTACGCATGAACGCTACTTTCATTTCTTTGTCATATTAATGGAATTAAAACTAAATGAGAGGTATGTATATTTTAATTCCAGAATTATATTCATCATTTATATGTAACATACATTATATATATCCATTATAAATATGTACTTATAATAGTACATTACATTTGGGGATAAGAAATGAAATGCACCGTTCATGGAGACGGTAAGCCGTACGTACGCATGAACGCTACTTTCATTTCTATCTCATACATTAATGGAAAGAAATAATAATGATATAGAGGTATATTATAATTACAGTATAACATAATATATAATAACATTAAATCCATCCTTTATACGTCCCACGTATGGCATTAACGAATCACATCACTTTGAGGAGGCGGTAGTCTGTACTTCCTAAAATGAAGATATCGCTTATACCCATAATGGAAGCCAAAAAAGTAAGCCAAAAAAGAAAAATACAGAAGATTAAGTAAAACATAAACATATTATATATCATATATAAAAATATTGACATCATAATGGCCACCTTTGAAGGTGTTAAATGAGTATTGGACAATCATCGTTTCGGGAGGCAGAATTTCGCCATCCACGGAAACCATATGTTCTTTAACCATTTGATGTAGTTGTGTGAGAGTGTAGCTCGAATAAATCTTATAACAACATCCTAGTATATTGAATATACTGTTGTTGTTACAAAATAAGTAAATAAAAAGTGTTTAGGGGGTTTGAGAAGCAAAATTGAACAAATGAACATGATAGAATGAATTACCTTTAAAAGTGTAACTCCTTTTGATTTGAGCCTAAAGGCTTACTTTGAAAGTATTATGCCCAAAGAGAATCCTATAGGATGAGGAGAGTGATTTTGAGAGAGTAAATTTGCAGGGAATGGCCGAGCCAAAGGCTTGAGGAGTATGTGAAATGAGGTAGAGGTGGGGGCCTTTTATAAGAGGAGAGGAGGGGCAATTTTGGAAATCATGAAACTATTATTTTATTTTCAAGTGTTTCGAATTTCTAAGGTCCCACAATGATATATTTCTAAGATAATATGAGAAGGCTTCTAAATATTCCAATCCAATAGTTTTTTTACAAGTGTAGGTCTTAGATTTTATATTATCGTTTCATTTTATTTAAACTGTTCATTAATGAGGCCATCATTGCATCATCATGATGTCATAAATAATTTAATTTATTTAAAGTCTAAAAATTATCAACAAAACTACTATGATGTAGGAAATAGTTTTATCTTTCCAATGACTATTTATAATCAAAAATCGGATCTTTATAACCCCATGTAAAAAAAATTTCATAAAATAACTCAAGTTTGTGTCATTTTTACTTTAACATTAAATAAAAAGTTATTTATGTCATTTCCCAGCCAAAGTGGATCCATGGGGTCCCTAAGTTGACCCATGGCTTGTCTTGGTCTGCCATGACACAACCAATGAGGGTAGTACATGTGTCAAGTTCATTTCATATTATTAAAACATTATTTTTACCTTAAACTACACTAATTATCTCTAATCGCGATTAAAAACTTAATGAGTTACTATTCACCAAAAAATTATTTTTATCCCATTGAACCACATTTTACTTCTTAATGACAACCATGTATGTCGGATTTTTGAAATTAGTAACACAAAGATGGAAAATTTTCATTTAAACGGAAAAATCTGTTTTTATAAGTACCACTTAGTGGTTTCACTATTCATCAAAAATTGAAGTTTTTCAGAAAACTCCCAAAAATTCACCCTAAGATATATTTGATATTCCGAATTCAAAAATGAAGTCTATTTTAAAAAATTCAAAAAAATATAAGTCACATTAATTAATTTAATAATTAATTCCCACTATCAGAGCAAATAGCGTGTTTTTATGAAACAATAAGTATCAAAAGATTGACACTAGTTTAAGTCTGATTTCAAAGTGAAATTAATTACAACAACCACTATTGGATTTAATGGTAAAAATATATTCTAATTTAATTTTAAAACCAATTCAAAAGATAATCTAATCATATAAATAAATTAGATTAAAAAGAGGTTTTGAACATTTTTTTTATTCATTAAAAAATGAACTTTATCAGAAAGATACCAAAAATTTACACAAAGTAAATTTTGATGTCCCAATTCTTAAGAAGAGTTTTATTTGGTCCAATATAATGTATAAGAGTGAACAAAACTATATTTAATGATGGTTTGCCATCAAAAGGATATAAGTGAACCTTTAGTGAAAACTAGGGCATATACGCCTAAAATTGAATTCTTTTCGTATATTAATCCTTTATCTTTTATTTGATAAATGTAAAAACATTAAAAAACATATATAATCATATTTTAGTTATTTCTATCCATTCTTGCCAATACAACGGCTACATGTTAACTACCATTTAAAATAATATTAATTTATTATTAGAGTGCAACGTAAGATTCCCAAGAAACTCGTTGTTGCGTGTTGGGTACGCCATCGAGCATAGCATCCCCTTTAAAGTCATATTAATATTTTATTCACAAATATGGATAAATATGAAAATGTCATATTCTTTATTTACCTGGGGTGTTACATTCATATTGTGTTTGTTGCTATTTTTTTATGATATATTAGGATGTAGAGATCACATTAGAGAAATTTATAATGAGTAAAATATATTATAAAACTATATAAATATTTTCCAACTATAACAAAAGTTAAATATATTGTTTGTTCATTCAAATGTGGGATCAAATCTATTAACATCTCACACCTAATGAATTTCAAGAAAACAATGAAAATGGAATTAATGATTTAACTACCTAAAATATAGTTAGTTTTTATATTTAATTTACTTTAAACTTCTTATTATGATTTTTTTATTATTATATTATGGTTTATACTTCATTTCATAATAAATATTTAATGTTTAAATAATGTGGTTTTGGTTTTAGTGTCAATTTTTTAAGTTATGGTGAGGTGTGAAAAAAATGATGAATGGGTATCTTTAAGAAGTATTGAGATGTAACACTTTATTTGTGAGAACACAAAATTACATAATAGGGATTTTACTATATGTGTGAATAATATAGAAAATGTTGAGTTGTATTCATTGTTAAAAGTTTTAGGGAATGAAAATATCCAGAACACACCATATTATTGTGAATCAATACATAAATATTTTATAATAACATGATTTGAAAAGTGGATGAAAAAACAATATAATGAGTTCATTTAATGGATAAAGAATACACATGGGGTTATGAGGGTTCACTATAATATATAATATTGATTTTACAGATTATACAAGTTCATTGCACTATTTAAAAGCAAAAACAGTGAGAATAAAAAAATATCATGGATAACGATTGATAACATATGTTTTGCATGTTTGGTTTATTCAGATAATTACTTATATATGTTTCCAAAAGACATAAAAAAAGGAGTGATTTCTTGGAATTTATAGTATAAATGAATAATAAAATAATTTGGTTGTTGGGTTATTACATATGATTGATAGAATGGAGTTCACTATTGTAATATTACTTATTAAAGGATACTAAGGTTGTGCTAGCAGATATATGAGACACTGGTCAAACTATATTATTTTATTTTATTTTATTATTTTAGAAGGAAGGAAACTCTGTTGATAAATAAATCTTAATTTTTTAATTGAACAGTCAATTTCTTAAGGTTTCACGGTTGATATATTGTATCTACTTACTAAGTAAATTTTTATTGTTTTAATCTTTCATTTTACTTTATTATAAATTGTTGTATTTTTTTATAATGTTGTATAACTCAAACCACACATTGGTTGTGAATCCAATCAAAAAGAAATCTTGTTTAAGCATATATAAAAAAATTATGTACATAGGTTTTGTCTCATTGTGATTAAAATGAAGTTTGGGGTTTATCCTTGCCATCTAACAAATCATAGGTATATTTTTTAGGCTTATTAATTATGTATTTGTGGGTTATGCCTCTAACTGTGAAATAATATGTTATTCTAATCGGTTTATCACTCCATTTATAATATATGAATATAGTATGTATATATACTCTCAAAATTGTAAGGGGTCAAGAGTTGATTATTGATTTACCCAAAACTTAATAAATCATTATTATTCTTTTTGTTTCCTTCTAGCAAAAATATTCACCCACAATATTTTGAACTTGTATTATTTAATCTGTTTATCCAATAAATTTTGTATTTATAGCTTTGTAACTTGGATTATTAATATTTATAATTAACCCCCATTTATATTTCATCATCTGTGTAAAACCTAACAATATATTTTATTTAAATATTGGGAATATCAAAGGTGATATAATGAAAAACATATCTCAAAAATTAAATTTACCTATGATATTTAAAATTGTAGTGAAATTGTAATATAGAAAATTAGATCTAGTGATATTAATGAATATTTATTCACAATGTTATTATCAACTATGTCTTTATAGAAACTAATTTATAAAATTATGATTTGAAGTCTATAATTTTTATCATGATTTTATGCCAGAAGTTAATAAATTATTTACACATTTTCACTTCATTGTGTTTTTTATACTGTGTTTTCATAATAATTTTTTTAATGGGAAAAATTAAAATTTTCATGGAATTTAATCATTATAGATCCAAAAAAAATTACCATGGGTTTTTTAATTGAATGATATGTAAGATTCCATAAATTATATGAATTCTAATGGGGGTGTTGAAAATAAATTGTATCATTAATGTAGATGTCATAATTTATCATTGTTATAGATTCTCATGGGAAAAAATATCTAATATATATCTTATGAAAAAATACTATCCAATAATATAATTTATATAATGAAGATTGATATGGGGCTTTTATCTTGAATTTTATCCTGATTATTTGGTAAATATTCTATTTTTTATATAAAAAATTGAATTAAATATGATATATGAAAACTATAGTATATTGGATATAATGAAAAATTCTATAACATACCAAAAATGGTGATTTTGTTTTTAGTGTGAGTATAATGGAAACAAGGTGTGTATTTCACTTTTTAAAATAAAATATATCAAAATTAAATAAAAAATGAAAAAAATAAAAAGAAATTGCATGTAATTGAATAACGACTGATAAAATTGTGATGACATACAACTTAAATTATATAATATTATATGGTTTTAATTGTAATCTATTCTAAAAAATCAAGAGTTCTTTTAATTTCAAACCTTTGATGGAATCAAGGAAACCCTTTCATAAACGTATTTAAACATTTTTTAACGGTTTCAACAAAAAATCTTAGTTGTATAAATTTAGTAGTAGTGACGAACCACTTAGAAAATAAAAAGAATTTTATAAATTAATACAAATATTATTAAGACCCCCTTTAAAACAAGATAATAAATTTAAATTTATTTTATAATAAAGTCTTATAATGTATAAATTAAAAGGTGTAAACACAAAAATAGAGAATGGAACATTTAGAAATATTTTAGATTCATAAAACTATATTGTAAGTCTTACTATAGTGTAATGTATAATTTTATATTTTTCTTTGGAGTTTATATAATAGTACAAGGTATGATATGGTTATATGAGTGAATATATTGTCATTAGAGTTTGTAAACATTCAAAAGTTGACTTTTCGGATGGACAAATGGAAATTATATATGTATCCACTAGGTTCTTTTATTCTTGGACACTGTCCTACAATAAAATTTATAATATTATAATTCATACTTGGTTCTCCATATATTATGTCATCTAGGATTCCACACATTAGTATTTCATTCTTCTTTAATTGTTTTATTTTAATATAAAAACATCAATTAATAAGATCAATACATGTTTATATTTCAAACACAATAAAACCAATCCATAATAAAAACCGTGGTATATAATTATCAAAACATAAGTGGATATGTAAGAGAATAATACTTGGAACTCCCTTTTTATGATCACAAATTCTTATAAATTTTGATAATTCAAAAAAATACTCTCAATTGGATTTATAAAAAATGGATAAGAATAGAATTATATTATAAATTTTATCTTTTAAAAATATATACCTCTTTTTAAAGTGAACTTTAAATGTTGGATTAAAATATTATAAATCTTGTTTTAAAATAACACACAGTTTTTCTTATTTAAAATAAATAAAAACCATAAATTAATTGTTTAATAAATTGAAGAATTAAAGAGACATTGTTTACATATAATCATTATTTTCCATTTTCAATATCAAGAAAGTTTTATAGGAATTTAATAGGGAATAAGAATATAATAAAGTGATAAGATAATATTATTTTTAAATAAAAATATATATATATTACAATAGAAATATCAGAGGTTATCACATTATCTAAAAATAACCGTAAATAAAATATCTAAAACAATGAACAATAATTATTTAAGTAATGACATATAAAGATATAAATTTAGTGAAATTAATCAAAATAGTTATCAAATAGTTTTATATAAATGAAAAAATTTAGTAAATAGGATCAAATTTGTCTAGAGAATGGTAACTACATTCAGATTATGAAAATAATATAGTAATTAATGAATGCTAAATGGTAAGGGGAGAAATAAATATGGATGAAGAAGGGGAGAAATAAAAATGTGTACTTTTAAAAAAATTATATTTAATAAAACTCATATTGTAAATATTAACTAGTGTAATAAATATTAGACTAAAAAAGATTGTCCAACTAGGCAAGACATCAATAAATTGGTTTTTTAGGTCGATCAAAAGGTTCAAAATGTTATAGACTTCGGATTGAATTTTACATCAAGAAACCAAATGTTCTTTATAATCAAATTTTAGTTAAAATTAAATAATACAAGCATGTTTATATTTTTTTGGAAAAATTATAAATATGGATGTATTATAAAGAATGATATCGAATAATTGATTGAAAACACAAATTATTTTAATGTTGAAAACTTATTTTTGGTCAGAGATGAAATGAGATATCAATAAAATGTTAAAAAATTAAAAAATAAAGTAATAAAAGAATAAATTAGAAAATGTAACATAAATAAATATAATAAATATAGAGATTGATAGAGGCCAACCATTTTATCATTCTGTTTTTATGATGATATATATATATATAGGCTACTTGTAAATATTATCAACATTACCTATTGATTTCTATTGTAATAACCCATGTTCGTATATATTGGTATAATTATAGAAAATTTGGATAAAGTGGAATTAGATATGATGATGTTTTAATATTTAAGAAACAGAATTATTTTTTAATGTTATAGGATAAAATTGAGATGGTTTTGTTGGAGATTAAGGGATCCAATATAAACTTGGGGCTCTGTGTGAAGGATAATATAGATAGATGCATGAAGAAAAAAATCATGGGTACTATATTTTATTATGTGGGTGATCACCAAATATTTAGTGAAATTTCAGGGGTTATTAATCCTTAGAGATTTCACTGGAAGCCCAATGGACACCCCTAATGGGCCTAGAGTCCCATTAAATACCTAGTGTGGCTATCGGGCACCGGGTGTCACTCAATATGATTTTTTTAAATGATTATTAAAATGATTATTAAAATGATAATTTTTTTTAATATTAATCACTTATCCACAACCTCCAAATCTGTGTCAACTAAAATCCTAGGGAGCCACCAAAACCTCTTTTTATTCCTCTCTTATTCCAACTCTATTTTTTTCATGTATTACTTAATTGAAAATCCATCTATTTTAATAGACATCTAATGGTTTGGATATCCTTTTATACCCCTTATTTCGCATCTTGCTCCTACCATTAATTACAATTTCACTAGAAATATATAATTTTGAGATATATTTATCTTATTTCGACTGATCAATGACGAATCTACCCATGTTATAAGACATGATTACTTCTGATGATGTAGACTAGATGGCCCCTTGAATTTTAACATAAGGTTTAAAACTTTTCATGGATGATATGATAGAGGGATCAAGTAAGTGGGTACAGATTAGGAATTTTGTTATTTTGTATTATGATATGTTGGGGGTAAATGAGTCATCCATGCACTATTTACATCCAATTCTTAGGTTTAGAACCTAAAATTGTACCACCAAACCTCCTATTATAGGAATTTACCTTCCAAAAAATAAATGTGGAATAAGGACACTAGAAGGTATAAAACTTTATAAAACCCCTATGGACTCAATATTATAAGTGGAGAAGGATTCTCACCCTCTAAATTTTACTAATGTTCTACCCTATAGTTCCAATTCCCTAGAATTACATTAATAATATCTTCTTTCAAATACAAAAAATATAAAGAACAATAACATAATAGAAAAATTTGAACAATGTCAACACTAAATGATAACATAGTTATGAATTAGTCTTACTCTATGGGAAGACACACTAAATCATTTATGAAGGAGAAAGATAACTAAGTTACTATGGAACCAAAGTTTCAGATTCCTATCTAGATCCTCTGGAATAACCCCTTAGTAGTGCCTTCAATAAAATATTTCTTTTCTAAAGGACTATATGCGAAGTTCCCCCATGGGAATAGTTTCCACTCTAATTCTGATCATTGTATTTTATTAATCATTCATACTATATCCTTCTAGCCTTCAATATCAAGCCACCTCCAATTTAGTGTTCTTACACAACATAAATAAAAAGTTTCATCAGTATGTATTTTTAGAGATGATATTCATAGTAGTCGACACATAATCCTGGTTACACCACCTTATAAAATTTATATAAAACCCTTATTTTTTTAAGGAAACTATGTGAGAATCACAACCTAAACTATACCTTTCAGTAAACAGTACAAGTTCCAGATTCTCCTCTACTTTTTTCACACCATTCAAAACATTCCAAAATATCCCATCCATATTTTATATCACCCATACTAGCATCAATATCATTCTATGCTTATAAAACAAATCTTATAAATTCCTTTAGATTAATATCACACAACTTGTTAAATCTTATATATCCTTCATCATAAAAATTATTTTTCTACAAACTCCACCACTCCCTTTAGAACTTTGATGCCACATATCAGACTAACCTGCACTCTATGTTTCTCTTCCACTAGACTATAGTTTTCACCAAGTGAATTCATGTGAAATTTATTCTTTTTGTATTCCCGCACTATTAATTCCACTTTCCTAAATTTTATCAAAATTTGTAAAGGTGAACATGTCTCCATATATTTCTAATGGTTCCCCTTCCAAAAGTCACATTTTGGAAACCAACACTTAACCTAAAAATAGTTATCCAAGAAAAAACTAATAGTCACATCCATAAGAATTATTTTAAAGGGTCAATATTAAAAATATCTTACCCATATAACATTCTCAATAATTTCACTAAATTTAAAAAATATTCAACTTCAAAATGATAACATTTATTATCTCTTTTCTAGTATTTTAATGGTCCAACTCTATACTTCCAATCATCTAGGACCCTCTAAGAAAAATCATTCCCATCATTTTAAAACCATGATCTACCATTAAAATTTTAATAAACTATATAAATGAATCTATAAATTTTAATCCAATGAAATTAATCTCAAGATCCATCTGAATTTTTTGAATTCCCATGAAAAAATTCATATCGTGTATTTTGTAAGTCTCCCCAGTCCTTATTGACCTTGAATTCTTTAAAATCTACAATCAAGCTTCATAAAACTGCTTTATATTCTAGTATAACTAAATCTATAGATATCCCTAAACTCAAATTCCTTATAAAATGAAACTATAAAAAAATATTTTATTATAAAACTAAAGGAACTCCCACTCAAAATCATCCTATAACAAAAGTACATTGTTCAGTTCAACAAAGTAAAGCATGTTCCTTTTCTCCCATTTCATTATTTCCTTGTTCTAAACCATTTTAGGATCATCTATATTACATTGGACATTATAAAAATTTAACAACCTTCTAAAATTTTCTATCCTATATATTTAAAAGACAAGGAATTAACTATAACTCATTTGTAATAAAATAAACCCATGATATGGGGTTGTCTCTCCTACAATATCAATATATTCATAGTAGACTTATAAAAGACTTTAAAGGTGATAGAATAATAAAACTATAACTTTTTAACTTAGAGTGCCTCTAAATAATCCTACAAAAAAATTAACATCATCTTATTTGTGACAACTTTTAATATTCTAGGTTCAGTCATCTCAAATTGTAGGCCTCGCCATCAACGGGCCATCGAAAAGTCACATTGATTCCAAACTCTAATCACACCAGATATTATATTCAATCCCCTATTTTATATTATGTTATTCATAACACATGTTTCATCTAAACGAATTTTCTAAAGCACCATGGAATTTTTATTAATGAAACAATACTCATACATCTATTTTTCATCATCAACTATGGTATAAGGTATAATGGAATTATGAGAATAATATAAACTAACCAAGTTTATAATATGTGATGCCTTATCTTTATTAAATAGGACCACCATATACTACATTAAATAACACACTCCCTATATGTTATGTACTCTCTACATATAAATTCTATTTATCCTTTCATCAACAAGGGTTTTTCACACACTTGTCACATCTTTGTGATTGATACACCCATAGAACAACCTCCATATTATATAATTAGACTCCTCCAATGTGAAATTCATCTTACAAAATCTTAATTAGAAATAAGGATATATATTAAACTCTATTACATTACCATAAATCCCCATTTTTAAACTTATATATATAACTCATGATCTAAATAACCAATGGAATCAACACATTTTGTAAGACTAGGTCCATATCTCACAACATGAATCCATTATAAAATTGGAAAGAACCACCACTTACTCATAATATTGAGTTCTCAAAAACAAAATCTTTAAAAAAACAAACTCATTATCCATTTATTGAACATTAAGTGATGATAACTTGAAATCCAAAAAACCATGACTCAAGAAGACTAGAAAACACTCTACAAAGAATTTCCCCTATCAACTACGGAATTTGTAGAATATCCAAAATTCATCTTTTAAATGAGAATTTTTACCCTCAATAGTCCTATTGAAATATCCATTTTCTCATTAATTATTGATACTCAATCAAGAAACATTTGAATTATATTGATCGTGCCTTTATCTCCTCAAACAAACTACATCGATCTATTTATATCTTCAGGGTCTTGTGCCACCAAACATGTCTACACCTTCTAGAAAAATCATTATGTTTATTCTATTTGGTTTATATTCTAAAAAAACTCACATCCAAATTTTTCAATAAAAGGAACTTTCAAATGATCTATGATTAGAAATATCAGTATCATTTAAAGACCAAATCATTCCACCATTGAATAGAAATATGGACCATAAAAATTTGTAATTCCATCCTATATAAAATAATGACCTCCCAATAAATTGAAAAAACATAAAAGAATAGTAATTTATTCTAAAAATATAGAATAAGGGATATATATATATAATTAATTTCATTAAACTAGGATCTAAACATCAAATCAAGGATTGAATCCATCCAGACACTCACACAAATATTAACAACATTAGAATATTTTTATTCCAAAACTAAGTAAAACTCACAACATGAACCAATGGATTCATCTATTAGCATGGATTTGATATAAAAAATTTAGGATAATGATTTATGAACACACCATCCAAAACCAATCAATGTGTTCTAAGCCTAAGAATCTAAATCACAAAACCCCCATGATTGGATGTTACCATTCAAGTATCAAATTTAGAACAAGTCCACCATAGAGTCAACAATTCCAAGGATCCCCTAAAAATAAATTTCTAAAATTGAGAAGACATTTCACCCTATCCACAGCACTAATCTACCATCCTATAGTTCCAGTTTTGAGTATTTCTTTAGAAAAAATATTCTTCCAAAAAAATAAACATGTATGAAAAAAATATAGGAAAACAAGTAGAATGAGCACAAAACTAACTGATAATGTGGTATAGTCTTAGTCCTACTCCAAAAGAATATATTTCATAAAAGAGATAAATATATAAGTTACATGGAATCTTAACTTACATAACCTTGACCATATATTCTTAAAGAACCCCTCAATAATTCCTCTAGTGAATTGTTTCTATTTACAAGAACTATATGGGGAATTTCCTCCATGGGAATGGATGACGCTCCAATTCTCTTCCTTCCAGTGTACTAAAATTCCAAACTATAACCTTTGGGACCTCTATATAAATCCATTATCCATTTGGTGCTCTATCAAGAAACACAAAATTAGTTTCATCGACACATAATTTCATATATGAGCTCTAAAGAACCTAATAGGTAGTCTCAGTTCCACCACATTAGGAATTTCAGGGATGACACTCTGGTTGTTTAAGAATACTGGGTTAGAAACACTACCTCAATAATCTGTTATAGTGAATAATAAAATATCTGAACTCCACACCACTTTCCCCACATCAAAAAAAAGATTCTAAAATATTTCTCATAGCTTCCACATCCCCCATATTAGGGTTTGGATCATTTCCATTTCCCAAAAAATATTTTTAATCCCTTTAGATTAATCTTACACAAGAATTCTTCAAAATTATATAGACTTTATAACCATAATGAGTTATCTTCCAACTCCACCACTCACTCCAAGACTTCTATGTCATATCCAAAACATATCTCCCTTATATTATATTCATCTTATGGAATTTAGTTTCAAATAAGTGTGGGTATTCATACTTTCATCCATTTTCATGCCCATATTTGGTCACTAATTTTTCACCATTTGTCATCCTAAAATGGGATATCCTTGGTGAAGTAGAGAATGGATCTATATGGTTTTTTTGGTTACATTTATAAAATTATTATTCTTAAAATTGTCACATAACCATAAAATAGTTCTCACATGAAAACCCAACATAATATTCATGTGAGATTAAGTATGGCTCCCTAGATCAATGACAATTATTCCATATATGTTATGTATTAATTTTTGTAGGGTATGTCAATTATGACTTTGAAAGAGAATTGATTGAAATATAAAATATAACCCATAAAGTGTTTATATATTAGTGTTAGTCTTAAAGTGGTAATTTGAGTAACGATGGGTGATTTTTACTTTCAATTGACTGTGGTGAGTCATCCCTAGGTAACAAACATATTTAAGTTGAGTTTTCATGTATAATATAATTCCATTAGAGAGGAAACTCAAATAATTGGGTATTATATAATTGAGAGGTCTAATATGGAATTTCCCTCTAAAGAGTGTGACCTTGAAGTGGTATATTAAAATGATGGGCGATTGGTGGAAATTTTTTAGGGAGTGTGAGAATAAAAGGTATAAAAATCTGTTATAAAGACTTTTTCCCACTTGATAAAGTGTATTATGAGACAATAGTTTTTTATTTTCCTAAAATAACAATAGTCCTTAGTGTGTATGAGATATGAGCCATTGAAAAATGGATTTTTGTTTTTAACATACATGATTAAAACAATTTTATTTTTTGTAATGGATAAAATAAAACTATTTTACCCTTATTTTATTACCTATATTAAGCTAAAATATTATCCTAAAAGTAATTTTTATAGTTTACTTATATTTATTATATATTTATATCATGTCATATGTTATATTTGTTTTATAGAAAATAGGTATTTTTGTATATTTATTATATAATAGCCTTAAGAAATATAGTATAGATTTTATCATAAATAGCATATATAGGTACCTTAGGATATTGACGATGATTATTCTTAGTGTATATAGATGTACCTATACAACACGGTATATTTTCCAATTTGACCAATATATTTTCCCACCATAATAGATGATGTATTCCACTTTCCCCAATATATCTTTCCATATTTAGAGAGGATATAGTGTGTATTTTCATTTTTTCTCTTAGTTTAACAAATGAGGAAGTATATATCTTCCTTGATTTTATGTTATAATCAAATAAAATATTCATGGTTTTGATGGAGTCTTGGTGAGAAAATGGGAAACTAAATTAAAATCTATATGTTTTGTTGATTTTTAGAAATGATGTATAAATAAATAATTATTTTCTCTGATTATGTTTCCATATTTGTTTATTGTATTAAATATAATGCATGCACCTCTATAAAAAATATATCAAGTTAGAGACATATTTGGGGTAACCTATTGATTTACCATACACACAAACACTATAGTGGGTGTTCATATATTACATTTTAACGTGTAGGTTAGGTTTTTTGCCCTAATACAGTTCAGCGAGCTATAGTAGCTAGTTGGGGAAGAGGTGATAGTTCCAAGGTGATTTTGAGGTCATTTATAATAATAGTGTATCCATAATGTTTTATATTTTTATTTACAGCACAAATATGAATATCCCATTGGGAGACCTCTTTTTCTAATGTATGACAGTGTGACATTTTAGGCTCATTACATAATTTCAGAGAGTTTATTTAGGTATCATGATAATATTTGTTCTATAATTACATGTTATAATCTGATCGTGTTGATTGAAATATGATTAAATGTTATTTATATATTATTTTATGCTAATATAAAAAGGATATAATCTCCCCCGCATGATATTATCAGACCCTCACTATTATCCAAATGTATTTGATACATTAGGAGGTTCACCTAAGGTCATGTGACTACCCATCTCAGTTCGTATAGATAGTTCTATGTTAGGGAAATTATATAAGTGGTATTAGAGAATTTTGTATTAGTTTTATTTTTTAAAATTATATAGGAAATGGTTGTACGATATTGGTTGGTTGGAATATGGATTCGGAAATTTCCATCCGCTTAGCTAACAAATATATAGTGAAAAACAAAGTTATCAAGATAAGAGATTCTGATTATTGATTTTTAAGTATTGTGGTTTTCTTATTTAATGAAAAACTATGATGTTTTTTGTTATGGTTTATTGTTTTACACTAGGTGTGGGGTGGAAAGTGGTGTGAGAATACAAATAAAATTTGGAACATATGTTTATATGACATGATCACATGAGTTTACTATTATAAAATAGATTTTTAAATTTTTTTTGATAAACTTTTGTGAAATTAGTGATAAAAATATGGTTTCACTTATTTATTTCATCAAGAATAAATTATTTAATGATTCATTAAATAATTTATTAGTGAGGCCTTACATTCAAAAACATAATTTTATGTAACATTTTTCAGCAATGTTTTGAAAAAAAGAGTTGAAATAAATCTGAATAGCTTTAGTTTATCGGGTGAAAACGATTATTGGTGGGATTAACAACTAAAAGAGTCAGTTTTAATATTTTAGCAGGCTCATCACCCACATAATCCTTGTTCCTTATTCTATTCCTATAAAAATTATTACCATCATCAAAGTCCCAAAATTTATTATCCATCCAATAGAAAAATATTTCAATACTTTTACTTGGGACTCTCATCCAGAATTTCAGTTCCATTTGGAATGTTATAGCCTACTCTCAAAACCCATTAATGAAGGTTGTATGGGTATTAGGAGGCTTGATGATAACATGTAATCCATAATTACTAAACTTTTATGGGAAGTTATTACTAGATATTTCATGGGGACTAGAGTGAGAACAAATATGTATGATATAGAAATTAATGAAGGTCTATATATTTGTCATTCATTTTCTCCATTGTAGAGTATTCTTCAATTTCCAATGGGTTTTCTATTAGAATACTCTCAGTGGGTTATTGGATGAGGTAAGGTATTATTCTAGAAAGTCAAATGAGAAAGTATCCTCTTTGATACTCATTTTTCCCATCTGTAATATGATATTTAAATATGAAAAGGATTTGTAAATATTTTCTAATTGGAATATATGGAAAAACAAAAATACATTGTTTAAAAGTATATCTATAGTGCTTTAAGATAATTGTTTCTTCTTCTCCCATTAATGTTTAAGGGAGTTCATCACTAAATATTTCTTTAATATTCTTCATGTATCTCTTTCAATCAATTATTGGGGTAAGGTGTGTATGGACAAGGATATTTATATGTAGTATTATCTTATTATTTGGAATGTTGGACATAAATAATTATCCAATAATAAGATTTTTCAAAGAGAAGGGTTACACCTAGTGCCTAAGTTCTAATATTATAGGTACTATCCTGTTGAAACAAAGAAACTCCTGTTTTTGGAAGGTATTTGATTGGCTTATATTTAGTTACTACTATGTGAAATAATTGGTATAAATATCTCCATTTTCTATTTTAATGAGTTTTTTAAATCATGGTTTGTTTGTGAAGGATTTATCTAGGACCAAATCATTATCCCCAAAGTCGTTTTTTTATGATTTTTGTGTATTTGGGGATCTATGAAATGTTTTTAGACTTTAAGATAATAATTACAATCCCCACTAATTAAAATATAAAGTGCCATTTCTGATTCATGATTTTGAGACTCTATTCCCTAGTAATTATATATGGAGTATGTATCTTGGAATATATGTTTTCAACCCACTTAACAATGTCAATAATGGAAGTTCATTTCATAGGTCTCCCCTATCTTGGGTCTCAAAATTAATACTGATGATTCTTATATTAATTTAACCATTAGTGGAGGATATTTTTATTATGAAAGAAATATATATGTCATTGTGTTTTAAAGTGCATTATTTAGTGATAGTAGTCCCCAATAAGAATAGGATATAGATTTTTAGAGTGGTCCCTTTATTTATAGAGATGGTAATATTCAGCTCTCAGTAAAAGAGTCTGACATTGTAATGATTTTAAATTAAAATCTTAATTTATATCTGATTAACTAGTATATTAATTATATAATTTGGTAATTCATGAATATTCCATAAAATAATCTCCTTATTTTCCCTTTTTTAGGATCCTTACCTCAGTACTGTAATATTCCAATGGAAAAGGATTCTCTTAATCTCTATTAATTTAGACAGAAAATTCGTTTTCCTATCTTGATCCTATCCTTTTTAATAAAAATTTATATTTCATTTAGTGAGTTAATTAAAACATTAATAACAAACTTAATACTCTTTTCCTAAATAATTTATAAGTGGTTCACTAATAAATTAAACCTGGGAATAATAATTTTTGTGATATTATTACCAAATAGTGGTATTTTTTAGATATGAATATGTGTTATATACCCTAGTATAAAATCAAAATTATTCTTCCTTGATACATTATTTGGGGTGGTATAAGTTTCATGTGATGTATTTATCATAAATAGCTTTCTTGTTCTTATTATGTTATATTTTAAACCTAGATTTTCTAATTTTATGATGTACATGAGTTTGGGATAACCCTAATTGATTTTTTCAAGAATGTGGGTAACTATGAGTATTTATAGACTTAAATAATAAATAGTTTCTAT
Organism: Viscum album; assembly: GCA_963277665.1. Lineage (NCBI taxonomy): Eukaryota > Viridiplantae > Streptophyta > Magnoliopsida > Santalales > Viscaceae > Viscum > Viscum album. Next base: position 125,757,625 of record OY728134.1, on the reverse strand, counting down.
TATATATTCTTAGTGTACGTAAAGTTAGGTGTATAGATTTTATAGCCTATTTGATTAGGTGCGTGATCCAAGAATCAATATACCATGGCTTATAGTCAGCTGAACAGAGTGGGTTACATTTTTCAAACCTCAATAATTAGATGTTGGCATGAGAGGATTATAAATAGATATAGGTACTAATATTTAGTTACAGTTATCTATGAAACATAGAAGAGAGTTAATTAAAATTAATTCATAAAAGGGTATCCTAATAGATTTACCTTTGAAAACAAGAGTTTTTATGGTATTCTGAACCTTTGAAAAATAATTTTGAGGAGTTTTCATTCTTGATTTTTTGGTTCTAGACTAGAATTAAATGACATTGAATAATAGATTGAGAATATAAGATTAACTTTCAAATGTACTCCTAGGTAGTAAAACCTGGTAGTGAAAGTTTCTAAATCGGAATGTGGTACATGTAAATGGAAAATTACCTTGGATCTTGAAAAATGTGGTGGAAGATCATATTGGATTGATTTCCACTCTCTTTTCTATAGAAATTTATTTCCATAGATAGTATACATAGGAACATTTTGAGAGTTCATGGAGCAAAAAAAGTATGGTTAATTATTGGTCTAGTACATTTCTAAATTTGAATGATTATTTCACATCATAAGATCCTTCCGAGGAAACTAATCCCCAAAGTCTTCAATTTTGATAAGGGGCATGTAGATTCATTAAGGGTAAGTATAATTCCATCCTTTCCTTAATACCAACTCTGAGGAAATGAAGAATGTGTTTTATGTAGATCTAGTGGTTACCATACCTCTTGATGAAATGGATATAAATTTGGTGGCTTGGTATAAGTAGAAATAAGATGAAAATATTTAGGATTTTAGAACTTATGTCATTAGATAAGGTCAATATAACCCTATTTGACCTAGTGTGCAACATTATTCAAATTTCATCTTGGGTTAAAGGATGGTACATGTATGATTCATGTATCTTATATAAATAGAGGTTTTTTTGTTTATAAATATTTCTCACTTACTTCAGGTTTTTAAGGAGAGTAAAAAATGGTCTATAGTTTCCTAGGTGTGGATGTAAGTTGTATTCAAATTCTTTTTTAGATCCTGGCATCATGAAGATGAGTTATCTCTATCATAGTAAGTGGTAGTGAGAAACAACATGAAACCATTTTGAAAATTATTAATGCTCATAAATTAGGTTAGTTGGGTTATTATAATGATATCTCATGACCAATGATGTATAAGAAGTGATCAAAACCAACAGCACTATTCCTCGGTGAGGGAGAGAGATATGTACAATCATGTGGTGGAGAGTACACCATTGATTGTTTGAGATCTTGAACCCAACCTTGGTTAGAGCATGTGTAACTTCATAAAGTGAACCCATCACAGCGGTAGTTATGGTTATATATAAATTTCACGATTTAAGTCTGTAACAGAGAAATTATTGAATGTAGAGGTTTATTCGTAGTGTTTAGATGAAATCATATTCGATGGAAATCATTAAGGTATAATTCAATGAATGAAATGATATGATACTATATAATTAGAGAAATTTATATTTCACAAATGATATCGATGTTTTCATATTGATATGAAATTATCAGAAGAAAACAATATTCTTGATGATAGATAAAAGGGTTTTTTTTAAATAGACATAGTGTTTAGATAGGGATGGATAATGACGATGCATGTAGCGAAATTGTGAATGTAAAATCACTAAATTGAGGAAGAATAAAGTGATTCAAAAATCAAGTCATATATTTGGAATTAGATGAAAATGGTCATAATATTCTTAGGTATAGTATGATATAGTTGTGTCCAAAATAATACCAACGATGTCAACCAGTAGGAATATAACATTGGTGATTGAGTGTGTATAATTTTTTTTTAGGTTTAGGTCATCATTTCCACTATATAATTAAATTCATTATTGGATTGGTTCTTAGGACTAAATTAAACTCAATGGAACTATTAGATTTAAGTATCATTTGGATATTTTTTCTTATATGAATGGTGATTTATCTATGAAAGTGGCTTTTAGTAGTAAAGTTTAATTTGAACACCTCTTTTTAACCAATTTTTTATAATATTCAACATGTCTTCACCATAAATTCCTAATTTTGGGGGTTTATAACAATTTTTATAATTCTACATGAACAATCATGAATCAATCAATTTTTAAAGATTTGATTTACCAAAATGATATAGGTTAAGTGGTATCTTATATTATTTATTTATTTGTATAAATTTTATTTGTTGGTATGATGGTGACCTTTGGTAATGTTTTATGTGTGATCGGGAATTTATTTTTTAGGGATTGGAGTGTGCATGTGAGATTAAGTGGGGTTCTTGATATCCATGAAAAAACCATGTATGTTATGTATTTATTTTACCAATTTACATAAATTATGTCTATAAAATGGTGTTTATTGTAAATTAAAGAGGATCCCATAAACGGTCTTTATTTTGGAGTCATGCCCAAGGTGTTCATATGAGGTTTTATAGGTGATGTTTGATATTCCATCAAGATTAGCGAGTCGTCTATGGGTAATTGGTATACATATATTGATATTTATTCTATAAATCAATTACATTGGTGAGGTGAATCACAATCTTGAGTGAGATACATGTGATAAGTATTGTGAATCCTTTTCATCCCTTAAGTATTACCTAATAATGGAATATTAAAAGGGTGTTTGTGTAGTAAAGGAATTTTCCACATAGTGTGAGTATAAAGGGGAAAAGTTTTTTTTATAAAGGGCTTTATACATATAATAAGGATTTTTATGATACAGGATCTTGTTTATGGGATCCTTCCCACTTTTTCACTTTCTTTATATGTCTTTTGAAAATTATAAAATATTTCAAAATATTTTTTTACCCTTACAACATGAGTAAACATACTTTTTTGAATCTTTCACTAGTAATTTTTTAAAATATTATGCTTTAAATTATTCCAAAAAATAACTACTTCAAAATTATTATGACTAAAGGAAATCTTATTAATCTATTTAAAAGTAACATAATTGGTTTTATAAGTATTATATGGAACAAAATACTTATGAATTTTTTATAAAAGTCTTAATAAATGAAAGTATGGTAAATGAAATATTCATATGTGCCTTAAAAGTCATATTTTTTTCAATAAATATATACAAAGTGATTTTAAAGTCTTAAGAGTCTCACTCATATTTTAGGGAAGTTTTATTTTTGGAAAAAGTAAATGTATTCTATTTTCTAGGTACAAATTTATATATTGTATGATTAGTCTAACATGCATAGGAAATTTCTTATAAAAAGATAAAAAATCTAATAAAGGAGTAAATCAATTTATTTTTTAGTTTCTTCTAAGAAATAAAGTTTTAAAAAAAATTAGCCTTTTAATATTTTTATCTTATTAAATTTTTCTCTTATAGATTTCTAAATATTACACCCATCATATGATTTGAAGGTTTATTTTTTTAAAACTAAAATTATGCTTTAATTTCTTTATTATTTCGTATTTCAATTAACTATATTTTAATATTTCTGGTTTTCCTTGACTATTTTTTTACATTTACTTATTAATTATTTCTATACTATATGAAATAGTTAAGATTGTTTTAATGTATAATTAAATTAAAAAAAGAGGCATGAATAAATTTTTTTCATTTACATAAATGTTTTTAGAAAATATTTTAAATTTCAAGTACTATAGAAGGATATTAATATGTAAAAAATATAGGTTATAATTGGTTGATTAATATTGAGAATATTAAAACCCTGTTAAAAATTAATAAATATCATTTTATGTATCAAGAAAATCTAAATTAGATCGTTATTATTCACATGACAATTATGGGGATAACTAATCATTCTCGTGATTGAGGATTTGTGCAGATAATTATAGTATCTTACTTATTAGTTTTGAATTAAACTATCAATTTTAGACTATTTTTTATTGGTTGGAGACTATATTTAGAATGGATATAAATTTATAGGCAAGTAAATTTAACCTGATTGGAATTATATCATTTTAAAAATACTGAAGAACCTATATTCATAAACGTACAACTTTATTAAATTTAAAAGTAATCATGTGAGCAAAATAATCCAAATTACTAATTAAATATCAAGAAATAACTGAAACATTAAAATATTTACTTCCTTAAAGATATGGATGGACCCTTTGTTCATGAAATTATTTGTGTGTTACAACTATTCAACATATTCTTCTATAGATAGGTTTCTTTAATTTTTTTTATTAATTATTTCTAATTTTCCTATGGTTTAAAAGTTTTGGGTATATAAATTTCCCATCTAATGGATTTAACCTTTTGTGTTATGAATGCTTGGTTAAAATGTTCAGTTTGTGTTATACTTACTTTCAAAATAAACTTTTTAATTGTAAATCCAGCTAAAATTTCAATGGTGTGATCAATTTATAACTCCCCTTTAAAATTCAGCGTTCGTATATTAGTTGTGCCTCCACTTAAAAATGTATCTTTTAATCAAGTTGTGAATACCCTTAATAATTAAGGTTCTTATCAAATATCATTTCTCTCTCTGAGTAGGGATTGGAGACAAGTATAAATATAATCACTTTGATCTAAACTACTATAAACTTTTTTTGCACACTCGCTTCAAATCTTCACTACTTATTTTTGTGTGAATATGCATAATTATTTTATATAAATATATTAAATTATTGATGTTTTGTTAACCATTCCCTCACCCCCATACAATTTTCCATATTGGTCGGGTCTTAACATAGCTCATTATTTACCAAAACCAGTGGTGATCCTTAGTGTACATTAGAGATGACCTGTCTTGAGAGGGTAACCCCTTCTCTATTGCATATTTACAAGGGATTATATAGATAAGAACATGAGTTAGTGTGATATATAATTGTAAAATGGAATTATCTATTAAACTTATATGATTAATGTTTCTTTATTTTTTAAATAGATTAAATGGAACCATTTTTAACCCATGTTGTGTATGGTATTCTTGTAAAATTTTATCTGTAGAGTGATATATGAAGTTTGTTTATATTAATTCCATATATATTTATTTATATCACTCCATATGTTATATTTTTTATGTTTGGCATCAAAAATTTTCTGTATTTATTATAAAGGTACCTCAGGAAACATGCCATCGATTTTTTCTTAAATTTATTATATAGGTACCTTAGCCCATTGATGATGGTGATTAGGTATTTATAATAAAGTGATTCCATCTGATGATATGTATAATGGTATTTATTCTATTATAATTCCATATTTTAATTTGATGTTTTCAATAATATTATGGTTTTATATTATTTATCCATTATTTTATATGATGATACAAAGTTTATAGTCTCCCCACATGGTATTATCATATACTTAATGCTATTAGATTACCTCTTGCATATATGGAGGTGCTTCTAAGGTCATCTGATGGCTTGGTTCAATCTATATGAATATTTTTAGGGTATAAACATCACACTTGTTCTCTAAGAAATATCTAATGTTATTGGATTTATGGAATGGGATATTACTTGGGAATTTAATGCTAATGTGAATCTCTACCCATGGTAATAGTACCCTTGGGAATCAACAATCATTGTAATTATAACAATCATTAACAATTATATATTTTACAATAATCCCCCTTATGATTCATAAATGTTATATAAAAGAATTGTAGTATTCCCTACTCCCATTGAATAAATCAATATAGACTTTGTGGTATTTGCATAAAAAAAATTAAATATGCATCTTTAAAGTTATATTCTCATTACGAATTGATCTACAAGATTGTAACTTGATCTAATTTATTGGATATATATCTCACCATACTTTTAAATATGATGGGTAAAACTGGTTTTTTTGTTTGATATTTTCTTTTCACCTTTTTTATATCAAACTTTTAATTATGTTATACACAATGCATTACCTTTATGAAAAGTAGTGTTGATATCATTATTCATAGATAATACATAATCATTTCAGATTAGTTAAATAAGAGATCTCAATCGAACACATTCATGGATCGTTCCATTAATTGTAATCGCATTGGAAAGATTAGAGGAATTGAAGAAAATTGTTTTTTTCCATGATATGGTCAATTTACCATATTTGAATAAATATCTAATTTAAAATCTTACTTTATATGTATCATACAAATTCCAATATTGATATAACCAACAATATTTGGTTTAGAATTTTTAAAATATAATAATCCCTGGTAAATATGTCCTTAAATGAATCATAGTATATGTTTGATACCATTACAATTTATTTAAAGAGGAGAACAATTTTTCATTTCTCAATCAATTTTAATAGAATGATATTCCTATGATTTTATTATTTTTGAGGTTTTATTAGTGATCTTGTAGCGTAGTTATGTTATATTTTTTGACCATGTTGTTCTTTTTTATCCTCTTAGGGTATATGTCACGAACCAGGCCGGGTCATCATCCGACTCGGCGCCCAACCCGGTCCGCGACATGGCCCGAAGGGCGTTCCCGATCCCCACGAGCTGGAAACTAGTGCCGGGCATCAAAACAAACCAGTTGGGAATGGTTTGGCCCATGGCAAAGATAAATAAACATAAACTGAACAAGTAGATAAATAAAGGGAAATAAACTGAACAACGTGGCGGCAGAAAAAGAAATGACCAAAAGAACGTGACATACCTCAGGTGATCCCGTGGATCACCACGGTACGACAACCGCACTCACTCCCAAAATCAATCCAAAACTGAAACCTGCAACTGAAAAATAAAGTAGGCGTGGGCACCGAGATGCTCAGTAGGAAAGACAAAATATAACCACGCCTTATGCCTCCGCCTTTATTAAGAAATCCAACTATGCCAGTTTGAAAATAAGATATAATAAAATAATGTTTTTCCCTTCTTTTCAAATTCAAGTAATGAATTTTAATTTTCAAATAAAGCATGTCACTCTTACTACATTTTCAAAATAGGTTCCAAGTATGCTTTAACATTTCAAAATGAAAAGAAACCAGTTTGGAATAAAATGTGATTTTTACAAACAAGACACCAGGTATGAAACAACTGAAAAGAATGTTACATCACAAGCAGCATGTCATAAATGAGCACTATCGGTAATCCCTATAGGTAGCTAGAACAAGTGGGAACCTAGAGACCTCGTACCTCATTGAAACGTGGCTTAGAAGACCACGACCCTCAGAAAACGTGGCTTAGATGGCCACGACCCTCAGAAAACGTGGATTAGGAGACCACAACCCTCAGAAATTCATATGTTTAGTTAGTTTTGTTGCGTCAATCCTACTAGAAAAACCGGGACGAACCCCTTCCATGTCATCTAGCGTACCAGTCCTGGTCACCCACCTAGATACTCGGGTTTCCCATTGTGCTCTATTTCAAGTGGTGGTGAGTTTTTCTTTGTCATGCAAACATATATGAACATAAAATTTTCTTTATCAAAATCTCATTCAACCTCCCACCATTGTACTTCCTACTTAAGCGCATTCCCCCTCTTTCACGTCACACAAAGAATAAACTTCAATGTTAGGCACATCATAACACTTTCAACATTCAAATCATTTTCTAAAAACAAGGGGGTGTGCCTCAAGAGAGGTTTTTCTTTTCCATAAAACATTCTTAAGGTTCCAAACAGGCTTTATTACATAAAGGGAATAATTTTTACAATTAACTGGCCAAAAGACCAAACACATTTGGAAATACACATTACCAATTCAAAACCACTTTGGGAAATCAATTTTTTTAAGAAAGGGTCACTTAAGGCCGATATCATTAAAAATGAATTTCAGTTTCCAAAGCAAAGGCATAATCATTTCTAGCAACTATAACCTGATTTCACAGCATGTGTATATAGCATAAATGTAAAACATATTTTTAAAACAAGAAAGAAATTATGAATCTCAAATTAAAGGCATCGGCATAGAGGATCTACCTTAAACTTGTCGTTATATGTCGATGGCCACTCGAACAGATACTTGGTGCACACACGCACATGAATTTATACATATATATATATATATACACCCCTAGCTGTATTGCACATATTCCCCGCGCCATGAGGGAATATATACAAAGAGGGCATATATTTGTATACGCCTTACCCTATGCATGTACATGTAGGATTAATCGACACGCGCGGTCCAAAACCAACGAAGCAAAGGCCAAACGCACTACACATATAATTTAATAAAACAACTTAAACACATGACAATCTACAGAACATTTCAAAATAACACATAAGGGTTTGCGCTAACGACACACCCATTTAATATAACACAAGAATTAATCGCATAAACCATAATCGTCATCTGCAACAAGAGAGCTCAACAAGGGATATCAATATCACATCACAACTACTAGCTGGGCCTTCACTCATTTCATAAACATTTGAAAAATACATTTCTAAACAAATCTGAATTTTTATACATAGTTCCGAAGGAAGGCATAAGCATATTCAAGCGTACCAACATAAATCCAAGGAAACCCCATTTCCATTTTATAAAACCAAAAACCCTTTTTAAATTAAATAAACCTATCGAACACAAAGACAACCCATGCTAAAACCCATTTGGCCTAAAGTTCAATCATCAAGTGTATTTCACAAATAAAACTTTTATTGGAATTTTTATCAAACATAAAGAATGGATAAAATCCCATTTCAAAACCAAGTTCTATTTTTCAAGGCAATCCTCCATTTCAATTAAAAGTGAAAACCCCATTTCAAATCATCTGAGGTCGCACCTCCATTCTAAACAAACTTCCCATAAAAATATTTGATAAACCCCATAAAAAAATTTATGAAGTAACTCTATGCAGTATTATCGATAGTTGAACACAAACGCCAAATCAAAACATCCTCTAAGGCCAAACACACACCAATAACACAATGAAAGAGAATTCGTAACCCTTTCTCGACATAATAAACCAACAACAAAGTTTATGAAACACAACGAAAGGCTCAACATGGGTTTTCACAAAATCAAAACATGCTTATCAAATAAACATGCTACTAAACACATTGAAATCATATCAAATCTCAAGTAAAATTATATTCGAACCAAGTAAACAAATAAAAGAGTATGCCAAATTAACTAAACAAGAGAATTAATTCGACAAACAACACTTATACGCGGGAACACTTACCTTCGGTGTCGAAACTTCCGAATTTTGGTGCAAAACTTCAACTACACCATTTTTGCACCAAAAAGAAACAAGGATGAACCCTAAATCATGAAATCGAACAACAACGCCCAAAATTAGAACCCTAATTTACACCCTAAAAACTGGAAAAGAAATCTAAAACCCCAAAATAAAAAAAAACGACAAGACTGAAAACCCTAGCAAGGGGGAAGAAGGGACTACCTGAGGGCCACGCCGGAGGTGAGCAGCGCCGGAAAGGGGGTGCGGCCAAGAGAGGACGGCTAGGAGAGGGAGGTGTGCTGGGTTTGTCTGGTGTGAATAGGTCCGTCGAATGGAGGAGGGTGGGATGAGGCGGTCCGCCAAGAAGAAGAGCAGGGCGGCAGGATGGCTCGCTGGAGGAGCAGCAGGGCGGCGGCAGTGCACGACAAGGTCAGGGGAAGGGGGGAGTTCGCTGCGAATGGGAAGCGCAGAGGGCGGGTGTGCGACGGGGGTAAGGGGAATGGGGGGGGCTCGGGTAGAATAGGTTTTTTCCTTTTTTAAATAATAATAATAATAATAGTAAAAGAGATAAATAAAATAGAAGAAAAGAAAGAAGAATAAAGATGAATGCAAAATAAATAAAAAAATTAACAAGTAATAATGAAAATAATAATAATTTTAACGAACTCTATTATTAATAATATTAATATTATTCAAAACTTAATAATAATTATAATAAACTTGATAATAATAATATTATTAACCATAGTAATAATAACAACAATAACCATTATTATAATTATTAAACTAACTCATTAATACTCACTTTATTTATTTGCCTTGTACATGAGGCAGGCCACACGGTGACCCGAGCAAGGTCGAGTGGCTTTGAACACGCTCTGCCCATGCATCGGATGCCGTCAAGGGCAATGCATCCATTCATCAAAAAAAGTGCAAAAATTTAAAACAGGCTTGGACCGCAACACGATAGAAAGTTTTAAAGTCTGATAAAATAATAAAATAATATTAATTTAAAAGTTCGGGTGTGACAATTCTCCCCACCACAAAAACTTTCTACCCCCAGAAAGTCACCCAGCCAAACGAGGAAACAAACTCGAGTTCAAAACTAAATGAGGCCAACAAATTCACAACTCAGCGTGACTTTTCACTCCATTAGTCACACCCAACCAACTCTGAGGGAATCTGAAAAGAGAAGAACCATTAAAAAACGAGGAGGGTTCTCCCCACCACAAGAACCCGACTAGCACAACCGACATTGAGACACTTAGCATGGGCGAACTCTGGAACTGCTAACTTGATCCAAGAGGGAACCGCCGCACAAACCAAACCTCGAAGAAGGCACGATAAGATTCGTGGTGGGTCTCCCCACCATTTAAGAAATGACCAGCTTAAACCAACCAGTATAGACCGACATGAGAACTTCCAACCCAAAACAGAAACCACTGACACATGAGAAAACCCACATAATAATTCTACCAAATAACAAACTTAATCATCACTCATCATTTTCACAATAGGTGAGCATCTCTAAAATGAGCAAGTACTAAAACAAAAAGGGTCACATTTGAGGAGTCGCAACTACTGGAGTTACCAAAAAGATGAGATCACCACGCCTTCTTACAACCACAATGGGGTGATCAAAGAAAAAATACTACAATGAGGAAAAGAGACCTTTATGCCTCTTACAGCAAAATAGAACCTTCAAAGATGGGAGAGCTGCAACATGGAAATTCAGACCGTCCCCATTTCAGCATTGGAGATAAAAATTAGACAAAACTCCCCAAACCCAACGATCCATGACTGCGTGAAGAGATTCACCCCGAGACCTGTGGATAGAGCTCTGATGTCTTGAAGCATATGCTGCCCCACAGTCAGGAGCTGACATCCTTCGTTCGACACTCCTACTGACAATGCCGCTAGCAGAACCTCTTCAATTGTCCCAAATGGCCACACTAACAGTGAGCCTTCGGAGGATGATAACAAGGCAACTTAAAGTACCCAAACTGAGCACACTAGAAGCCAACAAGGTGGTGGCCCAACTAATATAAGATGGAATTGACAAGAAGACTTGTCTGAGACAAGTTCCTCCGATTCGCTCTCGTCGCCGGATGGGGAACCTTCCTGAACACCAGAAATGAATGGTCCTGTAACCCTGGATGAAGACCCCACACAAGAGAAATGTTAACTGATTCCACGACGCTGCCTCTAGGGAAAATGGAATCAACCCCTTGGCATGTCCCACGTAGGCCTTCACTGCTCGTTGGCCTTAATCGACACCCACAAGTTCTGCCACTTTCCTCGCCTTCACTTCCTTGGGTATAAACCATCTGACGAGAGTCGTCTTTAATACCTTCCAAGACATACCATCATGAAACAACGTTGGGATTATTTACTCCACTTATCCAAAGTTTCACCTTCAAACGAACCCAAACCAACACGGACTCTCATAGTTTTGGGAGTTTCCAATAACCTGGAAACACCAATGATTTCACCAAGCCAGTCTGCTACCTTCGATAGATCACGATCACCATGGTAGCTGGACAACAACCGAAAGGAATTCAATTCCACCACTCCGCTAAGAGTCTAGGTAGAACCAACAACTAGAAGAGGCTCACTAGAAAATTCTGGGACTTTTCTGGGCAGCATACTCAAAAACAAGAGGCACGAATCCGAATCAAAACTCATCATAAATCAAAATTCCACACCTCAATCACAAATGAAAGCTAAAAATCAAATCACTATTCCAACCACAATTCAATATGTCAAAACCAAGAACTCATGAAAAAGAATACCCAACACGAAAAGAGAACGCTAAAATATTTCTCAATCACTTTTCTAAACATTTGAAAAACCCTTTTTGAAAACCATCTTTCATCAAACAAAACAACTTAAAAATCTACCATTGGTATCCCATGAAGTCTCACACATACATATCCATGTGCTAGCTCAAGCACTCATCCACTCACATCACCAATTTCCCCACTTGCCACTGCATGCCTCAATGTATGTGATCACTCATAGGAATACCAAGGGTCAATTCAAGACACTTCTCATTTCCAAAATAGACCATTAAGCACAAAGCACAAATTCCCAACCAATTGAGAAAGTCACTTATCATTAAAGAAACACATTTCAAAATTCCAAAACGTCTTCTATTGCAAAAACAATTTTCCACTCCAACAACCATATTCCCTTTTGAAAACACCTTCACCAAAATCCATTTTCATTTTTGAGATCTACTCACACCAACCAAAATGAAGGTCAAACATAACTCACATCAAAATTTCCAAAAATAAGGGACCAGTGGTTATGCCAACCCGGAAACATGGCTTCGCAGACAATTCTCCAGGCAGGCATCCACCATAAAGAGGATCTTGAACCGTGCACTCGGGCTGTACATGGGTCGCTACTCCATGTAGCCTCATCGCGTAACACCGGATCACTTCCCTTATCATCCCTCATCCACACAGAACAAGCAAAAGAAAAACTCAAATCCCATACTACCCCTGGAAACTCGAGTCTCGGGATAGTCAAGGGTTCATGACATCCTTCCCACACCTACCTCTCGAGTCCCGACATACCCAATCACCATGCTACTTGACACCCCAAATAACAAGGGCCTCCTCTGATACCATTTTGTCATGAACCAGGCCGGGTCATCATCCGACCCGGCGCCCGACCCGGTCCGAGACATGGCCTGAAGGGCGTTCCTGATCCCCACGGGATGGCAACTACTGCCGGGCATCAAAACAAACCATTTGGGAACAGTTTGGACCATGACAAAGATAAATAAACATAAACTGACCAAGCAGATAAATAAAGGGAAATAAACTGAACAATGTGGCAGCGGAAAAAGAAATGACCAAAGGAATGTGACATACCTCAGGTGACCCTGTGGATCACCACGGTACGATAACCACACTCGCTCCCAAAAGCGATCCAAAACGGAAACCTACAACTGAGAAATAAAGTATGTGTGAGAACCGAGATGATCAATAAGAAAGCCAAAATATAACCACATCCTATTCCTCCACCATTATTATGAAATCCAACTATGCAAGTTTGAAAATAATATATAATAAAATAATTTGTTTCCCTTCTTTTGAAATTCAAGTAATGAGTTTGCATTTTCAAATAAAGCATTTCACTCTTACTACATTTTCAAAATAGGTTCCATGCATGCTTTAACATTTCAAAATGAAAAGAAACCAGTTTAGAGTAAAATGTGATTTTTACAAACAAGACACCAGGTATGAAACAACTCAAAACAATGTTACATCACAATCAGCATGTCACAAATGAGCACCATGGGTAATCCCTATAGGTAGCTAGAACAAGTGGGAACCTAGAGACCTCGTACCTCAGTGAAATGTGGCTTAGAAGACCACGGCCCTCAGAAAATGTGGCTTAGAAGGCCACGACCCTCAGAAAACGTGGCTTAGAAGACCATGACCCTCAGAAATTCATATGTTTAGTTAGTGTTGTTGCGTCAATCCTGCTAGACAAACCGGGATGAACCCCTGCCATGTCATCTAGCATACTAGTCCTGGTCACCCACCTAGATACCTGGGTTTCCCATTGTGCTCTATTTTAAGTGGTGGTGAATTTTACTTTATCATGCAAACATATATGAACATAAAATTTTCTTTATCAAAAGCTCATTCAACCTCTCACCACTGTACTTCCTCCTTAAGCGCATTCCCCCTCTTTCACGTCACACAAAGCATAAACATCAACGTTAGGCACATCATAACACTTTCAACATACAAATCATTTTCTAAAACCAAGGGGGTGTGCCTCAAGAGAGGTTTTTCTTTTCCATAAAACATTCTTAATGTTCCAAACGGGCTTTATTACATAAAGGGAATAATTTTTACAATTAACTGGACAAAAGACCAAACACCTTTGGAAATACACATTACCAATTCAAAACCACTTTGGGAAATAAATTTTTTTAAAGAAAGGGTCACTTAAGACTGATATCTTTAAAAATGCATTTTAGTTTCCAAAGAAAAGGCATAATCATTTCTAGAAACCGTAACCTGATTTCACAGCATGTGTATATAGCGTAAATGTAAAACATATTTTTAAAACAAGAAGGCAATTATGAATCTCAAATGAAAGGCATCGGCATAGAGGACCTACCTCAAACTTGTCGTCATATGTCGAAGGCCACTCGAACCGACACTTGGCGCACACACACACATGCATTTATACATATATATATACCCCTAGCTGCATTGCACATAGTCCCTGCGCCATGAGGGAATATGTACAAAGAGGGCATATATATGTATACGCCTTACCCTATGCATGTACATGTAGGATTCATCGACACGCGTGGCCCAAAACCGACGAAGAAAATGCCCAACGCACTACACATATAATTTAATAAAACAACTTAAACACTTGAAAATCTACAGAATGTTTCAAAATAACACATAAGGGATTGCGCTAATGACACACCCATTTAATATAACACAAGAATTAATCGCATAAACCATAATCGCCATCTGCAACAAGAGAGCTCAACAAGGGAAATCAATATCACATCATAACTACCAGCTGGGCCTTCACTCATTTCATAAACATTTGAAAAATCAATTTTTAAACAAATCTGAATTTTTATACATAGTTCTGAAGGAAGGCATAAGCATATTCAAGCATACCAACATAAATCCAAGGAAACCCCATTTCCATTTTATAAAACCAAAAACATTTTTTAAATTAAGGAAACATATCGAACACAAAGACAGCCCATGCTAAAACCCATTTGGCCTAAAGTTCAATCATCAAGTGTATTTCACATATAAAAATTTTATTGGCATTTTTATCAAACATAAAGAATGGATAAAACCCCATTTCAAAACCAAGTTCCATTTTACAAGGCAATCCTCCATTTCAATTAAAATTGAAAACCCCATTTCAAATCATCTGAGTTCACACCTCAATTCTAAACAAACTTCCCATAAAAATATTTGATAAACTCCATAAAAAAAATTATGAAGTAACTCCACGCCGTATTATCGATATTTAAACGCAAACGTCAAATCAATACATCCTCTAAGGCCAAACACATACCAATAACACGGTGAAACAGAATTTGTAACCCTTGCACGACATAATAAACAAACAAAAAAGTTTATGAAACACAATGAAAGGCTCAACATGGGTTTTCACAAAATCAGAACATGCTTATCAAATAAACATGATACTAAACACATTGAAATCATATCAAATCTCAAGTAAAATTATATTTGCACCAAGTAAACAAATAAAAGAGTATACCAAATTAACTAAACAAGATAATTAATTCGTCAAACAACACTTATACGTGGGAACACTTACCTTCGGTGTCGAAACTTCTGAATTTCGGTGTGAAACTTCAATTGCACCATTTTTGCACCAAAAAGAAACAAGTATGAACCCTAAATCATGAATTTGAACAACAACGCCCAAAATTAGAACCCTAATTTACACCCTAAAAACTGGAAAATTAAACTGAAACTCTAAAATAAAAAAAAACACAAGAATGAAAACCCTAGAAAGGGGGAGGAAGGGACTAACCGAGGGCCGTGCCAGAGGTGAGCAGTGCCAGAAAGGGGGTGCGGCCAAGAGAGGACGGCTAGGAGAGGGAGGCGCGCTGGGTTCAGCTGGTGCGAATCGGTCCGTCGAATGAAGCAGGGTGGGATGAGGCGGTCCACCAAGAGGAAGAGCAGGGCGGCGGGATGGCTCGTCGGAGGAGCAGCAAGGCGGCGGCGGTGCGTGACAAGGTCAGGGGAAGGGGGGAGTTCGCTGCGAATGGGAAGCGCAGGGGACGGGTGTGTGACGAGGGTAAGGGGAATGGGGGGGCGGCTCAGGTAGAATAGATTTTTGCATTTTTTTTAAATAATAATAATTATTATAATAATGATAGTAAAAGAGATAAATAAAATAGAAGAAAAGAAAGAAGAAGAAAGATGAATGCAAAATAAATAAAAATATTAACAAGTAATAATGAACATAATAATAATTTTAACAAACTCTAATAATAATAATAATAATATTGCTAATAACTTAATAATAATTATAAAAAACTTGATAATAATAATATTATTAACCATAGTAATAATAACAATAATAACCATTATTATAATTATTAAAGTAACTCATTAAAACTCACTTTATTTATTTGCCTTGTACATGAGGCAGGCCACACGGTGACCCGAGCAAGGTCGCGCGGCATTGGACACACTCTTCCCATGCATCATATGCCATCAAGGGCAAAGCATCCATTCATCAAAAAAGTGCAAAAATTTCAAACAGGCTTGGAATACAACATGATAGAAAGTTTTAAAGTCTAATAAAATAATAAAATAATATTAATTTAAAAGTTCAGGTGTGACAGTATAAATGGATATTTCTAAAGATTGCAGGATTGTACAACCTTGGTTGTACTCAATATATATGATTTATCTATGTAAAACAATTATAGCGCTTTTTTAGTATACATTGATTGATAAATATTATGAGTACTAGTGTAACATTATGAAGTATTTTTTAATTAATATTGGAGTATAGAATTATCTGATGATGAATGGAAATTATAATATTCTTAATAAGGATATTTTTATATTATAAATATATGAGAATCTTGATTTTGAGGCTAACTATTTATTTTAAAATTCTTTTTCCCTAATCGTAAGAAACATTTATAATCAAATATCTAATTTTAAAACTTCTAATAGAATTTGGAAGAATCTATAGGATTCTCATTTTGTAACTTCCAAATTTCTTGAAATAAAGATAGCTCTGTTATGTGAAAATTATCAAGAATTTTATTTTTTTTACTTGAAGAGTCTATTTTTCATATGATTTAGCAATTTATATCTATTATGGATTGTTTTTAATCTCTTAGCATGAAGGATCATTCTTATTATGAGTGAGTAAAAAATGTTAACGATATACTTATGAAGGAGTGGGAGTTTGAACATATAGCTATTAATGATATGAATCACATGAATAATAGAAATCATGTCTATTTAAATGGAAATATTACTCAATATGAGAATATATTAAAAATAAATATTGATAAACTGAAAAAAAAACAATGATTTATATTTTTTATCTACGTATGATAATGTCACTTTGGGAAATATAAATATTATAGGTAATTGTAAGATTAATAAATATAAACATACATCAGATACTATAAATGATGAATCTAATGGGGAAGAACTTGCTCAGTTATTACAAATATTGAATAAGATAGTTTTAAATAGAAACTTTGTGTATTATCAATTGAAGAATTAAAGAGAAAACATAAGATAAAAGAATCAATATGTATTATCCGTTTTGAATATAATAAGTTTGGTCATATAAGAATTTACTTTAACATATTATAGAAGAAAGATAGAAATTTGAGGAAAACATCGAAAGGAAAATGGATGAAAGATCTAAAAGATTATAATAAAAGGAGTGTTGGTGGAGGAGATACAACCCCTCATAGTTCATAAGAACAAAGTAGTAGTGGTGGTAAGAATATTGTGTTCTTTTATATAGATATTCCTAAAGTTGATAATTATCTTATGAGGAAGGTAAAAATTAAATCTCTTACTAATTTAAATTTCAGTTCTAATTTTTCTAATACTTATTACAATGATAGTTAAAATTTATAGTACGATAAAAAGTATGTTCATTGGATGATAAAAAATTAATTCATCATATGATGAGGAATATATTCATGTATATGAATATATTTTTACATATGTAACTCTCATGGATAAATAGAATTAAAAATTGAAGTATAAATATGATTTCACTAAGGCTGATGTGACTACAGTTGATAATATAATTTTAAAATTTACTACTAAAATTTATAGATTTTCATCAAAATTAGAGTCTAAAACTTGTCCAGGTTATACATTAGAAGATCAAAAATTGGTAATTAAAATTAACTATGAGGTTAGTTATTTGAATTAAATTTTGTAAAATTTTACCTCTAGTAAATAAAATTTTAAAAATTTGTTTATGAAATTGAAAAATTATAGAAATTCAAATAGATTTTGTTTTACTTCAAATTAATATCATTTTTTCTCAAATTACTTTGTACCTAAAAGTAAAACCTTAAATAAAAAATTAAATGTGGGAAGTCACTATAGAAAATTTTGTTTTTTAAATCAAGTTAAATCATTTGGTTTTCATTAAACATTTATTATTAAATAAATATCATCAATTCAGCATAAAAAATTAAGATAGATGTGGGTACATAAATTTTTATTTTATAATGTTTTTAGTCTAAAGGAAGTTTGGGTACTAGGAACTTATTCTTAATATTTTTATGACGATATATTGAGTAATAATATTAAATAAAATTGGTTCATATATAGTGGTTGTTCTTGACACATGATAGGTGAAACTTAAAACATTAAAAACATGAAACGGTTAAATAGTGTATGGTTCGCATTTGGAGACAATGCGCAGGATGAAATAATCAGAATCAGTGATGTTACCTTTCTTGGTAAATCTTCAGTTTCAAATGTGTTTTATGTTTAAATACTTAATAAAAACCTTATTATCACGATAAAACTATGTGAAGAGGGTTACTATGTGAACTTTAGGAATGGTAACTATATTGTTCAATGTTTATAAGGTAATTTTTTACAATATCCTGATATCCATTATGATGTTTACACACTCATCTTAGAAGAGAGTATGAATCATGATTTTACTTTTTTGAGTATTTTTTAAGTTTTTTATTTCCATTGGAAAATAATTTTAGGTCATCATAACTTTCATATTTCTTATAAACTCTCTAGAAAATTTACTTTTAGGGATTTTTTGGATCCTAAAATTAAGGGTTACCCATATGGAATGATCAAGTTCTTGATCTGTGTTTTCATTAGAAGTAATGTTATACTTATTATTTTAAATGGTTTTCTTCCTCTCCATTTCTACATGTATCATCTAAATAAAATATGTAATTATTTCATCCTTTAAAATATTTATATCTCATGTAATCCTAATATGTTTGCATGCTACTAACTATTTAGTTTTTAAGTCCCAATTACTTTAACTAAAATAATATATTCCAACCATATTAACATGTAACTCTTTAACCAACTAATAGTTTTTTATATTAACCCAAAATAGTAGATGATTATATCTATACATATCAGAATGTATCACATGAATACAATACATAAAACCTAAACTCCCATTATGGAATAATGAAGTTCTTATTGAATTTTGTATTATTTTATTGAAGTGTGGTTGTAAATTTCATTAGGTTAAAAATATATTTGGTTGATTGATTGAGAATCTACCCATTTCAAGTATATTGAAGGAGGCTCCCATGAAGTATGGGTAACCAAAAAATGTTTCCATCCATTTTATATTCAAATAGAGTTTTATATGATGGAAATATAGTATGAAAGAGTTGTATCCTATGGGTGAAAACCCTAAACATCATATGATGGAATATAATATACATCATGTGAATGACATGAACTAAAGATCTAATTATTATTTAGAAAATTCAGAAAAAGTTTATTTAAATGGATGAATTGAACTTCTATATAGCTTATATAAGATGCATTTAAAAAAGGTGTAATTTGGTTCAATGGTCTGTGTAAGATATCCTAAATTGTATAAAATCCATACAGGGAATATTAAACATTGAGTATATTATTCTCCCCAATGAAAATAACTTAAATGATTATTTATATATACTGAAGTGGAATTTGGAATAATAGTTCATTGAGAATCCTAAAATTATTCTAAATTGAGTATTAATAAGTTTTAAAAGTTCCTAGGAATGGAGATGAAGAGTTTCTAAAGGTTTAAAATATTCATAAATTCTTTTTGAAGAGGTTTTAGATGGATTGAGTTGATCCAATGTGGGAATGAATTTATTTTCTAAAATATGGATTTTAGAAGCATAAAGAAGAAATGGATATGTCTAGATCCATAAGGGTCATTTCCATAAGGATAATCATTTCTCATAAGTATCATTCATCATATTTATGAGAAATCTAGAAGAATGAATTTGTAATAATCAATGATACGTAAGGTTCATTCATCTATATGTGGGAGGATTAATACATAATAAATCTCATCCTCATAAGTAAGGATTGTCCCATAAACCTGAATAATTTATATGGGTACTTTTTGTAATGATTATCTAGCAATAAGAATAAAGGTTCACATAAGAATGATCTAGACATAAGCATGAAGGGTTTTAAGAATCATTTTGAATGTACATATTCATGATTATTTTGAGCCGATAAGAATGATCCTTCAAGGATAATCCATATGGATAAGACCATAAGGATTATTTAATCCTTATGAGAATTCTTAAATATAATAAAAAAGAGGAGTTTTCTAGAATTAATATTTTTAGGAGGAAACTGATTCGTATGATTCTTTGATTATTCTTAATATATATAAATATCACAAACACACAAATGATTGTGTGATTCAAGCTTAAATATCAATATAATTTATCCCTCAAGATTATAAAATGGGAATAAAGGGGAAAAATCTAAAGGAATTTAAATGTTGATGGGTTTGGAAATTCTATAATATGAAGAATATTATAAATATGTTGATTCTTGAGTTATGTTGAAATGTTTTTAATATATCAAAGATACTTCTAATTCAAGATAGAAAATTAGTAAATAAGTTTTTTATAGTTCTTTGATGTTAAATTAGAATATGATGGTTTATATGGAATTTAAGAGACTCTCACATCATAAAAAGATGGGTGGTAATGTATTTTTATGTATATTTATAATAAAAAAAATAAAAAAGTGATTTTTGGGCAATATGATGTATAAGTATTTTGATAAGAGTATAAAGAAGAACATTGGAAAGATGGAACCATTTGGAAGATCATTTTACAGTATAGAGGAATGGAGGAAGAATTTAAAAATAAAGGTAACACCTATAAATTAAAAGGAGATAAGTGATGAAGATTCAAATGAAATAATGAGATCGTGGGAGTCGCTAACATATAAAGAAAGTGATAAAAATAGAAGAGATTATTGGAACTGATTTTGATGGGAGTTTTTCTATATTATAAATATATAGAATATTACTTAACTGGTGGAATATATATATAAAAATAAAAATAAAGGGATATAATATGTATTTGAGAAATAAAACTAATGTTTGAATTCATACTGACCCTATTTTTTCCTTGTAAGACTTTTAAATATATTAAGTAATATTTTCAAAACCATGTGCTAAGATGGTTTAAGATTTTGAGGCACAATGATACCGAAATTGATATTATAAAGATATTAAATATATTAATGTCACATTTTTTTTATAAGGATTAATAGAATATATCTTAAATATAGTATTATATCTAAAATCTAACACCTTTTTTGAGTCCGGAACGTGGTATTTAACCTAGGCGTGACCTAATGTTGGTCAACACCGGACGTCAAGTAGAGGCATTCGTTGGTGGTTCATTTATCTAAAATAAATAATTAAAATTATTTACTTTATTTTAAACACTCATGACATAAAATTCTCTATATATAACTGATTAGAATGTTTCTTTAGGTTTATCCACAAAATCCCCAAGAGAATTGAGAGGATCTATGATATACTTCATTTATGGATCAAGATTGGAGGTTGAAAGATAATTTGATTGAGGTGTATCAGTAGATAGTGAATGTAGCAGGATCCACGCATCTCTAAAGAATGTGTTATTCACCAAAAATCAATCAATTTGTAAGGTAGGTTTCATCAAATTTGTATTTTCACCCTTTTTATTAAACTTTTTTGCAAGTATTATATTTTCTATTATTTGATCAGTGATTTTTTTATCTTCAAATGAGCTAATTCCATAAATTTAAATTTATTAAATCAATTTCTATTTTATATTCCATGTTATCTCCCCTATACATCCCCCTTATGAAATTTTTTACCAAAAACTCTTGTCCAATGAAGGATTACTTCATTCTTGTGTATTTATCCACTTTACTCATTGTGTTCTATGTTGTTGGTCTATGGGGTCATGATTCCTTGGTAGGTTAAAGCACAATGAACCCCTGGATTCATGATGGTTTAGAAAAAAACGACAAGGATGATGATTTATAGGTGGATTGGGATAGGTTGTGATATATGTGTGAGACCTCTACGGATCTAGGATCTTGAGTGGTGATGGAAGGAGACAAGAGATGCAAGTGTGACACTATGACCATTGTGTGGGTGGCTGAATTCCAATTTTTAGACACCAAAGGAAAAATGAAATCAGCGGCCAACATCATTGCCTTAGAATACATAGTATTTTTATTGGTCAATAGTTGAAAATCTTGGAGGAAGTAACAGATCTGGGATCCATGTGAAAAAAACTAAACTTTCTATGAAAAACCAAACTACACAGCATGTACGGGGTTGAACACATACCATGTATCCTCTACTGGTTACAGCACTAGGGTTTTAGAAAATTTTAAATATAAAAATCCATGTAAGTGGGCTTATAAAATGTGTGATAATGTCCAAGTGTCCAAGTCGTGTTCCAGATACACATGCCTAGGGCCATGTGTGGATGGGCACATTGTGTACTAGATTACATGATAATAAGCTGGAATACAAAGGCATGGGTTAAGTTGCATGGCCATAACCATTGGTTTTCACACATGTTTTGTATCATATAGACATTACATGTATAGAGACATGGATTCTATAGCCCTATCCAAGGAGCACACGACAATTCAGTGCAGTGGGGACAAAGTACTGTGAACCCCATACAAGTTGTGTACTCCTAAGTAAATCTTCTACATCTTGTATATCCTTTATTTCGACACAGATTTTGTATTTTTAGTATCCCATAATGAGTTTCTTCATGTATAATGAAATTTTTTACTTCATAGTGGATTTTGAGATACGCTATGAGATGTTCTGAGCATTATTCTTATTCAGTAAATACTTGATGAAGGAAGTGATTAGGCGAGATCATCTGATACATCATGTGGTCAGTACTCCCCTGTTACACCATCTCGTGGGTTCTCCACACTATAAAAAATATTTTGGGGTCATTACTCACCTAATGAATCAAGTAATAGCTTCCCCATGATATCAAAGAATTTTTTGGTTCAATACTCTCATGTCACACTAGGGAACAGGTTCCTCAAGCTACCAAAGAGATATCGATGTTAGTACTCTATCACACTAGGGGTGCAAGTTTACCATTTATTTAAATAGTTTAGTTTATTACTCCCCTTAATATATGGAATGGGTTATATACCTATAAAGTAGTACTCCCTCATCCTTGAGCTATGATGGGGTATAGGTCCTCTATTGTAGATTTATTCTCCCTTATCTATGAAGCATAGTTGTAGGTGCATGCCCCTCTACTCATATTCTGGTGAGATTTCATTAAATGTTCGGAATTGGTTATAGACTTCTGTAGCTTCCGAATTACACATCGACTTCAGTTAGGTAATGAGATAGATATCCCAATTATCTCTCATATCATTTTCTTTATGAGTATATATATATATATATGTATGTATGTATGTATCTATTGGGTTTCATTTCCCTCTTGTTTTGGGTTGACCTGAATATTTTTGTTTCTATCTACCATTGAATTTTGATTTCAAGGCGTCTTACTGGGTATGTACATATTCACCCCTTCATGGGTTTTTCATGTAATTGTTGTGTCTTATGCAGATAATGGATAGATCTACATTAATTATAATGGATTATAGTGATACCTAGGTGCATTGACCCCCTATGGAAGTGAGGCCTATATATCATAAGCCAAGCTCTCTCAAAATACTTTATTCCAATTTTTTTGGTTGGGAGATTTTTTTTCTTTGGTCGTGTATTTTTAACCTTTACATTATGGATTACATTATCATAATATTTTTTATTCCATTTAGATTATTGCATGCATGGTTTTTAGCTCAAGATGATGTTTCCTTTTATTATTATTCCAATGTACTTCTGCATAGAGATGTTTGGGTGCATGTGTATAGATGAATTAGGAAAATTCTTCCCATTTTATTTATTCCTTCTTGGAACTTATCACTAACCTATAGCTTATAGAGGTGGGATTGGGGTTGTGGCAACTCAACCTTCCACCTGCCAGGTGGGCCTTGAGGGTTTGGGCTCTCACAGAGTGGTATCAGAGGTGGTTTGACCTTTAAGATAGTTTTTGGAGTGTTTTTACCCTTATGAGGTTTGGTAATGATCTTAAGGGAAAACAATTGATTGTATCGAGTATGGATTTCACGCTAGGGAACCCAAGGTTGGTGTGGTGTCAGACGTATCAAAACACCCAGATTATGACTACCTACTTTTAGACACATTATACTTAAACCTCGGTTTTCAGGAACATTAGTACATGAATATTATAGGATATAGTCTTTTGACTATCCTTATTGATTTATATTCCCATATATATGATCATATGGCCATGGTATGTCTAGATTTTATTTAGGATGCCTCCATAAAGATAGTCAACCAGGTTACTGGTTCCGGATCGTGACAATGATTTGACGAGTGACAAGGAATCATTTTAAGGTTCACTCTATGATGTGATTACTCCATGTTGGTAGGTAGTAGCACCCACTAGTTTCAATTATCATTTAGTATCAAAAGTTCTGGAAAATTATGCACACAATATTATTTCACTTCTTGAGTTCCTTCATTAGAGACCATTGAGGTTCTACAGTGAGGCAGATCCCCAGGAAGTATATGATTATCTTGAGTTGGTGGTACGAGTATTAAGATTGGTTTATACCCCAATAGGCCATATGGTTGTGTTGGAATCCCATATTTTCCATGGAGCAATTGGGTACTGGTGAAGTTTTATTATATAGACCCATGATGAGATGATGCTCTCATTTCTGACATCAATGAGTTTTTTCATGTGAAGTATGACCAAACATTCTTGTTAACAATTAATATTCAAGATAATATTCAAATATTTAAGGGTATCATAATAATATATAAGTATTTTTTGAGGTCTGTTTACCATATGTGGTACTCCCTTGATATGGTGTGAGATGGATTATTCTGGGTGATGAAGCTTGAGTCGGGTCTCCGCAAATACATTCAAGACAAAGTGGTCTCCTTATGCCTACCCACTTTTGCAAGATTGTTAGAGTGGGATCTGGTGACTGAAATCTTTCAACAAAAGTGAAATTGTGTGGTTTGATCTGGTGATGGTTAGCATGTGGTCGATTCATCTTTAGAAGGTAGTTGGTTTCAAACATCAAAATTTTATTAGAGGAGAAATTATTAGACTCAAACACACTGTTATATGGCTCAGAGATTGTGCAGAGGATTTAGTCATCCCAGAGAGTGGTTAAGTTATACTTTCGAGGGGTGTGGTCATATGGCCAATGATTTCTAAACCTTTTCACTTATCAAGGTCGAAAGAGAGTGGATAGACCTCCATGGTTGAGGTAGTTCCATTATCAAGGATCTCCCATATATGGTTTGGGTGACCCTCGGGGAGGTAGTTCTGGAAGGGGAGTAGGAGAAGCTCTAGAGGGAGGAATAACTAGGGGTGGATGATGTTTTGAACTCATATCATCACCACCACCCGGTTTCCCACACCATGATTCGAGAGATGGTTATCAGAGCTGTGGGAATTTGCATGCCATAGATGGACACTACTAAGATGCACATGAGATGATAAGTGGTATGATCTATGTTTATTCTAATATTTACTCAATAAAAGTAGACACAAGTGTGAGTAATTCCTTCATATCCTTATTCCTAGTGTGATATTTTTAGCCTTCAGTTGAGAACTTAGACCTGTAGTTATGGCTAGAGGTTCTTATATAAATTGATTATTCAATATAACTTATCTTTTGGAAATGTGATTTATTTCTTTGTAGAGAGTGTTTCATGTGGGATATTTGGGTTTCCAAAATGAAACCTTATGAAATCATATTGGGTATGGATTAGTTGTCCACAGTTCAAGAATAGACTGATTATCTTAACATATGGTCTAAATGCCTTTGGAAATATGGGAAGAGGTTATCCATTGTTAGTGGGAGAGATATCATGGAAAAATGAGTGGTACTTACATGCATAAGATTTCAACCCATCCCTCATCATTTGGAATGTTTAGTCCTTGTCACAATTAAATCTTAAGGAGTATGGATTCCTTTAGTAGTAGTGGACTTCATCGATGTATTCATCGAAGATGTTCTAATACTACCTCTCAGTTGGGAGATAGACTTCTATATTGACATTCACTCTAGGACCATAACTACATCCTCTACATCATATCAGATGTCCCCTACCGAGTTTCAAGTTCTAAGGGTGAAGTTGGAGGAACATTGAGAGAAGGGTTTTATTAGAATTGGTGCGTCTCTCTAGAAATATATAGTTTTGTTTGTGAAAAAGTAGAATGGTAGCTGGCATATTTTTGTTGATTATCATCACCTAAACTAGGAAATTATGAAGAATGATTACCCATTTATAAGGATTTATGAACACTGTGATCAGTCGTGAGGTGTAAGTTGGTTCTTGAAAATCGATCTTAGGTTTAACTACCACTAGTTGAGGGTTCACAAGACTGATATTATAAAGCTGGAATTACAATGTCACTATGGACACTATGAGTTCTTGGTGATTCCTTTAAGTATGATGAGTTTTCACATAGTGTTTGTGGATTTGATGAACTATATCATCCAACCATAGTTAGATTGATTTGTGGTTTTCTTCATTAATGACATACTCATCTACTATGCATCAAAAAAGGAGAATGCAGAGCACTTATGGGCGGTACTAGAATTTCTTCGAGAGAACCAAATTTCTGGAAAGATCTAGAATTTTTATTTCAAGATCTGGGAATTTAACTTTGTAGGTAATTTCATTTATGAGTATTGATTAGTTGTAGACAAGATGAATATTGATGCAGTACTTTCTTGGGATCCACCCAAGAGTGTGTTAGATGTGTGGAGTTTTATTTTCTTTACAAGGTTCTATAAGAGGATCATGGAATAACTCTCTAGTATTTTAGCCCCATTGATTGCTCTGATGTATAAATGGAATCCATTTACCGAGAATGAGCAGTTCCAAAGATCCTATGAGGAGTTGAGGTTGAGGCTCAATAGTGCACCTGTTTTTAGATTATTGGAGGTGGGTGTGGATTACGTAATGTATTTCAATGCCTATGGAACTAGGATGAGTTATGTTCTGAGGTAGAAGTCGTTAGTGATGAAATATCGATCAAGAAATTTGATACCCCATGAGCAGAACTACATGACTCGGTACCTAGAGTAATCAGGGGTAATCTTTGCACTGAATATGTGGAGGCACAATCTTCAGGGAGATCGCTTTGTTTTTTCTGAGACAATCAAAGTCTTGGGTATATATTCACATAGAGATATTTAAACCTCAAAAAATTTTATTGGTTAAATCTCTTATAAGACTATGACTTTTTGATATTCTATACTACTGGAAAGGGAAATGTGGTTGATAATTTCCTAAGTAGGAAGCCTCATTTTTGTTTGGTGGAGGAGGCATATGATGAGTTGGATTCTTTACAGCAGGACCTGTAAGAGGAGAGGGGTAAATCTCATCTTCCATCGATGGAGTTGACTCCTTTTCTTTTCCAGCAAGTGAGGGAGGATCAGTTGGCAGACATCAGATGTGAGGTTCTCTATGACCAGATATCTTCGGGAGATTCACTAGATCATTTTTCTGAATGAGGGGAACATTTCATCATTTTTTAGGGATAAACGGTGGTAATATTATAATTTTAAAGTGCTTTAATACTTTATCATTATTACTAGTTTTGATAAATTACTATACATCAACATTTTATTTAATTCTCAAGTTCATTAAATTTTCATATGTTTTAATTAATTAATACTTTTTAATAACATGTTTTAAAATATTTATTTGTTATTCTTATTATTTTAATGATTCTTAAATGTTTTCATATCTTTATTTACATAAGTTTAATTTTTTGTAAGAAAAAAGTTGGTCCATCCTTAGTGAGTCACCCTGGCTAGCCCCCAACCACTTAGGGGACCCATTGGGTCAATCCCTTATAAAGGCCCTCAAGAGGCACCCTACAAGCAAGCTAGAATTTGGTATGAATATTGCACACCAAAGGCATGAAATCCTATATATAAGACCCAAAAACAGTACCCATCGGCATATATGTGGGCTTGGTTAGCCACAGGTCCTATAGTCTCATGTGTGTGCAGTGTAAAATAGTACAAATCCCTAGCAGCCAACTCAAACTAAAGATTAGCACTATTTTTTTATAATATCATTCGCTTGCCACTTCTTCATTTTTATATGGGATTTTGTTCTTTTATTACTATTCATCTCATTTGAAATATCAAATATAATCCAGACTTTTAGATTTTTTTTATCTCATCCATCTGGTATTTATTTTCTTTCATATGTTATTTTTAAACTCCTAAACATTTTATCTTCTTCATTTGTTCTTCTTCTTCCTCATCCATCCTACATTCTCCAGTTCACTAGAAATATTCATAGTTTCTTTGATGAAATTAACTAATTTCCTTCAATATTTCATTTTTATCTCTTCTTCTTTGGTGTCGGCTTCCCTTTTTTCATATTATATTTTTTTCAATAATAAGATTCTCTTTTTATTATTCATTGAGGGTTTCCATCATCTCTATATTCTCTGGTTCATAGTCATTATTATTTTTTATGGTTTCTCAATGGTGATTCATGAGTCATCGTTATACATCAATGGTGAATAAAAAACCACAATTGGATACCAATGATGAGACAACTCACAGTCAGACATTAACTATAATTTGATTCACCATTGGATACCAACGGTGAGTCACAATTCACTGTTGGATACCAAAGGTGAGTCATGAGTCACTATTGGATACTAACAGTTAGTCAATTCACCATTGGACATCAATGGTGGGTCCTTTATATCTACGGTTGTTTATCCTTCAGTTGTATGAGAACTAAGTAGAAAGATATTTTCTCCCCAATAGGAGACCTTTTTCTTCTTCAATCATGTGTTGTAGTTTTCTGTCTATTCTGTTTCGTTTTTTTACTTTTTATCCGAATAATATTTTATATTTTAATTTATTTTTTTGGATGTTTTTTTCTCTATACTAATGATTCATGGTAGTATGTTCTTTAATATCTAATAGTATCTCCTCTTTATTTGATCATATGGAGTATTATTATATGTTTTTCTTATATTCTCATTATTTTTCCTTATGTACGAAATTTATTTCTTATTTAATATTAAATAGTTTTTATTTTAACTATTATCATCTTCTGCTTATTTCTATTGGTTGGAAATGTTTTCAGTAAGACACTATTGGACACTTCCAATAGTCAGTCATGATTCTCCATTGGACATCTCTAAGGGTATAAAAAATTATTGCTTATCCTAAATCATATGTTTTTACACTAGAATGGAATAAAATTCATTTTGGTTGGTTGTTTTGATATTTTCTTGAAATTAAAATGGTATCTTCTCTTTCTTATTTTTGGTAGGTCAAGATCCATCACTCTCTATTTTTAGTGGTGATTCTTCAGTCACTGATCTCTATTTCAGTGGTGGTTTATGATTCACTACTAATAAAAAGAATCCACCTATAGTTAAAAAATTTCTTTCTAAAATTTTCATTTCTTATTTCAATTGAAGTTATTAAAACAAATTATTTCGTTAAAATTTTTATTATTTTATGTTGAAATAGAATTTCAGAGTTTGTTAAATAATTATAAAATTATTTTAAAAACATTTTTATGCATATTGAAGTTCATGTTATGCTATATTTTACTACTTTTTTGTTGTGTCTATAATCTACAAGATTATATTTGTTTTTCAATTATTTTATAATTTTGAATTGTTTATAAATTTTTTACTTAACATATTCATTTTTTATATTAATATTTCATGAATAAACATAAATCCAAATTGTATTCTCTATTATTCATCAAGGATTTAATAGAAAAAGGTAATAGTCACATCATTTAACTGTTATACATTAACAAGTTATGAGTAGATATTAGACATGAATATGCTCTGAGATGATATTTGTTCTATTGATCTAGGATATTTATTCAAGGAATAAAAACACATAATTGTGATGATTATTTTGAATTAAAATGTGTGATACATCTTAGAAATTTTTCTAATCTCAAAATTGCTCATGAACTTTTATGACTTCTGTGCTCTAGATGTGATCACCAAATGAAATCAACTTCCAAATTTGTTTCTCCCAAGTGATCAAATATCATCAATATTCCAAAACTTTGGCATTTATAACCATCTATTAATTTTAAAATATTTATTTATTCATATAATATATTTTTTTATGTTTTTAATTTATTCATGTATAGTTTATGATTTTCCCATAAAATTAAAGTCTTTAGTTTATGTGGTTATTCCACCTTCTAATAGGAAGCCTAGGTTGTGAATCTCAATAAAAAGTCAGACAAGAAGATAAGTTTGTTCTCCAGTATCAAGACTAGGTTATGCCTCCGGGTTATTTAAAAGGTAGTGTCTATAAAAAAGGTTCTCACACCATTAAAAGTGATGTTCTTAGTGTTATCAATCACCTCAAGGAGTGTAACACCCAGATCTTTTTATGAAAAAATTTCATTAAATAAATTTTATTCTTATGAAGCATGTGTTTCATACAATCGTGTGTTTAAACGAACTGCAAGATGCCCTGGGTATAAAATTATAGTTATATCCTAGTCTTTAGGTTAGCAGGAATAATTATAACTATTTTATGAGAATGCATTGTGAATTCATTGGTTATCAATTATTTATGAAAAATATAAATTAGATATTTGTATTTTTGAGTGAATTACAATTGGTAATGAAATTAATGATATATATATTATATAATTAATAAAATATTTTTGTTATTAATCCAATGGATATTTATATCAAAGAGTAGGAATAAACCATATTTTTTGTATAAAAACCAATATTTTTTTAAAAGGGTAATCTTATGCGTTTTAGTGGAAAACCACTTTTAAATTAAGATTTTGAAACATTAATAATTTCTATATGAAAACATAGACATGTTATTCTAAATCAAGATATAAAAATTTACTTTGGATGAATTTTTTATATTGCTTAATAACAATCAAGTGTTGATGAATAGTAAAAATACACAAAATTTTAAGTGAAACAACTTTTTTTCATCGAGATAATTTATATAGTTAAATTATAATATTAAATGATTTTAAAGTATAAATTGAATATATTTTAATCATTTAATATATTTTATGTCATTATCATTAATTTTACATTGATTTCATACGTAAAAACATTTCAATCTTTTGTAATCTTTTAACTTTTAAAAAACATGTTCTCTCATTCTGATAACGGGATTGATTTTAAATTAATTACTGCAACGTATGTGTACTAAATTTTAAAAAATTGACTCTATATTTTTAATCTGTAGGTCCAAATTATGTTAATAGGCTACTTTTATTTTAGGTCATTATGAATAGTAACTTTGGTAATTATTTTTATTACTATTGTTGAAGGTAAATCTGGTAATTAAAGGTAATACTAATATTATAAAATTACCTTAACACCTATAAAAATTTTATTGGATGAATAAATTCAACCCTTATCATCTATTGTCTGAAATTTAATCACTTAATGTCCACTTTCCTATGAATATGACATGAATATAATAAAAACTAATGAATGTGACAAAATGTCACAATCTCATTTTATATAAGTATATTAATTTTAATATATTGATAATCAAAACATAATAT
This sequence comes from Viscum album, assembly GCA_963277665.1. NCBI lineage: Eukaryota > Viridiplantae > Streptophyta > Magnoliopsida > Santalales > Viscaceae > Viscum > Viscum album. The sequence goes on along the minus strand of OY728134.1, from coordinate 125,725,763 downwards.
CGACTATATATAGTATTTTGAATAATAAAATAATTTAATATATCATATAAATTTATCTATTATTTCTATAAACTAAATAATTACCATTAAGGATGACACAATAGTGTGCATAAATTATTTTATTAACATAAATATCAAATAAATGATTTTAAAAAAATTAAAAGAAATATAATTTGAATTAATTAAGTTTCTTAATGAATTTTATTGGTGATTTTGACATGTTTGGGGTATATTAAATGTTTTGTTTTGAAGCTTTATTCTGTGTGGATTTTATTTAAAATCAAAAAAAATGAATAGTGTCAAAATTGACACTATTGATATTTTATAAAAATAACATTTTATTGAATTATTTAAAAAAATTGAAAATTATAAAGTGATAATTATAAGGTATAAAATTTCATAAAATATCCATTTACATTCAATTACCACTACCAAAGTAAATATTTATAGCAATTAAATATTTAGAATGTTATTACCACAATTAAAATTAAATAGATTAATTAAAGATAAATCAAAATGATCAGGTTTAAAATACAATAAAAATATGTATAAATTTTATTGGTGTGAGGATATTGACCCAACCTCATCTTACCATATAAAAAATCATATTTGGAGGCATTTTATTTTAAAAATTAATTTATATTAATTTAATAGTTTTGTCATTTCCCAAAGTGCCCTCCCTTCTCTAATAAAAGTGCAACCCTCATTCTCTTTTAATCACTCCTATAAATCCATTTTTCTCAGCCAAACCCTCCCATTTCTTCTCTTAAATTCTCTCGCTTCATCTTAGATTCCAGACTTTGGGTAGAAAGCTATCCTAGAAGGCCTTTTTTCAAATCAAAATGATGTACTCAAAAAAGTGGTAATTGTGTTATCATCTCATTAAAAATTATTTTCTACTTCTAATTCCTCTTATAATGTTATTTACATACTAAAGTAATAAATACAGTGTCTTATAAATGTTGATATGTTATTAAAATTATGGTACAACATTATACCACCTTTTATTTATCCTATGAATAACAATATCACAATGCATGTGTGTGTACGACTTTAGATCTCCACACCGTGGTATAATTTGTTATTCAATAAATAATTTATTTGGATGGGTATAATTATGAGTATAATGGATTTAAATAATTAATATAACATGATAATTATTCTTTATAATTAATATACCATCCAATTCCATATTATTTAACCATTAAGTGAATGATATCGTTGCTCGTGCGTACGTACAGCCTACCATATCCACATTGCAATGTGATTCATTCTACATGATATTAATTAAAACACGATTATATACATGAATTTAATGAATAAATATGATATATAGTATTTTAATATAATTTTATAAATAATATCACAATTACCTAAGAAGCGGAACATGAACTTATCTGACAAAATTTGCATAAGAACATAAAGCAGTTTATATCTGAAAAATGAGTGACAATGAAACGTTACTAACAAACGGATGATTATATAATCATATGTGATACCATAAAAATGATTATGATTATATAATAATTCAATGATATTATTTAAATTATTAAACTGGAGGTCTGAATACATAAGAAAGATATCAGACCTAATGTAAGGGATAATTTTTCAAACTCATTATTATCTCATATTGTTTATTCGTAAGTATTTATTTGGGTATATTTATAATCCATGTCTATGTTTCCTAAATAGAAAATATTGTTTCTATTATTCTACTATTTTTTAAAATCAATTTTACCCATTGGTGACTTTTTATTAAATAGTATGGAAGGAATCTTTCTTTTGTTTTCTATATGAGGTACTTTTTTACTTTCCTGGAAAGAGTATGAGAAGAATTATTTTTAATTTATATGACATGAATGGATTTTTAAGCTTTCATAATTCTTTATTTCTATGTAGTTTACTTTACAATATTTTAGGTTTAGTTTCAATTAAATTCTTTTATTTTAAAATTTCAGGGCATTTTGAAAAAAATAAAACGTTTTTGAAGAAAAAAGGATATTTTTCGCAAAAATTAATTTCAAGGGTTTTATCAAAATTATTTTCCATCTAAGATGAAATTCTTTAAATAGGGTTTTATTTTTTATCCCTATTATCACTATTATTTTAGTTGTGTTTATTATGTAATAATATTTATGAACCCCACTGTTTTTATATAGATTATGATGGAATGATGTTTAAGAAACCCATTTTATTCTGTGAGATTTCTATGAATTATATTTTTGTGGAACACATAAGAATGATTTAATTATGAGATGGGTGGGACTTATATCTCCTTTCAATGCATCTAGTAAAGATTTATTTCTCATGAAATTAATATAACTATAATGGTAAGTAAATCTAGTTTAGTAATATAGGGTTGGAATGGCAAGTAAACCCGGATCTGAAATGGACTTGGTCTGCTATGACTATCTTAGCAGTAAGCCGTGACTAATATGAAATTATTTTCTATGATTATGTGTATTACATAAAACATTATGTCTTATATTTTTAAATTTTTTATTTTGTTTATTAATTCTCATGTACTTTTATCCCATGATATATATTACGATATTTCATATGCAGGATAAGACCACCAAATTTTATGTTCTTATGTATTATGATTTTTGATATGATTGATATTCTCCATTGATTACCATTACTAAGAGTTTGAGATCACCCGTTCATATGTTTCTTTCCCCCAAGTCCTAAAGAATGGTATTAAGTATGAAATGCCAAAAAGGAGTCTAGTTATGAAGAAATAAGCGAGAGACAACGTGGATGTTTGATGAACCATTTGTTTATGTTTCTCATTTTCTAAACACATTATACCTAAATGGTTCTATCATGGATTTTATATATGTTTTAATGAATATACTTCAATTTTCAAGTAATATCAATGTATGTAAAGTATGGTTCACTATATTTGGTATCAGAGGAAAGTTATAGTCAATATTTAGAAACTAGTATGAGAAAGCCTTAGTAAAAACCCTAAGGATATGTCTAAATATAGGATACAATCCTAGTGTTTTAGAAATGACCATAAATAACCTAGGATAGAACATAAAGTGTCCTAAATTGAAATTTTATTATTTATTATGTTCTTTTCTTATTTTGATTAGTGTTTCCCACACCATACTTCTTGGTTTTAGTCAATAGATAGAACCTGAAGGAACTACGTTAATGCTAAATGCGATGGGAATTCAATTATTGTCCCCATGAGCAACAAAATGTTATGGGAGCAGGAATAAAAAATCATGTAACCATGCTCACACAACTCTCTCATGCTATGAATCAAGAAGGACTTAAAAATGAGCAAACAAGTGAGAAATATTTTCTTGAGACCATCATGAGGCAGTTTCCACCTTTATTCAGTGGGTATTCTGAACCGTCAGTGGCAAAACAATGGATCAACTCCATTAAAAATATATTTTCAATTATACAATCTTTTGAACATGATAAATTCATCTTAGTAGTCTATCATTTGGAAGTTGAAGTTAATCAAAAGTGTAATCTTATCAAGAATATGATGCAAAGACATAAAATTGAGTCCAAGGAATGGGATGATTTCAAGAACTTATTTTACAATAAGTACTTTCCTCATATTATTTGAACAAATATTGAGAAATATTTCCTTGAACTTAAGAAAAACGATGATGAATCTGTTGGTAACTACACAAAAAATTTTACGACACTTGAAAGGTATGCTTCTAGAATTATTATCCAACCTAAGAGTAAAATTGATTGATTCTTTAGTGTCCTAAAACCAAGTCTCTAAATGGAATTATCCAAAAGGGACATTAATAGCTATGAGGAAACCTTTTGTTGTTATCTAAAGGTTGAGATGGAGATTGGTGTAACCCATTAATTATATGGTTCTGATAAGAAGATAAAAATGGAATTCAATGTTAAATATAAATACCACACTAAAAATAAGATGTGTTTTCCCTCATGATCAAAGTGTGTGAAGAAACATGGAGGAAATTGTCTTAAAGGGATTAGTAAATGTTTTATGTGTGTAAAAGAAGTTCATTGGGTAGATGAATGTCGAAGTGATGGAAAAATATATCTAATGATGTGAACATAGAAAAGGATACATAGAATGCACCTCATACACTTCAATACTACAAGTGCAAGTAAATGAGGCATTATGCCAATAAATTCCCTAATCCAAGGGTTATTGATGATGATCAATGTCAACTAACTCTTAAGGGAAAGGACAAAGGAAATTCATATGCAATAACTATCAGTGATGTTGAGTATGATAATGAAGTGGTGAAAGGTACACCTACTATCCACTCTAAATTCTCAAATGTTTTATTTGATTATAGATCCACTCACTCTTTTATTTATGAAAAATTTTCTAAGGGTATTTCTGTATTTCCTCAACAATTAGATATAGAGTTATCTATGATGACCCTTAATGGCACAACAGTTGCATCAAAATTTTATAATTCTTCTCTGGTTGAAGTTTTTGGGAACGTGCTTCCTTCAAATCTTATGATCCTTTCTATAGAGGAATTTGATGCGATTCTTGGAATGGATTGGCTTTCTCTATATGGGTCTCATATCAATTTCCAAGGAAGATAAGTTACATTTCATATTCCATATCAATCTATTATTATATATAGATATAAGGATGAATATAACAATCCAATAGAAATTTATTTCATCTTATTGGTTTTTATTCCTACAAAGGAATATTATTTATCACAAATGGTTAGGGATAAACTCGTGATTAATAATACACCCATTTAGGGGATTTTTATGATGTCTTTCTATAGGAATTTCCAGGTATTACACCAAATCATGAAGTTGAGTTTTCAATAGAACTCATACCGGGTGTTAGTCCTATTTCGATGAAACCTTAGAGAATGGCCCCAACTGAGTTATAGGAATTGAAGAAACCACTCCAAGACAATCTTGATAAGGGATTCATATTACCTAGTGTGTCACCTTGGGGAGAACATGTTCTATTTGTTAAGAAGAAATATGGATCGATGAGACTTTGCATTGATTATCAAGAACTTAACAAGATCACTATCAAGAACAAATATCCCCTTACCCTACATTGATGACTTATTCGACCAACTATACGGTTCTCAATACTTTTCCATGATTGTTCTTCACACAGGATATCATCAATTGAGGGTCAAAAGGAGGATATACCAAAGACGACATTCCGTACAAGGTATGAACACTATGAATTTATAGTGATGAATTTTGGTCTTACTAAAACTCCCACTATCTTTATGAATCTAATGAATAGAGTCTTTAGATTCTATCATGATTAGTTTGTGGTAGTCTTTATAGATTATATTGTTGTCTATTAGAAAAGTAATTAAGAACGTGAAGATCACTTGATAATTGTACTAAAGACCCTCAAAAAGAGAATCTTTATGAAAAATTTACCAAATGTAAATTTTGGATTTAGAATGTTTCATTTTAGGGTCACATAATCTCAATAGATGGGATATCTATTGATTCATCAAAAATAGATGTTATTGAAAGTTGGATGAGAACAAAACCGGTAACTGAGATTGGAAGTTTTCTTGGTTTAACCGGATATTATAAATTTTTGTTAAAGATTTTTCATGATTATATAATCCACTCACCAAGTTGACTCAGAAAGGAGTTAAGTTCATATGGATGGAAGAATGTGAAGAGAATTTCAATGAGCTAAAGAGAAGGTTATCCAGTGCACCTGTTCTCACTCTACCTTTTAGTGGAGAAAGGTTGGTGATTTACAATGATGCTTCCAAGAAGGTTCTGGTATGTGTTCTCATGAAAAATAATATGGTGATATCTTATGTCTCACACCAGTTGAAAATTAACGAGAATAGTAAAGCAACACATGATTTGGTTTCAGTTGTGATAAAATTTTCATTAAAGATGTGGATGTAGTATCTTTATGGTAAAATGTGTGATATTTATAATCCCTATAAAATTTTAAAGTATATTTTCACACAAATGGATCTGAATATGCACAAAAGAAGATGGCTGGAGTTAATTAAAAATTATGACTGCTCAATAAATCACCACCCCAATAAATCAAACAAGGTAGCAGATGCATTGAATTGACAAGCCCATGCTAGCCTATCCATGATGAGGGTCAAATAATATCCAATATTTTTGTATTTTCAAAGGATGGATCTTGAAATTTTAAAGGAAGGGGGAAAATCTTATCTTTATCAAATGAATGTTCAAGCATCAATTCAAGTGATGAATATGGAGGCATAGAAAAAGTATGTAGATCTACAAAAGAAGGTGAGAAATGTTCATGAATTCAACCTTGACTATAATAAAATTATAAGATTCAAGAACCAGGTTTGTATTCCTCCCATACTAGAATTAAAGGAGGAGATGTTGGATGAGGATAATAGTTTTTCATTTTATATTCAACATGGAAGCACAAAGATATATAGGGATCTGAAACAGTACTTATGGTGGGATGGCATGAAAATAGATACCGTCTAATATGTCTCCCGATGCTTGGGTGGTCATCAAGTTAAGGATGAGAAACAAAAGTCTAAGAGGATGTTACAACCATTACCCATACTAGAATGGAAGTGGGAAAGAAACACGATGGAATTTTTCATCGGATGTCCCAAAACATCCAAAGTCAATAATTCTATCTGGGTTGTAGTTGATTGCCTTATGAAGTTGGCAAACTTCATTACTATAATATAGGATTTATCTCTTGATCAGCTTGCTAGGATATATGTAAAGGAAGTGGTTAGACTTCTTGGAGTGCCACTTTCCAATATATCTAATCGGGATCTAATGTTTACCTCAAAGTCCTATTGAATTTTTTAGTATGCTCTGAATATAGGGTGATGTTTCAGCACTACATATCATCATTGGATAGACATTCTATCTAAGAGGACAATTCAAACATTATAAGACATATTGAGAGCTTGATCTAGGGATTTCAAAGCTGGTTGGGATCGGAACCTACCTTTTGTGGAATATTCTAACAATAATAGCTTTTACTCTTGTATTCAGATGGCTCCTTTTGGATCCCTCTATGGAAAGAAGTGCATAACTCCAACTTTTTGGGATGAAGATGGGGAAAGAAAGCTATTAGGACTTGATCTTGTTGATGAAATTGTAGAAAATGTCAGGTCTATTTAATAAAATATAATAGAAGCTCGGAGTCGACAAAAAATTTATGCTGACAACTAAAGAAAAGACCTAGAGTTTGAAGTGGGTTATAAGATGTTCCTAAAAATATATCCCAATAAGAGAGTAATGATATTTGGAAATAAGGGAAAACTAAGCCTAAGGTATATTGGTCCTTTTGCAATTTTGGATCGTGTTGTGAAGGTAGCTTACCGATTAGAGCTTCCACTGAATCTCTCTCAAGTTCATGTTATGTTCCATGTATCTCTCCTAATAAAGTATATAATTAATCCTTCACATGTACTAAACTTAGAAGTTATACCAGTGGACAAAGATATTTCTTATGAAGAACAATCAATAGATATTCTAAATCATAGAGAAAAAATTCTACGAAACAAGACCACTCACTTGGTTAAATTTTTATGGTAGAACCACCAATTTGAAGAATCTACATGAGAACTTGAGGATATAATGAGGGAGGGGTATGCTCATCTATTTTTTCCATGAAACTAATTTCGAGGGTGAAATTCTGTTTAAGGGGGATAGAATGTAACACCCGAATGTTTTTATAAAATAATTTCTTCAAATAATTTTTATTCATCAGTAGCTTGAGTTACCCACAATTGTGAGTTTAAAAAAACTTTGAGGTTCCCTTGGTATAAAATTACTATTATAGACTAGTCATTAGGTTAGTAGGAATAATTATAACCAACTAAGGAAAATTTATTTTAAATTCATTGGCTATCAATTACTTATGAAAAATATAAATTAGATATTTCTATTTTTGATTGAATTAATAATTTTAATGAAATTAATGAGATATATATTTTATATTATTATTAAAATATATGTTATATTCTTCCAATGTATATTTTAATCACAGGTTGTGAATAAACCCTATTTTTTGTATAAAAACCTACAATTTTTTAAAGTGTTAGCCAACACATTTGAATAGAGAATCCCTATTAAATTAATATTTTGAACATTAATAATTTTTATTTGATTACAGAAACATTCTCATTTAAATCAAGATATAAAAATTTACTTTGGATCAATTTATTATATTTTTTATAACATTCAAGTGTTGATGAATAGTAATAATACACTAAATTTTAAGTTTCAACAACTTTTTTCCATCGAGATAATTTATATGGTTAAATTATAATGTTAAATGGTTTTAATGTATAAATATAATATATTTTTATCATTCAAAACAATTTATGTCATTATAATTAATTTTACATTGAACTCATATGTAAAAACATTTCAATATTTTTCAATGTTTTAACTCTTAAAAAACTAATTCTCTCATTCCGACAACGGGGTGGATTTTAAATTAATAACTACAAATTCTATGTATTGAATTTTTAAAAATGGAATCCATATTTTCAATCAGCAGGTCTACAATATGTAAATAGGATACTTATTTTTTGGCATTATGAATTGTAACTTTGGTAATTATTTTTATTACCGTGGTTGAAGATAAATCAGGTAATTAATGGTAAAAATAATATTACAAAATTATCTTAAAACCTGTAAAATTCCTATTGAATGACTAAATCCAAACATTATAGTCTATTTTTATAATTTAATCACTTAATGGACGCATTCCAATGAATATGACATGAATATAATAAAAACTAATGAATGTGACAAAATGTCACAATCTCATTTTATATAAGTATATTAATTTTAATCTATGGATAACCAGGAGATAATATTGACTATATGTAGTATTTAGAAAGCTAAAAAATTACTAACCTCATATAAATTTATTTATAATTTTTATAAATTAAATTATTACCATTAAGGATGACATAATACTAAAGCATAAATTATTTTATTAAATGAAATACCAAATAAATGATTTTAAAAATATTAAAATAAAAAACAATTGAATTAAATATGGTTCTTAAGGAATTTTATAGGTTATTGTGACATTTATGGAGTATATTCAATGTTATGGTTCGAAGTTATATTTTTCTGGATTTTATTTAAAATCAAAAAAATGAATAGTTTCAACATTGACACTATTGATATTTTTTAAAAATAAACTTTATTTAAAAATTATAAAAATATTTAAAAATTAAAAAGCGATAATTATAAGGTCTATAATGTCATAACATATCAATTTATTGTGAATTAACATCATATAAGTAAATTTTTATAGCCATTAAATATTTAGAATGTTATTACCACAATTAAAATTAAATATATTAAATTAGGATAAATCAAAATGACAAGTTTAAAATAAAATCAAAACATGTATAAATTTTATTGGATGAGAGGATTTCAACCCAAACTCATCTTCTCTTTTAAATAATTCACTTTGGAAGGATTTTAATTTAAAAAATTATTTATATTAATTTAATATTTTTGGTATTTCCAAAGGTGCCCCTCCCCTATCATAAAAAAGATAAACTCTCCTTCTATTTTAATTACATGTGTAAATACATTTTTCCGGCCAAAACCTGACCATTTTCACCCCCAAATTCTCTCACTTTATCCTAGATTCCACACTTTGGGAAAAAGTAATTCTATGGAGGCCTTTTGTGCAAATCAAAGAGAGATATTCAAAAAAGAGGTAATTGTTTTATCACCTCTTTCAAAATAAATTAATCTTGTAATTACTCTTATTATGTTGTTAATATACTAAAGTAATAAATCTAGTATCTTATAAATTCTAATATTTTATTACAATTATGGGACAATCTTATACCTCCTTTTATCCACCCTACGAATAACAATATCACCGTGTGTGCGTACGTACGGCTTACTGTCTCCACACTGTGGTGTAATTGTTTATTCAACAATAATTTATTTGGATGGGTATAATGATGAAAATAATGGATTTAAATAATTAATATAACATGATATTTATTCTATATAATTAATATACCATCCAATTCCATATCATTTAACAATTAAGTGAATTATATCGTCGCTCGTGCATACGTACGACCTACCGTCTCCACGATGCGATGTGATTCATTCTACATGATCTTCATTAAACCCTGAGTATATACATGAATGGAATTAATAAATATGAAATATATTATACTAATTTCATTTTTTAAATGATATAACTATGACCTAATAATTGGAACATGAATTTATCTGATAAAACTTACAGAAGAACATAAAGCAGTTAATATCCGAATAAAGAGTGAAAAAGAAATGTTACTAACAGAAAAATGATAATATAATCATATATTATATAATAAAAATTATTATGATTTTGTAAAAAGTAAATTACGTTATTTAAATCATTATACAGGATGTCCGGATACATATGAGGGATATTTGACCTAATGTAAGGTATAATTTTTCAATCTCATTATTATCCGAGATTTTTTATCTGTAAGTATTTACTGATGTATATTTATCATCCATGTCTATGTTTCCTAAATATATAATATTATTTATATTCAAATAAAATTTTTAAAGTAAATTTTATCCATTATTTAGTTTTTATTAAATGTTATGGAAGGAATATTTCTTTTATTTTCCAAACGAGGTACTTTTTGACTTTTCTGACAGGAGTATGATAAGAATGTTTTTTTAACTTATACAGAATGAATGGATTTTTATTCTTTCATAACTCTTATTTAAATGTAGTTTACTTTAAAATATTTCAAGTGTGTTTTAAATTAAATTATTATATTTTAAAATTTCATATCATTTTGAGAAAATAAAAAAATGAAGAAGAAAGGATATTTTCCTAAAGAATTAATTTCAAGTGTTTTATAAAAATTATTTTCTATCTAAGATATAATTCATTAAATAGGGTAATTTTTTCAATCTGTATTATCACTATGATTTGAGTTGTGTTTATGATGAAATTTTATTTATGAACTCCATTTGTTTTATATGTATTATGATGGAATGATGTTTAGTAAACCCATTTTATTTTGTGGGTTATGATATGATTTTTATTTTTGTGGAACACGTAAGAATGATTTAATTATGAGATGGGTGAGACCTATATCCCCATCAAATTCATTGGGTAAAGATTTATATCTCATGAGATAAAAAAGATCGTAATGGAAAGTAAATCTGGTTTAGTAATATAGGGTTATAACAGCAAGTAAACCCGATTCAGTAATGGACTTTCTCCGCCATGATGGCCTTAGAAATGATCCTTGAAAAATATGAAATAATTTTCTATGATTATGTGTCTAACACAAAACTTCATGTCCTATGTTCTTAATTTTGGGATAATGTACACTAATTCTCATGAAAGTTTATCTTGTGATATTATATCATGATATTTCATATGGAGGATAAGACCTCCAAATGTTATGTTCTTATGTCTTATGATTGTGATATGATTGATATTATCCCTTTTTTACCCTTACTGGTCATTTGATCTCACCCTTTCATTTGTTTGCTTTCCTCAGGTCATGATTAAGGGCATTAAGTATGATATTCCAAAAAGGAGTCTAGTTTGAATAAATAAACGGGAGATAACGTAGATGTTTTATGAACTAGTTTTTTATGTTTCCTAGTTTCTAAAGACACTATACATAAACAATCATGTCATGGTTTTATTATATGATGTAACGAATATAATTCAATTTCTAATTAATATAAATGTATGTAAATTATGGGTCGCTATAAGAAGTATATGAGGTTAAGGAGTGGAGTAGGATCTTTATGATCAAAACCACTATAAAACTTCTGTTCTTCAATTTTTTATTTCTAATGAAACTTAACTCAATATCACTATACTCACTAAATCATAATGTGCTAAAATCTGATTGTTTTTTTCTTTAAATTTTTAAAACAACTATTTACCCCCAATCTAGTTATTTTTTTATCAATAGAAGTCCAACAATTGGTATCAGAGGTAGGTCAATAGTTTTTGGTTCTGATATCAAAATTTTGGTATCAAAATCTTATCTCGGATAGGTTAGTCTTTTTGTTGCTTATTTTTAACTTTGTGCTAACCTAATATCCAAAATTAACCATTAAGTAGAAAAAGAAATTTTTTCTTTTAAAAGGGAAGGTTTCAATTCCAATGATAGTTGAATTCCACAGAAACCACCGTTATTTGTTAGGAGTGACTATGGATACTGGAAAGATAGAATGGAAGCCTACCTAAAACAACTCGGTGTGGATCACTAGACTATAATGGAAAATCCATATGATCTACCCATGGTTGATCTAGAGACACTAGTAGTAAATTAAAAAGTAAAATATATTTTGAATTATAATGTTAAAAATATTTTATACTATGTTATAAGTAAAAGTGTCTATATCCATGTTCCAGCTTGTAACACCATCCATGACATATAGGGGATTCTGCAAGTGACTCGTTATAGGATTGAAAAGATGAAGAAAACCAATCTAGTAATGATTTTCAAAGAATATTCGCACTTCAAGATGGGAGATGAAGAATATGTAAACCAGATGTTCCATCAATTCACCAATATCACCAATGGTATGAGAGCCATTGGAGAAGTTTTGGACAACACAACACATGTGGAAAGTATACTAGGATCTCTTACAAATATATAGAATGCGAAGAAGGTGTCCATCTATGAGAGTAATAATTTTAAAGAATATAATTTAGATGAACTTATAGACTCTCATATATATTCTGAGTTATGGATAAAGAATATTTTTGATAAGGAGTCTACTAAAACAAAAGGTATTGCAGTTAAATACAATTTTATTCATACCTATAATGCCTCTGAATATGATTTTTAGGAAATTGATAAGGAGATGTCACACTTCAGTAAAGAATATATTCAATTTTATAAAAAAAACAAAGGCGTGAAGAGACTGTTCAAGAGGATGTACAAAAAGTACTATAAGAAAGGTAATACTAAAAATAATAATGATGCTTCCGAATTAACCTATTATGAGTGAAGGATGAAAGGTCACATACGGGCTGACTTCCCAAAAATCAAACATCTAAATAAATAAAAGGATGAAATAAGAAATAAAAAAAATCTGTTTGGAGGTTGGGACAATTCAAATAGTTTTGAATCAAGTGGTGATTCTAGAAGTGAATAGGATATAAAGAATCTTTCCCTGATGGGTATTACATATGAGGTAAATTATTCTATCTTTACTTAGTTAAGAACTCCGAAAAATATTGATCATAATTCTTTATCGAGAAATGAAACTGAAATTTTTTCTGAATCATTTTCTGATTCTTATTCTGAAAATTACAAAGTTAAAAATCTACTTAAATAAAATGATAGATAAAAGAATAATGGATCCATAATAATTAACAATTATATTGAATTTAAAATTGATAATAAGAAGTTGATCAAAAAGATGAGAAATTTAAGAGGACTGTGAAAATAGAAAAATATTTATTTATGAGAATGATAAATCTAAAGAGGATTGTAATTATGAATTTCTAAAACTAAAATTTTAAAATGAAAGGATTAAAAAATTTCTGTTTGTATATGAAAAATATAAATATAGGGTATCGAATTTATTTTTTGATGAGATAACTAAAGTAGAAAATTAATTTAAGAAAGTAAAACAATAAAAAAAATTAAGAAACACACCATTTAGATCTAAAGAAAATATATTTATAGATTTAAAAAAATCAAAACGAGAATACGGATTTGAAAAATGAAGTTTTTAATATTAAAGAGAAATTATATACTTTTATAAAGGTTAGGAAACAAAATGATAAAATTATTTCTTTAATGAAACTAAAAACCAATAAGAATGGTTTTGGATACATTTCTAGTACTATAACTTTAAATAATACTAAATTTTTCAAAATCTCAAAATCAAGAATTTCAAGTGTAACCAATTTTAAATGCAGAATGAATGGGAATCATGCTAATGAGTTTTCATTAATAGTTACAAAGTCCTTTGAGAATACTAGAAATTTCATTTCTAATGATTTATATTCTAATCAGCCCACTAATAAATGATTTAGATCTATTTGGGTACCAAATTTTTCTACTACTAATCCAGTTGGACCCAAGTTGACATGGGTACCAAAATAGTATGTTTGATTGTTTAATCTCAATAAATATTCCATAGAAGTATAAATTACTATTGGTACTTGGATAGTGGATTCTCTAGAAACATGATAGGAGATATTTCAAAATTCTTATCATTCAATTCATGTGATAGTGGCATTTTAACTTTTGAAGAAAACTCTAATGGTCAAATTAGAGGTATTGGTAAAGTTTATTTTTCTAAAAGGGTGATTATTTCAAATGCATTATATGTACATGGTTTCAACCACAATATTATAAGTATATCACGATTATGTTATGTTGGATTAAATTTTATATTTGAAAATAAAAAATGTATTATTCTGAAATATAGATTGGTTTTGTTTTCTGCAAATACAAATGAAAATTTATGTACTATTTAATTTTCTAATTTAACCAAAAAAAGGTTAAGTGTCCAAATACTATAGAACTAGATGACATTTTGTGGCATTGGAATTCAAACCGTAATATTTTTTTATTTATTGTTCCAATTCTTATTCGTCTTTTGTAACTCTGTTCCTTTTAATATTGAAAATTATTTAATTGATTCAAATTTGATAAATGTTAAACATGGTGAATTAAATTAATTTTAACGGAATAATTTGTGGGATTAATTTTCTTTTCCAAAAGGTAAACCTTTTATAGTAAATAAAACGATTTTTTGTAATAAAATTCATGAAACTTGAAACACTGTAAACAATAAAAAATACTAATAGCTCAAGGAAAATCCCAAGAACATGGAATTTTCTTTGAATATTATTTTGATCCTGATTCTTGGATAGAATTCATTATAATTCTATTATCCTTTTCTAGTTTTCAATACCATAATTTCTTTCAAATGAATATAAAATAGTGTCTTTTAAAATGGAATTATTTTAGAGGGATTCTATGTTAGAAAACCCCCTAAATTAGAAAATAATAATTTTCTGGATCATTTTTTCAGACATAATAAATACTTATATGGTCTTATTAACGGTAATATTAATCCAAACTTGTTTATAAAAAGTGTTTCAGATGATATATTAGTTATATAGAAATATGTTAATGATATAATATTTGGTTCAAAAAATGATTCTCTCAAAAATGATTTTTCTAAGACAATGAAAAGTGAATTTGACATGAGTTTATGGAGATAACTAATTTTATTCAATATTTTATAAATTATTAAAATAAAATAAGTTATTTTCCTAAATCAATCCAAGTATTCCAAAGAACATATAAATGGGTTTGGACTTGTCGTTAGTAAAACTATAAAAACACTTATGATCAATAATACCAAATTGGATTTAGATGAATCTATTAATTTAGTTTATATTAATCTATATAGAGGTGTGATAGAAAACATACTGTATCACATTGATTCTAAACACATGTTCTCAGTTTTCTTGTGTGATGGGTTTTAGTTAAACCCCAAAAAAAGTCACCTTAAATATGTTAAAATGGAAATTAAATATATCAAGGGTATTGTATTTATGGAACTATTCTATTCTAATGAGAACAATTTTCATTTAATATATTAGTGTTTTCTCATGTAAAATGAGATTGGGGAATTTGTAGTTTCTTTTGAAAGATAATGAAACATGTTCTATCCATGATGCTTATTTAGGAAACACTTGATTATAGCAGTGATCAAGTAAGATCGTCGGATTAGTTATGGGGTTAGTACTCCCCTATTTCACCAGCGAGTAGGTTCCCCACTGTCTTAGAGAGATTATGGGGTTTTTACTCTTCTATATCACCAGAAAATAGATAAATTTTGGTTTTAGTATACTACTCTATCATGAGGGAACGAGTTCCTCATCCTATTGGAGAGATATCATGGTCAATACTCTCATTTCACACCAACATGTATATTCCCCATTTATTTATATAGGTGGGGTCAATGATACCCTTAATACATGGCATGGGTTCACTTCCTATAGATTGCTAATAACTTATCCTTGAGCTATGATGGTGTGTAATTCTTCCACAGGATATGTGTTATCCCTCGGTTTTGGAGTGCAGTTGTGATGTATGGGCCCCTCCACTCATATTCCGGTGACATTGTGTTTGATACTAGGAATTGGAGACAAACTTCTGGAGCTTCCTTATTACTCATCAACTTTGGTCGGTCTATGAGAAAGATATCCCCTTTATATTGTCTGGGTTTCATTATGAATCTATATATTTGTATCTATTTCATTTTTCTATCTCTTTCTTGGGGATGAACTAACTATTATTTTTTCACTTTATCACTCCCTTTCAATTTCAGGGTGTCCTACTGGGTATGTATATATTCACCCATACATGGGAGTTTCCCAAATGTTTCATTTCTTATATAGATGTACAGATTAGTAGTGATTATTTTAGAGCATAGTGATACTTGGGTTCATTAACTGCATATAGTGGTTTGCCTTTGAGAATAGGAGTTGGGCTCTCTTGGATTTCTTTATTCCATTTTTTGTTACTTTGGGATATCTTTTCTTAGTGGCAATTTTTTTTTTCACCTTTACAATTTTAATTACACTATAATAATCTTTTTTATTCCCTAGAGGTTAGTACATTGATGGTTTTTAGCTCTAGATGTTACTTTCTATTATTATTATTCCTCTGAACTTCTATATAGAGATGGTTAGGTGTGTGAATACCAGTACATTAGTGAAAGTATTCCGATTTTAGTTATACATTCTCAGTGATTGTCTCCAACCCCTGGACTATGGAGGTGGGCTTAGGGTTGTGGTGGCTTGTCCTTCCACCATCCAGGTGGGACTTAGGGGGTCAGGTCATTAAATAATTGGGTAAAAATATTGAAGATATTTGAGGGAATAATAAGTTGTTGAATCTAATCCTATTCCAAAGTAAATATCATTAGGGTTTGAAAGATTAAGAGATAAGAGTATCATGAGACAACCATTGTTATATAATCTTGAAAATAATATGATGATGAAAGACCAACCTATTTTTCATTATTTTGGAAATTGTGTTGAGCATTTTAGAGTTTAGGAGCTTCTAGATTAATGAATATCGGAGGAACTAAAATGAGAGAGATAGACAAGTGAATATGTTTTCATAATATTTGTGAAAAAAATCTAGAACTGTGGATGAGTCATATGAATTTATCTTTTTGTTAGTATAAGACCTTGTACAAAGTGTAAGGAGATCTATCTTGTGGATATTTTATCATCCATGATCTAATCAGAGATCAACTTCAAGAATGAGTTGAAGGTCAAAACTTGTGTATACACTATAAGCATTTATGGACCCTGTGAAAATCAAGGTATGAATAGACAGAATAGTATGAAGTTGTGACTTCAGTTTCAAGTTGAGTTTTTGGAATTCTTGTAAAAATTTGGTAACTATATTCATGGTGATATGTTGTGAAGGTTTGATAAGTACAAAAAATTTTAGTTTGTGATTGATTATAGAGGACAAACCATGTTTGGGGTGAATAACCAATAATGGTAAGGAGTATTTCGTTAAACTAAACCTTGTAAATATATTGTGTTATCTCATTAGTTTTTTTAATTAAATTTCATGTCATATGATTTATTGTTTAAACATAAAATATATCCAACTATCAAAACCATTAAAAAAGATTCATAACCAAAGAAGGTTAATTATTAAAAAAGATTTGATTTTTGCAATAAATTATTCAAAAACTTGATTCACCCCTTGGGCCCTAGGTTTCTACACCAATCCTAAGATTAATTTCAATTGGTAACAAATAAAATTCACATTGATTGGATATAATTTCACTTATATTGGTATTTATATCCATATTGATTAAGTAAGGATTTGAATAGTTTTTAGAAGAATTCCTCGGATGGAACAACCAATTTCTATTATTAATACTAAAAATGTGGAATTATATTCCATGAATATTGAAAATAGAAAAACAAATTATAGGAAATTTTGAAAAAAACTGAAGAAATAAAGAATAATCGCCATTATATAATGATATTAAGAGTGGTTCTATTAGATCAATTATTAGTGAGACTGATGATTTCAAAGTTTTAATAATCTATTTTATCGGATAAGGGACTACATAAAGAAATTTATTATTAAAGTTGTGACATTTATATTTGGGTTTATTCAGGAGATATAAAAAATAAAATCATTGCTGATGGATGATACTAAAGTAATTAAAAATTCATCGGTTTGACAGATATAGAAAATTCAACTCTCTCATCAAAGAGTTAAAAGTTAGGGACCATTCATTTCAAATTTTTCTATGATATATTCTCAATGAGTGAGAGAAAATTTCAATTATATATTTATGAGAATGTTATGGATAATAAGACAGTTAAATACAAGTTCCATACTCTATAATAATCTCAAAAGGACAAACTTTGTGTGAAGGAATACTTGCTGGGAGTGAAAGAGGAAAGAATCAAAAACCTTTAAAATAAGTAAATAGTTAATGAAAATTACATGAGTATCAATTTCAAAAGTTTAAGAGACGCTAAGAAGGTAAAATTAAATCAGTTTTGGTAAAGAAATATTATGTCAACATAGAGTGTCTAATGATATTGCTAAAACTAGAAGATATAGAAAAATGCAATCTAGAATATCCTAGAGAACAATGAAGATAGATACTTCCACTCAAGTCTCACAGGTATGTTTTCCTTCAAAAATGGAATCATGATGGAAGTAAATAGATTGTGATAAAATGTTTACAAGCATAGACCTCATTATAATAGATAAAGGTATCCCACTTTCTTCATAATTCTATGAGTGCTAAATCTATATCATCTATAAGTACTGTACAAAAGACAAATATTTTACAAGTTTTGGAGATAAAAATGATAATAAACCCACAAAAAAATAATGGGTAGATATAATAGTTTCTAACCATAACATCCCAAAAAAATGTTCCCAAAATGTTGTTATTTCAAATGAAAAAAATGCAAGGTCCAAATTTTGAAAAATTTATATACCATGAACATGAATGAAAATAAAAAGACTTTATGAGAGATGTTAGGGTTTATAAAGGTTTAGGAATATGAAAATTGATTTATGGAATAATAATTCAACTCAAACAAGTGGTATAAGGATATAATTTATGGTTATAAGAGCTAAAACAAAGGTGATACCTTTGGGGAAAAATGAATTTTTAAAAATAAAAAGATATGTATCTCTCAAAAACTGATTTGAAAGCCTTGATAATTTCTATAAATATTGAAAATTAAATATATACACATATTATTAGTATTGGTTTGTTCTAACTAGAAGTATTCTTATATCGATATGAAGATCACACAATAATACAAGAAAAATATAAATAAAATAATTTCATGGTTGAGTGGTACCGAAATTAAGAAATGTGTTAAGAATACTACTATAAAGAAGTAATTTATAAAGGATAGAAAATATGTAAACCAATATAATAGAATATTTATCTAATATAGTATAAAATGGAAAATTATTTATGATTTTAAAATAACCATGAAGATTCATAAAGTAAATGGTATCTATTTTGAAATCATTAGAAATTCAATCATAGAGACACATAAGAAAATTGGTACGGTGGAATACATCTCTAATAAAAAGTTTAAGAAGTTTAATAAGAAATAAAATTAAAATTATAATGAATAAGTGTCTATAAGGTATAAGAAAGAAGGTTATATAGCCAAAATATGTATGATATTGTTTCCGTGTCAAAAGAAACTTACTAGTAAAAAAGGGAAAGAACTAGTGGCTCCATATTCTCAAAATATTACTCT
This sequence comes from Viscum album, assembly GCA_963277665.1. Taxonomy (NCBI): domain Eukaryota; kingdom Viridiplantae; phylum Streptophyta; class Magnoliopsida; order Santalales; family Viscaceae; genus Viscum; species Viscum album. The sequence continues at coordinate 125,705,986 of OY728134.1, read as the reverse complement.
AAATATTATTTCTACAAATTTAAGGAAATTAGATCATATTTATAAATATTGATTGATCACATTTGATGAAAATTATTAATAGTTAAAAAATAAAAAATCTGAAAACTATTAGAGTTCTATAGTTTCTCAAGTAAAGAATTCATTTCTATCTAAACATAAATCTAAAGAGGAAGAGGAGTTAATGATTCCCCAAGGTGAACTGGTTTTGAAGGTTAAGAAGGAATAAATAATGGAAAATATGAGATAATTTAAAGCTATAATGAAAAGTGATGTTGGTTTTTGGAAGAAGTGTTAGTGTTGCTGTAATAATTAATGATCTATTGGAGACCCACATAATTCCCACACTTTTTGGTTTTGAATCATGAAGCAGTGAATTGAAGGTGAAGGGGTATATAAGGAATCCCTTAATGTTGTATCTACCAAAAAGAAGAATCTACAAGATATTTATTATTCCCATATAAATCAAGAAATTAGATATCCCTAACATTTGTTGAAGAATGAGGTATTATTTTCACTCTCTTATCACTAATTTTATTTTATGATGAAGATATTATCAAGGGGTGATTTTCAAATAATATTTCAAATAAAAAACTTTAACTTTAACATTTTGATATGTTTTTTAAAGTTAAGTGCAATTTTGAAACATTTCATGAAAATATATTTCATCAAACCCTACTAAAGTGAATTCAAAGTTAGTACTACATTGAGAACTTTATATGAATATCTTTGAGGATTTGGTAAAATCAACCTTGTTTTCAAAACTGGAAAATAACACATATAATTTTAGTTGACTTTCTTAAGGATAATTTATATGTTGCATGTTGTTACATCCTTATCTCAAAATGATTATACTAAATCTATCGTGAAATCGGGATAAAAATAAAAATGGAGGGAAAATTGGGAGAAGAAGTTCCCTTGAAAAAAGGGGGATAGAAACATATGCCCTCTCCTATTCCCTTCTATAAAGAGGGAGAAAAAATCATTTATTATTAATTATGGGGATTAATGTGACATTGAACTTTAGGGTTATTGGAAATTTATTACTTATTGAAAAAAATCAGAAGCTGGATATTGAAGTTCCCTTGTGGATTGATTTATCTATTATTGTTTTTATTATAAATGGATTGAATTATATTTTTTAAAGTCCTTGTGTTGAAAAAATATTTTAGTGGTAGATTGAGAATCCACCCATTATATGCATATTTAAGGGGTTTCACATGAAATTAAATGGCATAATCATGTTCAATGGTTAGGGAAAGTTATCCGAAAGTGTGGAGAATCTATCCAAGGAATACTATACATGGATTCTAATATTATTTATTATTAAAATAACATGAATAATGATTTATAAAGGTAGGATTTGATGTTGGAATATAAGTGTAGTTTGATTCTTGAAAATACTCTAACTTGAATATTAATAAGCTTCAAGAGTTCTTGGGAATATAATTGGAGGTTTTAGATTTTCCCAAAGGTGTTTTAATGATATCTGAGATGGACTGAGTTTATCAGAAGTGACATTGAAGTTGTTATTAAATTATGAATTTTGGAAGTATGAAACATAAAATGGATAAGTAAAGATATATAAGGGATATTTTCATAGGGATGAGTTGTTCTCATAAGTGTCATTTTCCATATGGGTGATAAATACATAAGTATGAATTTGTAAGCATGAGTGAGTTGAAAATTTAATTCATCAATATATATATAAGGATGAATCTATAAACATTATCATCCTTATAAGCATGGATGTACCCATAAGTATGAAGAAGTTAAATAGGTCATTTCTATATGGATTATCCATCCATAATCATGAACATTCATATAAGCATCATTCATCCATAAGCATGAAGAGTTATAAGGATCATTTGGACTCTGTGTATGTATAATTATATTGAGTGCATAAGGATTCTATTTCAACATTTATATGTAAGCATGTTCCCGAAAGGATTATTTTATATTTATGTGAAAGTTTATTAGGATTATATTTGGTACTTCCTTAATAATTGTACATATCAAAAATACTCCAAAAAATGGCTCATTAATGCCAGAAAGTCAAGATAATTTTATCCTCAATCTTTTAAAAGAGGATCAAATAAAGAAGAAATATTTTTGTTCTTTTAATGCTAATATACTCTTATATACATCAATTTGAAAGAAGAAATTTAAACAACATAATGTATATCATTATTTTATTTTTTTTATGATATTTCCAAGAAATATGGTAAGTTACCATCTATCATGACATGGTCCTCATGGTGACTCTGACCAAGATGTGGTGATTGGGTAACCACATTGTGGTGTTGTTGAAAATGACACCCAATTTTACATTTATAAAAACCACCAGGTTTCCCTTTAATTTTTCCTTTTTCCTATAAATATTGACATGGTAAGATTTCATGGTCAGATTACCATAATATTTTAAGGGAAAACTTTACCGACCATGATAGGGTTATATAACAATGAATATGGTTCTAATAAACACCCAAAACTAGTTTTTAAATGAAATATTTGACGTTTAGATCATTTAATTTTTCTAAAATACCGCTAAATGGTTTCATAGCATATGTCAATTCTCATAAGTAACAGAATTGAAAATTAAACCATTAAAAATATTGACCAGAATTTGAATTAATAAGCTAAAATAAGAAAACCATAAAATAAATGTACCTCATTGTCCATTATAATGATATTAACTAGAAAGGTGTTTGGTCATGTTCCCTTAACAACATCCTATTGGTTCTAACCTCTGAATGTTTCGACTAGTCAATAAAATCATTGAACTTTGTAGTAGTACCACTTCTCTATAAAGGTTTGTCTTCACCTCCACTTCGAAGAAAATGGAGAGAGAGAAATTTAGAGATATTTTACCAAATAAAAATGATCTATGGTGTCACAAATGAGGTCCAGGAATCTCCATTTTATGGGATTCATTCATTAAATCAAGGAAAAACACCTACACTATTATTATTAAAAATATATTTATTATTTATGTAATTTATGTTAAAAAAATTAAAAAAAAATAAAATTTTATAGTAAGAATTATTTGGTTCATGTTTAGTTATATCACACAGATTAACCATGTGTTGTTTGTTTATAGCTAGTATCTCCACATAGTTAAATTAATTTCCATCCTAACCATGCTCACTAAACATGCATCCCTTGAATAATTAGCTAAAACATCAATTTTCAAATCTAGACATCACGAGATATTTTATATGTATTTATTGGATTATTCTTTGATTATTTTTTGAGTGCCTTATATAACCATGAAATTAATTAATACCATTCTAAGTATTTAGTATTTATTTTGGTAATAAATATAAGTGTGTTATTAAGTATTGAGTATGTTTTTATTAATAATATTTCAATATAAAAATTTGTTTTGAATTACCTTTTTTATAAAGTAAAATTATTTATTTTACCATTTGGGTAATTAATATTTTTGTATGGGAATGGGTTTAGATAACCTTAAATATTCTAGAAGTTTATCTTATAATTTTATTGTTATTGTTAATATTTAATTGTAAGTTAAGTAGGGGACCCCTCACCTTTCTTCTCTCATGTGAATGATTCCACCTAATAGAGGGAGGCCACTCTCCCTTTTCTGTCTTCTCCTCCTAGGATTTGATATGTCATCAACCTTTTAAATCCTAGGTTTTTCACCCTATTATCTTATCCTTATTTATTTCCATTATTCCACTACCCTTTCTATCCTTCATTATATGATTTATATAATCTAGAGTTATTAGATTTTTTGGGGTTTCTCTATATTAATGAATAACATCAAGATCCTATAATCCATTTCATTTTGAGTGTTAAATCATTCCTATGTGTGTCATCTACACTCTATTAGGGATCTGTCCCCATGTTATGGCTCGCCGGTATGTGTTTGAACTATCAAGGGTTTGGAATATTTTATAATTCTTTTCTAATCTATTTATGATGATCCATTTAGTCTAAATGGAGGTTGTAATTGGACCAAAACATGTCAGAATTATTAAAGAGGACCTACAGGTAGGTTTCTACATCTAATTCCCTTTACTAATTAAAGCATGATTTCTAGATATTTTTAATTATCATATTGATTTATATAAAAAATTATATATTATTTTAATAAGGATGTTTGGATGAAAATATACTTGTTATTCATTGTTTAACACTTGGTAGAACAATTGGTTCTCTTATAGAGTATAAATTCTAAACATTATGTATATGCCCTCAAGGTGGTTTTGAAAATTATTATTAGGTTTTATAAAGAATTAAATAAAATTATTTGGATGAAACATTTTTCTATTAAATATAAATAATTGTTGACTTGTTTTAATTAATGAGTTTAATGATTAAAGGGGTGTTTGGTTTCATTAAATTGTATTAATAACGGATTTCTTGTTTATTTTAAGAATTCAATTATGATAATTTAATTGTATTGTATGATTTTATTCTGATAAATTTTTTGTTTTGTTATAAATATTTGCTTCATGTATTAAATTTTTCAGTTTTTAAATATCTTGGATTTTCTAACTACTATTCATATGTTGTGAGAAATATTTGATATATAGGTTGGAACCTATGACAAGTATTTGTGCTCTATGACATGACTATTATAAGTGCACAATGATCCCTTAAAAATATAAATATGGTAAATGATGCTACCTTAAAATTTTAATCATGGGATCATGATTCTCTCTTTGGAATATTACCTTGTGTACATGGTTCCCCTTAGATGTTGAACCATGTGAACATGGTTCTCCCTCAAAAATAACTCTCTAAGAATATGGTGATCTATATTTATTTCTAGGTGTCCCTTTTTAAGATGTTAGGTCCCCTCCCATGATGATTGGTTGGTTTCTTAATGAATAAATGTTTTCAATTAATGTATTCTATATTTAACTTTTAATTTTTATTAATAAAATATTTTAAATTTCCTTAAAAACTATGTTTTTAATGAAATTATTCAATGTTACTTGTTTTATATAAATTTAAAAAAAATGTACTTTAATATTTATAGTTCAAACAAACATGTTGTGGTTTATTTTTAAAATCTATTCACGAAATGTAGGGAGGATACCTATTGTGCAAGTTATCTCACACCCTAAATATTGGAGATATTCCCTAAATCCATGAGATGGTATTGATTATATCATATTAAATGATATAAGTATGTTTTATAGTGTCACATGTACCATATGCCTTATATTAGAAATATCATAATTCATGTTTTGTGATATCATGATACTTCCCATAAATCATGTCGTATGATTGGTATGGTAGGTGAAAATTAATTTTTAATGTTCAAATTCTTCCACATAAGTTAATCATTAATTATACATTTCATAATTTTAAATTCTTGGGAGGATCAATATTGTATTCATAAAATTAATGCATGAATTAAAAAACCATCAACTCATTCATTATGTAATGTATGAGTAAATGATATAAAGGCCTAAGATTATTATAAAGCCTATATAAGGGAGTTAGTTTCCATGATAATGGTGTATTGTCCTTAAGATATCATATATTTATTCTATTATTTTCCCATTACTCTCTCCTCATACTTCATTAAAATTATGAGATACTAGTATATTGTGGAATAAATGAGGTTCCCACCCAAGCATCGGGTGATTCCATCCAACCCATGCATACACCATGAACCATAAGGTATAATGGATCCTTCTTAGTGATATTCTTCAAATGTTTAGTAGAAGATGGTAATGGAAGAATTCAATGTTGAAAGGTATAAAAGTTCTTCAATTTTGTTTTTACATGGTTTTCATTTTGGGCATGTCTGGTCTTGAGATTTTTTTTTGAATTTCTTCTCACTACCTAAAATGAGTGTCATTCAATCCTTAGAAAGCCTTCAATGGTATCATAGATTCATGGTTCTTCATGATTCATGAAATAGTATTTAAAAAATTAAGACATCATATACGACATTTGATATTGTATTGTGTATTGTTAACAATAATATAAATTATGTATTGTGGACTATATTATGATATGTAATATCATAATAAATTTATATATAACATCTTATGATATGGAAAACTGTTACAAATACCGCAATAGAGAATCATCAATTTTATACATATAATTGTGTATGATATGAAAAATCAAAAAATACAATAGCTCTAATATGAATCATTCAGGTGATTGAAAAATATATCCATTTGCAATCTATATGATATATGGTGTGTTATAGAGAATATTTTCCCATGAGACAATGGGTTTTTGTTATTCAGGCCAGTCGTATAACACAGTATGACTTATTATATCCAAAATCTAGGAACATTGGGTTGTTATTATGTACACAGAAAATAGGTAACATAATATTAACAACTGATTTATTGTTACACAATCCACCAAAACGTGTCGTAATCATATACAATCAATTTTAACGTATGATAGACAACAACATAAAGTGATATTGTGAGTTTTTTTATAAATCATTACTTACTATATAGATGTATCCTTAAAAATTACAAGTAGAAAAATTTTATTTTTCTAATTTTAAATTATAAATTGATCAAGATAAATAATAAATTTTGAAAAATATATTTTGGGATATTTATTTAATTTATAAATTGTTAATAAAATAATTTATTATAAAATTTCTATAATTATTTTAAAAAAAAAAGTTATGAAGCATTTATGAAATAAATATCTATAATATTAAATACCTTTTAAATTTATATGGCATAGATTATAAGTTGGATATAAAATGTTTGTATGGAAACTATAATGGTTGTTTATAGTGTGTTTATAATTTTCAAAATAAGGAAAAATGTAAAAAGGTTTACATTTAATATCTAGAATTTTTCATAACATTTAATTTGAAATGCTCAAATTAAAATTACTTATTAGTAAAATTATTTACACAATGTCAAAATTAGTATTGAAAATATTAATATGATCGTGGTTTAAATAAAAAAATATGATCTATTGTAAATTCTTACATAATAGATATTAATAGTCTATATATATATATATTTTTTTTATTTTGGTTATCATATATTTAAATAAAATTTCATATAATAGGATAAAATTAAAATTTCAAATTACGGAAAAATATAAAGTGTTTATATTTATTTAATTATGGAATGTTTATAATGAAGGAATAAATTATAAATTTCTTATGATTGTTTTATTTATAAATTATTAAACAATTATTAACATCATGTCTAATTATATGAATTGATGGAACTCTCAACTAAATTATCCTTAGGTAGGGGGAATTTTTGTTATACTACTCATTGGCCTGGAAGCATATACATTACCTATAAAAGTGGGGGTTTATTATTTATCACTCCAAGATAACTCTTGTCAGTATTGTATATTTTATATAATTCTAAAACTTTATATTAAAGTGTGCCATATACCATATGCATATGATGCATTTTAAGTTGTCTAGATATACTTGAATTTTAATTTTTGTTAGTATCACAATTTATGAGTTGTGTAAATTGTTACATGAAAATATTTCATTAAAAAATTTATTTAGTGAGAGGGATATGGTTATAAAACAAATAATTAACCAAATGTATACATGTAAAGGTAATAACATGTGGTAATATGGAGAGATTAAATCCCCTTTAAAATTAATAATTGTTAGACTCCATTCAAAGAAAACTCTTTTCAAGTCATTGATCATCCATCTAGGTAGGTCATGTTGAATTTAGGTTTCCCTGCATTATCATGCATAAAATGAGAAAGTAAAGGGAGGACCAAATAGTATTAAGTTCCTATTATTGAAATTTTATTTTTGTTTCAATTATTTAGTGGCCCTAAAATAATTAGGTTACTATATGAATGGATTGGGTGTATACATATGATTTATTGGGAAAATAGTTGTATGTTTAACTATTTGAGAAACATATATCATATGATTGGAATTATGTTCTATATAAATAAATAAGTTATGGTATAAATGATAATGTGTCCCAAATATTTGTGAAATATAGATCTTGGACCTAGGAGTGTGCACACTCGGTTTAAACTAGTTGACAGTGTAGATTTAACCAGACTGATTTATATCGATTAGCCTAATGGGAAAATCAAAACTAAACTAGATTAAACTTAAAACCTTATTAAATCAAACCATGGGTTTATAATAATTATCAAAATTTAATACAACAAACACATATAAAAAAATTAAATCATGTTCCAATTTATTTTTAAATTAATTCTAAGAAAAAGAACCTAAAATATATATAACAAAATATTATATAGATTAACTAAAGAAATATAAACACATAAAATCAATAAATATTACATAATAAGATTATTTAATATGGGAAAAACATGCCTTAAAGTCTATAATATCACTTAAATGCATCATGTGTTGTATATCAATGATTATTACTTGTGATTTTACTGTATAATGTATCCCATTGATGATGAAACTATGAAGAAATTCAATTCCAATGGTATGTATTAATTTTATGATGTGATTTCTGGTTTTTTAAAACCATCAAATTATTTATTGTCTATGGATTCTTTAATTTTATCCTAGAAGTTCCCAGGTTAAGAAAATATATTAGATAAACCTAATCAAGAAAAACATAATAACATTAGTACAAAATTTAGAAAATATATCAGTTTAACCACTAAGTAACACATTCAATACATGTTAATTTCAAGATAGAAAAAATGAAAAACACAACAAAATAAACATATTTTGAACATGATATATTCATTATTTTTCATATTTTCATATTATTCATCAAAAAAACATCACATAAACTTCAAAATTGAAAAAAATGTAAATAGTAAAGGGGAATTCACCACATTTATATAATATAAAACATAATAGGTTTGGGGAAGTTGTTATCTTTGTTGAATTATAAAATGTATAAAGGGAAAGAGAGGCTGATACTTTTAGTAGGAGTTGGAACTGGAGAAGGATTAGAGGTTGATTTCATTGAGTTCAAAGATGTTAGTGTCAGAAAATTGGAATTGTTGCATGAATGGAGTGGATAAGTTGCTTAAATGGAGGGTGGGTTGATATGAAGATGTAGGATATGTCGCTGCATCTTTATTTTTATTATTGTTTAATAAGAGTTGATAATAGGACAAGGGAGGGTCCTCAATCGATCCTATGGCGCATGAAGTAAAATAAATAGGGTTGGTAGATTGAGATAGTGAGAAAAAGGTATATCAGGAATGATATAGGGTATGAACTTACAAAAATAAAAAAGGTATTCTATAATTTCTTTTCAATTAAGTTTAGAAAACCATGATCCATAATATATAAACTCTTTTTACTCCTTATTAACTTGATTAGTTATTTACCATCGTAAACATTTTTTACCAAAAAATACTACATGACCCCTCTTATAAAATTTAAACATGATGATTATGAATTTGGCATCAATTTCATATAATTAAATTTCTAAATATATGAAACTTAACTTTTATATTAAAACATAATATATATAGGAAAATTGTTTTCATTGAAATATGATTTTTAAAATATTAAGTAATTTTATTCTTATTTCATATCAATTAATAATTAAAATAGTATAATATATTTGTTTATATATTCAATAATTACATTAGAGTAATTATTTAAAATATCTTAATTTCATTTATTTGTATAAAAAGTACACAAACCTTATAAAAAAATTCTTTTGAAAATAAACCTTTTACCTTTACCGAGGTTACTAACTTTTAATTTGGTAACTTATTTTTTTTATGCATAAGAATGAAATTTACCATATTACCATATTTGGATATGATTACTAAAATTTAAAATTAATTTTATGTAAATAATTCTCAGTCTATGTTGTAATTATTTATTAAAAAAATATATCTTCACAATTCAAAATCACGCATTTGGCGCTTAATATTCAAAACTCTTCCTTTAGTAAACCTAATTTTATTCTAAGGCATTTTTTTATAATTATATTATTATTAATTGATTGATTGATATTGATTATATTATTTAAAAAAATCATTTTATTGTGAAAATTAATAAACAATGATTACATTACCATTGTTGGTTCTCAGGTCTTACACCCCCTAAATAATTTCATCCTTAAAATTGGGTTTAACATAAATACATGAAAAAATAAGGATAATTATTCCTCATTTCTTCCAAAGGATCCCATGTTTCTTCCACAATATAATGATACCTCCAAATTAATCTATCTAGATGATTTTCAAAATTCCATAACACATTATCTCTATTGTTAAGAATATGGATAGGTACTTCATTATAAGAAAATTTAGGTTCTGGATATATTCCATCAATGTTGATTATGTGTGTTTGGTTTGGAATATAATTCCTTGACATTTATATGTGAAAGACATAATTCACTTTAGATAGGTTGGGTATAAATTCCAAACGATAATCCATGGCTCAAACTCTTACCAAAATCTCAAAATGTATGATGGACATAATAATTAGATTTCCCTTCTTACTAAACCTTATTACTCCCTTTTAGGGTAATATGTTCAAGAATATATGATCCCATACATTTAAATGAAATCCCGTTATATTATTATTAGTATATATTTCATACCTACTTTGGGATCCTTGATATAATTATGGATATATTTCGCCTTCACATCTATATACTCAATGAGTTGTTGATAATGTAGACCCTTTTCCCCAACTTCATCCCAGTGGGTTGGAGTATGAAATTTTTTCCTAAACAAGGCCTCAAAATTTTCCATTTTAATAATCAAATGGATGTTATTTTTATATTAAAATTGAACCATAACTCAGTACTAGTCCCATGTTCCTTATAAGTCAAGTGAAAATGACATCACTATATCCTCTAATGTATGGATAGTTCTCAAAAACTTCTAATCTATTTAAGGATGGTAGGAAGCTCTCAAGTGTATCTTTGTGTTCAAATAATTTTTAACACTCCTCCAAAAAAATATATGTGAAATGAATTTCATGATAAAATATAATTGATAAAGTTGTATCATGGAATCTCACAAATTCATTTATATATATTTGTGTGAGACACTAAATGGGAAGATCGTCAATTATTTCTTGGAAGTGTGAAGAATCATTGAATCAATCAACAATGAACAAAATAGTAATAATATTCATAGATATATAAGGTATTACAGTAACAAATAACATTTTGATAATATCCCATTTCAACATTATTATAGTGAAGGATTTCATTACAAACTTTAGAAGTTTTCTTTCAACTTTTACTTATTGTCATAACAAGCATCTTGACACAATGTTGGTAATTCAAGATTCATGTAATCCCACCAGATGTGCTCCCTTAAATCCATATACATCTTGGTACTACAATGGTGTATAGAAAAATTTGATCTATGATCTTCATAAACCAATTCCACATTCCACTCAGGTATTGATAGTATATAATGTACCTTTAAAAATTTCAACACACAATATTCATAGGTGAAGTCTACCAATCACCCATATTCCATGCCTTTATTATTATTTTGTGAACTCTTGTAATACTTTTAAGAATTATTTGTCTTATTTAGTAAATATAGTTGAGACATTACTTGGAAAAGGAATAATTATTTCCCTTCCTTAACAATTTCCATATCCAAATCTAATAAATCCCATAATATAATGCCCATGTATATCCACATCATAGATAGGACTCCATGATCCATCATACTCAATGAATATTCCACCTTGTTTTCCTTCATAATGTGGTAGAAAATTGAACAATCAAACTCGTTGATTAGTTCTATCCATATCCATAGTCTAATATTGATCTCTCCCTACAAGAATATATACCTCAAAATTTTGTTATCTATATATATATATATGATATATTTCACTATAAAGATGGTGTCTCTATATATTTAATGAAAAACGTATAGCTTCTATATCAAGATAATGATTTGAATATTTTTTCTCATAGAAATTCAATTTATTTGATGCATAAGCAAAAAATAAATCATTTTATATTAGGAAACACCCTAGTAATTTCTTGTATTCATCACTATATATTACAAACCCTTCCTACCAAATGATAAAGTTACATCTTATTGATTTATTAATATATTTTTTAGTACCTTAAAACTTTCTTCACTTTCTTTTGAATATGTGAATTTGACTCCTTTATGTGTTAAATTGGTTAACATATTAGATAAATTGGAAAAAAATTGAAAAAAACACTGATATTAACCAGATAATAAAAGGAAACTACAAATATCAGTTATATTTTTTGGTGGGGGTCATTCTCTAACAAGATTTTTCATTGAAGGTTCAATAAATATTCCATCCTTAAATTCAATACTTTTAATAAAATAGACTTTTTGAATCCAAAATTCACACATAGTTAATTTACAATATATCTTCTTATCCTATATACTATTCATGATAATTTATAAATAGTCTGTATTCTTTTCATAGATATTATATTATATCAAGATGTAATCAATAAAAACTTGCAACAAGTTTATCAAGATAATCCTTAAATACTCTAATCGTTAAATCCATGAATATTGAGGGAGAATTGATTAAAACAAAAGGAATTATTATGAACTCATAAATCTCATACCATGTGCAAAATGAAATATTTAATTTATCCTCCTTCTTGAATTTTAATTGATGATAACAATAATAGAGACCAATCTTGGATAAATATTAATTATAGTGACTATATCCCTTTACAAAATATATTATAAGATTTTAAGCATAATTATCCATAAAATAAAATCCAAGGATCTAAAAGTGTAGTGTCTTTAAAATACTAGGTACAAAATTAAAAAATATGAAAATAAAATATAAGAAACTTTAATTTAATCTCTATAATGATATCTTGACTCTATTTGAGAACTTATAACTATATAGGATAACCTGGGAAATATATGGACAAAAGGGATGAGATAAAAATCCAAGTGAATAAATGTGGGAATTAAACAAATCACATGAGTTAGAAAGGCATAGCATGATATTAAATGAATGAATCATGTAAAATCATAGGGAATAATGATATATAGAACATGGAATTATATAATCATGGAAATATTGGTATGTCACAACAACATAAAACATTACATTAATATGAGTTAGGACTAACTGCTAAGAATATATCACATGGTGGAGAAAGACCCATAATGAATTAGGTTTACTCCCTAATCCCATACATGAAATCTCATGAGGATAAACATTACCCAATGCATTAGAGATATATCTGGGTGAACCCATCATAATATGATCATGCATAGGTGTTCCACATAAAGGATAAAAAATAATGGATACACATAAGGGTTATTCATTAAACTAAATGGATATTATAATCATGTAATAAGGGATAATCAAAGGGAATATAACAATGGTATCCATTTTAGATGAAATTTAAATAATTCTTGGATATTCATTAAGAAAAAAAAGAATATGTCATTAATAATTATGTCCAACTGAATTGAAACCATGAAATAGAGTGGTTAGGTAACATTATAAATTTTCCACATTAGTGTGGTTTTAAGGAAAATAATAGAGACTTTAAAGAGGATAAATGAATAATTTTTTACATAAAAACATATATTAACTACAATAGTTTTTAATGATGAGATGATTTATTTTATAACAATATTCGTGAATTAAAAAAGTTTACATTGTGTACATAAAACTAGGTAAGAAATGGAGAAGTTCCCTTTAATTGGGTTTTCTTATCGAGAGGAATTGAAAGGGAACCTTGTAAAACATGTATTTTCCATAAATAAAGGATGAATTGAACTAGATAAATATTTTTTAGCATATAAAAAGAATTTATAAGATTTGTATAAGAATAATGAAGAAATAAATTCAGTTAAATATATAGAATGTGTAACCCAAAAGAAAAATGGAGTTTCAAAGATATCAATTGCCTTATGTCTTAAGGAATTTCGTACTTGAATTTAATGTCTTAGATATTCAAATTGGATTCATTAGTTACTTAATAGAGAACATATTATTTATTTATTTGAGTTATAATATTTTTATTGAGTTCATTTATGGTAATATTGATGAGTAATAAAGTTTGATTTGGTTTTCTAGGAGCATAAATTTTCATGGTTTCATGATCGGTTCATTATTGTATAACTATAGAAGTCCTTATAAAATTGGAAAAATTATATACATGTGAAATGAATTGGTATTAATGAAATTGTATAATTCTAAATGGTCCCATATATCATTAGGATTTATTGTATAAATATAATTCATTTGATAAAATGTTAATAATAAATGTTTAGTTTATTTTTTCAGTTTTTATGACCATTAAAAACTAGTTTCATTTTATTTTATATTATGAATATATATTAGTTATAGAATAAGAAAAAACATATTTTGTAAAAAATAAAATCATATTTAATCATAATAATGGTTTTATGGACAACCTTGAATGTGTTAATGGAAAAAAGAAAACTCATTATCCACAGAAATGGTAAACCATCATAATTTGGAAAACAGTTTCGTTTTCTTTTTGTTGAATAAGAGGGGATGAAAAAAGAGGTGGAAAGAATATATTCCATTAGAAATATAACATTCTAGTATATAAATGATATTTTAGTTTTTATTATTTTATGTATGAAGTAGGTTAGGATAATGTTGAATAAGAAATGAAATTAAAAGTGATGGTTTGAGAAAGGTACCTCTTGAATATCACCTCCTAGAAGGAACCCTTGAGGAACTTAAAATTGGTCTTTTGTTGCGAAAATAAGCTCTTAGGACTGTTAAATAGTATTGGTAATTGAATCATGAATAATATTTATAGGATACATGGATTAGAAAGTGTGAGGATAAGGGGTTGTGAGGGGTGGTATTTATAAGGGGGGATATGGGTGTTTTTAAAAATTTCTCAAAAAATTACATTATAATAAATACAAGTTCTATCAAAATAACTACAAATTTTTATAGATTAAAATTTATAATAAAATAATTTTATAATATCATCAACCGATATGATTTATATATGTTTTGGTTTTATTTTTGAACCCTATCATTTTGATTAACCCTTAATTAATCTATTTTAATTTTAATTGTGGTGTCAACCTTTTCCGTATTAGAATGTTATAATTTTTATTTATATTATATAATTGGACCATAAATATAAAATTTATGAAATTTTAGATCATATCATAATAAATTTTTATTTTTTAAATAATTTTATGATTTTTAAATAATTTAATAAAATATCATCATTTTCAAATTTAAAACTATTCATTACTTTGACTTTAACATAATCAATGAAACAATTAAAATTATTAAAAACTATTTTATTAAATCCTAATATTTTAATTTTTACCTATATAATTATTTAATTATCTTAAATATTAAAAAAATATATCTATATAAATATTTTTAATTTCACCTATTTAATTTTTCCATAAATTTAATATTTATAGCATCATTATTGGGTACAAATTTAAGGAAATTATTTCTTCACTAAAAATTAAAAATAAATTAAAAAGATGTATATAATTCTTTTATATTTACAAATACTATTTATTATCAAATATATCTTTTGTTTAACCCTATATTTAAAGAGACGTATCTCATAAAAAATTTTCAAGGTGTTACATTCTTCCCCCCATATAAAGTTTCACACACAAATTTTAATTTTACATAATAATGTGAAAATGGGTGAGGGTGCTTCTCCTTCATTACTTCATATAGTTCCCATTTCTCCTCTTCATATCTGTGTTCCCTCTATGGTACTTTAACTAGGTTAGTGTCCTTATTGGGTATAACTTTATCTTTTTGGTACAAGATCTTCAATGGAAACTCCTCGTAAGAGAGATCATTTCCCAAATGCACCACCTATGAATTTTGTACTTATAAGGGATCTTGTATATACATCCTTAGAATGGATACACAGTATATATCATTAATCTATGATATGGTTTATGAAAGTGATATAAAATAGGAGAAATCTATGACATAATCAATAATCTCGTAGGCATTTGTTTACTTGGGACTTATCTTTCTTTTCTTACAAAATATCATGACTCTCTTCCATGGAGATATGTATAAGAATATCTTATCACCAACCTCAAACTCTAAGTTTCATCAAAGATTGTCGGCGTAGCTCTTCTTTCGTCTTTGGGAGGATCAAATATGATGATGTATGGTCTTCACCTTTTCTTCTATTTCTTCGAACATTTCTTGTACCATCAGCTTGTGTTCTCCAACTTCATCTCAACATGCATTTTTTCTACATATTTTCCTATAAAGGGATTCATATAGGGCCATTTGGATTCTAAAGTGAAAACTAATATTGAAATAGAACTCGACCATTGGAATATGATGATCCAATATTCTATTTAATTCCTTTGATAATTCTCCTACCATGTCTTCTAGTGTCTAAATGGTATTCTCAAACTTGCCATTAGTTTGAGGATGGTATGCCATATTGTAGTTTAGCTCAGTGTTATGTTCATGTTGGAGACTTATCCAAAACTTAGAGGTAAATATAAAATCTCAATAGGATATAATCAATAATGGTATTCCATGAATCCTCACTCATTATATGATGTATATCCATGAATTTTTATCAAGTGATAAGTCTTATCTAATTGCAATAAAGTGAGCAGTCTTTGTTAGATGATCCACAACAACCTATATAGCATTAGTTTTTAGATGTGTTCATAAGTCCCATGTTAAATTCCATGGAGATGTTTTCCCATTTTAATTTAGATATAAGTAATGGTTTCATCATCCCTTTTGACTTCTGGCTTTAAAACTTCACTTGCTTACATACTAGGAACTTTCGTGCCTATTCAGGGATCTTCTACTTCATATTGTCCCAACAATAGTTCTATTGGATATCTCGATACATCTTTGTGTTCCCTGGGTGGATATAGAAGGTCGATATATATAAATCATTAAAAATTTCATTATTTATCTCAGGATTTGATGGTACATAGATTCATGATCCAAATTTTAAAACAACTTTATCATCAATTTTAAATTCTAAGGATTTCTAATTTTTATAGCTTGCACCTTCTTCTGAATTTCCACATTATCTCTTTTAGCACACTATATTTTCTCTATAAAGGATACTTATACTATATATAACTCACATTTACTATAATTTTCATACATTTATCCCTTCAAAAATTCTTTAGCACAATATTCAGATGATCCTCATGCTCCTTATTGAACTTGGAGTATAACAGAATATCATCTACAAAGACTACCATAAAATGTCAAGATAATCTATAAAGACTCTATTCATAAAGGCCATGAAAAGTTTTGGAGAATTAGTGAGTTCGAAGGGAATTACCATGAAATCGTAGTGTCCATAACTTTCTTGAAAGGTGGACTTGATAATATCTTCATTATTCACCTTTAGTTTGTGATATTGTGACCAAAGTTCCACATAATATAAATATGTGTCCCCATGTAGTTGATCAAACAACTCAACCATCCTTGTAAGGTGATACTTTTCCCTTATCGTTATTTTTTAAGTTCATGATCATCAATGCAGAGGAACATTGATCCATCCTTTTTCTTGATGAAGAGGATTGGCACACCCCACGATGAAGAACTCGAGAGTATAAAATTCTTGTCTAGATTATCTTGTAACTAATTCTTCATTTACGTAAACTCAATGTTGTTCATCCTGTAAGGAGTCCTTGATATGGGAAAGATCTAGGTATAAGATAACTTTAGTACTCAACCTCTCAGTTAGGATGAGGACCAGGAAATTCTTTAGGGAACACATCAGTGCAGTCCCTCAAAATGTCCATGTCTTTGATCAGGATCCTCTCCTTTATATGAATCATTTTAGATAGATTTCATACTCGTAAGTCAATAATATCCATATCTGAGTTGATGATTCTGAAAGAAATTTATCCTCCTCCTTACACTTTTCTAGAATTGGGGGATGCCTCGGGATGTGAAATGATATCTCCCTCTGCTAAAATTTATTGTTTGATTTTTATAAAGATAGAAAATCCATACCAAATATATCATAAAACTCCACCAAATTAATTAAAATTATATTTTCTGGGAGCTTCAGTCAACAAACATTGACTGTAGAGGAGTTATATACTTTAGATTAAATAATTTTCCCATTCTCTATTCTCACAAATAATTAAAATTCCATATTTTAATGTGGTATTTGAATAGTTCTACTAAAATTGAAAGATCTGAAGGGATGCATAGAACCAGAAATAAAAATTACATTTTTTATTCTTTAATGAAACACCAATGTACCTGTCACCATATCATTATTGAGATCCACCTCATTAGTAGTGATATCATATGTCCTTTCTTGTTACTTTAGAGGTTGTTGTTGTTGATTGTCTTTGAAAACCCTTGGATTAGGGAATTTTATTACATAGTGATCATACTCCATTTAGTTATACCACTTTATAAAAGAAATAGTGTTCATATAAAACTTTTTTTCACTTCTTAATTAGTGGGTTTCTTTATTTCACTTCAGCATTGATTAGATTGATACCTCACTTTTCCACACTTGAAGCGCATTCTGGTTCTCTTTTGGCAGTTTCTAGGATGTTTCTTCCCAAACATTTGACAATTAGGATGCTGAGTTTTCTTTCCTCTGTGGTATTTTCTTATTGTCCTTATTGAAGATAATTCTATCTTTTTTTTTCTTATCTATGGTCCCATGAGACCACTAAGAATCACTCATCACCATCTCAACTTTAAGTTCACAAATAACAATATCTTCATAGCTATCAAATTCATTAATTTATAAGGCTTTTCTGAACTCAATTTTAGCCCACTAAAGAATCATTCCACCTTACTTTCAACAATAATGAAAAATCCATAAGAATAATATTAAATTCTTGTGAATTTTATCTGATATGCTCTGAGAGACTCATGTTCCTTTTACTTTATGCTGATAAAATCCCTCTCGATATTAATATAAAGAGTTTGGGGAAATATTTATTAAAAATATTTTCTTGAATTATTAGAAGTCCTTGGAATTTATTTCCTCCTTAGATTTCATGCCCCTGATTAGTGCCACCACATATTGGCTTTTTCTTCAAAATGATAGACTTCAAGAAAAATTTATCTTCTTTCGATCACTCGAGGATAGAGAATATATTCTCAATGAAGTTAATACATTGTTCTATGATGATGGGATTAGAATATCCACTAGAGATAGTATGCCTTTTTCACATGAAGGTTTCGAAAAAAACTTGATCACTCTTATAAGGAGGGAGTTTCACATGATTCAAGTTTTTATTCATAGCTTGAGTTATTTGATCCACTACTGTCATGAAGTTCTGAGCTCCTATTTCTATTAGGTTTGGTATCTCATTAGGTAAATCATCGCATTGCCTATAACATTTGTTGTTATCACGGGTTCTCCAACTTCCAGACAATAACTATAAAAAATTAAAAAAAATTAGGGGGATTCAATGCTTATCTAAGAAGAATATAAAAGGGAAACTTTAAACATGGAATGATAAACTTAAAAATGAAAAGTATTTTCTAACTTGTGATTACCTAAGTTTCAATCTATTTAATCCATAGTGATATAATTATCCATAGGTTTCTCAATAAATGTTTCTATTTATGATCTTGATAAATAATTATACCATGCTCTGATACCAACTATAAACCTCATATCCTTCTATACATAGTATTACATTATTTTAATCATAATTGTCCTTAAAATATAAACCGAGGATCGAAAAGTCTAATGCCTTTAGAAGTCTGGGTACATAATTAGAAAGCATGAATCAAAAATAAAATAGATTTTATTTAATCTCTGTAATGATCTCCTAACTCTATTTGATCTCTTATAACTACATAGAATAACCTAGGGAAAACATGGACAAATGGGATGAGCTAAAAATCTCAGTAAGGTGAAAAATATGTGAATGAAACATAGCACATGAGTTAGAAAGGTATATCATGATATAGATGAATGGTTCATGTAAAAACATATGGAATAATGACATATAGAACATGGAATCATATGATCATGGCATTAATGTAATATGATTCAAGGCTAACTACTAATATTAGGTCACATTGTGGACAAAGTCCCATGATTGATTAAGTTTACTCCCTGATCCCATACATGAATTATCATGAGACTAAACATTACCCAATACATTAGAGTTCTGTCTAGGAACACCCATCATAACATGTTCATTCATATGTGTGTCAAGTAAAGGATGAAACATAAGGAATAAACATAAGGGTTACCCATGGAAAGAATTGAGTATCGTAATCATGTCATAAGGCATAAGAAAATGGCATAAAATAATTGTATAAAATAAATAAGGGATAAAAATAATTCATGGACTTTTATAAATGAAAAAATAAGAATATATTAGTAATAATTATGTCTATCTAAATTTAAAATATGAAAAATAGTGCTTAGGTAACATTAGAAATGTGCCACATAAGTGCAGTTTTAAGGAAAAGAATAAAGGTTATTTAAAGAGGATAAAAGATTAATTTTCTTTATAAAATAAAAAATGAACTAAAATAGTTTTCATGATAAAATTAGTGATTTTATAAAATTATTTTCTTCTTAAAACGTTTCATGGAGTGGGCTTCAAAATGTGTAAGAAATGGAGAAGTTCCCTTTAATCGGGTTTACTTATTGAGAGGAATTGAGAAGGGAACCTTTTAAAACATGTATTTCCCATAAATTAAGGATGAATTAAACTAGACTAATATGCGTTGAATATATAAATAGAATTTATAATAATTGTATAATAATTAATAAATACATTGGGGTAATGATAGAGAAAGTGTAACCAAAATGAAAAAAAGGAGGTTTGGTGAGATCCCTTACCCTATATCCAAATATATTCTGAACTTGCACTTAATTTATCGGATAATAAAATTGGATTCATTAGTTACTTAATTAAGAACCTATTATTCATTTATTTTAGTTATTATAATTTTATTAATTTCAATTATTCTCATTTTGAGGAGTTATAAATTTCAATTTCTTCTTTTTGGGAGTGTTCGTTTTCATGGTTTCATGATCGGTTCACTTTTGTATAAATATGGAAGTTTTTTTTAAATGGTAATAATTATGAAAAAGTGGAATAAATAACTATTTATCAAATTATATAATTCTAAATGGTCCCATATATCATTTTATTTTCTAGTATGTGGATGATTCATTTGATAAAATGTTATTAATAAATTTTTAGTTTTTTTTTTGCGGATTTCCTTACAATCACAAACAAGTTTTGTTTTACTTTATATTATATATATATATATATATTAGTGCCATAACCTGAAAAAAGTTGTAATATACATATTAAAATATAATTTAACTATAATAATGATTTTATGACCAGCCTTAAATTCAGTAATAGAAATGAAAACTCGTTATCCATGGGGACGGTAAACTCCCATAATTTGGATAGGGGTTTTATTTCTTTAAATAACATGAGATGGGAAAGGAGGTATAAATAATATATTCCATTATAAATATAAAATTCAAGTATATACATTTAGTGGAGTTATTATGATTTTATGGACGAATGAGATGAGGAGAAGGTGTAATAAGAAATGAAATCAAAAGTGATGGTTTGAGAAAGGTGCCTCTTGAATATTAAATTCTTGAAAAAACCCTTAAGAAACCATAAATTGGTGTTTTGTTGAGACCAAAAGCTCTTGGATGTGGGGAAGAGTCTTTAAAATGGAATTGGGAAGAATATTGACAAACTAAAAGGCAAAGAAGGTGTAAGGAAAAGGGGTTTTGAGGGGTGGTTTTAATAAGGGATGAGAGGGGTGTTTTGAGAATTTCTAAAAAGATTAAATGATAATAAATTAATTTTCTTTCTAGATACCACTAAATGGAAATAAATTATAATAAAATATAAAAAAAATGTGGTAATCTCATCAACCAATAAAATTTAGACATTTTTTAATTTTATTTTAAACAATATCATTTTTATTAACACTTAATTAACCTATTTAAAATTTAATTATGGTAACAACTTTTTAAATTTTAAAATGTTATAATTTTTACCTATATATTGTCATTAAACCATAAATTCCAATTTATGACATTTTAGATTATATCCTAATTAATTTTTATTTATAATATTTTTTATTATTTTTAAATAATTTAATAAAATATTAATTCCATAAAATATCATTATTTTAAAATTTAAAACTATTCATTAATTTGTCTTTAAAATAATCGACACAAAAAGTACAATTCAAACCAACTATTTTATGAGATCCTAAACTTTTTATGGTTATCTATAGATTTATTGGATCATTTTAAATATCTCAAATTATATTTATTTTAATATTTTTAATATAATTTAGTTTATTTTTCTATAAATTTAATAATTAATCCATCATTTTATATATCTTATCATATAATTTTTAGCCTTAATTACTCGATTTACACTTAACTGTGGTAAAAAAAATTTACCAAGGTTACTATTCATATTTACCAAAAATGAAATGGGCCTATTTAGAAAATTTTTACTTTATGATTCAAAATATCAATTAAATTTTTTCAAATTCAAAATATAAAATTGAATAATATAATTTAAATTTAAATTTATAAAATGCTATGGAAAACAATTTTTCTAAAAAATTCCCTTTTAAGTATAATATTCATGTTAATATTTTAAGTTTATATCATGGTTTGTTTAAACTCAGTGCTGAATGCAACATAATATATCGAATGTAATGTCCTGACTCGACTTATCTCTAATACGGTGGTCAGACTAGTGGGACACATGAACTCAAGGACATCTCCCCATACTCCAGAGGCTACCGACTAGTAGTGAGGATCTCTGGAGATGATAGGGGGTAGACTATACCCTTTTTTCAGAGATGTACAGTGATATTATAGAGTATAAGTAGAAGAAAAAAGTGGAAACATTAAATAGAATAAAGACAAATAAGTGGAAGATAAATAACCAAAATTTAATAAAATTGGCCAAATTAAATATTATATAACAGATGAATACATATCATTGTGATGATACAAAACTGAAATCAGCAAATAATACTACATATTAAACAAGCAATTTAACAAATGATAACGGATATGATAGAACAAACCAAGCAATTTAACAAATGATAATAAGGCATTACTGTAAGGTTTTAGAGAGAGGAAAATTTACGTGACATGAATTAAGTGAAAAAAATATGGGAAAGGTGGTAGGCATCCTACACTAGTAATCCCTATTTATTAAACAAGCTAAACTCTTAGAAGGAGCCAGGATTGATAGTCATTTAGGAAGGACTGTTTCGAACAAGCACTTACGTGGTGCAATATTAAATGAAATAATTTGATAAAGATAAAACTACCTTTAGTAACATGATTTAAGGTCATGTACAAGCATTCCATATAACTAACAACATAGAAAACCTTAGAGGAAGACTAAAGAAAATAAATCTAAATAATCATAACTGCCACTGTGAGTTTTCATAGACAGTGTACCTTCATTTGAGGTGTTTTATTACAAAACCATGACTTGTTTATCAAGTGAAAAAAAACATCTTAACTAAACACTTATTAAATAAAATGAAATTCAGTATAACTAAAAAAAATTAGAAAGTATCTAATTTCATTTTAAAGCATTCTTAAATAAAAGACTCTATGAGAGGGACCCTACCTTAAAAGAATAACCAATTTAACATTCATAACTTGATAGATTTATCAACAAACACTGAGAACTGCTCCACACGCATGCACATACCTTCATATATATATCCCTTAACCAAATGTATGTATTCCCAATTCAATGAGGTAATACCTAAATAGAAAATATTTTATATATATACATACCTTAGTATATGCGTGTGTACGCCTTCAAAGTAGGTCAAAACCCACTACAAAAATTACAAGACCCATAAAAAATGGGTGGAAAGGTAAAACGCGCCTCAACTAAATTATTAAAAACCCATAAACATTTTAATACTCTCAAATAAAGGGCTTTAAACCAATCAGTGGGTTTAGAACCTTACCCAAAATGAAAGCGGTGAGAAACATCGAACCATCCACCTCAACTTCGATGGAGTATACGGGAATACGAACAAAGGAATCTCTATAGAAGCTTTACATACCCTAACAGTAGAATAAAACTAAAAAAATTCCAATTACCACAACCCTAGGGTTTGGTTGATCTTAAATTGAGTGATTAGAAAGGATAAATTGGCCAAAGCACGGGATGAGAAGGGATCTAGGAACCATACCTCAATGAATTGAATGAAAAACATAAAGGGATCCAGTGAGGTCAGCAATCAAAGAGGGAGCTTTAGAGAGGGGTTTGTGAACCTATAGGGTTCTTCAGAAGGGTGTCGTGTTGCTTAGAGAGTAGGATACACAGAGGGAGGTCACATAGAGGGAGGTTCGACCATAGTGGGAATCACGTTGTAGGGGGTCACGGCCATGGGTGTCGCATCCTGCGAGGAAGGGCAGACCTAGGTATGGTCGCATCGTGCTATAGGAGGAGTGGGAAGAGACCCCTTGGTCTCTAAAAGAAAAACCTAAACTAAAATAAAAATAAAAAGATAATAATAATAATATTATTATTATTATTATTATTTTAATTATCACTAAAAAATTTCCTTATTAAATTATTTCTGTTTAAAATTTTAAGTAATTTAATTCATTTTCTTTAAAAAGACACATCGTAGTGTCAATATTTGGGAAAAAAAGTTCTGACGCTCGGTTTTAATGATGGCCTACACAGTTGATAAAAAATTTAATTTCCATCTCTTTTTCAATTGGTTCACATCGAAGAAAGTAAATTATTTGAAGAGAAATATTTCATAAAAATTATTAGAGTGTTACATTAATCACCTTACTATTGATCAAATAGATCATCAACGTGTGGTGGTAGATGTTTTTTCTTAATTAAAAGAACTAATTTATATGCAATATATAAAAAAGCCTCAAATTCCATCCTTATTTTTCAAAAATAAGACAGGTACTCCCTATGGTGGAACACTAGGACATATGAATCCATTGTCACACAAATATTGTATCTATTTATTTAGTTATAATAATTCAAATAGATCCATTACGTTGGGATTATTAGATAAAGTATTTGCATTAGGGGTAAACTCAATAGAAAATTCAACCTCACTATTAGGTGAATACCCAAGTAGTTCCTTGGAAAATACATAAATATAATTCCTTAAAATGGATAAATCCTTAATTATAAGGATATATTTTCCATTTTTAGATTTATCGTATCCTTTAATTAGATTATGATGAGCCACTTGTTGTGGTCGCAAACATGGCATAGGTAATGAAGTATCCCTTTTAAAAACAAGGGATTATATCCCATCCTTCCAAATTGTAATCTTTTTATCTTGATAATAAACTCCTACATTATACTTTAAGATTCAATCCATACAAATTATTATGTCAAATTAAACCATTGAAATAAAAACTAGGTTTTCAATTAAATAACCTCCTTCAATTTTAATTAGAATACATAAATACTCTTTTGTTGCTATAATATTTCTATAATTATTTTTAACTGAAAACTTTTTACTTATTTCATCAAGGGATGACTCAAAGATATTATAAAAATTTCATGATATGATTGATTGTGTGGATCTATAACAAAATAATATATTATATAAATTTTACTTTATGATCAAAGTATCTATTATGACATCACCAGGGACCACAAATTCAGCTATTGTGATTTCTTAGGCTTAGCCTTGATCCTTTATCTACTTTTGGGTTTTATTCCCTTGATTCTTAGGGAATCAATTTTAATAGTTCCCCATATCCTTGAAAATCATTATACATTTGCAGATCCTTTATTTCCCTTAAAATAATGAGCTTTATGGGTCATATATTAACACTTATAGTTGACTTCCATTCCTTTGAAGAAATACCTAGGGTTTTTCTTCCCACAATTATCACATGATGGGAATTTTACCCTTCCCTTATTTTACTTTTCCAAATTCCTTTCAATATATCACTCAATATATCCTTTCTACTTCTTATTACCTTTTAAAATAAGTGAATTAGATAAATACTTCTCATCTGTGATTACATTTGTCACAATATCCTCATAAAATTAAAATAAATGAGTGACTAATGACCTTCTCTGCCTTTTATTTAATCAATTAAAGAATCAATTAATATATCTTCTATGGTGGCATACATAATCCACAAAATATCTTGTTAACTTTATAAAGTTGGCCTCAGATTTAGTAAGAGTTTCCTCTTTCTTTTTTCTTAGATTATTAAATTTTTTTCCATTCCATCTCCTTCCTCTTTAGGAAATTATTTCTCTAAGAATATCACTTTAAATTATTTTCACCCCCATTGTTTTTATTTATTCTTATTTATTGGTATTTTGGATTAATGAACACCATTGGTAAGAATTTCCATTTATATGATATAAAATCATGATTACCTTTTTATATTCACTACATCCAAAATCAATTAATATATTCTCTAAATACTTAATCCTTTGTTCTAATACTAATGGGTGATAATTCCCATTGAATGCTATAGGTTGTTTCTACATGAAGCAATCCAACATTGTTACCCCATGATAAGTTACAATAGGTTATTCCATATGGTAATTGATATTTGATATTACTATATTTAAATGTCATAATATATTTATAATCTACTAAGATTTAAATCCTAAATTATTGATTTGATCATGAGGTAAATCTCTACATTTATTACAACTATTGTTACGGTTTTCATAGCTTCCATTAGTCATTATTTATAAATAATTGAATATAATTAATTATTTCATGAATAAGCTATGAATTATAAATAATATTATATAAATCTTATGAATTTATCAAAAATTCATTTCATGGAATCTAGAAATATTTAAAGTATATCATAAGAGTTTTTTATAGGGTTTTGTTCTCTAAATATGTTATTCAAAATATTATTCCTAATGTTTATACAAATCTTTCTCTGATACCAATTGTAACACCCAGACTCCAATTCCCTAGTTCCATTGGTTATTTTATCACATTGGTATATAATAAATATATCACATTACATAGGATCCATTAGTTTATCTTTATCAAAAAATTATTTACATAAATGATAATTACATTATATATAAAACTTAAAATACATCATATGAAATCAAAAAAAAATTAAAATTTATACTTGAAATTTCATACATTATACATAGTAGTAGTCATGGTTTCCTAGTTAAATGGGAAACAATAAAGAAAAGTGTGATCTCTGAAGCTCAGTAAGGAGTATCAGATAATAGAATATGTAATAGAATAAACAAGGCTTGAATAATATGGAAAGAATAAAAGATAATAAAATAATTCTCTATAGCTGATCACATGATTATGAAATAAATCCATGTATAACATAATAATAAAAAAATAACATGAAGAATAACACATGATTTCACGGTAATGGAATGCATAATTGTATATATATTAATATTACTATGAAGGCCTCACGACAGGATATCTTACAAATCATTAAGGGCTTATTCCAAGATATTATAATTAAATGGGTAAGGTATACAACAAATTACCCAAACTAGTTTATTTCATGAGACCTTCTAATGCATAGATGGGATATAAAATTTTCTCCTCCACCCATCACTTAATAATTCAAATGCATCCATCCTATAAAATAAATAATAAATAATACAATTAATAATCAACTTGACTTGGTAATCAATAAACGTCTATATTGGAAAAAAAACCTATAGGATATCAAACCTCTCATCAGTCAAGGGAACAATATGGTTATCTAGGTTTATATCCCATAATCAACATAAAAATAGAAGGATATTCACAATGTAATAAAAATTAAACATATCAAAATAATGATAAAAGGTAATTAGTTATGATTAAGTTCATGTTATAGTGGAACTGATATGAAATAATACTTCATAAGGTTCATAATCAGATCATGAGTCATCCAAGGCATATCCTCTGGGAGTTTCAAACTTGGTGTTCAGTTTGGCCCAAAATTTGTGCACTGAGTAAAGGTCGAGTTAATACCCAAAAAAACTTTTTATGTGTTATTACCCCTAGGTAAATCTATGCCAAATCCTACATCTAATAGTTTATATTCAGATAGGTATATCATTTCTATGAAACCAAACGCTCTTTACTTTATAAAAATATTTTGATATTTTATGGCTATGGGGGTATTTGAGAATTAAAATGGACTATAAAGGTGGTATAATGAGAGGGAATTTTTATCTATATTTTATGATATTTCAATAATTTTATAACAATAGATCATAATAATGTTTCTTATTGAAGAGAAAATTAAATGGTAACATTGTAAAAATATGGGTAGAAATGAGCTTAGGAACCCTTATTTTAGAAAAGTAACTACTTATATAAAGGATATAATGAGATATAATAAGTAATATCCCATTAATAATATATCAAATTAGGTATAATACCATGTAATAATAATCATATTAATATATGGAAAGAATTTTAATTGACATTATAACAAAATATAGTCAATTGAAAAAGAAATAAGGGGATTGGAAACCCTTACTTTCAATGCAGCTTCTTAAATCTTGAGAAGAATTCATTAGAACCTAAAAAACTCCTAGGAGAAAATATTTATATGGTAAAAGTAGTCATAATTCGTTTTCAATATCTTTTTAATGAAGAGGAATAGGATAATCAGTGGTAGTGAGCTCCTTTTATAGGTGCAAATGAGGGAAATTTACTTGGAAACTAAAGTTACATGGGCATGAAGATTGAATCACATGGGAGTTAGATGAGTTTGTTATGGTAAGGTTGGTGAGACATGTGGGTATAAATTACCATACTAACATAGGTATTCTAGAAAAATGTTATGTCAAGTAAGTTTAATAATATTTGATCCATGGTATATTACCTATTTTACCCCTTATTAACATGTTTAATTATTTACCATGGTCATTATTCTTAATAAAAATATAAGATGGACTGACCCACCAAATTTAGACATGATGATTTTAAATATGATAACTATTTAATCCAATTATATTTATAAATATTTTGAATTTAACGGTTAAATTAAAACATAATATATGTATATATATATATAGAAAAACTGTTTTTAGAGAAAATGACTTTTAAAATATTAACCATTTAATTATTATGTCTTATCAATTCTTAATTAAATGAGTGTAACATATTTATTTGTGTTTTAAAATATATTAATTTAATTTATTTATATAAAAATTATACAAATATTATAAAAACAATCCTTTTCAAAATAACCCTTTTAATTTTACCACGGTAACTAAATTTTTCCTAGGTAAATTATTTTTTATTCATAAAAATAAAATTCCCCTTTTTCCAAATTTATATATATTGATTGCAAATTAAAAGTTATTTTTAATGAAAATAATTAATTATTTAAGTGAAATATAATTATTAAATGAAAATATTTTTGTATATATAAATCACTCATTTTACTCTTAATATTTGAAACCCTCCATCTAGTAAATATAATATTAATCCCATCCATATGTGTGTAATTATATTACTATTTATTTATTAATTGTTATTAAGTATATTATTTTCAAAATATTTTATGAATTTTATTCGAAACATGAATTAATAACAATTGTGTTACCTTAGAAGGATATTAGGTTATATATAGAGAGAGTGGTGTATGGGATGGGTGGGGTGGCGATGGAGATGAAATAGATTGGGGTGGGTGATAGGTGGGCATAGATCAGTTGAGTTTGGTTCATACGTGGTTAAGCATGAATTATTCAAATTTAACCCTAAACCAATAAGTTTAAAAAAATGGATTCTAATAAATATTTGAGCTCAAAAGGTATAAATTATTAATTTTAATCAAAAAACTCTTCAATTGGACCTCTTCTATTCAAATATGTGGTAATGCCTCATCCCTAAATCAAAATGGGGAAAATAAAAATGCAGATAACTTTGTCCAATTAAGAATGAACTATAGTGTCACAAATAAAGTCTATGAATCTCCATTTTATAGGCCTCTCACATTGAATAATGGTGAAATACCCTCAACTTTATTATTTGAAATATATTTATTATGTATATACTTTGTGGTGAAATTTTAAAAATTTAATAAAAATTATATTAAGCATGGTTCATTGAAGGATTTGTTAGACTATGTGAACTAACCATGCATGGTATCTTTGGATTGAGTATCTTTTCATTGTGAGATTCATAGCTAGCCTAATCAAAACACTAGTCATGTATCCCATGAAAAATTACATAAAACCCCAATTTTCTTATCTGGACTTCCTAATACATGTTATGATTATCTATTTCATTGTTCATGGATTAAATTTTATTTTATTATATGTCAATGTTATTAATAGATATCATTTTGAGTATTTAGTTTGTTTTTTCTTTGTAAGTATGTGTGGGTTATTAAGTAGAATATTTTTTCTTAATAATATTTTTATATAAATATTTATGTTGAATTATAATTATTATAGAGTAAAAATATTTAGGTTATCAGTTGCATAATTGAAATTTGGTATAGAAATGGGTATTAGATAACCTTACTTGATCAATAGTTAAATACTATAATTATAATAATATTATTATTATTTAATAATAATTCAAGTAAAAAAGGTAACCCCCCCCCCACACACACACACACAAACACACTTCCTCCACCTATGAACACGATGTCTCCTTAGGGAGGGAGGCCACTCTCCCTTTTCTATCTTCTCCTATTAGTCTTTCATATATTATTTTCCTTAGGAATCAAATTTATGTCACAATTTTATCTTATATTTCTTATATTTTCCTTATCCCTCTTCCCTTTCTATACTTCCTCTCATGATATCTCTAACTTAGGTTTCTTGGATTTTGTGGGATTCAAAACGTTAAGATGAAACACTAGAATAATATAGGACCATTCTTTCTAAGGGTTAAATCATCCCAACATATGTAATTCACACCTATTTGTGAATTTTTTCCTCAACATATGAATTGTAGATAAGTGTTTTCACATAAAGGGGTTCGACAAATTGCATGATTTTTTTATAATATATTGATGACGATTTATTAGGTCTAAATAGAGATTATTATGTGACCAATTCCTATTGATATTATTATAGTGGCTCTAAAGGTAGGTGGATCTATTTAATTTTATTTCTAATTGAACCATGATTGTGTGATGTTTTAATTTCTCATTTTGATTGATATAAAAGTAATGTATGATATTTATTAGAATGTGTGGATAAAAATATACTTCTTATACAATGATTAACATTTGATATAACAATTGATTCTCTTATAGTGTATAAATTTTACACTTTAAATAGACACCCTAAAGGTGTTTGTTAAATTGTTTAAGAGGTTTTAAAAATAATTAAATGAAAGTGCTTAAATGGAACATTTTATTATAAATTATAACGAGTTTTTGAGTTCTTATTAGTTATGATTTCAATGGTTAAAGTGGAATTTATTTTCTTTAAAGTATCTTTATCATGGGTTCCATGTTCATGTTAGGAATTCCATTGAGAATGTGTAATACTCTTGTATAAGTTTATTCCAATAAATCCTCATGTTTTTTCATAAATAATGGTTTCATATATAACATTTTGAACAAATTTAATTTCTTTAATTTTGAAACCTCTATTATTATTTCATGGGAAACCTTGGGTACATAGAGGGACCCTAGGGAATGTATTTATGAATTATTAAATGACTATTATGGGGCCATGACTCTTCCTTATGAATATATATATGGGCTATGAATATCCATTATAATTACAATCATTATTACATGATTCTCCCATTGTAATATAAGATTTTCAACATAGATATACCTTAGATAATGTACCATGAGGACATAGAACTCCCTTGGAAAAAATTATTTTAGGAAATGGTGATACAAATGTACTTCTAGGTTCCCCTTAATCCCTAGGTCCACTCTCAGGATCTTGGTTGTCTTCTTAATGAAGAAATATTTTGCATTTATGTTTACTATATTTCACTTGTACTTTTTATTAAAAAAATATTACTTTTTCTTCAAATTTATGTTTTAAATGAAATTATTCCATGTTACTTGATTTCATAAAATTTCAAAGAACTAAAATTTACTTTAATGTTTCTAGCCTAAATGATCATGTTGTGGTTTATTTTTAAATTTAATGCATGGATATTGGGGTGGGCACCGACTGATATCATTATCTCAAACCCAACATACACCCTTTGGACTATATAGAGCTTGTTCATATTATTTAGCCAATTTTTGTAACTACAGATAGCATCCTTCTTTTCACAAGGGACTGGACCATTCACTCTAATATAATACAATGTGGTTGGTGTGGAATATAAAGGTGTTTATGTTCTTTGTTTGGATAACCATATATTTCATTTCATCTATGCTTTGTCCATGTCTCTTATATTAGTTGTATAGTCCTTAAATCTATGTTATAGAAGGAATATCTTTATTTTTATATTGATTATTGTAGATTTATATATATATATATATTTATATTTATAATATTTTTTGGACTCATATATTTTTATAATTAGTAAAGGGTAGATCATTCCCATGTTTCTATGTGATACCCTTGGCACTTATTTCTAGCCCGTGGTAGTCGGGGATGCACCTCGGATATTCTGATGGACTATCATGAGTATCAAGATACCATATTCTATGTTGGTTAGTTATAATAAGAGCCTATTTGAGTTCTTACATTTCATAAATTTTGAAATGGTCAAAACCATTTGGATTCAACCTCATTATATGATGAGTCTCGATCCAAAATAAAAAAGATAATATACTTTTAAAATTTTATCAAAAAAATTATACATTATTCCAGAAGAAAGCCATGACGTGAAACAAAATACCATGAGAAGACATTATCCACATCTTTTTTAATTTATCCACATCATGGTCTATAAATTTTTTACAATATTCTACAATATATCAATATGAATTATTTTGATGAAAATAGGGTATTTTCTGCCAACATTGTATAGTGATGGATTTATAATTAGTTTTATCTGAGAATAAGAAATGAATGAGATTTCATTTAGTGTTAAAAAAATTATCAACTAATGGATGATAACAAAAACATTTAATAACTATTTTCATCATAATTTATTCTTTATTTCCCAAATGATCACTAAAGATTATCACGGCCATTAAACTTGTGGATTACTATGTTTTATTTTATTTCACAAGTTATCACCTCCTTATTTTAGTGACCAGAAATCATATTTGTTTTGTTTTTAAAAAAATATATGTTTTATGCTAATAAATATTTTTCTAGTAAAATCATGAACATATTTTGCTAAGTGTTGATCAACTGTTTGTTCAACAGATTTACCATCAGACCCATATACCACCAGAGAAATATATTATCTAATACATCAACCACTAGAGACCTATACCATTAGGAATATCTACCACTATATAATATTTACCACTAGAAATATCTACAACCAGAATAGATCTACTGCTAGATAGATCTACTGTGAGATAGATCTACCACCAAATGGATCAACTGTAAGGTTGATCTATTTCTAGTCAAATCTACCACCAGGTTTATCTACCACAATTCTATGCTACCATTAAGAGTTTATACCACTGGATTACTACAATTTTTGTTCATAGTAATTTCAAATTTTAATTTCTATAATGAATTGATTATGGAATTAATTTTATTCATCTGCATGTGGATTTAATAATCATTATTCTTAAACTACTCCATAGATTTGTTAACAAAAAAGTCACACTTTCCTGATTTTGTTCTCGATGTGGGGTTTTAGGTTATATTATCATTATTATTAAATGGATAATTGGACCTGGGGTTAAATAAATTCTGAAGAACCACCTCATTCATGAGAGTTGTGAAATATGCATAGAGAACACTAATATTCATACGTTGAATCTAGAAGAATGTCTAATATAGGTGTATGTGGAAGGATTATGTACAACTATAAACTGAAAATAGAAGTATTTTATAGACCTACAAGACACTCCATTTTTTTGTACATTTTGTATACCTTTTTCGAGATTCCTACTAAGACATATTCAAGGACCTCTGAACATCTGAAACTATTTACATTGAGAACAACTTCTTTTTCACATCTCTAATCACATACACTTTCTATTTATAATTTATATTTGAGTTGTGTTTAGTTTTACTCTATTTTTTTGTAAACCACATTCTCTTGTACTTAACTAAATAGTGCTTGACACACTCTCTCTCTATAAAAGTTCTTCATTTTTATACACATGACCATTATAGAAGTCGTCATGTGTGACCTATCTATATTTTTATCCCACAAATAATTGTGAAAGATTATTTTTCCCTTGGAATCCATATGTGATGTTTCATGTAAAACTTGGTATAGATTTTGGATTAAGTTTATTATTTAATAAACTACTTGGAAATGGGTGATTTCTAAATACAGTGGATTAAACCATAACTTGATACAAAACGACTTGTTTAAAATTTTTCTACATGTTTTATTAGTTTGGTTTCCTGTTTTTTAAAGTTCAAAATTATGTCTATTTTAAAATCTATATCAAAATTATACTCTGACAATAAATGTTTATTTTTGTTTTATATAGATATTTTTTATCATGTAATTTAGTTTCAAAAGTTAAGGTGGTTTTAATGATTATTTTAACTGAGCATTAATACATTTTTGAGAATCTATTTGAAAAATAAAATTATATATTTATATAGTTATGATTAACAATGTGTTTATATAAATTTGAAGGAATTTAAGTTTTAAATTTTCCATAAACAACAATTCTATTGGAAACTCAATTCTCTGCATATCCCCCGCTTGATTTTTCCACTTCAAACAACATTTAGTATAGAAGAAGTTTCAAATAATATTTTTATTGTGATCTAGTTGTAAGCTAAAGTTCTTAAATTATTATTTATTGTAAATTAATATATTTATGTAAAATAAAAAGACAAT
Organism: Viscum album; assembly: GCA_963277665.1. NCBI lineage: Eukaryota > Viridiplantae > Streptophyta > Magnoliopsida > Santalales > Viscaceae > Viscum > Viscum album. The sequence goes on along the minus strand of OY728134.1, from coordinate 125,671,197 downwards.
ATATAATTTCCTCTAATTAGCATCCTTATTTTAATGGTATTATTTTTTCTCAATGGAATAATAAAATTAAAATTCATATTGAAAGAATGGTTTTTGAAATTTAAACTATCATTGAGGATAAATATGAATTATCCAAAATAGATAGATCTCAATGGGGTGATCCTACTAAAGAATATTGTAAAAAAACTGTAAATCTATGAATTCTTTATACTATACTTTAAGAGATGAATACTTTAATAATATATCTACCCATACCACAAAATTTGAGATTTGGGATACTGTGGCGGTATCTCTTGAAGGAATGTAAAATTTCAAAGAAATAACATTGAATAAATATATTATAAAATATGATTTCTTTAGGATGAAACATGATGAACCAATTTCATATATGTATCCTAGGTTCAATGAGATTGTGAACATGATTCATTCATCCAAGAAACCAATTATGGAAAAAGATCAAGTGATGCACCAACTAAGATGCTTACCAAACAGATAGAGAGGAACTTTAGTTTTAATTTTGGGAATCATGGGATATAAGAAAGTTTCTAGTTTAAAAGATAATAGGAAATCTCATCATGTATGAAGAGGAACTTTAAGTGAACAAATAATAAGAAAAACCTAAGAGGAAGTTACTATCCTTCAAGACTTCTGAATTGAAAAAAAAATAAAGAAGAGGGGACATGTGATGAGAATTCATATTAGAAGGTGATGAAGAAATGGCTCACTTATCTAGATGATTCAAAATTTAAAAAAATAATTTTTTCAATAAGTAAAACTACAAAATTAGTTATGAAAATAAAAGTAACTAGAGAAAACAATTAAAAAATGATGATTTTATAAACAAAATAAAATGTTATGAATGGAATAGAAAAGTTCGTATCAAAGAAGACTATCTTATTTTAGAGTATATGAAAATGTTTAAGGATAAAGATAAGAGATATAATAAGGATTTTAAAGAAACTTTTAGAGATCTATAGGATAGTTTAAATGATTCAAACTCAGGAAGAGAGGAAAATTATGATAGAACCAATATCTATATTATGAAAAACACATTTGAGGTATCTAATATTTTTTATGTATCTCTTGTTCATAATTCTAAATTATTTAAAATGAAAATAGTGAATAAATCATATCCAATGAATAAATGTTTGAATATTTTAATATGTTGGAGGACACATTCAATTATCTTAAAGATAAATACAAAAGTTTAAATAACCAGCATACCATGTTTCCTTAACTTAAAATAGATCTTACTATAGGAACGTATAAAAATGATTAAATACTAAAAGAAAATAATGAGATAAAATTATCGAATGAATGATTAAATAAAGGATTTAGAGAGATAAAAAAAGGAAGAAATAATTTAACCCAGATTCTTGGAAAGAAACTTTCCCCTAAGTATACCACGGAAATTGGATACCAACCCAGAAAAAGAAAGATCAATAATACGAATTGTATTTCTAGTTCTAGTTATTTCAGTTATGTGAATACATGCTATTATTATTAACCTAACAATGTTTTTATTTCTAAATGTATTATATCTTCCAACAAGAAACCTTTTAAACAATAATGGATTCTTAAATCCCTTACTACTAACAAATTTGGACTGAGAAATATATGGGTACTAAAATCATTTCTTGTTTAATTTTATTTTATAAAACTTATATGAAAAGTTACAACAAGAAAAAGTAGTATCTGGAAAGTGGTTGTTGAAGTCATGTGACTGGGGGATAATCTTGTTTTAATAACTTATTAAAATTTCATGGTGGACATGTTACCTTTGGAGATAATTCCAATGGAAAAATATTTGGGCTTGGGAAGATGAGTAATTCTAATGCTATTTTAATTTCTGAAGTTTTATTTATAGATGAATTAAAGTATAATATTATTATCATATCACACCTATGTGATGATGGTTTCCATGTTATGTTTGAAAATAATTCTTGTAAAAAAAATTTAAAATTATTTTTTTTCCTGACATTGAGAAATGATATTGTATATATTGTTCATTTAGATCCATTCTCAAAGAATATCTTTTCTAACTACCTTTCACAAAGATTTTGGGATCTAGAATAGAAGACTAGTCTATTACAACATACATTCACTTGAAAAAATATCTAAGGGTTAGTTAAAGACCTTCCAAAACTATAATTCCGAAATAAAAAAGTCTATAACCCATGTCAATAAGAGAAATAGAAATATCTTTCAAACTAATGAAATAAGTATCAACTTCTCAACCCCTAGATTTATTTCACTAAGATCTTTTTGGACCCTATAGAGTTTATATCTTAAATAGAATTTACTATATTAATATTCTGGTAAATGTATTTTCTAGATATAATTGGGTATTATTTCTAGCTTACAAAAGTGAATATTGTTTCTATTTTTCTAATTATGTTAAATCTGTAGAAAATATTAGTGGGATTATAATTAAGACCTTAAGAAGTTATCATTTCCATGATTTTTAAAATCAAGACATTTAATCATTATGCTCAAAACATGGCTATAATCATAAATTATTTTCTCCTAGAATCCCAGAGTGGAATGGTATAGTTTAAAAAAGAAATATAACAATTAAAGAAATTTCTCAGAACATTATTAATGTGTATGATTTTCCAATTTATTTTTTATTATAAGGTTTTAATATAGACTACTAAATAATCAATAGAGTTCTTATACTACCTCTTTTAAATAAGACCCTATATTAATTATAGAATCAAATAAAACTAAAGGTTAATTACTGTAGAGTTTTTTCTTACAAAGTTTTTATTCTCAATAAAAGTACAATTTAGACAAATTTTCATTCAATAGTGATGAAGGAATGTTCCTTAGATATTATACAACTAGTAATTCATACAATATATTCAACAAAAAGGATAAATATTGTTGGGGAATCTATGAATGCCAAGTTTGAAAAAACAAATACATATGAGTATAAGAATCATTTATTTAACCTTTATTATGATCTATTTAATCTAAATATAAATTATAAACCTTACAATAGTTTTGAGAAACATGTAGAAAAATATTCCAATTCTGATGAATAACCTAAACCCAAACCTGTAGAGGATAATGAAATATTTATCACTTATTTTCCTAGAAACATTAGGATGGATAGATATAATATTTTATATTCTATAGTTGGAGACCTAGATAGAGGAACACATACTAGATATTCTCTAATAAATCAGGTTGAAAATCAAGTTTTCTTATCACAAATTGTACCTAAGAACATTAATGATGCGATTAATGTTGAATTATGGGTAATGGAAATGCAATAAGAACTCAATAAATTTGAAATAAATAAATTTTAGGAACTAGTGGATAGACCTAAATAAATTATGACCATTTGAACTAAATGGGTGTTTATAGATATGTTTTATGATCAAGGAACAATACTCAAAAACAAAGCTATATTGGTTTCATAAGAATATAGTTAAGAAGAAGATATTGACAATGGGGAAACATTTTCACTAATATATATAATTGAATCCATTAAAATGTTTCTTTCCTTCGTAACACTTTTGAATTTAAAACTATTTTAGATAGATGTTAAGAGTGAATTCTTATATGGTCATATCGTTGAGGGTTTTTTTATTGAACAACCACCAAGATTCCAAAAAACTCTTTTTCCAAATACTGTTTTTAAAATAAAAAAACATTTATATGTTTTAAAACATGTTTCTAGAGATTGTTTTGATAGGCTCATCTCATTTTGATTTCTAAAGTTATTTCAAAGGGCATCTATGACCCTAATTTATTTATGAAAAAATTAACTGATATTTTATTAGTACAAATTTATGTTGATGATATAATTTTTGGGATCTTCTAAAATTTATTTTTTATTTGGTTGAATGGACTAAATGCCTTTTTCTATTATTTTGATAATCCATCTTTCAAGGGGTGAGGTGGAACCCTTACAAAGACTTATGGCTTAGAGACTATTACATGACCTGTAGGTCTTGGAGGAAATCACCCAGACAAGACAACATGGAACTTCTCCTCCCCATCCCATGTCATGATATCAACACTCCCCCTTCACAAGGTTGGTCAGCTAGTTATCCTCTGCAGAGCATCACAGGCTCTGTACCAATGGAAATGCCAAACCCTCTAGTTCTTCCACTTCCAGTTATCTTTTCTCAGGTCAATGTGCCTACTCTGATCCACAAATAGAGTCGTGTCCATTGTAGTCTTCCTGATACATCCGCATATTCATCTGGTCGGAAGACCTTGTAGTGGTCCAAGGGTCTTGAGGTGTCCTGAAGACCTTGAGAGACAACTGGTCCAAAGGCCTTGGGTGGCCCTAAAGCCTTGCAGCACAAAAGGACCAAAATGGTGTCCCAAATGGCTAGATGGATTAATAGTTTTACTACTACAGTACAGAATAATGCCTGATATAGTACTTCTACAGTGCCCACTACAGTGCATCAATAGTAACTCGTAAATATGTCTCCACCCAAATTTGATCTCTGGTCTATTGGATGCACTTGTCAAGTCCTCACCAACCAGGCTAAGGCTCATGTGCATATTTATTCTTCAAAAAAGATTCAATGTAAATTTTAAATGAGTTTAGTGGGTGAGTTAAAATTATTCCTTGGTTTTCAATGTTTACAAAATAAATATGGATTTTTTTAGAATAAAATAAGTACACCAAAGCCATTTTAAAATGTTTTAGTATAGATAACACAAAAAGTGGTGATACTCCCATGAGTAAAACCTAAGAAATGAATCTTGATGAAAATAAAAAATCAATTTACTAAACCAATTGAAAAGGTATTATTGGAATCATTTTATATTTAAATTCTAGCTGATCAGATATTATGTTTATTTTATATATGTGTGCATGTTTTCGATAAAATACTAAAGAATCGAATTTAGTTGTTGTCAAACAAATGTTAATGTACCTAAGGTATACAACCAACAGAGGATTGTTTTATCCTAGAGGAAAATAAATTGATATAGTGAGTTATTCAAATAGATATTTTTTTTGAAAATTATATAGAAAAATTGCCTCTGGAATATTTCACCTTTTGGGAAAGTCACCAGTTTCATAGTATAGTAAAAAAGTAAAATTTTATTGTTCTGTCTACTATAGAGGATGATTACTTAGCAACAAGAAATTTTTTTGATTGGATTCTATGGGTAAAACCCACTTTACTAGAATATGGATATCAATTTATACATGTACCTCTAAATTTTGATAATATGAGTGTGATAAATATCTCTAAGTGTCTAGTACCTCATTCTAGGACAAAACATATTGATATAAGACATCACTTTTTGATATATCATTTAAAAAAAGATGATTTAACTCTTGAATACATTGGAACATAACATCAGCTTATTGATATATTTACGAAGACTTTGAATTACAATAGATTAATATATATCGAAAATGAACTATGAATGGTAAAATTTGATTTGATATTTATCTTCATGTTTACTTTCAAAGAATCCATAGTTTTTTATTTGTTGTTGGTGATCATCATTGGCGATCCACTATTCAATATCCATTATTTGTGATCCACCATTAGGGATCGTCCATTATTGATTGACCATTGGTTATCTACTATTGGTTATCAACCATTGGTTATCTGTCATTGGTGATCGGCCGTTGGTGATTTACTATTGGTGATCCACCATTGGGGAACTACCATTCAAGTGTTTCTGATTATATGTTACCACTCCTATTTATTTTCTATGATTAATGTTTTATTGGGTTTATTTATTTATATTTTATTACATTTTACAATTCTAAATCCCTAAATGAAAAAAATCATCATAATATCAGAATTATAGAACCCTATCTCATGTGTTTCCTTTAAACATTACCTTCTCATTTCCCTCATAAACAGCAACCCTCCTTGTGTTTTCAATTCTTCCTCCAAAGTAGTTTGATGATGGTGATAGTCAAACAAACTATTGTTTCATCTTTTGAAGTATCACATCTCTCTAATAAATTGTGAGGTGAATCTAGTTAGTCCACTGTTGTCAAATTGATGAACTCCCAACTCTTGTCTTGAGTTGTTCTTACTAAAAAGGAAATCGAATCTGAATGGTTAGTATCAAGCAAGTTGTTATTGATAAATGTGATCCAAAACTAGGGATGTATCGAATGGTTTTCTAGGAATGACCCTCCATTCTTTCCTAGATTGGTTTACTTTTTTATTATTTATCATAGCACGATTTCGGTGAAAATAAAATGTTATTAAGATTATGATTGTTGTAAAAGAAGTGATATTTTCATCGAAATAGTGGGTCAAATGCATCAATATACCTTATAAAGGTATATCTGATGATTTTCATGGATCCATTCCCAAGAATAGTGAGTTTTTCATGTATGAGTATTTATTTTTGGAGATAATAATAAATTTTGTTGTGTGAAGGCCTATAGTTATAGATCTTCATAGGGAATGTAGGATTTTGTTTAGGTTTATCCAACATATAATTTGTACAAGGAAGGGTGAGTTTAGCACTATGAGATGCTTGAATTTATTTTTCTTATTTCTAATAAAAAGAGGAGATAAGATAAACTTATGTAAATAATTTATGTTCTATATGATGGAGATGAGAAATACATCTTCTAGATATAATTTTTGAATCTACCCTAAGTTCATTTCACCTATATGATAATGAAGGTTAATTTGAACCCATGGATCAAAAAATGGGTGAATGATATTGATAAAATTTAAGATAATTTTAATCCTATGAAGAACCCTTCCAAACCTAAAGAACTGGTTGATCCTAGAATGGATATAAATGAAGTTGTGGTGTATTCCACTTATGAGGAAGTGGAAGTTGATGATGGAGAAGAAGAATCTATAGATAGACAAGAAGAATCAGTACCAATTTAAGTAGAGGGAATAAGTGGCCTCGATGTGGTCATAAGCCCTATTGTTTTTTATAGACCTATTAATCCATATCTTCCTCTTCTTGCTAGAGAAATATTAATAAGTGAATGTGGATATTATTAGGTAACTGGTGTTTTAAATGAAGGTTAGGTTGAGATATATTCTTCTAATATCTCAAGGGATATTATTGACTTGTCTGATGATTCTAAAAAAGGAAATGGTGATGAGGTTTTGGTATCTGAGAGTTAATTTGATGATGTTGTCTCTGATAGAGATCAGGAGGAATGCCTGTAAAGGGGGTAAAGCCTTGGGATTTGATTATCTTTGTATTGAATACTAATACTCATAGGATGAAGGTAATGATAATGATGACCATGGAAGTCCAAAAAATCATGGTGTAATTTCCATCTCTATTGCAGAAAATTATCCTAAGGAATCTCTAGTTGAACAAATTGATGAGGGATGACAATTAGAATCTTTTTCTTCAGATGTTCTTGTAGTTAAGTCTGCACATGATGAGATTTTATTTCCTAAATAAGATAAGATTCCATACCATCCTATTTTTACTTCTCTTACTTCTAGATATGTGACTAAATATGGCTTGGATTCTTTTAGAGTAAGACTGTTATCATATATAAATAGAATTCCTAGATCAACACCTCCTCAAGAGATAAAAATTATTAAAGCTAATACTATATGGATATTTTAATTAGTCATCTCTTATATCTAACCTAATATGATTTCAAAAATGTAAGAACTATAAATTGAGAACAAGAAGTTGTTTGACCATATGTAATAAGTTAGATCCATCATGCATGATATGAGAGGGAGATTTTCTAAAAGTTAATTATCACTTCTGGATAGATTAGAGTCTCTGCCTATATCTGTAGCTTACAATAAAACTAATACATCTCCTGTTACTTATTCATTTAATATAGTTGTGATTCATTCCATTATTAAAAAAGAATTGAATGTTGTCAGGGGTGATCTTCTATGTCTTATCAAGAGGAACTTCATTAGATAAAGGCACATGGTGATCATATTTATAAGCTGGTCAGATAATAATTAAATGGGGATAGGAGTTATATAGATACCATCACAAAATAAATTAAATATCACCATTCAAGGATTTATATAATGAATGAGCTAAATTATAACTTTGAGTTTCTTGTTTAGAATGACAAAATACCTCCTATAAATAGGGGATTCAAGGAGAAAGTGAATTAGCTAAATGTATTGGCCCCTCTTTTCAAGATTTTAATGGAAGAGAAGAAGGATTTATTCAAATAAATGGATCATGGTGGAAACATTATCACCACTTTTGTTCAATTTATGAGACCAGTTATTCAATCCTCAAAGACTATAGTAGTGGAACCTCAAGCTATACCCTTTTTACTATCACTTTTTAACCCTCTTCATCACCCCCCCCCCCCCTATAGCTTATCAACCTTTTGGCATGACTCCAGTAGAGGCAGTTTAGTATATCATTCCTATCATGATCAGGGAACTTCCTAAACATACTAATACACCCTATGACTCCACCTCTGTACCTCTATTTACTACTAAATTAAAGGATCCAGTGGTTTTTTCTTCTCATCAGGTAGAGAGTGGTATATATTCTGATTAGTTTTTCATTAGGATTATATTTTATTTTATTTTTGGATGTAACCAATGACATTTATATATAATTCCAATTGTATATTGTTTATATTTTTATATTTTATTATATTTCTTTTTCATTTTATAATACCAAAATATGGAGAATACATCAATGGAATTTAAGGTGGAAATTGTCACATCTATAATTTGAACTATTAAGTATGAAATTCTTCATATTCATCTATACCCATATTTGTATCTACTTTTATATTCATGGTTATAAATTCCAAGATTTTTTATCATCAAAAAGGTGTATATTATTAAAACCTATTTATTTTAATTATCACAACTCATATTTTTTATGTTTCTAACATGATTAATGTTTTATGGTAGTAAATATGTTTCTAGTAAAATTATTATCAAATTTGGTTAAGTTTAGATCTACCGTTAGTTCAACGGACTTATTGTTAGACACATCCTCCACCAGATATATCTACCATGAGGCACATCAACCACAAGATGCACTTACCCTTAGGTACATCTACCACTAGAAAAAATCTACCACTAGATAGATCTATAGATAGAACTGATCTACCATTGGACAGATCTATTACCAGACACAACTACCACTAGACATATCTACCACTAGGTTGATCTACTATTAGTCATATCCACTTCTAAGTTGATCTACTACCATTCTATACTACAATTTAGAGTCTCTACCACTAGAGTGTTACCATTACTATTTAGATTAATTTCAAATTTTAATTTCTTCAATAGTTAGTTTAAATAATTAAATGAAATCAATCACACATGGATTTTAGAATTGTTATTCTTAAACTAATCCATAGATTCATTAAATAAAATTTTATAATTTTTTTATTTTTTTAAGAGTATGAGGATTCAAGTTATATTATTAATATTATCTAATGGGTAATTAGACCTAGAGCGATATAAATTAATAAGAACTCCCACATGTGTGATATTAGAGATACATTCATAGAGAACAATAATCTTTATATTCCAAATCTATAATAATCTATAATACACTGATGTGTGGAAGGATTCTGGTCATCTACAGAATGAAAACAGAAAGATTTTATAGACCTTCATAACACTCTATTTTTATATAATTATTTAGAACATGTTCAAAGTTCTTACTAAGATATATCTGAGGACCTATAAACAACTAAATCTATTAAGATTGAGAAGAATAACTTTTTCTCATCTCTAATATCTTTTTATTTATATTTATAATTTATATTTGAGTTGTGATTATTTTTACTCTGTTTATCTATAAAACACAGTCTACTGTACTAACCTAGAGATTTATCTACTCTATCTCTTAAATTTATTCATTTGTAAACCCACAAAACTATGTAAGAGGTCATGTTTAATTTGTACTTATTTTCATCCCATGTATAATTGTGTGAGAGTCTTTATTCCTGGAGAGCCTTCTGTTTTGTTCTCTATAAAATCCAATCTATATTATGGATCAAGTTTGTTTTATAATAAAATTCTTGACAACATGTGATTTCTAAGTAGAAAAGATTAAGTCTCTTCTTGAGACCAATCCCCTTATTTAAAATTCAACTATGTGTTTTATTAGCTTTGTATTCTATTTTTCAATGTTCAAAACTGTATCTATATTAAAATCTATATCATAATTTTACTCTAACATTTAATCTAAATTTATGTTCTGTATAGTGATTTTTGATCAAGTAATTTAGCTTCAAAAGGTAAATTGATTTCAATTATTATTTTAACTGACCATTGATCCCAATTTCAAAAGATATTTCAAAAATAAAATTATATATTTATATGATTTTGATTAACTAGGTGTTTTTATCAAATTGAGTGATTTAACTTTTAAATTGTTTTTAAACAGAAATTTTATTAGAAACTAAACACACCCTCCCCCCTACCTCTTGATTTTTCCACTCCAAACAATAGTACAAATATTTTATGGGTTTTTCAAGATTAAACACCTCTTGTTCAAGGTAGAGAAAGATATAAGAAACCTAAAATTCCAATGATCCCATTGTATGGAAAATAAAACAATGTATAACATAAATAAAGAACGTATACCTTGTACTGATGATAGCCTCTACTAATACATTTATCATAGTGTCTTGATGGCGATCACTGAGAATTTCTCAACATGATCCGTCCACTACAGTATACCAAGGATAGATGGAATCCCCCAAAAATTTAGGTGATACCCTCTATTTTAAATTATATTTTAGGATCATAAGTGGTGAAGGAAGGAAGAGGAAGAGAGTTATGGGAGATTTAGTAGGAGACTTAGATCCCATTGAGAGCCATCTTGATGGATTCAACCTTCTTATATAGGCCCTCATGACACTACTATGTATTATTCCATTTACTTGAATATCTAATAAAGTATATATAATTCATGTAGTTATAACAATTGTGACCCCTTCATCCAACTTGGAGGAGATTTGAACATTAAAAACTAAACATTTTTTTGCTTTATTAATCATAATGTGTTTCATGAATCATGCATTTTGATTTATATTACCTTATTATATGTCCAAGTAACATAATAATGCTAATAAAAATTGGAATGATATCATATACTATTCCTTATAAAAAATCCATATTTGTACTATATAATATAGCCAAATACACATCAAATATATAAGGATTTAGGTCATATTTCCATTAATATTAACAAAGTACAATCCAATAGGAAACCTTGAAAGTTTTTCTCAAATCAAATTTTTTCCTTATTAATGTTTTTTATATAGAGTTGTTTAGTACCTCATTTATCCATAGCCTCAAAGTGATAAATTGTTTCATGAATATCTATAATTACCAATAGATTTCATTAAGACTGAAGAGGTAATAAATCATTATTTATTAAAAAAACTTATACTACTAGGTAAACATTTACAATCCCTTCTATAGCCAAACATTTATTGAACATTAAAAAAATAGACACAAACTCCTCTAAAAGAATTTACATATTGACATTATTCTTAGTGATTTCAAGGTTTACAAAATAATATGAGATATAAAAAATGCAACATGTCAACATCATATATCATGGTCTGGTTAGCCAATTTTCCTTAAACAATTTTATATTTTTCTTTAATTTATTTTTTATAAATATAAAAAAAGTATCAATGTTTTCTTCAATAATTTTCTATTTTATTTTAATTTATTGTAGATAAATATAAAAAAAAGTGCATCAATATAAAACAGGTAAACCACTATCACCCAGAAAACCCTTAAAAGGGAAAATATTTTTTTTATTTGAATAAATAATGAAATCTTGTAAAGTAATCCCAACTTAATAAAATATTTTTGATATTAATCCAATGGATATTTATATCAGTGGGTGGAAATAAATCCTATTTTTAGTATAAGAACCTACATTTTTTTAAAAGGGTAATCTTACGCCTTTTAATGGAAATCCCCTTTATAATATTCAAGTGTTGATGAATAGTAAAAATGCACAAAATTTTAAGTGAAACAAATTTTTTCATCGAGATAATTTATATTGTTAAATTATAATACTAAAGGTTTTTAAAGTATAAATAGAATATATTTTAATCATTCAATATATTTTATATAATTATTATTAATTTTACGTTTAATTCATACGTTAAATCATTTCAATCTTTTTCAATGTTTTAACTTTTAAAAAACTGTTTCTCGCATTCCAATAATGGGATTGATTTTAAATTAATTACTGCAACTTATGTGTTTTGAATTTTCTAAAATGGACTCTATATTTTGAATTAGTAGGTCCAAATTATTTTAATAGGATAATTTTATTTTTTGTCATTATGAATAGTAATTTTGGTAATTATTATTTTTACCATGGTTGAAGGTAAATTGGGTAATGAAAGGTAAAACTAATATTATAAAATTACCTTAACACCTATAAAAATCCTATTGGATGACTAAATTAAACCCTTATCATCTGTTTTCTGAAATGTAATCACATAATGGACACTTTCTTATGAATATGACATGAATATAATAAAAACTAATGAATGTGACAAAATGTCACAATCTCATTTTATATAAGTATATTAATTTTAGTATATTGATAAACAAAAGATAATATAGAATATATATAGTATTTGGAATAATAAAAGAATTTAATACATCATATAAATTTATCTATAATTTTTATAAATTAAATAATTACCATTAAGGATGACACAATATTGTACAGAAATTATTTTATTAATATAAATATAAAATAAATGATTTTAAAAAAAATAAAATAAATAAAATTTGAATTAATTAAGGTTCTCAGTGAATTTTATTGGTCATTTTGACATGTTTTGGTTATATTAAGTGTTTTTTAGAAGCGTTCTTCTATGTGTATTTTATTTAAAATCAAAAAAATGAATAGTGTCAAAATTGAAACTATTGATATTTTATAAAAATAACATTTTATTAAATTATTAAAAATTAAAAAAAAATTAAAAAATTATAATGTGATAATTATAAGGTCTAAAATTTCATAAAATATCCATTTATTTTCAATTACCACCATATAATTAAATAGTTATAGCCATTAAATATTTAAAATGTTATTACCAAAATTAAAATTAAAAAGATTAAATAAGGATAAATCAAAATGATCAGGTTTAAAATAAAATCAAAATATGTATAAATTTTATTAGTGTGAGTACTTTTACCCAACCTCATATTACCATATAAAAAAATAAAATTTTAAGGCATTTCAATATAAAAAATAATTTATATTAATTGTATATTTTTGGCATTTCCAAAGGTGCCCTCCCTTCTCTTATAAAAGGGAACCTCTCCTTCTCTTTTAATCACTCCTCTAAATCCATTTTTCTCAATAAAACCCTCAAATATCATCTCCTATCTTCTCTCACTTTATCCTAGATTCCACACTTTGGGTAGAAAGCTATCCTAGAAGGCCCTTTTCAAATCAAAAGGATATACTCAAAAAAGTGATAATTGTGGTATCACCTCATTAAAAAAATCTTCTTCTACTTCCTCTTCTTATGTTTTTTCTATACTAAAGTAATAAATACAGTATATTATAAATTAGGATATATTATTAAAATTATGTTACAACCTTATACCTCCTTTTATCCATCCTACGAATAACAATATCACAATGTCTGCATACGTACGACTTAACGTCTCCACGTCGTGATATAATTTTTTATTCAACAATAATTTTTATGGATGGGTATAATGATGAGTATAATATATTTAAATAATTAATATAACATTAAAATTATTCTTTATAATTAATATACCATCCATTTCCATATTATTTAACCATTAAGTGAATGATATCGTCGCTCGTGCGTACGTACAGCCTACCATCTCCACGATGTGATGTGATTCAATCTACATGATATTCATTAATCCATGATTATATACATGAATGTAATGAATAAATATGATATATAACGTATTAATATAATTTTGTAAATTATATAATAATAACCTAAGAATTGGAACTTGAACTTATCTGACAAAATTTGGATAAGAAAATAAAGTAGTTAATATCTGAATAATGAGTGACAATGAAATGTCACTAACAAACGAAAGATAATATAATAATATGTGATACCATAAAAATTATTATGATTCTATAATAATTCAATGATATTATTTAAATTTTTATATAGGAGGTATTAATACATAAGAAATATATCAGACCTAATGTAAGGGATAGTTTTTCAAACTCATTATTATCTGAGATTGTTTATTAATAAGTATTTACTGGGGTATATTTATCATCCATGTGTATGTTTCCTAAATATATAATATTATTTCTATTATTCTACTATTTTTTAAATCCAATTTTACCAATTTGTGACTATATATTAAATAGTATAGAAGGAATATTTATTTTATTTTCTATATAAGGTACTTTTTTCACTTTCCCGGCAAGAGTATGAGAAGAATTTTTTCTTAACTTATATGGCATGAATGGATTTTTACACTTTTATAATTCCTTATTTCCGTGTAGTTTACTTTACAAGATTTCAAGTTTAGTTTCAATTAAATTCTTTTATTTTAAAATTTCTGGGAATTTTGATAAAAGAAAAAGTTTTTGAAGAAAAAAGGATATTTTCCTCAAGAATTAATTTCAGTGGTTTTATCAAAATTATTTTCCATCTAAGATGAAATTTTTTAAATAGGGTTATATATTTTATCCCTATTATCCCTGTGATTTTATTTGTGTTTATTATCTAATTATATTTATGAACCCCATTTGTTTTCTATGGATTATGATGGAATGATGTTTAAGAAACCCATTTTATTTTATTGGTTTGCTATGAATCATATTTTTGTGGAACACATAATAATGATTTCATTATGATATGGGTGGGTCTTATATCTAATTTCAGTATCTTGGTTAGAGATATACATATCATGATATAAACATGACTTTAATAGCAAGTAAATCTGGTTTTGTAATATAGGGTTAGAATGGAAAGTAATCCTGGTTCAGTAATGGAATTTGTCCGCTATGATGGTCTTAGCAGTGATCCTTGACTAATATGAAATTATTTTCTATGATTATGTATATTCCATGAAACGTTTTGTCTTATATTTTTAAATTTTGTATTGTATCCATTAATTCTCATGAACTTTTACCCCATAAAATTATATTACGATCTTTCATATGGAGGATAAGACCTCCAAATGCTATGTTCTTATGTATTATTATTTTGATATGATTTATATTTTCAGTTTTACAATGTTCTTAACATGATAAATTCATCTTAGTAGTCTATCATTTGGAAGTTGAAGTTGATCATTGGTATAACCTTGTCAAAAATACGATGCAAAGAGATGAAATTGAGTCCAAGGAATGGGATGAGTTCAAGAACATATTTTTCAATAAATACTTTCCTTATATTCTTTGAACATATGTTGAGAAAGATTTCCTTGAACTTAAGATAAAGCATAATGAATATTTTTCTACCTATAAAGAAAATTTTATGAGACTCGAATGGTATGCTTCTAGAATTATTATCCAACCTAAGAGTGAAATTGATTGATTCTTTAGTGTATTAAAACCAAGTCCCTAAAGGTAATTATCCAATAGAGAAATTAAAATCTTTGAGTAAACCTTTCGATGTTCTCTAAAGGTTGAGATGGAGATTGGTGTAACCCATTAATCATATGGGTCTGATTAGAAGAGAAAAATGGAATTCAAAGTTAAATCTAAAGACCATACTGAAAATAAGAGGAGATTTCCCTCATTCTCAAAGTGTGGAAAGAAACATGGAGGAAATTGTCTTAAAGGGATTAATAAATGTTTTAATTGTGTAAAATAAGGTCATCAGGTAGTTGAATGTCGAATTGATGGGAAAAATATATCAAATGATGCGACAAATAAAAGGCTACATAGAATGTACCTCATACACTTCAATGCTACCAGTGCAAGTAAATGAGGCATTATGTCAATCAATGCCCTAATACAAGGTTTATTGATGATGATTGATGTCAACTAACTCTTAAGGGAAAGTAAAAATGAACTCACATGCAATCACTATCAGTGATGTGGAGTACGATAATGAAGTGGTGAGAGTTACACTTACCTTCCACTCTAAAGTCTCAAATGTTTTATTTGATTCTCTATCCATTCACTCTTTTATTTATGGATAATTTTCTAAAGGTATTTCCATATTACCTCAACAATTATATGTTTAGTTAGCTATGATGACTCTTAATGTCACAATAGTTGCATAAAAAGTTTATAATTCTTCACTGATTGAAGTTTGTCAGAAAGTGCTTTCTGAAAATCTTGTGATCCTTCTGATAGTGGAATTTGATGTGATTCTTGGTATGGATTGGCTTTCTCTATATGTATCTCGTATAAATTTACAAGGAAGGGAAGTCACATTTCATATTCCATATCAATCTATGATTATATATCAATGTAAGGATGAATATAACCTTCCAATTGAAATTTATTCCATATTATGGGTTTTTATTCCTAAAAATAAAGGTTATTTATCACAAATGGTTGGGGATAAACTCATGATTAATAATACACCCATTGTATGGGATTTGGATGATTTCTTTCCTGAGGAATTTCAAGGTCTTACACCAAATAATGAAGTTGAGTTTTCAACAGAACTCATTCTGGGAGTTAGGCCTATTTCAAAGGAACCTTATAGAATTTCCCCAACTAAGTTGCAAGAATTGAAGAAAAACTCCAAGAGAATATTGATAAGGGATTAATATTCCCTAGTGTGTCACCTTGGGGAGAAAATGTTCTGTTTGTTAAGAAAAAATATGGATCGATGAGACCCTACATTGATTATCGAGAACTTAACAAAATCACTATCAAGAACAAATATCCTCTTCCCCTGCATTGATGAATTATTCAACCAACTATTCGGTGCTCAATACCTTTCAAAGATTGATCTTCGTTCAATATATCATCAATTAAGGGTAAAAAAGCAGGACATACCAAATATTACATTCCGTAAAAGTTATGAAAACTATGAATTTATAGTGATGAATTTTGGTCTTATTAATTCCTCATCTATATGTAGGATCGAAATATAGTATGAGATGCTCAATATACAAGAGGGGGGTGAATTGTATACTTTAAAAATTCCTTTGGAACCTTTAAAGTTAGTTAAGAATAACTATGTTTTCCTTAAGCAAAAGAAAAGGCTAAGTTTAACAAAGTTAAACTAAGCAAATTCACAACACCTCTTAACACCGAATTCAAACTAGAAAAGAGATTCCGAAAGAGGGTTCCGGAAATATGGTTCCGGAAATTCAAACTTAACAAAATAACACTATTTGAGATTCTACCTTAAAGCGTATAGAATCTAAATTAATCAGAGTACAAATAAGGAAGTATAAGAAAGTTATACTTTCCTTATAATACAAAATGCAGCGGAATAAGAACAAGTAGTAGAACTACTTAGTAACAAGATATAAGTATTTTAACCCAAAGAGAAGGGTATCCAACAACCTTGGATAAAGGACCCTTGATTTATACTTTCAAGCAAGTCTGTCTTACCCACACCAGGGTAAGCCCTCGATACGAAGATCGGATTCTCTGTCTTGTTATCCCCGCAAGCCCTCAACTTCAAGGTAGTTGGCAACCTCTGTCTTCCTCAGCAAGGAAGCCCTCGAACTTTAAGGTAGTCGGCAACCTCTGTCTTCCTATCCCCGGAAGCCCTCGAATGTAATCACTAACATTCGGAGTCGCACGAATCTTTGAGAGTTGATAAGAGTCTCTCTCTCTAGAAATCACTTCAACATCATGTATGAACAAAGCCAAATTGTTCATCCATCTGTTAGCCTTTCAGCAAATCTGCACCGAGCTCTTTCAAATGAGCTCCTATTTATAGGTAAGGTTGGCTCCTTCTCCAACAGTCATATTTTCCTTAAAGATTGGAGGGACCTGTACACGTGTCACTTAGACAACGGTTAGTTTATAACAAAATAGACGACATCGTTTTATAACAAAACAAGTGTAACAGAATGTACGACATCGTTTTAAACTCTAACATAAAAGTTCAGAATGAAAACTTCGGAGTGAAGATTTGGAGTGAATAAATTCAGAGTGTATAAACAAAGATAATCAGATTCTGTTTAATAGGTGAATTCAGAATGAGAATTCGGAATGAGAATTCATCATCTGAATTCGTAATGAGAATTCATCATCAAGATTCGTAATGAGATTTCATCAATAGAATTCGTAATGAGAATTCTTCATTAGAAATCGTAATGGGAATTCATCATCTGAATTTGTAATGAGAATTCATCATCAAGATTCGTAATGAGATTTCATCATTAGAATTCGTAATGAGATTTCATCATTAGAATTCGTAATGAGAATTCTTCATTAGAAATCGTAATGGGAATTCATCATCAGAATTCATAATGAGATTTTCATCATTAGAAATCGTAATGAGAATTCATTATCAGAATTCGTAATGAGATGTCATCATTAGAATTCATAATGATAATTCTTCATTAGAATTTGTATCCTGGATCTGGAATAGAACTTAGTCAGAGTTCATATCCGGAATTCGGAATGAAAATTCCTTACAGTTCCTATCCAGAATTCAGATCCTAAAACAGAATGCTTTATATCAAAGCTTTAATGATTCCGAGAAAATGAATCTGAATCTTATACTTAAGAAAAATATGAATGAAAATGTGATAAGGATAATTTTTCTTATAAAAGCGATTTTCCTTAAGAAAGCAATTTTCCTTATAAAAGCGATTTTCCTTAAGAAAACAATTTTCCTTATAAAAGCGATTTTCCTTATAAAAGCAATTTTCCTTAAGAAAGCAATTTTTCTTAAAGATAAGGTGTTTGTGATTTTCAAAACAAGAAGGAATGGAAAAGTCATAAGGAAAACCTTATTGACTCAACAATCTCCCCCTTTTTGGAAAGCACAAACATACTTACAAAAAAATTCTAAGAAGAAAGAAACATATTAATGCTTATCTCCCTTGCTTTAAGGATATAGATGAATACGACTAACTCCCCCTTAGGCTTTGAAATTCTAAGGATCGTATTCATATTTTCGGAGTGAAAAATAATAATGTCTTCTTTAATGAAAAAGCTCCCCCTTAAGCGAACTCTTCTTAGAGTTTTTCTTTTTCTTAAAGATCTTTTTCTTCTCCCCTTTTGATAAACTCTTATTAGAGTTATTCTTTTTCTTAAGGATCTTTTCCTTCTCCCCCTTTGTGATTTTCAAAAAGAATTGAAGGGAATGGAAAAACTTAACAAAGTACCTGAGATATTAGTAATGACAACAAAAGAAACAAGAAGAACAACTTTCATTAAATTTGAAGTCTCGACAACAAAGAAAAAATTACAACAAAAAGATCGGATTAGGTTATTTCGGATCTTTTTCCTTAGACATGAGGCCCTTTAGAATAGTCTTGATCTTCTTTATGTCTTTATGATCTTCTTCAGATTGCTTCTCTAAGGAAACTATTCTTTCGGATTGAGCTTCAATTTTTTCTTCCTGAGCCTTCAGCTTTCCTTCTTGAGCTTTGATCTTCTCTTCCTGAGCCTTCATCCTTTCTTCAAAATCGATCCGATGATCCCTTTCAAATTTCCAATTTTGAGAAACAGAATTGAGCTTCCCATTCAGATCTCTCACTTCTTGAATCCGAAAGTTCTTTTCCTCTGTCAGCTTTTCTTCAAAGGATGCAGTTAACTCATTAATCTTCTTGTCCTCGGTCTCAAAAGCATCTTTAACATTATCTTGAAATTCATCGAATAGCCTCATCTCTTCCACAGTCTTTTTAGACCAGCTTGTCATCCTCTTGCAAGATCTTTTATGAGGTTCGTAACCAACAAAGAAGGTTTTGAACTGAGCCTCAATCTCAACGCATTTATCCATAACCATAGAAACGGAGTCTGTTTTCTGATTCAATGCATGTTGGAGCATCTGGCATCTTGAGTCGATACTGGAGAAGGTCGGAATGGTTCCCACCAACTTCTTCAAAGAATGAACAACAAAATCATGCCCCAACGAAGATGACTCCGAATCTGAAATCTTGCTTGGAGAGTTTTCTTCCTCAATAAGCTCCAACTTTCTTTTTGAAGAACTACCAGCTTCCTTTTTCTTCCTTTCTTCTGAACTCGGAGTATCAGCAAGAATTTGCTTCCCCTAATCTTTTTTCGGAATAGAGTCATGTTCCGGAGTTCTCTTCTCACTATCAGAAACTTGAACGATATTATCTTCATCAGCAACTTCCTGAATACCAACCTCTATGTTTTTCTTCTAAGTAACATCAAGTAAAAGATGTTCTTCATCTCCATGATAAGAAACTTCTTCTTCTCCTTTCTCTTCTTCCATTGCTGGAGTAACTAGCTTCGAAGATTCTGCTTCAGAAGTTCGGAGTGATAAGTGTTCCGAAGGTGTTCCCTTGTAATCATCTACTTGTTTTAGCACATCTCCGGTTTCACCACTTCCTTCAGCACCCTCTTCTACTTGTTCCACTTGCTCAACTTCTTTAGTGTTAGTAGCAACAGCTTCTTCCGGAGCAACGAGATTTCTTCCAGGAGTCTCAGGTAGAGATTCCAAGGAGAAAGATCTCGGAACAGGAATAGTTGTTGAAACCATTTCATTGAACTTCAACAACGCTTGGACTGCCTCGGCTTCTGACATCTTCTTCTTAAGCTTCTTTTCCTTAGCTTGTTTTTCAAGCTCATCAGCAGTTTCCTCCTTCAAAGCTTTAGCCTCCGCAGGGTCCAGTCCGAACTGCGGATCCCCTTCTTTCCTCTTCTCTTTGTCAGCTCTCCACTTTGTAACAACCTCATCAGGATAGGCTTTCTTCTTATTAGGATTTGGAGGTGCGGAATGGACTTCCTTAGACTTAGGATTCTCGGATTCTACTAGCACTTCTTTTAGCTTTCTCTTCCTTACCGGCTTGGATGATTCCGGATCAGCAACTTTCGGAGCCACTTCTTCTTGAGCAGGTAGATCAAAGAATTCACCAGTTTCCTTGTTGAAAGCCACATCCATCCTTTTCAGAGTACCATCGGTGATCAGCATGATCTTGAAAACTCTTGGCTTAGATTTGCAAGCCTCCCTGAAAGATTCAAGGCACCGAACAATAAACTTGGAGAGAATTGCTGGATACATAATAATCTGAGCTCTCAGATTCCCCTTCTTCAAATTTTCAATAGTAAGAAGAATATGCTTCATCAAGTTGAACTTCCTTAGATTTATCAGAAAATCAAAGATATAAATCTCACTTTTCTTCAAACTGTCTTTATCACCCTTTCTCGGTACGATAAGCCCTTGCACCCATAATTCTAGAATCCGGAAATTTGTAGATAGACTTGCAATCTTCGGAGCCTTGTCATCAGCCAGTCCGAGAGTTTCTAAAGCTTTTTCCTTGTCGAAACTACCCTTAGAGTCTGGAAACACATGTGAAATAAACTCGGATTATCGTTCATAAGATAGCCCTACCAAGCTTGCAGCCTTGGTGTGAGAAAGCTTGTAAGTCTTGCCATAAGACTTAAAATAGAACTTCTCCCTATTATCTTCCTTGAAGAAAGAAACTGACTCATAAAACTCGACAAGTAAATCTGAATATACTTCATCTTGGTTCCCGGTTTTTGATACCGCAACATCTTCCCAGCCATTCAACTTAATATTCTTTGAAATGATAGAATCGTAGTTGCTGAAGAAAGCCGGATGAACTAACCTTTCTCTGTAAACTAACCACTGAGAAATAGGCTTGGTTTAAGACATTTCTTGAGATGCTAACTCCATAGACATTCGGATTTGAGGTCCTCTGAGAAGTTCGGAACAGATAAGACTGAAGTTCGGAGCGGAGAAGACTGAAGTTCGGAACAGCCTTAAATCAGAGAGGCAGAGCTTCAGGACGCGAGAGCTTGAAACTGATGTGGGACGAGGAATTGGGTTCCCTTTATATAGGCAATGAAACGACGGTTCAACTTCCTCGGTTGATCTAACGGTTTAGAACGAGCTGAGATCAGATCTGACGGTTGAAAAGTTGAATCTGATCTTTTTGAGGTTTTTATTAAAGCAAAGAATTAAGAAAACTATAATCCGAAAACAAAACAAAAGAAACTGCCAGCAAGTAAAATATGACTACGAAAACATGAGTAAGGAAATCATACCTTTCGGATTGGCTTAGGAGGATTATTCGTAATGGTAAAAATGACTACAAAGTTTGAAAAATTTTACTCTGGAAAACAAACTTACTACGAAAAACTTAGTACGAAAAACTTAGTACGAAAAACTTAGTACGAAAAACTTAGTACGAAAAACTTAGTACGAAAAACTTAGTACGAAAAACTTAGTACGAAAAAGAAACTATGATGGTTCGGTACGAAAATCTGGCTATGAAAATACCAGTACGAAATTTTCCATTCCGGATGTTTTCAATATGAATACTTCCATTTCAGAAGTATTCTGTATGAAAATATTCATTCTGGAAAATTGCAGTTCCGGAGGTTTCATTCCGGAAATCTTCGTTCCGAAAAGTTTGAAAACAAATTTTGAAAAACTTTGTTAAACAAACAATCAAATGTACTCCCCCTATGAAAAGGAGTTTATTACTGTAAGAAGATTTTTTCAACAGAAAGTTAATTAAGAAAGATTACCTTACGGTTATCATTCCTAACTTCTTTTTAATATATTCAAATCTATTAGAAGGCAAAGATTTTGTGAAAATATGAGCAAGTTGATCTTGTGTTCCGATAAATTGAAGAATAATATCTCATTTTAGTGTGTGATCCCTAAGAAAGTGATGTCTAATATCTATATGTTTTGCACGGGAGTGATGTGCAGGGTTCTTACTGAGGGCAATGGCACTTGTGTTATCACACAAAATTTGAGTTTTAGTAAAACTCAGGCCATAGTCTGTGAGTGTGTGTTGCATCCACAACACTTGAGCACAACAACTTCCAGCTGCTACATATTCAGCTTCAGCAGTGGAAAGTGCTACAGAATGTTGTTTCTTGCAGGACCAAGAAACTAAAGAATCTCCTAAGAAATGAAAAGTTTCGGATGTACTCTTTCTATCCATTCTACATCCACCAAAGTCAGCATCAGAAAAGCTTTTTAGAACAAAATCATTTCCAGAAATATAAAATAATCCTAGATCCATGGTTCCCTTAAGGTAGCGAAAAATTCTTTTTACTTCCTTTAAGTGAGATTCCTTAGGATTGGATTGATATCTTGCACATAAGAATACTGAAAACATTAAGTCTGGTCGACTAGCTGTTAAGTAAAGTAGACTTCCTATCATACCTCTAAAAGATGTTTGATCTACTGGTTTCCCAGCTTCGTCAAGATCTAAAGAGTTTGAGGTAGCAATGGGAGTACTTATACTTTTAGTGTTGTCATAACCATACTTTTTAAGAAGATCTTTAATATAATTATGTTGAGATATGTAGGTTCCTTATGGTTTTTGAGAAATTTGAAAACCAAGGAAAAATGTTAACTCACCCATCATACTCATTTCAAACTCAGATTTCATTAGACTTGCAAAAGAGTCAGTCAAAGATTGCTGAGTTGAACCAAATATAATGTCATCAACATAAATTTTAACAATCAAAACATTTTTCTTATCTTTCTTTATAAACAAGGTTGGATCTGCATTTCCCTTAACATAGTTATTTTGAAGCAAAAATCCAGTGAGTCTATCATACCATGCTCGTGGGGCTTGTTTAAGGCCATACAAAGCTTTGGTAAGTCTAAAAACATGATCAGGATGTTTTGTATCTTCAAAGCCAGGAGGTTGTTCAACAAAAACTTCCTCTTGAACATAACCGTTAAGAAAAGCACATTTCACATCCATTTGGAAAATTTTGAAATTAAAGAATGCTGCAAAGGCAAGTAGAATACGGATAGATTCAAGTCTAGCTACTGGAGCATAGGTTTCTTCATAGTCTATTCCTTCTTGCTGATTATATCCTTTAGCAACAAGTCTAGCTTTATTTCTAACAATGACTCCATTTTCATCACATTTATTTCTGAAAACCCATTTTACTCCAATAACAGAAGTTTCCTTAGGTCTTTCAACCAAGGTCCAGACTTTATTCCTTTCGAATTCATTTAGTTCATCTTGCATGGCTTTAATCCAATCGTCATCACCTAAAGCTTCATCAGTGCTTTTAGGTTCTAATTCTGAAAGAAATGCTAGATGTTCTACTTCATTTCTTAAGGAACTTCTAGTCCTTACAGGTTGATTTACATCACCAATGATACTATCACTGGGATGATTCTTAAGAAACAACTGATTTGGGTTTTGTAAAATTTGTTCATCAACATAAGGTAGAAAGTCTTCTGGGGTAAATGTTTCAGAAGTATCTTCTAGAACAATTTCCTTATCAGAAGGTTTTTCTATCAAAGGTTGACAATCAGTTTTTGAAAACACATCCGAAGATGTAAGTTGAGATGGTTTAAAAACAAAAGGATCTGATTAATCAAATTTTACATGTACTGTTTCCTCAACAGTGCAAGTATTTTTATTAAAAACTCTATAAGCCTTAGATGTTGTGGAATAACCTAAGAAAATTACTTCATCAGATTTTGGTGCGAATTTATGTAAGTTATCCTTAGTATTCAAAATAAATACTTTGCAACAAAAAACCTTGAAGTAGGAAAGTCTTGGTTTTCTACCATTCCATAACTCATAAGGAGTTTTATTAAGAAAATGTCTAATCAAAACTCGATTTATAGTATAACAAGCAGTACTTACAGCTTCAGCCCAGAAATGTCTAGAAATATAATATTCACTCAACATGGTTCTAGTTATCTCTTAAAGAATTCTATTTCTTCTTTCAACTACACCATTCTGTTGAGGAGTTCTAGGTGCTGAAAAATTGTGAGTAATACCTTTCTTACTACAAAAAGTTTCAAAATCAGAATTTTGAAATTCTCCTCCATGATCACTATGAATAGTTTTCAATGGAAGGTTTTTCTCATTTTTAACTTGAGCTCTAAAACTTTTGAAATAAGAAAAAGCTTCATATTTCTTTGCTAGAAAATAGACCCAAGTAAATCTAGTGTAGTCATCAACTAAAACAAACACATAGTATTTGCCTCCAATGCTTCCAGCTTGTGTTGGACCAAAATGATCCATGTGCACTAACTGTAATGCATCAGCTGTTGAGACTTCACTGATTGACTTAAAACTATATTTATGTTGCTTTCCATATTGACAAGGATTACAAACTTTAGAAGAATCAAATCTAAGCTCCGGTAGATCCTTAACTAGTTTCTTCTTAGAGAGTTTACATAGGTTTCTAAGATTACAGTGTCCTAGTCTTCTATGCCATAACCAAGAATGATCTTCCATTGCACTTAGGCAAGGTAAATCTTGGCTTCTTAGGTCTTCTAAGTTTAAGGTGTAAACATTCTCTTGCCTATTGGATGAGAGAATAAATTCTTCCTTGGAATTGTGTACTAAACAATTATTATTCCTAAAATTCACAAGGTAACCTTCATCACATAATTGACTTATGCTAATGAGGTTGTGCTTAAGACCTTTAACAAAAAGAACATTTGAAATCAAGCTTTTACCTAAAAGAACAATATTACCAATACCAACAATCTCTCCCTTAGCATTATCTCCGAAAGTTACCTTTCCTCCTTTCATTTTGATAATCTTTTCAAAAAATCTTTTGTTACCAGTCATGTGCCGGGAACATCCACTATCCATGTACCATGTATTGTTGCTGGTACTTTCTTTATTATCCTGAAATCGAGAAGAAAATTAGAGTTTCGGAATCCGAACTTGTTTGGATCTGAGATTTCCAGACAATAAAATTTTTGGTACCCACATTTTCTTAGAAAAGTAGGCTTTGTGAAATCCTAGAGATTGGGTTTTATTTAAGGAACAATTCTTTGCCCAGTGACCACCACATTGACATTTGGTACAAAATGGGGCACTTTGAGGAACAAAATAATTGTTACTGAAAACTGGTTTTGCATGGGTATAACCAAATCCGGATTTATTTCTTAAAGGTCGTATTTGGGAATACATCTTATCAAAAGTTTCCTTACCATGGGTAAAGTTTGATAAGCACTTCTTTAAGGAAAAAATTTCGGACTTGAGTTTTACAACCAAGTTTTTGTCCTCAAAATCATTAGTTTTTGAACTAGAGTTAGGCTCGAAAACATTTTTCTTAGAAATTACTTTTTCTAATTCTTTAGAAAGTTTATTCTTCTCAGAACTTACTTCCTCAAGATGTTTTGAAATATTTTCAAAATCAGAATTTTTCTTATCAAGATCTTTAGAAAGATCTGATATCTCTTTTGTAAGAATAGAATTCCTAGAATTTTCCTTATCAAGTTTCTTATTGAGTTTGGAATTCTTAATCTCAAGAAGTTCAGAAAACCTAGAGACTTCTTCAAAGTAGGTAAATATTTTCCTCATCAGAAGATGATTCTTCATCAGAAGAGTTATAATACTTACTATCATTAGAATTTAAAGAAACATTGGTCAAAGATTCAGCATTTCGTACCTTAGCCATAAGACAATGATTATCAATAGGTAATCTGGCTATAAGACCAAGATTCTTCTGTCCTGAAGATTCATAATCAGAAGATTCATCTAAAGAGTCACCACCACTGGCACTCAAGGTATCGTTAGCTTTCAGAGCTTTCTTAGCTTTAGCTTTATAATATTTTTTCCTCTTCTTGTCTGAATGTCTTTCCTTTCTTTCTTTCTTTCTAAGCATAGGGCAATCTGGTCTAATATGTCCAGCTCTTTTACATTCATAACAAGTAACTTCTCTATCTTTCTTATCTTTCCTTTCCTTTTTCTTATACTTGGATTGAAAGTTTCTCTGTCCAGCTATCTTGTTCATCCTTCGAGCAATATTTGCTAATTCATTTTCTGAGACTTCACTTTCACTTGATTCGGATTGGAAAATGACTTTCTTAGACTTGGATCTGGTTACTTTCTCAGGAGTCTTAGCTTTCATCTGATTTGAAGTTGTTGTAAAAGCAACAATACCATTTCCATTCTTTTTCTTGATGTTGTCAGCATCTCTCTTCATTCTAGTTTCATGTTGTAGAAGAGTTCCAAATAATTCATCAAGAGTAATTTGATTTTGTAACACCCCAAGCTTCCACGGTACGTTTCACTTCGAATAATGCAATAGCGTGTGTTGTACGCAACCTCGAGCTCTAACACACACCACAACGAATTAAACTAGCTGTTGTGAATAGTAATAACTACTTTTTGAAATTTTATAAATTTTATTTATCAAAATGGACTTGATTTTTGGATTCGGAATATCGAAATTAGCCTATGTTGAATTTTTGGTATTTTTCTGAGAACTTCTATTTTTTATGAATAGTGAAAAATACTTAAAAACAACTTTTTTAATCAAAATAATTTATAGTGATAAATTATAATATTTAGTGGTTTTAAAGTATAATTAGAATATATTTTTACCATTTTATCCAATGGTGGTCATTAGAATTAATTTAACATTGAAATTGGATATAAACAATTGCCAATCTTTTGATATAAATTGTTTCTTAGAAACACGCTATTTTTTGTAACAGCGGGAATTAATTATAAAATTAATTAATGCAACTTATATGTTTGGAATTTTTTAAAATAGACATCATTTTTGAATTCGGAATATCAATTATAGCTTAGGGTGAAATTTTGGCATTGTTCTGAAAAACTTCAATTTTTGATGAATAGTGAAACCACTAAGTGGTAGTTAAATTACTGATTTTTCATTTAAATGAAATATTACCACTTCTGTGATTTGATTTTCAAAAATCCGACATACATGGTTGTCATTAAGAAGTAAAATGTGGTTCAATGAGATTAAAATAATTTTTTGGTGAATAGTAACTTTTAAGTTCTTAATCGCGATTAGAGGTAATTAGTGTAGTTTAAGGTAAAAATAATGTTTTAATAATATGAGATGAGCATGAAACTTGTCCTACTCCTATTGGATGAGTCATGGCCGACCAAGACAACCCATGGGTCAACTTGGGGACCCCATGGAGCCACTTTAGTTGGAAAATGACATTAATATATATTTATTTAATGTTAAAATTAAATTGACACAAACATGAGTTGTTTTTCTAAAACAGTTTTTAAGTGGGGTTACACAAGTCCAAATTTTGATTATAAATATTCATTAGAAATCTAAAACGATTTCCTACATCATAGTATTTTTTTTATAATTTTTAGACTTTAAATAAATTAAATTAATTATGGCATCATGATGATGCAGCGATGACCTCATTATTTAACGATTTAAATAAAATGGAAAGATAATGTAAACTCCAAATCATACACTTGTCAAAAACCTATTGGATGAATAGATTTCGAACCCTTATCATCTTATCCTAGAATTATATAAGTGTGGGACCTCTAAAATCCGAAACTCATTTTATAATAAAGTGACTTTCCTTTACTTTCCAAGAGTGCCCCTCCTCTCCACTTATAAAAGGCCTCCAACTCTCCCACCTCATTTACACTTTCAAGCCATTTGGCTCGGCCAAACTCTGCCCAAATACTCTCCCAACTTCCCCCTCTTACTCCTAGAAGCCTCACTTTGGCCAGAACTCCTACCAAGGAAGCCTTTGGCTCAAATCAAAAAGAGTTACCCGATTTTGAGGTAATGTCTTCTCTAATTTTGTTTTGTTTTATTTTTCTTCTCCAACCTCCTAAACTCTTTTTATTCATTTATTTTGTAACAACACCAGTATCCTAAATATACTAGGATTTTGTTATAAGAAGTATTCGAGCTACACTTACACACACCTACATCTAATGGTTAAAGAACATACGGTTTCTGTGGATGGCGAATTTCTGCCTCACGAAACGATGATTGTTCAACACTCATATAACACCTTCAAAGGTGGCCATTAAGATGTCACTATTTTTATATATGATATATAATATGTTTATGTTTTACTTATGCTTCTGTATTTCTCATTTATGACATACTTTATGATTTCCATTATGGGTAAAACGCGATAATTTCATTTTAGGAAGTGCGGACTACCACCCGCTCAAAGTGATTTGAATCGTTAATGCCATATGTGGGATGTATAAAGGATGGAGTAAATGGTATTATACACTATGTTATACTAGAATTATATTATACATTTATATCATTATGATTTCATTCCATTAAATATGAAATTGAAATGAAAGTAGCGTTCATGCGTACGTACGGCTTACCGTCTCCATGAACGGTGCATTTCATTTCTTACCTCTAAATGTTACGTAATATTATAAATGAATGTATATACTGGATATATGAGATATATATGACATCTAAATCATTAATATAATTCTGGAGATAATGGATATTCTACCACATAAACAACTTGTAATTATAAGAAGTTTATTGTTGACTCAAGTACCAAAGATCGACAAAACAACCGTTATTAACTTAAATAATTACATAATGTTAATAACATGATAATAAGTGATATAAAAGGAATAATCAACATGTAAAAGGTTCTTATGTAAATAGAAATTAACTCTAGTTTATTATTCTGGAGGTTAAAGAACGGTCGAGTCAGGACAGGACGCAAGGTAAGGGAACTTCTTAACCCAACTTCCATTCTTTGGGTTAATCTCCTACTTTCAAATTATGTCATGATATTATTATGCCCTATCTTGTATTTGTACTTTCTTTATGTGTACTTATATTTAATACACATAATAGATCTATTTTATTTTAAAAATGATCTTTTTAAGGACTTTGTCTCAATCTCCTTTCATTGAGGCATATTTGGTTTTATACACAACTTTCTTTTATACGGTGTATAAACCCCTTTGACTTTTACATTTATTCAAAAGGAATCTTTTTTATACGAAGCGTTTTACTAAACGAAAAAAAGGGAATGTTTTCCTTTCCGTACTTATGCGGCGACAACGACTTCTCCGCCGTCGTGACCATTATTTGAGTTTCGGCTTCCTCTACAAGTCATACCTTTTTTTTAATGAAAAATAAATACCATGTTATACTTTTCTTTTATTGTGGTATTGAAAATGGTTTTGAAAGATTTTTTATTATATCAATGTGTTGTATTGATATCTTGTGATTGAAATGTGGAAATGTTATGTTTCCTTTATACATGTTTTATGTGACACGATTATGTTATGGTTTATGATATGTTTAAACCTATTCATATGAGGAATGTATTGGACTTAATAAGTGACGAGTGGAGCCCGCTATAGCTCCTCGATGCATCGGTAGGTCTCATGAGACAACTAGACGTGGAATTGGCCGAGGCCCTTTCCCAATTTGATTTATGGTTTTGGCCGAGGCCTTAATCATTTTAGACGTCTTGGCCGAGGCCTTGACAAAGTGTTTCAGAATTTCTGGCATTATACATTCCCTCATTATGAAAGTGGTTATTGATATTGCATGTGATTATTCGACCAGTAGAATATCAATGTGAAGAAGTGAATGTCATTATCTCATTTTACTTTTGCCATATTATGTTGATGTTCAAGTTTAAAAGGCTTTTGTTTTAGTTATACATTGCCGTAAATTTTTATGTTTATTTATGAAAGCTTCCGCAATATTGTTATCCTTACTGAGCATCTGAGCTCACCCCTTTCAATGTTTTAATATTTTCCAGGATGTGAAGAAGTATTTTAGGAATGACCTACAGGGATAGTCAGAAGAGGATATGAGTGTGGACTATGAAGACCATGTTATTGTAGTTTGTTTACTTTTTGATGTAATGAAAGACTTATGAATGTATCTAGTGTTTCCAAGGCTACTAAACTAATCGGTCTTTCGAGACTTGATCTTTTGTGATCATGCCAATGTTACGATGTAATGCACCGACTATGGGTAGCTAGGGCCGGGGCGTTATAGTTGGTATCAGAGGAAGTTTAGTACAAACCTTGGAAGCTAGATTTAGATAAACTCTGATTAGAGCACGTAGACTTAAGATGAACTTTGAGGATTAGTATAGAAGAACTTCCTAGAATTTTGGTATTATAGAGATGTTATGAGTTTTCCGAGCAATACATCCCTGTCTGGATATGAGCAGGTAGAGGCGGCTCTGGCACAGATGTACCTAGGGGTAAAACCCGAAAACACCGCTTTGAGCTAGACTCGAACGGGAACTGGTGCACGACAACGGGCCTTGCTGCACTCTTGGTTACGACACTCCCGGCGGATATGCTTAGGATAATTCTCATTTTATTTACAAACCACTATGAAGGGTTATGAGTATATACTTCCTCAAAGAAAACATTTCTTTTTATGATTATGGATTATATCCATAAATAGTTCAATTTATGTAAAGTGTTTTACATGTATGGAATTATGTATTTTGATTCATAAACTAATCTAGTTTATGCCATTGTATAGAAATGGCACCTAGTGGAAGGAATGGAAATCGTATCAATGCACGAACTCCGTGTAGGGATTGCCCTCCTTCTCAAGATAATTATTGTGGATCTGGAGATACTACTGGTGCTGATCAACTTATTACCATACTGGGACAACTCACTCAGGTTATGAATAATAACCTTACTTGTATGGAGCACCCTGATCCGCAACGTGGAGGATCAATGCTAGACCGTTTCATGAGGCAACAACCACCAACCTTCAATGGGAGTACAAATCCTATAGTAGCTGAGCAATGGATAAATTCCTTAGAGAAAATATTACATGCCTTGGGGAGTAGTGAAAGGGAGAAGGTTGTCATGGCAGTTTACCGCCTCACTGGAGATGCCGATCCGTGGTGGTCGTTGATTCAAAACACAAAGGAAGATGATGACGTATTGAATATGGAATGGAGGGAGTTCAAAGAGCTTTTCTTAGAAAAATACTTTCCTCGTGACCATCGAGCAGATATGGAAAGGCAATTTCTGAGTTTGAGGTAGAAGGAGGATGAGAATGTCTCAAAGTATGAGTCTAACTTTACAAGGTTAGCGAGGCATGCTTCTGATTATATACGTAACCCAAGGAGTAAGATTGATTGTTTCTTTGATGGGTTAAAACCATTTCTCCATCGAGCTTTAGTATCACAATCCTTCTCATCATACGAAGATATTGTCTCGTGTTCTATCAAGACAGAAAAGGAATTCTCTAAGTCTTATGACAACAAAGTAAAGCAATAGAAGAAGAGAACGGTGGAACAGGAGACAGATAAAGGGAAAAATGGAAAGAAGGATTTTCCCTTATGTGATAATTGTGGGAAGAATCACCCTGGTACGTGCCTAAAAGGAATGGGAGTTTGTTATAAATGTGGAGAAAAGGGTCACCAGGCTCGTGATTGCAATGGAAAGAAAGAGGCTGTCAAAGTTGAATGCTACAATTGTAGGGAAATGGAGAATTATGCAAATGAATGTCCTAAGCGTCAAGGAAACTTACCTCAGAAAAGGCCAAGGGATCAAGGACAATCTTATGTTGTTACTACAGTTGAAGCAGAATAACTAATGTATTGGTGCTTTTGGACTCAAGGATTATATTCTGGTTATAATAATAATATGATATATATAAGGATTGTACTGCAGTACTTGTTTTTTTTTCATTATGGTTTTAATATGATGAAGGTAATCATATTTTTAGTATGTGACAATAAGAGAAACTTTACATTGTTTGGGTAATCTGGTGTTACAATTGATTTTGGAATTAAGAGACCTTTTAGAGAAAGTCTGGACAGAGGTATTTTGGATAACTATAAATGTTGGAGTGGATTAAGTTGATCTTTGGATAGTATTGTTAAAGGTTAAAAAATTTATGAAGATTATTTTTGAAATATTATGATACTATAGTTTTAGGAAAAGGACAACCTGCAGGGTGGGGCATAACCCTTCGCGTTGGACAAAGCTGCAGGAATCGAACCCACAACCATAGTGCGACAAGCCTTTATTTCCTACCACTAGCCTACAGGAAGTCCCTGGTTGTTACAAAATAGTTTTACTAATCTAAATGGTATGTGTTAATATTTGGAACCTTATACAATTAGGATAAAAAGAATATTTTTGAGTTCTGTTACCATTTGGAGTAAAAGATGGGTTTGTGGTAAAAATTTATTAACGAATGAAAGTATACATAACAAGTATGTATATTCCCTTACGTTCTTAGTAAATCTCCTAAATAAATTCCTCAACATTATAAAAGGTAACTTAAAACAAAAATGTTGTCGGTTAACTTTTCCAACTGGGGATTCAATGACCGTTTAACCAATCACAAGTTTGTGATTTTCTTGTAGTTAAACTTTCTCCTAATCCTGTTTTCTATAACTCTCCATCAGACCTTGATGGTTTGTTTCTCCTCCATATCCATATTTTCATAGAATCCTAGAATGGTCTATATCGAGTGACCTTTGTACTTATCTTTCTTTCTTTTAATGTTATATATTTATTAACCTTATTTCCGATGTGGGTTTTCCTCAAAGGTATTTTCTCTTTTCAACCTTTTATTTTCAAAGAAAAATTTCAAATTGCGAGGACGCAATTTATTGAAGGAGGGGATAATGTAACACCCCAAGCTTCCATGGTACGTTTCACTTCGAATAATGCAATAGCGTGTGTTGTACGCAACCTCGAGCTCTAACACACACCACAACGAATTAAACAAGCCGTTGTGAATAGTAATACCTACTTTTTGAAATTTTATAAATTTTATTTATCAAAATGGACTTGATTTTTGGATTCGGAATATCGAAATTAGCCTATGTTGAATTTTTGGTATTTTTCTGAGAACTTTTATTTTTTATGAATAGTGAAAAATACTTAAAAACAACTTTTTTAATCAAAAAAATTTATAGTGATAAATTATAATATTTAGTGGTTTTAAAGTATAATTAGAATATATTTTTACCATTTTATCCAATGGTGGTCATTAGAATTAATTTAACATTGAAATTGGATATAAACAATTGCCAATCTTTTGATATAAATTGTTTCTTAGAAAGACGCTATTTTTTGTAACAGCGGGAATTAATTATAAAATTAATTAATGCAACTTATATGTTTGGAATTTTTTGAAATAGACATCATTTTTGAATTCGGAATATCAATTATAGCTTAGGGTGAAATTTTGGCATTGTTCTGAAAAACTTCAATTTTTGATGAATAGTGAAACCACTAAGTGGTAGTTAAATTACTGATTTTTCGTTTAAATGAAATATTACCACTTCTGTGATTTGATTTTCAAAAATCCTACATACATGGTTGTCATTAAGAATTAAAATTTGGTTCAATGAGATTAAAATAATTTTTTGGTGAATAGTAACTTTTAAGTTCTTAATCGCGATTAGAGGTAATTAGTGTAGTTTAAGGTAAAAATAATGTTTTAATAATATGAGATGAGCATGAAACTTGTCCTACTCCTATTGGATGAGTCATGGACGACCAAGACAACCCATGGGTCAACTTGGGGACCCCATGGAGCCACTTTAGTTGGAAAATGACATTAATATATATTTATTTAATGTTAAAATTAAATTGACACAAACATGAGTTGTTTTACTAAAACAGTTTTTAAGTGGGGTTACACAAGTCCAAATTTTGATTATAAATATTCATTAGAAATCTGAAACGATTTCCTACATCATAGTAGTTTTTTTATAATTTTTAGACATTAAATAAATTAAATTAATTATAGAATCATGATGATGCAGCGATGACCTCATTATTTAACGATTTAAATAAAATGGAAAGATAATGTAAAATCCAATGCTTACACTTGTCAAAAACCTATTGGATGAATATATTTCGAACCCTTATCATCTTATCCTAGAATTATATAAGTGTGGGACCTCTAAAATCGGAAATTCATTTTATAATAAAGTGACTTTCCTTTACTTTCCAAGAGTGCCCCTCCTCTCCACTTATAAAAGGCCCCCACCTCTCCCACCTCATTTACACTTTCAAGCCATTTGGCTCAGCCAAACTCTGCCCAAATACTCTCCCAACTTCCCCCTCTTACTCCTAGAAGCCTCACTTTGGCCAGAACTCTTCCCAAGGAAGCCTTTGGCTCAAATCAAAAAGAGTTACCCGATTTTGAGGTAATGTATTCTCTAATTTTGTTTTGTTTTATTTTTCTTCTCCAACCCCCTAAACTCTTTTTATTCATTTCTTTTGTAACAACACCAGTATCCTCAATATACTAGGATGTTTTTATAATAATTATTCTAGCTACACTTACACACACCTACATCTAATGGTTAAAGAACATACGGTTTCTGTGGATGGCGAATTTCTGCCTCACGAAACGATGATTGTTCAACACTCATATAACACCTTCAAAGGTGGCCATTAAGATGTCACTATTTTTATATATGATATATAATATTTTTATGTTTTACTTATGCTTCTGTATTCCTCATTTATGGCATACTTTATGATTTCCATTATGGGTAAAACGCGATAATTTCATTTTAGGAAGTGCGGACTACCGCCCCCTCAAAGTGATTTGAATCGTTAATGCCATATGTGGGATGTATAAAGGATGTATTAAATGGTATTATACACTATGTTATACTGTAATTATATTATACATTTATATCATTATGATTTGATTCCATTAAATATGAAATTGAAATGAAAGTAGCATTCATGCGTACGTACGGCTTACCGTCTCCATGAACGGTGCATTTCATTTCTTACCTCTAAATGTTACATAATATTATAAATGAATGTATATACTGGATATATGAGATATATATGACATCTAAATCATGAATATAATTCTGGAGATAATGGATATTCTACCACATAAACAACTTGTAATTATAAGAAGTTTATTGTTGACTCAAGTACCAAAGATCGACAAAACAACCGTTATTAACTTAAATAATTACATAATGTTAATAAAATGATAATAAGTGATATAAAAGGAATAATGAACATGGAAAAGGTTCTTAATTAAATAGAAATTAACTCTAATTTATTATTCAGGAGGTTAAAGAACGGTCGAGTCAGGACAGGACGCAAGGTAAGGGAACTTCTTAACCCAACTTCCATTCTTTGGGTTAATCTCCTACTTTCAAATTATGTCATGATATTATTATGTCCTATCTTGTATTTGTACTTTATTTATGTGTACTTATATTGAATACACATAATAGATCTATTTTATTTTAAAAATGATCTTTTTAAGGACTTTGTCTCAATCTCCTTTCATTGAGGCATATTTGGTTTTATACACAACTTTCTTTTATACGGTGTATAAACCCCTTTGACTTTTACATTTATTCAAAAGGAATCTTTTTTATATGAAGTGTTTTACTAAACGACAAAAAGGGAATTTTTTCCTTTCCGTACTTATGCGGCAACAACGACTTCTCCGCCGCCGTGACCATTATTTGAGTTTCGGCTTCCTCTACAAGTCATACACTTTTTTTAATGAAAAATAAATACCATGTTATACTTTTCTTTTATTTTGGTATTGAAAATGGTTTCGAAAGCATTTTTATTATATCAATGTGTTGTATTGATATCTTGTGATTGAAATGTGGAAATGTTATGTTTCCTTTATGCATGTTTTAGGTGACACGATTATGTTATGGTTTATGATATGTTTAAACCTATTCATATGAGGAATGTATTGGACTTAATAAGTGACGGGTGGAGCCCGATATAGCTCCTCGATGCATCGGTAGGTCTCATGAGACAACTAGACGTGGAATTGGCCGAGGCCCTTTCCCAATTTGATTTATGGTTTTGGCCGAGGCCTTAATCATTTTAGACGTCTTGGCCGAGGCCTTGACAAAGTGTTTCAGAATGTCTAGCATTATACATTCCCTCATTATGAAAGTGGTTATTGATATTGCATGTGATTATTTGACCAGTAGAATATCCATGTGAAGAAGTGAATGGCATTATCTCATTTTACTTTTGCCATATTATGTTGATGTTCAAGTTTAAAAGGCTTTTATTTTAGTTATACATTGCCGTAAATTTTTATGTTTATTTATGAAAGCTTCCGCAATATTGTTATCCTTACTGAGCATCTGAGCTCACCCCTTTCAATGTTTTAATATTTTCCAGGATGTGAAGAAGTATTTTAGGAATTACCTACAGGGATATTCAGAAGAGGATATGAGTGTGGACTATGAAGACCATGTTATTGTAGTTTGTTTACTTTTTGATGTAATGAAAGACTTATGAATGTATCTAGTGTTTCCAAGGATACTAAACTAATCGGTCTTTCGAGACTTGATCTTTTGTGATCATGCCAATGTTACGAAGTAATGCACCGACTCTGGGTAGCTGGGGTCGGGGCGTTACAGAGTTACCTTCCTGTTCTCATCTATAGTTGTTCTCTTGGACTCCCACTCATTGGGCATAATGTCAATTATCTTGTCCACAAGAGCTTCATCATCTAAACCTTTTTCTCCCATAGATTGTAGACTGTTGACGATAGTCATAAATCTCTGTTGAACTTTACAGATAGGTTCTCCATAAGGAAAATTGAAGCCATGATATTCAGCTCTAAGCATAGCTCTTCTAGTCTCAATCACTTTAGAAGTCCCAAAGTGTGTAACCTCTAACTTCTTCCATATACAGTTAGCTGCTTCACAAGAAGAAATTTGGCAATATATATTTCTGGTCATTGAACATAGTAAAGTATTGCGTACCTTATAGTTGAGTTGATATTCCTGCTTTTCCGGATTAGTAAAAGATCTGACTTCCTTGTCTGGAATTTTATAATCACCAGTAAGCATAACAAAGTTGTCTACTCCATTATTGATAACAAAAGTCTTCATACGATCTCTCCAGTATTCATAATCATTACCATCAAAGATAGGTGGCCTTGTAGGATTCAGATTGTCAATCGAGCCAACATTAATTCCTATCATACTTAGTATAACTTTTGAACACACAAACTTGTTAGTGGCAAAAGTTCGGAATCACAAAGTTCGGAATGGTAAATTTCGGAATGGAAAGTTCAGAATGAAAAAGTTTGAAAAGATAAAGTGAGAAAGAAAAACTTATTCGTGAGTATAAGTATTTCAATAACCTGCTCTGATACCAAATGTAAGATTGGTATAGAGTAAGAGGTGTCCAACCTTTGATACCAATTGTAGGATCGAAATATAGTATGAGATGCTCAATATACAAGAGGGGGGGTGAATTGTATACTTTCAAAATTACTTTGGAACCTTTAAAGTTAGTTAAGAATAACTATGTTTTCCTTAAGCAATAGAAAAGGCTAAGTTTAACAAAGTTAAACTAAGCAAATTCACAACACCTCTTAACACCGAATTCAAACTAGAAAAGAGATTCTGAAAGAGGGTTCCGGAAATATGGTTCCGGAAATTCAAACTTAACAAAATAACACTATATGAGATTCTACCTTAAAGCATATAGAATCTAAATTAATCAGAGTACAAATAAGGAAGTATAAGAAATTTATACTTTCCTTATAATACAAAATGCAGCGGAATAAGAACAAGTAGTAGAACTACTTAGTAACAAGATATAAGTCTTTTAACCCAAAGAGAAGGGTATCCAAAAACCTTGGATAAAGGTCCCTTGATTTATACTTTCAAGCAAGTCTGTCTTACCCACACCAGGGTAAGCCCTCGATACGAAGATCGGAGTCTCTGTCTTGCTATCCCCGCAAGCCCTCAACTTCAAGGTAGTTGGCAACCTCTGTCTTCCTCAGTAAGGAAGCCCTCGAACTTTAAGGTAGTCGGAAACCTCTGTCTTCCTATCCCCGGAAGCCCTCGAATGTAATCACTAACATTCGGAGTCGCACGAAGCTTTGAGAGTTGATAAGAGCCTCTCTCTCTAGAAATCACTTCAACAGCATGTATGCACAAAGCCAAATTTTCCATCCATCCGTTAGCCTTTCAGCAAATCAGCACCGAGCTCTTTCAAATGAGCTCCTATTTATAGGTAAGGTCGGCTCCTTCTCCAACGGTCATATTTTCCTTAAAGATCGGAGGGACCTGTACATGTTTCACTTAGACAACGGTTAGTTTATAACAAAATAGACGACATCGTTTTATAACAAAAAAAGTGTAACAGAATGTACGACATCGTTTTAAACTCTAACATAAAAGTTCGGAATGAAAACTTAGGAGTGAAGATTCGGAGTGAATAAATTCAGAGTGTATAAAACAAAGATAATCAGATTCTGTTTAATAGCTGAATTCGGAATTAGAATTCGGAATGAGAATTCTTCATCTGAATTCGTAATGAGAATTCATCATCATGATTCGTAATGAGATTTCATCATTAGAATTCGTAATGAGAATTCTTCATTAGAAATCGTAATGGGAATTCATCATCTGAATTCGTAATGATAATTCATCATCAAGATTCGTAATGAGATTTCATCATTAGAATTCGTAATGAGATTTCATCATTAGAATTCGTAATGAGAATTCTTCATTAGAAATCGTAATGGGAATTCATCATCAGAATTCATAATGAGATTTTCATCATTAGAAATCGTAATGAAAATTCATTATCAGAATTCGTAATGAGATTTCATCATTAGAATTCGTAATGAGAATTCTTCATTAGAATTTGTATCCTGGATCTGGAATAGAACTTAGTCAGAGTTCATATCCGGAATTCGGAATGAAACTTCCTTACAGTTCCTATCCAGAATTCAGATCCTAAAACAGAATGCTTTATATCAAAGATGTAATGATTCTGAGAAAATGAATCCAAATCTTATACTTAAGAAAAATATGAATGAAAATGTGATAAGGATAATTTTTCTTATAAAAGCGATTTTCCTTAAGAAAACTATTTTCCTTATAAAAGCGATTTTCCTTAAGAAAGCAATTTTCCTTATAAAAGCAATTTTCCTTATAAAAGCAATTTTCCTTAAGAAAGCAATTTTTCTTAAAGATAAGGTGTTTGTGATTTTCAAAACAAGAAGGAATGGAAAAGTCATAAGGAAAACCTTATTGACTCAACACTATATTCATGAATCAAATAAATAGAGTCTTTAGAGACTATCTTGATCAGTTTTTGGTAGTCTTTATAGATTAAATTCTTGTCTATTAGAAAATTAAGGGAGAATATGAAGACCACTTTAGAATTATACTAAAGACCCTAAAAAGAGAAGCTTTATGGAAAATTTACCAATTTTGAATTTTTATTTAGAAAGTTTCATTTTAGGGTCACATAATCTCAATAGATGGGATATCTATGGATCCATCAAAAATAGAAGTTGTTGAAAGTTTTTTGAGAACAAAAATGGTAACTAAGATCTAAATTTTTCTTGGTTTGGCTGGATATTATCAATTTTTGATAAATATTTTTCATGATTATCTAATCCACTCTCCAAGTTGACTCAGAAATCAGTTAAGTTCCTATGGATGGAAGAATGTGAAGAGAATTTCAATGAGCTAAATAGAAGGTTAGCCATTGCACCTGTTCTCACACTTCCTTGTAGTGGAAAAAGGTTTGTTATTTATAGTGATGCATCCAAGAAGGGTCTGGGATGTGTTCTCATGAAAAATGATATGGTGATATCTTATGTCTCACAGCAGATGAAAATTCATGAGAAGAGTTACTCAACTCATGATTTGGGGTTAACTGTGATAAACTTTTCAATAAAGATATGGATTCGGTATCTTTATGGTGAAAGGTATGATATTTATACTCACCATAAAAGTTTAAAATTATATTTTCACACAAATGGATCTGAATATGCACAAAAAAGGATGGTTGGAGTTAATTAAAGATTACGACTGATGAATACATTACCACCCCAGGAAAGTGAACAAGGTGGCAGATGCTTTTAGTTCACAAGACCATGCTAGCCTATCCATGATGAGGATCCAAAAATATCCAATACTTTTGGATTTTCAAAGGATGAATCATGAAATTTTAAAGGAAGGGGTAAATCTTATATTTCTCAAATTAATGTTCAACCATCAATACAAGTGATGAATAAGAAGGAATAGAAGAAATATGTAGATCTAAAAAGAAGGTGAGAAATGTTCCTGAATTCAACCTTGACTATGATGAAATTATAAGGGTCGGGAACCAGGTTTTTATTCCTCCCATACTAAAATTAAAGGAGGAGATATTGGATGAGGCTCATAGTTCTTCATTTTCTATTCAACCTAGATGCACAAAGATGTTTAGGGAACTAAAAGAGTACTTATGGGGGATGGAATGAAAAGAGAAATCATCAAATATTTATCTCGATGCTTGGGTGGTCAGTAAGTTAAGTATGAGAGACAGAAGTCTAAGGGGATGGTACAACCATTACCCATACCAGAATGGAAATGGGAAAACATCACTATGGAATTTTTCATTAGACCTCCCAAAACATCCAAAGGAAATTATTCTATCTGAGTTGTAGTTGATTGCCTTATGAATTTGACACACTTCATTGCTATTAGAGAGGATTTATCTCTTGATCAGCTTGCTAGGATATATGTAAAGCAAGTGGTAAGACTGCATGGAGTACCACTTTCCAATATATCTGATTAGAATCTAAGGTTTACCTCAACGTTTTGGTGAATTTCTTAGTATACTCTAGATATGGGGTTAAGTTTCAACTATACTTATCATCCTTTGACAGAAAGTCAGTCTGAGAGGATAATTCAAACATTGTAATACATATTGAGAGCTTCATCGATGGATTTCAAAGCTGGTTGGGATCAAAACCTACCGTTGGTGGAATATTCTAACAATAATAGCTTTCACTCTGGTATTCAGATGGATCCTTTTTAAGCCCTCTATGTAATGAAGTGTAGAACTCCAAATTTTTGGGTTGAATATAGGGAAAGAAAGCTGTTAGGACTTGATCTTTTTGATGTAATTGAAGAAAATGTCAGATCTATTTAACAAAATATAAGACCAGATCAGAGTTGACAAAAAAGTTATGCTAACAATTGAAGAAAAGACCTAGAGTTTGAAGTGGGTTATAAGGTGTCTCAACAAATATCTCCCAAGAAGAAATTAATGATATTTGGAAATAAGGGAAAATAGAGCCTTAAGTATATCGGCCTTTTGCAATTTTGGATCGTGTTGTGAAGGTAGCTTACCGATTAGACCTTATACTGAATCTCTCTCAATTTCATGTTGTGTTCCCTATATATCTCCTAATAATTTACATACTTGATCCTTCACAAGTACTAAACTCAGAAGTTATACCACTGTAGAAAGATCTTTCATATGAAGAACAATCAAAAGATATTCTAGATCATAGAGAAAAAATTCTACGAAACAAGAACACTCACTTGGTTAATGTTTTATTGAAGAACCACCAATTTGAAGAATATACATAAGAACTTGAGGATATGATGATGGATAGTTATGCACATCTATTTTTTTCCATGTAACGAATTTTGAGGGAGAAATTTAGTTTAAGGGGGATAGAATGTAACACGCGAATGTTTTTATAAAAACATTTCTTCAAATAATTTTTATTCTTCAGTAGCATGAGTCACTCATAATAATTTTTATTTGATAAAATATACATTTTCTATTAAATAAGGATATAAAAATTTACTTTGGATGATTTTATTATATTTTTTCTAACATTCAAGTGTTGATGAATAATAAGAATACACCAAATTTTAGGTGACAGCAACTTTTTTCCGACGAGATAATTTATATGGTTAAATTATAATATTAAATGTTTTTAAAGTATAAATATAATATATTCTTATCATTCAATATAATTTATGTCATTATAATTAATTTTACATTGAACTCATACATAAAAACATTTCAATATTTTGCAACGTTTTAACTAGTAAAAAACTAATTCTCTCATTCCGACAACGGGGTGGATTTTAAATTAATAACTGCAAATTATATGTATATAATTTTAAAAAATGGAATCCATATTTTTAATTATTAGGTATACATTATGTTAATAGGATACTTATTTTTCATCATTATAAAGAGTAACTTTGGTAATTATTTTTATTACCATGTTTGAATATAAATCAGGTAATTAAAGGTAAAAATAATATTATAAAATTACATTAACACCTGTAAAATTCTTATTGAATGACTAAATCCAAACTTTATAGTCTATTTTTAGAATGGAATCACTTAATGGACACATTCCTATGATTATAACATGAATAAAACTAATTAATGTGACAAAATGTCACAATCTCATTTTATATAAGTATATTAATTTTAATATATGGATAACCAGGAGATAATATCGACTATAGATAGTATTTGGAAAGCTAAAAAATTAACAACATCATAGAAATTTATTTATAATTTTTATAAATTAAATAATTACCATTTAGGATGACACAATAGTGACGCAGAAATTATTTTATTAATAGAAATATCAAATAAATGATTTTAAAAATATTAAAATTAATAAAATTTGAATTAATTAAGGTTATTAATGAATTTTACAATTTATTGTGGCATTTCTGGATTATATTCAATGTTTTGGTTCGAATTTATCTTTTTTTGGATTTTAATTAAAATAAAAAAGATGAATAGTGTCAAAATTGACACTATTGTTATTTTATAAAAATAACATTTTACTAAATTTTTTAAAAAAAAATTAAAAATTACAAAGTGATAATTATAAGGTCTATAATGTCATAAAATATCCATTTATTATTAATTAACATAATATAAGAAAATATTTATAGCCATTAAATATTTAGAATGTTATTACCACAATTAAAATTAAATATATTAAATAAGGATAAATCAAAATGATAATTTTAAAATAAAATCAAAATATGTATAAATTTTATTGGTTGAGAGTATTTAGACCCAAACTCATCTTATCTTCGAAATAACTCAATTTGGAATCATTTTAATTTAAAAAATAATTTATATTAATTTAATAGTTTTGGTATTTTCAAAGGTGCCCCTCCCTTATCATATAAAAGGGCACCTCTTCTTTTCTTTTAATCACATGTCTAAATACATTTTTATCGGCCAAAACCTAGCCATTTTCACTCCCAACTTCTCTCACTTCATCCTAGATGCCACAATTTGTGAAAATAGTAATCCTAAGGAGGCCTATTGTGCAAATCAAAGGGAGATATTCAAAAAATAGGTAATTGTTATATCACCTCGTTCAAAAAAAAATAATCTTCTACTTTATATTATCATTTTGTTAATATACTAAAGTAATAAATCTAGTATCTTCTACATGCTGATATTTTATTACAATTGTGGGAAAACCTTATACCTTCTTTTATCCATCCTATGAATAACAAAATCATCGTGTGTACATACGTATGGCTTACCGTCTCCACACTGTGGTATAATTTGTTATTCAACAATACTTTATTTGGATGTGTATAATGATGAGAATAATGGAGGTAAATAATGAATATAACATGATATTTATTCTATATAATTAATATACCATCTGATTCTATATCATTTAACCATTAAGTGAATGATATCGTCGCTCGTGCGTACGTACGACCTACCGTCTCCATGATGCGATGTGATTCATTGTACATGATCTTCATTAAACCCTTAGTATATACATGAATGGAATAAATAAATATGACATATATTAAACTAGTTTCATTCTATAAATGATATAACTATAACCTAATAATTGGAACATGAATTTATCTGATAAAACTTTCATAATAACATAAAGTAGTTAATATCGGAATAATGAGTGACAATGAAATGTTACTAACAAAAAAATGATAATATAATCATATATGATATAAAGAAATGATTATGATTCTATAATAAGTAAATTACATTATTTAAATCATTATAAAGGAGGTCCGGATATATACGAGGGACATCAGACCTAATGTAAGTTATAATTTCACAATTTCATTATTATTAGAGATGGTTTATCTGTAAGTATTTACTGGTGTATATTTATCATCCTTGTCCATGTTTCCTAAATATATAAAATTATTTCTATTCAAATATAATTTTTTAAAGTAAATTTTGTCTATTAGTTAGTGTTTATTAAATGTTATGGA
The DNA here is from genome assembly GCA_963277665.1 of Viscum album. Taxonomy (NCBI): domain Eukaryota; kingdom Viridiplantae; phylum Streptophyta; class Magnoliopsida; order Santalales; family Viscaceae; genus Viscum; species Viscum album. Next base: position 125,626,388 of record OY728134.1, on the reverse strand, counting down.
AGGGATCTTTCTTTCATTTTCCATTCGAGGCACTTTTTGACTTTTCCGAAAAGAGTATGATAAGAATGTTTTTTTAACTTATTCAACATGAATGGATTTTTACAGTTTCATGAATTATATTTCCATATAGTTTAATTAACAATATTTCAAGTGTTTTTTCAATTAAATTATTTTATTTTAAAATTGCAATGCATTTAGAGAAAATAAAAAAAGAAAGAAGAAATGATATTTTTATCCCGAATTAATTTCATGTGTTTTATAAAAATTATTTTCCATCTAAGATAAAATTATTTAAATAGGGTATTGTTTTCAATCTGTATTATCACTATGATTTGAGTTGTGTTTTTGATGAAATTTTATTTATGATCTCCATTTATTTTATATGGATTATAATGGAAGTATGTTTAGTAAACCCATTTTATCTTGTGGGTTATGATATGATTTTTGTTTTTGGGGCACACATAATAATGATTTCATTATGAGATGGGTGATACCTATATCTCCCTCAAATGCATTGGGTAAAGATTTATATCTCATGAGATAAACATGATTATAATGGAAAGTTAATACGATTTAGTAATATAGGGATATAACAGAAAGTAAACCTAGTTTAGTAATGGACTTTATCCGCTATGATGGACTTAGAAATGAGCCTTGACAAATATGAAATGATTTTCTATGATTATGTGTCTGACACAAAACTTCATGTCTTATGTTCTTACTTTTGGGATTATGTGCACTAATTCTCATGAAATTTTTTCTTGTGATATGATATCATGATATTTCATATGGGGGATAAGACCACCAAATGTTATGTTCTTATTTCTTATGATAGTGATATGATTGATATTCACCCCTGTTTACTATTACTTGTCATTTGAGCTCACCCTTTCATATGTTTCTTTTCCTCAGGTCATGAATAATGGTATTAATTATGATATTTCAAAAAAGATTCTAGTTATTAATAAATAAGCAGGAGACAACGTAGGTGTTGTATGAACTTTATCTTCTATGATGGTCTTAGAAAGTATGACATGATTTTTGTTTTTGGGGAACACATAAGAATTATTTCATTATGAGATTGGTGAGACCTATATCTACCTCAAATGCATTGGGTAATGATTTATATTGCATGAGATAAACATGATTGGAATGGAAAGTAAATATGATTCAGTAATATAGGCCTATAATAGAAAGTAAACCTGATTCAGAAATGGACTTTATCCGCTATGATGGTCTTAGAAATAAGACTTGAAAAATATGAAATGATTTTATATGATTATGTGTCTGACACAAAACTTCATGTCCTATGTTCTTACTTTTGGGATTATGTACACTAATTCTCATGAAATTTTATCTTGTGATATGATATCATGATATTTCATATAAAGGATAAGACCTCCAAATGTTATGTTCTTATGTCTTATGATTGTGATATGATTGATATTCTCCCTTGTTCACCCTTACTGGACATTTGAGCTCACCCTTTCATATGTTTCTTCTCCTCAAGTCATGAATTATGGTATTAAGTATGATATTCCAAATAGGAGTCTAGTTGTAAATAAATAAGTGGGAGACAACGTAGATCGTTCATGAACTAGTTGTTTATGTTTTCTAGTTTCTAAACACACTATACATAAACAATTCTGTCATGGTTTTATTATATGATGTAATGAATATAATTCAATTTATAATTAATATAAATGTATGTAAATTATGGGTCTCTATAAGAAGTATAGGAGGATAAGGAGTGGAGTAGGATATTTGTGATAAAAACCACTATAAAACTTGTGTTCTTCAATTTTTTATTTCTAATGAAACTTAACTCAAGATCACTACACTCACTAAATCTTATTGTTATAAAATCTGATTGTTTTTTTCTTTAAATTTTTAAAACAACTATTTACTCCAAATCTAGTTATTTTTTATCAATAAAAATCTAACAATTGGTTTCATAGGTATGTCAATAGCCTTTTTATTCTGATATCAAAATTTTGGTATCAAATCCTTGTCTCTGATAGGTTATTCATTTTGTTTCTTATTTTTAACTTTGTGCTAACGTAATATCCTAGACTTAACCATCTAAGGAGAAAAGAATTTTTTCCTTTTAAAATGGAAGGTTTCAATTCCAATGATGGTTAGATTCCACATAAACCACCGTTATTTGTTAGGAGTGACTGTGGCTACAGGAAATATAGAATGGAAGCCTACCTAAAACAACTGAGTGTGGATCACTAGACTATAATGGAAAATCCATATGATCTACCCATGGTTGATCTAGAAACACCAGTAGTAAATGACATATTAAAATATATTTTGAATTATAAAGTTAAAAATATTTTATACTATATTATAAGTAGAAGTGTCTATATCCATGTTCCATCTTGTAACTCCTCCCATTACATATAGTGGATTCTGCAAGTGACTCGTTATAGGACTGAAAATATGAAGAGAACTAATCTAGGAATGCTCTGCGCAGAATATTGTCACTTCAAGATGGGAGATGAAGAATATATAAAACATATGTTCTATCAATTCAGCAATATCACCAATTGTATGAAAGCTATTGGAGAACTCTTGGAAAACGCGACTCGTGTGGAATGTGTACTAAGATATCTTCTAAATAGATAGCATGCGAAGAAGGTTTCCATCGATGAGAGTTATAATTTTAAGGAATATAATTTAGATGAACTTATAGACTCTCGGTTATAGTGTGAGTTAGGAATAAAGAATATTTTTTGATAAGAAGTATATAAAAAAACTTATTGCATTTAAATACAATTTTATTGATACCTATAATGCCTCTGAATATGATTGTCAAGAAATTGATAAAGAGAAGTCATACTTCAGTAAGAAGATATTCAATTTCATAAAAAAATGTGGGAAGAGATAGTTCAAGAGGATTTCCAAAAAGAACTATAAGAAAGGTAATACTAAAAAATAACGATGCTTGAAAATTAACCTATTATGAGTGAAGGATGACAGGTCACATATGGGATGACTTCCCAAATATCAAACATCCAGATAAGTAAAAGGACGAAATAAGAAATAAAAAACAATATCTGTTTGAAGGTTGGGAAAATTCAAATAGTTTTGAATCAAGTTGTGATTTTAGAAGTTAATAGGAGATAGGGAATATTTACCTAATGGGTATAACATATGAGTTAAATTATTCTCTCTTTACTCTGTTAATAACTCCTAAAAATATTGATCATAATTTTTTATCTAGAAATGAAATTGAAGTTTTTTCTGACTCATTTTCTGATTCTTATTTTGAAAATTACAAAGTTAAAAAACTACTTAAAGAAAATAATGAATAAAGGAATTATGGATCGATAATAATTGAAAATTATACTGAATTGAAAATTGATAATAAGAAGTTGATAAAAAAATGAGAAATTTAAGAGGACTGTAAAAATATAAAAAAATTATTTCTGAGAATGATAAATCTAAAGAGGATTATAATTATGAATTTCTAAAACTAAAATTTGAAAATGAAAGTATTAAAAACTTTTTAGTTGTAAATGAAAAATATAAATATAGGAGATTTGATTTTTTTTGATGATCTAAATAAAGTATAATTTTAATGTAATAAATTAAAACAATAAAATAAAAAAAATTAAGAAACACACCATTTGGATCTAAGGAAAATATCTTTACAGATTTAAAAACTTTTCAAAAGGAGAATACGAATTTGAATAATGAAGTTGTCAATATTAAGGAGAAATTATCTACTTTTGTAATGGGTAAGCAAAAATATAATAAAATGATTTCTTTAATGAAACTAAAAACCGATAATAATGGTTTTGGATACATTAGTAGTACTCTAAGTTTAAATAATACTGACTTTTTCAAAATCTCAAAAGCAAGAATGTCAAGTGTAACCAATTTTAAATGCAAAATGAAAGGGAATCATACTAATGAGTTTTCATTAAGAGTTACACATCCCATTTAGAATACTATAAATTTCATTTCTAATGATTTATATACTAATCATCCCTCTAATAAATGATTTAGATCTATTTGGGTACCAAAGTTTTCTGCTACTTATCCATTTGGACCCAAGCTCATATGGGTACCAAAACAGTATGTTTGATTACTAAATATCAATAAATATTCCTTATAAGTATAAATTAATCTCAGTACTTGTATAGTGGATACTCTAGGAACATTAAAGGTGATATTTCAAAATTATTATCATTTAATTCATGTGAAAGTGGCATTTTCACTTTTGGAGATTACTCTAAAGGTCAAATTACAGGTACTGGTAAAGTTTATTTTTCTAATACAGTGATTATTTAAAATGTATTATATGTACATGGTTTCAAACATAATCCTATAATTATATCACGATTATGTTATATTATATTAAATGTTATATTTGAAAATAAAAAATGTATTACTCTGAAATATAAATTGGTTTTATTTTCTACAAATAGAAATGAAAATGTATGTACTATTTAATTTTCTAATTTAACCAAAAAAAGGGTAAGTTTCAAAATGTTATATAAATAGATGAAATTATATGGAATTTAAGGATTAGGCATAAAAATTTCAGATTGTTGCACAATATATCAAATCATTAACGGATTTTACAACTTCATGAGTTTCATAAAATTAAGTACTTCATGTGGGATTCATTTTTAAAAGATAAATAGTAAAAAAGAAAGATTTAAATATAAAAATGATGATAGTAATTATAGATGTTTAGAATTATTTCATATTGACTTGTTTAGACCTAAGAAACCTACTCGTTTTGGTGGTAAATTTTTTTTTAATTGTAGATGATTATAATAGAGTGGCATGGATTTATTTACTACTTCATAAAAATGAAACCTTATCCAAATTTTATGATTTATATAAACTTATTCAAATTTTTAAAAATTCTTTAATCATCTTTATGAGAAGTGATATAGGTGGTGAATTTATGAATTTATAATTAGATAAATGTTTGTGAATAAAATAGATATAAACATTATTTCTCAGATCTTGGGAAACCACAATATAATGGCGTGTTAGAAAGAATGAAAATATCTATCCAATAAATATATAGGTAGATAATAGTGAAATTTAATTTACCTAATTTTTTGGTGTAGAATCTGTAAATATATATTTATATGTTTTAAAAAGATTATCTATCAAAACATTCCAAAATAAGACTCCTATGAAATTTTCAAAGGATTTAAACACAAAGTTGGTTATTCTAGGACTTTGGTTGTCATGTGTTAATTTAAATACTAAAGATAATTTAAGAAACTATGACTATAAATCATATGAAAGGATTTTTTTGGATATTATAATTCAAGTAAACCATATAGATTTTTAAATAAGAAAACTTTAGTTGTTGAGAGATCTATTAATGGTAAGTTTAATGATAACAATTATAATAAATAGGATTCTTAATCCTTCAAAGATAGTGATGAATTTAGAGAATTTAATTTTGGGATAGATAATAAAAAAGATAATGATAAAGCATCAGTTGAGGGGAGAATATATATTTTTAAAAATATCCAAAGGAATGTAAAACTCTTAATGAAAACTTAATTGAAAAATTAATTAGTAATGTAGAATCTGGAATTCAAACCATAATGTTTTTTTGATTTACTGTTCCAATTATTCTTCTTCTTTTGTAAAACTATTCCTTTTGATATTGAAAATGATTTAATTTATTCAAATTGGATAAATGTTAAACATGGTGAATTAAATTAATTTTAAAGGAATAAAGTGTGGGATTTATTTTCTTTTCCAAAAGGTAAACCTTTTATAGGAACTAAATGGATTTTTTGGAATAAACTTCATGAAACTAGAAACATGGTAAACAATAAAGAATACTAATAGCTCAAATAAATTCCCAAGAACATGGAATTTACTTTGAATATTATTTTGATCTTGATAATTGGATTGAAGACATTATAATACTATTATCCTTTTCTAGCTTTCAAAACAACAGTTTTTTTTCAAATAGATATAAAATAGCGCCTTTTAAAATGGAATTATTTTAGAGGGCTTCTATGTTGGAAAACCCCCTATATTGGGAAATGATAATTTTCTAGATCATGTTTTCAAACTTGATAAATACTTATATGGTCTTAATAATGTTTCAAGATCTTGTTATGAAAGACCTATACAATTATTATTGCAAAATTATTTTGTTAAAGATAATCTTAATCCAACCTTGTTTATAAAAAGTGTTTTAGATCATATATTGGTTATATAGAAATATGTTAATGATATAATATTTGGATCAAAAAATGATTCTCTCTTAAATTTTCTTTCTAAGATAATGAAAAGTGAATTTGACATGAGTGTATGGAGATAACTAAAAATTTTCAATATTTTATAAATTAATCAAAAAAAATAACGTATTTTCTTAAATCAATCCAAGTATTCTAAAGAACTTTTAAAGAGGTTTGGACTTATTTTTAGTAAAACTATAAAAACACTTATGATCAATAATTCCAAATTGAATTTTTAATAATCTACTATGTTAGTTTAAATTAAACTATATAGAGGTGTGACAGGAAGCCTACTATATCACATTGCTTCTAGACACATGTTCTCAATTTTCTTGTGTGCTGGGTTATAGTTAAACCCCAAATAAATTCACCTTAAATATGTTAAAATATTAATTAGATATATAAAGGGTATTGTATATATTGAACTATTCTACTCTAATGAAAACAATTTTCATTTACTATCTTAGTGTTTTCTCATGTAAAATGTGATAGGAGAATTTGTAGTTTCCTTTGAGAGATAATAAAATATGTTCTATGCATGATGCTTATTTAGGAAACACTTCATTATATTAGTGATCAAGTAGGATCACCAGATTTTTGATGGGGTTAGTACTCTCCTATTAAACCAGGGATTAGGTTCCCCACTATATTATTGAGATGATGGGGTTATTACTCTTTTATATCACCGGGACATAGATAAATTTTTGTTTTAGTATACTACTCTATCACGAGGGCATGAGTTCCTCATCCTACTGAAGCCATATTAGGGTTAGTACTAACCTTTCACACCAACATGTAGGTTCCCCATTTCTTTATATAGGTTGGGTAAATGCTACCCTTACTACATGGCAGGGGATCTCTACCTATAGATTGGTAATACCTTATCCTTGATCTATGATGGTGTGTATTTCTTCCACAGGATATTTTTGATCCCTCGGTTGTGGAGTGAAGTTGTGAGGTACGGGCACCTCCACTCATATTCTGGTGACATTGTTTTTTATACTAGGAATTGGATACATACTTCTAGAGATTCCATATTGCTCATCAACTTTGGTCGGGCTGTGATAAAGATATTCTATTTCTATTGTCTGGGTTTCATTATGAGTCAATATATTTGTATCTATTTTATCATTTTATCTCTTTCTTTGGGATGAACTAACTATTATTGTATCACTCTATCACTCCCTTTCAATTTCAGGGTGTCCTACTGGGTATGTATATACTCACCCCTACATGGGAGTTTCCCAAATGGGTCATGTCTTATATACATAAAGGACAGATTGGTAGTGATTATAGTAGAGTATTGTGATACTTGGGTTCATTAACCGCATATAGTGGTTAGCCTTTGAGATTAGGAGTTGGGCTCTCTTGGCTTTCTTTATTCCATTTTTTGTTAATTTGGGATATATTTTCTTGGTGGAAATGTTTTTTTCACCTTTACAATTTTAATTACACTATTATACTCTTTTTTATTCCCTATGGGTTATTACATGGATGGTTTTTATCTCTAGATGTTACTTTCTTTTATTATTATTCCTCTGAACATCTATATAGAGATGGTTAGGTGTGTGAAAACCAGTACATTAGTCAAAGTATTCCAATTTTAGTTATATATTCTCAGTGATTGTCTCTAACCCCTAGCCTATGGAAGTGGGATTAGGGTTGTGGCTGCTTGGCCTTCCACCATCCAGGAGGGACCTAGGGGGTCAGGTCATTAAATAATTGTGTAAAAAAGTTGAATATATTTGAGGGAAGAATAATTTGTAGAATCATATCCAATTCCAAAGTTAAGATCATCCTGGTCTAAAAGATTAATAGAGAAGAGTATCATGAGACAACCATTATTATATAATCTTGAGGAGAAGATGATGATGAAATACCAACCTATTGTGCATTATTTTGGAAATGGTGTTGAGACTTTTAGAGTTTGAGGAGCTTCTAGATTAATGAATATCGTAGTAACTAAAATGAGAGAGATAGACAAGTGAATATTCTTTCTTAATATTTGTGAAACTAATCTAGAACTGGGGATGCATTGCATGAATTTATCTATCTGGTAGTATAAAACCTAGTACAGAGTATAGGGAGATCTATCTTGTGGATATTGTATCATCCATGAGTTGATCATAGATCAACTTCAAGAATGTGTTGAAGGTCAACACTTTTGTATACACTATAAGCATCTATGGACCCTATGAAACTCAAGGTATGAAAGGACAGAATAGTATGAAGTTATGACTTTAGTGTCAAGTTGAGTTTCTGGAATTCTGGTAAAAATTTGGTAACTATATTTATGTTGAGATGTTGTGAAGGTTTGAGAAGTACAAACTATTTTATTTAGTGATTAATTATATAGGAGAAACCATGATTGGGGTGAATAACCAATAATGGTAAGGATTATTTCTTTAAACCAAACCTTGTAAATATATTTTGTCCTCTCATTGGTTGTTTTACTTAAATTTCATGTCGTATGATTTCTTATTTAAACATAAAATATATCCAACTATCAAAACCATTAAAAAGATTCATAACCAAAGAGGGTTAATTATTAAAAAAGATTTGATTTTTGGAATAAATTATTCAAATACCTAATTCACCCCTTGGACCCTAGGTTTCTACACCAATCATAGGATTAATTTTAATTGGTATCAAAAAAAATTCACATTGATTGGATCTAATTTCACATACATGTGTATTTATAGCCATATTGATGAAGTAAGGATTTGAATATTTTTTAGAAGAAGTACTCTTATGAAACAACCAATTTCTATTATTAATTATAAAAATGTTGAATTATATTCCATGACTATAGAAAATAGAAAAAAAGTATAGGAAATTTTGAAAAAAAACTCAAGAAATAAAGAATAACCACCATTAGATAATGATATTCAGAGTGGTTGTATTAGATCAAGTATTAGTGAGACTAATTATTTTAAAGCATTAGTAGTCTATTTTATTAGTTCGGGGACTATATATAGAAATTTTTTATTAAAGTTGTGACATTTATATTTGGGTTTATTCATGAGATATATGAAATAAAATCATAGATGATGGATGATACTAAAGTAATAAAAAATTCATTGGTAGGACAGATATAGAAAATTCAACTCTCTCATCAAATAATTGAAAGTTAAGGACCATTCATTTCATATTAGCTATGATATATTCTCAATGGGTGAGAGAAAATTTCAATTATATATTGATGAGAACTCTATTGATAATAAGATAGGTAAATACAAGATCCATACTCTATAATAATATCAAAGGGATAAACTCTGTGTGAAGGAATACTTGTTGGGAGTGAAAGCGTAAAGAATCAAAAACCTTTCAAAATAGTAAATAACTATAGAAAATTACATGAGTATTAATTTCAAAAGTTCAAGAGACACTAAGAATGTAAAATTAAATCAGTTTTGGTATAGAAATATTATGTCAACGTGGAGTGTCTAATGTTATAGCTAAAACTAAAAGACATGGAACAATGCAATATAGAATGTCCTCGAGAACATTGAAGATAGATACTTCCACTCAAGTCTCATAATTATGTTTTTCTTCAAAAATTGAATCATTGTTGAAGTAAATAGAGTGTGATGAAATGTGGACAAGCATAGACCTCATGATCATATACAAATATATCCCACTGTCTTCATAATGCTATGAGTGTTAAATCTATATCATCTATAATTACTTTAAAAAAGAAAAAAAATTTACAAGTTTGGGAGATAAAAATGATAATAAACCCACCAAAAAATAATGGGTAGATATAATAATTTCTAATAATAACATCCCAAAAAAATGGTCCCAAAATGTTTTTATTCCAAACAAAAAAAAAGCAAGGTCCAGAGTTTGAAAACTTTATATAGCATGAACATAAATGAAAATAAAAAAACGTTCTGAGAGATATTGGTGTTTATAAAAGTTTAGGAATATGTAAATTTATTTATAGAATAATATTACAACTCAAAAAAGTGGTATAAGGAAAGAATTTAGGGATAGAAGAACTAAAATAAAGGTGATACCTTCTGGAAAAAATCAATTTTCAAAAATAAAAAGATATGTATCTCTCAAAAACTGATTTGAAAGCCTTTATAATCTCTATAAATATTGAAAATTAAATATATACACATATTATTAGTACCATTATGTTCTGACTAGATGTATTATTATACTGATGTGAAGAGTCTGCAATAATAGAAGAAAAATATAAATAAAATAGTTTCATGGTTGAGTGGTAAAGAAATGAAGAAATGTGTTAATAATACTACTATAAAGAAGTAATTGATAAAGTATAAAAAATATGTCAACCAAGATAATAGAATATGTATCTAATATATTATAAAATGGTAAATTATTGATCGTTTTAAAAAAACTATCAATATTCATAAAGTAAATGGGATCTATTTTGAAATCAGTGTAAATCCAATCATAGAGATGCATAAGAAGATTGGTATGGTGGAATACATATATAACAAAAAGTTTAAGAAGTATAATAAGAAATAAAATTAAAATTATAATGAATAAGCGCGTGGAAGGTATAAAAAAGGAGGTTATATAGCCAACATATGTTTGATATTGTTTCCATGTCAAAAGAAACTGATTAGTGATAAAGGGAAAGAACTAGTGGCTCCATATTCTCAAACTATTATTATAAAGAATATATCTACATATTTAAGTAAATTAGATCATATGTATAAATATTTATTGATCATATTTTATGATAATTTGTAAGAGGTAAAAAAGAAGAAATCTGAAAACAATTAGAGTTCTATAGTTTCTCAAATAAAGAATTCATTTCTATCTAAAAATAAATCTAAAGAGGAAGAGGAGTTAATGATTCCATGAGATGAATTGGTTTAGAAATTTAAGAAGGAATAAATAATGGAAAATAAGGGATAATTTAAATCTATAATGAAAATTGATGTTGGGTTTTGGAAGAAGTGTCAGTGTTGGTGCAATAATTAAGGATCTGTTGGAGGCCCACATTATTCCCACACTTTTTGGTTATGAAACATGAAGAAGGGAATTGAAGGTGAAGGGGTGTGAAGAGAATCCCTTAAGGGGGTATCTAACAAAAATAATAATCTACAAGCTATTTATTATTATCATATAAATCAAGAAACTAGATATCCTAAACATTTGTTGAGGAATGAGGTATTATTTTCACTCTTTTATCACTAATTTTATTTTTTGTTGAAGGTATTATCAAGTGGTGATTTTCAAATAATATGGAAAATAAAAAACTTTAACTTTAACATTTTGATATTTCTTTTGAAGTTGAGTAGAAGTTTGAAACATTTCATGAAAATATATTTGATCAAACCCTATTAAAGTGAATTCAAAGTCAGTACTACATTGAGAAATTTATACGAATATCATTGAGGATTTTGTAAAATCAACCTTATTTTCAAAACTGGGGAAGACCACATAGACTAGTAGTTGACTTACTTAAGGAAAACTTCTATGTTGCAAGTTGTTACATCCTTATCTCAAAATGAATGGACTAAATTTGTCAAGGAATGGGGATAAAAAGAAAAATGGAGTGAGAATTGGTAGAAGAAGTTCCCCTAAGAAAAGGGAGATATAAAAAAATTCCCTATCATGTTCCCTTCTACTAAGAGGAAGAAAAAATTCATTTATTGTTAATTATGGAGAGTAATGTGACATTGACCTTTAAAGTTATAGGAAAATTATTAGTTGTTGAAAAAAATAATAAGTTGGATATTGAAGTTCCCTTGTGGATTGATTTATCTATTATTGTGTTTATTGTAACTGGATTGAATTATAGTTTTTAAAGTCATTGTGTTCAAAATATATTTAAGTGGTTGATTGAGAATCCACCCATTATATTCATATTTAAGGGGTATCCCATGAATTTAAAATTCATAATCATGTTCAATGATTAGAGAAAGTTATCCTAAAGAGTGGATAATCTATCCAAGGAATACTATACATATATTTGACTATTATTTATGATGGAAATAACATGAATAATAATTTATAAAGGTATGATTTGCAGCTAGAATATAACGCTAGTTTGATTCTTTAAAATACTCTAACTTGAATATTAATAAGCTTCAAGGGTTCTTGGGAATATAATTGGAGGTTTCAGATTTTCCCAAAGGTGTTTTAATGATATTTGAGATGGACTGACTTTATCAGAAGTGACATTGAATTTGTTGTTAAATTATTAATTTTGGAATTATGAATCATAAAATGGATAAGTAAATATATACAAGGGTTATTTTCATAGGGATGAGTAGTTCTCATAAGTATCATTTTCAATATGGGTGAGAAATACATAAGTATGAATTTGTAAGCATCAGTGAGTTGAAAATTTAATTCATCAATATATAAATAAGGATGAATCTACAATCATTATCAGCCTCATAAGCATGGATTTTTCCATAAGTATGAAGAAGTTATATAGGTCATTTCTATCTGGATTATCCATCAATAAGCATGAAGAGTTATAAGGATCATTTGGACTTTGTCTATGCATAATTATATTGAGTCCGTAAGGATTCTATTTCAACATTGATATGTAAGCATGTTACCAAACAGATTATTTTATATTTATGAGAAAGTTTATTATAATTATATTTAGAACTTTCTTAATAAATGTACATATAAAAAACACTCAAAAAAGTGACTCATTCAAGCTAGAAAATCAAGATAATTTTATCCTCAATCTTTGAAAAGAGGATGAAATAAAGAAGAAATTTTTGTGTTCTTTTAATGATAATATACTAGGAAATTATAGAATATGTATAATTTTATAAATATATTAATACTCAATTTACGATGATTATTTTTTAATATTTAAAATAGAATTAGGATTCAAGCTAAAAATTAATTACATGATTGTTGTAAATTTATCTAAGCTTTAAAATTGAATATAATGGGATAACTAGAAGTTAATAAAATCTCACACCGCAAAAAAAATATGAGTTGTGTCATATTTTTTGGTGTGTTATATTATTAATACATCAATTAATAATTGATTTGTTTCAAGAGGATGTGTAAGTATTTTGAGAAGAGTATAAAGAATAAATCAAGATTATTATAACCATCTAGAAAATCATGTTGTTTCTGTGAGGAAATGAGGAAGGAGGGAAAAGGAAATAGAACTTCTATAAATAAATAAGAGACAAACATTAAAGAGGGAAATAGAATAATGAAATTGTGGCAGTCATCCACATATGAATAAGGTGAGTAAAAATGAAATGATATAATGAAAACTTAATTTTATGGGAGTTTTTCTATATTATAACTATTGATAATATGGATTCACTGGTGACCTATTTATAAAAAAAGAATGTGAGAGAATATATATTTTAGTAGTGAAACTGATATATGTTTTGGGTAAAAATATTGAAAAAATCTTAAGGAAAAATAATGTGGATATTTTGATCATATTATAAAGTGAAGATCATCTAGGTATCAAAGCTAAAGAAAGTAGAGGATCCTATAATAGCCATTATTGTAGAATCTTGAGAAGAATATATTGAGTATAAAATGACTTTTTTTCATGATTTTGGTATTGGGGTTAAGAATTTTAGATTTTTATGAAATTATTGATATGATGATACTATGAGATCTCGATTGAGTGAGAAAGCTAAGTGAACAAGTTTTGTTGAAGATTTGTGAAGTTGAGATAAAACTAGGATAAGTTTCACGAATTTATCTTGATGTACAGTGTGTATTAGAATACCATGTACATAGTGGAAGGTGATATGTTTTGTGGATTTTATATCATTATTAATATAATTATAGATCTACATCAGGATGGTTTCAAAGTTAAGTATCTGTATATTATATTGAGAAGATTTATAAATTGTCCAACTCAAGGTATTCTAGGAAAATAAAGTGTGAAGCTATGATTTCAGTTTTAAGATAAGTTTTTTTAATTCCTATAAAAATAATTAATTTTTATGCATGGTAATTTTCTATACTTGTGTGAGAAGAACCAACCATTTTATTGACCAATTGATTATAGTAGAGAAACCATGATTATAGTGACTAGCCAATCATAGAAAGAAGTAAGTCATCGAACCAAAACTTTCAAAAAATATAAGGTGTTATCTTTACTTGATTTAGTTATACAATATGTAGTATTATTTCTTATTTAAAACTAAAACAAATATAAATTTATTAACTATAAATAAAGGTTCATAACCAAGTCGGGGTAAAATATTAATCAGCATTTGTATGTTTGTAAAAATTATAAAAAACATATGATTCACCCCCCCCCCCCCTCCCCCCCACCCAGGTGTATGTATCAATCCTAAGGGTATTTTCAAAACCCTTTCATACAATGGCTTAGAATCATATGAAATAAAAAATTACGACAATAGAAAACAAGTTTTTATAATTAACTAACCCCTGTTTTCTATAAAGAGAATAAGTTCCTAGGTTAGTTAGTAGTCTGAAAAAGGAAGGTGGTAATACAAGTGATGATAGAGGGAGGTGGAGATATAGGATATGGCACAAGGAGGATACACAGAAGTAATGCAAGGTGGGGTTTAAAACCCATATAATATCCTTCTATATGCTGGGCCTTACAGTCAATCAATGTATTGATATTTTTATATTGTGGGTCAAACTTAGGAGGAGTGTGTGACTTGTCCTTACAAACTCAAGGGTGTGCGTTATTTCCTTTTCTTGTAACCTCCAGAACTCTAAATAAATTAATATATATAAACTATATACAATCTCGAAATTTATTTTCATAACTCTATAGAACAATTGAATCTAAGGAAAAATTAAAATTAAATATTATGTTTGGATACCTAGTATGTAACTCTTATATACATCCATTTGAAATAAAAAAATTTAAACAACTAAATGTATATCCTTATTTCATGTTTGTTTTATGGTATTGCTAAGAACTATGGTAAGTTACCATCTTTCATGACATGGTCCTCATGGTGACTCTAACCAAGATATGGTGATTGGGTAACCACATTGTGGTGTTGTTTAAAATGACACCCAATTTTACATTTAGAAAAACCACTTAGTTTCCCTTTAATTTCACCTTTTTCCTATAAATATTGACATGGTTTGATGTCATGATCAGATTACTATAATATTTTAATGGAAAACATTACCAACCATGATATGGTTATATTACCATGAATATGGTTCTAAGAAACCCCCAAAACTAGTTTCTAAATGAAATATTTGAATTTTAGATCATTTAATATTTCTAAGATACCACTAAATGGTTTCATATCACATCTCAATTATCGTAATTAACATAATTGAAAATAAAACCATTAAAAATATTGGCTAGAAGTAGAATTAATAATCTAAAATAAGAAAGACATAAAAAAAATGTACCTCATTGTCTATTGTAATGATATTAAATAGAAAGGTGTTTGGTCATGTTCCCTTAACAACATCCTTTGGGTTTTAACCTCTGAACATTTCCACTATTCACGGAAATCATTAAACTTTTTAGTAAGACCACTTCTCTACAAAGGTTTTCTTTACCTCCACCTCGAAGAAAAATTGAGAGATATATTACCAAAAAAATGATATATGGTGTCACAGATGAGGTCCAGGAATCTCCATTTTATAGGATTCTTTCATTAAATCAAGGAAAAACACCTACACTATTATTATTAAAAATATATTTATTATTTATATAATTTATGTTAAAAAAATTTTAAAATGAAATTTTTATAGTAAGAATTATTTGGTTCATGGTTAGTTATATCATACGAACTAACTATGTGTGGTTTCTTTATAGCTAGTATCTCTACATAGTTAAATGCATTGTTAGTCTAACCACGCACACTAAACATGCATCTGTTGAATAATTAGCTCAAACATCAATTTTCATATCTTTATATCCTTAGATATTTTATATGTATCTATTGGATTGTTCTTAGATTATTTTTTGAGTGCCTTATATAACCATGAAATTAATTAATACCATTCTAAGTATTTAGTACTTATTTTGGTAATAAATATAAGTGTGTTATTAAGTGTTGAGTATGTTTTTTATTAATAATATTATTATATAGAAATTTATTTTGAATTCCCTTTTATAAAAAGTAAAAATATTAATTTTATCATTTGGGTAATTAATATTTTGTATGGGAATGGGTTTTAGATCACCTTGAATATTCTATAATTTTATCTTATAATTATATTTTTATTTTTATTTTTATTATTTAATTGTAAGTTAAGTAAAATAGGTCCCCCCCCACCTTTATTCTCTCATGTGAATGATGCCACCCAATAGAGGGAGGCCACTCTCCCTTTTCTCTCTTCTCCTCCTAGGATTTAATATGTCGTCATCCTTTTAAATCCTAGATATTCTACCCTATTATCTTCTCCTTATTTGTTTCCTTTATCCCACTACCCTTTCTATCCTTCATCTTATGATTTATATAATCTAGAGTTCTTTGATTTTATGGGGTTTCTCCAAGTTAATGAATAACATCAATATCCTAGAAGGCCTTTCATCCTGAGTGTTAAATCATCCCTCTGTGTGTTATCCACACTCTATTAGGGGTTCGTCCCCATGTTATGGCTCACTGATATATGTTTAAACTACCAAAAGTTTGGAATATTTTCTAATTCTTATATTTTTTTCTAATCTATGGATGATGATCTATTTCGTCCAAATGGAGGTTGTTATGGGACCAAAACTTGTTAGAATTATTAAATCATACCTAAAGGTAAGTTTCTATATGTCATTCCCTTTACTAATTAAACGATGATTACTATATATTTTTAATTCGCATATAGATTTATATAAAAATTATAAATTATTATAATAAGTAAGTTTGGATGAAAATATACTTGTTCTTCATTTCTTAACACTTGGTAGGACAATTGGTTCTCTTATAGAGTATAAATTCTAAACATTAAGTATATGCCCTCAAGGTGGTTGTGAAAAATCCTATTAGGTTTTATAAAGAATTAAATGAAAGTATTTGGAAGGAACATTTTGTTATTAATTATAAATAATTGTTGAGTTGTTTTTATTAATGATTTTAAAGATTAAAGGTGTGTTTGGTATCATTAAAGTGTATTAATAATGGGTTTCTTACTTATTTTAAGAATTTCATTATGATTATGTAATTTTATTGTATGATTTAATTCTGATAAATCCTTATGTTTTGTTATAAATATTTGTTTCATGTATTAAATTTTTCAGTATTTAAATCTCTCTAATTTTCTCACTATTATTCATATGTTTTGAAAAATATTTGATATATAGGTTGGAACCTATGACAAGTATTTGTGCTCTATGAAATGACTATTATAAGAACACAATGCTCCCTTAAAAATATAAATATGGGAAATGATGCTACCTTAAAATTTTAATCATGGGATCATGATTCTATCTTCGGAAAATTACCTTGTGTACATGGTTCCCCTTATATGTTGAACCATGTGAACATGGTTCTCCAACAAAAATAACACTCTAAGAATATGGTTATCTAGAGTTATTTCTAGGTCCCCCTTCTTAAGATGTTAGGTCCCCTCCCATGATGCTTGGGTGGTTTCATAATGAATAAATGTTTTCAATTAATGCTTTCTATGTTTAATTTTAATTTTTATTAATAAAATATTTTAAATTTCCTTAAAAACTATGTTTTTAAGGAAATTATTCCATGTTACATGTTTTCTAAAAATTGAAAAAAAAGTGTACTTTAATATTTATAGTTAAAAAACATGTTATGGTTTATTTTGAAAATCTATTCATGGAGTGTTGGGAGGATACCTTTTGTGTTTGTTATCTCACACCCTATATATTAGAGATATTCCCAAAATCTATGAGATGGTTTTCATTATATCATATTATATGATATAAGTATGTTGTAGAGTGTCACATGTACCATATGCCTTGTATTAGGAATATCATAATTCATGTTATGTGATATCATGCTACTTCCCATAAATCATGTCCTATGATTGATGAGGTAAGTGAACATTAATTTTTAATGTTCATAATTCTTCCACATAAGTTATTCATTAATTATACATTTCATAATTTTAAATTCTTAGGAGGATCAATGTTGAATTCATAAAATGAATGCACGAATTATAAAATCATCAACTCATTCATTATGTAATGTAGGAGTAAATGATACAAACGACTAAGAGTATTATAAAGCCTATATAAGAGAGGTAGTTTCCATGATAATGGTGTATTGTCCTTAAGAGATCATATATTGATTCTATCATTTTCCCATTACTCTTTCCTCCTCCTTCTTTATTATTATGAGATACTAGTATATTGTGGAATAAATGAAGTTCCCACCCAAGAATCGAGTGATTCCATCTAGCCCGTTCAAACACCATGAACCACAAGGTATAATGGATGCCTCTTAGTGATATTCTTCAAATTTCTGGTTGAAGATGGTAATGGAAGCATTCGATTTTTTTAAGGTTGTGCCTTTGTCAAAAGACCAAAGCACTATTTATTCTATTTATTCATGGTTTTTGTTTTGTGCATGTCTGGTATTGATATTTTTTTGGAAAGAAGGGAGTGTTCTGGTCAACAACCAAAACAAAAATTTTATTGAAAAAAAACAAACAGTTACAAAAGTTTGAAATAAAGAATTTTATTTACATCCCTAACATAAAGAGGGAGTAAATCATGAGGAAGATCATCCCTCCAATAAATATCATGAGCAACACCCATATTAGCAATCCCATCAGCGATCTTTTTTGCTTCATGATACATATGAGTGACGATGAAATTGATATCTAAAAGAGAGTTCAGGCAGTCCATCCAGCAAGCAAGGAGCATCCAAGTAAGATGAATGGTACCATTCCAAACAGCTTGGACAATAGTAGTGGAGTCACTCTCAATCTAGATGTTGTTCTAGTTTTGTAGCTTGGAAAACAAAATAGCATGGATAACTCTCATTATCTCGTCTTCCAAAGAGGAAACAAGACTGCAAGATCCGTAGAAGCAACTGAGCATCCGGTCAAGGTGATTTCTAAAGACAGCTCCACAACCCATTCGGCCAGGGTTGCCCTTAGAGGCACTATCCACATTGACTTTAATCCAGCCTGGGGGAGGAGGCTGTCAAAAGACTTCAAAGGTAGATTTAGGGTGAGGGTAATTCCCCTCAACCCTAATACGTCTAAGAATCCCAAGGTCACGAACCGAGTTGTTGCAATGATCTTTTTGAATCATAGCTGCCTCTGGAAAACGAAATTTGATATTGTATTGTATATTGTTAACAATGATATAAATTATGTATTTTGGACTATATTATGATATGTGATATCATAATCTATTTATATATAACATGTTATGATATGGGAAATTGTTACAAATGACACAATAATAAATCATCATTTTTATATATATAATAGTGTATGATATGGAAAATCAAAAAATACAATAGCTCTATTATGAGTCTTTCAGGCGATTGAAAAATATAACATTTTATCATCTATATGATATATGGTGTATTAAAAAGAATATTTTCCCATGAGCCAAGGGGTTTATGTTATTCAGGTCAGTCGTATAACACGGTATGACTTATTATATCCAAAATCTAGGAACATTGGGTTGTTATTATGTACACCAAAAATAGGTAACATAATATTAACCACTAATTTATTGTTACACAATCCACCAAAACTTGTCATAATCATATACAATCAAATTTAATGTATGATAGACAACAAAAAAAGTGATATTGTGAGCTTTTTTATCAATCATGACTTACGATATATATGTATCCTTAAAAATTACAAGTAGAAAAATTTTATTTTCCTAATTTTAAATTATGAATTGATCAAGATAAATAATAGATTTTGGAAAATAAATTTCGAGATATTTATTTAATTTAAAAATTGTTAATATAATAATTAATTGTAAAATGTTTATAATTATTTAAAAAAAAGTTATAAATAATTTATTAAATAAATATTTATAGTATTAAATACCTTTTAAATTTATATGAAATGGATTATAATTTGGATATAAAATGATTGTATGGAAACTATAAGGGTTGCTTATAGTGTGTTTATAAATTTCAAAATAAGGAAAAATATAAAAGGGTTTACATTTAATATCATGAATTGTTCATAATATTTAATTTGAAATGCTAAAATTAAAATTACTTATTAGTAAAATTATTTACACAATGTCAAAATTAGTATTGAAAAACTTGATATGATTGTGGTTTAAATTAAAAAATATGATCAATTGTGAATTTTTACATAATAGATATTAATAGTTTATATATATATATATAATGTTTATATTTTGGTTATCATATATTTAAATAAAATTTAATATAATATGATAAAATTAAAAGTTCAAATTAAGGAAAAATATAAAGTGTTTATATTTATTTAATTATGGAATGTTTATAATAAAGCACTAAATTATAAATTTCTTATGATTGTTTGATTTATAAATTATTAAACAATTATTAACATCATGTCTAATTATATGAATAACACAATTCTATATTGCATTCCAGACTTTATATGCTAATAGAATTGTTATATTATTAACGGGTGTGTGGTTTAATTTATTTTTTTCATGCTAAGTATGATAATTGATTAAGTTGTATTCTATCTTTACTATTTCTTGTAGTAGGTTCTAATCTTTAATTTAAAGTTTGATCATGGTTTATACATGTTAGGTGTTATAATTTAAATGGTATTGAGGGAACTCTCAAGTAAATAATCCTTAGGTAGGGGAACTGATTGTTATACTACTCATTGTCCTGGAAGCATATACATTTTCTATAAAAGTGGGGGTTCACTATTTATCACTCCAAGATAACTCTTGTTGGGATTTTAGATTTTATATAATTCTAAAACTTTATATTAAATTGTGTCATATACCATATGCATACGATGCATTTTTATGTGTCTAGATATAATTGAATTTTACTTTTTATTAGTAACACAAGTTATGAGTCGTATAAATTGTTTCCTTTCAATATTGCATTAACAAATTTATTTAGTGAGAGGGATATGTTTATAAAACAAATCATTAACCAAATGTATACATGTAAAGGGAATAACATGAGGTAATATAGCGAGATTAAATCCCCTTTAAAATTAATAAGTGTTAGACTCCTTTCAAAGAAAACTCTTTTCAATTCATTGATCATCCAACTAGGTAGGTCATGTTGAAGCAAGTTTTCCCTGGATTATGATGCCTCAAATGATAAAGTAATGGGAGGACCTAATAGTATTTGGTTTCTATTATTGAAATTTTCTTTTTGTTTCACATATTTAGTATCCCTAAAAGAATTAGGTTACTGTAGGAATGGATTGGGTGTGTACATATGATTGATTGGGAAAATAGGTGTATGTTGAACAATTTGAGAGACATATATCATATGATTGGAATTATGGTCTACATAAATAACTAAGTTATGGTATAAATGATAATGTTTACAAAAATATTTGTGAAATATAGATCTTGGTCCTAGGGGTGTGCACAGTCAGTTTAAACTAGTTAATAATGTAGCTTTATCCGGACTGATTGAAATCTATTAGCCTAATGCAAAAATCAAAACTAAACTGGTATCAACTTTAAACCTTATTAAATCAAACCATTTGTTTATAATAATTATTAAAATTTAATAAAACAAACACATATAAAAAAATTAACTCATGTTCCAATTTATTTTAAAATTAATTCCAAGGAAAAGAACCTAAAATATATATAACAAAATATTATTTAGATTAACTAAAGAAATATAAACACATAAAATCAATAAATATTGGATAATAAGATTATGGAATATGGGAAAAACTTATCTTAAAGTCTATAATATCATCTAAAAGCATCATGTGTTGTATATCAATGATTATTTCATTTTATTTCACTGTATAATGTATCACATTGATGATGAAACTTTGAGGACATTCAATTCCAATGGTATGCCTTAATTTTATGATGTAATTACTGGTTTTTTAAACCCATAAAATTATTTAGTGTCTGTGGATTATTGAATTTTATCCTGTAAGTACCCATTTTTAGAAAATATATTAGATAAACCCAATCAAGAAAAACATAATAACATTAGTACATAATTTAGAAAATATATCAGTTGAACCACTCACTAAAACATTCAATTTGTGTTTCTTTCAAGATAGAAAAAAATAAAAAACACAATGAAATCAAAAAAAAAATTTGAACATGATATATTCATTATTTTTCAAATTTTCATATTATTCATCAAAAAAACATCTCATAAACTTCAAAATTGAATAAAATGTAAATAGTAAAGGGGAATTCACCACAATGATAGGATATAAAACATAGGAGGATTGGGGAATTTATTATCTATGTTGGATTATAAAATGTATAAAGGGAAAGAGAGGTTGTCACTTTTAGTAGGAGTTGGAACTAGAGAAGGATTAGAGGTTGATTTCATAGAGTTCAAAGATGTTAGTTTCAGAAAGTTGGAATTATTGCATGGTTGGAGTGGATAAGTCACTTAGTTGGAGGGTGAGTTGATATGAAGATGTAAGAGATGTCGCCACATCTATATTTTTATTATTATTTCATAAGAGTTGATAATAGGACAAGGGAGGGTCCTTGATCAGTCCCGAGGCACATGAAGTAAAATAAATAGGGTTGGTAGATTGAGATAGTGAGTAGAAGGGATATCAGGAAGGATATATGGTAGAGGATAGAGGGAGATAATGATGAGATGGGAATGATGGAGGGGTACATTGGTATATACATGAGAATGGGATGGGTGGGTTGATCGATGCAGATGGGACTGGTGGGCTGGGTATAACACACTGATTATAGTACCCCAAATCTAGTAGTTATTTAATTACATTAGTACAGAATATATAGATCACATTATATAGGATTTAGCAGTTTAACAGTCCTAGGAAACTAGACACATAGATAAAAAACTCATTATATTGAAAAATTAAGATACATATTATGAAAATATAAAACAAATATTATTTATCCTTGAAATTCCATACATTATATATAGTATTATTTATGGGTTTCTTGGGAAATGGGAAATGATGAATAAAATACTAAGCTCTACTCAAGGGTTAGCATATAGTGAATGCTATCATAAAATAAATATGGAAAGAAAAATATGGTGGGAATATATGATAATCAAATAATTGCACATAATTAATCATGTGAGCTTGAAATAAATCCAAGGATAACAAGATAATATAAATAACAACCTAGAAAAAAATAACTGATTTCACGATAATTTAAAGAATAATTTCAGAAATAACAATCTTACCATCAAGAAATCATGCTACTAATTCTTACATAATAACAAGGTATCATGCCAAAAAAATTATAAATAAATGGATAGGGAATACTATGAATTACCAAAACTAGTTTTTCTTGTGAGACCAACCCATGAATCAAGGGGCTATATAATTTCAAGACCCACCCATTACTTATTAAGTTCAATTCATTCATCATGTGAAATAAAGGAACAATTACATAATGCATAATCATCTTTCCTTAATAATAAATAAATATAAAATTCAGAATAAAAAATATTTGGGATGTCAATAATTTCCCTAGTCAATTGATCAATATGGATATCTAGGTGATATGCTATAATAAATATATAAAAATAAGATATTCATAGTGTAATGGAAATCACCACTTTCAAAGGAATGATAAAAAGGAAGTAATTATGAGTAATTTAATAGTGTAGTGGAATCAATAGAAAATAATTCTCCATTATGGTTCATAAAGAGATCATGATT
The DNA here is from genome assembly GCA_963277665.1 of Viscum album. Classification (NCBI taxonomy): domain Eukaryota; kingdom Viridiplantae; phylum Streptophyta; class Magnoliopsida; order Santalales; family Viscaceae; genus Viscum; species Viscum album. The sequence goes on along the minus strand of OY728134.1, from coordinate 125,602,440 downwards.
CATCCAAAGAATATCCCCTGGGAGCGTCAAACCATGTATATAGTTAGAACAACTTGTTGTGCATTGAGTGAAGGTCATGTTAATAACCAACCAATATTTTTTGGGTTATTACACCTAGGTGGATTTTTTATTGATCATGCATCGACTTGTTTATAACCAAAGAGGGATTTCATTTCTAGGAAACTACTCACACATTACATTACCAAAATTTTAGGGAGTTATTTAGATATGGGAATTTTTTATAATTATAAGGTATTTTGAAGGTATTATAATGATAGGGAATGTAGGTATAGAATTGGTTATATGAAAATGATTTTATAGTAAGTAATCTTAATAACATTTCTTATTGAACTAGAAAAAAAATGGGAATATTGAAAAAATAAGGTAGTGAATACATTACAAACACTTATTTCATAATAACAAAGGATAAGGAAAAGATTATAATGAGAGATAATAATTAATATATCATTAATAATATATAAAATGGACGATAATACCAAGGAACAATAAGAATGTAATTATATTAAAATAATTTTAAATGACATTATAACAAAATAAAAGTAATTGAAAAGGAAAATGGAGGATTGTACAATCTTACTTAAAAAGTATATTTTTTAATCTTGATAAAAAATCATTATAGCCTTAGAAAATATTTTGAGAGACTATTTATATGGAATATTAAATAGAATTCATGTACAATAGATAATGTCTGTAAGTTTTCTTCTTTTATAAATGAAACTAAAGGACATTTCCTTGGAAACTAAAGTTAGGTTAGGGGTAAAGATAGAATCACATGGAAGTTAGGTGAGTTAGGAAATGTAATTTTGGTGAGACATACGGGTATGAACTTACAAACTAACAAAGGTATTCTAGAATTTCTTTTTAGTTAAGTTTAGAAAACCATGAGATATAGTATATTAACAATTTTTACCCCTTATTAACTTGTTTAATTATTTACCATGGTAATCATTTTTTACCAAAAATACTACATGACCCCTCATATAAAATTTAAACATGATGATTATGAATTTTGCATCAATTTAATATAATTAAATTTCTAAATATTTGAAACTTAACTTTTATATTAAAACATAATATATATAGAAAAATTGTAATCATTGAAATATGATTTTTAAAATAATCAATAATTTTATTCTTATTTCTTATCAATTAATAATCAAAATAGTGTAATATATTTGTTTATATATTCAATAATTACACTAGAGTCATTATTTAAAATATTTTAATTCAATTTATTTGTATAAAAACTACACGACCCCTAAATAATGTTATCCTTAAAATTGGGTTTCACATCAATACATGAAAAAATTAGGATAATTATTCCTCATTTCTTCCAAAGGATCCCATGTTTTTTCCCTGATATTATGATACCTTCAAATTAATTTATCTAGATGATTTTCAAATTTACATAACACATTATCTCTATTGTTAAGAATATGGATAGGCTCTTCATTATATGAAAAGTCGGGTTCTGGATATATTCAATCAAGGGTGAGTATGTATGTTGGGTTTGGAATATAATTCCTTAACATTGATATGTGAAATACATAATTCACTTCAGATAGGTTGGGTATAAATTCCAAACTATAATCCATGGCTCAAACTCCCACCAAAATCTCAAAAGGTATGATGTACATTGTACTTAGATTTCCCTTCTTACTAAACCTTATTACACCCTTCCAGGGTAATATGTTCAAGAAGATATGATCCCATACATATAATTGAAATCACGTTATCTTATTATTAGTATATATTTCCTACCTAATTTTGGAATACTTGATATAATTATGGATATATTTTGCATTCACATCTATCTACTCAATGAGCTCTCAACTATGTAGACTCATTCCCCCAACTTCATCCCAGTGTGTTAGAGTACAAAATGTTTTCCTAAACAAGACCTCAAAAGGTGAAATTTTAATAATCAAATGGATGTTATTTTTATATTAAAATTTCACCATATCTTAGGACTAGTCCCATGTTCCTTATAAGTCAAGTGAAAATGAAATCATCATATCCTCTAATGTTTGGATTGTTCTCATAAACTTCTAATCTATTTAAGGTTGGTAGGCAGTGCTTAAGTGTATATTTGTGTTTAAAGACTTTTTAACACTCCTCCAAAACATATATGTGAAATAAGTTTCATGAATAAATATAATTGATAAAGTTATATCATGGAATCTCCCAAATTCATTGATATATATTGTTGTAAGACACTAGATGACAAGATCCTAACTTATTTCTAGGAATTGTAAAGAATTAGTTAATCAATCTATAATGAAAAAAATAGTAATATTATTCATAGATATATAAGGTATTCCAGTAACAAATAACATTTTGATATTATCCCATTTCAACATTATTATAGGGAAGTATTTCATTACATACTTTGGAAGTTTTCTATCAGCTTTTACTTATTGTCATAGCAAGCATCTTGACACATATTCGGCAATTCAAGCTTCATGTAATCCCACTAGATATGCTCCCTTAAATCCATATACATATTGGTACTACCAAGTTGTATTCAAAAATTTGATCTATGAGATTCATAAACAAATTCCATCTTTCGCTCAGGTATTGATAGTATATATTGTACCATTCAAATTTTCAACACACAGTATTCATAGGTGAAGTCTACCAATCACCCATATTCCATCTCTTTATTATTATTTTTTGAACTCTTGTAATATTTTTATAATCATTTGTCTTCCTTAGTAAATATGGTTGATACATTACTTGGAAAAGGAATAATTATTCCCATTCCTTAATAATTTCCCTATCCAAATCTAATAAATCCCATTATAGAATACCCATGTATATCCTCATCATAGATAGGACTCCATGATCCATCATAATCAATGAATCTTACACCTTTTTTTCCTTCCTAACATGGTATAAAATTGAACAATAAAACTCCTTGATTAGTTCTATCCATCTCCTTTGTCTCATATTGAGCTCTCCCTACATGAATATATACTTCAAACTTTATATATATATGTGTGTGTGTGTGTGTGTGATATATTTCACTATAAAGATGGTGTCTCTATATCTTTAATGCAAAAAGTATAGCTTCCTGCTCAAGATCATGAGTTGGATAGTTTTTCTCATAGGAATTCAATTTATTTGATGCATATGAAAAAAATATATCATTCTATATTAGGTCACACCCCAGTAATTTCTTGAATTAGTCACTATATATAACAAACCCTTCCTAACCAATGATAATGTTACTACTTATTTATTGATTAATATATTTTTTAGTAACTTAAAACTTTCTTCACATTCTTTTGAATATGAGAATTTGATTTCTTTATGTTTTAAATTGGTTAAAAGATTAGATAAATTGGAAAATTTTGAAAAAAACACTAATATTAACCAGCTAATGAATGGAAACTACAAATATCAGTTATATTTTTTGGTGGGGGTCATTCTATAACAAGATTTTTCTTTGTAGGTTCAATAAATATTCCATCCTTAAATTCAATACTTTTAATAAAATAATCTTTTTGAATCCAAAATTCACACTTACTAAATTTACAATATAGCTCCTTATCCCTTATACTATTCATGATAATTTATAAATTGTCTTCATGATTTTCATATATATTATATTATATTGAGATATAATCAATAAAAATAGCATAAAGTTTATCAAGATAATCCTAAAATACTATAATCATTAAATCCATGAACATTGAGGGAGCATTGGTTAAACCAAGAGGAATTATTATGAACTCATAAAGCGTATACCATGTGAAAAATGAAATCTTTAATTTATCCTAATTCTTGAATTTTAATTGATGATAACAAGAATAGAGACCAATATTTTTTAAATATTAATTATAGTGGTCATATCCCTTTACACAATATATTAGATGATTTTAAGCATAATTATCCATAAAATACAAACCAAGGATCTAAAAGTGTAGTGTCTTTAGAATACAAGGTACATAATTATAAAACATGAAACTAAAATAAAATAAACTTTTATTTGATCTCCATAATGAGATCCTGACTCCATTTGAGAACTTATAACTATATAGGATAACCTAGGGAATATATGGACATAATGGATTAGATAAAAATCTAAGGGAATAAATGTGGGAATTAAACAAATAACATGAGTTAGAAAGGCATATCCTGATATAAAATGAATGGATCATGTACAAACATAGAGAATAATTATATATAGAACATGGAATTATATAACCATGAAAATATTGGTATGTCACAGCAACATAAAACATGACAAAAATATGAGTCAAAACTAACTGCTAAAAATATTTCACGTGGTGTAGAAAGACCCATAATGAATTAGGTTTAATCCCTAATCCCATACATGAAATATCATGAGGCTAAACATTACCCAATGAATTAGAGATATATCAGGGTGAACCCATCATTACATGATCATGAATATGTGTTCCACATAAACGATCTAATATAATGAATAAACCTAAGGGTTATCCATTTAAATAAATGGATATTATAATCATTTCATAAGGGATAATCAAGACAAATATAACAATGGTATCAATTAAAGAAAAAATTTAAATAACTCTTGGATATTCATAAAGAAAAAAAATATATCATTAATAATTATGTCCAACTGAATTGAAACCATGAAACATAGTGGTTAGGTAACATTATAAATTTTCCACATAATTGTGGTTTTAAGGAAAATAATAAAGAGACTTTAAAGAGGATAAATGAATAATTGTTTACATATAACTATAAATAAAATAAAATAGTTTTTCATGATGAGATGATTGATTTTATAAGAATATTTTTTAATTAAAAAATTTTACATTGTGTACTGAAATCAGGGTAAGAAATGGAGAAGTTCCCTTTAATTTGGTTTGCCTATCGAGAGTAATTGAAAGGGAACATTTTAAAACATGTATTTCCCATAAATAAATGTTGAATTGAACTAGATAAATATTTTTTTGTAATATAAAAAGAATTTATAAGATTTATATAAGAATAATGAAGAAATAAATTGGGTTAAATATATAGAATGTGTAACCCATAGTAAAAATGGAGTTTCGAAGAGATCTCTTACCTTATGACTGATGGAATTCCGTACTTGCATTTAATGTCATGGATATTCAAATTGGATTCATTAATTACATAACTAAGAACATATTATTAACTTATTTGAGTTATTATATTTTTATTGAGTTCATTTATGGTAATATTGATGAGTAATAAAGTTCAATTTTATTTTTCTCAGAGTGTAAATTTTCATGGTTTCATGATCGGTTCATTATTGTATAATTATGGAAGTTCTTATAAAATGGGAATAATTATATAGAAGTGAAATGAATTGGTATTAATGAAATTATATAAGTCTAAATGGACCCATATATAATTATTCATTCTTATATAAGTATAATTCATTTGATAAAATGTTAATAACAAATGTTTAGTTTATTTTTGCGGTTTTTATGACCATTAAAAACTAGTTTCGTTTTATTTTATATTATGTATATATATTAGTTATAGAATAAGAAAAAAAATTATAGTATAAATAATAAAATCATATTTAATCATAATAATGGTTTTATGTCCAGCCTTGAAGGTGTTAATGGGAAAAGAAAACTCATTATCCACGGATATGGTAAACTATCATGATTTGGACAACGGTTTCGTTTTTTTAATAAGAGGAGATGAAAAAAGCAATGGACAGATTATATTCCATTAGAAATATAACATTCCACCATATGAATGATATTGTAGTTGTTATTATTTTATGTATGAAGTAGGTTAGGAGAAGGGAGAATAGGAAATGAAATTAAAAGTGATGGTTTGAGAAAGGTACCTCTTGAATATCACCTCCTTGAAGGAACCCTTGAGGAACCTAAAATTGGTCTTTTGTTGAGAAAAGAAGATCTTGGGCCTATTAAATATTATTGGTAATTTAATCATGACGAATATTTATAGGATTCGAGGCTTAGAAAGTGTGAGGAGAAGGGGTTGTATATGGTGGTATTTATAAGTAAGGAGATGGTTGTTTTAAAAAAAATAAAAATATTACATTATAATAAATACATTTTCTATCAAAATAATTCCAAATTTACATAGATTCAAATATAAAATAATATAATTTTTTAATATCATCAACCAATATGATTTATACATGTTTTGGTTTTATTTGGAACCTTATCAGTTTTATTGACCGTTAATTAATCTATTTTAATTTTAATTATGGTAACAACCTTTTCAGTATTAAAATGTTATAATTTTTACTTATATTATATAAATGGAATATAAATTTAAAATTTATGAAATTTTAGATCATATCATAATAAATATGAATTTTTTAAATAATTTTATTATTTTTAAATAATTTATTAAAATATCATTATTTTCAAATTTAAAACTATTCATTACTTTGACTTTAAAATAATCAATGAAACAAGTAAAATTATAAAAAACTTTGATATTATATCCTAAAAGTTTAATTTTTACCTATAGAATTATTTAATTATCTTAAATATCACAAATTAAATTTATATTAATATTTTTAATATCATTTATTTAATTTTTCAATAAATTTAATATTTATTGCATAATTATTGTGTAAGCATTAAAGGAAATTATTTCGTCACTAAAAATTAAAAATAAATTTATAAGATGTATGTTATTATTCAATATTTACAAATATTATTTATGATCAAATATATATTCTCATTAACCTTGTATTAAAAATATTATACAAATAAAAAAATAAGAGTGTGATATTTTTCTAACTTCATTGATTTTAATAATATCTATGTCATTTTCAAGGAAATGTGTCCATTAAATGATTGAATTTCCAACATGAGTAATTAATGATAAAATTTAATTCATACAATATGTTTCGGTAAAGTGTTAGGGTACTTTTATAAACCTTATCATATTATTTTGTCCCTTAATTACCCGATTTACCCTTAACTGTAGTAACAAAATATTTCCAAGGTTACAATTCATATTGAAAAAAAAAATTAATATTTTGATATTATATCATGGTTTTTTTAAAATAGATGTTGTGTGAAACATAACCGGTAGAAGAAGTTAAATTATTTAAAGAGACATATTTCATAAAAAAAATTATCAAGGTGTTACATTCTTCCCCCCTTATAAAATTTCACACTCGAAATTTAATTTTACATACTAATGTAAAAATGAGTGATGGTACATCTCCTTCATTACTTCATATGGTTCCCATTTCTCCTCTTCATATTTGTGTTCCCTCCATGGTACTTTAACTAGGTGATTGGCCTTATTTTGTATAACTTTATCTTTATGGTACAAGATCTTCAATGGAAACTCCTCATAAGAGAGATTATTTCCCTAATGCACCACCTATGAATTTAGTACTTCGGAGGTATCTCGTATATACATCCTTAGGAGGGATACATGGAATATATCATGTATCTATGATATAGTTGATGAAAGTGATATAAAATAGGATAAATATATGACATAATCAAGAATCTCATAGGGGTTAGTTTACTTGGGACTTATCTTTCTTTTCGTACAAAATCTCATGACTCTCTTCCATGGAGATATGTATAATAATATCTTATCACCAACCTCAAAATCTAAGTCTCATCGAAGATTTTTGGGGTAGAACTTCAGTTTTCTTTTGGAGGCTCAGATATGATGATGGATGGTCTTCACCTTTTCTTCTATTTCTTAAAACATTTCTGGTACCATCAGCTTGTGCTCTCCAACTTCATCCCAACATGCATTTTTTCTACATCTTTTCCAGTAAAGGTGTTCATATAGGGCCTTTTGGATTCTTGAGTGGAAACTATTATTGAAATAGAACACGACCATTGGAATATATTGATCCCATATTCCATTGAATTCCATAGAAAATTCTACTACCAAGTCTTCTAGTGTTTAAATGTTCTTCTCAGACTGGCCATCAGTTTGAGGATGGTATGTCATATTGAAGTTTAGCTCAGAGTTATGTTCATGTTGGAGACTTATCCAAAACTTGGAAGTAAATCTAAAATCTCAATAGGATATAATCAATAATGGTACTTCATGAAGCCTCACTAATTATATTATGTATATCCATGAATTTTTATCAAGTGATAAGTCCTCTCTAATTGCAATAAATTGTGAATCCATTGTTAGATGATCCACAGCCACCTATATAGCGTTATTTTTTGGATGTCTTCGGAAGTACCATGATAAATTCCATGGTGATGTTTCCCCATTTCAATTTAGATATATGTAATGTTTGAATCGTCCCTTTATACTTCTGCCTTTAAAACATCACTTGCTAAAATACTAGTCACTTTCATGCATATTCCGGGATCTTCTGCTTCATATTGTCCCACCAATAGTTCTCTTGGAAATCTCAATACATCTTTGTGTTCCCTGGGTGGATATAGAAGGTCGATATATATAAATCATTAAAATTTTCTTTATTTATCTAAATATTTGATGGTACATAGATTCATGACCCAAATTTTACAACTACTTTATCACCAATTTTAAATTCTAAGGATTTCCAATTTTTAATATCTTACACCATCTTCTGAATTTCCACATTATCTCTTTCAGCACACTATATTTTCTCTATAAAGGATGGTTGAGAAATAATTTGAGAAAGGAATAATTATTTTCCTTCCCTTGTGATTCTAATATCTATCCTTTTTAACTATATGAATATTAGATACTTCTCATTTCTATCATTGAAAATGTTACAGAAATTTTTCTTCTTAGAGAATCTGCACTTTATTTTATTTACCAGTATGGTAGTGGATTTAGTAGTCATAATTATTAATGAGATATAACCATCATTATCAGCACATACCAATCTTCTTCTATGTGAATATATATTTAGGGCTATTTTGATCGGTATATATCTCAAACTTTTCTCCATATAAATAATGACCCTAGATTTTCAATTTGAATATCAATCTGTCAAATCCAGATCATGTTTGGGATAGTGTTTCTCACCAATATTTAAATTCCTTGAGGTATTGTGTAACATCCCCGACCCGGAATCCACTAAACTGGTGCTTTGAGCCGAGTGGTTATATGGCCTTAAGTAAGCCTCCCCGTACGCCAAAGGCTGTCGACTAGCATCAGAGGTGTATGTAGTCATGTGGGGAGACTATACCCCATTTTTATCATAGTAATCCACAACATAATAACCAAATAGCGGAAACAATAACCAACAACAAGGAACATGTATAACAACCAATTCCAAATAACAATAAATTTTCCATGTTATACTACAAGTGCATGAGTGAACAAAATCACAAAATAAAGAAACGGCCAGAATCCCTAAAATGGCCCCGACTCCAAGTCTGTATCCACCACCAAGTGCTACCCATGTCCACTCACTATCTTTCAAGGACCCATACCCTTCTCCTAACCTACCACCATGAAGTCTGCTCGGGTACCCAATGGCAGCCCGACCAGGGTGTGAGTACAACTCAGTAGGCCCCCACCAACGGTGTCTACAAAATATCCAGTATAAACAAGTAGGGAATTAAAAAGGAATATGAAAGATAATTACCAAATAATTATTTAAGGTGCCATTAACAAGTTTAGAGCCAATTCCATTTCCACTTCCATTACCATTTTTTCACACCATTTATCATCATTTACCATTTCATCACATTTCCATGGGTTAATCACATACATTATGTTACATGGGTCTAAGGCCAACAATCACATGCCAGAGGGTAAACACGTCGTTATCCTATCTCACTAGGACTAACTCCCTCATAAAAAACATAACCTCACCTCCAAGCATCAGTATGGGTGGATGCAGCCGTTAAGAGAGTAGATCATTAGTCCTCATTCCTATCTCGTGCATTTAGGGTGGAGTTCGAAGCCTCGGTCTCCACTCGACCCATGGGCGTAAAGCCTCAATTCATACCCCACTCTACTAGGCCATGTGTATATGCTTATATATATGTAACCATTAACAATTCAAACCATTGCTCTTCGGCAACCACTATTCACAATAACTCACAAGGGAATCCACATTATGCCTTAACCCATTAACACTTTACCATTTCACATCATTTAACCATTCACCCAATTCCCATGTGTTATGATTATCTCACTAAGCATTTAACTCCAACCCATAACATATCATGTTATGGCCTTTATTCATTGTACACATTAACCCATTTAACCCGTTCATCATTTCTATGAATCAACCATTCATCCCATTCCAACAACCCATTGGCTTGTTACCAAGTCTAGGTGCATCACCTAACTTCTAGTCCAAGTTCAACCTATCATGCCAACATGTTTATCAAGGGATCTACTATTTATTACAACATGGTCACTTGTTTAATAAAAATCCCGAAACCTAGGAAAAGCCATCACATCCCATGGATGGCCTTAAATTAGGTCAAGTCAAACCCAACACATCCTACGAGGACCGTGAGGGTTCTAATTTTCCATTTTAAACACCAATATTTCCAAGCATTACAAGGTTATTTAAAACATAACCAAGGAGCAACAAGAACATAACTCAACATGCACAAATACCCAAATAACTATGGGATATCACTTTTAGACCACCTACCTCGATATCGTGGTTGAATTCACTCACAATCGAGTCTTTAGGCCATAATCCAACCAAACTTTGGATCTTTAACCTAAAACTCACCCAAAAGTTAGGGTTTTAGAGCTTCAGAATGAGAGGAAGAGAAGATACAAACTCTAAACCAAAAAGAGAAGCAAGGATGGGATTAGCCTTACTCGGAGCTTCGATCTGCAACCAATGACACCAAAAACGCCTTAGAATTGAAGGAGAACCACCCTTGGGAAGCTTGGGTTGGCCAAGTTCATCCTAGGGTTGAGAGGGAGGAGTGGAGAGGAAAATCCCAAGTTGGGGTTTAAAAGCCCGGAGTGGAAAAATTGTAATTTTTCCCAACTTTAAGTGGTTGCACGGTTTGTTCGCACGATTTGGCAAACCATGCACAAACTGTGTGCATGCCACTACCTAGATGAGGAGGGGTCGCACAATTTATCCGTACGGTTTGAAAAACCGTGTGCAAACCGTGCGCATGATTTTTTCCGGAGGAGGAAGGGTTGCACGGTTTAGCCTGGGCAGGCCGCACAGTTTACCTGGTCGTGCGCAGGCCGTGCGCCCTGGCCTCTCTTGCCCATATTTCCTTTCTTCCATTCCCAGAGCCCCCAGAATACCCCTAAGGACTCTCACACTTTCAGGAAACATTTTGAAGCCCCAAGACAAAGGGTTCAACCCAAAACACAACCAAAACATACCTTTCCTAAAATTGGGGTCCTACAACCTCCCCACATTTTGACGGCTCATCCTCGAGTCGAGTTTCCAAGCCTCAATGATCCACCGAAGAGAAGTGTTCGGGCCACTGAGCCCGCATATCTAATTCTCACTCCTAAGTTTCTTCCTCAACTTTCCCATGCTGCCATAGTACTCGCACTAATGGAACAACCTTTCCTCGCAATACTTTTTCACTAAAGTCCACCACACGAACCGGATACTACTCAAAGGAAACATTAGCCTCAAGCTCTACATCCCCAGCATCAACCACGTGAGATGGGTCAGGGTGATACCGTCGAATATACGACACATGAAACACATCATGCATCCCACCATACTATTTTGGAAGAGATAATCGGTAATCCACTGGTCTGATCCTCTCCATAGTCTCAAAAGTTCCCACATAACTGGGCGCCAACTTACCCTGCTTACATATCTGACGGTGACCCAACCTTGGCGACACCCGAAGGAACACTTTATCACCCACTCCAAACTCAAGAGGTCTGCGCCACTGATCTGCATATGACTTCTGCCAACTTTGAGTCGTAGCCATCTACTTCCTGATCAACTTAACTCCCTCTGAAGTCTCCTGCACGAGACTCGGCCCCAACAACTCAGATTCACTGGCCTCTAGCCAACACAAAGGAGATTTACATGGACTCCCATAGAGTTCCTCAAATGGTGTCATCTGAATCATAGCCTAAATATTATTGTTATAGGAAAACTCAACTAATGATAGGTGCCTCTCCCAAGAACCACCAAATTCCATGACACAAGCTCTTAACATGTCATCCAACAATTGGAGCATACGCTCTGACTACCCGTCTGTCTGCGGGTGGAAAGCCGTACTCAAAAACACCTGCGTACCAAGCGCCTTCTACAACCCTTTCTAGAAATGCGATGTGAAACTCGGATCTCGGTCTGAAACTATGGTCTGTGGCACCCCATGCATCTGCACTATCCCACGTACATAAAGCTCACCCAACTGGTCGACTGTAAAGGTCTCCTAAATCGGTAGGAAATGATCCAATTTAGTTAATCAATCCACAACCACCCATATTACGTCATTCTTATGTGGCGTCCTAAGAATACCCACGACTAAATCCATTGTCACATCGTCCAACTTCTATTCCGGAATGGGAAATGGATGCAACAAACTGCCTGGGCATTGATTCTCAGCCTTCACTTGTTGATAGGTAAGGCACCGTGCAACAAATCCCGAAAATTCCTTCTTCATTCCAGGCCACAAAAACTGCCTTCGGAGATCACAATACATCTTGGTCAAACCAGGATGCACTGCCCACTTTGATGCATGGAACTCACACATCAACTCTTCCCGCAAACACTTTGGCACAACCACACAATCACGAACACGAACAACACCATCCATGCCGATGACCCATCCAGATGGTAGATACACACCTTTAAGCTTTTCCTTCATGATCAAACACTCGGGATCATCAAGATGACCTTCCTTAACTTGACTCAAAAGCGTAGGCTCCATTTTTAAGGAAGCAAGAGTTACCTAACCATTCTCCTCCTCCACCTCCAGGTGCATCTCTGCAAACAAAGTCATCACCTTCCACTCGGTGTTGTACTCCTAAACAAGATGATTTTGAACCTTACTGCTCAGAGCATCAGCAACACTGTTCCACTTTCCTAGTTTTTACACCAAATCAAAGTCAAAAGACTGGAGATATTCCACCCATCTTCGCTACTGAAGATTCAGTTCCCATTCTGAGAATATGTACTTTAAAATATTATGATCGGTAAACACAGTAAACCGTTCTCCCAGTAGATAGTGCCTCCAGCACTTCAAGCCATACACTACTATAGCCAAATAAAGTTCATGAGTGGGATAGTTCTACTCAAGGGGTCTCAACTACCTGGACCCATAAGCCAAAACCCACTCAACTTGCATCAACAAAGCCCCAAGTCTGACTCCGGACGCATCACAAAACATGATGTACTTCTTACCCGGCTCAGGTAAGATCAAGATAGGTGAGGTCATCAACTGCTTCTTTAACTCTTGGAAGGAATTCTCACAATCCTCATACCACTCTAACATGATTCCTTTCTTGGTCAGGCCCGAGAGTGGTGCTTCCAAGTGAGAGAAATCCTGAATGAACCTTCGGTAATACCCGGCCAAACCCAGAAAACCCCTAACATCAGAAAAACTCTTGGGCTGCTCCCAAGATACAACTACCTGCACTTTATCTGGATCCACTATCACACCTGCCTCCAAGATGATGTGACCTAGAAAATGCATCTCATCTATCCAGAATTGATACTTTGATATCTTGGCATATAGTCGGTGCTCTCTTAGCGTACCCAAGATGATGTCAAGATGCTGGGCTTGATCGTCGTGAGTTTTAAAGTACACTAAGATATCGTTAATAAAGACAACCAAAAATGATCTAGATAGGGATGAAATATCCGGTTCATCAAAGACATAAACACTACAGGTGAATTGGTCAATCCGAAAGGCATTACCATAAACTCAAACAACTTGTACCGACTCCGAAAAGATATCAATGGTACGTCAGAAGATCTCACCCTCATATGGTGATAACCTGACCTCATATCAATCTTGGAAAACACTGATGCACCCCACAACTGATAAAACAAGTCATCAATTCTAGAAAGATGGTACCAATTTTTCAAAGTCACCTGATTCAACTTTCGATAGTCAACACACAGCCTCAACGACCCATTGGCCTTCTTTGAAAAAAGCACAGTAGATCCTCAAGGAGACATACTAGGACGGATGAACCCATTATGCTCTAACTCCTCAAGCTGAACTTTTAGTTCCTGTAGTTCTTCCGGTGCCATTCGATATGGCGGAATAGAAACTGGCTCTGCTCTCGGCAGCAACTCGATCGTGAACTCGACATCCCTCTAAGGTGGAAACACTGAGAAATCCTCAGGAAACACATCCTGAAACCGATACACCATAGGAGGAAAATAATATTGTTCCCCTCCCCCATCATCATCAAGCATGAGAAATGCCACTTGATCTGTGAGTCCACTCATCTTTCGACAAAACTACCCCGCACGCCCTACTCGAACATCCCATTCGCCACGGTATACATAAGCATCACCCTCAAGAGACTTGAACGATACTCTACGATGATAACAGTCTCTTTGTGAACAATACAACACCAACCAATCCATTCCCAAGATTAGGTCAAACCCTGACATCTTGAGAATGAACAAGTTTCATAGAAAACGATACCCGCTAACTTCCAAGGCACATCCCTTTCACTGCTTGATATCCTCAACCCGCACTCCCAATAGGGTGTTAATTGACATCACTCCAAACACCCTCTCCATAGGTAAAATCAGTGCTACCACAATTTGAGAAGAGATAAAAGAGTGTGTGGCACCTGTGTCAAACAACACCCTAGAAAACGTAGAATCTATAAGGATCGTACCTCAAACAGTCGATGGTCCAGCCTCGCCATCACCAAGCACAAACTGAACTGCATAAAGCTGACCTTCCCCTCTACCTTGGGCCCCATCTTCAGTACTCTGTGCTACACTACCCTACTAGCATGAGCGATCTTGCCCCGGAGTTCCACATCCACTGCCCCTACCAGTACGGCCTGTGGAGCTCCAACTGCCTGCTTGATACAGAGAAACGGATCCCCTTCCCGTACCTGGTACCTTCCTTTCATCACAATCACCCGCCTGCTGAGGGTTCATACAGAACCTCTGCACATTTCCCATCCTGCCACACAAACAGCACTCAACTGGAGGTTGAGGACACTGACCACACATATGCCCTGACCTACTGCACTGATAACAAAACACCGGGTTCCCACTCTGAGAGGTTGACCCTCTCTTATGACCACATTACTGGAAGCTTTCCAAACTATGCTTCCAACTTTCGGAAGATGCACCACTTGTCCGCCCAGCTGGCACAAAAAGCCCACCACTCGAAGCTCTCTTCAGGTTCCCTTCAGAGATGAGTGTCTGATCCATCACCTTTGCAAACTTGTTCAAGTGGAAGATGTTTACTTGAGACCTTATCTCATGTCTCAGCCCATCTTGGAAATGCCTTTCCACCACTGCCTCATCGCCTGCTAACACTGGGACAAAGAGTCGCAAATCCGTGAAGCGACTAGAATATTCCATCACTGATAGCGATCCCTGAGTCAGGCTCATAAACTCTGTAGCCCGCTCTTACCTCAAAGTCTCTGGGTAGAAATGCTCAAGAAACGTTTCCTAAAAAACCTTCCACGACATCCCCTCAAACTTCTCGGTCTAAGCATGAATGTCCCACCAACGCCTTGCTTGGCCCCGCAACATATAAACGGACAGCTTTACTCACTTTTCAATAGGGTTTTCCAGATGATCCAATATCATCAGGACAGACTCTAACCAGAACCCCGCTGCCTCTGGCCCACCCTCTCCGGTGAAGGCCAGAGGGTGCTGTAGCTGGAACTCCCTGGTCAACTCAAACATACTCGGTGAAACCTGCCCTGGGTCTCGATCCATCATCTGCATGAGGTGAGCCAAGTTCTATTAGAACTGGTCTTATCTACCTTCATTCATCACCACAATTCAATGCTCTTCTACTGGAGGATTTTTCTCAGCAACATCCCCTCGTTGCCCAACCAGCAACTGACGTTGTGGTGACATCTCTCTACAATGCCAAGCACGATATTTAGAACGCATACCATAAAACTTTCATGACTTCATCAATAAGCTCTTACTAGCTACAACAACCCATTTTTTCATGCTAATTTCAACAACATTAGCACCTCAAATTTACCACGCCAACCATCCCTACTGCGGGCCATGGTCCACATGGGGTAAACAACCATGCACTACCACCAAACTCACACAACATCTTACAAAAACATCTTCCACTTTATTTCAAACCCTTATATTACATTTAAAATCATTTACCCACTTGTTTTTATTTCATTATTCTCATCATCTCTTGGTTTTATGAAATTCAAGATACACGATACCTTTCTTCCTCACACACCCACCCCATGTGTGTGCCTAACACAATGCATGTCACCTATCTCCCTAGGTGCCTACCTTGATGCATGAGCACAAATCCTCATGCCATTAAGGCCATGAAACAAATATCATAAAATAGTCACATCGGCCACATGTGCATCACCCAATGGTTAAATATCATCAACTGTAACAACACACAACAAAGAACAACATTTCCCACCCAGGGTGACTTGGGTTCTCCCCCATACCTGGGTTAGCTACTCCCAAGCACGAGCTCATTTCCAAGGCCCGACACATTCCAACACTTGGCTACCAATCCCAAATAACAAGACCTTAGATAAGGAGAAGAAATACTTCCTCTAATACCACTTTGTAATGTCCCCAACCCGGAAGCCACTAAACCGGTGCTCTGAGTCGGGTGGTTACATGGACTTAACCGCGCCTCCCCATACGCCAAAGGCTGCCGACTAGCAGTGGGGGTCTATGTAGTCATGTAGGGAGACTATACCCCCTTTTTATTAGAGTAAGCCACAACAGAATAACCAAATAGTGGAAACAATAACCAACAACAAGGAACATGTATAACAACCAATTCCAAAAAACAATAAATATGACATGTTATACTACAAGTGCATGAGTGAACAAAAGCCCAAAATAAAGAAATGGCCAAAATCCCCAAAATGGTTCCAATTCAAAGCCTGGATCCTCTGCTAAGTGCTACCAATGTCCACTCACTATCTAGCAAGGACCATTTCCCTTCTCCTGACCTGCAACCATGAAGTCTTCTCGGGTACCCAATGGTAGCCCGAGCAGGGTGTGAGTACAACTTTGTAGGCCACCACCAACGGGTCTAGAAAATATCCAGTATAAACAAGTACTGCATGAAAAAGGAATATGAATGATAATTAACAAATAATTATTTATGTTTCCATTAACAAGTTTAGTGCCAATGCCATTGCCACTTCCATTACCATTCATTTCACACCTTTTATCATCAGTTACCATTTCATCACATTTCCATGGGTTAATCACATACATTATGTTACATGGGTCTAAGGCCAAAAATCACATGAAAGAGGGTAAACATGTCGTTATCCTATCTCACTAGGACTAACTCCCTTATAACAACCATATTCTCACCTCTAAGTATCAGTATGGGTGGATGCAACCTTTAGGAGAGTAGATCATCACTCCTCATTCCTAACCCGTGCATTTAGGGTGGAGTTCGGAGCCTCAGTCTTCACTCGACCCATGGGTATAGAGCCTCAAGTCATACCCCACTCTACCAAGACATGTGAACATGCTTATATATATATAACCATTAACAATTCAAACCATTTCCCTTTGGCAACCACTATTCACAATAACTCACAAGGGAATCCACATTATGCCTTAACCCATTAACACATTACCATTTCACATCATTTAACTATTCACCCAATTCCCATGTTTTATGCTTATCTCACTAAGCATTTAACTCCAACCCATAACCTATCCTGTTATGGCCTTTAATCATTGTACACATTAACCCATTTAACTCGTTCATCATTTCCATGAATCAACCATTCATCTCATTCCAACAACCCCTTGGGTTGTTACCAAGTCTAGGTGCATCACATAACTTATAGTCCAAGTTCAACCAATCATGACAACATATTTATCAAGGGCTCTACCATTTATTACTACAAGGTCACTTGTTTAATAACAATCCCTAAACTCGGGAAAGGCCGTCACATCCCATGGATGGCCCTAAATTAGGTCAAGTCAATCCCAACACATCCTATGAGGATCTTGAGGGTTCTCATTTGCCATTTTAAACACCAATATTTCCAAACACGCCAAGTTTATTCAAAACATAACCAAGGAGAAATAATGACATAACTCAACATGCAAAAATACCCATATAACTATGGGATATCACTTGTAGACCAGCTTCCTAAATACCGTGGTTGAATGCACTCTCAATCGAGTCTTTAGGCCTCAATCCAACCAACATTTTGTGCTTCAACCTAAAACTCACCCAAAATTTAGGTTTTTAGAGCTTCGTAATGAGAGGGAGAGAAGATACAAACCCTAAACCAAAAAGATAAGTAAGGATGGAATTATCCTTACCCGGAGCTTCGATCTGCAACCAATGGCACCAAAAACGCCTTAGAATCGAAGGAGAACCACCCTTGGGAAGCTTGGGTCAGCCAAGTTCGTCCTAGGGTTGAGAGGTAGGAGTGGAGAGGAAAATCCCAAGTTGGGGTTTAAAAGCCAGGAGTGGCAAAATTGTAATTTTTCCCAACTTTTAGTGGTTGCACGGTTTGGAAAATAGTGCGTAAACTGCGCACATGCCACTGCCTGGAGGAGGATGGGTCACACGATTTATCCCCACGGTTTGGAAAATTGTGCGCAAACCATGTGCATGCTTTTATCCGGAGGAGGAAGGGTCACACGGTTTTTCCTGGGCAGGCCACACGGTTTACCTGGTCATGCGCAGCCCGTGCGCCCTGGCCTTTCTTGCCCAAATTTCCTTTCTTCCATGCCCCGAGCCCCCAAAACACCCCTAAGGCCTCTCACACTTTCAGGAAACATTTTAAAGCCCCAAAACAAAGGTTTCAACCCAAAACACAACAAAAACATACCTTTCCAAAAACCGGGGTCTTACATATTGGCTATTACTTTATCATTTTTCATCGATACATAGCCTAATTCAATCTTTGATGTATCCTTGTATACCAAAAATAGTTCTCCAGATGTGGGTAGTATGAGTATTGGTGCAGTGATAAGCCTCTTTTCAACTCTATGAAGTAGTATTCACATTCACTATTCAGAAGAAACATTACTCTCTTCTGATTCATCTTGTTTAGTGAGTTTGAAAATCTGGTAATGTTCTTTAGAAATCATTGGTAATACCTAGATAGAACAAGGAAACTATGGATATCTATTATAGGTATTAGTATGGGCCACTCCTCAATTGTATTTTTCTTCTAAGGGTCCAAAAATATTCATTTTCTAGTGATAACGTGTCCAAATAATGATAATTATACTATATAGAACTCACATTTAATATAATTTTCATATTGTTATTCCTTCAAAAAAATTTAGCACAGTAAAACAATGATCCTCATGCTCCTTAATGAACTTGAAGTATAATAGAATATCATCTATAAAGACTACCAAAAATGTCAAGATAATCTATAAATACTCTATTCATAAAGTCCACGAAATTTTTTGGAGAATTAGTGAGTTCAAAGGAAATTACTATGAAATCATAGTGTCCATAACTTTCTCGAAAGGTGGTCTTGATAATATATTCATGGAAATTCCCTTTGAAATCAGTAATTCTCCAAAAAAATTCATGGACTTTATGAATAGACTCTTTATAGATTATCTTGAAATTTTTGTTAGTCATTATAGATGATATTCTATTATCAAGACCACCTTTTGAGAAAGTTATGGAATCTATGAGTTCATAGTAATTCCATTCGAACTCACTAATTATCAAAAAAATTATCATGTAATTTATGAATATAGTATTTATAGATTATCTTGACAATTTTGGTAGTCTTTATAGATGATATTCTCGAAAGGTGGTCTTGATAATATCTTCATAATTTACCTTTAGTCGGTGATATTGTGACCAAAGTTCCACGTAATATAAATACTTATCCCCGTGTAGTTAATCAAACAACTCAATTATCCTTGGAAGGGGATATTTTTTCTTTATAGTTATTTTTTAAGTTCACGATAATCAATGCATAGGCACATTGATCCATCCTTTTTCTTGATGAAGAGGATTGGCACACCCCATGATGAAGCACTCAGGAATATAAAACCCTTGTCTAGATTCTCTTTTAATGAATTCTTCATTTATTTCTACTCAATGGTGGCCATCCTGTAAGGAGTCTTTGATATAGGAAAGATATGGGTATTATATCAATTTATAACTCAACCTCTCAGTTCAGAGGAGGACCAGGAAATTCTTTAGGGAACACATCAGTATAGTCCCTCAGAATGGAAATGTCTTCGAGCATGATCCTCTCTTTTGTATGAATCATTTTAGATAGATTTATTACTCGTAAATCAATAATATCCATAATTTAGTTGATGATTCTGAAAGAAATTCATCCTCCTCGTTACACTTTTATAGAATTAAGGGATGCCTCAGGATGTGAAACGTTATCTCCCTCTGCTAAAAATTGATGTTGGATTTGTATAATGATAGAAAATCTATTCCAAATATATCATCAAACTCCACCAAAGTAATTAAGATTATATTTTCCAGGAGCTTCAGTTCAAAAACATTGATTGGAGAGGAGTTATATACTTTAGAATAAATTATTTCCCCATTATATATTCTTAAATCATCAACTTAAATATAATAAAAGTAGTACAGAAAGAAAGAGCAAGAAAAACAACCCAAACCACAAGGAGGCAGGGCAGAGAAACTGTAACGACCCAATCTTTTTGAGTAGTATATTAACTTACTCTTAATGATTTAATAAGATGTTAATGGTTAATGCAGAAAGAGGATTCGATGGCTTCATCCAGTAGACTCGACCCTTATGAAGCCCACTTATCAGAGCTTGGGAAGGAGGTAGCATCTGTGGGATTCGCTTTGGACCAAGCCCAAGCCAAACTCCAGCGTGTCAAGCTTGAACGGAAACACCTACGGTAGTAGTTCAAGTTAGTAGAGATTACTACTAGGGAAATGTTATCTGAGCCTCCCTCAGATTCTCTCACCATAGCACACCTTACACTTAGGTCTTATGCCGGTGTTATAAGGGGCTATGTGACGAGACCCTAGCTTCCTTATGTAATCCTTTCGGGTGAATAAATTGAGATCTCTTCCTTTAGTGATGTTTGGGGAATTTCTTTTGTCCGGATAATTTTAGGATATATTTTATTGATAAATTTTTAAAAAGGGATATTTTAAAATATTTATGTAAACCTTAAATAATTAATGATGTGTAATGATTTTCAAAAAATGGTCTTCTACAAAAGTGTTCAGTAAGGAATTTGGAGTCTAATAAGATCAACTTAAATTTTGATGAATAGTAAATTATGAATAGTGATTTTACACTTAGGATTAATAATGTGACCAAATGGATTAGTAATTTCACTCAAAGAAAGTTTTAATATAATTTAGACACCTTGATTAAATAATGTGATTCAATAAAATGGGTAAATAACGGTTTCATAAATTATTAGTCAAGTATTAGTTTTTTTGGGTGAATAGTGTTTTTTAATTAAAAATAATTAGAAAATTATTTTTATAAAAAGAACTTTATTTTTGAACTCAGAGCATCGATATTATGTTATGGTAATTTTTGGGGATTTTTTTGAAAAAAATGAATTCTCGATGAATAGTGTTTTTATTTAAAACTTAAATTAAAAATATTTAGAAAATTATTTTTATAAAATGGAGTTCATAAATGTAATTAGAACATCGATATTTGGTTAAGGTGAAATTTTGGGTTTTTTCTGAGAAAGATGAATTTTTCAGTGAATAGTAAAAATGCAGTTTTAGGGTTTCGGTATATTTAATGACATCATAACTGTGTCATGATGATGTCATGAGATATATTAAGGGTTGGTCGTACAATGGTGATTAATTATTGTTTTTGGGGCCCCATGTGGCCTAACTTTATGGAAAATATCCTGAGAGAGCACATGGGTTTGAGAAAAACACTTGTGAGGTGTCCCTTGGCCATTAATGCCTTGTCCCCTCACTTTCCCTATAAATACCAAGCCCTCCTCTCATCCTTTCGACTCAAAAACCATTCTCAACGAATTTCTGGTCTCCTTACCTCCCAAGGAGTCCTCCCAAGGTGCCCCCAAGCCCTCAAGGTCCAAAACTTTGAGTTTGAAGAGTCACGTTTTAAGGTAAGGGATCCGACCTCTCTCTTTCTTTTCATGTAATCTCTTTTATGTCATTACATTTATGCTCCATGTTATTATGTGAGAGGATGTTCTTATATATTCCTCTTACTGCCATTTTCATGTTTATATGAAGATATATCTCCTCTTACTCTCATCATTTTGTTTTATGAAAGTTTAAGTGACGTCGTTAGGCTGCCAAAGTTTTAAGTGATTCTTTCACCCTTCTCATTTTTCAAGTTCGATTTTCATGTCAAATATTTCAAGTTCCTTTTTATTATGTTGGGGTATGATCTCTATATATATCATACTGATCTCTTATGATCATATGATGAGAGACCCTATTTGATCTTTTCAATTCATTTTTGTTGAAGTTTAAATGACGCCGTTAGGCTGCCGAATTTTCATAAGAGAAATCTAATTTTTGTCTTCCTTCCATGTTTTTTATTTCAAATGGTATGTCCTTGAAATTGCATCACCATGTCCATATATCCTTCTTATTATGTCCCTATACTATTTTATGGGTCAATTATGATTGTTCGACCCATGTCCCCTCTCTTTTCAATGTTTTCTAAAACCCCGAAACATAGTCGTTATGCTGCAGAATTTTCGTCTCAAAATGCCTCTCTCTTTTCTCAAAATTATTTTATGTTATAAAGTGAATACTAAAAGCTCTTATTTCTACAAGTTTATTCACATATATATCAAAATGTTCTATTTTAAATTCTGGGATTTACATACATGAGACCCTCTTTCCCTTTCCGTGGGTTTAAAGTGACATAAAGATCATGTCTTTAAAGCAGTTTTTAAAACGTTATGATTATGAAATGAAACCCATTTCTTTTATTCTATATGGGTTGTTTATGAAATGATTGAGGATGATATGTGTGTCTCACATGATAATAAAGGAAAATTTAAGGGTGTGCCCTGATAGCGCTCCAATGCATTGGGTAAAGACTTAATCTCTAGAGATGACCATTTTAACGACGCCTTGGTGAATAATCTTAGTAATTTTTAACGACACCTTGGCGATGGACCTTGGTGAAACGAAAAGATTTTCAATATTAAATGTTTCAGCCACATATTCAAGTTATGAAAAATGTTATTTTCATTATTATGTATCTCATGATTTCTTTCTCATGCCTTAAAGTTCTTTTCATGTCCTTATTGAAGTATCTCAAGTTCACATGTAAAATGTTTCTCTTGTTTCCCTTACTGGGCCTTCTACTCACCCTTTCTTTTGATATATGTCCCCATGTTATGAGATGCAGTAATGAACCTAGGATGAACTTAAGGAGAAGCCTTTAAAGTGTTTAAGAAGAATGTTTTATGTTGTTTTCATGTATTATGTTCCTTGTTTCCAAGACACTAAACCTTAACGATCCTCAGTTCCATGTAATGAAATGAAAGTTATGTTATAAAAAGACAGGATGTCATAGACACATGTTACTACGGGGGTCTAAAAAAATGAATACCTAGAGAATCCCCTCTTATAATGTTAACCCCTGTTGTTTTCAAGCTCTGGAAGTCATGAAAATATACGTACTCCGTTCCAATAAACTCAAGAGATGCCAAGTAGTCAGCAGCCCTATTACCTTCCCGCCAAGTGTGAGACAGTTTTGTATGAGTGATGAGAAGAGAACGGCACTTACGAATGAAATATTCAATCGACCAAGGAGTAGGTCCCATGGCCTGAATAGCATTGTGTACCATCAAAGAGTCGGTTTCGGCTTCCAGGATATGAAGGTTGCAATGCCTACACACAGAGAGTCCTATGTACATTGTCTTCACTTCTTCCACGAGAGAAGTACCATGCCCCAACCGGGCAGTGAAAGCCAAGAGAACTGAACCAGCATAATCTCGGACAATACCACCTCCAGTTATGACTCCATATTTGCATGAGCCATCAATATTAAGTTTCAACCCCCGAGTTGGAGGGAACCACCTTACCCAGTTGCCTAGAGATTGATTAGCAGAGGCAGTTGCATCATGAGAAATACACTTAAGACGTTGTAGCGTAGGAGCCTCCCTGCAAAACATGAGAGCCCTACTCATGTCAAGCAGGAGGGAAAGGATTCTGGAGATAATATCTTGGCTGGATGACAACACCCCCTCGAAGACGTTTTTGTTTCATGCTTGCCATAAACACCAACATCCGGCCTGTAGTACAAGGTTCCGCGCTTTTCTTTCAGAACTCGCCGCATCCGAGCTGTCAAACCAACAGACCATGAAATCCTCCTCTCTCATATGTGGATAAGAGATTTCCGTGAATTCACCAAAAAACAACCATACTGCCTGTGCCCATTTGCTTTTGAAGAACAGTTTCATCGAGGTCTCCTCCTGCTTCCCCCTACAATAGACGCACCTAGAAGCCATTTTCACACCGCATCTTCTAACGTTTTCATCAGTGGGGATGCATAGAACCAGAAATAAAAAGTACATTTTTTATTCTTAAAAGAAACACCAGTGTACCTATCACCATATCATTATTGAGATCCACCTCATTAGTAGTGATATTATATGTCCTTTCTTGTTACTTTGGAGGTTGTTATTATTGATTGACTTTGAAAACCCTTGGATTAGGGCATTTAATTTCATAGTGATCATACTCCATGTAGTTATAGAAATTTATAGTAGAAATAGTGTTCATCTAAACCTTTTTTCACTTCCTCATTAGTGGGTTTCTTTATTTCACTTTCGCATTGATTAACTTGATGCCTCAATTTTCAACACTTTAAGTGCATTCTAATTATCGTTTGGTGGTTTCTAGGAGGCTTCTTCCCAAACATTTGACAATTAGGATGCTGAGTTTTCTTTCCTCCATGGTTTTTTTCTATTGGCCTTATTGAAGATACTTATATATTTTGTTTCTTATCTATGGTCCCATGAGACATTGAAGAATCACTGATCACAATCTCAACTTTAAGTGCACAAAAAACAATCTCTTCATAGTTATCAAAGTTCTGAATTTATAAGGCTTTTGTAAACTCAATTTTAGCCAACTAGAGAATTAGTCCAAATTACTTTCAGTAATGATGACAAATCTGTAATAATACTATTAAATTCTTGTGAAGTTTGTCTCATATGCTCTGAGAGACTCATCTTCCTTTTACTTTAGACTGATGAAATCCCTCTCAATATTAATATATAGAGTTTGGGGAAATATTTATTGAAAAATATTTTCTTTAATTCTTACAAGTCCTTGGAATCTATTTCCTCCATATATTTCAAGTTCCGGATCAGTGCCACCACGGATTGGTTTCCTCATCAAAATGATAGACTTCCAGCACCAATTTATCTTCTCCTAATCACTCGAGGACAGAGAATATATTCTCAATAGAGTTAATCCATTGTTCTGTGATGATGGGATTAGAATATCCACTAGTGATAGTAGGCCTTTTTCACATGAAGGTTTCGGCAACTACTTGATCACTATTATAAGAAAGAGGGAGTTTCACATGATTCAAATTTTTATTCATAGCTTGAGTTATTTGATCTAGTACTGCCATAAAGTTATGAGCTCCCATTTCAATCAGGTTTAGTATCTCATTAGGTAAATCGTCGCATTGCCTATAACATTGGTTGTTATCATGGGTTCTCTAATTTCCATAAATTAACTATAAAATATGAAAAATAAAATTAGGGGGCTTCAATGGTTAGCTAAGAAGAATATAAAAAGGAAACTTTGAACATGGAAGGATAAACTTAAAAATGAAAAGTATGTCCTAACTTGTGATTCCCTAAGTTTCAATATATTTTATCCATGGTGATATAATTATCCATAGGTTTCTTACTAAATTTTTCTATTCCTAATCTCAAAAAATAATTAGACCATTCTCTGATACCAACTATAACTCCCCTAGCCTTTTATACATAGTATTACATGATTTTAATCATAATTTTCCTTAAAATATAAACCAAGGATATAAAAGTCTAGTGCCTTTGGAAGACTAGGTACATAATTAGAAATCATTAAACTAAAATAAAAATAGATTTTATTTAATCTTTGTAATGATCTCCTAAATCTATTTGATCTCTTATAACTACATAGGATATCCACGGGAAAACATAGACAAAAGGGATGATCTAAAAATCACAGTAAGGTGATAAATATGTGAATGAAACATAGAACAAGTTAGAAAGGTATAACATGATATAGTGGAATGGTTAATGTATAAACATATGGAATAATTACATATAGAACATTGAATTATATGATCATGGCATTAATGGAATATGATTCAAGGATAACTACCAAGACTATATCACATAGTGGACAAAGTCCCGTAATGGATTAGGTTTACTCCCTGATCCCATACATGAATTATCATGAGACTAAACATTACCCAATGCATTAGAGTGTTGTCTAGGGACACCCATAATAACATGTTCATTCATATGTGTGTCAAGTAAATGATCAAATAGAAGGAATAAACATAAGGGTTATCCATGGAAATAATTGAGTATCGTAATCATGTCATAAAGCCTAAGAAAATGGCATAAAACAATGGTATACAAGAAATAAGGGATATAAATAATTCATAGAAATTTATAAAATAAAAAAAATAAGAATATATTAGTAATAATTATGTCTAACTAAATTTAAAACATGAAAAATAGTGCTTAGGTAACATTAGAAATGTGCCACATAAGTGCAGTTTTAAAGAAAATAATAAAGGGTATTTAAAGAGGATAAAAGATTAATTTTTTGCATAAAATTATAAATTGACTAAAATAGTTTTTCATGATAAAATGATATATTTTAGAAAAATATTTTATTCTTAAAATAGTTTATGGAGTGTTCTTCAAAAAGGGTAAGAAATGGAGAAGTTCCCTTTAATCGGGTTTACTTATTGAGAGGAATTTAGAAGGGAACCTTTTAAAACATGTATCTCCCAAAAAATAAGGATGATTTGAACTAGATTAATTTTTATGGAATATATAAATTTAATTTATAAGAATTTTATAAGAATAATTAATAAATACATTGGGGTAAAGATATAGAAAGTCTAACCAAAATGAAAAAATGGAGGTTTGGTGAGATCCTTTATCTTATATCCAAATACATTCTGCACTTGCACTTAATTTATCAGATAATAAAATTGGATTTATTAATTATGTAATTAAGAACCCGTTATACATTTATTTAATTTATTATAATTTTATTAATTTTACTTATTCTCATTTCAAGGAGTTAAAATTTTTAATTGCGTCCTTCTCGAAGCATTCGTTTTCATGGTTTCATGACTGGTTCGATTTTGTATAAATATGGAAGTTACTGTTAAATGGGAATAATTATGCAAAAGTAAAATAAAGAATTATTTATGAACTTATATAATTTTAAATGGTCTGATATATCATTTTATTTTCTAGTATGTGTATGATTCTTTTAAGAAAATGTTATAAATAAATTTTTAGTTTTTTTTTGCGGTTTCCCTGACCATCACAAATTAGTTTTTTTTTATTTTATATTATATATATATATATATATGTTAGTTCCATAACATGAAAAAAGTTATAATATACATATTAAAATATTATTTAACTATAATAATTGTTTTATGGAAAACCTTTGAGGCAGTAATAAAAAATGAAAACTCATTATCCATGGGGATGGTAAACTCCCATAATCAGGATAAGGGTTTTATTTATTTGAATAACAAGATAAGGGAAATAAGGCATAAATACTATATTCCATTATAAATATAAAATTCTAGTATATACATTATAGTGGAGTTATTTTCATTTTATGGATGAATGAGGTGAAAAGAAGATGTAATAATAATTGAAATTAAAAGTGATGGTTTGAGAAAGGTACCTCTTGAATATTACCTCCTTGAAGGAACTCTTGAGGAACCATAAATTAGTCTTTTGTTGAGACCAGAAGCTCTTGGATATGGGGAAGATTCTTGAGGAGGTAATTGGGAAGAATATTGAAAAACTATAAGGCAAAGAAGGTGTGAGGAAAGGGGGATTTGAGGGGTGGTATTTATAAGGGATGAGAGGGGTGTTTTTATAATTTCTAAAAAGGTTAAATTATAATAAATTACTTTTCTATCCAGATACCACTAAATGGAAATAGATTATAATCAAATATAAGTAAAGGTGGTAATATCAACAACCAATAAAATTTAGACATTTTTTAATTTTATTTTAAACAATATCATTTTCATTAACACTTAATTAACCTATTTAAAATTTAATTATGGTAAAAACTTTTTCAATTTTATAAGGATATACTTTTTACTTATATGGAGTCATTAAACCATAAATGCCAATTTATGAAATTTTTTATTATATCCTAATTAATTTTTATTTATAAAATTTTTTATTATTTTTAAATAATTCAATAAAATATTAATCCCATAAAATATCATTATTTTTAATTTTAAAACTATTTATTACTTTGTCTTTAAAATAATCGAGACAAAAAGTAAAATTCAAACCAACTATTTTATCATATCGTAAACTTGTCATGGTTATATATAGAATTAGTGGATCATTTTAAATATCTCAAATTATATTTATTTTAATATGTTCAATATAATTTATTTATTTTTCAATAAATTTAATAATTATTACATCATTTTATAGTCTTTATCATATAATTTTTAACCTTAATTACTCGATTTACCCTTAATTGTGGTAATAAAAATTTAGCAAGGCTACTATTCATATTTACCAAAAATGAAAGGGGTCTATTTAGAAAATTTTGACTTTAAGATTCAAAATATCGGATTCATTTTTTCAAATTCAAAATATAAAATTGATTAATATAATTTAAATTTAAATCGGAAAAAACGCTACAAAAAATAATTTTTCTAAAAAATGCCCTTTTAAGTATAAAATTGCTTTATACTAAATTCAAGTAAAAAATAATTTTCAATGACCAAAATTATATTATTTATAAAAAGTTTAATTGATTAAAGTTTTAAACTACTCCAAAATAGTATTTGAATTTTTAAATTCCTTAAATAAAAAATACATTTTTAATGTAAATCAGTATTTGTCACTATTCATTAAATTTCAAAAAAAAATTAGAAAATTCTAAACAATTAATCATAAGATTATTTTTATGTGATGAATTAAAAAATTAAATTTATTTTTACAAATAAATTTTCTAAAAGTGAAAAAATTTCTTGTATTTATTTTCTCATAGAAAAAAATAAAATTGTTTCCTTAGAAATATATATTTTTTAAGAATAAAATATCTTTACTAAAAATAAAGTGATTATTTTCTATTAATAAATATATTTCCTAATATGGTTATTCCTAATAATACCCAGCAGTTTAATGAAAAACATAAATGGATCCAATGAGGTCAGCGATCGAAGAGGGAGCTTTAGGGAGGGGGTTGTGCGCATATGGGATTCTACAGAAGGGTGTCATGTTGCTTGGAGAGGAGGCTACCTAGATGGAGTTCACGTAGAGGGAGATCGCATAGAGGGAGGTCTGACCATAGTGGGCATCACGCTGTAGGCGGTCACAAAAATGGGTGTTGCATCATGCGAGGAAGGGCAGACCTATAAAGGGTTGTGTCGCACTGCAAGAAGCGTGGGAAGAGACCCCTTGGTCTCTAAAAGAAAAACCTAAACTAAAATAAAAATAAAAAGATAATAATAATATTAATAATAATAATATTATTATTATTATTAAAACATTTCAGTATTAAATTATTTCTATTTAAAATTTTATTTAATTTACTATAATTTCATTAAAAAGAAAAATCGTAGTGTCAATTCTTGGGAAGAAAATTTTTGATGCTTGGTTTTAATGATGGCCTACCGAGTTGATGAAAAAAAATTGATTTCCCTCACTTTTTAATATGGTTCACACTAAAGAAAGTAAATTATTTAAAGAGAAATATTTTATAAAAATTATTAGAGTGTTACATTAATCACCTTACTATTTATCAAATAGATCATCAATGTATGGTAGTGAATGTTTTTTTAAATTAACAGAACTAATTTATGTATAATATATAAAAAATCTCAAATTCCATCCTTATTTTTCGAAAATAAGACAGGTTCTCCCTTGGGTGTAATACTAGGACATATGAATCCATTTTCACACAAATATTATAGCTATTTATTTAATTATAATAATTCAAATAGATCTATTATGTTTGGATTATTAGATAATGTATTTTCATTGGGAGTGAAATCAAGAGAAAATTCAACCTCACTATTTGGTGAATACCCAAGTAGTTCCTTGGGAAATAAATAAATATAATTCCTTAAAATGGATAAATCCTCAATTATAAGTATATCCTTTTCAAATTTATATTTATCATATCCTTGAATTAGATTATGATGATCCACTTTTGGTGGTTGCAAATATGACGTAGGTTATGAAGTCTCCCTTTTAAAAATAAGGGATTCTATTCCAGCCTGGGAAATTTTAATCTTTTTATATTCATAATAAACCCCTAGATTATACTTTGAGATCCAATCCATGCCAATTATTATTTCAAATTAAACCATTGATATAAAAATTATGTTTTCAATTAAATAACCTCCTTCAATTTTAATTGGCATACATAAATATTCTTCTGTCACTATAAGATTTCTATAAGTATTTTTAATTGAAAACTCCTTCCTTGGTTCATCAAAGGATGACTCAAAGATATTAGAAAACTTTCATGATATGATTGAGTGTGTGGATCTATAATCGAATAATATATTATATAAATTTGACTTTAGGATCAAAGTATTTATTATAATATCACTTGGGAAAACAAATTCACCTATTGTTATTTCCTAGGCTTAGCCTTGATCCGTTATCTTCTTTTGGGTTTAATTCCCTTTATTTTTAGGGAATGGATTTTAATAGTTCCCCATACCCTTGAAAATCATTAAACATTTGTAGATCCTTTATTTACCTAGAACTAATGAGCTTTATGGGTCATATATTAACACTTGTAGTTGACTTCTATTCCTTTGAAGAAATACTTAGGGTTTTTCTTCCCACAATTATCACATAATGGAAATTTTACCCTTACCTTCTTTTCCTTTTGAAAATTACTTTCAATATATCACTCAATAGATCTTTTCTTCTTATTATTACCTTTTAAAGAAAGTGAATTAGATAAATACTTCTCATCCTTGATGACATTTTTCATAATATCCTCATAAAATTAAAATAAATGACTGACTAATGACCTTCTATGACTTTTATTTAATCGATCAAAGAATCAATTAATATATTTTCTCGGGTGGCATACACAATCCACAAAATAGCTTGTTAACTTTGTAAAGTTGTCCTCAGATTCAGTAAGAGTTTCCTCTTTCTTTTTTATTAGATTCATAATTTTTTTTCCATGTCATCTCATTCCTCTTTATAAAATTATTTCTCTAAGAATATCACTTTAAAGGATTTACACTCTATTGTTTTTATTTCTTCCTATTTATTGGTGTTTGGGATTAATGAACATCGTTGGTAATAATATCTACTTATATGATATAAAATCATGATAACCTTATTATATTCACTACATCTAAAATCAATGAATATATTCTCTAAATACTTAATCCATTTTTCAGATACTAATGGGTGATAATTCCCATTGAATGCTAGTGGTTGTTGCTACATGAAGTGATCCAACATTGCTACCCCATGATAAGGTGAAATAGGTTATTCTATATAGTAAAGGATATTTAAAATTACAACATTTAAATGTCCTAATATATTTATAATCTACTAAGATTTAAAAACTACATTATTGATTTGACCATGAGGGAAATATCTACATTTATTATAGGTATTGTTACGGTTTTCATTCCTTCCATTAGGCATTGTTTATAAATAATTGAATATACTTAATTATTTCATGAATAATCTATGAATTATAAATAATATTATATAATTCTTATGAATTTATCAAAAATTAATTTCATGGAATCAAGAAATATTTCAAGTATATCATAAGATTTATTTATAGGGTTCTGTTATCTAACTATGTTATTCAAAATATAGTTCCTAAGGTTTCTACTAAACTTTATCTAATACGAATTATAACACCCAGACTCCAATTATCTATTCCCAGTGGTTGTTTTATCACATTGGTATATAATACATAGATCACATTACATAGCATCTAGTAGTTTAGCTTTCTCAAGAAATTATTTATATAAATGAAAATTACATTTAATAGAAAACTTAAGATACATTATATGAAATCATAAAAACTTTATTATATATTCTTGAAATTTCATACAGTATACATAGTAGTAGTCATGGTTTCCTAGGGAAATGGGAAACAATAAAGACAAGTGTGATCTCTGATTCTCAGTAAGGAGTATCATAAAATAGAATATATAATATAATAAACAAGGATTGAATAATATGGAAATAATAAATGATAATAAAATAATTCCCTATAACTGAACACATGATCTTGAAATAAATCCATGTATAAAATAATTCCCTATAACTGAACACATTAAGGGCTTATTCCAAGACATTATAATTAAATGGGTAACGTATACACCAAATTACCAAAACTAGTTTATTTCATGATACCTTCTAATGTATAGAGGGGCTATAAAATTTCATCCTCCACCCATCACATAATAATCATAATGCATCCATCCTATAAAATAAATAATTAATAATACAATTCATAATAAACATGACTTGGTAATCAATAAACATTTATATTGGAATAAAAAACATATAGGATATCAAAACTTTTATCAATCAAGGGAACGATATGGTTATCTAAGTTTATATCCCATAATCAACATATAAATAGAAGGATATTCACAATGTAATATAAATAAAACATATCAAAATAATGATAAAAGGGAATTAGTTATGAGTAATTTCATGTTGTATTGGAATTGATATGAAATAATACTTCATAAGGTTCATAAATAGATCATGAGTCATCCAAGGCATATCCCCAGGGAGTGTCAAACTAGGTGTTCATTTTGGCCCAAAAGTTGTGCACTGAGTAAAGGTCGAGTTAATATCGAAACAAACTTTTTCTGTGTTATTACCCCTAGGTAAATCTATTCCAAATCTTACATCTGATTGTTTGTATTCATACAGGGATGTTATTACTAGGAAATCACACGCTCTTTACTTTATTAAAAAAATTTGGATATTTTATGGATATTGGAGTATTTTAGAATTAAAAGGGACTATAAAGTTAGTATAATGAGAGGAAATTTTTCTCTATCATTTATGATATTTCAAGAATTTTATAAAAATAGATCATAATAATTTTTCTTATTGAAGAGAAAAGGAAATGGTAACATTGTTAAAATAAGGATAGAGAAGAGATTAGGAACCCTTATTTCAAAAAAATAACTCCTTATATAAAGGATATAATGAGATATAATAAGTAATATCCCAATAATAATATATATAATGGGGTATAATTCCATTTAATAACAATCATTTTAATATACGTAAAGAATTTTAAATGTCATTATAACAAAATATATTCAATTAAAAAATCAATAAGAGGATTTCAAACCCTTACTTTCAAGGTAGCTTCTTAAATCTTGAGAATAAATCATTAGAACTTAAAAAAATCCTATGAGAAAAATATTTAGGAGGTAAAATGGATCATAATTCGTTCTCAATATCTTTGTAATGAGGATAAATAGGATAATCGGTGATAGAGAGATTTTATAGGTGAAAATGAGGGACATTTCCTTGGAAACTAAAGTTACATGGGTTTAAAGATTGAATCACATGGGAGTTAGATGAGTTTGTTATGGTAATGTTGGTGAGATAGGTGGTTATGAATTTTCAACCTAACACAGGTATTCTAGAAGTTTTTTATGTCAAGTAAGTTTAATAATATTTGATCCATGGTATATTACCTCTTTTACAGATTATTAACTTGTTTAATTATTTACCATGGTCATTATTTTTAATAAAAATATAACATAGACCGACCCCCCAAATTTAGACATGATGATTTTGAATATGAGAACTATTTAAACCAATTATATTTATAAATATTTTAAATTTAACATTTAAATTAAAACATAATATATGTGTGTATATATATATAGAAAAATTCTTTTTGGAGAAAATGATTTTTAAATATTAACCATCTTATTATTATTTCCTATCGATTCTTAATTAAATGAGTACAATATATTTATTTATCATTTAAAATATATTAATTTAATTTATTTATATAAAAATTATACAGTGCTTATAAAAACAATCCTTTTAAAAAGGACCCTTTTATTTTTACCGAGGTAACTAAGTTTTTCCTAGGTAACTTATTTTTTATTCATAAAAATAAAATTCCCCTTATTACCTAATTTATATATGTTGATTACAAATTAAAAGTTCTTTTTAATGAAAACAATTCTTTATTTATGTGAAATATAATTATTAAATAAAAATAATTTTGTATATCAAAATCACCCATTTGACTCTTAATACTTGAAACCCTCCATCTAGTAAATATAATTTTAATCCCATCCATATGTGTGTAATTATATTACTATTTATTTATTAATTGTTATTAAGTATATTATTTTAAAAATTATTTTATGAATTTTATTGTGAACATGAATTAATAACAATTATGTTACCTTAGAAGGATATTAGGTTATACATAGAGAGAGTGGTGTATGGGATGGGTGGGGTGGGGATAGAGATGAAATAGTTTGGGGTGGGTGATAGGGGGCACAGATCAGTTGAGTTTTCTTCATATGTGGTTAAGCATGAATTATTAAAATTTAACCCTAAACCAATAAATTTTAAAAAAATAGCTTCTAATAAATATATGAGCTCAAAAGGTATAAATTATTAATTGGAATCATAAAACTCTTCAATGGGACCTCTTCTATGAAAATATGTGGTAATTCCTGATCCCTAAATCAAAATGGGGAAAATAAAAATGGAGAGAACTTCATCCAATTAAGAATGAACTCTAGTGTCTCAAATAAAGTCTATGAATCTCTATTTTATAGTCCTACTTCATTGAATAAAGGTTAAATACCCTCACCTTTATTGTTATAAATATATTTTTTATGTATATACTTTGTGGTGAAATTTTAAAAATTTAATAAAAAATATAGGAAGCATGGTTAGTTACATGATTTTTTAGACTATGTGAACTAACAGTGCATTGTATCTTTGGATCCAGTATCTTTTCTTGGTGAGATTCATAACTGGCCTAATCATGAACACTAGTCATGCATCCCATGTAAAATTACATAAAACCCCAATTTTCATATATGGACTACATAATACATGTTATAATTAACTATTGTGTTGTTCATATATTATATTTAATTAAATTATATATCAAGATAATTAATTGAGAGAATTTTAAATATTTAGTATTTGTTTTCTTATGAAGTATGTGTGGGTTATTAAGTAGTATATTTTTTCTTAATAATATTATTATATAAATATTTATGTTGAATTATAATTATTATAAAGTAAAAATATTCAGGTTATCAGTTGCATAATTGAAATTTGGTATGGAAATGGGTATTAGATAACCTTAGTTGATCAATAGTTAAATACTATAATTATATTATTATTATTATTAATTAATAAGAATTCAAGTAAAAAATGGAACCCCCCCCCCCCCACACACACACTTCCTCCACCTATGAACATGATGCCGCCTGAGGGAGGGAGGCCACTCTCCCTTTTCTATCTTCTCCTGTTAGGATTTCTTATATTATTTTCCTTGGGAATCAAATTTATGTCCCCATTTTATCTTATATTTCTTATATTTCCCTTCTCTCTCTTCCCTTTCTATCCTTCCTCTCATGATTTCTCTAACCTTGGTTTCTTGGATTTTTTGGGATTTAAAATGTTAAGATGAAACACTAGAATCATATAGGGCCTTTCATCTTAAGGATTAAATCATCCCTACACATGTAATTCACACCTATTTGTGACTTTTTCCTCAACATATGAATTGTAGATAAGTGTTTTCACATCAATGGGTTCGACAAATTGCATGATATTTTTATAATATATTGATATGAATTATTAGGTCTAAATAGAGAGTATTATGTGACCAATTCCTATTGAGATTATTATAGTAGCTCTAAAGGTAGGTGGATCTATTTAATTTTTATTTTTAATTAAACCGTGATTGTGTGATGTTTTAAATTCTCATTTTGATCGATATTAAAGTTATATATGATATTTATTAGGATGTGTAGATAAAAATATACTTCTTATACAATGATTAACATTTGATATAACAATTTATTCTCTTATAGTGTATGAATTTTACACTTTAAATAGAGTCCCTCAAGGTGTTTGTTAAAATGTCTATGAGTTTTTGAAAATAATTAAATGAAAGTGCTTAAATGGAACATTTTATTAAAAATTATAAAGAGTTGTTGAGTTCTTCTTAGTAATTATTTTAACAGTTAAAGTGGAATTTATTTTCTTTAAAGTATCTTTATCATGGGTTTCATGTTCATGTAAGGAATTCCATTGAGAATGTGTAATACTCTGGTATAATTTTATTGCAATAAATCCTCATGTTTTTTCATAAATAATGGTTTCATATATAACATTTTGAAAAAATTGAATTTCTTTAATTTTTAAACCTCTATTATTATGTCATGGGAAACCTTAGGTACATAGAGGGACCCTGGGGAATGTATTTATGAATTATTAAATGACTATTATGGGGTCAAGACTCTTCCTTATGAATATAAATGTGGTCTATGAATATCCATTATAATTTTAATCATTATAAATTGATTCTCCCATTGTAATATCATATTGTCAACAAAGATTTACCTTAGATAATAAACCATGAGGACATGGAGCTCCCATAGAAATAATTCTTTGAGGAAATGGTGATGCAAATGTACTTCTAGGTTTCCCTTAGTCCCTAGGTCCACTCCCAAGATATTGGTTGTCTTATTAATGAAGAAATGTTTTCTATTTATGTTTACTATATTTCACCTGTACTTTTTATTAAAAAAATATTACTTTTTCTTCAAAGTTATGTTTTAAATGAGATTATTCCATGTTACTTGATGTCAAAAAATTGAAAAGAACTAAAATGTACTTTAATTTTTCTAGCCTAAACGATCATGTTATGGTTTATTTTTAAAATTTATGCCTGGAGAGTGTGGTGGATACCTACTAATATCATTATCTCAAACCCAACATACACCCTCTTGGAGTATATAGAGCTTGTTCATCTTATTTAGTCTATTTTTTGTAACTATAGAGAGCATCCTTCTTATAACTAGGGACTAGACCATTCACTCTAATATTATAAAATATGGTTGGAGTGGAATATAATGGTTTTTATGTTCCTTGTTTGGATAACCATATATTTCATTTCATTTATTCTTTGTCCACGTCTCTTATATTAGTTGTATAGTCCTTAAATCTGGGTTATAGGAGGTATATCTTTATTTTTATGTTGATTATTTTAGATCTATATATATATATATATATATATATATATATTATTTATTTATTTATTTATACCATTTTTTGGACTCATATATTTTTATAACTAGTAAAGGGTAGATCATTCTCATGTTTCTATGTGATACCCATGGCACTTGTTTCTAGACCGTGGTAGTCGGGGATGCCCCTATGATCTTCTGAAGGACCATCATGAGTATCAAGATACCATATTCTGTATTGGTTAGTTATAATAAGAGCCACTTGGAGTTATAAAATTTCATTCATTTTTAAATGGTCAAAACCATTTGGATTCAACCTCATTATATGATGTGTCTCAATCCAAAATAAACAAGATAATATAATTTTAAGATTTTATCGAAAAATATTGAACATTATTCCAGAAGTAAACCCTGATGTGAAACAAAATATTGCGAGAATACATTATCCATAAATTTTTGAATTTATCCACATCATGGGATATAATTTTTGTAAAATATTCTAAAATATATCACTATGAATTATTTTGATGAAAATAGGGTATTTACTGCCAACTTTTTATGGTGATGGATTTATATTTTGTTTTCTCTAAGAATAAGCAATGAATTAGATTTCATTTAGTTTACAAAAATTAACAACCAATGGATGATAATGAAAACATTTAATAACTATTTTCGTCATAATTTATGATTTATTTCCCAAATGATCACTAAAAATTTATCATGGTCATTAAACTTTTGGTTTACTATATTTTAATTAATTTCACAAGTTATCACCTCATTATTTTAATGATCACAAATCATATTTGTTATGTTTTTAAAAAAATCAATGTTTTATGATAATAAATATTTTCCTAGTAAAATTATGAATATATTTTTCTAATTTTTGATCAACTATTAGTTCAACAGATTTACCATCAGACCCACATACCACCAGAGACATCTAATATCAAATAAATCAACCACTAGAGACATATACCATCAGGAACATATACCACTATATAATATTTACAACTATAAATATCTATTATAAGAATAGATATACCGCTAGATAGATCTACTGTGACATAGATATACCACCAGATAGATCAACTGTAAATCAACTTTTAGTCAGATCTACCACAAGGTTGATATACCACCATTATATGATACCATTAAGAGTTTATACCATTGGTGTACTACAATTTTTGTTCATATTAATTTCAAATTTTAATTTCTATAATGTATTGTATAAGGAATTAATTTTATTCATCTGCATGTGGATTTAAGAATCATTATTCTTAAACTACTCCATGGATTTGTTAAAGAAAAAGTCACACTTTCCTTCTTTTGTTATCAATTAATAGTTTTAGGTTATATTATCATTATTATTCAATGGATAATTGGACATGGGGTGACATAAATTCTGAATAACCCCCTCATTCATGAGAGTAGTGATACATGCATAAGAAACACTAATATTCATTTATTGAATTTAGAAGAATGTCTAACATAGATGTATGTGGAAGGATTATGTACATCTATAAATTTAAAATAGAAGTATTTTCTAGACCTTTAAGATACTCTATTTTGTTCTACATTTTGTATACCTTTTTCAATATTCCTACTAAGACAGATTCAAGGACCTTTAAAAATCTGAAGCTATTCAGATTGAGAACAATTTCTTTTTCACATCTCTAATCACTTACACTTTCTATTTAAAATTTAAATTTGAGTTGTGTTTAGTTTTACACTATTTTTCTATAAACCACATTCTCCTATATTTAACAAAATAGTTCTCGATGCACTCTCTCTATAAAAGTTCTTTATTTTTATAAACATGACCATTGTGGAAGCGGCCATGTGTGACCTATACATATTTTTATCACACATATAATTGTGGAAGATTATTTTTATCCTTGACATACTTGTGTGATGTTTCATGTAAAACTTGATCTGAGTTTTGGATTAAGATTATTATTTATTAAACTATTTGGAAATATTTGATTTCTAAATAGAGTGGATTGAACCATAGCTTGAGACAAAACCGCTTGTTTAAAATATTTCTGCGTGTTTTATTAGTTTTGTTTCCTATTTTTTAAAGTTCAAAATTATGTCTATTTTAAAATATATATCAAAATTATATTTTGACAGTAAATATTAATTTTTATTTTATATAGATATTTTTTATCATGTAATTTAGTTTCAAAAGTCGAAGTGATTTTAATGATTATTTTAACTTAGCATTAATCCCTCTTTGAGAAGATATTTGAAAAATAAAAATTATATATTTAAATATTTTTGATTAACAATGTGTTTTTATCAAATTTGGGGAATTTAAGTTTTATATTTTCTATAAACAAAAATTTTATTGGAAACTCAATTCTCTACCCATCCCCCACTTTATTTTTCCACTTCAAACAACATTTAGTATAGAAGGAGTTTCAAATTATCTTTTTATTCTGATCTAGTTTCAAATTAATGTTCTTAAATTATTATTTATTATAAATTTAAATATTTATATAAAATAAAAATACAAGATAGAATTTCCACTAATTAGCCTCCTTATTTTAATGGTAATATTTTTTCTTAATGGAAGAATAAAATGAAAATTCATATTGAAAGAATGGTTTTTGAAATTTAAACTATCATTGAGTAAAAATATAAATTATCTAAAATAGATAGATCTCAATGGGGTAATCCTACTAAAGAAGATTGCAAAAAAATAGTAAATTTATGAATTCTTTATACTATGCTTTAAGAGATGAATTGTTTAATAAAATATCTACCCATACCACTACATTTGAGATTTGGGATACTGTGGCGATATCTCTGCATGGAACTTTAAATGTCTAAGAAATACCTTTTAATCATTATATTATTAAATATGATTTCTTTATGATGAAACATGATGAACCAATTTTAGATATGTATCCCAGGTTCAATTAGATTGTGAACATGATGCATTCACCCAAGAAACTAATTTCGGAAAAAGATCATGTGATGCACCTACTAATATTCTTACCAGACAGAGAGAGAGAAACTTTTTTTTCAATTTTGAGAATCATGGGATATAAAAAAGTTTATAGTTTAAAAGATAATAGTAAATCTCATGATGTATAAAGAGGAACTTAAATTGAAAAAATAAGAAGAAGAACCCAAGAGGAAGTTACTAGCCTTCAATACTTATGAATCGGATAAAAAAACAAAAGTTTAAAGAAGAGGGATCATGTGATGAAGAATCATATTAGAAGGTGATGAAGAAATGGCTCACTTATCGAGATGATTAAAAAATTTAACAAAAGAAATAAATTTTTCAAGAATTAAAATTATATAATTAGTTATGAAACTAAAGGTTATTAGAAAATAGAATTGAAAAATGATGATTTTATAAATGAAATAACATGTTATGAATTCAAGAGAAAAGTTCATATAAAAGAAGACTATCCAATTTTAGAGTATATGAAAAATTATAAGGATAGAGATAAGAGATATAATAAGGATTTTAAAGAAACTTTTAGAGATATATAGGATAGTTCAAGTGATTCAGACTCAAGAATAAAGGAAAATTATGATAGATCCAATATGTGTATTATGAAAAACACGTTTGAGTTATCTAAAATTTTTTATGTATCTCTATTTCATTATTATAACATTCTTGAAAATAAAAATAGTGAAGAAATATTGTCTAGTGAATAAATGTTTGAATATTTTAATATGTTGAAGGACACATTCAATTATCTTAAAGAAAATTAAAAAAGTTTAAATAAGCTGCATACCTTGTTTTCTCAACTTAAAATAGATCTTAATATAGAAAAGGATATAAATGATCAACTAGTAAAAGAAAATAATGAGATAAAATTACCAAATGAATGATTAAATAAAGGATCTTGAGATATATAAAAATGGAATAAATAATTTAACCCAGATCCATGGAAAGAAAATTTCCCCTAAGTATACCATAGAAATTGGATACCAACATGGGAAGAGAAAGATCAATAATACTAACTTTATTTCTAGTTCTAGTTCTTTCAGTTCTATGAATACATGCTATTATGTTTGACATAACAATATTTTTATTTCAAAATGTCTCAGATCTTTCAATAAGAAACCTTTTAAACAATATTGGATTCTTAAATCCCTTACTACCAAAAAATTTGGTCCCAGAAATATGTTGGTACTAAAATCATTTCTTGTTTAATTTTTTTTATGAAACCTATATGAAAAGTTACAAAAATCACTTGTAGTATCTGGAAATTGGTTTTCTAAGAAACATTACTGTGGGATAATCATGTTTCAATAACCTAAAAAAATTTGATGGTGGACATGTTACCTTTGGAGATAATTCCAATGGAAAAATATTTGGACCTAGGAAAATCAGTAATTCTAATACTATTTTAATTTCCAAAGTTTAATTTATAGATTCATTAAAGTATAATATTCTTATCATATCACACCTATGTGATGATGGTTTCCATTTTATTTTTGAAAATAATTATTTTAAATAATTATTAAAATTATTTTTTTTTTCACGACATTGATAAATGATATTGTATATGTTTTTCATTTAGATCCATTATCAAAGAATTTCCTATCTAAGTTCCTTTCACAAAGATTTTGGGATCTAACATAGGAGACTAGTCTATTGAAACATACATTCACTTGAAAAGATAACTAGGAAAGGGTTAGTTAAAGACCTTCCAAAACTATAATTCCCAAATGAAAAATTCTATAACTCATGTCAATAAGAGAAATAGAAAAAAATATATATTTCAAACTAAAGAAAGAAGAATCGACTTCTCAGCCCCTAGATTTATTTCACTAAGATCTTTTTGGAACCTCTAGAGTTTATATCTTAAATGTAATGTACTATGTTAATATTTTGGTAAATGAATTTTCTAGATATAATTGGGTATTATTTTTAGCTCACAAAAGTGAAGATTGTTTCTATTTTTATAATTATACTAAATATGTAGAAAATATTAGTGGGATTATAATTAAGACCTTAAGAAGATATCATTTCCATGATTTTGAAAATCAAGACATTGAATCATTATGCTCAAAACATGGATATAATCATAAATTATTTTCTACTAGAATCCCAGAGTGGAATGGTATAGTTTAAAGGAGAAGTATAACCATTAAATAAATTTCTCAAACCATTATTAATGTGTATGATTTTACAATTTATTTTTTATTATAAGGTTTTAATATAGACTACTACATAGTCAATAGAGTTCTTATACTACCTCTTTTAAATAAAACCCTATATGAATTATAGAATAGAATTAAACTAAAGGTTAATTACTGTAGAATTTTTTCTTAAAAAGTATTTATTCTTAATAAAAGTACAATTTAGACAAATTTTGATTCAATAGTGATGAAGGAATGTTCCTTAGATATTATACAATAAGTAATTCATACAGGATATTCAACAAAAGGATAAATATTGTTGAGGAATCTATGAATACCAAGTTTGACGAAACAAATACATATGAGTATAAGAATCATTTATATAACCTTTATTATGATCTATCTAATCTAAATATAAATTATAAACCTTATAATAGTTTTGTGAAACATGTAGAAAAATATTCCATTTTTGATGAATAACCAGAACCCAAACCTGTAGAGGATAATGAAATATCTATCACTTATTTTCTTAGAAACATTAGGATGGATGGATATAATCTTTTATATTCTATAGTTGGAGGCCTAGATACAGGAACACATACTAGATATTCTCTAATAAATCAGGTTGAAAATCAAGTTTTCTTATCACAAATTGAACCTAAGAACATTAATTATGTGATTAATGTTGAATTATGGGTAATGGAAATTCCAGACGAACTCAATAAATTTGAAATAAATAAATTTTAGGAACTAGTGGATAGACCTAAAAAAATTATGACCATTTGAACTAAATTGGTATTTATAGATATGTTTGATGATTGAGGCACAATACTCAAAAACAAAGCTAGATTGGTTGCATAAGAATATAGTTAAGAAGAAGATATTGACAACGGGGAAGCATTTTCACTAATATATAGAATTGAATC
Organism: Viscum album; assembly: GCA_963277665.1. Taxonomy (NCBI): domain Eukaryota; kingdom Viridiplantae; phylum Streptophyta; class Magnoliopsida; order Santalales; family Viscaceae; genus Viscum; species Viscum album. Next base: position 125,558,896 of record OY728134.1, on the reverse strand, counting down.
CATTAAAATGTTTATTTCCTTCATAACACATTTTAATTTAAAACTATTTTAGATAGAAGTTAGAAGTGTATTCCTATATGGTCATATAGTTGAGGATGTTTTTATTGAACAACCCCCAATATTCAAAAATACTCACTTTTCAAATCATGTTTAAAAAAAGATTTATATGTTTTAAAACATGTTTCTAGAGCTTGGTTCGATAGGCTCATCTCATTTTGATTTCTAAAGGAATTTTAAAAGGCATATATAAACCTACTTTATTTATAAAAAATCAAATAATATTTTATTAGTAAAAATTTATGTTGGTGATATGATTTTTTGGATATTCTTGAAATTATTTGTGTATTTGGTTGAATACAACAAAGGCCTTTTTCAATTATTTTGATAATATATATTTCAAGGGGTGATATGGAAACCTTATAAGAACCAAAGGCTTGGATACAATTACATGATCTGTAGGTATTAGAAGAAATCACCCGCACAGGACAACTTGAAACTTCTCCTTCCTAGTACATGTCATGATATCAACACTCCCCCTTCACAAGGTTGGTCAGCCAGCTATCCTGTGTAGAGAAGCACAGGCTTGGTACTGATGACAATGTCATACCCTCTCATTCTTCTAATTCCGGTTATCTTTTATCTGGTGAATGTGCCTACTATGATCCTCATATAGAGCCTTGTCCATTGTAGTCTGACTAGTACATCTACATATTAATCTGGCCTGAAGACCTTGTGGTGGCCCGAGGACCTTGAGGTGCCCCGAAGACCTTGATAGACAATAGTTCCAAAGGACTTGGGTGGCCCGAAAGCCTTGCAGCACCTGAGGAACAAACTAGTGTTCCAAAGGCATAGATGGATGAATAGTTTTGGCTACTAAGTACTGAATAGTGCCTGTTATAGTACTTCTACAGTGCCTGTTAGAGTACTTCAATAGTAACTTGGAAATATGTATCCACTCGGATTTGATCTCGGGTCTAGTGGATGCACTTGTCGAGTCCTCACTAACCGGGATGAGGCTCATGTGCATATTTATTCTTCAAAAATGATTCAATGTAAATTTGAAATTAGTTTAATGGGTGAGTTAAAATTATTCCTTGGTTTTAAATGTTCACAAAATAAATATTTAATTTTTTTAAAATAAAATAAGTACACAAAATCCATTTTAAAATGTTTTAGTATTGATAACAGAAAGAGTAGTGATACTCCCGTGAGTAAATCCTATAAACTGAATATTGATGAAACTAGAAAATATATTTTTTAAACCAATTGAAGTGGTATGATTGGAATAATTTTATATTTAAATTCTATATGATTGGATATTATTTTTAGTGTATATATGTGTGCATGTTTTCAATAAAATACTAAAGAATCTCAATTACTTGTTGTTAAACAAAAGTTTAAGTACCTAAGGTATACAACCAACATAGGATTGTTTTATCCTAGAGGAAAATCATTTGATTTAGCGAGTTATTTAAATGGAAATTTTTTTGAAAATTAGAAATAAAAATTACCTCTTGAATATTTAACCTTTTTAGAAAGTCACTAGTTTCATAGTATAGTAAAAAAGTAAAATTTTGTTGCACTGGCTACTATCGAGGCTGAGTACATAGCTACAAGAAGTTTTTTGGAATGGATTTTAGGGGTAAAACACAGTTTACTAGAATATTGATATCAATTTATACATATACCATTGAATTTTGAGAATACGGGTGCGATAAATATCTCTAGGTGTCTAGTATCTAATTCTAGGACAAAACATATTGATATAAGACATCACTTTTTGATAGATCATTTAAAAAAAGATGATATAACTCTCGAATACATTGTAACTTAACAGAATCTTATTGATATATTTACAAATAATTTGAATTAAAATAGTTTAAGATATATCAAAAATGAACTATGAATGATAAAATTTGATCATATAATTATCTTCATGTTTACTTTAAAAAAAACCATAGTTTTTATCCATTGTTGGTGATCATCGTTGGAGATCCACTATTCAAGATCCACCATTTGTGATCCACCATTGGTGATCGACCATTATTGATTGACCATTTATTATCTACTATTGGTTATCGACCATTGGTTATCTGTCATTATTGATTAGTTGTTGGTGATTTACTATTGGTCATCCACCATTGGGGATCCACCATTCAAGTGTTTCTGATTATATATTACCACTCCTTTTTCTTTTCTATAATTAATATTTTATTGGGTTTATTTATTTATATTTTATTACATTTTTCAATTCTAAATCCCTAAATTAAAAAATCATCTTAATATCAGAATTATAGAACCCTATCTCATGTGCCCCCTTCAAACCTTACCTTCTCATTTCCCTCATGAACAGTAACCCTCCTTGTGTTTTCCATTCTTCCTCCAAATTATTTTGATGATGGTAATAGTCAACAAAACTATTATTTCATCTTTTTAAGGATCACATCTCTCTAATAAATTGTGAGTTGAATCTAGTTGGTCCACTATTGTCAAACTAAAGAACCCCCAACTCTCATCTGGAGTTGTTCTTGATAAAAAGGAAATAGAATCTGAATAGTTAGTCTCAAGCAAGTTTTTAATGATGAATGTGATCTAGAAATAGGGATGGATCGAATGGTTTTCTAGGAATTACCTACCATTCTATCCTAGATTGGTTTAATTTTTTTAATTTTACATAGTATGATTTCTGTGAAAATAAAATTTTATTAAGATTATGATTGATAGAAAATAAGTGATCTTTTCATCGAAATAGTGGGTCAAATGCATCAATATACCTTATTAAGGTTTATATGATGATTTTCCTGGATCCATTCTCAAGAATAGTGAGTTTTTCATGTATGAGTATTTCTTTTTGAAGATAACAAGAAATTATGTTGTGTGAAGGCCTATATTTATAGAGCTTGATGGGGAATGTAGGATTTTGTTTAGGTTTATCCAATATATGCTTTGTACCAAGAAGGGTGAGTTTAGCACTATGAGATGCCTTAATTTATTTTTATTATTTCTTATAAAAAGGGGAGATAAGATAAACTTTTGTAAAAAAATATTATTCTATATGATGGACATGAGAAATACATCTTCTAGATATCATTATTTAATCTACCCCAAGTTCATTTCAACTATGTTGGAAGCCAAAGGTTTAATACATGAAGATGAAGCTAATGTAATCAAATGTGGAGGTTTCTATCTAAGTTAATTTACCTATATGATAATGAAGGCTAATTTGAACCCTTGGATCAGGAAATGGGTGGATAATATTGAAAAATATTAAGATAATTTTAATCCTGTGAAGAACCATTCCAAAAAAGAGAATTGGTTGATCCTAAAATGGAGATAGATGAATTTGTGGTGTATTCTACTTATGAGGAAGTTCAAGTTGATGATAAAAAAGGAGAAGATATAGATAGAGAAGAAGAATCGGTACAAATTTCAGTAGAGGGAATAAGTGGCCCCAATGTGGTCATAAGCCCTATTGTTCCGTATAGACCTACTAATCCATATCTTACTCTTCTTGCTAGCGAAATATTAATAAGTGAATGTGAATATTCTAAGGTAACTGGAGTCTTAAATGAAAGTTTGTTTGAGAGATATTTTTCCAATATCTCAAGGAATATTATTGACTTGTATTATGATTCTAAAAAGGGAAATAGTGATGAAGTTTAGGCTTCTGAGTGTTAATTTGATGATATTGTCTCTGATAGAGATAAGGAGAGAGCACCTGTAAAGGGGGGAAAGCCTTGGAATTTTCTTATCTTTGGATTGAATACTAATACTCATAAGATGAAGGTAATGATAATGATGACCATGTAATTCCACAAAATCATGGTGTAATTTCCATCTTTATTGCTAAAAATGATCCTAAGGGATCTTTGGTTGAACAAACTGATGAGGAATAAAAATTAGAATCTTTTTCTTCTGATATTCTTGTAGTTAATTCTGCACATTATGGGATTTTATTACCTGGATAAGATAAGATTCCATACCATCCTCCTATTACTTCTCTTACTTCTTGATATGTGACTAAATATGACTTGGATTCCTTTAGAGTAAGACTATTATCATATATAAGTAGAATTCTCATATCAACACTGCCTCAAGAGATGAAAATTAGGGAAGCTGATACTAGATAGATATTTGAATTAGTCATCTCTTATATCCAACCAAATATGATTTTAAAAATGAAAGAGCTATAAATTGAGAACAAGAATTTGGTTCATCAAATGTAATAAGTTAAATACATCATTCATGATATGAGAGGGATATTTTCTAAAAGTCAATTATCTCTTCTGGATATATTAGAGTCTCTACCTACATCTGTTGCTTCAAATTATACTTCTCCATCTCTTGTTACTTCTTCATTTAATGTAGATGTGATTCATTCCATTATTAAAGAATAATTGCATGATGTCTATAACACTCGAGACTTTTATGTTATATAAATCATCAAAGGAATATTTTTCTACACACAACACTTTCTTGGCTTTCTTTACACGAAATCGCGACCTTCCTCGATAGCTTGCGTCGTACGCAATACCGAGTTTCACCAAACAATGATATGCTAATAAAATATTATTAAAACTAGCCATTATGAATAGTAATAACCACTTTTTGAAATTTTATAAATTTTATTTTTCAAAATGGACTTCATTTTTTGGATTTGGAATATCGAAATTATCCTAGGGTGAAATTTTGGTATTTTTCTAAAAACTTTCAATTTTTGATGAATAGTGAAACCACTAAGTGGTAGTTAAAAAAACTGAATTTTTCGTAAAACTTAATTTTAACGCCTCTGTGAGTGGAATTTCAAAAATCTGAGAGACACGGTTTAAGTGAGTAAGTAAAATATGGTTCAATGAGATGAAAATAATTTTTGGTGAATAGTAACTTTTTACTTTTATTTACCACAGTTAAAAGTAAATTGGGTAATTAAGGGTAAAAATGATATTATTATTACCCTAACTCATGTCCTAATTCTATTTGATAAGTGTAATTCAACCAAAAACAAACTTAGGAATAACATATGACCATTTAGGCCCACTTGGATTAGATTAGGACATTTATTATTAATTTATTTAAAGAAGGGTTAAAATACTTAAAATCAAACTTTAATAAGTAAATAATTTTTAATATAAGGTTATATATAAGATAAATTAGACTATAAATATTCATTATAAATCTAAAAAAAATTCCTACATAATGGTATTTTATTTGTAATTTTTAGACATTAAATAATTTAATTTATTTATGACACAAAGATGATGCAGTAATTATCTTATTAATGAAATATTGACATAATTGATGTTATAAATACCAAAATAAATGTAATTTGAGACTTTTTATGAATTCCACTAATTTTATAGGTTAATATGACATGTTATTATTGATTTAATTAACTTTTTTCGAACTAATCATTCTGTTATGATTTTCAGAAAAATCAATTACTAAATAGTTTCAAAATTGACATAAAATAGTTTTTAAAACAAATATTATATTATTAATTGTTATTCTTAAAAATATAAGGATCGGCCAAATGACTTATATAAGGTTATATATATTAATAATAAACAACTTGGGGTTCGTTTGGCTGCTTATAGTAAGTTTATTAACCTTATAGTATAAGAACACAAGAAGACACGGTAAAAGTAAAATTATTTAACTTTATGTTAAATCTAAATGATAAGGTTAAAATAGGAACCTAAACTTGTCTAAATTCTATTGGATGAGAGGATTTATACCCATACCCACCTTATCTTTTAAATAAATCAATTTTTAGCTATTTAAAACCGAACTTGACTTTATAATAAAATAATATTTTTAGTTTTTCCAAAGGAGTCCCTCTCCTCCCTTATAAAAGGGCACATCCTCCCTCTCTTCATCACACCACTTTGAGCCTTCAAGCTCGGCCAACCCCTGCCACTTTATCCTCTCCACTTCCCTATAGACATCCTAGAGGTCCTGGTCTTCTTCAAAGACCAATTTTAGTGCCCTAAAAGGAGATCTCAAAGAGGCGCTTCAAAAAAGAGGTAATGTCCGTTACCGATTCTTTCAACTTTATTTCTTCTTCCAATTCTTCTTATTAGGTTGTTTCATTATGAATTAATAACATCAGTATCACTCATATACTGATATGTTATTATAAGTATGAAACAACCCTATTTCACCATCTATCCATCCTACGGAAAATGAAATCACCGCGCGTGCGTACGTACGGAATACCGTCTCCACGTCGTGGTGTAATCTATTTTCCCCCACCACCTTAATTGGATGGGTATAATGGTGTAAATAATTACTATATATGATTATTGTAAAGTGATATTGATTCTGAAATAGTATACATACACTCCAATACAATTCCACGATCATGGGAACGATATCATCGCTCGTGCGTACGTACGAAATACCGTCTCCACGATGTGATGTGATTCGTTCTACATGATCTTCATTGCATAATGATTATATAAATGAATTGAATGAATGAATATGATATATATTACACTAATACCATTCTGCAAATTATGTATCTATAACCTAAAAATAAGAATAAGAATTTATTCGACAAACACGCATAAGAACAAAAAGTAATAAACACCTGAATAACAAGTAGTAATGAAATATTACTAATAAGAAGCTACGAATATGACCATATATGATATCATAACAATAATTATGATTCTGGAATAAGTCAATAACATTATTTAAATCATTATACAGGAGGTTCGGACACTTACGAAGCAAATCGGACCTAAGGTAAGGGATAATTTTGCAAATCTCATTTTTATCCGAGATTGCTTATTCGTAATTATTTACTTGGGTTATTGTTATCATCCATGTCCATGTTTCCTAAAAATGGTTTCATGTATGTTTAATGTCATTTTTACCCACTTTTGACTTTTAATACATGGTATGTAAGGAATATTTCTTTTGTTTACGTTACGAGGTACTTTTTTTGACTTTTCCGACAAAAGTACGATAAGAATTTTTTTTAACGTATATGGCATGAAAGGATTTTTATGGTTTTATAAAGCCTTATTTTCATGAAGATTCCTTCAAAATATTTCCTGACTATTTTCAACAAAAACCTTTTCTTCTAAAATTTCATGACATTTTGTGAAAAGAAAATGATTTTGAAGAAAAAAGGATATTTTCCTCAAGAAGTCATTTAAAGTGTTTTGTCAAAACCATTTTCATCTAAGATGACATTATTTCACATGTGTATGTTTCAAGTGTAATGTCTCTATTATTTACATGGTTTCACTTTTTATTATTATGAAATGATATCCATTTCTTTTATATGGATTATGTGATGATGGGATAATGTTTATGAAACCCATTTTATTTATTGGGTTATTATGAATGATCTGTGTTTATTTTGTGGAACAAGTAATAATGATTTCATTATGAGATGGGTGGGACCTATATCTCCCTCCAATGAATTGGGTAAAGATTTTATATCTCATGAGATAGACATGGCTGGAACGGAAGGTTAAACCGGTTTAGTGAAATAGGACTGAAACGAGGAGTGAACTCGGTTCAGAAATGGACTTTGTCCACTAAGATAGTCTTGGAAATGAGTCTTGACTAATAAGAAATGATTCTCTATGATTATGTGTGTATGCCACAAAGTTTCATGTTTTAATTTATGATTATTGGGATTACATTTCACTACTATGATTTATCCCATGTTATGATATTATGATCTCTTTTGCAGGTTAAGATTTCCAAAATGTTATGTTCTTATGAATGTGATGTGATTGATATTTCTTTTGTTTACCCTTACTGAGAATTTGAGCTCACCCTTTTATGTTTTCTTTTCCCCAGGATATAAAGAACTATTTTAGGTAAAAAAAGGAGGATCTTTATGGGAGATGTTGAAGATCTTTCACCACAATTAGAAGATTATATTCCGAGTTTCCAAAGACACTAAACTATTATGGTCCTTGTGTGTGTGTTTCTGTTATGTACTAAGTATTCTGCAAAAGTAATTTAATGTCCATGTACGTTAAGCTTCGGGTCTCTACAATGTCATGGGTGATCTTTTATGTCTCATCAAGAGGAACTTCATTATATAAAAGCACATTGTGAGCATATTTATAAGCTGGTTAGATAATGATTAAATGGGGATAGAAGTGATAGAGATACCATCACTAAAGAAATTAAATATCACCATTCAATGATTTATATAATGAATGAGGTAAATTATAAATTTGAGTTTCTTTTTGAGAATACCAAAATACCTCCTATGACCAGGGGATTCAAGTAGCAATTGAATTAGCTAAATGTATTGGCCCCTCTTTTCAAGATTTTAATGGAAGAGAAGAATTATTTATTCAAATAAATTGATCATTTAGGAAACATTGTTACCACTTTTGTTCAATTTATTAGACCATTTATTCAATCCTAGAATACTATAGTAGTGGAACCTCAAGATATACCCTTTTTTCTATCACTTTTTCACCCACTTTAGCACCCCTCCCTACAGCTTATCAACATTTAGCATGACTCTAGTTGAGGCAATCTAGTATATCATTCCTATCATGATCAGGAAAATTCCTCAACATACTAATACACCCTATTCCTCCACCTTTATACCTCTATTTACTACTAAAGTAAAAGATCCTGTGGTTTTTTCTTCTCATCAAGTAGAGAGTGGTTCATATTCTGATTATTTTTTTATAGGGCTTTTATTTTATTTTATTTTTGAATGTAACCGGTTACATTTTTATATAATTCCAATTGTATATTGTTTATATTTTTTTCTTTTATTTTATTTATTTTTCTTTTCAAAATCCCAAAATATAGAGAATACTTCAAGGGAATTTAAGATGTAAATTATCACATCCAAAATTTGAACTATTAAGTAGGAAATTCTTCATATTCATCTATACCCATATCTATATCTACTTTTATATACATGGTTATAAATTAAAATATTTTTTATCACCAAAAGGGGTAGATTATTAGCACTTATTTATTTTAATTATCACAACTAATATTTTTTATGTTTTTAACATGTTTAATGTTTTATGATAGTAAATATTTTTCTAGTAAAATTATTAACAAATTTGGTTAAGTTTAGATCTATCATTAGTTCAACAGACTTATTGTCAGACACATCCTCCACCAGATACATATACCATCAGGCACATCAATGACCAAAGACACATACCCTTAGGTACATCTACCACTAAAACAAATCTACCACTAGATGGATCTATTGATAGAACTGATCAACCACTGGACAGATCTACTTCCAGACACAACTTCCACTAGACAGATCTACCACTTGGTTGATCTACTATTATTCATATCCACTACTAGGTTAATCTACTTATATTATATACTACCATTTAGGGTTTCTACCACTAGAGTGTTACCATTACTATTTAGATTAATTTCAAATTTTAATTTCCCCAATAGTTAGTTTAACAAATTAAATGAAATCAATCACACATGTATTTAAGAATCATTATTCTTAAACTAATCTATAGATTCATTAAATCTAAAACTATTAATATGAATAATAGTAGATCCAGATTCTTACTAAGATGGATCTGAGGGCCTATAAACATCTAAAACTATTAATATTGAGAAGGATCACTTTTTACCTACTCTAATATCTTTTTATTTATATTTATATTTTATATTTGAGTTTTGATTATTTTTACTCTATTTATCTATAAAACAGAGTCTATTGTACTAACCTGGAGATTTATCTACACTATCTCTCAAATTTATTCATTTTTAAACCCACAAAAACTATGTAATAGGTCATGTATTAGTTGTATTTATTTTCATCCCATGTATAAATGTGTAAGAGTCTTTATGATTGGAGAGCCTTTTGTGTTGTTGTCTATAAAATCTGATCTATGTTATGGAACAAGTTTTTTTTAATAAAATTCTTGAAAACATGTGATTTATAAGTATAAAATATTAAGTATCTTCTTGATACTAATCCCCTTATTTAAAATTCAACTGTGTGTTTTATTAGTTTTGTATTCTATTTTTCAAAGTACAAAACTCTATCTGTTTTAAAATCTATATCATATTTTTACTCTATTATTTAATCTTAATTTATGTTTTATATAGAGAGATTTGATCATGTAATTTAGTTTCAAAAGTTAAATTTTTTTAAAATATTATTTTAACTAAGCATTGATCCCAATTTCAAAAGATATTTCAAAAATAAAATTAAATATTTATATGATTTTGATTAACTGAGTGTTTTTTATCAAATTGAGAAATTTTAGTTTTAAATTTTTTTTTAAACAGAAATTTTATTAGAAACTAAATTCACCCTCCCCCCTACCTCTTGAGTTTTCCACACTAAACAATAGTACAAATATTTTATGGGTTTTTTAAGATCAAACAACTCTTGTTCAAGGTAGCGAAAGATAAAAGAAACCTCAAATTACAATGATCCCAGTCTATAGTAACTAAAACCATGTATAACATAAATGAAGAAATTGTACCTTGTACTGATGATATCCTCTACTAATAACTTCATCATAGTTTCTTGATGACGATCACTAAGAATTTTCAACATGATCCCTCCACCATAGTGTACCACGGATAGATGGAATCACCCAAAAATTTAGGTGATACCCTCTATTTTTAAATTATATTTTAGGATCTTAAGTGGTGAAGGAAGGAAGAGGAAGAGAGTTATGGTATATTCAGTAAGATACTTAGATCCCATTGACATCCATCTTGATGGATTCAACCTTCTTATATATGCCCTCAAGACACAACCATGTATTACTCCATTTACTTGAATTTCCAATAAAGTTTATATAATTCTTGTAGTTATAAAGATTGTGACCCCTTCGGCCAAACTAGAAGAGAATTGAACATTAATAAGTTAACATTTGGTTTCTTTATTAACCATAGTATGTTTCATGAATCATTCATTTTGATTTATATTTACTTATTATATGTCTAAGTCACATAATACTGCTAATAAAAATTATAATAATATCACATACTATTCCTTATAATAAATAAATATTGTACCATATAATATATCCAAATACACATCAAATATATAAGGATTTAGGTCATATTTCCATTAATATTAACAAAGTACAATCCAATAGGAAACCTTGAAAGTTTGTCTTAAATCAACTTTTTTCATTATTAATGTTTTTTATTTAAAGCTATTTAGTAACTCATTTATCCATAGCCTCTAAGTGATATATTGTTTCATTAATATCTTTAAATACTAACAGATTTCATTAGGAATGAAGAGGGAATAAATCATTATTTATTAAAAAAATTAGACAACTAGGTAAACATTTATTTTCCCTTCTATAGGCTTTGATTAATTTTTCACTACATGTTGTAATACTCATATGAGTACTTCCAATTTTTAAGGTAGATAAAATATTGATTTTTTTAGTATTATATGAATCATATAACTATTAAAAATACAAACATATTCATCATGAAAATAAATTTCATTAAAGAAACTAATAACATCAATTTTTAATAAAAAGGAAATCAAATGTATATATATAAATACACAAAACATTTATTGAAACATTAAAAAAACAGATACAATATACTCTAAAAGAATTTACATATTCACATTATGCTTAATGCTTCAAAGGTTTACAAAATAATATGAGATATAAAAAATAAAATATGTCAATATCATATATCATGGTCTAGTTTGCCAAGTTTTATTAAACAATTTTATCTTTTACTTTAATTGATTTTTTATAAATATCAACAAAGTATTAATGTTTTATTAAATAATTTTCTATTTAATTTTAATTGATTGTTGATAAATATAAAAAAAGTGCATTAATATAAAATAGGTAAAGCATCATCAACCTTTCATGCCACACATAAAATATTTACTTCTATCATATTTTAATTTTTTTTAGATGCCTTTTTTATCATTCAACTACTTTCAATGATTCTCTTTCTTCTTTTCACTGGTTATATGACCACCTTGAGTAGATGATTTTTATCTACCTCAACTACATTAATTATTTCCATGAGCATGATTGTGAGTAATCACATTCACTTTATAGAATAAATTTTAACCAGTAAGTCAAGATTTGTGATTTTTTATTAGGAGTTCATTATTTTGTTCCATAGAAATAAGAAAAGAAAGTAATTTATAATAATTTGTAAAGTATTTCTCAAAATTTTGTTTTTATAAAATCATGTTCGAGGTATTAAAATTACAAAACAAATTTTCTGATATATTATTTTCAAAAGTATTTTTTTATAGAAATATGATTTTGATGTAATTTTAAATAATAAAGGTTTAGATTCACTTAATGACATGAAATCCTAGAATCACAAATGACTCGATTTATATCACACATTTGGTAATATTATTAGACTTGGGTTATTATATTTTTCCTAGATTTTTTTTTTCACAATACTAAAGGATCCATCCCTAGTAGATATTCATTCTTCATATTTACATAGAGATAATTGCAAAGGAAAATTAGAGTTTTATCATAGACTAGAAAGGATGTATTATTACGCTCTTTAATTATCTCACTAAGTATATTTTTATCTAGGTTCATAACTATATCCAAAATCAATGATATAGTTCTTTATAGAACTATTTTAAATGTTTATAATAGAAAATATAATGTGCCTCGTTTATACTAGCATTTTCAACATAGTAAAACTCATATTAATAATTTGTTTGAAAACATGGGATCAAATCATCAATTCTAACTATAAAGTATCTCAAGATAAAAAACTCCTTATTGATTTTATAAGAATTCAAATGTATATTGAAGGTGAAAACAATGTTGAATGAATGTAATTGTACCAGAACAATGAAAATATAAGAAAAATAGAGACCAAAAATTGAGAGAGTGATTAATTATAAGCATTTTTTTCATTCCATCATCATATAGGCCCAGTGTGATGTAATGAAAAATTCTAGAGAGTGGGTGTGAATATACTTTTTACACTTTCTACTAAATTAAAACATCTTATTTAACAAATTATAAAGATTAAGTATATTAATATTAATATTCTAGAAGAATAAAATGTATTAATCAGTATATAGTGTAGTAGAAAATAAACACAATGAATACAATATTTTTATAATAGTTGAGTTCAAAGTGAACCTATGTACACTTTTAAATCCCCAATACTCCTTGACAAGATCAGAACCCACTAAACAAAACATTACTTTTTATGGAAGTAAAACCCCTTTGCAAAACACACTTCTTTTCAACTAGATGTACATTTGAGGTGGGGATATAATAAAACTTAGAATTTCTTTTGTGTGTAAATGTAACATCATGTGTAAGGATTTTTACTTAAACGTTACATAATATTAAGATTTAATTCAATAATTCATTATATTATATTTGAATATCTTTTTAGGTTTATAGTTTTAGATAATCCTATCATAACTTATAAATTGAAAAACCATATATTACAATGTGGTCACTTCTAATCAGTATCCATTTTGTCCTTAATATAAAACATTTAAAATAAAACATCTTTGATATTCCTAAAAAATATCAATGACTTTAAACTTGGTATATTATTTTCCCTTATTTTTCTCTAAAGTACTTAAAAACATTTTAATATGTGTGATAAGCGAAAAACTATCAATTATAGACATAAAAAATAAAGGAATTTGTTAGTCTTATGAAAAATATGAAAAGACATGAAATATTTACCTTTATCTCAATATTATTTGAGAATATGAAACAAATCATTTCCACATGAAAATCACAAACAAGTTTTTTCTAAAAGAAAAAATTTAAAACCTATATCAAGAAAATATAATATATGTTGAAAACTTGGGTCATAATTTTCATGTCACCCTTATATATGGAGTTACAATCTAGATTACACATTGAATAACAATCACGGTTATACTTAGAAAACTTATCACATTTTCACTTGAATACTTCGAGTAACCATCATAGTTACACTTGAAATAACCAACATGGTTATACTTGGAATAACTATCATAGTATATTCCCATAATATCTTAAGATAAAACTAATCAGTTAACTATACCCCTTTAAGGAATGCATTGGAGATATATAATGGGGATCACCCTTCATATAAACTATATCATTCTCACCCATGAGATTTAATAGGTCTCAACAAACTGTAAAAGTTGTATCAGGCTCACTAATTTCTGATATAAAATGTTCAACTTCCATGACATGAATAAAACATTTTATTCTTTCACTTTTCATTATAAAACCATTGAAAAGTTATTTTAAACCCATATGAAAAACACTTTTGAATATCAAAATACCATTTTCTTTAAAAACATTTTCAATACCAAAACCCCAATAAAATGGGAAATATTGTTTTTATTTGAATAAATAATGAAATCTTGTAATGTTATTACAACTTCAAATAATGTTTATGGTGGTGGGAAAAGATATGGATGTCATATACATTAAAATAGAACATTATTTTTTTGTATTTTGTAAATAGTGTCAAAACATTCCATAAAAAGGATCCTTTTAAAATCATCTCAAAAATAGTAAAAAGTGACATGAAGTTTCCTTTATTTTTATTTTTATTTTATGTCCATATAAAAATATCCATAAAATAATTTAAAAAATATGGACATGGATGAAAAAGTAGAGTTTTAAAGGAAACTTTAAAAGGTGATTTTTAAAATAAAGTCTCCCACCTTGAGTTTGAATCATAATGTGTGTTCCTTATCTTCCTAAATAATAAACTTATTTTGATTATTTACTTTCTTGAGAAAAAATTTCAAGTTTATTATAACTTTTATTTCACTTATTACTGTGTCATAAACAATTACTTAATCCTTTAATTCCATGTTAAACGTTTTGTTGATATTTGAATCATATGTCCAAAATGGATCTGGTAGGTTGATTATGATAAAAGAGATCATTAACCCACAATACCTTTAATAATAATAATGAAATAATTATCACTTTCATACATCAATTATACTTTTAGGACCAATCATAAAAAATGGTTATGAAAAATGAGCTACATTACAACCATGGAGAGAGTAGGACATACATACACATGAGTAACATTTCCATTTTTCAATGATCATTATAGAAAGAAGGTAAGTATTATTTTATCTTTCTAAAATTATAATTATATCATAAATACCATATTATTTTTTTAAACATACTTATATATATCATCCATGTGATATGGTGATGAAAAAAGAATAACATCTCTTTGTAGAGGTGGTAGCCTACACGTACACACGAATGAAGTTATCATTTTTAGTGAATATAAAGGTAATAAATTAAATGATATATTATATTTTAATAATGATAAATATGTTATTAATTTAATATATAAATGTTTATTTAATCTTTATAACTAGTCATGCGAGTGTGTGATGAAGACAAATAACATCGGTCCGCATGTCGGTAGTCCACCACACACGCGAATGATAAATTACATTCCCATTTTATGGAGGTTAGAGAATGATATAGGTTATTCAAAAAACATAATAACATACAATTATATTTAAAGTAAAGACATTTAGTTAAGAACTATACCGCTTCTTCATCCAACCTCCTTTACTTTATACCTTAATCCCTCTATAGTTGAAATTTTTCCAAAACTAAGACCTCTAAAATGTTTGGAGGGGTGTTAGGAATACAATTCCTTAAGTATTGGACAAAAAAATTCGTTTTAAGTGTGAATAAATGAGAATAATAGGATATATTTTATAAGAGAGGGGAGGGGAAATCTTAAAATTTTATTAAAATCTAATTTAATATAAATTAATTTTGTTATCCAAATGGATCCAAATTGATAATATTAGAAGTTAATGTGAGTTTGAACCTAAATAATCATATGTAATTAAATTTTTACAAGTTTGGATCAAATATTTACCTATATATTTTTTTTAACCCTCCGATAACCCTTTTGAAAATTATAGTGATATCAAGGTTTTTTACTCTTAAGGGTTTAATATTGTTACTATAAAGGAAACAACATCCCATAAATACACCATGGTTAATAATTGAAATAATATACAAATAAATTAATCAAATATAGTATTTTTATGAATTTTATTTCATTTAATTAAATATCATTTTCATACAATATCATTAATGTATATTTTAGAACTATTCATTTATGTTTAATTTAATAACAACAATAAAATAAATGAAATTAAAATAAAAATTTTAATACATATCTAAAATATTATATTTATTTATAAAATAACTATATAATATTAATTATTTGAAATTATATTACTTTTAATATTTGTAATATCTTTTATTTTGATTTTCTCTTAATTGAATGATTATCATATCAGTGTTGTGTAAGCATCTAACGTAATTATTTCTTCACTAAAAATTAAAAATAAATCACCATAGTGAATATAAATCATTTAAATATAAAAATAAAATTTATAATCAAAAATATACTCTGTTTACCTCCATTGTAAAAAAAATTAGTAATTAAAAACTAAAGTGTGGCAATTTTTTTCCTTTATTTACAAAAAATATTATAAAGGTCATAATCACGTCTAAATGGAAACAAAGGGTCATATAACCGATTCTTGTATGATTATGCATGAAATTTTCTCATTCTATAAAAGTAATACTAGTTTTAGAGTCATTTTCTAGTCCATATCATATTATTTTTAACCCTTAATTTCCTTATTTACCAGTTATCATGGTAAAAAAAATTCTAAGGTTACTAATTATACTGACAAAAAATAAAATGGAAATATTTAAAAAAAAATTACATCTTGATTCAGAATATTAAATCCGTCTATTAAAATTTAAAAAGTAAAAGTTTTATAGTGGTTTTAAAATTAAACTCGCAAAACGCGATAAAAATAGTTTTTTAGAAAAATTTCTTTTGAGAACAAAAAGGCTTCTATATTAAATCCAAGAATATAATTCATTCCAAATAGTAAAATTAGATTATATTTAATTAAATTAAAATAATTAAATTTTAAAACTAATCAAAAATATAAATTTAATTTATAAATACTTTAAAAGAAAGTATATTTTTGAATAAAAATAGTATTTTTTCACTATTCACTAAAAAATAAAACTTTTTAGGAAATTATCAAAATTTAACATTAAGATAATTTTGATATTATTATTTCAAAAAATAACTCAAATTTATAAAATAATTTTTTAAAGTTTTTTGAAATTAATTATAATATTTGTTCATGATAATCAAAAAAAATCATTTTTAAAAAAAATGTCTTTTTGATGAAAAAAATGACTCTACTAAAAAATAATTGACTAATTAATACTAATTTATCAATAAATTTTGATCGATTAATCCATATAAATGTATATTTAAAAAAAATAAAAAAATTAATCATTTTCAAGCCCACTAATTCAATGGTAAGGATATGATAGTCACATTTGAATACTATTATTTCATGGTCTGTTTAAGCTCGATGTTGCATGTTGTAAATGTTATCGAACATAATGTAATTTTTTAAAATCTCAAGATATACCATATTTAATAAATTTAATCCTTGTAATTTGAACTTGATCTTGATAAACAAATGTTTAAAATTTTAAAATTCCTTTTTGGAAACTCACATCGTAAAAAAGTGATAATAAAACTTCCTCTTGATAAGAGGGAGATAAAAGTATGAATGTATTATAGAAATAACACATACTATGTCTCCAAATAGAAAAATATTAGTGGATACTGAATATATTGAAATATAATAAAATAATAATTCCTAAATAATGATGGATATTGAAGAAGATCATTGATAACAATAAAGTAAATGATCACAAGAAAGTCAATGACTAAAAAACCATATACCAAAGAGGTGAGAAAAAGACCGTTGATTCATTAGAAGTGAAGTTAATGTGATAAAATTTTTCTTTCAAGATCCTTTTACTAGTGTTGAGTAATTTCATTACCATCTAGAAAAATAACATAAGGAAATATACTTACTTGATAAGTACAATTTAATCCCTTTATCAATTTCCACCATAATCCCATATTTTTTCCAAATGATGAGTATTCTTGAAAAATAAATTATACCTAAATCAATAAAAATAACTTCTAACATATCACATAATCCAAAAAAATGAAAATCTATCCCTCATGTCTTTAGATATTAAGAAAAAACAAAATGTTTGAAACAAGATGAGATAATTCTCAAAATGAAAAAAAATCATAAAAATAAATAATACCTCAATATCCAAAATTCAATAGTAATACCCAAAGTTAAAACAAAAAATTATAAAATTTTATTTAAAATATTCTATACTATGATTAAAAAAATTAGAACTATTTAATCATATATTCTTCCAAAATAAATATTACATTTATCACCAAATAACAACAATTACTCAAGTTTAATGCCCAAAATAAATATTCCCAAATCTTATAATATCCAAGATATGGAAATCATTTCCAAAAATAATATAAATCACTATAAATACACATTAAAATCATTCATTATTCCAAAATAAAATTCAAATTTTAATCCTAAAAAAAATCCCATAAGATTCTATTTACGTTAATCATATAAGGTTCCAAAAATATTAAAATTATGCTAAAATAACATTAATCACTTAATCACAAAATAAATTTTCAATCCAAGGGTAATCTATATGATAAGTAGTATTTTCCAAAAATAAACATGATCAATATCTATCAAATTTTTTAACTATAAAAACAATTTTATAGTAAATAGGAAATCACAAAGGGTAATGGTAGTCACTACACCCTTATCTCCCTTTTTTGTGGATTACAGCCTTATGGACTCGTAGGATATGATGGGTTGTTTCCCAACCTATAAGTTCAACTTTTACTAAAAATATATCAATAAAAGTCCTATAAAATTCCCAAAAATATGAATACCATCCTCAAAAATGACCATAATACTCAAAGATCATATAAACCATAAAGGTTTTTAATTCTTTTAAACTTATGTCCAAAAAATAAAAAGATCATTCTTCCTTAAATAATTTATTCACAAGTTAATCTTAAGGGTTTTATATACCTCAAACATCTACCAAAACTAAATAAATGTCTCCTAAATTGTTCCCATTACATAAAACCTCAAAATGGGTGTCTCTTCCTTTGAACCTATGATAAAACATAAATATACCCCTGCATCCTAACTCTTGAATCCTTATATATAGATACCTTAATCATTCGATTTTATTCATTAAACCTGATTTTCTTTCTTATTTCTTAATACTTCCTTCCTACAAACAAAATATGAATCATTTCCTAAGATTCAATAATATAAAAAAATATTCGAAGATATAATACATAAATTTCATATGTCATTTTTCTTGTCCTCATATTTAATAATAGTGGCATTAGGAATTGGTAAAAATTCATTTGTACATTCTTGTTGATCTCATTATTGATCTTCCCCTTAGAAGATTGATTTTTATAATTTCCCTCTTTTAAAATATTCAATTGATTCCTTGGGAATAATGTTATTCCTCTTTAAAGTGTTAACTGAATGCTTCCTTCTTCCTTATTAGTTTATTTCTTTATTCCATCCTTTACCACATATAAAACATCTTCTTATCCTATTAATAAATTTTCCAAGGTGATTCTTCCCACATTATTTACACATAGGTCATTGAATATTTTTACCTTTATAGTCTTTATCACTTGAACTTATATGGAGCTTTGTTTTTATCTTATTTTATGTGTTTTTAAACTCAACTATGTTCACGTTATTTATCATAACTTTTTATATCTAGTTAAGAATAACCACAAGAGTTTTCACTACAGATATCATTTCATTCAGTTTTCTATTCATAAAACCACCACATTTTCCTTCACATCCATTTTTAATTTGGTTCCTACTGGATCAATCCATGTACTAAAAACAAAAAGGGTCAGTGTGATCATATCAATAAAATTATATTAAATTTTCATATGAGGACGATAAACACTAATATATCCTTAACCATGTTAATTGTTTATATTTATCCAAATAACCATAATTCTCCATGACACGTGATCCTTTTTTGGTTATAGAGTAATTTTAACTTATTCTCAAATAACATCCTAACCACTAAATATATCTAAATAATTCCTCTAATAACAACTTTAAGGACCCAACTTTAAACATTACATAATCTTAAGTTTTAATTTAAGAATTCATTCTCTTACAATTGATAATCTTTTAAAGTTTATATTTTTAGAGAAGTATGTCATAACATATACATAAAAAAATTTATTTCACACACTAGACACTTATTATCAATATCCATTTTTTTTATAATATAAAACTTTTGAAATAAAACATGTATAATTTTCATCAAGAATATTCACAAATTTCAACTTGAATTATTATTTTTCATCACCCATCCTTAAAACCTATATAAATTTTTTAAAATGTGAGATCATCACAAAAAATATCATTAAGAGGAATAAAAAATTAATTTGTTTGTATAGTAAAAAACATGAAAACCCATAAAAAGTTTGTCGTTATCTCAATATTCTTTGAGCATATGAAAGAAATCATTTCCACTTGAAAATCGCACACACATATTTTCTTTAAAAAATATTTAAAGCCCAAAGAAAGTATATAATATATATAGTAATATTGGGTAACATTTTCATATCACTCTTTCATATGGAGTAACCCTCACGGTTACACGTGAAATAGCCATAACTATTATCATTGGAGTAACTATCACGGTTACACATGAATAATTAGAGTAACCATCTTAGTTATACTTGAAATAAATATCATTTTTATACTTGGAATATTCATCATAGTATATTCCCATAATATATTAGGATAAAATTAATTGGTTAACTCTGTTTCATTACCCAATTCATTAGAGACCTATAATAGGGATCACCTTTCCTATAAGTTATATCGGGCTCACCCATGATCTATAATAGGGATGAAACCATCATTTAAGTTATATAGGTATCACCAAATTCTCATATATAATTCTTAAGTAACATATCATGAATAAAACATTTTATTCTTGAACTTTTCAACATAAAACATTTTAAACTCTTTTAAATCTGTATGCAAAACACTTTCAAATATCAAAATAAAATTTTATTTTAAAAACCCATTTTTTAAACCAAAATACCCAATAAAATGGAAATAGAGTTTTTATTTGAAAAATATATAAAATCTTGTAAAGTAATTCCAACTTTAAAAAATGGTTGTGGTGGTGGGAAAATTCATGGATGTCATATATATTAAAATAGAACATTGCTTTTTGTGTGTTGTAAAGAGAGTAAAAATATTCTATAAAAATATTAATTTTAAAAACCATAGAATGAGAATAAATATATATATATATATATATAATTAACTTTATAATTATTTTATTTCCATATAAAAATATCCATGAAATAATTTTTAAAATATGGGCATAGAAGAAAAAACAGAGTTTAAAGGTAAACTTAAAGAGGGTATTTCTATGAGAAAGTCCCTTACATTTAGTTTGAATCATCACATGAGTTCCTTATCTTCCAAAATAATAAAATTATGTTAATTATTTACTTTCTTAATAAACATTTTCAAGTTTATTATTCCTTTTATTTCACTCATTACCATTTTATATAAAATTACTTAATCATTTAAGTTAGCGTTAGACGTGTTGATGATATTCGGCTCATATGTCCCAAATGGATTTGATAGGTTGACTATGGTAAAAATTTTCATTACCCCACCATATCTAGAATATTAATAATTAAATTACTTTTATTTTTATATATCAATTATAATTTTAGATCTAATCATAAAATATGGTTCCGAAAAATGAACTACATTACAATAATAGAGATGGTAGGTCATACGTAAGCACGAGTAATGTTTCCTTTTTTCAAAGATCATTATAGAAAGAAATTAAAAATTATTTTATCTTTAAATATTTATATTAATATCATAAATACCATATATTTCTTTAAAAATACTTTTATATATCATCCATGTGATATGATGATGAAAATTGAATCACGTCGCTTTGTGGAGGTGGTAGTCTGCACGTACTCACGAATAACATTATCATTTTTCATTGAATGGAAAGGTAAGAAAGTAAACTATGTATAATAATTTAATAATTATAAATATCTCATTAATATCATATATTAATATTAATTTTATAATTATAACCATCCTTGAGAGGTGGTGATGGAAAATGAATTATATCAGTCCATTAAAACGTAATTCATCGTACACATGAATGATGAATTCCATGACCATTTAATGGATGTTGGAGATCGATATAGGTTATTAAAATAACATAATAACATAAAATTATGTGTAATATAATTATTTTATTATCTCATCATTGTTGGATAATAATTTAAGTAGTTTAAATAATAAATAAAACATAAAATCTTGGTTAAGAACTATACCTCTTATTTGGACAACCTCCTTTGATTTATATTTTAGGCCAAATAACTTTTCAATTATGCACAAAATAATTCCACCAAAATTTTGGAAGAGATTTTATTAACTGATTTTGGTAAGTATTGTCCAAACCAAAAGGATTTTTAAGTATGAAGAAATGAGAATAAGGGTTTTCCATTTATAAATGAGGGGAGGGGCACTCTTTGAATTTCTTAAAATGTTAAATTAATATAAATTAATTTTGATTTATAAATGGATTAAAATTGGTAATATTAGTATAAATAATCTCATAAAAAATATTTAACAAGTTTTTAACACATTATTACCATTGTATTTTTCTTTTAACCCCTTATTTACCCTTTTAACAATTACGGTGATATCAATATTATTTAGTATTAAGGGGTTTACATAGTTATTATAAATGGAAAAAGGTACATATATATAACATGAATGATATTTTAAACAATATTCTAATCAATTTTATGAATTTATGTTTTTAAATAATTTTATATAATTTAATAAAATATTATTTTCCTAAAATATCAATAATATAAATTTTAGAACTATTTATTTACTTTGAATTTAATAACATCAAGAAATAAAATGAAAATTTAATCAAAACTTTTAACAAATACTCAAAATTTTATATTTACATATAAATTAATAGATCACATTATTCTTTCTAATAATATTACTTTTCATATTTTTAATATCTTTTATTTTATACTTCCATAAATAACATAATTAATGCATTAGTGTTGCATACTCATTTAAGGTAATTACATATTAACTAAAATTTTAAAATAAACTACCATGAACAATATAATTAATTTAGATTTAAAAATACTATTTATAGTTGAAAATACCCTTTTTTTATCCCCATGTAATATATATTATAGTTATTAGAATAATAGTGTGACATTTTTTATCTTTATTCATATAAAATATTATAAAGTTCATAATCACATCTAAATGGACAAAAAATTTCATATAAACAAATCTTGGATCTGTAGGGATGAATAAAACATGTGAAAAAAATATGGTAAATTATATAGTCATTTTCTAGTCCATATCATATAGTTTTTAACCTTAAATTACATGATTTTCCATTTACTTTGGTAACAAAAACAATATAAGGTTTCTATTAATATTAACCAAAAATAAAAGGGACTAGATAACCAAATTTGGACTTATTGATTAAAAATATGGAATCCATTTTTCAATATTCAAAACATATAAGTGGTGTAATTAAATTTATAATTTAATAGAAAAAATGTGATGAAAAACGATTTTTTTATAAAGAACATTTTTATGTGAAAGAATGTTTTTATACTAAATAAAAGTATAAAAAATAATTTTGAATTAAATAATTGGATTTTTTTAATAAAAATAAACTAATTAAATTTTAAAAAAAAATCCAAAATAAAATTTTAATTTATAAATACTTTTAAAGAGAATATAGCTTTCAATAAAAATCAATATATTTTCACTACCCATTGAAAAATAAAACTTTTTAAAAAATTATAAAAAATTTACCTCAAGATAATATTTATATAAATAATTAAAAAATTAATTCAATGTCATCAAAAAAATCTAAAATTTATTGAAATTAGTTATAATATATTCTTAAGAAAATAAATAAAAACCATTTTTGAACAAATGTATTTTTGATGACTAAAATGACTTTACTAAAAATTTATTGATTATTTTAAAAGTATTAATAAAAAAATTATTGATTATGAACTATATATATATATATATATATTTCAAATTTTGTTTGATCTTATTCATACTCACCAATTCAATGACTATGTCATAATGGTCACATTTAAATAATAATATTTTGTGATTCTCTTAATCTCAGTGTTGCATGTCAAACATATTATCGAAAAAAATGCCCTTGGTTTAAAATATTAGGATATTACATTATGTGTAAAGTTGTGATATATTTTGAGTTTTAAGGTATTTTTTACGGGTTCTAAATGTGTGGGAGTTGATTTTTTAAATACCTAGATTTTCTATGTAAATTTTTTTAAATTATATGGAATTATTACAAGTCTGCGAAAATTGAAGGCACCTGATTCTGAGGCCCAGAGTACTTGGAATTAATTTCTTAACTTTTTTTAAGGTATGTTCAATAAATTCCTGAGTGGCATTTTCTAAATTTTGAACCGGTGCTTGGATTAAAAATCGGAGGGCACCGTTGAATCTACAGCACTGGGATTCTCTTAAGGGAGACTTTACTTTGACCGTAGTATGTCTAGAGAAAAAGTTAAGTTTTGCGGCTTTTAAAATAAATAGAATAAAATAACTTTATTATTTTATTTTCTTTCATATCCTCCAATAGACAAACGGAGTGTGGGACTAGCAATGTTTCAAGCCATTAAATGTCTTGACCTTTCATTCCTATGTAATAGTATCATTGGAGAATTGGGAAGATCCCAAATTAAGGATCCCCCATTGATTCCTAACACTGTTAGACACCCACCCCCTTTCCTATTTATATGGAGCTTGGGGAGAGGTGTCAAAATAGATTCTCCAAGCAACAAAGTGTTGAGGAGTGCCGAGTCACCAAACCCTTGGAGGACAGAGCTGGTTCCGGTGAGTGGTGACAAGCGACACCGAAACCCTAAACCGAAGGACGATTTGCAAGCGGTGTCGTTGGAAGCCTATGGTCGGAACGAAGATCACCAATCCACATTCAATCACGGACATTCTCCAATGGGTTTACGAGGTAGGGGTTTATTTTGGTTTAATTCAAGTGAATTCCTGGAACCCTTTAATCCTCCCTCATGATTATAAGCTAACGCGGAGGGCGCAGGCCTAACGAACCCGGCTCGGACCCTCTACTACTTTGATACCCATGTGTTCCCCTTATAAGACTGTCGGTACGGTGGCACCAATCGGCTATGAAGGAAGCGGCGTGCCAATGCACGCCGCAAGAGAAGTTCATGGAACTCAGCCGCAGCGGACGATGGAGCAGTCAGCATCGGCCGGCCGTAGAGGATTAGCGGCACACTGGCGCCCGCCTCTGAAGGAACCGTACACAACTCGTCAGCCGTAGTGGACAGAAGAGGCATTTGGAACATCAAAGGACCATGGAAGGAGAGGTTGGTGCGACCAGCACACCGTCGGTGGAGTCACGGCGGCGGGACCCGCTCAGGTCCCGTAGGTGACTTGGCAGTGCCAATAGGCACTACCGATTGGTCTTCCGAATAAAGGGGGGCCCCTCCCCTCCCATGCCAGATTGGGTGAATAGTGGGTCGGGCTGCGACCCACCACAGGCCGGGCCACCACCTTGCGGGTCAGGCCACGGGCATCCCTTTTGCGGGTCGGGACTCCCTTGAGAGCCGAGCCACCCCCTTGAGGGCCAGTCCAGACCTCGGACTAGCGGGCTGAACTCACCGCGGCCCAGCCAAGGTCGGATCCTCGGTGGATGATCCATGAGTTGTTTGTATTTTTCAGTTGTATTTGTACTTTTCAGTTGTACTAAAACTTTTAGTTGGGCTTATATTCTGAGCCCTTTACTTTTAGCATAATTTTACTACTTTAGTTTACTTTGTGGTTGCTTCTTGTTGTGTTCTAGGACTGTGTGTCTGTAAAGGTTAAAAATTAAATGCCTTCCCATTGTAGGGATACACCATTCTGTTGCTAGTCACTAGCCCCTGTCCTATGGAAGGCGGGCTTGGGGTAGTCGCAGCATGGGCCCCGAGGGACAGGTCGTGACAAAGTGGTATCAAAGGAATCAGTTCTACCAAATAACTGGGACTCTAATCTTTCCAATGTGTCAATACGGTTAAGTGTTATCGGTGTGGTTTTCAGTTTGGGGAATCCAATGTTGGTGTGACGGCTGACGTATCCATACACCGGGACCCTGACTTCTGATTTCTGACTTAGTACACAAAAACATTCATTGCGTGTGTTTTGAAAAGTTTTTATTTATAATCTCATTTAGTCAGCTCACGAGGTATAACTTATTGACTGTGGCACACCTGTTTTCTTTTAGGATGATCTCACGTAGACATCCATCTAGGATTCTCGAGGGAGTATGCGACGACGGCCCACCGAGCGATAAGGACTCGGTGCAGGGTCCTCTTACGGCGTTAGCACCTTCAGGTGGTGTACCAGCAGCACCACTACCTGTTGGGAATCTGTTCCCACCAGCCCCGGCAGCAGAGGGTGCATGTCGACTGAGTGTGTTGCATGAGTTTCAGCGGCAGAGGCCTATGAGGTTCCGAGACAAGATAGACTTGCATGCGGCTGAGTACTGGTTTAAGGTAGTGGCCAGAGTTTTTCGCTTAGTGGGGACACCAGCTGATCTGGTGGTGATCCCAGTAGCTAGTTCCTTTCAGGTAGCATCAAGGAGATGGTGGAGCTTGATTCTCGAGATACACGATGAGGTGACCCTCATCTGGGCGGAGTTTGAGAGCCTTTTCAGGGTAGATTTCATCTTAGTGACTCTTCTCTCAATGCATATACATGAGTTGTTGTACTTACATCAGGGCATCATGATTGTGGCCTAGTACTCGACGAGGTTCACTGATCTCTCCTGCTACTCCACCGACATCGTAAGGGACCCTTTCTTTAGGGCCCAGACTTTTGAGCAGGGTCTCCGATGGGAGATCATAGCATTGATGATATTTCTCAGCATTCTAATGTAGGCTAGGGTTCTATAGTGAGCACTTTTGGTGGAGAGCTTCTTATCCGAGTAGGCACCAACAGCGAGATCCACCACCGAATTTCAGGTAGTAGAGTCATCTGCAGGAGGCAGTAGGAAGATGATGCAGGGGCCCAAGCGGGTCAGGCCTTTTGGTGGGCAACCTCAGGATACAGGGTCAGTGGTGTGAGGATCATAGGATAGATGAGGACAGCTGAGGAGTAGACAGTGCTACAGGTGCAGTGGGCAGGGTCACATGGCTTGCGATTACCCGACCCGCCGCACGGACCACCAGCAGATGGTCGTGAGACCATTAAGTCAGAGGTAGAGATTCAATCGATGAGGTCTGTAGGTAGCAGGAGTATGGTCGGTTTGGATCGATATGATCTTTTTGGTATACTCCACTTCAGTTTTTGAGACAGTTGGAGTACAGCCAGGTTGGATCGAACCTGAATCCAACTGGTCCCACAGAAAAAAATGCTTATAACTAACAGACCGAGTGTCTGATTTATGTTTCGTTTTTCGCGTTGGAACTCTTATGACAAGGCGGTCCTTTGGGTTACTCCTTTTTGGAGCTTATTGGCAGTCGAGGTATGATCGATATCTCGAAAGATAGTTTCTATGGAACTCGAGCGCACCAGGTGCGAGGAATCCTCTGGCATGTTATAACGTGATGAAAGAACATCGATCATATGTGGGTCAGCATCTATTAGATTATGTGTGGGTCAGCGCTCAGCAATCCTATGTGGGTCAGCACATACTAATCATATGTGGGTCAGATCATGTGTGGGTCAGCGCTCAACGATCATGTGTGGGTCAATGCATACCTATCCAGTGTGGGTCAGATCCTGTGTCGGTCAGTGGGGGTTAGTTACCTATCGATACCATGTGGGTCATAAGCAATGATACTTAACAGAATAATACGATCTAGCCTTATAACTAATCATATGTACTTGTGTACTTAAGTTATACCTAAGTATGAGCTGATTCTTTCACATTTGTGGTATTCTCTTCATGGTGTTACCTGTGTGGTACTTCTATCTTCGTGGTGTTACCTTTGTGGTACTGCTATCTTCGTGGTGTTACATGTGTGGTACTTCTATCTTCATGGCATTACATGTGTGTTACTTCTATCTTTGTGGTGTTATCTTAGTGGTGTTACCAATGTGGTACTTATAACTTTATGGTGTTGTCTTCATGGTGTTACCTGTGTAGTACTTCTATCTCAGTGGTGTTACCTCTGTGGTATTTCTACCATCATGGTGTTACATTTGTTGTATTCTTTCCTCATGTGTGAGATGAGCATGTTCAAGATAACTTAGGTATATATATGGGCATATACCTAAGTAGAGTTGAGGTCTTGCTATGTGTCTTTTCCTTTGTGGAATTCTAGGAGACCTAAGGGGGTCTCGGGGTCCCTACTGAGTATATTTCTACTCACCCCTGCATGGACTACACCTGAACCTTGTTGTGTCTTGTGCAGATGACAGACAACATTGATCGAGGCTGAGGAAGCCAGGACTGGAGGTACCTGTAGGTGGACCATTTGGTGTGACGTGACAGAGGGATGACTACTTGTGAGCTGTACCTACCCTTCTAGAAGTATCCTTGGTGGATGATCTAGGTGTTGTTTGTACTTTTCAATTATATTTTTACTTTTATATTATACGTGTACTTTTAGTTGGTCTTGTATTCCAACCCCTTTACTTTCAGCATACTTTTACTACAGTAGTTTACTTTGTGGTTTCTTCTTTTTGTGTTCTTAGAATTTGTGTCTGTACATATTAAAAAGGAAATTACTTCCCATTATAGGTATATGACTTTTTGGTGCTAGTCACCAGCCCCTAGACTATGGAAGGTGGGATTGGGGTAGTCACAGCACGGTCCCCGAGGGACGGGTCGTGACAGATTTGGATTTTCTGGAGAATCTAGGTTGGGCACTGCCTTGAGGAAAAATTCACATTGTGAATAAGATTCAGGATGTGAATATGTTTCTTGGAAGATTCTAAAAGTTTAGTTTAGAACATGAAAATCATTCATAATATAAATTTAATTCATATCATAAATTCATTGATCATTTTAATTTAATTGAGGTGATTCCTTTTTGGAATACGTGAAATTCAAGGGATTCACACAATGAATCTGGGATTCATGACATAAACAATTCCCTACCTACTGGTTTTATACACTATGTACTTGTATCTTCTCCCATTCAGTTTCCTCCTCCCTCCTCAAACCCAAATCCTCTCATATTGGATTTTGGATGGTTCCTTCCCTTTTAGATTATTCTATTTAGTGCATTGAACTCTTTAGTTATTAGTTTCTCTTATTTTGGTTAGAATTTCCTTCTATTTTAGTTTTATTCATTGATGTTAGTTTGTAATTAGTGTGTGATTAATTTTTTGAAGATAATGATCGGGATATGATTTTAATCGATCCCTTTCAGTTTTTCTTCATGTGTTGTCTTCTGAAGGATGACTCTCGTGTTGGTTATGGTGTGGCTTCATGTGTGTTCCTTGAGGTAATTCATCATATAGACTCTCCTATAACCCTTTTTTCTATGGAATTATATTATAAGATGTTATATTCATTTTTTAGTACATTTGTTTGTTGTTTCAGGATTCCTTCTAGTGTGGGAATCTCATCACGGTTGGTGTGCGACCCATGATTAAGGTAAGTGGTTCCATTTATATCCAATGTTGGATGAACTATAACTGATATAGATTTTATATACTTATTTTTATAGGATATAAATGATACTATAATTATTTATTTGTGTATGTAAATCAGTTTTATGAGAAAATATGGGATTCCCCTTGTTTTGGTAAAATAAATGCTATTTTCAATGAACTGTGAAAAAGATTTTAAAATGGGTTTTTAAAGTGGGGTTTTATGGGAAAAGGGTGTTTGAAATTTAATTGTGAAATGTTTAATCCATTTTGAAATTGTTTTATAAATACAATGTACATGATCATTGGGTACTTATGTGGAAGGTTTAATATTAGGACTTGTATTTTATTCTTTTAAGGGAGTAAACTTTCTGGGGTGTTCTTCAGTTCCTATATCTAGATTCATTTTTCTATAAGAATTGATTGATATGGTAAAAGAGTTTACTTTATGAGGAATTCATATATTACCTAGACCTTTATACATTGGTTTTGGGGAATTTTGATGTATAATAGTCATAAATGATGCACGAGTGACCTAGATAGTCTAGCCATAAGTTATCCATGGAGTATTTCACCATTTTGCTTTAGATTTTTCCTACTTTAACATTAATATACCTATTTTTTATAAATTCTAATAGTTTATGGTAATTATTCATTGAAACTATTTTACCAATACTTTTTGAAAACTATGGAAAAAGGGAACTATTTACTATGATTTTGATGTAAAAACTATTTATCATGCCTTGTCTTCTTAAAATAGAGCATATTGGGATTGTTGTATAGAGACATGATATAGAACACATTGGTGGGATCCTACTAAGCCTGTTTATCTCACACCCTATACACCCCTCCAGCAGTGTGTAGATTTTATATTACCCTTTAATGTAGGAAAATAAAAGGTGTCCCAGTGAGGCGGTGAGATTTACATCAACTGGGTATAGGTAGCGGGTGGTGAGATGGTGGGATGTCTCCCACATATCACATGGAGTTTCTGTTTCCTATATTAAGTTTCCCTTTTGGTTTTTTAATATGAACCTTTAGTTTTTATCTTTCTCTTCTAGTTGTATCACTATCTCTATTTTCCTTTAGTTATGTAACACATTTCTTCAATTCTTTATTTTATTTGTATCTATATCTGTATATTCAATATATCTTGTTTCAGGTTGGGTGAAATCGTTCCCTCTTCTTGTATTTTGATGCTTGGGTGTTATTCTATAGGCCATGTGGATCTATAACTCCCTTCAACTTAGTAGAAGATTTGGTTGGGTGCTAGTTTTGGAGGGTATTTTGGGTTGGTTCATTACAAATTGGTATCAGAGGTGAATTTTCATTAAGAGTCTTTATCTTGGTATGTTTGGTATATAGGAGATAGTATTTTAAGGACTTGAGAGGTAGGTTGTGGGGAGTGCCTAACCATTTCTTACTATAACACCCTAAATCCAGTAACCTAGATCTGATTTCAACATTATTATATTAGTAGATGATATAAATAATCTCATCCTGAAGGATCAGTCATTTTCGTAGTCTTACAAAACTAAATACTTACATGATCCCTATATTACATTGGAAATATAGACTTCATAGCATAAAAACATTCTTCCATCCTTGATACAATTTATAAAATCCTTATTCATATCTTGGGGAAAAACAAATAAAGGTTAATCTCAGACACTTAGTAAGAGTTAAGTACAGTAGAACATATCATAAATAAATAATGAATAATCAGTATGGTAAGTTAAATAACTAAAAAAACATTCCATTTCTTCAATAACTTGAGCATGAAAAGCATCTATGGATGATATTAATATAGTAATCTCTTGGACAATAATAATTGAATTATCAATGAAGTAAATTCTTAATATTAGACTTTATGATTGCAAACATCTTGATATCTATATCTACAAATCCCTATGCCAAGATAGTTTAATTGATCGGTAGGTATACACCATAAACCCATTTAATGTAAGCTTACTGATTTGTCTCATGAGACATGTCAGTGCATCAAGGGGAACTCTATAACTAACCCACATTCATTATTTCATGTCCAATTCATTCCTCATATATTGAATTATTATTTCAATTCATAAAATATATGTCTTGTTAAAAAAATATCCTTATTGGGTAAAAATATAGATTTATCAAGGTTTTCTTCAATCAATTAAATAAATTTTGTAGTAAAATATCATATGTATAAATGATATGTGCATTAAAAAATAATCATATCCATGATAATAAAAATATGGATATTTTAGATAAATATAATATCCAATGATCATTTTTTAAAAAAGGTGATTCCTTGGCCCAAAATGACCAAGGCACAATTATTATTAAAAGAAATATTAAAGGAGTGTAAAATATGGGATCAGATTACAATATTTTTCATGAAATGAAATAAGAACAGAGGGGAGGTCTTTGAACCAGGGGATGTCTTGATTTACTCCCATGTTTGATAAGCCATCTGCAACCATGTTTTTCTCTCGATAAACATGTGAAATGATGTAGTTAATATTGATAAGAGAATGGTTTCATTCCATCTAGCGGGTAGTAATCGGCCAAGTGAGATGTATTATTCCATTCCAAATTTCTTGTACGATGGTCGTTGAGTCAATTTCAATCCAGAGGTTATTCAAACCATAGATCCTATCAAAGGTAACAACATGTAACAAACTCAGCATCTCAGCTTCAAGGAAGGTGGAAATGCCACATCTACCCTTGAAACATCCAAGGATCTGACCAAGGTGATTCCTGAAGATAGCATCACATCCAACAGGTCCTACATTAACTTTGTAGGTTCCATCAATATTGATTTTGATCCATATCAGGATAGGTTCTCTCCAAAACACCTCTAGAGTGTGATGGAGTTGATAGAAATTTCCATTAATCGGTAGACATCTCAGGATTCCAAAATCATGAATATTGGTGTGGAAATATCCCTTCTGTATCAAATCATCTTCATGCATGGAAATTAGAATTCGCATCCGACCTATATTTTTATTGAGAGAGTAATTGTTTTGAAAAATACATTCTGATCATACCAGATCACATGGTGGAGCTCAGCAACTACAGTGAGGAAGAGGTTCTTGATTTGCTGAGAGCCTTTCATTTCAACGCATTTCATTAGTTGAGATTTGACGGAGTCAAGAATCAACCATCTGTATTCAAGAATGTCAAAAATATAGTTCCAAAGAGAAAAAGAAGTATCATAATAAATAAAGAAGAGGTTAGCATCTTCACTGTGTTGATTACATATTTTACACTTAGAGTAGAGCTAGATTACAAAAGATTGGAGGCATATCTTAGTGGGAACCCAATTGTGAACAAGACTCTAGATGAGATTGAATCTTAAAGGTTTTATCCAAGGTTTATTTAAATAATTTATTCAGCTATAATTGCTTTCAAAGTTATATAAATAATGATTGTAGAAATTTTTTGAGTTAAGTATACCATTATGAGCCTGCTCCAAAATTAATAAATCATTAGTGTGAGTAAAAGAGTATTTTTCAATTACATTCAAGACAGTATCAATGAGTTGATCATGTTGAGAGTTTAGAATTTCTCAGATAGAGAAGTTGGTACTCTCAGGGGTTTGATCTAGAGTTATTGTAGATATTAAAGGCATTAGAGTCCAGTTATCCAACTAGAAATTCATAGAGGATTATCTAGAGACCATCTATTTAAAATTATTCATATTATTTGTGATGGAGTGTTTTATGGATAACCATGTAGAAGAATTAATGAAATTTGAATTGCACAGCTTATGTTTTTCAAGAAATCTATTTTTTAGAAAGTTAATAGCATCAGAAGGATTGTAAAAAAGGTTCACAATGAATCTTGGTTGAAGGGATTCATTAATTTACTTTATATTTTTAATACCAATACCACCCTTCTCAATGTGATTGCAACAAGTAAACCAGGGTATAGTCACAATTTTTCTTTCAAAAATACTACCAATCTAGATGAAATTATTTATAATGGTGTTCATTTTTTTAATAATTCCAATTGGTTATTTGTAGACCATCATGGAGTAAACCAGCTAGAAGATAATGGTGGATTTTATAAGGCAATTCCTACCTGCCATAGAGAGAGATTTATCTTTCTAAGAAGAGAGATTCTTTTGAACAAGATCAACAATAGCCACAAAGTGATAAGACTTGGACCTGCCCCAAAAGATTGGAACACCAAGATAAGTGAAAGGGAGTGTACCTTTTTAGACCTAAGTCATTAATAATGTTACATTTTCTACTGGGAGGAAAGTTCTTCCCAGAGAAGTTATAGTATTTGTTATTACTAATGGTTTGACCAGAAGCCTCTTCATAGTGTGAGAGTGCAGTTTTGAGGTTAAGAATGTTTCTTTTATCACCTTGAAGGAAAAATATTGTATCATCAGCATAAAAAAGGTGGGTAGGAGAATTCACATTCTTAGATACATGGATAGTCTTCAGATTATTCTAGTCTACTAGACGGGTGAGTAGATGACTGAGGTACTCTTATGCAATCGAGAAGAGAAAGGAAGAGAGGGGGTCACCTTTCCTGACACCTTTTGTGAACTTAAAATAGCCCTTGGGAGAGACATTGATCAAAATAGATATAGTCTCCGAGTTAAAAAGTGTTCTGATTGCAGTGATAAAAGAATAATTAAAACCAAAACCTTGAATAACATTGAAGATAAAGTTCCAGTCCATGGTGTCAAAAGCTTTCCTGATGTAAAGTTTAATAGCTATGTTACCTCCTCTATTAGCTTTATTTAAGTTATTAACACACTTATAGGCAAGACATATGATGTCTTTAATGGATCTACTGTTAATAAAACCAAATTGGTTCCATGAGACAATTTTGTCTGTGAGAGTTGAAATTCTGTTACCAATGATTTTGGTGATGATTTTATAAAGAGTATTGACAAGAGAAATGTGTCTAAATAGGTGAATCTTAGAGGAATTATCCACTTTAGGGATTAGGGTAAGAAACTGGGCATTAATAGTATGAGGGAGCACCCCATTGGAAAAAAGGATTTTACAAGTTTACAAATGTAGACATGAATCACATCCCAAGAGTGTTTGAAGAAACCATTATTGAAGCCATCAGGACCTGGAGCACTATTGGGATTCAGACTAAATATTGTGTCTTTGATCTCATGATCCAACAGAGTGTTGAGAAGTAAGGTGTTATCCTCATCCCTGATCACTAATGTAATGACATTGGGAAGGTGTTAACGGTCTATAGGAATTCTGGATTATTTTAAGAGAGTTATAGAATTTAGTATTTTTGTCACCATCTGATAACTATTTAACTTTAAATGCTTGTTTTCTCATATTTTCTTTAAACGGGATCAAAGAGTAAAGATTAACCGCAAATTTTATTTCTTGATTTCGATTGAGGTTGAGGTCAGAGCAGGTATTTTTGTTTTGTAGATAATTGATTTCTTCCTTAAGAATCCCTATGTCATTGTTAATTTGTTTGGAATTAGAGTTGCACTAGGTTTTAAGAGTCTGTTTGAGATGTTTTAATTTGACATTATAGGCAAAGTCATCATTGTTATGTGAAATTGAATACCAATAGTTTTGGATGATATGAGTGCACTCTTCATTATAGAACCACACATCGTTAAATATGAAAGGAAACTTGGGTTTCATGTATTTTTTGGCGACATTAACTAAGATGGGGTGATGGAAAAAGTTCAGCCTATGTAGAGTGGTGTTGGAAATAATGTCCCATTTATCTAAAGAAGGGAAATTCATGAAGGCCATATCTATCTTAGAGGAAACCACTTTATTCTAATGTCTTATATACTAGGTGTATTTTTCACCAGTGAGATTAATTTCAATGATATCGCTATCTTTGATCGAGCCTCTAAATTCTCTTACACAAATGGAAGCAAGAGAAGGTCCAATTTTCTCGATTGAATTGAGAATGGAATTAAATTCTCTAATAATAAACCATGGGGAATTAATCTTAGATCCTAGATATGAAAGTTCATTCCATAGAGTTATACTTTCTTGGTATCTATTCTTAGTATAAACAAAAGATTAGGAAATATATGTGCCATGAAAAATAAAGTTTCATGTAAAAGTCTAGTCAGAGATGTTAAAAAAACTAACATTCTGTAAAGAAGGGTGAAAAAAAATACATAAAATTCAGCATCGAAGGTATTATTGATTGCACCAGAAAAAACATAATTATGTTGACATAAATGAGAATATTTATAAGAAAAGGTATTTTTTGGCTCAGAAATAGAAAATCACATAGGATAATGAGTGTTAACCATTCTTTTTAAAATAATGAATGTGTCAGAGTTAGAAATACCATGACAATTTCAGAAAATTATCTTCATTCAAACCTATATTTGGAGTTAGAAACCCCTTTTTTCTTTTTCCCATAACCCTTATTTCTATAATACCTTCTAACCTCGTTAGTGTTGTTAGTGGTCTATTCCTATTCATTGTTAGATATTACAGGGTTCTTCTTAGAAGGTTCATTTTTTGGATCATTCATGTTTAAGTCTATAGAGATCTAAGGACATAGCAACAAAGAATTGCTAATTTTGTTAGAAACTAAAATTACAAGTTTCTTAGAACACTCATCACTATCTATAAATTTAGGACCATCAATAGGGGAAGTTGTAGAGAGAGGAGTAGGTGTACATGGAACCTTTGGAGAAGTTGTGTTCTACTTTTTGACCATGCCTAGATCAGATGGATGGCATTTCTTCTGTTCCAATGAGTTATTATTTTCCTGCATATGCATAGTGCCATTTATTTAGGGCTTGTCTCCATGTTTAACAAATTCTAAGGACATGATGGAATTTTTAATAGTCTTAGTAATCATGGTATATGCCTTGGCATGAAGAGAATTATGGTTAATGGTCAGTTTCTCAAATTCTATAGGGCTTCCAAGATTATGATCAGAGGGAGAATAACCTAAATAATTATCCTTGTTTTTGGTTTCATTATTCATCTCTAGATTTTTATCATTGTTTGATTAAAGTTCACAAAAAATCAAGATATGAGATATTAATATCAAAAAAGTATATTTTTTAGTAAAATAAATAATTTAAAAGGATATAATTAAATGAAAAAAACATTTAAAATAATTTTCCATAAATATTTTTATTTTAAAAATCATTTAAATCTTATTAATTAAGAAAAAGGTCAAAAAATAGTTACGACAACGGGAAGGTACATTAATGTTGTATATGAAAAAATGAAAGCATTCCACTTAAATTTTTATAAAAAGGTTGAAAATGACCCTTTTAGGGAAGAACATTAGAAATATTTACTTCGAACCATGAAAAATTTAAAGGATAACATATAATTTCCTCAATAAATCATTTGAGTAATGAAAATGACTTTTGTAAAATAATTTTGGAAAAAATATGGTCATGAAAGAAAAATATACCTGATCAAAAAGAGAAATATGATCTTATATCTTTTAAACATTTCTATTGAAATAATAACTTTAATTTAATCATTAATATTCATGAATAAATATAATTTCATTTTAAGTATCTCAGAGTGGTAGTATAAACACCAAATTTGTATTAATGGAATTTAAATTGAAATGAAATCCCTTACAAAGATCAAATCATTGAAGTGAGAATTAATTAATGAATTTATTATGTGTGAAAAATTTAAATTCACATAATACAATTTGAAATAAATAATAATAAAATCAAATTTCATTTCCCACATAATCATGGAATAACATAGTCAATAAAGTAGAAGTATAACCCAATCAATGGAAATTGAGTTAAGTAAGCCCTTACCTTTGGTAACATGCAAGTAAAATCCACTTGGATGAAATAATTTGAATTTATACCTAAAATATAATTAATTATAAAGGATTTAGGATATAAAATGTAAACTGGTTATAATATATACCATATAAAATAAATTAGGTTTATAAAATTAAAATAAGTTTTAGTGAAGGGAAATTGAGATGAAAACCCTTGCCTCGGGTCTGAATCGTCACGTACCATATTTATATTCATAAATAGTAAATTCATTTTAATTTCTTACCTTCATAAAAAAATAAAAAAAATTAGTAATTTTATTTTATTTATTACCATGTTATATTTAATTTCTTAATCAATTAAGTTCATATCGGATGTTCTAACAATAGTCAGTTCATATGTGCAAATTGACCTCGGTAGGTTGACTATGGTAAAAGAGTTCATTGTTACATCATATCCATAATAATAATAATTAAAAAATTGTTCTCCTTGTACATAAATTATACTTTTAAAATCAACCATGAGAGATGGTGATGAAAAAATAACTATGCCACAATCATGGAGAGGGTAAGTCGTACACACGTATGAGTAAGGATTCCACTTTTCAACGATCATTATGGAAATAAGGTAACTATTATTTTATATGTACAGAATTATCAAAATATTATAAATACCCTATGTTTTCTTTAAATATAACTATATATATCATCTATGTGATTTGGTGATGAAGAATGAATCACATCACTTTGTAGAGGTGGCATTCCACATGTACGCATGAATGATGTTAACATTTTTTAGTGAAAGAAAAGTTAATAAAATAGATGATATATTACTTATAAATAATGATAAATATGTGATTAAAATCATATATATTCATTAAATCCATCATTATTACCATCCGTGATAGGAAATGATGGGAAAATAATTACATCGGTTCGTGAGGCGGTAGACTATCGTACACATGAATAATGGTTTTGTTCCTCATTTAATGGAAGAGGAGAAGGGTGAGGGTTATTACATTAAAACAATAATATATAAGTTTATTGAATATATGAGTGTTTTTAATTCAGAATGTTTGAATAATATTTTAAGGATATGGAATAAGAAGAAAAAACAAAAATGCACAGTTAAGAACTATACCTCCTCTTCAGATGATATCTTTAGGTTTATACCTAACTCATTTCTAGGATGGATTTCTGATCAAAGAAGTGAATCTAGTCCATGGTTAGGTATGTGAGTAAGTTATTTGGGTCATTATTTTCTTAACTATAATATTTTTTAAGTGTGAATAATGTAAGATATGAGGTTCCCTTTTATAAGGGAGGGGAGGGGTACTCTTGGAATTTCATAAAGTTTTTAATTAATATAAATTAATTTCCATATTAAAATTGATATAAATTGATAATATTAAAATATTAGGTATATATAATTCTAAATTATCTCATATAATAAGAATTTTACATGTTTAGATGATTTTTTTCACCCCTATATTTTTTGTTCTAACCTCTGTTAACCGTTTTCGACAACTACCACAGTATTAATTTTTTTTCTCTTTATGGGTAAAGAAAGTTACTATAAAAGAAAAAAGGAACATAAATGGACCATGGTTTATATTATAAACCATATACCACTTACTTGGATGGATTCAATATTTTTAATAATTTTAAATCATTTAATATATCATTATTTATTAAAAAATACCATTAATGTCAATTTAACACTATTCAGTTAATTTGATATTAAAAACATTAATAAAAATATGTAATTAGAATATAGACCATAAAAAACACTAAATATGTCATGGTTATATATAAAAAATTATCAAAATAATTCATTCAAATTATTTTACATTTTATATTTTTAAAATCATTTATTTTATTTTTAATTTTAATTAAATAATTATTATGTCGGTGTTGCATAATCATTCAAGGTAATTACATCATTAATAAAAATTAGAAATAAATTATGATAATTAAAATAATTTCATTATTCTCAAAATAACCATAAATATTCACTCACAACTTTCTTTTTTCCCTTTGTGAACACTTAAGAGATATTTAAAAGCAAGAGGATGACATTTTGTTTTTTCTTTACTTAAAATATTATATTGGTCAATTTTAGGAAAAAAGTGTACCATAAACAAATACATAAAGAGACTAAGGTGATAATGGTAGAAATAACTTTATTCTATGATATTTAAGATGAAAATGGTGGGTTTATCACTTAGTTTTAACCTAAGTTAACTGGAATTACTTTTTTACCGTGGTGATCAATTTTTACTATTTTTGTTATCAATCATGATCAAAAATTAATTTAACCTTATTAAATTATATTAATTGTCTTAATTACAAATATAAAATATATTTTACCAAATTCAATCTCTATAATTGTTATAAATTCATTTTATAAGTATCTCACAGAGTATGATGAAAAACGGTTTTTCAAAGAAAAGAAATCCTTTTTAAGACTAAAAGAATTTTTATACCAAGATCAAATATAATATTGATTAATATATAATTAATTATATTGTTTATATATAAATGAGAATTATATAAATTTAGTATCATATTTAAAATATCATGAGGTTTTTCATAATGAAAATAAAATCAAGTTTTATAAAAATTGGTATATTTCACTATTTATTGAAAAATCAATATTTCCTAGAAAATACAAAAACAAATTACCCTACTTTAATTTTTAAATTATGATTTCAAACACAAAATTAATTTTTTACAATCCAAGGCCTAAAATTTTAAGAAATAATTTTTATTATTTTCTCACAAAATCTGACAAAAAATATTTTTAAAGAAAACGTATTTTTGAAGAAAAAAATTACTTTACAAATAATTGAGTGTTTATTTCCTAAGAATTAATAAATAAATTTTAATTGAATATGAACATAATATATATTTCATTATTTTTTATTCCTATTTATACCCTCCAATTGAATGGCTATTTTATAAAGGTCATATTTAAAAAATAATATTTTTTGGTTCATTTAAGATCGGTGTTGTGTGTTGTATATTCTATCGAACATAATGCTATTTTAAAATATCAAGATATTACATTCTTCCATCCTAAAAAAATCTCTACATTGCCATGAATATTACCTTTTAAACAAATGTGGGTGGTTTTTCTTTATAACATCCTAAGGTTACCACATTTCTTTCTCTAGTTTTTTAATTTCTCTAAAGTACATTTACCATATAGATTAAGAACATAAGGAAATATACTTACCTGAAAAATATAATTTCATAATTTAATCAATTTCCACCATAATATCAAAAAAAATTCAATTTATCCATATTCAAGATAGATTTTTTTATGCTTGAACCACTGAAATCAATTTTTAACAGTTCACATAATAAAAAAATAGATAACAAGTTATTCTAAATTTATTTAGAAATTAACCAAAAGTAAAATGGTTACCACATGGTAAGATAATAGCCAGAATGTATAATCCTTTATATAAAGAAATAATAAATTTTACTTCAAATTTTCCATAATAACGCCAGATGTTCAACCTAGATTATTTTAAAAATAAATAACCCTATATCCAAAATAAACTCAATATTAAATAAAGTTTTAACCTCAAAGGTTATCCCATAACCTACAGCTTAAACCTCAAAAATGTAATATAATTATTTAAAAATTATTCATTATGTTAAACCTAAAGGTTACATATACCTAAACCCAATAAAATGTATCCTAAAGTTTCATTAATCACCTAAAAATACAAAAAAAAATAAAAAATAGTTGATCTTATAATATGATTCACAAAATTAAATTAAATTGTTTCCATCAAATCATTTAAGTAAAAAAATCATACTAACTAGGAAATTATGTAGGCCAGTGGTAGGATGTGCACCATTTTTTTACTTCAGTTGAGGGTTTAAGCCCCACAGCCTTACTGGATTCCAAATATTGTCACCTGGGGTGTAGATTTTCCTTTTTCTAAAAATATATTAATATAATCCCTATAAAATTCCCAAAAATATAATGAACATCCTAAAAAATAACATTAGTCTTCAAATCAATTTTTAACCACTAAGGTTTTCTATAAAAC
This sequence comes from Viscum album, assembly GCA_963277665.1. Classification (NCBI taxonomy): domain Eukaryota; kingdom Viridiplantae; phylum Streptophyta; class Magnoliopsida; order Santalales; family Viscaceae; genus Viscum; species Viscum album. Next base: position 125,517,478 of record OY728134.1, on the reverse strand, counting down.
CTATTTTTTAACAAAATAAAATAATCTTAATTGAATATTATAACCTTAAAATCAATGATCATATCAACCCTAATGCTTACTAATAAATTTAAACATATGTACACAAAATTAAAAGAATTATTCCTCAAATAACCTTCTCATTAAAACATATACTAAACCAAAGGGTAGTATTGAAATAAATATCTCACAAAATATCCTTATTCACGTTAAACTCCCACCACATAAAACCTCCAAAGGGGTATATTTTCTATTAAAATAATGAACAATATTATACTTATAAACCCAATACACTTTAGGTTTACCCATATCACTATAGAATATAATATATTTCTACATGTTCTTTTCTCTTATTCATCATAATGGTTCATAAAGAAAACATAAATTAACCCAAGAATATCCCTTGGATAGTGTTAAACCAGTGGCACAATAAGGTTGCACTCACCAAGCACTAAAATGATTGCTGAGATATACTTGATCAGCTCTTTTCAGGGTTATTACCGCTAGATGAATTTATTCTGAAACCACATACACTTTTAGTATCCATATTGGGGTGTATTTCTATGAAACCAACATAATATCTACTATATCAATACTTTAGTATTTTTTCCTATACTTAGAATTATACTCAAATAAATTCATAGGGTTATGTTCCCCAATATATGTTTTCTTAAATATAGTTTTCAGGGTTCTACTAAACATCCTCTCATACCAAATGCAAAATCCATACTCTAATAACCCAGAGCTAGGGTCTAGATAATTATACTCATATAAGATACAAAGAATCTCATCCCAAAATATTGAAAAGTTTAGTATTATTGGGAAACTAGATACATACATGATTCCAATATTACATCGAAAATATAAAATTTATAGCATAAAAATATTCTTTCATCATTGATATTATTTATAATATAATTCTTTATATCCAGGGGAAAGTAAAATAAATAAAATATGAGATTATATGATCTTTAATAGTTATGTATATGAAAATATATCATTAACCAATAAATCATAATCAATGTGGTAAGGTAAATAACTTAAAACACATGTTATTTAATCAATAACTTGATCATGAAATGCATCTAAGGATAATATCAATGAAATAATCTCATAGATAGTAATAATTAAATTCTCAATAAATTAAATGATTAATATTGGGATTAATTACTTTATACATCATGATATCTATATTGTCAAAGCCCTATTCCAAGATAGTTTAATCGATGGGTGGGTATACACCATAAATTCATTTAATTCTAGCTTACTGATTTGTCTCATGAGACTTTTCGATAAATCAAGAGGCTATATATAACCAGGCCCCACATATCACTACATGTCTAATGAATTAATAATATAATTAATAATAATTTCTATTCATAAAAATATTTCTTATCGACAAATTTATATATTAATTAAAGAATACGGGTTTATCAAAGTTTTCGATCAATTAAATAACTTTCATAGTAAAATATTGTATGTATAAATGATATATGATTTAAGAAATAAGTATATCCATGATATAAATAATTTGGATATTTAAGAGAAATTTAATGTCTAATAATCACAAGAAATTAAATGTTTCAATAGAAAGTTAAAGTTCAAAAAATTAATCAAGAGTTGAAAGATGACTATAATAAAATTAGATTTTGCAGTAAAATAAATTCTTTAAAAAAATAGAATAAAATAGAAAATAAATATTTAAAATAATTTTTTATAAATAGTTTCCTTCAAAAAAATCTTTTACATATTATATAAGAATATAAAGTGAATAAAATGACTATAAAAGTGGGAAAGTTCATTAGCGAATTTTTATAAAAAGGTCGAAAATGACCCTTTTGGGTAAAAAAATGAAATATTCCTTTTAGAACATATAAACTGTAATGGCCCGAGTTTTTGGGGTCCATTACTTTGTGAAAATCTTGTTTTGGGTTTTCTGGTCTGGGAATCACGGTGGTGTAGGCCTACCGGTAGCCTTAGCCTACCGGTAGCAGGCATACCGATAGCTCGGTCTACCGGTGGCCACAGCCTACCGGTAACTCTGTCTACCGATAGCTCGGTCTACCGGTAGCTGCAGCTACCGGTAGCTTTGTCTACCGGTAGCTCGGCCTACTAGTAGCTTCAGCCTACCGGTAGCTCGGCCTACCGGTAGCTCGGCCTACCGGTAGCTGCAGCCTACCGGTAGCTTGGCCTACCGGTAGCTCTGTCTACCGGTAGCTCGGCCTACCGGTAGCTGTAGCCTACCGGTAGCTCGGCCTACCGGTCGCTGCAGCCTACCGGTAGCTCAGATACTGGTAGTTATCACCCACCGGTAGCTCTCAGCTACCGGTGGCTCTGGCCTACCCCGCGGGTTATTTCCAGTAGCGCTCCCTTTTGCGCAAATAGGGTTTTAAACCCTATTTTGACCTATTTGAGCGTGTTTTAAAGACCCGTAACGCGCATAAGAGTTTTAATTAAATAATTAATCAATTAATGAGTCGGTTAAAACCACCCGACCCCCTTTAATGATGAGTGGAGCCGCGTGGTCAACCCACGACCCCCGCGCCTTACGCGGTTTCGCGTTTTCACCTCAACCGTCCCCGGATCTTATAAACTAAGGGTTAGTTGTGGTTTCTCATTTCCTCGATCGTGGATTTTCACAAACATCTTCTAGTGCATCGTGCGCTCCACATCATTATCTGTAAAGTTCCACGCCCGGCCTAAACGTCGATCTTCTATCAACAAGTAGGAAATTTCTCCTTCGCCTCTCTCTTTTGTGTATCATGCGGGGTGGGCGTGTTTCTGTTCTGTAGAATTTGGATAAACCAGATCTAAATGAAGATAATGAACTATATTATATAAAGAAAGAGTGGGCTGCAATCGTTGATGTTGTTTATATTATGACCATCTTGTTGAGTTGTGTTGGCTTATGCCTTCTGAAAATCGAGGTCGTTGGTGGTCATTGTTTGTGCACTAAAGAACCCCTGCTGATGTTTTAAATGGATTGTTTGTGGTTGTAAACTCCTGTTATGAAAAGTAAATTGGTTAATCACGTATATCCGGCCATATAAATTGAGGCACCAGGATTAATCCTTCTATGATAACCCCGGTTAAAACACACGAAAATTGAAATCATGGAGTGTGTTAAGTCGTTTAAATCAGAAAATACCGGCATGGCCCTGACTTGTGTTGGTGGTGGTAGTTGGTTGTTTTCCTTTTCAGGCCGATTGCTAGAGACGTGGGAGGGGATGGGATCCCCTATCTTTATACTCTCGGTGGTTGTGTGAAATTGGGGATGGGATCCCCTGTTGGTATGGATTCAGTGGTTGTGAGTTTTAATACCGGTTGGGTACTTGTTTATATCACGAATTGGGGTGGGATCCTCTGTTGTTGATAACTGGGTGTGGGCATTACGGTTGATGCTTGACTGTTTACTTTCCTGTACTTATGCATATGCCTACTAGTTGACCAGTAGTGCTTAAACTTAATTAAACATTATTTCTGAACATGAAACAAGAATGGGACAAATGGGTTTTGTTGGCGAGAGTCGTGACTTGTGACTTGGATGTAGTGGTGTTGTGTTCTGTAGGCTGGTTAGAAAAACATAAACTTTGGGTGAGTGCTTGTTACCTATATCTATACTTGTAGCTTTGTGTTTCTTATTCGTACCCCACCCAAGTTGAGCACTTAGTGCCGAACACCCCCATTTCATGGGGGAGGGTGTTTTTCCCAACACTATTCTTAGTGGCTGGTTATTAGCTCTTTTTCTGCTCCCTTTCCCGGATAGCCCAAGTATCTTCGGGCAGGCTGTGATGGCATGAGGTCCATTATTAGCCCAAGAACATTCGGGAGGGGTAGTGTGATGGTCGGCCAGGTGTGTACGGCAGGTGGTTTCCCAAGTGTCTTTGCGATGAGGCCCAGGTGTCTTCGGGCATGGCAGTGGATCTTATGGCTTGGTTTCTTCGGGCGTGGGGGTGGTTATTCTGGCCTAGGTGTTTGTAGGCGTGGTTACGTGTGACAGTTGTGGCCCAGGTGTGTGCGGGAGGGATTTCGGCAGTGGGACTACGTGTGGTTGTGGCCCAGGTGTGTGCGGGCGGGTGTGGCAGTGGGACTGCGGTGACAGAATGGCGGGATTGGTCCGAAGCATAGGATGTCTCAATAACCAATGGGAAAGTGGGGCGGGGTACCCAAACATCGATGTGCTCTAATTATATATATATATATTACTTGACTTGCGTTATTTGGGGAGTGTGCCTTGGTGAGGCCTGGGGTGGATATTTTACCTCCATGGGAGTTTCGTTTACTCCTTTTTCTCACTGGACTTTAGCACGTTCCCCCATTTTTGCACGAGAGTCTTTGGTTTTCCCTACTGAGTGTACATGTATGCTCACCCTACGTATATAAAACCACTTTCAGGTTTCCAGGAGGACTTCGGGGATCGTGCAGGACCATACTAGCTTGGACCTTTGGGGTAGTTGTAGTTGTTGTTTTTATTCCTTGGTACTTACCCTTGTAGTCACCTTTTGTACCTTGTGGATTTACTTTTGGAACATGCATGTGGTAATGGTTTATTTTTTGCTTTACTTTTCTTTTACTTTGGTGTTGTTGAGTTTCATCATCTCATCTCTCGATCTTATAAAACAAAAAAAAGGGGCAATGCCTTCCATTTGTGGGAAATTTCTATACCCTTGGTGCTAGTCGCCACTCCGGGACCTATTGAAGGCGGGTCTCGGGGGTCATTATCTCTCCTTCAACTTAAAGAAGGAAGGGCCTGGCAATCTGCTGACCCTTCCCTCCTTTTGGTGAAAGCAGGTCATGACAGAATGGTATCAAAGGTGATGGTTGAGAGATAGGATGGATTCTGGGGTTAGAAACAGTGAGAATTGCATGGGATGGTAAGGCAACAGTGTTGGGTGACCTTGGCACATGAATTAGGCCAGGGAAGACCTGCTAGGACATGAGATTTTAGGGCCCCACGTGATCCGATGCAAGGACTCTGGACCTACCGAACGACCAAGCGAGACCACACTGATTGCAGGGTAAAGACCCTAGGAAAGGTACATGCATCATAAATGACTTGTGTTCTTGTGTTTCTGGGATGTCTTGGGAATTAAGAATAAATTTAAAAATTTGAGAAGTTTTAAGAACAATATTCTGCACTACTTGGGCTTAGGCATTCCTTGTTTACCTTACAGCTATGGCACCTGGAAGGCAACCACGTGTGGTACAGACGATCGAGGCCCCGGAGAATACTTTGGCCGATCGGCAGAGAGCTGATCGAGAGGAAGAGGAAGACCAGTGGCAGAAGACTCTTCGGGCCTTCTAGAGACAGGCCCTCGAGAAGTATGAGGTCATCACCTCTGACATGAAGACGGAAGGCTGGCTAGAGGAGCTAGTTATAGCTTTCGGCCTGATTCGGGCCCCGGCCGAGTACTGGGTTCCTCTGGCCGTCACCCAGATGCGGGGAGAGACGCGTCAGTGGTGGACGCTTTACCTGGGAGAGAGGAGAGTGTCTGAGGTGCCTTGGGAGGATTTCAAGAGGGAGTTCCGGGTGAAATTCCTCTCCTCGACAATGAAGGCTGAAAATATGCAGGAACTACTCTCCCTCCAGTAGGGGGGTATGTCCGTGAGGGAGCTAGGGATCAAGTTCAAGTACCTCCTACGTTTTTCTCCGGACCTATTTCCCGACGAGGAGTCTTGGGCAAGACGTTTAGAGGAGGCGCTCCGACCCTCCCTCCAGTATGTTGTTACCCCCTTTACCCTGCCGACGTACTTCGAGGTCCAGAAGAAGGCCGAAGTGGTGGAGAGGATTCATGCTCTAGGAGTAGTGTCATGAGAGGGGATCCAGCTGGGACCATCGAAGGGAAAGGTCATCAGCACCAGGACTCCAGCATCAGAAGCCTCCAGGTTCCGACCAGCAGGGAGCAGACTGCAGTAGTTTCAGTTTCGATCCCCCGGCCCTCGCCCATTTCCTTCGGGCCCGGGACCGCGGTGCTTTGTCAGTGGGAGCCCTGGACATCTCCGAATTCAGTGCCTGGACCGGGTGCAATACGGCGGTGGCGTACACCTCCCGCACCCGCCCCAACAGCAGCTTGCAGCCAAACCTCTCCAACAGCAGCAGGGACAGCGAGCTCCCACTCCTCCGAGGGAAGACGTAGGAGGAGGAGGCCGACCTCAGGGCGCACCTCAGGGACCTCTACCGGGGCGTGGTTGGGGAGTTGTCCGACAGCCAAGGGGTATAGGAGCTGGGCGTGGATAGTTACATGCCGCAGAGGTAGCAATTCCAGTAGGGCCAGAGGTTGTTCGAGGTACGATCAGTCTGTTTAGCACTCTTTCTTATGCCTTGTTCGATACCGGAGCTTTGCACTCCTTTGTTGCACCCGGTCTAGCCCGTGCCTTGGGTTTACATGCGGAGAGACTTCTAGTGCCCTCGGTGTTGAGCACACCAGTCGGAGGTCAGACCAACTTGTTGTTTGTTTGTCGAGGATTTAGACTGATGATAGGGCCACATCAGTCAGTTAGGGATCTTCTTATGCTACAGATTCAGCCATACGATGTCATCCTAGGCATCGACTGACTATTTTCTGTGTGTGTCGTCATTGACTGTTTCCAAATAAGGGTGGTGTTCTCGGACTTGAACGGCCGGCGTGTTACCTTCACCAACGAGAGGAGCAGTCCAAAGGGAAACAGGCGAGAGGAACCTCTCCTCTCCTTATTGACCGAGATGACAATAGAATCAGTAGATGCTGAAATGGTGGAAGTGCCAGAGATCATCCATGAGTTTATGAACGTCTTCCCTGAGGAGGTAACTACTCTACCCCCTCAGCGTGATATCGAGTTTGGGATAGACCTGCAGCCCAGTGCTCGACCGATCTCGATGGATCCTTACCGGATGGCACCTTCAGAGCTACGAGAGTTGTAGATCCAGATTGACGATTTGATGAAGAGGGGTTATGTTCTCCCGAGTGCGTCACCGTGGGGTGATCCAGTCTTGTTCACTAAGAAGTCAGATGGTGGTCTTAGGTTGTGCATAGACTAAAGGAGGCTGAATCAGGTGACGATCAAGAATCGCTACCCTCTTCCAAGGATAGACGATCTTTTCGACCAACTGAAAGGGGCAGGATGGTTCTCGAAGATCGACCTGTAGTCTGGGTACCACCAGCTGAGAGTGAAGGAGAGAAACATCTCGAAGACGGCCTTCAGGTGCAGGTATGGACACTTCGAGTTCATAGTCATGCCCTTCGGAATTACGAACGCCCCAGCTATGTTCATGTGTCTTATGAACTCCATCTTCCGGAAGTACTTGGATCAGTTCGTGGTTGTGTTCATCGATGACATCCTGGTCTACTCAAGATCAGAGGAGGACCATGCGAAGCACCTGAGGACGGTTTTGGAGGTCCTCCGACAGCACCATCTCTATGGGAAGTTTTTGAAATGCAAGTTCTGGACACGGGAAGTGCACTTCCTCGGACACGTGGTGTCCGAGCGGGGGGTAGCGGTGGACCCATCAAAAGTTGAGGCGGTTGTTTCTTGGGTAGCACCCAGGAATGTGGCAGAGGTTCGTAGTTTCCTTGGGCTGGCAGGTTACTATCGGAGGTTCGTACCCAACTACTCCCGAATAGTATCCCCTTTGACAGCCCTGACTAAGAAAGACCTGGTTTTGGTGTGGACTGAGCAGTGCGAGTCAGTATTCAGCTATCTGAAAGAGAAGATGGTTATTGCCCCAGTGCTAATATTACCATAAGAAGGGGTGGCCTATGAGGTGTTCTGTGATGCTTCAGGACAGGGACTGGGATGCGTGTTGATGCAGCGAAAAGGGGTGATCTCTTATGGGTCCAGGAAGTTGCGCCCCCATGAGCGTAATTACGCCACCCATGACCTGGAGCTTGCAACGGTCATTTTTGCGCTAAAGTTATGGCAGCACTACCTCATCGGGGAACGCTTTGTGGTCTTCACGGATCAAAAAATCTTGAGGTATATCTTCTCCGAGCGGGACTTAAACTTGCGATAGTGGATATGGGTGGAGTTACTCCAGGATTACGACTTTGAGATCTCTTATACTAAGGTCAAGGGCAACGTGGTAGCCGATGCCTTGAGCAGGAGGACGCAGAAGGACACGGTCCGAGAGTCGACGGACGCCTGGAAGTTAATGGAGGAGTTGGCTGCCTTACACCTAGATGCGAAGATGGATAGCGGCAGAGGCTTCCTATATCAGATTATAGTGCAGTCGTCTCTGTTTCGACAAGTGGAGGAGTCTCAGTGGGGAGACCCGGAGTGCGAAGTGATGCCTGACTGAGTTGACCAGGGCAATGCTTTGGAAGGATGGACAGAGGATGGTCAGAACCGGATGCTTTTCCAGAAAAGGTTGTTTGTTCCAGGAGTGATGCGCGGCAAGGTTCTCAGTGAGTTCCACAACTCACCCCTAGCGGTACACCGAGAAGTTTCCGAGATGTACCAGGGACTGAAGAGGCAGTTCTGGTGGCCCGGAGTTAAGCGAGCGGTGGCAGAGTTTGTGGCCAAGTGCTTAGTGTGTTAGCAAGTTAAGGTTGAACACCGAGTTCCAGGCGGCCTACTACAGCCCCTAGATGTCCTCGAGTGGAAGTGGTATGACATCTCAATGGATTTCCTCATGGGACTACCCAAGGTCCAAGGGAGATATGATGCCTTATGGGTGGTAGTGGACAGGTTGACGAAATCGGCTCACTTTCTGGAAATCAGGGAGTCGAGTACTGTGGATGCTTCAGCACGAAATTACGTGGATGAGGTGGTGCAGTTGCATGGATTTATGAGGTCTATAGTCTTGGATAGGGATGCACGGTTTACCTCGCGAGTCTGGAGAGGGTTACAGCACGCGTTTGGCACCCAGTTACGCCTTAGCACTACTTTCCATCCCCAGACAGATGGACAAACAGATCGCACCATCCAGACCTTGGAGGATATGCTACGGGCATGTGTTTTGGACTCAGGAGGATCATGGGTGTGACACTTTCCCCTGGTAGAGTTCGCTTACAATAATAGCTATCACTCTACCATCGGTATGGCCCCGTTTGAAGCCTTGTACGGGAGGCCATTCCATTCACTTATGTGTTGGGTCGAAGTAGGAGAGGCAGGCATCCTTGGCCCGGAGGTGGTTCAAAACACGACAGAGAAGGTTCAGCTCATACGGGAAAGGATGAAGGCGGCCCAAGACCGACAGAAGTCATATGTTGATACCAGGAGGAGTCCCTTGGATTTTGAGGTTGGGGAACATGTGTTCTTGAAGGTCTCCCCTTGTCGTGGGCAGTGGAGGTTCGGAAAGGGGAGTAAGCTTTCTCCCAGATTCATTGGACCCTTCGAAGTGTTGCAGCAGGTCGGCGAAGTGGCTTATCAGCTAGTGTTACCACTGCCACTATTGAGGATACATGATGTCTTCCATGTATCCCAGCTCCGTCGGTATATGCACGACGATTGACACGTCCTTGATTGGGGTGAGGTGGACATCGAGGACGACGTTAATTTTGTGGAGAGACCGGTCATGATCGAGGATCTCAAGGAGAAGGTGCTTCGTGGGCGAACCATCCCCTTGGTTCGTGTGTTGTGGATACATGGTGGGCTTGAGGAGAGTACGTGGGAGAGGGAAGCACAGATGTGTACCCAGTACCCAGAGTTGTTTTGAGGTTTGTTCCTTATTGTACCTGTTGTGGTAGAACATTTTGTCTTTTGGCTATGAAATATACTGGTTTTCTTTCCTCTGTTTGTGTGTGAAAAGCCCTGGCTATGGGGGAGGAGAGAACCCGACCCCTAATCAAGACGCAATAAGGTGGATGCAATTAAACCCGTGTGGGTGAGTTAGTGCCGCCCGAAGCGGATAATATCTTGACATGGAGGAGGAGACTCCCCAACCCACATTCCCGGGAAGTTTGGCATGGTATTTTTCTTGGTTCTTGGCAGGGAAATGTTTTAGTTAGCATGGGTTCGCTCCTAAGAGGTATCTTTCGAGGTGGTCGTTCGGACCCTCTCTTCCCTTCTGGTTTGTTTTGATTCTCGAGGATGAGAATCATTTAAGAGGTATCTGATGTAATGGAGCGGGTTTTTGGGGTCCATTACTTTGTGAAAATCTCGTTTTGGGTTTTCTGGTCTGGGAATCATGGTGGTGTAGGCCTACCGGTAGCCTTAGCCTACCAGTAGTAGGCCTACCGGTAGCTCGGTCTATCGGTGGCCATAGCCTACTGGTAGCTCTGTCTACCGGTAGCTCGGTCTATCGGTAGCTCGGACTACCAGTAGCTACGGCCTACCAGTAGCTCGGCCTATCGGTAGCTGCAGCCTACCGGTAGCTCGGCCTACCGGTAGCTGCAGCCTACGGTAGCTCGGCCTACGGGTAGTTGCAGCCTACCGGTAGCTCAGCTACCGGTAGCTGCCACCTACTGGTAGCTCTGTCTACCGGTAGCTCGGCCTACCGGTAGCTGCAGCCTACCGGTAGCTCGACCTACCGGTCGCTACAGCCTACCAGTAGCTGTCACCCACCGATAGCTCTCAGCTACCGATGGCTCTGGCCTACCCTGCGGTTTATTTCCAGTAGCGCTTCCTTTTGCTCAAATAGGGTTTTAAACCCTATTTTGACCTATTTGAGCATCTTTTAAAGACCCGTAATGCGCATAAGAGTTTTAATTAAATACTTAATCAATTAATGAGTCGGTTAAAACCACCTGACCCCCTTTAATGATGAGTGGAGCCGCGTGGTCAACCCACGACCCCCGCACCTTACGTGGTTTCGCATTTTCACCTCAACCGTCCCCGGCTTTTATAAACTAAGGGTTAGTTGTGATTTCTCCTTTCCTCGATCGCGGCTTTTCACAAACAGCTTCTGGTGCATCGGGCATGCCGCATCGTTATCCGTAAAGTTCCGCGCCCGGCCTAAATGCCGATCATCTATCAACAAGTAGGAAATTTCTCCTTCACCTCTCTCTTTTGTGTATCATGCAGGGTGGGCGTGTTTATGTTCTGTAGAATTTGGATAAACCAGACCTAAATGAAGATAATGAACTGGATTCTATAAAGAAAGAGGGGGTTGTGATTGTTGATTTTGTTTATATTATGACCATCTTATTGAGTTGTTTTGGCTTATGCCTTATGAAAATCGAGGCCGTTGGTGGTCATCGTTTGTGCACTAATGAACCCCTGCTGATGTTTTAAATGGCTTGTTTGTGGTTATAAACTCCTGCTGGGAAAAGTAAATTGGTTAATCACGTATATCCGGCCAAATAAATTGAGGCACCAGGATTAATCCTTCTGTGATAACCCTGGTTAAAACACACAAAAATTGAAATCATGGAGTGTGTTAATTCATTTAAATCTGAAAATACCAGCATGGCCTTGACTTGTGTTGGTGGTGGTAGTTGCTTGTTTTCTTTTTCGAGCCGATTCCTGGAGACGTGGGAGGGGTTGGGATTTCCTGTCTTTATACTCTCGGTGGTTGTGTGAAATTGGGGATGGGATCCCCTGTTGGTATGTATTCGGTGGTTGTGAGTTTTTAGATCGGTTGGGTACTTGTTTATATCACAAATTGGGGTGGGATCCTCTGTTGTTGAGAACCGGGTGTGGGTATTACGGTTGATTCTTGACTGTTTACTTTCCTGGACTTATGCCTATTCCTACTAGTTGCCCAGTAGTGCTTAAACTTAATTAAACATTATTTCTGAACATGAAACAAGAATGGGACAAATGGTTTTTGTTGGTGAGAGTCGTGACTTGTGACTTGGATGTAGTGGTGTTGTGTTCTGTAGGCTGGTTAGAAAAACCTAAACTTTGGGTGAGTGCTTGTTACCTATATCTATACTTGTAGCTTTGTGTTTCTTATTCACGCCCCACCCAAGTTGAGCACTTAGTGTCGAACACCCCCATTTCATGGGGGAGGGTGTTTTCCCAACACTATTCTTAGTGGCTGGTTATTAGCTCCTTTTCTGCTCCCTTTCCCGGATATCCCAAGTATCTTCGGGCAGGATATGATGGCCTGAGGTCCATTATTAGCCCAAGAACCTTCGGTCGGGGTAGTGTGACGGTCGGCCCGGTGTGTGCGGTAGGTGGTCTCCCAAGTGTCTTCGGGATGAGGCCCAGGTGTCTTCGGGCGTGGCAGTGGATCTTCTGGCCAGGTGTCTTCAGGCGTGGGGGTGGTTGTTCTGTCCTAGGTGTTTTTAGGCGTGGTTACGTGTGACAGTTGTGGACCAGGTGTGTGTGGGTGGGATTTCGGCAGTGGGACTGCATGTGATTGTGGCCCAGGTGTGTGCAGGCGGGTGTGGCAGTGGGACTGCGGTGACAGAATGGCATGATTGGTCTGATGCATAGGATGTCTCAATAACCAGTGGGAAAGTGGCACGGGGTACCCAAATATCAATGTGCTCTAATTATATATATATATATATTACTTGACTTGCGTTATTTGGGGAGTGTTACTTGGTGTGGCCTAGGGTGGATAGTTTTCCTTGATAGGAGTTAGGTATACTCCATTTTCTCACGGGACTTTAGCACGTTCCCCCACTTGTGCACGAGTGTCTTTGGTTTTCCCTACTGAGTGTACTTGTATTCTCACCCTACGTATATAAAACTGCTTTCAGGTTTCCAGGAGGACTTCGGGGATCGCGCAGGATCATACTAGCTCAGACCTTTGGGGTAGTTGCAGTTGCTGTTTTTCTTCCTTGGTACTTACCCTTGTAGTCACCTTTTGTACCTTGTGGCTTTACTTTTGGAACATGCATATGGGAATGGTTTATTTTTTGCTTTAATTTTCTTTTACTTTGGTGTTCTTGAGTTTCATCATCTCATCTCTCAATCTTATAAAACAAAAAAAAGGGTCCATTTGTGAGAAATTTCTATACCCTTGGTGCTAGTTGCCACTCCGGGACCTATTGAAGGCGGGTCTCGGGGGTTATTATCTCTCCTTCAACTTAAAGAAGGAAGGGCCTGGCAATCTGCTGACCCTTCCCTCCTTTTGGTGAAAGCAGGTCGTGACATAAACATTCAAGGATAACTTATAATTTACTTCATAAATCATTTGATTCATAAAAATTACTTTTTTAAAATGAATTTGAAAAAAAAATATGGTCATAAAAGGAAAATATACCCTGTCAAAAAGAGAAATAAGATGAGGCTTTCTTTTAAACATTTATCTTGAAATAATAAATTGAATTAAATCATTAATATTCATGAAAAAATTTATATTCATGTTAAATACCTTAAATGGTTAGTATATACACCATATAAAATTAAATATGTGCATTACATAAAATATGTCTCAATGGAGGGGAAATTGAAATGAAATATCCTAAAAAAGATCATATCATTGATGTGAGAATTAATCGGTGAAGTAATTATGTGTGAAAATGTACATAAAAATATAAGTGTAAATATATAATAATAAAATCAAAGTTAATTTCACACATAATCATGTCATAACATAGTCAATGAACTTGAAGTATAACCCAATGAATGGAAATTGAGTTAAGAAACCCCTTACCACTTGGTAAAATTCAATTCAAACACCCTTCGATGGAATGTTTTTCATTACAACTAAAAATAACATTAATTATGAATCATTAATGACATAAATTTTAAAATGGTTATTATATAAACCATATATAAAAACTTGGTTCATAAAATTAAAATAGGCCTCAATGAATTTGAGAAAAAAACCCTTACCTAAGGTCTAAATAATCACATGCATTCTTTATATTCAGGAATAAAAAAATATGATAATTATTTAATTTATTAATAAAATTTTTTGAGATTAAAATTCCTTTTATTTTATTTATTACTATGTTATATTTAATTACATAATCAATTAAGTTTACATCATATGTTCTGAAGATATTCTACTCATATGTTCTGAATGGATTCAGTATGTTGACTATGGTAAAATATGTCGCTCTTCCATCATATCCAAAATAATATTAATGAAATGATTATAATTTTTATATATAAATTACACTTTTAAAACTAATATTGGGAGATGTTTATGAAAAAATAACTACGTTACAATCTATGAGAGGTTAGGTCATTCATACGCATGAGTAATGTTTCAATTTTTCAAAGATCATTGCGTAAAGAAAGTGCGTATTATTTTATATTTTAAAATTTATAATAATATCATAAATTACATAGTATTTATTTAAATATATTTATATATATCATCTATGTGATGAGGTGATGAAGAACGAATCACATCGCTTCGTGGAGGCGATAGTCCACATATACACACGAAAGACATTATAATTTTTCAATGAATGAAAAGTTAAGAAACTAGATAATATACCACTTATAAAAAATGATAAATAGGTCATTAACATCATCTATATATATATTAAATTTATCATTATAACCATATGTGAGAGGTAGTGATGGAAAACAAATTAAATTATTTCATGAGGTGGAAGTCCATCGTACATAAGAATAATAGTTTTGTTTCCCATTTGATAGATGAGGATATGGATATAGATTATTGAATTAACAATATAACATAATTTTATATGGAATAAATAGGTGTTATTATTTCATCATGGTTGAATAAGATATTAAAGAGGTGAAAAAATAAATAAAATGAAAATGCACGGTCAAGAACTGTACCTCTTCATCGGAAAATCTCTTTATATTTATACCAATATCCTTATTCAGATAGATTTATAATAAAAAATATAGATTTTAGGTCATGGTGAGGGATGTAATGAAGGTATTTTGTTAGGTATATTCTGAAAAAAAATGTTTTTAAAGTGTGAAGGAAAGAGGAGAGAGGGTGCCCTTTTATAAGGGAGTGGAGGAGCACTCTTGGAAATTCTTAAAGTGTTAAGTTAATATAAATTAATTTTCATATTGAAATGCATAAAAATTAGTAATATTAAAATATAAGATATTCATGGGTCTAAATAATCTTATATAAAAAATTATAAAAGTTTAGATGAATCTTTTCACCCTTATATTTTTATTTTAATCTGTGTTAACCCTTTTTGACAATTACTACGGTATTAAAGTTATTACTATTTAGGGGTCAAGAAAGTTACTATAAAAGAAAAAACATCCCTTAAATGTACCACGGTTGGTATTATAAACCATATATAATTTAATTGGATGTATTTTAGATTTTTAATAATTTTAAATCATTTATTAAAACATTATTTAGTATAAAATTTCATTAATGTCAAATTTGGAACAATGCATTTAATTTGACTTTAAAAACAAAAATACAAAGATGGAATTCATATATAAACATTTAAAACGCCCCAAATATGTTATAATTATCTAAAAAAATTATAACATAATAATTCATCAAAATTGTATTACTTTTAAAAAAATAAATCATTTATTTTATTTTCCTTTTAAATAAATATATATTGTGTTAGTGTTGCATAAGAATTTAAGATAATTACATAATTAATAAAAATTATATATAAATTACCATAATTAAAATAATTTCATTATTCTCAATATAACTATTAATATTAATTCACGACATGATTTTATCTCTTTTTGAACACATAAGAGATATTTAAAAGAACGAGGGTGATATTTTGTCCTTTTCTTTACATAAAATATAATATATGTCACTTTCATAGAGGATTTTTACATAAATAAATAGATATAAATCCTTCCGTTATAAGGGTATAAAATCCTTCATTAAATAATATTTAAGATGAAAAAATTATGTCTTTTCATTTAGTTTTAACCTAAGTTAACCAATATTACCATTTTACAACAGTGATAAATTTTTACTATTTTAACCATCCATTATGAAAAAAATGCATATAAAATTATTAAATAATGTTAATTATGATAATTATAAATAAAGAATATATTTTACCAAATTTAATTTCTATAAGTGGAATAAAAACATTTTATATGTATCTTACAAAGAGCATTGAAAAACGGTTTTGTGAAGAAAAAAAAGTCTTTTAAGTCTAAAAGTATTTTTCTACTGAGATCACATATAATGCTGATTAATATGTAATTAATTAGATTTTTTATAACTAACGGATAATTATGTTAATTTAGGTTCAATTTCAAAATATTATGGGGCCTTTTCGATGGAAATAAATGTCAGTTTTATAAAAATCGATATTTTTCACTATTCACTGAAAAATCATTATTTTATGAAAAATCCCAAAATTTCACCCTAAGTTAATTTTAATTTTTTGAATTAAAAAATTATGTTCATTTTTTAAAATAAATTTTTTAAAATTGGTAGATATTAATTATATTTTTTGCTCACATAAAGTAATAAGAATCGTTTTTAAAGAAAAAATATTTTTAAAGAATAAAATGACTTTATAAATAATTGAGTGTTTATTTCCAAAAAATTAATAAATAAATTTTTATTGAATATAAACATAATAAATATTTCATAATGTGGTAATTCATATTCATACCCTCTAAGTCAATGTCTAGTTTGTAATGGTCATATTTAAATAATAATATTTCATGGTTTGTTTAAGCTCGAAGTTTCATGTTTTATATGATATTGAAAATAATGTTATTTTAAAATATCAGAATATTACACTTACTAGGATGAGCCTCAAGTTATCATGGGATGTTTGGATTTCTATCTCTAGTTTTTCTATTTTTTATCTTAATCTGAATTCGTGCTTATGTTTTTTGGTTTAAACAAATATTGTCTTATTATCTAATCATTTATTCTGCTTCCGGTGTATAACAATATGACTATGAGACATCTTCAATGGATTCCTCAAGAGGGTGAAGTGAGATATTCTCCTCAAGTGAATCCTCCTATAGTTTATAATATTATAGAAGATATCATTTATTCAGTTTTTGATGTGTACTAAAATGTATTGTGAGTGCAGAACCAAGCTATCAAGGTGTAAGTAGGAGCCGAGGTAAATAAGGATCGATCTCAAGAGATTCTACATGAGAATCCCCCTTAATTTTGAGGTATTAATGAACCTTAACAGGTAGAGGACTGGTTGAAAAATATTTATTATCTATTCAAATTTATGGATATACCTATGGTCATCAAGGTGAACTATATGGCGTTTAGGCTTAGGGGTCCCAGAAAATGATGAGGGGATTTTATGGTGTAGGAAGATCAATACATATGACTAGATTGGAATGTTTTCAAGACCCTATTATTTCAGTATTTCTACCCAGAGTCCCAAATGATGTAAAATTCATTAGGGTTCCACTCATTGAAGTGTGGAGAGCACTCGATGCTAGAGTACACCAATTTTTTTGTAGAGATGGTTCATTTTTCTCTTGAGGTAGTGATGAATGATTAGTTAAGAGATTAGAAATACTTATAGGGATTTCATCTAGACATTTGATCATATATATAAATGCTAAATATTTCCACCTATACTGACACAGTTGATAGAGAAATGATTAAAAAGATGGATATGGTGGGAATAATTGGATATTATTCCCCTTATTTTCCACCTAGTGGAAATTTTAGTAGCACGCGAGGAATGAAGAGGAAGTGGAATAGTAATTGCAAGGGTAGTGGATGTGGTTCTCAATAGTGGACTCCCTCTAAATCATTAAAATAATCTAGTAGTGTGCCTCTAACTTTATATTATTATGGAAAGGTGGAGCACACCTGACATACTTGTATCATGCCCCTGAAGATTTGTAGTGCTTGTGGTTGTTAATTCCATCTACAGAGGTTCTGTAAGGACATGTATACACCCTATTATGGTTAGGTATCTTTAGCTATAAAGTTCATTGTGGAACCTTTAGAAGCTTCAAAGTCCATAGGTCACTATCCACATGACTCATAAGTGAAGAACCTTCATGTAATGGATAAGTTTTTGGGGGAGGTTTATGTGGGCCCTAAAACAGTGAGAAGTACCCACTTTTTTTCATCTTTTATAGCAACTAAATTATTTGATAGATGTGTCTCACACTCATTTATATCTTTCCAATTTTTCATTTATGAAAACTTATAATAGAGTTCATATCCTTTGTTATAGAGTTAGTAATGCCTCTTTGAAATAGGAAATAGAATTGGTTTTGATGTTTATATTTTTATTTATAGATAGCTAACACAGAGTTACTCTAGTATTTATTAGTTATTAATATGGATTTGTTCGATGTCATAATCAGGATAGATTATCATATTTTTCATCATATTGAGATCAATTTTTATTTTTAATGTGTTTCATTATTTTTAACCAATGGGATATCTCAGGTATTTCATGGAGAGTGGAATCTAAGATCTAGTCGAGTAGGACCTTCCTACTAGAAGTTCAGGAGTTTATTGTCTATAATTTATATTAATATAAATAATGTTTCTTGTGTTTTTTATCTTCCCATAGTTTTTTGGTATTTTCTTAACATGTTTTCAGTTTAATTCTTCAGTCTTCCTCCATAAATGAATGTAGAGTTTATGATTTACCTTGTGTTGAGTATGATATCAATTTCAATACCATCTTTCAATATAGAACCTACTACGATTAAAGAGATCAAGATCCAATTAGATGATCTGATGGATAAATATTTTTTTATCCCCATCATTTCACAGAAGTAAACTTTATACGCTTTTCCAAAATGGCATGCCGCTAACTTTTTTTGTACATAGATGATCAAAAGTTGAATCATGAAACTGTTAAGAAAAATTAACCTTTTCCCCATGTGGATGAATTGTTGGATCTGTTAAAGAGGGATTAAATGGTTTCAGAAAATCAATATTTGGTATGGTTATCATTATCTTCAAGTTCAACATTCTAATATTCTAAGACTACTTTCTGAACTAGGTGTGTCTATTATGAATATCTTGTGATTACTTTTGGTCTGAATAAAACTCCTTTAGTTTTCATGGATTTAATGAAAAATATATGTCATCAGTATCTCAACAACTCTTTTTTCTATTTTTGGATAATATCCTTCTTTAATAAAGATCCAATCATAATCATTAGCAATGTTTGATTTTGGTTTTGGAAATATTGATAAGGAATCGACTTTATGGGGACATTTAGAAATGAAATTTATAGATCCAAGAAGATATGTTCTTAAGGAACATGATTTATTAACCTGGATTATCATTTTATTTTAATAAGGTGTAGGATCTATTTTCATGGTAAGAGCCATGTAACATCTACAAGATTTAGATATTATTTTGTCTTGTAAGATATTATCAGCAGTTCATCAAATATTTATCAAAATTGGCATAATCATTGATTTTTCTTACCAAGAAATGCATGAAGTTTACATGGGAAGAAAAATTTCAAACTTATTTTGAAGAGTTTAAATTGAATTTGACATCAACTCTTATTTAGATCTTATATGATCTTAGTTAGGGGTATATGGTTTACTACGATTCTTTCTATGCTAGTTTGGGTTGTGTGGACATGCAAGATGATCATGTTATGGAATATGGATCTTGTCAACTATGTTTGAATGAGAAAAATTACCCCACTCATGATTTGTATATTACCATAGTTATTCATGCACTTATGTTTTTGTGGCACTAAATTTTGGGGGATATATTCAAGGTCTTTTCTGATAAAAATGTTTTGAGATATATATTCACTCAAAAGTACCTGAATCTCAGATAGAGGTAGCGGGTGGAATGCCTCAAAATGTTTAAATTTGACATAACATGAACCCCGAGGAAGGGTAATGTTGTTACTAACTCTATTCATAGAATAGTTATACTATATTATATTTTGAGATAAAGGGAAGAGTGTAGCTTGATGGGTTTTTTACTCAATTATATTCGGATACTCAGGGGGGGGTGATTCAGGTACGGTTATGAATAATTCTTAGTTGTCTTAATATCTCCTTGAGTCTATTTTTTATATTCAGTAAAACATGACGAGTTTAAAGGAATATGGTAAGCCTTATATCATGGGGAGACCATTTTTGGTTGGTCTCTCCCTTCTGATGGTATTCTATGCCTTGTGGATTGTTTTGTCTTCCCATCATTACTAAGGTATTTTGTGTTACATGATTGTCATAGTTATTTGTGGGTTGTTTATCCAAGTACTATGAAGATGTATTATAATATGAGATAAAGAGTCTAGTGTCTCGGTATAAAGCAAGATATTTTTGATTATGTGTTTCACTGTTACACCTTCCAGTAGATAAAGGCAGTTCACCTGAATCTATTTGGTCCATTCTATCCTCTTCCACTACTATTTTGGAAATTGTATGAGGTGTCCACATAATTTTTTGTTATATTACCATGTACTCCTTGAAGAAATAATGCTATCTATGTAGGGATTTATTCATTGATAAATACTATTAATTTATTTTGATCTGTGGAACCACTAATATTGATGATCTGGGTAAGCTATATGTGTAGGATATCATGAGGTTTAATGGGGTTCCCTATACCATTGTCTCGAATAGGTATCCCATGTTTACTTAAAGATTATGGAGGAGTCTCCAAAAGGTGATGGTAACTTAGATTATATTGAGTATATCTTATTATCCATAAATGTATAGTCATATAGAGTGTGTTATTTAGAACTTAAATGATATTATATATTCTTGTGAGTTGGGTTTTAGTGAATTATGGGATAGCCATCTAGGAATGGTTATATTTTCTTATAATAACAGTTATCTATCATCACTAAGAATGGCCCCCTTCAAGGATTTGTGTGATTTCTCATGAAGTTCACCTATTTATTGGGAAGAGACGGGTGAGGTCTCCATTATGGAATGGATTACCATTCATGATATATTGGTGTGGATTTGGGATATATTTCGATGCTTGGATACATCTTAGAATTGGAAAAAATCATATGCAAATCATGGATTATTTCTTCTGAATTCTTCAATTGGTGACCAAGTTTTCTTAAAGGTTTATCCTCATTTAGTTCACTAACATCCTAGGAAACAAGAGAAGATATCTTTGAGATATGTTAGACTATTTGAGGTCATTGGGAAGCTTGGAAACATTTCTTATTGGTTTTAATTCCTAGATTAGTTGACTGGTATTCATGATATTTTTCATATATCTTAGCTTAGTAAGTATCATCCAAATATTTCCAATGTTCTCAGTTAGGAAGATGTTGAGTTGGACATGGATGTTTCTATTTTGATGAAACCAGTGGTGATCATTGATTATATGGTGAATATATTATATAAAAATTTTATCTCATTAGTCAAAGTGATATGACGAAAGGAATAAGATTCTCACAACACATGGGAACATTAATTGTTGATGATCGAGAAGTGTCCTCAACTATTTCTATATCAGCATTCTTCTATATGAATTTTTGCGGGTGGAAAGTCCAATGGTGAGGTGATTATAGAATACTAGGTAAAAGAAACACTATTTTTTAATGTTTAATAGATTTTTCTTGGGTTTGGAGGGAATGGGAGTTGATTTTTAGTTTTCTATAGAACAAAGGATAGGTGTTTCCTACAATACACATTCTGACCATGAATATGATTAGGGATTTGAATATTCCACTAGAAAGATTCTTTTAGTTTGGTTTAGATTGTGAAAACCATTCAGGATTTGAACTAAATTCATGTTATCAATTCATCTATCAAGATAATTTGGATAAGGTGATTCCTTTTTCAGTATACATGAAATTTATTAGATTCACACTATAAATCTGATATTCAAAAACTAAATTTTTAATGACCTGTACATTTTATGTAATTAACACTCTTATCTTATCTCATTTGGTTTTCTCCTCCATACCTCAAACCCTAGGTCTCTTCTGGGAAATTTTGGGTGGCTACTTCCCTTCTGGATCACTCTATTTGGCGCATTAATATCTAGAATTATTGGTTTCTGTTTTTTTTTTGTATGTTTTTCCTTCTGTTTTTATTTCCTTCATTGATCTTGGTTTTAGTATTGTGTGATTTGTTTTTAGAATCTAATGACCATGATGTGATTTCAATCGATCCCTTGAAATTATCTTTCATGTTTTGTATTCTATAGGATGACCCTCATGTTGGTTGTCATGTGGAAAGAGAGTTCCTTGACTTATGTGTTGATCTGAACTCTCTCAAGATCCTTTTGTATATGGAATTCAATTATAAGATGTGATTATCATTGTTTAGGACTTCATTATTTGTTTTTTTGGATGAATGGACTAAAGGTCACTTTTTATTATTATTGATAATATACCTTTCAAGGGGTGAGGTGGAACCCTTACAAGGCCTGAAGGCTTAGAGACAATTACAAGAGCCATGGGTCTTAGAGGAAATCACCCAGACAATACAACTTGGAACTATTACTCCCCAACACATGTCATGATATCAGCACTCCCCCTTCACAAGTCTAGTTAGCTAGCTATCATGTGCAGAGCTCTATAGTCCTGGTACCGATGAAAAAGCTACACCCTCTTATTCTTCCAATTCTGGTTAGCTCTGATCTAGTGAATGTGCATGATCTAATCCTCATCTAGAGCCTTTTCCCTTGTAGTTTGACCGATACATCTGCATATTCATGTTGCCCGAAGGCCATGGGGTGGACCGATGGCCTTGAGGTGGCCCTAAGGCCTTGAGATACAAATGGATCGAAGGCCTTGGGTGGCCCAACAGACTTTCAAGACTCGAGGACCAAACCGGTGACTCAAAGGTCCAAATGGAAGAATAGTTTTGGCTTCTACAGAATAAAACAATATCTACAAAAAAACTACTACAGTTACCCACTATAAAACGACTACATTACTGCTGTAGTAACCTAGAAATAGGTCTCTACTCATAATTAATCTCGGGTCTCTTGGATGCACTTGTCGAGTCCTCACTAACTGGGCTGAGGCAGGTGTCTTGAGTTTGAGGTAGGTGGCTCTATCTTTATCCTATCTCAGATAAACCATACATTATATTTATTTTATAAAAAAAATCTAAAGAATTGAAAAGATAATATATTGATTGATTTGTATATGTAAATGGGTTTTTAAGAAAATATTTTTTCTACATCATTTTTGTAAAAGAAAGGTGATTTTAAAATAATTTTGAATGGATTGAAAAAATAGGTTTTAAAATAAGGTTTTAATGTAAAAAAGGTGTTTGAAATTGTTTTTAAAAATTTGTATTCCATTTTGAAATGATTTGATAAATGCAGAACATGGGAGACTTAGGTAATTCTATAGATGGTATAGTAGTATGACTCATATTTTATTGTTATATGGGTGTTCACTTTCTAGGGTGTTATTTCATCCCTAGAATGAGGTGCATTTAGATCTCGGAATTGATTTACATGGTAGGAGGGTTCACATTATGGGGTGTTCCTTTATTCCCTATACCTTGATGCATGGGTTCTTGGGACTTATAGTGTTCACTTGTCATAGTTGATGTTTGACTAACCTAGCTAGCCCGACCGTAAATTATCCTTGGAGAGTTTTACCATTGTTCTTTGGATATTTATTACTTTGACTTTGATATACCAATTTTTAGACAAATGAAAATAGTTTATGGAAATTATTATTTGAAGCTGTTTTACCAATACTTTTTTAGAACTATGGAAAAATGGGAACTGTTTTCCATTATTTTGATATAAATATTATATAACTTTTTATCATGATTTGTCTAATTAAAATGATTCATTTTAAGATTTTTGTATAGAGACCTTATATGGAACACCTGGGTGATATCCTACTAATTTTGTTTAGATCACACCCTACACACGCCTTCATTAGTTTGTTAACCTTGTATTTTATTTTGATGTAGGAAAAGAAAAGGTTTTATAGTGAGGTGGTGAGGTTTACATCAACTAGGTATGGGTAGTAGGTGGTGAGATAGTGGGGTATTTCTTACTTATAAAATGAATTATTTTTTTCCTATTTTTGGTTTTTATTTTGGTTGTTGGACATGTTCCATGGGTGTTTTTCTTGTTTCTTTCGAGTTATATTTCTACTAGTATTTTCCATTCAAATGTATATTTTTATGTATTTTTTTGATGAAATTAAATATATAAATTTGAAATTCATTTCTTTTTTTATTTTTAATGGCATTAACCATGAATTTATAAATATATTTATCACCTAAGTTATTTCCTTAAATATTTCTCATATATAATTTTAAAATATTTTTTTAAAAAAAGGAAAAACCATAGATTGAGTGACAACCTGTCATATCTGATGAGGCTATGGGGATCGAACTCATGACTGAAGGGTGACAAGGGAATAGTTCTTACCACTTTCTTATGTGTTATCTTAATTTTGTCTTTCAACATTTATATATATATATATCACTTTTACTATATTTCTGATTATTTTTGCATACATTGTTTTTATAACTACTTTCCTTTTATTAATAGTTTTATTTTCTCATCATCTTGGTAATTAAGTCATTGTGACATAACGGATGACAAAGTATTATGCAAGTTTTTATCATAAAATTATCACATATAACCATTATAGGTACTCTTATATGAAATTTTATGTGAAGCATATGATAAAATAAATGGTTAGATTTAAATAATATGTAATTATTCATTTTTAATTTATATTATAGTACATTTAATTTCTAAAAGTTTTTAAAATTATTCTTAATATATGTTTTATTACTCTAAAATTTTTCTTTTAAAAGGCTAATTAACATGTTGCATAATAAAAATAAACAATTATTTATTTCATTAACTGAGAATAATACATTTATAGAACAATCATAGCTAATAAAATACTCACTGTTATAGCAGGTAGATAAAT
Source organism: Viscum album (assembly GCA_963277665.1). Lineage (NCBI taxonomy): Eukaryota > Viridiplantae > Streptophyta > Magnoliopsida > Santalales > Viscaceae > Viscum > Viscum album. The sequence continues at coordinate 125,492,915 of OY728134.1, read as the reverse complement.
ATAAATAAATAAAATGAAAAGTATAGGAAAATACAGATCATTGTGGTCTCTTGGGATTATCACACCCGCGAATAACACAGTAAAAAAGGAACAAATATTAGTAATCTGATTGATATTTTCAAAAATAAGGAATATTAAACCTTGAGGGGGGTTTTAGAATGTTAAGAGAGTTATTTATAGGATGTATGTAATTAACATGGTCGTTTTAATAGTAACTTAATCATTGGAAAATAAATTATGTTACAAAGAATATAATGTTTTAAATGTATAAGGATATTTAATTAAAAATTAGATTTATAATATTTATAAAAAAACCTTAATAAAATTAATATCATTTTTATAATTAGATGACTCGATTTAACCAAGGTTGAATTTTTGATATTTTTCTAAAAAAAGTTAAATTTTTTTTAAAAAAGTGAAAATATTGTTTTTATAAAACCCCTGAATTTTTTAAAATTACTATGATACGAGCATGAGTTAAAATTTTATGAAAACTTTTCTTCAATCAAAAATTTATTTAAGAAACAAAATCAATAATTTAAAAATATTATGTAAATGTATAAACCTATATTTTATATTATTGAAGCTAAGTTATATATTTTCTAAAAAAAATTATGAGTTATACATGTATTGTTTTAAAATTAATTTTTGTTGATTTTAGAAATTTAATAATATAAAATGAATTTCATATTTATAATCAAAAGTTCCAAATTATGTAACATGGTTAATTATGTTGTTTAGGCATAAAAATATGTTATTGGGTTAAAAATTAATTTACCATAATAGAGGTAAAATAATGTAAAATGATAAATTTAAAGTTCAAAGGAATAAAATACCTAAAAACCAAATCATTAAATGGTTTTTTATGGTATTTTTAATTTAACCAAAATTTTCAACAATAATTATCAACAAAATTTATTGAAATTAATGCCATCCAAAATTAGTTTTCCTAAATAACAAAATAATCATTATTTAAACCCTTAAAACCACCCCTCCAAAAGTATAAATATCCACCAAATCTTAACATTATACCACAAAAAAAATCAATATTAACTCATCATATATCTCCCATGGAGTTTTTTATGTTTCTCCATCTTCAATATTGAAGAGTTTTTTTTTGTTTAAAGGGTTGTCTCTAAGCTTAGAAGCTCAAGTGCAGTAAAGGTCTCTAATCCTCCTATTCCATTTTCAACTTCATTAATTTTGTTATATTGTATTTTTAAATTCATTTTTCATATACTATCATGCTTATTTTTTCATGGTATTATATTCTATTTAATATTTTGTAAATTATAGTTTATTAAATCATTCTCTTTATAGTCTTTTCCTAAGTTGTTACTATGTTAAAATAAGGGTCCTCACTCCTCCTTTCATGTTACTTTTGTGAGCCTTTTTAAATCTATTTTCATTGAAATGGGATATTTTATTATGATTCATTGTTATAATTTCTTTACTATGTTATCAATTATAGACCACTATTCCCTCTCATTATACTACCTTCATAAGCCATTACTTTTGTGAGCCTTTTTAAATTCCTTTTAATTTCAATGGGAAATTTTATTATGCATAATTTTTATAATTTCCTTAATATTACATCAATGAGAAACCATCAGTCCCTCTCATTATAAAACCTTCATAATCCTTTATAATGATCAAAATTTTCATTATCCATAAAACTATCCAAAATTTGGAAAAGAAAAGTGTTTGTGGTTTTTCCAAGGATGAAATCCATGTTTAGGTATAGACAAGTGGATATAAGATATCGCATAATTATACCAAAGGGTAATAGACCTAAAAAGGGTGGGTTGGTTATTAACTCAAATGTCACTAGGTTCAAAAGAAAGAGACATAATTGTGCATCTATTTTGACACTCTTATGGGATATTCTTTGGACAATTCACAAGCTCTTTACCAACCATAATGAAAGATGGGAATATATGGATTGAGATTAACTTTCAATTGTTATACTTATTCCATGAAATTACTCTTTAATACAAATTGATTAAATTTCTTCAATTGGGTTATTACCTATAGAATTTTTAAAATCTTATAGTTTTTAAAGTTTATTGTTGAATATTCACCTATATAGTCACATTAATCCATTAAAAGGTATTTTTCTCACTCATTTTGTTGCTGATGATTATTTTATCTATCACTATCCATGTTTCTCATAGATTTTAACATATAATTCATGTTTATGTTCTTATTTACACATGTTATGGTTTATATAAAATCTCTATGGATAATGATTCATCACTACCCATTTCTTATCTTGTCATTTTCTATGCATATATTTTCTTCCAATTCATTTCTGTTTTGGAAACCCTTGTATAATTTTTCTATTTAAAGGGTATTCTCATGGATACCTATTTGTAGATTGAATAAGGAAATTATTAACTAAACTATATACCCTTTATATATATGGTGTAAATACATTACACTTCATTATATTTATTGATTGGTATTTACCTATAATGTTACCAAATTACATTGGATATATATTTAATTTCCAAAAAAATTATCATGTCAGGACTATTAATTGATTTATGTTTGTTTTAATCTATGTAGCACACATTAATATAGTCATATGAAGGGTATACCGTGATATCACTCCAATTCATTGGGTAAAGTGTTAATCTCTATAGATGTAATGCTTATGATACCTTGGCAGCATGCCTTGGCAATGTTTTATGATACCTTGGTGAAAATATTTGGTGATATGTTTTGCGATACATTGGTGATGTCCATTGGTAATATTCTTATGAATGTATCATGTTTATGTTGGAGACACATTCCCATGTTATTCCACATGTTCTTGTGATGGAATATTTTATATTTTTTCCATATTATTATGATTTCATGAATTATGATATCATTTTTTCCATGACCCCATGTGATGATATATGATCCTACTTATTTTATTTTTTTTTTGTTATGTTATGCCTCTCGACTAAAATGTTATACATTTTCTTTAATTATTAATAATTTTAGTCTTTTTATGTATCAATTATTAGGATTTATCCCTTATGAAGAATTTGAACGCCCCTTTTTCTTACATTTCCCTATTTCCCCTCAAATTACAATCGAAAGGATGTGTATAGAACATATGCAAGTGTTTAGAATTTTTATAAATGAAATGAAATTTATATTGAGAGTTAAATATTTCAATGTGCCTAGTTTATTAAGAAACCAAAATTTTTATCCTTTGGGTTGGATTTTACTATTGAGAAATTTCTACAAGTATGTATGTTAAACATCGGATCTGAAAGTATGGATCTGGGGAAACTCTGTAGGTATCAAAAGGGGTTTTGTTGGTTTCAGGAATTAGAATTTAGAATAATTGATTATAGAGCCTTAGGTGTAAAAACATTTTCTATAGAGAACTAGGTTAAGTATAACAAGTATGTCCCCATAGGATTAATATATTCAATCTATTTATAATTTTTCCTTTATAATGATAAATTTTAGGTAAACATTTGGGTTTAATAAGTGTTTATCCATGGGTAAAATTATGCAGATCAAATTTCCTTAAGTAGAGGTAGAATATAACATTCCAAATTTTAAATGAATATTTTTATGAATTTTTGTTATTGAATTAAATATATAAAAGTTAAATTCATTTATTTGTTTTTGATTTTAATGATATGAACTAATAATTTATAAATATAGTTATCGAATATTATATTTCCATATATAATATTAAAATATTATTTTAAAAAAAATTAATGCAAAAAAATGGCAACCCACAGGTTTGTCGATAACCTATTGATCTTGGGGATACCACTCGTCTTAAACCCATGACTAAAGAGAGATAATGAAATAGCAATTACCACTAGCCTGTGTGTTTCCCTAATTTTATCTTCCATCCTTTTATATATATAAATATATCACTTTTACTATATTCACGATTGTTTTTGTGTATATATTTTTATTTGATAACTAATTTAATTTTAATAATATTTTTATTTTCATAACATCCTAGTAATTAAGTCATCATAAACAGAGTATGATGAATGTTTTCATTATCATAAAATTATAACATATAACCATTAGAGGTACTATCATGTGATATTTTATGTGTATAGAAAGATAAAATTAATTTTTAAATGTAAATAATATGTTATTATGAATTTATTATTTACATTACAGTTTATTTAATTTCAAAATTATTTTTATCTTGTTCATTTTATATATTTTATTGATCTAGAATTTTCATTTTAAAAGGTTAAGTAACATGTTTCACAATAAAAATTAAATAATGATTTATTTTAGTAATTGAGAAAAATAAATTTACTGAATGGTCATAACTAATAAAAATCCAATTATTAAATTGGGTTAATAAATAAAATTTGATAAAACAACATGTATTGGAAAATTCATATCATTGCAGTCTCCTAGGATTATCACACCCACACAAAACACTGTAAAAAAAATTAGTAATCCAATAATTATTTTCAAAAATTGGGGATAATTAACCATGGTAGGAATTAGATAACATGATAGGTGGTATTTATAGGATGTATGGAATAAATGTAACCTTTAGAATAGTAAATGGACTGTTGGAAAATAAATCATGTCATATAAACTAGCATTTTCAATAAATAAGTATTTTCCATTAAAAACAATATTTATAGAATTTATAAAATTATTTTGATAAAATTAATATAATTTTTATAATCATAACATAAAATTTATCCTAGATTACATTTTTTGTGTATTCTTTAAAAAATTTGAATTTTGGGAAAAAAATGAAAATACTGTTTTTACTAATGCTGTGAATTTTATGAAATTTTTAGGGTATGGGAATGAATTAAAATTTTATTAAACCTTGAATTCAATAAAAAAAATTATTTTAATCAATGAAATCATCAATTTAAAAATATTATGTTAAATACAAAAATCTATGTTTGATATTTATGAACCTAAATTATATATTTTATAAAAAACTATGTTTACATGTTATACATGTATAATTTTAGAATTATTTTTTTCAATTTAATAAACTTAATCAAATAATATATATATCATATTTATAATAAAAAGTTAAAAAGTATGTAATAAGTCCAATTTCATTTTTAGGCACAAAAAGAGGTTAACAAGGTAAAAAGTGAGCTACCATGATGAGGGTAAAATAATGTAAAAGGTTAAAATTAAAATGGAATAAAATACCTAAAACACACAAATAAATATATTATTGACGGTTTTAATGACCGTCAACAACCTTTTTATCATTAATAATCAACAAAATACTTTAAAATTAATGACACCCAAAAGTAGTTGGTCTTAATTACATAATAATAATTATTTAAACCCTTAAAACCACCCCTACTCAAGTATAAATACCCACACCATTTTCCTATTCTCTTAAATTAAAATTCAAGTTTCTGTCTTTATATCTCTTGAGAAGTCTCTTCAATTTATCCCTCTTAAATATTGAATATTTTAGACGGTTTGAAGGGTCGTCTCTAAGCTAAGAAGATCAATAGAAGTAAGGGCCTCCAATATTCCTCTTTCCTTTTCAAGTTAATTATTTTTGTAATATTTACTTTTTAAATTAATTTTTCATTCAATTACATGATTATTATTCTATGGTATTGTAATCTATTTAATATTTTATAAATTATAGTTTATTTATTTAATCTCATTATAGCCTTTTCCAAAGTTTTTACTTAGTCGAAGTAAGTGTTATTCACCCCTCCTTTCCTATTACTTTTGTTAGCCTTTTAAATTTCATTTTAATTTCCATAAGAAATTATATTATGAATCATTATTATAATTTTAGATTTTATATATTATTGACCATCAATCCTTGTCATTATACTACCTTCATAAGTCATTATAATGATAAAACGTTCCCATGGCCATAAATCCATCATAAATTTGGTAATGAAAAGTGGTTGTGGTTTTCCTAGAGGCAACATCCCTATCAAGATACAAAAAAGTGGATATATTTTATTTCAAAGTTGTACCTAGGGGTAATAACCCCGAAAATGTTGTATTAGTTATTAACTTGATTTCCAACTGGTTCATGAAAAATAATCCTAATTTCACTCCTAGTATAACACTCTTGGGGGACATACTTTGGATAATTAAAATGCTTTTTATGGTCCCTAATGAAAGATTTAAATATATGGATTAAGATTTAGTTTCAATTTATATCCCTATACCAAGAAGTTACCCTCCACTATTACTTTATGACATTTATTTTATTGGGTTACTACCCATAGCATTGTTAATGTATTATAGTTACTAAAGTTGATTGTTGTATATTCCCCTAGATAGCCACATTAATCCATTGAAATGGATTATTTCCCCCTCATTTGGAAATTGGAGATTATTTTATCTAATAATATCTATATTTTTCATGGATTTTACCATTCTCCTCTATGTATATGTTCTTATGTACATGTGTTATGGTGGAATTTAAATCTCCATAGAGAATAATCCATCACTACCAATTCAAAAATTAACTAAGGAAATTATTGACTAAACCATATACCCTTTAATTATATGGTTTAAATGCATTATACTTCATTATCTTTATTGATTGGTTTTTACCAAGAAATATACCTAATTTCATTGGATGCACATTTAATTTCCAATGGGTTTATCATGTCATGATTATTAATTGATTCTTGTATGTTTTTCTCTATGTAAAACAAATAAATTTATGAATATTAAGGGTTCACCCTTATAGAGCTATAATTAATTAGTTAAGTAATTAATCTCTATAGATGACATTCTTATGGTACCTTAGAAATATGTCTTGGTATTTTTTTATGATACATTAGTGAAAAACACTAGTAATATGTTTTAAAAAACCTTGGTGATGAAACTTGGTGATATAATTATGAATATATCATTTTTATTTTCTAGCCACATTCCCAAATTATGCCATATGTACTTATGATGGAATGTTTTGTGTTATTACCACATTCTTATGGTTCTATGATTATGATATAATTTTTCATATGCTTCTATGTGATGATATATGATCCTCCTTACTTATGTTTTCATGTTATTCCTCTTAAGTAAATTTTTATACTTTTTACTCTTTATTAATAAATTCAATATTTTTATGCCTCAATGATTTTGATTTATCCCTTACTAAGAATTTGAGCTCACCATTTTCTTGTGTTTTCTCATTTCCCAAGAAATTATAATCAAAGGGATACATATAGGAGAGATTCATTTGTAGATAATTTTTATAGAAGAAATGTTCCTTGTATCGAGCGTAAAATATGTAAATATTCCTAGTTTCCAAAGACACCAAACTTTCTATCCTTGGGATCGATTGTGTCTCTTGAGATATCTGTAAATGTATTTATGTTAAGCACCAGATCTAGAAGTGCAGGTCTGGGGCATCTTAGTTGGTATCAAAGGGAATTTTGGTTATTTTTGGGTATTAGTATTAGGATTATTTGAGTATATAACCTTAGTTATATAAACATTTTATCTATATAACTATGTTAAGTATTAATAGTATGACCTCATGGGATTAACATCTCATACGTATTTATGATGTTTCTTTTCTATAGATAACATTTAAGTAATAATTTTTGTTTAATAAGTGTTATTCAATGGGTAAAACGGTGAGGAGGTTTTTCCTTAAGGGAGTATAATGTAACATACCAAATTTCCAATGAATTGTTTTTTGAATTTTTGTAAATAAATTAAATATATCATTATTAAATTCATTTCTTTGTTTTTTTAATGATATTAAACTGGAATTTAAAAATATATTTATCTATTAAGTTATTTTCTTATATATTTTTCAAATATAATTTCATAATGATTTTTAAAAATAAAAAAAGGGCATCTCACAAGCCGAGTAACAACCCATCGCAGCAGATGAGACCTGGGTCATGAACCCATGATAAAAGGGTGATAAGGTCAAAGCACTTACCACTTGTCTATGCGATGTCCTAGTTTTATTTTCTGTCCTTTTTATATATATTGTGATATCTATTTTATTATATTCACAATTCTTTTTATGTATATAGTTTTATTTTATAATTTCATTCCTTTTATTAATAGTTTTTTTACATCATTTTGATAATTAATTCATTGTGATTTAATGTTTAACAAAGTATAATACATATTTTCATTATCATAAAATTATATCATATACCCATTAGTGGTACCATCATATGACATTTTTTATGCAACATAAGATAAAATAAATGGTTAAAAGAAAATAATATTTCATTATTCAATTTTGATTTACAATATATTTTATTTAATTTAAAATATTTTTCCCTTATTTTATGTAAATGTTTTATTACTCGAAAATTTTCCTTTTAAAAGGTAAATTTATATATTAAATAATAAAAAAATAAAGAATTATTTATTTCATTAATTGGTAACAATAAATTTACTAAATAATTATATCTAACAAAATACCCACAATTATAATAGTTAGAAAAATATAAATAAATAAAACAACTAGTATTGGAAAATTAAAATCATTGTAGTCTCTTTAAATTTTCATGCCCACGAACAACACTATAAAAATAGAAAGAAATCTTTATAAATATAATCAACATTTTAAAGAAGAAGTAATATTTAACTTTTAGAGGAATTGTATCAAATCATTGGAGGTATTTATATTACTTATATGATTAATGCGACCATTGTAATATTAACTTGGCTATGGGAAAATAGATCATGTCATAAAAACTAGAATTTTTTAATAAATATGGATTTTTCATTCAGAATTGAATTTATCATTTTTATAAATTTATTTTTATAAAACTAATAAGATTTTTAGAATTAGAACATCTAATTTATCCTAAGATTATTTTTTGGGGTATTTCTGGAAAAGTTGAAATTTGGGGTAAAAAGTGAAAATTTTATTTTTACAAATACGATGAATTTTTGGACATTATTATGAAAAAAATCATAAAATATTATAAAACCATTTATTCGATAAAAATTTTATTTAAAAATTAAAATCATGAATTTAAACATGTTCTATTAAATTTAGGAACCTATGTTTAATATTCTTGAACCTAAGTTATATATTTTCTAAAAATTGTTTCTAGACATTATACATATATCATTTTATAATTAATTTATGTCAATTTTATAAATTGAATCAAATAAAATGTATTTCATATTTATAATCATAAGCTTCAAATTATATAACAATGTTAATTTCATTTTTAGACACAAAAAAAAATTAACCAGGGTAAAAATTGAGTTACCATAGTAAAGGTGAAATAATATAAAAGGATTAAATTAAAGTATAAATGATTAAATACCTAAAATAATACCATTAAAAATGTTTTTAAAGGTTTTTGTGACATTACCCATACTTTTCAACTTTAATCATCCAAAAAATTCTGGAAATTAATGCCACCCAAAATTATTTGGTCTTAATAACAAAATAAAAATTATTTAAACCCTTAAAACCACCCCTCCTAAAGTATAAATACCTATGACCTCTTCCTATTATCCCACAAAAAAAATAAAATTTATCTTATCATAGAACTCTCATGTAGTCTCTTCCATTTCTCCCTTTTCAATCTTAAGTAACTCTGTTGGTTTGAAGGGTCGGCTCTAAGCTATGAAGCTCAACAGAAGGGTCTACAATCCTTCTCTTTCCTTTTCAAGTTCATTAGTTTTTATATTATATTTTAAATTTCATTTCCATATACTTCAATTATTATTATTCCTGAGTATTATCTTCTATTTAATATGTTTTATATGTGATTTTATTTATTCCCTCCCATTATATCCATTTCCAAATTCCTTATTATGCCGAAATAAGGCTTCCTCACCCCTCATTTCCTATTACTTTTGAAAGATTTTTTAAATTCATTGTCATTTCAATGGGAAAATTTATCAGGAATAATTTTTATAATTTCCTTATAATTTTATAAATAAAGTAACATTATTTCCCCTCATTATACTACCTTTATAAGTCATTATAATAATCAAACTTTCCCATATCTACAAAAACAGTCTAAATTTGATAAAGAAAAGTGTGTTTGGTTTTCCAAAAATGACATACCTATCAGGATATGTAACGAACAGTGCATTCATGGCCTATTAATTTTCAATTTTTGGTGGTTTTATAGTTTTTGGAGGAGTCTCTCTGGGTTCAGTGGAGCAGGAGCTATAGGAGTGCTGCAGTCGGTGGTTCATGACATGAACCAGATTCACGTCATGAATTTGTGGCTCATAAATTTTATAGCTAGATGGAATCAAATATTATGTGTGGGATAAATAGTAATCTATGAAATTAATTCACATCATAAAAATATAATTCATGTATTATAGTTAAATCAAGCCAAGGAGAATGAATTTTCAGCTGAAAGTAAAACTAGTAGAATTCGCATCTTGAAAGAAATGCACGACATAACAACTATGGGATCTAGGTTGTAAAAAGGGTTAATCAGATTATTCTTTTTCATTTTTTCATATCCCTATTCCTATAGTTTTTTTAGGAAACCTATGATATTTTTAAGGATCTTCTGACCCCACTTCCCTCACCTTGATTTGTTGGTTCTGGTGGATTCCTATTCACGATCTGTGGTGAGTTCTCCTCTCTTCTTAATTGTTTTCCATATTTTCTTCTTCATAGAACCAATGTAGTGGTGTTGTTTTGGTTTGGTTTGTTAGTTGTGATGTGTTTTTATAATACTTGGGCATAGTGTAGATTGATGTGTGATTCCCTTGTGTAGTTGTGGTTTGTGAGCATTTGTTCTTCTCCATGCAGTGCATAGAAAAATTTAAAAGCTTTTTTGAGGTAGGGAATCCCTTGTTTATCACTTTTGTGTATCATGTAGGAGGTTTTTACTCTTTTGTATCTATAGGGTATGGTTTGTATTGGCCTAATCCAGATAAATTAATCAATTAATTCTAATTAGTGGGTTAAAGGAGTTTTGATTTGTATATTTTTATAGCTTTGATATTATTATCATTATATTGTGAATTTACATGATTAATACCCCACTAAAAACATCTATTTTGGGAACATTTTATTGTTCTATGGTTATTGTGATATATAAATCTTGTTTCAACTTGTTTTTATATCACCCATAATTAGAAATTGATAACCACTTATCTTTGGTTAATAAATTTTTTTCCTGAGATTTATGGATTGTGTGATAATGCCCAAAAAATAAAAAAGTGAAATTGATAAAAATCTCATTGCTAAATCTATAAAAAAAATATTACATGTTGTGATGTGCGTCCATGTTGTGGGTTGTGATGTGTGGTTGTGGAATGTTGGGCTAATGGGTTTTTGTGATCATGTTGTGTTTCTATGGTGTGTGGTTATCGCATGTGGTGCTGATGGGTTTTTGATGGTGTGTTGTGGGGCAGCAATGTGATGCATTTTTTAGTTCATGTTGTGGGGTGGTGATGTGATGGGTTTGTGATTCTGTGCTTTGGGGTTTTAATGTGATGGGTTTGTGAGGTCGTGTTGTGGTGCGGCGATGTGTGGTTGTGGTGTGGGATGATGATGTGTAGTTAGAAAATGTAGAGGATTTGATGAGAATGGTTGTTTTATTATAGTTTCCCAAGTGGGGTTGAAATTAAATTAAATGTTGAAACTGAAATGACATGGGTTGATTCGGTAAATAAGATGGCAATGGAAAATGAACAAATTAATAATGGGTTATTTGGTTAAATGTGGTTATCGATAAATGATTAAAGGAATGGGATATTTAAATGAAATTGGCTTGGATTGTAATGAAAAGTGGGAAGTGTCTTTTAGATTGCATTTATTATGTAGTTTTCTACAATTAGAGGTGCATTAAAAAGTGGAGATTTTGTGAGTTGGTTAGTGCTTATTATGGATACATATACTGGTCTTGTGTGTTTGGATATATATATACCTTGTATGTTCCTCCTTGTGATTTCTACAAACACACCACCCGCATCGATAACTATTTTCTAACACCCATACAGTTTATATGGGGGGTGTTTTTCCTAACATCTTGGTGATGAGGATCGATAGTGGCTTACCCTCTCTTTCACACTCTCTCTTCCAACCAAGTAAATATGCACATATTTTGATGATCATAGGTTTGATATTACACTAGGTGATGGACCATTTGTCTTCATGTGAGATGTGATAACACCATTCTATGGGGTCGTTTATTGTGGGGGGCATTCTTGGTGGGAGGAGGGAATGAGGTTAATGTATTTCATGTTCATGATACCTGACTATTACGGTTATCACTATGATGTGATGGCCTAAGTGTCTTTGAGAAATATGTGATGTTACCATGTTGTGGAGTGGTGGCCTAGGTGTATGTGGGAATTATGTGAAGTAAATATGTTTTGGGGTGGTGGTACATTTATATGGAAGATATGGAAGTTCCAAGACATATGATGTTTGGTGTGATAGTGGAAAATCAGTAGGAAAGTGGTGTGGGATACACTTTACTGATATGGTTCATGTTATTTTATTATACATGGATTGCATTATTTTATGAGCATGCCATGGTGAGGATGGTCTTTGTCAGTTACCTTTTTAGGTGTTGTTTGGTTATACTATTTGCTCATAGGAGCGTTAGAATGATTCTTTCACATGTGTATAAGACTTAGGTTATCCTATTGAGTATACTTGTATACTCAACAGATTTATATAAAACTAATTTTAGGTTTTTAGGAGGATTACATGGATTTTGTTGGATATTACTACCATGGACCTTAGGCAATTGTTGTTTCACTACCTTAGCTTTTCTTTGGGGTATTCACTTTAGATACTTTTATCACTATCGGTTTTATTTATACATGAATGGTGGAATGGTTTTGGTTTCCTTTTATATTATTCCATATAGTTTCTTATGTTTGATCTATCCTATCTCTCGATCCTATTTTATTGTAGATGGTAATACCTCCCATTTTTTATATTTTCATACCCTCGGTGCTAGTCTCCAACCCGCATCCTACAAGAGGCAAGAGTTAGGGGTTTATTATCTCTATATCTTCATTGTGGTATCTTAATGGGTGAGAGGTCATGGAAGAGTGGTATAAAATGTTATAGTTTATGGATAGGATAGATTTTAGAGTTAGGCATGATAATAATTTCATGGGTTGGTGTGGAAACAATTCCAGTTGACCATGGGGTGTGACATAGTCTAGGAAGATCGAATACACCATAGGATTTTATGTCCCTCCATGATCTAGAGCACTAGCTCATAGTATATTGAAGGGCCAAGTAAGGTGGAACTATTTTCAGGTTATAGACCTAGGTTACGTACATTCATCGTGATGACTAGTATTATTTTTTGAATTGGTTGGTTATGGGAAATTAAAATAAAGTAAAATGAAGTAAAATATATTAATTAAACCTTAATAATATTTTATGTTGTAAGGATTAGGATGTTCTCCTTGTTTTTCAAGAATATATCTAGGTCATCATCAACATGTGGTTTAAGTAGTTTAGGTTCGTCATAATAATCTGGTAGATAACCGTAGGGTTTATCTGGTTGAGGAGGATGATCAGTCGTAGTGGATATAGCATACTTTTTACCAAAAAACTTTAGGAAAGTATGAGGTTAGTATTTTAGATTTGTAGATAGATATCTAGTTAGAGGATCTAGATATTGCTTTTATTTTGATCCTTGCCCTGCAAAAGTACTGGGTCCCTTTGAAAGTTATCCATATATGAGGATTTATGCGTGAATAGTGGAAGATGTTTCTGGGTGACCCAAAAGGGGAAGATGGTTCATGGAGAAAATTTTATAAAGAGTTCTATATAGAGTTCCTTTCTTCGACCATGAAGGTAGTGAAGAAGAAATATCTTCTTTCTCTTCAGTAAAGGAGTATGTTAGTGTGGAATCTTAGGATCAAATTTATGAACTTGTTGCACTTTTCCTCAAGAACGTTTTCTATATGAGGAGTCTCATGTGAGATGTCTTGATGTGGTGCTTTGTCCTTTTATCCAATATGCAGTTACTCCCTTTATATTTCTAATGTATTTATATATTCCAAATAAGGTAGAGGTGATTGAGTGGATGCACTCAGGAGGATGTTTTCTATGAGAAGGGAACTATTACAATTCCTCAAGGGGAAAATTTTTTAGTGACAGGTCTTAGGTGGAAGGTCCTTCGAGGTTTTGACTAGTGGGGAGTCAACCTCAGCAGTTTCCTTTTTGAACTTCTGGGGTCAGTGGTTTTCATGCTTTTATTGTGGGCTTGGGGCCATCATGTTTTTTTAGTGTTTGTATCCATTTCTAGGAAGAGTTATATGCAATTCATTGGGATTATTTTTCATGGAGATAGTCAAGTTCAGCACCATCCTCAGCAGCAGTTTCTAGTGAGGTTGTTCCAATAATATCTGAAGCAATCTTATGCTCTATCAAGAGGGGATAGAGCAGGTAGGGGTCAACTTTAAGATGTTCACCGAGTTTAGGGGACTCAAACTAAGCCTGTCCTTGGAGGTTTTTTTCAACAAAGTGGTAGAGGAGATAGGTTTGGTTAGTTATTGGCATTAGAGGTAGTAGCACTAAAGGGGACATGGATTGTTCGGGTTACACTTATATTGCCATAAAACCTTGTTTATTCCTTGTTTAATTCAAGATATTCATACTCATTTGTTTTACCCACTCTAGTTTTTTCCTTAGGTCTAGATGTAGAGAGCCTTCTAGTGTCCCTAGTGTTAACTATGATAATTTGAGGACAGACCATATTTTTTTATGTGTTTTGGGAGTGTAGAATGATGATGGAGATACATCAACCACATAGGGATATTTTGTTTCTTAAAATGTAGCAAAACAATTTCAACCTCAACATCAATTGGTTATATTATGTCCAGGTCATTATCGACCTCTTCCGAAGGAGAGTTGTATACTCAGATATGGATGGCCAGTGTGTGGTTTTTTTTGAAAACCAAATTTTTCAAGTGGGAAATAGGTGAGTGGAGCCCCTTATTTACTTTATGGTTAAGTTTTCTATGGGATTATTGGATGCTGGGATGGTGCGGATTCCCAAGTTTCTTAGAGAAGTTTTGAATGTTTTTACCAAGGAGGTTTTGATGATACCCCTTGATGTGATATCGAGTTTGGGATAGACCTAAATTTAGGTGTTTCTCTGATTTAAATGGATTATTATAGGAGGTAACCTTCTAAGTTGTGAGATTTGAGTATCTAGATAGATGATCTGATGCATAAAGGTTTTATATGGCCTAGTATGTTATTATGGGGTGATCTAGTGTTATTCGACAAGTATGAGGATATTAGTCTAAGTTTTTACATAGACTACTAGATGTTGTATCAGGTAATGATCAATAATAATTACCATATTATGAGGATAAGAGATCTTTTTAGCTAAATGAGAGGGTCAAGATGGTTTTTTGAGATCGATCTGCAGCCTAGATATCACTAGTTGAGGGTGGATGATGATGATATTTTAAATACTTCCTTCAAATGCAGGCATTGTAACTTCAAGATTGTATTCATGTCATTTAGTGTCGTAAATTCACCATATATGTTTAGGGGGATTATGAACTTTATGTTGCATGAATTTCTGGACCAGTTCTTAGTCATGTTAATTGAATGAATATTGATCTACTCGAAGTCAATTGAGGGGAATTTTGATCATCTCTGATCTATCTTACAGGATCTTCAATTCCATCATCTTTATGGAAGGTTGTCCAAGTGTATGTTCTGGACATGATAGGTGAACTTCCTTTGGGAATTTGGTGTCTCAATAGGGTGTGGAAATAGACCCATTGAAGTTCAAGGTGGTTGTTTCTTGGGAATCACCCAAGAAGTGGCATAGGTTCATAATTTCTTTGGGTTTTTAGGCAATTATAAGAGTTTTTAACTAATTTATCTCAAGTATCATCCACACTGAAATATTTGACTAGGAAGTACAAGGCTTTTGTGTGGATTGATTAGTTCTAGATAGTATCTGGTTTACTAAAGGGTAATTTGGTTAGTGCTTTGGTCCTTCAATTTCTAGATGAGGGGGTGATGTTTGAGGTGTTATTTAATGCTTCCCATTTAAGTTTGGGATGTTTTTTGATACATAAGATAGTTTTGATCTCTTATGTGTCCAATAAGTGACAACCCCATGAGCATAACTATTCCACCCATGGTCTGGAGTTATCGGTAGTTATATTTTTATAGAATTTTTTGCGGGATTACCTCATTAGAGAGAAAGTAGTAGTTTGTGGTTCTAGACTTGGATGTAAGGGTTGTTGATGGTAGAGATTGTTTTTTTTCATATGAAGGTGTTGTATTATCTGATATAGTATGTGTATGAGTCTCATTGTGGAGAATTATAGGCAAAGGTGATGCATGATCATGTTGGCCATGGAGATTCCCTGGAGGAATGAAAAGAGGATGGCCAAAATAAGATATTGTCTGAGGAGAGGTTTTTTGTTCTAGTAGTGATCTATGAGGGATTACTTCATGATTTTCATATATTACCATTGGAGGTACAACTGGGAGTATCCCATATGTACTGTGCATTTAGAATTCAGTTTTTTTTTGCTCGAGATAAAAAATGTCAATGGTGGAGTTTGTGGAGAGGTGTATTGTTTTCTAATAAGTAAATGTTGAGAATCATGTTCTTGGAAGTTTTTTATATCCCATATATGTTCTTAAATGGAAATTGGATGACATATCAATGGATTTTTTCATAGGGATACACCAACCATAGGGAGGTTGTGATGTTTTATTGGTAATCATGGACAAGTTGATGAAATAGTCCCACTTCCTAGCAATTAGGGAGTTGGGAACCATGGATTCATTGTCTAAGAGGAATATGGATAAGTTGGTGTGGTTTCATAGAGTCCCAATTTCCATTTTATTATATTAGTATTCACATTTTACCTTGAGAGTCTGGAGAGGATTGTAGCATTCTTTTGGTAGTCAGTTACACCTTAGCACTACTTTTCATCCTTAGATAGATTGACGGATGGAATAAATTATCCAAAAATTGGAGGATATGTTGCAGGAGTTCATCTTAGACATAATTAGATCATGATCATGACACATAACTTTGGTTGAGTTTAATTATAATAATATTTGTCACTCTTCCATTAGCATGACTTCATTTGAGGATTCATATGGGTGAGCATGTCATTTTTTTATGTTGGACAAAGGTTGGGTAGGTATAAATTATTTATAATGATGTGATGTAGAGCATTAAAAAAGTTTTATATTGTTTATGATAGGTTGAACGTAGTTTGAGGCCATCATAAGTCTTATGGTGATCATAATAGGAGGCCCTTGGACTTAAATATTAGGGACCATGGGTTCTTGAGAGTTTCACCTCAACATGGGTAGCAGAGGTTTGGTAGGGGTAGTAATCTTTTTCCTAGATTTTTTGGGGCCTTTGAGGTGTTGGATTGAGTTGGAGAGGTGGAATATTGGTTCTAATTTCCATCATGATTCGAGAGGAACCACAATGTCTTCCACATATCTCAGTTATATCGGTATCTTAATGATGACTCTCATGTCATTTATTGGGAAGAGTTGGAAATTGTGGTTGATGTGACATTTTTATAGGTTCCAGTGGATATCTAGGATCATTAAGAGAGTTTGTTTCATGGATGAATCATTCCATTGGTTCATGTGTTATGGAGGCATGGTGGCCAAGAGGAAAGGATTTGGGAGCGAGAGATGCATATGTTTGCCTAGTACCTGGAGAAGTTTTGAGATTTTTTCTTTTTTTCTTTTTTTTTACTTTATTATGTGATGATGGAACTTTATTTTTTATGATATTTATTTTTCCCTTATTATATAATATGTGATAAATATTAAAAAAAATGAAAAGGGGGGACATGAATCCTAATTAGGACACTTTATACTTTAACTCGATTAAAACTGTGCGGTTGAGTCAATGTCACCCAAAGCGGATAATATCTTGACATGGAAGATGAAATTCCAAGATTTTTGTACATGGGGATTGTTATTTGCTGGTTACATAAGTTTTTTTCTTGGGGTATCTAGAGGTTGACATGGTTTTTTGGATAGTGGTGTGGTTTTGTAAAATGTGATGGTTTATGGAAAGTAAAAAATGTTTGGTGTCATTCCTAGGGATAGGTGATGATGTGGTTGAGTGGTGATGTGGTTTTGTGAGGTTAGGGGTGTTTTAGTTAGTGATGTTAGATATTTGTATTATTTTTGGTATGGTAATATCCTTGATAGATATCTCATGGAGAGGTTTTTCAGACCCCATACTTTTTCTGGGTTTTTTTATTCTTGAGGGAGAGTCATTTGAAATGTATTTGATGTAACAGACCATTCCTTACCAGATGATTATTTTTCTAGTTTTGGTGTTTTGAGAGTGTTTGGAGAAATTCCTAGAGGATTTGGTGGGACTGGAGCCATAAGAGTTCTATGGTAGGTGGTTAATGATGTGAACTGGATTCATGTCGTGAATTAGAGGTTCACAACTTGTGGGTGGGTTCATGGATTTTGTGTGGGATAAAGAAGAATCTATGAAATGAATTCGTTTTATGAAAATAGAATTCATGACTTGTAGTTAAATCAATCCAAGTAAATTAAAGTTTTGGAGGAAACTGAAACCCGTGGAATTCACATCGTTAAAGGAATACATGACGTGAAACCCAAGGGATCCAGGTATTAAAGAGTGTTGATTGGACAATTCTTTTTCATTAAAATATATATATCTTCCTCTCATTTTTGGAGTAACCCTAGGAAATTTTGATGGATCTTTCATCCCTCCTTCCCTCATTTTGATCTGTTTATTCCAAGGGATACCCATTGGTGATCTATGGTGAGTTATCTTCTCTTATTTATGGTTTTCTTCCATTATTCTATAAAAAATAACTATGGTGGTGTGTTTTTGGTTTTGAGTGTGAGTTGGGTTGTGTTTTTATGATCCTTGGGTGTGGTGTATATTGATCCATGAGTCCCTTGTGTGTTTGTGGTTTATAGGAATTTCTTCTTCACCCTGCGGTGTGCAGTTAGGTTGGAAATCTCTTTTGAGGTAGGGAATCCTTCATTTCTCACTTTTGTGTATCAGGTGGGAGGGTTTTTCTCTTTTTTATCTATAGAGGTTGGTTTTTTCAGGCCAAATAAAAATAAATTGATCATTTTATTATAATTTAAGGTGGGAAATGGGTTTTTACCCATATGTTTTTATATATTTTATATTATTCTCTTTACATTGTGAATTGATGAGATTGACACCCAACTAAAATCATGGTTTTTGGGATCCTTTTCGTATATTGTAGATTTTGTGATATGGAAACCTTGTAGTATTTTGTTGTGATATCACCCAAAATGGAGAGTGGATAAACACTTATCTTCGGTAAATAAAATTATTTCCTATTTATTTATGGCTTGTGTGAAAATACCCCTAAAATAAATATTTAAAATTGATAAAAATACCCTTGATAAATATGTAAAACATTTTGTGATGTGTTGGGATGTGTGTTCGTGCTATGGGAAAGTGATGTGTGGTTATGGAATGTGGGGATGATGGGTTTCTGTGGTCATACTGTGGGGTAGTTATGTGAGGTTGTGGCATGTGGGGGTGATGGGATTGTGAGGATGATTGGTTTGTGATGCCATGAAATGGGGTGGTCATGTGATGGGTTTGTGAGGTTGTGATGTGTGGTGGTGATGTGAGGGGTTTGTGAGACCATGATATGGTATTTCTATGTGTGGTTGTGATGTGGGATGGTGATGTGTGGTTGAATTTGTGTCAGATGAGACAATAATGGTTTTTTTGTTCTAGTTTCTTAGGTAGTATTGGAATTAAATGAAATGTTAAAATTAAAATGACATGGTTTGGTTCGGTAAATGGTATGGTAATGGAAAAGAAAAAATTTAAAATAGGTTATTTGTTTGAATTCAGTTGTTGATAAAAAGTAAAAGGAATGGGATATTTAAATAAAATTGGATTAAATTGTAATGAAAAGTGGTAAGTGGGTTTTGGATTGCATTTATTACATATTTTTCTATATTTAGATGTGGAAGAAAGGGTGGGAATGTTATGAGTTGTTTAGTGCTTTTTATGGACCCATATGTTGGTTTTGTGTGTTTGGATATATATAAATATATATATATATATATATTCCTTTTATATTCCTTTTTATTTCTATATGTACCCCACCCACAATAGCACTATGTGTCGAAACCCATAAATTTATATAAGGGTGTTTTTCCAATATCCTGGTGATGATGATAGATGCTTGGATACCCACACATTCCTACTCTCTCCTCAATGTGAGTAGATATGCATGATCTATAATGGTTGATGATATGATAGTGCACTAGGTGATGTCCTAGGTGACTTTGGTTGATATGTAATGAGACCATGTTGTGGGGTGGATTATTTTGGGATTGGTTCATGGTAGGAGGAGGGCACGAGGTTGATTCCATTAATGTTCATGATATCATACTACTCTGGTTATGGTTGTGATGTGATGGATCGGGTGTCTTTGGGCAATATGTGATGTGAACATGTAGTGGGGATGTTCCCTAGGTGTCTGTGGGTGTGATGTGATATGGTTGTGTTGTGGGGTGGTGTTATATGTTATAATGAAGAGATAGAAGTTCCAATATATATGAATTTGGGGTGTGAGAGTGGAAAATTTTTGGGAATATGTTTCAGGGAATCCTTTATCAATATGATTCATATTATGTTATTATACTTTGATTGTGCTATTTAGTGAGTGTTCCATGGTGAGGATGGTCTTATCTAGTTTACATGTTTAGGTTTTGTTTGGATCTTCTATTTTCTCATGGGTTCATTAGTATTATTCTTTCATATATGCATGAGATAATTTGGTTTTCCTAATGAGTATAATTGTATACACAACCTATATATATAAAACTAATCTCAGGTTTCCAGGAGGATTACATGGACCATTATATACATTACTAGCCTGAACCTCAGGGAATTTGTTGTGTAACTACTTTAACTTTTCTTTTGGGTAGTTACTTTGGAGACATTTTTCTATGTCAGTTTTATTTATACATGAATTTTCGGATGGTTTGGTTTCCTTTTATATTATTCCATGTAGTTTATTTCAATTTATTCATCCTATAAA
The DNA here is from genome assembly GCA_963277665.1 of Viscum album. NCBI lineage: Eukaryota > Viridiplantae > Streptophyta > Magnoliopsida > Santalales > Viscaceae > Viscum > Viscum album. Next base: position 125,471,921 of record OY728134.1, on the reverse strand, counting down.
TTGATATTATTTTATTATAAAGGGTAATGCCTCCCATTTTTGAGATTTTCAAACCATTGGTGCTAGTCTCCAACCTGGGGCCTACTAGAGGTAGGACAGGAGGGGCATTGTCTCTCTCCCTTCATTGCGGTATCTCTGGGGTGGAGGGTGTCATGATAGGATACACACTAGTGGTTATAGGCTATATAAAAGTTTTATCTATGGGTAATAACCCCAAAAAAGGAGGATTTGGTATTAACTTGATCTTTAGCTGGGGCCCAAAAAAACCCTAACCTTACACTTAATTTAACACTCTCATGGGATATTCTTTGGATAATTTACATGATCTTTTGAATCCATAATAAAGGATTGTAATATATGGATTAATATTCACTTTCAAATGATATCCCTATTCCATGAAATTATCCTCAACAACTGATTTATGGAATTTATTTGAATTGGTTATGAACCATAGCATTGTAAATATCCAATAGCTTCTAAATTTGATTATTGTATATTCACCTAGATAGGCACATTAATCCAATAGAATGGGTATTTTTCTACTAAATTTTTAATTGATGACTATTTTATCTATCACTATCTCTATTTCACAATGTTTTTACTTTTCTTTTCTATGTATGTGTTCCTATGTACACATGTTAGTGCAGAAATGAAATCTCAACAGAGAATGATCTATCACTTCCTTTGTCTTATTTTATCATCAGATATTCATAACTATTATTCAAATGAATTTCCCTTATGTATACCGTTATATGATTTTTCTATTTGATGTGTGTTCAACTAGATACCTATTCATTGATTGAATAAGTAAATAACTAACTAAATCATATACCCTTTATCTATACAGTTTAAATATTATTGGTTATGGGCGTAGTGGAAGCGTTGGGGTGAAGGGCGATATAATATAAAATACTAATAATAATTTCCTAAAACCAAGTATGGGGATATTTTGCATTAAATTTATAATTAATTTATTTAATATCTAAAGAAATAAATTCCAAGGATTAGGAACTTTCTTCATTGATGATTATAGATCATCTGAAAAGTCCCTTCCGAATTTCCTTTATAGCGCTTGTGAGGATCCAAGGGTAGAATCCCTCTAGCAGTGATCTGCATGTGCTCTAATGGTCTCCGAACAACGCCACTCATTCTTTGAGTGCTAGCGCGGAAAATCTAATGTCTTGCATTGTTCATTCTTGATCACTCATTCTTTGTTATTCAAAAAATTCTCTCTTGGGTTTCTCGTTATTGAGAGGGATGGAGGAGGTGTTGAGAGAGAATTCATTGGGTGCAACAATTCTTTATTCCCAAACTTAGAATATGTTTTAAATGCTTTACACAATAGACATATCCGTCTATTTATGGAGTTGGTATTTCGGTTAAAAAAACTAATTTCATAACAACCATTAAATATAATTATAACCATTAATGAAATCTCATGACACATAATAATACAATTATTATTTGGTGTTCTACCTTGCACAAAATGGATAAATAATATTTATCAACTCGTAAATAATTATTTTATCACCAGATATGGTCTTGGTCTATCTAAAATCTTCTGGAATTTATTGAACACCCAAATAAATATTTTATTCTCTTAAATAAATATTTTTTTCACAAACTGGTAAATAAATATTTATTAAATATTCAATAAAATAAATAAATATATTTTATCCACAATCTAGTGAATAAATATTTATTTAATTTATACAATCAACTTAACTTGAAAAAAATTATTCCTCAATATTGAGAATAAAATTTATTCCATTAACTAAATTCAAATAGAATTTAATTGAGGCCAACCAAAACACTTAGCATGTGACCCTCAAGGATTCTTTCTCAATGGAATTTGGTTGGCTTTCCTAAATTACAAAATTAATGTCTAGAAATGGGACAAGGAACTTAAGAAAAATGTAACGACCCAAACTTTTATGAATGAAGATTCCTCTTGATTAGATTAAATGTATTATTATGTAAAATGGTTATATAAAACATATTCACTTATTTGGTTTTATGTTTTTGGATTTTAAAATACTGTTAATAATTGTTACCATTGCTAATATAGTCATTGAAAAGTGATCACATGATTAGTATAAATATAGGGCTTTAAAAAATCTAATTTACTCAGACAAAGGAAGAGATGGCCTCATCTAATAGAATTTCTCCATACAAAATATCATTCGTCGATGTTCGGAAAGGAGATCATGTCACTGGGCTTCGCTCTTGACCAATCTCAAGCCAAGCTTCAATGTGTTAAGCTTGAATGGAACCGCCTACGAGATAAGTGTAAGTTGATAGATATTACCACCTAAGCGATATTATCTAAGTCACCCCAAGAGTTTTTCAACATCACACACCTTACCCTTAGGTCATATGCGGGTGTTATAAGGGGTTATGTAACAAGACCCCAGTACTATGATTATGTGAGTTATTTTTTTATATAATAAAGAATTTACATTCATTTTATTATTGTTACTTTGTAAATAGTTTATAAAGCACAAATAGTATTTTTAGTTAATATTCAATTAAGAAATCTATTTTTATGAATTATTGGATTTTTAAATTAAATAAAATTTTAATAAAATTTATTACAAAATTACTTTTTATTAAATATAAATGATCGTATAAGTTTTATGAATAAAATTGTAATTTTTATTTGTGTTTGAAAGCTGTTTTGGTCAAAACCCATGAATTTTTTATAAATGTCAGTTTTTATTATAAAAGAAAAAATTCAAATATTTAGAAAATTATTTAGATAAAATGAATATTATTTTTGAAATCAGGATGTCAAAATTATCCAATGTTGAATTTTTCATAATTTTCTATTACAGTTGAATTTTTGGGTAAAAATTAAATACTGTTTAAATATATAATGTATTTTATGACATCATAATGACCCAGTTGTGATGTAATTAAATACTATAAAAGGTAATTTTGGCCAATATATGTTTTACCTTTAAAATAATGTGATTTTATATTTGTTTGATTAAATTAATGGTCTCTTAGTGGACACTCCAAGACTTATAAAATATTTTAACTTTTTAAAATGATTTCCTTAAGGGTGTGACTCACCTCCACATAAGCAATCATAATATTTTAATAATTTCAGCCATTTTCCTTAAAAAATAATGTTTACCACTCCCATTTAGAAAAAAACATGGTATGGTTTGTGGTTTTGATTAGTTTAATGTGTGGTGTCCAAAACCTAAATAATAAAAAATTCCCTCTCCTATCCAACATAAACCCACTCAATCTTTCATTCCTCTTCACTAAAAACATTTTAAGATAAACCAAAATCTGACCTCATCTCTCTATAATCTTCCCAAGTCATCACAAGCTCCCAATAACCCTCTCCTAATCCTTTGGGATCACACTTCCAAGTAAGGTATTTCTTCCTTTCTCATTTTTGTCCCAATTTATGTATGTTGTCATACCCTTTTTTTCAATTAAAAATGTTAGTGCATGATATCACACCTCTCCCATACATCCCTACTTATGTTTTAATTATGATATACCTCTTTCTCTCTCATTAATTCCTCTAATGTACACCCTTTACCAAGCTGACATTTCGTAATGAATTTCTCTCTTCTCGTTTACATTCAAGAAATTCTTTTATATTATACATCTAAATTCCATTACATATGTTTGGATATTATGTTCCATAACCCCCTTACAGTCCATTTCATGTATACATTATGAGATACCCCTTTCTCTCTCATCAACCCATTTTATGATTTCTATATGACGTTGTTATGCTGTCGAAGTTACACCAAAATTTCTCATGCCAAAATCATTGTGTAAGTGAATACCATACCCATTTATCTATCAAGGGTATCCACCTTTATTCACATGTACTTTTTGATTGAGGACATATATTTATGTATTCCAAATATCTTATTCATGGAATAAATTATTATGTTTAATGAATCCATGTTGTTTGATTTATGTGTCACACTTATTCATGAAATAAAATATTTATAAAGGGTGTGCCCTAATAGTGCTTAAATGCATTGGGTAAAGAATAGTATCATGATCCGTCAATTGAAATGAGGGTTTACTCATTCTAATTCAATTGAAATGAGGGTTTACTCATGATAATTCAATTGAAATGAGGGTTTACTCTTGATAATTCAAGTGCAATGATGTTTTACTCATGCTCCATGTGCAATGAGCCTTGGCTCATGCTAATATCATGTTAAACATTGTTGCAACATTTCCATGTAATGATAATCATGCTATATCATGCCTTTATGTACCTGTTTCTCTTGTGATACATTGATATGCCTGTTTCCAAACATGTACTATATTCTTCATGTTATTCCTTGTTTACTCCCTTACTGGGCTTTATATATCACCATTTTCTTATGCATGTCCTCAGGTTATCCGATGCAATGCTATGTATTAAGGAATTTTGTGGTCATGTAAAAGAAGTTTTCAATAAATATTCCATGTTTTATGTTCTAATTTGTTATGTAATGTTCCTAATTTCCAAAGACACTAGACCTATCAATCCTCATAGTTGTCTTAAGTGCATGTTTTTGTAATAAATCATGTTTATGTGTGTAATGGACAGCAGGGTTGTTATACAAAATAAATCAAAGTTTCAACAACAACAACCACATATTAATTCTCATTATAATATAATACCTTTGTCACAATATAATATCAATAAGGTTTCATGAATGTGTAATCAACCTATATGCTCAATACATCATTCTTTGATTATCTAAAATAATCTCATCGTTACACCATGGTCATGGAATTTAGGGATATGGTTCTATTTAAATCAAAGGGTTGAGATCTCAACTTTTATAAATATGGAAGGTAAAAATCCTTCCTTGACTTATCCATTAATAACATACCATTCATGATGCACCCAATGTGCCCTACTTCCCTCCAACATATGGTGTGATGGTTTTCATTAGAAAATCTAAGTGTGTGAGTCATGACATGAATTAATGATAATATTAAAGTCTAATAACCATTACACATGTTCACATATAATAATATCTGATGCCACCAAAACATGCGTAATTCTTACTAGTGGGTATGTTCTCATAATCTCCCATCTTGGAGAATACCAAGTAAAAACATCATGAGAAGAAGTATCATATACTAATGAGTACTTTCACCTGATTGTCTATACACTATGTGTCCCATCATAATATGTTATCCAAACACAGAACTATATTAAGAATATTGTCATATCACTTCAAGGTTCTCATCATAGCAGAGAACTACTATGACCTTATCAATGTGAAAAATAATCTAGGACATTATTATTTTAAAGTTATGTATAATAATGAACAATATGTAATAAGATGCTTAATTTAATATTTAATACATCAAATATTCATGTAATCAAAGTAAAAATAGTTGGTTCTAGGATGCCAACTCTAACAAACTCCCACTAGGACTAGATCTAACTGCCTATGACATTCAGTCTTCTAGACCTCACATGATAATCATGTTTCTACTAAGTCAAATATTTATTCAAGGAGTCTACCATATCGTATTCCATGGAAATATTGCTCACTAAAACCTCACCTATCAAAGAAAAATCCTTCAAGATATTATACATCTGAATTATGTGCTTCGTCTGCTGATGTGACCTTGGCTCTTTTGCAAGATCCACCACTGTAGTATTATTACAAAAGATTGTGATGGGATATTTACTAATAGGTTCCACATTAAGATATTGGGAAAAAATTGCATCCAAAATTCTTCTTTAGATGCCTCAAAAGCCACAATATACTTGAACTCTGTTATAGAATCTACAGCCATAGCCTTCTTTGAGCTCTTCCAACTCACTGTTCCTCCATTCAAATAGAATATGTATCATGTTTGTGACTTCATGTCACATTGATCAGTTTGAAAACCATCACCTAAATATCCTCTGATGACTAGTTCCTCATCTACACCATAAACTAGGAACATACCCTTAGTACAGCTCAGATACGTAAGGATTGTCTTGACTGTCATCCAATGGTGGTCACATGGATCATCTTGATATCTGCCTACCACAATTAATTCATAGGCGACATCTAGCCTAGTACATGGCATAGCATGAATGACTGAACGAATTTTTGATGCATATGGAATCCTTTACATTATATTTCTTTCCTCAGGGGTCTGAGGACGCATTTTCTTGGAAATATGAATTTCGTATAATGTTGGAAACAATCCCCTCTTGGATTGTTCCATACTGAATATCTTCATTGTCTTATCAATATATGCACTTTGACTTAGTCTAAGAATACTTTTGGATCTATCATGATAGATCTTGATCCCAAGAATATATGCTTCCTAATCCAAGTATTTCATGCAAAATCATTTATTCATCCATGTCTTGATAGACTATAAGACTGGTATTTTATTTCTAATAAGTAATATTTCATCAAAATATAATATTAAGAAAATTACTGCACTCCCACTAAATTATTTGTAGACCCAAGGATCCCATTATTTATTTATAAAAAAAAATCAGTCATGGATTCATCTAAATGAATGTTCAATTACTTAGACTGTTCCTTTAATCCATAAATGGATTTTTGCAACTTGCATATCCTATTGGAATCCTTTGGAGTCACAAACCCTTCAGTTTTTGTCATGTATACATCTTTTTGAAGTTTCCCTTTAAAGAATATTTATTTGGAAACCATTTTACAAATTACATATTAATGGTAAAACAAAATGGAAATTAGAATTCTAATGGATTTTGGCATTGAAAATCATGAAAATGTTTCATTTTAGTCAATTCCTTGACATTGTTTAAACCATTTTGAAACTAGTTGTGCCTTATAGAAACTTAAATTCCCCTCCATGCCAAGTTTCTTCTTGGATTCCCATTTACAACCAATGGTCTTTACATCCACTAGAAGATCTACCAAAATCCAAACTTTGTTTTGGTGTGTGGAATCCATTTTAGAATTCATGGCTTCTTTCCACTTAGCAACATCTATGCCACTTAATGCATCCTTGTTGGTTAGAGGATCATTATTATCAACTAATAATGAGTCACCATCCCCAATAACTAGAAAACCATACCATTATGGTTCTCTAACCTCTCTTGTACTCCTACACGGTACTTGTGTCTCTGGAACAATTTCTTCTTCCATAGGTATTTGTTGAATCTAATCTTGTACAAACTCTTGTGTGCCTTGAGCATCGACTTCATCAAAGTTTGTCTCACTCTCACCATCTCTATTGGAATTATGATCTGTCTCAAGGAATATGTTGTGTCTTTCCACTATAAAATTTTTTTGAGGGTTCATATAGGTAAAATCCCTCTGTTTCCTTGAGGTATCCTATAAAGGTACACTTTGTTCCTCAGGGTGCAAGTTTGTTACCTAAATAGGATTTAACAAATTCTTTGCTTCCCCATACATGTAAATTTGATAACATGGTTTTTCTTCCACTCCAAAATTTTTATGCAATACCATTTATCAATTTATTTGGAACTTGGTTTAGTATGTGTGCCATTTTTTTTAATTCATATCCCTAAAAAGATAATTGAAGACTCGCATGAATCATCATTGATTTCACTATGTTCAACAAGGTGTGGTTCCAACTTTCTCTCACACTTTCTACTAAGGAAAGTAAGGAGGATTGATTTGGGATAGAGTCCCAAACTCCCATAAGTAATCAATGAAGTCTTTATTAAGATATTATCCATCGTGGTCTAAGAGGAGTTTCTTAATCTTCCTACCAAGCTGGTTCTAAACTACATTCTTGTATTCCTCGAATTTATCAAAATAATATGGATTATACCTCATTACATAAATATATCCATATCTAATAAAATCATCAGTAAAAGTTATGAAGTATGAGTACCCACCCCTCACTTCAATAGGAAATGGTCCACACACATCGGTGTGAACTAATCCTAGAAGCACTTTATCCCTTTCACCTTTCCCAGAAAATGGGGATTTGGTCATTTTCCCTTGTAAATATGTGTGACATACACCAAGTTCTTTTAGTTAAAAAGAATCTAAATATTCATCTTGATGTCATTTTTTCAAAAAAAAAATCATTTACATGACCTATCTGGGGATTCCAAAGTTGGGTTTGGTATAAGTCGTGTGAAGTAACATCATTATAGATTGTTGTTAATTGGTTCATATAATCCAACATGTAAAGATCATAATGTAAATGTTCCTTACCATAAAAATGATATATTTATAAAATAATAAATATTTAATTCCAAATTTTAAAATGAATCCATCTTTATCTAGTTTAGATACAGAAATAATGTTTTTGGTAACTGAAGGCACATAATAACAATACTTTAAAACAAAGATAATTCCAGTTGGCAATGTGAGGTGGTATTCCCCGATAGCTACAGTATCAAGTTTATCTATGTTGTTTTCCCTTAGATATACCTCCACTTGGTCAATTTTTCGGAATCTACTTCGTTCTTGTATTTGAATACATATGTGAGCACCACAAGCTATATCTAACAGACAATTTGTAGAAATAAATGAATTGTACTCGAAAACAAATGCAGCTGAAGCTTCCCATTGCTTATTTATCTTGGTGCATCTTTTCTTCTAGCGACCCTTATTACCACATGTGAAATAGACAACATCCTATTCCCTAACTTCCCCTTTGATCTTCTTCTTCTTGGAAGGGCATGAAGAACCTTTGGGCTCAAAGCTCTTTACTTTCCATTTCTGTTTTTTTACCATAAGGAAGAAGGTTTTTAACACTTAATATCTTTATCTACTTGGTTAAGGAGTATAAGAAGAGCTAGAAAAGAATTCTCAATTTTTTTCATATTAAAATTCACAAAAAAACTGGAGAAGCTTTGTGGGAGTGATACCAGAATGAGATCGGTTCCTAGTTCTTTAGGGAGTTTAAACCCAAGAACCTCTAGGCGCTCAATATATCCAATGATCTTGAATATGTGAGGACCAACTGGGGAACTCTCTCCAAGATTACTCTGAAATAGATCCTTGGTAATCTTAAACTGTTCATGTCTAGCTCTCTCCTGGTAAATACCACGAAGGTGCTCAAGATTTCTATATGCATCCATGTTTTCATGAGACTTCATCAGTTCACTAGACATAGATGAAAACATAAAACATTGAATTTCAACTATGTTAATCATATGTTTTTTTTAGACTATGAATTCTTCATCACTTGCTTCCTGACTAGGTGGATCAGGCATTGAGTATTCTAGAATGTAAGATTTTCTTTCATGGTGTAGAACTACCCGAATGTGTCCAAACCACTCATGGAAGTTACTACTTATGAAAAGACTGTCTTTATCCAGTATTGATCATAGATATAGTGTGCATGGAAAGATTTTTATTTTATTATATAATTAAAATATCATATTTTAAGTACTTTTCTTAATTAAAAATTTTGTGAAAAATAATAAATTAAAAGATTTTACTAAATCTATCACTATTTTATCAAGTCCTAATATCACTCGCCATTGAACATGGAATGTCTAGTTTCTAGGAAATTATATTGGAAAACATCCATATTCCACTTCTCATAACCCCAACAAGGGATATTCAATCTATTTTTTGGGTATTTAGGTTGACAAGTCTTTCCTACAGAGGTCTTGTAGCTCCTTGATCTGTTGAGTGGACTCCCCAATCCAGAAATATTGATTAATATTTTATCAACACTTATCTCCAAATTACACAAAGTCTAGAAACGGATACTCCTCTTGATGTAAAATGTTTAATTCAACCCAAAACCTTTATAAAAAATCCCCTTATAAAAGTAAGTGTACCAACAAGGGTTGGTCAAACACATAGTTCTATTGAGTATTGTTCTAAATCAAGTAACATAAGGCTTAGTATGACTTAATGTTAGATTGAGGGATTTTATTTTATTATACATAAATTTTCATTTGGTTTTATCCTTTAAATGTCATGTTAACATTTAAGTGGATTTTTACTAAATTAATTAACCTTGTTTGGATAAAACATTTACACATATTCAATTTTATTTCAATTACATATTTTAATATTAATTCATTAATTTATGTGATCAAGGTCTTGCATCAATAAATATAATTTTAATGCATTAGAAAAAAAATAATTAGTTAATTAAATGACTCGATCATGATCTTATCTGATGTATGATTTAATGAGTGGATATTAAATCAACCTAGAACCTAGGGTAAATAACTTCTTATGTTAGACTTGGAATGAGGTATATCATTCCACATGTCCACCTATGTATCCTCAAGTTGGAGCCATTATAGTTCTGTCTTGAATTGTCTCCATGCATCTTTAGATTCTCTATTAATTACAAAAAATTATTATTCACACGTAGGTGATGGGAACCAAAGTATTAGTTAAAGGGAATTACATAAATATCCTTGGAAATGTAGTTCGTATAAAATAATAGAGGAATGGATGAATCTCAGGACATATTTTAATTTAAAATTAAATAATTGAAAAATCATGCAATAAATTTAATTAAATAAATTCCAACACAAACATAAGTCTTGGTCAAGATCATGATTGGTCATACATGAAACAAATGTGAAAAAAGTAACCATCTATATTTCAATTCTTTATTCGTTCTTTATTATTAATGTGAGAATGCTTTTATTTATTAATTAATTAATTATCTTTCATCTTAATGATCATGAAAACTTAATTGGAGATACTCATCAATTTTGGAATTCATGGGAAATAAATGGTAGAACCATTAATTACATTTTTATTAAAGTAAATTAATTGATCATTTAAAATTCTTTAAAACCATTATTAAATTGTCAAAGGAAAAATGGTGTTCCAATCAATAAAATAAGGTTTTAATGGTGTATTGTTTTAAATTTAATGTAATTTTAATTTTTTCCATTAATGGGAGACTACATGTATTTACATCCAGCAACATGCCATATACCTCGGTTGTTGTATATAAATGTCACGCGTCTGGGGATTCAGCATGTTAATGTGGCTAGCCTACATAGTGTGTACATTCCAGCAACACACCATGTGTCCGTCTTGCTGTGTTTCAAGTTCTCTCAGTTAACACGCGGTGTGCAATAAAAGCACTGCGTGTTTTTAATTTCTTGGTGTATCTAGATACAATGCACATGGGTATATGGTGTGTGCTCCATCCACATGTCATATAACCTAGATTTACTCGATAAAGATTTTCCACTTCCTCATGGAATCTCTAGTCATTCTTATTTTTTTCTTAAATCTCGCAAAAAATGAAACACTGAACAAACATGGTTAACATATTAGTAACAAGTTATCTCAAATCAGATTAAAGAAATAATAACATGAAATGAAAATATAACCACGGTTGTGCATAGATCAATAATTAAATAAATAATTATAAATTTAAAAATGACATATCTGCTACCACTTTTCAGTTCTAGGTGCAGCGGAAGTGTTGTGGTGGAGGGTGATATATTAAAATTTCATTTAACAATCTTTTCTTGAAACTAAGAGCAAGGATCTTGCACATCAAATTTATAATTTATTTATTTAATATATGAATAAATAAATATATGAGCTAAGTAACTTTCATCATTAATAATTTTTGATCATATGAAGAGGCCCTCTCGAATTGGCTTTATTGTTCTTGTGAGGATCCAAGGGTAGAATCCCTCTATCGGTGATCCACACGTGCTTCAATGGTCTTCGACCAACATCAATAGTTCTCTAGGTGCAAGTGTGGGGAATTGAATGTACTTCATTGTTCATTCTTGATCGATTGTTCTTTGTTCTTGAAGAAATTCACCCTTGGGTTTCTCGTTCTTGAGAGGGGGAGAGGAGGAGTTGAGAGATAATTCGTCGTGTGCAACTATTCTCTATTCCCAAACTTATAATTGGTTTTGAATGATTTACACAATTGATATAGTCATCTATTTATAGATCTAGGATTTCTGTTACAAAATTTAATTTCACAACGGCCATTAAATATAATTATAACCATTAATATAATCACATGCCACATAGTATTATTATTATTATTAATAATATTTTGTGGTGTGTCAACTTGCGAAAAATGGATAAATATTATTTAATGACTCGTGAATAATTATTTTATCATCAGACACAGTCTTGGTCCGTTCGAACTCCTCTTGAATTTATTGAACACAAAAATAAATATTTTATTCTATTAAATAAATATTTTATTCAAAAACTAGTAAATAAATATTTATTAAATATTAAATAAAATAAATATATATTTTTTATTCACAATTAAATGAATAAATATTTATTTTATTTATATGATCAGTATAAATTGAATAAAATTATTCCTCGGTTTTGTAAATAATATTTATTCCATTAATTAAATTCAAATAGAATTTAATTGAGGACAACAGAAATACTTAGTGTGTGACCCTCTAGGATTCCTTCTTATTGGAATTAGATGGGTTTGCCTAAAGTCAAATATTACTATCCATCAATGGGTCAAGGTACCCAAGAGAAAGAACTTAAAGTCGCAAAGATGACAACCACATATGAACACTCACTGTGTAATATAATCCCTTTGTCACAATATCTCATCAAATAGGTTTCATGATGGTGTCATCAACCTATATGCTCGATACATCATTCTTTGATTATCATAGATAAACTTGTTTTTACCCCATGGCCATAAAATTTAGGGAAATGGTTCTATTTCAATCAAAGGGTCGAGATATCAACTTCCATAAAGATGGAAGGGAAAAATACTTCCTTTAATTATCCATTAATAACATGTCATTCATGACACACCCAACATACCCTACTTCCCTCCAACATATGGTGTGATGGTTTTCTTTAAAAAATATAAGTTTGTGAGTTGTGGAATGCATTAATGACAATATTAAATTCTAAGGACCATTACACACACTCGTAAATAAAAATATATGATGACACGAAAACATGTGGAATTAATACTGGTGGGTCTGTTCTCATAATCTCCCATCTTAGAGATTAACAAATAAGAACTTCATTAGTAGATGTCTCATATGATTATGAGTTCTCACACCTGACGGTCTATATATTATGTATCCCATCATAGTACATTATCCAACCAAAGAACTATATTAAGAATATTTTCATATAACTTCATGATTCTCATCATGGAAGGAAAATACTATGACCTTATCAATGCAACAAATATTCTAGGACATTATTACATTAAAGTCATGTAGAACAATGAACAATATGTAATAATATATTTAATTTAATATTTAATATATCAAATATTCATGTAATCAAAGTAAAAAATAGTTGGTTCTAGGACACCAACTCTAAAAATTACCTTATATCTCATTATATTGATTGATTGGTATTTACTTAGAAAGTTACCTAATTTCATTGTATATCCATTTAATTTCCAAAAGGTTTATCATGTCATGAATATTAATGGAATTATGTACGTTTTTCTCTATGTAGCATATATAACTTTAGGCATATGAAGGGTGTGGCCTTATAGTTCTCTAATACATTTGGTAAAGAATTATTCTCTAGAGATGGTATGCTTATCATACCCGAGTAGCATGAATTGTTAATGTTTTATAATATCGTTTTGAACATCCTTGGTAATATGTCTCATGATTCCTTGGTGATTAACCTTGGTGATTTTTCTTATTAATTTATCATTTTTATATTGTAGATACATTACCATGTTATTTCACATTTACTTTTAATGGAATGTTTTATATTGTTTCCACATTCTTATGATTCCATTACTTATGATATCATTTTTCCATTATTCTATGTGATGATATAGGGTCCTCCTTATTTATGTTATCATGTAATGCCTCCAAAATCAAATGTTACAGTTTTTTTCTCTTGATCAAGAATTTGAATGTTTTTATGCCACAATGATTACGATTTATCCCTTTCTTTACATTTAAGCTCACCCTTTTCTTATGTATCCCTATTTCTCCAACAATTTCAATTGAAGGTATATGTATATGAGCAATGAATGTGTAGAGAATTTTTATAGATGAAATTTAATTTTTATTGAGAGTTAAATATGTAGATGTACCTAATTCCCAAAGACACTAAACTTTTGATCATTGGGTATGGTTTTATCTCTTGAGATATTTATAAAATTATGAATGTTAAGCACCAAATTCAGAAGTGAGGGTTTGAGGCTTCTTAATAGTGTAGTGAAAAGATTCTACCTATTTATCTTTAACCATAGTTAAGATAGTAATATTGTGTTTTAAAACAAAATGTTGAGTCTGGATCCTCTATTTTATGTGATATAAAAATTATGAGAAATTCATGAGATGTAGACTGTATATATTAGTTTCATTGTATAATATGATATTGAGTTCTTATACGAATTTGTTTCAGTGTGTATTGTGATATGCAGACTGCAAGTCATATTTGAGTGTCAATCGACAGATGAGATAAATTTCCTAAAAAATTATATATATTAATGAAACATGAGTGTGAGGCACAATATTGGGATAATATAGAATGATGAAAACTATAGAACATGTTATTCATGATTGTATATTCTATTTGTATGAAATCATGGAATGGTATTCATAGATATAAATCTTTACAAAAAATAGAGTATAACACATTGAAAAGTAGAGGAAAGAATTTGAATGAGATCTACCATTCATAAGAGTAACTTTTAAAGGAAACGTATGGATGGAATAGTAGTGTATATTAGTCATTTATATTTGTGTAACCATTATTTATATTTATGTAACCATAATCTATAACTTATATAATCATCATTTATATTTACGTTACTAAAAAATGAAACTTGTGTAATCATAAATTAAAATATTGTGTAAAAATCATTTAAAACACTAGGTAAAAAGGAAAAAAAGAATTTTTTTTCTATGTAAGCATCATTCTAGTAATTTTAATCATGAAACACCTCCTACATAATCATGAGACATGTCTATATAAACATGAGACATGTACTGTGTAAACATGAATTATAAAAATTGTGAACTCGCATAAATGTTAAACTTGAATCCTTCATACTAGGTAAGGGTATAGAAATACCTTGCATACAAGTTAAATAAAACATATAAATTTTACCTTCACACATAAAATATGTAAATTAAAATATTATAAACATTAAAACACCAAAAAAATTTATAATTTATCTATAATTATGATCAAGTAATAAATTTTTGTGATAAATTATAATTATTCAAATGATCCAATATACGGTAAAGTAATAAACAAAACTAGAAAAACAATTAATAATTTGATCAAATATAACATTCCCAAGTTCAAACACTAAAACATTTCCCCTATTTTTTAAATCACAAAACCAATCATTAAGAGATGTTTAAAAATTTAATATTCTAAAAAAATCTGTCACTTGTCATATTCTCAATTTCTCTCCCACTTTCTAAAATTTAAAAAATGTAATATAAAACATTTTATTAACTTATTAAAATAAACATTTAATATTAAATTTCCCAACTTAATTAATGTTACCATGAAAAGATCATTATAATCTATTAATAACACACATCATACTTATTTTAAAAAGGAAAATCATAAAAATGGTAAACAAAGTAGAATAGAAATATTATTAACACATTTTATTCCATTAAATATTACAAATACTTCATAAAAAATGAAACCTTCCTGCAAAAATGCATAAAAATTTCGAATTTAAACCTAATAGAGATACCAACTATCAATATAAGTGTAAAACAAAACAATATGCCTCTTTTATTTTTATTTTTATTTTTATTTTTATTTTTATTTGTTCTAGATTTGTAACACTTAATCAAATTATATATCACTTCTTCAGAATAGATAGAAATATCCATTAGGAATTAAAATTTAAATAATCTAGTGGTTCAAACTAAATCTAAATAAGAATTAAAATACTCTAAAGATATTCTATATTTCATATTCAGAACAAAGCAAATATATAAAACAAATAAAAAACTTAAACAGATTTAAATAGTTAATAAAGAAAACAAACAATAAAATTTCATTATGAATCCAACATACCAAGTTCAAACTTTATTTTATCAAATATCATAATATTTAATGGTGTAGTAAATATAATAGTTGATTAATTATCAGTGGATACATATTCCAAAATAATATTTCCTTTATTAACAAGATCTCAAATTAAATGAAACCTAATATCAATATTTTTTTTCCAAAAATGTTGTAAAGGATTTTTGAAATTAAAATAGTGGAATAATTATCATAGTAAATATAAATTTTATAAAAACAAACATTAAAATCACACAAATATTTCTAAATCAAAAGACATGGAGCGCAATAACTAAGAGATTTTATATAATCAAACTTAGTTGTGGATAAAGAAATCGATAATTGTTTCCTAGAACTATATGAAAAAAAATTATTCTAATAAAATGAAAAATTATAGATGTGATTTTCCTATCAATTCTACAACCAACAAAATCAGAGTTTGGGCAGTTAAAAAGATCAAAAAAAAGTTTTATTTGGAATAAAACAAACCAAAATTAAAATTTTCTTCAAAATTTATTATTATCCTTTTAATATCTTAAATGTGAATTTTCTTAGCATTATCCATAAACCTAGAACATAAATATATGAAAAAAATAATATCAATAATTTAGGTATTTAGATATAGAAAATTACCTATCAAACCTCTAAACAATTTAATATCTACAGGTTTTTCAGATTCATCAATATCCAATTTTGAATTTGTATTCATGGTGGTTCACATACTTTTACTAGATTCTAACACAAACATTTTATTTAACTCTTTAAAAAAATTTAATAGATAAATAAATATCCCATATTAACAAGGAAAAATTTGATGATCGATAAAAAAATTAACTCACCCATCAAACTCATATCAAGCTCATTGGACATAATATTAGAAAATTCTTTACACAAAGATTCACTTGAAGATCCAAACACAAAATCATCAAAATATTTTTGAACAATTAAAATATCATTAGAAACCTTTTTAATAAATACATTTGAATCAAATTTTCCTTTACAACAAACATTCTTTAATAAAAACAAAGTTATTATTTCATACCAAGAACATTTTCTTTTTTAAGATTATAAAAAAATATTATGTTTAAAATCATGATATAGGTATTTTTTATTTTATAATCTAGGGGTTTGGTTAACATAAACCTCATTAAAAATTATTCCATTTAAAAAAGAACTTTTAACATCTATTTGAAAAAAATTAAAACCAAGAATATAAGTTAAATGTAACATCTCTTGTTTTCCAAGTTGGAAAATTTCAGCAGCAATTTTAATTTTCAGCTGCTAGAAAGTTTAGTTTGAGAATCGGAAATTAGAATGAAGTTATATGGGTTTAAATAACTAAAAATAATGTTTTTTAAAATTATTTTTGTTTTTTTGGGAGTCCCAAGTGTCTAGGAAAGTATTGGAGGAGCAATTGGAAGATGGGATATTAATTACAGCTGAAGTGAGAAATTCAAATCATGAATTCAATTAACGAGATGAATTGGTTTCATGGGGTGAATCCTTGTGAGTAAAAGTAATTAAAAAACTATTGGTATTATCCCAAGGAATATTCAATGTGTATCTAGTACTGGTTTTGAATTTATTTCACATCATGTAACCAATACATGACGTGAAACCTGCAGGAATGGTTTTTAAAAAGAGGTTAAACAAGGGGATTCTCCCCCATTTGTTTCTTCGGGTAGCGGGATGGAATCCACAAGAGGATCTCAACCAATATCCTCTCCACTCCCTCTATTCTTCACTAATCAAGAATATCTTGGGTGTGATTTGTTGGAATTATTTGGTAATATCTTCCTCCTTCATCCTTCTATATTTTTTTCCTTCCATTGTTCCTAATTTTAGAAGTTCTTATTTTGGGTTCTTCATCAGTTCCATTGGATCATGGTGGAATTGACCATTTTGGCTAGGTATTTTACTCTTCCTCGTACAAGGATGTCCCGAGAGGCCATCTATACTTCATTGTGTGTCGTTTAATTCAGGAACATTTCCATGGTTAATTTTCAAAGCTTTAATTCATTAAAAAAATTATTGAGTGGTTGTTTTGATTTTGTTTTTTTTTATTTACCCAATAATGGTCTTGAGGGTTACCAGCAGGACTTTTTCATGTGTTTTCTTAGATTTTAATCAATTGATATGCGACTGGTGAGATATATCTTATTTTTTATGTTTGGTTTTCTTTTTATATTGAATTTTTTAATGATGTAATTGATGTTTTTGGAATCTGCAAGAGCTTTCTAAGTGTAGGTAGGATCTTGGAAGCTGGTACGACTTGTCTTAGACATTAGTGAGCTTGGAAAAATCTATCGATATCTGTTTATAAATGGTGTCATGATTCCTAAAGGTGGGTGGTCTTTCATACCTTCTCTTTAGTATTTATGCATGTTTATGGTATTATTTGGTTGCTCAGACTCACCCTTGAGGGAGACTCCCCCTATTTAAATTCATTTTGATGAATTTTTTAATTGATTTAAATAGTTATATAGTACTATATGAACACCTAGGGTCACTAAAAAACCCCGGTACATAAGCTTAATCCCATTACTTGAGGCTATGATGATGACTGAGGATCCCCAGTGGGATGCCTCTACTTATTCATTTTTTTATCCCAATAGGGATGCCTTAGTTACATACTAACTTAGAGGACCCAAATAGGGATGCCACTACTTTCCATGGACCTTGAGGAACCTGAGTATGATGCCTCTCCAGCATTTGGATCTAGGGGGAAAATGTGTGTCTGGTGCTTGACTTACCCAGAGCTAGTGCGTTATGGGTTTGGATAAAGATGGTAATGGGTGTCACCTTATAACCCGTACCAAAATTGTAATTTTTGAGGCTATGAAAGTAGTGGTGGGTTGGTAATTCTTCCACCCTCACTCTTTTATTTATACATTCATCTATTTATTACTGATGCAGTGATTATTACCGTAGGTGTTTCCTATTTTTTGTTTGATAAGCCTGATTCAATGCGATATTTGATTTAGGATGCCCATACGTACTTCTTAGGATCTATCTTATGTGAATTTTTTATTATTATTTTATTTGATATGACCATAAGTTCTTTTTATAATCTCACCTTGAGTAACAATTGGATTCCCATATATTAATTATTTAGATGGACTCATAGGCTAGAATGGTTTTATATATGCCTTGAGTGATACTTGGGTTCCTTTTTACATAGTTCCTTGGATAGTATTAAGGGTAATGTGATTTGTGTTGCACCTAGAGTGATACTAGTATTCTGTTGTAGTAATTACTTCGATGGACTCATAGTATGGATGATTTATATACACCTTGAGTGATACTCAGGTTCCTCATGCAGAATGCCTTGGATAGGCTCATGGGATGATTGATTTTATAGTACATTAGTGATACTCAGGTTCCTTACATAGAATTACTTGGAAGGGCTTATAGGTTACATTTATTACGTTATACCATGAGTAATACTTGGGTTCCCATGTATTAATTACTTGGATATACTCATGGGTTGAATGATTTATAATCGCCTTGGGTGATACTTGGATTCCCATGTAGGAATTCCTTGGATGAACTCATAGGAAAAAAGAATTATCAAATTCTTTATTTTCATTTTAAATGGGAACCTTAATTATATAACTCAAGTTGTAGTTTTATTTATGTATGTAAAATTTCCATATTTATAGGATGTCTAGATATTTCCTATAATCCCTCACTATACCGATTGGAGGTGAGTATGGGTGAACCTGAGGTTTTGACATATATTCCCATATGGTGATGTAGCTTTCTCAGATACATTACTAGAACTGGCTATAGTAGGTATTTTTTATTGAGATTATAGACCCAAGGATTGACCTAATTATACAAATCTTTAGTGTTATGACATCTAACTCAATGCCATTTTCATAGGATGTCCGGACGATCGGGATTACCAACCCAAGGATCGACTTCTGTTGATTTATGTTATTTTTTCACCTTATTCATGAATATACAAATTATTTTATATATATATATGGGAATATATATATATACACACATATATAATATATATATATATATATATATATTATGAAGCATTGCCCAGTCGACTAGGATCATGGACCCAGGGATTGACTATGGTTTCACTTTATTTATTTTCTTTATCATTTTTGGTTGGGCCTCAGCTAGGTTAAGCACCTTACTTGAGCATGGATTGCACAGCTTCGTCTTTCAGAATGTTTATAGTAGTCATTATTATTGTTATTATTATCCTGAATAGTAGATTACTTTCACATAAAATACATATTACTGGATATGTACGGGACTGTGTTGGTGGTTCCATACTGAGTTTTTTACTAACATCCTACTAGGGCCTCTATTACACTAGTTTATCTGATCATACATTCACTTGGTTGTAGGAGTATGTGGGGTTAAGACTCCGGACTAATAGAGCAGGTTAAATGGGACATATATGAGGATATATGGTATGTGGTTTGGCTCAGAGATAGCAGTAGAGCCTTATACTTTTATTTATGTTCCTTTTATTTAATCCTATTTATATAATCCTATTTATATATGGTCAGACCAGTGGGTGATCAGTATTGTATGTATGACATATTCATTCAGGACTTTACTACATTCTATTTATTATTTCATACTTGTAATATTTATTGCTTCCACACTCTGATTATTACTACTATGGATAGAATCTAGTTATTTATGTTGTTTTCTTACTCTAATATGAGGGAATATTCTCCCCACTATCACACCCTAGGCCCTCGCTACTATTCAAAAGCCTCTGGTGTATAGGGAGGCACACTTGAGGCCTTGTGAAGAACTAGATCAGGGTTTCGGATTAGTTGAATTTGGGGTGGGACATTACAAATTGGTATCAAAGGGTTCCTATTTATATTTTATTACTATTTGGGAGATGGTAGACAGTAGTATTAGGAATGTGTTGGGATTTTTTATTGATATTAGATTTTTCATCGAGAACATGTGTTCTGGTAAGAAGCCCATATTACTAGGGTTATGTGACTATTTTATGATATGCAATGTTTAATTTTTATATGATTTTTTCTTTGAGCTATACACATGTTGTGTAGATGTTATGATTTATTAGGTATTTATGGATATTGGCCCATTGGAAAGAGTCCATTGATGAATTTTGAATATTGTATAGGAAAAGAAAGTGTTGTATCATGAATCATGTTTATCAGGTAGGATTCACATGTTATAGGTTTTCGAGTGTGTGATTATTAATGATGATAGAGGACAATTTTTTAAAGTGTTGAAAAACATAAATGGGGTTTTACCATATAGGTTTTTGGTGTAATTATACTCAATTAGGTACACTTTATATATTTCCTTCTAATTTCATTCTATATGGATCTACGATGAGATGTTTGATGGTGAGTTTGATGACTCATTCTTCATGCACGGAAGGTATGGTGACCCTCATAGATTGATGGGGCACATGTTTCCTAGGTTCTGAACCCCTATTAGGGTGTTGTTTATTAGGTTTGGTTATTTAAAGTTTTAATAAAAATATATACAGTGTTTTACTGTATATCTTGGAATTGCATTCTACTTAACTGAACAATGTTCTTATGGTACCGACCCTGGTAGGTTATTATCAGCAGTTAATTCCTCTCTGGTAGACCCTTTATGGGTGTATCCTTTCATTTTAGGTTATCTAGTCAAGTATCTTTGTATGATGTCAATGGAAACCTAAAAACTATAAATAAATCTAACTCTAAGGTGTATTACCATATATAGATTCCTGGTAATTTTTATTTCATCATTCTTTCTATGTTAAAACTGCGACCTCTAGGGAACAGTCCATTTGAGGATGCTCAAATAGAATCAGTGCCTTATTTGTATAATGCTTAATAGTTATGACACTCATAGATTTGTGTTATCTTTACCTTATAGAGTTTTGATCTTTGGGACAGGTGATTAGACTAAGTAACCCTATTAGGAGACTTGATCAGTAGGGCTGCATGGGAGACCTAGAGGCCCTTATTTTTGACTCGGGCCATTATAATTTTATGTTCCATTTGATCGATGGAAGCCTATGTTAGAGAGGTTATCCAAGGTTTATGGATTCATTTTTAGGTAGTGAGATTTCTTATACATTCATTTCGATATTGATGCATGGTAGTTTCTCAAGTTTTATGATATAGTCATGTTGAAGCCTTGGGATTTTGACTAAGCACCTAGGGTTCTTGTTTTTTTATAATGGATTTGATAAGCATGACTATTTAGGTGTCTCTCCTAGTCGACCAGTAATTGTGTGTAATATGTGACAAGCAATCATGGAATAAATCATGGCATGGGTGAGGTCCCCAATTCTGTATAGGAATTCCAAGGTATCCTCTAGATTAATGATATTGAAATTTCATATTGCACGGTCATCTTGGCCTTATGTTGGATGACTCGTAGAATCATGATTTGAGTGATAATGTGGTACCATTAAAATCATTAATTTGTGTGTGGTTGGGTACGAACTGAGGACAGATAGAATACAGAAGTACTATGGGCATGGTTTTTCTTGGATTTGTGGTAAAATGAGAAATGTCCCTCCATGGTAGAGGGGACATCATAAATTAATCAAGTACCACAAGATGGTTGATCCATGTTTACACCAAGACACATTATCGGGAGATGTGGTGTCAGAAGTTGGTTAAAGGAAAGTTATCCTATTTGATGTGAGCATCACCTGGGACAGTTATACATGCCTATTAATGGAATTTTAGTGTACTTATAGTTAGAGATAATCATGCCCTATCTTGATATCATCCCAAATATACTAAGAGTGCATTGACTCTACACTGAGTTTCTTTCCATTTAAATATCTTTTAGGGTTTGATGAAGGATCCTATTGAGGTTGTTCTCAATAAGTGGTATAAGGAAATCCATAAGGAGGGGAGGACACCATTGGCTGTTTTAGGGTGGTGACCCTTGTTTTTAGTTTAAATTTTTCATTTTCCATGGGTATCATTTCCATGGACTAATAATGGGTGATGGATAATTCTTTCATTGATGATTTGGTGTGAGTGATTTTTTAGACATTCCATTTGTTATGTCTGGAAATGGATAGGCATGGGCTACAATGATCAAGGTTTCATTTCATTAATACAATGATAAGGATACTCAAGGTGGGGAGGATGGTGATACTAGTTGTAGTATAGTCATTATTTCTTTTACACTACTAGATAAATGGAATTTTTTACACTTGAATTTATCCAGAATTGTTAGGTGCAGGTTTGAATATAGACTTGGGTTGATTCCGAGTGCGGGCATTAGATCGGGATAGCTTATGGAGATCCAAGGGTATTAGATTATAAATGTATCTATATTCATATAGTGGAATGAAAATGGGTATGGAAAGGGGACGGTTCTCCCAAGTGATGTCACTAGAAGATAGTTATGGGGTCCTTTGATCATGCTCAGGATGATCTCGATACACCTTCATATAAAGGCTTTTGGAATATTTTTTGTGACACTTTTCTACTAAAGCTAATATTTTTCAAGAATATTCAACCAGAGGTGGTTTGAGTTGTGTTCTATCATATGATAGGATGTGGTTAGTGAGGAACTGTATAAAGCATATCATTGGGATGAGATGGGTTTAATACAAGGGTTAGTTGAGGCTTTTTAAGGAAAATACCATGCAACTAGGATAATATGGATTGAATAGAATTCAACCATTTAGATCGAATCAGGGACTGTGAGTATTGTACTCATGTGTGATCATGTGATTTGAGTGGAGAAATGTTATAGGATCATAATTATTATGATAAGGTATGTTATGATAGGAAATTATAGTAGTGGAGGTATTTTGGTTTATAATTTATTGAATAAGTTAAGAACTAATAGTGGGGATCTCCATAGGTATATTGATTAAATAGATGAAAAACCGGTCATGCCTTGGGTTATGAGGGATCAAGCAAGAACCATATTGGTGTTTAATTTGCAGTTATGAGCATTGTAAAAAAGTTTTACTGCTTATGTACCATGTGTTATTAGTAGTTATGGAAAGCACACTGGGTGTTCAGAGATGTAATACAACTCTCTAAGTGATAATTCATGACCCAGGAAGGTTGGGTGATGTTTTTATTTCATCAGAGCTTCTCATGGATGAAATATTTTAAGGTGGGTAGGTTTTATCATCCCATGTAAAATGATTTAGAAAAATTCAGTGGGAATTTGAATTTTCATATAATAGATGATTTATCTTGAGAATTGGGAATCAAAATGAGGTTATGAGGGTTTTAATGTCTATAAATAGTGTGTTTAGATGTGTTTTATGTTTCAGTGGGATCCTTAGGGATCTAGGAAAGTATCGAATGAGGAATGGGTAGTTGGGCAGTTGAAAACCACTACAGTAACAAATTTACATCATGAATTCAATTCATGATGTGAATTGGTTTCATGGGATGCAGCCCAGTGAGTACAAGACATGAAAGCTTGGGGGCTAACCTCTAAGGAATACACAACGTGTATCTAGTATATGTCATGAATCTGGTTCACATCGTGTAACTAGTATATGATTTGAAACGTACCGGGGTGGTTTTAAAAAGAGGTTAAATAGGGGGATCCCCCCACATTTATTTCTTTTGGTAGTAGAAGGGAACACATGGGATACTCTCCAATAATATCCTCTCAACTCCCTTAGTTATTCACCGATCAAGGAGATCTTGGGTGCAACTTGATGGCATCATCAGGTACGATCTTCCTCCTTCATCCTTCTACATTGTTTCCCTTCCATTGTTCCTGGTATTGGGAGTTTCTATTTAGGGTTCTTTGTCATCTCCACTAGATCATCATGGAATCAACCTTTTCGGATGAAGATTTTAATCTTTCTATGATGAGGATATCCCAAGATTCCAGTTGTACTTCACTATATTCCATTTCATATATTTACATCATCAAAATGAATTTTCAAACCTTTAATGCTTAAAATTAAATTAATGAGTGGTTGTTTTGATGTTTTAAGTTAGTTAATTTCTGTGGAATGGTCTCAGGGGTACCCAATAGTCATTTTTTGTGTGTTTTCTCAGATTTTCATTGAGGGATGGGAGACTAGTGAGATATTACATGTTATTCCTTTTTTGTTTTCTTTTTATATTGAATTTTTTAATGAGTTAACTGATATTTTCTTACTCTACTTGAGCTATCCAATTGTAGGTAGGAGCTTGGAAGCCTATTCAACTTGTCTTGGACATAGGTGGTCTTGTAAAGAGCTTATAAGAGCTGTTTATAAATGGTTTAAGGATTCTTGAAGGTAGGTGGTCTATCATACCTTCTCTTTAGTAGTTATGTATGTTTATGGTGTTATTTGGATTCTTGGGCTCACCCCTGAGGGTGAAACCCCTCTTTAAATTCATTAGGATGAATTTTTTAATTAAATTAAATGTGTAGATGGTTTTGGATGAACACCTAGGGTCAATAAAAACCCCATGGATCTAGCTTCATTCTGAAACTTGAGGCTACGACCATTATCGAGGATCCCCTATGGGGTGCCTCTTCTTATTAATTTTTTTTCTTCCAAGAGGAATTCCTTCCTTACATACTAACTTAGAGGACCCCAATAGTGATGACTTCTTTATCATAGACCTTGATGATCTCAAGTTGGATGCCTCCCTAGTGTTTATATCTAGGGGGAAGTGGGTTCCCAGTGCTTGATCGAATCTAAGCTAGTGCGTTATGGGTTTGGGTAGAGATGGTAACATGTGTCACCTTAAAACTCATACCAAACTTATAAGTTGTGAGGGTGTGGTAGTAGTGTTAGGTTGGTTTCTCATCCACCCTAACTCATTTATTTATGTATTCACCTATTTGCTACTGATGCAGTGACGATTACCAAAGATATTTCCTAGTTTTTGGATGATGAGAATAACATGATGTGATATTTGATTTAGGATTCCTAGACGTACTTCTTGGGATTCATCTTATATTCATTTTTTATTATTAAATTATTTGAGATGCTAATACATGATTCATGGAATCCCGCATTGAGTGATAAATGGATTTCCATATAGGAATTCCTTGGACATACTCATAGGATTGAATGGTTTTATGTACACCTTGAGCGAAACTTGGGTTCCTTTTTATGAAACTACTTAGATGATCTTATAGGTCATATGATTTTTGTTGTGTTTTGAGTGATACTTGGATTACCTTATATAAATTCTATAGATGTACTCATAGTATGGATGATTTATATACTCCTTGATTGATACTCAAGTTCCTTAAGTGAAATTCCTTGGATGGGATCATGGAATAGATGATTTTATATATACTATGAGTGATACTCGGGTTCCTTATATAGAACTCCATGGATGGTCTCAGAGGGTACATGTATTAAATTATGAATTGAGTGATACTTAGGTTTACATACATGAATTACATGGAAGTAATAAATGGCTGGATGATTTATAAATTCCTTGGGTGATACTTCGATTCCTATGTAGGAATTCCTTAGATGGACTCATAAGGAAAATGAATTATAAAATGTTTGATTATCATTTTAAATGGATGCCTTGGTTACATACCTCATGTCCAAATTTTATTTATGTATGTAAAAGTTCCATATTTATAGGATTTCAAAATATTACCTAGAATCTATCATTATAGTGATTATAGACAAGTATGAGTGAACCTAGTGTTTGGACATGTATCCCCCTATAGTGGTGTAGCTTGCTTAGAGACATTACCGACGTTGGATGAAGATGGTATTATCGATCAGGTTTAAAAAAACTAGATATCAACCTAATTATACAAGGATTGAGTGGTATGAAATCTAACTCAATTCCCTATTAATAAGATGTCCAAACAATTGGGATTACTAACCCAAGGATTGACTGCTATTGATTTAAGTTATTTTTCACCTTACTCATGTATATACATATTATCATATATATATATATTTATTTATTTATGGGAATATATATATATATATATACATGATGGCACATTTTTCAGTAGACTTGTATCATAGACCCAAGGATGGATTTTGGTTTCACTTTACTTATTTTATTTATCATTTTTTTTTGTGCCTCAACTATGTTGAAAATCTTCCTTAATCACTCCTCATGTGACTTTGTCTTTAAAATTATTGTTAGGAAGGTATGAAGTATGATATTCTACTCTATACCAATATTAGGTTTGCAATAGCACTGAAAAGAACAATATACAAGAGGGTGGGTCAATTGTATATTTTACAAATCTCTTAAAGAAATTTCGTATAAACAAAATTCACAACACCTATAATAAGAAATCACCTTCTTACAGAAAATATAAAGTTCTTAAGTCTAAATATTAAGAAAATTTTCTTACAAAGAAATTCTACCACAAGGCGTATATAATTTCTCACAACCATAGATAAAAGTTAGAAAGTTTATACAAAAAAAACTTCATAACTCTTACAAAGCTGTGGAAATTTACAATCTTATTTTAACCCCAAGAGGAGGTTATCCAACAACCTTGGATAAAGGTCCCTGGTTTTATACTTACAAGAAAGTCTATATTACCCAAACCCAAGTTAAGCCCTCAATCCTAAGATCAGTATCTGTCTTGTTTTCCCCGTAATCCCTTGATTTGTAAGGAAATCAGAACCTCTGACTTCACAACCTGAACTCTCTGATTTTAAGGAAATCTCACCTCTTCATGAAGAAATTATATATGAAGAAAAGTTTGAACAAGTTATTCAAACTTTCCGCATGAATCCTGAGAGTTTATAAGATCCTTTCACTCTAGATCAATTTACTTTTAGAGAGATGAACTCTAAAATGAAATCATGTGAACTCGTGAACTTGTTAACTTCTCTGTATCTCATCATTTGAGGTCTTATTTATAGCTTTAAAAATTCTACCAGTCGGTTCCACTCCAACTGTCATATTTCCTTAAATTTTGGAGGGACCCAGACACGTGGAAAACATACAACATTTAGTTTATAACAGAAAAAATGACATCATTTTATATAACTAACCATGAATATAAAGATCTTACACCTCGAGTGTAAGGAACGTGGAATCCAATAAAATTGAAATGATATGAGAAAAATTATAATATTCAGAATTCTAAGGAAATAAAGCTTTTAAAAAACAATTCTGTAATTATAAATTTCAGAATGTATTTTCATAAAATTAGTACGAGTAAATTTTAAGGAAATATTTTATGAAAACTTGGTTTTACAAATTTTGGAACCGGTATCATAATTTATGGCATGATAGAAAAATAAAACCGGTATCAGATTATAGAAGACAGTGCGTAAGCAAAATCTCGGTACCAGTTTTTTATTCTCCAGTATCGGTATCAAAATAATGGTGTCACTATCTCTAATATAAATGGTGTTAAGAAAATATTATTTAGAAATGCGTAATGGAAGTTTCCGGTATAGAAATTATTGGTATAAGAAATTCGGTATGGGAATTTTTGGTATGGCATAAAAATAGTATGACAAATCTGCCTTAAGGAATTTCAGTACCGATAATCAGGAAGTCGGAGTTTAAGAACTCTTAGAAAACCAAAATACTAAAAATCTAAGTATAAAGAAAATATGATACCAGATTTCATTTTAGAAGGAAATCGGTATTACAGTGAAAAAAGAGAACAGAAAAGTAGTATCTTAAGGAATTATGGTATGGTATAACCATGCTCCAAGATTTGGAACCTTAAGACCTTTTTTGGTATGATAAAACAGATTTCTAAAAACCTTAATAAAAAATATATTTAACCCAAAAGTCTAAGGAAATTTTGGTTATAAGGAAAATTTATGTAAGTGTAAGGGAAATCTATTAACGAAGAAGGTGTTTGTGATTTTCAAAACAAAATCTTAAGGAATGGAGAAGTATTATAGATATAACAATCTCCCAATTTTTTGAAAGCACAAAAAACTTTGAAAAATTTGACAAAGGAAATAAATAAATACTTAAAGTTAGAAATACTTAGCTCCCCCTTAAGTGTATGACTTAGGGTAAATTATTATTCCCTTATGTAGAAGTTATTAGAGTATTGAAATATCCCCCTCATATATATATTCTTATATTTAGAAGGACTCCCCCTTAGATTTATAATTATTCCTTATAGATAAAGGTTAGGAAAATTATTTTTTTTCTTTAGATTTTACTCTAAGGAAATTTTTCCTTTATAAATTTGTCTTCCTTTAACTTCTCCTTTTGATAGAATTCTCCCCCTTTGTGATTTTCAAAAAGGAATGGAGAGGTACCTATAAGGTTAGAAAGAAATATACACGAGACAAAATATATAATAAATTTTCAAGGAATTTTTCATTAAGATTCTTATGAAAGAGAATACAACAAAAAATCGGTATGAACAAAAATGTATCAAACCTTCTTCTTCTTCTCTGAAAGAAGATTTTTCACCATGGACTTAATATTTTTCACCTCCTTGTGATCTTCTTGAAGTTTTTTTATCAAGGCATCTTGCTCAGCTACCTTTTTTTCCAAAGCCTGGATCCGGAATTCTGGAGACTGATTTTTATCCTCAAGAACTTTGATCACTTCTTCTTGTGAATCCTATTTCTTCATAAAACCAGTACATATTCCTTTCTGATAATTAAAAACTTCATCTACAGTATTAATTTTATCAATAAGATTTTTTCCTTCATTTTTCCTCACAGCTAACTCACTTGGAAACTTCTATGAGAAAGGAGTCTGAACTTCTGTCAGCTCATTTTCTACATCATTGAATGTTCCCTTTGTTGATTCCATGAAGTCCGAGAATTGTAGAGCTTTATCTGATAAGGTTTGGATCCGTCTCATCACTTTCTGACATGAAACTTTTTTAGCTTTGTAATCAATGATAAGATTATTATGATCGGCTTCTCCTTTCACAACCATGTCCATAAGCATAGATGTTGAATTTGTCTTTTTATTTAAGGTTTCCTACATAATTTGGATGCGGGAATCTATGTTGGCAAGTATCGGAATGGTACTTAAAAATTTACTTAATGAACTTTTTACAAATTCATCACCCATAGATGACGATGATTCAGAGTCAGATTATTCTTTATTGTCCTTAGGAGTAGAGGTTTCCAGATTCTCAAGGTTTTTGAGGAGAGTCGGCATCATAAGGGGCAACCAAAATGGCCTTCACTTTATCATCTTTTATCACTGCTGAGGGTTTAGAACCCTGAGGGACTTCCTCATTTTCTATAGTTTTATCATCTTTGGATTCTTCTTGAACTTATTCCTCTTCTTTTTCTTCTTCACTTCCAATATCACTATTTTCGGATTCATGAATTTCATCTTCATTTCTGGTTACATCAATCTCTTCTTCTACCTCTTCTACCTCTTCGACTTCAATCTCGACTTCTTATTCTTCTTCTTCCTTGGTAGAAACTCCTGGTGTTTCAACATACTCATCAACTTTTCTAATAACATCTTCTTCTTTTTCTTGAATAATATCATCCTCTTCCTGTTCTTTTTCTTGTGGTTCCAGAATAGGTTTCGGTATCACTAAAGGTTTCTTAGCTTTCTTAGGTTCCATAGTGACATCCGGTACAGGTAATTTCTCAGAGTACTTTTCTACTTCTTTCAGTAGGGATTGTATAATCTTTGTCTCAGTTCTTTTCCTTTTTCTTCTTCTTCTCCTTAGCTTGTTTCTCTGATACATCAGTGGTTTGAATCCTTAATGCCTTTGCCTCTACCGGATTTATCCCAAAGATTGGAACCCCTTTCTTCTTGGATTCATCTAATTTCCTCCAGCCAGCAATAATGTCATCAGAGTAAGGCTTATGTTTCCTTATAACTAGAGGAGCTAAAGCCTGACCTACTTACATAGGATCAGCATGAGAGACCTCATCTGAATTTTTCTTCCTATGAACACTTTTTGAAGATTCTGATACTGACTTCTTCTGTACTACTTTGGATGATTCCGGAATGGCTTCTTTTAATATTGGCTTCTGAATTTCTGGTGTTACAACTTCTTTAAATTTCTTAGAGTCTGTATTTTAAGAAAGTTTCATTCTCTTCAACGTATCTTTATTTAGCAACATAATCTTACAAGACTTTAATGCAGACTTGCATGCGATTTTCATTTCAGTTAAAACTATAACAACTATCCTTGATATATTGGTTTGGTACATGAGGATTTGGTATTTGATGGTATCGGATTTCACAACATTAATCGTAAGGAAAATATACTTTACAAAATTAACCTTCCTTTGGTTGATGAGAAAGTCTAACAACAGAATGTCACATGTCTTTAAGGAATATTTATCTCCTTTTCTTGGGATAAATAACCCCTGCATCCATAATGCTACCAATCTACGGTCTACTAATAAATGTGCAAGTTTTGGAGTCTTAACTCCTTTGATGTCGAGACTTTCTAAAGCACAGTTCTTCTCGAAAGAGCCTTCCATATCCAGAATTTTGTAGGAGCCTATGAGGTATTCTCCTTCATAGGTAATATTCAAGAAGTTGGCCACTTTTTGGTATGTAACTGTGTAAGACTTTTTATAAGCCATAAATATGAAATATTCTTTACCATCCTTTTTAAAGAAATTGATAGAGTCATAAAACTATATGACTAGTTCTGGATATACTGGATCTTAAACCTTGTCCTTTTCTATACAAATACTCTCCCAATTATTACATTTAATAATACGAGAGATGAGGGAGTCATACTGATTAAAAAAGTCCGAACATACAAGTCTCTCCTGAAATATTATCTTGTCTTTATTCTCTTTAACTGCCATCTGATCAGAACTTCCTAACATTCAGATCTATAAGAAATATCTGAAGAAATGTAGAATGAAAAACTTTGAAACAGCAGAACTTCGACTTGAAGTATTAAAAAACTGGTGGGGTCCTTATGAAGTTGGGTAGACCTTATATAGACAAACTATGACCTTTCATCTTCTATAAGTAAGTCAAATGGCTCTGATTTCCCCAAAAAGATCTAACAGTTGAGGATGGTTAAAAAATATCTCCATAATAAAATTTTGTGGTTTTAGAAAACTAAAATTCGGATCTTAAGGAAAAAAGAAAAAGTTCTTATAAGAAGGAAATACCAACAAATAGAACTATAAAAAATAATTAGGGTTAAGAAAATGTACCTTTAAGGAATCTATGAAGAAATTGTCGGTATCGGGAAAAACTTTCTAGGGGTTAAAAACTAGACATAGGGAATTTGACTCCAATAATTTCAACTCCAGAAATATGGATTCTGAGAATTTCAATTCTGGGATTTTTAAAACAAACACCAGGGGGAAAAACATAATTTCGAAATTCACTAATTCCGGAAAAAAAAAATAATGAAAACAAGAATTTTAAACATTTCAAACATATGAACTCCCCCTGAATTTAGGAGTAATTTAATATTAGAAGACGGGTAAACAAGAAGTAGATATTAATGATTATATTATAGATATAATTCCTAGATTATGTTTAATATATTCAAATCTATCAGATGGTAGTGGTTTCGTAAATATATCAGCAAGTTGTTCTTGCGTTCCAATGAATTAAAGAATTATATCTCCTTTGAGTGTGTGATCCCTAAGAAAGTGATGTCTAATATCTATGTGCTTAGAATGGGAGTGATGTGCTGGGTTTTTTCTTAGAGCTATGGCACTAGTGTTATCACACAGGATTTGAGTTTTGGAAAAACTCATGCCATAATCTGTAAGTGTGTGTTGCATCCACAACACTTGAGCATAATAAATTCCAGCTACTACATATTCTTCTTCAGTAGTAGAAAGTGCTACAGAATGTTGTTTCTTATAGGACCAGGAAACAAAGTAATATCATAAGAAATGACAAGTTCCATATGTACTCTTTCTATCCATTTTACAATCGGAAAAATCAGCATTTGAGAAACTTTTTAGTTCAAAAACATTTACAGAAGAATAAAAAATTCCTAAATACAAGGTTCCTTTTAAGTACCAGAAAATTATTTTCACATCCTTAAGATGGGATTACTTAGGATTTTCTTGATATCTTGTACATAAGAAAACATAAAACATTAAGTCAAGTCGACTTGCTGTTAAGTAAAGTAAACTTCCTATTATCCCTCTATAAGATGTTTGATCTACAGGTTTCCCTGCTTCATCAATATCAAGAGTATTAGAAGTTATGAAAGGAGTACTTATACTCTTAGTGTTATCATAGCCAAACTTTTTAAGAGTATCTTTCATGTACTTATATTGAGATATATAATTTCCTTCTGGTTTTTGAGAAATTTAAAAACCAAGAAAGAATGTTAACTCACCCATCATACTTATCTCAAACTCAAACTTCATAATACCCACAAAGGGATCTATTAAGGATTATTGAGTTGATCCGAATATAATGTCATAAATATATACTTGTACTATTAAAATTTCTTTCTTATATTTATTTATGAAAAGTGTTACGTCTGCAGATCCCTTAGAATAGTTTTTTTGAAGTAAAAATATTGTATGTCTATAATACCAAGCTCTAGGGCCTTGTTTAAGGCCATAAAAAGCTTTGGTAAGTTTATATACATGATTAGGATGTTTTAAATCTTCAAAACCAGGAGGTTGGTCTACATAGACTTCTTCCTGTACATATCCATTAAATAAATCACACTTCACATCCATTTGATAAAGTTTAAAATTGTAGAATGTCGCGAATGCTAGAAGAATTCAGATGGATTCAAGTCTTGCTATCGGTGCATAGGTTTCTTCATGATCTATGCCTTCTTGTTGGTTATAGACTTTAGCAAACAAACTTGATTTATTTCAAACTATAATCCCATTTTCATCACATTTATTTCTGAAGACCCATTTTACACCAACAACAGATAAATCCTTACGTATATCAACAAAGGTCAAGACTTGATTCCTTAGAAACTCATCGAGTTCATCTTGCATAGCCTTTATCCAATCTTCATCACCTAAGGCTTCCTTAGGAGTCTTTGGCTCGAATTGGGAAAGAAAAGAAACATGTTCAGTTTCATTTCTTAGGGAAACTTCAATCCTTACAGGTTGATTGACATCTCCTATGACATTATTAGTAGGATGATTTCTAAGTAACAACTGATTTGGGTTTTCTAAAACTCGATCATCAACATAAGGAATAAAATATTCAGGGGTAAATGTTTCATAAATATTTTCATGCACATTTTCCTTAGAAGAATCTTCAACTATAAGTCGTTGATCATTTTTAGAAAATATGTCTGGAGGATTTAAATCAGGTTTTTTGAAAACAAAAGGATCAGTTTCATCAAATTTAACATGTACTGTTTCCTCCAGAGTACAAGTGTTTTTATTAAAAACCCTATAAGACTTAGAGTTAGTGGAATAGCCTAAGAAAATTCCTTCATCATATTTTGGTGCATATTTTTTTAAGTTATCCTCAGTGTTAAGAATAAAAAATTTACAACCAAAAACCTTAAAGTAAGAAAATTTTGGTTTTCGACTTGTCCATAGCTCGTAAGGTGTTTTATTAAGAAATGGTCTAATAAAAACTCTATTTATAGTATAATAGGGAGTACTTACAGCTTCAACCCAAAAGTATTTTGTTATATAATATTCACTCAACATGGTTCTGGTTATCACTTGAAGGATTTGGTTCCTTCTTTCAACAACACTATTTTGTTGAGGATTTCTTGGTGCTGAGAAATTGTGAGTAATACCTTTCTTACTACAAAAAGTTTCAAAATCTGAATTTTCAAACTCACCACCATGATCACTATGAATAGTTATCAATGGTAGGCTTTTTTCATTTTTTACTTGAGCTTGAAAAGTTTTAAAATAAGAAAAGGCTTCATATTTTCTTACTAGAAAATAGACCCAATTATATCTAGTGTAGTCATCAATGATAACAAATACATAACATTTTCCTCCAATAATTCCATTTTTTGTAGGACCAAATAGATCCATATGCACTAACTATATAGTATTAGACGTTGAAACTTCACTAAAAGATTTAAAGCTAGATTTTTGTTGCTTTCCAAACTGAAAAGGGTCATAGGCTTTTGAAGAATCAAAACTTAGAACCGGTAGATCCTTAACTAATCATTTCTTTGAGAGATTACTAAGGTTCTTAAGGTTGTAGTGTCCTAACATTCTATGTCAAATCCAAGATTGATCATCAATTTCACTTAAGCAAGGAAGATCTTGACTTCTTAAGTCTTCTAAGTTTAAAGTGTAAACATTCTCATGCCTATGGTTAGTAAGAGTATTTTCATCCTTGGAATTGTGAACTAAACAATTATCATTCCTAAAATTAACAAGGTAAACTTCATCACATAATCGAATTATGCTTATAAGTTTGTGCTTAATACCATTAACAAATAAAACATTCAAAATTAAAACTTTTCCAAGAAGAATTATATTACATATACTGACAATATTTCCTTGATAATTATCCCCAAAGGTTACTTTTCCACCTTTCATTTTGAAAATATTATGGAAATAACTTCTGTTACCAGTCATATGACTAGAACATACACTATACATATACCAGATATTGTTGGTAAATTCTTCATTTTCCTGTAAACACAAAATTTAGATTTTCGAAATCCAAATGGGTTTGGATCTGGGGTTAGACAATAAACTTTTAGGAACCCACATTTTTTTGGAAAAATAAGCCTTGTGGAAACTTAGAGATTGAATTATGTTTAAGGAATAGGTTTTCCTCCAATGTCCTCCACTTTGACATTTTGTACAGAAGGGGGATTTGGATGGAATAAAATAGTTATTTTCAAAAATAGGTTTTCTATGAGTATAACCTACTCCATAAGTATTTTCATGAGGTCTGATTTGAGAATACATTTTTGTCAAAATTTTCTTTACCAGAAGTAAAGTTGGCAAGAAGTTTCTTAAGGGAAAATATTTCATATTTTAGTCTTATGACTAAATTCCTATCCTTATGAATTATTTCATTAGAGTTATATTTTTCCTCAAAAACATTTATTTTTGAAGTATAATTCTTATGATCTTTAGAAAGTTTTTCCTTTTCATAATTTACTTCCTTAAGGTCTTTAGAAAGTTTTTCTAGGAGCTCATCCTTATCTTCAAGATCTTTAGTGAGGTCTAAAATCTCTTTTGTAAGAACTTATTCTCTAGTATTTTCCTTGTCTATTTTCTTATAGATTTTACAATTTTTTTATTCTAACAACTTGGAAATCTATATACTTCTTCATAAGAAGGTATTTCTTCATTATCTGAAGATGAAGTATCTTCATCAAAAGTAATGTATTCAGGATAATAATCATTATCAAGAGATAGATTTGTTAAAGCTTTGGCAGAGCATAACTTGTCAATAAAACAAGT
This sequence comes from Viscum album, assembly GCA_963277665.1. Lineage (NCBI taxonomy): Eukaryota > Viridiplantae > Streptophyta > Magnoliopsida > Santalales > Viscaceae > Viscum > Viscum album. The sequence continues at coordinate 125,435,777 of OY728134.1, read as the reverse complement.
ATTTTGGAAAGAAATAGCAATGATAAATCCAAAAAAAAATTTGTGTTGATGAATCATATTCAGAAGATTCACTTTCAGAAGAGTCTTCACTACAAGCACTCCAAGTGTCATTTTCTTTAATACTTTTCTTGTGCTTAGAATGGTAGAACTTATTCTTATTTCTATCTGAATTTATTTCCTTCTTATCTTTCTTTTTCAAAATAGGGAAATCATGTCTGATATGGCATGTTCTTCTACATTCATAACAAGTAACTTCCCCATATTTCTTTTCTTTGTAGTCTCTTTTCTTGAACTTATTTTGATAGTTCTTATGAGCTACTATATTGTTCATTCTCTGAGCAAGATTTCCTAACTCATTCTCAGATTTTTTTTTATCACTTGATTCTGACTGAATAGTAACTATCTTTGACTTTTATCTAGTAACTCTTTCTGGAGTCTTGGATTCCATGTGTTTTGAAGTAGTTGTAAAAGCACCTCCTACATTCCCATTCTTCTTTTTAACATTATCAGAATCTCTCTTCATTCTTGTCTCGTGTTGAAGAAGAGTTCCAAACAGCTCATCTAAAGAAATATGAGTGACTTTCCTGTTCTCATCAATTGTTATCCTCTTGGACTCCCATTAATTTGGAATAATATCTATAATCTTATATACAAGTTACACATCATCCAAACCTTTTTCTCCCATAGACTATAAGCTATTCACAATTGTCATGAACCATTGTTGAACTTTGCTTATGGGTTATCCATAAGGAAAGTTAAATCCATGGTATTCAGCTCTCAATATAGCTCTTCTGGTCTCTATAACTTTATAAGTACCAAAATATGTAACTTCAAGTTTCTTCTAAATACTTTTTGCAGCTTCACATGAAGATATTTGAATATAGATTTTCCTAGTCATAGAACATAGCAATGTATTTATGACTCTGAAATTTGCTTGATATTCTGATTTCTTCAGATTTGTAAAAGTTCTCAATTCCTTATCAAGAATCTTATAGTCTCTTGTTAGAATCAGGTAGTTATCAAATCCATTATTTATAAAGAAAATATTCATCCTATCTCTCCAGTACTAATAATCATTTCCATCAAAAATAGGAGGTCTGGTAGGATTTAGATTGTCGATAGAACCAATATTTAAACCTGCCATCTTAAGGAAAATATTTCTACACAAACTTGTTAGTAACAAAAGTTTGTAAACAAGAAAAAAATCATAAGCAAGAAAAAAAATATCTCAAAGAAAAATATGAATCTGAACTTTATGAGTCCGAAATTATGATTCCAAAAAAAATGAAGCAGAAGATTTCTCTTTTGAATCTAATCATGAGATTAATTCAGATTGCACCAACACTCTAATACCAATTGTTTGGAAGGTATGGAGTATAATATTCTACTCTATACCAATATTAAGATCGTAATAGTGCTGAAAATCACAATATACAAGATGGGGTGAATTGTATATTTTAAAAATCTCTTAATGAAATTTTGTATAAACAAAATTCACAACACCTCTAATAAGAAATTACCTTCTTACAAAAAATATAAAGTTCTTAAGTCTAAATCTTAAGAAACTTTTCTTATAAAGAAATTCTACCACAAGTTGTATATAATTTCTTACAACCAGGGATACAAGTTAGATAGTTTATTCAAAAAAGAAAACTTCATAACTCTTACAAAGTAATGGAAATTTAAAATCTTCTTTTAACCCAAAGAGGAGGATATCCAACAACTTTGGATAAAGGTCCCTTGTTTTATACTTACAAGAAAGTATGTCTTACCCAAACCCAGGGTAAGCCCTCAATCCTAAGATCAGTATCTGTATTACTATCCCTGTAGGCCCTCGATTTGTAAGGAAATCGGAACCTCTTACTTTACAACCCAAAGTCTCTAATTTTAAGGAAATCTCACCTCTGCACGAAGAAAAATTTGAACAAGCCATTCAAACTTTCCGCATGAAGCCTAAGATTTTATAAGAGCCTCTCACTCTAAATAAATTTACTTTTACAGAGATGAACTCTAAAATAAAAGTGTGTGAACTCATGAACATGTTAACTTCTCTGTATCTCATCATTTGAGGTCCTATTTATAGCTTTCAAAATTATACCGGTCATTTCCACTCCAACGATCATATTTCATTAAATTTCGGAGGGACCTGGACAGGTGGCAAACATACAACAGTTAGTTTATAACAGAAACAACGACATTGTTTTAAATATTAGTATCTCATTTTCATGTACACTGCATATTAATGAGTATTTAAGGGGCCATGTTAGTGGTTTCCTACTAAGTTTTATACTCGCACCCAGCTCATGTCGCCATTTCCCTGGGGTACCCAAGTAGACGTACACTAGGTTATAGGAATAGGTAGGGCCGCATCCCAAGACTGGTCAGTCAATATGGATTGGACATTTATTGTAGATCGGGTATGTGGTTTTGATTAGAGATAACAGTAGAGCCTTGTACCTTTATTTTTGTTCCTTTTATTTACTATTATTTATGTATGGTCGTCTAAGTGGGTGATCGGTGTTGTATGTATGACATGGTCTTTTGGGCCTTTTTTCAATTCCATTTATTATTTTAGGATTGTTATATTTATTACTTCTACACTGTAATTATTACTTCTATAGACATTATCTGATTATTTCTATTTTTTCTTACTCTAATATAAGGGCATAGTCTCCCCACTATCACACCCTTGGCCCTCAATTCTAGTCATTAGCCTCTGGCATACGGTGAGGTGTACTTGAGGCCTTGTAGATAACTGTCTCATGGTATCCAGGTCGGGATGTTACAAAAAATCTAATAAAATCATAATAGATTAAATTCTATCAACCGAAGAAAAATAATCCTAAAAATATATTCTTTCCTACTTAAAAAACATTGACCTACATTTATATAATTATTTTTAATTATTTGACCATATTCATCTAACTTATTCGTAATAATCCACTTGGTTTCTATAAAAAAAATTCTTTAGGTGGATCAACTAGATTCTAAAAATTACTTATATAGAATTTATTGACCTCATATTCCATTTTAATAATCCAATAAACATATTCTAAATCTTCATAAATTTTATTAGGTATAATCTTTGAAACAAAAGATGAATTGGGGTAGAAATTTAAAATAAACTTTCTAGTTTTAATTCCTTATTAAACATTTCAAATTAATTTCTCTAAGGGTTGATCCTTATAAGTTATCTAGTTTATAGAATTATATTTATTATGGATATCCTATCCCAAAATTGATTTATTATATTCATTAGATTATCCATCTCTAAAATTAAACTTTTTAAATTTTTCTTCAACATTTTCAAAATCTTTAATTTTTTATTATTATTTTCATCAAACATTATGTGAAAAGATTCTTAAATGGTCAATGTTATCTTATTAAAAACTAAATAAGCCTTATTATTATTAAAATATCCTCAAAAAACTCTAACACTTTTGGAATTATATTCATCTAAGTTATTCTCAGTATTTAATATAAAAACCTTACACCCAAACACTCTAAAGTAACCAACTCCAGTATTTATTCTAGTAAACAGTCCATAGGGGGTTTTATTTAACTTGGGTCTAATAAAAATTATATTCAAAATATAATATATATTATAAATTGATTAATCCCACAAAAAATAGGTTAATTGTATTCATTAATCATTGTTCTATCCATTTCAATATTTGTTCTATTTTTTTATTCTATAATACCATTTTTTGTGTTGTTCTAGGAGTAGAAAATTTAGAAAAATATTCATTTTTTCCACAAAAATTTTCAAAATTCTGATTGGAAAACTCACCTTGTTTATCAATTCCAATAGAAATTCTTAAATGATTTTTTTTATTTTGATCTAATTTAAAAAATATGAAAAAATTCGTCAATTTCTCATGCTTATGAGTCATGAAATAAACCCAATTAAACCTTCTAAAATCATCAAAAATTAAAAAAAAATCACCTACTAAACTAAAAGTTTTTATAGGTCTAAAAAATCAAGATGAAATAGTTATAATGTTCTAACATAATTAACATTATTAACTTATCAGAATGTTTCTTTATGTTTCTTACCTTTTAAACATGAATCACATATAAAATATTTACTAAACTTTAATTTGGGAAAATCCAAAACATATCAATGCTTGGAAATTTTGTATAGTTATCAAAGATGATCATGTCCAAGCCTAATATTCCAAAGAATATCATTAGATTCTACAACATTGAGACACTTACCAATTTTATATATTTGTTCAGAAAAATTAATTGATTTAATATTATCTTTACTATTTTCAGAAAATAAAATAGATTTATCCTTAAAAATTACACATAAATTATCTTAAAACATAACACTCATTTAATTATCATAGATTTGTGATATAATTATTACGTTATTCTTAATATCTTTTATATACAAACTTTTCAAATTAAAATAAATTTAAATTTATCTATTTCAGCAAAACCTATAACATTTTCTTTATTGTTATCTCCAAATGTAATGGATCCTATATCACATTGATTATAAGATATAAAAATTTATGTGTCCTTATTCATATGTATATAGCATCCATTTTATATATACCATGTATCTGTGGGAGTTTTAAGGAAATTTTCTTCAAAAATAAATCAAGTAGAGAGTTTTTTCGTCACCAATGTAATCTTAGGTCCAAACGAATTAGTAACAAAATTATTAGGTACTCATAAAAATTTAAGAAATTTATTATAGGGTAATCTAGAAGATAAATTTTTAGAATAAAATGTTGTGTTGTGACCATAAGGCTGAGTAAACCTCAATAATAATTTATTAGCATAATGTCCTCATAAATTTCATCTAAATCAAGTGACATTAAAAGTGATTCCTTTAGTGATTTTAACAAATATAGTTTTATACATCATAGGAATCTTTTTGTTGTAACGAAAAATAGTTCCATCCTTATTAGGTTTATTCATGGAAATAACCTTATCAGCCTTTAACAAATGTAGATAGAGTTATTTTTAAATTTGTAACTTATTTCTTATGTTTATCATTCTATTCTAAAACAATATAGAATTTTATTTATTCTACTTGATTATTTGTAGAAAAAAATTAAACCTTTATTTTTCTTCTTTCACTTTACTGTTCTAATTTTGAATAATCTCTAAATTAGTACAAACCTTATTATTGTAACATGAAGAATAATTTTTATAATTCTCATTTTCTTTAACCAGCCTCTTTTTTTCTTTTTTCAATTTATTATTTCTATTTTTTAGCCCATCGTTTAACTCTACAAGTTTCAATACATTCTTGTATAACCATATATTTTCTTCATTTAATTTATTATAACTAAGACCATTAGAATCAGTTTCATCACCATAACTAGAATATAAATTTTTACTTACTACATTTTCATTATTAGTCATCAAGAACATGTTGTTAAACTCATTCTCACTTTTAAATTCATCAGTTGAGTCTGAATCCTTGGTACAACTCCATCCATAATGATATATCATTTAAATTCCTTATTTCTTTCTAGTATTTCTCTTCTTACTTCAACTTTGGAAGATCTAACTTGATAAGAACCTTCTTTACACACTCATAATAATTTGGTTGAGAGACACTATTACATTTACTAGATTTACCTTTCTTTCCGATTTGATCGTCTTTTTTATGGTCTTTTTTGGGTCACCTTTTGGAACCATCCTTTCGTTTCACTAGGTTATAAATTCCTTTGATTATACTAGTTATTTTATCTTTCTCCCTTTCCTATGAATCAAAATATGAATAATTAGTAGAAAAAAGTTGTATTGGATTTAAATTTTATGCATTTATTTTTTCCATAAGTTTTACTATCATTGTTATTCAATTCAAACACGTATTGAATAAAATATTCTATCAGTTCATTCATAGTATTCTTAGTGAATTTTATAACCCAACCCATGCTAGGGATCGAGCTGCAACTACCCCAAGCCTGCCTCCATAGGCTAGGGGTGGCGATAATTATCGAAGGCACAAAAAACTCAGGGAGGACTTTGACTAAGTATATGTACACACGCAAACAACCAACTCAATGAAAAAGTTCGTATATAAAGAATTAAAAGATGATGCACTACTATAAATAAACCAAAAACATGCATCAACCTCTAATAGTACAAGTAAAGTAATGTAAACTGGAAAGAAAAGGGGAAAAATACACTCCCAAAAAAAAAGTGCCACAACCTAGTAGTAACTGGAAAGTAAAATAGCTAATAAAGCCCCGCTCCTAGATCCCAAGCTATGACCACCATATGTGGTCCAAGAACTCAAATCCCTAACCTCTTATAAAGTCACAAATAACTTTTCTGTCATTTTCATATGGAAAATATGTGTAGGAAAATCCCGTGTAGGGGTGAGTATAAACATACTCAGTAGGAATCCCAAAAAGGTGAAGGCGAGTAGTAAGAGATACAACCGGAGAGGAAAGTAGTAGATAGAACAAGGTTCAATGAAAGAGTATAGCTCAACCCAACAAGATAATGAAAGCAAACTCATCCAGACACAAGGAGCTCAAAATAATGAGAATGACAACTTCTCATTGAGTCTTCACAACCTATATTAGGAGAGTGGGCCCATCCAAACATGAGAAGCTTGACACAAAAATCATGTTAAATACCCCATGATTCCTCACCTATCTTGGAAGGAGAGAAACCAGAACCCAAGGAGTGAGAACTGAAATAGGATGTGTGTGTGTGTGTGATCAGTCAAAAGAAACCCAAATTAGAGAGTAAGGGGATCTACATCTCACAGATCAAACTAAGAAAAGAGTCACCAACAGTTCCAGAAGTATCCACCAACATCAATCATCCCCTACATCTACCCTGAACTCACAAGTCAAAGGGACTAAATCACCACACCTTGATACTATCCTCTTTGGGTGGATCTGTCTCAACCACACAGTTTTAGATCACATCACAAGGATGTGTCTTAGTGGGGAAAGAACCCCGCTTCTAATGAGTATAAATGTACATCAAACCATGTCTCGTCACTGATATTTATAGTTGAAAGGTTGTGTCTCAAGGTTGAGGACCCATGACAGCCTGACTGGAGGGTTCCACTCTGAATATGTTGGGGACTTATTCCCTTCCCCGTAAGAGGGTGCCACTCTATAGTCATAGAGGACCCATGCCTAGCCCGTCTGGAGGGTTTCACTCAGAATAGTTTGAGGACCCATGCCCTACCCTATAGTATGGTGTCACACTAGTGTCGTAGAGGACCCATGCCTAGCCCAGCTAGAGGTTGCCACTCAGAATAGGTTGAGGACCCATGCCCTACCCAGTAGGTTGGTACCACTCTAGTTTCATCGAGGACCCATGCCCAACCCGGTTGGAAGGTGTCACCTAGAATAGGTATAGGATCCTTACTCTTCTCGGAAGGAGGGTTCCACTCAAGTGTTTTTTGAGGACCCATGCTCAGCTCAGCTAGAAGGTTCCACTCAGAATAGGTTGGGGAGAAATGCCCTACCCGGAAACGGGGTTACACTCTAGTGTCATTGAGGACCCATGTACAGCCCTGCTGGAGGGTTCCACTCAGATAAGAATTCTACATGAAACATCTCACATTGTAATTATAAATCAACTACGGAGGGAACCATCATGTTCTATGTGAAAAAACACTCAGGATAGGTTACTCATGGACCAAAATCGGAGTCCAAAATAAGGAGATATAAGATATAGAAGATTCATAAAGTGGAACACGATGCATGTTGGACCCACATGATGTGTGACCTCACCACATCGCCCGGTTGTGTACCTAGTCCTACTTGGGTACTAAAGTGTGCACAAGTACCCCTAGATGTTCCAGTGTTCTCCTAGGGTACATGTCACATCTGGCCTAAAATGATGATGAGTGCATGATGCTTGTTTTTTGTCCAAATAAAAAAACATGCTCCTATCGACAGGCCTCCTTAAACAGCCCCTCATAACCAAACGGATCACACCACTGTGATCATCTCAAAAAAATGCACGAGATCGACTATTCATTTGACTAAAATGGACACCTAGTGAAAAAAATGCATTTCACTGCATAGTACATGAATAGAACATCATGGGGCCCACATCTTGATCCTGAAATAAAACATATGGATCACACCATTTGTATCCTCTTGTAAAAACACATGGAGTCAGCTATTCATTTGTCCAAAATGGGCACCCGGTCAAAAGGCCACATATCACCGCAATAGGCCCAAACCTGGCTTCATAGGGCCCACACTTCCATTTAAGTTTAAACGCCTGAATTTTTTTTAAATGTCCTCCTTAGTTTCAAGCTCGTGACACCACTGACAGCATATAAATTGGACATCGTATGCAGGAGCTACATCTGATACAATATTTCCCAATAATAATAATTATATTATTATTATTATACTTAGGTGTTTCATGAAACTGAGACACAATACTAAAATATAAAATTCTAAAACTCTCCTCAAAAGGTTCGTCTCAAAATTAGGGTCATGTTTCCATAAATGGAAAATAAAATAGATGCTCCGTTTAGGAGGTATGGAGGTTTGAACCCACCTCGGCCCAACATGGCCCACATTGGCATGGCCCACGGCCATTCTCTGAACTCTGTACGCACTCTGACTACCTCCAGTGGCTCTATCATGGCCACCCACAACCGCCACCGCTGTCAGCCCACAACACCTGCTCGTCGGTCGTGTCGCGCGCCGGTGGTCCCTTCTGTGGACAATCGGGCCTCCTTCGGTGATTCAAAACTAAAAACAGAACCAGATCTGGGATTCTTAGGTCCCAATCTACACAGATACAAGCTCCACTCAAAGATTCTTTAATATTTTGATATATCAAAAAGCAGACAGCTGTTTCTGTGGACCACGACTGTCACAAACCAACTCGGGTCAACCCCGAACCGGTAACCCGAGCCGGCCCGCGACATGGCCCGAGTGGCGTTCCTGATCCCCATGACCTAGAAACTAGTGTTGAGCATCAAAATTAAATAGGTGGGAATGGTTTGTCCTAAAAGAAGATAAACTAAGCAGCGGAAAATAAATAGAACAAAAGCAAATAAATAAAGAACAACCAATAACGCTACTAACCTGACTACGACCAAAAACTTCATGTGACCTCGAGAGTCACTCTCCAAACCATAACCAAGTCTCGCCCACGGTGAACAAGCTCGTGCCAACCTACAGCAGAAACTAAAAACAAGAAAACACTATAGGCATGAGTATTAAAACTCAGTAGGTAGGCCTGACTAATTCTATTCCCAACGCACAAGCCATTAAATAAAGAATTCACTAATTTCAAGTTTGAACTACAATTTATAAAAGTAAGTTTTTCTAAGTATTTTTCTCAAAAGCAAAGTACAGACCATTTCCCTTAACCATTTTCAAATCTATATTCATTTCATTAGTGTCAATGGCTTTTTAGAAAGGGAAAGTGGTGTTTATATTTTTTTTCAAATTTGTACAAAGAGGATTAAACGCTTTCATTTGAAACCCATTTTTATAAACCTAATTGAAATCCATTTACCACTTTCCAAGGAGAATAATACACCAGAAATGCACAAAATAAATAACACGAGAAGGGCAATGTGGGTATACATATAAGCATCATAATTGTTACTGCAAGCAACAAAAACTGAATAGACATGGGTCGAACCTAGGATCTCGTGAACAATCTAGAACGTACCATACATGTGACTCATCCTGAAGGCATGCCCTAAATCGATGACGTAATAACGCCCATACTACTACCCGGTATAGCCCTGCATGGCCTAACCAAGGGTTCCAATCCCCATAGCAACAATAAAAAAGTATTCCCCTGCTATGGGGCCACTAGCTAGTGCATAATCTAAACTAGTGCAGCATTGTTCACAAAAATTCACTTACTATGCTAGGTTCACATGTCAACGTGTGTAATAAAATAAAGGGGGTGAGTCAAAAAAGTCAATGAATCAGTACAAACATCACACACAAATCATGCAGTCAACGTACATCAAATATCACATCTAAGTCACCCCAAATAGAGTTTTCCAAAATAATTTATTTTATTAAAGTGCCCAACGGGCCTTCACCAATTTTTAAGGAAAATCATTATTTCTCAAGTGAACCAAAACACTCGTTTGCACTTAAAAATAAATCATTTACCAACAAACCAAAACTACATTTAAAATTCTGTGAATTATGTTTAAAGGCCAAACATGCATTCTTTCACTATTGGGTGTCTGATCATCAAGAAAACCTTTCAAGTGTCATGTAGAAAATAAACGGCTCTTTTTACATCGAGTGATCATTTAAAATTTTATAATTTAATATGATTTCTTATTTATTAAAATTTATAAAATATCAAGCAATTAATAAATTCTGAATTTAAATGCAAGTGTAGTGGGGGACCTACCTCAACTCGCCACTCGATGGTGACGACACGACTCGCTTCACACTTGCGCATATGCACGCGCAAACCGATAACTGCAATGTCGGGGACTTTCGTTGACGACACGCTGCAACAACCTCAAGACTTTAAATGCCAAAAACCTTTACCCAATTCGATTAAAAAATAATTTTCATCCTCAATAATTATTTCATAAAACATTTCAAAAAAAATTATAAATAAAATTTTTTTAAAGACCATTTCCACGGATAAACAAAACACTAAAAAATTTATTAAACAGTTTTCAAAATATTTTGCATGACTTGAAATGACAAAAAATTCACTCAAAACATCCTTTTTAAACCAAGTGCACCCTGGAACAACACCAAACTACCTTCCAGACATGTTTTTCACCATTAATATAATTTAATAAACCATACATAAAAGTTTATAAAACAACTTTCAGGAAGTGACACTTGGCTTTACCAACAAAACTCATTCAAAAACATGTTTTATGACCAAACACACCCCAAAAACATATCAAAATAGAATCTGCAATCCCATTAATATTTTATAAACTTGTTGCACAATTCAAAAAACACTAATTAACAATGCAATATAAGTTTTCATCCAAGACGCACCACGTTTCACTGAAACATGCCACTTTAAAAACCAAACCCATAATAAAAACGCATAAAAACTAATTTTGAACCAAGACAACTAATTAATAAACATGATATATTTACTAAATGGGAAAATTAATCCTTCAAAAAAGAATTATATGCAGAAAAACTAACCTAGATATAGACCAAACACTGTAAAACAATTAAATCAAATAAAATTATCAGATAAAGGTAAAAATTAGAATCATTACCGATGTGCGAAGTCGGGGTGTGACAATTATCACCACCATGACACTTTCTGCCCCCAGAAAGCCTCAAAAGACTTAAAAAAGCAAAGCTTCCAAGAAAGACCATGAAGATACCTAAAACAAAACTCAATCACCTAAAGATCGGGCATTCAAAACACCCATGTCCTGAAACATCTAAGATCTAAAAACCAGAACCACCAAGCAAAATGACCAATAGTAAGGAATTCACCTCAAAATAGAACTACAACATGGAACACCCTGACCCCTGACTTATGGATCACCGGGGCCGCTCGAGATCTCCAACAACACTCATCAAGCAGCCCACTATCTGAGCTAACCAATTAGCTAAGATGAGGTCAGGCGGTGCAAAAGCAAGGGGTTGCTCTGCCAAGCACAATTTGAAGACAGAGTTTTCCATAAGTTCATCCAATGGTGGTCTCCCCACCATATTAGGATCCTTTTCAAATATTGTTTCTCCAAAACAAAATGTTTCACCAACCCGAACAAAAGCTCTAACACTGGCTTAACCATCCATGCTCCCTAAGTTTAACCAACCAACATAAGAGGAGACGTCGGCAAGACCCGCAATGGGTCTCCCCACCATTTTAGAATATGCATAGCACCACGGGACCCACGCGGCATTCCCAATTTACTTTGAGCAATACTGAATGAACCCTTCATCACGAACCCACTAACATGGCCGACCTACACGAATGATTTCTACACTGGCCAAAACTCCTTCACATGAGACGGTTTTGATAGCAGAAACCTCTAACCAAGAGGGAAACTGGATAGGCGCATGTTAATCCTACAAGACAAAAGTCTGAAATGAGTATAATTTCGATCCATAACCAACCACAAGAAGGTTCACAGAGCACATCTGCTGGCTGTACAAGAGTACGGGTTCCCTGAACCTCTTTAAGGGCCAAGAGGGACTCCCGCCAATGAAGACCACAACAAGGAGACAAGGCCTTTAGTCCCTTCACAACAAAGATGAAGACTTCAGAGGCAATACCACAATATAGAAATTTAATTTGTCTACATCCCATCACTGCAGACTCAAATCGAATCAATCCCACCCCACATCTGACGAGTTTTTGACTGTGAACAAGCTTCACCCTGAGACCTATGTTTGGGGACCTGATGTCTGAAGCATCTACCGCCTCACAGTCATAATCTGACCACATCTGACTGGAACTTCCTCCATTGAAAAGGCAACCTACATACTTCTCTTCATGTCCCAAACGGAAACGCCGTCAACATACCAACTGAGAATTGCAGTGAACGGCTTAGAGTGTCTGAATGACCACACTAGAGATAGGAGATTGAGCGGTCTGTCTGACATGCAACATGAATTGAAGGAAGGAGCACTCCAAGAACAGGCCCCTTTGGTTCACACTCTTCAGAGGATGAGGAAACTTCACTTCCTTAGGCACAACCATGGGATGAGGTTGGTCTTAAGGATCGCTCAAGACATCCTTATTCGCGAAAAGAATGCAGTGATCATCATTTACTGGTTTAGTGTCGCTCCACCTAGCGTACTCGATACAACTTACACCACACAACTTTCGGAGCTCCTCTAAAGCCGAAGACACTTCCGACTTTCACAAGGCACTCAACGATATTCAATCGACCTTGACATCCACAAACAGTCAACACAATCGAGCAGAACCCAACTCTGCCACTCCACTGGAAGTCTGGGATGAGCAAAGAACCGAGAGACCTGATGGAAACCCATGGGACATTTCTAGGGGGAATATCCCAAACAAGGGACACAAAATAGCCTTCCACAAATCCAAACACATAACAAAGCAAACATCCATATTCCAAACACAGATCCAATAATTCCAATCTAAAACATCAATTCATTCTTAAAGAAAAACACCCGCTTGAGAAACTAAACATAGTACAATAAAACCCAAAAACTCTTTTGAATTCATAACTTCCACTCTGGACTCAAAACCATTTTCCATTTTCCAAAACAATTTAATCACAAAAACTCATTTTAGATAAAACCCCACTTTTCAGGAAACAAGATGCATATTTCAAAATCAATCACTCACCACAGATATTCCTGGATGCCTTGCAGATTTGCATTTTCGTGCATCCCAGGTTCCCATCCACACAGTCCACCAACTATCCGTTAATCACTTCCACATGCACATGCGAGCACCCATAGGAATACCACTGGAAAAGAAACAAGGATCTTTCACTTTCAAAACAATACATTCCCAATTTTTCTAAAATACATTTTTCCTACTATTTCAAAAACTCAAGACAAATTTCCAAAATGATTTCCATTTATAAAACCACCCACTCTAATTTCCAACAACCTAAGACATACTTTTAGAAATTCAACTTCGACAAATCAATGTCAAATTCCAAAAACAAGGTCCAAGAGAAACGCACCCAAAATATCATATCAACCGCACACAAAAATAAAATAAGAGCAGCACCAAGGTCTGCTTCCCTTTTTAAAGGAAAACAATCTTGTGTCAATCCAAAAATTGAAGTAAGATATCACAAACATTAAAGCACCGGGGCAAAGGACTAGTGGTCGTGTCTAACCCGGCTACACGGTTTAGCAGACCATGCCCTAGGAAAGCACCAACCACTAGGAGTGTCAAACCGTACTCTCAGGCATCACATGGGTCGCTACTCCATGTGAGACCATGCACAGTACCGGTTTACTCCCATTGTTATCCCCCATCCACAAAGACCAAGGCCAAAACTTAAATCTCGGACTACCCCTGGTTACTCAAGGATCGAAACAAGTAAGAGTTTGTGACGCTCTTCTCACACCTATCCCTCAAGTACCGATAGTCCTATCTCCAATCTACCTGACACCCCAAATAATAAGAACAAAAAACTCCCTCTGGTACCATTTTGTCACGAACCAACCTGGGTCGACCCTGAACCGGTCACCCGAGCCAGCCCGCAACATGGCCCGAGTGGCGTTCCCGATCCCCACGGGCTGGCAACTAGTGTCAGGAATCAAAATTAAATAGGTGGGAACAGTTTTGTCCAAAAGAAGATAAACTAAGCAGCGGAAAATAAATAGAACAAAAGCAAATAAATAAAGAACAACCAATAATTCTACTAACCTGACTACTACCAAAAACTCCCTGTGACCTCGAGAGTCACTCTCCAAACCACAAACAAGTCTCATACATGGCGAACAAGCTCATGCCAACCTACAATAGAAACAAAAAACAAGAAAACACTATAGGCATGAGTTTCAAAACACAGTAGGTAGGCCCGAATAATTCAATTCTCAATGCACAAGCCATTAAATTAAGAATTCACTAATTTAAAGTTTGAACTACAATTTATAAAAGTAAGTTTTTCTAAGTATTTTTCTCAAAAGGAAAGTACAAACCATTGCCCATAACCATTTTCAAATATAGATTCATTTCATTAGTGTCAATGGATTTTTCGAAAGGTAATGTGCTATTTATATTTTTTTCAAATTTGTATAAAGAGGATTAAACACTTTCATTTGAAAACCATTTTTAGAAACCTAATTGAAATTCATTTACCACTTTCCAAGGAGAACAATACGCCAGAAATGCACAAAATAAATCACACAGGAAGGGCAATGTGGGTATACATATAAGCATCATAATCGCTACTACAAGCAACAAAAACTGTATAGACATGGGTCAAACCTAGGAGCTTGTGAACAATCTATAATGTACCATAAATGTGACTCATCCTGAAGGCATGCCATAACTCGATGACGTCATAACGCCCATACTACTACCCGGTATAGCCCTCCATGGCCTAACCGAGGGGCCCAATCTCCATAGCAGCAATAACATAGTATTCCCCTGCTATGGGGCCACTAGCCAGTGCATAATCTAAACTAGTGCATCATCATTCACAAAAATTCACTTACTATGCCAGGTTCCCATGTCAACGTGTGTAATAAAAGAAATGGGGTGAGTCAAAAAAGTCCATCAATCAGTACAAAAATCACACACAAATCATGCAGTCAACATACATCAAATATCACATCTGAGTCACCCCAAATAGAGTTTTCCAAAATAATTTATTTTATTGAAGTGCCAAACGGGCCTTCACCAATTTTTAAGGAAAATAATCATTTCTCAAGTGAACCAAAACACTCGTTTGCGCTTCAAAATAAATCATTTACCAATAAACCAAAACTACATTTAAAATTTTGTAAATTATGTTTAAAGTCCAAACGGGCATTATTTCTCTATTGGGTGTCTGCACATCAATAAAACCTTTCAAGTGTCGTGTATAAAATAAACGACACTTTTTACATCGAGTGATCATTTAAATATTTATCATTTAATACTATTTATTATTTATTAAAATTTATAAAATATCAAGAAATTAATAAATTCTAAATTTAAAGGCAAGTGGAGTGGGGGACCTACCTCGACTCGTCACTCGATCCTGAGGACACGACTCGCTTCACACTTGCGCATAAGCACGTGCAAACCGATAACCGCAATGTCATGGACTTTCGTTGACGACACGCTGCAACAAACGCAAGACTTTAAATGCCAAAAACCTTTACCCAATTCAATTAAAAAATAATTTTCATCCTAAATAATTATTTCATAAAACATTTCAAAAAAAAATTATAAATAAAATTTTTTTAAAGACCATTTCCACGGATAAAAAAAACACTAGAAAATTTATTAAACAGTTTTCAAAATATTTTTTCATGACTTTAAATGCCAAAAACTTCACTCAAAACATCATATTTAAAACAAACGCACCTTGGCACAACACCAAACCACCTTCCAGACATGTTTCGCACCATTAATATAATTTAATAAACCATACATAAAAGTTTATAAAACAACTTTCAGGAAGTGACACTTGGATTTACTAACAAAACACATTCAAAACCTGTTTTATGACCAAACACACCCCAAATACTTATCAAAATAGAATCTAAAACCCCAGTAATATTTTATAAAATAGTTTCAGAATTCAAAAAACACCAATTAATAATGAAATATAAGTTTTCATCCAAGACACACCACGTTTCACATGAACATGCCACTTTAAAAACCAAATGGATAATAAACACGCATAAAAACTAATTTCACACCAAGCAAACTAATTAATAAACATGATATATTAACTAAATGAGAAAATTAATCCATCAAACAAGAATTATATGCAGAAACCCTAACCTTGATATAGACCAAACACTGCAAAGATTGTGCGCAAAATCTATCGCACTTCAATCGCACTACAACCAAACTCAGATATGTCCTAATTCAAGAATTGGACCAAAAATATCACAATTCGACCATAAAAAAATGGAACCCTAACCCCACAACACTAAAAAATGGAAGAAAACATCCACTGGTGTAGCACGCACCTGCGGTGAGGGAGAGGAAGGCTGGCCGAGCAGAAAGAGAGGCTTTCAGAGGGGCGCCACGCCAAAAAAGATGTGTCACCGGAGGTTCATCCAGGTTGGAGAAGAGGAACTGGCTGAGGAGAGAGGCACAAGGTGCAGGGGTGTCATGAGGTGATGTGTCGGGTGCCGGGGAGAGCTGGAAGGGAGGGGGATGCCGGCCTGGATCACCGGAAGAAGGGAGCAAAGGGAGTTGGGGTTCGTAGGTTAAGGAGAGGTGGGGGATAGCGAGTGCGAGTAGGGTTAGAGGGGAGGCGCGCTGCGCAAACAGGAGAGGGGAAAAGAGAGTCCGCGCGGGGAGAGAGGGGGAAAGAAAGAGAGTAGAGAAAAGAGAGGGAAAAAAGAGAAAATAAAATAAAAGTAAAAAAATAGAAATAAAAAAAATAAATAAATAAAATGAGGAATATAAATAAAATACAAATAAAAAAATAAAACAAAACTCAAATTAATAAAAACAATTTTTTTATACTAATAATAAAACTAAAAATAATAAAAAACAGAATAATAAAAACAACCAAATTAATAATAATACCATTATTATTGGGGTCAGACAACGCGCACGGTCATGCGCACGGTCACACTCCCAAATAATAACACATCTAATAATAAAACGTTCTATAATTAAGGATGGGAACTACACACAATCGCGCGTATAGCCTTGCACCCGTGCATGACACCAAAATCATTTAAATTAAAACTAGCTCAACCTGCAGCTCAAAAGTCAAACCCAAAATAATTAAAATAAAATAAAGTGTTGGTCGGGGCGCATATCGCTTTAGCGAAGCGACACGGCTTTGATTGAGCCAAGCCCATGTGTTGAGCGCTGCTAATCCAAACATTCATTTATCAGAAAAATGAAAAAGCTCTCATTGGGCCTGGAATACACCTCGACAAAACAGTTAAATCAAATAAAATTATCAGATAAAGGTAAAAATTAGAATCATTACCGATGTGCGAAGTCGGGGTGTGATAGCGACACCTCCTCCGACACCAAAAACTAGAAACGGTCATAGATACAGAATATTTGGATCATGACCTACACAGATCTATTCTTCACTCCATGATACATCATCTTTTAGACGTGGAAAAAATTTAATGACAAATAACAGTGAAGAATGGATGAAGAACATGCAATTAAAGGGGCACTAAAAATAGATCGGTCGATGGTCGTGTTAGTAGGGACATCGACAAAGAATTTTAAAGTAGGGAAAACGATCATGAATAAATTTTGAAAATTAAAAAAAATCATTAAGGAATGAATAATCTGAAAGAAGAATCCTACCTGGATGTTTAGATTCGTTGAGTTTGTCACACTCTGATCTGCTCATATATGCAGCATCGTCACAATCTTTCGAAGATCCGACGTCGATTTTCCAAAAAAACAGAGGGGAGTAGATCTTCTACCGTCTATGGGAGGAATGATCCAAACCATAGGTCATTTCCTTAATGAACTATTTATATAATTTAATGGGTCTCCCACCAACAGTCATGGGATCCGAATATCCTGCACCCTCTCAATTTAGTCACACTTAAGTAAAACACTGCATTACGAACTCAACTTTGGTCTCAGATTTTCGATCTGAGTCCACATTCAAGAGTTATTCGAATTAACGTTCGAGATAAAATAATTTTATTTAATTATTTTATTTATGGTTATGCCCTCGATAACTTTTTCTACATAAAACATGCACTGAAAATAGTTATGTTTTGCCTAGGGTAAACTCCATGATCCGGACTTAACCATGACCTTGGATTTCTGATCCGATCAACCATAAAAGATTTTTCATATTTCCTTCATGTGTATAGTATAAAATATACCTAATATTTTTATAAAATTAATTTCGGGCACACTGATCCTCATAATTTCATGTCATATTAGCACCTTTCTCTTGAAATATATGTAGAAATATTCCAATGTCTTATAAGGAAAAAATTAAGCCTCCATATCATTCCCCCCTTCAAATTTTTCATCCCTAAAAAGCAAAACTTGGGAAATAACTCAGGATAATGAGCCATCACTTGGCTCTCCCATTCCTAGGAACTCTCCTGGATGTTTTTGTTCTGCCACAACACACGAACCATGGGGATGGTCCGTCCTCATAAGGTCCACTCATATCGATGACGTTCGTAAGATCATGCATGTATCACTTCATCTACAACTTGTGTAAAACGTCATGCACCTGCTCTATTTGTGGGGATTGGGAATGGTGTTAGGAAACCTCACAAACCCTATACATTATATCAAATGTCCCAATAAACTTTGGGGATGGCTTGCCTCCCTGGTTGAAAACCAACATGCAACCCCTTAATATATCTTCCAACACCTAGATAGTGTGCTCAGTCTTCCCATCGGTCTGAGGTTGAAAGGTTGTACTTATCCACAGCTGGGTTGCAAATTCATCCCACATACCTCTCCAAAATTGTGATGTAAACCTTGCATCACGATCGTAGATAATCATCAAGGGTACCCGATGCAGGTGGATGATATCCCATATGCACAACTACCCCAAAATCCCCACAAAACTCTGCTCCCTTATAGAAAGGAAGTGTGCAGACTCCATGAGTCAGTATACTATCACCCAAATGGTGTCAAGGCCCTTCACTGTATACGGAGGCCCTATGATGAAGTCTATATATATGTCTTCTCATTTCCATCCCAGGATTTTGAGAGGCTGCAACAAACCCACTAGAACATGGTGTCCAACCTTCACCTACAGACAGGTGAGGCATAGTGAGATGAACTCAACTACGCTTCATCTCATTCCGAAACACCAAAAATATCGTTGAAGGGTAAAACTTCCCCACACTAGGATTTACAACTAAAGTATAATTGTGTAACTCTCATATCAACTTCTCATGTATCATGACTAGGACCATTGTTTTGCCCCTAAAAAAAGATCTTGTGATTCCCTACTTTATAATATCCATTTGGTTAGTTGCCTGTGGATATAAGATCATGCATAACTTCATAGCCAATGTCTTCTATCTCATACTCTTTCACATGCTCAAGTAGATAAGGAGTTAGCACCATAAAATATAGAAAAATTGTATCCTCCTGCTCCACCGGGGTTAGCTATAGGGAACTTAACTACACCAAAACTTCCCGCACTAGGTGATCTAGGGAAATTCTATTAAGGGAATCTTCTATAATGTTTCCCTTCTCTAGAGTATAGACTATCTCAAATTCATAGTCCTATAGAAACTCCAACCAGTGTCACTACATCATGTTCAGGTCTCTCTGGGTGAAAACTTACATGAAACTATGGTGGTCTATGTAAGCAACAAAGTTCTCTCCCAGAAGGTAGAATCTTCACATTCTCTAGGTGAAGACTAACGATGTCAGCTCTACGTAGTGATTCATGTAGTTCTATTCATGGGGTATAAACTGAATCAACCTATATTTGATAACTATATATCATTTCAATAAGGTTGATATAGAGCACACGATAGTACCAATGAACAAGGTTGGTGAGTAGACTTATCCAACCATGAGAATCTAGACTTGGAAAGCATGTGGTATACCCCACGCGTCTTCGCCTCTCTTGGAAGAAGAGTATCCCTAACCTAGAAACTCTTCCACACCCACTAATGGAATCCCAAGAAAAAAGTTTCAAGTAGGAAAACTCCACCGGCAATGCCAGGATCTGCTCTAACACTTCATCATATAACCTCACCATGAATGAAAAAGTTATAGGGACTCATCCACCACACCTCGATACTATTCTATTTGGAATACACTGACTCACCCTCATAGTTTTTCTCACAAAACAAAAAGGTTTCTCAGTGGGGGAAGAACCCCACTCCCTCATTCATTCAAAGATACATTGAACAACACTGACATAGGGTTACACTAAATCCCTAAGTTACCCTAGTAAAACCTTGAGCAAGAATTAGGGAGAAAAGAGTACCTCACACCGTGTCTAACAATTACTACTGTAATAAGTAGAAGAGACATAGAGAGTGCCTCTTATCATCTCATGCATTGTATGATTGTTGAAATCCATAGCATACAAATTCCCGCAGCCTTGGCCACCGGATCCATGAGCCTGACATGGGCTACCTGGGGGTGGTGGTGGAAAGATCTTGTAGCATCGTCCACCACCTATAGCTCATACCACTCCTCTTCCAACACCGCCTCCCTAGGGACAACCCTGGTCCCACCTAGGGGATCCCTAATCATGATGTGGTCTCTACCGTGGTGGTCCATCTTCTATCTATCAGTGGTGCTTAGCATGTCTTGTCGGGAAGTCTCATGCCATGTGACCTCACCTATCACAAGCGTAGAACCATCCCTCCTCGGGCTGTCCCAGTTCTCTATCTTGTACCTAACCATGTGGATAAGTCTGGTCATGGGGAGGTCTTCCACACCGAGGTCCTGTCAAATGACTTTTTTCTAGCTATCGAAGACGTCTCAGCTCTGTAGCATCCACTGTCAAATCTAGCTATCTAGCATCCCTTTGACAAAAATATATTTGTCACCAATTCTCATTCCAACACCCCCAGTATAGGTGGGGATGCACAAGGATACTATGCTGGAATGGTCTCTCTATGGATTCCCTGCTCAAAATTTCATGCTCAGTAGTAGCCATCACAGATCATGTCCAAAGAGTACCGAGTTAGGTCTGTGAACCTATTCGTGTACTCTACCACCATCCTCCCTCCCTAATGAAGCTCTAGAAGCTCTTGAATCCAGATGAATCATAAGAATGACGGTTTTTACTCTTCATAGAAAAAATGTTATAAGTCATCCCATAAGAGTGTCGACTCATCATGCATCTGGGTAACTAACCTTCACCAACATCCTATAATCCCATGGAAAATACTGGCTTCCAAATCCACCATTTGATCCATCAATGTCCAAAAAATACTGAAGAGGAGAACCACCGACTATATCGAATCCTCCGCTACCCGAGGATCTGGATCACCGTAGAACCTCAGCAGTCACTGGTGCTAGAACTCATGGAGTGCGTTCAGTCTGAACATGTCCTGAACCTACTATTATGGGACTATATCTTGTTAAATAGGTGGATATTTTTCCTACCTTCCCTCCTGGAGGAAGAGTATCACATGATGGACCATAAACTGAGGTATCGCTACTCACGAGGTCATCGTCACAAACCAGAGCTGGTATCCTAGTGGATGGTATCGCAGAGGTATCCTAAAGATTACCATGGAGTACCACAACAAAACAAGTATATATACATATATATATATATCAATAAAAAATGGGATTTTACTCAAGAAGGATAGTCAAAGACTCAATCATATATAATTCATGTACCATTGATCCCTATAACAAATGTATCAGGGTGCTGAGTCGACAAGCAGGTAGTCAAGGTCATGGTGAAGGGTTATGTCAGCTGTCACACCATCACTGGACTCCCTGTCCTGAGATATGTACTTGAGACACTTGAAACTTTTCCCTATATCCCAACTAATTCATTTTTAGGGAACTTCCGAACAATATCCCAAGGAACAAACCACCTATGATACCAATTTTTCATGGCCTGGACCATTTGAGTCTCAATCCGTAACTACCCCAAGCCCACCTCCATAGGCCAATGGTGGCGATAAGCACTACTAAAAAAATGGCCTTTAATAGCACTAGAAAGGGCCTTTATCAATTATAGAAAATCACTGACAATGTGAGTGACATTAAAATCTCAATACTTTATCACCACTAAAAAAACGCTCATATAGGGGTCATTTATTAGTGCAATAAAAAAAGCTCTGATAAATGGGACCTTTATCAGTGCTTTTAAAATCACCAATAAAGGAACCATTTATTAGTTCTTTAATTTATTTCCACTAAAGTAAACCTTTATCAATGCATTTATAAGTGATAATAAAGGGTCATACTACATTATGTTATTACAGCACACTACAACACCACTGTAGTGTGTTGTAACAGCACAATGCACCACCCGAAACACATTAGATATCAACAAAAACAAGTCCTAATACATAATTTAAATGAAATGAAATTTATAAAACAAATACTAGAAAAAAAACACTATATTATAGACATTTCAAACATTATTTTATACAATTACATAAAAATATATTATTACATACATTAAAAAAATCCTAACTTTCAATGTTAGCACGATTTCTATTCACTTTATTTGTCGAACTTCCAACATTGCATGAGTAGTTTTTAATAAACCACCTTAAATCAAAAAAAAGAATCCACCTATATATGAAAACAATTATTATTAGTAATACTAAAAAGTAATAAATTAAACATAAATATGAAATAACACATTAATTATATGGACAATTATTTTACTATGAAAATATCAATATTACCTCTATGATTGATTAGTGGAGGGAACTTGAAAGAAAGTGATAAATTCCAACACTAAAGGAGTGAAATTATTTGTGAGAGAAGAATTGTTTTGGTAGTTTTAATGTAGAAAGGGAAGAAAGATATAAAGAGCACCCAAACTCGAACAAACGAATCTACATGTATAAGAAAAAAATTATTATTTGAGTAATACTAAAAAGAAATAAATTAAACATACATATGAAATAATAAATTGATTCTATGGACAATGATTTTATTGTGAAAATATCAATATTACCTCTATAATTGAGAAGAGGAAGAATCATTTCTCTTCCATTAAAGGCAGTGGAAGTAACTTGAGAAAAGTTATAAATGCACCACTATAGGAGTGAAAATATTTTAAGGGACAAGGAGCATGAAAGTTGGACAAATCACCCCCAACTTGAAAAAAATAATCCACATGTATAAGAAAATAGTTATTATGTGATTAATACTAAAAAGAAATAAATTAAACATACATATGAAACAATACATTAATTCCATGGACAAATATTTTATTGTGAAAACATCAAGATTACATCTTTAATTGAGCAGAGGAAGCGTTGTTTATCTATTTGCAAAGGTAGTGGAGGTAACTTGAAATAAAGTGATAAATGCACCACTATGCCAAACCATTTTTTTCATTTTCAAATAGCCGGTTTTTGGGTAACCGGTTCCCAATCCAAACACCTCCAAAGATAAAAATCAAAATTCAAATCCAAACAACATTATACCAAGTGTTGCATGTCGTATGCACACTGCCACAACCTCAAGCCACGAACCACCACCACGCATCAGCCTTCGCGCGTCAGCCTAAAAAATCAGTCACTTCATCGCCTCGGGGTGAAAATATTTTAAGGGATATGGAGAATGAAAGTTGGACAGAGCACCCCCAACTCGAAAAAAATAATCCACCTATATAAGAAAACAATTATTATGTGAGTAATACTAAAAATAAATAAATAAAACATACATATGAAATGATACATTAATTCTATGGACAATGATTTTACTATGTAAATATCAAGATTACCTCTATAATTGAGCAGAGGAAGTGTCATTTCTCTTTCTATAAAGGTAGTGGAGGAAGCTTTAAATAAAGTGATAAATGCACCACTGTAGGGGTGAAAAGGTTTTAAAGTAGAAAGATCATGAAGTTGGACAGAGCACCCCCAACTCAAATAAAATAATCCACCTATATAAGAAAAAAATTATTATGTAAGTAATACTAAAAATAAATAAATTAAACATAAATATGAAAAAATATATTAATTCTATGGATAATTATTTTAATATGAAAACATCAAGATTACCTCTTTGATTGAGCATATACAACATCATTGCTCTTCTTGCAAAGGCATGAAACATGGACAAAAATCTTCTAAATTAAACAAAATATACAAGGAATAATGAAAATTAAATCAATATTTCATTATATAATTTTTCATTAAAATAGAGAAAGTATATTATAACATTACCATTGTATCTATCCAAAGGGTTTTCTTCATTATATCTTGTTGTTCTGAGGGATTGGTAATATCATCATGTATAGAAGACATTTCTTCATGAGTATTCAAACATTTAATTTAGATTATGTTAATGTAGTACATAACATATAATATTATGAGAAAAAACATAATATATTAAAAAAAACTTTTACCTTCTCATTGAACTCTCTCTTTTTTAAGGTTTCAAGGATTTGGTTCTTATTTCAAGAGTCCAAATCCTATTTTTGTGGTCCCCTCTAATGTACAAGACATTGTCTACAGTGATACTAACATAAACTGATTGTGATGTCCCAATGAAAGGGTTATCCTCGATTGAATTTTCATCTAACTCAACATTTGTTTTAGTCTCTAGTAGGAAAATTGACCAATTATTGTTTGTTGTATTAGAGAGATAAATTCTTGCACTGCTTGTGATTCCATTATGAACGGATCGTATTTTTTCCCTTCTACACAAAAATCCCCCTTCACAAAGCTCATTTCATCAACTTTCACTCCATTGATATTTTCAACACATTTTCAATGGAAAAAAGACACTTGAAATGTTTTATAATCCAACTCTTATATCTATTTGATAATACCAAAATATTAAATATTTTTATAAATTGGATGTTTATCCTTGGAACCAGATATGTGCATTGCTTCATACACAAGTGTAACACCATGGTTTTTCATCGTAATGAAGTCATCATGTTCTTTTATATAGAATGTATAACCATTGATTACAAACCCAGTATAAGATATAACATTTGTATTTGGTCCTATGTTTAGCCATTGAAGTCATTCGGCAATTGAATTTTTATTTTTAGATAACTCCTTATAAATTTGATCTCTGAACCATCCTATAAACTATTTATTATGTGTATCTGATATCCATATTTCAGCCCTTGATGAATTTAAATATCTGGGAGTTTATTTTTGGGATTCAATGTATGGATCAAAATCTTCACTACTATGTAATATATAAAGATGTTCTTGATCCCACTCTTTCAAGGTAATTGTAACAACATCCCTTCTAGAAATCCCTTTACCCATAAGGCGTTCGTTGTCATGAGACTTTGGTAAACTGATGCTTTCAACATCTGATAGGTAATCGGTACCGAATTCAATATCTTATTCAACAATATATCATTCTACAATACAACCTTCTGGATGACTTTGATTCTTGACATACCATTTCAAAATCTGCATATACCCTTTAATGGGGTACATCCATCTGTAATGGACAGGACCACATAGTTGAACCTCTCTGACCAAGTGAACCATCAAGTGGACTATAATATCAAATAATTATGGTGGGATGGACATTTCTAATTCACATAATATGATTGAAATATCCATATTCATGATAGGAAACTTCACCAAGTCTATAACTTTACTGCATATGGATTTGAAAAAGAAGCAGATTCTGGTAAATGTATGTCATACATTTTGAGGCAGAATGCAATGGAAAGCAACAGGCGTTAAATATTGCATCAAAACATGACAGTTGTGGGATTTTAGTTATTGTAAATTCAAAATAATCATTGATATGACATTCTTGATAGTTGATGAATAACCCTGTGTAACTTTTACACTCATAAGGAAAAGGAAAATTGATATTTTTCCTATTTGGAAATAGTGTAAGCTATTAGATGAAGAAAAGTCTGCCTTTTACACTTCACTTGTGCCAAATATTCCCTTATCACCATTTCAATCAAGTACAACCTAGCATTAATGCCATATTTTTTTTTCAGTAACATTTATTAACATTCCAATAACACTATCAAATACATTTTTTCTACTTGCATGACATCAAAAAAATGTCTGACATAAAAACAATTCCAATACAGTAATTCAAAGAAAATTGATCTCTTCTTACAAAATTTTTTTTAAGGTTTTTCAAAAATGGTTTATCGAAAAAAGTGTCAATATTTTTTACTTTTTTGTACATTTGATCGCATGTTTCTGGAGACAGTGTTATACCTTGTTCGGAATTCTCATTGAATGTTGTCATCCAGGATCGGTATTTATGTCATCTAGGTAAAAAAATTGATGTCCTAAAAATAAAATCTTAGAGGAATGTTTCAATCGAACTGAGTATGTGAGTTTTTCTCAAATGAGACACCCCAACATGCCTTTAATGTTATATCCTGATAAATTTCCATAAGTAGGTAAGTCATTTATCATTCAATACAACATGGACCTCAATATGAATTCTTCACATCTATGAGCATCATACATTGTAACACTTGTATCCCACATCAATTTCAGATCTTTGATCAATGGATCCAAATATACATCAATATCATTATCGAGTTTCTTTGGTCCAGATATAAGCAGAGATAACATAATGTATTTGTGCTTCATGCATAACAATGGAAGTAAGTTATAATTTACCAACATTAAGGGCCATATACTATGATTACTTCTCTATACACCAAAATTATTTACTCGATATGTAGATAATGCAAGAAAAAAGTTTCTCAGCTCATCTCCAAATTCAGGAAACTCGTAATCGATTTTCTTACATTGAGAAGAATCTGTTGTATGACATATGTTCTCATATTTAATTATTGTATTTACATTCCATGTTAATTTTCTTCTGGTTTCCTAACATCCATATAGACTTCTAAACTATGGAATGATAGGAAAGTACCATACATATTTCGAAGGAATTGATTTATTTTTCTTGTATAGATTTGTGCCACACTTAGGGAATTTGATGACTGATTCAAGGTCCTTTCCAAACAATATGAAATCATTTGGAAAAGCATGTATTTTTTTAGAGATCATTCCCATTGAATGTAACACTCATTTAGCATTAT
Organism: Viscum album; assembly: GCA_963277665.1. Classification (NCBI taxonomy): domain Eukaryota; kingdom Viridiplantae; phylum Streptophyta; class Magnoliopsida; order Santalales; family Viscaceae; genus Viscum; species Viscum album. The sequence goes on along the minus strand of OY728134.1, from coordinate 125,408,542 downwards.
ATGTTCATTGTGGTAGTTTATTTTCTTCTAGTATCATATCTTTAAAAAGACTAAGTAGTTCTATAAAGTTGGTGTCACTCTATCCATTTCCAGCTTTAAAATTATATAACATCAATACAAGAGACAAAGTTTTTTATTTAGTACAACCGATATACAATGGTTTCTCATAATAGCTATTTAACACCACAAACAACTTTGGATAATCATGAAGGTCATCTTCAATTTCCATTGTCATTTCTTACATGTGATCTCCATTATCTTTTAAAAAATTATTCATATAAATTGATTCAAAAACCATAGTATCATCCTAATCCATGTCCACATTTATTTTTTTCCTATGTTTAGTAAAGGAAATATGGATCATTTCTACTAGAATATCTAAGAACCTAGATATTCCAAGTCCAATAATAAGGGCTATTGGAAATTGAAAAAATATAGGGAGATAAAGGTGGATAATAAATGATATAATCACTAAACTTTATAGGTGTAAACTAGAAGATGGATAGTGTAATGACCCTAGCCTAAATTACCCAAACAGCACCAGTTCAGATCATCTTATGACCTTTATCACACCTCAAAGTCACAAAAGGATGGTTTAAACTTTGGGTGCAAAACCCATAAATTATAGGTGGTCCCCTCCCCCAAAAAAATAGAAACAATTAGTACCAGAGGTTGAACAAAATTCTAGCATGACCCTTGGGGTCAATGGACATATAGACCCAAAATCATCAATTCCCGATATAAGCATGCATGTTAGACAAATAACTATGGAAATAAATTATGAAATAGCTATATAGACACACATACATATCACGACAGTATAAAAACTCACTCACTTATAGTCTATAAGAAATATCAAATAGATAAAAACCTGATATTAAAACATAACATGAACTAAAGGCATCATAATGATTCAAAAAGTGAAGGCTTGATGTGATAAAACCTCATGTAATTAACTGGGGATGGCCCCTTTGAATTTTCTTCATAAGAAAACTAAGGAACATAGTAAATTCTAAGAGGAACTAGAACCTATGATACATATAACCAATAGAAGAAAAAATATTTAGTAATAAGATATAAAACATAGTAGTAAAACAACAATGAATAAATCCAAGTTTCAGTGTTGGATATAAACCAATGGATCATACATCAGTAGTCAATAAAAACAACGAACCACAAATCATTCCTTAAATAGTAGATCACAAACAAATCATAAATAGCATATCATAAACAAATAATAGAAAAAAAATCAAAAACTAAAACAAAAATACACAAAGAAAATAATAAGGCCTACCTTTCTAGGTTTAAGAAAATATAAGACCCTCTTCGGATGTTGGATGAGATGTTCGGAGGTAGTCGAGTGATGTGATTCAACCTTCGATTCACCGAGGAGGAGTGCTGGCAGTGGGTGGATTCCACAGAAAGTTTATATATTGCGATGGGTTTTCAAATAGTTAGGGTTTTTAAAATAGATCATGACAAATTTATCCGCACTTATTTAGCGCTGATAAATCTTCATCTTTATGAGCGCAAAAAAAAGAACTAATAAAGATTATTTTATTAGCGCTTATTACTGAATCACTATTAAAAGATTTATAATTATAATTATAAATAAAAAATGTAAATATTTATAAATACTTAATAAATATATAAAAATATAAATATATTAAATACATTCATTTTTAAATATATTTGTTATAATTTTTTAATTAATTATTTATAATTATAGAAATATTTTGAAAAAATATTAATTATAGGATTATATATTTATATAATTATACATATATATTTAATAAATATATATAAATATAAATATAATAAATATATTCCTTACTTAAGAAAATTAATTATAAATTTAATAATTATTTAAATATACATAATTATTTATTCATAATTATACAAATACTTTTAAAAAAATATTTATATATATATATAATTATAAATTTATTATCGCATAAATATAGTGAATGAACATTTATAAATATTTTTATTTATAAATTTTTTTAAAAAATATATTTTTAACATTATTAATGAATATATAATTTTGAGTGCATGCATATATGTACAAAATGAGTGAAATTGAATAAATTAAGAATATATAGGTACACTTGAACAATATTGAAAAAATGGATAATTTTTGTGTGTGTGCATATTGTATATAAAAATGTATTAATTATACATATATGTGAAATCAATATAATACACATTTGATCTATATTAAATTGAAAAATCATATGACATTAAATTATATGTATGTCGAGTACTATGCAATTAGTCAATATTTTTAATTCATGTTAATTTTTAATTTTATACCATTATTCAATAAATATATAATAATTTAATGTAAAGCGCATAAATACTTTGTAATATATAATGTCATGACCAGTCCCCCGGGGCCCGTGTCGTAACTACCCTAAGCCTGCCTTCCATAGGCTAGGGGCTGGCGATAGCACCAAAGGTGTAAATCCCTAAAATTGGGAAGGCATTGCCTTTATAATAGTAAACAATCACAATAAGAGTACAAGCCGAATCAAACACTAAGTAAAAACTGTATACAAAAGAAATGATGGAAAGTACAAGGGGCTAGAAATACAAGACCAACAGGATTGAACAACTGAAAAGCAAGTACAACTGAAAAACGGACAAATAGCTGAAAGGTAGAAGCAGCTCCAGGATTGTCGTCCGGGGTTCCTACCTGAAGGGTCGGTACAGATGTCCTCCTCAGCACTCCACATCTATCGGTCCGCTCTATGTACTGTCGTGTCGATTGGTCCACCTCCGAGTATCATCCGGTCCTCACTCGCTCTCAGCCTCAGTCAGCACTGTCAGTCATCTGCATCCAACACAACAATGTGCGGGCATAGCCCGTGTAGGGGTGAGTATAACGATACTCAGTAGGGACCCCGAGACCTTTAAGGTCTCACAAAATCCAACAAGGATAAACCAAAAAGTATGAAATCAACAGATAACCATTACTTAGGTATATGATCATACATATACCTATGTTATCAAGTAACCCATCTCAATCATGAGGAAAATACAAAGGTCATTGACTCAGCTCAAACCAGGATTTTTATTATCAAAACCATGGCCATTGTAGAACTCCTCATCTGTTGAGAACAGTGGGTCTGTCACGACACCAAGACACTTCTCACTAACCTTATACTGCTGAGGTACTCCTCCTGTCATGTACCGCGGGTCTGCTACCAACTACCAGGTGCTCCTCCCCTATGGGTCTGTCGCCAACTACCAGACGCTCTCCCTAATAGCCTGCAGAGGTACTCAACCAATCGAGTACTGCGGGTCTGCCACCAACTACCAGGCGCTCTTCCACCATGGGTCTGCCGCAAACTACCAGGCGCTCCCCACTGGGCTAGTCGAATCACTCCGAGTCGAATCGATCAAAGAAGTCATCAGGTCTGTCAGCTACTAGGTCTCTGCACTCTACACGCTCATCTCTAGGAGGATTCGCTCCACAAGTTATAGTTCGATACTCCAAGTGTCACGAAGTCTCACATAGAAGTATCTCAAAGGACCTCCACATCATATGGGTCTCAACGCAATAGACGGGGCGTCAATCAGACGCCCTGTCTGTGAGTTATTGGCATTTCTGTCCTAGAGGTCCGGTTGGTTTTTAGGTTCAAACCAACCCGACCGTACCCCAACTATGTCTAAAACTCAAGTGGGATATTCCAAAGGAACTGTCTCACACTAATCTTTTTGTCGCCACAGACGGTTCGTTGATCGGACGCTCATAGCCCAAGTTATGGGCATAAAGGTGTTTTCGAGTATGACGGGTCCGGAATGGGGTCTGACCCGGTCCGCGGGTCCGACCCAGCCCGAAGGTGGCCCAGAACAAAATCGGCCCTGCCCATGGGTGGCCCATCCTGAAGGGGGCGGCCCGTCCCGAAGGCGTAGCCCGGTTCGGTTGGTTGGTCGTGTGGCCCGACCCGGCTGGCCATGTGGCCCGACCAGGCTGGCTGTGTGGCCCGGCCAAGCTGGCTGTGTGGCCCGGCCCGACTGGCCCTATGGCACAGCCCAGCTGGTTGTGTGGCCTGGCCGTGTGGCTCGGCCTGCTAGCCGCGTAGCCTGGCAGCTGGCCATGTGGCCCGGCCAGCTGGCCGCGGCTGGCTAGCCGCATGGCCCAGCTGGTCACGCCGCATGTCCCGACTAGCCACGTCGTGGGGGGGTGCCCCCCTCCCTTTGTTCGTAACAGCCGGCGCAAGGCGCCGACCCTTGTAACCACAGTACAGGATAGTAGAAGTACCTCAGCAGTCTAAGGTTAGTGAGAAGTGTCTTGGTGTTGGGATAGGCCCACTGTTCTCAACAGAGGAGGAGTTATCCAGCAGTCGTGGTTTCGATAATAAAAATCCTAGTTTGAGCTGAGTCAATGACCTCTGTGCTTTCCTCATGATTGAGATGGGTTACTTGATAACTTAGGTATATGTATGGTCATATACCTAAGTAATGGTTATCCGTTGATTTCATACTTTGTGGTTTATCCTTGTTGGACTTTGTGAGACCTTGAGGGTCTCGGGGTCCCTACTGAGTATCGTTATACTCACCATTGCATGGGCTATGCCCGCACCTTGTTGTGTTGGATGTAGATGAAGGACAGTGTTGATGGAGGCCGAGAGTGAGCCGGGACTGGATGATACTTGGAGGTGCACCACTCAGCGTGATGGTACACGGAGCGAACCGATAGACGTGGAGTTTTGAGGAGGATAGATGTACCTACCCTTCAAGTAGGAACCCCGGACGACGATCCTAGAGCTGCTTCTACCTTTCAGTTGTTTGTCCCTTTTTCAGTTGTACTTTCTTTTCAATTGTTCATTCTTGTTGGGCTTGTATTTCTAGCCCCTTGTACTTTCCAACATTTATTCTGTATACAGTTTTTATTTAGTATTTGCTTCCTCTTGTACTCTGATTGTGATTGTTTACTGTTATAAAGGAAATGCCTTCTCGGTTTTAGGGATTTACGCCTTTGGTGATAGTCTCCAGCCCCTGGACTATGGAAGGCGGGCTTGGGGTAGTTACAACACAGGCCTCGGGGGATGGGTCATGAAAAATTGGTATTAGAGGAGTCGGTTCTACCACAAAACTTAAGACTCTGATCTTTTCTGTGAAGAAATAGTGTTAAGGGTACTGAGTGTGGTTTTCAGTTCAAGGAGTCCAGTATTGGTGCGGTGGATGACATATCCATACATCAGGACCCTGACTTCTAATTTCTGACTCAATGCACAAAAAAACTGATTGCATGTGTGTTTTCAAAAGTTTTTCTTTAAGTTAGATCAACCAGGTCAGCTCACCAGGTTTAGTCTTTTAACCGTGTCGCATATGTTTATTTCAGGATGCCTCCCTGTGAACGACCAGCTAGATCCCCAAGAGTTTTACGTACTGACTGCTCGCCAAGCGACGAGGCCTCAGTGCAGGGCCCTCTTCCAGTTGAGGCACCAGCGGTACTACTCCCCGTTGGGCCACCGATGCCACCAGCCCCAACAGTAGAGAGTGCATGCCACTAGAGCACGCTGCACGATTTCCAGCGCCATAGGACACCCAGGTTCAAGGGAGAGACGGACCCGTAGGTGACTGAGGATTGTCTAGAGGCTGTGGTGAGAGTCTTCAGACAGGTAGGGACACCAGCTGACTTCATGGTGATCCTTGTTGCCGGCCTCCTTCAGGCAGCAGCAGGCATATGGTGGAGGCTGATGCTCCATATACCTGATTAGGAATCACTTCTATGGGTAGACTTCGAGATCCTATTCTGGGCGAAGTTTGTTCCAGTGACCCTACGAGCGGTGCGGATATAGGAGCTACTGCATCTACAGCAGGGTAACATGACAGTAGCGCAATATTCATCAAGGTTCACCGATCTCTCGCGCTACTCCATTGATATGGTATGGGACCCGTTCTTCAGGGCCTGGACCTTTGAGCAGGGACTCAGGCGAGAGATTAGAGCTTCAGTTATCTCCCACAGTATCCCAGTGCAGATGGGGGTGTTGGAGGGAGCCCTCCTAGTGGAGAGTTTCCTTGATAAGCAGTCTCCAGTAGCGAGACCCACCGCTAGTCGACACGCACCGGAGTCTTCTGTAGCCGGCAGTAGATAGATGACACAGAGGTCCAAGAGGACCAGACCTACAGGTGTTCAACCGCATGATTCAGGATCGGTTGTGCGGGGCACCCAGAGTGGAGAGAGATCCAGACATGCCAGGAGCGGACAGTGTTACTCCTACGGCGGTCTTGGTCACATGGCTCATGACTATCCAACCTGCTGCTCTAATGATCAATAGAAAATTGAGGGACTTCCCAGGCAGAGGCATAGGTTTGAATAAAGCGGTCTGCAGGGTGGAGGCGAACGTGGAAGAGGAGCTGAATGTGCAGCTGGTGGTGGACGACATTACGAGGTGCTACTGCCACCACCACCAAAAGGTCTACCCTGACCGCAGGGAGCGAGTGGACAGGGTAGAGCACATCTTCATGCAGCTGAATCATATGACCATGGTGCTCCAGAGATGATTCAAGGTATGATCTATGTCTACTCCACCTTAGCTGTAGTTCTTATATACACAGGTATCAGTCACTCTTTCATAGCCACTACCCTCATTCGGATCTTGGAGATTCCGACGGAGTTGTTGGCTTGTCCTTACAGCTAGAGACTCCTACGGGAGCAGACTCGATGATTACACACTGGTTCCAGCAGTGTGAGCTTACTCTAGGAGGCAAGATCTTTGGCTGGGATCTCCTCGTAGCGGCATCGAGGCCTTACGACGTCATCTTGGGTATGGACTGTTTATCTATAGTCCATGCTCAGATTGACTATATTAGGCATAAAGTGAGGTGTGACCACATAGATGGGACAAGGTTCACCTTCACCGAAAAGAAGGGAACCTTTTCAGCGCAGGACGGACTTACTCGGAGGAGGGTGCATCCGATCACTCACCAGTTGTCTTACCTTACCCTCAGAGCAGTAGATGTGGAGAGTCCGATTTATCCTGTAGTGATAGACCAGTACGCAGATGTTTTCCCTAATGACATCCCAGGTCTACCTCCTCATAGATAGGTGGACTTCTACATTGACTTGTACCCTGGGATGGCACCGATATCTACTCCAGCATATCGGATGGATCTGGCAGAGCTTCGTGAGCTACGGGTACAGCTAGAGGACTTGCAGGGAAAGGGATTCATCCGGCCCAGTGTTTCTCCTTGGTCAGCCCCGATTCTGTTCGCCAAGAAGGCGGACAGTAGCTTGAGGCTTGTTGTCGACTACCGTCGCCTGAACTAGGTGTCTGTGAAGAACAAGTACCCAATCCCGAGGATTGATGACCTCTTTGATCAGCTAAAGGGAGCTTGAGGGTTATCGAAGATAGACCTTAGATTAGGCTATCACCAGCTCAGAGTTCGAGATGAGTATGTGAAAAAGACGGCCTTCAGGTGTTGGTATAGCCACTATGAGTTCTTGGTTATGCAATTAGGTGTAACCAACACACCAGCAGTTTTCATGTGTCTCATGAATAGGATCTTCAAGCCATACCTCGATCGCTTTGTCGTAGTCTTCATCGAATACATTTTGATCTACTCGACTAGTGAGGAGGATCATGCCTACCATTTGCACGTGGTACTGGACACACTCTGAGAGAACCATCTTTATGGTAAGATCTTGCAATGCCAGTTTTGGATTCGAGAGGTTCACTTCTTGGGACACGTCATCTCGGAGGTCGTAGTTGCAGTAGATCCATCGAAGATTGAGGTGGTACTTTCTTGGGAGCCACCCAGGAGTGTGACGGAGGTACGGAGTTTCTTGGGTTTGGCTGGATACTATCGAAGGTTTGTTCCAGACTTCTACATAGTTTCAGCACCACTGTCAGCCTTGACAAAGAAGGGGAAACCCTTTGTGTGGTCGGAGAGATTCCAGTAGAGCTTTTAGGAGTAGAGGTAGAGGCTGACTAGTGCCCCCATCTTGAGGCTTCTAGAGGAGGGCGTAGGGTATGTAGTTTACTGTGATGCATCAGGGACCGGACTCGGGTGTGTCCTGATTCAGGAGCAAGTTGTGATCATGTATGGTTCTCGTCAGCTGAGACAGCATGAGCAGAACTAGGCTACCCATGACTTGGAGTTAGTAGTAGTGGTCTTCGCCTTGAAGATGTGGCGACACTATCTGATGGGTGAACATTTTACCATTTACTCCAATCACAAGAGTCTCAGGTATATCTTCTCTCAGAAGGACCTAAACTTGAGACAGCGGCATTGGCTTGAGTTCCTCCAGGACTATGACTTCGAGATAGTCTATACTCCTGGGAAGGGGAACATTGTTGTAGATGCTCTTAGCAGAAGATCATGCATTCAGATGCTAGGAGAGGTGATAGAACAGCTAGCTGCCTTACAGATATCCTTTATGGATAGGGATGGAGCAGCCTGTCTTTAGTCTCTTACAGTCAATCCTCTACTTCTTTAGCAAGTTAGGGAGGCGTAGCATGGGGACTCTGACTGCGAGACGCGACGTGCTCAGATATCCACAGGGTAGGTACCTGATGGATTTTCTGAAGGTGGGGAGCATGTAATCCTCTTCAGAGGACATACCATGGTACCAGTATCACTTCAGGAGGAAGTGTTTAGGGATTTACACACTTCCCCTATAGCGGTACATCCAGGAGTGGAAAAGATGTATCAGGACCTTCGACGATAGCACTAGTGGCCAGGTATGAAGAAGGTTGTAGCAGAGTTCGTCTCACGGTGCCTTACTTGTCAGTAAGTGAAGGCGGAGCACTAGGTACCAGCAGGCTTGGTTCAGCCCTTAGAGGTCCTGAAGTGGAAGTGGGATGGGATATCCATGGACTTCATGACGGGTCTTCCACGTACATCCAGGGGTCACGACTCAATTTGGGTGATCGTCGACCGACTCACCAAGTCGGCCCACTTCCTACCTATCAGAGAGCAGGGCTCAGTTGAGAGCTTGGGACGCCTCTATGTACAGGAGATTGTGCGTTTACATGGAGTACCTTCTTCTATTGTCTCTGACTATGTTTCATGGTTTACTTCCTGGCTATGCAAGGGGTTGCAGGAGGCTTTTGGGACACAACTTCGCTTGAGCACCACCTTCCATCCTCAAATGGATGGTCAGACTGAGAGGACCATCCAGACCCTCAAGGACATGCTCTGTGAATGTGTCCTCGACTTTGGTCACAGTTGGGAGGATCACTTACCTTTGGTGGAGTTTTCCTACAATAATAGTTATCACTCCACCATTGGTTTGGCACCTTATGAGGCCATGTATGGACGACCTTGCATATCGCCGCTGTGCTGGAAAAACCCAGGGGAGTAAGAACTAGTGGGAACAGAGATGGTACGGGCTACCACGGAGAAGGTACAGATCATCTAGGAGCAGATGAAGACTGCACAGAGTAGGCATAAGTCGTATGCTGACAGGAGAAGAAGACCTCTGGAGTTCGAGGATGGTGACCACGCCTTCCTACGGGTCTCACCCCGATGAGGTCTGTGGAGATTTAGTCGAGGCCACAAGCTATCTATGAGATTAATTGGACCTTTCTAGGTCCTCATCAGAGTATGTGAGGTGGCTTATCGCTTATCTCTTCCACCTCAGTTGCACCGGGTGCACGACGTCTTCCACGTATCTCAGCTGAGGAGATACGTGCATGACCCTTCTCACATCATTGATAATGGGGAGATGGACATCGATGATGGGGAAACTTTCACAAAGGTTCCAGTGGATATTGAGGATCGATAGGAGTGGGTCCTACGTGGATGGTCAATACCTCAGGTGTGCATTTGATGGTAGCATGAGAACCTCCAGGAGAGCACATGGGAGCAGGAGGCTCATATGCGTGCTCAGTACCCCCATTTTTTCCCTTAGTGTGAGTTATAGCTTACGGGGACGTAAATCCATGAGGTGGGGAGGATGTAAAGACCCGGAAATTCCATGGAAATTTTTTTCTTAAATTCATGGGATTTTTACGAGTCTGTGAAAATTTACGGTGCTTGATTACGAGGCCCGGTGTGCCTGAAATCAATTTTTGAAGTTTTGCTTGGGTACTTTCAGTAAACGTGCGAGTGGGATTTTATAACTCTTGAACCGATACTCGGAATCGAATTCTGAGGGCACCATTGAACTCACAGCATCGATGATTTCTTAGTGATATCTTCACCACAGTTGCGTTTTAACGAGAGTGGAAGATAGTTTTGGGGGTTTTTAAATAAAATTAAATAAAAATATGACTTAACTTACTTTTATTTGTTGGTGGTTAAAACCTCCAAGGGGAGGTTGGAAGTGGGGGGCCACCACACCCTAACCTCCCTTGGGATAATGTTTTAGGTGGGGCCCACACAAGCTCTTAAACTTCTCTAACCCCCTTAAACTCCTTGGAACCCCCAATTAAATTGGTGAAACTCTTTACCTTTCCCCCCATTAATTATTTGAGCCTCACCACCCTCATTAATTTGTAGGGTTGTCTCATTTAATTAATCACATATTTTGAATCCATTACTTTATTTTGGCTGGCATAATTCAAATGGATTCAAAATATGTGATTAATTAAATGAGACAACCCTACAAATTAATGAGGGTGGTGAGGCTCAAATAATTAATGGGGGGAAAGGTGAAGAGTTTCACCAATTTAATTGGGGGTTCCAAGGAGTTTGAGGGGGTTAGAGAAGTTTAAGAGCTCGGATTGTCCCCACCGAATAACATCCTCCCAAGGGAGGTTAAGGTGTGGTGTCCCCCCACTTCCAACCTCCACTTGGAGGTTTTAACCACCAACAAATAAAAATAAGTTAAGTCTTATTTTTATTTAATTTTATTTAAAAACCCCAAAAACTATCTTCCACTATCATTAAAACACAACTACAGTGAAGGTCTCACTAAGCAATCACCGACATTGCGAGTTCAACGGTGCCCTCAGAATTCGATTCTGAGCACTGGTTCAAGAGTTATAAAATCCTGCTCGCACGTTTACTGAACGTACCTGAGAAAAACTTAAAAAATTGATTCTGGGCACACTGGGCCTCAGAATCAAGTGCCGTAAATTTCCCCAGACTCGTAAAAATCCCATGAATTTAAGAAAAAAAAATCCATGAAATTTCTGAGTCTTTACATATAATCATATTTATATACATTAATATATATCTATATATTTAATATATAAAATTTAATAACATTAATTATCATAATTATCTAATTAATAAAATGTTTAATATTTAAAAATCTATAATCAATCAATTCATTTTTATCAATAATTATTTAATTAATAAAATTTGTAATATTTTTTTTTGATAAAATTGTTTTTTTATTTTTTATTTATTTAATTATTTCAATTTATCATCCCAAAAATGCATTGATGAAAGAAATATTTATCAGCGCTAAACATAAAGCACTGATAAAGCATACCCTTTATTAGTGCTAAAAATAAAGTACTAATAAAGGTTTTCTTTATTAGTGTTGATGAAAGGTTAAATTTATTAGTATTTTCTTCTAGCGCTGATAAATAACAGTGCTTCTAAAGGCCAGTTTTGTAGTAGTAAAGTGTTGAAGGCATAAAAACTCAGGGAGGCATTTTCCTAAGTAGTTGTACACATGCACACAACCAACTCAATGCAAAAGTCCATAGGGAAAGAATTAAAAGATGTTATACTATTGTAAATAAACCAAAAACATGCATCGACCTCTAACAGTACAAGTAAAGTAATTTAAACTAGAAGGAAAAGGGGAAAAATACATGCACAACCAAAAAAGTGCCACAACCTAGTAGTAACTGAAAAGTAAAACAACTGAGAGATCCCCACTCCTGGATCCCAATCTTTGACCACCGTACACGGTCTAAGCACTCGTGTCCCTCAGCTCATCTGAAGTCATGATCAACCCTTCTGTCATCTGCATATGGCATGATACGTGTAGGAAAATCCCATACAAGGGTGAGTATAAACATACTCAGTAGGACGCCCTAAAAAGGTAAAGGGGGATAAGTGAGAGATAAAACTAAAGAGAAAATTAGTAGATAGAACTAGATACAATGAAAGAGTACAACTCAACCCAACAACAGAATGAAAGAAAACTCATCCCGACGCAAGGAGCTTGAAACGGTGGGAATTTGAACTTCTTGTTGAGTTTTAACTACCTATAGTAGGAGAGTAGACTCATACAACAATGAGAATCTAGACACAGAATACACGTGGCTTACCTCGTGTATCTTCACCTCTCCTGGAAGGAGAGTAACCAGAACTTAAGGAGTGGACACTGAAACAGGATATATATGATCAGTCAAAAGAAACCCAAACAAGAGAGTAAGGGGGTCTCCATATCACAACTTGGCCTAAGAAAAGATTCACCAATAGTTCTAGAAGTATCCACCAACATCCATTATCCCTCAAGTCTGACCTGAACTTACAATTCAAAGGGACTCAATCACCCCACCTTTATACTCTCTATTGTGGTCATCACTATCTCACCTGCATGTTTTTAGGTCACATCACAAGGATGTGTCTTGGTAGAGAAAGTTCCCCCTCTTTCTAGTGATTCCAAAGGTATGTCAAACCATGTCTCTTGACTGATCCACATAGTCAAGAGGTTGTGTCTCAAGGTTGAGGACCCATGACCAGTCCGGATGGAGTGTGCCACTCTAATGTTGTCGAGGACTTGTGCCCAGCCTGGTTGGAGGGTGCCACTTTAGTGTCGTCAAGGTCCCATGCCTAGCTCAACTAGAGGGTGCCACTCAGAATAGTTTTAGGGCCCAATACCTACCCCATAGGAGGGTTCCACTCTAGTTTCGTAGAGGAAACATGCCCAACCCGGCTGGAGGGTTCCACTCAAAATAGGTTGAGGACCCATGCCCAACCTAGTAGAAGGGTTCCACTCCAGTGTCATCGATGACCCATGCTCAGCCCAACTGGATGGTGCCACTCGAAATAGGTTGAGGACTCATGACCTACCCAGTAATAGGGTGTCACTCTAGTGTTCTCGAGGACCCATGCCCAACCTGACTATAGGGATCCACTCGAAATAGGTTGAGGACCCATGCCATTCCCCACAGGAGGGTGCCCCTCTAGTGTCATCGAGGACCCATGCCCAGCCTCACTAAATGGTGCCACTCGGATAGGCATCACTCTAAGAACATCTTTCATTACACCTCAAAAGCCTCTATGGAGGGTATCATCACGTTCTATGTAGAAAAACACTCGGGATAGGCTACTCGAGGGCCAAAATCCGAGTCTATAAGAAAGACATATCAGAGATAGAAGATTCATAAAGTGGTACACGATGCGTGTGGGGACTACACGATGTGTGACCTTACCTCATCACATGGTCATGTACCTAGACATAATCGGGTAATAAATTGTGCACAAGTACCCCAAAATGTGCCAATGTACTCCAAGAGTACATGTCACATCTGGCGGAAAAGGCTGACAAGCACATGATGCTTGTTGTTTGTCTGAATGGAAAAACATAATCCTACCAAAAGGCCTCCTAAAATATCCCTGAATAACCAAATGGATCATATCATTGTGATCCTCTTAGAAAAACTCATGGGGTTGACTATTAATTTGTCCAAAATGGACACTCGGTGAAAAATACACATTTCACCACATTGTGCACGAATAGCGCCTCATGGGGCCCATGTATCAATCCAAAAATAAACCATATGGATTACATCATTATGAACCTCTTGGAAAAACATATGATATTGACTTTTTTGTCCAAAACGAACACCTGGTTAAAAATCCACATTTCACCGCAACACGCCCAAACTGGGCTTCATGGGTCCCACACCTTGATTTCAGTTTAAACACCCAAAATTGGTTTTAAAATTTACACCTTAATTTTAGGGTCGCGGCACCACTGAGGGATTGTCAATTAGACATTGTATGCATGAGTTATGTCTGACACAATATTTCCCAATAATAATAATAATTATTATTATTACTATTATACTTAGTTATTTCATGTAGCCAATCCATGAGAATAAAATAAAAAATTCCCAAACTAGCTTTAAAAGGTCCATCATGAAAGTATCATCATGTCACTGTAGACGGTGGGAAAAACTGACACTCCATTTAGGATATATAGAGGTTTGAACCAAACTCAGCCTGACCTAGCCCACATCGGCCCATCTCAGCCCGCTCACCCTGACCCGGCCTTTAGCCCTCCATCGTGCTTCCACCACCTTTAGCGGGTCCATCACGGCCACCCACATCCATCATTGTTGTTTCCCCTTAGCCCCCACTCGAAGGTCGTGACGCGCACTGGTGGTCCCTTTCGCAGACCACAGAGCCTCCTTCGGTGCCCAAAAACTAAAAACAAAACCAGATTTGGGATCCTTAGGTCCTGATCTACATAGACACATGCTTCGCTCAAATATTCTTTGATGTTTCGACATATCAAAAAGTAGGCAGTCATGTTCCCAAACCATTGTGCCACCTCCGACGCCCGAAACTAGAAACAATCGTAGATCAAGTATCCTTGGATCATGACCTACACATATATATGCTTAACTCCACGATTCTTCATCATTTCGACGTGGAAAAAAATAATGATGAATAATGGATGAAGAATATGCAATTAAAGGGGCTGAAAAAATAGATTCTTCGATGGTCGTGTTAGTGTGGTCATCGATAAAGACTTTCAATCTAGCAAAAACGATCATGAATAAATTTTGACAATCAAAAACTTCCTTCGGGAAAATGGAATCTGAAAGAAGAATCTTACCTAGATTTTTGGATCTGTTGCATTTGTCACACTTTAATCTGCTCAAATATACAGCATCATCACAATCCATTGAATATCCGACGTCGGTTTTCCAAATGAAGGAGAGGAGGAGAGCTTCCGCCGACCATGGGAGGAATGAGCCAAACCTTAGTTCATTTCCTTAATGTCCTATTTATATAATTTAATAAGTCTCATGCCAATGGTCATAGGATCTGAACATCCCTCTCCCTATCACTTTATGTCACGTTTAGGTAAAATACCATATTTTAAACTTAACAGTGGTCTCAAATTTCCAATCTGAGTCCCCATTCAAGAGTTTTTTTAATTAACATCTAACATAAAAAAAATTATTTTGTTATTTTATTTATGGTTATGTCCTCGATAACTTTTTCTACCGAAGACCAGCACCAACAAAAGTTATATACCACCTAGTGTAAACATTATGTTTTGGACTCAATCTTGTCCTCAGATTTCTGATCTGATAAACCATTTGATATTTATCTTGTTTCCTTCACATTCATAGTATAAAATATACTTAATATTTTTAAAAAATTAATTCTAGGCACACCGGTCCTCAGAATTGCATATCGTCTCAGCGTCTAACTCTAGAAATATATGTATAAATATTCCAAAGTATTACAAGGAAAAAATCAGGTCTGTATAGTGAAATCTTTACATTCCTCAATCAAAAATTTCTTTGATTTCTATATTTTAGCTATAGGTAGAAGTATTATCTTAATAATATCTTCATTCTTTATAGTTTCCCTGAAAACAACCATGTTTTTCAAAATCTTGGTAAATCTGTTGTACATATCACTGATGTTTTCATGATTGAAAATTTTAAATTTCTGGAATTCGACCCTATAAATTTTGAACTTATTCCTCTATAACTTATTAGTTCATTGATTAGAGACATTTAAAGTACTTTTTATATCAAAAGTAGTTTTACATGATGAAATGTGTTTATAAATATTTTCTACTTCAATAACAATAGATATTATTCATAACTTTTTATTTTAACACATATTTTGCAGCATCATTACTAGTTAGAGTATCTATATCTACTTTGGGTAATATATATAGTTTTAAAAAAATTATCCAATATTCAATATCATTATTCTTTAAGAATAACTCCATGTGATCCTTCCAATATTGATAATCATGATTGATAAAGTGAGGTGGTTTAAGAGGATTTGAGACATCTATTCCTGGACTTTTCATTGTAAAAGTAGATATTTCCTTAGGTTGTTGGTTCAGGGACAATGTCAGCACATAAAAAAATAAAACCAACGATTAAACTATCCAAATAAAATAATATTTAATAACAATTTTTGGTTCATTGTGATGTAATGAACAAGTCTATAGGGGTGTTAATGGACTTTTAACACTTTCTATTAAATTAAAATATCATAGATAAAACCTTAGGTGGTTCAAGTATAATGATAATAATATTTCAAAAGAATACAATTAACATGTAAATCATTAGATAATGCATAGGAAAATAAAAAAAACAAAAAAAATTATATTAGTTTGATTCAAGGTGAAGTTATATCCACTCTTAAATATTCTCTATTCCTTGAGAGAATCATTACCCACTAAACAAAACCTTACTTTTGAAGATAGTAACATCCCTTTCCAAACCAAACTTCCTTTCTACAGACCAAGGCACAACAAAAACAATTACAAACCTAGAATTTTAAACCAGTTGCAACTCAAAATAGATGTAACTTTAAAGTGGATGTATAACCCAACTAATATTTGTTTTTGTTTTTGTTTTGAAAAGAATAAACCGATACTTTAAGCACATACATAAGAAAAATTATGAATAAATAAGAACTGAACTAAGAACAGTATAACATTGATAATGATGATTCATATTTGATGTAAATTTGATTAAATCATTAAAATAAAAAATGTTGAAGCATAGGAATGATCAGCACAAGTTGTGACCACATATGAACAAATTTTTCAGTATTATTCGAATAAAGTATTGATTGTATCTCTTTTATATCTTACAATTCTATCTCTTCTAGTTTAATCGGTCAATATTTTAAAAAACATCTAATGGTAAACTTGTAATATTCATTTATTCTTATTTAAGGGATATTTTTTGAAAACCCAACACACCCAACAACTATTAAAAAATATGAAATTATAAAAATGTATTCAATAGTTGAAAAAAAGAAATATCACACACTTTTTGAAAAATATTCCTACACTCATTCCTTCATAATATACTTTAAAACTATTTAGAATGTGACAATTATTAATTAATAATGATTTATAAATCAAAAACAAATATAATTGTAGCCTGTGAAAAAATATTAAAAATATACATATTATGATAAATGCATGAAATATGGACTATATGTACAAGCTTCACTATATAAAGTGATGTATGAAGTGGATTCAGTGTGTATCATGATGTGAAGTCTGCAGGTCATATTTGAGTGTGAATTGAGAGATGATATGGATTTAATAAAAATATATCTCTATATAATAATGAAACATGAGTGTGAGGATAAAAAAGTTGTGTGTATGAATCATTTATATTTACATAACCATAATCATTATTTATATTTACATAACTATAAACTTTAACTTATTTAAACATCAATTAAAACACTATATAAACATCATTTAAAACACTATGTAAACATGAAATAAAGAATTTTGATTCTGCATAAGCATGTGACATGTCTATATAAACATGAGACATTTCCTATGTAATTACACACACACTAAACTCATATAAATGTAAAAATCAAAGTCTTTATGTTATGTAAGGGTATAGTAGAACCATGAGTACGGGTAAAATAAAACATATAAAAATAGAAATTAAATTATTATAAATAATAAAACACCAAAATTAATAATAATTACACAACAATTATGATCAAACAATTAACTAATGTGAGAAATAATAATTATTCAAATTATTAAAAGTGAGTTAAAGTAATTAACAAAATAAGAAAGATTAATTAACAATTTGTTCAATTAAAATATCATAAAGTTAAAACACTAAAACTACATGCATACATAAATACACTAGTATAAATTTATATTTTTTTGTAGGGAGAGTCAGGAAACCTCCATTGGCAGTTTCTAAAGAGGGTATTAGTGACCACCAATGGTGGCTGTTAATACTGTCAAAAAAATAGGTGGGGTTTTTCTCGCCTCCCTTTACCACTGCCACTGCAACTCACCTCGGTTTGTTCAATCATCTCTTCCACCCTCGACCAACCCCCCTCACCACCAAAACATCTCCCCATCCATCATAGACTCTTGAAAAACCCCTGGTGGCCCTTCAGATTCCACCTCGAGGCCTCTCTACCCCACCTCGATCAACTCAATCATACCTCAGTCCCCTCTGACAACTATGTGTCATCCAAGACTGAAGAGTAAGCTTCCTAATCAACCCCAACACCCCCTAGTCATCCCCTATTACCTCCCCCTACACACACACAATTCACTATATCCGGAAGCGTATTCAAATGGTCCAATTGGGTGAACTTTTAGTGGCTGCCATAGGTGTTCGTTGTTGACTTTCAATGACTAACCAACTGCGACTGCCAAAAGTGGTCTCTTGGTGGCTGCTAAAGGAATTTAGAGAGTATATGTTAAAATACTTTATTCTACTACTGATACATGTATTCATTCATGCATGTATAAATATATGGTGAGTATGGAATGGAGTTTTGGTTCGTGATCATCTCTCTCGGTGAATGACATGGCACCTTCTATCATGACCCAACCCACCAGGGCCCGCCTACCAAGAGAAAGCCTGAATGTGACTATCACAATCCCACCTAAAATATGTCAGGGGTTGTAGAAAAGTAATAATTAGGTGATAATGAATATCATAGACCTTATCCTATATGCACCAACATACATCCATCTCTATGCAATAGTTCATAGATATAATAAAAATACAAAAACATCTAAAGAGTAATCATGCATGAAACACCCTATAGGAAAACATCAAAGTAAAATAATATAATGGTAAAAATACACATATAACCATAAATATAGGGGGAACTAACAAAAACTAGGAAAGGGTAAATACTATAGAGGGACCAACTCACTATTTCCAATTCTAACCTACAAAAATGGTCAGCATCGCGAGTTTCTTTTCATCGCCAAAACCAGGCCCACTTGTTTCACAACTGAACTAAATGTATTATATAAAATACACAACATTTTTAGGAAAATACCATGAAAGGGTGAAAATATACATACCTATTAGGCTCCATGAAATCACCAAACACAAAGCATCAAGAGAGAGTGTCTTCTCAACAACACAATGGCCTATCTATCAGAACGTGGGACATGACCACAATAACCCATATATTCTCAACAAGAATCCAAAAACAGAGATAAAGGGGATCTTCATCTCCAAAACCCATCTAAGAATGATGATTCATAATACATCTCCAGGGGTCCCATCTCCAATTTATAGCACCACATGCAATTGCTCCAGAATCTATGTGGAGGGATCGCATAACAACATAAGGTATAGAGTGGAGGGTTTGATCCTCACCAATATTATTTACATCCAAGGGGGGATTTCTCACACTATCAGCCAATTAAAACTCATTAGTGGGATCTCACTCAATGAGTTTTACTATTACTGATGGTGCTCAACTAATAGGCCATTCTTGTCAGGACTTTCCAAAGAAGTACTCACTAAGTCTCCTTAAAGATCAATACATGGATATGGATCTCATCTAGAACCACTAGGGGGATGCCAAAAACCCTAACTGTAACTCGGATGATCTTGATACACAGATATGATGATCACACCTAGGACCATTAGGGGACACCACAAACCCAATCTAAAATAACCCACTAAATAAAGGATTAATCCCCATATATATTGGTCACACTAATACCTCAAACCACACCGATTGAAGATGATTCCATAAAGGATCCCACTCTAGGCCACCTGATGGGATTTCTAAAAACTATATCTACACCAAACCAATAGAGGGGATCACAACTCTATGATTAGGATATAATGTCTCATTATACCCTCATGGGGATGGACTAATGAAATGCACCCAACTAAATCATTCTATGCATTGCTAAAAGAATAATCCTGCAATAATCACCTCACGTCATATCTCTGAAACCCAAACAAATGCTAAAATTGCATCCCATGTGGAAAAACATTCAGGATAGGCTACTCGCGGGCCCAAATCCTAGTTCGGGAGATGGAGATACACAAGGTTGAATTATCTGAGGAGAGTACACAGCGTGTCCTCCTATGGTACATAGTGTATCTCATGAGTTCATACCTCTGGTCGTGTCCCTTCACATTACTCAACAAGTAAAAGGAAGTACATGTAATTTACCCTTTCTCACACAACATGTGACCTCACCCAATTATCTGGGTGTGCCCTTACCCATACATGGAAAGGGTAGCTATATTTTCCTACATGTCATGTACATGTAGTACAAGACATGTTCTTCCTAGCCTATCCAATCCAATGTCCATCACCTCATTCCCATGTACAGTGGATTTTTCTCATGTTCTTTGGCTAGTTCCCATGTACTTGATTGTGTCCTATGGGTCATGTACACTCAGGGTATTGCCGTATACTACAAAATGGCCATGTCCCCTCACATTGGGTGTCTTCCAATATAATCGGCCACATGGAAAAGTCTCAGTACATGGTATGTACCCACAATACATAGCATGTAGTTCTAAAAACTCATTA
Source organism: Viscum album (assembly GCA_963277665.1). Taxonomy (NCBI): domain Eukaryota; kingdom Viridiplantae; phylum Streptophyta; class Magnoliopsida; order Santalales; family Viscaceae; genus Viscum; species Viscum album. Next base: position 125,388,112 of record OY728134.1, on the reverse strand, counting down.
TTCACCAAATAGGAAGAACACGTGACATGTGCTTTTGAAATACATGTCATGTGATTGGGATTTTCGAATATTAAATATCTACGAACCATCTAAAACCCCCTGATTTTCCCCAATTAAACATAGATCGACCGTAAGGGGATCTATAGAAATCATAAAAAGTCTTTAAAACCCATAAAAACATATATATGGGGATCAAGACATGAAATTCATAAAACTGCTTACCTCATGGTGAAATGATGAAGTTTTGGGTCTAAATACATGCCCAGAGTCCACTACACTACAATTAAAACTTGATTTTCATCATGAATGGTGTCTGTTGGTGCCTCTTATCCCTCCTTGGTTCATCTGTCATGCAAGGGAGAAGCCCTATCCCTTCCTCCCATGTTTGGGAAGGAAATTGGGATGGGAAGGTTATCTAATTAATTATTTTAATTAATTAAATACCCTAACTCATTTATCCCACTCACTAATGGTATCATTCCACCAAACACCAAATTCCATCCAACTTTATATCATGCTTAGGGTAAACCCAGAACACCACAAACAATCATGGTCTCAGATTTTCCATCCAAGGTCCCGAATAATGGTGAAAACATTTAACTAAAAAGATGAACTTGCATTATTTAAAATATATTAATATTTTAATATTTTAATTCTAGGGTCCTGCGACACCCAAATATAGAGCCGAATTCAAAGGAAAATTCAGTGATATATATATGAATATCTAAAAGACTATACCAATAAATCTGAAGTAGTTACATTATCCCATCCTTCAATGATTTTCGTCTCAAAAAATACTAGTTGCACAAAAAGGTAGGGGTACTGAGTTTTCATATGACTCTCACGCCTATAGTAGATCTCCTAAATTCTAATATTATGTTAAAGAACTTAAACCAAATGGATATTCTATAAATATAGGATCGTCACATGCTAATCATCGGCAATCATAGGTTTCTCCAAGAAGGTGAATCCATCCCTATTTTCCAGCTCATGACAACTGATGGCATGCCATCGGTCGTGTATGTATCTACCCAGTTGTGACACATTGGAGATGTTATGTACCTGGTCCCACTATGGGAGTAATGAAAAGAGATAAGTGACCTCTCTAAACCCATTCATAAACTTGGTAAAATCTTACCACCCTAAACAAACCTCCACAATCCTCATCATAGGGAGGATCTCAAGGAATCATGGTCTCCCTGCTCGAATTCTAAGAGCCTATGACATTGATCTGCATAAGATTTCCATTACACCTAGGCTTTCCTTAAACAATCATATCTTACCTAAACCTTATTTTCATTGTCTTCACTAACTCAGGGCCAACAAGTGATATTCCACCAATCTTTTTCTAGCACAATAGTGACTTCTAGGGTCCCCTATATAGGGCCTTGAAGGGTTACATACTAATAATATAGCAATATATTCCAACTCTACATATAGAAAGTAGTCCTCTCATCTCTTATATAAGTCTATCACGCACACTCTCGGTATGACCTCCAAAATCATGATAGTAAATTTCATGTTCAATTGCAACTGGGTCCCAAAATCATCGTGTAGTCCCCTCAAAAATCATGATGTAAATCAAGCATTGTGATCAGATATGATCATCATGGGTACCCCATTAATCTGGATGATCTCACGCATGTAAACCCACCTCAAACTCTTAATTGAACTCTACTTCTTGATGGTAAGAAAGTGTGATGGCTTAGAGAGGTAGTCAACAATCACCTAGATGGCATCATGGAATCTCAATTTCCATGGAATCCCCATCACAAAAACTATCTATATGCCATCTCAAATCCATTATGGGATCTAAAGTAATTGATTTAAGCATACTGGAACTTGAATTTTACCCTCTACCTGCTAATATGTGAGGCATTGAGAGACAAACTCATAAATTCTCTGCTAAATTTCATCTCATCAAACCACCACTGAGGGTCCTTATATGTATTTTTCCATACCGATATGGACAACCAATGGGTAAATGTAAAACTCTCCCAATACCCATTCTTACAACATGACTAAAACCATTATCTGCCTATAGAAAATGGTGATGTTCTCCCATCCTTCAAAAAATCCATAAAATTCAATTCTGAAGGATATACAGCTATATAGATTCTCACATTCAATGTCTTCACAACTGGGCCTCCCATACATGCTGAAGAAGTAGTGGAGTCACCACCCTCCACTAGAGAAAATGTTCACCCCTCTCCTTTACCAGGGCCAGCTGTAACGAATACAATTTCTCAGACACCTATACCTCTAAGCATGAATATGATTTTCTTCTCATGGAATATACCACAATGTAACCCATCCCTAGAGTATCAACTATCTTGAATTCATAGTCCTGCAAGAACTCCAACCATCACCTCAGTCTTGGGTCAGGTTATTTCTGAGTAAAGATGAACTCAAGACTCTGGTTCTCTAAGTAAGCAATGAAATATTCACCTAGAGAATAACACCTCCATATCTCTAAGGTAAATACTTCCACTACCAGAACCAAGTCAGATAGATAATCCTTCTCAGAGGGGATCAACTGCCTTGACCCATAAGAAACCACTTCTATCCTCTATGTCAGCACACATTTGAGCCCATCTTCGAAGGAAATGTAAGACACTCCACACTTGTCTCTCTCCTATGGAATTATCACCACTAGAGAACTAAAAAGATATTCCTTAACTCCTAAAAGTCTCTATATTTGTACCAAAAAAATTTTCCTAGGAGGATCACAAGAAAACACTTCACTAACGTGTGTTGGGTCCACTAACACACCCATTCCTAGAAAGAAATATCCCAAGATGCAGACCTCTGGAAACTATAAATGACACTTTAAGAGCTCCCATAAACCCAGTACTCTTGGATTATATCTGTAACCATCCACATGTTTCTTGTGTGTTCCACCTCTGGTAATGAGTATACAAGCATTTCATCAATCATTAGGGGTGGAAACCCCTTCATAAAAAATATGGTTCAAAAACATTATATCAAGACTAACATCAAACACCCATTTTACCATGAGGATAACAACACTAGGCTACCCAAAAAACAAACTCGGTCTAACAAAACCCCATCTTTGAAAAACATCCAAATGCACCTCTATATCTCTTGGTAACATGGTCTCATCTGATACACCAGTGAAAATATCAATCCATCCCTGGGTTTAGGTCTATGTGTAAAAAAACTTCCAATGGGACGAAATCCTGACACATCCTAAGGAAAGGCATCTGAATAATCCTCAAAAATCAGAGGGAACTAAAATCTCATAGCATCCACTACTCTAAGGTTCATACCATCCAATTGATAAGGAATCAGTTGTATCCTCCTACACATGATTTCATCCTACTCTTCCCAGGATTCCTTTTCACCCAAGAAGGAAGATTCCATACCACCGTTTTAGGTATCTGCAACCCTCTATGGTAATAGTCAAGTTGGGCATGAATAGTAGGTGATTGGTCTATACTAATGTAAATATCATAGGGTCTCATTTCTAGCTATGGATATATTCCACATGAGGATCTATATTTTCTCAGAGTTAGGAAACACTATCAGTAGAAGTGTGATCATTGATCCTCCTCTATTCGAGCCTCCAAATGCAAGGGTTGAGAAAAAAGGACTCCACTAGCATCACTAGGCCTCTGAAAAGGGATGCATTCAATGAAAGTCTTGTTTTTGTGTACCAAAACTACTACTGGGGTAGAGAAGACACTCATCACTCCTCAAAACACACCTAAATCCTTTGGGTCATAATACCCTACTGCCTGAATCCATCCTTCCCTCTTTCCACCTATTCTAAAAACTTGGTTTTTCTTTAACACCTTGGCACATCCAAAATGACCCCCAAGAATCCAATTCAAAGGAACTTGTATGCCACACCATGACACTATATACTATGGGGGTACTGACTTTCCTGAATGGTTTTAAATAGTTTCATAATAACACATCTTGGTGGGTGAAGTTTCCCTCTTCCTTGTATGCTTCAAGTCGCATCACATGTCACTATAACAGGGATCCATAAATGCCCTAAATTTCCCTAAAGAAGTCTAATTTTATGGGCCACCATCTCACCAGGAGAGGCCCATGCTCGATGAAAAAAACAATCCATCACTACGATCTAAACCTCATTCACCCATGGTGTTATTGGAAGGTACTCATTTCTGAAGAGATTCTCATCTCATTCCCAACATAGATTCACATCATCGTAGATCTAATAAACCAGAACCTACCAGTTTCCTAACAATCCTCTAGAAAAGTAGTTGTGAATGTAACCATCCAATAGGTCAGTGTACAAACAATGAAGGATCCACACCACTACCTCAATAAAATCCTTAACTACCCAATGGTCAGTCTCATTGTCAAACCTCAGCAGTCACATCATCACAACTTGTGCAGTGTGCTAAACCAGTGTGTATCACTGACCTATCCTACTAGATCCATAGACTACTCAATATATGGACGATTATACTCCTAGACCACTAAGGGTTGTTTCTTTCACTTATCAATAGTTGGTAGCACTTCTCCATGCCTTCCTAGAGAAAACACCTCATAAAAGGGGGTCCTTGAACTGATGCCTCGTCACTCAACTAGTCAGTGTCAAGACAATATCTCAAAATCCTAGCTAAATGGCATCACTGAGACATATTTAATATTATCAAGTTGTAACTTGGAAAACAATCATATATAGGGAAATTAATCAAGAATAAATATTAAAATATCTAATCCTGTATGATACATGTACCGCTGGGCTCCTGAAACCAATGTATCAGTATTCTGAGTCTACAAGAAGGTATTCATATTCCAAGTGAATGAATATGTTGGCCACCACACCAAAATTGTGTTCCTTGGAATAAAATTCATACTCAAGACACTCTAACACTGTTACCCTACATTCCTAAACCATACCTCATGCAAGTTTAACTCCATACATATGCCTGGGGAAAGACTAATCTGAAACCACTTTGTCACAACTTGACCCATTAGGGCCTACCTTGTAAAGACCTCATCCCTAGAATAGTAGATAAAATGGTTACCTTATTATATTTTCACTAAATACAATAAATTATATCCCAAAGCAACTAATAGTTTATTAGTCTTTTTGAACTTCATATATAATTGAATTTAATATTTACATTTTCAAACTTAAAATACAATATAATGTTTTTTAGAGAACATCACTATCCCCTTTACCATATCCTAGTGTATTAATCATAAATCACTTCCTAGTATCATAGGGAAAATAAACATAAGAAAGGGGTGTGATCATATGCTCAATAAGGGTATGTGTAAATCGTAATCTAAATTAATCATGAATAATATAGAAGGAAATAAATTCTAATCAAATAATTCCATATAAATAATCACATAAGCCAAAATTTATCCATGGATATAAAAACAATTCAAATAATCACATGGACATAAATAAATGAGTTCATAATGATGGAATGAATATTTTTGTACATCTGAAACATACCTTGAGGCCTCATGTTAATACATCTATACTATCAAGGTCTCATGTCAATACATCTATACTATCAAGGCCTTATGCCAAGATATCTTACATAAATGGGTAAGGCCTTATCCATATACCCAATCTAGTTTATCTTATGAGAGATACCAATGTATTAAGGGGATATTTAATTCTAATCCCCACCCATCACTTAATAATTCCAATGAATTCCTCATAATAATAAATAACACAACATAGTCAATTTTTTTAAAAATCAATAATTATTTATATTATAAGAACTAGCATATGAAATATAAATATTTTACCCAATAAAAATGAACATAAAATATACCTAAAAATTTGATGTATGGTAACATAAGATAATAATCTCATTAAAGAATAAGATTCAATACAGGATTTTTACATAGATGAAAATACTTCAAAAATATCATTTGAATAATCTTATATAAAATACCATTTTAACTTTGAAATCACTTATTTAAAGACTTCACAAATATGAAGGAAAAAAATTATTTAAAAAAACCCTTATAAACTTTTAAATGAATCATCCAATTAAATATTAGTCATGATGATTGGAAAATTCGTTCATGTTGTATGATTTTAAAAACATTTCTTTCACATTGTTATAAAAAGGTTAAAAAGTATCTCATTAGGAAAATGAAAATAAGATTCCTTTAAAACCATTTTATTTAAAGTAAAACATGGGTAAAAATTTAATTAATAAATTAGTGTATAGTAATAGAAATATTATTCAAAACATTTAAAGAAAAATATGGATATAAAATAAAAATATTCCCCTAGTGGGGACTTAAACATAAACAGTCCCGATTAATGATGAGGTTCTGAAATAAACCCTTACCTTAGGTTAAAAGTAATAAATATATATTTATTATAAATATATTAAAAAATTTAATCATGTATATCATACCTTATATTATTTAATTATAACCTTTTATCACCTATTTATTAACAATTTTATTAAAATCATTATTCTGGGTGGTAATTACTTCATTTTTCATGTATGTTTTCATTCATTAATTTTGATACTTGTACTTTGATAATAGTTACATAATATCCAAAATTTTAATAACGATATAAATATCATATATATTCATTATATACATATTTAGATTCATCAATAAAATTTAGAGATAGAATAATGAATTATATCGTTCATGGAGACGGTAGGTCGTACGTACGTATGAACGTTGTTTTCATTCTTCGATGGATGGAATGAATGAAAGGTAAATAATAATTCACATTTACAGAATCATCATATAAACCATATATATTTATCAAACCCGTTATTATTACCATCCAAGTAAAATATAAATAAAAAACAAATCATATCGCTTCATGGATGTGGTAGTTCACACATACGCATGAGCGACGTTATCATTTCCCAACAGTGTAGAAGTTAAGAAGGTTGATATTATATTATCATTAAATAATTTTAATTATTTTATAAATATCATATATAAATATTAAAACCATCACAATTCAAATCCATAAAATATGGTAATGAAAAATGAATTGTATCGCTACGTGGAGATGATAAGTCATATGTACGCACGAGCAATACTTTCACATGTCATTTGATAAGAAAGAGGGTGGATAATGGTGGCTTCATAAACATTATAATATTTGATAATATTTAGGATAAAAATTTTACCAATTTATGATAAATACCATATGTTTATATGAGGAAAAATAAGGATAAAAAAGAATGTGATCAGGTAAGGCGATTACCTCTTATTTGAAGAAACTCATTTGGATATCTTCTTAAGGATCCTAGGGTAGATCTTTTGGGGAGACCATCACCTCAATAATATGGCTATGGAATTTGATAGGAAATTTTTTCAGGTTTTTGTTGAGATATAAGTCTCAATATTGTATAATAAAGTTAGGGAGGATGTTCCCCTTTAAAATTTAGGTGAGGGACACTTTTAGAATTTCTTAAAAGATTAAATTATAATAAAGTCATTATCAAGAAAAATACATACAAATAGTCAGGGATTCGAACCCATAGTATGATATGGTTGAAATATTTTCAATAAATAAAAAATTTATAGGTTCATTTTGTGTTTTAAACCTTATATTTTGATTTAACTCCTTGGTTAACCTATTTTAACATTAATTCTGGTAACGTCTTTGCCAATCTTAAAATTCTATAATTTTACATATAAGGTAAAAAATGCATTATAAATGGACAAGGAATAAAAATTTTGATCATTTATTATCCACATTTTCCTATTTTAATATTTTTATTATTTTTAAATAATTTAATAAAATTATATCTTGATAAATTATCATTAATGTCAATTTTGAGACTATTCATTTAATTTGACATAAAATACATCAAGACAAATTTTTATTTAAAATAAAAATCATTTAAACATCAATAATATGTAATATTCATCTAAAAATTAATGTAACACTATAAATCACTCATATTATATCACTTTTAATATTTTTAATATATTTTATTTTATTTTTGTATTAATTGAATAAATATTGTATTAGTATTGCGCAAGAATTTAAGGTCATTATATTATTACTAAAAATTAGAAATAAATTATAATCATGAATATAATTTCATTTTCCACAAATTTTATATTTATATTTGTTTTATTTTGTCTCTATGTGGACATATTATAGATATTTAAAACTAAGAGAGCAACATTTGGAAACTTTCTTTGATTTAAATATTATAGTAGTCGTATTCATGTAAAAGTTTCCGTTAAAAAATAAAAATTAAGCCTCATGTGATAAGGGTAAAATTAAATTTTTACAATACTAATTAAGATGAAATAATGTGACCTTAAAACTTAATTTTATCCTTTGTTTACCCAGTTTACCCTTTACCGAGGTGATATATTTTACCACAGTTACTATTCGTATTGACCAAAAAAAGGGCCTATTTACCAAATTTTAACATTATGATTCCAAATATAGAATATATTTTATAAAATTAAATACCTATAAGTGGCATAATTTAATTTAAAATCAAAATTCAAAACACAACTAAAAGTAGTTTTTTCATAAAAATGTCTTTATTGTAGAAAAATGTCTTTATAATAAATTAAATCATAAAATTGATTAAAATTAACTTAATTTAATTATTAATAATATAATTGAACTAATTTTATATTTAAATCATTTTAAAATAAAATGTTACTTTCTGAACTATTCAAACAAAAATTCATTTTTTAATAAAAATCGTATTTTCACTATTTACTATAAAATCAATATTTTTAGAAAAATTCCAAAATTTCTACCTCAGTTAGTTTTTATATAATTATTTCAAAATTTAATTTTATTTTATTAAATATATTTTCTAAAAGTATCAAAAATAAATTATATTATTTTTCCATAAAACCAAAAAAACATTTTTAAAGGAAATGTTCTTTTGAAGAATAAAATGACTTTTCTAAAAATTAAATATTAATTTTTTAAAAATTAATCATACATTTTTATTTACTAGGTAATTTATATATATTTAATAATTCAGTTTATACTCTCCATACCTTCTAATTCAACATCTAGGTTATAATGGTTATATTTAAATAATAATAATTTGTAGTTCATTTAAGCTCAATATTGTGTGATGTATAAGCTATAGAACATGGTATTATTTTAAAATATTTGTGTTTTATATTATCCACCATTAATAAATTTCATCCCATCAATTTTAACTTGTGCATGATAACCAACAGTTTTTCATTTGAAAAATTTCTTTGTGGAAACCCACATCGTAAAAAGGATTTATAAAACTTCCTCTTGGAAAGAGGGAAAGAGAAATATAAAGGTCATATGAAATAATAAATATCTTGGAAACCAAATATAAGAACATTAATGGGAAGTTAAAATATGTACCTAGATGAGAAAATAATGCCTAAGGATTAATACAGAGTGATAGATAACATGGTCATGATAAACTTAACCATCAGAAAACCATAAATCTGTGACGAGTTAAAAGACCATCGATTTCTTAGTAAGAAAATTAAATGGATAATATTTTTATTTCAAGGTCCTTTTATAAATTGTATGTATTATTTTACAATCTAGATAAATCATTTCTAGAAAATAATCTTACTTGATTTCTTTCTATGTCATAATAATAATCTCATCCTTTAGTTGTGTTGCGATCTATTTTCACTTCATCTCTTAAAATAGTAAATGGATATTCGAGATGATTTTTTTATGCCTAAAACACTAAAGTAATATTTTAATGAATCACAAGATCCATAATTCATTCCTTTCACCTTTGAAAATTTACCAAAACCAAAAACTTTAGCACAAGTTATCCAATATGATAAATTATACTTTAAAATCAAACAATAATATGCAAAGTTCACTTTAATCCATTCCATAAGTAGTTAAATTTAAGGATCCTCCAAAATATCTCTGAAAAAATTCAAAAAAAAATAAGAATAAGGTCACTAAATTTCTAAAATAAAATTATCATTAATCTCCCATAAAGTGACTCTAAATATCACATGTAAATACCTTAATCACATGGTAATAACTTGAATCACCATAACAATTTAATAAAAACATGCATGCTTAAAAGAATTTACTCTCTCATTATTCCCTTAAATAAAAATCTAATATTATAAAATATAAATCCAAAAATTAAGTAAAATACATCATGAATTACTTATTCATCAAATCACTAGCCATTTTCATGGTCACCAATACTATCCCATTTTCTTATTCAATTTCGATATAGTCTTTATTCCAACTAAAAAATATTAACTCAACATCACAAACATATTAAGTGTTATATTTCCCATATAAATGTATTATATAAAAATATCACCTTACCACTAATTCAATTTTCTTGGTTTTGAGTACCATTAAATATATGCTTTCAAATACTTGAAGAAAAACTATTGCAGTACAATCCTTATATGTTCCATGATTTATATAACAATAATATCATTGATAAGATATTTCTACAAATAATTATTTAATATAAATACAAAAGTACTTTAACTATTACACTTCAGTGTTAGTAATATCATAAGATTGACCTTTATTCCTTAGTTTCTTCTAAGGTATATTCCCTTGATGCTTGGGGCATTTATTTTTTTAGTGCCCCATCTCTTTACAATTAAAACACTAAACATTAGAGGTTTCTTTCTCACCCTTTCATTCACATTCATGATATAATTTCCCTATACACTTGAAGAAAACTCTCATTCCATTAAATAAATTATTGGGGTATTTATTTCCACAATTATTACATGTACGAAAATTATTCTTTCTATTCCTCCCCTAATCCATTTTTTATCTTTTATCCTCTTGTTATCTTGATTTCCTTCATAACTATAAGACTTCGATAATTCTTTCCCTATCTTGAAATCACATGATATTATATCCTAATATGATGAAATTTATGGGAGACTAGTTCCCTTATAAGGACTGAATTGTACTCATCAAATAAATGGTCATTGTTACTCTTTAGATTACGTATATAGTCTACACCATGCCTTGATAACCAGGTAAAATTATCTTTATACATAGTTTATCTTCTTATTATTTCATACTCAAGAATTTTCTTTCCATATCCTATTATTGTTCATGAGGAAAATATGTTTCCAAGAATATGTCCTTTAAATCCTTCCATTCCATTATCACTATTTCATCCTCATCTTTATTATTTTGGGTCAATGACCACCATTGATCCACATCCCCTGATATATGATAAACTATAATGAAAAATTCTCACTTTTATTACTTCTTAAAGAGAGAAATATCTTCTTTGAAGAACATATCCATTTATTATCTAAAATGGATTCATAGTTCCATTGAATGATATAGGTTTATGATGCATAAAGTAGTTTAACATTTTTACACCACATTTTATATCAGAAGGCTTCTTTATATGGAAAGTTCATGCCATAAAACCTAAGTAATTTTTCCAAATATAGTTATAATTTTTTAAGCTCCAGCTGAAAATCTAGCTCCATATTCATTATCTTCCCGAAAACAAAAATCCCTACATGGGTTATATAAATTGATAAAACATTCATTCCTTCCTCTAGGATCCATTTCTAGACATTTTAATATAATATATAAGCAATAAACATTTTGAATCATAATGTAAAATTTAAAAACTAATGAAACACATAATATAAATTGAAAAATTTATGCATAGCTAACCTCATAACCATAAGCTTGGTTTCTATGGGAATATTCTCAAAGGAATTCATAGGTTCATGTTCCCTAATCTATGTTTTTTTAAATCTAGTTTCCAAGGTTTTTACTAAACTTGATTTGATACCTATTGTAAACACCTTGATCCTTGTAACCTAGATGTAATGGTTAAATTATTACATTAAAAAAAATATAATCAATTACATCCCAAAGTACCAAATAGTTTAGTAATCTTGGTGAACTAAATATATACTTGAATTTCACATTTAGAATTGAAAACTTAAAATGAAACATAGATTTTCCTTTGAGAACATCATTGAACCATTTATCATTTACCTATATACTTCGTGATATTCTGGGGAAAATAAAAATAAGAAAGGGGTGAGCTTAGATGCTCAGTAAAAATATGTGTACAAAAAAAAGATAAATAAGGCATGAATAATATGACAGGAAATAAATGATAATCAAATAATGACACATAAATAATCACATGAGATAAAATTTATCTATGAATATAAAAACTATTAAAATAATCACATGGACATTAATAAATGAGTTCATAATGATATAATGAATACTTATGGACATCTAAAACATATTTTCAATGCCTCATGCGTAGACATCTGTATTGTTAAGGCCTCACACCAAAACATGTATATTTTCAAGGCCTCATGTCAAGACATCTTGCATAAATGGGTAAGGCCTAAACCAAATACCCAAGCTAGTTTGTCTCATGAGACCTAATGATGAATCGATGGGTTATGTAATTCTAGGTCCCACTCATAACAGAATAAGTCTAATACCTTCCTTATATGAATAAATAACAAAACATAAACAACTGCCTTAAAATCAATAAATGTCTCTATTGGATGAATTAACATATGGAATATCAATACTTTCCCCAGTAAAACTAATCATTAACCATATATAAAAATATGTTTTATGGTAACGTAAGATAATAATCTTAGTAAATAATAATATTCAACAAAGAATTTTAACATAGATAAAAATACTTTAAAAATATCATTGGAAAATTCTTAAGTAAAATACTTTTTTCACTTTAAAATCACTTATTTAAATACTTTGAAAATATGAAAGAAAAAAATATTTGGAAATAAACTTGTAAAATTATAAATTAATATTCAAATAAAAGATTATTATTTAGGTGGAAAAAAATTCAGGCCTTATAAGTTAAAAAAATATTGCTTTCACACTATTGTAAAAAAGGTTAAAAAGTACCTCATTCAAAAAAGGATAAGAATATACCTTCCAAAACCATGTTGTAAAAAGTAAAAAATGGGTAAAAATGTCATTAATAAATAATTAAAGAGTAATATAAATATTATTTAAAACATTTTAAGGAAAATATTTATATGGAAGAAAAATATTCCCCTGGTGGGGACTTAAACATAAAAAATCTCAAATAATGATGAGATTGTGAAACAAACACTTACCTTGGGTTAGAATTCCTTTTTGTGCATCTAAACCTCTTGTATAATAAATATATATTTATTATAAATCAATTATAGAACAATAATAATATATATAATATATTATATGATTTGCTTATAACTTTTTATCAACTTTTTATTAATAATTCTTTATTAAAATTATTATTCCGGATGGTAACTACTTCATTTTTCAGGTATGTTTTGATTCAGTGGTTTCGGTCCATGAACTTTCATCATGGTTAAATCATATTCATAATATTTTAATAATAATATAAATGTAATATATATTCATTATATACATATTAATATTCATCCATAAAATTTAGAGATAGAATAATGAATTACACCATTCATGGAGACGGTAGGTCGTACATGCGCATAAACGTTGTTTTCATTTTTCGATTGATGAAATGAAATAAATTTAAATAGAAATTCACCTATACATAATCATCATAATAATCATATATATTTATCAAACACCTCCTTATTATCATCCAATTAAAATAGAAATGAAAAAAATCACATCGCTTTGTGAAGGTGGTAGTCCACACGTATGCACGACGACGTTATCCTTTCCCAGCAATTTGGAAGGTAAGAAGGTATATATGATATTATAATTATAGAAGTATAATTATGTTATAAATTTCATATACAAACATTAAACCCATCATAATTTTCATCCATAAAATATTGTAATGAAAATTGAATTGTATCGCTAAGTGGAGACGGTAAGTCATACGTACGCACAAGCTATACTTTCACTTCCCATTTGATGGGAAAGAGTGTAGATAATGGTGGTTTAATAATCATGAAAAAAATTTATTATTTTTAGGATAATTATTTTATAAATTTATGATAAATAACATATATTTATATGAGATAAAATAATAAGTAAAAAAAAGAAAGTGATCAGTTAAGGTGATTACATCTTTTTTGGAATAACTCCTTTGGATCTCCTCTTAAGGATCCTAGGCATGGTATTTTTGGGAGGCCAGAACCTCTATAATGTTTCTAGGAAAGTTTAAAAGGTATTTTTTTATGGTTTAGTCAAGATATAAGTCTAAATTTATGGTAAATAGGTGAGGATGTAGGTTCCCTTTTATAATTGAGGTGAGGGGTACTTTTGGAATTTCAAAAAATATAAAATTATAATAAAATCATTCTCAAGAAAAATGTATCCAAATGTATAGGGATTAAAACCTAGGTTATATAAATTGTTAAATATAATCAACAAATAATATTTGGATAGGTTTATGTGGTGTTTTAAACATTATCTTTTGGTTTAACTCCTTAGTTAACCTATTTTAACATTAACAACGGTAACATATTTTTCACTCTTAAAAGTCCATAATTTTGCATATAAGGTGAAAAATAGATCATAATTGGATAATTAATATCATTTTAATCCATATATTATCAAACTTTACCTCTTTAAATATTTTAATTATTTTTAAATAATTTAATAAAATGTTATTTTGATAAATTATTATTATTTTCATTTTTGAAATTATTCATTTAATTTGACTTCAAATACACCAAGACAAAGTTTTATTTATAATTAAATTCATTAAAACATCACTAATATGTCATATTAATTTAAAAATTAATGTAGTATTACAAATAATTCAAATTATATCATTTAAATACTTTTAATATCATTTATTTTATTTTTCTATTAATTGAATAAATATTGTATCAGTGTTGCGCAAGAATTAAAGGTGATTATATAATCACTAAAATATATAAACAAATTATCATCATGAATATAATTTCATTATTCACTAAATTTATATTTATATTCATTCATTACTTTCTTTTGTCTCTATGTGGATACATAATAGATATTTAAAACTAAGAGAGTGACATTTTTTAACTTTTTTGATTTAAATATTATATTGGTCATATTCTTGGAAAAGTATCCATTAAAAATTTTAAATTAAATAATAAGGCAATAAGGTTCTAATTACCATTATCCAATAATAATTAAGATGAAATATTAAGACCTTGTTACTGAGTTTTATTCCAGGTTTACCCGATTTACCCTTTACCGATGTGATAAATTTAACCACGATTACTATTCATATTGAACAAAAATAAAAAGGTAATATTTTTCAAATTTGAACCTTTTTATTCTAAATATTTAATAAAATTTATAAAATTTGGTACCTATAAGTGTCAGAATTTAATTTAAAATCAAAATTCAAAATGTAATGAAAACAGTTTTTTAGAAAAATGCCTTTTATGTGTAAAAATGTTTTTATACCAAATTCATTCATAAAATTTATTCTAATGAAAATAATTGTATTATTAATAATATAATTGAACTAATTTTAGTTTTAAATAATTTTAAAACAAAACAGAACTCTGTAAATTCTTGAAATAAAAATACAGTTTTTAATAAAAATTAGTACTTTTCACTATTCACTAGAAAATCTATAGTTTCATAAAAAATACCAAAAATTCACCCTAAGATAATTTTAATATGATGATTTAAAAAATAAAGTTAATTTTATCAAATAAATTTCTAAAATTAGAAAATTTTAATTAAATTATTTTCCCATAAAAAAAACACAATTCATTTTTGAAGAAAGTGTATTTTTGAAGAATAAAATGACTACTAAAAATTGAATGTTTATATCTTAAAAAATAATAAATAAATTTTTATTTATTATTTAATTTATATATATTTCATAGTTCGGTTAATGGTCTTCATTCTCACCAATTCAATGACTAGGTTATGATGGTTATATTTAAATAATAATATTTGTTTGTTCATTTATGCTCAGTGTTGTGTGTAGTATATGTTATTGAACATAGTGTTATTTTAAAATATTGGTGTATTAAATTCTTGGATAAAGAAAATACAAGTTTGACTACCCCAATCCCACCTTGAGTAAAAATAAGGGTTGGGAACAAGCACCGAGTAGAAAATAATGAATATTAGGGGCCTTAGCCTAAGTACTTGTACGCACTCACATACATTCATATCCATGCAATAATGCATAGATAATAAAAATACTAAAACATATTTAATGTAAAAAAATAAAGAAACAACCTCTATTAAAACATCATAATACATCAACATAATGGAAAAAAATACATTTCTAACCAAAAATACAGGAGGGCCAAACTGACAACAATTGGTAAAGGGGAGAAACTAGAGAGAGCCTGGGTCACTATCTCCAATGCCAACCACTGAACACGGTCAGTGCCAAGAGCCACTATAAATCCCTAAAACTAGGTCCAACAGTATCACCACTTAATTGTATGTTTTCTATATAAGACACAACATGTTCAAAAAAACCCATGCAGGAGTGAGTATATATATACCTAATTGGTGCCTCTAAATCACAAAACACAAAGAATCAAGAGAGAGTTCCAACTAAAAACTATGAAGGAATGTCCATAATAATGTGATACATAACTATAATAACCCATATATTCTAAAAAATATGGCCAAATAAAAGAGAAAGGGCATCCCTATCTCCATATCCTAGCTAAGAATGATGAGTCAACCTACAGCTCCAAGGATCCCTTCTCTGATCCCCAGCACCACGCGCAACTGCTCCAGAATCTATGTGAAGATCATGAATCTCCATATAAGGTATAGAGTGGAGGGTATTCTCCTTAACACTATTCTACACAAATGAGGGTTTATTAATCACAATTTCATCCAAGTAATTATCATCTAGGTGATCTCACTCCATGAGCCATACTATCACTAATGGCGCCCAATTGAGAGGTCATGCTCATTGGGCCTAACCAAATAAGTACTCATTAAAACTCTATATAAATAAATACATATATCAGGTATCTCGCCCAAGAAAACTGGGTGTGACACCATGAACCATAATTTGAACTCTGGTGATCTTGATACACAGATACGGGATAATACTTAGGACGGGTGAGGGACACTGCAAATCCAATTTGGAACCCTGAAGGTCTCGATACATAGATAAGGTATCACGCCTAGGACAAGTGGGGGACACTAAAAATACAATATGGAAAAACTTTATAAGTATGGGATCAATTCCCATGTATGCTGGTCAAGGTTATACTTTAAACCCTACCTAGGGAAGATGATACGATAGAGGATCCCACCCTGGGCACCTAGAGGGATTCTCAAAAACTCAATCAACACAAAACCCACAAAGGGGTTAAAAATTATATACTTAGGATATAATGAATCAATATACCCTCAAGGAGATGGACCAAGGGCGTGCTCCTAGCTAAACTATTCTATTCATCACTGAAAGAAGCATCCTTATAGCATCACCACATGTCATATCTCTGATGTTCAAACCAAGGATACCATCACATCCCATGGGGAAAAACACTCAAGATAGTTTACTCATAGGCCCAAATACAAGTCTTAGAGAAGGAGATATGTGAGGTATAACTTCCTTATGGGAGTACATGGTGTGTCTTTCTATGGTACATACTGTATCACATGAGTCCATACCCCTATCCATGTCCACTCACAATACTCAGCGTGTTAAAGGAAGTACACATCATGTACCCTTTGCCAAATGGAGTATTACCTCACCCAGTTACCTGGATGTGTCCTTTCCCACACATAGCCTACCTAGCCATGTTTTCCTATAATATTTGTACATATAGTACACAGTGTGTTTTGACTATCCCAGACCAAGCATATGTCCATCGGTTTGTGCCCATGTACAGCGGACCATGCCCATATGCCTTGGCCCATGCCCATGTACCTGGTCTTGTCCTCTAGAACATGTACACTTAGGGATCGACTGTGTACTACTACATGACCATGTCTCCTTATATGGTGTTTCTTCCCATGTACTCGGCCACATGGAGAAGTCCCACTACACAGCGTTTACCCCCAGTACATAGCGTGTAGTTCCCAAAACTCATACTTCCCCAAATGGTAATAACACATGGTGTGTTATTTTGAACTAAAAAACATGTGATATGGATTTATGAATGGTTATTTGATTCCCAAATGAATAACAGTTCATTTCTTATAAGTCATGGTTTTTTACTGTAGGGGTATCACGGCGTGATATATGGGTGTCATGCCATGACACTTATTTCCCTATTACACATTAGAGATTAGAGGGGTGTTGGGCATGGTAAATAAGCCCCAATAATAACCTTACTCATCATAAGTTCTTTTTAGAGGGGGATGTTAGTAAGATACCATGGTGGATAGTGAGCCCTACATAAGAAAAAACTAATGATGGAGTGACCCAAAGCAGACAACATTGTGATGGAGGGTCCTGCAGCCCCAATATAGATCCTATAATTGATATAAGAGGAGGTTGTAAGCCTCTAATTTATAGGAAAATAACTAAGGGAATATATTTTTGAATTCTCAATTTAATGACAGTGTGTTCCCAATGATTCATGGTTACTGGCTACAGGGGTGTCATGGCATTATATATGGGTGTCACACAATGACACCTATTTCCTTATCCCACATCAGATATTGGAGGGGTTTGGGGCATGGTATATAATCCCCAACCATCCCCCTAGCCATCATAATACCTTTTTTAGATGGGGATGGACAGAAATCCACCATGGTGGGAAGTGATCCCAATTAATGAACAATGGCATAAGGGAGTGACCCAAAGAAGATAATACTATGATAGAGGTTTATGCAACCCCAATGTAGATCCTACATTGGTAAATATCTGATAACCTCTAAAAACCCCCTATTTTTTCTAATTAAACATAGTATGACCCCCAAGTGATTCATAGTAATCATAAAAGGGATTTAAACACTATAAACAACACAAATAAATTTATTGATACATAAAAATCATAAAAGTACCTACCTTATAGTGAAACGTTGAAGCTTAGGTCTATATCCATACTTGGAAGCTACTTCACCTCAATATAAGATCGATATCCATCAAGAACAGTGTCTAGCGGAACCTCTTCACCCTCCTCGGTATTTCTATCATGTGATAGAGAATCCATTTCCATTCCTCCTATGTGTAGGAAGGAAAATGGGAGGGGTTATTTAATTAATTATTTTAATTAATTAAATACCCTATCTCATTTATCGTGTCCTCCAATGGTCTTCTTCCACCAAACACCTAACACTAACTAACTTTAGGTCACATGTAGGGTAAACCCCTCTTCCCATAAATAACCCTGGTATTATATTTCCAATCTAAGATCCTAAATAATGGGGAAACTATTTAACTAAAAATATGTGCATGCGTGATTTAAAATCTATAAATATTTTTAATATATTAATTATAGGGTCCTACGACACCCAAAAATATAACTAAATCTGATAAAAAATCCAGTGATATATATAAAAATATCCAAATGACTAAACAAACAAAACTAAAGTCATTACACCTTCATTGAATTCTTGGGTTTCCATCTTCCATAGCCTTCCCAATCGATCCTTTTTTGGTCTATGAAATCCTTGTTGGTGATCAATTTTCTGATCATTATCCTCTCAAGTATTTGTTAATAAGTTAAAGCATATGGATTTTTGCGATGTGAATTATATTGTCTCATAACTTCAAAAACCCCAAATTAATTGATTTGTAACAAGGGTAGTAATTTCTTACCTTCCAAATATTTTTTTGTTAGAGTTTTAGATAATTATAAAAATTTCTTACATATAAAACTCTTACAATATAAATTGTACTCATATTCTTAATGTCCATTTTATTTCAAAAAAATAGGATTATTAAATTTAAACTCATGTTTCATTCAAACCAAATATTCCAGAGGGATATTTATTATTTCTTCTAGTGTATACCTAAAATCATTCATATATATCTTTTTGGTATCTTGGGGGAAAGAAAACATAATAAAGGGTGAGCTTAAAGGCTTAGTAACTGAAATCATACAACAGAATCTATCATAGAATAAATAAATCATGAATAATATGATATCGAAAAAAAATAATAAAATCTTCCATATGACTAATATCATTAAAGATAAATATATCAAGGGATGACATAACAATATAAATAATCACATGGATAACAATAAATTATTTCATAATGATGGAATGTATAATGTTGGACATCATAATAATATCATCTAGGCCTTATACCAAGACATAATAAACATACTATCAAAGCCTCATTTCATGAATTCGTAAATAATTGGGTAGACATACACCAAATACTCAGGCTAGTTTGTCTCATGAGACATGTTAATGCATCAAGGGGCTATAACAGGTCTCACCTATCACTTACAAAGTCCAATACATTCATCGTATGAAAGTGGAAATAATCAATATAATACATGATAAATATAAATATCTATATTTGAAAATTAAAATATAAAATGTTGAAATTTTCCTATTAAATAATACGAAATGTCAAAGGATGTTGACATAGATGAGAATACCTTTAAAAGAACATTTTATCCCATCTTTGAAAACATGATAAAAATATCATTTTCTTTCAATAAAATTTGAAATAAAAATTTATAGAATGTTGATTAAATTATTTTCTTTAAAAATAACCATGAAAATTTTTAAAATAATATTCAATGAAAATAATAGTTATTATAGGAGGAAAGTTCATTCATTCTGTAAATGTTAAAACAAATATTTTATTCACACTTTTGGTAAAAAAATCAAAAGTATATCATTTAGAAAATGACGAGAATATTTTTTTTAAACCTTTGTAAATAAACTAAAATATTTTTGAAAATGACTTTAAATAATCATTTGATCATAGTAAAGAGTTTTCTTTAAAATATTTTAAGGAACAGATATATAGAATAAAATTTTCATCGGCCAAAGAGGAAATAATTTTGGATTTTCTTAATAAAACATTTTATCATTCGTATTAAGTACCAAAGAGAGAAAAATGTAAGGAAAACATGTAAAATCCATATATAACTAGAGTATAAAACAATAATCAAAATTTAAAAGATAAAGTGATTATAATTTTCTTTAATGGATATTTAAACATAAATAATCTTGAATAAAAATGAGATTGTAGAATAAACCCTTACCACTTTGGTAAAATTAAAATCAAAAGATCATTGAAGGTGAAAATTTGAAAAGGATTTGTAAACCAATTTAATTTCAGTAAATTAATGATGAAATACATGCATATTATAGTTTATACACCACATGAAAGAAAACATGTGATTAAAATGGAATAATTCTCAAATAAAGGGAATTGATGTTGGATATCCCTTACAGATATCTTAACATTAAAGTGAGAATCAAACAATGAAGTGATTATGCATAATAAATGAAAATACACATAAAAAAGTGGAAATAAAATATAAAATAATAATAGGTCATTACACACATAATCTTGGCATAACATAGATGATGAATAATTAATATAACCCAATGAAAAGAAATTGTGTTTAGAAACCCCTCACCTAGAGTATGACTCACTACGTAAATAATTTATCTCCAATATAATAAAATTATATTAATTTTATAAACAATTAAAAACATTTTTCAAGTGTATTCACCCTTTATTATCCTTTTTTAATTCATTTATTACCATATATTATATAGTTATTAAATCAGTTAAGTTCATTTCAAATGTTTTGAGGACATTCAGTTCATAATTGAAAAACAACTTTGTTAGGCTGATCATTGTCCAATAGGTCATGGTTACATCATATCTAAAATATTAATCATGAAATAATTATAATTTCTATACATTAAATACAATTTTATAATTTTCTATGAAATGTGTACATGAAAAAATGTTTCACATCGCTTCATGGAGATGGTAGTCCACATATACATATGAGCGACATTATCATTTTATAACAGGTTAAAGGGTAATAAGGTAAGTCACATATTATATTTATGGAATCATAATTATGTTCTAGATATAATTTATATTTATTAAATCCATCATAATAACCATCCTTTTAAGTTGGTGATAAAAAATCAAACACATCTCTTTGTGGAGGTGGTTATCCACAAGTACACTCGAATGATGTTTTCATTTCCCATTGGATGGAAACAGAGATGATAAAGGTTTGTTTCATCACCATAATAACATTTAATTATATATAATATAATTATTTTATTATATCAACATGGTTAGGATATAATTTAAGGATGTAGAATAATAAATAAAATGAAAGAACTCAGTTAAGAGTTATACATCTTATTTGGAAACCCTCCTTTGGATTTCACCTTAAGCCTTCCTAGGATGGTATAAGGGGGAAATAAAAATATATAGGGAGTAAATAAGGAATATATTAAGGGTTTTTTTTATATTTTATAAACTAAATTACTCATTAAGTGTGATGAATATAGGAGAGGTGGTTCCCATTTATAAGTGATGGAAGTGACACAATTATAAATATTAAGAAGTTTAAAATATAATAAATATTATAATCATGTAAATTAGAACCAAATGGACATAATTTAGCTGTTAGTATATTATAAGGTTGAAATACATTCAACCAAAAAAATTATACATGTTTAAGTTGCAATTAAACTTTATTTTTAGTTAACCCCCTTATTAACTCTTTTTAACCTTAACTGTGGTAACACATTTTTCACTCTTTAAGGGTTATAAATTTACTTCTACATTTTAAATAAACATAAAAATGGTCCATGATTTAAATTTTAGACTATTTTCCATTCAAATTATTCTCTTTAAATATTTTTTAAATTTTAACTCATTTAAATAAATAATATTTAACATAAAATATCATTAAAGTCATTTTTGGGCTTATTCATTTAATTTGACTTCAAAGACATCAAGACATAAATATATTTGAATATAAATAAATTAACCATTAATTATACTTTATAATTAACTATAAAATTATTTTCATACCATAATTCATCAAAAAAATACTAGTTTTAATGTTTTTAAAGTTATTTTCTTTGATTTTTCTACTAGTTGCACAAGCACGATATCAGTATTGAATAATTGTTTAAGGTAATTATATCATTACTAAAAATTAAAATTAAATTTACATCATAAAAATAATTTATTTATATTTATATTCATTCATAACATATTTTTATCCCAATAATGACATATAATAGAAATTAAAAATAAGTGAGTGACATTTTTTTGATTATCATTTACTGAAAACAATATAGAGGTTATAATCAAAGAAAATTGGAAAGAAATTGAAGTAATTTTGAATATTTTATATTTATGGTTGAAAAAATCATCAAATAAAATAAATAAAAGTATCATATAGTTTTTTAGGCCTTACAACAAATTTTAACCCTATTTTACATGTTTTACCCTTACCGGGGTGACAAAAATTTACCACAGTTACTATTCATAATGACCAAAAATAAAATGAAAATATTTAAAAAATTTGAGTATATTGATTTAAAATATGTAATCCATTTTTCAATATTAAATTTATATAATTGTAATAAATTAATTTTAATATAGGTGTGAAAAACGCACTGGAAAACAGTTTTTTAGAAAATATGTTTTTAAGCTAAAAATGAACTTATACCAAAATAAAATATAATATTGATGAGTATATAATTAATTATATTATGTATAATTAAATTAAGATTATTTTGATTTAATTTAAAATTCAAAATATAATGAGAATTTAAAATTACTTGATTAAAATAAAAAAAATGTCAACAATTTTTCAAAAAAAACGGCATTTTTCACTATTCACTTAAAAATAAACTAATTTTGAAAATTATCAAAAATTTACCCTAATGTAATTTTGATATGATAAAACAAAAAATTAAATATTTTTTATCCAATTAAATTTCTAAAATATATAAATTTATTTTTTTTATAAAATATACAACAATATCCCTTTTATAGAAAAATGGCCTCTTAAAAAAATTTGTGCTCTTTAAAACAAATTAATAATTATATGAGTGTTTTGAATGATATAATTTTTAATTTTTTGTTAGAAAATTATATAACATTTTGATAGAAATATACCTAAGGTATATATATCTAACATATATATATATAATGGCCATGTGTCCAATGACCATATATATGACAGTCATATTACATTCCTATATATATCCTCAAATGTTTCACTAAAATTTATTCAATTACTTATCACTAATAATATCTATTATATTCCTAATTTTTTTTCTCCATAGTTTCAATTTTGGTCACTAACCATAAGTATAACAATTTTATATTTGTGGTGTCCTTATATATACATACATTTACTCTGGTTGTACTTTTCTTCATGTTTTTTCATATTGTAGCTTAATAATTTATAAGTGCTTATATTTCATTGTAATTTTTTTCTCAATAAAATTATCATAATTCATTTTAGTTTTATTTCATTTGTATCACAAGATATTAAACATAATATTCATTTAATGAGAAATGCATATTGAAATATTGAGGTATTATATTCTTCCCCACTTACAAAAATTATATCCTTGCAATTTTAATTGTTCTATCCAAAATGAATTTATCTTAATAATTAAACCAAATATAGATTTTATCATGAACTTTATTTTTTTCATTAACAGGAAACTTATTATTTCATAAAAGAATGTACCTATTTAAGACTCATATTTGCATATGAGTTTTTAAAAGTGTACCTTGATAGTTGAGTGTTACTTTCCGAATAAGACTTGATAGATTTGAGAAATTATTTTATAATTGAGATAGAGAATTTAAGAAAATATACACACTTGGTTTATTTCCAAAACATAAGTGTAATTTCATCCTTTTTTTACGGTTCAATCAGTTTTCACTTCTATTTCCTATCTTACTCTAAGCAATGAATATTCAAGATGAATTTTTCATGCCTAAAGCACTAAATTCAAATTTTAACCGACTATAAGATCTATAAAATGATGAAAATTTATTCCTCCTATTTAAAAACAAAAATGGTTGGCACAAGCTAAAATAATAACCAATATGAATAAACCTTTATATGAGTAAACACTACATTAATGTCCAAATCCTTAACAATAACACCCAAAGTTTAACTTAAATAATTCCATAAGTAGCTGACCTTAAAAAAATTCAAAAATATTTTTAACCAATTTAAAAACCCATATATTAGAAATATTTGATCTCATATTCTTCCAAGATCAATTTATCATTTATCTCCAAAAAAATTTAATTACTCATAAAGTCAGATAAAAAAATTTTATATTCCATAATCATATAATCTCTAAAATATTATAATTAATCCCATAAATAACCTAAATCACCATAAATAAAAAAATAAAATCATATATTATTACAATAGATAACTCAACCTTTATTACTCAAATGAAATATCATATTAGCCAAAAATATTTCTAATTACAATAATTATATAATTTCCCCAATATAGTGAAATTTTTTCAAAAACAGATTTAATCACTTAGTTACAAAGTCAATTTTTAGTCTCATGGTTATCTATATGATAAAACATATGTTCTCAAAATTTAATAACCCTTTTATCCCAATTATCCATAATTACCTCCACATCAAAGATCATATTAACCCTAAAGGTTATCAATATCTTTCAAATTATGTACAAACAATATAAAAAACATTCTTCCTCAAATAACCTTTCATTAAAATATAAGTTAATCTTAGGGTTACATTTACCTCAAACATCTATTAAAACTCAATAAATATATACAAGGTAATACCTTCACATAAAACTTAAAAAGAGTATTGATTCCTTTAAACTTATGATTATCCTTAAATTTATCAACCCTTAAATAAAACACCACTATATCATAACTCTGGAAATATTATATATAGATGCATAAATAAATCAAATTTCTCCATAATTCTTTATCCAAGAATTTTCATATTATTCCTTAAAACTTAATTCTTACAATAAAAATATAAATCAAGTCCCAAGATTCATCAATCTAAATCTAATCATGTTTTATAATTTAAACATAAATAAAATTGATAAAATAACACATAAATTTTATTATTATTTAAATTTTCTTCATCTTTAGTATATAACCTTTTTAATCCTTTATTCGTAAAATATTGATAGTCACCTTCACAATATTTTATCCTAGTATATTGATTTGAATAATGAATATACTCTCAATATTTGAAACATATTCTTATTCCTTTGATACATTTATCTATGTGCTTCTTCACACATTCTTGATATGTAAGAAGTTGTATCTTTTTACCTTCATGATATTTTCCACCTAAACTTCTATAAAACACCATTTTTTTATTATTTATTGTGTTAGAAAACTCTATCATGTTCAGGTTATTAATCATATATATAAATATATGGTTAGGCATTACTATAATATTTTTCACTCCAACTCCTATCCCATTTAGTTTCTCATTAAAACAACCACCAATTTGTCTATCACATCCATAGTTTACTTGGTTCATGCTAATTATATCCATTTATTAAAACCAAAAAATTTAGTGTGAATATATAAAAAAATCATAATAAACTATATTTTTTGGTAGATAAATACTAAGGTATCCTTAACCATGTAATATTCTATTCAATAACCATAATTATTTATATAATAATAACCTCTAAGTTTCTAAAATAATTTTAACATATAATGAAATAACATATAAACCTCTAAAGTTATTTAAATCATTCCTTTGATACCAACTGTAATACCTCATAACTTTAATAACCCATAATTAACTAATTTATAACAATCACTTTCTTAAATTTTGAGGATCTTTTCAGTTTAGAGTTTTATAGAATTAGGAAAAACTTTTACACATCAAACCCATACAATATAGAGTGGACACTTGTAATCAATGGATGTTATATTTTACAAAAACATAATTCCAAAAGTTAAACTAATGTTTCATTAAAAATATGAATTCTATAGAGAAATTTATTATTTATTCTATTATATCTCTAAATATATCCCTTCTTGGTATCCTATGTAAAGGAAAATATAATAAATGGGTGAGCTTAGATTTTCAGTAAGGGGAAGCATACAAAAGAAGAAATCATAGAATAAATAAATCATGATTAATATAGAAGTGACAATAAATAATAAAATATGATATATAACTGATATCATAAAAGGTGAATATATCCATGTATGACATAACAACATAAATAATCACATTGATAACAACAACATATTACATAATATTGTAATTTATAATTTTACAAATCATAATTATATCATCAAGGCCTTATACCAATACATCAAAAACATATCGTCAAGTAATCGTTCTAATACTTCATAAATAATTGGGAAAGCATGCACCAAATAATCATGATATATTTTATCATGAGACCTATCAATTAATATAAGGGATATAATGGGCCATGACTATCACTTAATAAGTACAATTCATTTAGTACATGAAAGGGGTTAATAATCAATACAATACATAATCAATATAAATATCTGTATTTGAAAACTAACCTATGAAATGTTAACATTTTCCCCAATTAGTAAATAGAAAAACATGATCATAAGCCATATGGAGAAATAATTTTAATGGTATTATTAGAATATATCCCCATTAAATCATAAGAAACATCAAAGGATGTTGACATAAATTAAAATACCTTTAAAAGAACATTTAAGTCCTTTGAAAACATGAGGGAAAAATCATTTTATTTTGATAACATTTTAAATAATAAATTATAGAATATTCAGAAAATTTTTTTTAATATAAACATGGAATATTATACAGTAATATTCAATGAAAAGAATATTTATGATGGGGGGAAATTTTCATTTGGTAAATGTTAAAACAAATATTTTATTCACACTTTTGGTAAAAATTCAAGTACCCCATTTGGAAAAATATAAAAAGATTCATTTTAAAAATTTGTAAAGAAAGTAAAATATGGTTTAAAATGAATTTAAATAATAATTTTATCATAATAAATAACATTCTTCAAAACATTTTAAGTAATATGGAAATGGGAAGAAAATTTCAATCACCAATGAGAAAATAATGTCGCCTTTTCTTAAAAAACAATTTCTTGATCTTATTGAGTACCAAAGAGAGGAAAACGGAAGTAAAAAATGTGAACTCCATAGATAACCTTAGTGTAAGAAAATAGGTAGAGTTTAAAATATAAAGTGATTATAATTTCCTATAATGGATATTTAAATATAAATAATAAGGAATAAAAATGAGGTTGTAGAAAAAGAACTCTTACCACTTTGGAAACTTTTGAATCAAAAGATAATTAAAGGTGAGAAGTTGAAAAGGATTTGTAAACTAGTCGAATTTTATTAAATGAAGTATGAAATATAGCCATATGGTATTTTATACACTACACGAAACAAAACATGTGATTAAAATGGAATGTGTCTCAAAGAAATGGAATTGTGATAAGTAATCCCTTACAAAGATCATGACATTGAAGTGATAATTAATCAATGAAGTGATTATGTGTAACAAATGTAAATCCACATAAAAAAGTTTAAATACAACATAAAATAAACATAGTTCATTACACACATAATTTTGTAATAAAATAGACAATGAATAAGTAATATAACCTAATGAAAAGAAATTGAGTTAAGAAACCCCTTACTTTGAGTCCAACTCCCCACGTACGTACTTTATCTCCTGTATAAAAAACTTATATTAATTTTTTGCTTGACTAATAACATATTTATGTATATTTTTTTATTATTATCTCTTTATATTTCATTAATTACCATGGATTATATAGTTATTAAATTTATTTAGTTCATGTTGGACATTTTGAAGACGTTCGGTTCACAATTAAAAAATAGATTTGGTAGGTTGACCATAATCAAAGGGGTCACGGTTTCATTATCTCCAGAATATTAATCATGTCATAATTATCGATTTTATAAATTAAATAAAATTTTATAATCATCCATGAAAGGAGTATAATAAAAATGAACTACATTACTTCGTGAAGGTGGTGGTCTATATGTACGTATATACGACATTATCATTTTTTAATGGGTGGAAGGGAAAAAAAGGTAAGTAATATTTTATCTTTATATAATCATAATTATTTCATGAGTATAATATATATTTATTCAATCCATAATAATTACCATCCTTGTGAGTTGGTGATGAAAAATAAAACACACCGCTTTGTTGAGGTGATAGTCCATACATACATGCGAGTGGTGTTTTCATTTCCCATAGGATTGAAAAAGAGAATATAAAGTGTTATTTCATCATCATAATAACATTTATGTATATATAAAATACTAATGTTATTATATCAGTATGGTTGGTTCAAAATTGAAGGGTATGGAAGAAGAAATAAAATGAAAGAACTCATTTAAGAGTTATACCTCTTATTTAGAAACCCTCCTTTAGATATTTTATAAAGTAAATGGATCATGAAGTGTGAGTAATATAAGAGATATGATTATATTTTATAAGTGAGGGTATTGTCACAATTGTAAATATTAAGAACTTTAAAATATAATAAATATCATAATCATGTCAAGTGGAACCAAATGGAAAAAAAAATTGATGATAGGGCATGATGAGGAAGAAATACCTTAAAATAATAAAATTTAGACATGATTAAGTATCATTTTAAACCTTATATTTTATTTTAAACCCCTCATTGACCCTTTTAAACCTTAATCATGGTAACGCAATTTCTTACTCTTAAAGAGTTATAAATTTACTTCTAAATTGAAAAGTAACTCAAAAATGGTCCATAGATGACATTTTTATAAATTTTACATTCCAATTTTACTATTGAAATATTTTTTTCATTTTTAAATCATTTAATAAAATATTATTTAACATAAAATATCATTAAAGTCATTTTTGGGACTATTTATTTGATTTTGACTTCAAATCCATCAAGACAACAATTGAATTAGAATATAAATACATGTACCATTAATTTTACTTTATGATTAACTATAAAATTCATGTAATACTATTATTCATCCAAAAATATTATTTTTAATGTTTTAAAATTCATTTACTTTGATTTTTATACTACTTGCACAAGCAGTGTGTCAGTGTTCTGTAAGCGTTTATGGTAATTATACTATCAATAAAAATTAAAATTATATTAAAAAAATAAAAAATAACTTATTTTTATTACAAATAATATTTTATATTAATTTATAAAATATTTTTATCCTAATTATAAAAAATAATTGAAATTAAAAGCAAGAGAGTGACATTTTTGTAATTATCCATTGCTTAAAACAATATAAAGGTTATAATCAAAGGCAAGTGGAAAAAAATTACCAAATTTTATAAAATTGGATTTTTATAGTATAAAAACACATAAAATAAAATAAATAAATCTATTAGTGATATTTTTATGCCTTATTTCAATTTTTAACCCTGTTTTATATGTTTTACCCTTATTGAGGTGAAAAATATTTACCATAGTTACTATTCATAATGACTAAAAATAAAAGGGGGGTATTTACTAAATTTGAACCTCCTGATTCAAAATATGGAATCAATTTTTCAATATTAAATTTTTATAAGTTTCAAAAATTACTTTTAATATAAGTGTGAAAATCATAACGAAAAATAGTTTTTTAAAAGAATGATTTTTTAAGCTTAAAAGTGAACTTATACCAAAATAAAATATAATATGCATTATTATATGATTAATTATATTATTTATTAAATTATTATTGTGTTACTTTAAGACAAAATCCAAAATGGAATGGGTATTTTAAATTACTTGACTTAATGAAAAAAATGACAGTTTTGCAAAAATCGGCATTTTTTCACTATTCACTCAAAAGTCAACTATTTATGAAAAATCCCAAAAATGCACCATGAGATAATTTTGATGTGGTGAAACCAAAAATAAAATAATTTTTATAGAATTCAATTTCTAAAATTTTAAAATTTATGTTTTAAAAAATATACAGCAAAACAGCTTTTATAGAAAAATGACCTTATAAAAATTTAAGTGCTCTTAATCTATTGCATATAAATTAATAGTTATATGATTGTTGTGAATTATACTATTTTTATTTTTTTATCATAAAATTATATACCAATTAGACTTAAATATACCTAACAGTTATATATATAATGGTTATAAATATACAACGGCTATGTGTCCAATGATTATATATATAACGATCATATAACATTCTTATATATAACATTACATGATTCACTAAAATTTATTCATTTAATTTTATCTCATCATGCCTATTATATTCCTAATTATTTTTTTTATTTCCATGGTTGTATTTGGGGTTACAATATTCATTGAAAACCATGTGGATAAGTATTTTATGTTTGTGATATTTTTATATATATGTGAATTTATTCCATTTATACTTTTATTCATGTTATTTCACATTAAAAAATCATAATGTTTTAGTTTTTATATTTCATTGTAATATTTTATCTCAATAAAAGTATCATAGTTCCTTTTAGTTTTATTTTGTGTGTATCGTAAGCTATCAAACAAAATATTCATTTAAAAGAGAAATGCATATTTAAATATTAAGGTGTTACATGAATGTTGTAGATGATAAAACCTTATAGACTAGAATTTGTCATTATTTATCACAATTCAAGGGTTATAACACTAGAATCATTCAATGAAAGGGTAATATTACCCATTTTCTTACAAATCAAGATATGATCTCAAAGATTATTGATCTTTGTAAGAATTTCATTATAGCTAGATTGATTCTTCTAAAGGGAGATATTCCCTAGAAACTAATTGATTTGGTAGAGCTTCTACTAGTGGCTTGGGGTTTTTCTAATTATAAATTTATCTCTATGGGTCTTGGATTCAACCAGTTGATTTTAATCAAATAATATTGGGACTTTAGAATCTAAAAAAGAGATAAAAAAGAAAAACCAAATAAAAAAGAATATAAAAAAGAGATATTGGGACTTTAGAATATTTTCTTTCAAGCTAGGTATGTTGCATATTCAGGAATGGGGTTGTAATTTTAATCCCATAGAGGTTTTCAAGACTTTAGTTTAGCTATGGGTTAAGGTATTTTATATAAATTGTGTTGTTTTTAATCAAATAATATTTCATAATGTGTCATTGTCTATAGGAATTCATATAAAAATGGATAAGGAAATCAAAATAATGGTCATTATGTATGCCTATTTATGAAGGTTTTTTTTGTTATATACTGATTGATAAGGTTTTTTTTCAACATGTAATGATGAATATGAATTTCATATTGAGTATGAAAAAATTCCTCAATTTTATTTGGAATGTATGGTCATTTTTCATGATAAATAAAATTATAGAAGGTTTGTTATATTTAATTTTTGTTTAGATCATGGGAATGATAAAGGAATGTGTTTTAAGAAGAATAAATCATTTAAAGTTGGATGTTATGTTGATGTAAGGGGTTCTATTTCAAATGGAGTTTCTTTATCTAGTAAACATGATATGGGGAATTTTGGGTCTCTTGGTCATATGAATTATCAAATTAAGTATAATCCTTCCTAGCTTAGGTAGGTAGCCTCGTTTGGTGTAAATGAATAGGATTAGGTGTGTTATCCTCCTACTTCTAGCTAATATTCACAACCTATATAAGGATCCTCCCATGGGGTTTTAGAAAAGCAGGTTTTAGGGGAAGTGATCTAAGGGGTTGGTTCTAGTCTAGTTACTCTACATGTGTAGTTAGAAGGTCATGTGGAGAATATTGAGATTATTGGTATAGTGGCTAACTAGAAACATGGTGATGATGGATTGGTAAATTTTGGAATTGTTGGGTTAGGTGGATGGCAGATTGGATTAGACCAACATGTTTTTTCAAACCAGAAGGGTGTGGAGGGAACTACTACTTTTGTGTAGGATCTTTCTTCTAAGGGGGTCCCCTCTTTTAATTCTCCTTGAAGTATAGTGTTGGACAAAAAAATGGATATTATAGTGGGTCATCAGTGTGGAACTCAAAGATCTATATTGCATTGGGATCTCTACAGATAGTTTCTAAGGGAAAAGCTGGAAAAGATGTGGACTTGCATGAAGTTTAGGGTCAGGGTTCCTTAGTGGGGTAGGCTGAGGTTTCTTCACCTGGGTACCTGGTTATTGTATCCATTCTGATCCTTAAGGGCTGGATGGTCTGAGAAAGGTTGGATTTTTTATGCAAGATCATTATTGTATTTAGTGTTTTATAACCAATTATTTGTAATTTAGATTACAGGTATATTCAAATAAATGAATATTAATTAAAACATATTAGTACAAGTTATTCATTGTTCTATATAAATTTAATGTAATAATGTTACAAATTATTCATCACATTGAAAAGGGCATAATAGTTCCCCACTATGATGAGAACCTTGAAATATCATATTGATATTATTAATCATAGTTATATGATTAGATAACATTCTATTATGGGGCACATAATATGTCGATTGTCAAGTGTGAGTACTAATAAGAATATGTGAATTCATCTCATGAAGTTTTTACTTGGTAATCTCTAATATGGGAGATTATGATAATAGACCTTCTAGTAGGAATTTCACATGTTTATGTGTCATCAAATATTCCTATCTGCGAGTGTGTGTAATGGTACTTAGACATTAATATTATTATTAATGCATGTCATGACTCGCGTACTTATATTTACTAACCAAAAATGTGGCTTCATATTTTCATTGGAACTAGGTTATGTTGGGTGCATCAAGAATGACATGTTATTAATGAATAATTTGAGGAATGATTTTTTCCCTTACATTTTAATAGAATTTCATATCCCAACCCTTTGATTAAAATAGAAATATCTCATTAAATTTCATGTTCATATTGTAATGATGGGTTTATTTTAGATAGTCAAAGAAAGAATTATCGAGTGTATAGGTTGATGAGACAGTTGTTCAACCTATTTGATGTGATATTGTGACAAAGGTATTATATTACACAGTGATAACTCATATATAGTTGTTGAAATTATGAACTTAACTTATTTTTCATGGATGCCTTAACTTGTTTCTAGATAGTAATCATGGACTTTAGGAAAGATAGCCTAATTCCAATGAGAAATAATCCCGGAGTTTCACACACTAAGTGTTTCCATTAATCTCAATTAAATTCTATTTGAATTTAATTATTTGAATAAATATTATTATCAAGGATGGTGAGTAATTTTATTCATAATGATCGTGTAAATTAAATAAATATTTATTCACAAGGTAATTGTTAAATTAAATGGATATAAAATATTTATTTATTTAATGAATGAGAAAATATTTAATTAAATATGTATTCAGTTATTCAATGAATTTCAAGGAGGACGAAGTGGACCAAGATTATTTCTGGTGATAAATATAAATTTATAATATTTTAAAATAATATTTATCATTTTAATAGTTAGTGTGTGCCATAAAAAGTAATCTTATTATTATTATTATTACGTGGAATGGAGTCAAATGAGTTTTAATATATTATTTAAGGGTTTTTGTGCAATTAAATAAGATTATAACCCTAAACTGATCCCTATAAGTTAAAGATTGTGTCTATTTTGTAGGTGTTAATCAAGATTAATCGATATTGAGAATCATTATACAAAACATATTCTAGAGATCTCTCTCAATACCAAAGAAAACTCTAGAGATTCTCCTAACTTACCCATTATCTTAAGAACAATAGTGCAAGGATGATTCATCAAGCTTGAAGGAATCATCACAGTGGTAAAGACGAACACTATAAGATTATCGATCCACCACTCCAGCACTTGTAAATCCATCAGTGTTGTTCTAAGATCAAAGGAGCATGTATAGCTCACTACTAGAGGGATTATACACTTGGGTACCATAAGTTAAATGATAGTATATTGAAAATGGTTTTGGATGATCAACAGCACAATCAAAGAAAGTTTATATGATGATTCATTCTTTCTTTCAATATATTTAAATTAATTATAAATTTAATGTAAAAAAATCATTGGTTGGTTCCAGTGTTTCTTTTTCAATGTTATTTGGAAAAATATTCATTTTGTATGATGTTCGCATCTTGTACAATTGCAAATGACCATCGAATCTAAAAAAAATTGTCAGTCTCAGTCTTGATAATCACTTTAACTGCACCCAAAACCATCAAATGGAATCAAAACAATCACCTTTAAATTTATAATTATTTATTTTATTATTGATCAGTTATACGCAATTGTGGTTAGTGTTTTGGTTCTAGTATATTCATTATTTAATATAAATTTTAATTAAAATGATTTCAAAATAATAATATTCTTCATTCAAGTTTCCTATTTTCTTAAGGATTAAGAATAGATGAATAATGGTATGGGATTCCATCGAGTGGTTCCAAGGATTATGGATAGTAGATAGGGTTCCGTGGCATGTGGTCGAAGTACATGCCATGTACCCAAGTACACTACACCTATACATGTTGTGTAATACATGACACGAAAATAAGTAATAACATGAATTGAATTTATTTCACACTTTATGTTGACTGGGATATCTTATCCCATGGTTTGTTAGACCACGTGGATTTTAACTGATGTACATGCCATGTCATCTACATGATTTGGCGGTGAAATTCATGTTAACCATTTGGTAAAATACATGTCTTATGCCATGTGATACTGATAACCTATATAATTAATGAGACACATGGATTTTATCCAGTGTACACATCATGTGACCCATTAATTCATGTGTCTAAATAACATATGGAACCAATCAGTGGGTTGCATGAACACACATAAATTGGAAAACACAACATGTAGCTCGTAAGTTCAAGCCATATAATCTGGACAAGATGCATGTCAAGTATAGTGACACTATCCTTTTAAACATACCATTACATGATTTTAATCATAATTAAACATCAAATTACAAGCTAAGGATCATAAATTATAGTTTCTTGGAGATTAGGTACATAATTATACATCATGAAACCAAAATATAAACATATTTTATTTAATCTTTATAATGAGAAACTAAATCCATTTGAACCCTTATATATGCATAGGATAACCTGGGGTAACACATGAACAAATGGATGAGATAAAATCCCATTAAGTAAACATAAGAATAAATTGTAGCACGTGGGTTAAAATGCATAACATAATGATATAAAAAGGTATGGAACATGAATAAACATATGGAACCATAACATATAGAGCATGGGATCATATAATCTTGGAATAATAGTAATGTGAAAGAAACATAAAACATTAATTTATCATGATTCAAGTCTCATTTAACATGGAGGATCATGATTCAAGGCCAATTACTAAGACCGCTACACATGGAGTGTGAGTCAAGGCTAACCACCAAGACCGTTGCACATGACATATCATGAGACTAAAAATTATCCAATTAATTGGACTTATATCTAGGCTCACTCATCATAAAATATTCATGAATATTTTTTCCACATAAATAATCATACATAAGCAATCGAACATAAACATAAGGGTTACCCATAGAAAAAATTGGGTACCATAATCATATCAAAAGGCATAAAATACGGGAATATTATGATGGTGTCCATGAAATGAAGGATTTAAATCATAAATGGATATTAATAAGTGAAAATATGTATATATCATGATAAGTGGTGTCAAATTGAATTTAATACATGTAAAAACAATGTTTAATAAACTTTATAAATAAAAATTTTAGTACGATTTAAGGAAAATATTTAAAGATTCCTTAAAACGGAAAAGGAAAAATTGTTTGTATAAAACAAAAAATGATCCAATGTAGATCTTAATAATAAAATAATTTATTTTATAAAAATAATTTTTTATTAAAACATATTATGTAGTGCACTTGAAAATGGGTAAGAAATCGGGATGTTCCCTTGAATCGGGTTTGCTTTTCAGGAAAATTTGAGAAGGGAACCTTATTAAAACATGTATTACCCCATAAAAGAAGAATGATATGATCTGGATACATGATTTTGGAAAATATAAACAAAATTTATAATAATTAAAAAAAATAAGATTTATATTGGGTAAATAGAGAGAAAATGTAACCCAAAGGAAATATGGAGGTACGAAAAGGATCTCTTACCTTATGTCTGAAACGGTTCTGCGCTTGATCTTAATGTCTTGAATAATAAAATTAGATTAATTAATTAGAAATTCCATAACCTATTATACATGTAATATATTTATTATAATTTTATTAAGTTCATTTATGGCCTTTTTTATGAGTTATAGTGTTCAATTTCATCATTCAGGAGTGTTCATTTAGTTTTCTTGATCAGTTCGCTTGTATATGAGTATGGAAGTTCATGCAGAATGGGTATAATTATCCAGAATTGAAATTATATGTTATTAATGAAAAATAATAATTTTAATTGTTCTTATATATTATTTTTTTCTGTATATGTTGTTGAATCATTAGATAACATGTCAATGATAATCATTTAGATTAATTTTAGCGTTTTTTCGATCACAACGAACTCATTTTGTTTTATCATTTAGTATTATGTATAAATGTTAGTTCTAAGACATAAAAAGGGTTAAAAATAAATTTTAAAATCTTAATCAACCATTATAATTTATTTAATACCATATTTAAATTAGATAAAGGAAAATGAAAACTTTTCATCTATGAAGGTGATAAATCAACACCTCACAGACGATGGTTTCATTTTTAGAATTAAAGGGAGGGGAGAGGGGGTTTGATGATGGATTATTCCATTAGAATAATAACATTACAGTATATATAAAAATATAATTATCATTCCATTTTTATGAGGTGAGTTTAGGATATATTAATAAAAGAAAATAACTTGAAAAGAAATTAAAAGAAAAGAAAGAGGAATTTATCGCTTGAATTTCTCCTCCTTGAGAACCTCCTTGGGGAAAAGGTTTTGGTATTTTGATGAGAGAAAGATCCCTTGGACATGGTGGGATGGTCTTGGTAAGATTATTGAGAATAATTTGTGTAACAGAAAAATCTTTGAAGGTGTGAGGAGAAGAGGTGGTGAGGGGTGGTATTTATAATGGAGGAAATGAGTGTTTTCTCATTATTTTATTCATTAGTTTGTTATTTTTCCTCAATAATATGAATAGTTTAATAATTATCACAAAATATATTAAAATAATGAAGTATGGTTCTATATTATGGTGATTACATAATCTATGAATCAAGTAATAGTTTATTTAACTTATAATGTATATATACCATAAATTATTGTATTTTACTATTCACCAAAAATTCAAGTATTTCAAAA
Organism: Viscum album; assembly: GCA_963277665.1. Taxonomy (NCBI): domain Eukaryota; kingdom Viridiplantae; phylum Streptophyta; class Magnoliopsida; order Santalales; family Viscaceae; genus Viscum; species Viscum album. The sequence goes on along the minus strand of OY728134.1, from coordinate 125,350,027 downwards.
AAATACCAAAAATTAACCCTAACCATTTTTAGACATATAGAATTAAAAAATGAACTCAATTTTATGAAAATAATTTTATAAATATTTGGAATTTAATTTTTAATTAAAATTTTCATTTACTCGAAAAATACAGATTTTAAAATTATAATTAATTTTATAACACTTTGAAAAATTAAATAAGGACTCATAAAATTATCTTGAAATCATAAGACAACAAAATATTAATTTATGAATTAATTTTATGGAAAAAAATCTTTTAAATTATTAAATTAATTATAAAATTATAATTAAATATTTATGACTTATAAAAATACCAACACTTAATTAATAATTTTTAAAAAAAATAATTACTTATACTATAATATAATTATATCATAATTTCATTTATAATATGTATAAATTTTATTTATACTTTCATAGGTGATGTGACTATTCATTTTTCCAATTTACTGTTCATAAGGGTCATATTTCTATTCCTAAGGTCAAGTTAGTATTTCATCGATATAGGTTTCTTAACTTTTAGAAATACCACTTATTTTATTCATTATTCATTTATGAAGTTTGTATTGTGTTCTTAATTTTATTTTATTTTATTTATACTATATAACACAATTACAAGAAGGGAAGTTTCATTGATAAAATTTTGGTCTGTTACATTCTTCCCCCTTATGAAATTTCTCCCTCAAAATTTCATTTTACATAATATGGGGAAAACATGTGAGGGTACTTCTCATTCATTTCTCCTCTAGTTCCCATGTTTCCTCAGCGTACTTATGGTTCTACCATAATACTTTAACCAGGTGAGTGTTTTTATTGTGTATAGCTTTATCTCTATGATCCAATATCTTCACTGGATGCTCCTCATAAGAGAGATCATTCTACAATTGTACCACCTTTTAATTTAGTATATGTGAGAGATCTGGTATGTACTTCCTCAAGAGGGATGCATGTAATAAATTTTGTACTTGAGACATAGTAGGTGGAAGCATTGGTCGATAGGCCATATCTCTGACACGATCAAGGATCTCGAAGGGGTCGATGTGCTTGGGACTTAGCTTTCCTTTCTTCCAAAATCTCATGATCATCTTCCATAGAGATATATGGAGGAATACCATGTCTCCAACCTTAAACATAAGGTCTCATCGATGATTATTTGCATAGATGTTTTGTCAACTTTGAGATTCATTAATGTGTTGCTGAATGGTTTTCACCTCTATGATATTTCTTCAACCATTTTAGTTCCTAGTAGATTACGTTCATCGACTTCATCCCAGCATGTTGTTGTTCTGCATCTTTTCTCATAAAGGGCTTTATATGGATCCATTTGGATGCTCGAGTGGAAACTATTTTTGTATGAGAATTAGACCAGTGGAAGATTTTGGTCCTATCCTCCTTTTAAGTCCATAGAACATGCTTTCAACATGTCTTCCAATTCCTAGATAGTCCACTTAGATTGGTCATCAATTTTAGGATAATGGGCTTTACTAAAGATCATCTAAATACTCAGAGCATGTTGGGGACTTTTCAGAACTTTGACGTGAATCTCATATCTCAATAAGATGCAATCGATAGTGGTACTCCATGAAACCATACCACTTCTTTGGTATATATCTCTACAAGTTGATCTACTGATAAATCCTCTCAAATTATGATAAAGTGAATTTTCTTTGTAAGACGATCCACAAAAACCAATATAGAATTGTTTCTTAAAGATTTCTGTAGAAGTCCAATGAAAAATTCCATGGTAATGTTCTCCCAGTTCCATGTTGGTATGGGTATCAGTTGTATCATCCCATTAGAATTTTTTCATTCAAACTTCACTTTCTAACATACTGGGCACTTTGATGTATATTCAATGGTCTCCTTCTTCATATTTTCCCACTAATAGTTCTCTCATAGATCTCAATACATCTTTGTGTTCCCTATGCGAATAGAGAAGGTTGAGTTATGTGCATTATTCAGAAGATCATTCTTTATCTCTATATCGGATGGTACATATAGTCATGACCCGGATATTACAACTTCTTCCTTGTCAATTTTAAGCTCTGGGGATTTCCTCTTTCTCATATATTCCACCTTCTTCTGGATTCCCACATCATTCCTTTGAGCATACATTATTTTCTCCATAAGGAATGGTTGAGAAATCATTTGAGAAAGGATTAATGATGTTACTTCCTTAACAATTATCATTTATATCCTTTGAAAATTAAGAATATTGGATCCTTCTCAATTATCATAATTTATAAAGAGGCAGGATACTTTCTATTTAGAACACTCGCTACCTTATTTGCCTTACCAGGATGGTAGTGAATTGAGGAATCATAATCCTTGACGAGATCTAAGAATCTTCACTAGTTCATATTAAACTTCTTATATGTAAATATATATTTGAGACTCTTTTAATCAGTATATATATCACAGTTATCCCCATAAAGATAATGATGCCATATTTTCAATTCAAAGATCATAGTTGTTAAATCCAAATCATGTGTAGGATAGTTTTGTTCATGGATTTTCAACTACCTTGAGGCATAAGCTATCACTTTATCATTTTTCATTACTACACAGTCTAAGCCCTTATTTTAAGCATCACTATATACTAAAAAGATTTTCCCACTTGTCGGTAGTGTGAGAAGTGGTGCAGTGATAAGCCTCTTTTTTAAATTTTTGAAGTAGTCTTCACATTCACTCATCCAGAAAAACTTCACTCCCTTCCAAGTCAACTTGGTTAGTGGGTTTGAAAATCATGATAAGTTCTTCACAAATCATTATTAATACTCTATTAGACCAAGGAAACTACAGATCTACATTAGAGATATTGTCCTGATCCACTCTTCAATTGCCTTTTCCTTGGAAGGGTCCATAGATATTCCTTTGTTAGTGATAACATACCCCAAGAATGATACTTCCTTCATCCAGAAACCAAATTTACTACACTTTGCATAATGTTTCTCCCTTAAAAAAGTCATCAGCATGGTATTGAAATGATCCTCATGATCCTCCTTTATCTTTTATTATATTAAGGTAATCTCTAAAGACTCTATTCATTACATCCATGAAAATTTTTTAAGAATTAGTGAGTCTGAAGGGCATCACTATGAACTCATAGTGTCCATACCTCATTCAAAAGGAAGTCTTGGTAATATCTTCTAGCCTCACCTTTAATTGGTGATATCCCGACCAAAGTTCCACCTTAGAAAAATAACTGGACCCATGTATCTTATCGAACAAGTCATCTATCTATGGAAGGGGATACTTGTTCTTTATAATGATTTTATTGAGCTCACAATAATCAATAAAGAGGCACATTGATCCATCCTTCTTCCTGAAAAAGAGGACTGGTGCACGCTTGGTAAAGCACTCAAGTGTATAAAACCCTTGTTTAGATTCTTCTGTAACTATTTCTTCAGTTATTCAAGCTCAACAGTGGACATTCTATAAGGTTTCTTTAATATTTGTAGAGATCTAGGAATAAGTTCAATTGAGAACTCAACCTCTTTATTAGGAGGAAGACCATGGAACTCTTCAAGAAACACATCAATGTAGTCCCTCATGATGGGAATGTCTTCAAGAATGATTCTCTCCTTTTTCATAATCATTATATCTAGACATGATTGATCATAAGGAAGTAATATCTACACTTGAGGCAGTGATTCTGAAGGAGATTCATCCTTCTCCTTACAATTGTATAGAATTGGAGAATGCTTTGAGATGTGAATTGTAATATCCCTTTCCTGAAAATTAATGTTGGGTTTATATAAAGATATCCAATACATTTCCCACTATATCATTAAACTCCACCAAAGGGAGTATGAAAAGATTTTATGGGAGGTTCAGTCCACAAACATTAACTGGGGAAGAGTTATAAACTTTGGATGCAATAATTTCCCCATTTCCTATTTTCACAGATAACTCAACCATCAAATTTTGAGGTGGTGTTTGAATAGTTCTACTAAACTTGCAATATATGAAAGAATGTGTAGAACCAGAATAAAATTGTATGTTCATTATTCTTGAATGAATAATTAGTATACCTTTCACCACATCATTTTTTGGATCCACTTTAGCAATAGTGATAGCATATGCCCTTCCTTACTACCTTTGTGGTTGTTGTTATTTATTGCCTCCAACAACCCTTGGATTAGGGAAATGGTTTGCATAATGACCAAGTTAATTTTAGTTGTAACACTGAACTACAGGATGAGTGTTGATTTAAACCTTCCCTTATTCTTTTAAATTAGTGGGATTCTTCATATCCCTTCGGTAGTTATTTGCCAGATGCCCCACTCTTCCACATTTGAAGCATTTCCTAGTTCCCTTTAGACAGTTCCCAGGATGCTTCTTCCCATAATTTTAACATGTGGGATATTGGGTTTTATTTACATCATAGTATTTATCTAATGATACACCCATAATAGACTCAATTTTCCTCTTTTTTCACTGTGACCATGAATCCACTAAGATTCTCTAATATTTATTTCAATCTTAAGGGCACAATGGACAATCTCTTCATAGCTATCACAGTCTTGAATCACCAACTATTTTCATAGACTTGAATTTATTCCAATAAATAAGTGATCCACATTTCTTTCAGTGTTCATGATATAGATGGAGGCTTATCTTGCAATCCTTGTGAAGTTTGCTTCATACGCCCCGATAGACTCATATTTCCTTTTTCTTAAGTATGAGGAACTCTCTTTCCATCTTGAGGTGGAGGTTTCGGGGAAAATATTTATTGTAAAATATTTTCTTGAAATATTCTCATTCCATGAAATCAATTTTCTCTTTATACTTCGTGTTTTTTATTAGTTTCCATCACAGATCAGCTTCCCCATCAAAACGATAGACCACCAGCACAAATTTCTCTTCTTCTGAGCACTGGAGGATAGAGAATTTCTTTTCAAGGGAGTTAATACACTGTTCTGTGAGGAGTGGATCAAAAGATCCACTAAATATGTGATTAATTTTCCATATGAAGGATTCTATTGAAACTTTATCTCTCTTAGGAGAATGTGGGTGTTCCACATGATTAAAGTTATTATTCATAACTTGATCCAGTTGAGAAAGTATTGTCATGAAGTTTTGAGCACCCATTACCATTATATTTGGCATGTCATTGGGAAAATAATCACATTTCCTATCACATTTATTATTTTCATGAGTTATTATATTTCTATCCATTAACTAAGAAAAATAAAACACAATTAAGGGGCTTGAATACTTAACAAATAATCATAATAAAAGGAAAATTTAAACATAAAAGGATAAAATTGTAAAGGAAAAGTATATCCTAATTTTTTAATCCATGGGATTTAATCTAGGTTATTCATGATTTGTTCCCAAAATATATTTTATATAAATTTTTTTTTTCCCTTAATAATGGTTCATAATGAGCTTATGAATTTACCAAAGCATATCCACTAGGAGTGTCAAACCCGGTGTACGGTAAGGCCTATTGTAATGTAGTAGGTTACCCAGAGTCAGTCCTAGAACAGCTTGTTTGAGTTGTTACTCCTAGGTAAATCTATTCCAGAACCACATCCACCTGTAGTATCTAGACAGGGATTCATTTTCTTGATAAACTGCTTACTCTATACTAACCAAAATTTAGAGATTCTCTCTCATACTTGGTCTTATCCATGGGGTTCTTACTAAAGTTCTATATTCCTTGTCTACAAAAATAATTAGAAATTTCTCTAATACCGACTATAGTGACCCCATCCTTTTATACAAATAATTACATGATTTTAAGAATAATTTAACGTCAAATTACAATCCAAGGATCTTAAAGTATGGTGTCTTGGATATTAGGTACATAATTAAATATCATGAAACCAAAATATAAACATATTTTACTTAATATTCATAATGAGATTATAACTCCATTTGAGCCCTTATAATTACATAGGATAACTTGGGGGAACACATGAACAAAGGGATCAACTAAAAATCCCAGTAAGGAATTAAATATAAGAATAAATCTTATCACATGGGTTAGAAGGCATAACATAATGATATAAAAAGGCAATGAACATGAATAAACATATGGAATAATAAAATACAGAACAAGGTATCATATAATATTGTAATAATATTAGTGTGAAAACAATATAAAACATGACTTTAGCATGATTCAAGTCTCATTACACATGGATGGGCACGATTCAAGGCTAGCTACCAAGATCGTTGCATATGAAGCATGAGTCAAGGACAACCACCAAGACTGATGCACATGACGTTTCATGAGACTAATAATCACCTAATAAATTAGATTTATATCTAGGTGCACCCATTATAACATGTTCATGAATATGTTTCCTGCATAAAGAATCATACATAAGCAATTGAACATAAACATAAGGGTTTCCCATGGAAAGAATTGGGTATCATAATCATGTCAAAAGGCATAACATAAGGGAATATTATGATGGTGTCTATGAAAGGAAGGATTTAAATCATAAATGGACATTAATAAGTGAAATGGGAATAGATCATGATAAGTGATGTCAAACTGAAGTGAATACATGTAAAAATAGTGTTTAAGAAACATTATAAATAAAACATTTTAGTACGGTTTAAGGAAAATTTTTAAAGATTATTTAAAACAGAAAAGGAATAATTGTTTATATAAAACAAGAAAAGAGTCAAGATATATTTTCATAATAAAATAAGTTATTTTATAAAAAAAATTGTGGATTCAAACAAATTATGGAGTGCACTTGAAAACGGGTAAGAAACCGGGAAGTTCCCTTGAATCAGGTTTTCTTTTCGGGAACATTTGAGAAGGGGCCTTATTAAAACATGTATTACCCTATAAAAGAATGATGATATGATAAGGATACATGATTTTGGTACATATACACATAATTTATAATAATTAAATAAAAATAAATAAGATTTATATTGGGTAAATTGATAGAAAATGTAACCCTAAGGAAATATGGAGGTTCGGAAACGATCCCTTACCTAATGTCTGAAACAATTATGAGCTTGATCTTAATGTCTTGAATAATTAAATTAGATTAATTAAGTAAAAATTCCAAAACCTTGTCTACATTTAATTTATTTAGTATAATTTTATTAAGTTCATTTATGGCCTTTTTTGGGAGTTATAGTGTTCAATTTCATCGTTCGGGAGTGTTCGTTTTCTTAGTTTTCATGATCGGTTCACTTGTATATGAGTATAAAAGTTCATGTAGAGTGGGAATAATTATCCAGAATTGAAATGATATATTGTAAATGAAAAACCATAAGTTTAATTGGTATTATATATTTTTTTCAGATATGAGGATGAATCATTAGATAACATGTTTACGATAATCGTTTAGATTAATTTTATCATTTTTTAGATCACAACGAACTCATATTGTTTTATCATTTAGTATTATGTAGAAATGTTAGTTCCAAAACATAAAAAGAGTTAAAAATAAATTTTATAATCTAATTAAACCATTATAATGGTTTTAAGACCATCTTTAAAGAAGATAAAGGAAAATAAAAACTTGCCGTCTATGAAGGTGATAAATCAACACCTCACGGATGATGGTTTAATTTTTAGAATAAAAGGTACACTATTGAAAAACACACCTTTAATAGTGCTAGAATAGTCCTTTATCAGTTCTAGAAAAGTGTTGACTACCTCAGCACAGTTAAAAGGCCAAGGCTTTTATCATCACTTTTAGAAACGTTGGTATAGATTCCTTTATCAGCACTTTAAAGGGCATTGATAGAAGTATGATTTATTAGCGCTTATATAAGCATTGATAAAGCTAAACTTTATCATAGATTTTAGAAGTAATGATAAATATTACCTTTATAAATGCTTTAAAAAGTGTTGATAATGGCTATCTTTATCAACGAATTTAGTAGTGCTGATAAAGGTGAGAATTATAGTGTGATGCTATAGTACACTACATCACCAGAAATAGAAACAGAAATTACCAAAATAAGATAAAAATACCAAATTTAAATCAAATAAAATTTCTAACACAAATACAAGAAAAAAAATACTATTATAGATTATTTTAGTTGTTTTTTTACTAAAATTAATGTAAATTTTGAATAAAAAGGAACACTTTGAGTCATACCAGTCACACCGTGAGTCGAATTGAGGTGTGACTGATTTCTACACATCACAAATGACTTATGGATATTTTTTCTCAAGTACCAAAACAATCTGAATGTGTTTTATTGGTTTTGAGAATGTTAGTTATTTTTTATTAAAATTAATGTCACTTTTGAATAAAAATAAACACTTGGAGTCATACCGATCACACCATGCATTGGATTGAGGTGTGGATAATTTCTACACGTCACGAATGACATATGGGTCATTTTTATAAAGTATCAAAACAATATGAATGTGTTTTATTGGTTTTGAGTATGTCAGTTTTTTTTTCACTAAAATTAATGTCAATTTCGAATAAAAAGACACACTTTGAGTTATACCGGTCATATAATGTATCGGATTAATGTGTGGATGATTCCTACACATCCCAAATGACTTATGGATCTTTTTCATAAATTATAAAAACAATCATAATGTGTTTCCTCAATTTTGAGTGTACCACTTGTGTTTTTTACTAAAATGTCATTTTAAACTGAAAACACGCACTTTGAGCCATACATGTGGCATTGTGTGTGGGTTTGACATGAGACTTATTCATACACATCAAAAATGAATTATGAATCATTATCCCAAATTATCAAGATAATCCATGTGTGTTTTCTCAGTTTTTAGTGAGTGGTACTTTTTTGTATTAAAATTTCAATTTTAAACTGATAATGGATACTTAGAGTCATTCCAGTCCCACCGTGCATCGGATTGAGGTAAGGATAATTACTACACATAAAAAAATGACTTATGGATCATTCTATTAAAATACCAAAACAATGTAAATGAGTTTTCTCAATTTTGCGTATGTCAGCTATTCTTTTCACTAAAATTAATGTCAATTTTGAATAAAAAGATGCACTTTGAGTCTTACCGGTCACACCATGAATTAGATTGAGGTCTGGATGATTTCTAAACATCCAAAATGACTCATGGATCGTTTTCCTAAAGTATCAAAACAATAATAATGTGTTTCCTCAATTTTGAGTATGTTACTTATGTTTTTTACTAAAATGTCATTTTAAACTGAAAGCATGCACTTTGAGCCATACAGGTGGCATTGTGTGTGAGTTTGACATGAGAATTATTTATACACATAAAAAATTAATTATGAATCATTTTCACAAATTATCAATACAATACATGCATGTTTTATTAGTTTTCAGTGAGTGACACTTTTTGTATTAAAATATCAATTTTAAACTGATAACGGACACTTTGAGTCATACCGGTCACATTGTACATCGGATTGAGGTGAGGTTGATTAATACACATCAAAAATGAATTATGGATAATTATCTTAAATTACCAAAATAATATGAATGTGTTTTCTTAGTTTTGAGTATGTCAGTTTTTTTTTCTATAAAATTAATGACAATTTTAAATAAAAAGACGTACTTTGAGTCATACCAGTTACACCGTGCGTCAGATTGAGGTGTAGATGATTATTACATGTCCCAAATGAGTCATGGATTATTATAATAAAGTATAAAAACAACAATAATGTGTTTCCTTGTTTTTTATTATGCCACTTGTTTTTTTTACTAAAATGTCATTTTAAACTGGAAACACACACTTTTAGCCATATAGGTAGCATCGTGTGTGAGTTTGACATGAGAATGATTCATACATCTCACAAATGAATTATGAGAATCTTAGTGCGTTTACTTATTTTTTAGTGAGTGAATCTTTTTTTATTAAAATGTAAATTTTAAACTGATAACGGACACTTGGAGTCATACCAGTCACACCGTGCATCAGATTGAGGTGAGGCTGATTCCGACACATCACAGATGAATTATGGATTTCTCTCATAAAGTATCAAAATAATCCAAATGTTTATTCTTGGTTTTGAGTATGTCATTTGTTTTTTTCACTAAAATTAATGTCAATTTTGAATAAAAAGATTCACTTGGAGTCATACCGGTCACACCATGCATCGGATTGATATGCAACCGATTTTTACGCATCACAAATGACTTGTGGATCATTTTCCTAAAGTATCAAAACCATCAGAATGTTTTTCCTCAGTTTTGATTATGCCACTTGTGTTTTTTACTAAAATATCATTTTAAACTGGAAACACGCACTTTGATCCATACAGGTGGAAACGTGTATGGGTTTGACATGAGACTGATTAATACACATCACAAATGAATTATGAATCATTTTCACAATTTAATAATACAATATGATCATTTTTTATTTATTTTCAGTGAGTGATGCTTTTTTGTATTAAAATGTCAATTTTAAACTGATAACAAACACTTAGATTCAAACCGGTCACACCATGCATCGTATTGAGGTTTGGCTAATTCCTACACATCAAAAATGACTTATGGATAATTTTCCTAATGTACCAATTCAATATGAATTATTTTTCTTAGTTTTTAGTATGTCAGTTGTTTTTTCACTAAAATTAATGTCAATTTTGAATAAAAAGACACACTTAGAGTCATATCGATCACACCGTACATCAGATTAAGGTGCAGTAGATTCTTACATGTCCCAAATTAATAATGGATAATTTTTCTAAATTATAAAAATAATTAGAATATGTTTCCTTGATTTTGAGTATGCCACTTGTGTTTTTTACAAAAATGTCATTTTAAACTAGAAACATGCACTTTGAGCCATACAGGTGGCATTGTGTGTGGGTTTGATATGAGACTGATTCATACATGTCACAAATGAATTATGAATCATTTTCCAAAATTATCAAGACAATATGAGAATTTTTTCTTGATTTTCAATGAGTGACACTTTTTTATATTAAAATGTCGATTTTAAACTGGTAATGGACACTTTGGCATCATCCCTTGTCGATGTCCATGATATATTAATGCATTTTTTCATCTAATAGTTATTTTATACACATACTGACTTCAGTGGTTGATAAAACACAAATTTATTCAAACATTTAAGTTGGATTCTATACCTATTTGATTATTGGGAGTTGTACAGATGTTTATTTAATAACACTAGTGGAAAAATTGAAGCATCCAATATAGAATTATCTTATAGGTGGATTACTACCCTGTATAAAATTACTTAAACAAGTGGTTAAAAATATTATTTCAATAAGTCACCTAAAATAGTTTCACAATGGCTCTTATCTTAAGTGATAAGTGTTTTTTACTCTTTTAAACAATTTTTCTCAAACACAATCATGGTACGATCCTCATTCTACTTCATTGCCCAAAAATTTTATTGTTTTCAAGCCAGTGCTTATTATCCTCCTCTGGCTCATTCTCCACCTCATTCTCCACCTCTACCTTCACCTCCAAATCGATCTATGACTCTGACTATACTTCCACCGTCACCTTCATATTTTCCTTTTCTTCTGCCTTCACCTCTACCTTTGTCTCTTCCTCCACCTCTGCCTCTGCCTCTGTGATTGCCCAACAATTTTATTGTTTACAGGTCAGTGCTTCTAAACAAATTGATTTCCTCAATTATTATTCTCCTTAATAAAGAAATAAAAAATAATATATAATCATTCTAACACTAATGCTTCACACCCCAAATATCTTTCGAATGTCATAACTTCTACTATATAACAAACATATAAGGTAATCACCTAAATTTTTTATCGGCATACATTCTAACAAAAATTATGCTTCCCACTCATCTCTAAACAAATTGATTTTTTATTTTGAGTAACTAGGTTGTAGGAAATATTGATAGTACTAAGAAAATATATACAAACAAATGAATGTGAAATATATTGAATGAAATTTTAATTACCTTCATAAATTACCTGTTGGGGGATGTTGTTCTTTTCATGATTTATGATTTCTCTCATAAATTTTCAAACATAATATCCACAATCGATGTCATTATATTTTTTCGAACACTGCAGAAACACTAGCCAAAATAAGTAAAAAAAAATAAAATATTTTTATAGCTAAATATTTCTATATATACATTAATTTTTTTCCATTTGTAGTAACTCACGGGATTTATCCATTTAGACACTGACTTCATACCATGATTTATTCTGTATTGAGTGACCGCTCTATCATAATAAAATTCCTATTAAAACATAGAATAAACATATAATTTTAATTTTATCTATAAAATTTTTATTGTAGTGTATTATATATTTACAATACACATCATGTGTGGTCAGTTGGTTTCATAATGCATTGGATCCAAAAAATAAATATTAGGGGTGTCTATATTAACTACTATCAGCATTCAATGCATCCTAAAAAAAACAAAAACAATTGAGTAATAAAAAAATTAAAAATATATTTTATGTGATTAGATTTTAGAGTTTTACCTTTTCATTGTAGGCATCAAAAAGAGTATGTAGTCTTATGCTTTTTTGTTAAATGCTTCGAGTAACTCATATTTTTTCTTCTTAATTTATTCCTTATTCAAAGTAAGTTCTAACATAGAAATAATATAGGGATTAATGAATCCAAATCATGCTTCACGTGGTCTTACCTTTATATAGTTTTATTATAAATCCCTATAAAAATATGAATAGTTATTAACTTTAATAAAAATATTAGATCACTATTTGTACATACGTATTATGAAAATATAACTTATTTATGTATTTGAAATTGAGACAACTAGCCATTTATACTTGAGAATCTCAGTTAGATTCTCGAGACCAATTACATCTATGAAGGAATTTCCATATATTTTTTCTTCATATTCAATGTAAGACATAGTTTTATCATTAAATGTGGTCTCTACATGAAGTTGTAATGATAATAAATTTTTCTCTAGAACTGGCAGGGAGAAGGTACTATCAGAAGGTCATTTTATTTTCTTGGTTAATTCACCAAAGTTTCTTGATTTGACCATCTATTTCTCTATCGATTTATCCATATGTAATATCATACATCACTTTAAACCTTTTATAATAAACTATTACATATTTTTATATGAATTTTTTTTAAATATGTACCTCATGTGACTTTATAAGATTAGACGGTCATGCTATGAAAGATCCAATAGTAGCTTTGACCATTGTAATATTTGGACCATCAAGTGGAACGAGAAAATCAGTAGTAGGATCATAAGTTATCTCAATCCCCACACTCATGTGATCTTTTGGTAGGTCTTGATTTTGTAGTTGGTCTCCCATGATATTATACATTGTACCCATTATAACACGGCATTACATGGGTGTTGATAGATAAAAATCACATACAATTTTACCCTATAGAAATTTAGTAATATAAATCTATCGAAAATTGTTTGATTCACATTTAGGATAAAGAGAAATGAAAATTTTGAATACACTGGTTAAGGAATGTGGTTAGTGGGAATGATTAGCCTCAAAAATAGTGGTATTATTTGGTTCATGTGGTGATATTTTCTCCACCACTGGTCCGCTTTGATCCTTTGTTATACATTAGTCTGTCAAACCATACCACAAAATGATATCTTATAGTGAGTCTATTTATGTCTGTAATCATCTAACCATATTATATGTATCTTTATATGGTTTTATCCTCTTGAAATATTTAAAAGGAGAGTCTCTAAAACCTAATCCTCTAACGTGACCATATTGTTCAGGCCACTTCAAAGCTACTGAAAGTAGCTTCTCATCTAGTATGGTCATTGCCAAATATTATGTATAAACTATATTAAAAATATGAACATAAATAGATTTTTTTATGTAATATTGTTATAAATCATAATCAATTACAATTATGTCATACTTACACATGCTTCCCATACTGTTTTTGTTTTTTCATCAACTAATTTACCCTTCTTATTTACATGAGCCTCCTTCCATAGCACATGACATGGGATGGAAGTTGCTTCAAATTTTGATTTATCAATATTGATATAAACAAAGGAACATATGGTGTTTCATATCACATAATTAAACTTTTATTGTTGATTTAAAATACATACCAATTTGTTTTCTAATGAATAATACATCATCCTTCCTTTGTGATAGGGGTACGTTGGTTTTGATGCACGTTCTTTATTTTCATCACTCTTTTTTTGTTTCATAAATTAAAAATTTTGAATCAAGTTGGTTAAAATAAATAATGTAAAATGATATATTACCAAATACAATGCACCTGAAATTATTTCTCATTGTGATGATTGATGAAAGCAATCCATGTTTCCTGCTTTATAATGTGTGCATAACTAAGTAGTGGGTGGGGCTTTATTTTCTCCTCATCATCCCTAAGATGTAACTTCGTCAAAAGATTCCATAAGCATGTATGGGATTTTCCAGAAACCATTAAGATGGATTTATTACATAAATATTCCAAAATAAATGAATTCTAAAAAGAACAATAAAAATTAAATCTAAATTTTATTATATAATTTTTCAGTAAAATAGAAAAAGTATATTGTAACATTATCATTATATCTTTCCAAAGTATTTCCATCATTATAGGTTGGATGCGGTGATATGATTCAATATCAATCAATACATTAATATTCATTGTAACCCCAAGATAACTAATGAACATTGACTTGTTTTGTTCAATAGGTTGGCCATGTTGATTCCAACCAACCTCAAATTTTATACCCTGACTTATTGCCTTGATAATTTTATTCAAAACTATAATGTTGTTTCGTTGTTGTTTTTTTCATCAACATGATGTTGATCCCCTAATAATTCTATAGTTTCATCATCAACAGCCTTTTCTTACTTGGTAATGGTAACATCATTATGTTTAGAAGACATTGTTTACATGAGTAGTCAAACATTTAATTTGTCTTGAATAACAACAATAAAATACACTACATGTATAAAAGTCCACAATTTCTTGCATTCTGCATGAAAATTGTTACTATATTGAACAAATATATAATACTTCAATGCTATAGTACAACTAACCTTTACTAACTTTATTTAATCCATCCTCATATATTGATTGCCTTCCATATCTTGATGATGGATTGGACTCCCTCTTTCAAACTAGCATTCCTCCAATTAGTGTGTTTCCATAGTTCATTGATAACATACATCTCAAATAGTTATTATTGAATTTTGTT
Organism: Viscum album; assembly: GCA_963277665.1. Taxonomy (NCBI): domain Eukaryota; kingdom Viridiplantae; phylum Streptophyta; class Magnoliopsida; order Santalales; family Viscaceae; genus Viscum; species Viscum album. The sequence goes on along the minus strand of OY728134.1, from coordinate 125,334,927 downwards.
GTTTGATATTTATCTCCCATATTTTGTGGATGTCAACCTATGTTGCTTGAACTACTCTAACCAAAAGTCGTCTCATACTGTGTACCGGTGATCATTTTGGATGACTGCTACTCAGAGTAGTTCAAACAACATAGAAGATATGGGGGATGAGTGATGGGGTATGAGTTTCAAGCAACAAAATTAAATAATAACTATTTGGGAGATGAAATTATAGATACCACTGAGGTCCAAAAGTAACTTAAATGAAATTTTAATTATCTCTTCTAACATGTTACATTACAAAAATGAAGGAATGAACATTCAAATATACATGACTTCGAATCAGATCCATTTACTTCCACTCACAAACATTTATTATTTACCACTTCCTCTAAAATGTTTATTTTTTTTCTAGGGCTTTGAGGAGATACAAACTTGTGGTGGTATTAGTGTGAAGTGGATGGGAGAGCTTGAAAACTGGCTATTTCTCTAAGATGGAAAGGTAAATTATCCTGAAGATGAAGCCGAAAATAGGGTTAGAGAGATCTTCTCATTGTGGGAGGAATACCTTTGAGAGTCAGATTTGAACCCTTTTAAATTTATCAAGGGTAAATGGGAAGAGAATAAAAAGGTGTTTTTTTCACGTTTACTTTCAAAAAAAATGTGCAACACGGGTATTTTCATGAGGTCACTCATTGTAGTAATATTCTCATACAAGTATGCTTAACTATAGAGTTCTAATAGGATCCAATGTGACCACACTCATAATAAAAGTAATTTTTGATGAAGTGTTATCAAAAGTAATTGAGTGAGTCATATAAGAAAATGCATATCAAGAAACCAAACAAAATCATTCATTATGTTTTGATTAATCTTTTAGTGTCATTTTTGTTTTCTCAAGAAGTAGTGAGTGAGGAGGATGAAAGGCTGAAATATTTGAAGAATGAGTTGGGAGATGTGGTATTCAAATCCATAGAAGAGGCTTGGATGGAGATTAATGACTACAATCCAAGTGGGAGGTATGTCATCAAGGAACATTGGAACTACAATGATGGGAGAAAGGTTAGTTTGAAAGAGGGATTTAAGTCCATCATCAAGAGATGGAAGGAAATAAAGAATATGAGGATGTATTAAATAATGGTAGTGAAGGTCAGTTGTATTGTAGTATTGAATTATTATATCTCTTTTCAGGATAGTAATAATTTTCATGCAAGATGAATGCAATTGTAAACTTTTATGAATGGAGTGTATTGTATTGTATATCAATCTTAACAAAATGAATCCTTATTTACACAGCCTTATTTTTGAAACTCATGGTCTTTTTTATGAAGATTTATTTATGTTGCTTAAGAATATTATGTGTTGTATGATTCTTTCAAAACAACATATGTAGATGCAGTTCGTAGTGGTCTCATATGAAAAATAAAATCAAAATACATTATAATAATGATATAAAAATATTTAAAATGACTATATATACACATTATAATATCTCAATTTAGAAATATAACACATATTACATCCATATTATCTAGGTGTATTAATACTCATCAACTTTGAAGAAAATTTCACTTTCAATTCAGGAAGATATAACCACTTGTGTCTGCCACTATTTTATAAAATTGACACTGATTAATATTTTTCTATATGTTTACTTATAGAGAGTATTTATGTTAATAACATTATAAATAAGTTATAATCCCAATCCCAGATGAAATATAAGATACTCATAAATAAAGATAGGAATCTTTTGTATCCTAAGACCATCAACAAGAGTATAATATAATAGGACTGTACCTATCACTATAAAAGAACCTATCTAGCATCATTCATATACTACTCAGCCATAAATAATCTACTAGTCATATCTAATGATCCTTCCTAGAAGTAATATCTCAAAAAGACCATTGGAGGTTCCCTGACTAACTACATCAATAGAAATGTTTCACATTAAAGAGGCAATAAGTATTAAAGTTCCCTAGGAACCTACACTGATGGAATCACTCAAAATTTATCCTCAATTAAAGAGGAATTGGAATACCTATACTCTAATGGTCTTGGATAAATGAACCAGAACCCACCTACATTTGACATGACTTCTGTCTACTCAAGGATTCCCCACCTTCCAGTTTTTGATATTTTTTTAATCCACCATAATATACCTTCAATAATATAAATCCATTTAAAGGGTTAATTTTTTAACTTATGATTAGTATTGATCTAGAATTTTTTTACTCTTATAAATGAAATTAATCTATTAAATGCAATACTAATTTATTATTATGATATATTACCATAAAATCTTCAAGGAACCATAGATACTATATGTTACCATCATTGAAAATTATACCATATAGCTTGAAGTAGATCTACAATTACCTCTAGTACATTAGGATTAATATAAGTTCTAGCATACAGAGGATGTTCATTGGATCCTTCCTATGGAGATCTAGGGATCAGAGTGGCAACATATTCTATATTAATGTAGAGATTCACATAATTTTCCCCTTCCAAAAAAATAATCTTTCAGAAATAAGCACAAAATAATATATATTAAATGTGAACCCTCTTCCCCTCTCTCTCATTCATTTCCTTTTTAATAAGTCTTTTCATACCTTAAATATAATTTAAAAGATGTTAGAATAATTATTTTAAATGAAACTAACTAATAGTATCGATAAAGGGGGTTACTAAATAAACTCAATCAATTAATAAGTAATATAAACCTAATCATCACTAATAAGTAAATAAGAATGCACTATTTATTTATTATTTATGTTTCTATTAATATAAATTTATAATTGATTCTAGAAAAAAAATTAAACAAAGACACATAAGAACATGACATTTCATGTATTCTTACTGATTCCTGCCTATCAACTCCTAAATAAGAGGCATGAGACTCGAAAAGATAAGTCAAGGAAAAAATAAACAAAAAAATAACCTAGACTTCATATGGTAACTCAAGTATCCAAAATAATTATGTTATATAACCATATTTATGGATAACTTCTTATGTCTGGAAAGTTTTTTCTTTTGGGTATAATCAATACCAATATCCCTAGTTTCATTTTGATTCCATTTTGTAACATTTTTTACCGAGTATACCCAAATAGTTCTTAATTTAGGTTAGCACATCACCTCAAACACACTTCTCGATCACTAAAGTCATGTGTCAATGCTAAGGGATATAGATGAAAAGTTTGAGAAATGGGTTGACCTTTTCAATGTTTAACTAAACTCAATTTTATCATGCTATAAAGCCAGCATTACCTTTGCAGTAGCATGTGGTGTAAAATCTATTTTATTTATCCATATAGGCCCATACACATATTGAATGGCCTTACCATATGAAAACATCCATACCTTATTCAAAGCCATTGTCTATGGAGGAAAATATGAAATAGAACCATTTTTTGTATTTCAATGGTGAGGAGATGAGATGTAGGGTTCATCATGGTAAGAACAATGCAAAAACACAACAAACGCAGAACCCAAAAATTCAAACAATGATAGAGGAAAAGTATAAAATAACATAAATTAGATTATAACCTTGATTAATCTAAGGGAACATATAGGAGTCACGCTGGTAGAAGAGGAGTTCTGAAAGAGCTTGAGAATCATGAGTGATAGAGTCATAGTTAGGGTTCTTTTAAATAGATCAGGGACACTTTTAACAGTGCTTTTAGAATAGTGCTGAAAATATCCCTTTTATCAACACTAATAAAAGGGATATTTATCAACAATTTTTTAGAACAAATAAATCTTGAGCTTTATCAGTGCTAAAAGAGCATTGATAAAAGACATATTTATCAGCGCTAACATTTTAGCGATGATAAATATTTCTTTTAACAGCGCTCTTTTAGCATTGATAAAGATCAATCTTTATCAGCGCTAAAAAATCGCTATAAATATTCTTTTTATCAGCGTTAAAACTTTAATAATGATAAAGGTTTTAAAATTATAATTATTTAAATAAATTTATTATAATTTTATAATTATTTAAATATATATAATTATTTATTTACAATTATATAAATAATTATTTAAAAAATTATTATTATTTATTTATAATAATTATAAATTTATAAATATAGTAAATATATTTATTTATAAATATTTATTTACAAATATATTTTTAACATTATTAGTGGATATATAATCTTAAATACATGCATTTTAAAAATGAGTGAAATTGAATAATTCAAAATGAATACACTTTAAAAATATTGAAAAAATGGATAAGTTTTGGTAATTAAATATAAATTATTAAGAAAATATGGATATATATATATATATATTTAAGTGGATGAATACATATTGAAAATACTAAAACATAGTATATAAATATATATAAATAAATAATATAAAATGATCAAATTCAAAAATAAAATAAAAAATATCAAAAATGAATACCCTGACTATGATAGTATTAAAAACAAATAAATAAAATTGAATGATCAAAAACATAATATATTAAGTGTATCATGTTATAATGAAATTCTAAAACTAAAATTTGAATAAATTACATAAATATTAGGTGTATGTGTTTCTATATATTTGTTTGTGCGTTTGTATATAAAAATGCATTAATTACATATATATGTACATGTAATCAATGTAACATGTGATATTTAATATATGTTAAATTGAAAAATCAAACAACATTAAAAATGAATAAGACATTAATATGTTTTTAATTAACATTTTATTCATTTTATATATATTTATATTTAATATATATTATTTATTACTATTTATAATTAATTTATATATATATATATTGTAATTATTCATTTTTATTAACAATTATTTCATTAATAAATTTTTAAATAATTTTGTAATTTATTCATTTTTAATTTTTTTTGTTTAATTATTACAATTTATTCATTTTATATATCTATATTTAATATATATTATTTATTAATATTTATAATCTATATATATGTATATTAAATTTATTCATTTTTATCAATAATTATTTAATTAATAAAATATTTAATATTTTTTTAATTTACTCATTTTAAATTTTTATGTGTATAATTATTTTATTTTATTCATTTTACATATCTATATATTTAATATATACTATTTATTAATTTTTAAAAAATTTATATATGTATATTCAATTTATTCATTTTTAAAAATAATTATTTAATTAATGAAATAGTTTTAAAAAAATTATTTGTTTAATTATTTCATTTTATTCTGGAACTTTATGAGTACTAAAAAATCAATGATAAAGGGAACCCTTTATCAGTGCTAAAAAAACCCTCATAAAGGAAGCTATTTATTTTTTCTTATTTTAGCGTTGTTAAAGACGTGTTTTGTAGTAGCGGTAGGGGAGAATGGGTTTGATGATGGATTAATCCATTAGAAAAATAACATTCTAGTATATGTAAATTACTGGATTAATAATGTCATTTGGATGAGGGGAGGTGAGGATAGATTAAGAAAAGAAAAGAACTTGAAAAGAAATTAAAAGAAAAGAGGAATTTACCACTAGAATTTCTTGTTGGAACCAAGGTTGTTCTTTGATATAAATTAAGCATGGTTTTTTTTTGTTGACAATCCTCACATGGAATATTAGGGAGTTTGCAAGGAAAGGAATCTTATAGTTCAAGATGACAATAGTATTGAAGGTGGTGTCGTTTCCCAGTGTTTGAAAAAAATTTGGGCCTCAAAATCTGGAGTTTGTTTTTGGAAAAGAAATATTTTCTATGTAGGAGTACACAGTTCACGGACCACGGAGGACAGTTCGTTGAACTCATAGGAGGTACATGGAACAGTGAGGAAAACGGTAAAGGTGGCACTTCTGCATAGCAGCACTATGCGGACTGCGAAGCACGGTATGTGGACCGCATAGGGAAAATGGTTCACGGGAACCTTGCAGTTCATGGGAGACAAACAATTTGTGGGAGGCGCATTGTTTTCGGCTAAGAGGTGAAGATCCATTCTCAGAAGAGATTAAACATTATGAGGTAAGAGTGGTGGTATGCGGACTGTGTAGGAAAAACAGTTCGCAGAAGGAGCAATACGCGGTGAAGGTTGTACCGCATTGAATGTTTATATAAAATAGATTAGCAATATTTTCAAATTTATTTTCCTATATAAAGATCACTAATCCCTTCATTACTTAGAGATATTTTGATTAGAAATCTAGGAGGAATTCGGTGAAGTCCAGAGTGGTTCTAGGGAAGACAACTCTGCAAAGGAGAAAAAGTTTGCGAGGAGAATTCCAGGAAAGGAAAAGTGGTCTGCACAGATAGTTCATAGAAGAGGTTTTCTAGGACTTTGTATCCTACAAAGGAATAAGTCTATGTATAGGAAGAGTTGGTCCATGGAATAAGAGAAGGTCCTCGGAAGTGGAGGTATTCTGCGAAGGAGATGGTCTATAAAGTAGGTAAGGTCTGTGGAGGAAGTTGGTTTGCAGGAGAAGAAGAGGTCCGTAGAAGAAGATAAGGTCTATGAAAGTAGAGGCAGTCTGTGGAGGAAGAGGTGGTCCACAAAGCACATGCGCTATGCGGTGCAGTGCAGTTCATAGAGGAAGAAACCAGTTCACAAAGGAACAGTTCGCGAACTAACAGTGTGCAAAAGAGTGGATTACATCTATGGGTGAAATAAGGAATTCAACATAGCATATATCTATATTTAAGTATGTGTGCTTTAATGAAAATTAAGGGACCTACAAGTCTATAAACTATGTGTGTATCTCTCCCAAGGCAATGAGCTAGGGGGATTCATCGGAAGTGTTCTTAGGGACACAGTTATCTATCCCTAAAATATTATAAAGGCATTGTGTATAGAACAGAGTGACTGTGTCTAAACTCTTGTACTCCACAAATAGTGAAGATTAGTGGATTTAGGTATAACTGAAACACTGTCGGCGTATACTCCTTAGACTATCCCTTAGTGGTGAACCAAGTAAAATTGGTGTGTTACCTATTGGCATGTGATTTTTTTTATTGATCATTATCATCAGATATGTTTAACGGGTTCCTACCAATATGGGAAATAAGATTCGTTATATTAAAAGAAAAAGTTGACACCTTGATTCACCCCTCCTCTCTCAGGGTGTTCCAGGGTCCTTCATTTCTTCTCATTGAGAACCTCCTTAGGGAAAAGGTTTTAGTCTTTTGATGAGACCAAGATCTCTTGGACATGGGGGGATTGGGTAGAGTATTGGGCCGAATTTGGACAAGGATAAAAGATTTAAATGTGTGAGGGGAATAGGTGGTGAGTAGTGGTATTTATAGTAGAGGAGATGGGTGTTTTCTCATTATTTTATTCATTAGTTTATTATTTTTACTCAAGAATATGAACAGTTTAAACATTATCAATAAATATATTAAAAGGATGAAGGATGGTTATAGATTATAGTGATTACATTAGTGATGAATCAAGGAATAGTGTATTTAACTTATAATGTATATATACCGTAAATTACTGTATTTTACTATTCACCAAAAATTTAAGTATTTCAGAAAAATCCCCAAAATTCACCCTAACCATTATTTGACATGTAGATTTCAAAAATAAACTTCATTTTATGAAAATAATTTTCTAAATATGATAAATTTAATTTTTAATTAAATTCACCATTTACTCAAAAAATACAGATTTTAAAATTATAACTAATTTTATAACACTTTGAAAAATTAAATAAGGTCTCATAAAATTATATTAAAATTATATGAAAATAAAATATTAATTTGTGAATACATTTTATGAAAATAAATTTTCTTTTAAATTATTAAATTAATCATAAAATTGTAATTAAATATTTATGGCTTATAAAAATACCAACACTTAATTAATAATTTTTAAAACATTTAATTACTTGTACTATGATATGATTATATCATAATTTCAATTATAAGTTTCCTAAATTTTATTTATACTTTCATAGGTGAGGTGACTATTCATTTGGTTGGTTTACTATTCATAAGGTTCATATTATTATTCCTAAGGTCAAGTTATTATTTCATCAGTATAGGTTCCTTAACTTCTAGAAATACCTATTATTTCATTTATTCCTCATTTATAAAGTTTTTATTATGTTATTAATGTGGTTTTATGTGATTTATACTATATAACATAATTATAAGAAGGGAATTTTAATTGATAAAATTTTGGGTCATTACACTGAGGCCCTAGGCATTTATCTTGAATACACAGCAATAAAGAAACATAGTGTGTACCACGTTAGTTCACACTGTGTAGTCTCCCAATAAAGAAAAAAAATAAATTACATTAAAAATAATTAATTGAAGGATTAAAAACCTAATTACATTGTTAGCACCAGATGTGTTGACTATGTAATAAAGGTTTAAAGAATTAATAAATGATCAATTAATTCCATGCAATTGTATATAAGTATTGGTCATTCCATTTATTTTCCATGAATTCATTTATGATGAGAATCTCCAAGATACTTTGGAAGATCATTAAGATAAAAGTAATGAATTAAGTTATTGATTGGTTGGTTGGATTAATTCAAGCATGTTTATCTTAATAATAAATAATGAATTGAAGTGAATGCTAGTTAGTGTAATTTTTCATATTTATTGCATGTTTATGACTGATCATGAGATTTGATCAGACCTATGTATATGTTGGTTTTATTTAATTCAATTTTATCGCATGGATTTGTAATTATTTATTATTAAATTGAATATGATGGTTTTCATTCCATTCCTCCCACCTTTATTATGTGGGGCCTATATATCCAAGGTTGTTTTATGTAATTCTCCTTAACCAATCCTTTGGTTCCCCTCACATGCATGTGAGTGATAAAACATATGTAATAAAAGGAGTATCTCAAGATTCATAGAGGTTGTTCAAGATAGAACTGAGATGAAACCAACCTGGATGATATATAGGTGGGAAGTGGAATGTTACAACTTATATCAAGAATGGTATAAATAGTTTTCCCCTAGGGTTATAGGTTGATTTATTTTATTCTCAAGAAATCGAACATTAGAAAATATCATGATCGCATTATTTATTTATTTATTTTATTTGTGTATTTTTTCATGATTTATTTTATAGATGCAAGACGTAGGTCACATAAATAAATGGACTAATAAGAAAAGATGGAATTAAAATAAAAGGATTATGTATAAATGTTCTATTGGAACATGGTTAATCCATTAAGTAAAATCAACTTAATATTAAAAATAAATGTATAGGATAAAACAAGAAAATTTTATTCATAATAAATAAAATTACTCAACTCAATACAAGTCAGACTAAGCCTTCTATTACTTTATTAAGAATGAAATAATAGAACTAAGTGTTTGACCAACCCTTGTTGGTACACTTAATTTTATTGGGGAGTTCTTATGAAAATTTTGGTTTGAATTAACCATTTTACATCAACAGGAATATCTCTTTCTATACTTGATGTAACTTGGAGGAAAGTGTTGAGGAAATACGATTCCGGATTTCTGGATTTGGGAGTCTACTCAATAGATCAAGTAGTCATAATCCATAGTTGGAAAGTAATTTCCTACCTAAATACCTTTGAGTAATTGATCAATTCCTTAATTGGGTTATGATAGGGGGAATATGGATCCTTTCCACTAGAATGTATGAGCAACTAGAAATTCTAAGTCCAAGTATTAGAGTTTTTGGGAATTGATAAAATGGTGGGAGACTAAATAAAATTAAAAACTATTATTATGTCTCATATAAATTTTAATCAAGTGAAGTACTAATAATATGCTTTTTTAATATTGTAAAATAATTAAAATCTCATAAACCACATTATATCTATGATTAATTTTATAAAAATACCATCTCTGAACTGGAAGTGACTTCTAGGAATGGTTCAGATGCCTACGGGTAGTGTTACGCCATGAACAGATGTCTTATGAGCTAGAATCCTCATTACCTGATTTTCCTACCAAGGAGGTGAGTGATGGGGAGTTTTTTCTATGATAAACACTTGAGTGATGTAGATGATTTTTTGTGTTTAATGATTTCATCCATGTCTAATAATCTCGTGAATTTATATGAAGATATGGATGCATATAGCATGCTCCAACATCTCTATGGTCTTTATCAGGAGAGTGCAAGTCATGAATTTTTTGGGATATCCAGGGCTATCTTTAATAGAAAAATTAGAGAGGGTGCATTGTATGGGCCTCACATTTTCAAAATCATTGGCTACATTAATCACATAAAGGTTCTAGGGTTTAAGCTTCCAGAATAATTGCACACTGATCTCATTATTTCATCACTCCCTTACAGCTTCTCCAGTTTTCTTATAAATTTCAATATGAAAAACATAGAGAAGTGTCTCCTATATATTCTCATGATACTTCACCAAGTTGACAAGGATATGAAGCATGAAAATTATTATGTACTTATGGTAAATAGAAGGAAATTATATTTTAAGATATCTAAGTCTAATGATTCTTTTCAATTATCTTAAAAGAAGATAATGATCAAGGGAAAGGCAAGGGAATATGATGTTATCTATTTCACATGCGGTAAGAAAGGTCACTGGAAGAAAAATTGTACCTGGGAAAAGAAGAATGGGGAAGCTTAAGGTGTTTTTATTATTGAGTGAAATTTATCTATTTATATAATTGGCTATTAGATACAACATTTGGTGCTTATATATGTAATCAAATACAAGAACAAATTATATTTAGAAAGATTTCTTGGGGTGAGGTAGATCTATGAGTAGCCAACATAAAAAAGACTTATTGTTCTAGTTATTGGGGAATACCACCTTGTATAGCTGATGGGAATGATCTTGTCTTTAAAATATTGTTATTATATGACTTTAGTCACCAAAAACATTATATATATATATATATATCCAGACTTGATACGTATGGATTTATTTTCCAATTTGGGAATAAATTTTTCTTCTTTTATAAATAAAGAATATTTTATGGTAAGTAATATTTAAATAATGGCCTTTATGTGTTGGATTACCTAAACCAAGTAATAAAAATTGATAACAACACTAGTTCATATAACGCATACCACACCCAACTATGGAATCATCGGCTAGGTCATGTAAATGAAAATCATTTGACCAAATTACACCAAGATGGATATTTTGATTCATTTGAACTAAAGCCACTTGGTGTATGTCATACATTTTTACAAAGAAAGATGATTAAATCCCCATTTAGTGGAAAAGGCGAAAGTTCCAATGAGTTACTTGAATTAGTTCATACCAATGTGTGTAGACCATTTCCAGTTGAATCAAGGGGTGTGTAGTCATACTTCATAAATTTTACTGATGATTTTATTAGATATGGATATGTCTACTTAATGAGGTATAAGTCAGATTATTATGATAAATTCAAAACATACAAGAATGAAGTAGAAAATCAACTTGGTAAGAAGATGAAGAAACCCCGCTCAGACCGTGGTGGATAATATCTTAATCAAGAATTCGTTGGTTATTTATGGGAGTTTGGGATAATATTCTAACTCACTCATCCTTAAACACCTCAATGGAATTATGTAAGTTAAAGGAGGAATCGCACCTTGTTATACATGGTGAGATCAATAATGAGTCATGTGATTATTCCATTATCCTTTTGGTGATATGTGTTAAAGACAACAACACATATACTAAACCAGGTTCCAAATAAATTGAAAAATGGTATTCTATATCAACTTTGGGGTGGAATGAAATCTATGTTGTTGAATTTTCATGTGTAGGGTTGTGAAGTGTTTTTTAAGGCCTCTTCGTGTAATAAACTTTCAACTTGAGGCACAAAGTATACCTTTATCATATACCCTGAAGAAATAGAGGAATATTACCTATAATAACCCTTGGAAAAAAAGTAATTATGGAAAGACATTCCATATTCCTTGAGATGGATCACATCTCTAAAAGTTATAGTAAGGGTGAGATACACTTTGATGAAATATAGGCTCAAGGTATTCTAGAGTTAATGTAACGACTCAAACTTTTATTAATGAAAATTACTATTGATCTAATTAAATGTATTATTATGTAAAATAGTTATATAACATATGCACTTCCTTGGTTTTATGTTTTTGGATTTTAAAAAACCATTAAGAATCATTACCGTTGCTAATATAGCTGTTGAACAATGACCACATGACTGGTATAAATATAGGGTTTTAACAAATACAATTTACTTAGACAAAAGAATTGATATACTCATCCACTAGAATTTATTCATATGAAGCCCATTTTTTGGAGCTCGGAAAATAGGTAGCATCACTGGTATTCGCTCTTGACTAAGACTAAGTCCATCTTCAACACATTAAACTTGAATGGAACCGTCTACAGGAGAAGTGGAAGTTAATAGATATTACCACCGGAGTGATGTTATTTGAGCCACCCCAAGAGTATATCACCATCGTACACCTTACCCTTAGGTATTATATGGGATTTTTAAGGGGTTATGTAACAAGACCCTAGCACTGTGATTATGTTCATTATTTCTGTATAGAGAAATTACATTCATTTTATTATTGTTACTTTGTAAATAGATTTTAAAGCACAAATAGTATTTTTAGTTAATATTCAATTAAGAAATATATTTTGATGAATTAATGGATTTTAGAATTAAATAATATTTTAATAAAATATTATTACTAAATTAATTTTTAATTAAATATAAATGATCGTATAATTTTTTTATGAATACAATTGTAATTTTTATTAAGGTTTGAAAGCTGTTTTTTCTAAAACCCAAGAATTTTCGATAAATGATAGTTTTTATTTTAAAAGTAAAAACTCACATATTGAGAAAATTATTTAGATAAAATGAATATTATTTTTGGAATCAGGACGTTGAAATTATCCAATGGTGAATTTTTCATAATTTTCTGAGACAGTCAAATTTTTGGGTAAAAATTAAATACTGTTTAAATATATAATGTGTTTTATGACATCATGATGACCCAATGGTGATGTAATAAAATACTATAAAAACTATTTTCAGAAAATATATATTTTTCCTTTAAAATAATTTGATTTTATATTTTTTTGATTAATTTTATGGTGCCTTAGTGGACCCTCCAAGACTTATAAAATATTTTAACTTTTAAAATGATTTCCTTGAGAGTGTGACTCACCTCCACATAAAAAAGCATAATATTTTAAGAAGTTCAGATATTTTCCTTATAAAATAATCTTTTGCACTCTTCTTTTAAAAAAACCATGGGCAAAAATCATGGGTTTGTTTGTGGTTTTGATTAGTTTAATGTGTGGTGTCCAAAATCAAAATAATAAAGAATTCCCTCTCTTTTCCTATATAAACCCACCCAATATCTCACTTCTCTTCACTAAAAACCCTTGGAGAACGTCCCTAATATTTCATACTCTCTCTAGTATCCTCCCAAGGTTCCCTAAACTCCCAAGAATCCTCTCTCAAGCCTCTCTCAAGCCTTTGGACCACACTTCCAAGTGATTTTTTCCTTTCTCATTTTTTTCCAAATTTCATTATGTTGTTATACCATTTTGTTTTCAATTAAAAATGTTGGGTATGATTTCAAACCTCCATAATAATTCCCTCCTTATGATTTAATGATGAGATACCTATTTCTCTCTCATTAATTCCTCCCATGTACACCTGTTACTATGCCGAAATTTAGTAAGGAATTTCTCTCTTCTCATTTACATTCAAGAAATTCTTTTGTATTATGAATCTAAATTCCATTACATATATTGGGACATGTATCTATATGAACTCATTAATTTCCATTTCATTTAAATATTATTATACACCTCTTTATCTCTCATTAACCATTTTTATGAATTCTTATGTCACGTCGTTATGCTGCTGAAATTGCACAGCGATTTTCCAAGCCAAAGTCATTGTGTAGTGAATACCATGATCATTTCTCTATCAAGGGTATTCACCTTTATGAACATTTAATTATTTCTTATATAGTTTCATGTATGAATTCCACATTCCTTTATCATGGAATAAATGGTGATGTTTAATGAATCCATGTTATATGATCCATGTGGCACACTTATGCATGAAATGAAATGATTAAGAAGGGTGTGCCCTGATAGTGCTCCAACACATTGGGTAAAGATTAGTATCATGATAAGTCAAGTTCAATTAGGTTTTACTCATGCTAATTAAATTTCAATTAGGTTTTACTCATTCTCCATGTGCAATTATCCTTGTCTCATGCTAATATCATGTTAAATTTGATGCCACATTTACATGTTATGATAATCATATTATATCATTCCTTTATGTTCATGTTTCTCTTATGATCCATTGATATGCGTATTACCTAACATGTATTGTATTTTTTATGTTATGTCTTTTTTACTCCCTTTCTGGTCTTTATAGATCACCCTTTACTTATGCATGTCCTCAGGTTATCCCATGCAATGTTAAGTACGAAGGAATGTGTGTGGTCATGTAAAAGAAGTTTTCAATAAAGATATGTATTTCATGATTTAAGTTGTTATGTAATGTTCCTAATCCCAAAATACATTAGACCTATCGATATTATATGTTGTATCAATTGAATATTTTATGTAATAAATTATGTTTAAGTGTGAAATAAATAGAAAGATTGTTATAGTTGGTATCAGAGGTTAGGTTTAGTTATTTTTGGGATTAGGTTTAGAAAACCCTAGTAAAATACTTAGGGGTAATACTAAGTATAATAAAAACATCCCTAAATTTTGGTGAGTATTGAGTAAGTGTTTTATCAATCAAATACATCTCTATGTGGATATGAGCAGGCAGAGGCAGCTCTGGAATAGATGTATCTAGGGGTAAAACCTGAAAACACCGCTTTGAGATAGACTCAAACGGGAACTAGTGCACGACAATGGTCCTTGTTGTACTCTTGGTTATGACACTCTTGGGGGATATGATCTGGTAAATTCATAATCTTAGTATGAAGCATTATTAAAGGAATTAAAAAATCCCCTAAGAATATATTTTGGGAAGTAGATCATGGATAACATAGAAGAAAATAAATGTAATTTATAAGTTATACCTTTTTTTCATTGGATTCCCCTTTATGTATTACCCCTAAATTTCCTTTTATTCCAGAAAATGGCCATTAATAGGAGCAATCAGGCTAATAACCCATGCGGAGATCAATGTGATTACTGTTCTAATGAGATGCCCAATTCAATGGGAGTAGGAATCGCAAACTTTTTCAAGATAGTCTCTTAGGTAACTCAAGTTTTGAATAGAAACATGGTTCAGGAGGAACATTCAACCCCCCTTAATAAAGAACAAGCCGCAATCAAGAGATTCATGAGACAAAGGCCTCCTATTATTAATGGGTCATCTGATCCCACAATCGTTGAACAATGGATGAACCTCATTGAGAAGATATTCTCTATCCTTCAATGTTCTAAACAAGAGAAGTTACTTCTGGATACTTATCATATGGATGGTGAAGCTGATCAATGGAGGACATTGATCAAAAATATGAAGCCTGAGGAGGATATCGAGGCATTGGAATGGAAGTATTTTCAGAAAATGTTTTTCGATAAATATTTTCCTTGCACCCTCTGACTTAAGATGAAAAGGGACTTCCTTTCCCTCAAGCAAAAAAGACGAATAATCCATCAGAGGGAATGAGGTAAACTTCACAAGGCTTGCATGATATACCTCTATCTTTTTCGTTACCCCTAAATGAAAGGTTGACCACTTCTTTAGTGGGCTAAAACCTAGACTATGGAAATCCATAGCGATTCGTGATTTCGAGAGCTATGAAAAAATTGTCTGATGTTCCCTCAAGGTTGAAATAGAGATCGGAGAATCTCAAGGTTATCATGGGGATAAGAAGATTAAGTTAGACTTTAATTGTAGTGGTCCGATTGATAAATCCAATGGTGTTAAAAAACTCTAGCACCCCACTTTCCAAAGGTGCAGAAAGAAGCACCTTGTAAATTTCCTAAAGGAGACGAGGAAATGCTTTAGGTGTGGAAGAGAAGGTCACCTAGCCATTAACTACTAACAAGAAAAACCCACATCTATGGAAGAGGAGAGGAACACTCAATTCGACCCTCAATTCATTCTTAATTGCTTCAACTATAAATAATCAGGGCACTTTGCAAACCAGTTCCCTAATCTAAGGGTTTTCGGAGGCAACCAACAACCTCCAAGGCAGCAAGGGAAAGATTTTTTCATCACTACCACAAAAGTGAACCCCGAAAACGAAGTGGTGACAGGTATGCTAGTTATTCATTCAAGAATAGTAAACATACTTTTTTATTTTGGTTCTACTCATTATTTTATATCTCCAAAGTTTAGTAAAACAATATCAACATCACCACAAATCATGGAAGTAGAGATTTCGGTGAGAACAGAAAATGGGGAAATCATTGAAACCCGTGAATATAACTCCTACCCTGTCACAATTTGTGGTTTAAACTTCCCAACGAACCTCTTCATACTCCCTCTGGTAGAATTTGATGAAATTATTGGCATGGGTTGGATTTCCCTATATAGAGCCAACATAAATTGACGTGAGAGGGAAATCACTCTCCATATGGAGAATCGACCCCCGATTCAGTACAAGTGAATGGAGGAGGATGAATCTTCTTTATCACTATCATCTCAAGCATGGATATTACTTCCCTATGAGCACGCGTATCTTGATTAGATTATTGAGTCTAAGGAAGCAATTATCCTTGAATATATGCCTATTGTGAGGGAATTAACTGAAGTGTTTCCCAAGGAATTGTCTGGACTTCCTCCTAGAAGAGATGTTGAATTCTCAATTGATCTTATACCTGGGGCATTGCCAATATCCAAGACTCTATATAGAATGGATGTTGTGGATCTTAAGGATATGAAGAAACAACTATATGAGAATCTGGATAAAGGGTTTATACGCCCAAGTGCTTCACTATGGGGTGCACCAGTCTTCTTTGTCAAGAAGTGGGATGGGTCAATACACCTTTGTATTGATTATCGTGATCTCAAAAAAAACATGATAAAGAACAAGTATCATATTCCCATAATTGATGAATTATTTTATCAACTATGTGGAGCACAATACTTCTCCAAGTTGGATCCCTCCAAGTTATAGATATTTGTGGATCCCTCCAAGACAAATGCAATTGAGGGATGGTTGAGGCCAACATTGGTGAAGGATATTCGTAGCTTCCTGGGGTTAGCTGGATATTATCGCATATTTGTGAGAAATTTCTCATGATGGTCCAAACCTCTTACCAAGCTAACTCAGAAGGGAGTAAAGTTTGATTGGAGTGATGAATGCGAAGATAGCTTGAAGGAATTGAAAAGGAGGCTTGTCACTGTGCTCGTGCTAACACTACCCACAAGTGGAAAACTTTTTGTGGTATTTTTTGATGCTTTGAAGAAGGGAATGGGTTGTGTGTTGATGCAAAATGACAAAGTAATTGCTTATGATTCAAGGAAATTGAAATATCATGAGAAAAACTATCCAACACATGATCTGGAGTTGGCTGCAGTAATCTTCACTTTAAAACTTTTGTGACATTACCTCTTTGGGGAGAAGTGTGAAATATATACGGATCACAAAAGCCTCAAGTATATATTCACACATAAATAGTTGAACATGCAACAATGAAGATGGTTAGATATCATCAAAGACTATGTCTGCTCAATCCATTACCACCCTGGGAAAGAGAACAAGGTGGAGGATAATCTAAGTATAAAGGACCCAACAGTTCTATCACTGATTATAATTGAAAAGGATCCAATATTATTAGATTTTATGAATATGGACATGGGAATCATAAAGAAGGAAACATCATTAATCTTTTCACAAATTATTTCTCAACCATCTATTTTGAAAAGCTTAAAGGATTCTCAAAAGGATGATGTGGGAATTCAGAATAAAGTGGAAACTATCAGAAAAGGGAAATCCTTGGGGTTCAATTTTAATGAAGAATGAATTATGAGATTTGGGAAAAGACTATGTGTTCCATCAAATTTGGAGTTAAAGAATGAAATTTTGGATGATTCGCATAGTTTTAATTTCTCCATTCACCTAGGAAACACAAAGATGTATCGATATCACCGAGATCATTGTTGGTGGGATAACATTAAGAAGGAGATCGCTGAGTATACATCAAAGTGCCTGGTATGTCAGTAAGTGAAGGCTAAGAGGCAGAAGTCTAATTGGATGATGAAACCATTAACCATACCAGTATAGAAATGGGAGAACATCACCATGGAATTTGTCACCAGACTTCCAAAGACATCCAAAGGAAACAACACTATCTGGGTTGTTGTGGATCGTCTTACAAAGACTGCACACTTTATTGAAATTCGAGAGGATTTATCATTGGATCAACTGGAACAGATATATATCAGATAAGTTATAAGTCTACATGGAGTAACACTATCTATTATATCCAATTAGGATCCAAGATTCACCTATAAGTTCTGGAAGAGTCTTCAATATGCTCTGAATACTGAGCTGAACTTCAGTACTGCTTATCATCCTAAAACTGATGGCCAATCTGAGCGGATTATCCAAACACTTGAGGATATGTTGAGAGCATACTCAATGGACTTCAAAGGAGTATGGTATCAACATCTTCCTCTGGTTGAGTTCTCTTACAATAATAGTTTCCATGCAAGCATCCAAATAGATCGTTATAAATCCCTTTATGGGAAGCGGTACAGAGCACCGGCATGTTGGGATGAAGTTGGGGCACGAAAACTCTTAGGTTCAGAAATGGTCAAAGAAATGGTGGAGAAGGTTAAGACCATCCAGCAGCACATTAAAGCTGCTCAGAGTTGACAAAATAGTTATGCTTATAATCATCGAAGAGACCTAGAGTTTAATGTCAGAGACATGGTATTCCTCTGCATATCACCGTGGAATAGAGTTGTGAGATTTTGGAAGAAGGTAAAGCTTATTCCAAGGTACATCGGCCCTTTTGAGATCCGTTATTGCATTGGAGCAGTGGTCTATTGACTAGCATTCCCACCGAACTTATCTCAAGTACATGATGTATTCTATGTATCACTATTGAGGAAGTGCATACCTAACTCATCGCATGTACTAAATCCAGAGGTGGTACCACTGGAGAATGAACTCTCATATGAAGAGAATCTAGTGAAGATATTAGATCATAGGGAAAAAGTTCAACAAAATAAGACAATGCCCCTTGTAGGTGTTGTGGTGAAACCACAAGTTTGAAGAAGAAATGTGAGAATCAGAGGAAGTGATGAAGCAGAGTTACCCTCATCTATTTTAGTGTGGAAAAAGGAAATTTCGAGGGTGAAATTTCTTAAGGGGAGAGATTGTAATGATCCAAACTTTTATTAATGAAATTTCCTCTTGATCTAATTAAATTTCTTATTATGTAAAATGGTTATATAACATATGCACTTCCTTGGTTTTATGTTTTTGGATTTTAAAATACTATTAAGAATTTTTAACATTGATAATATAGTTGTTGAATAGTGACCACATGATTAGTATAAATATAGGGCTTTAACAAATCCAATTTACTCAGAAAAAGGAAGCGATGGACTCATCTGGTAGAATTTATCCATACAAATCTCATTTTCCAGAGCTGGGAAAGGAGGTAGCATCACTGGGCTTCGCTCTTGAACAATCCCAATCCGACCTTTAACATGTTAATCTTGAATGGAACCACCTATGGGAGAAGTTTAATTTAATAGATATTACCACCCAAGGGATGTTATCTAAGATGATCGCGTTGTCGAGCGCGTCAAATTAGTTGTTTAATTTTGACTAGAATTTCTGCAGTATAGCAGCAACCCTAGGTCGTCTCTCGACGGAGCCTTAGATAATTAATTTAAAAAGAGGGTTTTTATTATGAAAGTAGAAGGTGAATGAGGTTTTGTAAAACTTGGGGGTTTTATTATTAAATATGAGAATAGAAAATGAAAGCGATAAAATAATGTAGAGATTAACAAAATTAATTAAGCATGATCAACCCGGGGTACTCGCATGATGTTTATCCTTCATCGCTTCATGATATAGGGTTATGATCTTTTAATACCTAGTTTTTAACACCTAGAACTAGAATTTTACTGAGTTTATACTAGGATACCTCCTAGGGTTCAGTCGAAAACACACAATGATTCACCAGACACCACCGATGATTGGGTGAATTGTGTTTGACTTCATAACCGAAACTCACCAAGGCAACACGCGAAGAACCCGATGCACTGTCCAGGTTTGTATGTTATTTATTTGTGATACCATGACATAAATGTACATGTCCTTGGCATTGCTTATGTGAGTTCAATTGACCAATATGAACCATACAAACACCGCAATTGAAAGGGGGAAAAGAAAGTGGTGAACGGTGTGTGAAACATCACATGAATGGGTACCCCAAACATGATCATATGAGTTGAGCATGACATACCAGTACATAACTCAATAAAATAAGAATAGGGGATTATGAAAAACAACACAAAAACATGGAATTCAAAATATCATTCAAATGTTACAAACATGAAGCTTGGGATTTACATCACGTTCCTCCCCGGGTGATCACAAGGGGTTTAGAAACCCATGGGAGAGGAAGAAGAATAATATGTTGAAGTAGAACTTTACATAGCCTCCAAAACTTATAGGGATGTTGAGAAGACTCCTTGGGGACTCCAAAATGGCAGCACCTTGCCACCTGTCCGAACTTCCAAATGGGGTGCCCAAGGTGTCTTTTTATAGCCAAAATGAGAAGTGGTTTTGGGCACCCAGATTTTGATAAACCACTTTGAGAAAGGTTTTCGGATATTAGAAAGTCGAATATCCCTTTTGACAAAACTGGAAAGTTGTATCCCCACATATTTTATATCACCACCAAGAATTTTTCACCATTTGGACCACTACATCTTGAGATATTGATAAAATACAGAAAGCCACTTTTGACTTTGTGCATATTCAGTGGCTTGAACAGATCAGTTTGGATGGGCCCCTTAGAAGCTGAATCAGGATTGGGTTCCTTGATATGAAATGTATCATATTAAATTTTGGATCGTTCCAAAAAATATCAGCCCATTTGGATGCACGTATTTTTTGTAATATTTAAAACAGTGGACATATGTCCATGGATCCATGCAATTTTGGCCCATTTTTCTTCCACTTCATCAAGGGCCCTCCAAATCATCTCCACCTACATTGAAATAATAAAAAAAAAGAAACATTTCTCATACTAATATTGATTAAAATTAATTAATTGATTCAAACATAAAGTTCAATTTATTATTATATTTGGAATATTCATTACAAAACTAGTTTAAAATAGCGGTGTAAGGGTGGAATAAAAAAGTGAATCGTGGTACGATCATAAGCCTCCCCAATAGTCCGTCACCATAGCACACCTTACTCTTAGGTCTTATGTGGGTGTTTTAAGAGGTTATGTAACAAGACCCTAGCACTATTATTATGTTCATTATTGAAATGTCCTGGTTTTGGGTGCCACCCAAAGGTGCCCCGTACCCGGTTGGTCACATTGCCTCAAACGCATTTCCCCAAATTCCAGAGGCTTCCAACTAGAAGCGAGGGCCTTGGGTGGGATAGTGGGGAAACTATGACCTCATTGGTAGATCATTCATAGTGTAATAACAAATAATAAACAGTAGATGAATCAAAATACCATACAACAAGTAAACAACGGAAGACTGAAAGTAAATAACAACTGGAGAACATATATAAATGATGCATGTCACATATGTATAGGAAAGCATCCAAACAAGAAAATATGATGGAAATACAACTGAACCAAAGTACAAAAAAAATAAGAAAACTCGAGAAACATTTCAAGCCTAAGCTTAGTCCTATGCTTTCCATCTCTAACCATCCAATCACGTACCTGAGGAAGAAAGGTGCTTTCCCTTATCTACACCTACAACCATATAATCTATTTGGGTCCAAAAACATGACCCAAACAGGATGTGAGATGAATACCAATAGGTAACCACCATAAGATCTATTTCTAATTGTCAATGAGTATATATAGTAGGTAATAATGGAAATGTGGAAAAAAAACTATGAGTACACAAAAGTAACCAATCCTACAGTTTCCATTTACATTTATTATCATTTAATGTTCAAAATTTAATCAAGTAAGTATCACAATAGGTATCTTAGAAGACTACCTAATAGGACCAAATTCAAGATTGTGCTTTGTCTTGGTAGACGCATCACAAACATTCAATATTTATGTTAACCCTATGGGTAGATCACACAGTATAACCCCTTTGGACAAGTACTGTAATAAAATGGAAAAGACACTCTAAGGAAGCACTCACAATAAATTCCCCCTAGGGTATTTCCACAACAACTACAGACTCTATGGGGAATCACTCAACACCAATTCCCCCTGTGGTCTTGTAACGTAAAATATGGACACTCTGAGGGAGCACTTGTCGTCAATCCCCTTTGTGGTCTCTTAGCGTGAAATATAACAGACACTCTGAGGAAGCACTCAATGCCAATTCCCCCTGTGTTCTAACTACACTAGGTTCTTACATCCCTATGCAATTCAATCGTGTATATATGATATCAATAATCCCAATGTAATCTCAACTACTACATGGCTAAACAATTCCAATGCATATCACAAGCATTTAACAAGCAGCAAAAGGCAATCAGTTCCATCCTATCAAGTAAGGAAAGTAAACAAGGTATACCTTATAAGAAACCTAGACCAAACGACCCAAAACATTCAAACAAGGAAACTTACCCATGGGTTGTTCCTTAAACATGAAATTTTACATAATACCACAACAATAAAACCTTAATCCAATAATCAATCTAAGGTAGATAAAATAGGGTTTAATTTCCTTAACCTAAAATACCTGAAACATGGGTAATCAACACTTTGGAATATAAAATCAAAGAAAAACAATGAAAGAAAACAAACCACCTACCTCAAAATTGTATGAAGAACACTCTCGAATGTCGTCCCTTGAATGGCCTAGAACATTGTAGATCTACAAAATGGTCAAAAATGTTCAACCTTGAATAACTCATGAAAGAATAAGAATTAGGAAGAGAGGCTCTAGAAGAAGGAATAACTTTCCAAGGCGATTCCAATGTAATCGAAATTTTTTGATTCAGAGAATGGATAATAGATCGGTGTCTCGAAGAAGAATCGGTGATTTCGTACACTCCTTCATGAGGCATGGCCAGAAGAAGATGGATATGAGGGTTAGACACGACCCCGGTATGATTAGTCAATTAAAAGAAAAAGTAAATGGTGTGTACTATTAATAAACACATTGTGTATTTGCCTCAACTGGACCCTGACATTATCATTTTTCCACATCACCCCACAGGACCATGTCTCGGTTGTTACGCGCACAAGATGTGATTGTATGCGGTAACTAGGTACACAGTGTGTACTCAGAAGTACACAGTGTGTACTTAGAAAATTTCCAATTCTTCCTTTTTACATCAAAACCAACCCAAAGATAGATCCATACCTGAAATGAATATCCGAGCTCTTACAAACTTCCACCCTTAAATAAATTTGTCCCTGAATTTCCCTAACAAGGTGGCGAAGAAGAATCTTCGAACAGATCCAACCACTGCGATCGCACATCGGTCTCCCTCTCCCAAGTCTCATCCTTTACTCTCTCATGCTTCCATAGCACCCATACCAAAGGAAGAGAATGGCCATGGATAAACTTCATGTTCTGATCCACAATCTGAATAGGGTGATCCTAAAAGGATGCATCCACCTCCAACTCAACCTCCTTGGGTAGAAAAACATGATACGGGTCTGAAAAGTAACGTCATAGCTGAGAAACGTGGAAGACGTCATGCATAGCTCGGTACCTCTGAGGTAACTACAATTGATAGGAAACTAGACCAACTCTCTCTAAAACCTCGAATATCCTGACGTATCTCAGTGAAAGCTTTCCCTGTCTCTTAATCCTCATGTGTCCCAACCTCAATGTGACATGAAAGAAAACCTGATCTCTGACCTCGAACTCTAGAGGTCATCTCCATCAATTAGCATAATATTTCTAGAGATACTACATAGTATCCATCCTTTTTTGAATCAAATCCACCTACTCAGTGGTCTCCTAGAAAAGATGATATCCCAGCATAGTTGTCTCTCCTACCTCCAGCCAACATAGTGGTGAATGACATAGACTACTGTATAAATCCTCATAAGGTTCCATCTGAATCATTACCTAAAAACGGTTATTGTAGGAAAACTCCACTAGGGGTATGTATATCTCCCATGAACACTCAAAATCCAGGATGCATGCTCGAAGCATGTCCTACAACACCTAAATTGTGCACTCAGATTGGCCATCTATTTGGGAATGGTAGCTATACTCAGAAGTACATGTGTACCCAAATTCCTCTATAGTCCATGCCAGACACGAGAAGTAAAATGGGCATATCTGTTTGAAAATATAGAGTGTAAAACCCCATGCAACTGTACAATCTATTGAATGCACAACCTTCCAAACTCACCAACACTGAAGGTCTCCTTGATCAGTAAGAAGATTGCAACCTTCGTGAGTTTGTTAATGACAAGCCAAACTGCATCATTCCCTCAAGGAAACTACAAAAACCCTATCACGATATCCATCACAATATCATTACACTTCCATTCAGGAATGGGTAATTGTCATAAAATCCATTTCGGTCACTGATGCTCTGCCTTCACCTACTGATAGGTAGAAAATATCATAACAAAACTAGCTACATCCATGTTCATACTTGCCCACCAATACTGAAGGTGTATATCTCAATACATCTTGATAACACCAAGATGAACTTCCCAAACTGAGGAATGAAAATATCACAACAGATCCTTGTGTATGTATACCAACACCCATATGCACCCATGAAAATGCAAGACCTCATCCCTACCTATGGTCCACTCAAGAGTAGGGTCCTCACCTGATACACTTTCCCATAGGACTAAGCCTTCAGAATCTGTTAGCTGCCTCATTTGCACCCAATCCAGTAGAGTAGAGGTAACATCTACAGAAGAAAGAAACGTCTTCCACTGTCTGTCGTGCACCTCTAAATACATCTCAAAGAATAGAGCCATAAGTTGTCACTCACTACTGGCCTCCTGAACTGCCTGTGTCTGAGTCCTCCTGCTCAACACATCAACCACTGCATTACCTTTCCCAGGCATGTAGTCAAGATCAAAGTCAAAAGACTGAAGGTACTCAACCCACCTTCACTGTCTTAAATTCATATCACACTGAGTAAAGATATACTTGAGACTTTTGTGTTCAGTGAAAACCACAAAATGTTCTCCCAAAAAATAATGTTTCCAACAGCGTAAATCATGTACAACTATATCCAACTTGAGATCATGTGTCGGGTAATTCCTCTCATGTGGCCTCAACTTCCAAGACTCGTAAACAATGAATCTTGGAAAAATTTGTATCAGTGTTGAAGTCAACCTCCCTTTAATCTCCTGAAAGGATGACTCACATGAATATGACCACAAGTACTCTGCACCCTTCTTAGTTAGGCCTGTCAGTGACGTTGTTAAGAGTGAAAAGTCTTGTATAAAACGTTTATAGTAACCAACTAGCCCCAAAAAACTTCGTACCTCAAATATGTTCTTCAGCTTCTCCCAATAAACTATTGCTCTCACTTTATCTGGGTCTACTGATACTCCTATCTCTAAGATAACATGACCCAAAAAGTGAATCTGGTCCATCCAAAAGTGACATTTTGAGAGCTTAGCATATAACTGATGCTCTCTTAGTGTACTCAAAATGATCTCAAGATGGATTGTATGGTCGTATCAAGTGTGAGAGTACACCAAGATATTATCCATGAAAAAAAACCATGAAGGAGTCCAAGTATGGATGGAACACTCGGTTCATCAGTTCCATAAAAACTACAGGCATGTTTGTGTGACCAAATGGTATAACCACATACTTGTATAGACCCTACCTACTCTGAAAGGTTGTAAGAGGTATATCTGATAGTCTAGTGTGCAACTGATGATAACCGGATCTCAAGTCAATCTTCGAGAACACTCAGGATCCTAGAATCTGATCAAAGAGATCATCAATCCTTGTAAAGGGATATCAGTTCTTGATCGTCAACTGGTTTAGATTTCGATAATCCACACAAATTATGAGGTTATCATCCTCCTTCTTCACAAAAAGGATGGGTGAACCCCAATGAGAAGTACTGGTTCAGATGAAAACTTTTTCATGTAACTCCTCTAACTACTTCTTGATCTCATGTAACTCTGGTGTATCCATACTATAAGGAGGAATGTGTAAGAACCCGGTTCTTATTTTGAGGTACGTGTTTCTTCTTTTCTCTTTTCCTTAAGTGTTTTTGAGAAAATAAGGAAAATGGTAAAAAAATCCTAAATTTTGGAACTAAATGTCATGTACTATTCTACACGTCGTGTACTTTGGTCGTGTGGGATGAGTACACAGGGTGTGTATCCATGTTGGTGATGAAGGGTGTAAAAACCGACTACACGCCGTGTAGTGGGTGTTACACGCGGTGTAGTCAGTCGGCAGGAAAATAGTAAGGTGGTGGAAGCAGATGCCAGCTAGGTGATAGTACATGCCATGTAGTCAAGAATACACATTGTGTACTCAGGTCGATGGATGAACAGTTTGGCGGTGCCGCCAGAGGAACAGTTAAATGGGGGAAATACATACCGTGTAGTCAAAAGTACATGCCATGTACTTTGTTTTTTTCGCTTAAAATGGGTAGTAGCCAACCTTGTTCACAGTATTGGCATAGAACTGGATGGGATCTCGGGAGAGGATGGCTGAATCTTTGTGGATCAACTGATCGAGCGTCGGGAATCCATTTCCGCTTCCGTCGATCACGTTGGAACCGAACGGGTAAGCCCTCCCTTCTCCTTGTGTGTTTCTTGCCAATTATTCCTCTAAGGGAAGTTATTTGAGGTTGAATGAGAATTATTTTACCTCAGATCTATGACGTTCTTGGACTTTTCAAAAGGCATCGTTCGGGTATACCATTCTTGGGTGTTTAAGGTAGGTGGCTTGGTGTTTAATTTCCAACTGTTGTGCGGTTGTGTGTATTTTTTTATGCTACGAACCCATGTTGGGGTATCGTGTGGCTGAGTTCGTGGTTGTTTAAATACCTATAATTGTATATTTAATTAAATGTGATAATAAAACTGCTGTTTGGGATCGATGATTGGATCCAGGACCACCCCTGGGGGGTGCGTTCCTCTGTTTAGCCGTTTGGCTAGGATACCCGAGGGTATGCCTTGTTTATATTGTGCATTACTTTTTCCTTGAGAGGAATTGTATTTGAATTTCTTGTTTAAATGTTGGGCATGGCCCGGTTACTTGTGTCTGAGGGCAGTGTTTTTCTATAGCCTGAGGGCATGATTGTATTATCCCGAGGGCAATGTTCCTTTAGCCTGAGGGAAACTTCTTCTGTGCCTGTGGGCGATAGAATTTGTGCCTGAGGGCGACACCTTGTATGCCTAAGGGCAATATCTGTTACGCCTGAGGGCAATTACCTGCGGGTTGGATTCTGATTACCTAAGGGTAAGGGTTGCGTGTCTGAGGACACTGAATGGTTACTTAGAAACTCACTGTGGTGGTTTCTTGATAATAAATGATTAAATGAATAATAAAATGGCAATATAACTGGTAAGTTAGTTACTTTTAAGTACTGCTTAGTTTATTGCATTTACTTTTGCACACTGTTGTTGCGTGTTTACACACAGTTGAGCACAGGCCTTTGGTGGGTGCCTACTGAGATTATTTCTCACACCCTGTTTGGGTCATGGTTTTCGGCCCAAACAAATTACATTTATGCAGGTGTGAATAAGGTAAAGGGTCCCTATACAGGTACTTGATTTCTGCTGAGGAGTGGGGGATCATGGGACCAGGCTTAGACTCACGATGTTACCGGCTGTTTTGTTTTGTTTTGTTGTACTGTACTTTATTGTTGTGTAACATGTTCTGGCTATTTTCTTAGAACTTGAGGCATGCTGTATCATTATATATATATGTGATTGTTGGTTTTCTTTACTGCAGTTGTTGATTTTAAATTGTGTATGGGTTATTGCTTACGTTGTTGTTGTTTGATATTTATTTTATTCCACTGCACTACACTTTGACAAATGAGGGCATAGTTTCTCCATTATCAGACTTGGGCCCTCGCTGTTAGTCGATAGCCTCTGGCGTTTGGGGAAATGTGCTTGAGGTCTTGTGACCAATCGGGTTCAGGGCACCCCTAGAGTGGCACCCGGATCCGGGACATTACAAAGTGGGATCAAAGGAGTTCTTTTCTTTGAATTACTATTTGGAGCCTTAGTCAGGGATAGGATGGAAACGGTAGTTGGTAATAAGCTGTGTCTGCGCGTAGCTAACCCATGTGCAGGGAAAAGCCATTCTACCGCGTATTTTTTCAATTATTTTGATTTTGAAAATTTTACAGTTGACTTGATTTTCACCGATGGGTGACACACTTATGATTGTGTTATTTATATTTATCCATGGGTTCTATTTAATTGAAACCCGGTGAGATGAGGGTATTCCATCTCATGCATCATTTAGGCACATGCTAGAAATCACATGCCATGCATATTTTCCATGCCATGTAGGTGCATTAGAAATTTCATGTTGTTGTGCTAGTTGTTGTGCTAGAAAAGCATGTTGTTGTGATGGTTGCTTTGATAAATACCTGCTATGTGATAGGGTATTTTCTTGTGTGAGCCGGTTGATATAATGAACGCCAAACTTTGGTTTTTGGGGAGTATGGGCCCTCATTGACCGGAATTTGGTGGATCATTGACTGTTCATTTTTTGTTATAAACACTGTTTAAGATGCCAAACTTTGATTCACAGGGAGTATGGGCCCTCACGGATCGGAATTTGGCACTTGGGTGTTGTTTTCGGTATTTTCTAGGTTTTGGAGAATTTTCTGAGGCATACTGTCCGAAAAACCCAGTATACACGTCGTGTAGTTCTTTGAATACGCCGTGTACGTTCTTCTATTTGGGAAGAAAAGAAAGCTTTTTAAGTACACTCCATGTACCCTCAGTACACGCCGTGTAGTGTCTTCCCGTGTCATAGACTGTGTGGGCGGTGACACGGGGTAGGGAATTACTTGGGAAAAACATGTCGTGTAGTGTTGACCCAGAGTCCGGCCATGTGACAAACAACACGAATGGAGGAGACATTAAGACAAACACGTCGTGTCCATTGTGGAACACACCGTGTAGTCTGACCTGGGATCCGGCCATGTAACAAACAACACGGGTTGGTGTAATCCTTTCATGTACACGACGTATGTTTATGGAACACGCAGTGTAGTGTGAGCCGTGTATCCATCCGTGTAACTAACAACACGGGTCGGCAAAGCTCGTCTAGTACACGCTGTGTACCTGTGGGACACGCCGTGTAGTCTCATCTGAGGATAGACCATGTGGACTTAGCCATGTGGCTGGGAAGACGGGGTGGTGTACACTCTATGTGCAAGTGTAACATGCCGTGTAGTATCAATCCGAGTAGTTGGCCATGTCACAAATGACACGGGCAGTTGGAAATTACACCATACATATAGTGTAGTTGATATACACGCCATGTAGTTTTGTTCAAACAGGAGCTGTGTGGCTTAGCCGTGTAGAAGGACCCGGGCAGGGGAAGAGAAGTCAGTTACACGTCGTGTAGTCATTATACATGTCGTGTAGTCTTGTTTTGCAAATCTTGAATGCCTTCTTCCTTCTGTTTCGTTTTTGGTATCTTCATTTCCAGTCTTTGATAATCTTGATCTAAGGTGTGTGTTTGACCTTATAGTGTCATGCAGCCTAGACTACCACGCGTTGTTCTCCAGGAGAGTGGCAATGATTATACTCCAGAGATGGTGGGCCATGGGCTACTAGTGAATCCTCCAGCAGAGCCAGATGCAGCGCCAGCTGTTATACCGGACATAGGCGTGGATGCGCAGTTCCGTAAAGGCTTTATGCGGTTCATGCGGACCTTTCAGGGAGCACCGCTAGCTGCCACATCTATGGCTGAGCTAACTCGTATATTCCAACAGCAACAGCATCCTACGTTTACAGAGGATGGTGGACCACAGGCTGCGGATTCTTGGATGGATTCCATGCAGACTATTTTCGAGCATCTTGAGACGCCTCCAGGGCGGAGGGTCAAGCTCACTACTTATATGATGCGTGATTCCGCCAAGAGGTGGTGGGATGTTACCACCCAGTCAGAGCATCACAGAGACATGGCATGGGAAGACTTTCAGGCAGTCTTCTATGACTTATTCTTTCCAGAGACGCTGAGGGCAGATAGGGCTCGAGAATTCATGAATCTGCAGCATGGTGTTATGTCGGTGATGGACTATTCTGCTCATTTCACCGAGCTTCAGCATTTTTCACCCATACTAGTGGGTGATGAGACGTTGAGGGCCAAAAATTTTGAGTATGGTCTTCGGTATGACATCCGAGCACTGGTAAATGTTTTCAGGTTGCCTTCAGTACATGTTACTGTGAACCAGATGCTGATAACATAGAGGAACCTGTGGGAAGCTAGTGGTGTGGGTCAGGGCGGTTCAGCACCAGTTTTTGGTACTATTTCTACTGGCAAGAGGAAGAGATAGATGGAATTCTCTCAGGGTGGCAGTACCAGCCAGAAGAATGTTCCAGGTGGCCAGGTCAGGTGCTACCAGTGTGGTAAAGAGGGGCACAAGAGACTGAAGTGTCCACGTGATCTAGTGGAGTGCTGAGCTTGTGGAAAAAATGGGTCATCTGCAACGCTTTTTCAGGGCGTTTCTACCAGTGGCTAGTGAGAGGGGTTCTATGTAGACTCTATGTGTGGGAGAAGGACCAACAGCGTCTTAACAGTCGAGAAACTAGAATACGTCAGGGCGTGCAGGCAAAGATGGTGGTCGTGGTCGTGGTAGACAGACACCCGGATCTCAGAGGCAGCAGGGCGGGACAGCTCAGGGTAGCCAAGTTGTGTCGTAGGTCCGCGGCACTGGGCAGGCATATGCAGTGCAACAGACCCAACAGGAGCAGGATCTCGGACCTTCTACAGTCATAGGTACTATTTTAGTAGCTTTTGTCTTATCTTCAGTACTTTTCGATACGGGTGCTACACATAACTTTATATTTGTGCCCGTTGTGGAGAGTCTTGGGCTCTGTGTTTCTTCTTCTGTTGTTGTTATGACACTAGACACTCTGTTGGGTATGAGAACGATGTGTGTGCATCAGTGCAAGGAGTGCCCCCTTGAGGTTGGTGGGTGTCACTTTCTTTGGGACCTCTATGTCTTAGAGATGATGAGCTATGATGTAATTCTTGGGATGTACTGGTTGGTTCCCTTTCGAGCCTTTGTAGATTGCTACCGTCGTAGGGTGAGTTTCACGTCACCAGAGTGCAGAGAGTTTCTATACAAGGGGGAATGGGATGTTCAGGTGAGTCGAGATGGACTAGAGCATCGTGGGAGAGGTAGAGTCACAGCCCAGATTACGAGTTTATATCTGGATAATCAGGGGACTTGTCAGACATATTTCCCTCTAGTGGTTGATCGTTTCAAGGATGTCTTCCTGGATGACTTTTCAGGTCTACCTCCGGAGCGAGAGGTGGATTTCTCTATTGAGATTGTGCTAGGGGCAGCACCGGTGTCTATTCCTCCTTATAGGATGGCTACACCTAAGCTGCAGGAGCTCAAGAAGTAGTTAGAGGAGTTACAGGCAAAGGGTTTCATCTGACCCAGTACTTCTCCTTGGGGTTCTCCTGTCCTTTTTGTGAAAAAGGCTGACGGTACCCTCAGACTTTGTGTGGATTATCGGAAGTTGAACCAGTTGACGGTCAAGAACCGATATCCCTTGTCGAAGATTGATGATCTTTTTGATCAACTTTGTGGAGCATGAGTGTTCTCGAAGATTGAATTGAGATCAAGATATCATCAGGTGCACGTGAGACCATCAGATATATCGTTTACAGCTTTTCGGAGCAGATATGGTCTATACGAGTACTTGGTTATGCCGTTCGGACTCACAAACGCACCAACAGTTTTCATGGCTCTGATGAACCGTGTGTTCCATCCTTATCTGGATTTTTTTGTGGTAGTATTCATGGACGATATCTTGCTGTACTCTCAAACTCGACAGGACCATTCCACCCATCTTGAGATCGTACTGAGTACACTAAGAGAGCATCAACTATATGCTAAGCTCTCAAAGTGACACTTTTGGATGGACCAGATACACTTCCTGAGTCATATCATCTCAGAGGAAGGAGTTGTAGTAAACCTAGAGAAGGTGAGAGCAGTAGTTTCTCGGGAGCATCCTAAGAATGTATTTGAGATACAGAGTTTCTTAGGGCTGGCTGGTTACTAGAGATGCTTCATACAGGACTTCTCTCTCTTAGAAGCATTGTTGACGGGTTTGACTAAGAAAGGGGTGAAGTTTGTTTGGACAGAAGCATGTGAGGCAGCCTTTCAGGACCTGAAAGTAAGGCTGACATCAGCACCAATCCTGATACTTCCAGATCAAGGGAATAGCTATACAGTTTACTGTGATGCATCGGGTATTGGGATGGGAGCAGTGTTGATGCAGGGCGACCGAGTTGTTGCATACGGGTCTCGGCAGTTGAGGCCACATGAGAGGAATTACCCGACGCATGAACTCTAGTTGACTGCAGTTGTTCATGCGTTGTGTTGTTGGATACATTATCTATTGGGAGAAAATTTTGTGGTTTTCACCAACCACAAAAGTCTCAAGTATATTTTTACTCAGCGTGACTTGAACCTGAGACAGCGAAGGTGGGTCTAATACCTTAAGTCCTTCGATTTTGAGCTTGCCTATACACCTGGTAAAGGTAATGCATTTGCTGATGCACTGAGTAGGAAGACTCAGATACAGGCAGTGCAGGAGGCCAGTGGTGAGTGGAAGCTCATGGCTTTGTTCTCCGAGATGCATTTGGAGGTGCATGACAGTCAGGGGTAGACCTGTCTTTCTTCTTTAGCTGTGACTTCTACCCTCCTGGATGGAGTGAGGATGAGACAGCTATCTGATTCAGAAGGCCTAGTTCTATAGGAGTCGGTGGGAAGTGAGGACCCTTCTCCTAGTTGGACGATAGGAAATGATGAGGTACTGTGTTTCCATGGAAGATTGTGGGTTCCAGGGGGTATACGCGAGGAGTTGATGTGGGAGTTTCATGCTTCAGCTTGGGCAGTTCATCCCGGGGTTACCAAGATGTACCGTGACTTGAGACATCAATACTGGTGGTCGGGTATGAAGAGAGAGATAGCCAATTTTATTACAATGTGTTCCACCTGTCAGCAGGTGAAGGTGAAGCATCAGAGGCCAGCCGGACTATTACAGCAGTTACCCATCCCGAAGTGGAAATGGGATGATGTCGCGATGGATTTCATGACTGGATTGTCGAGGTCACCCCGAGGGAATGATGTTGTGTGGGTTGTTGTGGATAGACTCACGAAGGTAGCTCACTTTTTGCCGATCAAGGAGATTTTCAGTGTTGACGAGCTCGGAAATTTGTATATCTGAGAGATCATACATCTTCATGGGTTCCCTTATTCTATCGTTTCAGATAGGGATGCCTATTTTATGTCTCATTTTTGGCAGATTTTTTAGAGGGCACTGGGTACACAGGTTCTTCTGAGCACAGCTTACCACCCTCAGACCGATGGCCAGTCAGAGCGTACGATACAGGTGCTTGAGGACATGTTGCGTGCATGAATCCTAGACTTTGGGGGCTCTTGGGAGAAGCACATACCCCTAGTCAAGTTTGTATTCAATAACAGTTTTCAGGAAACTATCGAGATGGAACCTTACGAGGCTTTATATAGTAGGTCATGCCGATCACCTTTGTGCTGGTTAGAGGCAGGTGAGACAGCTTTATTAGGACCGCGTCTTGTGTAGGAGACTTCTGAGCAGGTCCAGTTGATTCAGAAGCAGATGGCTACCTGCATAGTCTTGTCAGAAATCTTATGATGATCGCCACAAATGACCTTTGGAGTTTGTGGTCGGGGATCAGGTCTTCTTGCGTGTTTTGCCGAGGCTTGGACACAGACGGATCAGGAGACAGGGTAAACTTTCACCGAGGTATGTGGGGCCATTTGAGATTCTAGAGAGAGTCGGGCTGGTTGCCTATCGGTTATAGTTACCACAGAGGTACCGATCCATGCACGACGTCTTCCATGTATCTCAGTTGTGCCGCTATCATTCAGACCCGTCTCACGTCTTTCAGCCAGAGGAGGTTGAGCTTCAGATCGATGCATCCTTTGAGGAGCATCTGATTCGTATCATTGATAGGATCATGAAGGTTCTCTGAGGCCGGTCAGTTCCTCTCATACGGGTGCTATGGCATCATGGCCGAGTGCAGGACGAAACCTGGGAGCAGGAGACCGACGTACATGCTTAGTAGCCAGAGCTGTTCTGAGCTTTATCTTAGCTACCCTTGGAAGGGAAATTCGGGGACGAATTGCTTTAAGGGGGGGAGTTTGTAGGAACCCAGTTCTTATTTTGAGGTATGGGTTTATTCTTTTCTCTTTTCCTTAAGTTTTTTTGAGAAAATAAGGAAAATGGGGGAAAATCCTAAATTTTGGAACTACACACCGTGTACTATTCCACATGCCATGTACTTTGGTCGTGTGGGATGAGTACACAGGGTGTGTGGCCATGTCAGCAACGAAGGGTGTAAAAACCGACTACACGCTGTGTAGTGGGTGTTACATGCCGTGTAGTCAGTCGGCAGGCAAATAGTAAGGCGGTGGAAGCAGCTGCTAGCTGGGCGATAATACAAGCCGTTTAGTCGAGCATACACGTCGTGTACTCATGTCGATGGATGAACAGTTTGGCGGTGCCGCCAGAGGAACAATTAAATGAGGGAAATACATGCCATGTAGTAAAAAGTACACGTTGTGTACTTTTTTTCACTTAAAATGGGTAGTAGCCAACCTTGTTCACAGGATTGGCATAGAACCGGACGGGAGCTCAGGAGAGGATGGCTGAATCTTTGTGGATCAACCGATCGAGCGTCGGGAATCTGTTTTCGCTTCCATCAATCACGTTGGAACCGCACGGGTAATCCCTCCCTTCTCCTTGTGTTTTTCTTGCCAATTCTTCCTCTAAGGGAAGTTATTTGAGGTTGAATGATAATTCATTTACCTCAGATCTATGACGTTCTTGGAATTTTCAGAAGGCATCGTCTGGGTATACCGTTCTTGGGTGTTTAAGGTAGGTGGCTTGGTGTTTAATTTCCAACTGTTGTGCGGTTGTGTGTATTTTTTTTTTGTGCTACAAACCCATGTTGGGGTATCATGTGACTATGGTCATGGTTGTTTAAATACCTAGAATTTTATAGGTAATTAAATGTGATAATAAAACTGTTGTTTGGGATCACTGCTTAGATCCAGGACCACCCTCGGGGGGTGTGTTCCTCTGTTTAGCCTTTTGGCTAGGATACCCGAGGGTATGCCTTGTTTATATTGTGCATTACTTTTGCCTTGAGATGAATTGTATTTTAATTTCTTGTTTAAATGTTGGGCATGGCCCAGTTACTTATGCCTGAGGGCAGTGTTTTACTATAGCCTGAGGGCATGACTGTATTAGCCTGAGGGCAATGTTCCTTTAGCCTGAGGGAAACTTCTTTTGTGCCTATGGGCAATAGACTTTGTGCCTAAGGGCGACATCTTGTATGCCTGAGGGCAATATCTGTTACGCCTGAGGGAAACTATTTGCGGGTTGGATTCTGATTACCTAAGGGTAAGGGTTGCGTGTCTGAGGACACTGATTGGTTACTTAGAAACTCACTATGGTGGTTTCTTAATAATAAATTATTAAATGAAAATAAAATGTCAATATAACTGGTAAGTTATTTACTTTTGAGTACTTCTTAGTTTATTACATTTACTTTTGCACACTATTGTTGTGTGTTTACACACAGTTGAGCACGGGCCTTTGGTGGGTGCCTACTGAGATTATTTCTCACACCCTGTTTGGGTCATGCTTTTCAGCCCAAATAGATTACATTTCTGTAGGTGTGGATAAGGGGAAGGGTCCCTATACAGGTACTTGATTTCTGCTGAGGAGTAGGGGAGCATGGGACCGGGCTTAGGCTCGTGATGCTATCGGCTGTTTTGTTTTGTTTTGTTGTACTGTATTGTATTGTTGTGTAACATGTTCTGGCTATTTTCTTAGAACTTGAGGCATGTTGCATCATTATATATATATATTTTTTACTGTTGGTTTTATTTACTGCAGTTGTTCATTTTAAATTGTGTATGGGTTTTTTCTTACGCTGTTGTTGTTTTCTATTTATTTTATTTTGCTGCGCTACACTTTGACAAATGAGGGAATAGTTTCCCCACTATCAGACCTAGGCCCTCGCTGCTAGTCGGCAGCCTTTGGAGTTTGGGGAAATGTGCTTGAGGTCTTGTGACCAACCGGGTTTGGGGAACCCATAGAGTGGCACCCGGATTTAGGACGTTACAGAATGGACACCGGTGCCACTTCTGGAACAAGCTCAATAGAGAAATCTACCTCTTACTCTAGAGGTAAACCTAAAAATTCATCAGGAAAGACATCCCTGAAATGATCCACCACTGGAGGAAAGTTCATATGTGAAGTCTCTTGGTCATTCAGATATAAAATAGAAATTCGGGTTGTAACTCATCCCAACCCATGATGCTCGGGTCCCGCTCTGCTCACCTGGACATCCCATTCTCCCTTGTGTAGAAATGACCCACCCTCTGGTGGCGTGAAACTCACCCTACGGCGATAGTGGTCAACAAAGGCCTGGAAGAAGACTAACCAGTCTATCCTGAGAATGACATCGAATCTAGTCATCTCTAAGACATAGAGGTCCCATAAGAAGTGACACCCACCAACCTCAAGAGGGAACTCCTTGAACTGATGTACACTAGTTGTTCTAAGTCCCAACAGAGTTTCTAGTGTCATAAAATCCTTATAAGTAAAGATACATAGCCCAAGGATCTCCACAACAGCAACAGATATAAAACTATGGGAAGCCCCTATATCAAAAAGAGAAGAAACTAAACCTGATGCAACTAGAACCATACCTCTAACTGTAGAGGATCTGGTATCCTGCTCCTATTGGGTCTTCTCCACTACAAAAGTGCGAAATGTATCAAGACCCTGCAACCCTACCTAACTACCTTGATCTGATCCACCCTGTTGTCATTGAAACCCTGAAGCCTGACTACCACGGCCAAGGCCACCTCCTCGGCCTGAACGGCCTGAAGAACTCCAGTTCCCTAAGGAGAAACTAGTGGTCCTACTCCCAAATGTGGAGTCATAGAAGAACTCCTATCGCTAGCTTCTAGTAATAAAAACTGGAAAAAAACATTAAAGATGGCCCATCTTTCTACAAGATCATCACTCGATTGGGTCTCTTGGGCACTGAGGTCTCGTATGCCCACTCTTCCCACACTGGTACCATACCACCTGGCTACCTGAAGAAGTATCTCTTCTATTTGAATCTCTACGCGTAGACTCTCTACGACACTTTCGACTATCAGTCGGAGGAGTACCAACTATGGACGTTGAACCGTTATGGCTCACAGCTCTAGACTCACTCAGATTATGCTCGATAATCAGCGCTTAGTTGACTATAGAATATATGGAAGTTAACCTAAAGATTTTAACCTAGGAT
Source organism: Viscum album (assembly GCA_963277665.1). Lineage (NCBI taxonomy): Eukaryota > Viridiplantae > Streptophyta > Magnoliopsida > Santalales > Viscaceae > Viscum > Viscum album. The sequence continues at coordinate 125,297,380 of OY728134.1, read as the reverse complement.
CGGATGTCATGTCGGTGACCATCCTCAAACTTCCTCGAAAGAATTAACTCATCACCCCCCGAAATGGGTGTGAAGCGCAGCAGCTCTATGAAGTTAGAAGAATACTTCGTGACTAAAAGAGTACCCTATTCCAGAACCATGAACTCTCAGGCTTGGTTGTCCCTCAAGGTCTCTAGGTAGAAGAAGTCATAGAAGGTCTACTGGAACTCATCCCAAGCCATAACTCATTGGCATCCTGCCTATGATGTCACATCCCACCATCTCTTGGCGGAATCTTGAAGCATGTAGGTTGAGAGCTTTACCCTCCTCTCAAGAGGTGTCTTCAAATGCTTGAAGATAGACATCATGGATTCTAACCATGACTCTGCAGCCTGAGGTCCTCCATCTCCTAAGAAAGTGGGAGGATGTTGCTGCTGAAAAACCAACGTCAACTCTGCCATGGATGGGGCGGGATGCAGTGTTCCCTGGAATGTCTACATCATCATCATAAAGCCTTCACGGAATTGTTCCTCAGCACATGTGTCTGGTATAAAATTTGGTGCCAAGATAGGCACAATGGGAGGATCTACTGGTAGTCCCTGATCTACCATTTCTAGTGTCTAATCGTTTCCCTATATATAGCGTACAATCATAGGATGTATCAGTGGCATGACTCTGCAAGGTAAAGCACACACCTCAGTTCAATATTATCAAGGACTGGAACATAGAAGTTTAAGAAAGGAATAGGAGAAAGAAAAAATTCAATTTTTTTAAAACATGGGTACACGGCGTGTATGACCCCTACATGGCGTGTCCCCTTAATCTTTTAACATGGCGTGTACCTCTGCCAAAACTGGTCGTGTAACACCCCTACACACGGTGTGTTTCCCCTATGACATGGTGTATACTTGAATCATCCCCCCCCCCTGCCTGAGTTCCTCTACATGGCTAAACACACAATTCTCTCATGGGTAACACTACACGATGTGTTCACCCTAGACACGGCATGTACCCCTTAAGTTCTAACCACCCATGTCATTAGTCACATGGTCAGAGACATGGTCTACTATACATGGTGTGTAAGAATAGGACACGGTGTGTACAACCTAATCTTCATCCACCCATTTCGTTATTCACACAGTCGGATACATGGTCTCTACAACATGGCGTATACTCCCAGTACACGGCATGTTCCACCAAAAATTTCCCAATCCTGTGTCTCTGCCCACACAGTTAGTCACACGGTTAAAGACTATACACCATGTATATACAGTACACGGCGTGTATTTAAGAAAAGTTGTTTCTTCCAAAATAGGAGAACACAAGGCATGTGTTCATGACACCACACACCGTGTTGTCTGTATTTCCAGACAGTATGCCTCTGAAACTTCTCTAGAACCCTTAAAAACTTAAAATTTTGTCCAAGGAATGACAAATTTCGACCCGTGAGATCCCATACTCCCACGAATCAAAGTTTGTCATCCGTTTTCATATCATAACTTGAAAAAATTAAACTAAAGTTCATACATGATCCACCAAATTCTGATCCTAGAGATCCCATAACACCTCAAGAACCAAAGTTTGGCATCCATCCAAATTAAAATTTACGTATTCCAATACCCTATAAAAATAGTAGGTATTATATTACAGCATCTATCACAACTGCATGCATATTTAGTATAACATATATCACAACAACATGCAATCAGTAATGCACCATAAATGGCATGACAAGAATGCATGACATGTGATCTCTAGAAAGTGCATATATGATGCATGAGATGTCATACCCTTATCTTATCGGGTTGCAATAGAAATAGAACCTCAATAATATCAATGATAACAACACAAAGCATGTGAATCACCCAATGGTGAAATCAAATCAATTATAATAATTGAAAAACAAAAAAAAATTGCAATATTCGAGGTATATTAGATTTTCCCTATACACGGGTTAGATACTCCCAAGCACAGCTTTTTACCAACTACTTATTCCTTCTTATCCATGTCTATAGGCTCCAAATAGTAAGACAAAGAAGAAAAGAAACTCCTTTGATACCACTTTGTAACGTCCCAGTTCTAGGTGTCGCCCAAAGGTGTCCCGTACCCGGTTGGTCACATGGCCTCAAGCGCATTTCCCCGAATGCCAGAGGCTGTCGACTAGCAGCGAGGGCCTTGGGTGTGATAGTGGGGAAACTATACCCTCATTGGTAGAGCATGCACAGTGGAATAACAAATAATAAATAGTAGCCGAAGAAAAATACCATACAACAAGTAAATAGTGGAAGAATGAAAGTAAATAACAACTATAGCACATATATAAATGATGCATGTCACATATGTCTAGGGAAGCATCCAAACAAGAAAATATGTTGGAAATACAACTGAACCAAAGTACAAAGAAAATAAGAAAACTCCAGTAGCATCTCAAGACTAAGCTTGGTCCTATAATCTCCATCTTCAACCAGCCAATCATATACCTGAGGAAGAAGGGTGCTTTCCTTTATCTACACCTGCAACCATATAATCTATTTGGGTCTAAAAACATGACCCAAATAGGGTGTGTGACAAATCCCAGTAGGCAACCACCACAAGATATGTTTCTAACTATCAGTGAGTATATATAGCAGGTAATAATGGAAATGTATCAAAGAACTAAGAGTACACAAAAGTAAACCATCCTACAGTTTCCATTTACATTAATTAGAATTTAATATTCATCATTTAATCAAGTAAGTATCACAGCAGTTATCTCAGAAGACTGACTTACAGGACTGAATCCAAGCTTGTATTTTGGCTTGGCAGATGCATCACAAGCATTCAATATTTATTTTAACCCTCTGGGCAGCTCACACAGTCTAACCCCTCTAGCAAAGTAATGCAATAAAATGGAAAAAACACTCTGAGGAAGCACTCACTATCAATTCCCCCTATAGTCTTTCCACAATAACTACAGACTCTATGGGGAAGAACTCAATGTCAATTCCCCCTTTGGACTCGTAATGTAAACTATAGAAACTCTGAGGGAGCATTCACTGTCAATCACCCTTGTAGTCTCGTAGCATGAAATATAACACACTCTGAGGAAGCACTAAACATCACTTCCCTCTGTGGTCTAACTACACCAGGTTTTCATAGCCTTGTGCAATTCAATCATGCATATATGATATCAATCAGCCCAAAGTAATCTCAACTACTATATGGATAAACAATTCCAATGCATATCACAAGCATTTAACATGCAACAAAAGGCAATCAGTTCCATCCTATCATGCAAGGAAAGGAAACAAGGTCTACCTCATAGGCAACCTAGACCAAACAACCCTAAACATTAAAACAAGGAAACACACCCATGGGGTATTCCTTAAACATGAAATTTCACATAATACCACAACAACAAACCCTTAATCCAACAATCAATCTAAGGTAGATAAAATAGGGTTTAATTTCCTTAACCCGAAATACCTGAAACATGGGTAATCGTCACTTTGGCATATAAACTCAAAGACAAACAACGAAAGGCAATAAACCACCAACCTCAACGTTGTACGAAGAACACTCTTGAATTTCATCCATTGAATCATCCTAGAATGTCATAGATCTATAAAAAGTTCAAAAACGTTCAACCTTGAATAACTCATGAAAGAAGAGGAATCAGGAGGAGAGGCTCTAGAAGAAGAAATAACTCATTGAGAAGATTCCAACGCAACTGACGGTTTTTTATTCAAAGAACAGATGAAGGATCAGTGGCTCGGAGAATAATCGGTGATTCTATACGCTCCTTCACAAGGCACGGCCAGAAGAAGACGAATATGAGGGTTAGACGTGATCCTAGTTCGATTAGTCAATTAAAAGAAAACGCACATGGTGTGTACTGTTAATGAACACGCTATGTATTTGCCTCAACCAGCCCCTGACATTAGAAGTCTTCCACGTCACCCCACACAACCATGTCTCGGCCGTTACGCACCCAAGACGCAGTTGTATGCGATAACTGGGTACACAACATGTACTTAGAAGTACACGGTGTGTACTTAGAAATTTTTCAATTCTTCCCTTTTTCCTCAAAAACAACCCAAAGACAGATCCATACCTGAAAAGAAGATTCGAGTTTTTACAATTATTTTTTGTATAGAGAATATACAATCATTTTATTATTGTTGCTTTGTAAATAGATTTTAAAGCACAGATAGTATTTTTAGTTAATATTCAATTAAGAAATCTATTTTGATGAATTAATGGATTTTTGAATTAAATAATATTTTAATAAAATATTATTACTAAATTACTTTTTATTAAATATAAATGATTATATAATTTTTTTATGAATACAATTGTAATTTTTATTAAGGTTTGAAAGCTTTTTTGTCAAAAACCCATGAATTTTCGATAAATGTCGGTTTTTATTTTAAAATTAAAAATTCACATATATAGAAAATTATTTAGATAAAATGAATATTTTTTTTGGAATTAGAACATCGAAATTATCCAATGGTGAATTTTTCATAATTTTCTGAGACAGTCAAATTTTTGGGTAAAAATTAAATATCGTTTAAATATATAATATCTTTTATGACATCATGATGACCCAATAGTGATGTAATAAAATACTATAAAAGGATTTTCATAAAATATATGTTTTAACTTTAAAATAATGTGATTTTATATTTTTTTGATTAATTTTATGGTGCCTTAGTGGACCCTCCAAGACTTATAAAACATTTTAAATTTTAAAATGATTTCCTTGAGAGTATGACTCACCTCCACATAAGCAAGCCTAATATTTTAAGAATTTAAGTCATTGGACTTATAAAATAATGTTTTCCAATACCCTTTGTAAAAAAACATGGGCAAAAATCATGGGTTGGTTTGTGGTTTTGATTAGTTTAATGTGTGGTGTCCAAAACCTAAATAATAAATAATTCCTTCTCTTTTCCTATATAAACTCACCCAAGCTTCCACTTCTCTTCACTCAAAACCTTTGGATCACATCCCTAATTTTACCTCCTCTCTCTAGTATCCTCCCAAGGTGTCCTAAACTCCCAATAATTCTATCTCAAGCCTCTCTCAAGCCTTTGGATCACACTTCCAAGTAAGGGATTTCTTCATTTCTCATTTTTGTCCAAATTTCATTATGTTGTTATACCATTTTGTTTTAAATTAAAAATGTTGGGGTATGATTTTGCACCTTCCTCATACTTCCCTACTTATGTTTGATTGATTAGAAACCTCTTTCTATCTCATTAATGCCTCCCATGTGCACCCATTACCATGCTGAAATTCTGTAAGGAATTTCTCTCTTCTCATTTACATTCAAGCAATTCTTTTGTATTATGAATCTAAATTCCATTACATATGTTGGGACATGTATCTATATGAACCCCTTAATTTAAATTTCATGTACATATGATGAGACACATCTTTATCTCTCATCAACCATTTTTATGAATTTTTATGTCACGCTGTTATGCTGCCGAAATTGCACCACGATTTTTCAAGCCAAAGTCATTGTGTAGTGAATACCATTCTCATTTCTCTATCAAAGGTATTCACCTTTGTGAACATTTAAGTATTGATTATAGAGTTTCATGTATGAATTACATATTCGTTTATCATGGAATAAATGATGATGTTTAATGAATCCATGTTATATGATTCATGTGGCACACTTATGCATGAAATGAAATGATTAAGAAGGGTGTGCCCTGATAGCGCTCTAATGTATTGGGTAAAGATTGGTATCATGATACATCAAGTTCAATGAGGGTTTAATCATTCTAATTCAAGTGCAATGAGGTTTTACTCATGCTCTATGTGCAATGATCCTTGGATCATGCTAATATCATGTTAAATGTTGATGCCACATTTTCATGTTATGATAATCATGTTATATCATGCCTTTATGTTCATGTTTCTCTTATGCTCCATTGATATGCCTATTTCCTAACATGTATTGTATTATTCATTTTATGTCTTGTTTACTCCCTTACTGAGCTTTATAGCTCACCCTTTTCTTATGCATGTCCTCAGGTTATCTCATGCAATGCTAAGTACGAAGGAATGTGTGTGGTCATGTAAAAGAAGTTTTCAATAAAGATTTGTATTTTATGTTTTTAGTTGTTATGTAATGTTCCTAAGCCCCAAAGACACTACACCTCTCAATATTCTATGTTGTATCAAGTGAAGATTTTATGTAATAAATTATGTTTAAGTGTGAAATAAAGAGCAGGTTTGTTATAGTTAACACGGGAATAGATTCCACAATGCCTTGTGAAAGAAGAAGTTCATAAGACACAAGTATTATGTAGGAGTACATGAGAGGTTAGAGAACCTAAAAGATGTGGTTTTCTAGTCACCAAGGATGGTGACTCATTATTAGTTGATAATAATGATGCAACCTACAAGCATTGAGTGGCACAAAATATGTCAAGTGGCAAGAATCTATGAATTCTGAAATGGATTTCATGTATCGAAACCATGTTTAGATTTTGGTAGATCCTTCAGTGGATATAAATCCCATTGGTTGTAAATGGGTATTCAAGAAGAAACTATACATGGATGGACAAGTCGGTACTTATAAGACATGAATGGTTGAAAAGGGGTACAAATAGTGTCAAGGGATAGACTAAGAAGAAACATTTTCAATGGTTTCAATGCTAGAATCCATCAGAATTATACTTTCAATAGCAGTTTACCATGATCATGAGATTTAGAAAAAGGATTTCAAAACAACCTTCCTTAATGGGAGCCTTCAAGAAGTTTTCTATATGACACAACCTGAAGGGTTTGTGACTCTAAAAGGATGCATCCATAATGGAATTTGATTTCATAAAGAATTAATGTGATCCTTGTGTCTATAAACGGTTTAGTGGGAGTGTAGTCATTTTCTTAATAGTTCATGTCGATGAAAATACTACTTATTGGGCATGAAATATCAGTCTTACAGTCTGTCAAATCTTGGTTAAACACCTCTATGAAGGACTTAGGCGAAGCAACATATATTCATGGGATCAAGATCTATCATGATAGATCCAAGAGACTACTCGACCTAAGTCAGGGTACATATATTGATAAAATGTTGAAGAGATTCAATATGGAACAATCTAATAGGGGGTTATTGTTTAGTGTCACGTGGAATTCATCTTTCCAAGAAAAAGTGTCCTTGGACACATGATGAAAGATAGGGGATGCAAAGGATTTCATATGCATCAGTGATTGGGCCAATCATGTATGTTATGTTATGTACTAGGCTCAATGCCGCCTACGCTTTAAGCATGTTAGGAAGATATCATGCTAACCCATATGACCACCATTGGATGTTTTTCAAGACTATCCTCAAATATAAAAGGCATACAAAGGATATGTTCATGGTCTATAGTGGAGATGAGAAACTATTCATCAGAATATATGCATATGCTAGTTTCCATACAGATCAAGACAATCTGAAATTGCAATCAGGATACATATTCACTCTCAATGGTGGTTCTGTGAGATGGAAAAAAGCGCAAAGCAAGTCATGGTTAAAGATTTTACAAGAGTGGGTATATTGAGGCTTATGAGGCTGATAAAGAAGTAGTTTGGATACACAACTTCATCTAAGATCTTGGCATGATGTCTAGCATTAAAAACACTACCACAAAACTGGGCAAGGTCAGCGCCACCCCTTTATCAGCGCTAACGAAAAAGCGCTGATAAAGGGGGGTACATTTATCAGTTCTTTTTTAGTGCTAATAAAGGGACCCCCTTTATCAGTGCTTGTTTTAGTAGCGCTGATAAAGGGGGGGCCTTTATCAGCGCTTTTTTTAAAAGCGCTGATAATGGGTTCGACTTCAAAAAAAATTAATTAAAAATAATATATTAATATATAAATATATCAATATAGTTGTATTGATATAAATATAATATATAATTTTCAAATATATTTTAGATAAGTATAAATATACATTTACACTTATTATACTTAATATATAAGATATTTAGTGAAAATGGCTTATAAAAAAATTAAAAAAATATTTTTAATTAATAATTTGCTAATTATTATGGAGTAATAGTCATTTGATAACAATTTGAAGACTAAAAAAATAAAAAAAAAATAAAAAAAGATCCAAAATATGTTGAAAACGCAACTCAAACTTCAAACGGACATAACTTTTGATCCGGGTGTCCGTTTGAGCTCTACCACATATCAAATCGAAGCCTGTGACGAGCTCTACATCGTTGTGACTCAAGGGGACCTCGATCAAGGTTTTTTCAAGGCCAAAATAGGCCCATAAGGCCTCCAAAACTGAGTTTTTAGTCGGGGTACCCCGATTTTTTAACATTTTGTGTATTTTCAGCCTCGTTTAAGGGGGTATTATTAGCTTTTTTGGTGGGGACTGAATTTATTTCAAGGTATTACATTCATATTAATATTATGTTTTTGAAATTTTATCGTTTTTTATAATGCACTGCTATTTATAATCAAATATATAACTATATGTACATATTTTTTATATATTCACACCTAAAAATTAAATTTTTTAAATAAATAATTAAACATATTTACATATAAAATATATTAGCTTTATCAAAATAATAACTAATATCCATTTTATTTAAAATACCAATATATGAATATTTATATAACTATATATTAATATAACTATATATATATATTAATATAACTATATATATATTAATATAACTATAAATATATATATTAATATAACTATATATATTAATATAAATATATATTACTATACAAATAAATATAACTAAATATATATATAAATAAATAGATATATCATAAATAAGAGAACAAATCAATATAGGGGAGTGGCAAAGGCTTTAGGTGCGCAGGGGGGAAGTCTCAAGAACAAATTCGGGTGGAGGCAGGGGCGCGCGCGCACGGGTTATTTAGAGGGGCTAGCACTGATAAAGGGTGTAGGCGGTGCGTGCGGGCGCTAGAGGTGCGGGAAAGCGCTAATAAAGGGGGGTTCAAGCGCTGTAAAAAGCCCCCCCCCCCCCGAGATTGGCAGTATTTTTTTAATTTTTTAAATTTTTTTTATTTTTATCAGTGCTTTTTTTTAGCGCTGATAAAATGGGTATTTATCAGCGCTTTTTGGAGCGTTGATAAAGGGGACCCCCCTTTTATCTTCGCCGGCATTAATAGCATTTTTTTAGCGCTGTTAAGTGCCTTTTTTAGCGCTGTTAAAAACCGTATTTGTAGTAGTGAAACCCTATCAAACTTTATTATGATAATACTGCAACGGTGGCACTTGTTAAGGATCCAAGGTCAAATCAGCGGACAAAAAACATACTTCAGAAGTATCATGTTTTGAGAGGTTTTTCTCAAAGAGGTGAAGTTATTGTGAGCATATTCTCTACGGAAGACAATATGGTGGACCCCTCGACTAAAGCCTTAGCTCAATATAAACATGATCTTCATGTGAGGTCTGGTGAACTGAAATTCCTTGGCAGTTGACTCTAGCCCCGATGGGAGTTGGTTGGAGTTGGTGTTCTATAGCCAACTATCTGGAATTTAGATTGCATGTATTTTCAAAGTGACTATTAATTAAAACATTTTATTACATATTGTTCATTATTCTGTACGACATTAATGTAATAATGTCTTGGAGTATCTGTCACATTGAAAAGGGAATAGCGGTTCCTCACTATGTTGAGAACCTTGAAATGCCATGTTGATATTCTTAAGCCTATATCTATGGTCAGATAACATTCTATGATGGGGCGCGTAGTATGTTGACTGTCAAGTGCGAATACTCGTAAGCAGATGAGACTTCATCTCATGAAGTTCGCATTTGGTAATCTCCAAGAAGGGAAATGAAAATAGCTCCGTCTGTATGAATGTATCATGCTTATATGTCATCAGATATTCCTATATGTGAGTGTTTGTAATGGTCCTTAAGCTTTAAGATTATTATTAATGCATGTCATTAATCACACACTTAGATTTACTGAACAAATTCGTGACACCATGTGTTTGCGGGAAGTAGGATACGTTGGGTGCGTCATAAATGACATAATATTAATGAATAAGTTGAGGAATTATTTTTCACTTCCATGTTAATTGAACTTGATATCTCAACCCTTTGATTTAAATGGAACCATCGCATAAAATTTCATGGTCATGGCATAACATTGGATTTATTTCAGATGGTCAATAAAAGACGTATCAAGCATATAGGTTGATGGCACGAGTGTCCAACCTGTTTGATGAGATATTGTGACAAAGAGATTATATTATATAGTGAGCACTCATATGTGGTTGTCGATGTTGCAGCATTAACTTATTTTTATAGGATGTTTTGACCTGTTGCTAGATAGTAATCTTGAAATTTATGCAAGACCGCCTAATGACAAAGAGAAAAAAAACCTAAAGGGGCACACACTAAGTGTTTCAATTGATCTCAATCAAATTCTATTTGAATTTAATTATTAAAATAAATATTATTCTTAAGAATGAAAAATAATTTTATTCAGTATTAAATGATCGCATAGATTAAATAAATATTTATTTGCAATGTAATTGTTAAATTACGCAAAAATATAATATTTATTTATTTATTAAATGAATAAATATTTAATTACATGTTTTTTGGGTATTCGATAAATTTCGAGAAGAACGAAGCAGACCAAGATTGTGTGTGACAATAAATATTAATTTAACAGATGGTAAAATGATATTTATCATTGCGCCAGTTAGCGTGCGCCATAAAAAATAAAAAAAATATATTATTATTACATGGCATGAGGTCACATAAAGATTAATATATTATTTAAGGGTCATTATGCAATTAAATAATATTTTAACTCTAATCTTATCTCTATAAATAAATGATTATGTCTATTGTATAAGTGTTGATTGAGATTAATCGTTATTGAGAATCGTTGTACACAACATATTCTAGAGATTTCTCTCAATACCAAATAACGCTCTAGGGATTCTCCTAACTCCGTTTTCTTGAGAACGAGAGTGCAAGGACGACTCTTCAAGCCTGAAGGAATCATTGCAGCGATCAAGACAAACACCGCAAGACAATTGATCTGCCACACTAGCACTCGACAATCTATTAGCTTTGTTTAGAGATCAAAGGAGCATGTGTGGATCACCGCTAGATTAATTCTACACTTGGATCCTACAAGTGCAGAGAAAATAGAGCAAGGTTTTAGACAATCAACACCACCACCGAAGAAAGATTCTAAGACAACTTGTTCTTTCTTTCGATCTATTTAAATTAATTGTAAATTTAATGTGAAAAATATTGTTTCTTGATTCTGGTGGTTCTTTAAAAAAAATTGTTGGTCATAACGTTCATGTCTTGTACAGTTATGAATGATCTGTCGAATCTAATAATCGTTGAGTCGAGTTCGGTCCCGATAAGCGCTTATGTTGCACCCAAAACCATCAATCATTCCACTGATGTTCATCCTGTTGATGTGGATTTTAGTGTTGCCACTTGTATGGATTATCATAAGGTTGAGTCTAATGAGGCTTTGTAGCATGATCAAGTGCAGTCGCAACATACTACTGATTACCATCAAGCCATTCAAGTTGCAATGGTATCTTCAGGAGTCATTGACAACTGGGGTGATATTTCTCCATTGCCCTATGCGTTTTGAATTTCTTTAATAAAAGAGGTCTCACATCTCACCCTATTTCAGTACATACGTATGCACGTACGTACATACGTACATACGTACATGCATGCATGCATACATGCACACACGCTACATGTGAATATTATTAATAGTTAAGATTGATCCATATTCTCTAAGAAATATCCAATGACTATGACTGATGACATGAAACAGAGGTTATGGATTTAATGGGTATTAGGATTTTCACCCATGAGAATGGTGCTCATGAAAACAATTTGGAAAATCATGACAATCCATAATAATTATATTATTTCAAAACATATTGACCTTTATCGCTTTTTTAAACCTGTTTATGGGATGTGGGTGGTTGAAGTGATGAAAATATTTATGAAAACTCGTGTATTGGGATGTTTCATGTCTTACATTTTGTTACACACACATCTTTCTAATTTAAATATATATGTAATAATTTAAAACATATTTTTATAAAAATGTAATTTTTATAATAAACACTTTCCAAACCAAATTTTTAAGTAAAAATGTGTTGAAAAATTTATAACTCTATTTTGTAATATTTATAACTTAATCTTCAACGTGCAATTGAAATTATATTTATAATCTAATAAATTTTATCTATTAACACATTTAAGATAATTAATTTCATAAACATATTTTTTGTTGAAACGTTTTTAAAATTTAAGATCATGAAATCATTTTTTGTGATATTTTTTAAATTTAATATGTGTATAGATTTATTTGTTATGAGTATCACTTTACCTAAAACCCAATAATAAATAAACTCAACTCATTGTGGAAATGTGGTATCATTTATTGTTAATAGTAAACAAAATTATCATGGATGGACTAATCAAGGAGTTGGAAAATTTTAATTGTTTTTTAATAAAATATAAAAAAATTATTAAAAAATAGCTTTTGGAACGCGTGATTAAAGTCTATCGAATTAAATAATAAATTATTATTATTAGAATCTATTCAAATCTTCCGTATTTATTTTGTTAATTAAGAATGTCACGTCAAAATAAAGGAAATATGAATCATGCCTCCAGTTTCTAAAAAAACAATAAAATAGGACTTTGAAATGCCGCGTATAAAAATTATAATATAAAAATAAATATCGATCAAATTGAAAAAATAAATCATCTTTTTTTTTAAATTATTTGTGAGATTTAAGTAAAGCAAATCTCAGATCACAGATTATTAATTTTACAAAAAAAAAACAACTAAAAAATTCTTCGTTTTTTAAATTTACGCAGGATCAGCATAGTATTTTAGACATTGAAATTATATATATCAATGACTAAACAAAAAATATTTAAGGATAATTAAAAATTTAACTAAAGATAGCTACACAGCCAATTTAACATCATTTATATTGTTTTTTAGAGAATAACTTTAATTTAATGTTTATATGATGTTTAATAATTATATTTTTTAAATATTTTTCGGTATTTTTTGTACTCCGTGGCACTTTTGTCTCCATATATATGGGTATTATTTGTCTCACGTGCAAACGGTCGTTTTCTTTTTAAAAAATTGTTGCCTTCAAATTCTTTATTTTATGCATATCATTTTATTCATCTTATACAAGGATGTTGTAATTATTTGTCATTTATTATCACAAATTGGTATTACACTAAAGGTTTTTTCAAAATGTTATCACCATTAGCCCCCTTGACTAAAGTGGATGCACTAATACATATTTAGTCATAGTTTGTGCTAAAAATGACAATTATCAGCACTAAAAAACGCTGACAGACTAAGCGTTCTAAAAAAATTGTAACTTTTATCATTGTTAAAAAATTGGTAATAAAAACCACATTTATCAATATTTTTTTAGCGCCAATAAAGACATCTTTTATTAACGTTTTTTTGTTTATCAATGATAAAATGATAAAAAAAAATTCCTTTACCAATGCCCTATCTTGTTTTTGTATATATTTTATGATATTTCTATTTATTTATATATATTTACATACATTTTTTTATCCATAGATTTATATAAATATTTTTAAATACATTTACAAAAATATATTTTGTGTATTTATACATGTGTGTGTTTATGATATATATATACTTATATTTATTTAAATATATTGTATATTAATATTCATTTACATATATTAGAATATAAATAAATATATATGTGTGTGTGTGTGTTTATTAATACACATATGTATATGTAAACATTATATATACATTTGTATTGGTATGTATATATATATTCATATATTTTTATAATGTAAAAAAATGATTAGACTTTGTTTTAAATAAAATGGATAATAATCATTTCCATATCATTTATATATTGAAAAATATATTTCATGTGTAAAAATGTTTAAATATTTATTCATAAGAATAAAATTTCACATGTAAATATATATAAATATGTATATATTTAATTATAAATAACACTATAATATGAAAATGATAAAACTTGAACGCCATAATATCCACATTAAAATAAGTTCTGGTAATAAATTCAGTCTTCAATGATAAAGGACAAGAAGACCCCCTTAAATGAAGCTGAAATTTCATCAAAAGTTAAAAAATTAGGGTACCTGACAAAAAACCTTGTAGGTCTTGCAAACTTTTTTTGACCTTGAAAAAAATAGGGCTCCCTCAAATCATCAATTTCTAAATCTTTTCGCAAGCTTCAGTTTGATATGTGATAGAGTTTAACTAGACAGTCGTATCAAAAGTTATGATCGTTTGATGTTCAAGTCATGTTTTCAACTTATTTTAAATTGTTCATTAATTTATTGATTTTTTTTGTAATCAAATTGTTGTTAAATGACCATTACTTGATAATAACAAACAAATTGTTAATTGATATTAATTTTTAATTATTTTATAAAACATTTTCACTAAATATCTTATATATTAAGTGTAATTACAAATTTAGTATTATATAAATCATATTTAGTAAAATATATTATATTTATATCAATATAAATATATTTATATATCAATGTATGATTTTTAATAACATAGATTTTTTTTATGAAATATACTTTTTATCATCGCTACAAAAGCGCTGATAAAGACTACTTTTTATCACTACTAAAAAAACCACATATAAAAGTGACCTTTATAAGTGCTAAAAAAGCTGACAATAGACTTTTATCAGCGCTTTTTTAATGGTGATAAAAAAAATCTTTTATTAGCGATTTTAGCTAGCATTGATAAAAACACCCCATTTATCACTATCTTTTTATAGCACTGATAAATGGTAGCGTTGAATATAGTGAAATCTATAGTAGTGATAATAATTTTTTCATACAATATCATATCAAATGATTAATAATCTCCTCCACAAGGATATCATCCACAAATATCTGACAATTGAATAATTCTCTAATCAAGTAACAAAATCTCAAAGAAGTACATGTCAACATCAGGTTGATCACCTTGCTAAAAATACATTAGGAATGGAGTCATCTACAATTCCAAAATTTCAAGTTTGTGGATGAGTATAATTCTATCATGTCCAAAATCACTTAGCAATTACAATTATATAGAAAATATATTATGGTTGTGGATGTGGATGTGTTAAATAAACACAATCTATATTTCATGGGACAAATGACTTCTATAATAATACCATGAAAAAGATTTAAGAAAACATTATGAACAATTTTCTTGTCATTTTGTTGTAGAGAAAAACAATGAACTCTGGATGAAAAATCACGTAGCTTGACCAAGTGGTTCAACTCCATTTACTGAAAAAAAAAGTTTGTAAATGCAAATTCATATTGTCAAGGTTGTGGTAATAATCGATGTGATCTGAGTTGAAACAAAAGTATTGCTCAATGCAGTCAAAATAATATATGAAATTATTTGAGGAAATGAAACCGCCTTAGGAGGACCCATGATGAACAATCACATATGAAAAAACTGAAAAAACTAAAAATGAATGTTTTCAATGTCATAAAAAGAGCACCGATCGTGTACATGCCATATGCCAAAACACTTCATTATAACATTTATCAACAATCAATAAAAGGAAAGGAAAAAACAGTGAAACACATTTTGTTGATCAAGTCATGAATCATAATGATGATATAATGAATTTTGATATATCCGGTTTCTTTTTAAACCATGGATAAGTTAAGCATGTTGATAAAACGTAAATGTTGCAGCTTTCGGGCACAACAAAAGTGTGCAATAGTGGATGATATATTAAAATTTATTTTAATATTTAGTTGCCTGAAACCCTGAGTGATGATTTTTCATTTTAAATTTATAATTAATTTATTTAGATCTGAAAAAAATACCTCAACTTTGGATCATTTCTTAGTTGGTGATGTTGATATTCTAAAAGGCCCTTTTTGGATTGCCTTCATTGCAATATGAGGATCTAATGGTAGAATCACTATAGCGGTGATCCACACGTGTTCCTTTGATCTCCGAGAAACACCAATCAATTTCTGGGTGCTAGCAAGGTGAATCAACTGTCTTGCATTGTTTGCGTTGATTGCTCGTCATTCAGTCTTAAAGGAATCTCTTTTACATTTCTCATTTTTAAAAGGGAGTGATAAGGAGGAGTAAAGATAGAATTTCATTGTGTGCAATGATTCTCTAATTTTTTTGCACACTCTACACAATAGACATAACTGCCTATTTATAGAGTTAGAGTTTAGGTTAAAATATTATTTAATTATATGTCGACCCTTAAACAATATTATAACTTTTAATAAACCCCCATGTCTCATAATAATAATGGTATTATTATTATTATTATTATTATTATTATTATTATTATTATTATTATTATTATTATTATTATAATTATTATGTGGTGCACATCAACTTGGACAATAACAATATTATTCAACCGACTTGTTAATTAATATTTGTCATCGGATACATACTTGGTCCATTCGAACTCCTGTAACATTTATTGAACATCCAAATAAATATTAAATATTTTATTCATCAATAAATATTTGCGATCGATAAAACGTGAATAAATTATTCCTCGGTCCTAAGAATAATATTTATTCTATTAATTATATTCAAATAGAATTTAATCGAGATCAATATAAACAGTCAGTGTGTGACCCTTTAGGATTCTTTCTCATTGACATTAGACGAGTTTGCCTAAAGTCTAAGATTACGTCAAACAATGAATCAAAGCATAAAAAGGAAAGAACTTAATGTCGCAACAACGACAATCACATATGAATGCTCACTATGTAATTTAATCCATTTATCACAATATCTCATCAAGTAGGTTGCATACCCATTTCACCAACATAAATGCTAATTACTTTTCATTTTAAAAAAGGGAATTTCCAGGAGTGGTCTTTTCGAACCCTCCACACCCAGGAACCCCCCTCCCCATGAAGAGGTCATCCGAAGAAGCCTCAGTCGGGAAGGAGCCGTTGTCAGCCGAGATGACAGAGCGTCCCCACGGGGTTACACCTTGATCAGCGATGGTTCGACACAACAATCCGTCAGCTAGGTGAAGTGCGCCCTTTCTGCCTACCCGGTGAGACACCGGGTGACCCGGCAAGACGAGTGGTACATGGGAGGCATAAATTCCCCCAAGAGCGGGCTCCCAGGAATCAAACCCAAGACCTCACCGAATGCCGTTTGACTATCTGAAATAAACTCATCATAAAACCATGACCATAGAATTTTGGGCGACAGTTCTATTCTAATCAAAGGGTCAAGATATCAGCTTCCATAAAGATGAAATAAACAAATCATTCCTCGACTTATCAATTTATAACATGTCATTCGTGACACACTCAATATACCCAACTTCCCACTAACATATGGCATGATGACTTTCATCAGCAAATCTAAATGCGTGAGTTATGACATGCATTAATGACAATCTTAAAGTTTAAGGAGCATTATACATGCTCGTAGATATGAATATCCAATGACACCAAAACGTGAAAATTTTTTAATCGCAAATCTGTTCTCATAATCTCCCGTCTTGGAGATTACTAAGTGCAAAATTCACGAGAAGAAGCTTCACCCACTTACAAGTAATCGCACGTGATAGCCTATGTACTATGTGTCCCATCATAGTAAGTTATCCAACCATAGAACATTATTTAAGAATATCATCCTAGCATTTCAAGGTTCTCATCATAGTGGAGAAATACTATGACCTTATCAATGGCATGTATACTTTAGGGCATTATTACATCAGAATCATGAAAAATAGTGAATAATATGTAATAAGATGTTTTATTAATATTCAATACATCGAATATACATGTAATAAAAGTACAAAGAGTTGGTCCCGAGACACCAACTCCAACAAACTCCCACTTGGACTAGAGCCAATTGCCTACGACTTTTAGTATGTTAGACCTCATATGATAATCATATTTCTACCGAGTCTAGAAATTAGTCAAAGGGTCCGCCACACTGTCTTTTATGGAAATACTACTCATCGCAACCTCACCTCTTTGAGAAAAATATCTCAAAAGACGACACTTCTGAAGTACGTGCTTCATTTGTTGATGCGACCATGACTCTTTTGCGAGAGATACTGCTACAGTATTATCACAGTAAAGTGTAATAGGATCTTTACTTATATGTACCACATCAAGCTTTTGGATGAAACTGCACATCCATACTGTTTCTTTAGATGCCTCAGAAACTGCAATATACTCGAACTCTACTGTAGAATCTGCAACCACATCCTACTTTGAGATCTTCCAGCTCACAACACCTCCATTCATAGTGAAGATGTATCCTGTTTGTGAATTCATGTCATCTTGATCAGTTTGGAAACTAACATATGTATATCCTATGATGAATAGTTCCTCATTTCATCCACAAACCAGGAATATATCCTTAGTATGCCTCAAATACTTAAGGATAGTCTTGACTACCATCCAATGACGGTCACCTAGTTCAGCTTGATATCTTCCTACTACACTTAATGCGTAAGTGACATCTAGCATAGTATATAGGAAAACCTGCACGACTGACCCAATTGCTGATGTGTATGGAATCATGGGCATTCTATTTCTTTCCTCATGTGTCTGCCGACACAATTTTCAGGAAAGATAAATGCCATGTAATGTTGGAAACAACCCACTCTTGGATTGTTCCATACCAAATCTATTCAATATCTTGTCAATGTATGTATTTTGGCATAGGCTGAGTAGCCTCTTGGATCTATCATGATGAATCTTGATCCCAAGAATATATGCTGCCTCACCTAAGTTTTTCATAGAGAAGAATTTATTCAACCACACCTTAATAGACTATAAGACTGATATTTCGTTTCCAATGAATAATATGTCATAAACATATACTATTAAGAAAACGACTGCACTCCCACTAAACTGTTTGTATACACAAGGCTCACACTTGTTCTTCATGAAACCAAATTCCGTTATGGATTCATCAAAATGAATGTTCCATGACCTAGATTCTTTCTTTAATCCATAAATGATTTTTTTTCAATTTTCATATCTTGTTGGAATCATTTGGAGCAAAAAAACCTTCGGGTTGTGTCATATAAACATCTTCTTGAAGACTCCCTTTAAGAAAGACTGTTTTAACATTCATTTTCTAAATCTCATAGTCATGCTAATCCGTAATAGAAAGTATAATTCTGATGGATTTCAGCAAAATATTTCATCGTAGTCAATGCCTTGACGCTGTTTAAACCCTTTTGCAATCAGTCACACCTTATAGGTACTGAATTATCCTTTCATGTCCAATTTCTTCTTGAATACCTATTTTTAACCAGTGGGATTTACATTCCCTAGAGGACCTACCAAAATCCATACTTGGTGTTGGTACATGGAATCCATTTCAAATTTCATGGCTTCTTTCCACTTGGCAACATTTGTGCCACTTACTACTTTCTTACAGGTTAGAGGATCATTATTATCAACTAATAATGAGTCACCATTCTCAATGACTATAAATCCATACCATTTAGGTTCTCTAACCTCTCGAGTACTCTTATGTAGTACTTGTGTCTCTGAAACAATTTCTTTTTCCATGGGATTTTGTGGAATTTGTTCCTGTAGCAACTCTCATGTACCCTGAGCCTCGACTTCATCGAAGTCTACCTCGCTCCCACTATATATTTTAGATACGTGATTATTCTCAAGGAATACAACATGTATTTCCACAATTACCTTTTTTTCTAAGGGTCCGTATAGGTAATATCCCCTTGTTTCCTTGGGGTATCCTGTAAAGGTACACTTTATGCCTTGGGGTGAAAGTTTATTACCTGAAGAGGCCTTAACCAATGTTTCACTTCCCCACACATGTAAATTTGACAACATGATTTTTCTTCCACTCTAAAATTCATATGTAATACCATTTATCGATTTAGTTGGTACTTGGTTTAGTATGTGTGCTTCTGTTTGTAATGCGTATCCCCATAAGGATAATGGAATACTCAAATGAATCATCATTGATCTCAACATATCCAACAAGGTGTGTTTCCACTTTTCGCTTACACCATTCCACTGAGGTGTATAAGGAGTGATTTGGGATAGAATCCGAAACTCCCGTAAGTAATCAATGAAGTCTTAATTAAGATATTTTCCACCGTGGTCTGAGTAAAGTTTCTTAATTTTCTTACCAAGCTGGTTCTCAAATTAATTCTTGTTTTCCTTGAATTTATCAAAATAATCTGACTTATAGCTCATTAAGTATACCTATCCAAATATACTAAAATCATCAGTAAAAGTTATGAAGTATGAGTACCCACCTTTGCTTTAATAAAAAATGGTCCACACACATCAGTATGAACTAATTTAAGAATCTCTTTAGTCCTCTCACCTTTCCCACTAAATGAGGCCTTTTTCATTTTTCCTTGTAAACATGCATGACATACACCAAGTGGTTTTAGTTTAAAAGAATCTAAATATCCATCTTGATGTAATTTAGTCAAGCATTTTTTATTTACATGACCTAGTTGGTGATGCCAAATTTGGGTTTGGTATGATTCATGTGAAATAACTTCATTATCGATTTCCATTACTTAGTTTATGCAATCCAACACATAAAGACCATTATTTAAACATACCTTACCATAAAATGATATATTTATAAAATAAGCAACATTTATTCCCAAACACTACTACAAAAGCGGCATTTAACAGTGCTGGTATTTATCAGCACTACAAAAAAGTGCTGATAAATGACATCTTTATCTATGCTTTTTTGTTAGTACTGATAAAGGGAACCCTTTATCAGTGCTTTATTTTTAGCACTAATAAATTGAACCTTTATCAGCACTTTATTTTTAGTACTGATAAATAATACCCTTTATCAGTGCTTTTTTGTTAGCACTGATAAAGGGTACCCTTTATCAACGCTTCATTTTTAGCGCTGATAAAAATATATTTTATCATTACTTTTTTAGCGCTGATAAAGGTTTGAATAAATAAAATGAAATAATGAAATAAATAAAAAAATAAAAAATGAGTTTATTAAAAAAAATATTACAAATTTTATTAATTAAATAATTATTGATAAAAATGAATAAATTGATTATACCTTATTAAATATTTAACATTTTATTAATTAGATAATTATGATAATTAATGTTAATAAATTGTATATATTAAATATATAGATATATATTAATGTATATAAATATGATTTATATATTACAATATATTTATGCACCTTACATTAAATAGTCATATATTTAGTAAATAATAGTTTATAATTAAAAATTAATATGAATTAAAAATAATGACTAATTGCATAGTGCAATGGACATATAATTGAATGTATAATTTGATTTTTCAATTTAACATAGATCAAATGTGTGTTATATTGATTTCACATATACGTAATTAATGCATTTTTATATACAATGCACACACACAAAACTTATCCATTTTTTCAATATTGTTAAAGTGTACTTATTTTTAATTTATTAAATTTCACTCATTTTTAACATATATGCATATGCATTCACTTAAAAATAGATATAAATATTTTTTTTCAAAAATATTTCTATAATTATAAATAAATAATGATAAAATTGTAATAAATATATTTAAAAAGGGATATATTTACTATATATATATTTATATATATTTATTAAGTATATATATTTTTACAATTTTTTTATTTATAATTATAATTATAAATCCTTTATCAGCGCTTACGTAATAAGTGCTGATAAAGGTAGGTCTTTATCAGCATTTTTTCACACTAATAAAGATTAGACTTTATCAGCGCTAAAAAAAGTGCTGATAAAATGAATGTTTATCAGTGCTAAAATATCAGCACTGATAAATATGGATTTTATCAGCACTTATTACTTAAGCACTGACAAAAGGACTCTTTATCAACACTTATTTGTAAGCGCTGATAAAAGTGTCCTGATCCATTTAAAAAAACCTAACCATTTGCAAACCTGTCATGATATCAGAAGATTTCCACAGAATCCACCCACTGCCGATGCTCCTCCTTGGTTAATCGAAGCTCGAATCACACCACTCGACTGCCTCCAGTTTCTCGAACATCATCGGACATCCGGTGTTCAGTTGTAGTTAGGGTTTCCAAAATAGTTTTTCTTCAACCTTGTGAGGCAGGCCTTGTGATTTTCTTTGTGTATTTTTTGTTTCATTTTTTATTTCTTGTTCGACGATGTCAAGAGTTATTTGTAGTTCGGTCCTTGTATACCATTTTTCTTTTAGATTATGAACATAGCGATTTTTTTTTATGATTCGTTGTTTGATTGACTACCGATTTGGATATCCTATTTTGGTCTTTTTAAATTATTGTTTTGAATCAATTTTATTTGTTGTCTACATCTGTACCTCGGTTTGCTTCACAAGCTTAAATTCATAGTTTTTAATTTATATTGATCATTGGTTGATAATAGTCCCAATTACTCCTTATCAATTTCTATATAGAGATATTGGTCATTGATCCCTGTTTAAGATTTCACTTTCTTCTTAATACTAAAGTTATTATAATTACAGTTCCATTGTGAGTTAATATGTTCCATGTTCATTCCATGGATGTTTTAGGTATGGTTCCCCAACACAGAATCTATAACATGATTGTTTTAGTAATTTTTGAAAAAATTAAGGTGGTTTATTAAGAATGGGTTAAATTGTCATGTTACCTTTATAGAACTATAAAAAAAATCCTTTCATTATAAATATAAAATATAAAATTAATTATGTTTTCATAAAAATCCATGATATCGTTTTATATCATCCTTCATGTTGGTGGTTAAATTGACCCCAAAAAATAACATGTAACAATCAATGGATGAGAATTAATATAAAGTTAATTTTATTGTAATATATTTATTACAGAAGTATAATTATTTTATTTTGATTTTATTAAAGTGGTAAATCAGTATTAGGAATAGGTAGTTTAAGAAGCTAAATGGAAAAGAAATATAAGAAATTGTTAATTACATAAACGAAGTCATATCTTCTGTTGAAATATTTCTTCGTATTGAATAATTTAGGACATCCTATTGAGACTAGGACCTCTAAAAAGTGTAATGGATGAAAATTATAAATATTATTTGTAGCTTATATTGAGGGATCATAATTTTAGTTTTTGTTCTGAAAGGGTGGTGGAGGGGTTCCTATATAATTGAGGAGTGTCATTTTCTAAAATACCCATTCCTTAATGTGTAATAAATAAAAATATACATCTCATGCGGATCCAATGTGAATAAACAATAGATATATTTTGTGCATTTCCTATAAATATTAAGGGTGTGTATGCATCATGGAAAATGAAATGAGGATGAGCTGTCTATAACTTTCACCTTTGAATGGATTTATAGGATAACACCTACCATAGTGGAGTAATTCTTTTCTTAAATCAAATTAACCATTTTGATATGAATACCTTTGTAAATGATGATGGAGATCACATGGAAGAAATGATAATGGCAATTGAAGATGACCCTCATGATTATCTAAAGTTATTTTAGGAGTTAAATTGCTATTCCAAGAAACCATTGTATACCAGTTGTACTAAATACACAACATTGTCAGCTGCATTGAAGTTATATAATTTGAAAGATGGCAACGGATGGAGTGACACCAGCTTTATAGAACTACTTGGTCTCCTGAATGATATTCTACTAGAATAAAATGAACTACCATGTTGAACATATGACGCTAAATGAATGTAACGTTAAATGGGTATGATATCTAAAAAAATAAATACTTGTACAAATGATTTCATATTGTTTCGCAAGTATCATGAATCACTCATACAATTCCCTAAGTGTGGAACAAATCGATACAAGAAAAATGAATCAAGTCCTTCAAAATATGTATGGAACTTTCCTATCATTCTATAGTTTAGAAGACTATATGGATGTCAGGAAACCATGAGACAATTAACATGGCATGCAGATATTAGAATTAAAGATGGGAACCTACGTCATCCAACGGATTCTCCTCAGTGGAATAAAATTGACTATAGGTTTCTTGAATTTGGAAATGAGTTGAGAAACTTACATCTTGCGTTATCAATAGATGGAATAAATCATTTTTTTATACAGAGTAGTACTCATAGTACATGGCATGTCATGTTGGTAAATTATAATTTTCCTCCATGGTTATGCATGAAGCGTAAATAAATTATGTTATCTCTGATTATATCTAGACCAAAGAAACCCGATAATGATATTGATGTCTATTTGGATCCATTGATCAAAGATCTGAAATTGATGTGAGATACATGTGTTACAATTTATGATGCCCATAGAAGTGAAGAATTCACATTGAGGGCTATGTTGTATGGAACAAAAAATGACTTCTCAGCTTATGGAAATTTATCAAGCTATAACATTAAAGAAATGTTGGGATGTCCCATTTGTGAAAAATGCACATAATCAGTTCAGTTGAAACATTCATATAAGATTGTGTTTTTAGGACATCATGAATTTTTACCTCGAAAACATAAATACCGATCATGGATGACAACATTCAATGGGAATATCAAACAAGGTACAACACCATCTCTAGTAACAGGAGACCAGCTATACAATAAATTAAAAATTATTGACACTGTTTTTAGAAAACCATTTTCAAAAAACCTTACAAAATCAGGTTAGAAGACGAGATAAATTTTCCTTTAATTAACTTATTGGAATTATTTGTATGTTAGACATTTTCTTGATGTCATGCATGTAAAAAAAGTATTTGATAGTGTTATTGGAACGTTACTAAATGTTCCTGAAAAAAAAAAGATGTAATCAAGGTTAGGTTGGACTTGATTGAAATAGAGATAAGGGAAGATTTGGAACCAATGAAGGGTAAAAAGAGGAATATTTGTCCTCTATCATCTTACACTCTATCTAGACAGGAAAAATTGAAAATTTTAATTTCCCTTAATAGTGTAAAATTTCCACAGGGGTACTCATCAAATATTCATAATGTCATGTCATTGACTAATTTGAAGTTACAAGGACTAAAATCACACGACTATCATGTTTTAATGCAATATTTAATGCCTATTGCTTTATGTTGCATTCTACCTCAAAATGTACGACATACATTAACTAGACTCTGCTTCTTTTTCAAATCCATATGCAGTAAAGTTGTAGACCCGGTGAAAATTTCCATCATGAATACGTAGATTGCAGTCATATTATGTAAATTATATATTTTCTTCCCACCATCATTCTTTGATATAATGGTCCACCTGATGGTTCACTTGGTTAGAGAGGTTCAACTATGTGATCCTTTCCATTACAGATTGATGTACCCCATTGAACGATATATGAATATTTTGAAAGGGCATGTCAAGAATCAAAGTCATCCAGAAGGTTGTATTCCAGAATGATATATTATTAAACAAGCTATTGAATTCTGTATTGATTACCTATCAGATGTTGAAAGCATTGGTCTCCTAAAGTCTTGTCATAATGAATGCCATCTGCGTGAAGGGATTTTTAGAAGAGATGTTGTTACAATTACCTTGATAGAGTGTGAGAAAGTGCACCTTTAAATATTATAGAATAGTGAAAATATTGATCCATACATTGAAGCCCACAAAAAAATTCTTAGAGATTTGAATACATCAAAGGATAAATGATGGATATCAAATACACATAATCAATATTTTATAGTATGGTTCAGAGACAAAATTTATAAGTAGTTATATGAAAATCCGAATTCAATTGCTGAATGACTTCAATGGCTAGCCAGAGGACCAAATGAAAATTTTATATCTTACACTGGTTTTGTCATCAATGGTTATATGTTCTATAAAAAATAACACAATGAATTTAGTACGATGAAAAATAGTGGTGTTACGCTTGTGGCTGAAGTGATGCACATATCTGGTTCCAAGGATAGAAATCCAATTTATGCAAAAATGCCATATTTTTTTCATTATTTAATAGATATACAAGTTGAATTATACAACATTTCAAGTGCTTTTTTTTTTCTGGTGCAAATGGGTTAACAATATCAATGGAGTCAAATTTGATGAAATGGGCTTGTTGAAGGTGAATTTTAGTGTGGAAGGGGAAAAAGATGAGCAGTTCATAATGGAATCACAAGTAGTGCATGCATTTTATGTCTTTAATCCAACAAACCAGAATTGGTCGATTGTCCTATTGGCGACTAAAAAAAATGTCAAGTCAGATGAAAATTCAATCAAGGATGATCCTTTCATTGGGACATCAAAATCAATTCATGCTAGTCCCAATATAGACAATGTCTTGTAAATTAGAGGGGACTACAAAGAGAGGATTTAGATTCTATATAGAGGAACCAAATCCTTGAAACCTTTAAAAAAAGAAAGAGAGTTCAATGAGAAGCTAAACGTTTTTTAATATATTATGTTTTCCTCATAATATTATATGTTCTCTACTGTATTAACATAATCTAAATTAAATTTTTGACTATTTATGTAGACAAAGTCTTCTACACATGATGATGTTACTAATACCTTGTAAGAACAAACTATAATGAAGGAAACCCTTTTAGAAATATGTAAAGGTAATGTTATGATATACTTTATCTAATTTACTGAAAAATTATATAATGAAACATTTATTTAATTTTCATTATTCCTTGAAGAGTTTATTTATTTTATAATATTTCTTTCCATGTGTCATGCCTTTGCAATAAGAGAAAGGACATTATCTCTTCTCAATCATATAGGTAATCTTGATATTTTTATAGTAAAACAATTTTCCATAGAATTAATGTATTGTTTCATATTTCTATTTAATTTATTTTTTTAGTATCACTCACACAATGATTTTTTTCTTATATAGGTAGATTATTTTGTTCGAGTTGGGGTGGCCTCTCCATATTTTATTCCTTTCTACACCAAAACTTCCACAAAAATCTTCTCCCTCAAAACCTTTTCACCCCTACAGTGTTGCATTTATCAATTTCTTTCAAGTTATATCCACTGACTTTGTAGGAAGAGAAACAATGCTGCCTTTACTCAATTAAAGAGGTAATCTTGATGTTTGAACAGTAAAATCATTGTCCAAAGAATTAATGTATTGTTTCATATTTATGTTTAATTTATTTCTTTTTAGTATTACTCACATAATAATTGTTTTCTTATACAGGTGGATTCGTTTATTCGAGTTGGGGTGGTCTGTCCATCTTTTATGCATTTATGCACCAAAACTTCCACAGACTTCTTCTCCCTCAAAACCTTTTCACCCCTTCAGTGTTTCAT
The DNA here is from genome assembly GCA_963277665.1 of Viscum album. Classification (NCBI taxonomy): domain Eukaryota; kingdom Viridiplantae; phylum Streptophyta; class Magnoliopsida; order Santalales; family Viscaceae; genus Viscum; species Viscum album. The sequence continues at coordinate 125,270,134 of OY728134.1, read as the reverse complement.
TTATCACTTTCTTTCAAGTTATCTCCACTGCCTTTGTAGGTAGAGTAACGAAACTGCCTCTACTCAATTATAGAGGTAATCTTGATGTTTGTATAGTAAAATAATTGTCCATATGATTAATGTACTGTTTCATATTTATGTTTAATTTATTTTTTTAGTATTACTCACATAATAATTTTTTTCTTATACATGTGGATTCTTTTGTTCGAGTTGGGGTGATCTATCCATCTTTCATGCCTTTCTGCACCAAAACTTCCATAGAATTCTTCTCCCTCAAAAACTTTAACCCATGTAGTGTTGAAATTTATCACTTTCCTTCAAGTTCCCACCACTGCTCAATCATAGAGGTAATCTTGATATTTGTACATTAAAAATATTTTCCATAGAATTAATGTATTATTTCATGTTTATGTTCAATTTATTCCTTTTTAGTATTACTCATAATAATTGTTTTCTTATATATGTGGATTATTTTTTTCAAATTGACGTGGTTTGTTCGAAGCTTATCATGAAGTGTTGGTAGTTCTACAAAGAAAGTAAATGGACTGATATGACTCAAAGTACTTCTTTCTATTTAAAATTGACATTAATTTTAGTAAAAAAGACAACTGACATACTCAAAACCAAGAAAAAATATTCAAATTGTTTTAATACTTTAAAACAATGATCTATAAGTCATTTTTGATGTGTAATAATCAACCACACCTCAATCTGATACACGATGTACCCGATATGACTCAATGTGTCTATTATCAGTTTAAAATCAACATTTGACTTTAAAAAGTGTGCCAACAAGCCCGTACTTGAGTGGTAAGGGCTCCTGCTTGGCATCCAAGAGACCCAGGTTCAAAACAGGGTGGAGGCGAATTTCCGGGGTACTATAGAAGCACTGTAGCAGTCAGAACTATTCACCAAATTTGGGCCTTCGGGCCACCGGTTTAGGCCTACAAGTCTCAAGGGCCTTCAGGTCATCAAAGGACTTTAGACCACAGGGCCATCCGCCCACGGAGACCATGGAGTAGCCCAGTTCACACAGAAAATGCCCCAGAAGAGGATCAGAGCAACAAGAGTAGAAGCCACCAGAAGCAGAGCTAACTGGATTAGAAGAATGAGAGGGTATGACAGCCGCCATCGGGACTAGGCACCATGTAACTTTGTATGGGGCAATGCTAGCTGATCAGCAATGCAAGGTGGGGAGCTAGGTGATCAATGACGCAAAAGCTGGGGAGGGGTAGTTCAAGTGGGTTGAGCCTACGGGTCATGTATTGTGAATGGTATGCCTCTGGGCCTTCGGGTCATGTATTGCGGGTCAGTCGGGCCATGTACCTTGGGCCTACGGGTCATGTACGGGTTCCACTTCAACCCTTAAAAAAAGGGGGATTATCTATAATAAAATAAAAAAGAAGGCCTTCGGGCCATTCGGGCTTTAAAAAGTGTAACTCCCTGAAAACCAAGAAAACATGCTTGTATTTTCTTGATAATTTAGGGAATCAATTTATAAATCATTCGTGACATGTAGGAATCAGTCTCATGTCAAACCGATACACGATATGATCCGTATGAGTCAAAGTGCGTGTTTCAAGTTTAAAATGACATTTTAGTAAAAAAGACAAGTGACGTACTCAAAATTGAGAAAAAAATTCATATTTTTTTGATACTTAGGAAAACAATCCATAAATTATTTCTAATGTGTAGGAATCATCTTCATCTCAATCTGATGCACGATGTGACCAGTATGACTCAAAGTGTATATTTATTTAAAATTGACATCAATTTTACTAAAAAAACAAACCAACCTACTCAAAATGAAACAAACACATTTATATTATTTAGATACTTTAGGAAAACAACCCATAAGTTATTTTAGATGTGCATGAATTAGCTACACCTTAATCCGATGCACGGTGTGACCAGTATGACTGCAAGTGTGTGTTTTTATTTAAAATTGACACCAATTTTAGTAAAAAGGCCAATTAACCTACTCAAAACTAAGAAAAACATTCAAATTGTTTAAATAATTTAATAAAATTATCCATAATTAATTTTTGATGTGTAAGAATTAGCCTCACCTCAATATGATACACAATTTGATTAGTATGAGTCAAAGTGTGTGTTTCAACTTTAAAATGGCATTTTAGTAAAAAAGAAAATCAACATACTCAAAACCAATTAAAAACATTCATATTATTTTGATACATTATTAAAATGATCTATAATTCCTTTGGTACATGTAAGAATCATCTTCATCTCAATCCAATGTACGGTGTGACTGTTATGACTCAAAGTGTGTATTTTTATATAAAATCATCATCAATTTTAGTAAAATGGACAATTATCCTACTCAAAACCAAGAAAACACATTTATATTGTTATTATAATTTACAAAAATGATCCATAAGTATTTTTTGACATGTAGGAATCATCAATACATTAATATGATACACGATGTTCCCGGTATGACTCAAAGTGTCCATTATCAGTTTAAAATCGATATTTTAGTTCAAAAAGGGACAATTAATGAAAATCGATAAAAAGTTCTCATATTTTCTTAATAATTTAGAAAAATGCTTCATAAGTCATTTTTGATGTGTAATAATCCATTTCATTTCAAATCGATACACTATGTGATCAGAATGAGTCAAAAGTGCGTGTTTCCGGTTTAAAATGACATTTTAGTAAAAAAGGAAACTGACATACTCAAAACTAATAAAACACATTTAGATTTTTTTGATACTTTAATAAAACTACCCATAAGTCATTTGGTATGTGTAGGAATTAGACTCACCTTAATCCGATGCAAAGTGTGATCGGTATGACTCAAAGTACGTCTTTTTATTTAAAATTGTCATCAATTTTAGTAAAATGGACAACTGTCCTACTCAAAACCGATCAAACACATTCAAATTGTTTTGATAATTTAATAAAATGATATATAAGTCATTTTTTAATTTTAGGAATTAACTTCAACTCAATTTGATACATGATGTTCCTGGTATGACTCAAAGTGTTCGTTATCCGTTTAAAATCAACATTTTAGTTCAAAAAGTGTCACTCACTGAAAACTGATCGAACAAACTTGGATTTTATTGATAATTTAGAAAAATGATTTATAAGTCATTTTTGACATGTGGGAATCTGTTTCAAATAAAACTGATACACAATGTGATCTAAATGAGTCAAAAGTGCGTGTTTCCAGTTTAAAATGACATTTTAGTAAAAAAGACAACTGACATACTCAAAACCGAGAAAACACATTCATATTATTTTGATACTTTAAGACAACGATACAAAAGTCATTTGGGATGCGTAGGAATCATATTCACCTCAATTAAATTCATGGTGTGACCGATATGATTTGAAGTGTGTCTTTTTATTTAAAATTGACATCAATTTAACTAAAATTAACACTTTATGTTAATTTACTTCTTTATATTATTACTAACATAAGAATTATTTTCTTATACAGGTGTGTTATTTTTCTTGAGTAGGGGTGGTTTGTTAGGCAATAGCATGAGTTGGGCCAGGATTATGTTTTTTAATGTATGTAATAATATGTATTTATGTAATTTTATAAACCAATGTTTGAAATGTCTATAATATAATGTTTTTTCTTGTGTTTGTGTCATAAATTTCATTTCATTTAAATCCTGTATTGGTACTTATTTTTGTTGATATCTGGTGTGTTTATGGTGTTGCGGTGTGCTGTTACAACACATTCTAGTGGTGCTGTAGTGTGCTGTTACAACACACTGTAGTATGGCCCTTTATTTGAACTTCTATGAGCACTAATAAAAGGTCCTTTATTAGTGTTTCTATAAGCGCTGATAAAGAAATATTTTATGAGTGCTTTTATGAGTGCTAATAAAATACCCTTTATCATCACTTTTATAAATGTTGATAAACAGTCTTTATCCATGCTAAATAAATTCCGATAAAGGTCCCATTTATCGACACTTTTTTTAGCACCGATAAAGGAACCCTTTATCATCACCTTTTCAGTGCTAATAAAAGACTAGGTATTTTAACCTGGCTCATGTAGTCAACACTTTTCTAGCACTAATAAAGGACATTTCTAGCACCGTTTAAGGCCTATTTTGTAGTAGTGATATATGAAAATAAATATATCTATACAAAGTATGGATATAAAAATTATGGTTTTGGTAAAGGATGACACTTAATAACAACCCTTCAAAACCAAAATCATTCCGGTTAGCAATGTGAGGTGGTAGTCCCTGATAACTATAACTATAAGTTTAGCTCTGTTGGATGATCATAGATTTACATCCCCTTATTCAATCTTTCTAAATCTAATTGGTTCCTATATTTGAATATATATGTGATCACTAGAATCAATATCCAATACCTAATTTGTAGAAATAGATAAATTTCACTCGATAAAAAATGCACCTGAAGCTTACCTTTTATTCTTTGGCTGGGTGTAGTTTTTCTTCCAGTGGCCCTTCTTTCCACATGATAAATAAATAATATCCTATTTTCTTTCTTTCCCATTGATCTTCCTCTTCTTGGAAGGGTGTTGTGAAGAAGCCTTAGCTCGAGGGATTTTCTATTGGCCTTTATATTTTTTCACCATAAGTAAAGAAGGATTTTTGAGATTTGTATCTTTATCTACTTGGTAATGGAGAGTAAATAGATACGGGAAAGACTTATCAATGTTGTTTATATTAAAATTTACAACAAAGATAGAGAATCTATAAGGGAGTGATGTAATAATGGGATCAATTCTTAGTTCTTCAGGGAGTTTAAACCCTAGAAACTTCTAGGCACTCAATGTAGACTATGAACTTGACTACTTGAGGACTAACGAGGGTACCCTATTCAATATTTCTCTAAAAAAGGATCCTTGTAGATCTCAAACTATTCTTTTCTAGCTCTATCCTGATAAATTCTATAGAGATGATTGATTATGCTACATGCATCAATTTTTCCATGAGAATTTATGAGTTCACTATAAATATATGATTACATAAAACATTAAAAATCTACCACATCACTAAAATGTTTTTTATAGACAAATAACTCTTCATCACTTTCCCCCTTAGAATGAGGATCAGGTTGTGATGATTCTAGCATGTAAGATTTCCGTTCATGGTGTAGCATAACCTAAAGGCGTCTAAACCACTCCTAAAAGTTACTGCCTCTGAGAAGGTTTTCTTTCTCTAATATTGATCATAAACATAGTGTGTATCATGAGATTATCATTTTATTATATAATTAAAAGAGAAGATTATTATTACTTTTACTTGATCACAAAATATGTGAGAAATAATAAATTAACTGATTTCATTAATTCTCCCACTTTTTTATCAATCCCCAATAGATCTACCATTAAACTTGGAATATCTATAATCTAGGAAATTCTAGTGGAAATGATCTATATTCCCATTTTCATAACCCCCAAAAGGGTTGGTCAAGCTATTTGAATGTACTTAGGTAGACAGGTCTTTGCCAACCGTAGGCTTTCAGCTCCTTGATCTATTGAGTGGATTCCCCAATCTTGAAATCTTGACTTTGATTTCCTTAACACCTTCCTCCAAATTACACCAATTCTAGAAAGGGATACTCTTCTTGACATAAAATGGTTAAGTCAACCCAAAAACTTCATAATAACTCCCCTTATAAAAGTAAGTGACCCAACAAGGGTTGTTCAAACACTTAGTTCTATTGGTTTCATTCCTAATCAAGCAATGGAAGGAAAATTATGTATTAATATTTATTTGAGGGATTTTATTTTAATTATGTATAAATTTTATCTTGTTTTATCCTTTACATGTATTGTTAATATTAAGTGGATGTTACTTAATTAATTAACTATGCTTGATAAATCATTTATGCACAATCCATTTATTTAAATTCTATATTTTCACATTAAGTCATTTATTTCAGTAATCACAGTCTTGTATCCATAAAATAAATAATGCATAGAAATAAATAAATAAATAATTAAACGACTCCATCATGATCTTATGTAACCATTGATTTAATTATCGGATATTAAATCAACCTATGACCTAGGGGAAATAACTCCTTATGCCAGACTTAGAATGATCTAAAACATTCTACCTGTCCACCTGTGTATCACTTGAGTTGGCATCATAATGGTTCCATATTGAACTGCCTCCATGCACCTTGTGATACTCTATTAATTATATGTACTTATAACCCACATGCAAGTGAGGGGAACTAAAGGATTGGTTAAGGGAGATCACATAAATAGACGTGGACATGCATATCCTACATAATAATGGAGGGAGTGATGACTTGTAGGTCATCATATTTAATTTAATAATAAATAATTGAAAAATCATAAAATAAAATAAATTAAAACATCCAACATGTACATAGGTCTTGACCAATCTCATGAACGATCATGCATGCAATGAATATGAAAAATTAAATGGAAAACATTCATTTCTTATTAGTTATTTATTATTAGATAAAAATGATTGCATTAATTAATTCCCTTTAATATTAACGACCATCTGAATCCTCTTGGAGATAACAATCATAAAGGCATTAATGAAAAATAAACAACAGAACCAATAGTTTCAAATTTATTATAATAAATTAATTGAGTATTTAAATTCTTTAAAACCCTTATTAAATTGTCAAACACTTTAAGTGAAAATAAAAACAATAATATTTTAATTCTGAAATTTTTAATTCAATGTAATTTTTAAATTTTCCATTAATTGGGAGACTATACGATGTACTATCCAACTACACATCGTGTACCTCAGTTTTCATGTATCCTGGTTACACACCCGGGGTTTCAACATATTGACTCAGCTAAACTACATGACATATACATTCAAACTACACACCATGTATCTGATTTTAGTGTGCTTGAGATACTCACCTTGGTCTTCAGCATGTATCTCTACAGGATCACATTGTGTGTACAAGCCAGCTATACGCCGTGTATCCCTTATGTCATGTGTACACTATTCTTGTCGAATGGATTGACATGTATTTTGGATGTGGGAAATGATGACATACATTATGTGTACACAATATACACATCATGTATATCATAAATTCTCCAGGTTATTAGTCTCATGCGGTTTGACCATGTATAATGACCACACAGATTGCGTGATTTACACTGCTAACCCATACAGGCTACAAGACATGTATGATGGCTACACGTCGTGTAATATTAAATCCCAAGTGCCAGGTTATCCCTATCTATACACGATGTGTAATTAATTCACCACATGTAATTAACTTATTAACAAGTTGTGTATCCCTTGATACATTTAGATGTAGTGACCATGGATACACAACGTGTACTCCGGCTACACACCATGTTACTAAGTTTTATTGGCAAAAAATTTAGCACTTCCTGATGGAATCTCTATCCATTCTTCATCTATTCTTATACCCATAAGAAAATTAAACACTGAACAAATATAATTAATATGTAGATAACATGTTGATTCAAATTGGATTAAATAATGAATAATATGAAATAAAAACATTCTACCATGATTGTGTATAGATAAAAAATCAAATAAGTAATTATAAATTAAAAACATGTCTGATATGATACCAATTGAAGGTTTCAAACATATAGGAAGCATGATGTTTTGGGTGATATATTAAAATTTATTTTAATATTTAATTTCCCAAAACCCCAAGAGAGGAGATTTTATGTTAAATTTATAATTAATTTATTTAGATATGAAGAAAATAAATACCATGGCTTAAGATCCTTTCTTCATTGATAATGTTGATCTTATAAAATACCCATTTATAATTTCCTTCATTGCGATGTGAGTATCTAAAGGTAGAATTCCTCTAGCAGTGATCCACAAGTGCTCCAAAGATATCTGTGAAACACCATTCAATTTCTGGGTGCTAGTGCGGTGAATTGATTGTCTTGAACTGTTCAAGTTGATTGATCATCCTTTATTATTTAAGAAATCTCTCTTATGTTTCTTATTATTGTGAGGGAGAGAGAAGGGGTATTTGAGAGAGAATTTCATTGTGCACAATGATCCTCTATTTTTTTTCACACCCTACACAATATACATAGCTATATATTTATAGAGCTAGGGTTTAGGTTAAAATATTATTTAATTACATGCCGATCCTTAAACAATATTATAATATTTAATAAACCCCATGTCACATAATAATAATGATAATAATAACAATATTATTATTTTATGGTGTGTTCTAACCGTCACAACAACAAATATTATTTAACTAGATTGTTAATTAATATTTTTAATCAGGCACGGTCTGGGTCTGTTCGAACTCCTCTAACATTTATTGAACAACCAAATAAATATTAAATATTTTATTCATAAATAAATATTTTCAATTGATAAAATGTGAATAAAATTATTCCTCAGTCTTGAGAATAATATTTATTATATTAATTACATTCAAATAGAATTTAATTGAGATCAACAAAAACACTTAGTGTGCGACCCTCTAGGATTTTTTCTCATTGGAATTATGTGGCCTTGCCTAAATTCCAAGATTTATATAAAGTAATGGGTTAAGGCACCCAAGTGAAAGAACCTAATGTAATAACAATGACAACCACATAAGAATGATCACTGTGTAATTTAATCCCTTTATCACAATATTTCATCAAGCAGTTGCACATCTGTGTCACCAACCTATATGATCAATACACATTTCTTTGACTATTTGAAACAAACTCATCATTACACCATTGACATAGAATTTATGAGAATGATTCTATTTCCATCAAAGTTTTTAGATATTAACTTCCATAAATTTGAAAGAGAAAAATCATTCCTCGACTTATCCATTAATAATATATCATTCGTGACACACCCAACGTACACTACTTATCGCTGACATATGGCATGCCAGTTTTTGTTAGAAAATATAAGTTATCTATTCATGAAATGAATTAATGATAATCATAAATTCTAAGGACCATTACACATGCTTGAAGATATAAATATCCAATGACACCATAACATGCAGAATTCCTATTGGCGGGTCTGTTCTCATAATCTCCCATATTAGAGATTACCAAGTGCAAACTTCATGAGAAGAAGACTCATTCGCTTATGATTAATCTCACCTGACAGTGTATGTACTATGTTTCCCATCATATTACATTATCCAACCACAAAACATTATTTAAGAATATATCACAACACTTCAAGGTTCGCATCATAGTGGGGAACTTTTATGACCTTATCAATACAATATATTCTCTAGGACATTATTACATTAGAGTCATGAAGAAAATTGAACAATATATAATAATATGTTTTATTAATATTAAATACATCAAATATAAATTTAATCAAAGTAAAAATAGTTAGTCCTTGGGCACCAACTCCAAAAAATTATTATAAAGAATATTTTCCATGCTTTTTTAATAATTAATAAAATTGTATGTTTTTTGTTTTCTCCATTTAACTTTATGTATATATATCATGATTAGAAGTGAATATTATCAATCACTTCAATCAATTTAATTCTCAAATTATATATATTTTTCTTATTAATCATTTTACACATCATACAATTTTTAAAAAAGATAAATATTTTATCATCCTTAAAATGGGGTGTGCTCATGCAAGTACCTTAATTGATAGTGAAAAGTTAATCAAAGGACCAAAAGAGTGAATACCTACCCACCCAATGGAACATAAATTTTAATAATAAATGTTTTATTTTCACCTAAATTTTAATGAAATTTACTAAGTTTCAAATATATTCATCAAAAAAATTTATCATGAAGAGACTATAGATGAAGGAAGTGTTGAATATTTTAATATAAAAAAATTATTGATGGAAAAAAATTAATTCAAGATAAAAATTCAAATTTTTATTCAATTTTTCATTATATTAATTTATACACAATTGAATTGAATATGTCAAGAAAAAACCAACCTAGATACATTCATTTTATGACATGATAGTTTGGGTCATCCGAGATCAATTATGGAAGGAAATGTATAAAATGTATATATAAAGATCTATTTATTGATAAAAAGGTTCTTATACACAATAATTTCTAATGTATTTCTTTCTATTAGCAAAAATAAATTATTAGACTATCACCATTGAAAATTGGGATTACATACATAATATTCTTGGAAATAATCCAGGGTGACATATGTCAAGGATGTGTTACCTAAATCCTCATACTATATCATATGGAATGATATGGGGATATCATAAGGTGCTTATCCTTTAGAAATTAATAGTGTATGACATACGCAAATCATAAGGTGTGATGCCTCAACTAAGAGTACCCAACAATATCGTATCCGAAGAACCACTTGACCTTAGGTGTGCCTCCATGTATGTCACAGGCTACCAACTAGAGGTGAGAGTCTATAATCAACATTGGGGAGACTATAATCTCAATATCAACACTATCAATAATAGAAAATAACCAAATATCATCAATAACCAATAACTAGAGTATGCATGTGTAGAACTACAACCAAATAAAACCACAACAATAAACATACACACATTCTATAATAAATAAACTATGCAGTCATAAAATTATGAATCCTAGTATATTTTTCCCCACTATAATCACATAAACAAAATAAATAAAGAAACAAAATACACTAGAGGCTCTACTACAACCCCAAGCCTCACCCCAATCCATCTCTAAACAATGTTGAGCTCCTCCATCCCAATCCACTGTACAACCTATTCTCAATACTAAATATCAAACACAAAGTCTACAAGTGTATTGAGGTTCTAGTTTAGGGTGTGATAAATACATCTTAGTAGGGTTCCATAAAGTAAACCTAATATATTCCATCAAATACCTGTGCATGTAATAGGAAAATAAATAATAGAATAACTGACATATAAGCATGCATGTTGGGTTATCATGTGTTAACCAAGCCACCACGACACTCGAACCTACCTGGTTTAGAAATAGATGATGGAAAAAGTCACCTCAGGCCATAATCCCTACCCATACCCTGTGGCTTAGGGTAGGGTTCCATACCATGTCACCCTCTCACTCAAGGCAAGGTCCTATACCAATTCTCGATCTCATACCTTGTTTTGTACTGCAATTCATACCCCCACTATGATGATCCACATCATCACAGGTTGTTAAAACTAGGGGAAATTTGAACCTTTTATTATTGGAGGTGTTTTAGGTAAAAAAATGGAAAATTATCATATAATACGATCTCATATAATTTTTTTTACCACCATGTTGGTCATAAAATATGGTGTTTATCCTAAGATATGATTTTTTTGGAAATCCAAGCTGTTCTAATTTTCATACGATATTTAATAATTAATTAATTAACTATTAATTTATTCATGTGTGTTTGTTCAGTGATATATTTTAAATGGAGTGTTATATTGATATTATGTCTCCATGGTTGATTCTAGAATGATAATTTTTTCCTAGCCGATACATAACCTTACATCAGGTGCTGGGGCCAGGCCATACCCCTTTTCTTTTCTTTTGCCTTTTCTTTTTTTTCCATTCATTTTTATTTCTTCTATTTTATTTTCTCTCATTTACCCTTTGGATTATGATTTATTAACATGGTGGCTTACCCCTTTGGTGTCTTTATATAAGATAGTAAGGGAGATAGAAGAGAGAGAGGTAGGAGGTTCTATTTGGGGTTTGTCTGAGGCTCAGATCAGAGTGCGATGACTGTGGGTGGAAAATTTAGTGTGAAGAATCAGTAGTTTCTTTATATAGGTAAGGCCATTTTTATTTTTTTTCACCATAAATACCCATATTTAAATTTTTTAAGTTTTAATACCTTAAATGGGTTGCTAGGGACCCATTGTGGATCGATCTAGGATTAATTGGGGAGAAACAGGGGTTTTATGATGTTTTGAAGGGTTTTTATTTTTGAAAACCTATGTACATGACAATTAGTTTTTATAAAACACACTGTGTGTTATTCATGTTTGGGGAAGATGTATTTTTAGGACTATATGCTCTGTACTGAGGGTACACTCCATGTAGTGGAAACCCGGGGTGTGCCAAGAGCACATGGTTGTGTAGGGTACACGACTAGACCCCGTGTAAGGTATGAAACCAAAAACCATTTACTATGTTTGGACATACTCTATGTGGGTGGTACATGGACAAGTATATAGCTGGGAACCCCATGTTGGGTTCACATTGTGTACGGGCGGTACACGCCATGCAGTCTGACGGTGTACACGTCGAGTGGGGATGAGGTACACTGGTTGGTAACCCATGAAGGGTACATGCCGTATATAGGGATTACATGCTATATACTTTAGAAAAGTACACACTGAGTGGACTAATACACATTTATAGGGATGAAATTTGGGGTTATGCGATGTGTACCCCAAGTACATGTTGTTTACTTTTCCTACCTTGGTCCGTTTTGTCTATTTTTTCTTCTTGGTTCCAGAATTAGACTTGTAAGTAGTCCATTATGATCATTTTTACATGTAGATCATGATGGTGTAATATTTTAAGAATATAGAGGCCACATGGATGGTATTTTTATGAGATATAGTTTCCAAGAGGATTTATTTGAGGTTTGGTTTCAAAATCCTCCTAGGGGTTAGGCTGTGAGCTGCGAGGCTCGAGGGAGGGTTGTGAGCTCGTTGATCATCCTGAATCGAGTGTGTAATAGAAATCTATTTGAGGTTATTTAGAAAAATTTTAGAATATGTGTTCATGTAGTATCTATGAGGAGATCTTTAATTATACCCACATGTTAGGAATAGTTTTTTAAAGTCAGATCTATTGAGGTTTAGCTTCTATGTTTTAGGATTAGATCTATTGAAGCCTTTGGGATGGGTTGGCACCTTTGGATGGAAGTTATTTCTAGGAACCATTAATCTATTGAGGTGAGTCTAAGTAACTCTTGATGATTCCATTATGGGATGGTTTCTAATCAAGTGATTAGTGGTTTTCATAGTAGATGGTTGAGAATGCCCATGTGTCATCATTTGGCTTGTTCTGAGGTGCCCTTATAGGGTCCTTCTTTTGAGGCCACTAAGGGCTGTTTAGGTTGTTTCTACACTGGTCGTGTCCTATGATTTTGGTTAAGTTAAAGGTACCCCTTATATGGTGTCCTACTCTTACTGTGGAATTTGGGTCATTTAAGGATCTATTGATGGGTGTGGCCTAAGATCTTGGGTTTATCAGTGGATTCACTAGTTGGATGTCACTTTATGATGTAGCCCTAGGGACCATGGGAGCCCCGAGTTTTGTTTTTTCCCTAAGGTTGGTTGTTGGGATCCCATGGTGGATGTTTGTTGGATGTTGTGATCTAGGGTTCTGAGAAAGGCTATATGTTTTGCTGGCTAAGAGTTGATCGATGCTATTAGTTTAGTTGTTTGGACGGTGGGTACAAGGTTGGACCATCCCACATTATATTGGCTGTTATCTATGATGTTTGAGGCATTTTATGCTTAGGAATCTAGTTTAAGGAGGAGACCCTTGGGATATATTAGATCAGGTGTTGGCCCTGAGTTTTTATTTGGTTCTATACTTCATTAGATATATATGGTGAGATGGTCTTACAAAGCTAATGGATGATCTAGATGAGTGAAAACCCCCTCCAGTTGAGTGTATGGCCTGTATAGAGAGGATTCAGGCTCATGAGGTTCCGAGGCACTCAAAGAGTGGGTTTTGTGTACTTTTGATTCATGAGTGCTCCCATGACCCATGAATTATGTTTTCTCCTAGGGTTATGTATGGAGTCATCCTTATTGGGTCTATAGTTAGTGCTCTATTCATTCTGTAGGACCTTTAGGGATGATAGGATCTTTAGTTGTGTTGACCTAGATGTTCTTGTCGCTAGTTCAGATCATGCTATTGGAGTCATAAAGCCCATTAGATGCATGTTATTCTTGTGAAAACTTATGGGTACAACCTATGATCCAACATTCATACTTGTTGAATTTAGATTTCTTGGAGATCAAGTGTTTATTTGGAAGAAACTCCATTTATTGTGTGGCTGGGTGATCCACATGCTATAAATCCTCTAGCGAGGGCTAGAGTAGGGGTAGATTTACCTCAGGTGTCAGACTAGAGCCCATGGTTGGATATTTTACCTATTTTAGTTTTCCCCCTTTCTTTATTCAATTGTTATTTTATACTAGTTATTGTAAGTTTCATCTAGTATGGGAATATCACACGTGCATTCAATTTTTATAAAAGAAGATCATAGGTTCACCATTGGGGATGGCCTACTGATATTTATTTCACACCCCATGTATGTGAACCTTAGTGTTCATGTAGATTAGATGTTTTATTTTAGGTTATAACATAGGTTGTACAATGGATGGGGTCATGGAAAAATATTACTTGATCGAGCTTAGCCACTTGTGTAGAGTCTCAGGATCGAGATGGTGTAGCTTGAGCATCATGGAGACCAGGTACATGGTTTGGATTAGTGTTGGTAGTAGATCTTGATATATATTTTTAGTTTTTTTTATTTTGAATATGTGGTCGGCCTAGTGGGTACCGTCTGTTGTATGTTTTTCATGTTTGAGAGTTTGTATGATTATATGCCACATTTCATTTATTATAACATGCTTTTGTTTCATTTATTTATTATGTATACACTGATGTTTACCCCTGTGTATAAGTTTAGTTATTTTACACTATTATTGTGCTCTGAATGGAGGGTATAGTCACTCCACTGTATATTTTAGACCCACACTATTGGCCAGTAACCTATGGTGTTCATAGAGGCATGATTTAGTTCTTATGGTGATCCTGATCAAGTGACATGTTAGGTCGACCTAGGATGGTTCGTTACAAAATAGTATTAGAGATTTTGGTTTTATGATCTGGAGAGTTGGTTGACAGGTGGTCTAAGAATGTGTCAGAAATTTTGATGGATATGAGACTTGTGTGTTGTGAACACTTTTTTCGATATAAATTCCAAGTTTCCAAGGCATGGGATTGATTTTCTTGGTTTTTGTTTTTATAGTTGTGTGATTTCACCTAGTGCGATGCACTTGGGTTTGTGGATTTATGGTTTATCTTGGTTTATAGCTCTTAGACCATGGAAAATATTTCATTGTCCATGCATCATTCTATGAATGTAGGATTCACATGACATATGCTTGTCTATAGTGTTTTGACTGATTATGGAGGTTTAGTTGTTGAAAGTGTTAGAAAAATACTCATACGATGTTTTATCGTTTAAGTGGTTGGCATAATTCTACTCAACCAAACCACATGTATATATTTTATTCTGATTACAATTCATCTGGATCTTGTGTAAAGTGGTTCTTTGGTAATGGATATGAAGTCCCTTTGAGTAAGGATGCATGGATACCATTGTGTGTCAGTAATGGGCTCTGAGTGCACTGTTGGTGGCACGATGAGGGAAAGGATTCCCAAGAGATCCTTGGATTGGGATCAATTTTCTATAAGTTAGTGGGTTCCTTGATGTCCCACATTCATGTTACTTGTGAGGGATATGTTCTTTCCATGTGTTGTTTATCGGGTCTTATGGTAGGGCTCGTGTGCTTGCTATCATCGATGGATTGTGCGGGCATGAATGCTCTCCCTTAGTGGATTTGTCAAGGTCCTCTTTCTCTAGGATGTGGTTAGTCATGAGGATGCATTGTCTTTGATAAGTATATCACCTAGAGTTATCCCTATCTTGTGGTAGACTTGAGTGGGTAGGTTTGGTTGGTTTACTAAACTTGATATTTTTAGTTGTGCCTTGGGTAGTGCAGTGGAAGTGTGGTTGGATGCTTGTGGTTTTTAGATTGACTTCCATGTGGATGGTGGTCGTGTGGTTGACTATGGCATGAGAGAGATGCCTAATTTTTGAAGAGGAGTGTAGAGGGTGCTCTAGTTGGTTGGTATTGACCTGCACGAGGTGCGATTTTTTGGTTCTTTAGCCTAGTTTTGTCAGGGCTTGGCCCATGTGAGCATGGGTCTTATTGCTCGTTTGAGTTTGGTTTATGGAAATCCTTATAGTGGGGAGTACACCACAAGTCATTAGAAGATGTGAGACCCATTTTAATTGGTTTGTTATGGTTGTTGTGGGGGGTTTTGTACTGGCACTCAGGTGTGAGTAGTTTAGCCACATCTATCTATTGCATTTGGTGATGAACATAGCATGGGTTGGATAGTTTTCTGTTTGGGTAGTGGGGCGATTATAAGGATACTCACGTGGTGGGGAGAATTAGATTAGTTATGGTTTAATGTATCTCGTATTAGGAGAGAGTTGGGGATACTGTAAGACTGGTCATTGGATAGTCAAGATAGTATCGGCTATGCTAGTTCTTTAGAGAGAGCATGGCTAATGGTTATACACTGAGGATTCTCAAGGGAGAGAAGCATTTTTGGTGGGGAGTTTTAGATGATTCACATCATCATGGGTTGTGAAAATTAGGAGAAATTTGAATCTTTTGTTCCCAAAGGTGTTTCAGGAAAAAATGTTAAATTCTGCTTTAATATGATCTCGTATAATTTTTCTAACCACTTCATTGGTCCCGAAATAGGGTGTTTACCATAGGATAGAAGTTTTGTGGAAATTCAAGCAGTTCAAATTTTCACGGAATATTTAATATTTAATATTTAATTAATTAAATATTAATTTATTCAATAATTTTCATTCAATGATATATTTTAAATAGAGTTTCATATTTAGATTCTGTATTTGTGGTTGGTCTACATTGGCGTTTATTACCACATTTCTAGCATATAGGTGATTAAAATTTCTTTCCTCCATGTGATTTATTCAAGTTTTCATGAGACTCTATCTTCCTTTTCTTATCGAAACCACATGAATAATGGGAATATACAATTTCCATTTCCACCTTGAGAGAAAATAAAACTTTTTATTCATAGATACTAAAGTCTCTTATTGGTAGTGCCTTTTAGAGACTTGGTTTTATGCCACCAAAGAATTGATAAATTTTCCTTTTAGGACTGACGATTAAACCAGAATCCTACCTTAAATGTCTTGTAAAATTTTCTTCATAGGTACCAATGGATTCATCATCCTTATTCTTAAGCTCAATGAATTCCTTCTCCATTTTTATACATAGAATATAATGGAAATAATTATTAAAAATATCCACTTAAACTCATCCCATTATAGGGAGTCAATTTCCTCCTCTTGAATATTATTCTCAATAATATTCCACCATTGATACGATTTTCTTTCCAAATAGTAAATGGTTAAGACAATTTTTCCATGTTATGAGCACTAAAGAATAAAAAATATTTTCTTAGTGGTAATAATCCATCACTCATCCACTAGTTGATTATAAAAAACACAAAAATAAGGTGGATTTTTCCTCATGAAATACTCAATAGTACATTGTTACCTCCTTTAATCATTTGGAAGATAAGTATGATTCATGATCTGAGAAAGTTGTGTGTGCTTAAAAATAAGATTATGTATTCCATATCCCATAAAATTTGATTTCTCAAGAGGAAAACCATTGCATTGACCAATATATTCATTATTAGAACAATTAATTCTAGTTCTATCCATTGAATAAAAAAATCATAGTGTAAGTATTAAGCTATAATAATCATACTGAGCTATCATATAATCATGAAAAACAATTCTTAGGATGTCTAGATAATGACACATTCTTTTTTAATCCATGAAACCTAATGTTTGACCTAGGTCATCCATGTTCATTATCTATTCAAATCCTTCATATTGGTTCATAAATAAAATGTAAATTAACCCAAACACATCCTTGTGTCTATCTAGGTGTATAACATTAGGAACACTCATTGTGTACTAATAATAATTGAGTTAATACTCATTCTACCCCTTTTATAGTTATTAACCCTTGGAGAATTTGTTCCACAACCACATCCACTTGATATTATATAAAAAAGAATGTATTTTCAAGAAAAACCATAGTTTTTTATTTACCATAACTTGGGATTTTCTCCAATACTTATATTTATCCCTAGTATTTTCACCAAAGTTATCTAATCCTAATCTCTAAGGATTAACTAAACTATGCTTCAATACCAATTGTGGTGACTCAATAATTTCATACATAAATATTATATCCATTTAGAAGAATATTTAATACATATAATAGTATTAAATTCCCTAGAACCATAAAATGTTTAGTTTACTTT
Organism: Viscum album; assembly: GCA_963277665.1. Taxonomy (NCBI): domain Eukaryota; kingdom Viridiplantae; phylum Streptophyta; class Magnoliopsida; order Santalales; family Viscaceae; genus Viscum; species Viscum album. The sequence goes on along the minus strand of OY728134.1, from coordinate 125,252,049 downwards.
GATACTAGATGCATAAAAATATTATTTATGTACAATCTTCACCATCTCTCACAAATTTCTTCTCACATTATAATCTTCTTGATATACCCTATATAAAACCTTTCTTCATAACTTGGGAAAATGAAACATAAGAAAGGGTGATATCAGATTATTAGTAATAGTAAACATGTGAGATATAAATTTATGATCATATGAAAGCATAAAATAATCATAAGGGTATGCTATTAGGATCATAACTTACAAAGTTCACACCCAATATATCATAGATCATAAAGATGAGTCATAGAATAAAATTTTATCATATTAAGATACATGGATAATAAGAGTGAGGAATCATAATAAATCAATCATGAATTATGAGTTCAAATCACAAGTATAAAAACATATTATAAGAGTGTGACATCGTCATAGGCACAAAAATCATATCATATGTCAAGGTTAACTACCAAAACCACTATATCATAGTGGATCATGAATCAAAACTTGTTTCCCATTTCATAACAGATTAGGAATCAACACCTATTTCCTATATCATTATGGATTAATAATACCTACCTATTTCCCATATCATAGTGAATTAGTCATCTGTACATGTTTCCCATATCATAGTGGATCAGGTATCCCTACCTGTTTCCCATATGGGATTAAGCACTTCAACTCATTTCCCATAATTATCTCATGAGATATAAGGCTTTACCAATGGATTGGATGGATTTAATGGACCCAACCATCACATAATTAAAACCATACATATGTACACCATAATATCAGAAAACATTTATCATTTCTTCACAGTAAAATCTATAGAAAAGAAATGGTTTTCATAAACATTTCATTATTTCATCATAGAATAACCCATGGGAAATGAATGAGTTTTATAAAAATATCATAACAATAATAATAAAATATCCATTGAAATAATAAGGATAATATCATTTGATCATATACCCTGTAAAACATAAGTAACATCAAATTATATTATCATAGATAAAAAATATATTTAAAATATCACTGGAATATTTCTTAATGAAAATACCCTTTTCATTTTGAAAACAATTATTTAACATCTAAAAAATTAAAAAATATTATGGAAAAAATTTTCTTAGAAAATAACACTTCAAAATTGTAATTTAATCTTCAAAATAACTAGGTGGTCATGATGGTGTGAAATTTCATTCATGTTGTAATCATTAAAACAAATATTATGTTCACATCTTCAGTAAAAAGTACCTCATTCAAAAAATGACAAGAATATTTTTTTAAAAAGTAAATGTCACGAACCGCCTTCACCAAGATGAGGGAAGGGATAACAGATTGCCAGACCCTTCCTTATTCAAGTTGAAGTAGAGATAATGACCCCCGAGACCCGCCTTCAATAGGTCCCAGAGTGGTGACTAGCACCAAGGGTATATAATCACACACAAGATGGAATACATTACCCTTTTTCTTTAATAGGATCAGGAGATAAGATAGTAAATCCCACAACACCAAAACTGAAAGTACAAGTAAATCCCAAACAAACCATTCCCAGATGCATGTTCCAAAAGTAAATGATACAAAAGTACAAGGAGACTACGAAGGTAAAGTACCAAAGAAAAGAAAAACAACAACTGCAACTTTCCCAACGTCCGAGCTAGTATGACCCCACACAATCCCTGAAGTCCTTTTCGAATCCTGAAAGCAGTTTTATATACATAGGGTGAGCATACAAGTATACTCAGTAGGGAAAACCAAAGAATCTTGTGCACAAGTGGAGAGGCATTCTAATGCCCTGTGAGAGAAGAAATAACCAAAGCACCTAGTAAGGGAAACTAACCACCCAAGCCTCACCAAGGAAAACTCCCCAAATAACGCAAGTCAAGTAATATATAGTAATAGCACATAGACGTTTGGGTACCCCATGCCACTTTCCCACTGGTTATTGAAGACATCCTACGCATCGAACCAATCCCGCCATTCTCACTACAGTCACACTACCACACCCCACCCACACACACCTGGGCCACAACCACGCATCCCGCCTGCAAACACCTGGGCCACAACAACTATCCTGCCTGGAGAAACCTGGGCCATAGCAACCACAAGTAACCATGCCCGCAAACACCCAGGATAGAACAACCACTACCATGCCCAAAGACACCTGGGTTAGAAAGCTACTATCACGACTGAAGACACCTAGGCCTCATCCTGAAGATACTTGGGAAACAAACTACCTGCAAACACCTGATCCAAACACCACACTACCCTTCCCGAATACTCTTGGGCTAATAATAGACTTCAGTCCATCACAGCCTTCTCAGAGAGTCTTGGGATATTCAAGAAAGGGAGCAGAAAATGAGCTAATAACCAACCACTCATAGGAGTGTTGGAAAAAACAGCATCCCCCATGGAATGGAGGTGTTCAGCACTAAGTGCTCAACTTGGTTGGGGAGTGAATAAGAAATGTAAGAACTAAAATATATATATGAAGGTAAAAAGCACTCATCCCAACCTAGGGTTTCCAAGGCCAACCTAAGCACAACACACTCGTCACTATTCATAGAAAGCACACTACTCACAACCGAGTCACAACTCGTTCCCAAAACCAATTCCCCGTTTAACCCATTCTTGTCTTCATGTTCAGGTGATCCCATTTAAGTAAAGTCCTACACTACTAGGAAACTAACAGGAATAACCACAATCTTAGAAAAGAGAAACAGCAAAACAAAAATTTAAGCATTCACACCCGGTTCTCTTGTGAAGTCACAACAACAAAGGGATAAGTGAGATCCCTTAAAGTACTGGAAGCAAACCAAGCCTCGAGATACAGCCCCACACTATACAAGAAGTCAAAGTGAGATCCCACTAAGTATTGGAACCAAATCAGGCTTCAAGATATAACCTCACATCCCCAAAACCATGAACCAATGATATGCCAATAATAGAGGATTCCACCCCAATTCGCATCACAAGTAGAGAAACCACACAGTTTCAGACTCACAACCAAGAGGATCCCATACTCACCCACATCACCCCATAGGAAATCAAACAGAACAACACACCTACTACCAAAATAGAGTAGGGAAACTTCCAGGTTCAAGCACATCATTCATTATTTTCTTCTTTCTGTTGGTTAGCCGGGGTGACTACACAGGGATTTATGTTTACTGGGTATCCTTTTAAACCACTGGATTTACGTGATTAACCAATTTCCAATTTACAGTCATTTAATCATCACAGAAGGCAAGGGTTTGTTAGTGTGTAAGGAAAGACCACCAACGACCATGATTTTCAGTGAGAATAACCCAAAAGTTCACAACATAATCATCAAGGAAGAGAAGAAAAACAGAACAACAACACATCGTTCACACCCCTTACCTTCATTCTTTAAAGTCCATTTGTTATCTTCATTAAGGTTTGGTTTCACCCACTCCCATAGAAACAACAGCGTAACCACCCCACATGATACACTTAAAGGAGAGATGAAGGAATATCCCTACCTGGTTTATCAAGGATCAAAGTTTTTCTCCACGCGCCAAGAACAGGGGATGCGCGGCTTTCAGGGGAGGAATTCTGTGGAATCCAAGAGGTGTATGAAGCTCCAGAAGAGGCACACCACAATACACGAGAAGAGAGGAACTCCAGGTTCACCAGGAAGAAGAAAGAAATCCAGATGAGAAGAAAAAAAAGAAGAAACTCTAGCGGGAGATATAAAGAGAAGATCCTACTGTTACGGGATATGGAATTTTGAACGCCTAGAAAGTCAGATTGAAATTTACTACATGGGTGGGAAGTTACACACGATGATATTAAGGGGTTATTTAATACACCCCATTAGGGAGGTTTCTTGGGATTTTTAAGAATTAATTATGGGATTTAAATGGCTTTAAAAAGGGTAAAATAATTAATTTACGTCAAAAAAATTACGTTGTGGGAGCAGGTACTGGAAAAAGAAAATGGAGGCTGGGTGAGGACACAGTGCCACCGTCATGATGTCACCCCTTACGGTGCCACCGTCACGGTGCCACCATGGACAGTGCCACTGTTTTGGTGGAGCCTTATTTTGGCAAAGTAATGGCCAGGGGGGGTCTGGGCCATTACATCAGATAGCTCTCGAACTATTCTCACCCTCGAGAATTAAAACCAGACCTAAAGAAAGGAGAGGGGTCCGAACAACCACCTCGAAAGATACATCTCAGATTAGACCTAAACAATCACAATCATACCGCTCCTCTCCCCCGTGCAACCATGCAAAACAAAAGATTAAACCGTCTGGTCATGTGGTGAGGGGTTTCCCTTTCTCCATGTTAAGATACTATCCGCTTTGGGCGGCACTGAATCACCTGCACGAGTTTAAGCACATCCAATCTAATGCATCTTAACTAGGGATTAGGTCCTCCCCTACCCACATTTCAGGACACTTCACACACATCCACAAAAAAGGAAAACCGCACATTCCATAGTTAACAAGGTAAAGGGTTCCATCAACCAAGTATAAACAGAACAGAACAAAAATCAAAACAGCTCTGGGTACTGGGCATGCATCTGCGTCTCTCATTCCCAGGTACTTTCCTCAAGCCCACCATGTCTTCATAACACACAAAACAAAGGAATAGTTCATCCACGAAGCACCTTCTCTTCACGACCTTCGATCATCACTGGTCGCTCCACGAATGTTGCATCGCCTCCGATATCTAGATCTCCCCAGTCAAGTACGTGTGAATCATTGTGCAGATACTGATGGAGCTGGGACACATGGAAGACATCATGCACCCTTTGTAGCTGTGGTGGCAACCCCAGCTGATAAGCCACCCTGTCGAACCACTGCAGCACTTCGAACGGTTCGACAAACCTGGAGGAAAGCTTACTCCTTGTGCCGAACCTCCGCTGCCCACGCTGGGGGGAGACCTTCAAGAATACATGGTCCCCGACCCCAAACTCCAAGGGCCTCCTCCTATTATCGGCATATGACTTCTGCCGGTCCTGGTCCGCCTTCATCCTCTCTCGTATAAGCTTCACCTTCTCTGTCGTGCTCTGCACCACTTCCGGGCCAAGAACACCTACTTCTCCAACCTCGGTCCAGCACACGGGTGAGCGACATGGCCTCCTGTACAAGGCTTTGAATGGAGTCATGCCAATGGTAGAGTGATAACTATTATTATAGGCAAAATCCACCAGATGAAAGTGTTTCAACCACGATCCTACGAAGTCCAGGATACATGCCTGTAGCATGTCTTCCATTGTCTGGATGGTGTGCTCCGTCTGCCCATCTGTCTGGGGGTGGAAAGTAGTGCTAAGATGTAGCTGGGTGCCAAAAGCATGCTGCAATCCTCTCCAGACTCGTGAGGTGAACCATACATCCCTATCCAAGACTATGGACCTTGGAACTCCATGTAACCACACCACCTCATCCACATACCTCCGTGCTAAGGCATCCACTGCACCTGACTCCTTGATCGCCAGAAAGTGAGCTGATTTCATCAACCGGTCCACCACTACCCAGATAGCATCACAACCTCCTTGAACCTTGGGTAGCCCTATGATGAAATCCATCGAGATGTTCTCCAAATTCCACTCAGGGACACCTAAAGGTTGCAGCAACCCGCCTAGAACACGGTGTTCAACCTTCACCTGCTGACAGACTAGGCATTTGGGCACAAACTCTGTCACCGCCCGCTTTACCCCGGGCCACCAGAACTATCTCCTCAGACCCTGGTACATCTTGGAAACTCCTGGGTGCACCGCTAGGGGTGATTTGTGGAATTCACCAAGAACCCTCTCGCGCATCATCTCTAGAACAAACATCTTCCCTCGTAAAAGCATCCGATTCTGACCATCCTCCTCCCACCCTTCCGGGGAATCACCTTGGTTAACCCGGTCACGCATCACTTCACTTTATAAGTCTCCCCACTGAGACTCCTGCACCTGACGTAGTAGAGAAGACTGCACTATCATCTGATACAGGCAACCCCTACCACCATCTATCCTTGCATCCAGGTACAGGGTAGCTAACTCCTCCATCACCTTCCAAGCATCTGCTGACTCTCGAACCGCATCCTTCTGCGACTTCCTGCTCAAGGCATTGGCCACCATATTCCCTTTTCCTGAGGTGTAGGAAATCTCGAAGTCGTAGTCCTAAAGGAACTCCATCCACCTTCACTGCCGTAAGTTCAGGTCCCGCCGGGAGAAGATATACTTCAAGATTTTGTGATTCGTGAAGACCACGAAGCGTTCCCCAATGAGGTAATGCCACCACAACTTTAGTGCGAACACGACCACCACAAGATCCAGATCGTGGGTGGCATAATTACGTTCATGAGGATGTAACTTCCTAGACCCATAAGAGATCACACCTTGTCGTTGCATCAGCACACACCCGAGGCCTTGTCCTGAAGCATCACAAAATACTTCATATGTCGCCCCTTGTTATGGCAAACTCAGCACTGGGGTGCTTACCAAATTCTCCTTTAGATAGCTAAAGGCTGCCTCGCATTTCCCATACCACATGAAAGCCTGGTCCTTCTTGGTCAAGGCTGTCAAAGGTGCCTCAACTCGGGAGAAGTTGGGTGCGAACCTCCGATATTATCCTGCTAGTCCAAGGAAACTATGAACTTCTACTACGTTCCTGGGTTCTTCCCAAGAAACAACCACCTAAACCTTCGATGGGTCTACTTCTATCCCCTACTCAGGCACCACGTGCCCAAGGAAGTTCACTTCTCATGTCCAGAACTTTCACTTGGACAACTTCCCAAAGAGTTGGTGCTGTTGGAGGACCACTAAAACTGTACTTATGTGCTCAGCGTGATCCTCCTCTGATATTGAGTAGATCAGGATGTCGTCAATAAACACGACTACAAACTGATCTAGGTATTCCCATAAGATGGAGTTCATGAGTCCCATGAATACAGCTGGAGCGTTCGTAACGCCGAATGACATGACCACAAACTTGAAGTGCCCATATCTGCACCTGAAGGCAATCTTCGAGATGTCACCCTCCTTCACCCTCAACTGGTGGTATCCTGACCGCATGTCAATCTTGGAGAACCACCCTGCCCCCTTCAACTGGTCAAAGAGATCACCTATCCTCAGAAGAGGGTAGTGATTCTTGACCGTTACCTGATTCAGTCTCCTGTAGTCTACGCACAGCCTGAGAGAACCATCCACCTTCTTTGCGAACAAGATTGGAGCACCCCATGGTGATGCACTTGGTCGAAAAAAACCCTTCTTCATCAAATCGTCAATCTGAATCCGCAACTCCCATAACTCAGAAGGTTCCATCCGGTAGGGGGCCATCGAAATCGGACGGGCACCAAGTTGCAATTCTATCCCGAACTCAACATCACGTTGAGGGGGTAGAGTTGTCACCTCTTCAGGGAAGACGTCCATAAACTCACTTACGACCTGTAACGACCCGAAATTTTGAATAAATCTTATTTCCTAATTTTATGTGTCATTTTATTTTATTTTTTATACTCAACAAAAATGTTTCATTTCATAACATGATTATAATTAAAATGAGACCGTTGGGTTTTGACTATTATATGACAATTGGTCAATATGACCGCTGGAAACTAAACGTTTCGATTATTGTCTCTAAATACAAGTAATATTGGTTAATTGTTATAGAAAGAAGATTCGATGGCCTCACCCAGTAGTCTTGGACCGGTCGAAGCCCATCTAACAGAACTTGGGAAAGAGGTAGCACCACTGGGCTTTGCTCTGGACCAAACCCAAGCCGAACTTCATCATGTGAAACTAGAACGGAATCGCCTTTGTGAGAAGTTCAACCTAATAGAAATTACTACTCGTGCGATGTTGGACGAGCCTCCCTCAGATTCTCTCACCTTAGCACACCTTACACTTAGGTCCTATGCTGGTGTGATAAGGGGATATGTAAGGAGACCATAACTGCCTTGTGTAATCCTTTGTTTTAAATAAAAATTGGGATTTCTTCTTATGAAGTTTATGAATTTTCAAATGTTCAGATAAATATAGTATGCATATTTTTGGTTAATTTTAGAGAAAGGATATTTTAAAAAATGTTTATGTAAACCTTAAATAATTAAAAATGTGTAATGATTTTCAAAAAATGGTCTTCTATAATTATGTTCAGTACTAAATTTAGAGTCTAATAAGATCAACTTGATTTTTGATGAATAGTAAATTATGAATAGTGATTTTACGCTTAGGATTAGTAATGTGACCAAATGTATTAGTAATCTCACTTAAAGAAAGTTTTAAAATAATCTAGGCACCTTGATTAAGTAATGTGATTCAATAAAATGGTTAAATAACAGTTTCATAAATTATTATTCAAGTATTAGTTTTTTTGGGTGAATAGTGTTTTTTAATTAAAAATTAAATTAAAAATATTTAGAAAATTATTTTTATAAAATGGATTTCATTTTTGAACTCAGAGCATCGATATTATGTTAAGGTAATTTTTGGGGTTTTTTCTAAAAAAAATGAATCTTCGGTGAATAGTGTATTTATTTAAAAATAAAATTAAAAATATTTAGAAAATTATTTTTATAAAATGGAGTTAATTTTTGAAATCAGAGCATTGATATTTGGTTAATGTGAAATTTTGGGATTTTTATGAGAAAGTTGAATTTTCAGTGAATAGTAAAAATACAGTTTTAGGGTTTCGGTATGTTTAGTGACATCATAACTGTTTCATGGTGATGTCATGAGATATTTTAAAGGTTGGAAGACCTAAGGTGATGGATATTTGTATTGGGGGCCCCATTTGGCCAAACTTAATGGGAAATATCATGGGAGAGAACATGGTTTTGAGAAAAGCACATGTGAGGTGTCCCTTGGCCATTAATGCCTTGTCCCCTCACTTTCCCTATAAATACCAAGACCTCCTCTCATCCTTTCGACTCCAAAACCATCCTCAACGAAGTTATGGTCTCCTTAACTCCCAAGGAGTCCTCCCAAGGTTCCCCCAAGCCCTCAAGGTCCAAACCTTTGAGTTTTAAGAGTTACGTTTTAAGGTAAGGGATCCGACCTCTCTCTTTCTTTTCAAGTAATCTCTTTTATGTCATTTCTTTTATGCTCCATGTTCTTATGTTAAAGTATGTTCTTTTATACTCCTATTACTGATATTTTCATGTTCATATAATGAGATATCCCCTCTTACTCTCATTATTTCGTTTTATGATGTTTTAAGTGGCGCCGTTAGGCAGCCGAAATTTTTGCAACGGATTCTTTCTCCCTTCTCATTTTTCAAGATCTATTTTCATGTCAAGTATTTCAAGTTCATTTTTATTATGTTGGGGTATGATATCTATATCTATCATACTGATCTTTTATGACCATATGATGAGAGACCCCATTTGATCTCTTCAATTCAGTATTTTAAAGTTTTAAGTGGCGCCGTTAGGCTGCCGAATTTTTTAGTGGTTCTTTCACCTTTCTCCCTTTTCAAAGTTCTAATTCCATGTAAAGTCTTGAAAGTTCCTTTTTATTATGTTGGGGTATTATCTCTAAATCTATCATAATTATCTTTTATGATCATATGATGAGAGACCCTATTTGATATCATCAATTCATTTTTGTTGAAGTTTAAGTGGCGCTGTTAGGCTGTCGAATTTCTAAGGGGTTTTTTCACCCTTCTCGTTTTCATGATCTACTTTCATGTCAAGTCTTGAAAGTTCATTTTTATTATGTTGGGGTATGATCTCTAAATATATCATACTGATATTTTATTATCATATTATGAGAGACCCTATTTGATCTCATCAATTCATTTTTGTTGAAGTTTAAGTGGCGCCGTTAGGCTGCTGAATTTCTAAGGGGTTCTTTCACTCTTCTCGTTTTCAAGATATACTTTCATGTCAAGTCTTTCAAGTTACTTTTTATTATTTTGGGGTATGATCTCTATATATATCATACTTATCATTTATGTTCATATGATGAGAGACCCTATTTGATCTCGTCAATTCATTTTTTTTGAAGTTTAAGTGGCACCGTTAGGCTGCCGAATTTCTAAGGGGTTCTTTCACCCTTCTCGTTTTCAAGATCTACTTTCATGTCAAGTATTTCAAGTTCCTTTTTATTATTTTGGGGGTATGATCTCTATATCTATCATACTGATCATTTATGTTCATATGATGAGAGACCCTATTTGATCTCATCAATCCATTTTTGGAAGTTTTAAGTGATGCTGTTAGGCTGCCAAATTCTCATAAGAGAAATCTTATTTTTGTCTTCCTTTCAAGTTCTTCGTTTCATATGGTATATCATTCAAATTTCATTACCATGTTCTTAAATACTATATATTATGTTCCCCTACTATTTTATGTATCATTTTTGAGTGGGTGACCCATGTACCCTCTCTTTTCAATGTTTTCTAAAACCATGTATCGTAGACATTATGCTGCATAGTTTTCGTCTCAAAATGCCTCCCTCTTTATCTCAAAATTATTTTATGTTATTAAGTGAATACTCAAAGCTCTTATTTATATAGGGGTATTCACATATATATCAAAATGTTCTATTTTAGATTCTGGGATTTATATACATGAAACTCGCTTTCCCTTTTCCGTGGGTTTAAAGTGACATAAAGATCATGTCTTTAAAGCAGTTTTTAAAACGTTATGATTATGAAATGAAACCCATTTCTTTTATTCCATATGGGTTGTTTATGAAATGATTGATGATGATATATGTGGATCACATGATAATAAAGACATGTCAAGGGTGTGCCCAGATAGCGCTCCAATGCATTGGGTAAATACTTAATCTCTAGAGATGACTTTTTAGACTGATACCTTGGTGAATAACCTTGGTAAATTTTAATGACACCGTGGGGATGGACCTTGGTGAAACGAAATGATTGTCAATATTAAATGTTGTAGCCACATCTTAAAGTTATGAAAAATGTTATTTTTATTATGATATGCCTCATGATTTCTTTCTCATGCCTTAAAGTTCTTTTCATGACCTTATTGAAGTATCTCATGTTCACATGTAAAATGTTTCTCTTGTTTCCCTTACTGGGCCATCTGCTCACCCTTTCTTTTAATGTATGTCCCCAGGTTATGATATGCAGTATTGAACCTAGGATGAACATGAGGAGAAGCCTTTAAAGTTTATAAGAAGAATGTTTTATGTTTTCATGTTTTAAGTTCCCGGTTTCCAAGACACTAAACCTTAAAGATAATCGGTTTTGTAAAATGTAATGAAATTTTATGTGATAAAAAGGCAGGATGCCATACGACCCCTGGAACTTTCACCATCTCTGTGTCCACCGACTCCACTGACAAATCAGCTAACAAGGAAAGGAGGGGTTCCTCTCACCTCCTACTCTTCTTGCCACCCCTCTCGCTGATAAAAGGTTCACGTCAGCCACCCAGGTCTAAACACACGACCCTTACTCAGAAGTAGTCAATGACGGCACATACAGAGAACAGCCAGTCAGTTCCTAGGATGACAACGTATGGATGTATCTGCAATAATAGAAGATCCCTGACTGACTGATGTGTCTCTATCATCAGTATACACCCTCGTCAAACATAAAACAAGTCGGTTTGACCTCCGACTGGTGTGCTCAACACCAGGGGCACTGGAAGTCTCTCAGCATCTAAACCCAGAGCATGGGCCAGACTGGGTGCAACAAAGGAGTGTGAAGCTCCTGTATCGAACAAGGAATAAGAAAGGGTACTAAACAAGCTGACCGTACATCGAACAACCTCTGGCTCTGCTGGAACTGCTGCCTCCACAGCGTGCAACTGCCCACACCCAGCTCCTCTACCTCTCGGCTGTCGGCCACCTCCCCGACCATGTACGGGTTGAGGTCCTTGAGGAGCGCCCTGAGGTCGGCCTCCTCTTGCAACACCTGCCCTCAGAGGAGCGGGAGCTCGCTGACCCTGCTACTGCTGAGGTGGGCACTGAGCGTACCCACCACCGTCGTACTGCACTCTGTCTGGGCACTGATTTCAAAGGTTCCCATGGCTTCCGCAGATGAGGCATCTCGGCCTTGGGCCTAAAAGGAAAGGGAGAGGGCTAGGAGATCAGAACTGGAACTGCTGAGGCCTGCTCCCTGCTGGTCAGAACCTAGAGGGCCCTGATGCTGGAGGCCTACTACTAACGACCTTCCCCTTTGACGAGCCCAACTGAATTCCCTCTCGCGATACACCTCTCAGCGTGTGCATCCTCTCTACCACTTCAGACTTCTTCTGGACCTCCAAGTACGTCAGTAGGGTGAAGGGAGTAACAACATACTAGAGAGAAGGTCGAAGCACCTCCTCCAAACGTCTCGCCCGAGACTCCTCATCCAGAAAGAGGTCCAGAGAAAAGAGGAGGATATCCTTGAACTTAATCCCCAAATCTCTTACTGACATGCTCCCCTACTGGAGGGAGAGTAGCTCCTGCCTCTTCTCAGCCTTCATCGTGGAAGAGAGGAATTCCTCCCGGAACTCCTTCTCGAAATCAGTCCATGTCACCTCAGCCTCCCTCTTCTCCCCAAGGTAAAGAGTCCACCACCGACGCTCTGCTCCCCACATCTGGCTCACAGCCAAAGGAACCCAATATTTCACCGGAGCCCGGATCAAGCCAGAAGCTATCACCAGCTCCTCTAGCCAGCTCTCTGTCTCCACGTCAGAGATGCTTCCCTTATACTTCTCGAGGGTCTGCTGCTGAAAGGCATGAAGCGTCTTCTTACACTGATCGTCCTCCTCTTCTCGGTCCATCCTTTGTCGATCGGCCAAGTCAACCTCCCGGGCCTCAATCGCCTGCACCACTCGTGATCATCTCCCAGGCTCCATAGCTACAAGGTAAACAAGGAATGCCTAAGCCCGAGTAGTGTAGAACACTGTTCTTAAATTTTTCTTGGACCTATTATTCATTTTCAATTCCCAAAATACCCATGAAACACAATAACACAAGTCATTATGATACATGTACCTTCCCTAGGGTCTCTACCCTGCAATCAGTGCAGCCTCACTTGGTCGTTCGGTAGGCCTAGAGTCCTTGCATCGGATCATGGGGGCCCCTAAAATCCCATTTCCTAGTCGGTCTTCCCTGACCTATTTCACGCACCAAGATCACCCAACACTGTTTACCTACCATCCCATGCAATCCTAACTGTTCCTAACTCCAGACTCCATCCTATCTCTCAACCTCTTGCCTCTGATACCATTCTGTCACGACCCGCCTTCACCAAGATGTGGGAAGGGACAACAGATTGCCAGACCCTTCCTTATTCAAGTTGAAGGAGCGATAATAACCCCCGATACCCGCCTTCAATAGGTCCTGGAGTGGCGACTATCACCAAGGGTATATAATCACACACAAAATGGAAGTCATTACCCTTTTTCTTTAATAGGATCGAGAGATAAGATAGTAAATCCCACAAAACCAAAACTGAAAGTACAAGTAAATCCCAAAAAAACCATTCCTAGATACATGTTCCAAAAGTAAATGATACAAAAGTACAATGAGACTACGAAGGTAAAGTACCAAAGAAAAGAAAAATAGTAACTGAAACTGTCCTAACGTCCGAGCTAGTACGACCCCACACGATCCCTGAAGTCCTCCTGGAAGCTTGAAAGCAGTTTTATATACATAGGGTGAGCATACAAGTATACTCAGTAGAGAAAACCAAAGACTCTCGTGCACAAGTGGAGAGGCATTCTAATGCCCTGTGAGAGAAGAAATAACCAAAGCACCTAGTAAGGGAAACTAACCACCCAAGCCTCACCAAGGAACACTCCCCAAATAACACAAGTCAAGTAATATATAGTAATAGCACATCGACGTTTGGGTACCCCTCGCCACTTTCCCACTAGTTATTGAAGACATCCTACGCATCGAACCAATCCCATCATTCTCACCACAGTCCCACTGCCACACCCCACCCGCACACACCTGGGCCACAACCACGCATCCCGCTCGCAAACACCTGGGCCACAACAACTATCCTACCCACAGACACCTGGCCCATAACAACCACACGTAACCATACCCACAAACACCTAGGCCAGAACAAACACTGCCATGCCCAAATACACATGGGCTAGAAATCTACTGTCACGCCCGAAGACACCTAGGCCTCATCCCGAAGATACTTGGGAGACAACCTGCCCGCAAACACCTGAGCCAACCACCACACTACCCTGCCCGAAGATTCTTGGGCTAATAATGGACTTCAATCCATCACATCCTTCCTGGAGGGTCTTGGGCTATTCGGGGAAGGGAGCAGAAAAGGAGCTAATAACCAGCCACTGATAGGAGTGTTGGAAAAAACACTCTCCCCCATGGAATGGGGGTGTTCAGCACTAAGTGCTCAACTTGGGTGGGGTGCGAATAAGAAACGTAAGAACTAAAATATATATATGAAGTTAACAAGAACTCATCCCAACCTAGGGTTTACAAGTCCAACCTAAGCACAACACACTCGTCACTATTCATAGAAAGCACACTACTCACAGCCGAGTCACAACTCGTTCCCAAAACCAATTCCCCGTTTAACCCATTCTTGTCTTCATGTCGAGGTGATCCCATTTAAGTAAAGTCTTGCACTACTGGGCAAATAATAGGAATAACCACAATCTAGGAAAATAGAAATATCCAAACAACAATTTAAGCATTCACACCCGGTTCTCTTGTGAAGTCACAACAACAAAGGGATAAGTGAGATCCCTCAAAGTACTGGTACCAAACCAAGCCTCGAGATATAGCCCCACACCATAAAAGAAGTCAAAGTGAGATCCCTACAAGTATTGGAACCAAAGCAGGCTTCAAGATACAGCCCCACATCCCCAAAACCATGAACCAACGATATGCCAACAGTAGAGGATTCCACCCCAATTCGTATCACAAGCAGAGCAACCACACAGTTTCAGACTCACAACCAAGAGGATCCCATCCTCATCCACATCACCCCATATGAAATCAAACAGAACAAAACACCTACTACCAAAAAAGAGTAGGGAAACTTCTAGGTTCAAGCACATTATTCATTATTTTCTTCTTTTTGTTGGTTAGCTGGGGTGACCACACATGGATTTATGTTTACTGGGTATCCTTTTAATCCATTGAGTTTACGTGATTAACCAATTTCCAAGTTACAGTCGTTTAATCATCACAGAAGGCAAGGGTTCGTTAGTGCGCAAGGAAAGACCACCAATGACCATGATTTTCAGTGAGCATAGCCCAACAGTTCACAACATAAGCATCAAGGAAGAGAAGAAAAACAGAACAGCAACACATCGTTCACAACCCTTACCTTCATTCTTTAAAGTCCATTTGTTATCTTAATTAAGGTTTTGTTTCACCCACTACCATAGAAACAACAACGTACCCACCCCAAATGATACATAGAAAGGAGATACGAAGGAAAATACCTACCTGGTTGATCAAGGATCGAAGTTTTTCTCCACGTGCCAAGAACAGGGGATGCACGACTTTCAGGGGAGGAATTCTGTGGACTCCAAGAGGTGTAGAAAGATCCAACAGAGGTGCACCACAAGCCATAGGAAGATAGGAATTCCAGCCACACCAAGAAGAAGAAAGAAATCCATTTGAGAAGAAAAAAAGAAGAAACTCTAGCGTGAGATATAAAGAGGAGATCCTACTGTTACGGGATACAGAATTTTGAACGCCTGGAAAGTTAGATCGCGGTTTCCTACGCGGGTGGGCAGTTACACATGATTATATTAAGGTGTTATTTAATACCCCCCATCAGGGAAGTTTCTAGGTATTTTTAATAATTAATTATTGGCTTTAAATGGCTTTAAAAAGGGTAAAAAAATTAATTTACGTCAAAAAAATTACGTTGCGGGAGCGGGGACTGGAAAAAGAAAACGGAGGCTGGGTGAGGACACGGTGCCACCGTCTTGGTGTCACCCCTTACGGTGCCACCGTCACCGTGTCACCCTTACGGTGCCACTATCAGGGTGCCACCATGACCGGTGCCACCGTCACGGTGCCACTGTTTTGGTGGAGCCTTATTTTGGAAAAGTAATGGCCAGGGGGGGGGGGTCTGGGCCATTACAGTAAAATATGGGTAAAAATTAATTTTAAAAATAATTAGATAATATCTCAAAACATTCTCAAAAATATTTTAGAAAACATAGATATGGAAGAAAAAGGTTTTCCAATTAAAAGAGGAGAAACAAGGAAGATTTTTATTAAAAACAATTTTTGAACTATTTTGAGTACCAAATATAGAAAAATAATACCAAAAAATAAAAATTATATAAATAAATAGAGTAAAAGAAAAAAATAAATGGATTAATTAGATAATAAACATACAATTCCTTCAACATAAATTTAATCATAAATAAACTCGATTAAAATGGGATTGAAACCTAAACCCATGACCTCAAGTCTTGTCTTGCTTCGTATGTGTTCAAAACTCATGTATAATAAATATAGATTTATTATATATGTATTAAAAAACTATAATCATATATATAATACCATATATTATTTACTTATAACGTCTTATCACCTATTTATTAACAATTCGTTATTGATAACAGTGTTCCGAGTGATAACCACTTCATTTTTTATGCATGTTTCAGCTTGGAAGTACCAATATTTATAATTTGATCATGGTTAAATCATATCTATAATTTTAATAATGTAATTATTATCATATTTAATTATTATATATAATTTTATAACTATTCATATAAAGCGGTGATGAAAAATGAATTACATTACTTTATGGAGACTGTAATTAGTACGTACACATGAGTGATGTCTCCACTTTTTATTGGATGGAACAAAAGAAAGTGAAATAATAATTCACCCTTATAAAACTATAGTAATATCATAAATATCATATATATTAAATAAATCTACCATTATAACCATCAATGTAAAGCGGTGATGAAAAATGAAACACATTACTTCATAGAGGTGTTAGTCCACACGCATGCACAGGTAATGATTTCTTTTCCCATATAATGGAAAGTAGGTGAATAATGGTTTTCACATCATAATAATAACAATTAAGTATATTTAGGACACTAAATTCAATATTTTATAATGGATACCATAGATTTATAATTTTTAAAAGAAGAAATAAAATTGAAAGTACTTGGTCAAGATTTATATCTCTTCATTGAGAAATCCCCTTTGGTTTACACCTTAAGCCTTAAAAGGATGGTATTTTGGAAATAATAGAAGAAATAGGATATTGGGAAGTAATATAGGATGATAATAGAGTAAGTACTAGCTGATATAGTGGCTAAAACTTTTTGAATAATGAAATAGAGGAGGTTCCTTTTTATAAGTGAGGGGTGGGACACCCTTGTAATTACTTAAAGTATTAAATTTATTTAAATTATTTTTCTTATTAAAGTGGATCTAAATTGATATATTTAGAAGTTAAGAAGAGTATAATTCTAAATAATACCATAAAATAATATTTATACAATTTTATGTGATGTTTTAACCCTTATCTCTTAATTTTAACCCCCATTAACACTTTTTCGACAATTACCACAATACCAAACATTTTTACTTTTTAAGGGTCAAGAATTTTAAAATAAAAAGAAAATTGGACCATTAAGAGAAAATGATTTATATTATTTACCATATCCAATTCAATTGGATGAAGATAATATTTTTATTAATTTTAATTCATTTAATAAAATATTATTTAACATAAGATACCATTAAAGTCATTTTTTGGGACTATTCACAAAGTTTGACTTTAAATACGACATTTTTGACATGGAATTAAAATA
Organism: Viscum album; assembly: GCA_963277665.1. Taxonomy (NCBI): domain Eukaryota; kingdom Viridiplantae; phylum Streptophyta; class Magnoliopsida; order Santalales; family Viscaceae; genus Viscum; species Viscum album. Next base: position 125,234,362 of record OY728134.1, on the reverse strand, counting down.
ATAACTCCAAAAAAACCACTATTATGTTATGTTTATCTATTTTTTTTATAACATAATAATTCATCCAAATTTTAATATTTTTATATTTTTAATATCATTTATTTTATTTTTCTATTAATTGAACAAATATTGTGTTGGTGTTGCGTAAACATTTAACGTAACTATTCTATAACTAAAAATAAAAATAAATTAATTTTTTTAAAAAAATTCATATTTAAAATAAAAATTTATAACTAAAATTATCCTATTTTTATCCTCATATAATTTTTAGAGATATTAAAGTCAAGAGATTGGCATTTTGTATTTATCCTTTTCTTAAAATAATATAACACTTCCACAAAACTGGGTAAGGCCAGCGCCAGCCTTTATCAGTGCTAACGAAAAAGCATTGATAAAGTGGAGTACTTTTATCAGTGCTAAAAAAAGCACTGATAAAGGGTACCCTTTTATGAATTCTTTTTTAGTAGCGCTGATAAAGGGGGGTCTTTATCAGCGCTTTTTTTAAAAGCGCTGATAAAGGGTATACTTCCAAAAAAAAATTCATCAAAAAATATATATTAATATTTAAATATATAGATATATTTATATTGATAAAAATATAATATATATTTTTTAAATATAATTTTATATATATTTTAGATAAGTATAAATATACAGTTACGCTTAATATATAAGATATTTAGTGAAAATGGATTATAAAAAAATTAAAAAAATATTTTTAATAAATAATTTTCTAATTATTATGGAGTAATAGTCATTTAATAACAATTTGAAGACTAAAAAAATAATTTTTTTTTAAAAAAGATCCAAAATATGTTGAAAACGCAACTCGAACTTCAAACGACCATAACTTTTGATCCGGGTGTCCGTTTGAGCTCTATAGCATATCAAATCGAATCCTGCGATGAGCTCCATGCGCTAGTGACTAAGGAAAATCCTCTATCACATTTTTCAAGGACAAAAAAAGCCCAGAAGGCCTCCAAAACTGAGTTTTTAGTCGGGATACCCCGATTTTTTAACATTTTGTGGATTTTCAGCCTCGTTTAAGGGGGTATTATTAGATTTTTTTGGTGAGGAATAAATTTATTCCAAGGTATTACATTCATATTGATATTATGTATTTGAAATTTTATCATTTTTTATAATGCACTGCTATTTATAATCAAATATATAACAATATATACATATTTTTTATATATTCACACATAAAAATTTAATTATAAATATAAATAATAAAATATATTTACATATAAAATATATTATCGTTATCTAAATAATAAATAATATCCATTTTATTTAAAATACAAATATATGAATATTTATATACCTATATATTAATCTAACTATATATATATTAATATAACTACATATATATATTCATATAACTATAAATATATATATTAATATCACTATAAATATATATATTAATATAACTATAAATATATATTAATGTAACTATATATATATATATCTATTAATATAAATATATATTACTATACAAATAAATATAACTATATATATATATATATATATCATGAAATGGAAAACAAATCAAAATAGAGGAGTGGTAAGGGCTTAGACGCGCAGGGGGGAGGTCTCGAGTTCAAAACCTGGTAGAGGCAGGGGCGTGCGCATGGGGGTGGATTTGGGGGGCTAGCACTGATAAAGGGTGGAGGGGGTGTGTGCGGGTGCTGGAGGGGCTGGAAAGCACTGTTAAAAGGGGGGCTCAAGCGCTATAAAAGCCCCCCCGATTGGCATGATTTTTTTTATATTTTTATATTTTTTTTAATTTTCTCAGTGCTAAAAAAATCACTGATAAAAGAAGTCTTTTATTAGCGGTAAAAAGAAAGCGCTGATAAAGGACCCTTTTATCAGCGCTTCTTTTTAGCGTTGACAAAAGACCCCTTTTATCAGCGCTTTTTTTAGCGCTGATAAAAGGGGTATTTATCAGCACTTTTTGGAGTGATGATAAAGGGGAACCCTCTTTATCTTCTCCGGCTTTAACAGCACTTTTCTAGCGCTGTTAAAGGCCATTTTTAGCACTGATAAAAGGGGTATTTGTAGTAGTGTAAAGGTCATAAACAAAGAAAAATGGTACCAAGTTTCCATATTTAAGAAACTTATATGATTATAGAAGAAATAAACTCATTCAATAGGATAAATTAAAGTTTTATAGAAATTTTAATGCCTTATCCCAAAGGTCTAACCCTCTTTAACCAGTTTTACCTTATCGAGGGGATAAATATTTACCAAGGTTACTATTCATAAGGAAAAAAATAAAAGAGATTTATTTACCAAATTTGAACCTTCTAATTCAAAATATGGAATCCATTTTTCAATATTCAATTTCAATAAGTGGTATAAATCCATTTTAAAATTACCACATAAAACAAAATGAAAAACTTTTTTTGAAAAATTAATTTTTAAGAATTAAATTGGATTATTTTTATCCCATGCTTTGAAAAAAATCATATGAATGTTAAACCATTTGATTGAATATATAATATATAAATTTAATTAAAATATTTCATTAATAATGATAAATTTAATTTATTAATATAAAACCAAATTGTGTTCATAAAAATAGTTTTTTAAGAAAAACATCTCTCATACTTTTAAATAATTTTATTTTCATTTATAATAATTTGATAACCAATAAATTCATTTTATACACATGTAAACCAATTTTTCCCCCCCCAATTTAGTTATTACTATTCATACCCTCCAATGTAATGACAAGGCAATAATAGTATATCATCGTTCATTTAAACTTGATATTGCATGTAAATCAAGCTATCAAAGAAATCAAATTTATTTATTGAGAATTATATCATAAAATCTCATGGTGTTACAATATCCGGTTGATTTTTTGTCCTAAATCAAGGTAAATACCCTATGGGGGGGGGGAGTTAGGTATGTTAATTTTTTGGACATTATTTTCCAATGAACTTTTTCTACTATTAGTAACAATAATTCTTTCCTCTACAACCGATATGAAGTGATAATGAAAGTAAAGAGAAACACAAGAAATCTTTTAATTGTTTACAAAAAATAGGGTAATATGAGGAGTATAAAATTATGATGTGTCAATGTACTTGAATCACTAAGAATAATACTCTTATATTACAAATAAAACACACTAAACCTAAAAGTTTACAACCCTAAAAAAAGTAGAGAAATCACTACTCCTAATAAATTTGAAATATCAATACTCCTTCAAGAGAAATTTCTTGATCTTATATAAATCAATAATGATATTAGACTATAATTTTTTTATCAATTAACTCCACCTTATTCTATGTGATGAAATCCACAAACCTATATAAATATAAACTCCTCGATCTCCCTTATTTCTTCTCTTTAAATTTCTAGAATAGATCTAAAATATATCGCTTTTTCTTAAAACATTTCTTTTCCTTTTTGTAGAAATATATATATATCTGTTCATGATAGAACATCAAGTTTTCGAAGATTAAAAATGGTATAGATTAAAATTTTTTAATAAGAGAGAAAAGTTCCATCTATATATAACTTGAATAATGAAAAACTTATATAAATAAAATCAGGGACAACTTCCCCCCCTTTGTTAATGAACCCAAAGATCACTTCTCTGAAAGTTCACAAGAGAGGGTTATAAATCCAATAAATAAATTCACGTGAATCACCATACCTTCATATATATATATATATATAAAATTTCATATGGGAGTGGTAATCCATTATTTAAACCATATAATTGGATAGATAAGGTTGGACTCTAAGAGCTAACCAATTCCACTCACAACCATCTTTAGGAAGTGGATTTTTATTAATGTCTCAAACCCGATTTTGTGTTGAAATATACTCTAACATAACCAGACCTTGATCAAAATTCTACTTGATGAAATGATAATTTATCTTGATTTGATTTATCCTTGAATAATGGATAATATTTTTTAAATATTTAAAAAACTTGAGTTATCATACTTGACTAAAATAGGAGATTTTAAATCAAATCCATCATTCTCTAGATGTTTCTTCATCCATAGAAATTGAGTACATGATTTATTATCCAAAAGTTTCAAAACTTATATAATTATTAGTGAAATAAATCAGTTATTATTTCTTAAATAAGAAATAAATAAACCACTAAGATAGAATATACCAATCAATATAGACTTGAGATCATCCACTGAACTAGTATAATCTAAATATGTAAATCATAATTATTCATGTTGTGATGTTTCATGATAAAATAGTATAAATTAAACCATGATTTTGATAAATCAAAGAATAATAATTACTAATTTATAGTGGATTTATTTGAGAAATATTTTATAATATGTTTCTTGAAAAGTGGTAAACACAATGTCAGGTTATTTCACATTTAGGTACAATAAGCTTCAAATGATTTTCAATATTCGATCAGATCAACCTTTTTTCCACCATCTTCTCTTAATATTTTTATCTAGGTACCTTTTAGTGTTTTCATAACCTTATAATCCTATATTATAAAACTCTTAAGTATCTATTTGGAATATTTTTATTGATAAATAAATGATTCATACCTTCCTTGAGTCACCAATAAACCAATGGAAAATGTTAACTCACTAATCAAGGACATATAAAACTTTTACCTAATAAATTCTACAAATAGATTTCATTATGCTTCATGTGATCCTCCAAAAATCATGTCATCCATATAAATTAGCACCAACATACATCTATTATTCTTTATTTTGATGTTGAGTTTTTAATTAACTTCCCCTATCTATAATCTAAACCTCCTAAAGTGTTGGTCAAGCCTAGAATACCATGCTCTTGGTGCTTGTTTCATCCCATAAAATGACTTCTTCAATCAAAGTACTTGTATATAATTTTAATTTATAATAAAACCATATATTTTATTTATATAAACTTATTATTTAAGGAATTCATTAATGAATTCATATTTGGTATCCATTTGGAACACCTTGAATTTTATTTGCACTACCATTATTAGGAATAGTAGAATCATTTTAAACCAGAATATGAGGGAAATTTTCCCATAAAAATTAATCCATTTGATTTGGGAATTTCATTTTCACACCATTCATGATTTTTTATGAATTAAATTTTTATATTTATTGAGTTTGTTATGGAATACCCACTTCTTTCTGATGATATTTTTGTCCTCCAAGCTTGGAAAAAAATTCTTATGTGATATTACTCCCAATTAGGTCAAGTTATTTATGGATAACTTTGTAAAAAATTTCCTATTTAGTATCCTACTCAAGATTATTTGTCTCTACTTGATATAGTAATAAATATTGTTGGAGAGTCTTCAGCCATCTAGTTTACATCAAAGTTGTTCGGTCACCAAATATGGTTTCTTTATCGATTTCATCCACGCTTCTTGATCTTACCATTACTACCGAACTTGCCTCATTTTCCTCACCATCAGTGTCTTATTTAAAATTAAATTCAACCTCATGTTCTTCCCTTAGTCTTCCCACTTTAAAATCAATTTCCTCCTCATTTTTATTATTGTTTTTCTACGAAAACTTCTCACTTGAATGTGAGTTTTACTAATTTTCCATAATAATGACATCTTGAATTTTGATGATTTTTCAAATAATTTTTTCTAAACTATTGTATTCTATACTCTTAGATGAGTAGACAATAAATATTCCTTAAAACCCACAAGATTAAAACATTCTATTTTTCTCCTTTTTGAGAATAAATCACCTACTTCTAAAAAATGATAAGTATTTCAATATTGAATTATTCCTATAAAACATCTTGTAAGGGGTACACTATCCATATAGACATAAAAAATACCTATTTTTGATATAAAATAATGTGATCACTACCACATTTCTAAAATTTTTCTTATAGAACTTTCTCAGTGAGTATCATTCGGTGTATGTTGTTAATGATATGGTTCCTCCACTCAATGAAACTATTTTATTGAGGATTCCTCACCATCAAGAATTGGAAACATATATTATACTTATTGAGATATTCCTCCAATTGTTTTTTGGAAAATTATGTACTATTATGTGTCTAAAATTTATAAATTTTCAGCTTAAGAATATTCATATTCAAGCTCTGATAACATGTAATACACTTGATCACTTTGGGTTTGTGAGAGATCATCATTGTCCATGCTATCTAGATGAAATCATCGATTAATAGACAGTAATACCATGTTCTATCCATGGATTTTTATGATATTTTATCACACAAATAAATGTGAACCAATTCAAGGAATCTATTCATTTTCTTATTATTCATATTTTATATCTCTTGAATGATTTTTCCATTTTTGACAAGTATCACATGTGGGAGTGTGATCACATTAGAGTTTTGGGATATCATGTATTACTTCATTATTAAAAAATTATTCCAAGTAATTCTGGATCATGTGGCCAAGCCTTTTATGAACAACATGTCCTCTTTTTATTTGGTTATAAAACACATGTCTTCTTCTCCATTAATGAGGTAGAGATTCCCCTTTGGGTACTTTCCTCATATCAAAATTATATCATATCTTTCTTTGATAATTAAAGACTTATTTTTGAAATTAAAAACATGCCCTAAGTAACATAATTGAAATATAATTATAAAATTGTGGAAAAATCCTTAAACCACCATGACATCCATGTGTCTCAAGTATTTACCTTTTATTTTTGGATTTTCTGGAACCAATGATCATTAAAAGTTCATTATTTATAAAGATAACTACAACTTATCTTTCATAATTGATGCTCATGAAAATATATTTGTTTCCCATTATATGGGAAGTATATCCATTTTCTATGATCTTTATTCTATCTTGATCCATCTCTCTCAAAATAATTTTATCTACATTAGCCTTCTCACATTTTCCTTTCATGATCAATGTCTGCTGCCTCAACTCCTTTGGTGGTGAATAAGATTTTTATACCTCATGATCCATTATATCATCCATATATTTAAAGGTTATAAATTTATTTTGAGTTTTCATCTAACTTTATGATGCTTCTATCAACTAATATCTCTTTTATATGTCTCCTTTAGTACATAATTTTGTACCCTTGATGAGTAATTTATGGCTTTGTTCCCATAACCTTCACTCAAAACACAAAGTTTATTAAAAACTTAAAGAGTGTAGGAATTTATAATCAAATATTTTTGTATATATTATGATTTGAAGTTCCATTTTTATATATAACACATTATCATGTTTGAACTATATTTACACAATAATTACATCAATTTCATGGTGCCTTATTATTTTTATTTTATACTCCACTTATGTCCTTTTAGGTATTTTGTGAGTCACCCAAATAAAACTTCTTTTGGGGACTGAGTGTTTATAGCCTTGCATCAATCATCACTGCCTTTTCTTATGTTCAATCCCCTCAAAAAATTAGAATTTATTTTTGAAATTCTGCACTTATGAGAAATTGACTAATTTTCCTATTGATTCCTTATGTTTCTTCTAAACTTTTTAGCTTCTCATACAATCCAACTTCCTGATTTAATATTAGGAGTTAAAATTATCTCTTGATATTTATGTTTTTTAACATATTCATGAATACATCTTTAAGTTCCTCCTTTATTTTGACATAATAATTCACATAATTAGTCAAACTATCAATAATGAGGGCTTGATATTCAATTTTGATATTATACTCAACCACTTTCTTTGAGTTTTCAAGATTTATATATTTGATACATTAAATATGATCCTTAAACTCAGACTTCTCACATTTTTACTATTATATATAATGTTTGAAATCACCTACCGATCTATTGTGTTTTTTATTTTATCCCTCAAAACAAACATCAATTCCTTTAATAGTATTTTTAATTCAACCTTGAGATAAACTCTTCCCTTAACTTTAGTTATTTTATCATCATTTTCCTCTAGTTATGGGTTGTATATGAGAGCTACAAAGATTTCCTTATTGAGGTATTTATAGTCCCAATTTATTTCACTTATGTTTCTTATAATATAACACCTTTTTGAGAAAGTTAGTTCATATTTTTGAATAATTTCCATCATGAAAACCTATTTCCTTTCACATACATAGATGATTTCTTCACAAGTACTTTATCTTCATCATTATCTTAGAATTTATTTTGGAACTTTGTAATGTGGTACCTAAATCTTCCACATTGAAACCATGCATGTGGAAGCTTTCCTTGTAATTTTCCTTTTCCCCTATTGATATTTGAGGAAAGGAAATAAATCACCTCATCAACATTCCTTTCTTCATTATCATCCTCCAAAGTGAGTTTTTTCATTGGATTTAACAAAAATTATTAAGAGTTATATATATATATATCTATAGACTCATTTTCATTGTTACCTATATTATATGAAATGCGAGTAATATGAATAATGTCCATAAAACCACCATTGGGTATTTGTATTTGATTATCAATACCTTTTCATTAAAAAAATGTGAAAATATTCTTAGGATACTCTTTATGATTTTGATATCATCGAGGGTTTCTCCAAGTCTGTGCATGTCTTCCAAAATCATGTTAACCTAATCAATGAATGCATTAACAAATTAATTCAAGTATATCCTCAAACCCTCATTAATATTACATATAACCTATGATTTATCTTCATATACCCTAAAATTTCCTTCATAGATGTTGATATTTTGTTCCCACATAGTCTACAAAGATTTACATGACATCAATTTTTTGTAGATTGTGTTGGAAAAATATCCTCATAAAAAATTGAATACTTTGGAATCAACATAAATCTCCCTTAAATCACCCTAATAATTTTCCACTTTCCATACTAACTGAGATCCCATGTATTTAAGTTGAATATACATCCATTCCCAATGATTAAAAATAGTGTTTCATCAGATATTTTATTAATTAAAATTATTGATATTAAATATTGTAATTCAATTGTGGTTGAAAATCGATGACATGGATTGAAAGAGAGAAAAATACCCCAAGAACCTTAGCTTTGATACCACTTGTTGGTCCCATAAATGGTAAATAATCTAAGAGAAGGTTAGAGTGAATCAGAGTATATTTATTTCTTCAAAAGACCCTTACTAACGATATTGTTCTACTATTAGTAGGAACACCTCTATCCCTCACAATGTATATAAAGTGATAAAGTAAGTAAATAGGAACACATGTATTTTTTACTTAGATTAACCAATCTAGGATAATTCATGGAGTATATAATGGTGATGTTCTAATGTACTAGAACCACTAAGTAAATTTCCCATCTTTTACAATTTAAAGTAGCCACACTGACCTTCTGGGTTTACAACCTTCACAAAAGTATAAAAATCACTGATCTTAATCACGTATATATCTCAATGATCCTCTAATGTAAACTGTTTCAATCTTCTATGAACCAAGAATGAGATTACACCATCAATGGTGAAATAATAATATCCACCTTCATCTACATGATAAACTAAACAAACCTCTAGAAATATAGACACTTAAATATATACTTTAAAACAAGTAATATTGTATAGACCAACAAGGCTCCCTTTAAAACATGGGTTAAGATCTTGTAACAAGGCAATAATAACTATAAGGAAGTAAACACCTCAAACTTGTAGTATACATAAAATATCATATCACCCATGGTCTTTATATATAATCTATAAATCAAATCAATGAAGACCACACTATATAATCAAAAGTTTCACATTTACCATGGATGAGATGTATAATCATTCAAGTCACATTTACCACGTCCATGATATATAATAAATAATGTTAGACCCATTGGGGCTATATCCAAGGTGTAGAGAACTAAGGAATCCTCGCCGAGTCCTAGTATCATCTCAATGGAACTCAGTCAGGCTTGAATTGGGGTCTAAGGAGTATGTCAACATACCGTGTCCTCTATGATCTTAAAAAAACTAGATCAAAGGGGTAGAAAGGCCCAAGTTATCCAATGGAATCAAGATCCAAGGAGCATTATAGGTCAAAGGAATCTACTACTATTTCCATGAACCATGGTGAAACACACTCATGATGTCCTATGTAATCATTCAACATTAAATTCATTTAACATTTGAACAATTCACATTCAATGAGTTTATCCACTCATATCACAATTCACATTCAATTTCAATCCCCGAGTTTACCTACTCATATAACAATTTCTATAAAATCCATTCAATCAGTTAAACATTTTACATCATTTCCGATATAGAAAAAGAGGCATACCATATCCAAATAAATTCATTTCATTTAATTCATTTTTAATTAGGATTCCTCTAAAATAGAAAGCTTACACACACACCCCTTGGGTGGTTCAATAATGGCAATGTAAGGTCACACCCATGGGTGGTGTAAGTTGGAGAAACAACCTCCAACTAGTATCAAGGAACAAAAATCGTATCCCTAACATGTTCTATTTCATCTAATTTAAGTATTCTATTAATTTTTAGGATGCCATTGAAAATTATGGTGGGTGGCACAATAGAAACTCACTAAACCTCAAGGGATAAGTATAGACCACCCATCATAGATCCTTAGTAGAGTACTCATATATTATAAGATTTTGATTCGACTTAGATCAGAAGAAAAACAAAGATTGGATGAAGAACATGGAAATAGAGAAAATTATCTTTCACCCAAATAAATCTGTTGATATGAAGTTAAATAAATAATTACACAAAAGGAATTGATTACTCACCAGTGTGTATCCAAATTGATGAACGTCTCTTGATTTTAAGATTAGATAGAGAGTTAGTGGAAAATACTAGAATTTGGATCAAAGTGGATCTCTCCCATAAGTGATGTCTTCTAGAAAAAAAAGGAAATAAGGGTTTAAAATTATAAGTTATTAAGGGAAAAATATTAATTTCTCCAAAATTTCATGGGACACATGGTTTGGCTACTTGGTTTTCCAAACCGTGTTCCAACCGTGTGCCCTTTGCTGTGCTAAATAGGAAAACGTACGGCCGCTAAACACAGTTTGACTAACCATGCACGGTTTGTGAAAAAAATCCTCTACTAAAAATTGAAGTCACTCCCACATGGGAATACACCTCCATCTTTATGGTTTCCTTAAGCTGTGTGGATCCTGCAACCCTTTATCCAGCCCCACATGGTTGGTAGTGAATTTTTGTCCTATCTCGCATGATTTCTACTAACTGTGTGACCTGACTGTTTTCCCAAAAATCTAGGTTACAAACTTTGAATAATCCCTAGACACCCCTGAATCACTCTTGATCATGTTGAGTACTCACAATAGGCCATAAATAATGATTTAAACATAAAACAACAAGATCTACACCTCATATAAAAACACAGGATCTTATAATCTTTACCCCTTAATGTAATTCATCCCTAAATTACCCTATCAAGGGTGGTCAAGATTCATCTAAGAATAACTCCAGCTATTGGGCACATATATTAGCCTCCCACTCACATGTCTCATCCTATAAATGGCCATTCTACTATATCACCCGTACTAGAGGAACTGGATGACCTAATAGAACCTTTGTTCTCCTATCAACAGTATGAATCAGATGCTCCTCGAAGGGTGAATCTACCTATAACTCCACCTCCTTAGGCTAAAAAGCATGAGATAAGTCCAAACCATAACAGAGAAGCTAAGATACTTGTAAGATGTTGTGCATGTCTTCAAACCTTTGTGGTAACTACAACTAATAGGCTATCAGACTTACTCTCTCCAGAATCTCAAACGACCTGACATATCATGGTGAAATATTACCCTGTATCCTTATCTGTCTGTGTTCCATCCTCGGTGAGATATGTAAAAAAACCTTAACCCTAAACTTTAACTCCATAGGTCTTCTATGGTAATTTGTGTAATATTCTTGTAAATAATTTTCTATATCCGTATACTTTTTGATCAAATAGACCTATTCATAAGTCTCTTGCATGATATGCGGTCCTAGTAAAGATACCTCAGCAACCTTTAACTAGCACTGGGGTGATCGAAATGGCCTACCATATAAATTCTTATAAGGTTCCATTTATATATTCTTCTTATAACTATTATTATAGGAGAACTCAACCAGGGGTATATGTCTCTCCCAAGATCCCCTAAAATCTATGATGCATGCTCGCAACATGTATTTAAGCACCTATATGGTACACTCTAACTGACCATCAATCTGAGGGTGGAATTTGTGCTCAGAATGACATGTGTTCTGAGTGAATTCTCCAAAATCTTCTAGAAACAAGACATAAACTAGGAATACCTATTTGAAATTATAGTACGTGGGACCCCATGAAGTCATAATATCTCACAGATATATAACCTTCCAATCTCATCTACATCGAAGGTCTCCTTGATCAGAAGAAAATTTGAAACCTTCATGACCCGATCAAGAACAACCCACACAACATCGCTACCTCTAGGAAACCTTAGAAAATATGTCAAGAAATCCATCACGACATCATCCCATTTCCACATAGAAATAGATAACTACTTTAAAATTATGACTAGTCACTGATGTTCTACCTTCACCTGCTGATAGGTGGAACACCTCATAACAAAACCAACTACCTAAAATTTCATTCCTGAACACCAATATTGGCAACATAAATCATGAAACATCTTGGTAATTATGGGATGTAATAACCAAACTGATGCATTAAAATCCTACATCATTTCCTCATGTATGTATTCTAGAACCCATACATGACCATGGATACACATAATCTCATCCTCACCTACAGTCCAACCAGGAGGTGGGTCCTCACCTCTCACACAACCCCATAGGACTAGGCCCTATGAACCTGATAGCTTCCTCATCCTCACTCTATCCAGTAAGATAAAGGTCATAAATATGGATGAGAGAAAAAACTATCCTTGAATTTCCTGCACTTCCAAGTGTAACTCATAGAATAAATCTATAAGATGCCACTCTCTATTGGACTCCTGAACTGCTTGTATCTGAGTTCTCCTACTTAGTGAATTTTCCACTTCATTTACCTTCCTAGGTATGTAGGCAAGCTCGAATTCAAAATAATTTAGGTATTCAACCCACTTTTTCTACCACAAATTTAAATCATGCTATGTAAATATATACTTGAGGATTTTGTGGTATGTGTACACCAAAAAACAATCTCCCAATAATTAATGTATCCATTAGTGCAAAGCATGAACAACTGTAGCTAACTAAAGATCATGCATTTGGTAATTCTTCTCATGTGTCCTCAGCTGCCGATACCCATATTCCACAACACTATCCATTGCACCATAACTACTTCTAGCCTAAGACCAGATGCATCACAATACATAGTGTAGCATCTTCCCTACTCTGGCTGAATCAAGATCAGTGCTGAAGTCAATCACCCTTTCAGCTCCTAAAAGGCTATCTCATAGGTATTTGTCCATAAAAACCTCACACCCTTCTCAGTCAAGCCCATAAATAGTGATTCTAATCATGATAAGTCCTGTATGAAATTCTTGTAATATCTATCTATTCCCAAGAAAATCCATATGTCAAATATATTCTTGGGTTGATCCTAAGAAAATAAAACTCTCACCTTCTAAGAGTCAACTGATAATCCTATTTTTGGGATAATATTACCTAGGATGTGAATATTGTTCATCTAGAATTGAAACTTTATGTGATTATCATATAAATGATGCTCTATTATTATATCCAGAACAATATCAAGATTTTTGGCATGACTGTGTCAATTTTGAGAATACACCATGATATCATCTATGAAAACAACCACAAATGAATTCATATAAGGATGAAAAAATTAGTTTATTAGTTCCATGAAAACTGCTGACGCATTCATGGGACTAAATAGCATAACCAAATACTTGTATATACCATAACTACTACAAAAATATGTATGATGTATATTTTTAGGTCGAACATTCACCTGATGATATCCTGATCACAAATCAATTTTTGAGAACACCCGAGCTCCTTGAAGCTAATAAAAAATATCATCTATCTATAAAGAGGGATATCAATTCTTAATTGTCAGTTGATTCAATTTTCAGTAATCCACACATAGCCTAAGGTTAATATCTTCTTTTTTCACAAAAGGACTATAAAACCCCAAAAAGAAGTACTAGTTTGTATAAACACTTTTGCCTCTAAATCCTCTAGATACCTCTTGAGCTCCTACAACTCCATTTTATCCATCCTATAAGGAAGAATGGATATCAATGAAGCTCCTGACACTATATAGATGGAGAAATCAACCTATCTCTCAGGAGGTAAACCAGAAATGTTGTCTAGGAAAACATACCTAAAATGACCAACCACTATAGGGAAACTAGTCTGAAATTCTCCTTGATCATCTAGATATAAACTAGAAATATGGGTTTTCATCCCACCCAACCCAAAATTCTTTGGTCCAACTCAGCTCTCCTGGAAATCCCATTCACCCTTGTGAGTATAAACTATGACCTCTGGTGATGTGAAATTCACCCTACAGTGATGAAAATCAACATAGGATTAATAAGATACTATCCATTCCATCCTGAGTATGATGTGAAAACCAACCATCTCAAGAAAAGAAATATTACAAACAAAGTGAGACCCACCAATCTCAAGGGTCACTCCCTTCACTATCATAAATACTCTATTTTGATCCCCAATATTGTGTCATTTATCATAACTCCCTTAAAAAACTGAATCAAGATCCAAAATCTCTCCATAATAGGTATATATATGAAACTATGTGATTACCTGTGTGAAAAATATTAGATACAAGAGTAGAGGATACTAAGATCTTACCTCTCACCATTGAAAGTATGATGCCCTACTCCTAAGGTGTAGGATATACAGAATAGATCTGGCATGAACCGTGGCTTTGTAACACAACCTCACCACCCAGAGTAGGTCTGATATGCTTTCTCAATACAACTTGTGCCTGGATGACTCATCAACGACGACTACAACCACCTCGACCTGATTTAATGGTACTACTATATCTCTCTACCTGACATGGAGTTGTGAAAATTTCTCTTGAACCTGGTGTTGGAGTTGACCCCCTACCACTCACTACTGGAGGGAAGGTCTTGTAAAAGTGTTGTATGTGGCCCATCATGCTGCAATATCAGCACTCGACTGGGTCATGATCACACCGATTACTCATGTGTCCCCATCTTCTACACTAATGATAGAAATATAAACTTCCAACACTGGAAGCCTAGATGGTACTCATCTCATGAGAATCCTCAAAACATTTCTTCCTACCACTGTATGTCGAACTGTTGGGTTTAGAGACTGAACTGCTATGCTCTACCCCCAGTTTCCCTCAGGTTCTGTTCTATAATTAGTGCATGATTGACTATCTTAGTAATATATTTCAATCTAAAATCATTGACCTTATATCGAATGACATGTCATAGACCTTCCTCGAAGTGTCTTTCCCTTGATAACTCATCAAAAAGTTACGTTGGTGCAAAATGATGCAGCTCTGTAAAGCATGTTGAGTACTCCATAACGGTTATAGAATCCTACTCCAAGCCCATGAAATAACTTTCCTTATCTTACCTCAGAGTCTTGGGGTAAAATTATTCATATAACCTAGTTTTTAAATCAACCCATACTATATATCGTGGCCTTTAATCCTAATTTATAACATCCAATTAGTTCTTTACTACTCCTTATAGCATATAAGTCACGATATTCACTCTCCTCTCAAGAGGTGTCTCTAGATTCTTGAATATTGATAGCGTAGTCTCAATTCACATCTCAATAGCCTATGGAACACCATCCCCCAAAAATGTAGAATAATGCTGCTTCTAGAACACCCACGTAAGCTCATCTATAGATAAGGGAGGCTATGATGCTCCCTAAAAAGTCTATATGAAGCATAAAACCCCCTCAAAAAATTGTACCTCAGAACCTGTGTTCAGTAAAACTATAGGTGAATCAGCTAGAACTATATGGGGATCCATCAGTAGACTATGGCCCACCACCTTCGAAGCCTGGTCATCACCACCCTCCTAAAATTTGACAGGAGTTCATCATGGTGGAATTCCTCTACAATGCACAACACATTCCTTATAAAAGAACGATATCAAAGTTCATAGCTAAAAGTGTTTGATAGATCAAAACCTTCCTATAATTGAGTCATACCACACAACCTACTCCTAAATCCAAGATTGTATAAAAATAATGGTCCCAAACATCACTAAAGACACTACCAATTTCCCACTCAAAAGCCAGGTCTAGGTCGAGCACTCTATTTACAACTCTAATTCCAATTGATTTCATGTCCATTTAACATTTAATTTTAAATTTTTGAACCAAATGGTTCACCACTTCCGATCCATAAGGGCCCATACAGCTTATGAACTGAAATATGGCATCCACCTAATCCACACCACAACATGTTCCAGTCCATGCGACTCATGGTCCATGACTCAACATTCCATAATTGGATTCTTAGGGTGTATTATGTATCTTAATCAGGAAAGAACTACTTAGGTTATGACATACAATCTATGTACCAACCATGTTTTCAAATACCCTACACAAAATATCTATCAAATTAGTAGGTATATCTATCATAGAACCTATCACACCATCATAAAAATAGGAAATTCATCTAATGTGGCATGTCATAATGTATGGCATGTGATTCCTATAAAGTGCCTAGCATGATTCATGAGATGGAATACCATCATCTCATTGGGTTTAAACAAAATGGAACCCTCATCTGTATCTATAATCACATAAAAATTCAAGTGAATCACCCAATATTGGAATTAAATCAACTATAATAGTAAAACTATAGATAACAACAATTTCTATTTGAGGCAATTTTTCTTTTTCCTGCACGTGGGTTAACTACTCCCATGAACAAATTATTTCCAAATTCTAATTCATTACTATCATATTTCTATTTTCTCAAAATAATAAAGTAGAAAAGAAAACAGCTCTAATACCACTTTGTAACACCCCTGACCCGAATGCCACTGAATGGTGCCCCAAGCCCGGTTGGTCACATAGCCTCAAGCACATCCCCATAAATGGTAAAAGATGCTGACTTGAGGTGAGGGCCAAGGGTGTGTTTGTGGGGAGACTATTCCATCTTATCAGAGTGTAACACAATGGTAGAAATCATACAAATTAATGGAATAATTAGTAAATCAATTAGATAATAGATAAATAACCGGGATAAATAACAATTCCAAAAGGAATTTCATATACAATGATGACCATGTGTTTATAAATTATCCAAAATAGGTATACATGGTAGGTGTAAAGTACATGTATCAAAAAACCAAAAAACCAAAAATAACTAACCCCCTATAGCATCACGAGCCTTAGCTCAGTACTGTTCTCCCCTGCTCCTAATCATGGAACAAATTCAAGCATTGAATTATGGTCACTTTCCCCGATCCCTACCTATATCCAAATAATCTGTCTGGGTACCCAAGAGCAGCTTAGAGAGGGTGTGAGATACAATCCCAGTTTTTCACCACCCAAGGTATCTATAAAAAATTCTGGATGTGAAATATAATCTAAAGTATAGTGCAATATATATCACAGTTAAGCATTAAATAAATGTATAGTTCCCATGGAATATATAATAAAAAAAGTGATATTGTATAGACTAACAAGGATCCCTAACAAACTTTGGTCATGCTCTTTTAACAAGCCAACAATAAGCATAAGGAGGTAAACACAACAACCTCGCCATATACACAATATATCATCTCACCCACGACCTTGCCATATAATCTATAAATCAAATCAACCACGACCACACCGTATAACCAGAAGTGTTCCATTTACTACATCTGAGCTATATAATCATGCAACTCATATTTACCATGACTATACTATATAATAAATAATGTCATACCCCTTGGGGTCAGATCTAAGTTTTATAGAACCAAGAAATCCTCATCGAGTCCCAGGAGAATCTCGTTGGAAACTCAATTAGGCTTGAATTGGGGTCCAAGAAGCATGCCAACTGAAAATGTCCACTATGATCCCAAAAAAATAGATCTCAGGGTTTTCAAGGCCCAAAGTATTCCAAAAAATAAATATCCAATGAGTATTATAGGTCCAAGGCATCCAATACCATTTTTATAACCCATGGTGTAGCACACTCATGGTGTTTTATGTAATCATTCACCATTCAATTCATTTAACATTTCAATAATTTACATTCAATGATTTTACCCACTCACATCGTAATTCAAATCCAATTTTGTTCTATACATTTACCCACTCATATAAAAATTTCTATAAAATCCATTCAATCAATTAAACATTTAAAATAATATACCACATAGAAAATGATTCATACCATCTCTAAATCAATTCATTTCATTTGTAATTGGGATTCCTCGAAAAAGGAAAGCTCATACACACATCTCTTGGGTAGTTCAACAATGTAGTGGTAAGGGCACACCCCATGGGTGGCCTAGGTTGGGAAAATAACCTCCAACTAATCTCAAAGAACAAAAAGGGAATCCCTAACATTCTCCATTTCATCTAATTCAATTATTCAATTATTTTTTAGGGCATTGTCAGAAAGTTTGGTGGGTGAAATAATGGAAACTATCTCTATAAAGAACCAAACCTAAAGAGAAAAGTATATAACAACTACCGTAGGTCCGTAGTAGATTGCTCGTCTAATATTAGCTTCTGATTCAACTCAAACCAGAAGAAAAAGGACAAACAAAAGAAAAATATAGAAATAGAGAAAATTTTCTTGCACCTAAATAACTCTGCCAATATGAAGTTAAATGAAGAATGACATAAAAATAATTGAGTACTTGACGACATGGATCCAATGATATGAACGACTCTTAATTTTGAGCTTGGATGATGAATCAACAGAGAATCCCAGAATTTGGCTCAAAGAGGCTCTCTCCCATAGGTGATGCATGCTGGAAACAAGAAGGTAAATAAGGGTTTAAAATTATAAGGTATTGAGGAAACAATAGTAATTTCTCTAAAATTTCCTGGGCCACATGGTTTGTCCACATGTTTTTCCAAACCATGCTCCAACTGTGTAACTTTTACTGTGTTAAGGGGGAACCCGCACGATCACTGTACACAATTTGACTAACTATTTGAAAACGGTGAAAAACACCTCTACTAAAAATTTCAGGTTCCCTTGTATGGGGGTGTGCCGCCATCCTCATGGTTTCTTCAAACCGTGGATCTCCTAGTGCCCTCTGTGTAGTGTTGCACGGTTAGTAATAACCATGCAGCCTATCCCGCATGGTTTCTACTAACTGTGCGACCTACCTATTTTTCCCCAAATAATTGGTTCTAGGATCCGAACAATCTCTAAACACCCCCAAAACACTTGTTATCAAGTTGGTTACTCACAATAGTCCATAAACAAGCATTTAAATAGAAAAAAACAAGATCCACACCTCATATAAAAACCCAATATCTTGCAAATATGAAATTTTCTTGGGATTTATTGTTTCTAATTTCTCTTGATTCTTAGAAAAAGTGTTGTTTTATCCATATGAATACATTAAATGTAGTCTAATACATACAATAGAGGGCCTATTTATTAATTTTATAATATTAATTAATAAATCTGTTAGATAGTCTCATGTGTATTTATCATAAACTCAAAAACATAATGGTTTTCAGATTAATTTCATAAATACTAAAATAAAGGGAACAATTCCCAAATTACTCATTTAATCTTATTTGACATGATAATATTGGTGACTATTCACTACATTATTTTAATAATTATTACATGTTGATTGCAAAGTGTTTATTTTCTTATTTCTAATGTTCATACTTGAAAATTATTTAGTTGAATCATTTATAAATTGTTGACATCTCATTACTAGGTCACTACTATTGAGATTTTTTTTACCAATTTAATAGTATGATATAAATTTTTTCATCTAGTGGAATCAGTTAAAATGAGACCATATAGTGATCATAAATATTTCCTTTTACAATTAGTTTTTATTCATAATAAAGATATTACATCTTTAAGAACCCTTAGTTTTGTTGTATATATTCCCATAACACCCTCATAATGAATAATAATTATAACCCAAAAAAGTTTTAACATTTATGTTAGATTTGAATATTTTTTTATTATAAAGTACCTTGAAATAATGAGCGTGGATGTATTTATAACAAGAGATTTGACCCTTGGACACTCCCTTTATCATTGTCTAAAAATGATACACAATTTAATTACTCAATATATAATCTAAGAACTCAAATTATACACTGAATATTTCTATAAACCATATCGATACCTCAAATAAGGGGGTTTATTACCTTATAAAATTGATTCGATTACCTGAAGACCACCGAGAAACCAAAAATGATTAAAATCATAGTGATCAGTGTTGAGACCCCACCAAATAAATTTTAACAGTAATAGAAACCACTTTACCTTCATAATTTGAAAAAAATATATAAAAATTTAGAAAAAGTGAAATCAAGAGATAAAAAAACTTCTCCAACCAAGAAAAAATATTCCAGAATAATTCAAAAATAGTTTATGATGAAAAGTATAAGACTCAAAAGGGAGAAATCCTTAGATATATGATTTCCATAGCTACTTTGAGTTTAGATAAACATGTATATATTATATCCTATAGAAATATTATTCTATATACGATCCCATTATTCTAATATTTTCTCTTCTAACACTTGAATGGAGGTGTAGTTACATTTTTATAATGAAAAGATGAGGCTAATTTTCCCTCTAGAATATATCCTTTGAAAGTTGGTGTCATTTTGGACAATTATATTGATGAATCTAGGAAAGTTTCATTTATATATGTTCTTATATAAATCATTTATCCAACCTCAAAATATTAGATTCTTTAGACCCATGTAGCTGAAGTTATGATTGTTTTACTTGGGAAAATATTTATGGCTGAATAGACTATTCACATTTCTCCATTTGGACACATACATAGACTACATTAATGAATCATTTTCCCTTAAAATTTAATTTTCATGCATATATGTGAGTTTTATTTCATTTAAAATAGTAATCACTTTAATTGGAGTTGTGTATCCTAAGATATGCCTCATTTATTAAGACATGATCAAATTGTTCTTCCAAACACTTTTCCAATTTTCATGAATCATTTTATAATTATAGAGTTTGAATTAGCTCTAAGTTTGATAAAGAGAATATAATCCCACTTAGTTTCTAATACTTGAAAAAAATAATTTCACAATTTTTATTAGCATTGAAAATCTTGTGGCTGAAATATCAAAGTGCTAAAAAATGTTTAAAATCCAGTATTAATCCATTTTTACAATTAAACTCAAAATTGAGAAAAAATAAAAAATGATGTAATTTAACTTAAAAAGAAATATTGGTGGAGATTAAATCATTGAAATACACCTTAAAAGTATTGAAAATATCATCTCTATAAATTCTCCCACACTTATCACTTGGACTCCTAGACAAGTAATCATAAAAATCATATCACATACAATTTCAAAACACATGCCCATGAGATTATCCAATTTAAAATTAAGAAACAAAGGTTATAATGACTACTTAAAAGAATTATTTAAAATTATTAATGTATTTCATTCAATTAATTACCACTTAATTTATCCTCCTTTGCACACAAAACACTTACCTCACATGAATTTTACCCCATCACACAAATATATATATTCAACAAAGATTTTTATCCTCCAAACACATGAAATAGTCACCATAGTTTTGATAAATTACTTTATATTTACCTAATATGTTTCAAGGAATTGTGTTTATCATGAGGAATATTTAGGGTATGTTCAGTGGATTAGGTATGGTAGGTTTTATATATAAAAAATTACAAGGTATAATAAGGAGTGTTGAATCTTTTAGAGAAAACTGAAGAGCCTTTGTGATGTTTTTATTTAAAAACTTTTTTTTGTTGACAACTAATATTTTGTAAAATATATTTTTTGAAAAATAGGTGAAAGTTTCTGAATGTTAAAACCTAGATATAAATGGGGGAGAAAAGTTTTGTTTTTGAAAAATTTTCTTTTCAGAATTAGAGGATCGAACTGAGCAGTACCAAACACAGAGTATCAGAATAAACTGATCACAGAAGTCATCAAAAAATCAAAGTTGTTGATTGGGAACATCATCAGTATTAGATCCATCAGCATGAAGTTCAAGATCTATTATACATGATTTTTATTAGGAAGAATTTTCTAAGTTTGAAATATAGAATATTATCGAAAAGTTTGAACAAAGATAGTGATATTTAGAGTTATAAAGTTCTTAAAATTTCTAACCTAAAGTCAGACGATGGTTTTCCAATCTTGAAGTTCTCATAAACCATAAAAAATATTATGATAATAGCTTTTTGAAGAAATGGACATGTCATAAATATTTCATTGATTCTTGGAATCAAGACAAAGTTTTCATTGGATCTATAAGTACTGGGCATAAAAGTTTTCTGAAGTCTGCATGAGTTATTGCTGTTAGGGCTTGATGAATTTCAAAGTTAAAAAATGGAGTTTTTCATCATAATGATAATTCCATCATAATATTAATTATATCTTAATGATAATTCCATCATTATGAAGATTACATCAGACCTAAGTTGAGTAAGTTCCATCGGATTGAAGTTGAGGAAGTTCTATAAGACTAAATTTGAGAATGAAAGTTAATCAGACTAACTCTAAAGAAGAAAGTCAATCTGACTTACTCTAAAGAGGAAAGTCAATCATATTGACTATGAGGAGGAAATTCAATTATACTAATTCTAATGAAGTTAAAACATACTGAATAAAATCTAGGAAGTTTGAATAACCATTGTGATAAATGTTTTTAACATTTTTTTGTATTTTTTGAAAAATAACCATTTTGTGTAAGAATGTTTTTTTATTCAAGAATAAGACCAATTCTATTGTAGCGAGACTTGTAATAAATCTGAAATTTGTTGGAAGTTCAAACCTAAACATAAACTGGGAGAACTGTAAGGACCCGACCCCAGTTGCCCAGAGATGGTGCCTTATTTTATTACATTGGCATATAAACAAGGAATATGTATCCTGAAGAACCAAGTATTTTAGTAGATTTTAGAAACAATATACATATATAAGTTTAACATTACATCATTAAGGGAAATAAAACACTAATTTATTCCATTCACAACATCCAATCGTCTTAGATTATGCCTATAAGTCATTCATAACTAACTTCTTCATATCCTGGGAAAATGAAACATAAGAAAGGGGTGAGATCAAACGATCAGTAAGAATAAGAAATACAGTGGAAGATAACATAAACATAAACATTAGGCAAGGTGAATAACTAAAAATACACACCTTTATAAATAATAAACTTGAACACATTATGGCAGGAATATGAGCTGAGTAAATAATGTCATAATAAAACATAATCATGGATATTCTACTTGTAATGACCCAATGTTTTTAATGGAAATTCCCTTCTTATAAATATTCCATAAAATCACATAATAATAAACTACTAAGTGATAAGTGACCTTTAAACTTAAGTTTTTCACTGCTGTTCTTGGAATTTTGAAAATCCGGTATACACAGTTTTTTTCAAGATGTTTTTTGGAGTCTAATAAAAAATAATAATTTTTGGTGAATAGTAACCTACCATAATGAATAGTAAAATACCCTTATGAATAGTGATATACCCTAATGAATAGTAACCTTACCTATGGTGGTATAAAAATAATATTCATGTTGGATGTTCGATATACCCATAGTTTAGAATGAGTTAATGAATGCTTTAAAATTGGTTTTGATAATAAATTATTATTTTATTTAAATATTAAAATAATCATATTTATTTTTTTTTTGAAAAATGGACGTCATTTTTGGATTCTACACATCGAAAAATGGTTGGGGTAAATTTTTGGGATTTTTCTGAAATACTTGAATTTTTGATGAATAGTGAAATACCGTAATTTACAAAAATAAGCTAAATAAGCTAATTATAGAGTTATGGGTGATGTTCTGCTGATATAAGCCCACTTGGTTCGGGATTAAATTATAAAATTAATATAATTGTTCATGCAAGACTCACTATTCCTTGTCTTGTGGAGAATTAATAAACTAATGAATTTTGTATTAAGGAAACCCCTCTCTCCTCCACTATAAATACCCTCTCTCCTTACCTCTTTCCCTCAGACCTCTCAAGCCTTGTGCCTAGCCAAATTTCTGCCCAAATACCCTCCCAAGCTCCTTCCTGACGTCCAAGGCTTTCTGGTCTTTCTAAAAGACCAAAACCAAAGCCCCTAAGAGGAGTCTCAAAGAGAGGAGATCAAAGGGTAAGAACCCTCTTTTGTTTTCAAGTGTTTTGTTTTCTTTTTCTTTCTTTCATTATACCCTCTTCCCCTCCCCTTATCCAAAAGTAATGAAAGATCCAGAATCTAATATATTATGGATTCTAATCATGTTTATGGAAAATTTCAAGCATCATATTTCTCCTCCTCTCCCTCATGTTCTAGAATTAAACATCGTCCGTAATGGGTCAAATTACTGACATCATGGATATTGTGTTTTCAAATTCTTTTATCATTTTGATTCTGGTCATGAAACCATTTATGTTATGGTTGAACCAGATTATTATATATGTTATATGTCCTATTTAAGGTTCTGTAATCCTCATACACTCATGATATAAAACAATAATACAAAACAAGTCATTTATGGGCAAAATCGTTAAAATTAATTCAAGTGTTTATCATTAATGTTTAATGTAAAGGTTCTCTTTCACTCTAATTAACCAAATTAATTTTGTAAACATGTAACCTACTGGATGTCCACTAATGTTATATAACTTCAATTCTGGACAACCACTTTCATCTTACAATTTATTTGAACCTAAATACAATTGAACCGATCATTAAAACAAATGAAACAAACGGTCCCGAACAATGAAATCAAACCTTGTAATCAATAAAAATGGGTATAAATGAACTTAAAAAGGGTATAATGAATCTTTTACTTTTATATAAGGTTCTGGAACTATTGATTAATAAACCTAATTTGACTATTCAGGTCATTAATATCAAGTGGAGAACACCAACGGACCTAAGGTAAGGGATCCTCTCAATTTCACTCTTATTCAAGATTGTTCACTATGATAAGAAATGTTGTGTGTAATTATTAATTATTGGGTATGATTTTTCACCTCCCCCATAATTCCCTCTTTATGTATAAGTGATGAGAATTACCTTTCCTCTCTCACTAAGCTCCCTCAAGTACTCCCGATACCATGGCGACAATCCGTAAAGAATTCTACCCGATCCTATTTTATTCCTTCGAGTTGCCTTATCTACCTTTCTACCTAAATGATGTTATCTTATATTTTCTTTTTAATACTATAAATGTTGTGTACATGTTCCAAGTCTATTTATCAAGACTCTTTCTTCACTTTATTTTGGGTATATGCATGATTTTAAGTGATTCTCTCCTCATTACTTCCCGATAAGTGAACCCGTTTTAAGGGAACTTACCGAATTATTTCCTATTATCAAGTGTACTCTATCCTATGTTTTAAGTCACATTTGGCCTTATAAAATCAGTATTTTTATTATGAAAACCCTCCTGGTTTACTTCTGGTTTTATAAAAAATATTATGCCACTTTTCGTTTTAAGAGATATTCGATGTTTTCTTAAACCGCACTAAAATGTTTTGACTCAAAGATTCCTAAAAACTATTTTTACATGTTATCACTTCAGTTTGTTATATCTTGTCATGATTTATGCCTTTATACATTATTAATGTCTATTTATGATTTAATTCCTTTCTTTCATGGATGCTTGTATGTTACACCCCTTTTTATTATGCTTCATAACATGATTGTGTGCTCATTTCTTTCTTTGGGTACTCTTATGTTTATTTATGAATGAAGTTATTTATGTGGAAAGAAGATACATGAATAAGATTAGATGGGTGCACCCAGATAGTGCTCCAATTCATTGGGTAAAGTTAATGTCTCATGAGAAGATTATGGGCAAACGGTCCGGGCGGTCAGCCTTGGCTTGTGCTACTATGGGAAACGAGATTGGCGGTTAGCCTTGACTCATACCAAAGACATGTTTAAAGTTGCTGTGACCTCTTTATGAAACTATGATTATATAATCTCATGATTATATGATCCCATGATTATTTTATTCCATGTTTTTATGATCCCATGTTTATATGTTATGATTTCATATGTTCCATGCTTCCAATATCATTATGTCAAGCCTCCAAACTCATGTGCTTAAAGTTTATTCTTATGTTATTTCCCTTACTGGGATTTTTAGCTCATCCCTTTGTTCATGTGTTCCCCAGGGTGCCCTATCCAGATGTAAGGGATCAAAGGAAGTTAGGAGCTCATTATGAAGATTAAATAAAGAAGCGTTTTTTATCCCATGTTTTATGTTATATGTACTTAGTCTTCCAAGACACTAGACTTAACGATCCTTGGCTTGTACTCTGATGATGAATTATATTTAAAATCATGAATTGTTATGTGAAAAAGTTTAGGGTTGCTATAGTTGGTATCAGAGTCATGGTCTAGTTATTTTTGGAGATTAAAAATAGAGCACCTTAGTGAGAACCTTAAGGATGAGACTAAGTATTAGAAAACATTCCCAAATTTTGGTGAGTATTGAGTAAGTGGTTTATCAAGAAAATACATCCCTATCTAGATACGAGTAGGTAGAGGCGGATCTGGCACAGATGTATCCTAGGGGTAAAAACCGAAAACACCGCTTTGAGCTAGACTCGAATGGGAACTGGTGCACGACAACGGGCCTTGCTTCACTCTTGGTTACGACACTCCCGAGGGATATGCTTTGGTAGATTCACAAGCTTAGTACAAACCATTATTAGGGGAAAAAACACCATAAGAATATAAGTTAAGAAATAGATTGAGTATAACCTAGATATAAACCTAAGGAATCACAAGTCAGGATGTACTTATTATTTATAAGTTGATCCTTTGATGTTCAAATTTTCCTTTCTATGCTCAATAGCTAAGTATTCAAGACCTCTAATTATACGTTATTTTTATTAGTTAATGGAGAGAAATAGAAGAACACGTTCCAACAACCAATGTGATAGGAAATGTGATGATTTCCCTAATGACATGCCTAATGTGACAGAAGCAGGTGCTCAAAACTTCATGGCAGTACTTGCTCAGCTGGATCAAGTTATGAATAACAACTTGAATCATGTGGAACATCCTCCTCCTCCAAGTAAAGAGCAAGTTGCTGTGGAATCCTTCTTGCGGAAAAGGCCTCCCATGTTTAGAAGATCTTCTAATCCCCTCCTCACAGAACAATGGATTAACTCTATTGAAAAGATATTCACCATCCTCTAGTGCTCGGAAGAAGAGAAGGTGGTACTGGTGGTCTATCGTTTTGACGGGGAAGCTGATCAGTGGTGGACAATGATCAAGAATACAAATTCCCAAGAGGAAATTGATTCTTTATATTTGGAGGAATTCAAGAGGATGTTTTTCAACAAATATTTTCCTCGAACCCTCCGTCTCAAGATGGAAAGAGATTTCCTCGGACTCAAGCAGAAGGAAGATGAGTCCATCGGGGCATATGAAGTAAACTTTACAAGGCTTGCAAGGTATGCCTCTGGCTTTGTCATGAACACCGAAATCAAGGTGGATCGCTTCTTTAACAGACTAAAGCTGAGTCTACGAAAAGCGTTGGGGATTGGAGACTTCGACAGTTATGAGGACATTGTACATTGTGTCCTCAAGGTGGAAATGGATATTGGAGACTCTCAGTGGTCTCATGGGCCCAGTGACAAGAAGCGGAAGATGGAAAAAAAAATGGGTGTTCCATCAAAAAAATCCCATGATGGAAAGAATCCCAACTTTCCCCTTTTCAAAAATTGTGGGAAGAAGCATCCTGGTAACTGTCTGAAGGGAACCAAGAACTACTTCAAATGCGAAAAGTTTGGTCATATGGCCAAGAACTGCCGAAGGGGTATGAAAAATCCCACTAATGTTGAAGAAGAAATGAAGGTTCAGAGCAACACTTAGCCTGCAGTGCAGTGTTATAACTGCAAGGAGCTTGAGCATTATGCGAACAATTGCCCTAAGACGAGGGTTGTCGAAGGCAATCAGCAACAACCTCCAAGGCAACAAGGAAGGGCTTATGCTATCACTACTGCTGACGTAGAGCCAGAAAACGATGTGGTGATAGGTATGCTTGTTATTCATTCAAGAATAGCAAACATACTATTTGATTCTGGTTCTACGAATTCTTTCATATCTTTAAAGTTTTGTAGAATTATTCAAACACCGCCTCAAAATTTGGAGGAAAAGTTATCTGTGAGAACAGCGAATGGGGCAATTATTGCATCCATGGTTTATAACTCCTCCCCAGTTAATTTTTGTGGACTGAACCTCCCAACAAATCTTATCATACTTCCTTTAGTGGAATTTGACATTATCTTGGGAATGGATTGGCTATCTTTGTACAAGGCCAACATCAACTACTGGGAAAGGGAGATTACTCTTCACATCACGAAGTATCCTCTGATTCTTTACAAGTGCAAGGAGGAAGATGAGTCTCCTTTAGAATCATCATCCCAAGTTTGGATATTGATTCCTTGTGAGAAAGCATATCTAGCTCAAATGATTGAGACAAAGGAGAGAATCATGCTTGAAGACATGCCCATCATGAGGGATTACACTGATGTATTCCCCAAAGAGTTGCCTGGTCTTCCTCCTGACTGATAGGTTGAGTTCTCAATTGAACTTATCCTTGTATCTCTGCCAATCTCAAAGACAACTTACAGAATGGCCACCGTAGAGCTTGAAGAGTTGAAGAAAAAGTTACAGGAGAATATGGATAAGGGTTTTATACGCCCGAGTGCTTCACCGTGGGGTGATCTAGTCCTCTTCATCAAGAAGAAGGATGGATCAATGCGCCTCTGCATTTATTATCATGAGCTCAATAAAATCATGATAAAGAACAAGTATCCCCTTCCATGGATAGATGACTTGTTCGATCAGCTACGTGGGGCAGTTATTTCTCTAAGGTGGACCTTCGGTCGGGATATCACCAACTAAAGGTGAGGAAGGAAGATATTCCCAAGACTGGCTTTCGAACAAGGTATGGACACTATGAGTTCATAGTGATGCCCTTCGGACTCACTAATGCTCCTGTAATTTTCATGGATTTAATGAATAGAGTCTTTAGAGATTACCTCGAAAAATTTGTGGTAGTCTTTATTGATGATATTTTGATATACTCCAAGAGCAAGGAGGAACATGAGGAGCATTTGGAAACCGTGTTAAAGACTTTGTGAAGGGAGAATTATTATGCAAAGTATAGTAAATGTGAGTTCTGGATGGAGGAAGTATCATTCTTGGGGCATGTTATCACTATCAAAGGGATATCTGTGGACCCTTCCAAGACAAAGTCAATTGAAGAGTGGCCCAGGCCAACTTCTGTAATGGAGATCCATAGCTTTTTGGGTCTAGCTGGGTATTATCGATGATTCATGAAAAACTTTTCACGATTGTCAAACCCAATGACCAAGCTGACACAGAAGGGAGTAAAGTTTGTCTGGACACAGGAATGTGAAGACTGTTTCAAGGAGTTGAAAAAGAGGCTTATCACTGCACCGGTACTCACACTCCATACCAGTGGGGAACTCTTTGTGGTGTATAGTTATTCTTCTAAGAAGGGGTTAAGTTGTGTGTTGATGCAAAATGATAAAGTGATAACCTATGCCTCAAGGCAGCTGAAAATCCATGAGCAAAACTATCCAATGCATGATCTGGAGTTAGCGGATGTGATCTATGCCTTGAAAATCCGGTGGCATTATCTCTATGGGGAGAAATGTGTGATATATACTGACCACAAGAGTCTCAATTATATATTCACATAGAAAGATCTTAATATGCGCCAGCGAAGATGGATAGAGCTCATCAAGGATTACGACTGCTCAATCCACTACCATCCCGGTAAGGCAAACAAGGTGGCAAATTCTCTAAGTAGAAATGATCCAGCATCTTTATCAATGATGAGAATTGAAAAGGATATGATCTTATTAGATTTGTAAAGGATGGACATGGGAATCATTAAGGGAGGAACATCATCAATCCTTTCTCAAATGATTGCTCAACCATCCCTCTTGGAGAAAATAAAGGATGCTCAAAGAAAGGATGTGGAAATTCAGAAAAGGGTAGAAGCTGTTAAAAATGGGAAATCCTCTGATTTCAAAATTGATGAGGAAGGAGTTGTAAGATTTGGGACATAATTATGTGTACCATCTGATCCAGAGATAAAGAAGTAACTATTGAATGATGCACATAGCTCGACCTTCTCTATCCATCATGGGAGTACCAAAATGTACCGTGATCTCCGAGAACACTTCTAGTGGGATAACATGAAGAGGGAGATTGCGGAATATATAGCAAGGTTCTTGGTATGTCAGCAAGTTAAATCTGAGCGACAAAAGTCCAAAGGTATGATGCAGCCTTTGCCTATAACCATGTGGAAATGGGAAAATGTTACTATGGACTTTGTCACGGGTCTCCCGAAGACGTCGAAGGGAAATAATGCGATATGGGTTGTGGTTGACCGACTCACCAAGACATCCAATTTCATCGCTATTCGGGAAGATCTCTCGCTTGAACAACTTGAAAAGATATATGTGAAGGAAGTGGTGAGACTGCATGGTGTTCCACTCTCAATTGTCTCTGACCGCGATCTAAGGTTCACATCTAAATTCTGGAAGAGTCTTCAACATGCTTTTGGGTACTGAATTAAATTTCAGCACGACCTATCACCCCCAAACTGATGGCCAGTCTGAAAGAACTATTCAGATGCTTAAAGATATGCTTAGAGCCTTCTCTTTAGAATTCAAAGGTGAATGGGATCAACATATCCCATTGGTTGAGTTCTCATAAAACAATAGCTTCCAATCAAGTATTCAGATGGCTCCATATGAAGCTCTGTATGGAAAGCGATGTAGAACTCCAACCCGTTGGGATGAAGTTGGAGAAAGAAAGCTACTTAGACACGATCTTGTTCAAGAGATGACAGAGAAGGTTCAAGTCATCTAGAAACACATAAAAGATTCTCAAAGTCGGCAAAAGAGCTATGCTAACAACCGTCGAAGGGATTTGGAGTTCGACATTGGAGATAAAGTATTCCTTCAAATATCTCCATGGAAGAGAGTCATGCGATTAAGGAAGAAAGGGAAGCTAAGCCCAAGGTATATTGGACCCTTTGAGATCCTTGACTTCATATGAGCCGTGGACTATCGGCTTGCACTTCCACCAAATATGGCTCGAGTTCATTATGTTTTTCATGTATCACTCTTGAGGAAGTACATACCTGATCCCTCACATGTACTAAGCTCAGTGGTGGTGAAGCTGTAAGATGATCTATCCTATGAGGAGTAACCAGTAAAGATTCTGGATCGGAGAGATAAAATTCTACGCAACAAGACAACCCATCTTGTCAAAGTGTTATGGAGGAACCATAAGTTTGAGGAAGCAACATGGGAGCTAGAGGAATCAATGAAGGAAAAGTACCCGCACCTGTTTTTGGCCTAGAATGTAAAATGAAATTTCGAGGGTGAAATTTCTTAAGGGGGGAAGAATGTAACGACCCAATGTTTTTAATGGAAATTCCCTTCTTATAAATATTCCATAAAATCACGTAATAATAAACTACTAAGTGATAAGTGACCTTTAAACTTAAGTTTGTCACTGCAGTGTTTGGAATTTCTAAAATCCAGCATACATGGTTGTGTTCAAGATGTTTTTTGGAGTCTAATAAAAAAATAATTTTTGGTGAATAGTAACCTAACCTAATGAATAGTAACATACCCTTATGAATAGTGATATGCCCTAATTAATAGTAACCTTACCTATGGTGGTATAAAAATAATATTCATGTTGGATGTTCGATATACCTATAGTTTAGAATGAGTTAATGAATGCTTTAAAACTGGTTTTGATAATAAATTATTATTTTATTTAAATATTAAAATTATCATATTTAGAAAATTATTTTTAAAAATTAGACTTCATTTTTGGATTCTGCATGTCGAAAAATGGTTGGGTTAAATTTTTGGGATTTTTCTGAAATACTTGAATTTTTGATGAATAGTGAAATACCGTAATTTACAAAAATAAGCTAAATAATCTAATTATAGAGTCATGGGTGATGTTATGATGATGTAAGCCCACTTGGTTCGGGATTAAATTATAAAATTAATACAATTGGTCATGCAAGACTCACTATTCCTTGTCTTGTGGAGAATTAATAAACTAATGAATTTTGTATTAAGGAAACCGCTCTCTCCTCCACTATAAATACCCTCTCTCCTTACCTCTTTCCCTCACACCTCTCAAGACTTGTGCCTAGACAAATTTCTACCCAAATACCCTTCCAAGCTCCTTCCCCACGTCCAAGTCTTGCTGGTCTTTCCAAAAGACCAAAACCAAAGCCCCTAAGAGGAGTCTCAAAGAGAGGAGATCAAAGGGTAAGAACCCTCTTTTGTTTTCAAGTGTTTTGTTTTATTTTTTATTTCTTTCCTTATACCCTCTTCCCCTTCTCTTATAAAAAAGGAATGAAATCTCCAGAATCTAATATATTCTGGATGATAACCATGTTTAGGGAAAATTTCAAGCATCATATTTCTCCTCCTCTCCCTCATGTTCTAGAATTAAACATCGTCCGTAATGGGTCAAATTACCGACATCATGGATATTGTGTTTTCAAATTCTTTTATCATTTTGATTATGGTCATGAAACCATTTATGTTATGGTTGAACCAGATTATTATATATGTTATATGTCCTATTTAAGGTTCTATAATCCTCATACACTCATGATATAAAACAATAATACAAAACAAGTTATTTATGGGAAAAATCGTTAAAATTAATTCAAGTGTTTATCATTAATGTTTAATGTAAATGTTATCATTAAATCTAATTAACCAAATGAATTTTGTAACCATGTAACCTACTCTATGTAAAATAATGTTATATAACTTCAATTCTGGACAACCACTTTCATTTTACAATTTATTTGAACCTAAATACAATTGAACCGATCATTAAAACAAATGAAACAAACGGTCCCGAACAATGAAATCGAACCTTGTAATAAATCAAAATGGGTATAAATGAACTTAAAAAGTGTATACTGAATCTTTTACTTTTATATAAGGTTATGTAACTATTGATTAATAAACCTAATTTTACTATTCAGGTCATTAATATCAAGTGGAGAACACTAACAGACCTAAGGTAAGGGATCCTCTCAATTTCACTCTTATTCAAGATTGTTCACTATGATAAGAAATGTTGTCTGTAATTATTAATTATGGGGTATTATTTCTCACCTCCCCCATAATACCTTATTTATGTATAATTTATGATAATTACCTTTCCTATCTCACTAATCTCCCTCAAGTACTCCCGATACCATGCCGACAATCCGTAAAGAATTCTACCCGATCCTCTTTTATTCCTTCGGGTTGCCTTATATACCTTTCTAACAAAATGATGTTATCTTATATTTTCTTGTGAATACTCTAAATGTTGTGTACATGTTCCAAGTATATTTATAAAGATTCTTTATTCACTTTATTTTGTGGATATTCATGATTTTAAGTGATTCTCTC
Source organism: Viscum album (assembly GCA_963277665.1). Classification (NCBI taxonomy): domain Eukaryota; kingdom Viridiplantae; phylum Streptophyta; class Magnoliopsida; order Santalales; family Viscaceae; genus Viscum; species Viscum album. The sequence continues at coordinate 125,200,831 of OY728134.1, read as the reverse complement.
CTCATTACTTCCCGATAAGTGAACCCGTTTTAAGGGAACTTCCCGAATTATTTCCTATTATCAAGTGTACTATATCCTATGTTTTAAGTCACATTTGTACTTATAAAATCAGTATTTTTATTATGAAAACCCTCCTGTTTTAATTCTTGTTTTATAAAAAATATTATTCCGCTTTTCGTTTTAATAGATATTCGATGTTTTCTTAAACCGCACTAAAATGTTTTGACTCAAAGATTCCTAAAAACTATTTTTACATTTTATCACTTTTTTTTGTTATCTCTTGTCATGATTTATTCCTTTATACATTATTAATGTCTATTTTATTATTTAATTCCTTTCTTTGATGGACGCTTGTATGTTACGCCGCTTTTTATTATGCTTCATAACGTGATTGTGTGCCCATTTCTTTCCTTGGGTACTCTTATGTTTATTTATGATTGAGGTTCTTTATGTGGCAAGAATATACATGAATAAGCTTAGATGGGTGCGCCCAGATATCTCTCCAATGCATTGGGTAAAGTTAATGTCTCATGATAAGATTATGGGTAAATGGTCCGGGTGGTTAGCCTTGGTTTGTGCTACTATGGGAAACGAGATTGGCGGTTAGCCTTGACTCGTACCAAAGACATGTTTAAAGTTGCTGCCACCTTTTTATGAAACTATACTTATATAATCTCATGATTATATGATCCCATGATTATTTTATTCCATGTTTTTATGATCCCATGTTTATATGTTATGATTCCATATGTTCCGTGTTTCCAATATCATTATGTCAAGCCTCCAAACTCATGTGCTTAAAGTTTATTCTTATGTTCTTTCCCTTACTGGGCTTTTTAGCTCATCCCTTTGTTCATGTGTTCACCTGGGTACCCTATCCAGATGTAAGGGATCAAAGGAAGTTATGAGCTCATTATGAAGATTAAATAAAGAAGCGTTTTTTAGCCCATGTTTTATATTATATGTAGCTAGTCTTCCAAGACACTAGACTTAACGATCCTTGTCTTGTACTCTGATGATGAATTATGTTTAAAATCATGAATTTTTATGTGAAAAAGGCTAGGGTTTATATACTACTATTCAAATAACCACATGAAAATTCAATTACTAGCTTAATAATGAGGGAAGTGCATATGCCAGAAATTCTAAAACATTTTTTCAAGGCCTCGGCCAAGACATCTAAAAATGATTAAGGTCTCATCCAAAACCATATATCGAATTGGGAAAGGCCTCGTCCAATTCCATGTATATTTATCTCATGAGACCTATCTATACATCGAGGGGGTTATATAGGGACCCACACGTCACATAATAAGTCCAATGCATTACTCATATGAGTGTGGATAAACATAAACAACATATATATTCATATTGAAACTATCATATGAAATGTAACTAACTTTCCCTAACCATTAAACATAAAACACTAACCATTCCGAGTAATATGGTGAATGGCTTTAGGATTGATCATCCAAAATAAAATTAATCATAAACTATTAAATAAAATATGGTAGATGACGTCGTAAATTATTAAACCCAATAATACATAAGAATCAACAAGAGTGTTGAATCAGAAAAAAAACTCTTATAAAATCATTATTAATTCTTGAGATAAATACTCTTTTATTTTGAAAAGAAGAGTTCTTTTGGAAAAATAATTGTATAAAACCAGAAGTTAAGTAAGATAGTGTTTTCATAATAAAATTAGTAATTTTATAAAGATAATTTTTTTAAAAAAACATATTATAGAGTACCCTTGAAAATGTGTAAGAATTTGAGAAATTTCCTTGAATCGGGCTTGTATTTTGGAAACAATTTTGAAATTTCCTTTCAAAAAATATAACTATCCATAAAATAAGGATGGTTTATGGTTGGTAAAAATATATATAATACTCACACATATTTTATGAGGATTAAATAATAATATACAAGAATTTCATTGAGGTAATTAGACAATAAGAATAACCCGAATGAAAATGGAAGTTCAGGTGAGAAAACCCTTACCTTAAGTCTGAATGTGTTCCCCTCCTGAACTTAATGTCCTGGAATATGAAATTATACTCATTAATAAATAAATTAGTAACCTATTATAAATTTATTTATTTTATCATAATTATATTTAGTTCATTTATGTCCTTATTGATAAGTTACAATATCGAATTCCTTTGTTCCAGAGTGTTTGTTTTCTTGGTTTTCATAATCGGTTCACTTGTTTTTAAGTAATGGAGTTCAAGTGGAATGGTTGTAAATATCCATAATTGAAATTAAATATTATTTATTAACATAAATAATTTTTAATGTCTATTTATATCATTTGGTTACATGTAATGAGGATGAATCATTAGATGACTACCACTTCGATTATTTGGCGGTATTTGAATTATTTTGAACTAGTTTTGTCATAAAAATTAATAATATGTACATATACTGGTTAATGAATATTAATTAGGTTATAATAAATATATTATAGTCTTTTTCAACCATAAAAATGGTTTCATGACCAGTAATGATGGAGAAATTGTAGAACGAAACTTCATCGTCCACGAAGGTTATAAATTGGAACCTCATGGATGTTGATTTCGTTTATAAAAATAAAAGGGAGGGAGTAAGAATATTGATGATGGTTCTTCCATTAAAATGATACAATTCTAGTATATATTTGATAGTGGAGTTATCATGGTAATTTGGATAGAGGAGGTGGGAAGAGGATAATAAAAGAAGATAAATTGAAATGAAACTAAATGAGAAAGAAGGGTGCTTTACCTCTTGAAATAACCTCCTTGAGAACCTCCTTAAGGGAAGGAATTTTGTTATTTTGGAAAGACCAAGAGATTCTTGGACGTAGGGAGTGAATAGGGAAGGGTAATTGGGAAGATATTTGAGGATATTAAAGGCTTCAATGAGTGAAGATAAGAGGGAGTGAGGGGGGGGGGGGGTTATAGTGGAGGAGAGGGGTAAATTTTGAATATTTTATTCATTATTTTATAATTTCCTTCAAGACAACCAATAGTGTTGTTTCATGTGATGAATAATAGTAATAAGTGTATTTTAGTTCGAAACAAGTGTCCTTAAATCACTTATGATGTCATAAATAATGTATTTAACTGATAATTTGAATATACTGTATTTTACCGTATTTCATTATTCATAAAAAATTCAAGAATTTCAGAAAAAACCCAAAAATTCACCCCCACCATTTTTCAATGTGTAGAATTTAAAAATAAACTCCATTTTTCAAAAATAATTTTCTATATATCATTAATTTAATTTTTAAATAAAATCATAGTTAATTCGAAAGATAACAATTTTAAAGGTATAATTAGTTTTATATCATATTGAAAAATTAATTAAGATCTCATTATCTTATTACCTTAAGAAAAAAAATCATTATTTACTATTCAAAAGGGTCATATTACTATTCATATTACTATTCATAAGGGTATGTTACTATTCACCAAAAATCAAGTTTGTTCTATCAGACTCTAAATGACTTACTAATCACAACTCTATATTTTCATTTTTTGAAATTAAAAACATAGTAAAGGAAAAGTTGTGTTTAATGGATAGATTATAAAATTAATTCAATATTTATTTTCAAAACCTTGGGGTGTTACATTCTCCCCTCACAAAAATTTCATCCTCGAAATTCACAAAATTTTACCTAAAAAGATTCGGGTATGTCTTCAACATAAGCTCCTTAGGCTACCCTGTTGCTTCCTCCATGTCATGGTTCCTCCAAAGAACCTTTACCAGATGAGTTGTCCTATTTATAAATACTTTTTCTATGGTATCAATAATCTTGATAGACTCTTCATAATAAGAAAGATCAAGCTCAAGTTCCATTTCTTCATAGGTGAGTATATGTGTTGGTTCTGGCATGTATTTCCTTAACATGGACAAGTAGAACATATTGTGAACTTTGGAGAGACTTGGAAGCATTGCCAAACGGTAAGATACAACTCCAATTCGGTCTATAATTTCAAAAGGTCTGATGTACCTGGGACTTAATTTTCCCTTCTTACCAAATCATATAATACCCTTCTATAGAGATACCTTTAAGAAAACATGTTCTCCTTATTGAAATTCCAAATCCCTCCTTCGGTTATCAACATATATCTTTTGCTTACTTTGATCCATTTTGATATGGGTTTGGATAATCTTCACCTTTTTCATTGTTTCCGCAACAAGTTCTAGGCCTGTGAGCTTTCTTTCACCAACATCATCCCAGCAAGTTGGTGTGTGACATTTCTTTCCATATAATGCTTCATATGGTGCCATCTGAATACTTGAATGGAATCTATTATTATAGGAAAATTATACGAGAGTTAAATACTGATCCCACATACCTTTAAAATCAAGTGAACAAGACCAAAACATGTATTCAAAAGTTTTAATAGTCTGCTCTGATTGTCCATCAGTTTGTGGGTGGTAGGCAGTGCTCAAACGAAGATCAATATCTAGGGCCTTCTGAAGACTTTTCCAGAATTGTGATGTAAAATGAGATCACGATCAGAAAAAATTGATAATGGTACACCATTAAGTCTTAAAACTTCATTAATATATAGTCTTGTTAAATTTTGAAGTGGTAAATCTTATCTTATAGCAAGGAAATGTGCTGATTTTGTTAGACAGTCAACAATATCCTATATCGCATCATTATTTCTGGGAGACTTTGGTAGCCCCATGAAAAAGTTCATTGTAATATCACCCCATTTCCACATAGGAATAGGAATGGGTTGCATAAATCCTCCAGGATGTTGTCTTCTAGCCTTCACCTATTGAAAAAAATCAAACATGTTGACACATAATCAACAATTTCCCTATTCACATTTTCCCACCAAAAATGTTTCTTTAGATATCTATACATCTTTGTGCTACCATGGTGTATAGAGAAATCAGATCTATGAGCATTTTCCAATAGCTCCCTCTTTAGCTTAGGAATAGCGGGAACACAAACCCTCTGTCCAAATTTCAAAATGCCACCTTCATATACGAAGTCAATCAACTTCCCATCATTTACAACTTTAATTTTATTTTGAAACTCCTCGTCATCAGCCTGAGAACTTTTTATCCTTTCTAGTAAAGAAGGGCTGGAAATCATTTGAAAAAGTAGTGATGTGTTACCTTCCTTGATAATTCCCATATCCATCTTTACTAGATCCATGAACAAAGGATCCCTTTCAAACCTCATCTTGTTCATAATTCTGTGATCCTTTCTACTCAAAGAATCTACCACCTTATTTGCCTTCCCCAAATGGTAGTGTATTGTGCAATCATAATCCTTGAGTAGCTCAATCCATCTCCTTTTTCTTATGTTGAGTTCTTTCTATGAGAAGATATATTTCAAACTCTTATGATCTGTATACATCTCACATTTTTGCCATAGAGGTAATGTATCCAAATATTCAAAGAAAAGATTACTGCTTCTAACTCAAGATCACGAGTTGGATAGTTTTGTTCATGAATATTTAGCTGCCTAGATGGATAGGCAATCAATCTATCATTATTCATAAGGACACAACCAAGTCCTTTCTTTTATTCATCGCTAAAGATCATAAATCCATCATTCCCTGATTTTAGAGTCAAGATTGGAGCATTCACTAATCTTCTCTTCAATTTTTTAAAACATTCTTGACATTGCATTGTCTATACAAACTTAACCCCTTTTCCTGTAAGCTTGGTCATTGGGTTGGATAAAAGGGAGAAGTTCTGAATGAAACACTGATAATAACCTGCTAAACCAATAAAACTACGTACCTCAGTCATGCTCATTGGTGTAGAACATTCTTGCACAGCCTTTGTCTTCGCATGAACTATAAATATTCCATACTTAGAGACAATTTGGGCCAGAAAGGAAACTGATTGAAGCCAAAAATCAAACTTTCTAAACTTCCTATATAATTCATTTCTTCTAAGAGTCTTTAGAATAGCGCGCAAGTGATTTTCATGATCTTCATATCTTTTAGATTATACTAGGATATCATCAATAAAAACCACTACAAATTCATCAATATATTCATTGAAAACTGTATTCATTAGATCTATGAAAATAGTTGGTGCATTAGTTAGTGCAAAAGGCATTAATATAAACTCATAATGCATGTACCCGGTTCAGAATGTTGTTTTTAGAATGTCTTCCTTCCTCACAAGCAACTGATGATATCCAGATCAAAGATAAATCTTCAAAAAATATTGGGCTCTATGAAGTTGATCAAATAAATCCTCAATGAGAGGTAGGGGATACTTCTTCTTTATTGTTATATCATTGATCTCCCTGTAGTCAATGCACAACCTCATAGACCCATATTTCTTCTTAATGAAAAGAATAGGGGATCCCCATAGAAAACTCTAGGACGAATAAATCCTTTATCACTCAATTCCTTTAGTTGTCTCTTTAGTTCCACTAACTCCATAGTGGCCATTCTATAATGGGTCTTTGATATGGGTCTTGAACCCGGAATTAAGTCAATGGAAAACTCAATTTCCCACTCTGGAGGATGCCCAGGTAAATACTTTGGAAAGACGTCAAAATATTCTTGCACAATAGGCACATATTCTATTTGAACATTATTTTCCTCACCCATAGTTATTGGATTCCCTTTCTCCCCAATAATTGAATTCATTAGAGCTACTGGGGGTGGATTTAGTTGAGAATTAGATGGAAAGGTTTCTACTCTAAAGATAAGGGATTATACACCATTCTCAAAAATTGTAACTTCCTTCTTCTTACAATAGATCTTCGCATAATAATTTGATATCCAATTAATACCGATAATTATATAAAAGTAAATCATTGGTATGATGATAAGGTTAGAAACTAAAGCATGTTTATGTGACATGAGGGGGACAGATCAACACGTCTTTGTTGCAATGATACATCCACTAGAAGTTTTAACTGATAACTGCTTTATTAATTCAAATTGGACATGTCTAATTTCCTTCTAAAACTAGGAAGATATAAATGAATGTGATGATCTAGAATCAAATAAATAATTGGATATGTTTGATGAAATTATTAATGTACCTTCCACCACTTCATTAGGAACTTCAATATTAGAAGTTGTGATCACATAAGCTTGTCCCTACTCCCTTGGGATTTTCTGTTTCATGTTTCCATGACACTTTGTAAAATCATTAGCATAGTGTCCCATCTCCCAAAAATTATAGAATTGAACATTAATGGATTATTTCTTTATTTTATAATCACCAGAAATATGGCCTTTTTGTCCACATTTTTAGCATACTCCTTTTCCTTTTAAGCAGGCACCAGAGTGTTTCTTTCCACAATTGTCACAGGGTGTAAATTCAACTCTTACCTTCTTCCCTATTTCCTTATTTCCTTTTCTAGAGTTTTCATCTGCTATATTCTTCTCTTTCTTTCCCTTAAAGTCATAAGACTTGGAAAATTATTTTTCTATCTTGATATCACATGAAACTATATCTTCATATGATGAGAAACTCTAGGTGACTATATCCCACTGGAGAAATGGATTTAGTCCATCAAAGAATCAATCAATCTTGCTCATAGGATTTTGTATGTAGTCCACAACATGCCTTGATAACCTTGTGAAGTTAGATTCATACTTTTAAATATTATCATCTTCCTTTTGCTTCAAATTTAGAAACTACCTTTCCATATCCGCTCGCTATTCACGAGGAAAGTATTTCTCTAGGAAGATTTCCTTAAAGTCCCTCCATTCCATATCTTCTATATATTCCTCCTCATCTGTGTTTTGGATTAATGACCACCACTAATACGCATCCCCTAATAGAAGATAAAATTCCATGATTACCTTATCTCTTTCGTTACATCCCAAAGCGAGAAATATATTCTCTAGGGAACGTATCCACTCTTTAGAAACAAATGGGTTTGTAGTCCCATTAAACGATTGATGTTGTTGTCGCATAAAGAGATCTAACAAATATCTTCCATGTAGAGGATCCAGATGCTCCATATGGGTAAGGTTATTGTTCATAACCTGGGTAAGTTGTCCCAGTATACTTATAAGCTACTTTGAACCAGTTGCAGCACCATAACCTACATCATTATTTTACGTCATAGGGAAATCCCTACATGGGATACACGTGTTCATGTAGTTTCTATTTATTCCACTAGAACCCATTTCTAGATTATGAAATACACTAGATTAGGTTATTAATCATAATGTATAATCTTAGCTTAAGAAAATAATTATCATAAATTGAGATCCTACGCATGGATAATCCCATAATCATAAAAATGGTTTCTTTGAGAAAAAATTTACATTTAAATCCTTAGTAATGTCTTTTAAAGAAAATGTGAATTATCCTAAGCATATCCCCCAGGAGTTTCAATACCAAGAGTACATCAACGCCCGTTTTCATGTACCAGGATACCCCGGGTCAAGTCTGAAACTCCTTGTCAGACCTTTCACTCCTAGGTGCATCTGTGCCAAAGCCACATTTACCTGTTTGTATCCAGACATGGATATATTTGCTAGAAAAATCCATATAATATATTCGTTACCAAAATACCAGGATGTTCTTGTATGATTATCTTCAAAGACTATTTTAGTGATTTGTTTCATAATCAACATTTTCTAAATCTGTTTTCCAAGTTTTCTATTAAACTTCCTTTGATACCAACTATAAGGATACAACCCCAATTGTCCGAAGCTGGTGCCTTATTTTATTACATTGGAATATAAGAAAAGAATATATATCCCAAAGGACCAAGTAGTTTAGTAGGTTTTGTAAACAAGATACATATATAAGTTTAACATTACACCATGAAGGGAAATACAACACTAATTTATTCCATTAGAAACATACAAAACTCCTAGATTATGCATGCAAGTCACTCATAACTAAATTCTTCATATCCTAGGAAAATGAAATATAAGAAAGGGGTGAGCACAAACGCTCAGTAAGAGTAATAAATACAGCAGAAGATATCATAAACATAAACATTAGGCAAAGTGAATAATTGAAAACACTTGACTTTATAAATAATAAACTTGAACTCATTATGGCAGGAATATGAGCTGAGTAAATAAATCCATAATAAAACATAATCATGGGTATTCTACTAGTCTAATAACTACACGAGCTTTCAATTACTAGATTCATAATGTGGGAAGTGCATATGATATAAATTATAAAATATTTTTTTAAGGACTCGGCCAAGACGTCTAAAACTGATTAAGGCCATGACCAAAACCATATATCAAATTGGGAATGGCCTCAGCCAATTCTAGGTCTATTTGTCTCATGAGACCTACCAATGCATCGAGGGGATATAGCGGGCCCACCCATCACAAAATAAGTCCAATAAATTCCTCATATGAGAGGGGATAAACATAAACAACATATACATTCATATTGAAACTATCATATGAAATGTAACTAACTTTCCCCAATCATTAAACATAAAACACTAACCATTCCGAGTAATACGGTGAATGGTTTTAGGTTAGATCATCCATAATAAAATTAATCATTAACAATTCAATAAAATATGGTAGATGAAATCATAAATTATTAAGCCCTATAATACATAAGAATCAACAAGAGTGTTGAATCAGATGAGAATACTCTTATAAAATCATCAAGCAATTCTTGAGATAAATACTCTTTTATTTTGAAAAGAAGAGTTCTTTTGGAAAAATATTTGTAAAAAACCATAATTGAAGTTAGATAGTATTTTCATAATAAAATTAGTGATTTTATAAAGATAATGGTCTCCAAAAAAATTATATTATAGAGTTCCCTTGAAAATAGGTAAGAATTTGAAAATTCACTTGAATCGGGATTGTATTTTGGAAACAATTTTGAAAGTTCCTTTTAAAACGTTTAACTATCCATAAAATAAGGAAGGTTTCTGGTTGGTAAACATATATAGAAAACTCAAACTGATTTTATTAGGATTACATAATAATATAAAATAATTTCATTAGGGTAATTAGACAAAAAAATTAACCCGAATGAAAATAGAGGTTTGGGTGAGAAAACCCTTACCTTAAGTTCGAATGTGTTCCCATCTTGAACTTAAAGTCCTGGAATATAAAATTATACTCATTAATAAATTATATCATAACATATTAAACATGTATTTATTTTATCATAATTATTTTTAGTTCATTTATGTCTTTATTGATAAGTTATAATATCGACCTCCGCCCTTCCAGAGTGTTCGTTTTCTTGATTTTCATAATCGGTTCACTTGTTTTTAAGTAATGGAGTTCATGTTGAATGGTTGTAAATCTCCAGAAATAAAATTAAATATTATTTATGAACATAAATTTTTTTTAATGGTCATTTATATAATTTGGTTACATGGAATGAGGATGAATCATTAGATGACAACCACTTCGATTATTTGGCGGTATTTGGATTATTATGAACTGGTTTTGTCATAAAAATTAATAATATGTACATATATTGGTTCCTGAATAATAATTAGGTTATAATACATATATTATATTATATTTCAACCATAAAAATGGTTTCATGACCAGTAATGCAGGATAAATTGAAGAACAAAACTTTGTCGTCCATGAAGGTTATAAATTGGAACCTCATGGATGTTGATTTCGTTTATAAAAATAAAAGGGAGAGAGTAAGAATATTGATGATAGTTCTTACATTCACATGATATAATTCCATTATATAGATGATAATGGAGTTATAATGGTTATTTGGATAAAGGAGGTGAGGAGAGGATAACAAAAGAAGATAAATTGAAATGAAACTAAACGAGAAAGAAGGGCACTTTACCTCTTAAAATAACCTCATTGAGAACCTCCTTAAGGGAAGGGGTTTTGGTATTTTGGGAAGACCAAGATCTTATTGGACGTGGGGAGTAACTAGTGAAGGGTAATTGGGCTTATATTTTAGGATATTAAAGGCTTATAGGAGTGAAGAGAAGAGGGAGTGCGGGGGGGGGGGGGGGGTTATAGGGGAGGAGTGGTGTAAATTTTGAATATTTTATTCATTATTTTATTATTTCCATCAAGACAACCAATAGTGTTGTTTTATGTGACCCCTAATAGTAATAAGTGCATGTGAGTTCAAACCAAGTGGCCTTAAATCACTTATGATGTCATAAATAGTGTATTTAACTAATAATTTGAAAATACTGTATTTTATCATATTTCACTATTCATCATAAAATTCAAGAATTTTAGAAAAATCCAAAAAATCCACTGCTACCATTTTTCAATGTGTAGAATTCAAAAATAAACTCCATTTTTCAAAAATAATTTTCCAAATAATATTAATTTATTTTTTTAAATAAAATCATAATTAATTCGAAAAATAACAATTTTAAAGGTATAATTAGTTTTATATCACACTGAAAAATTAATTAAGATTGAATTATATTATTACTGTAAGAAAATAAAATAATATGGTTATTTAATATTCATAAGGTTCATATTATTATTCATAAGGGTATGTTACTATTTACCAAAAATCAAGTTTGTTCTATCTGACTCCAAATGACTTACTGATCACAACTCTAGATGTCTGTTTTTCAAAATTCAAAATATAGTAAAGGAAAAGCTATGTTTAATGTATAGGTTATAAAATGCATCCAATATTTATTTTCAAAACCTTGGGGTGTTACAAGAATGGTTTTGTTTTTTTTAAGAAAGATGTTTTCTGGACTTAGAGCATTAGACTGAGACGCTCCAGACTCATAGTATCAGATCCTTGGACATCAAATTTAGATAATTGGATCCAAAATAATTAGAGACATAAATTATTGTTTACTGGAAGTTTTTATTTTATGTAATTAGGTAAATATAGAATTTGATGAGTTAGAAATAAATAAGTTCCTAGGTGAAGAAGTCGTATTGTTGCTGAAGAGTTTTAAAAGAAGATTGTGAATTCAGGAGTTAATATGTTTTCATACTTTCTAAACTAAATCAAAAGATGCTTTATTTCTCATTAAGTTCTCAAAAATAATGAGAACTATAATGATAAAAGATTTTGAATAAATGGAGAAATCATAATGATTGTATCCGATCAATAAGTACCAGACTAAGAAGTTTTTAGAAGAAAGAAGGTATAAAGATGATGAAGTTTGAAGAATTTTAAAGTTGATAAGTGGTGTCATAATTGAATACTTTCCATCTTTATGGTAAAATCATCATAATGGGAATTCCCTCGTAATGGGAAATTATAACATAATGAGGATTCCATCTAACTAACTCTAAGAATAAAATTCAATCCGATCATCATGAGTTAAGAAAGAAATTATAACTGTATTGAGATGAGAAAATAAAATAAAATCATAATGATCTAAGAAAGAAAGGAAGATCATAATAAGTAGAGGAAGATGATGGTGAGGAAGTTTCCTCATAATGATCTATGGAGGTTTCATCATACTGAATAAAAGACACGAAGTTCAATAAATCTTATTATATAGAAGAAGTTATGTAAAGAGTTGAAGTACCCAAAATTGATTTTTAATTATGTGTAAATATCATATAAATATGAGAATCTTTGAGGAAATAAAAGTTGAAGTTTAAATACAAGAATTTTTTAGAGTTTTGAAATTTAGAAAGTAGGTAAAGTTTTCAGGTGTCCTGGTCTTTCTTTTTTAAGTTTTTTGTAAATACTTTCTCAGATCATTCGTTCATTATAACTTTTACGCAAGCATAAAATGAGGAGCATTGAATAATTTGAGTGAAAGTTATTTCTATACTGAGATCTCAAAATAAGATCAGACACTTGGGGTTTTTTTTATCGGATAGGAGAATCGTATTGAGAAACATCGTATTGAGGGAGATCGTATTGAGAATTTAGCAGAGTTTGATTTTTTTATATTGATATTGGGTTTATCATATTGAGTCCATCATATTGAGCCAATCATACTAAGGAAGATCATACTGAGTGTTTGGGTTGAGTTTGAGAAGTGTAAATTGATTAAGGGAGAATCATATTGACCTCATTATATTGATATAATCAGATCCGTAAAAAATAAACCGAGGATCTAGATTGAAATTTTGTGGATAAAATTGAACAAAGTATTTATTCTTTTGTTTTTGCTCAATTTTTTTTGTAATACAACTTTTTAAACTGATGGGATTCATTATAATATTTCTTATTGGGAGATAAAATGTGTCTAATAGGATTTGGAAAAAGTTTTATTTAATTATTTATAATAGTGTATTTCCATAGACCCATGAGAGTGGCTATGGTAAGGATATAGGTTCTCAAACTGAGGCCGAACATTTTAAATCTTGTGTTATTCACTTAATTTCTTAGTTTTTCATGTATGAGTATTTACTAAAAATTTTATAAGGAAATAAATATTAAAAATTTACATTTTTTAAGTTTTAAAAGGTATTGAAACTTATAAAAAGTGAACAACTAATTCAACCCCCTTCTAAGTTGTTATTCAATCCTTTGGAAGTTCAATTGGTATCAGAGAGAAAGGTTACCTTGTTGAATCCTTATCGTGGATAATTTCAATTCGATCAATAGTAGAGGAATTCCTACATTTTATGGAAATATTTATTATGGATAAAAAAATAGGATGATTCCTTATCTCCTATCTATTGGTCTGGAAGTTATTGATGCTTCTACTTCTGGTTTTCCACCTATTGAGAAAGATTCTCCTATGAAGTTTTCTTATAAGAGAAATATATAATTTGATGGAAAGGATAGAAATGAAATCCTTATTTCCTTATCAGATATTTTTTATCATAAGGTGATGGGTATCAATACTTTAAAAAATATGTGGGACAAGATGGAAAGTATTTTTGAACGGAATACTAAATTGAAGGAAGCAAAGATATAAATACGACATAGTAAGTATGACAACGTCAGAATGAGAGATGAATAAATTATTAATGAATACTTCACCAGAGTAAATGAAATTGTTTTCAACATCAATGGATTTATAGATGTCCTGGAAGATTCTAAAATTTTCAATAAACTTATGCAAAACTTCCTAGATTAGTTTGATTATGAAATTTACTCTTTAGAAGATAAGGATGATTTATCTCTGGATGAATTTCATAATATTCTTGTTGCTTATTAAATGAGAAAATATCCATAATATAAAAATAATATGGAAGATGAAATGGATTTTGAAGCCATGAGAAATTTGAAAATTTGAGATGTTGAAGATGTTGATCCTTGTGAATCTGAAGGGAAAGAGGATGATGATTTGAATAATAAAATCATGCCTTTTATACCTAAGGTCTATCTAAGATGAAAAGAAATTTATGAAGGTAAACTTCCTATCAAATGTTTTGAGTGTGGTGGCATCAGAAACATTGTGATTAATTACCCTAAGAAGAAAGTTGGTGAATATTGAGATGATTCCTATGAAAAACCTCGGTGGAAGAAGTGGAAAAAAATGATAAACAATAAAATTTATCCAATAAATATAATAATAAGTTACTGGAAAAAAGATAAGTATATTGAGTAAGAAATATGAATTTGAATTTACTAAAAACAATTATTCAGAATATGAAAGTTTAGAGAAGGTTAGAACATTCATTATAAAAGTTTAGAAATTTGAAGACTCCTATAATAAATAAGAAGAAGGAGGTGAAGAATCTTACATAGAGTATCATCTCAGAAGATAACTTCTTCCATGTCTTGAACCAGACAAATCTCTCAGGAAAGAAATCAGAATGATAAATAAATACAGTGAAGAATTTTTTGAAGGAAGAAAAGATGTCATAAAAAAGGAGGATAAATAAATTTAGGAGAACTTAAGTTACAAACTAAGAATTTATGAATAGGGAAAGATGCTTGAATATATAAGTAAGAAGTTGGAAGCTAAGGAAAAAGAAGTTAACAAGTTTCAGTAAAAACTTCTTGAGTCCAAAAATACATTGATGAGGATGAATGAAAACTTCAACAATGCATTGGATGTAAAATATGAGACTTCTAAAGTTTATAATAAGAATCAAATAAATAATCAAGTGAAATCCCCACCCACCAAAAATAACATTTCATTTAATTTTTCTAAAATTTTGGGTTCCAAAAAAATTATTGAGAAATTTTGGGTGGAAAAAGGATGTGAGAAACCTATCACATCTAAAGAATTTGAAAAATCACATAGGAGGAAAGATTTTCCATGACCAGCAGAGTATATTGAAATAAGAATAAATTATCAACCTCAATAAGGATTCTATATAGAAATATATTACTTCAATAGAAAATAAATATTTTATGGCTATTTATGGTGTTGTGGAATCTATGTCTATAGATCTTATATTTTTTTTCATATCCTATCTCTTCCCGGAAGAAGGTTGGATGAAAGAAGAATGAATAAATTTCATAATCCATAGGAAGTTAGAAAAGAAAAATATTAATATGTGAGAAACCTTCCAAAAAAATATCAATTTTAATGTTTATAAGAGGTTTGTAGAAGATGTGATGAGACTGTTCATCATTCCAAAAATTGTATGACACTCATTCTGAAAAAAGTTTCTTATGGTTGAAAAGAAAAAGGAAGTTAGAAAGAAGAAAGTTGAAGAAAGATCTTTTGTTATTGAAACATATTTAAAATCAAGTAAAAGTAAGAAACAATTGATACTAGATAGTGTTTGTTCTTCACATATTATTGGTGATATGAAAATATTGAAATATGTTGATAGTCATGATGGAGGAGCAGTTACCTTTGGTAATGATAGTTGTTTAAAAATTGGAGGAATTAGAATGGCTGAGATTGAAATAAAAATGTTGAAATCTAAGAAATTTTTATTTGTTGATGGGATAAAACAGAACTTACTTAGTGTAAGTAAACTTTGTGATGATGGAAAATAAGTAATCCATCCATCCAAGATCAAATTTTTATTTCAAAAGAGAGTACATCAAGACCCAAACTAAGGGGGCCTGAAATAGTGTAGGCCAAGGGCATCCCCTATGACCAGGTTCACACCCTCAGAATTCAAACAGTTAAAGGAGGTGATACGAGTACTAATGGAACTCTGGTCCGCCAAATATTCCAAATGATCCGCAACCTTGTGAAAGATGGAAAAGTGATTACAAAAGGAGAAATAACCTGGGAGAATATTATCCAAATAAGAGAATTTAACAACTCATGTTTCTTAAGTGCTGAGGATGAAAATAAATTATGGAACTAAAGACTTGGCCATCTTGGACAAAAAATCATGAAGAAAATTTCTAAATTTGATGCTGTTATAATCTTTCAAAAATTGAAAATAAGAGAATAATACTTTTTTATTACTTGTTAGAAAAGAAAAAGTTACTAATAAAAGTTACAAGTGAGCTGAGATTCAATATACTAGAGCTCTTGAACTTATTCATTCAGATTTATATGGGCCAATGAGACACAAATCAACAGAAAGAGATTTATAATTGATCACTTTTATTGGAGATTTCATTTAGATGATAGACATCATGATTATGAAACAAAAGTCAAAGGATGTGGAAATGTTCAAGTTTTTTAGAAAATAAGTTGAGAAAGTAATGTAGGTTTATATAAAGAAGTTGTGAATAAATAATGGTACCGAATTCACCAGAAATTCTTTTAAATATTATCTAAGAAAAAATGGTATCAAACATCAGTATTGTGGTCCCTATAATCCAAAAAAAAGAGTTGTAGAAACAAATAATATAATTTTAGTGTAAATGGGAAGAATTATTTTATCAAAATACATAATTTCAATGTTTTACTGGAAAGAAGATTTTGGTACTGATGTTCATATTCAAAACTAATATTTTTTAATACTAGAATCCAAACCGACTTCTCATGAAATTAGTTATAAAAAAAAACTTCATTAAAGTACTTCAAAGTTTTTTAAGTCCTTGTTTACTTAAAATAAAAAATATATATTTTGGAATGTTTGATGGGAAATATGAGGAAGGAAATTTTATAGGTTATTCACCAAATGAAAGAAGTTTCAAATGTTAGAACAAATGTTTTCAAAAGTTGGTGGTCTCATATGATGTGAAGGTAATTCAAAATCAAAATTCATTAACAAAATTTGTTGAGAATGCTGAGGAGGAAAAACTGGAGATTTCCAACAATAGTGAAAGTAATTCAAAACATCCTTATCAGGATTCAAAAAATTCAAGTGATGAGGAAAGTTTAGTTGGTAAAGAAACATTGAAATTTCTTAATTTAAATAAACATGTCGATTCCAAAAACATTATTGGAAATTAAAAGGTTCTAGTTCATATTAGAATAAAGTTGAGATAATAAAATCAGACTTCACTTATCTCAAAAGTTGAACCAAAATCAGTTTCAGAATCTATTGAACAAAAAGAATTATTATATTATATTAATGAAGAGTGGGATCATATTAAGAAGAATGAAACATGGAAACTTGTTCCCTGACTAAAAAAATGTTATTAGAATGAAGTGGGTTTTCTTAAACAAGTAAAATAAACATGAAGAAGTTTCAAGAAACAAATCCAAGATTGTTTTTAAAGGATATTAACATGTAGAAGGTATGGGTTTTGAAGAATTTTTCCCCATTTGAAATATTTGAAACTATTAGAATGTTTCTATGAGTGGTCGCACATCATAATTAAAAATTTATTAGATGGATGTTAAGTCAGCTTTCTTAAATGGTGAGATTGAGGAATAAGTTTACATTGAACAATCTTTTGAGATTTTACTTTATCGGGATGGAAAAAATGTTTTTAAACTAAAGAAATCTATGTATGGGTTGAAACAAGCTCCATGTTCCTGGTATTCAAAACTTGATTTTTTTGGAAATGTTAAATTTTTCTAAAAGAAAAGTTGATAGAAATTTATATGTGAAAGATGTTGAATCTAGAAATCTAATTGTAATTTATTATATGGATGATGTAATTTTTTTTTGTGGATAGAGAAAATGTTTATAAAACATTTTCTTAGGAAATTAAGAATAATTTTGAAATGTATATGTTAGGAGAATAAACTTTATTCCTTGGATTGCAAGTTCAAAAAAAATTAAAATACATTTTCTTATCTCAAGAAATGAATGCCAAGGAATTATTAAAGAATTTTAGGATGGAAGAATCCAAATAAGTTTCTACTCTTATTTCAGGGAAGAAAAATTTGAGTTAAGATGAATCTGAAATATGTGTGAATAAGAGACTTTCAAAAGATGATAAGATGCCTTGTTTACCTTATAGATTCAATGCTTGATATTGTTTATGTTATAACTTTGTGTTATAGGTATCAAAGTAATGTTAAAGAAATAGATATTTTGGAAGCAAAGAGGATTATGAGATATGTCAAAGGAACAACTTCACATGGGTTATTATACCAATGAAATTGTGATAGGACTTTTGATGGTTCTACTAATATCGATTAAGATGGAGATGATAAGGATAGAAAATTAACCTCATGAGGAACATTTTTCTTAGGTGAATGTTGTGTGAGTTGGCATATTAGGAAATAGAGTTTAGTAACTTTGAGCACAACTGAATATAAATATGTTATGACTAATCAGGATTGTACTCAAATGTTGTGGATGAAAGTTCAAGTGGAAGATTTTAAAGCCAAATTTTATAAACCATTAAAGATACTTTGTGATAATCCAAGTGCAACTGATATTTCTAAAAATCCTACCCAACATTCATGATCAAAACATATTGATAGAAAGTTTCACTTTATAAAAGATAATGTTGCTGTTGGAGATGTTATTCCAGAATACATCTCAAAAAAGTATCAAATTGTTTATATTTTTACAAAATCCATGCCAAAAGAAAGATTTGTAGAATTAACATTGAAAATTCATGTTCATCCTCCTCATATTACTTCCTAATCCTCATAAGGAAGTACCCCACCATGATTTGGATTATTTTGACAAAAGGGGAGAGAAAGGAACAAATTTATTTTGTAAGAATTTTTTTATTATATTTCTTTAATGAATTTGAAGGTATAAATTATAAAATGGGGAAGAGGAAAATAAAAGTGATAAAGGAGAAGATAAAAGTGAGTATATTTTATCTTTACATGGCCATAAAATTTTCTTACCACTAAGGTATAGAATTACTTTAAAAACATTACGTTATCTAGTAGTGTTGTGTCAAGACAATATCTTTTGAGAAAGGATATGTTTTGATAAAAGTAAAAAACATGAGTTTTGAAATTTTTTTGATTTTTGAAAAAGTTGTTAATAAGGGTTGTCAACAAATCTGAAGGATGAGATTGAAAACCTTTGTGATAAATTATTTTAACAATGTTTTTTGTATTTCTTGACAACTAAATTTTTTGGGTAAGAATGTTTTTGTTATTAAGGAATCAGATCTAGTTCATCATAAGGAGACTTATAAGAAAGTTGAAAGTTGCTAGAAGTTTGAACCCAAACATAAAGGGGTAGAATAGTTTTGTTTTTTAAGAAAGGTGTTTTCCATAATCAAAGGATCAGAATGAGAAGCACTAAACTCATAGTATCAGATCCATTGACATTGGATTCAAATCATCTGATCCAAAAGAATCAGAGGTATAAATTTTTGTTTGTTGGAAGTTTTTCTTTGCTGTAATTAGAGAAAGAAAGAAGTTGATGAGTTAGAAAGACAAAATTTGTTGAGCAAAGAATTCGTATTGTTGCTAAAGAGTTTTGAATGAAGATTATGAAGTTAGGAGTTAGAAAGTTTTCATACTTTCTAAACTAAATTAGATAATTATTTTATGGTCATTAAATTCTCACAAATCATGAAAACTATCATGATAAAAGATTTTGAAGAAATGGAGGAATCATAATGATTGTATCAGATCCATAAGTACTAGACTCATAAGTTCTTAGAATAAATAAAGTGTAAAGATGACGAAGTTTGAAGAATTTCAAAGTTGATAAGTGGAGTCATAATTGAATAATTTTCATATTCATGGGCTAATTATTGTAATGGGATTTCCATCATAATGAGGATTCCCTATAACTAACTCTAAGAAGTTAAGTCAATCAGATTTTAATGATTTGATAAATAAATTTAGATTGTAATGAGATGAGAAATAAAAACAGATCGTAATGAGCTAAGAAGGAAAGAAAAACCATAATAAGTATAGGAAGATGACTATGAGGAAGTTTCATCATAATGAGATAAAGAGGTTTCATCATAATGAAGAAAATATAGGAAGTTCAAGAAAGTTGATTATAGATAATAAGTTATGTGAAAATTTGAAGTGGTTAAACTTGATATTAAATTGTTCGTAAATCTTGGAGCAATCTGAGAATATTTTAAGTAGTCAAAGTTGAAGTTTAAATATAATATTTTTTCAGAGTTTTTAAATAAAAAGTAATAGGGAAAGTTTTCAATTTTACGTAACTTTATTTTTTAAGGTGCCTATATATACTTTCTCAGATCATTTGTTCACTATAACATTTATGTAAGCAGAAAAGGTGGAGCGTTGAATAATTTGAGTGAAAGTTCCTTTAAGATTGAGACCTTAGAAGAAGATCAGATATATGAAGGTTTTGTTTACCAGACATGAGAATTGTATTGAGAAACATCATATCTAGGAATATTGTATTGAGAATTTGAACAGAGTTTGAGTTTTTCTGATTGAGAATGGGTTCACCGTATTGAGTCCATCGTATTGATTCACTCAAACTGAGGAATATTAGACTAAGTGTTTGAGAAGAGTTTGAGAAGTGTGGATTGAGTAAGGGAGAATAATATTGACCTCATCAGATTGAGATATTTAAATCCAGAAAAATCAAATTGAGGATCCGGACTGAGCTTGTGTGGAGAAAATTGAACAATGTATTTATTCTTTTATTTTGGATCAATTTTTTGGTAAGAAAACTTTTTAAACTGAAGGGAGTCATTATAATCTTTCCTATCAGGAGATAAAATGTGTCTAATAGGGGTTATAACATGTTTTATTCACTTCTTCATAATAGTGGATTTCCATAGACCCAAGGGATTGAATATAGAAAGAATGTTGGTTCTCACGCTGAGGCTAAACCTTATATATATTGTGTGGTTTACTTGATTTCCTAATTTTTCATACTTCAGTATTTATTAAAACATTGACAAAGAAATAAATCTTAACAGGTTAAAGGAGTTGAGTTTTAAAAAGTAAGGGAATATATAAAAAGTGAAAAACTGATTCAACCCCCCTTATTAGTTATTATTTGACCCTTTGGAAATTCAAATTTTGAGAATCCTGATTTCTAAAAATACATAATACCAATCTAAGAGATTATATAAGATTAGTTAAGAGTTTAATTGGTCAAACTTGAAATTCAAATATACATAGATCTCAAAGTTTTTGAATATGGGTAAGTGGGAAATGTTTTTCAATTTCTCTCCTTTGTCTTTCTAGGATTCCTATAAATAGAATCATAATACATTCGTACTTTGAAACTTTTCATGAGAGAAGAAAAGGAAAAACATTAAATAATTCATGTCAATGTTATATTTCCAGACTGAGACCTCATTCGAAGGTCAGAAATATGAATGTTTTGTTTACTGGACCAAGGATGTTTAGAACTAGAATTTGAGCAGAGTTTGAGGAATTCATATTGATAATTGGTTCATTTCCATCAGATTCAATTCATCAGGCCAAGAGAATATAACCTAGATAATCAGATAGATTATTTGTGGATTAGTTTAAAAAAAGTATTTATTCTTTTTTAGCTCAATTTTTTGTTAGATTTTTTTTAAACTAATGGGACTTAATATAATAATTCATATTAGGAGATATAAAGTGTCCAATGGAAGTTATCCCAAGTTGTATCCATTTATTCATTATAGTGAATTTCCATAGACCCATGAGAGTGGCTATAGAGAGGATTCTGGCTCTCACACTAAGGTCGATTCTTTTAAATCTTGTGTGCTTCACTTTCTTTCCAACTTTTTCACGAATGATAAAATATAATAAGGATATAAACTTTAACAGGTTACAAAGGTTATTTTTTAAGAGTAATGAAACTTAAAAAAGAGAAAAAATGATTAAACCCCCATTCTAAGTTTTTATTGAATCCTTTGGAACCTCAATTAGTATTAGAGGCAAATTCCCTTGTTGAATCCATATCATGTATAATATTAATTCTTTCAATAGTAGAGTAATTTCTACATTTGATGGAAAAATTTATTATGGATGAAAAAATAAGATCATTCCTTATCTCATGTCTATTTTTTTTGTAAGTTGTTGTAGCTACTACAACTGGGTTTCCACCAATTAAGAAATATGCCTCCATGACTTTTTGTTTGTATGAGAAATATTGAAGTTGATAGAAAATATAGAAATTCTATTCTTATGTCTCTGTCAAAAAATTTTTATATAAAGGTAACGGATCTCAAAACATCAAAGAGTATGTGGTACAAGTTGTAAATTATTTTTTAAGGGAATACTAAAGTTAAGGAAGCAGAACTAAAAATTTGGCATAGTAAGTTTGATGTCATAAGAATGAGAGACAAAGAAACTATTGATGCATACTTCACTAGGGAAAATGAAATTGTTTACAATATCAGAGGACTGGGATAAGTTATAGAAGATTCTAAAATAGTGAATAAACTTATTAGAAACTTTCCAAATAGGTTTGATTCTAAAATTTACACTTTTAGAGATAAAGATAATTTATCTTTTGATGAATCGCATAACTTTCTTGTTTCTTATAAAATGAGAAAATATCCAATGTTGAAAAATAATATGAAAGATGAAATATATTTTAAATCCATGAGAAAGATTAAAATTCAAGATGTTGAAGATTATGATCCTTTTGATTCTAAGTATAAAGATAATGATGTGTTGAATGATAAAATCATGTCTCTTATCTCTAAGAACTATCACAGAGGAAGAGAAAAGTGTAAAGGTATAATTCCTCTAATTTTTTTTGAGTGTGGTGGAATAGGTCACTATTCTATGAATTGTACTAAGAATAATATTAGATAATATCAAGATGATTATAATAAAAAAAATCAATGTAAAAAGTGGAAAAAATTTCTAAAGAAGAAAATTCATCTAGTAAATCTAAGAATAAGTTTACTGGTAACAAGAGAATTATTTTGATTAAGAAAGATGAATCGGACTCAAATGAAAAAATTTCTTGAGAATATTAATGTTTATAAAAGGTTAGAAAATTAATTATAATAGTTTAGAAAATTTAAGACTCATAAAATAGTGAATAATAAGAAGTTGAACAATCTTATAGAGTGCATCATCTCAAAATAGAACTGGTTACATTTATTGAGAAAATAAGATCTCTTGAGATAAAAATCATAATGATATATAAATATGATGGAAAATTTTTTGAAGGTGAAAAAGATATAGTTAATCAAGAAAAACAATAAATTCAGGATATATTAAGTTACAAACTAAAAATTTCTAAATAGGGAAAGATTCTTGAAGATATTAGTAAGAAGCTAGTAGCTAAGGAATAAGAAGTTAACAAGTTTCAATCAAAACTTCTTGATTCCAAAAGTTCCTTGAGGAATATGAATGAAAACTTTAACAAAGATTCTAAAGTAAAATTAGATACATCTAAAGTTTTTGAGAAATTTCAAATCAAGAGTCAGGTGAAATCCTTACCCACCAAAAATAATGTTTCATTTTATTTTTCAAACATTTCAGGCGAGAGGAAAAGTGCTGGGAAAGCATGGGTTGAGAGAGGATGTGAGAAACCTATCATATCTACAAAATTTTAAAAAACCCTTAGTAGAAAATATGTTCCAATCCCATAGTATGTTAGAGTATAAGAAGTTATCAACCTCAACAAAGTTTATATGGAGAAAGATCTTACTTCAATAGAAAATCAAGATTTGATGGTTTTTATTGGTGTTGTGGAATCTATGGGAACATGGATTATAATTGTTGACACAAATTATATCTACCCAAAATAATGTTTTAGTAAGTGAAAGAAATAGTGAAATTATAATGAGTAACATTTCTAGCTTATACAAAGTTGAAAAAGTGAATTCTCAAGATGTTAGAAACTTTCCAATGAAGAATCAGTTTGACTATCTAGAATAAGTTTGTGGGAGATGTGATCTATTAGGTCATATCATTAAATAATG
Organism: Viscum album; assembly: GCA_963277665.1. Classification (NCBI taxonomy): domain Eukaryota; kingdom Viridiplantae; phylum Streptophyta; class Magnoliopsida; order Santalales; family Viscaceae; genus Viscum; species Viscum album. The sequence continues at coordinate 125,176,903 of OY728134.1, read as the reverse complement.
TATGAATACTCTTCCAGTAAAAATTTTGTATTGAATAAAAGAAAAAGAAGCTAGAAATAATAAAGTTTAATAAATATCCTTTATTATTGATACTTCCTTAAAAGAAAGTAAAAAGAAAAAACCATGGATACTTTATAGTGGTTTTTCTTCACATATGAAAGTTGTTTTAAAAATATTGAAACATGTTTAAAAGCATGATAGTGGTACTATTACCTTTGGGAATGTTATTTCTCTAAAAATCAGAGGAATCTGAAGGGCTGAGATTGAAGATGAAAATTTGAAATCTAAGGAAGTCATGTTTGTTGATGGAATAAAACACAACTTACTCAGTATAAGTAAACTTTGTGATGATGGAAAATAAGTGATCTTTAGAAAAGATTCTTGTGTTATCAAAAGTATGAAATATGAAAAATTTATTACAAAAGGAGAAATAACTGGTGGTAATATCTTCCAAATAGTATAATTTGAAAAATCTTATTAATTAAATGTTGAAGGTGAATATAAGTTATGGCACCTAAGACTTTTCCATCTTGGGTTTAAAAACATGAATAAACTCTCTAAGGTTGATGCTATTGTAAACTTACTAGAAATAAAAATAATAAAAAAATATGATTATGTAACTTGTCAGAATGGTATGGTGACTAATAAAAGTCATAAGAGAGCTGAGATTCAGTATAAAAAACCTCTTGAACTTATTCATTCCGATTTATGTGGTCTGATGAAACATTAATCAACAAAATGGGATTTGAAATTTATCATTTTTATTGATGATTTCACTCAGATGAAAAACTTCATGTTTATAAAACACAAGTCAGAGTTTGTAGGAATGTTCATAGTCTTCAGAAAATAAATTGATAAAGAAATGGGGGTTTATATAAAGAAGTTGAAAAAAGTTAATAGAAAAGAGTTTACTTGAAATACATTTAAAACTTATCTGATAAAGAATAAAATCAAACATCAGTATAGTGATCTATACACCCAAAAAAATAGAGTAGAAAAAGGAAAATTAGAAGTTTGGTGGAAATGGGAAGGATCATGTTATCAAAATACAAACTTTCAAAGTTCTATTGGAGAGAAGCCATTTTTATTGTTATTCATGTTCAGAACATATGTTTTTTAAGTTTGGAATCCAACATGACTTCTTATGAGTTGTGATATAAAAAAAACTTCATTGAAGCACTTCAAAGTTTTTGGAAGTCTATGTTTACTTAAAATAAAAAATCTGGATATTAGAAAGTTTGATGAGAAAGATTAGTAAGAAAATTTTATGGGTTATTCACCCAATGGAAGAAGTTAAAAATTTTTGACCAAAAATTTACAAAAGTTGGTGGAATTATATGATTTGAAAGTTACTGAGAGTATAACTTCTTTAAAAAAGTCACTAGGAATTTTGAGGAAGAAAAACTGAAACTTTCCAATGAAAAATAAAGTGATAAAAGTAATGTGTATGAAGATTTAGATGAATCGTGTGATGAGGAAAGTGAAATAGGAAGTGGAACTCTGAAATTTTATACTTAAAAAAAACTGGTTGAGACTAAAAATATTCTTGGGAATTATAAGGCTCCAATTCAGACTAGAAAAAAGATAATATTATAAAATCAAACTTCACTCATCTCAGAAGTTGAACCATAATTAGTTTTAAAAGCTATTAAATATAAATAATGGGTGAATTATGTGAATTAATAGTTAGATCAAATTTATAAAAATGAAACATGAGAAAATTTTCCAGGTTCTAAAGGTAAAATTATTATTAGAAAAAAATGGGTTTACAAAAACAAGTTGAATAAATATGTATAGGTTTCAAGAAAGCAAGATATGAATTTTTATAAAGGCTATGCATAGGTGTAAGGTGTATATTTTGATGAAACATTTTCCCCCATTGAAAGGTTAGAAACTATTCAAATGTTTCTAGTAGTGGATTCTCACCTAAATTATAAATCATATCAGATGGATATAAAGTCCTCATTTCTCAATGGATAAATTGAAAAATAAGTTTACATTGAATAAACTCTTGGGTTTCAACTTGATGATGATGAAAAAAAGTTTGTTTATTGAGGAAATAATTTTATGGGATAAAAAATCTTCACTTCCATGGTATTCTAAGCTTTATTTTTTTATATTGTTCAATTTTTTAAAGGAAAATTTGATAGAAACTTATATATGAAAGATGTTGACTATGGAACTCTAATTTCAATTATTTATGTAGATGATATAATTTTTTCTAGGGATAGAGAAGATTTTTCAAAAAAAATTTACGAGGAAATGAAAATGAAAATTGAGATGTCAATGATAATAGAATTAATATTCTTCCTTTGTTTACAAGTTCCATAATAAGAAAAATAAATTTTCCCATCTCAAGAAAATAATTCTTTGGAATATTTAAAAAATACTAGCATGGAAGAATCTGGATAAGTTTCTACTCTTATCTCAGTGGGGATGAAGTTGAGTAAATATGAGTTCAGTAAAAGTATGAATCAAAAAGAATTTTGGATGATGATAAGAAGTATCCTTTACCATATAATCTTAAGGCCTGATATTTTTTACGCTATCACTTTTTGTTCCAGGTATCATAGTTTCCAAAAGAATCAAATATTTTTGTAGCAAAGATAATTATGAGATATTTCAAAGAAACAAATTCACATGGGTTGTTATAGAAAATAAATTGTGAAATGAATTTTCATGTTTATACTGATGCATATTGGGATGGAGACTGTAATTATATAAAATCAACCTCAAGAGTAACATTTCTCTTGGGTGCATATTGTGTAAGTTGGAATAGTAAGAAACAAATTTCGGTAACTTTGATCATATAGAAATCAAAATATGTTACAGATACTCAAGCTTGTACTCTAATGTTGTGGATGAAAGTTTAATTGGAAGATTCGAAATTAAAGTTTCTAAACCATTGAAGATACTTTGTGATAATCAGAGTGTAATTTATCTTTCTAAAAATATCATCAAACATTCAAGATCAAAACACATTGATATAAAGTTTCACTTTATGAAAGAGAAAGTTTATTCTAGAGATATATTTCTAGAATAAATCTCAAAAAAGTATCTAATTGCTGATATCCTTACCAAGGAAATGAAAAAAGACATTTTTATTGAGTTGAGCCTGCAACTTCATGGCCAGTCTCCTCTAATGACTTCCTTAATCTCATAAGGAAGTCCCCCATTATACTTTGGATTATTTTGATAAAGGGGGAGAGAAAGTAACAACTTTTTACTTTGTAAGAAGTTTTTTATTATATTTATTTTATGAATTTGAAGCCATGGTTGTTAGATAATGGGAGAGATAAAAATCAAGGGGTAGAGAAAAAGAAAAATGAGGGTAAGTTTTTCTTAATATGGGCGCAAAATTTTCTTGTCATCGAGGGAAAAAATTCTTATAGAAATGTTACTTTATCTAGTAGTATAGTTTCATGACACTCTATTTTGAGAAATTCTATGTTTTGATAAAAGTCAAAAACATTGAGTTGTTTCAAAATTTTATTGTGAAAAAGTTTGAGTGTTTGAAAAATGGTGAGTTTTAAAATTTGTTAATGAAAATTTTCAAAAAAATACAAGGGGTGATATTAAATAACCTTTGTGATGTTTTTCTTTAAAAATGTTTTTGTATTTTTTGAAAAATAATATTTGTAAAAATAATGTTTTTAAAAAACAAGTGAAAGTTGCTGAATGTTCAAACCCAAAACATAAAGGGAGAGAAATTTTTTTTTGGGAAATTTATTTTCTGGATGAAGAGGATCAAACTGAGCAGCACCAAACACAAAGTACCAGATTGAGTAGCACCAGTCGTATAAGTCATTAAAAAATTAATTTTTTTTATCAGAAACATCATCGGTCTCAGATCCATCGACATGAAGTTCAATATCTATCTAACATGATGTTCTTTAGAAATAAGTTTTCAAGTTTTAATGTCAGAATTTTTCTGAAGAGGTTGAATGAATAAAGTTATTTCAAGAGTTAGAATGTTCTTAAACATTCTAACCTAATGTCAGACAATGCTTTTCCAAACTTAAAGTCATCATAAATCATGAAAACTCTCATGATAACAGATTTTAAAGAAATGGTGGAATCCTAAAGGTTGTATCAATTCTAGGAATCAATAAAAATTTTTCATCAGATCCAGAAGTACTGGACCCAAAAGTTTTCATAAGTTTGAATGAGTTATAGATGATGAGGTTTGAAGAATTTTAAAGTTGTAGAGTGGAGTTTTCCATCATAATGATAATTCTATCACAATGAGAATTACATCATAATGATAATTTCATCATTATGATGATTCTATAGGACTAAAGCTGAGGAAGTTTCATCAGAATAATGCTAAGAAATAATGTTAATCAGACTGACTCCGAGGAGAAATTCAATCATACTAAATATGAGGAAGAAAGTAAATTAGACTAACTATGAGGAGGAAAGTCAATCATACTAACTCTAAGGAGGAAATTCAATTAGACTAACTCTGAGAATAAAATTCAATCAGACTGAACCTAAGAAAGAAATTCAATCAGACTGACTCTAAGAAGAAAAGTCAACCAGACTAACTCTAATGAGGAAATTTAATTATAAATGAGACGATGATGTTCCATCATAAGGAGATGAGGATGTTCCATAATAATTACCTGAGGAAGTTCCATCATACTGAAGATAAGTTAGGAAGTTAGAGAAGGATGATTACTAAGAAGACTCAATATGACTCAAGAATATTCTAGAATATTAGTGAAGTGTTGAAATGGTCAAACTTGAAATTCAAATATGTGTAGACCTCAGAGTTTTTGAATTTGAGTAATCTAGAAATGTTTTTCAGTTTCTTGCATTTTTATTTTTGGGATACCTATAAATAGAATCACAATATATTTAGAATTTTAAACTTTTCGTGTGAATAGAAAAATTAGAGCATTGAATAATTCATGTCAAATTTATATTTGTATACTAAGACCCTATTAGAAGGACAAACATCTGTAAGTTTTATTTACCCAATTGAGGAAGATCATACTGAGCATTTGAGAAGAGTTTGGGGAATACAGATTGAGAATGAGTTCATCGTACTGAGTTCTTCATACTGAATTCATCAGATTGAGTCCATCAGACCCAGGCCCATCGAACTGAGAAACTTATACCCAACCTATCAGACTAAGGATCCAGATATAGTATTTGTGAGGTAGTTTAAACAAATTATTTATTCTTTTTTGTCTCAATGTTTTGTAAGAAAACTTTGTAAACTGGAGAGAGTTAGTATAATAGTTCTTATCCTGAGATAGAAGGTTTATAACAGGATTTGTAACAATTTTTATTCGATTATTCATTATAGTTAATTTCCATAGACCCATGGGAGTGGCTATGAAAAGGATACAGGTTTTCACACTGAGGTCGAACCTTATAAATATCATGTGCATTAATTAATTTCCTAATTTTTCATGCATGAGTATTTAACAAAAGATGATAAGGATATATTATTTAACAAGTTTCAAGGGTTAAGTTTTTAATGTATTGAAACTTATAAAAGTGAACAACTGATTCAACCCCCCTTTCTCAGCTGTTATTATATCCTTTGGAACCTTAGAAACAAATACAGGAATCTAATTTAAACTTATGAATGGGTATCTTTACTCCCCTCAGTATTAAATAATATCTAAAAATATTGAAATATTCTTGTAAATCCAACACCATTAAATATTTTAGAAGAAACATGATATCCACTCAACTTCCTTCAACATAATATAATTTTTGATTAATATTTTCATATTCTTCAAAACTTCATTTTTGAAGGTGGTGAAAGATTATTTAAGTTTCAAATAGTTTACGTGACTTCCAAACCTTATCTATAATGATTATTTTTATCATTTTTCTTCAGATTATCAAAATTTATTTTTCATTTCTATTTTTCATTTCAAAAGCTTCAACATAACAATTTCTTTTCAATATTTTTTCATGATTTTTTTATCATAAAAATAGTAGAAGAATAATTTTTATTCATATTCAAAATCTATTTTCATCCCACAGTTTATTCTCCACTATAACCTAAAAATATTTACCACATCACAAGACAACATCCCACACACTTAATTTCTATAAGAACATGAAATTTTTACTTCTTGAGTAGACAAGATAGGGAAAATTGGCTTGTGATGTGGAAAAATAAATAGTTTATTCATGGATTCTATGGGATATAAAGATAAAATATAAAAGGATTGAATGAATAAAAATATTATCTTAAAATGGGGGGATTTAATATATTATAAATTCCACAATTTTTTAAAACAAAAGTTCCTTAATCTCTTAGGTTTTAACCAGAATAAATAAAATTCTAGTTCAATAATATGTGTTTGGTTCTCTCAAAAAATGAGGTGAATATATAGAAGTCGTAAAAAAGGTTCAGAAGCCTCTCATGAAATATACTATAAAGATAAATATAATTAGTTGTGGCATGGGATTCAAAAATCAAAATAATTTTCATTAAATTATCATTTTTTTAACTTGAAACAAAGTCATTTTTTGTATTTATTCAAGTCTGATTTCATGGATCAAATTAGTTCACTCATTGAAATGAATTTCAAAAATGAAAAAGATATAACTTGAGCTCACAATATTCAAAAATACAATAAATTTTAAAGAAAAAAAAATATAAATGGAAATAAAAAATAAACAAAATCCTAACCAAGGATGTTCCTCCCCGACACTTATTTTTTTAAATTTTCTTATTTTACAATGTTTTAATGATAATTTAAAATAAAAAAGATATGACATGAAAAAATTAAGTGGTAATCAAAGACACAACCATGTTTATTTAAGCGGTAGTTTCCTTGATCAAGTAACTTAATTACTGTAAACTGTGAACCTATTAGAAAAATTAGAAACAAAACATTAATTTTTTTTTGAAATCAAGGAAATAAAATAAAAAAATTGTTAAGGAAAAATAATATTGGTTTTAACAATCAAGAAAAAACTTGATCCTCAATTATAATTATTTTGTTTTCTTGATTGTTAAATCATGAAATCTTTTCTTTGGTTTTTTTGTATATTTTTTAATAATTATACTAATCTAATAAATTTTTTTAAACCCAGTATATAAATAGTCACAAAAAAACCAATTTTAAAAAAATTCTAAATCAGCGGTTAAAGTCCTAGTGATTCAAAATAAAATTAAGGTAAGCTTTGGAAACCAACCTAAAAGAGAAGAAATATGATGGTAAGGATTTAGTCATGTTACCCAAATCTAGTATTTTTCCTTAAAAATACAATATAGTGGTGACTACATATTTGTCTCATAAGAAGGTTGTAGACTAAGTTTACAAAATATAAATTTATTAATTGGTGTTAAAGTTAAAAGCGGGGTTTTTAAATGAGTTAAACAAAGTTAAAATAAAAAAATCAATGTTTCTTTGGAAATTGAATTTAGAATTTAGAAATATAATAAATCTAAATGGATAGATAAATAAGATTCAAAGGAGTATCTATTGACAAGATTCAATTCTTAGAAAATCCCTTTATTCTTGTCTACAAATGTTACCTAATTGAATTAATCGATGTATACAAAAAAACTCAAATTATGCACCTAAAATTACTAGAAACCATATCAAGACCTCAAATATGGATGTTGATTCTATTATAAACACAATTTTTTTTACCTAAAGTCCTATGAGAAACCAAAAATAATTAAACTCACTATGATCAAAGGAAAGATCTCAGCAAAGAAATTTATATAGAAATAGAAACCATTTTAATTTGAAAAATTGAACAAAAACCTAGAAGAATTTATAAAAAATGTGAAATCAAGAGATAAAGTTAATTTTTTAATAAATAATATAGATTCCAGAATAATTAAAAGTGTGTTTATAATGAAAATTATGAAACTTAAAAGTGATAAGTTTTAGTTCTCCCAGACTTTTCCTTGCATATCATGTACTGAAAACACATATATTACAACACTAGATTTGATACACATATGACAACCCTGCTTTTTATTACAACTTAAACATGCTTAATTACATAAAACTTCACTTGATACAACAAATAAGATCGATAGGTTTAGTGTCTTTGGGGATTAGGATCATTACATAAAAACTTAAAACATGAAATACAACATCTTTGTTGAAAACTTCCTTTAAATGACCACTACATTCCCTCGTACTTAGCATTGCATGGGATAACCCGAGGACATGCATAAGAGAAGGGTGAGCTATAAAGCCCAGTAAGGGAGTACACATGGAATAACATGAGGAGTAAAATACATGTTAGGCAATAGGCATGTCAATAGAGCATAAGATAAACATGAACATAAAGGGATGATAAATCATGATAATCATAACATGGAAATGTGGAAACAACACTTAACATTGAATTAGCATGAGCCAAGGCTCATTGCACATGGAGCATGAGTAAACCCTCATTGCACATGAAGCACGAGTAAAACCTCGTTGCACTTGAATTATCATGAGTCAAGACTCATTGCACATGATGTATCATGATACTATACTTTACCCAATGCATTGGAGCGCTATAAGGGCACACCCTTCTTAAACATTTAATTTCATGCATAAGTGTGCCACATGGATCATAAAACATGGATTCATAAAACATAATCATTTATTCCATGATAAAGGAATGTGGAATTCATACATGAAACTTTATAATCAATAAGTAAATGTGCATAAAGGTGAATACCCTTGATGGAGAAATGGGTATGGTATTCACTACACAATGACACTGGCTTAGAAAATCGGTGCGATTTCGGCAGCGTAACAACGTGACATAAGAATTCATAAAAAAGGTTTATGAGAGATAAATGGGTTCCTCATCATATTTACATGTAATGGACAGTAAAGAGGTCATATATATACATGTCCCAACAATTGTAATGAGATTTAGATTCATGATACAAAATTATTTTATTGAATGTAAAAGAAGAGAGAGAAGTTCCTTTCGGAATTTCGGCATAGTAACGGGTGTAAATGGGAAGTATTTAATGAGAGAGAAAGGGGTATCCCATCATTCAAAAAATAAGAGGGCAGTATGGGGGAGGTGCGAAACCATACCCCAAAATTCATAATTGAATTTAAAATGGCAATACAATTTAAAGAAAATTGACAAAAAAGGGAAAGGAAGAAAAAACCCTTACTTGGAAGTGTGCTTCCAAAGGCTAGATAGAGGCTTGTGAGAGGCTTCTTGGGAGCTTGGGGAACCTTGGGAGGATTATAGAGAGAGTAGGTCAGAGTTTTGACGAACTCCAAGGGATTTTAGTGAGGAGGAAGTGGGATCTTGGGTGGGTTTATATAGGAAAGGTGAGGGAATTCTTTATTATTTAGGTTTGGGTCCCCTTACATTAAATTAATCCAAACCACAAACCATACCATGGTTTTTGCCCATGGTTTTTGGAAAAGGGAAGAGGAAAACAATATTTTATAAGGCCCAATTCCTAATTTCTTAAAATAATAAGGTTGCTTATGTGGAGGTGAGTCACACTCTCATGGAAATTAATTTAAAAAGGCAAAGTGTTGAATATGTCTTGAGGGGTCCATTAATGCTTTGAAAAGTAAGTCAAACAAACCCAAAATCACATTATTTTAATGATAAAACATATATTGTCCGAACATAAGTATTATGGTATTTTATTACATCACCATTGGGTCATTATGATGTCATAAAACACATTATATATTTAAATGGTATTTAATTTTTACCCAAAAATTTGACTGTCTCAGAAAATTATGAAAAATTCACTGTTGGATAATTTCGATGTCCTGATTACAGAAATGACATTTATTTTATCTAAAAAAATTTCTAAATATGTTAATTTTCACTTTTAAAATAAAAACCAATATTTATCGAAAATTCACAGGTTTTGACAGAAATGGCTTTCAAACCTTAATAAAAATTTTAATTGCATTCATAAAATTATAAGATCATTTATATTTAATAAACATTAATTTAATATTAATAATAATATTTTATTAAAATATTATTTAATTCAAAAATCCCTTAATTTAATAAAATTGAATTCTTAATTAAATAATGACTAAAAACACCATTTGTACTTTAAAAACTATTTACAATGTATCAAAAATGACTAGAAATTATATTCATTATTATATACAAAAAAATAATGTACATGAACATAGTACTACTTATTTGTTATATATCCCCTTAAAATAGCCGCATAAGACCTAAGGGTAAGGTGTGCGATGGTGACAGACTCTTGGGGCGGCTCGAATAACATCGCTCGAGTGGTAATCTCTATCAACTTCCACTTTTCTCGTATACAGTCACGTTCGAGCTTGACATAATGAAGCTCATCTTGGGCTTGGTCAAGGGCAAAGCCCAAGGATTCCACCTCTTTTCTGAGCTCCGACAAATGGGCTTCGTATTGTACAATTCTACTGGATGAGGCCATCACTTCCTTTGTCTGAGTAAAATTGGGTTCGTTAAAGCCTTATATTTATACTAATCATGTGATCACTGTTCAACGACTATAAAAGTAACAGTCACAAATCTTATCATAAAACCAAAGAAGTTGACATCTTATAAAAACATTTTTTATAAAGAGACATTTAACTGGATCAAGAGGGATTTTCCATTAATGAAACTTTGGGCCGTTACAACACATCTATGAATACAATATTTTTATCACATTTACAAACCAAATACCTTTTAGTTTATAGTTTTAAATAATCATGATAAATAAAAAACTACTTATTCTCAAGTCTTCTAAAAAAATGGGATTTTCACACTATATATGAAACTAATAAATCCACAATAGATCTTTAACATTACCAAAAAATTCTCCACAGATTAACATACCCAATAATTTCTTTCATAACCTGGGGATAGTGAAACATAAGAAAGGGGTGAGCTCAAATGATCAGTAAAGTTAAACATAGTAATAAAGAATAACATGAGAGACATGAGGCATAACATGATAACATATTGAGAATGACAATAAACATGAGATCATAAATAAATGTATTAAAAAATATCATAAAAAAAGAGCATGACATCACATGAATGCGGCAAGAACATAAGCATGATATCATAAGTACATTCCAAGGATTACTCCTTAGACCATCATCATATGCTAAGGATTACTCCTTAGTACATCATCATATTCAAAGGATTACACCAAACGAAATGAAAATGTTTTAGGTTTAGTACCAAATCCCATACATAGGTTCTCATAGGACATCAACATTATATTATGAATTGGAGTGTTAACTCAACGCTCCCATCATAATAAAAAATCATATATATGTATACCACTTTTTTTAAAAAAACATATCAAAAAATACCAAAGACATAAAATTAGTTTTATATCCTTTTAAAGTGGCTACCCAACTAATTATTCATGATTTCATCAATAAACATGACATGATAAACCCTTAGAAAATTAATGGGTATTTAATAACTTTAATCATAATTATTGGTAAATAACAATCAACAAAAAAGATTACACATATGGTATTTACAATATATTAGAAATATATATATGATTTAGACAAAAATTTCCCTAATATATCAATATATTGGGCATCTTGGTGAAAACACTTCAATCAAATAATAAAATACAGGGCATTAAAAGAAGAAAATAATTTGAATTAAATAATTTCTATACAAGTGGAATATTAGGAAAGAAAAATGCAGTGAGAGATCATACCTTATATTTAAAAGATAATTTCATAACACATCCTGATAAAGAAGGTGGATGGTATCATTTAAAGAATAACTTTGATCAAACATACAACATAAATGAAGAAAACTTTTAGAATCATTAGTAAAATTTATTTGAAAATAATAATTTCCCATTTAATTTGAATTTTTTTTAAAAGGAATATTTTATCAAACCATGAGAATAATAATTTTATTTTTGAAAACTTAAAATCATAGAGATTAAATCTCTTAGAAAATGAAAATGTTGGTGGAAAGATATGTTTATAAAGAAACATATTAGAGAGATTCCTTATATTGAAAACATATCATGTGGATAATGTTAAAAATATTTTTCTTTAATTGTTTTATAAAATATCAATGTAGTTAAAAATAATATTAAAAAATAATTATGGAATACTTTTTAAAATATTTTTGACTTTAGTTGAAAGGAAAACCCTTTTTAAAAATTATCCTTATAGAAAATATTGAAAATTATTCTTTTTTGAAACCCACATTTTAAAAAGGATGATAAAACATTAATTTGAAAAGCAGTTAATGGAAAATTTAAGGTCATTTGAGATGAAAAATATTCATGTCATATATCATACTTTTGATAGGTAAAATATAGACTTGGAAGAAAAATATATATCAGAAAGTATATGATTTATTCTTATCAACATAAAGATTTCATTTTATGAAGAGTTTCATCAGTGGGGAGGATAATAATGAAGAGAATAAATATCTATAGAGAAAAAGTAAATCTTATATTTTAGAATATAATGGTAGGAAATAGATTCTTGGAAGATAAAAATCAAGAAGATATTTCACAACTCACGGGAAAAAGAACATGAGTTAAGAAAACAATTATTAATTGAGTAACATTTTAATCAAAAACCTTAAAGTATAAAGGGCTTAATAATGAACCTAAAATACCATGAATAAAAGATATTTCATTATAACATATCAATTGAGAATCATATACACCATATAAAACTAAATTGGTGCATAAAATAAAAAGTGTCCCAATTAAGGGTGTTTGAGACAAAAATCCCTTATGAATTAAGAACATTCAAATAGAAACATTTGAAAGAATGATAACTTAAATTTGAATTTCAAATACAATGAATAAGGATAATACATGATATTAAATATCTATTTTATAATATATACACCATTTAAAAATAATTAGGTGCATAAAAGAATATGTGTCTCAAAGAAGGAAGTTTTGAAGAGAAACCCTTACCTTGTTTCCCTATGCTCCTGTATAAAAAAAAAATATATTAATGCATAATTTTAGAAAAATATTGATAAATAAAAATATTTATAATTTCAATTTATAATCATTATCTATATAATGAACTAAACCGAGTTACCCTCTAGTACTAGTACCCGAACTAATTCACCATATACCTGAAGGGAGTTCTCGATCCCTATGGGATAGAGACTGGCACCCAACCTTCAAAAAAAACCCGAGGGAATGATTTATACCAAACTAAAATAAGATATATGGAATATATACACAAAAAAAATAAATAGTAGGAAAAAAATAAAATAAATATATCCCATAACCAAAGAGAAACAATAGTAGTGATACAACTCAAAATATAGATAAAACCCAAAGATAAAAGTCCAAATAATAAATGTAAAATCAAAAAAAGAAAACACTAATCCATGTGATTGGGTAGTAATGTCCCACCATCTCACCACCAGTTACCTATACCTAGCTGACATGAAACTCGCTTCCTCACTGTGATGCCTTTCCCATTCCTACATCAAAAGATAAAACAAGGTCTATACACCTCTGAAGGAGTGTAGAGGGTGTGAGATAACCATTCTTAGTAGGATCCCACCCGATTGATCCATATTAAGTCTCTTTACAACAATCCAAATATGATAAATTCATCGAACAACATGGAATGATAAGTAATTAAATAGTTTTTATATAAAATATATGGTAAATAAATCCATAATTTTCACAGAGTCTTAAAACCAACCAAATAAAACATTTTCAAATAATATAACATTTATCAAAGTAGGTAATCAAATCCAAAATAGTAAAAAATAAAGAATATGTAATTCATGACAAGGATAAGTATTGGTCAGGATAAAATGATCACTCATACCCCAACACAGACAAAAGAACTCACCATGTTCATAGACATATGAATCAAATCTTGGGAGTTGAGGAACACAACAGAAATTGAACCCCCAAACAGGGTCTAAAAAGTTCCTAGGATAATTATCATAGGGGTCATAGGAACTCCCTATGAGTGAACCCCCTAATAGTATCAATAGACGAATACTATTACTACATATTCCACCTATATCCCCAAGTATTCCGATGTGCTACATTTCTTAAATCATTTCTTCATAACCATGATTTGAAAACCATTTCATAAATCCATTTCAATATGATTTAAAATAACATTTTCCTTTATAAAAATAAGGGGAAAACAATCTGTTCTCAAAATACTATTTACACACACAAATAAATAAATCTTGCCAATTCATTTATAAAACAATTTATAAAACCAAATAATTCAAGGTTCATTAAATATAGGCTAAAGAGAGAACCACCTACCTCAAAATTGGGTAATAAACTACATGCAATAGGAACCACACACACTAGGATAAATGAAAAGATAATAATAGAGGCCCTAGTAATGATTCTATCAACTTAGAATCAATTTCATAATTGAAACAATTGGTGGAGAGGATAGATCACAATATACCTTGAGTAATTTTCATACCACACCACAACCAATATAAGGGATGACCCTTGGAAGAATATCAAACAATAGATCTAGAAGTAAAGAAGGTGAAACATCACCAAATGATCATATATCCATAAGAAAATCACAAAGCCACATTCATAAAAAAATCATTTAAGAAGAATAAAGACTAATTACCCAAAGAGAGGAAACACAACCCAATTAGAGAATAAGTGCTAAAATAAGTGATATAGAAGAGGGGAAGACTCCCAAAATCACCTAGAAGATCCTAGAGTTTGAGGAAGGGAAGAAAAAACCTAACTGAATTATGTGCAGCTTTATCTCTATTCACTTTGTTAGCTAATTTATTACCATCACTTCAGAATTCAATTTCCTGATTACTATACCTTCCACATTTAGAACATTTACTAGTTCCTTTAAGATAATTTACTCCATGTTTTTTCCCATACTTAAAGCATAAAAGATAGTTCTTCTTCTTTTATCCTCAGTTCTTAGACTTTACTTTTAATTCCATTTTTCGATTCTTATCAAAACCATGAGATGTATACATAACTCTAACCTCTATCTTTACTTTTATAGAACATCTAAAAATATATTTATAGTTACCAAAATCTCATATGGATAATTCCTATTGTAAACTTGGTTTTAAGACACTGAAGAATAGAACAACCTTAATTTCAGGTTGGATGATAATACCAAAATCATACCACGCAATTCCTATAAACTTTTCCTCATAGGTACCAATAGATTCATCATCCTTTTTATTTATCTTAAGAAACCCCTTATCCATGTTGATATGCAAAATATAGGGAAATTAATTGTTGGAAAATATTCTACTGAACTCATCCCAATCCATGGAGTCAATTTCATCATGTCACCTTATATTCTTGATGAGAGTTTACCATTGATTCACTTCACTTTCCAGACGATAGATAACTAAAATGACTTTTTCATGTTTTATAAATTGGAGAATGGAAAATATATATTTAATGGTATTGATCCATTTCCTAGTAATTAGTATATCATTGGTTCCACTGAATAAAGGTGGATGTTTACTAATGAAGGACTCAATAAAACATTATTCCCTTTTTTTCTTGTTTATAATTTCAGCATGATTCATGTATTGAGAAAGTTTTATGATAATAGAAATGATAGTTTTCATTACAAATCCCATAACACTTTTCTAATCATTAGGAAAATCATTTCACTATCCATTGCACTCAGAATTAACATGGTCTATTCAGGTTTCATCCATTTAATAACTCTAAAAAGTATAGTTTAAGAAATAATAATCATTATGGAGAATGACATAATCATAAAAAAATCAATTATAGGATGTCCAAATCATGAATACTTATTTTTAATATATAAATCCTTAGGTTTATCCTAGGTTATTCATAATTATCATCTATTTAAATACTTCATGAGGGTTCATAATGAGTTTTTTGATTTTCAAATAATATCCCCCAAGAGTGTCAATCTAGGTGTGAAGTAAGGCTCATTGTCATGCACCAGGTGATGATCGAGTTGAGCTCAATGTGACCCTTTTCTGAGTTATTACCCCTAGGTACCTCTATGTCTGAGACACATCCACTTGTAGTATCCAGACAGGGATGCAATTTCTTAGAAACCATTTGATCAATCCTTAACCAAAATTTCTGGACATTTTTCTATACTTTGACACATCCTTGGAATTATCCTTAGACACGTCCTTAGGGATTTCGTTAAAGTTTTATCATCCTATTTTTTAAAGGTTATGTAAACCTATCTGTTGTTAAAAAATATAGAGACGCTACATTTTCATAAAAATATATTATATCTTTTTAGATTAATATTCAATACATTACATAAATACATTCCTAAGGATCATAATATTTTAGCACCTTTATAATCTTGGAATATAATCTTCTTAATTCATGAAATATCATAAACGTCACTAATAAATATCTTCCCATTAAATAATATTCATATAAATACTTTAATTTAAACATTTTTTCATAATATGTGGAAAGAAAACATAAGAAAGGGTGAGCTCATTTAGTCAGTAATGTTAAAAAAGGGAGATTCCCAAGAATAACATGAACATAAGGGTATGAAAACATGAGAATAACAATTGAAATACATACCATGCACATGAAATATCACAATATTGGGTCATGGAAAAATGATTGGATGTTCATAATTCATGAATACAAAGGGAATCGAAGAACATGATCTAAGAGAGCATAACATTTTCATAAGATATTAAGTTGTTTCAGACACATAAGTAGAGAAAAATCAATTTTATAATAGTCAATACATACTTCCAAGGCTATAATATTGTAATGGGTTCACTACCTAAACAATCATAGTTGTAAATATTCACTCCCAAGACCATCATACTAGAAAAGGTCCCTTAATGAACTGATTTCACGTCCCATTCCAGTCCTATCTATCTCATGAGATATAAATCTTTACCCAAATCATTGTAGGGAGATATAGGTCCTACCTATCACATAATAAAAACCACATTTATTTGTGCCAAAAGATCATAAAAAATATATCATATCATAACCCATGAAATGAAACGAGATTCATAAATATTTTATCATATCATAACCCATAGAAAATAGATAAGTTTAATAATCATTTTATCATTTTATTATAGAATAACCCATGGAAAAGAAGTGGGTTTTATACGAATTTTATCATGGTATAACACATGGAAGATAAATTGGTTTTATAAACATTATTTCATCATAAAACATTTATAGAAAGAATAATAATGGTATCCTTGGTTCATATCCTCCAAAAAGAATAATTTAATCAAATTATATCATCTTAGATGTAGAATGATTTCAAAAGATAAATCACTAGGAATTTTTCTTGAGGAAGATAAATTTTATTAAAAAATAATTTTTTAAAACTAAAAAATCATAAAATATTTTGGAAATATATTTAATTGAAAATAAACTTGAAAAATTATAAAAAAGGCTTCAAAAAATCATTTCAAACCTTTCTTGATGAAAATATCCTCTCCACTTTGAAAAACTCTTTTAAAAACATAAAAAATTAAAATTCTTTTTCACTTTGAAATCAATTTTTTAAAGTCTAAAAATTTACCAAATATTAAAGAAATTATTTTATTAGAAAATAACTTGGAAAAATTATAAAATAATCATGAAATAATTTAGTGTTAATAATGACAAGAAATACTATTCTTGTTACACATGTTAAAAAAAGACTATTTTCACATTTTTGGTAAAATCCAAACGGGCGTTGTTTGGAAAATAACATTAATATTATTTTCAATTTTTTTTATAAAAAGTAAAACATGGGTAAAAAGTGAATTTAATAAACCATTTTAAAAATTCTAAAAATATTTTCGAATTTTTTTTTAAAAAACATGGTTTTGGAAGAAAAAGGGTTTTCGGTTGAAGAGATAAATAAAGGAATTTTTCTTAAAAAACATTTTTTTTGAACTCTTAGGTACATAGAGAGAAAATAATAAAGGGAAAAAAGGTATTCTCATGACATAAAAAGAGGATAACAAATTTACTGAGTTTCTTGAAAGATTTTTCATAATATTTTATCATTGGAAATATAATCATAAACAATCATAATAAACATTGAGATAGTAACATAAAATATTTTCCACTTTGGTTACTTTGAAATATAGACCACATGAAGTAATATCATTAAATTAAAATTAAAATATCATTAGGATAAATATATTCATGATATTACATGTCAATGAAACTGTATATACACCTCGTAAAAGAAGATATGTGCATAACATAACATTTGTCTCAAATAAGGTAAATTGAGACAAAAATCTGTTACCTTAAGTATCGAATTACTTTGTACATGTTTGAACCTCACGTATAATAAATATAAATTTATTATAAATATATTAAAGAAACATAATCATTTGTATCATTACATATTTTATTTACTTATGACCTTTTATTACCCTTTTATTAATAATTCCATGTTAAAGTCACATTTTGGGCAATAACTGCTTTGTTTTTCATGTGTGTTATGATTTATTATTTTTTGGTCCTCTTAATTTGATCATGGTTCAATCATATATATTATTTTAAAAATTATATAAATATCATATATATTCATTATATATTTATTTATTGTATTCCATGATATTTAAACATAGAAAATGAAATACACCGTTCTTAGAGACGGTAGACCGTACATATGCATGTACGTTGTTTCCATTTTCCCAATTAAAATAAATGGCGGTTAATAAAATATTAAAATTATAGAATAGTTTTTATGTAATATTTATCACATATGTTTATTAAATCCATCCTTATTACCTTCTTTGTAATGTGTGAACGAATCACATCGCTTCTCAAGGCGATAGTACACCGTACACATAAAAGTCATTATCATATTCTCACAAAATGGAAATTTAAAAAAATCATGTGATATAATGATTAAATAAGAATAATAATATAATATAATTTTTTTTAATCCATCATCATAATCATCCAAGAGAGGTGGAAATGGAAAAAGGAATGCCATCAGTTCGTGAGGTGGTAGTCTGCCGTACACACGAATGATGATTTCATAACCCATTTTATGGAAGTGGATATGGTTGTAGGTAATTAAATTATAATAAAAACATATCAGTAAAATTAAGATACCATTTTTATTATATCATCATGGGTTAATAATAATTTAATCAGGTGGAGGAAGATATAAAATAAAAATTCTCATTGAAGAATGTCACATCTTCTTCGGGTATACTCCGTAGGTTTTCACCAAAAGACATATTAGGATGGATTTATGACCAAAATAAGGTCTATATAATTATATGGGGAAATTTTATAAGTGATTTGGGTAGGTATTGTCGAAACCAAAAGGGTTTTATGGTGGGAATAATAGAGGATAAGGGTGGCCTTTTATTAGTGAGGAGAGTGGAATACTTGTAATTTTTTGAAAAGGAAATGGTATACCTACATTTTTCTCATGAAACATGGATAAAATATTGATTATTATAGACAATTAGTCATTATGAATCCTAAATATTTCAATAAAATATATTTTATACAAGTATTAAGGTAATTTTAACCCTTATATTTTTAGTTTAACCCTCCGGTAAACCCATTTTTACCTTAACTGCGGTAATTAATTTTTAATATTTTCAATATACCTTTTGGTAAAAAATTAATTTGAAATTATTATATAATATATATATTTTTTATTAAAATATTTAATTCATTTTGAGAAATTAAATTCATATAAGTGGTAAAATTTATTTTAAAACTAATCTCGCAGACGTGATGAGAAAGTGAGTTTTCAAAAATAAAAAATTCAAAAGTTCACAAAGTTTTTGTATGAAAAGTCAATATAAAAATGATTAGCATGACCTAAATTGTGTTAGATAATATAAAATATGAATAATTTTTCTTTGAAAACATTTTAAAATATAATATAATTTTATATATAATTGAAACAAAAAGGAAATTTTCATTTAAAAATTAGTATTTTCACTATTCATCAGAAAATTAATCTTTTAAGAAAATTATCAAAAATCCAAATCAATATTATTTTTACATGTTTATTTCAAAATTTAATTTAATTTTATCTAATTAATTTTAAAAAATTGTCAAAAATTAATTTTGTTATTGTTCAAAAAATGAAAAAAAAAACATTTTGTTTGAGAAAATAGTATTTTCGAAACATATAAAGACTTTAACAAAAATCATGTACCTTTTTATCAAAATTTTTTCTTTATATAAAACCATTATAATTAATATTTAAAAATTAGTTATTATTATTCATAATTCTATGTTTGATGGTTAGGCTATATTGGTCACTTTTAAATAATAATATTAACAATATATCACTGTTTGTTAAAACTCGTTGTTGCGTGTAACACAATTTATCGAAGAAATGAAATTTATTCAAAAAAATTCAAAAAAAATTAGTGTGTTACAAAAAAACAAATAAGGTTAAACCTAGTAATAAATAATAACCTGAGATACATGAGTTATAACATGATATCATAACGATAATTATCTTTATCTTGAGAGCATAAAGACATGAATTAAACAAGATAATAATATAAGATCACAACATCATAAGAATGTGGAAACAACATAAAAATGATATCATAAGAATATAACATTGATTAATCCCCTTTAAATAATAAAATTCCAAGTATTAATCCCTATACCATCATCATATATCAAGGATTACTCCTTAATCCATAAAAAAGATTAGGTTTACTCCCTAATCCCATACATAGCTTCTCATGAGATATTAACATTATTTAATGCATAGACCACCATCTGGGTGCACACATAATAATGAAAAGCATAAATATGTGTGACACATGATTTTAATCAATATATTATAAAAATACAAGGAGGTAAAAGGGTTTTTATATCATTTTCAAAAGGTTCCCCAAAGAAGAATTCATGATTTTATAAATACAGATGCCATGATAAACCCATGGAAAATAAATGGGTATCTAATGAATTTAAGCATCATTATAGGTAAATACCACTAAAAAATATGACTATAAATATATTATTTACACAGTATATGAAATGGATATATGGTTTAGACAATAATTTCCCAAATCAATTGATGTATAAGGCATCTTGGTGAACACTCTTCAATCAAGTAATGAAACATAAGGAATTTATAGAGGAAAATAATTGGAAGAAAATAATGCATATACAAATGGATGATTAGGTAAGAAAATGATGGATCATAGTTTATATTTAAAATATAATTCCATAATCCCACTAGATAAATAAGGTGGATGATACCATTTTAATAATAAACTTGATGAGACATGCTACACAGATGAAGAATTCTATTAAAATAATTATGAAAATTTATTTGAAAATAAGAATTTCCCCTTTCCTTTAAAAATATTCAAAAATAATATTATATTAAACCATGAGAAAAATAATTTTATATTCAAAAACATGAAAGAGTATACATAAAGTCTCTTAGAAAATCATAAAGTTTGTGGAAAGATATGCTTAGACAAAAACGTTTAAAAGAGATTCCTTCCATTGAAAATGAACCATGTTGAAAATTTTAAAAATATTTTCATGTAATAAATTTTATATAAATTCAATGTAGTTAAAAATAAATTTTAAATAATATTTATGGAATAATTTTTTAAATATTTATAACATTACTTCAAAGGAAATACCTTTTTGGAAATTATCCATGTAGAAAATGATAAAAATCCTTTAAAAAGATTTTATAAAAACCACATAATAAATAGGATAATAAAAATTTAATTTGAAAAAAGTTAAAGGGAAAATTGAAGGTAACTTAATATGAAAGTATTTGGGTTATAGATCATACTTTTTATAGGTAAAATATGGATATGGAAGAAAAAAATCCATTGGATGGTATATGAGTTACTTTTATCAACATCATACTTTTATTTGAAGAATAATTTCATAAAAGGAGAGGATATTAGTGAAGCGATGTAGTACCACTAGATAAAAAGAAAATATACCATTTGAAAAGATAATTTTTATAAAGTGATAATTATATATTCAAAATTAAGAAGATATTTTATAACTCCCGGTAAAAATAACTTGAGTCGAGAAAATAATTATGACTTGAGTAACATTTTAATCAAAACCCTTAAACAATGAAGGAACTGAAAATGGACCTAAAATATCATAAATAAAATATATTTCATGATAAAATATAAATTGGGATGCATTTATACTATATAAAAGTTAACTATTGTATAAAGTAAAATGTGTCTCCCTAAAGGGATTTTGAGGCAAGAATCCCTTACGTTCTAAGAACATTCTAATAAAAACCCCTTGAAAATTGGATATCTTAATTTTTAAGTTGAAATACTACAAATAATGATGATACGTGATATTAAATATCCAATTGGTTGTATATAAACTATTTTAAATAAATTAAGATCTTAAAAAACATGGGTCTCAATGAAGGAATTTTTGAGACGAAACCCTTACATCATTTCCCTACTTAGTGAGATACACTCTATGCCCCTGTATAACGAACATAAATTTCTTAATGACTAATGTCATAACTATATTCACTTTGAACACTAATTATTATTTTCATTTATAATCATTATTTATATTAATGTTATTTTTTTCCCATTTCCCTTTAGTATTGTCATATCCATACTTTTTAAGAAGATATTTGATTTACATATATTGAGATATATAAGTTCCTTATAGTTTTTGATAGATTTTAAAACCAAGAAAAAATGTTCCCATCATACTCACCTCAAACTAAGATTTAATAAGATCCAAAAAATAATCTATTAATTATTTTTGAGTTGATCCAAATATAAATTCATCAATATATTTTTTAAAAATCATAATGTTTTTGTTTACTTTATTTATAAAAAGGGTTGGATTAGTAGTTCCCTTAACATAATTGTTTTGTAACAAAAATCATGATAATCTATCCTACCAATCTATAGGTGATTGTTTAAGGCTGTATAAATATTTTGTATGTTTATAAAAGTATTTAGTATGTTTTGTATCTTTAGAACTAGGAGGTTGTTCAACAAAAACTTCATCTTGAATATATCCTTTAAGAAAAGCATAGTTTACATCCATTTAAAATGTTTGAAATTAAATAATGCTATATAGGCTAATAGAATATGAATAGATTCAAGTATAACTACCAAAGCATTGGTTTATTCATAATCTATTCCCTCTTTTGGATTAGAAAGTTTAGAAATAAGTCTTTCTTTATTTCTATTAATTATTCCGTTTTTATCATATTTTTTTTGGAAAACCAATTTTACTCCAATGGATGAGGTTTCTTTAAGTATTTTAATTATGGTTATAAGTTTGTACCTTTCAAATTCATTTAGTTTATCTTGCATATATTTAATCCAGTTTTCATTACCTAAAGCCTCCTCAGGATTTTTAGGTTTGAATTGAGAAATAAATGCTAGATGTTTAACTTAATTTCTTAAATAACTTTTAGTTCTTACAAGTTGATTTACATCAGCAATGATTCTATCACTAGGATCATTCTTAAGAAATAAATAAATTGTATTTTTTAAAATATGTTCATTAACACAAGATAGAAATTATTCTGGATTAAATAATTTAGAAATAATTTCTTGAGTATTTTACTTATTAGAGGAGTCTTCTATCAAAGGTTGATGATTAGTTTTGTAAAACACATATGAGGATGTAGGTTGGGTTTGTTTAAAAATAAAAGGATCAATTTCATAAAATTTAACACATATTGTTTCTACAACATTACATGATGTTTTATTTAAAACTCAATAAGCGTTAGAAGTAGTGGAATAGCCTTTGAAGATACCTTCATCGGATTGGGGTGAGAATTGGTGTAAATTGTATTTTTTATTCAAAATGAATACTTTTCATTCGAATACTTTGAAGTATGAAAATTTTGGTTTTTAGACTATCTATAACTCATAAAGATTTTTATTAATAAATAGTCGAATTAAAACTATTTATAGTATAACAATTAATACTAATAGTTTCATCCCAAAAATGTTTGTCAATTGAGTATTCACTCAACATGGTTCTTGTTATTTCTTGAAGAATATGATTTATTCTTTCAACAACACTATTTTTTTGAGGATTTCTAGGAGCTAAAAAGTTATTATTAATGCCTTTATTAATACAAAAAGATTAAAAATCATAATTTAAAAAATATACCCCATAATCACTATGGATAAGTATCAAGGAAATGTTTTTATCATTTTTAACTTTGGTTACAAAAGTTTTAAAAAGACAAAGGGATTTGGATTTATTTTATAGAAAATAGACCCATGTATACCTTGCGTAATCCTCAACTAAAATAAATATGTAGTACTTGCCTCTAATACTTACAATTTTTATAGGACTGAATAAATCCATATGCACTAATTGTAGAGCATCAGTAGTTGAGAGTTTACTAATAGATTTAAATCTTGACTTATGTTTCTTTCTTTATTAACAAGGATAAAAGATTTTTGAAGAATCAAATCTAAGTTCCGATGGATCCTTAATAAGACTTTTCGTAGTTAATTTACATAAGTTCTTAAAGTTACAATTTCCTAACCTTCTATTTCATATCTAATATTGATCTTCCATCACACTAAGACAAGGTAAGTCTTGGCTCCTAAGGTCTTCTAATTTAAGTATGTATACATTGTCATGTTGATGGGTAGAAAGAATGAATTCATCCTTAGAATTGTGTACTACACATTTATTATTCCTAAAATTCACAAGGTAACCATCATCCCATAATTGAATTATTATTATAAGGTTGTTCTTAAGACCTTTTAAAAAAAAATATTAGAAATTAAAGCTATTCCAAGAAGAACAATATTACCTATACCAAAAATTTTTCCATGATCATTGTATCCAAATGTAACTATTCCACCTTTCATTTTGATAATGTTTTCAAAGAATTATTTTTTACCAGTCATATTCTTGGAAGAAACACTATCTATATTGTAAGAACCCTATTCTTATTCTTGAGGTACATGTTTCTTCTTTTCCTTTTTTCCTTTAAAGTTTTTGAGAAAATAAGGAAAATGAGAAAAAATCCCAAATTTTGTGGGTACACGTCGTGTACTTTTCCACACACCCTGTACTTTGGCTGTGTGGGATGAGTACATTGGGCGTGTAGGACTGTCAGCGATGAAGGGTGTAAAAAAATGACTACACGTCGTGTACTTAGTATACACACACCGTGTAATCAGTCAGGATGTGAATAGTAAGGTGGTGGAAGTAGCCACCAACGGAGTGACAGTACACGCTGTGTACTTAGGAATACATGCCGTGTACTATGGTTGACAGATGAACAATTTCGTGGTGAAAAGTAGCTGCTAGAGGAACAGTTAAAAAATGAAAAGTACACACCGTGTACTTGAGAGTACATGCCGTGTAGTTTGTTTTTTTCACCTTAAACAAAAATTAGCCTCCTCTTTCGATATAGGAAGTTTAGGACATCAGAGGAGCACCATGAGAGAAGTCCGGAGCTTGAAGGAGCTCCCGAACACACACCAGAACTCAGATTCCTTCGCTGATGGTCTCGATTGAACCATGCGGGTGAGTTCTTCACTCTTCTTGAACCATTCCTTCCAATTATTTCCCATGGATAAGTTATTTTCATTTGAACGTGTTTTAATTTATCCTAGATCTATTTCATTCTCAGAAGTTTTGGTATGCGTCGTTCTCGTATATCGATCAGTGGAGATCGAGGTAGGTGGTCTAGTGTTTATATCCAACTGTTGAGTTAAATTTGTGTACAGTTGTGCTATGAACCCATGTTCAAGGTATCATATGGCTGAGGCCTTAATTGAAAGGATACCTAGAAATTTATAGGTAATCTAAATGTATAATTATAAACTGCTGTTTGGGATCGTTGCTTTGATCCAGGGCCACCCCGTGGGTGTATTCCTCTGTTTAGCCTTTTGGCCAGGATACCCAAGGGTATGCCGTGACTATAACATGTTTTGAGTTTTCTTGAGAGAAAATTTATATAAAATGATTTCTTATGTGTTGGGTTTGGCCCGGTTACTTGCGCCTGAGGGCAGTGTTTGTTTATCCAGAAGGAAATGTTTCATATGTCCGAGGATAGTATTTCCGAGCCTAAGGGCAATATGGTGTACGCTTGAGGGAAATATTCGTTATGCCTGAGGTTAATCACCTGAGGGTTTTGATTCTATTTACCTGAGGGTAAGGGTTTGAATGTATTAGGACACAGTTATGTAGAATATTCACTATGGTTATTTTCTTTGGTTATACCTGCCAAGCTAAAGCATAGGCTTGGAATTGTTAAATAAATATTAAAATGGCAGTGAAACTGGTAGTGATAGTTACTTTTGAGTACTTACTAGTTTACTACATTTTATTATTGCACACTGCTGTTGCACATTTTCACCAAAAGTTGGGCATGGGCCTTCGATGGTTGCCTACTGGGATTTATTTCTCACACCCTGTTTGGGTTATGTCTTCGACCTAAACAGATTATATTGCTACAGGTGTCGATAAGGGCAAGGGTTCTTATACATGTACATGATTGTTGTAGAGGAGTAGGAGAGCATGGGAACAAGATTAGGCTTGTAATGCTGCTGCATTCTGTTTACTCTGCTTTGGGCTTTGTTTTTTTGTAATTGTACTTTGTTACTGTATTGTATTGTTTACAGTGTATCTTGTTTTGGCTACTTTCCTAGACTTAGTGACATGTTGCATCATTATATGTATAACAGTTAGTTATATTTCACTTCAGTTGTTCTTTTTAGTTGCGTATTGTTTACTACTTCCAATGTTGTATGTTTATATTTCATTCCGCTCCATTACAATTTGAAAAATGAGGGCATAGTTTCCTTACTATCAGACCTAGGCCCTCACTACTAGTCAGCAGCCTCTGGCGTTTGGGGAAATGTGCTTGTGGTCATGTGACCAACCTGGTTCGGGGAACCTGTTGAGTAGCACCCTGATCCAGGACGTTACAAAGTGGTATCAAAGGAAATTTATTTTCTTGTTGACTTACTGTTTGGAGCCTATAGTCAGGTATAGGATGAAATTAGTAATTGGTAATAAACTGTTCCTGGGAGTAGCTAACCCTTGTACAGGGAAAAGCCAATCTACCTCGTAATTGTAATTTTTCTATTTTTTCAATTTTACATTTGATTTGATTTCACCGTTGGGTGACACACTTGTGGTGTTCGGTTTATATTTTTATATTCTTGGGTTCTATTTAGTTGCATCCTAATGAGATGAGGGTATTCCATCTCATGCATCATTTAGGAACATGTTAGAATCACATGCCATGCATAGTTTCCATGCCATATAGGTGCATTAGAAATTGATTGTTATTATGATAGATATTGTGCTAGAAAATGCAAGATGTTGTGATAGGTTCCTTGATAGATACACCTACTGTTGTTAGGGTATTGGTACATGTTAAAGTTGGGTTATGTACGCTAAACTTTGGTTCCTGAGAAGTATGGGCTCTCTTGGACCAGAATTTGGCGGATTATGAACCAACTTTTTGTTGCGTTTTGTACTATAATGTGAAGGTTCGGGTTCTAAACTTTGGTTCGTGGGGAGTATGGCCCCCCCACAGATCGGAATTTGGCATACAGATGCTTGAAATTTAAGGAAAAAGGGGATCCGAAGTAGTTTCTGAGGTCTATTGTCTGGAAACCCAGACAACACGACATGTGGTTCTATGAACACACTCCATGTACTCTTCTGTTCGAGAAGAAATGAAAAGTTTTTAAGTACACGCCATGTACCCTATATACACTTTGTGTATTTTCTAACCATGTCATAGGCCATGTGGACAGATACACGAGATAAGGAAGTTCTTGGGGAAACACGTCGTGTACCGGTTGTACACATCGTGTAATGTTGAACCTATGTCCGCCTGTGTAACTAACAACACGGATGGGTAAACCTTAATCTATACACTCCGTGTTAGGATTGAACACACTGTGTAGTCTAATCCAGGTAGCCGGCCCTGTATTCAATGACACGGGTCGGTTGGGGCTTCTTAGTATACACCGTGTTCATCTGGAACACGCCGTGTAGTGTAACCTGGGTAGACAGGCCGTGTCACTAACAACACGGGATGGTAAAAGCTTTTCTTTTACATGTCGTGTAGGACTTATACACGCCATGTAGTCTCTTTCTAAAGAGAACCATGTGGCTTAGCTGTGTAGAAGTACTCGGGCAGGGGAAAAAAATTCAAGCACACACTGTGTGTGTGGACAACACGCCGTGTGTTTGGGGTGTTACACGACTAGTTCTGGCAGGAGTACGCACCCATGTGAAAGACATAATGGAACATGCCATGTAGTTATTATATAGGTTGTGTTGTCTGGTTTTTTAAAACTTGAATGTTTTCTGTTCCCTTTTCCCTTTTTATGTTTCCAGTTCTTACTCCTTGATAATCTTAATCTAAGGTGTGTGTTTGACCTTGTAGAGTCATTCCGCCAAGACAAAAACCAATTGTTCACCAAGAAAGCGAAAACGATTATACTCCATAGATGGTAGAACATGGGCAAAAGATGGATCCTCCAGTAATGCCAGATGCGGTGCCAACCATTATATCAGATACTGGCGCAGATGCGCAGTTCCGTGAAGGCTTCATGCGGTTCATGCAGAGCTTCTAGGGAGCACCGCTGGCTGCCACATCTATGTTATAAATGACACATATATTCCAGTAGCAGCATCCACATAAATTTTCAAGGGATGGTGGACCACATGCTGCAGAGTCTTGGCTGGGTTCTATGCAGACTATCTTCGAACATCTGGAGATGCCTCCTGGGCGGAGGGTCAAGCTCGCTACTTACATGATGCGTGATTCCGCCAAGAGATTGTTGGATGTTACCACCCAGACTGAGCATCACAGAGACATGTCATGGTAATATTTTCAGGTAGTCTTCCATGAATTTTTCTTTCCATAGATGCTGAGGGCAGATCAATCTCAAGAGTTCATGAATCTGCAGCAGGGTGCTATTTCAGTGATGGACTATTCTGCCTGCTTCACCGAGCTACATCGTTTTTCACCTGTTCTGGTGGGAGATGAGACACTAAGGGATCGATTCTTTGAGGATGGTCTTTGATATGACATCTGAGTGATGGTGAACGTTTCCAGGTTGCCTACAGTGCATGCTATTATGAACCAGGAATTGATTACTGAGCGGAACCTGCAGGAATCTAGTGGTGTGAACTAGGGTGGTTCGACACCGGTCTTTGGTATTATTTCTACTAGAAAGAGGAAGAGGCATATGGATTTCTCTCACGGTGGCAATACTAGCCAGAATAATTCTTCCGGTGGCCAGGTGATGTGTTACCAGTGTGGTAAAGAGGGGCATAAGAAACCTCAGTGTCCACGTGACCCAATGGAGTGCTGAGATTTCTACAAGGTGGGCCATCTTCAGCGTTTTTGTAGGGAGTTTCCACCAGTGACTAGTGAGAGGGGTTCTGTGCAGACTCCACATGTAGGAGAAGGGCCAACAGCTTCTTACCAGTCAGGTAATTGGAACACGTTAGGATGTTCAGGCCGGAGTGGTGGTCGTGGCCGTGGTAGCCAGACACCAGGATATCAAAGACAACAGGGTAGGTCAGCTTAGGGTAGCCAGGCTATGTCGTAGGGCTGCGACACTGGGCGGACATATGTAGTGAAACAGACCCAAGAGGAGCCGGATCCCAGACCTTCCACTATCAGAGGTACTATTATAGTTGATTCTATTTTATCTTTAGTACTTTTTGATACTAGTGATACACATATCTTTATATCTATTCCCATTGTGGAGATCCTTGGGCTCTGTGTTTCTTCTTCTTTGGATATCATTATGCTAGACACTCTGTTGGGAATTAGAATGGCAGGTGTGCGTCAGTGCAAGGAGTTCCCCCTAGAGGTTGGTGGGTGTAATTTTCTGTGGGACCTCTATGTCTTAGAGATGATGAGGTATAACATCATTCTCGGGATAGACTGGTTGGTAACTTTTCGAGCCTTTGTAGATTTCTACCATCACTGGGTGATTTTCACGTCACCAGAGGGTGGAGAGTTTCTATACAAGGGCGAATTGGATGTCCAGGTGAGCCAAGCTGGACTTGAGCATCGTGGGCGAGGTGGACTAACAACCCAGATTGTGAGCTTATATATGGATGAACAGGGAATGTTTCAGATGGTCTTCCCTCCAGTAGTTGATCGTTTCAAGGATGTATTCTCAGACGACTTTTCAGGTCTTCCTCTAGAGTGATAGGTGGATTTCTCTATTGATCTAGTGCCAGGAGCATCACTGGTGTCCATTCCTCTTTATAGGATGGCTACCCCAGAGTTGCAGGAGCTCAAGAGGCAGTTAGAGGAGTTATATGCAAATACTTTCATCCGACCTAGTACTTCCCCTTGGGGTTCACCTATCCTGTTTGCGAAGAAGGTAGACGATACCCTCAGACTTTGTGTGGATTATTGGAAGCTGAACTAGTTGACGGTCAGGAACTGATACCCCTTGACGAGGATTGATGATCTTTTTGATCAACTTCGAGGAGCACGAGTGTTCTCGAAGATTGACTTAAGATCTGAATATCATCAGTTACGCGTTAGACCATCGAACATATCGCTTACAGCTTTTCAGAGTAGATATGGTCTATTCGAGTACTTGGTCATGCCATTAAGACTCACGAACGTGCCATAAATTTTCATGGTTCTGATGAATCGTGTGTTCCACCCATATCTGGATGATTTTGTAGTAGTCTTCGTGGATGATATCTTAGTGTACTCTCACACTTGACAAGATCATGCCACACATCTTGAGATTGTATTGAGTACACTAAAATAGCATCAACTATATAATAATCTCTCAAAGTGCCACTTTTGGATGGACGAGATACACTTCCTGGGTCATATCATCTCAGAGGCAGGAGTTGCGGTAGACCTAGAGAAGGTGAGAGTAGTAGTTTTCTCGGAGCAGCCTAAGAACATGTTTGAAATACGAAGTTTCTTAGGGCTAGCTTGTTACTACAGGTTCTTTATACCGAACTTCTCCTTCTTAGTAGTTCCATTGACAGGTTTGACTAAGAAGGGTGTGAATTTTATTTGGTCAGAAGCTTGCAAGACATCCTTTCAGGAGATGAAGGGAAGGTTGACATCTGCACCAGTCCTGATACTTCCAGAGAAAGGGAAGAGCTATATAGTTTACTGTGATGCATCAGGTATTGGGCTGGGAGCGGTGTTGATGTAGGGAGATCAAGTAGTTGCATACGAGTCTCGGTAGTTGAGGCCACATGAGAGGAATTACCCGACGCATGATCTCGAGTTGGCCGCAGTTGTTCATGCATTACGTTGTTGGAGACATTATCTCTTGGGAGAGCATTTTGTGGTGTTTAAGGACCAAAAATGTCTAAAATATATCTTTACCCAACGTGACCTGAATCTAAGACAACGAAGGTGGGTTGAATACCTTAAGTCCTTCGAATTTGAGCTTGCCTATACACCTAGTAAATGTAACACAGTTGCTGATGCACTAAGTAGAAGGAATCAGTTACAGGAAATGCAGGAGGCCAGTGGTGAGTGGCATCTCATGGGTTCGTTCTCTAAGATGCATTTGGAGGTGAACGATAGTTAGGGGCGAGCCTATCTTTCTTTATTATCTATGAATTCTACCCTCCAGGATATAGTGAGAATGAGACAACTATCAGATTCAGAAGGCCTAGTTCTACGGGAGTTGGTGGCAAGTGAGGACCATCCTCCGGGTTGGAAAATAGGCGATGATGAGGTAATGCGTGTCCATGGACGAGTGTGGGTTACATGGGATATATGCGAGGAGCTGATGCGGGAGTTTCAAGCTTCATCTTGGGCAGTGCATCCCGAAGTTACAAAAATGTATCATGATTTGAGACGTCAGTATTGGTGGCCAGGTCTGAAACGGGAAGTAGCTGGTTTTGTTGTGAGATGTTCCACCTGTCAGCAAGTGAAGGGGGAGCATCAGAGGCCAGCCATACTGTTATAGTAGTTACCCATTCCGGAGTGGAAAAGGGATGATGTCACAATGGACTTCATGACTGGGTTGCTGAGGTCACCTCAAGGCAGTGAAGCCATGTGGGTTGTTGTGGAAAGACTTACAATGGTAGCTCACTTTTTGACAATAAATGAGACCTTCGGTGTGGAAGAGCTTGGAAAGTTGTACATCTGAGAGGTGGTACGTCTTCATGGGGTTCCTTTTTCTATCATTTCAGACAGGGATTCCCGTTTTAAGTCTCGTTTCTGGCAGATTTTTCAGAGGGCACTTGGTACACAGGTGCTTCTGAGCACAGCTTACCACCCTCAAACTGATGGCCAGTCATAGCGTACGATACAGGTGCTTGAGGACATGCTGTGTGCATGCATCCTAGACTTTGGGGGATCTTGGTAGAGGCATGTACCCCTGGTCGAGTTTTCCTAAAATAACTATTTTCAGGCAACTATTGAGATGGCACCTTACGGGGCTTTATATGGTAGGCCATGCCGATCACCTTTGTGCTAGTTAGAGGCTGGTGAGGCAGCTTTACTGGGACCATGACTCGTATAATAGACTTCAAAATAGGTCCAGTTGATTCAGAAGCGGATGGCTACTACACAGTCTTGTTAGAAATCTTAAGTTGATCGCCGCAGATGACCCTTGGAGTTTATAGTCGGGGATCAGGTTTTCCTGCGTGTTTCACCAAGGATAGGACACAGGTGGATTATGAGATAGGGTAAACTTTCACCAAGGTATGTGGGGCCGTTTGAGATTCTGGAGAGAGTTGGGCCGGTTGCCTATCGGTTGCAATTACCACAAATGTACCGGGCCATGTACGACGTCTTCCATGTATCTTAGCTACGCTGTTATCACTCAGAATTGTCTCACATTTTTCAGCCCGAGGAGGTTGAGCTTTAGGATGATGTGTCCTTTAAGGAGCATCCGATTCATATTGTTGATAGAAGCATGAAGGTTCCCCGAGGCTGGTCATTTCCTCTCGTACGGGTGCTATGGAAGCATGACCAAGTGCAGTACGAAACTTGGGAGCAGGAGACTGACGTACATGCTCAGCGGCCAGAGTTGTTCTGAGATTTATATTCACCACCCTTGTAAGGGCAATTAAGGGATGAATTTCTTTAAGGGAGGAAGTTTGTAAGAACCCAGTTCTTATTCTTGAGGTACAAGTTTCTTATTTCCCTTTTTCTTTTATGGTTTTTGAGAAAATAAGGAAAATGGTGGAAAATCCCAAATTTTGTGGGTGCACACCATATACTTTTCCACATGCCGTGTAATTTGGCTGTGTGGGATGAGTACACAGGGCATGTAGGCCAGTCGGTGATGAAGGGTGTAAAACATTAACTACACGCCGTGTACTTAACATGCCGTGTAATCAGTCGGTAGGTGAATAGTAAGGCGGTGGAAGTAGCCGCCAGTGGAGCGAAAGTACACACTGTGTACTCAGGAATACACATCGTGTACTAAGGCCGACAGATGAACAGTTCGGCAGTGAAAAGTAGCCGCTATAGGAACAGTTAAAAAATAAAAAGTACACACCGTGTACTTAAGATTACACGCCGTGTAGTTTTCTTTTTTCGCTTAAAACGGGCACTAGCCTCCTCTTTCAATAAAGGAAGCTTAGGACGTCGGAGGAGTGCTAGGAGAGAATGTCAGAGCTTAGAGGAGCTCCCGACTGCACACCAAAACTTGGATTCCTTCACTGGCGGTCTCGACTGAACCGCACAGGTGAGTTTTTCATTCTTCTTGAACCCTTCCTTCCAATTCTTTCCCGAGGGGAAGTTATTTGCATTTAAACGAATTTTGGTTTATCCCAGATCTACGTCATTCTCAGACGTTTTGGGAGGCGTTGTTCGCATATATCGATCAGTGGATATTGAGGTAGGTGGTTTAGTGTTTATTTCCAACTATTGAGTTAACTTTGTGTACAATTGTCCTATGAACTCATGTTCGGGGTATCATATGGTTGAGGCCTCGATTGAATGGATACATAGAAATGTATAGGTAATATAAATGTATAATTATAAACTAATGTTTGGGATCATTGCTTTGATCCAGATCCACCCCGTGGGTGTGTTCCTCTGTTTAGCCGTTTGGCCAGGATACTCGAGGGTATGCCGTGACTATAACATGTTTTGAGTTTTCTTGAGAGAAAATTTATATAAACTGATTTCTTATGTGTTGGTCTTGTCCTGGTTACTTGCTCCTGAGGGTAGTGTTTGTTTAGCCTGAGGATAGTGTTTCATATGTCTGGGGATATTATTTCTGTGCCTGAGGGAAATATCATGTATGCTTGAGGGAAATATTTGTTATGCCTGAGGGAAATCACCTGAGGGTTTCGATTCTATTTAACTGAGGGTAGGAGTTTTCATGTCTGAGGACACAGTTATGTAGAATATTCCCTGTAGTGATTTTCTTTGGTTATACTTTCCAAGCTAAAGCACATGCTTTGCATTGTTAAATGAATACTATAATGGAAATGAAACTTGTAGTGATAATTACTTTTGAGTACTTACTAGTTTACTCCATTTTATTATTGCATACTACTATTTCATATTTTCACTGACAATTGGGAATAGGCCTTCAGTGGTTGCCTACTGGGATTTATTTCTCACACCCTTTTGGGTCATGTCTTCAGCCCAAACAGATTGCTACAGGTGTCGATAAGGGAAAGGGTCCTTATACAGGTACATGATTGTTGCAGAGGAGTATGTGAGCATGAGACCAAGATTAGGCTTGAGATGCTACTGTGTTCTGTTTACTATACTTTGGGATTTGTTTTTTTTGTACTTGTACTTTGTTATTATATTGTATTGTTTACAGTGTATCTTGTTTTGGATGATTGCCTAAACTTAGTGACCTGTTTCATCATTATATGTATAACTGTTTGTTATCTTTCACTTCAGTTGTTTTTTTCAGTTGCGTATTGTTTAATACTTTCGATGTTGTATGTTTATATTTCATTCTGATGTGTTACACTTTGAAAAATGAGGGCATAGTTTCCCCACTATCAGACCTAGGACCTATTTGATAGTCGGCAGCCTCTGGAGTTTAGGGAAATGCGCTTGAGGTCATGTGACCAACCGGGTTCGGGGCACCTGTTGAGTGGAACTCGAATCCCAGATGTTACACATATACCATGTATTCTTATTTTTGGTACTTCATTTGTTTTCTTAAAAACAAAAAAATTATACTTTTGGAACTCAAACCTTCTTGGGTCTGAAAATGTTGGAAAATAAAAACTTAGGAATCCAAATTTGTTTTAAAAAATGTTATTTGTGAAATCCTAAAGGTTGAATTTTATTTAAAGAAATTTTTACTAAAAAATGGTTTTGAATGAGTATATCCCATTCCTGAACTACTACCATGTGGATAGAGTTGTTTATACATTTTATCAAAATATTCCTTACCAGAAGTAAATTTTGATAAAAGTTTCTTTAAAGAAAAAATTTCACACTTTAGTTTTATAACTAAATTATTATTCTTATTAGTATTAGTTTTATGGGTGAGTTTTGTTTCTAAAAGATTTTTCTCAGAAATAAATTTTTCCGAATCTTTGGAAAGCTTATCCTTCTCAGAATTAGCTTTTTCAAGGTTTTTAAAAATAGAATAAATTTCAAAGACTTTTTTATCAAGATACCTAAAAATATATGATACTTATTTTGTAAAAATATTTATTCTAGTATATTATTTTTAAAGTTTCTTACTAACTTTGCAATTTTCATTTTCAAGTAATTTAGAAAATCTAGATACTTCATCATAAGAGGGTAAATTATTATCTTCTACTGAGGAATTTTCTTTATTAGAATAAATATACTTATAATGGGGATAATTTTCATTTAAATACATATTTTTTAAAGACTCATAATTGTATAACTTAGCCATAAAACATTGATTTTAGAAATCTATTCTGGTGTAGAGACCAATATTCCTGTATCCAGAGTTTTCACTGTTTGAAGAATCATTAGAATAATCTTCTCTATAATCACTCCATGAATCATTAGATTTTAATATTTTTTTCCTTTTTAATTGTAATATATTATTTTATTTCTATCAAAATGACTTTACATTATATCTTTCCTTTTTAACTTTAGACAATTGTGTCTTATGTGTCTAACTCTTTTACATTCGTAGCATGTAACTTCAGAATATTTATTGTTATTACTTTCCTTGTTACTTTTCTTATTACGATACTAAAAATCCTTTTTACCAAAATTTTTGTTCATTCTTCGAGAAAGATTCACCAACTCATTCTTATAATTTTCAGAATCACTTGAATTTGAATGAGTAACAATATTTTTCTTTGTTGATTTAACAACCCTCTTAGGTGTCTTAGTTTTCATCAAATTTGATGTAGAAGTAAAAGAAACTCCACCATTATTTTTCTTTTCTTTCTTAACATCAATTTTCATCCTAGCCTTATACTGTAAAAGATTTCTAAATAAATCATCAAGTGTATGATTTGTAATCTTCCTAGATTTATCAACCACTTTTCCCTTTGATTCCCATTCATTGGGCAGGATATTAATGATCTTTTCAACAAGAATTTCATCCTCTAATATTTTTCTCCCATAGATTATAGAATATTAAAAAATTTCATAAACCTTTGTTGTACCTTAATAATAGGTTCACCATAAGTAAATTCAAAATCTTTATAATTAGCTCTTAATATATCTCTTCTAGTCTCAACAACTATAGAGGTTCCCATATGATTGATCTCTAACTTCTTCCAAATACTGTTAACTGCTTCATAAGAGGAAATATGGATATATATGTTTATGGTCATAGAATATAATAAATTATTACTTAACTTTTAATTTAGATTATATTATAACTTTTCTTGACTGGTAAAAGTTATGATTTCATTTCCAATAATTTTGTATTTACCAATCAACATAACAAAATTATCAACTCGTTTGTTGATCACAAAGTCTTCATTCCATCCCTCTAATATTCATAATCATTAAAATTGTTTTCATAATCATTTTCTGAGAATATGATTATTACTTAATATGATTCTATTAACTAGAATCAAACCTGTGGATTACATATCAGAATAATCTTGATTACAATATTCTTTTCATCAAAACCTTGGGCCCAATCCAATTATAGTTTTAATATACATTAGATTTTTGTGAATACAATTTATTTAATTATATTAAAAAAAGTTTCAATTAAGGTTATAAATTAAAGTTTTTAAACTTACAATTCAACCCCTCTTGTATTTATACATATGAATATACATTTTTTTTCAACAATTGGTATCTGAACGAAACAAATGAATTGTAATAAAAGCTATTATAATAAATTTAATACAAATAGAAAGATGAATACAAAAAACCACTTTCTATTTATTTGAAGTGGAATATAAAATAATTGTAAGGAACCAAGTAATATAATTGGATAGAATTTTTTTTACCCAAAGAGATGGGTATCTAGTAACCTTGGATAAAAGTATATCGATTTATACTTTCATGAAAGTATGTCTTACCCACACTTGGGTAAGGCCTCGATATGATGATCGACTTCTGTATTGCTATCCCTGCAAGACTTCGATCAAGAAGGTTATCAAATACTTTGTATTCCTATCCTATAAACCCTCAATTTGATGGATTGAATTTTTTCTTGCTATCCCCACTAGTTCTGATAAAGTTGATCGGATTTTGTCTTTAGAACCTTGGAAGTCCTTGATCTAAATCAAAAAAATCGAAGTCGAACAAAGAAAAATGAACTCTAATATTACAAGGACAAGGAACAAGTAGTTCAATTGTATAAAATTCAGAGCTCTCAAATAGTATCAAAATCACCAGAGATCTCACACATTTTCGTATTTCACATGACTGTTGAAATGATCAAATGAACTGGTATTTGATGACATTCCTACCAATGGTCATCTTGATCTTCAACGGTCGGATTTTCTCTGATATTTTCAGGAGGAATTGTACACCTCGTACTACAAAGATCATATTATAAATAAAACCATGACATAGTTTTTATTAACATATATAATAGAATACATGAAATCATTTTTGACAATACACCGTTAAGAGTAAAATGATTTAATACGATAAAACAATTTTTCGTATTCAAGATTAAAATAGAAGTCGATCTGATGGATATACTTAGAGAGTCTCATTATGATTTTCTTTATGAGTATAAATATGATGGTATCAGTTCTAATGTCAAATCTGATTTAAATGTTTTTAGTACAAATACATGATATAAAGTCTCTAAATCAGTTTGATAAGGTGAATCCTATCATAATCAGATTCTTGCTCATTACGATAATTTTAATTTAAATTTGTGAATACATTTAAACTATTTTAAAGTAAGATAAAAGTATATGTTTTCTATAAAAAAATTATAAAATAATTTGGACATAAAATTATTAGATATTTTATATTTAAGAATTATTTTTTTTATATAAAGAAAAGGAATGGAAAAGTCAAAAAGAAAATTTGACTCAATAGGTAGTCCGCACAATGCACAATTATTATTTTTGTTACTCAACGAATGAGCAAGGTGAAGGTGGAAAATAATTGTCATTTTAGAATAATAAATAAATTATGTAAATCATATGTATTCATAAATACCAACATTAATACAAGTAATGATGGGTGGTGATGGAAAAATAGAAGGCGTCACTTCTTGGAGGCGGTAATCTGTTCACACACACTAACGCCAATTATTATTTTTCTTAGTAAATGGAAGAGAATAAATAATGGCTGTTACATTTTTATAATTACATATTAACAAACTAATGATGTTGAGTTATTTATTATACTATGTTTATGGTTGGTTTATAATGTAAATAATAAGAAAAAATGTTAAGAAATATTTGATACCTACATTGAGACCTTGAATTTTCTCTTGACGAAGGCATTAGATTTTAGGTAATTAGGTAAATTTATGGTGACTAGGGTCATTAGGGTGTGTAAATGACTTTAGGAAGAGAAAATTTTAGCATGTTTTCAAGGAAATTTCCAAATATGAGTGGAGTATTGAAAGTGTGGAAGTGATACCCCTTTTATAAGTGAGGAAGAGAGACTTTCCATGGAAATTAATGGTAAGGGGTAAGAATAGAAAGACATGAAGGTTAGGTGATTTAGGTGAATTAAGGATTTTAATACATGTAGGTAAGACGTTAAAACCTAAAAAAATATTTTCATAAGGTATAAAGTTGATTTTAATTTTTGAAAAACCGATCCACCTTAGATTCCTTATTTACACACTTATGACTCTTAATTAAATACTAGTCATGCCAATTATTTTATTACTAAATATATAAGTAGAAATAATCACCTACTTTTTAAATGATAATTCATAAATTTATATCTATTTAACCTAAATCATTTCACAAATATAAGAAAATGTGACTTTAAAATAAACACACATAACACCTAAAAATTGTTTTTAAATAAAAGAGTGTTGTTAAAATTTAAAATTATATATAAGATAATTTTTTTTATGGTTACTCATTTTTATGATAGTAATTTATATATTATAAAAAAATAAATATTACATGAGATTAAAATCAATCCATTACCAAATTTTAAAAATTTATTAATTAGTTAAAATAAAAATATAAAATAGTTTTCTTTATAAAAGAAAGCTTTTACTTTTTTTAAATGTTGGGAATGGTTTTCTAAGTTATAATAATATCTTAAAATGAATAATTTTATTCCTTAATTTCATATTTTACCATTTAAACGGTTTTATGACCTTATAGGCAATTCTTATATATTAATAAAGTCAACAAAATCCCAATTTTTTTTTTGTAGAAATTTCACTTTCGACAAAAAAATTTCTATTTTCAGAAAATGTTTATAAATTCATAATAAGTAAATATTTATAATATAAATTCAAAAATAAAGTTAATTTTATCTAATTATATTTCTAAAAATTATTTATTTATATTTTAATAAAAAATAAAAAGTTTACAGATAAAGTGATTTTATTTAAATAGACATTCTTAAACATTAATTATTTCTAATATTATATCATAAAACTTTTATAATTTAAAGAATTTTAATATTTTATATCATATATAAATATATTTTATATTATCATTATTATATTTTAAATATTATTGTTATTATTATTTATTAATATATCATGACCTTTGTTTTAGTGCATGTGAAGAAATATATCAAACTCATTATTATTTAAAGGAAAAATATATTCTAAAATCTCAGGATGTTTCAAAAGTCTTCAGATCTCTACTTCCCACAACCACTAGGAGTTTATCCCTAAATTCCTAAATTATATTATATATAACTTCTCTTCCTAAAATAATCCCCTTTTTCCAATATTCTCTCTTCTAACCCATTATTGAAGGCAAAGTCACATTTTTATAATGAAAAAGACAAGTATAATTTTCCCTCCAGAATCTATCTTTGAAAGTTCATGATATTTTGGCTGTGTAAATGGCCAAATATCAGGAAGTTACCTTCTTGAAAAATTTTTCTCTATGTTTTTTACATGTAACCTCCAAGGAAAATATTTTTTTGGACATGTATAGACTATGTTATTGGTTTTTACTTGAGAAAAGTATTATGTATGAAGAGAATTTTAATATTTCTCTACTTTGACACATTCATAGACTAACACAATAAATGAATATTTTCTTGTAATTTAATTTTCATGTAAACTTAAAAGTTTTATTTTGTTAATTACTATAATAATTTCAATTGGAGTTATGTAACCCAAGATATACCTCATTTATTAAGATGTAGTCAAATATATCTATTAATCTGTTTCCAATTTTCATGAATTATTTGGGTCTCATAGAGTTATAATAAGCTCTCGGGCTAGTTGAGAGAATAAAATACCACTAATCATATCATCCTTGAATAAATTATTTCATAATTTTTATCTATATCGAAAATGTTATGGATGAAATATCAAGGTGATATTTTTTGAAAAAAAATTCTAAAATTAATCTATTTTCACAATTAAGTTCAAAATTTACCAAAAATACAAAAATTATGTAATTTATATTAAAAATAAAAATAAATGGGGATTAAATCGTTGAAATACACATGAAAATTATTGAAAATAAAAACTCTCTAAAATTTCATGCAGAAAACTAAGTTGTAGTGACCTTCAGTACATTGTGGTTTACAATAACATAAACCATGACATGGTTTAACATTAGTGCATATTTCTATCAATATTAAAATTGCACTAAAACCTCATATACTTACTTCAATTTCACCTTATATCACATCATATATATATATAACAACATGTAAAACCCTATCCAAAATTCGTTTTGAATGTCCTCCAAAAATCATTTTAAAAAATTATCAATTATTTTCATCACATGTTATATAATATGTGAAAGAATTGTAAAAATACATCCAAAACTAATGTTATATATCTTCTAAAACACTTTTAGAGTATCTTTTATTTATTTAAAAAAATTGCAACAAAAAATTAATCCTAATTCACATAACCATAAAGTGTGACCCCAGAGGCCTTTTTAATGTTGAAAATAATTATGAATTCTATAATCTATGATTTTGGGAAAAGAGAATCCTCTAGAAAAACATCAGTACTACATAAGTTAGAAAGGGATAAAGCATTATATCCATCAAGAAAAAATATATCTGTACTCTTATCCACTAGTTTTATCATATATAATATACATAATCATATAATCCTTTTGTTTAACAGATAGAGTGGCCATAAGACATGAAGTATGTAGTTCTTGTATATATAAATAATATTTTCTCGATACTCAAAGTATAGTTTGTCTCTATATATGAAAAAATAATTTTTCATTCACCTATAAAAATAATCATATCACATAACCTTAATCTAAATAGATAAACATGTTACATACTACTTATCTAGTTATGGCCATATTCTTCCTCAAATTTTCTCAATTTGGGGGCCAGCTGTTGTAGATATCATAGAGCAGAAAATCACTATATTGTTTAATTCTCAACCAATGGCATGATAAAAAATAAACAAAACTACCCCTTTATTAGATCATCCTCATGGATAATATAATAAAGGTATTATAGTATAAAGTTTACCACTCAAGGTATATTTTCAACCTCAGGTAATAGAGATTCAATATGAAACAAGAACCCTTGGTATGCTAAATAAATAGTTTATGCCACTCCATATGATATATGTAGTGAGACATCATGTAAAAAAAATGATATGGTTCTGTATGAGTAATGTTTGTATCCATATGAAATCCAACCCATGATAATCTTCACATGTCATCAAAACCTATAATACTTCATGATGACCATCGATTATGGATAAATAAAAGTCATAATTTGGGATGCCAATTATTATTTTAATTTATATAATATATGAATCCAATATGAAAGAAAGATAAATTTTTGATTGACTTGAATATAACAAAACACATTCTGTATATTCTAAAACTAATTTAAGAATATACTAAAAAACCCATACACAATCTCCACTATAATCATATCCCAATGATAGACCACCAAAGAGGACTTATGTCTGATATATTATTAAATATATTACCAAGACCCTTACTTTACTATGTAATTCCTACTATATCTCTATATAACCCCTAATAAATCCTATCACTATACTCATTTAATATAATAAAATCTATAAGGAATTATTATTTCAATAATGGTGAGATTGGTATTAATAATCCTCATGTTTAATTATTTGAACATAATATTCAAACTTCTTTACTTCACAATATACAACGATATAATGTTAATGACTTAAGTTGTCTTAATTACTTGAAAATATTTATAACTACACTATCATCAGATTTGGGAAAAATATATCTTTAACTTTTAT
Organism: Viscum album; assembly: GCA_963277665.1. NCBI lineage: Eukaryota > Viridiplantae > Streptophyta > Magnoliopsida > Santalales > Viscaceae > Viscum > Viscum album. The sequence goes on along the minus strand of OY728134.1, from coordinate 125,134,252 downwards.
TTTATATCATTTGATAAAAAATTTAAATATAACTCTTTAAATTAAAATTATTCTTTACTAATAAAACCAAATCTCTTTTAGGTTATAAAGTAATAGTAAGTTTGAATTAGGACGGAGTAATCATTTATTTTTCATAATTTAAAATTTTATAAGTTCAAATAAAACCCGATTATGTTCCTAAAAAATATATTTTATCTAAAAATATATTCTTAAGATAGATATTTTTTAATGTTGGTAAATAAAAAACATTTAATTTAATGAAATATTTAGTAAATAAACCATTAACACTCATGTCTTATATGGTATTCTATATATTTCAAGAAATATTATAAAAATAAAATTTTATTCTTTAACATATTCCACTGTTTGGTGGTGGTCATGCCTTCCTTCAAACTTTAATAAATATCTTGGATAAACACTTATTTTGGAGAAACCATTTTTATTCTTATCTTTTTTTTAAAACATGTTATAAAATAAAATAAATTATAAACTTTGCACATCAAAACCATCATCTTGTCTTATTTACAATAAATATTTTTTTACAAATAACTTCTCTTATCACATAAGATAAATGTGATGAAAATACACATCCTTTATTTGAGATTCAGCCGAGCATTGAAATAATCATTTTCAACCAACTATTTAATGTAGAAAATATTCACTTCAACTTTAAAATAAAAATTTAATGTTCATTCCATCAACTTATTTATAAATTTTGAACTCTTGAATATTTATAATAATTTTAATGTTTTCATTATATGTTATATACCATTTAAACATGAATAACTGATTTCTATAACATTAATACTCGATGTAGAATGTCTATGTTGTTTATTAAAACCCTTTAGGTATACTTAGAAATTTCATCTTCTGTGATAAATTTTACAATAATAGAAACATTATCCCTACTTTATATAACCTCTTTATGTTTCAATTACCATGTATAACTATTAGATCCCCCGAACTTCTTTTGTTTGGATTAAAATTTTACCCTTATGTACTATCAATATAACACCAAAGCATGGTCCTCCCAAGTCCTTATCAGGTATCCCCAAGATATTAAGAATATATGGTAAATTTTTATTGAACTCGTTAACATTTTCAAAACATTTCTAGTAATAATTAGAGAATAAGGTCCATAGTTATACTTTTCTTTAATGGAGGACCCAATCTTTCTAAGTAATTCATATGCCCAACTGTATTGAGTACATGAGTACAGATTGAAGTTGATTTTTTCATTTTGAATATAAGTAATTCCTTTGATACCATCAAGTGAATATATCTTATAATTTTATTAATCATCGATATATACTTATTGAAACATTTCACTCATCTATTTCGCAGAAAGGGTTGCTCTTGCATAATGAATTTTACTTTATGTGTAAGAACAATTCATAAGTTCCTATACCAATCTTGGAAGTTTTTTCTTCTAATACATTCCTTTTCTAAGATTGGTCTTAAAGATAAGTTTGATAATGACAATGATGTCATTTTTTCAACAACATATTTTTTTATCAAATGAGTATCACATTTTAAAACCATTTAATAGGGACTCTAATTAAATGTGATACCACTAAAATGAAGTCCCATTTTAATATAAATGTCACGACCCATCGCCTGGGGCTAGTGCCGTGACTACCCCAAACCCGCCTTGCATAGGCTAGGGGTTGGCGACTAGCACCAAAGGCGTATTCCCTAAAACTGAGAAGGCATTGCCTTTATAACCTATAAACACACACAACCAAACACACAACAAGATATAAACAAAAGTCAACTGTATTGTAAAAAAGTGTGTACAAAAAGTAAAAAGGGGCCAGAATACAAGCCCAACTGAAAAGTACAAGTACAACTGAAATGAAATACAACTGATGAAAGTGAAAAGACAACTATTGGATCATCCTCCGAGGTTCCTACCTGAAGGGTATGTACAGATCGCCTCCTCAGCACTCCACGTCCACCCGTCTACTCTGCATATCATCACACCGTATGGTCCACCTCCAAGTACCATCTAGTACTGGTACTCTCAGCCTCAGTCATCACTGTCCTTCGTCTGTATCCAATACAGCAAGGTGCGGTTATAGCCCGTGTAGGGGTGAGTATAACGATTCTCAGTAGGGACCCCGAGACTGTCAAGGTCTCACAAAAATCCACCAAGGATAAACCAAAAAGTATGAAAATAACAGATAACCCTACTTAGGTATATGCCCATACATATACCTAAGTTATCAAGTAATCCATCTCAATCATGAAGAAAACATAGAAAAACTGACTCAGCTCAATCCATGATTTTATTCTAGGGGCAGTATCAAGTAATATCCCCAGTCACATTATCGAAACCTCAGCTGCTGGAGAACTCCTCCACTATCGAGTACAGTGGGCCAGCTGCGACACCAAGGCGCTTCCCACTAATCTGGGACTGCTGAGGTACTCCTCCTATCAAGTACCATGGGTCTGTCTCGTCACCAAGGTGCTTCCCACCATGGGTCTACCGCATCACCAAGGCACTCCCCCTCGTAGCCTTCTGAGGTACTCCTCCTGTCGAGTACTGTGGGTCTGCCACGTCACCAAGGCAATCCCCACTATGGTTCTTCCGCAACACCAAGGTGCTCCCCCTGGGCTAGTTGAGTCACACCGATTCGAATCGGTCAACAGTCGTCAGGTCTCAGCCAGCTACTAGGTCTCCACACTATGCTCGCTTGTCTCCGAGAGGATCCGCATCACAAGCTACTGGTTGATACTCCAACTGTCATGAAGTCTCACGAATAAGTATCTCAAAGGTCTGCCATGTCATAGGGTTCTCAACGCAACTGACGGTGCGTCAATCAAATGCCCGATCTGTGAGTTATTGGCCTTTTAGTCCCAGGGTCTCGGTTGGATTCGTGCTCGATCCAACCTGACCATTTCCCATATAAATCCAAAATTCCATTGAATTATGCTCAAAGGGACCATATCGCTCCAAGATTTCCAATGCTGCTGACGGTTCTTCAAACGGACATCCGATGCCAAAGTTATAGCCAAAAGAAAGTAAAGGGTCGTAGTGGGCCCGGGTCCAGTCCGACCCGGTTGGACCGAACCAGCTTGACCCGGCCTGGGCCGACCCATCTCGGGTCAACCCGGCCTGACCCTTTGGGTTTGGCCCAACCCACAGTGTGGCCCAGCCCATTGGGTCCGGCCCAGCCCACGAGGGCCACGAGGGTGGCGGACTATCTGCGAGCAGCTTGACCCGGCCTGGGCCGACCCAGCTCGGGTCGACCCGGCCTGACCCTTTGGGTCTGGCCCGACCCACAATGTGGCCCAGCCCGTTGGGTCCGGCCCAGCCCACGAGGGCCACGAGGGTGGCGGACTATCTACGAGGGTGCAGACCGGCCGTGAGGGCGCAGACCAGCCGTGGGTCAGTGGACTGGCTACGGTTTGGCGATGGTTCAGTTAGGAGGGCAGAGCATCTCTACTCGGCGGTGCGACTCAGCTCGGATGGTAGCGCAACTCGGCTAGGATTATGGCATGGCTCGGCGAACAGCGACACGACTCAGCTTAGATGGCGGCGCGAATCAGCTCAAACGGTGGCACGACTCGGCTCTGCAGCGTGACTCAGCTCGGACGGTGGCGTGACTCGGCGGACTGCGGCGCGGCTTGGCGGACGGCGGTGCGGCTCGGCGGATGGCGGTGCGGCTCAGCCGATGGCGGCGTGGCTCGGCGGATGGCGGCGCGGCTCGGCGGACGGCGGCGCGGCTCGGCGGACGGCGGCGCGGCTCGGCGGACGGCGGCGCGGCTCGACGGACGGCGGCGCGGCTCGACGGACGGCGGCACGGCTCGGATCGGATGGCGGCGCGGCTCGGCAGACGTCAACACGATTTGGCTCGGACCGCGGGTCGGCTGGGGCGGTGCGGCGAGGCCACGGTTCGGCCGGGGCAGCACGACTCGGCGGGCGACGGACGGTGGCGCGACTCGGCTGGGGCGGCGCGACGAGGCCACGAGTCGGCCGGGGTTGCGCGGCGAGGCCCCTGGTCGGCAGGGGCGGCGCGGTGAGGCCACGAGATGCGGTGTCGTTGCCTCTATCATCTTTATCTCCTTCCTCCACTTCGAAGAACACAACAAAGAAGAACGACGGAGGGGTCGGGCCGTGTTTGTTTGGCCTGCACCCTCCACATTTAGAGTGGTAGAAAGTGGTTCACAAATAATGAAGCATGAATGTGAAGCCATTATATTCCGCAATGTTTTTTCCTAACCCGCACAAGAAAATAAGGGAGTACATTGAAAGTGATAAACATTTAGGAAAAAACCCCTACCTCGTTTACTTGATGATGTTGGCGCAAGGAGGTAGTACGGTTGTTGATTCTTCATAGATGAAGACGTCCCACATCAGAAGAAGTCCCGAGGAAGAAGCTCGAAGTTGAGATCGACATTCTTTGTCAGTGGATCATTCTTCGTGGAATAACGCGTTCTTCGTTGGAAAGTTTTCTCCCACCAAGAGCTCTCTCTCCTTTTCCAACGAATGTTCTCAAAAGAAGAACCCACCAAAATAAAAGAGATAGCCAATATAATTAAAATTGTTTCCCCAATTTAATAGTTGGCACAATTAAAATTGGATTAATTAAATTGGATCAATTAAGTGACGCATTGGCATAATTAAGTGGGGGAGGTTTGGCACAATTAATGTGGAGGAAGCTCAAGAGGCTCCTCCACATTAATGAAGGAGTTGAAGAGGTTTCCCTACATTTATGAGGGATTTGAGGTTTTTCTCCCAATTAATGGCGGGTTTCAAGGGGGTTTAATCCCGGGTGGTCGCCACCACCATAACCTCTCATGAGAGGTTAGGATCAGGTGGTACCCACCACCATAACCTCACATGGGAGGTTAAGGTATGGTGGTCCCCACCACTAAATTCCACAAGGAGGTTGGTTAAAACAAAATAAAATAAAACTTATATTTATTTTATTTTATTATTTCCACAAAAAACCCAGAAACTAACTTTCACCCTCGACCAACTGCCATCGAGGTGAAAGTCTTCTTAGCGAACACTAGCACTGTGAGTTCAATGGTGCCCTCAGATTTCAATTCCGAGCACCAGTTCAAAAGTTAGAAAAAAACCGCTCACATGTTTACTGAACGTACCCGAAAAAAACTTCATAAATTCATTTAGGGAACTTCGAGCCTCGGAATCACGCACCATCAATTTTCACAGACTCGTAAAATTCCCATATATTTAAAAAACATTACATGGAAATTCCGGGTCTTTACAATAAATCATATCCATTAGTGGTACAAGATATATATTTTATCATAAATTATCCCTTTTATAACTTAAGACATGACTATATCTAGAATAAAATCATGTCAATCATATCATATTTGAATCTTAGATGAGTGTTCAGATCCTCGATCAAATCCATCCTATAGATTTATCCCAACATTACTCTTATGTCTTTTTAGCTGTTAGAGTTTCCCAACTAAGTATAACCGAAATATCATTTAAGAAATAAGGAACTAACCATTAGGGTCACCTATATTCCACATTAGTTACATAATAAGAAAAAAGAGGCACAACCATAATACTTGATCATAGACTAACACCCATTGACAATAGCTATAACTTTTATCCATGATTATCATGTATAATGACCCTATTTCCATGGAAGTAGAGGTATATATATGAAAATAGGGGTATATCAATGAGAATTTTTATACTCTTTTCTTTTCACTTGAAACTATGGGTATTTTATATAGATTTAAAGTTTTAAACATAGATCTTTCCTATGGTAATAAGTAAATAGCCATAGGGAAATGATCATAGGAAAAAATATTTCTATTGGAATTTACTATTGATGTAAGTATACTACCATGAGAAATGACTATAAATTTATACTTATATCCAAGGGAAATGCTCATAGATATATTTTTATTTATTTTAAAAAATATATTTGTATATATATTGGTGTGTGTGTGTCTATAAATATCAATATTTTAGATAAAATCCACAAATATAACAGAATATCATTAGCATACATAATAAAGTACCTTTTAATAATCTTATATAATAAATACCATCTACATCTAAAGTAATGAGTATAATCAATGTTAATAAAATTACTACGCTCCCCATAAACACCACTCCCATCCCTAACATCGTTGTCACCCATTCAATTATAGACACTATCATAACCATGACCAACATCATCACCATATCCATTTACCACCATTGACATCATCATCATGATCATCACTATAACAATATACATATAAATAAGCATCCATAGTAGATGATTAGTAATCCTAAAAATACAAACACATATTAATCTAAAAATTATCAACCATTGAGATAACCTTAGTCAGAAGTGAAGAACAAACAATAGAAATAGATTTGATGAACTGTTAATTAATATTTTTTTAATGTCACTAATACTTGTCTTCTATGTTTTCTGTTTCTTTTATGATGGTAGTGTGAAATTTATCCTATACAACTATAGTTGGAATGGTTCTTAAAGAAACAATATTAGAATACCAATATCTAGATGGTATAATATTCTTTCCTGGATAACAACAAACACTACCATAGTCCCCCTCTCCTAGCACCTGATATAGATGATCATTTAGAACAAAAATACTTGGTGCATTTTTTTCAAGGATCTAAGAGAATTATATTGAATTAATTTTTTATTAATTAAATTATAAAAAATTAAATAATATAATTTAATAAAATTAATAAAAATTGAAATATGTTTATAATTTTTTATTAGGTCTCATTGTTTACTGTGCTTCCATATTTATTTTTTATATTTGAACAAAATAAGATATATCAAAGAATATGAACTTCAATATTCAATTCCTAGTTTTACATAATTTTACCAAAATCTTAGGTAATTATCTATTGATAAGCATAAATTATACACTATAATAATGATAAAAATAAAGTTATACAAAATGAAATTGAACCAAACTTACCAAAACTAACCAAAATAATACATGGTTGAAGATAAAAATCCAAAAATAATTTAAACTAAAAAATAATAAATCAAACCCAAATAAATTGAATGGAATTAAAATGAACTAATTACAATTTAAGAAAATTGAACTAAATTAAACAAAACAATACAATATATGACCATCCAAAATAATTTAATTCAGTTTGGTTTGGTAAGATTCATTTTAGTTTTACTTAGTTTTGTCACATTCAACTTGGTTCTATTTAGTTCAATATGGTTACCTTTGGTTTTGTTAGGTTAAAGTTAATTCAAATTAGTTTTGATAATTCCAATAAATTTTGGTTTATATTTTTTTCTTCATATGAGTAATTTGGGTATTTTTGAGTTAGTTTTTGTTTTTTTAGGTTAGTTTTGGTTACTTTAATTTAATTTGGAATGGTTTTTTAAAGTATAGTTTGGTTTAGTTGGTTTTTATTTATCACATTTGGCTTGGTGTAGTTTAATTAAGTTTAATTCAATTCACTATGGTTTGGTTCAATTTAGTTAAGTGGAATAATTTCTAATTGTTTGGGTTTATACTAGTCCAGATTTGGTGGATTCAGATTAATTTAGCTTAATATAGATTGGTTTAATTCAGGTTAGTTACTTTGGATTAACTTTATTTAATCACTTCAATTTAGTTTGGTTAATTTCATTTAAGTTTATTTTTATTCTATTTAGTTCAATCATTTGTTGTTTAATTTTGTTTTTTTGAGTTATTTTTGGTTTTATAGGGTTTATTTTTGTTTAGTTTTGCTCAGTTTTATTTTTATGTTTCAGTTTTATTTAGTTTTTATTATTCTTTTTTTCTTAGGTTGGGTTGGTTCAGTACAATTATGTTTTGATCATTTTTGATTTGTTTAGATATATATTGATTTGGTACTTTTTTGGATAGGTTTTTATGTTATAGGTTGGTTTAGGTATGCAATTTAATAATTTAATAGTGAGTTTATTAATTGATAATCTATTTCATTCTATATATTGTGATCAAATATGGATATTATACTATTGATTTTTTTTTCAAATTAAACCCCATATAATAAATAGCTATAAATATACCTTGAGTGATACATTATTATAAATTTTTTTATAAGAAGTTCTGAAAATTATGAAGTCAAAATCACTAGAAATGGTTGGTATTTATTAGAACCCCTTTTTGGAAAAGTCTAAATTTGTTAAAGAAGTAGGAATACCCATATAATGTAAAATAAAATTTTCTAGGAAAATCCACTCTATGTTCACCCAAAACTCTTGAATCCTACCCAAAACATGCATCAATGTTATCCATGAATCCAGTGAATGTGTGTGCACATGTCACACACAATTACCACTAGTGCGTACCACATGCATCCTAAAATACCTTTGCCTTGGGTTTTAAATTTTTCTATAAATAGGACCCTTGTCCTCCTCATTTCCCCACTTTTGGAAGATGAAGATACTATCAAAAGATATGGTCTCCCAAGTCTTTAAATACCTTTAGGTAGCATATTTAAACCTATGACCAAGGGAAATTAACCAAAGGAGAGGGTAATTAAGTTCCCTAAGGGTTTTAAACACTAATAATCTTTGCGAGGAAACCCTTTATCCCTAGCCCAATAATACTGGGGATACTAACCCTTCCCCAACAACACACTTCAATGCCATCCCTACAAAGAAATCTATAGGGACCCCTGAAACATGGGATATGATTTACCTAAGTTCTACCTCTCAAAATTTCAGTTCACTCAAGTACCACTAGGGAACTACTTATCATAAGTATCACTTGGGAGAAGCCACATGCTTTCCCTCACTCAAGAGAACCACCTTGGTATCCCTCACTAGGGTGAAACACTTTACATTCATTAGTATCACTTAGGAAAAAACTCTTTCTCACCCAATTATTATTTAGGATACACCCTCCTTAATCTCTTTATTAAGGAAAATTATATTCTTTTTCTCCCATACCAAGTCATCATTAACACTATTTCTTTAATGGTAGATAATTCTGTCACCTAAGTTTCTTACTTGGATCTCAAATTACTGAGACCCCATCCAAACCCACTAGGTGTACGAGATTAGGAAATACACTCTAATATAAACTCATTAAATAATTGATTCCCTTGAAAAAATGATGATCAATAATTTTCCTCTCATATTGGTATAACCCATGGGGTAATAAAAATAATGGATTCACTTTATAATTAGAGTCTTTATCATGAAGAAATTAGAGAGGCCTCTTTTAACTGATGATTGTTTTATTCTTTATCTATCGAGTCGAGTCTGACAAGGAGTCATTTATAGAGTAATCCCCTATCCATTATTATAGAGGGTGATACCCCCCGTATCTATATCTAGCCTTGACTATCAGCATGAAGGAAGATGAGAAGATGGTCCTTTTCTCAGGTATAAGACCCAAGATGGTTCCTATTCATGATGTCACTAACTCACCAAGGATAATCACTTGGGGAAACCTCAATGCATAAACCCCATTAAAATATAATTTTAAACTCTCAATAAATTTCATCAAGGTTTTATTATCCCATGTTTCTTATAATGATCATAACTCATATGGGTTTAGATATCTAAGTTGATCATGCCATTGACATAATTAAAATTCCACTAATATTTTTTCCACTTAGGTTTAAGTCCCCACTTTCTTCTAAATGATGGATTGAATCTCCACCCAATGATTCATGCCTCCAATCAAGAAATCCATCCTAGATTAATACCTTAACCTTTCTTGTAAGAGGATATACTCCCCTAGATCTATATCTTACCTTACCTATCAGTAGATAAGAAGATGGGAGGATGGGTCTCCTACTAGGTGTATTACCAAACCTATCATCTAATGTAATCCTCATATAAATAATACTCAATCAATTATTTATTGTTTAACCTTTTATATAATAGACATCCTTGCAAAATTACATTAAACTGTGCGGCCAATGTTCGAGTCATATAATGTAAAACTACATGAAAAGTTCCTATCCACATAATATTATACTGCATAATATGGTCTCACAACATTAAATTAAACTATGTCACTCAAACTATGAGGGATTTGATTTCTATTTTGACAGGATATATAAAGTTCTTAATTTTGGTTCAAACCTGAAATCCCCTTTGTTTCCATCCTTATAGGTCCATATTCCTTATAAGATCATCTATTCCCTTCCCTCACCTAGATATATTATTGCGAGTTTAGATTTACCCTTATATAGGGAAATATCCCTTAGGAAACTCCCATTATTGGATCATATTCCCAATAAAATCATGCCTCTTCCTAGAGGACCATATTCTTTCTGTGTGACCCCCACATGATCCTCATGAAATCATATTCCCTATGAGACTAAATTTACCTCACCAGGATACATTCCATGTGATCCATAAACCAAATATCATTGGGCCATATTCCCTTTGAGGTAAACCAAAAAGGGACACTCATGTTTAAGTCCCACACTAGCAATTGCAAGGAGCCTTTCACTTAGACATCCTCACCACATGATGTTATACTACAAGGAACAATTTTTATCACATTACCTCAAAAGGTATGACATGTACCATTAAGTTTCACCCAACTATGTGGGTTGTGATTCATTTTATAAGGATATGTAAGAACCCATTTTAACATTCCCAATCCTAACTCCAGAAAAAATTACTAGTTACCTCGATGAAGATAAATTTCAGAGCACCTAGATATGTAAATTTAAACCATATAAATCTAAAATCAGTGTCACTAAGTATTAATAGAGTAAATATATATAACCTAAAATATATATAGTTGGTATTACAAATGGATACACTCTGATATATACAGATGTTCACATTGATATGATAACTCTGATATGTATAAACGTTTACATCGTTTCATATCAAATGACTTACCAATAGTAATAGGATAACCTATTCCACATTGGTATATGGGAAGGATTTGAAAAAATAAATCTTAAGTCTAAAATAGAGTCCAAGATTATGTATGAATCCTACCAAAAAGGTGTGATGAGACGAACCTACCACCCTCTCTATCATTTCCTTCACCCGTCTCATGGTAAGGATCTAGATTTTTGTGGCATAAATAAGCATCCCTAGCACTCAGATTCACTAACCGAAATCTAGAGAATCACCATCATAATTAAATTATGTGGATTACCATATATCCCTAAGTTAAGGAATGTGAACACAAACCTAGAGGATCACTCATAAAACTCTAACATTGGAGGGCATTTTCTTCTAGAATTAGGCTATCTCAATCTGTGCATAGTCCGAGGAATCCTTGACTGATTGTGAAGAAGGCCCGGTGTACTTTTATTTGACTTTACTTAAGGAACTATCCCACTCATACAATGTTTTAGTAGTAGGGGGTTTATTTTGGATGGTTGGAGTGAAATTGTTTTTATGTTGGTAAGGAATAGATCATCTCTGGATAATATTATATTATATTAGCTCCACTACTCGAATTCGCCACACAGATCATAGTGAAGGATGTTTTGGTGACTCTAGGGTTTCATCACTATTATACTCTTTTCCCTAAATGGATTAAATACAAGATCAACCTAATAGATGTAACCCTCTATAATTCCTTGAGGATATGAGTAAATATATGAATTGGTATATATGGGGGTCAACCCAACATATTTACTTAGTATATGTAATTTTATCTCATCTCTGGTGGATTGCTAGGCTATTAACACCCATCACTATCATGAAATTATTAAATTATTTTCTAAAAAAATTGTTGTTGGTGTTAGGAAGATTGATTGCTGTAATCATTTGAATTGTTGTGAAAATATATATGGTACATAAGGCTCAAAAACAGTATCTCCATCCACCCATGTATCTAGGAAAATGTCTCTCTCATCCATCACATATGATCATAGTTCATATTTAGATTGACCTTTATCAATAATGGAACCTGTTTGAGGTTCTCCATAGGAAAAGAAGTTAAATTTGGAAGATAAACTCTAAATATTTGTTGTTGAACCATATTTCAAATACAATAGCCAAATTGAAGTGGTAACTTATATGAAGTGATGAAATAAACACTCAAGGATTCTGAATTCACTATAAAGATCATAATCATTGAAACACACCTCCATCAATCCTTATAGCACTTGAAATATCCCTAAAATATTGAAAGGGGACTTACCTATGTAAACATGCAGCAAACAACGTTGTATCTTAGATAGTATGAGTACCACTAACCCCATATGTTCACCTTACACTAAATTGGATTCTATGATGAATGAACATGACCTGACACTACTTTGAGGTTTATATAATGGAAGAAAATATATCCCTATCCATAACATGAAAATTCCCATTGTTTGGGTTTAGGAAGAGATTTTGGTATTAACCTTGTAACCCCAATCTTTATATTAGTCCTCTTCCATTATGGAATAATACTTTCCTAGGATTTCCCACTTTTTCATTGTGGGACATCCCATGGAATGATTAAAGCATATCATACTTCTATAGGGATTTAGAAAGGATTATAATCCTTATTTGAAATGGATTTCAAAATGTAGACGGGGATCCTTCCATATAATTTCTGAATCCATCTTCAACAGTGCATGGGCTAGTAGGGGAATCTGCTCAGTATCCCCCCACATTGTCTTCAAGGGAATGAACTCATCATATAGAATCCCAATTATGTGTGATCTTGATACTTTATAGATGTCTGAAAAATAGATTCCCACTTATCCATATATCATATAGAAAGAGTTTTTCTTTGGGATCCATCAACTTAATAAATCTGGAACCAAATTATCATTATTTTATACATATGTTGGGGAAGCCTAGGAAGCTTCATAAATATCTACCACTTTCATCTTGATCTTAAAATTAATACATGTATTGCACATTCAATATTCCCACATCTATTTGAGACTGAAACTTCCCCTGCATGGAGATCCCATTATTCATTCCATCCTTTTAATTGATCATTAGATTATTGATAAAAAATGGATAAGAAAAATGTGTCTTGGGATCAAGAAAATGACGTTGTTTGTCTAGGGTGGAATTTTGGAACCAAGATGACATTTACTGACTGATTTTTTTTATTTCCAAACACTTTTAGGAAAAGTGAGAAACCGCAAAATCCAAAACACAAACCCAAACATGACAAGAGACATTCAAAAAAACATCTGCTACCCAACCGCAAACCAAATTTCCCACCACAGGACTACATTTCATAATACTCATAGTCCTCTCCGCATCCCACACAAGGGTCCCCTTCTTCTGTAACCGATTCCCACTCAGAGGCCAACTTATGCTGCTTCTTGAAATAATCACTTTGATCAAAGTTTTTCATCCGGTCCAGTGACGGATGCACTGTGCAAGTTTTCTTAATCAAACTATCCTTTTTGAAATCCAGAATCACACCCTTGTCCCACTTGAGAGAAGATATGGTACACACCAGTCGTGGAAGGTAAGAGTAGTCTTTCCTTGTCCGTCTTCTTGGTGTAGAAGATAGAGTTTCTTCACATTTGGTTATCCTTTCATTTTTTTCTTGATAATTTCACTATATGAAAGGAGTACAGGACTATTCATATTTTCTTTATTTCCTCTGGAAATATTCCTACCCTTCAAGGCATCATCCTTGTAACCAGTAGTATTCCCCCTCCTGGACTCCGGCGTGTTTTTGTCAATCACAGCCAGACACCCCACCTCATTATCAGTCTCTTCCCTAGCCATAAGAACTTCCTCTTGACCCAACCTAACAACATTGTGCCCGTCCACAAAGGCCCCATCAGCCACATCACTGGACATAGCAACATTCTCTAAACCCACTTCCATTAAACCTTCCTTAAAGCCTTCAATCCTGTTGGATAGCGTGAGGAAGGGCCTGGCCGAAAGGTCTAAACTGTGACCCCCATCACTTGGACTAGCCACTCTCGCATTAGATCCATTTCTCCCCATCCTCTATGCCTTCACTGTGTTCTCCCCAGCCATATCCTGCTCCAAACAATCCCCCTTATCACTCGAACCAGACTCCTTCTGAGAAATGGTGTTGGAGGAAGCCCTAAAATCCTGGCGTAACCTATTGAACACCTCCACAACCGTCAGGTTAGCCTAGTTTTTCATAGCCTTTTAAGTTCCAAATGCATGCATATCCATAATTTCCACCTTATGAGCCTCATCACAGCCGTCCTTCATCACGGGACTCGACGGAAGCCCCCCAAATTTGGACCATGGAGCCTCCTTGACCAGACTAGTCATCGCACCAGCCTCCGATTCCTTACCCAGAGTAGCATCCCCTTCTATTGCAACTTCCTTCTTCCCCTTACAAGTAACCTCCGATGAAGGAAAAGAACTTCTACTATGACAGACCCCCAAATGGTGACCCAAGCGCTTGCACGATGGACAGTACTCTATCCAATTTTAATAAACCACCCTTTGCTTCCACCTGTATTCCTCTCAAAGAGGTATCATGATGTGGTCTTATAAAGTGCATGAGTAAAGAGGATATTATAAAATTGTGAGAATTGGTGATGTTCAATCATATATGGTTAAATGGATCATGCGATCGAAGGTGTCATGCGACCTGAGACATGTGAAAGGAAATTTCATTTGATCAAAGGGGGTCTGGTTATGTGAAGAATGTAATACTTAAATAATTTTATATTTTACAATTTATATAGATCACATGGTTGGTTGGGAGTATTTTTAGATACAAAGGTGGTAAATTTTTCCTACAAAAACCCAATGTTCAATTCTGAAAAAATGATGAGAAGATTAAAGACTTTATCTAATTTGAGAGAACTTTCATAAATTAGTCACATGATCAATGTATGCATTGAAGTGTCCTTATATTGGTCATGCAATCACATAAACAGATAGGAGATATGTGAATGAGGTCACATAGTGTAGTTCCTTTGTAGCAGGTCACATAAAGGAGATATGTATTGATTTCTTATTCTTAGGTTCTTATGACTGGGGTTATACTATAGTTGGTCTTGTGAATGTAATACTTGCTAATATCTTTCACTTAGGTTCTTACATCTAGGGTTATGTTCTAGTTGGTCTTGCAAAGGTTTTATATGTTGTCGTCTTGATCTTGGGTTCTTATGGTCAGGGTATGTGTCAACTTCTCTCGAGAAAGTGTTATGTGATCTAAGGAATGTTCATTCGAGCTTTTAAAGAGGAATATTCTATTTTTTAAAGAAAAAAGAACATATTGAATCATCATATTATGGATTTAATGATGTGAAATATTCAACATATATTTTATAAGGAAAATATGACCTTAAAGTATTTAAAATAAGGAATGATTTATCTAGGTAAATGTGCAGGAAGGGGTCAATGAAGGTGATCCAAGGAAGGAAATTCTCTATCCGTGGATACATTTTATAGGTAGTGTTATTGATAAGGAGTTTCCATTTACAAACAATTTAAATCTATAAATACTAGAAAATCATAGTGTATTTAGGTATGAATGATACATCATCTAAGTATTATCCATGGGCATATCTCTTTTTGGTGAATAAAGTAAAATTCATTATGTCATACTGTACTTATGTAATTGGTATGTGTGTTGTATAATCAGATAGATTAAACAATTTTATAACTATGTGGGGACATGATCCTTAATTAAAATTAAAATTTTTCACCTTGATTCACCCCTAACCATCTCAAGGTGTTCCAAGGTCTAATAATTGGTATCAAAGAAAAAGTTCTTAGTGCTGAAACTACTTTCAGAAGTATAATCTCTTGGAGAAAATTTTCAATTTCAGAGTAATTCCTCTCTTTCATGGGAAAAATTATCAGATATGAAAAAATAGGATGAATTCACATATTTTTTTCTCTTAGTATGGAAGTTATCATTATTAATTTAAATAATATTCATGTTACCAATACAAAAAGACTATATATGATTAAAACTAATAGAAACATTATAGATACAAATGATAAAGATTTAAGTTCTTTAACTAGAGAATTGTAAGATAAAATCTATGTAAAATTAATTAGATACACTATAGACAACTCTATATGGGATAAATTGGAAAATACATATGAATGAGATAACAAGGTGAAGGAAGTAAAGCTCTAAGTGTTGAACAATAGATTTAGTGGTCTTAAAATAAACATATATGAAAATTCATTTAATTTAATTAATCAAATAATAGAGGTTTTTGTAGCTATATGGGGGCTTAGAGAATAAATAAAATATGTAGAATTCCTAAAAAATATTTTATGACATATTCCTCCCTGATAGATTCCTAATGTTTCAAATCTTGAAAAAATGGTTTTGACCTGATGTTCTCTGGATAAAATTCTAAGTAGTATCATGGATTATGAAATGATAATTGAACCATAGGGAAACTCACCTCATACCAGTAAGGAAATGGAATTCAAGGCTATGGAAAAGTTGAAAATAAATGGAAAAGAAAATGGAGATAAAGAAAAGGAGGAACTTCTATCAATGGTGGCTATAAAATTCAAAAAGGAAGAGGCATATTCGAAGGAAGGATAACAATTGAATTATTTCATTATGGAAATTTTGGGAACATTTATGAAGGATTAAAATTGATATTTTATGGAAAATAAAGTGAACTAAAAGTTTTATAAAATCCATGAAGAATCTTCCCATATAAAATTATGAGTTTTTTTAAAATTAAATTTACAAGAAAATGACTTGAAATAAAAATAAAATAATGATAGTAGTGATTTTTTTAGATAAATTTTAAGTAGAGATGAAATATAAAATTAAAGATTCTATGATGGATTCTATTGATGATAAAGAACCCGGATCAAACAATATCTATAAACTAGAGGGAATGGTTGATTTGAAGGTGGAACTTGAAGGCTCTCTTGAAGACATTGATATTCAAATAAAGAAAAAGAAAAATATTAATGTATTACTAAGAGAATCCTCCAAATATTTGCATTAGCTCAAAAAATAGATTTACCATCTACAGGAAGATTAAAATGATTAGTTAATCTCTAAAGTTAATTTGGTAGAAGTGGTAAAATTAAAGTTTAACATAAAATTATGGAAATAGTTATTTACAAAATTATTTTTTTAATAAAAGAGTGAATAAAGAAGGTATAATCTCTATAATAAGAGGTTGTCCATATGAGAAAAAAACTAGAGGAAAAAATGAAAACAAAATTTCTATATAAGAAACTTCATGCTGAAAGGTTCAAAGGTGTTAAACTGATAAAAAGAGTCAAGCCTCGATTATAAAGTGTCATCAATATTCTTAATGAATAAATGCCCAAAATTTTAGTTAAAGGCCAAATTGGTTATGAAGATGATACATCAGAAGGTTTAACTATTATGGAGTAGGACATGAGAAAATTGAAGGTATATGATCTTGTATTCATCACTAAAATAACAATGGTTTAGAAAAAGGTCACTCTTGTTAAGGGAAATTGGAGTATTGGAAACAAATATCAATCTACATGGGTTCACTAATAAAAAAGAGTTTTACAAAACCTATATATATGTAGAGAAATGTATTAGATAAGATATCTCCTCTTATGAAATGTTATTTTTGTGGCTATCTTGGCCACACCATGTCTTATTGTGATAAAGAAACAAGCTATTTGAACAAAGAAACATTGGGAAGAAAACAAAGGTGAAAAAGACCATATCCACCATATTAGAGGAGTAATTATTTCTTTGGTTAATCCTTTAAATGTTCAAACTTTGATAAAACATCTATTGATTATAGGGAAAAGAGAAGTGGTGATTCATATCATAGAATTCAAAGACAAAGAAACTCAATTAAACCCAATAAAATTATACTGACAAAATTCACCATTGAAACATATGAAGAGTGTGATTAAACACACTTTGATGAATAAAGGAAGGAAAATCCAAGTTATACTCCAACTCAAAAAGAATTATCATGGAAATAAAAGAGGAAAATTGGTAAGGATAATATTATTGAAATTTCATTCAAAGAGACAAATAATAACACTACTTGGATTCTTTATAGTGGGTTATAATCCTATATGACTTCAAATAAGTATATTATAAATAATTTTAAGGAAATAATTGATGTAACAATGCATTTCAGGGATGAGGGATAGTTGAACATAAATTAGACTGAAAATACAAGGTTATCTAGAGGAGACCTAAATAAAAAAAATTTCCCTATATGGATAGGTTGTGATATAATATCTTGAGTATGAGTCAACTATGTAACTTAGGACTCAAAGAATAATTCAATAAAAATTGATTCCTTATCAAAGAAAAAGTTTGGAATTATCTCATGAAATTTTAGAGGGCCAAATATAATCTATACCGTGTTAAAAATAATGAGAATATTCACCTTCTGATAGTTGAAGAATAAAACAACCTGTGGCATCAGAGGGTGGTCATATTCACCAATATAGCATGAAAAAATTGTTATAGTTAAAAGTTATGGTGGATATTTCTAATCTGAAATGTGATCAAGAAAAGACATGCGTTGTTTTCATATGATGAAAAATGGTTTGAAATCCATATCGACCAATAAGAAAATAAGCATCAAATATAGTAGATTTAATTCACACTAACATGTGTCATTTGATGAATATATCTCGGATATATTAAGAAAATCATTTAATTCTCCTTATATATGATTACAATAAAATGGAATGTGTCGTGTTCACATAAATAAAGTGAGTGGTCTTGGGATTCCTAAAGAAGTATATGAGAAGATTTTTAAATTATATTGGGAATACTATTAAAATTCAATGCTATGATAATGAAATTGAGTACAAATACATTGATTTTGAGAACTATCTTAAGTGGAATGGAATTAAACATGAGGTATCATCAGTAAAACACCCAAAAAATGGGGTTATGGAATGATGAAATCATTAACTAAGAAAGGCCCAAATTACACAGATTGAGCATGGTGTTTGTCATGAACTAGACCAGACAACCTAGTACCCTGATAAAAAAAGCCTACACCGACAGAGCCTAAAGAACATTCTCTACTCCCATGGGTTGGATATAGGAACTTAGAATCATACAAGATAAAGGTGCAAATGAGTTTTCCACATAAATAGTTAAAGAAACAGAAGAAAACTAGTATGCTCAAAAGAAAACTCCATAGAGAGAACAATAATAGATGTTTAATAGGCATAAACCCAAAGTACAACAAAAAAGTACCAATAAACTAAAAGATAAATAGCCCAAGTCCCAATGGACATATCACCCTAAGATCAAAGGAGTTAACAACAACTTTCACCTCCAAGCAGTGCTTTCCCCTTGCTCGAACCTGGAAGGAGAACATCTAAAAAAACCCAAAGGAATAGGTAGGGTGTGAGATAAAATCCCAGTAGGGTCTCACCAAGTTTTCAAAAAGAATATTCCAAAATAATTAACCAAATAATGATTTCAATTTTAATTAAAATAGACATGATAGTAAAAGAACATATTTAAAACAAAACATAAATTACATTTCAATTGATGAAAAAATTTCTAACAATGGCTTAATTAAAATTTTATATAAAACATTTTATATAAATTCACAAGCCATGTGTAAAGATTCTTTACCAAAAATTTCATATATAAAAAATAATTACAAATGAGAAACACGACCATCATCCAAGAGGTATGATAGTTTCAGGTTATGGGATCTTCACACACTTATTTAGAGATAACAAAAATATGCACACATATCCTTCAAACACTGGTCAGAGAGGACTAATCAACATCTTACTGAGGATAAGATCTGCCAATAGGTTTGTGTTAGAGTTGTGAAGCATCAATTTGTTGTTAGGGAAATTAAAACCTATTGTTTTTCCCTAATAACTCACTAAATACCTAGTCTCGCATGTTATCAAACAAAAATTAATAAGGGGAAAATTATTTCAAAACTATTCAAAATACAATCACCCCATTTTACATTTAAATATGATAATTTCTCTTTTAAAACCATAAAATGGGTTTTTAATCAATTTATGCATTTTTAGGGTAAAACCAATCCAAGGTTATTATAAAAAAATTTAATCCATTTTCTTAAAATCAAATTCATAATTCAATTTCACAAATCAATTTCCAAAATTTTTATCATATACAAATCACACACCAATTCACTGGAATTGAGGGTTTTCCCCAATTTTCTTGCCAAGGAAAATTGAAATATCAATTCTATATGAATTGGTTTTTTTATAATCCTATTGAAATTAATTTAATTTTAATCTAGAAATTTAGGGTTAAATTAATTGTCTAAACTTATAAAGAAACACCTACCGAAATAAAGAGATCATGTATCATAATTTCCACAACGGGAAACTCCAATGAAGTACGTCAAAAAAAAAATCTGAGAATAAAACATAGATTCAAGATCCAAAACAATAGAGTTTAGATCCTCCAACCACACAGAAATATAAAAATCCCTAAGGAGGATGGAGTAATAGAGTGATAGAGAATGATAACGGAAAAAACTATTACTAGGGAGAGATCGAATGACATTAACCAAGATTTGATATACTGTGGAGAGGGTTTGGAGGATCCAAAATGGGACATTGCGAGCCTCCAATACCTAGGAAATCAATAAAAGTGGAGTTAGTGATGAACAAGTGGTAAAAAGGGTGTTTGGTAAATTTTGAAACATTTTTCGGAATAATAAAAAACAACACATATGGTTAGATATGTAAGGACACATAGTTTTTCAAAATGTGCACCCTAACCATGCACCCATATAAATGGATGAATTTTTTATACTAAGTGGGCACATATTTTGTAAAATTGTGCTTCCAAAACACTAAAACCGAAGATATAATCCTCCCAAGATGTACCTTGGTCTCAGAATCAATTATCCTGATTGGATGCCCATTCACTGATAAATTAGGCTCAACATCGAGATCATTCCGGCTCAGAACATGAGATAGATTAGAAAGATACTTTCACAAATGCAATACATGGAACACGTTATGTATCAACATCAATTGCGGAGTAAGTTCAAAATGGTAATCCACTTACCCACTTTCTCAATAACCTCAAAAGGTCCCACAAAATGAGGAGAAAGTTTCCCTTGCCTCCCAATCCATCAATGACACAAATGGGGTGAAACTTTCAAGAACACCTGATCACTAACTGAAAATTACAATGTCCTATGGTGAAGATCAACGTAAGACTTATACTGAATTTATACCATCAACATTATCTGATGAATCAATTGAATATTTTACATCATATCTTGAACTAAACTCAGTATAACCTGGTAAATTTCACCGATCTCTATCCACCACAATAGATATTTACAATGGTGACTATACAAGGGAAAAAATGATCCATTCTCATTGTGGACAAGTAAATATTGTTATAGGAAAACTCAACAGTCCCAAATAGTCTTCCCAAGCTCCACTAAAGAAAAGAACATATGCATGAATCATATCCTAAATAATCTATTTAGCCCACTCTATCTGGCTATTTGACTATGAATGGTATATCGTACTAAAATGAACCTAAGATACCAGTGCCTTCTGAAGGCCTCTCCAAAAGTGAGAAGTAAACCAATGATCTCTATCAGAGACTATAACATATAAAACCCCATGAAAACAAACAATATCTTTCGCATATAGATTTACCAACTCCTAAAATTTATTTATATCAAGATTGTGTATAAAGTGAGACAATTTGGTTAGGTGATTAATCATAAACCATATCACATTATTCTTTATCTGGGTATGATCCCAACCACAAAATCCATTTATATCTCATCCCACATCCAAATTGGCACTGGAGGTGGCTGAAGAAAACCCAAAGGTCTCTGGTGTTCAACCTTGACCTATTGGCACGTATAACAATGGGAGACCAAATCAGCAATGGCCCGTCTCATAGTTGGCCACCAGAATCGATGTTGTATGTCATAGAAAATATTTGTGGTTCTTAGGTGTATTTCCCAAAAGAAATTATGAAGATCCAACATAATAGATTTACTTACCATTAAGGGAATGTCACGACCCGTCCTCGGGGACCGTGCCGTGACTATCCCAAGCCCGCCTTCCATAGGCCAGGGGTTGACGACTAGCACCAAAGGCGTAAATCCCTTAGCTGGGAAGGCATTGCCTTTATAAAAATAAACAAACACAATAGAGTATGCAATAGGAAGTAAACACTAAGTAAAAATGAATACAAAAGAGTGTTCTAGAAAGTAAATGGGCCCGTATACAAACCCAACTGAACCAAAAGTACATGTAAAAAGGGACAAATAGCTGAAATTAAAGAGCAGCTCCTGGATAGTCCTTCGGGGATTCCTACCTGAAGGGTAGGTACAGGTGGCCACCTCAGTACTCATGTCCATTAGTCTCCTCCGTGTGCCAACTCGTTGCAAGGTCCACCTCTGGGTACCGTCTAGTCGTGGCGCTCTCGGCCTCCATCAGTGTTGTCCATCGTCTGCATCCAACACAATGAGGTGCGGGCATAGCCTGTGAAGGGGTGAGTATAACGATACTCAGTAGGGACCCCGATACATGAAAGGTCTCACAATAATCACTAAGGATAAACAAAAGAGGAAAGATACAAACACAAAGTATCAACCAACCCTACTTAGGTATATGCCCATATATATACCTAAGTTACCAATCTCAGTTCAACTTCAACTCTCAAACTCATGCACAACCTAGTCTACACAGGAAGTAAAGTCAATCACCACGATGATAATGGTTGAAAGACATGCATCAACTCACACAGGTATGCCACAATAGTAGAGAGATTAGATGATCAGATGTAGTCACTGGATCATCTAAGCTGTCGGACCCACACAAGATACAGGACCAACTAAGCCGTCAGACCCACACATGATACTGGACCTTCTATCTCATATAAGCTGTCGGACCCACACATGATACATGAACAACTAAGACGTCAGGCCCACATAGGATACAGGACCGACTATGATTCTTCTGAGCTGTCGGACCCACACAAGATACAGTCCAACTATTCTGTCGGACCCACATAGGATATAGGAACAGAAATCAGAACTGTTAAACCCACACAGGATTCCAGTATAGTAGTCGTCGTCTTCGAACCCATGGAGGATTCCAGTATAGTATTCTTCATTGTCTAACCAACACAGGATTCCAGTACACTAGTCATCGCAACTAGCTCTAGGGTTACCGCATACAACACACTTGATTCTGGGAGGGTCCACTCCTCGATTCAAGAATCGATACACCAATGCGATAGACGACGCGTCAATCGGACGCCCGGTCTGAGAGTTATTGGATTTTTAGTTCCAGGGTCCCGATTGGATTTACGCTCGATCCAAACCTGGAAATTTTCCAAAGTCATCCAAAATTCACTGAGTATCATAAAAGGACCACCTCATCGTAAGGGTCCCTATGCCGCAGACAACGCGTCGATCGGACGCACGATCTAGAAGTTATTCACGTTTAAGCGAAACGGGCCCAGCCTGTCAAGCCCAGTGGGCTGGTGGCTCGGCCTGACCTGGTTCGGCATGTTCGACCCAGCTGGGGTCGGCCCAACCTGGTTCGGCGGGTCCGACCCGAATGGGGGGTCGGCCCGGCCGAAGCCCACCGATTCTGTCCGGCACAAGTGACCCGCACAGCGGGCCGTTATTCTTCCCACGCGATGCTAAGTGACGCTGTGGTTTCCTCAGCCCAGCCAACAGGCATCCGGCCGGTTCGCCAGTGAGCGGCCCGCGGTTCCCTCAGCGCACGGTTCCTGAGTGTGCCGTGATCTGCTTTCCGTCCAGCCATAGCCGACCAGTTCGTCCAACAAGCGGCCTGTGGTTGCGGGCCACATCTCCTCCGCACGGCACCTGCGGGTGCCGCGGTTCACCAGCCCGACCGACAGTAGCCGACCGGTTCTTCAGTCCTAGCGTCCCGTGGATGTGGGCCGCGGTTTTCCTCCACGCATCCAGTGTGCGGCCGCCACCTCCGGTCGCTGTCGACTCCGATCGCCGCCGCCTCTTCCATCCACCACGACCTTCATGGCCATGACCTCCTTCTTCCGGCCCGGTGCAATGACACCGCGCCTTACTAGCTCCGCCTCCATTGTCAACACAAACAAGAATCAACGGAGGGTCGTCGGGCAGTGTTCATTCAGCCTGCACCCTCCACGTTAGGTGATATCGAAAGGCCAAAGAATGAACCATAGCATTCATCAAGAATGAGGGTATAATTTTATTCAAATAAAATATATACAAAACTCCCTACCTCGTAATCGGCGTTGTACGTTGACAAGTCACGAAAGACGGGCATCGAGGAAGACGGGCGTCATTCCGTCAACTTCAGAGGAAGTAGAGCTCGAAACGTCGTGTCGAGATGACGTCTTCAGTGTACTTTGTGGGTGAGGGTTTCTTTTTTCCTGCTCTAGTTGAATAAGGTAGAAGGTTTTGCTTCATGTTTTTCAAGACGTGGAGCGTTCTTCATTGAAGAATGACATTCTTCATCGAGAGAATTATATTTCTACAAGAGTTCTTCCCAACAGAATATTTTCCAACACAAATAAAATAATAGGCTTCCCAAAATTAATATTTCCATGCATTTCAAAACAATTCAAATTAATCAATTAATCGAGGGAGATTAATTAATTAATTTGATGGTGTTAGCACATTAATGAGAGAAGGTGGGAGGTGGAGAGTTTTCAAAATTAAAAGAGGAGAGAGATGGATTCATTAATACAAAGGGGATTCCAAGAGTTACAAAGGGGGTTTAAAGGAGTTTAAAGGGTTAGGTGCTCGTGTGGGCCCTACCACACAATATCCTCCCATGCGAGGTTATATGGGGGTGGGCCCCACCTCCAACTTCCCATTGGAGAAAACAACCACCACCCAAATACTTTAACCACCTTCAAATAAAAATGTTTTACACACACATTTTTATTTTATCTTTAATTTTTAATTTGAATCCCCAATTTATAACTTCCACTCTTGACCAAACACAACTGCGGTAGAGGTCTCCTTAAGTGAATACCGGCGCTGCGATTTCATTGGTGTCCTCATATTTCAATTCCGAGCACTGGTTCAAAAGATAGAAAAACCACACGTACGTTTACTGAACGTACCCAAACAAAACTTCAGAAATTGATTCGGGGCACACCGGGCCTTAGAATCAAGCGCCGTCAGAAACTACAGACTTGTAAAATTCTAAATAATTTAAGAAAAAATTTCCTTGAAATTTTTGGGTCTTTACAGGGAACAACACTATGATTTATTAAACATATAATAGCATTTGTGGAGAATGTCCACTCAGTAATGGTCTCTCCACCATAAAGAGAGTCTCTATTGCCACAAAACTCATCATCAAGCTGCTGTTACAGAATAATAATTTCAAGAAGAGTAGAGGTCCAATGAATGTTGTCGAAAGAAACCTCGACTTCTATTTACCAAACTCTAATATACAACTACACAAAAAAAGAAACATCAAGTTACACTCTTCCGATGATTCTTTCCTGACCTGGGTTGGAAGTTTTCTGCTCATAGATTCCATGATGATGACATTATATTTCTTTGGTGTACAGGCAATGTCAAATTCAAAAGAATACAGGTATTCCACCCATGGGCTCTGGAAAAGATTCAAATATTTTTGAGAGCATATATAACTCAAGATCATATTATTGTAATACACAACAAACCGTTCTTAGAAAATATAATTCTAAAAAATCTTAAGCACATGCATCATGACTATGAGTTCAAGGTCATGGGTCACATAATTCTTCTCATGTAGCCTAAGATGTTGAGATCCATAAGTGATAACATGATCACCCTATATAATAAAGTAATCCAAACCTAAACCTAATGAATCACAAAATACCACATATCCCTTTCCTACCTCTAGAGGAATTAACACCGGTGTAGTATTCAAAATACATTTTATCTAAACAAAAGAACTCTGACATTTTTAATCCCAATAAAATTTACTCCCTTCTAATTTTGAGCAGTCATTGGAGAAGACAACTTTGATAAGTCCTTTATAAACTAACAATAATATCTAGCTAAACTCAAAAATTTCAAATATAAAAAATATTTCATGGTTTATCCCATGTCATAACATCCATAACCTTCTCAATATCAACTAATATACCATGTTCTGACACCACATGTCCCAATAACTTCACTTCATGAATCCAAAAATTACATTTTCATAGCTTGGCATAAATTTGGTGATTTATCAACAATTATGGAACTCCTCTCAAATGACACACATGATCCTCCTCAAACATAGAGTAAACAATTTTGTCATATAAAAATACTAATACAAAATTATCAAGATACTCATGGAAAATGATATTCATTAAATCCATAATTACTTGGAGAATTGGTTAAACCAATTTGCAAGAGAAGGTATTCATAATGGTTGTACCTGATCTGAAAGATAGTTTTCTGTTTTTCGGATTATTTTATTCTCAACTAATGATAGCTAGATCAAAGAACAATCTTCAAGAAACACCTTTACCCTTTAAAATGGTCAAATAGATTATCAATCTATGGTAATGTATACTAGTTATTTAACATTACTTGATTGAGTTTCTAGTAATCAACACATAGGTGAAGTGACCCATCATCTCTTTTAGCAAAGAGATTATGCGCCACCTAAGGTGACACACTTGAGCATATAAAGCCTTTCTTTAAAATACCATCCATCTGATTATTCAACACTTTCATTTCTATTGGTTACATGAGGTAAGAAGTAATAAATACCATATTATTACCAAATACAAAATCAATAGAAAAATATACCTCCCTTACCGGTGTAAAATAAGATAAGTTAGAAGGAAAATCATTGGAAAACTCAATGAAAAATAGAGGGAGATCACCGTTCAAGGATTATCACTACCGATTAAAAGAAAACACCGATATTACTTTACCCAACTCTGTATAATAATGTTTGGATCTACTTTACCTTGGGTCCGAATCTTTTTGAAATATATAGCACACCCCATTAGGTGTTTTAAAGGAGACTTGTTGAAGATAATAATAATTTTTTTTCTTTATTAGAAATAAGACAATCCATCCTAAATATGATTCCAAAAGGCTTTATGTAAAGAACTAAAAAACCTCAGGTTAGATTAATATCTGATAAAGAGAACACACAAATGGAACAGTTAATAGCCTTCTCTCTCTTTATTCTGAGGGGTTTAGTACTATTTATTATATAAGATAAAAAATCCATAAGAAGATTTAACAGACTCACAATATGGGTTAAAATAAATGAATGAGATGCATCGGTATCCAATAAAGCAGTCACTAAATATGAGGAAATAGTGATGATACCTTTCAAAGTTAATGGACTCATATCTGCTTCCTCTGGAGACTCTTATACTTTTTAAAGAATCTTTGTTCTAGATTCTTATGGATAGAAAGCCTGAGTTTATTAAGCATCTGATTTCACTAAAATACTTTTTGGAACTGATGATTCCATGCCACTATAGGGAGAATAATACATATGATAAAACTTTTAAAAGTTACCTAAGAATCTATAGAAACTACATATCTTGGGGGACTCAGTGAAAACCCATTTCAAATGCCTTGGCTTTCCACACTAGTAGAAAATAAAATGTCCTCTACCAGTCACTTCAAGAGGCCTAGAAGAACTCATCTATATAGGACCACCATGAGAATCATTATACTTCCTCTCCCCATTGTGGGAACTCAGAAAAATTCCACTGGGAGAAAAAGTAACTCCCATCAACCAAAACATAATATCAATGTCCTAATAAACCATCAAATGCTCTATCTAGCACATCAAAATAATAAAGGAGATTGAGAAAGAAAATATAAGAATTTATATTATATTTAAGTCCCATATAGAACCATAGAGAATTTATTTTATCATTTTATATAATATCATTTACAAACTTCACAAGCTCAGTAATGTGATTTTCATATTCTATCATGGTCCTATCAGCCAGATCGAGTTTGAAAAACTCTATAGCCTTGGAACACACCATAGAATCTGGATAGAAATAGTTGGTGAAAGGAAATTTAAAGTACTTCCAATATAATCCCTCATTCTTATTTGCTGTCACCATTGTGTCCCTCTATCTCCTTCTAGGTCTCTCTAGCTTGAATGTCAAATATTTCACCTTGAATGAATCATGAATCTCTACGAACTCAAACAAAATTTCAATTCACCTCAATCATTCCTCATCCTCTTGAGGATAATTTGAGCCTTTTATTATCAGTGGATTTTAGAAAAGTAACTTTGGAGCATGATTTTGAGACTCATCCATTTGAGGTTTCAGAATTGGAGCCTAAATGGGAATGGGTGCAGGTGCTTGTCCCAGAGCATGAAAAACATGCATAATAACCTCAACCAATTTGGGTCCATGGGAGGATTTTATCTCTATGTTTCATTGAAATATTCCTCCTAGATCCGATTCTCACGTCTTCTTAGAGTCATTACTATTCACAACATCAGCAGACAACATTGAAGATGTCATAACGTTACACATATTGACACTCAAACAAGAGAAACTAGGAAATTAATCCTGAAATATAGATAAAAATGATTTGTATTTCAACCTATCCAAATAAAAAAATGGAAAATACTAGAACTAATCCCCAATAAGTCGTTAAAAAACCACCCTTGGTGACTTAAGGCTCATTACGATATGATATGGTCTTACAATCACTCACAACTACCTCTAAATCAATGGTACAAACTTATAGGGAACAACCTACCAAATCAAAGAGATCACATCTCACAATGACCACAATGGGAAACTACAATAAAGAATAATGACAAGGGTGATCAAAGAATAAAATATATATTCAAGATCTGAAACAAAAAAGTTTAGATCCTCCAACAATACATAGATCTAACAAACCCTAATTATGAGAGAGGAAGATAATAGGATAGAAGGAGTGGGGTAAGAACTCTTATTAGGGAGAGATTGAAAGACATTATCCATGCTTTGATCCACCTTGGAAAGGGTTTGGAGGATACAAAATAGGTTATTGAGATCCTCCAAGACCCATGAAATCGATCCATGAGGATTTGGGGCCAAGAAGAAAGTAAAAAGGATGTTTGGAAAATTTTTAATTTTTTTTTCAGAATAATAAAATCCCACATGAACGATTAGCTGGGTAGGGCCAAATAGCTTCTTCTAGGTGGGAGCATGGTTTTTTAAACCATAGGACAACCATGAAAACCCTCACTGCCCTAGTTTTCATGGGTTTCACTATCAGGGTGTAGAGTTTGGGAAAAGAGTGCACCAACCATGAAAAACCCAAGAGCCTTTCAAACTTTTCAAAATTCTTCCCAAAACAACCCTAGATGAACCCCAACCAAGGCATGATTGAAAGAGGGGTTAAAAAGTACTTGGAAATAGTAACATGATGTTACAGTGCTTCTAATCACTATTGGAAATAGGCTTTTTGTAACACCCAGGAATTTTATGTTATATAAATCATCAAAGGAATCTTTTTCTAGACACAACACTTGCTTGTCTTGCTTTACACGAAATCACGAGCTTCCTCGATAGCTTGCGTCGTACGCAAACCGAGTTTCAATAAGAAACGATATACTATTAAAATATTATTAAAACTAGCCGTTATGAATAGTAATAACCACTTTTTGAAATTTTATAAATTCTATTTTTCAAAATGGACTTCATTTTTGGATTCGTAATATCGAAATTAGCCTAGGGTGAAATTTTGGTATTTTTCTGAAAACTTTCAATTTTTGATGAATAGTGAAACCACTAAGTGGTAGTTAAAAAAACTGAATTTTTCATAAAATTTAATTTTACCGCTTCTGTGAGTGGAATTTCGAAAATCTGAGAGACACGGTTAATATCAAGGACTAAAATGTGGTTCAATGAGATGAAAATAATTTTTGGTGAATAGTAACTTTTTACTTTTTTTTACCACGGTTAAAAGTAAATAGGGTAATTAAGGGTAAAAATGATATTATTATTACCCTAACACATGTCCTAATTCTATTGTACAAGTTTAATTCGACCAAAAACAAACTTAGAAATAAAATATGACCATTTAGGCCCACTTGGATTAGATTAGGACATTTATTATTAATTTATTTAAAGAAGGGTTAAAATAGTTAAAATCAAAGTTTAATAACTAAATAATTTTTAATATGGGGTTATACATAGGATAAATTATACTATAAATATTCATTAGAAATCTAAAAATATTTCCTACGTAATGGTATTTTATTTGTAATTTTTAGACATTAAATAATTTAATTTATTTATGACACAACGATGATGCAGTAATTATCTTATTAATGAAATATTGACATAATTGATGTATAAATACCCAAATAAATATAATATGAGACTTTTTATGAATTACACTAATTTTCTAGATTAATATGACATGTTATTATTGATTTAATTAACTTTTTTCGAACTAATCATTCTGTTATGATTTTCACAAAAATTAATTACTAAATAGTGTCAAAATTGACATAAAATAGTTTTTAAAACAAATATTATATTAGTAATTTTTATTTTATTCCTAAAAATCTAAGGTTCGGCCAAATGACTTAGATAAGGTTATATATATTAATAATAAACAACTTGGGGTTCGTTTGGCTGCTTATAGTAATTAACCTTATAGTATAAGAACACAAGAAGACACAGTAAAAGTAAAATTATTTAACTTAATGTTAAATCTACATGATAAGATTAAAATAGGAACCTAAACTTGTCTAAATTCTATTGGATGAGAGTATTTCGACCCATACCCACCTTATCCTTGAAATAAATCAATTTGGAGCTATTTAAAACCGAACTTGACTTTATAATAAAATAATATTTTTAGTTATTCCAAAGGTGCCCCTCTCCTCCCTTATAAAAGGGCACCTCCTCCCTCTCTTCCTCACACCACTTTGAGCCTTCAAGATCGGCCAACCCATGCCAATTTCTCCTCTCCACTTCCCTTGAGACATCTTATAGGTCCTGGTCTTCTTCAAAGACCAATTTTAGTGCCCTAAAAGAAGGTCTCAAAGAAGCGCTTCAAAGAAGAGGTAATGTCCATTACTGATTCTTTCATCTTTATTTCTTCTTCCACTTCTTATTCTTTAGTTGTTTCATTATGAAGTAATAACATCAGTATAACTCATATACTGATATGTTATTATAAGTATGAAACAACCCTATTTCACTATCTATCCATCCTACGGAAAAAGAAATCACCGCGCGTGCGTACGTACGGAATACCGTCTCCACGCCGTAGTGTAATATATTTTCCACCACCACCTTACTTGGATGGGTATAATGGTGTAAATAATAACTATATATGAATATTATAAAGTGATATTTATTCTGAAATAGTATACATACACTCCAATACAATTCCACGATCATGGGAACGATATCATCGCTCGTGCGTACGTACGGAATACCGTCTCCATGATGTGATGCGATTCGTTCTACATGATCTTCATTGAATAATGATTATATAAATGAATTGAATGAATAAATATGATATATAGTACATTAATACCATTCTGTAAATGATTTATCTATAACCTAAAGAGAAGAATAAGAATTTATTCGAAAAAACACGCATAAGAACAAAAAGTTATAAACACCCGAATAACAAGTAGCAATGAAATATTACTACCAAGAAACTAAGAATATGACTATATATGATATCATAAAAATAATTATGATTCTTTAATAAGTCAATAACATAATTTAAATCATTATACAGGAGGTTCAGACACTTACAAGGCAAATCGGACCTAAGGTAAGGGAAATATCACAATCTCATTTTTATCCGAGATTGTTTTTACTTTGGCATTTACTGGGGTGTATTTTATCATCCACATCCATGTTTTCTCAATATGTAATATTATTTCCATCCAACTATAATTGTTTAAATCCAATTTTACCCTTTGGTGAGTTTTTATTAAAAGATATGAAAGGAATCTTTTGTCGTTTTTCATACGATGTACTTTTTGACTTTTCCGACAAAAGTACGAGAAGAATGTTGTTTTAACTTATACGGCATGAATGGATTTTTAAAAAATTATTTCCAAGAAGCTTACTTTACAAGTTTTCAAGTTTATTTTTAATCAACTTCTTTTAGTTTAAAATTGTATGACATGTTAAGAAAGGAAAAATGTTTTTGAAGTAGAAAGGATATTTTCCTCAAGAATGAAGTTCAAGTGTTTTATCAAAATTATTTTCCATCTAAGATAATATAGGTTTCTATTTCTATCCCTATTATTACATTGATTTGATTATGTTGTGATGGAATTATTTTTATGAATTCATTTATCTTATATGAATTGTTTTATGATGACATGTTGTTTAAGAATCCCATTTTTATTACATTGGTTATCTAATGATGTATGATTTATGATTTTGTGGCACACATAAGAATGGTATCATTATGAGATGGGTGGGACCTATATCTCCCTCCAATGCATTGGGTAAAGATTTTATATCTCATGAGATAGACATGGCTGGAACGGTATGTTATACCGGTTCAGTGAAACAGGACTGAAACGGGGAGTGAACTCGGTTCAGAAATGGACTTTGTCTACTAAGATAGTCTTGGAAATTAGTCTTTACTAATAAGAAATGATTCTCTATGATTATGTGTGTATTCCACAAAGTTTCATGTTTTAAGTCATGATTATTGGGATTACTTTTCACTACTATGATTTATCCAATGTTATGAAATTATGCTCTCTTTTGCAGGTTACTATTTCCAAAAGTTATGTTCTTATGAATACGATGTGATTGATATTTCTTTTGTTTACCCTTACTAATCATTTGAGCTCACCCTTTTGTATTTTTTATTTCCCCAGGTCAGGAAGAAGGTTATTAAGTAGAATATGCCAAAAAGGGACTCTAGATATGATGAAATAAATGGGAGGCAAAGTAGATGCTTTATGAACCAGTTGTTTATGTTTCCCAGTTTCTAAAGACACTATACCTATACGGTCCTTTCTTGGTTTGGTTATATGTTGTAATAAGTGTGCTTCAATTCTGAAGTAATAACAATGTATGTAAAGTATGGGTCGTTATAGTTGGTATCAGAGGAAAGGTATAGTCAACCTTTGGAAACTAGGATGTGAAATCCTTAGTAAGAACCCTAAGGATAAGCCTAAGCATAGAACACAGTCTTAGTGTTTTAGAAATGGCCATGAATAACCTAGGATAAGATCTTAGGTGTGAAATGTTATTCTTGATTTTGTGGTTTTCCTATTATAATTAGTGTTGCTCACACTATTCTTCTTGGTTTTAGTCAATGGCTGGAACCCGAAGGAACCGTGTTAAAGCGGAATACGACGGGCAATGAAATGATTGTCCCCCAGAGAAACCAAATGTTATGGGAGCTGGAATACAAAATCTTGTAGCCATGATCACACAACTTTCTCAAGCTATGAATCATACAGGACTTCCAAACGAGCAAAGGAAGGAGCAACATTCTGTTGAAACCTTTATGAGGAAGCGTGCAACTTCATTCAGCGGGTCTACTGATCCATTAGTTGCTGAACAATGAATTAGTACTACTGAAAAGATATTTTCAGTTCTTTAATGTTCTGAACATGATAAAGTCATCTTAGCAGTGTATCATTTGGAAGGTTATGCTGATCAATGGTGAAATATTATTAAGAATACGAGGCAAAGGGATGAAATTGAGTCCATGGAATGGGACGAGTTCAAGAACTTATTTTTCAATAAGTACTTCACTCGTATTCTCCGAACAAAGATGGATAAAGAGTTTCTTGAACTAAAGCAAAAGGATGATGAATCTGTTGGTACTTATGAAGAAAATTTTACAAGACTTGCAAGGTACGCTTCTGGTATTATTATCCAACCTGAGAGTAATATTGATCGATTATTTAGTGGCTTAAAACCAAGTCTTCGAAGGGCCTTAGCCTTAAGGGACTTCAATAGCTACGAGGAAATCGTTCGATGTGCTCTCAAAGTTGAGATGGAGATTGGAGTAACCCATCAGTCATATGGGTTTGATAAGAAGAGGAAAATGGAATTCAAAGGAAAATCTAAAGAGCACACTGAAAAGAAGACGAGCTTTCCCTTATGCTCAAAGTGTGGAAAGAAACATGGAGGGAGTTGTATTAAAGGGACAGGTAAATGTTTCAAATGTGGAAAGGAAGGTCATCGGGCATTTAAATGCCGTAATGATGGGGAGAAGATGTCTAATGATGCAAACAAAGGAAGGGATACACAGAATGAACCTACTACACTTCAATGTTTCTAGTGCAAGGAGATGGGGAATTATGCCAATCAATGCCCAAATCCAAGGGTTGATGATGATGGTCTACATCAACAAACTCTTAAGGCTAAAGACAAAGTAAAGTCAGATGAAATTTCTATCAGTGATGTGGAGTACGATAACGATGTGGTGAAATGTACACTTACCATCCACTCTAAAGTAGAAAATGTTTTATTTGATTCTGGATCCACCCACTCCTTTATTTCTGAAGAATTTTCTAAGGATATCACCGTATTACCTCAACACTTAGATGTTAAGTTAGCTGTGACAACCCCTAATGGCACAACAGTTCCATCAAAAGTTTATAATTCTTCTCCGATTGAAGTTTGTGGGAAAGTGCTTCCTACAAATCTTGTGATCCTTCCTATAGTGGAATTTGATGTGATTCTTGGCATGGATTGGCTTTCTCTACATGGAGCTCATATCAATTGCCAAAGAAGGGAAGTCACATTTCATATTCCAGATCAATCTATGATCGTCTATCAATGCAAGGATGAACATAACCTTCCAATGGAAATTCCTTCCATCTTATGGGTCTTGATTCCACTAAATGAAGGTTATTTATCTCAAATGGTTGGTGAGAAACTCACAATTAAAAATATTCCCATTGTACGGGAGTTTGATGACGTCTTTTCGGATGAATTACTGGGTCTTCCACCGAATCGTGAAGTTGAGTTTTCAATAGAACTCATACTGGGTGCTTTGCCTATTTCAAATACACCTTATAGAATGGCCCCAATTGAGTTGCAGGAATTGAAGAAGCAACTCTAAGAGAATCTTGATAAGGGGTTCATACACCCTAGTGTGTCACCTTGGGGAGCACCTGTTCTGTTTGTTAAGAAGAAAGATGGATCAATGATACTGTGCATTGATTATCGAGAACTTAACAAGATCACTATCAAGAAAAAATATCCTCTCCTGCGCATTGATGACCTATTTGACCAACTACGCGGAGCTCAATACTTTTCCAAGATTGATCTTCGTTCAGGGTATCATCAATTAAGGGTCAAAAGGGAGGATATACCAAAGACGGCTTTCCGTAAAACGTATGGACACTATGAATTTATAGTGATGCCATTTGGTCTTACTAATGCCCCTGCTATCTTCATGGATCTGATGAATAGAGTCTTTAGAGACTATCTTGATCAGTTTGTGATAGTCTTTATAGACAATATTCTTGTATATTCAAAGAGCAAGGAAGAACATGAAGATCACTTGAGAATTATATTGAAGACCCTGAGAAAGGAGAAGATTTATTCCAAATTTACCAAGTGTGAATTTTGACTTCAAAAAGTTTCATTTTTGGGTCACATAATCTCAAAAGAGGGGATATTTGTGGATCCAGCAAAAACAGAGGTTATTGAAAGATGGTCGAGACCAACAATAGTGACTGAGATCCGAAGTTTTCTTGGTTTGGCTGGATATTATCGACGTTTTGTGAAATATTTTTCACGATTATCTAATCCACTCACCAAGTTGACTCGGAAAGGAGTTAAGTTTGTTTGGACGGAGGAATGTGAAGAGAATTTGAAGGAGTTGAAAAGAAGGTTATCCAGTGCACCTGTGCTCACACTGCCTTGTAGTGGAGAAAGGTTTGTGATCTACAGTGATGCATCCAAGAAGGGATTGGGGTGTGTTCTTATGAAAAATGATATGGTGATAGATTATGCCTCATGACATTTGAAAATACATGAGAAAAATTACCCAACTCATGATTTGGAGTTAGCTATGGTAATCTTTGCATTAAAGATTTGGAGGAATTACCTTTATGGACAAAGGTGTGACATTTATACTGATCATAAAAGTTTAAAGTATATTTTCACACAAAAGGAGCTGAATATGCACCAAAGAAGATGGTTGGAGCTGATTAAGGATTACGAATGCTCAATCCATTACCACCCTGGGAAAGAAAACAAGGTGGCAGATGCATTAAGTCGACAAGACCATGCCAGTTTATCCATGATGAGGATCACAAAAGATCCAATATTTATGGATTTACAAAGGATGGATCTTGGAATTATAATGAAAGGGGAAAAATCTTATCTTTCTCAAATTAATGTTCAACCATCTATACATGTGAAGATTAAAGAGGCACAGAAAGAAGATGTCGAGTTACAAAAGAAGGTGAGAAATGTTCCTGAATTCAACCTTGATTGTGATGGGATAATAAAGTTCAGGAATCGGGTTTGTGTTCCTCCCATCCCCGAATTAAAGAAGGAGCTGCTGGATGAGGCTCATAGTTCTTCATTCTCTATTCATCCTGGAAGCACGAAGATGTATAGGGACCTGAAAGAGTACTTCTGGTGAGATGGCATGAAAAGAGATGTTGCTGAATATGTCTCTCGATGCTTGGTTTGTCAACAAGTTAAAGCTGAGAGACAGAAGTCTAAGGGGATGTTACAACCATTAACCATACCCGAATGGAAATGGGAAAACATCACTATGGACTTTGTCATAGGACTTCCTAAAATATCCAAAGGCAATAATGCTATCTGGGTCATAGTTGACCGTCTTACAAAATCTGCACACTTCATTGCTATTAGAGAGGATTTCTCTCTGGATCAGCTTGCCAGGATATATATAAAGGAAGTGGTAAGATTGCATGGAGTACCACTTTCTATTATATATGATCGGGATCTGAGGTTTACCTCAAAGTTCTGGCGAAGTCTTCAGCATACTCTGGATATAGAGTTATGTTTCAGCAATGCTTATCATCCTCAGACAGATGGTCAGTCTGAGAGAACAATTCAAACTCTATAAGATATGTTGAGAGCTTGCTCTATGGATTTCAAAGGTGGTTGGGATCAACACCTACCTTTGGTGGAATTTTCTTATAATAATAGCTTTCACTCCAGTATTCAGATGGCTCCTTATGAAGCTCTCTATGGAAAGAAATACAGGACTCCAACTTGCTGGGATGAATTTGGGGAAAGAAAGCTATTAGGACCTGATCTCATTGATGAAATGGCAGAAAAGGTCAGATCTATTCAACAACACATAAGAGCAGCTCAGAGTCGACAGAAAAGTTATGCCGACAATCGAAGAAAAGACCTAGAGTTTGAAGTGGGTGATAAAGTGTTCTTACGAATATCTCCTTGGAAGAGGGTCATGAGAATTGGAAAGAAGGGGAAGTTGAGCCCTAGATATATCGGTCCTTTCGAAATACTAGATCGTGTTGGAAAGGTAGCTTACCGATTGGCGCTTCCAACGAATCTCTCTCAAGTTCACGATGTGTTCCATGTATCTCTCCTGAGAAAGTACATACCTGATCCTTCACATGTACTCAGCTCAGAAGTTGTACCGCTGGAGCAAGATCTTTCTTATGAAGAACAACCGATAGAGATTCTAGATCGTATTGAAAAAGTCCTAAGAAACAAGACCACTTGATTGGTGAAAGTTTTATGGAGGAACCACCAATTAGAAGAAGCTACATGGGAGCTTGAGGATGTGATGAGGGAGAGGTATCCTCATCTGTTTGTTACAAAGTGACGAATTTCGAGGGCGAAATTCATTTTAAGGGGGGTAGAATGTAACACCCGAGAATTTTATGTTATATAAATCATCAAAGGAATCTTTTTCTACACACAACACTTGCTTGTCTTGCTTTACACGAAATCGAGAGCTTCCTCGATAGCTTGCGTCGTACGCAATACCGAGTTTCACTAAACAACGATATACTATTAAAATATTATTAAAACTAGCCGTTATAAATAGTAATAACCACTTTTTGAAATTTTATAAATTGTATTTTTCAAAATGGACTTCATTTTTGGATTCGTATTATCGAAATTAGCCTAGGGTGAAATTTTGGTATTTTTCTGAAAACTTTCAATTTTTGATGAATAGTAAACCACTAAGTGGTAGTTAAAAAAACAGAATTTTTCATAAAACTTAATTTTACCGCTTCTGTGAGTGGAATTTTGAAAATCCGAGAGACACGGTTAATATCAAGGACTAAAATGTGGTTCAATGAGATGAAAATAATTTTTGGTGAATAGTAACTTTTTACTTTTTTTTACCACGGTTAAAAGTAAATAGGGTAATTAAGGGTAAAAATGATATTATTATTACCCTAACACATGTCCTAATTCTATTAGACAAGTGTAATTCAACCAAAAACAAACTTAGGAATAAAATATGACCATTTAGGCCCACTTGGATTAGATTAGGACATTTATTATTAATTTATTTAAAGAAGGGTTAAAATAGTTAAAATCAAAGTTTAATAAATAAAACATTTTTAATATGGTGTTATACATAAGATAAATTCGACTATAAATATTCATTAGAAAGATAAAAATATTTCCTACATAATTTCATTTTATTTGTAATTTTTAGACATTAAATAATTTAATTTATTTATGACATAACGATGATGCAGTAATTATCTTATTAATGAAATATTGACATAATTGATGTTATAAATACCCAAATAAATATAATTTGAGACTTTTTATGAATTAAAATAATTTTATAGATTAATATGACATGTTACTATTTATTTAATTAACGTTTTTCGAACTAATCATTCTGTTATGATTTTCAAAAAAATTAATTACTAAATAGTGTCAAAATTGACATAAAATATTTTTTAAAACAAATATTATATTAGTAATTCTTATTTTATTCCTAAAAATATATGGTTAGGCCAAATGACTTAGATAAGGTTATATATATTAATAATAAACAACTTGGGGTTCGTTTGGCTGCTTATAGTAAGTTTATTAACCTTATAGTATAAGAACACAAGAAGACACGGTAAAAGTAAAATTATTTAACTTAATGTTAAATCTACATGATAAGGTTAAAATAGGAACCTAAACTTGTCTAAATTCTATTGTATGAGAGGATTTTGACCCATCCACACCTTATCCTAGAAATAAATCAATTTGGAGCTATTTAAAACCGAACTTGACTTTATAATAAAATAATATTTTTAGTTATTCCAAAGGTGCCCCTCTCCTCCCTTATAAAAGGGAACCTCCTCCCTCTCTTCCTCACACCACTTTGAGCCTTCAAGATCGGCCAAACCCTGACAATTTCTCCTCTCCACTTATCTAGAGACATCCTAGAGGTCCTGGTATTCTTCAAAGACCAATTTTAGTGCCCTAAAAGAAGGTCTCAAAGAAGCACTTCAAAGAAGAGGTAATGTCCGTTACCGATTCTTTCATTTTTATTTCTTCTTCCACTTCTTCTTCTTTAGTTGTTTCATTATGAAGTAATAACATCAGTATCAATAATATACTGATTTGTTATTATAAATATGAAACAACCCTATTTCACCATCTATCCATCCTACGGAAAAAGAAATCACCACGCGTGCGTACGTACGGAATACCGTCTCCACGCCGTGGTGTAATATATTTTCCACCACCACCTTACTTGGATGGGTATAATGGTGTAAATAATGACTATATATGAATATTATAAAGTGATATTGATTCTTAAATAGTATACATACACTCCAATACAATTCCACGATCATGGGAACAACATCATCGCTCGTGCGTACGTACGGAATACCGTCTCCACGATGTGATGCGATTCGTTCTACATGATCTTCATTGCATAATGATTATATAAATGAATTGAATGAATAAATATGATATATAGTACATTAATACCATTATGGAAATGATGTATCTATAACCTAAAGAGAAGAATAAGAATTTATTCGACAAAACATGCATAAGAACAAAAAGTTATAAACACTTGAATAACAAGTAGCAATGAAATATTACTACCAAGAAACTAATAATATGACCATATATGATATAATAAAAATAATTATGATTATGTAATAAGTCAATAACATTATTTAAATCATTATACAGGAGGTTCGGACACTTACGAGGAAAATCGGAGCTAAGGTAAGGGAAATATCACAATCTCATTTTTATCTGAGATTGTTTTTACTTTGGTATTTACTGGGTTGTATTTTATCATCCACATCCATGTTTCCTCAATATGTAATATTATTTCCATACACCTATAATTGTTTAAATCCAATTTTACCCTTCGGTGAGTTTTTAGTAAAAGATATGAAAGGAATCTTTTGTCGTTTTTCATACGAGGTACTTTTTGACTTTTCCGAAAAAAGTACGAGAAGAATGTTTTTTTAACTTATAAGGCATGAATGGATTTTTAAAACATTATTTCCAAGAATCTTAATTTACAAGTTTTCAAGTTTATTTTTAATCAACTTCTTTTAGTTTAAAATTGTATGACATGTTAAGAAAGGAAAAATGTTTTTGAAGTAGAAAGGATATTTTCCTCAAGAATGGAGTTCAAGTGTTTTATCAAAATTATTTTCCATCTAAGATAATATAGGGTTCTGTTTATATCCCTATTATTAAATTGATTTTATTATGTTGTGATGGAATTATTTTTATGAATTCCTTTATCTTATATGAATTGTTTTATGATGACATGTTGTTTAAGAATCCCATTTTTATTACATGGGTTATGTAATGATGTATGATTTATGATTTTGTGGCACACATAAGAATGGTACCATTATTAGATGGGTGGGACCTATATCTCCCTACAATGCATTGGGTAAAGATTTTATATCTCATGAGATAGACATGGCTGGAACGGTAGGTTATACCGGTTCAGTGAAACAAGACTGAAATGGGGAGTGAACTCGGTTCAGAAATGGACTTTGTCCACTAAGATAGTCTTGGCAATGAGTCTTGACTAATAAGAAATGATTCTCTATGATTATGTGTGTATGCCACAAAGTTTCATGTTTTAAGTCATGATTATTGGGATTACTTTTCACTACTATGATTTATCCCATGTTATGAAATTATGCTCTCTTTTACAGGTTACTATTTCCAAAAGTTATGTTCTTATGAATATGATGTGATTGATATTTATTTTTTTTACCCTTACTGAGCATTTGAGCTCACCCTTTTGTATGTTTTATTTCCCCAGGTTAGGAAGAAGGTTATTAAGTAGAATATGAAAAAAGGTACTCTAGATATGATGAAATAAATGGGAGGCAAATTAGATGCTTTATGAACCAGTTGTTTATGTTTCCTAGTTTCTAAAGACACTATACCTATACGGTCCTTTCTTTGTTTGGTTAAATGTTGTAATAAGTGTGATTCATTTATGAAGTAATAACAATGTATGTAAAGTATGGGTCGTTATACTTTTCAAGTCACTATACACACCCAAAATCGAGTAGTGCATAGTTTAGGATAAGAGAGAACACCCTATGAAATTTGGTATGGAAGTAAGCCTTTCCTAAATCAATTTTGTGTCTTTGGAGGCCAATGTTATATCTGATACAAAGAAGAAAATTTGGGAAAGTATGAAGCTACAAAAAAATAATGGAGAATTCTTTGGATACTCTATGAAAAGTATAGGCTAAAAATGCTATAAGAATAGGATGAAGAAAATTATAGTGATGAATGATGTTAAAATCATTAAGGAGAAAGATATAAATAACACTATAAATGAAACATCTATTGTGTTTGGTGGAGAATAAAATTAAGAAGATCATGGAGTTTATTCAAATTTTGATATTGTGGATGATACTGCAAATATCTAGGGGTCCCAAAGTTATGAATATTTAGAGTCTAAATAAGAGGAAGATATTCTAGTTGAAAATGATCATCATGTGACAAAAAAAATAGAACATCAACGATTGATACTTCTAACATTATTGTTGTTTAATTTTATATAACTCAAACAAGAAGAATAAAATGTATAGAGCATTTAACTCTACTGTCTATAGTAGATCCGAATTCATTTGAAGAGGGATAAAAAATGAGTCATGGATTAAATCCATAAATGAAGAATTGAATTATATTAATAAAAAATTGAATTGGTAACTCATTAAAAGGATATATAATCACACTATGATTAGAAAAAAATGGATCTCCAAGAAATTTTTTTATGAGCAGGTAAATATGATCATAAACTACAAATGATTAGTTTATAAAGTTTATGCTTATGTAAAAGGCATAGATGTTGAAGAAACACTTTCCCAAGTAGCTAATATGGAGTCAATCAGGTAGTTTTGGACAATGGTAATTTAAATAATATATTATTTTTTTCAAATGGATGTTAAAAAAATATTCATAAATGATGTTCTTAAAGAAGAGTTTTATATCAAATAACCATTGAGTTTTTTAATTAGAAATGATGAAAATAAAGTGTATAGGTTGAGGAAGGGCCTGTATGGAATAAGGAAAGATCCTTATGTATTATAATCACATATATACTCTTACTTGAGAAACATGGAATTTAAAATAGGTGGATTTTATCACAATATTTATATAAAAAACTCTAAGTAAGAATTGTTCATTGTGATTTTTTTATGTTTTTGATATCATATTCAGTGCTAGAAAAAACAATAATATGGAATAATTTTAAATAATGATGAGATTAGAATTTGATATGTATATAATTGGTTAGATAACATAATTTCTAGTTTTTTATGTGATGCAGAAGGAGAATAATATTTTTTCCTCTCAGTAAATGTATGCATGAGAGCTTTTGAAAAAGTTCTACATGCCTAATTCCAAAAACATGTCCTCAACAATTTTTATTTGGATAATAATTGAAAACCAAAAGTGTGGAAAATAGATGTATCCCACCTTATAAAAAATAATAATTAGAAACTTACTATATTTAGCTACAACATGGTTGAATATTGTCTTTACTATATGTTTGGTGGATCATTTTCAGAGTGATCAAAAGGAATAGAATGTAACAATAGTTAAAAATATTAGTTTTTATATTTTAGGTACTCTAAATTATATATTTTTATTTAATTATAGAAAAGATAACAAAGAATCTACATTCTTTGATATGGACTGAGATGGAGATATGGTGGACCAAAAGTCCACAAGGGGTGAAGCATTCTTTATTGACAGTAAATGTGTTGGATGGAATTGTAAGAAGTAATAAATTACATCACTCAACATGACATAGGTGAAATAAATTTGAATAACTGAGGAATGCACTCAAATACTGTGAATGAAGAAAAAACTAAATGATATGAGTGGATAAGTTAAATAACATATAGTGATCTTCTACGCTAATAAAAGTGTGATCAATCTCATGAAAAATCTAGTGCAATGATCTCATAAAAAATATCAAAATCTGGTACCAATTTATCAAAGAGAAGGTTGAATAAGAAATAATTAAAATAGATAATACTACAAAAATTGAGTAACTAAAAGATATCAGGAAAAATCCATTTCCCACTCTAGTGTTTTGGAAGAATCAATTGAACCTCAATGTCCAACCACCTCAGTTAGTCCAAGGAGGTTCAAAAAAAGTCTCCCCCTATCCTTGTTGTATATATTACTTTAACGATTTATTCATATTTGGTAGGTTTATTTACTTTGGGTTTATTTTCAAAAGGGATAAATATTCTATGAAATTAAAAGAACTCTCTTATTTAGGGGGATTTTATGGTGTTGAAGTCAAGTATAGATATGATCCATGGTTAAATTATGTGTGTGTACAAGGTATGGAAGTTATTTAATGCATGGAGATATGGGGAGTTTATAGAATAACTTAGGGTATATATTTATCTCTCAAAATGTTGTTTTATACACTAATCAATACTCACATAGTTTTCAAGTGGTGGAAGAGATAATCAATCTCAATATGAAGGGTGTGGTTAATTTCAATTTGTATTTTCAAAAAACCCAAAGGGGGATAATGTTAGAACTAAGATGATCTTTTATGAAAATATGGTGTGGTGTTTTTTTCAATCTAATTCTAATTTTGTCTTGTTGGCTATTTATAAATAAGTTGATATTTTTTAATAAGAATTCCAGTTGAGACCATGATGGATTTTGGAGAAAATGGTTTCATTTCATAGTGTTTGGTAAATTTTTTGGATTAAAATTTAAGGGAATGGAAGTCGAAATTACATAAGTGATAAAATATCCTCTGACCATGTAAGCCTATACGAATCATGTGATTGTGTAAATTCAAATGGACATTAAAATCACATGAACTCAAATGGATCACATGATTGCTTATATTCATGAGAGTCATGTGATGTAGTCTCATGATTGGAAGAAGTTATGGTTGGTGTGCACAAAAGATAAAAAAGATCTCATAATGGGGTAATGCAAAGCACATAAAGGGAGAGATTCTAGAAATGATGGAAGGCCCTTAGGTATGTTTGAATTGTAATGATATCATAAAAGAGACATATTATAGATGTTTCATTTTCCATCAGAGGTAGAGAAATATCACAATCACATATTCTCAAATAGGTATCATGATGAGGTCTTGAGAAGCACATGAGTGAACTTGAGATCATAAAACCGTGAGATTGAGAGGTGATCTACTGTGTAAGGTTAAATGGATCACACGACCTAATGTTCTATGCATCCTGAGACATGTGTAAGATAATGGAATATGACTAAATGGGGTCTATTTAGGAAAATCATGTAATTCTTAAAGGGTTTATTATTGTCAAATATGTATGGATCACATTGTTGGTTGGGAGTATTTTTTAGAGATAATGGTGGTAAAAGTTTCCTATAAATACTCACTATTCAGTTTTCTAGAAATGGAGAGAAGACTTAATACTTAATCTAGGTTGTGATCATTTCCATGAATTAGTCATAGGATTGGGATATCCCCTTAAGTTTCATTTTCTGATCATGCGATCACATAAACAGATAGGTGATACGTGAAAAAATTTACATAATGTAACTCTTTTAGAGGAGGCCACATAAAGGATATTTGCAACACAATCTTTTACTTGGGTTCTTGTAACTGGGGTTATGTGCTAAATGAATCCATGAAGGTAATATTTGATTCTTTCTTATGCTTAGGTTATTGAGACTAGGGTTACACACTATCTAGTCTCATGA
Source organism: Viscum album (assembly GCA_963277665.1). NCBI lineage: Eukaryota > Viridiplantae > Streptophyta > Magnoliopsida > Santalales > Viscaceae > Viscum > Viscum album. Next base: position 125,089,324 of record OY728134.1, on the reverse strand, counting down.
ATTTGTTATGTGATGTGGTCTTATGATCAGGTTATTATGACTAGGGTACGCATCATCTAGTCTCATGAAATTGATATGTACTCAACGAGAAGTGTTTTTAACTCATAAAGAGGTGTATTATAAAGATTTTCAAATAATAAGGAACACATATAAGAATAATATTCTTTCCTTAATGATGAAAAACATTCAACATATATTTAACAAGGAAAAGGAGACCTTAAATTCATTAAATAGTTTAAGTCTTCATCCATATCAGTATATAGGGTGGATTCAGTGGAGGCAATCCAAGGGCGGTAGTGCACTATCTATGAATACATTAAAAAGGAAGTGTTCCTGAAATAGAGTGTCTATGGTAAAATAATTGTAATCCAAAAATATTAGTGAAGCATAGTGGATATAGGTATAACCAATATATCATCATCATATACTCCTTGGACATATCCCTTTATGGTAAACCACATAAAAGTTATTATGTCCTGATTTACTTTACTGTACTTCCATGATTGGTGTATGTGTGATATAATCTAACAGGTTTAACAATTTCCTACCAATATAGTGAAAAGATCATTAAATACAAATAAAAATTTGACACCTTGATTCAAAAAACCTCCCAGAGGGTTTCCTAAGGTCTAAAATGTATTATGATTCATTAATAACACTATAAAAGTTCACAGCTCATTGAAATAATATATCTTCACAAAAATGTTGGTTCTGGTTACATTATGGTACTTAGCGAACTAGGAGAACAACATATAAGTTTTTAGTCTTGGGATAAACACGTTTGTTAGTATCCCATGCCCACAAAGTAGAATGAGATTAGATATAGGACACTATTGATGATATTTATTTCAAACAATCACAATAGGTCACAATAATACATCACACTCATGATATTAACTAAGTCCAATAATCTCAAGAATCTATTTGATGTAAGAAAAAACCTAATCATCTAAGATAGTTATTAAAACATGATATATTTTTTTCATGTAGTAAAAAAATAATATTTCATAAAAAAATCTCCAATAATGTGATAAAAGTCATTTGGGTGAAGTTGGGGAATGTAAATAACCATTAAGCAAAAATTTGGTTAAGTAAAAATTAGTTCCCCCAAGTGGTGCACCCAAGTGCTTCATGAAAGAACTTCCCCAAAGTGATTTTTCCACGTAATTCACCCATGTAATTTACATAATTTCTTCACATAAGATAGTCACACATCCTTTATTCCAACCATTAATGTTCTCAGAGAAGGTAGAAACCCATTGATCTTTTCATAACTCAATGTAGTGAAAACACAATGGTTCACAAATACTGATCTCTTCAGACTCATGTTAAGAAAATTATGGATGAAGGTCTCGTCATGAACTATTTATAGGATATTCATGGGTGAATTTCATGCATTAACAATATGAAACACATGAAAACCACACCTAAAATCCATAATTATGCACCACACCTACGCACCACACTCACACAAAAAACTAGTGTGATTCATCCCAACCTAAATTGATTTTTTGTCTTCTTAGAAATTAATCCATGCCAATGTCACTTTGATGTTAGGATTAAATTAGAATTATTCTAATCAGATTCAATCCTAATGAGATAATATTTTAGGGATCCTCTTTTGACAATGATAAATACTTTGAAGAACAAGGAATTCCACAAGTATGTGAAGGAAAGGTTCTAGTTAAAGGCACTCTAATTTCTCCAAAAACACTTAAAGCTTTCCCAAAACATGAAAAAGTCTACCCTATACGTAATTCCTATAAAATCTAATGTTACACATAAGTCAAAACTATATGTACCACTTTAAAGTAAAAATTACATTACTCATGTTTCTTAATTTTCATATAAATAGGATCATTACAATTCTCATTTTCACCCTTTCAGAATACGAAGAGAAGGATAGAAGATCTGATTTCCCTAGTCTCATGTTCCGGTCTTTAAATCTATTTAATAAGCTTATTTAAGCCAAAAAACAAGGTAAGTTAAATAAATGAGAGGGACATTGAGATACCCAAGAGTATGAAACACGAAGAACCTTTTTGAGGAACCACTTTCTTCCTAGTCTAGTAACACTAGAGAAAATGAACCTTTCCCAAGAACACACTTGAGAACCATCCTTCCAAATGAATCCATGGAGATTATTTATAACTAGGGAGAATATTCATACAAGTTCCATAGTTGGAAATATTATCTTGTTGAAGTACCACTAGGGTACTACTTAACCCAGGTATCACTTGGGTGAAGCCTCTTGTTCTCCCTCACTAGTGTGAACTACCTTTGTCACCCCCACTAAGGAGAAATACTTTGGTCACCATAATATCACTTGGAAGAACCCTAATACTTTCCCTAGTATCACTTGGGTGAAACCCACTTGTAGCACTTTATTAAAAAACTCATCATCCACTTCTTCCAACCATGTAATTATTAACAACATGTCTTAAATGATAGATGATTACTTCTCTGAAGCCTCTTACTTGGATATATAATTAGTGAGACCTCCTCAAAATCCAGAGGGTGAATGGAATCAGGATATTCATACTAATATGCACCCATTTGATTGTGGATTCCATTAATAAAAGGATGCTCACGAATTATCCTATATGATTATAAGAACCCTTAGGGGAATGACAATCCTGGATTCCCTTGATAACTAGGTCCCCTATCACAAAGTCACCATATTGGTCTCCCTTGGATTGATGAAGGATTTCTTCTATGTTTATTGAGTTGGGTCAGAAAAAGAATCCTTATTAGAGTAAACCCTCACCCTTTCTTGTAAGGGTCCATACCCATACCTCTATATCCCTCCCCACCTATTAGTAGATATGAATAGGGAGGATGGGTGTCCTTCTAGGTATAATACTCAAAATGGTTCATATTTTAAAGTCCCCAACTCCAATATCCTAGAGATAATTGTTATTTTACTATATTGGCAAAAATTACAAGGGATTACGTCTCAAAGGATTCAATAGATTAGTAGTATTCAGAGAATAGATACATACATTATTCTCAAATTACATGAAAATATAAAATAAAATATAGTGAAATTAAATATTATGCATCCTTGAACACATTAAAATATTTTTCTTCATATCATGGGGAACATAAAAAAATAAATTTTGAGCTTAGATACTCAATAAGTGAATATTAATAGTCGAATCTACCATGCTTAAATAATTTATAATTAATATGGAAAGGTAAATAACTAAAAAAATATTCTATTTAATAAATAACTTGATCACGAAGAATAATATGGTAGGAGTAAATGATGATCAAATAATTCCATATAAACAATCACATGATCTTGAAACTTATCCATGGATACAATAACTATTCAAATAATCACTTGGAAATCAATAAATAACCTAATAATGATGTAATGAATAATTATGGACGTCTTAAAATTATCTTCAAGGCCTCGTGCTAATACATATTACATAAATGGGTAAGGCCTTATCCAAATACCCAAACTAGTTTGTCTCATGAGACCTACCAAGGTATCAAGGTGTAACAACATGCCCCCACCATCACTTACTAAGTCCAACAAATTCATCATATGAATAAAAAATACAACATAATCAACATTCCTTAGTAATAAAAAACCATCTATTTAGGAAGAGATAGAATATGGAATGTCAATACATTCCATAGTCAAAATGATTACAAACCATCTAGAGAAATAATAAGGGTGGTATCATTAAAATATATCCCCAATGAAATAAAGAGTCGTTGTCAATGATGAATAAAATTCCAATAAAAATTTCATTAAAAATATTATTGAGGAAAATACGCTTTTCACTTTGAAAATCACTTTTAAAAAGTAAAAATTAGAGAATATTAGGAATAGAATTTACTTTGAAAATAACTATGGAAAATTTTAAAGGAAGGTTCAATGAAATTAGTGGTCATAGCGGAAATAAATTCCATTCATATCATGTACATTAATACATATATTCTTTTCATATTTTCAATAAAAGTAAAAAAGTACTTCATTTAGAAAACAACAAGAAGATTCCTTCGATTTTTTTTATAGAATTTCAAAAATGGGTAAAAATGAATTTAAAAAATATTTTTTGAATAGTAAAAACATTATTGAATTTTTTTAATGAAAATATGGACATAGAAGAAAAATATTTCCAACCAAATAGAAAAATAAATACGGTTTTCCTTAAAAACATTCTTTTGGTATTTATGACTATTTAAAAGTGGAAAATAAAAAAAAAATTGAAAATTTTAAAAATAACTAGAGGATAATAAAATAAATTGGGTTTATGTTTTAAATATCATATAATTCAACCAATTGTTACTTAAAAATAAAATATCCTGAATAATGAGGGTATTTTTAAATATCCCTTACAAAAATCATATCATTGAAGTGAGAATTAAGCAATTTAAGAAACCCCTTACCATTGGTCATACTTCCTTCATATGTGTTTGAAACTCATGTATAATAAATATATATTTATTATAAATCTATTATAGAACCATTTTAATGTATATAATTCTATATATTATTTACTTATAACCTTTTATTACTTGTTTATTAAAAATTCTTTATTAATATCACTCTTTCCGGTGATAATTGCTTCATTTTTTATGTATGTTTTGGTTCAATAGATTTAGTACTTGTACTTTGATAATGATTCTATAATCTCCATAATGTTAATAATTATATAAATATCATACATATTCATTATATACATAGTTATAATCATCAATAAAATGTATACATAGAAAAATGAATTATACCGTTCATAGAGGCAATAGGTTGTATTTACGCATGAATGCTATTCTCAAATTTAGATGGATGTAAATAAAGAAATGTAAGAAATATTTAACCTTTAAAAAATAAACATTAGATCATTTTTATCATATATATTAATTAAATATATCCTTATTATCATTTATTTAAACCTAAAATAAAAAATGAATCACATCACTTTGTGGATGTCGCAGTCCACACGTACACACAAGCGACATTATCATTTTCCAATAGATCATAAAGTATGAAGGTATATCTGATATTATAATAATATAATAATATTTATTTAATAAAAATATTATGTAAAAATTAAATCTATACTACTTATCATCCATAAAATATGGTTATGAAAAATGAATTGTATCACTATGTAGAGACGGTAAGCTGTACGTATACACGAGTGATGCATTCACTTCCCATTTGATGAAAAAGAGGGTGTATAATGGGATTTTTATAATAATAATAACATTTTAGTATATTTTTGATACTTAATTTATTATTTTATGATAAAAAACATACAATTTTAGGAGGTAAAATAATAAGTAAAAAAGAAAGTTATCGATTAAGACGATTACCTCTTCTTTAAAATAAATACTTTAGATCTCCTCTTAATGACCATAGGGTTGGATTTTTTGGAAGAAATAAACCTGTATAACGTTTATAAAAATATTTATAAGATAATTTGGTATATATTTGTTGATATATATGGATCAAAGTTTTATTAATAATTGAGATAAAGGGGCATCCTTTTATAAGGGAGAACGATGGAACTCTTAGAATTTCTTAAAATATTAAAATATAATTCTGTAAATATCTATAAATATTCTACAAAATGGAAATATATTAGAATATAAGGTATTTTTATATTTAAATACAATCAATAAATAAAATTTGGATAGGTTTATGAGGTTTTTTAAACCATATCATTTCATTTAACCCCTTAATTAACCTCTTTTACCCTTAATTGCACTAACGACTTTTTCACTCTTAAACAGTTATAATTTTACTTATAAGTTAATAATTTACCCTTAAATGTACAAGGGATTAAATTTTAGACCACATAATACCCCTTTTACTATTTTAATATTTTTATGATTTTTATATAATTTAATCAATTATTACTTTCATAAAATATCATTAATGTCATTTTTGACACTATTCATTTAATTTGTCTTTAAAGACATATATATATATATATATATTAAATTCAGATATAATCATTTAATACATCACTAATATGTTATATTAATCTATAAAATTCATTTAACCCTATAAATCTTGAAAATTATATTAATTTTAACATTTTTAAAATCATTTTTTTTATTTTTTTATTAATTGAAGAAATACTGTGTCAGTGTTGTGTAAAAATTTAAGATAATTATTTAATCACTAAAAATTATAAATAAATTACCATCATGAAAATAATTTAATTATTCTAAAAATAACCATTTCATTACTAACTTTATTTTATCTCTATGTGAAAATATAAGAGACATTTGAAATTAAGAGAGTGATATTTTTTATTTTTCTTTGTTTTAAAAATTATATAGGTCATTTTCATAGACAAGAGTCCATTAAAAAATTACATTTATAGCATAAATTTATTATTCATAATTTAAATTCATCCAATATGAATTAATATGATAAATAGAGACCTTAACATTTAGTTTTAACCTAGGCTAACCCTATTTACCCTTTACTAAGGTAATAAATTTTATGACGATTACTATTCATAATGCCTAAAAATAAATGGGTAATATTTAAAAATTTTTAACCTTATAATTATATATATGGAATCCATTTTTTAAAATTTAATTACTATAAGTGGCATATATTAATTTAAGATAAAAACATGATACACACCAATTGTTTTCCACAAAAATCCCAAAAAATTACTCTAAAATAATTTTTAAATGATGATTACAAAAATGATATCCGTTTCATCAAATAAAATTTATAAAATTTCAATAAATTAATAATATTTTATAGAAAAAAATTAATAAAAACCATTTTTGAATAAAACATATTTTGAAGAATAAAATGTCATTACTATGAATTGAGTGATCATTTCTTAAGAATTAATGAATAAATTTTTATTGATTAGGTCCTATATATATATATTTATTTTATAATTCATTTAATCCTATTTATACCCTCTAATTCAATAGATAGGTTGTAATGACCATATTTAAATATAATATTTCATGTTTCGTTTGAGCTCAGTGTTGTGTGTTGTATATACTATTGAATAGAGTTCTTATTTTAAAATATCAAGGTGTTACATTCTCCACCTTCAATAAATTTCATCCTTTCAATTTGAACTTTTTCATAGTAATCAAGGGTTTGGAATTTAAGAATAACTTCGTTGAAAACTCACATCATAAAAAGTTTTAATAAGACATCATTTTAAAAACAGGGAAAAGGAAATACGTTGGTTATCAAGAATAACACAAAACTAGGTTTCAAAATAGGAGAACCTTAGTGGGAAGTAAAAATATGGATATGGAGGAGAAAATTAATTCCCAAGGACTAATAAAGAGTGATAGAGGACATGGTTAAGAGAAATTTAAACACAAAAAAACCATAAATATATGATGGGTGAAAAGACTATAGATTCATCCAAAATGATCATAATGGAATAAATTTATCGTTTCATGACTCTTTTTCTAATTTTGAACAATTCCTCTACCATATATACTAATAATATAAGGAAATACATTTACTTGACAAGTGTATTTTCATCTTTTAATCAATTACCACCACAATCTCATCCTTTCCTCAAACGATGAGTATTCAAGATGAATTTTTCATGCCTAAAGCACTAACATCAATTTATAATTGATAACATAATCCATAAAAGGATAATAATGTATTCTACCCATATTTAAATTTTGACCAAAATTGAATGCTCACCACAAGGTAAGATAATATACAAAATGTATAATCCTTCATATGAATAAATAATACATTTCACTTCAAAACTTCCCCAGTAACACCAAAGGATCAACTTAGATGACTCCAAAAATAAATAACCATACATCCCAATTAACCCCAGTAACCTCAACATTAAAGAATGTTTTAACATTAATGGTGATATCATACCTTTTAACTTTCATTCCCAAAATTTAATTTCATTCTTCCTAAATAATCTTTCATTTTACACCACATGTTAAACATAATGGTTACATATAATTCAACCTAATTTGGAATCCTAAAAATGTTATTAATTACCATGATAAATAACTATATAATCTAAAAATATCATTAATAAAATTTATATACTATCCTGAAAGGTAATTCTTATCTTGACCATAAATATTTCTGAAAATATTACCTTATCAAAGAATAAATTTTTAAACATCAAGATTAACTATACCCTACTATACAATAGAAAATAATTAATATAACATCAAATAATATACTAACCCAAAGGGTTATTTAAGCATGAATATACCTTTCTTCCTAAAACCTAATAAATGTATCAAATCACCTCTAAATACCATCACTTAAAACCTAAAAAGGGGTGTCCATGCCTTTGAACTTATGACAACCTTAAAATTATAAGCCCATGATAGTATATATAACTCTTGAGTTAACCTCATAGAAAAACTTATATTATTAAAAAAAATAAAAAAAATATTTATTCCTCAATTAAGATCAGATAATATTTATATAAATCAAAAAATGCAATAAACTTCATAAAGGTTGACCTAAAACACTTTTTTCATCAAATCACTAATCAATTTTCAAGGTTATCAATATTATCACATTTACTTCATCAATGCCAATAATCTCTTTATCCAAACTAAAAATTATTTACTTAACATTAAATCAATTTTCATAGATATCAATACCATTCAACACATGTTTTCAACTCCTCAATGAAAGACTACTTTGGAATAATCCTTAGATGTTTCACGATTATTATCTTAAGAATATAATTGATATAATACTTTGACAAAATAATTATCAAATTACAATACCCAAATACTTCCATCCTTACACTTGAATGATCATAATGAATGAGTTCATTACTTGGTCTAGGAGTTAACCCTTGGATTTTGGCTTTGTTTGGGATAATGACCGTATTCCCTAGACATAAGTCATTGAACTATAAATGGTAGTCTATGATTAACTTATTATCCCTTTATTTAACTCTTTATTTTTTCACAATTGTTTTGATTTATACCCTTTTTTTCTATACATAAAAATTTCTACCATTCCTTTGAGACATTCTATAGGGTGTCTATTTTCTTATTTATGATATGAAGGAAATTGTTAATTATTTACTACATAGTCTCAACCACTTGAGATCTCAGTAAATTCTTTGTTTCTCTACTTTTTTAAGTCTAAGAGTTGGTTAAGTTTTAGTCTATTAATCATATATCATGATAAATTATTAGGAATAATCATAATATCTTTTAATCTAGTCATAATTAAATTTGGTTTCTCATAATCACCACATTGTCTTTCAAATTCAGTGCTAACATGATTCCTACCAGTTCTGTCCATTAAATAAAACCTAATAGTATAGTATAAGAAATAATAATCATTGGGGTAAGCCACATAATCCTTTAAATAATTTATAATATGTATAAATGATGACACTACTAATAAATATAAGACACCTTATGTTTAACCTAGGCCAGTCATGGTTACCATCTATTGAAATCCTTCATCATGGTTCATAAATTAAATGTTAATTAACCCAAGAAAATCCCTTATGAGTGCTAAACCAGGTTCATAGTAAGGGTGTACTCACTTTTCACAAGAATTATGGTCGAGATATACTCAGCTATTGATTTTCATGGTTATCACCCCTAGATGTATCTATGATAACTATGTAGAGACCCTAAGCTTGACGTACATGGAAATTACATTACTTTTGCGGAATAATTAATACATAACAAAAACAGACACACAAGTACCATAATAGTTTAGTGTCTTTGGAAACTTGGAACGTAATCTTCTAATCTTGGTGAAAGATCTTCAACATCTCCCATAAAGATCTTCCACTTTTTGTTTCCTGACCTAAAACCTTTCTTTTGATCCTGGGGGAAAATAAAACATAAAAAGGGTGAGCTCAAATGCTCAGTAAGGGTAAGTATGGATAAAATAAAACATACCATTTACATTGGAACTTAAAAACATGAACATAATGTTTAAACATTAACATCTTGAGCAACGACATAAAACATGGAAGTACATAAGGCATAGATCATAATAGCACATAAACCATGATAAAATAGCATGGGAATAAAACATGTAATTGTGGAATCAATTAAGAACATGTAATGATTTCCATAGTAGCCAAGGCATTGCTTCCAAGACCATCTTAGTGGACAAAGTCCCATTCTGAATCGAGTTCACTCCTCATTTCAGTCCTGTAACACTGAACCAGATTAACTTACCGTTCCATCCATGTCTATCTCATGAGATATAAAATCTTTACCAAATGCATTGGAGGGAGATATATGTCCCACCCATCTCATAATGAAATCATTCTTTCGTGTGCCACAAAATCATAAATCATACATCATAGCATAACCCATAAAATGGGATTCTTAAACATCATGCCATCATAACATAATCCATAAACAATTGATATCATTTCATCATAAGAAAATTGAAACCATTTAAATCATAGAGACATTTTACTTAAAACATACACATATGAAATAATGTCATCTTATATGGAAAATAGTTTTGACAAAACACTTGAAATGAATTCTTGAGGAAAATATCCTTTCTTCTTTAAAATCATTTTCTTTTCACAACATTCCAGGCAATTTTAAAAGATAAAGGTTTTGTTGAAAATAATCATGCAATCTTGTAGAGGAAGCTTCTTGAAAATGAGGCATTATGAAACCGTAAAAATCCGTTCACACTATATAAGTTAAAAATAACATTCTCCTCGTACTTTTGTCGGAAAAGTCAAAAAGTACCTTATATGGTAACCAAAGGAAAGATTCCATTCATACAATGTGGTAAAAAGTCAATAAAGGGTAAAAATGACTTTAAACATCCATGGAAGAATGGTAAACATTTTATGAAAGCATTTTTAAAAAACATGGTCATGGATGATAAATGTAACCCCAGTAAATACTTACGTATAAGCAATCTCGGATAAAAATGAGATTGAAAATTTATCCCTTACCTTATGTCCGATATGCTTCGTATGTATCCTAACCTCCTGTATAATGATTTTAATAATGTCATTGACTTATTACAGAATCATATTCATTGTTATGATATCATATATGGTTCACTTAGGACTTTATAATACCCGTTCTTTTGTAAATTCCATGTTAAAGAGTGTTTTGGGTAAAATCGTTTCATTTGTCGTCCGTGTTTTGACTTGTAATTATTCATATGATTACTTAGATCAGGATTACATAATTCCAGAATATAAAACATGATTTATATATAATATATATTCAGAATATACATATATATAATAGATCGATAAATGGAAATAAATACACCGTTCATGGAGACGGTAGGCCGTACGTACGCATGAACGCTGTTTTCGTTTCCTTATTGAGTTGAATGGAATTAAGTAGATGACATACATATATAAATAAATCCAGTAGATTTATAATGTCATTTATTTCATTATTATTTCTTATATATACTTTATAATCATTCTTAAATGGTTAACATGGAGAATGAATCTCATCGCGTCGTGGAGACGGTAGTCCGTACGTATGCACGAGCGATCATATCGTTTCCATAATCATTGAATTGAATTGGAGTGGATGATACAATATATCAGAATTAGTATGATGTTATAATAACTATGTATAGTTATTCTTTACACCATTATACCTATCCATGTAAGGTGTTAGTGGAAAAAAAGATTACACCACGACGTGGAGACGGTATTCCGTACGTACGCACGCGCGGTGATTTTGTTTTCCGTAGGATGGATAGAAGGTGAAATGGAGTTGTTTAATATTTATAATAAAAAATCAGTATATTAGTGATACTGATGTTATTACTTTATAATGAAACAACTAAAGAAGAAGAAGTTGAAGAAGAAAGAAGCTTGAAAGAATCGGGAGAAGAAATTACCTCCTCTTCGATACACCTCTTTGAAACATCCTCTTAGGGCACTAAGATTGGTCTTTAAAGTAGAACAGAACCTCTAGGATGTTTCTAGGGAAGTGGAGAAGATAATTTGGCAGGGTTTGGCCTAGCTTGAAGGCTCAAATTGGTGTGAGGAGGAGAGGGAGGAGGTGCCCTTTTATAAGGGAGGAGAGGGGCACCTTTGGAATTCTTAAAAATATTAATTTATAATAAATATAACCCCACTTAAAAACCTCCAAAAATGACTCATATTCGAATATTAGATGATATAGGGTTGTAATCTCATCAACCACTGAAATTTAGACATGTTTGGATCTTATTTTAAACCTTATCATTTTGATTTATCCTTATTTAATCTATTTAAGTTTATTTGTGGTAATAAAATTCTAAATTTTAAATTATAACAAATAATTACTTATTTGTTGTGAATTTTATATAATTGTTTACTTTATAACATTATATACCATATAAATTTAAATTTATAATTTTTAAATATTTTTGTGATTTTTAAACAATTTTATAATATGTTATTTTTATAAAATAACAATAGTGTCAATTTTGACACTATTCATTTATTTGAATTTAAATGAAATATATACAGAAGATATGTTCGAACTGAAAGCTTTAATAGATTAATAAAAGGACATATGTATCTATAAAATTAGTGGATCACATTAAATAGTTCATATATTATTTATTTTATTATTTTTAAAACCATTTATTTGGTTTATCTCTTAATAAAATAATTACTACAACATTTTTGTATAATTATTTAATATACTGATTTGTTGCATAAAAATTTAAAATAAAATCCTATGATGAAGATAAATCTATTAACGTTTACAATAATACTTTTACTAGAATTTATCATCTTAAAATACAAATATTTAAATTGTTATATTTATTAAATTATGAAGGTGACAACTTTGGCATCATTTAAAATAAAATAATATAAGTGTCATAATCACTTTTATAAGGATCCAAACGGTTATATATTATGTAATTGGATGATTAAGGTGTATATATACACTAACAATAAGTTTTGTTCAGGTTTGTGGGCCTTTTAATGTGTATTATTATTTCAATAAAAACTATATTACTTATTTTCCACTTAATAAATAATTTATGTATCATTAATGTATCACCATTAATGATAATTATTTAATCCCTAAAAATTCTAAATAAATTATCATGATGTAGATAATTTTATTAGATTTCTGGATACTATTCTTGTTCGAAGTTTTATGATGTTTATCACTAAATTAAAATTATTATACTTATACGATTTAAGAGAGTGACATGTTGTCACTTTCTTTGGTTTTAATAATAATTAAATTATTTTCATGGTAAAAAGTCCATAAAATTAATCTAATCTGACCCTTAGTTGATATGGCTTTACTTTTAGACATCCAATAGAATTTTTTCATGTGTTAGGGTAATTTTATAATATTATATTTACCCTTAATTACCCGATTTACCTTTAACTATGGTAAATAAAATTTACCGTAGTTACTATTCATAATTCCCAAAAATAAAAAGTAGCCTATTAACATAATTTGGACCCACTGATTCCAAATATGGAATAAATTTTTTAAAATTCAATACACATAAGTTGCAGAAATTAAATTAAAATTAATCCCGTTGTCGAATGAAAATGAGTTTTTGTTTAAAACGTTGCAAAAGATTGAATTGATTTAACCTACGAATTCAATTTAAAATAAATGATAATGACATACATTATATTAAATGGTAAAAATATATTCTATTTATACTTTAAAACCATTCAACATTATAATTTAACCATATAAATTTTTACGATGAAACAAGTTGTTTTTCATTAAAATATAGCGTGTTTTTACTATTCATCAAAATATGAAAGTTACCAGAATAATACGAAAAATTTATCAAAAGTAAATTTTTATTTCTTGATTCCAAAGAAGAATTTTATTTTGTCAAATTGAACTTATAAACATGTCAAAAACTATATTTAAAGTGGGTGCGCCATCAAAAGGCGACAAAACTGCATTTTTTGAAAAATACTTATTATACTCGAAAAATTTATTTTGTTCTTATACCATGTTCTAGAAAATGTGTAAGATGAATAATAATGTTATAAAATTCAAAAATTAGTTAATACTATTCATAACGGCTAGTTCATAATAATATTATAATAATATATCGTTGTTTAGTAAAACCCGGTATTGCGTACAACACACGCTATCGAGGAAGGTCGCGATTGCGTGTAATGCAAGCCAAGTCAGGGTTGCATGTTGTGAAATAATCCTTCATTGTTTTGTATAATATAATACAACCATATTTCATTTATACATTGAATATATATATATATATACACTCAATGTTGCGTAGAATAACTATTATCAAAATTGTGTGTAACACGATCCAAGAATAGTGTTGTGTATACTGCAAGCTAATACGGTGTTGCGTATAGTGCAAGGTAATCTTGGTGTAGCATACAACACAAAACATTAATGAAATTAAAAGAATATTTTTCATAAAATCTCGGGGTGTTACATTCTACCCCCCTTAAAATGAATTTCGCCCTCGAAATTCGTCGGGGTTATAAATGGTTTACTACTCGAAAGTTTGTTTAATAGAAACCCACATTGTAAAAAGGAATAACAAAACATGGCTTTAAAAACTAAAGTATAAAATATAATGGTTACCCAAATTAACTCATCACTGGGTTTCCACGTAGGAGAACATAGGTGAAAATATGGATATGGAAGAAAAATCTAACCATCAAGTTCTGATGGAGAGTGGTAGAGAACATGGCTATGAAAAAGCCAACAATCACAAAGCCATAAATTTGTGATGATCTAAGGTACCATCTGATTTGTCGGATATAAAGGCACTAGGACCACATTTTTGGTTCTCAAGATCATTTCCCTAAAGATGATGAAATTGGAATTAGATGAAATTTTTTCGTGATTTTGGTATAGTCTCACCATTGGTCATTCTTTGGACAATTTCCACTTCATCTCTTAATGAAATGAAGTTGAATTTGTCATTCGTGATGTGTTAGAAGATCATGTGATAGAATGATGGGTCATTCCATCTATCTCAAACAAAAAGTTATCAAAAAAAAAATAAGTCCATCTATAGTGAGATTAATCATATATGGTTACTAAAATGGACTTATACTTTATATATCATACTGCTTAATATAATAAAACTAGTTTCTACTAAACAGGGACTTCCTGTAGGCTAGTGGTAGGCGATAAAGGCCAGTCGCACTTCGATGGTGGGTTCGATTCCCACAGCCTTGTCTGACGCGATGGGTTTTCTCCCGTCCTGTAGGTTTTCCTTTTTCTAAAGATATATTACTATAACATCCCATCAATAATATCTAAAAAAGTTCTATCCTAACTTATGTCCAACATAATCCATTCCAATCTTTAGGCTTATCTAAAATACTTCGTTCCAAGCTCATAGTATAAAGAAAATGATTACTTGAAATGTCACATAACAATCACGTGAATTCCATCATTTATCCCCCATATATCATAAGATATATCTTGTTGGTCAAATTACAAACATGTGAATACCTTAATCATGTATTCTCATGAAGAATGAATACCCATTAATTGAACCATAGTGAAAACATGAATGCAGTAAAAAGTTAACTCTTTCCACATACCAAAATCCATAAATTCTATATACTAAAACCATGATATAACCTTCTCCTTATATCAGTCATGAGCTCATGAATATGGTCAAACATTTCATTTTCTCATTTTCCTTTCATTATGCGCATATCATCTTTTTTTCCAAAAATATCTCAATCACATTCTATGGTTACCGGTACCATTGAAAACCAAAATAGACCAATACATAAATATTCCAATATTCCACGATACTATATACAAAATTATTTTGGAATCCCATTACATAAACACTTAATCATTCCACCACATCGTTGTCATATTCAACATCACCAATAGTGATCGCATGTAACTTCCCTTTTTTCCTTTGCCTTAAGTGGTTTCTCATGTCGATCATCACTAACCCTTGGATTAGGGAATTTATTAGCATAATGCCCCATTTCCTTGCACTTGAAGCATTGAAGTGTTGGTGGTGCGTTCTCTGCAGCCTTTTCTTTATTCACATCATTAGAAACCCTTTTTCCATTACTTCGACACTCAGCTGCTCGATGACCTTCTTTTCCACACTTAAAAAATTTTCTAGTCCCTTTAAGACAATCTCCACCATGCTTCTTTCCACACTTTTATCATAAAGAAACATTCATCTTCTTTTCTCCATTGTTCTGAGACTTCTCCTTGAACTCCATCTTTCGTTTCTTGTCAAAACTATGAGATGGATAAGTAACACCAACTTTCATTTCTACCTTGATAGAACAACGCACAATTTCTTCATAGCTACTCAAGTCTCTTATAGCTAATGACCTTAGAAGATTTGGTTTTAAGCCACTGAAGAATTGATCAACTTTACTTTCAGGTTGGATGATAAATCCAGATGCATACCTGGCAAGCCTTGTAAAATTCGCTTCGTATATACCAACAGATTCATCATCCTTTTGCTTTAGTTCAAGAAAATCCTTCTCCATCTCTGTTCAAAGAATACAAGAGAAGTACTTATTGAAAAATAAGTTCTTGAACTCGTCCCATTCCATGGACTCAATTTCATCTCTTGGCCTTGTATTCTTGATAAGATTCCACCATTGATCAGCTTCACCTTCCAAACGATATACTACTAAGATGACTTTTTCATGTTCAGAAAATTGAAGAACTGAAAATATATTTTCAGTAGTACTGATCCATTGTTCAGCAACAAGTGGATCAGAAGACCCACTGAAAGAAGGTGGACGTTACCTCATGAAGGACTCAATAGAATATTGTTCCCTTCTCTGCTTATTTGGAAGTCCAGAATGATTCATAGCTTGTGTAAGTACAGCAATAAGATTTTACACTCCATCTCCTTTAACATTTGTTTGTTCAGGAGGAAAATCATTTCATTGTCCATTACATTGATCAACACGGTTCCTTCGGGTTCCAGCCATCGTCTAAAACCCAAAAAGAATAGTGTGAGAGGAAAAAATCACCCTAGGGAAAACAACATAATAAAGGGGGAGTACCTTCAATATCTAACATCTAAGGTTAAATTCTAAGATCGTTACTGTAGTTCTAGGACTATATCCTATACGTATTCTTATCCTTAGGTACATCCCTATACATAACTTAGAAATATCTCTAGGGATCTCACTAATGTTTTCGTATCCTAGTTTCCAAAGGTTGACTAAACATTTCCTATGATACCAACTGTAGAGACCCTAAGCTTGAGGTACATGGAAATTACATTACTTTTGTGGAATACTTAATACATAACAAAAACAGACACACAAGGACCGTAATAGTTTAGTGTCTTTGGAAACTTGGAACGTAATCTTCTAATCGTGGTGAAAGATCTTCAACATCTCCCATATAGATCTTCCACTTTTTGTTTCCTAACCTAAAACCTTTCTTTTGATCCTGGGGGAAAATAAAACATAAAAAGGGTGAGCTCAAATTCTCAGTAAGGGTAAGTATGGATAAAATAAAACATACCATATACATTGGAACTTAAAAACATGAACATAATGTTTAAACATTAAAATCTTGAGAAACGACATAAAACATGGAAGTACATAAGGCATAGATCATAATGGAACATAAACCATGATAAAATAGCATGGGAATAGTACATGTAATTGTGGCATCTATTAAGCACATGTAATGATTTCCATATTAGCCAAGGCATTGCTGCCAAGACCATCTTAGTGGACAAAGTCCCACTCTGAATTGAGTTCACTCCTCATTTCAGTCCTATAACACTGAACCGGATTAACTTACCATTCCAGCCATGTCTATCTCATGAGATATAAAATCTTTACCCAATGCATTGGAGGGAGATATAGGTCCCACCCATCTCATAATGAAATCATTCTTTCGTGTGTCACAAAATCATAAATCATACATCATAGCATAACCCATAAAATGGGATTCTTAAACATCATGCCATCATAACATAATCCATAAACAATTGATATCATTTCATCACAAGAAAATTGAAACCATTTAAATCATAGAGACATTTTACTTGAAACATACACATATGAAATAATGTCATCTTATATGGAAAATAGTTTTGACAAAACACTTGAAATGAATTATTGAGGAAAATATCCTTTCTTCTTTAAAATCATTTTCTTTTCACAAAATTCCAGGCAATTTTAAAAGATAAGGGTTTTGTTGAAAATAATCATGAAATCTTGTAGAGGAAGCTTCTTGAAAATGAGGCGTTATGAAACCGTAAAAATCAGTTCACGCCGTATAAGTTAAAAATAACATTCTCCTCGTACTTTTGTCGGAAAAGTCAAAAAGTACCTTATATGGTAACCAAAGGAAAGATTCCATTCATACAATGTGGTAAAAAGTCAATAAAGGGTAAAAATGACTTTAAACATCCATGGAAGAATGGTAAACATTTTATGAAAGCATTTTTAAAAAACATGGTCATGGATGATAAACGTAACCCCAGTAAATACTTACGTATAAGCAATCTCGGATAAAAATGAGATTGAAAATTTATCCCTTACCTTATCTCCGATATGCTTCGTATGTATCCGAACCTCCTGTATAATGATTTTAATAATGTCATTGACTTATTACAGAATAATATTCATTGTTATGATATCATATATTGTTCACTTAGGACTTTATAATACCCGTTCTTTTGTAAATTCCATGTTAAAGAGTGTTTTGGGTAAAATCGTTTCATTTGTCGTCCGTGTTTTGACTTGTAATTATTCATATGATTACTTAGATCACGATTACATAATTCTAGAATATAAAAAATTATTTATATATAATATATATTCAGAATATACATATATATAATAGATCGATAAATGGAAAGAAATACACCGTTCATGGAGACAGTAGGCCGTACGTACGCATGAACGCTGTTTTCGTTTCCTTATTGAGTTGAATGGAATTAAGTAGATGACATAAATATATAAATAAATCCAGTAGCTTTATAATGTCATATATTTCATTATTATTACTTATATATACTTTATAATCATTCTTAAATGGTTAACATGGAGAATGAATCTCATCGCGTCGTGGAGACGGTAGTCCGTACGTACACACGAGCGATGATATCGTTTCCATAATCATTGAATTGAATTGGAGTGGATGATACAATATATCAGAATTAGTGTGATGTTATAATAACTATGTATAGTTATTCTTTACACCATTATACCCATCCATGTAAGGTGTTAGTGGAAAAAAAGATTACACCAGGACGTGGAGACGGTATTTCGTACGTACGCACGCGCGGTGATTTTGTTTTCTGTAGAATGGATAGAAGGTGAAATGGGGTTGTTTAATATTTATAATAACAAATAAGTATATTAGTGATACTGATGTTATTAATTTATAATGAAACAACTAAAGAAGAAGAAGTTGAAGAAGAAAGAATCTTGAAAGAATCGGGAGAAGAAATTACCTCTTCTTCGATACGGCTCTTTGAAACCTCCTCTTAGGGCACTAAGATTGGTCTTTAAAGTAGAATAGAACCTCTAGGATGTTTCTAGGGAAGTGGAGAAGATAATTTGGCAGGGTTTGTCCTAGCTTGAAGGCTCAAATTGGTGTGAGGAGGAGAGGGAGGAGGTTCCCTTTTATAAGGGAGGAGAGGGGCACCTTTGGAATTCTTAAAAATATTAATTTATAATAAATCTAACCCCACTTAAAAACCTCCAAAAATGACTCATAATCAAATATTAGATGAGATAGGGTTGTAATATCATCAACCAATAAAATTTATAAATGTTTGGATCTTATTTTAAACCTTATCATTTTGATTTGTCCTTATTTAATCTATTTAAGTTTATTTGTGGTGATAAAATTCTAAATTTTAAATTAAAACAAACAATTACTTATTTGTTGTGAATTTTCCATAATTGTTTACTTCATAACATTATATACCATATAAATTTAAATTTTTAATTTTTAAATATTTTTGTGATTTTTAAACAATTTTATAATATGTTATTTTTATAAAATAACAATAGTGTCAATTTTGACACTATTCATTTATTTGAATTTAAATGAAATATATACAGAAGATATGTTCGAACTAAAAGCTTTAATAGATTAATAAAAGGTCATATATATCTATAAAATTAGTGTATAACATTAAATAGTTCATATAATATTTATTTTATTATTTTTAAAACCATTTATTTGGTTTATCTCTTAATAAAATAATTTCTACAACATTTTTGTATAATTATTTAATATACTAATTTGTTGCATAAAAATTTAAAATAAAATCCTATGATGAATATAAATCTATTAAATTTCATAATAATACTTTTACTCTAATTTATTATCTTAAAATCACAATATTTAAATTGTTATATTTATTAAATTATGAAGGTGACAACTTTGGCATCATCTAAAATAAAATAATATAAGTGTCATAATAACTTTTATAAGGATCCAAACAGTTATATATTAGGTAATTGGATGATTAAGGTGTATATATACGCTAAAAATAAGTTTTTTTCAGGTTTTTGGTCTTTTTAATGGGTATTATTATTTTAATAAAAACTATATTACTTATTTTCCACTTAATAAATAATTTCTGTATCATTAATGTATCACCATTAATGACAATTATTTAATCCCTAAAAATTATAAATAAATTATCCTGATGTAGATAATTTTATTAGATTTCTGGAGACTATTATTGTTCTAAGTTTTATGATGTTTATCAATAAATTAAAATTATTATACTTATTAGATTTAAGAGAGTGACATGTTGTCACTTTCTTTGGTTTTAATAATAATTAAATTATTTTCATGGTCAAAAGTCCATAAAATGAATCTAATCCAACCCTTAATTGATATGGGTTTACTTTTATCCATCCAATAGAATTTTGGAATGTGTTAGGGTAATTTTATAATATTATATTTACCCTTAATTACCTGATTTACCTTTAACTATGGTAAATAAAATTTACCGTAGTTACTATTCATAATTACCAAAAATAAAAAGTAGCCTATTAACATAATTTGGACCCACTGATTCCAAATATGGAATCCATTTTTTCAAATTCAATACACAGAAGTTGCAGAAATTAAATTAAAATTAATCCCGTTGTCGAATGAAAACGAGTTTTTGTTTAAAACATTGCAAAAGATTGAATTGATTTAACCTACGAATTCAATGTAAAATAAATGCTAAGGGCATAAATTATATTAAATGGTAAAAATATATTCTATTTATACTTTAAAACCATTCAATATTATAATTTAACCATATAAATTATTATGATGAAACAAGTTGTTTTTTATTAAAATATAGCGTGTTTTTACTATTCATCAAAATATGAAAGTTACCAGAATAATACGAAAAATTTATCAAAAGTAAATTTTTATTTCTTGATTACAAAGAAGAATTTTATTTTGTCAAATTGAATTTATAAACATGTCAAAAACTATATTTAAAGTGGGTGCGCCATCAAAAGGCGGCAAAACTGCATTTTTTGAAAAATACTTATTATACCCGAAAAATTTATTTTGTTCTTATACCATGTTCTAGAAAATGTGTAAGATGAATAATAATGTTATAAAATTAAAAATTTAGTTAATACTATTCATAACGGCTAGTTCATAATAATATTATAATAATATATCATTGTTTAGTAAAACCCGGTATTGCGTACAACACACGCTATCGAGGAAGGTCGCGATTGCGTGTAATGCAAGCCAAGTCAGGGTTGCGTGTTGTGAAATAATCCTTCATTGTTTCGTAAAACAAAATACAACCATATTTCATTTATACATTGAATATATATATATATATATATATATACTCAATGTTGCTTAGAATAACTATTATCAAAATTGTGTGTAACACGATCCAAGAATAGTGTTGTGTATACTGCAAGCTAATACGGTGTTGCGTATAGCGCAACGTAATCTTGGTGTAGCATAAAACACAAGACATTAATGAAATTAAAAGAATATTTTTCATAAAATCTCGGGGTGTTACAAACTACATGTCCAATTATATTATCC
Organism: Viscum album; assembly: GCA_963277665.1. Lineage (NCBI taxonomy): Eukaryota > Viridiplantae > Streptophyta > Magnoliopsida > Santalales > Viscaceae > Viscum > Viscum album. The sequence continues at coordinate 125,067,364 of OY728134.1, read as the reverse complement.
ATTTAGGGATCCATTTCTAGGAAAACCATATAATCTCTAAATTACTAAAATTATATGATTTTATCCTAAACATAGAATTAAACTCAAAGTTAGTCATAGGATTATGTTCCATAATATACATTTTCCTAAATCTAATTACCAATGTTTCTATTAAACTTTTTCTAATACCAACTATAAAGACTTCAACTCAAGTAGCCTGTTGATGATTATTATTTTTCTACATTGGAAAAAAGTACAAGGTATCACATCCCAAAGGAATAAATAGTTTATTAGTCTTGGGATACTAGACACATACACAATTCTCACATTACATTTGAAAACATAAAATACAATATAGTGAATGGAAATATTATGAATCCTTGAACACATTCAAATATTAATTGTCTATATACCAAGGAAAGGAAATAAATAAAGGGAAAGATCATATGCTTAGCAATGGAATGTGATCAGTGGAAGCTATCATGATTAAATAAAGCATAATAAATATGTAAAGATAAATAATTGAAATCATATCCCATTTAATCAATAAATTGATAATGAAGAATAATATGGAAAGAATAAATGATGATCAAATAATACTATGTATATAATCACATTAACTTGAAACTTATCCCTGGATATAATAACTATTCATCACATGGATATTAATAAAAATATCATAATGATAGAATATATAATGTAGGACATCTTAAACTTACTGTATAGGTGTCATTCCAAGACATCTTATATAACTAGGTAAATGGAAAAATAATTTTATCTCATGAAACCTAATGTTACATTGATGGGATATAATTGGACCCACCTATCACTTACTAATTCTAATTCATTCATCATGTGAATAAATGATAAAACATAATCAATGTTCCTTAATGATAAAATATTATCCAGATAAGAAGAATTAGAATACAGAATATCAATAATTTCCTCAATCAAACTGATCATAAATCATCTAGAGAAATAATAAGGATGGTATCATTATAACATATACCTAGTAAAATAAAGGGTTATTTTTATTGATGAATAGAAATACTATAAAATATCATTGAAAACATTCTTGGGGAAAATATATTTTTCACTTTGAAAATCACTTTTATAATGGAAAAATTTCTAGAATGATAGGAAAAATATCATCATTGAAAAGAACTATAAAAAATTACAAAAAAAGCTTCAAAGAATTTATTGGTTATGATAGATGAAAATTATGTTTATGACGAGTGAGTTAAAATAAATATTTCTTTCACATTTTCTATAAAAGTAAAAAAGTAACTTGTTTGTAAAATGAAAAGATGAATCCTTAGAAATATTTTTGGATAAATTAAAACATGGATAAAGATTAATTTTAAAAAATCATAGTAGAAGAGTAAAAAAATTCTTGAAATCATTTTAATAGAAATATGTACATGGAATATAAATATTTATGACTGAATAGAAAAATAATGATGGCTTTCCTTAAAAACATTATTTTGGTGTTTTTGAGTACATAAAAGAGAAAAATGAAAGGATTTTTTTAATTTTAATAAACAAACATAGAAGAAGAAAATAAATTTTTCTTAATATATAAATTTCATAAAAATATACCAATGGATATTTAAACACAAGAAATCTCGAATAATGAAGAGATTGTGAAATAACCCTTATAAAAATCATATAATTTAAGTGAGAATTAAAAAATAAAGTGATCATGTGTGCCAATTTAAATAATAAAAAATTGGAAATAAAACATAATTCAATCTGAGGTCATTTCACACATATTCATGGCATAACATAGTCAATTAATTAGAAGTATAACCCAATGAATATAAATTAAGTTAAAAAACCCTTACCTTAATTACAAATTCCTTCATATGTGTTTGAACATGCTATATAATAAATATAGTTTTATTATAAATCTATTCTCGAATTATAATCATATATATCATACCATATATGATCTACTTATAGAGTTTTATCACCTATTTATTAACAATTATTTATTAAAATCTCTATTCCAAGTGATAACAACTTTGTTTTTTCTTGTATATTTTTATCTGGTAGTTTTGGTCCTTCTACTTTGATCATGATTCCAAAATCCCCAAAATCATAATAATGATATAAATATAATATATATTACTAATATAAATAGTTATAATCATTCATAAAAGTTAAAGATAAAAAATGAATTACACTGTTCATGGAGACAGTTGTTCATAAATTCACATGAATTTTGTTTTCACTTTTTGTAGGATAAAACAAAAGAAATTTAAATAATTATTAACATTTACAGAATAATTAATATTTAATAAATGTCATATATTTTCATTAAATCTATACCTATTACCATCTATATAAATTTGAAATAAAAAACAAATCACATTGCTTTGTGGAGGTGGTATTCCACATGTACGCACAAGTGGTGTTATCATTTTCAAATAGATTGGAAGGTAAGAAGGCTAATAAGTAAAAAAAGTGATCGGTTATGTCCATCACCTCTTCTTTGATATATTCATTTAGATATCCTATTAAGGACTCCAGGTTTGGCCTTTTTGGAATAACATAACCAATATAACATGGATAATTATGTTTAGAATAGAATTTTCTAGGTTTTGGCAAATATATATATCCCATTATAGTGTAAAGAATTGAGAGAAATGGGTGTCCTTTTATAAGGGAGGATAGAGGCACTATTGGAATTTATTAAATGATTAAAATATTATAAAGTCATTATTTAACAAAATTCTTCCAAATGGGAATAGATTCAAATATAAGGTAGATTTAAGTTTAATTCCCATAAACAAATAAAATTTTTATAGGTTTACAAGGTGTTTTAACCCTTATATTTTGATCTAACTCATTAGTTAACCTATTTTATCCTTAACTACAGTAATGAATTTTTGACACTTAAATAGTTATAATTTTACTTATAACATACAAAGTTTATAATAAATGGACAAGGGATAGAAATTTAGTCCATATATTATGTACCTATTCATATTTAAATATTTTTACTATTTTTAAATAATTTAATAAAATATGATTTTCATAAAATATCATTGATAACATTTTTAACAATAATCATTTAAATTGACTTTAAAGCAATCAATAAAAAGTTTTAATTATAATATAACCATTTAGTAAATAATTCATATCTTATATTAATCTATAAAATTCATGTATCACTATAAATCACTCAAATTATATTTTTTCTAATTTTTTTAAAATCATTTATTTTATTTTTCTATTAAGTAGAGAAATATTGTGTCAGCGTTGTGTAAGAATTTAAGGTAATTATTTAATCTCTAAAAATTGGTAATAAATTACCATAGTTAAAATAATTTTATCATTCTTAAAATAAACATTAACATTCTTTCAGAACTTGATATTTTCTTGATGTGAACACATAAGAGATATTTAAATGTAAGAGAACGATGTTTTGTATTTTTCTTTTCTTTAAATATTATATAGGTCATATTAATGGAAAAGTGTAACTGATATAATTAAATTTAGATCCTAAGGTGATAAGGGTATAATTAAATTAATCTAGTAAAACTTAATAAGAATTTTTTTAACTTAAGACTTATTTTTAACCAAGGTTATCTCAACTTACCCTTTACTGAGGTGATAAATTTTTCCACAGTTACTATTCCTAACACCTAAGAATAAAAGCTTCATGATTTCCAAATTTTAAACTTATGATTCTATATATGGAACACATTTTATTGAATTAAATTCCTATATGTGGTTGAAATTAATTTAAGATAAAGACACAATAAACAACAAAAAATAGTTTTCTCAGAAAAATGATTTTTTATTTATACCAAATTCAACAAAAAAATTGAATCCAATGAACTTAATTGGATTAATAATAATATAAAAGAACTAATTTTACTCTTGAAATATTTTAAAACAAATCACAAATTTTTAAATAATTAAAAAAATACATTTTTAATAAAAAATAGTAATTTTTTCTATTCATTGGAAAATGAATATTTTCAGAAAAAACCAAAAAATTATCTATAAGATAATTTTTACATTATTATTAAAAAATTAATATCCTTTTCATCAATTAAAATTTCTGAATTTATATAAATTGATAATATTCACTAAAAAACCCATTTTTATAGAAAAAATATTTTAAAGAATGAAATGTATTTACTAAAAACCTAATAATTATTTACTAAGAATTAATCATTTAATTTTTATTGAATATGAAATTTAAATATAAATATATATATATATATCATAATGGTGGTTAATCCTATTCATAATTTCTAATTCAATAGTCAGGTTATAATAGTCAAATGTAAATAATAACATTTCATGTTTATTTTTAAGCTTGGGGTTGCTTGTTATATACGCCGTCAAACATAGTTTTCTTTTTTTAAAATGTCATGGTGTTACCCTATTTTTGATTTCACTAACTCACCAAGGATACTAACCCAAGGTAACCTCAATGTATAATCCCTATTCAAATCTAATTATGCACTCCCATACAATGTTCTCGATCTTTTATTATCTCTTGTTTCTCACAAAAAGAATAAATCATGTGTTTTTAGAGATATGAGTTAATCAGGACATCAAAATTATTAAAATTATACTAATAAGGGCTTCCTCTCAAGAGTGATTTCCAAATTATTATGCAATTATGGATTATTTCTCCACCCAATGATACATGCCTTTAATCAGGGCATCCCTCTTTGAGTAATACCCTAACTTTTATTATAGGGGATCATACCCCCTACCTATACACCCCTAACTACTAATACGTTGGTAGTAATTTGAGATGAAGGACCTCATACTAGGTTTAATACCCAACCTATCTTCTAAGGGTTGACTAATATACATAATCCTTGCTCAATTTTGTTGTTGTCACACCTTTCGAAGTATAGATCTGCCCATAATATGATTTGAAACTGCATAGCCAATGTCATAGTCATATGAAATAAAACATTATGAAAACATCCTCTCCATGGTATGTTAAACTATATGGGATGGTCCCAACACATGACCTTATACTATGTCACTCAAACTTCATGGTATTTTATTCATATTTTTATAGTGTATGCATGATGAGTACCTGATGTCCGAACCCAACATCCTTTCTTTTACATCCTTTTGGGGAAATATTCTTTATGTGATTATCTATGTCCTTCCCAATCCTACATATATTATAGTGATACTATATGTTCATTTCTATATGTACATATCCCTTAGGAAACTATCCTTAGAGGGATAATTTTTCAATAAATTCATAAACCCACCTGAAGGTCCATATTTCTTCCAGATTACCACCACATATTCTTCATTAGATCAAATTTTTGATGAGACCATATTTTCCTCAAAATGGAACATTCCTTATGAGGCCCAAACCCAATCACATTAGAACATATTCCCTTAGAGTCCAAATAGAAAGGTAAGGCCATGTGTAATAATCACGCGAGCCATTTCTAGGAACCAATTGCCTAAATATCTTTTCCATATGACATCATGAAAATGTCCTTGTCACATGAACTTGAAAGGTTCAATGTATCCCACTATGTGTCATAAAACTATATGGGTTTATATTTTTTCATAAGGATAAATAGGAATCCTTTTTCATGGGCTCAATCCTAACACCAAAAACTATTACTACTTACCTAGATAGTGATAAATTATAGAGCACCCAAATGTGTGGATTTAAGCCTTAGAATTCTAAAACTCATGTTTCTATGTAATAATGGAGTAAAGATGGAGAACCTATAATACATATAGATGGTACTATAAATGGATAACCTTTGACATATACAATCATTCAAATCGATGTAACAACTCTTTTATATACACATGTTCATATCAACACATTTCAAATGACCTACTACTCGCATGTGGTTAAGCTATTAAAAATTTTTATATGAGAAGGATTCGTGAAAAAAATATTAAATCTACAAGAGAGTTCAAGAATAGGAAAAAATCCCTTAGAAAGGTGTGATTATCCTGACCACCCACCCTCTCTATCAACACACATTCCAAAACATCACTAGAATCACTACTCTAGTGACCTCATGTCTTTGGAAAGAAGACCTGTACAATATTTATGCTAAACCATCATGGATATGGGAGGAATATTGGATGTTTCCAGTTCAATGAACAACTTTCCTATAGAAAATAGAATGAAATATTATTGTTTAGTATAACATGTACTATAATTTTTTCCCTATATAATTAAATATGTGTATTTAAAAATCAAAAGAATGATTTAAATAAGTAGTTAAACATTTAACCATTAATGTGATCATATAAAAAATACCCATGAGGTTGTTACAATCTTTAGAGTTCACTGGAAAATCCTAGAGTTAGATAGATCAACCCATGAAATTTCTATTCAATGTATTGAATGTAAGAATATAAAAATTATAGTGGAGACCATATTATAATTACACGAACATTAATGTAATGAAGATAAAGTGAGGATAATGACAACTTATAAATCATCTATTTTAAATTTAATTTTCTATATATAAAAAAAGAAGCATAATAAGGAAATATATTCTGAATTAGTCATTTTAAAATTCAATTATATTTCGTTATGATGAAGATATTTGACATTTTAAGAGCTATATTTATGGAACTATCAATGTTTATAATTTTAATATCTCATTGATCAAAGGAAAAGGTAATTTTTTGACAAGTATTCCATGTTGGTGAATCAATATATATTGGCATGTATTATGATTTTTTTAATTAAAAAATAAATTATCATTGGTTAATAAAAGTATAAAAAAAATATTAAATTACTTAAAACTACTAGTGATATGGAAGAAAGTTACTTCTAAGTGTGTGAATATATTTCATGAAACTTCTATTTTATTTTTTTCTTTTAGATTTATCTTATAAATAAATAGTTATATAATTATTAATTATATATAATAATATCTTATACAATTAACACTTTACAAACTAGTTCATAAAAAATGAATACTTATAAATCCAATACATGATTATCACCATATATAAAGAAAGTGGGCAATCATTTTGAACTATTATACCTATAGGAACCATACCTCTTTTATTTTTCCAACCTAGATATAAGTAATACATGTATACTCTTTATATTTCTCTCAATTACATTAACCTCATAGTATTTTTATTTTTTCAATTGGGGAAGTTATATCGAAACTGCATTGAAAAATATATTTGTTAATATAATGTTATAAATTAATATATTTAAAATAAAATAAATATCAATTACACATATATCATTTGATACATTATTATTTGTTTCCTATATAACTTATATCCATGGTACTCATTGAACATGAAAAATGTTACTAAGTTTGGTGATTATCCCCATAATAATTATAAATTCTTTTCCATTATTTATAATTATAGCTATTTCCTCATTATAATAAAAAATAATATGGGTGTGGATATTCCAAAAATTATTTATCTTTGTAAAACCAGTACCTCTATTAGAAGATAAATTTTCTCATGAAAATAACACAATTAGAAAAAATAAAATAAAATATAATTTTATCAACAATTTATTTCAATATAGTTTAAACAAACAATAAATTTAGGGTGATATGAAGTCCCTTGAATAGTTGTATCAGGATCAGGAGTAGTGGATGTTTCTAGTATAATTGGTGGGGGAATATCAATAAGATTCTAATCTATATAATTTATGAAGGATATTGAACTAATTAAGGGATGACATCAAGAATAATTCCCTATATAGAAGCTGGTGGATATGGTGGATTATTGTTTAGAAGAGAAACATAATGTAAAATGGATGGTGGGTATGAAAAATAAAAAGGTATAAGGGGATAAAGGCTATTAACCTATATGGTCATAGGTAGAAAATGATAAGGAAATAACTGTTCATCATTGAGTGTTGAAAAATGTGATGGTAAATTCAGTGGATAACATCTTATAGACTGGATCAGAATAGTATGATGATGAACTATAAAATCATGGATAATACTAGGGAGAAAAATTATAATGATTCATGCTATAAAAATTAGTATCCTTTACATCCTCAACAAAATTGATATGTCTCACTAATGAAGTGTACTAACATAATATGAAAGATAAGGGTCTTCCATGCGAAGATGATATTTTATGTTAATCACCTTAAATCCATATCCATTAATATTCATAACTTCTCATGTAATTTAATCAAACTACTTTTAATTCATCATTACGGATCGAACATATGTATAGTAATACAATATGATTATTTTATAAACAACCCTAGAATAAGATATATTTTCTGATCGAAGCTTCATGTATGATGCACTAGGGTAACAATATGTTATTTCACTTAACCCAAAATCATCATGTTATTGTTCCATGTTTGATACATAACTATTTATAATGGAATTAAATACATTGATGACCAGTTCTTTACATTTATAAGCCATATTGTTCAGATCAAATGATAGTTCCATGATCTCAAGAGATACATCATCCATTGGTAAACTTTTAACCTAAAATATATCATTACCTAATATTAAATAAATAGCATTAATTATGATTTATAAGAAATTAAGTACATTACCTTTTTATTTCAACCAAGAAAGAAACTATTTACTATGAAAAGTTTCCCCCTCTTAATAGATAAAGAAGCTAAAAATTCTTATAAAAAAACATATATAATTTTTCATTTACATACTTGATGTAATAATTAACCAAACCGTAGATGAACAATACTATATGATGAAACATTTCCCACCCTTTTGTGATCAAATTAGTCAATTAATATGATCTACATATTCCCATAATTGGAGTAATAATGGTATTAAAGGTTCAATAAGAATAATTTTCTCATGTTCAATTCTTGTTGTATAATTTCATATCATAGTGTTGTTACCAAAACACATTGAACATATATCATAAATTATTATTCTAAATAACCATTTATAATAAGTCCTTGAGGATAATTCTTATCCCTAACATTATATTTCATTACATACCACAATATTTTAGCAAGATATATCCAAATAAATGAAATGGAACCACTAAATAAAACTTCTATGTGATGATTCATAGTCAGATGTAATATACATATGAAATATAATAAAGTATTTTTTTTTCTAATTCACAAATAATGAATGGTGATTCTTTTAATAATTTCATAAAAAGACTCATGCTTAGTCTTTTAGTACAAAATTCTTGATAAAAGTGACATGATTGAATTTTAGTGTCTCTTATATTATTTGATAGAAAATTTTGAATAGAAATGGGAATTAAATCATCAAAAAATACATGATAGCCTTTTATTTTAAGTGATTTTAGCTTGAAAAATCATGTATTCACCAATTTTGATATGTTTCTCAAATAAAAATTGAAAGACTTTAAACTTTTGAACATGTGATAGAATTATTTTTACTTGAATTTTTCATCAAAAAAATCAAAATAAAATTTCCACAAATTTTGATGAATTAACTTAGGAGGAATTCAAGGTTTTATAACCCTATCCATTAATTAATAATTTGAGAATAAATAGTCATTTTTTACCTTAATATTTTATAAATATGCAAGTAAAATATCACACATGATTTTATCATTATGAATTACATCTAATAAGTTCAATGAAAAAACAATAAATCAAAGAATATAATTTTTATTTTATAAATTCTATCAAAATTTCATGAAAAACTCATATTTTTGGAATTTAGTGGACCCTTTAAAAATAAAAAATTTAAAACATCAAGTTAATTAATTATATCACCCACCCTAAAAAATAGTGAGGTGAGGCTTCTTTATCTATAAAATTATTAAATTATCATTTATTTTTTATGGATGATCCATTGATAGAAATCACTAATTCCCTATGAAGCTATTTTTTTTGAATCTTTAATATCTTGGAAAATGTATTTTTAATACAAATAGGTAATGATAATTTTCTTTTTTACAGTAACCAGATAATATTACATATGTAGATAAATAATGTTTCATCTACAAAAGTGTCAAATGTATTATAAAATACTTATTTTTCAATGCATCCTACACTTACACACCTACATTCCATTGCTCCTTCAGATTATTTATTATTGGTTTCATGTATTTGGCAATATCATTTCTAGGATTAGTTGGTCTTGATATCCATATACTAATGACAATAAAATGAATTTCCTAACACATTCATGGTGGAAATTTATAAAATTTCATAAAAACAAGTTATGTACTATGTGATGTTTAAATATAGAGAAATGGGTTGAATCCATCATATGATAACCCAATCTAACATTTCATTGGATAAATATAAAATCAGTATCTATCCTACTGAATTTATTCCATTACAATCTATCTTTTTGATGCATTAATTTTTAATTATCCTTATTTTTTTCAACTTGATTCCATAAAATATGTTTGGTCATTTATTTTCACTTAAGAAGTTTTTATAGCCTTAAAATCAATGAAATTTACAAAATTACTTTTTATAGAACATTGGAGTGGTTTCCATATTTTTCCCTTTGGTCTTTATTTTCCATATTTTTTCACTCATGAAACTTCGTATTTTCCTTCTAAAATAAACATCAATCTTTAGGTAATAAATGTACCATACTCGAAAAATATTTTAGGGTCCTTAAAATTCTACCAAGGGAAGAAAATGCACCCACAATCACCTTGCAGAAGGAAGAAAGTACTCCTACAAGTATAACAAGGTAAATGGACTCAAATTGAGTAAAAATTTTTAGAAGAAACTTGAAGGAATTCAAGGTTTCAAAGGATTTCAAGTGGCCCACATACCATCACTGGGAAGGGTTCACAGACTGCTTGGATCATGAACCATCGGTACACGGAACGATCCACAAGGCACTGGCCCGCAAAGCGATGGCCAGTGAACACAGTGGATCACGAACCACATCTTCGAAGGACTCATGCATATGAAGGCCATCCGTATACTGTCTTTCGAACTCATCAGTTTGAAGACGAAGAAAACCAATAGGGTTCTATGAACCATGATCGCAAACCGCAGCCTCTGCAAACCCCGATTTACTGAGTCTTCCGTGGGTCAGGATATCTCTTCATTGGCCTCCGAAAATGGTGTTGCATGCCCATAGATACGATTGTCTTGATTCTCTGTAAAAGGAGAAAAAAATGAATTTAGGATTGATAGATGACGAAATCATGAAGGGAACCCAGAGGTTGGAAGATAGAACTCATAGAAGATATCAGCTTCAGTCTTGAATCATCGGCGAAGCCCGAATTGTGAACCACACTCTCCATAGGTACAGCCAGCCACAAACCATAAAATAGGGGAACTTAATAATATTAATAGAATCGTGAACCTGATTGGTGAAACCACGAACCCCATATTTCTCATGGATGAAATACCTGCAAATGATAATCGCTTAGACCCTCCTTCAAAATGGTGTTCTGCATATTGTATCGCTACGCAGATTTAACTCGGCACCACATACTGGATAAGTATGTGGGTGGAACCCAAAGAAAAATGATGGACCACATACCATTAGGGTGCATGGTGGTCCATACCCATGCCTGTATACCACATCAGTACGTAGATGACCGCTCTGCCCACATACCACCACGATATGCAGAGATTCCCCCATCGCATATAAGAAATCAGTATGCGGAATGGGGTGTTTTAGGGTATTCTTTCCTCCCATTCCAATATCCTTCCTCCATTATCGTCCAGTTCTACATATTCCTTCTGTAAACCAATCACCCGACATCATGTCAAAGCCTCCTCCAAAGCTACCAGACCTGTATGATCAGGATATCAGGCGCATCAACATGACCCTTTAGTATACATACCCATGGTAAGCGGAGTCACAAAGGATCTCCCCAAAACAGTTTGGGCTTTTGGAATATTTTTGGGTCTACATTCTCATGGTAACCCAGAGTACAACCTTGGGATAGAGACATGAAACTCCCCATTATAGGGATTAAGGGTGATTACCTACTTTTCCATTCAATGAGGAATAGTGATCAGTCAGAGGGGTTATATTCACTTCCCCTTTTGATGAAGAATAAACTATTCCCTTCCCCAGTATGTGTTCCAGGTCACACTTAATGAGGTAAGTCCCCAACCTCCTGAGGCCGAGTTTCATGAACTTTAATGTTATTTCACATTGAAAGGTTCATCGCTCTATGCTCTCGTCCACCGTCACCCCGACCTTGTCCATCGTAGGATCTCTCTCTACCACTAATAGGAGAGGATGCATGTAGTTGGTTGGATCCTTCACATCCTCTTGTTTTTCACACTGAGCATGAATCATGTGGGCTTATAGGTTTTTGAAGATTACAATATCTACACAATTCTGAACTATGAGAACATTGATTCCTGATTAAACCAGGATACATAGGATGCCTACCTAAAATCCCGAGATCAAAAAGGTTTCCATCCAAAAGGGTTCACCCAATCATGTCATCTTTAATGGGAAACTTCCATGCATAACCCCCTTCTTTTCTAAACCACGTGAACTCTGATTCCTAATCAAACTGGGGTACATAGGATTCCTACCTAAAGGCCCAAGCTTAAAAGGGTTCCCATCCAAAAGGGTTCACCCAATCATATTCCCCCAAATGGGTAGCTTCCACGAGTAAGCCCCGTCTATTCCGAACTATGTGGGTTATGATTCCTCTCTCAAGGATATGTAAGAAACCCATCTTATAGGTCCAATACCAACATCAAATCACCTTCCGTCCCCCCTAGATGACGATAAACTCCAGAGCACCTTATTGTATTTCTCATGTGAGTATCACCTCTATAGCATCAAATCTATATATTCTTATGAAAATCTTACAAAATAGGGGTATCCCATGGACACAATCTTCAGGAATGAACCAAGGATTCAAGAACATATGAACATGAATTAAATATATAAGAGAGTCCCAGAATAGGAAATAACCCCCCCCCCCCAAAAGGGTGTGGTGATCCCAACTTCCCATCCTCTCGACCAATGGACTCCTCAAGTTTCATTGGCTGAATCAGCAACCAACGACCGCCTGACTTTGGAAATTAGGTCCATGAATGATGGATACCAGGTACGTTTGGTGTTTCTATCTCCACAAATAAACCCACTGGAGACCATCTGAGGAAGTTATATTTGAGGAGGATTGATTGCACAAGTACTTGACCCCATGCAATTTCCCACTGGGATCATCTGTCTACAGAATCTTCTTCGCAATATGAAAGTGGTGAATTACCTAGTCCCTGTGGGGTTAATTAAAACTTAATTTAAAGGATAATGATGTATAATGGGTCGAAACAAAAGAAATGGTTAATTTGACAAGAAACCATCTCTCAAAAAAGTGACGGGTGATAATTACCGTCAGACCATTTCCTCATCACCCAAAATGCGCCACCTCAAAGGCGGAACAAAAATGGTGAAACTGATGTGAATCCTTAACCAAGGTGGTGGTTCTACCCCAATCATAATATAAAAAAATATGTTGCACATAAGGCTATTTTGTTTTCCCCTGTACGCGCCAAATGTGCCACCTTGGAGGCGAAACAAAAATGGTGAACCCAACGTGAATCCTTAACCAAGGTGGTGGTCCTACCCCACTCAAGCCCCTTCACCCTCAACAAAAAAAGGGGATGAGGCCCAGCTGAATCATAAAATACACAAAATTTTAAAATAATGGTATTTTTATAGGGTTTTGTGGTTTGTATGTTAAACATGTATATTGAAGGTTCCCGTAGAGAAACCTTTGATCCAAATGATATCCCAACGGCCAATGCAGACATGCGCATCAGCGATCCCGCAGGCAGCCGAGGTCCCAATGAAGAGAAAGACCCCTTGCCTACCCAGAATCTTCAACACTGGGTATCAAACACGTTGATCAAAGAGTACCACCAAAATGGTTCTCTCCCCACGGTGGAGGCTGCGACACAGGCCCTCCAGTATGTGAAGACTAGCCTGCCGCCCTAGCCCAACGCGGCTCGGGTGGTCGTTTCATACCATTTCGGGAGCCTGTCCCCATAAATTGACAATGAGTACCTCCATTATAATAGGGAGGAATATGAATTTGATGTTGATAGGTTCATCTCAATTGAAAATGGGTCCTGCTCATGGTCCCCCGCTAGAGAGCATCGCCACAGACACCGGATGACCAGACCTCCTCCCAACGAAGAGGACCTTATGATGAGGGAACCTGATAAAGTCTAGGAGACTCGGGCCCTTAGGGATTCCCACCAAGGGCAGTGAATATATAATTAGAAACATGCTATCACCCTAGTTCTTAAAGAGAAATTCCACCGTACTAACATGGTGGCATTCAATGACCAGACACACGACTCCGCCCCTCCACTCAAGCCCACCACAGAAATACGGTGGCACAATAAGAGCACATGCACATTCTTGCTAGTGCTTGTTGGTCCCTCCATGTAGACAGAGTAGAAAACTACATGCATATACATATATCTGATGATGCACAACAATCCCATCAACCAAACATGGCAGCAACCATCTACACGTAGGTACAAATACCCGCTGACGCATTTCAAGACCTTAAACCAAATAGGAAAACAACCAACTATACATAGGAAAAAAATACCTACTGATTAATATCAATCCCTCCATCCAAATAGGGCAGTAATAAAATATGAGCATATTCAAATTCCCGCGGATGCATACAAATCCTGTGAGAAAAATCCAGCAGCAAGCGTGCAGATGAAAATCCCCGCTCATAAATATGAATACCACCAGTAAAATACGGTGGTAACCGGAGAATAAAACCAGTGGCATACTCGTTCCCCTTTCCCGACACAGGATAACTACCAGCATCTACTGAAAACTCATGGAGGACTAGAGTAGGCACAAATCCCTGCTCCGATATCAGAATGGGCCTTCATACCCGATCCAGCCAAATATGTATCTCAGCACATCCTGACAATGATGGAAGGTCATACATCGATCCTAGACCACATCATCCAAAAATGTCAAGACATTATTTCATAGGTGGAAAAGGTGAGAAACTGATCCCACAGCCCAGTTTCCTTGAATGGAATAACTCAATCGCAAAATGAGTTAGTCACTCTAGAGCAGTTATACATCCCTACTCCAGTCCAGGAGGCTCGACGAAAATATCCCACGATACACGGACAACCAGATCAGGAAAAAATACTCATTCCAACTGGGGGATGCCAGTCCAACATGGTGGCTGCCCCAAGACAGGAATATATCCCTACCAAAATACAAGATGTTCCTCAGCATATCCTAATGACATCACAGGACCCAACAAGACACGGGTCCATATAAAAAGGTCGTTACCAACAACAGATGCCCTAGTTACCTGTAAGACAATACTCAAAAATAAAATGCACCAAAGGCAACCAGAAAATAAAGATCACATACATGATCCTGATCTATTGGAATCATAAGTTCTTGATTCCCTCAAACATATATCAATAAGGGATCAAGACCCTGTCAGTCCATTACCAAATTATGGAATTGGCAGTAGCAGTTGCGAAGGCCCTCCCTACAATTTCGCTACCAGAAACTCTGAAGGTCCTCCCCAGATCACCCACGGGGGATATTTCCATGGGATAGGAATAATCAATCATGAGAACCTATCTCCTGATACACGTTGGTGTATCCCTCCCCTTGACTGTAAGATCAGAGAGCAAGAAGGTCATCCCCTTGCTGTCATCTTCCTTGATGGTACTCCCCAGGGTATACACTGAAAATATTCTTCTCCCTGTAGTCAGACATTAAGTCATGATGGTAGTACTCGCCATGATGATAGCCATTGAAAAGGCCCTCCCCATAATGGCAGTTTCTATAAAGGCCCTCCCTATAGCAATGTCAAGAAATGTGAAGGTCCTCCCCTCATTGTAGTACATCCTGAAGGACCTCCCCAGGATGTGCACTGCAGAAATTATCCCTACAGCCAGGTATCAATGTAACATCCCAAGAAAATAAAGAATATGAAATTTTCATATTTATTAATATTTTTAAATTAAAGGGTATTCTATATTCATTGGTGTACCTGACACGCAACACCGAGTTTCTTTGAAATCTTACGTTGCACACTAATAATATAATATTATTATTTTAAATGGTAGTTAAAACCTAGGCATTTTACTGGAGGGAATTAATAGAAATAACTTAAATATGATAATATATGTTTGTTAAATGGTTTTACATTAATCCAATTAAATTTAGAGGCTTTAAATGTGAATGAATCTAATTTTAAGCATAATTTACTTTAAAAGGGAGATTTAGCGCCTTTTGATGGAGAACCCTTTTTAAATATAGTTTTTGTCACTTTTACATATTATATTTGACAAAATAATTTTCATTTTTGATTCGGGACATCATAATTTACTTTGGATGAAATTTTGATATTTTTCTGATAATGTTCTTTTTTAATGAATAATGAAAAAAAGTTGTATTTTAATTCAAAATCGCCTTTTAATCTAATTTATTTCTATGGTTAGATTATCTTTTTAATTGGTTTAAAAGTGTAAATGGATTATATTTTTACCATTTAACCCAATTTTTTCCACTAGAAGTAATTTTACTTTCAAATTGGACATTAACAAGTATCAATATTTTGATGGTTATTTTTTCTTAAAAACACGCTTTTTGTTTTGACGACGGGAATTAATTATAAAATTAATTAATGAAACTTCTTTGTTTTTAATTTTTTAAAATAGACATTATTTTTGAATTCAGAATATCAAATTTATCTTAGAGTGAATTTTTGGATTTTTTCGAAAAACCTTCAATTTTTGATGAAAAGTGAAACCACTAAATTGTAGTTAAAAAACTCACTTTTTCATTTAAATGAAATTTTACCGCTTCTTTGAACTGAATTTCAAAAATCCGACATACATGGTTGTCATTAGTAAGTAAAATGTGGTTCGATGGGTTGAAAATAATTTTTGGTGAATAATAACTTTTGACTTTTGCTAACCATGATCGAAGGTAATTAGGGTAATTTAAGGTAAAAATAATGTTTTAATAATAAAAAATTACCTTGACACTTGTCCTAAACTTATTGGATGAGTAATCACTGACCAAGAAAATCCATGGGTCAATTTGGGGAACCCATGGAGCCACTTGGGTAAGATAATGACATTAATAACTTTTTATTTAAAATAAAAATAAAAATGTCATAAACATGTATTGTTTTACTAAAACAATTTTTATATAGAGTTATATAAGTTATATTTTCGACTATAAATATTCATTGGAAATATAAAAAAATTTTCTACATCATGGTAATTTTTTTTATAGTTTTTAGATATCAAATAAATAAAATTATTTATGACACTATTATGATGCAGTGTTTACCTCATTAATGGATGATTTAAATAAATAAGAAGATAAAAATTAAAACAATATCCAAAACTTTTACAATTATTATAGGATGATTTTATTTCGAGCATGGTCCACCTTATCTTCAACTGTAATTATTTTTGGACCTTTAAAAACCAAAAAACATTATATAATAAAATAATATTTTTAAACATTCCAAAAGAGCCACTCCTCTCCCTTATAAAAAGCCCTCACTTTCTACTCATTTCTCAAACTTCTCAAGCCCTTGGCTCATCCAACCTCAGCTCCAGTAATCTCCCAAGATCCCTCTATTAAGCCTAGAAGCCTTACATTAGGCATAAATCACTTCAAGAAACCCTTTGGTTCAAACCAAAGAGAGTTACCTGATTTAAAGGTAACGTCTTCTCTTAAGTTCTTATGTTTTATTTTACTTTTACAACCCCCTAAAATCTTTTTATTACTTTATTTTATAACAAAAAATATCCTCAATATACAAGGATGTTTTTATGAGAAGTATTAGAGCTACATTTACACACACATCAATCTAATGGGTAAAGAACATATTGTTTTAGTGGACGGTGAACTACTGCCTCACGAAACGATGATTATTTAATTATCTCCTACTGCCTCTCATGGTGATCATCATGATGGAACTGTATCTATATATGATATATATATATATATTATATTTTTTTTCTTTGTTCTTCTGTATTTTCCTTTTTATAGAATACCTTTATGGTTCTTATAATGGGTAAACACGATAATTTCCTTAAAGGAAGTGCAGACTACCACCCCCTCAAAGTGATATGACTCATTCATGCCATACGTGGAATGTATAAATGATAGAGTTTATGAACTTATGTAACATATATGACATAAATATTATACTTAAATTATAATATACCTATTAATCACTATGTTTTCATTTCATTAAAATAAGAAATAGAAATGAAAGTAGTGTTCATGCATACGTACGACTTACCGTCTCTAGGAATGGTGCATTTCATTTATTATCTCCAAATGTTATATAATATTATAAATACATATATATACTGAATATATATAATATATATGACATATAAATGATGAATATAATTCTTTAGATAATGGACTTTTGAACAAATAAAAAATTTATAATTATAACAAGTTCATTTTTGACTCAAGTTCCGAACACTGACAAAATGTCTGATATGAGCTCAAATAATTAACTAATTGTTATAGAAAGGTAATAAGTAATATAAAAGGAATAATAAAATTGAAAAATATTCTTAAGCAATTATAAAGTAACTTAAGTTTATTATTCAGGAAGAACAAGGAACATACGAGCGAGTCAAGTCGGACAACGAGGTAAGGGGTTTCTTATCTCACTTTTAATTCTATGGGATTTCCATTGTTCACAACTAATTTATTGCATGTGGTGTATTTTCTTACTGCCATTTGATATATATTTTCATGATTCTATTTATATTCATTTAATTTTGTGAATAATTTGGTGGTTATTAACTTTTGGTTCTTCGACTCAATTGATTACAACGTGGTAAGAGGTTTCTTATCTCACTTTTAATTATGTGAAATTTCCATTGTTCACCACTAATTTATTGCATGTGGTGTATTGTGTACATAAATTTGATATATATTATCATGATTATATTTATATTCATGTTATTATATGAATAATTTGGCAGTTATTAACTTTTGGTTATATGACTTGATTGTTTACAATGTGGTAAGGGATTCTTATCTCACTTTTAATTCCGTGAGATTTCTGTTGTTCACCACTTATTTATATCATGTGGTGTATTGTGTACTTAAATTGGATATATATTATCAGTATTATATTTATATTCATGTTATTATGTTATTCTTTTGGTGGTTAGTAATTTTTGGTCATACAATTCGATTGAATACAACGTGGTAAGGGATTTTCATCTCACTTCTTATTCCAGTGAGATTCATGGTATATTTGCCACTATTTTATTTTGGGTGGTGTATGTACTACCCATGATTGTAATATTTTTGTAATATAATCTAATTTATTGATATTTACATATTCTTTATATGATCCTTCTTTCATGGGGTGTACGTTTCGAAAGTTACCAAATCGGTAAGGGATTCTTTCACCCTCCTCTTTTAAGTCATGACTTATTTTATGTTGTGTATTCTAGTTTCTATATCTTTAAATTGAGGGTATGTTATTATATGTTATCATTACTATCCATTTCATGTCTAATTGTTGAGATCCCCTTTCCTCTCTCATCAATTTGTTTTCTGAATTTTTAAGTGATTCCATTATGATTCTGAATTTATTGTAAAATAAATCGCATCTTCTCTTTTCTTTCATGTTTCATTTTCATGTGGTATGTCATTAAAATATCCATACCATGATCTTATTATGTACCCATATAGTATTATGAATTATTTATGAGTGGGTGACCCTTTCCCCCTCTCTTTTCAATGTTTTCTAAAACCATGTTATATAGCCGTTATGCTGTAGAAACTTTGTCTCAAAATTTCTATCTCTTTCTCTCAAGAAATTGTCTTGTTTTATATATGTGAATACCCATACCTATTTCGTTTCTAGGGGTGTTCATAGTTAAAAAAAATGACATATTTGATTTTGGAATTTGACATACATGGAACCCTCACTCCCTTCCCATGGGTTATAAATGACATAACGATCTTATTTTTAAGAACTTTTAAAACGTCATGATTTTGAAATGAACCCATTTATTTTATTATTTATGGGTTATTTATGAAATGTTTGATTATGATCTATGTGGATTACATGAAAGTAAATACATATTAAGGGTGTGCCCTGATAGCTCTCTAATTCATTGGGTAAATAATTAATCTCTAGAGATGACAAGTTTCATGATACCTTGGTGAAAAACCTTGGTAATTTTTATGACACCTTGGGGATGAACCTTGGTGACATGTTCATGAATATCTAAATGAAATGTTGTACCCACATATTCAAGTTACGATTCAAGTTATTTTTATTATGATATTCCTATTCTTCCATTTCTCTTGACTTTATGATTTATATAATGTTCTTATTAATATTGCTCAAGATCACATGTCAACTATTTCACTTGTTTTCCTTACCGAGCCTTATCCTAACCCTTTACTTTGATTGTATGTCTCCAGGTTACGAGATTCAATAATTGTATATAGGATGAAATTTTATAGAATCTTTTCAAGGGGATTTAAATGAGTGTTTATGTTTTCATGTTGTTATTCCTGATTTCCAAGACACTAGACTTTAAAGATCCTATATTTGTAAAATGAAATGAAAAGTTATGTATTAAAAAGGCGGGATGCTATAATAAAGTTGTGAAAGTATTCCTCTCCATCATAGAAGTCACTGAGAAGGTCCTCCCCTCAGTGACATCAAGCAGCAAGAAGGTCCTCCCCTCGCTGTAGCCCTCCCTAAAGGTCCTCCCCAGGGTATACGCTGTAAAGACATTTCCTACGGTCGGGCATCACTTTACAATAGTAGCCTTCTCCATTGCAGCACCAATTGTGAATTTCATCCCTATAACTAAAATTCATATCGGCAATAAGGCCCTACCTTTACCTAAACAAAGATGAGAAATCCATCCTATGTTGAGGCACTCGGAAAGGATTTAGATATATCAGGCACTCCGTCCTTGACGAGTGATATCCTTTCTCAGCCAGAGGATGGTACAGGGCCATGATCATATTTTGAGCCACTCTCACACCATTCGCATATCAATAAGGCCCCCTAGACCAATTGCTTGGAACGAAATTATTAAGAAGCAGTCGAGCTGGGAATATCAAGTAGAGGATCCACTGGAAGAACTACATCCGGATATGTTGCTTGTGAGAAGACAACTAGCTAAGGATAATATACCAGTGATGTAATGACCTATTACCACTTCTCAATTTGATATACCAGGAGATTTTTCTAGGGAATGTATACATGAAATTCGACACAATATATGGATGACTCTTCTTCAGTTGAAAGAAACATTTACACCCTACGAAGGGTATGCAGACCATTTCAACATGTTAGGGGAGATTCTCCATTTAATCGACTTGGAATCCCTCCCATACGAATGGAAACCATGATTAGAAAGGTGAAAGAAAAACCTTGAACTGGCTTTCCTCCATGCATTGCATAAGTTGCGTCGCCTCATTGGCGACGCCCCAACATGAGTTCACATTCGGGGATGGGGAGAACAAGGAGTTCTACACTTCACCCCATATCCCGTCCAAAAAACCCCATTGGAAATGACATATTTCAATTTCATCACCCACAATCAAGTGAAACCCCTGATTAGAAAAGATGGGATACTCAAAAAAAACTAGCCCGAAGTAATTCTCAAAAGCGTCAGGACCGAAGAGAACAAGCCAACGAAAATCTTAGGAGTCAGGCAACCAAGAACATTCAGAAGGTTTCTCACCTAAGGGAATCCAACCAGCAAGTAGTTCTAATGTCTTTAAAAGACCATAGACTCTGTGTAGGTCCGATTCCATACTCATCTCACACCCATGTAGGAGTAAATGAAATTGATAAGGTTAAAATACCAGGGGATACTGCCACAATGCTTGAACAACCCCAGCCCACAGGGATGGAGGAATTTTTAAATCAAAGTTCCCCAATAAAACCAAAAAATCTAGGCTGTAGTGCATCAAAGATGGAACAGAAACAACCCGAGCCCACAGGGTTGGGGTTATTTTTACCTCAAGTCCCCGCACAATGGATTTCTATTTTCTCCCATCTAGGAAGAATGATGGATAGAGGAGTCATCCATTCCACCCCTTCTCATGACTCACACCCTCCGAGAAAAAGGCGCATTATGAGGTCGGACTCGGGCTCCCTTCGGGTCAATCTTCTCTAATAAACCTGAAGAATACTGCAGAATATAAGGAGAAAGTCCAATAAAGGACGCAAAAATCCTTCCTACCATCAACACCAGGTACACCAACACCAATGCGGTATGCCTTAGTGAACGTGGTAAATGTCAACTGCACATATATCACAGGTAATGACATAGAGGGAGATGATGGAAAGAAATATGGTTCCCACCTAGAGGCATACCACACCGATCCTGATGGTGCGCATACCCAAAACCATAGGGAGGTCATAAAATTGGGAACCCATCAGTTAATTCAACACTATATCTCGCACGAAACCCCAATAAAGAGAAGAATAAATCCAAGGTTGTCTATGACCCACCACCTCCTATCGCTGAGAATGTTTCCCTCACTCTCGTGGAATGGTTATCCAAGAAGGGGGAAGAAATGAAAGATATCAGGTGAATTAATGTTGAGCTACATCAAGGGAGCTACCCCACCAGATGTCCCCCCCCCCCACAGAATGTCAGCAGGTGCTCCCAAAAGAGGTTACCTTTCCATAGGCACTCATCTTGGTTAATGAAACCAAGCTCGGAGGCCCATTCAATCAAGAACCAGGATTGTAAACCTACTTAAACTGTGCCCTGTAAGGACATCAAGACTTTCCCCCACTGGGAAGGTAGCCAAAATATATCCAGTTAAACCCAAAAATAATACCTCTGACTGGGTATCAACCCGAAATTCCAGTAGTTCTGGCACGCTCAGATTTGGCCACTATTGCACCATCCAAAGTTCAAGCCTTGAAGGATATGCATCAAGGGATCTTGAAAACCACCAAGAAAGTAACAACTCAACTTGAAGCCATGGAGGGGAAGTGCACTCCGATACAACTAGAGTGAAATCCCTACTCCGATTGGGTGAGCAACATTCTTCCACTGCTGAATTTCAGAAACCCCGTATTCCCAATATTCATGGGCTTGGGGGATCTAAAACCTAATTTAATGCACTATTCCTCTTATTGTGACACAATAATGGGAACTATGGAGTAGTAAGAAGAATTAAAAATCAGGTGCTTTGTACGAACCCTGTAGGGCTCAACTTTCATATGATATACTAGCTTGCCAGCCAATTCAATCACGGGTTGGGAGGACCTCTGGAAATAGTTTCTCTTCCAGTTCAGTTCAATGCTACCTAAAACAATGGTCAATGATATCATGAACTGCAGGAAGTGAGAGAATGAAATAGTCTAAATCTTCATTGCCATATGGAAAGTCCTGACTTATTTCGTGAACTGACCGCTCCCCCAGGATGAGATGCTCGCCATGTGCCACAATAACCTTCAGGATGAATTGCGAATACCACTCATCCCAGTGAAGTACACAAGTGGGTTTTGAGACTTATCTTCCATTGCCCAAAGAATAGATGACACCTTAAAATGGACCAATATTAAGTCCTGAGTGGCCTCATCAGCCCCATGGAAAATAACGGGAAAAGATGAATCAACTTCTATCACACTTCATCCAAACCCGACACCATATCCAATTACGAGGATCCCACCGAATCATGTGGGACACCGTGGAGGCCTAAAACCACTCCCACCTCGGCAATATTAGAAATGGGGTGCTATGATAAATCTGTTTGAAGAACAAAGAAATAAATTTTACTCCTTCTGAGATGACCAGGTCCACGGCTACTTCATAGCCTCTATGAATTGCAGCTTTCTCCAGCTACCATAGCCAAAGTGATCTGATGAAGTGGGTCCTAATTACCATCCAAATTATTGTCTCTATTACCAGATATCGGGGCATACCGTCTAGGAGTTCTTTGTTTTCAAGGATCTACTACAAAAGATGATGGATTCTGGGAAACTCATGTTAGTCCCACCGCTAGTACAGGTGGCGTATGTTTCCACCTTAGACTCAAGAGGGGAAGGGGAATGGAAAATGGTCACCAGTAAGAAGGAGAAAAGATTAGACAGTTGGAGGACCTGGAAGATAGTCAACTGAGTCTATGGAATCCTCCAGGCATAGTTGAAACAACCATCCATGCCCCCAAAATATATTAATATAGTATAGCCATCCTCCTTAGCCTTGAAGTTATCTAAAGGCCAAATGGGTAGAAAATAGGAGAAAGAAGATGGGCTGACACAAAATCCAAAGTCAGTATTGAAACTTGCAAATTTCATACCAACAGACTTGGTACAACAAACACCGCCCTTCCAAATGGTAGTACGGGCACCGCCCCACCAAATGGCACCATCATAAGGAGACAGTCAGATAGAAACAATGTTGGATCTAGAACTGATCTTAAACTCCATTAATTTCATTCAATTGATGAACTCTTTCTTGAATGCAGACTATGGCCATGAACCCAAATTCCATGTACCCAACTAGAGAGCCGGAGGAAGAGGCCACAGAGGCCAGGGGTTTCTTGGAAGGAATGATCATGGAAGGAGTCAAATTCTGGGCCATGCCATAACTAAAACCATTAACATATTGGAAACTTGTGGAAAGACCATCTGACATACACAAAAAGAACCGTAATGCTCCTCCACCACCATCTAAATAAATCTATACCCAGTTATATTGGAGTACCCGTCAAACAAAGAACAAATATCAAATCACCCAAGGCCTATGGGTGGACCATTTCAGCCAAACCTAGAAAGGACCACAGATCTAACAACTCCTATCATAGAGGCCAAACCCTCTACATCCAAATCCCAAGCTCCTAAAGTGTATGTGAAAGAGAAACCCTAATCCAGGAAGTGCTGACCTTTCGAGAAACAATATGATATTCTAAAGTAGATGGCTTCAGTACTAGAAAAACAATCAATACTGGATGCATTAATCCTGTCTATAGATCTTAGGGAGGTACTCATATAACACTTACTAAGTCCTCAGGAGTTTGAGGCCGAAGTAGCAGCAACCAAAGTCTATCAGACAAATAATAATCTAGAATAATTTCATGCCATCATCTCTTTCACAGATAGGGATGAAGACGACATCATGAAAGGGAACATCAAACCCTTATATGTGTCCAGAAAGATAAATTGAATTGATGTCCAGAGTATTTTCATCCAAAACAGCTATGGAGTCAATCTCCTCCAGCAGTGAACACTTCGTTAACTGGGCTATGATGAAGACAACTTGACACCCTGCACCAAAACTATTCTGGGATATGGAAAAATCTATAAGAATCCACTGGGATGAATCAAGCTTAAAACTTGGTTTGGATACCTCTAGTTGGATTCTGAGTTCCTAGTAGTGCGGAAAAGTACAACCTTTAGCATCTTGTTAGGGAGGCCTTGGCTGCACCAGTATACTGCAATTCCATCATCATACCATATGTTTATCAAGTATTTCACTAATGAAAAAATGGTAAATTTCACACCTATAATTCCCCATTTGAGTCATGTGAGTCACATTATATGTAACACCCTGACCCCTCTAGACCAGGCCCGATGCATTACTTGTTATATTGGAATGGTTAGAAGGAATGAAAATCCCAAAGGAACGACCATTTTAGTAGTCTTGAAGAAACTAGATACATAAATGTAACTCAAATTACATTGGAAAAGGTTACAAAATATAATACATAACAAAAAATAAAAATTGCATCCACACGAACTCAATAAATGATCTCCTCTTCATCAGCTATTGAAGGTAAACAATTAAAGTTATGAGCTCAAATACTCAATAAGGGTTAAAAATGGTGGAATCACAAATCAATAATAACTAAATTGTAAACAATTTGACATAATCAACATGGTATGGTGAATAAATGAAGAACTCATGCCATTAATATATTGAGAATGAAACTGCATCCATAGATTTTGTCATAGTGAAAACCTCATGGATAGTAATAACTGATACTGTATAAAAATAATGCTTATTAAATTGACATCGAGTATCTAGAACATGATACCATAGTACCATTAAAACAGTTTAGTTCTGTGGGTAGAAACCCGTCTGATTTTTGGAAACAAACTCAGAGGGTTTGTGGCCAACTGATTTGTCTCATGAGACCTACCGATGCATCGAGGGGCTATAGTGGGCCCCACCTACCACTGCATGTCCACAAAATTCTTTATAAATTGATTCAATACAAGAGCATTATGCCTTTTCTATATCCGTATAGAGTAGAGTATATGAATTCATCAATATTTCCATAGTTAAAATAACTTTCCAAATAAACACCATATGTAAAATGGTATACAGTTTAGACAACAAACATATCCATGATATGAGATTATGGATATTTAATAAAAATATAATTTCAAATGAAAAGTGATCTCAAATGGGAAGTAGGTACACCACATAAGAATTATTAGGTGCACAATACAAAGTTAGTCACAACAAAATAGTAGTTGAGACAAAGTCTCTTACCACAATTTTATCAGTCGAATCATACGACCATAACTTAATAACCCTAAAATGAGTCATTGAATACCATGAATATAAATATAATAATGTTTTTATATATAAAATGTAAGTACACATATACCAAATACAATAAATAGTTGTCGAACAATGGAAATCTCACAGAAATGAAAGTGAGATGAGAAACCCCTTACCTTATGCTCGAGTGTGTTCTTTGTTTATTTTAATGAACTGAATAATAAAATTTATATTCATTAATTAATAACTCCAAAACCTCCTTTACATGTAATTGTTTTATTATAACCTTATTAGGTTCATTCATGGCCCTTTATATGGGTTTAAGAGGTTCAATTTTATTGTTTTGGAAGTATTTTCTTCCTTGGTTTTCATGATTCGTTTACTTGCATTCATGAATGGAAGTTAACTTAAAATGTGGTTAAACATACAGAATTGTTGATATATATTATTAGTGAAATTAAATATATATAAGTTATCTTATAATTATTCTGGTTTATATACTTTAGGATGAATCATTGGTTAAAAGTTATTTATAAACGCTTGGATTTAGCTTGGCGGTTTTGTGTACAATGAACTTGTTTTGTATTATTATTCCATATTATGGGTTTGTAGGGATTCTAGAACATTAATGAGATGAAATACATATATTATGATAATTTTAGAACATAAAAATGGTTTCATGACCATAAATGAATATGGTAATGAAAATTAAGAACCCTTCATCCTTGAATGTGATAAATTAATACATCTCAGACGGTGTTTTCATTTTTAGTATAGGAGGAGGGGGAAAGAGAGACGATGATGAAATATTCCATTAGAATAATATAATTTCAGTTCATGTAAGGTACTGTAATTATCATAGCTTTTGGATGAAGTTAGGTGAGGAAATAAGTATAAAAGAAAGGAACTCAAAATATTAGAAAAATTGAAAAATCTCTTACGAAAATTCGACAGCCTTACGACATCACTTAAAATTTCATAAAATAGTTTGATGAGAGAAAGGAGGTATATAATCACTCATAAATAATATGTAAAGTTAGGGGAATATGTAATTACATATTACAATATAATCTAATTGAAAATAAAAGAGAAAACATAAAAGAAATCTTTAAGAAAAGAGAATGTTGGTTGATTCTCTTACCTTGTAGAGTAACTCCCAAAACTTGATGGTTGAGACCTTGGGGGTTTGGGGACACCTTGGGAGGAATCCTATGGAGGTAATACAACTATATCTTATAGAATTAAGATTTTTTAATGAAAGGAAACGAAGGGGGTGAGTGGGTATTTATAGTAATTAAGAGGAAGTTTTTTATTAATTAAAAGGGACACCTCATTAGTGGTTTTTGCAAAACCATGGGACCACCCATGGTATTTTCCCATGTTTTTTGCCACTTGGAACACATAATTACATAAGATATTGTAAAAAAGTCTACCAAACTTTTATATTTAGTTATAAAATCACTATGATGTCACTAAACTACCGAAAACTCAAAACCGTATTTTTACTATTCACAAAAAAATCAAGTATTTTAGAAAAATCCCAAAAAATCACCATAAACATTTTTCAACCTGTAGAATTCAAAAATGAACTCCATTTTTTGAAAATAATTTTCTATTTATTTTTAATTTAATTTTTATATAAAATCATAGTTAATTCAAAAAATAACCATTTTAAATATATAATTAGTTCTATATCACATTTAAAAATTAATTACGATCTCATTATCTTATTACCTTAAGAAAATAAAATATTATCATTATTTAATATTTATATGGGTCATATTAATTTTCATATTACTATTCATAGGGGTATGTTACGATTAATCAAAAAATCAAGTTGGTTCTATCAGACTCCAAATGACTTACTGGTCACAACTCTAGATGACCGTTTTTTGAAATTCAAAACACAGAGGTGGAAAATTTATGTTTAATGGATAGGTTTTGAATATCTCTTAAACAAACAAGTTTTGTTTCAAAGGAACACAATTCTTTATGAAATATAGGCTATGAATATAATTTATTTAAGAAAAGCATACCATAAAATGTTTGGGGTGTTTTATTATTCCATCCTTTGGAAATTTCGTCCTCAAAATTTTATGTATAAATCCCACAAAAAAGATGTGGGTGGTTCTTCTTCATAACATCCTCGGGTTCCCATGTTACTTCCTCTATATTTTGGTTTCTCCAAAGAACCTTTACTAGACGAGTCATCTGGTTTCTCAATACTTGTTCCCTTGTTCCAATGATCCCGATAGGATCTTCACAGTATGAAAAATCAGGTTCCAGTTCAATTTCTTCATAGGCGAGTACATGCATTGTGTCTGGCATGTATTTCTTCAACAATGACACATGGAATACATCATGGAATTTTGATAGACTTAGCGGAATTTCTAAATGTTAAGCTACTAGTCCAATTCTTTCCAGAATTTCAAATGGTCTAATGTATCTAGGGCTAAGTTTCCCTTTCTTTCCAAACCTTAAGACACCCTTCCATGGAGATACTTTTAGAAAGACATGATCTCCCACTTGGAATTCCAAATCCTTGCTCTAGTTGTTAGCATAACTCTTCTTCCTACTTTGGGATGCTTTAATATGGGCTTGGATTGTCTTCACCTTTACCATGGTCTCTTAAATAAGTTATGGGCCTATAAGTTTCCTCTCACCAACTTCATCCCAGCAAGTTGGAGTTTGACATCTATTTCCATATAATGCTTCATATGGAGCCATTTGAATACTAGAATGGAAACTATTGTTGTACAAAAATTCCACAAAAGGAAAGTATTTATCCCACATACCTTGTAAGTCAAAAAAGAATGACCTTAGCATGTCTTCTAGAGTTTGAATTGTCCTTTCAGACTATCCTTCAGTTTGGGGGTGATAAGAAGTACTCATACGAAGCTCAGTATTCAAAGTCTTCTAAAGAATTTTCTAGAATTTTGATGGAAATTGGGTATCTCGATCAGACACAATCGATATAGGTGCACCATGAAGTCTTACAAATTCACTAATATAAATTCTTGCCAGGTTCTCAAGTGGTAAATCCTCTCTTATAGGAAGGAAATGTGCTAATTTTATTAGATGATCAACAATTACCCATATTAAATCATTCCTTCTAGGTGTCCTTGGTAGTTAGGTGACAAAATCCATCGTAATGTTTTCCCACTTCCACATAGGAATAGGTAGAGGTTGCATCACTCCTCTAGGATGTTGTCTCTTTGCCTTCACTTGTTGACAAACTAGACACCTTGACACGTAGTCAGAAATTTCCTGCTTCATATTATCCCACCAAAAATATTCCTTCAAATCTCTATACATATATGTGATACTCAGGTGTATATAGAAATTTGAGCTATGAGCATCATCTAATAGTTCCCTTTTTTAGCTTAGGTACTGATGGAATGCATAACCTCTTCCCAAACTTCAGAACTTTTTCCTCATACACAAAGTATTCCAATCTCCCATCCTTAGAAGCAATAACTTTGTTGTGTATATTTTCATCATCATATTGAGATATTTTTATATTCTCTAGTAAATATGGTTTAGAAATAATTTTAAAGAGTAAATATGTTTCCACTTCCTTAGCAATTCCCATGTCCATCTTTAGTAGAACCATGAATATAGGATCTCTCTCAATCTTCATTTGAGTCAGAGGTCCATGATCTTTCCTATTTAAGGCATCTGCCACCTTATTTGTCTTTCCTGGGTGGCAGTGTATTGAACAATCATAATATTTTAATAACTCGAGCCATATCCTTTGCCTCATGCTGAGTCCTTTTTGTCTGAAAATGTATTGCAAACTCTTGTGATATGTGTATATCTCAAAATTTTTACCATAAAGATAATGTCTCTATATATTTAGAGAAAATATTACAGCTTCTAACTCAAGATCAGGTCTTGGATAATTTTTATCGTGAGTCTTCAACTGCCTTGATGCATAAGCAATAAATTTACCATTTTTCATAAGGATGCAACCCAGACCATTCTTTGATGCATCACTGTATATTACAAATACATCACTTCCAGATGGAAGAGTAAAAATTGGAGAAATGACCAATCTTCTTTTCAATTCTTCGAAGCATTCTGTACATTCTTTTGTCCACACAAACATTACTCCTTTACATGTGATCTTGGTTAGTGGGTTAGCCATTCGGGTGAAATTCTGAATGAAATGCTGATTGTAACCTACTAAGGCAATAAAACTACATACCTAGGTTATGTTTGTTGGTGTGGGCCAATCTTGGATTGACTTTCTATTCACAAGATCAACTGGGATTCCATACTTAGAGACAATATGACCTAGAAAAGAAACTGATTGAAGCCATAATTTTCACTTGCTAAACTTTCCATATAATTCATTTCTTCTAAGAGTTTTTAGAATAATCCACAAGTTCTTTTCATGGTCTTCATAGATTTTTTATTATACCAGGATATCATTAATGAATACCAGAAAAAAGTTATCAATATATTCCTTAAAAAATCTATTCATTAAATCCATGAAAAAAGATGGTGCACTCATCAGTCCAAAAGGCATCACTATAAACTCGTAATGACCATACCTGGTTCGAAATGCTATCTTCAGAATATCTTCCTTACTCTCACACTGTTGATGATATCTAGATCAAAGGTCAATATTCGAAATGTATTGAGCTCCATGAAGTTGATCAAATAAACCATCAATCCAGTGAAGAGGATACTTATTCTTTATTGTAACAGAATTGATTTCCATGTAATCAATGCATATCCTCATGGATCCATATTTCCTTTTGACAAAAAAGACCAAGATCCCCATGGAGAAACACTAGGTCGAATTAATTCTTTTTCACTCAACTCCTCTCGTTGTTTATTTAGCTCCACTAACTCCAATTGGCCATTCTATAGGGAGTCTTTGATATAGGTCTTGCACCAGGAATTAAGTCAATGGAAAACTCAATTTCATGCTCTGGAGGATGAAGAGGTAAATCCTCTGGAAACACATCAACGTATCCTTTCACTATATACAAATATCCAATTTAAATATTTCTTTCCTCACCCATAGATATTGGGTTCTCTTACTCTCCAAGAATTTCATTCAATAGAGATACTAGGGGTGGGTCTGGATAAGAATCAGATGGCAAGGTCTCCGCTCTAAAGATAAGAGATTCTACACCATTTTCAAAAATTGTAACTTCCTTTTTCTTGCAATAAATCTTCACATCATAGTTTGACAACCAATTCATACTGATAATTGTATCAAATTCAGTCATTGGTATGATGATAAGGTTAACAACTAGAGCGCGTTTATGTGTGATGAGGGGGACTAGTTGACAGGCCTTTGTTGCAATGATTCTTCCCCTAGGAGTTTTGAATGATAACTCCTTTATTAAATAAAATTGTACATGTCTAATTTTCTTGGAAAACTAGGAAGATATAAATGAATGCGATGATCCAAAATCAAATAATGTGTTGGATATGTTTGAGGAAACAATGAAAGTACCTACCACCACACCACTAGAAACTTCAAATTACATGGTTGTAATCAAATAAGTTATCCCTGGCTCTCTTTGATTTTTCTAAGGAATGTTTCCTTAGCGCTTAGGACACTCATTTTTATAGTGTCTCATCTCTCTAAAATTATAGCATTGAACATCATCAAATTGTTTCTTACCCTTGCATTCATGAGATAGACGACCCTTTTCTCCACACTTATAGCAACTTACATGCCTTTTAAGCATTTCCCAATATGATTATTTCCACAATTTTTGCATAATAGTAATTTCTTCATTCCCTTGTTCTTCTTTGGTGCTTGTCACGAACCAGCCTGGGGTGAACCTGAACCGGTCACCCGAGCCGGCTCGCGGCAAGCCCCGAGGGGCATTCCCGATCCCCCTGGGATGGCAACTAGTGCCGAGAATCAAAGATAAAACATTGGGAACGATTTGGACCAAAAATATAAATAAGTAAATAAGAATAAACAGAACAAAAGCACTAAACTCTAGCAGCAGAAAGAAATAAAACCAAATATCAGACATACCTCCATATGACCCTTCGGTCACCTCCCAACCAAGGCCAACATTGGTCCCAAAATGTGAAACTCAGCCAAGAAAACTTGAACGAGGGAAACCTGCAACTGAAATGATAAAAATAGGCGTGAGCATTAAAAATGCTCAGTAGGTATGCCAAAGTAAACCACAGAATCCAACCAAGACAACTTTCCAGAAACAATCCAAAAAACACTAGTTTGCACATACAAGGATATAAAAAAATAGGATTTTCATATTCTAGAAGAAAAAGGATCCTGATTTTCCATTTCAAAAACCAACACATGCCACAACCCATTTTCCCCAAAAACAATGCATTTCTTGAAAACTGAATTTCAAATCCATGTTTATCACATTTTTGAAAAATAAGAACAGAAAATAAGTAAATGCTGGAAACCAAGTGCAAGTAAAAGTAAATAAGATGATATAAGCAATAACCATGGGTGATCCTAAACATCCCTAGAAAACCCCTGGACATACTCGGTTTCAGACTACCTACCGACGTGGTACTCCATAGTCAATAACCAACTGGCCTCCCTAATAGCCAACCAGTGGCACATCCCTCATGGCCTGTCCACGACTCCAGGGGGTACTAACCCGTCTAATCATGGCTATCAAGAAACCGCCACTCGATAATCTATAAGACGCCCCAGAAACCATGGTGATTTTGATAATACTGTGTAAGTAGGAGGCCTTCGCACGCGTGACTCATCTCACCGCACTTGCCAACTCCTTACACGGACAACACCACACGACAACCCTCGAAGGGAAGTCCCCCTGTAGAGATGCCCACAAATATGTATATATGAAATTCTTTCACATTCAACAAGGTTCCAACCAGGCCTTCACAACATGTGCAGTTTCAAAACATTTTGTAAATGAGTTAAGTTGCCAATCAGGCACACACACTTTTCCCAAAACTCAGTACATACACTCCATTCAAAACCCAATACAAAATGGGCCTTCAAACCGAACAACCATTCAACTCACACCAAAGGCCAACCAGGCCAACTTCTTTTCATCCCTCTTTGAAATACCAAACCATTTCATCAGAAGCCTATCTTTAAGAAAATATAGTTTTTATGTGTCATTTTCATTTGGAGGCACATCCATCCAATGACACATCTAGTTTCTTGAAGAGTCACCTTAGAAACCATTTTCATAAAACACTTAACATTAAAACCAAACCCAATTCTTTCACAACACTTTATAAAAGCAAACTGCATCTTTCAAACCAACCACCCTTTCCAAAACTTTTCTAAAACAACCTATTGGTTCATCATTTTTTCAAAAAACACACCAAACCAAATCTTACATCTCCAAAACACAATCACTATCAATTACAACAAAACACATCACAAGGTACTCAATTTAACTTTACCAAGAACCTATTCATTTCATATAAACCAACATCAAAATCCACTTTCAGAAATTTAAAACAACAATACAACTATGTCAGATGCTTTTCACAAACACAACAAAAAATGCAACGATATAAAATAATTAATTGAAAACATTCAAGTGCTCAAGGTTTGAATAAAAAAAGTAAATGGTTGGAAACACCTACCTCAGTTAACCCATGTCCAAAACGCATGCTCTTCCAGCGGTAACCATCTTCACACGTCACACAGTCGTGTGCACGTGTCTTTGATGTGCATATATACATACATATATACACCATACACCTATATATCATAGGTATACATATCCTGCAATGCAAATAGCGAGCCATTGCTAAATTAATAATTCAGGTAAAGCTTACTCTGGACCAGATAAAGACCTAAAGGGTCCGCAACTCAATTTCAAATTTAAATTGGTATAAGAATATATAACAATGTATAAATATATCCTTACCCAAATATCGGTGATAAACGTAGTCGCGCTCACCCGCGGTTGTCGGAGCGTGATCCAACGGTCCTGACAAGTTGCTCGCACAACCTTGAAAACATAAACATGTCACCGCATTAAACCCAAATCGAAAAAATGATACTCAACACAACCAAAGGAAAATCTCACCTCTATGATCCTACCACATCGAGGAACCAATTTGGATAAAGAACTTGCGGTAGGCATAATCGGAAGGAAGGGGGGTTTCATGCTGCTAGGGCTGTCCAAGAAGCCACTACACACTAAAGGGGAGAAACCTCAGGGCCTGTGCGCTGCTCAGGGTCACACTGCGGGGAAGGGATAATAGGTCGCGGTGTGCCTCATCAGGAGGGAGGTATGGATGCTGCGCCATAGAGGGAGGAGAGGCTCGCGCCTTCTGTTTGGATCGCACTGCCTAGGTTGCGCAGCAGAGAGGGGAAACCAGAGGGGGGTCCAACCATGGGGGGGGGAGAGGGAGGAGCACCGGTGACCGGCGAAAGGATGGCGGCGGTTCACTGGACTAGATCCGGATGGGAGGGGGCGGCGCCGACATGGCCGGGTGAGGGAGCAGGGGGCGGGCCAACGGCGGGCTGGTGGAGGCGGACGACGAGACGGAGGCAAGAGGGCCAATGAGGTGGAGGTGGCCAGTGGCCGGAGCGCCGGGATGCGGCCGGCGCAGGGCTGTAGTGCGCAGAAGCGGACCAGGGGGGGGGGATGCGCGATTCCGAGGGGGGGAGGGCGCCGCCTGGCTGGGAAGATTTGGTTTCCATTTTTTTTCATCTTAATAATTATAATAATAATAATTATTATTATTATTATTATAAACATATATACATATATAAATATATATAAACATATATAAACCTACTTATATAAACATAGATACATATATACATATATAAACATATAAACATATATGAACACATATATAATCATATATACACATAAGCATATAATGTTAAAACATATTTATTTATAAACATATGTGTGTGTATATATACACCTATAAACATATACAACCATATATATATACACATATAAACATATATACACATATATGTTTATTTATTTATCCGCTCAACCAACTAATTTAATAATGCTAAAACTGGATGACCGTGCGGCATTCGCGCACCGTACGGTACCCAAGCGGACTGCAAGCGGGCTGCACATACCCAAGCGGAAAGCACGTGCCCAAGCGGGCTGCGCGTCTTAAACGCATAGTGTTTGCGCACTACCCCAAACCATAAACTCATCCCAACATTAAAATTTTAAACCGGGACTCACCCACACTTACGCAAAAATCACCCGATGCCAAGAGAAATAAAATAAATAAAACGACTAAAAAAATGGGTGTGACAATTCTACCCACCACAAACACTTTCTGCCCCCAGAAAGTCACCAAGTCAACATTTAGTATAACTCGAGTCCATGCCCAGGAAAAACCAGAATAAACTGAGGCTCGGGGTGACCATTACCAACACAAGTCACACCCGACCTACTCGAGTGCACTCATTGTCCGAGGTTGAGGGGAGAAGATGGGAGGGTTCTCCCCACCACAGAAATTTACTAACATGGAGACCTTGAAACTCGAACACACCACCTAGGGGGGGCAATGTGGGAACTCCCCAGCTGAACTCATCCCAAAATTTCAATGCTAACAGAACAACTCCACCACTAGGATTAAAACTATTTTGGGAAAAACTGGCACACTGAGACACCGGGAAAGAGGAATTCCCTACAAAACTCAAACAAAATAAATGAAAATCCACAAAGAGGCATCCAGCCTAATAAAGAGACCAAAAACGACACCCATTAATTTTTCAGAACCAAACATCCCCGTAACGTACGCAGCTGAGACTATCCTCAAGATCAAAATGGGTTCGTTTAGTCACAGACCCAACGTCTTTCAAATAATCTGAATGATTTAGAAACTACACCAAGAGAAAATGAGGCCACTTGGATTGCAGTAGAATGAGATCATCGCACAACCACAACAAGGATGATCTTACAATGACGAAAAGAATTGAACAAGAAAACTTTGGATATTTCCCTTCAGAAGGCTGAAAACAAGGGCCAAACCAAGGTTCCACACACTCTCAGCAATTCCTGACTGTGCGCGAGCTTCACCCTAAGACCTGTGGTTGGGGCACTGATGGCTGAAGCATCCTCTGCCTCACAGTCATACATTTGCATTCTCCAGTCCCCAACTTATTCTTCTTCTCGACAATTCAATCGACCACAACAATGACATGTTTTTTTTCAAGGGAACAAAAGATAATGGCTTAGAATTCCCAAATAGGCTACACTAGTGGCACAAAAGAGAATAGTTAGACAACCTAGAAGTCGGCACCGATGAAGATGTTGTATCAGCGACAGGTTCCTCTGGCATACACTCCTTGCTAGATGGGGAACCCTCACTAGAGACAATTACCATAAAACACACCCCAAACTTCAACGATGGTGAGACATTTCACTATTACTAGTCCAAAACTGGACCCTCAAATAAACCTGAGATGGTACAAAACCTAACAACCTTGGGAGTTCCCAACCCGAAGGCCCACACTAATTCCACAACCACACAACTACCTCTAACGGACTTTGATTACCTTAATAGATACAACACACGAAAAGAACTGAATACAAGTCATGACTCATTAGCAACCTTAGCGACCTTTCTGGGTGGCATACTCAGAACAACACAAAAAAAAAACACAACCAAAATCGGTATATAGCCAAAACTCAATCAAAGCAATAGCCCGATCGAAGGGCAACAAACTCATAATCTAAACATATACAAACATAAGTAAAAATTTATTTTCCAAAAACCGTCATTTCCTTTATATTTTAAAACTCTCATATGGCCCCTTATGGACTACCACATGTGCGTTCACCAAATCCCAGCTACATCGCTCGCGAAAAAGTGCTCCCACGCACTCTCTACACATATCAATGCATATGTGATCCTTCACAAGGAATACCAAGGTTCAAACACTTATTTCCCTTATCAAATCCAAACAAGTAATAAAATTTTCTAAATCAAAACACCCCCACTTTAAAAATTTAGTTTACCAATTTCGAAACAATTTAAAAGAAACAATTTTTTTTTTCATTTAAAAAAAACCGCTTTCATTTTTAACACACGCTCACATAAACCGAGATCTAAACGAAACACAATCAGAAACAAACCACTGAAACGAGGAACTAGTTCATATGCCTAACTTGGTGACATGGTGGTGAGCCATATCCCAAGTAAGGTATATCACTAAAAGGACCTTGAACTGGACACTTGGACTCCACATGGGTCACCACCCCATGTGAGGCCACAACATGAACCAGTTCGCCTTCATTATCATCCCACAAACCATAACAATCAAAAGCAAAAGACTCAAAACCCAGACTACCCCTGGTAACTCAGGTCTCGTAACGGGCAGTGGTGATCAAACACCAACCCGCAACCTACCTCCTGAGTCCCGAAAAATCCTAATATCCTTCTACCAGACATCCCAAATAAGCAGATATAAGCAATAACCATGGGCGATCCTAAACATCCCTAGAAAACCTCTGGACATACCCGGTTTTAGACTACCTACCGGCGTGGTACTCCATAGTCAGTAACCAAATGGCCTCCCTAATAGACAACTAGTGGAACATCCCTCCTGGCCTATCCATGACTCCAGTGGGGTACTAACCCATCTAATCACCGCTAGCAAGCAACCGTCACTTGATAATCTATAAGAAGCCCAGGAACCCATGGTGATTTCGATAATACTGTGTAAGTAGGAGGCCCTCGCACACGTGACTCATCTCAACGCACTTTCCAACCCCTTACACGGACACCACCACATGACAACCCTCTAAGGGAAGTCCCCCTTTAGAGATGCCCACAAATATGTATATATGAAATTCTTTCACATTCAACAAGGTGCCAATCGGGCCTTCACAGCATGTGCAGTTTCAAAACATTTCGTAAATGAGTTAAGTTGCTAATCGGGCACACACACTTTTCCCAAAAGTCAGTACAAACACCCCATTCAAAACCCAATACCGAATGAGCCTTCAAACCAAACAACCATTCAACTCACACCAAAGGCCAACCGGGCCAACTTCTTTTCATCCCTCTTTGAAATACCAAACCATTTCCTCAAAAACCTATCTTAAAGAAAATATAGTTTTTATCTGTCATTTTCATTTGGAGGCACATCCATCCAATGACACATCTAGTTTTTTGAAGAGTCACCTTAGAAACCATTTTCAGAAAACACTTTGCATTGAAACCAAACCCAATTCTTTCACAACACTTCATAAAAGCAAATTGCATCTTTCAAACCAACCACCCTTTCCAAAACTTTTATAAAACTACCTATTGGTTCATCATTTTGTAAAACAACCACACAAAACCAAATCCTACATCTCCAAAACACAATTACTATCAGTTAAAACCAAACACATCACAAGGCACTCAATTTAACTTTACCAAGAACCTATTCATTTCATATAAACCAACATCAAAAGTCACTTTCAGAAATTTAAAACAACAATATAACTGTGTAAGATGCTTTTCGGAAACACAATAGAAATGCAACGATATAAAATAATTAATTGAAAACATTCAAGTGCTCAAGGTTTGAATCAAAAAGGGAAATGGTTGGAAACACCTACCTCGGTTAACCCATGTCCAAAACGCACGCTCTTCCAGCGGTAACCATCTTCACACGTCACAAAGTCGTGCGCACATGTCTTTGATGTGCATATATACATACATATATATATATGTATATATATATACATATATACACCATACACCTATATACCATAGGTATACATATCCTGCAATGAAAATAGTGAGACATTGCTAAATTAATAATTTTGGTAAAGCTGACTCTGGACCAGATAAAGCCCTCAAGGGTCCGCAACTCAATTTCACATTTAAATTGGCGTAAGAATATATAATAATGTATAAATATATCCTTACCCAAATATCGGTGATAAACATAGTCGCGCTCACCCGCAGTTGTCGGAGTGTGATCCAATGGTCCTGACAAGCTGCTCGCACAACCTTGAACATATAAACATGTCACCACATTAAACCCAAATCGTAAAAATGACACTCAACCGAACCAAAAGAAAATCTCACCTCTATGATCCTACCACATCGAGGAACCAATTTGG
Organism: Viscum album; assembly: GCA_963277665.1. Taxonomy (NCBI): domain Eukaryota; kingdom Viridiplantae; phylum Streptophyta; class Magnoliopsida; order Santalales; family Viscaceae; genus Viscum; species Viscum album. The sequence continues at coordinate 125,027,881 of OY728134.1, read as the reverse complement.
ATAAAGAACTCGCAGTAGGCACAATCGGAAGGAAGGGGGGTTTCACGATGCTAGGGCTGTCCAAGAAGCCACTACACACTGAAGGGGAGAAACCGTAGGGCCTGTGCACTGCTCCGGGTCACACTGCAGGGAAGGGATAACAGGTCACGGTGTGCCTCATCAGGAGGGAGGTATGGATGCTACACCATAGAGGGAGGAGAGGCTCGCGCCTTCTGTGCGGATCGCACTGCTTGGGTTGCGCAGCAGGGAGCCGAAACCAGAGGAGGGTCCGGCCATGGGGGGGAGAGGGAGGAGCACCGACAGCTGACGAACGGACGATGGCGGTTCACCGGACCAGATCCGGATGGGAGGGGGCAGTGCCGACGCGGTCAGGTGAGGGAGCAGGGGGCGGGCCGACGGTGGGCTGTCGGAGGCGGACGACAAGGCGACGGTGAGAGGGCCGGCGAGGCGGAGGCGGCCGGTGGCCAGAGAGCCGAGATGCGGCCGACGCAAGGCTACAGCGTGAAAAAGCGGACCAGGGGGGGGGGGGGGCGCTGCGCGATTCCGAGGGGGGGGGGAGGGGGGAGGGCGCCGCCTGGCTGGGTATATTAGGTTTCCATTTTTTTTCATCTTAATAATTATAATAATTATAATAATAATTATTATTATAAACATATATACATATATAAATATTTATAAACATATATAAACCTACTTATATAAATATAGATACATATATACATATATAAACATATAAACATATATGAACACATATATAATCATATATACACATAATCATATAATGTTAAAACATATTTATTTATAAACATATGTGTGTATATATATACACCTATAAACATATACAACCATATATATATATACACATATAAAAATATATACACATATATGTTTATTTATTTATCCGCTCAACCAACTAATTTAATAACGCTAAAACTGGATGACCGTGTGAAATTCGTGCACCGTATGGTACCCAAGCAGGCTGCACATACCCAAGCGGAAATCACGTGCCCAAGCAGGCTGCACGTCTTAAACGCATAGTGTTTGTGCACTACCCCGAACCATAAAATCATCCCAACATTAAAATTTTAAACCGGGACTCACCCGCACTTACACAAAAATCACCCGACACCAAGAGAAATAAAATAAATAAAATGACTAAAAAAAACGGGTGTGACAGTGCTTCACCTTTCCCTTGGTTATCAGAGTACCTGTTCTTATCTTGGTTTCCCTTGAACAAATTTGATCTAGAAAATTCCTTCTCTATTTTGATGGCACTTGATACAATTTCATCATATGATGAAAATGTTTGAGAAGCCAGTGACCTTTGAAGACATGGCCTAATACCTTCAAAGAAATGATCAATCTTGTCTGTCGAGTCACATACGTAATCTACGACATACCTAGCTAGCCTTGTGAAGGTAGCCTCATACTTTGCAACACTATCTTCTTCCCTTTTCTTTAAGAAAATGAATTTCATCTTCATTTCGTTTCATTGCTCATGAGGGAAATATTTTTCCAAGAATATTTCCTTAAAATTACTCCATTACACATCTTCTATTTATTCTTCCTCTATGGTATTCTGAATCAAGGACCACCATTGATCAACATCACCCTTGAGATAATATACTACCAGTACTACCTTTTTATTTTCATTGCATCTTAATTCCATGAATATCTTTTCAAGGGACTTGATCCATTGCTCATCAACCATTGGATTAGTAGTCCTGCTGAAATATGGGAGCTTCTGCCACATGAAACGATCAAACATAGGTGTGGAATGGTTATTTGTTACAACCCAAGTAAGTTTTCTCAATATGGTCATGATCTGATCTGCTCCAACATTGACTGTGTTGACTTTCTTAGTGGGGAGATCCCTACCTTGCTCACGAGTATCGATTCTCCTTATTCTATTAGACACTATTCCAAAATAATGGCACACACTAGATTAGGGTATGAATCATAATGTATAATCTTAACTTAACAAAATACTTAGCATAAATTTAGATCCTACGCATGGCTAATCCCATAAAAAACAGTTTCTTTGAGGAATAATTTACATTTCAATCCTTCATAATGACTTTTAAAGAAAATATGAATTATCCTAAGAATATCCCTCGGGAGTGTCGTAACCAAGAGTGCAACAAGACTCGTTGTTGTGTACCAGGACACTCTGGGTCAAGCCTAAAACTCCTGGTCAGAGCTTTCACTCCTAGGTACATCTGTGCCAGAGCCACCTCTACCTGCTCATATCCAGACATGGATGTATTTGAAAGAATAATTCACATAATATATTACTTAGAAAAATACCAGGATATTCTTGTACATTTATCCTCAAATACTACCTTAGGGATTTGTTCCCTACTATACATTTCTTACTCAAGTTTCCGAGTTTTCTACTAAACTTCCTTTGACACCAACTGTAACACCCTGACCCCACTAGACCAAAGCCAGTGCATTACTTGTTATATTGGCATGGTTAGAAGGAATGAAAATCCCAAAGGAATGATCAGTTTAGCAGTCTTGAAGAAACTAGATACATAAATGTAACTCAAATTAAATTGGAAAAAGTTACAAAATATAATACATAACAAAAACTAAAAACTGCATCCACAGGAACTCAATGAATGATCTCCTCTTCATTAGCTGTTGAAGGTAAAAAATGAAAGGGGTGAGCTCAAATTCTTAGTAAGGGTTACTAATGGCGGAAGCATGAATCAATAATAACTTAATTGTAAACAATTTGACATAATCAACATGGCATGGTGATTAAATGAAAAACTTACGCCATTAATAAACTTAGAATGAAACTGCATCCATAGATTTTCTCATAGTGAAAACCTCATGGATAGTAATAAATTATAATGAATAAAGATAATGATTATTAACTGGACGTCATGTATCTGGAACATGATACTATATTACCATTAAAACGGTTTAGTTCTGTGGGTAGAAACCAATCTGATTTTTGGAAACTAACTCGAAGGGTTTGCCGCCAACTGATTTTTCTCATGAGACATATTGATGCATCAGGGGGATATAGCGAGCCCCACCCAACACTAAATTTCCAAATCATTCTTTATAAATTTATTCAATACAATATCATTATTTCTTTTCAATATTCGTATAGAGTAGAGTATACAGATTCATCAATATTTCAATAGTTAAAAAAATTTCCAAATAAACACCGTATGTAAAATGGTATACGGTTTAAACAAAAAAATATACATGAATGAGATTATGGATATTTAATATAAATATAATTTCAAATGAAAAGTGATCTAAAATGGGGATTAGGTACACCACATAAGGATTATTAGGTGCACAATTTAAAGTTTGTCACAACAAAATAGTAGTTGAGACAAAGTCTCTTACAACAATGTAATCGATCGAATCATATGAAAAAAACTTAATAAACCTCAAATGAGTCATTTAATACCCTGAATATAAAGAGAATTTTTTTATTATATATAAAATGTAAGTACAAATATACCAAATACAATAAATAATTGGGGAACAATGGAAATCTCACGGAAATGAAAGTGATATGAGAAACACCTTACCTTATGTTCGAGTGTATTCTTCGTTTGTTTTAATGACCTGAATAATATAATTTATCTTCATTAATTAATAAATCCATAACCTCATATACAATTAATTTGTTTACTATAACCTTATTAGGTCCATTCATGGCCTTTTTTATGGTTTTAAGAGGTTCAATTTTATTGTTTTGGAAGCATTTTTTCCTTGGTTTTCATGATTCATTTACTTGCATTCATGAATAGAAGTTAGTTTGAAATGTGGTTAAACATACATAATTGTTAATATATATTATTAGTGACATTAAAGAGATATAAATGATATTATAATGATTATGGGTTATATACTTGAGGATGAATCGTTAGTTAAAAGTTATTGATAAATGCTTGGATTTAGCTTGGTGGTTTTGTGTACAATGAACTTGTTTTGTATTATTATTCCATATTATGATTGTGTAGGGATTATAGAACATTAATGAGATGAAATAAATATATTTTGATCTAGTTCAACCATAAAAATTATTTCATGACCAGAATTGAATATGTTAATGAAAATTAAGAACCCTTCATCCTTGAATGTGATAAATTAACACATCTCGGACGATGTTTTTATTTTTAGTATAACAGGAGAGAGAAAGAGAAATGATGACGAAATATTCCATTAGCATAATATAATTCTATTTCATGTATTTTAATATAATTATCATATAATTTGGATTAAGTGAGGAGAGTGAATAAGTATAAAAGAAAGGAACTCAAAATAAGGGAAAAATTGAGAAATCTTTTACGAAAATTCGGCAGCCTAATACATCACTTAAATTTTTATAAAATAGTTTGATGAGATAAAAGAGGTATCTCATCAATCAAAAATTATATGGGTAGTAAGGGGAATATGAAATGACATATCCCAACATAATCTAATTGAAAATAAAAGAGAAAACAAAAATGAAAGCTTTAAGAAAAGAGAAGGGTGGTTGATTATCTTATCTTGTAGAGTTACTCCCAAAACATGAAGGTTGGGACCTTGGGGGTTTGAGGACACCTTATAAGGACTCATAAGGAGGTAATACCATAATATATTCGAGTATAATGAGTTTGTAATGAAAGAAAATGAAGGGGGTGAGTGGGTATTTATAGTAATTAAGAGGGTGTTTTTATTAATTAAAAGGGTCACCTCATTAGTGGTTTTTGCAAAACCATGGGCCTGCCCATTTTATTTGCCCATGGTTTTTACCACTTGGGACACCTCATGCCATATTTTACTATACAAAAGTCTACCAACCTTTTATATTTAATTATTACATCACTATGATGTCACTAAATTACGGAAAACTCAAAACTGTATTTTTATTATTCATGAAAAATTCACGTATTATAGAAAAATCCCAAAAATTCACCATCACCATTTTTCAATGTGTAGAATTCAAAAATGAACTCCATTTTTTGAAAAATAATTTTCTATGTATTTTTAATTTATTTTTTAAATAAAATCCTAGTTAATTCAAAAAAACATAACCATTTTAAAGATATAATTAGTTCTATATCACATTGAAAAATTAATTAAGATCTCATTATCTTATTACCTTAAGAAAATAAAATATTATCATTATTTACTATTTATAAGGGTCACATTACTATTCATTTTAACATTCAGAGTTTATGTTACTATTCCTAAAAAAATAAAGTTGGTTCTATTAGACTCCAAATGACTTACTAGTCACAACTCTAGATGACCGTTTTTCAAAATTGAAAACATAGAGGTGGAAAGTTTATGTTTAATGGCTAGGTTTTGACTATCTCTTAAACAGCCAAGTGTTGTTTTAAAGGAACACAATGCTTTATGAAATATGAATAGAATGTATTTATAAGAATCATACCATAAAATTTTTGGGGTGTTATATTATATCAACATAGGGTTATAGAAATCAGAATAAAAACATTATCTGGCCACACAACATTGATTGGATTACTACCCCAAATGGATTGAAAATGGCTCCCACCGATCCCTTCCAACAAGATCGTGAAGAGTTTGTATTACCCATCAACCGATTTGAATGCATAAGTGCAAGTTTGGATGTAGACTCAATTGTCAGTATGGTCTCTATTACGACCACCAAGTCCAAAGACACGGAAGAGTAGGCTGAATCCCATGTTGTCAGGAAAATCCATAACATAGATTCTTTTGACCCATCCATGGGACCCCAAACATCCCTCACCTTACCCACCAAGGTGAAAGACAATTTCTCTCCCAACGTCGGAGATTTAGTCTTGAGAAAACTCTATCCATCAGAAGAGGAAATAAGATGATGATGATAAAGGTAATAAAGGTAAAGAAGAAGAAGAAGAAGACCTCAAAGATGCCCCCTACATTCAAAGACGGTGTCTCTACCCAAATTGATGAACTCAAGGAGATAAACCTGGGAACTGAAGATGACCTGCGACCCACTCTGATCAGTGTGGATATGCCTGTCAAGGAGTAAGAGGAATACACCACCTTTTTAAAGAATAATCAAGATGTGTTTTCTTGGAACTGCACAGAAATGACAGGCCTTGATCTTGAGGTTTTCACTCATCATCTGGGATTACCAGAACATCACCGGGGCTATAAGAAGTAAACCAAAAGGACCCAACCAATGCATGATACCAAAATAGAGGCTGAAGTTGACAATATTATTAGAGCCAAATTCATACGGGAAGCCCAATATCTTATCTGGTTGGAAAACACAGTCCCTGTCAAAAATAAAAACATACAGGTTAGAATCAACATTGAATTCAGGGACCTTAATCTACATTTCACAAAAGACGATTTCATGATCCTAATCAAAAAATATTTGATCGATGCAACAACCAGATACGAAGCCCTATTTTTCATGGGTGATTACTCTAGATACAACTAGATCCGGATGGCCTGGGGGGATGAAGAAACTATTTATTTTAGGGCCCCTCAGGGAGTGTTCTGTAATAAGGTGATATCCTTTGGTCTAAATAATGTCAGTGCCACATATCAGTGTGCCATGCACTGCATCTTCAAGCCCTTCATGGGAAAATTATTCTAGTGTTATGTTGATGATCTGGTGGTTAAATCACGATAGTGCTCGAACCACCTGGCCGATCTTGAAACTGTCTTCAACAAATTACAAAATCACTGTTTAAATATGAATCCCATAAAGTGCACCTTTGGAATTACCACTAGAAAATTACTTTTCTTCTTCATACACCATCGTGGAATTGAAGTAGACCCCAATAAGATAAAATCCATCCTTAGAATGTCTCCACCTCGCAAGATCACTGAGTTGAGAGTTCTCCAATGGCACCTCACCTACATTCAAGGTTTTATAGACAATTTGGAAGGTAAATGTTTACCTTTCACTAGGCTGATAAATAAAGGGGTTAAATATGAGTGGGATAAGTATTTCCAAGAAGCGTTCGACGATATTAAAAGATATATCCTAATCCCACCGGTTTTGATATCGCCAGTTGAGGGGATACCACTCATTGTTTATGTAACCACCTTATAATGATAATTAGGTTCCTTCCTCATGTAGAAGAATGATGCTGGTAGCGGAAACAATCTCTATTACCTCATCCGAACAATGATTGATAATGATACTCGATATTAAAAAACTGAAAAGAACTATCTATCCATAATCTTTGCGGTTCAGAAACTCAGGAATTACCTAAAGCACCATGAGGTCCACTTGGTCTCCCGCTAAAATTCGCTCAAATATATCATCAATAATAATATGTTAACTGGATTCCTATCATGATGGGAGGTTATCCTACAATAGTTTGACAGAGGGTACGTATCCCAGAAGACCATCAAAGGCAAGGTGTTAGCAGGCTTCCTCACAGGGAACCCATCGGAAGAAACAATGCCGTTGGATGCCGAACATCAGGATGAAGAAGTATTCTACATCCAGGAGGACCCCCAGACATGGGAAGTGTAATTTGATGGTGCTTCAAGAATACCAGTACTAAAAAGGATAGAGTATCCCAAGATTAACAAAGTGGGGTTGGGAATTATACTCTTATCCCCCAAAAGGCCATCCTAGCTTACTCTTTCCCACTTTAGGAAGGGTGTACAAATAATGAGGTAGAATATTAGTCCCTCATTATGGGCCTAGAACTGGCACTTCATGTAAAAGCTAAACATTTAGAAATAATGGGTGATTCAGAACTAGTCATCAAACATGTCAATGGTGACTATGCCACTAAGAAAGAAGTATTGACCCCCTTAATGAACCATGTTCAAGAACTAATGACATAATTCCTATCATAACCAACGTCGACCTATGTCCCCTATCTCAAAATGCTCAAACCAATGCTTTGGAAAATGCAGCCATGACCTTGGATGATCCAGACTGGGATTAAATGGTCATTATAATTTCCAACCTCTGGATGGTCTTTCCATTTATCCAGAGTAGTACGGAGGATATTGCTGAAAGTTTCCCCATTTTTGAGCTATATGGTCACACCACTAGCTGGATGATGCCCATTGAGAATTACCTTCTAAAGGGGTAACTCCCACTAGATAGGAATGGAAGGGAACATATCTGAAGACATGCAGTAAATTTTTCCTTTTATAATAGGGTAAACCAAGAAAAGTTTCTCTATAAACAAGTCCTTGACATAGTATTTATTAGGTTCATTGATGGAGAAGAGAATACTTTCATCATGAAATAAGTGCACACCGAAGCTTCTATAATGCACTATTAAGCAACCAATATCTCTCTCCAAATCTTAAGTCTTGGGTATTACTGGCCCACTATGATATAGGATTGTGACATATTTTCCAAGAAGTGCCTTTCCTGTCAAGTTCATGCCAATTTTATACACTAACTTCTAGAGTTACTTCATACAACCAAGTACTCCTGGCCATTTTCCACCTAGAGGACAGATGTTGTGGGACCATATCACCCTACTACATCCAGACAATTCAAGTTCACACTCACAACGACCAAATTCTTTTCCAAATGGGCCGAAGCCATACCCTTTAAAGAATTCAGGGTGAAAATCATCATTAGATTTGTGAAGGCCAACATCATTACCCAATTTGGTGTCCCTGATAAATTACTAACAGACAATGGCACCCACTTCTTCTCTGTTGATTTGGACAAGTTATACTAGGAGTATGGAATCAAATCCAATCGTTCATACCGCTACCACACAATAACCATTGAGCAGATAGAGGCTTTCAAGAAAACTCTGTCCAATATACTCCAGAAGATGGTAGATAAGGATAAGAAATCATGGACATACAAGCTCCTTAATGCATTGTGGGCTTACTGGACCACGCCTCACACTGCCACCCAAGAGAACCCGTACTCACTAGTATATGGGGTAGAGGAGGTTTTGCCTATAAAAATCCAATTTCCATCACTTTGTGTGGCCATTTTAAATCAAATTTACATGGATGAGAAATACTAGAGACAATTTGATGAGTTGGAGCAGCTAGGTGAAAAGAGGCTTCCCACTTTACACCATTTGTAAATCTATCCAAATCGGATCGCACATGCCTTTAACAAAAAGGTTCACTTTCGATCTTTCCTCAAAGGAGAAATGGTGTTAGTCCTCACAACCCTAATGATACTTGGGAAGAAGCCCCCAAATATTGAACCAAAGTGGGAAGGACCATATGTCATACATAGGGTCTATTCCAATGAAGCATATGCCCTGATATCAATGGACGGACAACTCATCACGGCTCCCACAAATGCAATGTTTTTGAAGATGTATTTCATGTAATAGCAATGTGAAGTCCTGATCCAAATTATAAGACTTTAACTATGATTTGTAATACTGTGAAGACATGGTCTAAACTCTAAGACCTTAACCTATGAATTATAATACCGTGAATACATGGTCTAAAATCTACGACCTTAAACTATGAGTAGTAACACCATGAAGACATGGTCCAGACTATAAGAACTTAAACTATGAGTTTTAATTCTATGAATACATGCTCCAACTCTACGACCCTAAAATTTGAGTTGTAGTACTATGAAGTGATGCTCCAAACTCTAATACCATAAACTATGAGTAATAATACTGCAAAGTCATGGTACAAACTCTAAGACCTTAAACTATGAGTCATAGTTATTTCTACATGATGCTAAACTGTAAGGAACTCATCCCTAAAACATGACATTAAACTATGACTCATGTCTTTGCTACAAGACGTTAAACTGCATAGTGCAAGATTTCCTAATCACATGATGATAAACTATATGATATTTTACAGATCTACATATGACTTGATTCCTGCCCTCGCAGGATATGTAGCGATGCTTCAATACTCGATCTTGGCCCATCCCCCACCAAGAAAAATGCCTCTATCATATCCTCTATTTCCCCACACTGACACGGGAAACCCTTGTCACTCCTTGTTTCTCACATCGAGTATAACTCACGTGAGCTTAGGATCGGTGGTAATGATTCTCTTATGAAAACAAATTATATGGAAATATGGTATATCTGACCCCTATAGAAAATGAAACAAACATGTCCCTACACATGGAATGAGCCAGATCGGTACAAGGGATGTTCAGAACTACGTACAACTTGATTCCTACTCTTTCATGATACATAGTGACGCCCCGATTTGGCATCCCAACCCAGCCACTGGAAATTCCCTCACATGTAGACATGGACCGATCCTGATCAGTACAAGGGATGTTCAGAACTATATATGACCTGATTCCTACTCTTGCAGGATATGTAGTGATGCTCGTATTTGGAATCCCAGACCTACCATCAAAAATAAAAAAATTCCCCCACATGACCCTACACATAGACTGAACCAGATCGGTATATGGAATGTTAAGAACTACGTGCAACTTGATTCCTACTCTTGCAGGATACATAGCGACGCCAAGATTTGGAATCCTGGCCCAACCACCATAAAAAATGCCCCTTTCCCCATGCATAGGTCAGACTTGTAAGGGGAGTCCATGAAAGGTCCAAGTCGCATGACAATAAACTGAGAAATTGTTTAAAAGTTATGTGTGGACCAATTTTTCATGAGATCCTACACATGCCCCCCACTCATGAGAAGTCAAAGGAACCTGCTTCCCCTATACATATGAGTCAAATCCATGTGGAATTTCCAGTAGTTCACAGGTAATAATGATTTGGATATTTCCTCCATTCCCAGGCACATCGTTCCCATTTTTCAAACTCCATACCCCAGGAAAAATTGGATTCCCATAATCATTCATAGACATCTGATATTGGAGGCCAGTTTCTTATGGACACTTTTGTTTGTCTATGCACATCAAGACCTAGTGGCTCTGCATATGCTGCCTAAAAAAATGGCCATCAATAAAAGGAAAATTCATCCCCAGGAGAGTCCTATCCTATCTCGGTACGCCCAATGACTTATAAGCCCCATGCCATCCCTCCCGATCCAAGTTGCCCCATGAGACTATGGTTTACACCTTCTATCATCACTCACGTCTAAGAAATTTCAGAACATCCTGTTTGCGATTAAATCAAGTATATCAATGATTTTTATGATAGTATAATTTTCCTTACTACATGACTCTAAACTACACAACATCATATCCTCACCGCACAACATTAAGGAATATCTGATTCCATGAGTAAATCATAGCCCAAATGTTTCCAATATATCTGGATACACTCTTTCCATACCTCAAACAACATGCTCTAAGAGATCTTGAATCCCCATAACCCTCTATGTCCATCTGAGATAGAAGGACAGTGTCCTATGAATACCTTTTTTTGGATATGCACATCATGCCGCAGTGGTTCTGCATACGTGTCCTACAAAATGGACATCAATCAAAGGAAAATTTATCCCCATGAGAGTCCTCTCCTATCTCAGTACTCCTAATTGATTCCAAGCCTTGTTCTATACCTCCTGATTCGCAGGCCCTCAAAGTAATGGTTTACATTTTCTTCCCAACACTCATCTTAGATATATCAGAACATGAAGGCCTGATTCATCGCTGGTCTCTTTTGAGGTTTCTGAAGATACCCCATACATATGAGTGAAGTTTATCCACATACAAAATAAGAATTCCCCCACTGATTTCCGGGTTTCCTCAAAGAAGTTCATTTAAAATGTCCCTTTTTTTTGTTCAGGTGCACCCCTTGTCAAGGGCCACATATCGTATTCAGAAGGTTACCAATCACCATAGCAATTGGAGATGGAAGGCTAGTGTCCTACAGACACCTTTGTTTGAATATGCACATCATTCCTGAGAGGATATTCATATACTACCAACAAAACAGCTTTCAATCAAAGGAAAATTCATTATTAGGAGAGTCCTTTACGGTTTCTGTTTGCTCAAATGACATTCATGCCCTGCCACACCCCTGGATTTAGAAAGCCCCTGGATAGAAGATTACATACCTTCCTCTTTCCAAATTCCCCTGACATAACAGAGGTTTCTAACTAAACTAAACATTCACAAGCTCTCCCTTATGCATGCAAGAACCTTGCGAGAACAGTTTCCCACTCAAAGCTGATATGAATGTCCCTAATATTTTTGGACACCATTAATCAGACCGGCCACCCACCATGGCTCCCAACATCAAAATAAATTCAAAGTGTTGCAAAACCAACCAGGCCATGAGAGATGGATGGCCAGTGTCCTATAGACAACTTTGTTTGACTATTCACATCATTACCCAATGGTTTTGCATATTTCACCTATAAAAAACAATAAATCAAAGAAAAATTCGTTCTTAGGAGAGTCTTATCCTACCTATGTATGCCTTAAATGGATATCAAGTCTTATGCATGTGCAAAATTCAAAAATTTAGGGTCAAGAAAAATCCCCAACCCATCACTAGTGTAGAAAATGTTTTTTACGGCGGTTATTTTTTATTTTTAACATCAGATTTTGGCTGACGTTATTACAGGAGACATTATAAACAGAGTTTTTTACGTCGGTTATTTTACAACCGACGTAAAAAAACACTAATCCGAAGCGTTTTTCACATCGGTTGATAAAAACCCAAAGTGGAAAATTCTTTGGAGGAGTGCTTTATTACGTCAGTTATTTAATAACCGACATGATATAAACCCTTTCACGTCAGTTATTATATAACTAATGTCATAAAGAACTATTCTAAAGCATTTATCATGACAGTTATTGTTATAACCGACGTGATAAACCTGTCTGCCAAGCAGTTTTCAACGTCAGTTATATAATAACCGACGTAAAAACTTATCTACGACATCGGTTATTTTATAACCAACGTCAAAGACTATCCTTTTCAATTTATTACATCGATTATGAAATAACCAACGTAAAAACCATTTCCCATGAAGTTATTACGTCGGTTTACAAATAACCGATGTTATAACAAATACCAATGCATTTTTTACATCGGTTATTTAATAACCAACGTGATATAAACCCTTTCACGTCGATTATTATATAACTGAAGTCATAAAGCACTATTCTGAAGCGTTTATCACGTCGGTTATAAAAATAACTGATGTGATAAACATGTCTTCCATGTGGTTTTTGATGTCAGTTATATAATAACCGACATAAAAACATATCTATGATATCAGTTATAAAATAACGAACGTAAAATACTATCAATTTCACTTTATTACATCGGTTATTTCATAACCGACATAAAACCATTTCCCATGAAGTTATTACGTCGGTTTCCAAATAATCGATGTTATAACAAACACCAATGCATTTTTTTACATTGGTTATGAAATAACCAACGTAATTTTTTTTTAAAAACCCGAACTACTGCTATGCCCAACCAAATCACCTAAAATAGAGCAAAAGAATACCAAAAATAGACCAGAACAGACTAGACCCCCCCCACCACCACACCCCTAGGCACCCACACCCCTAGACAACCCCCCACCCCATGGACATACCCCCAAACCCCTAGACATCACCACAACCCCTTGGACAGCCCCCCACACCCCTGAAAACCCCCCACCCTCTTGTATACCCCCACCCCTTGGACAACACTCCCACACCCCTGGACAGCCCTCCCACACCCCTGAAACTGACCAAAAAGTTACCAAAAACAGAACAGAACCCCCTCACCCCACTGGACGGACCCCACCACACCCCTAGACATCCCCACACCCCTAGACTACCCCCACCCCCTGGACAACCCCCAACACCCCTGGACAACACCCACCCTCCTAGACACCCCTCCACACTCCTGGACTGCCCCACCACCCCATGGACAACCCCCACACCCTTGGAAAACCCCCACCCTCCTAGACACCCCCACACCCCTGGACTTCCCCCCACCCCCGTGACTGCCCCCACCCTCTTGGACACCCCCCACACCCCTGTACAGCCCCCACACCCTTGGACATCCCCACCACCAGCTGGACAACCCCCCACACCCCTGGACAATCCCCACCCTCTTGTATACCCCCACCCCCTGGAAAGCACTCCCACACCCCTGAACAACCCTCCCACACCCCTGAAACTGACCAAAAAGTTACCAAAAATAGACCAAAACCCCCTCACCCCACTAGACAGCCCTTACCACACCCCTGGACACCTCCCACACCCCTGGACTGCCCGCACCCCCTGGAAAACCCCAAACACCCCTGGATAACCCCCACCCTCCTAGACACCCCCACACCCTTGGACTGCCCCACCACCCCCTGGACAGCCCCCACACCCCTGGACAAACCCCACCTTCCTGGACACCCCCACTCCCCTAGACTGCCCCCACCACCGGGACTACTCCCCACCCTCCTGGACACCCCCACACCCATGGACACCCCCACACCCCTGGACTGCCTCCACCCACTGGATAACCCCCACACACCTGGACAACCCTCCACCCTCCTGGACCCCCCCCACACCCCTAGACTGCCCCCACCCCCTGGACAGCCCCCCACACCCCTGGACAACCCCCACCCTCTTGGACACCCCCACACCCCTAGAATGCCCCCACCCACGAGACTTCCCCCACCCTCCTAGACACCCCTGGACATTCCCCCACACCCCAGGACTGGCCCCCACTCCCCTGGAAAACCCCCACCCTCCTGGACACCCACACACCCATGGACTGCCCACCCACCCCCAAGACTGCCCCCCACACCCCTGGACACCCCCTGAACATCCCCCCACTCGCCTAGACATCCCTCCCACCCTCTTGGACACCCTCCCACCTCACTGGACAGCACCCACCACACACCTGGACACCCCCTCCGCCTCACTGGACACCCCCAGAACAAAACCTGACCAAAACCAGACAAGAACCCCCCCACCCCACCCCACTAAACAGCCCCCACCACACCCCTAGACACCCCCACACCCCTGGACTTCCCCCACCCCCTGGACATCCCCTAGACAGCTAGTGTTGGGAGAGGAGGCACTGCTATCCCTCGGGGGGCACAACGCTGGAAGGTACTCATCACTCCCACATGCGAAGCTTGCGCTCTTAGAATTTTTCCCATGTGGGAGTGATGAGTACCTTCCAGCAACGTTCATCCCCCTGAGGGATGGCGATGCCTCCTCTCCCACACCCCTGGACTGCCCCCACCCTCCTAGACACCCCCACACTCATGGACTGCCCCCACCCCTTGGACAGCCCCCCCACCCCTGGAAAACCCCCCACCCTCCTAGACACCCCCACACCCCTGGACTACCCCCACCCCCGTGACTTCCCCCACCCTCCTGGACACCCCTGGACATCCCCCCACACCCCTAGACTGCCCCCACCCCCTGGACAGCCCCCACAATCCTAGACAACCTCCACCCTCCTGGATACCCCCACACCCCTGGACTACCCCACCCCCAGGACTGCCCCCCACACCCCTGGACACCACCTGGACATCCCCCAACTCGCCTAGACATCCCTCCCACCCTCCTGGACGCCCTCCCACCTCACTGGACAACCCCCACCACACCCCTAGACACCCCCACCTCACTGGACACCCCCAGACCAAAAACCGACAAAAACCAAACCAGAAACCCCCCCACCCCCATCCCATTGGACAGTCCCCACCACACCCCTAGACACCCCCACACCCCTGGACTGCCCCCACCCCATGGATAGCCCCTGGACAACTGGTGTTGGGATAGGAGGCGCCGCCATCCCTCAGGGGGCACACCATTGGAAGGTACACATGACTCCCACATGCGAAGCTTGAGCTCTCAAAATGTTTCACATGTGGGAGTGATGAGTATCTTCCAGCGGCATTCATCCCCCCGAGGGATGGCAGAGCCTCCTCTCCCACACCCCTGGACTGCCCCCCATCCCCATGGACACCCTGGACCCCCCACCCACTGGACATCCCCCCCACCCCACTGGACAGCCCTCCCACACCCTTGGAAACCCCCTCACCCCACAGGACACCCCCACACCCGTGGACATCCCCTGGACAGCCCCCCACTCCCCTGGACAACCCTTCCACCCTCCTGGAAACACTCCCACCCCTTAGACTGCCCCCACTCTCATGGACACTCAGGATACCACCCACCCCACCAGACAACCCTCCCACACCCATGGATACCCCTACCCCATTGAACACCCCCACACCCTTGGAACCCCTCCCCCCCAGACAAGAATCCATACCAGAAAAACCATCATAAGTAGACCAAAAAAAGAAGTATAGAAAAATTAAACACTCACAAATATAACATTCAAAACTTACAATTTCAACTTAAAAAAACTAAATCCAACCTAAACGACTACCAAATACATAATTACAATGACAATATTCAAAATTACATTTTACACTACAAACAACTAAAATTCAATCAAACCTGTAAAATAATTTGACCATTCCACTTGTAAGTGTTTGACGTCTTGAGAAATATAGGGTTGAGGGTCATCAAATAGTTACAAATTACAAGGATAGTAGTTAATGTGTACAATGAATAAATCAAATGTAATATTATGGAAAAGTTTAAAAGGAAATCTTACCAGGTCAAAGTTCAAAACTATCCCGGTTGTTATTATTTCATACATAAATCTTAACATATAATATCTGCATTCGATGATGCCTTGTTGTTCATGACAATTCTGTTTGAATTAGTATAAATTCAATATATTATTTTTATGTAATAAATCAAAAAGTACAAATTATAAATGGATATTTACCTTTACATTTACATATTTGATCTTCACACTCCTTTTCTTTGTATTTTTTCGAAAGTAGACCCATCCCCTTTTAGAAAATAATACGAATGGGATAAACTTAAAATTCATTTTTATATATAAATATATTGATAAATTAAAACTTACTTTTCCAAAATTTTCTTAAAACTTTCCCGTACATCACCATAGACAGAGCATATCCAATAAAGTGTCTTCTCCCTTGGGAAGAAAACCCCTAACATCCAATGATCACTGATAAAAGAAAATTTAAGGTTAGTGGTTTTTTATGTAAAAAGATAATGAACTCTTTGAGAGAGATGTGTTTCATACCTCTCACAAAAAGGCATCATCCAACATTGTGTGACTATATTATGTTCAAGTCTTTCAACAATATAAAGAATTCTTTTTTCCTCATCCAATGCACATGCTTCAGGGAAAATAAAATGCAGGTCCATGAACCCATATACATCTATCCGCTCATTCTTCTCACAAATTTTATAAAGATACCTAATACAAAACAGACATAAGTATACATTTTTAATAAATATAATGTAGGAAAAATGTGTTCAGACTTACATGGAAAAAATTTGCACCATGTTGATGCCCAACTTTTCTCCAGTAAAAATCTCCATGATATCAGCTTTCATAATCCCCATAGTTATTGCACATCCAAAAACTTGAGCTTCCATTGGAAACTCATAATGATCTACCAATAAATTTGAATACCTTGAAAATCTTTCAAAACTACTAGAATTTGTATATGATGTCATAGCTATTTGTATTTGTTGTTGTCTATACAGTATTTCTTTACCTTTGAAGTATTCTTGTAAAAATAAATAGAAAAATATATTAGTTTTCAAATGATAAAACAACTTTAATAAAAAAAATAAAATAGAAGATATAACATATATACCTCTATGGTAATGAGTTGAAGAAGTCTGTATGGCCAAATTAAAAAATGGCCGATACTATGTCCAATTGTCGTCACCTCATCTGTAGGTTATGGTACTCGAGCTGATCTATCTATAATATCATGTACAGTGACCCTCTAATTCTCTACCTCTAATTGTTGATGATGAACTTTATTACAATATACCAACCCATATGCAACTATATGATATTGAGGATCATCAACATACAACTCGTAATAAGTTGTAAGATGTGGTAGAGGAGTAGGATAAAAAATGGGGTCCGTGGGCTGAGGAGTGAGAGCTACTGGAGGAGGTGGAGGATAAATAATGGGGTTTGCAGGGGGAGGTGGGGGAGTGGGAGCTACTGGCGGAGGTGGAGGATTAATAATGGGGTCTGTAGGGGGAGGTGGAGGAGTGGGAGCTGCAATATGAAATTGTCTTTGCATGTCTGCAAACATAGACTATACCAACGCTCTAATCTTTTCCTCCATCTTCGCATTAATATTATGAACTTCAACCTCCAAGGGTTCTATTTTTTTTATAAACACACTTAACGTAAGTAGTTTAATAGCATGGAAACACTTTTCTTACCGATACACCTGCCGGATATCCTCGTACATGACTAGGATGTTTGGGCTTTCCCAATGATGCAGATAAAATATCTTACCTTCCAGCAGCTATAAATAACCCCTATGAGCTCTTCTACTCAAGAAAATCCTGTATTAATTAATTGAAAATTTCTATAATGATTGAAATTATATGAAGAAAATAGTTAACTTAAATAAATAAAATAGATATCTTAAAATCCTATCAGCTACGATTCTCGAATCTTCTGAAAGATATTGCCCTTTTTTCCCATCTGAGCTCTCCTCCATTTTTCATGTCTAGATGGAGGGGATGGAGGGGCCACCTCTCCAGAGCTTAAATACTCAGCTCTTAGTTGTTGTAATTTTTCCGCCGTCATTTGTTCTTCCAATAATGTATACCCTCCCCGAGATAAACTATGAGGGTATACATTTTTATATTGGATCTCCTGATGATATTTCCTTGATTTCTATAAATTAAGAATAAGAAATCATTAACAAAATATTAATAAGATCATTTAAATAAGAAAGCAAATAAAATTTTACATTACCCTTACCAAAAATGAATCTTTTATTATACTTTCAACAAACTGTCTCCATGTGTCTTCATCTATGAAAGGATATATACGACATGGATTGTCATGACTCCTATGACCAAAAATGAAATCAGATGTGAGGGTTGATTTGAAATCCCTCCATCTCCTGGAAGCCATCGATAAGCATTTCTTTATGACTCCTCCAGTGTCAGGAATATCAAATGCCATCTGATAAAGAAGGGTTTAAACATATTATATATACTAGAAACATTTAAAGAACAGGCAAACAATAGCAAAATATCGTACCAAAATCGTCTCCCACAACTGAGAGATTATCTCTTTGTCCACACTTCTCCAGTCATCATACAAAATGATTACTTTTCTCTTACCCTGAGTTGATACAAAACTCTTAAAATCTTTTGCATTTGGACCTCTAGGAATATCATCCTCATCAAACTCAACAAGTATCCTCTGATCCTGCTTACGGGCAAGTGATAATTTTGGTAAACGTGTGCACCCACATTTACCAACTCTTGAACTCTTTGTAGTAATGGGAGCACATGAGGAAGATTGGGGAACATCAACAGGAGCATGTGAATGTTCCTCCCCAGAGGTATGACCAATATGCTCATCTCCAGAATCATGTGGTTGATCAATTGATTGATCTGTCATTATCCTTCAAATAAAAAAAACAAACATTAGTTCACAAATATACAAATTCAAATATTTTAATACTACTATAATTAGAAAATAGAAAATTGTACTAAGTTACGTAATTGTAAACATGGTTAATATGGTAAGGATGTTAAACAATGGTAAAGATGGTAAAGGTGGTAAAGATGGTAAACATGGTAAACATGGTAAAGTAATTTTCACTAAACAAAAATAATAGATATATAATTTATGTAATGGTAAACATGATAAAGTAAACTAAACAAAATTAAAACATGGTAAACCTGGTAAACATGGTAAACATGGTAAAGTAATTTTCACTGAACAAAAACAATAGATATATAATTAATATAATGGTAAAAATGATAAAGTAAACTAAACAAAATTAAAACACACAAAAACTTATACTTATTTTGTTTTAATACATGTTTTAATAAAGATAAAACTTACAATATCTACCATTTTATGAAAATAATAAATATAAACAAGAAATAAACAAATGTTACCTGTAATTTTAGGAATGTACAAATGGATTGTTTTCCCAAATTCCTTCATCGTGATCGTTCCTTATGGAACAAACCATGTCTTCAACATGCTCATCATTATGTTTTGTTAATCTTTCCATGGAAGTAGGGATCTCACATAAATTAGTATCTTAATCAAGTTCATCATCACCAATATATTATTTTCCCCCTTGTAAAACAACATCCCACTGTATATCTAATTGATCTACTACATAGAAAATTTGTTTTGCATGTGTTTCCATTATAAAAGAATCAGCTGTGTCTTCCAATCTATTCAGATTAACAACTATCATTCCAAATTCATTGTGTCTAACACTATTGTTACTGATAAACCATTTACAGTTAAAAACTTGAACTTTAATTTTAAATTAATCCACCTCCCATATGTCTTCAATCACTCCATAATATGAACTTGATGCAGAAATTGGGTTTTTGTCCTTAGCACTCAAAAAATTCATTACTTCTGCAAACACCAATACACCACTATTCTGAACAACACTTATGTTGTCCTGAGCTTTCGTATGAAATGTATAGCCATTAATGTCATAACCTGACCATGTTATCACTTTTAAACATGGACCACCCACTATCCATTTTAATGTCTCTGATATATCTGATCTACCAAGAAAGGTCTTTTTAAACCATGACAAAAATGTTTTGTTGTGCTCATTCAAAATCCACATTTCTTTCTTCTTTGGATGACATTGTTTCAACTCATTAATATGTAATGTCATATATGGTTGAGCATCAGCTATGTTATTAAAAATGTATGATTCTAACTTCTTCATCTATTCAGCTGACAATGATTTTAATTTCAAGCCACGAATCCCCTTTCCCTCATTATTAACTTATTCATGGTGAGATAGAGGCAAACCTATGTGTTATGCCGTAGCCAAGTAGATCGTACAAAACTCGGCAACCTCCTCAGAAATATACTTTTCAATAATGGAGGCTTTAGGTCGATATGGATTCTTAACACACCCCTTCAATATTTTCATATACCTTTCAAAAGGATACATCTAATGAAGATATACAGGTCCAAAAAACTTTATTTCTCGAACAAGATGAATCATTAAATGCACCATTATATCAAAAAAAGTTAGAGGAAAATACATTTCTAATTGACGAAGCATACAAATGGAATCCTTTTCCAAAATTTTCAATGCATTAACATCAATCACCTTATTACAAATTTAATTGAAAAAATAACACAACATCATTATAGTCTTTCTGACACAGATGGACAATATTCCATACAATGCAACTGGTATAAGTTGTTGCATCATGACGGGACAATCATGAGATTCCATACCTATCAAATTCAATTCCTTCAATGAGACAAATTTTTTTACATTTTAAGAATAACCTTTAGGCAGTTTTATATCATGAAGATACTGAAAAAAGCTAATTTTCTCGCTCTTAGATAATGTATGACAAGCTGGGGGAAGAAATGTTCGTCTTTCATTAGGAGTGGTAACTAACTCCAAACGTATTCCCATTTAAAGTAAGTCTAATCGTGAATTCAACCCATCTTTTTTCTTTCCTTTATTATCTAACAATGTTCCAATCAAGATATCAAATATATTCTTCTCCACGTGCATAACATCAATATTATATTTAACTTCATGATATCTCCAATATGGTAGCTTAGAAAATATTGACCTTTTCTTCCAAATATGTCTATCATTACCAGATTTCTGTGTCTTTCCCAATGTCACATCAAGGTTTTTCACCCTCTCAAAATACAGATTAGGGGATAAAGTTTTTGGAGAAATATAAAATTATTGTGATCCATTAAATGCCTTTTTAGTCTTCTATAAGAGTGATCCTTAGGAAAAAACTTTCACTGACCCACATATACTGTTTTCCTCCCATGATGCAATTGATAATATGACGTCTGTTGTTCGCAAATTGGACATGCTTTATGCCCTTTAACACTGTATCCAGACAAATTTCTATACGCTGAGAAGTCATTTATAGTGAACAAAAGAACTGCATAACGTTGAAAATATTCCATTTTATAAGAATCATACACCCTAATACCATCCTCCCATAAAAGTTTCAAATCATCAATCAAAAGTGACAAGAAAATATCAATATCATTGCTGGGTTGCTTCAGACCAGAGATCATTATACTCAACAGGACATATTTGCGCTTCATACAAACTTCAGAAGAGAGGTTGTAAATTACCAATAAAACAGGCCATGAACTATCTGTGCTACTGAGGTTTCGGTATGGATTCATTCCATATATGCACAACCCTAGTCTGAGATTTCTAATTTCATTTACAAATGTAGGATACTGCTCATCAATTTTCTTCCATTGTGGACAATCAGCTGGATGACGTATTTTTTCATCACATAACTGCTCATCAGCATGCCATCTTAACATTTTTTTCATCATGTGAATTAGAAAATAAACGTTTGAAATGATGAATTATAGGAAGATACCAAAATACCTTTGTAAGGATCTTTGTAATCTCTACATCAGCCTGTGATTTTTCTTTCACCTTATCCCGTGATGTCCCACATTTAGGACACTCTGACATAAATTCATATTCCTTCCAATATATCATACAATCATTTCTACAGGCATGTATTTTCTTGTATCCCAATCCCATCGGGCATAATAATTTCTTGGCCTTATAATGTGAATCTGGAAGATAGTTATCTTTTGGAAGAATATCTTTCATCAAATGTAGCAGCTCTGTAAAACTTCTGTC
This sequence comes from Viscum album, assembly GCA_963277665.1. Taxonomy (NCBI): domain Eukaryota; kingdom Viridiplantae; phylum Streptophyta; class Magnoliopsida; order Santalales; family Viscaceae; genus Viscum; species Viscum album. The sequence continues at coordinate 125,005,318 of OY728134.1, read as the reverse complement.
ACTCCATCAATGTTTTTCCTTCAGGTTAATCAATCTTAACACTGCCGACAAAACCGTAAAATCTGTACAACTGGGATATAATGGTTTTTCAGCATCACCATATAGACGTGAAACGGCCGGTTCTATCTCAATTTGTTCTGCTGCAATATTTCTAATCATTTCTTCAATTCCATCAAGGTCACCATCTTGCGAATCATCATCATCAATGACATTCCGTCCAGTTTCACCATGCCAAATCCAAGGGCTATAACTCGGATTAAAACCATGACAAATTAGATGATCCTTTATCTCTATACTTTTCAACTTCTTCATATTCAAACATTTCATGCATGGATAGAAAAAATGTCACTACCTGGTTCATTTCATTTATCAAATTCCAAAAAGGAATCAAAACCTTCCTCATATTAAAATTTGGGTACAACCACGAAAGCGACACACACGCAAGGAAGAAAATTACATTAAATTGCAAGACCGGGGACTTGACCCTGCGACCTGCCCCTCACCCCCCAAACCCTTACCACCCCACCACCAACGGTGGGGAAACACCTTCCTCATATTCATTGCTCATTCGATGTGTCGTAATCCAACTTCTACTCATTATTACCTATAACAAATATCAAAATTATACATCTTTTTAAGATAAGACAAATATATGTTTATATGAAAAACATCATAATTGAAATGTAAAACAATTTTGAAATATAAAACAAATCTATGAATATTTAAAAAAATATATGCTTGAGTATGATTTTAAAATGAAAATATAGTTAGATATAATAGTTTTAAATTCATCTTGGATCCTTTCTTCTTAAGGTTCACAAAGAATACATCCTGGTGCAACTGGATACCAAATTCACCCTTCTGCAAAAAAAGAAATATGAAGTATAAATATTAAAATATGTATACATTCACTACTGAAAATTACACAGATCCTAACAATTTGAAACCTTTGGACACCCCCCCACCCCTCTGGACAGCCCCCCACCCCCTGGACACCACCCCCACCCCTGAACATCACCCCCACCCCCTTGGACACCACCCCACCCCTGGACACCCCTACCCCTTTGGACAACACTCCCACCCCCTTGGACACCACCCCCACCCCCTTGGACACCACCCCCACCCCACCCCCTTGGACACCCACTAGAAACCACCACCCCTTGGACAACCCCACCCCTTGGACACCACCCCCACCCACTTAGACACCCCCTGGACACCTCCACCCCCTTGGACAGCCCCCACCCCTCTAGACAGCCCCCCACCCCCCTAGACAGCCCCCACCCCTCTATATTTCCCCCACCCCCTTGGACACCCCCACCCCTTGGACACCCCTCTGGATAGCCCCCACCCCTCTGGACAGCCCCCCACCCCCTGGACAGCCCCCACCCCTCTGGACAACCCCCACCCCCTTGGACACCCCCACCCTTCCTAATAACCCTAGAACACATTGATTACTATTTACCTGTAAATTTAAAAATGACCAAACATCACTAATAATAGAAGGAATGAAGGAGAAGAAGAAGTGGAAGAAGAAGAAAAAAGAAACAAATAATAAAGGAAAAAGAACATGGAATAAGTAACTTATTTAAGGAAATTCCATGGAATCCAAGAAAACCATGGGGCCTCCAATGGTTGATATAAAATTGGAGTAAACACTAATAAATTATAGCCTAATATCCATGAAAAAATACAATCATCATGTCATAATCTCACAAACCACGATGTGATATTTAATCCCAACTGACACTTATCCCCCACCCCCTGTACAACCCTCACACCTCTAGACAGCCCCCACCCCCTTGGACTCCTCCACCCCTCCTGGACACCACCCCCACCTTCTACCCCCTTGGAGATCCCCCTAGAAACCCCCAACCCTCTGGACAACCCCCCGAACCCTCTGGACATCCCCCACCCCTGGACACCACCCACCCCCTTTGACATCCCTCACACCCCCTTGGACACCCCCAACCCCCTTGGATAGCCCCTGCACCCCCCTGGACACCACCCCCACCCCTTTGACACCCCCTGGACACCCTCAACCAACTGGACAACCCACCCAACCCCCTGGACACCCCCACACCCCTGGACTTCCCCCAACCCCCTGGACACCACCCCACCCCCTTTGACATCCCCTGCACCCCCTTGGACACCCCCAACCCCCTTGGACAACCCCCTCACCCCCTGGACCCCACCCGCACCCCCTTTGACACCCCCTGGACACCCCCACCCAACTAGACAGCCCACCCAATCCCCTGGACACCCCCACACCCCTGGACTACCCCACCCCCTGGACACCACCCTCACCCCCTTTGACATCCCTGCACACCCCCAACCCCCTTGGACAACCCCCACACCCCCCTGGACACCACCCCCACCCCATTGACACCCCCAAATAGCCCCACCCAACTGGACATCCCACCTAACCCCCCTGGACCCCCACCCACTTGCACAGCCCCCACCCCCTTGGAAACCCCCTATACGTGCACACACACATGATGGAACACAAAAAAATCATAAACTTTCATGAAATCGCTTCCATAGGTTTATTTTACCAGAAAAGAATTTATCATGGTATATATGAACACTATGAAACTAACCATGATTGCAAGAATAAAAAAAATAACATCTCAAACAAATTAGTTTAGGGTATCACGGAAAAAAAACTGAAAAGGAGTCATGTGAGGCTTACTTGAGTGTTGTGAGTAGACCTGATAAATCTGATAATAATAAATATTAAGAATGATGTTGGAAAAATGAGGTTGGAGGGCATGACTTCGATGAATTGATTCTAGGTTTTCCACGCGAGAGAGACGAGTCACATGTCGCTCGATCGAAGAAAACATAGAATGACCGAATACAGGGTGCGATAAATCATTTTAAAGATTTATCACATCAGTTATTTAATAACCACCATGATAAAATATTTATCACATCGGTTATTTCATAACCAATGTGATATATGACACTTTCTACCGACGTGATAAATTTATGAGATTGGCTTTATCATGTCAGTTTTTTTATAACCGACGTGATAAAGAACACCAGATTAGATTTTCATGTCGGTTATATAATAACCGACATCAAAAAGCTAATCTCCATATATTTTACGTCGGTTATAAAATAACTGACGTAAAATATGGATCCTGATTGATATATCATGTCAGTTATAAAATAACTGACCTGATATATCGATCATTACAGCTTTTCACGTCAGTTATATAGAACTGACGTGAAAAATGCCGATGTGTTAAACGTTTTTTCCACTAGTTCATGTATGAAGAATATTAGAATGTTCCCGAATGAAAAATCCCAAATTAGGGCTCTTTCCCCATTAAGTTTGGTCATAACTGTTCGACCTAAAACATTAGTAATGAGATTGATTCGCAGAACTATGAACTTGCATTGAAAAATAATCCATACTTTCCAAAGGTAAAATCTGTAGAAGGCACATCTAGGTAAATTTTGAGTATTGGTTCGTTGAAAATGTTGATCCATTAAAAGAGAGTTAAAGCTTGTTAGGTCAAAAACCCACAAAGGTAGGCCTAAGAAAAAGTCAAGATATTCCCTCTAAGCCCGTTTCAAGTAGGATTAGGTAAAAATTAGGTTAATAAAGAGAAAATACATACAAGTTCATGAGGTGTTCCATAAAACCTCAATAATAGTCGAACTATGCTCACTGATTCCCATGGTTCATGAAAAAATCAGATCCTAATTCGATTACTTTGGTCTATTGGTTTTGAATCATGGTTTAAAATTAATACCTAATTGAAATGATGTTTATATGATTGATTGTGATCAATTGATATGATATGAAAATATAGAGAATAAGTATTTTAAGTCAAATCAATTTCATTGAGTTCAATAAAAAATGGAGGAACATCTCCAGTTCAGAGTCTCTCCAAAGTATCAAGGATGAAAAAGAGAGAGTAAATATCATGATTTGGGGAGAGCTATAATAAATCCTAGCTCTCCCTTTCCAGAAAGATGGCCAGTGATTGCCACAGGCCATAAATAGTTTGCTCTAAGTAATATCTCTCCTCTATTTCATCCTTGACCATTGGACGCCTCCGCTCTAGCACAACTTTAAGGTTCTTCCTTTTCTTTTGGATAGATTCATTATTGGCACACGAAGAGGCCAGTTGAGACCTTAACCTTGCTTCATGTGCCTCAAACTCCCACAAATCTTCTTTCTGGGAAACCACTAAATCACAAGCCTTCGCCTCTTCAACCGTTAGGTGATCGAGTTTCTCCAAAACATCTCTGGATGTCACCACCTGATGATGGGAAGAATTGAACTTGGAAAGATAATCCTCATAGAAAGCAAGGTCTTCTTGGTATATGACGATTTGGTAGATTAGGAGGTGTAAGTGCTGATAATTGAATCCTCTAGAACTTATATCAGTGAATAACCACTAAAATTTATCAGTCTTATCAACAAAATTGTCCATCAGTCTCTATGCAGCGAGAGCACATAACTGGCGCCATGCCAGTTTTCGCACTTCCTAGTGCCTCTCAGCGGTACTAGTACCATGATCCTCACCTGTCACAATAGGTATATATGTAGGAAGTGTAATTAATGGGGTGGTATGGGACCTAATATAGGTTACCCAAGAGGTGGGGCTCTCCTTTCCCCCAGATGGTTCAATTGCTGGAGCCAGGTGTGGCAGACTAGCTATGACTTCTGGGGTGGCAAGTGATACTTTGCTGGGGCCAGACTCATTAAGGTCATGAGCAGTATTTATAGGAGTGGAGCGGTCTGAATCACTCTCCATTGAAATAGGTTCTCCCGATGAAGCTCCTTCCTGACACTGCTGACGGAGAACTGAGCGCCTTCTTACCACAAGGGTAGGAACAGGTGGTGTATCCATCATGGTTTCTATTGGGATAGGAATAGAAGAAATATCCATCACACTCACCAAAGAAGAAGGAATGTGTGGTGCGGTCGTCAGGGTAAGGATGGGGCGAAGAATGGTTAGAGGCTTCTGCACCCACCGAACTGGTTCTCTTAGCACCCCATCAGGGTAACAGTCCACCCATAGTGGGAATATTCCAATGAAAGAAAGGTGGATCCCGTTGTGTTATGTGTGATAAATTCCATGGAGTCACCTTCTTGCATCATCATAAGCCATAACTGGTAAAGAATTATGAGATTAGATTCTCCCCTTAGCTGAAAAACCATAAGAAGTGTAGTATGTTGAAGGCACCCAAATTGCCCGACAAACCGATAAGGGAGGTATGGATCACAAATGGATACTCGATCTATACGAGTAGTAAGAATCCAATCCTAAAGTGAAATGAGATATGATAAATCCTCTAAATAACCACCCCTATACCTCTTAACGACCCATGAGGGGTAGAATGTAGTTCAAACGAGAAGCGAAAAGCATTATTCAACATCCCAACCACATCAATAACGCTTATAGTACTAGGAAGAATAACAGAAATGTTAAGAAGAGAGGGTTGAAAGTCATAATAAGGAACCATTGCAGTATGCTAATATTCATAATAGGGAAGGTGTTCTTCCATCCACCCATACAAGAATTGAAACGCTCTGCTGAGATGATGTGGGGGCCTAACTTTTTTGTATTTTTCCCAATAACTCATAAATACGGGTGAGAGTAGGAAGGGCCAAATTAATGGGTCGAACCTCTTCTAGTGTGATCGACATCATCAAAGTATAGTCCCAAACACCGATATATACATCGTGGGATGGGGAAAACCATAAACTAAAAAACATGACAAAGAAACATGCTAATCTAAGTGCAGGTGATACGTTTGGTTAACACACATATCCCCATGTGGTATATCGTCCCGCTTCATGGGTAACACAATATGACCCTAGAGTCTGGCATGACTGACGGTATGGATGAGTTTGACTATAGAGATCTCTTGGCTTAGGTCTGTTCTCCTGCAACAATAATACTATACACACCTCTAATGAGATAAGAGAGCGATCCTAGAAGGAATGATCAAGTAATCCCTCTTCCATAACTAATAAAATCCTTGTCAAAGGGGACACATGGTCAGTTTCATTCCAAGTAGTGGCTACTGAGAGAAACACATCATGCTTCTCTCCAAGGATGGGGAGTCCTCCAAGCTGGTGGATATCCCATAATATAATTCCCACCCCCCCATGTGATAAGTGGAAGGTATTGGTACTTGAACACTAGCGACTCAGAATATCAGGAAGGATTTCACCTGGGGAGAAGGTAGTGAATAGAAAAATCAAGGCTACCTGATATAATCCCTCTGTCTTTGACTGATCAGGGGACTCCAAATAGGTCTGATGTACCCATAATGCCCAAGCCCATTCATCAGAATAACATCCTTCAGACCTCAGATCCCACTTGGTGCTCCACCCATTGTTAGGGTTTTCTTGGGAGATGTTGATAATGGATGGGTACTCTCGAGAAGTTAGTTTTAGGACAGTACTGCAACACCTGCAGTTGCCCTGAGTCCATGCTGAGCCTCCTAGTACGAAGAAATTCTCCTAAATCGGAGTGGCTATGAATTCTCTTACAGGGGAAATGTTGGATCGATCATGTCCTCATGGTAGTTCTAAGAGGATGAGAGGGGTATTGGGGTCAGCCAATGATAGAGGAACGTCGTCAAGGAGACTAAAACTATAAAGTGGCAACTGTATAGATAGCAGGTAAGATAGGAGATATGGCATCAATATATCCTTTAAGAAGATTCCACGAGGAATAATTTTGGCTTGAAGATGATCCTAAATATTCCCTACATGGTCACCCTTGTCTTCATTGATTTTATCACAGCTTGTGATGCAACCATTTTAGCTTGCACAAGAAGATCCAAAAGCTGATAAAAAGCTAGTCCAATGAAATCTGTTGGATAAAGGCTAAAAAGTAATGGATAAAGGACTTAAAAATATGTCCGTATAAGAATCCGTGTACTATTCCTGGAAACAGTACGCGATAGCCCTATCCTGCATACCACATTAAATGTGGGAAGCAAACCCCACATACTACATGGTATACAGAAGTGTTGTACTGTGTACAATCATGGTATGCAAAGCACCTTTAGACACTGGCCCACAGAGCATTGGCCAGTGAAAAGAATGGTTTGCCGAAGGTGGATACTATGAACCTAGGACTTGTTAAGTTCACTTTCAAAGATTTCATATTTCATGTTTAAGTTCAGATTATTAATTATTAATGTTTGGTTCACCGGTTCAAGTTTGGTATGCGGACACACATGCAGCGTAGCGTTATACTACGTGGAATCATTATTTTTAATTTTAAAATTCTAAAATGACATTCGATAAATACAAAATTTGGTTCACACATAGATAAATGGAAGAAAGTTTGGTTCACGGCATGTATAAAGCGGTTCGCGAAATGAATTTTCACAGGAGGCACAATATGCAAATCCAAAGGAATCTCATGGAGTCGAGAGCACTTTTCACCACGAGAAACGGTAAAAGACATATGAAATGGCCCCCTATATATAGGTGTGGTCCCCTACTACCGGGAAATCTGTTTTACCATGAACTATTTCAGTTCAGGACCGCTTCAACATCAGAATAGTCCCGTTTTTGTTCCGAACAGACCCCATTCTGATGGGGGCATTTGTAGGGTCTTGAAAAATTTTCCAGGGGAAAGAATACTCCCATAATAACTTTTTATATAGAATAAAATAATACTACAAGTCTAACAACTGGAATAAACTCAAATTGTGTTACAAATTTCATAAGAAACTTGAAGAAATTCAAGTTTTCAAAGGATTTCAAGTGGCCCACATACCATCACAGGGAAGGGTTCGCAGACCGCTTGGATCAAAGACCATCGTTACATGGAACAATCCACAAGGCATAGTCCCACAAGGTGATGGCTAGTGAAAAAATTGGACCATGAATTGCGTTGCTGAAGGACTCATGCACACAAAGTCCATATGTATACCGTCTCGTGAAATCATAGGTTTGTGGATGAAGAAAACCGGCAGGGTTCCGTGAACCATGATCACGGACCGCAGCCTCTCCAAACCCCAATTGACCGAGTCTTATGGGGGTCATGTTAGCTCTTCATGGGCCTCTGCAAATTGTACTGCAATCCCATAGATATGATTTACTCGATGCTTTATAGAATGGGAATAGAAGGAATTGAGGAATGAAGTATAACAAAATCTTGAAGGGAACCCCGAGGTTGGAAGAAAGAACTCAGGGTAGATTCTGGCTTCATTCTTGAATCATCGGTGGAGACCGAATTGAAAACCAAACTCTCCGTAGGTACATCCAGCCATGAACCATAAGACGAGGGAAATTAATAATAATAATTGAACAGGGAACTGGGTTAGAGAAATTTCAAACCACATATTTCTCGCAGATGAACTACCCACAAACGATAACCCCCCAACCCCTCCTTCAAAATGGTGTTCAATGTAGCGTATCGCTATGTGGATTTAACTCAGCACAATGTACTGCATTGGTATGTGGGTGGAACCCAAAGCGGCATGATAAACCATGTACCACTGGGGTGCATGGTGGTTTATACCCATTCATGCATACCACATCAGTATGCAGAATATCTCTTTTCCCACATACCACCACAATATGCGAAGCTTCCCCCATCCCGTATATGAAATCAGTATGCAAAATGGGGTGTTTTCAGGTATTGTTTCCTCCAGTTCCAGTCTCCCCCCTCCATTAACATCCAGTTCTCCATATTCCCTCTGTGAACCAGTCCCCCAACATCAGGAAAAAGCCTCTTATAAAGCCACCAGACCCATATGATTAATCTATCATGTGCATCAGCATGCCCCTTTGAGTCTACATACCAATGGTAAGTGGAGTCAAGAAGGCTCTCTCCACAACGGTTTGGGATTTTTGAATGTCTATGGGTCTAAATTTCCATGATAACCTTGAGTCCAAACTTGGGATGTCAACATGAACCTCCCCATTCTACAATTTAAGGGTGATTACCTTCTTTTTTATTCATTGAGGAATGGTGATCAGTCAAAAGGGTTATTTTCGCTTCCACTTTTGATGAGGACGAAACTCCTCCCCTCCCTAGAACGAGTTTCGGGGAACTCCCATTGAGTTAGGTCCCCAACCATATGAGGTCGAGTTTCATAAAATTTAATTTTATTTTACATTGAAAGGTTCATCGCTCTGCACCCTCACCCACCATCTCCCCAGTCTCATCCATCGTACGTTTTCCCTCTCCCACCAATAGGAGAGGAAGCATGTGGCTGGTTGGATCCCTCACATCCTCTTGTTACTCACACTGATCATGACCCACATGGGCTTAGAGGTTTGTGACGATTACAACATTCACACAATTCTAAACTATGAGAACTCTGATTCTTGATCAAACCAGGATACATAGGACACCTACCTAAAGGACCAAACTCAAAAGGGTTTCCATCTAAAAGGGTTCACCAAATCATATCCTCTTCAATGAGTAGCTTCCATGTGTAAGCCCCATCTCTTCTAAACTAAAAGAACTCTAATTCTTGATCAAACCAGGATACGTAGGATGCCTACCTGAAGGACCGAGATCAAAAGGGTTCCCATCCAAAAGGTTTCTCCCAATCATGTCCCCCCAAATGGGTATCTTCCATGCATAATCCCCATCTCTTCCGAACTATGTGGGTTCTGATTCCCCTCTCCAGGATACGTAGGAAACCCATCTTATGGTTTTGATCCCAACATTAAGTCACCTTTTGTCCCCCTGGATGACGATAAAATCCAGAGCACCTTATTGTATGGCTCAAGTCAACATCACCTCCATAGCATCAAATCCATATATGCTTATGATGATCCCGCAAACCAGGGGTAGCCCATGGATACACTCTTCGAGAATGAACCTAGGATTCATGAACATATGAACACAACTTAAATATATAAGAGAGTCTTAGAATAGGTAATAATCCTCCCCCAAAAGGGTTTGGTGAGCCTGAATTCCCATCCTCTCGACCAATAGAGTCCTTAAGTGTCGTTGGATGAATCATCAACCAAGGAGCACCTGCCTTTGGAAAGTTGGTCCATGAATCCTGGATACCCGGGACATTGAGTGTTTTTGGCTCCACAGATAAACCTATTAAAGACCATATGAGGAAGTTATATCCGAGGAGGACCGATTCCACAAGTACTGGACCCCATCCAATCACCTATTTGGATCATCTGACTGTGGCATCTCCTTTGAAATATGTAAGGGGTTAATTGACCAGTCCTCATGAGGTTAATCCAACCTTCTTTTAAAGGATACCGACATAGAATGGGTTGAAACGAAAGAAATAGTGAATTTGACAAGAAACCATCTCTAGAAAAAGAGACCGGTGATAATTCTAATTGGACCATTTTATAATCACCCGGAATGCGCCACCTCAGAGGTGGAACTAATATCCAAATTTATCAACTAACTTTTATGTCATTCATTAATTGTCCAGAACAATAGTATCATTAGGAAGTTAGTAACTAAAAAATTTAGTGATATTATCAATCCTATTATTACTAAATCCATACATAGTTTTTCCATGATATAATCCCATTTAAAACTCAATACTTGTTATTTTTTTCATATGCCTAATGTACTAGGGTGACCAAATATTCTATAATATTTCTAACCTAATTGAAATCATCATTCAGATCAATATATGTTAACTTTATAAACCTCTTCTTCTCCTATTACACTGGTCCCAATCAATTTCCGACATAAGAGACAAATGTAAATTAACAATAAATTGAATTCTCCATCACGATTTTATTAGTTTATTAATTATAATTCTCCACTTGAATATTTCTCTATTTTGATACCAAACGTGATAGTTAGTTTCAAAACCATTTATAGTGATATGACGATTCACTTATTCTTGAGTAAACTACAGTCTTCCAATAAAATCAAAAAAGGGAATCAAATTTGCGAACAATCAAAATTATCATTGAAAGAACAATCTAAAAATAATTATAGTTAATTTTTAAACTAATTTATGATATGATCAACATTATACATCCAATTTATATGTATTTTAAAATAAAAATATGATTATTATAAAATTTGGTGTATGGTAACAATAAAAAAGTTATAAAAAAAACAACATCACAATTTTGAATTATAAATTCTATTCATTATTGTCCAATGTGTTTTTAGTAAATTTTATATCATAAAACAAATATTTTGTATCTTTATTATATTTTTAATAATAATATTGTTGATAATAGTATCTAACTTGTTGAATTTTATTTTTTAAAAAGTAATTATAATTTAAATAATAATAATAATTATTTTTATTATATATATAATATTTATTACGGTTTCTAAAATATGTGTAGCAAGATATTTTATTATTATTTTTCATAATATATATTAAATATATGTTCAAATATATCATATGATATAATTATGACTAATACTCAGGTATTTAATCACTTCAAGATCCTAAAAACATTGATTAATATTTTTAAAAGTGATGTTTAAAATATATATTTCTAAGTTAGAAAGTTTGAAAGAAAATTATTTTTTTATTTGAATAAATATTAAAAAAATAAACTAATTAAAAAATTATGACACACATTAAAGTTATTTATTAAATATTTTTATAATATTTTAAATTAAAATTTTAAGTTTCAAAAAAAAAGAACACATAAAGTTATTAAAAATTATTTATAATAATAATTTTTATTAAAATTAGTTTCTATATTAAATTATAAAACACTTAAATCTGATTTCATTTATAATTCACATTTCCCAGGCATTAAATACTAGTATCAGTAATTATGGAAACCATAACATTTAAATTAAATTTTATAAAATTTCAAGTATTACTATAATAAAATAATAATATCACAACAATATAAAAAACAATACAAAAAATATAAAATAATTCATTTCAATAACAAAGAGAAACAGTTTATCAACATTCCATAATATAAGAAAACCAATTATAAATTCAAAGTCGATTTAAATTTAATATTTAAAAAAACCTCAAGTTTATCTCTATTTTGATTTAAAAAATTATCATCTACCAGTCTAAAAATTAATAGATATATGAGAACACATACATTATCACAATAAAATACCAATTTTAGAATAATATAATATTTGTGAAATATGTCAAGATACCATATAATGGGATTGTGTTTTATGGAATCAAGGGAAGGCATTCAAATATTTCATATGGGTTTGGGAAGGGTTGTGTTACTAATGGAGATTGGTTCATGAATGATAAAACTCCGATGACCATCTAAAAAAATATATGTGTTGAATGAATTTGGAGAATAGGGGAGGAGAATAAATTTTTTATTATGGGAAATAAAAGGGAAGAGTAAAGGGGTGTCATTGGTCAATATCTTTTAAGGGACCTATTTCCATGAGGAATTAAAATCATGGAAATTGGTCATTTATATCCATGGAATATTAAAAATATGGCTGAAGTTGGACCTAGTTCCAGGACTTATAGGGATCATGGAAACCATATTTCTAATAGAGATCGATATCCATGGTCAACTAGTGACCATGACTGTAGTATACTATAGGGACATGGTCATTTAGGACCGTGGATAAAGGTTTTTGTCTAAATTTAAATTTTATAGTAGTATTACAAAATATAATCCATGGGAACCCATTTTGGGAATGACCTATCTATTTGGATTATCGAGGTCTTGAAAAGAATTTTATTTTGAAGTAATTTAACAATTAGTATTTTAGATGGGTTTTAGAATATTACCATCTTATCTCACACATCCCATTTTAGTATTCATGCTTATAAAAATTTAATTGTGTATCGTATTACTTCAACTAAATTATTATATTCAAAATATATTAATATATAAAAATTTATACAACACATGATTTATATTTAAACCCAAAAATAAATTTCAATTATATTCATATATCTCAGAATTCATTATATAATTAGGTATATGAAGCACTTTTATATTAAGGTTTATAGTCATATGAAAATAAAATGCACACAAGATCATGTATGGGTCAATAGATAACCAACGTACAATTTTCTTGATAGAGAACAAACCCCCAAGCCAGTTAGTAGTCTAAACTAAAGTCCCCTTATCCATATATCAATACTCAATAGAAACCTCAATTCTAATTGTTGATGATGAATTTCAGGTAAGGCTATGAATGACCAGTCTTTGAGCAAACCAAAGTCATATTTTGAATCAACAAACTCTCTTGAGACACCCAAGGGAGGTGTACACAAGATCTGAGGTCTGTGCACAAGATTCAAAATTGCGTGCAAGATCTTGCATGCCCAATGCGGTGTCAAATGGATTATTCCGTGTTGACCTTCCAAAAAATGTTCAAGTAAGAATCACTAAAGAAATTCATCTAGAATGCAAGAAGATGGACCACACACAAGATATTTGATGCCTAATGCAACGTTAAATGCTACTTGCATACATGCCACCTTGTGCGTCACTGCTGAATTTTTTTTCTATAAATAGAAACATACCCCCTCATTCTGAGGGACTGTTATGGAATATGAACCATTTCTCCTGTGCGTGAAGGATGACCCCTTCCACAACCACGTGAAATGCATCGCCTCAAGGTACTAGATCTTGCGCGATAGGTCTCCCAAGGTCATCCTTCGATTGGGAACACTAGGGATTGATACTTTCCCATTTCGTTTTTACTCAAAGTCTACTGCACACAAAAGATCCTTCTTGTACGCAAGATTTGACTTTGAGTAGTTCCTCTTTCTCCCCTAACCCCAACTTTTGCGCACAGACTTCCAACTTGTGTGCAACCCATCATCTTCCATGCATGAAATCAATATTGCACGCACCCCTTACAATGTGCTCCATGTGTCGTCCTTACACCAAGGAACCGTGTCTAATCCCCTCTTATGCACACCACCCCTATCTTGCATGCACTTCCTACGTACATCCCACCAAGCTTGCACAGAGTGATTTCTTAGTCCTTTGATGGGTTCTCCATGTTGTGTTTCCCTACCTAATGCTTCTTTGCATAGGTATGATAATGGATATTGATTCCTCTCATAGCTATGTAAATGTAGACCCTTCAATAGATTACACCACAACCCCTTTAATCCATAACATTGTTAGTGCCTTCCCTTCACCGAGGGTTAAAGTGCCCCAGTTATGTAAGTCCTAGGGATGAAAAGTGAATCATCATCATCTAAGATGCATGATGTTAAATTTTTAATCCATCCCAATCCCTCAACACATGACATTAAACTATGATCATTTCATTGGTGACAATCCCCAATAGGACCATTAACAGGATGGGAGCTAGTTCCCTCTCACTCCTCCTCTCTCTCTGCACATTGTCACCCTGTGAACCCCTGAGAAACCCTTGCATAAGCCATGGAACCCCTTGATAGGGTGATCCATGTATGGTGGTCATATCCTCCTCATACATCTGAACTCCTACTCGGACATCCCTCTCAGTGTAATCCCCTATTTCCTCTTTGGGTCTCTATTCATGCGTAAGCCTCACACCATTTCTCATGGACACACCTTTCGTGACATGATCGTAGGGCCTGATGGTACCTTTTATTTCTCACATCAAGTATGACTCACATGGGTTTAGAGTAAGCATTGACCACAACATATATATGGGATGCTAACCACACATAAACCCCCATGCCCATTCTTTTAACCAAACTACATGGACTTTGATATTTTTTCTTTCCAAGAAAGGTAAGTAGAAATCCTCCATGAGGTTGATGCCCATCACCCATCGGTCCTAACCACTTCATGTCAATTCACCCTCATCCTCCATGATGTTAAACTATATTCCCATTCCTTCCTGCATGACGTTAAACTGTATGCTTATGAACTACATGGGTTCTGATCCCTATCTCTTAGACAGACTACATAGGAAGCCTCCCTGAGGTTCCACCCCAAGCACTGGTAAACATCGGTGTCCCCTTTTTTGGGACCCACATCCTTGGTCCGTCCCTTAGTGGTGTATAACTATTTCCTGGGAATCTAACCATGCGTAAGACCCACATTAAATCCAAACTCCACCATATAAGAGTGTCCCTCTTTCGATGGGCTGCTAACCATGCGTCAACCTTAGAATGTCTCTAGGTTGTTTTCCTTTGTGTAAACATGGATTCTTTTCCCCATTCTTGAACTACATGGACTTTAATCTTTTCCCTTTTTGATCAATGAATATAGGATGCCTCCCTGAGGTTCAAGCCCATCTCCTATGTCCCATCCTTGTCTCTCACTCTAGCCTTTTTGGCTCGGAAATATCATTCCTTAACCCACTGGTTCCATTTCTTTTGGGCCCCATCCATGCATCCATTATCATGAGCCACCTCCTCAGGTGACTCATCTCCATACTTACAAAACTACGTGGACATTGATTCTCAGCCACAGGGATGCATAGGAAACCTTCTTAAGGTTTGAGTGAAATATTAACCTATGCACATCTGTTCCATCCCCATTTTTTCCATCCTTTAACACTTCATCCATGTCCATCCTAATTTTACCCAGGCCACCTAGTCCTGATGAAATATTTCCATCCACTCAGGCATCTAACCATATGTAAAATCCATTCACCTAATTGATCTTTGTAGCACTCGAGCTTCTAACCATGCACAAGCCCCAACATATCTCTAGGTCATTGTCCTTTGTGTACTCCCCAATTTCATACCCCACCCTTTTGAACTACGTAGGTTTTTATCCCTGTCTTCTACACAGGGTATGTAGGAAGCCCCCTCGAGGTTCAATACTAGCCAATGGTAAACCTTGGTGTCCCATTTACATGGACCCATCCTCTTATCCTATCCTCCCTTTGTGGTGTCTAAATCGATATTCACAGTGTGAAACCTTCATTTTTTTGGGAAAATCCACCCTGGGTCCATCCTTATTGGGAATTCTTACCCATTTATTCAGTAAAAATCGTAGGTGCTCCCTCCTAGGGATTTACCCATCTGCTCCACTCTCATCAGTGTTATGATCAGTCCGATCCATCTCTACTTGATGTTAAACTCGTGGCATAGCCTTTGTTCAACATGGGAAGACGAGGAAAACCTTAGAGACATGCCTCTGGAATATAATTCCCCACATTTGATGTGGGATTCCTCAGGATTCCACACCCTCAAGAAGCCCTATGATAAGGGAAAATCCAAGTGTACCGGTGTTTCAGCGTCCAAACACACCTTCGATGCCACAACATGAATAATCTCCTGAGCGAAGGTTGCTACCCTGACTTGACCCCTTTTGGAATGTCATGACAAATGCAGTGTAATTAACCAGTATCCACAAAGATATGGCACCGATAAGAGTTTCACGAACAACATCTTAATCTTTAAGGGAGACCCGAACTAAGTGATGAATTTCAAGGAGGAATCCACTAAAGGAGGAACCAACATCCCATAATCCCATTTCAATCAAGTAGAAAAAATATATGAATAAGTGATGAATGATGACTGGCTTTAGAAATAAAGAATGTGGGGAAACAATTAGCACATCCACATAGGCGATGCGCACCCTGATAAAAGTGTCAGAAATAGAAATGGTAAACTTGACGTGAAATTATTCCCCTCAATATTAGGATTAGTAGTGTTCAGGGGAATCAACATATAATCGTTTCACTGGATCCAGTTATCCAGTGCTAGGTCCCACCAAGAAAATAATGGGCATGATGTGAAAAATACAAGGATTTGGGGTAGTTAATCATGGGGAATACTGATCTGAAATGTTGTAAGAGTGGATATTTCTATGAAAAAATGGAAGAATAAATATCATTAGGGAACTGGGCATCGATTTGTTACTATTTTTACTGATGATTGAATCTTCCTACTTTCAAGGAATAAATCTACAGATTCAAGGAACCGATCATCTCCTACCCATAGACATAGGGGAATGGGAAATACAAATGCAACAATCCCACACAGCTTCAAATCTTCTAAAAAAACTCCCAAGACCATAACTATTGGGGCCCACACCCCATCTCACCCTCCGAATTCATTCAAAGTAGGGTGATCGATACACTTTTTCAACAATATGAATAAGAGGGGGTAATCCTGACAAGGGATATAGACCATAAAGATTTGGAGGCTTATGTGACCCACCAACGCCCTCCCCAAGGGCCATGTAGGGAGCCACTTCTACCCACTCTGACTTTTAATCGTTTTGGGAGCCTCTCCCTGAAACACTCTTATAACACACTCCCTTATGTAGACGAGGTAAGGGACGTCCGAGTCACCCTGGATTCAACTTTATCTAGGGAGACACCTAGGAGGGATTCTATCAAACCATGTCACCACTACCAAACAGTCCCATAGACCAATGAGCAGGTGGTCCATACCCCTACACATTAGGCCTTAGCTCGGCTGACCCGACGTCAATGTAGGGCACAAGATCAGGAGTATTCTCTCTAGGGGGAATCATGTTCTTTGGATTTAGTGGCTGGATCCACCACCAACGTGTCTTATCATCTCCCTATCACTACATAGTAGTGGAACCACTATGCCCAATCGATATTGAGATCCCATCCCCCCATGGGCAGGCTGGGTCGACCTTTCCAGTCACTAGTACGAGAAACAATCATGGCGGGCCAACCCACAATGATGACATTCAGTACAGACGTCCTCCCCATACCACTAATATCTAGAGTGGAGGTCATCCCCATACCACTACTATCTAGAGTGGAGGTCCTCCCCATTCCATTTTTCAATATAGAGGTCCTCCCCATACTACCATCATCAGTCCAAGTGGAGGCCATCCTCATCTTATTGACACATGACACAAAGGTTCTCCCCGTGATCATGATCTCAAGTATGGAAATTTCCTCCACATACTAGGTTATCAACATGAAGGCCCTCCCTACACTATAGACTGACACCATGGAGTCCCTACCCATGTTCTTACAAGATTGAGTGGAGGTCCTTCCCACTCTAACACCCTCACTCACAGAGGTCTTCCTCATGTTCTGTTCAACATCTTCCTAAGTGTTCCCTACACCCTGGATTTTCCAAGTGGAGGTCTTTCCCATGTCAAAGATCTACCCTTAACTTAAGAATAATCTCTAGGTAGGAGGGTGGTTCATCCCTTCTAGAAGAAGAACCCTGAGCGTCCTTTGATTGCAATAAAGCTCATCCACTTTTCAGACTCTGATGTGGAGTGAGATTTGATTATGGAACCTTCACCCTGATACTCTATGTCAAGGACCAGGGTATGACCTAGGAATGTCAGCCTTGTACTCTTGGAAATATAGATCCACCAGATCCCTGGATACCTTCATAGATACATGTAAGAGGAGGATGATTTGGCTCCTTCCAGGGTCTTGATATGCAATCATCCCAGTCACATCCATGATCATTCTCTACTTCGATGAGAGATCATAGAGAATTATTCTGGGGACCAATTGACAATGAGCACTAGTCTAGTCCACCACCAACGATCGCCACCCTTGTGTGAGAAGAAGTGGTTAGTACCCTTTCCTAAAGAGATGTGGTGATATAACTAGTGCATTATCCGAAAGACATACTATGATGTAGTGGTTTGTTAGATTGCTCACCATACTCTCCACCGACCATTCTACCACTGCAATGGTACATGTTAGTGCCATTACTGATTCCCCAATCAATGAATGGGGAAACCAAGTTCCAGATCCCAAGTCTGAGCTGAGAAGTTTGTGGGACACTCTCGTAACGAAGCATCTCCATGAGATGTTTTAGCCGATTGCGACTACAAGCTTCAACATCCCGAAGTCCCTCACTTAGGATGAGATTGTACGCTTCTACTGAACCTTCAGGATGATGCATTTCTATCTTTGTCATCGATGGTTAGCTTACCCCAATAGATGAGATCACTTCAACAACATTGGACAACAGTGTCGCCTGGTTGAGTTATCCACACTCCTTATGGATCGACACCTTACATCATCTAGTTATAATCGAACTCTCTAACAATGATGTTTCTAGAGCATTAATTTTATCTGTAGAGTTATTAAAGAGGATTCCCCACATATCTAGATTCGTGGCTGGGGGTAGTATGCTGCCCTACATTTTATTCCTATCTTGTGCCAATCTGGTTCACTCAGTGTTATCAAGGATATGAATTCAGGCATCGTCACAGTGAATGTGGTTGTTCCTAAGATATAGTTGGAAGGGGGAATCAACATAGGGTCTAGATAAGAAGAGAAACCCATTGGGAAACACAACACTCAGCAGACCCTGCAGGTGTCCACACTCTCCAACAAAGGCAGATGCTTGGCCTTTCTTATGCCTTCTAGGTCATTCGCTCTCAGTCGATACCCCAAAAAGGGTAAAGAAAATGATGAGACCATAAAACCCCCAACCTATCTAGTTCAGTTCATAAGATATATGAAGATCTTGAAATGGTTTCATTAGATCAACATATTTCTGAATAGATAAATATTGTTGATGAACTTCTAGCCGAACATGTGGTGGAACAAAATCCAGATTACGGTAACCTTTAATCGGGTTAGTAGGGGCAGGCACAACATTCCCTTGGTGAGGTGCCTCCTGGTGATTTCCAAAAGCCTGCCCACCTCGATCGGGTAGAAGCTAGAGTTTATGGAAAGAAGTCACGGTATGCATCACCAAACCCACCTGAGCTGCATGAGAATCAACCTCAAGACCCATATCAGTTTCTACCAGCTACTCCTCGAGTTCTACCAACCACTCTGTAGATTACTCAAGTGGCCCCATAGGTCATCCCACCAGCTGCTCTACTAGCCGCTCAACTAGCTTACCACCTTGAAGAACCTTCCAATGCATTGGTGGTAAGGGACCCTTATGAATACAAGAATCATTAATAGGATGATCCTGTAACCACTATTATTTCTCACCTCAAGGCCCTTGAAACTCGACAGGTGGAAATCCTACTCGATGGTAAACCATATCCGACATGGGTGGATGATATTCCAGCACCCTAGGGTTTAGGAAATATTAATTTCTCCCTTTTAAATGTGATAGGCGATCCATTGCAGTATATGAACCCTTTATTTCAAGGTGTGGACCCATGCTGGGAACTCTAGCATAATAGGAAGATTCCAAGCTCCAGTGTTTCATACAGACACTGGAAGGACCCATATTTGTCTAGTACACCCAGTTACCCATTGGGTCCATAGCGGGTGGGGAGGATATTCACATCTAGTTTCTCTACAATTTTAGTTCCACCACATGGAAGACTAGTATTGCTGACCTCTTCCAGTGAAAGAAAAGGTCGGATGAGCGAGTTGTATAATTTGTTGCAAGGTGGAAGGGCCTCATGTATTCACTTGCAGCAATCCAAGTAGGAACTCCTGTTTCCTCCCATAACTCTCTCAATAAGAGTCTCCAAGGTCGAGACCACTACTATTTCATAGATATAGGCCCCTAGATAGCGGGAATTGTTACCAGTAGTGCCACTTCCATATCCTCGCTGAGGGCCATCACCTTAGGCTTAGCCTTTGAATTAGAATCGCCTTCCTCAGAATTAGAAGGCGTTGCTGCATAATGCACCACCACCCCCTAGGTAAGAAAACGAGGTTCTACCTCCTCATCAAGATCCTCCATCCCTTCTTCAGGGCCAGGATCCTAGAACCCCTTTCTTAGATCAATGAAACCAGACCTAATAATTCCATGAGGCTCAGGTCCCTAGCTATTTCCAGAGTTCCTTGGGTTAGGGAATCCTTCTTTTTATTGAATGAAGGAGGCCAAAAGAGGTAGATATCATAGATCTCTTCAATTAACTAACCTATAAATACTTCCTCAGACACACTCTCAAGTAGTGTTATCTGTTCAAAGACTAGATCCGGGACCAAGTTAATAACAACATAGTTAGATTGGGTCTAACCTCAGCATAGGTGTCATGTGTGTCTGCAAATCTTGATAGTGACATGGAGGGTGAATAACAACAGGTTTATAGCCACGAGCCTCAAAATTATGATGACTAGTTATCTCATAGGGTAGTCACCCATGCCCATGGCATTATCCATGCATGTTTAAATCATCTCGAGCCTTCTGAAGTCACTACGCTACCTTCAGCTACTACCTCTATGTCAACATCTCAACCTTCTCCATTTCAGGAGGGAAAGTATCGACGATACAAGGGAAAACAAGGCCCTACACTGGTATAAAATCTATCCCATACTCTTGGAAACTTCATTCCCTCATAGATGAGGATTTCCACAAAAATCCACCCAATAATGGAGGAATCTTCAAGTGATGATCAGGAGTAGGCCTTAGTGAATACCATCAAATTGGTGGACCCTTACATTGTACCCAATTATGAAGAGCGCCAGGCAGGCCCCCCTGATGTCCCTAGATGATGCCAACATTGAAGGAGTTGTGGGTATATAAATAAAAAAAATGTTCAGGCCATTACTCCCAGCCAAGATGTGCAAGCCATCGAGACCAGACAGCAGGCCCAACACCGATCTCAGCACGAACAGTCTTCTCATCCTATTTTTTCAGATTCACCCCCACCACCATTAATATTTTTTGATCATCTAGAGTCACCATCACCATCCCATGACCAACCAAGTTCAGTTAAGGATAGACCTTAGTTATTTGGCTATCAGTTTTTGGTCAATCTACACAGTTCAACTAGTGAGTAGTGAGACATTCCCAACACCATACAAAATCTTCTAGTTCGACCAGTAGCACCCATCATGCCTCCTATTGTGGAGAAAACTCTTATCGGTAGAAGTGTGCACCTAAAACATAAGTATGATGTGCATAAGAACCTCTCCAGCATTCCTACAAGGCTCTCGATTCTCAAGGCTCTCTACCTATCTTTAATCATGCATGAAGCCCTTAGAGAGTCTTTAAAAATATTCCTTCAGTTTAAGATAGAGATAATATTCTCATAAGAATTCCATTCTGAAGAATTCAATCATGTAGAATAACATGACATTATTTCATTTTCTAGGGAAGATGAAGGTTCCCCCATACAGGGGCACATCCACCCACTGTACATCACTGGCCAATTTAATGAAGAGGAATTCCACCACTATCTTATTGACATGGGTTCTAGGATCAATATCATCCCTACCTGAACACTTCGAAATCTAGGGTTGTTTGAAATAGATCCATGTCCTTCTGACCTGAAGATTTAAGGTTATGACAGGATTAAGTAGACACAGATTGACAAGAACTGCTTGAATATATGGTTCAATGGACTGGTTTCTAGCATTGAGTTCATTGTTTTATCACAAGACACCGCTTACAATGCATTGATGGGTAGACCATGGATCCACCTGCATAGGGTAGTCCATTCCTCATATAAATAATTCCTTACATACTCCCTTAATGGTCGAGTGGTCGTGATCCAAGGTGATGCATCTCCCTTTGCTTATTGCAAAGCCTAATACTTAGACTAAGATTATTATAAGAGCAAGGGAATGAAGGTTCAGGATAATGAGGTTGAACATGCTTCCATTGCAGCCAACCCATGGAAAGACTTGGACAATGTCTTCATTATCCCAATCCACCAGTTGGAGGCCCTGACCCCAGACCTAGGGAACTTCTTTTTCATTTATGTAAGAAGTTAAAAGTGCATTACTAGGTATAAGGAATGCTAGAAGATTACTTTTTACTCCTACATAGATCAAGACCAGGTGATTCTAGACCCCTTACCCCCATAAGTTAATAGTATATTTTCCACATGGCAATAAAAATACATCATATTTTCTTGTTCTGACAAGATGGGTTGAATTGAATTATGCTAATGCGCCACTACTACTTTGATATTATCAAGCATGTCCCCTTGGGTAGAAGGCTTGTTGGAATCAGATAGATAGATTTTTTCGCCTTGGTTTCAGCTATGTAGGGGTTTCCTAATGAAGATTACGTAGTTTCTCAGGCCGGTACCAACATTCTGTTAGGATCAGTCAACTTAGAATAATTTACCTTTACTGATGATCGCCCCACCATGGATGCTGCAGAGGATTTAGAAGAAGCTCCTCATATATTTTAGGAAGGTGTCTCCACCACCATTGATAAGTTGGTATATGTGATCCTCAGTACCGAGAAGGATCTGAGGCCGATACTGATCAATGTAGGTATGTCTGCAGAGGATCAAAAATAGTATGTGATTTTTTTGAAGCAATATCATGATGTATTTTCTTAGAGCTATGAAAAGATTCCTAGACTAGATCCTTAGGTCTCAGTCCACCACCTTGGTCTCCCAATAACCCATCATGAGTTCAAACAACATCTTGGAAAGATGTACCCTTCTCACAGTTCCATGGTCAAGGCTGAGGTTGATAAGCTCATTAAATATAACTTCGTCAAGGAATTCTAGTACCCAAAATGGCTAGAAAAATTTTTTCTCATCAAGAAGAAGAAAAAAAATTAGTGTCTGTATCGACTTCTGGGATTTGAACCCGTCACTATCTGAAGGATTATTTTCCCCTTCCCATGACAGAGCTATTGATCGATGCCACCAATAGATTCCTATATCCCTCATTCATGGATGGGTATTCTAGATATAATCAAATCCTAATTTATCCCTAGGATGAAGAGTCTACCAACTTCAAAGCACCACAAGGTTCCATTTACTACCAAATAATTCCTTTCAGTTTGAAGAATGAAGGATCCACCTATCAGCGTGCCATGCACCACATATTCAAGCTAATCCTCAGGACATTTGTGGAATGCTATGTGGATGATTTGGTGGTCAAATCCCACAAACTTCATGACCATCTCAGTGATCTTTCAATGGTGTTCAAATTCCTCCACTCCCACAATCTGAAGATGAACCCCTTAAAATGTTCCGTCAGGGTTACCTCTAGAAAGTTTCTTTTATTTGTCGTCAGATATAGTGGCATCAAGATCAATCTAGAGAAGATCACAACCATCAATCATATACCTACTTTGAGCAACCTTCATCGGCTATAAAGTTTTCAAGGCCACTTAGCCTATATACACTGATTGATAGCGAATCTATCTAGAAAGTGTAAGCCCATTTCTTTGCTCATGAAAAAAGGTGTTGACTACTAGTGGAATGAAGAGTGTGAGGACACTTTTAAAGAGATCAAGAAGTACCTACTATAAACATCAATTTTGATTCCACCCATCTATGGAAAGCTGATGGTCCTTTATGTGAATGATCTAGAATGATCCCTAACTGCCCTTCTTGCTCAGAAGAAAAAAAAAAGGAATAGAGAAAAGTTTATACTATCTTAGCTACATGCTCCTCAATAGAGAGACCAAATATTCCCCTGACAAGAGGAGCTGCCTTGCACTAGTATACGTGGTCCCGAAGTTGTGAAATTACTTTCAGAACTATGAGATACAACAAGTGTCCCATGTGGATATTCTGAAATATATTATAAACTTCCCCATGTTGATAGGCCATCTTGATCTATGGGTAGTGTTCCTTCAACAGTTTGACATCAGGTTCATTCCACACAAAGTTTTCAAAGTCCAGGCACTAGAATAATTTCTTGTTGCCCATCCATCCCCCATAGAGTAGTCTCTAGATTATGATTTCCTAGATGAGGCAATACTCTCAGTGGATCAATATGTTCCATGTTAGCAGATGCACTTCGATGGGACTTTATGAATCCAAACCAGCAGGAGACTCAACAATCCCAGTTTTAACAAGGAAGTCTTGGGTATCATCTTCACCAGACCTACACATGCTTTCTTGACCTATTCATTCTTGTTGTTATAAGGTTGTTCCAACAATGAGGATAAGTATTAGGATCTTATCACTAGCCTCAATTTATCCCTTGAGATTGATGTTCCTCAACTGCATGGGAAAGGGGACTCTAAACAATTAATCAAGTAGATAAATGGTTTCTATGTCATTAAGAATGCAGAGATTTTTCCTAGATAGAGTGCACTCACCAGCTGATGACCCAATTCCTTTCTCAAATTGAAGTTATTCATGTCCCTCAGTTGAAAAATGGTCAAGATGATGCCTTGGATAGCCTTTCCACATCTCTTACAAAGCCTATTCCAGACAAGTTGATTATCCATGTGGCACATCAAAGAGTCATCACTCCCATCAATCCAGATGATGATGATAGCTAGTAGGTGACACACCTTACCGATTATGCCTCCATATTAGGACTTATAGGCTGCCCTGTCACAATATTATAGGGGACCCCTAGTTGGATAACTCCCTTTATCGAGTATCTCCAACACGGTGATCTCCCAACAGACCAAGCTGAACTTGAGCAAATCCATCATCACATAGTGTAGTTCACCCTCTAGAGCAGTCCTAGTATTGAGTAGATCTTTTGAAGATGTGTATTTGATGGAGTTCTCCTCTGTTTTATTCAAGGAGATGAGATTCCCCAAGTTGTGCAGGAATTCCATGCTGGTTCCTGTAGATCTCATTAGGCAGGACCGAAGCTCTCCCACCAGATTCGAAGGTTGGGATAATTCTGACCCACTATAGTCCATGACTATATCGAGTCCACTAAAAGGCGCCTTTCATGTAATATCCATGAAAATTTTGTGCATTGACTACCAGTGCCTCTCTGTACCACTAATTACTCTTGGTCCTTTGCGGTCTGGGGGCTCGATATCGTGGGACCCTATCCACCAGCAACAGTTCACCAGTGCTGAATCATCATGACTGCTACAGATGTATTTTCCAAGTGGTCAGATGCAATTCTTCTCAAGGAGGTCAAGTCCCTTTCTATCTTTGATTTCTTGAGCTTCAATACCATCCACTAATTCAGAGTCCCTCATGCCATCCTCACTGATAACATCACCAACTTCTGAGCCACAGAAATGAAGAAATTGTACGCCAAGTAAAATATCCATTCTAATCATACCTCTCATTATCATGCACAAGAAAATGTATAGATTGAGGCGTTCAACAAAACCCTCTATAATATCTTGAATAATATGGTTGGTTATAACAAAAAGAGTTGGTCATACAATCTTCTCAATGCTCTCTGGGCTTACTGGATAACAACTCGTAATTCTACCCAGGTGATTCTGTATTACCTAGTGTAGGAAACAGAGGTTGTCGTGCCCATTGAGATTTAGTTAACATTACTCCTCATAGCCATCTATGATCAGTAGACATCAGACAGAGTAGTAGAAGTACAATTGGATAAACTAGAAGCCCTTGATGAGAATAGGCTTCGAGCCTTTCATAATATAGAGAGTCATTAGAAGAAGATAGCATGAGATTTCAACAAAAAAAATTTTCTTCATTATTTTCTACACGATGACACAATATTGTTCCTAAGAACGCCAATGATACCTAGAAGGAAGCCACCAAATCTAGAGCCCAAATGGGTGGGACCTTACTTCATTCACATGGTTTACCCCAACAATGCATACTCTCTGGTCACTATGGATGGTGAACACATTAATCCTCCCACCAAGGAAAAATTCCTCAAGTAGTACTTTTCATGAGTGGTCCATTTAGTCCTTCATGATGATAAATTGAAAATGGTCCAAGCTAGATGACCTTAAACTAAGATCCCCTCTCCTTTCATGATGATAAATTGCAAACAGTGAATACACCTTATGGTTCGAGCTCTATGACCTAAAAATAAGATCACTCTCATCCTTGCTGCAAGATGTTAAAAAACATGTGTACCACCATGCCTCACACATCCCTTTATTTAGGTATTCATCATCTTTAAAATTTGAAAGGGCCACCTACTATTTTGGGCGAACGTTCGAGAGGATCTCAAATGATAATTTGATATAATTCCCACGTTGCGAATATGGTTAGCAGTCGATGATGAATTGTTTGTTCCCAGTTTAGGTCACACCAATTGAATACTATGTTTTGAAGATGGTTAGTAGTTATCCTCTATCATTATCTCCATCTCCATGGTGTCCCAAATATTGGGCGCGATGATTCACCTTTTTTCTTCCATTCTACCCCACACACACGACATTAAACTGGGCATCTATGGTCCAAGATCTATGACCTTAAACTAAGATCTCCCCATCCTTACAGAATAACGTTAAACTAAATAGAATTTCAAGAAATACAAGTGGATTAATTCACATCCTCATGGGATTTTTAGGAATTTCTGGATATTTCATCTTTGGGTCCAACCCATGTTTTTAGAAACCTTCTCTTTCACTTGGACCCTTGGCCTGAGTTCTCTTGAGAGTATGTGGTGTGGTGTGGAATTATGTCTTCATTCACTTTGGGTTTTTAGTAACCAAGCCACATACCTCTCTTGAGAGATCTCCATTCATCTGTCCTCACTACATGACATTAAACTTCATGGGCATGGCCCATGCACATGACATTAAACTGGGCATCTGTGGTCTGAGCTCTATAACCTTAAACTAGGATCTCCTCCGTTCTTACTACACAATGTTAAACAATATGGATTTCAAGAACCATGGGTGACTTGATTCCCTTCCTCACGGTATATATAGGAGTGCCCATATATTTAATCTTCAGGTCTAGCCCCAAGTACCACAAATTCTTCCTTCCTTCTATCCTCTCAGCCTAAGTATCCTGGGAGCACATAGTGTGGTGTGGAATTTTGGCCCCATTCACATCAGGAAAACTATTGTGTCATGTGTGCCCCTTTTGGGATCTCCAATCCTTTTCCATTCTTCATGATGTTAAACTACATGGATTTCAAGAACTATGTATGGTTTGATTCCTTCCCTTGATGGATACATAGGAACGCCCAAACAATTTGTCTTCGGGTCCAGCGCATAAAACCTCTCCATCTCCTAGGGCTTCCCCATTTTAGGTTTAATTTATATTAGAGGGATTCATGTGGTGTGTTGTGGACTATTTTCCCTATTCATGTTGGGTTTAAAACAACTACATTATGTGCCCCACCCTCCAGAATATTCCTTTTTTACCTTTCGCCCTTACCGCATGATGTTAAACTGCACGGATTTCAAGAACTACGTATGACTTGATTCCTATCCTCGTGATACATAGGAACACTCAGACATTTAATCTTTGGGTTCATCCCCAGATCCCTTGATTTTTCTACCCCCTTGGCTTGAGGTTCTCCTTCGGGATTTCACATAGTGTGGTGTGTACTTCTTTTCCATTGTTCACATTGGGTATGCTTTACCAGACCAAACACATTCCCTTTAGAACCTTGTTTCCCCACAACATCCTTACTGTATGAAGTTTAAGTATACAAAATTCTAGATCTATATATGGATTGATTCTCACCATTATGAGATACATAGGAATTCCTGATAATTTCACCTCAGGTCTATCCCCAAGTTCACTAATACATTTTACCCATTTCTTATTCTTGTCTCCTTGAGTCGTCTACCCCCAGTTTAGCCCTTCAACCTCTACCCCACCTCATAAACGTTTTTACATGGACTGTGGTTTGGGACCTAGGGTGTTAAATTCTATATGTACATGCTCTAATTCCATTTCCATGCTTCACACGTGCCCTTTATTTGGGTCTTTATCATCTTTCACATCTTAAAGGACCCCCTTAGAGGCTTGGTCTCATACCACCTTGTCTCACCTTCTATTTATGGACAACATCCAAAAGGATCTTGAACTAAATTTGAAGTAGGTCCCGTGTCATGAATATGATCAGTGATCGACCTTCACTTGTTTGTTCCCATCTCAGGCCAGACGATATGGACAATTTTCTTAGAATACAGTCAATAGTTATCCTCCATCATTACGCCAACTCCATTAGGCCCTAAATATTGATTTCATGATTCATATCCCTTTCCATGTCATTATATTTATAAATAATCTTAACAACCTCAGTGTTTTCCCTTTTTACACCTTTTTGTGTTGAGGGGATGAACCAATGTCATGGGTTCATCCTTGAATCCGCACATTCATTCTATATAGTGTGATTCCATGTGTTGAAAAGATCTTCTCCACCCTCGTTTTCCACACTAATAATGTCTAACATGGGCTTAGGTATATGGGTAAGGTTTGCAACCGCATGGAATAATAAGACTTCCCCTTGGTCTAAGCTCTAAGACCAGAAATTAGGATCTCCTACATCCTTATTGTATGACATTAAACTATGCCTCTTACATCCAATATGTGTGATGATCAATTACCCATCCATTAGATGTCTTTTATTGAGAAGATGTTTCCCTTTGGGCATTTTCCTTCTGCCATTCCATGTTCCAAGAACTATGTGTGGATGGATTCTCACCCCTGTGAGATACATTGTGATGCCTAGAATATGAAACTGTGGTATAGCCTTAACCCCTTTCATCTTTCTGGCCTATTGGAACTAGACCCTTTTAGGAATGTGTGATGTGGCGTGTGGACTTATTTTGTCCCCATTCTTGTAAGGATATGTACCAAGCAACACGAGTTCCCATCATCCCCACTAGAGAGGCACTGTCTTGAGATTGGTTTGATTTTGATTCAGGCTGACACACCCATCCAATCCAGTTTTGTCACAATAGTGTAGTTTCAAGAGTGTTGGACTCCATTAGAACTGCTCATCACTCCAATTCTATGATTTTCACACCCTCTATTTTAGATCCTCATTATCTTCAATGTCCGAAGGAACCCCATGATGGTATTTATTCTTGGACTTATGGCTCTCCTACCTTTCTGGGCCAACATTCTGGATGATTTTGGCCAAAAATTTCGAGTTAGGCCCTGTGTTTTCGAATACAATCAGCGGTTGTACCTCGTTTTTTTGTCCCTACTCTAGGATAGCGACATATGTGTTGTGTTTCAAATAAATTAAGCAGTTATCTGATATTATCTCACCACCATCACTGTGTTATAATTTATTTGGGTATTGTGATTCACATTTCTTATCCCCCTTTGTTTAGATTGACTCTAACACACTTAGAATTACCCCGTTAGTGCACTATAGCATATTGGGATAGGAAAGTTGGATGTTCCCCGAACCCTATCCTCTGGTTGTAGCTCTCTGTCAACCTGAATATTTTGGGTGATCAATCAACAATGGAAGATACCTGAATCTTTGATGAATAGTTGGCACTCTCATACATAAAGTGGAGGATTATGTGACTGTCCCTTGTTTCTCACACCGGGTATGACCCATGTGAGCATAGTGATCGATCGCTGGTTTCTTCACAATTATGATCAATATACAACAATATATATATATATATATACATATATAATAATCAATAATAAAAAATAAGAAAGTTCAAGCATGCAGTTCAGGATGAGTAAATATGGGAGAAACCATGTTTCGTATGTTTATCCAAAACACAGCCCTTATGGATCAACCCCTTTAATGGACTGCTCCGGTACTATCAATTTATGACATGTGGCCTCTGGGATTTCCTCCCACTCCCTGAGATCATTTTTATTTATCAGTAGCCACGGAGTGGAGTCCACGGAATTTGACCTGCATTCGATCCCACTCATCTTTGAATTCAATCTTTTTGATGGGTTTCCTTCACTTCTTGCTCCTGGGAATCCCCCAGCTATGATTTCAACAGTTTAATGAGCTCAGATTGGTTGATGATAAATGCAGCTCATTCATTTGCCTGTTATTCAAGGTTTCACACTTCCTAATTATCCTCAAGAAGTTTCGGTATATTCTTTGATTTCTTCTGACACCATGAAATATTGGAGCATTGGATACTCTCTCGCATCTTCTTATCCATATAATTGTAGATTATTATATGAAGAAGGTGAGCATCCACCCCTCCGACACAAAGAAAGAATAGACCTGTGTGAAGTTACCCCATCCGACTCAGCCATTATGACTCTAATTCACTAAGGGATAATTTTATTCACTTCCATGACTTGCGTCACATCATATGACTCTCCTCAGCTGTGTTAGGATCAGAGTCATCCATATCCTCCAGATCTGTCGGCCTATACTTAGGAAAAATAGCCAAGAGTTCAGCGGAAGGGTCCTCTTATAGAATCCTTTATTCTTCAATGACCTCACCCCCTCCATCTTGGAGCTCAACCCTAGCAGTAGTATCACCCATGATGGCAGATTTTTGGTCACTGGTTGCTAGGGTTGGGCTAGTTTGAATGATTGGTTCTATAAAAACTGGTGAAATTACTAGTAGAGATCCCACATATGTTCCAGAATCAATAGTTGGATAAGAATATAGTGTTGCGATCAATGCCTTGGGAATTAATACCTTGGTTAGAAAAGTTACCAAATAAAATATGTGATCCTACAA
The DNA here is from genome assembly GCA_963277665.1 of Viscum album. Classification (NCBI taxonomy): domain Eukaryota; kingdom Viridiplantae; phylum Streptophyta; class Magnoliopsida; order Santalales; family Viscaceae; genus Viscum; species Viscum album. The sequence goes on along the minus strand of OY728134.1, from coordinate 124,974,325 downwards.
AGGTATAAACTTACAAGAGCCAAGAGCAGTGGTATCCAGTGCCAGAGTCACAGTAGGAGCTGCCCCCATAGGAGATCCCTCAGTGATTGTTAATTTAATAATAGGTGTTGGATCCTTCTGAATGGAAGGAATATCATGAGACCCTAAGTTCTTCATTTCATCCCCTCCTTCTAGCTTGTCGCTGACCAGTTCAATCATGGGTGGTCCTTCACCCACTACAACCTGGTCAGTCTTCCTCCCTATTCAGTTCCAGATACAGATTTATAAGGATGTCCATCCACATCCATTGGTACATCCTCATCCCCTACAATGAAAAATTCCCGACTTTCATCATTGATGCATTCTTGAACAGGTCATAGTTTGGTCAGTGGATTCGAACTATGAAAAGAGAAAGACCAACATAGGTAAGAGTTGAAACTCACCTCGAGTTGTTCGACTAGTTCCCCATCAGAGCCTGCAATTTCACCGCTCTCATAGGGGATTCCCTAGAGGATGGACGTTTCCTGAGGTCTCTCACCTCCAACCTTCTATTCTCCGTCTTCTTATTCTTCTTCCTCTTCTTCCTCTTCTTCTTCATCATCATTGTCATCCCTGGATGTCATTTTTTGGGGTTGTGCTCCTGGAAAAGCATCACTTTCATAAGAAGATGTGGTTGTTCATAAAAACCCTCTTAGCATGCATAAACTTCCACAACTATCAGGTATGTATGTCAGCGATGAAATTACACCTTCTCCACCACATGAATATTACCCACATCTAGAAGATCAAGCCTAGTGTGCACCTATCTCAACCATATCTCTTCAGTGGACATAGATTGTTGCAACCTCCTCGAAGAATTCCTTAGAGATAGGAAAATGGTGTCGACATCCAGCTTTAAAATATGCCTTAGTTGATTCCCAGGGAGTTCCCTAGCTGGTCCATGTGGCCTCCCACAAGATCACCTCTCTTCAAAAGATGGCAGCACGTTATCACCTTGTAATGCTCCTACAACCAAAGTTTTAGCCCAAACTGGTCCAGCTATCTATCTTATTCCTGGTCTCACTTCCCCAACAGTACGTCGTATACTTACTCATAATCCAAAATCCATGTCGGCGGCCTTGATTTTCCGAATGAGTTGCCGTAGAATCGCTTCCGGATATGCCACTATCCAATGGTCGATATACTATGTTGATAATCCTACCTTAACATCAATAAAGGGAAAGGTAATGACTTCACCAACACCAGTAGTCACAAGCATGAGCTATAGTTGGAGAAGGATATAGGGATTCCTCTCTTCCCGAATTCCTTTATTCACTTTCTTTGGAATCCACTACATGCACCCGAATTTCCTGACAAACCTCATCAGCACATAAGGTTCGCAAAAGATTTTTCCATTGATTCAGGTTATCAACACACCACCCCTGATGATTTTTAAGTATTCCCTATACTCCAATGGGCCTCACCCATAATCTTCTATCTGGCTAGCTGGAGTCTGAAATGGATGAAAGTTAAAGTTTGTGTTGTTGTCGATCTTGAGTTTGATCCCCTCCTGATTGAGCATCCAGGATTGAATTCCAGCAATATTTATTAGGGATAGTCGCAAAACATCACTTGGAGGGAGTATTGAATTTGAGAAGGCATACCCACCACAATGAGCTGAAACCTAGTCATGAAGAATCTGGAATGGTCCACATATTCTCTTGGGCATACTTCCTCTTGAAATTCACCCTAGAATGCTGTACAACCAGGCCAATACAGGAACTCCTAGATTAACATTGTTCATGACTTCCAAGATTCATTAATAACATCATCCCTAGATGGACCCCATTCTCGTTTACCTTACTAGAAATAACCACCACTTGAAAATGTATCAAGGAACCTAACATATCACACATTCAGGTCCCGACTTTAATTTATGCTGAAGACCCATGATTGGTACTCACCTGCTTCCCAGACCATCTAGTGTGATCCTGCCTTCCCCCTCTACGACCTATTTGGGAATTGCTTCCCTCGGCCAAAAATTTTCACTACCTTGTTCTATTAATGAAATAGGCTGAACCATCCCATATATGTTATATCCTTTATGATGTACTTGATTTTCAGCTTCTCCTTGGATAATTCCAACAGATTCCATGTCAGAATGGGGGTGCACGTCCTATCCCCCCAAACGTTCTCTATTGGAAGGAACTTGTCATACTGGTACCCTTACAAGGGAATTACCCCAATTAAATAGATGTCCCAAAGGATGATTCACCCCTCCCCATGGTGGATGTGGAAGGTATTTGTGTCAAGAGACCACCGAATAAATATCTATGGTACCAGGTCTTGTTGATGGTAGAAATGGAACTACGATGTCCACAAAACTTCAAATAGCCCAATAGATAGAAGCTCCACCCCAAACTCCTCACATGTCTAGAGTACCTAGTATACCCATTTCCATTCACTCATAAATTTTTCCTTGGACCTGAAGTCCAATTCCTTCCAACCTTTTTTTCTCATCAGTAATGTTACTTTTGAAGGTGTTCACATAGTGAGCTGGAGATTCCTTAAGAGAAAGATATCTCCCCACTATAGTTTTGGTTTTCAAATTTAAGATGTAAAAAACCATGTTCTGAGTTTCCCTAGGGGGTGACCATTACTTGTGATGTTTTATGATGGAAGGCTATCCTCATTTGATACCCATGACCATGGCGTGTTAGCCTCAGAGCCTGGAATCAGTACCTCTTCCAACACACTAAAGTTCAATATTCGTAGTCTATCATTCAAAAAGTAATCCTATTGAGCTTGCATCAATATACTGAAAAGAATATGATTATTGGAAATGAACCTTCTTATGTGAAGAATATGAGGATTTTTTATCATCTATTTCCTCCTTGAAGTAGTAGCAGCTTCCCTCCCAACATTAGTCCATTCAGCAACCATTTTTATTAGGTCCTAAAATTCAAAAAGGTTCTAGCATGAAAGAATGGGGTTTCAGCATGCAAGATAGTTTGGTGCACATAATATGGGTGTTCACCATGAAAAATTTGGCTAATTCAAGTGCGTATATGAATTGAAAGTATTGAGAAAGAGCCCACGATTGTACGCAAGATGCCTACCAAATCCAAGATCTTTTGCGTAGAAAGGAGGATCTTTCAAACACAAGAGTGAAGTATCCTATCACATGGGAAAGTTAAAGTATGGAGCCTCTCCCTGCATATTTATAGACATGGACCTTCCCTTTTGCATGCGTGGAAGTGGTTTGCGTGCTGAATGGGAATTTTTTCATGCACCGACCGTTAGGCACTCTACTCTTTAGTGTTTTCTTCAGAATTCGACCTTTAGGTCCCCTTTCAGCTCATATTATAAGGGGGCCATTTTTTGGTGTCAAATTTCGGGTAAGGGTATGAATAGACAGTCTTTGAGAAAACCCAATTCATATTTTGAATCAGCAGACACTCCCAAGACACCCATTGGAGGTGAACACATGATCTGAGATCTGCGCACTAGATTAAAAATTGTATGCAAGATCTTGTGATTCCAATGTGATTTCAAATAGATTATTCTGCATTAACCTTCCAAAAAATGGTCAATTTAGAAGCACTAAAGAAATTAGGCTAGCATGCAAGAAGAGGTTCTACATGCAAGATCTTCTATGACCAATGAAACATCAAATGCCACTTGTGTACTGAACACCTCACGTGCTACCTTTGAAATTTTCATCTATAAATAGAAAAGTAATCCCTCATTTTGGGGGACCTTTATGGAAGATGAACCATATTTCCTATGCATGAAAGACAACCCATTCCATGACCATGTGAAATACATGGCCTCAAGGTACTGGATCTTGCATGATAGGTCTCCCAGGGGTCCTCCATCGGGTGGGCCTACTAGGGATTGATCCTCTCCCATTTCCTTTTTACTGAAAGGAAACCATGTACAAAATATCCTTCTTGGGCACACAATTTTCCTTTGAGCTGTGCCTCTTTCGCCCCTAACCTCTGATTTTTCACGCAGACTTCCATCTTGCGTGCAACCCCTCATCTTGCGCGCATGCCCTCAATCTTGTGCACATACCTTCCTATGTTCTCTAAGGGTCGTCCTTACCCCAAGGCACCATGTCTGATCCCTCTTACGCACAACACCCCTATCTCGCATGCACTTCCTATGTGAGACCCTCTAGAATTACACGTGGTGATTATTTTTTCCCTAAAGGGTTGCTCTATTTTGGGTTTCCATAACTAATGCTTCTTCGCATAGGTATGCTAATAGAAATTTTTTCTTCGCATAGCTTTGCTAATGTGGACCTTTCAATGGATCACTCCACAACCCTGTTAATCCAAGTAATTACTGGGGCCTTCCCTTCACCAAGGATTAAAGTGAACTAGTTATGTATGTCCTTGGGGTGAGGAGTGAATCCTCATAATCTGAGTTGCAAGATGAAGAACTGAAAATCAATCCCAAATCTTCAACACACACTGTTAAACTATAATCACCACATAGGTGATAAGCCCTAAGAGGACCGTGAAGGGGATGTGAACCATTTCCTTCTCACTCCTCCACTCTCACTATGATTTGTCACCATGTGCACCCCTGAGAAACCCTTGTGTAAGCCCCGACACCCCATGATAGGGTGCTCCATGTACAGTGGTCATATCCTCCCCATACTCCTGAACCCCTACTCATACTTCCCTCTCTGGGTAAACCCCCTTTTCCTATTTAGGCCGGTACCCATGCATAATTCCCACAGTATTCCTCATGGCTGCACTTTTTGCAACTTGATCATCGAGCCTGATGCTACCTCTTATTTCTCCCACCAAGCATGACTCATGTGGGCTTAGAGTAATCATTAACCATGACATCCATATGGGAAGATAAACACACATAAGACCCCATGACCCATTTTTTTACTAAACTACGTAGACTTTGATCTTTTCCCTTTCCAAGAAATGTATGTAGGAATCCTCCTTGTGGTTGAAGACCATCACCCATCAGTCCCGACCACTTCATGTATGTTCAATATCATCCCACATGACATTAAACTATATGCTCCTTCCATCCCACATTATGTTAAACTACATGTTTATGAACTATGTGGGTTTTTATCTATATCTCTTAGATAGGTTATGTAGGAAGCCTCCCTGAGGTTCAACCCCAAGCACTGGTAAACATAAGTGTCCCCTTTGTTGGGACCCATATCCTTGGTCTGCCCCTTAGTGGTGTCAGATCAGTTCCCATGCAGCTAACCATGCGTAAGACCCACACTCAATCTGTACTCCTCCAACCAAGATTATCCCTCTTGAAATGGGATACAAACCATGTGTAAACCCAAGAATGTCTCTGGGTTACTGTCCTTTCTATACACCTCGATTCTCTTCCCCATTCCTGAACTACATGGACTTTGATCTTTTCCCTTTTTGAGGAAGGTATGTAGGAACCCCTCCTAAGATTCAAGACCATCTCCCATGTCCCATCCTGGTCACTCCCTCAATCCTTTGTGGCTAGGGAAGATAATGCCTTAACCTATTGGTTCCATTTCCTTCAATCCCCATCCATGGGTCCATTTTCACGAGACTCCTCCTCAAGTGACTCATCTCCCCACTTCCATAACTATGTAGAATTTGATTCCTAGTGATGGGGATACGTAGGAAACCTCATTAAGGTTCAATCCCATCACTGACCTCTTCACGTTTATTCCATCCTTCAACACTTCATCCATATACATCTTAATTTTACCTGGGCCGCCACATCTCGGTGAAATCTTGTCATCCACCCAGGAAGTTAATCATGTGTAAGCCCTATTCATCTAATTTTTCTTTGTAGCACCCAGGCTACTAACCATGCACAAGACCCAACATATCTCTGGGTTATTTTCCTTTGTGTACCCCCCGATTTAATACCTCACCCTTTCAAACTACATGGGTTTTGATCCTTGTCTTCTATATAGGGTACGCAAGAAGCCTCCTCTACATTCAATCCTAGCCAATGGTAAACCTTAGTGTCACATTTGTGTGGAACCATCTTCCTCTCTAATCCACCCTTTGTGGTGTCCAAATTAGTCTTCATAGTGTGAAACCTTACCCTTTGTGGGAAACACCACCATAGGTCCATCCTTATTGGTCATTCTGAACCATTCATCCGGTAACTGATCTAGGTTCTCCGTCCAAGGGATGTACCCATCTAATCCACTCTCATCAGTGTTCTGATTAGTATGATCTATATACGCTAGACATTAAACTCACTGAATAACCTATGTTAAACATGGGAATTTGAGGAAAACCTTAGAGACATGCCTCTGGAATACAATCCCCACATTCGACATGGGATGCCTCAAGCTTCCACGCCCTCGAAAATCCCTCTGATAAGGAATAATCTTGGTCTACCAGTGTTTCAGTGCCCAGACATGCCAGCGATGCCCCAACATGACTTCTCTCCTGACCAAAGGTTGTTTCCTTGACTTGAACCCCTTTGGAATGTCCTAAAAGAGGTAGTGTAATTAACTGAAATCAACAATGATATGAAATGAGAAAGAGTTTCATGAACAATGTCTTAATCTTTAAGGGAGACCTGGACTAGGTGACGAATTCTGAGGAGGAATCCAGAGAAGGAGGAACCAACTTCCCCTCTTCCCATTTCAATAAAGGAGAAAACATATTTAAAGAATTTATGAATACCACCGGCCTTTGGAAATCGGGAGTATGGGGAAAAAATCAGTGTGTCCTCACAGGCGATGCGTGCCCCATAGAAAGTGTCGGAAACACTAATAAAATTCTGAAACCTAATATCTACAAAAAAATAAATATTTTATTTCAAGTTTATATTCCACAAAAAATCATATTCATGGTTTAATGTAAATAAATCTTATATCATACCTATTTATATGCATAGGATGACATTTATAAGAAGTATTTTTACACTTTAAACTAAAGAATACATTCATTCATAATATAAACATTTTATATTATTATATTACTAGATGAGAGAATAAACAAAAAATGGTAATTTCATTAATTTAGACATGAGAAAAAAACTTATGAACATTTCATAGATAAATAAATAATAAACATTTAATAATTTAGTCTTTATTTATGGAATTTAAATAAATAAAGAAACATAAAATTATCATATTTATTTGATCCTAAAAAAATTAAAATTAAAATTTTATTTTTAAGTCAATATGAAATCCTTCATATTTCAAATATATGATTTTTATAAAAATTATTATAATCATATAAACATTTCATATTTTATGTAAATACAAAAAATAAATTTAAATATTTATTTTTATTTAAAACTTAAGAAAATATACCAAAAATATTTTTTGAATTTTTTAAATAAATTTTCAAATAAAGCCTTTAAATACGGACATTTCATATTATTATATATGAAAATTTGATAAAAAATATAAAATCTTTTATGTTTGAACTTATTTTCCTATTTAAAACCATTTAAATTAAAGGATTTAAACATGAATTACGTCCACTAAAATGTTTTTGGCATATTCTAAATACCCCTTTCGAATTTGGTGAGGACCCTCTAGGCCCATGTTAGTGAAATTTTTTCATATTTTTAATAAAAACAATTTTATTTAAAATTATAAAACGTTAACTATTTTTTAACATAAAGTAAGTCATGATTTTTTATATGAGACAATGTCTTTCCATGTGAAAACCATGATGTTTTTTTCTTGTTTTGGATAGATCTTTAAAAATTCCTAATTTTAAAACCATGAAATGGTTTTATTCAACTAAATCATTAGTTTATTCTTGAAACTTCATCCCATATAAACCATGATTGTTTTTTTATTAAAACATGAAGTAAAATATCATTGTATGATGATCTATTTTTTAAAAACATTATATTTGAAATTATTTAAAACCAAGACATGGTTTCATTTTTGTTTTTCATATAATGAAATGATGGTTATGACATTCATTAATAACTTTGACTATTTCTATAAAACATTTCATGGTTTTAGAAAAATGAATTTTTATAGATTCTTCAATTATATAAAACAACATAATAAAATGGTATGGAAGGGGATTTTATGCTAATAAAGGTATGATATTATATTATTTATATGAATATATATAATGTGACATTTATATAAACTTATCATAGCACTTTGTTACCCCAACTATTTAGGCTATGAAATTCTTCAAATAAACAACGAAGCTCCTTGGCGAAGAGATGTCCTTAACACATGTTCATGCACAAGAGTTCACAATAATTAGTTAACAATTTAAGTTTTAGTCTAATACCATTATAGGGTTTTATAGGGGAAAATATTATAAAAATGTGGTAGAAAAAAATAAAAAAACATTATTTTATTAAAATTCCATCAATTTGTTTAAATTTAATCAATATAAATAAATAATGTACAATATATTTAATGAGGTCAATATGTATAAACTCTTCTAAACAATATTGATGGATATTATTAATAATATGAACAACTATTTATTCATACTAGGGTATCCTATAACAAATTCAGTATCATATACATATTATTACTAGATTTTTGACATTAAAATCCATAAAAAAACCCAAAAATCTATAGGTCTAGTGTCTTTAGGAGATTAGATACATGATACATCAATATAGAAAAAACAAAATCATCATTATTTTAATTTTAATAATTCACTCCTAAATCCCATTTTACTTCTATTATGATATATTATACCATTTTGAAATACATAAAAGAATAATATGAGTGTATATAACTCACTAAGGGAACAAACACGATAATGATGTAAAAAATATGAGTCAAGAAGCATAAAATAATGTCATAGAAGAGGAGGATCATATATAATCACATGGAATCAAGGAATAAAGTATATTACATCACACGATCATGGAATTATAATAATTTGGTGATAGTATAAAACATGATATCATAAGCATAAGTCAAGGCTCACTGCTAAGACAACATACCATAGTGTGTTGGGACTATTGGTCATTATCATTCATGGTATATCATGAGATAATAATATTAAATAATGTATTAGGGGGTATATAATTTCAGGACCACCCATAACATCATTATAAATACATGAATTTGTGTTCCACATAAGTAAAATAAATCATAAATATAGGATAAACATAGTAAATCCCATGAGAAGGAAATGGGTTACATAATCTTGTATCAAAGCAAAACCAAGTGGTATATAATAAATATTACCAAGAAAAAAATGGATTAAATAATTTTGGAAATTAATTATTGAGTAAATAAATATAGGTCATGAATATGGAGTTCAAATGAAGAAAAATTCCTAAGGAGTGGAGATGTAGGTATAGAAATTAGCCTCTTGCACAATGTTTTAAGGAAAGGGTAAAAAACATTTTAAAAAGGAAAGTGAATAGTGTTGTCCTTAAAAATATAATTGAACCCAAATATTTTTAAATAAAAAAAATATATTATTTTTATAAATCATGTAAGGTTAAATAATTTAACAGAATGTGACATGAATGGAATAAGAAATGTAAATTCCCCTTTTATCAGGCTTTCTTTAAAGAAATGATTTAGAAGGGAACTTGAAAAAATAAATATCTGCCTATAAAATAAAGGGAAAATGTACTAGGTATATACATAAGAAAAAAAATATATAATATAGAATTATTAAATGTGAATAATAGAGATAAAAATAGAGGTAAATAGAGAAATAATATTACTCAAATAAAAAAGAGGATGGTTTGGGAGTTCCCTTCCTTAGAGTCCAGACTCACTTGATATTTTCATGTAATCTCATAAATAATCAAATTATTTTTTCAAAAAATTGATTCAAAACCTATTTGGGTACATTTAATTTTTTAAATTCAATTTATATTATATTTAATTTATTTATTATATAGCTATTGCTCCATCGACCACTTCGGGTTGTTCGGTCTATTTATTTTAAATAGATTTGGTATGTTGATAATGGTGAATGGTATTTTAAAATAGTTAAATGATATCTATAATTATATAGTTATATAATATTTATCATTTTATTAGAAAATAATTTATATATATTGATAGATGTTGGAAAATAGTTTCAAATTTTGAAAGGTGTCCCGATGCACCGGTTTTAGATGGTTAAAATTACAATGATAATTTATTATTAATATCAATGATATAATGATAAATTTATAATTAAATAATATTAATAATATCATTAATATTTTATTTATTCATTAAATATGTTTTTAGATCATAAATATAAGGTGGGAATATATGTTGTATAATATCATCCATATATACTGTTAAAACCGAAAATGATGGGATGAGTGTTATAAACAACATTAAAAATGGATTATATGAATTATATAATGATATAATTTACAATATATTAGTATTATATTTTTAGTTATATGATGAAATTAATTTTTATAATGATTAGAAAGATTACGTGGAAGGAATAAAGAAAATTTATTGAAAGGTTAAAGAAATGGGAAACTTACTTTATCACTTTGATGTGTCTTCTTTATAGTACACCTTGTGCCTTCTTAGATTGGTATTTTGGTGTGATAAAAACATATAATATCTGTCTATGATATTCGATACAGAAATTTTTTAGATTTTTAGTAATTAAAGGTGTTTTGAAAGAGAATATAAATTAATGGAGTTGGGTGGTATTTATAAGGGGAGAAATGTGGTGTTTCAGAATAAAATATTTAAATAAAATATTATATCTTCAAATAGTGATGAATTTTTTGAATTAATAGTAATGGTATTTTTATTTAATAGTAAATGATATATTAAAATATTTATATTACTTCAATAAACCTCTAAACTTCATTCATACACACTGTTACAAAATATGATACTCATGTGGTACCCATGTAATATTTTATTATTCACCCCTATATTTTACTACCTATAAAAAATATACTTCACCATAATCAAATTTTGAAAAGTTTATTTAAAAAATAATATAAATTATTATTAAAGTAACATAATAAATATGATAAGTTTAATTTTTAAATAAAATCCTTTTTAATGAAAAATGTTAATTTTTATGACACAACCAAAGCTTCAACCCATAAAAAATTAGTTATGGTTTTATCAAATTATATTATTATTTATGTAAAAATAAAGTTAAAAAAACATTTTATGATAATTAAATTTTATTTCAAATTTTATAATTTATCATTAAAATACATTTTATTGAAATTAAAACATATATACTTTCAAAAAATAAAATTACTATTTTTTAATGTTGAATATTTATTTTATCATAGTTAAAATTATTATTTAATTATATTATGATATAAATTACTTGTATTTTTATTTCATAAGATAACCAAATATTATTTTACAATTCCATTGATCTAGTTACTATTCTTAATGGGAATTTTACTATTCCTATGAACATATTGGTTTTATACTTCCTGTAAATACCTCTTATTTACTTTATTACCAATTCACTTAAATTATTCTTGAGGTTTTATGTTCTTAATTTTCAAAATATTGATTAAAATACTAATGCTTGATTTCTTTTTCATATATTTATTCATCAGTGTTATTATTCTAGAAGATCAAAATGATCAAAATGTTACTATTCTAGCAATTTTATTTTATTTTTTCACTATCCCATTAAACTATTTTTAATTTTATAAAGTAAATTTATTATATAATTTTAAAGTTATAAAGTAATATAATAAATTATTTTTGGTTTTTATTATATGTTTCATGTGATTTATATTATATTTTTAAATATGGCGTATATTCAGAAGGGAAATTCCATTATAAAATTCTAGGTCAATATATTCTTCCCCCTTTTAGAAATTTAATTCTTGAAATTCATCTCATATCCCCAGTTGAAGATAGATAAGGTTACTTCTATTTCATTTCATTATTATCCTCCCATGTTACCTCTTTATACTTATAGTTTCTCCAATCTAGTTTCACAAGGTGAGTTGTCTTATTTCGAATAACATTGTTTCTAAAGTCTAAGATCTTCACTGGATGCTCCTCGTAAGAGATATTATGCTCAAATTGTACCACATTTGGATTTATTACATGAGAGGGATTTGGTATTTAATTCCTCAATATAGATACATAGAACACATGATGCACTTGATATAAGTTTTTTGGGAGTTCTAGTTGATATGCCATAATTCTGATGTGATCAAGAATCTCAAAGGGGACAATGTATCTCAAACTTATCTTTCTCTTCTTCCCTAGACTCAGGAATATCTTACACATAGACATGTGAAGTAATTAAATATCTCCGACTTTAAACTTTAGGTATTGTTAAAAAATAACAATATATATATATATTCTATCAATTATTTACAACTTTGTTGTATTACTGAATGGATTTGACCTTCTCTTCCATTTCTTCGACTATTTTAGGTCCCAATATCTTATGTTCTTCAAATTACTCCCAACATGTCAGAGTTATAAATTTCTTCCCAAAGATGGATTCATAGGGTGATATTTTATTTCTCGAGTGGAAGCTATTTTTGTGTGATACCTTGACCAAAAAAAGATGTTGATCCCAAACTCCTTTGTTATCTATAGAGAAATATCAAAATACATCATTAAGTTTTTATATTGTCCATTAATATTGTTAATATTTTAAGGGGTGATAGGTTATACTGAGGTTTTATACTATGCTAAATTCATTATGAATAATTTCTAAAGCTATAAGGTAAGCCTTGTATCTGGAGAGAATATAATTTATTGTGGTATTTCATACAAACTCTTCACATTTCAAATATATATCCTTTAAATTTGATCAAGTGAAAAGTCCTATTTAATGGATATGATGCTATAAGTTTTTTTAGGATGGTGAAATTCAACATGTAATACCCTGAGTTTTTATGAAATATAAACATTTTAGTAAATTAAATTTATTTAACATCTTGTGTTACACATAACACTAAGTTTTAGTGAACCAAAAAATAATATTAAAATTATAATTTAAACATGACCTTTATGGCCTATACATTAAACATAGTGGTAATAAAAAAATTTAAAAAAACTTTATATTGGTTTTATAAAAAAAATATTATTGAAAAAATACTTAATTTTTACTAAAGTCTTTATATGTTTTAAAAATACATTTTTCTCAAAAATTGTTTTTATTTTTTTTGTGAACAGATAAAATGAGAATTTTTCTATAATTTTAGACCATTTATTTGAAATAATAAACTTAATTTTTTCAATCTAAAATTCAAAATTATCTTTTATTGAATTTTTGATAATTTTTTGCAAAGCTAAAATTTTGATAAATAGTAAAAATACTAATTTTTGTTAAAAAAATCCTTTTCATTTAAAGAATTTTCAAGATCATTTTTATTTTAATATAGTTTAAAAAGAAAAATTAGTTGAATTATATTTTTATTAATCTAATTTAGGTAATTGTAATAAATTTAATATTTAATTTTGATGTTAAAACATTTTCACTTTGGAAAACTGATTTTTCATCGCTTCTGCAGGTTTAATTTTAAATTAAAATTTTCCACTTAGGTGAATTTAATTTGGAATTATGTATTAAATATCTATAATAATAATAAAAATTAACATTATATATAAATTTCAACTTAACTTTTGGTCAAAATTAACAATAAAAACTGTAAAAATTAATTAATGCGATTAAAGTTAAAACATGTTTATCAGGGTTTTAAACTAAAATGATAAGTAGTAAAATGAAATGTAATATAATAAATATAAAATTTAATATACATATTTAGAAATTATATAACCTAATTATTTACAATGATCGATTTTTTATCCATGTTGGATTTTCAAAATATGAGTTCACCTTTTTCTTTTCAAAATTTCCAAGTGTGTCCTGTCCCCCATCTAAAAAAGGAACCCCATCTCATGTCCTATTCACACTTAAATCCCATTTATTTAATAAAATAATTTCCCCAATATTTTCCTTAATTAACTAACCACTTAATAGAGGCCTTATTTTTATTAGGAAACCCTCCTAAGAAGGTTTTTTGCTAACCTAAGGAGGTTGTTTGAAGAAGAGGTGTCGTTCTTAATTGAGTGATTTCATTTTATTTCTTTTTAGTACTAATTAAAATATTATTAATATATTATGATATAATAAAATAATTATATTAGATACAATTATATATTATTATACTATTTCAATGACCTATATTCATATTCTCTTCCATCAAATGGGAAAGAAAATTGTTGATCTTGTGTACGGTGGACTACCGCCTCCCGAACCGATGCAATTTGTTTTCAATAAATGCCTATAAAATATGAATATCATTATGAATTTAACATATTTATATTATATTTATGAAATTGTTAAACTTAGGGAATTATTAAATCACAGATATATTTTTTTACTTTCCATTCTGTGGGAATATGATAATGTTGCTCATGTGTACGGCTAACTACTGTCTCATGAAGTGATGTGATTCATTTTTCACTAACTCTTTACGTGGAAGGTATTAAGGAAAAATATAAGGAATATATGTTATATATATGTAATATTAATGAATCCATAAATTTTATATATTATCTACCCACATTTCATTACATTTGTCGAGAAAATCGAAACAACATTCATGCATACGTACGACCTACCATCCCCATGAATGGTGTAATCCATTTTACGAATTTGAATTTTATTGATGAAGTTAAATATGTATATAATTAATATATATTATATTTATTTCATATTTAAATTTTTAGAGATAATTTAACCATGATAAAAGTACAAGGATCGATGCTACTGAATCAAAAATTACGTGAAAAGCAAAGATATTTTTATCCAAAACATGATTTTAACAAAGAATTTTTAATAAATGAGTAATAAAAGGTCATAAGTAGTTCATATATGGTATTATATATAAATTATGGTTCAATAATATATTTATAATAAGCCTATATTTATTATACAAGAATATTTAACATGTAAGAGGGAATTCAAGACTTAATATAAAACATTTCTTATCTCATATTTATTTCTATGGGATATAAGCTATACTCACCACTTATTTATTTTTTGTCATGTATATACTAAAAAACGAATTTATTTTATTATTATTATTATGATAATTATAATAAATAAATATCCATATAAGGTTATTTCTTTAATTTTGATTACGATTCAAAAGTTATCAAAGTGGTAAAATGTTTATGTCACAATCTCATTGTTTATGAGGATTATTTATGATTATGCTTCCAATGATGAGATCTTATGATATAAATATTATTAAACTCATGAATATTATTCTACTATTAATATATCTTATAATTAAATATTTTACTTCCATTTTTCTATCTTTTTTAATTTAATATTCAAAAATAATGTTTTTATAGAAAAACTAAATTTATTTCTCTCTTCGGTTGAAAAACCTTTTTTATCTTGTCCATGTTTTATAAAAAAATGTTTTAGATAAAGTTTTTACTTATATAAAAATATTATAAAAATTAATTTTTACCCATGTATGAATTTTTTACAAAATGTATTTAATGTAATTTTCTTTTTATTTTCTGAATGAGGCATTTTTATCTTTTACTAAAAATATGAAAGGAATATTTTTTTAATGTGCAAAACAAGGATGTTATTTTCTATCATCATGACTACCCAATGGTTCAATGATTACTTACCATGTTTCCAATATTATTTTAAAATAAAATGTTTTCTTTAATATTTAAGGAATTTTTAGATTTTAAATAATTATTTTCAAAGGTGAAAGGTTATTTTCCTCAGGAAATGTTCCATGTAACAATTAAAAATCATTTTTATCTAAGATAAAAAAAATTAATATTACTTAAGTTTTACTGGGGATATGATCCAATGATACCATATTTATTATTACTCGGGTATGATTATGATTATGATGAAGATATGTTTATGAAAACCATTCCTTTTCCATGGGTTATGCTATAATGAATAGATGTGTTGATTATGAAACCCATTTCTTTTATATTAGTTATTGTAAGATGATATGTTTATGAAATCCATTTATTTTCTATAATTTATTATATGGCGAATGTTTTATGATCTTTTATCACACAAATGAATAAATTATGTGATGTGTGGAACTATAATTACCTCAAATTCATTGGTTAATTATTAATATTCCATGAGCTCAAAGGGTATGTGATACTTTATCCCAATACCGAAAGAAGGGTACACATGAGGTTATCCCAAGCCCGAAAGAGGGTACAAGGGAGGTTATCCCCAACCTGAAAGAGGGTGAATATGAGGTTATCCCAATCCTAAAATAGTTTAAAAGTGAGGTTATCCCAATCCATATGAAGGTAAATGAGTGGTTATCCCATGCCTAACATGTTATGAATGCCTTTGTGGGTTGCCTTGAGAGAAGATTTTCTATGGTTATGTGTAAGCCCAAAAAATATGTATTATTACAAATTTATTCTTTCATGGATCATATTCTTTGATTACATAATGATTTATTTCTTATGAACTTCCCAGATTTATTCTACGCCACATGTTTATTATCTTTGATATGCAGGGTATGGTTTTAAAATGTTATTTATTGTTCTCACACCCTCATTTCCACATTATGCTAACATATCTATGTTTAACCATACTGAGAATCCAATCTCACCTTTTATTATGTTTTATTTCCTTAGGTTATGAAGGAAGGTATTTTCACGACCCGACCCGTAACGAGGCTCCAGATGCAACTACCCTAAGCCTGCCTTCATAGGCCAGGGGATGACGACTAGCGCTGAAGGCAGAATAAACTTGGGGAGGCCTTTTCCTAAGAAACTGTAAACACTCACGTAGCAAAATCAAGCAATAGTGCAGGGAAAAGAAAGCAAGATACAACACCGCTACAAAAAGGGGAACCAACATACATGCATCGACCTCTAACCAGTACGTGTAGAGTGCTGAAAAGTAAACTGAATAGTAAAAGGGAAAAAACACGCGCCCATCCAGAAAGGTGCCATAACCCAACAACAAGTAAAACAAAGGTAAACCACTAGTGAGTATCACACCCAAGAAGTCCTGCTACAGCCACCGAACGCAGCCCAAGTTCCTGTGTCCTCTACGCTCCTCCGTAGTCTCGACCGACCTGTCCGTCGTCTGCAAGGGAACACCAAGTACGAGAAAAGCCCAAGCAGGGGTGAGTATAAAAATACTCGATACGATGCCCCGAAAGCTCGAGGCATCAACAAGGGAGGTACTAAAATGGGGAGCAGTAGACAGAGCAGATAATAGTGTAAGAGTGCAAAAGAGAGAAAGAGAGTTCAGCTCAACCCAACAAGAGAAAGGAAGCAGACTCGTCCAGATGCAAGGAGCTAGAGATGGTGAGAAGATGAACTTATCGTCGAGTCTTCGCTGCCTATAGCAGGAGGTAGACTTGTCCAACCAAGAGGATCTAGACACGGAAAGCACGTGGCATACCCCGCGCGACTTCGCCCCTCTTAGAAGGAGGGTAACCGAACCCAAGGAGTGGTAACAACAATAGGATGTATGTATACGATCAACGAGAAACCCGAATGAGTGGGTAAAGGGATCTCTATCTCCAAGCTCAGCCCAAGAAGAGTCACCAACAGTTCAATGGATATCCAACACTGAAACCAAACAACCTGCACATCAACCTAAGAGGTACAAGTCAAATTGGCTCAATCACCACACCTCAATACTATCCACTTTGGGCGGCACTGTCTCGCCCGCACGGCTTTTAGGTCGCGTCGCAAGGACGCGTCTTGGTGGGGAAACACCCCTCATTCTCGTATGTCCTAAGGTCACATCAAAGCTGTCACATCATCGATCCGCACAACCAAAGATCCTGCTCCGGTAGTCACGGATAAAAAAGTCACTGACTAGCCTCATAAGAAGGCCTGAGTCTGAAATTCCAATGGATGACCCACTGCCCAGCCCTGCTGGAGGGTAAACCCTAATACATCAGTAGGTGACCCCACTGCCCTGCCCTGTTGGAGGGTAGACCCGAAAGAAGTTGATAGGTAACCCATTTCCCAGACCTGCTGGAGGGTAGACCCGGAACATGTTGACATGCGACCCACTGCCCAGTATCTGCTGGAGGTTAGACCCGGAAGAAGTCGACAGGAGACCCCCTGGCCAGTCTCTGCTGGAGGGTAGACCCGGAATAAGTCGATCGGCGACCCACTGCCTAGTCTCTGCTGGAGGGTAGACCCGGAATAAGTCGACAGGCGACCCACTGCCCATTCTCTGCTGGAGGGTAGACCCGAAATAAGTCGACAGGTGACCCACTAACCAGTCTCAGTTGGAGGGTAGACCTGGTAATGGGTCCGACAACTCAGCACTGTAACCGACATCACCGGGTGTTACCAATATCGCTACCGTACGTTGGTTCAGAGTGCGTCAAAGGGACCTCTATCCAACACCCTTTTAAGTTTCCACATTTAATAAGATCTAAAACGAGGCTCCACATGCCTGAATGGATCACACCGTTGCAATCCTTGTGAAAAAACACGTGAGATAGACCATTTACTCGCCTGAAACGGTCAACCGGTGAATATGGTACTATTAACCGTAGCCAGCCCATGTGGGGCCCACACCAAGATCCCAAAACTGAACAAATGGATCACACCACTGTGATCCCCTCCGAAAAAAGACACGGGATTGACTACTCAATCACCCAAAACGGATACCCGTTGAAAAGGGTACTATTCACCGTAGCCAGCCCGGGTGGCACCCACACCACGATCCCGAAAAAGGGTGGGTGAACTGTGCCATCACGAAGCTCTCAGAAAAACACATCAAAACGACTATTCATTCGCCCCGAACGGACGTCTGGTGAAAAAGACGCAATACGCTGCACACAGCTCAAAAGACGGCCCCTGGGTCCCACACCTCAACTCCGGCTTCATCGCCCGAAACCACCCTGGTCAACCT
Source organism: Viscum album (assembly GCA_963277665.1). NCBI lineage: Eukaryota > Viridiplantae > Streptophyta > Magnoliopsida > Santalales > Viscaceae > Viscum > Viscum album. Next base: position 124,955,552 of record OY728134.1, on the reverse strand, counting down.
CGTCTCGATGTCAGGGTCACAACGCCACTGACGGTGCCTAAAATGGACTCCATATGGAAAAGTTGCAATTCCCCGCGTTATACGTAAAAGGGGCCCTGTGGGGCCCACACCTCGAGCACGAATTTGGGCGGTCGGATTGCGTCTTTGCAATCCCCTCGGAAAAACACACAAAAATGAGTGCTCATTCACCCCAAACGAATGTCGTGTGAAAAAGTGACGTTTCACCGTAAAATGTGCGAACTAGGCCATGTGGGCCCCACACCTTGTCTCCAACCTGAACGCTCCGGAAAGCGTCTCAAAAAGTCCGCATGAGGACTGCAATCATGCTGCCGCTGACGGCGCGTCAATCGGACATCCCAAACAGAAGTTAAGTCCGATGCAACAATTAATTAATTAATTAATTGATTAATTAATTACTCACATTTGGAGTTTCATGCCACTGAGAAGTGAAACCAACCGCAAAGGTTCCAAACCAACTTTAGAAGAACTATCACAGCTCCAGAGCCACCGCGCCTCCGACAGCACGTCAAACGGACGTCCGGCTCGCGAGCCACGTCCGTCGCAACTTTAATAATAATTCATTATTATTAACATAACACGTTTCGGATCACTCGCCTTTGGGAACAAAACCTAAAAACCCCGGGACTCATCTTAAAAAGGGTGCCTTGCCGATACGATTCCGCAGCCACAGACGGCGCGTCAAATGGACGCGCCGTTTGAAAATTACGGCCCCCAGAATATAGGGGGGCCAACCGGGCCGGTCCGAACCGACCTGCCCGGTCCTGGACTGCCGGCCCGCGGCCCAGTCGTGGGTCCGGTCCAACATGCCGTGACCTGCCTCAAGCCACCGGACCCGAGCGGGTCTGGTTCTTCCCAACCGACCGACCATGTGGCCGGTCTTCTTCGTCGCCGCCGCAGGACACACAAACAGCGGGTCCTTGCTTCCTTCTGCGGCCTCGAGGTCGGTACCTCTGTACTGCCCTCCCCCGCTGACCACGACCGACCGGCCCGACTCCCATGGCTCCTCCACCTTCTGCAGCCACAATGCCGCGCTACCCCGAGGCTGCCGCGCCCCACCGCCTCCTCCGCCGTCTCGACCTCCGCCGGCTCCTCCTCTCTACGCCGCACGCCGGACCGACGCCGCCTGCCGCTCTCCGCTCGCACCGACCGCCCTGCCGTGTCGGCTCCTCTGCTCGACCGTTCTTCCCCATCGGCCGCGCACAACTCCGGCGCCAATCGGCGACACCTGACTCTTCCCGGTCGCCGCCGCTTCAAACCGAACCCCATCCGCGCCGGCCACCTCATCCGAACATTCCGCTGCGCCACCCTGAGCTCCGGCCACCACCCTTGCCTGAGCCGAGTCTTCCCATGGTCTCCACCACCACTTCGGTGGCCCGTTTCCAAAATCGAATGAGGGTTCGGGTTCCTCGGAACGAGGCCTTCGTAGCGCCTTCCACTAACTGTTGATCCGACACGATTTTGCGCATCCGAAAATTGGACGAAGAACGCCCAAGAACAATAAACAAAACAGGGCTCGGGTGTTGGCCGTGTTCATTCAGCCAACGCCCTAAATTCCAAAATTGGTGAACTTAAGACGACAGAATCGACAAAACTCCAAGAATTTCATGAAGGTGAGAAATTTAATCCGAAATCCTACCTCGGATCTCTCGTTCGTCACTGGCGACGCGTCCACGACGCTCCCGATCCGATCCGCCAAGGCTCCGGCGGAGATCGCTCCTCGATCCGTCGAAGAACGGCAAAGAACGCTGAAGAACATGAGAGAGATAGATAGAGAGGGAGAGAGAGAGAGAAGGAAAATGATCTCCCAACAATTAGTGAATTTATAAAAATTCACTAAAACTCTCCCAACGGGCGCGGATTCTGAAACCCTCGCGCCCGCCTATTTTATCTCTCGCATAGGAAAAAATGTCCATTCTGAACTCAACGGAAGTCTCGAATTTCAATTCCAAGACTTCGTTCGAATGTTATTAAAAAAGAAAGCCAGTGATAAAAATCACTAAGTGGACATTTCAAAATGACGGTTTTGCCCCTGGGTGACATCTCTCACAGCAGGCCCGCACCCGCAAAATTTATACCCCTCCTAGGGTAAAAGGCACATTCCTGACTCAACGGTGCCCTCAGTTTTCCAATCCCAGCAACTATTTAAGAGATACTTGAGTTTAACCATTAAACGAATTAATTAATTAATTAATTTATCCATTTAACGTTCCGGTAGCGGGCGATGGGTCCAAACGTCCCGTGCTGACATGTTTTATGTCGTTCCTAGGGTAAAAACCCCATTTCAGACCCATCCGTACACTCATATCTCTGATCTGAAGCACCGTTTAGGATTTTTCCCCTTTATTTGGTGTGCCCAGTGTGAACGCACTGAAAATTTAATTCCAGCCCCACCGGGGCTCAGAATCGCACGCCGTCTGAAGGCGCTGCTCTGGAATAATATCAAGAATATTCCAAAGTCTTTTATGGAAAAAACCAGGTTCTTACATCATTCCATCCTTCAAGATTTTCATCCTCAAAAAGAAAAACCAGGGAACAACTCAGGGTACTAAGCCCACACCTAGCTCTCCCGTACCTAGAAGTACTCTTGCACAGTTTTGTGTCACCACACACAGACCAAAGAATTTTATCTGTTCAAGTGAGGTCTGTCCTTGTCGATGACGTGCACTGGAGCACACACACATCTCCTCAGGTAAGCCTTGCGGGAGATGTCTTGCACCCACTACCGACTTTGGTGGTCAGGGAAAGGTGGTAGAAAGCCTCGCCATCCCTTTACACGGTCTCAAACGGTCTGAATGACCTCGGGGGTATATCACCTCCCCGATTGAACCTCCACATCGCATGCCGTGACTGGAATCACCGCCCACACCTGGAACAAGGTCCGGTGATTCCCTCCTTCAGAATATCCATATGGTGAAACACCCAAGGATATCTGGTCACGCAAGGTTACATAGTCGATGTCTTGCAACCAAGACTCTCTTACACGCTCGGAGAGTGAAGGAGTCAACACCATCGACTAAACAAAAGTTCCTACGCCTTTTACCTTACCAACACAGGGTTACACCAACACCCCATGTCACCCTCGGTAACCCCTCGAGCAAGGAGTTAGAGGAAAGTGTACCTCAAATAGTTTCTAACAAGTTCTACTGAGAAAAGTAGAAAAAGACGCAGAGCGTACCTCTCATCATATCTTGTGCTGCAGGATTGTAAACAACCACAACACACAGCCGCCCGTGGCCCGTCCATCAGCTCCCTGATCCTGACATGGGCCGCCTAGTGGTGGTGGAAGGACCTAGAAACGTCATCCAGCAACCACAGTTCTTCCTTCTTTCAGCCAAAAACGCCTCCCTAGGGACCACCCTGTCCTCACTTGGTAGTTCTCTTATCACGACACTACCTCTGTCGTGGCGGTGGATCTACCAACTATCGGGAAGACTCAGCACATTTGATCGAGTAGTCTCACGCCACGTGATCTCGCACATAAAAAACATAGCACTAGTCCTCCCTGGGATATCTCTGTGCTATATGCTGTCCCCGACTATATGCCTGAGTCTCATCAAGGGGAAACCTCCGGCGTTGAGGCCTCGCCAATCGACGTCCCTCTACCATAAATTTCTCTATCACCAGTGCCTACTCCAGTACCCTGAGATGGGTGAGGATGCACAAGGGCACTACACTGGCATGAATCTCCTCTACAGAGATCTCGTTCAAACTTTTGTGTTGGGAATTTGCCGTCATGGACCACATCCGGATAAAAATGTGCACGGTATGAGAAACTAGTCACGTACATAGGCACTGTCATCCCTCCCTGCTGAAACTGCAGGAGCTCCTGGATCTGAACGGAGTGTAAGAAAGAGGGGTAAAACTCCTCATGAAACAACAGATGAAATTCTCCTCACGAAAGTGACGACTCATCGAGTATCCGAGTAACCCTGGCTCTACGATGCCAAACTGCGGGGTGGAAAAAGACTGGCTGTCAAAGCCACCATCTAACATGTCTGTGTCCGAACAAGCCTGAAGAGGTGGACCACCGACTCTAGCCAACCCTTCACTGTCTGAGGGTATGGCTCACTATGGAACCTCATCGGTATCTGTCACTGGAACTCACGTAGCATGCCCAGTCTGTGCTCGTCATCGGCCCTCACTACCAGTACTATCCGCTACTCCACAGGTGGAGGTGCTATTGCCTTTCCTCCTGGAGAAAGGGTAATCGTATGATGGATCTTGAACTGAGGCCTCTTCGCTCACGGAATCGTCATCACGAACCGAAGCTAGTATCCTGGCTGTATATCATCGCAGAGACATCCCGAACCCGATCAAGGAGCACCGTGGTCAAATGAGCATATATATATCAACAATGATGGGGAGCTGACTAAAGAAGGACAGTCATGGAATCAATCCTTTAAGATGCATGAATCAAATTCCCAGCAACTAGTGTCTTAGTATGCCGAGTCGATAAGCGGGTTATCAGGGTCCTCGTGAATGGATACGTCGGCCACTGCACCATCACTGGACTCCCTGGCCTAAGAGCCGCTCTCAAGACACGTTGACACTATTGCCCCAAAACTCAATCAATTCCTTTTTAGGGATACTCGAACATCGCCCCAAGGAACGAACCACCTCTTATACCACTTTTTCATGACCCGATCCATAATGAGGCTCGAGCCGTAACTACCCCAAGCCCGCCTCCATAGGCCAGGGGCTGGAGACTAGCACTGAAGGCACAATAAACTAGGGGAGGCCTTTTCCTAAGAAACTGTACACACACACGCAACCAACTCAAGCAAAAGTGCAGGGAAAAGAAAGAAAGATACAACACTGCTACAAAAAGGGGAACCAACGTACATGAATCGACCTCTAACTAATACAAGTAAAGTGCTGAAAAGTAAACTAAATAGTAAAACGGTAAAACATGCACCCATCCAGAAAGGTTCCACAACCCGAAAAAAGGTAAAACAAAGGTAAACCGCTAGTGAGTATCACACCTAGGAAGTCCTTCTACGGCCACCGAACGCAGCCCAAGCTCCTGTGTCCTCTAAGCTCCTCCGTAGTCTCGACCGACCTGTCCATCATCTGCTAGGGCACACCAAGTGCGGGCAAAGCCCAAGCAGGGGTCAGTATAAAAATACCCAGTAGGATGCCCTGAAATCTTGAGTGAGAAAAAAGGGAGGTACTAAAATGGGGAGTAGTAGACAGAGCAGAGAACAATGTAAGAGTGAGAAAGATAGAAAGAGAGTGTAGCTCAACCCAACAAGAGAAAGGAAATAGACTCGTCCATACACAAGGAGCTAGAGATGGTGAGAAGATGAAATTCTCATCGAGTCTTCGCTGCCTATAGCAGGAGAGTGGACTCTTCCAACCAAGAGGAGCTAGACACGGAAAGCATGTGGCATACCCCACGCGTCTTCTCCCCTCCAATAATGAGAGTAACCAAACCCAAGGAGCAGGAACAACAATAGGATGTATATATACACTCAACGAGAAACCCGAATGAGTGGGTAAGGGGATATCTATCTCTAAGCTCAGCCCAAGAAGAGTCACCAATAGTTCAAAGGATATCCAACACTTAACCCAAACGTCCTGTATGTCAACCTATGAGGTACAATTCGAAGGGGCTCAATCACCACACCTCGATACTATCTACTTTGGGTGGCACTGTCTCGCCAGTATGGCTTTTAGGTCGCATCGCAAGGATGCGTCTCGGTGGAAAAAATGCCCCTCATTCTCATATGTCCTAAGGTCATGTCAAAGTTGTCACATCAATGATACACACAACCAAAGTTACTGCTCCAGTAGTCACGGAGAAAAAAAAGTCACCGACTAGCCTAATAAGAAGGCCTGAGTATGAAATGCCAATGGATGACCCACTACCCAGCCCTGATGGATGGTAAACCCTAATACATCAGAATGTGACCCCACTACCCAACCCTGCTAGAGGGAAGACCCGGAAGAATTCGACAGGTGACCCACTGCCCTGCCCTTCTGGAGGGTAGACCCGGAACACGTCGACAGGAGACCCACTGCCCAGTCTCTGCTGGAGGGTAGAACTGAAAGAAGTCGACAATTGACCCACTACCCAGTATCTGTTGGAGGGTAGACCCAGAAGAAGTTGACAGGCGACCCACTTCCCAGTCTTTGCTGGAGGGTAGAACCGGAATAAGTCGACAGACAACCCACTGCCCAGTCTCTGCTGGAGGGTAGACCCGGAATAAGTCGACAGGCGACCCACTGCCCAGTGTCTGCTAGAGGGTAGACCCGGAATAAGTCGAAATGTGACCCACTGCCTAATCTCTGCTGGAGGGTAGACCTGGTAACGGGTCCGATAACTCAGCACTGCAACCGACATCACCAGGTGTTACCAACATCGCTACCGTGCGTTGGTTCAGAGTGCATCAAAGGGACCTCCATCCAACACCCTTTCAAGTTTCTACATTTAATAAGATCTCAAACGAGGCACCACATGCCCGAACGGATCACAACGTTGCAATCCTCACGGAGAAACACACGAGATAGACCATTTACTCGCCCGAAATGGTCAACCGGTTAATATGACACTATTCACCATATCCAACCCATGTGGGGCCCACACCAAGATCCCAAAACTGAACAAACGGATCACACCACTGTGATACACTCGAAAAAAAAACACACGAGATTGACTACTCAATCGCCCAAAACAGACACCCGGTGAAAAGGGTACTATTCACCATAGCCAGCCCGGGTGGCACCCACACCACGATCCTGAAAAAGTTCGGGAATACGATGCCATCGTGAAGCTCTCGGAAAAACAAATCAAAACAACTATTCATTCAACCTGAATGGACGTCTGATGAAAATGCCGCAATACGCTTCACACAGCTCAAAAGACGGCCCGTGGGGCCCATGCCTCAACTCCGAATTCATCGCCCAAAACCACCCTGGTCAACCACTTCTTGATGTCAGGGTCACAACGCTGCTGATGGCGCCTAAAACGGACTCCGGATGCAAAAGTTGCAATTCCCCGCATTATACGTAAACGGGGCCCTGTGGGGCCCACACCTTGAGCCCAAATTTAGGTGGGCAGATTGCGCCGTTGCAATCCACTCGAAAAAACACTCAAAAATGAGTTCTCATTCACCCCAAATGGATGTCGGGTGAAAAAGTGATGTTTCATCGTAAAACGTGCAAACTAGGCCCTGTGGGGCCCACACCTTGTCTCCAACCAGAACGCTTCGAAAAGTGTCTCAAAAAGTCCGTACGAGGACGGGAATTATGCTGCCACTGACGGCGCGTCAATCGGACATCCCAATCAGGAGTTAGGTCCGACGCAACAATTAATTAATTAATTAATTAATTACTCACATTTGGCGTTTCGTGCCACCGAGCAGTGAAACCAACCGCAAAGGTTCCGAAAAAACATTAGGAGGACTTTCACAGCTCCGGAGCCACCGCACCTCCGACAGCACATCAAACGGACGTCCGGCTCGCGAGCCACGTCCGTCACAATTTCAATAATAATTCATTATTATTAACTTAACGCGTTTCAGATCACTCACATTTGGGTACAAAACCTAAAACCCTGGGACTCATCATAAAAAGGGAGCCTTGCTGATACGATTATGCAGCCGCAAACGGTGCATCAAATGGACGTGCCCTTTGGAAATTACGACCCCCATAATATAGGGGGGGCCAACTGGGCCAGTCCGGACTGGCCTGCCCGGTCCTGGACTGCCGGCCCGCGGCCCAGCTGCGGGTCCTGTCCAACATGCCGCGGCCTGCTGGTTGCGGCCCGCCTTAAGCCACCGGACCCAAGCGGGCCTGGTTCTTCCCAACCGACCGACCATGTGGCCGGTCTTCTTCTTCTCCGCAGGAGGACCCACAAACAGTGGGTCCTTGCTTCCTTCTGTAGCCCCGAGGTCGTTGCCTCGGTACTGCCCTCCCCCACTGACCATGACCAATCGGCCCGACTCCCCTGGCTCCTCCGCTTTCCGCAGCCACACAACCACACTACCCCGAGGCCGTCGCTCCCCAGCACCTCCTCCGCCGGCTCGACCTCCATCGGCTCCTCCTCTCTACACCGCACGCCGGACCGACGCCGCCTGCCGCTCTCCGCTCACGCCGACCGCCCTGCCGCGTCGGCTCCTCCGCTCGAACGTGCTGCCTCCTCAGCCGCGCACCACTCCGGCGCCAACTGGTGACACCCGACACTACCTGGTCACCGCCGCTTCAAACCGAACCCCATCCGCGCCGACCACCTCATTCAAACTTTCCGCTGCGCAACCCCGAGCTCCAGCCACTGCCCTTGTGAGAGCCGGGTCTTCCGATGATCTCCGCCACCGCTCTGGTGGCCCGTTTCCAAAATCTAACGCGGGTTCGGGTTCCTCAGAACGAGGCCTTCGCAGCGCCTGCCTCTAACCATTGATCTGACTCGATTTGGCTCATCCGAAAATTGGACGAAGAATGCCCAAGAACAACAAACAAAATGGGGCTCGAGCATTGGCCGTGTTCATTCGGCCCACACACCAGATTCTAAAATTGGTGAACTTAAGATGAAAAAATCGACAAAACTCCATGAATTTCATGAAGGTGCGAAATTTAATCCGAAATCCTACCTCGGATCGCTCGTTTGTCACTGGCGACGCGTCCACGACGCTCCTGATCCGATCCGCCAAGGCTCCGGCGGAGATCGCTCCTCGATCCATCGAAGAATGGTGAAGAACGCCGAAGAACATGAGAGAGAGAGGGGGAGAGAGAGAGAAGGAAAATGAGCTCCAAACAATTAGTAAATTTATAAAAATTCACTAAAACTCTCCCAACGGGCGCGGATTCTGAAACCCTCACGCCCGCCTATTTTATCTCTCGCCTAGGCAAAAATCCTTATTCTGAACTCAACAGAAGTCTCAGATTTCAATTCCGAGACTTCTTTTGAAAGTTATTCAAAAAGAAATCCAGTGATAAAAATCACTAAGTGGACATTTTGAAATGACGGTTTTGCCCCTGGGTGACATCTCTCACTGCAGGCCCATGCCCGCAATACTTATACCCCTCCAAGAGTAAATGGCACGTTCCGAACTCAACGGTGCCCTCAATTTTCCAATATGAGCCACCGTTTAATAGATATGTGAGTTTAACCATTAAACGAATTAATTAATTAATTAATTTATCTGTTTAACGTTCCGGTAGCGGGCGAGGGGTCCAAAAGTCCCGCGCCGACATACTTTATGTTGTTCCTAGGGTAAACACACCATTTCAGACCCATCCGTACACTCAGATATCTGATCTGAAGCACCTCTTAGGAGTTATTATATTTATTTGGTGTGCCTAGTGTGAACGCACTGAAAATTTAATTCCGGCCACACCGGGGCTCGGAATCGCACGCCGTCTAAAGGCGCTGCTCTAGAATAATATCAAGAATATTCCAAAGTATTTTATTGAAAAAACCGGGTTCTTACAGGTATTATATATGATATTTATGAGAATGGTTCTCGTTATGAACAACTTGGTGGGTGATAACATATCTCACTTAAAGACCAATTATTTATATGTCCATGTTTCAAAAGGTATAAGACCTAAAACATTATAGCATGGATCATTATATTTTACAATGAACATTTATTTATTATGATATAATATTTATGTTTGATAAGTAAGGGTCATTATAGTTGATATCAGAGTAAGGTTTTGTTAATCTTTGGAAACTTGGATGATAAAACTTTAGTGAGAATAATAATTATAAGTATAAGTATAGAAAAAAATGTAAGTATTTTGATGAAGGAAAAATTGAGTAGTTTACAATCAATTACATACCAGTTTGTATAATACAAGTGGATGTTTCACTATTATAATTATACTTAGGGGTAATAACTCCAAAAAAGGTAAATTTACATGGACTTGATCATTATCTAGTGCATAATAATGGGCCTTGATTCACACCTGGTTTGACACTCTTGGGGGATATGTTTTGCAAATTTAGAAACTCTTTATGAACTATCATAAAGGATTTTAATAATGACCATGAATGACCTTGGTTAAACCTAAGGTGTCATATATTGAAAAGAAGGTGTCGTGATTTAGACATCCTATGAAGTATTGTTCCTTATTAATCACTCTGATTAATTATGATTGATGGTTTTTCTAACCATCTTGGTTTTAATAAGGAATTGAATATAGAACTATAAAGTTGATGTGCTAATAGGTATGATAAAATATTGAAGTAACTTATTTAAGATTAGTTATATGAGTTCATGTATATAATGAAATGTGTCTAGGGATGTTCATTATTATCCTCAATGATTAGATGTTAAATTAGTAGTGAAAACCTCTAATAACATGATCTTATCATCTCAAGTTGATGATTCTTCCCCAATTGATGTTTTTAAGAATACATTTCTTGTAAAACTTGTTATTCTCCCTCTGGTTAAATTTGATGTTATCTTAGGAATGAACTGTATTTCTCTATAAAAAACCCAAATTAATTTACAAAGGGAATTCACATTTTATATTACAAACCAAACTATGATTTTATACTAGTGCGATGATAAATATGAACTTCCAATGGAAATTTCACCCATTATATCGGTCTGGAATCCCATTCAAAAGGGGGTGTTTATCTCATATGTTTAGGGAGAAACTCAACATTGATGATTATAGTGTGGGTGTTTGTTGATTTATTTTTAGAACAGTTTCCTAGTCTTCCACCAAATTGTGAAGTTAAGTTATGAATTGAACTCATACTTGGTGACACACCTATTTGAAGACTCCATATATAATGGCCCTAATTATGTTGTAATAAATGAAGAAATTACTCTTGGAAAATATTGAAAAGGGATTAATTTGGAAAATTGTGTTAACTTGGGGAACACATATATTTTTTTAAGAATAAAGATGGATCAATGTGCCTCTATATTGATTATTGAGAACTGAACAAGATCAAAATCAATAAAAAGTATCTTTTACCCAATATTGATGAATTGTTTGATCAATTGTGTGGATATGAATACTTTTACAATATTTAATTTTTTTTTGATATCATAAATTGAGGGTCATGAAGGAGTATACACCCAATAAAAAATTCCATACAAGGTATGAATGATATGAGCTTATATTTATTCCATTTTGTCTTTCTAATTCCTCCTATATCTTTATAGATTTAATGAATATAGTCACTAGAGATTACCTTGTTTAGTTTGTGATAGTATTTATTGATGATATTCTTATCTATTCAAGGGAAATGAAGAGGATGAAGAGCCCTTATGAATTATGATGAAGGCCATAATGAGGGATAATATTTATAAAAAATTTAAAAAATTTGAATTTTGGATATAAATGGTTTCATTTTTAGGTCATATAATCTCAAGAGAGGGTATATAGTTGGATCCATCCAAGACATAGGCTATCAAACATTGGAATATACCAACCGAAGTAATGGATATCTAGAGTTTTCTTGGTTTTGATGGATATTATTAATAGTCTGTGGATAATTTCTCATGAGTATCTAATCCACTCACCAAGTTAACTCAAAAGGGAGCCAAGTTACTCTTGATGGAAGAATGTGGGGAAAATTTCAAGGAACCAAAGGGGAATATTAGTTAGTGAACCTATTCTCACATTACCCTATAGTGGAGAAGGGTATGTAATATATAGTGAAGCATAAAATAAGGTATTAGAATGAGTTTTTATATATAATGATATGGTGGTAGCTTATGATTCAAAAAAATTTAAGTTTCATGGGAAAAAATTACCCAACTCATTATTTGGAGCCAATTGTGGTAATTTTTGCATTAAAAATATAGAGGCATTATTTTTAAAAAGAAAAGTGTGATATATATAATAATAATAATATTTTAATGTATATGTTCACATAAATAGAGTTGAACATGTTCTAGATAAGATGATTGGATATAGTTAAAGATTATTACTTCTCAATACATTATGACCCCAGGAAAGCGAAAATGGTGGTCCATGATTTGTGTTGAAATGGTCATTATAGATTATCTATGTTGAGGATAAAAAAAGATCAAATATTTATGGATCTCCAAACTATGGATTTGTACATCCTAAAGTAAGGGGATAAATCTTATATTTATCAAATAGGTGTTAAACCATCTATCCAAGTGAAGATTTAAGAGGTGCAGAAGGAATATGTAGAGTTATAGAAGAATGTGAGAAATGTTTATAAGATTAACCTTAATCATGATGGAATGATAAGGTTCATAAACTATGTATTTTTTCAATCCATACCATACTTAAATAAATATTTTTTAGAGGAATATCATTTTTCTTCATTATCTATTCATCATGGATGTATAAAGATGAATAGAGATCTTAATGAGTATTTATGGAGGGATGACACAAATAGAGAAATTATAGAATTTATATCTCAATGACTGTTATGTTAGTAAGTTAAGTCTAAGAAAAAAAATTATAAGGGGATGTTATATCCATTTCTTATACTAAAATGAATATTGGAAAACATACCCATGTATTTTGTTGTTAGATTTCCTAAAACATATAAAGTCTTTAAGTTATATGGGTTATAGTCGATCTACTTAAAAAATTAGAAAAATTCATCACTATTAGAGAAGATTTATCTTTGGATCATATTTCCCGAATATAAATTAAGGAAGTGGTAAGGTTTCATGGTATACCACATTCTATTGTCTCTGAACGGGATCCATGGTTTACCTCGAAGTTTTAGAGGAGTCTTAAATATGATTTGGATACAAAGTTATGTTTCAGAACTGTGTGTCATTCTTAAAGAGATGGTTAGTTTGAGAGAAAAATTAAAACCCAATATGATATGATAAGATATTTTTTATGTATTTAAATAGTTTTTTGGATCAACACATTTCTCTGGTTAAGTTTTATTATAATAATAGATTTCACTAAATCATGAGATGAATCCTTATAAATACCTCTATGGAATGAAGTACAAAACTCCAACATAATGGGATGAATATGGAGAAATAATTATTTTGAGACTTGAGATTACTGATAAAATTACAAAAAAGTTATATCAATTCAATAACACATCAAATCAACTCAAAGTCGATAAATTTTTTTATTCAAAATCATCAGTGTGATTTGGAATTTGATGTAAGTGAGAAGGTTTTCCTATATATTTATCCATGTAAGAAAGTGATTATATTTGGAATGAAAGGAAATATAAGAACTAGGTATATCAATCCCCTTGAAATGCCTGATCATATTTGGATGGAATCTTATCAATTAGAGCTTCCACCGAGATTTTCTAAAGTCCATGATATGTTCCATGCATCTCTCCCAAGGAAGTACCTTCAGAATCATTCACATGTAATGAAATAAGAGTTCATACCAATGGACCATGATATTTCCTATAAATAACAACATATAGAGATTATAGACTATAGGAAGAAAGTTCTATGAAACAAGAACACTCACCTGGTTAAGGTTTTTATGTGAAACCACCAATTCGAAGAAGCTATATGAGAACCTATGGATATAATGAGGCAAAAGCATCCTCATTTGTTTGTATCTGAGTGATAAATTTCTTGGGAGAAATTAATTTTAAGGGGAGAAGAGTATAACACCCTGAGTTTTTATGAAATATTTTCTCCCAATAAATATAATTTCTTTGATAACTAACATTACATGCAACATCCTATTTTAAATAACCACAATATAATATTAATATTATTATTTAAACATTACCATTATAACAAAGTAATTACACATGGTCATAAGAATAATAATAAATTTTTTTAAAATTAAGTATAATGGTTTTATATAAATAAATCAGATTGATAGAAAAGTACTTATTTTTTAGTAAAGTCTTTATATGTTTTTAAAATTCTATTTTCACAAAAAAATCTTTTTATTTATTTTTTGATAAAAATCAATAAAAGTATTTTTTACACTTTTAGAAATTTTATTTGAAAAAGTAACATCTATTTTTGAAATCTACATTTCAAAAGTATATTTGAGTGAATTTTTGAAACACCCCAAGCTTCCACGGTATATTTCCCTTTGAATAATGCAATAGCATGCATTATACGCGACTTCGAGATTCTAACACACCGTGACCAATCAAACTTGCCGTTATGAATAGTAATACCCACTTTTTGAAATTTTATAAATTTTATTTTTCAAAATGGAATTCATTTTTGAATTCAGAATATCGAAATTAGCTTAGGGTGAATTTTTGGTATTTTTCTGAAAACTTTCAATTTCTGATGAACAGTGAAAAACACTGCGTTATTGGTTAAAACTGACTTTTTATTTAAATAATTATTTATTTTATTTAAATTTATTTTAGGTCAGAATAGATACATAATACCTATATAAGTTTAATGTAATTCATTGTATTAATTTTATAATAAGTTTAGATATATAAATTTTTTATTGAACTTTTTACCGTCTTTTACCAACCTCCTAGGAGCATTTGCAAATTTGCATAAAACATAATTTTACCACTTCTATGAGTTGAATTTAAAAAATCTGAGAGACACAGTTAACTGTACATGAGCCTTAGACCCGTTGGTAAGGACTCCATAAGTGCATCCGAGAGACCCAAGATGAAATCTAGGTGGAGACATTATTTCCGGGGCACTATAGCAGCACTGTAGCAGGCACTGTAGCGGGAACTATGCAGTATTGTAGCAGGTACTATAGTGAAAGATGTGTAGTATCGTATCAGGTAATGTAGCAGGAACTGTAGTAGGTACTATTTGGCACTGTAGCTACCGGAAATACACTACTATAAAAATGATCTATAGCCACGGATCTATAGCCACAGTTTTATAAACTCGTGGCTATAGCTTAATTTATAGCCACACTTCAATTATAATCCTGGATATATGGTTATTTGATGCCATGGTCCATGGCACCAACTTCATTCCGTCGTGGGATTCTCTTATTCTCCCCGACCCTCTCCCCATTTCCCTCACAACCTCTCCTCTCTACGACCGTCCTCCACCCCCGCGACCTCTCCTCGCTCGGCGCTCCTCCCATTACCCTCGCGAGCTCTCCTCTCTGCGGCCCTCCTCCACCCTCACGAGCTCTCCTCTTGGCGAACCTCCTCCCCCGACGCTGCCTCCCAATGTGGCCTCCCCTCCGCGAGCTCTCTTATCCGTGACCCTCCCCAGACGCGGCCATCCATCACGACCACTCCGCCTCCCCACCGACGTTGCTCCTAGGCGGCCTCCCCACCTCCTCCTTCAGCGCGCCGACCAATCCAGCCTCGTGAAACCCTAACACAATTTCAACAAACTTCAGTTCATTAGAGATTTTTATTCCATCCCGTCGACCTGTCCTCACGCATAAGAACATCTACATCATGATGTGTTTCGATGGATATCCCCTTGATTGGGACATCGATGGATGGGAAATAAAGGTATGTCAACTGCTAGGTTCTTTAAACCCTTCGAGATCTTTGATCATATTTTAGAAACAAATTAAATATTGGATTTTTCTCCTCAGTTAAATGCTACAATGAATGTGTTTCATATTTTAAAACTGAGGAGATGTATACTTGATCCTACTCATGTTATTCAGTTTTGTAATTTCGAGTTGGAAGCTATTGGTTCCTATATGGAATGATCAGTTTGTATCATCAACTAATGTGAGAAGGTTTTATAAGGGATTCTCATATTGATAGTTAAAGAATAGATATTGTTTGTATATCTTCATAATGAAACTTATAAATATGTATTTTTAATTCTTTCTCAATGTACAAAGTTTTTCTCTCAGGAATCTCATTAATGATTCTTGGTGAGGGGAAGCCTAGTGATGAGAAACTTATAAGGAATCTCATCATGATGAGTTATTAATTCCATTAATTTGAAGTGTGATATTATTAAAATGGATAAACATGGAAGTTTAGGGGGTTTATGAAGGATCTAAGAAGGGTAAATGGAATTTGGTGTTAAAAAGGTAAGTTGTTTGGTGTAGGTGTAGAAATAAATACCAAGTTGTCTGATACCGAGTATTTAGGAGTGTCAGGTATAATCATCGGTAACTACTGGTGTATCCACTATATACAAAGTGCCTTATACTAGGCACCTAGTAAGACACAGATGAGTTTTTTTAAATAGGGATTAAAATAGTAATGTTACATTAGATAATTAACCCCTAAAACACCCTTTATTAGGATTTCATTGTGACTCTCATTTTGTAACACCCTTGAGAGGTGATCCTTTATCGCTCTCCATATCCCATTGAACCTACCTTTGATTCTTATCTAAATTCATCATTGAGTTTCTGAAAATCCCATAACATAATAGATCAAAATTTGGTAATCCATTGTTTTCTTTATTTTACTACTCTTCATGTGAACTGAGAGTGAGTCCCTAAATTCCTCAATCGTCAAGGTTTTGAATTCTTGTTTTCCTTTCATCGTTCTTACACTGAATGGTAGGATGAGGTGTTAATTCATGATCTTAAGGTAAAGAAATACTCTAAATTTAGATTTTTATTTCTTCCATATATAATGGGTTAAATCCTAGATTACATTTGTCCTAGGTTTTCTAAATATTATCAGGAGTTTAATATCCTCATCATGATGATGCTTGAGTTGTTCTATCATGTTCGAAATATCATAATGCTTAGTTAAGTCTTGGTCCAAGATTTTTTTAGTAAAATAAAATGATAAGGGGATGAGAAGATCATGAGTATGAACTTATTGATAAATGAAAGAACCTAATTAGTTTTCCCAGAATAATGTAGAAGAAGTTGGGTCGATGCTTGAGTTATTAAGACTAAATTATTGAGATTGGAGCTATTTTTGTGAGTTGTTGATCTTAATGACTGAGACAAAGAGAACATGTGATGGAAGTCTAGGAATTAACTCAAGCCTGAAATGAGAGATATTATAAGTCTCTTAAATATGGAGGGAAGAATTCAGAGGATTCATATGCTAAAATTCAATGATCAATAGATCACAAAAGAACTAGTGATTCATTATTGAGACGAAGGATGAAGAGATGATCTAGAAGTGATGCCAGTCTATTACTAAAAATAATTATTGTTTTGAAATTACAATTGCATCAAATCCAAAATGAGGCGATCCTCTATACTTACTGATACTGCATTTTGAAATATCCAAGAAGATTAATACAAAGTTGTTTTATAATGAGTATTTTGAGACGAAGAAATAATTGATCTCACTAGGAGACATAATTGTCCAAGAAGAGAATAAAAATAAAAATAAAAGGGTATTTGTGGAAACCTAGTAGAGATAACCATTAAATAAATCAAACAAAAAAAATCAAATGGGTTAAAATAGTTTCATGAGAAGATATAGTTGGTGTGCCAAGTTATACCCGATTTGTTTCGGATTATAGTATAGTGGGAATGGGTTTAAAAATATATTTTTCTACTTGAGGTAACAAAGATCTTGATAGTATAAAAAACTAACAAACAAAAAAATGGTATTATGTGTTGGGTGTGCCAAGTGAGAAGTGAGAGGATCTAATAGTGTTGTAGAAGAGTTGGTTGAGTGAGTTGAGGATTTTGAATAATAAGAATCATGCTCCACTACATACTATATAAATTAATAAGAAGTGTGTGTTGAGATAGTGATGATGAGTTAAAACCTACATAGTTTCGATGAAGAAGATAAAGAGAAGAAGAAAGATAAGAGGAATCTTTCCTTTGAGTTTGAGAAGCCAGTGAACAAGTTTTGAAGAATTGGTAAGTGAGAATAAAAATAGAGACCAAGTTTGAAGTGTTTCTTTATAATTAGTTGAAGACTTTATTTGTGGAAGAAGATTATTTTTGTGATATAGTGACATCTTGGATAGTATTTATGATCTACTCCAAATATGGAAGGAATTTGAGATGATGAGATAGTGTGATGCTAGTTTGAAGAATGTGGGATGCAGTATAATGGTTCGTTCACTTGTGTTATGGAACATCTTTGTTTTTCTTTTCAGGTATGGAAAATCTTTTTGTTTATGTTTTTTATCATATGGTTGATCATTTGTAGCTTTTGGGAATTTTGGATCTTTTAAAGAGATACAACATTGCTACTGTAGCAACTCATTATGTGAATGAGTGGTTCATTCCCTGAATGCTCGAGGATTCTCAAGACAAAGTGCCCCGAGTTAGGTAACCTCAGTCTCAAGGATTCTTTAAACATCCTCATTCATGTCAATGATTAAAATCAACATCTCCCACTTAATGTTAGGATTTTATTTTCTCACTCAAGAATTAGAGAATATGAATCCATACCATTTCAATGAAGCTTTTCAGAGCACCGTCTAGAATTCTGATTTACATGATTTTTATAGGTTATGGTAGCTTCTCAAGGTTTTATGCACCTTTCTCCCCCATAAGGAGAAACTGTAAATTATCTTCATCAATGTGGATCTCTTATATAGATAGATTTTAGGATATACCATATTGAGAATTCACTAAAATGGATTAATTGAAGTAACATTATAGATTTTATAGCTTGTACAATTTCTTGAGTTCTCTTTGAGATCTAGCTTCACCTTCAATTCCATTCATGGTTAGCACATAAATACAATATGAAATAGAATAAGGTGTTACTATTTGTTCCTTAGTGTGAACAACAAGGTTGAGAATGTTTTCTCAACCATGTTTCCCCTTTCTTAATGCTTGCACATTTTTATTCGAGATTTGTTTTTTTTTCTTTTTGGATCATGGAGTTCTTCACTTTCAACTTATTTATGTGAGATGTTTTTATTTTCATAAACCTTCAAGGCACATGCATCACATAATGTAATATTTATCTTCTTTAGGGATTTTTCTTATACCAGTATCCTGATTAAGCAATTGTTGGTACTATATCAATCCATATTACTTGTTCCGCAATATTGTTGTTCATGTCATGCCACAAACCATGTATGTCTTCACTTATACAGAAGTAATCTTCTTGAGATATCGTTCTCTTCTTTTGATGCAAAAAGGGTTTTCCATTAGTCATTCTGGTCCAAACTGGTCTAGATTTGGTTTTATTACCTGCATTATTAGAGGCAACATGTTTATTTTGAGATTTATTAGAAGAAAAATTAACCTGCATTTTTGGACCCTTATTTTCACCAGAAACCTTAACTGTATTATTTCTCTTATCTTCTTTAAATCATTCTAAACTTCAAGATACTTTGATTGTTCCTTTCTTAGTAGTTATTCTCTCAAAGAAAGTTTCTCTTCAAGGTTACTCACTATCTTATCCTCATCAGCCGCATTGAATTTGAATTTTTTGATTTCATTAATTTAAGTAGCTTCCCACTTGATATACTCCTTTACTTAGATCATCTTTTCAAATAATTTCATTAGCAGCCACTTATCATTCATGATTTTTGTGTTCTTATCAATACATGCTTCCAATTCAGATGGGGGGTGGGGTATGCTTCATTGATGTGTTATTTCTATTGTTTATGCATGTACTGATGCAATGATTATTGATATTATGATTAACAATGTGTGTTTGTAGCTGTTTTTTGTTGACATGACCACCATAAATTATCAGTCCAATGGGAGTGACTAAATGATTATATTGTGGTAATAATATAAAGGAATTATAGAATCTATAATGCTAATGGATTCATGTATCATTTATCATCACTGATCACATATATATAAGAAGGTGTTATATCTCATTTCTTTTCCCACTATTTTCTTGCAGTTGGTTTCTTATGATGAGCCTAGTTCTGTCCACCACCATCGATGACAGTGAGTTCAACATTGGATTTGGGTAAGATTTATTTCGTTTTTACTCTTTGGACAAATTTTAATTAGGGATTTTGTGATTTTTGGGTTCTTTATATTTTTTTAGTGCTTTCTGGATATCGTTGAGGTGGATTCGAGTTTCCGTTGACGAAGGATTACATGTGTATGCATAGGTAGGCATATGAATATATAATTTCCCCCTTTATATATATTCACTCATGGCAGTATGAATATATATATTGGGGCTAGGTGTGCTTATATATAGATACGAAAAATTCATACATGTGTAAGTGTAAAGGGGTATATGTAAGTATAAACATATATCTAAGGATCCCCTTGTGCATATTTGGCCATGAAAATTTGTACATAGGGGCTAGGTGTCCTTATATATATGTGAAGTTGCATATGCATGCAAGCGAAAAAAAAGGAAGATTCGAGTTGTCGTTAAAAGCAGTGCCTTGAGGTTGAGGTAAGTTTCCTTTGCCTAACCCTTTAATTTGAATTCTATAATTGCTCAAGTATTTTATAAACTTGTTTTCATTATTATATAATGTGTATATGCTATTAAAATTGGTTGTGGCTCTTTATAATGGCATTTTCACCTATATTACATGATTTCCCTAAGCCTTCAACGTGGACTAGTAGAAAGTTTCAGCCAACTCAATAGTAGAAAATGAAATTTCCTTCACTTTAGAGATGAAAGTGTCCTAATTTTGAGAAAGCATCAACCGAGAATTCTCATAAAAATCTAAAACTTAAAGAAAATCTTTGTTTTAATTTCATCAAACACAAACAACCGGCTTTGAGAACTTGATACTTTCTTCAATAACATCATTTTGAAACACTTTACCCAGAAAACGACAGAATTTAACCTATTAAAATAAATCCACCTAGGCATGATTCACGGTGTAACTAGGGGTTTCACACCATGAATCACTACCCTTGGGAATTTCATGTCTTGAACTGAGGTTCACAGCCAGAAATATTATTTGTTCATTGTTGGTTATGGATTCATGTATCATTTATCATGTACTGTTGACACACTGATCACATATATATAAGAAGTTGTTATATCTCATTTTTTCCCAGTATTTTCTTATAGCTGGTTTCTTATGATGAGGTTGGTTCTATCCACCACCATCGATGACAATGAGTTCAACATCGGATTTGGTTAAGGTTTATTCTATTTTTATTCTTTGGCCCAATTTTAATTAGGGCATTTGTGATTTTTGGGTTCCTTATATTTTTGCTGTGTGTTTTGTATTTCGTTGAGGTGGATTCGAGTCGCCATTGACGAAGGTATACATGTGTATGCATAGGTAGGAATATACATATATAAGTTCCCCCTTTATATATATTCACTCATGGAAGTATGAATATATATATTGGGGCTAGGTGTGCTTATATATGGATACGAAAAGTGCATACATGTGTAAGTGTAAAGGGGTATATGAAAGTATAAATATATATCTAAGGACCCCCTTGTGCATATTTGGCCATGAAAATATGTACATAGGGGCTAGGTGTCCTTATATATATGTGAAGTTGCATATGCGTGAAAGCGAAAAAAAGGAAGATTCGAGTTGTCGTCGTCAAAAGCAAACACGCCTTGAGGTTGAGGTAGGGTCCCTCTCTTAGCCTATTTAATTCAAGAATGTTTTAAATTGCATATAGTCGCCTTCTTAATTTTTCATGTTTATATTAAATTACAATTCTTGAATAAGTGTTAGTAAAGATAATTGTTTCATTTGATAAATAAGTCATGGTTTTGTAATAAAACCCCTCCAACGGAGGTGCGCTGTCTGCAAAAACTCACATTGGTATACCTTTCTTAACATTATTGCATTGATGTTTTCCTTTTACTTGATGTTGTTGTTAGTCATAAAGCACTCATCGTACTTGACCCTTTTTATATCCCTGTAGTGGGTTTCCCTCTTTTTATTAAAACAGTTGTTGGAACCAAGACACTCTTTAAGTGCCGTTAAACTTCTAAGATGGGTCCCATGTTATGTGACCATGTCACATGGCATGTGATATTTAAATCCAACCAAAAGCCCAGTTCCACAGCCTAGGGGTCCCACAATACCAGTAATGTCAGATTATAAGTTATGTAACCTTTGATTTTCCTGATCCCATGGGGTATTAATTCCTCTAGGTATTCCTACACATTGCTAGATCTCCAAACCTCACCGAATTAGGTATATCAGGGGTCATCCAATCCTCTAGTCATCACATATTAGCATTCATTTCTTTAAATCTTCTGAGAAAACATCCTCTCATGCCATCCATATCATCCTATTTGAAACTAAGTGGAACAGATACTTCAATTCCATTCTAATACACCTCCAAAATTCATGATAAAAATGGCATAAATTTCCCTTATTAAAAACAAGGTCAAGGAAGACACCCCATGGCAGTTCGCAGTGATAATATTCTATTAGTCTTGTGATCAATGTTAAGACTGACTAATCACAATTTCTATCAGTGGGGCGATGACCGTAATGTTTCCCCGCCTCCTCCTGCTCCCTTCGCTCCTGACCGGAAGATGCTGCCTCGTGGATGTCACTGGAAAGATCCAACATGCTGCGGTCACGCCGCAGTCACGCCGTGGTCACGACGCGGTCATGCCGCAATCACGACACGGTCACGCCGCGGTCACGCCACAGTCGCACCGCAGTCCCGCCGTTGTCACGCCGTGATTTGGACCTGCTCCAGGACGACACCTCGTGGTAGTTCGCAGTGATAGTATTCCATGAGTCTTGTGATCAATGTTGAGACTTACTAATCACAATTTCTTTTGGTGGGGCGATGACCGAAATGTTGCCCCGCCTCCTCCCGCTCCCTTCACTCCTGACCGGAAGATGTTGCCCCGTTGATTTCGCTGGACAGGGCCAACACACCGCGGTCATGCCGGGGTCACACCGCAGTCACATCGCGGTCTCGCCACAGTCACGCTGCGGTGACGCTGTGATTTGGCCCTGCTTCAGGACGACACCCCGTGACAGTTCATAGTGATAGTATTCCACGAGTCTTGCATTTGATTCCTGCCTTGAAATGTCACTGAGAAATTCCACATGAGAGAAAACTAAATTGAAACTCTAGCCTAAGGGGGAGCACAAACAAATGTCGATGAAACCGAGTCCCAGCGTTTTCCACATTTGAAGGAAAAACTCGACCCAAGGTGTAGAAGAACTAACGATGAGTTGGGCAGATTTCGAGGTGACAACGGAATTTGTAGCTTGGAAATCTTGAGCTTAGAGATTGATGAAGCTGAGTCATCGAGTTGTAAACCGCATGAGTCTGCGACTTCAGTCGAATTCGACCGAAGTTAGTTGGATTGGGAGGATGATGATGAACCAGTTGTACGGGATTGAAGACCGCTGTGCACATCATGATGTTGGCTCAATTGAAGCGTCGGTGACTGTTTGGGTTTCAGAGCGGCGTATATAAAACCAAATTGAAGTTTTGATTCAGAATGAGGCAACAAAATATCTTCAATCAAGCTTTGGTTGAGCTTTAGACCAGTGTGTCAGATGTTTGTATCGATGAAGATGATAGGGTCAGGCACGCTGATCCCACGACCAGAGTTGAAGAGAGATGATAATTCATTGCGCTGGTTGAGGAAATTCCAAAATCAACTGATTGAGTCTGTATCTCAGATGAACTACTACGTGTGAACCTGATCAAGATTTCTCATTGAAGACACGTCGTTAGTTGATTTTGTCTAAAATCAGTAACGAAGACGGTGGGGACCTCTTCCCTCTTTACCACTACGGTTTCAGTTTTGAAGGAACATGCACGGCAGGTGATTACTTGAATTCTCCAACGAAGTTCCCATTGAAGGCGATGGCACTGAAGAAGATGACATTTTTCCGGAAGAGAATGCACAAAAGGTGTTTGAAAAATTGCATCAGTGAGCTTAGTTGACTTCACCGCTTGAAACACCAGTTACTTAAACTTTAAAAAATTAGGGTAAACGGCAACCCATGCCAGGTGCACGAAAAAAATTCTCAAATGAAGTTCCAGCCTTCTGAGCCACACCTTCCTATTGAAGCCTGGACCCAAGTTGAAGAGCTTCCACAAATTAAGTGTTCGGTTGAAAATGAAGGTGACCGTGTCAAGCTCTGCACAAGTGTGAGAAGCTAGCTTGATGAATACTAGAAGTATTTCCATACCCAATATTGAAACCCATGGACCAACTTCTTAGGACCAAGAGGCCCATGTTGTCCAGAACCAGGTCCGAATACCAACAACATGTGAATCAGTAAGGCTCCTCATCACGTGAGCATGCTGAGAAGAGTAAGACTTCCACCATAGCCACGATGCACCAAAGCATTTGAGCCTCTAATACATCACAAAAGAGTATATAGCTCTATCGTGGGAGGGGAATGATTTAACAAGGACAATTCGAATGATTCTCTCTTATGAAGAAATCTTGACCATCAAGCTGTGCATGAGGTGTCAATTTGAAGAAAGGGATCCGGGCTTGGAATTTGAGGAATAATTCAGAATTTCTAGGTTCATTGAAGTTAAAGTTCATGCTAATCTTGTGGCATATAATGGAGGATTGAAAAACTTTGAGTATTTCTTTAAGTGGGACCACTGTTCAATAGAGGTGGGGGGCGCTTCCAAGACTGGATAAATCATGATTTTACTGCTGTTCTCTACCATCTTTTATTTCATTCTGCTATAATACTCCGATTATGGAACATTAGGCTATTTGTGGTCACACTAAATATAATCCACCCATCCTCCTTGTTTAATTATACCCGTTAATGCTTAACCCTCCTGCTTACTTCTCTGGTTATTTTTAATTTCATAATCATAGGAGGTTTCTACTTTCTTTTTCTTTTAATTGCTTCTTCTTTCATTCTCGGAATTGCACACACATGCCACTTGGATTCAATGCATTGCCTATGATCATGGGCAGTGGGTTGGTCTGATAGTGATTGAAAATTTCCAATCATTAGGATAGGAAAGATTAGAGAACCTAGTCCCTCAAGTTGTGATGGAATTTTCAAAACCAGTAGAGGCTTCATCAAGGGGTGATTCTAACAATTGGTTGGCAGCTTTATTACTCTTGATGTTGAACTTTGGGTGGTAATTCATGCAGCTAAATATGTAAGCATTATGGATGGAATAAGTTATGGATTGAAATTGACTTCTTGTTGGTGATCAACATACTTAGGTGTAAATATACATTGTTCCCACTACAACTCTACAAGGAATGGATGGATTATTATTATTATTGAGAGAAGATACACTTCATGGAATCTCACATATATATGGAGGCTAATATAGTGTTCGATGCACTATATAATAATTTTTTAGATAATGGGACTTTATTTTGGTTTTTTATCTCAATGATGAATTTATTCACCTTTATCACTCTAATGTAAAGGGTGATGTCTACACATATCTCTAAATTCTATTTATTATATCTCCACTTTATTTTTAATAAATTTGATGCGAATGGGTATTATAACCCATTCTATGGACCTTATTGGGTTAATATATCATGTTACATGTTGTCACATATTTTTATTTCTAGTTATTCCATGATTATACGATACCATAAAATATTAATGATTCTTATTTCACGATTAGACATATAGAGTAGTGGTATTATTGTATATTATATATGTGAGTATTGTAGGACATGGTAGAGGAGTTTATGAATTGAAAATTGTGTACCAGCTAAACATATGGGGGTCCGGTGCAGGAGGGTTGTGTTCAGGAGGGATGATATGTTATGTCATCTACCGAGTGTGGCTTGGATCCTTTGAGGTAGGGTCCCTCTCTCAGGCAGGGGGGCTGTCCAGGCAGGGGGGTGTCCAGCAGGGGTGGTGCTGTCTAGGTAGGGGGGAGGGGTGTCCAGCAGGGGTGGTGCTATCCAGGAAGGGGGGAGCGGTGTCCAGGAGGGAGGGAGGGGGGGGGGGTACTGTCCAAGCAGGGGGGAGAGGTGTCCAGGAGGGAGGGGGGGGGGGGTGCTGTCCAGGCAGGGGGGAGAGGTGTCCAGGAGGGAGGGAGGGGGGAGGGGCTATCCAGGCAGGGGGGTTTTGTCCAGGCAGGGAGGAGAGGTGTCCTGGAGGGAGGGAGGGGGGGGGGTGCTCTCCAAGTAGGGGGAGGGGTGTCCAACAGGGGGGGTGCTGTCCAGGAAGGGGGAGAGGTGTCCAGGAGGGAGGGGGATGTCCAGGCAGGGGGAGGGGTGTCCAGCAGGGGTGGTGCTGTCTAGACAGGGGGAGAGGTGTCCAACAGGGAGGGAGGGGGGTGCTGTCCAGGAAGGGGGGGGGGGTGTCCCGGGGGAGAGGTGTCGAGGCAGGGGGAGAGGTGTCCATGAGGAGGGGGTGCTTTCCAGGTAGGGGGGAGGGGGTGTCCAGTAGGGGGGTGATGTCCACGCTGGAGGGAGAGGTGTACAGCAGGGAAGGGAGGGGGGTGCTGTCCCGGAAGGGGGGGGGGGGTGTCCAGGGGGAGAGGTGTCTAGGAGGGGGGGGTGCTGTCAGGCAGGGGGAGAGGTGTCCAAGAGGGAGGGGGGCTGTCCAGACAGGGGGGAGGTGTCCGGGAGGGGGGGATACCACATTAGATGATTTCTTCATTCCATTCAGAATAACTTCTTAACTACACATATTTATTTTTGTAATAACATCATATATCTCTTCATTTAACATCAATCAGTACATAACAATTTTTGGGAACCATAGTTCTATTCAGCTCCACTGTAACTTAAATATCATTATGACTTGAACTTTTTTACAACCACTCATCAATCTCCCATGTTGACATAAGATGATTAAACTATTATTAAATTGGGGGGGGGGGGCTATCCAGAGGGGGATTTGTAGGGGGAGGAGGGGGGGCTGTCCAGGGGAGGCCTTTCAGGGGGGAGGGCTGTCCAGGGGAGGCCTTGCTGGGGGGAGGGTTGTCCAAGGGAGGCTTTGCATGGGGGGAGGGGTGCTGTCAAGGGGAGGCTTTGTAGGGGGGAGGGGGCTGCAGGGGGGGGTGGGCTGTGTAGGGGAGAGGGTGTGGGCTATTTTTTTGGGGGAGGGGGCTGCCCCGGAAGGGGGGGGGGGGTGGCTGTCCAGGAAGGGCTCTATAGGGGGAGGGGGCTATCCAGGGGGGCTTTGCAGGGGGGTTTTCTACTGCGGGGGGGGGGGGGGGGGGGGGGCTATCCAAGGGGCTTTACAGGGGGTGGGGGGCTGCAGGGGGAGGGGGGCTGCATGGGGAGTGGGGGGTGGGGGTTATTTTTTTAATGGATTTTCAGACCCTATAGACATGATTTTAAACCGTGGCTATTGGTTAATTGCCACAGTTTTTAACCGTGGCTATAGGTCTAATGCCACAGTTTAAAACTGTGGCAATAAAGTGTGTTTGTCCTCTTATATATCCATGGTTCTAAACCATGGATATAGTTATATTACCATGGTTTGAACTGTGGTTGTATACCTATAGCCACGGTTCGAACCATGACTATTGATCTAGAGCCACGGTTCCAAACTATGCTATAGGTCTAGGCCTATAGCCACGCCAAACTTAGCCACAATTCCTCAAACCTTGGATATTATCTATATACACGGTTTTAGGACCTATAGCCATGGTATAAAACCATGGTTATAGCTTGAATTTATAGTAGTGATATGCCCCTGTTTGGTCCTTCGGGCCACCGATTTGGTCCCCGAGTCCTTTAAGGCCTTCGGGCCACCCAGGCCTTCGGGTCAGTAAGGCCTTCAGGCCACCTCAAGGCCTTCGAGACACCTTAAGTGCATATTCAAACCAAAAGACCAAAAAAGAAACAAGGTCTACAAGGAGGATGAGCAAGGAGCTTTCACTATAGTAGAAGCTAAACGGATTGCAAGAATTAGAGGGTATGACACCTACCATCGGGACAAGCCTATGCATGCATGAGAATGCCTATCCGAACATCCATGTGAAGGTCAAGAGTTTATTTCACGATGAAGATGCTGGGGAGGATCGGTTCCAAGTATTTATTTTGGGTTGTTTGTAATGTTTGATGCCTACGAGCAAATTAATTCCTCTAAGGCCTACAGGCCATGAAATACTTACGCCTACGGGCCTTGTAAGGGTTCCACCTCACCCCTTGAAAGGTGGATTATCAAAAATAAATAAAAAATAAAGGCCTTAGGGCCATTGGATGGAGATACATGGTTAATATTAGTAAGTAAAATGTGGTTCAATAAGATGAAAATAATTTTTGGTAAGTAGTAACTTTTGAATTTTATTTACCACAGTTAAAAGTAAATAGGGTAATTAAGGGTAAAAATGATATCATAATTACCCTAACACATGTAATAATTCTATTGGATAAGAATAATAAGACCAAAAAAAATCTTAGTAATAAAATATTACCCCCTTTTTTCTACTTGGATTAGATTAGGAAATTTATTATTATTTTATTTAAAGAAGAGTTAAAAGAGTTAAATTCAAAGTTCAATAACTAAATCATTTTTAATACAGGGTTACAAACAATATAAATTCAACTAAAAATATTCATTATAAAGATAAAATGATTTAATACATAATGGTATTTTATTTATAATTTTTAGACATTAAATAATTTAATTTATTTATGACACAATGATGATGCAGTAATTACCTTATTAATGAAATATTAAAATAATTGATATTATAAATATCCAAATAAATGTAAATGGATACTTATGATGAATTACACTAATTTTATAGGTTAATATGACATATTAGGGTTGGTTAAATAAATTTTATTCGAAGTGATAAAGTTTTTATGGCTTTCAAAAAAATCAAATACTAAATAGTGTCCAAATTGACATAATTGAGTTTTAAAAAAAAAATACTATATTATTAATTGATATAATATTCTTAAAAATATAATGTTCAGCCAAAGGACTCATATAAGATTATATATATTAATAATTAACCACTTGGTGTTCTTTTTTCTTGTTATAGTAAGTTTATTAACCATATAATATAAAAATACAAAGAGACATGGTAAATGTCAAACTATTTAACTAAGAGTTAAATCTAAAAGATAAGGTTAATATGGTGACCAAAACCTGTCTAAAACCTATTGGGTTAGAGGTTTACGACCCATACCCAACTTATCCTCTAAATAAATAATTTTTGAGCCATTAGAAACCGAAAAGGATTTTATTATAAATAATATTTCAAGCTTTTCTAAAGTGACCCTCACCTCTCTTATAAAAGGGTACTTCACCTCTTTTAATTTCACACCTCAAAAGACATTTGGCTCATTCAAAACCTACCAAAATATCCTCCCAAATTTCTTAACTTAATACTAGATGCCCATCCTTTGTTCATAACTCCAACCTAAGGATCCCTTTTGATCAAATCAAAAGGAAGAACCCAAGGAAGAGGTAAATATTTTATCACATATTTCAAGTTCTTTTCTTCTTCCACTTCCTCTTTCTTTGTGGTTTACATTATAAAATAATAACTCCAGTATATTATATATAATTTTATGTTATTATAAAATTTTACAATCATATTCATTAATCTATCCATCATATGAATGACCAAGTCACCATACCTTCGTACGTACAGCTTACCGTCTCCACGTCGTGGTATAGTTTGTTATTCAAACACTTCATTATTTTGATGGGTAAAATAATGAGTATAACTGATGTAAATAATAAATTTAACTTTCTAATGATTATTTATATATTATATAACATCTTATTACATACGACTTCACCATCAATATAATGATATTGTCACTCGTGCGTACATTCGGATTACCGTCTCCACGAATGTGATGAGATTCATTCCCCATCGTAATCATTCTAGAATAATTTTCATTTTATGATTAAAAATAATGTTTATGAACATAATATAATTATTTATATGAAAAAAATTCATCATATCTATAACAAACATGGCTTACGTAACCAAGCATATAAAGGAAAATGAATCAGTTAACACCCGAAAAGATGATACTACTGAAATATTATTAAAAAAGCAATATTAGAGGATCATATATTATATCATATTTAATTATATAGTTATTTTATAAGTAAATAACAATGTTTTAACTATTATAAAGGAGGTTAACATACCATAAACTAAGGAAAAGTACAAGGTAATGGTTTCACAATCTCTTTATTATCCAAGGTTGTTTTTACATAAGTATATACTAGGCCCTCTTTATCATCCACTTCCATGTTTTTTTTAAAAATGTATTTCAATTTTTTTTTAGTATTTACTAGACTATGGGTTAAAGTCATTTATTCTCTTATTTTACCTTATATGTTTTGAAATTAATCTTTCCGTCATTTTCCAAACAAGGTACTTTATGACCTTTTTGACAAAAAGTAAGGTAAGAATGTTTTTTAACTTATACGGCGGGTGTGGTTATTTTCCGCCGTTATAACATCATTGGAGCTTACCTTACAAGCTTATAAGAATATTTTCGATATAAATGTTTTCTTTTATAATTATGTGACTCTTAAATGGTTTCAAAATAGAAAGAGGTATTTCTTTCAAATAGTTTTCATTTCATCTATGTCAACATCCTATGATGGATTTTAAACTTGTTTGAAGTTGATTTATTATGACACAAATATTCCATATTATGTCAAAGGTTTTCTGATATGTTTGACTATGGATGTGTATTTTTATACCATTAATTTTTTATAATTAAAAGTATTGACATTTCATATGCTAGTTTTAATATGAATTTTTACGTTATGTTTACAACTTTTCATATGAAGAATGTATTGGACTTAGTATGTGACAGGTGGAGACTACTGTATCTCCTTGATGCATCGGTAAGTATCATGAGACAATTAGATGTGGAATTGTCTGAGGCCTTTCCCAATTTGATATATGGTTTTGGCCTAGGCCTAAATCATTTTTAGAAGTCTTGGCCGAGGCCTTGACAAGATGTTTCAGAATGTCAGACATTATACATTCCCTCATTATGAAAATAATAATGATGGTTCATATGGTTCATTCGACTAGTAGAATAACCATGACTATGTTTTATTATGACATTATTTACTCAACTCATATTCCTACCATAAATTGTTCATGTTTATTATTTCTAAAGGCATGTGTTTTTAATTATTCATCATACCTAATTTTTATGTTATCTTCCGCTGTATTGTTTACCCTTACTGAGCATTTGAGCTCACCCCTTTCTTATGTTTCATTTTCTCAGGATATGATGAAGTTAGTTATGAGTGACTTGCAGGCATAATCTAGGAGACTTGGATGGTTATAATGGAACAAATTAGTGTTGTATTTCTTTTCAAGTTGTAATGTTGAACTTATGTATGTATCTTGTTTCCAATAATACTAAACTGATTGGTCTTTTGGGACATGATTCCTTATATCTTTCCAATGTTATGTAATAAAGTACTGACTCTAGGTAACTGGGGTCAGGCATTACAGTTGGTATCAGAGGAAGTTTAGTACAAACCTTGTAAACTAGATTTTGAAAAACTCTGATTAGAACACATTACCCTAAGATAAACTTTTAGAATTAGTATAGAAGAACTTCCTAGAATTTTGGTACTATAGAGATTTTTTGAGTTTTCTGAGAAATATATCCCTATCTGGATATGAGCAGGTAGAGGAAGCTCTGGCATATATATACCTAGGGTTGAAATCCGAAAACACCGCTTTGAGCTAGACTCGAACGATAACTAGTGCATGACAATGATCTTTGCTTCACTCTTGGTTACGTCACTCCTGGGGGATATGATTAGGATATTTCTCATTTTCTTTAAAAACCATTATGAAGGATTTATGAGTATTTACCTCATAAAAGAAAAATATCTTTTTGATTATGGATTATATCCATAAACTATTCAATTTATGTTATGTGTTTTACATGTTCAAAATTATATATTGAGATTCATAAACTAATATACTGTATGCCATTGTTTAGAAATAGTGCATAATGGAAGGAATGGAAACCGTATCAATGCACGTAATCCACATAGGGATTTTCATCCTGATCAAGATAATAATAGCAGAGCTAGGGATGCAACTGGTGCTGATCAGCTTATCACCATACTGGGACAACTCACACAGGTTAGAATAATAACCTTACTCGTATGGAGCACCCTGATTCACAACGTGGAGGATCAATGTTAGACTGCTTCATTAGGAAACAACCACCAATATTCAATGGGTCTACAAATCTATTTGTAGCTGAACAATGGATAAGTTCCTTAGAGAAACTATTTCATGCTTTGGGAAGTAACAAAAGGAAAAAGTTTTCATGGTAGTTTATCACCTCACTAGAGATAAAGATCAATGGTGGTCATTAAATCAAAACACAAAGGAGGATGAAGAAGTATAAAGTATGGAATGGAGGGATTTTAAAGATATTTTCTTAGAAAAATACTTTTCTCATGACCATCGAGAAGATATGGAAAGGCAATTTCTGAGTCTGAGACAAAAGGAGGATGAGAA
The DNA here is from genome assembly GCA_963277665.1 of Viscum album. Taxonomy (NCBI): domain Eukaryota; kingdom Viridiplantae; phylum Streptophyta; class Magnoliopsida; order Santalales; family Viscaceae; genus Viscum; species Viscum album. The sequence continues at coordinate 124,923,452 of OY728134.1, read as the reverse complement.
TGTCGCAAAGTATGAAGCTAACTTTACAAGGTTAGCAAGGAATTCTGCAAATTATATACATAACCCAAGAAGTAATATTGATCGTTTCTTTGATGAGTTAAAATTAGTTATCTGTTGAGCATTAGTCTCGCAATCCTTCTCATCGTATGAAGATATTGTCTCATGTGCTATCAAGAGAGAAAAGGAATTCTCTAAATCTTATGACTTTAAAGTAAAGCAAGAGAAGAAGAGTTCTAATAAACACTTTGGAAAGGAAATAAGGAAATAGGGAAGAAAAGAAGAGTTTAATTTCCACCCTGTGATAATTGGGGAAGGAAGCACCCTGGTGCCTGTCTAAAAGAAAAAGAGTATGCTACAAATGTGGACAGGAAGTCCATCTTACTGGTGATTTTAAGGGGAAGAAAGAAGCTCCCAATGTTCAATGATACAATTTCAGGGATATGGGAAATTATGAAAATGAATTTCCTAAGGCATCAGAGAATATTACCTAAGAAGAGGCCAAGGGATCAAGGCCAAGATTATGTGATCACTACTGCTGAGGTTGAAGCTCTGAAAGACATAGTGGTAGGTAATTTAATGGTTTCCTCAAGTTTAGCCAATGCTTTATTTGATTCTTGATCATCACATTATTTCATATCTTCCTAGTTTACTAAGAAAATTAGATATTTACAATTTTATTTAACAAGGGAGTTGTTAGTCAAAACTCTTAAGGGAAGTATCATTGCAACAAGGTTTTGTGAATCAGTCCCCATTAAGGTATATAAACAATATTTATCTACTGATATAATCATCATACCCATGATTGAATTTGATATAATCCTAGGTATGTTTTTACTTTTGGAATAATATGTGAAGATTTATTGTAAGAATAATGAGGTTACAATTCTTGATGATGATAAGCAGTACCTTATCTTTAGAGTAGAAACGTCACCATCTGATTCTTTTATATATCTACCCCTAGTAGCTCTACTAAATTCAATCATTAGGGAGGATGAGAAAGAAATAATTATGGGTGAGGAAAACAATGGTCAAATAGAGGACGTACCTATTGTGAAAGAATATGTTGATGTGTTTTTGGAGGTTTTACCAAAACATCCTCCAGAAACAATAAATTGAGTTTTCTATTGATTTAATTCCTGGTTCAAGGCCCATATCAAAGACCCCTTATAGAATGGACACTATGGAATTAGTGGAACAAAATAAACAACTAAAGGAATTGAGTAGTAAGGGATTTATTCTCCCTAGTGTTTCTACATGGGAGCCCCTTCCCTTTTTGTTAAGAAGAAAGAAAAAATATATGAGGTTGTGCATTAACTACAGGGAGATCAATGATATAACAATAAAGAACAAGTATCCCCTAGCTCAAATTGATTATTTATCCGACCAAGTTCATGGAGCTCACAATTTTTCAAAGATTTACCTTCGATCTGGATATCATCAGTTGTGTGTGAAGAATAAAGAAATTCCGAAAATAGAATTTCGAACCAGGTACGGGAATTAAGAGTTTACAATAATGCCTTTTGGTTTGACTAATGCACCCTGTATCTTCATTGATCTAATGAATAGAGGTTTCAAGGAATATCTTGATGACTTTGTAGTGGTATTCATTGATGATATATTGGTATACTCTAAAAGCTATACAGATCATGAAAATCACTTGCGCATTATTCTAAAGACTCTTAGAAGAATTGAATTATTTGGGAAGTTTAGAAAGTGTGAATTCTGATTTCAGAAGATTTCTTTTCTTGGTCATACTGTCTCTATGGATGAAATATCTATAGATACTTCAAAGACCAAGGCAATCCAAGAATGTCCAACATCGAAGAGTATAACTAAGGTACGCAGTTTTATTGGTTTAGCAGGATATTATCGACGTTTCGTCCAAAATTTTTCCTGGTTGGCTAACCCATTAACCAAGCTCACACGTAAAGGGGTTAAATTTGTTTGAACAAAAGAGTGTGAAGAATGTTTTGTAGAACTGAAGATAATATTAGTCAACGCTCCTATCTTGACTCTACCATCAGGGAACGATGGGTTTGTTATTTATATTGATGTTTCAAAGAAAGGACTTGGTTGTGTCCTTATGCAAAATGATAGAGTTATTGCCTATGCACCACGATAGCTAAAAATTCATGAGCAAAACTATCCCACTCATGATCTTGAGTTAGCAGCTATAATCTTCACTATGAAGATATGGAGACACTATCTCAACGGTGAAAAATGTGTGATTTATACTGATCACTAGAGTTTGAAGTATATTTTCTCACAAAAAGAACTAAGCTTGAGGCAAAGGAGATGGCTTGAACTACTAAAGGATTATGATTGCGCAATACACTACCCCCCGAGGAAGGAAAATAAGGTGGTAAATGCTTTGAGCAGAAAGGATCATGGTGTTTTGAACAGGATGAGAGTTGAAAGGGATCATATTTTCATGGATCTAGTAAATATGGATATGGGAGTAACCATGAAAGGTGAAACATAAATAATTTTTCAAATTATTTCCAAAACATCTTTTATAGAAAGGATAAAAAATTCTCCGACTGATGATGAGGAGTTTCCAAAGAAGATTAAAGCTGTAAATGATGGGAGATTGAGTGACTTCGTATATGAAGATAGAATTTTGAAATTTGGGAAGATACTTTGTGTTCCCGATATACCTGATCTAAAAAGGGAATTATTAGACAATTCTCATAGCTCCAATTTCCTTATACATCGTGGGAGCAACAATATGTAGAGATATTTGAAGGAAAATTTTTGGTGGGACAACATGAAAAGGGAGATTAATGATTTTGTGTCAAGATGTATGGTATTCTAACAAGTGAAAGCTAGAAGACAACATCCTAGAGGAGTCATGAAACCTCTTCCCATACCTGAGTGGAAATGGGATGATATTATGATTGACTTTTTCATGGGTCTACCAAGGACTCCTAGAAGGAATGATGCAATATGGGTTATTATTGACCGTCTTACCAAGTCAACACATTTTATTTCTAAAAGAGAAGATTTACCTCTTGAACGTTTAGAAAGACTGTATATTAATGAATTTGTAAGACTTCATAGAGTTCCCTTATCAATTGTTTCTGATCATGATCCCCATTTTATATCAAGATTCTGGAAAAGTCTTCAGAAATCCCTGGATACTGAACTTCATTTGAGCACTTCCAACCACCCTCATACTGGTGGACAATAAGAATGAACTTTTCAAACATTAGAAGACATGTTGATATCTTTCTCACCTGACTTTCAAGGTATGTGGGATCAATATTTACCTCTTGTAGAATTTTCCTATAACAATAGCTTCTATCAAAGTATTCAGATGGCACCATATGAAGCGTTATATGGAAAGAGATGTTGCACACCAACTTTTTGGTATGATGTTGGTGAAATAAAACTCGTAGGCCTAGAACTTGTTGAGTAAATGATGGAAAAGTTGAAGGTTATCCAAACCCACATCAAAGCATCTCAAAGCAGGCAGAAGAGCTATGCCGATAACCGAAAGAAGGATTTGGAATTTTAGGTAGGATATCATGTTTTCTTGAAGGTATCTCTATGGAAGGGAGTTATATAATTCGGTAAGAATGGTAAATTAAGTCCCAGGTATATTAGACCTTTCGAAATTCTAAAACGAATTGGGACTGTAGCTTACCGTTTAACAATTACACCAAGTCTCTCCAAAGTTCACATTTTGTTCCACGTATCACTATTGAGAAAATACATGCCTGACCCAACGCATGTACTCACCTATGAGGAAATTGAACTGGAACCTGATCTATCTTATTTTGAAGAGCATGTCAAGATTCTTGACACCAGAGAACAAGTGTTGAGAAACCAGACAACTCGTCTGGTAAAAGTTCTATAGAGAAACCATATGATGGAAGAGGGAACATGGGAACTAGAGGAACTTATGATGAAGTACCACCCAAATATTTTTGTACATTATTATTCTAGAAATTTTGAGAATAAAATTATTTGAATGAGGGATTAATGTAACACCCCAAGCTTCCATGGTATGTTTCCCTTTACATAATGCAATAGCTTGCATTATATGCAACTTCGAGATTCTAATACACCACGACCAATCAAAATAGCCATTATGAATAATAATACCCAATTTTTGAATATTTTTTAAAATGGAATTCATTTTTGAAGTCGAAATATCGAAATTATCTTAGGGTGATTTTTTGGTATTTTTTTGAGAACTTTCAGTTTTTGATCAATAGTGAAAAACACTACGTTATTGGTTAAAATTGACTTTTTATTTAAATAATTATTTATTCTATTTAAATTTATTTTAGGTAAAAATAGATACATAATAACTATATAAGTTTAATTTAATTTATTGGAGTAATTTTATAATAAGTTAAGATATATAAAAATTTCATTGAACTTTTTACCGTCTTTTACCCACCTCCTAGGAGTATTTTCAAATTTGCAAAAAACATAATTTTACAACTTCTGTGAGTTGAATTTAAAAAATATGATAGAAATGGTTAATATCAGTAAGTAAAATTTGGTTCAATAAGATGAAAAATAATTTTTGGTGAATAGTAACTTTTGACTTTTATTTACCACGGTTAAAAGTAAATAGGGTAATCAAGGGTAAAAATGATATCATAATTACCCTAAAACATGTCCTAATTCTATTGGATAAGTATAATTCGACCCAAAAAAACCTTAAGAATAAAATATGACCCCATTTGGTCCACTTGGATCAGATTAGGACATTTATTATTATTTTATTTAAAGAAGATTTAAAAGAGTTAAATTCAATGTTTAATAACTAAACCATTTTTAATATAGAGTTACACACAATACAAATTATACTATAAATATTAATTAGAAATATACAAAGTTTTCTTACATAATGGTATTTTATTTATAATTTTTAGATATTAAATAATTTAATTTATTTATGACACAATGATGATGCAGTAATTACCTTATAAATGAAATATTTAAATAATTGATACTATAAATATCCAAATAAATGTAAATTGAGACTTTTGATGAATTACCTGAATTTTATAGGTTAGTATGACATGTTTGGGTTGGTTAAATAAATTTTATTCGAAGTGAAAAAGTTTTTTTTTGATTTTAAAAAAATCAAATACTAAATAGGGTCGAAATTGACATAATTGAGGTTTTAAAACAAATTCTATATTATTAATTGTTATAATATTTCTAAAAATCTTGGTTTTGGCCATAGAAATTAGATAAGGTTATATATATTAATAATGATCCACTTGGGGTTTTCTTGGTTTGTTATAGTAAGTTTATTAACCATATAATATAAAAATTCAAAGAGACATGGTAAATGTCAAACTATTTAACTAAGAGTTAAATCTGAAAGATAAGGTTAATATGGTTACCTAAACCTATCTAAAACCTGTTGTATGAGAGGTTTTCAACCCATACCCACTTTATCCTTGAAATAAATCATTTTGGATCCATTATATAACAAAAATTATTTTATTATAAAATAATATTTCAAGATTTTCCTTTAGTGACCCTCACCTCTCTTATAAATGGGTACTTCCCCTTCTCTTAATTTCACACCTCAAAAGCCATTTGTCTTGGACAAACCCTAACAAAATATCCTACCAACTTTCCTCCCTTTTTCCTAGAGGCCTTCCTTTGGTCATAAATCCAAAATAATAAGCCATTTTTATCAAATCAATAGGAAGAACCCGAAGAAGAGGTAAATATTTCATCACCTCTTTCATGTTATTTTCTTCTTCCACTTCCTCTTTCTTTGTGGTTTCCATTATAAAATAATAATGCAAGTATCTTATATATTCTGTGATGTTATTATAAAAATGATAAAACCATATTCATTATTATATCCATCATATGAATGACAAAGTAACCATACGTGCGTATGTATGGCTTACCGTCTCCACATCATGGTGTAGTTTGTTATTCAAAAACATCATTATTTGGATGAGTATAATAATGAGTATAACTAATATAAATAATAAATATAACATTTTAATGATTCTTTATATATGATATAAAATCCTATTACATATGATTTCACCATCAATATAATGATATTGTCACTCGTGTGTACGTTTGGATTACCGTCTCCACAAACGCGATGAGATTCATTCCCCATCGTAACCATTCAAGAATAATTTTCTTTTTATGATTAAAAATAATGTTTATGAACATAATATAATTTTGTATATGAATCATATACATCCTATCCATAACAAAAATGTCTTATGTAACCAATCATATAAAGGAAAATGAATTATTTGACACCCGAAATGATGATACTACTAAAATATTATTAACAAAGAAATATTAGAGGATCATATATTATATCATATTTATATATATAGTTCTTGTATAAATTAATAACAATGTTTTAACTATTATACAAGAGGTTAACATACCATATACTAAGGAAAAGTACAAGGTAAGGGTTAATTTCACGATCTCTTTATTATCCGAGGTTGTTTTTACGTAATTATCTACTGGAACCTCTTTATCATCCACATCCATGTTTTCTTAAAAATGTAATTGAAATCATTTTTAATATTTACTAGACTATGTGTTAAAGTAATTTATACCATTATTTGACCTTATATGTTTTGAAAGTAATCTTTCCATCATTTTTTAAACAAGATACTTTATGACCTTTCTGACAAAATTAAGTTAAGAATGTTTTTTTAACTTAGACAGTGGGTGTGGCTATTTTCCACCGTTATAATATCATTGAAGATTACCTTACAATATTATAATAATATTTTCAAAATTAATGTTTTCTTTTATAATTATTTGACTCTTAAATGGTTTTCAAATAGAAAGAGGTATTTCTTTCAAATAATTTTCATTTCATCTAAGTCAACATCCTTTGATGGATTTAAAACTTGTTTGAAGTTGGTTTATTATGATACAAATATTCCATATTGTATTGAAGGTTTTATGATATGTTTGACTGTGGATGTGTTATTTTTATACCATTCATGGTCTATGGTTAGTGTATTGACATTTCATATGCTAGTTTTAATACGAATGTTTATGTTATGTTTCAACCTTTTCATATAAGAAATGTATTGAACTTAGTATGTGATGGGTGAAGCCTGCAATATATCCTCGATGGATCAGTAATTATCATGAGACAATTAGATGTGTAATTGGATGAGGCCTTTCCTAATTTTATATATGGTTTTGGCCGAGACCTAAATTTTTTTTAGATGTCTTGGCTGAGGCCTTGACAAGATGTTTTAGAATGTCCGACATTATACATTCCCTTATTATGAAAATAATAATGATGGTTCATGTAGTTATTATACTAGTAGAATACCCCTGACTATGTTTTATTATGGCATTATTTACTCAGCTCATATTCCTTCCATAAAGTGTTCATGTTTATTATTTGTAAAGGCATGTGTTTTTAATTATTCATCATGCCTAATGTTTTTGTTATCTTCCGCTTTATTGCTTACCCTTACTAAGAATTTTATCTCACCCCTTTATTATGTTTCATTTTACCAGGATATGAAGAAGTTAGTTATGAGTGAATTGAAGGCATAATCTATGAGACTTGGATGTTTCTAATGGAACAAATTAGTGTTGTATTTCTTTTCATGTTGTAGTGTTGAACTTATGTATGTATCTTGTTTCCAATAATACTAAAATGATCAGTATTTTAGGACATTATTCCTTGTATCATTACAATGTTATGTAATAAAGAACCATCTTTGGGTAACTGGGTTTGGGACATTATAATTTTTTTGAATTTTAAGCGATGATTAATATTCAATGAATAGTAAAAAAATTGATTTTTATTAAAAACATCAATTTAATTTAACGAATTTACAAGATATATTTTATTATAATATGATTTTAAAATAAAAAATTATTAAAATTATATATTTATTAATCCAATTTAGGTTATTTTAATCAATTACATTTTTATTTTTTATATTAAAATAATCTCTACTTAAGAAATTTTTATCTTTGGAAAACCGCTTTTTCATCGCATAAACAGAGTAAATTTTAAATTAAAAATTTTCACTTATGTAAATGGAATTTATAAAATATTTTACATATTTATAATAATAATAGATAATATTATATAATTGTTTAAAATTAAATTTGTGTAAAATAAATAGTAAAAACAGTAAAAATTATTTATTGCACTTAAGGTCAAAACAGGTTTACTAGGGGGTTAAACTAAAAGGATTAGGGGTAAAATGACCTAATTTTTTTTTAAAACTCCAATTTATAGAAATATTTCAACATTATCTCATATAATTTTATATAATTATCCATTTTTGATCCTTTTTAATGTTTAAAACATGGGTACATCATTTTTTTCTCAAAAATTCCAAGTGTGTTTTCTCCCCCACTTATAAAAGGGCACCACTATTGTTCCCTCTTGATGCTTACAAAAACCTTTGATTCCGATAAGAACTAACCAAATTTATTTATTAATTCCATCCCCACATCATAGATCCCTTATTTTTATTAGGAATCCCTCTTAATAAGGATTATAGAGGTAACCTAAGGAGGTTGTCTAAAGAAGTGGCATCGTTCTTAACCGAGTGTTTTTATTTTATTTCTTCTTCAACCACCTTAAAATATTATTAAAATATGATGATATAAAAAAATAAGTATATATAACATACTGATATTTTATTATTCTAATATAATAACCTATATCCATCTCCACTTCTATCAAATGGGAAACAAAACCCTTGATCGTGTGTACGACGGACTGCGACCTCACAAACCGATGCAATTTATTTTCAATCACAATCTTCATAGCTGAATATAATGATGAATTTAACAGATTTATATGATAATTATGATATAATTTTGAACTATTATATCACATATTATTTCTTACATTCCATTCTTTTGGAATATGATAACGTTGCTTGTGTATACATTGGACTACCACCTCATGAAGCGCAGTGATTCGTTTTTGAATTACACTTTACATGGAAGGTAATAAGGATAAATTTAATTAATATATTATATATATATGAAATTTTAATTACTAGAAAAATTTTATATATTATTTACCTTCCTTTGTTTCTATTCATCAAGAAATTGGAAACAACGTTCATGTGTACGTATGACCTACTGTCTCCATGAGTAGTGTAATACATTTTTCTATCTATAACTTTTATGGATTATTTTAAATGTATATATAATGAATAAATATTTTATTTATATATATTTTAAAATTATAATTATAATTTAACCATGATCAAATTATAAGGAACAAATATACCAAATAAAAACATATATGAAAACAAAGCTATTTTTACCCAAAATGCGATTTTAACGAGGAATTGTAAATAAATAAGTAATACAAGGTCATAAATAAATCATATATGGTATGATATATATAATTATGATTCTATATTATATTTATAATAATCCTATATTTATTATATAGTAGTTTTAAATGTGTACAAATGAATTTAAGACGTGTGGTAAATGTTTTTTTGTCTCACTTTTATTTATGTGGGACACATGACATATTCACTATTAGTTTCATTTTTGTGGTGTATATAATAATACTGAATGTATTTTATGGTTATTTTCTAGATAATTATGGGATATAAATATCCATATAATTTTATTTATTTTATGGGGATTACGATTCAAAATTTTCCAAATTGGTAAAAGTTTTATGTTACAATCTCATTATTTATTAGGATTGTTTATGATTATGATTATAAATATGAGATCTTATTATATAAATTTCAATAAACTCAAGGTTTTTCTTCTCCTATGATTATTTATAGAAATTAAATGTTTTTATTCCATTTCCACTCTTTATGTACTCAATATTATAAAATAATGTTTTTATGGAAAAACCAAATTTATTTATATCTTTGGTCAAAAACCTATTTTTCCATGTCTATGTTCTCTAAAAAATGTTTTAAAAAAGTTTTTACTATTCTAAAAATATTGTTTAAATTCATTTTTACCCATTTTTTGTTTTAAAAAAATTGTTTTAAAGTAATATTCTTATCATTTTTCAAATGATGTACTCTTAAATTTTACTGAAAATATTAAAGGAATATTTGTTTTAACATGTATAAAATGAATGGAATTTTATTCTATCATGATCATTAAATTAATTAAATATTCCTTTATAAGTTCCCAATGTTATTTTAAAGATATTTTTTCTTTAATATTTGATGAATTTTTGGATTTTGTTGTTTTTTAAAGTGGAAAGGTTATTTTCCTCAATAAATGTTCCAAGTGTTATTTTAAAATCATTTTATATCTAAGATGTATTCTATTTATGTTAAATAAGTTTTAATAGGGATATGATTCAATTATACCATCCTTTTTATTTTATTGTATGGTTTATTATTATGATGAATACATGTTTATGAAACTCATTCCTTTTCCATAGGTTATGCTCTAATGAATTGATGAGATGATTATGAAACAAATTTCCTTTATATAAGTTATTTTATAATGAAATGTTTAAGAAACCCATTTAATTTCTATGATTTATGATATGGTGAATGTTTTATGATATTATGGTACACAAATTTATGGATTATGTGATAGGTGGGACCTATATATCCCTTCAATTCAATTGGTAATGACTAATGTTATATGAGCTCAAAAGGTATATGAGAGGTTATCCCAAGCCTGAAAGAAGGGTACATAGGAGGTTATGCCAAGCCTAAAAGAGGGTACATGATAGGTTATCCTAATATCTAAAGAGGGTATATGATAGGTTATCCCAATCCTGAAAAGGGTATATGCAAGGTTATAAAAATCTCACAGTAGGTACATGAGTGGTAATCTGATACCTAACTTGTTATGAATATCTTAGTGGGTACTCTTGACATAACATTTTCTACGATTATGTGTATGATAAATACTTATGTCTTATGGTAATTTTATTCTATTACGGCTCATGTTCTTTGATTCCATGATGATTCATGTCTTATGAATTTTAAATATTTATTCCATGACCCGTGTTTATGATCTATGATATGTAGGGTATGGTTTTCAAATGTTATTCTCATATTATCTTACCCTTATGCCCATGTTATGTTAATATCTCACCCATTTTACCTTATTGAGAATATGCGACTACCCTTTCTTATATTTCCTTTCCCATGATTATGAATATATATATTATATATGATATTTCTAAGAAGGGTGATAGTTATGAAGAACTTAGTGGGAGATGATGCAGCTCACTTATGGACCTATTGTTTATGTGTCAAAGTTTCAAAAGGAACTAGAATTAAATGATTTTAGAATGTATTGTTATGTTATATAATGAATATTTGCTTATTAGGATGTAGTATTTATGCATGAAAAGTATAGTTCATTATACAACCCATTTGGAATTATTATCTTTGGATTTCATTGAAAGACCTATATTAAAATCCATGGTGACGTTATCCCATTTATATATAGGTATGGTTTATAGTTGAATAATCCCCTTGAAATTTTCTATTTATACCTTCACCTATTGGTACAACAAAAAATTTCATTCATGTTAAAAAATTTCCTTCTTTACATTATACCACTAGGATTTTCTATCAGAGATCTCTATCCATATTTTTTCTCCCTGAATAGATGGAGAATATTAAGCCATGAGAATCATCCAATAGCTCATTCTTAATCTCAGGATTTTATGATACATATAATCATGTCCAAAATATCTCAAATTCTTATTTATAAATATTTAATTCTAATTATTTTCCATTCATTATAGAATCCACCTTCTTTTTTATCTCTTTATCCTCCATTTGATCATTCCATATATTCTCTATATTGGATGGTTGAGAAACCAATTTTTTTGTGGTATAATATTTTTCCATCCTTTATGATTCCCATGTATATAATTTTCTTGTATAATATGATTTGATTATTATCAATCCACAAAATGGATAAGGTTTTAGGATCTTTTCTACTTAGAGAATCTGTTACTTCATTCACCTTCCCAAGATAGTAATAGATTGAGTATTATTCCCTTGATCGTCTATAAAAATCATCAATGATTCATATTGATATCTTTCTATATGAATATATAATTCAAGATCTTATGATTTTTATACATGTCATTATTTTATACATAGAGATAATTTCTCAAAATCATTATATCAGATATTACTATACCCAACATTAGATCATGAACCATATAGTTTTTCTCACGAACCTTAAACAATCATGTGTAATAATCAATCACTTTATCATTTTTCATGATTAACCAACCTAAGATCTTATTTGAAGAATTAGTGTTAATAAAAAATAATTCCCCACTTATTGGTAGTGTGAGTATAGGTATAGTTATTAGCCTCTTATTTAAATCCTTAAAGATCTCTTCCCATTTTTCAATCCATAAAAACTTTACTCCCTTATTGGTTAACTTGGTTAGTGGGTTTTATAGTCATTATAAGTTCATAAAAAATCATCGACGGTACCCAACTAATTTGAGGAGACTATAGATCACCATTATAGATATTGTTCTTGTCCATTACTTAATCACCCTCTCCTTTGATGGATCCAATGATATACCCTTTCTTGTGATAAAATACCCTAGTACTATTAATTTATCCATAAAAATGTTATATTTACTATACATTTTATATAATTTATCCTTTCTCAAAATATTTAGCACAATATTTAAATTATTCTCATGGTTCTTATTTATTTTATAATATAATAGAATATCATCTATAATGGGAACTTCCGAATTTTCATGGAAATATATAAGGAGTATATTTATCAAGTCCATAAAAATTATTGGAGTATCTGTGGGTCTGAATGTAATCATTATGGACTCACAATGTGCGTACCTTATATAAAAGTAAATCTTTGGAATATCCCAATTCTTCACATTCAATTGATGATATATAAACTGAATATCCACTTAATAGTTTTACTTATCCCCTTATAGTTTACAGAACAAGACATAAATCCATGGTAGAGGATACTTAGTCATTATCATGATCCTTTTCGGTTCATAATAATCATTGCATAGATGCATTGAACCATCATTCTTCTTGAAAATAGGACTAGAACACCCTAGGGATAAGCATTGAAGAGTATGAAACCCTTATCCAATTTAAATTTTTAGTTTCTTCTTTAATTATTCTAGTTTAATGGGGAACATTCTATAGGGGATCTTGGACATGGGTAGATACCCAAGTATGTGTTCATGTAATAACTCAACCACTCGATCAGGAGGAATACAAGATATTTCTTTAGGTAACACATCAGCATATTCCCTTATGATTTGAATTTTTTTAAGAATGATCATCTCATTTATCTCAATCACTTTAGTTAGATGTGCTTAGTCATAAGGTAACAATATCTATGTTTGGGAAGGATTTTCTAAAGGAGGTTCATCCTTATCCTTGCACTTGTGTAGAATTAGAGGATTATTTGGGACATGGAAAGTGATTTACCTCTCTTATTAGATGATATTTTTATCTATATAAAGATAAACAATCCATTTATAGTATAGAATCAAATTTTACTAATGGGAGTATAAAAAGGTTTCTTGGAATATTATTCCAATAAATGTAAATTGGGGAAGAGTTGTATACTTAAGATGCAACAATCACACTGCCATGCATTTTCATTGATAACTAAACTTCCATATCTTGAGGTGGTGTTTTAATATCAATAATAAACTTGCATTATAAGAAATAATGGGTAGAACCATAATATTTTAAGAAATTTTAAGTTCATAAATTGATGATAAGAATACCGTTTCCATTTTTTCTGGTTCTAATAATTTAATAAAACCACAATAAATTTAGTGACGAAAATACTCAAATTATAAGTATATAAAAGGAAAACTATGAACTTAGAAAGAATAACTCATAATGACATGCATATCTTTACTTTTGACATTCTATGATTCAATCTAGGTTATTCATGTTTAATTTCCTATCAGGTTATCTAACCTAATCCCAAAAACAACTACACCATTCTCAGATAACAAATATAGAACCACAAGTCTCATACACATATTATTATATGATTTTTAACTTATAAATCTATAAATATAGAGGTATAGTGTATTTGGGAGATTAAATACATGACACATAAATATAAAAAAAAACTAAACTATCATTATTTTAATCTCTATAATGTGATTCTAAATATCATTGAACTTATATTACTGCATATGATACCCTGGGGGCATACATATAAGAAAATGGTGAGCTTATAAATCATAGTAAGGGAACATACATTATAAGGAAGTAAAATATATGAGTTAAGAGGAATACAATAATTTCATAGAAGAAGAGGATTATATATAATTTCATTGAAGAATATAATAAAGGTGATGATATCATAATATCATGTTATAATAAGAATGTGGGAATGTAATAAAACATACATGGTATTTACCATGGAACATACATGGTATATCACGAGAAGAAAAAATTACACAATGAATTATAAGGATGAATAATATTGTTCATACCTATAAAATCATAATATTTACAAGAATTATTGTTCCACATAATGAAAAAAATCATACATACAAAATAATCATGAGAAAACCCATGATAAGGAAATGATCTATATAATATTTTCTCAAATAATAACCAAATGGTGTATGATAATGATTCATAAAAAATATGGGATTAAAGCATTTTTTATTTTTGTAACTGTGTAAATAATCATGATTTCTGAATATAGTGTTCAATTGAATAAAAATTGAAACTCTTATGTAGAATAACTACGTAAAGACGAGTAGTTTACCTCTTCTTTACTGAGCATAATTTTTATTTTTCATCAGGAAAGTTTTTTCTTATTCTCTATTATTTTAGTGTCCCCTTTTGAACTTTTACTCCATATCTATTTTTGATGTATTTAATATTAATCATTATCATCTGAAACACAATATTTATAATTTGGAAAATTAATTAAAAATTATATAATTCCTCTAATTTTGAATCATTTTAGTGTATGTTTACCTTTGTAATTTAATTTTACTTTTGTTAAGTTTATTTAGATAAGAGATATAATTGTCATATATTCATCATCTATTCATTTTTCATCTTAAAATTCAATTTTGTTCTAATTTTATTCAATTTATTTGACCATAATTTTTATCATGGATTCAAATTCCATATATTCCTTGATATTATTATTTAATACTAAATCATTTCCCATATAATACTCAATAAGAATATAATATAGATCATTATGGGATAAATCATCTTAATTGTCAAGTGAAAAATATTTTGGGATGAAATATTTCTATAATGTTCCCCCATTAAGTTATTGATAATAATGGAATATTATAATTTCACTCCATGCCCTCAAATTTTTCTAATGATTTCATTTAATCTCATGAAGTAATCATTTATAGTTTCTACATTAACCACTTTGACAACCGTGAAATTACTTATCCATAATTGAATCTTTTATTACTTTACTTTAAAATTCCCTTCATAGATTCTTTAAAATTTTATACCAAGTCTCCTTAACATATTGAAGACCCATATCCTTCATGTACACTTTATAAGGCAAGGAAATAAAGATAAAATTTATTATTTTTCATCAAATTTAAAATCCATATTAGGATAAAATAACATAATTTCATCTTTCTATATCACTGGGAACCCCACTATAGAATCTTCTTCAAAACCCAGAAAATGTGGGTGAATATAGGGTATTATCCAAATGTATAAACACCTATATTTTTTATTGAATTAAAATTCACCATCACTAACATAATAAGGATATTTTAGAGGGATCATGGGTTTTACTAATAACAGTTGAAATTCCCATGAATGGGTTACACCATTGAGAAGGGGGGTTGAATTAGTGGTACTTATTTTATAATTATATTTCTTTTAAAAACCTCTATAACATATTATATTTTGATCTACACAAATATAATACCTCAAATTTACTCAAAATATATAAAAAATTAAATTATATTAAGGAAAAATGTTTTTAAAAGGTTCACCCACAAGATGGGTAACTACGCTGTTATCAAGGTTAAGTCGAGTCTAAGACATATATTCTACAAAATAATCATTAATAAATTACAACTTGGTTGGAAAAATATAATTCTGAAACCTAAAAATATTTCATAACACATTGTCTCTTGATAATTTTTTATACTTGTACCCACTAGTTTAAAGAAAACCACAACAAACTGAGTAAGATCACACTAAATACCAACTAACTAACCTTTTTTTTATCTTTCTCCAATAACTTGAAATAAAATAATTTTCCACTATACCGCTATTTCAAATTTTAAAATTTATAATTTTTGAAAATACTCATTCTAACCATAATTTGTCATGTTTGGTGTCTCATATTTCAGAACCGACAAAGTTTTTCTTCTATATTTTTCTTCACACTACATGCTTCAAAAAACATGCTTCACAGTATTTAAATTATATTAACAAGTTTATATGGTCTTATCATAACTTATTAAAACAATATTATTAACAAAAATATTTTTATGTTGATTTATTCATGAAACTTGATTCATGAAATCTCCACTTACTTCACAAAACATATAGTCCATGGAACAATTTTCATGCAAGTATAGTACACTTCTTTATCTTCTCATAGAACACCATCGAATATGAATACTTTTTGTAATAGAGTTTTAAAGAATACCCTTAACATAAGAAAATTGTATCAAGGGAGTTCACTTCAGGATCTAGTCTTTTCATAGCAGAATTATTCATGAAATGATGATTTACATATACCTTATAAGGGATTAGATTAGATGATATTAACTTATGGTAATATCATATGAAAAATAATTAACACCTTAACTACAAGATCATTTGGTATTTATTGAAAACACTGATTGGGTTTAGACTTGTTTGATCTTGAAAAACAGGACGATTAACATTTTCAAATGACACAACCTACTTGCAATGCATTTATGTAATCATTTTTATTTGAACTAAACAACATTTTTTTTAAATATTTATTCCTTTGCATTAATGTTCTCTTTATAAGAAAATAACATATGATAATGTCAGTTTGAAAAGTAGATGACTGCATACCATGGAACATTTTTATAAGTCTTATATGATAATTTTTTATATAAATAACTACTGCTTGCATAAAGAACTTATAATCACATAAAAAATTAATGCAAAAATTATTCCTTTTATCATTTTTCTTCATTGCATCAAGATTTATAGGATCTAATGTAGATTTGACTTTCTTCTTTGGATAGATGACATATAACCCGGTGGATTGGTGTGATATTCAACATGGAAAACTTAATGAGAGTAAGGAAGAATGAAAAGAAAAGATAAATTCGTTCTATTTAAATCCCATGTGTGTAAAATGAGAATAGTACCCCATATAGAATGAGTGACGCATATGTTTATGGATCAGGTGGTAACTTGTTAATTTCTTCGAGAACTCTTATTTTGAGCCTTGAAATACCATGGTGTTACACAACACCACAAACACCATCCATGCTCTACTGCCTTAAGTTTTCCCATGTTAGGATCATGCTAGTCATCATAACACTAACTCTTGTTGGACATATACTCTTCCACAACCACCTATGACAGTAAAAAAATTTCATGGCCTCTGCCTAATTGTTGTAGAGACATGCACTAATAGAAATATTGTGGTGATAAATATTTTTAATAAATTGAAAAAATAATGTTTTATTTATAATAATTCCAAAAAAACAACTTCATCACCCGCTAAAACTTTAAAACATTCTCTCACAAAGTTTTAAAAGTAAATAAAAAAATTAAATACCATTAGAAATTCCAATCCATGTGTTCTTTAATATCTATGTAGATCCTTTAGATATATTAGATATCTTTAGGGAAATTGAAGCTATAATTATTGAGGATTTTGATTTTATGTGTGAATGAAAAGTCTATAAATATCAAATGTCACTGACACATACTTAGTGAAAAAAATATAGTGAAATCTTGAGTTGGTGTGTGTGCCAAGGTTTATCACTTATTAATCACTGAGAAAATGAGAGGAGGGGAGGAGACTTAGGGAGAGTATTAGCCAAACCCTATATAATTTTATAGTGAGGGACCCATGGGAGGTAGCGAACCCTCCTAAAATAATTGTATGTGGTGTAGCATTTGGCTTGGAGTAAACATGTATAAAACCATCATAGAATTCTGAGTTAATTTCATTTCTGTACATCTACACATTATCATCATTTTCTCCAATGATTATACTACTGTGGGTGAACCAAGTAAAATTCACATGTATTATGTGGATTCTATACTTACTTTCTTCAATTAATAAATCTTTATATATGGGTTTAGTAATAATTAATAAAATTAGATTAAGATAAAATTAATATAAACATCAATCAGATCCTCATTTAATGAAGAATAAAAGATTAACCCAATAACCAAAGATGTCAAGATAGTTTAGGGTAGTGTGATTTTGAGAACTAAGTGATTAAATTGGAATAATTTCTATACCATGGTTCACACCTCCACCTCTCAAGGTATCTCTTACTAAAGTACCATGTGGAATTAATAATGGGATTTAGAGTATAGGTATTTCTTGTTGGATTTTTTAGTTCTAAATTTATTTAATTGTTTCTTGGAACTAATTTTTATTCTTCCCAAACAATATGTTGGTTATATGGAAAATGGGAATAATTGAAAGAAAAAGTAGATCTCAAAGGGAATTACATTTAAAGAAATATGTTTTTAAGTGATATTAAAATTAACAGTTTTAGAAGCCTAAAAAAGGAATAATTGAATGATTCCAATTTTTAATATATTAATTAGTTCAATTACACTATAGGATTATAAAAGTCACTTTATGTACCAAGGTATGTTAGATCTAATGATGTAGAGAAGATTCTAAAAAATCCAAAGATAGAAGTTATAAATTATTAGAGGATTGGGATCTAAGACTGCAATAATAAGTCATGAAGTTAAGAAAGTAGAATAAATCTCAAGATATTGATACTGGAGTACTAAATATTGAGGTTAAAAAATAGAAAATATTGAGCAAAATATTAACTAAATTAATAACTAGTTTAAGGGGAAACAATGATTATCTACCAAAGAAATTAAATGTGATATATTAAAAATTAAAAAATAATAAAACCATTTCAATAGATAAGGTCCTTGAATAAAATTAAATTCAATTTATAATGTTTAAGAAGGAAGACCATGATTCATATATGGAAAAATATAGGAGAATCAAATGTTGATACATGATAAGATAACAATTAAGGTTTCTATTTCCTGAATTAATTGTGCCCAAGAATGAAGAAGTTTTTGATAATATAAAAAAATTAATTGGATAAGGGAATAATTGGATATGATTATTATTATAGAACCTGTTTTTAATACATAAATAATGTTTAATCTAACATTTAATAAATTTTATAATGTGAGTTAAAGGATGAACAAGTTGAATAAAATTTAGAGTCTAAATATGAATTTAAAATTCAAATTTTAACTTTAAGAAATGTCTATTTATCTATTAGATAAACTTAAACATGGTTATAACATGATTATCAAAGAGAGAGTGTGTGTAAGTGGAGATATAGATGAAGAGTTTTAAGAGAAGGGTGAATAGAAGAAATGAAAGAAAACAAGAGTACACACTAGGTTTTTGTATGATTATCTGGACCTTGTTGCGGGTTGAAGAAGAATGAAGTTAATACATGTTATACTATGTTAACAGTGTAGAAGAATTATACATTATCATGAGGTAATCATTACGAGGAAAATAATAATCCCTACATCGATGATGATCAAGATAGTAGTGCAGTTTGTTGAGACTCTTCAAAAGATGGAAATTTTATAATCTTTCAATTTGAGTTCAAAGATAATCCATTATCATTATATATAAAATAGTGATTATAATGTATTATATGATCTCATATAACTCAAAATCATGTCAAGGATTAGCTATTCATTTTCAGCAATTAACTTGGTATATTAGGCGTCTTTGTTTTCTTGATTTCCTTGGTGTGTGTGTGTTCATAAGTGAGAATGGTCACTTTAAATTGTGATTGAGGTTTATTTCAATAGAAATCATAAAATGGAAATCATAAAAATGTCCACTAATTGATCCCCTACCCCCACACTCTTCGTGAACCAAGAAGGAACCTGATACCATTATAAGTGGTATTATAATAATCCATGTTTCCTTAGAAGATAACCTTCTATTTAGAGATTAGATAGAAAAAACTCCTATTTTTTCGAGTATTTTCACTCCAAATTTATTTTTTTACCATTAACAACCTTGGACTGCATCACTTTCGACCACCCTAATCTCTTCGGGGAGGGGTCTTGTTCCCTGTTTGAACTTTAGTAAAATAAAAATGAAATTTTCAATCAGACATATTGGCATCTCTTTTAGAAAAATATTTTCTCATGGTTGAGGGGATAAAAAAAGTCATTTGGGACAACTAGGAAAATATTTATACAGGAAATCTGAATTTAAAGCAATACAGTATATAGGTTTAGAGGATAAAATATGAAGATCTATAATTTAATTATAATGAAACAATGGATGAATTATTTTCTAGATCTAATGATATTATGAGCATTATCACAGGTTTTAGTGAGAGTTTAGATGATTCTAAAATTTTCTAGATTGTATTATGTATTCTTCCATACAGGTTTTATGCCAAGGTTTTGGTACTCTAAGATTATAATCTAAGCACACTTTATTTAGATTATCGGTATAACGCTTTTAATGATAAAGAAATTTTGAAGGGACATATATTCAAGAAGGAGTGAAAGGGTGATAAGGAATCAAAATTTAATAATTTTTAATAGGATAAGAGTAGAAAAGAAAAGTTTTTATAAGAAATGAATTTTTATGAAGAAGAAGATGTTGAGGTGAAATATGATAGACTAGTGTAATTATTTTCTAAAAATGTGAGAGGAGGTAAAGGTAAGTTCTAAAGAAATATATTGATAAAGTGTTTCAACAATATAAGTATTATACATTTTATTTAAAAATTTACAAGGCTTAAAGGATGGTAAGATAAAAAAGAGGTTGGTATATTAAGGAGTTACTCATAAAAGAAATCTACAAAATTTGACAATTCAAAGTTTTCTTCAAGGGGGTACGGTAAGAACTTATCTTCACCCAAGAAGAGAATTTTGTTTTCAAAATTTAAAGATAATGAATTAAATGAGGCTGAAGAGGATGTTAAAACTTCTAGTTATTTTTATAAAAAATTACAAATTATAAAAGTTTGTATGGAAGATCTCACTAGTGATGAAATCAGTGATCTATTAAGTTTGGAAGAAATAGAAATGAAGTCCATATCAAATAAATAACTAAAAAACTTCTCCTCATGATCTATAAATTGTAAAGTAAAAAACATATAGAAGAACATTATTGATTATTTATAAAAATTGATAACTTATATGTAAAAAATGATTCAAAGTTGATGAATGATATTGAAAATTTTAATGAATTTTTATATTGATGTGGAAATTAAGTTAAAATAAAATGAGAAAGGGATTGAACATGTTCAACATAAATTTTTGAAAGTGGAAAGAGAGTTATAAAACTTAAAATTAAAATTTCATAATTCAATTCCAAAATTCGGGGAAATATAAATAAAAAAATGTTTGGTGTGAAGATATAATTAGAGAATAATAACTTTGTTGGGAAGTAAAAGAATTATCAAAAGTATAAAAATTATGGGAATACATATTTGAATGAAAAATCTATAAAAATGGTGATAAAAAATTTTAAAATTGTAATTTTATAATTAGTAAATAAATTTTGGGGATTTATCACTATTTTCTTCAGTAAAATAAGTCAATAATAATTGTCTAAGAGTGAAATAGTAGTTGGAATCTACTTCCACATTGAAAAAACTCAAAAAGGATATTATTCTATTTTTTTTGTTGGTATTGTGGATATTTTATGTAAATGGAAATAAGATATTGGTTTAATTAGAAATATCACTATAATTCTATAGGTTATAATAGAAAAATATTAAGTGGGAGTAAACCCACTAAAATATGAAAACTTCAAAGAATCTCAATAATTTAGATTAAAGGTTGAGAACAATTTCAACCATTATAAGTGTTTTATGGAAAATATAGACAACATTGTCATGTTTCACCATTTTACCTTACTAGAAGAGTATGATATATAATAGTCAAAGGTCTTAGAAGAATAAATATAAAGGAAATGGTAAGGAATTTATTATGGAAGTGGCACTCAACGAATCACAAAAGTAGCATCCATAGATATTTAAATATGGATGAACCTATCATATGATAGGATATTTGAAGCGCCTAAAGTATTTTGAGAAGTGAAAAAAATATTTAATGAACTTTGGATATTATGTGTCACTAAAAATTAAAGGAGTTAGTTCACCATTCATTAGAGAATATAATATGAAACTGATCATACATTATTTATTGACGAGTCAGAAAAAAAATTTATAATGTGTGCCATAACTATGAATTGAATAAAATGAATTGGTATTTATGAATAATGATGTCATTATTAATAGGTTAAAATATTTTTTATTTTTATAATAGGAAATAAAGAATGGTGAAACATTTTTTAGGTTTTTGATAACAAAAATTCATACTACTTAAGATTAAAAAATAAAATCAATTGTGGCATAAATGTCTTGGTCACCTTGCTCCTAAGAATATGAATAAATTGATCTATGTAAATAATTTTCATAATGCTCCAATATTTAAGAGATAAAGGTATTAGATGTGATCTATGTTGAAAATTGAGAATATAGTTAATTATTCACACAAGAGAGTAGATATTCAAATGTATCATTTGTTAGGGAAGATTGATTCAAATGTTTATTGGAATATGAGGAAGAAATAAAAAATGGAGATAAGTACATTACTTTATTTATGAAAATACTGTTGTTACTAAAATAATTTTTATGAAATAAAAATCATATGACTTGATGATTTTAATGATTTCAAAATAATTATAGAATAAGAGTCTCATTTCTCCTTAAAGAAGTCCTGAATGGATAATAGTGTTAAATAATCTTGTGAATGGTTTAGATCATACCATTTAAATCCTAGTATTCCTCACAAATTTAGTAAATCATATAACCCATAAAAAATAGTGTGTTTTAAAGAAAGAATAAAATATTGGTGGAAATGATTCGCACCATCTTATTATAGCATGCTACGCTTTGATTTTTCTAAAGGTAAACTATTTGAATAGTAGTTAAAATAAAAAACCAGTTTTTGTTCTTAAGAAATTCAGATATGACACATTATGATTTTTATTACAATAATACACCAATATTTAAATGATTTAGGTTATTTGAAATCCCCTTTATTATCAATATGAAGAATGAAATTTTTTGGGAGTTTGAACATAAAGGAGTTGCCGATATCTCCGATGGATATACTCCAAATAAAAGAGTATATCATTTCAAAAAGAAGGATACTTGAAAGGTTGTGGATAGATATATTGTGGTGGTACTAGAACAATAAAATAAAAAGTAACATATCACAAATAAAGTTACATAAGTTAAAATGATGAATTAGAATTGGTTGATATGTGAGATGAGGTTTCTAAAATGGATATAAATTAAGAAGATGTTCAGGATAATGATGATGATTTTTTTAGTTCTAGTGATGAAGATCAACCTTTATCAACCTATCCATGGTTGAGAAATAAAATATAGGTAAAAAAATAGTTATATACCATGTACATCCAATTCAAACTAGAATAACATTGAGGACACAAACTCATACCACAATATTTTCTTATCTGTTACCGAAGGATATGAAAGATTATTTGAAGAATCAAGAATGGATCCATGAAATAAATTATGAATTTTATCATATAAAATAGAATTAAACTTAGGATTTTGTACCTAATTCAACAAAAAATAATTTTATAGTAATAAAGATGGATATCTGTAACAAGATAAATGATAAATTAAAGGTGACGAGAAACATGGAACCACTTGTTTATATTTTTTATTCTTAGGTGGAAGGAATTAATTTTGATGATAATTTCACACCATTTACTAGGATTTATTACATTTTAATTTTTCTTTTTGTTATAAAAAATCATTGTAATTAATATATTTCAAATAGACATTAAGTTCGATTTCCTAAATGTAGAATTGAAAGAGGAAGTGTACCTTAAAAAACCAAATGGGTTATTTCTTGGATAAGATAGATAATATATTTTCTTGTTAAATAATAAATTATATATATTAAATTAATCCATGAGTTCATGGTATTTTAATATTTTTCCATGCTTGAAGGAATATAATTTCAAGAATAGAAGGGGGCACAAGAACTTCTACATCAAAAATGATTTAGAGGCGACTTTGATTATTATCATATATAAAGATGATATCAATATATCTAGAAATAAAGATGGTTCTTGTGAATAAATTTCTTTAGAAATTAAGAATATATTTTACATTTAAATTCCTTGAGAGTAAAGGTATTTAATGGGTTTTCATGTTTCTAGATAAAAGTATTATATTTTACTCTCTTAAGAGAAATGTTCCTAAGATCTTTTGAAGGAGTTTCAGATAGAGGATTTGAAGCTAGTTTGTACCCCATTTTCAAAAGGAATTAAGTAATAAATTTATCTAGGATAGCATATTGATTCATTTTATTTTATAAAAATTATTAATAGTTTAATTTAAGTTATCTCTATATGGCCATATATTGTGTCTATTGTTACATTTTGTTCCATATTTCAGAGTGTTACAAATAAATCACAGCTTATCACTGCAAAGAGGATGTTTAGATATATCAAATTGTTATAGAATTATGGGTTGAAATATGATAACAATAGAGTATATGAATTGTTTAGATATATTGATATGGATTGGGTTACAAATGTTGATTGTGAAAGGTCAACACCTGGTAGAGTATTCTTTCTAGGAGAAAGGTGGGTGGCATGACACACAATGAATAAATATATGGTGACCTTGAGTATCACATAAAAAAATTATGTGATTTCTAATCGTGTAAAAACTCAATTAATGAGGATGAAAACTCAATTAGAAGAATGTAAGGTGAATGTGTAGTTACCACTATTTGTGGGATTTGATAATCAAAGTACTATCAATGCATCTAATAATCTAGTTTAAAATTATTGATAAAAAATTTGATATTTTTTTAAATTCATAGTGCATCAAGAAGTTTTGAAATTGGATTTATATTTAAAGAATGGAAAAAAATAAAAAAAAATGTGTTAACTAAACTTGTGGCACCAGAAGATTTTACTATGTATTTTCCCTTAAAATAAATTTCATATTGAATATATTTTTATTATATTAAAAACAAAAATAAAATAAATCAAGGTATATTTTATTAAAATTTAATATTAAAATTAATACATTATAATAATACAATGTGAAACATTATAAAAAAAATTCATGAAATTCTTGCTAGATAACTGGACTGACATGCCTTTAATCTCTATGATTTCTCTTGATCAAACTTTTGAAAACACCAACAGATATATCAAACATACTTTAAATTTTCAACAAGATCATTTCCTAGATACTATTTTGAATCTCATTGAAAATTATCCTTTCGTTTACAATAATGATTTCTTAATTTGGGAGCCTTCTCAAAATGCAATGCTTACGTCAAAAAATTACCACAATAATATTTTCCATAATAATGAGAACAAATTAAGATGTATTAAACACTTCAATAGACCTTAGATAAAGCCCTCGAGATTCAGTCTCATATGGCGCCTTGATCACAACTAAGTTCCCACTGTTATTTTGTCATCAATCATTTGGAATTCAGATTTTTTCTAATTGTAAAATCTATAATCAACACAGAGAAGACACTAATAACCTCTTCCTTTCTTGCGCTACTGCTTCTGATCTTTGGAACTATATTTTTGACATATTTGGTTACAGATAGTCGATACATGACTCTTTTAAATATCAATATATGAAATTTTCAGAGATGGAAGGCTCTCAGCAAATTAGGATCCTTTTCCTTGCTATAGTTGCGGAACTTCACCATGAGATTTGGTATGATTAGAATGAAATTATTCATAAGAACTACTCACTCAATCTTAATGAAGTTCTGATCCGGATACTCATTTCTATACATGAAGCTTCTTTGATACAAAAAAGACATTTCCACAACACCGTATATGACTTTGGAATCCTGAAACGTCTACGGATCAATGGAATTTTTTTTCAATGATATCTCACTCTGGAGGTTTTCTGGAGATATCCTCTCCCTAGATGGATCAAAATCAACATTGATGGTGCCTCTAAGGGAAATCTGGGTCTTGTAGGGTGCAGTGCTATCTTCAGAAATCACCTTGGTCAGATTATAGGTTGTTTCATGGGCCATTCTTGCATTGCCACCTCCCTTGAAGCTGAGATGATGGGTTTGATTCATGTGATTAAATTTTCCATGGTATTTGGTTGGAACAACCTATGGACTGAAAGTGACTTGTCGACCATATTGCAGGCAATTTGGAATGGCGTAACTCATCTATCCTGGCCAATTACTACCCGTTGGATGAAATGAAACCATTATTTCACCGATCTGAACTACATCATCACACATGTTTATCAGGAAGCAAACACGATTTGTGATGGCCTGACCAACTTGGGTATTAATCAAGACATATCTTGGTGTGAAGACCTCCCCACTGCTCTTATTCCCTTTCATTAAAATGATTGTAATATGATCCCATACTTTAGCCTTTTGTAATTTTTTCTTTCGATAAATTTTTTTCTTTGGTCGTTTGGATCAAGGCATCACCTTTAAAAAAATTAATTTTATTGGGATATGATTAAAATCATTAAATGTTATGAAGGTTTGCATTCAAAAACCAGTTTCAAAGTTTTGTGTATTTTTTATATTAAATTAATCAATTTTAAAGGATTATTATTATAAAATTTTTTAATATTAGAATAAATAGATTATCACTCATTTAATTTGTAATTTACATGACATAATTTTAATAACATTTATGGTTTTGAAAGTCTTTATTATTTAATAAAAATAGTTTTTCATTATATTTGATGATTTAATTTAAATGGTAAATTTATAAATTTTAGAATTTGAATTTTATATTAGATTTATTTTTTTGATTTAACATGAAAAAATTATTTTAAGGTGATTTTTTAGTATTTTTTTGAAAAGGTTGATTTTTTGGTGAATAGTAAAAATACAGTTTTTATAAATTTGAAAAATTTTATAACATCGTCATTATATAAGCATGGAATTTTTTTTCCAAAAACTTTTTCTTGACCCAATATTTATTTAAGAAGTAAAATAATATATTTAAAAATAAAATTTTGAATTTAAAAACCCCTATTTAACATTTTTAACCTAATTTATATTTTATTATAATAAAAATTATTTTTGATTGTTTTCCTTTTATTAAATATTAACAATATTCCATTTTGTTTTTGATTTATTTTTATAAAAAATAAATTTAATGTTAAGATAAATAATATTCACATCATATTAATATTTATTTAATATAATTTACAGTGTTATATTTATTCTAATAATATTAGGTAATTTTTCAGTCAAAAGGAAAAAAGCATTACTTCTAAACATATTGGGGTTTCATGCATTATATAATTTTATTCAAAAGATTTATTTAATAATTAAATAATTTTAATTTGAAAAAATTAGCTTCATATTTTAAATAATCATTTCAAAATTTTCATAGAATGGATTTTTAGTAATTTTACAAAAAGTTTAATTTTTCAATAAATAGTGAAAATCCTGATTCATATTGAAAATTGTTTTTATTTTAAGTACTTACAAAGTAACATTTTATTTTAGATCAATTTTAAAATTTAACTGAATCATTTTTATTTTATATAGGACAATAATTGTTATTATAATCAATATTATATGATGATTTGGTGTAAAAATATTTTTATACTTAAAAAGGCATATTTCTGGAAAATCACTTTTGGTCATGTTTTGCGAGATTAATTTTAAATTGATTTTTTTCACTTTAGTGAATTGAATATGAAAATACAGATTCCATATTTTGAATAATAATAATTAATTTGAGGCAATAATTTCATCTTAATATTTGATCAATATTGATAATAACTATAGTATATTTTTTTACCGTGATAAAGGTAAAATGGTTTAATTATGGATAAAAATAACGTGACAAGGCTTAAAATTCATTAAAAAACTTTGCTGAATTTCATTGGAGGGGTCTATTTCATCTATAAAAATTCAAACTTCTAAAATATAACATTTTTCACTTATCTTTTATTTGTACCTTTATAATATTTTATGTGAAGGATAAAGTAAAAAATGCCCCCGTATTATTTTAATATTTATAATATTTTTTCAAATGGAAAATATCAAATTGTGTTTATTTATGATTTTTTTATTTTATATAAAAATCATTTTTAATCATGATAATTAATTTTTAATTTTTAATGATGAAGTAATTACCTTAAATTCTTACACAACACCTATATAATCCTTGTGAAAGTACTAGAAAAATCAAGTAAATGATTTTAAAAACTCTAAAAGTAATATTTTATAATTGATTTATAGTGTACCCAAATATTTATAGATTAATATAACATATTATGGATTTTTTAGAGGTTAATATTCGAATTAAATTACTATATTTATGAATTTCAAGTCAAATTAAATGAATTGTGTCAAAAATGAAATTATTGATATTATATGTAAAATAATATTTTATTACATTTATTAACAAACATAAAAATATTTAAAGTGGAAAATTAGGTTGATAAATTGTCTAAAATTTTATTTTTTCCATTTATTATCCAATTTTCATCTTATAATTAAAGTTATAACCCTTTGATATTGAAAATTTTATTATCACAGTTAAGGTTAAAATTGATTAACCAAGAAATTAAACCAAAAGTTTAGGTTTAAAATTAAATATAAATGAATTTATATTTAATTTTATGATTATATTATGACCATATCCTCCTTATCTTATAATACATTTCATTTTGGAACTATTTATTTGAGTTAGATACATATTCTATTATAATATTTCCTGAATTTATAAAAGGCCCTTTCCATCCCTTATAAGAGGACACTCCCCCTTTCTCTTATTTACACCAATATGATCCATATATATTGACCAAAATCTGGACAAATATATTCTAAACTATCTTATACATGTATTATAGTTTATGGTCTTCTTAAAAGACCATTAAAAGGGTCCTTTAGAAAGGATCTAAAGGTGGTCTACCGAAGAAGAGGTAATCATCCAAACCAAACTCTTTCAATTTATTTCTTCTTCTACCTCCTTAAAATATAATTAAAATATTATTAAATAATAAAATAGGTATATTAAATATAATTATATTTTATTATTTTAATTTCATAACATATATCAATCTCTTCTTTAATTAAATGGGAAATGATTACATCGTTCTCATTTACGGTGGACTACTGCCCCGCGAACCGATGTAATTTACTGTCCATCACCACCTATCACAAATATTTATAATGATGAATCTAATATATATATATATATAATGTAATAAGTAATATTCTATAAATATAATATATCACCTACTTTCTTACCATTATATCCATTTTAAAATGATAATGTCATTCTTACACACGTGTGGATTGTCCCCTCCATGAAGTAATGTGATTCATTTTTTGTCACTACATCACATTGATTATATAAGTAAAGTATTTAAAGAGATCATATTATAAAGTAATCATTTTTAAAAGATAAATATTTCTTACCTTATTTCTCCCATGTTCATTGAAAAATAAAAATGTTACTCATGCGTATGTATGACCTACTGTCTCTATGATTATAACATAATTCATTTACCATAAACATTATTCATAGTTAGTTTAAAGCTATAATTAATTTATAAAAATAATAATTATGTAATTATTATTATTATTGATATTATGAAAAAATTATCACTTTGACCATAGTCAACATACTGAAATCATTTTGAAATTATGAACTAAACTTCCTCAAAACACCTTATGTCCTCTTAACTGATTAAGTATATAAATATTTCATTAATTTAATGTAAATAAATGGTTTAATAATTATTTATTTTCCCTAGAAAATTTTATTAAGAAAAAAATTGAAATAAGTTAGTGTTAAAGGATAATTATGGAAAGTCTAGACTCTAGCTAAGGAATTTCACCTCAATTTCTCTTCATTGAGGCATGTTTTAATGTAATTGAAATAATTCATTTTAAAAGGTTTATATATGTACCTTTTACATGTTATATCATGATTCATTCATACTTTATAATATTTTAAATTTCAATTAAAATTATTTCATTTAAGGGGATTTGACTTGAATGTTTTTAAGTGGTAAGGGATTTTTTAACTCATTTTATTTTCAATGGGTTATTTCACTTCTTCATTGATTATATTATTTCAAGATTATGTGTGAAATAGATTTTTTTTATTTATATTATATTTCTAATTTTTTGGGGTTATAAATTTTTTATGCATGAACACTCGATTTATTTATTCTCAAATCAATGATATGATCTTTGTAAGTGTTATTTATAAAAAAAAATTCTTTCTTTGGGGAATGCATTTCTGTTATAAACATATCTTATTTTATGGGTTTTATATACTAACCCTTTGATATGTTATATCATATATATATATATATATATATATTTTTATGATATTTAATGTTTTATTTGAAGTTATTTTTCATGGGTCTTATGATTTAAAAGTTGCCAATGCTTTAAGGGGTTTATGTTTCAATCCCATTTTAATAGAGTTTTTTTAAATTGAATTTATTTTGAGTAAATTATTTTATTTATACTTGATAAACCAATTTCATTTTTCTTATTCTCTAGATATTTCAGTCAGAACATATTTTTCTTCCATATATATGTTTTTAAAATGTTTTCAGGAATGTTTTTGAATATTATACAATTATTATTTAATGTATTTTTTACCTTATTTGAAATTTTACAAAAACTTTAAAAAGAATAATGTTTTCATTTTTTTAACAATGTATGTTTTATAGGAGTGTATGCAATCTTTTTTTAATTATCATCATCATCATATATTTATTTATTCAAAGAAATAAGAGAAAATAATCTAGTGAAACAAAACCAAAACATGATCTAGGGAGGCCAAAAATAGGGTAGACCGAGGGTATCCCCTCTTGGAATATTATCCCCCTTAGGCTTTAAAAAGTTCATGCTTGAAAAATAGGTGATACCAGATCTATGATCCTCGATGGATGCAATATGGTCCACAATCTTATTACTTTGGTTCTAGGTGTGAAGAACATGGATTTTATTATTGAGAATGCTTTTACATTTTCAGAAAATATGGGAGCTCAACCATAGTACAATACATGTTACCTCTAGGGAATGATTTTAATTAATTTATTCTGTTTCAACTTCTTAGAGAACTATATTTTCCTACTAGAATAAAATTAAACTAGTGAGAATATCCTTAACTTCATCTATAAGGGAGTGAAAAAATTGAAATGTGTTGTGAAGGACAAGGTAACCGAGCCCCTAGTGTCTAAAACAGCCCACCTTCCCTGTATTTCACCAGAACTTTAGAAGCTGTCTTTATTCAACTTGAGGCCTATAAGGGGAGAAATAAATTATACCTAGTGGCATTTAGATATGTTTTAGAAGTCCTGATCTAGAAAACTACTCACTTGTAATGGTATTATCATGGGTTTATCTTTCCAATCATTAAAATATATCCAAATTTTTGAGTGGGTTCCTTATTCTAATTATGATAGACTTCCCCAATGTAGGAACACCCTTGTGAATATTATTATTTATCTCCTTCAAGATACAAAAATAACCCAAAATCAACACAATTTCACTCTCCATATTTTCAGGACCCGCATATCCTGATCCACAAAACCGTCCTTCTAGAAATGATGCACCAAGAAAATACTATGAAGAGAAGGTAGTGGACTCATATAATAATCCCCATGTAGATTATGCATAGAAACATTCAAAAGTTAAATGGTTAAATATCTCCACCTGATGATTCTTACAGCACGAGCTCCTAGAGGCAAGGTCAATTCTAGATATTTTAATACTTTCAACATTAGTCACCCCATGGTTTCTAATTCTTCATAATAGGGAATTATAATTTGTAGGAATATTCTTGCACCACAAAATCTCATTCCAAATGTAAGCATGGTCCTGGGTGAATTTCACCCTTTGAAATTACCTCATAGAGAAGGCCCTTAAAGGTGAGTCTGTGGAGAAAACTTTTTCGAGCTCAGTGTTCATGTCAATTAGATCGAAAAGATATTACTGATATTTATTGAGTATAGCCCTGAAAAACTGTGGGTGCATTCTATCCTCCCTAAAACAAATTCTTGGAATTTTCCATCCTAAAAAATAGTATATTTGATCATGATTAATTATGATTCCAATATAGGATATCACATGTCCCCATAATCTACCAGGTATGGGGATGCAGATTTGAAATATGAGGGGAAATCATAGACCATATTTTAATATTCATGTAGATTATCACCTCTATTTTACCTCTATATTTGGTATCAATGACCTTTCCCCAAAGTTTTCAACCCTATAAATCCTACTACGCTAGTTTTTCATACATGAAGTAATGAGTGTCGAAGATATTCCTCGCTCAGATTCCCCCTTACTAAATATGTCATGCCATCTTGTCCTAGGATACCTAATTCTGCTTTCCTTTTAACAGGTAATCCCAAATGAATCCAACTAGAATCATTCCAATGATATTAATAACACCCTCCAGAACATCAATGGCTACTTGTGCATAGATGGGATTTGTTTTAAGGAAAATGTTAACCAACATTATCCTACATCCAATATATATGTAATGGTTTTTTAAATTCATGACAAGGTCTCTGATCCAACTCACAATTTGGTCGAAATGTCAAATCCTTAGTCTGCCAGAAGAAATGGGAGCCCCCATGGAATCCATCGAAAATATTCCTCTCTATATATTCAGGGTATTAAAGACGGAGGTAAACCATATATTCAAACATTTGTTTGAGATATATAGGTTCCTCTACACCCTATTGATGATCTTTTCATTCTAATGACAATACTCATCAAGGATCCTATTAAGGCCTCAAACTGATCTCAGGACTGCCTAATGATTAGAATCTTCAATTACAAAATTCAGTGGTTCTTTTCAAATAATATTATTTTATGAATATTCTAGAAATTTTTAGTTTTTAAAAATGATCTTCAATGTTGAAAGGGTATTTTACTCAATAATTTTTTAACAATATTTTCATGGTATTACTATTAATCAATGAAAACAACCCATTATTTTACTTATTCTCTACAAGGGATAAATTATAATTATATCATCCTTATTCTTTCTATAAATGTATTATGATTATTAAAAAGATATTTTTATGAATCCCATTTATTTTCCATGGGTAAATCAAGCTATGAAAGAACAATGGTTATTGTTATGTTGAAAATTGAAGTATGTTATGTGTTTTGATTATACTATAGTAATTATAAAATTTGTATGATGTAAAGTGAGCCCAATATATCTCATGATGATAATTAAACATTATATATCTCTCTAATTTAGTGGATAATGATGACAAATTTGACTGGATATAAGTAAATACTAAGAGAATATAGAGTTCACCTTTTAACAGGTTACTCCTAAGAGATTGTGGGTATTAACCCGATAAGGTTATCCCATCTGTAGGGGTTCTTATAAGTCTTCTATGAATATAATGGTCCAATATACAAAATGTTTTTATCTATTCTTGATATGATTTTTTTAATAGTACCTTGGATCAATATTTCCATCACATGGAACATGATTATTGATTCTTGTATGACTCTTTCCATATATTAAATCTTTATACCATGTATCATGTTTTATGATCCAGGTTTTTGTGGGTATGAATTCTCTTATATTATGCTCATTAAATTTGATTATATAATCATACCTTAATCCTCATATTATGATCACCGATGAAAATTATTTTTAATTCTTACGTTTACCATTAATGAACATTTGTGCACACCCCTCTTGTGTTTTACTTTTCTCCAAGTTTTAAACAATGATGTTAAATAAATCATTTATATAAAAGAATTAATTTATGGAGAATTTATGGTGAGATATTGAAAAATTAATATGGAATATGAAAAGATAGGTATAAGTTTGAAAAATGATCACTTAAAGACATGGGTATTATATGTAAGAGTTTTTCCTTATTCTATGAAACTCTAAACCAAAAATTTCCTTGTCTATATAAGTGATCCAAAATTTTCTTTTGATATTATAAGTTATGTATGGTTGAAATTGCTTTATATTTATTGGTATTAACTCAAACACTGTAAATATGGTGTTTTAACACCAGATCCATAAGTGTGGTTTCATGGTTGTTATTGTTTGAATTAGTGAAAGGGTTTATATAACATTGGATATTATGATGTTTTCATGTGATTTTAACTTAAAAGTTATGGATAGTGTCATGGTTTTATAATTTTATGATTGGTTATAAGTTCAAAGGTATAAATGAAACCTTTTGATGTTTTAATTGATGGGATTTTAAAGTGGTTAATGATATTCTAGAGACATGTTTTATTGTGTTAAGTTATAAGTAAACCTTAAGTGTATAATGTGGTTTAACATGGATTGTTATTTGGGGGAAATGATATTATTATTTTTTGATGTAATCTTAAGGGTATTATATAACATTTTAGGTTAAAAATTATTTAATGTTAAGGTTATTAAGATAATTTGAGATGTAGGGTTATTTATTTAGGGAATGATCTGAGCCGATGCTTTGGTTTTATTGTGGAAATATTGAAGTTAAATGAATTATTTCTAAATATGAAGGTTTATAGATTTTGGATATTATATGAACTTTTGTTAACCATATAAATTTTCCTTAATATCTAAAGGTATGGGGAATATTTTATTTTTATTTTTTAGGGATTATGTGATCTATTGGAAGATGATTTTAGTGCTTCAAGCATGAATAAATAATCTTAAATACTCATCATTTGGATAAAAATAGAGATTTTGGTGGAAATTTATTTAAGTATGAAATTATTCATTTCAAGTAAGTTTATTTCCTTATGTTATTAGTCGATAAGGTAATGGAACTCCACAAAATCTAAGAAAATGATCTTGAAATAAAATTTTCATCCTATTACCTTCATATTTGAGGAATTAGTGATATTTTCACCACAAATTGGTTTATTATTTTCTGGTAATTTAATTTCTCAAGATTGTTAACTTTATTGTGACTAATTATATTTATCAATCTCTATAAATATTTTCAATTTAATTTTTTTCTCCATGCCAATATTTTTACCTCACACTAACGTTCTTCTATTTAGAAACCTAGTTAAGTGTTATTCTAAACGACCTTTATATTTCCATTTCCCTATTTTCAAAAGAAAATTTTATTATCCCTTTCTGTGATGTAGTTTTTCAAAAATGGTATTTGTAAATACTGAAAAGGTTTTCCTTTCATGTATATATGTTTTATATTCCACTTCTTGGAATTTATTTTGAAAATATTTCAAACCCTTTATATAAACCATGAAATAAAATTATAAGGATGGAGTTACTACAAGGTGGGAAGAATGTATCAACCCACTTAATGTTGGGATAAATCATTTTCAGGACTTATTAGTGTTAATTAATAATATTTTATAGATTTATATTCAATATAAAAATATTAGGTAATTTTTTTGTAAAAGGGATAAATGCTTTACTTGTAACCAAATTGGTTTTTCATCCATTATATGTTTTATTTTAAATAATTATATCCAAATTATTTAATTTTAATTTGAAAAAATGAACTTAATTTTCTAGATTATAATATCAAATTTAGCTTAAGGTAAATTTTTTAGAATTTTATAAAAAGTTTGTTTTTTATATAAATGGTGAAAATACTGATTTTTATTGAAATCTATGTTTTCATTTCAAGTACTTACATAGTAAAATTATATTTTGTATTTGTTTTAAATTTTAGTTAGCACCTTTTTATTAAATATAAAAAAATAAATGTTATTGGAATCAAAATTATACTTGAATTTGGTATATTTTTTTTTTATACTTAAAAATGAATTTTATAGAAAAAACCTTTTCTGTAACGCCCCGAGCCCAGTTACCCAGAGTCGGTGCATTATTTTAATACATTGGCATGATTACAAGGAATCGAGCCCCGAAGGACTGATCAATTTAGCAGTCTTGGAAAATAGATTACATACATGAACATTACATTACATTATAAAATAGAAAGCAAGAACAACATTATCTCTATTGACCACATTCATACCCCTTAGACTATCCCTGCAGCTCTGTAATAATATACTTCTTCACATCGTGGGAAAAATTAAAACATATAATGGGGTGAGCTCAGATGCTCAGTAAGGATAAAAATATAGACAAAACATTAATAAACAAGCATAAAAATTTAAGGCAATGTATAAGACTAAAATAGAAGTTATTTAAACTTAAACATTAGCATAATATGGAAAAGAAAATAAAAAAATCCATTTACTTATTCACATGGATATTCTACTAGCCTAATAATCACATGTAATATCAATATCCAATTTCATAATGATGGAATTCATAATTCCAGAATTCATAACCACATAGCCAAGGCTATGTGCCAAAACTACAAATAAGATTTTGTCAACGCCCTGTGCCAAGGCACTTGTTTGTCTCATGAGACCTACTGATGAATCGATGAGCTATAGCAGGCTCTACCTATCACTTATTAAGTCTAATGCATTCCTCATATGAAAAGGTTTAAACATAACATAAAAATTCGTATTAAAACTAGCATACAAAATGTCAATACATTATCCATAATCCATGAATGGTATAAAAATAACACATCCATAGTCAAACATATCAAAAAACCTTCAATGCAATATGGAAGATTTGTATCATAATAAATCAATTTTAAACAAGTTTAAAATCCATTAAAGGATGTTGAAGTAGATGAAAATGATTTGTAAAACTCTTTGAGAGTAATCAATGTGCCCCATACCACTTTGAAACTTTTTAAAGGAATTAACATTTTAAAAACATTCATGTACATATAAATAAATCCTTAAAAACCATTTTGAAAACATTGACATTAATGAGAATGATTTAGAAGAATAAATATTTAAACCATTTAAAATGATGATATAGTTTAAGATCCCCTTCCATAAAACCTGAAAAGTTTCCTTTTTATTTTTTATGAAATATGGGTATCGATGATAAATATGTCCCAGTAAATAGATACACATAAACAATCTCTGATAATAATGAGATTGAGGAAATAACCCTTACCTTGCACTTTCCTTTGGTCGAGTATACATTTAACCTCATGTATAATGACCATAGTATGTTATTAAATTATACCAAGACCGTATTCATATTTATTATATCGTATATGATTCATTTATGACTTTATACTACCCATTTAATAATGATTTCTATGATAAATTAATATTTTGGGTAATAATAGCTTTCTTTATAGTGCGTGTTTTAACTTGTTATTCTTGATCGTACCATTTATATCATCATTTAAATACTTCCAGAATATAAAATTTTATTTATATATCTTATATATTTAGAATATAAATATTTATAATACATATATATATGAAATGGAAGGCACCGTTTATGGAGACGGTAGGCTGTACGTACGCATAAACGCTGTTTCTGTTTCCATATCGTACTGAACGAGAGTAAGTGAATAAGATATATTTAAGTACATAAATTCATTCATACATACATACATATATATATATATATAGTATAATTATTTTGTCATATATTACATACTTATTAATAATATATATTTTTATAATCATCGTTGAATGGTGAACGTGTGAATGAATCTCATCACGTTGTGGAGACAGTAATCCATACGTAAGCACGAGCAAAAAAAATTATATTGATGGTAAAATAATATTTAATTGGATGGTATATAATATATATATAATCATTAAAATGTTATATTTATTATTTACATCAGTTATACTCATTATTATACCCATCCAAATAATGAATTGATTGAATAACAAACTACACCACAACGTGGAGACGGTAAGCCGTACATACGCACGCAAGGTGACTTTGTTATTTAGAGGATGGAGAGAATAATGAATATGATTGTACCATATTTATAATAACATCATATTATGTATTATGTAGAGTAGATATTTTTTGGTATAGAAACGACAAAGAAAGAGGAATTGGAAGATGAAAAGAACTTGAAAGAGGGTGGTGAAATTATTACCTCTTCTTTGAGTGTTTCCTTTTGAGTTGATCAAAAGGGATCCTTAGGTTGAATTTATGATCAAATTAAGAACTCTAGGTTTATTTGATGGAAGTTTAGAGGATATTTGGTTTGGGTTTGGCTGATCCAAATGGTTTTGGAGGTGTGATTTTGAGAGAAGGGGAAGTGCCCTTTTATAAGAGAGGTGTGGGTCACTTTAGGAAAAGCTTGAAATATTATTTTATAATAAAACCATTTTCGGTTTCTAATGGATAAAAAATGATTTATTTAGAGGATAAGGTGGTTATGGGTCGAAATAATCACAATTAATCGGTTTTAGAAAAGTTTAGGTTACCATTTTAACCTTATCTTTTAGATTTAATTCTTAGTTAAATAGTTTATCATTTATCGTGTCCTCTTGTATACTTACACTATATGGTTAATAAACATACTATAAACTTACAAGAGAACCTAAAGTGGTTAATTAATGACATATATAATTTTATTTAATCCATTTGGCCAAACCTTATATTTTTAGGAATATTATATCAACCAATAATATAGTATTTTTTTAAAAAAATATTTTATGTCAATTTTGACACTATTTGGTATTTGGTTTTTGTGAAAGTCATCACAACTTTATTAATTAGAACAAGATACATTGAATCAACTCTAACATGTCATATTCACCTATAAAATTCGTGGATGTCATAAAAACTTTTAAATTATATTTATTTTAGTATTTATAATACTATTTATTTGATTTTTTCATTAATAAGGTAATTACTACATCATCATTGTGTCATAAATAAATTTAATTATTTAATGTCTAAAAATTATAAATAAAATACCATGATGTAGGAAATATTTTTATATTTTTAATTAATAATTATAGTCTAATTTATATTGTGTATATCTCTATATTAAAATGGTTTAGTTATTAAACTTTGAATTTAACTCTTTTAACTCTTCTTTAAATAAAATAATAATAAATGTCATAATCTAATCCAAGTGGACCTAAAGGTTCATATTTTATTCATAAGGTTGTTTTTTGTCTAATTAGACTTATAAAATAGAATTAGTACATGTGTTAGGGTAATTATAATATCATTTTTACCCATAATTACCATATTTACTTTTAGTCGTGGAAAATAAAAGTCAAAAGTTACTATTCACCAAAAATTATTTTCATATTATTGAATAAAATTTTACTTACTGATTTAAACTGTGTCTTTCATAATTTTAAATTCAACTCACATAAGCAGTAAAATTAAGTTTTATACAAATTTTCCAATGCTCCTAGAAGGTGGGTAAAAAATGTTAAAAAGTTCAACAAAATTTTATACATCTATTTTTGTTATAAAATGACTCCAATGAATTACATTGAACTTATATAGGTATTATATATCTATTTTGACTTAAAATAAATTTAAATAAAATAAATAATTATTTAAATAAAAAGTTGGTTATAAATAATAACACAATGTTTTTCACTTTTCATCAAAAATTGAAAGTTTTCAAAAAAATTACAAAAATTCACCCTAAGATAATTTTGATATTTCAAATTAAAAAATGAATTAAATTTTACAAAATTTAAAACATATAAGTTTCATTAATTAATTTAAAATTAATTCCAGTTGTCGAAACCAAAAAGCAGGTTTTTAAAAAGTAAAAACTATGAGAAGATTGATATGTGTTTATGTCAAATTTAAATGTGAAATTACTTATAATGACCTAAATTGTATTAAATGATCAAAATATAATCTTATTATACATAAAAACCATTCAAATATATAATTTAACACTGTAAAATATTTTGATTAAAAAAGTTGTATTCAATTAAAATTTAGTATTTTTCAGTATTCATCAAAATATGAAAGCTATCAGAAAAGTACCAAAAAATTATCCAAACTAAATTTTTATGTCATGATTCTAAAGAAGAATTTAATTTCATTAATATGAATATATTAAAGTGTCAAATATTTGTTTTAAAAAGGATTCTCCATTAAATAGGCTGTGGGATTGCATTTTTTGAAAAATAATTCTTTTATCTGAAAAATTGAATTTTTCCTTATATTATGTCTAAGAAACACGAAATAGGAATGTTAAAATTATATAGAATATATATAAAATTCAAAATGTAGTTAATACTATTCATAACTGTTTTTTGAACGGCTAGTTTGGTAAGTCGTTGTGTGCTTGAACTCGTTGTTGCGTGTAGCATATGTAATTGAATTAATTTGAAGAGATAACATACTATGAAATATTGGGGTGTTACATTTTCAACGTGTTTTTCAGGTTTAATTTTAAATTAATCTATTTCAATTATGTGGATTTAATGTGATAAAATAGATTCCACATTGTTAATAATAAGAACCAATATTAGGAAATAAAGTCAATTTTGATGATCCTAATTTGTGTTTGTGTTGTATTTGTTGTCAATGAGTTAGTATGTGATGAATCACTTGAATATCAATATGTATTAAAAAAATAACATTTTTTTTGAAGTATATTTTAGAGCCAAATATTGTTTTTGAATATGATATCTATCCATAAGGAGTTCAAAATTCATAGATTATATTTTGAATGAAGTTCATTTTAAGTCTGACAATTAATGAACCACTCTTCATTGATTCGAGAACATGTACTAAGTTGCATATTTTTTACAACAACATAAAATGGTAGAATACCATAATAATATTCATTTTCATGAAGAAATTAATATAAATTTCATAAAAAAATAATTTTTTTTCTCGAATATTTATGGAAAAAGGTATTTAGGATGGTTTGGAAAATTCATACTTTGTAATTATAATAATTATATGGGTGGTAATCAACAGAAGTGGGCATCTATAGCCAACCAGCTAGGCTAGATCAATCATAAAAATGTGAGGAAAATATCAACCATGTTAGAGATCCATCCATGAAATCCATCCATGGTAGTGCGGTCTTGGTGGAACTTGTAAAAGGTGTGGTTCATATTATGTGGGTGTGTGTGCAATTTATATCTTGGTACCGACCCTGGTGTTATCTCAAGAGGTTATTGGTACAAATTTATTTTGTAAGTTGAGTTATAACAAGTTCTATACTAATGATTGATGTGTAAAATTATAGTCATTTTTACTCTATCTTAAATGATATGAAAATACAGTGATTCATTCAATATTTTTTATCAAGATAGTTTGATAAAAACATCCATCTTCTTAAAACTTCATTTACCCTTACATGGTATCATCATACCCTTGTTCACCTACATCAAAAAATTTATATGATATTTTATTATCCTAAATACATATTAAAAAATTTAAACCCAAATAATAAGTCCTAATCTATCACCTAAATCCATGCATAAAGTCTTTGTATGGCATGCATGCATATTTTAAAAGAAAATGACAATGTCGACACAAAAAATTGATTTTAGTGTAATATTTGAGTATCCCAGAAATTAATGAGTTATAATTTCTAGGGAAATTTTTTTCATTTTATTCTCATCACATGAAAATGATGATACAATCGATATTTTAGAAGTTGATTACATGAAGATGCGATGATTCTCTGCGTCATGCGATGTTGAAAAATAAGAAGGAAACCCACATTAAAAAAATGCATAATGTTTTGTGCATTCAAAATTATTTATGTATATGAGAAGTTTTGTTGGGAAATGATTGATTCCATGAAATTAAATTTTTATTAGATAATACCATCACTTATAAATACCGAGGTACCCAATCTAAGAGCATCTAATTTATTCTTTGAGAGATCTTGTTTCACTTGAAATAGAGAATCCATGAGAATTGATCACAAAAAGGAAATATTTTCAAGCCTCTTCAACTTCATGAAGTGAAGTTCCATGAAAATTTATTGTATGAAGAAGAACTGTGAGCTTTATGGTCTTATGAAGGAATTTTCTATAATGCTCTGTTCAAGTTTGTGAAGAAAAATTCTGAATACTCTCACATATTCATAGAACAATTCAGGTTTATATGATGGAGGATACAAATATTTTTCTCAATTTATTACATAAAGAAAGTATTATAACAACATTATGAGAACCCATTCATGGTTACTCAAAACCACTAAGACACCACTTACTCAATTAGATAAATATAGGAGAAAGTGAATCATACTTATGCGAAAGATAATAGTGACACAAAGTGCATATTTCATGCACATGCATGCATTAATTAAATAAATTAATAAACATTTAGATTCAATTTTTCATGAAAATAGAGTTTACAAGTTTTTTTAAATGTAATAAGTTTATTTGAGAAAAATACTTCACACTGAAATTAAACGTACAATTAAAAAAGAATAATTTACAAAAAAATTGAAACTAATACTACAATCATTAATTTAATCTGTGTGTGGATTTGAGAATATAACCTAGTAATTAAATATATAATATTTTTTTTATAAAAGTAGAGGAGAAGAAGAAGAAGAGGAAACCTATAAGGCTATTAAAATTCTAATATATCCCACATAATTCTATGAAATAGATGTATCCATTCGATTACTATATTCTAAGGAAGTTATTTCGAATTATCATTGTTTATTATATAAGGCATTTAATACATTATTGACCACATCGTAAGTTACATGCCAACATCCTGTTTTATGTGCATCATTTTTTAATAATCTATTTTACCTAGTGGATTTTATGAAAATATATTCTATTTTATAACCTTTTATTTCTTTTATTAATAATAAAAGGAATGGTGTGTGTGAGTAGGATAATAAACACCATACAATAGTAACATAGTAATGCACATTGTATGTGAATCTTTTTTATAAATCCTGGTTTTCCTCATGATTTATT
This sequence comes from Viscum album, assembly GCA_963277665.1. Lineage (NCBI taxonomy): Eukaryota > Viridiplantae > Streptophyta > Magnoliopsida > Santalales > Viscaceae > Viscum > Viscum album. The sequence continues at coordinate 124,880,487 of OY728134.1, read as the reverse complement.
GCTTTATGTGTAAGGTTTCTAAATATAGGTGGATAATAAAATATGACAATCCATTGAATGAGTAACCGAGGTATACCAAGTGGATAAAATTTTTAAAGTGATAAAAAAATAATCCAAAACCTATTCACCAAACTCCCTCCCCCTTTGTGTGTCCATCCCTAAAAGAATTTAATAATTGGTGTGAGAGTGAAATATCACACTTCTGATTGGATTCTTTGATTTGAAGCTTGTTGAAGATTTGATATATCTATTCTCAATTTAGAATGGAGTGAAAAATTGTAGGAGTTTCTTCTACTAAATTTCATAATAATATCTTATCAAATACTTTGAAGAACCTAATAAATAAATAATTTAGAAATATGAATAATACATCCATCTTGTTAAAAAAGGATGATCTGTTAGTTTCCCAATGAATTATTTATGAAAAAGACAAGTTATGCATGAGACTCAATGATCTGGTAGTTTATTCTCATACTATATAGAAGAAAAAAATATCCAACTAATTTAATGTTTCATCCAGAAATAAAGAGGTGGAAACAATAATATATTGTCCAAATTATCCTCAAGAACATCCAATAATTTTTGGGAGTGATAAAATGGACGAATAAATCAACGATGAATCATATTCTACTTTGAATGATATCTTTCATGATTATATTGATGAATCGTTTGTTCTTTTCTATGGATCATTCAAAGTAATAAAGGAATATATCACATTGTTTGATGAAAATTTTGAGAACTTGTAGAATTATTTTGAATAAACAAATGCCAATAATTAGAATAAGAAACAATTCCATCATTGATTTCCGAATTTCTCAACATAATATGAAATAATTAAAGATCAAGTAGCTCAACACCATGATCTATAAGAAAGATAATCTTCATGATGAAGAAGTTATGAAGATAAAGATATAATGTAAAGATAAATTGAGGTCATTAGAGGATGAATAATATATACTAAATATTTTTTTTGAACACAGTGTCAAACTAGAAAATATGGAATATGTTCAGGTTGATTCTTCAGAACAAGATAAGAGAACAAAAATTATTAATAGAGCTACAACAAGAAAAACTTCTAAAGACGAATCTTATCCTAAATTACCTCCATATGGTGGAAAGATAATTTTGATATCATTCAATTTTCAATCTTATGAAATCACTAAGTAGAAGGTACCATCCACTTCAAATAATTTTATTTTTACTAATTCTTGTTTCATTCATAGTATAGGTTCAAAATTAAAACTTGGAAAAAATTGGATAAATAAAATAATTTAAAATACCTCCACTAAATTTGTGTGGAAGAAAGATAAATTTAAAATAAGTTCTTCCCCTAAATAAACCCATCAAAAAATAAAAATAAATAGAAATATCAAGCATTTCATTTAGGCCATACTGTTACTCAAAAGAAAAGATCAGAATTTATTGGTTATTGTTGGTAATATGATAGATTTAGGCATGTGGAATATGATAGTTATTATAACATATAAATTTATAAAAATAAAAACATTCTTACATAAAGGGGGATAAAATAAGTGATGAATTTAATTCTATTATATAAAGGGAAGAGTCTTCCTATTACAAATAGATTTGAAATTTTGAAGAACCATTTTTTATATTCAATGGAAGTGGTTACAGTGAAAATGCATGTAAATATAAATCATTCAAGCATGAATCTAAAGCAATTTATAAAGAGAGATTATAGGATTTTAATAATAAATAGAAGATAACTTTGGTACCAAACCATAAGAAACCTATTCCCAAAAATTCAACAAAGAATAAAAATTAGTCAACCGTTAGTGAAAATTTGAAGAGAAAAAATGGTCAAAAACCCAAGAAGATCAAGAATAGTGCTATAATAAAGAGAATAATATTCTTCTTTGGTGGAAATATATGTCACACATGAATAAATCTAAAAGTATATACACATTTTATATAATTTTTTGTTCATAACAAAAAATAAAAAATAAATTAAAATGAAGAACCATAAAGTCCCATGTGATATGTGTTACTTAATGTAGAGTGTGAGAAAATGATTCCACATGAATAAATTATTGAAGGAAATGATTTCATAATGCATAATACTACTAAGAAATCTAGTATAGTTATCATGAATAGTTCATCCTCAAAAGATAATAAATAAAGGAGTTTTAGGGTTGTGAAAAAATTATTATCCTCATTTCTCACACAAAGAAGTAAAAAAGATACACCTTATTCTTCTCTATGCTGCCTTTGTTCATTAATTTTTTGGGATTGAAGGGGATTTACATAGCTAGGGGAAGAAATGAGTTTAATGAAGATTATATTTCTACATCTATAATATGGAATATTCATTCCTAGATCAATGGAAGCCACCATATTAGTTTGATCTATGTGTTGATATCATGAATATTATTTTTTTTTGGAAAATATTATAGGACAAAATTGATAAATCTGATCAAGTTTTTATGAATAATCATCAAACATAAACTCACCATTAGGGATGTGATAAAAAATATTGGCATTCAGGTCAATTAGAATTTATAATAATAAATGATGCGAAGATCCATTCTAATGAAGTGAATTTGGACATCATCCCTTGAGCGGGGGTATCAAAATAAATTCATAGATCATTATAATCTAGTCAAAGTTGTAATCTCTTAAAGTTACTTGTTTAATAATTCATTGATGATGTATATTGGAAAACTCTTCTATTCTTTTTCAAAAAAAATTAAATCAAGTCTTATTTTAAGGGAATAACTTAAATGAACGAGTGACATGAACAAAGGAATCATGAAGAAGTTTCAAGACTAATTTCGTAAAGATTACTAATATAATATAATTGAATTTTTTTAATCTATGTGTTGATATGAGTGAATGAATTTTATATTTAATATATCTTTAGGTTTTTCTTTACAAGTGGTGTCAAATTTGTTTTTAATTACATTGTATCAACTGGAATCAACCAATTACTATTAAGCTGGATACATTTAAACATTATATAATAAAGGATACAAGTTGTGGTATATCATTTTGTATCATGTTCAAAATTGATATTGGAATACATTGATTCCTAAATTAGAACATCTTATTTTCTACACCGGGTTAACCTAAGTAGACTTAGAGTTGAATAATTGATGGAACATTTCTTAAGAATGGATTGATATCATCCTATCTTAGGAACTTTTCATTTTTCATCTATAAGGGGAGAGAATAAAATGAAAAGGGATAAGAACATTTTTATATCCCATTTTCTACATTAGTATTAACAACAAATACAAAGCGGAGATTGATGATCCTACACTATGTTTGTTTTAAACTTATTATCAATGAATTGGTAGGTGATAAGTCACATGAATGTCTATATGTATTAGAAAATAATAATTTATTAGATGTCTTCAATAGATCGAAATCATGTTTTTGAAGATGAGATCAATCCACAAGGAGTTGAAAGTTCACATTTTATATTTTAGATGTAACAATTTTTTATGTCTGAAAATTTATCAAATAGTATTTGTTTATCTGAGAACATGTTCTAAGTATATCATTCTTTATAACAAAATAAGAAGGTGGAAGGCCATGAAAATATTCATTTTCATCAAGAAATTGATTTGAATGCTATGGAAAAATAATTATAATGTTTCATGAAGAATTATTGAAGAAGGTATCTGGGATGGCTTGGAAAATTAATACTTGGTAATAAAAAATTGTACAAAATATCCAACTTTATAAGAAATATCTATCACATATATTTGAGAGAAAGCTCAACCACATGGGAGAGTTAACTAAACTAACCATCCATTTAGGTGTGGTCTTGGGGGGCCACACAAAGGCGTGATGTGGCCCGTGTGGTCATGCGTGAAATGTGTATTCAGGTGTTGTGCCTATTGCTATATTAATATGTGATTAGGAATGATTGATTTATTAAGTAGAGGTCAGCTAAGTTACATACTAATGTGGGACATGATAAGCATAGTTCATTGTTTCTATCTCTTAAATGGTACATAAATAGAATGAATCATCTAATCTATTTTATCATGGTCATTCAATTGAAACCCAAGTCATCTTAGACCATCATTTAACCTTATGCGGGATTCTATTTTTCCTTATGCACCTATTACATGAAATTCACACAATCTTGTGATTTTCAATGACCATATCATGTCATCAAACTCTAAAGAAGAATACATAATCGATCTCTCGAGGCCATACATCCAATCTCTATCTTTCATGCATGTATCTGTGAAAATAATATGATAAAACCAAAATAAAAAATGGTATTACAGTGAAATATTTGAAAATATGATAGAATGTATGCATTTGAATTTAAAAATATGTATCTTTCATGCATTATCATCACATACACATGAGGATACCATCAACAAGGAATAATCTGATCACATGAAAACACCATAATTCTCAACATCATGCGATGCCGAAAAATAATAAGGAAACCCACATTCAAAAATTTCCAAAACTTTTTGGAATTAAATTTTTCTATGGAAATTACATATTCCATTGAACTCTGAATGAATCCTTGACAGGGGATTTTTATCAAAGAAGATGTGGTGAACCTCCTCAATATATACAGAGGTACCCAAGTTATGAAAAAGTTGTTGATTCTTTAAATGCTCTCATTTCACTTGAAATAAAGAATAGAAATGATTTTTTCAGATAAAGGAAAATCTATGTTATCCTCCTAGGATTCATGAAGGTAAGTTCTGCACACATCCCTTTCATGAAGAATAATGGTGACTTTCCTAATCTGGTGAAGTAATGTTCCAAAAAAACTCTATTGAATTTTGGGGGGAATAGTTCTGCTTACTCTCACATGTTCATAGAAAACTTAAGGGTCATATGATGAAAAATAAAATATTATCTTAGTTTATTACACAAAGAGAGTATTATATCAAATTTTCACAAATCCATTTGGGGTTCAGCAAATCCACAAAGATACCATGTACTCAGTTACATGAATATAAGATAAACTGCAACCTATTTATGTGAAATAGAATAGTGGAACCATGAATATAGTTAATACACATGAATTCATGATTGATGTGCATGAATAAAAATTGAGATTAAATATTTAATGAACATGGTGTATCTAAATTTTCATGGATGAAATAAATTGATGTGATAATAAACTAAACACTAAAATTAAGCTTGCAATTTTTCAAAAAAATACGTTGCAAAAAATTTAATTAGATGTTACATTAAATAGTTGATTTTTTGTGTGACATTGAGAATCTAACAAAGTAATTAAATATATCATATTTTTTGATGAATATCAGAATAAGAATAAGAGGTAGCCTTCAATATTGTCACATTTTTTATACAACATAGAGATTTCTCTAAAATAGAGGCATCCATTTGATTTCTTCATTCATAGGAAGTTGATAAAAATTATAATTTTCTATTTGTGAATAATTTAAATACAATTTTTATCACTTATAGGGGACAGTATTACATCCTTTATCTTGTGCTTCATAGTTTAATATTTAATTGTATTTGATCGATGTCTTGATAATAGGTTCAAGGTCATACCCTTGCCTACCATTTTCATGATAATAAAATGAATGATGTGTTCAAGTGGGATAATAACTACCATATATCGAGGATATAGTCATCCATGTTATAGGAAACCCTCATAAAAAAATTCCAGTGTTCATCATGTTTTTTTTGTATTTTCTCATTCTTTCTAACTATAGGTGAATAAGAAAAGAGAACCATTCACAGAATAAGTGACAGAGATATATAAAGGGGACAAATATTTTAAAGGGATAAATAGTAATGTCATAATGTTTTAACCCCTATCAGTGTGTTCATCCCAAATTAATCCTAACCAACTTAATTTTGGGTCGATTTGTATAGTAACCATAGTAAAAAAATTCATGGTAAAGTTAAAATGGGTTAATTAGGGTTACAACTAATGTGATAAGGATTAAAACTCATTTAAAAACTTGGATTAATTTCATTTAATGAGTCTATTTTTCCTTAATCTACAAAAAATAAAAAATATTATCTTTTATTTCCATTTAACTTTGATTTTTACCTCAATATTATTTTAAGTAAAGTATAACGTCAAAAATGTCATTCTATTGGTTTTAAATTTTATAATATTTTTTAAATGGATAAAAATAACTTATGTTAAGTTATAAAAGTTTATTTAAATTATGAATGATTTTTTATTATTGTAATATATTTTTAATTGTTAGTGATGAAATAATTAAATTCAATTTACATGAAATGTTGACATAGTTCTTGTGTAACCAATTATAAAAATCAATTCAATGATTTTAAAAACTCTAAAATTATGGTTTTTGGTGTGACATATAGTGTCCCATAATTTTTATAGATCAATATATAATACTTGATATTTGTGAAATATTATAATTAAATTACTATCTTGGGTATTTTAAGTCAAATTAAATGAATAGTGTCAAAAATTCCATTAATGATATTTTCCATTAAATAATATTTAATTAAATTATTTAGAAATTATAAAAATATTTAAATAAGAAAATTTAGGTGATAAATAGTCCAAAATGTCACCCATTATCCATTTATGATCCAAATGTCACATTATAAGAAAAATTATGACCCTTTAATAATGAAAAATTATTACCTCATTTAAGGTTAAAATTGGTGAACCAAGGGTTTAAATCAAAAGATACAACTTAAAATGATATCTAAACCTATCTAAATTTTATTAATTTGTTATATTAATAAAATATTCCTATTATATTAGAATACATGGCATTTTATAACCATTTTACAAGATTTAGAGACATATTATATTATAATATTTCATGAGTTTCCAAATATTCCCTTTCCCTCTATTAATAAAGAAACTAATGGTGGTCTAAAAAATATGTTGTAATCGTCCAACCTGACCTCTTTCAAATAACTTCTTCTTACCCCTCCTTAAAATATTATTCAACCATTATAAAATTATAACATAAGTATATTAAATATACTTATAATTTATCATGTCAGTTTCATAGACTATATCCATCTCATCATCAATCAAATGGGAAATGAAACCAACATCCCTGTGTACTATGGACTATTGGATTATGAAATGATGGAATTCGTCTTCCATCAAGCAATCTCATGGATTGTTATAACAAAGAATTTAATGTATTTATATGGTATTAATCCATTAATTTTAATTAAATTTATATAATATATAATCTATTTTCTTACCTTTCCATCCATTTTAAAATGATAAATTCATTCTTGAATACCTGTGGATGATCACCTCTACGAAGTGATGTGATTCATTTTTCTTCACTAAATCACTTGGATGATATATATAAAGTATTTAAAGTGATAATATTATATTTAGGATATAACAATATTTATTAAAATATAATATAATACGTTCCTTCTTTCTGTCATGTTTGTTAAAAAATTGAAATGTTACTTATGCGTGTGTATGACCTACCATCTCCATAATTAAATCATAATTCATTTTTCATAAAAATCATTCATGGTTAGTTTTAAAGGTATAATTAATGCTTAAAAATAATATATAGTTTTTTATTATTATTCTTAAGATGATTTAACAATTAATTCTTGGGCCATAGTCAATATACTGAAGTTGTATTGAAATTTTGAAATAAACACCCTCATAACACCCGGTGTGCACTTAACAGAGGAAATATTAAAATATTTAATTAGAATAAATCAAATAAATGGATTATGAATAAGGAAATAAACATATAATATTTTATTAAGATATTAAATAATTTATATAAGTTTATTATCGAAGAGTTAAAGGACATGCGTGGCAGGTTTGGACTCGTTGTAAGGGATTTCATCTCAATTTCACTTCATTGCGACATGTCTTAATTTTATATGAATAATTTATTTTATATGGTGTATATACTACCAATTTACATATTATATCCCGAATCATTAATAATTCATAGTAAAATGATTTTAAATTAAAATTATTTCATATAATAGGATTCGACATGAAAGTAACCAAGTGATAAGAAATTTCTTAACTCAATTTCCTATCATTGGGTTATATTAAAAATTAATTGATTACATTATGTCAAGATCAGGTTTAAAATAGTATTTTTTTTAATTTATGGTTTATTTACACTTTTTTTTGTTTATTTACAATTGTTACAAATAATATATATATTTAATAATTCTCAATTCAATGACATAACCTTTATAAGGGTTATTGGTCTCAAATATTCTTTATTTGGGAAATAAGTTTATGTTATGAACCTATATTTTTTATGAGGTGTATATACTACCCCTTTGAAATTTTATATCAAGAATTACATTATGTTCATGGTATTTAAAGTTTTATTTTATTTTATTCTTTCATGCATCTTACAATTCAAAAGTTACCAATGTTTTAAGGGGTTTACATTTCAGACTCATTTTAAACAAGAATGTTATGCTTCAATTTTCAATGAAGAAGTTATATGATACTTATTTTATTAACCTAATTCATTTTTATTATCCTCTGTATATTTCTACAATTTTTATGTTTAAGTACTATTTTTCTCTCCTTTTTCTCTAAATGGTTCACTTTTGTAAGAAAACATACATTCTTTCTTCTCTTTTGGCTAGAAAACTATTTTTTATCATATAAATGTTTTAAAAAATGATTTAAATAATGTTTATGAATATTATTAAAATATTTTTTAAATTTATTTTTCCTAGTTTGACATTTTAAAAAATGTATAAAAATATTATTACTGTTATTTTATGAACAATTTACTTTTTACCAAAGGTGCGAACAACGTTTTTGTTTTAAAAATTATTGAATGACCATAATTTCCAGCTGTTGTGACCAATAAATGACTTAAATCTTCTTTTATATGTTTAAATGGTTTTTTTCAAAGAATTGTTTTACTGATATTCTAGAAATTTATATTTTTTAAAAGTGATTTTCAATGTTTAGAGGGTATTTTCCTCAGGAATGTTTTTAATGATACTTTCATGAAATTTATATTCATCAATAACAGAATCCCTTTATTTTAATTAGGGTCACAAGGGATATATTTTAATGATCCCATCCTAATTCTTTCAATAGAAGAATTATTATTATTTTAGAGGGATTATCATGGAACTTGTTTCTTTTCCATAGGTAAATTATGATTTTAAAGAACAACGATTGTCATTATATTAAAAAATGAGGATTTCTTGTGTTTTGATTATTACATGGTTCTTGAACATTATTTATGATGATGGTATGGACTGATATAGATTATTTTGATGGGTGATCTCAATATGGCTGACTAATATATTGCGTAATGAATATGATGTTGACAAAAAATAATTAACTCCTAAGAGATGATGGAGTTAACATGTTACTCCAAAGATATTATGGTTACTAACCAGGTAAGGTTATCCCATCTATAAGGGTTCTTGTAAGGGTTTTGCAATGATAATATTCCATTATAAAAATACATTTTATCGTCACTTTATATGAGTTTTAAATGGTTCTATTGATCAATATTAGTATCACACGTCTAATGATTATTGATTCTTAAATGAATATTGTTTTATGTTAAAAACTCATTCCACGTAACATGTTTTATGATCCAGGTATTGATGGGTATGAATTCTATTATCTTATCCTCAAACACATTGATCATTTCATCAAACCCTTATTCTCACCTTATACACACTAATTAAATTGAATTATAAATTCTTATGTTTACCCCTGTTGAGCGATTGAGCTCACCCTTAATATATTTTAATTTTCTTTAGGTAATTAAGAATGATGTTAAATGAATAATGTATATAAATACTTCATGTGTGAATAAGTTTATGGTTGATGTTGAGGAATTAATATGTAATATGAAAAATTGGGTTTAAGTGGGAAAATTTCTCACTTAAATACATGGATATTGTATTGTATGATTTTTCTGAATTCTCTAAAACTCTAAACCTAAAACATCCTTAATTATATAAGTGATCCAATATTTTCTTTTGATGGTTTAAGTTTTGGCTGGTTGAAATTGGGTCACATTTATTGGTACCAAATCTATAAATTTATATATGAGGTTTTATCACTAGTTCTGGAAGTTTAGTTTCTGGGATGTTATAATTTTGAAGTCAGATAACTCCCATTTTTAATAATAATAAAATAAATTTAATGAAAATAAATATTATTCATAATATTGAGGCTAAACTCATTTTTATGATAAGAAATAAATTTCCTAAAAACAATTTTTTATACATTCATTACTTTACAATTATTTTTTTATCTTTTTTAAAAATTTAATATAATAAAATGTATTTCATATTTCGAATTCGAATTTCCAAATTATTTAAAAAGGAAAATTTCATTTTTATTTACAAAAATAAGTTACTTATGTAAAATTTAGTTACTAAGGTAAATGCTAAAATAATTTAATGTGGGTAAATCAAGAGATAAAGACCTAAAATAACATAAAACATATGTTTAAATGGGTATATAAAGTATTTATACACCTGAAATCATATTATCTTAATTGTTTGTAAAAATTAGATCAAATTTATTTTAAAATGACTTTTCATTTTTTATTAAGTGATAGAAATTTACAAAAATTTCACTCCCCAAACTAATTATTGAACCCCTTCCACCACCCATTCAAATAAACAATTTAAATAATAATTACCTTTTTTACTCTTCTATATTTAATTATCTAGTAATCCACTCCCAAATTGAGTATCCTTTGGTCCCTAGATCCCAAATTACTTCAAAACTAAGAAGGTTCCCAAGATGTTATATGATTTCTTATTTATAAGTTATAACTTCTTATCATTAGTTTTTCATTTATATTATTCATCTACATCTTGTCAAATATGATTTAGAATTTTTTTAGAATATAAATAATGTTTTTTTATTCTATAACAATTATATTAAAGTAAAATCACATCATAATAATACCCATCTACTGATTACAACATATCCTTTTTTGGGTTGGTTTAACCACCAACATGAACGATGCTATAAATTTTATCATGGATGGTTATAGAAACATAATTAATCATATGATATAATATTAATTTGTGATTGTTGTTTTTTTGAATGTTAATATTATTATTTAACTCATTATTAATATTCCACCTTTTATTTATTAAAAAATAATAAAATAAGCATGTTATGGATTTCATCTTAGAGAACTGTACCTAAATATACAATTAAATATACCTATGAAATGATAAATAATTATGGGACTTCTACTATATTTACTTCACTATAATATTGATAATGATATTATGAACATGTAATGATAACTAAGACTATTATACTAAAACTTATTAGAAACAGTTAAAACCAACAACATCGATGGTCAATATTAAAAGAAATAAGTAATAAATATTTAATGAATCAAAATAAAATATTAATATAAAAGGTTATTATAATAAATAAGGTTTTGAAATAAATTATTATTTATTTATTTTTCATATATAGGATTTTAGAGTGTGAATAGCCAAACTGGAATCCAAAGTAAGATTTCTTTGTCTCCATTTCCTTTCCTTGATAAAATTTTCAATTTATACACCTATTATTCCTTGGCTTGATGTTATAATATCCATGAAATTATTTTATCATAAATCTATATTTATTTATTTTTTCATGAACCAGGTCGAGATTCCATTCAACACGACATCTTACCCGGTCTAAGACATGGCCCGAATGGCTTTCTTGATCCCCATGGGATGGAAACTACTGTCAGACATCAAATATAAACTAGTTGGGAATGATTTCAGCCCAAACATAACTAGGATCAATAATATAAACTGTACAAGAAGCAAAGGTAACAAATGAACCTCAAGTAAATACACAAAATAATTTAGTTATGAGATACAACTGAACAAACTAAAAACCAACACAAAAACCAAACCGCTACCAACACGATCAACAAGTGATGTCATGGTCACCTCCACCCACTGACCAACCTGATCCAATAAGGATCAATAAATCCAAGAAACTGGATAAGGAAGAGGACCTGCAAAACATATCGGGTCTACCAATACAGAGAGGTATAGGTAGGGTGTGAGCTAAATAGCTCAGTAGGCAACCACCAAAGATTCTATGCTTTTCCTTTCCCAAAAAACAATCCATTAACACTTGTTTGAAATAAATTTGTGAAAATATGTTATTCTCATTTTAAATAAACAACATAACTTCCTCTATTCCAAAAAAACACATACCACAATTTCATTAGTATAATTTTTTTTGGCATTTCAGAAACCCAAACCCAAACCAATTTCCAAGAAAAACAAATACTAGGCTATAATGATAATAAATTGATAGTGCAAGATGAAAATTAAATGTAATAGAAATTAATCAAGAAAATATAAACAGTAACCCTGGTTGATCCTAAGCATCCCTAGGGAGACCCCTGGACATACTTCGTTCGGAACCACCTGTCAGCGTAAGGTGAAACACCTATGTTTATAACCAACTAGCCTCCCTCTACTAACCAATCTAGTGGCACAACCCACCTGGCCTCTTAGTGATACAGGGGATACCGACCCATATAATCGGTCACTCGATCCTCTAAAAGACGCCCATGAACCCATGGTAAAATTAAATTGTGTGAGTAGGAGGCCCTCACATGCATGACTCATCTTACCTGCCATCACCGCACTTGCCTACCCCAAACACATACACTACTATATGATAACCCATAATGGGTAATACCTCCTATATTGGTTACCATTATATATATATATATATATATATATCACATTGTCAAAGGTGCCAACCGGGACATCACATTACTTAAGAATTCAACGCTTTCTTAAAAAGCATGCAAATTTCCAAATGATCCTTCAAGTTTACATATCCAAATGTGTTTACCAAAAATATTACACAAGATCTTTCTGAAAAAACATCAACACCACTTTTATGTTTACAATTCCAAATTGTCCATAAAGTTAAAAATTCAAATACACTTTCCTAAAACCCTTTCCAAAATTTTTGGGAAATATAAAATCTTATAAAATGATCCAAACGGGTATAACTTTGAGGATTCCATTTGAATAAAAATTTGAAATTATACTGGGAAACCAAAACCATTTGAGAAACCAAGGTTAAAAGAAAACATTAATTTAAGGTGACATCTTTATTTGAGTGCACATCCATGTGTACACCTTGTACACCCATAGATATTCCAACCTCAAATGGAATCCTCTAAACTCCCATAAAAACACACAAACCATTTTAATCTCCAAAACTTTCACTTTCTTTCAAAACAATCCCAAATTCAATTTCACATAATTTAACAAGGTGTGATCAAGGATTTAAATATTAAGGGAGTCTTCCAAAACCACTTATAACCACACTAAAAAATCACCATATTCCACATGAAATTCCCAAATTATCATCCAACCCATTTAATAAAATATTTATCAGTGAAAACACCACAAAAATTCCCCAATTATACCTTTTAAGCTCAATTTACATTTTGTTAAACACATTTGGTAAATATACACTAGGCATATATAAAGAATCACCAAAGAAACCATTTTCAACAAATTATACTAATTTTAACACACCAAAATAATCTAACCGAGAGTATAATTGGTATACAAGACATGTATGAAAATCAATTAAAACTATTCAAGCAACAAAGGATTTCTTCAGAAATAAAATGGAGGGAAAACATATCTCAATAGTGTTAGAATTCAATGAAACTCTGGGAGGTGGAAGAACTGATCACAAGGTAAAATCCACACACCCTAACATCCAAGAAATTGACAAAAAATTAGCCAACACTAACCCTAGGGTTCAACCAATAAGGGATTCCAAAAAAGAGATCATAGAAATCTAGAGGGGAAGGAGAAGAGGAGAGGAAAATAACAAAAATTCCAAGAAAACATACCTTGGAACCTTAGAGAAGATTCACGGTAGGAAGGGTAAAAAAGGGGGAGAGGGTTTTGGGACCCTCTTATAAGCCAAAAAATGATCCAAGTGGAGGGGGTCCAATTTGGGGATAAAAAAGGAGGAGAGAAAAAAATTAATTTTAAATTTTAAAAAAATCTAGGAAACTCACACAGTTTGGTAGCACAGTTTATCAAATCGTTCACCAAATATGTGTAAGATTCTTTCCATGATGGGTACGACCACATGAATAACCTGAAAAGATTGTGTTACCCTATGAAAATAATGCGATAACATATTATAAGATTCCATACCTACCACACAACTAGGCTGCATGATTTTGTGCGACCATGCACAAACCATGTGGCAGCTTTTGTCCCATTCTAGGTGTGCCCACATGGATAGATGGGCTGACTTCATGGTTTTTACTAACCATGCGGTGCCCATCTATAGGCTAAAAACTCTACCTCAAATTCCAAAATTAAATTTTTTTGTCTGGGTCTTTACCCAAAACTCAACCGAAAATATCCAAGACCAAGAAAGGGATAAAATAAAGAAGTATCCTAGGTTGGGCTGTGAAAATTCTCCCCACCATAAACACTTTATTACCAAAAAAAGTTACCAATCCAAAAGTTAACCAAAACTTGAATCCATGCCCGATCAAAATCAAGACAAACTGAGAATCAATGGGTGACTAATCACTCCACAAGTCACACCCAACCGACCAAGAATAAGCCACAACCTAAGAATGAGATGAGAATTACAAGGGGTTATCCCCACTATAAGAACTCAACTAGCCTGGGAACCTCAAAAACTAAACAATGACACTAATACTTAAATAAGAAACCCACTATGAGTCTATCCTAAAAACCAAGACCTCTGGAACTAAGTCAACCTCTCCACACTAATCAAACAACACCCTTACCGCAACTAGGATCTAGGGAACGCTCAATAAGAACTAATCCAATTTCCTTAGCATGAGAAGAACAACACCACTAATGGAACGAGAAATTTAACATGCATTCCCAGGGTCCCCATCATAGGGGAAACCCATGGAAAGAAACAAAATAAAACAAATAAATAGAAAACCATCCATAACTTCCACAAAATAAATGAATCTCCAAAAAAATCACTAATAAAACTGATACCATCTCACACAAGGGTTGATCACACTTTTACAATGAAAGATGAACTTTCAACAAAAATGAAACAACAAGAAAGAACACTTTAAATGTATTCATAAAAATATGGAATGAAAAAATAGGGAAAAGGTTTTAGACACCCAAACAACTCTTGACAGTATGAGAGCTTCACTCTAAGGCCTGTGGATAGAGACTTGATGATTGAATCATGTCCTTCCTCATAGTCCAGTGTCCAAATCCTCTTATCACAATGCCTTCTTTGGATAACACTTCTTAAAAAACCTATCTAGATGACCCTAGTAGCCACATTGATAGAAGGTTTTCATAGGGATACGACATGACAACTTCAAATGTCTGAAACAACCACATTGATCGCACACAAGAGAATGAGATGAACAATTGGAATCCAAAACCAACAAATGAGACTCCTTAAAGGAACAATCTTATGAAAAACACTCTTTTGTAGATGGGTAACCTTTTTGAACAATGAAAGACATTGGATTTCCAATTGACTACACTCTGAAAACCAAATCAACCATGAATGATTTTCCCATTAGCATCTAAAAATGATGGTCCATAGAAGAGATGACTTGATCCTTGATAAAAGTATTAAGACCTCCAATGAAAATAGAATTATTCAATAGATTCTTCAACACTACATATGGATAAACGGAAACCATCTCCTTGAAGTGGTCGACATCAGACTTCACCATTCACTGACCTTACTGAATACTCATGAGCTCTTCTATTATATTTTTCTTTACCTCCTCAGGTATAAACCATCAGATGAAGATGGACTTAAATAGTTACCACTTCATCACAACTTTCATTGATTTCAGGGAAACCATATCTCATTCACCCAAATATGGGCCTTCAAAAAAACACAGAACAACATGAACTCCAATAGTATTGAGAGTTCCCAATGATATGGAGACATGCTCTACTTCATCAAGACACTCCAGTACCTTTAACAGACCTTGATCACCATGAAGAATATGCAACAAATAAGGACCAGAAACTAGACATGACTCATTTGAAACTTTGGAGTCCTTTTTGGGTAGAATGTCCTAAATAACGCAAAGTGAACAAAACCAAGGCCAACATCAAACTGAATCACACTCTAAAATAACACCTCGAGCTAAAAATATTGGTACAGAAGCCATAAAAATACAAACACAACCAAAAATCTTCCTTTCAAAAATAAAATTTCCATTTTAATGATCAAAACTGTCTTCTTCCAAGACTATTACCAAAAGGAAATGACACTTTTCACCAAACAAAACTTGCATTAAAAAACAAAATATAATTTTTATAATCATTTTTCTCTTTAAAAATCACATTAAAAACACAAGGCTAAGAATTTGATTTCAAATGCACCCCCATGATATCATATGATCTGTAGTATATGTGTCCACCCATTTCCACCCACATATGCCGTCACACACTTCCCACACATACCCACATATATTAGAACACTCATAAGGGACACCAAGGGTTTCACCCATGGCACTTCATTATCAAAACTTATGAATTTACCTTCAATCCAAAAAAAATTCCTTTAAAATCCATTTTAGCATTCAAAACCATTGGAAAGAATCCATTTCCATATTCAAAAACCATTTTTCATTTCAAAATCCACCCACACCAATAGAAACAAAAATGAATCTCAACTTACACCAAGTTACTAGAATGAGGATCAGGTTACCGTGCCTAACTCAGACACATGGTTCTGGGCCATGACCGAAGAAGGTGATAACAACAAAGAGATCCCTAAACCATACACTTGGATTCCACTTGGATCACTAATCTATGTGATATCACAACATGATATTGGATGACCTCTATTGTCATCCCTCAATCTAAAACAAAGTCATAAGGCTTGAATACCAGACTACCCATGGTAACTCAGGTATCATCATGAGTGGCGCTGATCAAGAACCAACCCAAAACCTATATCATGATCCCTGAAAATCCTAGTCTCCAATCTTCCAGAAACCCCAAATAATAAAGAACATGGCCTCTGATAACATTTTTTCATGAACAAAGCTGGGATGCCATCGAACCTGATATTCGGCCAGGTCTGAGACATAGTCCTAAGGGCGTTCCAAATCCCCAAGGGATGGAAACTAGTGTTATTTATCAAATATAAACTAGTTGGGAATGGTTTCATCCCAAACACAATTAGTACCAATAAAATAAATAGAAAAAGAAGTAATGGAAACAACTGAATCTCATGTAAATACACAAATTGATTCAATTATGAGATATAACTAAGAAAAATGAAAACCAAAACCAAACCACTTCCAACATGATCTCCATGTGGCCTCAAGGACACATCTTCTCACCCACCAAACTACTCTAATAAAGAGCATGAAAACCAAGAACTTGAACAAGGAGGGGACCTACAAAACAGATCGTGTCTACCGACACTGATAGGTACAAGTATGGTGTGAGCTAAACATCTCAGTAGGAAACCAACAAAGAATCCATACATTTAGTTTCTTGAAAACAATCCACTAACATTATTTTGAAATAAATTTATTAAAATACATTTTTCTCATTGTAAATAAACATCACAACTTCCTCTATTCCAAAATAGCACAAGCCACGATTTCATATCTCAAAATATTTTGATATTTTGGAAACCCAAACCCAAACCAAGTTCCAAGAAAAACCAATACTAGGCTCTACTAAAAATAAATAGGCAGTGCAAGATGAAAACTAATTACAATAGAAAGTAAACATGAAAATATAAATATTAAACAAGGGAGATCCTAAGATTCCCTAGAGTGATAGCTGGAATTACTCAGTTCGGAACTACCTACCAGTATATGGGGAATCCCCTAAGTCTATAACCAACTAGTCACCCTCGAATGGACAATCTAGGGGAACAAATCACATGGCCTCTTAGTGATCTAGGTTTACCAACCCGTCTAATTGGGGTTAAAAAGATACCTTCACTTTATCCTGAAAACGATACCTAAGAACCCATGATAAAAGTACACTATGTAAGTACGATTCCCTCGCACATGAGACTCATATTACGTTCCATCATCGCACTTTCCTTCCACAAACACGGACACCACTATACGTTAACCCATAAAGGTAAATACCTCATAATGTGGTTCCCACTATATATATATATCACATCATCAAAGGTTCCAACCATACCATCACATCACTTAAGAATTCAACCCTTTCTTCAAAAACATGAAAATTTCTAAACGGTCCTTTGAGTTTTTAGATCCAAATGAATTTACCGAAAATATTACAAAATATCTTTCTAAAACAACACCAAAAACCACTTTTATGTTTTTAATTCCAAATGGGACCTTATGTTCCAAATTCCAATACACTTTTATAAAACCCTTTCCAAACTATTCGGGAAATATAAAATATTATAAATTGTTCCAAACGATCATAACACTAATGATTCCATTGGAATCCAATTTTTAAATTAAAAAAGGGAACTGATACAATATGAGAAACCAAGGTTCAAAGAAAAGATTACTTTAAGGAGTCATTTTCATTTGAGTTAACATCCAATGGAACCCTCTAACCTCCCATGAAAACACCAAAAACCATTTTCATCTCCAAAACCACAATGTTATTTCAAAACAACCCCAACTACAATTTCACATAATTTACCATGGTGCAATAAAGGATTTAGAAATCAAGGGAGTCTCCCAAAACTACATACAACCACACTAAAAAAATCACCATATTCAACATGAAATGCCAAAATTACCATCCAACCCATTTAACAAAAATATTTATATGGGAAAACACCACAAAAATCACCCAATTATACTTTTTAAGCTTAATTGACATTTTTTCAAACACATTTGGTATATATACACTAGGCGTATATGAAGAATCACCACAAAAACCCTTTCTGAAAAATTATACTAATTTGAAAACACAATAATAAGATAACCAAGAGTATCTTGGGTATGATAAAAATGTTTAAAAATTAATTTAAACTATTAAATCGTCAAAGGAATACTTCAGAAAGGAAACATAGGGAAACACCTACCTCACTAGTGTGAGAATGCAATGAAACTCAGAGAGGAGGAAGAACTGAGCCCAAGGCTAGATCCACACACCATAACATCTAAGAAATAAACCAAAAATTAACTAACCCTAAACCTTGGGTTTGGATAAGGGAGAAAACCCCACAAATAAACACTATAAATATTTATCAGAAGGATAATAGGAGAGGAAAATAACCAAAAATCCAAGAAAACATACCTTGGAACCTTGGAGAAGCTTCAAAGAAAGAAGGAGAGAAAATGAAGAGAGGGTTTGGGTACCCTCTTTCATGACAAAAACGACCCAAGAGGAGGGGGGATGAATTGGGGATGAAAAAAAGGAGAGAGGAAAATGAATTTTAAGTTAAAAAATGGAAACTCATACAGTTTGGATGCACATTTTATTAGATCATGTGCCAACCATGCAGAAACTATTGTCCATGATAGGAGAGACCACACGACTAACCTGCATAGTTTGTAAGAGTGTGCGGAAACTCTATGGTAGATTCTTCTAAGCTTACAGAACTACTGCTTTACTATTCCACATGGTTTGTGCGACCATGCGCAAACCATGTGGTTGATTATATCCCATTCCAGGAGAGTTCGCACGGGTACCTGGGCTGACCAATGAGTTTTTACTAAATGTTCAATGCCCATGTGTAGGCTAAAAACTCCACCTGAACTTCCAAAATTCAAAAATTTCAACCGGGACATAACTCTTACCTCAACCAAAAAGATCCAATACCATGAAAAGAATAAATTAAATATTCTTTCAAGGTTAGGGTGTGACAAATTTGATTTAGAATTTTATTTTATGGAGTTTTTCCATGATCTTTTTCTTCATATATTATCAAACATTTAATGGGATTCTTAACTCAATTTTCATTTTAGTGAGTTATATCCATTACTTATTTTTCTCACATATATTCTAAAATATAACATCTGACTATTTAATATTTTATTTAAAAAAATTATTTGGTTTACAATTATTTCACACAATCTCTTTATTATTATATTCTTACTTTACATGTGATGTTTTTAGTAAGCCTTTCCTATCCATGTCTCCAATCATTTCAAGTATTGTCCTTATATTCCAAATTTTTACTTTCATGACACAAATTAAAGTCCTTCAATGCCAAAATATGGTTTTAAATTCATTTATTATTAACTAATGGTGTAATTTACTCCCATTTTGATTTATAGTTCATACCATATGTAGCGACCCAACCCCAGATATGTTAGAGCCAGCGTCTACTATAAATTACATTGTCATGATTATATGGAATAAAACCTGAGAGGAACAAGAGTTTATTAGTCTTGGTAAACTAGATACATACATGAGAAAAGAATACAATAATTACCACATATTTGTTTTCTAAATAAATTACTTTGAGGGTAACATTATTCCATATAGTAAATACCTACATATATTTTACAGTACACTTCTTAGATTCATTAGTAAAGAAATATAATAATGGTGAGATCAAATACTTAGTAAGTAAAAAATATTGTGGAAGGAATAAAAAATCAATGAGAATAATCAATTTAGAAATTTAAATAACTGAACAAACCTACTATGTAATCAATAAATTGAATGGATGTGCATAAAAAATATTTCAATGTAATAACTGGAAACACATACCTTACAAATAACAAGATAAGGAAAAATAAATATGGAAAGGTAAGAATCTAAAACACATGCCATCGAGATAATTGAAAATGAAATATATCCATAAATATTTCAATAAAAAATATCATTCATGAATAATAAATGAAACTAATATGAGGAAAATTCTTAATTATTGGACGCCATGTTTCCTAGGTATATAGTACCTTTATCGTCAAAAAATTTCACAAGACAGTTTACAAAATAAGAAGTAACAACCCATCAATGCGGCTATCCAAATGACTCGTCCCATGAGACTATTGATGTATCGAGGGGATATCTATAGCTAGACCCCACCCATGTCGTACTTGTCCAAAACATTCATCATATATCGAATAATAAATTTAACACTGTACCTTATCAAATATCCGTATGAAATAGTAGATACATATTTATCAATATTTCCCAAAATAATTAAATAACTTTCAATTTAAAAACCATATAAAAATGGTATATGATTTTTTCAATGATGATATCCATGAAAAATGATATGGATGTTTAGGGGAAATTCATTGTTAAATGATAATAGGAAATTAAAAATTTCAAGGGGACTAAAAGGGATCAAAGAAGTTAATGTTAACAATATCCTTGGCTAAATCAGTCAAAAAAACATCCAGAGGATGAATAAGGATGGTATTAACACCACATATCCCAAGTAGAGTAAAAATATAGGGTTTTTTAATTGATGAAATAAAATAATAACTTTAAAAATATCCTAGAAGAAAATAAAATTTTGTTTTGTGAACCCACAAGAAAATATTTTTTATTTAATGTACATTTTAAATAAATTTTCAAGAAAAATAAACCTTTTAAACTTTACAAGGAAGCAGTAGATAAATAGAGGTGGATAAATCCACACATTCTGTATGAGGTAAAAAGAAACGTTCCTTTTTCATGTTAAAAAGGGTTAGAAAATGACTTGTTTAGAAAGAGATAAGATGGTTACTTTGAAAACATTGGTAAAAGAAAAAAATCGTAAAAGTTTTATTTAAAAAATCATTTTAAAAACATTTGTGAAAACATTTTAAAAAAACATGGTTTGTAGAAGAAAATATTTTCTCTGACTAAAGAGATAAATGAAGTGGGGTTTTCTTAAAAACATTTAGACTACCAAAGAGTGGGAAAATGGTAATAAAACTTGAAAATGGTCATTAATTACTAGGGGATAGAAAATTTAGAGGGTTTATTGAAAATTTTAATATACTTTTATCAAATTAAAATACCATTGAAATATAATTAAAGTTAATTTTTATTAAAATAATCCTTAAACATTCTGAAGGGTCCCATACCACTTGGAAACATTTTAAATCATAAACCTAAAAAAGGAATAATATTATATGAAAGTATTAAATACCATGAATATAAATTAATTAATGATATAATATATAAAAATGGATAGTATATTCACCCCATAAAATATATAATTGGTGAACATGACATTTATCTCATGGATGTAAAAAGTGAGACGAGAATCCATTACCTGAAGTTTCTTTTCGGGTTAACGTCCTTTAACATCCTGTAGAATATTTTTAAAAATGTTACTAACTTATTTCATAACCATATTAATACTTATGATATCATATATGTTCCTCTTATACTATCTTGTTACCCATTTGTTAATAACCTTTCATTATTGGAACCATTTCGGGTGTAAAATTGCATAGTTTGTTGAGTATGTTTTAATTTGTTATTTATTGTTCTTATTAAATATAGCATGGTTAAATAATATCCAGAATTTAATAAATTATTTTAATATCATATATATCTAGTATATATGTATCAATAATAAACTATAATATTTTTAGATTTGAAATAGAATTCAACGTTCATGGAGACGATAAGCCGTACGTACGTATGAACACTACTTTTATTTCTTTTACATATTTTAAAAGAATGAAAAGTAAATGATCTGTATATAAATGAATATTAAAATTGTAGTACCATATTTATTTATTGTATTTTATATATTTTTATTAAAATTATCCTTAATATGTTCCATGTTTAGTGTGAACGAATTACATCCCTTTGAGTGGTAGTAGTCAACAGTTCCTCAAACGATGTTATCATATTAATGAAAAATGGATTGTATTATATGTATGTGTTATAAAAGGATTAAATAAGTATAAAGATATAATAAATATAACATATAACATAGATAAATAGAGTATCCATCATAATGGATACTATGAGAGCTGGTAAATGAAAAATGAATAATCATCGTTTCATGAGGCAATAGTTTACTGTACATAGAAACAATAATTTTGTGACCCATTAAATTGATTTGTGTATTAGTGTAGGTAAAACATTTTATAAAAAAAATAAAAGTATATTTATTATATTTTTTGTTATATAATCTTGTAATAATGATATTTTAGGGGGTGGATAATAGAAATGAAACTGGAGCTCTTGAGAGAAGACGTTACCTCTTAATCGGGTAACTTCTTTTGGTATGTATCAAAAGGCATCCTTGAAAGTATTTATGCATAATGTTAGGATTCAAGGATGAGAGGAGGTCTTTTGGGAAGCTATATGGGTAGATATTTTTGGGACCTAAATGATTTGACAGGTGTCTGGTATGGGGAGATGTGGTGTCCTTTTATAGTGAAAATTACTCACTTGTAATTTTTGGAAAAAAGATAGGTGTACACATGTTATTACCTAAAAAAGTCAAAAAAACAAAAAAAAACTAAAATATTTAAGGTTTATGGCTGATATATATCCATTAAATGTTTTTTGGACAGGTGTATAGTTCATTTGGTCCCTTAAGGTAATGGTTTAGTCCTTTATTAAGTTTAAAATTTCCTCAACAATTGTAATTAATTTTAACTTATTTCACTAATAGTTTTCGTCAAAAACTAAGTTTACCTTATTAGAAATTATAAATTATTATCATTAAAAATATAGAATCTATTTTTATAAATTACAATAACATAATTGGAAAAAATCAATTTAAATTTAATCCTGTAGATGTGATGACAATGCGGGTTTTTAAAGTAAAAACATCTGAAATTTGATATGTTTTTATAATGAACTTCAAAGTGAAATTGATTAATATAAAATAAATTGTATTAGTTGATAAAAATATTATCTAATTAAACTTTTAAACCAATGAAAAATATAACTTAACTTTATGAATAAATTAAATGAAAAATAAGGTTTGAACTTAAATTCAGTATTCTTAATTATTCCTTAAAAATGAAATGTTTCATAAAAATATAAAAATTTTACCCTATCCTAATTATTATTTTCCACTTTTAAATATGAAGTTTATTTTTAATTATAAATCTATTAATGCTTCAAAATTCATATTTAAAATGGATTCTCCATTAAAAGACAGTAAACATGCTTCAATAAAAATATAGCTTTTTATGTGTAAAATAGTGTTTGTTATTATCTTATGCCTATAAAATATAATGGATGAATATAAAAATTATTAGATGGAATACTATATATATATATATATGTATTACATTAATATCACTTAGTAATTGTAATGAATTTTATCTATTAGCATAAAACAACTTTTTGAGGATAAAAACAGTTCTCTATAAAAATATTCACTTAATATTCCAATTGCTTCTTATATTCATTAATAATTAATTTGTAACCAATTAATTCATTTTATATTTATAAAAAATGAAAATTTTCATAAGTTAGTTAATATTATTCATAACTGCTAACATAACATCTTGGTTATATCATATTATATTAAATAATAATATTTTAATAATATATTGTTATTTGGTGAAACTCATTGTTGTGTGTAATGAAAGCTATTGAAGAATTTCACTCTTGAATTTAACATAAATTATCAAGGAAGTATTATCTTGCATGAAATGAAAGCTAAGTCAGTGTTTCTTTCATTAAAAGATATATCATGTATTGAATATATTCAAAATTTAAAATATATAGTAGAGTCTTGAGATATTATATTTCCTTACGTTCTTGGTAAGGCATGTCATGCATGCTCTCAAATAAAAAGTTGTACATTATTATTTTGGGGTGTTACAATCTCCCCACCTTAATTAAATTGCATCCTCTAAATTTAATGTCGATCATGTTGATATATTGTTTGATACTTTCTAGGTTTTAAATCCCACATCATGAGAAGGGTTCATAAGTCATCCTCTATAAAAGAGAGATTGGAAAGTACAAAGGTCACAAAGAATACCATGTAACTTGGTCTATAAGAAGAAGGACATTAGTGGAATGTAGAGATACACACTTGGAGGAAAAGCATAAATATTTATAGGGAGTGAATGAGGTCATTAATGACAAACAAGTGAATGATCAATAAAAAGTTGAGGACCTCAAATCAATTAATATGTGATGATTTAAAAACTATTGGTTCAATAGAAATTAAGGTATTAGTACAAAATTTTATTTCAAATTCATTTTACTAATTTGGGGTAATTATTTTACCAACATTGAATATAAAGTAATATTCATACCAGATTATTTTCATTTTCATGTGAACAATCAAAACTTTTGGTTGTGATTTGTTCAAATTATGATTCATTGCTTTATCACGATAGATTAATTTGTAATAATGATTTTTTGTTCTTGAAGCACTAAAAAAACTTTTAAAGGATCATAAGTCCTATAAAAGAGTGACAAGTATAACTGTTTGTCTTTAACTATCATCCAAAACCTATATAGTTAATAGATTAATATCTAATACTCAAATGTGATATAACTAATTAATCCTTAGAATTTATTCATCAATTTTTTTTACAAAAACAATGTAAAATTAACTAGGACATTTCATAGGTAATTGGTTGGCATGAAACCATTATAATCCTTCAGTCATGGGTTGAAGATCCACAGCCTTGTCAGATTTGAGTGGTTTTCACCTTGCGTATAGATTGTACTTTTCTAAAACCAATTTAATATAATTTGAAAATGAATTTGATGGAAATAATTGAAATAGAGGTAATAAAAAAATATAATTTTTACTAAGGTTTCTAATAAATCCCCAATACATGAATACTTCATCCATTTATTTCTACATAGGTCCTTCCTTGATTTAGGGTTTATCCAAAATATCATTTCTAGAATTTCTAAATACAGAAACCTTATCTTCAATATAAAACACCTTAGAATTAACCTAGGTTACTCATTATATATCCCAATACTTCATAATGTTTTGTAAAGAAAATTTGAATTATCCTAAGCATATACACTAGGAGTTTCAAACCAGGAGTGCAGTTAGGCCCGTTTTCAGGTACCAGGTTACCCCAAGTCGTGCCCAAAATACCTTTTTAGATGTATTACTCATAGTTACATTTGTTCCATAACCAATTACACTTATATTATCCAAAAAATGGATGTATTTATAGGAATACCCACATAATCTATACTTTATAAAAATTATATGGTTTTAATCTATACTTATCATCAAATTCAACCTTAGGGGTTTTTCTCAAAATTATGCTTTCCTAAATCTTGTTCCCAAGGTTGCTACTGAACTTCCTCTGATACCAAATATAGCAGGCCGACCCCAAATAGGCTGGATCTAGTGTATTCAGTAAATTACATTGGCATGATTACAAGGAATCAAATCTCAAATGAATGAGAGCTTAATAGTCTTGGTAAACTAGATATACACATGAGAAAAGAATAAACTAATTGTAACATATTTTTTTCTTCTTTCTAAATAAATAACTTAGAGGGTAACTTTATTCCATCTAATAAGTCCCTCCATATCTTTAATAGAATGCTTATTGGATTACTGGGGAAAGAAACATAATAAGGGTGAGCTCAAATGCTTTGTAAGGAAAAAATATAGTGGAAGTAATAAAGAATCAATGAGAATAGTAAATATTGAAAAGTAAATAACTAAACACACCTACTATGTAATCAAAAAAACTGAATGGAAGTGTATAAAAATATGACAAGGTAATAAATGAAAAAACATACCATCCAAATAACTAAGTAAGGAAAAAAAATATGGAAACGTAAGAAACTGAAACACATTCCTTCTAAATTACTGACACTACTAGAAGGAAAGAATATCCTAGTGGTTTAAAACCATTGGGATATGATGGGAAATGGTTGATATATGTTATACCAAAGGTTTTCCAAACCTTTGGGTGATAAGGAATTGGGGATAGCCCTATACAAATGGTTATAGAGTAACCATTGATATAGAGAAATAAAAAATACAATATCCCTACGGTTTAAAGAAAACCATTGCAATAGAGAATTACCAACAGTTTGTAACCATTGGTAAATATTAAATATATAACCTATATACCAATAGTTTATAAACTATTGGTATATAGGTTTACTGTGGAATCCCGCCTTTTTATAACATAACTTTCATTACATTACACAAAACTGAGGATCTTTAAGGTTTAATGTCTTGGAAACAAGGAACATAATACATGAAAACAACATAAAACATTATTCTTAAACACTTTAAAGGATTCTCCTTAAGTTAATCCTAGGTTCATTACTGCATCTCATAACCTAGGGACATACATCAAAAGAAAGGGTGAGCAGAATTCCCAGTAAGGGAAACAAGAGAAACATTTTACATGTGAACTTGAGATACTTCAATAAGGTCATGAAAAGAACTTTAAGGCATGAGAAAGAAATCATGCGGCATATCATAATAAAAATAAAGTTTTTCATAACTTTAAGATGTGGATAAAACATTTTACAAAGACAATCATTTCCTTTTCACCAAGGTCTATCCCCAAGGTGTCAATAAATATTACCAAGGTTATTCACCATGGTATCAGTCTAAATAGTCATCTCTAGAGATTAAGTCTTTACCCAATGCATTAGAGCACTATGAGGGTGCACCCTTAAATTTCTCTTTATAATAATGTGATCCACATATATCATCATCAATCATTTCATAAACAACCCATATATCATAAAAGAAATGGGTTTCATTTAATAATCACAATGTTTTAAAAACTACTTTAAAGACATGATCTTTGTGTCACTTTAAAACCCATAGAAAAGGAAAGTGGCTCTCCTATATGTAAATAAAAGAATTTAAAATAGAAAAACTTGGTATATATGTGAATACCCCTATAGAAGAGAGATATTTGAGTGTTCACTCAATAAAATAAAATAACTTTAGAAAAAGAGAGACATTTTGAGATGGAAATTCTACAACATAATGCCTATGTTACGACGTTTTAGAAAACATTGAAAAGAGAGGGGAAATGGGTCACCCACTCATAAATGATCCATAGAATAGTAGGGGAACAGAATATAAAGGATTTAAGAACATGGTAATGAAATTTTAAGGACATACCATTTGAAATGAAAAAACATGGAAGGAAGACAAAAATTAGATTTCTCTTATGAAAATTCGGCAGCCTAACGACGTCACTTAAACTTCAACAAAAATGAATTGACGAGATCAAATAGGGTATCTCATCATATGAACATAAAAGTTCAGTATGATAGATATATAGATCATACCCCAACATAATAAAAAGGAACTTGAAAGACTTGACATGAAAGTAGAACTTTAAAAAATGAAAAGGGTAAAAGAATCCCTTAAAAATTCGGCAGACTAACGGCGCCACTTAAACATTCTTAAAAAAATTGATTAGAGAAATAGGGGGTATCTCATCATATGAACATTAAAAGAGCAGTAAGATGAATATAGGAGAACATCCTCCAACATAAGAACTTGGAGCATAAAAGAAATGACATAAAAGAGATTACTTGAAAAGAAAGAGAGAGGTCAGATCCCTTACCTTAAAACATAACTCTTAAAACTCAAAGGTTTGGACCTTGAGGGCTTGGGGGCACCTTGGGAAGACTCCTTGGGAGGTAATGAGACCAGAGCTTTGTTGGGATATAGTTGGGAGTAAAAAATAAAGGAGGAAGGGGTGGGTATTTATAAGTAAGGTGAGGTGATACTTTAATAATTTCAAGGGACACCTCACAAGTGGTTTTCTCAAAACCATGGGCTCTCCCATGGTATTTTCCAGGGTGTTAGGCCACATGGGACCCCAATATAATAATTAAACACCTTTGGTCGGCCAACCATTAAAATAACTCATGACATCATTAGGACACATTTATGATGTCATTAAACATACCAAAACCCTAAAACTGCATTTTTTACTATTCACTGAAAATTCATCTTTCTCAGAAAAATCCCAAAATTTCACCTTAACAAAATATCGATGCTCTGATTAAAAATATGAACTCCATTTTATAAAAATAATTTTCTAAATATTTTTAATTTAATTTTTAAATAAAAACACTATTCACCAAGAATTCATTTTTTTGAAAAAAAACCCCAAAAATTACCATAATATAATATCGATGCTCTGAGTTCAAAAATAAAGTCCATTTTATAAAAATAATTCTCTAATTATTTTTAATTTAGTTTTTAATTAAAAAACACTATTCACCCGAAAAAAACTAATACTTGTCTAATAATTTATGAAACTGTTATTTACCCATTTTATTGAATCACATTACTTAATCAAGGTGTCTATATTATATTAAAACTTTCTTTAAGTGAGATTACTAATCCATTTGGTCACATTACTAATCCTAAGCGTAAAATCACTATTCATAATTTACTATTCATCAAAAATTAAGTTGATCTTATTAGAATCCAAATTCGTTACTGAACACTTTTGCAGAAGACCATTTTTTGAAAATCATTACACATCATTAATTATTTAAGGTTTACATAAATATTTTAAAATATCCTTTTTTCAAAATTCATCAATAAAATACATCCTAAAATTATCCGGACATTTGAAATTTCACAAACTTCACTAAAGGAAGAAATCTCAATTTATTCATCCCAAAGGATTACACAAAGAAGCTACGGTCTTGGCACATAGCCCCTTATAACACCAGCATATGACCTAAGTGTAAGGTGTGCTATGGTGAGGGAATCTGAGGGAGGCTCAGATAACATTACCCTAGTAATAATCTCTACTAAATTGAACTTATCCCGCAGGCGTTTCTGTTCAAGCTTGACATGTTGGAGTTCGTCTTGGGCTTGGTCCAAAGCGAAGCCCAAAGATGCCACCTCCTTCCCAAGCTCTAATAAGTGGGCTTCATAAGGTTTGAGTCTACTGGATGAAGCCATCGACTCCTCTTTCTGCATGAACCATTAACATATCTATTAAATCCTTTAGAGTAAGTTAATATACTATTCAAAAATTTTGGGTCGTTACATTCTTCCGCCCTTAAGAAATTTCATCCCCGAAATTTTATACTTGAGGCCTAGCCGAAAAGGTGATGGTACTTTTGATTCATTGTTTCCTCAGGATCCCAAGTCGCTTCTTCATACTTATGATTCCTCCACAAAACTTTCACAAGGTGGGTAGTCTTATTTCGTAGAACCTTGTCTCTACGGTCAAAGATCTCCACTGGATGCTCCTCATAAGAGAGGTCATGTTCCAATTGTACCACCTCTGGGTTCAGTACATGCGAAGGGTCGGGTATGTACTTCCTCAAGAGAGATACATGGAAGACATTGTGAACTTGAGCTAGGTTTGGTGGAAGTGCTAGACGATAGGCCACTGCTCCTAAGCGATCAAGGATTTCATAGGGGACAATGTACCTAGGGTTGAGCTTCCCTTTCTTCCCAAACCACATGAATCTCTTCCATAGAGAAATTCGAAGGAAGACTTTGTCGCCAACACCAAACTCCAAGTCCCTTCGACGGTTGTCAGCATAGCTCTTCTTCTGACTCTGAGCAGCCTTTATGTATTGTTGGATAACATGGACCTGTTCTGTCATCTCTTGTACAAGATCAGGCCCAAGAAGCTTTCTCTCACCAGTTTCATCCTAACAAGTATGAGTTCTACATCGCTTTCCATACAGAGCTTCAGAGGGTGCCATCTGAATACTTGAATGGAATCTATTGTTATAGGAGAACTCAACTAATGGGAGGTGTTGATCCCATCCACCTTTAAATTCCATTGAGCATAATCTCAGCATGTCTTCGAGTGTATGAATAGTTATTTCAGATTGGCCATCAGTTTGAGGATGATCGGCCATACTAAAATTCAATTCAGTATTCAGATCACGTTGAAGACTTCTCCAAAATTTTGATTTGAATCTTGGATCATGATCAGAAATGATGGATAGTGGTACCCCATGCAGCATTACCACTTCCTTTACGTATATATTGGCAAGTTGATCCCGAGAGAAATCTTCCCGAATAGAGATAAAATGGGCGGTCTTGGTGAGACGGTCCATAATAACCCATATCACATTATTTCCTTTGGATGTTTTCGGGAGACCTGTTACAAATTCCATAGTGATATTATCCCACTTCCATACTGGTATGGGTAGCGGTTGTAATACACCTTTAGGAAGTTTTCATTCTACCTTTACTTGTTGACACACCAGGAACCTTGTAGTGTAATCAGCAATATCCATGTTCATGTTATCCCACCAATAATGATCATAAAGGTCTCTATACATTTTAGTGATTCCCGGATGTGTAGAGAAATTAGATCTATGAGCTTCATCCATCAGTTATTTCTTTATCTCTAGAATATATGGAATACATAGACTTGTACGAAATTTCAATACACCTTCTTGATCAATATTGAAATCAGGGAACTTCCCATCCTTTATAGCCTTAAACTTCTCCTGCAGCAAAGGATCTTCTTTTTGAGCCTTCTTGATCTTCTTTAGTAATGAAGGGTGAGAAATCATTTGGGATAAGGTTGATGATGTCCCTTCCCTTACAATTCCCATGTCCAGTTTTACTAGATGTTTATTCAAGGGATCCCCTAGGATCCTCATTGTTGCCAGAACAACAGGATCTTTCCTGCTTAACGCATCTGCCACTATGTTTTCCCTTCCAGGGTGATAATGAATTGAACAATCATAGACTTTAATAAGCTCCAACCATCTCCTTTGTCTCGTGTTCAATTCTTTCTGCGTGAAATTATACTTTAAACTCTGGTGGTCGGTGTATATATCACATTTCTACCCATAAAGATAGTTCTTCCATATCTTTAGAGCAAAAACAACTACCGCTATCTCTAGATCATGCGTAGGATAATTCTTCTCATGAATATTCAACTGTCGAGATGCATAAGCAATTAACTTGTCATTTTGCATGAGGATGCACCCAAGACCTTTCAGAGATGCATCGCTAAAAATAACGAATCCTTATCTGATAGAGGGTAGTGTTAACACAGGTGCAGTAACAAATCTCTTCTTCAGCTCTTGGAAACTTTCCTCACATTCCTTTTTCGAGATGAACTTAACCCCTTTTCGAGTCAACTTGGTGAGTGTATTAGAAAGCCGTGAAAAGTTTTTCACAAACCTCTTATAATATCCCGCTAAACCAAGGAAACTATGAATCTCAGTTACTGTTGTGGATTGAGGCCACTCCTCCACAACCATTGTCTTTCCAGGGTTAATTGAGATTCCCTCATTGGTTACGATGTGCCCCAAGAAAGCAACTTGTTGTAACCAAAACTCACACTTGCTGAACTTTCCAAAGAGCCTCTCCTTCTACAGAGTTTTCAAAATAACCCTCATATGATCTTCATGATCCTCACAAATTTTTGAATATATTAAAATATCATCAATAAAATCTACCCCAAAGTTATCAAGGTAGTCCTTAAAGACTCTATTCATCAAATCCAAGAACGTAGCAGGGGGCATTAGTCAAGCCGAAGGGCATAATAGTAAACTCATAATGCCCATATCTTGATCGAAAGGCAGTATTTGTAATATCTTCCTTCTTCACCCTTAGTTGATGATAACCATATCGAAGATCAATCTTGGAGAAGAATTGAACCCCATGAAGTTGGAAAAATAAATCATCAATTCTTGGAAGAGGGTATCTATTCTTCACTGTGATCCCGTTCAGTTCTCTATAATCAATGCATAGCCGCATTGATCCATCCTTCTTCTTCACAAAGAGAACTGGTTCTCCCCAAGGATACACACTCGGTCGGATAAACCCCTTCTCCAACAAGTCTTGGAGTTGTTTCTTTAACTCTTATAGCTCCACATTTTCCATTCTATATGGGGTCTTTGATATCGGTTGAGATCCAGGTACGAGTTCAATGGAGAACTCTACCTCTATTTCTGGGGGAGGTCCAGGTAACTCCTCAGGAAATACATCCTTGTATTCCTGAACAATCGGAACATCTTCTATTTGTATACTCCCCTTTCCTTCTTTATCATCACTGATTAACTCCATAAAGAAAGCTATAGGAGGTGATTCTAGATAGGGATCAGTTTGGGATATCTCTCCTTTGAAGATAATTGTAGGTCGTTCATTCAAGACTACTGAGATTTCCTTACTTCTGTATTTGATCTTAGCATTATACTTTGAGAGCTAGTCCATCCCAAGTATAACGTCGAATTCCAACATGGGAATGATTACTAGATTTGAGATAAGATTGTGCTCACTGAAGTAAACACTAGAGTCTCTAAACACTA
Organism: Viscum album; assembly: GCA_963277665.1. Lineage (NCBI taxonomy): Eukaryota > Viridiplantae > Streptophyta > Magnoliopsida > Santalales > Viscaceae > Viscum > Viscum album. The sequence goes on along the minus strand of OY728134.1, from coordinate 124,847,400 downwards.
TTGATGCTTGGATAATCCCACTTGGAGTCTTGAATGACAATTCTACCTCAAGCAGTTCAGGGATTGATTCTATATTCTTTGCAAACTTGGAGGAAATAAAGGAATGCATAGAACCAGAATCAAACAAAGTACTTGCTAGTTTTGAGAGGACAACAAGAGTACCTGCTACCACGTCATTCGGAACATTAACTTCAGTTGTTGTGATAAAAAAATCATGACCTTGATCCTTTGGCCTTTGCTGAGGTTGATGGTGATTCCCCTCCACTTCCCTCGGATTTGGATAGTGATTAGCAAAGTGCCCAAGCTGTCCACACTTAAAGCATTTGACTTCGGGTAGGGCCAGAACCATTTTTCCTCTGTCATTAGTGTTGGGAAGTTGAGGCTTCACCTCACTATGACAATTCTGAGCAATATGGCCTTCTCTTCCACACTTGTAGCACTTGCAACTTCCTATCAAGCAGTTCCCTAGATGCTTCTTCCCACATTTATTGCATGTGGTAGGTTGCATTTTCTTTCCACCTCTTCCCTGATCAAAAGTCTTCCCTAGACTGGGCTCCAACGATCTCTTCTTGTCATTTGATTTATGAGACCACTGTGTCTCACCAAACTCTAGCTCGACTTTCATTGCACTCTGCATGATCTCCTCATAGCTATCGTAGTCCCAGTTGGCTAGATTCTTCCGCAGATGAGGTCTCAGTCCACCGAAAAATCTCTCAACCTTCCCACTTGGATCCATGACAAAGCTAGAGGTATATCGTGAAAGTCAGGTGAAGTTAATCTCATAGCTTCCGATAGATTCGTTCTCCTTCTACTTTAGCTCGAGAAACTCTTTCTCCATTCTCGTTCTCATGGAACGAGGGAAATAATTATTAAAGAATATTCCCCGGAACTCTTACCACTCCATAGCTTCCATCTCTCCTCATGGCTTCGTGTTTTTGATCAGTGACCACCACTGATCAGCTTCTCTCTCTTGGTGGTAAAAATCAAGGGTGACTTTTTCTTGTTCCGAACAATGAAGTACAGAAAATATCTTTTCAATGGAGCTTATCCATTTTTTCGCAACCAATGGGTTAGTAGATCCACTAACTGTTGGTGGTCGTTGACACATGAAGGACTCAACATAATGTTGTTCCCTTCATGGTGAGATCGGCCTCTCAGCTTGATTCAAGTTATTACTCATAACTTGAGTCAGTTGGTTCATCATTCGTATGAATGTTTCCATCCTAGCTTCCATCGGAGGGCCATCAGCACATGGTGCATTGCGGTCACCATCTTCACGGTTCCTCCTATTGCCCGCGATTTTCAAAAATAATAAAACCTTAGTGAGAAACTTATTTCAATTATGAATCTTTTAACTAAGACTTCATGCTTAGACAATTACATTTCTCTATAATTCCTTCATAATGATTCATAAAAAGCTTGTGATTAACCAAACATATCCCCCAGGAGTGTCGTAACCAAGAGTGCAGCAAGACCTGTTATCGTGCACCAGTTCCCGTTCTAGTCTAGCTCAAAGAGGTGTTTTCGGGTTTTACCCCTTTGTACATCTGTGACAGAGCTACCTCTACCTGATCGTATCCAGACAGGGATGTATTTGTTTGATAAACCACTTACTCAATACTTTCCAAAATACCAGGAAGTTTTCCTATATTTAAACTTTTCTATAGGGTCATTCCTAAAGTTTTTATATCCTAATTTCCACAAATAACTAAACCATCCTTTGATACCAACTGTGGCATCCCGCATTTTTATAACATAACTTTCATTACATTACACAAAACTGAGGATCTTTAAGGTTTAGTGTCTTGGAAACAAGGAACATAATTTACTATTCATCAAAAATTAATTTGATCTTATTAGACTCCAAATTCCTTACTGAAAACTTTTGCAGAAGACCATTTTTTGAAAATCATTACACATCATTAATTATTTAAGGTTTACATAAATATTTTAAAATATTGTTTTTTTAAAATTCATCAATAAAATACATCCTAAAATTATCCGGACATTTGAAATTTCACAAACATCACTAAAGGAATAAATCTCAATTTATTCATCCCAAAGGATTACACAAAGAAGCTACAGTCTCATCACATATCCCCTTATAACACCAGCATATGACCCAAGTGTAAGGTGTGATATGGTGAGAGAATCTGAGGGAGGCTCAGATAACATTTCCCTAGTAGTAATCACTAATAACTTGAACTTCTCCCGTAGGCATTTCCGTTCAAGCTTGACACACAGGAGTTCGGCTTGGTCTTGGTCCAAAGCGAAGCCCAAGATTCCACCTCCTTCCCAAGCTCTGATAAGTGGGATTTATAAGGTTCGAGTCTACTGGATGAAGCCATCGACTCCTCTTTCTACATTAACCATTAATATCTCTATTAAATTGTTAAGTGTAAGTTAATATACTATTAAAAAAGTTTGGGTTGTTACATTTACCAACTATTTTCACATAACAATTGGTATACATAATGTTGTAAATCTATACCAACGGTTTGGAAAACATTGGAATATTGTTTTTCCAACGTTTTAGCTAAACCATTGGTATAGATGAATTTTTACACATCTATACCAATGGTTTATAAACTCTTGGTATATAGTGATCCAAAATTCAACAACAACTTACCCTCTTGTCTCCCCTATAAAATGTATAGAAATCAGCAGCAGCCTGCCTCCCCTCTTACCTCCCCTCTACAATATATAGAATTCAAAACCTGAAAATAAAACAAAGACAATATACAATGATTATACAACACCTGAAAATACATAATTCTAAAAAACACTCATGCCCAAAATACAATGTATAGAATTCAAAAAAACACTCATGGAGACAATGTACATAATCACTATGAATGAAAAACACAAAGACCTGAAAATACCCAACACCCTAGGAACTCTCTTCTCATGATTATGGGATCTATATCCTCCATACATATCCTTTATATGATGTATATACATGGTAAGTGAATTAAATACTATTTTTTATGAACCTAAATGATGTGGGTTGTAACTGCATCGAGCTAAACCTATCAAGTATGACTAAGTTGTGTAATAATAATCTAGTTCCTTTAAAGTAAGTTCATCTTATTCAAGTTTCATTTGTTTTTAGTGACTCATTGGTTCAGCTTAAAACCAGGAATGAGGCTTGGGTATTTAAAATTCACCCTTTTCTTTCATTGATAATGTGTGATGGAACAGAATAGCACTATTCATACCATTAGAGTTATAGAATTTTGTCCCATATAATGATTACTATGATGGGGAACTCCGTGATTCTTTAAAAGGAATCAGTTTATGACACTACAGTGTGTTGATTTGGACAATTGCAGTTAATGTTGTATCAAATTTGAGAGGCAGTGATCTTTTGGCTCATCTTATGGTGTTCATTCTTGGAGTTATCTTAGAAAGTGTGATGGGAATTTCAAAAAGATAAAGATTCTGAGGTAGTCAATTTTATTCGATCATGGACTATAAATCAGTACCTATAAGTGATAAAGAGGTTGATCCTGAGTCACGATTCATGTGACACAAAAACATCTCAAGGGAGGTAACCACTTTGGTGGGGATATTGTAATAGCCCACATCAATACTGGTTGGAATTTAATAGGTAATATTGAACCTCACTTTTCTAAATATTTAGTTTTGAGGACTAGAAATTATAGTAATGTTTTTAGAGTTTGAGAATCCCAAAATAGTTTTTTGGGATGGGGATCAATGCTCATGTGATAACCTATAGGTTCATGAGGTCATCAGATGAGTGTATAGAGGACCATCATTGCTATAAAATGTTACAATATTTCACAGACATCATGAATAGTGTATTTACAACATGAAGTGAATTCTTGTGGTGGATTAAAATGTTTTAGGACGTAAAGATGGTGTTGGGGATTAGACCCTTAATTTTCAGGGTGTAATGATAGGAGTCACATCCTGAAATATAGAAACGTACTTTTTAATAATTTAATAGAGCGCATTGGCCCTCCATTTCATTGAGTGATTGGAATTCACCTGAGATGGATTAGTTGGAGCCTCACTCTCTCATTTATCCTCCAATTTAGACAATTTTGGGTGTGGTTCAACAATTCCAAAGGTAATGATATTCTTCAATACTATATATTCATTGTTATTTACCCATTGTTTCTGATTTTGGGCACTCCCAATTTTGGTATTTTTGATGATTCTCCTAAGTATCATGGAATGAAAAACAAATTATGGAGTTTTCACTCATCCTAGATATAGGAGAAAATGATATGAGATCTGTATGCTATCGCACATCGTTTTGGTGAATGTATGTTACCTTGTTTATCTCTTTTTGAGTTTACAACTTAATTATATTAAATTTGACTATGCCTTCTTTTCTGGTGATAGGGGGTTTCCCTAGAAAAATTTAGAAGCATGCCACAAACCTTACATGGATTGTAATTTGTATTTCCATCTAGGAATTGAAATTTAGTAATTCATTCAAAAACTAATACTTTTGACTTATAATGTGAGTTTCTTTATAAATAATTAATTGATTATAATTTATTTATAATGAATTTATTTGGAGAACTTGGGAATGAGTAGGACCTCATGGTGATTTATGGAGACCCAATAGACTTGGTTGAGTTGGAAAACATAGATGGGGTATTCTTGTATGGGTTTTGGATACATTTGAGTTAGAGTTTTCATTATACTTGACCCAATGGTTTATTATTAGTTTATTAGTATGTGATTTACAATCACACAACCCTTAGATGGTTGGTGATGATATTCATTAAAAACATAGAAAACTAAATAGAAGATCTATCATGATATAATAAATAATTTTCCATATCAATTAAAATGATAAAGAAAATTCCATGCAATTTTTTATGATTTCCATGTATAACAATTTGATGGAATATGAATAAAAATTTGGAAAGGTTCCAAGTTCCAAGATGGAACTTTCATTCTAGATTCTTTCCTAGATGCTGATGATAAGGGGTTGACATTGTGGGTGTGTGTGTGTTTGTACCTATGAGACCAGTGTTGAAGGTTGATCAAATGGTTTGAATGTGTGGTCTATAACACTAGTATTGATTTTTGATTATATTGTGTGTTTATATGTTTCCTATGATATCTATGTTTATGTTTGATCACTCGTGGTGTGCATGTGTATCATTGAGGACCTATTATTGATGTTTCATCACATGGGGATTTGGAATAACTATGATTGTTTCTTGATTTGATGTGATGTTTGATCTTTCATTTATATTTCATTTCTTGTTATAAGGTTATGTTTGATCTATCGTTTGTATAAAAAATTTAATGTGTTATTCATCTTTCTTCTATAGTTGTGCTTGTAGGTTGATCCACATGGACTATTTCCCCATAGAGTAATGTGTTAGAATTTGGTTGAGACATACTTGGGTATTCCCAATAGGCATTATATCTCAAAATTATTATTGAACAACTCCATCAATGGGGAATGTGTCATGAGGCTGGTTATTGGTTGATAGATGTGAAATATCCCTCCCAATAGGGATGTTTCAGATACAAAATTATCATTTACATGGACTATCCCACCATATGGGATATATCAAACATGTTATTAGTCTATATTATCAAGGTAGGGAGTGTGATACATGTTTGGTTGAATTTTTTTTATTGAGGTAATGAAGGTATGATAAGGTTTCATTGATTCTTGGTGAGTGTAAAAATTCTGGGTATGTGGTTGTGTTTTCTTATTTGTACCTTAGTGATCTTTTGATAGGATTACACAATTATTTGTTGACCGATTCATTTCTATTTATCCATTATTATAATATGAAAATATACTACATTTACTTTCCTAGAATAGAACCAAATTAGGGGTGTCCTATTGAGTTGTACTCACACACTTCTTGGGTGGCCATGTCACTTGGGAACCCGATCACCCCTAAATTAGTTACTAGTTGATTTGAGGCATTTTTTTCATCTAGTGGGATATATTTTTATGATTCTAGAGACCGGGATGATTTGTAGATTGGAGTGAGATTAGAGACCCTAGTAGTTTTATTTTTTCATTCTATCATGTAGATGATCATCCTGGTCAGAAATGAGTATCCTCTTCAAGATGTGACTATTGAGTTTGTTGTTTCCGCATTCAGTCATACTATTTGTTTATTATTGGTTTTCTTCTTATGAAAATTGTATTCTATTAATATTCTTGGTTATTTGACTATTATTGTTTACTCTAATTGAGAGTATATTATCTGTATAGTTCTAATTTAGTCTCTCACTACTCTTCAGTAGCATTTAGCATAAGGGGATGCATGTATAAGGTCATGTTGAATTCTGGATTGGATAAGATAATTCAGTTCAGGTTGTTACAAAATATTTTTTGTAGGTTTATTGGAAATTTTCATCAAATTATACCACCTCCAAATTCAAGAATTATTCCTTAGAGTTGGATTAGAAACTTACATCATGTAGTCTAAGCTAGCCTCTTCGGTTAAACATTTTTGTAACCCCTTGTTTTTGCATGTGATTTATTATCATAATTATTTTTTTGGATGTTTGATTTATCTATGTTTTGGAATTTAATTTCATAAAATGAAGCCTCATAGTGGTCACATGTAGTGGGTTAGGGGAGTATAATAGAATGCTTTCATACTGTTGGAAGTCATAGTTGCACCACCTATTGTACATGTGGATTTTGATAAGAATTGTCCTATATATTCTCTAAAAACTCAAGCAATAAAATTAATCTTGTTGGTTCAATTTTTTCCAAGTATGTGTTCATAGTGGAAAATCTTGAATGGGTGAGATGAAAATGGTTAATTACACTCATTAAACACAACTCTGACATCCCCAAAACATTTAGGTTATCAAATTCCCCTTGATATAAAGGGTTTGATATAAATGAAAAATAGGGTCTTAAAATTGTTAGAGACCATAGGTGATTAAAATCAAAATATTTTGGCATTTATGCTTCAGGGAAATGATAGAAGATGGGAGGGAATTACGATTCAGGATGGTAAACTTGAAGGGATATCATGGGTGACCTTCAATGACCTCTTCTTTGAGATTTTATTCCTAGTTTTCTAATGATGGATAATTATCAACTATTCATGTAGGTTATATTTGGGATGAAGTCAGTGTATTCATATTCAAAAAGATTCACTGAGTTGATTTATTTTACACTTTTCATTATTAAAATGAGGTGAAAAAATGATAGAAAGTTTGAGATCATCGTTTATCCAATGTTGACATTCCAAGTAGTGAAATTTGATCTTATGGACTACATTGAAGTTATTTAAAGGTACATGATGATATAGAAGGGACATGAGGATGAAATAACTACATTTATTATTCCACCTTCTAGTAGATCATCAGTTGTTTTCTTCAGATTAGCCCTTGTTTCTTATTTTGGGAAAAAGAAATGAAGTATGGCAATTGATTCTAGGTTAGTGGTCGATATTAAGAGAATATAAACAATTATTTGATTCCCTAAATGGCACATGAATCTACTAGGTGGTATAAATATAGAAGAAAAGGACATTAATTCATGGACTATCTAGTTTTTCCCAAGAATTGTCTCTAGTCTGGAAACAGAGTCATTTAATAATTTTTTTTGAAAATGATTCTCAGATGAATAGAACAATTTTAGGCTATGGTGTAGGTGGAGGAACTCAGAAGAAGGTGAATACCCCTCAATGATTAGAGAATTGAGTAAATCATGAGCATGTGGGGCATAATAGATCATTTTATGGGAATGTATATGTGATTGATAAATCTCTTGATGATGATGGAGAGGGAAGTTTAATAGTTTTCTATTTGGTTCTTATTTCTTACACACTATAAATTTCATTTTTTGATATAGGTGTGTCTCATTAATTCATATAATATTCCATGGGATCTACCACGAGATCCCAAATGTGAGAAATATCTATTTATATAGTATCTTCCTCTAATTAATCAATAGTTGGCATATTTTAATGCCAAATCCAAAAGTCATCCAACTTTCCTACAAAAGACTCATTGTGATGAAACATCCCACCATACCCTAGTTCCTATCATGATTGGATTTACACTAGTGTCAAGTGAAACCTCTAGATAAATATAAATATAGAACTCCTTCTTAGTACCAATGTTCCAATGACCAATAAAGAAGCGATGATGATGAATAAGTAAGAAAGTATTAACAAAAATACATAATAAATTACTCTCCCTCACTTTTAACACCTTAAAAATGAATAATCCCATATATCTTAACCATATATGGTGTAGAGAATCATATTACCACACCAGGTGAGAAACAAGCATCATGTAGTCCCAAAAAACCCACACAATGGGTAAACAACTCAATGGAATAATTAACATGTTATTTCACAAACAAACATTTAAAATAAAGTTCCAAATAGGTATTTAATCCTAAATCATGGTTCAGAATCCCAAGTTCTTTTACATTTAATAAAATATGGCTTCAAAAATTCTTTAAAAACTGATATAAAACTCACATAAAATTTGAAACATTTCAAAGCCACCAGAAAAAAATGAATCTTCATATTTCAAATCATAATCCTTTCCCAATGCATTAATTTTACATCAAACCAATTTTCAAATATTAATTAATTCATTATCTCAAGGGGAAATCCACACACTCGTTTCAATCAAACGTTTCTAATTTATTTGAAAAAAATTTTAAACCATTTTAAGTTCAACACCTCACATTCAATCAATTTTAATTTAAATCATAGTTTTCTCCCTATAAAAAATTAAATTAGATTGAAATATATCGCACACTATTAAATATATTTTAAATTCATTACAATAATTACATATACCTATTCATTCATTAAAAATAAATTTAAAATGAAATAAAAAACATTTAATTAAAAATGAAATAATTTCATTGAAACACAAACCTTAAAGTGGTTTAAATTAAATTAAAACCTCTCAAAACAATTAACCTTCAAATATGAGCACCCAAAGGAGAGAGTTGAATCAAGATTGCTGCAAAATAGAATGAAAAATGGAAACAATTAAGTAAAAAGATATAACTTCATTACCACTTACCAAATTTTAGAGGAAGAGGTCTCTTATTTAGGATAACCTGTAGAAAGATCTGCTTCTCGAAGAAGGAGGCTCACTACTAGGGAAAAACGCATACACATGCTTGTGGCTAGGAAAAAATGCGGATAGATATGGCTTCTGGAAGTAGGAGGGTCGTGTTGGGTGTTTGGGGTTTTCTATCCCAACGGTTTTTAAAAACCGTTGGGATAAATGAGATATACCAATGATTTTTAAACAATATTGGTATACCCTTCAACAATCCCAATGGTTTCATAAAACCATTGTAAAAAACCAATCTTTACACTCATATACCAATGATTTTATAGAACTGTTGGTAAAATCATGTATTAACATCCATATGCCAGCAATTTTATTGAACCGTTGGTATATGGAATGTAATGAACCAATCTTTCATTAATGGAAATTCCTCTTAATCTAATTAAATGTCTTATTATGGTTATATAAAATGTTAAATTCATTGGTTTTATGTTTTTTAGATCTTAAAATACTGTTAATAATTGTGATCGTTGCAAATATAGTTGTTGAACAGTGATCACATGATTAATATACACATAGGGCTTTAAAAAATCCAATTTACTCAGATAAAGGAAGCGATGACCTCATCCAGTAGACATTCCCCATATGAAGCCCATTTTTCAGAGCTCAGAAAAGAGGTTGCATCATTGGGCATCAAACTTGACCAAGCCCAAGCTGATCTTGAACACATTAAGCTTGAGTGGAACCGACTACGGGAGAAGTTGAAGTTAATAGAGATTACCACCTGAGCGATGTTATCCGAGACACCCCATGAGTCTATCACCATCACAAGCCTTACTCTTCAGTCTTATGTGGGTGTTATAAGGGTTTATTTAACAAGTCCTTAACACTATGACTATGTGCATTATTTTTGTATAAATAATGTGCATTCATTTATTGTTACTTTGTAAATAGTTTTTAAAGCACAAACATATTTTTAGTTAATATTCAACTTAGAAATATATTTTGATGAATTAATGTATTTTTTAATTACATGATATTTTATTATTATTATCAAATTAATTTTTATTAAATATAAATTATCGTATAATTTTATGAATCCAATTGTAATTATTATTAAGGTTTGAAAGATATTTTTATCAAAACCCATGAATTTTCGATAAATTACGGTTTTTATTTTAATAGTAAAAATTTACATATTTAAAAAATTATTTAGATAAAATGAATATTTTTTTTTGTAATAAGAACAGCAAAATTATCCAACAGTAATTTTTTCATAATTTTCTGAGACAGTCGAATTTTTGGGTAAAAAATAAGTACCGTTTAAATATATAATGTGTTTTATGACATCATAATAACCCAATATTGATGTAATAAAATACTATAAATGATATATTCAACTAATATAAGTTTTACCATTAAAATAAAGTGATTTTATGTTTTTTGATTTATTTTACAAAACTTTCATGGACCCTCCAAGAGTTATAAAACATTTTCACTTTTTAAATGAATTTCCTTGAATGTGTCACTCACCTCCACACAAGAAACCCTATTATTTTTAGAAGTTAGGCCATTTTCCTTATAAAATATTTTTTTTCACCCCCATTTGGGAAAAACCATGGGCAAAAACCATGATCTGATTTGTGGTACAGATTAGTTTAATGTGTGCTGACCGAAACCTAAATAATAATGAATTCCCTATCCTTTCTTATATAAACCCTCCCGATCTCCCACTTCCTCTTCACTCAAATCCTTTGTAGTTCTTCCATCCTCTTCCCTCCTATCTGTAGAATCCTCCCAAGGTTCCCCAAGCTCCCAAGAACCCTCTCTCAAGCCTCTCCCAAGCCTTTGGGATCAAACTTCCAAGTAAGGGATTTCTTCCTTTCTCATTTTGTCCAATTTTGTTTAAGTTTTTATGCCATTTTGTTTGCAAATACAAATGTTGGGGTATAATTTAAAACCTCCCCCATAATTACCTATTTATTTTTGGATTATGGGAGATCCCTTTATCTCTCATTAATGCCTCCCATGTACACCTATTATCATGTCGAAATTTCGTGAGGGATTTCTCTCTCCTATTTTACATCCAAGTAATTCTTTTTTATTATTCATCTAAATTGCATTACATTTGTCGGGATGTGTATCTATATGACCCCATTACTGTCCATTTTATGTAAATATGATGAGACACCCATTTTTCTCTCATCAACCATTTTCATTAATGCTTATGTCATGTTGTTATGTTGCCGAAATCGCACCGTGTTTTTCTAAGACAAGATCATTATGTTGTGAATACCATACCCATGTCTCTATGAAGGATATTCACCTTGATTCACATATACATATTGAATGGTACTTTCATGTATTTATTCCCCATTACTTGATCTTTGAATAACTTATGAATTTGATTGATTCTATGTTATATGAACCATGTGGAACACTTATACATGAAATGAAATGTTTAAGAAGGGTGCGCCCTAATAGCGCTCCAATGCGTTAATTAAAATATAGTATCATGATACATCATGTGAAAAGGGTGTTGAATCATGCTAATTCATATGAAATGAGGGTTTACTCATGCTCCATGTGCAATGAGCCTTGGCTCATGCTAATTCCATGTTAAGTGTTGTTGCCACATTTCCATGTTATGATTATCATGCTTTATCATGCCATTATGTTCATGATTCTATTGTGCTCTATTGATATGCCTATTTTAAAACATATATTTTTCCCTCATGTTATTCCATGTTTATTCCCTTACTATGCTTTATATCTCACCATTTTCTTATACATGTCTTCAGGTTATCCCATGCAATGCTAAGTATGAGGGAATGTAGTGATCATGTAAAGGGAGTTTTAAATAAAGATATTGTATTTCATGTTTTAAGTTGTTATGTAATGATCCTAAGCCCCAAAGACACTTGAAACCTTGATCTTCTCTATTTTATCAAGTGAAGTTTATGTAATAAATCACGTTTTAGTGTGTAATAAAGATCAGGGTTGTCATAGTTAGTATCAGAGGATAGGTTTAGTTATTTTTGGGATTAGGATTAGAAAACCCTAGTAAATCCTTATATACAAGACTAAGTATAAAAAACATACCTTTGTTTTTGTGAGTATTTATTAAGTGGTTTATCAATAAAATATATCCTTGTCTGGATACGAGCTGGTAGAAGCGGCTCTGGCACAGATGTACCTAGGGGTGAAAACCCCAGCAAAGAATCTCAGGCTTGACTCAAGGTATCCTGGTACACGACAATGGTCGTTGATGCACTCTTGGTTACAACAATCCCAAGGGATATGCATTGGTAAATTCACAAGCTTAGTAAAAACCATTATTATGGGAAAAAAATTCCCCTAAGAATATATGTTAGAAAGTAGATCTGAATCCTATAGATTCATAAGTTAAGATAATAAAATCTATTTATAAGTCATATATTTTGTATTAAATTTTATGTGTTACCCCTAACTTTCATTTTATTCTAGCCAATGTCCGGTAATTGGAGGACTTGGACTAACAACGGATGTGAAGATCTATGTGATGACTGTGCTATTGAGATGCCCAATTTGATGGGAGCAGAAATCGCGAACTTTGTCACACTTCTCTCTCAGTTAACTCAAGCATTGAATAGAAACTTGGGTCAAGAGGAACGTTCAACCCCCCCCCCCCCGAAGAAATAACAAGTTGATATTGAGAGCTTCATGAGACAAAGGCCTCATACTTTTAATTGATCATATGATCCCTCAATCACTGAACAATGGATCAACTCCATTGAAAAGATCTTTTCCATCCTTCAATGTTCTAAACAAGAGAACGTTCTCTTGGCTTCTTATTGTATAAAGGGTGAAGTTTATCAATGGTGGACATTGATAAAAAATATGAATCCCGAGGAGGAGATCGATGCATTGGAATGGAAGGATTTCTAGAAGATTCTTTTTTATAAATTTTTTCGGCGCATCCTCTGTATTAAGATGGAATGGGAATTACTTTCCCTCAACCAAAAAGATGAAAAATCTATCGAAGAGTATGAGGAAAAATTTATAAGGATTTTAAGATATGCCTCTGGTTTTTTCGTTACCCTGAATGAAAGGTTGACTACTTCTTTGGTGGGCTGAAACCTAGCCTGCGGAAAGCGCCAGTGATCAGTGACTTCGACAGCTATGAGGAAATTTTTCGATGTTCCCTCAAGGTCAAAATGGAGATCAGAGAATCTCAGGGGTATTATGGGGTTAAAAAGTGTAAGGTGGACTTCAATTAAAGTATTCCGATGGATAAATCCAATAGTGCTAAGAAGATCCAACACCCCACTTGCCAAAGGTGTGGAAAGAAGCACCCTGGAAAATTGATTGACGTGGATGAGGAAATGCTTTAGTTATGGAAGGGAGGGGAACCTGGCTATTAACTATCGCCAAGAAAAACCCGCGGTGGTGACAGAAGAGAGGAACACTCCACTTGACCCTCAACGCTTTGTTCATTGCTTCAATTTCAAAGAAACAAGGCACTTTGCAAACTAGTTCCCTAAGACAAGGGTTTTCAGAGGCAACTAACAACCTCCAAGGAAAAAAGGTTGAGCTTTTTTCATCACTACTACAGAAGTGAACCCCAAAAATGAAGTGGTGACATGTACTCTAGTTATTCATTCAAGAATAGAGAATGTACTTTTTGATTCATGTTCTACACATTCATTTATATACCAAAATTAGAACAATCCCAGCACAACCAAAAATCATGGATTTTAAGATATCAATGAGTATGGAAAATGGGGCAATCATTGAATCCCATGAATATAATTCCTCTCCTATCATAATCTATGGATTATATTTCCCGGCGAACCTCTTCATACTCCCTATGGTGGAATTTTATGCAATTCTTGGCATGGATTAGCTTTCCTTATATAAGGCCAACATAAATTTTTGTGAGAGGGAAATCACACTCCATGGGGAGAATTAGCCCCTGATTATATACAAGTGAAAGGTGGAAGATGTATCTTCTTTTGCTCAAACATCTCAAGTGTGGATATTACTGCCCTATAAGCACATTTATGTAGCTCTGATGATTGAGTCTAAGGAGGCAACCATCCTTGAAGACATGCTTATTGTGAGAGAAATGACTGATGTGTTTCCCAAGGAATTTCTTAGTCTTCCTCCTAGAAGAGATGTTGAACTCTCAATTTATCTTATAAATCTAACATTGACAATATCCACGACTCTATATAGAATGGCTATTGTAGAGATTGAGGAGATGAAGAAACAACTATAGGATAATCTAGATAAAGGGTTTATAAGCCCAAGTGTGTCACCATGGGGTGCACCAGTCCTCTTCATCAAGAAGAAAAATGGTTCAATGCACCTTTGCATCAATTATCGTGAGATTAACAAAATCACGATAAAGAAAAAGTATCCTCTCCCATGAATTTATGACTTGTTCGATCAGTTTCATGGAGTACAATACTTCTTCAAAGTGGATTTTTGGTTGAGATATTATGAAGTAAGGGTGAAGAAGAAAGATATCCCCAAGACTGCTTTTTATACAAGATACAAGCACTATGAATTCCTAGCAATGCATTTTAGACTCACTAATCCTCCAATAATCTTCACGGACATGATGAATAAAGTCTTTAGGGATTACCTCGAAAAATTTGTGGTAGCCTTTATAGATGATATTATGATATACTCCAAAACCAAGGAGGATCATGAGGAGAATCTAAGAACTATACTAGAGACCTTGCGGAAGGATAAGCTTTATGAAAAGTACAACAAGTGTGAGTTCTGATTGAAGTAGGCCTCATTATTGGGCCATATCATCACAGTCAATGAGATATTTGTGGATCCATCCAAAACAGATGCAATTGAGGGATGGTCGAGGCCAACATCAGTAACAGATATTCGTAGCTTCTTAGGGTTAGTTGGATATTATCGACGATTTGTAATAAATTTCTCACGATTTTCCAACCCTCTTACCAAGCTAACTCGGAAGGGAGTAAAGTTTTCTAGGAGTGATTAATGAGAATAAATCTTTAAGGTGTTAAAAATCAGTCTTATCACAACACTTGTGCTCACTTTACCCACAAGTGGAGAAATTTTTATGGTATTCAGTGATGCTTCGAAGAAGGGCCTTGGATGTGTGTTGATGAAAAATGAAAAAGTCATCTTCTATACTTCAAGACAATTGAAAGTTCATGAGAAAAATTATCCATCACATGATCTGGAGTTGACTATGGTGATCTTCACTTTAATTTTTTTTTTTGCATTATATCTTTGAGGAGAAGTGTGAAATATATACAGACCACAAAATCCTCAAGTATATATTCACACCGAAATAGTTGAACATGCGCCAAAAAATATAGTTAAAGATGATGAAAGACTATGACTGCTCAATCCATTACTGCCTTGGGAAAGTGAACAAGGTGGTAAATGCTATAAGTAGAAAGGACCCATCGATTCTATCACTGGTGAGAATTGAGAAGGATCCAATATTATTAGATTTAATAAAGATGTACATGAGAATTAGAAAGAAGGGAACATAATCAATCCATTCAAAAATGATTGCTCAACCGTCTATTTTGGAAAAGATAAAGGATTCTCAAAAGGATGATGTGGGAATTCAGAAGAAAGTAGAAGCTATCAGAAGAGGGAAATCCTCGGAGTTCAACGTTAATGAAAAAGAAATAGTGAGATTTGGGAAAAGACTATGTGTTACATCAAGTTCAGAGCTGGAGAAGGAACTTTTAGATGATTCACATAGTTCAAATTTATCTATTCACCAAGGAAACATAAAGATGTATCAAGATATCTGAGATCATTATTGGTGGGATAATATGAAGAATGAGATTACTGAATTTACATCAAATTGCCTGGAGTGTTAGCAAGTGAAGGCTGAAAGACAAAAGTCTAAGGGGATGATTCAACCGTTACCCATAACAGCATGAAAATGGTAGAACATCACCATGGACTTTTCACTGGAATTTTGAAGATATCCAAAGGAAACAATGAAATATGGGTTGTTGTGGATCATCTTACAAAGTCTTCACACTGTATTTCAATTTGGGAGGATTTTTCATTATATCAACTAACACAAATATATATCCGAGAAGTGGTAAGGATGCATGGAGTACTACTATATATTGTATCCGATCAAGATCCAAGATTCACCTCTAAGTTTTGGGAGAGTCTTCAACATGCTCTGGATATTGAGCTGAACTTAAGTACAACCTATCATCCTCACACTGATGGCCAATATGATCAGACAATCCAAACACTTGAGTATATGTTGAGAGCATGCCCAATGGACTTTAAAGGGGGATGAGATCAACATCTTCATCTGGTTGAATTCTCCTATAATAACAGTTTCCACTTGAGCATCCAAATGGCACCATATGAAGCCCTTTTATGGGAAAAGGTGTATAACAATAGCGTGTTGGGATGAAGTCATTGAGAGTAAGCTGCTAGGACCGAAAATGGTTGAAGAAATGGTGGAGAAGGTAAAAAACATTTAACAAAATATCAAGAAATCCTAGAGTCAACATAAGAGTTATGCAGATAACTGTCGATGATACCATGAGTTTAAAGTCAGAGACATTGTATTTCTATGCACATCCCTGTGGAATAAGGTCACGAGGTTTGAAAATAAAGAGAAGTAAAATCCTAGGTACAATGGCCCCTTCGATATTCTTGATCATGTCAGGGTTGTGGCCTATCGATTAGCTCTTACACCTACCATGGCCAAAGTAAATGATGTCTTTCTTATATCCCTCTTAAGGAAGTACATACTAGACCCTTCACATGTACTATCTGTAGAGGTAGTACAACTAGATGATGATATTTCTTACGAGGAGAAACCAGTGAAGATCATAGATTGTAGAGAAAAAGTACTATGAAATAAGACAATTCCCCTCATCAAGGTGTTGTGAAGAACCCACAAGTTTGAAAATGTGACGTGGGAATCAGAGGAAGTGATGAAATAGAGTTACCGTCATCTTTTTTAGTGTGGGAAAAGGAAATTTTGAGGGTTAAATTTCTTAAGGGGGGGGGGAGATTGTAACGACCCAAAGTATCATTAATATAAATTCCTCTTGATCTAATTAAATGTCTTATTATGGTTATATAAAATGTGAACATCATTGTTTTTATGTTTTTGGATCTTAAAATACTTTTAATAATTGTGACCATTTCTAATATAGACGTTGAATAGTGATCACTTGATTAGTATAAATATAGGGCTTTAAAAAATCCAATTTACTCAGACAAAGGAAGTGATGGCCTCATCTAGTAGACTGGCCCCATATGAAGCACATTTTTCCAAGATCAGAAATGATGTGGCATCATTGGGATTCGCACTAGACCAATCCCAATACAATCTTGAAGACGTTTAGAATGAGAGGAACAGACTACTAGAGAAGTGGAAGTAAATAGAGATTACCACCTGAGCGATGTTATCTAAGCCACCCCAAGAGTATGTCACCATTTCACACCTTACTCTTAGGTATTATTTGTGTGTTATAAGGGGTTATTTAACAATACCCTAGAACCACAACTATGTACATTATTTTTGTATAAAGAATGTGAATTCATTTATTGTTACTTTGTAAAAATTTTTTAATGCACTAATATTATTTTTAGTTAATATTCTACTAAGAAATATATTTTGATGAATTAATGGAGTTTTTAATTAAATTATATTTTATTATTATTATCAAATTAAATTTTATTAAATATAAATTATCGTATAATTTTATGAATGCAATTGTAATTTTTATTAATTTATGAAAACTGTTTTTGTCAAAACCCATGAATTTTTTATAAATGTCAGTTTTTATTTTAAAAGTAAAAATTCCCATATTTAGAAAATTATTTAGATAAAATGAATATTATTTTTGGAATCAGGATGTCAAAATTATACAATGGTGAATTTTTCATAATTTTCTAAGACAGTCGAATTTTTGGGTGCAAAAAAAACAGCGTTTAAATATATAATGTGTTTTATGACATCATAAGGACCCAATAGTGATGTAATAAAATACTATAAATGATATATTCGGCTAATATATGTTTTAAAATTAAAATAATGGGATTTTAGTTTAGTTTTGTTTATTATACAAAACTTTAGTAGACCCTCCAAGAGTTATAAAACATTTTTACTTTTTAAATGAATTTCCTTGAATGTGTGACTCACCTCCACATAAGAAACCCTGTTATTTTAAGATGTTTGGCCATTTTACTTATAAAATATTTTTCTACACTACCCTTTTGCAAAGAAATGGGCAAAAACCATGGGTTTGTTTGTGGTATTGATTAGTTTAATGTGTGGTGACCCAAACCTAAATAATAAAGAATTCCTACTCCTTTCCTATATAAACCCACAAAATCTCAAAACTTAATCTCCACTCAAATCCTTTTTTGTTCTTCCAACCTCTACCCGCATCTCTCTAGAGTCCTCCCAAGGTGCTCCAAGCTCCCAATAATCCTCTCTCAATCCTCTCCTAATCCTTTGGGATCACACTTCCAAGTAAGGGATTTCTTCCTTTCTCATTTTTGTCCAATCTTCATTAAGTTGTTATGACATTTTGTTTTCAATAAAAAATGTTTGGGTATGATTTCACACCTACCCCATACTTACCTATTTATTTTTGGATGATGGGTACCCCTTTATCTCTCATTAATGCCTCCCATGTACACCTGTTACCATGCCGAAATTTCGTAAGGAATTTCTCTCTCTTCTTTTACATCCAAGTAATTATTTTGTATTATGAATCTAAATTCCAGTGAATTTGTTGATACATGTATATATATGACCCCCTTACTATCAATTTCATGTAAATATGATGATACACCCATTTATCTCTCATCAACCATTTTCATGAATCCTTATGTCACACCGTTATGCTGCCGAAATTGCACTGTGTTTTTTCCAAGCCAAGATCGTTATGTAAGGAATACCATACCCATGTCTCCATCAAGGGTATTCAACTTTATGCACATATAAATATTCAATTTTATATTCATGTATTTATTCCCCATTACTTTATCATGGTATAACTTATCATTTTGATTGATTCCATGTTATCTGATCCATGTGGCACACTTATGCATTAAATGAAATGTTTAAGAAGGGTGCACCGTGATAGCGCTCCAATGCATTGGGTAAAATATAATATCATGATATTTCATGTGAAATGGGTGTCGAATCATGATAATTCATGTGCAATTATGTTTTACTCATGATCCAGGTGCAATGAGCCTTGGATCATGCTAATTCCCTGTTAAGTCTTGTTGCCACATTTCCATGTTATGATTATCATGCTTTATCAAGCCTTTATGTTCATGTTTATATTTTTCTCCATTAATATGCCTATTGTCTAACATGTGTTTTATCCCTCATGTTATTCCATTTTTATTCCATTACCGGGATTTATAGCTCACCCTTTTCTTATTCATATCCTCAGGTTATCCCATGCAATGCTAAGTATGAGGGAATGTTGTGGTCTTCTAAAGGATGTTTTCAATAAAGATGTTGTATTTCATGTTTTAAGTTTTTATGTAATGATCCTAATCGAAAAAGACACTATAAATATCAATCTTCTAGGTTTTATCAAGTTAAGTTTATGTAATAAATCATGTTTTAGTGTGTAATAAAGAGCATAGTTGTTATGTGGAATATATCCCAATGCGTTTTTAAAACTGTTGGGATATTTGCGTTGGTATAGACCGGGTTTTCATTAGTGTTAAAATGAAATGTATCCATATAAATGTTGATTTAAAATATTAGGGATGAATAATAATTGAATGTAATATGAGGGAAATTATTAATTATTGGAAACTATTTTTCTTAAGTACACAAAACCTTTACCATCAAGACCTTTCACTAGATGGTTTACAATATAATGGGTATAACCCCATATAAGGCAACTCTCAAAATGAATCATCCCATGAAACTACTAATGAATCAAGGGTATATCTATAATCTAGCCCCACCCAAGTCCTACCAGTCCAAAAAATTCCTCATATATCAAATAATCAATTTAACTATGCCCCTTATCAAATATTCATATGAAATAGAAGATAAGATTCATAAATATTTCCCCAAATAATTAAATAAATTTCAAAGTAAACACCATAGGAAAAATGGTATATTATTTTGGTGGTGATCATATCCACAAAAATGATACAGACACTTAGGAGAAATTCAATGTCAAATGATCATAGTAAATTGAATATTTCATGGGGACTAAAAGGGATCATGGAAGTGAATGTTAATACTATCCTTTTATATATCAATCAAAAACCATCCAGGTGAAGGATAAGTATGGTATTAACATAACATATCCCAAGTGGAGTAAAAATATAGTGTTTTTTATGAAATAAAATTATAACTTCAAAAATATTAGAGGGGAAAATAATATTTTTATTTTGAAAATCCAATTGAAAATACTTTTATTTTTAAAATACCTTTCAAAAAAATTTCACTAAAAATAAACCTTTCAAAATTTTAAGGTAATCATTATAGATATGATGGTGGATAAATTTGAACATGTCATATGAGTTAAAATGAAACATTCCTTTTGTAAGGTAAAAAAGTGTTCGAAAAATGACTTGTTCAGAAAGCGACAAGAAGAATCATTTAAAAACGTTAGTAAAAGACAAAAAGGGGTAAAATTTTATTTACCAAACTATTTAAAAAAATTGAAATCATTTTAATAAAACATTTTTATAAGAAAATAGATTATATGACTAAAGAGAAAAATGATGTCTGATTTTCCTGAAAACATTTTTAAAACATTTTGTGTACCAAATAGTGGAAAAATAAGACTAATACTTGAAAAAGGTCATGAATTACAAGATGATAGGAAAATGAAAGTTTTTTTAATTATAATATATTTTTATTGAATGGAAATAAAATTTAAATATCATTAAAATATGTAAGTGTTGAACATGAAATTTATATCAAAGATATAAAAAACGAGATGTGAATCCCATACATTGAGTTTCCTTTTGGGTGTACATACTTAAAATTACTATATAATAGTTTTAAACATGTTAATAACTAATTTTAGAACCATATAAATACTTATGATATCACATATTATTCTATTATAATATCTTATTACCCGTTTGTTAATAACCTTTTATTATTTTAACCATTTCGGGTGTTAATTTTCTAGTTTGTTAAGAATGTTTTAACTTGTTATTTGTTATTATTAATAAATAAAATATGGTTACATAATCTCCATAATTTTATAAATTATTTTTATATCATATATATCCCAAATATATATATATATATAATAAACTATAATATTTTGTGATAAGAAATGCAATGCATCGTTTATGGAGTCGGTAAGCCATATGTATGCATGAATGCTACTTCCATTTCTGTAACACCCCAAGCTTCTACGGTACGCTTCTCTTTGAATAATGTGATAGCGTGTGTTGTACGCAACACCATGTTCTAACACACCATAACCAATCAAACTAGTCGTTATGAATAGTAATACCTACTTTTCGAAATTATATATATTTTATATTTCAAAATGGAATTCATTTTTGGATTCGGAATATCGAATTTAGCCTAAGGTGAAATTTTGGTACATTTCAGATAACTTTCATATTTTGATGAATAGTGAAAATTACTAAATTTTAATTAAAAACAACTTTTTTAATCAAAATAATTAATAGTGATAAATTATGAATTTGAGTGGTTTTAAAGTATATTTAGAATATATGTTTACCATTTAATATAATTTTTGTCATTGGACATAATTTTACAATTAAACCGAACATAAACAAGTGTCAATCTTTTGATAGTTATTATCTCTTAAAAACACGCTTTTTGTTTTGACAGCGGGAATTAATTTTAAATTAATTTCTGCCACTTCTATGTTTTGAATTTAGAAAAATGGATTACATATTTGGAATCAGGATTTTCAAATTGTGTAAATAGGTAACTTTTATTTTTAGACATTTTGAATAATTACTGCGGTAAATATTTTATTTACCATGGTTAAGGGTAAATCCGGTAAATAAGGGTTAAAAAATAATATTATAATAATACTAAATTACCCTAAAACTTGTCCTAGCCTTATTGGTTGATACATGTTCGACCATAGGCATCTTTGGGTCGATTTTGGGACCCCATGGTGCCACTTGTAGGTGATAATGACACTTTATTTTAATTAAGTTAAAATGAATACAAAAATGACACAAGCATATATCTTTTAGAAAAACAATTTTTACATAGGGTTATATATGTTGGATTTTAGATTATAAATATTCATTAGAAAGATAAAAATATTTCCTACATAGTGATAGTTTATTTATAATTTTTAGATATTAAATAATTTAATTTATTTATGACACAGTGATGATGAATTAATTACTATAATAGTGAACAATTAAAATAATTGATATTATAAATACCCAAATAAATATAATATGAAACTTTTAATGAATTAAACTAATTTTCTAGGATAATATGATATCTTAGGATTGATTTAATTGACTTTTTTCGAGGTAATCAATCTGTTATGAGTTTCAAAAAAATCAACTATTGAATAGTTTCAAAATTGACATAAAAGAGTTCTTAAAACAAATATTATATTATTAATTGATATTAAATTCTTAAAAATCTAAGGTTCGGCCAAGAGACTTATATCATGATAGGTTCATCATTAATGGACCACTTGGGGGTCTCTTGGATGTATATAGTAAGTTTATTAACCATATTATATAAAAATACAAAGAGACATTGTAAAAGTGAAACTAATTGACTTAGAGTTAATACTTAAAGATAAGGTTAATATAAGTACCCAAACCTGTCTAAATTCTATTGGTTGAGTTTTTTTCGACCTATCCCCACCTTAACCTTTGAATAATCAACTTTGGAGCCATTATAAACCGAATATGAATTTATTATAAATTAATATTTCTAGCTTTTCCAAAGATGCCCCTCACCCCTCTTATAAAAGGGCACTCCTCCTTCTCATTTCTTCACACCTTCAAAGCCTTTTGGTTCTGCCAAACTCTGCCCAAATACTCTCCCAACATCCCTCACTACAACCTAGAGGCCTTAGTTTGATCAGAAATCCAACCTAAGGATCCCTTTTGATCAAATCAAAAGGAAGAACCCGAAGAAGAGGTAATGTTTTCACCACCCCTTTTCAAGTTCCTTTCTTCTTCCACATATTATTTATTTGTTCTTACCATTCTAAAATAATAACTCCAGTATATCACATATACTGTGATTTTATTATAAATATGGTACAACCATATTCAGTATTCTATCCACCCTTTGAATAACATGTCACCATACGTGCGTACGTACGGCTTACCGTCTCCACGTCGTGGTGTAATTGTTATTCAATATATTATTATTTGGATGGGTATAATAATGATGTGTAACTCATGTAAATAATAAATATAACATGTTAATGATTCTTTATATATGATATACCATCCATTTATATATTATTTTAATATCAAAATAATGATATTGTCGCTCGTGCGTACGTACGGACTACCGTCTCCACGAACGCGATGAGATTCATTCTCCATCGTATCCATTAAAGTATAATTATCATTTGATTATTTAAAAATGATGGCTAAGGACTTGATATCATTCTGGATATGAATAAGATAAAACAAACATGGATTATGTAACAAAACATATAAAAGAAAATGAGTAAGTTAACACCCGAAACGACGATAATTCTAAGATATTATTAACAAATCAATGTTAAAAGATCATATATGATATCATATTAATATATATGATTCTTGTATAATTTAATAACAATTATTTCACCATTATACAGGAGTTTAACCTACCCCAACCAAGTAAAAGTACAAGGTAAGGGTTATTTCACAATCTCTTAATTATCCGAGGTTGTTTATACGTAATAATCTACTGAGATTTCTTTATCATCCACATCCATGTTTCTTCGAAATGTATTTCAAAACATATTTATTATTTACAAGAATATGGGTTAAATTCATTTATACCCTTGTTTGACTTTTTATAAGATGTTTATAAAGGAATCTTTCCGTCGTTTTCAAAACAAGGTCATTTTTAACCTTTTCGACAGAATTAAGGTAAGAATGTTTTTTTAACTTATACGGCGGGTGCGGCTGTTTTCTGCCATTATAAAATCTTCAAAGCTTCTCTTACAAGATTATAAGAATATTTTCAAAGAAAATGTTTTATTTTATATGGATCTTAAATTATTTCAAAATAAAAGGAGATATTTCTTTAAAAAGAATTTTGATTTCATCTATGTCAACATCCATTGATGGATTTTAAGATTATTTGAAGTTGATTTATTATGATACAAAACTTCTATATTGTATTGAAGGTTTTGTGATATGTTTGACTGTGGATGTGATATTTTTATACCATTCATAGTTTATGGTGAAAGTATTGACATTTCGTATGCTTGTTTTAATACGAATGTTTATGTTATGTTTAAACCTTTTCATATGGGAATGCATTGGTCTTAATATGTGACGGGTGGAGCCCGCTATAGCTCCTCGATGCATCAGTAGGTCTCATGAGACAAACTAGTGTCTTGGCACAAGGCCTTGAAAAAAATCTTATTTGTAGTCTTGGCACGAGGCCTTGGCTATGTGGTTATGATAGTCTGGCATTATGCATTCCATCATTATGAAAGTGGTTATTGATTTTGCATGTGATTATTCGATTAGTAGAATAACCATGTGAATAAGTAAATGGAATTATTTCATTTTGTTTATGCCATACTATGTTAAAAGTTCAAGTTTAAAAGGCTTTTGTTTTAGTTATACATTGCCTTAAATGTTTATTCTTATTTATGAAAGTTTCCGCTATATTGTTATCCTTACTGGGCATTTGATATCACCCATTTTCTATGTTTTATTTTTTCCAGGAAGTAAAGAAGTAAATTATGAATGACCTGCAGGGATATTATGTAGGGATATGAGTGTGGATTATGGAGACAATATGTTGTTGTAGTAGTTTTTCATTTTATGATGTAATGTAAGACTTATGAATATATCTAGTGTTTCCAAGACTACTAAACCAATCGGTCTTTCGAGATTTGATCTTTCTTGTGATCATGCCAATGTTATGTAATAATGCACCGACTCTGGGTAACTGGGGTCGGGGCGTTACAGTTGGTATCAAAGGAAGTTTAGTACAAACCTTGGAAGCTAGATTTAGATAAAATCTGATTAGAGCACGTAGACCTAAGATGAACTTTGAGGATTAGTATAGAAGAACTTCCTAGAATTTTGGTATTGTAGAGATTTTGTGAGTTTTCTGAGCAATACATCCCTGTCTGGATACGAGCAGGTAGAGACGGCTCTGGCACAGATGTACCTAGGGGTAAAACCCGAAAACACCACTTTAAGCTAGACTCGAACGGGAACTGGTGCACGACAACGGGCCTTGCTGCACTCTTGGTTACGACACTCCTGGGGGATATGCTTAGGATAACTCTCATTTTATTTACAAATCATTTTTAAGGGATTATGAGTATATACTTCCTCAAAGAAAACATTCTTTTGATTATGGATTATATCCATAAATAGTTCAATTTATGTTAAGTGTTTTATAAGTATGAGATTATGTATTTTGATTCATAAACTGATCTAGTTTATGCCATTGTTTAGAAATGGCGCCTAGTGGAAGAAATGGAAACCGTATCAATGCACGCACTCCATGTAGGGATTGCCCTCCTGCTCAAGATAATTATAGTGGAGCTGGTGATGCAACTGGTGCCGATCAGCTAATCACCATACTAGGACAACTTACTCAGGTTATGAATAATAACCTAACCCGTATGGAGCACCCTGATCCGCAGCATGGAGGATCAATGTTAGATCGATTCATGAGGCAACAACCACCAATGTTCAATGGGAGTACAAATCCCTTAGTAGCTGATAAATGGATATTTTCCCTAGAGAAAATATTTCAGGCTTTGGGGAGCAGTGAAAGGGAAAAAGTTATCATGGCAGTTTACCGCCTCACTGGAGATGCTGATCAATGGTGGTCATTGATTCAAAATACGAAGGAAGATGATGAAGTATCAAATATGGAATGGAGGGAGTTCAAAGATCTGTTTTTAGAAAAATACTTTCCTCGCGACCATCGAGAAGATATGGAAAGGCAATTTCTAAGTCTGAGACAGAAGGAGGATGAGAATGTCACAAAGTATGAGGCTAACTTTACAAGGTTATCAAGGTACGCTGGTGATTATATACGTAACCCAAGAAGTAAGATTTATCGTTTCTTTGATGGGTTAAAACCATTTCTTCATCGAGCATTAGTCTCACAATCCTTTTCTTCGTACGAAGACATTGTCTCATGTGCTATCAAGACCGAAAAGGAATTCTCTAAGTCTTATGACTTTAAAGAAAAGCAAGAGAAGAAGAGACCTGCTGATCAATCTGGGAATGGATATAAAGGGAAGAAGGGAAAGGTTGAATATCCATCCTGTGGTAAATGTGGGAAGAAACACCCCGGTACTTACTTAAAGGGAATGGGAGTCTGTTACAAGTGTGGTGAAAAAGGCCACCAAGCTCATGATTGCAAAGGGAAGAAGGAAGCCACCAACGTTCAGTGCTACAATTGCAGGGAGATGGGACATTATGCAAATGAATGTCCTAAGCGTCAGGAGAACTTACCTCAGAAAAGGCCAAGGGATCAAGGCCAAGCTTATGCTATCACTACTGCTGAGGTAGAAGCTCCGAAAGACGTGGTGGCAGGTAATTTAATGGTTTCCTCAAGTTTAGCAAATGCATTATTTGATTCTGGATCATCACATTGTTTCATATCTTCCCAGTTTGCTAAGAAAATTAGATATTTCCAATTTGATTTAATAAGGGAGTTGTCAGTTAAAAATCCTAAGGGAAGTATCATTGCAACAATGTTTTGTGAATCAGTCCCCATTAGAGCACATAAATGTTCTTTATCTGTTGATCTCATCATCATAATTAAGATTGAGTTTGATATAATCCTCGGTATGGACTGGCTTTCGGACTATGATACGAAGATTTATTGTAAGAAGAAAGAGGTTACGATTCATGATGATAATGATAAGGAACACCTTATCTTTAGAGCAGAATCATCACCACCTAATTCTTATTTAGATCCACCCTCAATAGCTCAACTAAATTCAATTATTGGGGAGGAAGAGAATGAAATAACTGCGGGTGAGGAAAGGAATGTTCAAATAGAGGATGTACCTGTTGTGAAAGAATTTTTAGATGTATTTCCGGAAGATTTACCTGGACATCCTCCAGAACGAGAAGTTGAGTTTTCCATTGATTTAATTCCTGGATCAAGGCCTATATCGAAGACCCCTTACAGAATGGCTACTGTAGAGTTAGTCAAACTAAAGAAACAACTAGAGGAATTGAGTAATAAAGGATTTATTCGCCCTAGTGTTTCTCCATGGGGAGCCCCTGTTCTTTTTGTTAAAAAGAAAGATGGATCTATGAGGTTATATATCGACTACAGGGAGATCAATGCTATAACGATAAAGAAAAAGTATCCCCTACCTCATATTGATGATTTATTTGACCAACTACATGGAGCTCAATACTTTTCAAAGATTTACCTTCGATCTGGATACCATCAGTTGTGTGTGAAGAAGGAAGACATTCCGAAAACAGCATTTCGAACCAGGTACGGGCATTACGAGTTTACTGTAATGCCGTTTGGATTGACTAATGCACCATCTGTATTCATGGATCTGATGAATAGAGTTTTCAAGGAGTATCTCAATGAATTTGTGGTGGTATTTATTGATGATATCTTGGTATACTCCAAAACCTACGAAGATCATGAAAATAACTTGCGCGTTATCTTGAAGACTCTGAGGAGGCATGAATTATATGGGAAGTTTAGCAAGTGTGAATTCTGGCTTCAGGAGATTTCTTTTCTTGGCCATATTGTCTCTAAAGATGGAATCTCTATTGATCCTTCTAAGGCCAAGTCAATCCAAGAATGGCTAGCACCTACGAGTATAATTGAGGTACGTAGTTTTATTGGTTTGGCAGGTTATTATCGACGTTTCGTCCAGAATTTTGCCCGATTGGCTAACCCATTAACGAAGCTCACACGTAAAGGGGTTAAATTTGTTTGGACAAAAGAGTGTGAATAATGTTTCGAAGAACTGAAGAGAACATTAGTCAATGCTCCTATATTGACTCTACCATCGGGGAATGATGGGTTCGTTATTTATAGTGATGCATCAAAGAAAGGACTTGGTTGTGTCCTTATGCAGAATGATAGAGTTATTTCCTATGCATCACGACAGTTGAAAATTCATGAACAAAACTATCCTACTCATGATCTCGAGTTAGAAGCTGTGATCTTTGCTTTGAAGATATGGAGGTACTACCTCTATGGTGAAAAATTTTAGATTTATATTGATCAAAAGAGTTTGAAGTATATTTTCTCACAAAAAGAACTCAACATGAGGCAAAGGAGATGGCTTGAATTACTCAAGGATTATGATTGCACGATACACTACCACCCGGGGAAAGAAAACAAGGTGGCAGATGCTTTGAGTAGAAAAGACCATGGAGTTTTGAACAATATGAGAATTGAAAGGGATCCAATTTTCATGGATCTAGTGAAGATGGACATGGGAATAACCAGGGAAGGCGAAACATCATTTCTTTTTCAAATGGTTGACAAACCATCTTTAATAGAAACGATTAAGAGTACTCAGACCGATGATGAAGAATTTCAAAAGAAGATTAAAGCTGTGAATGATGGGAGATTGAGAGAATTTGTGTATGAAGATGGAATTTTGAAATTTGGGAAGAGACTTTGTGTTCCTGATATACCTGATCTAAAAAGGGAATTGCTGGATGATGCTCATAGTTCCAATTTCTCTATACACCCTGGGAGAAACAAAATGTATAGAGATTTGAAGGAACATTTTTGGTGGGACAACATGAAGAGGGAGATTGCTGATTTTGTGTCAAGATGTATGGTTTGTCAACAAGAGAAAGCTGGAAGGCAACAGACTGGAGGAGTCATGCAACCTCTTCCCATACCGGAGTGGAAATGGGACAATATTACGATGGAATTTGTCATGGGGCTACCAAAGACTCCTAGAAGGAACGATGCAATATGGGTTATTGTTGATCGTCTTACCAAGTCAGCACATTTTCTTGCTATAAGAGA
The DNA here is from genome assembly GCA_963277665.1 of Viscum album. Classification (NCBI taxonomy): domain Eukaryota; kingdom Viridiplantae; phylum Streptophyta; class Magnoliopsida; order Santalales; family Viscaceae; genus Viscum; species Viscum album. The sequence goes on along the minus strand of OY728134.1, from coordinate 124,818,215 downwards.
AGATCTACCCCTGGAACGTCTAGCAAGACTATATATTAATGAAGTTGTGAGACTTCATGGAGTACCCCTATCGATTGTTTCTGATCGTGATCCCCGTTTTACTGCAAGATTCTGGAAAAGTCTTCAGAAATCCCTGGATACTGAACTTCATTTGAGCACTGCTTACCACCCTCAGACAGACGGACAATCAGAACGGACTATTCAAACCTTAGAAGACATGTTGAGATCTTGCTCACTTGACTTTCAGGGTATGTGGGATCAATATTTACCTCTGGTAGAATTTTCCTATAACAATAGCTTCTATTCGAGTATTCAGATGGCACCATATGAAGCGTTATATGGAAAGAGATGTCGTACACCAACCTATTGGGATGACGTCGGTGAAAGAAAACTTGTAGGTCCAGAACTGGTGGAGGAAACGATGGAAAAGGTGAAGGTAATCCAAAATCACATCAGAGCAGCTCAAAGTAGGCAGAAGAGCTATGCCGATAATCGAAGGAAGGAATTGGAATTTCAAGTCGGTGATCATGTTTTCCTGAAGGTATCTCAATGGAAGGGAGTCATACGTTTTGGTAAGAAAGGTAAATTGAGTCCCAGGTACATCAGACCTTTCGAAATTCTAGAACGAATTGGGGCTGTAGCTTACCGATTGGCAATGCCGCCAAGTCTCTCTAAAGTTCATGATGTGTTCCACGTATCTCTGTTGAGGAAATACATGCCTGACCCAACGCATGTACTCACCTATGAGGAATTAGAACTGGAACCTGATCTGTCTTATTGCGAAGAGCCCGTCAGGATTATTGATACAAGAGAACAAGTACTGAGAAACCGGACGACGCGTCTGGTAAAAGTTTTGTGGAGAAACCATAAGATGAAAGAGGCAACGTGGGAACCCGAGGAACTTATGATGAAGAACCACCCGAATCTTTTCATGTGATAAGTATTCTAGAAATTTCGAGGATGAAATTATTTGAAGGAGGGGAGAATGTAACACCCCAAGCTTCTACGGTACACTTCTCTTTGAATAATGTGATAGCGTGTGTTGTACGCAACACCAAGTTCTAACACACCATAACCAATCAAACTAGCTGTTATGAATAGTAATACCTACTTTTTGAAATTATATATATTTTATATTTCAAAATGGACTTCATTTTTGGATTCGTAATATCAAATTTAGCCTAAGGTGAAATTTTGGTACATTTCGGATAACTTTCATATTTTGATGAATAGTGAAAATTACTAAATTTTAATTAAAAACAACTTTTTTAATCAAAATAATTAATAGTGATAAATTATGAATTTGAGTGGTTTTAAAGTATATTTAGAATATATTTTTACCATTTAATATAATTTTGGTCATTGGACATAATTTTACAATTAAACCGAACATAAACAAGTGTCAATCTTTTGATAGTTATTATCTCTTAAAAACACGCTTTTTGTTTTGAAAACGGGAATTAATTTTAAATTAATTTCTGCCACTTCTGTGTTTTGAATTTAGAAAAATGGATTCTATATTTAGAATCAGGATGTTCAAATTGTGTAAATAGGTAACTTTTATTTTTAGACATTTTGAATAATTACTGCGGTAAATATTTTATTTACCATGGTTAAGGGTAAATCCGGTAAATAAGGGTTAAAAAATAATATTATAATAATACTAAATTACCCTAAAACGTGTCCTAGCCTTATTGGTTGATACATGTTCGACCATAGGCATCTTTGGGTCGATTTTGGGACCCCATAGTGCCACTTGTAGGTGATAAGGACACTTTATTTTAATTAAGTTAAAATGAATACAAAAATGACACAAGCATATATCTTTTAGAAAAACAATTTTTACATAGGGTTATATATGTTGGATTTTAGATTATAAATATTAATTAGAAAGATAAAAATATTTCCTACACAGTGATAGTTTATTTATAATTTTTAGATATTAAATAATTTAATTTATTTATGACACAGTGATGATGAATTAATTACTATATTAGTGAAAAATTAAAATAATTGATATTATAAATATCCAAATAAATATAATATGAAACTTTTAATGAATTAAACTAATTTTATAGGATAATATGATATATTAGTATTGATTTAATTGACTTTTTTCGAAGTAATCAATCTGTTATGAGTTTCACAAAAATCAACTATTGAATAGTGTCAAAATTGACATAAAAGAGTTCTTAAAACAAATATTATATTATTAATTGATATTAAATTCCTAAAAAACTAAGGTTGGCCAAGAGACTTATATCATGATAGGTTCATCATTAATGGACCACTTGGGGGTCTCTGGGATGTATATAGTAAGTTTATTAACCATATTATATAAAAATACAAAGAGACATTGTAAAAGTGAAACTAATTAACTTAGAGTTAATACTTAAAGATAAGGTTAATATAAGTACCCAAACCTGTCTAAATTATATTGGTTGAGTGGTTTTCGACCTATCCACACCTTAACCTTTGAATAATCAACTTTGGAGGCATTAGAAACCGAATATGAATTTATTATAAATTAATATTTCTAGCTTTTCCAAAGGTGCCCCTCACCCCTCTTATAAAAGGGCACTCCTCCTTCTCATTTCTTCACACCTTCAAAGCCTTTTGGTTCGGCCAAACTCTGCCCAAATACTCTCCCAACATCACTCAATACAACCTAGAGGCCTTATTTTGATCAGAAATCCAACCTAAGGATCCCTTTTGATCAAATCAAAAGGAAGAACCCGAAGAAGAGGTAATGTTTTCACCACCCCTTTTCAAGTTCCTTTCTTCTTCCACTTCTTATTTCTTTGTTCTTACCATTATAAAATAATAACTCCAGTATCTCACATATACTGTGATGTTATTATAAATATGGTACAACCATATTCAGTATTCTATCCACCCTTTGAATAACATGTCACCATACGTGCGTACGTACGGCTTACCGTCTCCACGTCGTGGTGTAATTGTTATTCAATATATTATTATTTGGATGGGTATAATAATGATGTGTAACTCATGTAAATAATAAATATAACATGTTAATGATTCTGTATATATGATATACCATCCATTTATATATTATTTTAATATCAAAATAATGATATTGTCGCTCGTGCGTACGTACGGACTACCGTCTCCACGAACGCAATGAGATTCATTCTCCATCGTATCCATTCAAGTATAATTATCATTTGATGATTTAAAAATATGTTTAAGGAATTGATATAATTCTGGATATGAATAAGATACAACAAACATGGCTTATGTAACAAAACATATAAAAGAAAATGAGTAAGTTAACACCCGAAACAACGATAATTCTAAGATATTATTAACAAATCAATGTTAAAAGATCATATATGATATCATATTAATATATATGATTCTTGTATAATTTAATAACAATTATTTCACCATTATACAGGAGTTTAACCTACCCCAACCAAGGAAAAGTACAAGGTAAAGGTTATTTCACAATCTCTTCATTATCCGAGGTTGTTTATACGTAATAATCTACTGGGATTTCTTTATCATCCACATCCATGTTTCTTCGAAATGTATTTCAAAACATATTTATTATTTACAAGAATATGGGTTAAAGTCATTTATACCCTTGTTTGACTTTTTATAAGAGGTTTTTAAAGGAATCTTTCTGTCATGTTCAAAACAAGGTCCGTTTTAACCTTTTCGACAAAATTAAGGTAAGAATGTTTTTTTAACTTATACGGCGGGTGCGACTATTTTCTGCCGTTATAAAATCTTCAAAGCTTCCCTTACAAGATTATAAGAATATTTTCAAAGAAAATATTTTATTTTATATGGATCTTAAATGATTTCAAAATAAAAGGAGATATTTCTTAAAAAAAAATTGATTTCATCTATGTCAACATCCTTTGATGGATTTTAAGATTATTTGAAGTTGATTTATTATGATACAAAACTTCTATATTGTATAGAAGGTTTTGTGATATGTTTGACTGTGGATGTGCTATTTTTATACCATTCATAGTTTATGGTGAATGTATAGACATTTCGTATGCTAGTTTTAATACAAATGTTTATGTTATGTTTAAACCTTTTCATATGGGAATGAATTGGACTTAATATGTGATGGGTGGAGCCCACTATAGCTCCTCGATGCATCGGTAGGTCTCATGAGACAAACTTGTGTCTTGGCACAAGGCCTTGACAAAATCTTATTTGTAGTCTTGGCACGAGGCCTTGGCTATGTGGTTATGATAGTCTGGAATTATGCATTCCATCATTATGAAAGTGGTTATTGATTTTTCATGTGATTATTCGATTAGTAGAATAACCATGTGAATAAGTAAATGGCATTATTTCATTTTATTTATGCGATACTATGTTAAAAGTTCAAGTTTAAAAGGCTTTTTTTTTAGTTATACATTGCCTTAAATGTTTATTATTATTTATGAAAGTTTCCGCTATATTGTTATCCTTACTGGGCATTTGAGCTCACCCCTTTTCTATGTTTTATTTTTCCCAGGAAGTGAAGAAGTAAATTATGAATGACCTGCAGGGATATTATGTAGGGATATGATTGTGGATTATGGAGACAATATGTTGTTGTAGTAGTTTTTCATTTTATGATGTAATGTAAGACTTATGAATATATCTAGTTTTTCCAAGACTACTAAACCAATCGGTATTTCGAGATTTGATCTTTCTTGTGATCATGCCAATGTTATGTAATAATGCACCGACTCTGGGTAACTGGGGTCGGGGCGTTACAATTTCGTTGTCATATATTAAAAGAATGAAAAGTAAATGATATATATGTATGTGAATATTATATTTATTTTACTATATTTATGTAATATATTTCATATATTTTTATTAAAATTATCCTTAATAACTTCCATGTTTAGTGTGAACAAATCACATCGCTTTGAGGAGCCGGTAGTCCACACTTCCTCAAACGACGTTATCGTACTAATACAAAATGTAATGTATTAAATGTATGTGTTATAAAAGGGTTAAATAAGTATAAATAAATTATAAATATCATTTATAACATACATAAATTTAGTGTCCATCATAATGGCCACCATGAGAAGTGGTAACAGAAAAATGAAGAATCCTCATTTTGTGAGGTATTAGTTCGCCATACACAAAAAAAATCTGTTTGTTATCCATTATATGGAAGTGTGTGTTAGTGTATGTAAAAACCTTTATAAAACAATATAAAATTATATTTAGGATAATTATTTTGTTATATAAGCATGGAATGAATAGAATTTATGGGGTGAATAATGGAAATGAAACTAGAGATCTCGAGAGAAGACTTTACCTCTTAATCTAGTAACTTATTTTGGTTTGTAAGAAAAGGATTTCTCAGAAGGCTTTATTCGAAAATGGAGGATTCAAAGTAAAGGGGAGGGATGTTGGGAAGCTATATGGGGAGATATTTGACAAACCTAACTGGTTTTATTGGTGTGAGTAATGAAAAGAGGTGGTGGCCTTTTATAGGGGAAAAAAGAATCACTTAGAATTTTTGGAAACAAGTTAGGTGCACACAAGTTATTACCTAAAAAAATTAATACAAAAAAATAAATAATGAAGGTTTTAAGGCCGGTTTATGGCCATAAGATATGTGTTGGACAAGTTTCTAGGTCATATGGGCCCCTAAGTGAAGGGGTTTAGTCCTTTATTACGCTTAATTTTTCCTTAAAAATTGTAATTAATTTTAATTATTTTCACTAATATTTTTTTTCAAACAATAAGGTGAGATTATAAGAAATTATAAATTATTTTGATTCTAAATATGGAATCCATTTTTCCAAATTCCAATCATATAAGTGGAAGAAATTAATTTAAATTTAATCCCACGGGCGGGATGACAATGCAGGTTTTTAAAGTAAAAGCATCTGAAAGTTTGCTATGTTTTTATAATCAATTTCAAAGTGAAATTGATTAAAATGAAATAAATTTTATTAATTGATAAAAATATTATCTATGTAATTATTAAATCTAATTAAAAATATAATTGAATTTTATATATAATTTATATGAAAATGCATGTTTGAACTAAAATTCAGTATTTTAATTATTCATTAAAAAAATGAAATATTTCATTAAAATATAAAAAATTTACCCTAACCAAATTATTATTTTCATATTTAAAATATGAATTTGATTTTGACATATTAAATGAGTTATAGTGTCAAAATTTATATTTAAAATGGGTTCTCCATTAAAATGTGATAAAAGTATTTTAATAATAATATATGTTTTTATCTGTAAAATTGTGTTTGCTCTTATATTATGGCTATAAAATAAATAAATAAATAAATATATATTATATTAATATCACTCAAAAGTTTTAAATAATTTAATCTATTAGTATAAAACAGCCTTTTGAGCATAAAACTAGTTTTCAATAAAAATATTCACTTTATATTCAATTACTTCTTATGTTTATTTATAATTAATTTATAACCAATTAATTTATTTTATATTTATATAAACCATAAAATTTAATAATTTAGTTAATACTATTAAAAATAGCTAACATAATAGCTATATTATATCATATTATATTAAATAATAATATTTTAATAATACATTGTTATTTGATGAAACTTAGTCTTTTGTGTAACAAAATATATCGAGGAAGGTCGCTCTTGCATGTAACACAAGCTATCGGGGAAAGTTTCTCTTGTGTGTAGCGCAAGATAACTCAGTGTTTCATTAATTACAAGATATATCATGTATTTAATATATTTAAACTAATAAATTTATAGTAGAGTCTCGTGATATTATATTCCCTTATGTGATTGGTGATGCACGTCAGACATGCTATCAATTATAATGTTGTGCATTATAATTTTAGGGTGCTATACCTTAATTTGTTTGTAAGTATTTTTTTTCCAACCTAACTTTGAATTTGATATTGTTTAGGACTAAGTGTTAATTTTGGAAACTTTTAGAATATTTATCTATTAAACCCCATATATTTTCATCTTCTCTAGTCATTTATGAATTTTTCTTGTCTTCTTACCCTTTTAATTATATTTGGTAAAAAATTCAACCAAAAGTTTTCTTGTTTGTGTAGAAAACCTTACATCTTTTTATATGATCATGAATCTTTTTCCTCTATGTCTATATTCTTTAAATTATTTTGTGAATGTTCTTCTCTATAAATCAATTATTTATTAAACTAAATTTCTATTAAATTTTAATTCATGTGCCAGTTTTTGAAATTAATATTTCCAAAGTATTGTGTATGTGTATTCACTAAAATTATTTACCAAAATTTTAAAATAAGAATAGTTTTTATTATTTCCACATGAATGAATTTTTTATTATATATTTTCTTAATTAAGCTAATCTACATATTATCATGGTTTTCAAAATTAATTTATATTCTCTTTTTCTTTATTATTTATCATTTTAAAAATAATGTTTATTTTTTTATAATAATATAAAAATTTATTTCCTTCTAATTATGTATATTTTAATCATCCATTCTATATTTATTATCTTTAGAAAAATTTATTTTAAAGGTGTCAATTATTTGAATTATTTTAAAATTGGGCTTTTCAATTTCTTCTTTTTATATACTTTAAATGGATTTTTAAATATCTTAAATTTTTTTACAACCATGTTATAATAGGTTTATGAAAATTCTTTGAGTTCCCTTTCACCTCAAACATTAAATGATATATTTCCTCTAGAGTTTCTCTTATATATTACCCTTTAAATTATCTTATGATTTTATAATTTTAGGATATGAATAATGTGGTATCAAACAATCCAATTATGGTTCACTTCATAAGTGACACCATTCAAAGGTGTTAAGTAGCCCAATTTCTTATAAAAGTGTTTTTACACTAATAATTTTTATGGTTCACTTGGGATATGCTCTAATAATACCCTCGGTATTTTTTATCTAGAAAGATTTTGTTTTTGTTTTTCATAAATATTGGTGAAATCCATTTACATAATATTATGTGACCAGTGATCCTAGAATTATTCTACGCTCAAATACATTGGGTATTGTTTTATATTTCAAAATATTACTTATATGGGACTGAGGAGAAATCCAAATCCACTATGGGACCTTATCTACTATGTGATGATGTTCATGGATATGATCCTCGACATATGCTTATTATGTAATATTTTATTTTGTTTCCATATTCTTATGATTTCATGATACCTACTTATTTATAAAAAAACTTATGTGATGATTCATGACTTATGATTCTTATTTTATTAGGTATAATTATATTATAAAGTATTCATATACCTTAATAATTTTATCATAAACATGTGTTTACCCAATGCATTCTTATTATATTTGATTGTTACCCAATGAATGTTTATCATATTTGATTGTTATCAATTATGTAAAACCATACTAGTCATTTGAGCACCCGTTATTATGTTTCTAATTATCTAATTTATGCAGAATGTTTTTACACCTGAAGTTCCTAGATGGGTGCAATGTTAAGATAATTTTGTTGGAGAAGTTGAAGAATTATTGTAAAATAATAAATAATTGGTTTAGGGTAAAACTTATTCATTATAGGGGAAAGATATAAGTTTTATTAGATAAATATTTTTTTTTTCTAATTTTCTAAAATTTCAAATGTAAAAGGTCTTGAGTATGTAACAGATGCAATATTTGTTATTGACACTATAAATATAGATGGTTAATTCTGAGTCACTTCAATTTGTATCAAGGAAAATTTGAAAAGAATATGTGTCTAACACCAAATCAAAGAGTGGAGGTCTAGAGTCTCTCTGTTGTAATTAGGGTGGGATTTAGAGAACTTTATAGGTTAGGATATCATCAAAAAACATTATTTAAAGGTTTTGGATACCACCGTGGGTTAATAATTTTAAGGTCGATGACGAGTTTAAAGGTATAAATACCACTTTTTTAGGTCTCATTTGATTGGATTTTAATATGTTTAATGATATTTTGGGATATTTTTATTGGTTTTTAGTAATATTACATGATTTACTATGGGAGGGAGAAAACCATATCGAATAGGGAGGAAGAGGCTTCAGTTGTGGTTTTGGATGAATACAATCCTTTTGATCATGTCAATACTTATGGAGGTTCACATTTATAGGATGTTATAACTGATCATCTTCCACATTCTCTAGTTGAGGCCAACTTAGATATATCCCTAAATCAGGGTTTGCATCAACATGATGAAAATGATTTCCTTGATGATCAAACATACCACATAAAGCAGGTTGACAATAACCTAGAGTCTCATACTGCCATGGACACACTAGAGGTTTGTTGCACAAATGTTTTCCTTATCTGCTCAAAAATAAAACTAACTATGGAGAATATTATAATTAAAAAACCAATTTATATAAATCATGGAGTCTTATGGTAGAAGAATTGAAGGTTTTGGAGGCTATTTCTCTTACCTGTGGCTCACAGAGTGCACCTACAGGTGAATCTATCTAAAAACCCAACCCTATAGTTACAAGGGTACCAATATGGGCACACCCATAGTTTTTTAAGTAGGGATTTCAACAAGTACTTATAGAATAATGAAAACCAGGAGACTTACTAAGTTAGATGGTGGTTCAAAAAATGATCTAATAATTAGAAATCAAGATGAAGAAGGAAGAGAGTAAATTTTAACTCTAGAAAATGTTTCAAATTATTGTTATATTCTGGAATATCCAAATATTGGATAACTCTACAAGATCCAGTACCTTGAAATACATATTCAAATTAAAAATCCCAAACTCTTGGTAAGTTCTGAATCAAAAGCTTATTTTTTGATGGATTTTCTAAGAGGAATAAAGTTGATTTTTACTTTTTTGGCTCCAAATATTGTTAAAAACTAGTCGAAACTCTTTGGATATGTGCACATGCCTCTTTTGGAATTTTTTATGTAATAAATATTGATAATAAGATGGTCACTTTTAGTTTCCAGTTTCATAATGTAAAGATTGGTGGATCCTTGTTTATGCCATGAATAGGTATAAATAAAGGAGGAACATATGGAAAAGCATTGGTAGTGTCAAATATTACATCTCTAATGCTTGGTTTCTCCTTGGTGATTTCAATAAAATTCTATACCCAAGTGAGAAATTTTGTTTTTTCTTTTCATAGATATCTATTAGGGAATTTATGGCCTACATTTAAGGTAATGGTTTGACTGAAATTGGTTTGGTTAGTTCAAATTACACCTAGTATAGGAAGAATCTTACTAGAGTGGTAGCTAGTAAACTTGATAGAATCTCCACCAATGAAATGGATCTAGACAAAGGGGACTCAATTTCTAGAATTACTCTTCCCAAACTGAACTCTAATCAACATCTCATTCTATTTAGTTTTAAGATAAGGGAAAAAAAGATCCCCTACCTTTTTATTTTAACAATTCTTGGGATGAACACAGTGAATATGATAAGCTTGTAAAGAAATTTTGGGAGAACATGTATTGTGGAAATGAGGATTATGAATGCTTATTAAAGTTAAAAATCATAAATATTAAACTGAAGAGTTGGAGAAAATATACCCCTAGTGTGATTGATAATGAAATTTTCACTCTTGAGACATCTCTTATGAATATTCTGGAGGAATCCATTAACAGTGACTTTAATAAGGATCTCTCTAAAGATGTTAGCATCTCTTAAAAGTTGAATTCACTTCATTCTCTGAGAGAAAAGGTTTTAAAAGAAACCTTCAAAATTTTATGGGTCCAATAGGGGGATAAGAATACTAAAAAATTTAAGTCTCTTCAGATAGTTTAGAAACCTACTATACCACTTTCCTTTCTTAAAGTGGGAGATCAGGTCATCAATAACAATGAGTTCATTTCTAAAAACATTGTTTCTTATTACTCTAGTATCTTCAATGACCCAAACTTGGTGGGGGGGGGGGGGTTAGTTGAAGTCATAATTCCAAGACATGTTAATTATGAAAATAGTATATTTCTCAGTATAATCCCAATTTAATTTGAATTTAAGAATGTATATTTCAAGTTCAATGCTTATAGTGTTTTTTTCCAGGACGGTTTCATCAAATTATTCTTCCAAAAATACTGGGATGTGATTTAATTTATTATGGGTAATATGATATCTTACTTCTCTAATAAAGTAATAATTCCTTAGAGTCTCAATGATCAATTAATTATATTGATTCCTAAAATTAGAAATTCTTATGAATATTATCTTTTTTGGAACATTCCCCTTGTTAATACTATATTCAAATTTATTAGAAAAATTATTTCTAATAGGCTATCTAGAATTGTAGTTAAAGTAATATCTTGGAATCCATTTTTCATTATCAAAGGAAGATCCATTTAGGATTTCATTTTCACTACTTCAAAATGCATTAATTTACTCATTATTATTAGAAGGGGGTACATTTCCATAACAATCGATATTGATAATTCATTTAATACAATGGACCTGAACTTTAGATATAAGGTTCATAGAATATTTGGATTTAGTAGTAGTTTTATTAACGGGTTTTCACACCTTTTTGAATCTTATCACATTTCGGTGCTTGTTAATAGCTCTCCCAAGGGTTACTTTAAGTTCTCTATAGGGGTAAGGAAAGGTGACCCTATCTCATCATTTCTAAATTCTATTTCTAATTATTATCTTTACAATATCCCCTTACATCACTTGAAATGAGGAGAGATCAATACAATTCAAGAATCCAAGTCCCTCACTCCTCCTACACGTCTTTTCTATGATGATGATATAATCATATTTATGCATAGATGTAAGAGGAATATTCAATCAATCAAACATGATTTACTTATTTATGAAATAATTTCTAGGTAAATTGTTATTTGGGACAAATATTTTATCTCTTTTGGGAAGATATTCTCTCTCATAAGAAATAATTGCATCCTATCAAATTTTGGAATCAGAGAAGTATCATTTCCTTTCAACTGCCTTGGATTTTCTATATTTTGGGGGAGGTTGAAATATTGTAATTTTATCAGTATTGTTGATCAAATATAGTGTTAACTTTCAACTTGGAAGGGGGAGAGTCTTTCTATGTCTGGGAGGATAATCCTAGTGAAATTTAATACTTTTTACATATTGGTTTACTCTTTTATGATTTATAAATATCTTAAGTGGTTTAATAAACTCCTAAATGTTAGTATTAAAAATTTACCTGGTTTGGTAGTATTCAGGAGCAGAAGATTGTCACTATTCCTTACAAAACCTATTTCAAGTCTTTATCAAGTGGATGTATGGGAATTAAGAACAACATCTATTTTTGTGAATCTATTCATGATAGATTCACCTGGAATCTCATTCCTAATAATTTAGATTCTTTTAGCCTTCTCAAGGATAGATTTTTGAAAAGGTTAATGCAGGGGGACATTGATTACATGAACTCTTCCATTTGGTAGGATTGTAATGCATATTATTTAAGCATCCAAGCATTATTTAGATGGGTTTTCAAAAAGTGATCGTCTCTCAAATTCTGGTTTGATAATTTGATGTCTTACTCTATTATTTATTTATTTCATTCTTTGGATTCATTTATTGATACTCAGATCACTATTAAAGGTTTTTTTTGAAATTTCTAAACCCCTTTTACAGGATAAAGTAAAGAGCATTATCAATGAATATGATTTTTTTAACCTTCCCTAATGTAATTTTCTAGGTATCGACTAGAAATGGTATCTTGAAAGTTAAATTGTATCATCATCCGGTTTCTATGGAATCTACTGGTGATTTTTATGGGATTAAAAATTTCAGCAAGGCTTGGATCATACACTCTAGACTCACTATCATATAGAACCTAGAACCTAATAGTTAACCCACTAATATTTTCTAACAATCCTTTTCTATTTTTCCGGGTTCCAGGTGTAATTTATGTAATCAACACAGAGAAGATGTGAAGCATCTACTCCTTAGTTGTATGACTTCCTCTGCTCCATGGAAAGAAATTTTTGATATCTTCAATATTTAGGAATTGAATTTGGACTATCTACAATCATTGTTTCAGAATTGTACTCACATCAACTTGTCTGCCAGTTTTATATCTTATTTCAGGTGGTTGTAGCCAAACATCAGCATGCACTTTGGTACATCTACTTTGGTTAGTTCCATAATGGTTCATATTTTTTTCCTCTATAAATGATTCTTGAGGTTCTAGTTATAATCAATGATATGAAAATTATATAAAATAATCACTCTAATAATAGTTATAATGATTTTTTTGGTTTTCAAAAAACTGGGTATACATGGGAATTACAACCCAATAGTGGTCTTGCTTGAAGTTTATTTGGAAGCATCCAAATTACAATTGGATTATAATTAATTCAGATGGTGTATAGAAAGGGGATTTGGGACATGATATGTGTGGCATAGTCTTTTGTGATCATAATGAAAAAATTCTATGATTTTTATATAAGTCATGTAGAGTGGATTCATTTCTTGAAGAGGAGATTTAAGTAATCATTAATGTTATCTCATTTGAAAAAATAATAGGTTTTAGTAATATTTGGTTCGAAATTGATTCCATTACTATTATATAGGCTATCAGGAATGGTACTTTGAACCTTTCTTGGAGACACATGGTGCTTTGGATGGAGTGCTTGTATTATCTTATGAGCATTAATTTCAATGTCATGAATTTTTTCCGGGAGGCTAATTGGATTGCAGATGCACTTTTCAATAAAGATATTAGAATGCATCTAACATGGTTAGATACTCTACTAACAGATTTAACATCACATTATGAATGGTATTGTAATAAAATACTACAATTTTGACCATTGTAACTTTCTTTTTTTATCAATTAATTCCCTAGATTTTTTTTGTTAGGGAACCTTTTAAAAAAACAAATGATGTTTATTTAGAAAAATAATCATGGTAATTGAAAATATTGAAATATTCCCATTAAGAGGATAAAATGAATTTTTTAGGCTTACTAAAGATATTAAAGCTATTTTATCATATTAAATCATATAATGAGTCATGACTATATCAACCAAACTCCTATATATTTTCATCAGTGGGAGAAATTAAAATTACAAAGATGAAGTTTACTTAAGGCGGTAGGATGTGACATCCAGTTTTTTTAGTATCTGTTTCCCTTTAAAAAAATATTATTTAATAACTTGTATCCCATGAAACACCAAACTAAAACAAACCATGTTTCATTTTTTTATAATTCACAATGAGCATTTACACATTATGAGAATACACTATGAAACATTATCAACAAAATTCCATGAAGAGTAATACCTCAGGTAAATTAAAAGAAAATTTATTAATTAAAATTATCTATTATAAAATGGTTATTTCAATCCATTACATGTTATAAAATTTTAAAATAATGACATCATATGTTCTAATACTAAATATTTTTTTAAATATAATAGTTTGATGATAATTAATTAATTTTAATTGGATATGAATAAAATCCTTAAATGTTTTTAAAGTGTTGATTATTTTTTATGTTAAATTAACAACTGTCATAAGATTATTATAAAAATAATATATATATGAATATATTAACACTCTTAAATTATTAATTGATATAAAATACGATTAAGAATACTTGAAATATTTAAAAAAAAATTAATAAAAAAATTTCTTATATATTATTCTTCATTTAAACGATAAATTAAAAAATTTCAATATTAAAATTTGATAAAAATAAATATATTTTTTGTATTTATATTGATAAATTTAAAATATGGTTATTTTTTTAGATTTTTTTTATAAAAAGGAAGATTTTTAGGGGAATAGTAAAAATATAGTTTTTTTAAAAAACTGTAAATTTTATGAAATCATATTGATATAAGAAAGAAATAAAAAATTATAAAAACTAATTCACAATAAAATATTTATTTAATAAATTAATTAATTCATTTAAAATTAATATCTTTAATTTAGAACCTATATTTAACATTTCGGAACCAATGGTATATTTCTTTCTAATAAAAACCTATTTTGAACCTGTTCCATTAATTAAGTATTGAGAAGATTCCATTGGGGTTTTTATTGGTTTTAAATTCAAATAAATATCATATTTTTAATCATATACTGATAAATATCATGTAATTCAATACTATTCATAATCATTAGCATAAATACATTTTAATTATAAGAAATATATTTTTTTTAAAAAAACTATTTTTATGAAATATACATTTATTACTTTAGAATTATTTTTTATCAATTTTACAAATTGATTATGATAAAATGTATTTAAAATTTTATCAATAATTTTTAAATTATATATAAAGTTAAATTCTACTTTTATTCATAAAAATAAGTTACCATGATAAAAGTTAGCCACCAAGATAAAGAATAAAATAAGGTAAATGTCTTAAATCATGGGGTAAAGACCTAAAATATCAAAAAAAGATATCTGTAAATTAATGTATGTAGGATTTATAAACCTCCCCTCATTTTATCTACATTAGTTTTCAAATTAAGATCTAAATCATTGAGAATTACTTTTCTTTTTATAAGTATTTACAAAAAATGAAACTCCTCAAACTTATAAAAATTCCCATCCACCACTACTTCATATACACACATACAATTAGAATCTACATAAATTATATACCATAATTAATTACCTAATAATATTCTCCCACATTCGTATGATTTTGGCCCCTATATATTTCCCAAATTCCTTCAAAACCAAAAAGATTTCTAAGAGGGGATATAATTTCATATTTGTAAATGATAATTTTTTATTAATATTTTTCATTTATAAAAAACATCCACCACTTAAAAATTATGAATTATATTTTTAATAAAATAGAAATAATATCATTATTCTTTTGGTATAATGATATTATAATAAAATCACTTCATAATCATACTCATCCATTGATTATTGCATGTTCCTTTTTGGGTTGGTTTAAACACATACATGAAGGATGTAATAAATTTATATCATGGATGGTTATGGATACATAATTATAGATATTATATGATATCAAGGAGTAAACAATTTTTTGGTTATGGGAAGTTAATTTTAATTTTTAATATATCACTTTTTATTCATTACAAATTATAGAAACAATCACGTTATGGATTTCATCTTGGAGAACCATACCCAAGACTCCCATGGAATAAACCTGGAAATTCATAAATAATTGTTTAGATTCTATTATAGTTCCTTTAATATTATATATATATTTAACCCATGAACATGGAATGATTTATAAAACCATTATACTGAAATAGAAAAGGAACAGTTACAACAACTAACACTGATAATCAATATTAACTAAAAATAAGTAATAAAATTTTAATGAAAAAATTTGAAATATTAATATAAAATATAACAAATAGGAACAAGTTTCTAAAATTATATATTAATTATTCTTAGTTTTTTATACATGATTTTAGAGCATTAGAAACCAAACATGAATTCAAGGTATGGAATCTTTGTCTCAATTTCCATTACTCGAGTCATATTTCAAATTATGAACCTATTTTTATTTTATTTGATGTAAATAATATACGTTAAATAATTATATCATAAATTATATCTTATTAATGTTATTTAAATTTTACTTTAATATATCTTTACATGATATTTTGTTTCATATATTAATAAACTCCTAAGGGTATTCATGACTTAATTTCCCTTTTTTAAGTGACATCCTTCATTCATTGATTTTATTTTCAGATTATGTGAAACATAAAATAAGATTTTTTATGTTTTATTTAAAATTTTATAATTTGGTTTTATATTTATTTCAAATAATATCTTCATTGATATATTCATACATTGCATGTTACATTATTAGAAAGGATTTCTTTTCCAGGTCTCTACTCATTTAAAGTATTGTCCTTAAATCACATATTGTCTCTTTTATAACTAAAATTAAATCTATATAATTCATACAATTATATTTTTATTTAATTTATTATTAATTTATAATCTCATTTATTTCCATATCGAATTATAGTTCATACCTTTGTTAATAAAGTTTTTCTTTTTAACTTCACTTTGAATTTGATATTGTTTATAAATAAGTTTCTATCTAGGGTAATTTTATGATTTTTCTCTCATAGACCCTATCTATTTTATTATACTCTATTATTTTTTGGGTTTTACTTGTATTCTTACCCTTTAAATTCCATTGGATTCACAATTTAACTAATGGTTTCCTTGTAAGTGAAGCCGACCATACCTATTCTTTACGGTGGGAAATATTTTCCTCTATGTATTTATTATTTATATTGTTTCATTGATGTTATTATTAATAAATAAATAATTTATTATGGTAATTATTATTTAATTTTACCTCCATTAAATATTTTTTAGATGAATATTATTAATGTTTTCTCTATTTGTCCAATTTTATTTTCTTTACAAATTTTAAAAAAAACTCATTTTTAATGTTTTTCCTATGAATTAATTTTATTTATTTAATAGATGTTTTTCTTAGTGAATCTCTATATTTTAATTATCATGGTTTTATCATGTAATTAATATTCTCTTTATTTTGTGAATTTTTAAATTTAAACACAAATATTAATATTTTAGAATAATCAAAAAACAATATTCATTCTGTTTATGTATATTTTTATCTTTTTCTACACTTTTCTTATCTTAAAATTAATTTATTTTAAAGGATTGAATATTTTTTTATTATTATAAAATTATGGTTTTAAATATCATCTTTTCCACCTTTTGAAATAAATTTTATAAGTGAGTTATATATTGGTTTTCAGAATCATGTTAATAATGATTTATCAAAATTATTTCACTTCCATTTTCATCTCAATCACTAAAATATATATCTCATTTTGAGTAATGTTTCATGTATTTCCGTCTAAATTATCTTATTTTTTTGGGATATTGTACTATCAGTATCAAATGATCAAATTCTACATCACTTCTTATTTTATAACATTTGAAAGTGTTATGTGACTCGTTTTCTTATAAAAAAGTTCTTCATCATTGTCAGCATCCTATAATAATTTTTATAATTCACTCGGGATATGTAGCAATAATACTAAACATAAACCTTCTCCAGATTTTTTATGATCATGTTTTGTGTAAATATTCATGAAAATCATTTCTTTATAATCTTAATTATGATTTGATGAAATTATGAATGTTTTCTTATATAGAAGACATTTTCTTGTACATATTAAGATATGATGGGTGGAACTAGAGTTACATATCTCTATAATACAATGGGAAATATTATATACCTCATGATATAAAATGTATGGGATTGAGAAGAAAACCCAACTACTGTGTAAATATATCCATTATATGATGATAGTGTTAAATATTTTCCTTTAAATATGATTATGATGTAATTTTTTATGTTGTTGAAGCATTATTATGATTCCATGGTATCTACTTCTTTATGATAAAAGATTTATTAATGATTCATTACTTGTTGTCCTTGTTTTATTAGGTATTATTTCCTTTTGACTTGTTTATGTACTATGATTATGTTATCATTCCCATATGTTTACCTTATGTTCACTTATGATCTTCAATTGTTATCGCTTATGTTTACCCCTACTCATTATTTGAGCTCACCCTTCTTATATTTCCAATTATCCAAGTTATGAAAAAGACTATTACATATGAAATGTCTTGATTGGTATAATATGTGAATAATTTTATAGCAGAATATAACAAATTATTTTAAAAAAAGGAATACTTGGTTTATAAGAAAAATAACAGTTGGATAAGAAATATATATTTAAGAGCGCTATAAATTGATGAGGGTTGGTGTATAAGCTGGAGGAATTTCATAATTGATTACTTCGGCAATCCCATCACTCTAGGGAGGTACAAGATTCCTCATTTTGATTCTTTAGTGAACCGCATCATGAATCAGATTGATAATTGGAAAAGAATAATTATTTCCTTTTGTGGTTGTATTACGCTTATAAATAGTGTGATTTCTTCTATTCCCATTCACTTCATGTCTATGTTTTGGCCCCCTAAATAAGTTGTCAAATCTATTTAAAGGGTGATGAATAATTTAATTTGGGATTCTCACGATGTAGGTAAATTCTATTTGTCATGATGGGATAGATTAGATGAACCTTATAGTGAAGGGTGTATAAACATAAAGAATTTTGAGGAAAATTTTTCTTCCTTCGAGCTAAGATTTATTTTTGAAATTCTGGAGGGATACACTCTCTGGGATAGAGTTATGCAAAAAATATATAATTATAGTGGATCTTATAACTATTTGTATTATGGGATCCCATCAGAGTTATGGTTCTACATGTTATACTTTTTTATAATTATTTATGAACGCATGAGATTGATTTTCGGTAGAGGTGAGCTGAGTTTCTGGAAGAAAATTTAGGATGAGAACCTTATTTATTTTATTGGTTGTCTGATTTATGTATAATATTTTTAGAAGTCCAATGATTACCCATAATACATATAGGTAGTTTTCATTAGTGAAACAAAATTCTCTTTGAGTAAATTTGCTTTTCCGATGAGGAAAACCGATGAATTTTCACTCCCTCTATTTTAGGTTCTTTAAAAATAGTGGATTTTCATAACAGTTTATATGTGGGTTAGTATATCGATGCATGTATGGGGAAATATCTGTGTGGAGCGATTCATATAAAATTTAACTTTCTTGGTTGGAACATTTATAATCATGTTATTCCCTTTGATGATGAAGTTCGAAGGAGAGGTATTCAATTTTCCAAAAAGTGTTGATGTTGTATAGTTTTTCATAAAGAATATTTATTCCATATCTTCATTAAAAGAGATTGGGTGTTGTTTATCTAGAATATGTTGGGTGGATTTCTTTACATTAAAATCCTCTTGTCTTCCCTGAATGAATTTTTGGAGAAGTGGATGAGTATAATTAGTGCGGATGATGCCTCTCCCACCTTTCATTTGTTCCTTACAGAGGGGTGTTGGGTTATTTGGGAATACACCAATAATTTAAAATACAATGGTCGGTGAAGCGCTCTTCTCAGTTTGAAGGTGAGATACTTGTCCCTTATTGAGAATCTTGGTGGTCTTGTTAAATTTAAGGATATGTCTCCCATTCTCAGATCTCTCACAAATCATACTGAGCCTCGTTAGAGTCCTTCTATTAGGTGAGGCCATTGGTTTTGTTGGATCATTCCCAAATTTGGTGGAAGATAAATATCAATGGGTCTTATGATTCAGGAATCATTTAAGGTGGAGGGATGGTTTACAATATGTGGGGTTTGGTTGATATTGCTTTTAGTTTTTATTATGTTCCTGGTTCTTCTCGTCTTGCAGAGGAAAAAGATATGATGGTTTTATAGAAATTTTTCTTGAATATGATTTTGTTAATTCCCATTATAGGCCTCCTTGAATTCCAATGTCTGTCTCTTAATTTATAAAATTAAAATTTTGTGTGTGCGATAAGAAAGATATTGATTCTTTTAGTTAATGTTTTTACCTTATTATATAAAAATATAAAATAGAATGGTATTGGGTATATAATTAACTCAATATTTCTTATTATTACTATAATTATGGATGGTTATGTTTCAGACGCTTATCTAAGTATCAAATCTAATTTTCAATGAATATATTTTTTGCATTAGATCCGAGATTATGGATTTGGGGAATCTCAAAACTATTATTGAATTATTTATTTTAGATTTTGAGGTTGATGATGGGAGTCCAAATATACTTCACTCATGGATAGGTCATTATGAATATGACAACTCTATCACCTATTCTTTAGATATTGGTTGATAAAGGGGGATAAATAAAATATAAATCATGTCATGTTTATCCCTTAATGTTTTTGTAAAGGAGGTATAATGTATTCCTAGGATCTAGTGATGTGTGCTTAACATAATGGGGGAGTGATCACATATTTTGGTGGATCAAACATTTCGAGGGAGAATTTAAATGGGGTAATTTTTTAATTCATTGTGGTTTTGTCAATTTTGAACCATTCTAACATATTTAGTGAGTAATTACATATATACGTTCCTTTTATTCATAGGTTTATGGAACAATTTTTTTAAATTGGAATAAAAGTATATGAAGTCGATGTAAGGCATTATTATAGACTCATGACATTCTTTTCAATGTTATTATTTCCAATGACGATTTCTCTGTTGTAGGAATAAAATTATTAATTCATGTTTTAAAGATATGTGTGATGATTTTACAAAGTGATCTATGTTCAGTAGTTCCAAAAATTAACATAATGGGGAGATTTTTAATCCCATGAATGAAGAATTATTTGAAATGTTTAAAAAGAATAATTATAGAAGAGAATATTTGGTTATGATTCTTATATTGTATTTTACTATAAGGTCTCGACCTTAAACATTACACAATCTTGAGTTTTTGTTATGGAAATTACTTTCTTTCACTTTGTGAATATTTTCAGGTTGAGATTTTTAAATAATTATGCCATAACTGTTACATAACAAACTCATACATTACAAGTGGACACTTATACTAAGTATAATTTTTTTTTCACAAAACAACATAATTTTTTTTAAAAATAAATCATGATTTCTATTTATGAAAAAAATCACAACTTTCCCCTTAATAGCATCCTTGTCCCAACTCTTCCTTAAACCTTGTTAAAAACAATTGAAATCATGGGATTAACACAAAATCTATATAAGGTACATAAAATAAAGGAAACCATTAGTCTTGTGAAAACCCATAAAAACATTTCCTTAAAAACATAACTTTTACCCTAGAAAAGGAATCATCATATCAAAAGAATCAATATTTTAACTTTTAAAAATCAAATGGTTTTCAAGAAAACTCATAAGCAAGAATATAATATATAAGTATGTTACTTGGGATATAATTATATTAATATAGAATAACCTTGTCAACAAATTCCATACATGTGACTCTTACACATTGATTAACCATACAGTCAACTACTATACCCAAGGTATTGGAGGTTATAATGTAACCACTCGTCCTTGGTTTATCACGGAACCACCCATCCTTGGTTTATCACATAACCACATGTAAAATTTTATAGTTCAATTATATAATTCTAACACATAAAATATTTCAATTTTTAGCATTTAACTCTTAAAATTTCATTTACACTCATAATAAAATAGTTTATGTTATAGAAACAATCAATCCAATCATAAAACACATTTTCACTAACAAAATACTCAGAAAAGAAAACGATAATTTTCTTTTAAAAATATTAAGGATTTTAGAGGAATCTATAAAAATTATTTTATACTACATTTATATCCATTAAAATAAATATGTAAAATAATATCAATAATATTGAAATGGAGGAAAATAAATATATTTTTAAATCAAAGTTCCCCATACCACTTTGAAATATTTAAAATATAATACTCATGAAGGAATAAAATTTTAAAAACATTAAATAACATGATAATAAATAAATTCATGATATGATATATCAAAGGGGATGTATATACACTACATATATAACATCTAGATACGCTTAAATGAAAGGAGATTGAGACAATGTCTCTTACCTTGAGTTTGAATCGTCGCGTAGAATATTTATATTCTTGAATAATAAATATAGTTTAATTATTTACATTCTTGACAACCTTATTAAAGTTTATTATTCCTTTTACATCACTTATTAAAATTTTATAATAATTACTTAATTATTTTAATTCACTTCAGACATTTTGACGATATTCAGTACTTGAGTACATAATGAATTTGTTATGATGTCAACAGTCAAAGTGGTTATAAGCCCATCGCTTCTAGAATAATATTCATGAAATTATTATCATTTTATACAAAAATTATAGTTTTAATTCAAATCATTGATTATGGTTATGAAAAATGAACTATTTTATAATCATGAAGATAGTAGGTCGTATGTATGCATGAGTAATGTTTTAATTGTTCATTGGTCATTATGGAAAGAAGGTAAGTATCATTTTTGCTTTAAATAATGGTTATAATATAATTAATATCATATTAATAATTAAAATATACTTATATTTATATATATATTTATATCATCCATGTGATGTGGTGCAGAAAAATGAATCACATCGCTATGGAGGTGATAGTTCACACGTATGCACGAATGATGTTGTCATTTTTCAATGCATGGAAAGGTAAGAACATAAATGATATATTATCTTTTAATTTTGATTAATATATCGTGAATATAATATATAAACATTGATTATATCATTATAACTATCCTTGCGAGACGATTATGGAAAATGAATTATGTAGGTTTGTGAGGCAGTAGTTTATCATACACATGAACGATAAATCTTTTCCCATTTGATGGAAGTGGAGATGGATTTAAATGATAATATTAACATAATAACATATAAGTATATTTATTACATTGGGGTTATTATTTCATCATTTTTGATATTATTAGAATTATTTGTAAGAAGAAACAAAATAGAAACACTTAATTAAAAACAATGCCTTTTATTCGGACAGTCTCATTTTCTTAACATATTAAGAGCACTAACGGTGGTGTTATGCATAAAATAAGATCTCTAAAATATGGGGATGGATTATATTAATGGAGTTTTTTAGATATTGGATAAGATAAATGGGTTATGTTGTGTGAATAAAAGATAATAATAGGTGCCCGTTTGTAATAGAGGGGAGGGGCACTCTAGGAATTCTTCAAAATATTAAATTAATATAAATTAATTTTAAATTAAAAATGGATCCAAACTAATTTATTTATAATATATGATAATTATGGGTAAAAATAAATTCATAAAATAAAAATTTGACAAGTTTTCACTATTTTTTAATCCTTATTGTTTTGTTTTAACTCTTATGTAACCTTTTTTAATTCTTACCATGATATAATGTAATTTACACATTGAGGGTTAATATAATTACTATAAAATAAAAATATACCAATATATGAGTCATTGATGTGATTTTGAGACCTATACAAATAATTTTTCTGAATTTTAAATTTTTATGAATTTTAAATCATTTAATAAAATGTTATTTATTTTAAAATATCATTAATCACAATTTCGACACTATTCATTAATTGACTTTTAATACAATATCATAAAAAAATGATATTATAAAAGAAAATATTTTAAATAATCAATAATATGTCAAATTATTCTATAAAATTCATGTATTACATTAATTATATCAAATTTTATTTATTTTAATAATTTTAATATCATTTATTTGATATTTCCATTAATTAAACAATTACGGTATCACCATTGTGAAATGATTTAAGGTATTTATTTATTTACTAAAAATTAAAAATAAATTACAATGATGAATATAAATATTTTATATTTGAAATTAATATTTATAGTTTAACATATTCCCTATATAACTCCGTATTAAAAAAGTTATAGTTATGAAAAACATGAGTTTGATATCTTTGACTTTTATTTAAATAAAATGTTATAAATGTTATAATCTCAACCATATGGATTAAAAAGGTTATAATTTTTTACCAAGGATTATTTTTGTTTAGATACACTCATAATATGATATTATGGAAATTTTTAGTGTAATTTTATAATATTTATAATGTTATTTTTAACCTTACTTACCTGATTTACCCTAACAATAAATTACTAAAGTTTTGATACATAACATCCAAAGATAAAAGGTACATATTAAAAAATTTATACATTTTGATTCAAAATATAAAATACATTTTTCAAAATTAAAAAAAATATAAATTGTATAAATTAATTAGAAATTAATCATATTGATGGAATGAGAAAACGAGTTTTTAAAGTAAATTTTTTCAAAAGAATAAAATGTTTTTATATCCAATTTAAATGTTTCATTTATTATAATGAACTACATTGTAATAAATGATAAAAAACTATCTAAATAAAATTTTAAACCATTCAAAAATATAATTTAACACTACCAATAAATTTGATGAATTGTTTTTTCAATTAAAATGCAATATTTTTCACTATTCATTAAAAAATGAAACTTATCATAAACATACCTAAAATTTAACCAAATTAAATATTGATAATATGATATCGATGAATAAGTTTTTATTTTCATATTTAAATCATAGTAGTGTTAAAAATATATTTAAAATAAGTGTTCTATCAAAAGTTTGAAAAACTACCTTTTAAAAAAATACTTATTTTATCTGTAAAATTGAATTTTTTTTATATCAGGTCTACAAAAAATATTAGAATAATTTATATAGTTATATTTAATATTATATATATATATATATCTATTTCATTAAACGAATCAAAAAATTAAGATTTGATTGTTTTATAAACACACTTTTTTGCATTTAATTTTTTTTCAGAAAATTATTTCCTTTTATTTTACAAAGGGTTTTATGGTCATTTAAAACAAATTAGTCACAAAATAATTAATTTTATTTACAAGTATAAAACTGATTTTCATAATCGAGTTAATCTTATTCATACCTGTCATTATAATAGCTATGTTATGTTGATAGAATTTAAATTATAATATGTAGTTATTTGTTTAATCTCAAGGTGAAGTATCATTTACGCAATGGAACATAGCATTTATTTTTTATAAAAAAAACTCAGGATGTTAAATTATCCCCCACCCCCTTAATAAATTTCAACCTTGAAATTGTTTCTTGGGATTGGTATCTATGGTTTGAAATTTCAAAGTAACTTTATTGAAATCCCATATCGGAACAAGGGTCAATAAAACCAGCACTTTAAAAGAAAGTAATAGAAGTACGAAGGTCACCAGATATAACACATACTAGGGTTCAATATATGGAAAACATGTACATGGAAGAGAAAACTAACTATCATGTTTTAATAGAGAATAATAGAGAATATGTTCATGATAATGTTAACAATCATAAAACCATAAATCTCTGATTGGTTAAAAGGTTATTGATTTCTTAGTAAGAAAAGTAAACAAATAAAATTTTTTAGTCCATTTTCCTAGAGTTGATGAATTTTATTACTACATAGACTAAGTCAATAAGAAAATATACATACTTAAAATGTGGAGTTTCATACTTTAATAAAATTATTTAACTTCAATGGTTAGCTTATACCTCTTATTTTTCCCCAACCCATAATTAACTCAAATTATTAATATATTAAGTCTTATATATAATGACATTTGATATTTCATCTACATATAATTTAATAAAACTATTCCAAGAAGAAATAAAATTTTTCCTTTATCATTGTGTCCACCTAATTTCATGATCATTTTGTTCAAGTAGATTGAAGGTCTAGGTATTGTAATAATTTTTCAGAGCTTCTTCAAAGTCCCTTTATTTCTTTGTACAAATACACCTAGTAAAACATGGGTTGTGTGGGTGTTATAAGATAAATATTTTTGGAAAATTAATTAGTATAAAATGAAATTTCAAAACATCTGATAAAACATGATTTTAAAGAAATATTCATTCCAAGTTTTTTTTGAAACTTTCAATCAAGGGTCCTTTTAATACATAGTAAGTATGTGCTGAAAGACTATAAGTTAAAACCAAATATATATGAAGTGTTTAATATTTCTTAAAAATATTTTCCATAGTGCTTTATTATTTAATGCGTTTCAGAATCATTGGGACATGACTTTATAAATATTATTGAAATAATGTCATCATGAAGAGATAAGAATGTTGTTGGATATCCTAGTCCTTCAGTTTTTATCCATTTTTTCACAAAACAATGGATTTAAAAAAATAAATAAATAACGATTTCTCTGTATAAAAATCTTCACAATTTTCCCCTTAATCTCATCATTATCCCAAATCTCTTTTAAACTGTGTGATTTTTTTAAAATTTTGGTATTAGAATGGAATCTCAGTAAGTGACATAAAAGAAATGAAACAATTGGTCTCATAAAAATCCATAAGAATATTTCCTAAAAATCATTCATTTTTACCCTAAAAAATAAATCATTATATCAAAAAGATTATTATTTTACCAATTGAAAATCAAATTATTTTCATGAAAACTCATAATGAAGAATAAAATATATAAGTTGGAAAATTGGGACATAATTATACCTAATGGAATAACTATGCGGTCAACTACTATACATTTCATTATTACAAATGGAATAACCATACAGTCTACTTTGATACCCAATGCATTAGAGGTTATAATGTAACCAAACATACTTGTTTTATCATGGAATCACCCATCCTTGGTTTATCATATAACTACATGTCAAATTTCAAAGTTCTATTATATAATCAAAACATATAAAAGCTTTCAATTTTCAATATTTCACTCTTAAAATTTAATTTATACTCATATGAAAGC
This sequence comes from Viscum album, assembly GCA_963277665.1. NCBI lineage: Eukaryota > Viridiplantae > Streptophyta > Magnoliopsida > Santalales > Viscaceae > Viscum > Viscum album. The sequence goes on along the minus strand of OY728134.1, from coordinate 124,791,035 downwards.
ATTTGATGTTATAGAAATAATCATTCAATTTTTAAAACCCATTTCAATAAAAAAATACCCAGAAAATAAAAATAGGAGTTTCTTGAAAAAAACATGAAGGATTTTAATGGTATCCATAAAATTTCATTTATAATAATTTTTTATCCACAGAAATAAATATGTAAAATAATATCAAGAATATTGACATGGAGTAAAATAAATAGATATTTAAATAAAAGCGTCTCATACCACTTTGAAAGATTTGAATCATAATCCACATGAAGGAATAAAATTTAACAAAACATTAAATAACATTCGAACAAATAAATTCATGACATGATAGAGAAAAGGGGATTTATATACACCACATAAAAAAATATGGGAGTATAATGTCAAGATATGCCTCAATAAAAGGAGATTGAGATAGAGTCCCTTACATTGAGTCTGAATCGTTACTTACAATCTTTATAATTATGAATAATAAACGTATTTTAATTATTTATTTGATCTATAACCTTATTAAATTATATTATTCCTTTTATATCACATAAGACCATGATATAATAATTAATTAATTATTTAAGTTCATGTTGTACATTTCAATGATATTCATTACTTGAGTCCAAAATGAATTTAGTAGGATGTTAATAGTAAAAGTGTTCATAGGCCCATCATCTATAGAATAATATTAATGACATTATTATCATGTTTATACATCAATTATACTATTAAATAAAACCATTTATTATTTTTATGAAAAATGAACTATCTTATAATCTTGGAGAAGGTAGGTCGTACGTTTTCATGAGTAACATTTTCATTTTTAAATGATCATTTGGGAAATAAGGTAAGTATCATTTTATCTTTTTATAATGATAAAAATATCATTAATATAATATTAATCATCAAAATATACTTATACATATCATTCATGTTATGTGGTGATGAAAAACAAATCACATTGCTTGGTAGAGGTGATAGTTCACACGTACGCATGAACAATGTTATAATTTTTCTGAATACGGAAAGGTAAGAAAAAAATGACATATTATATTTTAATAATGATAAAAATTTCATGAATATCATATATAAGCTTTAACATGATCATCATAACTAGTCTTGGGATATGATTTTGGAAAATGAATTATATCAGTTCGAGAGGCGGTAGTTCGCCATACACACGGATGATAATTCCTTTCCCAATTGATGAAAGTAGATTTGAATTTTGGTTATTATACTAAAATAATAAAATATAATTATATTCATGATAATGGGGTTATTATTTAATCATTTTTAAGAATATTTGAAGGATTTTTAAGAAGAAACAAAATGAAAACACTTAATTAAAAAGAATACCTTTTCTTCAGATAATCACATTTTCTTAACAACTTAAGACCACTAAGGGTGGTGTTATTACTAAACTAATAGCTAAATAATATGGTTAGGAATGATAGGAATTTATTTATTTAGATCTTGGATGAGAAAATATAATAAGAGGTTCCCTTTTATAAGAGATGGGTGACACACTCTTGGAATTATTCAAAATATTAAATTAATGTAAATTAATTTTATATTCAAATTCACTCCAAAGTGATTTATTTATAATATAAAATGATAATGTGTAATAATACATTAATAAAAAGAAAATTATACAAGTTTTACTAATTTTTAATCCTTATATTTTTGTTTTAACCTATATTTAATCTTTTTAATTTTACAGTGATATCTTGTAATTTATAGATTGAGAGTTAATATAATTACTATAAAATGCCAAACGACCAATAAATGAGTAATTGAGTAAATTTTTAGAGTTATAAAAATAATTTGTCCAATTTTTTGAGTTTTAGGAATTTTATATCATTTAATAAAATATTATTTATTTTAATATATTATTACTGTTAAATTTAAAACTATTCATTACGGGAATTTTTTAAAAATATCATAAAAATGTGATATCTAAAAACCAAATATTTTAAATCATAAATAACTTGTCAAATTAATCCATAAAATTAATTTATGATATTAATTATATCAAATTATATTTATTTTATTATTTTTTATACCATTTATTTGATATTTACATTAATTAAATAATTACTGCATCATCATTGTATAAGCATTTAAGCTAATTATATATTTTATAAAAATTAAAAATAAACTACCATGATGAAGATAAATATTTTATTTTTCAAATGAATATTTTTATTCAAACATATCCTCTATAATACCCTATATTAGAAATGTTATAGTTATGAATAACATAAGTATGACTGCTTTGACTTTTCTTTAAATAAAATAATATAAATGTTATAATATATTCCAAGTGGATTCGAAAGTTTATAATTTTTTTCCCAAATATTATTTTGGTATAAACCTCTAATCCATTGAAATTTGTTCAAGTGTTTGGGTAATTTTATAATAATCATAATAATATTTTTAACCTTAAATGCTTGATTTACCTTTAACCATATGAATAAAATATTTTAGAGTTATAATTCATAATGGAGAAAAATAAAAGGGTTCAATTTAATAAATTTCTAACTTCTGATAGAAAATATGGAATCCATTTTTCAAAATTTAAAAAATAGAAATTTTATAAATTAATTAAAAAATAATCCCATTGACAGAACAAGAAAATGTGGTTTTAAAGCAAAAATCTTAAAAAGATTGAAATGTTTTATATCCAAGTTCATTGTGAAATTGATTAAAATGACCTAAATTGGATTAAATGAGAAAATAATTATATAATTATAAATTTAAACCATTATGAAATATTTTCTAACCTTATAAATAAATTTGATGAAAAAGAAATTTTCAATTAAAATACAGTATATTTCACTATTCATCAAAAAAGAAATTTATTAGAAAAAAACATAGAAAGTAAGTTTTTATGTTATGGTTTCAAATAATAAATTTATTTTCTCAAATATGATTTATAAAATTGTTAAAAAATTATATTTATAACAAGTGCACCATCAAAAGGCGGCCAAACTACTATTTTTGAAAAATATTTATTTTATGTGTAAAATTGTATTTATTCTTATATCATTTCAAGAAAACATATAATATGAATGATTAATATTATATTGAATATATTATGTATAAAATTAACAAATATAATCCAAAAAGGGTGAGTTGGTTGTTTTATAAACCCACTTGTTCGCATTTAAATAGTTTTTCAGAAAATTATTTCCTTTTATTTTCAAAAAGTTTTTATTTTCATTTATAATTAATTGGTCACAAAATAACTAATTATATACATATGTAAACCTTAATTTCTTAATTTGACTAATATTTTTCATACCCTTCATTCTAACAATAATGTTATAATGATAATATTTAAATAATAATATTTAGTTGTTTTTTAGGCTCGATGTGGCGTATCACGTACACCATCGAACAAATTATTTATTTTTTAAAAAACTCATGATGTTACATTTTATATGAATATATAAATATTGTTCAAACTCATGTATAATAAATATTATATTGTTATTTTAAGGCTGAATAAGTTGAAGAGAATTTAGGGAGTAGTTGAAGGAAGTTGGATGTTTTAATTTGAATTTGAGATTAAAGTTTTAACTTGAATAAAATTAAATTACTATGTAATATATATATATGAACAAGGTTATTATAATATTATTAAATAGAGTTAGTATAATAGGATAAATGGAGGAATATTGTACATAAAATATTTCACATAAGAATAAGAAGGAGAAAGAGGAGAAGAAGAAGCATACACCCTAAGTTTGTGTGTGTTCACCACAATTGTATTATGTGTTGAGGAAGAAATAAGTTCACCCTTGTTTTCCAATGTAAAGAAGTAAAATATCACAATACATTTCCAAGAGACAATAATTTATAAGAAAATAATAATACATACCTCATTGAAGGCTAATAAAGTGGTTAAACGTTTTTGGAGACATTTTGGGTGATGGTATTTGTGTATACTCGTAATATGAGTTTAAGGATAAACCCTACTCATTATATCTACAATGTAGATTCTAGTAGGAAATATAAACTTTTATGATTCTAGATTATGCTAATTATATAATATTCAATTTTAGTAGTGAACCTTATACATTATGTGACTTTATTTTTTTCTTTCTATGGTGTGTTTGAGTTCATCAATGAAATAATTTACCCCAAAAACTGATGAATATTTATTTCTCAAGAAATAATGAAAGAGAAATTGGATATTATTCATTATTTCACCCACTAAATTAAAATTAACATACATGATTACTTGGTCATTTCAAGATGAATACCCAAATTAAAAAAGGGACATACTGGATGATAGGTCCCATACATTAGGAGATGAAATGTATAAAAGGAAGAAGAAAAAGGAAAACATGAATGCATAACATGAGGAAATAAGTAAAAAGTCCAATTACTTGTAGTGTAATTGATGTTGTTCAAAAATAAAATGTAACAATTAAATGTAAATACTATTCCTAATATAAAATATTCTTAAAATGTTTATTCAATTATCCCTTAGCAGGTGAGAGTGAGATGAAGAGAAGGTATTCTAAATCAGGGAAGAATTTGGAAAAAATATTTATATCACAAAAGATTTATTTTATGGTAAAACCAATAATTATATATGACGGAAATATTTATATATTCAAGATAAATATAATAATTAGTGCTCCCAAAAAAGGGAATGAATTAGATGAAATGAAAAAACACTCAAGAATTTTTTTACAAGAGGTAAGGATGGATGTACTTCAAGAGACAGCTTGGAGACATAATATTTTATTGTGTAATGCATGAAAATATTTCAATATTTTCTATGAAGCATTGTAATATATTTCTATATTTTAAGTTGATGATTGTTTTGTAAAATAGAGTTATCAACCACAACAATGAAGGTATATATTTTATTTTAATAATTTCTTCCATTGTAATCATGTCTCTTGTGAATATATTAGGATACATTTATCTGAATTGAATCAAAAGAATCAATATTTAATAAATGAAAAATATATTATTTTGTGAAATACATTTCAAGGATTGGTTTAAGTATATCACCATGCTAAAAGTTATTTTATAATGATTTCTAAATTTTTCATTTAATAAAGTTTTTCTAGGAAAGTCTATATGAGGATTTAGAAAATAGAAATAATTTCACCTTCGACAAAAACTAAAAACCCTCATGTTAAAAAATTACTCAAAGAAAAGGAATGGGTTGATTAATCTAAAGATTCATCTAGGGATAAACATTATAATAAAAAGGTTTGGAAAATAAATTTTTAAATATTGATGTGTGAAGGGATCCTTGTTGTAAAGAGTACGTAGGTAATAAAATATATTTATTTGGGCCACGAAGAAGAGAATAATTCCAAGGAAAGTGAAGAGAAATTTGATTGTATCAAATCCATTTCAAATATATATATATATATTTGTGTGTGTGTGTGTGTGTGTGTTCTAAATTGAAGGATAAAGGAAAATAGGTGTTCTATAGTTACTCTCCATCTTTTAATTTATATTAGAATAGTGAAAGTGGAATCTTATTGAAACTAGAATTGAAAGAACATGACTGTAACAATAAGAATTAGATTAGTCATAATTGGTATCAAGGTATAATTGAAGTATTGGTGTCTAGAGACTATGTTAATCAATTGGAATCAGACCATGAAGTGGGAAAATGAAACTTTTATATTAAAATAAATAAAATATTTTTCATGGTTTATTTATTTCAATTTAACATGTTATATCATTTGATTTTCTCATGATATAAATTTTTTTATAGATAGATAACTCTAATAATAAATATTAATTCTATATTTGGTGATGGAATTGAGTAATTATGAGGAAGTTTTAATTTGGGTATCCTAAAAGTTTTATCCCATTTAAAAATGGAAATAATCTAATTGAATGAAAAAAAGAAATATATTTTACTAAATTAGGGTCTATAATTTATCTTGAAAAAGTAATATAATATGAATCACAAATTTATTGATCCATGGTTTACACCCCAATTACTTTGTGGGAGTGCGATGGACATTATAAGGAGATTCATGAAGTAAGTTAACTAATGGAGTTTCATGCTTGTATAGAAGTAGGTGAGTTAAAAGGGAAACATTTAATTTATTAAATTTAACTCATTTTTCTACCATAAATTTTAACTAAGTAGGCTTGGTTATTTTTTTGGTCAATCATTTCTATGTAGTATGTTCACCCACTGAAAACCTTTTAGAATGCATTTATTGTTTAAATATGTTATTAATCTTGATATATTTCTTAAACCTGTAGTCAAATATGGGAAAGTTATATAGGGGGATAAGTGAAGTTCAAGCCCTATGTGATTGATGTAATTTGAGGATATATATAAGTTTCTAATCATTGGGTGATCTTGGTTTCTCTAAATCTAATGTTGTGACCATTTTGAAAAAGGGGTGGGAAATTTCTTGAAAATTCCCTTAATATTTTCAAGGATAAAAAAGGATATTTTTAGACACATATGGAGATTAAATCCATTGTGTTTTGAAATCAATAATATTTGAGTTGGTTCCCAAGAACCTACTACTTTTTACTTTAGAATATCTTTATATTCAATTGATTAAATATTAATAAATAACTTATCATATTATGATTGTTCATATATATATAAAATATGGGATAATGTACTTGGAGAATATTTCACATCGAAAGGTTAAGCCCCCCTACTATGATGAGAACCTTGAAGTGTTATGAGGATATTAATTAAAACATGTTTTATGGTATGATAAAATTATTTGACTAGACACATATGATATAGGCTATCATGGTTAGGGGGATCAAGTAATATTAAGTCTTCTTCTCATGAATTTTGGCCTTGGTAATCTTTAATTGAGAATATTATGATAACTGACCTGTATGATGTAATTCTACATGTTATATGTGTCATTAGATATTCCAATCCATAAATGTGTGTCTTTTTTAGACTTGATATTATTATTAATTCATATCTTGAGGCATATAATTTGATGTATTGATGAAAATTATGATAACATATGCTCATTAGGAGGTAGGGAATTTTGTGTGTGTCATAAGTGATATGGAATTAATGAATAAGTAAAGAAATGATGTTCCCCTTTCGAGTTAATGGAAGTAGATATCTATATACCTTTGATTATAATATAACTATATGATTAATAAATGTCCACATTAATATATGGATGATTTTATTTTATGGATACTAAAGAAAGATAAATCAATTTTATAGGTTTATGACAGAAGTATGAAACCTTGTTGATGAAATATAAAGACAAAGGGATTTTATTATATAGTAAGTGATCATAAGAGGTAGTCATAACTATAGACTATCATTATCTCTTTAGGTTTCATGTTGTGTTGTTAGATAAATCTCTTGGTTTATGAGTATAATTAACTTCAATTTAGTATAGGTTATAGAGGGTCACAAATAAATTTTGTCCACAAGGTCCAACAATTTGTATGAATTTAAGTTCTGAAGAAATTGGGGCCCGTGTATGGGGACCAGTGGATTTATAATAGAACAATCATAAGTAAATTAATTCAATTATATTATTCCATTTTAAAATAATGATAATTGAATTTATTTTTAAATGTATTCGAAAGTTATTTAATTATAAAAGGTGACTATGAGGAAATGTTATTTTTCAAATGAATGTTACTCATTTAAGGTTTATTAAATAATCATGGGAGTAATGAACCAAGTTAATGAATTATAGTTCATCACATGGAATTTATTAATGCTATCATTGAATGGTGAAATATTTATGATAAGAATGGAATTTTTATATTTTATTTTATTTTATTTTGGGATAATTTAACTTGCTTAACTGATCTAGGTGATTAAGTGAAATTTTAAAAAAGTTAAACAAAAATATTTAATTTAATTTTTAAGTATTTAATAGAGTGAGAGGCCATTTTCATTGATTTAGAGTTATCCCCTCCTCACCTTGTAAATACCGTAACCCCAATATCTTTGAGTCGGTGCCTTAATTTTTTACATTTTCCTAATAAATAAGAAAATTACATCCTGAAGGACCAAATAGTTTAGTAGCTTTGGAAATCTAGATACAAACATAAGAATTTCATTATAAATTGAAATTAAATACAACATAGTAACTCCATTTTATACACCTCTAATCTCATAGATTATCCTTGCATATCAATCATAACATACATTTTGGCATCCTGGGGAAAACAGAACATAAGAAAGGCGTGAGCTCAGATGCTCAGTAAGGGTAAGAATACTTTGAAAGATATCATAAATAATCATAATCAATAGGTCAAGTTGAATAACTAAAATGAATTCCATTAAAACATAATATTGAGCATAATATAGTGGAATAAAATCTAATAAAATAACACCATATAAAGAAACACATGAAAATGATAACTACCCATGGATTTTCTATTAGTATAATAATCACATGGATAATCAATAACTAATATCATAATGAGGGGATGAATAATGTGGGATATAATAAAAAACCATCAATGCATTATCCTAGAAGTATACATAAATGTGCAAGGCCTCAGCCAAAACCAGGTCCAGTTTTTCTCACGAGACCTACTAATGCATCGAGTGGATACAGTGGGGCCCATATAAAAACCCAAACCCCAAAATCCAGGATTCAGTGCATTAATTTATTACATTGGCATAATAAATAAGGAATTCACATCCCGAAGGACTAAATAGTTTTGTAGATTTTCAAAACCAAATAAAAACAATATTTTTACATTATAACTTAAATGGAATACATCATAGTAAATCCCTTGGAGACAACCTTATTCTCCTAGATTATCACTACATATTAACCATAATATACAACTTCTTATCCTAAGATAAAATAAATCATAAGAAAGGGGTTATCTCAGATTATCACTTAGGATAAGATATAAAATAGTCTCTCTTAAATAAAAATAAACAATTAGTCAAGGTGAATAACTAACAACACATTCCCCTAAAACATAAACATAAGAATAATATGGTATGAATACTAGCTGATCAAATAACTCCATTTAAATAACCAGATGAGAATGAAAATCCACTATGGATATTCTAATATTCAAAAAATTACATGTATTATTAATTAATATTCTCATAATGAGGTAATTCATAATGTGGTACATCATAATCATACCATCAAGGCCTCTTCCAAGAAGTCCAAATGTGCAAGGCCTTGGTCAAAACCTGGTCTATTTTGTCTCACGAGAACTATTGATATATCGAGATGTTGTAGCATTCCCCACCCAATACATACTAAGTTCAGTTCATTTCTCATATGAGAGGGGTGAAACATAAAAAACATACACATTCATATTGAAACTAGTATAAGAAATGTAAATAATTTCCCCAATAAATAAACATAATCGGGAAATATCTAGATTAAAATGTCGAATGATACAAGATAGTACATCCCCATCCAAAATGAACACAAACCATTCAATAAATTATTGTATATGGTATCATAAGAGATCAAACATAATTAATAATAATATTCAACATAGGTTTTTGACATATTTTAAAATACTCTAACAAAATAATCAAAAATTTCTTGAGAGATATACCCTTTTGACTTTGAAATCATTTATTAAAAAAGCACAGAAAGAAATTATTTTCCATGGGGATAAACTTGTAAAATTTTCAAGGATTACAAAAAACATTAATCATTAATGAACGCATAAAAATACACTCATGATTTATAAGTTAAAAAAGTATTTCTTTTTTATTTTAATTACAATGATCATTTAAATAAGTGTTTTTAAAAGAAAGTGTATGTGTTAAACATTGAAGAAATTATGTGTATTAGATATAAATCCAAATAAAAGAATTATAAATAAAACTTAATATAATAAAAAAATGTTTTGACATATAATCTTCTCAAGACATAGTCATTATATTATATGTTTAACCCAAAATAGAAATTTGTTTAAGAATTCCCTTTCCAATATGCAAATAAACGAACTGTATGCCCTATAAAATTAATGTACATAAAATGAAACATTGAATACCATGAATATAAGGAGATTCATTACATGATATATCAAAGGTAAGTATAAATACATTAAATACAAGTTATAATTTTTGAATAAGGCATATCTCACAAAAATAAAGGTGAGATGAGAAAATCCTTACCTTATGTCCGAAAACATTATGCACTTGTTATTATTGTAATGGATAATCAAATTAGATTCATTAATTACTTAATAAAAATTCTCTTAGACTTATATTTTATTTATTATAATTTTATTAAGTTAATTTATGACCTTCTTGATGAGTTATAAGATTTATTTTCATTGTTCTCTGAGTGTTCGTTTTCTTGGGTTTTCATGATTTGTTCTCTTGTATACAATTATGGAAGTTCAGGTAAAATGGGTATAGTTCTCTAGAATTGAAATTATATGTTATTTATGAAATTATATAAGTTTAAGTGATATTTTATATCATTTGGTTATATGGTATTAGAATGGTTCCATATATTACATGTCAATGAAAATGATTTAATTTATTTTGGTTTTTTTAGCCCATCGTGAACTTATGTCATTTTATTTAATATCAGGTTTATATATTGGTTTTAGAAAATTATATAACATATAATATGTATAATAAATTATAATTTAACCATAATAATGTTTTTTTGACAATCTTTTAAGGTGGTAATGTAAAATGAAAATGCATCATCCATGAGGGTGGTAGATCGACATATCATAGACAATTTTTCATTTTTAGAATAAAAGAGAGAGGAGAAGGGGTTTGATGATGAATGTTACATTAACATATTAAAATTCCAGTATATATAATATAATATAGTTATAATTCATGTTTTTATAGAGTATTTAAGGATAGGATAAGAAAATAAATGAAAATAAATTAATGAAATTAAAAGAAAACAAAAGGGGATTTTACCTCTTGTATAGCGTCTCCTTGAGAACCTCTTTAGGAATTTGGGATTGGTCTTTTGGTGTGACCAGAAAAACCAGAATGTGGGAAATAGGTTTGGGGGAGTAATTTGGAATAATATAATAAATCTTAAAATCTTAAAATGTGTGAGGATAAGTGGTGGTGAGGGGTGATATTTTTAGTGGAGGAGAGAGGTGTTCTTTGATTATTTTATTCACTAGTTTATTATTTTCACTCAAGAATATCAATAGTACTGATTCATTTGACGAAATATAGTAACTAGAGGATTTTATTTCAAGATAATGTCCACTTATCTCATATGTCACTCAACCATGACTCAATAATTCATATATTTAATTTTAATGTTAAATACTGTAAACTATTGTGTTTCACTATTAACAAAAAATAAAATATTTTAGAAAAATAAAAAAATTCACCCTAACCATTTTTTAACATATATATTTAAAAAATTGAATATGTTTTATGAAACTAATTTTATAAATATAATAAATTTAATTTTGAAATAAAATCATCAATTATTTGAAAATATTGATTTTATTATTATAACCGATTTTACAACACTTTGAAAAATTAATTATGATCTCATAAAATTATCTTATAATTATAAAGAAATAAAATATTAATTTTTGAATATATTATATGAAAAAAAATTATTTTAAATCATTATATTAATTATAAGATTGTAAATAAACATTTACGCTTCCCAAAAATATCAACACTTAATTTATCATGTTCAGAACATATATTTACTTATTCTAGGATATAAATATATCTTATTATCATTTATGAGATACCTAAAGTTTATTTATACTTTCACAGTTGAGGTTATTATTATAATTTCCATATTATAATTTATAACAGTCACATCACTATTCTAATTATTATGTTAATATTTAATAGTATATTAATGTTTGTTTAATCTTTGTGTTGCATTCAACATAATCATTTGAAGATGTTAAATTTAAAATAGACATACCCTAAAATATTTGGGTGTTACATTCTCCCCTCCTTCAATAAATTTCTTCCTTGAAATTTAAACTTTTGATTGGTAATCATGGTGTTTTCATTTTAAAATACCCTAGTAAAAATCCCACATTTTTCAATTGGGTTAATAAAACATCTTCTTAAATAGAGATAAATGAAAATATGATGGTCACCAAAACACTAGATTTCCTTATATAGGAACATTAGTGGGAAGTGAAAAATGGAAAGGAAAATAAATATAACTATAATTTTTTGATGGAGAGTGATCAAAAACATTTTCATTAGAAAGTCTACCATCACAAAACCATAAATTTTTTATCAGTTAAAAGACCATTGGTTTCCGAGTAATAAAATAAATGGATAGAGTTTTTTTTTTAAATTTTTTTATTGGGGTTTAGGTATTCATTTTATATATAGATAAGAAATTGAAAAAATAAACATACTTGATTGTTTTATTTATTATTAGTATATTTTAATCATTTCTTTGTTCTTTGATCTATTTACACTTCATTTCATACACCAAGATATGGAAATTAAAGATGATTTTTTCATACCTAATAAACTTTTAACAAATAATATAGTCCTTAAATAATTCTTCAATACTTTAAATGTTTACTGAAACCAAAAAGGTTAGATCATGTTATCATCAAAAAAAAATTCCTAAGTTTAACTTAATCCATTCCACGAGTATTTAATCATAAGACTCATCTAAAACATGTCTATCTCAATTCAACGACCAATAATTTATAAGGAAGGTCACTAAATTTCCAAAATCAAATTAACATTAGATTCTGCAAACATAATGTATCTATTAATCTCACATACCAAATATATGAATACCATGATAAATTTAAAACATTTATGAAATCATTCATGATTTCGAGAGTAAAATATCAGGTTGTGAATATATTCTTTAAATCCCAGTATCTAATAATTCCAGTATAACACAAACCATCAAATCACTAACCACATTCATGTTAACAAAAACTATCCCATAAACATATATTTATTATTATCTCTAAATAAATCACATATTTAGGGTTATATTTTCCAAATCAAGTGTTTTAGAAAATAGTAACTTACAATAGAACCACTTTTCTTGGTTTCTGGTGATATTTGTCACATGCTTATAATTCCATAAAGAATAAATATTGTAGTAAAATCCATATATATCTCATGATTCTTATAACTAGATCATTATTAATAAAATACTCAAATAACTTAATTATTGAATCCAAACACAATAATATTAATCATTCCTATTCATCTTTGGTAGTGTCATAATCTTGACCATGATCAATTATCCACATTTAGGGTATATTCCTTTGATTCTTGAGACATTTATTTACATATTGTCTCATCTCCATGAAATTGAAGAATTGGACTTTGGAAACCTTTTGTTACCATTTCATGCACAATGATGGTGACCTTTTTCTCTAAACTTTCAGAAAACTACCATTCCCTTTAATAAAGCATCGAAGTGTTTAATTCAACAATTTTCACATGTGGGAAAATAATTCTTTCTCTTATTTCATTTGTCCAAATTTTTCCTAGATATAATCTTGTTCTCTTGCTTCCCTCTAAATCCATAATATTAAGATAATTATTTTCTTATCTCATTATCACATGATACTATGTCCTCATATGATTATAATATTTGGGAGAATTATTCACTTTGAAATATTGGAATAAGATAATAAAATATTGGATCCTCCGTACTCATTAGATTGTGTGCCTTTGTGAGGTTCCCATTCTTATTTAAGGTACCATTTATAAATGATAAAATACACTATATTATATCAAATCATTATGAAACATAATGTATATTCCCAAAACTTATGAAATACTTAACAAAAATTTAAAATTTTAGGTGCCACTAATCTCATAAACATAGTTTTTTGGTATTTATTTCTATAGTTATCCTCAAAGTATATCATAGGATTATGTTCCACAATATAGGATTTAATAAATATAGTTTCAAATTTTTCTACTAAACTTCATCTGATATGAACTATAAATACCCTAACCCCAGTAGCCCAGAGCCCATACTTTGAATTTAATATTGGCATAATAAACAAGGAAGTCACATCCAGAGGGACTAAATAGTTTAGTAGTTTCGGAAAACCAAATAAAAACATAAATTTTACATAAAAATAGGAAATGAAATAAAGAAGTAACTCCATTGGTGACACCCCTATTCTCCTAGATTATCCATATATGCCAACCATAATACGTATCTTGGCATCACAGTGTGAAATAAAAAAAATAAATGGATGATATTATATTCTTAGTAAGGGTAAGAAATACAGAAAAATATATCATAAATAAACATAAACAATAATACATGGTGAATAATTAACAACACATTCCATTAAAACATAAACATGAGCATAATATGGTTGGAATAAGAGATGATAAAATAATGCCATATAAATAATATCTTGAGAATGATATTTAACCATGGATATTATTCTTGTTAAAAAATATCATGGATTATCAATAAATATTCCCATAATGAGGGAATTCAAAATATGAGACATCATAAACATACCATAATAGCCTCAAGAAATAAATCTAAATGGGTATGGCCTCAGAAAAAATGGTATAGTTTGTTTCATGAGACCTATTGATGCATCTATGAGATATAAAAGGCCACACCTTAAATACTAAGTCCAATTAATTATTTATATAAAAGGGGTGAAACATAATCAATATATAAATTTATATTCAAACTGTCATATAAATGTAAATAATTTTAAAAAATGAGTAAACATAATCATAAACTATCTAGGATAATATGTTGAATGGTGTCAAGATAGTACATCCCCATTCAAAATGATCATAAAACAATCAATAAAATATGGTAGATGGTATCAAAAGAGACCAAACATAATTAATCATAAGATTCATCAGAGGTTGTTTACATAAATAAAAATACTATAAGAAAATAATAGAAAATTTCTTGATAGAAATACCATTTTTAATTTGGAATCATATTTTTAAAAAGTCACACAAGGAAAAGAATTTAGTTGTGAATAACCTTTTAAAAATTAAAAGGATTCCTGAGAACATTAATTAATCATGAAAGTATTAAAATGCATCCATTCTGTATAATTTTAAAAAATCATTTCGTTTTGATTTTGAAGAAAATGAACATTTAAAAGAGTATTTTTGAAAGAAAGTGTAACTGTTATCCGAATGAATCAGTTATGTTTATTAGCTATAAATCCACATGAAAAAGTTTAAATACAACATAATAATCCCCTTACCAAAATGCAAACAGTCGGACCGTATGCCCCATAAAATCAATGACCATCAAATGAAGTAATGAATACCATGTAGATAAAGTGGTTAAATATATGATATATAAAAGGTCAGAATACATACACCACACTCAAGGAATAATTAGTGAATAATTCATATCTCATATAAATAAAATTGTGATGAGAAAACACTTTCCTTATGTCTGAAAGTGTTCTGCACTTGTGCTTAATGTCCTTAATAATCAATATAGATTCATTAATTACTTAATTCATAACATATTAAACATATATTTTATTTATTATAATTTTATTAAGTTCATTTATTACCTTTTTGATGAGTTATAAGATTCACTTCCATCATTCCAAGAGTGTTTGTTTTATTGATTTTTCAAGATCGGTTCGCTTGTATACAAATATGGAAGTTCATGTAAAATGTGAATAGTTCTCCATAATTGAAATTATATGTTTTTAATGAACTTAAATAAGTTAAAATAATATTAAGTATGATTTTTTATATGTTATGATAATGATTCATTAGATAAAATGTTAACAAAAATGATTTATTTTATTTTTCCGGTTTTTACGACCATTGCGATCTTATATCTTTTTATTTAATATTATGTTTATATATTGGTTCCAGAACATTATATATCTTATAATATATATAATAAATTATTATTTTAACATATTAATTTTATTACCATAATTTAATGTGTTAATGGAAAATAAAAACACGTCATCCATGATGGTTGTAAATCGACATGTCATTGACAATGTTTTCATTATTAGAATAAATGGGATAAGAGAAGGGGTTTGATGATGGATATTCAATTAACATAAAAAATTTAAAGTATATATAAGATACTGGATTCTTCATCAATGTTTGTATAGAGGATTAAAGTATAGGATTATAACATAAAACAAAATAAATTAAATAAATTAAAGGAAAATGAGAGAGGATTTTACCTCTTGTATAGTGTCTCCTTGAGAACCTCCTTAAGGAATTTGGGATTGATCTTTTAATGATGAAAAAAATAAAAGATAGTAGTAATGAGATTCAGGAGAGTAATTGGAAATAATAAAATAAATATAAAAATCTTAGAAGGCATGAAGAGAAGGGGTGGTGTGATCTGGTATTTACAGTGGAGGAGAGGGGTGTTTTTTTATTATTTTATTCATTAGTTTGTTATTTTGGATCAAGACTAGAAATATTATGGATTCTTGTGACTAAATATTGTAACAAGAGCATGATATTTCGATATAATGGCCACTAAAATTATCCATTACTCAACCATGACTCAAAAATTCAAATATTTATTTTTAATGTTAAATTCCATAAATTACTATATTTCACTATTCACAAAAAAATCAACTATTTTAGAAAAATCTGAAAAAATCACCCTAAATTTTTTTATAAACATAGATTTAAAAAATGGAAACCATTTTATGAAAATAATTTTCTAAATATGAGAATTTAATTTTTAAATAAAATCATCATTTATTCAATAAAATACTGATTTTAATATTATAATTTATTTTGCAACACATTAAACAATTAATTATGGTACCATTATATTATCTTATAATTTTAATGAAACAAAATATTAATTTATTTTTATATTTTAAGAAATGAAATTTTATGTTAAGTCATTACATTAATTATAAAATTGTAAATAATCATTTATGCTTCACAAAAATACCCACACTTAATTTATCCCTTTTAAATCCTTTATTTACTTATTATATGATATAAATATAACATAATTTCATTTATGATATCCATAAATTTTATTTATAATTTAGTAGGTGATGTTATTATTCTAACATCCATATTAAAATTTATAATGGTCACATCACTATTCCAACGGTTATGTTAACATTTAATATTATATCATGGTTTTTTAAGCTCCGTGTTTCATGCAATGTAAGGTATCAAAAAAGTTAAATTTTAAAGAAACATAACATAGAATCTGTCAGTGTTACACCTGGCCTGACACATACGAAGTTAAATGCATTCTTTATATGAAAGGGGTGAATCATAATCAACATATACATTCTCATTGAAACTAGCATATCAAATTTAAATAACTTCCCCAATTAGTAAACATAATAATAAACTATCAAGAGTAATATGGTGAATGATATCAATACAGTACATCCTCGATAAAAATAATCATAAAAAATTCAATAAAATATGGAATATGGTATCATAATATATCAATGTAAATTAAGAATAAGATTCAACAGAGGGTGTTAACATAGATGAAAATACTGTAATAAATTCGTTGAAAATTTCTAGAGAGAAATACCATTTTTACTTTGGAATCATTTATTAAAAAATAATCATAATTATAAAAAAACATTTCCTTTGGAAATAACTTTTTAAACATGTAAAGTATTCCTAAAAACATTAAGGCATCATAAAATAAGGAAAAGCCACTCATACCGTATATGTTAAAAAAACATTTATTTTAAAATTTGAAAATAAGAAACATTTAAGAGTATTTTTTTAATAAAATGTGACCACAAACCAAATGAATAAATTTTGTGTATTAGCTTTAAATACATATAAAAAAGTTTAAATACAACTTAATACAATCAAAATTCATTTTACATATAATCATATCATGACATAATCATTGGAACAGATGCCTATCCCAAAGAATAGAAATTTGGTTAAGGATTCCCTTACCACTATGAAAATAGTCAAACTCTTTGCCCCATAAAATTAATGATAACCAAATTAAAATTTGAATAATATGAAGGTAAAGAGATTAATGATATGATATATCAAATATAAGTACATATTCACAAAAAAAAGGAATAAGTGGTGAATCTGGCATATCTCACAGAAATAAAAGTGCGATGAGAAAACACATACCTTATGTCTTAAAGCATTCTGCACAAGTACTTAATATCATGGATAATAAAATTAGATTAATTAATTACTTTATTTACAACCTATACAACATATAATTTATTTATTATAATTTTATTAACTTTATTTATGGTTATTTTGATGAGATATAATGTTTTATTTCATTGTTTCAGGAGTGTTCGTTTCACGATTTTATGGTCGGTTCCCTTGTGTATAATTGTGGGAGTTCTTGTAAATTGGGAATAAATTATGTAGAGGTTAATTTTTTTTAGTATTAATTAACTTAAAAAAGTTTAATTGGTAACATATATCATTTTTTATATTCTATGATAATTATTCGTTAGGTGAAATTTTAATGAAAATGTATTTATTTTTTTAGTGGTTTTTATACCCATCACGAATTAGTATCGTTTTATTTAATAATATGTTTATATAATAGTTCCAGAATATTAACTAAACTGTAATAAATATATTATATTCTTTTTAACCATAAAATTTGGTTTATGATTATATTTAAAGTCATTAAAGAAAAACCAAAATTTGTCATCCACGAAGGTGGTGAATCGACACCTGACAGATGATGTTTTCATTTTTATAATAAAAAGAGAAAAGAATAGACTTGATGATGGATATTACATTAATATAATAAAATTATAGAATATTTATGATACTATAGTTAACATTTCACTTTTAATAGGTGATTTTATGAGAGTGTAAGAAAATAAAATAAAATAAAAGGGAAGGAGGGAGGTTTTTCCTCTTGAGTGTCACCTCCTTGAGAAACTCCTTAAGGCACTTGAAAATTGTCTTTTGGGGAGACAAAAAAAGGATAGAATGTGGGGAAGAGGTTGGGGAGAATAATTGTGTATAATATAAGAAATATAAAAATATTAGAATGTTTGAGGGGAATGGGTGGTGGGAGGTTCCATTTTTAATAGAGAAGAGGGGTATTTTTGGCTTATTTTGTTCATCAATTTATTATTTGGGCTCAAGACTACCAATAGTATTGATTTTTGTAATGACCCAAATTTTTATTAATATAAATTCATCTTTATCTAATTAAATTTTTTATTATGTAAAATGGTTATATAACATATGCACTTCTTTGGATTTAGGTTTTAGATTTTAAAATACCATTAAGAATTGTGACTATTGCTAATATAGTCGTTGAACATTGATCACCTAATTAGTATAAATATAGGGCTTTAACAAATCCAATTTACTCTAATAAAGGAAGAGATGGCCTCATCCAGTATACTTGCCCCATACCAATCCCATTTTTCAGAGCTTATAAAGGAGGTGGCGTCATTGGGCTTCACTCTTGACCAAGCCCAAGCTGAGCTTCAACACATTAAGCTCGAATAGAACTGCCTACGGAAGAAGTGAAAGTTGATAGAGATTACCACTCGAGTGATGTTATCCGATACACCCCAAGAGTTGGTCACCATCACACACCTTACCCTTCGGTATTATGCAGGTGTTATGAGGGGTTATGTAATGATACCCCAGTACTATGATTATGTATATTATTTTTATATAGAGAATATACTTCTGTTTTATTATTGTTACTTTGAAAATAGTTTTTAAAGGAAAAATTGAATTTTTGGTTAATTAAGAAATATATTTTGATGAATTAATGGATTTTTGAATTAAATAAAATTTTAATTAAACATTATTATTAAATTATTTTTTATATAATATAAATGACCATGTAATTATTATGAGTACGATTATTATTTTTATTAAGGTTTGAAAACTATTTTTGTCAAAACCCATGAATTTGAGATAAATGTTGGTTTTTATTTTAAAAGTAAAAATTAAAATATTTATAAAATTATTTAGATAAAATTAATATTATTTTTGGAATCATGACATCGAAATTATCCAACGGTGAATTTTTCCAAATTGTCTGAGACAGTCAAATTTTTGGGTAAAAATTAAATACCATTTAAATATATTATGTGTTTTATGACATCATAATGACTAAATAGTGATGTAATAAAATAATATAAACATTATGTTCGGAAAATATATGTTTTAACATTAAAATATTGTGATTTTAGGTTTTTTGATTAATTTTACATTGCTTTAGTGGACCCTTCAAGACTTATAAAACATTTCAACTTTTTAAATTGATTTCATTGAGAGTGTGACTCATCTACACATAATAAACCCTATTATTTTAATAATTTAGGCCATTATAATTATAAAATAATGTTTTCCAATCCCCTTTGGAAAAAACCATGGGAAAAAACCATGGATTGGTTTGTGGTTTTCATTAGTTTAATGTGTGGTGTCCCAAACCTAAATAATATAGAAATCTATCTCCTTTCCTATATAAACCCACCCAAGATTCCACTTACTCTTTAATAAAAGAATTTGTAGTTATTCTAACCTCTAACCTCATCTCTCTATAATCCCCCCATGGTTCCACAACCTCCTAAGAAGCCTCTCTCAAGCCCCTCCCAAGGCTTTGGGATCACACTTCCCAGTAATGGATTTCTTCCTTTCTCATTTTATCCAAGTTTCTTAATATTGTTATGATATTTTATTTTCAATTTTAAATGTTGAGGTATGATTTAGAACCTCCCCCATTCTTCCCTATTTATTTTTTAATGATGAGATACCCATTTTATCTTTTATTATTGCTTCCCATGTACACCTGTTACCATGCCGAAATTCTGTAAGGAATTTGTCTCTCCTCATTTACTTTCAAGAAATTATTTTTTATTATGAATACAAATTCCATTAATTATGTTGGGACATGTATCTATATGACCCCTTATTGTCCCTTCTATGTAAATATGATGATGCACCCTTTTCTCTATCGTGAACCATTTTTATGATGTCTTATTTCACGCCGTTATGCTGCAGAAATTACACCGCCATTTTCCAAGACAAAATCATTGTGTAGTGAATACCATTCCCATTTATCACTCAAGGTTATTCACATTTATGCACATTTATTTATTGATGGAAGAGTTTCATGTATGAATTCAATATTACTTTACCGTGGAATAAATTTTAATGGTTAATTAATCTATGTTGTATGATCTTGTGGGACACTTATGCATGAAATGAAATGTTTAAGAAGGGTGCACCCTGATAGCCCTCCAATGCATTGGGTACAGATTATTATCATGATATGTCAAGTGAAATGATGGTTTACAGATGATAATTCAAGTTAAATGAGGGTTTACTCATGCTCCATGTGCAAAAATCTTTGGCTCAAGCTAATACCATGTTAAGTGTTGGTGCCATATTTCTATGTCAAGATAGTCATGCTATATCTTGCCTTTATGTTCATGTTTATTTTATGATCCATTGATATTTCTATTTCCTATATTGTATTATATTCTTCATGTTATTCCTTGTTTACTCCCTTACTGGGTTTTATAGATCACCCTTTTCTTATGCATGTCCTCAGGTTATCCCATGCAATGCTAAGTATGAGAGAGTGTAGTGGTTATGTAAAGGAAGTTTTCAATAAAGATGTTGTGTTTCAAGTTTTAAGTCATTGTGTAATGTTCATAAGCCCCAAATAAACAAGACCTCTCGATATTCCATGTTGTATCAAGTGAATATTTTATGTAATAAATCGTGTTTATGTGTGTAATAAAAAGTATTGTTGTCATAGTAGGTATTAGAGGATAGGTTTAGTTATTTTTGGGATTAGGATTAAGAAACCCTAGTGAAAGACTTAGGGAAAAGACTAAGTATAATAAGAAAATCCCTCAAATTTTGGTGAGTATTTAGTAACTGGTTTATCAAGAAAATATATCCCTGTCTGGAAACGAGCAGGTAGAGGAAGCTCTTGCATAGATGTACCTAGGAGTAGAAACTCAAAAAAGGAGATTCGGGCTTGACCTGGGGTATCCTGGTACACGATAACGGGCTTCACTGCACTCTTGGTTAAGACAATCCTGGGGGATATTCTTTGGTAAATTCAAAAGCTTAGTATGAACCATTATTAAGGGAATTAAAAAAATTACCCTAAGAATATATGTTAGAAATTAAATCATGGATAACATATATTGAAGCCTATCTATTCATAAGTTATGGAAATAAATGTTATTTATAATTCATTTGTTTTGTCCTTGGATTACCCTTTATGTGTTACCCCTAAATTTTCTTTTATTCCAGCCAATGTCTAGTAATAATAGGGCATGGGCTAACAACTGATGCAAAGATCAATGTGATGACTTTTCTAATGAGATTCCCAATCCAATGGGAGTAAAAAACGAGAACTTTGCCACGATACTCTCTCAGTTAACTCAATATTTGAATAGAAACATGGGTTAATAGGAATGTTCACCCCCCCCCCCACCTAAGAAAGAACAAGTTGCAATATAGAGCTTCATGAGACAAAGCCATCCTAATTTTAATGGATCATTCGATCCATCAAAGGTCGAACAATGGATAAACTTCATTGAAAAGATATTCTCTATCCTTCAATGTTCTGAATAAGAGAAGGTTCTTCAGGATAATTATTATATAGAGGGTGAAGCTAATCAATGGTGTAAATTGATCAAAAATACGAAGCCTGAGGAGGAGATTGAGGTGTCGTAATGGAAGGATTTCCGAAAAAAAATGATAAATATTTTCCGTGACCCTCCAACTTAAGATGGAAAGGGACTTCCTTGTACTTAATAAGAAAGATGATTAATCCATCAAAGAAAACATTGAAAACTTCACAAGGATTGACCGATATGCCTTCGACTTTGTCGTTACCCCCGAATTCAAGGTTAAACGCTTTTTGGTGGGTTGAAACCTTGTCTACATAAATCCATGGCGATCTTTGACTTTGATAGCTATGAGGAAATTTTCTGATGTGCCCCAAAATTTCAAATGGATATCAGCGAATTGTAGGGGTATCATGGGGATTAGAATCATATGGTGGACTTCAATTTTGGTGGTCTGATGGATAAATCCAACGATGATAAGAAGATCCAGTACCCCACTTGCCAAAGGTGTAGAAAGAAGCACCCCAGAAATTTCCTGAAGGGGACAAGGAAATGCTTTAGGTGTTGAAGATAAGGACACCTATCCATTAACTACCGATAAGAAAAACCTACAGATGCAACATAGGAGACGAATTCTTTGTTCATCCCTCATCGTGTTGTTCATTTCTTCAATTACAAAGAACCAGAGCACTTTTCCAACCAGTGCCTTAAGACAAGGGTTTTCAAAGGCTTCCAACAACCTCTAAGGGAAGAAGGGAAAGATTTTTCCATCACTAATACCGTAGTGAACCCCAACAACGAAGTGGTGATATGTACGATAGTTATTCATTCAATAACAGTGAACATACCTTTTCATTCTGGTTCTATGTATTTATTTATATCCTGAAAGTTTAGTAGAACAATCCTAACACAACCACAACTCATGGAAGTAATGATGTCGGTGAGTATGACAAATGGGGAAATCATTGCATCCCATTAATATAACTCCTCCCCCGTCATAATTTGTGGATTGAACTTCTTGTTGAACCTCTTCATACTCCCTCTGGTGTAATTTTATGTAATTATCGGCATGGTTTGGATTTCCTTATATAGATCCAACATAAATTTATGGGAGATTGAAATCACTTTATATATGGTGAATCAACCCCCAATTATATACAAGTTCAAGGAGGAGGTTGAATCTTCCTTAGAACCATCAACTCAAGAGTGGATATTATTTCCTTATGAGAACATATATCTGGATCATATGATTGAGTCCAAGGAAGAAACCATCCTTGAAGACATTCCTATTGTGAGGGGATTCGCTGAAGTGTTTCCTAATGAATTGCTTAGTCTTCCTCCTAGAAAAGATGTTGAATTCTCAATTGACCTTATAACTGGGGAGTTTCCAATATCCAAGACTCCATATAGAATGGCTATTGTGAAGCTTGAGGTGCTAAATAAACCACAACCAGAGAATCTGGATAAAGGGTTTATACGCCCAAGTGCTTCACCGTGGGGTGCACCAGTCCTCTTTGTTGAGAAGAAGGATGAGTCTATGCACCTTTGCATTGATTATATTGAGCTTAAAAAAATCATGATAAAGAACAAGTATCATCTATTATAAATTTATTACTTATTTGATCAACTATTTGGAGCACAATACTTCTTCACGGCAGATTTTCGGTCGTGATATTACCAAGTAAGGATGAGAAGGAGGATATCCCCAAGACTGCTTTTCGTACAAGGTATGGGCACTATGAATTCATAGTAATGCCTTTTGGACTCAATAATTCTCCAAGAATATTCATGGACTTGATTAATAGAGTCTTTAGAAATTACCTCGACAAATTTGTTGTAGTCTTTATAGATGATATTCTAATATACTCCAAAAACAAGGAGGAGTGTGAGGACTATCTAAGCATTGTACTAGAGACCTTGTGAAAGGAGAAGCTCTATGAAAAGTATAATAAGTGTGATTTTTGGTTGAAAGAAGTCTCATTCTTGGGTAATATCATCATAATAAATAAGATATCTGTAGATCCCTCCAAGATAGCTGCAATTTAGGGATGGAAAAGGCCAACATCGGTAACGGATATCGGTATCTACCTAGGGTTAGCTGGATGTTATCACCGATTTGTGAGAAATTTATCACGATTTTCCAACCCTCTTACCAAGTTAACTCGGAAGGGATTATAGTTTTCTTAGAGTGATGAATGCGAAGATATATTCAAGTATTTGAAACGAAGGCTTATCAATGTGCTCGTGCTCACATTACCCACAAGTGGAAATTTTTTTGTGGTATTTAGTGATGCTTAGAAGAAGGGCCTGGGTTGTGTGTTGATACAAAATGAAAAATTCATTGTCTATACTTCAAGGATATTGAAAGTTCATTAGAAAAAATATAGAACACATGATCTAAAGTTGGATATAGTGATATTCATTTTAAAAAATTGGCAGCATTATCTCTTTGGTGACAAGTATGAAATATACATGGACCACAAAAGCCTCAAGTATATATTCACATAGAAATAGTTGAACATGCACCAATGAAAATGGTTAAAGATGCTAAAAAACTATCAATTATCAATCCATTACCACCTTGAGAAAGCGAACAAGGTAGCCGATTCTCTAATTAGAGAGGACCCAAAAATTCTATCATTGATGATAATTGAAAAGGATCCAATCTTCTTAGATTTGATGAAGATGGATATAGGAATCATAAAGAAGGGAAAATCATCAATATTTTCACAAATGATTTCCCAAACATATCTTTTCGAAAGGTTAAAGGATGCACAAAAGGATGATGTGGGAATTTAGAAGAAGGTGTAAACTATTAGAAAATGGAAATCCTTGGAGTTTAATGTCAATGAGGAAGGAATTGTGGGATTTGTGTCAAGACTATGGGTTCCATCGAATCCAGAGATAAAGAAGGAACTTTTGGATGATGCACATAGTTTAAATTTCTCTATTCACTTGCAAAACACAAAGATGTATCGAGATCTCTGAGAGCGTTATTGGTCGGATAAATGAAGAAGGAGATCACTGAGTATACATCAAAGTGCCTGGTATGTCAGCAAGTGAAGGCTAGGAGGAAGAAGTATAAGGGGATAATGAAACCATTACCCATACTAGCATAGAAATTGGAGAACATCACCACAGAATTTCTCACTGGACTTCTAAAGACATCCAAAAGAAACAATTATATCTGGGGTGTTTTAGATCATCTTATAAAGACTTAACACTTCATTGTAATTTGGGTAGATTTACCACTGGATGAACTGGAACATATATACATCAGAGACATGGTAAGGCTTCCTGGAGTACCACCATCGATTGTATTCGATGAAGATCAATGATTAACCTCTATGTTTTGGAAGAGTTTTCAACATACTCTGGATACTGAGCTGAAATTAACTACGACTTATTATCCTCAAACTGATGGCCAATATGAGCAGACTATCCAAACACTTGAGGACATGTTGAGAGTCTTATCAATGGACTTCAAAGGAGTATGGGATCAACATCTTCCTCTGGTTGAGTTCTCTTACAATAATAGTTACCACTCAAGCATCCAAATGGCTCCTTATGAGGCATGGTATGGGAAGAGGTGTATAACACCATCATATTAGGATGAATATGGAGAGAGAAAAATCCTAGGTCTGGAAATGGTAGAAGAAATGTTGGATAAGGTTAAGACCATCCAGCAGCACATTAAAGCTACTTCGAGCCGACAAAATATCTATTCTGATAATCGTTGATGAGACCTAGACTTTGATGTCAGATACATGGTATTCCTCTATATATCACTGTAGAATAGACTTATGAGATTTGGGAATAAGGGAAAGCGTAGTCCAAGGTACATTGGCCCTTTTTATATCCTTGATCGCCTTGGAGTAGTGGCCTATTGATTAGCACTCCCACCGAAACTATCTCAAGTACATGATGTGTTCTACCTATCACTCTTGAGGATTTAAATACCTGAACAATTGAATTTTCTCAATCCAGAGTTGGTGCCATTGGAGAATGACCTCTCTTATGAAGAGAATCTGGTGAAGATCTTATATCATAG
Source organism: Viscum album (assembly GCA_963277665.1). NCBI lineage: Eukaryota > Viridiplantae > Streptophyta > Magnoliopsida > Santalales > Viscaceae > Viscum > Viscum album. The sequence goes on along the minus strand of OY728134.1, from coordinate 124,764,520 downwards.
ATAAAAAGTTCTTCAAAATAAGACAATGCCCCTCGTCAATGTGTTGTCGTAAAACCAAAAGTTTGAAGAAGAAACGTGGGAATTGGAGGAAGTGATAAAGAAGAGTTATCCACATATGTTTTAGTGTAGGAAAAGGAAATTTTAAGGGTGAAATTTCTTGGGGGGGGGGGGAAGATTGTAAAGTCCCAAAATTTTATTAATGGAAATCCCTCTTGATCTAATTAAATGTATTGTTATGTAAAATTGTTATATAATATACGCACTTTTTTGGATTTATGTTTTTGGATTTTGAAATACCGTTAAGAATTGTGACCATTGAAAATCTAGCCATTGAATAGTGATCACATAATTAGTATAAATATAGGGCTTTGACCAATCCAATTTACACACACAAAGGTAGCGATGACCTCATATAGTAGACTTTCCCCATACAAAGCCAATTTTTAAGATCACTTAAAGGAGGTGGCATCATTGGGCTTTGACCTTGACCAAGCCCAACCTGAGCTTCAACATGTTAAGCTCAAACGGAACCGCCTATGGGAGAAATGGAAGTTGATAGAGATTACCACCCGAGTGATGTTATACGAGCCACCCCAAGAGTATTTCACCATCGCACACCTTGCCCTTTGGTCTTATGTGGGTGTTATAAGGGGTTGTATAATGAGACTCTAGTACTATGATTATGTACATTATTTTTTTATCGAGAATATGCTTTCCTTTTATTATTTTTACTTATAAATAGGTTTTTAAGGAAAAAATATCATGTTTAGTTAATTAAGAAATCTATTTTGATGAATTAATGGATTTTTCAATTAAATAATATTTTAATTAAATATTATTACTAAATTAATTTTTAAATAATATAAATTTTCATATAATTATTGTGAATATGATTATGATTTTTATTATAGTTTTGAAGCTATTTTTGTCAAACCACGTGAATTTTTGATAAAAGTTGATTTTTGTTTTAAAAGTAAAATTTCACTTATTTAGAAAATTATATAGATCAAATAAATATTATTTTTATAATCAGTATGTTGAAATTATCCAATGGTGAATTTTTCATAATTTTCTGAGACAGTAGAATTTTTGGGTAAAAATTAAATATTGTTTAAATATATAATGTGTTTTATGACATCCTAATGACCCAATTGTGTTGTAATAAAATACTATAAACACTATTTTCGGTAAATATATGTTTTTACATTAAAATATTGTTATTTTAGTTTTGTTTAAATTATTTTAAAATACCTTAGTATACCCTTTAAGACATATAAAACATTTTAACTTTTTAAATTGATTTCCTTGAGAGTGTGACTCACATTCACATAAGAAACCCTATTATTTTAAGAATTTAGGTCACTGGACTTATAAAATAATTTTTTCCACTCCCCTTTGGAAAAAACCGTTGGCAGAAACCATGGGTTTGTCTATTTTTTTGATTAGTTTAATGTATAGTGTCCCAAACCTAAATAATAAAGAATTCCATCTCCTTTCCTATATAAACCCACCCAAGCTCCCACTTCATATTCACTAAAAGCCTTTATAATTCATCCAAAATCTGACTTCCTCTCTCTATAATCCTCACAAGGTGCCCCAACCTCCCAATAAACCTCTCTCAATCCCTTCCCAAGCCTTTGGGATCACACATCCAAGTAAGGGATTGCTTCCTTTCTCATTTTATCCAAGTCTCTTAGTATCTTTATGCCCTTTTATTTTTAATTATAAATTTTTGGGTATGATTTTTCACCTCCCCCATACTACCCTATTTATGTTCTAATTATAAGAGATCCCATTTTCTCTCTCATTAATTCCACCCATTGTAAACGTGTTACCATGCTGAAATTCCGTAAGAAATTTATCTCTCCTCATTTTCATTCAAGAAATTATTTTGTATTATGATTCCAAATTATATTAATTAAGTTCGGACATAGATCTATATGATCCCCTTATAGTGCATTTAATTTACATATGATGAGACACAATTTTCTCTCTCATAAAATTTTTCTTTGAAGTCTTATGTCACGCCGTTATGCTACTACAATTTCACCGCCATTTTCCAATCCAAAATCATTGTGTCGTGAATATCATGCCCATTTCTCTATAAAGTGTATTAACCTTTATACACATTTAATTATTGATAGAATAGTTTCATGTATGAATTCCACATTCCTTAACCGTGGAATAAATTATGATGTAAAATGAATCTATGTTTTATGATCTTGTGGCACACTTATGCATTAAATGAAACATTTTAGAAGGGTGCACCCTGAAAGTGCTCTAATGCACTGGGTAAATATTAGTATCAAGATACATCAAGTAAAATGATGGTTTAATCATGATAATTCAAGTTCAATGACGGTTTACTCATGCTTTATGTGCAATGAGCCATAGCTCATGCTAATACCATGTTAAGTGTTGTTTCCACATTTGCATGTTATCCCATTAAATGCTATGTACGAGGGAGTGTAGTGGTCATGTAAAGGATTTTTTTAATAAAGATGTTGTGTTTCCCATTTTAAGTTGTTATTTAATGTTAATAATCCCTAAATACACTATACCTCTTGATATTCCATGTTGTATCAAGGTAAGAGTTTATTTAATAAATCATGTTTAAGTGTGTAATAAAAAGTATGGTTGTCATAATTATTATGAATAAATAATATAACTAGAGAATTTAAGTTCAATATAATGTCCACTTAAATCATCCATGACTCAAACATGACTAAAAAATTAATTAATTTACTTATAATGTTAAATACCGTAAATTACCGTATTTCACTATTGACCAAAAATTTAACTGTTTTAAAAAAAATAAACAAAATTTCACTCTAAATATTTTTTTCATGTATATTTCAAATACAGACTCCATTTTATGAAAATAATTTTCTAAATATGATTAGATTAATTTTTAAATAAAATCATCATTTATTCAAAAAATACATATTTTAATATTAAAACTGATTTTATGGCACATTGAAAAATTTATTATGGTCTTATAAAATTATATTATAATTGTAATCCAATAAAATATTAATTTAGGAATCTATTTTATGAAATTAAATTTCCTTTTAAATAATTCTATTAATTATAAAATTATAAATAAACATTCACATTTCACAGAAGTAAAAACACATAATTTATCATTTTTAAAACATCTATTTACTTATTAGGTGATATAAGTATATCATATTTTCATTTATAAGATACCTAAATTCTATTTATAATCTTATTGTTGAGGTTATTATTATAAAGACCACATTTATATTTTTAATGGTTACATTACTATTACAAAAGTCATGTTGATATTTAATAGTATATCATGATTTTAAACTCACTGTTTCATACAATATTAGTTATCAAAGATGTTAAATTTTAAAGATACATCCCATAAAATATTGTGGTCTTACATTCTATCCTCCTTCAATAAATTACATCCTATCAATTTAAACTTGTGTTTGGTAATCATGGAGTTGTAATTTTGAAATACCTTTTTGGGAATCCCACATCATAAAATTGATTAATAAAACATCCTATTTAAAAGTGGGAAATGGAAATTTGAAGTTCACCCCAAAATTATTTATTCAAATAGGTTAACATTACTACCAAGTGAAAATATGTTCCTGGAAGAAAAATATTACTATCAATATCTGATGGGGAGTGATAGATAATATGATCATTATAATTTTAGCCATCACAAACCCATAATTGTTTTATCATCTAAATGAGCATTTATGTCTCCATAGAAAAATTAAAAGATGAATGTTTTTGTTCAAAAATACTTTTCCTAAGAGTTGATAAATTCATTTACTATTCAGATAAACTACTTTAGAAAATAAACTTACTTGAATTCATTCCACAATATAATTATTATCCATTTCTTTGGTTGTGTTTCAGTCTATTTCCACTTAATTTCATACTCCAAGAGAAGGATATTCAAGAATATTTTTTCAAATGTGAAGCACTTTTAATGAATCATAAGGTCCTCAAGTCATTCCTTAAACCTTTAAATTTTTATTGAAACCAAAAAGGTTATGAAATGTTATAAAAAAAACAAATTCCAAATTTTAACCTGATTGATTCCATAAGTAATTAATCATAATACTAGTAAAAAACATTTCTGTCCACATTCAACGACCAAAAATTTAGAAGTAAGGTCAATAAATTTTCGAAATCAACTTAAAATTAGGTTATAAAAAAATAATGTAGCTCTTAATCCCACATAATTAATATATTAATAACTTCATCACCTTAAAACCTTAATGAAAACATCCATACTTTCAAAAATAAAATCTTAGGTTCTCAATTATATTCTTTAAATCCAAACATCTATTAATTTCAGTATAATACAGACCAAAATACCACTAACCACCTTCATGGTCACCAATACTCTCCCATTAACATCTATTTATAATTATCCCAATACCAAGAACATATTTAGGGTTATCTTTCCGAAGTCATGTGTTTTCAAAAAGATCAAATTACAAAAAAATCACTTCTCTTAATTATAGTTATTATTCATCACATGCTTCCAATTACTTAAATAATAAATATAGTAGTGCAATCCTTATATATCTCATGATTATTATAACCAAATAATTATTGATAAAATAATCAAATAACATAATTCTTGAATCTAAAAACATGAGTATTAATCATTCCTCCTATTTTGACATAGTTTCACAATATTGACCATGATTCCTTATCCTTTTTAGGGTATATTCCATTGACATTTGAGAAATTGATTTTTGTAGTGTCTCCTCTCCTTGTAGTTAAATAATTATACATAAAACCATTTTTCTTAACCTTGTAATCAAAACCATGATGGACTTTATCTACACACATGTATGAAACTCCAATTATTTTTAATAAAGTAATAAGATGTTTCATTCCAAAATTATCAAAGGTGGAAGAATAATTCTTTATCCTATTTCCTTTATCCAAAATTTTCCTAGATATACTCTTTTTATTGTGCTACCCTCTGATTCCATAATACTTATAGAATTATTTATTTTTTACATTATCATATTATATTATATCTTCATGTAATGAGAATGTTTGGGAGGCATGTTCCCTTTTGAATGGCTGGAATAAGAAAATAAAAGATTTGATCATCCAAACTCTTTGGATCATCTGCATTGCTGAGGTTCAAATTCCTCCTATGTGGTGGAATTTTTAAATGATTAAATACACTATATTATATCATATAATCATGAAAAATAATGGATAATCCATATACTTGTGAAATACTTTACATAAATTGAAAATTTTATGCATATCTAATATCATAAACATGGTTGTTTTGGGTGGTTCTTCTATTATTATCCTGAAATTCCATACTTGTGTTATGTTCTATAAAGTAGGATTTCCTAATTATAGCTTTCAAAGTTTCTACCACACTTACTTTGATACCAACTCTAAAGAACCCAAACCTAGTAGCATGGAGTCAGTGCCTTACTTTATTACATTGGCATAATAAATAAGGAAATCACATCCTGAAGGACCAAATAGTTTAGTAGATTTGCAAAACTAAATATAAACATAAGAATTACATTATAAAATCAAATGAAATACAACATATTAACTCTATTGGAGACACCCTAAATCTCATAGATTATCAATGAATGATAGTCATAATATACATCTTGGCATCCTGGGGAAAAATAAAACATAAGAAAGGGGTGGTCTCAGATTCATAGTAAGGATAATAATACAAACAAAATTATCATAAATAATAATAAACAATAATGAACAGTTAATTACTAAAACCCATTCCATTAAAACATAATATTGAGCATAGTGTGACAGGAATAAAATCTGACCAAATAACGCCATATAAATAATAATATCAATATGAAACCTACCAATAAATGTTAAACTAGTTAAATAATTTCATGGATTATAAATAACTAATATCATAATTAGGTAATGTATAATGCATGAAATTATAAACATATCATCAAGGCCTCAACTTATAAGACTATATAAATGGGTAAGGCCTCATCCAAAAACCTGTCTAGTCTGCCTCATGAGACCTAATGAGGCATCGAGTGGATATACTGGCCCCCTCCCAAAACATACCAAGTCCAAATAACTCTCCACATTAAAGGGTGAAACATAATTAACATATGCATTCATATTGAAAATAGTATATGAAATGTAAATAATTTCCCCTATCATTAAATATAATATTAAACTATCCAATGTGATATATAGAATGCTATAAAGTAAGTATATACCAGATAAAAATGATAATAAAACATTAAATAAAATATGTAATAAGGTCTCATAAGAGATCAAACTTAATTAATAATATGATTAAACTAAGGGTGTTGAAATAGATAAAAATAATCTAACAAAATCATTGAAAATTTCTTGAGAGAAATACCCTTGTTACTTTGGAACCATTTATTCAAAAATCTATGGAATTGTAAAATAAATAATATTCATTGGAAATAAGATTTTAAACTTGTAAATGATTATTAAAAACGTTAAAAAATCATGAAATCTTGAAAATTCACTCATTCCATATAAGTTTAAATAACATTTCTTTTAAATTTTGAAAAAAGAAACATTTAAGAGAATACATTTTTAAGAAAGTATAAGTCGTAAAAAATGAATCAATTATATAGATTACTTATAAATATATATATATTTTTTTTAAATAATTCTAAAAATAATCAAAATTTAATTGAAACATAATCATATAATGATATAATCATTGGAGTATATGTTTAACCTAAAGAATAGAAATTGGGTTAAGAATTACCTTACCATTATGAAAGCTGTCGAACTGCATTCCCCATAAAATTAATGATCACCAAACGAATAAATTAATAACATGAAGATAAAGAGATTAATGATATGATATATCAAATGTAATTATAAATACACCACAAACAATGATTAAGTTAAAATGAAAACATAGAACAAAGTGCTTTTCGGGAGAAAGTCAGATTTCTTTAAATTCTCATAGAGTTTTAACAAAAATTTTGGGTTGAAATAATCTAGTTGATATAAAGTGTTGAAGTCACAAGTTGGACTTATTATAACTAAGAGGGAACTATTAAGAAAATACAATTCTAGTATTATAGGAATCTATATTCTAATCAATTGATCAAGTAGATACAAGTTAATGTAGTTGTAAAGACTCGCCTACCTAAATACCTTAAAATAGTTTTTAAGACCGAAGTATGGTTTTAGAAACGGAAATATAGATCATTTCCTCTAGAATATCCATAATATATGATATTATGAATCTAATCTCGAGGGATGTTATGATTTGATAAAAATTTTGAGGGGTAATAAATAATTTTTTAAAAAAACATTTTATTGTAATCAGGATAAAATATTAAAACCTACATTTATTTTTTATATAGAAAATGGAATGTAAAATTATGATGGTTTTTTCATTTGTGAACTGTATTCAAGAAATATAATCTCCTCACTAATATGAATATTTGGGAGTGGTATAAGAGCTTATTCAATGTATTATTATTATATGATAAATTTTACATGTTGGAGTCCAATATTCCTTAAGAAGACCCTTTTGAAGAGGCTAGTGAGGAGGAGAAAGCTATCTTTGGGAATAATTCACATGATACAGTGGATGTATAGTGCCTCATGTTGTTATCTATGACTATTGAGATCCAAAATCTGTATGAGGATATGGATTCATACAACATATTTCCCCATATCCATCATCTTTATTAGTATAATGTAAGATAATAGAATTATGAGATCCCAAAAGCATGTTTCATGTGAAAGATTAAAGAAGGTCCTCTAGTTATACCTCGTGTAGTCAAGATTAGTGGATATATTGATCATTTAGACAACTTGGTGTTTAAGAAACATTGTTTTTTGTGTTCTTATATCATACTTTCCCCACTATCCCAGAGATTATCGAGTTTCATTTTGAATTGTAATGTGAATAATATTGAGAATCTCTCTAAAAAATCCTCACTTTGTTTTTAAAAGAATATAAGTACAGGAGGCATGGGAACCCTGGATTTTTTTAAAGTGAATAAGAGGAAGGAAAATGTAGAATTCCTTAACACCATTTTTGAACTTAAGTCTTCTATGCACCACCTAACTAAGAATAAGAAGTTATAAACAAAGGATAAGTAACAAGATGTCGAATATTTTTGATGTGGAAAGAAGGAGAAATGGAAGAGAATATCACCTCATTGAATAATCACGGAGAAGATTCAAGTGTGATTATTATCAAATGTAACTTTTCTATTTATATGAGTAGTGTGATAGATAATACTTGTGGTGCTAACATTTTTATCTATATAGAATAACTATGTATATTAAAAATGTATGGAGAGGTGAGGGGGATATTCAAGTTTCTAATGGAGTAAGGTTGGGATATTTAGATATATGATATTCCAACAATAATTTTATGATAAAAATTATTTTATTTAAAAAAACTATTATCATGGGCATTGTATTACCAAGACTATTATATTCATGTCCATTTTAGACATAGATTTATTTTTATTCAAATTTTGGAATAAAAGATAGTATTATTGAAAAATAGTATTTTTGTGATATAGAACATCTTAAGAATGGTCTTTACATAATAGAACATGAAAACCAAGTGTTGGAAATCAATAATAAATCAAGTTCACATGACTCATATCACACCCTACTATGGCATCACCTACTTGGTTACGTAAATGAGAAACATTTGACAAAGCGATATCTAGTTGGTTATTTTGATTCTTTTTAACTAAAACCACTTGATATGTGTCATTATTGTTTATAAGGAAAATCAAACAAACATCTGTTTGGTAGAAAGGGTTTAAGATCCATGGAGCATCTTGAATTGGTTCATACAAATGTGTGTGGACGTTTTCTAGTTAAAACTAGAAGAAGGTATTCTTATTCCACTATTTTTCCATCAATTTTATCGATGAATTGAGTTCCTATGGATTTTTATACCTACTAATGTGTAAGTAATAATATTATGAGAAATTTAAGGATTTCAAGAATGAAGTAAATAATCAACAGGGTAAAAAGCTAAAGAATCCTCAGTGGATTGAGGTAGATAATATCTAGACCAATAATTAAATAACTAAGGTAGTTTGGGTTACTATCTTCACTCACTCATTATAAACCATAGTGTAATTGTGTTAGTGAAAGGATGAATTGAACCTTATTATATATGGGGTGGTCTATGATGATCCATGTATATCTTCCACTATCATTTTAGGGATATTCATTACAGACTATAGTGTGTACACAAAACTAGGTTCCAAATTAAGTTGTAAATGTAATTCTATTTGAGTTAACATAAGGGGGGAAATATGTGTTGTTTAATTTAAAAGAATGGGATTGAGGAGTGTTTTTTAATTTTATATTCACTAATAAACTATCACCCCATAGAACAAAGTGAATCTTTATAGGATATCCTAAAAAAACTATAGTATATTATCTATATGACCCTTTAGATAAGGAGTTAATAGGTGAAAGACATACCATATTACTTGATAAGAAGAAAATCTTCAAGAGATATAGTGGTAGTTATATTGACTTTCATGAAGTTTTTGATTGAGATATAAAATAGTTACCACAACAACAAAAATTTTGCGTGCCTCATGAAAGTGGTTGTAGTGGAGATACAAGTATTTCTTAGGCGCACCAGAGTGGTTAGAGAACCAAAGAGATATGATTTTCTACTGACCAGGGATGGTGACTTATTATAATTTGATAAATATGACCCAATATCCTATAATGTGATAGTAATTAGCTCATAATTTTTTATATATAAATAATCTATGAATTCTGATATGGATTCTATATACCAAAACCAAGTTGGGGTTTTGGATGATCCACCAATAAATGTAAATATTATTATCTAAAAAGGATTATTTAAGAACAAACTTGGAGTAGAATGTAAATTTAATACCAATAAGTTATAATTACTAGATAAATGGTTTAATCAATTTCAATAAATGAACTATAATTGAAATTTTATCAAGTTTATTGCTAAAATTCATAAAAACATTATTACATATAAGCTTACCATAATTATTATATTTGGAAAATGGATTTGAAGATATATTTCCATAATGAAAAACTTGTGAATGATATATATATGACACAACTATAAGGTTTTCTTACTCCAAAGGATAAAAATAAGGTAAAAAAGTTTTAGATATTCATTTATGGATTTGGGAAAGCAAGAAAATCATGGAACATTCACTTGGATGAATCCATAATAAAAATTTGTTTCATAGAAAATTAATTTGAGACCAACATATAAATGAGGTTTATTGAGAGGAAAAAAATATTTCTAGAAGTACATGTCGATGTCATATTACAATTTTTGAATAATATTCCATTCATAAAGTTAGTTAAGATGTGGTAGAATAAGAATTTATCTAAGAATGAATATAAGTAGTAGTACCGATAATAGAAAATATAATTCAAAAAATTTTATATATGGGGCCACCTAGATAAATTCATAGTATATACATTTACAAGGTATTCAAAAATGTAGGATGAAACATTTCAAGGATGAATTTTGTTCTAATATAAAATGGTACGAAATCAATCTTGGTTCATGTTTTCAAACACAATAGATAATTCTTATGCTGAATTCAATAGATATTCTGATGAGTACTTTGGAAATCTGTATCACATACTATGATATGTACTATGGTTTTATATTTATTATATATAAATCATAATGGATTAATATCATGAAAACCAAGATAATTGCATTGCTAATAGTCAAAACCATCCAATAGTAATTATAAAAGTAAACCTGGATGAGTACCTTGTAATTAGAGAAATGAGAATACTAGTTAAGAAGGGGATAAAAAACTAAACTTAATTTTGATTAGTTTAATATAACATCATACCTCAAAAAAGGTAATTTGAAATATTAAAACTATAATTCCATGTAGTTACCATATCTACATAGAAATGTATGTTGCGGATTTAGATGAAGTTTAAGAATAAGTTTAACAATGTTATTTTCCAAATTTTGTATTTATTACCTAATGAAAAAAGTGTAATCATGTTATAATGATCTTCACACAATAATATTTTCCAAGTTGTTGGGGATGATACATAACAAAATTTATATACTTAGTGATATCCTCTCTTGATGTATTTTCTCATAGAAATGAAGTTACAGTAAGAAATATAACCATCATAATGTAGTAGGCCTAGTGGTTATAGACATATCTCATCAAAATATTGATAATGATGTGAGGCCAACCAGTAAATTGAGCAGTTGTATATAGTGTATGTGGGAATATGTTGGAATTGGTTCCCTAGAACCAACTATATTTTACTTTCAATTACCTATAGAGTCAAATAAATCAATACTAATAAATTTATTACAAAATAATGATTTTTATTCTATATAAAATCAATGTGATAATGTAATTAGAGAATTTATTGAATCTATATTTCATTGAAATTACCCGATATGATGAAAACATTCATGTTTTATACTGATATTCTTAAATACATGTTTTATGTGTTATTATTTTAAAGTATCTTCATGGATCTAATAGATATGTTCATTGAATTTTTTTGATTTAGTTCACTGGATTTTTTACTTTGTAGGTTTCTTAGTAGGGATTCAAATTACTATAAATAAGAAATCGAACTATGGAATTCTATAGGTGATTAGTAGTTTTACGATGCAGTATATGGTTGAAAAAAAATGTGGGATTTTAATGCAACCAGTTGATCGAGTGGGACCCTTTATATAAAGGGGGTGTGACCAATTTACTAAGGTGTTTAATTATATATTAATAATTTTAAATTACATTATCTAAATGGTTAAAAAGTCACAAGTTGTAATCTTTGTAATTCTGGTGGAATAAAATCGCTTATCGTGTTCTCCCATTGGAATAAGATAAAAATATGAACATAAAACTGGTGTTTTCTTTTTTATTCTTGTTTAAAATTTTTTTTGTATGCTTGTGTATGTATAATTTATTTTTGTAGTTATATGGGTGTACTAATACTTCCAATATTCGATACACTGAACTTTTGGTGAATTCATATCGATGATCTATTCCAAATTTTTGATCTACCAGTGGAAAAACATTCAATGGTCAATGTTCAGGTGGTTTCCTAAAAATTTGATTTAAAGGAATTAGTTCACAATAAGTGGACACAAACAGTATATATATGTATCTTATTTTACCTTACTTATTGTTTTATTTTGGTAGGAGTTATTGTGTGAAGGTTATGTCATCAAAAGAAGGAATGTTGTGGGTGGATATTTTAGATGGTATAGGATTTAGTTTCTAATAGATATAAAGGGAGGTTTTTATGATCCAAAAGGATCTTGAAGTTATATTGAATAGAACTAAACTCAATAATATAGAAAATTCATAATGTTAGTGGCTATATAATAAATATTTTGGCTTTATAAGGATGGCATTATCAAGGAATGTTTACTGGGGAAGAAGGAAACTACAACACATATAATGGAACTGAGAGATATGTATGAGAAGCTGATTATACTAAAAAAAATGTTTCTGATGTGAAAAATGTTGATTTTAATACCGTCCTAATGTATTTTAATGAAAAATCAATTTAATTATTTCTACTTGATCTAAAATCAACTCAAGAAATTAAATGTTACCTTTTTTGATGATGTTTGGTTTATTCTGTTGTTGTCCTCTTTTCCAAATTTGTGGGAAGTTATGGTGATGGTAGTGATGAATTAATTTGATAAATCAAACATTTTTTATTAGTACATATATAATTTGATTCTAAATGAAGTTATTTAGAGAAATTAAGTACAAATAACATTTGTTAATACTGTGAATATAGATAGAATTGGACGTTCACGTCAAAAAGAGAAATTGATATACTAAATGGAAAAATATAGAGAAAATATTCAAGGTAAAGAAACTAGACCCAGCACTATATGTTGGAATTGTGAGTAGATGGGGCACCTTATGAATTATTTTTATGCTAGTAAGGGTAAAACAATATTAGTTTCTATAAGTTCATTTTTCAAAATAATCATATCTTAAGAAGGAAGTGTTTTACTACATAGTGTTAATGTTTCAATGGAATCATGGATTATATATTCATGAGTATGTTTCAATACAATGGGATAAAGAGGATAAAATACAATTTATGTAAATTTTAAAAAATAAAATGAATCTACAAGATAATTAATCATTACAGATTATGGGAAAGGGTGGTGTGAAAATTTGGATGGGGAATAGAGGCTTTATTGATATGAATTTTATTCTATAGATTCATGGACTCCTGAAGAATATAATTTCGATGGGTTGGTTGGATGATTAATGTTTTGGAACATGGATTGCAAAGAGAGTATGAAAGGTTACTCTATGTTCTCTCATCATTACAAACGAAGTGAAATAAAGAACTCTTTGGCATACTAGAAGAATAAAACGAGTTATAATTACTAGAGTATCATCTTATGGAATAATATATTTATTGAACTATTAGTTTAATAATTATAATGATAATAGTATGAAGATTCAAGAAGAGAAAGGGTTGTTGAAACTTGAGTGTTTAGAAATCATTAGCTCTGAAATTTTTATACTTAGGAAGCAGTGGAAGCTGTATTTTAATCTCAATGGAATAAATCATAGGAACATGATGTTAGAGCATGTACATTCTATTGTCTAAAGACCTACCCCAATCTTGTCACTCATTATATCTCAATACATTGTTATTTTATTTTATTATTTATTAATAAAGTTATAGGTGTATTTCTTTGACTACAATTGAGATGTATTTAAAAAAATTAGTGGAAAGCAGTGGAGTAAAGAGAAATAGTCTGTAAGCTAAAGAGTTTGAGATCTGATAATGGGGTTTATTTCATTAGAATAAGTTTCTAGAACTACTGAAATAAAAAACCAATAAAACTGGAGAAAATGGTTCTTATAATATCTTAATTAAAGGGAATAGAATAGAGAATGAACTAAATATTGTTGGATATCATTCAAATTGAGGATTCACTCAGGAATGCCTCATGAGTTTTTTGATGAATTTTTATATATAGCTTTGTATATGAATAAATAATGATCCTCTTCTATAGTATATCAATAGTTACCACAAGCACTGTTGTCCAATAAAATAGAGGAACTTTTTCACCAAAAAATCATTACTAGGGTTACACATATTCATATGGATTACAAAGTTCAAGACAATAATGAATAAATATCTCACATATGTTTCTTTTTGTGGTATATAAATTAATAATTTGGGTTTTGAATTTAGTATTATAGTAAGAATAATGTTATAAGAAGTAGAAATATTCTCTCCAAAGATAAAATTATTCGGAAGGACAGGAACTCGATGATAAAATAAGGTGAAAGAAAAGAATCATCTCAAGTATAAATTATCATGGATAGATTTTCTATTAGAATTTAACTTCTCAAACTTTTATGGGTTCTAATAATACCATTAATTTGGAATTTTTTGAGGAAATGTTAGGAAATATTATTAAAAGTTCATATAGTATAACAATGGTTGCTATACTAGAAAGATTATCTCTTACACAAACTTGAGGTAGAGAATTTGTAGATGAATTATTAGAAGTTCTAGGACCCGAAAGAGTTGAGTCACAGGATAAATTATGGAAATTTTTATAGATCAAATGACCATAAAAAGGTATGTAGTTTTTGTTCACTTCCTACTTTTTATAGATATAGGAGAAGCTAAAAGTATACAATATCAATCAAGTCTCAATAATCATTCTATGCTATATTTTTCTATGAAGGATGAGTTTTATTCACTATATGGAAATAATACATATGAATTATCTTAACATTTAATATGGTATAGAGATCTAAGTAATAAATTGATTTACCAGATAAATAAAGAATCCAATGAAAGTAATAGGTATATAGAAATCCTTGTGGTGAATGGATACCAATAAATGGAAGATATTGAATATGAAAAAATATTTCCAAATATTATTAATGATACTACTATTTGGATTTTACTAGGTGTGGCTGTTACCAAAAATATCCATCAAGAAAAAATGGATTTTAATATTGATTTTAATCATTGGGATCGAGATAAAATGATATATATGAAATAAAAAGATGGTTTTTTTAACAAAATAAATCATCACTTTTTGTGTAAACTCTTGAGGAGTATTTTTTGGTTAATGAAAGAACAAAGGTAATAAAATTGAAACATTGATTGTTTTATTTTAGATAAAGGTTTCTTGCAGTGAAAATTGTATCACTATTACTAGAAGGAGAAGTTTGATGATAGATGTTTCATTATCCTTCTCTTGTATATTGATGATATTCTTCTGGTTGGGCCAAATTACCAATGGATTAAAATACTAAAAAAACATTTTCCAAGTAGCTTTCAGATGAAATATATTAGTGATGTTAAAAAGATGTTGGTAATATAGATTGAATGGGATTAGAGATCTAACAGCTTGGTAATCTACTATAAGGATTTCATCTAGAAATTCAATGAAAATTTTAGTATGAATGGATGTAAACCAATTAATAATCATCTTGTTGTGAATTTCATCTGAATCATAAACACCTCAAATAGAACATGAGGAAAACCACATAGCCAAAATTACATTCACATTAACCATTAGAAATTTGATATCCTCCATAGTGTTTAATTCACTTGATATTTTTCATTCAATGGGAGTTGTTAGAAGATTAATGGAAAATTAGGTAAAAAAATGGTAATTCATTGAGGGAATTCTATGGTATCTCATAGGAATTATAGAAAATTCCCTATGCTTCAATCTAAAAGAACCATTGCTAGGGTACATTTATGTTGATATTGAAATATATTCTAAAACTAGGAAGAGTATTTATTGTTATGTATTTACTTATGTTGGAATAACAGTTATTTAGATATGAAAATTACAATTGGTTGTTTCTATGTCATAAATAGAATCCAAATATATTTTAGAAATGGATGAATGAAACTAAATGGTGTGGGTAGGAGTCTAATTCAAGAACATGGAAAGGTTCATTGAAATGGGACACTTTACACTAATAGTAAAAGATCCATTAATCTAAAAAAGTATTCAGTTTTTTATGAAATGAAAAAAAATATCAGCCATAAATACAATTATATCTGATGTTTTTGAAAATGGTGAGTTAAAGCTGTAAAATGTTTATAGAGGAAAACCCATATGACATGTTCACCAAAGTGATGGTCCAAAAAAGTTTATAGCAACACAATACCTCAATGAGGATGGGATGAATGAAAAGAAAAGTGGTTGGATGGCACTGTTTTGACCATATTGAGTGGATGGTTGTTGGGGATCCTTGAAGCAATTAGAATTGGGATATTTTTAGGGTCATAAAGATTCTCCAATGCTTTAGTAGCTAAATTCATTAAATTTTCATGAGTTAGTTCACCAGAAGTTAATATTGGTAAATCCCTTAGTATGGAACCAAATTTCCAGTGATAGGTAGTCAAGATGGGGAATGATGAATTCATTGAATTTTTTAGTGATCATTTTACTTTACATGATATACTTGAATGAAAGGTCACAAGTATTATTCATTGTTATTTTGGTTGAATAAAATCATTTTCAATGTTCTCCTGTAGATATAGGATGAAAATTTAAACTATGGAAAACTCGTGTTTTATTTTATGATTAATTTAAATTTTGTTTGTATTATTGTGTATGTTTGGGTGTTTTTTATTTAGTGTGGTTATTTGGGTGTAGAAATACTTTCATTTTTCGGTGCATTGAACTTCTAGTGAATCCAAATCAGTGATCTATATACTCTTTGTGATATACCAATGGATGAACTTATTGTATTTAATGTTTTGTTTGTTTCCTAACATTATGTACAGATGATATCAATTGCTTAGACATGTATGATACAAGATATCATTTGTAGGGTACTCATAAAAAAATTATAATTCTTCTGATGAAGTTCACTGATGTAAATCTTCAAGAGTGGAGGTTAAGAGAACTGTCTCACCTATTGGAATCCCACATGTTATATGTGTCATTGCATATGTCTATCTAAAGATGTGTTTATTTATCCTTCATCTTTATATTATTATTAATTCATATCATGGGTCATCTAATTTAATGTATTGATGAAAACTGTGATGACATATGCTCGTAGTGATGTAGCATTTGTTTGCTGCTTTAGGAGTGATATGACACCAATGTATAAGTTAAGAAAGTATTTTTCCCTTCTGAGTAAATGGAATAAGATATATCTGGACCATTTATTGGAATAGAAGTTTTTGATAAATCCATGTGCATGTTATTATATTGATGACTTCATTTTATTAAAGTATATTAAAGGTAAATAAATCATATAGGTCCATAAAACGAGTATGTAACCCACTTGATGAGGTATCAAGAAAAAGGGATTATATTACTCTGTAATTGTTGGTACGAGGTAGTCATATCTATGAAATATTCTTTTCACTTTATAAAAGATTATTTATTTCTAGATACTTCTATTGGTCTGTGATTTTGATTTACTATTATTGAGATGATTTTTTAGAGGGTCACACCTAAAGTGTATCAACAAATTCCCCCAATTCAGATGAATCATAATTCATGATGAAGTGGGCCCCATATTTGGGGACCAGTGGAAGTCCAAGTGAGTGATCACAAGTAAATTAATTTTATAGCACCCCAAACATTTTATGGTATGTTTCTCTTAAATACATTCTAGTTATAGCATATATTTCATGAATCACTGAGCCTCTATAAAAGAAAACATGGTTACCTATTGGATATTGTCGTAACCTAGCCATAAAACTTATATTTTTCAGCTCTGTGATTTGAATTTTAAAAATCTAACATACACGGTTGTGATCAAGATGATAATTAGAGTCTGATAGAATTACCTTAATTTTCGGTGAATAGTAACCTACCCTTTTTAATAGTAACATACCCTTATGAATAGTAACTTACCCTTATAAATAGTAATATGACTATTATGAATGGTATCCATGCCCTTTTATGTATAAAAGAATTTAGGCACCTTAAAAATGAAGATGTATATTTTAAGTGTTTATATTTTTCGATTAATAGATTATTTTAATTAAATATTTAATTAATCATATTTATAAAATTATTTTTGAAAAATTGACTCTATTTTCGGATTCTACAGGTTGAAAAATGGTTAGGGTGAGTTTTTGGGATTTTTCTGAAATACTAAATTTTTTGATGAATATTAAAATGTGATAATTTACGATAAATACTAAATAAGGAATTTATTGAGTCATTGATAATGATATAATAATGTAAGCTCAGCTAGTTTTAATTAAAAATCATATATTACTATTATTGGTAATGGAATACTCACTATTGTTTGTCTTGAGAGGAAATAATAAATTAATTATTATAATATTAAGAAAACTCCTCTCCCTTCCACTATATAAACCACCCCTCACCCCCTCTTCCTCCCACACCACTCAAGCTTAAATCCTTGCCTAAATTCATCCAAATACTCTACCCAAGCCCTATCCCCATGTCCAAGACCTTATGGTCTCACCAAAATTCCTAAAAAAGTCCTTAAGGATACTCTCATGGAGGAGTACTCAAGAGGTGAACCTTCCTTCCCTTTTCTTTCAATTTCTTTTACAAAGATCCATTCTTTTGTTCTCCCTTCTCACCTCCCCTCATCCAAATTCAATGATAAATATAATACCTTACATGTACTAAATTTCCATTGTGCTAATGGAATATTTCAGTATAATATCTCTTTTTTCCCTTCTTTTATACAATAAATGCAAACACCGTCCGAGATGTGTAAATTTATCACACTCAAGGAAGACGAGTTTTCAATTTGCATTACTATCTTCAATACTGGTCATGAAACCTTTTCAATGGTTGAACCGGGTCATTATATATGTATCTTATCTTGATTAATGTTCTGGAATCTTTACACGTTCATAATATATAATAATAATATAAAACAATTTTATTATGCACAAAACCGCCATGCCAAATCCAAGCATTTATTTTTAACTCATCGAATGAGTCATCCTCATGGTATATAACCAGAATCATTCTAAGAGAATTTATATAGATTTAATTCCACTAATAATGTATATTAACAATTCTTGATGTTTAACCACATTTCAAATGAACTCCCATTCATGAATACAAGTAAACAAATCATGAAACTGAGTAAGAAAATTCTTCTGAAACTATAAAATTTAATCTCTTAAATCCATCAAAAAGTCCATTAATGAACTTAATAAGATTACAAAATATAAAATAAATGTTTAATAGGTTCGGGAATTATTAATTAATGAAGCTAAATTTGATTATTCAGGTCATTAAGAACAAACAAGAACACCTTCGAGCGTAAGGTAAGGGATCCTCTCTCTCACTTTTCTTCAAGAATATCCCCTAAGTTGTGCCATTTTATTTTTAATTACTAATGATGGGGTATGTTTTTTCACCTACCCCATACTTACATTGTGACATATAAATATTGGAATACCCCTTTACCTCTCATTAAGCCCTCGTAATAACACTCGTTACCATGCCGAAATGTTTGTAAGGGGTTTCTCATCTCACTTTCATTTCTGTGATATTTTCATTGTTCACCACTTATTTATTGTATGTGGAATATTTATACTGAAATTTGATATATAATTACATGATTCAATTTATATTCATGTTATCCAATTATTCATTTGAGGGTTACTAATTTATGTTCATATGATTTGACAAATTACATTGTGGTAGGAGACTTTGTCTCAACTACTATTTTTTTGTGAATAACTTTGTATTGTGAACCTAATAATCCTTATGTGGAGTACCTAATGCCCATTTGAGATCACTTTTCATTTGAAATTATATTTATATTAAATATCCATAATCTCATATCATAGATATTTTTGTTGTCTAAACCGTGTACTATATTACATACAGTGTTTATTTGGAAAGTTATTTTAATTATGGAAATATTGATGAATCTGTATACTCTACTCTATATGGATATTTAAAAGGCATATTACTCTTGTATTAAATTGATTTATAATGAATTATTTGGGAAATCATTGTAAGTTGGGGCTTGCTATAGCCCCTCGATGCATCGGTAGATCTCATGAGACGAATCAGTTGGCGACAAACCCTTTGAGTTTGTTTAAAAAAATTAGACGGGTTTCTACCCATAGAACTAAACCATTTTTACGGTATTATGGGTTCATGTGCTAGATACATGACGTCAAAATAATAATCATTTTATTGATTCATTATCAGTTATTACTATACATGAGGTTTTCACTATGACAAAATCTATGGATGTAGTTTTATTCTCAGTTTATTAATGGCATGAGTTTTTCATTTATTCACCAAGCCTTATTAATTATGTCAGATTGATTATGATTGACTAATTATTTTATTCATGATTTTGAAATTTATAAACCTTATTGAGCATTTGAGCTCACCCCTTTCATTATTTACTTTCTACAGGTGACAAAGAGGAGATTATTTATTGAGTTCTTCTGGATGCAGTTTTATGTTTTCATTATGTATTATATTTTATAAACTTTTCCAATGTAATTTGAGTAACATATATGTATCTAGTATCTTAAATACTACTAAAATGATGGTTCCTTCATGATTTTAATTCCTTATAACTATGCCAATATAATAAGTAGTGCACCGACTCTACTCTAGAGGGGTCAAGGCATTACAGTTGGTATTAGAGGAAGTTTAGTAGAAAACATGGAAACTAGATTAGAAAACGTAGATTAGGAACAAAGCCCTAAGGTAGTATTTGAGGATGAACATACAAGAACGTCCTATAATTTTGGTAAGGAATAGATTATGTGAATCTTTCTATAAAATACATCCATGTCTGGATACGAGCAGGTAGAGGTGGCTCTAGTACAGATGTACCTAGGAGTGAAAGCTCCGACAAGGAATTTCGGGCTTGACCTGAGGTATCTTAGTACACGACAATGAGCCTTGATGCACTCTTGGTTATGACACTCCTGGGGGATATTCTTAGAATAATTCATGTTTTCTTTACAATCCATTATAAATTATTGAAATGTAAATTATTCCTCAAAGAAAACATTTTTCTGATTATGGGATTAGCCATGCGTAGGATCTCAAATTATGCTAACTATTTTGTTAAGTTAAGATTATACAGTATGAATCATACCCTAATCTAGTGTGTTCCATTATTTAGAAATGGCGTCTAATGAAAAAAGGGGAATCAATACTCGTGGGCAAGGTAGGGATCTCCCCACTGATCAAGTCAACACAGTCAATGTTGGAGCAGATAAAACCATGAAAATATTGGGACAACTTACTCAGGTAGTAATGAATAACCATTCCACACCTGTGTTGGATCGTTTTATGTAACAGAAGCCTCTATATTTTATTGATACTACTAATCTGGTGGTTACTGAGAAATGGATCAAGTCCCTTGAAAAGATATTCATGGAATTAAGATGCAATGATAATGAAAAGGTAGTATTGGCAGTATATTGTCCCAAGAGAGACGCTGATCAATGGTGGTCCTTGATTCAGAATTCCACGGAGGAAGAAGAAATAGAAGATATGGAATGGAGGACTTTTAAGGAAATATTCTTCAAAAAATATTTCCCTCATGAGAAATGAACTGAAATGAAGAGGAAATTACTTGGCTTAATGCAGAGGGAATAAGATAGTGTTGCCGAGTATAAGGCTACCTTCACAAGTCTAGCCAGGTATGCCATGGATTGCGTACGTGACTCAGAAGACAAGATTGATAATTTTTTAAGGACTTAAGCGAAGTCTTTAAAGGGCACAAGCTTCTCAAACATTTTCATTATATGATGAAATTGTATCAAGTGCCATCAAAACAGAGAAGGAATTTTCTAGATCAAATTTCTTCAAGGAAAACTATGATAAAAAAAAGTGGTACTCTGATAACAAAGGGAAAGGTGAAGCACCAGAGAAGAACAGGGGAATTAATAAATTCCCATTATGTAAGAACTGTGGAAAGAATCATCTCAAGAAATTCATGAAAGGAATGGGAGTCTGCTTTGAGTGTGGAGAAAAGGGTCATCTATCTCATGAATGCAAGGGGAAGAAACAATTTGAATATGTTCAATGCTAAAACTATAGAGATATGGGAAACTATGAAAATGAGTGTCCTAATCTCCAAGGAAACATGCCTCAGGAAAATCCAAGAGAGCAAGGGAGATCTTATGCAATTAAAACCACGGAAGTTGAAGTTCATAATGATGTGGTGGTAGGTACTTTAATTGTTTCCTCAAACTTAGCCAACACTTTATTAGATTCTTGATCATCGCATTCATTTATATCTTCCCATTTTCCACGAAAATTAGACATGTCCAATTCGATTTAATAAAGGATTTATCAGTTAAAACTCCTAGAGAATGCATCATTGCAACAAAGGAATGTCAACTTTTCCCCCTCATGACACAAAAACGCGCTTTAGTTTCTAACCTTATCATCATACCAATGACTAAATTTGATATAAATCTTGGTATGAATTGGCTGTAAAATTATGATGCAAAGATATATTGCAAGAAAAAGGAAGATACAATTTTTGAAAATGGTGTAGAATCTCTTATCTTTATAGAAGAGATATTGCCATCTGATTCATATCTAGACCCACCCTCAGTAGCTCTGTTAAATGAAATTCTTGGAGAGGAAGAGAACCAATATCTATTGGTGAGGAAGGAAATATTCAAATTGAAGATGTGCATATAGTTCAATAATACCTTGATATGTTTCCAGAGGATTTACCTGGACATCCTCCAGAGTAGGAAGTTGAGTTCTCAATTGATTTAATTCCTGATTCAAGACCTATATCAAAGACTCTTAATAGAATGTACACCATGGAATTAGTGGAGCTAAAGAAACAACTAGAGGAATTGAGTGAAAAGGGATTTATTTGACATAGTTTTTCTCTATGGGGAGGCCCTGTCCTCTTTGTCAAGAAGAAAGATAAATCCATGATTCTATACATTGATTATAGGAAAATCAATGCTATTACAATAAAGAATAAGTATCCTATACCTCAGATTGATGATTTATTTGATCAACTTCATGGATCTCAATACTTCTAGAAGATTGACCTTCGATACGGATATCATCAGCTATGTGTGAAGAGAGAAGATCTTCTTAAGACAGTATTTCGAAATAGGTATGGGCATTATGAGTAAACAATGATGCCTTTTGGACCGACAATTGCACCCTCTTTTTTCTTGGATTTAATGAATAGAGTTTTCAAGGAATATCTTGACAACATTGTTGTGGTATTCATTAATGATATCCTGGTATACTCAAAAATCTTTGAATACCATGATAATTACTTGCAGATTATTCTGAAAACTCTTAGAAGAAACAAATTATATGGTCAGTTTATCAAGTGTGAATTATGTCTTCGAATAATTTCTTTCATAGTCCACATTGTCTCTAAGGATGGAATCCTAGTTGATCCTACAAAGATAAAGGTAATCCAAGAATGGATCATGCCAACAAACATAACTGTGGTACGTAGTTTTATTGGTTTAGCAGGTTACTATCGGAGTTTCATTCTGAATTTTACTCGACTGGATAACCCGCTAACCAAGATCGCATGTAAAGGAGTTAGGTTTGTATGGACAAAAGAATGTACAGAATACTTTGAGGATATTAAAAGAAGATTGGTCAATGCTCCAATTTTGACACTTCCTTCTGGAAGTGATGGAATTTTAATATACAGCGATGCATCAAAGAATGGATTGGGTTGTGTCCTTATGAAAAATGATAGAGTTATTTCTTATACATCAAGACAGTTGAAAAATCATGAGAAAAATTATCCAACTTATGATCTTGAGTTATCAGCCATAATCATTGCTCTGAAAATATGGAGACATTATCCATATAGAGAAAGATGTGAGATTTATACAGACCACAAGAGTTTGAAATGCATTTTCACTGAGAAAGAACTCAACATGAGGCAAAGGAGATGGCTCGAGTTACTCAAAGATTGCGATTGTTCAATAAAATACCACCCAGGAAAAGAAAATAAGGTGGAAGATGCATTAAGCAGGAAAGATCAGGGACTTCTAACTCAAATGAGGATTGAGAGAGATCCATATTCATGGATCTACTAAATATGGATATGGGAATTGTTAAGGAAGGGGAAACATCCTTACTCTTTCAAATGATTGCTAAACCATATTTACTAGAGAAGATAAAAAGCTCTCAATCTAATGATGAGAATCTGCAGAAGAAAATTAATGCTGTCAAAGATGGGATATTGGTAGACTTCGTGTATGAGGAAGGAGTTCTGAAATTTGGGAAGAGGTTATGGTTCCATCAGTACCTGAGCTAAAAAGGGAAATATTATACGACGCTCATAGCTAAAATTTCTCTATATACCCTGGTTTCACAAATATGTACAAAGATCTAAAGGAAATTTTTTGGTGGGATAATATAAAGTGGGAAATTGCTAACTACGTGTCAAGGGGTCTTTTTTGTCAACAAGTGATGGAAGAGAGACAACGTCCCAAAGGAGTGATGAAACCTATTCCTATTCCTATGTGGGATTGGGATAACTTTACGATGGATTTTGTTACTAGACTACCAAGGACACTGATAAGGAATGATGCAATATGGGTAATTGTTGATCGTCTCACAAAATCAGCACATTTCCTTCCAATAAGAGAGGATTTACCACTTTATCACCTGGAAAGACTTTATATTAATGAAGTTGTTAGACTTCATGGTGCACCTCTATCGATTGTGTCCAATCAAGATCCTTGGTTTACTCTAAAATTCTGGAAAATTATCTAGAGGGATTTGAATGTTGAGCTTCGTATGAGTATTTCTTATCACCCTCAAACTGATGGATAGTATAAAAGGACTATTCAAACTCTAGAAGACAAGCTAAGATCATGCTCTCTTGACTTTAAAGGTATATAGGATCAATACTTGCCTTTTGTGGAATTTTCATACAACAATATTTTCTATTCTATTATTCAAATGGCTGCATATAAAGCATTATATGGAAAGAGATGTCGAACTCCAACTTGTTGGGATGAAGTTGGTGAGAGAAAAGTTATAGGCCAAGAAATTATTGAAGAGCCCAAGGAAAAGGTGAAGAAAATCCAAGCCCATTTAAAATTATCCCAAATTAGGCAGAAGAGTTATGCTAACAACCGAAGAAAGGATTTGGAATTCCAAGTGGGAGATCATGTCTTTCTGAAAGTATCTCCATGGAAGGGTGTCTTAAGGTTTGGTAAGAAGGGGAAACTGAGACCCAGGTACATCAGACCATTTGAAATTATGGAAAGAATAGGAGCTATAGCTTATCATTTAGCAATGATGCCAAGACTCCCCCAAGATCATGACGTGTTCCATGTGTCATTATTGAAGAAATACATGCCAAACCCAATGGTTGTACTCACATATGAAGAAATAGAACTAGAACCTGATTTATCATACTGTTAAGAGCCTATCGGGATTCTTGACACAAGGGAGCAGTTATTGAGAAATCAGAAAACTCGTCTAATAAACATTTTTTTGGAAAAACCAGAATATAGAAGAACAAACATTGGAATGTGGGGATGTTGGGAAGAATAAGCACCCACATTTTTTGGTGGGATTTATAAATGAAAAAATTTTGAGGATTAAATTTCTAAAGGAGGGAATAATGTAGCACCCCAAACATTTTATGGTATGTTTCTCAAAAATAAATTCTAGTTATAGCCTATATTTCATGAATCAATGAGCCTCTATGGAAAAAAACATGGTTAATTATAGGAGATATCCATAACCTAGCCATAAAACTTATATTTTTCAGCTCTGTGATTTGAATTTTAAAAATCCAAAATACACGGTTGTGATCAAGATGATAATTATAGTATGATAGAATTAACTTAATTTTCATTGAATAGTAAACTACCCTTATGAATAGTAACATACTCTTATGAATAGAAATTTACCATTATAAATATTAATATGACTCTTAGGAATGGTATCCATGCCCTTGAATGTATAAATGAATTTAGGCACCTTAAAAATGAAGATAAATATTTTAAGTGTTTATATTTTTCAATTGAAAAATTATTTTATTTAAATATTTAATTAATCATATTTAAAAAATTATTTTTGAAAAATGGACTACATTTTGGGATTTTAATTTTCCAAAAAAGGTTTGGGTGAATTTTTGGGATTTTTCTGAAATACTAAATTTTTTGATGAATAGTAAAATGCGATAATTTACGATAAATGCTAAATAAGGAATTTATTGAGTCATTAATGATGATCTACTGATGTAATCCCAATTGGTTAGAATTCAAAAAAAATATTATAGTTCTTGGTCATGGAATACTCACTATTGGTTGTCTTGAGAGGAAATAATAAATTAATGATTTTAATATTGAGAAAACTCCTCTCCCCTCCACTATATAAACCACCCCTCACCCCCCCTTCCTCCCACACCACTCAAGCTCCAAGACTTGCCTAAATTATGTTGAGCACTCTCCCCAAGCCCTCTCCTCATGTCCAAGACCTGCTGGTCTCACAAAAGGCCAAAAACAAAGGCCTTAAGGAGATTCTCAAGGAGGAGTACTCAAGTGGTGAACTTTCCTTCCCTTTTCTTTCAATTTATTTTACAAAGTTCCATTATTTTGTTCTCCCTTATCACCTCCCCACATCCAAATTATATGATAATTCTAGTACATTAAATATACTAAATTTTCATTATTCTAATGGAATATCTCATCATAATCTCTCATTTTCCCCTTCTTTTCTACAATAAATTCAAACATCGTCCAAGATTTGTAAATTTATCACACTCAAGGAAAATGGTTTTTCAATTTTCATTACTATCTTTATTACTGGTCATGAAACCTTTTCAATGGTTCAACCAGGTCATTATATATGTATCTTGTCTTGATTAATGTTCTGGAATCTTTACAAATTCATAATATGGAATAATAATACAAAACAAGTTTATTGTGCACAAAACCACCAACCCAAATCCAAGTGTTTATTTTTAACTCATTAAATGAGTCATCCTCAGGGTATATAACTAGAATAATTACAAGATCCTTTATATCTCTTTAATGTCACAAATAATGCATATTAACAATTCTGGATGTTTAACCACATTTCAAATGAACTTCCATTCATGAATACAAGTAAACAAATCATGAAACCAAGTAAGAAAATGCTTCCAAAACAATAAAATTGAATCTCTGAAACCCATAAAAAAATACATTAATTAACTTAATAAGATTTTACCATATCAATTACATGTTTGAGAGTTTATGGACTTATTAATTAATGAATCTAGATTTGATTATTCAGGTCATTAAGAACAAACAAGAACACCTTCGAGCGTAATGTAAGGGATCCTCTCTCTCACTTTTGTTCAAGAATCACCCCTATTTTTTGCCCTTTTATTTTTAATTCCTAATGATGGGGTATGTTTTTTCACCTCCCCCATACTTCCCTTGTGACATATAAATAATTTAATACCCCGTTACCTCTCATTAAGCCCTCGTAATAACACTCATTACCATGATAAAATGTTTGTATTGTGCACCTAATAATCCTTAGGTGGTGTACCTAATTCCCATTTGAGATGACTTGTCATTTGAAATTATATTTATATTAAATATCCATAATCTCATATCTTGGATATGTTTTTTTTCTAAACTGTATACCATTTTATATATGATGTTTATTTTGAAAGTTATTTTAATTATGGAAATATTGATGAATCTGTATACTCTACTCTATGTGGATATTGAAAAGTAATATTTCTCTTGTATTGAATCAATGTATAAAGAATTATTTGGACATAAAGTGGAGGTTGGGGCCCGCTATAGCCCCTCGATAAATCGGTAGGTCTCATGAGACAAATCAGTTGGTGACAAACCCTTCGAGATTGTTTCCAAAAATCAAAAGGGTTTCTACCCATAGAACTAAACTGATTTTATGGTATTATGGTTTCATGTTCTAGATACATGATTTCCAAATAATAATCATTTTATTTATTCATTATTAGTTATTACCATCCATGAGTTTTTCACTATGAAAAACCTATGGATGCAGTTTCATTATTAGTTTATTAATGGCATGAGTTTTTCATCTATTCAACATAACATATTTATTATGTCAGATTGATTATAATCCACTTATTATTTTATTCATGCTTCCTCTATTTATAACCCTTACTGAGCGTTTGAGCTCACCCCTTTCATTGTTTACTTTCAAAAGGTGACAAAGAGGATATCATTTATTGAGTTCTTGGGGATGCAGTTTTTAGTTTTCATTATGTATTGTATTTTGCAAACTTTTCCAATGTAATTTGAGTAACATCTTTGTATATAGTTTCTTCAAAACTACTAAACTGATCGTTTCTTCAGGATTTTCATTCCTTTTAACCATGCCAATATAAAAAGTAGTGCACCAGCTCCAGTATAGAGGGGTCAAGGCATTACAAATTCAATTATATTATTCTAGTTAAGAATAAAAATAATTTAATTTGTTCTTTAATTCATCCATGAGTTATATAATAATAATATTTTAATATAAGAAAATGTTACTTTTCAAATGAACATTACACATTCAATTTTTTTTAAATAATTATGGGAAGAATGATCTAGTTTAATGAATCATGGTTCATCACATGGAATTTAATAATTTCACTAGCGAGTGGTGAAATATTCATATCATACATGGCATTCGTATTTATTCTGTTCATTTTGGGCCAAATTTAGAGGTTGGACTTATCTATGGGATTAAGTTTTATTTTTTAAAGTTAAATCTTACTATTTAATCTCATCATTGATCCATTAATATTGATAGAGTCTATTTTAATGAATTTAGATTCATTCCTTCCTCACCTCCCTTGTTTAATGTTCTAGAAATAGAAAATGAAGGTAAGAACAACAATTGATCAATTAAGGCTTGATAATCAGTAAAGTGATCATCCTAAGGTCTTAGATATTCCACACCAAAACTCAGGAATCAAAAAAAAAATATGGTTTTGGTGCATATTTAGATGATCTAAAGGGAATCCATTTTGGTTTATTCGAGATATAATGATCCTAAGATGATCAGATCAAAGTTGGATCACACGGTTCTTCTAAGGTTCCGTTTTGATTTTTTTCATACTTAAATTCAATTATATAATATACTTAGTGTGAACTGAGTATCTCTTTTTGGAATCAAGTATCTCATAATAGACTTGATGCTAAAAATTGAAATTTTAAAAAGTTTCATGGTTTCATGGAATTCATGGTTCCTTCATAGAAGATATGGAGAGTATGATAAATTAGAAAAATATATTCCCCTTATTCCTCAATATAAATGCCTTTCAAAGACTCTATATTTGTTAATTGTGGTTGGATATTTGTTTTAGATTAAATGTAAAATGGGGAGAATAGATAAAAATGAATCTAAATTCTCTATAATTGGAAACATAATGGATGTTATGAGGTATTTGTTTAGTGTCAAGATGTATAGTTAGTGTTGGATTCCTAAAAATATTTCCATAAAATCCAAATGGGGAGATTTTTATACTCAATCTGATAATTCATGTTGGTGTTGGATTTATTGTCAACCAATGAAATTGTATTAGAGATATTATAAAATATTGATTGTATCAAATTTTTGAATTAGTTGTGTAATATTTTCAATCGACTTATGTTTCAATGAAAATAAAGATAATATTGGTGTAATCAAAAGAAAATCATTAGAGTTAGCTGAGAATTTTCCACATAATGAGTTGTTGATCGTGGAAAGGTAAGTATATGAAGGTTTATAAATCACTTCATTTGTGAAATTTTGAAAAATGTAAGATTAATGGATTAAAAATGGGATTTATGATTTTGAATGAGCATATTCCAGTTTAATTTGACTTTGGAGTTCATATACAACGATAGGAAAAGTTGTAAAGATTGAAGATATAAATATTGAATGACAAGGGTGATTACATGAATATTGGTTCATTATAGTTGGATACTTAAATTTATATCATGACTATTATATGTTTAATAAAGATGAATATATTATAACATCCCAAATCCTGGATAGCATATAACGATAATTTTATGCTTTTATTTTTGTTTTAATTTCTTTTAACCAAACAAAAATTTAAATGATGAACATAATGATCTTTATTTAATTAATAACACCATAGTGTTTAAAATAAAATGAGATGAAAAGAGTAAACATACTAACCAAAAATACCTATTAAAACCCATATTAGAAGTACCGGAAGACCCCCAAGTGACACAACGAGGCCTGGTATATAAAGGAGATCCTTCGAGTCAACTAAAACAAAGAACATCACCACCACGGTCATAAAAACTATGCTTAGAATAAGTGGAATAGGGAGCAAAATCTCTTTTTTTTGAGTTTTTAGGACTCCCTAAAGGCTCAGTTTTATAAATCACTTTTTTGACCATTATTTTGGTGACCATTAGAAACTAACAACTATAAATCTAGCCATTGGGATTTTATATGTTAATAAAGAAATAATTGTGTATAACTTAGTCCTAAACATTTAAGGTATAATTAAAAATATATTCCATCATTTTTTTTTTGAACTCTAAAAAGGATAAGAGCTAAAAATTTGTATCACCCTTAAGTGATTTTGAAAAGTATTATGGGATATATAACAGTTAGAAAATATTTTAAATACAATGTAATGATTTTCATTTCTTAAATAATGTTATATAGTATGTAAGATCTTCAAATTAAAGTATCTAAATTAAGTTTTCTATGATACTAGCATAAAGAAAGAATTTTTTTGAAACCGATTTATAACTTTTGGGTGTTAAAAAGGTTTATTGTTTATAATTTTAAGAGTACTCTTAACTAAGAAAAAGTTTAGTTTGTATTCATTAATGTTTTAATTCTATATAGTTTTAATAAATAAATTGTTTCCTTCTCTTTAAAACCTTTTGAGTGTAGCTTTTATAAAAAAAATTCCCCTCTAGGGCCAGCTCTTTATGGCTATTGCCGAGGTAGGCAGGTCACACAAAGTGGCTGAGCCTAAGCCCTCAGCCTGAAGCAAAGGCCAGCCCGAGCTCGGGCGAAGGGTGCATGGAAGCGAACTGGAGTGCATAGGTGCACCACCATGGGAGTGAGTCCATGACAAGGCATGGGTAGGACAAGGCCTATGGGGGGATCCCATGTATAGGGCCCCCTTTAGGTGTGATGTGTTTTTTTAATCCATCGTTGGGAGGCCCGAACTTATACGGGAGGCGAAGGCAGTTCAACGTTTCGATGTGGGACAAGTTTTTTCGGGGTTTTTGCGATCTGGGTCGTTGGATTGCATCACGTATGATCTAGACTGTCTATCTTTTCCAGGCCTTTCCCCTAGAGGTGTTGTCTTCTTCCTTCACACATGGGTTACACTAGTAACCCTACCATATGGCACCCCCTTGTTTTCTTTACTTCTGACCATCGGGGACCCCCTTGTCTCCCCTTTTTCTTCAAGCACTACACCCCCCATTGAATTCCCTGCAAGTGTGTACATTTTTTCATGGAGGTTGGTGTGTGAGAATTTTGTATATAAATAACTGAGACCTCTCAGTCTTTATTCCCCGCTCAAGTCTCCAGCAAACCCCAACCAATCTCCCTCAAGTCCTCTTTCACTGAGTTTTAAAATTAAGGGTTTAGTTTTCCCTTGTCTTGATTCTTTGAGATTATATACAATTATATATTAATAAAGCATATACTTATAACCTTATGGTTCAGTCCAAAGGTTCTTCAATGTTGAACCTAGGCCTTCGGGTTCTCTTGCGCTCAAATAGCATAAAGAACGTAAGGATTATACCTTTCCTTGTTTCGTTGTTTTTAAAATAAATATATACTTTTGGTTATATGTATAAACGTCAGTTATAAGTATGAATAGGCATGGACTTTCTACTTCAGTTATATGTATGAAGTTTTTGTATAATTTTTCACGCGTCGTACATGTTCACATATGCATATTTTTAAAAAGATAAATACAAATATATTTGGAAAATGTTATATATTTTTTTGGGTTTTGGGTGTTCAAATGGT
Organism: Viscum album; assembly: GCA_963277665.1. Taxonomy (NCBI): domain Eukaryota; kingdom Viridiplantae; phylum Streptophyta; class Magnoliopsida; order Santalales; family Viscaceae; genus Viscum; species Viscum album. The sequence goes on along the minus strand of OY728134.1, from coordinate 124,732,536 downwards.
GTAATGGACATAAGGAGTATTATGCATTGGTTCATGGTGTTGAGTTATATATATCTATACATATATATATATATATGTTCATAAAACCTTGTATTTTAAATATCTCTATGGGTTAGTTGAGACTCTTCTTGTAACCGAACCCAAATCTTTAAATTTGGTAATTTCGGTATATTTATAATTTATCAAATGTTTATCAAACCCGAAGACATGCTATATATTTATATATGTACACATATGGTTATGTATACTTCGGTTATATATATATATATATATATAGGAGTGGTCATACCCTCTCTATTTTTGTGTATAGGCCCACAAACACCCCATTCATTAAGTTGGAAAAAAATTATATATATATGGGAAATGTTATATGTGTTCAGTTTTAACAGAATTATATGGGAAGATTTTTATATACAAAATTTCATGAGTAAAGACATTACCTACCCTATATAATACCTTGTTAACTCATACATTTATGGGGTTAATGCACATGGATGTGCCACTCCTCTAGTATGAATGAAGTTATATACATATACCTTATATGATGCATGAACCTTTATTATACCCAGTTCTAAGTTCTTTACACATTAAGTCTCGAGTTTGGGTGGAGTGTTAAAACACAATAAATAGGATGTTAAACAAAACTTACATCCACATTTAAGAATAACTTATTTGTTTTCCCATGTTTTAAATGATGTTTCTTATGGTGAAGATTCATGCTTTCTATCACAGACATTTCTGTTGTATGCAAAGGCTTATCAATATTGAAAGTTTTAGCATGTGTAAGCTCAAAACCCTACTTGAAGTATTGGTTCCTTTTTTTAATTGGATGATAAGGTTTTAGAATTTTAAGAATAAACTTAAATGTGACAAATTCTAGTTTTTATTTTTCTTTTAGTACCTTAGATGTCAATATGTGTGCCATAATCTGCCTTTCGCCTTTCCATTCAATGATAGTCATATAATTACTAGCTTGGTTTTTAATTATATATATGCATGTCTCCCTTATATGATATGTAAATTCAACTATTATGACCAACTATGAATGAATTTCAAGGTGGTATAGGACATCTTGAAAATACAACCCCGTTTAAGTAAATTATTGATTTGTGTGGCTTACATGTAAGTAAAAACATATTAAGGGTACACCCTGATAGTTCTCCAATGCCTTGGATAAATAATTAATATCAAGAGATAAAAAGTATCACGATACCATGGTGAATAACCATAGGTAATTTTTATGACACCTTGGGGACAGACCTTGGTGATATGTTCATGAATGTCAAAACGAAATGTTGAAGCCACATATTCAAGTTTTTCTACAATTAATTTTCCATATGATATGCCTATTCCTTCACTGCTCTTGTCCTTATGTCTTTATAAAGTTCATGTTGATGTCAGAAGTAAAAGTTTAAGTCATGATTTGCATTTAACATTCAGTAAAATAGTATCCATCATATGAAATTGAAGTTGTTTACTTCACGCGCAACTCTGATTAATCATTACTTTTAGCTGCTCAATTTTGTGGTTAAATGTTCATATGTCATACATGTTTAGAAATTCCTTTACTTATTACTCCTTTTTTTATGCCCTAATTGATTCATGTATTCCTTGTAAATCTTAATTAAGCACTCTTATGTCATTTTTCAAGTGTTACAGTTGTTCTTTAAGAGAAATGTTATATATAAAGTTTCAACAAATGTTTTCAAAAGTTACATTAGTTTATTTTTAAAACCCAATCCTGGGAATTTTGATTCTCACCCTACATTTTAATTTTAAATTTTCAGGTAACAACTTTTATCATATGAAACATGTCTGAAGTTACTGGTTTCCTAGAGCCCAAACCAAATTTGATCCTCTGTATGGGATGTGATGTGTGGTTATCAGTGCATGTTTTTGTTTCAGAAAGACACATCATGTTCAGAAGGCACCGACTCCTGGTTTTCAGAAGTTGGGTCCTCTCAGTTGGTATCAGAGGATTCAGTTTGGATGCCTCTGGAAAGCCAGAACTAAAACAAAGAAAAATTTACTTCATCAATACTAAAAATGAGTTTTATTAATTTTTAGATGGAAAATGAAGGAACTAATCTCTAATCTTTTCCCAATGAGTCCTTAGAAACTATAATTTACTTAGCCAGAAATGAAGATTTATAAACATTTCCCATATCCATATGTCGTGAAAACATCACTATGATGTGTCCAACTCTCCCCGAGTACTTCAAATCCACCGAAGAGTGGGTCTGGATTACATTTTTAAGATTCAAGCCCAATTTCCATCTTATGCACGACGGGGGAAGTACTATGAGGGACTTTTTAGATGCTTCACCATAGCAGAAGGCTTCCAGTCCCTCACGGCCTTCCAAGAAGCGGCAGAAGCAGAAGACCTTCACACGACTTATATGTGTAAAGTCCTGTCCTATGGCCATTACGGTCACATAATGGACTTCAAAGTTCTTGAATACGAAGCCTCTCGATCGTTGTATATAGCATCCCGCCATTTTATAACATAAACTTTCATTACATTACACAAAACTGAGGATCTTTAAGGTCTAGTGTCTTGGAAACCAGGAACATAATAAATGAAAACAACATAAAACATTCTTCTTAAACACTTGAAAGGAGTCTCCTTAAGTTCATTCTAGGTTCATTACTACATCTCATAACCTGGAGACATACATCAAAAGAAAGGGTGAGCAGAAGGCCCAGTAAGGGAAACAAGAGGAACATTTTACATGTGAACTTGAGATACTTCAATAAGGACATGAAAAGAACATTAAGGCATGAGAAAGAAATCATGAGGCATTTCATAATAAAAATAACATTTTTCATAACTTGAAGATGTGGCTACATCATTTAACATAGACAATCATGAACATATCACCAAGGTCCATCCCCAAGGTGTCATTTGAAAATTACCAAGGTTATTCACCAAGGTATCGTGAAAATTGTAATCTCTAGTGGTTACATCATTACCCAATGCATTGGAGCGTTATCAGGGCGCACCCTTAAATTTGCCTTTATTATCATGTGAGCCACATATATCATCATCAAACATTTCATAAATAACCCACATAGCATAAAATAAATGGGTTTCATTTCATAATCATAACGTTTTAAAAACTGCTTTAAAGACATGATCTTTACGTCACTTTAAACCCACGGAAAGGGAAAGTGGGTCTCATGTATGTAAATCCCAGAATTTAAAATGGAACATTTTGATATATATGTGAATACCCTTGTAGGAATAAGAGCTTTGAGTATTCACTTTATAACATAAAATAATTTTTGAGAAAAGAGAGAGGCATTTTGAGGGGAAAATTGTGCAGCATAACGGCTAAGTTTCGGGGTTTTAGAAAACATTGAAATGAGAGGGGACATGGGTCACCCACTCATAAATGATCCATAAAACAGTAGGGTGAAATAATAAGAAGGACATATGGACATGTTAATGAAATTTGAGGGACATACCATTTGAAATGAAAAACATGGAAGGAAAAAAGATTAGATTTCTCTTATGAAAATTCGGCAGCCTTACGGCGTCACTTAACTTAAAAAGAAAATGATTTGACAAGATAAAATAGGGTCCCTCATAATATGATCATAAGAGATAAGTATGATAGATATAGAGATCATACCCCAACATAATAAAAAGGAACTTGAAAGACTTGACATGAAAATCGAACTTGAAAAATGAGAAGGGTGAAAGAATCCCTTAAAAATTCGGCAGCCTAACGGCGTCACTTAAACTTTCATAAAACGAAATGATGAGAGTAAGAGGGGATTTCTCATCATATAAACATGAAAGGTCAGTAAGAGAAATATAAAAGAACATCCTCTCACATAAAAACATGGAGCATAATAGGAATGACATAAAAGAGATTACATGAAAAGAAAGAGAGGGGTCAGATCCCTTACCTTAAAATTTGACTCTTGAAACTCAAAGGATTGGACCTTGAGGGCTTGGGGGCACCTTGGGAGGACTCTTTGGAAGGTAAGAAGAGCATAACTTCTTTGGGGGAGATTTGGGAGTGAAAACTAAGGGAGGAAAGGGTGGGAATTTATAGGGAAAGTGAGGGGACAAAGCATTAATGGCCAAGGGACACCTCACATGTGCTTTTCTCAAACCCATGTGCTCTCCCTTGGCATTTATCATGGAGTTAGGCCACATGGGGCCCCCAAAACAATAATTCATCACCCTTGGCCGGCCAAACCTCAAAAGATCTCATGACATCATCATGACACCGCTATGATGTCATTAAACATACCGAAACCCTAAAACTGTATTTTTACTATTCACTGAAAATTCAACTTTCTCAGAACAACCCCAAAATTTCACCTTAACCAAATATCAATGCTCTGATTTCAAAAATGAAATCCATTTTATAAAAATAATTTTCTAAATATTTTTAATTTAATTTTTAAATAAAAACACTATTCATCGAAAATTCACTTTTTTCAGAAAAATCCCCAAAAATTACCTTAACATAATATCGATGCTCTGAGTTCAAAAATAAAGTCCTTTTTATAAAAATAATTTTCTAATTATTTTTAATTAAATTTTTAATTAAAAAACACTATTCATCCGAAAAAACTAATACTTGAATAATAATTTATGAAACCGTTATTTAACCATTTTATTGAATCACATTACTTAATCTAGGTGTCTAAATTACATTAAAACTTTCTTTGAGTGAAATTACTAATCCATTTGGTCACATTACTAATCCTAAGCGTAAAATCACTATTCATAATTTACTATTCATCAAAAATTAAGTTGATCTTATTAGACTCCAAATTCCTTACTGAACACTTTTGTAGAAGACCATTTTTTGAAAATCATTACACATCATTAGTTTTTTTAGGGTTTACATAAATATTTCAAAATATCCCTTTTTCAAAATTCATCAATAAAATACATTCTAAAATTATCTAGACATTTGAAATTTCACAAACATCACTAAAGGAAGAAATCTCAATTTATTCACCCGAAAGGATTACACAAGGAAACTAGGGTCTCATCACATAGCCCCTTATAACACTGGCATAAGACCTAAGTGTAAGGTGTGATATGGTAAGAGAATCTGAGGGAGTCTCAGATAACATTGCCCTAGTAGCAATCTCCACTAACTTGAACTTCTCCTGCAAGCGTTTTCGTTCAAGCTTGACACGCTGGAGCTCGGCTTGGGCTTGGTCCAAAGCGAAGCCCACAGATGTTACCTCCTTCCCAAGCTCTGATAAGTGGGCTTCGTAAGGGTTGAGTCTACTAGATGAAGCCATCAACTCCTCTTGCTTCATTAACCATTAACATCTTAATAAATCATTAAGAGTAAGTTAATATACTACTCAAAAAGATTGGGTCGTTACATTCTTCCCCCCTTAAGAAATTTCGTCCCCGAAATTAACACTTGAGGCCTAGTCGAAAAGGTGAGGGTACTTTTGCTTCATCGTTTCCTCGGGCTCCCAAGTCGCTTCTTCGTACTTATGATTCCTCCACAACACTTTCACAAGGTGGGTAGTCTTGTTTCGTAGAACCTTGTCTCTACGGTCTAAGATCTCCACTGGCTGCTCCTCATAAGAGAGGTCATGTTCAAGTTGTACCACCTCTGGGTTCAGTACATGCGAAGGGTCGGGTATGTACTTCCTCAAGAGAGATACATGGAAGACATCATGAACTTGAGCTAGGTTCGGTGGAAGTGCTAGACGATAGGCCACTGCTCCTATGCGATCAAGGATTTCATAGGGGCCAATGTACCTAGGGCTGAGCTTCCCTTTCTTCCCAAACCGCATGACTCTCTTCCATGGAGAAATTCGAAGGAAGACTTTGTCACCAACACCAAACTCCAAGTCTCTTCGTCGATTGTCAGCATAACTCTTCTGCCGACTCTGAGCAGCTTTTATGTGTTGTTGGATGGCATGAACTTGTTCTGTCATTTCTTGCACAAGATCAGGCCCAAGAAGCTTCCTCTCACCAGTTTCATCCCAACAAGTAGGAGTTCTACACCGCTTTCCATACAGAGCTTCATAGGGTGCCATCTGAATACTCGCATGGAAGCTGTTGTTATAGGAGAACTCCACTAATGGGAGGTGTTGATCCCATCCACCTTCAAATTCCATTGAGCATAATATCAACATGTCTTCGAGTGTCTGAATAGTCCTTTCAGATTGGCAATCAGTTTGAGGATGATAGGCCGTACTAAAATTCAATTCAGTATTCAGAGCATGCTGAAGACTTCTCCAAAATTTTGATGTGAATCTTGGGTCACGATCAGATACAATGGATAGTGGTACCCCATGCAGCCTTACCACTTCCTTCATGTATATCTTGGCAAGCTGATCCAGAGAGAAATCTTCCCGAATAGAGATAAAATGGGCTGTCTTGGTGAGACGGTCCACAATAACCCATATCGCATTGTTTCCTTTGGATGTTTTTGGGAGACCAGTTACAAAGTCCATGGTGATATTATCCCACTTCCATACTGGTATGGGTAGCGGTTGTAATACCCCCTTAGGAAGTTGTCTTTCTGCCTTTACTTGCTGACACACCAGGCACCTTGTAGTGTAATCGGCAATCTCCCTCTTCATGTTATCCCACCAATAATGATCACGAAGGTCTCTATACATCTTAGTGCTTCCCGGATGTATAGAGAAAGTATAGCTATGAGCTTCATCCATCAGTTCTTTCTTTATCTCCGGAATAGATGGAACACATAGTCTTGTACGAAATTTCAATACACCTTCTTGATCAATATTGAAATCAGGGAACTTCCCATCCTTTACAGCCTCGAACTTCTCCTGCAGCAAAGGATCTTCTTTTTGAGCCTTCTTGATCTTCTCTAGTAATGAAGGTTGAGAAATCATTTGGGATAGGGTTGATGATGTCCCTTTCCTTATAATTTCCATGTCCAGTTTTACTAGATCTTTAATCAAGGGGTCTCCCAGGATCCTCATTGTTGCCAGAACAACAGGATCTTTCCTGCTTAACGCATCCGCGACTTTGTTTGCTCTTCCAGGGTGATAATGAATTGAACAATCATAGTCTTTAATAAGCTCCAACCATCTCCTTTGTCTCATGTTCAATTCTTTCTGTGTGAAAATATACTTTAGACTTTGGTGGTCAGTGTATATATCACATTTCTCCCCATAAAGATAGTGCCTCCATATCTTTAGAGCAAAAACAACTGCCTCCAGCTCTAGATCATGCGTAGGATAATTCTGCTCATGAATCTTCAACTGTCGAGATGCATAAGCAATTACTTTGTCATTTTGCATGAGGACGCACCCAAGCCCTTTCAGATATGCATCGCTAAAAATAACGAATCCTTCTCCGATAGAGGGTAGTGTTAATACAGGTGAAGTAACCAATCTCTTCTTCAGCTCTTGGAAACTTTCCTCGCATTCCTTTGTCCAGATGAACTTAACCCCTTTTCGAGTCAACTTGATTAGTGGATTAGAAAGCCGTGAAAAGTTTTTCACAAACCTCCTATAATATCCCGCTAATCCAAGGAAACTACGAATCTCAGTTACTGTTGTGGGTTGAGGCCAGTCCTCCACAACCATTGTCTTTGCAGGGTCAACCGAGATTCCTTCATTAGTTACGATGTGCCCCAAGAAAGCCACTTGTTGTAACCAAAACTCACACTTGCTGAACTTCCCAAAGAGCCTCTCCTTCCATAGAGTTTTCCAAATAACCCTCAGATGATTTTCATGCTCCTCACGACTTTTTGAATATATCAAAATATCATCAATAAAAACTACCACAAAGTTATCAAGGTAGTCCTTAAAGACTCTATTCATCAAATCCATGAAAATAGCAGGAGCATTAGTCAAGCCGAAGGGCATAACAGTAAACTCATAATGCCCATATCTTGATCGGAAGGCAGTCTTTGGAATATCTTCCTTCTTCACCCTCAGTTGATGATAACCAGATCGAAGGTCAATCTTAGAGAAGAATTGAGCCCCACGAAGTTGGTCAAATAAATCATCAATTCTTGGAAGAGGGTATCTGTTCTTCACTGTGATCCCGTTCATTTCTCTATAATCAATGCATAGCCGCATTGATCCATCCTTCTTCTTCACAAAGAGAACTGGTGCTCCCCAAGGAGACACACTCGGTCGGATAAACCCCTTCTCCAACAAGTCTTGGAGTTGTTTCTTTAGCTCCTCTAGCTCCACATTTTCCATTCTATACGGAGTCTTTGATATCGGTTGAGACCCAGGTACGAGTTCAATGGAGAACTCTACCTCTCTTTCTGGGGGAGGTCCAGGTAACTCCTCAGGAAATACATCCATGTATTTCTGAACAATCGGAACATCTTCAATTTGTATGCTCCCTTTCCCTTCTTCATCATCACCGATTAACTCCATAAAGAAAGCTATAGGAGGTGCTTCTAGATAGGGATCAGTTCGGGATATCTCTCCTCGGAAGATAACTGTAGGTCGTTCATTCAAGACTACTGAGATTTCCTTACTTCTGCATTTGATCTTAGCATTATACTTTGAGAGCCAGTCCATCCCTAGTATAACGTCGAATTCCATCATGGGGATGACTACTAGATTTGCGATAAGATTGTGCTCACCAAAGTAAACACTAGAGTCTCTAAACACTGTTGATGAATGGATAATCCCACTTGGAGTCTTGACTGACAACTCTACCTCAAGCAATTCGGGGATTGATTCTATATTCTTTGCAAACTTGGAAATAATAAAGGAATGCGCAGAACCAGAATCAAATAAAGCACTTGCTAGTTTTGAGAGGACAACAAGAGTACCTGCTACCACATCGTTCGGAACTTCAACTTCAGTTGTTGTGATAGCAAAAGCACGACCTTGCTCCCTTGGCCTCTGCTGAGGTTGATGGTGATTCCCCTCCACCGCCCTCGGATTTGGACATTGATTAGCAAAGTGCCCAAGCTGTCCACACTTGAAGTATGTGACTTCGGGTAGGGCCAGAACCATATTTCCTCTGTCGTTAGTGTTGGGAAGTTGAGGCTTCACATCACCACGACAATTCCGAGAAATATGGCCTTCTTTTCCACACCTATAGCACTTGACACTTCCGATCAAGCAGTTCCCCGGATGCTTCTTCCCACATTTATTGCATGTGGCATGTTGCATATTCTTTCCACCTCTTTCCTGATCAAAACTTCTTCCCAGGCTCGGTTATAGATTTCTCTTCTTCTCATTAGATTTGTGCGACCACTGTGTCTCCCCAAACTCTAGTTCAACTTTCATAGCACTTCGAACTATTTCTTCATAGCTATCGTAGTCCCTGTTGGCTAGATTCTTCCGCAGATGTGGTCGTAGTCCGCCAAAGAATCTATCAACCTTCCCATTAGGGTCCATGACAAAGCTTGAGGTATAACGAGAAAGCCTTGTGAAGTTCATCTCATAGCTTCCGACAGATTCGTTCTCCTTCTGCTTCAGCTCGAGAAACTCTTTCTCCATTTTCGTTCTCATGGAACGAGGGAAATACTTGTTAAAGAAAATCCCCCGAAATTCTTCCCACTCCATAGCTTCCATCTCTCCTCGTGGCTTCGTGTTTTTGATCAGTGACCACCACTGATCAGCTTCTCCCTCTAGGCGGTAAACAGCAAGGGTGACTTTTTCTTGTTCCGAACAATGAAGTACAGAAAAGATCTTTTCAATGGAGCTTATCCATTGTTCCGCAACCAATGGGTCAGTAGATCCACTGAATGTTGGTGGTCGTTGACGCATGAAGGACTCAACAGAAATTTGTTCCCTTCGTGGTGAGGTCGGCCTCTCAGCTTGATTCAAGTTATTACTCATAACTTGAGTCAGTTGGTTCATCATTCGCATGAATGTTTCCATTCCGGCTTCCATCGGAGGGCCGTCAGCACATGGTGCATTGCGGTCACCATCGGCACGGTTTCTCCTATTGCCCGCCATTTTCTAAAAGAATAAAACCTTAGTGAGAAACTCATTTCATTTATGAATCTTTTAACTAAGACTTCATGCTTAGACAATTATAGTTCTCTATAATTCCTTCATAATGATTCATAAAAAGCACGTGACTGACCAAACATATCCCCCGGGAGTGTCGTAACCAAGAGTGCAGCAAGGCCCGTTATCGTGCACCAGTTCCCGTTCGAGTCTAGCTCAAAGCGGTGTTTTCGGGTTTTACCCCTATGTACATCTGTGCCAGAGCCGCCTCTACCTGCTCGTATCCAGACAGGGATGTATTTGTTTGATAGACCACTTACTCAATACTTACCAAAATACCAGGAAGTTTTTCTATATTTAAACTTTTCTATAGGGTTCTTCCTAAAGTTTTTATATCCTAATTTCCACAAATAACTAAACCTCCCTTTGATACCAACTATAGCATCCCGCCATTTTATAACATAAACTTTCATTACATTACACAAAACTAAGGATCTTTAAGGTCTAGTGTCTTGGAAACCAGGAACATAATACATGAAAACAACATAAAACATTCTTCTTAAACACTTGAAAGGCGTCTCCTTAAGTTCATTCTAGGTTCATTACTGCATCTCATAACCTGGGGACATACATCAAAAGAAAGGGTGAGCAGAAGGCCCAGTAAGGGAAACAAGAGGAACATTTTACATGTGAACTTGAGATACTTCAATAAGGACATGAAAAGAACATTAAGGCATGAGAAAGAAATCATGAGGCATTTCATAATAAAAATAACATTTTTCATAACTTGAAGATGTGGCTACATCATTTAACATAGAAAATCATGAACATATCACCAAGGTCCATCCCCAAGGTGTCATTTGAAAATTACCAAGGTTATTCACCAAGGTATCATGAAAATTGTAATCTCTAGTGGTTACATCATTACCCAATGCATTGGAGCGCTATCAGGGCGCACCCTTAAATTTGCCTTTATTATCATGTGAGCCACATATATCATCATCAAACATTTCATAAATAACCCACATAGCATAAAATAAATGGGTTTCATTTCATAATCATAACGTTTTAAAAACTGCTTTAAAGACATGATCTTTACGTCACTTTAAACCCACGGAAAGGGAAAGTGGGTCTCATGTATGTAAATCCCAGAATTTAAAATGGAACATTTTGATATATATGTGAATACCCTTGTAGGAATAAGAGCTTTGAGTATTCACTTTATAACATAAAATAATTTTTGAGAAAAGAGAGAGGCATTTTGAGGGGAAAATTGTGCAGCATAACGGCTAAGTTTCGGGGTTTTAGAAAACATTGAAATGAGAGGGGACATGGGTCACCCACTCATAAATGATCCATAAAACAGTAGGGTGAAAGAATAAGAAGGACATATGGACATGGTAATGAAATTTGAGGGACATACCATTTGAAATGAAAAACATGGAAGGAAAAAAGATTAGATTTCTCTTATGAAAATTCGGCAGCCTTACGACGTCACTTAACTTCAAAAGAAAATGATTTGAAAAGATCAAATAGGGTCCCTCATCATATGATCATAAGAGATCAGTATGATAGATATAGAGATCATACCCCAACATAATAAAAAGGAACTTGAAAGACTTGACATGAAAATCGAACTTGAAAAATGAGAAGGGTGAAAGAATCCCTTAAAAATTCGGCAGCCTAACGGCGTCACTTAAACTTTCATAAAACGAAATGATGAGAGTAAGAGGGGATTTCTCATCATATAAACATGAAAGGGAAGTAAGAGAAATATAAAAGAACATCCTCTCACATAAAAACATGGAGCATAATAGGAATGACATAAAAGAGATTACATGAAAAGAAAGAGAGGGGTCAGATCCCTTACCTTAAAATGTGACTCTTGAAACTCAAAGGATTGGACCTTGAGGGCTTAGGGGCACCTTGGGAGGACTCTTTGGAAGGTAAGAATACCAGAACTTCATTGGGGGAGAGTTGGGAGTGAAAACTAAGGGAGGAAAGGGTGGGTATTTATAGGGAAAGTGAGGGGACAAAGCATTAATGGCCAAGGGACACCTCACATGTGCTTTTCTCAAACCCATGTGCTCTCCCTTGGCATTTATCATGGAGTTAGGCCACATGGGGCCCCCAAAACAATAATTCATCACCCTTGGCCGGCCAACCCTCAAACGATCTCATGACATCATCATGACACCGCTATGATGTCATTAAACATACCGAAACCCTAAAACTGTATTTTTACTATTCACTGAAAATTCAACTTTCTCAGAACAACCCCAAAATTTCACCTTAACCAAATATCAATGCTCTGATTTCAAAAATGAAATCAATTTTATAAAAATATTTTTATAAATATTTTTAATTTAATTTTTAAATAAAAACACTATTCATCAAAAATTCACTTTTTTCAGAAAAATCCCCAAAAATTACCTTAACATAATATCGATGCTCTGAGTTCAAAAATAAAGTCCTTTTTATAAAAATAATTTTCTAATTATTTTTAATTAAATTTTTAATTAAAAAACACTATTCATCCGAAAAAACTAATACTTGAATAATAATTTATGAAACCGTTATTTAACCATTTTATTGAATCACATTACTTAATCTAGGTGTCTAAATTATATTAAAACTTTCTTTGAGTGAAATTACTAATCCATTTGGTCACATTACTAATCCTAAGCGTAAAATCACTATTCATAATTTACTATTCATCAAAAATTAAGTTGATCTTATTAGACTCCAAATTCCTTACTGAACACTTTTGTAGAAGACCATTTTTTGAAAATCATTACACATCATTAGTTTTTTTAGGGTTTACATAAAAATTTCAAAATATCCCTTTTTCAAAATTCATCAATAAAATACATTCTAAAATTATCTAGACATTTGAAATTTCACAAACATCACTAAAGGAATAAATCTCAATTTATTCACCCGAAAGGATTACACAAGGAAACTAGGGTCTCATCACATAGCCCCTTATAACACTGGCATAAGACCTAAGTGTAAGGTGTGCTATGGTGAGAGAATCTGAGGGAGTCTCAGATAACATTGCCCTAGTAGAAATCTCCACTAACTTGAACTTCTCCTGCAAGTGTTTTCGTTCAAGCTTGACACGCTGGAGCTCGGCTTGGGCTTGGTCCAAAGCGAAGCCCACAGATGCTACCTCCTTCCCAAGCTCTGATAAGTGGGCTTCGTAAGGGTTGAGTCTACTGGATGAAGCCATCAACTCCTCTTGCTGCATTAACCATTAACATCTTAATAAATCATTAAGAGTAAGTTAATATACTACTCAAAAAGATTGGGTCGTTACATTGTATAGACATCAAGTGTGTACTGATGTCTCTCAACAATACACTCCTCATGTCAGAATATGGAGACACTATAAGTTCTTCCATGATATCGAACCCGATTGCTCGAACACTAAGTGAGCTGTCATAATAAATTTTCAGATGGATGGACAAACTCACATCTTATCTCTTCCTTATGAAGTAATGGAGTTTATTATGATCAAAACATGTGAGGAAGAATGCATCCCCTTCGCAAACTTGTGAAGGAAGTGAAAAAAATTATACGAGGTATCTAACAGAACATGAATTATCCACACCTACCAAGGTAATGCTTCCATTTACCACCGAATAGCCTTGGTCCAATTGGCCAAACATAGGCAAAGAGGAAAATATCATGAATGACTTTTTTTGTGCTTCACTCTAGGCCAGAACTACACAGCCATGGTATGTTTTCAAGAAGCTACTTTAGAGGGAAACCTTTGTGCAGCCTACATGTACCATCTTCTTAGTCTCAACCTATATGACATCATCTATGACTTAGGTGCCATCAATCAGGATATAATCCGAAAAGTTCTACGTGGTTTGGTCTATTCAAACATCTCCAAACTTTCCTTCATACAAGACTCCCTATGGAAGTCCAAATGCACCATGCAAGAGTTCAACCTTTTCTATCTGAGGTTTATTTGGGCTAGGGAAATAGAGGAGTTGAGCAAAGATGTGGGTTTTTCACTGGACGCACATGATGATTATCCCTGATGGGGTATATGGTAGGAACGTAATTGAATTTTCTCTTGGTGAGGTTGTATGAAAGGAATTGCAGGGACACAATTCTTGAAGGGGGAGTATTGTAAAATCCTGAAACTTAGATAGCGTATAACGATAATTTTATGCTTTTATTTTTGTTTAAATTTCTTTTAACCAAACAAAAATTTAAAATATGAACATAAGGATCTTTATTTAATTAAGAACACCGTAGTGTTTACAATACACAGAGATGAAAAGAGTAAACATACTAACCAAAAATACATATTAAAACCCCTATTAGAAGTACTAGAAGACCCCCAAGCACCACAACGAGGCCCGGTATATAAAGGAGACCCTTCAAGTCAACTAAAACAAAGAACATCACCACCACGATCCTAAAAACCATGCTGAGAATCAGTGGAATGGAGAGCACCATCTCCTTCTTTTTGAGTTTTTAGGACTCCCTAAAGGCTCAGTTTTATAAATAACTTTTCTATCATTATTTTTGAGACCATTGGAAACTAAAAACTATAAATCTAGTCGTTGGGCTTTGATAAGTTAATAAAGAAATACTTAAGTATAACTTAGTGCTAAATAATTAAGGTATAATTAAAAATATATTCCATCATTTTTTTGAACTCTAAAAAGTATATGAGCTAAAACTCTGTACCACCATTAAGTGATTTTGAAAATTATTAAGGGATATTGAATAGTTTGAAAATATTTTAAATACAATTTTACGATTTTTATTTCTTAAATAATGTTATACACTATGTTAAATTCTTAAAATTAAAGTATCTAAATTAAGTTTTTTATGATACTATCATAAAGAATTTTTTTTTGAAACCTCTTTATAACTTTTGGGTGTTAAAAATGATTATTGTTTATAATTTTAAGAGTAATAATAACTAAGAAAAAGTTTAGTTTGTATTCATTAATGTTTTAATTCTATATAGTTTTAATATATAAATTGTTTTCTTCTATTTAAAACTTTTTGAGTGTAGCTTTTATAAAACAAAATTGGCTCGGTATGGCCTGACCTTTATGGATAGGGTCGAGGTAAGAAACTCACACTAAGTGGCTAAGAATAAGCCCTCATACCAAATAAAAGGCTAGCCCGAGCTTGGGTGAAGGGTGCACGAAAGCGAACCACAGCACATAGGCGCACCACTGCGGGAGTGAGGCCACGACGAGGCGTGGGTAGGCCAAGGCTTGCGGGGGGGCGTGTATAGGGCCCCCTTTATGTGTGTTGTGTTTTTCTGAGCCATCGTTGGGAGGCCCAGACTTATAAGGGAGGCGTAGGAAGTTCGACGTTTTGATGTGGGTCGAGTTGTTTCGGGCGTTTTGCAATCTGGGTCGTTGGATCGCATCACGTGCGATCTGGATTGTCTGTTTTTTCCCATCCTTTCCCCTAGCTGCGTCGTCTTCTTCCTCCGTGCATGGGTTACACTAGTAACCCTAACCTATAGAACCCCCTCATTTTTTTTCACTTTTGACCGCTGGGGACCCCCATGTCTCCCCTTTATCTTCAAGCATGACACCCCCATTAAATGCACTACAAGTGTGTATGTTTTTGCATGGAGGGTGGTGTGTGATATTTTGTGATAAAGTGTTATCCCATGTTGAGTTGTCTATAAATAAAAGGAATGAGTGAGTGAACCTTTTGGAGAGGAGTAAATGAACCAAAAATCATCGCAAAGGGAGTGACTCTAAGGAGTTTTTTAACCATTCCTAAATGATTATAAAGAGAATTTCCCCTATATAGGATTTTACTTTTCTAAAATCACCATCAAATGGTGATTCTAGTGGATTCTAGTAGATAGAAATATTTTTATTTTATCCTCCTCATATTATCCAAGTTTGGATAATATAAATAAAATTATTATGTCTTCTGTACATAATATTTTTTCATTATTCAAGTCATAGATTTGTGTCTTTTAGTTGAGTAATCAATGATCAAATTGAATTAATGGAAATATAATTGAAACATTAATTGAATCATCATTGAAAGATGAACATAATATTTATGCTACTAATAATGAGGTCATGATCATTTGAGTAACTAAGAGTTTGAGTATAAAGTGATTAAATTCGAATGAGGTTCATACCCTGATTCACTCTTCCCTCCAGGTATCTCTCACTAAAGATACTTATAGGCCTAATATATATATATTCATGTTTTTAATGAATCATGGATAAATTTTTTATGTTTTTTAGAAAATAACTCTAAACGATCTAGGTTTTCAAAAAATACCTGGGCTAATTATACATTTTTTCAAAACATAGATAAACTATTAAAAAATTGATAATTATCTATGATTTTAAAAAATATATAAAAAACATCACTAATTTACTTTTTATAGTGATGGTCTAGTTTATGGTGGTTGAATGACTGAATGATATTCAAATTAATAATGATGCCTTAAATTATGGAATTATAATTAAATAGACAAAGATTTTATTTTCTTATAAATGTGAATTATTAGGTGAGTATTTATGGGATTTAGTTATATTTTTCTAAAGGAATTATGACCAATTTTTTTTAGATGGGATCAGTTACATGGTTTGAAATTGACTGTATATGGAAATTCATGTGAGTGATTGAGGTTAATCCTATTAAGAAAAGTGTTACTCACCCCTACCTATAAATCTCAGTGTGTGTGTGTGTGGATATTGTTGTCCATGATGATTTAAAAATGGAAAGGAAGCCTTGTTCTTTGATGATAGAACCTAGAAGTTATGTTAATGCTAGGATGTGATGGTGTTTGGAGAAAAATTGATAAATTATTTTTCAATCTTTGATGGATATGTGTCACTCACCTTCTTATGGTAGTTATGTGTGATATGTATTATAATTTTTATTGTATTTTTATACTCATTTATTCAAATTTTGTTTTTAAAGATTGGTTTTGGTTTAAAAATAATTTTTTTATTTACATATTCATATATTTTTTTCATTAATATAAAAATTCCCTCCAATGACCATGTGGTATCCATGTGCACTTGTATTGAGAATATAGCTATTAATAAACACACATGAGGCTATATGGTAGTCCTGTTAAGTTCTCAAGATTTATATCCTTAAGAAAATTCATTACAAGAATCCTTACATATTTTTTTTCTTCAAGAATCCAAACTATATTATATTAAAATAAATCAAGTAATACTTAAAAATGTAACCATTACATGTGATTACCCACAAACACTTTCATGTTGGCCTAAGAGGATGCTAAATGAGGGGTAAATTTCCATTTAAAATTTTAAAATAAATAATTTTATTAATAAAAAATTAAAATAAGATAAACTAAATAGGAAACACAATACACTGTTTAATTAAAATGAAACAAAAAATGAAATGACCAGAAAAAACTCAAATTCACGAGTTACTATGTCTCCCCTTATCAATATATTGATTTATCCTAAAATTATTTTGCTTTAATGTTATCTAAGAAATCCAAAAAGAAATAATAATGACTAATTTTTAATGGATTAAGACATAAACCCAATAAAATCACTTTTGTGGTGGTAAGCACCCAAGAGAAAAAACCCAAATGGGGGATGAATTGTTTTAATAAAAAACCAGTTATGTGCACTCTCTAATTTAAAAATAATGAAAGTTACATCAGGGTGAAATAGAAATAATGAGAGGAAAAATTTTTATTTAATAAATAATACTAAATTCCATGAAATATATGTAATCAATGATGTTTTGTAATTTTACGAACTTATATGATCTTCATAGAGGTGAATTAATTGGCTCTCTATCCTCCTATAGATAACTAAAGTCATTGGAGCTAAAATAAATCCATTGGATGAGAAATATATTCATTGGAGATTTTGACTTGAGTAGATGGATTTTCTTGAATCTCTACTAGGTAGTTAGTAGCTTGACACTGGGTAGCTACTGTGAAGAGTATAGAGTTCTAGGATACTTCTATTTCTAGAGAGTAGCTAGTGAGTGGCTACCAGGTGTAATGTTTCAACCTCAAGACTATCATTACCCTGAAAACCAACATCAGGAACCAAGTGCTCAAAATAGTATCATTTGATTTTGGATACCTCTATTGGGTACCTCGTATTCCTTGACCAAGTACTCAATGGACTGTGCTACCATAGGGTATCCTCTATTTTTTAAAGACACTTCTAAAAGCTTCCCAACTATTCCAACTAACTTCAATAACCTATAAGAAATATAATTACTTAAATAAAAAAAATTATTAGAAATTTGTTGTGTGTTTGTTATCATTAAAATCGATTTAAGAGTGAGATATGACAACATTTTATTTTTGGAAATCTCATCCATATTTTAAATTAAAATTTAAACTTTCTATTCATGTTATGAAGAACATGGTTTAAAATAAATTTGGTTATTAATCTTTCATTTGTGACTCCCGATTTAAAGTGCATTCATGTATGTCATAATTCACCCCAAAAATCACGCAATAAAAGAATTATATTACCATGAAAAACTTTCTCTTGGTGGTATTGAAGTTTTATTGGTCACTCAGTAAGTATTCCATGATCCTTAATATCAATCTCACCATAATGAAATGCGTGAGAATAATTGTCAAGATACTTTTGAAGTTTGGACATGAAAGAATTTTAATAAACTCCAACTAGAGTAGAAATTAATTTTTATGCACCACATCGTCGATACATTCCAATACCTTCAAAGGCCCAATGAACCTCATATATTATTTTTCATATCTTTTAAACATGTGATATCTACACATGGGTGAAACCTATAAAAATAACATGATCAATTTCATCAAATTCTAAGGGTCACCTCCAATAATCATGTAATGAATTATAATGATCATTCATACTCATTAAACACTATTAAATCATATATATTTTTTATTTTATTGCTAACACTAAATTTGGTCTAATATTATTTGTTTCATTTACATTGGTCTAAAATAGATGGGATTATAAACGAAACCTATATAATTCCTAAAATGGTTCCCTAAAAATTAATGGGTTATGGATGTGATTATATAAAAAATCAAAAATTTGTAGATAATTGAATCTAAAACATCTAAAATATTGGATATATTGTCTTAGTATGTCATCCAATGTCTATGTAAGATGTTGACCATTTTTGGAGTTGTATGAGACTCATTTTTAGTTAATATTCTATTCTAAATTGACTAATTTTAGTTTGGGTTATGACTTGGGGTGTGTTTGGGTAAAAGTTTGAGAAAAATAAAAGAAAAGGGTTGTGTATAGTTGGCGTGAGGTTAGGGAAAATATGCGCCCTAGCCATGCTAACCATGTGAAACCAGACAGAGGGGATTCACAGAACTGGTTCATGGATGTAAAATCTGTGATCCCTAAAAATATTAACCATGCACCCCTATAAAAGAGGCACATAGTTGGAACACGGTTAGGGAAATATTTTCACCCTAGCACAACTAATCACACGCATGAATTAATTAAGCCCAAACATTAATTATAAAATTATCCAAACCTTCTAATTAACCACAAATTGAACCCCTATTCAAAAATAGGTGATCTTTAACAATTTTGGAGATCTATGGATGAATTATAAGCTATAATGACATGATTCAAAGCCCCAATCAAAGTTCTGATCCTCTCCCTGTAAGTGAATAATATCTTGGTTCTTCTATCATTATTTTTTTTGTTATTATTCATTTATTTTAATGATGTAATTTATTTTTTATTGACAGATCTAAATCAATTTGGTGATATCTAGATCTTTGATTCTATATCTTGAACTAGATTATAAGATATAGATTTTCGTTAATCTTGATTAAGGGTTTTGACATTTGGATCTACATCTAGGTCATTGTGCCTCTCCTTTTTAGTGATTTTAGTTAGGTTATTATTCTTTGATGATTTGAGGTAGGTGGTCAAATATTAAATTACCTTAGTAATTATTTTGATATGTGTATTCAAATTTCATAATTTCTATCATTCTGTAGCAATTGTAATTCTTAAATTGCATAAATTAATGTTGTCAAGTATTGTTTAAATAGTAAAATAATTTGGGAATTAATTATGAATTTAGGGGGTGTAAAATTTGATAATTAATTGGGGGATTAATTATGATATTTAGGGATCATGATTTAGATAGGGAATTAATTATGACATATTGAAATCTTTGAATTTAAATAATTAATTATGTAAGTAATTATGTGCTTTTGATGTCATTAATTAAGATAATCAAATGTGGGATTAATTATGTGATATTGATATTCTAGATTGAGGTAATTAATTGTTGAATTAGTTATAAATATTAGAGATTATGATTGAGATAATTAATTTTGAAAATTAATTATGTAATATTGAGTTGTGAATA
This sequence comes from Viscum album, assembly GCA_963277665.1. Taxonomy (NCBI): domain Eukaryota; kingdom Viridiplantae; phylum Streptophyta; class Magnoliopsida; order Santalales; family Viscaceae; genus Viscum; species Viscum album. The sequence goes on along the minus strand of OY728134.1, from coordinate 124,712,274 downwards.
TTGGTTAATTAGTCGTTATATTAATTAATGGGTTTAATGACTTAATTAATTGGTGAATTAATTAAGGGTAATTATGTGATAAAATAATTTCTGAATTAGAAATGAAATAGGAGTTATTAAGTAATTGTTGAATTAATTAATGTTATTAATATGATTAGTTAATTGTCTAATTAACTAATGGAATTGTTGTGTTTAACTAATTGTTGAATTAGTAATAGAATTTATGTGGATAATTAATTGATGAATTAATTATGTGTTTTTTAATAGTAACATGGTCATTTAAGTATGAATTAAATAATGGGAATATGGTCATTCTAATTTGTGTTTATGAATGGAAACATGGTAATTCAATTTTGAATTTGAGAATGGGAAAATGGTCATTATAATGTGTGATGTTTAGATGGTAACATGGTCATCCAGGTATGAATTAAAGAATGGTAACATGGTCATTATATTGGGTGTAGTATGAATGATAACATGTTCATTCAAGTATGAACTAAATAATTGCAACATTGTAACTCTGAGATATGACACCACTTAGGAATACTTCGGGCTCCATCATGAGCCAAAGTAGGTATTGAGATATGATATCACCTTGTAATACTTCAAGCTCTGACATGAGATGAAATATGTATTAGGATATGATATTAACATGGAACACTTAAGGATTCAGCATTACCCAAAGAAAACATTGAGGTATGAGTTTACTCGGGAACCTGGAAGTTAATATTGTTAAGTAAAGAATAAATTATATTTTGATAATGGTTTAATTATGCATTTTACATATTTATTTATAAAACTACATACACTATTTGAATGAATTTGTTTTATATATCATTTATGGTGGCCTAATATGTTATACCTACACCCTACTTGGTCTACCTGATTGGTACCTGAATAGACTATTGTTTTAGAATAGGTTAATGGAAATGGTCTTGTGTTAGATAGATAAGTTGGGATGGAGTTTGGATGAGGGAAATGGATGTGGTTTGGGACCCCCTTGGGAGTCATCGATGTCTTTATTTTCAATTTTTATTTTAGAAACATGATACGTACATTAACATGGCATGTTTGTTTTTCTTTAATTGGATATTGTATTTTCCTGTAATGATTATCTAGAGATATTGGTATTTTGTATGGTTATATATGCTTATGAAACTATTTATTAGTTATTTTGGTGTATTACTCTAATAAAAGAGGGTTTAGTCTCCCCATGATTAACTTATAAAACACTCAAAGATAGTCAGCATCCTATGAAATATGGGGAGGCGCACTTGAGTTCATGTGACTGATCGGCTCGAGGCACTACTGTGTGGCACCCGAGTCTAGATGTTACAAGGTGGTATCAAAGCCATTTTTCTTTTCATTTTCATTTTTTATTGTTTGGGAAAGGTATACAATTTACTTTGAATAGTTTGGGCATGTATATGAGCTCTTGCATGGGAGTTTCAATCACACATATAGGGGGACCCAAGTATTTAGGGAGGGATTTTTATTATTATTTTTTGTTATAGTTGAATATTATTTCAACTTGGGTGATACACTTTTTTTTGTGATGTATATTTTTTTAGATTTTATAAGAATTGAAACATATCGTAGAATTGCATGAGAGTTAATGTTTCATGAATTGTTTTAGGAACTTAGGATTATTTTGTGACACTAATCGTTTTGTTCATGCATGGGAAAATGAGTTTTGGGTAAGTTGTTGAACATAGATTTTTTCCCTTGATTATGAATTCATACTAAAAAATGGTGTCTAATGAGAATTAAAAGTGGTAAAATGATGAAAAATGTGACTAAATGGGTGTTTAATATAATTTTAATAATTATAATGAGAATACCATTGGATAACAAAGTCCAAAGCATAAGAGGGTGAAGAGTAGTGTTAGCGCTTCGGTTTTGACTGCCTGGCGAGATGTGGGGAAAAGACTTGTTGCGACTTGTTATGATTTTTCTCTTATGTAAATGTGTTAAGGTTATGTTATTATTTATAATACGTGTTTTAGTAATTATAGATATATTCCTACAAGATTATTCTTATTGAGAGGATGATGAGATGATATGGATGGTAATGCCCCTCCAATAATGGTGCATGAGGCACCGATTGTGTCAAGTGAGGAAGAAGGGGAGAAGTTCTGAGTGAACTTTTCTTGAATTATGAAATTCCTAGAATGAGACCTAGGGCAGTATGTGAAAATAATGTTTGACTTGACAAGGGAGTTTCAATTGCATAACCCTCCAAATTTTACTAGATAGAGTGGACCTGAGAGAGATTAGTTCTGGGTTGAGTCCATCGAGATGATACTTGACCACTTAGAGACTCCTACTGAGAGGAGTGTAAATCTTCCTACTTATATTCTATGAGAATCATCAAATCACCAGTGGTACATTCAGGTACAGACTGGATATGCTGATGGTTTGTTATGGAAGGAATTTGGAAGAGGTACTTGGATAACTTCTATCCAGAGAAGTTGAGGTAGAAAAAAGTAGTAGAGTTTATGTAGTTCACTCATGGGAGAATGTACATGATGGACTTTTCTTGATTCTTTACAGACCCAGTGTGATCTGTAATAGCATTTAAAGGAGATGATACAGCTATATTGAGACATTTTCATGATGTACTTAAGTGTGAGATTAAGTCCCAAAGTAACCACTTTTTGTTAAATATGCTTGTTGAGGTGGTGGATCGGGCTCTCATAGCTAAGGGGAACAAGAAAGAGGATTTCAATGCTAGACAGATAGTTGCTAATAGATGCTCAAGAGGTCTGATTTCTGAGAGCAGGAAGTGCCATTATGAGAACATTATCAAGGTTAGTGGGAACTGGGGTGGACGGAAAGTCGGATAAATTGCATAGGACCTTACTATAGTGATCTTCCATAAGTGTGGTAGGTTAGGACACTATCATCGACACTTTCCATGAACACTAGTGGAGTGTAGATTTTGTGTAAAGATAGGAAATCTATAGAATTTATATAGGACACAACTAAAGATGGTCAGTGATAGAGGGGCTAGATAGAACCATGGTGTATGAATGGGATCTTTTCACAATATCATCCTGGAAGCTGTAGTTTTATTGGATAAAGAGGTAGCGGTGGTGGGCGTGGTGTTTATGAGCAAGAGAACTGATATTAATAGAGTGGTGCAAGTCAGGGGAGTCAAACTACATCACAGGGAAGAGCGGTGGGAAAACTACATTCAGTGTAACCTATACTTATGGATAGTGAGGATAGAACTTTAAAAATGAGAGGTATTATTCATGTTGCATCTATATTATGTAGTTCTTTATTTGATACTATTGTCTCTCATCCCTTAATATCTACAAAAGTTGTTAATGTTTTGAGCCTGTAGGTGGAGTTTGTGATATGAACAATGACGATAGATACACCCTTAAGAGTATGATCTAGAGACATCTGTTAGTACGAAGGATGTTATCTCAAGATCACGTAGTATCATTTTCTATAGGTTATCTATACCCTTAACATATCCGGCTTCGACATAAATTTGGTTATGGACTGAATAGTCGTATAATGATCCCACATTTATTTTTACAATAGGATAGTGACCTTTAAGTATCAAAATGATGATAATTATACTCACTATGGAGAGTGGGATATCCAAGAAGGCCTAGCAGGGCCAATAACTCAGCAATTGGGAGAGCTCATAAACCAGGTTTCTAGTCATTTGATTGATGATGGAGGTGTGAAACCTAATGTTTTTTCACCATTGGTGAAACTATTTTAGGATGTGTTTACAAAAGACTTATCAGGGGTTCCACCTAAGAGAGATTTGGAATTCACTATTGAGATCAATTCATGGACTATGTGAGTATCTATTACACCATACATAATGGTACAAACAGAGCTTCAAGATCTCAAGACTAAACTGGAGGGATTGGGGTATAAGGGATTTATCCATCTGAGTACATCGCCTTGGGGTTCTACAGTATTGTAATCTAAAATGGCTGTTGGGACTCTATGTTTGTGTTTTGATGACTCGAAGTTAAACTAGAAGACTGTGAAGAAATGGTATCCTCTTCCACATATCAAGTATCTATTTGACTAGTTGAGAGGGTCATGTATTTTCTTAAAGATAGATTTGAGATCGGGGTATCATTAGTTGAGAGTTTATACTGTTGATATACTAAGGACTACTTTCAAAATAAGTTATGAATTATATGAGTTTTTCGTAATTCCATTATTGTTGAAAAATGAACTAGTAATATTTTATGGCCTTGATGAATAGAATATTCCATCCATACTAAAATTAGTTTTTGGAAGTGTTTGTTGATTTCCTCTTGGTGTACTCCAAGACTTTTGAGGATAATTCCCAACAACTAAACATTGTCCTGAGTACAATGAGATAGAATTAGATATATTCCAATCTATCTAAGTGTTATTTTTGGATTGATTAGGTACACTTCTCAGGTCACATAATCTCATAGCAAGGTGTGTTGGTGGACCCAAATAAAGTACAGATAGTGGTTTCTTGGGATCATCCCAAGAATGTATTCAACATCCTTAGCCTTCTTGGGTTAGCTAGATATTATCAAAGATTCATCCATGAATTTTTCTATTTAGCAGTGCCACTTTCAGGCTTGACTAACAATGGTATAAATCATTATTTGTTAGAAGTATGCGAGAAGGCCTTCTAGGAGTTGAATAAGTGTTTGACATCATCACTGATCTTGATCTTAATTGATCTAGGTGAGGAATACAGTGTTTATTGTGATGCTTTTGGGGTCAGAATCAGAGTTATGTTGATGCAGTGATATCCAACTATAGCATATGGGTCTTGGTATCTGAGGCCACATGAATGGAACTACCAAATTCATGAACTCAAGCTACAAGTTGTGGTTTATTATTTTATGTGTTGGCCACATTATCTGTTGGGTGAGAAGTTTATGGTGATTACCAATCACAATATATTAAGGTATATCTTTTTGAAGTGATATTTTAATCTTGGCATTGGAGATGTATTGATTATATGAAGTCATCAAATTTTTAGATACCATATATTCCCGAGAAGGGAAAAATTGTGGAAGACACTTTGAGCAAGAAAACTCAGACTTGGGAATTTTAGGAGTCTAGTACTGAGTGGAAGATGATGACTCTACTAGCTGAGATGCATGTGGTGGTTCAAGAGAGTCAAGAGTAGATGACTCTAGGTCCTGTTCTAGTGGAGTATACACTTTTTACCAGATTAGAGATAGGCAGTATGAGTATCCAAAAACTTTTCCCTTAAGGGAAAGCCTTGAAGATGGGGATTCACCTTCATATTGGAGCATAATTGAGGATGATATCATATATGTCAAGAATTTGGTTGTTGGTCATATGATTGTGTGGGAGGAGTTGATGTAAAAATTTCATTCCTCAAAGTGGGTTGTACATCTAGGTATAATAAAAAATGTACCATGACCTACAATGATTGTTTTGGTGGTCAGTCATGAAAAATGAGATAGCAGGGTTTGTGACATGATTCCACACATGTCAGCAGGTGAAGGCTAAATATTAATGACCTATAGGTTTATAATATCCATTTCACATTTTTGTAATGGAAGGGGGAGGATGTGATAATGGATTTTCTGGTGGGTCTTTCAAATATTCCACAAAAAATGACACTATCTAGGTTATTATGGATCGACTGATAAAATTAGTGCATTTCTTGCCTATAATGGATACTTTCTCAGTGGAGGAGCTAAGAGATTTGTATGCTTAAGAGGTAGTCTCTCTACACGAGGTGACACAAACTATAGTTTTAGATCATGACTCAAATTTCACTTCATGCTTCTGGTAGGTATTGTAGAAGTCGCTCGACACACATGTATTATTGACTATGGATTTTTATCCAGAGACAGATGGGAAGTCAAAGTATACTATACTTGTTCTAGAGAATATGTTGTGGTAATGTGTTCTTGAATTTGGTGTGTCTTGGGATAAATTCTTCCCTTTAGTGGAGTTTTCCTATAATGATAGTCATTAGGAAACTATACAGATTGCACTATATGAGGCCCTTTATGGTAGGCCATGCAAATCACCGATATTCTAGTTAAAGGCAGGTGAATTATAATTATTGGGACTAAGTATCTTATATGAGAGTTCAGAATAGGTGCAGCTAATTCAGATATATATGGCTATGGATAAGAGAATATATAAGTCATATGCTGATGGGCATCGTAAAATGATAGAGTTTATATAGGGAGATCATGTATTCCATCAGGTGTCGCAAAGATTAGGTCACTAAAGGTCATGGAGATAGGGAATGTTGGAACCTAGGTTCATCGTACCATTTTAGGTTGTAGAGAGAATTGGTCTAGTGGCATACCAATTGGATCTACCAAAAAAATACAATGTTATGCATGATGTTTTCCATGTATCACAACTTTTGATGTATCACCCTGACCCTCCTCATGTGATTAATGTGGATGAAATTGAGATTAAGGTAGATGTTTCCTTTGAGTAACATAAATTACATGTGTTGGATATTAGTGAGAATGTTTTGAGGGTAAATACCATGCCAATATTTCATGTATTTTTGAAACATAGACGTGTATAGGAAGATACATGGGAAAGGTAAGTAGATGTGAGGTCTCAATGGTCCAATATTTTTGGCTCATAATTTTATAAATACTTGGGAGTGTAGCTCGAGTATTAGATATTATATGGTGGGGATATCGTAAGATCCTGAACTTTTTTGGAGTTCTCTTGGACTTATTTACAGGTACTCTTCTTTTCTTATTTCAGTACTTTTTGTTTGGGTTATTACCTGGGGTGTTTTGGGTAGAATTTTGAGAAAAATGAAAGAAAATGTGTTGTGCATAGTCGGTGCACGGTTAGGGAAAACCTTGGGAACCCAAGTAGAGGGAATTCGCATGGCTGGCACACAATTTGGAAAAAAATATACCCTAAAAATAGTAATTGTACACCCCTATGAAAGTTTCACACAGTTGGCACACAGTTAGGGAAAACCATGTTCCTTAGACCAGTTAACCCTACATGGGAATTAATTAAGCCAAAAAATTAATTCTAAAATTTTATAAACCCTCTAATTAACCCTAAATTTATCCACATTAAATCCTAGGTGGTCCTTCAGGATTTTGGAGCTCTCTAGATGAATTCCAATCCAAAAAACCACTTTTTTGTGATGATAATCCCTGATCAAAGGTGTGATTCTCTCCCCGTATGTGAATGATATCCTAGTTCTTCTCTCATTATTCTTCTATTATTCTATCATTATTTCAATAATGTAATATAAAATTATGGATAGATATAAATTGATATGGTGGCATCTAGATCTATGCTTCTAGATACATATCTAGATTATAAGATCTTGATTTTCCTTAATCTCGATTTTGGGTTTTGATATTCAGATCTAGATCTACATCATTGTGATGCTCAATTTTTGTGGTTTTATGTTGTGTAATTTTCCTTCAAAAATTTGTATCTAGTCTAATATTCAATTCCCCATATTGATATTTTTATTTTTTTATGAAAATTGTATAATTTGTATTATTATTTAAAAATTGGAATTCCTAAATTGGGTTAATTAATGCTGCCAACTGATTAATTGAAGTATCATTGAAATAGATAGTTAATTTGGGAATTAATTTTTGAATTTAGGGTTTTTCAAATTATATAGTTAATTAGAGGATTAATTATGAGATTTATGTATCGTAATTTAAAAAATTTATTGGGAATTAATTATGAGATATTGAAATCGTTGAATTGAGATAATTAATTGTGGAATTAATTATGTTTTATTGATGTCATGAATTGAGATAATTAATTATGGGATTAATTATGTGATATTGATATCATTGATTAAGTTAATTAATTGAGGAAATAATTTTGATAAATTGAGATTTTGAATGAGATAATTAATTATGGAATCTTGAGTTGTGAATATTGGTTAATTAGATGTTAAATTAATTAATGGTGTTGATGACTTAATTAATTGGTGAATTAATTATGCGTAATTATGTGATAAAAAAATTCTGAATTAGTAATGAAAAAAAGTGTTATTAAATAACTATTTAATTAATTAACATTACTAATACGAATAGTTAATTGTTGTATTAACTAATGAGTTTAGTGTTTTTAACTAAATGTTGAATTAGTAATGGAATTTATGTGGATAATTAATTGATGAGTTAATTATGTGTTTCTAAATAGTAACATGGTCATTTAAGTATGAATTAATGAATGAGAACATGTTCATTCTAATATGTGTTTATGAATGGTAACATGGTCATTCAAGTATGAATCAGAGAATGGGAAAATGGTCAATCAAATGTGTGATGTATGTATAGTAACATGTTCATTAAAGTATGAATTAAACAATGGTAAAATTGTCATTATATTGTGTGTAGTATGAATATAAAATTTTCATTCAAGTATGAACTAAATATTAGTAACAATGGTACTTTGAGATATGACCTCACTTGGGAATACTTCGGGCTCCGGCATGAGCCAAAGTAGGTATTTAGATATGATATCACCTTGGAATACTTTGGGCTCCGATGTGAGATAAAATAGGTATTAAGATATGATATTACCTGGGAACACTTTGAGCTCCCACATTACTCAAAGTTGGCATTGAGGTATGAGTTTTCTTGGGAATCTAGGCGTTAACATTGTTAAGTAAAGAATAAATAATAATGTGATAATTTTTTACTTATGAATTGTATATGTTTATTTATACGACTACTTACACTATTTGAATAGATTTGTTTTAGACATCATTGGAGGTGGAATATTGAGTTCCACCCACACCCTAATCGGACAGCCTTATTGGTACCTAAATAGACTTTATTGTTGTAGAACAATTTAAGGGAAATGACCTGGTGTTAGATGGATGAGTTGGGATGGAGCTTGGAAAAGGGAACTGGATGTGGTTTAGGACCCTCTTGGGAGTTGTTGGTGTATTTATTTTCAATTTAAATTTTAGACACTTGATACATACATTATCATGGAATGTTTTCATCTTTAGTTGGATATTGTATTTTCCTGCAATGATTATCTTGAGATATTGGTATTTTTATAGTTATATATGCTTCTGATGTTGTTTATTATATCTTCTGGAGTATTACTTTAAGAAAAGAGGTTATAGTCTCTAAATGATTAAATTATTAGACCCTCAAATCTACTCAGTATCTTGTGGAATATGAAGAGGTGTGCCTAAATTCATGTAACCAACCGGCTCGGGGCACCGACGTGTGGCACCCGTTTCGGAATGTTATAAAGGAGTATCAGAGCCAATTTTCTTTTCTTTTTCATTTTTATTGTTTATTTGGGAAATATAGACAAGATAATAAGAATAGTTGGGGCTTTTACATTATCTCATCTATGGGATTTGTAAACACATGTATGGGGTAAAACCTAAGTAATCAGGGTGGGATAGTTATTATTGTTGTTTGTTGTTATAGTTGAATATTATTTCACCTTGGGTGATACACTTGTTGTGTGATGTGTAATTTTTTTTGATATTTTCTGAGAGTTGACTCATGGACCTGAGTGGCATAAGAGTTGAGTTTTCCAAAATCCTTTAACAAACTCAAGATTATTTTGTGACATGTATCATGTTGAGTACGCATGGAAAAATAGTTTTTGGGTAAGTTCTTGAACTTAGAAATTTTTTCTTGCATATGAAATCGAACTGAAAAATGATATCTAATGAGAATTAAAAATGGTAAAATGATGAAAAATGTGAATAAATGGGTGTATAATGGAATTTGAAAAATGAGAATGAGAATACCCTTTGATAATAAAGTCCTAGGTGTGGGAAGGTTAAGAGTAGTGTTAGCGCTTCAGTTTTGACTGCCTGGAAATATATGGGGAAAAGACTTGTTGTGGGTTATTATGATTTTCCTATTTTTTAAATGTGTTAAGGTTGTGTTATAAGTCATAATATGTGTATTTATAATTTTAGAGATATGCCTCCAAGATGATTCTTGTTGAGAGGGGGATTGGAGGAGATGGCTGGTAATGCTCCACCAGTAGTGGAACCAAAGGCACTGATAGTGTCGGGTGAGGACGAAGGGGATAATTTTTGAGTGAAATTTGCTTGCATTATGAAATTCATGGAAAGAGACCCAGGATTGGATGTTAAAAGAATGTCTGACCTGATGAGAGAGTTTCAATTTCAGCACCCTCCAACTTTTACAAGAGAGGGTGGACCTGAGGGAGATGAGTTTGGGGTTGAGTCCATCGAGATGATACTTAACTATTTGGGGACTCCTATTGAGAGAATGACCAAGTTGGAAACTTATATTTTATGAGGATCAATGAATTTATTGTGGATCATTTAGGTGTGGACTAGATAAATTGATGGTATGTTATGGAAGGACTATTGGAGAGCTTCTTGAAGATTTTCTATCCAGAGATGTTGAGGTTGGACAAATCAGCGGAGTTCATTCAGCTTACTCATGGGAGAATGTACATGATGGAATATGCTTGATGCTTTATAAACCTATAGTGATTTTATCTAATGTTTATAGGTGATGATATTGTTTTAGTGAGACTTTTTAGGATGGGCATAAGTGCAAGATTAGGTCCCAAGTTAACCACTTTATGTTAAAGAAGTTTGCTGAGGTGGTGGATCGGGATCTCATAGCATAGGGGAACTAGAAGGGGGATTCAAGTTATGAAAAAATAGTTTCTACTAGATGATCAGGAGGTCCTAATTCTGAGATAAGGAACCACCATTATGATAATGTTATCCTAGTTATTGGGAATCAGGGTGCGTAGAAAGAGGGATCAATTACACAAGACCATGATTGACTGATATTCTATTAGTGTGGTAGGTCACGACACTATCATTTACACCTTAAATTACCACTAGTGGAGTATATATGTTGTAGAAAGATAGGTTATCTACAAAATTTATATAGGAAATAGTGACTGATGGTCAGTGATTGAGGATCGAGATAGAACCAAGGTGTGGAAAGGGGATCTTCTGTACCATATCATCCTGGAAGTTGGATTTCTACTGGATGAGAAGGTAGAGGTGGTGGAAATGGTGTTTATGGGAAAGTACACCCATACTATCAGAGTGGTGAAACTCAGTAGAGTCAAACTATATCACAGGGAAGAGTGAATGGACAACTATATGCAGTGCAGTCTACCCTTGTAGAGTGTGATGATGGACCTTTGATAGTGAGAAGTATTATTCTTCAAGATTCTATATTATGTAGTCCCTTTTTGATATTGGTGTCTCTTATTCCTTAATATATGCAAAACTTGTTAATGGTTTGAGCCTGTTGGTAGAGTTTATGAGGTGAACAATGATGATAGATACACCACTGGGAGTAAGGTCTAGATACATCTGTTTGTGTGGAGGATGTTCTCTTGAGATCAGAGAGTATTTTTTTCTATGAGATCTCTATATCCTTAACCTTTCAGGTTTGGACCTAATTTTGGGTGTGGATTGGATAGTTTTATACTAATCACACATTTATTTTTACCATAGCATAATGACCTTTATGTCTCCTAAGGGTGATAACTATACTCACTGTGGAGAGTGGGATATCTAGGTAGGCCGACTAGGGCCAATTACTCAGCAACTGGGAGAGCTCACATCCCAAGTTGCTAGTCTTTTGCAAGATTATGGACGTATGAAACCTGATTTCTTAAACCTTTAGTGGAACTATTTTAGGATTTGTTTCCTTGATACTTATTAAGGGTTCAACTTGAGAGAGATGCAGAATTCACTATTGAGATTATATTAGGGGTTGAGCTAGTATATATTTCACCGTAAATAATGACACTGACATATCTTCAAAAACTCATGACTCAGCTAGAGGAATTAGAGGATAAGGGATTTATCTCTCTGTTTACATCACCATAGAGTTCTCTGGTGTTGTTTTCTAAAAGGATAACGAGACTCTATGTTTGTGCATTGATAATTGGAAGTTGAACCAAATGAATGTGATGAAATAGTGTCCTCTTCCACGTATCGATGATCTATTTGACCAGTTTAGATAATATTTTATGTTCTCGATGATTGAATAGAGATTAGGGTATCATCAATTGAGATTTCATAATTTTTATATAGTAAGGAATACTTTAAAAATAATGTATGGATTATTTGAGTTCATCATAATGCAATTTTGAATGGAAAGTGAACCTACAGTATTTATGAACTTGATGAATAAAATGTTACATCCATACCTAAATTAGTTTTTGGTTGTGTCTGTAGATGACATCTTGGTGCACTCTAAGACTCGTGATGATATTTCCCAACTCCTAAATATAATCCTGAGTACAATAAGAGAGAATCAGATATATTCCAATCTATATGCGTGTCATTTTTGGATTGATCTTGTACACTTCTCGGGTAACATAATCTTAGGGGAATGTGTGTTTGTGACCTAGATAAATTAAAAGAAGTGGTTTCTTGGTATCATCCCAAGAAGGTATTTGTTATCATTATATTTCTAGGGTTAGGTGGATATTTTTTGAGATTCATCCAGGAATTTTCCCATTAGGCAGTGCAGCTTTTGGGCTTGACTAACGTTGTGATAAATCATTATTAGTCAGAACCATGCGAGAAGGACTTCTGGGAGTTGAATAAGCATTCCTCATTTGCACCAACATTGAACCTATATGATCCAAGTGAGGATTACACTATGTATTTTGATGCTTCTGGGGTCGAACATAGATTTTTGTTAATGTAGAGATATCTAGTTATGTCTTAGGGTCTCAGAAGTTGAGGAATCAGGAATGGAACTACCCAACGAATGAACTCGAGCTACCATTTGTGGTTTATGGTTTGAAGTTTTGGACACATTATCTGTTTGGTAAGAAGTTTATAGTTTTTACCAATCAAAAGATCTTAATGTATATCTTTTCACATGGATATTTGAATCATCGGTAGCAGATATGGGTATAGTGTATACAATCATTCAATTTTTAGTTAGTGTATATGCCTGAGAATGGAAAAAGTGTGGAAGACTCTTTGAGTAGGAAAACCCAGAATCAGGTAGTTTAGCAGTCTAGTGCTGAGTGGAAGATTATGACGCTACTAGCTTAGATGCATGTGGTTGTTCAGGAGAGATAGGAGTAGATGAATCCTGTATCGGATTGGAGAATAAATGAGGATGAGATCATCTATGTTAGGAATCGGGGTTTTGGTACTATGAGTGTGTGGGATGAGTTGATATGAGAATTTCATTCCTCGATGTGGGTGGTACATCCGGGTGTAACCAAAACATCCAGTGACCTGTGATGATACTTTTGGTGTTCGAGTATGAAAAAGGAGATAACAGGGTTCATTACAAGATGCTAAACTTTTCAGCAGGTGAATTCAAAACATCAATGACCTAGAGGTTTGTTATAGCCATTTCCCATTTCAGAATGGAAGTGGGAGGACATGATAATGTGTTTTTTGGTGGTTCTTCCAAATAATCCATGGGAAAATGATGTTATCTGGGTTATTATTGATCAACTAACAAAAGTAGTTTATTTATTTCCTATAATGGATACTTTCTCAGTGGAGAAGCTAAGATATTTGTATGTGTGGGAGGTTTTTTATCTTTACAGTGTGACACAAACTATTCTTTCAGATCATGAATCAAGTTCCACTTCATGCTTCTGGAAGGGGTTTCAGAAGGTGCTTGACACACATGTATAATGTGTTCGGATTTTATACCAATAGATAGATGGGAAGTAAGAGTGTACTATACTGGTTTTTGAGGATATGTTGTGGAAATGTGTTCTTGACTTCAATGGGTCTTGGGAGAAACACTATATTTAGTGGAGTTTTCCTATTACAACAGTTATTATACAACTATACTGATGGCCCTATATGGGTCCCTTAAGTGAAGGCCATGTAGATCACCACTATTCTAGATAGAGGCCTTTGAATTAGAATTGTTGGGATTGAGTCTCATAAATGAGAGGTCAAAAAAAGTGCAGCTAATTCAGAAATTTATGGCTACAACTCAGAGTAGAGAAAAGTAATATGATGATCGACATCGACAACCCCTAGAGTTTATATATGGTGATCTTATATTCCTTAGGTTGTCACCTAGATTGGGTCACCATAGGATATAGGGATAGGGAAAGTTAGAACCTATGTTCATTGGGCCATTTTAGGTTTTGTAGAGGATTGGGTAGTGGAATACCGATTGGATCTTCCATAAAATACATTTCTATTCATGATGCCTTCCATATATCACAACTTTGGAAGTACCACACCGAACCTCCTCATGTGATCGATGTGGATGAAATTGATCTTGAGGTAGATGTATCCTTTGATGAACATCCAATACATGTGTTGGATCATAGTGAGAAATTGTTGTGAGTAAATACCATGCAGATATTTCTTGTGTTGTGAAAACATGGGCGTGTACAGAAAGAGACATGGGATAGGGAATAAGATGCGAGGTCTCAATAGCCCAAACTTTTTGGCTCAAAATTTTAGAAATTTTTGGGAATGAAGATTGACGATGAGCTTTTATAATGTTGGGAGATTGTAAGATCATGAAATTTTTTGGAGTTCTCTCAGACTAGTTTTCAGGTACTCTTCTTTTTTTATTTGAGTACTTTTTTTGGGTTATGACTTGGTTTGTTTCTGGGTCGAATTTTTGAGAAAAACGAAAGAAAAAGGGTTTTGCATAGTTGGTGCATGGTTAGGAAGACCTTTTAATCCCAGTCAAAGAAAATTGACATGGTTGGCACTTGGTTTAAAAATCTCATGTCCTAAAAGGAGTAACTGTGCACCCTTATAAAAGTATCACATGGTTGGTGCACAGTTAGGTAAAACAATGTTCCCCACCCAGCTAATCGTGCATGTGAATTAATTAAGCTGGAAAAATAAACTCTAAATTTTTCCAAACCTCCTAATTAACCCTAAAGAGATAAACATTCAATCCTATGTGACCCATGATTTTTTATCTCTTTGAATGAATTCCAATCCATCCAAACTCTTTTTTTCATGATATGAATCCCCAATCTAAGGTATGATTCTCTCCTGATAAGTAAATCATATCCTTGTTTTCTCTCATTATTCTTCTATTCTTCTTTCTTTATTTTAGAAATGTAATCTTCTTATTATGTATAGATATCAATTAATTTGGTGATATCTAGATCTATGATTCTAGATCTAGATCAATATTATAAGATATTGATTTTCTTTAATCTTGATTTAGGGTTTTTGAGATTCAGATCTAGTTCTACATCATTGTGTTTCTTAATTTTTGGGGACTTATTTTGTGTGATTTTTCTTTGACCATTTGAGGTAGGTGGTATAATATTCAATTCTCATAATTTTTATTTTTATATTTGTATGAAAATTGTATAATTTATAGCATTATTTAGAAATTACAATTCCTAAATTGGGATAATTAATGTTCCCAATTGATTAAATGATGTATCAGTGAAATAGATAATTAATTTGGGAATTAATTATGAATTTAGGGGTTTTCATGTTATATATTTAATTGGGGATTAATTATGATATTTAGGTATCATGATTTAAAAAATTAATTGGGAATTAATTATGAGATATTAAAATCATTTAATTGAGATAATTAATTATGTAATTAATTATGTTTTAATGATTTCATGAATTGAGATAATTAATTTTTGGAATTAATTATGTGATATTGATATCATATATTGAGGTAATTAATTTCGGAATTAATTTTCAAAAAATGATATTTTGAATGAGATAATTAAGTATGAAAATTAATTATGGAATATTAAGTTCTGAATATTAGATAAATAGTTGTTAAATTAATTAATGTGTTTGATGACTTAATTAATTTGTGAATTAATTAAGGGTAATTATGTGATAAACTAATTTATGAATTAGTAATGAAATATGTGTTATTAAATAATTATATATATTAATATGATTTGTTAATTTTTGAATTAACTAATGAGATTATTATGTTTAACTAAATGTTGAATCAGTAAGGGAATTTTTATGGATAATTAATTGATGAATTAATTATTTTTTTCTATATGGTAACATGGTCATTCAAGTATGAATTAAAGAATATGAACATGTTCATTCTAATGTGTGTTTATTATGGTGACATGGTCATTAAAGTATGAATTATAGAATGAGAAATGGTCTTTCTAATGTGTGATATATGGATGGTAGCATGGTCATTCAAGTATTAATTAAATAATGTGAACATGGTCATTCTATTATGTGTAGTATGAATAGTAACATGGGAATTAATGTATGAACTAAAGAACTGTAAAAATGGGACTCAGAGATATGAACTCACTTGGGAATACTTTTGGATTCAGCATGAGCCACAATATGTATTAAGATATGATATCACCTTGGAATACATCGGGCTCTAACATTTGCCAAAGAAGGTATTGAGATATGATATTGTTTGGGAACACTTCGAGCTCCGACATGATATGAAGAAGGAATTGAGATACATGTGTCCATAAGAACCTTGGAGTTAATGTGGTTAGGTAAAGAATAAATTATAATGCGATAACTATTTTCTTATTCATTGTACTTATTTCTATATAAAATTGCATACACTATTTGACTATATTTTTTTTAGACACTATTGGTGGTAGCCTACTGAGTTGTACTCACACCCTACTATGATTTCCTGATCGGTACTTGAATTGGATTTATTATTGATAGATATGATAAGGTAAAAGTCCATGTGTTTGATTTATAAGTTGGTATAGTGTTGGGATGAGTGAACTGGATGTGGTTTGGGGCCTTCTTGGGATTCTTCAATGTCTTTATTTTCAATTTTCATTTTATACTCTTGATATGTACATTATCATGGAATGTTTTCTATTTTAGTTGGATATTTTATTTTCTTACATTGATTATCTTATGATATTGGTTTTTTTTATGGTTATATATGCTTCCTCTATTTTTTATTATTTCTGCGAGTTCATTACTCAGATAAAAGAGGGTATATCCTCCCCATGATAGACTTATTATACCCTCACTTCTACTCGGTAGCCTTTGGAATATAGGGAGGCGCACTTGAGGACATGTGATTGACTGGCTCAGGGCACCAGTGTGTAGCGCCCGAATCGGGTGGTTACCTTCTAAATTTTCCACACTATATATTTTTTTTCAAGGAAAGTATACTTTTATAATGTAAAACTAGATACCAAATTAATGTTACAATCACTTATATATCCCATGATATAAATAAAGGGTCAAAATCTAAAATAATAATCTTTGGCCATATTGGAGTTGGTGTCCTAGGTCCAAATTTTTTTACTTTGATTACTTGTATATTCGATATATTTTATATTAATAAAACATATTATTATATTTTTATTATTATTCTACATGTCTCTAATGTAATAATTTCCAAAAATATATGTCACATTTAAAATTTCATTGTAGTTCCCCACTATGATAATAACCTTGAAGTGTTATTATGATATTCTTAAATAATGTTCTGTGGTTGGATAATATACTATTATAGGGCACATAGTACAAATAATTTAAAGTTAGAGTACTATTAAAAGGACGATGCTTTTCCTCATGAAGTTCATACATGGTAATCTTTGAGATAAGAGATTATGAGAATAATCCTAATAGTAGGAATTCTTCTTATTTTGGAGTTATCAAATATTCTTATTTGTGCGCATTTATAATGGTCCTTATAATTTATGATTATCATTAATGCATATCATAACTCATGCACTTAAATTTATTAATGAAAATCTTAACAAAATATGTTTATGGAGACGTATGGTACATTGGGTGCATCCTGATTGAAATGTCATTAATTTATAAGTTGATGAAGGATTTTTTCCTTCCTGTTTTATGGATTCTAAAATATCAGCCCCATGATTGGAATAGAACCATCAAATTAAATTTCATGTACATGGTGAAACAATTTGTTTCTTTTAGATAATCAAATATATATATATATATATATGTGTGTGTATTAAGCATATAGGTTGGTGACACTGATATGAAACCTTCTTGATGAGATATTGAGGCAAAGTGATTATATTACATAGTGAACATTAAGTGTTTCCAATGATCTTGATTAAATTATATTTGAATTTAATTAACTAAATAAATATTACTCTCATGACTGAGGGATAATTTTTAATCAATTTTTTACTGATCACAAATATTTATTGATGAATTAGATATTTACATATTTATTTGGGTTTTCAATAAATTCTAGAGGAGTCTGAATGGACCAAGACCATGTCTGGTTAAAAATATTAATTAAAAAGCTGGTTAAATAATATTTGGCATTGTACAAGTTGGTGTACACCATCAAATAAAAATATTATTATTATTTTGTGGTCTGGGGTTTATTAAAGGTTATAATATTTTTTAAGATTCAGCATGCCATTAAATAATATTATGACACAAACCCTAACTTGATAAATATATTGTTATTTCTATTGTGTAGTATGTGAAACTGAAAAAAAAATTATTTCACATAACAAATTCTATCACCACTACTCCTTTTCTCTCCCTCTCCCTCTCAAGAATGAGAAACACCTGAGAGGTTCCTTCAAAACTGAAGGATGAGTGATCAAAAAAACCAATTAAAGACAATTGATTCATTGTTCTATCACCTGAAGATGAATTGAAACTTCTTAGAGATGAAAGGAGAACGTTTGGATCACTTCTAGAGGGATTCTTTCCTTGTATACTCATAGAACAATGAAGGAAATGTGAAATGGTCTTCCCATATGATTGAAATTCACATCGAAGAATGGTCCTAAGACTTTTTATCTATTTATTTAGATATTAAATAAATTAATTATAAATTTAATTTGCATGATCGTCACAAGAGGATTTGGGAGACATAATATTAAAATAAATTTTAATATATCTCCCATCACCACATGCTTCCACTATACTCGGAACCAATAAGTGGTATCAGAGAAGTCACATTTAAATTTATAATTATTTATTTTATTTTTGATCCATACAAAATCATGATTTAATTTTCATTTCAAATTATTCATTCTTTAATCCATTTTGAATTAACATGTTATCAACATATTAACCAATCTCATTCAGTGTTTTATTTTCTTAAAGGTTTAATACCAGATGATTAATAACTAAAGATTCCATCAAGAACTGCCAAATATTTGGTTGGTAAGATAGGTTTACCTGAAGTGTATCTAGAGTGGATGTTTTGTACTCTAGTACATTTCACCGGACTATGATGTGGGATGCACAACATACCACCCAGTTATTACACTCAGTGTATATTTTGTATTGACCATAAAATATAGTACATGATATGTCAGATTTCACATCAAGTATACGGCGTACATGTCATGTAGTATGTAGGAGTTGGCAGTTTACATCATGAAATATGTGGGGTCATTATACATGGTCAAACCATGTGAAACTTACAACATGGAAAATTTATTATATACACAATAAGTATGTAGTGTACATGTTGTCTAGCTCAACAATTCTCACCTTCAAGATACATGATGAGTCCTCCATATTATTATCTAGACACACAGAATTAGAGATATGCAGTGTTTAGCTAGTATCACACATCGTGTAGTTTCTCACCCAAGAACACACTAAGTCTTTCAACGGGTTATGTAGTTATGTGGAATTTTGACCACATGGAATGTTTCTAGCCTATACATGCCCAGTAATCTACTATGACACACATTGGAGACCCAGGAGAGTATCATGGACACATGGTAAGTGGATAGACACTATGTAGATGAATCCCCAAGCATGTTACTCAAATACAAAAAAAAAGAGTTATGTGGAATGTAGTTGGATAGTGCATTCCATGTACTCTCCCAATTACTGGTAGAATGAAATTACATAAAATTGAAAACCATATCATTAAAACCTTATTTCTTTGATTGACACACTAAGTGTTTGAATATTTAAAAAGTGTTTTAAATAATTTTAAAAGTTTAGTTAGTGTACTGTAATAAATATACAACTATTTTTTTATATTTATTATCCATTAATGTATTTATGATGGTTATATCCCACAATATTTAGACGTTCATTAAGATAAAAGGAAATTAATTAATTGATTGATTAATGTTAGGGAATTTATCATAAATATAAAGAATTAATAATAAGTGAATGTTATCTATTTACATTCTCATATATATTGCATGTATGATTATTCGTAAGTTTGACTAAGACCATTTTATCTATTGGAAGTTTTAATTTTATTTATTGCTTAGGTTTGTAGTTATTTATTATTGAATTAAATATGATGTAATGTGATTCATCCCTCCATCAATTATTATGTAGAACATACTTTTCCATGGTTATCTATGTGACCCCCTTAAAAAATTCTTTGGTTCACCGCACCTATGTATGAGTTATAAATACTTATATTAAATAGAGTTAATAAACTCTTATAGAGGTGCATCAATACAGAACCATAACGATACCAACTTTGGTGTTTCACTAGTGGATTGGTGGAATGATGTAACTCATGAAAATACTAGAAAAACAGAGTTATTTCCCATGGTCCAAAGTTAATTTAATATATTCTTATTAAATCAACCATTAGATAATGCTCATAAATGGGTCATTTAATTAATTAATTATATTTTTATGTGAAATTATTTATTTTATGGATGTAATAGTATGATAACATAAAGAAATTAATTAATATGGAAAAATGAAATTTAAATTAATGTATTATGCATAAATGTTTTATTAAATATGGTTAATTATTTAAGTAACATCCACTTAATACTAAAAATACATGTAAAGGATAAAACAAGATAAATTTTATAAATAACAAATTAAAATTCCATAATTAGATATTAAGTTAAAATTTTCATTATATTTTTTTATTAGGAATGAAATATTTAAAACTAAGTGTTTGCCTAACCCTAGTTGGCACACTTAATTTTAATATACAGTTGTTATGAAGGTTATGAGTATACTGGACAAGATTTTATCTAGAGAAGTATCCCTTTATAGACTTGATGTAACTTGGAGGCTAGTTTTGAGGAAATCCAAGTCAATATTTCAGGATAGGGAAGTCCACTCAATGGAACAAAGAGCTTGAAGCCTGAAGTTGGTAAAGACCATCTTAACTAAATACCACAAAGTAGCTTAACCTGCCCTAATTGGGGTTATGCTAAGGGGTATATAGATCCTTTACACTAGAATATACTAGAAACTAGAAATTCTGGTTCAATGATGAGGGATTTTGGGACATGATATAATAGTGGGATATTTAATAAAAAAATATTTTATCATTTCTCAAATAATTTTAAATCAGGGAAGTTTACATTAATATTCTCTTTAATTACAGAATAAAATGGAAATCATATCAGCTACATTATCCTTGTGATCAATATAATAGAAATACTACCTTCTCAGTTGCAGTAACTTCTTAGAGTGATTTAGACTCCTTTAGGATGTTCTACACCATGAACGAAAATATTATATGCTTGATTCCTCAATGCCTGATATTCCATCTAAGAAGACAATTAATGGTGGTTTACTTGTCTATGAAAATCATTTGAAAAATGAAATCAACATTCAATGTTTTATGATTTTTTCTATGTTTAGTTAACTCATTATGTGTTCTGAAAAAATGGATGTATGTATCATTCATGAGAACCTTTATGGTCTTTAACAAGAGATAGGTAGATAGTAATAGTTTTATATTTACAAGGGACTCTTTCATAAAAATAATGGATAGAGTTCCCCAATTGGGCCTCATATATTCAAGCTCATTCGCTAAATTGATCACCTAGAGGTTCCATGGTTTAAACTCCCAAAATAACTGATCATTTATCTCATTATTTCATCACTACCTTAGATATTATCCAACTACATAGTATATTTTAATATGAACAACATTGGGAAGACTCTTCTAGATCCCCATAATCTCCTTCACTATGTAGGTAAGGATATAAAGTGTGAAAATACTTTTTCCCTTATGGTGAAAAATACAAACAAAATGTGATGAGATCTAAGTCCAAATATTTTTCATAACATTCCAAGAAGAGAAAGATCAAGGAGAAATTAAGATGATATATATTTTTTCTATTTTTCATGTGGAAATAAAAAAAGGAATAAAAACCATACCCAACATGAGAGGGAAGGGGAAGCTTAGGTGTGTTTGTTATCAAGTAAAATTTTTTTGTCTTCAAAAATTCGGTATTATATATAGATTTTGTGATCATAAATGTATTCAAATACAAGAACCAAGAATATTTTTAAAAATTGAATGGGGGGGGTAGATATATGAGAATATAATGAAGATAAAATTTATGATGTAGTTATCGGGTACTACCACCTCAGGTTTCCAACTGGAATGATCTTGGTTTTAAAGGGCTTTTATTATGTTCATTTAGTTACCAAAAACATTATATCTATATCCATAATTGATACATATGGATTTATTTTCATGTTTGTAAATGAACATTTATTCTTTTAAAAATATATAATTTATTAAGACAATGCTCATTTGAATAATGATAATTATGTGTTTTATTACACAAACCTATAAATGTAAATCGATAATGAAACTTCTTAACATGACTCATTCCACACCCAACAATGTAATAAAAAGCAAGTTTATGTAAATAAAAAGTGATTAACTGAATTATAAAAATTTAGATATTTATATTCTTTTGAACTAAAACTAGTTTGTCCATGACATGCATGTTTTCAAGGTAAAATTAATAAATCCCCATTTATTGTAAAAGGAGAAAGGGATAAAGAGCATCTTGAATTAGTTCATACATATGTCTATGGACTATTTCCTATTGAGGAAAGGGGTGGGTTCTCTTACTTTATAAATTTTAATGGTGATTTTAGTAAATATAGATATCTATAATGTAATGACCCATAATTTTACACATATCATTACATAATTTTAATCATAATTAAACTTAAGATTACTAGCTACATATTGTAAATTCTAGAGTCTTGGAAGACTAGGTATAAAAAACTAATAACATGGGACTAAATAAATTGTTTTTTATTTAATAATCCTAAGGATCTCCTCATTCCAATTGTGCTCAAAAATATTCATAGGATAACCTAGGGATAACATGAACAAAGGGATGATCACAAAACCTAATAAGAGAATAAACATAAGAATAAAGCTTTAGTACATGGGTTAGAAGACATGACATAATGATTTAAAAAAGGCACGGAACATATGGAATCATAACATATAATCATGGGATCATATAAACATGGAGGAATAGTAATGCTAAAGAAACATAATACATGAATTTAGCATGATTCAAGGCTCATTTCACATAGATCATCACAAGTCGAGGTTAACCACCAAGACCGTTTCACATGGTAGCACGAGTCAAGCATAACCACCAACACTATTGCACATAACATCTCATGGGACTAAAATTAACCCAATATTTTGGAGTGATATCTTGGAGCTCATATATTAACATGTTCATGAATATGTTTTCATCATAAATAATCATACATAATCAATCATACATAAATATAGGGGTACCCATGGAAAAAATTGGCATCATAATCATGTCATAAAGCATAATAAATGGGTGTATCATAAACGTGTCCACGAAATAAAGGAATTATAAAATAAATGTACATTAATAAGGTAAAATATTTATATTTCATGGAAATTGATGTCAAATATAAGTGATAACATGTAAAAGGGTATTTGATAAATTTTTTCTTTAAAACATTTTCGTTCGGTTTTAAGGAGAATACTAAAGAAAATTTTAAAAAAAAGGAAAAATATTTTATATAAAATTATAAGAGAACCAAGAAGTGTTTAATAATAAAAATAATTATTTCATAAAACAATGATGGATTAAAAAATGATAAAGTTCATTTGAAGTTGAGTAAGAATTCAGGAAGTTCCCTTAAACGGGTTCCCTTATCGGAAAATATAAAGGAGGGAAACACCTAAAAATGTGTATATCCCTAAAAGAGAATGAATAATGGAACTTGATACATGACTTTTTATAATATAAAAATAATTTATAATATGTAAAAAAAATATATAACCTTATTTGGTTAAAAAGAAAGATAGAACAACCTGAAGGAATATTGGAGGTTCTGGTAGAATCCCTTACCTTAAGCCTAAAGGTGTTCTTCGCTTGATCTTATTGACCCAAATAATAACATTAAATTCATTAATTACTATTTCCAATACCTATTATTCATTTAATTTGTTTTTTATAACCTTATTAAGTTCATTAATAACCTTTTTGATGGGTTAAGAGGTTAAATTTCTTTGTTCGAAAGCATTTATTTCCTTGGTTTTCGTGATTGATTTAATTATATACATGTAAGGATAAACATGTAAGATGAGAATGGTTGTACAGAATTGAAATTTTATGTTATTAGTGAAAATAAATAATATTAAATGGTTATAAAATTTATTTTGTTATTTGGAGTGAATATGAATCATTATATAAAACTTTAATGATAACCATTTTTGTTAATTGGTGGTTTTTTATCACATCAGACACATTTTTCTTTATAAATTAATATCATGTTTAAAAAAAGATTAAAGAACCTTATAAAGATATTATACATATATTATAGTCTATTTCAACAATAAAAATGGTTTCATGACTAGAATTGAAGATGGTAACAGAAATTGAAAACTCGTCGTCCTTGAATGTGATCAATTAACACATCTTGGATGGTGTTTTCATTTATAGTATGAAAGGAGTGGAAAAGAAGAGATGATGATGAATTATTCCATTATAATAAGAAAATTACAATAAATGTATGGAAATGGAGTTATCATCACATTTTAATGAAATGAGTTTAGGAAATAAAAATAAAGAAAGGAACTTGAAAGAAAATAAAATAAATGAAAAGAGCAATTAACCTGTTGAATATATATTCCTTGAGATCCTCTTTAGGGGAGATGATTGGGTATTTTTGAAGATACTAAGGGATTCTGGATGAGGTATATTGATTTTGGGAGAGATTTGAGTAGAAATTGGACTAGTCACAATGCTTGAGAGGTGTGAGGAGAAGAGGCAAAGAGGGGTGGTATTTATAATGGAGGAGAGGATGGGTTTCTCCTTATTTTAATAATTAGTTTGATATTTTTTCTCAAGACTATGAATAGAATTGATTCTTATGACCAAAAATAGTAAATATATCTTTTGTTTTCGAATGAAGGGTGATTTCATCAGAAATGATTCTAGGAATAGTGTATTTAACTCATAATGTATATATATTGTAAATTGCTGTATTTTACTATTCATAAAAAAATTCAAGTATTTTAGAAAAATCCAAAAAACTCACCCTAAACATTTTTCAATGTTTAGAATTCAAATATGAACTCTTTTTTTCAAGAATAATTATCTAAATTTGAGAAATTAATTTTTAATTAAAATCATAATTTACTTGAAAAATAAAAATTTTAAAATTAACACTGCTTTTCTAACACTTTTTAAAATTATTTAAGTTATCTTAAAATTATATTATAATCATAACTCATCAAAATAATTATTTATGAATACATTTTATGAAAATAATTCATTTTAAATAATTAAATTAATCATAAAATTGTAATTAAATATACATGACTTATAAGAATACCAACACTTAATTAATAATTTTTAAAATATTTACTTATACTATTATATAATTATATCATATTGTTACTTATAATATGTTTAAATTTTATTTATACTTTTATTGGTGAGGTTACTATTACATTGGTCAGTTTACTATTCATAAGGGTCACATTACCACTCCAATGGTCAAGTTGTTATTTCATCTGTATATGTTCCTTACCTTCAAGAGATACCTTTTATTTCACTCAATATTTATTTATAAGGTTTTTATTGTGTTATATTTGTAATATTATGTGTTTATAATATATGAAATAATTATAAGAAGGAAATTCCCTTGATAAAAAATTAGGTCGTTACATTATTCCCCCTTATGAAATTTCTCCCTCAAAATTTCATTTTTCATTCTAAGCTGTAAAGAGGTGCAAATACTTCTCCTTCATTTCTTCCTCTCATTCCCATGTTGCCTCTTCATACTTATGGTTCGTCCATAGTACTTTGACCAGTTGGGTAGTCTTGTTACGTATAACTTTATCTCTATGATCCAAGATGTTTATTGGCTACTCCTAGTAAGAAATACCATTCTCCAACTGTACCACCTCTGAAGATAGTACATGTGAAGGATCTGGTATGTACTTCCTTAAGAAAGGTACATAGAATACATCATGTTATTTAGACATGGTAGGTGGAAGTGCTGGTCAATATTCCACAACTCTAAGATGATCAAGAATCTTGAAGGGTAAGATTTACCTGGGACTTATCTTTCCTTTCTTCCAAAATCTCATTACCTTATTCAATGGAGATATGTGAAGGAATACCATGTCTCTAACTTTAAACTCAAGGTTTCATCGATGATTGTCTGTAAAACTCTTTTTTCATCTTTTGGATGCCTTGATGTTTAGCTGAATGGTTTTCACCTTCTTCGTCATCCTTTCAACCATTTCAAGTCCTAGCAGCTTATGCTCACCAACTTCATCCCAATACACCGGTGTTTTGAACCTTTTCCCATAAAGGGATTCATTTAGTGTTATTCAGATGCTGGAGTAGAAACTATTTTTGTAACATAATTTGACCAGTGGAATATGTTGGTCCCACCCTCCTTTAAAGACCATAGAAAATTCTCTCAACATATATTCCAATTTATTAATAGTTTTCTTAGATTGGTCATTGGTTAGAGGATGATAGGCCATAATGAAGTTCAGTTCAGTGCTTAGAGCATGTTGGAGACGTTTTTTAATCTTCAAGGTGAATCTCATATCTCTATCGGATACAATAGAAAGTGGTACTCCATAAAACCTTACTACCTCTTTGATATATATTCATTCAAGTTGATCTAATAAGATGTCCTATCAAATTTTGATAAAGTTATATGTCTTTGTAAGATGATCCATAGTGACCCATATAGAATTATTTCCTCTGGATGTCCTTGGAATTCTAATAACAATGTCCATGGTGATGTTCTCACACTTCCATGTTGGCATTGGTAGTGGTTGCATCATCCCCTTATACTTTTTCCTTTCAGCCTTCACTTACTGACATAACATGCACTTTGATGTAAACCCAACAATATCCTTATTCATATTATCCCACCAAAAGCTCTATCAGAGATCTCGATGCATCTTTGTGTGACCTAGGTGAATATAGAAGGATGAGATATGTGCATCATTCAAAATATCCTTCTTTACATGTGGATATAATGGTACACATAATCGTGACCCAAATATTATAACTCCTTCCACATCAATATTTAACGCATAGGATTTCCCATTTTTAATAGATTCCAACCTTTTCTTAATTTTCACATATTTTCTTTAAGGATCATTTATTTTCTCCATGAGGGATGGTTCAGAAACCATTTGAAAAATGATTTATGATGCTCTTCCCTTAATTATTCTCATGTCCATCCTATGAAAATCTAATAAGATTTAATCTTTTTCAATTCTCATCATTGATAAATATACATGATCCTTTTTACTTAGATTATCCACTACCTTATTGCCTTACAGGTATGATAGTGGATTGAGCTGTCATAATCCTTGATAAGCTCTAACCATATTTTCTATCACATATTATGTTATTTCAGTGTGAATATATATTTGAGTCTTTTGTGATCATTATATATCTCACACTTCTCCCCATAGAGATAATATAGCCAGATTTTCATTGCAAAGATCACAACCGCCAACTCCAGATCATGCATGGGATAGTTTTTCTAATGGATTTTTAGATACCTTGATCCGTAGGCTATCACTTGAACATTTTTTATCAGTACACATCCTAAGAATTTCTTTGAATCATCACTACACACCACAAAGAGTTCTCCATTTGTTGGGAGTGTGAATGATGGGACAGTGATCAACCACTTTTTGAGCTCCATAAATATTTTCTAAAATTATTGAGTCCAGACAAACTTCACCCCCTTCTGTGTCAACTTCTTCATTAGGTTTGAAAATCGTGAAAATTTCTCCACAAGTCTTCGGTAATACCCAACTAGAATAATAAATCTATGGATATCCGTTATAGATGTTTTCTTGGGATATTCTCAGATTGACTTTGTCTTAGAAGGGTCTAGAGATATCCCATTTTTTGTGATTAAATTACCTAAGAATGATACTTCCTCCATCCGGAACATACATTTAT
This sequence comes from Viscum album, assembly GCA_963277665.1. Classification (NCBI taxonomy): domain Eukaryota; kingdom Viridiplantae; phylum Streptophyta; class Magnoliopsida; order Santalales; family Viscaceae; genus Viscum; species Viscum album. The sequence goes on along the minus strand of OY728134.1, from coordinate 124,684,155 downwards.
TGTACTTTCAATATAGTTTCCCCCTTCCCAAAGTCTTTAGAATAATATTCAAATGATCCTCATGTTCCTCCTTTCTCTTGGAGTAAATCGAAATATCATTAATAAAGACTACCAAAAATTTGTCAAGGGAATCACTAAAGACTACATTCATTAGATCTATGGAAATTTATGGTGCCTTAGTGAGTCTGAAGGGAATCACTCTGAACTAATAGTGTTCATACCTTATTTGAAAGGCAATCTTGGGAATATCTTCCTTTCTCGCCTTTAATTGGTGATATCCCGACCAAAGTTCCACCTTAGAAAAATAACTGGCCTCAGGAAGTAGATCAAACAAGTCATATATTAAAGGAAGGGGATAATTGTTCTTTATCGTGATTTTATTGAGCTCACAATAGTCAATGAAGAGGCACATTGAACCATCCTTCTTCTTGATGAAGAGAACTGGTGCACCCCAAGGTGAAGCACTCAATCGTATAAAACCCTTGGATAGATTCTCATATAACTGCTTCTTTTGCTCTTCCAGCTCAACGGTGGCCATTATATAAGGTTTCTTTGATATAGGTAGGGATCCAAGAATAAGTTCAATTGAGACCTCAACCTATCGCTCATGAGGAAGTCCATAAAATTCTTCTGAAAATACCTTAGTGTAGTCCCCTACAATGGTCATGTCTTAAAGTATGATTCTCTATTTTGTCTCAATAATTGGAGCTACACATGCTTTCTCATAAGAAAGTAATATCCACACATGATAAAATGATTAAAAAAGATTCATCTTCCTCCTTATACTTGTAAAGAATTATAGGATGCTTTGGGGTGTGAAGAGTGATCTCCCTTTCCTGACTATTGATGTTGGATTTATATATAGATAGCTAATCCATGACCAAGATAACATATAACTCCATTAAAAGAAGTATGAAGAGATTTTCTAGGAGGTTCAGTCCATAAACATTAACTATGGTAGAGTTATATACTTTAGATGCAACAATTTCCCCATTTTTTGTTCTCACATATAACTCAATATCAAAATTTTGAGGTGGTGTTTGAATAGTTTATTAAACATGCAAGATATGAAAGAATGCATAAAACCATAATCAAATAGTATGTTATCTATTCTTGAATGAATAACTAGCATACATATCACCACATCATTGTCTGGATTCACCTCAGTATTAGTGATATTATAATCCCTTCCTTGTTTCCTTAAAGGTTTTTGTTTATTTACTTTGACAACCCTTGTCCTAGGGAAATTGTTCACATAATTTCCATGTTCCTTGCAGTTGTAACAAGACACTATAGGCGGAGTGTTGATCTGAACTTTCCTTTATTTTTTCACTTTAGTGTGATTCTTCATATCCCTTTAGTATTTTTTATCCATATTACCCATTATTCCATATTTTAATTAATTACTGGTTCCCTTTACACAGTTACCAGGATGCTTCTTCCCACAAATTTAACACGTGTGATGTTCGATATTCTTTCCATCATAGGATTTATTTTCTAAACCACCCAAATTAGACTCCATTTTATACTTTTTTTTTTCATTGGGCCCATGATACCATTGAGAATATTTGATCTCCATTTTGTCCATGATGGTACAACTGACAATCTACTTATAACTATCAAAGTATCGAATCACCGACACTTTTTGTAGGCTCTAATTTAGTCTGATAAAGAATTTATCCACATTAATTTTGGTGTTCATGAAAAATCCATAGTTATATCTTTAAAACCTTGTGATGTTTTCTCCATATACCAAGATGGACTCATCTTCCTTCTACTTAAGTCTGAGGAACTCTCTTTAAATCTTGAGACAGAGGGTTCAGGGAAAATATTTATTGAAAAACATTTTCTTAAATTCTCCCCAATCCATTGAATCAATTTCCTCTCAGGACATCATATTCTTGATCACTACTCACCACTTATCATCTTCCCCATCAAAATGATAGACTGCCAATATGAATTTCTCTTCTTCTAAGCACTGAAGGGCATAAAATATCTTTTCAATGGAGTTAATCCATTGTTCCATGAGGAGATGATTTAATGATCCACTAAACATGGTATGGATTTTCCATATGAAGGATTTTATAGAAAATTTATCTTTCCTTATTGTAGTAGGGTGTTCCACATGATTCAAGTTATTATTCATAACTTGATTCAGTTGAGAAAGTACTCTCATAATGTTTTGAGCAACCATTTCCATCATATCAGTCATATCATTAGGGAAATCATCACATTTCCAATCACATTGATTGTTGTCACGTGTTCTTATATTTCTATTTATTAAGTATGAAAATTAATGTACAATTAGGGGGTTTTAATACATTGTTAATAGTCATTAAAAAAAGATACTTTAAACATTAAAGGATAAAATATTAAAGTAAAATTATATCCTAATTTGTGATTACCTAGGTTTCAATCTAGGTTACCCATGATATGTTTCCTCACATATATTCTTATGGGATTTGTTTTTTTTTTCCCTTAATAATGGTTTATACTAAGCTTATGAATTTATTAAATCATATCCCCTTGGAGTGTCAAACCAGATGTGTAGTAAGGCCTTTTTTTGTGCACCCGTTCCCATTCGAGTTTAGATCAAAGTCGTGTTTTCAGGTTTTCCATATAGATATATCTATGTGAGAGCCACCTCTGCTTGTTTTTATGAATATAGGTATGTATTTCCTTGGTAAACCACTTAGTCTATACTTACCAAAATTTAGGGATGTTTTCCAATACTTTGTATTATCCCTAAGTTCCTTAATAAATTTTTCTATTCCTAATCTCCTAAAATAACTATACCATCCTATGATACCAAATATAGAGACCCATCCTTTTACACATATAATTATATAATTTTAAGACTAATTAAACTTTAAATTACAAGGCAAGGATCTTAAAGTCTAGAGTCTTGGAAGACTAGATACATAAAACTGATAACAAGGGACTAAACAAAACATTTATTTATTTGATCATAATAAATATCTCTAAACTCCCATTTTGATCAAATATATTCATAGGATAACCTAAAGATAACATGAACAAAGGGACAATTTAAAAAACCTAGTAAGGTAATAAACATAATAATAAAGCTTTAGCACATGGGTTTGGAGACATGACATAATGATATAAAAAGGCATAAAATATATAGAATCATAACATATAATCATTGGATCATATAAACATGGAGTCATAGTAATCTAGAAGAAACATAAAACATGACTTTATCAAGATTCAAGTATCATTGCACATAGAGGATCACAATTCTAGGTTAACCACCAAGACCGGTGCACGTGGTAGCACGAGTCAAAGATAACCACCAAGACCATTGCACAAAACATCCCATGAGACTCAACTTTACCCAATTAATTAGAGCACTACCTGAATTAACCCATATTTAAATGTTCATTAATATGTTTTCCACATAAATAATCATACATAATCAATCATAAATAAATATAAGGGTACCCCTGGAAAGAAATGAGTTTCATAATCTGTCATAAAGAATAATTAATGGGCGTATCATACAAGTGTCCCTGAAAGAAATGAATTATAAAATACATGGACATTAATAGGGAAAAATATTTATATAACATGGTAAGTGATATCAAACCGAATTGATAACATGTAAAAAATGGTATTTAATAAATTTTAGCATTAAAACATTTTAGTGCGGTTTTAAGGAAAATACTAAAGAGAATTTAAAATAGAAAAATGAATAATATTTTTAATAAAATCATAAGTGAAAAAAGAAGGGGTTCATAATAAAAAAATTATTTTATAAAAACAATGGTGGCTTAAAAAATATTATGAATTTCACTTGATATTGTATAAGAATTCGGAAAGTTCCCTTAAACGGGTTCGCTTACTCTAAAGTATAGAAGAGGGAAACACATAAAAACATGTATATCCCTGAAAGATAATGATGAATTGACCTTGATATATGAGTTTAGAGCATGTATAAATAATATATAATATGTATATAAAAATAATATATAACTTAAATTGGGAAAAAATAAAGATAGATCAACATGAAGGAATAATGGAGGTTCAAGTAGAATCCCTTACCTTAAGTCTCAAGGTGTTCTTCACTTGATCTTATTGACCTAAGTAATCAAATTTAATTAATTAATTAATATTTAAATAACCTTTAATTCATTTAATTGATTTATTATAAGCTTATTAAGTTCATTCATGACCTTTTTGATGAGTTAAGAGGTTCAATTTCATTGTTTGGAATCATTTGTTTCCTTGGTTTTCATGATTGGTTTAGTTATATACATGTAAGGATAAGCATGTAAGATGATAATGGTTGTCCATAATTGAATTTTTATGTTATTAGTGAACATAAAAAATATTACAAGGTTATAAAATTCATTTGGTTCTTTTTAGTGAAGATGAATCATTAAATAAAACTTTAATGATAACCGTTTTTGTTAATTGGTAGTTTTTGATCACATCAATCACATTTTTCTTTATAAATTAATATCATGTGTAAAAAAAGATCAAAAACCTTAAATAAGATATAATACATATATTATCATGTGGTTTAACCATAAAAATGTTTTGATTATCCTAATTGAATAGGGTAATAGAAATTGAAAACCCATCATCCTTGAATGTGATAAATTAACACATCTTAGATGGTGTTTTCATTTCTAGTATAAAAGGAGGGGGAAAGGATAGATTTTGATGAATTATTAAATTTTCATAAAAACATTATAGTAAATGTGATTTACAATATTTATCATTACATTTGGATGAAATAAGTTTAGTAAAGAAAAAGAAATAATTGAACTTGAAATAAAATAAAAGAAATGAAATGATGAATTTGCATTTGAATATATCTTCCTTGGGAGCCTCTTTTGGGGATAGTTTTTGTATTTTGAAGATAAAAAGTTATAATGGACGTTTTATAGGGTCTTATTTAGATATATCAGTATAATTTTAAAAAGAACATGGCCTAATATGTGTACGGATAAGAGGTAAAGAGGGGTGGTATTTGTAGTGGGGGAGGGGAGGGGTTTCACATTATTTTAATCATAAGTTTCATATTTTTTCTCAAGACTGTCAATAGTCTTGATTAATGGGACAAAAAATAGTAAATAAGGAATTTTAGTTATAAACAAGGGTTATTACATCATAAATGATTCTAGTAATAGTTTAATTAACTCATAATGTATATATACGGTAAATTACCATATTTCACTATTCATTAAAAAAATTCATTTATTTTAGAAAAATCCCAAAAATTGACCCTAACAATTTTTTGACATGTAGAATCCAAAAATGAAATCAATTTTTCCAATATAATTTTCTAAATTTTAGAAATTTAATATTTAATTAAAATCATAATTTACTTGAAAAATAAAATTTTCAAAATTAAAACTGGTTTTCTAACACTTAGAAAAATTAATTAAGGTCTATTAAATTTATATTATAATCATAAGTAATCAAAATAATTAATTATGAATATATTTTATGAAAATAAATTTCCTTTCAAATTATTAAATTGATCATAAAATTTTAATTAAATATACATGACTTATAAAAATACCAAAACATGATTAATTATTTAAAAAATATTTACATACTTATACTGTGATATAATTATATCATATTGTCACATATAATATGGATAAATTTTATTTATACATTCATTTTTGAGCTTAATATTACATTGATTGGTTTACTATTCATAAGGGTCACATTACCATTCCAAAGGTCAAGTTAATATTTCATCGGTATATGTTCCTTAACTTCATGAGATACCTTTTATTTCACGAATTATTTATTTATAAGGTTTTTAATGTGCTATTTTTGTAATCTAATATGATTATACTATAACACATAATTTTAATAAGGGAATTGCATTGATAAAACACTGGATCATTACATCTACTTAATGAGGTATAGGATAGCTTCTTTTGATAAATTCCGGGAATACAATAATGATATTGAGAACCATCTTGGTAACAAGATTAAAAAACTCCACTTAGAATGTGGTGAAGAATATCTTAATCAATAATTCATTGATTACCTATTAGAGTTTGAAATTATCACAAATGAATCCTCTTTATACACCTTAGTGGGATGGTGTAAGTGAAAAGTGGAACTGCACCATATTGTACATGGTGAGATCAATGATGAGTCATGTGATTCTTTTATTATCCTTTTGGGGATACACATTAAAAATAGTAAAAAAAATACTAAACCAAGTGACAACTAAATTATAAGATGGTATACCATACCATTTATGGAATGAAAACAAACTCTTGTTTTCATACTAACATGTATAGGGTTGACAATCATTTTTAAGGCCTATTTTGGTAATAAACTTGCACCCCAAGGAACAACGTTTACCTTTATAGGATACCCAAAAGAAACAAGGGTTATTACCTGTATGACCCATCATACAAAAATGTAATACTGGAAATGAACACTATATTATTTTATAGGGATAAATTTTATAAAATAAATGGTGGGTGCGATATAGACTTTGATGATGTTTAGGATTAAGGTACACAAGAGTTGGCACAAGAACAGATTCCAAAAAGCCCCATGGAAGTAGAAGTTGTTTCAGAGATACTATTATTACCTAGGAGTAAAATAAAGGTTCTAGGACTATAATAGTAATTTATTGGTCACCAAGGTTGGTGAAAAGTTATTAATTTATAATAATGATCTTATAACCTACCAAGAAGCACTATGTGGTATAGATGTTTCCAAGTGTAAAGAATCCATGAATTCTTAAATGGATTCCATGTACCAAAACCACGTATGTATTTTTGTATATCATCAATTGGATTTAAATTCCATTGGTTACAAAATTGTTTCCAAGAAGAAAATAGACATGGAAGGACAATTCAATACCTTTATGGCATGACTGGTTGAAAAAGGCTTAAAACTTTGTTTAGGAATTGACTATAGTGAAATATTTTCAATAGTTTCAATGTGGAAATATCTATGAATTCTATTTACAATTGTATATTTACATGAATATGATATTTGTAAATTATATTTCAAAACGTACTTTCTTAATAGGAACCTTCATAATGTAGTTTATATGACACTAAATAAGGGTTTTTTACACCAAATGATACCAATAAGATATGAAAATTAAAAAAAACATTTATGGATTAAATCAAGAATATAAGTAATGGAACATTCATTTGAGGAAGCCATCGTGGAATTGGATTTCATAAATAGGGAGTGTGATCCTTGTGTCTACAAGTTGTTTAGTGGGAGTGTATTTGTTTTCTAAATAGTATAGGTTGATGACATGTTACTCATTATAAATGAAATAACAGTCTTACATTTTGTTAAGGCATGGTTAAATAAATCCATATCTATGAAGGATTTAGGAGAGGCAACATATATTTTCTAGATCAAAATTAATCATGGTAGATCCAATAGGTTTATTGTCCTAAGTCAAAGTACATATATTGAAAATATACTAAGGATAATCAGTATGGAAGAATCCAAGAGGGGATTTTTTCTAGAATCACATTGAATTCAGCTTTCCAAGAAAATATTCCCTTAGACACATGAGGAAATAAATAGAATGGAAAGGATTCCATATTCAATAGTGATTGGTTTATTTTTGTATGACGTATTAGGCTACATATCGCATATGAGTGTGGTGGGAATATATCAATATGACCCATGTGACCACCATTGGATGGTAGTCAACACTATCCTTAAGAATATAAGGTATACCAAGGATATGTTCTTATTTTATGAATGAGATTAGGATATAGTCTAAAAATGATACGAAGATTCAAGTTTCTAAATAGATCAAGAGGACATGAAGTTAAAAACGGTATATATATTCACTTTATATGGAGGTGATGTGAACTTGAATACCTTAAATAAGGGTGTGGTCATAGATTATATAAAATATTATGAGTGTATTACAACTTCTAAGGTAACTAAATAAGTCTTATGAATATAAATATTTTTCCAAGAGCTTTATGTGGTGCCTAAAAATAAATACCCTATCACAGTTACTCTAATAATACTATAGTATTATCTCTTTCAAAAGATCCAAGGTCACATTAGAGGAAGAAATACATACTTCTGAAGCATCATCTATTAAGTGTTTTTATCAAATAGGTGAGTTTGTAGTGGGCACTATTTTCATGGAAGAAAACACATCAAACCCTTTGACTAAAGCCTTGACTTAGTAGAAACATGATTATAATATGAGGTGTTGTAGACTAATAGTATTAGGTAGTTGTTTATAGTCCAAGTGGAAGTTTTTTAGAGTTGGTATCCTAGGAAAAACTATTTATATTTTATGTATATTTTATATATTTAATATTAAAAAAACATATTATTACATATTTTCATTATTCTTCATGACTCAAATGTAATAATATCCAAGAATATACGTCACATTGATAAGGTCATGGGAGTTCCTTGGTGTGATGGGATCCTTGAAATGATATAAAGATATTCTAAAATAATATTCTACTATTATATAACATACTATGATGGTACACAATGTAGATGACTATCCGGTGTGAGGAGTCATAAGAATATGAGGCTTCTTCTCAGGAAGTTCACACTTGATAATCTCTGATACATGGGATTATGAGAATAGACTCGCTAGTAAGAATCTACATGTTTTAGTGGCATTAAATATACTTATATTTATTCATGTGTAATGGCCCTTAGACTTTAGTTTTATCATTAATTCATGTCATGACACCTGAAATTAAATTTTCTGATGAAAACTATGAGGACATATGTTCACGATGAGGTAGGGTATGTTTGGTGTGTGACTATTAACATTTCATTAATGGATAAGTTGAGGAAGTATTTTCCCCTTCCATCTTTATAGAATTTGATATCATATCCCTTTCATTGGAATAACAATGTTGCATTAAATTTCATGGACATGGTCAAAAAAATTATTTATTTTAGATATTCAAGGAAAGACGTATCGATAATATAGGTTGGTGACACGGATATGCAGCCTTAGTGATGAGATATTTCTATAAAGGGATTATATAACATAGTGAGCATTCATATGTGGTTTTCATTCCTATGACATTATGTTCTTTATATTGGGTTCCTTGACCCTTTTCTAGATAGTAATACTGTACTTTATATAAGCCCACCTAATTCCAATGATAAAAAATATTAGTGGGTCACACCGTATGTTTTTCCGATGGTCTTAATTAAATTATATTTGAATTTAGTTAATTAATTAATTATTCTTCTCAAGACTAATAGATAATTTTATTCCAGTTTTTACCTATCACAAATATATATTTATGAATGAAATATTTCAATATTTATTTAGGTGTTCAATAAATGATATAGGATTTCAAACGGACTAAGACCATGTCTAGTGAAAAATATTAATTTATAATCTAATTAAATAATATTTTTTATTACGTAAGTTGGCGCACACCACAATATAATAATATTATTTTTATTTTTATTTGGATTGGGTTTTATTAAGTAATAAAATATTATTTAAGGGTGGGTATGTAATTAAATAATATTTTAACATAAACCCTGGCTCTATAAATATATGGTTAGGTATATTTTTTAGTGTGTGTAATCTAAAATAGGTAATTTTTGTGCCCAAAATATTCTCTATATACTCTGCTTCTCTCTCTCCCTATCAAGTATGAGAAATGCAAGGAGGTTCTATCATTGTATCCTCACAGTGAAATAAAGGAAATCAAAAAGGTTCTTCTTAGTTGATCAACATTTATATAGAATATATATACTAAGACTGGGTATTTGTTTCTTTTGATATTAAGTAAATTAATTATAAATTTTATTTTCAAGATCCTAACTTGGGGTTTAGAGAAACTCAATATTAAAATAAATTTTAATATATCACCCACCATTTCATTCTAATTCTACTCCAAGAACCATCATGACCCTCGTGAATATTTATTTCCTCCTACATGTAATTATTTTCCAAGATTCTCACCAAGATAAATTCCCAAATGGGAAATAAATGTATAAAGTCTGTTAACATATCAACAATAAAACATATAAAATAAATTATTAATGTAATAATATCAAAATATCAAAAATAAGTTCTAATTTTTATAGATTTATTAACTATAGGAACCACCACATATTTTTGGTTTAGAAAAAATCATGGTCTATTGTAGAATATTTTGTTTTTGACAGGGAATTTTTATGAACGAATTTGAGTTTTTGGAAATTACTAGATAGGCCAAATTTATAACCCAGCTTTAGTAGAAAGTTATATGAGCTTTAAATTTTCAAATTGATGTTTTTGGGCTTGGTTAAAGGCCCTAGAAGTTTCTAGGGTGGATCAAAGAGTTTTAAGAGGGCCAAACATGGAAAAGTAGGGTTTTGAAGGGTCTGCACTGGGCTTAGGGTTTGTTTGAAACCATGCAGCCCAAGTAGGAAATCATGGGCCTTATACAGGTGGTACAATGGCAGTATTTATAAGATGTGCATAGTTTTCTAAACTGTGTGCCCAGTCCACACGGTTTGTAGTTAGAGGCAGCAACATCTCACTCTTCACCGCACTGTTTTTGTAGAATTTGACAAACCACATAGGAAAAACCATAAGGTAATTTATGTTTTAAGAAATAAAATAAAATAATTAAAATATAAAAATAAAACATAAATTTCCCTCCCCACCCTCTCACTCGTGTCACGCAACGCCCCCCTTGGTCTCCCCTTTGAGCCATGTGACACCCTCCTCACGACCACCTCCTCTTGCAGTGTTTCCTTCATATTTCATGAGGAATCATTGTCGAACTTTCAGTTTGAAACCTTATACTCCTTCCACTTCCTCTATTCCATAGTTTTACACTCTCTTGGTCACCTGACGAGGTGCGGTCGAACACTAGATCAATGGGTAATGCAATTTTTTGGTTTCCCTTCAATTCTAGGATGTGAGAATGGTTTCTTGGGTCAACTTGGCTGTATTTTTGTTTTTTCTATCGAAGGTGATGCACTTAAGTCCTTTTTTATATCACTAACATCTGAGGTAAGGTTATTCACCTACTATTTGTTTTAGACTTGTTATTTTTTGGGTCTTTAGTGATTTTTGGCTTCTTTTGGGTTAATTATATCATTTTTGGCATCTCAAGGACTTTCACACACATACATGGGTATGTGTCTATATATATCCTCCTTGTACATGTTCCCTCATAGTTAGGGGAATGTGTACATAGTATTCAAGAGTATATAAATATATATAGGAGTGTATGTGTGTGTAAGTGTGTAGTGATCTTCATCGAAGGCGTCGAATAACAATGCAGTTCAATTTGGGCTACTTATTGAGGAAGGGCCCCTAACCTTGACCTTTTATTTAAAAATTTATTATTTTCCTACTTAATTATTCTTGATAATTAGATTTTAGATTCTATAATTATTTTCTTAACTATAATAAATTATTTTTTTGAGAAACAAAGTCATGATTTTTTAATAAAACCCCTCCAAAGGATGTGTGTTGTCTTCAAGAGAAAAAGTATTGATTAGATGTTTAATGCATGTTTGGATTAATGATTTGTAGTTTACTTATAATTAATGACATAGTGTGATGTAATGAATTTTTATGACTTAGCCTCTAATGGAATTAAGAAATGGATTTTTTTTTCCTTTAAGAATGTTAAAAGAAACTTTTCACTTTCTAACTGTTTCTTGGTCTCATTTAATTTGAACTGCCCTTGCTTGAACCACCCAAGGGGTGTATTCCTATGCATTCCTAGTTAAAGGAAGCTTGTTTAAAAATATATAATTTTCTTTCACATAGTTCGGAGATGTTGGCCTCCATTGGAATCATATTCCCTTGACGTAATGGATTATATGAACTAGAATTTCTTAAATGGTTATTTAGAAAAATGTGACTTGTTATGAATGGGTGGTTATATCCATGTGTCATGAATAAAAGTATTTGGTATTAAATGTGTGGGTATGCACGTGTAACATGTTTGAATGTGAATAGTTATAAGAGTGGGTATAATATTTGAATGTAATTTAATATGAATGAAGGATAATGAGTGGGTGTACTCATTAAATACCTTGAATAGGAAATTAATAAATGAGTGGGTATACACATTTCTTGCTTTGGTTATGAATTGAGATTAATGAGTGGGTGTAATCATTGTATGATTTAAAAGAAATTTTTTAAATATGATAGGGTAGACTCATATGGTGTTGAAGGTTAAATGATTTGAATGAATGATTGTATAAATTCAATGGAAGGATATCCATGGATCTTGAATGTGGAAGTTTATACCTTGGGTTGAGTATGTCCCATGGGTCTTGATTCAGTGTGATTCTTTTGGACTTACTACCCATTGGATCCTACTTTTTGGGACTTTCCTAGTACATGTCCAGTATGAAATGATCCTAGTACTCAAACCAATTCCTTTACTAAGTTTCCATTGAGATACTCATGGTACTCGATGAGGATTCTTTTATCTTCGACACTTTGGATCTGGCTCTTTGTGGTCTGAATATTTGATATACGGCACAACTTTGAGATATATGAAACACTCAAATATATTTATTAGTCATGGTAAATTCTGATATTTATAATTATACGGATCAGTCATGAATGATCTGAATCTCATGGGATGAATAGAATGGTCGTGATTGATATAGAACATGGGGCATGCGACATGGCCATGGTGGCTTAACATGTTTGGATGAACCGAAAATATGTATTATGTATTTTTGAATTATTCATAGATTTCTTTTTTTAGGATCTTGACTATCTTTTGTAGGGAGCCTTGAAAGGAAATTTAAGTATCACTGGTTTAAATTTTTATATTCCATGGGCATCTTCACTTTCTTTTATTGCTTAACTGTTTACGTGAAACTGCCTTATTTATAAATTCCAAAAAATGGATTGGGCTTGACACCGTGGGTGTTGGCCAAATGAGATGTTATCTCACACCCTCCTCAGGTACCATTGGTACCCGAGTAGACCCTTATTATTTGCAGGTATATGGAATTTTTCTTGTACAAGAGAGTTAGGAGCAAAGGACTGTGTTGGAGCCCAGGATACACATGAAGATTACCCTTGGTGATTTCCTATTGTTTCATTATTTTTGTATTGAAATGTAAATAATGTTTTTTGTTACTCTTTTAGATTATTTATCCTCATCTCTCATTTATACTTGTATAAAATGGAATTTTCCATAACTAATAATCAATTGAGATTAATTTTCCCTTCCACTGTTTTAACATTGCTTTAAACTAAATCTATTGTTGCTTTCTATTTACTATTTTTTTTTACCACTTTTCACTCTAAGTATTATGGTATAGTATCCCCAATTAACTACCTTGACCCCCTTACTACTATTTTGTAGCCTCCTTCATACAGGGATATATTTTTGAGGCCCTGTGGCGACCGTTCTGGCTATAAGTTTGATGGTAAGCTGGGTCAGGATATTACAAAGTGGTATTAGAGGGTGTTTTTACTTTGTCTTAATATCTTGGGCTAGTAGATAGGAGAAAATTAATTTGTCAGTTCTTGGTAAATAGTCATTCTTAGGAGTTATTACCCCATATACAGGAAATGACCAAGTGGCCAAGGCTGGGATTTTTTTATGCTATTTGATATTATAGTTGATTATTATTTCACCTTGGGTGATTGGTATATTTTACACTACTAATTGACAATGGAAATTTTGGAAACTTTCCTTTGGCCTGATATGGAAAGGATGAGGAATTTAATGCTTTATAATAGGCACATATAAATTAACATGTCATGAATATTCCATTCCATGTAGATTTATTAATGGGTTTACTGCTAATTTCGGTTATGTACTTTAGTGTGACACAATGCTTAGTTGTAACTATTGAGGTAAGTTTTATCATACCACTGTTATAACATGTTTAGATGGTTATATAACTTTTTTCCTCTAATTTAATCATGTTTTCCTAATATTCCATGATTTTTTATAGCATGTTTCTGTGTTACTACTTATGATAACATGCTAGGTATGTTTTGATATATAAATGGTTGCATGTGCTAAAATTTGTTGGTTACATTATGATGGGATCCAGTTTTCAGTTGTAAGGTGTATGGGTGCCTTATAGTTGGGAACAGTAACCTATTTATTTGAACCATTGAAAAAAGGATGTTATGGTTAAAATAGTTGAAGTAAATTTATTTTGATTGAATGGGAGCCAAATTCCACCTGTAAAGTGTATGGACACTTTATGGATTGGTAGATGGCCACTCATATCACAAGACAATTAAGTATATGAGTAAGTTATATTGTGAAATGGCCATCAATGTAAAGGTCTATTCAATTTTGATTTGAAATGGTATGGTTAACTTTCAAAATGATCAACTGGACTTGAGTAGTTCGGTTGCTGCATTTTTTTATGGGATGAACTGTTATGGGTGCTTATTCTTTTTTAGTTAAACAACTTCTATGGGGTTACTTTTATAAGAACTCGGGTTGGTTTATTGGGAACCATAGGGTTTCCTTTTCTGTTAAAATGAATCTATTTGATAAATTTTCTAGTTATGAAGGTATGTCAAAAATTGATTAATGTTTTAATGGGAAGTTATATATAACTTTCATGTTTTTTACCTTGGGGCGTTGGTTGGAATCAAGTGTGTAATGTGTTATTTTAAAATGGAACTTGTTATTGTGAAATTTAATCATTTAGATGTTTAAATATTTAAATGGGAATAAATGATTTTAAAATGTAACCTGAAGTGGTGTCCCTTGTTTAAACCCTTATCTAATGGTAGTTTAATGTTTCCAGTAGTATACCTTAGAATGTAGATGTGAAGGTTTATCCATAGGGTGATTTTTATTAGAAATGGATTAAATTAAATGGGTTCGTGTGCCTAGTGAAATCATTTTTTCATAACCTAGAGATAGGATCTATACTTATGCTTCGTAAGGGGGTATCCATTGGAAGGTATCACCCTTAGTGCTTGAAACCTTGCCTACCACTACGAGCTTTATGGGGGTTGGTTTTTTAAAGGGCACACTTTTTCTGATGGGTGGTCATTTCATCTTAAAAATTAAAATGGGAATGAGCATTATGGAATTCTTAGTTCAATAGGTTAGACATGCCTCAAGAATTTTCAGCTATTTAGGATGTCATGTGAACCTCTCTTTTCTTCAACGATGGACAACTCGGTACGTCATCATCCAAGTTAATGGTTGCATGAGATGGTGTGATTTTGAGCCATTTTATATGTGAGACATCTAGTACTTGATTACATAGAATAGATATCCAATGGATATCATTTAACATGTTCCATTATAACCTTTAAACTTGAGGTAGTATGTGTTGGTATACACAGTACCCATCGAGTGTTAAATGATGTGACAAACCGGATGAATTCATTTAATTTATGGAGCCCTATGATATCGAATACCTTATCGGGTCATCTTGGGAGTAGAGTGACCTTAAAGTTAAGGAAATAAGTTCATCCCACTACTTGGGAGGACTATCAGGGATTCGGGTATTTTGACACACTTCTCAGTTTTATTTCATATTTTATGCTAAATAATTCAACATGGTGATCATGGTTTGTCGAACTTCACATGTGTGTTTGATGTTTTCATGAACTGGCATGATTGTGAGTAGTTGGTCTCTTGTTTTTTATTACTAGAACACTCCTAGGGTGGGGAGCGTCATTTCAATTTTGGTGTACCTGTTGGTGCTTTCTTAGAAGCATGACTTTAATGAGTTTGGAGGTATGCGCAGAACTTTAGAAACACTATTAGTCATGTAAGAGTTTCAGTGGTTTAGTTTGAAATAACTCGACTTCCTTAGGTGGTATAGGCATCATGGATCTGTTGATGATGCAACAGTAGGTGAAGTCGATCTTCTTCTTAAGAAGTTTACCAGTAGTGGTTCGATTTTTTCTCTTTGGTATCCTCTTTATGTACTCTTTATTAAGAGGCGAGCATGCCCCTATCTTGATGCCATCTTGGATTCACTAAGAGAGTGTCAGTCATACACCACGCTTATGTTTTAAGAGTCGTTGGGCTAGATAAGTGGTTGTTATCTAGGTTGTAAGCGGGATGAGTGGTTATTTGGATTCTTGGTTAGTTTAGAGTGATAATTGGGTTCCCATGTAAGAATGCCTTGGATGGGATCTTGGACACCAGTCATTTTCTTTTGATGTGACCTCTAGGTGGTTACCACTCTGGGATCAGTCAATGTTCTTATGTGTATGTTTGACATTATATCAATGTCTCACTTTTAATGTGGAGTATGGAATACCCTGGGTTCATTCCTCAGACTCTAGTTTAATGAGTATGAGGTTAACCAGAACTTGTGTCAGGCTAGAAAGTGTGTTTAAAAAGGGTAATGAATTCAAGTGGTCTAGATATGGGTTATTCTTTTATTCTTACTGAGGCACGATAGTTTTAAATTTTTTAGTGATGGCCTGATCCAGGAACATCACTGGAGGTTTGGTATGTACTTTGTTGTATGTTCTTGAGTTCATTCTTGAATGCCTTGGGGTAAGGCATTATGGTTCAATTTAAAATGCATCGGCCATTAAAGCTGGGGATCTATGAGATAAGTCAATCAGAGTGGCTTGATGTGTTATCCCTCTTATTTAATGTATACGGTTGGTGATGAAACCATTTAATAAATCACGTTTTTAGTTTAAGGGGAGTGTGGTTTATGGACGGTGATGTATTTTAAGGAAATAATGTGTGTCCGGTTTTGTTGGTCAAAAAATATTTGACCCTTCCCCTTTTAATAAGGTCTCCAATACAACCTTTGATGTAATCAAGTTCACCATGTTAATGGAATCATGTGGGAAGCATTTCTAGAATGCATTGGACATGACCTCTTCAGCAATTCCAACGATGGAAGAGTTGTGGTTTGGAATTGACCATTAAATTTTAAGACCCTTGCTGGAAAGAGCCAATGGGATTTTCCTTAAAGAGATGATGATAAGATCATGTCTTGAGTTAAGAAGGCTCGGTTAATAACTACTTCTATGTTCGGTTGGAAATTGAGCTTTGGCTTGATTTTTTATGGCTTAAGTTCCTTAATCTTATGTGATGTTTAAAGGTGTGTTTGGAGTTTTAAAAGGCAACAGAATCATTTGAACGAGTCTTCATGAAACTTGTTGGTTGGGTGATGATTCTATTGATCTTGAAGGTTTATTGGGGATGAGAAGATCTAAGGTGGGGAGATTTTAGAAAATCATGTTTTGGACTAGGTGGTTTCTGAAGGAATTTGAGTTTTTGGAAATTAATGGACCGGAAGAATTTAAAATTGAGCTTCGATATGATGTTTTGAGAGATGTAACTTTACAAATTTATTTTTTTTTCTTGGGTAAAGGCCTGGGAAGTTTTCTGAGTGGATTAAAGAGTTTCGGGATTACTGAACCCAGAAAATTTATGTTTTAAAGGGTCTGCACTGGATACATGGTTTGTCTGAAACCATACGGCCCAAGAAAAAATCCATCCAGCCATATGTTTTTGGGGCAGTGGTAGCATGCATGGGTTGTTCACAGTTTTCCAACCCATACGCCTAGCCCCACGGTTTTCAAATGAAGATAGTAAACTCACATTTTTCTCCACATGGTTAATGTATGGTTTGAAAAAACCATGTGGGACAAAACCTGTGGTATGTTATATTTTAATAAATTAAATAAAATAGTTAAAATAAAAAAACCTAAAATACCCTCCCCTCCCTCTCACTCATGTGATGTATCTCTCCCTTTGGGATTCCCTTTGAGCCACATGACACCCTCCTCACAACCCCCTCCTCTTAGGGCATTTCTTATGAATTTCTTGAGGAATCATGGCCAACTCATCAATGTGAACCATTATCCTCCCTCCTCTTCCACTATTCAACTATTTTTTTCTCTCCCCATCGCCCGATGAGGAGCGGTTTAACCATAGGTTAAGGGGTAATCTTGATTTTTGGTTTTCCTTTGATGTTAGGGTGTGCAAAAGGTTTATCAGGTTTTTTGGTTGTATTGTGGTGTTCACCACTGATGAAAATACACTTCATTCCCTTTTTAGTTTTCTGACACCATCTGAAGTTAAGGTTTTCACCTTCTATTTGGTTTCTCCTTGTTGTTTTTGGGTCATTAATTATTTTTGGTTCCTTCTATGTTAATTATATCCTCTATTGGAATCTCAAGGACTCTCGCAGACATACATAGGTATGTGTATATATATATCCTCCTGGTACATGTTTCCTCATGGGTAGGGGAATGTTTACATAAGACTAAGGGGTGTATAAATATATATAGTAGTGTATGTGCATGCAAGTGTGTAGTGATATTTTTCAAATGCATCAAATGCTAGGGTAGTTCAGTTTGGGAAACTTATTGAGGTAGGGTCCCTATCCTGAACCTTTTATTTAAAATTGAATTAATTATCTAATTAATGCTTCCTAATAATTTTGAATTAAAATTTTGGAATGAACTTATTAACTGTGAAAAATTATTTTTTTGAGGAACAAAGTCATGATATTATAATAAAACCCCTCCAATGGTGGTGTGCTGTATCCAAGCAAAAAATAATTGATTATATGTTTAATGTATGCTTGGATTAATGGTTTTTAGTTTCCTTATACTTTATAACATAGTGTGACATAAGTCATGTTTAGGAAATGTCCTCTAATGGAATTAGAAAATTGTGTTTCCCTTTATTAACATTAATGGAACCTTTTCACATTCTCATGTGTCAATTGGACTTATTTAATTTGAATTATTCTTGATTGAACCACCCAAGGGGTGTATTTGTGTGCTTCTCTAGTTAGAGAAAGATTGTTTAGAACTAAATATAATTGTTTTACTTAGTTTGGAGAGGTTATCCTCCCTTGGTATGTGATTCCCTTGACTTAATGGAATATATAAACTAGAATTGTTTAAAAGGTTATTAAGAAAAATGTAATCTGTGATGAATGGGTGGGTATAACCATATGCTATGAATAAATGTAATTGATAATAAATGGGTGGGTATACCATTGTGATATGTTTGAATGTTTATAGTTATAATAGTGGGTGTAATCTTTGAATATAATTTAATATGAATGACGGATAATGAGTGGATATACTCATTAAATGACTTGAATGGTAAATTGATAAATGAGTGGGTATACTCATTGCTTTATTTGGTTATGAAGGGGGATTAATGAGTGGGTATTCTCATTGTATGATTTAAATGAAATTATTTATATATGAGTGGGTATACTCATATCATTTTTAATGTTAAATGATTTGAATGAATGATTGTATAGATTCCATGGATAGATCTCCATGGATCTGGAACATGGTAGTGGATGTCTTAGGTTGAGTATGCCCCTTGGGTCTTGATTCCATGGGTTGCCTTGGGACTTTATACACCTTGGATTCGGCTTTCTTAGACTCACGTAGTACATGTATGGTATGACATGCTCATATAACTTCAACCAGTTACTTTACTGAGTTTCCACTAAGAAGCTCATGGAACTTGATGAGGATACCTTGGTTTTCAACACCTCAGATATAGCCCTTCATGGTCTGACTCTTTGACATATGACATGGATGTGAGGTATATTATGCACTTGAATATATGGCTTGGCCATGGAAAATTATGAAATTTATAATTACACGAATCGACTGTGAATGATATTACTCTCATGGGATGAATGGAAAGACCATGATTGATATAGCATGTAGGGTATATGACAAGGCCCTGTTGGATTAACATGTTCATATGAATAGAAAGGTCGTATTGTTTATTTGTGAATTATTTATAGATACCTTTTTATAGGATCTAAAAAATCTTTTACAAGGAACCTTGAGGGGATTTGTTAGTATCACTAGTTTTGAAGTTTACCTTCTACGTGAATCTTCACTTTATTTTACTTCTTAAATGTTTACTTTCACAATGACTTATTTATATATTGCACAAATTGGATTGGGCTTGACGTAGTGGGTGTTGACCTACCGAGATGTTATCTCACACCCTACTAAGGTACCATTGGTACCCAAGTAGACCCTTCTTGTTTGCAAGGCTATGGATCTTTTCTTTTGCTATTTTCTTGTACATGGTAGTTATTAGAAAAATACCAAGCTAGAGATTAGGATGCTCATGGAGATTACCCTTGAGGCTTTCTTGTCATTTATTTATTTTTGTACTAAAATTTAAATCATGTTTTTTATACTTTTATCTTATATAGACTAATCTATCATGCATAATTTTATAAAATATCATTGGCCATAACTTATATTCAGTTGAGATTAATTTTATATTCCGCTATTTTAACATTTATTTAAACTATATCTTTTATTTATTTATGTTTAATATCTGTTTACCATTGTTCACTATGAGTATGAGGGTATAGTCACCCCACTGAACTTCCTTGAAACCCCCACTACTAGTCGGTATCCTCTGGCGTACAAGGATAACCACTTAAGGCAATGTGGAAACCAATCTGGATACCAGGATGATGGAAAGTTGGGTCGGTATGTTACATCTATCCTTATATACACTATGAAATATTGTATGAAAATATGTTATGATGGTTCTTTCTTGGTTTTATTGTGTAATATGATAATGTGAATGGACCAGTATTATTCATATCCTTTGAGTATCACTATCAGATATTCATGATTTTTTTTATTAGGCTGATTTAGAATGTCTTTCATGATTGTTTAAATTTTAAACAATTATTGATTAATTTTAACAAGAATTAAAAGTGTTGAACCATATGGAATGTATATAAAACATTCCAATAAATATTTAACAACCATATGATATTTTTTTATGTCTAATATAAATCATGTACTTTATTATGTGAGTTGTTTGATTCCATAGTAATGATAATCCTTTTATAAATTTTCAAACTAATATAATCATTGAGCCATTTCTTCTCTTTATCCCTTATATTTAATTCCCTAGTATACTGTGAATAGAAAAAGATCATTTCCAAGTGTTGGGAGATTTTTATGATTCGTGGATAACACTGGATAAAGGAGTATTTTAACTACTTCTTGTTGATAACAATCAAAAACTTTTAAAAGGCTTATATAGGCCAGATTGACCAGACTAAGGTACTTCATTATTCTTCTTTTATATTTATTCCAAACATATAGACATATTCTAGGTTTAATATATTGTTGGATTTGTTAATTCACTCTGTTTTAGATATTAAAAATCCCTATAACTAAGTCTTATCAGAGTATGTATATCAAGATTTGGAAAAATTTCTAAATGAATAATGAATTTGGAAATAAAGTTTCTCAAGTACCACAACATAGCCCTTTCAAAATGGACATTTAAATTCTTGGTTTTACATGACTGTGGCATTGTGTAGTGAAAAATGGGTTTACTTGCTATAAAATATATAAAATTATTCCATAGAATATTTGAAATTCTATTTCATGAATCTAAAGAATTTCATATAAAATATATTATCATATTCAATGACACCACACTATGGTCTATATCTCTATGTTGTGGTGGCCTTAAAAACAAGGATAATTATAGCATAATGTAAATGGAAAAGTTTTTTTTAACATATTATTTTCTACCCAAAATTATAGTTTAAAATGGAATAGCTAGGTAAAATGGCTACCCAAAACACTTATTGGCATGGTATGACCATGACTTGATAAGGCCTCTAAAATATTCATATCACATGTCATTTCACAAGACAAAATGATTTCCACTATATCATGGTATAATCCATTTTGGATAGATTTTATCAAGGTTTAGAGTTAATTTTAATGTTTGAATAATTTATAAAATTTTTATAAATTAAATAAATTAAAATATGAAAGTGATTATATTATTTCATTGTTTGAAAAATTATTAATTATATTCTAAAGGGGGTTTTTGATGCCGATATGATCTATGGCTTAAATAAAATCAAACATGTGTTATATTTCTTTTACATAAATTATTTACATGAATGTGAAATATTTATTATTCAACAATAAATGTTTTCATAAAATATATTATATTGGGAAATATAAACGAGTTTATATTAAAACCATGTAAATTATAATAGGAATTGTTTGTATTGGATAAATGTGAATTCTTTAAGTTTATCTTGGCCTAAATTATAAAGTATTTATAATTTCATTATTTTTGAATTTTTTATAAATGTTTATCCCATAAAAAATATATGAATTATTTATTTGTTTATTTATTTATTTATTCCTTTCTTTATTAATAGATATAATTATTATGTTATGAATGGTCATATTCTTTAGTTTAATGTATTAAACTATTTTTGAATTATCATGCATTAATTTAAGGAGTTACATGGTAGGTATGATAAATGGTTTTATTTTATTTAGCCTTGAATTTTTATTATAGTTGGATATGAGTTTAAATTAAGAATTTGGTTTATTTAATACATATTAGGTGTTAGAATTATGATTTCATTAGTCTCACTTGAGTAATTTATCCCAATGTAGTGGGAATTTGGGTCATATTTCTCATTATCCAATAGGCTTATGTGTTATCTATAAAATTGGGGTTTGGATATCTCTCACTCCAGGAATAAAATTTAGGGATTATTAGTTTTTTATAATTCTAATCATTTTAATTAAAGGGTTTTTTATACCTTATTCATGGGATTCATTTGGATATGTATAAATATAGTTATATTTTGGTTTGGGTGAGTAACACAAGCAATGAGTTATGTAAAGAGTTACACAACAATATCGTTTGAACATATTGATTTCATGGAATGAATTGGATTCCAAAATAAATAATTAGAATCATGAATATATAATAGAATATCATGAGTTAATCTGGTGAGGTTAAATACCCATAAAATGCTTAATTTTAATTTCCATTAAAAGAAAACACATATCAAAACCTTAATCATCTATCTATATATTTTCATGCCAAAATTTGGGTTCCCTATATTAGCTTAAATAAGGCATGGTAGAAATAGATAACATTAAAATTTATATAACCAAATACAATTATGATATTAGGGTTACACTTACCTCCAAAACCCTTAGGGAGGATACTAGAGGAATAGAGTTGAGTTTGTCTATATGATATGGGAAAATAGTTATTGACTCGACTATCCAAGGATCATTTATGATATGATTTGGATTATTACCTACCAAAACAGTTGTGTGGTGATATAGACACTAATTTGTAGACATTACATAGTTAAATTTGGATCTTGGCTTGATAATGGATATAATGAAATTAAATGGGGTCATTATATTAATGGGATCCTAGTATATAAAATTCCTTATTATATGTTTGTAAAACATGAAACTCATCTGATAAAAGAAAATATTTTAGATAAATGTCACCATTGTAAAACTTAAATTTAAGATCGACCATTTATAATGGAGAATATTATTGTAAGAAACTTCATGGTTTGGTTAAATACATAATAACAATTTTTAAGAAAGGAAAATTCAATATATAAGAGAAACCCCTTCCGAAATAACCAATCATTAAAGTATATAAAAAATGAATGTATATACTTATGTGAGGAATATAATGATTCTATAATGGTTTCAAATTCATTTACTATTTAATGAACAAAGTAGATTTAATCTTCGATCACTAATTCAATTTGATTCATTTTTGTAAAGACATGGAGAGACTAGAGGTTTCTATAAGTATTGTTTAGGCTATGTATTTCCTTATATTGTCATTATTGGAAATTGTATTACAACGGGAATGCATTTAGTAAATGCTTACCACACTTTCTCAAATGGTATGATGAAAGTTAAAATAATCATGTTATGTATAGGTTTTCATGTTTTATTGATTGAATAAGTGTATTAATGTTCAAAGTTAACAAATAAGAAAATTAGTTAGAATTTTCAATGATGTTTCATCTTATAACTAGTCAAGAAAAAAACCAAAGTTTAAAATCAATAAGGAAAGAGATTTTTTCCAAATGATGGAAATATCTAGGATGCCTAAAGGGGTTTTTGTAACTCCATAGAAAGGAAATGTTTTGTTTTGGTGTTATAAAATTCATTCTCTAAATATTTAATGATATATGATACCAAATGTGTATTTTAAAAATGTATCAAATTTATTAGATTTTAAAATCATAATAATTAATTGATAAATATTTTAGTTTTAATTTGAATGAATAAGGAAAGGGTTGTTGAAACATGGAATTGATGTAAAGGAACATCTCATATGGTTCTAAATAAAGGATGTGTATAATTATCTATTTTCACCCATATAATCTTTTTTGCTAAAAATGATTTGTAATTCACAATATGAGATCTTACATGGTTTAGGATTCCAAAATTCTATAACATACTTGAGATAAAGGTAAAAGTAAAACAATTTTATCCAAGATAAAAATATTTATACTTATGTCTGTGAAAATATAAGGGATTTGATCCCACCACCATCAGTAGAATATTTTAAAGAATAATCTTCTTTTAAAGACAAAAATAAAAAAATAGAATATAGAAATAATAGTTTGTTTTTAAAATATTACTACCTAAGTATATATGTGTGATTCCCTAACAAAAAGTAGTTTCTATATCTTAGTGTGATATTCTAATGATTATATAATGTCCGAAAGGATATTGGGAGTATGTTTAGACCTTTAAAATACAAAATTTAACAAATAAAGAATTATTCTAGTCAAATTTCAAATTGAATATCAATTTTATGGAAAATATTTATAGATTTGGTGCTCAAAACATGATGATAAAATTAAAAAGAGCTGTAAGAAAACAAAAAAAATAGATATCATAGTATCATTTGATGATGTGAAGATAAGTGATTTTAATACTTGTTCAATGAGTTGATCATTATTAATTTTATTCCTAAGACTCTCCTTTATTAAAACAAGATTACTTCATATATAGTACTCACTAAAGTGTTTAGTGAGAGGGTTTTATCAAGTGGTCACATAGTGTTGCGAAAACTATTACATAAAGTTGTAATGAGTCTGAAAAAACCCATGAAAGTTAAATAAACATATGGTAGATATGAAAATATTTCATATATGATAGATAATATATGTTTTTATTTATGGTTTTATTAAGTATTGATAAAATATTTTAAGAATATAAAATGTATCATGTTATAGAAAATTAAATCTACACTTTATCAATCTTTCAAATTAGATGTTATATATATACACATTATCAAATGAAATGATAATTTACCTCTCAAATTATGAATTTGAGTTATCCCTAACTAATGTACATCCTGGATTATTATAGGATATGATGAAAATTTATGGTTATTATGAGTATAATTCTTGTATTTTAATTTCAAATATTTACATGTGATATAAGATATTTTTTGTGTACTGGATGAACCATTATGTACACCATATGACATGTAATATATTATTCCTTTTATATAGTAGGGTTACATGTTTTATATTCAAAGTACCCAGTACATAAGGTTGATGAGATTCTTAGCATTAGAAAAAATCATACTTCGATACATTTTTTTATGCAAGTCATGAGGCTTATCTAAGTATGGGTAATAGGGTATGTTGATGATTATGTCATTGTTTACATCAAACCTAAAATGGGATTTTTCCATTTCATATAAAAGTATAACATACATGCCCTAAGTTGAGATAAACTGGGATTTCCACAACTATGCATAGATAGTACATATAAAGTTATTATCTATTTGGGTGAGAATCATGTGATGTGTTTATCCATTGAGATGAATAACTTGTATTTTATTCACCGACCTTGTCAATCTATCCTTGGAGAATAGAGAACATATTAGTAAGCTATATGGGATGACATAATCCACATCACATGGTCACTATATCTCAAAGATAATGATATTATATGACTATATATACTTTTATATTATATATATAGTGGACATAGGTATATATATACATGTGTTTGATATTGATCACACCAGACCCCTCTACAGCTTGACTATCATTGATTTTTTTCTTAGGAAAAATCCATTGTAATATTTATATATGTGCAAATTATAATTTTCATCAACAATAAAGAGGTTCATGGGGTTACACTTTATGTTCATGAAAATTGGTATCGAATTTATAAAACATTTAGAACCACCCCAAACGGGTTTTGTAGGATATCTAGAAAAAAAATTGGATAGATGTTCACAATTTCTTGTCTATGATGTAACATGAGGTGAAAATGTGCGATATCATTTACAAAAAGTATTTTGGAAATATAAAAATGGATTTCTGGGCATGATTTCATAAATTATTTCATATAATTTGATATAAGATGAAAATCCACTAAGTCTATGATGCTTTACGGAAAGTGATAGATTGGTGGATTTTTTCCCAAAAAGTAACCACCATGGAGTGGCGATTTAGACCACAACATTTTCTATCCTTATATACACTATAGTGTAGTGAAAGAAACTATACCATGGTTATTTGTTATTGGTATTATCATGTAATTTGGTAATGAGGGGGACTTCATCATATTTATCTCATTTGGATATCACTAATAGTTATTCATCATTGAATGATGATTATGAGAAGTTAGAATTGATTTTATGGTTGTTTAAATGTTAAATATTTAATGATTAATTTTACTAGGAGTTTAAAAAATTAAACGTATGGAATGTTTTTGTAACATTCCAATAAATATTAGCTAACCATTTGAGGTTGTGTAATCACTATATAAATTAGTTCATTCCTTATGAATTATTTTCGATTCCATAATGTTGAGTCCTATTTTATAAATCTAAAACTGATATAATCAATAATAAATATCTTCTCTATATTCTTTAAACATAATTTTTTATAATACCGTGGATAGGGATAGATCATTCC
This sequence comes from Viscum album, assembly GCA_963277665.1. Lineage (NCBI taxonomy): Eukaryota > Viridiplantae > Streptophyta > Magnoliopsida > Santalales > Viscaceae > Viscum > Viscum album. Next base: position 124,657,455 of record OY728134.1, on the reverse strand, counting down.
TAATCATTATGATATTCATACAATACATTGATACCTCTAGAATAAGGATTATTTGGATGAATCTCAGTGATTGTGATCAAATGATTATTAAAGGATTCAATATTTCATATCAATTCTAGTAAGGTACATCATTATTTTTCTTCAAATATATTCATTAAAAAGGTATAGGAAAACTATGTGTGTAATCTAGGTTTGGATTTATTCTTTAATGTTGTTTTAGATAGTAGACATATCTCTAAATCCCTTCAACTTTTACTAAAAAACATTAAATATTTATAATAAACTAACAAAAACATGACTTGGTTGTTATCTATTGGAATATAAACCACTAGGATAAAAATTGAACCATTGATCAATTCACCCCATTCTACTAAAATTACTTCTTTAAGGTTTTATATATCTTGAAAATACATGGATTCACCACTATAGATAAATCATGGAACTGAAGAAAACTCATCTCTTACAATTAATAAGGGAGATATAACTTCCCATAAAATAGCCCTTGATTTTCTTAATCCTCCATACATTTATAAAAATAATATATTGTGTCTAGTAGGTCTCACCATACATCCACCTTAGGTTCCTCTACCTATAATTTATTCATTTTCTATACAAAGTTAGAATATATCAGGACCATTTTTAAAAAGTGAAACATGTCCATAAAATACGATCAATATGTGAACAAAGTCTAAAGAATGATCGTTTCAATTTCAAAATCCATTTTGGAACCCTCAAGAGGAAACCGTTTCAAAATACTATTTTATTTAAATAAACCCTTTTTCATAAATTTTAATCCCTTTTAATTAAATCTCTTAAAACAAATTTCACATACCAAGGATAAATAAAATAAAAGGAAGATATGAGCTGGTACCATGTATCACAGAACAAACCATCATACCAAGGAATATACATTTGTAAATAAAGTAAGTCATAACAATAAAATAGATATAATAAAGGATGTATAAAGTGGGAATTATGGTACCAATTAATGATCAATGAATAGAATCGTGTATAATGTTGAAATATCAAGTGTTAAGGTCATATGTAGTGTAAAAGTCCTAGATACAATAGTGATTTCATTAAATAAAAGAAAAATGACCATGACCAACTATATGAAAATGTTTAGTCTATCACAAACACAAGATTACCATCTCAACACACACCCACCTCCACTGATCATGTCCCTAGAGTGAATCAACATTCTCTAGGTAGAATCTAGTTAGTGTTTGAGTCTACAAAATCATAGCATAAATATAGGGTCTCACATATAATTAACCAAGTTTCCAATTACCAATCCAAGAGGTGATTAAGATAATCAAGAAACATGCATCTCAATAGGGATCCTCAAAGTCATCAATGTGCACGATCAAAATTCCAACAAACACAAGGTTTACATATAACCCTCACCCCCAAACTCCCTTAAAGAGTATAAAAAAAGTTTCAAAACCAATTATAAAGTGCTTGAAGAACAAATCACCAAGGATGAATATAAAAAAGTGGTTATCAAAGAATTCACACAACAAGAGAATTCACTTTAAAAAGTGATAAATGGTCCTTTCAATTAATCCCAATTAATAAACCATACCTTTATAAAGTAATCAAAAAACACATTTAATCACCCATCAAAAAGGCACAAATATTCTTTATTCAATCAAAAACCAATTTAAAGTTCCAAATTAGCCTTAAAAAGGGAAAGGAAAGACAATAAATCATTTATTTGTTTTGAAATATCATTTCAACCAACCATTTCAAAAAAAATCATCACATATTATTTGTTAAATAATTAAAAAATAAATTTCAAGGTAAAATAAATATTTCAAATAAGTTGGAACAAATCTTAAAGAATAAAAATATTTTTATTAAAATGAGGTGTTGAAATTAATATACCAACATCACCATGATCAATCAAAAGCCAATTTATTTTCAAAATATAAGATTATTTATAAATATGAAATTATTCATGGAAAATAATGCTTTCATAAAAAAGGATCAATTTTTGCATCAAAATGATAAATTCATGATTAACCAATTTAAAATGGAATAAACATGATTTCAAGTAGTACATGAATCACAAGAGAAATAAATACCATAGAAACACCTACATGAAATATCTAGTGTCTTAGCATAATGAATCCAATATGTTTCCCCATTGATGGTGAACGCCAAATTGAGGAAGATAGATCTAAAGAGAAGAAATACTAGATCCAAGAATCAAAATTCCATATAAAATATTATTTTCACAATAAATTAATATTCTATCATAGCCACTAGGAAGAAAAAAAAGATAAGATGGGAGACTGAAGGTCAAGAATACCAAGAAATACTAGAAGATAATTTCCACTTGAACAGTACTTTGGTCCAACAATAAAATAGTTTTGGAGACCCAAAATAACCCAAGACACTACCAAGGTTCATGTGGGTTGAATTAGTTTTAATGGAGTATATAAAAAATAAAAATAGGGTTTTGGGTAAAATTATTGCACTACCTCAAATCTAACCCATTTTCAACGACACGAATGGCTAGCTAGTGGTTACAACTGAAGTTTTGTAACCCCTAGTTCACCCAATAGTTGGTTATTAGATAATCAATAGATATAAAGTGGCTATATTAGAAGTATTTTAACTACTCTCAGCCCACCGGATGGCTGGTGGTCTACTCCATTTAGTTAATAGACCACTAGTATCTTTATATGATAGAGGTTGTAATCCATAGTTGCATTAAAACTTCACGTCTTCCTCCGACCCCTCATTCCACTTGAAAACAACACCAAGGATAATTCTATATAAGAAATAAAATTAGGATGTTACAAACCTCATCAAATCAAATTTCAAGTTTGTGATTTTCTTCGTCATTTTCCACTCATTTCTCACCTTCCATGAAACATCACCAAAGTTCATCTTCCTCAACATGTTAGATACCACATTACCATTACATGGAGTTCATATGATCTCAAAATCATTATCCTTCAGTAATTAAACATGAATAGAATAATAATGACTCTAATATCTCAAAATAAATATATAAAATATACTATTATGGTCATTAAAGACCAAAATGTGATTTCTTAATAGGTAATTTCTCTAAAACTTCAAATAAAATACTATGGTGATATTCTGAAGGCCATGGGTAATATATTTTTATTAACAAGGTTATAAATTATTTTTCCAATATGAAAACCTCCTCAATTTTAAATGGATTCATAGATACACCCTGTTGATAAACAACATGGACAAAAAATTTAACTTTAAATATATAAAACATGAACCTATACATCTTACCATATGAATGGAATGGTAAAAAATCAAAAATAAATCATTAAATACTATGTATATACATATTGTGGCCTCTAATAAACCAATATATCATAAATAAGAACTATAATAAACTAATCATGGCAATGATGGAACTTTCAACACATAAACATTGTAAACACTATGGGTATATTTGTAACTCCAAATTGAATCACTTTAAAATTGGAAGGGCTAAAATGATTTTTGAATTTTTCTTGAAATATTCACCTCCTTCACTCCTAGCTAATGATATCCTGATACTAGATCAACCTTCAAAAACAAGCTAGATCATTTAAACTAATTGAATAAATCATGAATACTTGGTAGAAGAAATTTTTTATTTTATATATTTCAATTCAAACATAGATAATATATAAAAAATATCAATCCATAATTATTATTATTAAAAAAAGAATTAAATCTCTCGATGATCCATCTAAATATCTTGTTAACTAATGAAATTCACACAATCACCATCCATGTTAGTGAAAAAAACCTAATATTTATAGTAATATATACTACATAGTATAGATTATAAACAATCTAGGTCAAGGTTAAAATTAAATAATTGTGTATATAACAATATTAACTCTTAATTAAACCAATATATTTCAATCACTAACTCACACCATTGAAAAAATTCCCTCAAAACATTCTAAAATCCCATAGTTTTTGATAAAATAGAGGGAATATGAATTCGATCTACTTTAAGACCTTAGTCATGAACTAATGAATGAGAAAACATAATGGTAAATTATATTATCTATAAGGTAAATATAAGATTTAATATTTACCAAATTATTTATTTTAAATAATCATGTTTCCTTTAAAAGGTGTATGAGAATATATTATGGAACTAATGGAATTTACATATAAATTAATATTTATTAAAGGAATTTATAAAGTGTTTGGATATTAATGATGTTCCATTAATAGAGTGATACAATTATAGATATTTCCACGAATTTAAAAGTATAAGTAAGACATACATGCGAGTATTTCCATATGAATGTATGCGGTCTAATTCATCCAAATTACTAAAAATATACCAATGGTATTATGAGTAATTTATTAAAGACTATAGTGTAATGAATTTAGTGTTTGTGATTCGTCATAAAACTAAAGTATTATATTGCATCATGGGATATATAATGATAACTTTAAATATATATGATAAGAAACTTATAATATTGAGATTCTAAAATGATATAGAATTCTCAAATCATACAGTGTTATGAAATATTAAATAATATGGGATGTACTACCAATACTTAGTTGTGAGGATGAGTCAAAAAAATTGTGTAGCTGAGAGGATTAAAAATATGATTAATAATATGGAAAAGAATGTTAATTTATAATGGTTTCTCCTAAAATTATTAGAATAAAGTAATACTATTATTTTATTCCATACAATTAGTAATAGTTAAGCATAAGTAAAGAAAACAATCATGTTGAGATGTTTAAAAATGAAAACCCAATTATAAAGTTATTATACACATTTGGAAGTTCGTGTTACAACATGGAAAAATAAGGTAATAAATGGGAGTTTGGGGGTAAAGGGGATGATGATATATTCATTTATTATTATTTAATGAAAAATTCCTAAAATTTTATGCTAAAAACCTAGAAAAGATGATTAAAATTATAATTTTATGTATATTAATGATGAGTTTCACACTCTTCCAAAGAGTAAATAAAATTTATACAAACAAAAAGACTTAAGATGTTTTATATAATCTTTACTAGAAAAAGATATTAATTCATATATTGATTAAAAAGAGGATAATAGAGACAGAGATTTATCAATTCCCAAACTAAAATAAAGATTAAAAAGGTAAAATGAAGACTACAAATATAAAATTACTTTTCAAAAATTATATGAAGTTAAACTAAGAAGAGTGAAAATTATGGACTGAAATTTTGATGACATCTCCTAATGTTTTTTTTTACCAATGAATCATAAAATCTAAGTTAAATTAAGTATATGTATAAATAAATTGATAAAATTAAAATAAATTGTTTAGAGTATAATAAAAAAATCAAAACACAATGGGTTTTTTAAAATAAAGTGATTGAATAATGAAATTTCACAAGGAATTAATTGCAACTTGTGTGTTAGGGGTATTAAAAAATTGAATATTTTAATATTGAGGATTCCATTTTTATAATGGAAATATTAAAATTAATAAGGATCTTCTTAACTATTATCTTCCAAGTAAAATTTAAAAATCTTTCAAACAGAAGTTAAACTCTCCTTTTTAATTGTCTGTTGGAAGAAGAATACAATATTAAGAAACCATATATATATATATATATTAAATAATGATGATGGAATTTTATAAGAGAAAATAACAGTTTTATGAAAATCAAATAATTAATGAGAGCACAGTGTTCAAGGATTGATCTCTTCTTAAAGGATATAATATTTGAATAGAGAGAAGTTAATCATAGATTATGTGAATAAGACTCCTAAATACATACTTATTATGTAATTATATATTTATAGCATAATATTTGGTGGTTCAGAGGAATAAAGTTAAATAAATTTTGTTAGTATAAGGAATTATAAGTTTTAAATGTATACGATTAGTAAAACCATATTATTTCATAGAATTTGGGTTAATCATAAATATGTTATATTATTCAACTATAAGTAAAAATGTGTCAAGTCGGAGTTAAAATTATTTCCCATAGAGGATTAAAAACTCATTTTAACACTAATTCCATCAATGATGATGTTTTCATAAGATATAAGTAAAAAATAAGTCAATGTCAAATAGTATCAGAAAATCATTAGAAGCTTACTCTATTTTATAGTTACATGACCATATATTTTAATTTTTACATATCAATTGTAGATATATCAAAGTTATCCCAAATAAATTCAGTTAATAGATTTCAAAATAATACATTTATATATCAAAGTACAAAATTTATTTTATTTTTTATGTAGAGGAATAAATGAGAAATATTTTATAGATTTCACCAATATTGTTTGGTCTAGTTTAATAAATGAAAGAAAATCAATATCTAATTAATATTTCAATATTTAAATAAAATTTATCTCATATCTTATTAAGAATAAAGTTTTTATTTCATTATGTATAATATAGGGATAATAAATTAAGAGAACTCAAACATACACCTAATAAATTTTGATGATACAACAATCAGAGGATGTTGGAGAGTAGGTTTTCTCATCTATCTTGACCATTTGTGATAATAGTAGTTCTATAAATAATAGAAAAATTCTATTTTAACACTCAATGATCAAATAAATTAAGATTAAATATCATAATTTAAAAAAAAGTGATGTAAGGAGTTGTAAAGTTATATAACCTTACCATAATAGATCAAGTAGTAAATGTTTTGAAATAATATCTTCTAATAGAAATGTTTGATAAATATAGGGTAAATCATAGAGTTCAAACCTCTCCTTATGCATGAAGGAATAAAATATTACCCACATATACCTAAGTATGTGTTGTAATCAATGGTTATTGTACTGCAAGATTTTTTATATAATTTTATAAAAAAATATTTGATTTAATTATCAAAGTGGGAGAAAAATTTCAATAAAATACTTAGGGGGAGAAACTTCATGGGAAAAAGGTTAAATAGTTAATTAATGAGGATAATTCACAAAGAATAATAATCCAAATGATTAAACAGGATAAAATTTTAATAGTTAAAAAACTTTATATTATATATAAATGGATTTTAGAATTTTTATAATTTATAGTTACTTAAAATAGATCATTTTATTAATCTTCAATACTAATTAAAAACTAAAATAGCATTAAATTTCAATGATTTACAAAGAATTATTTTTTAAATATATTTTTTATAAAATGTTTAAATTTTATGAGATTAATGTAAATGAATGTACAATAATTAGAAATAATTTTATAGAAATCACTCCAAAAAATACTTATGAAGTGAAGAGTTAGTGTTTCCCAAAAAAAGTGAATTATATTTGGACCCAGAAGGAAGGTTAGAGTTTTATTTGTAATTATTTGAAAAACAATGCAAAAAATAGAGAACTTTAGATGGGAAAACCCTTTTCTAAATGAAGAACAAAAACCACATTTTCCACAATATACATCCTTATGTTTGAATTGAATAAAATATTGAAAGAATGTATCATTTATCAAATGAATAAATTTTTTCATGAACTTCTACACTAGCATGATAGGGATTATTAAGAAGCATCCAAAAAATTTCCTCTTAAGTTATCCAGGGGTTGTGTGAATCTCTAAATTATTAGGAATAGATTAATCCAAAAGACATAATATTATACATTTTGATTAAAGTCTAAAAGAAAACTGTGATCTTCAGTCATATGAAGTTTTATAGTATGAATCTCATATTAGAATTATAAACTTCTATAAACAGAAAATTTATTTATATATGCCTCCCAGGATCTCAGTTATTTCTCAAATATTTATCCAATTAATGAAACAATTCAAATATTAAAACTTCTTATAAAATATGATTCAATCATGTAACTAATTTTTAAATGTTTAAATAATCATTTGGATGTTCAGACTCTAAAATTAATCATTAAATAACTATCTAACCAAACATTATAGTTTATATAAGGTTAAAGAGTATAAATCAAACCTTATCACATAATGAATGAAATACTCTATATAAAACCCTTTATTAGAGATATTTACTATATATTGCTTTACAAAAGCACAAACCATTACATGGATTATGACATCGCTCCATGGTTTATATTAAGTGTATAATTATAACAATCTATCACTTGTATAAAATTATCATAAGTTTCATGAACTTTCACTTTATATATCATATATATATAATATATAAAATCATCTCCAAAAACCATTTTTAATATATTATAAAGCTCATTTTTTAAAATCTATCATTCATTTTCACAATATTTTATATCATATATAACATATTTTCTTATTTTGGTGTTTTTAATTTTTTTCATATTCAAATAAATTTAGTATATTATATATATTATATTTATTATTGTTTTATCAAATAATTTTTATGTTTTTAGATGTTTTTCTCATTATTTAAAAATCTTTTTTATACAGATTTTATATGTATAGATTCTAAACATGTCGTTAGCAAACTAGATCTTTAATAAAAGGGATATGGGATTTTATTGTCATACAAGTAAATTATAATTGATATTTTTATTTTTGAATGATTAAAATGTTTTATTTATTTATTTTTTAAGTTTTTTATTTTTTATTTTTAGGGTTTTTTGGATATTGAGTACCTATATTATTGTTTTTCTCACACTCAAATGGTTATACCCCCTTTTGAGAATATTATAATCATTAAATATTGAGGTTTTGGATAACTATTGTACTAATATTGAATGTCTTGTTTCTTTGAAGGGTGGATGGGTGAGAGATTAATTATTTTGGGTATATTATATTAAAATTATTTATTTATTATTGGTTTTATATAATTATTAGTATTTTATGTTCTTTAATATAGAAAATCCTTATGGGAAGAATTAGGAACTGAATTGGGAATTTAAGGGAAGAGTTCTAAACAAGTATTAATTATTCTCTAGATAATATCTTCTAGTCAAGTTCATGCTCTGATTTAGTGGTTTCCTCCAATTGAGGTTCTTAAAAGAAATTTTATTATTAATATATTTAGTATCACATTATAGGTTAACTGATAGTTATACCCAATATGAGTTGTAGAGACCTGATTTCTGACGTGTAAGTCTTTGAAATATTTTGAAAAATATTTCCTAAGTTAGGCACTAAGTCTGCATGGGAATATAGAGCCCAGAGAGCCTTAGAGTAGTGATTTTAAAAATATTAAATATATTTTTTCACACATTCATAGTTTATATTTAAAGGAGGAATAAAATCTCTATAGAGTCTCAGATCAGATTTTTGAAACCACGGTTGAGTCCAAAATGTCATGTTTACCCTAAGTGTGGCATAAAATTGTCTGTGCTAGGTGGTTTGGTCAGAGGAGAGTTGGTGGGGTGTTAAGTGTTGGATTAATTAATAATTTAATTAAATAAATAAAACTAACCCTAAATACCTCTCTTTCCCTTCACTTTGGTGCACAAAACAACTGAGTGGAGCCCCTCATCTCCCCTCTCCCCATCTCTTTGGTCGGTAGATGGAAACAAGCCCAAACTGACTAAGAGAAGTACCACTGATTCCTGTTTTTGAGGCAGATCATCAACAGATCAAGGAACAGCATGATCTGAGTGCTATTCTTCAACTGACTATTCATAATTTCACCATCAAGGTATTTGGTTTTGATTTTTAGTCCTGATCCCATTCATTTTTCTTTTTTAAGGTTTTATATCCCTATTTTAATTACTTATTCCGCATACTATGTAGCTCCTTGAATTTTGGATTGAATTTGGGTAAATGAAGAATTTTTTAAGGAGATTTATAATTAGAATTACTATATACATTGCGTGTAGTTTAGTGACACATTCCATGTAGCCCTTGCTATTCTAGGAAGATGAAATTTGGGGACTACACGACTTGTATCGGGGTTACACGTTGTGTAGTTCATCAAACCATGTGATCATGGTACATGGATTGGGGTAGCTATGTAAGAACAGATGGAAGTGTACTAACACATAGCCAAAGTACATTGACACGAGCTCCAGGTACACAGACATGGGTAAACAACATGTCCATGGGTTGGGTGAAGCAGAACACACTGTGTACATCCTATACACGCAGTGTACCCCTACATGGATTGGAAAACCTATTGATCGGATACACAACCAGGTGTTAGGGTAGGCTCACATGCCTTGTGTTACCTAGTGCAGGCCATGTACCCCTACATGGATTGGAAAATGGGTATACCATATGCACAACCATTTTTTTGGGAGGGCTCACATTCCATGTGCACCCCAGTGCATTCCATTTACTCTTGGGGATCTCCTTGAGACCTTACCCCTTTCGTATCTCCTTCTCTATGACTCGGATTCAAGCTTATGAATAGCCTATCCTGAGTTCTTTTCCACCTAGAATGTGATGGTATCCTTGGTTTCTACCTATGAGGTATGAGGTGATAAATTACAATCAATATGCTTTTCTAACGGTACAAGTCTTGGGCAGTGGTTTGAGTAAATCACTGGGTTGGAATCGGGGTCGGTACCCTTCCCTTAGACATTTGGATGTGGGTCCCTTGGACTCTTTAGACTGATGAGACAGTGTTCCCCTATTTAAATGGGGAGTTTTTCCTCTACCCACGAAGGTGTAACTACATGAATTATGATATGAGTGATGATCCTCAAAGCAGAACTTGACTGATGCTGGAGATCAGTGTGGTTTCTGAAGAGAAATATTGGGACTGGTTCTCCCATGTGGCATCAGATAAAGAGCTTCCCTTACCTCTTTGATTTACAAGATATGGGACTCCCCGCATAGGGGGAAAAGGTTCTTATACCTATGGGTAGTTCTTTGGGACAAGATGTGGTTTGGCATAACCTTAGACTCGCAAGGAAGATGAACGTTTTCCCCATCGATACGCGTCCTTGTGACATGACCTAAAACCATGCGGGAAGGTTAGTCCCATCCAAAGTGGATAATATCAAGGTTTGGTGATTTGTTTACTTATAATTTTTTATTAAGTGTAGACATGTGAGATGTTGTGCATCATCGATGGACTATCAGAACTTTTGGTACTCCCCTAATGGTTTAGGGCATGATTACCCCATATTGTTCATAAAGTTGGATAGAGCTCCCCTATCTTGAAAGGGCGTAGGCCCTCCATACTTATTGGCTCAACATATTCATAAATGACCTTTTGGACTGGGGTGTGGGTCCTCTATCTATGGATTCGATAATCTCATGTCTTGTTAGGGAACGGGTCCTCCATATGTGACTTATAGGTATGGCGGGTACTCCCCTGCTGAGATAGGGTGTGGGTCCACTATCATGATATTCAGAAATCCCCTATCAATACAGGGTGTGGTTCCTACATATGTGATGTTCCACCATAGTTGGTACTCCCCTGTCGTGCCAAGGAGTGGGTCCTCTAGTCTGGGGTTGGTACTTCCCTATTGTACCAAGGTGCGGGTCCACCATAGTAAACTAGATGGTAGATTTGGTACTCCCTTGGCATACCAAGCTGTGGGTCCTCTACCCATAGAATGGTACTCCCCTGCCTGGTTAGGGTGAGGGTCCTTGATCTACGGAGTTGTACTACCCTATCATACATGAGTGTGGGTCTTCCTTTATCTAATTAGTACTCCTTGTCATTCCATGGTTTAGGTCCTCACCTACAGAGTAGCACTCCCTCATCTCAGATTTGTATTGGGGAGTGGGTCCTCCATTGGATTTAGAGCTCCCTATAATTTTTATTATGGTTCCAAGGAGCAGGACCCTCTAATTGATATGCATTATACCTGGTTAGGAGTTAGTTATCCCTCGATATATCGAGGTGTGGGCCACTCTATACAAGAGAAACAAAGGTTTCTCATGGTTGGATGAGTCCACTCTCCTACTATAGGAAAATAAGACTCAATGAGAAGTTCATCTTCTCAGTGTTTCATTCTTCCTGTGTTTGGATGAGTTTAATCTCACTCTCATGTTGGGTTCAACTGTGGGACATATTATTTTCCATACTCTCTTTTTTGGGCATCTTATTAGACTTAGATGACTAATTATGTAAAACCAAGTATTATTCAAGATGTATTTTCTATCTCGATGGGGTTCCCTCTATCTAGGATGAGAGGAATATCTCCTATCAGTATCTCCCTTTCCTTTTTCTTTTTTGGGGTGCCTCCTGAGTATCTTTATACTCACCCATGTGCGGTATTTTACCTCACATTTTTGTGTCTTGTGAAAATCACAAGAATTTCTATGGAGTCCATGGAGGACCTAAGGAAGGTAGAGTTTAGAGAGCTATACCGATGGTGGTGTTTATCAGAGTAGGGTTGAGGAGCTTTATGGATGTTACTTTTGGAAGTGACCCCCTCCTTCGGATTAGGTTGGATGCTTTAATAGTTGTTTTTTTGGGTGTTTTTTTTGGAATTTTTTCTTCAGTACTTTCAATGTACTTTGGTTTGGGATAGATGTATACATGCATTTCAATTTAAATTTTTTTTACATATATGTACTGTTTCATTGAGGTGTTTTGGGTGCATGCATATAGGTACTTTAGAAAAATGCCTCCCGGAGTTTATTTATGCCTTCAGAACTTTTCTCCAACCCATGGCCTATGGAGGCAGGATTGGGGTAGTCGTGAATCGAGTCCCGATTTGGATCAGATCCTTACAAAGTGGTATCATAGGTAGGTTATTTCTTTAGGATGTTTTTTGGACTTTCCCCTTAAAAGGTTTTAGTTGGGTTACATAGTGACAATGTTAGGATGTTTCAACTTCTCCTCTCAGGGTAGAGGTTCCAGTGTTGGTGTAGTAGCCGATGTATCCATTCAATAGGACTCTGATAACCTGAATTTTGACTCAATACATTAGAACATGGTTCATAGGGGAAATAAATGGTACATTCATCATATAGGACTAGGTTTTGGATTTTTTTTCCTTGTACTTCTTGATTCATCTCCCCATATATACTCTCAGACTGTGGTGTATCTTGATTTAATTTTTGGATGCCTTTATGATGATAGCCAGAAAGGATTCTATGATGTGATTATGATGGTGATCCACCCCCTAACGAGGCTTCAGTACAAGGCACTAGTTCTGCGGAGTTACCTCCAAGTGGTCCAATGGTAGTTCCATAAACCATTGAGTGGCTGGTTGTTCTAGAAATTCAGGATAAGGATGTATGTAGCCTGAATGTGTTGCACAAGTTTTAGAGGAAGTGAACTCTGAGGTACTAGGGTGATCCCAACCCCAAGGAAAATGACAACCTGCTCAAGGTAGTCACACAAGTTTTATGCCTAGTGAGGACACCAACCGATCATATTATGGTCCAAGTAGATAAACTTTTTCAGGTTTTGGTCAGGTGATGGTGGATTTTAGTGACACATTCCCATGGCAAGGTGAAACTCACTTGGGTAGAGTTTGAGAGACTCCTTAGGAAATAGTTCTACCCAGCCACCATGAGACTAATATGTATTCAGAAGCTTTTGGAGCTTCAGTAGGACAACATAACTGAAGAAAAGTTTTCGAAGAGGTTCATAGACCTATCATGATACTCCCTGGATATTGTTTGGGATCTATTTTTTAGATCACAAATCTTTGAGTAGGACTTACACCAGGAGATCTGGGCATCTATGATTATGTTGTGCATTCTCATCTATGATAGAGTTTTGGGGCGAACTCTGGTAGTAGAGAGATTCCTATTGGAAGAACCGGTGGATGTGATCTAAAGTGGTAGTCATGAGGTTGAGGTGTCAGAAATAGTTGGAAGAAAATGGGTGACAGGATCTTGGTGCAGGATGCATACCCATTCCTAGACTCAGGCACGTGGGCCGGTAGCATTGGAGCATCACTGAGGATCATGTAAATCGTGGGAGAGGTGGTGTTATTCTTGCCGCGACCAGGGACATATTACTAGAGATTGTCTGACCTACCATGAAACTGATAGGGGGTCACACGACAAGGCACCCTAGAAGAGGAAGTGCTTGGATAAGGGAGTTTTGAAATATGGGGGACAAGGTGGAGGATATGGGATAACAACAAGAGATTGTCCACACCCAACTCAGGGTGCTGGAGGATGCGGGCGAGGAAAAATGTAGTCCATATAGACCTTCAACCCAAAAGCTATAAGGATGAATAGAGGTATGCCTTATGTCCTTTATACTTTCTACAGTAGTAATTATTAGACACTATTATGGGTACTCTTTTCTTTTTCACTCATTTTCCAATAGTTTAAACCAGGGTAACATGGGGTGTCGATAGAACCCTGTTTTGGTGTTTTTGGAAGTAGATTCAAATTCATAAGAAGAAAGGTCCTTCTCCCACAAGGATTTATTTCTATAACATAGATAAAATTGTGCGTGTGTGATAGTGCCACCCAAAGCGGATAGTATCGAGGTGTGGTGGATGAGTCCCTTTGACTTGTGTGTCCAGGGTGAGGTTGAGCAGTGAAGGGACATTCTTATAATCATTACATACTGTCATAGTTCGACCCTACAATGTTTTCATACTATAGATTGGCTACCTACCATTTGTACTTAGTCAGGATGCCATTAGTGGGTGTGGTAGGGTTTATTATTCGGGTTACTCTCCTTCCAATAGGGGAAAAGACACGCATGGTATGCCACATGTTTTCCATGTCTATATTCTCAAGGTTAGATGAGTTTCCTCATCTCTCTTATTTTTTTCTACCCTTATGTTCTATGTTTCAACCTTGAATGAAAGACACTTGAGGAGGTAGTGAGGAAGTTTATCCATGGGTGGATGTAAACTATGAGGTTTTTTAGCATCTACATAAGGTTAGTGAGGTTGTGTACTGCTAGACCCCATGTTTTCAGATGGGCCATGGTTCTTGGTGCCTTCCCACCTGTCGCAGCTGAGGGAGCATGCACCTACTTTTTGAAGGATGTGGGCCTGGTAAAACCAATATGTAAGTGAGGTTTTACCTTGGTGTTTTTCCACTCAGTGCTTTCCTAGATGAAGCACAGAAACCCTTGGTGAGCTCGCTATCATGAGAGTTCGAGTGTAGAGCTCAATTTATTTTCTCTATTCCTAGACTAATGCTTTTTTATGATGAAAAGTTTTGAAGGTGGTAGTGATGTAGAGACTCAGGTTTTGATATGAAATACTTAGGAATATTTTAAATAATATTTCTGATGCTAGGCACTGAGTCTTCATGGGAATCCCGGGCCTAGAGAGTCTTGACGCCGTGATTTTAAAAATGTTAAATATATTTTATCACGTGGACATAATTTCACTTGAAAAGAGTAATAAATCCTATGAGGAGTCTCATATCATATTTATAAGGCCATAGTTGAGTTCATAACATCGTTTTTACCCTATTTGTGACTTAAATTTGTCCACACTAAAAGGTTTGGTCAGAGGCAAGTTGGTGAGGTGTTACGTTTTGGATTAATTAATAATTTAATTAATTAAATAAACTTAAACAAAAATCCCTCAGTAAACCATATCTTTGGAGAATGAAAAAACTTAGAGGATCCCTTCCCCTCCCCTCTCCTCCTCTATTTGGCTGAAAAATTGAAACGAGCCTAAATCAATAAAGAGAAGTGTCGTTGATTCCTGTTTTTGATGCAGATCATCATCAGATCAATGAGTAGCCCAATCCGTGCATCGTTCTTCCACCGTATCTTCGATGTTTCACCCTCGAGGTTCGTAGTTTTTGATTTTTATCCATGATCCCATTCATTTTTATTTTTTTGAAGGTTATAGAGCCTTATATCAATTGCTTATGGCCCATATTGTGTATATCTATTAATTTTGGGTTGAATTTGGGAGAATCGGGTGTTTTTTAAGGTGATTAATGGCTGGAATTACCATCTACATGGCCTGTTGTTTAGTGACACACGTTATGTAGCCCTTCCTGTTTGGGGAAGATATACTTTGGAGACTACACGCTGCGTATCGGGGTTACATATCATTAAGGTTGTAATTTTGGATTGGCGGCCTAGCATGAGAGCCCGAGTGGCTCAGCCTGGCTAAACCCGCGTTGGGCAGGCAGTGCTCGGGCCGTAGGTTCATCAGGTCGGGCCTCGACCTATCCAATAAGGCTCACAGGCGAGTCTGGGAAGGCCCGAAAAATCTTAGCCCACTGGCCCATGTGAAGCCCGTCCCACTAGCCTATGTGAAGCCCGTTGTAATAAAATTTTAACGGGAAATTACTGGTAGGGAGATTCGATCCCCCTACCACAAGCTTCCAAGGTTATGCCTATTATATTATCACCAGACTGTGTGTGGGTATATATATATATTTCAGTGATATATATATATATATATCATTATATACTAACAAAATATAATTTATATATATATACATATAATTATTATTATATATAATTATAATGTGGGTGTATGTATATATATATACAATTATATATAATTATATATATACATATATAATAATTTATATATTTATAATAATTTATATATATAAACAAATCCGTTAATAATATATATCAATTGTGGCTTTTAAAAATCCATTAATATATATATATATGATTTAATATAATATATATATAAACCCAGCTATTAATATATATATATATATATCAACGATTTAATATTATATATATAATAACTTGTTGTGTATTAATAAAAAATGACACACTCGTCAAATGATGTTTGCGCACGTCCCTTAACCTCATTAATTTTTGTAAGTATGTTAGAACATGCATATATTATATATACTATACATATATATATCTATTTTAAAAAAAATAACCCCCATTCCCTAATTATTATTTTTACAATTTTCTTATATATATATATATATGTCAATCATTTAACATTATATATATATAATAACTTATTATATATTAACAAATAAAATAACACATTCAACCAATGATGTTCACGCACACCCCCAACCTCATTAATTTTTTTTAAATATGATAAAACTTTCATATTATATATATTTATATATATATATAAATATTAACAATATATATCAATGATATGATAAAATATATATATAAACAAAGCCATTAAGAATATATATATATATAAAGCTATTAATAATATATATCAATTAAGTGCGGCTTTAAAAAATCCCTTAATAATATACATATATATATATATAATTTAATATAATTTATATATATATATATTAACAAAGCTATTAATAATATATATATGTATATATCAATGATTTAATATTATATATATAATAACTTATTGTATATTAACAAAAAATAACTCACTCGCCTAATGATGTTTGTGCACGTCCCCCAACCTCATTAATTTTTTTATGTATGTTGCAACTTGCATATTATATATATATATATATATATATAAAGAAATTAACTTGCCCACTACGTCGCACCCCCAACCTCTAATTATTTCTTTTATAATTTTCTCATATTATATATATCAATCATTTAATATTATATATTTATTAACTTATTATATGTTAACAAAAAGATAACTACTCACCCAATGATGGTCGCACACCCCCCAACCTAATTATTTTTTTAAATATTATGAAACATGCATATATTATATATAATATATATTAATATATAAATATATTTAAAAAAAATTAACTCACTCATTGTTGGGCACACCCCCCCCCCCCCTCCGACCACTCATTATTTATTTGCACATAATATATATAGATTAACATATATAAACCTATTTTAAAAAATAACAAATACTCCCTATGTAAAATGTCAATAAAATAGAAAATAAACGTTTTTACAAAAGAAATGTTTAATGTTTAATAAAATTACATGTAAAAAACATGCATTTAAAAAAATTTAAAAATCGTTTAATATTTTTTTTAAATGAAACAAACGGTTAAAAATATTTTTTATAAATAAGTTAAAAAATAAATTTAAAAAAATGTTTTAAATAAATGATAAAAAAACATTTAAATAACAACACTTTAAACCCATGCACTGCTGCGCACCCCCAATCCCTCATTAATTTTTTTTTCAATTTGCACATAATATATATAAATTCATAGACATATATATATATATATCTAGTTCAAAAAAAATAGCATATCCACCCACAGTAAAATGTAAATAATTTTTTTTAACATAAAAAATGTTAAATGTTAAAAAAATACATGTAAAAACATGCATTCAAAAAAACATTTTAAATTAAATGTCTAAAAAGGAAATGTAAAAAGGGTTTTAAAAAAATGTTAAAAAATAATTTAAAAAATGTTTAAATAAAAAAAAATTAAACAAATGTTTAAAAAAATGTTTTTAAAACAAATAATTAATTTAATTTTTTAAAAAAATACTTAAAAAAAATTACGTTAATATTTGAAAAAAGTTAAATGTTTTAAAAAAATACTTGTAAAATGCATGCGTTTAAAAAAAATTAAAAACATTTTAAATTAATCAATTAAAAATAAATACAAATAAATGTTTTAAACAAATGTTAAAAAATGGTTTAAATAAAAATGATTAAATAAAAAAATAACAAATACTTTAAAAAATTATAAATAAGTTAAAAAAATAAATGTAAACAAATGTTTTAAATAAATGTTAAAAAATGCTTAAATAAAAATGCTTTAAACTCGCCCACTTCGGTGCACCCCCCAACACCACATTAATTTTTTTTACAATTTTCACATAATATCTATAGATTCACATATATAAATCTATTTAAATAAAAAAATATATATCCACCCACTGTAAAGTGTTGATAAAAAAATAAAATAAACATTTTTACAAAAAAACATGTTAAACGTTTAAAGAAATACATCTAAAAACATACGTTTAAAAATAAATGTAAAAAACATTTTTAATAAATGTTAAAAAAAATTAAATAAAATAGTTTAAAACATTTTAAAAAATATTATTTTGAAAATATTAAAACCCACCACAGCCCGACTCGAAAAAGCCCAACCTTAATAGTGCTCAGCGGCCCAAATTTTTGTAGGGTAGGCTCAACCCAGCTGAAATTACACCCATACATGTTGTGTAGTGCCTCAAACCATGTGACCATGGGACATGGCTTGGGACAGCCATGTAAGAACACATGGAAATGTACTAACACACTAGAAAAGTACATGGACAAAGGGTATGGTACACAGATAGGGGTAAACTACATGGCCTGGGGTCGGGGTCAAGTAAAACATTCCTTGTACCTCTTGTACGCACCATGTACCCCTACATGGATTGGAAACTGTGTTGACTGGATACATGTCCTTGTGCTCGGAGGGGCTCACACACCGTGTGTGCGCTAGTGTACTCCTTGTACTCTTAGGGGATTCCTTCAGACCTTTAACCTTCTATATCTCATTCTATGAAAACCAAATTTAAGCTTATGAGCAGCCCATCCTGAGTGTTTTTTCACATAGAATGTGATGGTGGTCTTGGTTTCGACCTACGTGGTACGAGGTGATGTGTTTTGATCAAGACAATTTTGTAATGGTACAGGTCTTGGGATGTGGTCAACGTAAATCACTAAGTTGACATTGGGGTTGGTACCCTTCCCTTCAACTTTAGGATGTGGGTCCCATGGTCTCTTTAGATCTTTGAGATGGTGCTCCCCTATTGTAATAGGGTGTGGGTCCCCTACCCACATCCGTGTTACTACATAATGTATGATATGTGTGATGCTCTTATTAGCATCACTTGACCGATGCTGGAGATTGATTTGGTTCCTGAAGAGAGATGTTGGGTTTGGTACTCCCTTGTGGAATTAAGGCGTATGTTTCCCTTATCTCTTTGTTTTAGTAGATATGGGACTCCCCAAAATGTGGGAATGTGTTCCTTTACCTCTAGGTATTTCTTTGAGATGAGACATGGTTTGTAACAGCCTTGGACTTACAAGTAAGATGAACGCTTTCCACGCTAAGAAACATCCTTGTGAAATGACCTAGAACCCTGTGGGTGAGTAAGTGCAGACCAAAGTGAATAGAATCAAGGTGTGCTAATTGAATTCCTTTAACTTGTGTATTCAGGGTAGACACATGATATTCTAGGAATCATCGATGGAATTTCAGAACTGTTGGTACTCCCCTAATGGTTTAGGGCACGGTTTCCCCGTCTCATTTGTAAAGTTAGACAGAGATCTGCTATTGTTCCATGGAACGTTCCCTCCATACTTGTTGGTCTAATAGAGAAGGAACTCCCCTATTGTACTATGGTGTGATTCCTCTATCCATGGAGTCAGTACTCCACTATCGTGTTAGAGTGCGCGTCCTCCATACGTGACATATTGTTAGTGTGGTTACTCCCCTTTCGGGATAGGGTGTGGGTCCACTATCATTAGAGTCAAAACTCCCCTATCATTCCAAGGTGAGGTTCCTACATACATAATGTTCCAGAAGAGTCGGTACTCCCTTTCCCTACTAGGGAGTAGGACCCCTAGCTTTGGGTCAATACCCCCTATCATACAAGGGTGTGATTCCCCCGTAGTAAAAGTGTTCGTAGAGTCGGTATTCCCCGGTCATACAAGGGTGAAAATCCTCTAGAAACAGATTGGTACTCCCCTACCAGGTTAGAGTGATGGTCCTTGAACAATGGAGTTATACTCCACTACCATTCCAGGGTGTGATTCCTCCTTTCTTTGAGTAGTACTCCCTTGTCGTTCCAGGGTGTGGTTCCTCATCTACGGAGTAGCACTCCCCATCTTCGAGTTGCAGTGGGGAGCATGTCCTCCATTGGATTTGGAGCACCCTCATCTTTTTTTAGAATGTTTCGGAGGAGTGGGCCCTCCACTTGAAATACATGATGCCTGATTTGGATTTAGTGTTCCCTTGATAGATTGAGATGTGGGCCACTCCATACAAGACTACCAGAGGTTTCACAGGTTAGTAATTAGCTATAACTCCATAAACGGTAGGGAAGTCATGATGTGCAGGTCCCTATGGTATATATCACCAAAGATGATTCACCTGGTACATAGTCTGGTGTATTTCTCCCTCAACTACAGGGTAGTTGTGAGGAGTGGGCCTCTTCACTTAGTTTCATTAGAATTGTATATGGTGAAGGTTAGCGATGGAAAAACCTATGGTGTTGGGCACTAGAGTTGGACCATATAGGTTGTTCCCTATAGAGCATGTTGACTTGGACGTACCATTCGAAATAGTAGTGTTGTTATCAATGGAGTATAACTCTTGGATGGTTGTCATATAGGATGGCATATCTCATGGAGTGTGTTCTCCTAGTTTTTTTACCTTTAGAACCTTGAATATAGTCTTGTTGTTGGATATGAGGTCATAACCTCATGAGACTTGGTGTCTAACTCAAGTATATCTAGGTGATGTCTAGGATCCCTTGTAGTGTTGTCAAATCTCATGCTGACACCCCTTGAGGACTGATTATACTTACCACTTATGTTCTCATACCCAAGTTTTGGTTACTCTCTTTCCATGGAAGGAAAATACGTGTGGGGTGTGTCATGTTCTTTATGTGTTTAGCTTTTCATGATTGGATGAGTCCACACTCTTATTATAAGTAGTGAATACTCGATGAGAATTTCATCTTCTCACAGTGTTGAGCTACTTATGTCTGGATGAGTTTACTTTCACTCTTTTATTGGGTTGATTTGTGGGACAAAGTCTTTTCCTTTCTCTATTTTTAGGGCTTATTCATTGACATAACTAACTATTCGTGTACAACTAAGGATGATTTGAGATGGAGTTTCTCTCTCGATGGGATTCCCTCTAGATAGGTCGAGTGGACTTTCTACTTTTAGTTGATCCCTTTTCTTTTGCATTTTTAGGGCACCTACTGGTTATCTTTATACTCTCCCTTGCATGGGATTTTCCCAAACATGTTTTGTGTCTTGTTCATAACACAAGCCTCTTAACCAACTCCACAAAGGACCTGAGGTAGGCAGAGTTTAGCATGGTAGAACGACCAAGGTGATTACCAAAGTAGGGACGAGGTGATTTCCGGTAGTTAATTTTGGTAGTGGTCCCCTCATTCTGAGAAAGTCAGACGCTTTTACAGTTTTCTTTTGGTGGGTGTTTATTTTTTCCTTTTTTACTTCAGTACTTCTGCTATACTCTGGTTTGGGATAGATGTATGCATTCATTTTAGTGGGTGTGTGTGTACAAGTACATTATGAAAAGGCCTCCCTGAGTTTAGTTATTCCTTCAACACTTATCACCAACCCCTATCCTATAGTGGTGGGTTTGGGGTAGTCTCAGCTCGAGCCTCAGCTTAGGTCATGTCATGACATGAGTTCTATATTATCACTTTAATACCTAGGGTATTGTCCCATCTGGATTGAGATTTCATGGTCTTTTATTTAAAATATGCTTAGATTATTATTATTTCTTATTGTTATCATGTTTTATTATAACTTTTTCACTTATGGTTATTATTTATTTAGTTCTAAAGAAATTCTTTTAATTTTTAATTTTGTTTAAATTTTAAAAAATAATAATGTTTTAGAAATTAAGATGAAAATGTGATTATTTCTATTATTTATCTCTATAGGTTCAAAATAATTTTAATTATTTATTTCAATGGATTCTTATTAATCTAATAGATCAAGTTTTATGTTTGAAAAATATACTACCTATTTAAAAATGAATATTAGTAAAGTTTTTTGGTTTCACAATTTATCATTATAAAGTAAACAATGTTATTTTCATTATATATTTTTATATTATAATTTTATCATAAAAAGAATGGTATATAAAATTTTTCGTTTCCTATTAATATTTTTCTCAAACATTATAATCATTATTTTTTACACATTTATTTTTATAACCTTTTACATGGGTAATGAGATATCAACTTTCACTTTCTATATATGTAATTACACAGTCACCGATCATAGCATGGGGATGATGGGATATAAGTGGTTCAAATAGAGATGGTTTATTCTGTTGATTTGGACATATCATAGGAGTTTATTTTTGGGATTTATGTTATGAGAGCCTTATCATCCATTCCTCTATATTTTTCTCTATTTTTTTTATTATATATAAAAATTTATAGTTAGGTATGTTTCTATTATAATAGGTTATGTGTTTTAATTCATATATTATTTAGTTTTTTTTTCAAGTTATAACATTTTTTTGAGTTTTATTTCATCAAATTATCTTAAATGTGCATGTAAATTACAACTTGTGAAATATTTATAACTGATTGTCCAAAATAAATATGAGTGCTTATTTTATTGATGTACGTGGGGGAGAAATCATTCTAAAAGTGTATATTTTAAACCCCTAGAACTTGTTTCTAGCCTACGGTGACTACGAAAATGCTCCAAGACTTATAGAGAGCCATATTGTGAATTGGGATTGGATGAATCAATATGGATCATTACAAAAATGGTATCTGGTCCCTCTTCATAATTTTGGTCACTATGGTATAAAAGATATATGATCATCAAAACTCAAGGGGTAGGTAATAAGGAATTCTCCCACCAAAATTTTGAGTAACAATGAAAGAGTTTCCATGGGATATTAGGTGGATTTATTTAGATGTAATATATTTATATTTTTGAGATATTCTGACATAAATCAATATCATTTTTTATGCAAAAAAATATTCTGAAAGTTTTCTAGGGATTTTTTGTTTTAGAGTAGAAAGTGGTTAAAATTAAAAATTGAATGGTCACTATGAATAGGAAACAGACCATGAAAAGAGACCATGAAACATAATTTGAAATATCAATTAGTGTTAAAAGATTCAAATATATGGTCTTAAGACCATGCATACATAATCATAAAATTCTGAAAACCCTATTATTTGAGTAAGTTTGTATAATCTTATTTTCAAACCATTTTTACTATTTCTTTTTACTTTCTTGGAGTATTTGAAGGTTTTTTATAATATATTGGTGTAATTTACATGATTTATATTTGATTTCATATATTTTAGGAATTTGAGTTATGTTTTTAATGAGTTTTATTTTATTCTATACAAAATTATGTCTTTGAGAAATATATTGTTGAATTATAGAAAGGATGTTGTGGATTATCTTATATAGAATGTTTCTTTGGTTGACCATGATATATTCAGTTAAATCATTTATTCTTATCATACCATAATATAGTAGTATAATTTGACCTAGTTAAAAAAATTGAATATGCATAGAAATATTTAATGAAAACCCCACTTACTTTATAGGGTGATCAAGATCCTCAAGGGGCAATGGAATGTTTAGGGATTTCTGATAGTATATTTCATTCTATAGTGATTTCTGGAAATTATAAAGTTAGATTCACCATATATAGGATCAAGGGTTCAATTGGAAGATGATGGAAGTCTATTATTTAAGCTAAGTTAAAGAAGAAATGTTTATAAAAAGACTTTAAGACCTTTTTTATTTGAAGTATTAGCCTGAAGTTATAAAGGTAGTGAAAGAGATGGAGTTTCTATGTCATAAGAAAGGTAATCAAACTTTTATTGAGCTTTCTAATTATTATTTTGATCTTATTCCATATTCATCTGAACTAGTATAATATTATGTTTTGAATTATCGATGATTATAGAGGGGTATTTACTTATATTGTAAACTAAAATAATTCTTTCTCAACATGAATTCTTATGTGGAGGTGGTGAATGAGAATAATATGGTGGGATGATCTTGACATGATAGTTTGGAGTGGCTGATGTTTCCTCTATACCTAAAAGTGGTGATAGTGGTTTGACTAGTTTAAAGGGGAAATATAATGATTCTAAAATGAGATGAATATTTGTTTTAAAGATACTATTCTATTATACTTGCTTAGATTCCAAATGGAATAAATATGTTAGGTGATACCAATGTGGAAATCAAAGGTATTCAAATATTCTATGTCAGGAAGGTCTAAATAGTTTTCATTATTGTGTCCAATTAGATAATATTTTATGATTTTATAACTTGTATAATTATCAAAAGATTAAATCTATCTATACCCCCATGAATCATTCTCAGTGATCATATATCCTTTCAAAGGGAATAAGAAATCACTCCTAAAAATATAAATAGTGGGGAAATACATTGTTTGGGTTTTGGTGAGGTGTTTATGATGTATTATCATTGAACAGTTATTCTCGATTGATTATTTACTTGTTAATTCATGATTTAGACATATGGAATTTTAAGGTACCATTCTTAGCATATCATTTATGGTTAGTACATTATTTTATACAAGGGACTCCAACTTACTTATTTTTTTAAGGGTGTTCAATTTTTAAAATTCAATGTCTTCCTATAAAATATTTTATAAATATTTTTTATATAAATTTGATTGGATATTTTACGTTTTATTTTTTTGGTTGTATTGGGAGTAATTGAAAGAGAATCGGTTGTGTTTAAATAACAAAAATGACAATTCTACATTAAAGAAATTAAATTCTCGGGTTTTAGTTAATATTATAAGTGTTTCATTCATAATATCTTATAAATAGCATCTACCTTATCTTCTATAGCATGAATGGGGTGGAAAATATAAAGTAGCACCAGTGATGTTACTTATTGGTAGTAAAATAATTTCTTGAATTGGTTATAATATCCAAAGTATTTTAAAACATGGGAATGTAGGTCTCAGATGAAGAAAATGGGTGAGATGTTTTATACTTTTATTGAATAATTGAATCTATCTAGAGAGGATATCTCATAAAAGATGTTATCGAATGAAATGAATTAAAAAAAATTTGGATTACAATAGTAATTAGTCTCCTTGTTTATATAAAATCATGTATTTTTGGGATAAATTATTTTTTTATGTGTCTTTTTTATGTTTTTCTTAATAATTGATAATAGAGCTATAAAATATTGTTGGTTTTCTACTCTCACTACATTTTACAATATGGTGGTAGAATGAGACATCCATGAATCAGTGATCAGATTAAATGAATTACTTCAATTCCTAAAATAGGTTATTATTCCTCTGTTCTTGAATTTAGAGGTTCATTTAAAAACCATTTATTGGTGATTGAAATGTATAATGAAAATAGTTTTTAGTCCTCCATAAAAATGGTTTCACATAATCTCTTTTAAGTTATGCATGATGGTTTTCTTAGTTTTAGAAAGCTCCAAATCCATTATTGGAATCAATAGTCATGGGGGAAGAGATAACTAAAATTAAGTTGACATGGAAAATACAAGGGATGAGTCAGTTTCACTGAAAACATTTATAGAACAATATCATTGATCTATAGAATATAAATTGGGTGGCCATATATATCTTAATGTTTCTTTTAGACTAGAGTATCAATGGTGATTTGAATTAAGGAAATATTATGTCATGATGTATTATTTTTTATGAGGCTATGAAACAGATTGGGATGGTGGAATGTAAATCAAATTTACCTTCAAATATGATATTAATTCATATTTTATTCCAAAAATGTAGTTGAAGAGATACCATAATGTTACCTCACATATTATTGGTAGGTAAGATTTATAATTTTAATAAGATATTTCATTCATAAAGTAACATATTAATATTATGGATCATAGGGATAAATGATTAAAAGCTAAATCAATCCCTTGTTTTTATGTATTGTTGTTGCATGGTGGATAGAAAAAAGGTTAGGAGTGTGATTCTAAGATGAGTTATAACAACCATATATTTATATTGGATGAAGAATAAATTATTTTTTCTGGGTATTAAGTAGTATAGTATGGATGATGATGATACCCAAAATGTTAATGGTATATGATTATTCTTTTTATTATTAAATTCACTTACTTTTATTGGATTCAGGTTGATTTTTTGGGATTTTAGATATTTTTCTTGAATATATCATCTATGTCCATGGCTAGAGGAACTATTCTAGTTGATCTTTAATGCCTATAATTTTGGGTTAGTTCCATTTGTATAGTCCTATACATAGTAATGGTGACCATGCAGATGTGCTAGTAATTTTCCTATAAAAATTATATTTTATGTTTTTTAGATTCATTTTATTCCTTCCTTATTCTATCATCATTTAAAAGGTTTAAGGATCATCTATGGGTCTCACTATTTAGGTTATCCTTCTTCAACTCCCTCCTTGGTGATTCTATGATTATTTTTTTCTTTATGATTTACACTTTGTATCGAAGGTTAGAACCCTTATCCATTTATATCTTCTCCACTATTAAATTTTTTCTTCTTATTTATATGTTTTCATAACCTAAATGTATATGGGGTGTTAGGTTCCTAAGTGAGGTTCAATAAAAGTTATGGATTTTGATTCCTAAGGTTTATTGATCCCTCATAAATCCATTATATATTCCTCTTTAAAGTATGGATTTTGATCTCCTTGGTATAATATTATTGGTTCTATACATTCAAACTTATTCAATAAAACATAGAATTATTGGGTTTTTTTACTTCATTTCTCATTTATATAAATTTAGTATATGATATATAGGATTCATTTATAAAATAATTTCTTTGTTTGTCAATATTTTTATCATATAAAATGAATTTTCATAAATCATATAGATTTAACTATTCTAAGAAATTTTTTAGCACACGAGAAGGCATTGTAATATCTTGAGATATTAAAATATTGAATATTTTTTATAGTATACAAGATATAAAACATCGATTTTAAATGAACCATGAAATATTATTATTTAAATATTAATATTACAACCTAGTCATTTAATTGGTGTGTATTAAAAGGATAAAATAAATTATGAAATATATATAGTTCCTAATCAATAAAAATTTATTGATTAATTATTAATTAATTATTTCTTTATTTTTAGTGAAGTCATTTTATTCTTCAAAAATATGTTTTCTGAAAAAAAAAATATTTATTTATTTTTATAAGAAAATATTAGTCAATTTTAGGAAATTTTATAAATTTTATTTGATAAAAGGGATAAAATTTTTGAAATTGGTATATCAAAATTATTTTATGGTGAAATTTTGATATTTTTTTGAAAAGTATGATTTTTCTATGAATAGTGAAAAATACAAATTTCAATTAAGAAATTAGTTTTATTTTAAATTATTTACAAGTAAAATTCAATTATAGATTATTTTTCAAATATAAATAGATCCTTTTGATTAATAGAAATAAAATTTTGGTCTTTATAATAGAGTTGTATACTTGAATTTAGCATTAAAAAAATTATAATTAAAAGGAATTTTTCTGAAAAAATGTTTCTTTTCACAGTTTGTAGATTTAATTTTAAATTAAATTATAAAACTTTAGTAAATTAAATCTTGAAAAATGTATTTCATATTTTTCATTGATTTAGGGGGAAAATAATGTGATAAACACTAAAAAGTAACCCTAACACTTGATTTAATTTTATTAGATGATTATATTTCATCTATAATCATCTATATTTTGAATATAGGACCTATTGTTTCCATTTTTCCATGATTTTGACCATTATAATATTTTTTGTAAATAAAATTAAAAAAAATTATTCTCTTTGGTTTTTTATATTTAATTTTTTTACAATGGGATAAAATGTAGGTATGTTTGATTCTAATTCATTATATAAAATTTAAATTATTTGTTGTT
Organism: Viscum album; assembly: GCA_963277665.1. Taxonomy (NCBI): domain Eukaryota; kingdom Viridiplantae; phylum Streptophyta; class Magnoliopsida; order Santalales; family Viscaceae; genus Viscum; species Viscum album. Next base: position 124,629,180 of record OY728134.1, on the reverse strand, counting down.
ATCATGCTATTTTATTTTTTATTTTTAGTGATGAAATAATTTATATAAATGCTTACGCAATTCTAAAACAATGCATGTGCAAGAAATACAAAAACCAAGTAAATTGTTATAAAAACTATTAAAATATGTTTTTTTGGGTCAAGTTAATATTTACCAAGAATATTAAGATAAATATGACATATTAATATTGTTTTTAAGGTTAATATTTGAATTTAATTACTCTAAATTTGATTCCAAATTCAAATTATATGAATAGTACTTAAAATGACATTAGTAGTAGTTTATGTTAAATAATATTTTATTGTATTATTTATAAGTTATATAAATCATGAACGAGGATAATTAGGATGATAAATTGTCAAAACTTTAATCCCTCATCTATTTGTAGCCCCATTTCAACTTATAAGTAAAAAATATAACCATTTAATATTAAAAAATTCATTACCGTATTTAAGGTGAAAACTGGCTAACCAAGAAGTTAATCCAAAAGATAGGGATTAAAATGATATAAAAGCCTGTGAAAATTTGATTCTATGATTATATTAATATCATATATTCTATATCTTCAAATATATGGAATTTTTTAACCATTTTAGAGGAATTAAACACACATTATATTATAATATTTCATGTAATTCCAAAAATGTCATAAATGATATTTCATAATAAATAATGTTTTTTTAAATGATTTAAATTTCATAAAAATCATATATTATTCCAAATGGTTGGGATATCATTAAAATTTCAACCATGACCCATTCATGGGCTAATTCCTCTTTTATAGTATGTATGTTAAACCCTAAAGTGTAATTTTTTTGTTATTGATGTAATCATTAAAAGGGTTAAAAAAGCGTTAAAATAAAAAGATAGGGGGTTAAAAAACACCTAAAATTAACCAATTTTTATTGGATTAGATTATTTTGAATCACTATCCTACTATATTATATTTATATAAAATTATATTTATTTTTCTATGATATTATATTAATTTAATAATTTTAAATGTTTCAAGAATTCCCTTCCCCTCTCTTAAAAAAGTTCACATATTTCCCTCATTTATTCACGCTTAAAAAACATTTTATCTCATACAATACCTATAAAAATATCTTCCTAAAACCATATCCACATTCTAATAGTATTATTTTCTGTATAAATCCAACCCTAGAAGGCTTAAGGAGTAAAGTAAATGGAATTGTCCGAAGAAGAGGTATATTTTTTAACCGAATGTTTTAATTTTTATTCTACTTTCACCTCCTTAAATTATTCTTCAACCACACTGATATAATAAAATAATGGTCACCAATATAGTGATATGTTTTTATTTTAATTTCATAACCAATATACATCTTATTATTACGTAAAATGTGAAATGAAACCATCATTTTTTGGTATGGCAGACTACCGCCTCGAGAACCAATGTAATTCATTTTCCATAATCACCTCTCACAACATGATATAATGGTGTGTTTAATATATATATATATATATATGATATTTATGACATATTTATCATGTTATAAATATATTACATCACCTAATTTCTTACCTTTCAATTCTTTCTAAAATGATAATGTCATTCATATGTATTTGTGGACTACCACCTCCACAAAGTGATATGATTAATTTTTCAACACCACATCCTATGGAACATATATATAATTTTATTTAAATAAATAATATGATATTTATGATATAATTATCATTATGTAAATATAAAATAACACTTACCTTCATTCCATCGCGATCATTGAAAAATGGAAACATTACTCATATGTACAGATGACCTACTACCTCCATGATTGTAACATAGTTCATTTTTCAAAACCATGTTTAATGGTTGGTTGTAAAAGAATAATTGATAAATATAAATGATTATTAGATAAGTATTATTATTCTGGATATGATTAAATAATTATCTCTTATACCGTATCAAACCTACCAAAGTAATTTTGGACTTATGAGATAAATATCTTAGAAACATTTGATGTGAACTTAATTGGTAAAGTAATTAATTATAACATGGTAAAAAATAAAAAAAAAATAGGAATAATAAAAATGAAAAATTTTATTAATAAATTAAATATTATAAATAATTGTATTATTCAAGATGATAATTAATATATTTGACAATTTAGAATCTAGGTAAGAGAAACTTTACATTGAAAACCTTGTTTTAAATTTTCTTAAGATTTATTTTTTAAATATTTTTATTACATGTCCATATCTTTAAAATTATTTTACGGATGTATTTATATGGATATTGATGAATTATAACTAAAATATTATTTATTTTTTTAATTTATTTTAAATTTTCTCAAAAATAATATTTTTACATATTTTATATGGAATTTTTTGACAAGAATAAAAAATAAATATTCCATTTTAACGTATATAGCATCAATAGTTTTTCTCATAACTGTAACCAGTTTTTAATATTGGGATTTATTTATAATATTCCATATTATTTTTTCAAATAAAACCCCTCCTTCCATATATTATGGGTATTTTCAAAAGGTTTTTAATTGGAATGCATATTTCAATATCTGAAAATGTTTCATTATGGTTGAAAGGAATAATTTTATGAGTGTAATGAAGAAAATAAAAGATTTCATGTTTTATGATTATGTTAGGTTTATTGGTAATTGTTTATTATGATGGTTGGTTAATTTATAAACCATGTTTGGGTTGTAAAATTATTAAAAAAGTATAAGTGGTTCCATTATAAAATAAGGATAGGTGGGTCCATTATAGGCCTTCAATGCATTGGGTTCTTGAGAGAATTATAGAACTTGACCATATTGTTTATTTTATTTGTTAGAATGGTATGGAAAATATTTTCCCAAGTAACCTAAATTATTTAATTACGATTTATATGATTTTTAAAGAAATATAAGGACTTCACAAGGTAATCCAATGATCTTATGTTTAAAGGAAATTATTTTCTACTTCGTAAGGGTGAAAAGTGTAACTTGGTGAAAACGTTTTCATTAGTTTTCATGATTTAATAGAAAACATCATGAGTTTTATTCAATAATTTAAGATTTATTGTGAAATATTTTATGAAAATAATTGGGTGGATAAGTTGATTTCTTGGGTAAAAAAAATTTATTTTTAACCCAAATTTTATTTTGAAAAGGAAAATTTGTATAAGTATTAATAGACTAATGTGTTTTTTTCTTTCGTTTTATGTCCCTTGCTAAGATTTTTATGATAATACCAAACATTAAAATGTTTTTTATTAGTTTTGAAGTATTTTTAGGGACTAGTATGAGGTAAATAATATGTTTTTTAATATTTTTCATTTAAATAAAAATTATTATATCATAAAAGTTTTGTTTTTTGTGAAAAATAGATATTAAGTGGAAGTTTCCACTTTGTGATGTAATATTTATTTATGTAAGTATGGAAACCTAATTATATAAAACTATAAGAATAAAATATATTTGGGGAAGTAAGGAAATTAGTTACTGTATAAATAAACTATAATATATATTGATTAAGGTTGGATCCTTATAGTTGGTATCAGAACAAAGGTTTAGAAAACTTTGGAGATTATAAAATTTTTTATGTGATCTTAACTTAAGAGTTATGGATATCATGATGGGTTTACATTTTTAAGTTTTATCATAAGTTAAATGGATTAGAGATACATTTTATGTTTTAAGTGATGATGTTTTAAGGTTACTAAAGATATTTTTGGGAGACATTTTATTAGGGTGAGGTATATGAAACCCTTAGTGAAAACATAAAGGATTATTTTGGAAGAATACAGTTAAATTTTTTTGAGAAGTAAGATTAAAATTATGAGATAACCTTTGAGGTAAAATTTTTATTTAATGTTAGAGTTATTAATATTATTTTTTAGTATATTCATCATATTTTTTGGAAATTTTATATGAATTATAATTATACTATTTTATTAAAAGGACAACCCCTAGGTCGGGCAACAACTCATCCCAACTGGAAAGGACGTGGGGCTTTAACCCACAATTCAAGGTTGACAAGGGTGAAATTCATACCACTAGCCTACATGAAATCATATTTTTTATGAAATTTTTTATACTTAAAATATTATATATATATGGATTATATTAATTTAGGGAACCATATATTATTACAGTAAACAAAATATTATGGGATTTTAGTTGAGGGATAAATGTTAAATTATCTTTTTCAAGCCTATGTAATTTTAATGTCTCTTTATGGTGATATAGGTTATTTATATAAATGATTGGAATATTTTGGTGATTATAGGATTAGTTTATGAAAAGTTTTGGGTATATGAATTTAGGAGTGATTGACATTATTTGGAGATAAATTTTAATTTCATCTTAGAAGAATATGCGATCAAATCATTCTAATATTTGAGTTTTAATATTATTCAGGAATATTTTTAATAATTTTTTGGATAGGTATTTATAGAATTACTCAGTTTGAACTTTGGGAATTACTATTTAATTTTAGAGATTAATTTATTGTTTCATCATGTGAAGGTTTATTAATTTTATAAATTATCTTACCTTGTGTTAAAAATTTTGGTTTTGGTTAATGAATAAAGATAGGGGGAACGGATTGTTATCCTTTTTTGGATTATTTCTTGTGTTATAAGTTGATTTTAATGATTCTATCATAAAAAATGCATCTCGAATATTCATTATATGGTAAAAAAATTTATATTTTGGTGGAAATTTATTAAAGGATAATATTCTACTTTTTGAGTAAATATTTTCCCTTATGTTATTAGTCTTGATCATAAATGGATTCCCCGCCCCTAGTAAAAAGATTTAGAAAGAATTATTTTATCCTATTACCTTAATTACTGATGAATAAATTATCTTTTCACACACCATTTATTTACTATTTTGAGGACATTAACGTTCTCTTAGTCATTCATTTCCATGTAATCAATGATCTCTATCAATCTCCATCATTATTAAAACATTAAATTTCTCCTCCATGAACTTTTTTTTTACTTCCCAATAGTGTTATACTATTTTAAAACCTAATTATATTTTATTCTAGATGACCTTCATATTTCATTTTCCATCTTTCCAAGAGGAAGTTTTATTAACTCTTCTTAAAATATGGGGTTTCAAAAAATGAATTTAAAAAATTAAAAATTTTGATTAATGAGATCGACTTAAAATTTTAATGATATAATTTTTCAAAGGGGAGATAATTAAATATCTTGATATTTCTAAAAAAATACTTCGTTCGATAGCATACAAGATACGTTACACTGATCACAAATGGATGGTGAAATATTAATATTTAAATATGACTATTATATCCTAGTCATTGAATTGGAAAGTATGAATAGAATTCACCAATCAATGAAATATATATAAATGTACTAATCAATACAAATTTATTGAGTAATTATTAATAAATAAGTACTCAATTTTTTGTAAATTCATTTTATTCTTCTAAAATATGTTTTCTTCAAAAATGGTATTTTTTATAAAATAATATAATTAATTCAAGGGAATTTTACAAAATTTATTCAATAAAAATGAAACAATTTATGATTTATTCATATCAAAAATATATTATAGTGAATTATTTATATTTTTTTGAAAAGTTTTATTTTTCAATGAATAGTGAAAAATTAATATTTTTATTGGAAATTGTATTTTTTTAAGTATTTGAAAATTCAAGTTCAATTTTGGATCAGCTTTAAAATTTAAATATATATTAATGATTAATAAAAATCAAATTATTTTCTTTTAAAATAATTTTATAATTCAATTTTGTATAAAAATATTTGTATTCTTAAAAGTAATTTGTTTGAAAAACTATTTTTCATCACATATTAAGAATTTAATTTTAAATTAAATTTTGGAAATTATGTGAAATTAATAGTGAAAAAAAGGATTCCATATTTATAATAATTAGGTAAAAATTTGGTAAAAATATTCATTTTAATCTTAATCATCATTAATTTTAATCATAGTAAATTTTCTTTCCATGATTAAGGTAAAATTGGCTAATTAACTGTAAAAATAATGTGATAAGGGTGAAAAAATAACCCTAACACTTGAATTAATTTTATTTGTTGATTATATTTCATCCATAATAATCCAAAATTAATATATATGAATTTTTTTTATTTTTCCAATATTTTTACATTTATAATATTTTATGTAAAGAAAAATAAAAAACATTTTTCTCTTTAGTTTATTATCTTTAAATTTTTTACATTGGGATAAAAATAATTTAGGTTTGGTTGTAAATTTTTATTTGAAATATAAGTTATTTTTTTTACATGGTAATTAATTTTTAATTTATAGTTATTAAATAATCACTATAAATTCTTATATAACACTCACAAAATGTTTGTGAAAGTGGTAAAAACATCAAGTAAATTATTTCAAAAACACAAAAAATAATATTTTTTTAGTTGAGTTAAATTTTAAAAGGAATGTTTAAGTTAAATATGACATATTAACTTATTTTTTGAAGGTTTATATTTTAATTAATTTCTTTTAAAAAAAATTCAAAGTCAAATTATGTGAACAATTCTTAAGATTACATTAATAGTATTTTACGTTAAATAATATGTTGTCAAATAATTTCAAAATTATAAAAAAAAATTAAATATAAAAATTATAATGAAAAATAGTAATAAAAATAATTCATTTTCAGTTTTTGATTCAAGTTTTTTCTTATAAGTAAAATTATAACCCTTTAATATTAAAAAATGCATTACTTGGGTAAAGGTTTAATTGGTTAACTAAGGGGATAATCCAAAAGATAATGTTTAAAATGGTATATAAACATGTATAAATTTGATTTAATGATTATATAAATATATCATATTCCTTATATTTTAATCCATAAAAATTTATAACCATTTTAAATGAATGATACATATATTATATTATAATACTTCATGTAATTCCAAGAATTACATAATTGTTTTTATTATAAAAAATATTTTACTAAATGATTTAAAATTCCTAAAAGTAATATCATCAGGAAATTTATTTTTATATGGTTTAAAATATAATCCATGTTATATTTGAGTTCCAATTTTTATTTTATTGTAACTATCTTAACCCCTAAAGATTAAAAAACATTGTTATCATGGTAATCATCAAAAGGGTTAACCAAGGGATAAAACAAAATAATAAGGGCTCAAATATCACCTAAACATGTAAAATTTTTATTAAAGAAGATTATTTAGACCCATAATAATATTTTATTTTTATTATATAAATTTGGATCCAATTTTCTATGATGAATAATTTATATTAATTTAATAATTTATAAAATTCCTAGAATTCCCCTCCCCTCTCATATAAATGGGATCCTCCTCCACTCCATTATTCATAATTAAAAAGATTTTTGGTTTAGGAAAATCTTACTAAAATACCTTACTAACATCTATCCCCACATTTTATAGGTCTTATTTTGGGCATAAATCCATTCTTAAAGGGCTTAAGGTGTAAATCAATGGAGATTTTCTAAAGAAGTGGTATAACTTTTAACCAAATGTTTTAGTTTTATTTCTTCTCCAACCAAATTAAAATATTCTTCAACCACATTGACATAATAAAATAAGTATCTAAAATATACTACTATTTTATTCTTTTAATTTAATATCCTATATCCATCTTCTTATTCCATAAAATGGAAAATAAAACTATTATTCATGTGTGTGGAAGTCAACTGCCTCGTGAACCAATGAATTCATTTTCTATTACTACCTATCACATATGGATATAATGATGGTTTTAATGTATATATATGATATTAATTATATAATTAAAATTATTTAAAAAAATTATCATCTAATTTTTTACCTATCTATTCATTGAAAAAAATATTATGTAGTTTGTACGCATGTTTGCACTACCACCTCCACGAAATGATGTGATTCATTTTTCACCACCAAATCATATGGATGATATATATAAGTTTATTTAAAAATGTAATATGATATTTATTATATTATTATCATTATGGAAATATAAAATAACACTTACCTAAATTCCATCATGGTTATTGAAAAATGGAAATTTTACTCATGCAAACGTATGTCCTACCGTCTCCATGATTCTAACGTAGTTCATTTTCTATAACCATATTTCATGTTTTGTCTGTGAATAATAATTGATATATATATATATATATGTTTTTTATTTCATGATTATTATTTTATATATGATTAAATAATTCCCACTTGTACAATAGTTAACCTACTTAAGTCATTTTTTGGGATTATGAGCCAAATATCTTCAAACTTTCTAACATGAACTAAATTATATAGGAAATTAAATATAATATGTAATAAATAAAATAAAATAAAAAATAAACATGAAAATTTTCTAATAAATTAAATATTTAACATAAATTTATTACTCAGGATAATAAAAAACATACGTCACGAGTCAAACTTGAGGTAAAAGACCCTTTACTTTAAAAACATAATTTTAAGTATTTTAAAATTTTATTTTATAAATATTTTTTATCCATGTAAATATATTTCAAATTATTCTATGTAAGTATTTATATGAACATGAATGAATTATAATTAATATTTTGTGTTTCTTTTTACTTTATTTCAAAGGTTTTTAAAATGAATCTTTTTATGTATTTCATACAGAACATTTAAAAAAGGATAAAAGGAATATTCTATTTTAACATATACAGTGTTCATATTTTTTCCCACCACCATAACTATTATTTGATGTTTGTATTTCTTTATAAGAGTCCATGTTTTTTTCAATGAAAAATCTTCCTTACCTATATTTTTTTTATTTAAAAAAATGGTATTAAATTGAATGGATATTTCAATATCCAAAAATATTTTTTTATGGGTTCAAAGAATAATTTTATGAGTGTAATTATAAAAATAAAAGATTTCATGGTTTATGATTATGTTATTCTTATTGATAATTGTTTATGATGAAGGTTGGTTATTTTAATCACCAAGTATGTTTGGTTATGTTATTAAATAGTGATAGGTGGTTCCATTGTAATCCAAGGATGGGTGGGTCTGTTATATCCCTCCAATGCATTGGGTTCATCGATAGATTATAAAATTGAAGGTATTGATCATTCCATTTGTAGGAGTTTTATGGAATATGATTTATCAATTTACCTACATGGTTTATTAATACTTTATATGGTTTCTATAAAAATATCATTATTTCATATGTAAATCTATTAATATTATACTTAATGGAAAGTATTTGTTACTTTTTAATGGTGAAAATTATAACTTCGTGAAACAAAATCTTGAGTTTTTCTTGATTGAAAGGAAACCTTTATGAGTTTTATTTTTCTATTAATATTTCTTGTGATTTTTTAATGAAAATATTTGGATAGATAATTTTTTTTTGGGTAATAAAATATTTATTTTGAACCCAATATTTAATATGAAAATGGAACATTTTCACGTATTCTTGGACTAACGAGTTTCTTCATTTATTTTTATATCACTTACTAAGATATTTGTTCCCATAAAATGTTTTAAAAAAACTTCATATATGTTTAATGATAATTAGAGGAAAGGTTGATATCAAGAATAAAATTATGAAGATGTTTCATGAAAATAAAACTTGTTATATCACAAAAGGTTTGTTTTGTGGGAAAAATGGATACTAAGTGGAAGTATCCACTTTGTGATGTAATGTTTACTTATATAAGTGTGATTCCCTAATTCTTTAAAACACTATACTAATAATATCATCTTGAATTAAAGAAAATGTATTATTTTATAAAGTCACTAGATTATGTATTTCATAATACTAGGATCCTATAGGCGTATAATATTTTATTACAATATAGATAAGAAATAATTGATGTTTTTATTTATGAATGATTCATAAAGTTTAATTTCCAAGTTTATAAGTTTCTATTTGGTATTATCAAGGTTTCTTTGTTATGAGGTACCTATATTATTGTTTCTCTCGCACTAAAATTTTTATTCCCCCTTAAAATATTATTGTAATTTTTGAATCACAATGTTTTGTAATAATGTTGAATTGATATTAAAGGGTTTGTTTTCTTGAAGAGTAAATGGGTTGTGAGATGAGAGATGTTGTGTATGTTTATTTTGAATTATTTTTTTCTAGATGATTATATATTGTTATAAATATTATTTTAATTAGTTTTTTTATAAAAACCTCATAGTAAGACTTAGGTAAAAAAGTTAGAGTTGTAGGGATTAATGTAATAAAATTTGTGGTTATTATCTAGATATTATCTCTAATATACACTTGTTCTAGTGCCATATTTCATGGAATTATATCTGAAAAAAGTTTTATTATTTAATTCATCATATATTTAGGGTATAAATATATTTTGATATGTGAATAAAAACCCTAAATCTAGGAATCAATTGAAGTGTACAAGAAGTGGGAGTTTTGAGAAAAAATGAAACCATTTGGGTTGTAATTTCAGAATTCATTATTTACCCTAGGTTCCAAAAAAATTACATATATTCCTAGAAATTATGAATTCTTTAAAAATTTGGTGATAAAACCTAATGCATGGTTGGTGCATGGATAGTCAAACCATGAACCTAAAAAATTTTGAGATAGAACATATACACAACTAAGGTATTATTTCCCTAATTATGAGTTTAAACCATGAATCTTGAAAATTTAGATAGCTAAATCTCATCTACTTTAGAACCACTCATTAACTCAATATTAAGTGTCATAACCACTAAGGAATACCTGGGGTCGACTGTTATTTTAATGGATTGATAACTAATATAGTTCTAACATTAATTAGATGATAATGGTGGGTGCTTTGTTCCCTACCCTTATATAATGGGAGGGATTAATATCCTCCCTTAAGGAGGCTCAATACCTACCCTTCACCCCCTTCACTAACACTGACTTCCTCCTACTGATTCATAGTATCACGATGTGCTCTAAACTTTTATCGTTGTATAATGACATCCCTAAGATTATAATCTTGGTTTTATAGTTAATGGAGGCCTGAACCCTTATCGATCATTCCCTGGTGGATTTTATTTACTAGATTTTACCTTTGGGTGATTCTTTCAACTAGATAATTTTTTATTCTTATATCCTTTATGATCGTGTGGTAGTTAGTCTATATAAATCCCATCGTCTTCTTATTTGATTCGTGACTGAGGAATACATAATAATTTCTTTTTATGGATCTCCATATGGATTCAATGTGATTTTTTTTACCTCTACAATCTTTCTTACAAGTTTTATATAAAGTGAAACCCCACTACTATAGTGATATGGATTTTTTTACATGGATTTCCACTTTCATTTCAGAATCTGTCAATACTTAAATTGATTTTAAACACAGTAATATGTTAATTTTTCTCTCGTAATAGGACTAGGGTACTAATTCATATAGTTTCTAACACATTTACATGGAATTTTATGTATCGAAACCACTGATATAATCTATTTGGATCAGAATTTCGAAAAAATAATATTTCATATAAAAGGTTTTGTTTGAGTCATGGGTAGATTTTTTTCCTATAATCAGTTATTCCATTAACTTTATTTTATTCATCATAATTTCAATGTGAATCATGTTAATGTTCAATGTGTTATTGGTTGTGAGGTTAGACGTAATCATTAGGAAATTTTTTCATAGTAAGTGGATTATTTAAATAAGGTTAAGTCATTAAAAAGAAGATAAATTGATATAATGATAGTCGATTGTAATGGAAAGGATAATATGAATGTATAAAACTCACCACATTTAGATAATACTTGATATTATGGAACTTTACCATCTTATATATAAGTAGAGATCTAGGTAAGTCACTCGATAATGGAAGCTAAAGAAAAATCACTTGTTTTTTCGGTTATCCTAATATGTTATTTGGAACCCCCCCCCCCACCTTGTTTTAGTTCATTTGGTGAGTAATGTGGATCCAATGGCCTGAAAAAGAATGTAAAATTATATATATCTTTAATAAATAATTGAAATTAGGTCTAGGATACTTCCACTATTGTTGAAAATTAGAATAATTTTACGATGTTAGAGGCTGGTACAATAAACCTATATATGAGATGGGATAGTGAAAATTCAATATAAGATGAGAAAATTTATCAAGATACAATCATGGATTAAAATTACTCATATAAGGGGTTTAAAGATCATATTTTTTCTACAAATATCAAGGTGTAGGAAAAAGGGTAATAGTATATTCAATAAATGTTTAAGAAAATATAGAAGATGGTGGTGGACTATAAAGTTTTCATGAAACCAAGGAAGAGGTTTCAAAAATGAAAGTATTACTCCTGAATTCCCATTCCACTAGTTACATGATCAACTAATAAAGTATACTTTTTTTAAGCATGGGGGATTAAAAAAGGCCCAAATTGATAGAGTTATAAGTGGTGGAAGGGAACATGACTTGAGGATAAAAATTAAATCTCCCTATAATGGGGTATGCCAACTAAAAGAGGTTTTTGGTAACAAATTACCGACTCTTGAATTTGAATTAGGATGGAATGAGGATAACATAGTGGATACATAGGGAGAAACATAGTTAAGTCCAAATCCTATCACATTGGGTGAATGATTTGAGCCATAAATTAATTTGGACCAAGTTCTATGTTGAATGTTAGAAGTACCTAATAAGATCAATATCAATTCCACTCAACTCCAAAATGGAGGGATTGTAGGGAAAATAAAGGATGAATCTGATGGAAAATAACATATTATGACCCTTATTATGCACTATATGGATAAAATTTTGAAGTAGGACTTTCCAATAAAAGCATCAAATGAAGACAAAACTAGGACTAAGGCTAGAATCCTAAAATATGTTGCCAATGATAAAATGGTATGGATTAATAATTGGGTCTGATATTATAACATGGTTTTAATGAAATAAATATAAATATATAGGAGTTAAATATATGGGAAAAGATGGAATCTTTATTTTAGGAGATGATTCATTAAGATCCTATTTGGAGTAAATTTTATAACATATGGAATCTTTATGGGATGTAAGATTCTAATAATTTAAGGTTGTGATGGGATGTAAAATTGTTTCCCATTGAGGTTTAATCATGTGTTTGTTCTAGTTTCCACTTCCCCTTAAAAAAAATTTTCTTTAATATTAATAAAAAATTAATTTTCAACAAATAATAGGGTTTATAAAATAAAGACACATTGGACTATTTCAGAATAAGAGAACAATCAAGAAAAAATTATCTTAGTTGAGATTGAAGATTCATTGAAACATGTGGATTCCTTACATTTTTCTTATTTATCTTCTTCTTTTGTATCTTTTTCTGATGATCCCAAATATGTTATTTATTACCATTTAAATATTAGCCAAAATTATCTAACTTCAACCTTTGTGTTAGGATTTTTTATGATTTTGGAACCATTGTTTTGATTGAATTATCATTCTTGTGTTTATATAATTAATATATGTGTTTTATAATTTCTTCATAAAAACACTTACTTATTCACTAGGTATGACCTATCATATCAAGAATGGCATATCTCAAGATATATAATGGTATTATAATAAACTAATTCATGGCCATTAAATGATTTAATTATTACTTTAGGGGTATATTATTTTAAATTTTCTTAAGAGTTTCTTACTAGACAGAGGAAGTGACTTTTTATTTGGTATAGTCACAATCTTCAAGAATAGTTAGGTTATAACCAACTTAAATCTATGTGATAAAAAAGCATTGTAAATAATACAACCATAGTTAAAAAAATTTGGAATAACCATTAGTTTTAATAACCCCAATCCTTTTTAAAAACTAAAAAAACCAATTTTTTATAACATTACATTTTATGACATAGAATATTAATGGTTTTGAATTTGGTAATTAAAAGAATTAAAATGATTCCAAGAAAAGTATTCACTGCTCTAAATAATTAACTAAGGTATTAAATCAATAAAAACCTAAATTATTAGAGGGATCAACCTCATACCTCCATAATACCCATAGAGAAGTTGGGCATTAAATTAAATTTGGGTCATATGAATTTTAAAATTCAGGTTGGATGACACCGAGTTTTGGAACCATTTCCAAGGAAACTAAATGGTTTATTACGGATCAAATATCATTTATTAAATTTTAAAATTAAAATAAGTAATTCCACCATTGATCTATTTTTTATTTTTAGTGTTATCTTTTATTCTTGATATGTTGTTTTTTTTTGTATAATACCTCTAATACATGAACCATTACTTAACTTGTTCAACATGTTTCATATTCATTGATTAGTTATTCACTGATCTATATATTGAACAAATTTTTCTCAAGTGTAATCATGCACTAATAAGATAACACATCAAAAACACATATAAAACAATTCAATGAAAATATAGTGTGATAATTAGTAGTCATTCATGAGGTTAGAAAGAAATTTTCAACTAGAGTGTGGAGAACCAACCTAATTCTCAATATACACTCTAATATACATAAAAGGTGTGGTCAAAATAAATTCCACAAATGTATCAGAAGTGGATGCTAACTCAATTTAGTCTCATGAATAATGATTTTTATCAATCCATGGAGTTGATTCATGTATTATTAGGCAACCCATCCAATCTAAAGTTTGTGAGATAAAACTAAATCTGGTGAATCTCATAAAATATACAGTGTATTTTATGGGGTTTCCAAGTGAAAAACCCAATTATCATTTAGAAAAAATCTTATTTATATAAAACTCTTTTAATTATTATGGAATGTTAGATGATGTAGTGAGACAATGCTTATTCCATTTATAATTTAGGGAAAATGTTAAATGATGAATTGAAGGTTTTATACAATGATATATTTCCAGTGTATAAGTTCTTTATCAAGACTTCCTATCAATGTACCTTCCACTATCCAAAATGGTGATATTACTAGATGAACTCCATAATTATTAAAGGATTGAATATGATAACCTCTATGAATTATAATATTGGATCAAAGATATAATGAGGATGTACCCACATAAAGTATTTTCAATGTAAAACATTCTATATGGGGTTGTTTTAGGGGAAAATCCATCATTTATGTGGCTAAAGGCGGTGGTATAATGAGTAGGACACTAGAGGAGTTATTAAAATTATTATAAGATATATGATCCAATATTTTTCAATGGAAGTTATAGAAGGGAACAAAAAGAGTGGTATGAATAAAATTTCTACAACCATAATGTTCTCAAGCCATTTGGGAACACTATTAGAGAAAATTAAGGCATTATAACTCAACACCACCACACTAATAATTATAATTTGATACTTGTATTAAAGAAATTATGGAAATTATCATTCCATGGGTTAATATTTAAGTATAAGTATCTTCCCATATACTAGGTATGTGAACTATATTTCTAAAAAATGGAGACTGATTCCTTTTTTATCATTCTAAAATAAGGCATCGTAAGAAAGAAAAAATTATATATGGGTGGAAAACAATGACAAATGATATAATTAAATATTCAAAGACAATTGAATTATAATCAGACATAATATAAAAACCCTCCATCCATTCCCCCATTAAAAAAACAAATTTAGTAAGTTAATTATAAATGGTAAGGGTATCATCTCTCATCCAATTCATCCCCCTCATCAACAATAGAAAGGTCTTCAACAATTATGATAGGCAAAAAAGTAAAAATTTGAGAAAATGAGGTAAAAAATAAATATTTCCATTAAAACATGGTTATAATAAAATCTTATAATAATGGATTTTATATATTTCCAATTGACTCTATATGATACATTTAGGCATAGTGTTGGAAAATACTATGAATAATCCTAGAGAAACGGGTAAGACTTTGACTTAATGGGTGGAAAATAGCTTTCAAATCCAACAGAAGTGATGGAAAAGAGGATAAAATGGGAATGATGATATTCCTAAAAATATTATTAAAATATGAGATAAGTCTGAGAAATCACAGCCAAATGAAGTTCCATCCAAGGGGAAAAAATTTCTTAGAGGCAAGAAAATAATTTGATCAAAACATGCGTCCATCATTTTCCTTTTTGGACTGAATGATGTACTAAAATATGGATCATATGTTTTAAAAGTTTTTGGACATAGATTGGATGCTACATATAAATATCCCATTCACCAAGGAAATATCAAAAAAACCCACATTTTCTAAATTAATGAATAAAATAATGTTTAATGAAAGGTAGTATTATGATTTGGGTATCATTTCCATAAATAAGGAAAATTTAGTAATGGTTCATTATATGATCCTATTAAAGATACATGATCCTAGAAGTTTTCCAATTCTTTAAATTATAGGCCCATGAAATTTTGGGACGGAACTATGTAATTTAGAAGAAAGAATTAACCTAATTAATTATAAAGTGTTTAATAAGTTAGGGTTGAAATAACTGAATCCCATCTCAATAGATCTTCAATTTCCCAAAAGCTTTAACAAATATAAAAAGGGATTTTAGAGGATGTTTTAGTGAATATTGGAAAAATTAATTTTCCATTCAATTAAATCATCCTTAACCTAGAATAGGATGTTGAGTGACCACAAATTTTACAGCAATATTTCCTTGAAACTTTTAATATTATTATTAATTTTTACTAAGGTGAGATTATATTTTAATTTAGTTAAGAAATATCCACCTATAATGTTTTGGAATCCATAAAGTAATTTTCTTTCATAGAGTTATAGAAATTATGTGAAATAACTACCATTGGATATTATGTGGGATGATCCAAGATGGTTAAAAGTTAATTTTTTATGTTTATAATAGTAATTTTCTAATGAGTAATGGTTGAAGATATAAGTGGATGATATGAATTTTACCCATAGACATGAAACTATTTCTTGAAAAGGAATCAAAGCGATGTAAATTTTAGAAAGGGAGAAAATGGAACCATTGGGACATTAAGTTCTCAAATAACCAATGGTTGAATTTAATTATTTTCCCACCTATTTCAAATATCGATACTTGAGTGAGAGAGATACATTGTCTATCAAGGTAAATTCTTCTCTCATGGCTGAATAATAAGTATAGAAACTATAAGTGCTAATGTAAAGGAAGAAATATATAGGATATGAATTTATTAATATCAAATTCATTAGTACAAGAATTTTTAGGTATAAGGTGATCCTTGAGGAAGGTTGTAAGTCTTTTTTCTAACATCAAATAAGGTTAATCCCCTCCACGATGGATGTAACACCCCAGAAATTTTAAATGAGTAACTTTCATTTGATAGCATATAACCTCTTATTATTTTATGGTATATTTAATATTTTATTTAAATTTAATATATTATATATCTTGAAATTCATGCAATAATGCTTTATATTTCATAATACGTAATAATTACTCTTTTCAATGGATGGCGTAATACACAAGATTAATTCTTACTGAATGATAATATATTATTAAAAATGAAATTAGTTAATATAATAAGATATATCATATCCATTAAATTGGAATTTATGAATTGGATTAACTAAATTATGAAAATATATATTTGAATTAAATTTTTACCAATTATTTGGAAATGAATATAAAAACCGAATGAACATAATGGGAATGATTTTATAGAAAAATTATTTTTATGCTCCAAAGGTGTTTTATCTTAATAAATAAAATTAAATACTATTAGTGAATGATATTAATGAAATATAAATATATTATATATTAAATAACATATTTTTTTTATATTCATCCAATATATTTAACAGTCATAAGATAAGAACAAACCTAATATTATGTATAAAAAACTATATTCTTATAACGGTAGTTTTGCCACCTTTTAATGGTGTGCCTATTTTAAAACTAACTTTATAAAATTTAGTAAATTTTTTAAGTCAAAATAAACTTCATTTTTTAAATTGAAACATCAAAATTATCTTAGAGTGAATGTTTGGAATTTTTCTAAGAAGTTTTTTTTATGAATAGTGAAAAGTACTGAATTTTAATTGTTAACATATTTTTTGTATAAATAATTTATATTGTTAAATAATATTTATAATTTGTTTTAAAGTTTAATTGGTTAGATTATAAATCAATTAAAAAATATAGGCCATTTTAATCAATTTCAAATTTAAATTTGATATAAAAATATTTCATGCTTTTAACATTTTTACTTGAAAAACTTTCTTTATCATCCTATCTATGGATTAAATTTAGATTAATTTCTGCCACTTTTATGATTGAAATTTTTAAAAATGGGTTAAATATTTTTAATCATCATAATTTTTAATTTCTAGTAAGAATAACTTGTTTTTGATGAAAAATATTCGTGAAAATAATTTTAATTAATTATAACAATTAAAGTAAAAATTAAGATTAACAAGGGACTAAAACTTAAACTTAAGGGCCAAAATGTATGATAAACATGTCCAAAAACAATTTTTAGAGATATTTATACTATTTAATTCATTTTACCGAATTTTTTTTCATTATTGGAGGCACATTCTGTAAGGGAGACCTCTCGATAGTGTTTACCTTTTTATATTTACAAGAATGACACTCCTCCTACACTATAAAAATGAAATCACACCCCCCCCCCCCAACTTATTCACAACTCTGAATACCTTTGGATCATCCAAAATATACCCAAAAATCTCAAAACATCTCAACCCTATTCCTATAAGCCTTAATTTTGGAAGAAATCCAACCAAAGAAGTCTTTTCATATAAACCAAAAAGAGTTACCTCAATAAGCAGTAATGTTCTTAAATGACCACTTTATTTCATTTGATTACCCAACACTTAAATTATTTTTATATCAAGATAATATAATAACCTAATTATATTAAATATACAAAGATTTTTTCTGCAAATATTTTGACCCACACTTTCACATACATCCATCAAATGGGATACACAATCATCATTCGTGTGTATGGTGGACTATTGTCTCGCCAACCTATGTCATTAATTCTTACATTAACACCTTTAAAGGTTGTAATAATGATGAATTTATAGTTTATATATGATATTTAATATTTATTTATTCTTATTAGTTTTTATATAACACATAACTTTATGCTTTCCATTTTGTAGGAATACGATATCATCATTTGTGGGCGTGTGGACTACCACCTCCTCAAAGCAATGTGATTCATTCACACTATACATGAAATGTATTGAGAATTATTTTCATAAAAATGTGTGGTATATATGAAATTAATATGATACTAGAATTATAATTTACATAATTTACTTTTCATTCTTTTAATACAACAAAGAAATGGAAGTAGTATTCATGCATACGTACAGACTACCATCTCCATGAACGGTGCATTTCATTTCCTATCTAAAAATTTTATGGATTAAAATAAATAAATATATAATTAATATATATGATATTTACATAATTTTTAACATTATTTAGATTATTGAATCTATATTTATGTAATAAGAACAAAAATAACAAGATAAAATATTCTTGAAAAACTAGGCAATTAACACCAGAAAATATTGAAAATAATGAAATATTATTAAAAAATGGGTAATAATATATTATAAGGATTTAATATATGATATTATAAATATTTTAATTTATAATTTATAATTTCATGACATTATTAAAAAAATTATACCTTAGGTTAAAGTATATTTACTCAAAAGGAAACGTAAGGTAAGGGATTTCATCTCAATTTACATTCCATTTAGACTATTTTTTTCATTCATCAATAATCTATGATGTGGTTTAGATACTTTCGATTTGTCATTTAATATCATGATTCACTAATAATTCGTGATATTTTAATCTTCACTTTTAATTATCTCACCCAAGGGGTTTATCTTGAAAATTACCAAGTGGAAAAAGTTAACTTTTCAATCTTACTTTCTTTTGTGATTATTAAATTTATCTTGAAACAGTTACTTTATTGTAATAATTTTTCTTTAAAAATTTACTTTAATATCCACATTCTTGGGTGATGAATATTATTATTTTCTAAACCATATAACATTATTACATACGGTGTTTCCTTTGATAGTTATTTGATTATCTATGTGAATATTGATAAATCCATATTCTTTATTTAGTATAGATATTTGATAAGGCATATTGTTTATTAATATATTACATGATATGAATAATGATTTGGAATAACAGTGATGGGTGGGTCCTAAATGGTATATATCCCCTTGATTCATCATAAACATTTTCCCAGTTGGAAAAATTAAATAGGTTTCTACCTGTAGATTTAAACAATCTTGTGAAAGGTATTGACAATGTAGGTTTTCATGTGCCTCAAACATGATGTAAAATAATTAAGAATTGACTTCATTGAGACTTTAGTTATTAATATTATTATTTATCTATGATATTTTTTATTTAACATTATCTATGGATGCATTTCATTCTCAGTTTATTGATTAAATGGAATGTGTTTTAGTTATTTAACTTTTCATATTGATTATTCTTTATCCAGTTATATGAATGGAATTTGTTCTCAATTATTTATCTTTACATGTAGAATTATTCTCATTGATTCATTATTTCTTTCACTGTACATACCCTTACTGAGAAATTGAGATCACCCTTAATTTTTGTCCTTTCCCTAGGTTATTAGGAAAATATCTTTGAATGGGTTTTCAAGGATGTAGTTTATTAGATTTCATTATGTTTTATGTTTTATTTTCTATTTCCAAATGTAAAATGGGTATCATGTATGTAATCTAGTCTTCCAAAACTGATAAACATGCATTACTTCAAAAAATCATTCCTTTTAATAATGCTAATGTAATAAAGTAAAGAACTCACTCTGGGCTACTAGGGTCAGGGCGTTACAATTTGTATCAGAGGATGTTTAGTAGAAACCTTGGAAAATATATTTAAGAAAACATAGATTAGGGAACATGACCATAAAGTATAATTTTAGGATTATTATAGGAGAACGTCCTTTAATTTTGGTAAGGTAGAGATTATGTAGGTGTTCCTAGAAATACATCCCTATCTGGATATTACAAGTGTATGTGGTTCTGGTATAGATGTACCAAGGGGTAAAAAATCTAAAAGGTTCATCCACCCTGACTCAATCATAATCGGGTACATGACAATGATACTTACTATGAACCTGGTTTTCCACTCCCAAAGGATATTCTTAGGATAATTCACATTTATCTATAAACCATTATGAGGTATTAGAAAGAAAAGATATCCCCAAAGAAACCAATTTTATGATTATGAGATTAGATTCACATAAAATTTTCAATTTAGGTAATGTATCCCACTAGTTTTTGGATTATACATTATGTTACAAAATTTTATGATATAATATAGTAAATAAAATTTGTTTAGAAATGGAACCTGAAAGGAAGAATGGTATCAACACTCGTAGACAATGTAGACATTTTCCTATTGAGAAAGCTGATATAGGTGGGATTGGGACAAAGCAAGTTATAGTTATATTAGGGCATCATAATTAGGTTATGAAAAATAACATTTCTCAGATAGAGAAATCTATTCCACAATGTGATTATCTGATGATGGATCACCTTATGTAATAGAGTCTCCCATCATTTAGTTGGACTACTGACCCACACTACCACAAAACTAGGTTTCCATAGCGCCACACTTTATCAGCGCTTAAAAAGTCACTGATAAAGGGGGGTTTTATCAGCGCTAAAAAAAGTGCTGATAAAGGCCCCCTTTATCATCACTTCTTTTATCGCTGTTAAAGGGGACCCCTTTATGAGCGCTTTTTTAGTAGTGCTGATAAAGGGGGGCTTTATCAGTGCTTTTTCCTAGTGCTGATAAATTTCATGTTTCAAAAAAAATCATGAAAAAAAATATTGTTATATGAGTATATTTATATTGATATAAATATAATATATATTTTTTAAATATTTTTAGATAAGTATAAATAGAATATTAAATTAAATATATAATAAATTTTGTAAAAATGGATTTAAAATGTTTCAAAAAAATATTTTTAATTAATAATTCGCTAATTTTCATCGATTAATAATAATTTAATAATAATTGGAAGACAAAAAAATCAAAAAAAATTAATAAAATATCTAAAATAAGTTGAAAATGTAACTCAAACTTCAAACAGCCATAACTTCTTATCCAAGTGTTCATTTGAGCTCTATGGCATATCAAATAGAAGCCTGTGATGCGCTTTATGCTATAGTGATTTAAGGAAACCTTCTCTCACATTTTTCAAGCCCAGAAAAGGCAGATAAGGCCCCCTAAACTGAATTTTTAGTCGAGATACCCCGATTAGTTAACATTCAAACAGGTATAACTTCTGATCCAGATGTCCGTTAGGCCTGTACCACATATAATATCAAATATTGTTTCATTTTATTTGTTTTTAATGGTTGTGAAGTTGAAACGGGCTTCTGTATTAGAAGTTATGGTTGTTTTAACATTCTATGGCGTTTCAAATACATATATATATATGTATTTATTCGTAAATGTGTGTGTGTGTGTGTGTTGTATATATGTATGTATTTAAATATTTATTTATTTATAAACACACATAAAAAACATATTTTATAAATTTATTTAAAACTAATCTTGAAAATATATATTAATATACAAATAAATATATATGTATTAATATAACTAAATATATATATATATTAATATGAATCTATATTTATATACGAATAAATATAACTATATATATATATATTAATATACGAATAAATATATATATATTAATATATGAATAAATATATATATATTAATATAACTAAATATATTTATATTAATATGAATCTATATTAATATACGAATAAATATGACTATATATATAAATAAATAAATAGATGTATCATTAAATAGAGAAAAAAATGAAATGGCTTAGTGGTAAAGGTGGAGGCGCGGAAGGGGTAGGTCACGGGTTCGAGTTCGGGTAGAAGCAAGGAGGTGCCCACGTGTTGGGGATGCGAGGGAAGAGTAGTGCGCAGGAGAGTGTGTAAGAACCCAGACCTTCCTTTCAGGTATGTTTTTCCTTTTCTGGTCGTTTTTTGACAAAATGATGTTTTTTGGGAGGTTGTGTAGGGGCGCACGGTTTGTCAGACCGTGCAGGCAAACCATGCGAAGTCCCTAAGTGAGATAGTGGGCTCCGTATGGGCAGCACACGGTTTGTCAAACCATGCGGGGAAACCATGCGAAGTCCTTGGATGAGGTAGTGGAAACCGCATGGTTGGCGCATGGTTTTCCAAACCATGTGAGGTAACCGTACGGCCACTTAAAGTTAGGGTTTTTAAGTCCTGGGCCACCTGGGATTCCTCATTTCTTCTCCAGACTCTCTCCCACTCGAGCCTCACTCAGGATTTTGGGTTCTCAAAGGTTGAAGGTGCTCTCCCGCTCGTTTTGGAGGCAAATCGAAGGTTTTTCTTGGTGGATCAAAGGATATTCTTCTCAGGTAAGTCCCTATTCTTGGTTTATCCTTGGTTTTCCCTAGATCTACTCTTCCCTCTCTCTAGGTTTTCTAGATCTACATCTGTTTCATATAGATATAGTGTTAGGGTTGCCTTGGGTGTTAATTTTAAGGCATGTGGGTGATAGGGAAGGAGTTATAGATCAGTTCTTGTGAAGCGTTTCTGGATTTTGGAGTGCGGTTTCTTGTGGATCGTTTTTATCGAAACCCTAAAGGTCGGTGGTTTGTGCCTTTCAGTTTAAGGTCTTTGAAAATTATGTGCAATTGTACCCAATACCCTTGAACGGGGTATTGCGTAATTTACTGTTTTAGCCCTACTGTTTTTCCCGCTTTTCTTGTATGCTAGATTAGAGTATTTTGAATGAGTTTTTGGAAAAAAAATTATGATTTGGATGTGTTTGCACATGCTTATACTATTTATGACTGTTTGGTTTAGTTTTTCCTATTAGGATATGACCAGTTTTCCCATGCCTAGTATTGTAGGATGTGTGATAATCTATACTAACATTCTGAGATACTGTAGACAGCTATCCAAGTAGTTCTTGAGGTTTACTTTGGTCGTTATGCGTTGCTATACTTTTCTGACTTACATAGGGCCATGAGAACCTGTTGTAGTAGACTATAGGGAGAATGGACATAAGGGATTCTCTAGAGTGTCTTTATAATACGATGTGAGACCGCAGGGGGAATTGACGTTGAGTGATTCCCCAGAGTGTCTGTAGTTCCTCGACGCAGGCTAAAAGGGGAATGAGACGTTGAGTGCTTCCCCAGAGCACCTTTAGTACGATACGAGACTATAGGGGGAATTGACAGTGAGGGCTTCCCCAGAGAGTCTATTCTTTATCTGAACCAGAGGGGTGAGACTGCATGTGCCTCCCATAGGGTTTCTAGTACTTGTCAGGTGAGCCAAAGGGGTTAGGCTTTGAGAACTACCTAGAGGGTTACCTGTTTGTTCTTCTTGATTGTGTAGATGATTACATGTTGTGGATTAGATTCTTGAAACCGTGGATTGTTTACAATTTAGTACTTTCCTATTTACTGCTTTTGTACTTTTACCTACCATATATTCACTAACTGTTAGGCACATATCTCGTGGTGGTTGCCTACAGGGATTTAGTCTCAAACCCTATTTGGGCCATGCTTTTGGGCCCAAACAGATTAATTTGCTACAGGTATAGACAAGGGAAAGCACCCTTCTACTTCAGGTACTTGATATGTTGTGGAGTGGGAGAGCACGGGATCAAGCTGAGGCTTGCGATGATGAGGAGATTTTTATCTTGTTTTCTTTTGAACTTTGGTTTAGTACTATTGTATTCTAGCATTGTGACTTGTTTGGCTATTTTCCAAGACATATGTATCATGCATCATATATATAAGTGCTCCTACAGTTTATCATATTTGGCCTTCCACTGTTTACTTTGTATGGATTGTTGCTACTTCTGTTATCGCATGTTATTTACTTCTGCTATGTACTCTGCCAATGAGGGTATAGTTTCCCCACCATCATACCCAAGTCTCTCGCTGCTAGTCGGCAGCCTCTGGCATTCAGGGAAATGCGCTTGAGGCCATGTGACCAACTGGGTATGGGGCGCCTCTAGGTGGCTTCCGGAACCGGGATGTTAGAAATTGGTATTAGAGGATTTCTTTTCTCTTGATTTACTATTTGGATCCTTTAGCCAAGGATAGGATGGAATAGGTACATGGTAATAAGTTTTTCCGGGGAGTAGCTAACCCATGTACAGGGAAAATCCATACTACCTCATTTATTGCAATTTTTCTGGTTTTCAATTTTATAGTTGATTTGATTTCACCGTTGGGTAATTCGCATGCTTTGTGTTTCTACCATTTTTGTTATTGCGGTTATATTTCTGTCGCAACCCGATGAGATGAGGGTATTCCATCTCATGCATTATATACGAACTTTCTAGAAATTACATTTCATGCATTCTTGACATGCCAATGAGGGTGCATTAGAAATTGCATGTGGTTGTGATAGGTGTTGTGTAGAATATATATGATGTTTTGATAGATTCCTTGATAAAAATACATGTTGTTTGATAGGGTATTTCCTGTGTGAGGTTTTGTTTGAATGAACACCAAACATTGGTTCTTGAGGTGTTATGGGCCCTCATGGACCGGAATTTGGTGGATCATTGACTCCTTCACTTTGTTATGAGATGTATAAGATGTCAAGCTTCGATTCGTGGGGATTATGGGCCCTCGTGGATCATAATTTGGCACTTAAATGTTTTTTCAGTGTTTTCTGGGTTCTTGAGTAGTTTTTGAGGCTTACTGTCCAGAAAAAAAAGACTACACGTTGTGTCACTGATTGTGTGGGCAGAGACACGGGGTTTTGGAAATCTTGTTAGAACACGCCATGTATCGGATGTGCACATCGTGTGTAGGGACCTTTTATCTGGCCGTGTAACTAACAACATGGGTCGCTGAAGCTTGTTTATTACACGTTGTGTCTGGAAAGAACACACTGTGTAGTTGTGTTTTAAGGGAACCGTGTGGGTTAGTCATGTAGAAGGACCCGGGCAGGGGAAGAGAAATTCAAGTACACGCCTTGTACTCGTGTTTTGAAAAACTTGATCGCTTTATTTCTTCTATTTACTTCTTTTCCTTCCTGTTTTAGTCCTTAATAATGTTTACCTAAGGTGTGCACTTGACCTTGGGGAGTCATGCCACCGAGACGTCCTCCTGTTATGCCAATCTTGGCACCAGCCGCCTTTCCCGACATAGGTGCAGATGCATTCCTAAGAAGGTTTTATAAGGATCATGCAGACCTCTCGAGTAGGTGGGATGCATCTTCCGGTAGTCATTTGGTGTACTATCAGTTTAGGAAGAGTGGGAATATGAGGCCGCAGTGCTAGAGAGATCCAGTGGAATGTCGATCTTGTTGCAAGATGGGTCACCGTCAGCGCTTCTGTCATATCTTTTCACAAGCAGTTGGTGACAAGGGTTCTTCCATGACTCCTAGTTCGGGAGAAATGCCACCAGTTTCTCACCAGTCTAGGAACCAGAGTTCTTCTGGCCATTTGGGCTAATTTGGAGGTAGAGGTCGTGGTGGTTAGTCACAGGTTTTTCAGCAACAGCAGGGTGGATCAGCTCAGAGCGGTCAGGCAGGGTCACAGGGTCGTGCATCAAGCCAAACTTTTATGGTGGATCAGACCCAGTAGGAGTAGGATCCAGGACCCTCTACAGTTTAAGGTACCATTCTAGTTGCCTCAGTTTTATCTTCTGCTCTTTTTGACACAGGGGCTTCCCATAGTTTTATCTCTATTGTTGTTGTGGAGAGCCTTGGGCTCTACATGTTTTCATCTATCGATACTTTGACTCTAGACACACCGTTGGGGACTAGGATGGCTAGTGTACATCAGTGTAAGGAGTTCCCTCTAGAGGTGGATGGGTATCACTTTCTATGGGATCTATATGTTCTGGAGATGACCGGCTGTGATTTCATTCTTGGAATGGACTGGCTAGTCCCCTTCCTGGCATTCATCGACTCTTACCACCGAAGGGTGAGTTTTATATCACCAGAGGGTGGATCTTTTCTTCATAAGGATGAGTGGGATGTCCAGGCGAGCAGAGTGGGACCAGAGCATCATGGGTTGAGAGCAGTTACAGCCCATATTGGTAGTATTAATCTGGATGACCAGGGGAATTCATAGATATACTTTTCTCTAGTAGTGGATCGTTTCAGAGATTTCTTTCCAGATGACTTTTCAGGTTTTCCTCCGGAGTGTGAGGTAGACTTTTCTATTGAGCTCGTGCTAGGATTGGAACTAGTGTCCATTACTCCTTATAGGATGGTTACACCTGAGTTGCAGGATCTCAAGAAGAAGTTGGAGTTGTAGGAAAAGGGTTTCATCCGACCCAGTACTTCTCCTTGGGGTTCGTCTGTCCTGTTTGCAAAAAAGGTAGACGGTACTCTTAGGCTTTGCGTGGATTATCGAAAGTTGAACCAGTTGACGGTCAAGAACGGATATCCCTTTCCTAGGATTAATGACCTCTTTGATTATTTTCGAGAAGCCCGGGTGTTCTCAAAGATTGACTTGAGGTCCGGTTATCATCAGTTTCACGTTAGACCATCTGATATACCTCTCACAGCTTTTAGGAGCATTTATGGTCTATACGAGTATACAGTTATGTCGTTCAGTCTCAAAAATTCACCTACAGTTTTCATGGCACTGATAAACTGAGTGTTCCATCCATATTTGTATTTATTCATGGTGGTCTTCATGGATGATATCATGGTGTACTCTCACACTTTACAGGACCATGCTACACATCTTGGGATCGTTCTGGGTACACTAAGGGAGCATCGGTTACATGATATGCTCTCAAAGTGCCACTTTTGGATTGATCAGATTCAATTTTTGGGCCATGTTATCTTAGAGATAGGAGTGTCAGTAGACCTAGAGAAAGTGAGGTCAGTAGTTTCCTAGGAGCAGCTGAAGAACGTCTTCGAGGTACGTACTTTCCTAGTGCTTTCTAGATACTACATACGCTTCATATAGGACTTTTCACACTTATCAGCACCACTGACAGGTCTGACTAAGAACGGTGTGAAGTTCTTGTGTTCAGATTCTTTTGATTTAGCCTTTAAAGAGCTAAAGGGGAGGTTGACATCATCATCGATACTAGTCTTGCCAGAGATGAGAAAGAGCTATATTATTTACTGCGATGCTTCAGGTATCGGTTTGGGAGCTGTGCCTATGCAGGGAGATGGAGTCATTGTGTATGAGTCTTAATAGTTGAGGCCACGTGAGAGGAATTATCCAACGCACGATCTGGATTTGGCAGCTATTGTTCATGCCTTACATTTTTGGAGACATTATCTTCTGGGAGAGCATTTTTTGGTTTTCACTGACCACAAAAGTCTCAAGTACATCTTCACTCAGCGTGATCTGAATCTGAGACAGCGCAGGTGGGTCGAGTATCTTCAGTATTTTGACTTTGAGATTTCCTATACACCTATGAAAGGAAATGTAGTGGCTGACGCGTTGAGTAGGATAACTCAAATACATGTAGTTTAGGAGTCCACCAGTGAGTGGAAACTTATGGATCTGTTCTCTGAGATGCATTTGGAGGTGCACGATAGATAGGGGCAGACTGTCCTATCTTCTGTAGATGTTACCTCTACTCTTCTCGATCGGGTACGGATGAGGCAGCTATCAGACTTAGAAGGTCTAGTCCTACGGGAAAGTGTGTCCGGAGAGGACCCTCTTCCTGGATGGACAGTAGGCGATGATGAGATCTTGCGTTTCTAGGGACGTGTATGGGTTCCAACAGATATACATGAGGAGCTGATGTAGGATTTCTATTCCTCAGTTTGGACAATTCATCCTGGCGTCACCAAGATGTATTAGGATCTACACCGTTAGTATTGGTGGCTAAGTATGAAGAGTGATGTAGCTGGTTTCGTCACGAGGTGTTCCACTTGTCAGCAGGTGAAAGTGGAGCATCAGAAACCAACAGGTCTTTTGCAGTAGTTACCCATTCTGGAGTGGAAGTGGAACGATGTCGCAATGGACTTTGTGACCGGGTTTCCGAGGTCACCTCGAGGGAATGATGCAGTTTGGGTTGTCATCGATAGTCTTACGAAGGTTTCTCACTTCTTGTCGATCAAGGAGACCTTCAGTGTCGATGAGCTGGGATAGTTGTACATTCAAGAGGTTATACATCTACATGGAGTTCCACACTACATTTTTTCAGACAGGGTTGTGCATTTTACTTCTCGGGTCTGGCAGGGGCTTTAGAAGGCTTTGGGTATACAGGTACTTTTGAGTAGAGCATACTATCCCCAGATAGATGGCTAGTCCGAGCATACGATTCAGGTGCTTGAGGACATGCTCTGAGTTTTCATTCTGAATTTTGGAGTTTCTGGGGAGAATTATATACCTCTTGGGGAGTTTTCCTAAAATAATAGTTTTCAAGCAACTATTCAGATGACACCATATGAGGCTTTGTACGGTAGGCCAAGTCGATCACCCTTATGTTGGCTGGAGGCAGTAGAGGAAGCTTTGCTGGGACCTCGTCTTGTTCAGGAGACCACTGTGTAAATAGAGTTGATTCGGAAAAGGATGGCTATTGCAAAGTCTCATCAGAAGTCTTATGATGATCAGCGAAGACAACCTCTGGAGTTCAAGGTCGAGGATCAGAATTTTCTACGTGTCACGCCGAGGTTGGGACACAAGAGGATAAGGAGGCAGGGTAAGCTTTCGCCGAGGTACGTCAGACCATTTGAGTTATTAGAGAGAGTTGGGTCGGTTTCCTATCGGCTACAGTTACCTCAGAGGTACCGGGCTATGCATGACGTCTTCCACGTTTCATAGCTTCAACGTTACTTTTCAGACCCGTCTCATTTCTTGAAACATGAGGAGGTTGAGTTAGATTTGGATGCCTTGTTCAAGTACTATCCTATCCAGATTGTCTATTGCAGTATGAAGGTTCTCTATGGCTAGTTTGTTCCTTTGGTATGGGTGATATGGTAGCACGGGCGAGTACAAGACGAGACTTGGGAGAGGGAGGCCGATGTACGATCGCAGTGGCCGGAGTTGTTCGGTATTTCTTCTTCTACACCGCGCTAGGGAAATTCAGGGAAAAATTTCTTTAAGGGGGGAATTTTTTAAGAACCCAGACCTTCCTTTCAGTTATTTTTTCCTTTTCTGGTCGTTTTGGAGAAAATGAGGTTTTTCGGGAGGTTGTGCAGGGGCGCGCGGTTGGCGCACAGTTTGTCAGACCATGCGGGCAAGCCGTGAAAAGTTCCTAGGTGAGACAGTGGGCTCTACACGGGAGGTCCACGGTTTGTCAAACTGTGCGGGAAAGCCATGCGAAGTCCCTAGATGAGGCAGTGGAAACCGTAAGGTTGGCGCATGGTTTTCCAAACCGTGCGAGGTAACCATACAGCCATTTAAAGTTAGGGTTTTTAAGTCCCAGACCACCTAGGATTCCTCATTTCTTCTCCAAACTCTCTCTCACTCAAGCCTCACTCGGGATTTTGGGTTCTCAAAGGTTAAAGTTTCTCTCCCACTCATTTTGGAGGCAAATCTAAGGGTTTTTTTGTGGATCAAAGGCGATTCTTTCAGGTAAGTCCCTCCTCTTGGTTTCTCCTTGGTTTTCCCTAGATCTACTCTTCCCGCTCTCTAGGTTTTGTAGATCTAAATCTATTTCATGTAGATCTAGTGTTGGCATTGCTTTGGGTGTTAATTTTAAGGCTTGTAGGTGATAGGGAAGGAGTTATAGAGGAGTTCTCGTGAAGCGTTGTCAGATTTTGGAGTGTGGTTGCTTGTGGGTCGTTTTCATTGGAACCCTAACGGTAGGTGGTTTTTGCCTTTCGGTTTAAGGTCCATGAATATTATGTGAAATTGTACCCAATACCCTTGAACGGGGTATTGCATAATTTACTGTTTTAGCCCTACTAGTTTTCTTGCTTTTCTTGTATGCCAGAGGAGAGGATTTTGAATGAGTTTTGGGAAAATTGTTATGCTTTGGATGTGTTTTCCAATGCTTATTTTGTTTATGACCGTTTGGTCTAGTTTTTCCTGTTAGGTTATGACCAGTTTTCTGATGCCTAGTATTGTAGGATGGTGTGATTATCAATACTGACTTTCTGAGATACTGTAGATAGCTAGCCAAGTAGTTCTGGAGGTTTACTTTGGCTGTTATGTGTTGCTATACTTGTTTGACTTACACATGGTCGTGAGAACCTATTGTAGTAGACCATAGGGAGAATGGACATAAGCTCTTCTCTAGAGTGTCTTTATAATACGATAAGAGACCAGAGGGGGAATTGATGTTGAGTGCTTCCATAAAGATCCTTTAGTACGATACGAGATTATAGGGAGAATTTACGGTGAGTGCTTCCCAGAGAGTCTATTCTTTAGCTGAACCAGAGGGGTGAGACTGTGTGTGCCTCCCATAGGGTTGCTAGTACTTGTCGGGTGAACCATAGGGGTTAGGCTGTGAGAACTACCCAGAGGGTTACCTGTTTGTTCTTCTTTATTATTTAGTAAATTACTTATTGTGGATTAGATGCTTGAAACTATGGATTGTTTACTATTTAGTACTTTCCGGTCTACTTCTTTTGTACTTTGACCTGCCATATATTCACTGACTGTTAGGCACATATCTCGTGGTGGTTTCCTACTAGGATTTAGTCTCACGCCCTATTTGGGCCATGCTTCTGGGCCCAAACAGATTATTTTGCTATAGGTATAGACAAGGTCAAGCTCCCTTCTACTTCAGGTACCTAATATGATGTGGAGCTAGAGAGCAGGGGACCAATCTGAGGCTTATGATGAGGAGGAGCTGTTTATCTTGTTTTTTTTTGTACTTTGGTTTAGTACTATTTTATTCCAGCATTGTGACTTGTTTGGATATTTTCCAAGACATATGTATCATGCATCATATATATATATATGTGTGTGTGTGTTCTTGCTGTTTATCATATTTGGTCTTACTCTGTTTACTTTTTATGGATTGTTACTACTTCCGCTATTTCATGTTATTTACTTCCATTGTGTACTCTGCCAATGAGGGAATAGTTTCCCCACCATCACACCCAAGGCCCTCGCTGCTAATTGGTAGCCTCTGGCATTCGTGGAAATGTGCTTGAGGCCATGTGACCAAATGGGTACTGGGCGTCTCTGGGTGGCTTCCTGAACCGGGATGTTACAGAGTGTGAGGCCCGGGGTCCACCTAGCATTGATAAAGGGGTGTACAACACTGTTAAAAGCTCCCCCACCCACCTCACATTATACAATTCTTTTATTTTATTTATTAATTATTTTTTGACTTTTATCAGCGCTTTTTAAATGCGCTGATAAAAGTCCCCTTTTATCAGCGCTAAAAAAAGCGCTGATAAAGGACCCCTTTTATCATCACTTTTTTTAGCACTGATAAAAGGGGTCTTTTATCAACAATTTTTTAGCATTGATAAAAAGTACCTTTATTAGTGCTTTTCTGAGCGTTGATAAAAGGGACCCCTATCTTTTCCTCGATTAACAGTGCTTTTTTAGCGTTGTTAATACACTTTTCTAGCGCTGATAAAGGCCATATTTATAGTAGTTCCAATTTAGGAAAAGAAATGGATTAAGTATTTAGAGATTCTTGGCATTAGGATGTGATAAAAATGAAAAGGATACACTTATAGCGTATTTTATCAATGGTAATGTAGATCAATGATGGTCGTTAATCCAAAATACAAGGTAAAAATAAGAAATAAAAATCATGGATTGGAAATCTTTTAAGGACACATGTTTTAAAAAATATGTCCCTCGTGAACAACAAACTGAGATAAAGAAAAGGTTTCAAAGTATAAAGTAAAAGGATGAAAAAGTGTTGTTGATTATAAATATACCCTTACAAGGTTGTCCAAGTATACTAAGGATTATATAAACATGGTTTTCTAGATTTAACACTTCTTTGAAGGACTTAAGCCAAATATCGGAAGAGAATTGGTTTCTCAGACTTTTTCATCAAACAAAGAGATAGTTTTATGTTCCATAAAAATAGAGAAGGAATTATAAAGATCCTACATATTAAAAGGAATCCAAGAGAATAAATGGTAATTTAAACACTCTGTAAATTCAATTAGTCAAATATGAATAAAGGAAAGAAGTATCTTCCAATATGTGATAACTGAGGAAATAATCACCCTGGGAAATTATTGAAAGGATTGGGAGTTTTTTATAATTGATAAGAAAAGGGTCACCAAGAAAAATAATGAAAATGAAAGAAATAAAGTGTTGTTATTTTGTGTTACAACTACAAGGGTAAGGGTCACTATAAAAATTAATGCCCCAAACATCAAGGGAATGTACCTATGAATAAGTTAAGGGAACAAGGTCAATTAAATGTTATTGAAATAACCAAAGTGGAATGATTAATGTTCTTCTATATTTGGATCTAAGAAATATGTTTTAAAAGTTTTTTATTAATGATGTTATCATCCTATGAATTGTAAACTATATAAGGATTTCACAATAGTACTTTTTCATTAAATATTTGAGATCATATGTGGAATGATACTAAGAAAAGTGATTTAGTATGAAGATAACCTTTTTGTAAAACATGTGGTTGAAGGAAGGATATCCACTAATATTTTTTGATATAGAGATAACGACGTTTGGATAAATAAATGATTTACATGGATAAATTAAATTTGATACTACTGAATACCTTGTAATTAATTCTAATGTGTTGGATAATAATATTTTCTAAATGTTAACCATTTAATAAATGGATTATATTGATCTCTAGATGAGATTTTAGAGATTACTCTATTAATTCATCACATTACGGAACATGTTCTAAGAAAATAAGTATCAATAGTTATTGTTATGACCAAAGGATAAGATTTTGATTATAGAAACATATCGTGTAAGTGTATTTACTTATATTTTTAAATAATGAAATAATTTCTCAACTCTATGAAAAATAATCTTGAAAAAAATGTTGTCTTGTTATCATAATTTTTATGATACCGATGTTCTTTATTCAAACCTATGGTTTATATATTTGTGGTTAAAAACATTCATATGAACATGTTCTCTATCACTCTCCATCATAATGTGATAATTATATTTCTCTTAAATGACTAGGTTTTCACTAATGTTATCATATTCTAAATCCTAGTTTTGTAGTGACCTTTAAATTTACTTTACATATTATTAAGAATATATTTGTTAAACCTTTTATGATGTTGTATTTTAAACAAATTTATTCTAAAATATCAAATCCTTTATCACAAAAATCAAGTTTAAATTGTGAGATATATTTTATTCAAGGTGGGGAGAACATAATAACCCGAAAATTATAAAAGAGTAACTTTTATTTGATAGCATATAACCTCTATATATTTTATGGTAAATTTAATATTATTAATAAATTTAATATATTTTATAGATTAAAATACATACAATACTGACTTAACTTGTGTTACAAACAACAATGACTTTCTTCGATGGCTTGTGCAACACGCAAGACTGAGTTTTATCGAATGATGATATATTACTATAAATATAATTATTTAGTATAATAAGATATATCCTAGTTTTTAAATTAGAATTTATGAATAGGACTAACAAACTTATGAAAATATATATTTGAACTCAATGGTTACCAATTAATTATAAATGAATATAAAAACCAAATGAATATAAAGTGAATGAATTTATCAAAACAATATTGTTATTCTCCAAAAGCATTTTATCTTAATAAATTAAATTAATTACTATTATTGAATGGTATTAAATAAATATATATATTATATATTTAATAAAGTATTTTTTTATATTCATTCAATATATTTAATAGGTATAAGATAAAAAACCCAATATTATGCATAAAAAATATATTTTTATAAAGATAGTTTTCCACCTTTTAATGGCTCACCTATTTTATAAATGAACTTAGAAACTTTTATAAATATAATTTGTCAAAATAAACATAATTATTTAAATATCAACATAAAAATTATATTAGGTTTTATTTTTTTTATTTTTTTGAGAAGTTTCATTTCTTGAAGAATAGTGAAAAATACTGAATTTTAATTGAAAATTGATTTTTTGTGTAAATTATTTATTGTGTTAAATTATTTTTTAAATTGTTTTTAAAGTTTAATTAGTTCATTTATAAATCAATTAATCCAATATAGTTAATTTTAATCAATTTCACATTGACATTGGATTTAAAAAAATTTCAAGCTTTTGAATGTTTTTACATTAAAAACCAGCTTCGTCGTTCCGTCTACTATCTCTATGAATGGTGCATTTGATTTCCTATCTCCAAATTGAATGGATTAAAATAAATAAATATATACTGAATATATAAGATATTTAAATCATGTTTTAAATTATAGATATGATGAAATCAGGATCTATATAATAACAAAAAAATTACAAGCCAACATATCCTCTAAAAACTAGGAAATTAACAATCGAAATAGATAAAATAATAAAATATTGTTAACAAATGGTTAATGATATTTTATAAGAAGTTAATATATTATGTTATAAAAATTATTATTGTTCTATAATAATTTAAATACATGATTAAAACCATTATATGATAGGTCAAAGGACGTTCACCCAAAAAGAAATTCAATGTAGGGGATTTCGTCTCAATTTACATTCCATTGAGGATTATTTTTTATTATGCACAAATTCACCATAATGTGGTGTATATACTTATAATTTTTCATTTAATATCATTATTAAATAATAATTCATGGTATTTTAAGTCTCACTTTGAATTATCTCACCCAAGGGGTTTAACGTGAAAATTACCAAGTGGTTAAAGTTATCTTTGCAATCTCACTTTATTTTGTGATTGTTAAATTTCTCTTTAAAAAATAACTTTATTATAATAATTTTTCATTATAAATTTCCTTAAATATACACATTATTAGGAGATGAATATTATTATTTCCAAAATATTATACCATCTTTACATATGAAGTTTACTTTGATAGTTATTTGATTATCTGTGGAAATATTGATAAATCAGTATTATTTATTCAATACAGATATTTGTTAAGGAATATTGTTTATTAATTAATTACTCGATATGAATAATTATTCAGAATGGTAGTTAAGTTTGGGTCCAAGAATTTTTATATCCTCTCGATGCATCGATAGGTTCTTATGAGAAAAATCAGTTGGTCAAATTAAACGGGTTTATACCTATAGTTTTAAACTGTATTGTGAAAGGTCTTCATAGCATAGGTTTTCATGTTCCTTAGACCTGATTTAAAATAATTAAGAATTTATTTCATTTATAATTCATTTATTTTATTATTATTATTATTATTATTATTATAATTATTTATCCATGATATTTTCTCTTTGACATTGTGTATGGATGCATTTTATTCTCATCATAATGATTAAATGGAATGTGAGTCAGTTATGTACCTTTCCATATTGATTATGATTTATCTTGTTATTTGAATGGAATATATTCTTAGTTATTTACCATTCCATGTTGATTTATTCTCTTTCATTTATTATTTATTCTTGTGTACTTACCCATACTGAGCATTTGATCTCACCCTTATTTTGTTTCCTTTCCTCGGGTTATGAAGAAATGGTCATTGAATGAGTTTTTAAGGATGGTGTTTATTAGATTTTTTTGTATTATGTTTCATTTTTTATTTCCCAATATAAAATAGGTATCATATATATAATCTGGTTTTCCCAAACCATTAAACCTTTAGTCCTTCAGGATTTAATTCCTTGTAATCATTCCAATGTAAAAATTTATAGCACTGAATCTAGGCTAATTGGGTTGGGGCATTACAATAAAGGTAGTGAGGAAAAATATAATCACACATATTGATGTTGGAATTATATATCTCATCTAATATAGATAATGGGTAAGACAAATATGTGTTATATTGAGGATATGATGGATCTATGTGATCTCCAATGACAAAAATTATATGATTCCAACATGAATAGTCATGTGTTAGTGAGTATGTGTGGATTATCGTAATTTGAATGATTCTAATAGGAAGGATTATTTTATATATATATTTATAGACTAAATTTTGGATAATTTAGTAGGTCATGATTTCTATTGGGTCATGTATGATAATTGGGCTAAAATCAAATTTTTATTACCCCAATAGTCCAATAGAAAGTCATATTCAATGTATATAAAGAACATATTATTATCAGCAGATGTCTTTCAGAATATGAAATGTTTTAGATAAATTTTAGTGGTGTATGTTATAAGTATTCCATGATATTTTAGAAGAAATTTTATAGATTTCATGGATCACTTCTCAGTATATGTAAAATCATCTGAAAGATAGCAAAGAAATAAAGAGATCATCTTAGAGAGGTGTGACTAAAAGTACTTGGTATTTAACTGGGAGAAGTGACACTTCATGGTATAAAATAGTATACTTTTTTTACATCATCTATATAGAGTAAGAATTGGAGTGTACCTTGTTAATATTATAGTAACTATTAAATTTTCCATCCACACTTCTATTAAATCTATTTAACTATTTCCTGGTCATGTGATCTTTTTATTGAAGATTTGTGAGAGACTTTTCAAATATCTCTCATCCCTTGGCTAACCTTCCCCCCATGGATTCCATTTTTCAATTTGATGAGTCATTTATAAGAACATTTCAACTACTTAAATGGAGATTTTATGAATAACCAGTTGTAGTTTCACTAAATTTGAATGATCTATTCAATCTCCTGTATGATTCTAGATATTATTTAGTTGGTTAAGTTCTAGGAAATGAAAAAGAAATCTTCTCACCCATTTTATATGTGATCCAAAATCTAAATTAAACTCAAGTTAATTGCACACATAGAAAAAAGTGATAATGGTGGTGGTGTTTCATTTGATCAATTCCATCAATACCTAGTTTTTTACATGTTAATCATGTATACTGATCATATAGTTATTATGTTTATATAATAATAAATATAAAAATCTATATTTTTACTTTAAGTATTCAACCATGGAATCCAAGATAATAGGGGTTGTCAAAATGTCATATTTGATCATTTATCATGCATGGAGCTACTATGCTTGGCGGGAGAGGAGGATATAGATATTTTAGAAGATTTTTCCTGATGAACATCGTTTTATAGAAGAGTAAACACCTCTCCCATGTTATACTAGTATTGAAATATATTCTTCCTTGAGATTACTTCCTCTCGATCTTTTATTCCAATTGTTGAAAAAAATTCGATGAGGTGAAGAATTATTTCATGTATCATAGACTATTATTCAATTTTATATAAAGATCAAATCACCTTACGATGCATTATAAAGAGGAAATCAAATACATGATTGTGTTTTTCCATTCATCTTTAACTTTGAAACAACATATGATATACTATATTGGAGAAAACCAGGATCTATTTGTCCTAGGATTCATCAGGATATAAGGATCTTTATATTATCATGTG
Source organism: Viscum album (assembly GCA_963277665.1). Classification (NCBI taxonomy): domain Eukaryota; kingdom Viridiplantae; phylum Streptophyta; class Magnoliopsida; order Santalales; family Viscaceae; genus Viscum; species Viscum album. The sequence goes on along the minus strand of OY728134.1, from coordinate 124,590,917 downwards.
ATAAATATCAATGGAAAAGAAATATTAGAAATGGGACTTAAATGATTTAAAATAAAGTTTTAGTGCTAGATGTATTAAATGTATGGGAGATAAACTTTATGGGGACACTTAATTATTTCTTTATTAATGTTTATATTCTAGTTTGTGTAGACTAAGTATCTAAATGGGTGTAATTAGTAGGGACTACACACAAAATTACCAAGATAGTTGTGGAATTTTTGGGAGAAGAATATTTTTATTTACTTTAGTGATCTGTGAATTTTAATCAGTGATTGAGGTACCTATATTGATAATTAATTACAATGAAATATATTGAAAAAATGTAGGGAGAGGTATAATAAATTCTTGTTATACCGCCCACAAACTAGTGATCAAGTAAAGGTGTCAAATCATAAATTTAAACAAATCTTATATAAGACTGTGGGAACCTCAAGGAAGGACTAGTATGAGATGCTTAATATCTTCCTATCAGCATAATGGATTGTACGTAAAACTCTCCTTGGTATTTCACACTTCTTATTAGTATATTGAAATCTAGTTCATTTTCTATTTAAGTAGGATCATAAAGCAAATTATTCATTCAAGGCCCTTTTTTTTGCTCTCAAGATAGAGGGAAAGGGAGTATGTTTCAGTTGAATAAGTATGATAATATAAAACATGATTCCATGGAAATTGATCATACTCATAAAGAGATGACTAAATAATTCCATGCTTATATAATTAAAGAAATTAGTTTAGGGGTAAAATTTTTTTATTTAACTCAAGGACGATAATATTATTAAGAAATATGAATTTTTATTGGTCCAAATAATTGAAGTTTATAAACATATTCATACATGGATCTATGGAGATCACATATAATGATGGGAACACCTTCAAAGTAAACAACCAAAACTTAAAGGACTATAGGAAAAGAAAGAATATAGTGATAAATATCTCGGTTATCAATTCCACAAGTAGCTAATAGCCAGGGTACAAGTAATTACCAATGATAAATTTATCCCTCACTTATAGATAATGTATTATTTAATAAAATTCATAAATAATTACTTGGTTTAGTGTGTATTTTAGGGACCATGTTGGTTTATTTTTTAAAATGTGTTACTTTTGTTATCTTTTTTGTGCTTGAAGTAAAAGTTTTATAATTTTTTTCATCAATTAAAATATTAATGTGTAACTAATGATAGTTTTTACCCATTTTAAAACAATTAGGGAGATAAAATTTATATCAAAGGTACAAAAAAATTAAAACTGACCAAGTGGAAAATTGAATTCCAAATAAGGATACATGGTTGGGGAAAAATTAAGAAAATCATGCTCCTCAATCATGTATAAGGGGAGATGACCACTTAAATACCACTCTATTATTAGTTATAGATTAAAAATTATGGAATTTAACCATTTTAGGTTGAAAATAACATACTAGAGAGAACCACATGATTAATTCATGGTTAGCTAAACAATTTATCATAACCATGCACCATTTTAAAAAACATTGTATTTTCAAATTAAGTACAAATATATTTTCCCAAAACACATCCTAGTCATTCCCTATCTATGTGCTCAAACTTCCCTTATCCCTTTTTTCCATAATCATCTTTTCTTTCCCCCTTATCCATCCTTGTTTCAATTCTTATTCCTTTATATACCCATGTCTTGTAGCCTAATGTAACATTTGTACTCTCCTTATCTAACACTATTTTAGATCTAGAACATTTATTTTTTCCTTTCATATCTCTTTTTTTAAGTTTTCAATCTCTTAGTTTTTTAGGTCAATCATTTTGTATTTTCACAATCACTCACTTACATGATTCTTCATTCATAATTCTTCCCTATATATTAAATATTTTTTAAGACTCCAAATATTCTTCTGGAATGATTTCAAATGGATTAAATATAGCATGTTGTATTTTTAGTTTCATATGGTTTAATTAGATTATAACTCTTACTTTATACAATTTTAAAAATGTTATTGTAATTTTTTTCATATAAGGGATTAAAACCTACTCACTACACCCACTATTCCTAACTACCCTACCAAAGGATCTCAAACATAGGGTTTTTAATATCACCTATCCAATCCATGTTATGAAATTTTCACCCAACCAAGTATAAGTTTATCTAACAATGATAAAAATAAGGGATATTACATCTTGGACACTCAAATAGTATTTATACATTGCTTATTTAGACACTTAAAGCTATCCTAACTTGGTACTGAGGATGATCTTTAACAAATAATTTAATTAAGTCACATGATTGATTCCCTTTGGGTCACTCAACGCACTTATAAAAATTTTGTCTCTGAATTCACTCCAATATTTGAATGTAATGGATTATACACCTATGATGAAAACCAAGTAATAGCGGATAAAAAGGGGGGTATTTCCTTTTTATTTCTCAAGTTATCATATACTCTAACCCTTTTCTAATTTGGGTAATGTTTTGGTATTTATATTAGTGATTAGGTTAAAACTGATTCTTATTATCACTCCACACTATTTTAGTAACCTATCACTAACTTTTCTTTTTTAGCACAAATTTTCAAGAACAAAACCTCATACAACCCCCAAATACACCAATACCTATAAGCTTATACAAAATATACACTATATTATTAACGAATTCATTAACTTATATTTCACTTTGAACCTTGATAGTGAGGTAAGGGTTACACTCTGTGTCCTTTTCCCACTATATTCCATGATTATGGGGAATTAGGTGAATATCACATTCATGTTTAGAATATACCTCATCAAATTTTTTACCAAAAATGAAATGGGATTTTGGGGGGTTCTATTCATCACACTCATAGATGAGAACTTAGAAATTGATATTAACTTTAGTTATTCCTTAAGAAATACCTTCCCCTTCAATTTGAAATTCCTATTTTTCAAAAACTGTGTATGATTGAATAAGAGGGCCACCACCACCACTTCATTGAGGTAAAGTGGGAAGTGGCCATAGAATCATTATTACTAATGTAATAGTCTCATAACCCACACCCACCACCAACTACTAAAGAACAAAAACCACACACCATATCACCACATCCATCCTTTTTACTTCCATATTTCCCTTACCAACCCCACCCATACTTACAGAACATCCATTACAACAACCATGTATTCACCTACCATGTCCACTATAATTTTTATCCCTATTTTGACTAGAGGTTTTATTATTATTGGTCTAAGTTATATGTCATATAGTTGCATGATTTTACTGCTACCAATATTACATACTCACTGCCACCACACCCACCATATTATTAGTTTCTTAGTGGTGAAGTTTTAATCTGAGGTGGGGAATTGAGATACTTTTCCAATGATGGAGTTGATGATGATGAAATGTAAGATGATGACAATGGATCTAGAGATGATATTGGGGTAAAACGTTTATGTTTTATGGAGTATAATCCATTTCTTTTGGAACATTTTGGAAGATGGTGATCATTGATACATTCTTTTTCTATCCTCTTGTGGTTGATTATTCCCCATATCAAATATATGTTGGATTTATTTGATCATTTGTGTGTGACATAATTGGATATTACAATGAATTTATGTGTTTATTGGTGTTTTTAATGTAATGACCCAAACATTTATGAATAATTTTTTTTCTGAATTTACAAGTCTGCCAAACTTGGTAATATAATATAATATAAAAACCATACACCACATAATGAAAATCAAAAAATATATATATTAATTCAAACATTTTATGTAGATAATAAACAAATCTGTAAAAATTTAAAGAGTTATAATGGATCAAAAAAAGAAAAAAAATAACTATAATATGAAAATTTGGATATGCTCAATCCACTAGAATAATCGTACTCATGAACAACACTATAGAAATTAAACTGAATATTATTATCACATTATACATCTTGAAAATGAAAAATATATAAAATATTGGGATAAAATAAAAGTAAATGAAGAATGAATAAAATATTAGGTATTTATTGAAGGTTGGGAATCCATGTGACCATTACGAATCTGACCATTGGAATCGTAATCTGACTATTTGAATATTAATCCAACCATTGGGAATAGTAACCTAGTTTTTAGAATAGTAAAATCACCTATGAAATTTTAAAATAATATTTAGTTATCTTATATAATTAAATTATTGAAAATTTATATCATGATATAAATAAAAAAATAAATGATAAAATAAGTGTTTGGATTTTTATAAAACACATATGTTTTACTTATTTTTTAATGATAAATAAAAATTTTAAAATAATTTTTATTTTAGTAAAATGGGATTGTAAAAAAATATTAGGTTACATCATAATTATAATAAATTTTTGTGAGGCCATAAGTAATTTTTCAAAAGGACTTAAAATTGATCATAATATTAAAATTTGATTTTTTTCAAATAAATATGTATTTTATTTAAAAATTAATTTTACAATACTTATAAGATTATTTTCATAAAATTGATTTCACTTTGATAAATATAAAATTTAAAAATGGTTAGTGGCAATTTTTTGTGTTTTTTTAAAATAATTGAATTTTTGTTGAACAGTGAAATATGAAAAAAAAAATATAGTGTTTAACATTATAATCTAACTGTACTAGAAATTTATTTTTTTAATGGAACATCCATAATCCAAACTTTTATTATTTTATTCTAGAATGAAGATCTTGTTCACAATAAGGTTGGTCCACAGCCTCCATAAACTACATACTTCATCTTTCACCACTACCTTCTAGTATGGTTTTAATATATTTATTATTTCAAAAATTATCTAAATCAATATGTCATATTTTATTTCACATTTTTGAATGGGTATATACAACCATAATATTAAGGAAACCCCAATAAGTTCATTTTCATCATAAATCTCTCCTAAATGAATTAATTATATAGCAATAACACTTATACCCTATATATCATACATATTTATGAATAATGTTAGACAATAAGAACATTTTGAAATTTAATAACAACCAAAATATAGTTTAATACGGTTCTAAATAATTTTTTCAAATAAATATAATTTCATTATTCAGGGTGTAAAGTGAAAGTGCATCGTAAATCTGAACTTGAGGTATGGGAACTCTCCTAACCACCATCTTTCCTCTTGGTTATACCTTTTTATCTCTACCTCACTTTACCTCTATTTTTAATGTCATATCATTCTTGTGAATTATATATATGTGTCTCTTAAATATATAAATATATTATTCTACCTTTATTTGTTGGATTTATACATTCCTTATGTTCATTTCGCAATACCTTCTTTAAAATCAAACCTGATTAAGAGGAACTTTTAAATATATTAATAATTTTTTGTAACACTATTTTAAATTATTTTACCCATTCATGATTCTATAAAAAAAGGTATATTTTTGGGTTATAATTTTTTTACATCAATTTTAAAAAAATCCTTGTTCATACCTTCTTCAGAAGTCATGTACCACATCCTTAAAACACTATTTTAAAGGTACGTCTCTATACCCAATTCTCTATACTTTCTCATGAAATGTTCTCCAAAATAACTCTATATTTGAGACCTATTCTTATTGAATCACATATAACCACTAGAAATATTTAATTCCTTACTCTGTTTGGAATATTTTTGAAATTTCCTTTCAATATTTTTGTAGCCAATATTATGTGACTCAATTATTTTCATGGGTATTTCGTATGCTTATTCTTAATGTTTAGTTTAATTATGTTGCATGTACATGTTATGATGGGTATGAAAATATACAAATCCAATTCATTGGTTAATATTATTATCTCATGAGATAATATGTGTTGTATTAGGGATTAAACCTAATACATGATGGGACTTTGTCCACCATGTTTTGTTCTTTTAAGAGTGAGCCTTGACTTAGGCTTATGTCATGTTTTATATTGTTTCCAAATTCTTATGCTGACATGTCATATAATTCCAACTTTTTTATTATATTATTCCATATGATTATTCATGATCCTTTCCTTTTATAATATCATGTTATGTCATATAACTCATATGTTTTGGTTCGTTATCATGCTCATTCCATTATTGGGATTTATAGCTTCCCACTTTTGGTTATGTATTCCCTAGGTTATTCTATATAGTTTTAAAACCTCATAGGGATCTAGGAGAAAATTATGAAGATTAAAATAATAAAAATTACTTTTTCCAATTTGATGTTTTATATACCTAGTCCCGCAAAAACACTAGGCCTCTCGATCCTCAGGTTGTCTTTATTAGGTATTAATGATAATAATAATTCGTATGAGTCAAAGGCTTGAGTCACTATAGATGATATCAAATAGAGGCCTAGTAATTTTTAGGTGATTAATATAATAATACATTAGTAAAAAACCCTAAGGGTAAGTAAAAGTATGGGAAAACATCCTGAAATTTTAGTAAATTATCTAGAGAGTGGTTTCTAAGCATTTAAATCCTTTTCTAGATAACAAAAGTATATGTGTGTCCAGTATCGATGTACCTAGTTGTAATAAACACAAAAGGGATTATTGGGAATTTACTCAACTTATACCCGGTGCATGATAAATATTCCTTGTTACACACCTAGTTTTAATCTACCTAGGGATATGATTTGGTAAATTCATAATCTCTTTATGAACCAATTTGAATGACTTGAATAGATTTTTGTGTTAGAAAACCTAATAGGAGAATAACCATTGATAATCTATATTAAAACCTAGATATTCATAAGTTAGAATATATATTTCATGTATAGGTTATTACTTCTAATTTAATTGTTTCTCTATTTATATAAATATTATTGTTGGTATTCTCATCCCTAATTTTTCTTTTTTATTATTTAATGATGAGAAATATAAGGGATTATTCTAAAAATTAATGTGATAGAAAATTTGATGATTTCCCTATTGAGATACTAAACCTCATATAAGTGGTATATGAGAAATTCATGGATGTATTGGATTAATAAATTATTTTTATGAATAATAAATTGAATCATGTGAAATACTCTCCTTCTCCTAAGAAAGGTAAAGTTGTGTTTGAGTCCTTTATATGAAAAAGGCCTCCAACATTTACAGTACAAACCAATTCCCTCATTACGAAACAGTAGATTAAATTTATTGAGAATATATTCTTTTTCTTCTAATTCTATAAACAATATAATGTTATATATGTCATTTATTGATTTGAGGGAGAATTAGATAAATTGTGCTCACTAATCATGAACATAAAACCAAAGAAGGAAATTGAATCTATATAATAGAAAGGATTTAAGAAAATATTTTTCAATATATATTTTCCCCAAACACACTAACTTAAAATGGATATGGAGTTCCATATATTAAATAAAAAGGAATATGATTCAATCGAGGATTATGCATGAAGCTTTACAATGATTTCACGATACACCTATGGATTTTTAAACAGCATTGAAAGTAAGTTTGAACACATTTTTAGTTGATAAAATCAAATTTTACGAAACATTTTTTTGATTCAAGACAAGATATATATGAAGAGATTGTATGTTATGACCTTTGAGGATGAGAGAGATATTGGCTATTCTTAGTGGTCTCGGGAGAATGAAAGTAAAATGATGAAAATAAAGTTTAATTTAAGAGGTTCAATAGATAAATCCCATGGTTGAAATAAAATAAAACTAAGCATGTGTCAAAATTGTGGCAAGAAACATCTAAAAAATATCTCAAGGGAATAGGAAGTTAATTCAATTGTGGAAAATGGGGGATTGTACTTGTTAACATTGTGGGGAGATGAAGAATCCCACTAATGCGATGTAAGAAGAGAAGGTTCTGATCAAAACTCAACATGTAGTCTGTTATTTCAAGGATAAAAAATATAGATATGCAAGACAATTATCTAATAAATTATTTATTAGATATAATCAATGACTACAAACTCAATGGCCTGGAGATAAAGGAATGTATTATGAAAACAATGCTGTTGAGGTGGACCCTTATAATGAATCAGTGAGCATTATTCTAATTATTTATTCATGAATGGAAAATATATTATTTGGTTTTGTTTTTACACCCAATCACTCAAATTTAAATTTTTATTCAATAACCTTGTAATCAGTGGTGTCTAAAACAATGAAACCCATAGGTGTCACCACAGATAAAACACATATACTCATAAGGTGAAGACCCAATACATTGGTAAAGAAAAAAACGTTCACATGGACTTCATTTTCTAGATATAATGTTTGCCACAAAATTCTCCTCCCTCTAATTTTGACTTACTTATATGCCATTATCATTGATCATGTTGAATTTCTTATGATTTCGACCTAGTCCCAAGGTATTCACCCATTATCTCTAAAGTAACCCAAATAATTCTTGGAGTTAAAATCCACTATAGTGATCCAAATGTTATACAGGTTACATAAAATAAAACCATTATATAGTTCCCTTATCTCTTCCCCAAGATATTTTCTAATTTTTTAGAAGAAACTAAATCCATAGAGCACATAATGCCTTCTCTCACCCCCCCTCCATCTGTACATGAACACAAGATCCATCAAGTTTCATTTTCAAGCCTATGTTAGGAGGTCTACACTTATCCCAATTCCCCATTAACATTTTTTCCACATCCCTTAAGGAAAAATATATTGTTTGTAAGGATACCCCTTATAGAATATTGTAGTATCCCATTAGAAATGACATATCCAATTTTAGTAGAACTATTCAAAAACCACCTTAAAACAAGAAGGTTGAGTCATCTATGAGAATAGAAAATAGGGAAATTATTAAATCCCAACTGTATAACTCCTCCACATTCAATTTTTGTGGACTAAACCTCCCACCCCACAATTACTATTATACTTTATTAGAATTTGATTTCATATTTTCCATGGATTTTCTATCCTTTTATAAATCCAACATCAAATATTAAGATATAAAAATAACTCTCTATATCCCAAATCATCCTCATATTTTTTACAAGTGTATGGGGGGATGAATTTAATTTGGAATCTTTTTCTCATGAGTGGATATTATTTTCTTATAATCAAGTATATATAGATAAAATTATTAGGAAAAAAGAGAGAATCATTCTTAGATAATAGATTATTTTGAGGAATTATGCTGATGTATTTCATTAAGAGTTGTTTATTATTCCTCTAGACCAATATGTTGATTTCTCATTTGAACATACTCTTGGATCTCTTCCCATATCCAATACTCCCTATATAATAGACACCATATTGTCGTAATAATTAAATAATAATTTATTATACAATTTGGAAAGGGGTTTCATAAGATTGAGTGCTTCACCGTGGGGCACACTGATCCTCTTCGTCAAGAACAAGGATGGGTCAATGTACCTATATATTAATTATCATGAGCTCAATACAATAAAGTTAAAGATAAATTATTCCTGGATATGGATTAATGACTTGTTTGATCAGCTATCTGAGGTCGTAGAATTTTTCGAAGGTGGACCTTTAGTTGGGATATAACTATATAAAGGTGAAAAGGGAATATATTCTGAAGAACTCCTTTCAAACAAGGTCTGAACATTAGAGTTCATATTTATTCCATTAAAACATACATAAGATTTAAAAAGAATCATGGAATCAATGTATAATGTCTTTAGATATTACCTAGACATCTTTACAGTAGTCTTTATAGATGATACTCTAATATAGTTAATAAAAAAGTGGATCATAAGGATCATTTCAATACTGTGATAAATAATTTTTAAAAGGATAGTTTATATGAAAATTACAATAAATTTGATTTTTAGATAGAGGAAATATCACTATTAGGTTATGGTATCATTATAAAATGGATATCTATAGATTATTAAAGATAGTGGTGATTAAGGAGTGAACCAAAATAATATATATGATAAAGATTTATAATTTTCTTACACTTCATATCATGATTTGTAAACCCATTAACCAATATAACTCAAAAGGGATAGATATTTATTTGGACTAATGAATGTAAACATAGCCTTAAGTAATTGAAAATTAGGCTTATCACTTGACCGGTACTCACACTACTCTCAAGTGGGTAACTTTCATGGTATCCAATGATTATTCAAAGAATTTATTGGGTTTAATACTGATTCCAAATGATGAAGTGATCATCTTTGCATCAAGTAAGTTTAAAGATAATGAGAAGAACTATCCAACACATGATCTGGAGTAAGTAGCAGCGATTCTTGCATTGAATATTTAGTGGTATTTTTTCAATGGGGAGAATTGTGAAAAATATATAGATCATAACACACTCAAATATATATTCACATAGAATGATATTAATTTGTGTCAATAAATATGTTTATATTTGATCAAGGACTATGAATTCTTAATACATTACCATTCTGGGAAGGGAAATAAAATGAAAGATTATCTAAATAGAAAGGATCGTATAACATTATCAATGATTAGAATTTTGAAGGATCTGTTATTTTTATAATTGAAAAGGATAGACATGGAACTCATAAAGGAAGGAAAAACATCCTACCTAGCTTAAATGATTATGTAACCCTCTATTTCAGAGAAGATATAGGATTCTCAAAGGAATAATTTGGAAATATATAAGAAGGTGGAAGATATAAGATAATGTAAATCCTATGAATTATAAATTGATTCAGAAGGAGTTGTATGATTTAGTTCATTACTATATATACCATAAAATATTGATATAAAGAATGAGTTTTTTAATGATGCATATCAATATACATTCTCCATCCACCCAAGTATCATGAATATGGATCAAGACATTTTAGAGCACTATTAGTGGGACAATATATGGAATAAAATCTCATTATATACATCAAAGTGACTAGTATGTCAACAATTGAAGGAAAAGAGGAAAAAGTCAAACGGAATGATGAAACAATTACCCATAACTACATGGAAATGGGAAAACACCGCCATATATTTTTCATAGGTGTTATAAATTCATATAGAGGAAATAATTCCATATGGTTTATAGTAGATCATCTTACAAAGACTACTCACTTCACTAAAAATGTGAGGACTTATCACTCAACTAACTTTATGGATATACATCTGGTAAGTGGTGAGCTACAAGGAATACCACTATAAATTATGTTTTTCCAAGATCCAATGTTGACCTCTAGGTACTGTAAAAGACTAAAACATACTCAAAACACTGATTTGAACTTTAGTACATCTTATAAATACAAAAATTATACCCAATCTGAACAGACTATCTTGACACTTTAAGACATGTTAAGAGAATTTTTTGGGGAATTAAAAGTAGTATGGGATTAGAATATTACTCAATTAAAGTTATCATACAATAATATCTTCTAATCAGGTATCTAAACATCTCCATATGAGGCCCTTTATGGGAAGATATGTATGACACAAATGTGTTGGGGTGAAGTTAGTGAATGAAAGCTGTTGGGATGTTAAATTGTTGAAGAAATGGAAGAAATGGTCAAGAATATTCAACATCATGTTAGGAAAGTTGATAAAAGGTCTACACTAATAAACATAAAAGAGACCTGCAGTTTTTAGTTGGAGATAAATTATTCATCCACATGTCTTTATGGAAGAGATTCATGATATTTTAAAATAAGGGAATATTGAGTATCATATACATTGTCCCCTTTGAGCTTCTTGATCACATCAAATTATTGGCCTATAGAATAGAATTTCCACTAACCTTTTATTGAGTTCATGATGTGTTCTATGTATCCCTCTTGAGGAATTCAATACCAAATCACTCACATGTACTGAATAAGAAAGTGGTATAGTTGGATCATGATTTCTCTTATATGGAGAAACCAGTAAATATCTTATATCGTAGAGAAAAAGTTCTCTGCAAGAATACTAATCACTTAGTAAAATTATTATGGAAGAACCATAATTATATAGAGGCAACATGGGAAATAGACGAAAAAATGAAATACAAGTACCCTCATCTATTTTCATCTAAGTGATATGAAATTTTGAGGGTGAAATTTCTAAAAATGGAAAGAATGTAACGACTTGGACGTTTATGAATAAAATTTCCCTTATAAATTTATGTGTGTGCCAAAATTAATAATATAGTATAATATAAAACACATTCACCAGATAATGAAAATCAAAAAAAAATTATAATAATTCAAACATTACATTTAGTGCATAAATATATCAATGATAATTTAAAGTGTAATAAAGGGAAAAATAGAAAATAAGATAATTATAATATGAAAATTTGGATCTTCTCAATCCCCTAAAATAATCATACTCATGAAAAACACTATCGAAATATAACTGAATATTAGTAATGAAATTTTAATTTTGAAAATGAAATTATATATTTTTGTATATAAAATATAATTTAATGATGAATGAATGATATATGAGTTGTTTATAAAAGTTAGGGAACCTATATGAGAGTGACAAATCTGATAGTTTGAATAGTAATTTGATATATGACCATTATAAATAGTATCCTAAACATTAGAATTGTATCCACACCTATGTTATTATAAAATAATATCTAGTTATCTTCTCAAATTAAAATATAAAAAATATATATCATGTTACAAATAAATAAGTGTTTTAAAAATGAAAAAATAAGTGTTTTTATTTTATGAAATACAAAGGTTTTATTTATATTTTAATAATAAATATATAAATTTAAAATAAATTTTATTTTTATAAAATTGACTTATAAAATAAAATTAAGTTGCATTATAATGAAAATATAGTCTTATGAGACCATATTTAATTTTTTAATGGGTTGAAAGGTTGTTAATAATATTAAAATTTGAATTATTATAAAAAAATATAGATACAATTTAAAAATTAATTTTCACGTATTTAGAAAAGTATTTTTATAAAATGGATTTCATTTTTAGAATCTAAATTTTGAAATATTCTTAGGGTGAATTTTTGGTATTTTTCTAAAATAGTTTAATTTTTTTGTGAATAGTGAAATACAACAAAATATAATATTTAACATTATAAGTTAAATACATGAATTAATGAATCATGAATTATGTTAGTAACTATTAGATAAAACTCATATGCACTAATTACTGTATATAGTCACAAGATTCAACACAATTGATACTCTTGAGCCAAAATAATAAACTAATGACTATTATATTTAAAAACACCTCTCACCTCACCTAATAAATACCACCCATCACCACCCCCTATCCTTACACCTTTTAATACTGGTATATTAACATATTTCTACCCAATTATCTTCCCAAACCTCTCCCCCACTTCCTTAGAGTGTTGGTCTCACCAAAAGTAAAAAATGAAGTTGCCTTAAGGTTTATTTCAATAAATTTTATTCAAAGAAGTAATATTCTCAATATATCTCTTTAAAATTCATTTATTCTTATATATCCTCTTTAATTACCCAAAAAACATGGAATAATTACTCCAATTTAACAAATATAATGCAATTATTTTTTTTTAATGGAATATCAATTATCCAACCTCTTCTCATTTCATTATAAAATAAAAACATTGTTTATAGTATGGACGGTTCACCAGCTCCATAAAAAACATCCTTCATTTTTCACCACTACCTTAAAGTCTTGTTTAAATGAATTAATTGTGGTAAAATATTATCGATATTTTTATTTTATATTTTATTTCACATTAGTTAATGTATATATATCCATAATATTAAATTAAACCAAATAGTTTTTCAAGGTTTGAAAACCGGCCTAAATAAACTAAGAATATAACTATAGAAACTATACCATATAAATCATGATTATTTATGAATAATGTTAGTTACTAAGAAACTTTTAAACTTATTTAAACACATTAAATCCATAACATTATACTTATGGACTTATCAAATCATTTTATAAAAACTTTCATAATCTTTCACAAGTGATGTGAACATGGAACCATAAACTAAATGACCTTAGGATAATGAATAAAAACTCAGTATCTTAATTAAATGACTCTAAAATAAATAATAAAAAACAAAATATATTTGAAAAAAATTTCTATAATTTTTTTCATAAATATAATTTTCTTATTTGGTAGGTTAAATGAAAGTGAAGAGTGAATCTCGACCTAAGGTAAGGGAACTCTTTGAACCACCCTTTTTATTTGGTTTATTCCTTTTTCTCTATAACTCACTTTACCTCTCTATTTAACATTATATAATTATTATTAATTATATATATATGTATATTAAATATATAACTATATTTTTGTCCATTTCTTTTCTGGGTTATACACACCTTACATTCATTTCTCAATACCTTGTTTTAAATCAAGGCTGATTAAAGTGAACTTTTTGTCCCTTAATCCTTTCATGTAACACTATTTTATATTATTTTAATCATTCATTATTACATAAAAAAATAAATATTTCTGAGTACAAAATTTTGGTTTTCCTATGGTTTTAGTTAAAATTACATCTTCTTACCTTCTTTAAAAGTATTTTACTAGTTCCTTAAAACTATGTTTTAAAGGTTTATCTCAATACCTCATTATCTACCCTTATGAATTTTTCATTAATATAAATATATATTTGAGATCTATTCTTGTCGATTAAAATATAAAAGTTTAAAATATTCAATTCATTCCTATCTTTGAAATCTTTATGAATTAACCTTTGAATATACTTGCAAAAAATATTATGTAACTTGTGTTTTTTAAGGGTATTTCTTGTTTTTATTCTTTATCCTTATATCTCTTATGTGGAACATAAAAATGTACAGGTTATGATGGGTGTTCTCTATTATCACTCCAATGTATTGGGTGATGTTTATATATCATGAAATGATATGTATAGTGTTAGGGAGTAAACCTAATCCATGATGGGACTGTTAGGTCTGGATGTCTATGATGAAGACACAAGAGGGGGGTTTTAATATTATCAAGTTTTTTAAAAGTACAAAATTCACCCACCTCTTGTTTCTTAATAATAGAAATCCCAACCTAACAATTGATATCAGAGGCAAGGATCTACTATTTTCATTTGGATCTAACAAGCCTGAGTTAAAGATTCAAAAGAAGGAAAATCTAAATGGAAAAATTTCAGATTAGTTATGTTGATGATCTATGCTCCTTAATTTAATGGTGAAAATTACAGATGATAGAAATCTTGCATGACTATAAATTTGAAAAATATTAGTTTCAAGGTTTATATGAATATTTTCAAACCTTATGAAATCCCTATATAACCATAAAACTGGGATGTTTCTAAGGAAACCGAGTATGACATTAATTAAAAATCCATGAATGAAATTATATGTGCTATTGGTCCGGATGAATTTAATCATGTTTCTTAGAGTGATAAGGCTTATGATATATGGTATACTATTATAATTGAATATGAAATAACTAAAAATGTCATAAAATTGAGGTACAATACTGGAAACCTTAAATTTGACACATTTAGGATGCTAGAATATGAGATCATCACTCAGATGAATGGAAGATTAATAAAAACTGTTAATGATGTTGATGCCTTGGGAACTCCAATTCTAGAAACAAACCAAGAGTTAAAGGTACTTAGAGTTTTACATTATAAGTGTAATGGAATATCAGATGATATTCGACAATCTAAACTAGTTAAATAATTAAATATGAAAGAATTGATTGGAACCTTGATGATATATGAATCATAGATGCAAGAAGAAACTAAAAATCATATTTCTATAAAAAAAGGAAATAGTTGCACTCAAAGTTTTGATGGAGGAATTTTATAATATAGATTATAGAAATTCAAATTCATGTGAACTGTTACCACATCTTGATAAAAAATTTGGCAAGATGTATAAAAATATAAAAAAGAAATTGAATATGAATAAAGAGAAATAATTCAGATGATATGAGTGTAAAAAAGAAAGGCCATTTAAGCACTAATTATTTTTTTTAAAGATAAAATGAAATATTAATATAAATGAAAAGGAAATAAAGTCATGAAATCTATAGTAATGCATATGAATATTCAAGTGATGAATGTACTATAAACTCAGAAGTTGAGCATAAAAATCAAAAGGTTAATCTATGTCTTATGGCTCATGATGAGGATGTACAACATTCTTACTGCGAAAGTTCTAATTCTGAAAGTTTTTCTTATGATGAACTTAATAATATTTATTTTATGCTTTAAGATAAATTTTAATCTTAAAAAATTCTTAAAAATCTTTAAAAAAATCTTATGATGATATTTTAATTGATAATGAATGTTTGTCCAAACAGATTGCTGATTTAAGGTCAAATTCTTCCAAAATTTCTTTTGATATTCATGAAACAAAAATTAAAAAATTATTGGATGAAGTTGATAATTTAAAAAAAGCTTAATGTATGTTTATTAAGGGAGAGAATTATTCAAATCAATTTCTTAGTAAAAATGAAATGTAAAAAGGAAAACACAATATTGGTAGTAATGGAGAAAAACCAAAAATATATAAAAAATATTTTTTTCCTTAGTTCAAATAGAAAAATAATGTCTACTGTTAAATGTTTTTATATTGGTATTAATGAATACTTTGAAAATTACTATTATTTTAGAAAACCTCGATTTTGTGGTGTCAGGAATATTCATTATTTAAAAGCATTATCTATCTTTAATTATAACATTGTTGATCAAAATAAACCTATTTCATAACCCAAATCATTAATTGGTGATACTACGAGACCCAAAAGTATATGAGTACCAAAAGGAACTTTTTTTGATATTTTTCAGGTATGATCCACTGAACTTAATCATTATATCATCAATTGGATGCTTGAAAATTATGGAGATTTATTAAATTCTTATTTCTTATTCAATTAAATAGAAGCTTCATTAGAGATGGAATTATTAATTCATAAATTATTTTATTTTAAATTTTAATATTCAATTTAAATGTTATAACTGTTTTATACAGGGGGATATATTTTTTCTTTTTCTCATATTCCTCTACATTTAATTATTCTTATGATTAAACTATTAATTTCTTTCGCACTATTATTTTATCAAATGAATTAATTCATTGGTTTATTTTAATGATCAATGACCATCAAACTTTCTATTAAGATTTAAAATAAATGGATATCTTGCGTATATGAATGTGTTTAATGTTTGACTATTTTAATTAATTACATGTGCTAAATTAATCTCTTATGGTTTTAATATATTATTCTATTACTTAATTAAATTTTTTTGGTCATTTATGACATATATATTCTTTTAATTAAATTCGTTGATTTTTTTAAATTAAGTTCATTGAAAATATTTTAATTAAATTAATTTAAAATATTTTAATTAAATTCATTTAAAATTTTAATAAGATTATTTAAAAATCCTTTATTATATTTTTTATTTTATTTTATTTTTTAAAATATTTTATTTAAATTCCTTTAAAATAATTTATTTAAATTTATTGAATATCATAAATATGCATGCTCTGTCTTAGTCAGAGTTATTTCAAATATTTATCATGTGTTTAAATGTTTCATTATTATGACATAAATTAAATGGTTTAATACATCCATTGTAAACCCTTGTTATTCATTTAATAATATTATAAAGTTTTCATAGCTCCTTAATTATTATATTTTGGAATGAAGCATGAATTTAGGGGAGTTTATACTCTTTTATGTATTTAGAATATATTTTAAAATAACTCATTTTTTTAATATTTAAAAAATAATTAAAATTTTTCAAATTTTAAATATTTTTAAATTTTCAGTTTTTAAATGTTTTTTTCAATAAATTTATTTTTCAAATTTTAAATACTTAAAATAATTATTTTTCAAATTTTAAATACTTAAAAAAATTATTTTTCAAAATTTATTTTTTTGAAATAAATTGTTTTTAAAATTTTAAATATGTCAATAAAATTATTTTCCAAGTTTTAAATATTTTTAACAAGGGGAAGAAATTTTAGTTTTTCAAATTTATTTTATTTTATTTTTATTTATTTAATTTTTTTTATTCTTTATAAAAAGTTTAAATATATTGTATTATTTAATTTACTCAAGATCGTATCTTTTATATCCTTACAAAAAGGGGGAGAAAAGTTGGTAGTGAGTTAGGGTTTTGAAATTATCAAAAAGGTGGAGATTTTTTAGTGTCTCCTTATCATTCTCATTTTTATTTAGTTTTGATAATTAATTAAACCCATCAACCTTTTTTTCTAATAAATTTATTTTGTGTTTCAGATTTTGTACGACAAAGTATTTATTATATATCTGATGAATTAATGATTGGATTATTGAGTAATTTATTCCCACTGAAATATAAGAATATTATATTCATTTCATGTGTTTATGTTGAAATCTAATTCAATTGTTTCAATGGTGAAAAAAATCAACTAAGATGTTACAAGCTATCCAAGTGATATTGCAATTTTTAGCTTAAAATCAATTCAAAATTTTGATTATATCTCAAGATATATTGAACTGATTTGTGGTAGCATTATATTATTTGTTAGATAAGGAGTTTAAATTAATATTATTAGTTTATGTGGAAGTTTAGAAAGGATTTTTGTATACTCTACAAAATTACTGATGTTTCTGAAGTATTTTTTCAACTATACAATGAATATATTTGAAATACTATCATATTTTTTGGTTAAAGTTCTATAGATGTTATAGTCACTCGAAACCTAGTATAATGGAAATACAATAAGTTTAACTTGATTTCATCAATTTACATAAAAAGATGAAAAATTGTTTTGGATGACCAATAAATTATCTAAAGTTCAGGATTTCTATTTTTGTAGTATTTTTTCCTTATTATATGGCTTTGGTTTTTTAAAGATACTGGGAGATGTAGAAGTCAGATTGATTTGATTCTTGTACAATTGGAAATATATTTAAACTTCATAAAAATAATTCTTATGGTATTAAGCCTGAATATGATAGTAATGGGATCAAAATAATTAAGTGAAGTCTGAAGTTAAGGTGTTCATATTTTCAAGAAACATTGTTCATACCCTATATTGGAAAGAGTAACGTAAGGAATGAACCCTATGTTTGATAAATGTGCATATGGATTATCAAACCTACATTGAACAGTAAATGTATGGATCGGATACCCTACATTTGGAGAATGAACGTATAGAATATCAACCGTACGTTGGAGTATGAAATTATTATTCATACCCTACAATTGAGAAGTTGAACTTATGATTAATCAATGTTACGTTCAGGATTTTATATTGATAAGTATGAACGTATGGATCGTCATCTCTATGTTACTTTTTGATCCCTACATTACGTGTAGATGAAAGTATGGATAAGGAACCATATGTTATGCAATGTAACCCTACATTATGCAAAGTAACCCTACGCTATGCCAAGGAACCCTACGCTATGCAACGGAACTATACGTTACATTATTGAAACCTATGTTTTACATTTTTTTGTTACTTGAAGGAACCCTACATTATACTTTTCAATGTTGTTTTTTTAAATCCATGACATTTTACATGATTTTTTAAACAGTGTTCTTATTATTAAATATCCTTATAAAGATATTTTACGACCAATTCAAAGGATCACACGAAATAGATTAAATCATTCTTATTTATAAGGGACGTTATGAAACTATTTGAATAATTTGATTTCAAATATTTGTGATTAATTGTGATGCTCATTTTCAATAACTGTTGCAACTATATTAAAAGTGGTTTTAATGGATTTAACTCGGAGTTTTAAATTTTTCAACACTACTATTGTAACGACCCGTCCCCTGGGGCCCATGTCATTACTACCCCAAGCCCGCCTTCCATAGGCCAGGGGCTGGAGACTAGCACCGAAGGTGTATTCCCTAAAATTGGGAAGGCATTGAATTTATAACTTGTAACACACACAACCAATCACACAGTAAGATATGAACTCAAGGAAACTGAATAGTAAACAGAGTGAGTACAATAAGTAAAAAAGGGGGCCAGAATACAATCCCAACTGGAAAGTACAGGAAAACTGAAAGTACAATTAAATTGGAACAGCTCCTGTGATCATCCACCAAGGATCCTACCTGAAGGGTAGGAATAGCTCTCTAACAGTCATCTCTATAGTACACCTCACCTAAGGTCCACCTTGAGCTACCTTCAGTCCTGGTACCCTCGTCCCCAGTTAGCGTTGTCTGTCGTCTGCAACAAACACAACAAGGTGGGGGCATAGCCCGTGCTGGGGTGAGTATAATGATACTCAGTAGGGACCTAGAAACCCTCATGGTATCACAAAATCCACCAAGGATAAACCACACAACATGGAATCAATTGAAAACCCTACTTATTTATATGCACATACATATACCTAAGTTATCAAGTAAACCCATCTCAATCATGAGGAAAACACAAAGTCCAACTCAAAGCCCAAAGCTCAACTACTTAAAAAATGAAGGAAAACCATGATGGAAATTACCACACAGGTACACCACACAGAAGAATACCACCAAGGTATTACCACAAAGGAAACTACCACACAAGTATGGACACAACTCACACCAGGTATTTCTTAGGTACAATAATAGAGATGATTAAATGTAGCTACTGAATCATCTTACTCTATTAAGAGGCTCTTATGCTGACCCACACAGGATTGCTAAGTGCTGAGCCACATAGGATCGCTCAGTGCTGACCCACACTGGATCGCTAGGTGCTGACCCACACAGGGTCTCTAGGTGCTGACCCAAACAGGATTTCTCTTCATTCATCACATCACAGCTAGCTACTGGGTTCCTGCACTAAGATTTCTTGTCTCTGAGAGAGTCTTCTCCTCAAGCCACTAATCGATACTCCAACTACCATGAATTCACATGAAGAGGTATCTCAAAGTACTTCCACATCATAGGAGTCTCAATGCAACAGACAGTGCGTCAATCGGACGTCTGGTCTGTGAGTTATTAGCCTTTTAGTCTCGGGGTCCCGATGGGATTCATGATTGATCCAACCCGATTGTACCCCATATTTATCCAAATCTCTAGTGGGGTATACCAAAGGGACCTTCTAGCTCCAATATTTCTAGCATCGTAGACGGTTCGTCAAACGGATGCCCAGTGCCAAAGTTATGGTTGATAGAGTGCAAAGCTCGTAGCTGGTATGGGTCCCGTTCGACCGAGTCGGACTGACCCGGTCCGACCCGGCCTAGGATGACCCGACCCTGTTTGGGTCGACCCGGCCTACTAGGTACATCCCGGCCCGTGTTGGGTCTGGCCCGGCCCACGCTGGGTCCGACCCGACCCGCGCTGGGTGGTTCGGCAGGCCGCGAGGGACCGTAGAGGTCGTGGGAGGCCGCGGGCGGCACAAGGCCACGGGGGTCGCGAGGGAAATGCGGAGGACACGGGGCCGCAAGGGAGGTGCGAGGCTGAGGGGGCCGCGAGTCCATAGTGGAGGTCGTGGGGCCACGAGGGTGGCGCGAGGCCGAGGGGGTCGTGAGGGAAGTGCAAATCCGCGGGTGCAGCGGAATGACGGAGGTCACGGGGCAGTGGTGGCCGCGGACGGCGGAGGTCGTGGGCGGCGGGGGCCACGAATGGTAGATGCCATGAGTGGCAGTGGCCGTGGATGGAAGATCGTCATGGGAAGTGGTGTCTTCAAATGGTGGTGGTCGCGGGATGGCGGAGCGTCGCGGGACGGCGGAGCGCCGCGGGGCAGTGGGGGCCGCGGATGGCGGGGGGTTGCAAGCGGCGGCGGCCGCAAAAAGTGGAGGTCGTGGGACGGCGGGGCACCGTGGGGCGGCGGGGCGTCATCCCTTCATCAGTTTCCAGCTTGACCGGCCACCCTTCTCTTGTCACATTCGTCGCGGTTCTCGAGTTCCAACAGTGCCAACCACCGGCACCGGTTGCCGTCACCATTACAAAGATCACACAAAAGATCCACAAGATTTTTGGAGGGATTGGGCCATGTTTTTTTGTCTTGTACCCTCCGTGTTAGAGCGGTAGCATACGGCTCAAGGAACATGATTCAATGTGAGAGGGAATTTAACATTGGTCAAATTAAAATATACCCCTACCCTATTTGTTGACGACGATGAGGAGGGATAGACTAACGTTAGTGGCATCGGCGCTTCCTCAATCGTCGATTCGTTCGTTGCTGAAGACATTCCTCATTGGTGTTCTTCATTTAGAGAAGTGTTCTTCATTGGAGGGTGTGTTCTTCCAAGTTCTCCTCTTGCCAACCCTTTCCTCTCAATTCCATCAAAATGAAAAGTAGCACACATAATAAAATATATTGTTTAATTTAATGTTTGAAAAAAATTGGTTGGATTATTTAATTAAAGTAGAGTTTTCATAATTAATTAAAGGAGATTTGGCATAATTAAAGTAGGGAGTTTAGAGGTTTTTCTCCCATAATGAGGGGTTCGGGTGGTCCCAACCACCAAGCTTTGAATTGGGGGTTTTACTAGATCAGGTGGTCCCCACCACCAAACATTCAAGTTGGGAGGTTTTAACCCCTCATGGTCCCCACCTCCATAGGCTTCACAAGGGAGGTTTATTCGAAATAAAATAAAAGTTTATTTTATTTTATTTTTCATTCCCATGAAAAACCCCAAAAACTATCTTTCACCCTCGACCTACTATAGTCGAGGTGAAGTTCTCCTTATGAAAATTCTGGCATTGCGAGTTCAACGGTGTCCTCAGATTTCAATTCTGAGCACCGGTTCAAAAGTTACAAAAACCCTCTTGTATGTTAACTGAACGTACCCAAAAAAAAGTTTAGAAATTCATTCTAGGCACTCTGAACCTCAGAATCATGTTACGTCAATTTTCGGGGACTCGTAAAATTCCCATTTAATTAAAAAAATTACTTGGAAATTCTGGGTCTTTACGGTTATTATTATGAAGATATTATTAGAGGAGTTATTAAAATTATTTTAAATGCATTTGTTAGAGTTTTATACTAAATGAATAAATAGGAAATAGTGTTAGGATATTCTTTGAATATTTTTTAAGGCTATTAACTCAATTTATTTTGGGTATCTTAAGGAAGAGGAATGTTGTTACAACTTATGGATATTTATTCTCTATATATATCTCTCTCTGGTAGGAAAATAACATACAATGAAGAAGAGCAGAGATGTGAAAACTTTGATGAAAATAAAGTGATGAAATATTTTCTTTCTACTGCTTATCATTTTGTAGAAGAGAGAGAAATATTCTTTAAAAATTATTATTCTCTAATGGCGTAAAGAAAAAGGAAGCCTACACAAACATTTTCTATTCTATTTTCTTCTATTTAAATATGAAGTATCCTGCTTGATATTGAAGGTTATTTTGTTTCTGCTATTGTTCTATATTGAAGATAGTCTATATCTGTCTGTTTTTGAAGAAACTGTGGGATAAGCCTATTTCACAACAAACTTAATCTCATATATTTTCTTTTGAGTATCAGTTTTTCTAACTCAGTCGAGGGGGAGTGTTAGATTCTCATAAAAAGTTGTGGATATATTGGTTTCTTGTAAAATAACCATAAGGCCCGGTAAAATCCGTGTAAGGTGTCAACTACATACACTCAGTTGTGGAAGGTATTATGATTAGAGGACCGACTAGTGAAAATTATCAAGCTTATGGAGTAGAGCATTGGTGGAGTATACTATGGTATTTTTGTACCTTGAACTACTATACATCCTTGTGTTCTATTCATTTATTTATTTTCTCTTCTCGTCAGACATTAAGAGAGAAGTAAAGGATTAATTCATTTCAAGAGGGTTGTTTTAATATTATCATGTTTTCTAAAAGGACATAATTCACCCCCCCCCCCCATCTTGTGTCCTCTTCATATATGTATGTGACTAATAGAGACTATGTCCACCATGTCATGTTGTCTTGAAAGTGAGCCTTGACTTATACTAATATAATGGTTCATGTTTTTTCTATATTCCTATGATTCCATTATATTGTGATTCCATATTCATTATGAAGTGGTTCTGAAAGACTATCCCCGACCCTTAACTTTTATGATATCATGTTATTCAATTTGACTCATATGTTATGCTTCATTGTCCTTCTCATTCCCTTACTAGGATTTATAGATCACCCATTTTTTTAGCATTCCCTTAGTTATTCTATGTTTTTTAGAAGATAAATGAAATTTTGGATCAAATTATGTATATTAATATTAATAATTTAGATTTTACTTTCATGCTGATGTTTTATGTACCTATTCTAGTAAATACACTAAGCCTCACAATCATTGGGTTGTGTTTGTGGAATATTTATGTTAGAAATCATGTAATAATATGTGTAAGGGTATTTGGTCACTATATCAAAAGCATGGACCAATGGTTTGGATATGTCACCCTATAATTTATCTCTTGCTACATTATTTACTTCATATTTCTTGATATTTTTTAGTAAATAAATGTATTTTATCTATTATACTATTTGGGGAATGATATTTCACTTGGAGAGCTATCACACACCATAGTTATTGGGTTTTGTTCATCATCTTATAAGGGTATTCTTCTTTCTCTAACTCATTTAATTTCATTTCTATAACTAATACCCCACATCCACTACATGTTTGAACATGTCTACTATATCCTACCTTAAAATTGATTGTGGGGGACTGTGTTTATCCTTAAGTGTAGGGGATGGAAACATTGTGAACACCATTTGGTCACTGACCCTTGAACTTACTAAGTAAGAAATTTTTTTCGTTGGTATTATTCAATCTCATGATAAAATTATCATGCATGAATCATAGTAAAATAATTAAGGTAATGAGTTAATTGTTTATATTTTTTACATGAACTATGATAGATAAAACCAATTTTTAGGGTGTAATCTTACAACAATTCAAGTGATTGTTTTTAATTCGAATTTTATGCTATTTTTTTAGTTTTAAAATTTTTATTAGGTAATTTTTTGTCATTTAATGTTTGAAGGTAAAATATATCTTTTACATTTTGAAAGATCAATTCCCTGAATTTTTCAATATCACACTTATGATTGTCATGTGATTTTAATTTCACAACATTGTGGATTAAAAATTTTCATGAATGTCTATTCATTCCAAAAAGGGATGTGATACTAATAAAAAAACTATTAACCA
Organism: Viscum album; assembly: GCA_963277665.1. Taxonomy (NCBI): domain Eukaryota; kingdom Viridiplantae; phylum Streptophyta; class Magnoliopsida; order Santalales; family Viscaceae; genus Viscum; species Viscum album. The sequence continues at coordinate 124,565,998 of OY728134.1, read as the reverse complement.
CATAAAACTTCAAAATAGTGATATAAAATTCCATCTCAAAAGGAAATAAACATTCTTGAGCTCTAATGACTAATACAACCTATTTATAAACCTATAAAGGTGTTAATATTTTGATTCTTGTTCATGATATCTTGGTTTATCTCAACCAAGTGTGTGAGAGGATGAATTTAGATGATAGAAACTTATTTTAAATGAATAAGGGTGATTTTTTAGTTTAAATAGACATTGTTTAAAATGTGATAATTTAAAACAAATCAATTGAATCAAATTTTCTTTTGAACTATTTTAATATGGGTTTTGGAATATATTATTTACTATTTTATACTTCCATTGTGATGATTACTTAAGTAATTTTTTATGATAAGTAATTGATTAAGTGTTGAGGAGTTTTATATACACTTGTTCATGTGTAATATTTTCATGGAAATCTAACAGGGAAATGGTGAAATCATTAATTTATCATATATTTATTGTATATAAATATTTTTATAGGTGATTAATATCCCTACATCAATTAATAAATTGAATTGTACTTGAACTATGAGTTTTGGGAGAAAAAAGGATTCATGTGGGTTATAATTCCACTATGCATGGCATACCCTATGTCTTAGAAATTGTGAACCTATTCCTAGGAACCATGCATCATTAAAAAATTTAGAGACTAGTCCAATTTAATTTTAGTTTATGGATATTAAAATCATTTAAAAACTAGGAACCATAATAAATTTAATACAAAATCATATGCAGGGTTGATGCATGGTTTCCTTAACCATGAATCAAAATTATATATCCTTGAAAGTTATATAACTAATAGGGAACATTAGAGACCCTTTCTTCCTTGTAATTATTTTATGTATATTTAAATATATATTTAGATCCAGGTCTTGAGATAGCATGCGATTCTGAGGCTTGATGTTCCTAGACTAATTTTATAAAAATATTAAATATATTTTATACTAAGCACACATGATTTCTTAAAGAAAATGGAATAACTCTTAAATAGAATCTCACATCATAAATCTAAGACCACAATTGAGTCTAGAACTTAGGTTTACCCAAGGTGTGACCTAAAATTGGTCGTCATGGGACTTTCGAACAAAAGCAACCATTGGCGGGTGCATTTAGTTAAATAAATAAATAACTTTATTTATTTAATTAAGTAACCTAATTATAAAACTCTATAAATTCATAGATAAGAAAAATATATAGAATTATAATCAAAAACCCTGGGATATTTTAGTGGTTTTCCATCCACCTATCATTGGTGAATCAGAATTTGACAAAGATGAGACACTGGATCGAGGTAGATCGAGATGATGTGAATGTAATGAATCCACTTATTTATTGGTGAGTACATTCTTTGATGAAGAACAATCTAAAACCAAGTAGGACTCATCAATTTTTGGATTCTTTCACTATTTATTGAATTATTTTGAATTATCATATTTCTTCTTTGATGTCAAATTGATCCCTTGCATGCACCTGAGTATATATTTTAATTTATTTTTTCAGTTTTTCTCACACCAAATATCCCTGTTTGTATTCATTGGAAAATAAAGCTTGTTTGATGATTGATAAAACTTCATTTTTATGTTTTTATTCCAAAACTTTCTTACTTTAGTCATAATTTCACCATAATGTCATGATTTGACATTATCAAGAAAGACTGAGCCTGATTGGACCCCTAGATTCATGAAGGTTTCGTATGCGATGAATGTATCAACAATCAAGGATGGATTTGGGATGAATTTCGAGTTTCTGGTGATTGATTTGTTGATTAAAAATCCAAATCTAAGATGGTGGGTTATGGTATATGTGTGTGGGGTGTATGGAGAACCCCCCCCCCCATTTTTTGAAAATCCATTTTCCAACCAATAAACGGATGAAAATGGAGGTTGAAGGCTTTCCCTTTGACTTTGGGAAAGGAGTAGGCACAGATTGATGTGGAAAAGGTGGATCTAGAACACCATAGTATATCTAGAAATTATATTAAACACATGATGTTATTAATATTTTCATGGCTTATTATATTCCCCCTTTACTGATTTTATATGAAATGTGCATAATTTGTGTGAAATATTAATGTTTTAATATTAAGTATAATTTTTGAGCATTTTTAGAAGTAGTCCAATTGAGTTAGTTTAATTTTTTAATAATAACTATCTCTATAATGATCCAAATTTTGTGGTTCTTTATTTTTAGGATTCTCCTTTCAATATACAACATTTCATTAGAAGGTACCATGAGCCAATTCTGCCATTTGAAGGGTCATATGGCCCTCACAAACAAGACCAAAGAATCTGTGAACAAACTGGACCAGCCTTGAAGATTGATTTACTGGGCTCAATCCAAAATTCCAAATACCTTAATTCTCCTCCCAAGTTCGGAGGACATTAAAAGTAGTCCAGGATAAAAATTTCAGAACCCAATCACAAATACAAGGGGCCAAACTGATGTATTCAAGTCCAGCCCACCATTCTGGCCGGGAATTAAAAATAGCACACTAATATTGAAATATCTCCTGATGTAGACATCAATTAGAGCCGAACATTTGTAGTGTGAAATAGAAGATTATTCCGGCCAACTTTTTTGAAGAATTAATTTTTATTTGAGGGAATATTCCTCTTAAAAAACCGATTCACATTATGGACTTTGAAAAAGCATGGATAGAAATGGACAGTTTACCTTTGTTTAATAAAACCGCCATACCTTTGGCTCCACTTTTCCAACTTCCTCCAAGTTTTGGCAGTAGTCGGAAAACTTTATTATCTACAACTTTTAAGAAGGAGTTATTCGGATATTTGGCTGTCTGAATAGCCAAATTGGAGATGAAAGTGGAGGGACATATTGGGAATGCAAACAGTCTACTCCTTGGGCTATAAATACATCCCCTCCCATCCTTCCAAAAGGGTTGGCATTTCTGAACTGAGGAGAACATATTGGCACGACCAAGGCCTTTCCAAAGTCTTGGGAGGATCTTCCATACTCAAGTTTTCACTTAAGAGACCTTTCCTCCTCTCTTTGTTTTCACTTACTTTTGTGTTCTTCGTTTTTGTAAATTTGTAAGTCCTTTCTTTTGTAATTTTGTTTTAATGAAAGTTTCTTCTTCAATATCCCTTATTATCATCCACCTTCTATAGTTTAATATTTATGTTCTTAAAATATTTTAAATTCAGTTGAATCCCCTTACCTTCTTTTTCTTCCTCATTCAATCGAAAATCCATTTTTTATTATCATCTTCATTCGTGTGTGTGTGTCGACTTACCACTCTTTTCTAATCCCTTTCTTTTTCTTCTATTCTTAATTTATCATCATAATTATTATAAACATAATATTAAACACCCAAATGTCTGAGTAAATATCTCATTTGGGTGAGTTATAATTTAGGGATGTTAAGTGATTGAGAGTATTTGCTCGATGAGTATTCATTAATTTAACATTGTGTATGTTGGACTTAATTTGTCATGGATTAATGACATATTTTGTTTAGCATGTGGTTTCCATGGATTATTGGAACTACAAATACACTACCATAAATATGCACTGATTGAGATTAAAATCCTAATTAAGTTAAATCTTGGATTAAAGATTTAACACTTAGGAATTCTAATCGATGTCAACTTGTGAAGTGGGGTGTTAATTTAAATGCAATATAAAGCAAAGCTCAAGGATATCACAAGATTAACTCCCTAATATTGAACTCACCCCAATATTTATCAATTTGTTAAATCAATTATAGTCAATCAATCACTTCAATTAAGCTCTGAAACAAACCCCCTAATCAAAATACAATCAACTAAAAACAAACGACTACTACAAAGTATCATCGTCGAGGATTCGACCTGAGTGCTGCTATACACATTAGCAGAGCACCGGAACTTTGACCGGTCGATAGGTGACAATCGTCCGTGCGTTTCAACACCAAACTACATGTTGTATAGTTCGAAGAACACACATAGTGTAGTTCCCCTTTGGCTACAACACTTGGATTTAATGAAAGTTAAGGATAACATGCCATGTGATTGTGACACACACTGTGTGTACCTGCCTGGGTAGACAGGTCGTGTGGTGAAGCACACTGGTAGGACCATGTGTGGGAACACACGTTCAGGCACACGTCATGTACAGACTTATACAGGCTTGTCTTGTGACATGGTTAGATCCCCATGCAGAAGGACACTTTAAGTATTGAATTGTACGGACATGGTAAATTTTACACGGACATATCCAAGAGCATGGGAAGGACCCTCAGTGGCTAAGTAACATCGTGTATTCTAACTACATTTCGTGTAGTTCAACACAGTGAGTGAGCCATGTACCATCATGAACATGACTAGGTATAGAAGTGGGACCACATGCTATGTAGGTCCCCTTACATTCCATGTACGCTATAGCAACCCTAGCCTTTTACACATATTATTACATGATTTTAAGCATTATTAAACATCAAATTACAATCCAAGGATTGTAAAGTCTAGTATCTTGTAAGATTAGGTACATAATTAAACATTATGATACCAAAATAAAAATATCTCTTATTTAATCTTTATAATGAGTTTCTAACTCCATTTTATCCCTTATATCTATACAGTAAAACTTTGGGAATTCATGAAAAAATTGGATGAGCTAAAAATCCTAGTAATGGAATAAGCATTGGAATAAAACATAGTACATGGGTTAGATGGCATAACATAATGACATAAAGGAATTCAACCCAAATAAACATTGGGAAGAGTAACAAGTATAACATGGGAACATATATTAATGGAATCATAGTAATGTTACTACAACATAAAACATGATATAAACATGATTCAAGGCTAATGGTCAAGACTAAATCACATGGTGGACAAAGTCCCATAAAGGAATCGGGTTCATTCCCTATCCCAACATAATGTCTCATGATACTAAACATTAAAAAATAAATTCATGCACTATCTAGGTGAACCCATAATAACATGTTCATTAATATTTGTTCCACATTAATAGTCATGCATAAACATAAGGGTTTCCCATGAAAGAATTGGGTATCATGACCATGTCTAAAGGCATAAAAAAATAGAATATCATAATCATGTCCATGAAAAAATGAATTTAAATCATAAATGTACATTCATAAGGAATATACGAATTGATCATGATAATTTGTGTCAAAATTGAGTGAAAACATGTAAAAATAGTGTTTAAGAAACTCTATAAATAAAACAGTTTAGTGCGGTTTAAGGACAATATTAGAGAGAATTTAAAGAGTTAAAGGTATAATATTTTATATAAAATCATAATTGAACCAAGATAGTTTTTTATGATAAAATGATTCATTTTATATAAATAATTTCCTCTTAAAATTGATTATGAAGTGCACATGAAAATGGGTAAGAAATCTGTAAGTTCTCTTTAATTGGGCTTGCTTATCAGGAAGAATTGAAAAGGGAACCTTTTTTAAACATGAATTTCCCTATAAAATAAGGATGATATGTTCTGGATACATGATTTTGGAACATATAATCATAATTTATAAAAATTACATAAAAATAAAGAATGACTACATTGGGATAAAGGGAGATAAAGACTAACCCGAAATAAAAAATAGAGGTTCGGGTTGAATCTCTTACCTTATGTTCAAAACTGTTCTTCACTTGATCTTAATGTCTTGTAAAATAAAAATAAACCCATTAATTAATTAATTTAGATGATTTTATACATTTATTTTATTTATTATAATTTATTATGTTCCTTGATGGCCTTTTGGTGGGTTGTGAGATTCAATTTCATCATTTGAAAGCGTTAGTTTCCTTGGTTTTCGTGATCTGTTTACATGAATACATGTATGGAAAATCATGTAAAATGAGAATGGTTTTCTAGAATTGAAGTTATAATTTATCGATAAACATATAGAATATTAAATGGTTATATAATTAATTTTGTAATTTTGGTAGAAGATGAATCATTTGATAAGATGTTAGTGATAATCATTTAGATTATTTTGGTGGTTTTTCGACCATTGTTTTATTAATTAATAATATGTATATGAAATGGTTACATAATATTAAATAGTTTTTAATACATATATTATAATATTTTTTAATCATAAAAATGGTTTTATGAGCTATCCTAAAGGAGGTAATGGAAATTGAAAACTATGTCTTCCTTGAATGTGATAAATTAACACATCATGGATGATGTTTTCATTTTTAGAACAAAACAGTGAGGGGAAAGAAATTATTATAGATTATTCCATTAGAATAATAATAATACAATATATTTAAGGTATTTTATTTATCATTCCATTTGTATGAGGGTAGGGGAGGATAGAATAATAAAAGAAAAGAACTTGAAAATAAATTAAAAGAAAAGAAAGAGGATTTTACCTATTGAATCATTTCTTATTGAGAACCTCATTAGTTAGATTTGTTTTGGTCTTTTGTTGAAACCAATGGAGTATATAAGATTGGTAGGGGATTTTTAATATATTTGATTATAATTTGGACAAGGATCAAAGTTTGATATGTGTGAGGAGAAGAGGTGGTGATGGGTGGTATTCATAGGGGATGAGGGGGTGTTTTCTAATTATTTTATTCATTAGTTTATTATCTTGGCTCAATACTATCAATATTTTGATATTTATCATAAAAAATAATAAAATAATAAATGGAAGTTATGGATTATGGTTCTTACATCATCTATGACTCAAATAATAGTGTATTTACCTTATAATGTATATATACCAAAAATTACTGTATTTCACTATTCACTAAAAAATCAACTATTTTTTAAATATACCAAAAAATAACCACGACCATTTTTTGATACATAAAATTAAAAATGGACTCTATTTTATGAAAATAATTTTATAAATATGATAAATTTAATTTTTAATTAAAATCATCATTTACTTGGAAAATTCCAATTTAAAAATTAAAACTGATTTTATAACACTTTAAAAAATTAATTAATGTCTCATAAAAATTAATTATGGTACTTCCGTAGTACTTTTATCAGGTGGGTAGTCTTTTTGCATAATAATTTTTCTCTATTTTCCAAGATCATCACTAGATACTCCTCTTATGATAGATCATCTTCTAACTGTAACACATACGAATTCAATACATGTGAAGGAGCAGGTATGTATTTTTTTAATAGAGATACGTGGAATAAATCATGTACTTGAGACATAGTGGGTGGAAGTGCTAGTCGATAGGTTAAAACTCCAACACATTCAAGAATCTTGATGGCACCGATGTACTTGGGACTTAGCTTTTCTTTCTTCCCAAATCTTATGATTCTCTTTCATAGAGATATGTAAAGGAATACCATGTCTCTAACCTTAAAATTAGGGTCCCATCGATGATTTTCTACATAGCTCTTTTTTTGACTTTGGTATGCCTTGAGGTGATGTTTAATGGTTTTCAATTTCTCCACAATTTCTTTGACTATTTCAGGTCCAAGCAGCTTACGTTCACTGACTTCATCCCAACATGTCGGTGTTCTTTATCTTTTCCCATAAAGGACTTTATATGGATCCAATTGGATGCTTGAGTGGAAACTATTGTTGTAAGAGAACTCAACCAAAGGTAGATGTTAGTCCCATACATATTTGAAGTCCATACAACATGATCTCAACATATATTTCATTTTCTGAATATTCTTCTCCAATTGGCCATCAGTTTGAGAATGATAGCTCATACTGATGTTCAACTCATCGTTTAGAAAACGTTGGATACTTTTTCAGAACTTGGAGGTGAATCTTGGATCTCGATTAGATACAATTTATTGTGGTACTCCATACATCCTTACCACTTATTTAATATATATTTGTATTAGTTTATCCAGTGATAATTCCTATCAAATTGTGATAAAGTGGTCTTTTTTTGTAAGTCTATCCACAACAACCCATATAGCATTGTTTCCTATAGATGTCTCCAGATGTATGATGAAAAATTCCATGGTGATTTTTTCTAACTTCCATGTTGGTGTGGGTAATGGTTTTATCATCCCATTATATGTTTTTCTTTTATCCTTCACTTGCTAACATACCAGTAACTTTAATGTATGTTCAACGATCTCCTTCTTCATATTGTCCCACAAATAGTTCTCTCGACGATCTCGATATATCTTTGTGCTCCCTTGGTGAATAGAGAAGGTTGAGCTATGTGTATAATTTAGAAGATATATCTTTATTTCTAGAGTATATGGTACACATATTCATGAACCAAATCTCATGAATCTTTCCTCATCCATTTTGAACTCTGAGGATTCTTCATTTCTAATAGCTTCCACATTTTTCTAAATTTCCATATCATTTATTTGAGCATTCTTTATTTTCTCTATACTGGATAGTTGAGAAATAATTGGAGAATGGATTGGTGATATTACTCCCTTAATGGTTCCCATGTCCATATTTTAAAAATATGAGAATATTATATCCTTTTTAATTCTTAACATTGATGAAGCTGTAGGTTTCTTTCTACTTAGAGCATCTGCTGCCTTATTTTCTTCAACATAATGTTAGTGGATTGAGAAATCATAATCTTTTATGAGATCTAAACATCTTCACTAGCACATATTAATATTATTTTTTGTGAATACATATTTTATTCATTTACCATCATTATATATCACACACTTCTCCCCATAGAGATAGGGCTTCCATATTTTTAAGGTGGATATCACATTTTCCAACTCCAGATCATGCATCAGATAGTTTTACCCATGAATTTTCAAATTCCTTGAGGTGTAGTCTATCACTTTATCATTTTTTTCATTAAACAGCATAATACCTTCTTTGAAACATCTTTTTACACCACAAAGAGTTCTCCACTTGTTGGTAGTGTGAGCATTGGTTTTGTGATAACCCACTTTTACAACTCTTTAAATAAGTCTTCACATTCAATGGTCCAAAAAACTTTTCTCTCTTCCGAGTCAGCTTGGTTATTGGGTTCAAACATAATGATAAGATCTTCAAAAATCACCAGTAATGTTGAGATGGAACAAGGAAACTACATATCTCTATTTTTGAGGATGGTCTGGGCCACTCTTCGATTGCCTTTTTCTTAGAAGGGTCCACAAATATCCCTTTTATAGTGATTAAATTCCCCAATAATGGTACTTCCTCCATCCAAAACTCACATTTTCTATAATTTTTATATAGTTTCTCCCTTCAAAAGTTTTTTATTACAATATTAAAATATGCCTCAGTTTCCTCCTTGCTCTTGGATTATATTAGAATATCATCAATAAAGACTACCATAAATTTGTTGAGATAATATCTAAAGACTCAATTCATTAAGTCAATAAAAATTGTTCGAGCATTGTTGAGTCTGAAAGGCATCACTATGAAATCATAGTTTCCATATCACATTCGAAAGTCATTCTAGGGAATATCTTCCTTCCTCACTTTAATTCGTGATATCCCAACTGAAGGTTTGATTTAGATAAATATTTGGACCCATGTAGATTATAAAAAAGTCATCTATCTATGGTAGGGGATACTTTTTATTTATCATGATTTTTTTCTCATGATAATCAAGGTAGATGCGCATTGATCCATATTTCTTCTTGATGAAGAGGACTAGTGCACCCCATGGCGAATCATTCGAGAATATGAAACCCTTGTCCATATTCTCCTATAATTGCTTCTTTAGTTCTTCCTACTCAATTGCTTCTATTCTATAAGGTTTATTTGATATAGTTATAAATATAGTAATAAGTTCAATTAATAAATCAACCTCTCAATCAGGAGGAAGACCAATCAATTATTCAGGGAATATATCAGTGTAATGCCTCACAATGGGCATGTCTTAGATCCATATTCTCTCTTTTATCTCAATCATTTGAGTTATATATTCTTGGTCAAAACTCAATAATATCCACAATTGAGAAAATTATTCTAGTGAAGATTCATTCTACTCCTTACACTTGTACATAATTGAAGGATTATACGGGATGTGAAGAGAGATCTCCCTTTCCTAAAAGTTGATGTTGAATTTATATAAATATAGTCAATTTATTCCCAATAAAGCATAAAAATATACTAAAGGGAGTATGAAAAGATTTTCTGGGAGGTTCGGTCGACCAATAGTTTTTAATTTTTATTATATAAGGAGGGTTTTTTGTAATACTCTTTTAATTTTATACTATATATTATTTTTTTCTTATATTTCATTTCTCTTTTATTTTAGCTTTTTTTCTCCCTTCATGAATCTCCTCTCTACAAAAATAGATAACTAACTTCAATTATTGTTAAAAGAGAGGTAATGGTGTTATACTTAATACTATTTATTCTTAAATTATTATATTTATCTTATTCTCATATTTTAGTGATGATTAAATTTATTAGGGTACATGGTCACTACATTTTCACTGTTATTTTTTCTTCTTTCATGATCATCAATATTCATTCCCTTTATTATCTAAGTCATTCAAACAATGGGGTTTAAATTGGTATGTGATGTTCAGTGAAGAGGTCTACAAAATGGATTTAGGAAGAGTATTATCCCATATAAAAAAAATTCTGAGTGTGAAGAAGTAACAATCTAAATAGGGAGGTTGTTAAGTGATAGGTCCTGAGCACAACCTCAAATATAGTTTTGAGAGTATATTTAAAGAGAAATGATTACATCACTATAAAATTAGAATAATAGTTATTTCTTCTTAAAAAATTCTTTCTTTCCTTATTTATGTTTTTAATTCATATAATTATTTATATTTTATTACCACATTCATTTTTTTAAATCACCCCTAGTTTAGGTTTTTATTTTTTGTATATTTTAGTTATAAAGAGTGATAATAGAATAATATTATTATGTGAGTGGAATCCTTTTGAAATAAACCATGGGATTAAATTATATTAAATTATTAAGTAAATAATAAAATATAGTTATTTGATTCATATAATATATCTCACATAAATTTGGTTCCATTTTTGGGGAGGCTGAACAATTTCACACAATACTTTTCATAAAAAATTAAAATTTTCAAAAACTGAATAAAAAAATAACTTTAATTCATATATTTATTTTCTTATATCAAGATGGATTTATATAATGATTTTTATATTATTTTTTAAAAAATAAAAAATAGATTATTTTTTCAGAGAAAATTATATGTGGAGTCAAGTACAACATAGTTTTAGAGTGTTTAAAGAAGTTAACAAACAAATGGTATCACCAACCACTACATTCAAGGAAGTCAAATCTATATGGATAGAACAATAATAAAAATAAAATGAAGAATAGTTTAATACTGTTACACCCACATGTCATGTTATAGAACTTGAGTAGGAAAATAAATAATTATTATAATATCCACTACCCTTTTATATTGACTAATTCATAGTTTATTTTCATAAGAAGAAAGAGTTTGAAACTAATTCTTTATACAAAGATTCATTTTTTACCATCAAATTTATTTAAATAAAATTGGTATAAAACTGAAAAAATTGTGTTCTTTATGATAATTTTATAGGTTCATCTAATATAGTACATTCCTTCAATGACAAAAAATTGAAATTCCCATCAATGAGGAGAAGATGGTGGTAGAATTCAAATAAGGATAAGAGATCAAGGTGTATGTGGTGATGTGAATCCTATTCAAGACTAAAAATAATAATTAATGGAGTATATTATGATATTTAACATGGATAACATATATAATCTCTCCCCCCCCCCATTTATACTTTCACCTCTCTTATTTTTCTTTCTAGGGGGTTGGGGAATTTCCTCTTTTCTTTGGGGTTCTCGTTCTTGATATCCACATTTGGATTTTTAAAGAAATAGCATATGATAGTGCATACCATGAAAAATTCATCCACTTTCAAATTTGGGATAAAGTGTTGAAACTGCATGAGTATTGGTAGTCAAAGCCTAGCACCCACTCAGGTGGTCCAAATCAAACCTTATCCCTTTTATTATTTTCCCTCTTATCTTTATTTTTATTTTCATTAAAATAAATCTCTTATATATTTTTTATAAGGTTTATAGTGGTATTATACAGGAGATTAACTCAAGGTTATCACTATTATAAATAAACATGTATTTTTTCATTATATACCTTTAGTTTTTATGCACTTATATTTATAATCTGATTAAGCGGAAATGAGGTGTAATAAAATTTAAATTTATAGTGTGTGTCAACTCTCTTAGATTTTTTTGGATTTTTTTCATTTTGTTTTTTAAATTTTTAGGAATATTAAGATTTAACTAATATATTTTATCATGATTCACTGTTTAATTCATTTTAATTTAGTTTTATAGATTTTTTTAAAAAATATTTTTAAATGATTGTTGTTGTGGTTCTTTTCCCTGAAAATTTTTTTTCAAACATTTTTATGAGTCTAACAATTTTGAAGATCCATTTCCATGAAATAGTGAATTAAAATATTTTTCTAGTCATGTGAAGTATTCTAAACCTCTTTTACATGTTATTTCTAATACCTATGCTTTCTTGAGAGAAACATGGATTTGGTAATAGAAACCAAACATGTTATTATTTTTCTTCCAAATATTTGGAGTTCATAAAATTTGTTTGATATGATTTATAAATTTATTTTTCTATCCAAATTTTGAACATGATATTAATCATTTACATACACCCTTTTTAGCACTTAAAAGAAATGAAATTACTTATTATTTGAACCCACATTACAAGATTATTTCTCCTTACATTCCTTCACAATTAATATTTTTACAAGGATATTTTAAGTTTCAGTATTGGGAAATGGACTTTCATTTATGTTCTTTTGGAAGTAGATTATTTTAGGGTGATATGAGGTGTGATTCATTATTTTGGGAAATTAATTGAAATATTCATGAGTGGTTATTCATTTTACTTCATTCATATGATCATTTTATCCAAAAAATGGAGATTAAACTTAATTATTAATTATGATTACTTGTATAATTTTTCAATTATCCACTACATTATTTCATCATCTCATTTCCCATATACAAAAATCAAAAAAAACATTAAATAAAAAATCAAAAAAACAAAAAAAAATTAAAAATATAATTATGATGAATTATTTCATTACGTTTACCACTTAACTCGTGGATCATGCCATTAAAAAATGGTGTTGGTGTACACATTATTAGGTAAATTGAGTGGGGACTTTCATATGGTTTCGATTGAATATTCATGTACTATATTTAATAGTTTAAACTCATCTTTTCATCCTTTTAATTTATAAATTATTTACCCACACACCCATAGAAACCAAAATCACCTTGAAAAATATCTTAGGTTTGAAAACATGTTTATAGATCTTTTCATGGAAAAATGATAGTTTTATAAATTCTATAGTGATATATGTATATTTAAAGTATGATCATAACTCCAGTTTAAATTTCACTTGATTACAGAGTGGCATGAATTTATGTGTGAGGTAACATGTGATTGGTATATAGATATATTTTTGAGGTTGAATATATATATAAATGTGAGATAATAATATTAAATGCACAAATTTTTCATAGTAGACACATGATTTAATTCAAATTTGGACAATACCTTCGAAATTTTATCACTATTAATTTTTGTGCAGATTTTAACACATATATTTGAAGATTGATTGATAGTGACATTTTTAAGTGTGAGGAATTGATAAATATATTATTTTAATATATTTTATTCCATAATTGAATTTTTAAGACACGATAATTTATTATTTTATTAGTAATTATAAAATTTTAATGTTTTATGAATAATTTGGCCTTTATTGTGTAAATTACTTACATTTTTATTTTTAATCAGTTTGGTATTTCATCCATAACATTTTCTAAACTAATAAAATATTTTGAAATTACTTTTTTAGGATTATATGGTTATTGATATATATTAAATTAAATTATATCTAAAGATTAATCCAAATATAGATTTTTTAAATTAAGCTTGCATTTGGGGATTCTAAATCTATGCATGGTTTTGATAAATTTTGATGATGAGCCTATATATCAAAAATTACAAGTTTTAATGTTATTAAGTTTTAAATTAGGATATATAATAGGTCTAGGAATATTTTTTTATAACCGTATTATCTCTAGATTTATATTTTTTTCAAATTCATAAATATATTTAAATCTAGAGGATGGGAATCTAAATATTTGGTATCTCCATAAAAGTTTTCTTAAGTGATTCAGTCATAAATCTTGAAACAAAATGCCTAATGTAGTTCAAATTTCTTTAGTAAATATTAAATATATATCCAACCAAATATTTTGAAGATAATAATATAATATTCATACATGCATTGTTCCAAACAAGATCCAACGTTCGTAAGATATAATTGAATGGAAACCATCCACGCCTCTTTCCTATAGATTTATACCTCCACCTCCATTTAATATTTTTAGTCATTTTCAATATATAAAGAAGGTTTATGTTGTTTTAGTACTCTTATAATTTTCTAATATATATTATCTTATTTTTATTTTTTATTTCTCTTTTTTCTATTTTTATTTATCCCTCTGTGAACCTAATCTCCATGAAAATGGAGAACTAACTTCAATTGTTATTCTAAGGGAGGGAATGATTTTATGACTTGATATATTTTTTCTTGAATTATTATATTTATTTTATTCTAAGATATCAGTGGTGGTAACATTTATTTGGGTAAGTTGTCTCTAAATTTTAACTACTATGTTTTTCTTTTTCCTTATTCATCAATATTTCTTTACATCATTATCTAAGTATTTCATATATTGGAGTTTGACTTGGGAATTTAAGGTTAGTAAAGAGGTATACTATCTAAATTTAGGAAGGTTATTATCCTAATTATAGAGGTCCTTGTGTGAGGTAGTATAATCCATACAAGTAGGGTGTTGAGTGATAGATCTTGATCTCAATGTTTAATAGAATATTGAGAATATTTTTAAATAACGGTGATTGTATAACCAGGAACTCCTAATAAAAATGGTTTATTATTACTAGATTCATAGTGTATTTTCTTATTCTATATATTTTTTACTCATATATATTTATCATATTAATCTAAACCCCCCCCCCCATTGTATAATCAAGTTATTTAATAATATATTTTTGTTATGAATAGTGAAAATAGAAATTCAGTGTTTGTGAGTAGACACCTTGAGATATCGACCCTAGGGTGTGAAATATAATATATTATTATAAAATTAAAAAATATTGGGTAGGTAGTTACAAAGAAAACCCTATAATCTTCCGTTACTATATGTTTTCATTTACCTTTAATTTTTTTTGTTATATGTATAATGTCTCTATTATGAATTTTTTGCTTATACTAGGTTTCGATGATTAAATTTATATTTTATTTAGTTGATTTAGGTTTTATTTGTCGTTATGATATTTTTTTAGAATTTTACATGAATGTTATATTTTTATTGTGCATGGAAAGTTTAACATATGGGTGTTTAATGCCAGATTTTCCAAAAAAAACAAGTGGTGATTTTGTTGATATAAGTGATAGTGAAATATTTTGGAAAATGTATGTTTGATGCCCTTATCACACATTGTTTTCTTATAAGTATCAATAATGATCTATAAGACTTATGTCAATCCAGTTAGTGAATCGTTTTGTGAGGAATCATGTTACTTTTTTACAGTTTATTTTTTAAAATTTCTTTGGCCAATGTAACTAAGTCTCTTATTCCACAAGTTATTGTCCTCTATAAAACATAAATAACATTAGTTTTTATTATATCCCACTTGAAATAAATTTTATATTGTTTATTTTATCTTATTATATATAGTTCCATTCTTAAAATTCTTCACTAATCATTAATCATTTCTGTATATATCTTTATTTTCTTCATCATAGAGTTGATAAATACCAAGTAAGTTGTACTTCAAAACATTAATAAATAAATATTTCTTTTATTCCATCCTCTTATCACCAATCTACTCTGAGTAAATAAATTTTGTCTTAAGATATTCATTATTACCAAATATAATAAAACCTGATTTGAAATATTAAAATCTCATTAAAAGATTCATATCACCTGTCATGTAAGAATATTAATCACTATAAAAAATCCAAAGTTGTTACTTTTATGAATCCTTCAGTGGAACTTCAACTACACATGTTGGATCAATTTCTTTTCTTTTTCTATAAAATTCCTTATAGTCATTCTTTATACTCAACTATTCGGGTAATATTATAAGAAATTATTATATACAATGAAATAATTGGTTATACCTTTTACAAATCTCATTTAACAACTAAAATGATTATCTACTTTCACTTGTAAAATTTCATATTATTTTTTAACATGTTTTCATAATGGATTTGTCTACCATTAAACTCTAACCTTCTATATCTTTTAGCAATATTTATATTCATAATGTTAAATTAAAATTTTTTACAATGTGAAAATAACCACTTGATCACCTTACAACATATATAAAATGATAATTATCCTTAATAAATTTATATTTTTTATTTTAAAATACATTTTTTCAATCGTCGGATTATATTTTGGAATTCCATTAATCAATTAAAAATCATGAGATGTTTCAAACTTATCAACTAAAATTTATTAATTTTTCCATAATATTATTTTCACTCTTAATTGAAATTTTTTAATTGAATTTAATATTCCTCGATGGAACATATTTTTATATTTTTGTATTTTAATTTTATTCTCCTATAATCCCAATTTTTGAATTTTCAAATAACTAATTTGTGGTTAAGTGAGAATAAATACTAAAAAATACCTAATCTTAACAAACAGACAAACAAAAATACAAATAGATGATATAAAATCCCACTAAAACAAAACCAAAAACTATATTGGACTCACCAACATAACCCATCCCACTCCAATATCAAATTATATATTGTGGAGTTCCAACCAAGGTCAACACCCTATGATTTAAAATTTATTAGTATACTGGAAAAAATCATCATGAAAATAACTTCATGCTCTACACCCTTTCACATCCCTCTAGATTATTGTCACCCCACGCACTAAAATTCGTAAAAATACTCACCAACTAAAAAATGTAGATACGGTGAGCCATAAAACCCCACAAAAAGATTCCAATGAATAATAAAAAACAACCACCTTTAAAAACCCCGATATAGAAGTGGGATCCAATATCCAAAACACCCCCATCATTAATCTTCATCTAGGAGATATTAACCAACATTTATATAAAAAAATCATCAAACACAAAACCCTACCATGAAACAAGGAACTACAGGACCAACATCAAAGATAAAACCAGAGTGATAGGGAGACTAAAAAATAACCAAAAAAACAAGAAAAATAAACTACCCACCAAATGGGTGATGAATCTAATATGGGTTGTACTCTTTGGATCCACTACTAAACTCTCCACAAGCACAATCCCATACCACTAAAAAACCCTCATGCCCATCCAATTTGGGGTTAAGCATGGAGGATGAGGAGGAAAGATAATAGGATAAATTAATGAGGATTAAGACTATGAGAAAAACACTGCGAGAATAAATAAAACTACATATTAATCCCAAATATAGTGTAATGTGGTACCCAAAGAGGAAACATTTCCAAACACTTAACTTTCATTTTCCCAAGACACACAAAAAATTCTATAACTCTATACTAGAGATGGTATCAGGAATTATGGATTGGGAATGAATAATATAGGTAGAGGATGAGTTAGTCCCTTTACATCAAGATATAACTACAAAAAAATAAACTATTTCCCAGAGAAGTGAAACCCAATGACCAAACATAGCTAAGACATATAAAATTTAGATATCCAAGTAAAGTGGGAAAATGTAGAAATAGAAATAAGAGTGAATCATCAAGAGGGAGACTAATTTCCTAAGGAAGATGATGAGGGAACCCTAGATGCCAAAGTAGAGAGGATTACTAAGGGAACTATTTACACCTCATCGCCTTTATATTCCATTTATATCAATCATTATCTCACACATATCCTTGATATTGTGTATCTATATAATTCATTATTTTATTATTAATACAATTATCAAATTTCTTAGATTGGTTATAATTCTTTTAACAAAACATTGATTTTTTTTTTAAATTCTTGTATAAAATTTTCATAGTTAAACGTGAATTTATTTAAATCCATGAGATAAAACTGTATAAAGAAATACAATCAAACACAAATCCTATAAATTAAGTAATGTGGCACCAAAAGAGGAACCATCACTAAACACTCCACCATCACAGTTATAACCCACCTAAAAACACCATCAATCTTAACCAGATATAGGTTATAGAATGACGGGTTGGGAAAGAATAGCAGAGGTAGATGACAAATGAGGCTCTCAACATGGGGTATTTTAATATCTTTTAGAGGGAGAGAATGAGATAAAAATCTCAATCCATTTCTCTGGATTTTTTTTGTATTATGTTTTAAAAGGTAAATGAAATTCACAAAAATTCAATGTTATCATTGTGAAGCTAAAGGGACATTTTTAGGGGAATTTAAAGTAAAATTGAAATTTAGTTCTTTGTGTTATTGATTTTTTTCACATGTTTTCATGGTGTTTCACGAAGTATCATAGGATTTATGATGATTGTGGATGAAAAAATAATCCAAAAATGGGTATTAAAGGTGCCATATATTCCATGCTATATTCAATATTATATTTTTTATCAATATATATTTTATTTATTCTCTAAATCATAGAAGAGATCCTAGATTATGATAAAGGATGAATATGGAATCGGAATTCAAGATGAGGGGAACCACCACAAAATTAATGAATATTATTGATCATTAGGATAAAAGGAGTATGAATAATCTGTGTTGGAGTTCAATGTGAATCAAATTTATTATGAAGATCGAGTTGGATACTATGAATCATTGTGAAAGTGACACTTTAAAAGGAGTTTCAAGACTATATGTTAAAATTTTAGGTGTCTCACATGGATTTTTAAGATCAAGTTAGATATTATAACTCTTTGTGAAGGTTGAATAAGTTTCCAATAGTCATATGATTTATTTCTTATCAAGATGTAAATATTCCTCAAAACACTATTCAATATAATGATGTAGGTTCATGAACCTCTAATTAGTAATTGGTTATGAATTAACTCTATAGTATAGAGTACATGACACAGTGACTTTTATCATATATATATATATATATATATATCCTAAAAATGACTCGGATTAGGGTTTGATGGATTCTTTGTTTTTGTCTTCAACGGATCTGCTCTTCCCTCGTAATAGATTTGATGATCATCGCTATGATAGCAGCAAAGACGATGTGGTCTTGTCCGGTCCATCTCGCGGATCGACGGCGGAAGCTCTAGCATTGGCTACAGGTGCGAGCGGAGAAAAAACGCTGGTGTCCAATGTGGTTGGTGATGGATCTTCAAGACCGACTGATTTGGGTGCCCGACTGATGCACGGGATCTGCGATGGCAGATCCGCAAAAATGGTGGTGTTCGATACGGTCACACCTAGAACGACGGTGGAGACCAAGGTGGTTGATGCGGATAGATCTGTAGATGAGGGTCTGGATATGGGCTATGTGAGGGATACTATGGCCGGTACTGGCAAATCGGGAGGCGTGAACGGTGTACACAACGAATCGGTGGATCTGGGCTTGTCTACTACTCCTACGGTGGCTGGTGAGGGCTTTGCGCAGTCTCCATCGGTGGTGACTTCCGTTGCTAGAAAATCGCATATATTTACTGATGGGAATTTGAATTTGAGTGGTGCGGATGTTGTAGGAAAGGCTGCGGCAACACGCCCCTCTGATCTTGTTGATGGGGATAAGGGAAATCTGAAATCCCAAACTAGCAATATCAATAGCAGGTATTTGGGGTATGTCAAGGATGTTATTCCTGAGTGAATAGTCAAAAAAGGTGACACTTCTCATGTGACTGCGAACAGGGAAGAAATTATTGACAGATTTAAGATCTGTGAATTCTCAATAATTGTTAGGACAGTGATTCCTGCCGGGGGAAAGTCTGGGAAAGTTGAGGACGTAGTTCGGAAGTTGTCCGGTACATGGGGATTTTCTGGCTGGAGATGTATTCCCCTGGGGTTTTGGCTCAATATCTTTGAATCCAGGTATGATATGTTTTCAAGAGTGGGATTTTCATTTTAATCCATTTTCTATAAAAAATACTAGATCTCAAGTCTGGATTAAAATCATTGGCCTCAATTGGATATTGTGGCATCCAAAAATTTTATTTGATATTGCATCTTTTGTGGGAATTATTATCAAAATGGACAATAAATAATGAGATTTATAAATTAGGTCATTATACTAGGGTATTGGTGGAGGTTGATTTGAGTTCTTTCTTTATTTATAATGTTGTTTTGTCAGCACTTGATGATGATATTCCTTTGAAAGTGGAATATGAAAGACTTCCAGACTTTTGTTCAGAATGTCAAACTATTGGTCATACCAAAGATAAATGTCACAAGAATGAGGTATGATCTTTTTGTTTTGAAAAAGGATATCATGAATCTTATTGTAGAAAGAAATTGATGAAGAAAAATTCACAAAACAATGTAGTCTCACCTCATGATAAACAACACATTTCCGACCAAGTGCAGGCTGGGGATTTGGAACCAGAGAATAATGAGTTAGAGAAGTTAGTTCATGAACAAAGCAAAAGTTATCAAGTTGATGAGGGTGGTCCTACAGATCTGCAAGAATCTGCTCCTGCAATTGAGGGAAAACAAAATCTAGAAGATGAAGGGAATATTACAAGTATTCAAGAGTAAATTAATAAATTAAGGTAATCTCAGGGCATCCATGGAAGGTCGAATGATATCGAGAATGATTCCTTGAAAAAATCATCATATAGTCAGGTTGTCTCTAAAGGAAAAAATATTATTGTGGATGATGAAAGTTTTAAATCTATTTCTCCCTGGAAATCCAAACGTAGGAAAGACTATTCCTATCTGCAGCCAACTATGGTCACCAGGTCTCATGGTCCCTCAGATGACTCTGACTAGTATGATGATTATGATGATTCATATGAGTTTGATTACGATGTTTGATCTCTTGGCATGAGGGCATGATGCTTGTATGACCCCATCCTTCTCCTTTCTATACTCTTTTTTTCTTTTCTTTTAATAAGAGGGCTCTGCCCGAACTTTTCTGATTTTATATATATATTTATATATCTGTGTGTGTGTGTGTGTGTTTGTTTGTGTGTGTGTGTGTTATTTTTGTGTCATTTAGGTACTCATGAGATCACATCCAATTGGTTTTAAATGAGGATTACTATATTATATTCATGTTTCACATTAATAATAATGAAGATAAGAATATATCAAGGTTAAAAATGAATGTTGAGTTATATTTGATCCAAAGTCATAATGATGAAGGATTAGAAATTTTATATTTGTAATAAAATAAATAATAAGATGAAAAGACGTAAATATGAGATAAAATTATAAGAATTTTTATTTCAAGTAAACCATACCGATAAAAATTAACTTTCACTATGGATCCACATACCTATTCTTCTCTTTTTTATAATTAATTTGAAACTTACATATGATATAATAATATTTAGGTCAAGCCACTAGGATATGATTTCATGATTACCCACAAGACACAACTATAATACATATTTATAATAAAATTTAGTATGTCATGTACTTTAAATAATATGATTTATTCATAACCACCTCTTAATTGAAGGTTCATGTCACTATACCATTATTATAGATTATTTTTTTTAGAAAACTCCACTTCTTGGAAATAAATTATTTATGTATCCCATATAACACCCTTTCACTTTCAAAAAGATTTATAACATCCAACTTGACCTTTATACTCTATTTGAACCACATGAAACTCCAATGTATATTCTTTATAATCCTTTTAAATAGTCACATTCACATGGATTCATTATATCTAACTCAATATTCATATTCTATGTACAACACCATAATCTCTGACATAGAGTCTTAATAATACTTTCAACTCATGGGATCATTAATTTCCATTAATCTCATGATAGATCTTTTAATATAATCTTCATATCCCATCTTCATCCTTTGATATTATCTGGGATCAATTCTATGTACAATTCCAACACATTTTATAATCAATCCAATATGAAATTTAGTATGAAATGCATGGGACCTTCAGTATATGAATGAGGGGTGGCCACCAAAACCATCAAGGGGTAACCTGTTTTTATTCGGGTCATATTTTAGGGGAGTTTGGGTGAGTTTGGCTATAGTATATGTTAAGATATATTTTAATGGTTTTAATATTAGTATGCATAGGTAGAAAACCATGGGCCTAATAGTACTTCTATACTACTGCCTCTAAAAATAGAAACAATTTTCAAGGTTTCATGACAATAAAAAATAATTATAAGGTAAATACACTTCCATTATAATTTATTAATTATCTCATAATACCCACCAATTCATTAAAGGGTTATATAATTGAAGACATCATTCTCACATAGTTCATTACAATCCATCATAAGACAAAAATATGTGTTTTCCAACTCTTTCCATGGGGGCACACATCTAGGTGGTGATATGATTTTCTTCCTCTCACATCTCATATAGTGGTACACATTTTTAGATGGGTTACATATTATTCGAAGTGGGTTTTGGTTTCCCTTCATTCTATATTTCCAAAGGTGGGTTGCCACTATAATTGAGGTTACAATATTGGATCCTTGATCAGAATGGGAAGATGGGATGTTAGTTCCACCTTCCATGGATTACTCATTGGAGTTTTTCATGTAATATTGGAATCCCTAATAGAATTGATTCATGTTCATGGAACTCATTCCCAATTCCATCTCTTGGAGGATTCAAGTTAATTATGCTTCAACTTTTGTGATAGGGTAGATGCATGTGGTAAGAGATGATGGTGATGTAGGACATGTTTGGATATATATGGATGTTTGGCCTTTTGGGCATCTGTAAAAGTATTTATCTTTAAAATTCAATGTAATATCATGTATGGGGTGTCTTATGTGTGGAACCTAAGGCATACCATGTCCACCATGGGTCATCTTGGTCTAAGTGCATAAGGAGTCCTGAGATCGTTACCTCAGGTATCTCATGTTCATTGCAGACGGTTGAGCTTCTGATGTATCAGGTTGGGTTATAGGTTTAAAGACTTTTATGGAAACAGACATAGATCTATGGTATTTTGGGGACTTGATCATATGTTTAAAGTCTTTAAGTTAGTGGGTTATAGGTGTATATTCTTTTGGAGATGTGCTCATAGGATTAAAGTCTTGTAAAGACTAATTCATAGGTTAAATGTATTATGAGGTTTTTTATTAAATGCATTTATCACATATTAGGCTGAATATAGGTTATTTTCACATGGTGGTATCAAGATTAAGTAGGGAATTCAAGTTTTATTAGTGGGGTATAATTGTGTTTTTTGGGTAATATGGTCACACTTTAGGGTTTTCACCTCCTCTGGGGAATATGGATAGATTTTAATAGTGGGAGTTCGAGTGTGCCTCTATAGGGGGAATGATCACACTTTTGGGATTTCTTCCTCCAAGGGAGAAGACATAAATATTTATGGTGGTGAGAGGTTGATTTTCCCTTTATGGGTTAATTATCACACTTTTACATTGTCACCTTATAGGGGGAAGACAATACATATTATTGGGTGAAAGTTTGAGTGTTCCCCCATGGGTGTAATGATCAAACATTGAGGTTTTCTCGACATAGGTGGAAGATATAATTTTTTATAGTGTTGGGATAATAGTATTGAACCTCATTGAGGTGTCCTAAATATCCTTTTAGAAGATAGGGATCAAAACCCATTTAGTTTTTGTGCCAATTTAAGTTCATATGATAGGAATGGTCCATACTGTTTAACATCGTGCGCAAAGGATTCATGTTTCATGAAAGCAGAGACAACAAGATATGGTGTGAGTCTTATACATATGGGTCTTCTATTTGCTAATAAGATTTTGTGATGGTATAAGTGGGGTATCATCCTATGGTATTCATAAATTTGGAATCCTATGTTCATTGCATAGGGTAAGGTTATAATATAATATCGTGTCTTGGAGAAGTTTTTAGGAAGTTTAAAAACATACAGATAGGACATGGGTGTTATGGAGTTTAAATTATTACATCTCAGATGAAAGTGGGGCATACATCAAGGTATTATCAGGTGCCATTGAGGATTAGTTATGGTTTGAGTGGGTCTTACACAATTGGGCTACTCATATGCTGTTGAGGAGAAGCGATGGTGTGAGTGGGGATTGGGAAACTAGGATGGTCGGGTGCTGCTAAGAAGTAGCGATGATGTGATTTGAGATTATGCATCTGGTCTTTTTGGAGTGTGGGGGTGTCATCTCATGTTTATTACATGAGGAATCTCATGCTCATCACATGTGGAATCCTGTTCGTATTACATAAGGAATCCCATGTTCATTACAAAGGTTAAGGTCATATTTTAACATCATGTTCAAGACTTTTGTTGAAGGGATTACACAGAGTTATCAATTATTTCTTCCTCATTTCAGTTCATGAGTTAATCTTATCTCATTGATGGGTTTAGGAATATTATTAGGGAATACACCTGAGGAGTAGTCTTGTGAGGAGGTTCCTTTTAAAGTCTTGAATCTAGATACTCTAGATTGTGTAGTTAAGAGTCATATATCATGGACTATGGGGGTCATCTCATGATCATATAATGACATGTATTATTCCTAACACATAAGGCATCTTGATATTTTCATAGGATGTATCATCTACTTGTGAAATTGGGTATACTACATATTAATGTCATGTAGTGAGGACTAATAGGTGGAGGATTCCTATAAATATTTGGTGTTGGACTTACACTGATGTGTCCCTTCATGTTCAACCTAGTGTGGGAGTCAGGTGATGAGGTTTTTAGAATTTTCTAAAGAGTATTTTAGACTCAAGTTATTCAATGAAACTAATAGGAGTATCTCAACTTGTGGCATTGGAAAGGGACAAAGATAAGTATATGTACTCAAGGTATTTTAGGGAGTGAAGAGGATTACATAGACTCGTGGTATTATATGGGGAGGATCTTGGGGATATACTAGTCACAACCTAAAATTTATTATAACCGTCCCAAAAATATTGTGGTGCGACCCTTGATTTTTCATGGGAGTCAGTGATAGTAGCAAAGGGATTACGCTGAAGGCCTAGGACCACAACCCAGCACTGATCTTGTATGGTGAAGCAGGGACAGAGCCCCTATGGTATAGACTTGTGTTTTTCAATCCCAAAAACACTATATCTCACAAATATACATTATTTCATGCAACATTTCACTATTTCATACAACTTTTCATTATGTTGTGTAACTTTTGGTGTTATGGGAAAAGGAGTTTTTTCAAGTCACATACAACAAGTCTAGTTTATAAAAAATTATGTCATGAAACTTTGGAGTTGAACAAAAATGGTTTTTCATAAAAAAAATTAATTTACATGAAAAACATTTCCCATTGGAAAAGTTGTGTGAAAATATATCAAGTTGAATTCCATGATTTGAAGAACTTCACAGCGTAATTTAAATCAAGTTTGGGACTTTGGGGTTTTACAAAGCATGAAACCATGAGTTACATAAGTGAGAGATCTAGAACATGAATCTTAGTGGTTCCTTCTAATAATTAGCAGTCTATTCCATATTTATAGGTGTTTTTTCTGTCTTGTAACTTATTCTATGTCGCACAAATTTTAGGTCAGGTCGTGAAACCCCATGGAGTTGAGTGGACCTACCATTGTTTTCTAAGGTTAGATCTTGTATATGTAGAGCTTATGTATTTTTTGTTTCCTTTCTCATGAAACTGAGTTGCATGAACATGAAGGGGGTTTTCAGACACTTTTGTAAAGTTGCATGAAATTCTATAATTTACACCAAAATCACCCTAGATAATTGTTTTTATAAGTCTAACTTTGAATGGTTATAAATTTTGATCCATAAGCCACTTTGGTCTTTATAACCAGTCAAATCTAAGATTTTGAAACAAACAACCCCATTTGGTAGGATCCTTCAGCATTATTTCCATTATTGGATAAATTTTTTCACTCCTATTATAGGTTCATGAATAATATGAAATTTTATAGCATTCATCTTGTTTAACCTATAAGTAAATGTGGTGGGTAGTATAATGTCTAATCTATAATAATATAAATGAAACAATGATAAAAATGATGAATTTTTAATAAGGAATAATATTATAAATACTTAGAACCTAAAAATAATGAATGTATTACAATGTTAACCTTAATAATTTCAAAGGATTTATGATTGAGTTATCTATTTCTAAATTCAGTTGAATATTTTAATATAAGGATATTAAATTTAAACTAAAAATGGTAATAAATGATTCATAATTAAAGTTATCTAAATAAAATAATTTATAAATGAATTTTGGTTTTTAAGGGTTTTATATTATAGAACACCAAGATAATTAGATAAATACAATGTAACTCGTCTATTTAATTTATAGTGTGAATACAAAACACTTCAGGTGTAAAGTCATAACCTTAGTTTAAAAAAATGGATTGTTTTTTCCATCTTGTATTGTTTTTTTATCTCATATAAGGAGTGATTAATAGATAAAGTAATATAGTCGTTGATTGTGTAGAAATTGATAAATGATAAGTGCTTGGGTTAGGATCATAAAACCCCCAACAAGAATCTAGTGTGGATCCACTAAAATTTGGTGAGCTAGAAATTATATTTTGAAGTTACAAAGTGCCCAATAGTGTAACACTAAGAATGGGTGAATCTATTTTGTCCTTTTATAATTACTTTCCTAAGAAGTCAACCTTTGTGGTTTGTTTGAATCTCAATCCTATCAATCATTAAATCTATCCCCCACCCATATGCAATAAAAAATAACATTAAAATACATATAGTAATATTGAAAGGTTCAACCCTAGTGTTGGTTACTACATTCTTGTTATTTTTAGTTTGAGTTAAAGAAATATAGGTATCACTAATATCATAGTGATTATCAATAGAAAGGTTTTATCATGAACAAAAGAAGTTATTTCCCAACAGAAACTATATACCAACAATTATTTATATTGAATCCATTAATTTATAGGATGGTTTTAAAAAAATGATATTATTGAACCATAAAATGATTCAACACTAATGAAAAATCTACTCCTTAATCCTTCATAATATTTATCATGAATTTAGGGTTCCTCTTCTTCAAGAACTCCAATATCCATAATTTCTATAGTTGTTGTAGATCATCATTATTTCACCCTCAACTCAATAGTTATTATAAATTATCTTCTCTCATATTATATTTTCATTACTCATATTATTATATATATTTTCATCAAGATAATTTGAATATTTTCCTTTATTTAAGTATAGAAACTCCATGACCTTTTGAAATAAAATCTTTAGCTTTTGAAACTGGTCAAAAAAATATTATTGAAATACCCTAGTCTTTTATCATCACAATTGGATTAAAAATCTTCATATTTGAATATTTATAATTATCATGTGAAGATATTATCAAAATATTCATATTTAATTCTCTCAAAAATCTGGGCAAGTTCATTTACTCAAAACACCACAAAACCTAAGTTATCCTTCCATATCTACATAATCACAAAAATTAATATAAATCTAGTGTAGATATTCATCTCATGTTGAAACCTCATAAAATATAAACACCATAATATTTTACATGAATCATGGATTAACATGCAACATTTTGATATTTATTCACTAAATAATACCATAACATAATCACAACTAATATTATTTATTACCACATAAAACATGGTTATGCTTGAACAACCTTAAAAAATATCTTATATATCAGTTTCAACCATAGTTTACTTATTAATGTTTCTCAAATTTTATCTTTTATATCATCAAGTTAATGTTCCTTATACAGAGGAACCTTAAAGTTAATCGTACATATCATTTTAACATGCTAAGTTATTCTTATATATTCTCTTGAAGATCTAACGTATGCTCGTGGAGATATTTTGTATCAATAAATTGATCTTATGTATCATCAATGGGATGTTACATACTCAAAAATTAATCTTTTGTATCACAATAAATTCCCCAGCACTTTTCCAAATGTCTACCTAAGAGATATTAGTACAACATTTTTATTTTTCTGGAAAGTCCAAGATAGAACGTATAAACTCAAGGCTTATTTAAATATCCTTAAAACCTCTATAAATAATCTCTATAATTATAAAAAAAATCAAAAACATCCCCAAAAACTTATAATTTTTCTCATATAATGTTGAAAACAAATATAACAAACCCTTAACAATTCCATGAGATCCTCAATCTCTCCCTTTGGATTTTTAATCAAGTCCAATAACTCACTAATCTCATTAACTAATAAATTCATATTCATTATCAAAGAGATATTTTTTAACACCACACTAATGGTTAAATAAATTTTTTTAGAGAATTTCATCCCTAAGTGACAATAAATTTATAGTTATGGATCCTAAATAACTCTCCCTTAATCAACATAAACTCTTTAAATTTATCCACTGGAATAGCTTGGTAAAAACATTAGTAATTTGATCAATTGTAGAAATTTATTTTAACTTAATATATCCATTAGAATCCATATTTTTTATAAAATTATAATTTATATCAATGTAGTTGGATCAATAGTGTTTCACTCGGTTCCTAGAAAAAACTATTGCACTCTGATTATCATAGTTAATCCTAAATGGCTTCTCAACCTTCACATTAGGTTCTTATAACTACTCTCTCATCCAAATTATTTATGTTCATGAATCTCTAGATTATATATACTTTTTTTCTACATTACTTAAAGTAAATAAATTCTATTTTTTATGGTTCCAACTCACAAATTTTATCCCCAAAAAATGCACCTCTTAATATTGATTTCCCATCATTATAATTAATAGCCCAATTAGATTTAGTGAACCCATATAAATTGAATTCTTAACATATTCTATACATAAGACCATAATTTAATATTCCTTTGATATATTGGATTATCCTCTTAATATCCAATATGTTTAATTCTTATGTATCACTTTGGTACTTATCACAAAATATTATTGCATGGACAATGTTAGGTCAAGATGTTACGAGATAAAGAAAGCATACAATTAGATTCCTCAAGAACTTTTTATTCACGCTTTTCTTTGATTCATTCTTGACTAGCACCATACTAACTATAATGGGTGTGGGCACTTATTTACATTCTTCCATGATAAATTTCATCAATAATTAAATTGAATATTTATTCAAAGAAAATAAAATATATTTATCTTTCTATACAATTTTTAATCCAAGAAAAAATATCACCTCCCCAAGCATTGAAATATAAAGAATAATCTTCATATGATTTGTGAATTACTTATTTATATACTCTCTAACACCTATAAAAATTATTACATCAACATAGACAATTAAAATTATAGTACATATGCTGAACTCCTTAATATATGAAATTTTCTCAACTCCCACATTAATTAAATTCTTATCTTTTAATGAGTCATGCAGCTTATAATAACATGATCTGGGGACATGTTTCAACTTATACAAATATTTATTCAACCACCAAACTATTATATCATTATTATCATGGATAAACCCTTTAGGTTTCTCAAAAAATACTTCTTATTCAAGTTCTATATTAAAAAAAGAACAATTCATATTCATTTGGTAAATCTTAAATTACTTGTACAAAATCCAAGAATGTTATTATATATTCATTTCTTGAAAAAAGTGAAACTATTTATTAAAAATTAACAACTTCAACCTATGAATAACCATTTTGAACAAATCTATCCAAATTTATTGAAATATCACTTTTTTTATTAATCTTATTTTATAAAACAGAATTGGTTTTAGTAATGTTCTACCCTTATTGTCCTGGGATAAGGTCACAAGGGTCATTATTTTTAATTTTATTTAGCTCCTCATTCAAAGAATTTATTTATTCTCTATATTAAATAGATTCAATAACTAACTGGAGCTAAATTTTTGAAACTAGTACTTTTGATTCTCAATTCATAGTCTACTTCTTATATGTGTCAGTGCTTCTAGACTTCTAATGATATCTAAATGTTTAACATTCTTCTACAACCTCAGATAATTTTTTATTCATGTTTATAAACACCCAAATAATCATTGGTTTGATGAAAATATATATTAATATAATTTGATTCATTCTATATTCAACCAATTTTCCAAAATTATATATGATGTCTTTATCAAAACATTTAATATTTTTATCATGAACATAATTTAGATTAGGTATTTTTTAAAATTATCTTAACACCATATAATTTTACTAACTTGTGCATCCTCTTGTTCCACCACTTGTATCCTCTAAAATTGGAAAAATACCCCATGAATACTCATTCCTTGGATTTTTCATAAAACTTTACTAGGATTGAATCTTTGATCTTTATAATACATAGATTGAAAAACACTTTTAAATATTTTACAGTGGGATTATTCTGATAATAAAATTCATAATCAATTATTTTTTATTCATACATTGAAAAAATTCTAGTTTTAATATGTATAACTATACTGATAGCCTCTCCCCGGAATAATTTTGAGAGTTTAAATTCTAGCAGAATTGTTCCTCCCCCTTCAATCAATCTTTTTTTCTCCTTCCAAAAAATCTATGATAAAAGAGTATATAAGGATCACTATATTGATCATTAATATTATAATTAACAAAATATAGTTCAAATTAATTTCTAGTGAACTTACTTCCATTATCATATCTCAATTTTTATACAATGACTCTTAGTTTTTTCTCAA
Organism: Viscum album; assembly: GCA_963277665.1. Classification (NCBI taxonomy): domain Eukaryota; kingdom Viridiplantae; phylum Streptophyta; class Magnoliopsida; order Santalales; family Viscaceae; genus Viscum; species Viscum album. The sequence goes on along the minus strand of OY728134.1, from coordinate 124,535,301 downwards.
CTTCTCTTCTAAATATCTTGAAGCTCTCTAGTATTTAAGAATTATGCTTCATGGATATCACATTTTTCATTATGGTGAAATTATAAATAAATGTAATAAAATAATGATAACTACCAGTGTATTGATGTAACATTAGACCACTTAAATCCAAATGTATTTGTTCAAGTATCCAGGTGGATTGAGTTTCCACACATTTATGATTTCCTTAATAAATTTTCTCCTTTTGAAATGATTTAAAAAATACAATATCTTTCACTATTATGTTGCAATAAGTGTCTCTGAAATTATATAATTTAAATATTTCTAATACTCATTTGAAAAGATGGATAATTATTCTATGGAAGTTCGTATTCTAATATTTTTAACTCAAATAAAAAGTGACCTTAGAGTTAGCAATTTGGAATAGGTTACCATGAGTTATTTCTACATTAGTTAAAATTATTCTATATTTTAATACCTTGGGGATATAATAATTACTTTTTAAAAGGAATTTATTACCACCATAGAAATGTTAGTTAACACTCAAAAAAATTGTTTGAGCCCATTCACAAATCGATCATTCTTGGATTTTAATTTTTGGGCATCAATCTCAAATGTACCAATTCCTCTAATTTAAAAGGATTTATCACTAAAAAATCTCCACCATGAACATCTATTTTATTCAATATTTTGGTGTCTCTTTTTATAGGGTATTATATTCCACTATCAAGAATCTATGGATTTATTTTTTTGAAATCTTACATATCAACCTCAATAAAGAGTGAATTCAATATTTTAAATTTATTTTCTATTTTTACAGATTTAATAGCTTGAGAAGATTATTTTATTTGTGTTTTCATATATTATTTAGTACAATGACCTTACTGGACACATATTCTAAAAAATTAGTCCAAATAATCTATTTTTTTTGTGTGTATGTATTGGGTCAATCTCTTATCATAGTCTAACGTTTCTCAGAATTTCATTTCATCTTCTTAGAGCAGCTCCCCTCAATTTTTGCCTTATTTTACTCCAAGGAAATGACATATTTTACCATCAAATATAATATTTTTACCCATAAACCTCACAACACCAACAATATCCTTTAAATATTAATCTTTATTAAGTAAAAAGTCTACTCATGGAATTATGTTTATAGTATAGGTATATTAGGAGATTTTTTCCCTTTTCCATGGGATTTTATCCGTTTTAACATAATTCTAAACACCTTTTGTTATATAATTATATTTCTCATTATTTTTTTATCCCATGATTGGATCCTTTTGGCTTTATAACCTATACTATTAGTACAAATTGATTTAACATTTCTCAAATTTTTATGTGTAGCTTTACAAGGATGTTTGAGCTATAATTATTAGAGTATTGTGATGATTTAGATTTTATTTTCATATCTTTGTGATAGTAAAATATCATGTTCTTTATAGTGTTTTAATAATTTATAAATGTTACAAATATAGGTTGTAATGTTAATTTTTTTTGTCACACCATGAAGTATTATATATAATATTTTATCTTGGATACTTAAGAATCATTCACACCATAGGATGTATGGTCATGCTATGAATGAATTATGCTTAAGATTAATTGTGCTAAAAGTAATAAAGAATAGGGATTATTTATTTGATAAAAAAACTAAAGAACTATAATCATTCTATGAGAGAGTTTTTACACCATAATGGAAGACTAAGATGATTGGTGAAGATGAGATTATGTCATGGTGTTTGGCTATGAGAATAATATGAAGTTTTTTATTGTGGAAAATATAGGGATCATGTCATCGCGAGTATGTTCATACCAAAATAGGTATGGAGTTAGAAAATATATAGAATTTTATAATATAGTGATACAAATATTTCTCCATGATTAAAGTAACAACATTGTTATTTATAGACCACGAAGAAAATAGCATCGTCATAAAAGTTAAGTTTTAGTTTGTTTATGAGATTAATTCATGATTATCCCATGAAGAACGCTTACATTCCATGATAATATTGAGGATTGGTAAAAGTTTATAGGATCATGTCATGCTATTTTCATTAATTTAAAATATAGGATTTTTCTAAAGGATGTGGATTTAGTTATATGAATTAAATCACACAATGGTGAAGGAAATTACGTTGTGATATATGATTAATTAATAAGGTACACATATTTATGGAAGAGGTCATCTAGTGAATTATGAAATTCTAGAAAATTATAGATGATAGAATCCATTTTATATTTTTTGGGAACTAAAATGAACTGGTTTAATTTTTGTGTGGTTAATGGTTTTTTTGAATTCCAAATTAAAAAAGAACAATTAGAAAATTTTTGGAGCACAATTTCAATAAGTGAAACCTTTATTTAAATGATATTTGATATGAAAAAATAAATAGATGAGATTATTGATATATATGGGAAAAATAAATAAATGAAATACTATAGGGGTAATTCCACTTAAGATCAATAGATTGAATGGGGAAACAAATAGTTACAACACCCTTGTTGATCTGGTTTTTGTCAATTGTAAAGATTCATTATGAGTGATCATTATGACATATTTCATTTGTGTTTCTAATCTAAAAGTAGTGAGAAAAGATCCAAGATGAATTATTACCACTAGGATAGAAATTTTTACACTAGTAAACTAATATAACACATATAGTGATTAGTGTTAATCCCTAGTATGTCGACACACCATCGACATATGCTCCTTAGACTAGCCTTTTGTGATGATCCAAGTAAAACTTTTATGACTCAATATTTAATTTCTATAATTAGATATTAATTCTTTATGCGAGATTGGAAAGTTTGAGTAATTATTGCTAACATGAGAACAATATGCAGTAGAAGATGATAAGAATCAAACACAATACCCCCCCCCCCCCATTTAGTTTTATTGGTCCTAAGGTTGAGATAATTAGTGTCAAATACACAACCTTCATTATTGATAAATCTATCATCATAATATTTATTCTATAAAGAATAGTGGGAATGAGAAATGGGTTCTTGTGTTTTATGGCCATAATTTATAGATATAGAATAATTAGATAATATATCACCTAATATCTCTTGTACTTTATTTTTTTAGGTACAATTCATGTAATAAAAGTAAAACATTCTATGAAAATTTGGATGACTATAGCAGATAGAAAGCTTCTCGACACTAATGAAAAGGTAAAAAAAATCCTTATCTAGAGGTTTTTCAAACTAAAACTATATGAAGGTGATGGGATTCACAATTTAAAACTCTATTTAGGAAAAATTGGATAATATTTATGATGGAGTTAGCAAGGTGAAAGAAGTTAAATTACAAGTGTTTCACATTAAGTTTAATGATTTGAAGATGAGCCTTAATGAGAATATTGATATTTTTTATATCCTCAATTATGTAGTGATAGACATGTTTAGTATTAGACATGAGATTAAATATTTCAATATTATTAATAAAATATGAATAATACTTCTAAATTTTTGCATTGCCAAGTTGTTGGATCTTGAGGAACAAAAAATGTCTCTTAATGATATTTCTAGAAAGTTAGTGTCTTTTGAAATGTGAGTAAAACCAAGAATTATATTGATTTAATCGTTAAAATAAAATTCATTTAAATCCATGGATAATCTATATATTCATGAAGTTAGAGGTAAATATGAAGATGTTAGGGATGAATTTCTCCCTTATTGTAAGCAAATTAAAGCAGGGAAAAGAGAGTAATGAGGTAAAGGTGTCATTTTTATGATTTGATTGTGAAAATAATGTATATATCACATAAAGATCTCTAATTAGGGCTAAATTTATATTTTAGGATGATATTATGTCAAAAAAACAAATAAATTTCAACCAATATGAAACTATAAATCAATAAATTCAATAAGAAAGAGGTTTCAGTGAAAAAATCTACTAAGTAAATTGGAACAAGATTATGATAGATCTTTTGAAGATTATGAGGTCTAATTAATCTTATATATAAAATATTTTAATAAGGAAATGGTAAAAGGAAAAATATAAGTTTTAGTAAGAATGACAGCTTGAAGGGCTCATTGATCAGAAATACAAACTCAATATATCAATTGAAGAGTTGGACATTCAACATCAGAAGAAACAAAATATTGGTTTCTTATAAAAGGAATCATCAAAATATATTGATCAACTCAAATATAAAATTACATTGTTCAAAAAATGGTAAAATAACTTGAGGTTTCTCAAAAATATTTAGAATAAGTGTTTGATATCAAGGTATAAATAAAAGAGAATGTAAAAACTGATTGATGATCACAATACCCAAATACAAGAGGGAAGAAAGAGAGTTGAATAAATCAAATAATAAGTTGTAACTTTGTTAAAGATGATATATTTTTAAGAAAAAGTAAATGATGGAAATAAAAAACCTATAGTTTAGAAAATTATGTTATTAGGAGTTGATAGAAAGGGAAGGAATAGGTACAAGTACTATTGATAAAATCATAAATGTGCATAGTCCTAGGTCTATGGGCCAGAGTGGGATTGGATGTGTAAAAAATACATCCAAGGCATGATTATTTGTTGTATATGATAAACGGAAGAAATAATTTATTAATAGCTCCCAATAAATAAGTTTTCTTCAATAGTTAAAAATCTAATCCAAATCTAGAAATGTGGGGATTGAAAGCAATGATAAAATCTTCCCCTCGAGGAAATGATAATTGTACAGTTGTCTTAATTATAAATGACCTAGTGTATTATGGTGGGTTTTATTTAATAGTTGAATCATTTATGAGTCAAAATCTAAGGATGTGATCATATCATACTACACAAATAAAAAAAATCTTTGTATAGATATGTTATAACTACTCTAAATTTGCTAACAAAGAATTAAATTGAAGGAAATAGAGAAGAAAAAATAATTTAATCAAAACCAAAGGATTATAGTGGCCAAGAAAATATATAATTTCCCCTTATAAAACTATATTTATCCCTTGTAGGATGAATACTATGGTGTCACAACATATACTAAGGAAACTAGGGAGAGACAATTTTTTTTCTCAACTCAACTAAGAATTTATTGGAAAGAAAAAAAGATATAATAAAAAGGATATTTTGGTAGATATTTCTATTAAAGAAACCAAATACAATACCATGTGGATCCTTGGTATCAAATCATGTTCAACCCAAAGGGTTGTGTTATTAAACGAAAAATTGTAAACTATTTGACGAAGGGATGGAGAAAAAAATCTATAATAAGTGGATAGAAAGGAGAAAACGTGTCCCATTTTGGTGGAAGAAAAAAAAATATTTGTCATCAAAATCCTAAACATATAAATCAAATAATAATAGAAAATATTTAAAAGTTGAAAGATATGATAGAAATTCCAAATTTGAGATATGATCAGGAAAAGACCTATAATTCTTATATAAGAGGGAAACCAATGACAAATACCAATAAAATGAAGAGAAAAAAGACAAAAATATTCTTTATTAGGACTAAAATAATGTGTGTCGGCCTATGAAGTTTCCTAAGACGTGTAGAGGGAAATAATTCATTTCGTTTGTTGATGAGTATAATAGAATGGGTTGTGTCAAGTTTCATAAATAAAATACTAAAGTGTTCAGGTGTATAATGAAATTTTTTAGAAGTTATTAGAATGAATCTTGGAGTTCGATCATGGTTCCCTAGTCTAACAATAGAATAATATACACCTCTCATGTGGTGTAAAATTAATTAGAGAAGCATGACATTAAATAGTAAGTCTCATTAATGAGAAAATCATAATAAAATAATGGGGATAAAATGAGTAATTGAATGGTCAACAACTTGGCAAGAACATTTCTCATTAAAGTGTAATTTATCATCACAATTGTATAAAAGTAATGAATGTGGTAGTATATGCACAAAATAGAGGTTTTCTGAGTTGTGGGGAGAAGAATAATCCATATGAGATGTGGTATGGAAGAAATACAACATTGAAGTACATGAGAGTGTTTGGTAGAAAGTTTTATATCTAAAAAAATGAAGGAAATAATGGAAAATATGGATATTTGGTGAATAAATGGATATTTTTAGGATACACCTTCAATTTTTAAGCCTATAAGTGTCTCAAAAAATATTGGTCAAGATCATGGAGAGAAATGATATTAAATATTTTGAAGAAAAATCTATAAATATATATGAAATTCTAGATCTAAGAGAGGATGATAATAAAGAATAAGAACATGATAATAATCACAGTGGAGTACATAGTCTAATATTTGAAGAGGATTTAGAGACTAAATCGATGGATAAATAAGTTTATTAAGTCAATCAACCATTTAATAATAGATAATGATACATATTGAGTTTCATGAGTCGCATATTATCAATAATAAATAGTATCTTACACAAATTAGAGGATGATAAATATACATAACACTACTCTATCATATCACATGGAACCATACTCATTTAAATAAGTGATCAAAAATGAATCATCGGTCAATTCCATGAATGAGGAGTTAAACCAAATAGATAAAAATTAGATATTTCTGCTTGTGAAGTGGGAAATTGATCAAAATGTCATAAGAATGAAGTAGGTATTCAAAAATAACTATAATGAGAATGGAAATTTGATCTGAGAAAAATGAAATATTCATGTCAATGATTAATTCACAAGTATAATAAGTTGGTGTATAATAAACCTTCACAATAGTGGAGATATTTGAGTTGATAATAATTTTCATTTTTGTGGTTTTCAATAGAAAATTTAGAACATACCAAATCGATGTTAACATGGAATTTTTAAATGGGATTCTCAGGGAAGAATACTTCATTAAAAATCCAATGGGATTTCTAATTACTAATGATAAATTAAATGTGTGAAGGTTAAAAAAGTCCCTATACAACTTGAAACATGCATGTTAGACATGGTATGCTTGCACAGACACTTTCTTGAAGAAGTTGGATTCCAAAGGAGGAAATTTTGATCATAATATTTATGTGAAATAAACCAAGTAAGATCATTTCATGGTTATTTTATATGTTTAAAACATTATATTTAAAGAAATCAAATATAATTTTATAGAGTTTAAATGTTTTTGGTGAAGAGAGTTTGAAATTTTAGTGATAGAAAACTCATATGTTTTCTTACATTACAAATTAATCAAAAACATAGAATAAAAATGTGTTTCCTATGAAATTAATGTAAAGTATCTTATGAAAAAATATGAAATACATGATAGAAAACTAATTTTGACACCAATTATGGTTGGAACCAAACTAGGAAAACATAGGGAAGGAAGAGAAGTTGATCCTATATTTAACTAAAATATAATTGTAATATTAATATATCTTATAGTAATAAGACTTTATATATTCTTTATTATATATCAGGTTGCCCTCAATAAACATTTCCTCGATAAGGAACACCTCAGGATTATGGAATAGATCATGAGGTGCATTTAAGGAACACTTGATTACAGTTTGGTATATTTGGAAGTGAATGATATAGATCTTTATAAATAATTCGGTGTGGATTGAGTTGGAGATGTTGTGTATAGAAAATCCATGAGTATGGGATATTTCTTTGTTGGAAGTAAATATATTGTATAGATCAAAAAGAAGTGTGATATCATTTATATTATTAAATCTGAATCAGAATACATTTTTGTAAAAGATCATGTATACAAATGATTTGGATGAAATAGACACTAGAGGATCTTAGATGAAATATAAATATCACTATAGTTGTACAGTGGGATAACCAAAGTGTGATGTAGATAATAAAGAATTAGGTACAACATTCATGAATGAAGTATAATGAGATATGATACCATTTCATTAATGAGAATCTAGAGTGAGGCATTATCAAAATTTGAACAAGTGGCTATAAAAAAAATAAGTTGAAAACATCTTCACAAAATTATTGGCTAGACTTGTATTTGAGAATCATTGGTTTAACCTTGGAATTCAACCACCTCCCTCAATATGAAGAGGATTTTAATTTCTCTTATCCCTAATATATATAATGATTTATTTGGATATTGTTTGTTCTTAAATGAATATATCTTGTGTTGGGTGTAGAATATAGGGGAGATACAATCCAAGGGGAATTAGTTGCGAAGAGGGGGCTAATTAAAGAAAATAAAATGTATAGCATAGTAAAAGGTGAAATATTTTCTTATTTCCAATAATAAGATTTGACTCAGGTAGGCTTATAAAATTTATTAATGTCTTTTTTATTAGTTTTTATCCTAGGGATAGTTTTTTAATTCTTGGAAAATATCATAACTAGAAAGGGAGAACCTTCTTTGAATTTTATTATTAGAGGGAGATAATGACTATAGGGGGAGTGTCAAATATAGGGGTAGCATGGTTGAAATGAAAAAAACATCAAGTATCATATAGAATATTGACAAACAAATACATTTTAGGATAATATTTCTACCAAAATGTTGGATTTTATACTAATTGGGAGTTAATTGGAAGCCATTTGAAGTACCTTGAAGTGTGTAGAGAAGTTTGGAATTGGATTGGAATTTTTTAGAAACCTATATAAAGTCTAGTTTCTGGAGGAAAAAATATCACAGTGAGGATAATGCTCATTCCATGGAGTCCCATACAAAATATTTTATCCCTGAAATTAATATTATTTCACATCATAGGATATATAGTCATGCCATAAATGAATGATGTATAAGAGTAACTACGCTATAAGTTGTGAAGTGTAAGTATTATTTCTTTTTTTTAAACTAAAGCACTATTATCAAATTGTGAGGGATTGTGTCACACCATAATGGAAAAATGAGATAAACAGTGAAGATCATATTACATTGTGGAACCTATCCATGAGAATAAAGTGCAAATTGTTTTTGTTAAATGAATGGATCACATCACGGTATGTATATTAATTTCACAATAAGTATACAATTTGAGAATACCTTGAATTTGATCACACCACAATACAAAGGTTACACCATGATTAAAGGAATCACGTCATGATGTATAGAACATGAATAAAATAAAATGATCGTGAAATTTAAATTCCATGATTTTCAAGGATTTAATTCAAGATCACTCTGGAAATAAAAGTATCATGCCATGATAGGATTAAGGAGTGAGAAGAGTTTTTAGGATCAGTATGAAGGCTTAGAGGGAAAATGGAAGTAGGTAGGAACATACCCAAAAAACAATTCATCAGCTTCATTGGATAAAATCTATTTAACTTAATGAAGAAACCCCATAATCTTCATAGAGATGATATTTTCAAATATAATTTATAATTGATTTAAAAATAGAAACTACCTTGTATTTATAATTATTTCTTTAATGTTGACCAATTAAGAATCCGTGATCATTGTATTATCATTTTGGTGGATTATTTCAAACAATAATTCCTCTAGTGGTGTCCACACATGATAAATGAATCTCAAACATTATTGCTCGTATTTTGGGTTTTAACAAAGCGGAAGCAATCAACTTGTGTCATTCAACACTGATCACAAGAAGAATTATTTTGGTCTTAAAATAATTATTCTATTGTTCTATAAGTATTAAGAGGGAGTAGGATCATATCTTATTCTTGAGTGTGTTCTTGATAAGTTCTCTCAATATGGATATAATTTTATTGAGATGAAATTTTTTGGAAAACAATTCACATAACCATAGAAAATTGTATAAAATGGAATATATAGTTAGGGTTAAATATCTGATAATTATACTCTATCCCTTAATCAAATATTCTATCTAATATATTACCCATTTCAAATAATAATATTATTACTGTTATTATATTTCATTTCATGCAATAAATCATGGATATTTAAAAATAATTTCTTAATTTGATTAATTAATATTTATTTATATGATATTAAATGAATTATATCATTTTGATCATGCTCATAACCTGTCTTTTCAATCCTCCTCAATATTTACCGAACCTTGAATAATAAATTTTTATCTAAAGAAATAAATATCTTTATATTATTGATTATGTGAAGAAATAAATATTATATTCACCAAGAATGTGAATAACTATTTATATTAATATTTCCATAACTAAATAAATATTTATTTAATAAATAAATAATTATTTTTTACCATGTTAATAACAAACAAGAAATAAATTAATATTATATTTTCACTTTCTTACAAATAATATTTATTTAATATTCAATTCATATATATTCAAACTATAATAACACATGATTTAATTTATGTGATCAACCTAACAAGAATAATTATTAAAAAAAGTCAGGAATAATATTTATTTTGAATAGTAAATTCAAATAGAATTTGACAAAGGTTCTTGATATACTTATTGTGTGACCCTCTAGGCCTATTTCTTAATGGATTTTTGTGAACTTTCCTAAATTCCAAGATCAAAATCTGGAAACACATCAATTCACTGATATATAAAGAATTTGATGTCACAATGATAACAACCTCATATGAATTTTTATGGTGTAATATAATCCATTTGTCTCCATATCTAATCATGAAATTTGAATAATTGTAATATCAAATTATATAATTGATTTATATTTATTTGACTACCCAAAATGAATTCTTTGATAAACCTTTATGGACATGAAAATAATCAGATAGTTCCATTTCAATCAAAGGGTCATAGATATTTTATTCTATTAACTTAGTTGGGAAAAATACAATCTCGACTTCTTCAATTAGTTTCAAATAACTTATAATTCACACAAGATATACTACTTTTACATGAACATATTTCATCATGGTTTTTGAAAATACATCAATATAAATGATTCATAATATGCATTAATACTAATTTCATGTCTAAGTACCAATACACACATCCATAGATAGGAATATCTGATGAATCATATAACATATATAATTATTATGGGTGGGTCTATTCTCATGACCTCATCTTATATATGTTACAAATTATAAAAATTCTTGAGAAGAAGCCTCATTTTATTACGATCATCCAAAAATTGATAATCAAAATATTGTATGTTTCTTATCAAACATATGTTATCTAGACCATAGGAAATGTGTTTAGATATATTTTCATAGCACTTAAAATTCCTAATTATATTAAGGAACTAATATAAAATTTTGATTTGATAAATAATTAAAATAAATTATCAAATTAATGTTCACAAATGAACACACATCATATGGTAAGACATTTATTATTATTATGGTTATTGAATGTGAAAAGTTATTTGGTTATAGGGTGAAATCTCCAATAGACTTAAATTTTCACTAGATCCAATTGTTAACAAATTTTATTTTTCTATATATTATCAGGTATTAATTATTTTATTGAGGTAAGTATTTAATAATTAAGTTTCAATTTTTTATTCCCTAAAAACTCTTCTTTCTATGACCTAGACCCTCTAGGAAAAATCCCTCAAGAGGTGATACTTCGGAAGTATAATATTTGTCTGTTGATGTATCCTCGGGTCTTTGGTTAGGACTACTACAATAGTATTATAAAAATACATTGTGATGTCATTTTTACTTTTAGGTGATACATAAATCACTTAAAAAAATTGTAAGTACAAACTGATTCTTTAGCTATATCAAACATCGCTATATACTCAGAATCTTCAATAGATTTAGAAACCATTGGATTTTTTGTACTCTTTCATCTCACAGATACTCCATAATGGTATAACACATATCCAAACTATGATGTTAGTTCATATTGATCTGTATGGTAACTATAATTTGTCAATCCCCTGATAACTAGTTATTCATCTCCTCCATAAGCCCAGAACATATCCTTTTTACACCTTAAATACTTTCGGATAATCTTCACAGTTATACAATGTGAATCAACTGGGTCTCCTTGATATTTATGAAATGTGATCAATGTGTAGGAAACATCAATCTTGGTATATATCAAGGAATACATGACATATCCTATAGAATATGTGTAATAAATTTTTATCATTTTAAATTTATCCTCTTATGTATGAAGACATATTTTCTTGGAGATAAGTATATCATGTTCCCCTGGAAACAATCCCCTCTTAGATTATTACATATTGAATATTTTAAATACCTTTTCAATATAAACACCTTGACATAGTCCAAGCAACCTCTTATATTTATCCAGATGGATCTTGATCTGTAAAATGTAGGCTACTTCACTTAATTTTTTCAAAGATAGGAATTTTTTTAACCACCTCTTAACTAACTATAAGACTAGTATCTCATTTCCCATTAAATATATATCATCAGTATAAACTACTAGGAAATCAAGTGCACTCATAGAAAACCTTTTCTATATATAGGGCTCACATTCATTATTTATGAAACAAAATTTCTTTATGGATTAATCAAAATGATTATTTCATGATATTGATGCTTGCTTCAAACCATAAATGGATCTATAGAACTTATAAACCATATTGGCGTAATTTGATAATTAAAATCTTATGTTTTTGTTATACAGACATCTTCTATAAGGTTTTAATTAAAGAAGAATATTTTGACATTAATTTTTCAAATCTCACAATCATGGTAAGATGAAATATAATGTATAATTATAATAGAATATAGAATAGAGCTTGGTAAAAAGGTTTTATCATAGTCTATGCCTAGGCATTGTGTAAACCTTTTACTAACCAGTCGTTCTTTATAATTACTGAATTTACCATCCATCTCCATCTTATTCTTTAATATCCACTTGTTCCTAACATGATTTACATAAACTAGAGGATATACCAAGACCCAGACTTGGTTCTAGTACAGGGAATCCATGTCAAAATTTATAGATTATCCCCAATTTGAAACTTTCGAGCTGGTTAATTCTTCCTTGTATGATTAAGGTTCATTGCATTCAACTATTAATGTGTCACATGACTCAAGGACTAGAAAACCATACTTCTATAGTTCTCTAACCTCTATATTCCACCTATGTGGTACTTTTTTATTTAGAAAAACTTATTTCCCTATGGATTATGGAATTTGTTCTTTTTCTAACTCTTATGAATTTTCACTTCAAATTCATCAAATTCTACCTTTCACCCACTATCACTTTTGTATATGAGTTACTTTTCAAGAAATATGTGATTCCTATCAACAAAGAAAATATTGTATGATGAATTTTATAGATAATATCCTTTAGTTTCTTTAGGATATCCTATAAATATTCACTTTATACCTGGTGATTATTTTTTTTATAGAGATAACCATAAAAATTATTTGTTTCAACATACATGAATGTAAGAAAAAATGGGTTTCTTATCACTGTATAACTCAAATGGAATTCCATTTTTCGATTTAGTTGGTTTAGAACACAGATCAATTAGGGTATTATTGATATTGGTGAATCAGTGGTGCCAATTTTTTGTAAATTCTTTCTTTCAAATTAAACCCCTATGATTGGTTAAAACCATAATCCACTCTCAAAATTATCTTCCTCACTTGTATAGAAAAATAAAAAAGAACAAACATCACAAAGGAAATTATTAAAAGGTTTGTTCGCTATGTGACAACCTTCTCCTTTTTTGTCCTACCACTTATTGAGATATGGATTTTATTATTACAATAAATTCATAGTGATCAAAAATGTAGTACAATTTTTATACAAGGTTTGAGAAGGTATCATCCACTTCTCAAAAGTTCAAGTATCATCCACTTCCCATAAAATATGTATAGAGTTATTTAGAAAGAAACCACCACTTATTTAAGAATCCTTACTTGCCCTTGAAAATGAATTAGATCTTCCATGATTAATTGGATGCATCAATATCAAATAATAGATATTATTTTATAAAAACGTCAACTACTAGAATGTTATTAATACAGTAACATGAACATAGAATTCATATCTCATCTTTTTAGAATGATATTTTCATGAACTAGATCATGTATTCTTGATAAATATCCCCTTCCTTATTAGTATCAAGATTCTGAATTGATAAAAATAATATCATTCAAACTTTACATATTAATAATTTATGAATACAGCACAGTTTAATGTACTTCAATTACCTCTCTCTCTCTCTGATATAATGAGTATTAGTTTCTTTGTATATTTCTCAAAAATCCCATTCTTCTTCATTTATATAATTTATATTCATGATTATTTGGAATATGATTATTATTAAAAGTGAGACTTTGTCCAATGTATAATCCTCCTATAATTAATGAGGGGAAATTAAATTTTTCTAAAGGAATTCATTGTAAATTTACCAATTTGTAAAATAGTCATTAAATCGTTAGGAAGGGTGTTAGAGAGGACGTTGTCATCACATCTCACCCTTTTTTTGTTAGACCATATACAAGAGAGTTGGATTCACGATAAAAGTGTGTGATGATATAGTTAATTGAGGAAATCATGTCTGGAAATTTGATCCATCTAGCAGTTATCTTCTACGATAGTTGAATGTTACTAGTTCTGATAGCTTGAATAATTATGGTCAAGTCACACTCAAACCATAAATTATTCCAATTTTAATGACATTCCATGTTAACTGCACTGATCAAGCCAAGAATTTCAACTTCCAGGGAAAATAAAATAAATAAGGTTCCATAAATTCATCCTAATACATAGCTGATATGATCTATATAAATATCCCCAAAGACCGTAGGGCCTAGATTTCCTATGGAATATCCATCTACATTTTATTTAATCATACTGATGAAAGGCATGTTCTAAATAAATTCAAAATTTTCTAAAGGATTTCAGAAATTACCTACAATATTAAGATGTCTCGGGAAAGATAAATGATGTATAGAATTGTAATATTTTCCATGTTGGAGATAACTATCATTATACATTACCATAATAATTATAACAATGGATGACTTGATGTTGAAAGGGGCCTACTCATGAATTTTTTTGTTCCTACCATGATAAATTATGTGAATGAGTTATGCACTTACCACTTTGAAGATATTCATAAGTTTCTATGAAAGTTGGAGTTAAAATCACTTGTTGATTTGATCAAGGATCTAGTATGCATGTGGAGGGTAAGTCTCAAAGATGTCAAAAATATCATTCTAGAGAATTGAGGGTGTGAGACAACTTAGTAAAAGATGATTCACATCCTCCCTATACTGATGAAAAGTGAAACATCTTGAAAAAGTGAGATACCCACTTTTTTCAAACTAGAATCGACTGGTATATCTGAATAGGTCATCAACCAAAGTAATGTGAATCTGGATGGTGATAACTAGTTTTTATTCAAGGATTCGGTCCAACTAGGACTACCATATAGATTTTTCCTATAGAAAATCTTTGAATTCATAATACCATTCACTGTTGGCTCCCATATCAGTAGGTCATCATGGTTGATAAAATCATAATTTCTAATATATTATCTAATAACATCAAGTATAAAATTGGGGCAAGACATTTTATTTTTGATTGAGTTTCTATGATAAACCAATGAAGTAGAAGAGTCAATCCTTTCAGCTAAGGGAAAACCTATCCAATTTTCAAACCAAAAACTAAGAGAATAATTTTTATTAGTTAACTAGTGTGATTGTGTAGACATTTTGGAGAAAATTTTCTTGAATTCATCCCAGATTGGGGAATCAATATAATTAAAATTTTAAAATTTCAATTGTGCCAAGAATATTTCTATAAGGAATCCCATAGATATGGATTTATTATTAACTATACCCAATATAAAGTGATCTTAAAGGGACCGATTGAAGAGGTAGAAGTTTTTAAAAACATGACAATTGATAGCATTAGTCTTGAAATATTTATTCCAAGGAACAAAAATTATCCTTTTTTCAATAATTCTTCCAAAATAATAAAAGTTCTTGATTTATATATTGATACATTTTAGTAAACAAACATTCCATTTGTAAACCATAAAAGAATAAAAAAATCAGACAATGTTGTGCTTCACATGAAAAATTATTTCGGCCATCGAGAGAGAGTTTCCTTTCCAATAGGACACAATTCATTGAATTTGGATTAAAATATGATTAAAGTAAAAATAAGGGGTCTTAAACAAAACATGGGAACTCCTAAGTATATGAAAGGGAAATTTTATTCAGTAATTCCCAATTCACTTATAATATTCAATTTTCTATATGAAACAATATTTTTCCAAAGTATATGAAAGACTTACTCCAACTAATCTCTTATACTGACACCTTTTCATAATAAAGGACGGCATTTTTTAAATTCATGAGATTACTCTTGTCACCCTAAGTGAGGAGAAAATTTTCATTAGTAAAAAATGAATGTGACAGAGCAGTTAAACCTCTGGAAGCCCTAATGATTTTTAAATCACCCTAATCCTCCATTCTAAGAAGAATACTAAAAATATAATCTCGTTTTAATGGAACAATCCTTTTAAACATATTATTCTATGATTTAAAGCATAATTATCCTTTAAATACAAACCAATTATCACAAATTATAGTTTCTTTACAAGATTAGATACATAATTAAAGATCATAAAACCAAAAAACATCTTTTATTTAATAATCGTAATGAGATCCTAGCCTTTGAGACCATACATCTTTATAGGATAACCTGGGGAATAAATGAATAAAGGGATTAGCTAAAAACCCATTAAGAGAAAAAAACAAAAGAATAAATCATAACACATGGGTTAGAAGGCATAGAATGATGACATATTGAAGACATGGAACATGTATAAACATATGTAATCATAAAATATAGAACACGGGATCATATAATCATGGAATCATAGTAATGTGACATAAAAATAAAACATAACATAAGAATGATTCATGGATCATTTCACATGTATGATCATGAGTCAAGGCTAACAACCAAGATCGTTGCACATGGAGCATGAGTCAAGGCTAACCACTAAGACCATTGCACATGACGTCTTATGGGAATAAATATTACCTAATGAATTGGAGAAATATTTAGGTGTACCCTTAATAACATGTTCATGAATATGTGTTCCACATAAATAATCAAACATGTGGTATCAAACATAAACATAAGGGTTACCCATGTAAAGAATTGGGTATCATAATCATGTCAAAAGGCATATCAAAAGGGAATATCATAATGGTGACCTAGAAATAATGGATTTAAATCATAAATGGACACTAATAATGGGAAATAGGCAGATATAATGATAAGTTATGTCAAAATGAAGTGAAAACATGCAAAAATAGTGTTTAAGAAACTTTTTAAATAAAACATTTTAGTGTTGTTTGAGGGAAAATTTTCAAGATTCTTTAAAATGGAAAAGGAAAAATTGTTTATATAAAACCAAAAATGAACAAAAAACGTTTTTCATGATAAAATGATTTATTTAAAAAAATGGTGGATTAAAATAAATTTTGGAGTATACTTGAAAATGGGTAAGAAATCAAGAATTTCAATTTAATCGGGCTTGCTTATTGGGAAAAATTGAGAAGGTAAACTTTTTAAAACATGTATATCCATGAAAAAGAAGGATGAAATGATCTAGATAAATTAGTTTGGATCATATAAATATAATTTTTAAGAATTTCATAAAAATAAAAAAATAATTACATTAGGGTAAAAAGAGATAAAACGTGACTCGAAGGAAGAAATGGAGGTTTGGAAAGAATCCCTTACCTTATGTTCAAAAGTGTTCTTCACTTGAACTTAACTTCCTGGATAATAAAATTAAATCCATTAATTAATTAATTAAGATCATTTTTTACATTTATTTTATTTATTATAATTTTATTAAATTCACTTATGGCCTTTTGGTGAGTTATGAGATTCAAATTCATCATTCAGGATTGTTTGTTTCCTTGGTTTTCATGATTGGTTTGCTTGTTTATAATTATGGAAGATCATGTACAACAATAATTATTTGACAGAATTGAAATTATATGTTATTAATTAACATAAAAACTTTCAATTAGTCTTATATATCATCAGGTTATATGGTATGAGGATGATTTATTCGATTGAATGTCATTGAAAATGATTTAATTTATTTTGGCGGTTTTATGACTATTATGAGATTATATCATTTATTCTGACCAGACTTTAAGGCATTAGTGAAAATTAAAAATACATCATCCTCGGTGGTGGTAAATCGACACACCATAGATGATATTTTAATTTTTTGAAAAAAAGGAAATGGGAGGAGACTTGAAGATGAATTATTCCATTAACATAATAAAATTAAAGTATATAAAATATAAAATATTTATCATTCCACTTGGATAATTTTAGGTTATGAGAACATAAGAAAGAAATGAAATTAAAATGAAATTAAAAGAATAAGAAAGAAGATTTTACCTCTTGAATTTCTTCTCATTGAAAACCTCCTTAGGGGAAAGGTTTTGGTATTTTAATGAGACCAGGGGATCTTGCACATGGTGGAGGGTCTTGGGAAGAGTATTGGTTAGAATTTGGATGAGTAAAAAATATTGGATTTTGTGAGGAGAAGAGTAGGTGAGGGGTGGTATTTATAGGAGAGGGGAGGGGTGTTTTCTTGTTAATTTATTCATTGGTTTATTATTTTGGCTCAAGACTATGAATATTTTTGGAATTATCACTAAATATATTAAAATAATGAATTATATTTCTATATTATGAGATTAAATCTTCCATACATCATATATGACTCATTAAATCATGTATTTATCTTATACCATAAATTACTATATTTCACTATTCACCAAAAATTCAACTATTTTTTAAAAATACAAAAAATTCACCCTTACCATCTTTTGATGTGTAGAATTTAAAAATGTATTCCATTATATGAAAATAGTTTTCTCAATATGAGAAATTTAATTTTTAATTACAATCCTCATTTACTAGAAAAATACCGATTTTAAAATTATAATTGATTTTATAACACTTTGAAAAATTAAATAAGGTCTCATAAAATTATGTTATAATCCTAAGAATATAAAATATCAATTTATGAATCTATTTTATGAAAATAAATTCTCTTTTAAATTATTATATTATTTATAAAATTTTAAATAAATATTTTTGTTTTAAAAAAAATAACAACACATAATTTATCAGTTTCAAACAATTTATTTAGTTAGATAGTCATATAAATATATCATATTTTCATTTATCATATATAAAAATTTTATATATACTTAAATGGGTGAGGTTACTATTCTATTGTCTGGATTACTATTCATAAGGGTCACATTACTATTCCATAGGTCATGTCATTATTCCAATGGTTTAGGTTACTTAATTTCTATAAATACTTATTATTTAATTCATTTTTCATTTATAATGTTTTAATTGTGCTCTATATGTGATTTTCTATGATTTATACTATATAAAATAATTATAACAATGGGATTTTCATTGATAAAATTTTGGGTCATTAAATTTTTCCCCTCTTATGAAATTTCACCCTCGAAATTTCATTTTACAAACTATAGGTATAATAAGAGAGGGTACTTCTCCTTCATTGCTTCTCCTAGTTCCCATGTTGCCTCATCATAACTATAGTTCTTCCATAGTACTTTAACTTGGTGATTGGTCTTGTTGTGTTGAACATTATATATACAATATAATATCTTTACTAGATGCTCCATGTAAGAGAGATCATTCTCTAACTATACCACCTCTGAATTCACTACATGGGAGGGATCAAGTATGTACTTCCTCAACAGGGATACATGGAATATATCACGTATTTTAGACATGGTTGGTGGAAGTTCTAGTAGATATATAACAATTCCAACATGATCAAGAATCTCTAAGGGGATGATGTACCTAGAACATAGCTTTCCCTTCTACCCAAATCT
Source organism: Viscum album (assembly GCA_963277665.1). Taxonomy (NCBI): domain Eukaryota; kingdom Viridiplantae; phylum Streptophyta; class Magnoliopsida; order Santalales; family Viscaceae; genus Viscum; species Viscum album. The sequence goes on along the minus strand of OY728134.1, from coordinate 124,515,664 downwards.
CATGATCCACTTCCATGGAGATATGTGGAGGAATACCATATCTCCAACATTGAAATCTGGGTCTTGTTAACAATTGTATTCATAACTCTTATGTAGACCTTGGGATGCTCGGATATGATACTAAATTGTTTTCATCTTTTCTACCATTTCTTCATCCATTTCAGGTCCTATTAGATTTCGTTCACTAACTTCATCCCAACATCCCAGTTTTCTGCATCTTTTTTCATAAAGGATGTTAGATGGATCCATTTGGATGCTCGAGTAGAAATAATTATTGTATAAGAACTCGACCAAAGAAAAATATTGGTCTCATCCTCCCTTGAATTCCATAGAACATGCTCTCAACATGTCTTCCAGTGTCAAAATAATCTGCTCAAATTGGCCATCATTTTGAGGATGATAGGTCATAATGAAGTTTAGCTCGGTGTTTAGAGCATGTGGGAGACTTTTCTAGAACTTGGAGGTGAATATTAGATCTCGATCAGATGCAATTGATAGTGGTACTACATTAATCCTTGCCACTTATCTCAATTATATTTATGAAAGTTTATCCAGGGAGAAGTCCTCTTGAATTTTGGTAAAGTGAGCTATCTTTGTAAGATGGTCCACAACAACCCATATAGCTTTGTTTCCTCTGGATGTCTTAGGAAGTATAGTAACAAGGTATATGGTTAGATTTTCTCATTCCCATGTTAGTGTAGGTAATGGATTCATCATCCCTTTAGAAATTTTCCTTTAATCCTTCACTTTTTTACATACAAGGAACTTTGATGTATATTCAGCAATCTCCTTCTTCATATTTTCCCACCACTAGTTTTCTCATAGATCTCGATACATCTTTGTGCTCCATAGGTGTATCTAGAAGGTTGATATATTTGTTTCAATTGGAATATCTTTCTTTACCTCTAGATTGGATTTTGCACATATCCATTCCCCAAATCTCAAAAATCCATTCCCATCCATTCGAAACTCTGAGGATTTCAAATTTCTAATAGCTGTCAACTTTATTTTGAATTTCAACACCATTTCTTTGATAATGCTTTATTTTTTAGATGAGTTATGGTTGAGAAATCATTTGAGAAAGGATTGGTGATATTCTTTCTGTAATAATTCAAATGTCTATCCTTTTAAGGTCTAATAATGTTAGATCCTTCTAAATTATCATTATTCATAAAGATGTAGGATTATTTCTATATAGAGAATCTACCACCTTATTTTCTTTACCAAGATGGTAATGGATTGATCAGAGTAATCCTTGATGATCTGAAACCATATTTACTGGAACATATTAATATCATTCTATGTGAATATATATTTGAGGCTCTTATGATTGGTATATATCTCACACTTCTCCCCATAGAGATAATGCCACTAGATTTTAACAAAAATATCACACCCACCAACTTCAGATCATGCATGGGATAGTTTTGCTCATGAATTTTCAACTTCCTTGAGGCATGGGTTATCACTTCATCATTTTAAAATAGTAAATAGCCTAATCCTTTCTTTGAAGCATCATTGTACACCAAAAAGAGTTCACAACTTGTTGGTAGTGTGAGCACTAGTATAGTGATATGCCTCTTTTCAACTCATTGAAGCGGTCTTCACATTCATTAGTATTGACAAAATTTTCTCCATTCTGAGTCATCTTGGTTAGTGGGTTTGAAAATTATGACAAGTTCTTCACAAATATATGGTAATATCTAGATAAACCAAGTAAACTATGGATCTCCAATACAAATGTTGGTCTTGGCCACTTTTAGATTATCTTTGTCTTGGAAGGGTCCACAGATATCCATTTGCTGGTGATTTCATACCATAAGAATTATACATCCTCCAATCCATAGATTGCATTTACTAAATGTTTTATATAGTTTCTCCCATAAAAAAATCTTTAACACGGTATTTAAATGATCCACATGTTCCTCCTTTATCTTGGATTGTATCATAATATCATCAACAAAGACTACCACAAATTTTTCAAGGTGATCTCTAAGGACTCTATTAAATAAATCCATGAAAATTGATGTAGAATTAGTGAATCTAAAGGGAATCACTTTGAACTCATAGTGCTGATAACACATTCTAAAGGTAGTCTTGGGAATATCTTCCTTCTTCAACTTTAGTTATTGATATCCTAAATAAAGTTACACCATAGAGAAATACTTGGTCTTGTGTAGTTGATCGAACAACTCATCTATCATTTTCAGGGGACACTTGTTCTTTATTGTGATTTTACTAATCTTATAATAATTAATAAATAGGCGCATTTATCCATCCTATTTCTCGACGAAGAGGACTAGCACACCCCATGGTGAAGCACACAGGCATATAAAACCCTTTTCCAGTTCCCATATAATTTCTTCTTCAGTTCTTCCATCTCAATGGTAGTCATTCTATAATGTGAATTAGATATAGGCAGAGATAAAGAAATAAGTTCAATTGAGAACTCAACCTATCGATCACGAGGAAGACCAGATAACTCTTTAGGGAACACATCAGTGTAGTCCCTCGTAATGGGCATGTATTCAAGAATGATTATATCCTTTTATCAATCATTTGAGCTCTATATTATTATTCATAGAGAAATAATATCCACAATTGAGTTGATGATTCTAATGGATATTCACCCTCCTCCTTACACTTGAACAAAATTTGAGGATGCATTCAGATGTAAAGAGTGATCTCCCTTTCCCAACATTCGATTTTGGATTTGTATAAAGATATTCAATCCATTCCCAATATAGAATAAAAATCCACCAAAGTAAAAAAGTATTTGCTGGGAGGTTAAGTCCACAATCATTAACCAGGAGGAGTTATAAACTTTGGATGTAATAATTTCCCTATTTTTTGTTCTCACATATAACTCAGCCTCTATATTTTGAGGTGGTGTTTGAATAGTTCTACTAAACTTGAAAGATATAAAAGAATGCTTATAAATAAAATCAAATAGTATGTTCTCTATTCTTGAATGAATAATCAGAAAACCTATCACCACATCATTTTAGAGATCCACCTTAGTATTAGTGATATCATATGACCTTCCTTGCTACCTTGGAGGTTGTTGTTGTTTATTTCCTCCAACAACTCTTCGATTAGGGAAATGGTTCGCATAATGACCATATTCCTCATAGTTGAAACATTGCACTATAAGTTGAGTGTTGATATAAACCTTCCCTTCTTCTACATTAGGGTTATTCTTAATATCCCTTTGTTATTTATTAGCTAGATGCCCCATTCTTACTCATTTGAATCATTTTCTGGTTCCCTTTAGACAGTTCCAAGGATACTTCTTCCCATAATTTTGACATGTGGGATATTAGGTTTTATTTCCATCATGGGATTTATCTATTGTTCCACCCATATTAAAATCTATTTTCATCTTTTTATTACTGGGCCCATAATACTACTGAGAGTCTCTTATCTTCATTTCAACTTTGAGGTCACAATGAACAATCTATTCACAACTATTAAAGTCTCAAATTTTCAATGTTTTTCATACAATTGTATTTAGCTTGCTAAAGAAGCGATATACCTTGCTTTCAATGTCCATGTCAAAGTTGGAGGAATATCATGCAAGTCTTGTGAAATTTTATTCATACATCCTGATAGACTCATATTTCTTTTGCTTCAGACTGAGTAACTCCCTATCCATATTAATATGGAGATTTGGGGGGAAAATTTATTGAAAAATATTTTATTGAAATTTTACCATTCTATGGAATCAATTTCTTCTTTGGTCTTTGTTTTCTTGATCATTAACCATTACAGATCAGCTTCCCCGTCAAAATAATAGGCTTCCAACACAAATTTCTATTCTTTTGAGCAGCAGAGGACAGAGAATATCTTCTCAATGGAGTTAATCCATTGTTTTCTATGGAGGGAATTGGAATATCCACTAAACATGGTATGCATTTTCCATATAAAGTATTTGAACATAACTTTCTATTTATTAAGAGAAGTAGTATATTCCATATGATGAAAGTTATTATTCATAACTTAAGAAAATTGATAAAGTGTTTTCATGATGTTTTGAGATCCTGTTCTCATCATATTTGGCATTTCATTCAGAAAATTGTCACATTGACTATCACATTGATTGTTGGTAGGGGTTATCCTGTTTATAGCCATTAAATAAAAAAAGAAAGTAAAATTAAGGGGGATTGAATACTTTCCCAATAATTATATTAAAACAAACTTTGAACATAAAAGGATAAACTTGTAAATTAAAAGTATATCCTAACTTGTGATTCCCTAAGTTTCAATCTAGGATATCTATGGTGATAGAATTATCCCTAGGGTTATTACTAAAATTCCTCTATTAATAATCTCTAAAAATAACTATAATGTTCACTAATACCACCTATAACAACCCTATCCTTTTACACATATTATTACATGATTTTAAGCATAATTATCTTTCAAATATAAACCAAGGATCGTAAATTCTAGTGCCTTTGTAATATTAGATACATAATTAGAAAGCATAAAACCAAAATAAAATCATATTTTATTTAATATTAATAATGATATCCTTACACCCTTAGATACATTATATCTACATAGGATAACATGGGGATTAAATGAACAAATGGATGGGCTAAAAATCATAGTAAGCGAATGAACATAATAATAAATCATATCACATGGGTTAGAAGGCATAACATGATGACATAAAGAAGGAATGGAACATGAATAAACATATGGAAGCATTAAATATAGAATATGGGATCATGTAATCATGGAATAATAGTAATCTGTAAGAAAAATAAAACATGCAATAAGCATAATTCAAGGATCATTGTACATGTAGGAGCATGAGTTAAGGCTAACCACCAAGACTATTCACATGGAGCAAGAGTCAAAGCTAACCACCAAGACCATTGCACATGACTTTTGATGAGACTAAACATTACCCATTTTATTATAGAACTATCCATGAACACTCATAATAACATTTTCATGAATATGTGTTCCATATAAATAATCATACATAAGGAATCAAATATAAACATAAGGTTTACCCATGGAAATAATTGGGTATCATAATCATGTCAAAAGGCATATCAAAAGGGAATATAAAAATAGTGTCCATGAAATAATGGATTAAAATAATACATGGAAATTAATATGGAAAAATATTCATATATCATGATAATTGATGTCAAACTAAGTGAAAACATGTAAAAATAGTTTTTAAGAAACTTTTGAAATAAAAGATTTTAGTGTAGTTTAAGGGGAAATTTTTAAGAATATTTAAAATGTAAAAGGAATAATTGTTTGTATAAAATAAGAAATGAACCAAAATAGTTTTTCATGATAAAATTAGTGATTTTATAAAAAAACAATAGTTTTTTAAAATATATTACTAAGGGAAGTTGAAAAGGGGTAATAAATCGGGAAGTTCCCATTAATCAAACTTGCTTATTGGGAAGAATTAAAAAAGGAACCTTTTTAGAAATATGTATATCCATGAAAAAGAAAGATGAAATGATCTGGATACATGATTATGGATCATATAAACAGAATTTATAATAATTATATAAAAATAACAAAGAAATATATTGGGGTAAATATAGAGAAAATGTGACTCGAAGGAAAAAATGGAGATTTGAAAAGAATCTCTTACCATATGTCAGAAAGTGTGATGAAATTGAACTTATTGTCCTAGATAATAAAATTCAATACATTACTTAATTAAAAAATAAAATTTTATGAATTTATTTTCTTCTATTATAATTTTATTAAGTTAATTTATAGTCTTTTTGGGTTATGATATTCAATTTCATCATTCAGAAGTGTTTGTTTCCTTGGTATTCATGATCAGTTCAGTTGTTTATAAGTATGGAAGTTCATGTATAATAAGAATGATTCTCTATAATTGAAATTATATGTAATTAATGAACATAAATAAGTTTAATTGTTCGTATATATCATATGTTTATATTTTATGAGGATTATTTAATAGATTTAATGTTAATGAAACTGATTTATTTAATTTTGGTGGATTTATAACCATTATGAGCTTATATCATTTTATTTAACATCATGTTTATATATTGATTCCATAAAATTATTTAACTTATAATATTTATACAAAAATATTATTTAACCGTATTAATGGTTTTATGACTATCCTTGAAGGCAGTAGTGAAAAATAAAAATGCATCGTCCTCGGTGGTGGTAAATCGACACACCATTGACGATATTTTCATTTTTAGAATAAAGATAAAATTGAAAATATTTGAAGATGATTTATTCCATTGACATAATAAAATTATAGTATATAAAATCTAAATTATTTATCTTTCCACTTGGATAATTGGATGTTATGATAATATAACATATAAATGAAATTGAAAAGAAATTAAAAGAACAAGAAAGAGCATTTTACCTCTGGAATTTCTCCTCCTTTAGAACCTCCTTAGGGAAAAGGTTTTGGTATTTTTATGAGTAAAATGGGTCCTATAATTGGAGGAGGGTATTGGGAAGAGGATTGGGTAGAATATGGACAAGTATAAAAGATTGGAATGTATGAGGATGATAGACGGTGATGGGTGGTATTTATAGAGTAAGAGAGGGGTGTTTTCTCATTATTTTATTCATTAGATTATTATTTTGGCTCAAGATTATTAATATATTTAGAATTATCACAAAATATATTAAAATAATTAATTATATTTGGATATTATGGTCTTACATCATCCATAAATCATCTATGACTCAATAATTCATGTATTTAGCTTATATCATAAATTAATGTATTTCACTATTCAGGAAAAAAATCAACAATTTTAAAAAAATACCAAATATTCACCCTATCCACTTTTTGATGTGTAAAATTCAAAAATAGACTTAATTTTATGAAAATAATTTTCTAAATATGATTAATTTAATTTTTAATTAAATTTATCATTTTCTCAAAAAATACAAATTTTTTAATTATAACTGATTTTATAACACTTTGAAAAATTAAATAAGGTTTAATAAAAGTATTTTATAATAATAAGAAAAAAATATCAATTTATGAATCTATTTTATGGAAATAAATTTTCTTTTAAATTATTATATTATTTATAAAATTATAAATAAACATTTTTGTTTTATAAAAATACCAACACTTAATTTATCATTTTCAAAATATTTATTTACTTATAATATGATATAATTATATCATATTTTCATTTATAAGATACCTAAATTTTATTTATAGTTCTATGGGTGAGTTTACTATTCTATTGGTCGGTATACTATTCGTAAGGGTTGCATTACTATTCCATAGGTGAAGTTATTGTTCCATTAGTTTAGGCCCCTTAATTTTTATAAATACTTCATATTTAATTCATTATTCATTTATAAATATTTTATTGTGATATATATGTGATTTTATGTGATTTATACTATATATCATAATTATAATAATGGAACTTTCATTGATAAAATTTTTGGTCGTTACATTCAGTAATGTAAAAGGTGTTGGAAGAGAGAGGGATAACTTTTCTAACACCACTAGAGCATGTGAGATATCCTTTTGGGGATCCATTAATGATAATTGAGATATAAGAAAGGACAATATGATCTATAATTGATTAAGAAAATCTCTCATCAAAGCCAAATAAATTGAAGACCTTAACAAAAAAAACCTCAATCTATGCTATCAAAGGATTTTTTAATATCATGATTTAAAGCAATATTACTTCCCCTTGTATTCTTATTGAGAATATTTACACACTTTGATGTTGTGATGTGAAAATATTGAATTTTTCTCCCTTTAATGAAGACAAGTTTATTCTAAGAGATAATTTCTTCATTGATTTTGGTAAGTCTATTGGAAAGAATTTTTCCTAATATTTTATGAATGGTGTGGACAAGAGAAACTAGTTTGAATTCACTAATGGAATTATCATTATCGACCTTTGGAATATGTACAAGGAATTGAGCATTGGTACCATGTGAGAGAGGACCATCCGAAAAAATTAATAACCTACTTAGAGACATCATGATGATTAATTCTCCATTATGTTTTGAAGAAGTGATTAGTGAAGCCATCAGGTCCAAGAGAGCTCTCAACATTGAGTCAAAACACAGGGTCTTGAAATTAATAATCAAGGGGAATTTAATTGAGAATGATATTATCTTCATTACTTGCTAATCTAGGTATAATTTCCTCCATCAAGTCTAGTCAGGTGGGGTCCATGGAAGATATTCATAAATAATGATATAACATGATTGGAAGGATCGTGTTTGTCCACCAGGATTTGATCACTATCCATGTTCAGGTGTAAAAAATTCTATATTCAACATCCTTGAATGTTTGTCTTGTAGAATTAGAAATGAATGATTTCAAATATTAAAATTTTAAATCACTGTAAATATCAGGGAGTATTCTCATTTAATCTTGGTCAATTATTCATTTTAAATCTATAAGGATATCTAAATGATTCTTCCTTAAAAGACTCCATTAAATTCATAAGAATTTGAATTTCATTCATGCCAAAATGGTTGTGTGACATGGCGCTAATATTGACTCTCCTTTCATAGAATCAAGGCATGATCCATGAAGTGAGAGTTCTCTCTATTGATCTAAGACTGTATCATGATTATTTGATTGATTTTGTTGTTTAATTCCAAAAATATCAACTCATGTATCATCCAAATAAACACATAATAAGATATCATATGGAGTGGTATGTCGTACAAATAAACTTATATATTATGAAGTGTCACAACCCGTCCCACGGGGCTCGTGTCGTGACTACCCCGATCCCACCTTCCATAGGCCAGGGGCTGGCGACTTGCACCAAAAGTCATATTCCCTAAAACCTAGAAGGCATTACCTATATAACATGTAAAAACACGCAACAAAGCACACAGCGAGATACGAACACAAGTAAAACTGTATAGAAAAAAGAGTGTTGAAAGTAAGAGGGGCTGAAATACAATCCCAATAGTAAAGGTACAAGTACAACTAAAATACAATACAACTGAAGAAATACAAAGATAGATATTGGGTCATTCTCTGAGGTTCCTACCTGAGGGTTAGGTACAGGTCGCCTCATCAGCACTCCATGTTCGTATATCTCCTCTTCATACTGACACGTCGTATGGTCCACCTCTGGGCATCATCTAGTTGTAGTAACCTCATCCTCAGTCAGCGTTGTTCGTCGCCTGTAACAAACAATGCATGGTGCAGACATAGCCCTTGCAGGGGTGAGTATAACGATACTTAGTAGGGACCCCAAGACCCTCAAGGTCTCACAAAATCCACAAAGGATAATACACAAAGCAGGAAATCAACTGACAACCCTACTTAGGTATATGTCCATACATGTACGTAAGTTATCAACTATGCCCATATCAATCATGAGGAAACGCAGATTCCAACTCAAAAGCCCAAGATCAACTATTACACAAAGGAAAGAGTACCAAAAAGGTAAGTACCACACAGGTATTCCACACATAAGAATACCATGAAGGTATTACAACAAAGGAAAGTACCGCACAGGTACGGACTCAGCTCACACTAGGTATAGCTTAGGTACGGTAGTAGAGATGATTAGATTTAACTACTGAATCATATTTCTCCCTTAAGAGACAGACCCACATAGTATCCTAAATCATCATCAGACCCACAGAGAGTCGTAGTAAATTGTCAGACCCACACAGGATCCTAGTACATCGTAAGACCCATACAGGATCCTAGTACATCATCAGACACACACAGGATCCTAGTACACCATTAGTACATCGTCAGACCCACACAAGATCCTATTAAATCATTAATACATAGTCAGGCCCACGTAGGATCCTAGTATATCGTCAGTACGTCGTTATACCCACACAGAATCCTAGTACATCGTCAGCACGTTGTCAGACCCACACAGGATCCTAGTACATCATCACAGCCAGCTACAGGGTTCTCATACTAAGCTCACTTGTCTCTTAGAGGATCCACTCCTTAAGTCACCGGTCGATACTACCACTTTCACGAAGTCCCATGAAGAATTATCCCAAAGTACCACCATGTCATAGGGGTCTCAACTCAATATCTGGTGCATCAATCGGACGCCCAGTCTGTAAGTTATTAGCCTTTTAGTCACGAGGTCCTGGTTGGATTCGTGCTCAATCCAACCTAAACATACCCCAACTTTATCCAAATCCCCATTAGGGTATACCAAAAGGTCTGTCTCTCTCCAAGTTTTCCGGCACCGTAGATGGTTCATCAAACGGACACCCGGTGCCAAAGATATGGCCATAAGAGTGAAATCGGGTCAAATTTGGTCTGGGTCCGATCTGACCCGGCCTACGAGGCAGCCGTAGTGTGGGATGGCCACAGTGCAGTGGGACGGCAGTCTGTTGTGGCTAGTCGGATGGCCAGTCGTCCTCTCCTTATGGCGTGGTTGCGCGTCGCACCTTCGCTGGTAGTCGGCTCGGCCGGCTGGCCTCCTTTCGACGGCGCAGCACAAGCCGCGGTTCTCTTCCGTCGGGCAGCGCGGTTGCGTTGTTGCCTTCATCAAGGCTGGTGGTGTGTTGGTCTCTATATCTGAGTCCCACTGGTTCCATTTTCTAGCACCGTTTGCTGCCCTCTTCCTTTGCGAGGAACACATAAAAAATCTCAAGAAAATGCGGAGAGGTCGGGCCATGTTCGTTTGGCCCGCACCCTCTGTGTTAGGGTGGTAGCAAGCAGCTTAATAAATCTTGTATGAAGAACATCAAGAATGGTAAGGGGGTACTCAAAACATCAAACCCTAACTCAAAGGTTCATTGATGTGTCGCAAGATGAAAAAGATGAAGGCGAAGAGGGTTCCAATGATCGTCACCTCCGCCACACGCTTCCGAAGTCGGGCTCGTGTGTCGTCCTCTTTCTTGGTTTCGAAGAACGTTCTTCGATGGAGATGGTTTTCTTTGTTTGTATGAGAAGTTCTTCATTGGAGATGAGTTTCTCCAAGTTCTCCCAACTCTCCCAATTTTCCAACACTCTCCCATAAAAAAAGAATCACCAACCAAATGAAATATGTTTATCTATTTAATTTCATTGGCACAATTAAAGATGGGTTAATTTAATGAATTGTGTTGGCATAATTAAATGGTTTGCATTGGCATTATTAATTGGGAGGGTCCAAATGGACTCCCTCACATTAATGAGTCATAATTAATATAAAGGAAACCTAAAGCCACATACCCCATTAAAGAGGGAGTTCATGAATTAGGTGGTCCCCACCTTTAAGAATTTAAAATGGGGGTTTTAGGCTCGATGTTCCCCACCACTTTAACATTCATGTGGGAGGTTTTATTAGAAATAAAATAATATTTTATTTTATTTTATTTTTCATTTCCAGGAAAAACAAAAAAATCTATCTTTCGCCCTCGACCTACTGTGGTCTATGTGAAGGTCTCCTTAAGCGAATATCAGCGCTGCAAGTTCAAAGGTACCCTCGGATTTCAATTCCTAGCACCAGTTCAAAAGTTACAAAAACTCTCTCGCACGTTTACTGAACATACCTGAAAAAATGTTCAAAAATTCATTCTGGGCACACCGAGCCTTGAAATCACACGCTGTAAATTTTCGTAGACTAATAAAATTCCTATATAATTAAAATAAATTACCTGGAAATTCCAGGTCTCTAAATGAATTTAGATATCATATAACATTGTAATCTTATGTGAATTTAATCTTATATGAAAATTTTATTATGCATTTAAAATCGTACATAAAGATAATCTTATGTGGAACCTTTCATACACATTTCACATCTTACACAAATATCATCTTACATGGACAACTTTATTATAAAATATTTATATAATATGATGTTAGGTATCATATGAAGAAAATATATCCTACAAAAATCTCTATCTTATGAACCCATATTATAAATTTGTATCATAAAAAGATTCCAAATACATCTTATAAACTCATATCCAATAGAATGTTATGAACTCAGCTAAATCATACATAGATGAATCATACACATTGTTTAAAATGAATCATACACAACCTTGAATGACTCGTATCTATTATTTTACTTTGATATTTTTAAAATCCTATATATAATTCCATATTAATATAAATAAAAAACATAACCCTTTAAAATAATCCTTGTCTATTTCTAGGCATCTCAAAAACACCTCAAACATTCTTCTCAGCTTCTATTTCATTTTTAACAACATGTACAAGATTTTTCAATAATTCAAATGGGTACTTTAATCTCCCCCTCTAGGTATATTGTCAACCTTTTTCAATTATTTAAAAACTCTATCTTCAAAATAAACTCCTAATTAAATATACACTAAATATCAACTCTTTACTTGTAACATAAATCTTGATACCTGATGTTCTTAATATTTTCATGACTTATTATATACTCCCTTTACAAATTTTATATGAAATTTTCATAATTTGTGTGAAATATTAATGTTTTAATACTAAGTGTGATTTTTGAGCATTTTTAGAAGTAGTCCAATTGAGTCGGTTTACTATTTTATTTATAACTCTCACCCTAATGATCCAAAGTGTGTGGTTCTTATTTTATAGGATTCCTTATTCAACTTACCAGATATAATTAGAAGAATAATTATCCAATTATTCCATTTTAAGGGTTATATGGACCACAGAAGAATGCCCACAGAATCTGTGAAGAAACTGGACCATCCATGAAGATTGAAGTACTGGGCTCAATCCAGAAGTGAAAATTCATTAATTCTCCTAAAAAATTCGTAAAACAATGAAATGAATCATGGATAAAACTTTCAGTTCCCAACTCTAAAAACATAGGGCAAAAATGATGTTTTGAATTCCATCCCACCATTCTGTCTCGGAATTAAAATCCAGACACTATTCATGACATATCTCATGATGTAATCATCAAATCAATCTAAGATTTTGCAGTGTGAAAGAGTAGATATAGGCAGCCGAATTTGTTGAAGAAAGAATTCATATTTTAATTCAAATGGATGCCTAATTGTCATAGTATTCATAGGAGATAAATATCTACAACTTTGAAGAAGGATAGATCTCTAGATTCAGCTGTTTGAATGTCCAAATCGTCGAGCCAAGTGGAGGGGTAGTTTTTGCAATGCAAACAGTCCACCACCATGGGCTATAAATACATCCTCTACTCTTCTTTCAAAAGAGTTGGAATTTTAGAAGAGATAGGCACATGTTGGCATGACCAAAGCCTTGACAAGGGCTTGGGAGGACCTTCCATACTCAAGTTTTCACTTTAGATACCCTTCCTTCTCTATTTGTTTCCTTTTACTTTTTGTTCTTCATTATTGTAATCTTGTAAGTTTTTTTTTGTAATTTGGTTTTAATGAATGTTTATTCTTCAATATCTCTTATTCTCATCCACCTTCTATAGTTTAATATTTATTTTCTTAGAATATTTTAAATACAGTTTAATTGCCTTCCCTTCTTTTCCTTTCTCATTCAATCTAAAGTTAGTTTTTAATTATCATCATCTTTTGTGTGTGTGTTTGATGCACCACTCTTTTCTTATCCCTTTATTTTTATTATCTTCTTAATTTATCATCATAATCATTATAACCATATTACTAATCATTTCAATGGATGAGTAAATCTATCATTGGGGTGAGTTATAATTTAGGGATATTAAGTGATTGAGAGTATTTTCTCGATGAATATTCTTCAAATTAACAATGTGTATGTTGGACATAACATGTCATGGATTAATGACTTTTTTTGTTTAACATGTGGTTTCCATGGATTATTGAAAACATAAATACACTACCATCAACAAGATCTAATTGATATTAGAACCCTAAGTTAATTTAATTCTTGGATTAAATCTTTAACACTTAGGAATTCCAATCTACATTATCTTGTGAAGTGGGTGTTAATTTAAATGCAATATAAAGCAAATCTCAAAGATATCACAAGATTAACTCCCTAAAAATAAACTCACCCCAATCTTTATCAAATTATTAAATCAAAAACCAATCATTAATCATTTAATTTAAGCTCTGCAAACAAACCCCCCAATTAAAATACAATCAACTAAAAACAATTGACTATAAAAAAGTATCATCGCCGAGGATTTAGCCCGAGTGTTGTTATACACATTAGGAGAGCACTGAAACTTAGACCGGTTGATAGGGGACAATTGGTCAGGAATTCAAATGGTAGAGTTGCTGGGTATGGTTCTTTATGTAGTCATTAGTTTCTGGTTATTGTAAAAATACCAAAAAAAAAACAAAATTTTAAAAAATTAAAAAAAACACAAAGAAAAACTTGTCTTCCTCTTTCTTCTAACATCTCTCTGAATGCCCCGTAACCTCCCAAAAAATCCCTCGGATTTGTTTAACCCTAAAATTGAGTGAAGTATTTGAAAACTTAAGAGGAACATTATTGATAATAAAATAATTCAAGAACAAGTCCTTGTTCAACTAGTTGAATTAGAAATGGCCAATCCTAAGGAACAAACACTAAAAGAACTTTCTGCCCCTGATATGAATTACCATCCTCTTGGTGTTAAATATCCAAACATATTAGCTGAATTCGAACTCAAATCGGGTTTGATTCATCTTCTACCACATTTCCATGGGCTATCTTGTAAGGATCCACATCTCCACCTTAAAGAGTTCCAAGTGGTGTGTTCTACCAAGAAGCCTCAAGGGGTTTTTGAGGAACAAATAAAACTCTAAGAATTCCCTTTCTCCCTAGATGACACTATTAAGTCATGGCTCTACTGCCTTCCTCCTGGTTCCATAACCACATGGAAGGACATGAAGCGACTCTTCTTATAGTAATCCTTTCCTACTTCTCGTACTACTTCTATACGAAAGGAAATAAGTGGTATTCGTCAGTTCCCAAGTGAGTCACTCCATGAATACTGAGAGAGGTTCCAAAATCTTATTTCAACCTTCCCACACCACCAAATATCTGACCAACTCTTGATCCAATATTTCTATGAGGATTTATTGGCTATGGATAGAATCCTCATTGATGCCGCAAGTGGTAGTCCTCTTTTTTATAAAACTCTTACAACTGCAAGATATCTCATAAGTAACATGGCTTCAAACACAAAGCAATGCCATACTTGAGCACATGCTCAAGTAAAACAATTACAAGACAATCAATCCATAGAGACGAAAAAGATGAATGAGTGTATGAGTGAACTTACAGGTCTTGTGAAACAACATTTTGTGGCTTCCAAAGTCCCAACCTCATCTTCTCCACAATCAATGTTTCATAGACCTGTCAAAAATTGTGGAATCTGTAACTCTCCAGCTCATCCAACAGAAACCTTCCCACAAATTCAAGATGATCCATTTGATTCATCTAGACCAATGGATCTAAATGCAACCTATGCTCCGTAGAACACCAAACCTCAACTATATGTTCAGTTCATTAGAACCTCTAATCAACCTCACTTAGATCCCTTCTCTTATTCTTATAACCAAGTCTTAAGGTATGGAAACCCCGTCCCTCAATTTCTTCCTCTAAACCAAAACCAGTTCCAATATGGTCAAGGTGTTGGTAACTTTCAACAACCTTATACATTTGTTCCTCAATAAAAAAGGAGAAATCCTACTCCTGCTCCTCAAGGATTCCACTATCCTAGTGAGCCTTCTCAATTCCCAAACCAATACAATCGGTTTCCCAATAACCAAAATCAAGGTAATCCAAATTCGGGACAAGCCTATTATTCCAAGAAACCATGGGAAAGTGCAGTGGAAGATCTTTCCCCATTCACCTATTCCAGCCTCAAAAACATTGAAACACAAATTGGTCAACTTTCATCCCACCTGAGCCAGCAACAACAATCAAATTCTTCCAAACTCCCAGATCAACCATTACCCAACCCCAAGGGTAATGTAAGTGCAATTGCACTTAGATCGGGGAAGAAAATTGTTAATACTCAAGATAATTCCTCCAACCCCCCTTTAAATGTTGACCTAGAAAATGAAAAGAAAAAGAAACTTTAACAATAATCTGAATCCATTCCCTCACCTTCTTCCATTCCACTTAGGAACCCAATTCCTTTTCCTCAAGCCATTTCTAAGCCAAATAAGTCCTTTAAAACTGATCCTGAAATTCTTGACATGGTTAGACGTGTTGAAGTCAAAATTCTCCTCTGGGATTCCATAAAACAAATCCCTAAGTATGTCTTGTTTCTTAAGTAATTGTGCACCCACAAGAGGCAACTTAGGACCTTCAAAAATGTTTCCACCCAGAATTCTATTCCCATAAAGTGCAAATATCTAGGGACCTTTACAGTTCCATTCCAAATTGGAAGTTTCAACTTCGATGATGCACTCATAGACCTAGGAGCCTCAATTAATTTCATACCCAAATCCATATTCTCCAACCTTGGTCTTGGTTCCTTAAATCCAACAGGTGTTGTCATTCAATTGGATAATTGAAGCACTGCTAGCCCTGAGGGTATAATTGAGCATGTCCTTATTCATGTCAATGATCTTATCTTCCCTGCTGATTTCTATGTCCTTAACATGGAAGGTGAGATGAACTCTTCTCGATCTCCCCTAATTCTAGGAAGACCATTCCTCATGATTTCTAGAACCAAGATTGATGTCCATTCAGACATCTTATCCATGGAATTTGGTGACCAACTTGTCAAGTTCAAAAATTTCCAAGCCATGAGATACCCATCTGAGGATCACTCTACATTCTCAATCCATGCTTTTGAGGAAACTTATAAGAGTCAATTAAACCCCTTTCCATCATGTTCATCCTATTCTGAAGAGATAGGATATTGTGAAATATTCACCATGGTTAACAAAGTCATAAATGGTTAAGTTGATGTAGACTTATCATTCATAGACTCCATCAATCTAGAGGATCTTGAAAACTCACTTGAATAACACATCAACTCTGATCTCTACTGCTCCACCTTGGACAGTATTAAGGAAAATGATTCTGAAGAAACTAAAGTCTCTTCCTCCATTCCTAGGTTGTCTAAACCATAAATGAAATATGAGACTGATCTGAAACCTCTTCCTGAACAACTAAAATATACATTCCTTTTCCATCATCACTCTTATACTATAATTATTTCCACTTCACTTACTGAAACTGAGGAGTCCAAACTTGTTCAAGTGTTAGAGGAAAACAAAAAGGCCTTCGGGTGGACCCTAGATGACATACCAGGAATCAACCCTGCTCTTTGCATACATCACATCCCTCTTGAGGAATCATCCAAACTAATTAAATAACCACAAAGAAGACTCAATCCACTTATACTTGAGGTAGTTAGGGAAGAGATCACCAAGATTCTTCAAGCTGGTGTTATCTACCCAATTTTTTATAGTGAATTGGTTAGTCCAATTCAAGTTGTACCTAAGAAGGGTGGGATAATTGTTGTCAAAAATGAACATGGGGAGGTAGTCACTACTCGAGTGAAGAACAAATGGCGTGTGTGCATTAAATAAATGAAATTGAATGTTGAAACAAGAAAATATCACTATCTTCTTCCATTCCTTGATCAAATTCTATAAAGATTATCCAGAAAGTTAAACTATTCCTTTCTTGATGGATACACTGGCTAATTCAAAATCCCAATCGCACCTCAGGACCAAGAAAAGACTACTTTCACATGCCCCTTTGGAACATATGCATATAATAGAATGCCTTTTGGACTTTTTAATGCTCCTTCAACATTCCAGATGTGTATGATGAGTATCTTTTATCAATTCATTAAACACCGCATGGAAGTATTCATGGATGACTTTAAACTTTATAGTGAGTCATTTGAATCATTCTTGCATTCACTCTCTCCAGTCCTTCAAAAGTGTTTCAAGTGTAACCTTGTGTTAAATTTTGAAAAATGTCACTTCATAGTTGAAAATGGGATTGTTCTAGGGAACATAGTTTCAAAAGATGGTATTGAAGTCAATCCTGACAAAATTTAAGTGATTCAATAACTTCCTAAACCCACATCTATTCATTCCTCTGTCATGCTTGTTTCTATTGGAGATTCATCCATAACCTCAGTAGGATTCCCCCCCCCCTCACTTTTTTTCTCCAAAATGATGTCACTTTACATTTCGATGAGGTTTGCAAGATATCCTTCGTTGAACTCAAAACTGTTCTTAAATCAACCCCAATAATCCAACCCCTAGATTGGTCCTTACCCTTTGAGTTGATGTGGGATGCTTCTGAAAGAGATGTTGGGGTTGTTCTTGGTCAAAGAAGAGAAAAAATTCCTCATGTCATCTATTATACCTCAAAAACATTGTATGAAACTCAATATCACTACACTATGACAGAAAATTGAACTTTTAGTAGTGGTTTTTGCCTTAGATAAATTCTTTCCCTATATCTTAGGTGTCAAAATCATCATCTTCACAGATCATTCTGCTATGAAGTTCTTACTCAAGAAAAGTGATTCCAAAATGAGGCTAAGAAGATGGATCCTAATGCTCCAAGAGTTTTAACTTGAAATCAAAGATAGACTTGTAAAAGAAAAACATGTGGATGATCACTTGAGTATAATTTCTAATTCTTCTCATTCTGAAATAATTGATCTGGAATTCCCCACTAAGCACCTTTTATCTCTCACTCTAAAGTTACCATGGTATACCCTAATTGTAAATTAGTTGTTTTTTGGTGTTTTTCCTGAAAATTTTTTAAAATAACAAAAAATGAAGTTGAAAAGTGATTCAAAACACTATTTTTGGAAAGAAAATAAACATTGGAAAACTGGGGCAGACATGGTAATTAGGAGATGTGTTGATGAAGATGAACATTCCTCTATCTTAGAATTCTATCACTCACTTCCCAGAGGTGTCCACTTTGTACCGCAAAGGACTTGCCGAAAGGTCCTAGACTCTGGATTCTTTTGGCCTTCTCTCTTAAAGGACTCACATGAGTTTTTTCAATCATGTCCCACTTGCCAAAAGTTCAACACAATTTCAAAGAGAAATGAAATTCCCCAAAAGCCATTAATTTTTTGTGAGATCTTCGATGTTTAGGGTATCAATTTCATGGGACCATTTCCCCCTTCCAATGGATTCTCATACATCCTTCTTGCGGTTGATTATGTTTCTAGGTGTGTCGAGACTAAACCCACTAGAAAGGATGATTTACATATTGTTAGTGAGTTCCTAAAAACACACATCTTCCACCAATTTGGAACACAACGTGCCTTGATAAGTGACTTAGGCACCCATTTTTGTAATAAAACCATGGAATCTCTTTTGAAAAAGAATAGTGTTGTACATAAAACCTCAACTGCATATCACCCCCAAACAAATGGCATGGCTTAACTTTCTAATAGAGAAGTGAAAAGAGTGCTTGAGAGAATTTTAAAATCCACCAGAAAATACTGACCTAAAAGACTTGGTGAAGCACTTTGGGATTATTGAACTGCCTATAAAACACCCATTGAGATGTCTCCTTTTAGGCTAGTTTTTGGTAAAGCATGTCAATTGCCTGTTGAAATCCAACATAAGTCATTTTGTTTTGTAAAAACTTATAATTTTTATTTTGAAAAATCTTGTGAAGTAAGACTATTGCAATTGGCTGAATTGGAGGAGCTTTGACTTGATTCTTATGATAATACCAATCTATACAATGAAAAGGCTAAGGCACTCCATGACAAGCACATCCTAAGAAAGGTATTTCATGAAGGTGAAAATGTAATGCTTTTCAACTCTCAATTTTGGCTTCACCCATGTAATCTTAATTCTCGTTGGGAAGGTCCTTTTGTTATTACTAATTTTTACTTGTTTGGTGCAGTGAAAGTCCAAGATTTGTCTTCTAAAAGGACATTCATGGTTAATGGAAATTAGTTAAAGAATCACCATAAGAGGACACACAATCTTGGAACCCCATTGACTACCATCTGATCCCTAACTTCTGTAGTTGACCCACCACTAGAGAGAGACAGTGACCCGCCAAATCCAAACCAGGGGGCACCACTTTCCCTTTAACTCTCTATCTCTCTTCTTCTCACTACCTATTTCTTCTTCTTCCTTCTCTTTAATTTTTTTTACAACTTTCCTAATCATAATTTTTTTATTTAATCTTTCTTTTTTGTGTATGTGTTTTTTATAAAAAACTATGAAAAACCTAAAAAAACTAAAAAAACAAAAAAATAGTAATTTAAAAACAATATGAAAAGAAAAATCATGATTACTCGCCTTAAAAAAAATTTAATTTTGTCCAACCTTTTTGGTGATTCAAAAAGATGTGTTTTCATCTAAAAAATTGTATTTTCATCATGACTTTGGATAAAGAATTTTGTGTCAAGAATAATAAATTTTAAACACTTGGTTATTTATTTGGAAAATTATTTTCCCCACCTATGAGGAACAACATTTTCTTTCCTTCCAAGGATACCTATGTCCATCTTTTCAAAATGTGTATTTTTTTACCCCCCATTTGTGAGTCTTGAGTTTGTGGGCCTTCAAGCTGAATTTCCAACTTTGGTGTGCATTAATATGATAGAGGAATTTCTGAACCCCATGATAATTATAATATCCAAATAGCCTCCCATGAACCATAAATTAATCCTCCTTTTGAAAGCCCCTTAGAGCCTATGAAAACCTTTTCTTTGATAGCCACATTACAAGCCCAATACCTTATCCCACCCAATATCAACATGGATTTTCATTTCATTTTTTTTTAAAATTTATTTGTGGGGGGAATAGATTTCATTTTTTGGATGCCCTTTTATTGATTTTCAACGAGTTATCATATGTTTGAGGAAAATTGTCCATTTTAGTGTGGGGGAGAGGTTGTCAATCAGTGAGTTTTGTGGAGTGTAATTTAGTTTAATTTATGTAATTTTGTAAATTTTGTTGACAAGTGTTCAAAAAATCAAAAAAAAGAACAGAAAAAATGGGTTCTGTCTTGGGCAGGTCAAAATCACTCCTCCTCAAATTTTGATCTTATTATAACTATTACAATTAGTTTTGAGAGGAGATTAATCATGGGTTGGTATATGAGTGTGAGATCTTTTTCAAGTTCAAATTTAGAAAAATTAAAAGAAAAGAAAAAATAGAACACTTATGTCATTGGGAGAAGTTTTGTGTTTTGTAAATATTTCATCTTCTAATCCCTTTAAAAATTTATACCTCATGTGTTTATTTCTTCACACAATCATTACCTTGTAAATATGTGTTTTAATTTCCTTCCATGTTTCATTTCAAAAACATTGTGTATTGTTTTACGTATGTTGGTGTTTAACCCCTCTTCTTCTCTCTTTTGGACATTAAATTCCTACCATCCCATATCCATAGAAAAACCCCTTAAAAAGATCTATTGATTCTAGTGCACTTTAGGATATAGAATGTAATATAAGAGCTCTTTCAAACTCTATGATTTTCAAATTTTATTTGTGAATGAGTGAAGCTCCATAAATTAATTTTATCATCTTGAGAGGAGTAAGTTTTGTGTGCCACCATTTTCAATTTCTAAATTTGTGCATGAAAAAATGAATTTTTTTGGAACATTTTTCGTTAACAACATGAGGTGGGATTCAATATGGATGAGTGAAATTGTCTGAACCTCTCCAGATTGGGGAAAACAAAATTTTAATATTTTTTAGTGAGTGAAAATAATTTTGTAATTTTTTTATATATTTATTTCACATGAGAACTTGCACAAGAATAAGTGTGGAGGAGTTGATGTTATTAATATTGTCATGACTTATTATATACTACCTTTGCGGATTTTATATTAAATGTGCATAATTTTTGTGAAATGATAATATTTTAATACAAATGATGATTTTTGAGCATTTTTAGAAGTAGTCCAATTGGGTCAATTTACTATTTTATTTATAACTCTCACCCTACTAATCCAAATTATGTGGTTCTCATTTTTTAGTATTCCCTATTCAATTTCCCACATATTTTGAAGGAATAATTGGACAATTCTGTAATTTTAATGGTCATATAGACCACATAAGAAGGCCTATAGAATCTGTGAAGAAACTGGACCATCCATAAATATTGAATTACTGGGCTCAATCCAAAAGTTAAAATTCATTAATTCTCCTCAAACAATCGGATAACAATGCAATGAGTCATGGATATAAATTTCAGGTCCCAACTCCAAAAACAAGGGGCCCAAATGATGTTTTTAAATATATCCCACCATTCTGTCCTAGAATTAAAATCCAAACACTATTCATGAAATATCTCATTATGTAATCATCAAATCAATCTGAGATTTTTTAGTATGAAAGAGGAGATATAGGTGGCCCAATTTGTTGAAAAAGGCATTCGGATTTTAAGTCCAATGAATGCCCAATTTTCAAAGTAGACATAGGAGATAAATATATACAACTTTGAATAGGGAAAGATCTCGAGATTCAGCTGTCTGAATGTCCAAATCATCAATCCAAGTGGAGGGGTAGTTTTGGAATGCAAACAGTCCACCACCTTGGGCTATAAATACATCCCCTCCTCTCCTTTCAAAAGATTTGTCCTTTTATAAGGGAGAGTCACATTTTGGCACGACCAAATCCTTGCTAAGGACTTGGTTGGACCTTATATACTCAAGTTTTAACTATAGATACCCTTCCTCCTCTCTTTGTTTCCTTCTAATTTTGTGTTCTTCATTATTGTAATCTTGAAGTCTTTTTTTTGTAATTCTGTTTTAATGAAAGTTTCTTCTTCAATATCTCTTATTATCATCCACCTTATGTAGTTTAATATTTATGTTCTTAAAATAGTTTTAACATATTTGAATCATCTTCCCTGCTTTTTCTTTCTCATTTAATCTAAAGTTCGCTTTTAATTATCATCATCGTTTGTGTGTGTGTTTGTCGCACCACTCTTTTCCTATCCCTTTATTTTTTTATCTTCTTAATTTATCATCATAATAATTATAACCATATTACTAATCATTTCAATGGATGATTAAATCTCTCATTGGGGTGAGTTATAATTTAGGGATATTAAGTGATTGAGAGTATTTTCTCGATGAATATTCTTCAAATTAACATTGTGTTGGTTGGACTTAACATGTCAGGGATTAATGACTTGTTTTGTTTAACATGTGGTTTCCATGGACTATTAGAACCATAAATACACTACCATCAACAATCTATGATTGATATTAGAACCCTAAGTTAAGTTAATTCTTGGATTAAAGCCCTAACACTTAGGAATTCCAATCAATGTTATCTTGTGAAGCGGGTTTTAATTTAAATGCAATATAAAGGAAAGATCAAGGATATCACAAGATTAACTCCATAAAATGAACTCACCCCAATATTTATCAAATTGTTAAATCAAACACCAATCATTAATAATTTTATTTAAGCTCTGCAACCAAACCCACCAATCAAAATACAATTAACTAAAAAAAAATCGACTAATAAAAAATATCATCACTAAGGATTCGACCCGAGTGTTGTTATACTCATTAGCAGAGCACCAGAACCTTGACCTGTCGATGGGTGACAATTGTCCACGCTTTCAATACAGCACTATAGGTTAGTGTATTTTTTCAGAGAACTTAAACTCTTAATAAAAAGTAACATTTTGTAAAAGTTATAAGATGATATCCCCATAAATAAATTCACTCAACACTTCATAAATATCCCCCTTTTTCAAATATAAACCCACTAAATTAATAATAGATAAGGATATAAAATGAACCAATCCCTATTTGAATAAAGTATTCCAGGAAAGGAGTTGTGACTCTTAGGAATGGCCATGGTGAAATATCATCCAATTGGTCTCAGGTAAGAATAAATTATAGCTTAATGTCTCCATTAGACACCTTCCCTTTTGATGAAGTGAAATCTGATATCAATATGCATGGACATTGAATGCTACAAAAAAAATTAGAAATTTTAATAGCACATTGATTATCAAATAAAATTTTTAGTGGTTTTTTAACCTTAATCCTTAATTAATATAGTTTCTCCTTCATCCAAATTATATTTGTATAGGCACTAGTAGTAACCACATACTCGAATTTCATGGTTATTAATGTCACTGAATTATTCTTCTTATAATTCCAACATATATAGATATATATCAATAGAAAAATTACACCTGAAGTGGATATTCCACCATCATAATCCCTTTCCTAGTTAGCATTAGTAAATATAGGATGATTTGGGTCCTTTTCCCTCTTGTAAAGAATCCAATAACTCGTATTCCATTTGATATATTTGTGGACCCTTTATATAGACATAAGATTTATTTCCTTTGGATCACATTAATATCTATCACATAAACTCATAGCATAGAAAATATTTGATTGGGTTGTAGTGATGTATAATAAGATTCCAATCAGTTTTCTGAACTCATTTTGATTTACACTCTCTCCATCAACATCCTTAAACATTTTCAGTCCCATTTGAATGGATTTTGACACTAGTTTGGAGTCCTCCATCTCAAACTTCTTAAAATATTATTTCGAATAGTTCTCTTGAAATTGAAAAATAAAAATTTATTCTTTAATATCACTTATAAATCCAAGAAGTATCTCAACTCACCAAGCATCGACATCTCAAAATGCTTCTTTATTTGTTTGGAAAATTCCTTACATATATTTTATTGATCATAGAAAAAGATGATTTCATCCACATATAAATTTGAAATACATGTACTTGAATTCATTTCCTTTATTCATGGGTTTTTTATACTTTGTTTTTGATAAATTTTAGGGTTTGAAGTATTTATTTAGCCTTGAATACCAAGACCTTGGGGCCTTATTTAACCCATATAAATCCTTTTTCATTTTAAACACTTTAAATCCATCATTGCAAATTACAAAACCTTGAGGTTTCTCAATATAAACATATTATTCCATATCACCATTTAAGAAAGAAAATTTGAAAATGCTTTTAAATATTTTATACTGCCTATGAGATCCAATTTCTAAGAACATTTTGATAGTCGCCAACCTTGAACTGGAGAAAAGTATCTCAAAAATAAAAAACATTAATGTGAGAGTATCCCTTACAAATAATTTTATCCTTTATTCTTTAAACATTCCATTTATCATTTAATTATTTATTCTATTAACATGATCACATGTTGAATTACTCTCAATTTGATCAAATACTTCATTCATAGCTCCAATTCATTCTTCATACTGGGTAGCTTTAGCCAATGATTGGAATTTTATTTAAGATTTTATGCCTATTTGATGGTCACATCTAACTTTTTTTCTATTTTGGACATGTAACACTATAAAATTATAATATATTAAGACCTTTAAATAATTCAATGTGTTCGATAGCTTGCTCCACACATGATGCTAAACTTAAAGGAAATCGTGAAATATTTATATAAAATATAAATTTTTAAGTATGATTGTTAAAACCTAGCCATTTAATTAGAATTAACAAATAATAGTAACCTACTTATGAAATATAAGTATAAATAAAATAAAAACTAATTTTTAGTATGAATAAAACTCAATTAGTGTTCCAAAAATGATGAATAATATCATTTATTTTCTAGAAGAGTATTTTTAAAAAAATTATATTTTATGTGATACATGTTTCTATTTCAAAAAACATATGATTAATGATAAATTATTTTTGATATTAATAATTAGTTAAAACTAATTTAGTTGTTTAATGATATGATATAAGAATAATAACAGTTAATATTTGAAAATTCCATTTTCCAATTAAAAAGGTTTTTCAATTATATTATATGATTTTATTAAAAAATGAATTTATAAATTTTAAATTTTAAATTCATAAAAATGAACTTAATTTTTCAATTACTTATGTCAAAATTATCTTATTATTAATTTTTTATCTTTTCCTAAAATGTCCAGTTTTTAGTCAAAAATAATGTTTTCATGAAACTTATAATTTTCTTGACTTTATCATTATATAAGAAATACCTATAAATTTATAAAAACTTTTATGTAATAAAATATGAATTTTATTAATTAAAATATTCATTCTAATACTCTTTTAACTTATAAAATTAATGTAAAATGTTTTTAAAACTAATTAAAATGTTACTTTAATTTATAAATTACTTTTAGTGTTCTCTTTATAACCACTATTTTCAAGGTGACGTTTGATTTTGGATTTAATTTGAAGACAAATAACTTATATTAAATTTATAATAAATTAATTTATGTATTTAAAATTAGTAACCATGATAATTTTACAATATATATAAATTTAAAATCATAATAATGTATTTTTCAAAAAAAAATTATTTTATGAGTTTAAGTGTTTTTATTTTAAAATTAGATTTTAACATCTGTGGAAAATTTATTTGATAAAATAGTTTTCAATGTTAAAATAATAATATTGAAATTAATAAATAAGTTTAATTTTAGTTTTTTTCTTTAAAATTAATTACTTGGGTTAAAAATTAATTATCGTTGTAAAAGTAAAACTGTTAAATTATCACTATAATAGTAAAAGGGGTTAAATTAAGTTTTACCAAGTGTAAAGTCATAAAAATATTTAAAAAATGACTTGAATTGACATTTTGATATTTTATCAACTAATACATATTTTTCCAACACATTTTCCCATTTTTTAACCTTTTATATTTTAATATTAACCTTGCATTATTAAAAATGTAACGGTTGCTCCCAAAAATACCATGCCCTTCGCTTATAAAAGGGTAATATATTCACCACTTAAAATCATGAATTTTATTTTAATTACACCTTAAACCTATTCCATTTTACTCTAAAAATAATCCTATAAAGTTGAAATAATCCCTTGATCACTCATAGTTAGCCTAAGACCTTCAAATTCAAGGAGACATCAAAGGAAAATTCAATCCCCTAACATGAGTATTATCGACTACTTAGTTTTATTATTAAATATATTATCACAAATTTATACTATTTACACTAATATAAATATATTATTGTAATTTATAGACTTTTGTTTTACTATATTTATGTTATTATCATTATTTATTCATATACCCCATCCATTAATAAAAACAAAACTGGTGTACATGCGTTGTTTGGACTACTACCTCCACGACATAACGTGTTTCATTTTCCTTCACCGCATTATAAGTATGGATATAAGGATAGTGTTAATGGATAAATACAATTTTTATGATATAATTAGTTTTATTTCATAAGAAATTTAAAAAACTATTTATTATATGATCAACTAATGGTCATCATTAATTTAATCATTTAAAATAAGAGCACTAAGCAGATAATCTTTTATTCGAATTATTTAATGTTTTCATATCCATTATTTCATATTATACATCCTTAAAATTATGATATTTCACACTAATAAACACTAAATAATATCATTATGCTTCTTTTATAATGATATTACAACAAAATTACCTCATAATCATTCATTCAATAAAAGTATGTTCATGTTTGGGTAGGTTTAACCACCTAATTGAACAATACTGTGAATTTATATTATGAATAAGTATGGGATCATAATTTATGGTATAATATTATATTAATATTTAAATAATGATATTTTTTGGTTCTAGGTATTTTATATCAATATGTAATTCATCAATTAAAAAAAGTCTCTTCATTCGTCAAAAATCACCAAAACGTGCACATTATTGGTTCCATATTCAATGATAAAGACTAAAACACTGATGAAAGGAATTTGAACATCAAAAATAATTATAAATAATACCTAATAGTAATTTTAATAATCTATTAATGATGAAAATTTTAAAACAAAAGAATTTTACATCGCTATTATGAAACTAATACATATGATCAAGGCCATAAACACCCGATGTAGAAAATCATAAGAATTCATATAGAGAATGACTATTTATAAAACATATAAATGAGAATGGATATAATTAAGGTTCTTAATTAAGTGATTAATATATCTATGTTTGTGATCTAGAGGTTTAAATTATTTTTTTGAATTTTGTGTAAGGAGGTAAGGGTTTCAGTCTCAATATCCTTTCATCGAGACATATTTATGTTATACACCATGTTCCATTTTTTATTATGTATATACTACCCCATTTTAATATTTATATAATGAATCTATTATATTTAAGGATATTCCATGTCCCATTCCATGTTAACTTTCTTATGGGATTTTGTTTCCAAATTTCCAAAGTTTTTAAGGCTTTCGGATCTAAAAGTTACCAAAGTGGTGTAGCAGTCCACCCCGGAATCCACTTTGTTGTTCCCTGAGATGGTCAGAAACATGACCTCAATCATGCCTCCCCATCCCCCATAAGCTTCTTACTAGTAGATAGGGACTAGTTTGTGTCTTTTATTATATTGGTCCCTCATTTATTAAAGTTTAACACATTAGTTAATAATAGTGGTAAGTAACAAAATTAGAATAAACAAGAAGAAGTGGAATTGATAATGATAAATCAAACAAAAGAAATAAAAAAATAGGAGGAAAATTCATAATAAATAGATAGAAATGATGATCATAATCATTTAGCTATACAAAATGAGTAAATAGGGAAACTGTGGATACATGCATATACTACACGCTATAAAAAATACCGAAAGGCCAAAAAGCAGGTACTACTAGCATCAAGAGCATAGGCACAGTCCTATACCCCTGAGATCCATCCTAAATGATCAATAAAGAATCAAAATATATCATATTCCCTTTATATATACATGCAGTCATGTAGTCTTCTTGGGTATCAAATGTGACCCAAGTAGGGTGTGAGATATATTCAGTAGACCACCACCAATGGTGTCTAGATCAATCCAGTTTGTGAATATAAAAGGAGAAGTGTGATAATAATAATAATAATAAATTCAAGGTAATAAATAAATAATATTCCATATATTGGGTTCTAATTGGGAAAAATGTCCAACTCTACCTACTTCAACCTAAATTGGACGTCTTTGAACCATAGCATCTTGCACAATTAAAGGGAGTGGTATGATGTATAAAGGGATATCATGAATAAGGAATAAAATGTGGATTGTTCCCAATAATGGGATTAATTTTGGTAGAAACATCCCTAGATTTCAAATTACAAATTCCTAATATTTAATTTAAAACTATTTTTAGAATTTAAGAAAGTACACCCTAATCCTATCCAAGGTGACCCATAAGTGATACAAAGTATTGATCAAGGGCCACTATAAATACATCCAATTCAAAGGGAGTCTTTCCAAGGATACTTAGGAATGAGATATTTAGTATCACCCCTTTCATGGTGTGAAGATAGTGAGAACCTATGATTTTATCCTTGGTATCTCACGTAGGGGTCCAAGTCTCACTCATGGAATGGTAAAACCATCTCATCACCGAGCCCATCACAAAGTGTACTCCCCTAGGGAAATGGTATCAAATGTCTGGAGGAAAAGTAAAATTCATGGTGGGAATATCCTAGGCCTATCTAGTATCTCCCCCGATGTATTTACAATTTAATAACAAATTTTAACTATAAGGCATGATGGGTTGTCTAAGGTTTCCTTAATTTTGTACCCCCATATCACCCTCAAAATAAGTTATGGATGTGATTTGGATATCAAGGTCTTATCATTTAGAAAATCGACATTAACAACATAATTAACAAGTTATCAAAATAACTTAATCAAGAAATTCAATTATGGAATGAGGTGTAGGGGATTAATCAATGTCCAACCATTCCTCCTAATCATATTCGTTAATTCAAGGCATTCATTTCAAGGAAACCCTCCCCAAGGAGAGTTTATAAAGTTTTTCATAAGTTAAAAAGGAACTCTAAGGTAGAACACACCCATTGGGGTGGATTAAGCCAAGTAGATTAACCAAAGGGGGTGATTCTCTGTTAGGCTAGGATCATATTAATCATAAGGCACCATTTAGATAAAAAAATTATTAGGAATCTCTAAAAAGGTATGGTGCATTGCACAATGGTTCATGTTACAAAATTTAATAAACTTGAGTTAAAGAAGCTAGAACACCTACCTTAGGCTTATATAAGATCAATTTCCTTTTCTCGGCCCTTGAATCAAGCTAGAATGAGAGATATCAAAAGAATCATCAAATTCCCTAAAAATGGGGGAAATTATCTCACACCTAAATAGGACAAAATAGAAAGAATATAAACTTGAAATGGAAAAAAAATTATTAGGGATACTACCATAATCTTTCCAATACATATGATAGTGATATTTTTGGAGATTGTATGAGGGATTTAGCAAAATCCCTAGGTGGAGAAGAGGGGTGAGCTCATGTAGATGATGGAGAATAAAATTAGGGAGGAAGAAAGAATAAGGGGTATTAAAACATTTTAGGGGAAAAGGTTTATTTACACTTTATATACCAGTTCGTATGGTTTGATAACACAGTTGGCCAAACTGTGCACTAATCATGCAGTATCTAC
This sequence comes from Viscum album, assembly GCA_963277665.1. Classification (NCBI taxonomy): domain Eukaryota; kingdom Viridiplantae; phylum Streptophyta; class Magnoliopsida; order Santalales; family Viscaceae; genus Viscum; species Viscum album. The sequence goes on along the minus strand of OY728134.1, from coordinate 124,485,427 downwards.
TGTCCAGGGAACCCCTCACATGGGTTGTCAGCACAGATTGACTAATTATAGACAGCTCATGTGATTTTTCTCTATAACTTTTCTGAGAAAAGTCACATGGTGGTGTTCCCTAAACCACATAGTTATAGAAAAATTATTTTGCCTCATCCTACCCATTAATATCTTTCACAGTTGAGTCACATGGTTAGCACTAACTATGTGCTAACCATGCAGCTCACAATGTCCTTTAATTTCTAGAGATTCGGGCTATGAATGTTCCCAAAACTCTCCTGAACCACTATTTATCCATTAGAGACCATCATTAGCATAAAATAAAAGGTTTTAAAACTTAAATTAAGGATCCATACACTACTGGAAAGATGATCTTTCCCAACACTTCTATACCAACGGTTTGTAAAAACCGTTGGTATAGCTACCCTTTCCCAACGGTTCACCAAAACCGTTGGGAAAGGGTCCCTTTTCCCTCCCCTTTCCCAACGGTTCACTAAAACTGTTGGGAAAGGGTCCTCTTTCCCAACGGTTCACCAAAACCGTTGGGAAAGGGTCCCTTTTCCCTCCCCTTTCCCAACGGTTTTAGTGAACCGTTGGGAAAGGGTCCTCTTTCCCAACGGTTCACCAAAACCGTTGGGAAAGGGTCCCTTTTCCCTCCCCTTTCCCAACGGTTCACTAAAACCGTTGGGAAAGGGTCCTCTTTCCCAACGGTTCACTAAAACCGTTGGGAAAGGGTCCTCTTTCCCTCCCCTTTCCCAACGGTTCATCAAAACCGTTGGGAAAGAGGACCCTTTCCCAACGGTTCACCAAAACCATTGGGAAAGAGAGGGGATAATTTCAACCTTCGGCCTACGAAAGTTCAACCCACCCAAACCTATCCCAACGGTTTGGAAAACCGTTGGGAAAGGGCTATCCCAACGGTTTTCCAAACTGTTGGGATAACTTCTTTAATTTTTTTCCAGGCCTTCTAACCAAGAACATTATATAAATAAAAATTTTAAATAATTATGATAATACATATATAAATTTATGAAATTATGTTTACAAAGTGATGTTAGGTTAGTGGTTAAGTCGTTCGATTATAAACGAGGGGTCCTGGGATCAAATCCCAGCGGATGTTTTATTTTTTGGAATTTATATACCAACGGTTCCATTACCGTTGGTATAGATTTCATATTACCTATACCAACGGTTTCCAAAACCGTTGGTATAGGTCTATACTAACGGTTTTTTGAAAACCGTTGGTATAGACCTATCCCAACGGCTTACTTGGCTACGGTTCTCCAAACCGTTGGTATAGGCTATACCAACGGTTTGGAGGCCTATACCAACGGTTCCAAACCGTTGGTAAAGGTTAGTTTTCCAGTAGTGATACTTCTCTAAAAAATAAGGATGTTACAACTTATCCTCTTTAAGACAACGCATCCCTAATTTTCCCTTTCAAAGGTTTCAAGACGTCGTCTGAGAAAAGATTTGGCCACTATGCAAGTACATCGTCTTCCCACTCCTTTATCTCATCCTGTACATGGTCATTCTTACATATCACCCAGACCAGTGTAAGTGACCTTTCTTAGAGAGCCTTCATGCTTCGATCAATTGTATATATCATATGCTCCTTGAAGGACTCATCTAATTCCAAATCAATATCCTCAGGGACAAATGAATGAGATGGGTCATCATGATTCCAACAGAGTTGTGATATGTGCAAGAATTTATTCATGGAATGGTACCTCAAAGGTAACTGCAACCAATAGGTAACCATACAAACTCTTTCCACTATCTCAAAAGGCTCAAAATAAAAAGGTGATAGCTTACCCTATCTTTGAATCTATCTATGGCCCAATCTATGTGATACACATAGAAAAACCAAATGTCCTGCCTCGAACTCCATAGGTTGACTATGGTGATCAGTATAAGACTTATTCGTTGATAGATTTGTATCCATATTTTTCTAAGTAGGTTGTACTTGAAATGAAGTCTCCTGAATAATACAAGGATCCAGTAGTGTTGCCTCACCTACCTCCAACCAACATATAGGTGAATGGAATAGACTATCATAAAGGGACTCAAAATGATCCATTATAATCTTTTACTGAAAACTTTTATTGTAGTCAAACTCTATAAGAGGTATATGTTTCTCCCATGAACCTCCAAAATCAATGATGCATTCCTAAAGAATGTCCACTAACACCTGTATTGTCTGCTTGAACTTCCCATCAGCCTGATGGTGATAAGTTGTACTCAAGATCACCTATGAAACCAGTGCCTTTTTCAACCCCTGTCAGAACTGTGTTGCAAAATTGGAATATGGTTCTAACATGATAGAACAAGGAACGCCATGAAGGTACACTACCTTCTAAATATAAATCCACCCAATCTCATCAACAGAGAAGTTCTCCTGGACCAGTACTAAGTGTGCGACCATGGTCAACTTGTTGGTGATAACCCATATTGAATCACTTCTTCAAGGAGATCTCAAAAATCCCATAATGAAATCCACAGTGATGTCATTTCATTTTCTCTAAATAATGGATAGAGGCTATAAAAGTATATCTGTTTTCTAGTACTCATCCTTCACATACTGATATGTGGAGTACCGAGTGATAAAACCTAAAGTATTCATCTTTATACCAGACCACCAATACTGATGATGTATGTCTTGGTACATATTGGTAAACCTAGGGTGAACTGCCCAAACAGAGGCATGATATTCCTGCATCAAATATTCCTACATATTAGAAGGCCCCCAAACACACCCAAGGAAGAGTAGGAACACATTATCATCAAAAACACTAGGTGGTGGGTTCTCACCTATGACACTCTCCCACATGATGAGGCCCATGTGATCAAATAGATGCCTCATCCGCACCCACTCTATAAGGGAATACATCACTACAGGATCTACTAAAACAGGCTTCTTGTGTTGTTCCTAAACCTCCAGATGAAACTAAGAAAATAGAACCATCATCTTCCACTCACTACTGGCCTATTGGAAGGCATGTTTCTGAGTTTTCTAGCTCAAGGAATCATCCACTATATTACCCTTCTCGGTGTATAAGTAGTCTCAAAGTCGAAGAACTGTAGGTACTCTACCCACATGTGCTACCTCAAATTCAAGTATCACTATATGGATATGTATTTGAGAATTTTTTTGATTCATGTAAATAATGAACCACTCACCCAATAAGTAATTCCTCCAACATCAAAGAGAATCTTCCATGGGTTATATCTCGAGGTCATGCTTAGGGTAATTTTTCTTGTGAGGTATCAGCTAACAGAACCTGTACACTATAACCCGATCACCCTACATCAGAACTACTCCTTGCCTAATTAATAAAGAATAATAGTAAATATTATATCTCTTTCCTAGCTTTATCACAATCAGGATCAGAACCAAAGTCACTCTTCCCTTGAAATCCTAAAAAGTTATCTCACAAGATTCATACCAAAAGAATTTCACACCCTTCTTAGTCAATACTATAAGAGTAATTACTAAGTGGGATAAGTCCTAGATGAATCACCAGTAATAGAAATCCATCCCCATAAAATTTTGTATATCAAACACATTCTTTGGTTATTATTAAGAAACCACAATTCTCACCCTCTTTAGGTTAATAGATACACTAGTCTCTGAGATTATATAAACAAAGAATTAAACCTTACTAATCCAAAAGTGGCATTTTCTGAGATTCTCATATAGTTGGGGCTCTTTTAGTGTATTCAACATGACCTCAAGATGGTTGGAATGTTTATTTATGGTGTGAGAATACACTAATGTATAATATATGAAGACTAAAGAAAATTAATCCAAGTATGGGTGGAAAATCCAGTTCATCCAAACCATAAAGACTATCGGCGTGTTTGTAAGGCGTAACAGCATAACCAGATACTCATACATACCATACCTACTCTGAAACAGTTAATGGTGTATGTTTGATAGTCTCACATACACCTGATGGTATCATGACTTCAAATAGATCTTATAAAAAACTTTATATCCTTGGATATGGTCAAAGATTTCATCTATAGGAGGTAATGGATACCGGTTCTTCACCATACGATAGTTCAATCGGTAATAATCCATGCACAAATAGAGGGTACAGTCCGCCTTCTTGGAGAAAAGAATAGGTGATCCAAAATGAAAAGTGTTGGGTTATATAAAACACTTTTAATATAGATCTTACAGATACTTATTATGTTTTTGGATCTATTTAGGTGCCATCCTATATGGAGGAATAGAAATTCGTTCCGCACCTAGACTTAGCTCAATGGTGAACTCCACCTCTCTCTCTTGGGAGGTAAGATGTAGAAATCATCAAGGAAAACATACCAAAAATGATCCATAATATCAAGGAATTACACAAGATATATTCCTTAATCTATCATAAAGTGACTCTCTATCTAGGCCTCTACCTTACCCAATCCAGTATGCTCAGGTCTAGCTCAGCTACCCTAGATATCCCATTTTCCCTTATGAAGATATGTGCTTCCCTTAGGTGATTTGAACAACACCCGTCGGTGGTAGAAATAAAAATGAACATGATAAGTCACAATATAATCTAGAATGAGAATGAATTTGAATTTGGTCATCTCAAGGATGAACAAATTCCATATGAAAAGGTTCCCACCTATCTTAAGGGGGAACCCCATGCACTAGAATATACCCTCTACTCAAACCCCTAATAGTGTGTTGAGAGTCATAACACCATTGAAGTACTTTATTATTAGGCCTAGAATTTCCATAATTGTATAAGATATATAATATTGTGATGAGCCTATATCAAAAAGTGCAGAAACTAACGTAGAGGCTACAAAAACAATACCTAATATAGTAGAAGGCTCTCGACTCTACTCCTCAGGTGTAGATTTCACTATATATATATGGCCTGATCTATGGCCCTAAGATGCAACCTGACTAACCTGGGAAGGTATGCTCTACTGGAATTAAACCTCTAAAGCAGGGCTACCTTATCCCCTACCACACCCTCGTCCTGATAGACCACTAAAAGAGAAACTCCCAGCATTATGTGGTGTTATTGATCCTATTCTTGAAAGTGGTGTTGTCAAAGATCCCCATTAACTAGTAACTTAAGTGAAAGATCAGTAGAAAAATTTTAGGTGACCCATCCTACCACAATCCTGATGCTCAATTGGTTTCCTCATACACTTGGGATTTTTATGGTCTGTTCTACCACACTTGTGAAATTCCGCATATTTGTTGTTTCATGCCACCTGGATGGTACTACACCTATGTGCACTTTTGAAATGAAATTTCCTTCCACTAGATAAATAAATTCCTTACTTGTAATTAGAACCACCCTTACTTATATTTTCATATTCCCTTTGGTTCTACTCAGTGATCAGGGACTAATTTACTATTTCTAAAACATTTCTCAAATAAAAGACATTCACCTATGATCGAATGTTGTAAGAAATACCATCCTCAAATTTTCATATAGTGGTCAGCTCATCACCAGTCAAGGTCAGTGAGTAATGTTGTAATTCAATGAAGTGGGTTGAATATTCCATCATTGAAATTTCACCTTACTGTAGTTTCAAGAACTCTTAAGCATGGTATATTCTCACCATATGTTGAAAGAATTAGTCGAAGAAGTCCATTTGAAAGTCCTCCCAAACCATACCCTAATATTGACCATTTAGAGTGAGGAAATCCCACCAACACTTTGAAGATTCATGTAGCATGTAGTTGGCATGCTTGAACCTCCACTCTAGAGGCATCCTTATATACTCAAATTTTGGAAACATGGCCTTTATCCATGACTTAGTATCTTGAAAACCTCCATCCCCCAAGAATGGGGTAGGATGTTGCTTCTATAACTCTCGGTCTAACTCTATAGTGTATTAATCTCCACTTTCTTGGCATACTACATGAGGAAATAATTGTGGAATAACTCTACAATTTCCAAGCTCAATCCTATGATAAGATTTAAAAATATATAGGAAAAGTGATAATAAGAAAAGACAGGTACAAAGACTTTCCACAAATGAGTCACACCTATCTGCCTACTCCTAAAACCAAGTATAGGTGATAAGAAAGTTCACAAAAGGATAAAGAGACACATCCTACTGCCCACTACTAAGGTTGAGTCAAGGTCAAGGTCTCATACCATAATAGAGGTTCTGATATAAGGAGTGTAAAATGAAAGTTATAGTGGAAATAACCCTTTAATTTACAATAAGAGTCCTCATTTAGTGGTAACAATTTAATTTTAAAATTTTAATTTATTTAAGTTCATTATTATTTATGTAGATATTGATATCTCAGTCCAATTAATTGCATCACCAAATCTAAATTTATAAATGCTTATACTCTTTATAAATTGAAATTGACATGATAAGTAACTACGACATAGACTGTACATCAAGTATCAGGATGTAACAGGTCATGTATAGTGATTTTATTTGATGAATAACATTCCCAATTTATAGAAGCATCCAACTCTTAAATTTCTATTGGCATTCACCAACAAAATCAACTAATGGGGAATAATTGATTAATTAAGGTTTCACCATCAATATATGTTGGAAAAAACCATTCAGATTGATGTAGAAAGTTTAATAAATTCAATTATACCATTCCTTTAATAAACACTAGCACACTACAAGGCATAACAGACAAGGCACCACAATAAGAACATGAAATATAGGAAATGTACACAAAAATATAGATATGGCATAGAATAATGCTTAGAATTTAAGTTATATGGTGCCTATTATGATGCATGAATTTTATACTTCCTCATATTATAGGGAAATGGTATAAACAATCCCCTAAAAATAATATCAATAATAATAATGAAAAAAAAACAAGTTCATCACCAAATAGTGAAATCAATAAAACTGTAAAAGTGAAAAAAAAATTGCATTAACCCATCCTCAGTAATATGGGTTTCCCCTGTATATGGTTTAGAAACTCCTAGGAACAACCTTATTACCAAATTTCAATACTCCTAGTCTCCTTTCTAATACCCAAATAGTAATAAAAATGGAAAAATGAACCTTTGATACCACTTTGTAGCTTCCTAACCAAAAATCCACTCAGTTGTGCCCTGAGACGGTCATCCACATAACCTCAATCGCTCCTCCCCATACACTATATGTGGCAGACTAGAATTGATGGTATAGGTTGTGTCTATGGGGAGACTATTCCATCATTGATTCGAGTTTAACATAATGGTTTATAATATTGGTATGTAGTGGAATCAAAATAAACAATTAGCTCTGGAATTAATAATGATAAATCATATAAGAGAAATAAACAATAGGAGGGACCTGAATAAAAAAATAGATGAAATTTTATTATTACAATCCTGTAGTTATACAAAATGAGTACATGGGGATATAGGGGATAAAGTAAAATACTACACACTATAAAAAAATCAAAAAGTTCAAAAATTAGCTACTACTAGAATCATGAGCATAGGATTGGTCCTCTCCCCCTAATATCCATCCTAAAAGATCAATCAATCATTGGAATATGGAAACTTCCCTTTATCTATACATGTAATCATAAAGTCTTCTTGGTAACAAAGGAAGCCCAAGAAGGGAGTGGGATATACTCAGTATGACACCACCAACGGTGTCCAGATCAATCTAATTCATGCATATAAAATGAGAATTGTGCCAATAATAATAAACTCAAAGAAATAAATAAATAATATTTTCCAAATTGGGTTCTACTTGGGACACCCTTCCAACTCTACCTTATTTGGACAAATTTAGACATCTCTAAACCATTGTATCCTGTACAATTAAAGTGAGTGGTATGATATAAAAAGGGTCATCAGGAATAAGATATAAAAGGTGGATTGTTCCCAATCATTTGATATGGCTTGGCAGACATGTCCTTGGATTTCAAATTACACATTCATTTTCATTAATTTAAAACCAATTTTAGAATTTTCGAAAATTCACCCGAATCTCATCCAAGGTGACCCAAAAGGGATCCAAGTATCTCTCTAGGGGTACTGTAAAAATATCCAATGTTGTGGGAGTCCATCCAAGGAGACCCATGAATGAGACCCTGAGTATCACCCCAATCATGGTGTGAATATAGCAATAACCTCAGATTCTATCCTTGGAATCTCACGTAGGGGTTTGAGTCTCACTCGTGACATGGTACAACCATCTTGGCACCAAGTTCTTTCAAGGGTTCTCCCCTATGGAATAGGTATCACTTGTCTAGATGTAGACTAAAATTCATGGTGATCATATCTTGGGCCTAGATAGTATCAACCCTTGTGTATTTACAATTCATTAACAAATTCTAACTATAAGGTACATTGATCCCATCCAAAGTATCCTTAATTTAGGACCCCTATATTTCCCTCAGAATAAGGTAAGGATATTATTTTTCTATCAAGGTCATATCATTTAGCAAAGAAACATTTACAAAATAATTAACAGGTAGTCCAAATAACTTAATCAAGATGTTAAATTATGAAATTAGGTGTAGGGGGATAATTCATATCCTGCCATTCCTCTTAATTCCATTCATTAACTCAATGCATTAATTTCAATAAAACTCCCCTAAATGCTAGTTTATAAAAATTTAGATAAGTTTAAAATGACATCTAAGGTATAATGCACCCATTGGGGTGGCTTAAGCCAAGTCGATCAACCAAAGGGGGTGATTATCCTCTAATTTATGATCATATTAAGCATTAGGAACCATCTAGAATAATTTATTTATTATTTTTTAGGCATTATTAGAATGGTCCAGTGCACAGAACAATGGATCATTTTATAAAAGTTATGTGACTTGAGGAAAATAATCTAGACCGACTACCTTAGGTTCATAAAATTCCAATTTTCTATTGTTGGCCCTCAAATCAATCTAGAATTATAGATGTTATAAGAATCTTCAAATTCACTAAAAATGGGTAAAATGAGGTTACAACTAAATAAAAAATAGGATAAGATAAACTTTAAATTGAAGGAAGAGGATCAAATATCTTACCTTGATATTTCTAGTGCATCTTAGAGTGATCCGTTCAGAGATCCTATTAGGGAGTTAGAAAAATCATTAGGTGGAGAAGAGGAGGGGAGATCGTTCATCTACTAGAAAATAAAATGAGGAGGAAGAAATAATAAGGCGTATTAAAAACAATTGTGGTAAAAATTTTCATTTCCACTTTATTTATAGGGACGCATGGTTTGGCCACATTGTTGGACAAACCTTTCCCCAATCGTTTGAAATTTACTGCCCAGGGAACCCCCTCGCATGGGTTGTCCACACAGTTTGAATAATAATGTGCATCCCACGATATTTGGATCTATAAATTCTATAAAAAAGTCACATGTTCATGCACCCTAGCCCGCATGGTTACATACAAACCTAGTAGCCTCCTCTTGTACACTGAGAGCCTATACGGTTGAGTCACACATTAGCACTAACCGTGTTCTAACCGTGGGCACACCCTCTACTTCAATTTCTAGAGCTTTGAGATCCAAACATAAACTAAAATCTCCTAGATCACTCATTATCCATTAAATCACATCATTAGTATAAAATTATAGGTTTTAAATAAAAACACAAGGATCCATACCTCTCTAAAAATCTTATATGGTACAAGAGATAAGGGTTTTCATCTCAAATTCTTCTCTTTGATACATATTTTTTATTTGGAATATAGTTTCATTTTTATAGTGTATATACTTTTTAATTAAGATATCATATCATGAATTATCTTTTAAACATATTATTTGAATTTTAATTACAATACCTTTCTTTCAAGGGGTTTTTATTATAGTGTTACTCCAGTTGCAAGGTTTTTCTAGGTCTCAATTATAATTCTTTGAAACATGTTACATTTTGTACACCATTTTTCCTTTGTATGGTGTATTTACTTGCCAGGAATATATTTTTATCAAACTCATTTTATTTCATGGTATTTACTAGGAAAGTCATGTTCCCTTATTCATGTGTCTATTGATTTAGTTGTTTCCCCGTTAGTAATATTTTTTTGGTAACTCAACTTTCATTCATTGAGTTTTGATCATTTTTGTGAAATTATTTCACATAAATTAGGTACATCCTTCCCTTGATTATATTGCTTGTCATTATCTGATTTTTTATGGATGTACATTATTACCATGTAAACCCTTTGAAAAATATTTCTCACTTCTTGGGATTTTTTATTTTGAAACCATCCACTTTCTTCCTCAAGATGGATTATGATAATGTTATTCAATAATTCAATTAGTTGTATACTTATTGTTATATATGGTATGAAAATCGCATTTTAAAAGAATTAGATTGGATGATGTTCACCTAGAATTATTTTTATACTATTAACATGTAGAACTGTATTTTTGTTCCATATTTGTTTATTCTTATACGAATGATTTTTGGAAATTTGACTATGTGTTTTTTTAACCATCCACATTCCTTTTATGGATAAGTTACAATCAGGTTATCCCTTTTATTGAAATGGGGAAAAGTATTGAAATTATTGATGATTATTTACCGATAATGTGGATTGATCATGTATTGATATTCTGCATTCCTTAATATAAATATTTTTTTAACCATCCAAATGTTCTTTAAGGAATGGTATGAAATGTATTGTTAACACTTATAGTGAATACATTGGAATTAATCAAGTGATAAGTGGGGCTCAACATTATATATCCCCTCAGTGCATCAATGGGCATCATGAGATAAATAAGGTTGGGTTTTGGATTATGCCCTTTTCGAGAATATGATAGTGTCTTAGAACAGGGACTTGGCAGTAAGTTGCATTGAATATAGTCTCGAAGACAAGTAAAGTTTCTAAGAACAAGGCCACAATGATGGGTTTTTAATGTCCATCATTATGAATTCCATTGGTATATATTCATTATTATTGATATACATGTTATTATGTATTTTTATAGATATATAATGATACCATTTTCAAGTTGATTATGGATTCATGTAGTTTTCCTATTCCTTCCATAATATTTATTCCATGAATGTTTTAGTTTTATGTTTCCTTTACAGAGCATTTGAGCTCATGCCTTATTATGTTTCCATTTCCCCATATTATGGAAAAAATTAGTATACTTGACATGTTTATAAGGATAAAACATATCAAATAATTTTTGAGATATTTTGAATACATTTTATGGATTTAGTAGTTTTGTATATAATGGGAAAATTTTCCATTTGATATAAAGAACATGGGGATCATCAGTTTATGTTGTGTCCAAGTTCTCTAAAGTTCTAAACCTAAATAGACGCTTTGGATATAAGATATTAAATAATAACTATTTATTTTGAAACTATAGAATGTTATATCATGGATTTTATAACTGGTATTAAAATAAATATGGATGTAAATTATGTGGTTATGGAACCAGATTATAGAGTGAGGGTCTAGGGCATCATCGGATAGGTTCTCACTGACTCACAATAATATTTTTATCTTCCTAATACTTCTTCATCCTTTAGTACTTATATCATTCATTTTCAATAGCCTCCTATTCATCATTAGTCAGTTTTGAATCACTTCCAGTAGGTGGTGGTTTGGTTTTATCCTGTACAGTAATGCCTTTTGTAGAAATGTACTTGTCATCCTCTATAGAAATTTCAAAATATTCTATATAAAGAACACAATTGTTGGTTTTATTCTCAATGATTTTCATATCATAAAAATCAACCACTTTGTTAAGTATTTTATTATAGAATCTAAATCCTTCTCAATTTCATAGGTATCCAAGAAATATACTCTCTTCATAATTCTCATTGAATTTTCCAAGATTTATTCCTTTGATTTTAATAATGCCTGATATTCCAAACACTCTAAAGTAACACACTATTGGATTACTTTTATAAAAAATTCCATATGAGGTAAGATTTTAATTTTAACTTAGTAAGAACCTATTTTTAATGCGTACATATATAGAAACTTTCTTTAGAAAATTTTTTATCCTTCATACTTAGCTATCATTGTCCTTCTCATTTCCACAATGCTTTTGTTAATTTTTTAATCAACCTCATTTTGATGTGTAGTGTAGGGGTTGTTTTTTTGGTTCTTAATTCTGCATAACTTATGTTTCACAAACAACTCCTATCAAAAACCCCTCTATCCAATGATACCGTAATGAGGGGAGAGAGATAATGACCTCCAAGTTCCACCTCCAATAGTCCCTGGGTTGGTGACTAGCACTGAGGGTATAAAAAACTCATGAAATGGGAGGCATTAACAACTGTAATAATATAAGATCAGAAGATAATATGAATCATTCACAAAAACACCATGATATAATTTAAAAGAAAACCAAAACCATACCACAATGCATGTATAAATAAAACTGATACAAATTAAAGTCTCTAAATTAAATACCCAATAGAAAAGATAAAGTTGTGACATAGTATCTATCTAAAGTTAAAAGATAGTAATGTCTAACACTATCCACATAATCCTCATGGAAACCTAAAAATAGTTTATATGCATAGGGTTATAATACAAGTATACCTAGTTGGAAAACCAAAGTCTCTCTTTCATATATGAAAGAAGCATACTAATACACCCATGAGTAAATAGAAGAACCAACGTCACCTAAACATGTCAATTATCCATCCCAACCTCACTAAGTCATGTTCACCAAATAATGCAATCCAAGTAAAATAATATAACAAGAATCACAATGATAAGGGTACCCTGCACCTCTTTCCTGCAGGTATACTTCTCTCACACCCCAACTTTTTATATCGCAGCACTCCAATTTATTCTATATACCACACCACCCCAAAAGCATGGTCACATCACATCACTCCCGTATACACCTAGGTTCACCACCCCACAAGCAAAACCACATCACATCTCACCCAAAAACACCTAGGCCATAACACAACCACTACCATAACCAGAGTTTTAAGGTATAATGAACAGGTAAGAAATCAACCTCATTCCCTCCTCCTACTATGAATGACCCCCACTATAAGTCGACCCACAAGCACTGTCATATCACACCTCTCTCGAAAACACCCGGGCCACCACCCTACAAGCATAGTCACATCTCAGCCAAAAACACTTGGGCTATCACATCTCACATGAAAAAACTTGGGATATCAAAACAACAATTTAATGCACTATAATACCTCCATACATCATATCCTATGAAATACCTACCTTTCTTGGAAGAGAGAGTGGTAAAGAGTGGGTATCCATCCATCTGTCCTCCTCATTAGATGTCGGAAAATACACCCTCGCGTGACTATGTGTGTGTCAGCACATAGTGATCAATGTGGGTGGGTTTCATATAGAAATCACAAGAAATAGAAAATTATATATTTATATAGAGAGACACACAAGCCCAAATTATGGGTTCACAACTAAACACATATCAACTCACAACATTACCACTTTCATTGCCACCTCTAAATGCATAAAATCACACAAAAATGGAGGTAATGTTCCTATAAGGGGAATAATTTCTCTCACTTATCCCCTCTAGGATTTCCTCTGCTCCTCTCTTCTATAAAGATGGTCGCTCTCTTCAACTTGGTTCCCTCTTCCATCTGATGCTCCACCCTCTAGCTACCAAGAAGCCTCGATGATTTTGTACTTAATCACTCTGTAGATGAGGTCACATTCGATCTCAGTGGTTTAGTTCTTAGTTGATTGGTTTTATTGGTTTATAAACATGGTAGGGTCATCTTCATCAACTAGGTTCATTACACGGACGTGGATAGGGGACTTAGGAATGCTCGGTACTGGCAAAGTCCCCTTTCCAATTATTTTCATGTTTCTCCTTAGGTTTGTTCCATGGTGGTGTTTTTAACCTTCTTATGGTCCATAAGTGATCACAATCATGGGTCATCATCTCAATTTGTGACCCCCTAGTTCTGCATTCTAATCCATGTCGATGAATCCCCTATCATATTTTACCTCCTTCGATGGTTTTTATCGTTGGGTATCAATGTTCCAGTTTTCTCACACCCCTAAATAAGTGTTGTTTGGCCCAATGAGGTTCTGTTTTTATTTTCCATGGCTTGGTTATATCCATAAATGGTCCTCATCTTTTATTTTTACCTTTTCCCTACATGAATTACCCCACTCTGGTTAGCTGTGAAGGTTTCTTAGGTGATTTAGGATGGTGTTTGTGATTCTAAAGATAGTGATCCTTCTTTTTGAGGCTTTTGGTTGCGGTTGGTGGATGGCCCATTTCTAGTGATATGGTTGGTGTCCTTCATGGTGGAGGATCTAGACACCTCATAAAAAACATCATTTCATTTTCTCATCCATTGACTTCTTCCATGGGTTTCCTCCCTCATTCCTAGATCCAACCCTCTAGCTTCCCAACTCCTATAAAATCATTTGTTGATCTATCTGTGGTTCAGCAATGGGATGGGTGACACTGGAAATGTGTAGGGTAGCGATGGGATGGGTTGGTGTCGACATGTGTGATATATGGGATATTTTCTGATTGGGTGTGTTTGGGTTAGGCACCATTTTTTGCAGCCCCTTGATTCTATGTTGTGTGGGTTATTTTTTGGCTTCTATTTGGTGGATCATGGTGCATGGTCCTATGGAAACGCTGGTTTTCTGGCTTTTTCAGTTCTCACTTAACCTTAAAGTGGGTTTATTTTGGAAATAAAGGAAATGAATTTTCAGTCATAACACCATAAAAGACACATGACACAAGCCCCATATAACATTTCCAACAAATCCCCATTATCCATCCAATTCATTTCATTATTAAGCATTGTCCACATTTAACAACATATCCCATCATTTATTTATTCATTTTAAATTTCCATATCATTAACCAAACCAAACCCCATCCATTTCCAATATTGTTAAACATTTTTTTATTTTATCATTGTTTGAGAATCTAGCACAAAGAAACCACCACCTATCCGCCCCAAAATAATATCCAAACAAACCACCTATTCATCCTACAAGAATAGAAAACATCCCACCTCACTGCCCAAAAATCAAGACCAAAAAACCACTTAGCCACCCCAAAAGCATGGCCAAAAAACCACCTTGCCACTCCAAAAGCGCAGAAAAACAACAATTAACCCAACATTCCAAAACCACACATATCTACCCCACAAGCATCACCACACATCAAAACACATCAAGATCATTTTACATATATACAAAAAGATTTTATCACATTACACTTTTATTTTGGGGAATTATCACACAAGACATAATCCAAGGGTAACCATTTCATTAGCCAAAAATAAGTGGTTAATAAATTTTCATTTTAGGTTGATATCATAAAAATCACAAAAAAAACATTAGTCACAACATATATATCCAGCGCAAACAAATCCCCCAATGGCTACAATTTTCAATAGGGCATCAAGCTCGTACAATCACAATATCACAAACTTGTCAAAGCTATAAAAGCATGTGAATAATTATAATTTATAATTTCCAATTTCAATTTCAATATAAAAAATTATTTATCTTTGATTAATCTAGAAAAACCATAACTCATATATGAACAAGAAAAAACTCCTCCCGCATGATACACAATAAAGATAAATGAGGGATTTCCTACCTCAATGAATCTTTTCAAACTCATTGTGCACCACAAGGTGAATAAGAATTCCCCACCAACCACAATTGTACCACAAGAAACTAAGGACTAACCTATACCACACCAAAGGATCATCAAAACACACCCCAAACACACAACACAAACCCAACAGCACCACCCCTGTGAAACTCCAAAGAATAACGGATGAGAATGAGAGGATAACTCACCATGGATCAAAGATGGAAAAACCAAGAATCAATCCCCATTGAAAGGAATCCCAAACTCTTGAAGAGGGAACATTCAGATCACCTGGAATGAGAGAAGAGAGCATCGGTGGTAGGGTTTGAGAAATAACCCCACGCACTGCAGCCTTTAAAGATGTGATGCATAGTAAATTTACATGGAATGAAATCCATATACATCGTGTAAATGTCAGGCCTCATGTTCCGCTGAAAAAAACATCAACTCGAAGGATTTAAACACACAATTTATTACACTTCATGAATCCCACTTACTTGATGTATACGCTTTTCATGGGATACCCCTTATCCACATATCATCCAGGAACCACCCAATTAAACAAGCCATGAACCACTATTACATGCCATATAATACAATTACATGATATTTATTTCCTATAGAAACACTTTTATAGCCCCATCCTCCACTAAAAATTCCCAAAACCTCCTCTGAACAACTCCAATGCCCAAAACCTATAAAGTAACGGATTGGGAGGGCATGGACCATTACATAATATACCTCTAAAATTATTCTCACCCTCAAAAATATGAAACCAATCCCAGAAGTAAAGGGGTCCAAACTACCACCCTATGAGATACCTCTCAAGGATCTTTTAATACCTCAAATGTCACTAAAAACCAAACACACCAGACCCAAATTTCTATAGAACATTTCATGCAACCATATCACTACACAACCACATCACCACAACCATCCAACCTTACAACCATTGCACAACCATCTCAATACCCATGCATCCCAAACCAAAAAACACTATAACTAATGAACCAAACCACCCCGAACACACAAATTTGGTAATTAATTCCTCCATATCAAGATATTATCCACTTTGAGTAGCACTGACTCACCCACATGAGTTTAATCAAATCACAGTTAATGTGTCTTGATTAGGAATAATGTCCTCCCCTTTTCATATGTTAGGAATTTATTATACATCAGACCATAAACCTCAAATCAATGGAAAACAACACATATCATAAAATATAAGGATCCAAACATGACATCCCAAAGTAAAATAGAGAAAGAAAAACTCAAAAAAACTCTAGGTACTGAGCACACGTCTGCACCTACCACTCCCAAGTACTCTCCTTCAGGCCACCATTCCAACACAACATATGAACCAAGGGTATGTTTCTCCCTCACATCACTTTATCCTGAAATTTCTGCATCTCTAATAGACATTCCATGAACATCACATCATCCATGATATCTAACTCTACCCTGTCAATGACATGGGAGTCAAAGAAAAATACTGATCAAGATGAGAGATGCGGAAGACAACTTGGATCATATCCATCTTTAGTGGAAATGCCAACCAATATACCACCTCGCCAACTCGACTCAATACCTAAAAGGGAACAAAAAACCTAGGGGAGAGGTTACTCCATCTACAAAACCTCTATTTCACACATTAAGAGGAAACCTTCAAGAACATGTGGTCCCCAGCCTCAAATTCCAATTGAATCCTCTTGTGATCAGTATAATAATTATTTTAATCCTGTGATGATTTAATCCAATCATGAACAATATGAACCTTGTCTTTTAGGCTCTACACCACATTGGGTCGAAGAACTATTGACTCCCCAACCCCCGTCCATTACAATGAAGAACAACATGGTCTCCCATAAAACACCTAAAATGAAGTCATGTCAATGAAATAGTGACAGATATTGTTATAAGAAAACTCAACCAATGGAAAGTTTCATACCCAAGATCCACCAATGTCAAATAAACATGCCCACAACATATCCTCAAGTGTATAGATGGTCTATTCTATCTGCCCATCTATCTGAGGGTGGAAAGTAGTGTTGAGGCATAATTGACTGCCAAAATCATTTTGTAATCCCATCCAAACTTGAAAGATAAATTGTGCATATTGATCTAATATAATAGACCTCAGAACTCCATGTAACCACACCACCACATCCATGTATCTCTTATCAAAATAATCCACTACACTCAACTCCTTGATTGATAAGAAGTATTTTGATTTCATCAACCGGTCCATGATCACCCAGATACAATCACAAACTCTCTAAGATCTAGGTAAAACAATGACAAAATTCATTGATATCTCATCACATTTTCATTAAAAAATATCCATAGGATGAAAAAAACCACCAGTAACATCATGATCGGCCTTTACCTACTAAAAAAGAAAGCTATTATCCATGAACTCCACCACTTCACATTTTATCATAGGACAACAAAATTGAATCCTCAAGCCATAGTACATCTTGTAAACTCTTGGGTGTACTTCCAAATGTGATCTATAAAAATAAAAAAGGACTCCCTTGCACATAACTATTGGAACAAACAACCTACCAAAAAATAAAATCTAGTTTTGATCATCCCTATGGAGATTCACTATAGCCAACATGATCATGCATCACCTATGCCTCTAAGTAACCCCACTAATACTACTCTACCTGCTACATCAGAGAATAATGCACCATCATCTGAAACAAACAACCTCTACCACCATCCACCCTCACATCTAAGTGAAAGGATGATAACTCCTCCATTACTCTCCAAGAATCCCCAAACTCCAAAAAAACATCAATCCATAAATTCCAGCTCAAGGCGTTGGCCACAAAATTCTCCTTTCCTGAAGAAACTTTATCCACCTCCACTACCTCAAGTTCAAATCGTGCTAATAAAATATATGCCTCAAGATATTGTGATCTTTGAAGACCAAAAAGTGCTCCCCAATGAGGTAATGTCTCCACAACTTCAATGCAAACACAGCTACTACTAACTCCAAATCATGGTTTGCATAGTTATACTCATGGGGATATAACTTCCTAGACCCATAAGAGATCACTTCCATCTTATACATCAACATTCATCCCAAACCTAGATGGAAAGTGTCACAAAACACCTCAAACAACACACCCTCCTCAAGTAAATGAAGCATTAGATCACTGAACAACATCCCCTTTAGGTAACTGAATGCTTTCTAGCACTGATTAGTCAACAAAAAATTCTATTCTTTCCTAGTAAATGTTGTCAATGGGTTTTCAACTCGATAGAAATCATTCACTAACCTATGATAATATCTTAAAAGACCAATAAAACTATGAATATCTTCCATGTTCTTGGTTGAATCCCAAGAAACAACTATTTTGACTTTTGAAGTGTTTACTACCACACCCTTCTAAGATAGCACATTCCTAAGAAAATTCACTTCTCATGTCTAAAACTTAAACTTTGAAAACTTTCAATAGAGCTGGTGGTGATGAAGAACCTTCAAGGAAGCTCTGAGATGTTCGTCTTGATCCTCATATATCTTTAAGTATATCAATATATCATTAATGAATTTGATGATGAACTTATCTAGTAACTTATGGAACATGGATTTCATAATCCCCATGAACATGGACAGTGTGTTCGCAGCACTTAATGGCATGACAATAAAATTGAAGTGCCCAAACCTACATATGAAGGTAGTATTCGGAATATCACTCTTCTTCACCCTCAACTATTGATATCTAGACCACATATTGATCTTATAAAACCAACTCACCCCTATCATATGGTTGAAAATTCCATCTATCCTCGAGAGAAGGTAATAGTTCTTGATCTTAACCTAATTCAAAATCCCATAGTCTATACACAATCTCATATTACCATATGCTTTCTTGGAAAACAACAATAGAGAACCCCATGGTGACACACTAGGCTAGATAAAAACCTTCTACATTAGATAATCAATCTGAATCTAAATCCCCCATAACTTAAAAGGTGCCAACTGATAAATATCCATCAAAATCATAGAATCATTAGGATGAAATTCTATCCCAAAATTAACATCACTTCGAGGGGGTAGTATCATAACCACCTCAAAAAAACATCTAGAAGCTCTCTAATGACTTTAGGAACATCTACCATCCTAGACTCTACTAATTCCATTGACAACTCAGATAACAAATAAAGAATGGTCTCCACACACCGACTACCCACCTAACAACTGCACTCACGAACTAAAACCACACTCTATCCATCCACATATAAGAAAATGACTCTCCTCTGAAAGCAATCGATAATAGCACACATGGAATAAAAAATTGATATCGAGGATAACATTTTATGGATTCATATATAGTAATAAAAGATCCCCAAGGGACTGATGTGGCCCCATCATCAGTCTACACCCATGAAACACACCAAACAAGATGAAATGGCCTTAGACTGGTGTAGTTAACACTAGTGTAATGCAAATCCTCTCTAATTATAGTCCTAGATAATGGTATAGAAAGTGTCGAACAAAGGAGTGTGAATAACTTGAATAAAAAAGGTACAGACAATAGTACAAAACAAACTAATCATACCTATGATGATCTATGGATCTTATAGTATTTCTCCTCTATTATGTTCCACTAACCACATCCATATCATACACCTCTCTTCTTATTTCCACCTCCATGACCATGCTCAAGTAGAGGTCCCTAAACATGAGGAACATCCTATAGCCGGCCTCTACCTGCTCCATCTCCACCTCAGTAGAGAATAAGCATGTTGCCCCTACTGATGAAAGGGTCTCACTGACAAATACTATAAATGCTAGTGATAAACATATCCATATCCACTAAAATGAGCTTGGGGGACCACTAGTCACTAGTTCTGGAGATATTCATAAACCCCAAAACCAAAACACACTGCCACAAAGTTCACAATAAAAGCACAAAAACTACATGCCCAAGATGGCTGAAAAGTAAGCTGCTGAGGTCGAATCCCCATTGGTTGAAACCTAAATGGTACCAGTGCTTGAGACATGACACTGACAACTCTACTCCTCAAGGAACCCTTCTGGTTCCCCTTTCTCAGTACACCTCCTCATGAGTGCATCTGTTTGATCACCACCACCTTCTTCTAAACCTCACAATATTTCAGCAATGTAAAATGAGTAACTACATACTAGATAGAAGGATGTAGTTCCTTATCAATATGTCTCACATGAGACTCTTGATCTGGAAAAAGATCTAGGAAAAATATATATGGTCCTTGAACTTTATTCCTAGCTCTCTCACTGACATACTCCCCTTATGAAGAGAAAGAAGCTCCTTCTTCTTCACTACCTTCATTGTTGATTAAAGTAACTCTTCCTAAAACTCCTTCTATAAGTTTTCCCATGAAATATTTGCCTCCTTTCAATATACTAGGCAGAACATCCACCACGGATGTAACACCCCAAGGTTTTCTAAAAATAAATTGAAATGCTTGAAATTTTGTTTAAGGTAGATATTTATAAGTATCCTTTAAACATAATTTTATTTCTTCTATGTTTTGAATTTCAAGAAACTGTCATCTACAATCGTGTTCAGTATGTTATTTAGAGTCTGATGAAATCAACTTGTTTTTTTGTGAATAGTAACATAACCTTAAGAATAGTAATATGAATAGTAATATGACCATAATGAATAGTAAATTTTATTATTATTTTATTTTCTTAAGTCTAGAAGATAATAATATCTTGGTTAATTTTTCATTGTGATAAAGAAGTAGTTGTATTATTAGAACTGTTAATTTTTGAATTAAATATGATTTTTTTAAATTAAATTAATAATATTTAGAAAATTATTTTCCAAAAATAGACTTCATTTTTGTATTATACACGTCGAAAAATGGTAGGGGTAAATGTTTTGGAATTTTCTGAAATTCAATAATTTTTGGTGAATAGTAAAATATGATAAAATATCGTATAATCAAATTATCAGTAAAATTCACTATTTATGACATCATAAGTTATGTAAGGCCACTTGGTTGGAACTCACATGATATTATTACTATTTAGGGTGACTTGAATTGAGATTATTCATAGTCTTGATAAAATTATTATAATAATGATTAAAATAATCTAAAATACCTCCCCTCCTCCACTATAAATACCACCCTCACTCCCCTCTTTCTCCCACACCACTCAAGCCTTGAGAATTGTCTAATTTCTGCCAAAGTCCCTCCCCAATCTTCTTACTCACGTCCTAGAGCTTCTGGTCTCACCAAAAGTCCAAAATCAAAGCCATTAAGGAAGATGTCAAGGAGAAGAGATCAAGAGGTAAACATCCTCTTTTATTTTCTTTCTTTTCTTTCAGTTTATGTTATTCTCTTCCATTAACTTTGTCTTGTGTTGGTATATTTCCCTCAATATTCCCCCTTACTGTCCATATTTTGTATGAATGATGAGATATTTCATTCCACTCATCAATTTTGTTTTTATGAAATTTTAAGATACGTCGTTAGGCTGCCGAATTTTCGTGAGAAATTTCTCAAGATTTTCTTTTATTTAATGATTCCTTTTTCTTATTTCATCAATCCCTCTTATCCAAGAGGCATTAAATCTCTATAATAATGTATATTCAGGATGTTCTCATGTTTATGGAAAATTCCTCATCAGTATTCTTCTCCTCTTCCACTTATTTAAAGAATAAAAACATTGTCCATTTGTGTTGAATTGCCGACATCGTGGACGATGTATTTTCAATTTCCATTAATTCCTTCAAGTCTGGTCATGAAACCATTTATATGGTTGAAACAGGTTATAATATATGTTTTATGACTCACCCATGGTTCTGTAATTCTTTTTTACTCATGTTTCTAGTTTATAAGACTAAATGAGGTTGTTATTATCAAACAACCACTTAAATGATCTAAACGAACATAATTAATGTTTTAAATTATGAATCATCCTCATATAAAGCATAAAAGTGATAAATGGTATAATTTATGGTACTGGAAATATGTAAATACTACTCCATTCCAATTCTGGAGTTTCACTTCCAATCAACAAGAACTATTCATCATGAACCGATCGTGAAAATCATAAAAGAACTCACCCAAAATAATGCAAGGAACAAAATACTAACAACTAAGGGGTGAAATGAGGTTATTAAATGACCATATTAGATGTTATAAACATGAACATGTTTCTGTAAAATACTATTAACACTCTTTTAACCATTATACAGGAGGTTTAAACAAGTTTTAAGTAAGACAAGCCTAAGGTAAGGGAATTCTTAACCCGGTTTCCATTCTTTGGGTTAACCTTCTAATTCATTATTTATGTGCTATTTAAATTGTTTGTGTGATGGGTTCTATTTATATTATGTTTTATTATGTGTATTAATAGTATATATATACATACTCTATCCAATCTATTAAGTCTCTCTTCAATTGTATGATATTTATAAGGGGATTTTCTTTAAAAAAATCCTCTTTTTAAATTCGGTTTTACAAAATTCCAAAGTAAAGTTTTTATGGAATTATTCATGTTGTATGATTATGTTTTGGTTCTTGGGAATTATTTATGATTAAGGGTGGGACCTATATTTCCCTCCAATGCATTGGGTATGAGTATGTTTGAGGTCGGCTGTATGGTTACTCCAAGTGTAATTGCGATGGTTACACAAAGTAAGGTAGCCGTGAGGGTTACAAATTTTAAGGTAGCCAAGATGGTTACAAGATTATGTAAGTAATTACCCAAGATACCTCTATGATTATATTTATGTTCTCATGTTTGTGTGGATCTTGTGTAAATATCATGTTACACAAAGTAAGTATTTATGGGTGAAAAACATGTCTTTTGAAAATGTTTTCATACATTATGAGTATTCATGGACTAATGTGATTTTTACTTCTTTTCCATCCTTTTCTGAGCTTTTGTGCTCATCCCAAGTTTCTAAACGATTTTTCACAAGTTAATGGTTGTGTAATACAAGGAAAGAAGACAAGTTAAATGTTGAAGAATTGTCAAGGAGTCTTGTTTGAAGTTTTAATGTTTTATATTTTGAGAAAAATGGAAACTGTTTTTATGGTAACCACTATGTAACAATGTGTCATGTTATGAATGTATTATGTCCCAATTCTCTAAAGCTCTAAACTTGAAAAGATCCTCAATTTAAAAGTAAGTGTTTTCTTGATTAAATTCAAGATTATGTATGTAATAAGGTCGGGTCTTTATAACTGATGCATGGATCCCTACATATTACTAACTACTAATGGAACCCAGTACTTTATCAGGGCATGTATCAAACTAGAATTTATCTTGATCTCCTCTATCCATCTCTTTGACTCTTCATTTCAAACACAACCCATGTACTTTCTTAGATAATTCCATTGAAAATTTCACAACTCCCTCTACCAAGCCCCGTTCTCTTATGTCGGATCAACCCTACAGTGATCAAATGGATTATCCTGTTAAACTTTAATTTCCTAAACCACGCATGGATGATGAACAGGATCTATAGTTGAAAGAGAAAACAAATATTTCTTTATCCTAGGTAGTATGTAATTTTATTAATTTTAATTTTAATTCATTTTATTCATTTTAAACTTCCAAAAACAAACAATTTTTTAATAATAACACAATTCTTCATGATACGTGTACCTCTCCTAGGTATCTACCCTACAAATAGGTCCACCTCACTTGGTCATTCAATAAATTAAGATTTTGTGCACTGGATCATGGGGGCATAAATTCCATATCCTATCCAGTCTCACCGGCCAATGTTATGCACCAAGGTTAACTAGAACTATTTTCTTACCAAACCATGCAATCATCACTAAACCTAACTCCAAACTCTATCCTATATCTCATCCATAACCTTTGATACCACTATGTCACAACCCCCTCCCTCCAAAGATATTGCAATGATGGGATAGAGATGTTGACCCTTAAGTCCTACCTCCATTCAGCCCCAGGTTTTCGACTAGGACTGAGGGTATAAAAATCTCAAGAAATAGGAGGAAATTCCTTATACAATAATATAGTATCAGAAGATAATATGAATCATCCAAAAATAACTCCATGAAATAATATAAAAAGAAACCAAAACCATCCCACAATGCATGTATAAAACCCCAATACAAATAAAAGTTTCGAAAGTAAATACCCAAAAGAAAAGATAAACCATTAAAATAGTAGTTATCCAAAGGTCCAAGCTAGTAACGCTCTACATAGTCCATGTAATCCTCCTAGAAACATGAAAATAGTATATATACATAGGGTGAGCATAAAATTATACTCAGTAGGAAAACCAAAGTCTCTTGTGGACATGTGAAAGAAGCATACAAATGAACCCATTAGAAAATAAAAAGAACAAACATCACCTAAACAGGTCAACTATCTATCCCAACCTCACAAAGGAATTCTAAGAAAATAAAACAATACAAGTAATAAAATATAACTAGAATAACAATGATAAGTGTACCCCACACCGCTTTCCCACCAGTATTCCACTCTCACACCCCAAAGTCATATGCCTTGGCACTCTAATCTCTTCTGTATACCACATCACCCCACAAGAATGGTCACATCACATCATTACTACAAACACCTGGGCTCACCACCCCACAAGCAATACCACATCACATCTCGCCCAAAAACACCTGGTCCACAACGTATCTACTTCCATAACAAGAGTAGTAGGGTATTGTGAACATGTAAGACATCGACCTTATTCCCTCATCCTACTATGAACAACCCACACTAGAAGACACCCCACAAGAATGGTCTTATCACATCTCTCTCTAAAACACATAGGCCACCAACCCACAAGCATGGTCACCTCTCACCTAAAAACACATGGTCCATCACATCTCACCTGAAAACACCTGGGCTATCACAACCACTATCTAATTCACTAATAGACCTCAAACCATCATAAAATATAAAATAACTACCTCATATAGAAGAGATATTAGGAAATAACAAGTACCAATCCATCCATCCTCCTCGCCAGATGTCAGGAAAAACACATATTGTGTGACTGTGAGTGTCAGCACATAGTTATCGATGTGGGTGGGGTGCGTATAGAAATCACAAGTAATATACAAGTATATATATATATATATCCACACACATGACCAACCTATGGGTTCACAAATAGAAACTAATCAAATTGCAACATTACCACTTTCTCAACCACCTCTAAATGAATAACACCATACAAGCCACATGTCGCATGCCCCATATCACATTTCCAACCAATTCCCATTATGCAGCTAATTCAATTAATTATTAATAATCATCCACATTTTACCACACAACCCATAATTTATTTAATCATTTCCCATTTCCATACTATAACCTAAACCAAAACTAAACCATTCCAAATTTTATTAAATAAGTTATTTATTCCATAACTACTCAGTCATCTAGCACAATGTAACCACCATCATACAGCCCCAAAATCACTGATAAACAAACCACCTCGCTTCCTCACAAACATGGACAAAAAACCATCTCACCACCTCAAAATCATGTCTAACAAACCACCTCACCTCCCTAAAAACATGGCCAAATAACCATCATCCCTACATGTCCCAACCACACATCGTCACTCCAAAATCATGACCATACATCACAATACAATAGGATCGTTTTATATATTTATAAAGGGGATTTTATCAAATTACACTTTATTTTGGGGTCGTTATTACACAATCCATAATTATGGGGAAATCATTTCATTAGCTAAATATAAGTGGTTAATTAATGTAACGACCCAAAATTTTATTAATGAAAGTTCCTCTTGATCTAATTAAATGTCTTATTATGTAAAATGGTTATATAATACATATTCATTTCCTTGGTTTTATGATTTTTGATTTTAAAATACCATTAATAATTTTTACCGTTGCTAATATATTCGTTGAAAAGTGATCACATGATTACTTTAAATATAGGGTTTTAACAAATCCAATTTACTCAGACAAAGGAAGTGATGGCCTCATCTAGTAGAATTGCTCAATATGAATCCCATTTGTTGGAGATAAAAAAGGAGTTATCATCACTGGGCTTCACTCTTGACCAAGTCCAAGTCGAGATTCAACACGTTAAGCTTGAACGGAATCACCTATAGGAGAAGTGGAAGTTAAAAGAGATTATCAACCAAGCGATGTTATTCGAGCTGCCCCAAGAGTCTATCACCATCTCCCACCTTACCCTTAGGTACTACGATTATGTAAATTATTTTTTAATAGAATAAATAATATACATTCATTTTTTTATTGTTACTCTGTAAATGGTTTTTAAAGAATAAATGATATTTTTAGTTAATATTCAAATTCAATTGAGAAATCTCTTTGGATGAATTAATGTATTTTTGAATTAAATAATATTTTAATAAAATTTTATTAAAAATTTTATTTTTATTAAATATAAATGATCATATAAGTTTTATGAATAAAATTGTGATTTTTATTAAGGTTTGAAAACTATTTTTGTCAAAACCCATGAATTTTCCATAAATGAAGGTTTTTATTTTAAAAGGGAAAATTCAAATATTTAGAAAATTATTGAGATAAAATTAATATTATTTTTTGAATTTGGACGTCGAAATTATCAAATGTTGAATTGTTTATAATTTTCTGAGATAATCAAATTTTTGGGTAAAAATTAAATACTATTTAAATATATAATGTGTTTTATGACATCATAATGACCCAATAGTGATGTAATAAAATACTATAAAAGGGATATTCAGACAATATATTTTTTAACTTAAAAATAAATTTATTTTATATTTTTTTGGTTAATTTTATGCTACCTTAGTGAACCCTCAAAGACTAATAAAATATTTTAACTTTTTAAAATGATTTCCTTGAGAGTTTGAATCACCTCCACATAATCAAGTCTAATATTTTAATAAGTTCGGTCATTGGACTTATAAAATAATTTTTTACACTCTCCATTAGCAAAATCCATGGGAAAAAACAATGGGATGGTTTGTGGTTTTGATTACTTTAATGTGTAGTGTCCAAAACCTAAATAATAAAGAATTCCCTCTCCTTTCCTATATAAACCCACTCAATCTCTCATTCCTCTTCACTAAAACCATTTGGATCTCAACCAACCTAGGAACTCCTATCTCTATAATCCTCCCAAGGCACCCAAAGCTCCCAAGAATCCTCTCTCAAGCCTTTGGGATCACACTTCCCAGTAAGGGATAAACACTTTCCTTCCTTTCTTATTTATATCCAAGTTTCCTTATATTGTTATACCCTTTTATTTTCAATTAAAAATGTTTTTGTATGATTTATCACCTCCCCTGTACTTCCCTATATATTTTTTAATGATTATAGACCCCTTTCTCTCCTGTTAGTGCCTCTCATGTACACCCGTTACCATTCAGAAATTCCGTAAGGTATTTATCTCTCCTCATTTAAATTCAAGAAAAGATTTTATATTATGCAACTAAATTACATTACATATGTTGGGATATTATATTCCAGGACCCCTTTACTTTAAATTTCATGTATAAATGATTATATACCCATTTATCACTCATCAACCCCTTTTATGATTTCTATTTGAAGTCGTTATGTTGTCGACGTTACACCAAAATTTCCATGCCAAAATCATCATATAATTGAATATCATACTCATTTCTCTATCAAGGGTATTAACCTTTATGAACATGTAATTTTTGATTAAGGACTTACATTTATGTATTCCAAATCTCTTATTTGTGGAATAAATTATGATGTTTAATAAATACATGCAGTATGATCTATGTGGAACACTTATGCATGAAATAAAATGATTAAGAAGGGTGTGCCCTAATAGCGCTCCAATGCATTGGGTAAAGAATATTATCATGATATTCCAAGTGCAATTAGGGTTTAATCACTCTAATTCAAGTATAATTAGGGTTTAATCATTCTAATTAAAGTGTAATGAGGGTTTACTCGTGATCTATGTGCAATGAGACTTGGATCTTGCTAATATCATATTAAATGTTGTTGCCACATTTCCATGTTATGATAATAATGATATATCATGAATTTATGTTCATGTTTCTATTATTATCCATTGATATGCCTATTTCCTAACATGCACTATATTATTCATGTTATTCCTTATTTACTCCCTTACTGGGCTTTATACCTCACCCTTTTCTTATGCATGTCCTTGGGTTATCCCATGCAATGATAAGTACAAAGGAATATTGTGGTCATATAAAAGAATTTTTCAATAAATATGTTATGTTTTATATTCTAAGTTGTTATGTAATGTTCTTAAGTTCCCAAGACACTGGACCTCTCAATCCTCAGAGTTGTATTAAGTGAAAGTTTATGTAATAAATCATGTTTAAGTATGTAATAAAGATTAGGGTTATTATAATTAATTTCCATTTTAGGGTGATATCACAATAATAACAACAAAATAAGTAGTCATAACACATATATCTAGCAAAAAAAATCCCCCAACTGCCAAAATTTTCAATGGGTAATCAATCCCATGTAATCACAATATCACAAACATTTAAAATCCTTAAAATCATGTGAATCATTTCTATTTCCCATTTCAATTTCAATTTAACCAATTATCTATCTTTGATTAATCTAGAACAACCATCACCCATAGATGAACAAGATTAAACCCCTCCTACATGATAGAAAATAAAGATAAAAAAGGGATTAACTACATCAAATAATATTTTAAAACTCATTATTCACTATGGGGAAAAGAAGAAATTCCCACGAACAACAAATGTGCCATGATAAATCGTGGATCTACCCATACCACACCAATGGATCATTAAAACACACCCCAAACATACAACCCAAACCAAATTGCACCATCTCAGAAAAACTATGAATAATAATGGAAGGAAACATAACATAATGAGAGGAGAAATCACCATATATCAAATATGGGAAGTTTGGAATCAATCCCCTTCGAAAGGAATCCCAAATGATTGAAGAGGCAAACTCTGGATCACCTAGAACAAGAGAAGGGAGCGCCGATGATAGGGTTTGAGAAATAACATAGAGTATTATATACTTTAAAGATTCACTAAATTTGATATTTATATGGTTTGTAATACCTACACATCATGTAAATGTTGGGACTTAAGTACCGTTGAAAAACACATCACCTTCAAGGATTAAAACACCTGATTTATTACACATCAGGAATCCCACTTGCACAATGTTTACCCTTTTCATGGGATACCACTTAGTCGAGTACATGTTAGGAACCACCCGAATACAAAATCCATAAGCTACTATTACATGTCTTATAATACATTTACATGGTGTGTATTTTTTATAGAAACTCTACTGTAGTCCCAACCTCTACTGAAAACTCCCAAAACCTCCTTTGAACAACTCCAATGCCCAAAACCAAAAAAGTAACGAACTAAGAGGGCATGGAAAATTATAATTACCTTTTCAAACTTGTATAATAATCAATTAAAATAATTAAATATAAGTCACCTATAGTGTATTTTTTTCTCATGGGTCTATATAAAATTGATTGGATCAACTCTAAAGGTTTTTAGATTGTCTTTATACTCTTTTATGCCTTTATTATACCATGTAACCATTTTAGAAAGTTGTATAAATAATATCTTAGTATCTAATCAGATATATTATATCTCCCACACAAAAAAATCTTTGAAACTATACCCAAATTATTTTGGTCTTGGTGGAAAATTATTTTGTTCCAAATGATGTTCTCTTCCTTATCACGAAGATAGTAATAATTACTTGGGTGTTTAATTTTGAAATATATTCCCACTAGTAATTTATCTTTTTTTATGAAATTTTTACCTTTGATTCTTTTAATTAGGAAAGTGTTATTGTTGAAAATAACCACATTTATCTAATCAAAATTTTAAATCACACTCAAAAAATTATGCTTGAGTCCATCAAAAAATAAAACCTCTTGTGAATTTAACTCATGTGGATCAATTTTAGTTGATCCATTTCACTTGATCTTTAATGAAATATCCTTACCAAATTTCATAGCAACACCATCGTGCTCTTAAATTTTTTTCAATACCTTATAATCCCCCATCACATGTTATGAGAAACCACTATCAAGTATCCATTGTTTTTCTCCTCTTGATGGATTTGAGTGAAACTTCAACAACAAGTGACTTCTTAGCTTTTGGATTTCTATTGTGTCTTCATTACTTTAGAAATTTTCTATTATTGAAATTATTATTTATAGTTACCTTTTTGGTCACATATTCAAAATACCTCAGAAAATCCCATAAAGTCTATTTTGGATTTGTACCATCAATGGACTTACATTCTCATTATTTTTCCTTACACCTTTGTTTTTTCTATCTCCATAGTAGCTCCCACTTAATCTTGTCCTTATCTGATTTCATGGGATCAACATTTTATACCATTAAAAGGAATATTCATCTCCATAGACACTAAAACACCAGTAGTAGCCTCTAAAACTAATTTTTCCATGAAGATATTGATTCTAACTCTAAAAATATACTTTTATTCTTAGTACAGTTTTAGTCTCCTTCATTTTTATTTTTGATGAGAATTTCTTCTTTTGATTATTATCAACTCCCTTTGATATAGGAGTCTTATTTTCAAAAAAATTATAAAATGAAGTTTTACTGGATTGAATCCTATAACCTGCATTGTTAACCAACCCAAAATTAACATTTTATAATAAAATAGGAATAGAGTTTATCTAAGTATATATATTGCAATTCTCAGTTATTTGGAATTACTTATCCTTAATATTCATTGCTTTATCATAGTTATTTTTCATTTTTCTCAATGTCTTTACAGCCTTGAGATACCTTGATTCATCCTTGTTAAGTTCCTATTATATATAATTTATCTTCTTTTCCCATTCTTTCATGATTCTATCATGATCATATTCTTTAACTTTGAGAAGCTTTATATCTTCAACGTGTTCACCCTCACTAATATGAAATGCATCTTATTCCTTCTTTAGTTTACTAACCTCTTTATTGAGAGATTTTATTTCCTTCTTATTTTGTGCATTTCTCTCAACGCACACCTCAAGTTACATTATCAACATGTGATCCATATAGGTTTACTCTCCTTATTCTTCTTCACTTATTTAGTTATATTATTTTATCAAAACCTTTTCTATGAAATCGGTATCTTTTCTAGAAAAATATTCCATGGATTCACATTTTGAGGAAGAATAGTCTTCATCCTCTTTACTCGGCATGATTTTATTAATTATTCTTTGTATTATTATTATTCCTTAAATAGAAATATTTTAATCTTTAAATGGGTTGCATTTATATCTTATATTAGGATTTTATTCACCTTCTTCCTCATCATACTCTACACTCTTCTATCTTCTTGGGTTGTCAGCTGTAAAGTGAATAACTCCACCACACTTAAAGAATTTGAGTGGGATTTTTTCCCTGTATTTACCCTTACTCTTTTAACATTTTTAGACATAAATTACATATACATTTTTATATTTTCATTACTCTCATTATAATCTTTATATTAAATTAAAGATTCCACCTTCACTTATTTAACATTCAACTTATCCATGGATTTAAATGAAATTTCCTCTCTAGTGTTCTTATTAAAAAATAGTTTATTTATCATATCATAATTAAGAAGGGTATTTTTTAAATCATCTAAATATTAGTCTTATCAATATTCAATAACATAAACCTTCATGTCTAATATATCTTGAAAGTTTCTCATTGGTTTTTTAACAACAGTGCAATATTTTAGGTTTTTTTGGAAATCCTCTAATATGACTAACTATTTCATTCACCCTGGTGAAATAGTCATCAAAATTATCATATAAATCCATCATGATATCTTCAAATTTAACCCTCTATATTTTTATCTTGGCTTTCGTGGTCTTAACATTTCTATCATACATATTTTCAAGTTTTCCCCATATTTATTTGGTTGTATATATACCCATCACTTTGGTGTACACATTATCTTATATATATGATATATTGTATTTTTGGCCTTCCAAAAAACTTCCAAATTTCTCTTGTTAAAAAATTATATTAAATAATCTCTTGTAAGAGGTTAACATACCACAGTAACAATATCAATAACCTTCAGTCCTCGTGAAATCATATAGGGTATCATAGAGTTCAATCATTTATGAAATATGTTATAATTAAATGGGAACACCCCTAATTTTCAATGAGTTAAAAATATATATGAATAACTATATAAAGAGTAAGATGTTTGGGAAACCTAGTTTTCTATGATGCCATGTGTAGATCCTAGATTAGTTAGGGTACCATTGATTGGGGTAGAATTAGTGGAACTATTTTTAAAAAAAATATTTCTTTTAAATTAAACTGATGTGACTAGTTAAAATTATGATTCACACTCTAGATTATATTCCTAAACTGTATTCAAAATTTAGAAGAAAAACTAGTAAAAAGGAAAAAAATCAAGGTTCATCCTCAGTGTGAGATTCTACTCCTTGAAGTGTACATACTCTTATTGATCCATGGATTTTATTACCATTAGAGATTATTAGTGATCACAATTGTAGTAAAAGTTTCATAAAAGTTTTGATCAAGTATCAAACACCTCCTAAAAAGTAAGGTATTATTAATTTCTTATAAAATATTTATTATTTTATTTAGAATATAACAACCATTTTTTAAAAAATTTATTCTCACCCTTTAAAATGAATTATATCTTCCATGATTCACTAGATGCATCGGTATAAAAGAATTTATCTCTAATTATAAAGTCTATGAATTCTAGAATGTTGTTAATATAATAGAATACACTTAATATTCACCTCTTGGATTTTTAGGATGATATTTTCATACATTAGATCATGAATGAAAGAAAAAAATTCCCTTTATTATTAATATAAATCTTCTGAATTGATAGTAATAAAACAAGCCTACCTCAGAAACTTAAAAATTTATGAACACAGCATAGGTAAATGATTTTAAATTCTATCTCTCATTTTGATACAATATTTATTAATTTATTATCATGGTTATCCAATCACCTATTCTTCTTCAATCTATCATTTATATTCATGATATTTCTTTTGAACATTATTTCCATACTAATTTATGTAAACTCTTATGATGTTTGGGTGTAGTAAATTTCCTAGTCAACATCCTCAAATTTTCTTCCTGTAGAATCTGTAATGAATGGTTTAAAATGCTTAAATTTGAAATCACCGCAATATAATGTTATCTTCTCATTTAATCCCAATAAATTCTACATTTTAAATCTCTAAGGATCTTAGTATAATTCTCTATTTAAATCCTCTAAGAAATCCATAGGAATTTGGATTTCATCTATAGTAGAATGGTTATGCGATTTTGAATTCATCTAGTATCTCCTTTCACAACATCATGGCATGATCCATGAAGTGAGAGTTCTTTACTTTTATCACAAATTGAATCAATATCATTTGATTGATTGGGATGTTAAATACCATGAATCACATCACATGCATCTTCTGAATAAACACACCATAATACATCATATAGAGTGTCTTCTCATATGATGCAGTTAAAATATTATGAAGTCAGCTATCATATGAGATTGGTACCTTATGCAGAGATCATCTTACACAACACCTTTATTATGAATTTAAAAGATTTCATGAATCTCATCTTACATGCTACCTTTCTTAGGCATTTCAAATATTATGTGAATCTCATCTTATGTGTCCACCTTTCTTAAAAAATATTCATATCTGATGAAGTTATGTATCATATCAATCCATGATATCACACAAAAAATACATATCTTATAAACCATTCTTATGAATTTTTATCTTATGAAGATTCAACAAAAATATTATGAACTCCTCTCTATTGTTATCTTACAAACTCAATTTATTCATGTGCAGATGACTCATATGAAATGTTTTATATGACTCGTGTAAAGATTTAAATTACTTGTACTAAGTCTAACTTTTCTATTTTTTCACTCCTATATATAATTCCTGGTTAATCTAAATAATTAGGTAACCTTTGGAAATATATCCATGGACAAATCTGGATATCTCAAAAACACCTCAAACATTCTTATTAGTTTATATTTCATAGTTGATATTATATACAGTATATATATATATAATTACAATGGGTACGTCATTTGTAACTTAGTTTAGTATTATTATTTTATACTATAATGTGCATCACAAAAATTATAATGGAAGAATTCCATGACCCATCATTTATCTCATTGTGTCTAGCATTGTGTGATTCCTTATTTCACTATTATCATTCCATTTTTTTGTATAATGATGAGAGATTTGAGACCATATCCCAAATACTTTAAATAATTAATGAACTCTTAGTTAAGATATTCTCCACCATAGTCTTGGTGGAGTTTCCTTACCTTCTTACCTAGTTTATTCACTAATTCATTATTTTATTCCTTAAATTTCTTAAAGGAATTAGACTTATACCTCATTAAGTAGAAATAGTCATATCTACTAAATTAATCAGTATAAGTTATGAACTTACAGTATCAACCTCTATATTCAACTAGAAAAGGTCCATATACATATTTATAAACTAATTCTATAATATTTTTTCCCTTTAACCTCTTCTAGTGAATGGATATTTGGTTATTTTTTCTTGAAAATAATAATGACACGTATCATGGGGTTTTAGTTCAAAAGAATATAAATACTCTTCTAAATATTTATCTTCCAAATGATTCTCATTTACATAACCAATTTTATAGTACCATAACTAGGTGTGATATGATTCATGTGAACATGATTAATTATCAATTTACCAATTTTTATTTTTATATTCTAGTATATAAAATAGTTATTCAAATGTGTTATCCCATAACATATGTAATTTTTATAAATGTAGTAACTACTATTTCCAAGCATGAAAATGAATCAATACATATATAAACTAGACCTGGATATTATGTTCCTTATCACACAAGGAATATGATAATAATACATTAAAACTAGAATCAAACTTTTCAGCAACTTGAGATGGTAGTATTCAATATCCAACGCAGGTAGTCTTATTTCATTGGCAGCTCGAAAATCTACCTCACATCTGGTAATCTTCTAGAAACTATTTGGTATTATTATTTGGATAAAAATTTGAGTATCCTAAGATATATTTAATACCCAATTTGTATAAATGGATAGATTATAGTCTATAATGAACACACATAAATATACCATATTTCTTTTTCACTAAGGCATGATTCTTCTTCTAATGGTCTTTCATTCAATAAGAAAAGCACAATACAGCATGTTCCTTTGCTTTCCAAATTAATCTTTCTATTATTAAAAGGGAGTTATGAAGATTTATTAGACTTAGAGTTAGTGTTAGATATTTTCACCTTTATCTTCCTCATGTAAACCATAAGTACCAAAAGTTTTTCATGCTTCATGTAGTTCTCCACCTAGAGAATTATAGTAAATAGATCTGGATGTATATTTTTTGTAAGTTTTATATTAATATTAAAAACTAAAACATCAGAAAAAGTAAGAAAGTGAGGTGATAATGAGGTTTGTGCACAATTCCTTGGGTAGCTTGAAACCTAAAATATCTAAATTTTAAATATATCCAGTTATCTTAACTACATGAGGTCCGATCAGTGCACCTTCTCCAAAATTACATATAAAAAGTTCCTTGGAGATGTCATAACTAAATTTTATTAATTTATCGTAATAAATATCATGCATATTATACAACACAATGTATGAATTAATGTATTTATAAATCTTATATAGCTAATTATTCGTATATGATAACATGAGGTATTAGACATCCAATTAAGTATCATTTTCCTATTATCCTTAATACTAACATTTTACATAAACTCATAATCCTTGTTAAGAATCCTTGATAATTGAAAATGTCCCCGAATTTGGAATAGCTGATACTTTTACTATAGGTGCATCTTAATGAAAAAATGGGAGGCGTTTTATGACTTGATATTTTATTAAGGGGTTTTTTTATCTTTATACATAAATATTATTTATTTTATCCTTTACTTGCTTGTTAATATTATATGGATTTTATATATATTATTAACTATGCATGTTAAAATAATTTACACATAATACTTTTATTTTATTTCATCTTACATGCTTGTTAATTCATTTACTTTATGTGATCATGTTTAATTATCAAATAAAAATAGAACCATATAAATAAATAAATAGAAATTCACTCAAAAAAATAAAATAAACATGTGATATGACCATGAAATTTTAATTAAGATTTAATCTATCAAGTGGATGTCATGTCACTCACCTGGATACAATACACAGTGAGTGTATTAACTATGCACCATGTAGTTTTACCACAAAACTTCTATGATTTACATAGGAATAAATCAGGTGGGGTTACATGGAATGTACAAAAATTTTATTTCATGTACTCCCTATAAAACTACGTCCTAAATAGTAGTCAATACACTATGTACGACTACACTCCATGCATAGACCCCCATGTGGAAAGTCATGATTTTTACAGCATGCGCTAATGTTTTTGACCAAGGTTACATGGAGTTAAATTTTTAGTTGTACATTGTGTAACTGTCATGACCCCCTCCCCCCAAAGTTTACCCCTATTAGACCAATATTTAGAGAAGGGAGATGGTGAATGCCTGAGTCCCATCTCTAATAGGCCCCAAGTTGACAGCCAGTATCAAGGGTATAATAAACATGTATATGGGAGGCATTACCCTCTAAGAGAACATACAGAATAGAGAAATAAGATAGATACACCAATAAACACCTGCTCATAAATATATATAAATAAATTCCAAGTGAAAACATTCAATTTTATAAAGTACTATAACAACTAAAAGTAAAACTATAAGAACCAAAAAGGTAAAAGTGACAGTATCCAAAAATCCTCAATATATCCTAAAGAACCATACGCTAGTAATATCCTTCCTGATCTCTAACCTACTCTGGATGATTTGAAAAATAGTTTATATATACATGGGTTGAGCACAATAGTATACTCAATAGGATCATCCCCATATCATCTCATGAAAAAGATAAAGAAAGAATGCTAAATCATAGTGTATAATAGTGAAACTAACTCATCGCTTAAAAAACATACTAATTTCATAACATAACCATGGATAACTATCACCAAGTATCATGAAAAAGAGAGAATATAATATAATAAGGAAATATCAATGGTACCCTACTCCATCTTCCCCACTATTTTTCCATTATGCCCCAATGTCACATGTCCTAAGACATCTCTCTCCAAAATAATCCAGGCCAAAGACACCTATGAAAGGAATCACAACATAAACCCTATTAATCACATCATCACATCATCCCATACACACATATGTATATAGTAACCAAGTCTTTCTTGGGATCCACCACATCCCATATGACATGTATCAAACATCGGGTATTATACATCAAGCCATTAAAGCCCATACACCAAATGCGTACCTCAATCCATCATATCTTATACATGTATACCTATAATAATCCTTTGGATACTATATCTGGGGATAAATGTTTGTGAATAACCATAAGACATCATATCCCTCTATGAACATATATGGGAAAACTAACTATTGTGTATACCTGCACAAGTTAATAAAAAGAGAATAGAGCGGGGGTAGAGGGGGTAGTCATCCATCAATCCTCCCACAGGGATATTAGGTAAAACACCCTCCTATAGTCCACTAGGTTTCATTTTCCCTAACTAAAATGTGTGGGTTAGCATATGAAATCATCGAATATAAATGATATAATATATCTCAAAGTTGAACTAGGGGAATAACCTTGTCCTCATCTTAACTTTAGCTATCATCTATCAGACACCCAACTACCACTATTAGAGACTATATATCCTATTAAACACAAGCATTTAAAAGAGATACATTAATTTATTACTTCCTTTTTATCATTTCCTTAAATTAAATAATTCATTATCAATTAAATTAACCATTAACATTACTTCATGATATATTCATTAACCACCATCATGAAGTCTATGCACTCCAAGAATAATCCAAACCAAGTCCAAAATTTATCATGATTAACATTTTTTTAGTATTTGTATTCCATTATTACCAAACTTGTGGGTTAAGAATTATTTATTCATTATTTACATCATTCCATAAACTAGGTACCATAGTAAAAATGTATCACCTTGGACCATTTAATCTTGATTTCTTTCACATTGTGAAGCGCCTCAGAACTAGCCTCACCCAAGTTGTGAACCTCACATTCACCATGTGAAACCCTTACACATCATAAATTCTCTCTACTTCTAACTTTTAGAATTTTAACACCTCAAAACTTTCTCTAAGCCTCCCCTGACCACCACATGCTTTGGAAACTCACAAAGGGTTAGACTACATGTATCTAGGACCTTACATTAGATACCACTCAAAACATTCTCATCCTCAATAATCCAAAACCAAACCTATAGAGAAAATGAAAATGGGTCGTCTGAATAGCCACCCCGCAAGATACCTCTCAAGGATATCACCATCATAGGAACATCAAAAAACCATAAAATAACAAAAACCTAGTCCTAAACACACTTTCAGTGGAGATACCTCTCAAACAATAGTAATGTTACCAATAAGAAACAATAGGGAACCATATCATAAACTAAAAAGGTCAACATCCAAAAAATTAACAATGTTAAAAGAGAAGAGATAAACATAAAATAGATCAGGGTACTGAGTGCACATGTGTGAAACACATTACCAGGTACTCTCCTCCATGCTAATATTTCACCATAGGACACAAACCCAGGGAATAGCATGCCCACACAACACCTTCTTCTAGTGGTCTTGGATCTTCACAGGATTCTCCTCAAAAGTTAAATCTTCATCAACATTGATCTCACCCCAATAGATGATATAAAAGCCATCAAGAAGATAATGAAAAATCTATGATATTTAAAAGGAATCATGTATTTTTCTCATTTGCGGGGGAAGTTCTATCCAGTATTCCATGGATCAAACATGGCCCAACACCTTGAAAGGGCCAACAAACTGAGGATAAATATTACTCCCATGACCAAACCTTCAATTCCCATGATGTGGGTTCACTTTTAAGAATGTGTGATCTCCAATGTTAAAATCTAGAGGTCTCCTCTTTTGATTGGCATGGTATTTCTGATGATCAGTTGTTACCTTCATACTTTCATAAATTACCTATACCATTTCTATCATATTCTCCACTAATTCCCACTTGATAATTGATACCTCTATGACCTTTATCTATAACAATGGATAATTTAATGGTTGAACATATAAATATTCAAATATAATCATGAAAATTGTGGAGTGGAAACTATTATTGTAAGTAAAATCAGTCAAGGTAAGTCACCTCATCCACGAACCTCCATAATCCAGGACACAAGAGCTCAACATGTCCTCAAAAGTCTAGATAGTCTACTCTTTATAACCATCTTTATAAGGATAAAAAGAATTTATAATTAATAACTGAGATCCAAAATCATGATGGATACTTCTCCACACCCTATAGGTAAAATGAGGATCCCAACTTGAGACAATCTTCCTCGGTACTCTGTGGAGTTGTACCACCTCCTCTAGATACTGCCTTGACAAAACCTCTACAGAACTCAACTCCCTGAGATCAAGTTAAATAGGTAAATAAGTCTATAGAGATTTCCTCCCACTTCTACCAGGGAACATCAAATGGATGAAGAAACCCACCTATAACATAGGTCTCATCCTTCACCTTTTAGAAGACCAAACATTGAGAAACAAACTTTTCAACTTCATACTCTAACCCATGCCACCAAAACTAACCTCTCAAATATCGGTACATATTTTTCATACCAATATTCACCACCAAAGGTGATAAATTTAAATCCCATTGAACAATCTCATGCATCTCTGGAGGAATTAAAATCATTCCCTGGAAAAATACTTAGTGTTTTATATCCTCATACTAACCATCAAGGGAATCGCCAAAGACAACTCAACCCCTCTAGACCTCCACCTCAGAATCCACTAGGTGGGACTCCTCCATATTCTTCACCAAATACTATTGAACAATCATCTAGAAAAGACAACCTTTACCTCCAACCTATCCCATATCTAGAATCATCATTGAGAGTTCTTCCATCACTCTCTAGGAATCTCTATATTCACGCACGATATCACTATGTGAATTCCTGGTTAGTGCATCGGCTATAAAATTTCCCTTTCCCGGTGTATACAAAATCTCAAAGTCATAATCCTACAATAATTCCATCCACCTATGCTAACAAAAGTTAAAAACATACTAGGAGAATACATACCTTAGGATCTTATGGTCTATAAAAACCACAAAATTCTTGTCAATGAGGTAATTTTACCACAACTTCAAAGTGAACACAAATGTCGATAACTCAAGATCATGGGTGGAGTAGTTACACTGATGGTTACATAACTATTGAGACCCATAAA
Organism: Viscum album; assembly: GCA_963277665.1. Classification (NCBI taxonomy): domain Eukaryota; kingdom Viridiplantae; phylum Streptophyta; class Magnoliopsida; order Santalales; family Viscaceae; genus Viscum; species Viscum album. The sequence goes on along the minus strand of OY728134.1, from coordinate 124,444,510 downwards.
AAATAACCAATCTTTATTACATCAAAACATATCCCATACCAAGACACTAAGTGTCATGGAAAACCTCAAATTGAAATCATTATTTTGGAAAAGAAAGGATTGGATAACTAACCAACTTCTTCTTCAAGTACTCAAAAGCTACATAATATTGATCATACCACAAGAATGCCTGGTACTTCTAGGAAAATTCTATCATATGAGTTTCAACTTGAGATAAATCAGCTACAAACCACCTATAATATCCTACAAGACCAAGGAAACTCTTCACCTATTCTATTATCTTGGGGGATACACAAGAGAAACCCACCTATATCTTCAAAGTATCCACATATAATCCCTATTGGGAAACAATAATCCCCAAGAAAAAGACTTCACGATCCTGGAATTCACACTTGAAAAACTTCCCAAAAATATAATCACAATAATTAACTCCCAAAATTGAATGTATATGCTTTTCATACTCCTCATATAAGAATTACACAAGAATTTCACCAATGAAATTCACTAAGAACTTACCCAAGAACTATTTTAATACTATGTTCATCAACCCCATGAAAATGGTTGTATAATTTTTCACAACATGGCATCACAATGAACTCATAATTCCCATGAAAACAATGAAAATTAGTCTTCTGAATATCCTCATACTTCACCTGTATATGATGATATCTTGACCGAAAATAAATTTTCAAAAACCAACTTGCTCCCTTCAGCTGATCAAAAATTCATCAATTTGTGGAAGTGGATAGAAGTTATTCACCATCACCTAGTTCAAGTGATGATAATTGATCCAAATATGAAAATAACCATTAGAAATATTTATAAACAGAACTAGTGCACCCTAAGGTGAAAAACATAGATGGAAAAAACCTTACTACAACAGATCATCAAGATTTAATCATAGCTCTTGAAACTCAGAAGGCGCCATCCTACATAGAGACATTGAGATAGGAGACATGAATAGTTATAGCTCTATCCTAAACTCGATCTCTCATTGAGGGGTAATTATACAAAATCAACTAGAAGTACATCAGGGTACTCTTCTATAACCCTAGGAAACACTGACTGCTAAACTTATGATAAACTCAACATCATCTCATTCATCAAGGAAGACAAGGATGGAACACACCTCTGACCCATCTAAGGGTCTCACTAACCAATAAACACTACTAGATCTCTATTATCATTGTAGAACACAACCTTCCTCCAAAAAAATCCATAATATCCTACACCTAATAGGAAAAATTCATTCCTAGATTGATGCCATATGGTTTTATCTGTAAACATAGGAAGTATCCCCAACAGCGGTGCAACCCCAAAACTAGCTCACAATCTCTACATACTTCATACAGGTCATACAAACCTCCAACTAGAGTAGTAAATGCCAAGGGAACTGGAAACATCTTTACCTCAAGTCCTGATGAATGGATAAAGGAAGTTGATATAAAGGATTGTGTTTCTCCTGAATCAAAAAAATCATGCACCCATGTAAAAAACAAGAAATGGGTGCCTTGAATGACATATAGATCGACTGGCGTTGGAAACGATAAATCATAAAGCTAACCAAGACCTACTCTAAAACCTCTATGACCCTTATGATGAATAACTTGATGGAAAACTAGAACAAACTACTACTTTTATCTCAAAATAAAATACCTCAACATAGGAACCTGATGTGGAATACCTTATACATACTAAATTATAATAAAATTTAGGCACTCTTTCCACTGATGAAATCATTATAAAAAATAAAAACATGTGTCTGATACCTTAGCATAGGTATGTGAGTTGTCTCCCCCATAGAAATGTGATGATGAGGGTTGGGAAATATCCCCAGCTGATGGAAATATATTATTTCCAAGAAACTAGGAACACTATACCACAGCTCTACTTTATGATAAATCTTGATGACTCCCCTATCATAACGATCTGGTTCTATCTAGCATCCTCTCAATAAACTTTTTTCTCACAAGCACATCAAGATATGTATTCAAAATAAAAGGGATTACCCGGTGCTAGATCTATGGATGCAAATCCTCCTCTAAATACCTCAATTTGGACTCCTCATCTGGAAATAGTTCTAAATCATATCACATAATGGTCTTGAAATGGATCTCAAACTCTCACATTCTATAAATCCCCTATCGAAGGGTAAGCAGCTACTGGTGACTGGTCACCTTTGTAGTTGAAGAAAGTAAATCTTCTCAGAACTAGTCTTAGAACTTCTCAAATGATATTTTCAACTCCTTGTGATCCTTGAGGAATATGAACAACCACTTCCTCGCTACTCCATGCATCATCATCACAACCAAATAAACCAAGTACTCTTTCTAAGAATGTATTGAACTGAAATTTATATCAAACTCCTCCAATCTGTCTTTTATGACTGAATCTAAATAATATACTTCATACTTCAACATAATTTGGTGCTGAAACTCTCAAAGTGTCCTCCTCTAAGTGTTGTCATCATCAACCTCTACTCTTCGGCAATCTGCTAGCATATCTTTCTAAACATCTTTAGCATGAACCTAATGTGGATGTCAACCTGCATCTATGAGTGAAAAAAAATAGATCTCTTAAAATTAGAATATGAAATACTTAATATAAATTATTTATTTATTTTATTATATTGTAAATATTTTAACCTGTCCCAAGGTCTACCCATTTCAAAAATGGAAACAAAAAAGAATGATGCATGATCTTTTCCAATGTCTCTACCTGCAACCAGTATCACTTAATTTAGTATCCTTAGTAAACTTAAAGTTACATGCATCAGATCACAGGGGGCCTAAATACTTATGTCTCAGCCGGTCTCTTGTGTTTACATTTCTTACTAAACTTAGCTGGCACCATTTCCCTACCAGCCCATGCAATCTCACATGTTCCTAACTCCAAACTTCATCCTATCCCTTAACCAAAAACCTCGGATGCATCTCTATCATGACCCCCTCCCCCCAAAGTGTACCCCTATAAGTCTATAAATGAGTGAAGGGAGATGGTGACAACCCGAGTCCTACCTCCAGTAGGCCCTGGGTTATAATAAACATGCATATGGAGGTATTTCTCTCTAAGATAACATATAGAAGATAGAGATGATATAGATAAACCAATCAAAACCTCATCATAAAAATATATAAAGAAATTCCAAGTTAAATCATTCAATGTCATAAATTAATATAATAACTAAAAGGAAAACTACTAGTACCAATAAGATAAAGATGACAACAACCATGAAGCCCAAACAACTCCTACAAAATAAGGCACTTGTAATATCCATCATCATCTCTAACCTGTATCAGATGACTTTAAAAATAGTTTATATATATATAGGGTGGTAATAACAGTTTACTCAATAGGATACTCTTAAGATCCACTCATGAAAAATAGAAATAAAGCATGTTAAATCTCACTTTAAAATAGTAAAACTAACTCATCACCTAAAAATGTATACTATGTTCTCATCCTAAATATGGATACATCTCACTAAGTATCACATATAAGAGAAAATATAATATACTAATAAAACTTCAAGGATACCCAACTCCTTCTTCCACACTATTTTATCGCTCTTCTTCAACATTGCACATCCTAAGACATCTCTCTAAAAAATAATCCAACCTGAAAACACCTAGTAAAGGTATCACACCATGAATATTGTGCATAACATCACCCCATCCACGTGTCAATATATAGTAATAGAGTAGTTCCTAGGATCCACCAAGCCTGTATGATGTGTATCATACATCAGGTATTATACTACATGCCATTATAGTTTAAACACCAAATAAGTAGCTCAAGAAATCACAACCAATACACATCATACCTATAATAATCCTTTGGATACTATATCTAGGGATACATTTGTGTGAATAACCACAAGCCATCACATCACTTTACACACTTATATGGGAAAACTAACCATCATGCAAACCAACACAAGTAACTACCAAGATAAGATAATGGACCAGATGGGGTAGTCATCTATCCATCCTCCCATTGGGATGTTAGAGAAAACACCCTGCCAAAGTCCATTGGCTATCAGTATCCCTAACCAACATGTGTGGGGTAGCATATGAAATCATATAATATACTTGATAGAATATATCTCACAACCAAAATATGGTAATAACCTAGTCCTAAGATCAACTGTGACTATCATCACTCAGACACCCAGCTACCACTACTAGGGACTAGATATATTATAATCACACAAGCATTTAAAATAGCTAAATTAATTACTTCATTCCTTTTTATAATTTACTTCTATAAATTATTAATTATCCATTAAATTAACCATTAACAACATTTCAAGATATATTCATTAATCACCATCATGAATTCCATTCCCTCCAGGAATAATCAAAACCAAGTCCATAGTTTATCATGATTAACATCATTGTAGCATTTTCATTCTATTATTACAAACCACATGGGTTAAGAATTATTTATTCATTGTTTTTATCATTCTATAAACCAGGTAATCTAGGAAAACCATAAAAATATACCACTAAGAGGAAACCTGAAACTGAGAACATCCATCTTCCTCAACTAGGGGGGAAAGGAGTGCAGATAATATAAGAAACCAACCATCATCCATTAAACAGTCTAATTTCAAAAAAGAATCCTTCTTTATCACATCAATGGGTAATACAAACTTCAAACTATTCCATCATCTTCAGTTTCATTACTGATACCCACATGAATATCCTAAGTCATCTTTCCATCATAGGCATCAAAGGCTACCACATCATCTGGGTTCCCCACCGCATATCACTTTATCCATCCCAGGCTCAGCCATACAAGGCTTATAACACATTCGGGCTTCCCAGCCCCATATCACATTGTATAGAGAAGCTATCATATAGACCACATCATAAGTAAAAAAGAAAAAAACATAGTCAATAGGGGAATCTAGGTCACAAAAAAATCATTTATCCTTCACACATAAACGTGCTCTCACAGCTCCAAATTCAAGGCATTCGGTCTTCTCAAGTAGATAGGGAACTCGGGCTCTATCAATTATCTTTATCACACAATTGGTTTTTATTACATATTTAATTAACCAATTCATTATTCATAGGTTCCAAATATATGATACCAAAGGTATAAATCTATATATATCAATCAAATGTTAAACATTATCTTAGTATTAAAACCAATTTCAACATACAGAAGTATCATTATCATTAACATGCATTTTCATTTGAGAATTATCAATAAGAAATACCATGTTTAAAATTATTTATTAATTCCATTTTCATTCAAGAAAAAATTTAATTAATAATTAAAATTGCAACAATTTTATTTCCATCAAATTATATGAAGTACCAAATTCACTATAACATGCTTCTTTTTTTGTTCTTAAGACAATTAATTAATTAATTTTGGATTTATATTATTTAAAAAATTTCATCAAGAACAACATGTTAATTAATATAATAACAAGACATGATAATAATCATAACATATAGATCACACTATATATCAAATCAAGAGGAAAACTATTATCCTGATAGAAATAAAAAACATGTGATCATTGCAACCAATTATTTATTAATCTGGTTCAATCATTATTAGACTAATTCCATTTCCATCCAAAGAGAAAAACCATGCTAACTTTATGATTTCACATAAATAAATAAGAGAATAAAAAATCCTCTCCCTCAAAGGTATTAATGTTCTTTAAATGAGAATGGATCCACATCAAAGATACTGATCACTCCTCCCATAAAAGATGCATCCCTCCAAGGATGCCACGCCAAAACTACACCATCAAAAAACCAAGAAAACTCTATTAAAATGATGGAGAGAAACCACCATCACATGTTAAGAAGAAGTGGGGGGATATAGATCAAAGAACTAAAATATAACAACTATAATATACATCGGATCACCACAGATAGAATAAGGGAATTCGAGAATCGATCCCCGTCGAAGAGATTCCAAAACACCTAAAGAGAGTGTCACAGATTTCCTAGAAATAGATAAATAAGTTATAGGGTTTTAGAAAACCTTAGTCACTTAATCATATAAATTCACGCTTCACAACAAATTTTCACATCATGAAACCTTTTCATGTAATGAAATTATCAAGTTTTTAAGTATTTCTAAAAAATGTGACACCTCATACAATTTAATCTTGATTTATTTCACATCATGAAGCACCTCATTAACCTGGATTACACAAGCCATGAACCTCACATTCATGACATAAAACCCTTACAAGTTTTGAATTATCCTTGGTTCTATATTTTAGTAGTAAAAAACCTCCAGACCTTCTCTGGGCCTCCTCCAAGCACCACGTACTTTGGGAACTCACAAAGGATCAGACTCCACAAATCTGGGACCTTAGAGTAACCATATAATTTATCCAACTTTCGTAGGACCTATAATTGGGATCTTCAACAATTATTCATCTATTCTTGGATTTCTTGGGTCATATGAAACCAAACATTCATGTTATCTTAACATTCATATTAGAGAATCAAAACTTGAAATGAATACTAACAAAACAAATGTGGAAATAAATCAACAAAAATAAATTATTATTTGATCACTATGATACCAATTAAATGTTTAGAAGCAGAGTTGAAGTAGACTTTCACATAATCAATAATTTGTTTTCCAATTTTAATAGATAAAATCCATTTAACTTAAAAATAAACGTCAAATTTTTCATAGAGATCATGTTTTTAAGGTTCCATAGTGTAATAAAAGTGTGTTACTCCTATTCCAAATAATTAATTTTCATCAATTTTTTAGATAAATCATTGAAATGGATGAATGTAACCCTGAAATATTTGATAGAGGAAATATTCACATATAATTTATAATAAAATTTTATAAATAAGGATTAATTTTTCTTGTAATTATTTCTTTGTCTTTGAATTAGTTAACCACTCTTGTTGCACCATTATTTCCACAAAGTATTCAAGGATAGAATCCCTCTAACAGTATCCACACATTCTTCACAAACCTCAAAATAGGTCTATAGAATCTGTGGGTGCTAGCGTGGGAGATTTTATAAACTTTCATCATTCTCCATTAATCACAATAATAAATCATTCCATTCTTAAATAATTCTATCAAGTTCTATCGTGTTCGTGAGAGGGTGGAGTAGGATCATTTTCTTTTGTTCTTAAGATGCTCCTAAGATTATTCTCTCTGGGGATTGAGATAATTCTATCTAGATAAATTTTTTTCACAATAAATAATTAACCCTATAAATGATATAAATTTGTTTATATACTTATATAAAATAATTAGTTAATGAAAAATCCTAATCCTAAATAAACCCCATGTCGATTATTATTATTATTATTATTATTATTATTATTATTATTATTATTTCCTATACATGCATAAAACTCATGAACATTTTTATATAATTTCTTAAATAAATTAATTTAATATTTATTAAAATAATATTAAATAAATATATAATTTATTTCAAACCCTTAACTTATCCTATAAATCCTCCTTAACATTTATCAAATCTTGAATAATAATTATTTATTTAAATAAATAAATTTCACTATATAATTCATAAAATAAATAAAAAAATATATATTCACTAAAATAGAGAATAAATATGTATTTAATATTCAAATCACATATATATTATTTTTAATAATTGGTGACTTAATATATGTGATCTAAAGTACCAAAATAATTATTATTCCATATAATATGAGAATAATATTTATTCTAACATTAAATCCAAATATAATTTAACTAAGGTTATGAAAAAACTTAGTGTGTTACCCTTTAGGCTTCTTTATTAGTATAATTAAGATAACTAACCTAAAGTTCAAGATCAAAATATAACAATATATCAAGGAACACATAGAGAAAAATGTAAATTTCATAATGAAAACAACCTCCTACAGACACTAATTATGTAATATAATCCCTTTATCTCGATATCTCGTCAAGTGTGTTTCATTACTTATGTCATCAACCTATATGATTGATATATATTTCAATTAATTTACACAAATTAACTTATTTATAAAAATACCATGGACATGGATATAATTTGATAGTTCCATTCCAATCAAAATGTTTGAGATATATACTTCCATTAACTCAAAAATTAAAAATATTTTCTTCACTTATTCATTAATGTTATGTCACTTATGATGCACCCAACTATACTACCTCACCATGATAATGTGTCATCATGGTTTTTATAAAGGCATAAAAGTGTGTGATTCATGATATAAATGAAAAATAATCTTGATTTTAAGGACCAATACACATGTCCATAGATAGGAATGTCTAATGACACATATAACATGTGAAATTCATACTTTTGAGTTTATTCTCGTAACCTTTTCTCTTATAAATTACTAAGTATGGAGTTTATGTGAAGAATTATCAATGTATTATGAGTCCCCTTCACAAGATAGTCAAATATAATCTGTGTATCATTGGATAGATGTCATCCATCCATAGAATAAAGAATACCATCATAGTACTTTAAGGTTTTCATCATAGTGAGGAACTGTAATGACCTTTTGGTGTGATGTATAATATATGTATATTATTATAATAACATTATATAGAAAATGATCATTATGTGACAAGATATTAATTAATATTCAAGGCTTGAATATAAATTTAATCAAATTTATAAAGTAGTTGGTTCTAAGGAACCAAATCCTACAAACTCCCACTTGCACTAGATCTGACTACTAACGATGTTCAATCCACTAGCTCTCACATGATTTCCATGATGGTATTAAGATAAGGATTTAGTCAGTTGGATTTTAAATTTATCCTCTGTGGACAATATACATACCATAACTTCACCCCATTTATAAAAATTCCTTAAATGGTGACACATTTTAAATTAAATGTTTTGTTTGTTGATATGAAATTGGATCCTTAGTGAGTGCCACCACTACAACATTGTCACAATATAGTGTGATAAGGTCTTTATTGTTGAGAACTACATCAATATCCTAGATGAAGTTACATATCCACACTACTTCATTAGCTATATAGGAAGCCTTAATATACTCATGCTCTATTATATAATCAGTGACCAAAAACTATTCTGAACTCTTCTAGATCACATATCCTCCGTTATGATATAATATATATCCTAATTGTGATTTCATGTCATTATTCTATGTCAGGAAACTAGAATATATATATCCTCCAATTACTAGATCCCCAGATACTCTATAAACTAGAAAATTATCCTTAGTATACATTAAATACTTTAGGATAGTTTTCGTAGCAGTTTAATTTCATTCTACTAGGTCTTCTTGATATCTACCTACTATGCTCAAGGAGTAGGAAACATCAAGTCTGGTTCATAACATGGAATAAATTATATATATTATTGAATAATCATGAGTAATTCTACTTATAGTCTTGAAAATTACATTTTAATTTGATTTTTTGGACAAATCACTTTATAGTTGAGCAGTAACCTCACAAAAAGCCGATTCAAAGAAAACCACCATATTCAAAATTCAAAAATAAGATAAAAAACAATTAAGATCAAAAATTTGAAATTCAAAATAACCACACTCCATCCCATCACCATTGAGACACCTCGAGGGATGAAACATGAATTCTACTTATAGTGACCCAAGCATTTTACACATATTATTACATGATTTTTAACATAAATTACAATTAATTATTACCCAAATATCATAAGTCCTGGTATATTTAGAATACTAGGTTTATAATACATAAAAATGAGAATAAAAATAAAACTACTTTATTTTGTTCTTTATAATGAGATCATAAATTCTTTTTAACTCCTAAAACTGCATGGGATAACTTGGGGAATACATAGACAAAAGGGGTGGTCTAAAAAGACCATAAAGTGAATAAAAATGATAAAAAATAATAACTTGTGAGTCAAAGGTATAACATGATATCAAAAAAGATAAGTCTCATGAGTAATCACATGGAATTATAACATAAATAACATGTTTTAATAAGATAACTTCATCATAGGAAATGATGCAGCAACATATAATAGAACATAAACATGAGTCAAGGAAAAATACCTAGATAATATCACATGGTGGAAAAATTCCCATAATGGATTAGGTTTTCTCCCAAATCACATGAATTATGCCTCATGATATTAAATATTTACCCAATGAATTGGATCTCCATATGGGTTCACCCATAATAACATTTTCATGATTTATGTGTTCCATATAAACAAAATTATTCATGATTAAAAACATAATAATTTCCCATGGAAAGAAAATGGGTTACAAAATATTTCTGCATACCATAATCAAAGTAAATTTCATAATGAATGAATTTGATTAATGACCATAAGTAATGTATTACCCCATAAAATTAAGGGAGAATAATATGGGTATATATGTGATAGAAATATGTTCATAATTTAGAATAAATCAATAACATCAAAAGATACTATTTTTATGAGAATTTCATTAAAATATTGCAAGGAATATTTTTTGAGGAAAATAAACTTTTCAATTTGAATTCACTTCTTAAAAATATAAAAATTTAAAATATATATATATATATATTATTTTTAAAAATGATAATTTTTAAAGTAAACTTCAAATAATTGATTATTTATGATGGCAGGTAATTCCATATATGTCGTATAAGTTAAAAAACATTCATTTCACACACTATTGTAAAAAGTTTAAAGAGTACCTCATTCAGAAAACAACAAGAAGATTAATTTACAACCATTTTATAAAAATAAAATAATGGGTAAAAATGTATTTAATAATCCATTTTTATAATGTTAAAAATATTCTTGAAAATATTTTTAGAAAAGATGGGTATGGAAGAAAAACGTTTTTTGGATGAAGAGAGAAATGAATTCATATTTTCTTAAAAAAAACTTCTCAATAATTTTATGTACCAAAGATAGGAAATAATCAATATTAATTAAAATTTTGATCAATAACTAGAGGATTAAAAAAAATGGTTTTATTAGATAATGATCAAATAATTTCCAATAATGGGAAAAATACTAATTAAAATGAGAGTGAAATATAAACCCTTACTTATTTGGTAACTTTTGAATCATAAATACCTTGAATAAAGTAAAATAATGTTTACCAAAAATATCATAAATTGTGAAGGTTTAATGGTAAAAAATTTAAATGGTTAGTATATACACCATTTAAAATAAATTTGGATCATAAAAGAACATGTGTCCAAAAGAATAAAGTTTTGAGACAAAACCATTATCTCAAGCCCAGACATTATCATCTATATATTTTATCTCTTATATGATAAACTTATATCAATAAATGTTTTTCTCCATAAAAATTTATAGGTTTAATCCCTTATACCAAAACCATTTACTTAATTTATTTTAATGACATATTTAACTACATAATGAGTTATGTCCATGTCGGGTGTTTTGAGGACACTTACTTCATAATTTCAAAATTGCATCTATACATTGACCATGGTCAAAGGGATAATAATTAAATAATTTCTAGAATAATAATCATGACTTAATTATAATTTTTATACATAAATTAAAGTTTTAAAAATTACCATGAATTATGGTTATTAAAAATAAATTACGTTATAATCATGGCGATGGTTGGTCGTACGTATGTATGTGTAACATTTCAATTTTTCAAAAATCATGATGTAATAAAGGTAATTGATATTTTATATTTTTATAATAGTAATAATATCATAAATATAATATTAATTCTTTAAATACACTTACATATACCATCCAAGTGGTTTATTAATAAAAAATAAACCACATCTGTTAACGAGGCGGTTGTTCGCCTTACACATGAACGATGTTATCATTTTGCAATGGATAGTAAGGTAATAAGGAATATAATATATTAATTTACAAGAATTATTACTATTTAATTAATATTATATATAAAATTTAAATCCAACATCATTAATATCCATGATAGGTGATGATGGGAAAAAAATTACACTAGTTCGTGAGGCGGTAGTCTGTCACACACACAAATGAAGGTTTTGTTTCCCATTTGGTAAAAGTGGAGATGGTTTTAAGTTATTAAACTAACATAATAATATATTATTATATGTTATATTAGATTTTATTATATCATCATCATTTATTAATATTTGAAGAATGTGGAAGAATAAATAAAACAAAGATGCTCGGTTAACAATGATACATCTTCTTCAGAACACCTATTTAGGATTATACCAAAAGCCTCCCCATATTGGATTTATGATAAAAAAAAGGACTCTAGTAAATGGTAAGGGAATTAAGTATGGTATTTGAGTTTTTATTTTTTAAAAAAATTATTTAAAAGTTTAAATAGGAGAGGAGAAGGGCTGTCCTTTTATAAGTGGGTGAGAAGACACACTTGGAATTTTTGAAAAGAAAAAGTTATGCCCATGTTTTAAACATGAAAAAAGGACCAAAATGGATAATTATAGAAACATAGATTATATAAGTTCATAAATGGCCATAAAATAGGATATTTTCAAGTTTTTAGGTCATTTTAACTCTCATATTTTTAGTTTAACCCTGGTAAAACCGTTTTAACCTTAACTGCAGTAATTATTTTTTAATGCTTTTAATATTTATTATGAAAAAAAATTATGTTAAACTTTTTATATAATATTAATTATTATTATTGAAAATATATAATATATTTTTTAAAATTAAATACATATAATTGGTAGAATTTAATTTAAAATTAAACCTGTAACGTCGATGAAAAAACGAATTTCCCAAGAAAACATTTTCATAAGTATAAAAAGTTTTTATATAAAAATTCATATAAAATTGATTAAAATAACCTAAATTGTACTAATAATAACATAATTGAAAAAAAAATTACTTTTAGACCATCTAGAAAAAAATATAACTTTGTGAGGATGTTTTCAATAAAAAATAGTATTTTTCATTATTCATTAAAAAACGTTTTAGAAAAATTAAAAAAACATCCTAAGATAATTTTGACATGTTGATTAAAAAATTCGGTTCATTTTTTCAAATAAATTTTATAGAAGTGGTAAAAATTAATTTTATTATTTGATCACAAAAATTAATAAAAATTGTTTTTTCATAAAAAAAGTAATTTTCAAATATTATAAATCCTTTACCAAAACTTGAGTACTTATTTATCAATATATTTTCTTTATCATTCGTACTTAATTTTTAAAATATGGCTATTCTTATTCATACCTAAAAATTTAATGGCTAAGTTATAACGGTCTTATTTAAATAATAATATTTTAATAGTGTATCGTGGTTTGTTTAAACTCGGTGTTACATGATGTATATGATATCAAGCAAATTGTTATTTTAAAATGTTGGGGTGTTATTTCTATCCCCCTTAAATAAATTTTGTCCTCACAATTTTAACTTGTTTTCAATAATCAAGGATTTGGAATTCAAAAATTACTTTATCGAAAACCCACATCATATAAAGGTTTAATAAAACTTTCTCTTAAAATGTGGAAAGGGGAATAAAAAGGTCATCGCATAACTAGATTTCCACATAGGATAACATTGGTGGGAAGTGAAAACATTGATTAATAAGGAAGATTCAATTTTAAGATAATTTTATACTTGTTTTTTAAGAGATAAGGTACCATCATTTTATCTCAAATGAATAACATTTTTTTCAAGATCATTTTTCTAAAGTTAAGGGATTCTTTACCATATAGATTAAGAGTTGAAAGAAATATAAATAATTGAAAAGTATAATTTCATCCTTTATTAATTTTTCACTATGATATCATCTGTTTATCCAAATTATGAGTATTCAAGATGAATTTTTTTATGCTTAAAGCACAAAAATTAACTTCTAACAGATCACATAATTCCAAAAAATGATATCAAGATATTCCTCTTCTCTTTAGACAAAAACCAAAAATGGTTAGCACAAAGTAATATAACTCCCAAAATGAATACACCTTCATGTTAATCTTAAAATCCAAAGTTTAACCTAAATAATTCCATAAATAAATATCCTCACATCCCAAATAACCTTAACATTAAAATATTTCATTATGTTCTTCCCAAATAACCATCTATATCATGTAGGCCAGTGGTAGGCATTGAACCCTTATCACCCTTTGGTTATTGGTTCAATCCCCATGTCCTTGTTGGGAATGATGGGTTGTCACCTAGAAAGCAACTTTACTTTTTCTAAAACCATATTTATATAATTTCAATAACATTCAAAAACTATAAATAACATCCTCAAAATAACATTAATCATCAAATTTGTTTTTAACCACTAAAGTATTCTATATAGATTATTTTCTCCTACAAAATTAAATATTATTTGTAATGGAACAGTCCTTATGGACCATTAATTTTCCGAAAATGTGATTTTTTAGGTGTCTAAGGGTAGTTTGGGGTGTTTTTTGGACATGTGAGACATTCCCACAGTGATTTGTTTCAACAGTTTTCCAAATTTCTAGTTTTCCAATGGTGACACATCCTAGTAGTGACTCATCTGGTGATGAATCGTATGGTGGTGAATCTTCTGGGGGTCAATCATCTAGTGGTGGGTTTTCTATTGAGGAATTGTCTGGAGGTGACTCATATGGCTGTGAATCATCTGGAGGTGACATGTATAGAGGTGACTCATCTAGTGGTGACTCGTCCTGGTGGTAACTCGTCTGGTGATGACTCATCCTGATAGTGAATAGTATGGCAGTTATTGGTCTAGAATTGATTCATCTATCATTGACTCACCTAGCAGTGATTTTTATGGCATTGACTTGTCTGGAGGTGACTCATCTGGTGATGACTCGTCCTGGTGGTGACTCATTTCAACAGTTTGTCGTTTTCTCTAGAATTTTTCTAATTTTTCTGGTTTTTCCCTTTTTACATCTATTTTAATGAAAAATGAGTTTAATAACATAATTAATGATTTTTAAATTTATTTCAAAATGTATCAATTTTATCTTTGATTTTATAAAAATTAGGATTCCTTCGAAATATTTAAAACGCATCGTCTTGATGAGATTCGCTTTAATTGAAATTCAAAAATGTATCTAATCCTAAACGCTCATCATTTAATCTTTCTAAATCAAATATACTTCCTTCACTATTTTGGCCAGGATTTATCTTAAGATCGTTCATCCCAAATACTCTGTCCTTGGAGTTTAGTAACCTGGTTGTTTCAGTTAGTTCATATCTTCCTCGAAGAGTTTCCTACTGTATATGCACCTCTGTTTTTCATGATACAAGGTTGTGTCGATCATCTTTATTTCAAGTAGGATTTCCTTCATTTATTTTCTTATTTTATATCATGTGGAATGGGTTTATAATTTTTATCCTTGTGGATATAGTTTAATCTCGACAAAGAAAGGAAAATGAATTGGTTTAGATTAAATATAAATGAGAAGGGGAAATTGATGTATGATCTTGTGGCTTCTATAGTATTTATTTATGTTTTGAATTGTATTGGATAGATTACCCATTGAAAATTGTGGTCATTTTTGGTCCTTGATTTATCTTCTCTCTTGTGAATAGTGGAATTCATGTTGTGTGGTTACTAACAAACACATAATATGTGATAGGATAATTATGTATAGTTGGTTAATAAAATAGATTCCCCAAGATCATACAGATTCTATGATAACACCCTTAATTAAAAAAGTGAAATTGAATAGGAGATCTCTTGATAAATCTGAAAGTATGTTGTGATGTGGTGTGTGATATGACATGTTCGGGGGTAATGGATGAGATATGATTATGCATCGGGGTTGTGATGTTCGTGATGTGGTTGTGCAATGGGGGATGTGGTAGAAGATGGATTTGGACTTGGATATTGGGTTTTTGTTTCACTGTACTACTTATTGTGTTTTTTGATGTGTTAGTTTTCCGATTGGTATGGATGGTGAAATGAATAATAATCATGAATGAGAATTATTAGATAATAATGATTTAAATGTCATGTTAAATGGATGGTGATAAAAATGATCTTGGAAAATAAATTTATACATATTTTAGTGGAACGGGTTGGTAACAGAGAATCTGGGAAATGTCTTAATGATAGTTAGAGACAGAAATATAAGTGTTGGCTTGTGTTTTTCTTATATGGTGTTATATATTTAGAGGTGTTAGAAAAGTAAGGAATCCATGATTAGGTTTGTGTATTTTTGTAAACCCGTAGGTTGTATTTGTGTGATTTTACTCTATATATATTTATACACTATATATTCTTGTGATTTATATATACACCCCACCCATGTTGATCACTATGTAACAACACCTGCATAGTCACACAGGGGGTGTCTTTCCCAATATCTTGGTGGTAGGATGGATGACTAGCCACCCGCTCTACCCTGCTCCCTCTTCCATGAGATTATGGACCAGGTGTCTTTGGGTGAGTTGTGATGTGTGGTCCCAGTTATCTTTAGGATGATTTGTGGTGTGTTGTCCCATGTGTCTTTAGGATGAGATTTGTTTTGATGTCCTAGGTGTGTACGGGTGGGAATTGATGTGTTTTTATGGACCACGTGTGTGTGGGAGAGATGTGATGTGACGTGTGGACTAGGTGTGTGCAAGTGGGATGTGATTTGATATATTAAAAATAGGTGGGAGCACCATGATGTTTCCATTGGGGTGTCAGAGTGGCTAATCAGTGGGAAAGTGTTTTGGGGTGCCCTACCATCTATTTAATTTAATTTATATTGTATTACTTGGATGAATTATTTGGTGAGAGAGACTTTTTGAGGTTGGGGTTATGATTAGTCTTCATGTTAGGTTCTATTTGGTTTTTTTGTTTTCACATGGGTGCATTAGTATGCTCCTTCTACTTGTGCACAAGAGACTTTGGTTTTCCTACTAAGTATATCTATATGATCACCCTATGTATATAAAAACTATTTTTAGGTTTACAAGAGAATTACGTAGACCTTGTTGGGCATTACTAGCTTGAACCTTTGGATAGTTGTTGTGTTACTGTTCTAGTTTTGTTTTTGGGTATTTACTTTATAGAATTTTATTTGTATTAGTTTTATTTACACATGCATTATGGTATGGTTTTTGGTTTTCTTATATATATGTCATGGAGTTTATTTTGGTTGATTAATTCTATCTCCTAATATTGTTTCCTTAAAAAGGGTAATGCCTTCCATATTTTAATATTTTTACACCCTTGGTGCTAGTCAACAACCCAGGGCCTACTGGAGGTGGGACTCATGTTTCATTATCTATCTCCCCAAATTATGGTATCTTTGGTGAGAGGGGTAATGAAATAGTGGTATGAAATATGGTTTGAGAGATAGGATATAGTTTGGAGTTAGGCACTGTGAGGTATGCATGGGTTGGTATGGAAATAGTTTCAGTTGACCTTGGGGCCTAATATAGGCCAGAGAGACTAGCTAGGACATGGGATTTTGGGGCCCCCCATGATCCAGTGAAAGGGCTCTGAGATTATTGAAATATGAAGTGAGATGGGATTTTTATAGGCTAGATCCCTAGGAGAGGTACATGAATCATGATGACTTGTGTTCTTGTTTAAATTGGGTTGTTTGGGGAAAGTTAAAATTGATAAAATGAATTAAATCTATTAAAGTTAATTCAAATATATCATACTGAAAATCTATACTACCAGGATTAGTAAATCCTTATTTCTATTACAGCTATGGATCTGGTTCATCATCCGCATGTGTCTTGGATAGTAGAAAATCAATAGGTTGACCTGGTTGATCGATGGGGGTTGATATGGCTGAGGATGATAATAAGTGGCATAGGATGTTGTGTGCTTTTCAGTGGTAGGAATTGGAAAAGTACAAGGGGAGTGTTTTTTATATATAAATAGATAGTTGGATAGAGTATCTAGATATAAATTTCTTTTTTATTTGATCCCTAACGGAGTACATAGTGCCTTTAGCAGTTAGTCAGATGCAAGGAGTTGCACATCAGTGGGGGATGTTGTACCTTGGTGAGCAGAGGGAGGAAGATGTTTCATGGGTAGAAATCCAGAAGGATTTTCTAGCATAGTTCCTCTCATCAACCATGAAGACTAAGAAGATTCAGGAGCTACTCTCCCTTCATCAAGGGATTATGTCTGTGCGGGAACTTGGGATTAAGTTCATGGACCTTTTGTGCTTCACCCTAGATCTTTTTTGGGATAAGAAGTCCCGAGTTAAGCATCTTTAAGAGGAAATCCATCCTTCAATATAGTAAAAAGTTACACATTTTCTGTTGCCAACATACCTGGAGGTTCATAAGAAGGTAGAGGTGATTTATTAGATTCACTCATGAGTAGTTTTTCCATAAGAGGGGAACCAACAAGGTACCATAAGAAGCATAGTTGTTGGTGGCAAGCCTCGGGTGTTAGGGCCTTCAATACTTCGACCAGTCGGGAGTCAACCTAGGAAGCTTCCTTTTTGACCTTCTAGATTTTTTGAATCTTCTATGGGCTTGGGGCCAATTTATTTCTTCAATAGGGTTCACATCCATCTTCAGGACTAGTTCCCAATGGCTTCTCGAGCTCAGTTTGGTCAAGGTGGACAAGTTCAGCATCATCCTCAGTAGCAGTTTCTAGAAAGGCCATTCCAAAATCAAGGGAAGAAGTATTATGGTATAGCTAGGAAAGATGATGTAGGTATAGTCTGACCTCATGATGTTACTCGAGTTTAGCGACCTTGACCTGATCATGGTCGTGGAGGTGGCCATCAGCAAAGAGCCAGTGGAACTGTGCATGGTCAGTTTCATGCAGTAGAGGTATAAGAACCAGATGGTCCAGAGATTGTTAAAGGTATGATCATTTTATCATCTACACTTGTCTGTGATTTGTTAGATTATGGATCTTTGCACTCTTTTTTGGAACCCGATATATTCAAGTATTTGGGACTATAAGTAGCTATGCTTCATGTACCCCTGGTGTTGACAATTCCAGTCGGAGACCAGACTGTATTTCTTAATGTGTGCTGAGGGTGTAGATTGATGATGGGGTTGTATCAATACCATGGGGATCTTTTATTTATAGAGATGTAGCCATACAATTTCTTAATTGGAATCGACTAGTTGTATTCTATACTTGTTTTAATTTACTACTTTCATAGGAGAATTTTTTTTCAAATATGTATGGCCAATGCCTAGTTTCCGCTGGAGAGTGGAGTAGTCAGGTGGGTAGTTGGTGTATGGAACCCCTTATTTCCTTTTTGGATGAGTTATCAGTGGAATTAGTGGATGTTGGGATTGTAGAGGTTCCCAAGTTTATTGGTGAGTTCTTGTAAATTTTTTCTAAGGAGGTTGCGACACTACCCCCTCAATGTGATGTTGAGTTTGTGATTGTAAGGACCCAACCCTAGTTGCCTGGATCGAGTGCCTTATTTTATTACATTGGAATATAAACAAGGAATATGTATCATGAATGACTGAGTAGTTTAGTAGATTTGGAAACAAGATACATACATAAGATCAACATTACAACTTGAAATTAAATACAACATATAAGTTTTATTGGGAATATCCACAACTATAAGTTTATCCTAACATGTCATTCATAATAAACTTCTTCATGTCCTAAGAAAATGAAATATAATAAAGGGGTAAGCTCAAATGCTCACTAAGGGTAAGAAATATAGTGGAAGATATCATAAACATAAACATTATGCATGGTGAATAACTGAAAACACATCCCTTTAATGATAAACAAGAACACATTATGGCGGGAATAAGAGATGAATAAATAATTCCATAATAAAACATAATCATGGGTATTCTCCTAGTCGAATAACCACATGAACCATCAATACTATTTTCATAATTAGGGAAATTCACATATCAGAAAATCTAAAATATACCTTTAAGGCCTCTTCTAAGATATATAAAAATAATTATGGCCTCGGCCAAAACCATATCAAAAAATGGGCAAGGCCTCGGCCAAGTCCATATCTATTTGTCTCATGAGACCTACCAATGCATCGATGGGATATAGTGGCCCCACCCATCACATAATAAGTATAATTTATTCCTCATATAAACAAGGATAAAAATAAAAAACATATACATTCATATTTAAACTAACATATGAAATGTAAATAACTTTCCCTGAACATTAAGTATAAACACTGACCATTCAGAGAAAATTGGTGAATGGTTTTAAGATAGCGCATCCACATTAAAACTATTCATAAAACATTTGATAAAACATGGTGGATGATATCATAGGATATAAACCTCAATGAATTACAATATTTAATAAAGTATTTTGACATAGATGAAGATACTTTTAAATGAGACCATTGAGAAATCCTTGAGGAAATAATCCTTAAACATTCCAAAGTGTCCCATAACACCTTGAAAAAATCAGATAATAATCCCTTATAATATCATGAGAATAAGGATCTATTTTATATGATATACCAAAAGGAATTACATAAATTTAAAGTAATAAATAAGTGGTTAACAAGGCATATATATCATAAAAGTTAAAGTGAGTTGAGAAAATCATTTTTACTTTGGAAAGAAGAATTCTTTTGTAAAATCCTTTGTACTTGTCATGAAATAAGATTTTCAATGTTTATATACTATAAAATAAAAGGGAAGGTTTTTTAAATTATATTTTAGGCTTAAATAAAGTCTTATTTAGGTGAAATCATTTAAAAATCGTTTTTAAAGAAGCTTTAGAAATAAAACATGTTAGTGTGGTTTAAGGAAAATATTAAAGGATTTTAAAGCGCAAAGGCATGTTTGCTTTCATAAAACTAGAAATGAAACAAAATATATTTTTCATGTTAAAATGTGTGTTTTTATAAAGGTAAATATGTCATAAAACATATTATATAATGAACTTCAAAATAGTTAAGAATTCGAGAAGTTCCTTAAATTGGGCATGCATTTCAGAAGAATTTTTGAAAGACTCTTTTAAAACATGTAACTCCCCAAAAAATAAATAAGGATTATTATTGGTACAAATATATATAACATTAAAACATAATTTATGTGTATTAAATAATAATAAATAATAATTTGATTGATTTTAATAGAGAATAAGAGCAACCCGAATGAAAATGGAGGTTCGGGTAGAAAATACTTACAACATTGTAATCAATTGAATCGTATGCCCCAAAAATAATAGTCATAAAATTATACATTGAATATAATTAAAATAAATAGATTAATGATATGAAACATCAATGCGAAGTATACATACACAATGCACATGTAATAGTAGTGAATACGAAATATCTCACAAAATTGGAAGTGAGATGAAGAAACCCCTTACAAACATTTCGTCATGGTAACTGGTGTTCTTGTGAGGGCTCAATGAGAGGTAAAGGGGTATCATCTAATTTATATATAATATTTGAAGTATGGGTAAGGTGATAAAACATACCCTATCATTATTAATTAAAAATAAAATTACACAACATAGGGGGGTTCTTGAATAAAAGTGAGAGAGAGGATCCCTTACCTTAAATCTAACGGTGTTCTTCGCTTGATCTTAATGACCTGAATAAAAAAAAATTAGGTTCATTAATTAACAATTATATAACCCTTTATAAATTTATTTGGTTTATTATGACTTTATTAAGTTCATTAATGTCTTTTTATATGGGTTAATGGGTTAAATTTCATTGCTCATGAGTGGTCATTTTC
Source organism: Viscum album (assembly GCA_963277665.1). Taxonomy (NCBI): domain Eukaryota; kingdom Viridiplantae; phylum Streptophyta; class Magnoliopsida; order Santalales; family Viscaceae; genus Viscum; species Viscum album. The sequence goes on along the minus strand of OY728134.1, from coordinate 124,422,948 downwards.
ATAATATTCATGATCATCTCACTTATAAAAGAGTATGGTAGTTCATATAAGATGGGAGTTGAAGTCCAGAATTGATTTTATATGTTATTAATAAAAAATCATAAGATTAAAATTTTATAAAATTCAATTTATTATTTGGAGTGATAGTGAATCATTATATAAAACATTAATGATAAATGCTTAGATTAATTTGGCGATTTTGCTCACAATTACCTTGTTTTGTATTATTATTTTACATCATTAGTGAATATGGATTCTAGAACATTAAATAAGATAAAAATATATATATAATAGTCTATTTCAACAATAAAAATGGCTTCATGACCATATTTTAATAAGGTAAATCAAATTGAAAGCATTGTTGTCCTTGAATGTGATAAATCAACACATCTTGGATGATGTTTCATTTTTAGCATAAATGAGAAGGAGAGGAGAGATTAAGATGAATTATCTCATTATCATAACAATATTATAAAACATGTACGGTATTGGAGTTTTCATACCATTTGGAAGAGAATAGTTTAGTAAATAAAAGAGGACAAAGTAACATGAAAATGAAATAAAACAAAAGAGGAATTTTACCTCTTGAATTAATCTTCCTTGAGAGCCTCTTAAGGGAAAAGGATTTCATTTTTTTATGAGACCAAGGGTTTTTGTTCATGAGGGAGGAGATTGGGAGGTTATTTGGGAAGAATTTAAAGAAGTCACAAGGCTTGAGAGGAGTGAATAGAAGAGGGTGGAAGAGTTGGTATTTATAGTGGGGGGGGACGGTTTTCTTAATATTTTAATCATTAGTTTATTATTTTCCATAAGACAAGTGATAGTGATTATTACATGACCTAAAATAGTAATATGTTCATGTGATTTCAAACCATTTGTTCTTACATCATACATGACGTTAAGAATAGTTAATTTAACTGATAATGTATATATATGGTAAATTACTATATTTTACTATTCATCAAAAATTCAAGTATTTCAGAAAAATACCAAAAATTCACCATAAAATTTTTTGGATGTGTAGAATACAAAAATAAATTCCTTTTTTTCAAAAATAATTTTCTAAATATGATTAATTTAATTTTTAATTAAAATCATAATTTACCTGAAACATACAGTTTTTAAAATATTTATTTACTTATTCAAAAACAAAGGTACATCATACTTTCACTTAAATATTCTATATATATATATATATTATAATAGGTTAGTATACTATTAATAAGTTTATGTCGCTATTAATAAGGGTAACATTACTCTTCATAAGGGTAAGTTACAATTCACCAAAAATTAAGTTGGTCATATCAGACTCTAAATAACTTACTAATCGCAACCGTGTATATCATATTTTTGAAATTCAAATCATAGGGGTTGTAAAATTATGTTTATTGGCTAGTTTATAACAAATTGGTTTTTTTTAGAGACTCATTGTTTCATTCATTCAATATTTAATTTATTTTCAAAATCTTAGGTTGTTACATTATACCCTCCTTACAAAAATTTCATCCTCAAAATTTGATATTTTTACTTTGAAAGTTATTAGTTGTTACTTCAAAATTTCCTTGTGAAAAACCCATATCAGAAATAGAATATACTCCTTAAAAAGGTTAATGGAAAAAAGGTGGTCAAATAATAATAATAATAATAGTAATAATAAATAAATGAATGAATGAATGAATTATCCTTTCAAATGGAGTGACATTGATTGGAATTGAAAACCTAGTCATAGAAGAAAAACAAAACTATGAATTTCTAGGGATAGAAAATAGGTTTAGATGAAATTAGATTACCACAAAACCATAAACTACAGTTATGAAAAATTTCATTAACATTATCAAAAATTATGATAATAGAACAACATTTAAGACTCTTTTCGTAGAGTTGAGGGATTATTCCACTCTAAAAGTGTATAAATATATGTTTATATTTAATAAAGATGATCTTATCCTTTTATTGTTCGTTTAACTACCTATACTTTATCTCTTAGCATAAGTAGCATCATGTTGTGACATTAAACTCTAAATCATCAAACAATGATCAACTTAAACCATTTAATAAATGGTTTAACATTCAAGATGATCATGATACAACACTTAAGAATCATTCCCATATCCATCCTTACTAGATCCATGTACATAAGATCCTTTTAAATAATAATTTTTTAGGACTCTATGATCTATCCTACTCAAGGCATCTACTTCCTTATTTTCCTTTAATCAACATGAAGCAATCCTATATTTTTACATTCCCAACATGTGAATATCTTCATCATGTGCCCTCTTGAAATATGGTAATAACTCAAATTAACATAAATCCTTATTTCAAAAAATTCATTCATTGTTACACATGATATTGTGTATATTCATTATATCCAAAAATGTTGTAAACTTCATCAATGATAGCATAACCACTTGTTAATAAGTCAATAATCATTTTTACAGTAGTTAGTACTTATCCAAATCAATCATTTCTTCCTCATTATCTTAATCATCAAGAATTTATTTAGGGTTGAATTTCCCTCAACCATATTCTTTCCCAAGATATTAACATTATATTGAGTCACATATCCTTTGTACAATTAATCATATGACCTCGAATACTTATTGAAATATGTACTATAGTACAATCCTCATATATTCCATAATTCTTATAACTAGTACATTGTTGATAAAATATTCAAATGAAATGATTCTTAATGAGTAATATTAATCCTTCCACTTGATCTAGGTCAGTATCATAACATGATAATTATCCAGTAACATCATTTCGGGAATAATCCTTTAACGCTTGGGACATTGATTCGCATAGTGTCTCATCTCCTTTCAATTGAAGCATTGTACATCAGAAAACTTTTTCTTACCCTTGAAATCACAAAATTGGTTTTCGTTTTCTCCACACTTATAAAAAACTCTCATTCCTTTAAAGAATTTACCAGGATGATTCTTTCCACAGTTATCACATGTAGAGAAACCCTTCTTTCACTTATTCCCTTTATTCATAGTTTTTTCTACCATCCTCTTATTCTTTTGATTCCCTTCAAATCCATAAGACTCAGATAAATATTTGCATACCTTGTTAAAACATGATACTATTTACTCATATGATGAGTATACTTGGGAGACTATCTTCCTTCTAAATGATGGCTTAAGACAATAAGAGACATGATTCTTCTTACTCTTTGCACCACATGCATTGGTGAAGTTATCATTCCTTCTAATAATCACCATTTCTAATAAATTCCATATACTATATTAGCTCATAAAATTACGAACTATATATAACTCTAAACATGGTATAACACATAACATAAATTTATGCATCACAAATCCTATAACCATATACTCTAGTTACTTTAGGGGCATAAATCCTTCATAATGTCTTGTAACGAAAATGTGAATTATCCGAAGCATATCCCCTGAGAGTGTCAAACCAGGTACGCGGTAAGGATAATTGTTGTATACTAAAATACCCCGGGTCAAGCTCGAAACTCCTTGTTGGAATTTTCACTCATAGGTACATCTGTTCCAAAACCATGTCCATTTGTAGTATCCATACAAAGATGTATTTTCTAGAAAGATCCATATAATCTAATCCTTACCAAAATACCAGGAAATTCTTGTATGTTTATCCTCAAATAATATCTTAGGGATTTGTTCCCTGATCTATGTTTTCTAAATCTAGTTTCCAAGTTCTCTACTAAACTTTCTCTGATACCAACTGTAAGGACCTAACCCTAGTTGCCTGGAGCCGGTGCCTTATTTTATTACATTGGAATATAAACAATGAATATGAATCCAGAAGGACCAAGTAGTTTAGTAGACTTCGAAACAAGATATATACATAAGATCAAAATTAAAAGATGAAATTAAATACAACATATAAGTTTTATTTGGAACATCCACAACTATAAGCTTATCCCTACAGGTCATTTATAATAAACTTCTTCATGTCCTATGAAAATGAAGCATAAGAAAGGGGTGAGATCAAATTATCAGTAAGGGTAATAAATATAGTGGAAGATATCATAAACATAAACATTATGCATGGTGAATAACTAAAAACTCATCCCTTAATGATAAACATGAACTCATTATGGCAGGAATAAGAGATGAATAAATAATTCCATAATAAAACATAATCATGGGTATTCTACTAGTCGAATAACCACATGAACAATCAATACTATTTTCATAATGAGGTAAATGTATATTTCAGACAATCTAAAACATTCCTTCAAGGCCTCGACCAAGACATATAAAAATGATTAAGGCCTCAGCCAAAACCATATCTGAAAATGGGCAAGGCCTCGGCTAAGTCCATATCTATTTGTTTCATGATATCTACCGATTCATAGAGGGGTTATATCGAGCCCCACCCATCACATAATAAGTCCAATTCATTCCTAATATGAACATGTATAAACATAAACAACATATACTTTCATATTGAAACTAACATATGAAATGTAAATAACTTTCCCCAAACATTAAGCATAAAAACTGACCATTTGGAGTAAATTGATGAATGGTTTTAAGATAGAACATCCATAATCAAACTAATAATAAACCATTCAATAAAAAATGTTTGATGATATCATATTAGTTAAACCTCAATTAAAGATTCAATAAAGGATGTTGACATAGATGAAGATACTTTTAATTGAGACCATTGAAAAATCCTTGAAAAATAATCCTTAAACATTCCAAAGTGTCTCATACCACCTTGAAACATTCAGATCATAATCCCTTAGAATATCATGAGAATAAGGTAACTATTTATATTATATACCAAAGGGAATTACATAAACCACAAGCAATAAATAAGTGGTGAACAAAGCATATATCTCAGAAAAGTTAAAGTGGGATGAGAAAAAAACTTTTTACTTTGGAAAGAAAAATTCTTTTGGAAAATCCTTTGTATTTGTCATGAAATAAGATTGTGAACATGTATATCCTATAAAATAAAATTTAATTTCATTGAAATTATATTTCAGTATTAAATAAAGTCTTATTTAGGAGAAATCATTTAAAAAGAGTTTTCAAAGAAGCTTTAGAAATAAAACATGTTAGTGCGGTTTAAGGAAAATATTAAAGGATTTTAAGATGAAAAGGTATGTTTGATTTAATAAAACTATAAATGAACCAAAATATCTTTTTCATGTTAAAATTTTTGATTTAATAAATATAAATATGGAATTAAATAGATTATATAATGAACTTAAAAATAGGTAATAATTCGAGAAGTTCCTTGAATCAGACTTGCATTTCGAAAGAATTTTAGAAATATTATTTTAAAACATGTAACTCCCCATAAGATAAATAAGGATTATGATTGGTACATATATATAGAACATTAAAAGATAATTTATGAGTATTAAATACTAATAAATAATAATTTCATTGAGGTGAATAGAGAATAAGAGAAACCTGAATGAAAATGGAGGTTCAAGTAGAAAATACTTACAACTTTGTAATCAATTGAATTGTATGCTCCAAAATTAAAAATCATCAAATTATAAATTGAATATCATGAAAATAAAGATATTAATGATATAAAACATCAATTTTTAGTATAAATACACCATACACAAGTAATATTAGTGAATATGGAATATCCCACAAAATTGGAAGTGAGATGAAAAAACCCCTTACAGACATTTTGGCATGGTCACAGGTGTTCTTGTGAGGGATCAATGAGAGGTAAAGGGGTATAAAATCATTTATATATCATAAGTAAAGTATGGTAAAGGTGTGAAAATATACCCCATCATTAGAAATTAAAAATAAAAGGACACAACATAGGGGGGATTCTTGAATAAAAGTGAGAGAGAGGATCCCTTGCCTTAAATCAGAGGGTGTTCTTCTCTTGATCTTAATGACCTGAATAACCAAATTAGGTTAATTAATTAATAATTATAGAAACATTTATAAATTTATTTGTTTTATTATGACTTTATTAAGTTCATTCATTTCCTTTTATATGGGTTAAGGGATTCAATTTCATTGTTTGTGAGTGCTCATTTTCATATTATTCATGATCATCTCACTTATAAAAGAGTATAGTAGTTCATGTAAGATGGGAGTTGAAGTAAAGAATTGATTTTATATGTTATCAATGAAAATTAATAATATTACATGACTATAAAATTAATTTTTTTATTTTTATTGAAGTCGAATCATTATATAAAACATTAATGACAAATGCTTGGATTAATTTGGCAATTTTGCTCACAATTACCTTGTTTTGTATTATTATTTGACATCAAGAGTTCATATGTATTCCAGAACATTACATAAGATAAAATACATATATAATAGTCTGTTTCAACCATAAAAATAGTTTCAATACCATAGTTGAAAAAGTTAAATCAAATTAAAAGCATCATCATCCTTGAATGTGATAAATCAACACATCTAGGTCGATGTTTGATTTTTAGCATAAATGAGAAGGAAAGGAGAGATGAAGATGAATAATCCCATTATAATAAAAAAAATCTAGAACTTTTATGGTAATTTAGATTTAATATAGTTAGGATGAGGAGAGTTTAGGAAATAAAATAGGACAAAGGAACATGAAAATGAAAGAAAAGAAAAGAGGGATTTTACCTCTTGAATTAACCTTCCTTGAGAGCCTCTTAAGGGAATAGGATTTGGTATTTTATGAGAATAAGGGATGTTGGTCATGGGGGAGGATCTTGGGAGGTTATTTGGGTATAATTTGGAGAAGGAATAAGGATTTAGATGAGTGAAGAGAAGAAGGTGGAAGAGGTGGTATTTATAGTGGAGGGGAGGAGGGTTTTCTTAATATTTTCATCATCAGTTTATTATTTTTTCATAAGACAAAAAATAGTAATGATTCCATGACCAAAAAAATAGTAATATTTAAATTTTAATTTGAACCATTTTTTCTTACATCATCAATGATTCTAGTAATAGTTAATTTAAGTGATAATGTATATATATGGTAAATTACCATAATTTACTATTCATCAAAAATTCAAGTATTTCATAAAAATCCCAAAAAATAAATCTAAACCTTTTTCAATGTGTAGAATCCAAAAATGAAGTCCATTTTTCAAAAATAATTTTCTAAATATGATTAGTTTAATTTTTAATTAAAATAATAATTTACTTGAAAAATACAGTTTTTAAAACATTTATTTACTTATTCCAAAACATAGGTACATCATACTTTCACTTAAATCCTATATAAATATATATATATATATATATTATCATAGTTTAGGTTACTATTTATAAGGGTATTTAACTATTCATAAGGGTAACATAACTATTCATAAGGGTTTGTTACTATTCACTAAAAATTAAGTTGGTCATATCAGACTCTAAATAACTTACTGATCACAACTGTGCATGTTAGATTTTTGAAATTCAAATCATAGGGATGGTAAAATTATGTTTACTGGCTAGGTTATAAAAAAGTGGTATTTTTTAGATACTCAGTGTTTCATGCATTCAATATTAAATTTATTTGAAAAATATTGGGGTGTTATAGTGATACACTTGTAACCCGGTTCTTCTCTGATTTTGATGGATCCTTATAGGATATTACCTTATAAATTACGGGATCTGAGGATTTATATTGATGTTATTATGTATAAGGGCTTCATATGACCTAGTGTGTCTCTATATGGCACTCTAGTGTTGTTCACCAATAATAAGGATGGTAGTCTAAGTTTGTTTATAGACTACCAGAGGTTGAATCTGGTGGAAACCAAGAACTATTACCCAATTCTAAGGATCGATGATATTTTCGGCCAACTGAGAGGGGTGAGTTGGTTCTGTAAGATCAACTTGCAATCTGGATATCACCAGTTAAGGGTGAAAAAGGGTGATATCCTATCCTTCAGATCTTGGCATGGGAACTTAGGGTTTTTAATCATGTTTTTTTGTGTTACGAATTCATTAGTCATGTTCATGGGGCTCATGAACTCCATGTTTCATGAGTTCCTGGACTAGTTTTTCATCGTATTCATCGATGATGTCTTGATCTACTCAAATTCATAAGAGGAGCATGTCGAGCATCTCCGAGCTATCTTATAGGTTCTTCAGCACCACCATTTCTATGGAAAGTTGTCCAAGTGTAATTTTTTGAAAATATAGGTCCATTTCCTTGGGCATGTGGTGTCTTAGAAGGGTTTGGCAGTTGACCCAACCAAGGGTGAGGCATTTTTTTTTTGAGAAGAACCCAATAATGTGGTAGAGGTTTGTATCTTTCTTGTCCTTACAGGCTATTATCAAAGGTTTGTTCCTAATTTCTCTTGAGGTACAGCCTCATTTATAGCATTAACTAAAAAATACCAAGATTTTGTGTGGACCAATCAATTCCAGGAAGCATTTGGTTACCTGAAGGGGAAGTTGGTCAGTGTTCTAGTGCTTCAGCTACTGGAGGAGGGTGTGTTGTTTGAGGTGTTTTGTGACACTTACCATCTAGGTTTGGGATGAATCTTAATGCTATAGAAGGTGGTGATATCTTATGGATCTATGAAGTTTTTTCCCAATGAGCGCAATTATTCCACCCATGATATAGAGCTAGAAGTAGTTTTGTTTACGCTAAATTTGTGGTGACATTACCTCATTGGGGAGCATTTTTTTGTCTTCACGGATCACAAGAGTTTGAGTTATTTATTTTCTTAACATGATATGAGTCTACAAAAGTGAATGTGGATGGAGTTTCTTCAGGACTATGATTTTGAGATATCCTACATCTCAAAAACGGGGAATGTTATAGTCGATGCTTTGAGCATAAAGTCGCATAAGGATGTTGTTCAAGAATCTATGGATTCTTAGAGAGTGATGGAGGATTTGGTATCCATACACTTAAATTCAAGGGTGGATGGTGGTATTGGATATTTTTTCAAAATATGATTCAATATTATCTAATGCAATAGGTGGAGGAGTCTCATTAGGGAGACTCAGATGTAGAGGTGTTGCGCGATCTTACTGTCCATAGTGATGCTCTGAAGGGGTGGACAAAGGATAGTCAGAACCAGATATTATTTCAAGTAATGTTGTTGGTTCTCATATCAATGTTCAAGTTAGTTCTTTGTGATTTATATATTTCACCTTTGGAGGCACACTTGGGAATTTCTAAGATGCACCACAGCTTGAGGCTGCAGTTTTGGTGGCCTGTGATGAAGTGTGTAGTGGCAGTGTTTTTGGAAAAGTGATTGGTTTTCTAGTAGGTACAAGTAGAGCATCGTGTTCCTAGTGGTTTATTTCAACAATTGGATGTTCCTGAGTGTAAATGGGATGACATATTGCTAGATTTTGTCACAGGGTTACCTAGAGCTTAGGCAGGTTGGGATGTTATCTGGGTGATTGTGGATCGGTCGACGAAATCAACCCAATTCTTAGAGATCAAGGAGTCAGGCGTAATGGATGATTTGGATAATAGATACATGGATGAGGTAGTATAGTTTCATCTAGTTTTGAGGTCCATTATCTTTGATTGATATTCCCATTTTACCTTATGAGTTTGGATGGAATTGCAGTATTCCTTTGGCACCCAGTTGCGTCTCTACACTACTTTCCACCCTCAGACAAATGGGAAGATGGAAAGGACTATCCAGATATTGGGGGATATGTTGTGGTTATGTGTCTTGGACTTTGTTGGATTATGGACACAACACCTTCCCTTGGTCAAGTTATATTATAATAATAGTTATCACTCTTCCATTGGCATGGCTCCATTTGAGGCTTTGTACAGAAGGTCATGTTGTTCTCTATTGTGTTGGACTGAGGTTGGGGAGGCAGCAGTTCTTGGTCCTAAGTTGGTGAAAAGCACAATAGAGAAATCTCATCTGGTTTTAGAGACAATGAAAGTAGCACAAGACTAAAATAATTTTTATGTTGATTGCAGGAGGATGTCCCTAGAGTTTGATGTTAGAGATCATGTATTATTGAATGTTTCCCCTCAATATCAGCAGTAAAAATTTGGGAATGAGAGTAAGCTCTCGACTCAGTTTGTTAGACCTTTTAAGGTGTTTGGGTGAGTTGGAAAGGTGTCATGTTAATTGGTATTGCCACAATAGATAGGAAAGGTCTATGATGTTTTCCACGTCTCTAAAATTCATCAATATCTTCATGATGAATCTCATGTCATTGAATGGCTAGAGTTATATAATGAGAATGAAACAACCTTCATAGAGCATCCAGAGGAGATCTAATACCATCAAGAGAAGGTGCTGCAAGGATGATTCATTCCCCCAGTTTGAGTGTTTTGGAGGCATGATGGATTAGAAGAGAGTACTTGGGAGCATGAGACATAGATGCGAGCCCAGTACACGAAGTTGTTTTGAGTTTTACCTTCTCATTCTTTTCATTGTAATTTGTTTCTCAGACCTTGGGGTTTTATGATATATTTTTTTCCCCTTTATGTTATGTGTGTTCTATGACATGTGATGATGTTCTGAAATACGAAAAATGGAAGACCTGATTCTTAATCAAGACGCATTCTACTACGATGGAATTAAACCTATGCGAGTGAGTCAGTGCTACCCAGATTTTATATTAAATTGACATTGAAGATGTAATCCCCTAATTTCTATGTCTAGGATAGTATGATTGTTTAGATATTATAATATTTTGGGTTATCAGGTTTGATTGGTGGTGGTGTTTCATGTGAAATGAGGTCCTTAAGAGGTATCTTGAGGTATGGTTGTTCGGAAACGTCCGATATTTTCTTCCAGGTGGGTTTTGAATTATCGAGGTTGAGAATAGTTTGAGAGGTGTCTCATGTAATGGTCCAGAACTTATAGCCCATTACTTTGACAAAAATCTGATGTTTGAAGTGACTGAGGGTAATCCATGGTGTTTTGGGACATGTGATTCATTCCAATAATGATTCATTTCAAAAAAATTCCAAATTTCTAGTTATTCAATGGTGACTCCGGGTGGTGACTCGTCTAGAGGTGACTCATATAGTGGTAACTCATCTAGTAGTGACTTTTCTTGCAGTAAATCATTCAGTGATGACTCATCCTGGTGGTAACTCACCTGTCAGTGACACATCCTGGCGGTGACTCATTTGACGGTGAATCATCTGGTGGTGAATCTTCTGGCAGTGACTCCTCCTAGTGGTGACTCATCTGGTAGTGACTCATCTGGTAGTGACTCATCTTGGAGATGTCTCATTTCATCACTTTTCAATTTTTTCCATAATTTTTATAGTTTTTTCAATTTTTATGTTTTTATGTCTGTTTTAATGAAAAATGTGTTTAATAACCTAATTAATGATTTCTAAATCCATTTCAAAATGTATCAATCGTATCTTTAATTTTATAAAAATCGAGAAGCACTCTAAATGTTTAAAATTAATGGTCTTGATGAGATCCACTTTAATGGATATTCAAAACTATATCTAATACCAAATTCTCTTGATCTAATCTTTCAAAAGAAAAGATCCTTCCTTCCCTCTTTTGGTCTGGATTTCTCTTAAGATTGAATGTCCAAAATCCTTCTTCCTTGGAGTCAAGTACCCTGGTTACTGCAGTTAGTTCATGTCTTCCGTGAAGAGTTTCCTACTATACACACACCTCTCTTTTTAGTGCAATAATGTTGTGTCGGTCATCTTTATTCTAGGTATAATTTCCTTCATTTATTTTCTTACGCATATCATGAATTACAGTTTTATAATTTCTATCCTTTTGGATATGGTTCAATCTGGACTAATAAAGATAAAAAAATTGGTTTAAATAAAATATAAAGGGGTAGGGGAATTTGATGTATGATCTTATGGCTTCTTGATTATTTATTAATGTTATGTATTGTATCATGAATGCATGTTTTGTGGTTACTAAAAAACATGTAATAATTACATATAGTTAGTTAATAAAATGGCTACCCCATGATCATATGGTTTCTTTGATAACACCCTTAATTAAAAAAATTGAAATTTAATAAAAATCCATTACTAAATATGAATGTATGTTGTGTTGTAGTGTGTAATATGACATTTAGGGGTGCAGTGGATGAGATATGGTTGTGTAGTTGGGTTTTGAAAGTCATGATGTGGTTATGTAGTGGGTCTATGGTAAAAGATAGATTTAGACTTGGCTATTGGTCATTTGTTTCACTATACTTCTTATTGTGTTTTGTGATATGTTATTTTCCTAGTTGGTATGGATGTTGAAATTAATAATAATCATGAAATGTGGTTATTAAATAATAATTATTTATAATAAATGTTAAATGGATGGTGATAATAATGATCTTGGAAAATAAATATGTACATGTTTTAGTGGAACAGGTTGGTAATGGGGAATGTGGGAAATGAATTAATGATAGATCAATACTGAAATATAAATTTTGGATTGTGTTTTTTTTTATATGGCGTTATGCATTTAGAGGTGACAGTAAAGTGGGTAATCCATGAATAGGTTGGTATTTTGTTTATAAACCCATAGGTTTGGGTTGTTTTCTTTTTCTATATATATATACACACTATATATTATCGTGATCTATATACGCACCGCACCCATGTCGAGCACTATGTTATGACACCTCTATAGTCATGTAGAGGTGTATTTCCCAACATCCTAATGGGAGGATTGCTAGTTGGCCACGCGCTCTTCCTTTCTCCCTCTTCCCGGTGATAATAGATCAAGTGCCTTTGGGAAAGTTGTGATGTGTGGTCTGAGGTGTTTTTGGATGAGTTTTGGTATGTTATCCCATGTGTCTTCAAGCTGAGATGTGTTGTGATGGCCCATGTGTTTTTGGGTTGGATTTGATGTGTCGTAATGGCACAGGTGTGTGTGGGAAGGATGTGATATGATGTGCGGCTCAGGTGTGTGTGGGAAGGATGTGATGTGGTATATGTGGAAGAGGTGGGAGAGTTAGGACATTTTTTATTGGGGTGTGAGAGTGGATAATTAGTGGGAAATTGGTGTGGGGTAACCTATCATAAATGTGATTTATATTGTATTATATTACTTAGATATGTTATTCGGTGAAAAAGCCTAGTTGAGGTTGGGTTTATGGTTAGTCTACCTATTATGTGCAGTTTAGTTTTATTATTTTCTCACAGGTTCATTAGTATTCTCCTTCCACATGTGCGTGAGATGATTTTTTTTTCTACTAAGTATACATATATTCTCACCTTATGTATATAAAAACTCTTTTCATGTTTCCAAGAGGATTATGTGTACCATACAAGGGATTAATAGCTCGGACCTTTAGGCATTTGATGTGTTTCTTCTTTAGTTTTGTTTTTGGGTATTTACTTCAAAGGATTTTATTTTTATTATTTTTATTTAAACATGAATTATGGGATAGTTTTTGGTTTTATTATATATATTACAGGGATTTGATTTTGGTTTATTCATTCTATCTCCCAATCGTGTTTCTTATAAAGGGTAATGCCTCCCATATTGTGATATTTGTACACCCTTGGTGCTAGTTCCCAACCTAGGTCCTACTGGAGGAAGGACTTAGGGGTCATTATCTCTCTCCCCTTATTGTGGCATCTTTGGTGGAAGGGGTTCGTAACGATCTTAATTGTCTATAATTACCTCAACATCAAGTACATATCAAAGATTTTATTTTCCTCAATCATGAGTTTTTTCATCAAATGTCACCTTACCATTAAATCACCTTTCTAGTTCATTATTTCTATTCAATATATTCTTCCAAATACTTAAAGAAAAATTACTTCAAAATAATACTTAGAAGTTTAATGATTCATATAACTAACATACCATTGATAAAAATACTTTAAAAACATGATTCTTGAGTTTCAAAACCTAAACACTTCAATCATTACACTTCAATTATTTCCATACATAGGCCCCTTGGAATTAATCTTTGGATCAGGTCATTGACTCAAATAATGACTAAGTTCCCCACATTCACAACATTGAACTGTTAGTGTTTCCTTAGTTTGAGCATTATTTCTCTACAATTTGTTAATTTGACACTTCATTTTTATTTGGTAATTAGTTTCTTTTTTCCCTCCTTTTCCACACATAAAGCATCTTCGAGTTTCTTTAAGGCATGTTCCATGGTGCCTCTTACCATATTTTTTACATACAGAAAATTGAATCTTCTTTTATTTATCATATTTAATGCTTGAACTTCCATGAGATTCCATCCTTCCCTTATTTGATATGTTTGTAAATTCAACGAGGCTCCAATTTTTAATCTTAATTTTAGATAGATCATTTTTCATGATCACAATATTTCTAACTTCCATTTCCCATTTGGTTAGGCATCTTGTTAGGGAAATAATTACATTCCCCCATAACATTGGTTGTTGGCATGTTTTCTCCAATTTAATATCATTACCTAAAAAAATAAAATAAAAAATATGAGAATGCATTGACATAAAAAAGGGGAAATGTATAAACCTGTAAGGAATAACTTATAAATGATAAGTATATCCTGACTTATGAGTCTCTCAATTTCAATATAGGTTATCCACGATAACATTTCCTATTAGGTTTTCTAACCTAATAATTTTTTCAAGCCCTTCATAATTGTTTGTAAGGATTTTGTGAACTTACAAAGCATATCCATCATGAGTGTCAAACCAGATGTAAAGTAAGGCCCATTATCATGCATCAGGTGATGATCAAGTAAAATCCCAATGTTCCCTTTTCAGATTTATTACCCCTAGGTACAACTATTCAAGAGTCACATCCACTTGTAATATCTAGACAGAGATGTAAATGCTTGGAAACCACTCACTTTAAACATCACCAAAATTCAAGGATATTTTCCAATACCTAGACTTATCCATTGGGTTTTTAAAAAAATTCTCTAATCCTAATCCCCAAAAATAACTACACCTTTCTCTGATACGAACTATAGTAACCCAAGACTTTTTCAAAAATTATTATATGATTTTTAACATAAAAATCCATTAATTACAACTCAAATATCGTTTGTCCTACTATTTTTGTAAGACTTGTTTCATAATACATCAAAGTGATACTAAAAATAAAACTTATTTATTTTATTATCCATAATGAGATCCTAAATTATTTAGATATCCTAAAAGGGCATCATATAACCTGTGGAATACATAGACAAAAGGGGTGATCTAAAAATATTATTAAGAGAATAAACATAATAAGGAAGCATAACTTGTGAGTCAGAGTTATAACATGATATAATAAAATAGAAGGCTCATAAGTAATCACATGGAACCATAACATAAGGAACATAGTATCATAAGATCATGGAATCATAGGAAATGTTGTAGCAACATATAATATAACATAAACATGAGTTAAGGCTAACTACCTAGATAATATCACATGGTGGACAAAGTCCCATAATGGATTAGGTTTACTTCCTAATCCCATACATGAAGCCTCATGAGACTAAAGTTTTACCCAATGCATTAGAGCACTATCTAGGCACACTCATCATAACTTGTTCATGATTTATGTTCTCCACATAAAGTAAATCAATCATAAGGAATAACATAAGAATTTCCCAAGGAAATAAATGGGTTTCATAATATTTCATCATATCATAATCAAAGGAAATTTCATAATAAAGGAATTTGAAAAATGATCTTAATTCATGTATTACCCCATAAAATTAAGGGAGAATAAGCTAACATAAAATGTTATCATTATTGATGAAATTTTATTTCAAAGATTACATAGAATATTTCTTGAGTAAAATACCCTTTTTACATTGAAATAATTTCTTAAAAATATAAAAAATTATAAAATATTATATATAAAAAATTCTTTAAAAAACCATTGATGCTTATAAAGGAAGCTTCAAAAGAATTTAGCAGTTAGGATGGTGGGTAATTCTATAAGTTCCATATAAACTGAAAAAAAAATCCTTTCATACTATTGTAAAAAGTTAAAAAATTTCCTCATTAGGAAAATGAAAATAAGATTTATTTCAAAAAAAATATTCAATTTTAAGCATGGGAAAAAATCTTTAATAAATCAATTGGATAATGTTAAAAATATTCTTGAAAATATTTTTAGAAAAAATGGATATGGAAGAAAAATGATTTTTAGCTGAAGAGAGAAATGAAGTTAGCTTTTTTTAAAAAAATTCACAATAATTTTGAGTAACAAAGAGAGGAAAATGGTACTATTACTTTAAAATTTAATTACTAACCATATTAGAATAAAATTAAAAAAAAATTATTATACAATGATCAAATAATTCCTTAAAATGGAAAAACAATCCCGATTAAAATGAGATTGAAACATAAATAATTACCTCTTTGGTAACCTTTAAATCATAACTTCCATGAAAAAATTTAATGAATTTTAACTTAAAATATAATTAATTATTAATTATTCATGATATAATATTAAAATGGGTAGTATATACACTATTTAAAATAAATTGGGTGCATAAAATAACATGTGTCTCAAAGAATGAAGTTTTTAGACAAAACTCTTACCTTGAGTCCAGAATTTTTCTTGTATGTATTTTACCTCATATATAATAAACTTATATAAATTATTATTTTTCTTAAGAACATTTTATAGGTTTAATACCTTATACTTTAACCATTTACTTCATTTATCTTAGTGATTTAATTAATTACTTAATTATTTATGTCCATATTTGATGTTTTGAGGATTCTTAGTTCATAATTTTAAAAAGGCATCAGTGTGTTGACCATGATCGAAGGGGTCATTATTAAATAATATAAATAATAATAATCATAACATAATTCTAATTTTTATACATAAATTATACTTTTAAAAATAACCATGAATTATGGTTATGGAAAATTAACTACATTATAATCACTAAGATGGTAGGTCGTACGTACGCATGTGTAACATTTTCATTTTTCAAATATCAGGATGGAAATAAGGTAGGTTTTATTTTATACTTAAATAATTTTAATAATATCATAAATATAATATTATTTCTTTAAATACACTTACATATAAAATCAATGTGATGTGTTAATAAAAAACAAATCACATCAATTCGTGAGGTGGTAGTTCGTCGTACACATAAACAGTGTAATAATTTTTCAGTGGAAGGTATGGTAAGAAGGTATATTTACATTAAAAAATTATTAATATTTAATTAATATAATATTTAAAAATTAAATTTATCATTATTAATATATGTGATATGTGATGATGGAAAACGAATTACATCGGTTTGTGAGGCGGTTGTTTGTTGTACACACGAATGATGGTTTTTTCCATTTGATGGAAGTGGATATGGTTTAAAGTTATGAAATTAAAATAATAAAATATTAGTAAATATTATATATTTATTTTATAATATCATCATGATTTATTAATATTTGAAGGAGGTAGAGGAAGAAATAATATGAAGTTTCTCAGTTAAGAACGATGTCTCCTCTCTGGACCACCTCTTTAGGATTATACCTAAAGCCTCCCTAGATTAGATTTGTGATAAAAAAATGGACTCTAGGACATGGGTAGATGAGTAATGGAGTTATTTGGTTATATAATTTACAAAAACAAATGGCTTTATAAGTGTAAATAAGAGAGGATAGTGGGTTCCCTTTTATAAGTGAGGGAGCGGACACACTTGGAACGTTTTAAAAGAAAAGGTTTGAAACAAATTTTAAACATGAAAAAAGGATAAAAATGGATCAATATAGAACATTATATGATATAAGGTCAAAATATTTCTATAAAATAAAAAAAATTAAAAAAATAAGTCATTTTAACCCTTGTCTTTTTAGTTTAACCCCTCGCTAAACTCGTTTTAACCTTACTCGTGGTACTTAATTTTCACTTTTTTTACTATTAATTATGATAAAAATTAATTTTAACTCATTATATAATATCAATTATGATTATTAAAAATATTTAATCCATTTTTAAGAATTAAATTCACATGATGTTCTTAATTAAATTTAAAATAAAACCTGTAGATGCGATGAAAAAATGGTTTCCTAAAGAAAATATTTTCAAAAGTATAAAACATTTTTATATAAAAATTCAACATGAAATTGATTAAAATGATATAAATTGAATTAATAATAACATAATTTAACTAATTTTACTATTAAACCATTTTAAAACAAAATATAACTTCTTAAATGATTTAAATGAAATGGAAGTTTTCAATAAAACTCAGTATTTTTCATTATTCATTAAAAAAATAAAATTGTTAGAAAAATCCAAAAAATTCATCCTAATATAATTTTTATATTTTTATTACAAAAATAATGTTTATTATTTAAAATAAATTTTCTAAAATTCTCAAAAATTAATTTTATTATTTGTTCACAAAAATCAATAAAATTCATTTTTTAGAAAAAGGTATTTTCAAATCCTATAAGGACTTTACCAAATATTAAGTCCTTATTTATTAATATATTTTATTTATAATTAATAATTGATTTTAAAAAAAAATATTTGTATCCATACCAAAAAATATAATGTCTGGGTTATAATACTCATGTTTAAATAATAATATTTTAATAGTATGTCATGGTTTGTTTAAACTCATTATTGTGTGTTGCATATGCAATAAACCATAGTTTTCATTTAAAATATCAAGGTGTTGCACTAATAATCCTCTCTCTATCATGTTGTGTCTCTGTAAAAAAATTCTTAGAGATATTTTTACCATGTGACATTGGCAATAATCTCCTCTTGGATTATTCCATACTGAATCTCTTTGGTACTTTTCCAATATATATACCCTAATTTTTTCTAATGGACTTTTAGATATATCAGGAATAATCTTGATCCTAATAATGAATGATTATTCACCTAAGTTCTTCATGGATAATCACTTACTCAACCATGTCTTAACTGATTATAATATCGGTATCTTGTTTTTAATTTTTAATTTGTCGTCAAAATATACTTCTAGTAAAACTATTACACTCCCACTAAACTTATTGCAGACGCAAGGCTCATATTCATCCTTTATAAAACAAAATTCCCTTATAAATTCATTAAAGTGAATATTTCTTGATCTTGATGCTTGATTCAATCCATAAATTAATCTTTTTTTACTTTAATACCATATTGGCATCACTTATAGTCACAAAACCTTTTACTTGGGCCATATAGACATATTTTATAAGATTCTCATTAAGGAAAGCTACTTTGTAATCCATTTTCCAAATTTCATAATCATGGTAAGTTTTTAAGGCAATAAAAGTTCTTTTGTATTTTTTCATAGGAACTAGAGAAAAGTTTTTATCATAGTTATATGCATTGAATATGTCTAAACCCTTTATCAACCATTTGTGCCTTATAGGTACTAACTTTACCTTCCATGTCCAGTTTATTATTGAATACCCATTTTCCTCCAAAAGAAATTACTTATGATGGAGGATCTATCAAAACCCAAACATGGTTCTGGTATATGGAATCTATCTCAAAATTCATGGATTATTCAAATCTTGTAACTTATGATTTACTTACTACTTTATTTTTGGATATAGCTTCATTATTTTCAACTAATAATGAGTCAACGTCTTTAATTAATAGGAAACCATGTCACTCTAGTTCTATAACCTATATGGTGATCATATGTAGTACTAAAATCTCTAGAACAATCTCTTCCATAGGGAATTATATAATTTTTTACTTTTCCAACTCTTGTCTGTCTTGAGCATCAACTTCATTATATTCAATCTTTATCTCACTATCACTTTGAGATATGTTCTCCCTCTCAAATAAAATGTCTTTTCTAAACATTATTACCTTTTTATTTGAAGGGTTTTATATATAATATCCCCTTGTTTCCTTAGTATATCCTATAAAGACACACTTTTCTCTTATGGTGAAATTTTATTTCTAGAAGTTTCTTAAAAAATGATTTTCACCCCCACACACATAAATTTGATAACACAAATTTCTTATCACACCATAACTCATATAGTATTTTTCTCACTCTAGTTATCACTTTGATTAGTGTGTACATAATAGTTTATAATACATATCCCAAAATGGATAATTGAAGGTCTTCATGACTCATCATCAACCTCATCATGTCCAATAATGTGTGTTTCTTACTTTCACTGACACCAATCCACTGTGGGAATATAAGTAAGAGTGAGTTGTGATAAAATCCTAAACTATCTTAGATAATTGATGAACTCTTGGTTAATATATTATCTAACTAAGTCTAATTAGATTTTCTTTATATTATTACAAAACTTATTCTCTACATTATTCTTTAAATCCATAAATTTCTCAAAGGATTCAGACTTATACCTCATTAATTAGACATATCCATATCTACTAAAGTCTTTGGTAAAAGTTATGAAGTAAGAGAATACACCTATATATTCAACTAAAAAAGGTCAACACATGTTTATATGAATCAATTCAAGAATATCTATGGTCCTTTCACCCTTTCCAAAAATTATAGGTTTGGTTATTTTACCATGTAAACAAGTGTGACACATAACAAGTGGTTTTAGTTAAAAATAATCTAAATACCCTTCTTTATATAGCTTTGTTAATAACTTCTTATTTACATGGAAAATTTAGTGATTCCACAAATGGGTTTGATATGAGTCATTTGAACTTGATTGTTTATTTATTTTCAGTACTTGGTTTTTGTATTATAGTACATAAAGACCGTTATTAAGATATTTCATTCCATTAAAAATAATATCTTTATAAAATTAGTAGCTTTTACTCCCAAACCTGAATATAAATCCATCCATGTCTAAAATAGAAATTAATAAAATATTATTGGTAACAATAGGAATATAATAAAAATCTTTCAAAACTATAATCATTTCTAATGGTAAATTATTATTGTAGTCTCTTATAGACAATGCAACTAGTCATGCTCTATAGGCAGATCAAAGATCCACCTCACCACTAGAAACCTTCCTAAATATACTTGGTTCCTATATTTGGATGAAACTATAATCACCAAAAGTTGTATCTAATACCAAATTAATATAAATGTAAAGTTTATATTTGATAAAAAACGAACTTATCACTTCCATGTGCTTATTTTAAAAGAACATTTCCTCTTCTAGTGTCCCTTATTTCCATATGAAAAACACTCATCATCTTGTTCCTTAACTTATTTTTGGATCTACCTCCTCTTGGTTAGGCAGTGCATATAATCCTTAAACTTGGAATTATTCTTAGGTACATTTTTTATTTCCCTCCTTTTATTTACCAAAATAATTACATATTTTTTATACCGCATAACCTTATCCTATTAGGAAATCAAGGTAAGGAGTTCTAATAGAAACTTATCAATATTTTCCATGTTATAATTAAAAATACAATTGGAGATGCTTTGAGGTATTTAGGAAAGAAAAAAAGTTGGTTCCCAATTCATCAGGTATCATAGAACACAATATATCCAAATTATCAATATATCCAATCATATTGACTACATGAGTTCCATTTGGTGCACCTTCTCCAAGATTTCATGTGAAAAGTTCCTTAGAGATCCCATACCTCTCTTGTATAGATTTCTCCTTATAAAAATCACATATATGGGACAATATCTTGAATAAATCCATGTTTTCATGAAGATTATAGTACTCAAAATACATATATAACAACATGAGACATTGGGCATCCAATTAATCATCCATAAGTTCCCAAAATACAACTCGTTCCTTCTCACTAGCCTCCTTAGAAGACAATTTTTTAGAACAAGGTACTTCAGCACCTATAATTTCCACTCCCAACATAATATAATGTGTAAGTGGTTGTACTATTACTAGATTTTTTTTATTAGGTGATTATATTTCTCCAAAATCACTCATAATCATGAAATTAGGCTAGAATTTCTATTCATTTTATTAAAAAATACAACTAGGTTTTAGTACTTTTATCTTTATTACCAAAATGTGATGTAATAAATTTTATTGATTAGTATCCTAGTAATTTATAAAATTAAAATAGTTCGTACCATTGGATTCAAATTATATTTTCACATAGATATTTTAGTGGAAAGGATCCATATTTTACATCTCATAACCCATATAAGGGCTTGTTCAAATTAATCAAAGTTATGTAGGTAAGAGGTCTTTCTAACTTCATCAACTCAAATTTCCATGATCTATTGAGTGGAATACTAAATCCTAAAATCCTAGAATTATACTTTCTTAATAATTTCCTCCAAGTAACATGAACTATTTCAAGGGAAACAACTCTTGATAATAACTTGGTTATATTAAATCAAATCTTTCATTAAAACTAATTGATCAATGGCAGTGTCCTAACAAGGGCCAGACCAACACTTCGATTTATGGTTTCACTCTAAATCAAGTAATAGAAGGAAAAACTGGATTGATATTTGCTTGATGTATTTTTTTTATACATATATATCACTTATTTTATCCTTTTACATTATTTTTAATATTATATGGATTTTATATAATTAATTAGCAATGTATTGATAAAATAATTGTCTCATTATCCATTTATTTTACTTCATCTTGCATGCTTGTTCATTCATTTACTTCATGTGATTGTTTTTAACATACAATATACATGAATCTCATAAAAAAATAAAACACGCACTGAAAATATTTTAAATAAATATATATCATGATCATGAGCTTTTACTATTGGTTATTTTATTGAGTATATTACAAACTTACCCTTGAACCTGGGGGGAATAACTCCTTGAACGGAGCATGGTTTGAATTATAGTATTCCACCTCTGAAATAAGTATCACCTGGATTGGTCTCAACTTGTATTCATCTTGAACCATCTCAAATCAACTAGGATCTATAAACTTTATATATTATTACTCATGAATGGTTGAGGAAAACTAAGGGTTTTTGGTTACATAAAATAAATTGTGGGCGCGCGAGCTTATACATAATGAGAGGAGGGGATAATTCGTAGATAATAAATTAAATTTAAAAAAAATAATCATAAAAATCCATGAAATTAAACTAAATTAAAACAAACTCAACACATATATTGGTCAGTCAAGATCATGATCATCCACTCATGCAACGAATATAAATTTAAAATTATCTAGAATTCATTTCAATTAATTCTTTATTAAGATAAAATTTCATGAATTAATAAATTAATTTTATTATTAATTTATTCATTTATTTATCTTATTTTTTATCCAAATATACCATTTTATTCTCACCCACTACAATTTTAAATAATTTAATTTAATTTAAAAAATTTGTATATACATCATGTATTGAAAGAATATGTGGCGTCTACCCATCTAATTGATATAAAATTTTGTCTGGAATTTAACATAGTATATACTAGAGGTAGTATAGGATATAGATTTCTAATCTATATTGTATGTACTATCACACAAGTATATTTTTACTATTCTTTGTATGGTCCTTTTCATATACTATGTACTTACATGACATATAAGAATACACATCATGTCATGATATTATAAGGCACGTAGTTCTATGGGTTATACCATGCAGTTTGTATCAAATGTATGACCACATTCCATGAAATTAATATACACAGAATGTAACACCAACAATTAATATAAATTACATGATGTTTACAACAACCATTAATGTCATGTAGTTCTATAATAACATTGAAAATAGTTTCTTTAAGCATTTAATTCCACACTAATGGTAAAACCATGTCACACGGCTTGTGCATTCCAGCTACATGTCATGTAGTTCAGTTTTAATGTTATAATTAATATTAATTTCACATAATTAATTCACATGCTATATAATATCTTGGAATGTACTCTACATGAATAAGTACATGTTACATAGTGTGTATAACCTTTTACATGTTGTGTATTCCATTTTGTGGCCATCTGAACTACACGCCTTGGGAATCAACATGTTTTTTGTATAAACATAGATGTGTTACACAACATGTGCACCAGCTACCTTCCATGTAATCACATTAGGCCTTTTTTACTTGTTTCTTAGTCAATAAGTAGTACGAAATAAATACATGTTACATACATTGACCACACAGATTTTGTGATTCTTATAGGGACAAACTATGTGGGGCTACACTATGTGTACACCAACTACATTCCATACAATAGTGTCAATCCACATGCCATCTAGACAGTCAATACATGATGTGTAATGATGTCACGTACTATTCTCTTATATATGTTTCATGATTTGTGCAACTCATCCTGGTGTAGTGAACATCGGTATACAACATGTATAATTCAGTTACACATTTTGTATCAGTGTTATCTAGAAATAATATCTGACACCTCTGGCTGGGATATTTCAATTTTCTTCATTTTTTTTGGCATGTTCTTAGTCATAAGAAGTTGAAAAATAATATTATCTTGGATTTTGGATTAATAATAAAAAACTAAAAATAAAAAACTAACAAAAAAGTGAGAAATTTGATCAAATAATAAATTATAATGTGAAAATTATGATTCCACTTAAAGGTTTTAAGGCATAGAGTAAGTTGGTTGGGCCCTTTCCCAACAATTTATTTTCATCAATTTCTTCAAATAAATGCTCATATTTGGAAAAATTTAGCCACAAAATATTTGAGAGAGGATCAATTCACATATAATCTATAATAAATTTATACAAATAAGAATTATTTTCACTTGAAATTATTTTTTTATAATAAAATTGGTTAACCAATATTAGAGTACCATCATTGTGATGAAGGATTCAAGGATATAATCCCTCTAGAGGTATCCACATATGCTCCACGAACCTTGCAACATTATCATGGGATCTCCAGGTGATAGAGTAACAGATTCTAAAATCTTGAATCATTCACCATTGATAGAAAAATGAATCCCTTCCTATCTTGAATATTTCTATTAAGTTCTCGCATGTTCTTGAGAGGGGGGATCATTATCACTTGTTATTAATATGTTATTACGATATTTCCATCTAGTTCTTGAAAGAATTCCCTCTATAGAAATATTTTATAAAATAAATTGTTAACCCTAAAAATTATATAAATTGGTTTTCAAACTTAGGTTATAGAATAAGTTATTACAAAAATGCCTTTAAACAATATCTTAATCCTAAATAAAATACATGTTGAATAATAATATTATTATTATTATTATTTCCTTGAAATGAAAAAAAAAACTAAAAAATATTCAAATAACAGTTCTTAAATAAATTAAATAAATTATATTTAAATTATATTAAATAAATATATAATTTCATCCGGACCCTTAACTCAGGTCATCAATCTTTATCTGTATTTATTGAACCTTGAATAATAACTATTTATTTAAATAAATAAATATCACTATATTATTTATTCAATAAATAAATAAATATTATATTCACTAAACTATAGAATGAATATTTATTTAATATGAAAATCACATATATATTCTTTCTAATAACTATAACTGAATATATGTGATGAACATAACCAAAATAATAATTATTACTTAGAACTTGAGAATAATAATTAATCTATTATTAAATCCACATAGAATTTAACTATAGTTCTGGATGCACTTAGGTTGTGACCCTCTAGGCCTCTTTCTTATTGACATTAGGCTAACTATTCTAAAGTCTAGGATTAGCATCTAGCAACACTTCATGGCACCTAAAGGTAAATATGTTAATGTTGTAATAAAAAAACCTATTATGGATGTGTAATGTGTCATATAATCTCTTTATATTGATATATCATCAAGAAAGTTTCATTACTTGTTTCATCTATTGAGTCAATGACTCAATATCTTCTTTTGTTTTGAAAATCACAATACACTTTTTTTATAATTTGATTTAACTTAAAGTTTTCTTTAGTTATCTTTCATGTGAAGAACTTAATTTCTGATTAATGAAGCTTTGAACCTTTTATTATGGAAATCCAATGGTCTGAAGTTACATTATGGATTACATTAATTTTATATACAAGCACTATGGGGGTAATAAAATAAATCCATCATAATATGAATATATAAGCTATGTTCTCCAGGAGATGATGATGAAGCTTTCAATATAGTTACAATTAATCCCAAAGATAGTTGAATTTAAATATTAGAGTTAGTTACAATGAAGTTTATAAATAAATTTGTAGTTTCATGGAGAAGGAGTTACATTACATGATTCTTCAAGATTTTCTAATTGTGTTGAAGCTATGAAATTTATTATTGTTCTGATAATGCTCTCGGTTAGTGTAAATTTTATTTTTGAGCATGTTATATAATATCTACTATTGTGTGAGTTTTGACTTGTAAAATATCTATGTTTTCCTCTCATAATCATTGTGTTTCTTAGTGTTAAGATTGAGGACTTCTGATAAAGAAGACAGAGATTTTGGTGTGTGGGGCGTGCAGATGATCTATGTGTCGAGGGCCTCCGAGGCTAGTAATATAGTGCATTTTTTCATCTAGATCGAGGGATTATAGGGATAGGAGTATAAAGAACCTTCTAATCAGTTTAATTCAAGGGATTATGGGGATAGGAAAAAAACCATTGATAGGTATAAAGTCAAGCATACTTATGGTTTGGTTTACAGACTTCTTTATTACTAAGGCTAAAGAAATTTGGTTTTTAAATACCTTTTTTAGGGGTGTTCAAATTTTGGTTTGATGATCTATGTGTGGTTTTTATAATATTATTCTATTATATTTTATTAACTTCATCTAAATTTGTTGAATTTTTTATTATATAAATTTTTGTTTCTTTTAAAAAATACACTGATAATTTGTAACTTGATCTGAATATTGTATTTTGGATCAACATAAAACCTTAGGTAGCTAGAAAATTATAAGTTGTTTTTAAACTATAATTTACCCCCCACCCACCCACCCAATCCACCCTCTTGTAGTGTATATATCATAGTTATTTTTGGATAATGTTTTGTATCAAAGTAAGTTTTTAATTGGTTTTGAGAATCATATCATTTTGTATCATACTAGTTTTTGGTACATAATTCTTATTTATACTTGAAATGTATCTTTTTTATATTTTTTGTAATTTTTATATAAATTTTATCAGTTTTCTTTCAAACACTAATTGTTTTGAATAAGAAAGATTATATTTTTTTCTGTTGATACTTCCTTTTGGAACTCTACATAATTTTAATCCAAGTTGACAACTTATTTTTTTAGATTGGATGATTTATATTAGTGTGATCGTATGAAATATTTTATCATTAATACTTTTTTTGTTAATTTTCACATGATGACTAGATGTTATAAAGTTTTGGAGAAAGAGATCATTGATTTTTTTCATAAAGAAAATCTAGAATATTAAGAGAATCATAAAGTGTGGAATAATTTATTATTTTCAATGACTAAAAAGAGTTGTGTTAATATTAGATTATCAGGATTTTTATTTTCTAACTGGTGAAATTGTGACTCAAATAATCAACATTTTATGACTATTATAAATAGTTTATAATCTTTGGGTGAGAAAGTAATAACGGAAGACTAGATTATTTAAAAATTTATTGATATTATGCCAAATGAGTGGGAATTTAAGGGGATAGCTGTTGATGATACTATATATTAGACTAATATAATTAGTAATTAATTAATTGGTACTTTAATATAATATGAAAGTATATTTAAGACTAATTTTTAAAAGGATAAAAGTAAGAATGGAGTGGGTTTTGTGTCCACCTCTAGTAATTCTACTTTAGGTGTTGTTAATTCTTAATATAATGTTTCTAAATATAAATTTTCAAATAAAAAATCTAATCATTTTGACCAAATTAGTTTATATTATAATGATAATGAGCTTTATCAACTTTATAAAATATTGAATAATTTTTTTAGAACCAAATATTTTCACTATAATCTCTGAAAATACAAAAATAATATACATGACAAGAAGGAATACTCATAGGTCATTTTCTAAAAATGTGATAAAACATGTCACATTAGATCATATTTTTTGACATTGAAAAACAAAGATTAAAAATAAAATAAGTATTATAATAATAGAGGGAAAATTTCTTGAAATCTTTAGATACATTGAGTACTAGTGAGGGTGATTCTAATTATGGTATCTCATTGAAATATAGTGGAAGATATATTCATAATATTTGTGGTTTTTTTAAACATACCAATTGATAAAAATGATTCATTGGTAAGGAAAATAGTATGAGTTTCAATATCCAAAATAAATGCCTGTATGGATAGTGGTTGTTATCAATATATGACTAGAAAAAATTCCGACTTCCAAAATATGAAAAACTTAAATAGAGGAAGAGTCGCATTTGGAGACAATACACAAGGTGAAATAATTGTAATCGATTATGTTTCTTATCTTAGAAAAACAATAATTTATAATGTTTTATATGTTTTAGTATATAAGAACAACCTTATCAATATTAGTAAACTATGAAATGAGGTTTACCTCATGAGTTTCAGGAATGAAAATTGTACTATTCGAAATTTAGAAGATACATTAATTTTTTCTACCGATTAGCATGAGAATGTATACACACTTGACCTAAAAGACTGAAAATTCCATAATTTTCCTTATTTTAGTGAAACTAAATATTTATTTTTGTTGTGGAATATAAGGTTATGAAATTGAAAATTTCATGATTTAGCTAAAATTTCAAAGAAAGGATATGTTAGAGAATTGTAGGAACTCAAGTTTAGATATACTGGTGTATGTAATCCTTGTTGATTTGGAAAGAAACATAAATCTAGTTTTAAACCTAAAAGAAAAGTCTCAAATTCCAAATATTTATGGTTAGTGTACATGGATTTATTTATTCCTATAAAAAATGGGATTATTTGGGGAAAACACTATGTGTATGTCTTGGTTGATGATTATATTATATTTACATGGGTCTATTTTTTCATATGAAAATACGAAGAACTTTATCATTTCAAAACTTTTCATGATTTAGTTAAAAATAAGAAAAACCTACCTTTGGTTGTTGAATGGAGTGATCATGGTGATAAGTTCTTAATCACTAATTTTAAAACTTTTTGTAGTAATAAAGGTATTAATCATAACTTTTTTATCACCAATGACACAAAAACAAAATGATGTAGTTGAATGAAGAATTATAATTATTTTTAAAATTACTCAAAAAAATTTGGGTGGTTATTTTTTTGCTATACATTTTTGGACCAAGGTCATGAAAACTTATTTTTATAAAATAAATCAATATTTACTTTGTTAATTCCTTAATAAAACTCTTTATGAGTTGTGGGTTGCAATAAATCCCAAAATTTATTACTTCAAAGTCCTTGGATGTAAATTATTTATTCTAAATACTAAATAAAAGCTTCATAAATTTAATCCTAAAGATAATTAAGTAATTTTCATTGATTATTATATAACTATTAATACCAATAGAGTATTTAATAAATAAAAAAAATATTTTTAGGATACAAATCCTTGTCTACAGTCATTAGAAGTTCAGACTACTAAAGGTTTGATCATCATATTTACATTCATTGGAAATTTGATCAATGGTAGGTGGTTAGGATTGATACAAAGGTAGAAGAATTTAATATCTTCAATAGAAGCAGGTTCATTAGAATTTCATATATTCTGATGAAATCAAGGGTAGTCTATAATGTTGATAAATCTATAGAAGTAATTCTATAGAAATAAGACTCTAAAAGTTTTTTATCAGGGAAAGTGATTGTGGTCAATGGTGTTACAAGTGATCAAAAGTGGCATTCCATATGAAGGATCCATCGTAAATATGAGAAGTCATGTGATTAGAATAACCTACTAATTTTTCTTTAAAATAAAGTAGGGACCAACCCTAAATAGTGTATCTAAGTGTAGAATGGTGTATCTAAGGCATGCATAGTGTTCCAGTGGAATATAAAGTGCATTAGAGTTTTAAGAAAAATTAATCATCATGTAATGAAATATTGTTAGTTGATTTGTATGTGTAATATAATCTTTATATTTTTGGTAAAATATAAAGAAGTTCCAGTGGTTTCTCTATGTGCGTAAGATAAAATTATGAAGCATGTTAATCTCTTATGTTCATTTATTTCTTTATATACTTCTATTTCATATATTTCTATTGAATTGATTATTTTTTATGAAGTGTGTGTGAGTTAAAATTATTAAAATGGGTAAGATTAGTGAATTACTACTTTAGAAACACTTAGTCAACAGGAAGTGAAGTTCTAGAGGTTTAGTTTTTCACTATGTTAATTTGTGTAGGAACTTATGTAGGTTTATTAGTCATAATTTTGGTGGTTTAATCATTAGTAAATTCAATTGTTTTATCATAGGTATTTCCCCAATATGTGTTATAAAATTTGACATTCATAATTTTTGGGTTTAACACACCAGTACAAATATATTCATGGAATCAACTGAAAGAAAGATCCAAATTGATAAATTTTTTGGAACGGATTTTGGCTTATGGTGAATGAAAATTAAAGACCATTTGATTTATAATGATTTAAAAGTCCCATTTTCTAAGGTAAAGTTAGAAATAATAGATAAAGATGAATGAAAACACTTGGATAGGAAAGTGTTGTCACTAGTAAGAATGTATCTAAAAACAAATGTAACATTTAATATTCAATAGAAGAAGGCAACCTTGGAATTTTTTAAGGCATTGGATAATATTTATGAAAAAATCACGACCCTTGATAAGTTTTTCATGTTGTGACAATTGTTCAAATTAAGGTTTATGAAGGGAATACTGGTTGAAGATCGTGTGAATGACTTCAACATGATTCACAAGAATATAGAATTAATAAAGGTAAGTTTTTTTGATGATGTATGGGTATTTATACTATTATCTTCACTTCTAGGGAGATAGGATGATAGGTTTAATACTATTAGTAACTCCAACTAAAAAATGATCTGGTATTTGATGATATATAGAACTTAGTATTGAATGAATAACTAAGGAGGAGGGAAGTTTAGTTAATGATCAGTAATACCCTTAATACCGATAGAAGGGTAAGTTCAACCCATCATAAATACAAGAATAAATCAATGGAAGAAAAATATAGTATAATAAGTTGAAGCAAGTTGCTCAGTCCTGGTCCAACCTACTGTAAATGTAGGAATAAAGAACATATCAAGAAGGGTTGTAAAAGTAAAAATGAGAACATTATAAATGCATCAACATATGATAGTTCAAATTATATTAATAAAATAGAAGAAATAAAAGACTATTTCTTGATTTTTAATTCTCTAATAGAATCTTGGGTTATTAAATATAGAGAATTCTAAAATTCCATGGGTGATCAGATATTCATATTCAATTATATATCTAGGAATTCTTGGAAAGGATATATTGTAGATAGTGAAGCTTAGGAAGTTTTTATAAGGGTATATTTCAACCTCTAAATGAATAATAGAGGATTCTTGAAGTTAATGAAAATTATCCATATCTATGGGATTAGAATAAATCCTTTTTTTAACTTAGTGATGTGGGCTATGGGACTATATTTGTGGATGGGGTATGGAAAGTTACATGAGGATCGCTGATATTTTCATTAGGATTAAATGATGATTCCCTTTACATGATTATAAATTTATATGGGATGTTGGTTTCCAGAAGTACAAATTTTGATGATCTATAATTATGGAACTATCGGTTCTGTCACCCTAGTGAAAAGAACTTGATAGTTTTTAAGGACAAGGTAATACTAAATCTTAATCACATGGAAATTGGAAGGTTTAAAATTTGTGTATAAGAAAGCAAAAAAGATTGGATCTAAATTTTTATTACTGAAATCCTAGGAATCAAAAGTTGGATCTTGTACACTTAGATGTTTGGGGACCTTACCTTGTTTAGTCCTACAGTGGTTACCAATACAATATAACTTTCATTTATGATGCTACTATGAAGGCATGGATTTACTTATTGAATCATAATTTTGATGTATTTTAGGTTTTTACTCAGTATAAACCATCAATAGGAAGGGAATACAGCTGAAATTTGAAGTGTATTTGGACGGACAATGATAGTGAGTACACCATATTCAATTTTTGAAACTTCTTAAAGAATTAAAGAATGAGGCCTGAGAAAATGGTTCCCAAAACTCAATATAAAAATTTATTAGTTTAAATAATTAATCAAGCTTTAATATAGAGGTCTAGGAGTATGAGGTTTCACTATAGAATGCCTAAGTTGATTTGGGTAGAGGCACTCAACATGGTGGAATATCTCATCAAAAGAAGTCTATCGTCAGTAGTTAAGAAGGAACTTCTAGAGAAGCTATGATTTATAAAATTTCTAGAAGTTAAACATCTTAAAGTGTTCATAAGTTTGGATTATGTACTTGTAAATTCAAGAAAAAATTGAATCAAAATCTAAAATATGTTTTCTCCTTGGATAGAGATATGAAAATTGTGGATATTTATTGTTGGATGATGAAAGGAAACAAATCATCAGAATTAGGGATATTGTCTTCAATGAGAAAATTATGTAAAAGGACTAAAACTTGGATAATAAGAAATTTGATGAAAAATAAACTATTTAAGTATATATTTTTCAGAGTACTGGTAGCTCTCAAAAACTAGATAACTTGGATGTAGGTACTTAGAGTATCAAAATTTCAAAAGTAATACCATCTAAAATACTAATCTTTTCATGGGTGGTTGAAGCTAAAGTGGTAAAAAGAGAAGTATAGGACTTAGAAGTTCAAGAATCGATAGTTTAATTGTCTATAAAATGAGAAGAGAAAAGTAGTTTAGTTCAACTGATTCAGTTGAGAAGATAAACCAGAATCAGGAGACCAATTTAGAGGTTTAGGAATGATTTGAACTTTATAATCCTAACAAATGTAGGGGAACCTGAAAAATATGAAGGAAGAAGCTTCACTTAGAGACCTAAAATAGTGGGATCTATCCATGAATAAAGTTATGTATTCATAGAAGTTCAACAGAAATTTGGATATATCTAAACTTATGAAGTGTAAAAAGTAACTTCGAAATAAGTGGGTTTACTAGATTAAGGAAGAAGTGATGGAAAGAAAAGGTACAAAACATGACTATTGGTTAATGGATTTAAACAAAAGTAAGGAGTGGATTTCTTAGGAATATTTTCACCAATAGTAAAAAATATTACCAACTAAATAGTGATAATTATGGTGGTGGATTAGATTAATGTTAAGATAGTTTTCATTCATGGTGATTTGTAGGAAGAAATAGACATAAAGTAACCAATAGGTGTACCAAAATTTGGGGACCATAATTTGGTTTGGAGATTGAAGAAAATATTATATGGCTTAAAGAAAGCACCACAATAATGAAATTTGAATTTAAACTCATTTATGGAAAAATAATGATTTGATAGGTGTAGTACTGATCATTATTATTATATAAAGCAATGATATGATTTTATTTTCATCCTTATGTTTTTTATATCGATGACATCTTTATGGTTGGATAAAATATCAAAATATTCATAAATTTAAAAAAAAAATCTAAAATTTTAAGTTGAAAGATGGAAGGCAAGAAAAGAAGATACTAGGGATGAGTATATAATGAGTTAAGAATACTATAACTTTGGTTATACATTGAAAGGAGTATATATGAAAAATAATTTAAATGTTTGGCATGGACAATTGAAAACAATTTTCTATCCCTCTTTTTGGACACTTCAAACTATTAAATACACAAGCACCTACAACAGAAGATGGGTATCAGTACATGGAGAAAGTGCCTTATGCTTGAGCTATCAGAATTTGGATATATTCAATGATATGTACTCAACCAGACATACCATTTTTAGCGGTATTTGGAGGTATATTTATGTCTAACTTGGGAAATGAACATTGTAAAATGGATCTTTTAAAATTTAAAAGGATCAAAATATCAGGGTCTTTATTTTTGGGAGGAATATTTATTACAAGTTTTTGTTGATGCTGCCTCTTTTATAGATTTAGATGGTTATAATAGAATAATATAATTCATATTTACTTATTAAATAATTGTAATAAATTATATTTCATGGTTGTAGAGTATTTTTATATCAAGTAAAATGCAATTAGAATATATAGTGGTATTGGAAGTTAGGAAGGAGATGGTTTGATTAAAGTAGTTTCTGAAGGAATTAGAAAGAATTTGGGAAGGACGGATTATTTTCTGTGATAGCCAAAGTGAATTCCACTTGGCTAAAAATAGGTTTTTCCATGCAAGGACAAATCACATAGATCTGAAGTACCACTTTATGAAAAATATGTTGGAGGATAAAGTATTAGATCGCTAGATAATAATTGGTAACCAAAATCTGGAAGACATGTTCACTAAGAATTTAGATCAAGAAAGTTTAAGGTAGAATCATGCATCAATGAGTCTTGGGTGAATTGAAAAAGGAAAAAGGTATAGGAACACTGCTATTGTAAAGGAAGGAATTTTTATGAGGATGGTTGTTGAGGTTTTCCTTGGAATAAGTCTTCAAGTAGGAGATTTTTGGGATGTGAAACCTTGTATACACCAAATGGAAGTTCATGGAACTAGAAGTTTGAGCATCAAATTTATGTTCACTGAAAATTTTATCAGTGGCAGGTCACTGGGCTTGACACAAAGTTAGTAGCTTTTTATCTCTTTATTAACAGCAGGTTCATCATAAGTTCATATCTTATAATGAACTTATGGGTGGTCTAGAATTTTGGTGAAAATTATAGAAATAATTAAATTGAAATAAGAATATTGAATTTTTTATTAGGGAAATTGGTTTCGATCAAAAATGTGATGAGAGATCAGAAGTGATATTCCATATAGGCTAACCTCTATTAATATGGAAAGGCAGTGTGACTAGAAAAAATAGTTAAGTTTCCTTTAAAAAGAAGTGGAGACTAACCCTGAATAGTGTATCTAAGCATAAAAAAGTATACCTGACTCATGAACAATGTACCAGTGGAATATATAGTGCAACAGATTTTTAAAGAGCATTAATCTTTCTATAATGAAATATTATGGAATTTTTTTTCATTTTAATATAATCTTTGTACTTCTGGTAATATATAAAGAATTAATAATGGTTCCTCCCATTCACGTAGGATAGAAGTCTAAAAAAGATTAATTTATTATTTTTATTTAATACTTTATATACTTTTTTTCAGGTATTTTTATTAAATTTATTGTTTCTATTGAGGTTTTTGTGAGTTTGACTTAGTGTGGTTGGTAGGATGCAATTAATTCCTACTTCTGGTACACTTAAATGAGGGGAATAAAAGTTATGAAGGTTTATTTTTTCACAACATTACTCTACATAGGAACTTAAAATGTTCTATCAATCATAATTCTAGTAGTTTATCAGTATTATAGGTGATCAGTTTTTTATGGGTCTTTCCCCAATAATTACTACTAATGAAACAATTGATGTGAAATTTTATGAAACTGTTCATTTTTTTTAAAAAAATCCAGAAGTAAATCCCTCGAATTATGTTTTTTAAAATTCTCATGTATGTTTACTAGAATATGATTCAAAACTATTAGTAATAAACTCACTAGTATTAACTTCAATGTATTTTCAATATCCAAAAAAATATTTCTATATAAGATATGCATCCAATGGTTGAGGATCAACTTACCTCTTTACCTAAGAACTAATTGATATTAAGGATCCATCCCACTGATAATATCATTTTAAATGTTGTGACAAATTGTGTTTGGTTGAATTTTGTGCCAATATATCAATATTTTTTATAGAATAAATTTACTTAATAAATTTTAATAATTTTTGTATTTGTGATAAAGTTTGAGAGAAGTGATGTAAGGAAAATTACTTATAGAGTGTGATGAATTTTACTTGACTATGTTATGAAACTTCCCTTACAAAGTCAAATGATGCTTACTTTTTATTCAACTTCCAAACATCATGAATTTTATCATGATACTAAAAAAGTTTGTACACCGTTGTATAAATTGAAAAATAGTTCAAATGAGTAGATTTAAAAAGTGAGAGAATTCCAAGATGAAGTGTTAGTACAAAGTTCAACCTAGAGTTATCGGATAGACTATTTGTAGGAAGTTTCATAATGTGATCAGAAAGATAGAACAATGTTCCTTGAAGAACCTAAAGGAGAAGTTCTTATTGTGCAGTGGTTTTAGTTATGAATTTCAAAGAAGTATTCAAATAAATATTAATCTATGACATTTCATCCTTACAATGATTGAGTTGAAAAGGTCTGATTCATAATTATCAGATGAAAAAATTGAAGAAGTTGTGATCGGTTTAAGGAATGTTAAGAAACTGCATTTAATAGAAAATGGGAGAGTACAAACTTCACCAAATAGAGGATATCTTATCTATGTTATTAGCCAATGGAAAACTGATTAGAGAATCAAATGGATATGTCAATAAAGTTACAATGGTTTAATTATCATCAAATAGACACTCAAATGATCCAATGGATAGAGATCTTTCACTAACATCATATAGAGAAATATTAATCACACCAAGTATAAAAGGTCATAAGAATGTACCGGCCTAAGTTTTTGATGAATAATGGTCAGACTAAAACTATTTGAGCCTTTAAACAACGGTTACCTATGAAGTACACTAGCATAAATTAATATTAAAGATTCATCAGACAAAGATATGTGATTTCATCAGGCACAAACCTATTAATCTTAACAAATGGATATTTCCTAACAAATGGAAACTGAATAAAAGTCTATCAAACATAGAATTATGAAGGTGTACCATCAGAAAAATATTTCCTAATAAATAGAAAATACACACATACACTAGACAAATGATTTCTAAGGTGCTTTACATAAACTATGTAAAGTCCTTAATATGATGATTATGATTTTATTTTCAAAGTTTGTAATCCTGATGTGGACTAAAAAGTTTGAAGAATATCCTTAACACTAAGTTTAGGGAAGTTTAAATAAAGAGGTAGATTTAAATAAACTCCAAGTATGTTAGATAATGTTCTATAAGAGATTAGAATCTCCCAAAAAAATCATATGAGTGGGAATATTTGAAATATGTTGTTTCATTAAATAGGAAAATGTATTTGAGTTCCGATGATTTTCCTTGAGTGTCCACCTATATAAATCATATTATCTATAGTAAATACAATTTACTATTTTTTTGTAGAAAATATGAAGTGTTGAAATATTTGTGTTGTGAGTTTCAAACCAAGGATCCTACCTAGTTTAAAAAGATTTGCATCATACCGAGTTTCATTAGACAAAGAAAAACTTTTAATGGATCAAGAATCATATGATGAAGATGAAGCAATGGTAGGGTAGTTGATTAGGTTCCTACTCGGTCAAATAAGTCGGAATATCATCATACCAAACTTTATTAATAGGATATAAAATCATTATAATGAGAATATTGGATGGAGGTGCATCAAACAGATCACGCCGAACCAAATAGTGATGAGAAGCATCAGATAGAGACTAACTAGATAAAGTCACCAAAAAAGGGATAATGGATAGAGTCAATAAAATGAATATTTCTAAGGAATTTTTATAGATGAAGTTCATGTAAAGTTATTATTGAGAATATATGGGTCTTCCAAAGATAAGGAGGAAGTTTTAGTTCTAGTAGACTCTTAAGATGGTTTTTAAAAATCTTGAAGATTGTACATAGGTAAAGGTTTTCCAACTTTCTTGTTGAGGAAGAGAATGTATTTTTATAGTGGATAACAAGTTACTGAGGGTATAACCAGTTGCTGAAAATGTTTTTAGATATAGAGTATGACCAGCTGTGAAGAAAGATGATACAATTATGACAATTGGGTGGTGTAACCAACTATGGAAGAATAGTTGATTATTGAGGAGTAGAATCAGGGTTGGAATGATGAATGATTTATGAGGTGTAGAAACATTAGATGCATGTTCCTTTGTGATATTATGAATATTATTAAAATAATCCATGTTGGGTAAAATAACCAACATATCAAGGTGTAGGACTTCGTACCAAAACTTTTAAAAATATTCAGTTGGTATCTCTTTATATTTTTTTCATATAAAATGTGAGGTTGAGATTTATATTTGAGTGGATAATAATTCTAACAGGTTTTCATAAGTTAGGAAAAGTTTTCTTATGAAGTTAATAAATATTTATATAATTGAAAACGTGATCACTAATTTATCCCCTCCCCATCTCATTGATCCTACATTAATCCAAGATAATTTCAATTTTTATTGTATCTTAGGTTCCCTCTAAAATATCATATTATATACTAAGGATGGAGAATTTTAATTTTGAAAATAGTTGGGGTGTTCCAATATTTGATGGAAGAAACTATCACAGTTATAAGAATAGGATGTTACCATATCTTATATCTCTTGGACTTAAAGTTAAAAATGTTTGAATAGTGGGATTTCCTCCCATTAATGATGTTTCTATGCTAGATACTGAAAAAATAAATTTTTTGAAAATATGAGAATGAAATTTTGATGGAACTTATAGAAAATGTTCATAAAAATTATGAGGTTTCCAATGGCTAAAAATGTGGGATAAGTTGATAAGTGGTTATGAAGGAAATAAGAAAGTTAAGGAAGGTAAGATAAAAATTTGGAGAATCGGGTTTAAATATATTAAAATTACTGAGGAAGAAAGTATTTATGAATAATTTACAAGATTTAATGATATTTTTGGCAATATCAGAGGTTTTGGTGAGAATCTAGAATATTCAACTATCATTAAGAAACTGATGTGAAACTTTCTAGATAGATTTGATTCCAAAGTGTCAACTCTAGAATACCATGAAGATTTATCTTTGGGTAAACTTCAGAATATTATTATAGAATATGAGATGAGTAAAAAAATTATCTTTAAGAAGAAGGCTAAGTAATAAATGGATTTTGAAGCAGTGTTAAAATGGAATCTAAAAGATAAAGAAGTTGTAGAATAATCAAATAATTCATTTATAGAGTAAAGTTAAAAGGACTTTAACACAGTCATCACTCTTATTTCTAAGAGATACAATAAGGCAAGTTAGAAAGGTATAATTTATTTTAAATGTTGGAATTTTAATGATAAAGGATATTTTGAAAAATTTATTCCTAAGAAGAGGTATGAAGATTATGATTCTGAAGAATAAGATAATAAGTTTCGAAAATGGAATTTTAAGTAATATAAGAAAACTTTTCCTTAACAACAAGAATAAAACTTTGTTGAGTATAATAGTGCAAGATGATACGTCATCCAGTAATTAATTTTATTGTCACATCAACTTCTAAACTCATGATAGAATAGGAAGTGATTCATAAGATAGTGATTATGATGTTAAGTAGAGAATATAATATGAGTGGATTCTAAAAGAAAATTTGGAAGGAGGTTTTTAGTAAAATACACAACTCATAAAGTAAAGGAAGAAGTTAAATAATTAATACAAGGAGGTAACTTTTGAGAATGTTGAGATAATAAAAAAATAATGAGATAAACTTTAATTTGATTATATCTCAAAAAATTAATATTGATGAGATTTATAAAAAATTGATAAGTTATAAAGAAACATCAGTCAGAGAGGATAATCTTAACAAAACATAATTAACACTTACTGAGGAATGTAATTAGAACAGGTTGAATTTGGATAAATTCAAGAATATGATAAATGTTTTGAAATAAATTTTGGTTATAAGT
This sequence comes from Viscum album, assembly GCA_963277665.1. NCBI lineage: Eukaryota > Viridiplantae > Streptophyta > Magnoliopsida > Santalales > Viscaceae > Viscum > Viscum album. Next base: position 124,383,568 of record OY728134.1, on the reverse strand, counting down.
AATAATATTTTTCATAAAAATAATCAATTTTTCTTATTACACAAAGATATATAAGAAATATTAGACCAAACTTCACCAAAGAAGCTCAATTTAAAGGTGAATCTTCTCAAGATGGTGAAAAAAAGGTTCATAAAATCATGTTGTTTCTTTACACAAACAATATCAATGTACATATGCTTCAACTAATAATTCATGTTAAAAAATTAATATTTGTGAGAAATAATATTCTACTATGAAAGAGTTGAATTCATCAAGAAAGTATCTCCATATAAAAATTCACCCAAGGTTTATAAAAATAAAATAACTAAAAAACTCATTTTAGAAATATTACCAGTTTGAAATATCAAGATTTAGAGGTCACTGTTAGTGTTGTGAAGTTTTTAGGCATGGATCATACTCAATTTGGTACAATGGGTCTCTTACGGGAAAGAGGTATGAATCAATGGGGAGATACAATGAACAAAGAAAAACAAACTTTCAAAGAAAGTATGAAGAGGAAGAAAATAAAGTTTATAATGTGAATAATGTTAATGCTTCAAAAGAGACAAATGTGAAGCTTAATAAAGTTGAAAAAAATGAGGGGTTCAAGAAAGTTGAGCAGGATGGGAATTTTGTTAAGGGAAAGAAAGACTTCTTAGTTTTTTGTCTAGAACAAATAGCTATGGACAAATATATGGACGTAGAACAAAAGTATGAAAAAGAAAAAGGGAATAAACATGTTTCATAAAATGAGAAAAATTTGAAAAAAAAGTTATCAATAAAAAAATTAAATATTTAGAAGAAATGAAAGAGGTGTGAAAAATATGAGCATGTTATAAAAATTGTATTACCATCTTGCCAACCTAATAAGAAATAGTGAAAATATGTTATAAATTCAAGGTAATAAATACGTTATAAAAGATAGAGAGAATATTAAAGATTCATATAAATATTATATATATGATAAAAAAACCAATTACCAAATTTTTAGAGGTTGATCATAAGAAATAAAGAACATCCAATGATAAATCTAAAAAGAATATGAAGAAAGTGAGACTAAGATAAGATTATTAGTTTGAAAATTACTTCTAAAGAACCCTAAAGTTCCTCCTTATTCACAATACATGTTTTTTTATTAACTTATAGGTAATTTAAGGATAATAAGTAAGGAATCCGGATAAGTTATATAGAAGTTCTATAGAAATCTTGAGAAATCCATAATGGAATATTGTTATAACCATAATAAATAATGTTATGTTTCCATTGAGGGTGGGAAAATCTGAATATGAGGTATTATTATCACACTTTTCTTAAAAATAAATTAGGGATGATAAGTAAATTTTGATGTTGGGGGAATTTTTTTTATAAACTTGAATAGTTTTGATATGTTTATTGAGATGGGTATAGGATTTATCTTAAAAAACTTACTCAAATTTACCCTGATATAAAAAAGTTATAAGAAGCTTGAGGAAAGCATTAAATTAAATAAATTTTATGGATAACATTGATCAAATTGATTATACACTATTTTTTTATACATCAGGTTCACCCATGTAGACTTAGAGTTTTTTAGTTAAAGGCTCTTTATTATGAAACTCGTGGAATACAATTTTCTCTCATGAGAAATTTTTTTGACTTTATGAGATAAAGGAAGATGAGATGAGATGATCCTTATGTTACCCTTGTTATTTTATTATCAATTATGGTGATAAGTAACATTTTTGGATATTTAAGCATCCTGGAGAAAGTCTTGAACACACATATTTAATTTGTAGATGTTTAAAGTTTTATATGGATATTGACCATAAACACAAAGGGTGAGATTTTTGTGCCAATGTGTGTTTGGAATCATTTTTTTCAATATATAAATATTTTTTTTAAAATAAATATACTTAATAAAATTTAAGAAGTTTGAGATAATTGATAAAGTTTTAGATATGTGATATAAACAACTTTTGTTATGGAGTGTAAGAAAGTTTACTTAACTATGCTAAGAAAATTTCCTTATAAAGTCAGATGATACATATATATTCTTTGAGTTCCTAACATCATGAAGTTTATCATGATCCTAGAATATTATTAATACCCTTATACAATGTGAAAAAATTAAAAAGGAGGATATATACAAAGTGATATATGTCTAATATCTAAATTTAGTACAAAGTTCAACCAATATTTATCAGACAGTCTGTTTGTATGAAGTTTTATAATGTGATCGAACAGAGAGAAAAATGTTACTAGAAAGACATGATTGATAAGTTCTTATCAAACTGATGTCTAAGTTATGAATTTTGAAGAATATATTGTATAAATATTTATCTATGAGATTATATCCTTATAAATATTGAGTTACAAGGTTCTGATGTCAAATGATCGAACAGATAAATCATAGAATTTCTGATTGGTTGTAGGAATGTTATGAAGTTGCTTCCGACAGACAAGGTAGGTGCAATGTTTATCGATTATATATTGTCTATGATATTGTTCAAAGGAATCCTGATCATAGCACTGGATTGAGATGTCAATAAAGTTATAATGGTTTAAATTCCATTGAACAGACACTCAAAAGATCCAATAGATAGATATTTCCCACTAAAATTTGATAGAGAAATTTGAAGGTTCTCTAAAAATAAAAGGACATAAGAATTTACCAACCTAAGTTTCTAAGGTAGAATGATCATGTAGAAACTAGTAACACCTTCTTAAAAATGTTTCCTATTAATTGAACTGGTTGGAAATCAGATTAAATGTCCACTAGATAGAGATATGTGATACCATCAGACACACATATACTAATCTTAATGAACAAACATTAGAAACCAAACAGAGGTCCATCAGATAGAGAAATCTAAAGGTTTACCATCATAAAAAATATTTCCTAATAAATTAAATGGTTACACATATACTGGAAAGAGGATCTCTAAGGACATTTACATAAGCTATATAAATTCCTTAACATGACGGTGTTTAGATTATATTATATATTTGATATCTTACTGAGGATAATGATATTTTCATAAGATATTTAACACTGATTTTAAGAAAATTTGAAGAAATTGGGATCTTTCAATAAGATTTAAGTATGTTCAATAATATTCTATAAGAGTTTAAAATATCCCAGCAAAATTTATATGAGCATGAATCTTCAAAATACAAAGTTTCGTTAAGTAGGAAAATTTATTTGAGTTCCTATAATTTTTACTCAAGTACGCACCTATATAAAAGGAAGTATGTACATTATATACAATTTATTTTTCAAGTATAAAAAAGAAAAATTAATAAAAGATTTGTGATTTGAGTTTTCAATCAAGTTTCTTACTTAATTGAAGAAGAGTTACATCATGTTGAGATTCATCGAACAAAGAAGAACTTGCAATAGGTCGAGAATAATTGGATAAAGAGGAAGTAATGGGAGAGTAGTTAATTGAGTTCCTACTCAGTTAAAGAAGAAAGAATCACACCATACTGAACTTACTTCATTGTATAAAGAAGAATCAAACCTAGTACCCCATATGGAAGTGCATTAAATATATCACACTGGGAAAAATCACAATGAGAAGTATCAGAAAGAGACTAACCAGATAGAGTCATCAAAGAGAGGGCTTACCAGAAAGATTCAATCTGATAAAAATTTCTAAGGAATTTTCTTAGAAAAATTTATAAGAAAGGTTTGATTGATCATATCCAAATATTCTAAATATTAGGATGAATTTTCAAGGCTAGCAAAATCTTAAGAGAGTTGTTGAAGATCTTTAAGATTTTATATAGGTAAATATGATCCAACTTCCTTATGGAGGAAGATAATATCTTTCTAAAGTGAATTAAATAAGAAGAAAAAAATAGATTATATATGGGTATAACCACTTTTTGAAAAGGATTTTTGGATGGTGGTATGACCATATGTGAATAAAGAGGACACAGTTAGGACAGTTTAAAGGTATAACTAATTATGGTAGAAGACCTAATTATTGGTGGGTGGAATAAGGGCTAGTTTTAGGAAAAATTAATGGGATGTAGAACTAGTTTAAGTCTATGACTTTGTAATTTTATGATGATTAGTAACATAATCCATGTTGTGCGGAATAATCAACATGTAAAGGAGTGGGTCTTTGTACCAAACCTTGTAAATATTATGTGTTCATCTCTCTTTATAGTTTTTTCATAAAAATGTGAGGTTGATAATTATATTTGATTGGATCACAACTCTAAAAAGTTTACATTGGTTAGGAAAATTTTCCTAAAGAAGTTAATAAAAATTTAATAAAAGAAAAAGTGATCACATATTCAACCCGTCCCCCTCTTAGTGATCCTACATTAATCCAAGGTAACTTCTTGAGATAAAAGTCAACGAGTCAAAACAATAATTTTATTAAGAAATCAATGTCATAATAATGTATTTCTATCTCATTTTGAACCCAAAATTGCAAATAATTCCTTGGGTGATTAAATTTATATTATGGTAATACAAGAAGAGATAAAAAAATTGAATATAAGTAAGTTTGGAATTTGGTTGAGTTTTATAAGGAACTCCTCATGATAATAGTAGAATGGGTTTTTAGAAAAATTATAATGAAAATGGAACTATATTAATTAATAAGGAAATACTCATTGTAGAAGGTTATTTTCAAGAATAATTCATGGACTATGATGATGCTTTTTCACAGGTAAGTAGACTTGAATCTATTTGTATCCTTCTAGCTTCTCCAGCACATCAGAATTTTACTATATTTTAAATCTATTTAAAAAATTATTTCTTAGATATATTTGTTCAATAGAAATTTTATGTTGAAAAAATCCCTAGTTTTGAAGATTTTAAATCTTCATAATGTATATGCAATCTCACCAAAGAACTCTACAGACATAAACAATCCCCAAGAGCCTGGTATGATAGACTTTCCAAACTTTTACTTCAAAATAATTTTGTTGAAGAAAATTTTGATCCAATGCTTTTTATAAAAAAATTCAAAGACACCATCTTTTTTCAAATTTATGTTTATTACATTATTTTTGGATCAACTCAAAAATTTCTTTTTGATGGATTTTTAGAACTTATGAAAATTGAGTTTGAGGTGAGCATGATGGTAGAACTTAACATTTTCCTTGGTTTTTAAATCACTAAAAAACCAAAAGGAAATATTTTAACTCAACATAAATATATTAATGATTCACTCAAAAAAAATTGACAGTGATTCAAGTATAATAACTCTAATAGAAAATTTTATTAAACATGATCTTGAATAATTTGAGAAGGTAGTTGGTCAAAATATTTATAGAGGTATGATCATAAGTGTGATTTATATAATGGATAGTCTATTAGACATAATGTTTTTAGTATGTTTCTATGTGAAATTGTAATACAATCAGAACTAATCACAACTTAAAGAATTAAAAATCATTTTCTATTACCTTAATGTAACCATGGTACTTGGTTTGTTTTATTCTTTTAAAAATTATTTTTTTCTTAAAAGATACTTAGATTCTGACTTTGGAGGGTGTATATTGGATATAAAAAGTACTTACAAAATGTGTAATTGATTTTTAGAATCTTAAATTTCTTGGTCTATCAAGAATCAACACTCAGTTTCACTCCCCAATGTTGCTGCTAAATATGTAGTAGCTGGAAGTTATTGTGTACAAGTGTTGTGGATGCAACACACACTCATGGATTTTGATTTGAGTTTTACTTGAACTCTAATTATTTTTGACAATCCAAGTGATATTTATTTTTATAAGAACCCAGCACATCACTCAATAATAAATCACATAAATGTAAGACACCATTTTCTTGGGATCACACATAAAAATGAGATAATATTTTTAACTTTATCAAAACCAAAAATTAGTTTAATGCTACTTTAAAAAATCATTTAAATTATTATAGATCTAAATACATAAAATAGACTTTGGGTGTGATAAACTTAAAATTTTCTTCAATTTATTTCTTGTTTAAACTATCTCCTTACAATTAAAAACTTCTCAAAAGGGGGATGACATTTCTTCTTAATTTTTTTTCTTTTATTTTTTTATCTAATGAAAGTAATTTTGTAAGTTGAACTTAATTTTCTAACCATTAATTTAAATTTTAATTCATGATTTCAAAGTTCATATGAACTAATTCCTAAAATAAAAGGAGAATTTTCTTTAGTGTTTCATCTAGAAAATAATTTTTCTATGAAAAAAAAAAGAAATTTCAAGCTTATTTTTTTCCTAGAACTATCCTTGGAAGAGGATAATCATCTATACATAGGAAGATAAATTCTTGGTGGTTTAATTCATATAACACAATATTCTACTAATTTTAATAGAAATTTTTATTTCTTTGAATTTATTAAAAAAATAATAGTGGGGTATATTCTTAAAAAATAAGTATACAAATATTTTCAAAATTGATTCCATGATTCTTTTTGAAAACCAAAAAGGAGGGATATTTAAGAAAAATAGTGAGTTATTAGAAAAGGGGGGAATTTAAATTTGTAATTTATCACAAAGGGGGATAATTTTTTTAAAAAAAATTAAGTCTTTTATAAAAGGAATAAATTTGAAAAAAAACAGGCTCTTATTATTTAATAAAGGGGATATATTTTATCATATTATTTTTATATAATGAGTTTATTTTTTAATATTTTAATTAAAAGGGAATAAATTTATTCCATAAGAACTTATAAGGAGTTTCCTTTTAAAATCTATTGATCTTGTTGATTTTTCCTACATGTCTTGTGTTTTTTAATAAGGGTTTGATTATTGAGTTAATGACTCACTTTCTTATTTTCTTATGACAATCAAAATAAACTTTATTAGAATATTATTTAACTTTATGTCTTTTTTTAGTTGTATTTTTCTCATAGAACTAAATTTATTATTGATAAATTTCTGAGCCTTTTATTATCAAAATATGGTGATCTAAAGTTTTACACTAGATCAATTTCATTAAATGTACAAGAAATGTGGTGGTTTTGAAATAACTCCATCATAATATGAAGAGATAAGATAATTTCATCAAGATATGGTGATGAAGCTTCTAATGTAGTTACAACTAATCCTAAATAAAGTATAATTTTAATGTTGAATTTATTTATAGTGAATTTTATAAATAGATACATGGCTTTATGGTGAATAAGTACAAATGTTACTTGATTCTTTTAAAGTTTCTAGTCATGTTAAAGTAGTGAAATTTCTTATTTCTCTAAGAGAACTTCCAATCAATGTAAATTTTCTTTTTGGGAATTTTATCTAAGAGTTACCAATGTGTGATTTTTTCCTTGTAAAATCTCTTAGTTTTTCTCTTTTCATCATTATGTTTCTAATCATCGAGATCGATGGATTTTGATAAGGAAGAAAAATATTAAGGTGTATAAAGTGAGAAGTTAACCTGCATGTCGAGGGATTTTGTGGGTATGAAGATAGAGCATCTAATCAATTGGATCAAGGGATTCTAGGGATAGGAATATAGGACCTTTTGATGGGTTTAAGTCAAGATATTTTGGGGATAGGAATATATACCTTCTAATATGTATAAAATAAAGGGTACATAAATTCAAGATTACAAACCCCAATACTGCTTATGGTTAAAGAAATTTAGTTTTATAATATCCTTTTTTGGTGTTTTCAAATTTTGGTTCAAAATTCCATGCATTATTTTTATACTTCCCTTCCAATTTGTTTTGTTAACTTTATTATAAGTTGTTTAATTTTTGATAGTATTAATTATTTTTTCTTTTAAAAATACTCTAATAATTTGTAACTTGATCGGAATATTTTATTTTTGATCAACCTAAAACCTAAGGGTTCTAAACAATTATAATTTTTTTAACTAAAATTCACCCCCCCCATAGTATATATTCCATGGTTCTTCTAGGACAACATCATCAACTTATATTCCAGATATATATTTTTGTGAATTTCCTGAAATGAACTTATTGATAAAATTTTCATGGATGAGGGACCTAATTATATGGTTCTATTCCAGTCAAAGTTTTAGAGATCTATACTTATATTAAATTAGAAGGGAAAAATATTTTATTAACTTATTCATTAATATCATATCACTTATGACACACCCAATATATCTTACCACTCTGTGGGCATATCACATCACGGTTTTCATTAATACATTTAAGTGCATAATTCATGATATACATTAATAATAATCTCAAGTATAAGGAACAATACTCATTTTCATAGATATAAATATCCAATGATTCATGTAATATGTGGAATTTCTACCGGTACATTTTCATAGATATAAATATCCAATGATGCATGTATCCTGTGGAATTCCTACTGGTGGATCTGCTCTCATAATCTCCACTATTGAATATTACTAGGTAAAAAATTCATGATAATAAGTCTTAATGCCTTATGATCCCCATACACTTGATATCCAAATATAATTTTTGTCCTTTAAAATATAATTCATCTATCCATAGAATATATATTTAAGAATATTTTCATATCACTTTAAGGTTCTCATCCTAGTGGAGAACTACAGTGACCTTTAAATGAAATGGATACTATAAGGGCATTATCACAATAATGGTATGTAGAAGAATACTCATAATGTGATAAGATATTGATTGATATTTGAGGCTTTGAATATATAGGTAATTGAAAGTAAAAAGTAATTGATTTTAGGGAACCAACTCCAACACTTTTCACATATAATTTATAATTAATTTAAAACAAGAATTACCTTAGTTTTATAACTCTTTCTTTGATGTTTATCAATTCTTATAGTTTCTCTCATAGTATCATAATTGTAATACAAAAATCCAAACTATAATTCCTCTAGTGGTATCCACGTGTGCAGTATGAATCTTGAAATGTCGTCATGAATATTCTGCGTACTAGCATAGATGAACCAATCAACTTGCATCATTTTTTGTTGAACACAACAAGAAATCTTTCAATCGTGAAAGGATTATTATCTAATACTCTCAGTCTTGAAATGGAGGAGATGGTTTCCCTTAATTATTGAAATTTTTCTTGAGAGTTTCTCTCAGTGTTGATTGTAGCATCCTAACTATAACCAATGGATTGGAAAGATACTAGGTTCCAATAACCTTATGTGTCATCCCCCGAACATCAAAGGCTATAAATAAATGCATATTAATTAATAAATATTTGGGGGTGATTTTCCCTTTAAACATACATGAACTTTCAAGAAAAGAATAAAAATAACCAAACCAATATTATATGATATATGAAATATAAACAATACAATTCAAAATCAAAAACTAAATAATATTAGAGTAGCAAAAAAAAGTGGAATAAGACACCCAAATAAAAACTAAAAGACATCATGATGCAACAAAACCAATATGGTGTCACTATCACTACTTCACATGTATATATCCAAGTTCCAATCACCATCCTGATAATGTAGAATCATAATACTTTACTAGAGAAATAAGATACTTTTTCTTTACCTGTGTTATAACAAACACCATCTTCATATACACTAAGGTGTATATATAGCGTGTGAGTATAAAAACCCAGTAATAAATTCACAAAAAGATTCACACACATGCCCCTATAAAAATAACAAGTTATCTTAAAGTTCAAAAATTAATAAAACAATGATAGGAAATAAAAATCACTTTACCATGAAAATTAAATTAAACTTAAGTGGTAAAAAGAGTTTATTTTATCCATTTATTACACAAGGAATACCCATTCCATGCTCACTCTCACTCACACACATGCATTCCATGATATCCCCAATACTCATGAGTAGTAAATTGTCCATACACCAACCTAATCATCAGTGATAATCCTCTGTGGTCCCCAAGTGCCATCGGGAACCAAGTCTAAATCAACAAGGTATTGTCCTATGTGAATGAACACATTCCATTTTGTATATTCCAAGTTATCATTCCAATAATTCCTTTCTAAATCCAATAGTTCTTATCAAATATGTTATAATCATTAATTCATGGGATAAAATTTAAATCAAGAAAAAAAATGAGTATTTCCAAAAACCTTTAAAAATACAAGGTTCATAAAATCATAAAAAACAAGGTTTTATAACAAAAAGTCATAGCAAGTTTTATTTGAAAATCACAAGTCACTATTTAATAATCTAATCCTTAAAAATATAGAATGACTATAGAGAGTGAGAGGAGATATCTACCTCACAATGGTTCTCATACAACCTAAATAATAAAGAAACGATCTTGCCAATATTTAAACCCTTTCTTATTCCTTCAATCGCCTAAATCCAATGCATTTTAATCTATTAAAATTGGGTTTTGATGGGAGATCATGTATTCTTGAAATTCACTCCAATTATGGGGCATCATAAATTGGGTAATCAAGGAAAGTTTTCTCCCCAGTATGTTAAACCCTTTGAGATACTTGAGTGAATTGGTGATGTTAATTATCAGTTATATTTTCCACCACAATTCAGTTTGGTTTATAATTTCTTTCATGTATCTCAACTAAGAAAATATCAGCATGGTCATAGCCATGTGATTTTATGGGATCATATTGATCATGATCTAGATGCTATATTTTTTCATGAACTTATTCATATTATAGAAAAAAAGATAAATACAATGTTGAAAAATATATTCCATTGGTTTGGATATTGTAAAAACATGGTGAACTTCAAGAGGATACATTATAACATGAGAAAGTGATGCTGGAGTAATGCTTAGAACTCTTCCAAAGCATCACAAATTTATATCTTTCTAAGGACATAAAGACCAATGGTGGGGAGAATGTAACACCCTTGATTTGAGGTATGTACTACTATTTTTTATATTTTTTAGATAAGGTTTTTTGTCTTACTATTCGTATTTTTTTAGTGAGTTTTGGTGATTTTGGGAAGTTTTTGAGATGTTTCATAGTAGGATCACAGTTAAGAAAAACTGTATGTATTTCCCTAAGAAATCGTGTGGCATATTGAGAGAGTACAAAGGAGGTTCATAGTTGGTTCATGGTTAGAATAAATCATGCAGATTTCCCTAAAAACTATGAAATATGGGGAAGAGGTGTTTCACATGGTTGGCATAGGGTTTGTTAAATTGTGTGGCCAAACAATGTGACCTGGGTGTTTTGAGATAGTGTTGGTTGCATGATGGGTTTACGGTTTAGTAAACTATATAATGTGATTAATTAAATCCAAAAATAATAATTTTAACTATGATACTCACCCAAAACCCATTATTCCTCCTATGTTGTCCAAGGATCTCAAACCAGAGGACTCCTCTATGTGATTTTAATGACTATCTTCCCTATAGAACCAGATTTCAATCGAAAAAACTGTATTGGATCTAGGAAATTGTGGGAAAGGGAAAGGGAGTCTAGAAGAAAGAAAGTTGTCAAAATCTCATAGAGGGGTCCTTTGGTTTGAGAGAATAGGACAATAGATGAAGAATAAGGGTTTTGGGGAGTATTAGGGTTAAAATAAAAATTTTAGATATAATTAATGGTATTGTATGATTAGGATAGAGTGTTTACCAAACCATGAACCAACTGTGTGGGAATCACTGTCTCAAAACCTCAAGGTTTCATAGTTTGGCCACATTGTTTGACAAATAGTGTGAAAACCATGTGAAATTCCTTTGTCCCATGTCTCATGGTTTTGAAGGAAATCTTCATGGTTTACTACAACTGTGTGTTAACCATACACCTCCCCTAGACTCTCTCTAAATCTTGCGTGATTACCTAGGGAAATCCACAAGGTTTCCTTTAACTGTGTGCCAACCATGAAATATATCAACCACTTAAAAATCAGTAAAACTCCCTAGAAACCTTCAAAGGATAAGACCAAATAAACCATTTCTCAAAAATATAAAAAAATGATCATTACATACCTCAAATCGGGGGTGTTAGATTAAAAGTATTATTTTTAGAGGAAATGTTGTGCATGAAAACTCACATAAACCTAGAAATTTATATAAAATGAAATATATATTTAGGGTTAAATATTTTATAATTGTGTTGAGGTGATTCATTAGATATTCTCTCTAATATAATCATTATATCAATTATTATTATTATTATTATTATTATTATTATTATTATTATTATTATTATTATTATTATATTCCTTGACATGTGCTAACTCAAGAATATTTAAATATAATTTCTTAAATAAATTAAATAATATTTAATTAAATGATATTAAATAAAAAAAAAATTATTTTCATCGAGCCCTTAACTCATTCCTTTAATCCTCATTTCCATTTATTGAACCTTGAAAAATAAATATTTATTTAAGTAAATAAATATATTTATATTATTCGTTCAATAAATAAATAAATTTAAATTCACAAAAATTGTGAATAGATATTTATTTTAATATTTTCATAACTAAATAAATATTTATTTAATAAATTAATAATTATTTATTAACATGTGAATAATAAACACGAGATAAATAAATATTATATATTTTATAGCTCGCAAATAATATTTATTTAATATAAAACTTAAATATATTCTAATTTGAATAACTGGTGATTGAATTTATATAATTAACCCAAATAGAGTAATTATTAAACCATTATCTGAGAATAATATTTATTATAAATATTAAATTCCAATAGAATTTAAATAATATTCTAGATACACTTAGTGTGTGATCCTTTATACCTCTTTCTAAGTGGCATTAGGAGAACTTGCCAACAATCCAAGGTTATCATCTAGAAACACATCAAGGCCCCCATAGAGAAATAATTTAATGTCACAATGATAATAACCTCATATGAATGCATATTATGTAATATAATCTCTTTGTCTCAATATCTCATCAAGTAGGTTTCATACTTTTGTAGTCAATATAAATGCTTGATTTATCTTTCATTGATTGCTGGAAATGAACTCATTCATAAATTATCATGGTCATTGACTTAATTAAAAAAAATTATTTCAATAAAGGAAACTAATATATCTTCTTCCATGAACTCAGAAGAGATATATCCTTTCTTTAATTATTCAATTAATGTCATATCACTTATGTTGTACCCAATGTATTCTACTTTATTGCTAGCATATCATCATGGTTTTTTAAAATACCACAAATTATGTGATTCATGATATATATATATATATATCAATAATAATATCAAGCCTAGGGACTAATACACGCTTCCATAGATAGGAATATTCAATGACATGTATAACTTGTGGAATTTCAATTGGCGGGTTTTTTCTCATAACCACCTCTCTTGAAGATTAAAAAGTGTGAAACTTCATGAGAAGAATATTAATCCACTTATGAGAATCTAACACAAGGTAATCAGAACATAATTTTCATCCTATAAAAAATATTTCATCTAGACCATAGGACATATGTTTAAGAATATTTTCATACCACTTCAAACTTCTCATTATAGTGAGGAACTACTATAACCTTTTGATTTGAAAAGTAATTTAAGGAAAATATAATATTAATTTTAGGAAAAAGAGCACTCATAATGTGATAAAATATTTTTTAAAATTATAGTAATCAAAAGTATAAATTAGTTTTTTATAGGGCACAAACTCCAACACATGCCAAGATATTTTTAGAATTTTAAAATGAGAGATTTAGTCACAGGATGTGGATCTGCTTGTTGGACTTAAATGAAACTATGATAAAGAAAATTACTTCATGGTCTGGGAGTTATTAATAAGGTACACACCATGATAGAAGAGGTTATTCTATTACTTGGGAAAATAAATCAAATTCTAGAAGCTTGGTTCCATTCTGGATTTCGTGGGAACTTGGTTGACTTGTTTGAATTTATTTATGGTTATGTGAATTTTGAAGACCCAATTAGGAAGGAAAATGTGAAAAAATCATGGAGAAAAATTTCGGGAAATGAAACTATGATTTAAAGGATATTTGAAAGGAATAAAATAAAGAGACATAATAATAAAAATGGCATTTATCTATGATTTTTCAGCGGTGGTTTTCAAAACCACCGCTAAATGTTTCTATTTGATATTTTTAGAAAAACTTTTCTATAAACCACCTCTAAATATTTAGTAAATAGTAAAATTTATTTATTTTTATTTAATTTTATGATCTATTTTTTAAAACTACCACTAAATGTAAAAAATTAAAAAATATATATAATGATCATAATTTATTTATACATATATGCATATATATTAATATAATAAATAATTACTAATTAATAATTATTAATTAGTCATTATTAACTATTAATTATTTCTTATTAATATTCTAAGAGATTTTTAAAATTATAATTCAGCATCAAATGACCATAGCTTTTGATCCAGGTGTCTGTTTATACTCTACAACCTATCAAATCGAAGATTATGAAAGCAATAACAATGGAATTATATATTAATTTGGTAATAATTAATAATAAAGAATTCATTATTTTTCTAAGATAATTTAAAATTTTAACTTCAACTTTAAACAACCATAACTTTTAATATGGGTTTCCATTTGGGCTCCTCGATAAGTAAAATCAATTCTTGTGAAGATATTTACACTATTTAGACCTAGGGGAACCCGAGATTATATTTTATTATCAGTAAAAAATTACCCAAAGGCCTCTAAAGTTAATTATTTATGTAACTTCCCTATTTTTTATTGTAATACATTTTAATATTCTTATAAATATTTTTGAATCCAAGCGCTTAGACAGCACAATATTATAAAGCCCAATTAGCCTTAGTGTTGATATAATAAAAATATTATATATATTATATCTCAAGGGAATAAATTTTCATAAATAATGGAATAACTCTCGAATGAAGTCTCATATTGGAAATATAAGATTGATGTTAAATTCAGAATATGGGATTTACCCTAGGCGTGACATAACCATTATCGGTGTCAGGAGTTTTGTTAAAGTGTTATTGTAGGCATAAATAATAAATTAAATTAATTTAATTAATTTATGTGTTGTTTTAGCATAGATTCCTAACAATCTCTATATAAACATGGTTATTAAAATTACTTAGTGTTATCTTCATAACCCAAGGATTGGGAGAGGATCCATTGGAGGAGACCTTGGTGAATGATAACATATCAAGGATCATGATCGATTGTCTGAGGATCATTTTCACCAATTTAATTTAGAGATCTCACCAATAATGAAAAAGAAAATTCATTATTCATAATTGATTAATCCAAACTCATTTTAGGATGTTTATTTATGTATTTTATCCCATTTTTTATTATCTCATGTCGAAAAAAACCAATTCTTCTAACAATTTGATTTGTGGGTAGATGGATAAATTGTGGTTGATGATTTATCTTCTTAGAATATTAGGAATTAAAATTATTTACTTTTTATTAATTAATCCTCTTCATTTATCATTCATACTACAATTAATCGAGTCCTAAATGAATATTAGCTAAGGTTAGTTCCTCATGTGTGTGTTTTATGTATTTCTCCCCCTGTTATTCATGTGATGATCATTGATATTCAGTTTGGTCGGAGTTTTAAAAAATAACTGGTAATAAATATTTACATAACCATTATTTGGTGTAATAGATTGATACTATAGGTTTGGATTTGAGATCAACAATGAGATCAATGTGAAATGGCTATGATGATAGATCAGGATGAGATTGGCATTTCCCCTTTCCCGGTTTAACATGCGGTGATGGCCTGATGCAGCGGTGGATGGTTCAAAAATTGATTTGGGTGGCTAGAATATAACCACCAACAATGGTGAGACTTTATAAACATAGATTTACAATATTTAGGTTAGATTAGTTTCATATCTAAAGGCAACAATGGCGGAATTATTTGATGCATCAAGACTAGCAAGTTCGGGAAAATATTTTATTTCACAGGATATGGTCCAGAAGAACACACATCATGTGTACCCAGTAGTTGAGGATAGGTTTTATTAATGAAATAAAATATCACATGTCATTTGGCATGACCTGGAAACTTGGAGTGTACCCTTGGCATACACAAATGAAAACATGGACAAGTACACAGGCATGGACTAGTACTCAAACATAGCTTGGTACTCAGACACAACCTAGTATGTGGGAACAACCAAAGTAAATTTTCATGGCCTCGAGTACATGGGAACAACCTGAGGCAAGAAAGAAACATCATATACTACTAATACATGGTGTATACTTTCTCCAAGATGAATTAAGGCCCTTTATCTCTTCAGTGTGTACAAGTTTCCTTAGGGTGAATTCCCTCGGTTTCTCCCCCTTGAGGGTAGAGTAAGGCATCATGTCCTGAGCATAGGATGTGATCCACTCTATGGTATTAGTCTCAAATAAAGTTATAGGAATCCCCTATGAGACCCAGGGTGGGATCCTCTATTGTATTTTCCGCCTTAGGTGGGGTTTGAGGTATTGTCATGACTAACATACATAGGAATTGATACCATACTTAGAGAGTTAATCTAGTTAGGGTTGTGATATCCCCCATGGACTTGAGTATGGTCCCCTATCTATGTATCGATATCTTATGAATCCCAGCACATACTCCATCCTAGAGAGACCCAATGAGCATGACCTCTCAATGAGCTTTATTAGTGTTATCTAGCTTATGGTGTGAGTTCTCATGAGAAAGCATTATCTTGTATCTTGAGAAATAATTTTAGGATGGATTTATGGTTGTGAACTTACCTTGAGAATTAGTCACTTCCATGAGTGTATATGGATGTTATTATA
Source organism: Viscum album (assembly GCA_963277665.1). Lineage (NCBI taxonomy): Eukaryota > Viridiplantae > Streptophyta > Magnoliopsida > Santalales > Viscaceae > Viscum > Viscum album. The sequence continues at coordinate 124,366,977 of OY728134.1, read as the reverse complement.
TTATGTCTCATATTCTGATTGGTATTCCCTTGTGATGAGTTGACTACTCTATCTTGATGCTTTATGTTTGTTGTTTTTAGGGTGTCCTACTTAGTATTGTTATACGCACCGACCCCTACATGGGCTATGCCCGTACATGTTGTGTCTTATATAGATAAAAATCTATTTGAAAAGGTCCTTATAGGACCAGAAGAATATAGGTAATAGTTGTGCTAGAAGGATTGTGGTTTTTATCAGGTGTATCATTTAATTTTAGTTCCCTCCTTTTAGTAGGTTGGACTTCTTTTCCAGTTTTAGTGGGCTTGTATTTGTAACTTTATACTTTCCAATATTATTTCCATACTCTAAATGTTTTATTTATATGTATTCATGCATTGGTATTGTTATCTTTATCTTTTAGTATTATATGGGCTTTTGGAGATGTCTCTCTGTGTGTGTAGGTACCTTAGGGTAAGACCTCCCATGTGTGTGTTATTCATACTTGGTGCTTTTTTCCAGCCCCTAGACTATTGGAGGTGGGATTGGGGTGTCACACTTTGATCATCACTGTCTAGGTGGTCCCTAATGGTTTGAGTCTTGACAGACTGGTTTTAGAGGGGTGTTCATCATAGGATCGGTGTTTAGAGATATTCTTGCTATGAGGTTTGGTTTGGGAACTAAGGAAATCGTGTTGAAGTGTTTTTAGTTTGTCTCACAGGCTAGGGAATCCAGTGTTGGTGTGGTGGCCAACATATCCATTCACCAGTACTTTGATAAAATTATTGTTGAATCAGTGCATATAGGTATTGGTTATACAGAAAACATTGGTATATGCATCATATAAGAATTGTTTTTCTTTTCTAGGTCCTTCTTAAGTCGTCTCTATAGATATATTCTTGATTGTGGTAAATATTGTCTATTTTAGGATGCCTCTAAGAAAATTTCCATCTAGTATTCTATAGAAAGATCATGAGGATAATCTACTTAGTTAATAGGCTTTGATACAGGGACCTATTTAGAAGGTGGTACCTCTGGGTTATTTTCCAAACATTCCTCCACCTGTTGAGTAATAGATTATATTGGTAGTACTAACAGATGAGGAGTGTAGTATGAACAAAATTCATGAGTTTCAGTGACAGTGACCCATTAGTTTTAGGGGAAATCTAGACCCCCATGAAGTTGAGGACTGGACCGAGTCAGTTACATGAGTCTTTCACCTCATTAGGACACATGAAAATGACTAGAAGACTCTTTCATATATGGATTTTGAATTCCTTTTTATAGAGTTTTTTCTAGCTATATTGTGGGTAGTGTGCATCTAGGATATTTTATATCTTCAGTAGGGCAGCACGACTATGGCTGAGTTTTCATTTAGGTTCAATAACCTCTCACGATGCTCGATGAATATGGTTCAAAATTAGTTCTTTTAGGCATGGTCCTTCCAGTGAGGCCTATGAAGAGATATATGGGCTAGTGTGATATATATTAAAATTCCTAGCTATGATGGGGTGTTAGAGAATTCCTTGGTAGTATATAGATTTTTGGCTGACCAGACACTGATTGTGGGTTCTAGTATTGGGCACATTAGAGCTGAGACTTTGGAAGTGAGTAGTCGACAGTAAACACAGGGACCCAGAAATATGATATGGTTCAAGAGGCGATATTAGGATAGAGTTTCTATGGTTCAAGGATCTTGGTATGGTTATATTCATCCCAATGAGAGGTGGTGTTACTCTTGTAATGGTTGGGGACATCTCATGAGGGATTGTCCAATCCACCATATAGATGATTAAGAGATGGAGGATGGACTACCTAGGTAGAGATAGAGGCAGGAATAAGGAGTTATATAGGGAAGAAAATGTGGAAAAGAAGTAGGTAGAGAAACTAGAGGTGGCAGACAGTTTGACCTATTTCCACCACCACCCTCGGAAGGTCTCTTCCAAACTTAGGGAGATGGAGGAAAAAGACAATGACAGCTGCAAGAAGTGGGGTCTATGACCCAGAGGATCCAAGGATTATTAGAGATATAAATTTTGTATTTTATACCTTATTTTCATTACTAATAGACACAATCATGGGCCATTATTTTCTTTCCACTTCCTTAGTTCCAGACCTAGAGATTCCAATTGAGACTTTGGATCAACCCATGCATTTAGAGACTCCTACTTGAGAAGATTCAATGATCAAACACTTCTTCTAGTAGTGTGACCCGACCCTTGGATGAGATAGATTTATTTGGGATCTATTTTTAGCAGTGATGAGGCCTTATAACATCATCTTAGGTATAGACTGGTTATCCACAGTTCATGCCTATATTGATAGTTTTAGTTGGAGGATGCAGTGTGTCCATGTTGATGGGATGAGTTTTCCCTTCTTCGGTGAGAAGGAAACTCGGGAAGATAAAGATAGTGTCATAAATATAAGGATAAAACTGATTACTCATTATTTGGATAGAATTACCTTTAGAGTAGTGGATGTTATAGGCTTTTATCTTCCTGCAATGGTGGAAGAGTATGAATAAATATTTAATGAGGTTGTTTGGGATTACCTTCACACTGATACATATACTTCTGTATTGAATTTCACCCAGGGACTACCATAATATATACGCCATCATATTAGATAGTGCATATAGAGCTCTGTGAGCTGAATATTCATTTGGAGGGCTTGTAGAGGAATGGCTTTATCATACCTAGTGTGTCACCCTAGGAAACCTCGGCGTTGTTCACTAAGGAAGATGGGAGATTGAGTTTGTGTGTAGATTATCTTCGTTTAAACCAGGTGACTGTGAAGAATAAGTATCAACAATCGAGGATCAAAGACCTCTTTGATTTGTTGAGAGGGGTGAGATGGTTCTCGAAGATAGACCTCAGATCAGGTTATCATCAACTTCGAGTATGAGATGTGGATATACCAAAGACAAAATTACAATTATGATATGATCATTATGAGTACTTGTTGATTTCTTTTTATGTGATGAACACCCCAATAGTGTTCATGGGACTCATGAGCTATATCTATTATCCTTTCTTAGACTATTTTTTGTTGGCCTTCATTGATGACATTCTAGTATACTCGACGTTCAAGGAGGAGCATGTGAGACACTTGAGGATAGTCCTGGACATACTCTGAGTGCACCAAATTTATGGGAAGCTCTCAAATTGTTAGTTTTGGATCCGTGTGGTCTACTTTTTTGGGATTTTATCTCAGAAGATGGTGTAACAGTGGACCCAATGAAGGTTGAGGTAGTGCTATCCTAGGATCCACCAAAGAGTGTGACTGAGGTGCGGAGCTTCCTTGGGTTGGCAGGATACCACAGGAGATTTGGGCTTGAATTCTCTATGATATCATCACCCTTGAATACTTTGAATCATAAAGGAAAGCCTTTAATTTGGATAGAGAGGTTCATGTAGGATTTTTAGGAGTTACGATAGAGGTTTATGAGGGCTTCCATCTTGAGACTACCTAAGGAGGGTGTCGAGAATGTTGTGTTCTATGATGCCTCTGACACCAGACTTGGTTGTGTTCTGATGCAGAGGAAGGTGGTCATTTCCTATGGGACCCTTTACACTACATCAAAGTAAACTTTTAGTAGTGGTTTTTTTTAGTTTAAACCACCACTAAATTGTGTGTCAAAAATCATTTAGCAACGGTTTTCCCAAACCATTATAAATATTTAGCTATGGTTTTTTAAAAACTAAGAGAATCATTTAGCGGTATTTTAAACCATCGTTAAATCATATTGTGGCGGTTTTTTACTTTTTTTAATTATTTATATAATTAATTAGTTTTTTTATTTATTTATTACCATGCATGCATGTGTGCATATAACATGAAGAAATTCGTCATATGCATATGTCATGCATATGTGTTGGGTGAGATATTAACCCCTTACCTCTTGGTTATTCTATAAAGACTCTACCACTCCAGCAAGCACTTTATATGGTAAGTAAACGTAATTTAAAATACTTATGTGTGTGTGTGTGTCTATATGTGTGTCTATATATATATATCTGTGTGTGTGTGTGTGTGTGTGTTTGTGTATGTATGTATGTATGTATGTATGTATGTATGTATGTATGTATGTCTGTCTGTCTGTCTGTCTGTCTGTCTGTCTGTCTGTCTGTCTGTCTGTCTGTCTGTCTGTCTGTCTGTCTGTATGTATGTATGTATGTATGTATGTATGTATGTATGTATGTATGTATGTATGTATGTATGTATGTATGTATGTATGTATGTATGTATGTATGTATGTATGTATGTATGTATGTATGTATGTATGTATGTATGTATGTATGTATGTATGTATGTCTGTCTGTCTGTCTGTCTGTCTGTCTGTCTGTCTGTCTGTCTGTCTGTCTGTCTGTCTGTCTGTCTGTCTGTCTGTCTGTCTGTATGTATGTATGTATGTATGTATGTATGTATGTATGTATGTATGTATGTATGTATGTATGTATGTATGTATGTATGTATGTATGTATGTATGTATGTATGTATGTATGTATGTATGTGTGTATGTATGTATGTATGTATGTATGTATGTATGTATGTATGTATGTATGTATGTATGTATGTATGTATGTATGTATGTATGTATGTATGTATGTATGTATGTATGTATGTATGTATGTATGTATGTATGTATGTATGTATGTATGTATGTATGTATGTATGTATGTATGTATGTATGTATGTATGTATGTATGTATGTATGTATGTATGTATGTATGTATGTATGTATGTATGTATGTATGTATGTATGTATGTATGTATGTATGTATGTATGTATGTATGTATGTATGTATGTATGTATGTATGTATGTATGTATGTATGTATGTATGTATGTATGTATGTATGTATGTATGTATGTATGTATGTATGTATGTATGTATGTATGTATGTCTGTGTGTGTGTATGTATGTATGTATGTATGTATGTATGTATGTATGTATGTATGTATGTATGTATGTATGTATGTATGTATGTATGTATGTATGTATGTATGTATGTATGTCTGTCTGTCTGTCTGTCTGTCTGTCTGTCTGTCTGTCTGTCTGTCTGTCTGTCTGTCTGTCTGTCTGTCTGTCTGTCTGTCTGTCTGTCTGTATGTATGTATGTATGTATGTATGTATGTATGTATGTATGTCTGTCTGTGTGTGTGTGTGTGTGTGTGTGTGTGTGTTTAGAGAGAGAGAGAGATAAAAAACAAATAATAACATTAAAGAATAATAATAAGTAATAAAAAAATAAATAATAAATAATACATAATAAATAAATATGGACTAAATAATTAATAATTAAATGATTAATAAATAACGAATAAATAATCAATTAATAAAAAATAATAAATTAATATATAATAAATAAATAATAAATAATAAATAAGTAATAAATAAATAATAACTTAAAAATTAAAAATAAATTAAAAAATGTATATGAACATAAAATAAATAAATAATATATATCTAATAAATAATATGTCAATAAGAAATTTATAAATAATAATGATTAAATAATAAATTATAAATAATATGTAATAATATATAATAATTATATATTAATGTTAAATAATTGTTAAAAAATAATTTAAAAAAATTAATAACAAATAATATATAATTGTTTCTTCTAGAAATGGGGATGACCTTGTTTGTTTAAGGTTCAAACTTTCCAATCAGTTTCTAATGGGTTTATTCGTTGAACTAGAAACACCCAATGATTCTATATCCATTTGGACCTACTTTCCAAAGGTAGGTGCTCATTGGTTGTGGACCGATGAGGCTTAAGAATTTGCATTGGTCGAGAGGATGGAAGGTCAGGATCATCACACCTATTTGAGGGGAATTATTGCCTACTCCGGGACTCTCTTATAGATTTAAGTTATGGTCACGAATCCTTATTAATTCACCAAACATGAAAATGAGTTTTCCTTTAAATTTGGAAATTGATGATTGATATGTATGAGATTTAGAGAATCTTTTATATGTATTTGATGTTCTTCATTGATGGAGAATCATCCGTATGTATTAGAGATCCTTAGTCAATGGTATCCTTCAATACATTATATATAAATCTCTTGGTCACTATGATGACCATGCTGGTTTTAAAGCCACTTAGTGGGGCACTTGAATTTTATTGTCATTCAGAAAGATAGGGATTATTTCAGAGTTGGGATCATACCCGCAGATGGGCTACCTATGTATCCTTGTTAAAAAGGAATTAGAACTCACGTAGTTCGATAAGAGGGATATATTTTAACGTCATATGGGATGGAAAAGAATTAATGAAAGATGGGCTTGAACCTTATAAAGGCTTCCTACGTACTCTACTTTTAAGGCATAGATCAAAGTCCACATAGTTCGGGTAAAAAATATAGGGTTTATGCATGGTTAATGGCCCAAAAAGAGATGTCGTTATTACTTTCACACTCTAAGCTCACGTGAGTCATGCTCGGTGTGAGAAACAAGAGGTATCAGTAAACTTGGATGATGGTGCCATGAAAGATGCAGTTATGAGAAATGATGTGGAGCTTACATATGTATGACGGCCCAAGTAAATGAAGACCAGGAATTAGGAAAGAATCCCAAGAGCAGGGTCCATAAAGGTTTTTGTACTTTATGGAAATTTGGAATTTTAACCCGGGACTTACTCCTGAAAAGGAATCCCAAATTAATAGGGACTTATGATTGGGTTTTATTCCTGATAAAGAATCTCAAATCAAAAGAAATTAAGATTGGGGCATACTCTTGAGAAGGAGGCCCAGGTTAAGGGGACTTGTAACTTGGGGCTTACTGAGAAGGAGGCCCAATGTTAAAGGAAATTATGACTGGGGATTACTCCTGAGAAGAAGGCCCAGGTTAAGGAGAATTGTAACTTAGGGCTTACTCCTGAGAAGGAGTCCCATTGTTAAAAGAAATTATGACTGGGGCTTAATCCTAAGAAGGAGGCCCAGGTTAAGGGGACTTGTAACTTGGGGATTACTCCTGAGAAGGAGGCCCAAATCAAAAGATCTTCTCATCTCAAAGGATGAGGTTATATAGGAAACCCCTAACCGTGGGGACATAAAGCTTGTAATTCACGAGGTTTTGGGAGAGGTTCTCACAGAATTACTTTCAGATAAGGAAACTAACAAAGGAACCATGTCATAAATGGCTTTAAAGAGGGTTTTGAAGGCTATATCTTGAAGAGGAGAGGTGGATTTGAGGAAAGCATGTGACTAGGAAGGAGGCGCGCAAGTATCATTCTGGCTTGCAAGTCCTATTCGTGCAAGTAGACTTGCACAACATGAGTCACCTTGGGCGACGAAGAATCTATAGGGTAATACTTGGTGACTTTGAACTCAAGCCCTTAGTATCATCCCTAGAGGCTTCCAAAAGGGTGGCGCACAAGTTCCCTTGAGAGGGCAAGGCGGCGCGCAAGTGTCTTCATTTCCCTTAAGGTCTAGATACTTAGGTGTGAAAGTATTTATGAGTTCTAACACTTATGCCTTATTATTCCTCTTTAGAGCTTCCATTCTAGGTAAAGAATTACCTTAGAAGTATTTGGAAGACGTCAGACAAAGACTTGGGCAACTAGAACTTGAATCTGAGTTTTGAAAAATTTGTCTCTCAAATGGGGGGCCCACATGGGATATTTATAGGCTACTAGGCACCTTGGGTGAAAAAAAGAGTAGGGAACGCAAGTGACTTGTACAACCCATAGTTGGAGCGTAAGTGACTTGTGCGGTGCACAGGAAACTTGTGCGGTGTGCAGGAAACTTGCGTGACTCCCTCCAAATGGGTTCCTGGTCCATGCCTTTGTCAATTTTTGATGTTCTTCAAAGGGTGAACCCCTTGTGCTTAAGGAACTCCCCTTTTCCATTCTTTGGACTCTGTGATGGAAAGGAGTGTCAAAAAAAGTCCCCCCTCAGAGTTGGATCCGAAAAAGGAAAGAGGATTTCACTCTGAGGAAAACGAGAAACCAGGGTTCAGCGGCACACAGGTTTTAGGCGTGCAGGTTTTGGCACGTAGGTTCCAACGTGCAGGGTTGTGGGATCGCCTATATATATGGGCATCACTTCGCACAAACCATCCTTCCTTCAAATCTTTTGAGCTCCCATCATGCAAGTATGTTGCTTTTCTCGGTCGATCGCTCTTCTTTGTGTCATGCTTCTCCAGTAAGGATTTTGACTTGCACGGCAACACTTGCCCGGCAAAACTTGCACGGAAAAACTTTTGCACCTTAATGCCTTATCTATTTTTTGTTTTCTTCACAAATATTTCATAAAAACATACTTACTTAAAAGTTAAATGTTTGATCTTTGTGCAAATTCAATGGATCCCAAAAGAATTAGATCAGCTGATGAGTTGTCCAGTAAGAGAGTAGATGACATGATGAACGTTGTTTTCCATGACTATTATGATATCTACGATAGCACTCTCCCAGATTTGGCTAAGTACTTGAAGAAATATCATGCCAATTTCCCACAGAGCATCTACTTGCCTTTATATGGCCATGGTCATCTGCAAGGAGTCAACGTTCCAGAGGCAAAGAGTTATATTCCTCATTCCTGGTTTCAAACATACACCAATTTCTCTTCGGCAAATGTCTCAGTTGCAGGATCATTTGTAAATGCTAGAACAGTGGAGAAGGCATTCATAATGCATCATAGACCGTGTGCTCCATATCTGAAGCCTCACAAGCCTAAGCTGCAGCAGCATTGTTATCGCTCTATTTTCTAAAATTCTCAAATAGACCAATCCAAGGGATGGAAAAGGAGTTGGGATTTCCATCCTGGAGGAGGTGTAAAGCTGACTTGGATGTGGTCATATTGGGTGCGACAAAACCTGTGCAGAGTTTGTCGATGATATGAAAAGAGATGCAATATATGAAGTTGTCTGGGCTGGGCAGACATATGTTTACAGGAATGACAATTTTTTGCTAGAGCTAATCAGCCGCCAGAGCCTAGAAACCAATTCTTTCCATTTGACTCTTGGAGAAGTAGGCATCAGTTTGTGGGATGTCTACAAGATTTCAGGGGCTCCAATTTTGGGAGATATGTATGATGAATTCATTCTCCCTAAGGTGATCTGGAATGATTCAGAGAAGACTCCAGCTTTGGCTCGAGAGTTATTAAAAATTTTACAAAAGCTTAAGAATACCAAAACCACAAAAACCCACTCCAGAAAATATATTTATCCAGTGGAGTCGATGGACATGTTTCTCATCAAGAAGAAGGAGAAGGGCCCCACTTGTACTCGTCCTACCAGCTTCCCCAGAGCAGAGAAGAGGGGTACTCTTGGAACATTTTGGCCAACTCTAGAAGTGGGAGAGTTTGAAAATTGGGGGTATGAAGTGGATCAAATAATCCCAGAGAAGACACATCTGGTGTACTTCTTATCCTTGTGGCTCAGTGTTTATCTTCTGCCAGTTAGGGATTTGAAGGGAGGCATCAGGCCAGGGACCTTCGTTGTTGCAGCCAAGTTGGCTGAGAGAAAAATGGTTGGGTTGGCCACCCCGATTTTAGATAAGATTCACAGGATCTTACTCCATGTCTATATGGGTAAGTATCCTTTGAGAATAGTGGGACCATTCCAAGTTTTTTGGGGATGGATCGCCACTCAATTCAGGACATACGCTGTATAGAGTGGAGTACAGGTTCCTAAAAGTTCTTTTAAGCCATCGGTGTAGGCATTTTCTAGAATTTCTCCATTGTCCCTCAATTCCTATGATCTGAAGTTGAGGCTGATCATGTTCAAGGAATTTCATTTCTTTCCTTATGGAAACCCTCTAACTGGGCAGTTTGTTGACGATGGAACAGCTAGCCTGGAATTGAGGTCATATATGCTGTCTTGCAGAGATGGTGCAATGGCTACCAGAATTGACGGAGAGATTATATGCGAGGCCTATGATCCATATAGATTTTCACGCCAATTCAAGTGTCTGTAGAATATTTTTGTATCCCCTCCCATGCACGTCAAGTCAGAGCAGCATCCAATGGTTTCCCAAAAACTATGGTTGCTGAAAACTATGGAGAAGACCGGGGTAGTGTTTGATCTACCAGTTGCTGAAGCGGCGAGTTAATTGACTACATGGTATGCCGAGAACTGGGTAGCATCATACCTGATAGGGGTATTCAATAGTCCTATCTCCCGGGTGGGGAGTAAAAAAGATAAGTTTCAGGAAAGAAACCTTTCATTTGGAAGGTGACTCTTCCTCACCCGGAGTTGATTCACCAGGTTCTTCACCCGGGGCTGATTCACCGAATTCCCAGGATGGGGATGATGAGGCACAACAAGCGTCAAAACGGCCTTGTGCCAGATATAATCCTCCTGCCATAGTCAAGAGACTTACTCCATCGAATCATGGTGAGTTATATCATTGAGTAAATTTAGTCACCATTATTTTATAGAGCAATAAGTTTCATTTTCTTATCCTTTATCTTTGATTGCAGGAGTTGGGAAGAAGTTGAAGTCCCAGATTGTAGGACCCTCCTCATGGCCTTCTAGTGCACATTCTGAATATTTACGACCAGAGGTTATCCAGATATGGTGGATTTTATATTCTGACGCTGAAACCGCCTGTATGGACTTATGCGAAGGGATACATATCCCTGGAGTGGGGGATCTCTGGGCTTATGTTGATATCTGTTTTGAGGATAACCCCAATGAAGTGTGGGATTGCATCAGAGAGCTGGAAATTCTCATATATGTCACTGATGATTCCATTCCTATCACCAATCGAGTGAAGGAAATGATAGATTGTGGCACCACTGAGAGGATTGGTGCTTCAGTAGACGAGGAGGGGCATGATTACGTGGATCCTGAAGATGTAAATTTCTTTCCTTATTTGCCTTCTAACTTGATTTCAGTAAAAGATTTGTTACTCAAGGAAATTACTTTCTTCATCCTGCATATTGTTAAGTAAGGAACTACTGAGGTCCCTTCACCATAGTACAGCCCTGGCGGCACTTCTCTTGGAGTCCCTGAATCTCCTCGTGAGTCAGGGGAAGTATCTCTAGGCTAGTAAGTCATGGACGAGGAGTTATACAGGGCTTTACACTCTCAAATACCTATATTTGGAGGTGATGATGTCAACACACACAAAAAGTCAAAGAATCAAAGGCATTGAAGAAATAAGTCCACAGCTAGATGCTTCATTAGTAGTGGTAAGTCCTTCAGATAGTCATGAATCATAACTCATGAAAAGTTTGCTCATACTTCTTGGGATTGCAGGGGATTATTCAATTTCACCTTTGAGGGAGAGAACTGACCCTCCTCTGAGGATGACAGAGGGTTCTGGTGAATAGTCGCAAATTCATGCTGACCTAGGTGATCCTAAAAAATGATGAGAGAAGAAGATCCAGTGTTTGTTCCAAGTACTACTCATGTTGTTATTGTAAGGAGATAAGAGACTGATTCTGGAAAATTAACAATACTTCATAGAACATTGAATGAAAATATAAACTGACTTCCATTATGTAATGCTTTAGGTTCAACACCTACACCAGAACATTTGGAGACCACTGCAACTGACTCTGCAATTTTCTCTGAGGAAGCTATCCGGGGTCAGAGGTCGCAGGAGGAGGGTCGCCAAGAAGACATTTCAAATGCTCCCACTAGTGAGACTAACCAAGAATCTAGGATATCACTAGATGAAATAATGAAACTTGGTGCATCTTTTGAAGAAATTTTAGATCATGTTAGATTACCATGTGATTTAGAAGATTTTGGACGTGATTGTTATCCTTCATCCTGTTAAAAAAAATTATTACCTCTCTGACCATGATTAGTTGAAATGTGCAGTTCCATCTGAGCAAGCTACTGATTTGTCGATTCCTGAAGGGGGTAGAGACAACCCTGACATTGCAGAGACACTAGCTCAAGTGGAGCTTAAGCCAGCAGAGCTTCCTAAAACCCGTCCTGAAAATCCTATTAAATCTAGGAATGACTGGGAGGATCCTTCTCATACTGTTGATCTACCATTGGGTAAAAGATGATAATATTTGTGGATGTCCTTAATTTGCAAGACAGATAATCAACTTTTGTTATCCTTTTAAAATAACCAAATCTTTCAATTGACTATGCAGGGCCGTCAACTTAAGTGGCTAGATTCGGAGGAAAAGCCTCAGCCTCAACCCCAACAAGAGTATAAAGTGAAGTACCAAGGGTTAGGGGGAAGGAGTAGAATAGGGAACTTCCTTAAGTGCATTAATCTCGGACTATATTCCCCCCTGTGATAGCGATTTTGAATAAAACCCAAAGGTGAAAAATGCTCTCCAATTCTCACGTCGCAAGGCATGGAAGAATATATAGAAGATCATATCTGAAGTGCCTCTTGAAGATCTGTCTTTGAAGATCCCACGACTGTCATCCTTGTTCGTCATGCTGGGACTTGGCAGTTTTGGATATCAAGAGATCCATATCATGATGAAACAAGTCATCTTAAGGAGGGACCAGGAGAAAAAGTGCCTTCAAGATCTGATCAGAGTGAGGTTGCTGACCAATATTGGAGAATTCAAGGCTATGGTGTCCCGAGCTGAGGCTGATCATGCTACAAAGCTGAAAAAGCTGAAGCATAAGATCGAGAAGAAAGTTGTCCAGTATATGCACCTTCAAAAAAAGCTAGATGTCGTTACTAGGGAACTTGACCAGCTTAACAATTCATTGGAAGGAGTCCAAATAGATGGTATGAAATCCATCATAGATGCCAAGAAATCACTCCATCAAGCTGAAAAGAGTGAATCTGGTCGATTGAATGAACTTAAAGTGGCTGCTGATGAAGCTTGGGATGCTGTAAAACAAATGAAAAGTTATGTTGAAAGCCTCTTGTAATTCTTGAAAAAGATAAGATACTCCAATTTGTGTATGTTCTACTAATATTTTGCATCAATGAAAAATACATTTCATCTTCAATCATTTGTAGCTTCATTCTCTTGCTAACTAATTAAAAAAATTACCTAATCCAATGGGCCTAGTAAGCATAGTTTGATTTTTTCTAGGATTATACAAACAACCCCACAAACTTTTCATCTTTTTGTTGCTCAATATTTCCCAAATCATAAAAAATGTACATTTAGTGAGCTAGGACTTGACTTTTGTTCAGAGTTCCTTTTACAGGTTCCCAATTTAATGAGTACCCTGTCTCTTGTTGGCAGTTTAAAGTCATGCATGTCAGACATAAAAAGGATAATGTTTAAGGTCGAATAGCTTTGACCAAATGGATTAAAATTGATTCAATTCCTTGATAATTTGTTTGAAAACATATTACCACATTCAAGAATGGGAGAAAACATGTAAACAATGACTTAAGAAATTTTGAATCTAAGGGATTATATGAAAAAATGGCTAAAAGTCATTAGAGGAAGTATTTTCTAAGAGTGAAGTTACCATTATTTGACAAACCCATTAGGGGGGTGAATTATGCAAGGCCACTTAAGGGCATTGGCTGCATAGTCAAATAATAGCATCTTTTGGCTGACAGGTCCGTTGTGTAGACTACTTATGCAAGGCCACCTAAGGGCATGTGCTGCATAGTCAGGAAAAAGAACTCTCAGAAATTTTACTTTTCTATTGCTAAAATCCAATGAAAGTTTATGGAGATTAAAATTTCCCAAATCATAGAGTCTACTGTATGGAGAGAGGTAATTGAATATGGAGAGGATATTCCCAATCAATATTTTCAAAGAATTGGATGAATGTCACTCCTGCGAAGGTCTGACCCAAATGCAGGGAAGGGAAATATACACCATTGGCTTGAATACTTTCATATCATGAAAAATAGTATGGGACAATTATGTTAAGGATGGGTGTTTTTTCGGATCCCTACATATCTTCGTTAAGACCAATAAGGACAAAATAGGTTTTCCCCCCAAGAATGAAGTTACCACTATTTAACAAACCCATTAGGGGGGTTGAATTATGCAGGGCCACTTAAGGGCATTGGATGCATAGTCAAATAATAGAATCTTTTGGATGACAGGTCCGTTATATATACTATTTATGCAAGGCCACCTAAGGGCACGTGTTGCATGGTCAGGCAAAAGAATTCTCGGGTATCAGACATTTTGTGACCAGAAGTCAAGAAAAGGGTTATGGAGATCTGGAAGTATTTAAGGTTAGAAGTATGACACATGAAAATGGGTATTGTCTAATGCATGAATAAGATACATAGACCAATGTTGACCATAATCATGTTGTTTTTGGGTCCTTAATTGAGATGCTGGACTTCACTACATATCTCATTAGGATGAGAATCAAGCCATATGTAGTTCTTGAAATATAGTTTAACGTCATGTGGGACAAGAGCGTAGGAGATCTTAGTTTAGGGTCATAGAGCTCGAACCATAATGAGGGAGACACATTGTGTGTTTTTTATAAACCTGATGTGAATAAAGATCAGGGTTTTCATACCACATTCATGTGCTCGCAGGGGGACTTTTCAGCCAAGGGACTGAAAGTGGAGTTTGGGGTTAGGCCCAAAAACTTGGGATTGGATTCGAGGGATGCTTGAACATTCCTACGTATCCCATAGGGAAGGGAATCAAGCCATACGTAGTTCTTTAAATATCCTCTGTACAGATTTGGTTTGTACATGTGAAGGTTGAAAGGGGACTTTAGTGCAAAGATGGTTGGACCCAAGATTAAAGGTTTAGGCATTTCCATGTATGCACGTAGTCCATGGAATATGACATGATTGGAGGTCAATGTCAATAATGATTCCCTATCAGGTGAGGGTGTCATAGAATGTTGTATTTTATTGTCATACAGGACAAAAATGCGAATAGTTTAAGGTTATATGCATGGATCGATGCTGCACAGTTTAGCATCATGTAGCTAGGACGTATTGTTATGTAGTTTAATGTCTTACAGCGAGGACAATGGAGGACTGTATAGTTTAACGTCATATAGCAAGGACGATGGTGTTGCAAGTTTAGTGTCATGTAGCAGGGACAAAAGGGACATACATAGTTTAACGTCATGTAGGACGATGGTGAACCAATGTGAAGATATTGGTTTGGGGGGGGGCTTCACGGATCAATATCATATGATATGGAGGTGAACTGATGTGAAGATATTGGTTTTGGGCTTGAACCTCAGGAGTTTACCTACATACCCAGCCTAGAAGGCAAGGATCAAAGTCCACATATTTCGATTAAGAATGAATTGGTGATCGAGTTGTACTTGAGGACAATGACCTGAAGATGGTGTTGGGACTTACGCGTGGTTAGTGGCCCAGAGAGGGTGTTATGGTTGAAGCTTACTCTAAGCTCATGTGATTCATTATTGGTGTGAGAAACAATAGGTAGCAACAACCCTAATGATGTACAGTTTAACATCATGCGGGATAAAGGGTGTTGTACAGTTTAGCGTCATGTAGCTAGGACGTATTGTTGTGCAGTTTAACGTCTTATAGGACATGTGCACAGTTTAACATCATGTAGGATGTATTAAGGTACTTTTTAACTGTTTAAATATCATGTAGGATGAACATGTATAGTTTAACGTCATGTAGGACGTATAAGGGACTGTTTACAGTTTAACGTCATGCAGGACGATGAAGGGAACATAGTTTAATGTCATGTTGGACGATAGAGGGGCTATGCAGTTTAATGTCTTGTAGAAAGGACAAAAGGATGTATTTTTGTTACACAAAATACTTCTTCAGGAATCTGGTATTGGTTGGAGTCGTGATGAGTCCTCCATTCATTGAAATTAAAGAATAAGATCCATTGGAGTACACCTTATGTATTGAATAAGGTCCTTCCCACTTTGGCTCAATAATTGGATCTTTCTTTCCTGTTATCATTGGAGTTATAAGGACCAATACCAATTCTCCTTGAATGAATGAATGAAGATGAAATTTTTTATTGAAAGCCCGTGATATTCAATTCTGATAGACTTCTAAGTGGTGCAGGGTACACAATATTTTTTCATCTAATCGTTCCAGTTCATCAAATCGCTTCTAAGATTGTTCATCTGTGGATGACTGATCACAAATGGATACTCTGAGCGAAGGTAATTGGACTTCAATAGGAAAGACTACTTCCATTCCATATACCAATGAATATGGAGTTGATCGTGTAGTAGTGCGGGTGGTGGCCCAATAAGCCCATAAGCATGAAAAAGTTTATCAAGCCATGATTTCTTATCTTTATCCACCATCTTTTGCAGTATGTTTGAAAGAGTCTTATTAAAGGCCTCTATTTGGCCATTGTCCGCTGCATGATACTGAGATGAATGGTTGGATTTGATGTTGTATTCTTGATACAACTTTCTCACCTCGGATGAACAGAAGTTGGTGCAATTGTCCGTCAATATGGTATGAGGGACACCAAATCTAGTAATGATGTTAGACTTGAAGAAGCTAACAATTCCTTTAGAACTAACTTCTTTGAGTGGTATTGTCTCTGTCCATTTGGAAAAGAAGTCAGTAGAAGTAAGAATATACTTAAACTGTTTGGATGTAGCCGGAGGATAAGGTCCTACTACATCTATTCCCCATGTGTCAAATGGCCATGAGTATTTAGCTGTATGAAGCAACTCTGGGGTTGATGAATGAAGTTGGCACACACTTTTCAAGAATGACACTTCTTAGTGAAATCAACAGAATCTTGTATCATTGAAGGCCAGAAGTATCCAAGCCTTTGAATTTGACCAGAAAGACTATGTACAGACTGGTGGGCACCACAAAATCCTGATCCATTATCAATGAAATCTCATTGGATGTCTATATAATTGACTTTTCCAGATAGATACAAAGGTCTGATATGTCCATGTACAACATCATCTTCATCTTCATCTGTAAAAGATATCACTGCATGGAATTCTGCAGGATCATTCTCTATATGGTATACCTTAGCCACAGAAATTTTAGTTTCAAATTCTTGAGGACTTGACAAAGCCTCAATAAGCGCCTCCCAAATATCTTTTGATAGATTCAAGGCATCCAGAATTGATAACTTGGATGGTAATTTGGCCAAATGTTTCAAGACATCATATTTTTGGTCCAAAGGTCTTCGTTTACCATCATGAAAATGTGGTTTTGCAGGTGCCTTGGAAGTTGATGCTTTGGCAATAGATGCATCCCGTATCGGGGTAAGAGTTGGAAATACTCCTAGATTCTATAGATTAGACCGACTAGGTCTATCTACTTGTTGAGAGGAAGAAGGGGTGACCTCTAACCAGTCTTCCAAAATAACTGTGTCAGGACCTAATCTACCATGTGTGGAAGAACTTTCTTGTTCTTGTTGAGCCCGCTGAAGGGCTTTTCCACGAGTTTCTGCCGCATATACAATTCTAGAAGGGTTAGGATTGAAATAGTGGATTATGAAAAATCCACATCTTCCTCTGTATCCTAGACCTATGTCTCTTCCTCTAATTCCTCTGTTAGATACAAGGAACTTAGGCTCATCATAATTGAAACAGTCATTGTCATAAGGATCTGTTAAATGAATCATGTTAATAGAACCAAATATCAATTCTTCATCTAATGAAGATTCTTCCTGATTAACCAGTTCAGGCTGTACCGTTTGGTGGGGCGGTACCCATGATTTTTAAGTAGATGGAAAAAAAATCTTCCAGAGTCAAAGACAACTTAGGCTTTAACATGATCTTGTCTTCGTCTGACTGCTCTTCTTTATTCAAATTACGCTGCTTATTTGAGGATTTTTCTTCTGATGAAGGGGGTTTTTCTATGGAATTCATAGAAGAATACACAATTGGTTGATTCAATTGTGTTCGTAAAATGGCATGAGTTCGGTTGATCATTTTCCTGACCATCCAATCATTATATTTCTATGCATTTTTACTTTTGACTTTATGCCATTCGCCTTCTTCCTCTGGATAAGTAGCAGTAACACATGCTACCTGGGCTGAAGAACCTTTCAGTTTTACTTGTCTAGAGTCCACCATTTTTTGCAGGAGGTCTTTGAAGACAAAACACTCCTGAATGGGATGCCCCAACATTTTATGAAATGGTTAATAATTGGGGAGGTATTCATCTACTTCCTTGTTCGGCCTTTTGGGCCTTGGCAACTAAACCAGATTATTTTCTAGAGCCGAGATGAAGTAGCCAGTAACTTGTTCATTCTGGAAAGAATAAAATTTGTTCTTCAAATCTTCAAACTGTTTCCAACTTTGATCTTTTTTATCATCTTGACACGGCAGCTATTGTAGTTGATGCTCAGGAGGTGGATCCCTTCGATATGATGAAGGTTTTGAAGTGGAAGTAGGCATAAGTGCTTGTTTAAGTGTAACTGTAGCAGTCTCAGCTTTCCCTATTCTCCTTCTTGGAACTGATGGAATTACACAAGTTTTATCCTTAGTTTTTATAATAGAGTCTCCTATCTGCTGAGTGATTGAAGTAAGGTCTCAAAACCCTCCTATGTATTTCACAGGGATCAACAGTGTGTGTAATTCATCACATATATTTGCCACACATATTGGCAACAATTCTTCTTGAGGGAGTGCTAAACTTAAGGAATATGTTAATCTCTTCCAGCAAGCAGTGAAATCTGAAACTCTTTCATTTTCCCTTTTCTTAGAATTGGTAATATCAAAAATTGTCGTCTTTGGTAATATTGAGCTAAATTGAAGAAGAAATCTTTGATGGAGATCTTCCCACACAGTAATTGACTAAGATTGAAAACTTGTATACCAGACAAAAGTAGGTCCTTGTAATGACTGCACAAAACACCTGATCTTAACTTCTTCTTGATGTTGAGTAGTTCCCATCATAGGATCACAATGAGAAACAAAATGTGTTAAGTGTTGTTCTGGATCTCCTGAACCATTAAAAATTGGGAATGTAGTATTCGCAAAATTTGATGGAGGAGGAATTGTATCCACCCATTCTGGGTAAGCTCTCTTTTCTGGTTGAACTTGTGGACATTTTCCTTCCATATCTTCCAACTGAGCTATTAATGACTCAGTGGTAGTCATTAATTTTTGAGAAACATTTGGTTGAGCTTAGACCTGAGTAGGTGCAATAACTGAAGTTTGGACGGGTGTGGCGACCGGTACTACCACTGATGGTAGTATTGCTGGTTGTTGTCATGTATGACCTGTAGGATTGGACCTATGAGGGTGTACTTGCAAAGGGGGATATTCTTGATCCATCCCAATAGCTGCAAAAAATTCTCTTGATTGATTAACTCCAGCATGCTTAGGAGGAAGACTACCTTGAAGTAGTTTTGCATTTAGCCTCTTTAATTCCTTCATTTCTTCTTCTTGTTGTGCGAACCTTTCCTCTAATGAGAGTGATTGGAATTCTCCAAAGGTAGGGTGGAATGTAACCTGAATTTTACCATTTTTCTTAGCATGTGCCTTTCTGGAGTATGGAAGGGAATTACCCAAAGGAATGTCTTTCCCCTGGGCAACCCTCTGTCTTCTGGTATGCACACCTCCTTCATTTATTTCCATGTGTACAGCCTCTTGAATAGTAACTTCTTCATCTGATCCCTCTTAGTGAACCTCATGTTCTGGGGGATTAGTGACAACGGCATTGATGACATTTATCGATGCATAACGCATTGCAGCCCTTCTGTCAGCACTTCTGCAATACCGTCTTCTTCCATGTCCTTTATGAGACATTGCATTTTGTTTGGTTGATCCCTCGGGAACTTCTTGATGAACCGTAATTTATATGGAATCTACTGATAATTCGGATCTACGTTCCTCTTGTGTATTCTTCCCTAATCGAGAGAAGACTGACTTTCACTGAGGAAGAGATTGAGAATTTGAAAAAATCCCCAGTCCAGTGGACTGGGGTTGTTCCTATTTTTTTTACTCAACTCCTCAAATCTTGTATGTTGATCCTGAGGGTTTGATTAAAAGATTCCCCAGTCTAGAAAGTTGAGGTGTCTCTTGAGTTGCTACATCTGAAACTTTCTTAAAAGCTCTCCTGATTTTGCATACTTTAGTCTGGAAATTAGCCGGATGCATCATCTGACATCCACTCAAATCACCTGGCTTAGATGACCGTTGGATTATTTCTAACACCTCTGTCACCTGATGATGTGCATGCTCTAAACGAGAAGCTTGTTTGATATTCTCATTTTCTTGATGCAAGAGTAATTCAACAACTTGTTCTTTATATGCCTGACTTTGGGAAGAACTAGTTGAGGCATGTTCTTGGGAAACACTTTGATTACACACAAAACCAGTTAGATGTGGACAGTTATGGGTAATAACATTACATGACACCACTTTTGGCAGGCTTTGTTTACTTGAGAGCACAGTGAAATGCAATGCTCTATGAACACCCCATCCCCTAATATGAATACCAAATGGGGCATTGGTAATTAATTGGCGCAACCTTTTTAATGCGCCAAGGAAAGAACGGTGAAGGTATCTCTTGTGATTTTCAACCTTTGGATGTCGGGAAACTGAGAGAGATGCCAATTCAATTTGGCATTGCAACCCTTCTATTATCTTGACATGGTTTTGATATTCATCATAAGATAATATTTTCTCTTTTAAGTGACAAATAGTTTTCCATATGTTGAGACTAATGTCGTGAATACAATCTTCTGTCAACATTTCTGGGATATCATACTGAGAGTCAGCCAAAGGCCAAAACATGACTGGTATTTCACCTTTCGCCAGTTGTTTTCTCATATCCATCACTTTCTCTTTTTCATTTGATGAAGATTATTCTACCTGATTGGACCAAAGCTGGTGTTTCTTTATTGCTTAATTAGATTCAACAATATTGGTAGAGAATTAATTTGTCAAATTAGAAGATGAATGACCCAGGGGTGGTTCGGAGAATGACCTACACCTCGGGCTATCTTCTGATTGAGAAATTATTTCACCTGCTAGCGGTAAGGCATCAGACATGACTGGCTTCGCATTTTCAAGTACCTCAAGATAAGAGGGCTTTCTCATTACTGCATTGTTCACTGAAGAATTTTTTAGGCAATGCAAATTACTACTATAGAGAGGACTTTCGCAGCTAAATTCATCATCATGGGAAGGACCACCATGGTGGGTTACAGCAAAAGATGAAACATCTTTCTCCTTGGTATTCTAGACATGCATAGGGTTATCGTGGCTCTCATCTAAAGATAATACTTCAAGATTGACCAAATTTTCATGAAGCAAGCCTTCATGAGGAATTGTCTGATAAAGACCTTCAGAATTATTGTTGTTACTTCCGGAATCTAGAAATGAAAGAGTAGAATCTTGAGTTCCAACAGACAATTGTCTGAGGGCTTCAAGAACTCCAGAATTGAGCAAGGACTTATTGCAGATTGGCTCTTGATTTTTCAATTGTGCTGGATGAGTCTTTTTCTTGGATGCCTTCTTACTCACTTTGGAAACCACCTGTTGAAGAAAGTGGTTATTATGGGCAGGTGTATGTTCCTGCTTTGGAGAAATGGTCAGGTTAGGCTGATTATCTCCATTTAAATCAGGTGTATGTGCCCGACTTGATTATCTTTATGACATGGGGGAGTATGCCCCATGACCCTCCTGGACTGGAACATAGGTGTGTATCTGCTCTGGAGTGGCATGTTGATGAGTCACTCCACTAATAGGGATAGATTTATGTTTCTTTCCCTGTGATGTCGCTGAAGTTTTTATAATATTCTGACAGGTATCCAGAATATGGGCGGGGATTTGCTTCTGCTCTTTCACCATTGTCAGAATGTGATTGGTGACTTCAGCTTCCAGAACGAGAATATACATCCATTCCGTGTTTGGAGTAGGTGTGTATTCCTACTTCTGTCTTCCTTTTCCTGTCAGTGAATTCTGATAGTACTCATGTGTGGGGGTAGAAATTTGTGTCTGCCTTCTGTTTGTCATTGGAGCTTTCCAATTTACATCTCCGAGTGATACCAAATGAGACTGTCGGTTAGCATGATGAATCATTGGTGTATGTGCCTGCTGATTTTTCTCCACCAAATATGATTGATGAACTTTCTTCAATACTGGAAGACGATACTACTAGAAGAATTGATGAGTGTAAGCAGGTGTATGTGCCTGTTTACAGGTGGTCACCAAATTTGATTGGAGAACTTATTTGGTTTCAATCAAACGAGCCTACTGACTAACTAATGAATTATAAATAGGTGTATGTGTCTGCCTATAGAACTCCACCAGAATTTCCTGGTGGGATTGATGTTTACTTCCAGACGAGTCTGCTGGGCAGTGAAATCAGGACTGATGGGTGTATATTCCCGCTCGTTGTTTTCCATTAAGTTAGACTGATGGACTTCTCCGGAGGGGCTAGAGGTAAGAACCTTCTCTTTATTGACCTAATTTCACCTCTGACAGTTCGTCTTGCGTCGGGTCTGAGGAACCTGAGCCGAACACCTAGAGGTGATACCCTCATTATGTTGAGGGAGCACAACCGCACGAGTCTGGAGGCGATTATTGGTGGAAGTCCTCAGGAAGGGCACATGTCTTATTGAATTGAGGCCTTGAGTGACCTCTTCATTCAACTACCTATAATATGGGAGGGACTGGTTGTTGCGTTCCGGGGATAACGACCCGAAATGGTTGGAGACGGTGGTTGGCACCACCTGCTTCTTGACCACTGTTCGTCGTTGTTCGGACAACCAGGGTGAGTTGTTAACTTAGAGGGCTTGTCGAGCGGCCTCTAGAGTTGGGATGGTACCATGTTGACGGTATTCCCTCACTAATACATTTGATACCCAGCGTTGAAGATGATTAGTAGGTGATTTCTTCCTTAGAGTGGATGAGGATCCAGCAGGAGTAGCGGTCGAGGCACTCATAGGTGTGAATTTTAAAGAACCCAATCTGTGTTGCAGAGAGATCTTGGAAAAGAGTGCATGTTTGATATAGCAGACATAATCAAGATAGGTTTGGCCAGACTACATCTTTTTTATGAACACATATGTGTTTGATTGCTTTATTGGCCCTCATATTGAGTTTAATAGGGGCCTAACAAATAAGTAAAACATCATTTAACTTGGTTAAGGATTCACGTCGGGTTCACCATTTTTTTTTTCTTCTAGAAATGGGGATGACCTTGTTTTTTAAGGTTCAAACCTTCCAATCAGTTTCTAACGGTTTTATTCGTAGAACCGGAAACACCCAATGATTCTATATCCATTTGGACCTACTTTTCAAAGGTAGGTGCTCATTGGTTGTGGACCTATGAGGCTTAAGAATTTTCATTGGTTGAGAGGATGGGAGGTCAGGCTCATCACACCTTTTTGGGGGGAATTATTTCCTACTCTGGGACTCCCTTATAGATTTAAGTTATGTTCACGAATCCTTATTAATCCACCAAGCATGAAAATTAGTTTTCCTTTATATTTGAAAATCTATGATTGATATTTATGAGATTTAGAGAATCGTTTATATATATTTGAGGTTATTCATTGATGGAGAATCATCTGTATGTATTAGAGATCATTAGTCAATGGTATCCTTCAATACATTATACATAAATATCTTGGTCACTATGATGACCATGCTAGTTTTAAATCCACACAGTGGGGAACTTAAAGTTTATTGTCATTCAGAAAGACATGGATTATTTCAGAGTTGGGATCGTACCCGCAGATGGACTACCTACGTATCCATGTTAAAAAGTAATTAGAACCCACGTAGTTCGATAATAAGGATATAGTTTAACATCATATGGGATGGAAAATAATTAATGAAATATGGGCTTGAACCTTATAAAGGCTTCCTATATAAGGTAGAGATCAAAGTCCACGTAGTTTGGGTAAAGAAATATGTTGTTTATTCATGGTTAATGGCCCAAAAAGAGATGTCGTGATTACTTTCACACTCTAAGCTCACATGAGTCATGCTCGGTGTGAGAAACAAGAAGTATCAGTAAAATTTAACGATGGTTCCATGAAAGATGCAGTTATGAGAAATGATGTGGGGCTTACGTATGTATGACGGCCCAAGTAAATGAAGACCAGGACTTAGGAAAGAAGCCCAAGAGCAGGGTCCATAAAGGTATTTGTACTTTATGGAGATTTGGAATTTTAACTCGGGACTTACTCCTAAAAAGGAAGCCCAAATTAAGAGGGACTTGTGATTGGGTTTTATTCCTAAGAAGGAAGCCCAAATAAAAATAAATTAAGACTGTGACTTACTCCTGAGAAGGTGGCCCAGGTTAAGGGGACTTGTAACTTGGGGATTACTTCTGAGAAGGAGGCCCAATGTTAAAAAAAATTATGGTTGGGGCTTACTCCTGATAAGGAGGCCCAGGTTAAGGGGACTTGTAACTTGGGGATTACTCCTAAGAAGAAGGCCCAATGTTAAAGGAAATTATGACTGGGGCTTACTCCTGAGAAGGAGGCCTAGGTTAAGGGGACTTGTAACATGGGGCTTACTCCTGAGAAGGAGGCCCAAATCAAAAGATCTTATCATCTCAAAGGATGAGGTTATATAGGAAACCCCTAACTATGGTGACATAAAGCTTGTAAGTCACGAGGTTGTGGGAGAGGTTCTCACAGAATTCCTTTCAGATAAGGAAGCAAACAAAGGAAGCATTCCATAAATGGATTTAAAGAGGGTTTTGAAGGCTATATCTTGAAGAGGAGAGGTGGATTTGAGGAAATGAGGTGACTAGGAAGGAGGCGCGCAAGTATCATTTTGGCGCGCAATTCCTGATCGCGCAAGTAGACTTGCGCGACATGAGTCACCTTGGGCGATGAAGAATCTATAGGGTAATACTTTGGTGACTTTGAACTCAAGCCCTTAGTATCATCCTTAGAGGCTTCCAAAAGGGTGGCGCGCAAGTTCCCTTGAGAGGGAAAGGAGGCGCGCAAGTGTCTTCATTTCCCTTAAGGGGTGGACACTTATGCGTGCAAGTATTGATGAGTTCTAACACTTAGGCCTTATTCTTCCTCTTTAGAGCTTCCATTCTAGGTAAAGAATTACCTTAGAAGTGTTCGGAAGATGTTAGACAAAGACTTGGGCGACCAGAGCTTGAATCTGAGTTTTGAAAAATTCGTCTCTCAAATGGGGGGCCCACAAGGGCTATTTATAGGCCACTGGGCACCTAGGGTGAAAAAAAGAGTAGTGCGCGCAAGTGACTTGCGCGATCCATAGGTGGCGCGCAAGTAACCTGTGCGGCGCATAGGAAACTTGCGCGACTCCCTCCAAATCGGTTCCTGGTCCATGCCTTTTTCAATTTTTGATATTCTTCAAAGGGTGACCCTCATTGTTCTTAAGGTACTCCCCTTGGCCATTCGTTGGACTCTGTGACAGAAAGAAGTGTCAACAATAATATATTATTGTATAATAAATACATAATATATACATAAATAAAAAAATATAAATTATAAATTATAAATAATAAATTGTAATTGAATAAATAATGAATAATAATGAACAAATTATCATTAATAAATTATCATTAACAATTAATAAGTAATATTAATAATAAAATAATTATAAAATATTAATTATTAATAAATACATAATAAATAAGTAATAAATAAATAATAAATAATGCATCAATAAAAAATTAATAAAAAAATAATAAATTAAAAATAAATTAATAAACAATAAATAAATAATAGAAAAATAATAATTAAATAATAATTTTCTAAATAATAAATAATAATAATTAATTAATTAATTAATCATAAATAAATTATCAATAATAAAAATAAATTAATAATAAATTATAAATAATATATAATAATATGTGATAAATATATAATAAATATTAAATAATATTAAATATTTATTTAATAAATAATATATAATATATAATATATAATATATAATAAATTAAAAAATAATATATAATAAATAATAAATAATAAATGGATACAAATATCTATAAATATATATACATATAATGAACTTTTCATAAATTTATATAAACACGCATTTATGTTACATAAATATATATATAAATAGACATGTTTATAATTGTATATTGATATGAATATAAATATAAACACAAGTAAATATAAATATCTATATATATATACTCATATAAGATATAAAAATATGTAAACATAAATACATATAAATATTTACAAATATATATCAATATAGACAAATATTCATAAATACATATAAATATTCATTCATAGATACAATTACATATATTTTTAAATAAATATTGATAAATATATATAAATTATAGATAAATATACATAAATGCATAGAAATACATATAAATATATATATATATATAAATATAATAGATAAAAAAACACCAAAAGAGGGAAACCATAATAATTACAACACTATAAAATCAAGAGGAATTTAAATCCATGGAATAAAATCAAATATGACCCAACATGTATATGAAGACACTAAAAGAAGTTGAAATCTCATTGAATATTCAAAAATCATGGTATACAAACCAAAAACTCGGTTTTGGAGGCCTTTTGGTCTTTTTTACCTCAAAAAATAGTGATTATGGTCCCCCTAGTCAATATAGAAGAGAGTTCATTGCAAGCTTTGATTTGATATATGGTAGAGCCTAAACAGACACTCTGATCAAAATTTATAATCATTTGAAGTTCAAGTTTGATTTTCAAATTCTCTTAAAATTGTAATATTTTTGTTATATTAATTATTATCAAATTATTTTCTAAATCTGTTGTAACTCATTTCTTAATATTCAATTTGAGTAGTTGTAGAGTTAAGACGAACACCTGGATCAAAAGTTATCTTCATTTAGTGTTGAAGTATGGTTTTAAATTTATCCAAGAAATAATTTTAGTTTCAAATAATTACAAACTAATAATTATAAATAATTAATAATTAACACATTATAATTAATTTGAAATGTAAATAATAAAAAATAAATGATTATAAATAATAAATAATTATTTTTAATAATAAATAATTATTAAATATGTAATATTATTATTATTTTCCACTAATTTAGCGAGGGTTTTTTTAAACTACCACTAAAATGAATTTTTTTAAAAAAAAAAAAAACTAAAAAATGTGATTTAGCAGCGGTTTTTTGAAAAATCACCCCTAAAAATAAAAAAAAATGATATAAAAATTAAAAATATAGTCAGCATTATTTTTCAAAACTACCACTAAAAAATAGCCATGAAATTAAGTTTCCATTTTAGTGTGAGTTGAGACCATATAAGAAGAACTTTGAAACCCATGATCTGGAGCTAGTAGCGGTAGTCTTCGCCCTGAAGATGTGGCAACACTACCATATAGAGGAGTGGTTTATCATCTATTATAACCAAAAGAGTATCAACTATATCTTCTCATAGAAGGATATTAACTTGAGAAAGAGTCAATGGCTAGAGTTCCTCTAGGATTATGACTTCGACATATTCTATGCTCTCGGGAAGGGGAACGTGGTGGAAGATGTGCTCAATAGGAGATCTTGTTCACAGTTTTTGATTGAGGTGTCAGAATAGTTATCCTCATTCCAGTTGTCCTTAGTGGATGTGGATGATGCCGCTTTTTTCCCATCTATGGTTGTTACCACAACTCTTTTGAAGTGTTTTAGGGAGGCTCAGCATAGATATATCGACTGTGAGACCTTACATGCTTAGATATCCACTGGACATGCTCCTAGTGGATTTTCTGAAGATAGGGAGCATGTCATCCTTTTCATAGGGTGGACAATAATACTAGTGATATTTCATGAGGATTTTATGATTTAGTTTCATATATCCCCATTGGAGGTACATCCTAATGTAAAAAATATGTGATAGGACCTTAGACATCAGTTCAAGTGGGCATGGATAAAGAAGTGTGTCATAAAGTTTGTCTCTCAATGCCTCACTTGTCAGCAGATGAAGGCTGAGCACCAGTTTCTAGTGGGTTTAGATCAACCCCTTGAGGTGCCATAATGGAAGTGTAATGTTATATCTATGTACTTCATAACGATACCACTACAAATTTCTAGACGACATGATGTCATCTGCGTATCATAGAATGACTCACCAAGTTGGATCACTTCCTACCTATCTAAGAGTAGAGTTTAGTAGAGAGCTTGGGATTCCTTTATGTGCAGAATATAGTTCATCTTCACAAAATTCCCTTGATTATTATTTCATACTGTGATGCTCACTTCACATGATGATTATGGAGAGGATTGTAAGAGACCTTTGGGACACATTTTTTTCTGATCATGACATTTCACCCCCAGACGTATGGTTATACTGAGCAAAAATCCAGGTTCCGAAGGACATGATGTGGGATTTCATGTCGTACTTTGGTCATAGTTGTGAGGATCACCTACCCTTTGTGGAGTTTTCAAACAATAACAACTATCATTCCACCATCGGTATGGAACCATTTGAGGCCTTATATGGGAGACCCTACATTTCATCACTATGTTGGATTGATCTAGGTGATTCAACACTTGTGGTCCTCAAGTTTCTATGAGCGATAATAGATAAGGTTAAAATCATCCATGTGTGGGTGAAGAATTCCCAAAGCCGTCATAAGTCTTATAAGGATAGAGGATGGAGGCCTTTGGAGTTTGAGGAGGGAGACTGTGTACTCTGGAAGGTCTCACCTCAATGTAGATTATGGATATTTGATCATGGTGGAAAGTTATCTCCAACATTAAGTGGCCCTTTCCAGATACTATGTAGAGTCGGTGAGGTGTTGTACCTCTTTTCTTTACCGCTATAGTTAAACCAGGTACACAATGTCTTCCATGTGGAACAGCTGAGGAGATGTGTGCATAACCCATCGCACATTATCAACTAGGGAAAGATGCACATCAATGATGGATATAACTTTATAGATTACTGAGTAGATATTGGGGATCAATAAGAGAAGATAATTTTTGGGGGAGAAATTCTCTTGGTGCATGTCTAGTGGCAGTACAGGAATCTATAGGAGAGAACCTATGAGTGAGATACCCAGATGCGGGCTCAATAACCTCATCTTTTTTAGTAGGATTTTTTCTTTTTAGGGTGAAAATCCATAAAGTGATGAGAATTTAGCATCCTTGTTTTTTTCCTTATAATACATTGGAATATAATAAGAAATATTATCGTATTCAAGTGTTGAGACAACATGAGATTCTGAGGTCCGCTAAGCCTTAGTGTTGATATAATAAAAATATTAAATATATTATATCATGCACACCCAACTTTTTAAAAAAGATGAAATAAATCATGAATGGAATCTTGTATTATAGATCTAAGACCAAAATTGGATTTGAAATGTGGGTTTTACCTTAGGTGTGATATAACCTTCATTGGTATCAGAAGTTTTTTTAAAGTGTCATCACAGGTGCAAATAATCAAATGAATTAATTTAATTAATTTATGTGTTGTGTTATCACAGTGACCTAATCATATTTATGTAATCATAGTTATACCAAATCCATAGGGTTATCCACATAACCCTAGTATTAAGATAGGATCTATTGGATTAGATATTAGATAATGACAATGGATTGAGGACTGTGATCGATTTATTGAGGATCATTTTCTAAAATGGAATTCAGGATTCTCACCAATGATGACAACACAGATTCATTCTTAATCAGCGATTGATACAAAATCAAGGTAGGATGTTTCTTTGTGTATTTTATCCCATTTCAAATTATCCTTCATTGAATGAAAACCAATTCTTCTAAAAAAAATTTTACGGATCTAAAGATAAATTGTGGTTGATGATTTATTTTCCTAGAATATTTAGAATTGATATCATTTCTTTTTTAACTTGGTTAATTCTATTCGTTTTTTCATTCCCATGGAAAAAATTAAGTCTAACATGAACATTAGATGATATTTATTCCTCTTGTCTATGATTTATGAATTTATCTTCTCGTTCTTCATGCGATCATCATCGATATTCAGTTTGGTTGACGATTCGAAAAATACTTGGTGATCAATCATTATATAACTGTTCTTTGGAATAGAGGATTGATACCATGGGTTTGAGTTCAAGATCTATGATGTGATCAAGGTTTGATTTCTATAATTACAGATTAGTATTATATCATCATTTCTTGTTTCCCAATTTGACATGCATCAATGGAATGGTATGATGGTGGGCGGTTTGAGAATAGATTTGGGTGGCCAGAATCTAGCCACCGAAAATGGTGAGACTCAATCAATCTAGATCTACAATCTCTGGGTGAGATTAATGATAGATCCAAAGTAAATAATGGAAGAATAATAATATGTGTGAATACCCATGGGTTCTTTAAAATCCTACATTACACAGCATGTAGTCTAGAAGAACACGCACCATGTGGACCCAACTGCAACAGCTAGGGTTTATGCGTGAAATAAAATATCATACACCATGTGATGAGAATTGGAAACTTGATGTGTACCCTTGGGTTACATGGGAACATACATGTTCAGGTACATGGGAATAGATATAGTACATGGGTATGGATTAGTACTCAAAAATGGATAGGTACCCAGACACGGGCTGGTACACAGGCATGACCAAAGTACACTAGCATGGCCTAGAGTACATAGGCATGGGCTAGAGCACACAAGAAAACCTTGGGTAGCCAATACACATTGTTTACTACTATTAAATTTCATGTACTTTATCTAGGATGGATTTAGGCCCTTTATCTCTTCATTATGGACCAATTTCCTTAAGGTGCATTCCCTCAGTTCATCCACCATGAGGGTAGAGTGAGGAATCATGTCCTGATCATAGGATGTGATCACCTCTACGTGATTAATCTCTGATAGATTTATAGGAATTTTTTATGCATCCTAGGGTGGTATCCTTTATCATATATTCTACCCTATGTGGGATTCGAGGTATCGTCTTGACAAGCATACATATCCCTTGATCCCCTACTTAGCAGGTTAATCTATTTAGGGTTTTCGTGTCCCCTATGGCCTTGCGTATGATCCCATGTCTGTGTATCAATCTCTCATGACTTCAAGTTTTTACTTCTTCATGGTGAGACCCAATGATAAAGACCTCTCAAATGATCTCCATTAGTCTTATCTAGATTATGGAGTGAGTTCTCCTAGGTGATCATTATCTTGTATCTTGAGCAGGAACACTAGGTTGGATTTGCAGTTGTGACCTTTCCCTAAGACTTAGTGTCTATTATGAGTATATTTGGATGTTATTATAGTATTTATTGTATTCAAATTGGAATTCCCATGTCATGAGATGACTACTCACTCTTTGATGATTTATGTTTGGTGTTTTTAGGGTTCCCTGTAGAGTATTGTTATACTCATCCCTTCATGGGATCTACTTACACATGTCACATCTTATGCAGATGACAGGACATTATCCAGGGTCCTTGGAGGACCAAAAGCAGATAGGGCATAGCTAGGCCAGATATACCATGATTCATACCAGGTGTCACATTAGAATGTATCCCCTTTCTTCTAGTAGGTTGGACTTCTTCTCCAATTTCGGTGGGCTTGTATTTAGACCTTTATGTTTTTAGTACTATTATCATACTAAAATTGTGGGATTTAGATGTATTCATGCATTGTTATTAGTTGTATTTATCTTTCATCATTGTATGGGATTTTGGAGATGTGTGCATGCATACATGTACCTTAGGCTAAGGCCTACCGTGTGTGATATGCCTACTCGGTGCTTATTGTTATCCCATGGCCTATTTGAGGTAGGCTTGGGGTGTCACACTCTACTCATCGTCGACTAGGAAGACCACGGTGGGTTAGTTTGTGACATTTTAGTAGGGATACCATGATTTTTTAACATTCTATTGAATTTCAACTTCATTTTAGAGGGAACTCTTATACTAGTTGAGTCGTCTATGATTTTATTCCATGGGTTAATATTCCTATCAATATGATGGTTTTTCAATTATAATGGTCTTCCCTCATTTTGTGATTTAATATTTATGTTATATATGTGTGTGTGTTTCTATATATTTATTTATTATTTATATTTAATTATTTATATTTATTTATATTTATATATAATTGTATATATTTATATTTATTTATATGTATTTATGTATATTTGTCTATATTTATATATATTTATAAATATTTATATGTATTTATGTTTATATATATTTACATATGTTATGTGGGTGTACATATATATATATATTAATATGTATTTAGATATATATGTGTGTGTGTGTGTGTGTGTGTCTAATTATATTTATTTATATTTACATGTGTTTATATATATATTTATTTATATTTATATACAACTATATTTAATTATATATGTTTATGTTAATACATATTTATGTAATATGTATTTGTGTTTATACATATTTATGTAAATTTAGTTATATATATATATATATATATTATGTTTGTGTGTGTGTTTCATTTCTATATTTCATTGTAATTGTACCCCTAAGTACCTAATATATATATTAATTATGTTGGTGTGTGTGTGTCTATTTTTGTATTTATATACATTTATGTAAATTTATTTATATCTATATATCTTTATAAGACATTTATATATATATAACTGTATTTAAGTAAATCTATATGTAATTATATTTATTTATTTATTACTTATATATTATATATTGAATTATTATTTATTATTTATTTATTATTTATTATTTATTTATTCATTCATTTATTATTTATTATTTATTATTTATTATTTATTTATCATTTATTTATATTTTATTTTTTATTTTTTATTAATTTTATATTTATTATTTATTTAGTATTCATTATTTATTATTTTTTCATTATTCATTATTCATAATTTATTATTTATTGTTGTTGTTGTTGTTGTTGTCATCATCATCATCATCATTATGGATGGATGAGGAAGGATTGTGCTCGGACCAGGTGACTCTCGATGAACCCATGGTGATTGACATGGTGATTGAAGTTTTTTATATATGGTGTTCCCACGTGATGATAATTTTGATATTCATGAGGTTCTTGCAGGATGTAAATGGGTTTCTCGGGTGGATGATTTGGAATCTTGAGAAAATTAACAAGGAAAGGGAGGCGAAACAAAAGTTTGGGTGATGGGTCCCCGACCCCTGGCTTCTTTTAGAGATTCAGCTATGGGAAGAATCATTAAGAAAGGCTCAATAGCTCATGTGTCTTCTAATTATGATACTATTTCAGAAATTTTAGATATGTGTAGGTATTCCCTTATTGCTTGGCTTGTTATTACAAAGGGAGTAAATCCCTTCCATTTGGAGGATCTAGTAAGTTGTGTTTCATCAATATGGGGTTTTATTGATTGGAGAAGTATCTTGGTTGGTCACGGATTTTATCACTACTTATTCCCTTATGAAAAATTATTGTATAAGGCCTAGGGTTATAGGTCTCTATATCTAAAACTGGGTTCCCTTCACATTCATGAGTGGTCATTGGGATTTGATCCCTTCTCTATTAAAAACACCTTTCCACATGTGTGAATTAAAATTTATGGATTGACTTGGGTCTCATGGCATCCAAATATACTTAATGATATAACTACTGCAATAGGAGTCTTCATTTGAATGGATAGAGAAATTGAATTAGTCAGGTATGGGAAATTTTCTAGGGTATTGGTAGAAGTTGATCTTAGTTGCACTTTGATCGATAAAGTTATTTTGTCTAATCACACTGATGATATTAATTTAAAAGTTGAGTATGAGAAAATGCCACTTTTTTGTAATTTGTAATTTTGTTGGTAATTCCAAGGATAAATATTTTAGGACACTTAAATTTGAAGCCTACTCTTTGGGAGGGCACTTAGATTAGGACTATATAAGGAATACTAAAAAAGATTATACCCTACTAAATGCCCAAGTTAATTTTGGTGTTCCAATGGGGTATAATCTATAATGGAGTGGTGGTCTGAAGGATAGTGTTTATCAGCATGAACACGGTCATGGAAATCCAACTTCCATGGATACAGAGCTGAATCAATCTATGACTAATCAGTGGGTGAATGATAAACATGATGAGGGAGATTGTTTGACTGAAAATCCTAGAAATGTATTTAAAGAGGTCTCGATACATGATTCCTCTCCTATAGTAAGGGATTCTACTCACAATAACCTTCAACATATGAAATCTAGTAATGCATGTGGACAGTCTGTTAAAAATTCTACAGGGCCTCAAATTAACATTCTGAATCAGGGGAATTCTTGTGATTTAGAGCAACCTAAGTAGCAAAAAACATACCTTGGTATGTTTATGGGAAGTATTTATGGCTCGTGGGTTGATGTGGTGGATGGTAATTAAGAAAATCATTTGATAGTTGTGGGAAAGAATTATTTTGAGAATAATGAGCAATCTGATGTTGAATTAGTTATTCAATAGAGGGTTTATAATTAGATGTGGTATGAGAAAGGGTGATCTCTTTGAAGTTTCTTAAAGGTAAACAAAAAATGGATACAGAGATTATTTCTAGATCCAATACCAAGAGGGATTCTCCTTATTGGGGATCTAATCAAGCCTTAAAGAATTTTTTCTTTCATAACATGGGGGAATAATGTGGGTGATGTTGGGTACATTTATTCTATGAAACCTCCCCAAGTTCAATCTCACATTGTTTGCAACACTACTTGTCCTGGAACTAATAGTAGTGGGGGTATGGAATTACCCAACCCAAACATCAAGGGGGTTTTTAACAAAACCTCATCTGGGATACTTGTCTACTATACTCCAAATACTTCTGAATTGAAAAAGATCAGCCCAGGGAAGGGTTAGACTGATACCTCAAATGGAATTTAAGGCAATAATATAAGGATGGAGATTATTTAATATCTAGTTTAGAGCATCCTAATTTCTGAGAAAAGTTTAACTGAAGACATTATTGTTGCATCCACCACCATGTTCATTGCAGCAAGTGTTTATGTTTATTCCAAAGTAGTTGTAGGTGCACCTGATTATTAGGTTCCATTATTTAACTCTTTTGATATGCTTTTATCTCTTGATATGACTTTGAATAAAGAAGCCTCAATAATATAAATAGATAATAATATTATGGATGGTAGTCCTGCTACTGTGGAGAATAGAATGCCTTTCTCAAAATCTTCCACCATGAAAAAATATGATTAAGAAAAAGGAAATCAATGGAAAACTATTAAAATATGGAGAATAGGATGGTGGCCTCATAGTTGGGGTAGTCGAGGGTTCTATCACAACAAGAGTTGTTATCCTCGAACATGGTTTCCAATGATCTCATTATCTAAGAAAGGACATTGAATTTCTCTTTCATAAGATGCTTTTGGATCCTATAGTTGTTTCCACCTTCCTATTTTTTTGGAATG
Source organism: Viscum album (assembly GCA_963277665.1). Lineage (NCBI taxonomy): Eukaryota > Viridiplantae > Streptophyta > Magnoliopsida > Santalales > Viscaceae > Viscum > Viscum album. The sequence continues at coordinate 124,331,906 of OY728134.1, read as the reverse complement.
AGGCAGAAAGGATATATGTGACCCCATCCTTCCCCTGGCCCTTGTTTTCTTTTTTCATCATTTCTTTAAAAAGGGGCTCTACACAGCCGATTAAAAAAATCAACATCATCATTATTATTATATATTTATTATTTATTATTTATTATGTGTTTGTTTTTTGTTTTTTATTTGTATAATATTTATTTTTCAACAATTTATTATTTACTCTTTATTATTTATTCTTTATTCTTTATTTATTATTTATTCATTATTTATTCAATATTATTTATATATTATTTATTATTTATTTATTTATTATTTATTATTAATATTAGTATTTATTTATTATTATTTATTATTAATATTAGTATTTATTTATTATTATTTATTATATAGTTATTATTCATTCATTCATTTATTATTTATTTACTTATTTATTTATTTATTTTTATTTTTTATTGTATATTATTTATTTGTTATTTATTATATATTATTTATATCAATTATTTATTATTTATTATTTATAAATAACAAATATATATATACATATATTTATCTTTATATATATAATTATATTAAAGTTTGTTTAGTCATCACACGAATACCTTGCTTGAGTGGTAAAGTCTTTGCAGAATAATGAAGAGATGAGGGATTCAAATTTCACCCTATACATATATATGCTCAATTTCTGCACGGAAGGATAAATAAATAAGTATAATAGGTATATGAATAAGATAATAAATAATAAGTATATAAATAGTAACTATATAAATAAATAATAAAAAAATATATATATATAAAAACTGCCACTAAATTGTGTTTTTGGCGTAGTGAGAGAAAATTATTGATAGATCTAAAAAAACTAAGGGGGACTATTGGAGAAATTATATTGATGATCATTATATTGAAGGAGTAATAGAATATAGTGACAACACCCTTGTTGGTTTGGCGTTTATCAATTGTAAAGATTTTTTTATGAGTGATCATTGTGTCACATTTATTTTATATTCCTTATCTCAAATAAGTGAGAAAAGATAAAAGATTAGGGGGTGACCCTAGGATTGATAGTTTGTCTTTCTTAAACTAATGTAACACATATAGTTAGTAGTGTTAATCCCTGATATTTCAAAACATCATTAGTGTATCCCTTTATGGTGAACCAAGCAAAATATTTGTGTCTTTTTATTTAATTTCTATATCTGGATATTGTGTATGCTTGAAATATTGACAGGGTTGAGTTTCTCTTTCTAACATGATCACAAGAACTAGTAGAATATAAGAAGAATTGAAAAACCTAATCCCCCCTTGGTGTATTATTCATATTTCCATAACAAGACACCTTGATTGATCCTTATTTAACTCTTCTTTTATAGAAAATTTCTCTTTGAAATATTTTAACATATTGTTGTGTTTTCCAATTATCACCTTGAGAATATTGAGTTAATCAATGTAGTTATCTTTCCTTTTGAGTAATTCATAACTAATTTCATTTTTATTCTTATAAACCTTCAAATAATCTCGATCTCTTTCTTGAGTTCAGTTTTTTTATCAAGACAAGCTTCAAGATCTGCTTTCAGTATATGCTTAGTATAGGTCTCTTTACCTTCTATATCATTGCTTTAGGTTTCAACAATTTTTTCAATATGATCCATAAAGTTTTTAAACCTTTCATTTGTGTCTTATTCTGATCGACTACCTAAATTAGATCAGATATCCTCTTCTTTGGTCAATATGCTCCTTATTTTTCTTCTTGTGAGTATTTTTTCACTCTTAATATATTTATTAACTTCTTTATAGATTTTACTCCATTATTTTTTTCAAAATATTTATTCTTTCACATCATCATCACACTCACCCCTTTTACTCTTTGGAATTTCAATTGAAAAGTGTTTAATTCCACCGCACTTGAAACATTTTAGTTGGATTTTTCCTTTATATTTACCTTTTCCTCTTTTAGAATTCTTTAAAATAAGAGAAATTATTCTATCATATTATTCATAGTTTTCTTCATCATTAGATCCTAAGGATTATTATTCATTCTCCTTTATTTTTATCTTTTTTATAGATTTGGATGAAATCCCATTATCCTCCTTTTTATTCTTGTTGAAAATAAGACATTTTCTCATTTAATAATCAATAAGAATATTGTTAAACTCATCAAGATACAATTCATCTCTATCTTTGAAAGAATAAATTTTGCATCAAATCTATCAGAGATGTTTCTCATTAATTTCTTAACAATGTTTGAATCTTCTAATGTATCTTTAAAACCTCTAATATTACTAAAAATTTCATTCACTCCTATAAAAAAGTCATCAATAGTTTCATCATCATTTATTCTAACATCATCATATTTAACTCTTCAAACCTGTATTTTATCTTCCTTCACTTTAACATTTCCTTCAAAGATATTTTCAAGTTTATCCCATATTTCTTTGGTAGTATTGACTCCCATAACTTTTGTATAAAATTTTTTAGATAGGGACAATAAGATTTCATCCCTTTACTTTCCATAAACATCCAAATTCTTTTTAGCAGTATGTGTTATGAGTGAATCTTTCTCAACTAGTATAAAACCAATAATGGAAACATCAATAACCTTCAATAAAAGTGAAAGGAGGTGGGGAATCATCCTATTCTCCCATCCATGATAATTATTTCCATAAAAAAATAAGTATGCCTCTACTATTGACATAATTGAGATTATTTATTAGTTCTTTAAATGATATGGGATATTTCAAAGGGAACCTTACTCTGATACAACTTTAAGTGCTTAGGTTCTCAATGTTTAACACTGAGAGGGGATTGAATCAGTGTTATCCATTTAAAATTCATTTCCTAAGAAATTAATCTAGGTAATTTGTTTCAATCACAATCCAATCAATCTTTAAATATCACTCTAAACCATATACAATAGAATTAAATAATAATGAAAAATCACATGGTATTTTTAAAAGGTTCTCCATCAATATAGGTGACTATATCCTTGTTGTGTTTGGTTCAATTCCAATACATGTATATATCACTAATACCATAAAGTGATTATAAATTGTATGGTATCATCCTTCACACAAGAAGTTTCCAAAATAGGATGTCTCTCAATAGTTTTTTATATTGGATCCCTCCAATTTATTGTATAGTGTCCAAAACTATAAGGTCCCATCCTTAATCGATCTATAAATTGAATCTTTAGAAAATAATTCACTTTCTTTCATTTTGATGATCTATTTAGGTTTAGAGTTTTAGAGAATTAGGTTATAACTCTTACGTAAAAAATTTGTACATTACAAGTTGGAAACTAATACATCTAAAGGATTTCATTAAATCCTCTAGAAGAATAAAATTAGATATTTATATTTTTTCCAAAACTACACAAGATACAAAGGCATAATATATCATAATTATGGGGCTGAACCCACAGAGATCGAGGAATGCAGTGATGATAAGTACTGATCAAAGGTTAGGTTGTCCCAATTTTAATTTATTTTATTTTATTAAACAGATTAAATGGTACAAAAAATAATTTTTATATAGATAGAAAAGAATAAGATAGGGGAACTAGTATCCAGGAGCAGTTTTACTAAATAAATTAATTCATCTTCGCTTGAAAAAAATCATATTAAATAGTTCTGCAACCATTAAATTTTATTGATATACAAAATTATCAATCCCAATCAGTCTACCCTATCATATTATTCATCCTGTTCTGCCAAATAAAAATATCTAAAGCGAATTAAGATTATATTTTCAAAAGAAGAAGAATAATCTCATCAATGTCCATGAATAAATTATCTCAATCATATTGGTGTTCGTTCATTATTGAAGACATGTGTTCAATGTATAAATGATGAATAAAATAAATGTGCAGGCACAATATGATACTATTGAATAAAATTATCTTACACGTGAAGAAAAATTAAACTTTATTGGTATGCACCCCCTTTACTTGAATCCACTCTCCCTTATGGGGTTTAGCCAATCATCATTGGGTGGTTACCAGTGATATATAAACCAATACTCATAGTTGAGATATTAGATAAGAAATAATTAAAAGATTTTTAAGAAGAATAAGTTTTGGAATTCTAATATAAATAATTCAATGTTAGAATAAATTGTATAAAATAGGAAATAAAAATAAAAACATATCTATGAAGAATGAAATTCGGTTTCAAACCAAAGTGGTAGCCTCCCAGTGGTTGAATCCCTATGCCAAAAATTGATAATGAATTTCTTGGTTATAACCCTCTACTTATAAGCATATAATTCATATTCAATATTCCTCAGACCATATATGGTGTTTAATGGCACTCTTAAGTCATACACATAGTCCCCCATTGAAAGATACATCAAAAATCATATTTGTGCTAGTTGGGCATGTTTCATGGTATGAAACATGTTCACACCGTGAAAATTATGAGCATCACTTTTTTTATGCTTTTACATTTTATGTTGTATGCTAATTTCATGCCTTGTATATTTGACACATTGTGAACTTGATTCACAACATGATTCATGTATTTCTAGCACCTGAATCTTCATTTCATCCCGCATCATGAATTTCAAACCTTCAGAACATCCCTTAGAAATCCTATGTCATGGAAAGTATTCTTATGATGAAAAACCTAATCCATTTGACTACTTTTTTATATCCTCTTGATATTAATTTTATGATGTCACACCATGTCACTTCATGTAATGACGCGAAGTTCCTTTATCTTCCCAAAATGTTATGATTTCCTTTACATTGTTCCAAATGTCAGTCCTACCATAATGATATATAAAAAGTTAATATCGGTTACGAATCTCATATAAAATCAATCAATATTCAACTAAAATTAATATAAAACACATGAATATATATAGATACAAAATAGTGAAATTAGAAACTTCTTCTTAGTATCCATTTTTTTTGTCATAAAAAACTTTTAGAGGCATTTTCTTTCATGAAAAATATTTATGAATTTCAAACACGGCTTCTTATTCATTCCTACTCATCCTTAAACCCTGTAAAAACATTGAAAGATGAGGGATGGGAACAAAAATGTCCAAAAGGGGCATGTAAAAAAGAAAGAAAGAAACTTTTTAGTCTATTTTAAAATCATGAGATCATAAAGAGTGAGTTTTCCTTTAATATAATAAACTTTGAGCTCAAATAATCGTTTACTTACACATGAAATCAGCTTTACTACCCAAGTTTTTTTCATAAAACACTTTATAAGAAAACATAAAAGAAAAATCATAATCATGATGGTTTCTTAGAAAACATGAGATCCCATGAAAAGAAATCTTAAAAACATACTTTTTTACCCTAAAAGGTTATAATATTTCCCTTAAAATAAAAGGTCAGTAGCTTACCATTTTAAATCAAATGAATTCCATGAAAACTTGTTAGCAAGCATGGAAATTTTGTGAAGGTACCTTGAGGCGTCATCTTTAAAGAACCCTTACAACTAAAATAACCATTATGGTCAACTTCCAACATAATTCTCTAGAGAACATAATCATTACCCAATTCATTAGAGAGTTATATCAGGTTCACTCGACATATGAGCTATATCAGGCCCACCCATCATCTAAGTTATATCAGGATCACCTGTCATCATGAACTATATAGATATCACCCATCATCATGAGTTATATCATGTTTAACCATCATTATAAACAATATCCAGGGACTATATCATGAATAAAACATTTTAATCTTTCACATTTTCATCATAAAACCCTTGAAAAACTCTTTTAAATCAATATGAAAAACACTCTTGGATATCAAAACACCCTTTCCTTTAAAAAACACATCTTTTAAAATTAAATATCTATAACAAGAACTACTAAAAAACAAGTCTTTAAAAACATTGGATTTTATCAGTTCTAGGAAAAAGCACTGATAAAGGTGTCATTTATCATCATTTTTTTAGCACTGATAAAAGATAATATTTATCAGCACTTTTCTTTAGCGTTGTTAAAAGGCATCCTTTATCAGTGTTTTATTTTTAACACTGATAAAGGTCCCGAATAAAATTAAATAATTAAACAAATAAAAATTAAAAATGAGTAAATCAAAAAAAATATTAAGAATTTTATTAATTAAGTAATTATTGACAAAAATGAATAAATTTAATATACATATATATAAAATATAAATATTAATAAATAGTATATATTAAATATATACAATTGTAAAATGAATAAAATGAAATAATTAAACAAATAAAATGAAAAATGAGTAAATTAAGAAAAATATTAAACATTTTATTAATTAAATAATTATTGATAAAAATGAATAAATTTAATATACATACATATATATATATATATATATATTATAAATATTAATAATTATTATATTTTAAATAAATATATATAAAATAAACAAATTGTAATAATTAAAAATAATAATAATAATGAATAAATTGTAATAATTAAATAAAAAATAAAAAATTATTAAATTACAAAATTATTAAAAAATATTAATTAAATAATTATTAATAAAAAATAATAAGTTTAATATATATATATATATTAATTAAAATAATAATAAATAATATATATTAAATATAAATATAGAAAATGAATAAAATGTAATAATTAAAAACATATTAATGTCTTATTCGTTTTTAAGGGTTTTTATACATAATTATCTATTAATACATTTAATATAGAAATATATTCATATATATTTCTATATATATATATATATCAATGTAAATAATATTTCCTAAAATATGGTTTATATAATATAAAATATTTATGCATAAATTAAATAAGTCATATATTTAGTGAAGAATGGTTTATAATTAAACATTAATATTAATTAAAAATACTTACTAATTGCGTTGAGTAATGGACATAATTGAATGATGTTTGATTTTTCAATTTAACATATATCAAATTCATGTTACATTGATTTCACATACATATACGTAATTAATGCATTTTTACATACAATGCACACACACAAATATTTACGTAATTAATGAAATCTTATATAAAAACACATACACCTAATATTTATGTAATTTATTCAAATTTTAGTATTCATTTTAGAATTTCATTATAACGTGATATATTTAATATATTATGTTTTTAATCAGTAAATTTTATTTATTTATTTTTAATATTATTATAGTTAGGTATTATTTATTCATTTTTCATATTTTTTACTTTTTATTTTTTATTTTTTATTTTTTATTTTTTATTTTTTTGAAATTTAATCATTTTATATTATTTATTTATATATATTTATTAACTTTGTTTGAATATTTTAGATATGTATTCATCTTTATTTCAATATATATCAATGTTTTTTTAATAATTTATATCTAATTAATAAAACTTATCCATTTTTTCAATATTTTTAAAGTGTACTCATTTTTAATAATTCAATTTCACTCATTTTTAACATGCATGAATTTAAGATTGTATATTCATTAATAATGTAAGAAATATATTTGTAAATAAATATTTATAAATAAATATATTTATAAATGTATATTTACTATATTTATAAATTTATATATTTATAATTATAAATAAATAAATATTATTTTTTAAAAAAATATTTATATAATTATAAAAAAATTATATATTTTTCAATAATTATAAAATTTTAATAAATTAATCTAAATAATGAATATATTTACTATATTTATATTCATATTTATATTTATATTTATATTTATTTACTAAATATATATATATATATATATATATAATTATATAAATATATACTGTGGTATAAATATATAAATATTATTTTTTAAAAATTATTTATATAATTATAAATACATGATTATATATTTAAATAATTATAAAAATATAATAAATATATTTAAATAATGAATATATTTACTATCTTTATATTTATATTTATATATATTTATTAAACATATATATATATATATAATTATATAAATATATGTAATGATATAAATATTTTTATAATTATAAAATTATAATAAATATATTTAAATAATGAATATATTTACTATATTTATATTTATATTTATATTTATATATATTTATTATATATATATATAATTATATAAATATATATAAATACATAAATATATTTATAAATATAAAATTATAATAAATATATTAAAATAATGAATATATCTACTATATTTATATTTACATATATTTATTAAATATATATATAATTATATAAATATATATAATGATATAAATATATTTATAATTCAAATAAATAATTATAAATATATTTATAAATATATTTATTTATAAATATATTTATTTATAAATATATTTACAAATATATTTATTTATAAATATATTTATAAATTTATATTTAATATATTTCTGAAATTGTATATTTATAATTATAAATAAAAATATACATTTTTTAAAAAGTATTTATATAGTTATAAATAAATAATTATATATTTAAATAATTATAAAATTATAATAAATAAATATATAATTATATAAATATATTTACACATTTTTTATCTATAATTATAATTATAAATCCTTTATCATTATTAAAGTATTAGCACTAATAAGGATGCCTTTTATTAGAACTTTTTTAGCACTGATAAAGATAATGCTTTATTAGTGCCAAAAAAGTGTTGATAAATATGGTTTTATCAATGCTGTTTTAGCGCTAATAAAGATCTATCTTTATCAGCGCTTATTAATTTAGTGATGATAAAAGGTATCTTTATCAATGCTTCTACAAGCACTGATAAAGTTATCCTTGATCGATTTAAAATAACCTTAACTACAACTAATTCTATCGCGATTCTCAAGATTTCACAAAACTCCCCAACTACCAGCGCTCCACCTCTAAGTTCTCTCAGACGAATCAAGGCTAGAATCCAATGTGTGTTATTTTATACTCCTCACTCGTTGATTTATTTTTTGGGTTCTATAGTTTGCGTTATTATGGTGTTCTCATCCATGAAGAAAACCTACTTCACTTCTCCCATAACGCTATTCATGATTGGTCTCTCTCATTCTTCCTCATTGTTGTCATTCTTATCACCACCTTCACTTGTGCCTATTTCCATTGTTAATTCTATTGTTGTCACCATCACCATTATTATCATTAACTTCTCATTTTTCTTTTTCCACTACCACTACTTATCTTTGATAGTTCTCTATGGTTTTTAATCATAGTTCTGATTTTTTTACACATCCAAGGTCTGTTTTATTTGATAAATTTTTGTTTTGGGCTTGCGGTTTTCTTGTATGATTATTTGATGAATGGATGTTATAAATCAAGTTGATTTACTTATAAATGAGTTTCTAAGGTATGTTTAGTAGTTTCTATCTTTGACTGATTATTTAATGAGTGTCATGAAAACTAAGGTATGTTTAATTTACTTGAATGTTTATTTAATCGGTGTTATATTTGAGGAATGATTTTTTTGATGAATGGGTATCTTGTAAATCTTTTAATGATTTTTTACAACATTTAAAGTATGTTTAATTCACTTATTAATCTTTTTACAGCATGTAAGGTATGTTTAATTTTCCAAATGAGTGTTTTGATGATTAATGAATGTTGTTTTATTGCATTGTGAATGGGTGATTTGAAGGTATAATGGATTATGAAGTTTGAATATGGAGTATTGATAATATATATTTAAATGATCATCTTGGGAAATTTTTTATTGTTAAATTTTAGTATAGGGTAAGTTAGTTTATAATTTAGTTTGAATAACACAAGAATAATATAATAGTTTTTTAGATTTATCCCCCGTTTATTTTCCATTATATAGTTTAATATTTGTATACAATTCCTCTGGGAATTTTTCTACTTAACCCTTATCGAGTACTGTAACTATTTCATCAAAAAACATTATCACTTCCCAAAAGTTGCTTTCTACATCATCTATAGTCATAGAGTATACTAAACATTGATCATTCTAAAATGATATGATAAGGATAAGAAGATTTCAATTTATTTTGAATATAATTAGAAAAAAATTAGAATCAAATTATCTCCCTATTTAATCATGTTCATAGTATATATCATTTCATATTTACTACATGAAGTGACATTTTCATTTTTAATGTGATGTATGAAATCATATGCCTCCTTTTGGATCCTTATCACTATCGATATTGTTTTCATCACTAATATATTATTCCTAATGTTATTTTATAATTTATATTTATTTATATATTTTGAAAATAATAATTACTAAATTATATAATGAAAATAATAAAAAGTGGAGTTTTATTTGTGGTCAACCTTTTAAAATCAATTTTAATAATTATTTTTTTGGTCTTTTTTTGAATGGATTATAATTGAATAAGCCCAAGGTTAAACCTTTTTTGGAAATTTTTTGCCCTTATTTTATTTATGAAATGTTTTTCATTTCTTTGATTCTATTTTTATTTATACAGGTAAATTTGAATTTCATTTTTCAAAAAAAATTATATTTAGTACTTGAAATTTATTATAAGTGATAATGAATCAGAGTTGGATTACAACACTTTAAATAAGTGATAAATATGGGGAAGGGATTTATGATTTTTTAGAATTTTCAAAATAGAATGTTTCAAAAAATGAAATTTTTTTCTATCTTTGGTTGAAATTTTTAAATATGACAGAGTTTAAAATTATAGAAATTAAAGATCATTTAATTTTTTAAAGTTTTAATCCATGTTATAGTCCTTATATTTGGTATGGTGAAATTGGGTAGAATTAAATATCTATTAATGGTGAAGATTATCAGGTTGATAAGTTTAATCAAATTGAAGAAATTATTTTTGATATTAAAGTAATGGAAATTTAGAAGACACTGATGATAACACACTTATATGTGGATACTAAAAAACCATTGTATCTAGGTTATAGAAAATATATGGTTTAATTAAGGAATTTCTAAACCAAAACCTGGGTAATTTATTGAATAAGGTATTAGGTTATTTATTAAAACATATCTCATTCCCTTGCATGATCCAGACTAGGAGATTTCAAGGTAAGGATCCTACTCTAATTGGAATATAGAAAACTAGGACCAGTAGTTTGATTTATTTCCCACTTTTGTAGTTGCACCTAATTTGTCTGGATTGGAAACCACATATGGACCCAAGAGTGGTTTCTAATGTTGGTGTATCCAATTTTCTAGACCAAACATATGATAGCTACATTTCTTTTTGGATCTTAAAATCATTTGGAGATTATAGAAGTTATATTCATGAACTTATATAAATGAAAGAATGTAAATAATTAAAGAACACAAGTCCAAACTTTAATTTCATAGAATAAATAATTTTAAAACAAGTAAACATGTTTAAAAAACTTTACTCAATAAATCAACCAAAAATATATAATTTTAACAACACGTGCGATGTGGTTTTAATGTCACCTCACCCAATCTCATGAAAAAACATTATTCGGTCCTCCTCTAGATAAATTTTCACTGAAAATGCTCAGTTTCACCAATCGATGTTTTATTTCGTCACTCTATCACAATTCCTAAACAACTGAAATCATCCCATGATCTTCTAAACACCCACAACAATGTACAAACTCAAAACATTGTGTAACTTCATGGTTGGTTCCTTACTAAACAAAAACCAAATCCATTATCGTTATCTCACCCCGGGTATTAGAGCACCACCAATTCGACTCACACTCATATAAATTCAAATCAAAACTAAACCTGATATAATAAAAAAACTCCATCTAACACCTTATGATATTTTGTAAAATAGTTTTCAATGTCATGAATATTTGTAAAACCTTCTTGATGTTGATTCTTGGATAAATTATATGGAATGTGAAAACTTGGATTTGTGTTTTCTTGTGTGATATTTTATGAAACTGTTTTTTGATAAATGAATAGTCCCTTGAATGAATTTTGAAAGAAATCCATGGTAACCTCAATATTTAGGCAGGTAGTTCAAGTCATTCATTATAGTATTTAAATTGTTAATTTGCTATTATCTTCTAAAAAATGTTTTATTTATGCTATATTTAGAAAATATTTATGAAATCTTTAATAATAATGCTTTTATTTAGATTGGATGCTGACCTACTTAGCATTTTTATGGTCATTACTATTTTAAATTTATGTTTTAAAAAATGAAACTTGGTTTTAAATGTTAAAGTGGGTTTTTAAATGAAAAAAAATAAGTTTTTATTTAAAATGAACTAAAATGGATTCAGTATTTTGAAACTCATAAAGTGATTTCAAAGTGAAACTGTAAAGTTTTAAACATTTCAAATTGTACATATTTTCATGGAAATGGGTTTAAAATTTTAATTTATTATTAATGGGTTTTAAATATGATTTTTAAAAAAATCACTTGATACTAAAAAAATTTATAGAAAATGGGGTTTGTATCCCATTAATTGTTTTGAAAAAAACTGGTTGATTTTTCATGTGGAATTTAAAAAAATGGATTTCAAGTTAGGTTTTAAAAATTCAAAAAGTATATTTTTGAATTTTGAAAGTATTTTTAGTTGAGTTTTTAAATTTAAAATAAATATTTGGTAATTTAAAATTTTTTAATAATACAACTGTCATCCTCATCAACTTCATTTTCCAAATAGTTATTATTGTATTTGTTTCTTGAGACACATCCTTCATCTCTTTTGGACATTCACCTATGTTTCTTGAACTAATATGATCATTCGTCATCCCATACTAGGTATCGGTGATCATTTTGGATGAATTCATAGGATAAAACCTACCATAATAGCGTAATTATTTTCTTAAATTCAATTACCCATTTCCTTCAATGTATACAGAAATTATTTGAAATAATCAAATGTTGGGTTCCTCTTATTAGAATTATCTATATCTTTCACCTTTTATAATGTATATCATATTTGTATTTATTTATTTTTTATACAAAATGAATATTTTATAAACCTAATCAGATTTATATGGATTGAAAATGGATGCATGCTAATCGTGTGACAAAATAGTATGATATGGAGTTAAAGAGTTCATCAAGTTTGTAATAGAACATCCATATGACCATTCTCAAATCCTTTTTCTATGTTAAAATTGTTGTTATTAAATAAAAATTAGTCCAAAAGAGTTTTAAGAACGTTTTATTTTTCATGGAATAGATCATAGCAATAAATATTGTACTAAACATGAAAAAAAATGAATATGCACACTGATTAGGATGATATTGCATTTTATGGGTCATTTGATGTGAATACCAATGTAAATGATAATAGAGATTGCATTGAAGAAATGATAATGGAAATTGAATATGGACTTTTTGATTGTCCAAATTTTCTTGAAAATTTAAATAGATTTTCTAAGACACCATTGTATGCTGGTTATACTAAATCCACAACATTGTCAGTTGTATTGAATTTATATAATTTGAATGCTAGTAGCGGATGGAGCGACACTATCTTTACAGAACTACTTGGTATCCTAAATGATATGATTCCATAAGAAAATTAACTTCCATGTCTAATATATGATACTAAAAAATTATATGTTCAATAATCATGATCTCTAAAAAATACATTCTTATCCAAATTATTTCATATTGTTTCACAAGGACCATAAATCACTCATAAAATACCCTAAGTGTGGCGTGGATCAATACAATAAAAATCAATCAAGTCCTTTGACATTTGTATGGTACTTTCCTATCATTCTACTATTTAGAAGACTATATGGATGTTAGGAAACCACGAGACAATTGGCATGGCATGTAGATATAATAATTAAAGATGGGAACTTGCGTCATCCAGCAGATTCTCCTTAGTGGAAGAAAATTGATTACGAGTATCCTGAATTTAGAAATGTGTTGAGAAACTTTCATCTTGTATTATCAACAGATGGAATAAATCCTTTTGGTGTATAGAGTAGTACTCAGAGTACATGGCCCATCATGTTGGTAAATTATAACTTGTTACCATGGTTATTCATAAAGAAAAAATACAATATGTTGTCTCTGCTTATATCTAGAATAAAGCAACTCAGTAATGATATTGATATCTATTTGGCTCCACTGATCAAAGATCGGAAATTTTTGTGTGATATAGGTGTTAAAAGTATGATGATAATAGAAATGAAGAATTAAAATTGAGGTCCATGTTGTACAGGCCGATAAATGACTTTCTTGCTTATGGAAATTTGTCAAGCTATAGCATTAAATGAATGTTGGGGTATCCCATTTGTAAAGAATGCACACACTCATTTTTTGGAAACATTCCTTGAAGGCTTTTTTTTAGAACATTGCAAATTTTTACCTTGAGGACATAAATATAAATCTTGGATGACGGAATTTTATGGGAATACCGAATAAGGTATAACACTGTCTCCACTAACGGGTGATCAACTGTTTGATAAAGTAAAATATATTGACACTGTTTTTGGTAAACCATTTTTAAAAAAGATTATGAAATCAAGTTTTCAAAATATATCAATTTTATTTAAATTACCGTATTGGAATTATTTGTATGTTAGACATTTTATTGATGTCATGTATGTAGAAAAAAATTCACTTGATAGTGTTATTGTCACATCACTAAATGTTCCTGGAAAAACAAAATATTACATAAAGGCTAGGTTGGACATGATTTACATGGGGATAAGGGAATAGTTGGTACCAATGAAGGGTAAAGGGTGGACTTTTCTTCCTCCAACATCTTACACTCTATCCAGATAGAAAAAATTTCAATTTTATTTTACTTAATGGTGTAAAAGTTACAAAGTGGTATTCATAAAATATAAAGAATGTTTTGTCAATGACTAATTTGAATTTATGGGGACTAAAATCACATGAATTTCATGTTTTGATGTCTGTTTCTTTACATTTCATTCCACCTAAAAATGTATGAAATAAATTAACCAGACTCTACTTCTTTTTCAAAGCCATATGTAGTAAATTTGTAGACCTAGTTAAGTTTTCAATCATGAATAATGAGGTTTCAGTAATATTATATGAATTATATATATTATTCCTAACATCATTATTTGATATAATAGTCCACCTGATGGTTTATTTGGTTAGATAGGTTTAACTATGTGGTCCTATCCATTATATATGGATGTACCCCATTGAATGGTATATGAAGATTTTGAAAGGGTATGTAAAGAATCGAATTCATCCAAAAGTTTTTATTGTAGAACTATATATTATTTAAGAAGATGTTGAATTATATACCGATTACCTATCAGATGTTGATAGAATCGGTCTCCCAAAGTCTCATCATAGTGAAAAACTTATAGGCTAAGGTATTTTTGGAAGAGATGTTATTATAATTACCATTATAGAGTGGGAGCAATTAAACCTTTACATTTTACATAATAGTGAAGATTTTGATCCATACATTGAATCCCAAAAATCAATTCTTAAAGATTTGAATTCATTAAAGGCTTAAAGATGGATATCAAATACACATAATAAACAGTTTATAGGATGGTTACGAGATCAAATTTATAAGTAGTTATCTGAAAATAAAAATTCAATTGCTTAATGACTTCAATGGATATCTAGGGGACCAAATGAAAATGTCATATCTTACACTAGTTTTGTAATCAATGGTTACATGTTCTATACAAAATAACACAATAATTTTAGTACAATGCAAAACAGTGGACTTACTATTGTGGTGAAAGCGATGCACATATCTAGTTCCAATGATAGAAATCCAATTTATGTGAATATGTCATATTTTGACATTATCAAACAGATATACAAGTTGGATTATCAAAAATTTCAAGTGCTGATTTTATGTTGGAAATGGGTTTGCAATAGAATTGTATTGAAAGTTGATTAAATGGTTTTTATGAAGGTAGATTTCAGTGTGGAAGGGGAAAATGATGAGCTGCTCATAATGGAATCAAAAACAATGAGAGTATTTTATGTCTCAGATAAAGAAAACAAGAATTGGCCAATTATCCTACTGGCGAATAAAAAAACTATAGGGTCATATTAAAATTCAATCAAGGATGACCCTTTTATTGGGAGATCATAATTAGTTCAGGTTGGTCCCAATGTATACAGTGTCTTGTATGTTAGAGGGGACCACAAAGGATGAATTTGGATTCTCTATAGAGGATCCAAATCCATTAAACCTTTAAAAAAATATTGTTCGATGAGAAGGTTAAAATATTTTTTAATATACTATGATTTTCCTCATAATATTATCTATTATCTACTACATTAACAAAATCTAAATTAAATGTTTAACTACTCATATAGACAATGTTTTTTTTCACATGATGATGTCACCAATCCTTTGGAAGATCATACTATTGATGATGAAACTATAGAATTATTAGGGGATCAATAGCATGTTGATGAAAAAAGAAAGAACGATGTAGCATCACAGTGTTAAATAAAATTATCAAGGGAAGAAGTAAAAGTATAAAATTTGAGGTTGTATTGAATCGACATGTCCAACCTATTGACCCTAATAAGTTAATGTTCATTGGTTTTTTTGGGGTCACAACTAAGATGAATGTTTCGAATGATATAGATTTGTGGCAACATATCCAGCCTGTAATGAAGGAAACCTTTTTGAAACATATAAAGGTAATGTTAAGATGTACTTTCTCTATTTTACCAAAAAATTATATAATGAAACATTGATTTAATTTTCATTATTCCTTGAAGATTTCATTTATTTTAGAATATTTCTTTATAAAATATGTCTTAATAGAGGCTATAAAATACCATAGAGTCTTTCGGACTCTTCTTACCAAGTTACATATTAGGTATATTGAGGGGAAAATAAATCCCCACTCACCAGTTAGTTATGAACACATTATAAAGCAAGAAACATGGAATGATTTCATCAGTCATCAGGATGAGAAATAATTTCAAGTGAATTTTAGTTGATAATATATTATTTTAAATTATTTATTTTATCTAATTTGATTCAAAATTGTTAATTTATGAAATAGTAAAAGAGTACTAAAAATAAAGAACGTGCATCAAAACCAATGTACCCCTATCACAAAGCAAGGATGAGGTGCGCTTCACTAGAGAAGGAATTGGTGTGTATTTTAAATAAAAAATAAAAAATTTATGTGATATGAAACAACACATTTTCTTTTCTTTATATGTAGACTAATGAATCAAAATCTGAAGCCACTTCCATCCCATGTCATGTACTATGGAAGGAGGCTCATGCAAATAATGAGGTAAACTAGTTGATGAACAATTTGGATTCGTTAATCCCTATATCATTTCTATGGAAAAAACATTTTTAGAGAAGGAATAAATTGATAAGAAGAAATATGAGTTATATAATGTGTTTTAGGAAAAAATAGTAGACGACATACCCTTTTTATGCCTATAATATAGGGTTAAAATTATAAAATCTAATCATATAAAAAATATTTTTATTTTTTTCATTGCTTATTTGTTTTTGTTTTCTTAAGAAGCACTGGAGGCTGATCGTACTCAATTTTGATACCCCAAATATTTATTTTCTTAATCCAATGCATACATATCCAACAAAATGACCACACATGATGTGTATTGAGAATTTTTAATACACTAAAATCAATACTTTATAGATAAACTTTGAATTATATGTTTCAACCTATGATTTAACAAGAATTTTTTTCTGATAGGGTGATTTATAAATATAGGCTAAATCATGGCATGAGGCTAGTGACTGAACATAAAAAACCTATGGATTACTTCAAATGGAAGAAAATTAAGGTATATATAGAAATATTTAACTATCAAAACATATTTCAAAACTATTTACTTATTTTTTTCAATGTTTCTGAAGTTTCTAAAGTAAGATAATGGAAAAGATTGTGGATATTATGATTGAAAATTTTTGAGAGACATCGTAAACCATGAAAATACCACCATCCTTGAGCAGGTAATTTTCAAAGGTAATTACAATTTTATTAAAAATATTTATTAATCGTTTGTTTGTATATATTTTCTCAGTACTATCAAGATTTCTGAAAACCTTCATACTCAAAAAAATAAATAAATTTTTTTAGATATGAGTGGGAAGCATACATGGTATCATAATGCTTTATGACAACAAATTTAGGTGATTTTTTACTATTTTTGTGATATATTATGGATTATGACCTTAGAAATAAATTTGAGGTGTGAAGTATTAGTATCATAATTATTATATATTATTTTAGATCCATTTCTCAAGGAGAAGTATAATGGAAGAAATCAATTTGTTTAGAAATGAGTAGAAAACATGGTGTCAGAATGTATAAAGGCATCATGAAGAGGTGACTTCCTGCTACTTATTTAGTTAATTTTATCAAAAAATTTATCTACCTTTTTTAGTTAATTCCCTTATAATTTTTATAATAAAAATAGATGAATTCCCTCTCTTGGGTTCCATCATGGGTGGTGGTAAATGATAGAAGAAAAGGAAAATATAGTGGTTTCACATTGGTGGGTAGTGAAATTATTTGGGATATTCAATCATAAATTATATGGATGATATAATATCAAAAATCCTTATGAAATCCATACAAGTAACACATAAAGTTAAATTAGTGAAATGGATTGACTAAAACTAATTATTTTGAATTCACGTGATGTGAAATTAAATAATCCCACCATTATATCACATATAATCTCATAATAATTACATGAGTAGAGGTGTTTAACCTATCCTTAATATATATATAGATACTTTTTCATCGGATCACCATCAAAAAATGTGTCCACAAGTCATCATTAATATGTATATTCACATTCATTGTGTAAAATGATCCATGTTCACAAGATCATTAATAAAAAACTCATCATCATTCTCAATAAAAAATACAAAAGAATAGTGATTTTAACATTTTGATGAAAAAATAATGATGATGTTATGAAAGAGTTTATCATCACCCATAATATTGAAAAGGATATACTGATATACAGAATAATCTAAGAATACTTAATGAATGCACTTGATTTTAGTGACATTTGGATGATATAAAGCATTATATTGATGTTTAATATTATCAAAAAGGGGTAAAAATTTTATAATGGAGTTTAGTGCATTATTAAAATATATAATGGGTCACACTAAAGTTTTTTCCATTAAATAAGGTAAATGGTTTATCATGGAGTTCGTACTCTCTATAATGTTGAAAGGGAAAGATATATTTTATTATGTTCTATAAAAACTAAAATGTAAATACTTATTTTAGTTCAATAAATCAATGCTAATAGGTTTACACTAATGGTTAATGTTTTTTAGAAATAAATAATGGATAAAATAATTTTTAGTATAATCTAGGAATATATAATGTGTTATGCTAGTTTTTTGTAGAAAATAAGTAGAAAATTGTTTATATATGAGTTTTACACCAACCCAAAAGGATAAAAATTTTATGGGAATTTTTTGTGATATGTAAATGTTATGTTATTGTAAAGTGGTTAAATATATCATGTTACTGGGATTGAGATTATGAAATATATCATATGTATCCATATTGGGTGAATCGAAAATTTTATAGTTTGGAATAATAGTTTAAAACAATGGGACTAGGAATGAATTATTTTATATTTATGTTTAATTTATTTATTTATAGTATTACTAACATAAGAATTATTTTCTTATACAAGTGTATTCTTTTTCTTGAGTTGGGGTGGTTTGTTCAAAGTTTTTTATAATCATGATAGATTGGAAAGAACATGTTCCTTTATGATGGAAGATTAAACCCCATGTTTCCTAAAACATGAAGTTTTTTAGGTAGCATGATGTCATACCCTGCTACATGGAGAGGAGGTATGGTGATGAGGTACTCTAGAATCCTATAGAAATATATCCATCTCTACTAGGTTCTAGAATATTCTAGACTTCTCCAAAGTATTTTGGAACACACCCTTGGGCCTTGAAGGATCCGTACAAGAGCTTGGGGAAGGCCAAGTCCTGTGATAATGAGGTTTCCTCTTCCATAAGAATGGAACATGTTTTATCATTTATATATTTTTGTAGTTTTTTTATGAAAAACACATATCACATACTCAATCAGTCAGACCTCAATCGGATACACGGTGTGCTCAATATTACTCAGACTGTATGTTTTTAGTTTATAATTTACATTTTAGTCCAAAAAACACATCACATACTCAAAATTGAGAAAATTAATTAATATTTTTTGATACTTTAAAAAACCATCCATACTTCATTTGTGATGTTCAGGAATTATCCGCACCTCAGTTCGACTTATGGTATGTCCGGTATGACTCAAAGTGTTCCTTTTTATTTAAAATTAGAATTAATTTTAGTAAAAAAGACAACTAACATACTCAAAACTGATCAAACACATTCAGATTGTTTTGATACTTTATAAAAATGATCCATAATTCATTTTTGACATGTAATAATCAAGCATACCTCAGTCCAATACATGATGTTCCATGTGTGACTCAAAATTTCCATTATCAATTTAAAATTGGTATTTTAGTTTAAAACATGTGTTGCTAAATGAAAACCAAAAAAAAATGACAAGATTGTCTTGATAATTTATGAAAATTATTCATAACTCATTTTTGATGTATACATTTTAGTCTCATGTAAAATTTACACATGATGTGACCGATATAACTCAAAGTGATTCTTTCTAGTTTAAAATTACATTTTAGTAAAAAAAGTGACATACTCAAAACTAAGAAAATGAATTTTGATTGTTTTTATACTTTATAAAAATTATCCATAAATAATTTTTGATGTGTAGGCATCATCCTTACCTCAATATGATATACGGTGTGATCAGTATGACTCCAAGAGTGTCTTTTTATTTAAAATTAACATTAATTTTAGTAAAAAATATAATTGAAATACTCAAAATTAATAAAAAACATTCATGTTATTTTTATACTTTAGTAAAATGATCCATAAGTCATTTTTTATGTATAAGAATCACCCTCGCATCAACTTGATGCATGGTGTGACCCATATGACTCCAAGTTCATGTTTTTATTTAAAATTGACATTAATTTTAGTAAAAAAAAGACAAGTGACATACTCAAAACTAATAAAACACGCTTTTATTATTCTTATAATTTAGTAAAATTATCTATGGGTCATTCTTGACATGTAAAAATCATCTTCATCACAATATGATGCACGGTGTGACTGGTATGACTTCATGTGTGTCTTTTTATTTAAAATCAACAATAATTTTAATAAAAAAGACAACTGAAATATTGAAAACTATGAAAAATCATTAATATTTTTTTGATAATATAGTTAAATGATTCATAAGTAATTTTTTATGTGTAGTAATAATTCTTGCCTCAATCTAATACACGATGATCCCGATATGACTCAAAGTTCTCATTATCAATTTAAAATTAACATTTTAGTTCAAAAAGTGTTACTCACTGAAAACCGAGAAAACACACTCATATTATATTTATAATTTATAAAAAATGGTTCATAATTAATTTTTCACATGTATTAATCAGTCTCACATCAAATCTACACATGATGTGACTAGTATGACTCAAAGTACATGGTTTTAGTTTAAAATGACATTTTAGTAAAAAAATACAAGTGATAAACTCAAAACTGAGAAAATTAATTCTAATTGTTTTTATACTCTATTAAAATTATACATAAATCATTTTTGATGTGTAAAAATCAGATTCGCCTTAATCTGATGCACGGTGTGACCAGTATGACTCCAAGTGTGTGTTTTTATTTAAAATTGACATTAATTTTAGTAAAAAAGACAAGTGGCATACTCAAAACCGATCAAACGCATTAAGATTGTTTTTATATATTAGTAAAATGATAAATAAGTCATTTTTTATGTGTAGGGATTATCCATAACTTATTTTGATGCATTTTTTAACCGGTATGACTCAAAGTGTGTGTTTTATTTAAAGTTGACATTAATTTTAGTAAAAAAGAAAACTAATATACACATAATTGAGAAAACACTTTCGTAATATTTTTATACTTTATGAAAAAATCCATAGTAATTTTTTATTTGTTTTAATTAGCCTAACCTCAATGTGATTCATGATGTGCCTGATATGGCTCAAATTTTCTGTTATAAGTTTAAATTTGACATTTTAGTTTAAAAAGTGTTACTCACTAAAAACTAAGAAAATTCACTCGTGTCATCTTGATAATTTAGTGCAACTATTAATAAGTCATTTTTTACATCTAGGAATTATTATTACTTAAAACCAACAAATTATGTGATTGGTATGACTTAAAGTGCATGTTTCCAGTTTAAAATGATATTTTAGTAAAAAAAACACAAGTGACAACTGAATAAAAACATTCATATTTTTTTATAATTTAGTAAAATTATTCATAAGTCATTTTAGATGTGTTGGAATAATCCTCAACTCAATATGATGTATGATTTGATCAGTATGACTCTAAGTGTGTCTTTTTATTTAAAATTGACATTAATTTTAGTAAAAAAGACAACTATCATACTCAAAACTAAGAAAATACATTTTGATTGTTTTTATATTTTAGTAAAATGGTCCATAAGTAATTTTTGACATGTAGGAATCATTTTCACCTCAATCTGATACACAATGTTTCTGTTATGACTCAAAGTGTCCATTATCAGTTTAAAATTAACATTTTAGTTCAAAAAGTATCACATGATAAAAACTAATCAAACTTTCTTGTATTGTATTGATAATTTATAAAAATTATTAAAAATTCTTTTTTTATGTTTTTTAATTAGTCTCACATCAAACTGACACACAATGTGACCAGTATGACTCAAAGTGTGTGTTTCCAGTTTAAACTGACATTTTAGTAAAAAACACAAGTGACATACTCAAAACTGAGAAAGAACATTTGGATTGTTTTGATAAAAAAATTAAAATAATACATAATTAATTTATGGTATTTAGGAATTAGAATCACCTCAATATAATTCTAAGTGTAACTGGTATGACTCCAAGTGTGTCTTTTTATTTAAAATTGACATTAATTTTATTAAAAAAGAAAACTAACATACTCAAAAAAACACATTCATATTGTTTTTATACATTAGTAAAATGATCCATAAGTCACTTTTTCCATTTAGGAATTAGATTCACCTCAATATGACACACTATGTGCCTAATATGACTCAAAGTGTCTATTATTAGTTTAAAATTAACATTTTAGTTCAAAAAGTGGAACTCACTGAAAACTACATAAAAATGTTAGGATTGTATTTATAATTTATAAAAATGATTAATTAAGTCATTTGTGATGTGTAGTAATTAGTCTCACATCAAACCGACATGTGATATGGCCAGTATGACTCAAAGTGCATGTTTCCCATTTAAAATGACATTTTAGTAAAAAAACACAAGTGACATACTCAAAAATGATAAAATGAATTTTTATTACTTTTAAACTTTATTAAAATGAACCATAATCCATTTTGGATGTGTAGGAATCATCTTCACCACAATCTAATGCATGGTGTGACTGGTGTGACTCCAAGTGTGTCTTTTTATTTAAAATTGACATTAATTTTAATAAAAAAGACAACTGACATACTCGAAACTAAGAAAATTTATTTGGGTTATTTTGATACTTTATAAAAACAATAAATAAGTCATTTTTTATGTGTAGGAATCAGTCTCACCTCAATCTGATACACAATGTTTCTAGTATGACTCAAAGTGTCCGTTATTAGTTCAAAATTGACATTTTAGTTCAAAAAGTATCACTCACTAAAAACCAAGAAAACACACTTAGATTGTATTTATAATTTATTAATATTATTTTTAATTAATTTATTGTTTTTATTAATCAATCTCATGTCAAATAGAAACATGATGTGGCTGGAATGAATCAGAGTTTGTGTTTCCAGTTTAAAATGACATTTTAATAAAAAACACAAGTAACATCCTCAAAACTGATAAAACACATTTGGATTGTTTTTATACTTTAGAAAAATGATTCATAATGAATTTTTGATGTTTAGGAATTAGTATTACCTCAATATTATGTATGGTTTGACCAATATGGTTCCAAGTGCATGTTTTTAATATATAAGTTCCATTTTAGTTTAAAACACGCAGCACATCACCAAAACTGAGAAAATGAGCTCAGGTTTATTTCTCATCATTTTATCTAATATTACTTAATTAATTTTCTTATAGTTTTTATCTTATACTTATTTAGTTAATTTTGATAGATATAATGCTTGAAGACAAATAAGAAATGATGTGACGTGTAAGAATCAATCGTAACTCAATCTGATACACAGTGTTCCTGTTATGACTCAAAGTTTAGTTTAAAAGATTAGTTTAAAATTAAAACTGTCCATTTAATTTATTTCTTTATAGTATTATTGCAAGTACCCAACCTTAAACATAACTTATTCTAGTGTTTTTGAACTAGGGTTTACATTTGAGGCTCTTTTCAGTTTAGATCTTTAGAGAATTGGGACATACTCTTTTAAAGTAGACCCATACATTAAATTTGGACACTTTACTTAATATCCATTTTTTTCTCCAAAGGAAACCCTTTTAAAATAAAACACGACTTCCTTTTGACACACATCTTCAATTATTTCATCATGAAATCTTCTTTTCCCTTACTAATCATAAGACCTTTAAAAAACATTTTAAAACATGGGATGAGAATGAAAATATTAGTAAGGGAAATAAAGAAAGAAAACCATTAGTCTAGTGAAAACCCGTAAAACGCTTCCTTCAAAACATACATTTTTAACCTAAATAAAAGATCATAATTTTAAAAAATCATAATCTTACCTTTTTAAAATTAAACAATTTTCATGAAAACTCATAAGTAAACATATAATATATAAGTAGGTGAGTTGAGACATATTTATACTAAAATGGAATAACCATACATTCAACTTACATACATATCACTCTTACAAATTTAATATCCAAAAGGAAAACATTAAAACCCAATGAATTAGGGGTTTTAATATAACCACATATCCTTATTTTATCATGAAACCATTTGTCCTTGGTTTATTACGTAATCACCCATATTTGGTTTATCATGTAACCACCCATAAAATTTACAAGTAACATTAACATATAAAATCATGAAATTTTTAACATGTTACTCTTAAAATTTAATTTGCACTCATAAGAAAACATTTCATGTTATTTAAATAACCAATCCATTTTGAAAAACTGATTTAAAACATTTATAAAAGATATTTTTGAATCAAATTGTCACATACCACTTTGAAACTTTTTAAAGAAACTAAAAAATTAAAATTTTAAAACATTCATGACCATATAAATAAATCCATAAAACTATTTTGAAAATGTGGACATGAATTAGAAATATTTATAAGAATAAATCTTTAAAACACTTAAAATGATGTTTTAAGTAAAGAGTCTCTTACTTTGAGTCTGTCTCATTACATACGTTATTTATCTTCTTGAATAAAAAACTGAGGTTAATTATTTAATTTCTTAAAAAAATTAAATTTTATTATTCCTTTTATATAACTTATTAATATGTTATTACTTAATTACTTAAGTTTATGTCGGATTTTTTGTTCATATTCAGTACAAGAGTCCAAAATTACTTTGATATGATGTTTATAGTCAAAGTGGACATGAGTCCACCATATGTAGAAAAATATTCATGAAATTATTATTATTTTTATAAATCATTTATACTTTTAAATCAAACCATTAATTATTGTTATGAAAAATTAACGATGTTATAATCATGGATACGGTAGGTGTACGTACGCATGAGTAACGTTTCCATTTTTCAATGATCATTATGGAAAGAAGGTGAGTATTGTTTTATATTTAATTAATTATAATAATATCATAAATATAATATTAATAATTTAAATATAATTATATATACCATCCATGTGATGTGGTGATGAAAAACGAATCACATCACTTCGTAGAGGTGACAGTTCACACTTACGCGCGAACGACATTATCATTTTCATGTGCATGGAAAATTAAGAATGTAAATGATATATTATTCCTTAACAATGATACATATTTCATTAATATCATATATAAACATTAATTCCATCATTATAACTAGTCATGAGATGTGGTGATGGGAAATAAATTATATCGGTTTGTGGAGGTGATAGTTCACACGTGCGCACAAACAATTAATTTTTTCCCATTTAATGGAAGTGGAGATGGATTTTGGTGATGATATTAACATAATAACATCTAAGTATATTTAAGATATTTTATTTATTATTTCATCATGTTGGAAGAATATTCTAATGAAGTGTAAGAAGAAATAAAATAGAAACACTTAATTAAAAACGTTATCTCTTCTTCGGGCGATTTCCTTTGATTATAACATTAACACCTCTAAGGAGGGTGTTATGACTAAAATAATACCTCTAGAATGTGTTTAGTTTTTATAGGAATGGATTTTTTCAGATATTTTCCAAAAAATGGTTTTTAGGTGTATTGAAATGAGAAGAATGGGTGCCCTTTTATAGGAGAGGGGAGGGGCACTCTTGGTATTATTTAAAATATTAAATTAAAATAAATTAATTTTGGATTCTAAATGGATAAAAATTGAGGTATTTAGAATATAGGATGATTATGGGTCAAAATACATTAATCTAATGAAAATTATATAGGTTTTGGTTATTTTTTAATCCTTATCCTTTCGTTTTAACCCTTATTTTTTCCATTTAACTATTATCATGTTATCATGTAATTTACACTTTAAGGTTTAATATAATTACTATAACAAGACAAAATACTAATAAATGATTCGTTTATAAAATTTTAGGAAATATCTCAATTATTTTTGTAAATATTATATATTTATAAATTTTATATCATTTAATAAAATATTTTATATTTTAAAATATCATTAGTGTCAATTTTGACACTATTCATTTCTTGAATTTTTAAAAAACTCATAATGACATGATTACTTTAAAAAAACTCTTTTAACCAATCTCTAAAATGTCAAATTAATCCAAAAAAATATTTTATGACATTAATTATATCTAATTATATTTATTTTAATATTTTTAATATCATTTATTTGATTCTTCCATTAATGTGGCAATTACTACATCATCATCGTGCCACTGTTTAAGGTTATTATTTTATCACTAAAAATTATAAATAAATTATAATGATCTAGATAAACATTTTAGTTTTATAAATACTATTTATAGTCGAATCATTCCCTCTATAACCCTATATTAAAAATATTTCACTTGTTAAAAATAAAAGTGTTACAAAATTGATTTTTCTTTTGAATATAACATTATAAATGTATTACTCTCATACAAGTGAATTTAAAAGGTCATAATTTATTTCCAAGGATTATTTTGTTCAATAAATACTCATCCAATAAAATTATTACAAGTTTTAGGCTAATTTTATAATATTTATAATATTATTTTTACCCTAAATTACCCGATTTACCTTTAACCGTGTTAATAAAAAAATTACTAAACTTACTATTTACATTATCCAAAAAAATTACCTATTTAAATAATTTGGATCTTATAATTCCAAATATGGAATCCATTTTTTTAAATTCAAAACAAAAAATTGGAAAAAATTAATTAAAAATTAATCTCGTTAATGGAACGAGAAAACGAGTTTTTAAAGTAAAAAAACTTCAAAAGATTGAAATGTTTTTATATCCAAATTCAATGTGAAATTTATTACAATGAACAAAATTGTATTAAAATATAAAAAATTGATCTAATTATACTTTAATTCCCATAAAAATATAATTGAACACTATAAATAAATTTTATGAAAAAAGTGGTTTTCAATTAAAATGCATTATTTTTTCACTATTCATCAAAACATGAAACTTATCAGAAAAATAAAAAAAATCAAATAGATTAAATTTTGATACTATTATTTCAAATAAAAAAGTTTATTTTTTAAAATATAACTTATAAAATTGTAAAAAATTAGATTTAAAACAAGTGCTCCATTAAAAGTTGGAAAAGATGCCTTTTTGAAAATTAGTTCTTTTATGAGTAAAAATTGGATTTGTTTTTATATCATATCTAAAAAACATATAAGATGAATTTTAAAAATTAGATTTAATATATTATATATATTCCATTAATAAAATTGAAAATTTGTGATTTTTTTATTTATTAGTATAAAACACACTTGTGTGCATTTAAATAGTTTTTCATAAAAATATTTCCTTTTATTTTAAAATGTGTTTTACACTAATTTATAATTAATTGGTCAAAAAATTATATATACATGTGTAAAAAATATTTTCATAATTCATTTAATACTACTCATACCCACCATTCTAATAGCTAGGTTATATTGGTAACATTTAAATAATAATATTTAGTAGTTTGCTTAAGATCAATGTGGCATATCATGTATGTTATTGAACATAGTTTTTCCATTTAAAACTTAGGATATTAAATTACCCCCCCCCCCATTTTGTAAATTTCATTCTCACAATTTTGAATTTGGTCTCAATAACTAAGGTTTGAATTTTCTAAATACCATTATTGAAATCCCACATTGAGAAAAGGATTAATAAAACATCCACTTTAAAAGAAAAAAGGGAAGTATGAACATCACCTGAGATAACAATTACTCAGTATCCATATATAAAAATTTGTACATAGAAGAGAAAAATAACCCTCATGGACTAATATAGAGTGATATATAACATGATCATAGGGAAGTTAAGTATCATAAATCTATAAATATGTGATGGGTCAGAATACCATTAATAAAAGTAAACGAATAACATTTTTATTTCATGATCCCTTTCATAGATTTGAGCAATTATTTTAATATCCTCATTAATAACATAAGTAAATATACTTACTTGATAAGTAGAGTTTCATCCTTTAATCAATTTCCACCAAAAACTCAACTTTTTCTCCATATGATGAGTATTCAAGATGAATTTTTCATGCATGATGCACTAGAATCAACTTATATAGAATCACATAATTCAAAAAAAATATTAACTATCTATTTCTCATGTCTTTAGACATTAACTAAAACTAAAATGGATAGGATAATATAAAGCAATTTTCCAAAAATAATAATGTTATATATGATAAAAAACTACATTAATCTCCAAAATTCAACAGTATTACCCAAAGTTAAATGTGGACCATTCAACAAATATATATCCTTAAAAATCTTCAAAATAATACAAACTAAGATTGAAACCAAAAATTTAGAAGTATTTTTTAACATAATCTTCCAAGATAAATTTTATCATTTATCTCTAAATAACATCCATCAGTCTTAATGTATCATACCAAAAAGTGATTCCCCTAATCACATATTCTCTGAGCTAGGTTAATCATTTCCATAAGTAACCTGAATAAAAATAAAATAATATTTCTCTATAAAAGATCATTCAACCTTTATTGATCCAATAAAATCGCATAATATTGTATTTACCTTAATCATATAACAATTGTCTTCTAAAATAACATTAATCTATTAATCACCAGATCATTTTCCAATCCCAGGGAAATATATTTGATAAAAACTATATTACCAAAGTCAAATTATTATTCATCCATCAAATCTTTTAACTAAAAATAAAAGGTCATACTAATAGGTACTTTATGTAGGCCAGTGGTAGGTGATGCACCCTTATTGCCCTTCGATTGTGGGTTCGATTCTCACGGCCTTACCGGACGTGACGGGTTGTCACCCATTCTATGGGTTTCCCATTTTCTAAGACTATATAATTCTTATGACATTCCAAAAATATGATAAAGTCCTCAAAAATAACCATAACATGTTTTAACCTCAAATTGTATCTCATGCCTTTCATTTTGAAAAATGTAATAACCTGTAATTACCTCAAAAATAAATATCTCCAAAAATACCATTAGTCACCTTAAAATTTCATAAATTAAATCCTCAAAAGGGTTTCTAAGAAATTGAACTTATGATCAACCTTAAAATTATAAACTCGTGATGATATCTCTAACTCTAAAGAAATCATTATAATATCCAAATTTGCCTAAAGCATCTGTTTCTAACGCTTTTGCCGGGGCACGCGCATCCATTAGTGAGGACGCGCAGCTATTTCCCTGCATTCTTGCTTTCCAAAGGCGGGCGGCATTCGCTCCTTGTTCAGGGACGTCTTCTCCTTGATCGAAACGGGATGATGGGATGTTGGTTTTTCCTTTTGTGGATTCCTCCTCAGAACTTGTCACCTAGTCCGGGTCTCCCTCATAGATTTAATACATTGTTCATGAATCTCATTTCTAGTTCCATATCTTCATGGACACCGGTTAATTACACTACTTCTATCAAGACACTCTGTGGGATCTTGACATGGTAGCGACCTTCGGTCGGAGTAGATGATAACATTAGGCATGTCAGGGCATCTCTGGGTGCATGGACATTGGGAAACCTGTATTATTCCTCATGAGAGGGCATCTCAAGGGTGCATAACCCGAGGCATCCCATGTCGAATGTAGGGAATCATATGCCATAGGCATCTATATGAGTTTTTCCTTAGCTTCTCATGTTTAACACGGGGTATGTCGTGAGTTTAACGTATTACAGAGACGGTTACGCCATAGGCATGTCATCTGAGGTTTTCCTCAGGAATATCATGTATAACACGAGGTAGGCCACGATTTTAATGTCTTTCGGAGACGGTTACGCCATAGGCATGTCATCCGAGGTTTTCCTCAGGCATCTCATTTATAACACGAGGTAGGCCGCGAGTTTAACGTCTTGCGAAGACGGAATGAGGGTGATCAGAACGTCCCATAGAGACGGATCATATTGGTATATCCCAAGGGGGGAATACCTGGAAGATGGATAGATTATGACACCCAATGAGGACAGATCCGAGGTGGTGCACTCCCAGGAGGGGGGATGTCACACCGTAATGGCTGATCTAAACACCACTGAGGGCGGATAAGGGGAAGTGCACCCCAGGATGGGGGACACCATGGTTTTCCATTGGCTGAGATTGAACCTCAGGGAGGTTTCCTATGTACCCTGTATAGACAACAGGTATCAAAACCCACACAATTCGAAGGGGTGATGAATCGGGGTGTACACAGAGGACAATGACCTAGAGACATGCTGGGGATTACGCATGGATAGTGGCCCAAGTACTACTAGGAGCAGTGAGGAGGTGGATGGCATGATCCCACCGGGATGTGGTGTCTCGGGCCAGAATCAGGATGGATGATTGATGGATGAATGAAGTGGAGGGGGAATGAAATGGGACCATCGCAAGGGCGACAGTGAAGTTGGGCTTGATCCTCGAAGAGACCTCCTATGTATCCCCGTGGTAGGGAATCAAAGTCTGTGTAGTTCGGGATGGTGCCGGTGAACCGACGTGAAGGTGGACCTTGGCCCGATGGGTGTCGTCAACGAACCGATGTGAATGTGGACCTTGGTCCGATGGATGGTGGTCTTGAACCTCGGGAAGGCTTCCTACGTACCATGCCTTGACATGGATCAAAGTCCTCGTAGTTCAAATGAGGTGTGGAATATAGTTTAACGTCATGCGGGACGGGGGTGAACCGACGTGAATGAGGTCGGAATGACCGAGTGATGGGCTTGAACCTCATGGAGGCTTCCTACGTACCATGACTTAGCACGGATCAAAGACCACGTAGTTCAAATTGGATGCCGGAAGGCCGACATGGAGGAGGACCTTGGTCTAGATGGTGTGGGGCTTACACTCTAGGATGCCCAAGTGCCGGTGAACCGACGTGAAGGAGGTCGGAGTGACCAATGGGTGATGGGCTTGAACCTCAGGGAGGCTTCCTATGTACTGCACCTTAGCACAGATCAAAGACCACGTAGTTCAAGTTGGATGTCGGAAGGCCGACGTGAAGGAGGACCAGGGGTCCAAGTGGTGGTGGGCTTGAACCTCATGGACGCTTCCTATATACCATGCCTTGACATGGATCAAAGACCACATAGTTCCAGTGTGTAGTTTAACATCATGTTGGATAAGGGCATATAGTTTAACGTCATGCTGGACGAGGGTGTAACTCTACGTGAAGGAATGACCAAGTGGTGGGCTTGAACCTCGTAGAGGCTTCCTACGTACCATTTCTTGACATGGATCAAAGTCCCCGTAGTTCGCTTGAGGTGGGGGTCAGGGTCAGTGCTTACTCTAAGCTCGCGTGAGTCATGCTCGGTGTGAGAAACAAGAGGTTACAGGGACCTGACGATCACGCGTGAAGGGTGAATCCATGGGAAACGAGGGGGGGCTTATGCGTTAGGCGTCCCATGGTGTTGGGACTTACTCCATGATGGAGGCCCGAGTGCCACTATGGAGCGGCAATGGTGGATGGGGCTTATGCAAGGAAGTTGACCGGGTGCCACTATGGAGCGGCACTGGTGAATGGGGCTTATGCAAGGATGATGCCCAGGTGCCACTATGGAGCGGCACTGGTGAATGGGTCTTACGCAAGGATGCTGCCCGGGTGCCGCTATGGAGCGGCACTGGTCAATGGGGCTTATGCAAGGATGCTACCCGGGTGCCTCTATGGAGCGGCAATGGTGAATGGGGATTACGCAAGGAAGTTGCCCGTAATGTCTTCCTCATGTCTAGCCATGAGGGCGTCCCGACTCACTGGTGGGTTGAGGCCCTCACCTATGCACTAGTGCACAAGCGGGATAACGCCAAGGGCGTAGGAATCGGTCCGAACAAAGGGAGATGAAAAGTGTGAATTACATGACCGACATTCGGAACACAATGAGTGTGGCTTGGAAATGGAGGATAGCTGTTGATCGTGGCAGAAATTCCGCATCCACATCGCGTTAGCCTGAAATGGGGATAGACAAATGAGGGTCGACTGCTGACCGTGTTCGAAACACAGGACCATGTCACAAATGTTGTCGAAAGTCTTTCGGGGCGTTGGCCTAGGACGGTAGGTGAGACGATGTGGCATGGGACCAGGCCTTTAGGGGGTCCCTCCAGACATGGAAGTGGATGAGGATCCAAATGAAGGACACGCAAAGCATGAGGTAGGGTGATGGAATGTTTGAACGGATTCCAACGCTCTCGAAATTACGCCACTGTAAGCATGGCATTAGGCATCTCATTCTTGGAGCATAAGGCATCTCTTATTTGGAACAAGAGGCATCCTATGATTGTATCATAGGGTGCGCTACAGTTTAGAGTCATGTAGAAAGTACTGTTGGCATCTCATGCTTGGAGCATGAGGCATCTCTTGATTGGAGCAAGAGGCATCCTATGTTTGGATCATAGGGAGTACTACAGTTTAGAGTCATGTAGATAGGACTATTGTCATCTCATGCTTGGAGCATGAGGCATCTCTTGTTTAGAGTAAGAGGAATCCTATGTTTGGAATATAGGGATTACTACAGTTTAATGTCATGTAGATAGGACTATTAGGCGGAAGGTGCCTAGAAATGGTTGGTGTTGGGACTTACTCAAGGGCGGCCCTTTCTGGTTCAACCTGGCATAGGATCCAAGTGATAGGGTTTGGAGGAGTTGCCTGAGGAATGGTTCGACTCAAGGTACTTGTGGAATTGATGATGGGAATCTCAACTCACGACATGGGAATGAAACCAAGAGGAATATGTCGACCCAAGGTGTTTCATGGTGTGTGGAGAAGTATCTCAAATCATGGTGTTCCATAGGTGGAATGTGGGTGCACATAGGGGCGCAGTGGGTCTTCGTGGCACGTTACGAATGTCAGACGGGTTTGCGAAGCCTCTCGTCTCATTACTTCGCGGCGGCGCTCCGCGATCGCGGAGGGGGCTTCGCGAATGGGCTTCGCGAACCAATTTTCCAGCCCAACTTCTCAAATGTCCATATCTCCTAATCTGTAACTCCGTTCGGGCCCTACGACCTATCAAATCGAAGCTTGCGAAAGTTTCTACAATCTCGGATCATGTATGGAAGCATCTGAAAAATTTTGAGGACATGTTTTATGGGGTCTACATCATCCTTTGATACCAACTATAAGGATATGGCCTTAAGCATAACTTATTCTAGTTCTTTGAACAAGAATTCACATTAAAGGATATTTTTAGTTTATATATTTAGAGAATTAGGACATATTATTATAAAGTAGACCCATACATTACATGTGGAAACTTATACTCAGTATCCATTATTTCCACCAAAAAACCCTTTTAAAATAAAACGTGACTTTATTTCGAGACACATCTTCAATTCTTTCATCATGAAATATTATTTTCCCTTACCAATATTAAGACCTTTGAAAAACATTTTAAAACATGGTATGAGAACAAAAATATTAGTAATGGGCATAAATAATGAAAACTATTAGTCTGGTGAACGCCCATAAAACACTTCCTTAAAAACATACCTTTTTACCCTAAATAAAATATCATTATTTCAAAAAGATCATAATATTTACTTTTTAAAATCATATAATATCAATGAAAACTCATAAGAAAACATAAAACATATAATTAGGAAACTTTGGACATATTTATACTAAAAATCGAAAAACCATATGGTCATCTTCCATACATGTCACTCTTACAAATGGAATGGCTATATAGCCAACTTCCAAAACCAATGCATTAGAGGTTATAACCTAACCACCCATCCTTGGTTTATCACGAAACCACCTATCCTTTTTTATCACATAACCATTGATCTTTAGTTTATCACATAACCACCCGTCAAATGTACAAGTACCATTAACATAAAAAATCATGCAATTTTCAACATGTCTCTCCTAAAATTTCATTTACACTCATAAGAGAACATTTTCTGTTATTGAAATAACCAATCCATTTAAAAAACCAATTTAAAACATTTATAAAAGATATTTATGAATCAAAGTGTCTCATAACACTTTGAAAATTTTTAAATAAATTATAAAATTAACATTTTAAAACATTCATGTCCATATAAATAAATTCATAAAACCATTTTGAAAACATGTACATGAATGAGAAATATTTATAAGAATAAATATTTAAAACACTTAAAACTATGTTTTAGTTAAACAATATCTTTCCTTGAGTTTGAATCATCGTGTATGTTCTTTATATTAATAAATAATAAACTTAGGTTAACTATTTAATTTCTTGAGAAACTTTTTTAAATTTTATTAGTACATTTATATAACTTATTATCATGTTATTACTTAATTATTTAAGTTCATGTCGGATGTTTTGATGATATTCAGTACATGAGTCCAAAATTATTTTGATATGATGTCTATAGTAAAAATGGTCATAAGTACACCATCTGAAAAATAATATTCATGAAATTATTATCATTTTTATACATAAATTATAATTTTAATTCAAAAAATTAATTATCATTATGAAAAAAGAACTATGTTATAATCATGGAGACGGTAGATCGTATGTATACATGGGTAACGTTTCCATTTTTCAATTATAATTATGGAAATAAGGTAGGTATTATTTTATCCTTAAATAATTATCATAATATCATAAATATAATATTAATAATTTAAATATAATTATATATATCATCCATGTGATTTGGTGATGAAAAATGAATCACATCGTTTCGTGAAGGTGATATTTCACACGTATGTGCGAACGACATTATCATTTTCATATGCATGGAAAAGTAAAAAATGTAAATGGTATATTATTATTTCATAATGATAAATATGTAATTAATATCATATATAAACATTAATTACATCATTATAACTTGTATTGATAGATAGTGATGGAAAATGAATTATATCGGTTCGCTGAGGTGATAGTTCACACGTACGTACAAACAATTAATTATTTTCCTATTTGATTGAAGTGAAGATAGATTTAGGTGATGATATTAACATAATAACATATTAGTATTTTTATTATAATGTAGTTATTATTTCATCATGGTGGAATAATATTTAAAAGAAGTGGAATAAGAAATAAAATAGAAACACTTAATTAAAAATGATACCTCTTCTTCGGGTGATTTCCTTTGATTATCACCTTAACACCTCTAAGGAGGGTGTTATGACTAAACTAAGGATGATAGAATATGTTAAGGGATTATATAAAGGTATTTGGTTAGATCATGTCTGAACAAAAATTGGTTTTAGGTGTATTGAAATTAGAAGAATGGGTGCCCTTTTATAGGAGAGGGGAGGGGCACTCTTGGAATTCATTAAAATATTAAATTAATATAAATTAATTTTATATTCAAAATATATCCAAATTGAGTTATTTAAAATATATTATGAGTATGGGTAAGAATAAATTCATTAAATGAAAATTATATAGGTATTTATTATTTTTTAATTCTTATATTTTTGTTTTAACCATTATTTTTCCCTTTTAACTCTTACTGTGTTATCATGTGATTTACACTTTGAGGGTTAATATAATTACTATAGCATGTAAAAAAGACAATACATGAGTCATTTATTAAATTATAGGATATTTTTTAATTATTTGGATGAATCTTATATTTTTATAAATTTTATATCATTTAATAAAAAAATTATATTTTAAAATACCATTAGTATCAATTTTGACACTATTTATTTCTTGACTTTTTAAAAATATCATAATGACATGATACCTTCAAAAAAAATATTTTAACTAATAAATAACATATCAAAGTCATCCATAAAATTCTTTTATGACATTAATTATATCAAATTATATTTATTTTAATGGTTTTAATATAATTTATTTGATTCTTTCATTAATGATACAATTACTACATCATCATTGTGTCACCATTTAATGTTATTATTTTATTACTAAAAATTATAAATAAATTATCATGATGTAGATAAAAATTTTATATTTATAAATACAATTTATATTTTAATTTATCCCCTTTATGAACCTATATTAAAAATATTTCACTTGTTAAAAACAAAAGTGTGAAAAAAATTATTTTCTTTTGAATATAATATTATAAATGTATTACTCTCATCCAATTGGATTTAAAATGTCATAATTTCTTAAAAAGGATTATTTTGGTATAATAAAACTCATAAATTAAAATTATGACAAATTTTGGTTTAATTTTACAATATTTATAATATTATTTTTACCCTAAATTACCAAATTTACCTTAAACCATGTTAATAAAAAAATTATTAAAGTTACTACTCATATTGTTCAAAAATAAAATAAACCTATTTAAATAATTTATACCTTATTATTATAAATATTTAATCCGTTTTTCCAAATTTAAAACATATAATTGAAATAAAATAATTTAAAATTAATCTCGTTGATGGAATGAGAAAACGAGTTTTTAAAGTAAAAACCTTCAAAATATTGAAATTTTTTTAGATCTAAATTCAATGTGAAATTTACTACAATGAAAAAAATTATATTAAATGATAAAGACTTGATCTAATTATACTTTAAAACCATTTAAAAATATAATTTAACACTATAAATAAATTTGATGAAAAAGTAGTTTTCAATTAAAATGCATTATTTTTTTCATTGTTTGTCAAAACATGAAACTTATCATAAAAATACCAAAAATTATACCAAAGTAAATTTTGATACTCTTATTCCAAATAAAAAGTTTATTTTTTCAAATATAACTTATAAAAGTGTAAAAAACTATATTTAAAACAAGTGTTCCATCAAAAGATGGCAAAACTGCCTTTTTTGAAAAATACTTCTTTTATAAGTAAAAAAATTGGATTTATTTTTATATCATGTATAAAAAACATATTATATGAATTTTAAACATTAGATTGAATATATCATATATATTATATTAATAAAATTTAAAAAGTGTGATTTTTTTATTTATAGGTATTAAACACACTTATGCACATTTAAATACTTTTTCAGAAAAACAATCCCTTTTATTTTAAAGTGTTTTACACTCATTTATAATTAATTGGTAAAAAAATTATATATACATGTGTAAACCATATTTTAATAATTTTTTTAATACTATTCATACCCACCATTTTAACAACTAGGTTATAATGATAACATTTAAATAATAATATTTAGTCATTCGCTTAAGCTCGATGTGGTGTATCATATACACTATTGAACATCATATTCCTTTTTAAAAAATCAGGATGTTATAATTACTAACATGAGAATTGTTTTATTATATTGCTACATTATTTTACTCAAGATGGGATGGTTTGTTCAGCAGTAGCATTGTAATGAATTGGATTTTTCCCAGTTCTATTTTTAGAAAATTCTTAGAAAAATTATGTGACCTAGCACTAAGACAGCGTGTGATTCTGAGGCCCGAAGTTCCTGGAATGATCTGACAAAAAATGTTAAGTTTTTAAATAGTTCATGTGATCAGTTTTCCTAAAAAAGTGGAATAACTTTTAAATGGGTACCCTGATCATAAATCTGAG
Organism: Viscum album; assembly: GCA_963277665.1. Taxonomy (NCBI): domain Eukaryota; kingdom Viridiplantae; phylum Streptophyta; class Magnoliopsida; order Santalales; family Viscaceae; genus Viscum; species Viscum album. Next base: position 124,293,756 of record OY728134.1, on the reverse strand, counting down.
GGCATCATTGTGTTTAGAGTAGTGGGTTTACCCTAGGCATGACTTAAGTTTAATCGGCACGGTTCTCTAGTGAGAAAACCCGAAAATGGCATAACCATAAATAAAATAATTAAATAAAATTATTTTATTTTTCAAATCCTTATAACTCATAAATGGTAACTCGGATTGGAAATATGAAAGTAATTTTGAGCTCGTGAGGATGTTCTTTCCTTAGGCGGACCCTAACCTCGACCGGCATGGGTCGAGGGTAAAAGTTAATTTTTAGACTTTTTAAAGTAGAATAAAATAAACTTCAAGAATTTTGTTTTATTTCCTTTTAAATTTTCACAGCATGGTGGCACTGTAACGGAGTGACGAAGCAACATGTTCTCCTTTTATAAATGAAGTAGTGTGGCGACGTTGTTTCAAATTGAAATAGTAATGTTGAAACGCATAAACGCGTTAACGTGTTTCCTCCATTAACTAGAGACAAGGTCCAGTGTTAGAATAAATAACACTGGATAATTTATCTGGAGTTTCCATAAGGAAAGGGTGAGGAGGCTCTCTCACCAGCGATGACGGATTCTAGATCAGGATTCGATCAAGCGGCGACGAATCGACAAACGCCAGCGGAACAAGGATCGATGTGGCGACAAGACTTCAATCTACGTCTGCAAGTGATCCAACTCTAGGTAGGGTTTGTTATTTAAAATCTTGTCTTTTCCCATTCTTAGATTTAAATGATGAACGCAAATCAACCCATGAACAGGTTTACCCACAGTTCGATCGTTCTTACGGGAAGGGAATTTTATTTTCTGGGTTTTAATGGAATATTGATCCTGGTTATCAAATGTTGATTAATCCACTATGATGGATTTTTGGTTTAATTAGATTTTTGTTCTAATGACAACGAACCCTGATCATCACTAATATAGATCAAGGTCCGTCCCTTTTTGTTGATTCAATCCTTTCTTCCATCTATTCTTCATTCATTGTGGGCATTCTTTGTTTGGCCCACAACTCGACTTTCAACGATCGATCAATCATTACACAACTGATCCTTGGCACAATGATCTGATGTCATAGGTCTGGGATAGAAACAGCGTGATGGAGGTGTGAGGACGATGGTGGAGATTGGATTGAGGCGGTGTGGGAGATATCTCACACGAACAGATTCGTATCGAAAAGGGATCGTGGCATGATTTTGAACCCTTGTTTATGAAGAACGCGACCTGAGGACTCTGGAATGTCTTCTGAATCTAAGAAAAAGACAAATGGAGCGCATCTGGTGGACCATGGAAGACCCCGCTGGTGCACCGGCGGTGGCATGCGGTGGTGGATGTGTGCAGGAGGTGGCACACGCCAGCGGTGAAGGAGGCCCACGACATCTGATGCGGGTGGTGATCATAGGATGCTGGAAACGACTGATAGTGGTTCGGCAGATGTGGTTGGTGAGCCATGTCCAGCTAGACCACGGTGGAGACTCGTGGCACCGGCCGCAGTGGAAACCCATGACAATAATTGTGGGTGGTACACAGCACCTGTTGGAGAAGACCAGCTACTCCAGTGGGCCGGATTGGGTCAGTGGAACCCAGGATGGGCCGGTTAGGTCAGTCTGATCGGGTCGGACCTGACCCAGACCCCATTGGGCCCCTTTTCACTAAAACATCCATATCTTTCAAATCGTAAGCCTAATTTATGAGTCGTCTATGGTGTTGGGATGGTTGTAATGAGGAGGTCCTTTTGAGATGGATTGGTGGGGTTTTAGTTAGACCATAAGGGTCTGGTGGTGTTCTCTTTGTCTTTAATATGAGGGATCGATACAGGATCTTGATCCCATCATAGGGGGTGACAGTAGAGATTGAGAAGATACCCTTGGGATTCTCTATGAAGGTACGATGCAGCATTATATTCCTGACATCTGAAGTGAGTTGAATCAGATTGGATCTTGGTAACCTAGAAAGCCTAAGTGACGAACGGATCTAGGTGACCCAACAGGCCGAAATAACTATGCAGGTCTCAGTGCTCTTATGGGTCTATGTGGAGCATGTACCACACTGAGAGGCCCGATCGGTCCTCAATTATCTTTTTGGTACCTTAGATAGGGTTTTTGGATAATGTGTGACCAATATTTACACAGGCACCTATCCCCTATCTAGGATGATAATTCTAGTAGGACCAGGATGTCCCCTAGTGAACCCTAGGTGCAATACCCCCTATTTGTGTATCAAGATCTTTCCTTCCTTCGTGACTTGACCTGGTCAATGTACTTTAGGTAGTTATGAGTGTGTTCTCTTTGGGTGTGTCCCAAAGAAGCGGGACCTCTTGTGAGGGTCTCTAATGACTTCATTACTCAAGGAGAAAATTCTCCTGGAACGAGGGTGCCTTGAGAAGAATCCTATGACCAAGGATTTGGCTGCGATATCGAGACTCCTTGTCTTAGCGATACCGAACGTATCAGGGAAACTTCATGAAATATAGAAACCATATGTTCTCTCAGATACTTTTGGTAGACTTATTCTATGTGGTTACTATCAGATATCTTGAGGAGTCGGATCTCCCATAATTGAGTGTGCTATGAGCAGAACCATATGTATGACAGTGGATGAGATGTTGCATCTTGGAATCCTTTATGAGTATACCTGGATGTTCTTGTTATATGTTTTGTTGAAATATATATATTTTAAGCTGGTTGTACCTTCTTGGTGGTGTTTCCTTTTTTGTCTATTACCTTGTGTTTCAGGGTCCCCTACTGAGTATTGTGTTACTCACCCCTACATGGGCTTTTGCCACATGTTTCGTGTCTTCTACAGTTGACCGATGCTTTGGTGGAGTCTTAATAGGAGCAGGACCTAGACTGGATGGTGCCTTGTGAGATCATATGAGTCTAGGTGTTTCTAGCATCTTTCTATAGTAGCTTCAGTACTCATATTTACAGGTCAAACTCTGTGGTTTTCTTTCTTTTAGTGGGCTTGTATTCTGTCCTGGTTTTAATTTACTGTTTTACTTTCAGGAATACTTTGTTGTTGGGTTGTAGTGATATGCATGCATTTTCCTTACTTAGTGTTTTCTCTCTCCATCCATTGTGGCTTGGAGTTAGGTTCATGTGTACAGGTTTTTAGGAAAATGCCACCCATTTGTGGGATATGTCTACTCGGTGCTAGTCTCCATCCTTCGGCCTATCGGAGGCAGGATTGGGGTAGTCACGGAACGGGCCCTGGGGGACAGGTCGTGATAGAGTGGTATCAGATGATGGTTTGGTTCCATATTACTAATGAGAGTATATGAGATTGGTTTGGGTAACAGTGTTAAGTGTTTCGAGTTCAGCTTTCAGGATAGGGACTCTGGTTTTGGTGTGGCGGCTGACGTGTCCATACACCAAGACTCTGGGCACCTGATTTCCGACTCGATACATGAAAACACTTGTTGTGGGGAAAAATAAATTTACATGCATCATATAATAATGGGTTGTGTTTTCTATGTCCTTCTTGATTCATCTCACCAGGTGTACTTTTTTAACTATGATACATATTGTTTTCCTTCAAATGTGTTCACGATGTTAGCTAGTGAGGTTTCTATAGAAGTATTGGGATTTTGTTCTGATGCTCGATGAGGCCTCCCTAATGAGAGCCAGTCACATAGTAGTTTTTCTTTAGGATGGTCAGTAGGTTATGGTTTCGCCTAATGATCAGTTAGAAGACCCACCTCCAGTGGTTCAGGTGGATGCAGCATGCCAGATTGAGTTGTGGATGGATCTTTTGGTGCTAGATGATGAGGTGCTGGGTTCAAACATGTATCGCAAGTATCAAAGGTAGCGATCACCCAGGATGCAGGGTCAGTAGGACCTACTGATATTAGGTGCGCAACGTAAGCCATATAACCAGAGGTTTTGTCAGAAGTTTGAGGGATGTGCTAGTTCTTATAATAAAAAGATTTTCTACACTTTTCATAAAAGGGAGAATCTCGCACGAGATTGCCCCACCGTTCATACTGCAGTCAGAGAGGTAATTGATTAACCACCAAGGAATAGGTGTTAGTGATATTAGATAGACCTGTTAGGTGGAGGATGTGGTAGGAGAGCTGGGGAAGTGGTAGGAGGTGGCTGAAATTTTGACGTGTTACCACCACCACCTCCAGGTGGTCCATACTAGACTTTAGGAGTTGGAGGATGGGGGAGGATACGGTTGTAGGTTGTCGAGAATTATGAACCTAGTACTCCAGGGATGATTCAAGGTATGATATGTGTCTTTCTACTTTAGATGTATTATTTATAGACACGTGTACTATTGATTTCATTTGCTTCCACTTTTCTTGTTTGATACCTAGAGGTTTTAGTTAAACCGTTGACTTGATTATCACTTTTAGAGACTCCTACTGGAGGAGACCCAATGACCAAACACTAGTGCTGATAGTGTGACCTAACTCTTGGAGGTGAGAGTTTCAGTTGGGATCTCTTGGTAGTGGCATTGAGTCCTTACAATGTCATTCTCAATATGAACTAAATCCATAGTTCATGCTCAGATTGATTTTTTTAGGAAAAATATGTTGTTCGTCTGCAGTGATGGAACTAGATTTCCCTTTATAGACAAAGGGGAAATCCTTGAATCTCTTATTGGACTCAGGCAGAGGAGGGTTCAACTGATTTATATTAAGTTTTCTAGTCCAACCCTTGATGCATTGGATTTTATGAGTCCTCAAGTTTCTTAGTGGTGGTAGAGTATAAGGACGTCTTCCTTGAAGAAGTTCCATGTTTACCTCTCTGTTGAGAGTTAGACTTCCGCATTGTTCTACACCCTGGGGTGGAACTGATATTTACGTCAGTATATCTGATGGCTCCTGAAGGGTTTCATGAGCTAGAGGTGCAGAGGAAGGGCTTAGTAAGACCCAGTGTTTCACCCTAGGCATCCCTAGGTGATCTTTATTGATGAAATCTTAGTGTACTCGGCGTCTAAGGAGGAGCACGTGAGACACTTGAGGATGGTCCTGGACCCACTTCAAGAGCACCAGCTACACAGAAAGCTCTTAAAGTGTCTATATTGGATTCTAAAGGTCTTATATTTCTAGAAAACATCACCTCAGAGGCTGGAGTTACAGTGAATACAGTGAGGGTTGAGATGCAGTTTGACAAATAGAACTGTGCGACTCGTAATATTGAGTTAGTGGTGGTGGTATTCGCATTGAAGATGTGGCGATAGTACTTGATGGGTGATTAATACATCTTCCACTTTAACCTCAATATTCTCAAGTATGTATTCTCTTAGAAGGATAGGGGCTTGAGATAGAGGTGATGCCTAGAGTTCCTATAGGACTATGACTTGGAGTTTTTCTATACTCATGGGAAGAGTAACATGGAAGCAGATGCTCTCTGCAGGAATCTAGTTAGAAGTTACTGAATGATTCATTGTATCAGTTGGCCTTGTTGAGGTTATCCTTCATGGATGGAGATGGATTAGTTTATCTCCATTTTTGGGTTGTTACCCATCCACTCTTAAATGAGTTGAGGAGGCACAACTTGATGATACCAACTGTGAGTCTTTATGTGCTCAATTTTCCATAGGGAATACCCCTTATGGACATTCAAAAGGTGGGGATCACATCATTCTTTTCAGGAGACACGCAGTTGTAGCAGTAGATGCCTAGGGTGGCGAGATGCATCAGGGTATGTGTGTGGGTGTTAAGGCGGACACTGGGGATGAAAGAATGGGTTGAATCTAGGCTTACCTGCTGATATAAAAAAGTTTAAATCTTGTTTGAATCAGTTTCATGGGTTTTCAAATCTCTGTGTCAAGCCCCTTTGCTGGGTAGGGGTTTCTCCTTCTCTTTCTTGGGGTACCAGGAAGGAAGTGGAAATGAATATCGATGGAATTCATGATGGGATTACCAAGTACATTCATGAGACATGATACCATCGGGGTGATAGTTTCCCGACTCACTAAGTTGGCCCACTTCCTAACTACCTAGAAGTAGAGTTTAGTAGAGAGCTTGGGTTGCCTTTATGTGAAGGAGATAGTTTGACTTCGTGGAGTTTCATCTATGATTGTTTCAGATTGTGATGCTCTCTTTACATCTCGGTTGAGGATGGGATTACAGGAGGCATTTGTAGAGAATGTGCAGGCCATCTAGGAGAAGATGAAGCACACATAGAGCTTTCTGAATATTTATGTCGGAAGACGGTGGAGACCTTTGGAGTTTGAGGAAGGAGATAGTGTCTTCCATTAGGTCTCACCTCAATGAGGGTTATGGAGATTTTTTCCATGATGGAAAGCTATCACTAAGGTTAATGGTCCCTATTTCAAGTATTGTGTAGAGTTGGAAAGGTAGTGTACTATTTGTCTCTAACCTATGGTGGGACCAGGTACACAACATCTTCCATGTCTTAGTTGAGGAGATTTGTGCATAAACCCTTTGTACATTGTAATCTAGGGAGATCTGTACATCGGTGTTGGGGTATTTTGGGTTAAATTCCCAATGAAGATCAAGTATCCTTCATGGATGATATTTTCCCTTAGTGCATTTCCAGAGGTAGCATGGGGATCTTAAGAGGAGTACATGGGAGCTGGAGGCTCATATTCATGCTCAGTTCTCTCACATTTTTTTTGAGTAAACCTTGTTTGGATTTTCGAGGACGTAAATCATTAAGGTGGGGAGAATGAATTGACTCGGATTTTTTCCAGTTATATTTTTAGAAAATTATTGATAAAATTACGAGACCATGCTCTAAAATGGTGTGCAATTCTGAGTCCCAGAGTGCCCGAAATGATCCGTCAAAAAATGTTAAGTTTTTAAATAGCACGTGTGATCTATTTTCCTAAAAAATAGAATTACTCTTAAAAAGGTGCCTAAATCTAAAATAGGAGGGCATCGTTGTGTTCAGATCAGTGGGTTTACCCTAGGTGTGACTTAAGTTTAGTCGGTACAGGTCTCCAGTGAGAAAAACTAAAAATGGCATAATCGTAAATAAAATTATTAAATAAAATTATTTTATTTTTCAAGTCCTTATAAATCATAAATGGTAACTCGTATTGGAAATCCGAGAGTACCATTGAGCTCGTGAGGATGTGCTTTATTTAGGCGGATCCTAACCTCAGTTGGCGTGGTTCGAGGGTAAAAGTTAATTTTTGTACTTTTTAAAGGAGAATAAAATAAACTTAAAGAAGTTTATTTCATTTTCTTTTAACGTTTCCTAGCATGGAGGTGTTGTGATGCAATGATGGAGCAGCCTATTCACCTTTCATAAATGAAGCAGCATGGATACACTGTTTCAAAGTAAAACAGTAACACTGAAATGCGTTAACGCATTTCCTCCATTAATTGGGGACATGGTCCAGCATTAGAATTCATAACATTAGATAATTTATCTGGAGTTTTCCTAAGAAAAGGGGGAGGAGGCTCTCTCACTGGTGATGATAGATTGGGGGTTGGGATTTGATCAAGCAGCAATGAATCGATTAATGTCGGTGGAACAAGGATCAACGTGGCGACAAGAATTTCAATCTACGTCTAAAATCAATCCAAATCAAGGTAGGGGTTGTTATTTTGAATCTTTTATTTACTTGATCTTAGATTTAAAAAATGAATGCAGATCAACCCATGAATGGGTTGACCCATGGTTCGATCATTATTACAGGAAGGGAGTTTTATTTGTGGTGTTTTAACAGAAGATTGATATTGGTTATCAAATGTTGATTAATCCTATGTAATGGATTTTTGGTTTAATTATATTTCTGTTCTAAAGATGACGAACCACGATCGACACTAACATCAATTGAGGTCTATCCCTTTTTGTTGATTCATGTCTTTCCTCCCTTCGTTCTTCATTCTCTATGGGAATTCTTCATTTGGCCCGCGACTCGACTTTCAACGATCGATCGATCATTGTGAAACTGATCCTTAGCGCAACGATCCAATGTTGCAGGTCTGGGATAGACACGGCACGACAGAGGTGCGATGACGACAGTGGTGATCGGATCGACGTGGTGCGAGAGATATCTCACATGAATGGATTTACACCATAAAGAGATTGTGGCATGATTTTAAACCCCTAGAGATGAAGAATGTGACCCGAGAACTCCATAACGTCTTTTGGATCGAATAACGGACCACCAGAGCACATTCAGTGGCCCACATAAGACCCCATCTGTGTGCCGGTGCCGGTGGAAATGAAGGAGGCCTATGGAATGCACCGCAGGAAATTATCAGAGGTCGTCAGCAGTTTTGCGGATGTGGAAATGGCCATGTGTGGGATGTGGTTCCCTCCATGTTCTAGACAGAGAAGACCGGCCCACTCTAGTGGTAAGGCCCAATGCCTCGGGACAGCCCCACGTAGCTGGCCGAGTCGGACCCCGCTGGTCCGGGCTGGGTTGAACCAACAGTTTGGATTAGACCTCGTAGACCAGGTCGGAACCGGGTTGGGTCGGCAGACCTTGGGGCGGGTCGGATCAAGTCAGACCAGTCTCGGACCCAACCAGACCCCTTTTCACTAAAACGTTCATATCTTTAAAACTGTAAGTCTGATTGACGAGTCGTATGTGGTGTTGGGTCCCTTGCAACGAGGTGGTCCTTTTGAGATGTCTTAGTAGGGTTTTATTTGGGCTAGTAGGTGCTGGTGTAGTTCTCTTTTTCTTTCCTATGAGGGATCGATACGGATCCTGATCACATCATAGGGGGTGACTATAGATATTGAGATGCTTATAGTGGATCTTAGTTACCCAGCAGGCCTAAGTGACGAGAGGATCTTGGGGACCCAGTGGGATGAAATGACTTTGCGGGTCTCAGTGCCCCATCAAGTCTATGTGGAGAATTTACTACATTTAGAGGCTCGGTCGGTCCTTACTTCTCTTAGTGGTACCTTATATAGGGTTTCTGGACAAGGTGTGACCAATATTTACATGTGCACCTATCCCCTATCTAGAATTGTAATTCCAGTAGGGCCAGGTTGTCCCCCAGTGAGCCCTGGGTGCAGGAACCCCGATCTGTGTATCGATATATTTCCTTCTTTCGTGACTTGACCTGATCAGTGTACTTTGAGTAGTTCTTAGTGTGTTATCTTTGGGAAGGTCCTAAAGAAGTGGGACCTCTTGAAAGGTTCTAAGATGACTTCATATCTCAAGGAGCGAGTTCTCCTAGAATGAGTGTGCCTTGAGAAGAATCTTGTGACCAAGGATTTGGATACGATATCAAGACTCCTTGTCTCAGTGAGACCGGATGTCTCATAGAAACTTCGTGATGTATCGGGACTATATTTTCTTTCATATTCTTTTGGTAGGCTTGTTCTACATGGTTACTATCAGATAGCTCGAGGAGTAGGATCTCCTGGAATCAAGTGTGCTATGATTGGAACCATATGGATAATAGTGGATGAGACATTGCATCTTGGAATCCTTTACGAGTATACCTGGATGTTATTTTTATATGTGTTGTTGACATATACCTATGTTGATAATACTGTACCTTCTTGGTGATGTTTCCTTTTTGGTCTATTATCTTGTGTTTTGGGGTCCCCTAGTAAGTATTGTTTTACTCACCCCTATATGGGCTTTTCCCGCATGTGTCATGTCTTGTGTAGTTGACCAATGCTTTGGTGGAGTCCTAGGCAGAGCAGGATCAGGACCAGGACCAGACGGTGCCTTCTGATATTAGACGAGAATAGGTGTTTCTGGCAGTTTCCTATAGTAGCTTCAGTACCCGTGTTTACAGGTTAGACTCTACGGTTGTATTTCTTTTAGTAGGCTTGTATTCTGGACCGGTGTTACTTTACTAATTTACTTTCTATTGTACTCTGTTGTTGGGTTGTGGTGGTATGCATGAATTTTCCTTGCTTAGTGTTTTCTCTCTCTATCCAATGTGGCTTAGAGTTAGGTGTGTGTGTACATGTTCTTAGGAAAATTTCTCTTATTTGTGGGATATGCCTACTCGGTGCTATATCCAACTACTTATGACTTTTAGTCCGCTCGACCTCACATGATAATCATGTTTCTACTGAGTCAAGGTTTTATTCAAGGGGTTTTCCATGTTGTATTTTGTGGAAATATTGATCATTGAAACCTCATATCTCTGAGAAAAATCCCTCAAGATATGATACTTATGAATTATGTGCTTCGTCCACAGATGTGACATTGGATCTTTTGAAAGAGCCACCGCTGTAGTATTATTACAATAGATTGTGATGGGATATTTATTTCTAGGTACCACATCAAGCTATTGGATGAAATTGTGCCTCTAAACAGCTTCTTTATCTTCCTCATAAGTCACAATATACTCAGACTCTACTATAGAATCTGTAATCATAGCCTTCTTTGAGATCTTCCAGCTCACAGCACCTCCATTCAAAGTGAAGGTGTATCCCGTTTTTGACTTCATGTCATCTTTATCAGTTTGGAAACTAACATATGCATATCCTATAATGACTAGTTACTCATCTCCTCCATAAACTAGGAACATGTTCTTAGTACACCTCAGATACTTAAGGATAGTCTTGGATTCCATCCAATGGCGGTCACCTAGATCGGTTTGATATCTACATACCGCACTTAATGTGTAGGAGACATCTAGCCTAGTACATATCATATCATACATGAATTACACAATTTCTAATGAAAATATAATTCTTTCCAATATATTACTTTCCTCGTGGGTCTGAAGACACATTTTCTTGGAAATATGAATGTCAAGTGATGCTGGAAACAATGCCCTCTTGTATTTTTTCCATACCAATTCTCTTCAGTATCTTGTCAATGTATGTACCTTGAATTAGGTCGAGTATCCTCTTATATATATCACGATTAATCTTGATCCCAATAATATATGCTACCTCACCCAAGTATTTCATGGAAAATCATTTATTCAATCATGTCTTAACAGAATGTAAGACCGGTATTTCATTTCCAATAAGTAATATGTCATAAACATATACTATTAAGAAAACAACTACACTCCCACTAAACCATTTATAGATACAAGGCTCACATTAGTTCTTTATAAAACCAAATTCCTTTATGGATTCATCAAAATGAATGTTCCATGACCTATATGCTTAATTTAATCTATAAATGGATTTTTTCAACTTACATATCTTATTGGAATCCTTTGGAGTCACAAACCATTCAAGTTGTGATATCTATAAATCTTTCTGAAGGTTATTGTTAAGGAAGGATGTTTTGACATCCATTTTCCAAGTCTCATAGTCATGGTAATCCACAATGGAAAGTTTAATTCTAATGTATTTCAGCATTTCAACTGGTGAAAAGGTTTCTTCGTAGTCAATGTCTTGATGTTGTTTAAACCCTTTTGCAACCAGTCATGCCTTATAAGTACTGACTTTCCCTTCCATATCCAGTTTATTCTTGAATACCCATTTGAAACCAGTGGTCTTTGCATCCACTGGAGGATCTACCAAAATCCATACTTGGTTTTGGTGCATGGAATCCATTTCAAAATTCATGTCTTTTTTCCACTTGGAAACATCTGTGCCACTTACTCCTTCCTAATAGATTATAGGATCATTATTATCAACTAATAATGAGTCATCAACCTCAATAACTAAAAAATCATATTGTTCTATTTCTCTAACCTCTCTTGTACTCATACACAGTACTTGTGTCTCTAGAACAGTTTCTTCTTCCATACGGCTTTGTGGAATCTGATACTATACCAACTCTTGTATACCTTGAGCCCCAACTTCATCGAAGTTTATATTTCTATTAATATCCCTTTTAGAGATGTTCTCCATCTCAAATAATATGGTGTGTCTTTCCACTATAACCTTTTTTTTCTAAGGGTTCAAGTAGGTAATATCCCCTTATTTACTTAGGGTATCCTATGAAGTTACAATTTGTGACTCAGGGTGAAAGTTTATTACCTGAAGAGGAATTAATAAATGATTCACTTCCCCACACATGTAAATTCAATAAAATGGTTTTTCTTCCACTCCAAAATTCATATAGAATACCATTTATCAATTTAGTTGGTACTTGGTTTGGTATGTGTGATGTTGTTTGTAACGGATATCCTTAAAAGGATAATGGAAGACTTGCATGACTCATCATTGATGTAACGACCCGGACCCGGCCAGCCACCCGAACAGTGCCGAATGGGTCCGGTGTTACTACCTTAGGCGCACCTCCCCTGAACTCCAAAGGCTTCCAACTAGCAGTGAGGGTCTTAATAGGTATAGTGGGGAGTCTATACCCTCTCAAAGGAATTAAAGGTGTCGGTCCAAGTAATAAACTAAAATATGGAACGGAAATAAATGGCTCAGAAGACTCGAACCAGACCCGTAGAGCGGAAGCTCATTCAACAACAATAAATAGTGGAAGCAATATAGAAACAACAGCAGCGGAGAGTAAACAAAACATCTTTCTAGGAATCAACTTCAATAACTGCCAAAACAACCAAGCATGCATCCAAGAAAGTCATACAAATCAACACATATATAATGGCGCCAATGGCTAACCAGTAGTAGATACAATATAAATTAAACATGTTGATGCAAGAAAATAATACTGAACAAGTAACTCCAGTATAGCACAACCTCAAGGTCCATGCCAGTCTCCAAGTCAACAGCACTAAAGTCCAGCTCCTGAGGCTGACCCTCTACCTACACGAAATTTCATAAAGTCTACACGCGTCCCGAAGGGCCCGTGTAGGGTGTGAGACAAGTCTCAATAGGATGCCACCCAGAGGTGCGTACCTAATATAAGTGTTAGGCATACATGCTTAAATAAGAAAAACAGTAAATAGTGCAATGCCCAAAAGTAAACAAGGACTTCACTAGTGTTCAGCAGCCACCAGGAAGTGTCACCTGCTTCAGCCAATGCTGGAAAGTCTGGTCTGCAACCCGGCACCTCGTGCCACCTGACACCATGTGCCTCAAGTACCGACATCCCGAAGGCATGCCCAACCGTCGTAACCCAGCTCGAAAGCTCAACCTTCCCATGGCACAACATTTGGAAGAACAGCGATACCTGACCTCAAAGGATAACCGGAGGGACAGCGATGTCTGCCCTCAAATCACGGCGAGCCTCTGCCCCCAACCTGACCGCCTCAAAGTTGTCTCCCGAAGGCTCCTCACCTTCCACGTGGCTTCCTATGGCAAGCACCCCCAAACCAAATATACCTAACCTCATTTACCAGGGGTCTCTACCCAGCGAGTGGTCGTACCACCTCATCTTGGAGTCTATCTGTGTGCACACTACTCAAAGTACCCGGTGAGCGGTAATCACCTCAGTATGTCCCAAGCCACAACACCTCTGACACCTCGTGTCCCTGCGAACCTGTCGCTCAAGTCAGATAGCCTTTCCATACAAGTAACCCAGGCCAAAGCCCAACCTAACAGTCCAACTGCCTCAACCGACGTCCATGACGCCCAATCCCGTGGTAGCAACCACCCCAAAGTATCCCGAGCCAAAGCCCAACCTGTAATCCCCATCACTCAACAATATATCCGGGCCACGCCCAACACAACAAGAAGTTCAACACAGGAAATATCACACATTGCATATTCATACTTGGAAGCATCACTTTAAATAGGAAATTACTAAACATTAAAATTGCACTAACCTGTGCTATCCCATACCAGCACCTAACTCATTGAAGATTTAACAATTAAACTAAACAGTTTAACTCGATACATTCAATAAGTCATATAACACAATAGTTTAAACAATGTTCCAATTCACATGTATTTCGGCACCCCCAGCCGAATTGCCCCAAACGAACAACAACCTCTAACCCGGTCTCGCTCGATCGCAACAGGGTTAGGGAATACCTAGAGGCATTCCACAATGCAGATAATTAAATAAAAACAAATAAACAGGGTCCCGCTCAACACTCGACGTCGCGCCTGAAGGTTGCAACCCCAAATTGTCTACAAAAACAAGAAAGAAGGTATGAACCACCCACCTCGTACTCGTACGATGACACTCCTTTGATTTCAGCCTCTGAATCGGACTGAGTCGTGGTAGATCTGTGTTTCTGTCAAATCCAGAAATTCCATTCTGATGGAATCTGAGGAGAAACAGGTGAGGAATCAAGGATGAATAAGGGTGTGTGGGTTTAGCCTTTCTGATGCGGTCCCGCTGCCACTGACGGATCGAAGAACGGAGGTCGTACGGAGATTCTGGAAGGGTTTGAGTTTTTCAGGAGTTCTCGGATGAACCGTCCGTCCAAAAGGGAAGAAGAAGAAAAATCTGGGAATGAGGTGCGACGACGCCTCGATCGATCAAATTAAAAAAAAGTACACGCTGTGTATATGTGTTTCTGTACTCTGACTTAATCGGAGTCCAGCACACGGCCTGGACCGTGTACACGGTCAACACACGGCCATGGTCTTGGCCGCTACATGGGGAAAGGGTACACGGCGTGTCAAGGAAGGCTACACGCCGTGTAGATGGAAATTTAGACCTGGGCACCACACGACATATACCTGGCCTCGTACGGGTAAGGGATACACAACGTGTCTATAAATACACGCCGTGTAGTATGAAAGTTCTACACGGTCTTCACACGGCATGTACTCGGCGAGCACACGGCCGGTCACCTGGGTAACTCATACATGGCATGTACTTAAATTACACGGCGTGTAGTCTGGAAATTTCTGAAAAACTGCTCAGAACTTCCAGACTTCTCAAAAACCAGTCAAAAGTTTAAACAGGGCCAGTTTTTGACCCGTTTCTAAAAGCTCTGGTTCTTACAAACTCCCCACCTTAACGTAGCTCTTCCCCGAGATACCAAACGAAACTAGGAATTGGCACCGAACATGCCCATCCCGGTTAAACAACCCAGACTACCCTGGTCTCAAGGTTCTGGCTAAATTCCTAAAAAGGGCTCCCCACCTTAGGAATTTCCTACTAGGATACCACTTTGTAACAACCCGGACAAAGCTCAAAGCAAACAAATAAATAAACAAGGCCCAATGACCTATTTCACAGACCCATGGTCCTCCCGTGATGCATCGTCACCCCTGCACCTCCTCGGTGCTCACGTGTCACTTATGACACCCAACGTAACTATCACTGCATCGGCGTCCACCTCCCTGAGGTCCTGCATCTAATAGATGCTCAATCCAAACCTGGTGCCATGCACCTCAAGTAACCCGCATCCATGATGCCCCGATGCCAACGGCACCTCAAGTAACTTTCATCCCTGATGCTCCTAATGCCACACATCTCAAATATATAAATAAAACATAAAACACATCTGGTATGATGCCAACCCCCTAACTAGCACCTAGTTAGTCCACAAGTATCCTATGAAGCCTGTGCACTCAACTAGACATGCCTCAAGAGGCCATGCCAAAAGAATGTAAAGGAACTCACGGCCACACCCGCGGTGTACCTGCCACCGTCGTCGGCTCTCCAACCTACTCAATCCCTGGCAGCTCCACAGCGTGCACTTGGCCTGAAGCCCGACTGCCTGATGTCTGACCACCCTATGGTGCTGGTCCAGTCACCGGCCACTGACCCCTTAGATGAATCTCGCTATCCCGGTCACGTCCTCCGCGTGCAGCTGAACCTCGACTACCCTCTCCTTGTAGAGAACCTGAAACAGCTCCTGACACCACAGTCTGTCCCGGTCCCTGCCTGCCGACTGTCTGAGAAGGCTGCCTGCAAAACCTCTTCAGATGCCTGACCTGTCCACAGGCCCAGCACTCCTTCGGGGGCCTATCGCACTGATCCTGAACATGTCCCGGCTGTCCGCACTGAAAGCAAACCACCGCTGAACTGCCACGAGGTGGTCTAGCTGAGTCCTTGGCCTTCCTGCCCTGCTAGAACTCATCTCTCCCTCGCTTCCTGCTATCTGAACCATCACCTGGGGTTATCGCCCTGCCAAAACGAGATTTCTCTCTCTCGTTGCCCTCAGCTATGAGCTCCTGATTCACCTCCTCGGAGAAAGAAACCAGCCTGAAGATGTTAACCTTGACCCGAATGGCATGTCGTAAGTCATCCTCAAAGCACCTCACCCTAGCTGCATCATCGCTCACCATGCCAGGTGCAAAACGGGACAACTCTGTGAAAGTAGCTGCGTAGTCCATGACGGACATATCTCCCTGCTGAAGACTCAAGAACTCCTGAGCTCTCTCTAATCTTAGTGTCTCTGGATAAAAGTGCTCGAAGAACCTATCCTCGAAGTCCTTCCACGCCAGTCCCTCGTGCCTACGAACCTGTACTTGCACATCCCACCAACGTTTCACCAGTCCTCTCAGCATGTACGTCGCTAGTTTGACCCTCCGCCCTGGAGGCTTCTCAAGCTGCTCGAAGATCATGTGCATACTCTCTATCCATTTCTCTACCGCCTGTGGACCACCCTCACCCTGAAAAAGCGGCAGGTGCTGCGACTGGAACTCCCATGTCAGATAGGCCATAGAATTATCTGTACCCTGCGCGCCTCTGTCAATCCCCTACAAGATGCGTACTAGGCTTGCTCGGAGCTGCTCGTCAATCCACAGTCTGAAAGCTGCCAAACCCGGCTGCTGCCCTGCCTACACTGGATCCGGAACCAGATCCTGTCCCTGAGCCTGTACCTGTGGCTCATGCTCTGCCTGCACCGGATTCTGAACCTGATCCTGGGGTACCATATCCTCTCCTGCCTGTCGCTCCATCGTGTCGTGAAGAAGTAACCCGCTGAATACCATAAATGGTCAGACAGCCCACATAAATCTATATAACAATATATTCTACACAGATAAGGAAAGCAGTAAAAGGCAGTGCATAACAACTACCCTTACTCCCCCTCACCGCAACCCATGCCCCACAGCATCCCAACCTCATGGCCTCCTTACCTGCCCTCAACAGAGCCAAGTATCATTAGTACCTCAGGCCATGCACGTCCTAACAACCAACGTTGCCTCAATCCCGACGACCGAGTCACCTAATCCTGATAGTTACACTGCCTCAACCATAGTACTTGTCTGCTCTCATAAGATCCAGACCCAAATATCCTACAACATGAAATTCTACAAAAAAACAAATCATGACATATACATTACCATAAACAAGAAATTCTAGCAGGATTTTTACCTATCCAAATTTCAAATCATACATAGCATGGCAATTGATTTTATTCACATGGTATTATCACTTCACAAAGCATACGTGCAGTTATGAAATTGAAATACCCTAAAATGTGCCTATCAAAAGCCAAGCAAGAAACCCTTGTCATACCGGAAAAGGTTTTCATATCATAATCAATAAAATCGCACAACAAGTGAGCCACCGAGGTGGAAATCATATCAACTGTAATATGAGCAAAAAGCAACAGCAATTCCCACCCCCGGCAACTCAATCCATCCCTCGTACATGGGGCTGCAGGCACCCAAGCACAAGTTCAAAAATCCAATTCCAACAACAACCTACCTCCAGTCTACCATATCCCAAATAGTAAAACCAGAAGAAAATGAAAAGAGAAGTCTCAAACTCATTAGTAGCCAGAAAAGCAACGCTGCTAAATCCTTGTCATGAAAACCTCCTCTGATACCACTTTGTAACGACCCGGACCTGGCCAGCCACCCAAACAGTGCCGAAGGGGTCGGGTGTTACTACCTTAGGCGCACCTCCCCTGAACGCCAAAGGCTGATGACTAGTAGTGAGGGTCTTAATAGGTATAGTGGTGAGGCTATACCCTCTCGGAGAAATTAAAGGTGCTGGTCCAAGTAATAAACTAAAATATGCAGCAGAAATAAATGACTCAACAGACTCGAACCAGACCCACAGAGTGGAAGCACATTCAATAACAATAAACAATGGAAGAAATATAGAAACAACAGCAGCGGAGAGTAAACAAAACATCTTGCCAGGAATCAACTGCAATAACTGCCAAAACAACCAAGCATGCATCCAAGCAAGTCATACAAATCAATACATATATAATGGCGCCAATGGCTAACCAGTAGTAGCTACAATATAAAGTAAACATGCTGATGCAAGAAAAGAATATTGAACAAGTAACTCCAGTACGGCACGACCTCAAGTTCAATACCAGTCTCCAAGTCAACAGTACTAAAGTCCATCTCCTGAGGCTGACCCTCTACCTGCACGAAATTTCATAAAGTCTACATGCGTCCCGAAGGGCCCGTGTAGGGTGTGAGACAAGTCTCAGTGGGATACCACCCAGAGGTGCGTACATAATATAAGTGTTAGGCAGACATGCTTAAATAAGAAAAACAGTAAACAGTGCAATGCCCAAAAGTAAACAAGGACTTCACTGGTACTCAGCAGCCACCAGGAAGTGTCACCTGCTTCAGCCAACGCCATAAAGTCTGGTCTGTAGCCCAGCACCTCGTGCCACCTGACACCATGTGCCTCAAGTACCGACATCCCGAAGGCACGCCCAACCATCATAACCCAGCTCGAAAGCTCAACCTTCCCATGGAACAACATTTGGAGGAACAGCGATACCTGACCTCAAAGGATAACCGGAGGGACAGCGATGTCTGCCCTCAAATCACGGCGAGCCTCTGCCCCCAACCTGACCACCTAAAAGCTGTCTCTCGAAGGCTCCTCAACTTCCAAGTGGCTTCCTATGGAAAGCACCCCCAAACCAAATATACCTAACCGCATCTACCGGGGGTCTCTACCCAGCGAGTGGTCGTACCACCTCATCTCGGAGTCTATCTGTGTGCACACTACTCAAAGTAACCGGTGAGCGGTAATCACCTCAGTATGTCCCAAGCCACAACACCTCTGACAGCACGTGTCCCTGCGAACCTGTCGCTCAAGTCAGATAGCCTCGCCATCCAAGTAACCCGGGCCAAAGCCCAACCTGACAGTCCAACTACCTCAACCGACATCTATGACGCCCAATCCCGTGGTAGCAACCACCCCAAAGTATCCCGAGCCAAATCCCAACCTGTGATCCCCATCACTCAAAAATATATCCAGGCCACGCCCAACACAACAAGCAGTTCAACACAGTCAATATCACACATTGCATATTCATACTTGGAAGCATCACTTTAAATAGGAAATTACTAAATAGTCAAATTGCACTAACCTGTGCTATCCCATACCAGCACCTAACTCATTCATGGTTTAACAATTAAACTAAATAGTTTAACTTGATACATTCAATAAGCAGTATAACACAGCAGTTTAAACAATGGTCCAATTCACACGCATTTCGGCACCCCTGGACAAATTGCCCCAAACAAGCAACGACCTCTAACCCGGTCTCGCTCGATCACAACAGGGTTAGGGAATACCTAGAGGCATTCCACAATGCAGATAATTAAATAAAAACAAATAAATAGGGTTCTTCTCAACACCCGACGTCGCTCCCGAAGGTCGCAACCCCAAATTTTCTACAAAAACACGAAAGAAGGTATGCACCACCCACCTCGTACTCATACGATGACACTCCTTTGATTTCAGCCTCTGAATCAGACTGAGTCGTGGTAGATCTGTGTTTCTGTCAAATCTGGAAATTCCATTCAAATAGAATCTGTGGAGAAACAGGTGAGGAATCAAGGACGAATAAGGGTGCGCGGGTTTAGCCTTTCTGATGCGGTCCCGCTGCCACTGACGGAATGAAGAACGGAGGTCGTATGGAGATTCTGGAAGGGTTTGAGTTTTTTGGAAGTTCTCAGACGAACTGTCCATCCAAAAGGGAAGAAGAAGAAAAATCTGGGAATGAGGCGCAATGACGCCTCGATCGATCAAATTAAAAAAAAGTACACAGTGTGTATTTACAAAGTACACACCATTTATATGTGTTTCTGTACTTCGACTTAAGCAGAGTCCAGCACACGGCCTGGACCGTGTACACAGTCAACACACGGCCAGGGTCTTGGCCGCTACACGGGGCAAGGGTACACGGCGTGTCAAGGAAGGCTACATGCTGTGTAGATGGAAATTTACACCTGGTCACCACACGACATATACCTGGCCTCATATGGGTAAGGGATACATGGCGTGTCTATAAATACACGTCGTGTAGTAGGAAAGTTCTACACGGTCTTCACACGGCATGTACTCAGCGAGCACACGGCCGGTCACCCGGGTAACTCATACACGGAATGTACTTAATGTACACGGCGTGTAGTCTGGAAATTTCCGGAAAACTGCCCAGAACTTCCAGACTTCTCAAAAACCAGTCAAAAGTTTAAACAGGGCTGGGTTTTGAGCCGTTTCTAAAAACTTGGGTTCTTACAATTGATCTCACCATGTCTAACAACATGTGGTTACTCCTTTCTCTAACACCATTCCACTGAGGCATGTATGGAGGATTGGGTTGGTATAGGATCTCAAACTCCTATAAGTAATCAATGAAGTCTTGATTAAGATACTCTCTACCATAGTCTGAGTAGAGTTTCTTAATCTTCCTACCAAGCTGGTTCTCAACCTCATTCTTGTATTCCTTGAATTTATAAAAAGAATATGGCTTATACCTCATTAAGTAAATATATCCATATCTACTAAAATCATCAGTAAAATTTATTTAACTATGAGTACCCACCTCTTACTTCAACGGGAAATGGTCTACACACATCGGTACGAACTAATTCAATAATTTTATTATCCCTTTCACCTTTCCCACTAAATGGGTCTTTGGTCATTTTTTTTATAAACATGTGTTACATACACTAAGTGGTTTTAGTTTGAAAGAATATAAATATTCATCTTGATGTAATTTTTTCAAGTATTGTTCATTTACATGACCTATCCGGTGATGCCAAAGTTGGGTGTGGTATGAACCATGTGAAGTAACTTTGTTATCGATTACCATTACTTGGTTCATGTAATCCAACACATAAATACCATTATGTAAATGTGTCTTACCATAAAAAATGATATATTTATAAAAGAAGAAACATTTATTTAAAATTTTGAAAATTAATCCATCCATATATATTCTAGATACAGAAATAATGTTTTTGGTAACTGGAGGCACATAATAAAAACCCTTTAAAACCAAGATCATTATGGTCGGCAATGTAAGGTGGTTATCCCTAATAGCTACAACAGCAAGTTTAGCTCTGTTGGATACTCATATATCTACCTCTCCTCATTCAATTTTTCTAAATCAACTTGGTTACTGTTTTTAAATACATATGTGAACACCAAAATCTGTATCTAATACCCAATTTATAGAAATAGATAAATTGAATTGATAACAAACGCACCTAAATATTACCCTTTCTTCTTTAGTTGGGTACATTTTTTCTTCCAGTGTCCCTTATTGCCTCATGTGAAAGAGATATCATCATGTTCCCTTGATTCCTCTTTAATATTATTCTTCTTGGAAGGGCATGAAGAATATTTGGGCTTAAATATATTTACTTTCCCTTTCTATTTGTTCATCGTAAGAATATAAGTCTTTTTTCACTTCATATCTTTATCTACTTGGAAAATGAGGATAAGCAGATTTGGCAGAGACTTCTCAATGTTGTTTATATTAAAATTCACAACAAAACTAGATAATATTTGATGGAGTGATGCCAAAATGAGATCAATGACCATTTCTTTGGGGAGTTTAAACCCTAGAATCTCTAGGCACTCAATGTATCCAATGAGCTTGACTATGTGAGACCCAGTTGGGGCACCCTCTCCAAGATTACTCTGAAAGAGCACCTTGGAAATCTCAAATAGTTCCTATCTAGGTCTCTCCTGGTAAAGACCATGGAGGTGATCAAACATGCTATACGCATCCATGTTTTCGTGAGAATTCATGAGTTAACTAAACATAGATGAAAGCAACAAACATTGAACTTCGGCTATGTCGTTCATATGTTTTTCATAGACTAGGGACTCTTCATCACTCACCTCTTGAGTAGGTGGATTAGGCATTGAGGATTCTAGAACATAAAATTTTTGTTCATGGCATAGAACAACCTGAATGCGTCTAAACCACTCTTGGAAGTTACTACAAATGAGGAGTTTGTCTTTATCCAATATTTATCATAGGGATCATGTGGATGATGAGCTTGTCATTTTATTCTATAATTAAAAGAGCATATTATTATTACTTTTCTTGTTTACAAATTTTGTGATAAATAATAAATTACTTGATTTTATTAAATCTCCCATTATTTTATCAAGTCCCAATATCCCTCATCATTGAACTTAGAATGTCTAGAATCTAGGAAATTCTAGTGGAAAGGATCCATATTCCCCTTCACATAACCACAAAAAGGGTTGGTCAAGCTATTTTTAAGGTATTTGGGTAGGCAAATCCTTGCCAACTGCGGGCTTGTAGCACCTTGATATGTTGAGTGGACTCCCTAATACAAAAATCCTGACTTGGATTTTCTCAAAACTTGCCTCCAAATTACACCAAGTCTAGCAAGGGATAATACTCTTGATGTAAAATGGTTAAGTAAACCTGAAACCTTCATAAGAACTCCCCTTATAAAAGTAAGTGTCCCAACAAGAGTTGGTCAAACACATAGTTCTACTGATTTTTGTTCCAAATCAAGTAACAAAAGGCTTAGTCTAACTTAATATTAGATTGAGGTATTTTATTTTATTATGCATAAATTTTTATCTTATTTTATCATTTTCATGTCTTTTTAATATTTAAGTGGATGTTTACTTAATTAGTTAACTATTTTTTTATAAAACATTTATGCATAATTAATTTCATTTAAATTATATCTTTTCATATTAATTAATTTATGTGATTGTGGTATTGCATCAATAAATATAATTTTAATGAATTATATAGAAAATAAATAATTAATTAAATGACCTGATCATGAGCTTATCTAATGGTTGATTTAATTATTGGACATTAAATCAACCTACAACCTAGGGGAAATTACTTCTTATTTCATACTTGGCATGAGCTACAGCATTCCATGTCTCCACCTATGTATCACCGAGTTGGTTCTATTATGGTTTCATCTTGAACTATCTCTATGCGCCTTGGAATGCTCCATTAATTAATAATATTTATTACTCACACACAATTTAAGGGAACCAAAGTATTGGTTAAAGGTAATTACATAAGTTTCCTTGATCACGTAGGTCCTACATAATAATTTAGGGAGCGATGACTCGCAGGCCATCTTTTAATTTAATATTAAATAATTCCAAAATTGTGAAATAAAATTAATTAAATAAATGCCAACACATACATAGGTTTTGGTCAAGATCATGACCAGTCATACATATAATGAATACGTAAAAAGTAACTTGCTAGCATTCTTTCTTTATTATTAATATGAACACACTTGTATTAATTAATAAATTAATTAATTAATTCCCTTTCATCTTAATGATCATCCAAACTTAATTGGAGATACCAATTTGTAATTCATGGAAAATAAATGGAGGAACCATTAATGAGATATTTATTATAGTAAATTAATTGAGCATTTAAAATTCTTTAAAACCATTATTAAATTTTCGAATAAACAACAGTGTTCCAATCAATAAAATAAGGTTTTAATGATGCGATTTTTAAAATTTAATGTAATTTTAATTATGTCCATTAATGGGAGAATACATGGAATGTACATACATCTACATTAAATGTACCTTGGTTATCGTATATCCAAGTCACACACTTGGGGCTTCAGCGTGTTAACTCAGTCAGACTACACAGTGTGTACATTCCAACTACACACCATGTATCCACTTGTCACGTGTCAGGTTGGCCCGGTCAACATGCGGTGTGCAATAAAATCACTGTGTGTTTTTAATTACTCGGTGCATCTATATACAATGCACATGGGTATATGGCATGTGCTCCTGCCGCATGTTGTGTAACCTTGCTTTACTAGCCAAAGATTTGGCACTTTTCGATGGCATCTCTGGTCGTTCTTCATTTGTTCTTAAATCTCTAAGAAAATAAAAAACTGAATGAACGTGATTAATATATCAATAACATGTTAATTCAAATCTTATTAAAGAAAAAATAACATGAAATGAAAATCTAACCACGATTTCACATAGATCAATAATCAAATAAATAATTATAAATTTAAATATAACCCCTCTGATACCACTTGTTGGTTCTTGGCATAGTGGAAACGTTGCGTTGGAGGGAGATATGTTAAAATTTCTTTTAATAATCATTTCCAAAAACCAAGAACAAGGATCTTTCATGTCAAATTTATAATTAATTTATTAATATCTTAAAAAATAAATACTTGGGCTTAGGAACTTTCTTCATTGATGATTGTTGATCATCTGAAAAGGACCTTCCGGATTGCCTTTTTTGCGCTTGTGAGGATCCAAGCGTAGAATCCCTCTATCGTTGATCCAAATATGCTCTAATTGTAAGAACCCGGATCTTAGTTTCAGGTACGCCTTTCCTTTTTCTGGAGTATTTGAGAAAAATGGAGTTTCTGGAAATCTTTGAAGTACACGCCGTGTACTTTCTGAGTACACGTCGTGTACTCTTTTCCCACTCGAAGTCGTGTGCTGGCCATGTCCGGGCCACACACACGATTTGTAGGGGTGATGTGAAGGCCTATTTAAGCGGAGTATGGAAAAACCTAGTACACGCTGTGTACTCTAAAAGTACACACCGTGTACTTTCTTTTTTTCGTTAAATGGACCGGCCCCACGCCTGATCGCCATAAACGTCTTCTTCTAGGTCTGGTTCGACCGAGAGATGTTGTATGGCTGCGAAACTTCTCCGGATTCCCGAGCCTCCATCTATTGTCCGATTCAACCGTCGTCGATTGCGTTGGAATCGCAGCGGTAAGTTCTCCCTTCTACTTTAGACTTGTTTTCCAATTCTTCCTCTTTCTCAAGTTATCGTGGGTTGAGTGTTTTGGGTGTTTTATCAGATCTTCAACGTTCTAAGGAGAATCAGTCATCGTGGTTTACTTATATCGATCTCCTAGGATCGAGGTAGGTGGTTTGTGCCTTATTGTACAAAGTCTTTGAGTTTTATGCGCAAATTCCACCAATACTCGTGAACGGGGTATTGCGTGTTTACCTTTTTTCCCTTGTTGTTTTCCTGACTTTCTTGTATTCTTGTGTAGAGGTAAATTAATCATTTTAGAGGATATTTTTTTGTGCTTGGATGTTTTTCCATGCTTTGTTCTGGTTACGAACTTCAGGTTTCGTTTTCCTTTGGTTGTTACACCTATTTTCATCCCTTGTGACTATAGGATAGAGTGAGATCCATAACATGCTTGTTGTCCAATAGAATGTTAGCCAAGTAGCTCTATAGGTGTACTTTGGTTATCCAAGTAACTCTATAGGTGTACTTTGTCCTTATAGCTTTATCATGCACTGACTAGCATGGGGCTGTGAGAACCTGGTGCTATAGACTATAAGGGATAGACCGAGTGAGCTTTCCAGAGAGTCTTTGACATTATAGACTATAGGAGGGTAGACCGAGTGAGCTTCCTCAGTGAGTCTTAGACATTATAGGCCATGGGGTATAGACCGAGCGATCTTCCCAGAGTGCCTTCATATTTTATAGACTATGGGAGGGTAGACCGAGTGAGCTTCCTCAGAGAGTCTTACCTTGTTTGATTCTCTTTAAGAACCTTCCTAGGATAGAGGAGGAATTGACCGAGTGAGCTTCCTCAGAGAGTATGTGGTATACCTGAGGCTATAGGAGTAATTGACCAATATAGCTTCCTCAGAGTGTCTCTAGACCTTGGGGAAAATAGGGTTAGACCGTGTGATCTTCCTCAGAGAGTTCCTGACTACCCTAGACTATAAGGGGAATTGACCGAGTGAGCTTTCCTAGAGAGTCTTATAAATTTGTATGACCAAGCCAGAGGGGTTAGGCTGAGTGCACTGCCTAGAGGGTTGTGGTACTTCTTGGTTAGGACCAAAGGGGATGGTTGCGGGTACTACCCAGAGGGTTTTCTATTTGTGTTAGCTGATTTGCTTCACTGTTGTTGTTGTTTGTGGGTTGATTGCTGTTGTGTATCATCCTGTTTACTGCCTGCTACTTTGTTGTTGTTGTTTACTGCTTACTGTACTTTTACCTGCCATATACTCACTGACTGTTAGGCACAGATCTTCGGGTGAATGCCTACTAAGATTTAGTCTCACACCCTGTTTGGGTCATGCTTTTGGGCCCAAACAGACTATTTTGTTGCAGGTATAGACAAGGGCAAGCGCCCTTTGACTTCTGGTACTTGATTTCTTGGAGCAGGAGAGCAAGGGACCAAGATTTGGCTTGTAATGCTAAGGAGCTATTTTTCTTTTCTTTTGTACTTGTTTTGGTACTATTATATTTTTTAGCATTATGACTTGTTTGGATGATTTCCTAGACATGTATCATGCATAATTTCATATATATACATATGTTCTCCAGTTGTTTGCTGATTTATTCTTCCGCTGTTTATTATTGTTGGATATTTACTGCTTCTGATATTGCATGTTTATTTACTTCCTCTATGTACTCTGCCAATGAGATCATAGTTTCTCCACCATCACACCCAAGGCCCTTGCTGCTAGTAGGCAGCCTCTGGAATTTGGGGAAATGTGCTTGAGGCCATGTGACCAACCGGGTACGGGGCGCCTTTGGGTGGCTTTCGGGATCGGTACATTATAAAGTGGTATCAGAGGACTTATTTTCTCTTGATTTATTGTTTAGAGCCTTTAGCCAGGGATAGGATGGATTCAGTACTTAGTATTTAGTTGTGCTCGGGATTAGCTAACCCATGTACAGGGAAAATCCATACTACCTCGTTTATTGCAGTTTTCTGGTTTTGAGATTTTATGGTTGATATGATTTCACCTAGAGTGATTCACATGCTTTGTGTTGTTATTGTTTTGACTATTGCGGTTCTATTTCTGTTGCAACCCGATGAGATGAGGTTATTCCATCTCATGCATCATATAGACACTTGTAGAAATCACATGTCATGCATTCTTTCCATGCCATCTAGGGTGCATTAGCGATTTCATGCTGTTGTGATAGACTTTGTGTAGATTATGCATGCTGTTGTGATAGATGCTTGATAGAATCTATGCTGCTTTGTTAGAGGATTGTTTTTATTGTACTTTGCTTAAATGAACACAAAATTTTGATTCTTGAGGTGTTATGGGCCCTCTTGAATAGAAAATTTGTGGATCATGATCCTGTTTTCTCTTGTCTATGACTGTAGGAGATTCCAAGCTTTGATTTGTAGGGAGTATGGGCCCTCACGGATCGTAATTTGGCACCTCTTTTCCTTGTTTTCTGTGTTTTATATACTTCTGTGCATTTTCTGAGCTACTGCCCAGAAAAACTTAGAATACACGGCGTGTACTTTTTGACTACACGCCATGTAGTTTTTAGACCGAGTCACTGACCGTGTGAGCAGGGACACGCTGTTATAGAAATTCCTTCAGGAACACGTCGTGTACGGTAGGTACACGCCGTGTAGTTTCGAGTCGTGTATCCGGCCGTGTCACTAACAACACAGTCTAGGGAAGCTTGAGTAGAACACATCGTGTTGGTAAGGAACACGCCGTGTAGTTTTGTCCCAGGTACTCGTCCGTGTCAAGAACAACACGGGTCGGTGTTATCTTCTCCTATACATGCCGTGTTTGTTCGGAACACGCCATGTAAGGGCAGTCGTGTAGACGGTCATGTAACTAACAACATGGGCTGCCGAGACCGTGTCTAGTACACTATGTGTCCTTAGGGAACATGCTGTGTAGTCTGGGGTTAGTTTGGACCATGTGGGTTAGCCATGTAAGGAGACTCAGGCAGGGGTTTAGAGTTCATGTACACGCCGTGTGTGGTAACAACACACCGTGTAGTTTGGGGTGTTACACGACCAGTAGTGGAAGGAGTACATGCCCATGTTAATGGCTTTAATGGACACTCCGTGTAGTTTTTATACAGGCTGTGTAGTCATGTTTCGTAAAACTTGAATGTTTCTTCCCCCTGTTCCCATTTTGTACTCCTGTGTTTTCAGTCCTTGTTAATTCTGATCTAAGGTGTGATTTTGATCTTTCAGAGCTATGCCTCCAAGACGTCCTCCAGTTGTATGTCAGTTTCCAAATGGTGATCATACACCGGATATGGCTGGTCAGGGACCTCCTATTGATCCTCCTGCAGATCCTCCTATTGTATCAGCCTTGGAACCAGTAGTTATACCCTTCACAGGTGCTAATGCACAGCTCAGTGAGGATTTCCTAAGGATGATGCAGACTTTTCAGGGAGCGCCACCTCCTGCCCCGTTGATGGCTGAGTTGACAAGGGTTTTTCATCAGCAGCATCCTCCTACTTTATCAGGGGATAGAGGACCCCAGGCTATAGAGTCGTGGTTTGAGGTCACCCTAACTATCTTCGAGCACCTAGAGATACCTCCAAAGAAAAGGGTAAAGTTGGCTACTTATATGCTCCGGGACACCGCCAAGAGGTGGTGGGAGGTGATCTCACAGTCAGGGTGCCAGCAGGGTATGTCATGGGATGAGTTTCGATGTACTTTCTATGATTACTTCTATCCAGAGACCCTGAGGGCCGATCGAGCCCAGGAGTTTATGAGCCTGCAGCAAGGTACTCTTTCTGTCATGGAGTACTCGTCCCATTTTACTAAGTTGCAGCGTTTCACACTGATCCCAGCAGGTGAAGAGTTGTTCCTTGCTAGGAAGTTTGAGGACGGTCTCAAGCATGAGATCCATTCCCGGGTGAATATCTTCTAGTTGACTTATATATCCTCCATAATCAACTAGGCGCTGATCACTGAGCGCAATCTGAGAGATTCTGGAGCAGTGATCCAGGGCGGTTCGACATCCAGAGCCGGTGTTCCTCCTACGAACAGTAGGAAGCGTCGCAGAGAGTCTTCTCGAGGATATCGGGGCTCGCGGGATGCATCTTATGGAAGCCAGGTTGTATGCTACCAGTGCGGTAGGAGTGGGCATACTAGGCCTCAGTGCTAGAGGGATCTGATGGACTTCCAATCTTGCGGCAAGATGGGCTATCTCCAGCGTTTTTGTCAGATCTTCTCACCTTCAGCTGGTGATGGGGGTTCCTCTATGACCCCGCGTTCTGGAGATGCTTCGCCAGTTTCCCACCAGTCTGGGAACTGGAGTTCTTCCATCCGTTTGGGTGGAGGTGGAGGTCGCAGCTAGGGTGGTCAGTCACCAGGTCATCAGTGACAGCAGAGTGGATCAGCTCAGAGCGGTCAGCCAGGGGCATAGGGCCGCAGTGCAGGCCAGTCTTTCATTGTGGATCAAACCTATCAGGAGCAAGAACCTAGCCCTTCTACGGTTTGAGGTACGATCTTAGTAGCCTCAGTTTTATCTTTAACTCTTTTCGATACTGGTTCTTCCCATAGTTTTATCTCTGTTTCTCTTGTGGAGAGCCTTGAGCTCTGTATCTTTTCGTCTTCTGACTTATTGACTCTCAACACACCATTGGGAACGAGTAAATCTAGCGTATGTCAGTGCAGAGAGTGCCCTCTTGAGGTTGCAGGGTGTCATTTCTTATGGGACCTCTATGTCCTAGAGATGATAGGCTATGATGTCATTCTCGGTATGGACTAGTTGGTTCCCTTCCAGGCATTCATCGATTGCTATCACCACAGGGTGAGTTTTGTATCACCAGAGGGCGGATCTTTCCTTCATAGAGGTGAGTGGGATGTCCAGGTGGGTAGAGTTGGACTAGAGCATCATGGGCTAGGGGAAGTTACAGCCCAGATTTCCATTCTTTATCTGGATGACCAGGGGTCTTCATAGTTAGACTTTCCCCCAGTGGTGGATCATTTCAGGGATGTCTTTCCAGAGGACTTTTTAGGTTTTCCTCCGGAGCATGAGGTAGACTTCTCGATTGAGCTCGTTCCAGGAGAATCACCGGTATCCATTCCTCCTTATAGGATGGCTACACCTGAGTTGCAGAAGCTCAAGAAACAGTTGGAGGAGTTGCAGGCAAAGGGCTTCATCTGACCCAGTACTTCTCCTTGGGGTTCGCCTGTCTTGTTTACGAAGAAGACAGACAGTACCCTTCGGCTCTGTGCGGATTATCGGAAGCTGAACCAGTTGACGGTCAAGAACCGATATCCCTTTCCAAGGATCGATGACCTCTTTTTTTAGCTTCGAGGAACCCGGGTGTTCTCGAAGATCAATTTGAGGTCCGGGTATCATCAGTTGCGTGTTAGATTATCAGATATACCCCTGACAGCCTTCAAGAGTAGGTATGGTCTATACAAGTATATAGTCATGTCATTCGGTCTCACGAATGCGCCAGCAGTTTTCATGGAACTGATGAACCGAGTGTTCCATCCTTAATTGGACTCCTTCGTCGTGGTCTTTGTGGACGATATCTTGGTGTACTCTTGTACTCGACACAACAATTCTACCCATCTTGAGATCATTCTGAGTACACTGAGAGAGCATCGGTTGTATGATAAACTCTCGAAGTTCCACTTTTGGATGGATTAGATTCACTTCTTGGGTCACATCATCTCAGAGGCTGGAGTATCTGTGGACCCAGAGAAAGTGAGAGTTGTAGTTTCCTGGGAGCATCTGAAGAACGTCTTTGAGGTACGGAGTTTCCTAGGGCTGGATGGATACTACAGATACATCATTCAGGACTTCTTGCGCCTAGAAGCACCATTGACAAGTTTGACCAAGAAAGGGGCGAAGTTTTTATGGTCAGATTCTTATGAGTCAGCCTTTTAGGAGCTGAAGGGGAGGTTGATGTCAACACCAATACTAGTCTTGCCAGTGCCATGAAATAGCTACATTGTTTATTTTGATGCTTCAGGTATTGGTCTAGGAGCTGTGATTATGCAGGGAGATGGAGTCATTGCGTACGGGTCTCAGCAGTTGAGGCCACATGAGAGGAATTACTCTACGCACGATCTGGAGTTGGAAGATATTGTTCATGCCTTACGCTATTGGAGACACTACCTTCTGGGAGAGCACTTTGTGGTTTTCACCGACCACAAGAGTCTCAAGTATATCTTCACTCAGCGTGATCTGAATCTGAGACAGCGTAGGTGGGTCGAGTATCTTCAGTCCTTTGACTTTGAGCTCGCCTATACACCGAGAAAGGGCAATGCGATGGCAGATGCGTTGAGCAGAAGAACTCAGATTCAGGCAGTTCAGGAGGCCAACAGTGAGTGGCAGCTTATGGATCTGTTCTCTGAGATGCACTTATAGGTGCACGAAAGATAGGGACAGACCTTTATTTCTTATGTAGCTGTTACCTCTACACTTCTTGATCAGGTACGGATGAGGCAGCTGTCAGATTTGGAGGCCTTAGTCCTGCGGGAGAGTGTGTTAGGAGGGGACCCTCTTCCTGGATGGACAGTGGGCAAGGATAAGATCTTGCATTTCTAGGGACGCGTATGGGTGCTAGCAGACATACGTGAGGATCTGATACGGGATTTTCATTCCTCAGTTTGGGTAGTTCACCATGGCGTCACCAAGATGTATCGGGATCTTTATCGCCAGTACTGGTGGCCAGGTATGAAGAGAGATGTTGCTGGTTTTTTCATGAGATGTTCTACTTTTCATCAGGTGAATGCAGAGCATCAGCGACCAGCAGGGCTTTTACAGCAGTTACCCATTCCGGAGTGGAAGTGGAACGATGTCGTGATGGACTTCGTGACCGGGTTATCGAGGTCGCCTCAGGGAAACGATGTTGTTTGGGTTGTCGTCGACAAACTCACGAAGGTCACACACTTCTTGCCGATCAAGGAGACCTTCATTGTTGATGATCTGGGACGGTTGTACATCTGGGATATCGTACGTCTACATGGAGTTCCACACTCCATTGTTTCAGACAGGGATGCGTGCTTTACTTCTCGGTTCTGGCAGGGACTTCAGAAGGATTTGGGTACACAGGTACTTTTGGGTACAGCATACCATCCCCAGACTGATGGCCATTCCGAGTGCACGATCCAGGTGCTTGAGGATATGCTCTGAGCTTGAATTCTAGACTTTGGTGGTTCCTGTGAGAAGCATATACCTCTTGTGGAGTTTGCCTACAACAATAGTTTTCAGGCGACCATTCATATGGCACCATACGAGGCTTTGTACAGTAGGCCATGATGATCACCATTATACTGGCTGGAGGCAGGAGAGGAATCTTTGCTGGGACCTCGTCTTGTTCAGGCGACCTCTGAGCAGTTAGAGTTGATTCGGAAGAGGATGGATACAGCACAGTCTCAATAGAAGTCTTATGCTGATCAGCGGAGACGACCTTTGGAGTTTGAGGTCGGGGATCAGGTTTTCCTGTCTGTCTCACCAAGGTTGGGACATAGGAGGATTCAGAGATAGGGTAAGCTTTCATCGTGGTATGTTGGGCCGTTTGAGGTTTTGGAGAGATTTGGACCGGTTTCCTATCGGTTGCAGTTACCTCAGAGGTACTGGGCCATGCACAATGTCTTCCACGTCTCTTAGCTCCGATGTTAGTTTTCAGACCCGTCTCATGTCTTTCAGCCCGAGGAGGTTGAGCTCGAAGCGGATGCGTCATTTGAGGAGCATCCTATTCGGATTGTCAATCGCCAGTACGAAGGTTCTTTGTGGGCGGTCTATTCCTCTAGTACAGGTGTTGTGGCAGCATGGGTGAGTATAGGACGAGACTTGGGAGAGGGAGGCCGATGTACGATCGTAGTGGCCGGAGTTGTTTGGGGTTTCTTCTTCTACGCCTCGCTAGGGAAATTCGAGGAAGAATTTCTTTAAGGGGGGAAATTTGTAAGAACCTGGATCTTCGTTTCAGGTACGTCTTTCCTTTTTCTAGAGTTTTTGAGAAAAATGGAGTTTCTAGAAATTTTTGAAGTACACGCCTTGTACTTTCTGAGTACACACCATGTACTCTTTTCCCGTTCGAAGCCGTGTGTTCGCCGTGTCCGGGCCACACACACGGTGTGTAGGGGTGATGTGGAGGCCAATTTAAGCATAGTACAAAAAAACCCAGTACATGCCATGTACTATAAAAGTACATGTCGTGTACTTTCTTTTTTTTCATTAAACGGACCGGGGTCGCGCCTGATCGCCATAAACGTCTTCTTCTAGGTCTGGTTTGACCGAGAGACATCGTACGGCTGCGAAACTTCTCCAGATTCCCGAACCTCCATCTGTTGGCCGATTCGACCGTCTTCGATTGCATTAGAATCGCAGCGGTGATTTCTCCCTTCTTCTTGAGCCTTGTTTTCCAATTCTTCCTCTTTCTCAAGTTATTGTGGTTTGAGCATTTTGGGAATTTTCTCAGATATTCGATGTTCTAAGGAGAATCAGTTGTTATGGTTCATGTATATCAATCTCCTAGGATCGAGGTAGGTGGTGTGTGCCTTATCGTACAAAGTCTTTGAGTTTTATGTGCAAATTCCACCAATACCCGTGAATGGGGTATTGCGTGTTTACCTTTTTGCCCTTATTGTTTTCCTGCCTTGCTTGTATGCTTGTGTAGAGGTAAATTAATCATTTTAGAGGATATTTTGTTGTTCTTGGATGTTTTTTCATGATTTTTTCTAGTTACGACCTTCATGTTTCATTTTCCTTTGGCTGTTACACCTATTTCCATGCCTTGTGACTATAGGATGGAGTGAGATCCATAACATGCTTTTTGTCCTGTAGAATGTTATCCAAGTAGATATATAGGTTTACTTTGGTTAGACAAGTATCTCTATAGGTTTACTTTGGCCTTATAGCATTATCATGCACTGACTGGCACGGGGCTGTGAGAACCCAATGCTATAGACTATAAGGGATAGAACGAGTGAGATTTCCAGAGATTCTTTGACATTATAGACTACAGGAGGGTAGACTGAGTTAGCTTCCTCAGTGAGTCTTAGACATTATAGGCCACGGGGGATAGACCGAGAAAGCTTCCCAGAGTGCCTTCGTATTTTATAGACTACAGGAGGGTAGACTGAGTGAGCTTCCTCATAGAGTCTTACCTTGTTTGATTCTCTTTAAGAACCTTCCCAGGCTATAGGAGGAATTGACCGAGTGAGCTTCCTCAGAGAGTATGTGGTATACCTGAGGCTATAGGAGGAATTGACCGAGATATCTTTCTCAGAGAGTCTCTATACCTTGGGGATAAGAGGGTTAGATCGTGTGATCTTCCTCAGAGAGTTCCTGACTACCCTAGACTATAAGGGGAATTGACCGAGTGAGTTTCCCCAGAGAGTCTTATAAATTCGTATGACCAAGCCAGAGGGGTTAGGCTGAGTGCACTGCCCAGAGGGTTGTGGTACTTATTGGTTAGAACCAGAGGGGATGGTTGCGGGTACTAACTAGAGGGTTTCCTATTTTTTTTAGCTGATTTTCTTCACTGCTGATGTTGTTTGTGGGTTGATTGTTGTTGTGTATCATCCTGTTTACTGCCTGCTGCTTTGCTGTTGTCGTTTACTGCTTACTGTACTTTTACCTACCATATACTCACTGACTGTTAGACACAGATCTTCAGGTGAATGCCTACTGGGATTTAGTCTCACCCTGTTTGGGTCATGCTTTTGGGCCAAAACAGACTATGTTGTTGCAGGTATAGACAAGGGCAAGCGCCCTTCGACTTCTAGTACTTGATTGATTGGAGTAGGAGAGCAAGTGACCAAGATTTGGCTTGTGATGCTGAGGAGATATTTTTCTTTTCGTTTGTACTTGTTTTGGTACTATTGTATTTTTTAACATTGTGACTTGTTTGGCTTCTTTCTTAGACATGTATCATGCATCATTTCATATATATAGATATGTGCTCCAGTTTTTTGCTGATTTAGTCTTCCGCTGTTTATTATTGTTGGATATTTACTGCTTCCGCTATTGCATGTTTATTTACTTCCGCTATGTACTCTGCCAATGAGGGCATAGTTTCCCCACTATCACACCCAAGGCCCTCGCTGCTAGTCGGTATCCTCTGGAGTTTGGGGAAATGTGCTTGAGGCCATGTGACCAACCGGGTATGGGGCGCCTCTGGGTGGATTCTGGAACCGGGACGTTACTCTAATGATCTATGATCAATGTCAGTCATTCTTCAGGTGCTAGAGTGAAGAATTTAATGACTTTCATTGTTCGTTCTTGGTTGATTTTTATTCGGTCTTGAAGAAATTCTCTCTTGGGTTTTTCATTATTGAGTGGGAGAGATGAGGATGATTCGAGAGAGAATTAATTGTGTGCAAAAATTCTCTATTCCCAAACATGGAATTGGATTTGAATGCTTTACACAATAGACATAGTCATCTATTTATAGAGCTGGGATTTCAATTAAAAAATTTAATTTCATAACATCCATTAGATATAATTATAACCATTAATGAAATCTCATACTACATAATAATATTATTATTATTATTATTTGGTGCACTAACTTGCGTAAAATGGATAAATAATATTTATTGACTCATAAATAATTATTTTATCACCGAACATGGTCGTAGTCCATTTGAACTCCTCTTGCATTTATTGAACACCATAATAAATATTTTATTCCCTTAAATAAATATTTTATTCACAAACTAGTAAATAAATATTTATTAAATATTCAATAAAATAAATAAATATATTTTATTCACAATTTGGTGAATAAATATTTATTTAATTTATATGATCAATATAACTTGAATAAAATTATTCCCCGATCTTGAGAATAATATTTATTCCATTAATTAAATTCAAATAGAATTCAATCAAGACCAACAGAAACACTTAGTGTGTGACCCTCTCGGATTCTTTCTCGTTGGCATTAGGCGATCTTGCTTAAAATCCAATATTACTATCTAGAAACGATTCAAGGCACCCAAGAGAAAGAACATAAAGTCAAAATGATGAAAACAACATATGAATGCTCACTGTGTAATATAATCCCTTTTTCACAATATATCATCAAGAAGGTTTCATGATGGTGCCATCAACCTATGTACTCGATACACCATTATTTGGTTATCTGAAATAAACTCATCATTACACCATGGACATGGAATTTAGGGCGACATTTATATTTCAATCAAAGGGCCTAGATATCAACTTCCATAAATATGGAAGGGACAAATCCTTCCTTGACTTATTCATCAATAACATGTCATTCATGACACACCCAACGTACCCTACTTCCTTCCAACATATGGCATGGTGGTTTTTTTCAGAAAATCTAAGTGCGCAAGTCATGAAATGCATTAATGATAATATTAATGTCTAAAGACCATTAAAACATGCTCGTAGATAGGAAAATTTGATGACACCAAAACATGCATAATCCATACTGATGGGTCAGTTCTCATAATCTCTCATCTTAGAGATTACCAAGTGCAAACTTCATGAGAATACGTCTCATATTCTTACGAGTACTCACACCTGACAGTCTATATATACTATACATCCCATTATAGTATGTTATCCAACTGTGGAACTATATTAAGAATATTGTCATAAAGATTCAAGGTTCTCATCATAGTAGGGAACTACTATGACCTTATCAATGCAACAAATACTCTAGGACATTATTACATTAAAGTCATTCAGAAAAATGAGCAATGTGTAATAAGATGTTTAATTTAATATTTAATACATCAAATATTCATGTAATCAAAGTAAAAAACAGTTGGTTCTAGGACATTAAATCTAACAATTTCCCTTCCCCGGTGTATAGACTATCTCAAAGTCATAGTAATGTAGGAACTCCAACCAGTGTTGTCATCTTGGGTTCAAGTCACTCTACATGAAGATTTACATGAGACTTGGATGGTTTGAGTAAACCAAAAAGTGCTCTCCCAGAAGATAGTGCCTCCACATCCTTAGGGTGAAGACTACTACTATCAACTCTAAGTCATGATTCATATAGTTATTTTCATAGGGTCTTAATTGTCTTGACCCATATGCGATAACTAAATGTTGCTGCATCAACACGTAATTGATCCCAACTCATGAGGCATTGTAATACACTACGTACTCCACACCCTACCCTAGTAGTCTCAACATAGGAGCACTCATCAGCCTCAAACTTAACTCTATGAACGCCCTATATCACTTTTCATTCATGGTAAATGGTTGCCCTTTTTGTGTCAAGGTGGTTAAAGGGGATGCAATCCTGGATAAGTTTGTCACAAACCTCATGTAGTACCCTCACAAAGCTGAGAAAACTTTGCACCTTTAACATGTTCTTGGGTGTCTCCCAAGAAATCACTGTATCATTCTTCACTGGTTCCATGGATAAACCATGCTCAGAAATGAAATGCCCCAAAAAGTGAACCTCATGTATTGTCACGACCCCCTCCCACCAAAGATGCCCCTCCTGAGCTGGAAATGGTGGAAGGGAGATAATGACCCCCAAGTCCCGCCTCCAGTAGGCCCCAGAGTGGCGACTAGCACCAAGGGTATGGGTTTTTCACATATATGGGAGGCATTACCCTTTTTATTAATTTAAGATTGGGAAATAGGATGATTCAAACACCAAGAAGAAGAAAAGTAACAAGTATAGAAATAGCCCAAAACCAATCCCATATGCATGCTTTATACAATAGTGAACAAACGTACAAGTACAAGAAAAGATCCAAAGTACGATACAAAAAAGAAATCAAAAACTACAACTAGCAAAACTCCAACGCCGGACTAGCGAGGTATCGCATGGTCCCTAAAGTCCTCCTGAAAACCTGGAAGCAAACGTAGGGTGAGCATACAAGTATACTCAATAGGGAAACCTAAAGCTCTCGTGCACAAGTGGGGAGACATCCTAATGCCCCGTGAGAAAACAGAAGAACCAAAACCTAGCAAGGAATCTATCCACCCAGCCTCACCAGTCACACTCACCAAGTAACACAAGTCAATAGAGTATAGTAGTAATGTTATCAAAGTATGGGTACCCCACACCACCTTCCCACTGGTTATTGAATACATCCTACGCATCGGACCAATCCTGCCATTCTCACCGTAGTCCCACTGCCTCACCCTGCCCGCACACACCTGGGCCACATCCTCACGCAATCCCACTGCCAAATCTCGCCCACAAACACCTTGGCCACAACTATCACATGTAACCACGCCTGCAAACACCTAGGCCAGAACAACCACCTACACGCCCGAAGACACCTGGGCTAGAAGATCTACTACCATGCCCGAAGACACCTGGGCCTCATCCCAAAGACACTTGGGAAACCACCTGCCCACACACACCTGGGCCAACCACCACACTACCCTTCCCAAAGATTCTTGGGCTAATAATGGACCTCGAGCCATCACAGCCTGCCCGAAGATACTTGGGCTACCTGGTAAAGGGAGCAGAAATGAGCTAATAACTAGCCACTAATAGAAGTGTTGGGAAAAACACCCTCCCCCATGAAATGGGGGTGTTCGGCACTAAGTGCTCAACATGGGTGGGGTGTATAAAGAAACATAAAACATACAGATTTATATAAGTATAACAACCACTCAGCCCATCCTAAGGCTTCTACACAAAGATCTGAGCACGTGGCTTGGCACTGCTACTTCGAGAGTATGCACACAACAAACAATCCCAAAACCCCATTTAATGTTTTCATGTTTCAACAGCTTTAGTTATCAGTTTCTTAACTACCAGGAAACTATCAATAACCAAACTGGATCAAGAATTCATAAAACATATCCCTACCATCCACAAATCAAGTTAGGAAAACACAAGCAACACAAACAAGTCCCTTCGTATTAACCAACCACCCCATTGATTATTATTCATGTTCCATTACCATGCCCCACCATCCATTAACTCTTCCACATTTTATTTATTATTCACAACCCATAGTTCGTTCACATTCAAACCCATCCCTGCAGCCCCGCTACCAACCACCATAACCACAATCACACCGAAACCCGTACATCATTATCCCTTTAATACCATTTATCGCAACCCCGCTGCCCATCACCAACATAGAATTCACACCAACCCACAACCAAGCCAACCGCAACCCCGCTACTCACCCGATCCACAACAACCCACAAAACACCCCCTTTCACATAAACAAACCCTAACCAGTACCCCCATGTTTATTATTTCAGTTTGTTCAACTGGGGGTGATCACACAAGGGTTACAGGTATTTAATCAGCCAACTTTACGTGATTAACCAATTTCCACATTCAATAAAATTTTCATCCATAATAAAATCCAGAAGGAGAGGGCAACATTTAATTGCGTAAGCAAAGGCCCCCAACGACCATGATTTTCAGTAGGCAGAAGCTCATTCAATTCACAACATGATATCACAGGATCTAAATAATGTAACTGCATTCACAAAATTCTAATCCCTGTTATATAAGCCAGTTATTATCTTTATTAAATCAGTTCAAATGTGTTTCACGTAAACAAGAGGACACCCACCCCTCATGATGCACAATTTAGAGAGACGAAGGTAAGATCCCTATCTTAACAGGTTCTGATGTCCTTCTACGAACACGACCACCACGATCACAAGGATTCTCCCAGAATGACTGCACCCACCAAGGACGTCACGGAACCACCGAATCAACAACACAAGAAACTCCCTCAACACGGAGATCACATGTGGTAGCATGGAAAGAAAATGGGAGAAGTAGGATCGGAAAGAGAATACAAGAACAGAGTTTTAACATACCTTTTTAGAGTCGTTCATCAAAGACCGTCGTTCCCGTCAATTATCAGCAGTCTCCTCGGTTGGAAACTATGGAGGGGAATTCAAAGAAGAGGGAATGGAACAGGGTGTACGATGTTCTCCTCACTGACACGATCCCGCAGTCACTAACGGATCGACGATCAGAGTCTGGATGAAGAAGTTAGGAGGAAGGCTTCTAGGTCATCTGGGAGCGTCATCGTGCGGAGAAGAAGAGAGGTCCGTAAATAACACGTGCTCCTCTCTTATATAGGCAATGAAAAGGTAAAATGGTATGCAGCGTGTATTAATGAATACATGACGTGACCGTACAACTATTACACTGTTTGACTGGTCAACATATGACACGTCACGCGGTTTCCATGCGTTTAATGATAATAATAACTTAAATTAATAATAGGTGTTTAATTGACCCGAGACATGATTCATAAAAAGGTATTCATCATTGGTCTTAAAAAGACCGTCATAAATTCAGGGTTGCAATGTCACAGACGGTTCGCCATTCCAACACCGTATGGAGGATATACGTTGGATACAAGATCCCATAATAATAACAATGTTATTATTATTGGGTGTTTCGTGGACCCGAGCCCTGAACCATAATTTAATATCCAACCTTAGACTTGAAATGATCTTATTAATGACAGTATCACAACGCCACTGATGGCAGGTCAATCGGATATCGCACGCGGGAGTTATGACGGGTCGAAGACTTAATAATAATATTAAATCTATTAATTCTCGATCATTTCCGGTACCCAATCCAAAAACCCGAAAAAGACATCCAATATTGGACTCATAATTTTCATCTTGAAGTCTGGGTCACACTGTCGCAGACGGTTTGTAAAACCGAGGTCGCACGAATAAGTTACGGACAAAAAAGTGTTTTATCAACAAAATTAATAATAACAATATTATATTATTATTTAATTGTTTATTTATTTCATATCTTTAAACTCATTCTACGCATGGAACACTTTACACACAAGATTCAAATCACCCTCCCTTTTATATTTATTTATTTATTTTCATTATTATCATATAATACCTCCCTCTCTCCAATCTCTTCCACAATTCCCTCATGTTCCAACCAAAGGTGGCGCCTCCCCTTCCTCATTTCATGACCAACGCGCCCCAACCTTCATTCCATTATGGTTTTTATTATTATTTTCTTTATTATTACATCACTTTGTAATCTCTCTCTAATCTCACTTCAATGTCATTATTATTAATAACACCCATCATTAATGTTCTAATTTAATCCCATTAAATTATATTACCATAATTATTCTCATATTAAACTAAAACCATTCCATTTAATTAAAACCATCTCCATGACAAAACAAAATTAATATAACTACATATTCAACCCCTTTTTAATACATTTAATTTCATTAACCTCTCACACATAGTTTTACGCTATCATTGTTATTTATTGTTTTTCAATAATAATAACAATTCATCAACTTATTTTATTAACTCATCACCGTTATATTTTATTTAATAATGATAATATTTACGCTCATTGCATAGACCACGTTAAACCACCTCGTTGGATATCTGAATCTAACCATGCCACGTCAATGTCGCATAACATCCGTCAATTTAATTATTTAATTCTATTTATTTTTATTTCACACTGATTAAATTGAAACCACTTTTATTAAATTTAAAACCATTCAATTTATTAAACCCAACATATTTTTATGCCACTATTATTCTTATTATTTAACATAATAATAATAACGAACTCACCTTTAATTTTAATAACGCACCACCATGCATTAATGTTCTAATTTAATCCCATTAAATTATATTACCATAATTATTCTCATATTAAACTAAAACCATTCCATTTAATTAAAACCATCTCCATGACAAAACAAAATTAATATAACTACATATTCAACCCCTTTTTAATACCTTTAATTTCATTAACCTATCGCACATAGTTTTACGCCATCATTGTTATTTATTTTTTTTCAATAATAATAACAATTCATCAACTTATTTTATTAACTCATCACCGTTATGTTTTTTTAATAATGATAATATTTATGCTCATTGCATCGACCACGTTAAACCACCCCATTGGATATCTGAATCTAACCATGCCACGTCAATGTCGCATAACATCCGTCAATTTAATTATTTAATTCTATTTATTTTTATTTCACACTGATTAAATTGAAACCACTTTTATTAAATTTAAAACCATTCAATTTATTAAACCCAACATATTTTTATGCCACCATTATTATTATTATTTAACACAATAATAATAACAAACTCATCTTTAATTTTAATAACGCACCACCATGCTTGCACTATGCATATTCATTTATTTTTTTGCAATAAATACCATGACTCATTTCATTAATTTCTCATTATTATTAATATTATGAATAATATTAATAACACAACACCCATTATTATTATTCAAATTTAATTTCAACAATTACTCAATTAATAACAAACCGCATGTTTCATTTATCAACGTCTAATGGGTCACACACCTTCCCACTTC
Source organism: Viscum album (assembly GCA_963277665.1). Lineage (NCBI taxonomy): Eukaryota > Viridiplantae > Streptophyta > Magnoliopsida > Santalales > Viscaceae > Viscum > Viscum album. The sequence continues at coordinate 124,251,849 of OY728134.1, read as the reverse complement.
ACATCATTAATAATAATAACGCCCATTTAATCATTTTATCATGATTATTCTATTTTTAGTTTAATTAATCACACAATTTATGTCATCATCATTCTTATTTAACATATTTTTACGGTATCATCACTATTAAAAATTATCATTATAATGCGCGTCGTGTTGACCATATCGATTTCAACAAAGGAATGGACCGGAGGGGTCTGGGCCATTACATGTATCTAGAACTAGAACTTTGAGAGCTTAGCATAAAGTTGGTGCTCTCAAAGAAAATCTAAGACCATCCTCAAGTATTCAGTATGATCCTCCTTCAACACAGAGTATATGAGTATGTAATTGATGAAGACAACCACAAACTGGTCCAAGTACAGTTGGAAGATCTAGTTCGTTAAATCCATAAACATGGAAGGGTAATTTTTCACACCAAAGGTAATCACTAGGAAATCATAGTGTCTATAGAAACATTGGGATTATGGTTTCAAAATATCAGCCACACGGACTCAACTGGTGTTATCCTGACCAAAGATCAATCTTTGAGAACCATCTCGCACCTCACAACTGGTCAAAGAGATCATCAATCCTCGAAAAGGTGTACTTTTTCTTTATCATGGCTTGATTCAGGAAACAATAATTCATTTAAAGCCACAAGCTCTCATCAACCTTTTTTACAAACAACACAAAAGCTGCCTAGGGGGACACATTAGGTCAGATAAAACCCTTCTCTCAAAGGTCCTCCAACTGCAACCATATCTCTCAGAGCTCTTTAGGGGTCATATTTTATTTCATAGAATATATCGGGGTGGTCCCAAGATGCAAGTTGATACAAAACCCCATCTCTCGCCTCGTAGGTAGTCCTAGAATTTCCTCGATAAAGATATCCATAAATCCTATATAATTGAAGGAATCCAGATGCCTAAAGAGTCTTTTTCACCAAGGTCTATACTCACCAACTGATGGTTGATGGTTTGTATCCTCCTGATCACAGAACCCACTCATCCCTCCATGAGATCTCTCTCACCCATAAAGGTGAATCTCGTCCCATTAGTGTGAAGGTGTCAGACTTGTCTTAGGTGATAGTCAATCTAGGCTCAGACCATGGACAACCAATACATACCCAAGATAATGCCATAGGTTTCCATCATAACCACCAAAAGGTCCCATGTGAATCTATCTCCACTAAATGATAGCTCATACTATCAGCAGATAAATGATATAGAAGAAGTGTTCCCTATAGAAACCTCAAGACAAAGCTATTGGGATAGTGCCTCAACTGTGAGATTTAGCTCTCACAACAAGAGTAAAGAGATAAAGGAATAACTCTAAAATGTGTCTACTAATATTGATGCAAGAGTAGAATAAACATAGATCATACCTCGAATCATCTCATGTGATGTTGGGTTATAAGCCTCCATAGCATGCAGTTACTCGTGGCCCTGATCACCAGCTCCCTGAGCCTGACGTGGGTTGCCTGGTGGTGGTGGTGGTGGTGGTGGTGGTGGTGGTGGTGGTGGTGGTGGTGGTGGTGGTGGTGGTGGTGGTGGTGGTGGTGGTGGTGGAAGTATATCAAAGCATCTTCTACCACCCACAGCTCCTCCTCCTAGAGCACCACATGTTCCTCTTCTAGCTCCACCTCCTTGGGGGCCTTCGTGCCCTCTCCTAGGAGATCAGTAATCATAGTGTTTCCTCTACCATGGTAGTCCATCAGCTATTTGATTTTGATACTAAACACATCTGGTCGAGCAGTCACACACCATGTGACCTTTCCCATCACAAGCATAGCACCACCCATATTCAGATGGCCATGTTCCTCTATGTTATCCCTGACCACATGCTTGAGTCTGATCCTAGGAAGATCTCCTGCATCGAGATCCTATCAACTGTTGTCTGCTAGCTGTTGCAGACAACTCAGCCCTATGATGGCTATTACCAGCTCCAGCTACCTGGTGTACCTCTAAAAGGAAAATCTTTATCACCAGTGCCCGGTCCAACACCCCGAAATATGTTAGAATGCACAAGGGTGCCACATTCACATGGATATCTCTATGGATACTCTGCTCAAACTTTAGTGCTTGGAAGTATCCATCCCGGATCATATCAAGGGAGTAACACGTAAGGTCTGTGAACCTCAAAGGATACTCATCCATTGTTATCCCTCTCTTCTACAGCTTCATAAGCTCATGGATTCAAACCGAGCGCAAATAGGAGGGGTAGTACTCCTCACAGAACAACTGCTAGAATTCAGTCCATGAGAGTATTGACTCATCATACATCTGGGTAGAAAAATTGCACTAGCACCCAGCTACTTTGTGGAAAAGGCTAGATGCCATTGCAACCATATGATCCACCGGTGTCCGGATAAGCTTGAAAATACAGACCATCGAATCTAGCCAATCCTCTACTGCATGGGGATTTGACTCACCGCAGAACCTCAGTGGCCTCTGGCGCTAGAACTCGTGGATTGTGCTAACTTGCACGCATCCTTAGCCTATTATGCTAGTATAATATGATGCTTAATAGGTGGGGGTGCTGCTACCTATCTACTTTGGGGAAGGATCTCGCAAGAATAACCCTGAATTGAGGTTTCATCACTCATTGAATCTCTATCATGATTCAGATTTGGTATCTTGGATGGTTGTCATTGCAAAGTCATCCTGAAAATTTAATCAAGACGTAACACAATTAGATGAGAACATATATATACAATGGGGAACGGACTCAAGAAGGACAGTCAGATACTCAATCATATATGATGCATGTATCATTGATCCCTACAACCAATGTCTTGGTATGTCGAGTCAACAAGCAGGTAGCCAATGTCCTTATGAATGGATATGTCGGCAGCATGTACCATCATTGGGTTCCCTAGCCTGAGAGTCACCCTCAAGACACTTTGACATTGTTACCCTAAATCACAACCAAATCCTCATAAGGGAACTACACCAAATATCATCCTAAGTAATAAAATGTTATGATACCAATCTTTTACAACCCGACTCGACTGGGGATCGATCCACAACTACCCTAAGCCCACCTCCATAGGCCAGGGGTGGAGACAAGTGTCGGAAGGCATATCCTAAATGAGAGGTCTTGGCCTAATGTACTTGTATGCACACACCTGATCATCTCAATACAAAAGTGCATAGGAATAATAATATAAATATGCATCAAATAGAATGTAAACCAAGCATGAAAACCCTCTAGGGTGTACAAGTGTATGATAGTGTAAACTGGAAAAGTAAAGGGGAAAAATACACGCTCAACCAGAAAGATGTCCCAACCAGACAAAACTGAAAAATAAGTGTCAAGAGATCCCAGCTCCTGGTCTCCAAGCTCCGACCACCATATATGGTCCAATGCACCAGGTATCCCTAAGCTCATTTGTAGTCACCGTCGACATGTCTTTCATTTATATAAGGCACGACATGTGCAGGAAAATCCCATATAGGGGTGAGTATATACATACCCAGTAGGACACGCCAAAAGTTGAAGGGGGCAATGAGAGACACGATAGGAATAGACAATAAACATCTTAACCCAAAGCAAGAGAGTTAACTAGATCCAATGACATGGATACAGATATATATATATATATGCTCAAACTAAAGAAACCCAAACAAGAAAGAAGGGGATCTCCATATCATAGCTCGTCTGAGGAAAAGAGTGATGTCAGTTCCGGAAGTTCATCAATGATGTCCAACATCTGGTGCATCTTCCCAATAGAAAACATCCAATTCAAGCCTGTAAAGACCCGGAATTTCCATTGAATTTTTTTTAAATACATGGGAATTTTACGAGTCTGCAAAAATTGACAGAGGGTGATTCTGAGGCCCGGTGTGCCCAGAATCAATTTCTGTAGTTTTGTTTGGGTACGTTCAGTAAACGTATGAGCAGATTTTTATAACTTTTGAATCAGTGATCGGAATTGAAATATGAGGGCATTGTTGAACTCGCAGCGCCGGTATTCGCTTAAGAAGACTTTCACCTCAACGACAGTTGGTCAAGAGTGGAAGATAGTTTTTTGGGTTTTTCGTGGAAATAATAAAATAAAATGATGCATGTTTTATTTTCTTATAACCACCCAAGTAGAAGTTGGAGGTGGGGACCACCACACCTTAAGATCCCATGAGAGGTTATGGTGGTGGGGCCCACCCAAACCTAACCTCCCATGAGAGGTTACGGTGTGGGGACCACCTGGGACTAAACCCCCCAATTAAATGAGGGAAACCACTCAACTTCCTCATAAATGAGGGAGAGTCTCTTGACCTTCTCTACCCAATTAATTGTGCCAACACACCAATTAAATGTGCCAACCCTTCTCTTGATTAATTATGCCACCCACCATAATTAATTTAGCATTTCGAATTCTTGCCAACAAAATAATAGATGGTCTAATCTATTATTTTGGCACCTCTTTGCTTTTGGTGGAATTTGGGAGAAGAGAGAGAGATTTGGAGAAAGCTCCCAACGAAGAACGCTCCCGATGAAGAACGCCGACGAGGGACGCCTTCGACTACGAAGAACGATCTCCTTCGACCTTTATCCTTAGACTCCTACCGACGTGGGACGTATTCGACGACCGACCTTCCCTCTCCATCGTCTTCAACGAGCCGACGCACGAGCTCGAGATTGGAAGTGTGTGGCGGACGCGACGAACGATGACAACTCTGTCTTCTTCCCCGTGACTCCGTCAACAAACAACAAATTGATCCTCTTGCTACCACGCTAAACGTGGAGGGTGAGGGCCAAACCAACATGGCCCGACCCCTCCGTCGTTCTTGTTTGTGATGTTATTCAGCATTGAGATGAGTCGACGAATGTAATGCAGGCAACGGTCGCACTACCCGTGGCCTCCGTGACCCGCGTCGCCCGCCGGCCGCGCCATCCACCGGTCGAACCGGTCCCGGCCACCCCGTCCGCCGGCTGAACTGGCTCCGCCACCCCAGGCTGAACCGCGGCACCCTCCCAGTTGCGAGTGCCTCCCGGCTTCTGGCCGAACCACGCCGTTCCTGCCGGCACGAACCGCGCCGGCCTGCGGCGCCCCGGCCAAACCGCGCTGGCCCACGGCCTCCCTCGCAGCGCCCTAATTGAACCACGCCGGCCCGCGGCCCCCCTCGCAGCGCCCTGGCCGAACCACGCCGGCCCCGTCGGCCTGAGCTGCACCGGCCTCCGCGTGCCCCGCGCGCCCTGCGCTGTTGCTGGCCGAGTCGCGCCCCTCGCAGTGCTGGTCGAACCGGCCCTGGCCTCCCGGGCCGAGCTGTCGAGCCGCGCCCCATGCGTGCCTAGCCGACCCGGCCTCCCGCTCCCCTCGTGGAACCTCCGGACCGAACTGCCTTTACACCGACCTGCAGCCGGTCTACGCCCCCGCGACCAGTCCGCGCCCTCACGCTACTCGCGGCCCTCGCGGCCTGCTGGGTCGGGCCCAGCGGGCCGGGCCGAACCCAACGGGTCAGGCCGGGCCGAACCCAATGGGTTAGGTCGGGCCGAACCTGAACTGGGTCAGTCCGGGCCGAACCCGAACTGGGTCGGCCCAGACTAAGTCGGGCCAGGTCAATCCGACCGGGTCGGACATGACCCGGACCTTCTACCTACCCTTTACTTTCTTTTGGCCATATCTTTGGCACCGGACGTCCGTTTGACGAACCGTCAGCGGCACTGGTATTCCTGGAGCATGAAGGTCCCTTTGTGTATACCCCACTGGAGTTTTGGGTATAGTTGAGATACGGTCAGGTTGGATCGAGCACGAATCCAACCGGGCCCCCGGGACTAAAAGGCTAATAACTCACAGACCGAACGTCTGATTGACGCGCCGTCAGTTGCGTTGAGACCCCTATGACGTGGCAGACCTTTGGGATATTTCTTCATGGCAGTTGATGTATCGACACTTGGTTTGAGGAGCGGACCCTCCCGAAATCAAGTGTGCTTTGTGCGGGAACCCCGTGGCTGGCTGCTTTATGATAAAAGGATCCTACGTGTGTTCAACAACTCCGACTACTATTCCAGGATCCTATGTGGGTTCGAAAACTCCGAATACTGTTCCCGGATCCTACATGGGTTCGACAGCTCAAACTACTATTCCAGGATCCTAAGTGGGCTCGACAGCTCCGACTATTGTTCCAAGATCCTACGTGGGTTCGACAGCTCTGATTACTGTTTCAGGATCCTACGTGGGTTCGACAGCTTTGATTACTGTACCAGGATCCTATGTGGGTTCGACAGATTAAATGATTTAGTGGCTACATCTAATCATATCTATCTTTCTACATAAGTTGTATACATGTGTGAGCTGAGTCAGTAACTTTTGTGTTCACTTCATGATTGAGATGGATTACTTGATAACTTAGGTATATGTGTGGGTATATACCTAAGTGGGGTTATTTTTTGATTTCATACTTTGTGGTTTATCCTTGTTGATTTTGTGATACCTTGAGGGTCTCAGGGTCCCTACTTAGTATCGTTATACTCACCCCTGCACGGGCTATGCCCACACCTCATTGTGTTGGATGCAGACGACGGACAACGCTGATCGAGGCTGAGAGTATCAGGACTGGATGGTACCCGAAGGTGGACCTTACGACGAGTTGGTACACGGAAGAGACTGATAGGTGTGGAGTGCTGAGGAGGATATATGTACCTACTCTTCAGGTGGGAATCCCGAAGGATGACCCAGCAGCTGTTTTTTCTTTCTTCAGTTGTACTTGTACTACCAGTTCCTTATACTTTACAGTTGGGCTTATATTTTCGGCCCCTTTACTTTTAAGAACTATTTTGTTATACAATTTACCTAGTGTTTTGTATCTAGTTGTGTGCGTTTATAGATTATAAAGGCAATGTATTCCCAGTTTTAGGGAATTACACCTTTGGTGCTAGTCGCCAGCCTCTAGCCTATGGAAGGCGGGCTTGAGGTAGTCACGACACGGACCCCGGGGGACGGGTCGTGACAAGACACACCTCGTCACTGTGTCGCATAGTCGAGGGACACAATCTCTAGGTAGAGGACTCGTGCCCTGGTATAATAGGAGGGTGTCACTCAGTAGATAGCTAGAGGACTCATGTCATGTCCCGACAGGAGGGTGTCGCTCTGATAGTTGAGGACTCATGCACTGTCTCCACAGGAGTGTGACCCTCTGATAGTCGATAGAATACTCATGCTTGGTCTAGATAGAGGGTTCCACTCTAGTAGTAGGTAGAGGACCCATGCTCAGCCTAGTTGGAGGGTACCACTTTAGTAGTCGAGGACCCATGCCCTGATACAACAGGAGGGTGCCACTCAAATAGTAGATAGAGGACTCATGCTCTGGCCAGTATGAGGGTGCCACTCCAAAAGTCAGTCGAGGATTCATGCCTTGCCCAGCAGGAGGGTGACACTTGAAGAGTATATAGATGGTCCATGCACAAACTAGTTGGAGGGTTCCACTCTATTGATAGGTAGAGGACTCATGCCCTATCCTAGTAGGAGGGTGCCACTCCAGAAATCTCTAGTGATCTTGTGGGATCACTGTCGTCGTCGTGCGTCTCCTAAATAAGATTCACATCCATAATATCTCACATATTATCTCTAAATCTTCTACGGATTCCATCATCACGTTCTAAGCGGAAAAACACTTCAGATAGGCTACTCGCAAGCCAAAATATGAGTCCAAACGAAAGAGATATGAGAGGTTGAAGTTTCCTCAAAAAGGAAACAGGGGATACAATGCGTGTGGTCCCACCCCATTGTCTGGTCGTGTCACTGTAGGTACACAGCTCACTGCCCATGTAAATATACATGGCATGTAGAGGGTCTACACAGCGTGTATAAGCCACCTATGGTCTTGCCCATGCTCTATGATTGTGTTTGTGTACTTTGTTTGTGTCTGTGTACTTTGGCACACAGCGTGTGTCTGGCCGTGCCCATGTCGTGTACCCCTGAAGTACATGTCGATTCACCAACACATGGTCACACAATGTGCGATACATACAATTTCATGAAACCTTAACTGCCGCACCCAAGCCCCAACGTGCCATGTGTTCTTCGAACCACATGACGTGCAGTCTCATTTTTCATATAAAGTCATATCTATTCCGCAAATCCCAAATATGTTCCACAGATCCCATATCTGTGGCACTTCCTTTAGATCTTGCCTATGAGCCACCCTAAAAGGGTGGATCTTGCCGTTGTTTGTTGTTTTTGACCATCTGGTGGACGCAAATTGGGTTTTCATTGAATCGCTCAAAGGTTACACAAACCACCATCGTCCTGCACACCTCATGTCGCTGCCATGGTTGATTTGAAAACCTATTCAACAAATCATTCACCCGCAACTCACGAATCCTCCGATTCCATCCCTGATTTATTTTTTGGTTTGTCGTACGCGATTTCACCGCAAATCCGAGGGTCTGATCAGGCTCGGTACCACCCGAAAATGGCAAGCCATGGCCTCGTAGCCCAATGATGAAGAACGCGAAGAATCATAGGAAAAAGGTACCAAAACAAAGGTTTAACAATCGTTGATCAAGCACTCTTGACCAACAACACAATTGGGGATATCCAGGTTTAGAAAACAATTCAACAATCAATTAAATTTAATACATTAGCGCATGTAAAGTCTGGAAATTGAAGCAGATTAAGAATGGGATGATTTTTCTCAATCAATTTCTTCAAATGAGGAAAATTCCAAAAATAACGAGTCCTACTTGGAGATTGGATCGTTTGTCTTTAAAGAACGTGTTCATCAACGATTGAGAGGGGTCGTTGCATTCATTGTGTCTTGATTTTCCTTGATCTGAAGTCTCGTCGTAGTCGGACCACTACTACAACTTGGCCTTTTATGAGCGCTAAAAACCGACATTAACAACACTAGAAAAGCATTGTTAATGCCGGCGTAGATAAAGGGGGTTCCCCCTTATCAGTGCTTCGAAAAGAACTGATAAATTCCACCTTTATCAGCGCTAAAAAAGGCGTTGATAAAGGGGGTCCTTTATCAGCGCTTTTTTTAGCACTAATAAAGGTGGGACTTTATCAGTGATATCTTGAGCGCTGATAATGAGACCCTTTATTAGCGCTCAAAAACGCACTGATAAAGGCACCTTCCCCTGCACCTGCACAACCAGCACCTGCACATCTGCACAAAATAGCAGCACCTGCACATCTGCACACCTGCACAAAATAGCAGCACCTGCACATCTGCACACCTGTACAAAATAGCACCTGTACACGAACCAAGAACCGAAAGACGACACAGTGCACACAATATTTTGACAAACAATGCTATATACATTTACATAGCATCATGAATACAAAAAAACACATGGTTATATACATTTCAAACAATGTTTTACATGGTTACAATTACAATCATCCAACAATAGTTATAAACATTAATGTTTCATCCTTTGATATCTGTGATCCCCTCTCAAAAAATTTCATCCACGGTATTTGTTGCCGAAAAAAGCATCTGAACTCAAGGAAAAAAATTCACCTATATAAGAAAACAAATATTATGTTAGTAATATAATAATGAAATAAATTAAAACATTAATATGAAAGAATACATTAATATGTAAATGTGAAACTAAAATATGGAAATGATAAACTCAAATGTTTTCATTCTGATAACAATGAAAGGTAATAATGTAGAATCAATATGTTTTTGGATGATTTATCTCATTTAATAAATACTGATTCTTTATCTAATGAAAAGATTTACTGGTCACACCGTGCATCAGATTGATGTGTGGTTGATTCATACACATCACAAATGACTCATGGATCGTTGTCCTAAAGTATCAAAACAATCCGAACGTGTTTTCTCGGTTTGTCATATGGTACTTGTGTTGCTTTATAAAGTTAATGTCAATTTTAAACTGATATCAGACACTTTTATCCATACCGATCACACCGTGCTTCGGATTGAGGTGCGGTTGATTTGTACGCGTCAAAAATGACTCATGGATCGTTTTCCTAAAGTATCAAAACAATCTGAATGCGTTTGTTCATTTTTTTCGTATGTCACTTGTGTTGTTTTCTAAAGTTAATGTCAATTTGAAATAAATATCAGACACTTTTAGCCATACCGGTCACACTGTACGTCATATTGAGGTGTGGTTGATTTGTACACATCATAAATGACTCATGGATCGTTGTCCTAAAGTATCAAAACAATCCGAACATGTTTGCTCAGTTTTCTGTATGTCGCTTGTGTTGTTTTCTAAAGTTAATGTCAATTTCAAACTGATATCAGACACTTTTAACCATACCGGTCACACCGTGCGTCGGATTGAGGTGCAGTTGATTCGTACACGTCACAAATGACTCATGTCATTCAGGAGAGCAAGTAGTTCTGTAAAACTGGTGTCACTCCACCCATTGTTTTCTTTCAAATTATACAGCTTCAGTACGGCTGACAGTGCTGTATATTTAGTGCAACCAGCATACAATGGCGTCTTTGCACAAATTTTTAACTTCTCAAACAATTTTGGGCAATCACGAAATTCATCTTCGACAATCCTTGACATTTCCTCAATACGATCTTCATCATAATTCACATCTGTAATTACATCCTCCATATGGTCATCTTCATTGTTCATACTTGTAATCATATCAAATGATCCATAAAACGCAGTGTTATCCCAACCACTACCTACATTCGTTGTTTCCCCGTGTTTATTCCAACATATATAACTATGATCTATTATGTGACAGATCAAGTGTTCTTCCAACTCCTCTGGACTAATTTTTTTTGAATAACAACAGTGTAAACACGGACAAAGGATTTGAGAAGTGTCACATGCATGATCTTTTGCAAACTTGATAAACTCTTTCACGCCTTCTTCATACTCTTTTGTCAACATATCGGCATTCATCCATTATTTATTTATATTCATCCTATTTGAAATCCAAAGGATGGGTATATAGGTTAGGGGAGAGGAATATGAGTATAATTTAAATAAAAAACTAGATACTTCAAAAATGGTGGGGGCGTGCTCATTAATAGCAAATCTTGGGTGGTTCTTGGGATTCATTCATTCTCTTCCTCTCTTCGATCCCCCCTGATGAGGGGTGGTTCTTGGGAGTTTTTTATAGTGCGTTAGTGAGTTCTTTCCTCATACTTACTCCATTACTATTATCCTTTATTTCCTTATGATTTGGGATGATTTTAACCAGGATTTGTGTGATAATTTCACTATATCATCTTCAAATCAATTCAGATGATGTAGATTTTGTTTATATTGGCTAGAGGTTATCCTCATATGATGAACGCACCATGTTTTGTGTGGTTTAGGTGGTGTTGTGTTTCTCAGTGAGTTTTTAAAATATTATTCCTAATTATATTAAGGTGAATAATTAATTATAAGTTTCTATAATTAATTATTTGGGAATTGTGCCTTGAGATTGGGTCTCAATCATTGGTACAAGATTAGATAAGGCATGTATAGTCTTGGTTGAGGATGAGTTGATCTTGGTGAGGGGGTTACTCCATTTTTTGAGGTAGGCGGACCCTATAATACAAAACCATGTTCCAATTTATGCATGATTGTGCATTCATGCATGAGTATATGTGTTCCAGTGAAAGGGATAGAAATCAAGAGCAACCTAGGTAAATAAATAGGGTGTTTTTGATCCACCAAGAGATAGAGTGAGGGTTCTATTGAATGTTTGTGATTTTTTGATCATCCAGAGATTATGTCTCCATGGAGGTGAGGTTTCTAGTTGTGTTTATGAGAGGATCGGGTTTGGTATGAGATTTGTATAGCCTAGTTAGGTTTTCTAAGGCTATTTGAGTAGGTATTAGAGTCTTAGGCCTAAAGAAGATGGATAATATAGTTTTATATCTCACGTATGATGGGGAACACCCTCTTAAGGATATATAAGAGTCATGGTGTGTGTGATGATTAGGATAGTCCATATAGGGATTGGTGAAGTGTGACATAGAGGATTTCCTCCTTATAATTGGATTGAGAGATCTCCAAGGGGAGATATGATATGGTACCTAAGTGAGGGTCATGGTAATAGTCTGGATGACTTAGCATAGGGTATCCAAGGCTCTTAGTGTGAGTTTCTTAGGATGGTCATTATTTAGTTTTAATGAGTTTTAATGTGGGAATTAGAAGATGATATAGACTAGACTATTGAGGCCTAGATCAAGTATAGCATGTGGGTTGTGACATTAACATGTAGAGATGAGTGTGTGTTGGTATCAATGAGTAGAGATGGGTTAGGTTTGTAAAACCCAGTAGATTCCCTTATAGGTGGAATTAGAATGTTGATAGGTTGGGAATAATTTTCATGTATAACCAAGATGGTTTTAAGGAGATTATTATGCAAGGCTAAATGGATGGTGACTTTTATCATTTATGGTCAGACCGACTAAGAGATTGGGACTTCATATGACTTTCACCTAGTTGAAGTATGATCATCCATGGGGCCCACCTATTGATGATGTGGTTTAGCTAGTACGAGAGGTTGGCTATCTAGATACCCTCCTTATATTACTATTTATATGTTTTGTGGCATGAGATAAGATAGATGGTCTTTATTTAAGTGATAAGGTGTTGGTAGGACCCTACTTTGAGTGAGAAGGCATTGGTCAAAGGGGATTGGTGTGTGACTTCCATGGGATCCACCTATTGATGGTGCATTTTGACTTGTGATAGAGGTTGGATATTGTGATTCCCTCCTTAGATCATTTTTTGTATGATAATATGATGTGAGATATAGAAATGGGGATCACTTAGTATTGGTTTGGAGTAGTTTTGTGAGAGGTTGTCTATAGAGATTCCCTCCTCAGATTGTTTTTTATGTGATGTGATGGTGAGACCCACCGTAAGTGAGAGGGGAGCACCTACTATGTTGTGGAATTAGAGGATATGTGAATCACACCCAGTGTGAGAGGTTAGAGGCACTGTTATGTTATAAGAAAGGATGTGATATTTAAATTGGTATATGACCCAACCCAGAGAGAGTGGGTAGTGGGCAGGAATTGGTAGAAACCCTATTAAGGTTCGTTTTTTTCGAACCCAAGGAGAATAGTGTACAATATAGAACATACTAAACATATGTCTCATCCCGTTGGCATGCCTCACCTGATGACATGAATTCACCAACACGGACGGTTCAAACCCTGCCTGGCCTAACTATGGGGTAGTATCCAAAATCAGAAAAAGATCCATACTAAGGGCCACTAGGCGGAGTGAAATCCTAATCTAGTGTAACAACATTTCACAAAAAATACTCTCTCTATTCAGGTTTCTATCACAAGGCTATAGTGGGGAGAGCTAATCAAGATCAAACAAGTAACCAACCACATTACATGTGTCACACACACAAGCATCACACACAAGAATCGCGCCAAATCATAATTAATCTCAATATTGACAATAAATACAAACATAATTAATTCATGCAAATTCAATTTTACTCACCTTAAGGAGGAGGACCCGGTGGCGGAGGAGGTGGAGGCGTCGACAGCGGAGGCAGCGCAGAGGCAACGCGGAGGCAGCGAAGGCAGCTCGGAGGCAGCGGAGATAGCGGAGGCAGCGGAGTAGGCGGAGGAGGAGGAAGAGGAGGAGGAGGCAGAGGTGGAGAAGGAGGATGAGGAGGCCGCGGTGGAGGAGGAGGAGGAGGAGGAGTCGCGGCAGAGGAGGAGGAGCCGCGGTGGAGGAGGAGGAGGAGGAGGAGTCGCGGCAAGAGGAGGAGGAGGAGGAGCCGCCGGAGGAGGAGAATGAGGCGGCGACCACGGCAGAGGAGGAGGAGAAGGAGGCGGCGGCGGAGAGGAGGCAGCGGCGGAGGCGCAGGGTAGGGCTTCCGCGATTGACAGGGTGCGGGGAGGAGGAGCCGCAGTAAGAGGAGGAGGAGGAGAAGTAGGCGTCGGAGGAGGAGAATGAGGCGGCGGTCGCGGCAGAGGAGTGGGAGGAGGTCGCGGCGGAGAGGAGGCAGCGGCGGAGGTGCAGGGTAGGGCTTCCGCGAAAGCTTGACAGGGTTCGGGGAGGAGGAGGAGGACCTGGTGGCACTTATAAATCCCGCTTGGATCTTTATCAGCGCTAGTAAAAAGCGTTGATAAATGGGGTCTTTATCAGCGCTAAAATGAAAAGCGTTGATAAAGACCACCTTTATCAGCGCTTTTTTTGCACTGATAAAGGTAGAACTTTATCACCGCTTTTCATTTTAGCGCTGATAAAGACCCACTTTATCAGCTCTTTTGCAGCGCTGATAAATCCATACTTTATCGGCGCTAATAAAAGCGCTGATAAATGTATAAATTTAATAATTTGTTTATATTATTATATATTTATTTAAAATGATATTTATGTTAAATATATATATTTATTAATAATTATAACTCTAAATAAATATATCTTTATTTATACTTATAAAATTATTTGAAAGGTGTATTTATATATATATATCATTGAAAATATAATAAAATATATATTTATTTTTTAAATATAATGTAATTTTAATTATAAGTGTACATTTTTTAGAACATATATATTATATGGGTAACATAATGAATTATAAATCAATAACACGTCAACGTGGTATGTAATTATAATCTATAAATGAACATTATTCATGCACATATATGATCACATAACATATATGCATGATATATTCATTGACCCCAATTCATTGAAAAACACATATATATTTATAAATCTAATAAATCTTATAAATCTAATAAATATATTTATTATTAATCTTATAATTATTTAATTATATATATTTATATATAGATAGTTATAGCATATGTTTTTTATTTAATGTATACAATAAACATTATCAGCGCTAGGAAAAACGCTGATAAATGTAACTTTTATCAGCGCTAAGAAAATCGCTGATAAAGGGATATTTAAAGCGCTGATAAATATACCCTTTATCAGCGCTTTTTTTAGCGCTGATAAAGTCATACCCCTTTATCAGCGTTTTTCCGTTAGCGTTGATAAATGAAGGCGCCTGCCTTGCCCAATTTTGTGGTAGTGGACGTTGATTCGTAAACGGAGGAGGAGGAACGACTCTCAATTCTCTCAGGGTTTATGCGGCTAGCCCTAAAGAATTGTCATGACGATATATTTAAAGACAAATCCAGATTAGGTTAATTAATAAATTAATTATTTAATTAACCAATTGAACGCAACGCCAACGGTCGTGATATCCGAACGACCCATGCCGACCTATTTTAGGTCGCGCCTAGGGTAAAAATCGTGTTCCGAACTCAATTGTGGTCTTGAATTTCTAATCCAAGACTTCGTTTAAGATTTATCCTATTTTAATTGAGAAACTGTGCAAGCGTAATATAATTTTTTTTAATATTTTTATAAAATTAATTCAGGAAACACCGGGTCTCGGAATCACACGTCGTCTCAGCGTCTGCCTCAAAAAATATATGTAGAAATATTTCAAAGTCTTACAAGATAAAAACTGAGTCTCTACAAATTACTTCTTACATATCCTCATATTTAATCTTTTGTATCCTCAAGTTAATCTTTTATATACGAAGGAACCTCGAAGTTAATCTTACATATAGGTTGGACACACTGAGTTTTTTTTACATATCCCTAGTACACTGTCAAACTTCTGCATAAGAGATCTAATGTATGTCATTGCCATTTTTCTAAAAACATGGAGATATTATGTATGAACTCTAGACTTGTTCAAATCACCTCATAACCTCCATAACTCATCTATATACTTCTCAAAACAACTCAAAAACATTCTCAACAACTTTTAATGCTTCTCAACTTTCCTTGTATCTTCTTTTTTCCACTCTCTTTTCTATTTCTATGAGGGATATCTTGTGTTCTATGAGAGGCTGAAATGTCTTATGTCATTCAAGGTCATGACTAACTGGCAAATTGATGGGCCTAGGGAAAGATAAATATGTGTTTATTGTTTTTATATAAATAAACAAATTATAACTCATCTTTATAACTCTATTTCATTGCATTTATAAGGTGAACAATTTGCAGCATAAATTATATTTATAGTTTAATTTTATATATCAACACATTCACAATCTTTAGATGTAATTAGTTTCATAGATTTTTTTTGACATTTTTTTCTTAAATTTAAGATATTGTAATCATTTTTTGATGTTTTTTAAATTTAATATGTGAGTTTATTTAGTTATTATGAATATCATTTAACATAAAATCTAATTAAAACTAAATGATAAACAGACTCAATTCATGGGGGTCTCGCGGTATAATTTATTGTTGGTATTAAACAAAATTATCATGGATGGACTAATCACGCTTTAAGGGGTTAAAATTGTTCTCTAGCACTACCTTTTCACGTCAATACGGGGAGATGGAAATTTTTAATTATTTTTTAATAAAAAAATAATAAAATTTTCAAGTATAACTTTGTTGCATGAGATTAGACTTTCCGATTAAATAATTACTCATTATTATTAGAATCTATTCAAATCTTCCGTATTTATTTTTTTAATTATGAAATTCACGTCTAAATAAAGGTCATAAGACTACTTGAAATGACAGGTATTAAAATAATAAAATATAAATAATTATTGATTAAATTGAAAAACTAATTTTCATTTTTTTAATCATTGGTGATATTTAATGTATATTGATCACAAATTCAAATTATAAATGTTACAAAAAAAAACAATTCTATATTTTTTTTACATTTAGTTAGGATCCGTAATATAGCATTTTAATTATTAAACATTATTTAAGATGATGTTATTTTATTTGAAATTATTTATATTATCAAAATATAATTTAAAACTCTACACATAACCCCCTTTTATAAGTTAGTGATGTTTTACATCCTCATGATTTTAAAAGTGGTGTTGAGGTCCCCTTTGTCACCGATAGAATGACCACAAATTAATAATAATAATAATACATAATTAATAAAAAATAATAATTACTGTAATTAATATTGTAATTAATAATAATAATTAAATTATTGCATAATTAATACGATCATCAATTATTTATAATAATTACCCATCTAGTTAATAATACATTTAATATTATGATTATTGGTTAACAAATAGCAATTAATAATAAGATAAACCACTTAATTAATAATAATTACTAAAACAATTAACAATTAATAATATAGTTAATTATAATAAATGAATAATAACTCTCCCTCGAGAATTTGTAATGAGTTCTGGTCACTCTAATGTATTCCCCTATAATCGCTACTACAAATTTGGATTTATTCAGCGTTACCTTTCATCAACGCTAGAGAAAATTGATAAATGATACCTTCATAAAAAAAACGTTGCTAAAACGTACATTTTATCAGTCTAAAAAAAACCCCTTATAAAATCCACCCTTTATCATTGGTTTTTTTTAGGGTTGATAAAGAGTTTCCTTTATCAATACTTGGTTTTTAACACTAATGATAAAGGCCACGATTGCACGTGAATCCCACATCGAACATGCAAACGTTGGACTACTTTGTTTTTATATGATCTTGCCTACACCCATGAGCTCGCGCGAGCCTTGCCCCAACCTATGATTTATGCAAGTCTTGACCCCACCCTCTGCTTAGTGGGTATTCCTTGTTGGGGTGCCTAAATATTTATTCATTTAATATTTTTGTAATTTATTCATTGTTAATGTTTTTTATACATAATTATTCATTAATATACTTAATATTTTTGCAATTTATTCATTTTCAATTTTTCATTATTCAATATTTCTGTAATTTTATCTATTTTATAATATTTATTTATACGTGTTTGTTCATTAACATTTAATGTTCTTAATATGATTGTAATTTATATAATTAATTTGTGTTCATTTCCATTTAAACATATATAAATATTCATTTTATTTTTTTAAATTATATATATAATTAACAACAGTTTTTCATTTTTTAAAATTATTCATTCTTATCATTATTTGTTTTATTAATAGACGTTACGTATTATATAATGTCATTGTTCAATTTAACAAATAGTAAACTTGCACACACACACACACATTAATTTCACACGCACAAATATTTACGTAATTAATAAAGTCTTATATAAAAAACACACACACACAACTAATATTAATGTAATTCATTCAAATTTTAATATTCATTTTAGAATTTCATTTAGTAACATGATGTATTTTATATATTATGTTTTTAATCGAAAAAATTTATTTATTTATTTTTAATATCATTTCAGTTATTATTATTTATTCATTTTTAATATTTTTTTTATTTTTTATTTTCTTTTGGAATTTAATCATTTTCTAATATTTATTTATACATATTTATTTACCATGTTTTAATATTTTCAATATGCATTCATTTTCATCTCAATATATATCCATATTTTATTTTTTTAATAATTAGTATAATTAATAAAATTTATCCATTGTTTTTAATATTTTTAAAGTTTACTCATTTTTAATTATTTAATTCACTCATTTTTAACATTCAAACATTTAAGATTATATATACATTAATAACGTTAAAAATCTATTTGTAAATAAATATTTATAAATAATTATATTTATAAATATATATTTACTATATTTATAAAATTTTACATTTAGAATTATAAATAAATAGATATAATTTTTTAAAAAAGTATTTATATAATTATAATAAAATATTTATATATTTAAATAATTCTAAAATCATAATAAATATATTTAAATAATGAATATATTTACTATATTTATATTTATATATATTTATTATATATATATATAATTATATACAAATATTTATAAATATATTTACAAATATATATATTTATAAATATAATTATAAATATATATCTATAATTATATTTATAAATACATATTTATAATTTTTAATATATTTATAATTATATACATTTATATTTATTTATTTATTGATAATTATACACATTTAATTTTTTTAATTGTATTAATTATATTATTAAAATTAATTATATCATTAAAATTAATTAGATATGTTTTATCAACATTTTTTAGCGCTAATAAAGATAAATCTCTATCAACACTAAGAAAGCGCTGATAAAACATATATTTATCACCGTTAAAACTTTAACGCTGATAAAGAGATCTTTTATCAACGCTTATTATTTTAGTGCATATAAAACCTCTCTTTATCAGTGCTTTCTTGAAAACGGTGATACAACCTTTTCCAATCTTTTAAATAGAACCATAATCGAACCGATTTCTCTCACGCCATTCTAGCTCTTGTAGAAGTTCAACTCTGCCACCGCTTCCCCTCAACCTTTTCTCAGAGGAATCAACTCTCAAATCTAAGGTATGCTATTTTTCTCCTCATCTCTCATTTATCAGTGTTGTCGATCATCTCTTTTTGTACTATAAACACAATCGTGGTGTGAACTGAACTCCATGAGTATCAAAGACAAACTATCATTGTGACTACTTCAACTTCCAACATATCAAACCAGTTATTGATTTCCATTGGACAATTCTCTTTATTCCCTCTAGGTCTTCCTTCCATCCCCATGACATTATGAATAATTATATCCATGTCATGAATTAATCTCAGAATATGGTAAAACATTCTCCCACGGATCATTGCTTAGTCATAAATAATGATCATTAAAATAAATATAATTACCTGTAGAACTCATGGGTGGTGAAAAATTATAATCCATACTTTGCATTGTGGATGGGTAGGGTGGGTGTTGATTGAAAACATGTGGTGCTTCCCATGCCATTTTGAACTCCCAGGCGTCTTGAATTTTCTTACAATTACTAAATTACCTAGAGTAGTTTTCTTTTTTTAACCTTAATTAATATCTGTTGATGATATCCTAATGCTACAATTCTTCCCAGTCATGGTGCTAGAAATTTGGTATACATTGTCGCGATGCCCCAAATTTAGAAAATTGATTTCTAAAAGGATTACTTTATTAAATGGGTAAATGATCAATTTTTGTGAAAATAAACATTGAATTATTTTTTTAGAGCTAAAAATAAAAATATGTTGTTTTAAATGTAAACACATGGGTTTGATTAAGCTTATCTATGATTTGAGAGACCTATTAAATGGGTTTCTTATAGGGGTTTAGCATGTTTTTTATTTTAGGTATTTAGGATATGATCATGTTAATATATAAGGTTTGAGGTATAGAATTTCTGATATTATATTATAAGGTTTATATCATGTTTAGATAGAGTTGAAAGGGTATGGGGTTTTCCCATTATGCGAGGTCACAATTTTTTTTGATTCAACCTATTTTCACCTTACATTCTGGTAAATAGTTATATAATGGAACTTTCAATTCATAGGGAGGTTTCATGGAGTCTTAGAGTGTTATATTTCTTTTTTGTATTAGAATAGGACTCACAGGATTGAAAGTGTTGTGAAATTTCCTTTGTTAATATAGACGTCGAGAAAATGATTTTTCAGATTCATTTTCTTATCTAGTTACTTTAAATATGAGGGGCAGACAAGGAAAAATTTAGTCATGGTTTGAGGTGTGTGGGTATGTATAAGTTTCATCTTCTTATTTATAGCATTATTTATTTTGATTAATCCATGTACATAATATTATTATTATTTTGATCTATTGTGTATCATTAGGAGTGGTTTGAGAATCACCCATAAAAGTTCTAATCTAAATCATATTTATCTCAAACACATACATGACTAAAAGATAGTGGAAGAATTCTATAATTTTTTTTATAATCTCCCCTAACCATACATATGGTATGAATTTTATTAAGAATGAGTATACTATTTTGGATATACCCGTGGAGGTTTTGACTACTAGATGCAGGTGATAACTTATAGTAATCTGTGTCATTGTTAGAGGGAGAATCATAATGTTTTGGATATCGATGATGTGAAATCCATGCTAATTGATTTTTTTGGAATATTTATTAATGGAAAGTATTTGCGGTGTTTTTAAGAAAATTGAATAGAGGTTTTGGATATTGTAGGATATGTGAAATATACTTAAGATTGATAACTATGCTATTTTTGAAATAAGGGTTCGTTAGTTGGTTATAGTAAAAATATATTTGTTGACATTCCTACAATACATGATCTAGAATAATCTACAAAAAAAGAGAGTAACATGAAATCCAACTTCACTTTTTTCATCAATAACAATCTCATCCATTCATTTCATGAAATTCCAAGCTCCTTGATCCTATGCCAAAATCTGGTGATTACATGACCTTTTATGTTCCTAGGAAATATATTTTTACACAAATTTAGAAATCCAGGTCATAATTAAATGACAAGAAAGAACAAGAATTTCCAAGGGAAGTCTACCATCCAATAATAAATAAATTATTTTTTACAATATATTTATTACCACCTTTTATCCCACACAACATCAAATCGAGAACTTAGACCAACATCTACATGTTTACCCCAAGCTGTTTCTTTTCATGTCACCCATAATTGATAACATTCAAAGGTTGGGTTCCCCTTATTAGAATTATCTATAACTTTCTCCTTTGATTATGAATATCTTATGTGTATTTATTTTTTTTGTAGAAAATGAATATTTTATGAACCTAATAGGATGTATATGAATCGAAAATGGATGAACTCTAATCGTATGAAGATGGAGTTAAAGAGTTCATCAAGCTTGCAATAAAGCATGCATATGACCCTTCTCAAATACTTTGTTTGTGTTTACATTGTTGATATTCAAGAAAAATTAGTCTAGAAGAGTTGTAAGAATATTTGATTTGTTACAAAATAGATCAGATCTATAAATGTTGGATTAAACATGAGAAAAACTGAATGTGCACACTGATTGGGATGATACCACAGTTTATGGATCATTTGATATGAATACCAGTGTAAATGATGATGGTGATTGTATAGAAGAAATGATAATGGAAATTGAAGATGACATTCATGATTGTAAAAAGTTGTTTTAAAAGTTAAATAGTTGTGATAAGATACCATTGTATACTGTTTGTACTAAATAAAAAATATTATAAGATATATTGAAGTTATATAATTTGAAAGTTGATAGTAGATAGAGCAACACTATCTTTATAGAACTACTTGGTCTCCTAAATGATATTCTACCAGAAGAAAATGAACTTCCTTGTCGAACATATGATGCTAAATGAATGCCATGTTCAATGTGATTGATTACTAAAAAAATACACGTTTATCCAAATGATTGCATATTTTTTTCACAGGGTCCATGAATCACTCATAAAATGCCATAAGTGTGGCATGAATTGATACAAGTAAGATGAATCAAGTCCTTCAAAATCTGTATGTTAATTTTCTATCATTCCATAGTTTAGAAGAATATATGGATATCAAGAAATTCCGAGACAATTGACATGCCACATGTAAGAGTTGGTGTCCTAGAACTAACTGGTTTTACTTTGATTACATGGATATTTAATGTATTATTACATACAGTTCATTGTTATGCATGACTATGATGTAATAATGTTCTAGAGTATTTGTTGCATTGATAAGGTCATGGTAGTTCCACTCTATGACGAGAACCTTAAAATGCTATAACAATATTCTTAAATATAGTTCTGTGGTTGGATGAAATACTATGATATGACACATAGCATGCAGACCATCAGGTGTGAGTACTCGTAAGCAGATGAGACTTCCTCTCATAAAGTTCGCACTTGGTAATCTCCAAGACAAGAGATTATGAGAACAGACCCGCCAGTAGAAATTCCGCATGTTTTGGTGTCATCAGATATTTCTATCTGCGAGTGTGTATAATAATCCTCAGACTTTAAGATTATCATTAATACATGTCACGACTCACGCACTTTGATTTACTGACGAAAACCGTCACACAGATAGTTTGCGGGAAGTAGGGTACGTTGGGTACGTCACGATTGACATGTTATCAATGGATAAGTCGATGAAGGATTTTTCCCTTCTATTTATAGAAGTTGATATATTGGCCCATTTGATTGAAATAAAACTGTCATGCGAAATTCCACGACCATAGTGTAATGATGAGTTTATTTTAGGTAGTCAAAGAATGACGTATCAAGTATAAAAGTTGATGACATTATCACAAAACCTACTTGATGAGATATTGCGATAAAGAGATTATATTACACAGTGAGCGTTCATATGTCGATGTCGTTGTTGCGACATTACGTTCTTTCTCTTGGGTGCCTTGAATCGTTGCTAGACAGTACTCTTGGACTTTAGGCAAACCCGCTTAATGCTAAGGAGAAAGAATCCCAGGGTCACACACTAAGTATTTTTGGTGGTCTGGGTTAAATTCTATTTGAATTTAATTAATGAAATAAATATTATTCTCAAGATCGTGGAATAATTTTATTCAAGTTAAAATGGTCGCATATATAAAATAAAATATATTTATTTATTTTATTGAAAATTTAATAAATATTTATTTACTAGTTTGTAAGTAAAATATTTATTTAAGATAATAAATAATTTATTTATTTATTCAGGTGTTCAATAAACGGAAGTGAAGTTCGAGCGGAATAAGGCTGGTCCGGTAGTAAAATAATTATTTGCAAGATGGTAAATAATTATTTAACTAGTTGGCGCAAGTTAAAATAATAACGACGTTGCTATTATTTTGTGACGTGGAATTTTATTTATAATTCCGTTTTGCGCAAGTTGACGCACTATAAATAATGACACGGTATTATTATTATGAGAATGAGTTTTCTCTAAGTTCATGGATGTATTTAATTGCTGTTATGCAATTAAATATTGTAACTGAAGTTTCATGCATACAAATAGACAAGTACGCCTATTATGCCAAACAACACATGACACCGCAAGCTTGGTGAATTGAGAATTGTTGAGCCAAAAAATTTCTATCTTGAATCCTCCTCTTCCCCCTCTCAAGAACGAGAGACGTTCTTCAAGGCCGAAGAACAAGTAATCAAGAACGACTGACACAAGACACTCGCTTCACCGCGCTAGCACTCGGAGAACGAGCAGTGTCGATCAGAGCCCATCAGAGCACATGTGTATCACTACTAGAGGGATTCTAGTTTGGATCCTTACAAGCACAACGAGATAATATAGAAGGGTCATTCCGGAAGATCAACATAATCAACGAAGAAAAATAACAAAGATATAGGTATTATTTTTCTTTATGAAATCAATTAAATTAATTATAAACATGACGTGCAAGATCCTCTCTAAAGGTTTAGAGCCTCTTCCTTATTTATCTAAATCTTTGATTCTATTCCATAGAGACTGGCGTTCATCATCGTATTGATCCTGGAATAATCATTGATCATGGTAAAAATCAAAATTGGGTTCCGTCCCAACCACGCTTCCACTGCGCCCAAAACCTACAAGTGGTATCAAAGGGGTTACACCATAGTTTATAATTATTTAAATATTTTGTTGATGACTTACGCATTTAATAATTTAGTTGTTTCAATTCAAGTTAATCGTTCTACAAATCTGAATCTTGAGATCTATTCATCCTCTTTCATTTCTCGTTCACCTTACAGAAACGATCTTTTCTTTTAATTTTGATTAAAATAAAATAGAGGATCTCATATGGAGGTACCAAAGCATCCTGGCCATATAACACTAGAACACACGACGTGTATTCGGTAGTACATGTCGTGTAGTCAAGATTCAATGCATCAGACTGGTCCGCCAAACCAAACCGTGTGTTGGAGTCTTTCTAAGTCTTAAATGACTCCATGTGTTTACCAGGAACATGTGGCACATGGTTTCCAGATTACACACCATGTAGTCCACTGGACACGGTGTGCAGTCCCTTCAGGTTAGGGTTGGACAGTGTACCCCCTACACGACTTTCCCAGCTGGAAATTGTGTAACAAAAATACTACACGACATGTGGCCCACTGAACACGCTGTGTACTCTGAATATTTCTAAAGTACACTCACATGCCATTTCCTTGGGCGTGTACTTCAGATGGACGGTAAAAAATAGTACATGCTATATAGTTGGAACTACATGCCGTGTACTCATCCAAATTATGCAGATTTATTAAAATTTATTATTATATTATACAAACCCTTGAGACGTGTACCATCGTGCGGGCGTAAAGTTGAGGCACAACACGTGATAAGTGTTTTATATATATGTGTTTAATTTAACATCTGCATAATTTTTATTTCTACTAATTGGGTAGTTATGAATAGGAATTCACCGGGTTGCCTCCAAGGTAAAAGTTACATACAAAGATAATTTTAAATGAATTTATTTGTTTAAAATTATAATGGATGAGAATCTCAAGGAAATTCAGAAAATGGTTTAAGATAAAAGGATTGATTAATTAAAGATGATAATTAATTGATTCGAGCGTGATTTATCTTAAACAAAGAACGATTAAAGAATTGAATTCTAGTTTTATTTATGCGTAAATATCACTGCATGTATGGATGATCATGAGCTATACCAAGACCTTTGTATGTGGATGGTTTATTTTAATTTATTTATTTAAATTAAATTTGTTGGTCTGCGAACCTTCTCGTCATTAATATGTAGGGCCTGCGTGCCCAAGGTTTATTTTATATAAAACCCCCTTTCTACCCCTCACCTGCATGTGAGTTAAAAAAGGCATATGTAATGGATAGAATTCCCAATCTAGTGGAGGCGGTTCAAGCTGGAGCCGAGACGAAACCAATCCCAGGAGATACAGAGGTGGATAGGGGGAAAGCTGTAAACACGAACCCAAAAGGTTCAAGATGTTTCTCCCCTAGGTTAGGGTTATTTTATCAACCACTAGATAAAATAACCATTAAAAAATCTCATGATCATTCCCTTTATTTTATTTCTGGAAGTTTTATGGTTTATCATTATGGATGTGTTGTCACGATCACATAATTAATGAATTAAACAAGCATGCAAGATAGAACTAAAATAAACCAGATTTATGTGTAAATATTATCAAGACATGGTTAACACTTAAGTAAGTTCCAATTAATATTAACAAGCATGTGATAATGATAATAATCAATTCAAACATAAGAGATAAAATCCCTCAAATAAAATATTTTGTCAGACAAAGCCTTCTATTACTTGGTTAAAGGAAAAACTCAATAAAACCATGTGTTTGACCAACCCTTGTTGGGACACATACTTTTATACAGGAAGACATTATGAAAGGTTTTGGGTTGACTTAACCATATTACATCAATAGGAGTATCCCTTACTAGACTTGGTGTAATATTGGAGGCAAGAGTTGAGAAAATCCAAAGTTATGATTTCAGGATTGGGGAGTCCACTCAACAGATCAGGGAGATGCAAGCCCATAGTTGGCAAAGACCTGCCTACCTAAATACCATCTAATAGCTTGAACAACCCTTGTTGGGGTTATGTGAAGGGGAATATATATCCTTTCCACTAGAATGTCATGGAAACTAGACATTCTAAGTTCAATGGTGAGGGCTATTGGGACTTGATAAAATAGTGGGAGACTTAATAAAATTTATTATTTCTTATAAAATGTAAGCAAGAAAGTATTAATGATATGATCTTTTAATTGTAGAATAAAAATGAAAAACTCATCAACCACACTATCCCTGTGATCAATTCTAGATAAAGACAACATCGACACTAGCAGTAACTTCCAAGAATGGTTTAGACGCCTTCAGGTTATCCTATTCCATGAACGAAAGTCTTACGTGCTGGATTCCACATTACCTGATCCACTTTCCAAATAGGCGAGTGATTAGAATTTCCTAGTCTATGAGAAACATATGAACGATGCGGTCGGCGTTCAATGTTTGATGCTATCATCAATGTCTAGTGAGCTCATGAAGTCTCATGAAAACATGGATGCTTATAACATGATCGAGCACCTCCATGGTCTTTACCAGGAGAGAGAAAGACATGAAAGGTTTGAGATCTCTAAGGCACTCTTTCAGAGTAATCTTGAAGAAGGTGCCCCAGCTGGGCCTCATGTAGTCAAGCTCATTGGCTACATTGAGCGCCTTGAAGTTATAGGGTTTAAACTCCTTGAAGAACTGGACACCAATATCATTCTCACATCACTCCCTCAGAGATTCTCTAACTTTGTTGTCAATTTCAATATGAACAACATTGAGAAATCTCTATATGATCTTCTTATCCTCATTCGCCAAGTGGAAAAAGATATGAAGCGCAAAAAGCCTTCTGTCCTTATAGTGAATAAGAGGAAAGGGAAGGTGAAGATCTTTAAGCCCAAATCTTCTTCACGACCTTCCAAGACAAGGAAGATCAAATGGGAGGCAAGGGAACATGAGGCTGTTTGTTTCGCATGTGACAAGAAGAGCCACTGGAAGAAGAACTGCACCCAGCCTAAGAAGCAAGGGGAAGATTCAGGTGCATTTGTTATCAAATGAAATCTATTCGTTTCTACAAATTGGGTATTAGATACAACTTGTGGTCCTCACATATGTATCCAAATACAGGAACCAAGTAGATTCAGGAAGATTGACCGATGGGAGGTAGATCTATGAGCAGCCAATAGAGTTAGACTTACTACTGTACCTATCGGGGATTACCACCTCACGTTTCCAACTGGGATGACCTTGGTGTTAAAGGGTTGTTATTATGTGCCATCTATTACTAAAAACATTATTTATGTATCCAGATTAGATACTGATGTATTTTTTTTCAAGTTTAGAAATGAATGTTGCTTCTTTTACAAAGATAGTATTTTTTTTGGTAGGGTACATTTACACAATGATCTTTACATGTTGGATTACACAAACCAAGTAATGGCAATCAATAACAAAGATACTTCACATGACTCATACCACACCCAATTTTGGCATCACCAGCTAGGTCATGTAAATGAGAAACTCTTGACAAAGTTACATCAAGATGGATATTTAGATTCTTTCGAACTAAAACCACTTGGTGTATGTCATGCATGTTTAAAGGAAAAATGACCAAAACCCCATTTAGTGGGAAAGGTGAAAGGGATAGAGAACTTCTTGAATTGGTTCATACCGATGTGTGTGGACCATTTCTAGTTGAAGCAAGGGGAGGGTACCCATACTTCATAACTTTTACTGATGATTTTAGTAGATATGGATATATCTACTTAATGAGGTATAAGTCAGATTCTTTTGATAAGTTCAAAGAATACAAGAATTAAGTTGAGAATCATCTTGGTAAGAAGATTAAGAAACTCCACTCAGACCGAGGTGGGGAATATCTTATTCAGGACTTCATTGATTACTTACGGGAGTTTGGGATCCTATATAAACTCACTCCTCCTTACACACCTCAATGGAATGGTGTAAGAGAAAGGAGGAACCACACCTTGTTGAACACAGTGAGATCAATGATGAGTCATTAAAGTATCCCATTATCCTTTTGGGGGTATGCATTACAAATAGCGGCACACATACTTAACCAAGTATTGAGCAAAGTATTGTTTTCAACAATACATAAAAATTTTATTTAAAGGGGGAGATTATTGAATATAATACTCTATCTTTTTATGATAATTTTGATGCTCACAAATACCCTTAATTGTTTTCTAATGTTTTCATTTAGTATTTTGCAGGAATTTGTTAATTTATTTTACTCTTGAAATAACGAGAATTCATTACTTATGTACGGAATCTGCTTTAGCGCATTCTGGAATCATTGTTCATACCTTATGTGGATAAATGTAATGCGGAATCTGCTTTAGCGCGTTCTGGAATCACTATTCATACCTCACGTGGATAAATGTAGCACGAAATCTGCTTTAGTGCATTCTAGAATCATTGTTCATACCTTACATGGATAAATGTAGTGCAGAATCTGCTTTAGCGCGTTCTGGAATCACTGTTCATACCCTACGTGGATAAATGTAGCATAAGGATGAAAATCGTGTATCCTTTTTGAGATAAGAGAAAAGTATGGTTAAACAACCATATGTTATCAGCAAAGTATGGAAGAAGAACCTTACGTTTTTGTTTTCAGCAAAGTATGGAAAAAGAACCTTACGTTTTTGTTATCAACAAAGTATTGAAGGAGAACTGTACGTAAGTATTAAACGTTACGTTTGTTTCTCAAAAGTATGGTTCATCAACTTTACTTTTGTGAACAAATATACGTTCTTGGAAAAGCACGGATCAAGTAAAAGTATGGATCTTTTAACGTACGTTTGAGAGTTGAAGAAAAAGTATGGATGATCAACCCTACATTTAAGATCAACCTTACATTTGAAGAATGTAATATGAACTCTATGTTTATGATTCAACCTTACGTTGTCAACCCTACGTTTGGAGGCAACATCATCAACCTTATGTTTGGCGTCAGAAAGTTTGAAAGACGACATTTTTATGCAACGGTCAGCAAGCTGATTATTGGGTGGATTTCAAACCGGATTTAAAGTCGTTTTTAAAGTACAAGCATGTATGGTAATCAATCTATTATCAAAAAAGTGGAAAACAGAGACTGCAAAAATCACCCAGTTCTGCTGATTCAAAAGGAGCGTTAAAGCTCTGTTTGTTTAAGAAGAAAGAACTCGATAGAAGATTCACCTGTTCTACATCGAATATCTACTGTGGATCTACTACTGCTGATGTTGTGAACTATATCTCTATATCTATTGCAACCGGATTGACTCAGAACTGCTTTGTCTTGAAAATAAATATTTCTAAGAGACTACGATCCATCTACTGTCAATTGCTTTCTGTTGCAATTGTGAAGATCAACTGGAAAAGTTTTTGTTAAAATTATTTTTATCTTGAGTAACCAGCTTCTCATACTAAGCTGTTTAGGTTCGTGTTTGAACCAGAAGGCTTTGTTAGTCTGAAGATTGTAAAGGTGTCAACTGCCTGGATTCAGTTGTAAACCGATCTGTGGAAAAGAGGACCAGATAGTAAAAATCACCAAGCTCGTGGAGTTGAGCATTGGTGGAGTGGACTAGGGGCCTTCTGTTCCCCGAACTACTATACATCTTTGTGTTCCTGTTTTTACTTATTCCACTGCATGATTAAATCTGATAAAGTATAGATAACAGAACTCGTTCAATCAAAGAGTTACTGAATTTTTTTGAAAAATACACAATTCACCCCCCTCTTGTGTAT
Source organism: Viscum album (assembly GCA_963277665.1). Classification (NCBI taxonomy): domain Eukaryota; kingdom Viridiplantae; phylum Streptophyta; class Magnoliopsida; order Santalales; family Viscaceae; genus Viscum; species Viscum album. The sequence continues at coordinate 124,221,932 of OY728134.1, read as the reverse complement.
AATATGTAGATTCAGATACAAAAATTGGTATCAAAGGTGGAGCTTCTGATAGATCCTTAGCAAGCTAGAAGAATTTAAAGATTATACAACAGAGCATCATGACTGATACAAGAGAAGGGATGTCAATGTTCAGAGCACCAAATTTTAATGAAGACAACTATGGCTGATGGAAATCGTGCATGATAATATATCTGAAAAACCTCGGATATAAAGTCTATTCAAATATTCTGACTCTTTATGAAATTCCTGAAAATCCTAAGACATGGAGTGATGCTACAGAGGCAGAGTATGATATGAATTCAAAGGCTATGAATGCAATCATCTGCATTCTAAGACCATATGAATTTAACAGAGTATCTCAGTGCCCGAGATCATATGAGATGTGGCAAACAATAGCTGTGGCATATGAAGGAACAAAAAATATGAGACAAATGAGATATGAAACTGCCAAATTGAAATTTGATACTTTTAGAATGTTTGAAGGTGAACGTATTACCCAAATGAATGGGAGATTGATAGAAATTGTCAATAATATAACAGATCTAGGAGAACCAAACAAACAGGATGATCAAGCATTAAAAGTACTGATGGTACTTCCTACTCGATGGAATGGTATTTCTGCTGCAATCAGACAATCAATACCTGTCAAAAATCTAACTATGAGAGAGCTGATTGGTACACTGATGATGTACGAAGCTGAAATGCAAGATGAAGCTAATGAACATAAAGTTATTATCAAAAGAGAATATACTGCCTTGAAGGTAACTTCACAACAAAAGAATAGAAAGATGAAGAACAGAGAAGTCAAAGCTAAATCAGAAAGCTCTGACTCATCTAACTCAGATGAAGAGCTGGCTCAGCTAGCCAAAAAATTTAGAAAATTCTACAGAAAGAAAAGAGGCTTCAAAAAATCCTTTAAGGGAGATAATAAGGAAGTAAGATGTTATGAATGCAAGAATATGGGGCATATCAGACCAGATTTCCCACAATTGAAAGATGCAAAGAAGAAGAAATTATTCAAAATAAATGACTATGAGTAGAGAGACAAGAAATATATGAAAGCCACATAGAGTGTATCTGAAGACTCCAGTAGCTCTCCTAAATCAAGCTCAGAAAAAGAAGAAGTCAATCTAAAGGAAAACATGTGTTTCATGACAGAAAATGATGAGGTAGTAGGACACCAGAGTAGAAAAGATATATAGTACATGGACAGTGGCTGCTCAAGACATATGAGTGGAAACTCATTGAATTTTTCTTCACTCACTCAAAAGGAAGGGGGACTTGTCACATTTGGTGACAATGCCAAAGGAAAAATCATTGGCATTGGAACTGTTGGAGATCCAAAAACAGTCTCAATCAACAAAGTACTTTATGTACAAGGATTAAAACACAACGTGATAAGTATATCTCAACTCTGTGATGATGGATATACTGTTGATTTTACTGACAATTGTTGTACTGTTTTTAAAGATAAACTGTTTAAATTTAAAGCACCAAGAACTGATAATGTTTATACTTTGGATTTAAATTCCTTGTGTAAACAAAAAGTAAACTGCTTGACTGCTAAAGTAAGTGAATCCTGGCTCTGGAATAGGAGACTTGGACATTGCAATGTATATGTTTTACATAAATTATCTAAGAAACATTTAGTTTCTGATTTACCTAGTCTCAAATTTGAAAGTGACAGATTCTGTGATGCATGTCAACATGGCAAGCAACACAAATCATCCTTCTAATCTATTAACAAAATTGCTACATCTAAACCTCTAGAACTTATTCATATGGATTTGTTTGAACCTTTCAGATTAGAAAGTTTGGCTGGTAAATTATATGTATGTGTTTTAGTTGATGACTATTCTAGATTTACATGGATTTTCTTTTTGAAATTTAAAAATGATGCTTTTACCTTTTTTGAAAGTTTTTGTAAAGCTGTTCAAAATGAAAAAGGTTTTAAAATAATTTCATTAAGAAGTGATCATGGTGCAGAATTCGAGAATCATGAATTTAATTCCTTCTGCTCAAATATGGGTATTAAACAAACCTTCTCTGTACCAAGAACACCTCAATAGAACGAGATTGTAGAAAGAAGAAATAGAACAATTCAAGAAATGACTAGAACTATGTTAAATGAATATAGCCTACCTATATATTTCTGGGAAGAAGCTGTAAATACAGCTTGCTATATAATTAATAGAGTTTTAATTAGACCTATTTTGAAAAATACACCCTATGAACTATGGAATAACAGAAAACCTAAAGTTAACTACTTTAAAGTTTTTGGATGCAAGGTTTACATCTTAAACACCAAGGATAATCTTGGTAAGTTAGATCCAAAATATGATGAAGGTATTTTCTTAGGATATTCTGTTACCTCCAAAGCTTATAGAGTCTATAATAAAAAGTCAAGGATTGTTGAAGAATCAGTTCATGTGAAATTTGATGAATCTGATCCCTTTGAGAAAAGGACAGATCAAATGGATGAACTTGACTCTAATGATAACATGAGACTTGAGAACTTAAAGAATGATTTTGAAAATGATATTAAATAAATTCAGTCCAGTTCATAGGAACATGATACTGAAGAACCTTTAAATATATTACCTAGACAGTCTAGAACCCTAAAGAATCACCCTTTAGAAACTTTAACAGGTGATCTAGAAACTGGTGTTCAAACTAGAAGAAACTTAGGAAATCTAGTGGAATTATCTGCCTTCCTATCTCAACAAGAACCCAAGACTATAGAAGAAGCTTTAGATGATGAAATCTGGGTAATAGCAATACAAGATGAATTAAACCAGTTTAAAAGAAATGAAGTTTGGGAATTAGTGAAAAGACCACAGAATTATCCAGTAATAGGAACCAAATGGGTCTTTAGAAATAAACAAGATGTCCAAGGCACAATAACTAGAAATAAAGAAAGATTAGTAGCTAAAGGATATAATCAAGAAGAAGGAATAGATTATGATGAGACTTTTTCACCTATAGCTAGGTTAGAAGCCATTAGAATCCTTTTAGCCTATGCATCTTATATGAATTTTAAATTATTTTAGATGGATGTTAAATCTGCCTTTTTAAATGGTTATTTAATGGAAGAAATTTATGTTGAGAAACCTCCTGGTTTTGAAAACTCTCAAAAACCTGATTCTGTTTTAAACTTACTAAAGCTCTTTATGGCTTTAAACAAGCACCTAGAGCTTGGTATGAAAGATTAAGTTCTTTTATTTTGAAAAATGACTTTACTGTTGGATTGGAAGATCCAACACTCTTTAAGAAAACTGTGAAAAATAATATTTTATTAGTTCAAATTTATGTTGATGATGTAATTTTTGGATCAACTAATAAAAATCTTTGTCATTAATTTTCAAAATTAATGCAAGAAGAATTTGAAATGAGTATTATGGGAGAATTAAATTTCTTTTTGGGTATTCAAATATTTCAAAAAGATTTTGGAAATGTTTTAAATCAAAGCAAATACATTACTGATTTACTTAAGAAATTTGGACTTGAAAATAGCAAGCCATTTACAACTCATATGTGTACTAATATAAAACTTGATTTGGATGAAACTGGGAAATCAGTTGACAAAAAGTTATATAGAGGTATTATTGGTAGTTTTTTATATCTTACTGCTAGCAGGCCAGATATAATGTATTCAGTATGCCTTTGTGCTAGATTTTAATCAAATCCTAAATAATATCATCTAACTGCTATTAAAAGAATTTTTAGATATTTAAAAGGAACTGTTTTTCAATCTCTTATTTATCCTAAAACTTATGATTTCAATTTGATTTCATATTTAGATGCTGACTTGAAAGTTGTAGATTAGATAGAAAAAGTACATCAGGAACATGTGACTTTTTAGGAAAGTCTTTAGTATCATGGTCTAGTAAGAAACAACATTCAGTTGCCCTGTCAACAGCCGAGGCAGAATATGTTTCTGCTGGCAGTTGCTGTGCACAAGTGTTGTGGATGAAAAACACTCTTATGGACTTTGGATTGAATTTTAATAATACACCTATTTTATGTGATAATACAAGTGCAATTAATATTTCAAAAAAAATCCGATTAGTCATTCTAGAACTAAGCATATTGATATAAGGCATCACTTTTTAAGAGATCATGTTATTAAAAAGGATATATTTTTAGAATTTATAAATACAAAAATTCAATTAGTAGATATTTTTACTAAACCACTTCCCGCTGCAAGGTTTGATTTTATTAAGGGGGGGCTAGGTTTATTTAATTTTAAATAATTTTTATTTTATTTACTTTTATTTATTTTTGTAAATTTTATTTTGTTTTTGAATAATGTTTAAGATTTTTTTTCCTTTTTTCCATATGCAAATTTTATTTGTTTTAAATATATGTAATGATTAGTGATTACATGGGAATCAAGGCTGTCAGAGCCTTTTCGACTTCTAAACCGTTTCACTTCTATCGAAACCCTTTCGAAATCCGAAAATCGCACTTCTACTCCTAAAACCTAATCTTTGAACCTCTGAAACCCTAACCTTCAAACCTTCAGAGATTCTCGCAGAGATGGTAAGGACTAAAAGATCCAGTGAAGCTGAGCCAAGCAATGCCAAGAGACAATGCTCCGAGGGAAGAAAAATCTTACAGGGCAAGGTAATCGATCTCGACTGGTTATTTCAGACAAATCTACTATTGAAGCAAGCACCGTCGTTTTAGAATCTTGAACATATGTTCAACAGTGAAAATACAGAATTTCTGTATGAGGTAGAACTTAGATACTTCTTCAAATCTGTACAGTTTAGTCTGGGAGATACCGAGGACAGTATGATGGCTAAGATAGAGGATAGAGATTTCTCAATCTCATCAGTAGATATTGTTCAGATTCTCAACTGCCCTCATGAGGGAGTTTTTCATTTTGATTTGAAAAATATTGGAGATTATTTGCATAAATCCAAGGACATCATGTCTTTTCTTTTTGGTACTAAGACTATAAAGAAAATGTTTATCAAGGATTTGGAGCCTGATCAGAAAATTTTGGTCAAATTTATTCAGACTGGAATAGCTCCAAGAATGAAAGAAATGGAAAAGATTTTGTACCCTGATATGTACATAATGTATCTTCTGTTAAGTGATATCAAGTTAAACTTTCCAAGGTACATGATAAGGTATCTCAATTACTGCTGTCAAAGTGATGCCCAGATGAACTTCTATCCTTTCGGTCGATTTATTTCTAAACTGCTGCTTAAGAAAGACATGGTGAGATTAGTGGATGCCCGAGTAATCTGTCATCACAGTAATGTGTTTAATGCTGGAACTTTAAGGAAGATTGAATATTTATGGAGCACCATTAAAGGAAAATTTTTGCCAGTAGGAGCTGAGGAAGACTCAGAAAGTGCTCAGGCTCAACCTGCTAAGTCCAAGGAGGGAAAAGATGAATCAAGAGTCAATAATGTAGCAAGAATGATCTGCTTTGAAGTGGAAGATATTGAGGAAGACAGAAGTTAGGAGGGACTTCAATCAAGAAGAAAGAGACCTGTCAATGAGGAAATTACTTCCCTTGCATTGGGAACCACATAAGATTTATTTTCTTATTCTTTTGTAAGAGAGGATGTTGTTGATAAGACCATGGAAGATGTTACTGAAAGAACAACACCAGTAGAGGGATCAAGAGTTCCAGAAGAAACTCAAAGAGAGACTCAGCAACAAATTCTAGCTGATGTTGGAGTTGCACTTCAACAGGAACAAGAGAAGGAGGCAGTGCCTGGTGAAGAAGTGGCCAGAACTCAAGAAAATACTGAAGATATTGTTCTTGAAATTCCAGTGGAAGGAAAAGATGCAGATGAATGTGATGAGGATGCTTCTGAAGCTCCAACATAGGTACTTCAAGAGGATTTTTTTGTGGAGGAGTTTGATGGCTCTAAGGAAAAATCTGTGGACCAACCTTCTCAGGATAGAGAGAAAGAAAAATTTGATACTAAATCATTACCTTTGGTACTACTTCATCATCCAAAGCATGTGAATGTGAATCAATCACAGGGTGCATCTGATTCAAGGAAATAAGAAGTTGAAGAACTGTACAGAAAAGTATCTTAGTTGGAATATGAGAATGTCACTATGAGAAATGCCTTAGACTTAGAACATTTGAAATTTCAAAAGCTGAAGGAGTGTACAGTCTCAAGGTAAGAAGTTGAAATTTTTAAAGAGGATATGCTGACTGCAGTTGCACAATTGAAATTTGAAATGGTTATGAAGTCAGATTTATCAGATCTGAAGTTTTTTATGGAGAACTAATTTGCATCAGTTGCAAATAATGCTGTTAGTGGATCAGGTACTTCACCTGATTTAATCAGAAGGTTTCAAGCTATCACAACTGCGATGAGCAACATGAATGACAGGTTACAAGATCTTCAATGTAACAGTGCTCCTTTATCAGTATTGCTGGACAATCATAAGTTTTTAGTGAATCAACTGACATCTAGTGAGCCATCGATCAGAATCCTGTTAAATTAGTTATCAGAGAAGCTGTCAGTGTTTTTCAAAAAAGAGGAAAGGATGCATGAGTTTTTCAGAGTCAATTTAATCGAGGATATTCATACGACTTAAGAGAACAGAGAGCTTATTATCAAACTTGGAGATGGGATGATGAAGAGACTTCGGGAATAGTTTACAGAAATCAAGTCTGCAATCCAGAGGAGATAGAACCTATTGCCTATCTTACCCAAACCTTGATTCCTGTGTATATCATTGTCATGTATATACCGCTGTTTTTGAATGAAAATTTCCTTCATTGTTTATTTTTTTCTTTCTCTATTTGTTTATTACTGTTTTAAGTTAACATATGCCAGTATATCGGATAAATTTACTATTAAACAGTTCATTATAGCATTTACTAATAGTTCAGTGCAATATTAAAAGTGTTAAAATCCACGATTTTTCATTCTTTTTGATATCACAAAAATGGGGAGAATTTGGATAAACATAACATCATATTTTATTTAGGGGGAGAATTACATGAGAAGAAATTTGGATTTATAATTATCTTTTTGGTGGAGAAGTTAAAAATGGTTAAATTTTAGGAACAATGAAATGTTTTTTTTAAATTTTCAAAACTATATGTAATTAATTTTGTAAATTTGATTTCATTAATTATTTTATGGGTTTTCTGATCATAAAAAAGGGGGAGATTTTTGAGCAAATTATTGTTTTCAACAATACATAAAAATGTTATTTAAAGGGGGAGATTATTGAATACAATACTCTGTCTTTTTATGATAATTTTGATGCTCACAAATACCCTTAATTATTTTTTAATGTTTTCATTTAGTATTTTGTAGGAATTTATTAATTTATTTTACTCTTGAAATAACGATAATTCATTACTTATGCGCGGAATCTACTTTAGCACGTTCTAGAATCACTGTTCATACCTTACGTGGATAAATGTAGCGCGAAATCTGCTTTAGCGTGTTCTGGAATCACTGTTCATACCTTACATGGATAAATATAGCACGAAATCTGCTTTAGCGTGTTCTGGAATCACTGTTCATACCTTACGTGGATAAATGTAGCACGGAATCTACTTTAGCGCGTTCTGGAATCACTGTTCATACCCTATGTGGATAAACGTAGCATAAGGATGAAAAGCGTGTATCCTTTTTGAGATAAGAGAAAAGTATGGTTAAACAACCATACGTTATTAGCAAAGTATGGAAGAAGAACCTTACGTTTTTGTTTTCAGCAAATTATGGAAAAAGAACCTTACGTTTTTGTTATCAACAAAGTATGGAAGGAGAACTGTACGTAAGTATTAAACATTACGTTTGTTTCTCAAAAGTATGGTTCATCAACTTTACTTTTGTGAACAACCATACGTTCTTGGAAAAGTATGGATCAAGTAAAAGTATGGATCTTTTACCATACGTTTGAGAGTTGAAGAAAAAGTATGGATGATCAACCCTACGTTTAAGATCAACCTCACGTTTGAAGAATGTAATATGAACTCTATGTTTATGATTCAACCTTACGTTGTCAACCCTACGTTTAGAGGCCACGTCATCAACCTTACGTTTGGCATCGAAAAGTTTGAAAGATGATATTTTTATGCAACGGTCAGCAAGATGATTATTGGGCGGATTTCAAGCCGGATTTAAAGTCGTTTTTAAAGTACAATCATGTATGGTAATAAATCTATTATAAAAAAGGTGGAAAACAAAGACTGCAAAAAGCACTCAGTTCTGTTGATTCAAAAGGAGAGTCAAAGCTCTGTTTGTTTAAGAAGAAAGAACTCGATAGAAGATTCACCTGTTCTACATCAAATATCTACTGTGGATCTACTACTGCTGATGTTGTGAACTATATCTCTATATCTATTGCAACCAGATCGACTCAGAACTACTTTGTCTTGAAAATCAATATTTCTAAGAGACTACGATCCATCTGCTGTCAATTGCTTTCTGTTGCAATTGTGAAGATCAACTGGAAATTTTTTTGTTAAAATTATTTTTATCTTGAGTAACCAGCTTCTCGTACTAAGCTGTGTAGGTTCGTGTTTGAACCAGAAGGCTTTGTTATCCTGAAGATTGTAAAGGTGTCAACTGACTGTACTCAGTTGTAAACCGGTCTGTGGAAAAGAGGACCAGATAGTAAAAATCACCAAGCTCATGGAGTTGAGCGTTGGTGGAGTGGACTAAGGGCCTTCTATTCCCTAAACCACTATACATCTTTGTGTTCCTGTTTTTACTTATTCCGCTGCATGAATAAATATGATAAAGTATAGAGGACAGAACTCGTTCAATCAAAGAGTTACTGAAAAAATTGCAAAATACACAATTCACCCCCCTCTTGTGTATAATCTGTAGATTCAGATCCAACACCAAGTACCAACTAAATCTATAAATGGTATTCTATATGAGTTTTGGAGTGGAAGAAAAGCTATGTTATCGAATATACATGTGTGGGGTAGCGAAGTGTTTGTCAAGGCCTCTTCAGGTAACAAAATCGAACCCCAAGGCACAAATTGTAACTTTATAGGATACCCCAAGGAAATAAGGGGATATTACCTATACAACCCCTCAGAAAAAAAGTTATAGTGGCATGGCATGATATATTCCTTGAGAGGGAGAACATATCCAAAAGAGATAGTGGGAGCGAGATAGACTTCTATGAAGTCGAGGCTCATGGTACACAAGAGTTGGTACATGAACAGATTCCACAAAGCCCCGTTGAAGAAGAATTTGTTCTAGAGACACAAGTACTGCATAGGAGTACAAGAGAGGTTAGAGAACCAGAACAGTATGGTTTTCTAGTTATCGAGGATGGTGACTCATTATTAGTTGATAATAATGATCCTCTAACCTACAAGAAAGCAGTAAGTGGCACAAATGTTTCCAAGTGGCAAGAATCCATGAATTCTGAAATGGATTCCATGTACCAAAACCAAGTCTGGATTTTGGTAGATCTTCTAGTTGATGTAAATCTTTTTGGTAGAAAATGGGTATTCAAGAAGAAACTAGACATGGAAGGACAAGTCAATACCTATAAGGCATGACTGGTTGCAAAAGGGTTTAAACAACATCAAGTAGTTGACTACGGTGAAACCTTTTCACCAGTTTCAATGCTAAAATCCATCAGAGTTCTACTTGCCATTACAGCTTACCATGACTATGAGATTTAACAAATAGATTTCAAAACAAAATTCCTTAAAGGGAACCTTCAGGAAGATGTCTACATGACATAACCTGAAGGGTTTATGACTCCAAAGGATGCCAATAAGGTATGCAAGTTGCAGAAATCCATTTATGGATTAAATAAAGCATCTAGGTCATGGAACATTTTTTTTGATGAAGCCATAACAAAATTTGGTTTTATCAAGAATGAATTTGAGCCTTGTGTCTAAAAATAGTTTAGTGGGAGTGCAATCATTTTCCTAATAGTATATGTTGATGAAATATTACTTATTGGAAATGAGATATCAGTCTTACAGTCTGTTAAGGCATGTTTGAATCAATGCTTCTCGATGAAGGAATTGTGTGAGGCAACATATATTCTTGGGATCAAGATCCATCATGATAGATCCAAGATATTTTTAGGCCTAATTCAAAGTACATACATTAATAAGATACTGAAGAGATTCAGCATATAACAATCCAAGAGGTGATTTTTCCAGCGTCACATGGCATTCATCTTTCCAAGAAAATGTTTCCTCAGACACATGAGGAAATAAAGATAATAGAAAGGACTCCATACACATCAAATATTGGGTCAGTCATGTATGCCATGCTATGTACTAGGCTGGATGTCGCCTACACATTGACTGTGGTAGACAGATATCAAGATGACCCAGGTGACCACCATTGGATGGCAGTCAAGAATATCCTAAAGAATCTGAGGCATACTAAAGATATATTCATGGTTTATAGAGGAGATGAGGAACTAGTCATCATAGGATATGCATATGCTAGTTTCCAAACTGATCAAGATGACATGAAGTCGCAAACAGGATACATCTTCACTTTGAATGGAGGTGTAGTGAGCTGGAAGAGATCAAAGCAAAGTGTGGTCACAGATTCTATAGTAGAGTCTGAGTATATCCCAACTTCTAAGGCAACTAAAGATGTAGTTTGGATGTGAATCTTTATCTATGAGCTGGATGTGATACCTAGTAGTAAAGATCCCATCACACTGTACTATGATAATACTGCAGTGGCGACTCTCACAAAAGAGCCAAGGTCACATCAGCAGATGAAGTACATACTTCAGAAGTATCATCTCTTGAGGGATTTTTCTCAGAGAGGTGAAGTTGCAATGAGTAGTATTTACACAGAAGACAATGTGGCGGACCCCTTGACTAAAGACTTGACTCAACAGAAACATGATCACCATGTGAGGTCTAGCGGACTGAAAGTCGTAGGAAGTTGGCTCTAGTCTAAGTGGGAGTTTGTAAGAGTTGGTGTCCTATAACCAACTAGTTTTACTTTGATTACATGGATATTTAATGTATTATTATAGATCATTAATTTTTTTCATGAATATGATGTAATAGTGTCCTAGAGTATTTGTTTCATTGATAAGATTATGACAGTTCTCTACTATGATGAGAACCTTGAAATTCTATAACAATATTCTTAAATATAGTTATGCGATTGGATGACATACTATGATGGGACACATAGCATGCAGACCATCAGGTGTGATTACTCGCAAGTAGATGAGACTTCCTCTCATGAAGTTCACACTTGGTAATCTCCAAGACAAGAGATTATGAGAACAGACCCACCGGTAGGAATTCCACATGTTTTGGTGTCATCAGATATTTCTATCTGCAAGCGTGTGTAATGATCCTTAGACTTTAAGATTATCATTAATATGTGTCATGAATCACACACTTTGATTTACTGACGAAAACTATCATGCAAACAGTTGGCGGGAAGTAGGGTACATTGGGTGCATCACGAGTGACATGTTATTAATGGATAAGTTGTGGAAGGATTTGTCTCTTCCATTTATTGAAGTTGATATCTTGGACCTTTGATTTAAATAGAACAATCACATGAAATTCCATGGCCATGGTGTAACGATGAGTTTATTTTAGGTAGTCAAAGAACGATGTATCAAGTATAAAATTTGATGACACTATCATGAAACCTACTTGATGAGATATTAAGACAAAAGGATTATATTACACAGTGAGAATTCATATATGTATGTCATTGTTGCGACATTACGTTCTTTCTCTTGGGTTCCTTGACTCGTTTCTAGACAATAATCTTGGACTTTAGGCAAGCCCAACTAATTTAAATGAGAAAGAATCCTAGAGGGTTACACACTAAGTATTTTTGGTGGTCTTGGTTAAATTCTATTTTAATTTAATTAATGAAATAAATATTATTCTCAAGACTGTGGAATAATTTTATTCAAGTTAAAATGATCACATAAATTAAATAAAATATATTTATTTATTTTATTGAACATTTAATAAATATTTATTTACTAGTTTTTAAATAAAATATTTATTTAAGAGAATAAATTATTTATTTATTTAAGAGAATAAATTATTTATTTATTTATTTAGGTATTCAATAAATGGAAGTGGAGTTCGAGCAGACCAAGGCCGGTCCGGTAGTAAAATAATTATTTGCAAGATTGTAAATAATTATTTAACTAGTTGGAACAAGTTAAAATAATAATGACATTGCTATTATCTTGTGAGGTGGAATTTTATTTATAATTACATTTTGCGCAAGTTGGCGCACCATAAATAATGATGTAATATTATTATTATGATCATGGGTTTTATCTAAGTTCATGAATGTATTTAATTGCTGTTATTCAATTAAATATTGTAACTGAAGTTCCATGCATATAAATAGACAAGTATGCCTATTGTGCTAGACAACACATGACACTGCAAGCTTGGTGAATTGAGAATTGTTGAGCCAAAAAATTTCTCTCTCGAATCCTATTCTTCCCCCCCTCAAGAATGAGAGACGTTCTTCAAGGTCTAAGAACAAACAATCAAGAATGACTGACACAAGACAATTGCTTTACCACACTAGCACCCGAAGAACGAGCGGTGTAGTGAAGGTTCCGGGCGCAGTGGAAGCGCGTGGGTGGATGTGCCCAATTGGATTTTTTGTCATTAACAATGATCAATCTGGGATCAATACGATGATAAATTCCAGTCTCCATGGATTGAATCATAGAAAAAGACAAAGAAGAAGGTTTGTCTCAGAACCACCAACAAGGATCGTTACAGGTTGATTATAATTAATTTAATTAATTATAAAGAAATACCTTTTGGGTGTCCTTTCTTCATTGATTTTCTTGATCACGTTGTCGATGTGATCCTTCATTGTATCGCAGAATCCAAGTGTAGACTCCCTCTAGCGTTGATCCACACATGTACCTCATATCTCTAGACATCGCCAAAGGATTCTCCGGGTGCTAGCATGGAAAATCCTTTTCTTGTGTTGTCCGCCTTAGATCATCTTGATCTGATGGAAGAGGATCTCTCTCGGTCTTGAGAGCGTTCTTGGAGGAAGAGGTTCTTTCGGCCTTGAAATAATTCTCCAGAATTGTTGTGCACAACGATTCTCTTGTGTGTTGGAAAAGAGTTGGGGTTGTGAGGATATTTATAATCAGGTTTGAGGTTATAGAGTTATGACAATAAATAAATGCGTTACACATTTTATTTATTTCATTGACTCTTATTTAAAACCCCCATGTCGAATAATTAATTCCTTGACATGCGCCCACACTGATTATAATAAATATCATTTAAAACAATATTGTATCCTCAAAATACCGACTGGAAAAACTACACAGCGTGTATTAATAAATATACGGCGTTTACTTTTTTTTATTGAAAACTACACGGCGTGTACATTTAATGTACATGGCATGTATATCTTGTTTTCATTTATTCATTTACTTTCCTTAAAGAAAACTACACGACGTGTAATTATTAATACACGACGTGTACTTGTTTTCCATGAAAAACTACACGGCGTGTAATCTTTAATACACGGCGTGTATATCTTGTTTTTCATTTCCTTATTACTCCATCATCAAAACGATTTAGGCTTCCTTGAATAATTATTAAACCACGCATGAGAATAATCTTTATTCTACTTGAGATACTTAAATACACTTAGTGTGTGACCCTCTAGGACTCTTTCTCATTGGCATTAGGCGAGCTTGCCTAAAGTCCAAGATTACTGTCTAGCAACAAGTCAAGGCACCCAAGAGAAAGAAGTTGACGCCGCATTGACGTATCACCTCATACGAATGCTTACTGTGTAATTTAATCCCTTTGTCTCGATATCTCATCAAGCAGGTTTCATGGCAGTGCCATAAACCTATATGCTTGATCTTCTGTTCTTTAAATACCTGAAATAAACTCGTCGTTCACACCATGTCCATGGAATTTAATGCGACGGTTCTATTTCAATCAAAGGGCCGAGATATCAACTTCCATAAATAGAAGGGACAAATCCTTCATCAACTTATCCATTAACAACATGTCACTCCTGACGCACCCAACGTACCCTACTTCCCGCCAACTATCTGCGTGACGGTTTTCATCAGTAAATCTAAGTGCGCGAGTCATGACATGAGTTAATGATAATCTTCCAGTCTAAGGACCATTACACACACTCGTAGATAGTAATATCCGATGACACCAAGACATGTGGAATTACTACTGGCGGGTCTGTTCTCATAATCTCCCATATTGGAGATTACCAAGTGCGAACTCCATGAGAGAGAGTCTCGTATTCTTACGAGTACTCGCACATGATGGTCTGTATAATATGTGTCCTATCATAGTATGTCATCCAACCACAGAACTTTATTTAAGAATATTATTATAGCATTTCAAGGTTCTCATCATAGCGGGGATCTGCCATGACCTTATTAATGCAACAAATATTCCAGGACATTATTATATTATAGTCATGCAGAATAATGAACAATATATAATAAGTGAACATTCATGTAATAAAAGTACAAAATAGTTGGTTCTCAGGACACCAACCCTTACAAACTCCCACTTGGACTAGATCCAACTGCCTACGACTTTTAGTCCGCTAGACCTCACATGATGATCATGTTTCTTCTGAGTCAAGGCTTTAGTCAAAGGGTCCGCCACGTTGTCTTTTATAGAAATACTGCTCACTGCAACTTCACCTCTCTGAGAAAAATCCCTCAAGAGATGATACTTCTGAAGTATGTGCTTTGTCCGCTGATGTGACCTTGACTCTTTTTCAAGTTCCACCGCTGCAGTATTATCACAATAGAGTGTAATAGGATCTTTACTGATCGGTACAACATCCATATCTTGGACGAAGCTTCGCATCCATACTGATTCTTTAGCTGCCTCAGAAGCTGCGATATACTCGAACTCCGCTGTAGAATCTGCCACCACACTTTGCTTTGAGATCTTCCAGCTCACTGCACCTCCATTCAAACTGAAGATGTATCCAGTCTGCGACTTCATGTCATCTTGATCAGTCTGGAAACTAGCATCTACATGTCCTCTAATGACTAGTTCCTCATGTCCTCCATAAACCAGGAACATATCCTTAGTACGCCTCAGATACTTAAGGATAGTCTTGACTACCATCCAATGGCGGTCTCCTGGATCAGCTTGATGTCTGCCTACCGCACTTAATGCGTAAGCAACATCTAGCCTCGTACATAGCATATCATACATGAATGACCCAATCGCGGATGTGTAAGGGATCCTTTCCATTCTCTTTCTTTCCTCATGTGTCTGAGGACACATTTTCTTGGAAAGATGAATGCCATGTGACATTGGCAACAATACCCTCTTGGACTGTTCCATACTGAACCTCTTCAGTATCTTGTCAATGTATGTACTTTGACTTTGGCACAACATTCTCTTGGATCTATCATGATGGATCTTGATCCCAAGAATATATGCTGCCTCGCCCAAGTCTTTCATAGAGAAGTATTTATGAAACCATGCCTTAACTGACTGTAAGACAGGTACTTCGTTTCCAATTAGTAATATGTCATCAACATATACTATTAGGAAAACGACTACACTTCCACTAAACCTTTTATAGACCCAAGTCTCACATTCATTCTTAACAAAGCCAAATTCCGTTACAGCTTCATCAAAACGAATGTTACATGACCTTGATGCTTGCTTTAATCCATAAATGGATTTCTGCAACTTGCATACCTTGTTGGCATCCTTTGTAGTCACAAACCCTTCAGGTTGTGTCATATAGACATCTTCCTGGAGGTTCCCGTTAAGGAAAGCTGTTTTTACATCCATTTGACAAATTTCATAGTCATGGTAAGCAGCAATAGCCAATAGGATTATGATGGATTTCAGCATCGCAACCGGTGAAAAGGTTTCATCATAGTCAATTCATTGACACTATCTAAAACCTTTTGCAACCAGTCGTGCCTTGTAGGTGCTGAATTGCCCCTCCATGTCTAGTTTCTTCTTGAATACCCATTTATTACCAATAGGATTTACATCAACTGAAGGATCTACCAAAATCTAGACTTCGTTTTGGTACATGGAATCCATTTCAGAATTCATGGCTTCTTGCCACTTGGCAACGTCTGTGCCTTCAACTTCTTCCTTGTAGGTAATAGGATCATCATTGTCAACCAATAATGAGTCAACATCCTCGGTGACAAGAAAACCATATCGTTCTGGTTCTCTCACCTCTCTCGTGCTCCTACGCAGTTCTTGTGTCTCTGGAACAAATTGTTCTTCCACGGGGCTTTGTGGAATCTGTTCTTGTACCAACTCCTGTGTATCTTGAGCCTCGACTTCATCGAAGTCTATCTCGCTCCCACTATCTCTTTTAGAGATGTGCTCCCTCTCAAGGAATATGGCGTGTCTTGCCACTGTAACTTTTTTGTCTGAGGGGTTGTATAGGTAATATCCCCTTGTTTCCTTGGGATATCCTATAAAGATACACTTTGTGACTCGAGGTGCAAGTTTGTTACCTGAAGAGGCCTTAACAAATGTTTCGCTACCCCACACATGTAAATTCGATAACATGGATTTGCGTCCACTCCATAACTCATATGGAATACCATTTATCGATTTAGTTGGTACTTGGTTTAGTATGTGTGCTACTGTTTGTAATGCATATCCCCAAAAGGATAATGGAAGACTCGCATGACTCATCATTGATCTCACCATGTACAATAGGGTGCGGTTCCTCCTTTCACTTACACCATTCCACTTCGGTGTGTAAGGAGGAGTGAGTTGAGATAGAATCCCAAACTCCCATAAGAAATCAATGAAGTCTTGATTAAGATATTCTCCTCCTCTTTCTGAGCGTAATTTCTTAATATTCTTACCAAGATAGTTCTCAACTTCATTTTTGTATTCTTTGAACTGATCAAAAGAATCTTACTTATACCTCATTAAGTAGATATATCCATATCTACTAAAATCATCAGTAAAAGTTATGAAGTATGAGAACCCACCCCTTGCCTCAACTGGAAATGGCCCACACACATCTGTGTGAACTAATTCTAGAAGCTCTTTATCTCTTTCACCCTTCCCACTAAATGGGGCTTTGGTCATTTTTCCTTGTAGACACACATGACATACACCAAGTGGTTTTAGTTCGAAAGAATATAAATACCCATCTTGATGTAATTTTGTCAAACATTTCTCATTGACATGACCTATCCGGTGATGCCAAAGTTGGGTGTGGTATGAGTCATGTGAATTTACTTTGTCATCAATTGTCATTACTTGGTTTGTGTAGTCTAACACATAAAGGCCGTTATATAAATGTGCCCTACCAAAACAAATTCTATCTTTATAAAAATAGCAACATACACTTCCAAAATTGAAGATGAATCCATAAGTATCTAATCTAGATACTGAAATAATGTTTTTGGTTACAGAGGGTACATAATAACATCCTTTCAAAACCAAGACCATCCTAGTAGGCAATGTGAGGTGGTAGTCCCCGACAACTACAACATCAAGTCTGGCTCCGTTGGCTGCTCATAGATCTACCTCCCCTCAATCAATCTTATTGAATCTACTTGGTTCCTGTATTTGGATATATATTTGAGCACCAAAAGCAGTATCTAATACCCAATTAGTAGAAACAGATAGACTGCATTCGATAACAAACACACCTAAAGCTTCCCCTTGCTTCCTTGGCTGGGTGCAGTTTTTCTTCCAGTGACCCTTCTTGCCACATGGGAAACAAACAGCATCTTGTTCCTTTGCCTCCCCTTTGATCTTCCTTTTCTTGGAAGGCCTTGAAGAAGCTTTGGGCTTAAATATATTCACCTTCACTTTCCTTTTATTCACCATGAGGACAGAAGGATTTTCACGCTTCATGTCATTGTCCACTTGGCGAATAAGGATAAGAAGATCAGACAAAGACTTATCAATGTTGTTCATGTTGAAGTTCACAACAAAGTTTGAGAAGCTCTGGGGGAGTGATGCGAGAATGAGATCGGTACCCAGTTCTTCAGGGAGTTTAAACCCTAGAACCTCCAAGCACTCAATGTAGCCAATGAGCTTGACTACATGAGGCCCATCTGGGGCACCCTCTCCAAGCTTGCTATGAAATAGAGCCTTGGAGATCTCAAACCTTTTCTATCTTTCTCTCTCCTGGTATAGACCACAGAGGTGCTCGAGCATGATATAAGCATCCATGTCTTCATGAGACTTCATGAGCTCACTAGACATCGATGATAGCATCAAACATTTAAAGTCAAGAGCATCGTTCAAATGTTGATCATAGACCAGAAAATCTTTATCACTCTCCCCTGGGGCAGGAGAATCAGGAAGTGAGGACTCCAACACGTAAAACTTTAATTCATGGCATAGGATAACCCAAAGGCTCCTAAACCATTCCTGAAAGTTACTACCGGTGAGGATATTGTCTTTATCCAGAATTGATCACAGCGAAAATGTGGTTGACGAGTTTTTCATTTCGATTCTACAAATTAAAAGAGCAGATTTATCAGTACTTTCTTGATTACATTTTATGAAAAATAATAAATGAATTTATTAATTCTCCCACTATTTTATCAAGTCCCAATGTCCCTCACCATTGAACTCGAAATGTCCAGTTGCTTTGACATTCTAGTGGCAAGGATCCATATTCCCCTTCGCATAACCCCAACAAGGGTTGGTCAAGCTATTTGAAGGTATTTAGGTAGGAAAGTCTTTGCCAAATGTGATCTTATAGTTCCTTGATCTGTTGAGTATCCCGACTTGGATTTCCTCAACTCTTGCCTCCAATATTACATCAAGTCTAGCAAGGGATACTCCTCTTGATGTAATATGGTTAAGTCAACCCTAAACTTTTCATAAGGGCTTCCTTTATAAAAGTAAGTGTCCCAACAAGGGTTGGTCAAACACATAGTTTTATTGAGTCTTGCCCTTAATCAAGTAACAGAAGGCTTGGTCTGACTTAATATGGTATTTGAGGGATTTTATTCTTTATGAGTAGTTTTTCATTATCACATGCTTATTAATATTAAGTGATGCTTGCTTAAGTGATTAAACATGTTCTGATAATGTTTACGCATAGTCCAGTTTTTATTTTATTCCATATTTGCATGTTTGTTCATTTTATTAACTATGTGATCACGACAACACATACATAATAAATAAACCATGCAATTTAGACAGAAATAAAATAATATGGCATGATCATGATCTTCGATTGGTTAGCTTATCTAGCGGTTTTGATAAGCTAACCCTGACCTAGGGAAAACACCTTGAACCCGATGGTTCGTGTTTTGCAGCTCCCACCTGTCCACCTATGTATCTTCTTGCGTTGGTTTCGCCTCGGATTCGGGTTTTGAACCGCCTCCTCCGGCTTGGGAGATCCTATATTACATGGGGTTTACATTAAAGAAACCATTGGCACACATTCCCTACATTTTGTTAGAAGAAGGCTCTCAAGCCAATGAATTTAAATTAAACAAATTTAAATAAAACCATACACTCATACAAAGGGTATTTGGTCTAGCTCATGATCATCCATAGCATGCAATGACATTTACACATATTTAGAATTCAAATTCTTTTAATCATTCTTTCATTTAAGATAATTCGCGCTCAAATTCAATTAATTATGATCTTATAATTAATCAATTCTTTATCTTAAATTTCTTTCTGAATTTCTTTGAGATTCTTATCATCCATATTCCTTGTACGGGTCTTTGTACATTGGAGGAAACCTGGTGAAATTCCATTTCTAGAAAGTACATGGTGTGTAGTTTATAATTACATGGCCTGTATTTCTTTTCACCTTTTATCCAAAGTACACACCGGGGGCTTTGGCGTGTTTTTCTGTACTTTGGAAATTTTGGAGTACACAACATGTAGATAAATCATACACGACGTGTACTTCCTTGTTACGTGGTAACCGACCTGGTGATCCCGTGTATGCGGTACACGGCTTATCCTTGTACACGGTTTCACCTGGGACGGAATGGACTACATGACGTGTTGCTCCAACATACACGCCGTGTATTATGGTTCCACACGCCATTCAATTCTGGTCAACACGGTGTGATTAATACTTAGGAATATTCAATTCACACGGCGTGGTTTGGCGGACCAGTGCCGGTTCATTGAACCTAAGTACAGGTCGTGTAGTTTTAATTACACGCCGTGTAATCCCGTGTTGTACAGACAGAAAAAGCGGATCCTCTGGATGAGTTCCTTGTTTTTATTTTAATAAAAAATTAAAATTAAAATGTCATTTCTGTGATATGAATCGAGAAATGAAGGAGGAAGAATAGATCTCATTTATCCAGATTTATAGAATGATTTATTTTGAATTGAATCAAATATAAATGTGTAAATTATCAACTAAAATTAAATAACTATAATCAACATTGTAACCTCTCTCTGATACCATTTTAAGGTTCCGGGCGCAGCGGAAGTGCGTGGGTGGATGTGACTACTTGGATTTTTGTCATTAGAAATGATCAATCCGGGATCAATATGACGATAAACGCCAATCTCCATAGATTGAATCACAGAAAAAGACAAAGAAGAAGGTTTGTCCTGAAACCACAAACAAGGATCGTTACAGGTTGATTATAATTAATTTAATTAATTATAAAGAAATACCTTTTGGGTGTTCTTTCTTCATTGATGTTCTTGATCACGTTGTTGATGTGATCCATCATTGCATCGCAAAAGCCAAGTGTAGACTCCCTCTAGCAGTGATCCACACGTGTACCTCATATCTCTAGACGTCGCCAAAGGATTCTCCGAGTGCTAGCATTGAAAAGCCTTTGCTTGCATTGTCCGCCTTAGATCGTCTTGATCCTATGGAAGAGGATCTCTCTCGGTATTGAGAGTGTTCTTGGAGGAAGAGGTTCTTTCAACCTTGAAAGAATTCTCCAGAATTGTTGTGCACAACGATTCTCTTGTGTGTTGGAAAAGAGTTAGGGTTGTGAGGATATTTATAATCAGGTTTGAGGTTGTAGAGTTATGACAATAAATAAACGTGTTACGCATTTTATTTATTTCATTGACTCTTATTTAAAACCCCCATGTCGAATAATTAATTCCTTGACATGCGCCCACGCTGATTATAATAAATATCATTTAAAACAATATTATATCCTCAAAATCCCGACTGAAAAAACTACACGGCGTGTATTAATAAATACACAGCGTGTACTTGTTTTTCATTGAAAACTACATGGCGTGTACATTTAATGTACACAGTGTGTATATCTTGTTTTCATTTATTCATTTCCTTTCCATAAATAAAACTACACGGCGTGTACTTATTTTCCATGAAAAACTACACGGCATGTAATCTTTAATACACAGTGTGTATATCTTGTTTTTCATTTCCTTATTCCTCCATCATCAAAATGATTTAGGCTTCCTTGAATAATTATTAAACCACATATGATAATAATCTTTATTATACTTGAGATACTTGAATATACTTAGTGTGTGACCCTCTAGGCCTCTTTCTTGTTGGCATTAGGCGAACTTGCCTAAAGTCCAAGATTACTCTCTAGCAACGGGTCAAGGCACCCAAGATAAAGAAGTTGATGCCACATTGACGTATCACCTCATACGAATGATTATTGTGTAATTTAATCCCTTTGTCTCGATATCTCATCAAGCAGGTTTCATGGTAGTGTCATAAACCTATATGCTTGATCCGTTGTTCTTTGACTACCTGAAATAAACTCATCGTTCACACCATAGACATGGAATTTAATGCGATAGTTCTATTTCAATAAAAGGGCCGAGATATCAACTTCCATAAATAGAAGGGAAAAATCCTTCCTCAACTTATCCATTAACAACATGTCACTCGTGACGCACCCAACGTACCCTACTTCCCACCAACTATCTGTATGACGATTTTCGTCAGTAAATCTAAGTACGCGAGTCATGACATGAGTTAATGATAATCTTCCAGTCTAAGGACCATTACACATGCTCACAG
This sequence comes from Viscum album, assembly GCA_963277665.1. Classification (NCBI taxonomy): domain Eukaryota; kingdom Viridiplantae; phylum Streptophyta; class Magnoliopsida; order Santalales; family Viscaceae; genus Viscum; species Viscum album. The sequence continues at coordinate 124,199,994 of OY728134.1, read as the reverse complement.
ATAGTAATATCTGATGACACCAATACATGCAGAATTACTACTGGCGGGTCTGTTCTTATAATCTTCCATCTTGGAGATTACCAAGTGTGAACTCCATGAGAGAGAGTCTCGTCTTCTTACGAGTATTCGCACATGACGGTCTGTATACTATGTGTCCTATCATAGTATGTCATCCAACCACAGAACTTTATTTAAGAATGTTGTTATAGCATTTCAAGGTTCTCATCATAGCAAGGATCTTCCATGACCTTATTAATGCAACAAATAATCCAGGACATTATTATATTATAGTCATGCAGAATAATGAACAATATATAATAAGTGAACATTCATGTAATCAAAGTACAAAATAGTTGGTTCTCCAAACACCAACCCTTACATGTAGATCAAAGTCTATCGGAGCACGTGTGGATCACCGCTAGAGGGATTCTAGTTTGGATCCTTACAAGTGCAACAAGATAATCTAGAAGGGTCATTCCGGATGATCAACTCATCAAAAAAGAAAAATACCAAAGATCCTGGTATTATTTTTCTTTATGAAATTAATTAAATTAATTATAAACATTATGTACAATATCCTCTTTAAAGGTTTCGGGCCTATTCCTTATTTATTTAAATATTCAATTATATTATGTGGAGATTGGTGTTCATCGTCGTATTGATCCTAGAATAATCATTGATCATGGTAAAAATCAAAGTTGGATTCTGTCCCAACCATGCTTCCACTGCGCCCAGAACCTACACCACACAAATACAAAAATTAAAGATGGAAAACTATTTCATCCAACAAATTCTTCTTAGTAGAAGAAAATTGATTATGAGTATCATTAATTTAAAAATTAACTAAGAAAATTCTATCCTATATTATCTATAGCTGGAATAAATCCTTTTGGTGTACAAAGCAGTACTCACAGTACATGGATAGTTATGTTGGTAAATTATAACTTTCCGCCATGTTATACATGAAGTGAAAATACATTATGCTATCTCTGCTTATATCTAGACCCAAAAAACCTGATAATAATATTGATGTCTATTTGGATCAATTAATTGAAGACCTGAAATTGATGTGGGATACAAGTTTTACAATTTATGATGCTCATAGAAGTGAATAATTAACATTAAGGGACATGTTGTATGAGATGATAAATTAATTCCCTACTTATAGAAATTTTTCAGGGTATAACATTAAAGAAATATTGGGGTGTCCAATTTGTAAATTGTAGAGACCCGAAGCCTGTCGTACATGGACATTACATTACTTTTGCGGAATACTTAGTACATAACAAAAACACACACACAAGGATCGTAATAGTTTAGTGTCTTTGGAAACTCGGAACGTAATCTTCTAATCGTGGTGAAAGATCTTCCACATCTCCCATAAAGATCTTCCTTTTTTTATACCTAAAACCTTTCTTTATATCCTGGGGAAAAGAAAACATAAAAGGGTGAGCTCAAATGCTCAGTAAGGGTAAACAAAGGAAATATCAATCACATAATTTTCATAAGAACATAACATTTTTGGAAATCTTAACCTGCAAAAGAGAGCATAATTTCATAACATGGGATAAATCATAGTAGTGAAATGAAATCATAACATAAAACATTACTCATTGTGGCATACACACATAATCATAGAGAATCATTTCTTGTTAGTCAAGACTCATTTCCAAGACTATCTTAGTGGACAAAGTCCCTTTCTGAATCGAGTAATCCTCGTTTCAGTCCTGTTTCACTGAACCGATATAACCTACCATTCCAGCCATGTCTATCTCATGAGATATAAAATCTTTACCCAATGCATTGGAGGGAGATATAGGTCCCAACCATCTCTTAATGAATCCTTTCTTATGTGTTCCACAAAATCATAAATCATACATCATCGCATAACCCATGTAATAAAAATGGGATTCTTAAACAGCATGACATCATAAAACCATTCATATAAGATAAAGGAATTCATAAACATTATTCCATCACAACATAGTCAAATCAATGTAAAAATATGGATAGAAACAGAACCCTTTATTATCTTATATGGAAAATAATTTTGATAAAACACTTGAATTGAATTCTTGAGGAAAATATCCTTTCTTCTTCAAAATCAATTTCTTTTCACAAAACATCATGCAATTTTAAAAGAAAGAGATTTTATTGAAAATAGTCATGAAATATTTTAGAGGAAGCTTCATGAAAATAAGGCTTTGTAAAACAGTATAAATCCGTTCGTGCCGTATAAGTTAAAAAAAACATTCTTCGTACTTTTGTCGGAAAAGTCAAAAAGTACCTCGTACGAAAAAAAACGACAAAAGATTCCATTCATATTCTTTACTAAAAACTCACCGAAGGGTAAAATTGGATTTAAACAATTGTAGGTGGATGGAAATAATATTACATATTGAAGAAACATGGATGTGGATGATAAAATACACCCCAGTAAATACTTACGAATAAACAATCTCGGATAAAAATGAGATTGTGATATTTCCCTTACCTTAGGTCCGACTTGCTTTGTAAGTGTCCGAACCTCCTGTATAATGATTTAAATCATGTTATTAACTTATTACAGAATCATATTCATTGTTATGATATCATATATGGTTCACTTATGACATTATATTACCCGTTCTTTTGTAAATTCCATGTTAAAGAAGCGTTTTGGGTAAAATCGTTTCATTTATCGTAGGTGTTTTGACTTGTTGTTCTTGACATCATTATTACTTATATCATGATTTACTTACTTCCAGAATATAAAATATGATTTATATATCATATATATTCAGTATATATATATATATAATAGGTAGATAAATAAAATGAAAAACACCGTTCATGGAGACGGTAGTCCGTACGTACGCATGAACGCTGTTTTCCTTTCCTTATTGTCTTGAAATGGAAGTAAGTAGATGACATACATATGTATATATATACATAAATCCAGTAGCTTTATAATGTCATATATTTCATTATTATTTCTTATATATACATTATAATCATTCTTAAATGGTTAACATGGAGAATGAATCTCATCGCGTCGTGGAGACGGTATTCCGTACGTACGCACGAGCGATGATATCATTTCTATAAATATTGAATTGAATTGGAGTGGATTATACAATATATCAGAATCAATATGATGTTGTAATAACTATGTATAGTTATTCTTTACACCATTATACCCATCCATGTAAGGTGGTGGTGGAAAATAGATTACACCACGGCGTGGAGACGGTATTCCGTACGTACGCACGCGCGGTGATTTCTTTTTCCGTAGGATGGATAGATGGTGAAATAGGGTTGTTTCATACTTATAATAACATATCAATATATGAGTGATACTGATGTTATTACTTCATAATGAAACAACCTAAGAAGAAGAAGTGGAAGAAGAAATAAAGATGAAAGAATTGGTAACGGTAATTACCTCTTCTTTGAAGTGCCTCTTTGAGACCTCCTCTTAGGGCACTAAAATTGGTCTTTGAGGAAGACCAGAACCTCTAGGATGTTGCTAGGTAAGTGGAGAGGAGAAATTGGCAGGGGTTGGCCGATCTTGAGTGCTCAAATTGGTGTGAGGAGGAGGGGGAGGAGGTGTCCTTTTATAAGGGAGGAGAGGGGCACCTTAGGAATATCTCAAAATATTATTTTATATTAAAGTCAAAATCGGTTTATAATGGTTCCAAAGGGTCTTATTTCGAATCTAAATTGGGGATGGCTCGAAATCCTATCAACCAATAGTATTTAGACAAGTTTAGGGTATTATTTTAACCTTATCAATTAGATTTTAACTCTAAGTTAAATAATTTAACTTTTACCGTGTCTTTTTGTTTTCTTTCACTATATGGTTAATAAACTTACTATAACATGCCAAACAAACCCCAAATTGTATATTATTAATACATATATCCTTATCTAAGTCATTTGGCCGAACCTTAGATTTTTAGGAATAAAATTACAATTAATAATATAATATTTGATTTAAAAACTATTTTGTGTCAATTTTGACACTATTTGATATATGATTTTTGTGAAAGTCATAACAGAATTATATTTTCGAACCAAGTTGATTAAATCAACACTAATATATCATAGTAACCTAGAAAATTATTGTAATTCATAAAAATTTTCAAATTACATTTATTTTGGTGTTTATAACATCAATTATGTCAATATTTCATTAATAAGATAATTACTGCATCATCGTTGTGTCATAAATAAATTAAATTATTTGATGTCTAAAAATTACAAATAAAATACCATCATGTAGGAAATCTTTTTATCTTTCTAATGAATATTTACAATCGAATTTATCTTATGTATAACCCCATATTAAAAATGATTTACTTATTAAACTTTGATTTTAACTATTTTAACCTTTCTTTAAATAAATTAATAATAAATGTCCTAATCTAATCCAAGTGGGCCTAAATGGTCATATTTTATTCCTAAGTTTGTTTTTGGTCGAATTACACTTGTCCAATAGAATTAGGACATGTGTTAGGGTAATAGTAATATCATATTTACCCTTAGTTACCCTATTTACTATTAACCGCGGTAAAAAACGTAAAAAGTTACTATTCACCAAAAAATTATTTTCATCTCATTGAACCACATTTTAGTCCTTGATATTAACCGTGTCTCTCGGATTTTCGAAATTCCATTCACAGAAGCGGTAAAATTAAGTTTTATACAAAATTCAGTTTTTAACATACCACTTAGTAGTTTCACTATTCATCAAAAATTGATGTTTTTCAGAACAATGCCAAAATTTCATCCTAAGCTATATTTCATATTCCGAATTCAAAAATGAAGTCTATTTTACCAAATTCATAACATAGAAATTGCATTAATTAAATTTATAATTAAATCCCGCTGTTAAAACAAATAGCGTGTTTTTAAGAAACAATATCTATCAAAAGATTGACATTTGATTACGTCTGGTTTAAATGTGACATTACATCCAATGACCAACATTGTATTAAATTGTAAAAATATATTCTAAATATACTTTAAAACCACTCAAATTAATAATTTATCACTATTAATTATTTCGATTAAAAAAGTTGTTTTTAATTATAAATTAGTAATTTTCACTATTCATCAGAATATGAAAGTTATCCGAAAAGTACCAAAATTTCACCTTAGGCTAAATTCGATACTCCGAATCCAAAAATGAAGTTCATTTTGAAAAATAAGATTTACAGAATTTTAAAAAGTGGTTATTACTATTCATAACGGCTAGTTTTAATAATATTTTAATAGCATATCGTTGTTTAGTGAAACTCGGTATTGCGTATTACACACGCTATCGAGGAAGGTCGCGATTGCGTGTAATGCAAGGCAAGTCAAGGATGCGTGTTGTGCAAGCTCCTTTTGGTGTAGCGTACAACACAAGACATTAGTAAAATAAAAAAGAATATTTTTCATAAAATCTCGGGCTGTTACATAAATAATTCACACACTCAGTTTGGTTGAAACATTCCTTGAAGGCTTTTTTTAGGACATTAGAGTTTTTTACCTCGATGACATAAATAACGATCCTGGAAGAAAGTATTCGATGGGAATACTAAAAAAGGTACAACATCGTATCCACCAACAGGTGATCAAATGTTCGATAAATTAAAAGATATTGAAACTGTTTTCAGTAAACCATTTTAAAAAAACCTTATGAAATCAGGTTGAAAAAAGAGATCAATTTTCTTTGAATTACCGTACTGGAATTGTTTATAAGTCAGACATTTTCTTGATGGCATGCATGTAGAAAAAATGTATTTTATAGTGTTATTGGTACATTTCTAAATGTTCATAATAAAACAAAATATGACATCAAGGTTAGTTTGGACATGATTAACATGAGGATAAGGGAAGAGTTGTCATCGGTGAAGGGTAAATGAATTTTTTCTTCTTCCAGTAGCTTACACTATATCAAGGAAAGAAAAATTACAATTTTTCATTTTACTTAATGGTGTAAAAGTTCCAAATGGGAATTCATCAAATATAATGAATGTAGTGTTAATGACTAACTTAAAGTTATAGTGACTAAAATCACACGACTATCATGTTTTGATGCATGTCGCTTTATATTTCATTCTGCCTAAAAATGTATGGCATACATTAAACAAATTTTACTTCTTTTTCAAAGATATATGCAATAAAATTATAGACCCTATGAATTTTCCAATCATAAATATGGAGGTTATAGTCATATTATGTAAATTAGTGATATTCTTCCTACCATCATTATTTAATATAATGGTCCACCTGATGGTTCACTTAGTTAGATAGGTTCAACTATGCGGTCCTATCCATTACAAATGAATGTACCCCATTGAATGATATATGGATATTTTGAAAGGGCACGTCATGAATCGAAATTGTATAGAAGGTTGTATTATAGAATAATATATTTTTTAATAAGCTATTGAATTCTATATCGATTACCTATCATATGTTGATAACATTGGTCTCCCAAAGTCTTGTCACAGTAGATTCCTTGTGAGTGAATGGATTTTTGAAAGTGATGTTGTTACAATTACCATCACATAGCGGGAGCAAGATCACCTTTACATTTTACATAATAGTGAATATGTTGATCCATATATTGAAGCCTAAAAAATAATTCTTAGACATTTGAATCCATTAAGGGATGAAGGATGGATATCAAATATGTAATGACCCATAATTTTTAAATGATATTTGTTTATTGAGAAATGTGTGTTATATTATATTATACACAAAAAACCATATCTATTTAATAATTAAGTGAGTATAAAGGGAAATGTGACCATATGGATTTGACTGTTATATGGACATTGGTCAAATATGACCGTTGGTCAATATAACCATTGGTCAATATGATCGTTGGAAACTATACCCTTGGTAATAATTTTTACATTATAATTTTTAAGTAAAAATGATAAAGAATAATTAATATAGAAATAAGAAATGATGGTCTCAACCAGTAGAGTCATGCCATATGAAGCTCATTTATTATAGCTTGGGAGGGAGGTATAATCACTGGGGTTTGCTCTTGACCAAGCCCAAAACGAGCTTCAATAACTGAAGCATGAATGAGCCATCCCATAAATCTATCACCATCGCACACCTTACCCTTAGGTCACATGTGAGAGTTATAAGGGGTTACGTGTTCTGAACTTAGTTACTTAAAGTGTATTTACTTTGTATAGATAAATTTTTTATTCCATCAATTTTATTTTAAGATTAGTTTTGCTTAATAAAATTGAGATGGAATTTGATAAATTGATTATTCAGATAGAAATTTTACTTTCCGTAAAAGATATAAATATTTATAATAAATTAATACATTATGAATAATAATTATTTTAATGAAATAGTATGATAAAAACACTCTTATTTAAATATAAATGATTTTTTTCAAGTGTTAGAAATTTTACTATGCATTTTCAATCCACTATTATTTCTAATAAATAATGATTTATATATTTAAAAGTTAGAATTATTATATTTATAGAATTATTTTGATAAAATAGATATTATTTTTTAAATCACCATGATAAAATTTGGTTAGGGTGAATTTATGGGAATTTTCTAAAATACATTATTTTTTATGAATAGTAAAAATACAGTTTGAGTTTTTTAACATGTTTAATTAATTCATAATTATTTCATAACAATGTAATAATTAATTAACCACAATAAATGACTTAAAATATGTTATTTTATAAATATAAAATATTTTAATATATTTCAATCAATTTCAAAACCTATAATTTACTTTCTAAAGTCTAAAATGGAAACTTTAACTTTAAAAATATTATTTTGTAGAAACTTTAATTTTCCATGCAAAAATAAGTAATATAAAATGTTTTTCAACTCTTTTGAGTTAAAATAACATAAAATATGAACCAAGAGTCCAAAACCAGGGAAAATCCCATGGTTTTTCATTTCCCACATCCTAGGTTTCTAAGGCCTATATTTGGAAATTAATAAACAAATCCCCCACTTTTGCTATAAATACTTACCCATTTATCTATTTACTTTAAATACCAATACATAACTCATGAATATTTTTTAGTTTTACCTCCCAAGGTTTCCTCAAGCCCCCAAGGTCCCAATCCTCAAGTTTTAGGAATAACTCCTTAAGGTAAGGAAAATATCCACTTCTCTTTCCATTAAAGTTCCCTCTTTATGTGGTATATCTTCCAATTTCCAAACTAAGTTATTTTGTATGATTTATTTTATCCCTTTAATTTAATAAGATTATTTTATGAGTGAGATTCCCTTATTCCCTCTCATTTTACCATTTTCAAAAAACATGTTTTATACTCATTATTCTGTCAGATTTAATTCTCAAAATTTCTCTCTTCTCCTTAAGAAATTATATTTTTTTAATACCCAAGCCTCTTTATTTTCCAAGTATATTCACCTATATTTTAAAATTATTTATTTAATTTTGGGATTAACATACATGAAAATTTCATTCCTTTTCCATGGTCTGAAAATGACAAAAATGATCATGTTTTTAATCACTTTTGAAACACTATGATTTTAATATGAAACACATTTATTTTATTCTCCATAGGTTATTTATGAAATGTTTGATTATGATATATGTGTATCACATGAAATTAATACATATTAAGGTTTCCCCATGATAGCACTCCAATTCATTGGTTAAATAATTTAATCTCTAGAGATGACATGTTTTATGATATATTGATGAATAACCTTGGTAATTTTTATGACACCTCGGTGACAAAACTTGGGTATGTGATTATGAATGTATCATTTAAATGTTTTATCCACATTTTAATGTTTTTATTAATTTTATTTTTATCATTATATGCATCATGTTCTCTTGTTCATTCCATAATTATATTCCTCAAGTTCTTATTAACTTTCTTTAAGATCACATGTAAACGGTTTCCCTTGCTTTCCCTTACTAGACCTTATGCTCACCATTTCCTTTAATGTATGTCCCCAAGTTATGATATGTATTAAATGTAATTAGGATGAACCTATGATGACACATTTCAAGTGGATTAGAATAATTTTTTAAGTTTTCTTATATTATGTACCTTATTTCCAAGAAACTAAACTTTAAAAGATCCTATATTTGTACCATGTAAATGAAAAGTTTATATAATAAAATGGTGGGATTACATAAAATAAACATAATAAATAGTTTATAGGATGGTTTAGAGATTATATTTATAAGGAGTTATCTAAAAATATTAATTTAATTGCTGAACAACTTTGATGTCTAGCCATGGGGCCAAACACAAATGTTATATCTTACATTAGTTTTGTAATTAATGGTTATACATTCTATAAAAAAGAACATGATAACCATATTATGATGAAAAATAGTGAAGTTATGCTTATGGAGGAAGTGATGCACATATCTAGTTCTAAGGATAGAAATCTAATTCATTTGAATATGTTATATTTTGTCATCATCGAACAAATATACGAGTTTTATTATACAATATTTCAAGTGATGATTTTCCATTTCAAATGGTTTGACAATAGGAGTGTAGTGAAAGCTGATGAAATGGTCTTCTTCAAGGTAAATTTCAGTGTGTAATCGTATAAGGATGATCCATTCATAATGGAATCACAAGTATTATAGGTATTTTATGTCTCATATCCAGCAAACAAGAATTGGTTAATTATCCTGCTGGCGACTAAAACAACTATAGGTTCAGATGAAAATTCAATTAAGGATGACCCTTTCATTGGGAGATAACAATAATTTCATAGTTCCCCCAATGTAGACAATATCTTTTATGTCATAGGGGACCACAAATATGGTATTTGGATTCTTGATAGAGGATCCAAATCTTTTCAACCTTTAAATAAAAGAAACAAAGTTCAATGATAAGGTTAACACTTTTTTTTAATATACTATAATTTTATTCATAATATTATGTTTTCTATACTATATTAACACAATATAAATTTATTGTTTGACTACTCATGCAGATAATGAATTCTATACATGATGATGTTACCAATATCAGGGAAGAAAAAACTGCTGATTCTAAAACCGCATAATTATTAGGGGATCAAAAACATGTTGATGAGAAAAACAAGAATGAAATATAATCATTATGTTGACTAAATTTATAAAGGTAAGAAGCAAGGGTATAAAATTTGAGGTTTAATGTAATAAATGCGTCCAACCTATTTACCCCAACAATTCAATGTTTATTAGTTATATTGGGGTCACAATGAGAATGAACATGTCAATTGATATAAATTCATAGTACCATGTCCATCTTGTAATGAAGGTATCCCTTTTGGAAGATATTAAGGAAATGTTAAGATATAATTTATCTATTTTATAGAAAAATATGAAATTTTGATTTACTTTTCATTATCCCTTATAGACTTTGTTTATTTTAGAATATTTTCATAATAAACATGTCATAATGGCCATTGAAAAATCCTATAGAACAATTCTTACCAAGTTTTATCTTAGGGATGTTGAGGGGAAAGTAAATCCCCACCCACCAATTACTTATGTACTCATTATAAAGCAGGAAACATGGAATGCTTTCATCAATTTTCATGATGAGAAATCATTTCAGGCGTATTGTAGTGGATAATATATTATTTAAAATTATTTATTTTATCCAATTTGATTCAAAATTATTAATTTATAAAGAAAAAACGAGTTTTGAAAATAAACAATGTGCATCAAAACCAATGTACCCATATTGCAAAGCAAGGATGTGGTACACTTCATTAGGGAAAAAATAGTATGCATTTTAAATCTACAATAAAAGTTTTATGTGATATGAAGCAAAATATGTTCCTTTGTTTATATGAAAATTGATGAATCAAAATCATAATCCACTTCCATCCCACATCATGTGCTATAGAAAGAGGCCAACATAAATAAATAGGGTAAACTAGTTAATGAAAACACAAAAGAAATATGGGAAACATGTGTAAGTATGACATAATAGTAAATTTTCATGCTTTATAATAGTATTACTTAAAAATATCTATTTATTTTCATATGTTTTTATATGGTTTAGACACAAGAATTAACAGTGATCTTACCTGAATAAAAATTACTTTCAGTAGTTCTGAAGCGTCCAGAACAATATTGTCATGTTAGAGGTGTAGGTTTTGGAGTTTCACCTCAAACATATTTAGAGAAGACAAAAACACATAAATATATACATCATATATTGAAAGTATTGTTTTCAAAAACATATAATTTGCAATATATTATTGTTTGATCTAGTTTGGAAGACCAATATATGAGAAAGGATCAAATTTAACTGATAGTGGAAGAAAGATCAGAACACGAACAATCAAATTACCCTACTAGATTTAAGTCTAGTTATTCCCCTCAATCGCATAACTTACTCGAGTTAATCATTTTTTTCATTACTCTTTCTCTTAAATGTGAATCAAACAACTTCCAATAACTTTATATTACTAAGGTTATATAGGGTAAAGTTGTATGTGATTTCTATCTATCAACACCCAAACATCACCTTGTTGCGAGGGTTATGGTGTATAATATCCCATGATACACGATACATAACAAAGAACTCCCAAAAGATCACATAAGAGTGGGGGATTGAAGTAGCTCCAGAGCCGAGCACTGATTTTCCTGTTCCACTTGATGATCTAGATATTAAAAAGGTCAATGATGTTATTGGAACTTTCATAGCATGGACATATATTCTTATAAAGATATATGAGGTATGTCCTTAATATTTTTTTTCAAATGAAAAACCTGTAACAATTGATGAAAAAGTTATAAAGTGAGGTATGGTATTACAAATGGATAAAATGATGGGTAAATGGAAGGTCAGATCAAGTAAATCCAATGAATCAACCAAGAAAACAAAAATACCTTCTAGGAGTACCTTCTTCACTTCAATTCCACTACAATATATATTAACATTACAAGTTCATGAAGAAATGAAATTTAAAGACGGATATATATCTTACATTCAATATTAATAAGAAATATTTAGACATTTTATTACATACATGGTTGGTTTTGAGAGTATAAATGAGATTCTCAAGTTTGAATGGTTGGGATTCTTAGTTTTGGATACATACATGAGGTACATTTTCATAATCCGTCTATCCAAAAAATGATCTAATATGTTTATTAAAGTTAATGAATATTCTTATTTTCTACAGTAATTTATATTACTACTATTTAAAGGGAAAACACTATGAATCATGATTTGGACTCATTAATCCCTGTATTTTTTCTATGAAAAAACTTCTTTAGGGTTTCAATAAATTGATAATAAAAAATATGATCTAACCTTGAAATTTAAGAAGAAAATAACAGATGATAGGATCTTATTGATGCCTATAATGCATGGGTAAAACTTTACAATCTAATAATATAAAATGTATTTTAATTTTTCTTTTTAATTATTTGATTTTATTTTTTTAGGAAGCACTAGATACTGATCACAATCAATTTGGATATCCAAAATATTCATTTTTTGAATCCAATGAATGGATTTCTATCAAAAAAACCACACCTGATGTGTATTGTGAAATTTTAATACATTATAATCATTATTTTAAAGATAAAATTTGAATTATATGTTTCAGTTTATGTTTTAATGAGAATTTTTTTATGATAAGGCGATCTATAAATATATGATAAATCATGGTATGAGTTTAGTTATTGAAATAAGAAGCCCATGTATTTCTTTAAATGGATAAAAATTAAGGTATATATAGAAAGATTAATTATCAAAACATATTTCAAAACAATTTACTTATTTTTTCAATGTTTCTACAGAGTTTGAATCAAGATAACAACAATGATTGAGGATATTATGTTTGAAAATTTATTAAAGATATCATATGCCATAAAAATATTAGCTTCTACAAATAGGTAATTTCTAAAGATAATTAAAATTTTATTAAAAATATTTCTTAATCATTTTTTTGTCTATATTTTCCCATTACTACCAATATTTTCAACAATCAACATACTCAAAAGAAGATTTTTTTTAAAGATGAGTGGGAAGAGTACACAATGTCAAAATGTTTGCAGACATCAAATTTTTTTGATTACCAATTATGTTTGTGATCTAGTATGGGCTATGACCTTAGAAATATATATGGTATGCGAATCATTAGTATAGAAATTCTTATATATTATTTTTGATCTATTTCTCAAGGATGAGTATAATTAATGAAATTAATTTGTTTAGAAATGAATAGGAAGAATATATAGTGTTATAATGTATATAAACATCATGAAGATGATACTTACTTCTACTTATTTAGTTGATTTTCTCATAATTTCATCTAATTATTTTTTAATTTCCTTATCATTTTTATCTAATACTAAATTTGTTAAATTTAAACATTAGTTCAAAACACACGTTACATGATAAAAACCAAGAAAACAAATTTAGATTGTTTTAATACTTTATAAAAGCAATATATAAGTCATTTATGATGTGTAGTAATTGACTGTACATCAATCCAACGCATGATGTGGTTGATATGACTCGGAGTACATGTTTTCAATATAGAAGTTTCATTTTAGTTTGAAACACATATCACATAGAAAAAATAGAGAAAAAGAGATTATATTACTTTCAAAATTTAATAAAATGAGCCATAATTCATTTGTGACATGTAATAATTGACCACACATAAATTTGAAACCTGATGTGATTGTTATGACTCAAAGTGTGTGTTTTCTATAGAAAAGTTAAATTTTAGTTTGAAACACACATCAAATATCCAAAATTGATAAAATGATCTCATATTGTTTTTAAAATTTAGTAAAAAGATCAATAATTCATCTGTGATGTGTAATAATTAACCACACATTAATCTGACACCCGATGTGGTCAGTTTGAATCGAGGTGCATGTTTTCAATAAAGAAGTGCCATTTTAGTTTAAAATGAATGTCACATTGAAAAAACTAACAAAATGAGCTTGGGTTATTTTAGAACTTTTTTAAAATGATCCATAATTCATTTTTCACATGTAGGAATTGACTGCATGCCAATCCGACACATGATGTGGTTGGTTTGACTCTAAGTATGTGTTTTCAATATAAAAGTGTCATTTTAGTTTAAAACACACATAAAATATCCAAAAATGATAAAATGAGATTATATTGTTTTTAAAATTTAGGAAAATGGTTTATAATTCATTTATGATGTTTATGATTTAACTACACATCAATTCGACACACATTGTGATCGATATGACTCAAAGTGCGTGTTTTCAATACAAAGATGTCATTTTGGTTTAAAATGCATGTCACTAGAAAAAACTAAGAAAAAAATCTCATATTGTCTTAAAAATTTAGGAAAATGATCGATAATTTATTTTTGATGTGTAGGAATTGACCACATGTCAAACTGACACCCGATGTGGTCAGTATGACTCGAAGTGAGCATTTTCAATAAAGAAGTGCCACTTTAGTTTAAAACGCATGTCAAAACTCCAAAACTAAGAAAACAAGATCAGATTGTTTTTTAACCTTAGTAAAATGATCCATAATTCATTTTTTATGTGTAGGAATTAACCGCATTCTAATCTGACACATAATGTTGTCAGTATGTCTCAAAGTACACGTTTTTAATATAAAAGTGTCATTTTAGTTTAAAATACACATAAAATATCCAAAACCTAGAAAATGATCTTGTACTATTTTTAAAATTTATAAAAATAGTCTATAATTCATTTTTGATGTGTATAAATCGACCACACATCGATCTGAAAAATGATGCGACTGATATGACTCGAAGTGTGCATTTTCAATATAAAGGTGTCATTTTAGTTTAAAACACATGTCACCATACAAAACTGAGAAAATGATCTCATATTATTTTTAAACTTTATGAAATGTTCAATAATTAATTTTTTACATGTAGGAATTTACCTCACATCAATCTGACACCCGATGTGGTCAGTATGAATCGAAGTGCGTTCTTTCAATAAAGTTCCATTTTAGTTTAAAGTGCATGTCACATCATCAAAACTAAGAAAACGAGATCATATTATTTTAAAATATTATAAAGATGATCCATAATTAATTTTTCACGTGTAATAATTGATTTTATGAAAATTAGACTCATGACATGGTTGATATGACTCAAAGTACATGTTTTCAATATAAAAGTTTCATTTTAGTTTAAAACACTCATCAAATAGCCAAAAACTGAGAAAATAAGCTCGTATTATTTTAAAAATTTAAGACAATAGACCATAATTAATTTGTGACATATACAGATCAATAAAACATCAATATAACACATGATGTGACCGGTATGACTTGAAGTGTGTGTTTTCAATATAAAAGAGTAATTTTAGTTTAAAATACATAACACTAGACAGGACTTAGAAAACGAGATTATATTGTTTTTAGTAAAATGATTGATAATTCATCTATGATGGATAGTAATCAACCACATATCAATCCAACACCCAATGTGGTTGGTATGACTCAAAGTGCATGTTTTCAATAAAGAAGTGCTCTTTTAGTTTAAAACACGCATCACATAGCCAAAACCAAGAAAACAAGATCATATTATTTTCAAACTTTATGAAAAAAAATACACAATTCATTTTTAATGTGTAGGAATTGACATCACCCCAATCCAATATATGATGTAGTTTTTATGACTTAAAGTATGTTTTTTCAAAATAAAAAGTTTCATTTTAGTTTAAAACACACTTCAAATGGCCAAAAGAGAGAAAACGAGCTCGGATTGTTTTCAAACTTTAGAAAAATGGAAATAATTCATTTTTGATATGTAATAATTGACCACACATTAATCTAATATGCGATTTGACTGATATGACTCAAAGCTTTTGTTTTCAATATAAATGTGTCATTTTAGTTTAAAACGCACATCACTAGCCAAAACTGAGCAAATGAGATCAAATTGTTTTAAAACTTTAGGAAAATGATCTATAATTCATTTTTATGTGTAGAAATTGGTTGCATGTCAATCCAATACATGATTTGGTAAGTATGACTTGAAGTATGTGTTTTCAATATATAAGTGTAATTTTAGTCTAAAACATGCATCACATAAGAAAAACTAAGCATAAAAATCTCAGATTGTTTTCAAAATTTAGGAAAATAATCAATAATTTATTTTTCATGTTGAGGAATTGACCTCACACCAATCTAACACATGACATGGTCAGTATGAATCAAAGTATGAGTTTTCAAAATAAGTGACATTTTAGATTAAAACACACATCAAATACCCAAAACTAAGAAAACAAGATTGGATTATTTTAAAACTTTAGGAAAATGGTTGATAATTCATTTATGATGTGTAATAATTGAACACACATCAATTTGACACATGATGTGACCAATATGACTCAAAGTGTTTGTTTTCAATATAAAGGTGTCATTTTAGTTTAAAATTCACATCACTAAACAAGATCAAGCAAACAATATTGGATTGTTTTCAAAATTTAAGAAAATGATCCATACTTCATTTGTGACATGTTGAAATTGACCACATGTCAATCCAAAACACAATGTGTTCAGTATGACTTGAAGTGCTTGTCTTCAATATATAAGTGTCATTTATTTTAAAACTTTATCACATATTCAAAACTAATTATACCAAACTCATATTGTTTTCTCATCATTTTATCAACTATTAGTTAATTAATTTCCTTATTATTTTTATATGAAACTTATTTAGTAACTTTTCACAAAGATAATGCTTGAAGATGGATAAGAAATGACGTGAAAATTGAATGATTATTATAAAAAAGAAAGTGCTCTAGAATTGGATCACATCCATAGTGAGTTTTTTATCACCACATATGTAATCCAATTTAAGAGAAACTAATTTTGGTAACAAAAAGAAATGGTGTGATCTGTATAATCAACCATAATTCAATTTGATACATGGTGTTCTTGGTATGTCTCAAAGTATATGTTTTTAGTTTAAAATTGACACTTTTTGTTTATTTTTTTCTTTATAGTATTACTAAAATAAGAAATTTTTTCTTATAAATGTGTATTATTTTGCTCGATCTAGGGTGGTTTATTTATAAACTAATGTCATGACTAGGGGGCGGGGGCTAAAGACAAAGGAACATCAATGTTTTTCAATGTTTGTGATAAATTTTACTTACTCATGTAATTATAAAAACCAATGTTTGAAATGTTGATAATATAATGTTTTTTCTTTTATTTGTGATGTAAATTTTATTTCAATTAAATTCTATATTTTCTCTCCCTATATTTTCACTTTGCTCCCTATTATTGTTTTTATAGTGTAATATAATTTTAATAGCACACTGCAACAATATGCCCCTTTAATAATTCTTATAATAACACTGATAAAGAGACCCTTTATTTGTTCTAGAAATAACATCGATAAAGGTAATAGTCTTTGAATTCCATTTTTTCTTTTCTTATCAAAATAGCATGATTGATCGGTAAAGTCAATCTCCATATCCACCTTGATAGATAATCAAAAAATTTATTCATAGCTACTGAACTCCCTTATGAATAACACTCTTAGGAGGCTTGGTTTGAAGCCACTGAAGAATATTTAACCTTACTTTCAGGTTGGATGATAATACCAAAATAGTACCTCATAAGTATTGTGAAATTTTCCTCATAAGTACAAATAGATTAATCATCCCTCTGATTTAATTCATGAATTCTTTCTCCACTTTCTTACAAAGAATGCATGGAAAGTACTTATTGAAAAATAAGATTTTAAATTTACCCCCAACATAGATTTTATTTATTCTTATAATATCATGTTCTTTATAAGATCCCACCACTAATCTGGTTCAACTTCCAAATGATAAATAAACAGAATAACTTTATCATGTTCTGAACACTGAATAATATAAAATATATTTTCAATGGTACCGATCAATTTCTCAGAAATATAGTGGATGATGCATTATGATGGACTTAAGAAAACATTATTCCCTTCTTTTATCATTTGGAAGATCAATATGATTCATATATTGAGAAATTTGTGTGAGTATAAAAATAATATTTTTTATTCCATCTCCTATAACATTAGGTTTCTAAGGAAGATAATCATTTCATTGTCCATCGCATTCAGAAATAACATGATTCCTTTGGGTTAAAAACATTGACTAAAAAAAATGTAGTTTAAGAAATAATAATCATGGTGGAAAATCATGTAATCAAAAAAAATAATTTATTGGATATCTAAATCATGACACCATATTCTATGACACCTTAGTTTTAACCTGGGTCATTCATGATCATTATGAAAACATTAGGATTTTATCCTATAATTAGACATATCTCTAGGGTTCTTAATAATGTCCTCTCAACCTACTTCCCAAAGGATAACTAAAAATTTATCTTATTAAAACTATATCCACCCATACTTTTTATACATAGATATTACATATTAATGGAAAAATATTCATTATGTAACATTTCTATCCACACCAGAATCATTTAGTTTGAGTATCTTCGGAAACATATAAACATAAATAATTGGTTCATAAATATCTACATCTTTTGCCACTTATTTTTTCATAACAATTATCCTTCTTAGACATGTCATACATAATAAATTTCTTAATAATCCAGGGAAAGGAAACATAATAAAAGGGTGACCTTAGATGTTCAGTAACTATAAAAAAGGAAATATAAAAGATTATACAAGCATAATGTGATCATAATGGAATAATAATATGATCTTAACATTTGAAAACCATACCCTGCATATAAAATATCATAATATTAAGTCATGGAATAAATATTGGTAGTTCATAAGATATAAATCACAAGGGAATCAATGAAAATGAACCATTAAAGTTTAACATATGCATAATAAATTGTTTTTTAGCACACACACATAAGAATAGAAAATCATTTCCTTAGTAGTAATGGGTTATTTCCAAAGTTATCATAGTGGAATGGGTTCACTCTCTAAACCATCATAGTAGTCAAGGTTCACTGTCATGACTATCATAATGGAAAAAGGCCTTTATTGAACTGGGTTCACTCCCCATTCCAGTCATGTTTATCTCACAAGATATCAATATTTACCCAATGAATTAGAGGTAGATATAGGTCCCTCCCATAATAGAATAAAAACTATACATATTTGTGCCACAATATCATAAAACATTCATTATATCTGAACCCATAAAAAAATGGTTTTTATAAACATTTAATCATTGCATCGTAGTATAACCCATAGAAAAGATACAAATTTCATACACATATTTTTATCATAAACATAAACCAACAAGAGAAAGAATATGGTTGATATCCTTGGATTATATCCCCAGTAAAGAATAAGTGAAATCAAGGGTTGTTTTCTTTTATGAATAGAAATTTCATTAAAATATCATTAAACATTCTTGAGGAAAATATCCTTTCCATTTTGAAATCACTTATTTAGAAAAATTTTGCACATATAAAGGAAAAAAATTTCCTTGAAAAGAAACTTTAAACATGTAAAGTAAGATTAAATGAAAAATTAGTCATGATGGTAGGAAAATCCATTCATGTCATATAATCTAAAAAAACAATCCTTCCATATTTTTGTTATAAAAGTCACAAAGTACCTCATTTGGAAAATGACAAAAAATTTCCTTTAAAATCATTTTATAAAGTGTCAACCATGGGTAAAAATGAATTTAAAAAACTATAGGATAATAGTAAAACCCTTCTTTAATTTTTTTTTATAAAATATATATTTGGAAGAAAAAGGTTTTTTGGCCGAAGAGATAACTAAGGTAATTTTCCTTCAAAACATATTTTTGGTATCCTTAGTAATTAAGATGAGGAAAATGAAAAGAAAAAATGTATTTTAATAATAACTAGAGGTGAGGAAAATTCATGATTTTGATTGAGAGGTAAATCATAATATTTCATTATCGCAAATTAATCATAAACAATCTTAATAAACAACTAGATTGTAACATGAAACCTCTTACCTCAAGTTCTCATTTATTTAAAATCACTCTAAAATCATTTATATTAAATTTAAATTTATTATACATATAGAAAAGAGTCCTTTTCAAACTTATAATATCATATATGATCCCTTTATATAATTTCAACTCCCCATTTTATCAATAATTCCTTATTAAAATCTGCATTTCTAGGTGTTAACTATTTCATTTATCATGATATACATATTTATATTAATCCATAAAATTTAGAGTTATAAAAATGAATGACACCATTCATGGAGATGGTAGGCTGTACATATGCATGAACACCATTTTTATTTTTAAATGTATGAAAAAATAAAGGTATATATTAATTTTACTTTATAATATCCTTTTTATATCATATATATTCATCAAATTCGTCCTTATTACCATTCAAGTAAAATATAAATGAAAAAATAATCACATTTCTTCATGGAGGTGGTCGTCCGCATGTAAGATCCCACATTTTTTTAGGTATGTCCCTCTTTTTTTTTCATTGAACCTATTTTGTTGGATTTTTTCTTCTTCTTAAACCTTGTTGGTTGAGTTCCAATTGAGTGTGGAGAGAATTTTCTAGGGAAAATTACCTATAGTTTGGGGATGTATGTTTTTTTGAATAAATTGATTTTGGGTATAAACATGCTATTAGGGAATATGAGGGTTACCCATGTGTTTGGAAGGATTTAGATGTGGTTTGGGATCTTCTTTAGAAGTTGTGAATAAATATATCTTCAATACATTTGCACATTGTGTATATGTTTCATGATGTGTAACCATCTCCTGGAAGATGTCATGAAGTGGGTTTATGACGTGAAATGAATACATGTCATAAAACTGGTACACATCATGTAATTTTTGATTAGGGATATTTTGATCCAAGGTGAAGAATTTTTTAGTGTAACTCATAATTTGGGAAATAAACAATTTAAAAGGATTACAAACTGTGTATTTCTTGGGCTTAGTGGTTTTAAAGCCACAATATTCACATGGTTCATTCTTCATTTACGTGCATCACTCCTCTCTTAATCCCCAGGAAAATCTAGGTAATTTTAGAGTGCTTACGCCCCTTCCAAACATCTTGATCAAGCATCTAATCCCCTTTTAGTTATTCTATTTTGGTTAAAACCATCTTTTTGTATGTTACTCAATGTTGTGGTGTAAATATTTTGACCATGTTGGAAACAACTGTTGATCTTGATCATCTTTGATCCTATTCTTTTTGCAATCTTATGTGCCTTTTTTCTTGCTGGAATTACCTATTTGGAGCATTGTGTTGATCACTGATTAAAATTTTGCAGTCTAAAACCAAACCATATGGTCCTTTTCTATTATTTAAGTATGTTCAATATTGTGTGATTGCACTGACACAACATGAACATTAATTAAATTAATAGTGGGTGATGATAAATAATGTTTTTGATTACTCGTTGGATCCCTTTGGATCAAATGGTGTTGTGACCTGGATTGTGGCTATATATAGGGTGAGCCTAAATTGGATAAATAATGATTTATCGAATGTCTTAAAGTATGTTTAGCATGTAATGAGACCTCAGGTGACTTCTTGTGTTAGATTAACCATATAAAATGGTTAAATGAATCATTTAAATGGATGGTGATATTTTGACAATAATTTGGTGTGAAAACTGGTATGGAAACAACTTAAGATATAAGTTAATGAATAAATGGGTATTTGAAAGGAAAATGGTAATTGGAATAATTAACCATTGTGGATTATGATTTAATGTTGTGTTAATATTTCTGTTATGATTTGGGTTTTGATTACTGATGAAATACTTATATAGAGGGGTTTTATAGGTTATACTTAAAATGATTATATAGAGGAATTAACATGGTTATTATGAAATGATTATATAGAGGGATTGGCCCGAATGTCGACATGATTATATAGAGGGATTGGACCAGATATTGAAATGATTATATAAAGGGATTAGACCATATGATTAAATTCTTATATAGAGGTATTTTTCTGGATATCATGATTATACCATGGTTTGTCGTTATAGTTATCATGGTTGTGCTACATGCTCAAAGATACCCATTCATAGTGTTGAAGTAGGATGATTATTGTATTTTATTAATTAGTTAATTAATACACTTGATTATCGCTTTATTTCAAGCACTTATTTTCTAGATTAGTTTTGTTTAGATGTGGTGGTGTTGACCTACTGATTTTTACTCACACCCTATTCAGAATGAATTTTGGTAATCGAGTAGATTACGTGAATGTGGGTTTGGAAAAGGTTAAGAGACATTGTTGTTAATTGTTTCTTACTTTATGGGTAATATCTTAGAGATATGAACAAGATGGAGTTCGGGACTGGGGTCTTCTTAGTTTATTATGTTAGCTTGGAAATTTATCTGTATTACTTCAGTTTGACATTAGATACATCCCATCCTAACATTACAGAATTATTTATTATTTTGTTTATTAGTTCTTCTTTTATCTTCTAGTTACATGTTGTACAATTTACTCTATATTTTAATTACACATATTTTAATTTCATTATTTATTTCCACTTTATTATAACTCTATACTAGGGGGTATAGTCTCACCACTATGACCTTTACACCCCCGCTGCTAGTCAAGAACCTCTAGTGTATGAGGAGGTGCTCTTGAGGTCCTCTAACCAACCTGATTTGTCCATGTGAGAGCGTGTCAAATTGAGGGATGTTAAAAAGTGGTATTAGAGGTAGGTTTTTATTTTTTGTTACTTTAATATTTGGGAAGGTATAAATGAGACTATGATGTTTCAGGAAATTGTATTGAGCTTGTTCATGG
Organism: Viscum album; assembly: GCA_963277665.1. Taxonomy (NCBI): domain Eukaryota; kingdom Viridiplantae; phylum Streptophyta; class Magnoliopsida; order Santalales; family Viscaceae; genus Viscum; species Viscum album. The sequence continues at coordinate 124,177,264 of OY728134.1, read as the reverse complement.
GAGTATTCGACCCATTTATTGGGGGAAATCCGAGTGCCTTGTGATGAGATTATTGTTCATCATGTTTTCTTATTATGATTAATATTATTTCACCTTGGGAAATTCACATGTTTTGTGATGTTATTGTTTCTAGATATTTATCCTCATTTTCTGATATGGCATGATATGAGTATACATGCATCATGAAAATAATATAGGGATATATCTTGACATGAATTGTTAATGATAGGGATATATTTATTACATGTGATATATTTTCTTGTATGAACTATGAAATGAGATACCAGCTATATGTGATAATTAAAATGAAAGGATCTGTTATGTCATAAAAATTCTCTTATTAATCTGTGTATAGATACACCATGATCTAGGTTTTTTTTTGTCATCACCAAATGAGGATGGCCTTTTTGTAATCTATTGTTCTAAGGAGCGTGCTTGTCTTGTAGAGAAAATTAATCCTCATCATCTTCAAATTGAGTGTCAGGAGAGTGGTAATCATCATGCTCCTAACATAGCTACACCAGAGCTTCCTATAGCTCCTGAGAATCATATGGATGCTCATATTCATGATAGATTCATGAGGGTCATGCAATCTATGGAAATGGATACTTTTAGTACCGTGGCTTTGATGTCTAAGATGGAGATATGGTTTCAGCTGTAGCATCCATCTACATTCCCTAGGGTGGGAGGACCTTGAGAAATCGAGTTTTGGATCTAGTTAGTTTAGAAAATATTCAAGCACCATGAGACACTCATAGACAGGATAATGAATATTTATTCATACATGATCTGTGGACCTATAATTCATTGTTGGGATATTTTTAGATTAAGATGGTTAGTAAGATAAATTATCCTAGAAGGAATTTGAGGTGATTTTTTTGAGCCAAATATATCCAGAGACACTGTGGGATGAGAAGGCTTCTTATTTCATGCACATGATATAGGTGTGAATGTCAGTGATGGACTATGCTGGACGTTTCACCGACTTCCAGTGCTTGGTGCCACCTTTGAAGATAATGAGATCTCCATGAAGATATATTTTCAGGATTATATTCACTATTATATTAGTTCACAGGTGAAAATATTTCTCTTGAGTAGATTTTTAGATGTGATGAATTAGGAAATCATCATGGAAGAAAATATAAGAGAGGCCGCAAGCAGTGGCTAGGATGTTTCAATAGGTTGTACTGGGAACTCTTCTTCTGGTGTCAAGAAGCACCACTATGATAGTTATCACCATGGAAAAAGTGGGTAGAGAAGCCAGGGTAGTGGGTATCCATATCTGTACCATGTTCCAATACAATACTATCAGTGTGGAATGTTTGACTACAAACAATATCAGTGTTTATACCCTAATTTGGAGTACCATTATTATAGTTTGTGGTTTCACCTAAAAAGGTTTTATAGGGACATGCAGAAGTAGAGCAGTGGTAGGGGATTATGATAGGTACTAGAGTCCGAGAAGGACACAATTACCCCTCTATATATTGGTAGTTGAAGTTCCATTGGATATTTAGGTCAAGGTATGAGAAATGGTAACCCAATGTAGGAGTGTCAATACCTAAAAAATATATCATCACAGTGGAGTTATATTAGATCTTGTTGTGGAGGGCCAACTTAGCTTCACACTATGCAGTTTACTCCATCTAGTGTGGATATAGGACCTTCTTACATCAGATGTATGATTAATTCACCATCTACCCTTGATTTAATTTTTTTTGATACATGATCATCACATTATTTTTTATATTCTCTATTTGAAAACATTTTGGGCTTAGTTTTATAAATATTTTATGGTATCTTATCTATTTATAAATCATTAGGAGTGCAGTATGAGAATATAAAATTTTGAGAAGTGTGTTCTCTAGAAATTGGTGGTTACCATTTCTTTTGGGAACCATTTATAATGGAAATGATAGATCTATATTTGATTCTTGTTATAGATTATAAAGTTATATACCATAATCATATTGACTATTATCAAAGTATATTTACCTTTCTATATCAATAAGGAGGCAGCTATTCTCACCAATGTGAGTGGGATGTTTAGGATGGTAGTGTAGGAAAAATTCAGTGTAGATTGGATTGTCTCATGGATCAGATAACAAGGCTTTCTCTAGATGTTGTTGGAATAAAGTAGGGTACTTTTTCTCCAATGGTAGATCATTTCTAGGATTCATTTCTTGATGAGTTATGTGGATTATTTTCTAAGAGGGAGAACAAATTAATGATTGAGTTGGTGTAAAGATTATATCTAGTTTCTATTCCACCTTAGAGGATGACACTAGTAGATCATTTGGAATTGAAATTTTATTTGGAAGATCTTGAAGCCAATGGTTTCATATAGCCTAGTACATCACTATGGGGTTCCCTAGTTCTTTTTACTAAGAAGGATAATGGGACTTTGCACTTATGTGTGGATTATCAAAGATTAAACCAGATGATTTCCAAGAACCGACATCCCCTTCTACACATCAATGATCTCATTGATCACATAAGAGGTGATAAGATCTTCTCCAACAACTATTTGAGGTCAGTATACCACCAGTTGAGGGTGAGACCATCATACATACCTCGCAATGATTTTAGAAGCATGTATGAATTGTATGAGTTCATGGTGATGTTGTTTAGTTTGATGAATGCACTGGTGGTATTCATGGCCTTGATAAATACAATATTTCATTATTTTCCAGATCAGTTTCTAGTGATTTTGTTGAAAAAATATTAGTGTAATCCCATTCATCAGAAGATCATGATCACCTTTTAAAATCATCCTGACTATGTTGAAAGAGCATCAAATTTATACCAAGCTAACCAAATATTGTTTTTGGATTGATAAAGTGAACTTCTTTGGTCATGTAATCTTAGAGGTATAAGTGTCAATAGACCCAAAGAAAGTTGAATCTATTCAATATTTGGAGTGATCCAATAAGGTCTTCGAGAATCAGAGTTTTATTGATTTAGTAGGTTATTATCTATATTTAATCTAGGACTTCTCCCATCTAGAATAACCAATGTCTGGAATAATCAAGAAATTGATGATGTTTGTTTAGTCAGATGCTTATAAGAGATATTTTAAGGATTTTAAGATCAATATAACCTCAAAACTTATCCTCCCTTTACCTATGTTGGGTAAGGAATATACCGTGTACTGTGACCCATCCAGAGTTGGACTCAGAGTAGTTATGATGTAAGAGGATCAAGTGGTTTCTTATGGCTCTAGATATTTGAGAAAACATTATAGGAATTTTCCTAATCACTATCTGGAGTTAGCTATGGTGGTACATGATATGTTGAAGAAACAATATTTTGGGAGAGAGTTTTTTAGTGTACATGAACCAAAGGATCCTCAGACACATCTTTTCTCAAAGGGACCCGAACCTTTAACAGAGGAGTTGGGTCAAGTATCTTTTGTATTTCAACTTCTAATTGAATTATACACTATAAAATAGAGAAATAATTTCCAAAACCTTGATCTGAAACACACAGACAAAGGTTGTGTGGGAGTTTTATGATTAATGGCATATGATGGAACCCTTTGCAGACATGCATCTAGATGTTCAGGAGTCCTAGGAATGAGCAGTTACGACTTTAATATCTATCATACCAGCGCTTCATGACTAGATCAATACCATGAAATTATCTAATCTAGTGTGTTCATCTCTAAGGGATAACATATATGTTGAGGAGACACCATTAGGATAGTTCTTGGAAATGGAAATTCTCATCTTTTCTATGATCGAGTATGTGTTCCTACGATCTTGGGCGATGAGATGATGAGAGAGTTTCACACATTTAGATGGATGATACATCTAGGTCTGATGAATATGTATTGTGATATCCATAGATATTACTGGTGGTCAATAATGAAGAAGGAGGTAGTGAAATTTTTGGTAAGATGTTTTACCTTATAGTAGGTGAAAGCCAAGCTTCATAGGCATGCTGGGCTGTTGCAGCCACTTCCCATTCCAGAGTGAAAATGGAATGATTTCACTATAGATTTTGTGAAAGTATTACCCAAAAAAACTCATTATAAAAATGAATTTTGGGTGATAAAAGATCTATTAATGAAGTTATCTCACTTATTTCCTATCATGGTGACCATAACTATTGATGATCTAGGTAGTATTTATATGCAGGAGATAGTTTGATTGTGTGGTGTTCTGAGGAGCATCATTTCTAATAGATATTATCATTTCATGTATTGATTTTGGTAGGGTCTTTATAGGGATCGGGGATCATAGGTTCATTTTAGAACAACCTACCATCTATAAACTGATGAATAATCAGAGTAGAATATCTAGGTTTTGGAGGATATGTCACGAGCTTGTGTTTTAGATTTTAGTGGTTAATGGGAGCGACATTTATCAATCATATATTTTTCTTATAATAAAAACTTCCAAGAATCAATCCTAATGGAAAATTTAGAGGATTTTCATGGATTATCAAGTCGTTCACCTCTTTCTTGGTTGGAGGTAGGTGAGATAGTGATTGTTGGACCTAGTCTCATGCAAGAGACATCTGAGCTGTTTCAGTTGATTAGAAAATGGTTAGTGACTACATAGAGAAGGAAGAAATCATATACAGGCCATTAGAGATAGTTAATGCTGTTTGAATTATGTCATTATGTTTTTCTTTGGGTGTTTCCCAGGTTAGGTCAACTCTGTATAAGGAAATAGGGTAAAATAACACCTAGGTTTGTCAAGTTATTTGATATAGTAGAAAATTTTTATCTAGTGGTTTACCGATTAGCCCTTCTACATTGATACAGTGCCATGCGGGACTTGTTTCACATGTCATCGATTTGGAGATATCATCCTGGACCTTCTCATGTGATATATGTTGATGACATCGAGCTTAGTGTAGATGCATCCTTTTAGGAGCATCTGATATAGATTGTAGACTATAGTGATAAGTATCTTTGGAGAAATACCATACATCTAGTTCAAGTGCATTGGAAGCATAGGCATGTTCAATAGGAGACCTAGGAGAGGGGATTTGATATGAGAGCATAGTGGATAAACTTTTTCATTGAGAACCTATAGTGATTATTGAAGAAACTTAAGGTTGAGATGTTATATGTTGGGGAGGTTGTAAGATTCCATATTTTTATAGGTATGTGAGTTTTTTATTAAACCTATTTTTTGGGTTTTTTCCTTCTTAATAAACATTGGTGGCTGAGATACTTTTGAGTATGAAGAGAATTTTTGGGGAAAATAACCTAAATTTTATGAATGTATGTTTTTTGAATTAATGGAGTCTTGGTATAAACATTTTCAAGGGGAATGTGAGGGTTCCCCATAAGTTTGGAAGGGTTAAAAGGTGATTTGGGATCTTCTATAGAAGATGGATGAAAATCTATCTACAATACATTTTCATGCCATGTATATGCTACATTTCATGTAACTATCACCAGGAATATGTTGTGAAATGGGTTCATGGTGTGAAATAAATACATGTTGTGAAATTGATTCACATTTTTTAATGTTCAATTAGGGTTATTTTAACCCAAGGCGATGTGTTTTTTTCCATAACTCGTAGTTTTAGAAATACACAATGTGAATGGATTACACACCTTGTATTTCTTGGGATTAATGGTTTTAAATCCATGATGTGTGTATGATTCATTCTTTATTCATATGTATCCCTCCTCTATCGATACCTAGTCCACTCTATATAATATAATTTTATAGTGATTTCTCCATTTATTAATGTCCCGATCAAATGTTTGATCCCCAATGAGTTATTTTTTTTTGGTTTCCCCTTACTTTCGTCTTGTTCCTCATTGTCATGGTGTAAATCATTTGACCACTATAGAAACATATGTTGATTTTGATCTTTCATGATCCTATTATTCTTACAAACATTTTCACTTTTTTTGTTGGAGTTACCTATTGGAAGCATTTAATTGTTCACTTGTTAAAGGTAGGTGATCTAAAACCAAACTTTATGGTTTGTTTATATTGTTTAAGTATATGAAATATCATGCGATTGTGCCTGAATAATATGTGCATTAATTAATTGAATAATTTATGATGATAAATCATGTGTTAGATTATTGTTTGGATCCCTTTGGATAAAATAGTGTTATGACCAAGCTTTTGGATACCCATAGGTCAAGGATACCCCAGATTAATAATGATTTTTCAAATGGTTTAAAGTATGTTTAGCATGACATGAGATCTCAGGTGATTTATTTTGATGGATTCACCATGGAAAATGGTTAAATGGATTATTTAAATGACTTGTGATGATTTTATAATAATTGGGTGTGAAAAACTAGAATGTAAATGACTTAAGATATAAGTTAATGAATAAATGGGTAATTTAAATGAAAATCATAATTTGAAGAATCAACTTTTCTCACTTATGATTTGATGTTTTGTTAATATTTCCATTATGATTTGTCTTCTGATTAATGCTAAAATTATTATATAGAGGTCTTCTCCAAGTTATGTTGAAATCTATATATTGAGAGCTTGAATTGGTTATAGTGAAATGATTATATGGAGGTCTTGGACGAGAATCTAAAATGATTATATAGAGGGATTTTTCTAGATGAAAAAATTCTTATATAGAGGGTTATGCTCAAATGGTGAAATTATTATATAGAAGGATTTTCTCGGTTATTATGATTATACCATGGTTTGTGGTTATAGTTGTAATGGTTATTCTTTATGATCAAAGATATTTTAGAATGGTGTTGAAGTAGATTGATTGTTGTATTGTATTAATTGATTAATTAATACACCCGTTTATCACTTTTTTGAATGAAATTATTTATTAGAGTAGTTTTGTTAAGATATGGTGGTGTAGACCTATTGAGTTTTACTCACACCCTATTTGGGCCACCATTTGGTACTTGAGTAGATTACATATATGCAGTTTTGGATAATGGAAAGGGACTTTATTATTGATTTTTTCCTACTGGATGGGCTAGAGCTTAGAGGTGGGACCAACATGGGGTTTGGGATCAGATCTTCTAAGTTTATTATGCCATCATAGTATTTTATTTGTATTAATTTAGTTTGAAATTGGATACATTCAATACTAAAATTATATGATTCTTTATTATTTGGTTTATTGGTTCTTCTTTTATCTTTTAATTGCATATTTTACTGTTTTTGCTATTTTTTTTTTCCTATGATATTTATTTATATTGTTAATTTATAATTTATTTTAACTTTATACAAGGGGGTAGAGTCTCCCCAATATAACCTTTACAACCCCACTTATAGTTGGTAAAATATGGAATATGGGGAGGTGTTCTTGAGGTCTTATAAACAACCTGATTTGGACATGTGAGAGAGTGCCAGATTGGGTGATATTACACCACACTCACATACGAGCAACATTATCATTTCCAAAAGGATTTTATAGTAAGAATTTAGACAATATATTTTCCTTCTAGAAGTATAATTATTTTATAAATATCATATACAAACATTAAAACTATTATAATCCCTATCAATACAAGATGGTGATGAAAAATGAATTATATCACTAAGTGGAGATGGTAAGTTATACGTACACACGAGCAATACATTCAATTCTATTTTGATGGAAAATAAGGTGTATAATGGGGTTTTAATAATAATAATAATAAAATTTCAGAATATATAGGATAATGAAGCTATTTTTTTATGAAAAATACCATAGATTTAGATGAGGTAAAGATGAGTATAAAATAAAGTGATTGTTTAAGGCAATTTACTATTCTTTTAAACAACTCCTTTTGATCTCATCTAAAGGGATATAGTGTTTACTTTTTAGGATGAAAAAACCTCCAGAATGAGGCTATGGAAATTGAGAAGATAAAATGATAGTTTTTGGTTGATCTATAAGGTTCAAATTAGTGTTAATAAGCGAGGGATAATGTTCTCTTTTATAATTAAGGTAAGGGAATTTTTTGGAATTTCTTACAATATTAAATTATAATAAATTCATTTTAAATCCAAATGAATCCAAATAGAAAGGGATTATTATTTAAGGTTTTATAGGGTTTTAATCCAATAATACAATATAATTTATACATGTTTTGATGTCATTTTATTCCTTATTATTTTTATTAGTAATTAGTTAACTAGTTATATTTTTAACCATGTCAACAAATTTTTGAATATTAAATGGTTGTAATTTGTACTTATAAGGTGAAAATTGGACCATAAATGGCTAATTTAGGAAATTTTAGACCATATTATGCCAACCTTGTCTTATTTTAATATTTTAATTTTTTTAATTAATTTAAGAAAATGTTATTTTGATAAAATATCATTATTGTCAATTTTGACACTATTATTTTTAATTTGAATTAAAAGAAAAAAATACAAAATTTTAATTTGAATATAATATTTTAACACAACACTAATACATCATATAAAACTATAAAATTCATAGAAAACTATAAATTTGTAGTAACCCCAACTCCAGTTTCCCGAAGCTAGTGTCCACCTTATTAAATTGGTATAAGATACAAGAAATCACATCCCAAAATATAGAATAGTTCAGTACTCTTGATAATATATATATATATATATATGTATATATACTTGAAATTTATATTACATTTTAAAACATAAAATTCACAAAGAATTTTCTTTGAGAATTCCATTATCCCCCTTAGTGTATCCTTTCATATAAATCAAAAAATAATTCCTGGTATCCTGGGGAAAATAAAAAGTAAAAAATTGGTGAACTCAGATGCTCAATAAGGGTAAGTGTACAATAACAGCTATGAATAAATAAGTAATAATCAATATGGTAATTTAAACAGCTAAAACACATTACATTTAATCAAAAACTTGAGCATAATATGGTAGGAATAAAATATGATCAAATAATGTCATATAAATAATCACATGACCTTGAAACTTGACCATTGATAATCTAACTAATCTAATAGTCACATGAAATATCAATAACTGAATTCATAATTATGGAATGCATAATTTTGGTCATCTAAAACATACTATCTAGAAATGTTTCAAGATATCTTATATTGATTAGGCTTGTCCCAATAAATCTAATTCCATTGAATATTGTGCTAGGAAATATATATAAAAGGGATATTATTTATCCAAAACAATATCGAGTTTGTTTCATGAGACCTACCAATGCATAGAGGGGCTATATCGGGCCCCTCTCATCACATACTAAGTCTAATTCATTCCTCATATGAAAGGGGTGAAAAATAATCAACACAAACATTCATATTTAAACTAGAATATGAAATGTAAACACTTTCCCCAATTAATAAATATAATCATAAACCACTCATATTAAAATAAATGGTATCAATATTAAACATCTATAGTCAACCTAATCATAAACCATCTGTAAAATAATAAGGATGGTATCATTGGAGTATATCCCCATTAAAACATAAGTAAAATAAAATAATTTCTAATTATATGGAAAATGATTTCGAAAGATCACTTGAAACATATCTTGAGAAAAATAAACTTTCTTTGAAAATCACCCCTTTTATTTTAAATCTATAAAATTTTTTAAATATTTTAAAAATCCTTTTCATTGAAAATCACTTTTAAAAATTAATATTTTAAAGAATATTAGGAAAAACATTTTCTTTAAAAATGACCTTTTAAAATTAATAGTAATACTAAAATAAATGACGGTCATAATAATGGGTAGTTCTGTACTTTCAATATAAGTTAAAAAAAATTCATTTTTCATTGTAAAAGGGTTATAATAGTTCCTCATTCAAAAAAAAAACAAGACGATTTCATTAAAACTATTTGATAAAAAGTCACATATGGGTAAAAATTTCATTAATAAATCATTTTTATAATTATAAAACATTTTTATAAAACATTGTTTTGAAAGAAAACAAATTTCCAAACAAAGCGAGAAATAAAGTTGGATTTTATTTAAAAATATAATTAATAATTTTAAGTAAAAAATTGAGGAAAAAACAATCTATTACTTGAAAAATTTCATTAATAACATAAGGATATGAAAATACATTTATTTTAAGATATAAATATCAAATAATTCTCCCAAAGAAGATTTAAAAAACAATCTCTAATAATGATGAGATTATGAAATAAACCCTTACCACTTTGGTAACTTTTGTATCATAAACCCTATGAAAGAAATAAATTTTAAAAAAACATTAAATACCATGAATATAAATTAATTCATGATATAATATACAAAAATAGAAGTATATACACCACAATTTTTTTTGTGAATATGGTGTATGTCTGATGGAAGTAAAAAATGAAATACACTTACCTCACATTTCCTTTTGGTTGAATATACTTTAAAATCCTATATAGTGGTTTTAAACATGTTGTTAACTTATTAAGAAAAAATATTATCATTTATAATATCATATATGATCATTTTATAAAATCTTATCACCCGTTCGTTAATAATCTTTCATCATTATCTTTTTTTTTGGGTTTTAATTATCTTGCTTTCTCATGCATGTTTTGTCATGAAGGATCTGATTCTTGAGCATATTATATAGTTACATGATATCCAGAATAATAATAATGAAATAATTATCATATTTTTACTTCAATTATAATTTTAAAACTAATCATGAAATATGGTAATGAAAATGAACTACGTTACAATCATGGAGACGGTAGGTCGTACATATGCATGAGTAACGTTTCCATTTATCAATGATCATTATGGAAAGAAGTTAATTAATATTTTATATTTAAAAAATTATAATAATATCATATATACCATATTATTTCTTTAAATATACTTATATATATACCATCCATGTGGTGTGGTGATGAAAGAGAGTCGCATCGCTTTATGAAGGTGGTAGTCCACCTGTACACGAACGATGTTATCATTTTTCAATGTAAAAAATAAAATGATATATTATCTTTTCATAATGATAAATATGTAATTAATATAATAATTATTTAATTTATATCACATATTTTCATGAAATAATTCCTTATTACCTTATGTGTAAATCATTAGTAGAAAATGAATCATATCACTTCATGAGGTGGTAACCCACCATACACATGAGTGACATTATCATATCCCATACGAAATAGAAAGTAAAAAGGTATATATGATATAATAACTCTAGTGGTATAATTATATTATAAATATCTTGTATTTATTTTTATATATACTTTAGTTACATCACCACACCCTACCATGAGAGGTGGTAATGGAAAAACGAATGACATTGGCTTGAGAGGTGGTAGACCATACCCATGAATGCTGATTTTGTAACCCATTTGAAGAAATTTGGGTTTTTGTGGGTCATGAACTTATTATAAAAACATATTATTATATTTAATATACTTATGTTATCATATCAATATTTTTTAATTATAATTTAATGTGGTGGAGGAAGAAATAAAATAAAAACACTCATTGAAGAACATTACCTCTTTTACGGGAAACCTCCTTAGGTTTGCACCAAAGCATTCAAAAGTTGGATTTCATCCAAAAATAAGGATTCTAGGATAAGGGGATGGAATTTTGAAACTGATTTTAGTAGGTATTAGATGTAAAAAAATGGTGTGAAGGTGTGAAGAAGAGTGGATAGGGGGTGGCATTTTATAAGTGAGGTGAGTGGCATACATGTAATTTTTGGAAAGAAAAAGCCGTAACCACATTTTTCACAATAAAAAGGGTAAAAAATAAATTATTATATAGAAATATAAAAAATTGTTTTTAAATATGGCCATAAAATATATTTTGAAAATTTTTTAAGGTCAATTTAACCTTTATCTTTTTTATTTAACCTCTATGTAAATCGTTTTTTACCTTAACAATGACAAATAAATTTCACTGTTTTTAGTATTCATTATGGTAAAAAAATTAATATGACCTTATTTTATAGTATAAATTATATTTATTCAAAATTTTGAATAAATTTTTCCAAGTTTAATTCATATAATTTCTAAAATTTAATTTAAAATTAATCTAGTAGACGCGATAAGAAAACTAGTTTTCCAAGAGAAAATATTAAATTGTTTACAAAATTTTTATATTAAAATTAAATATAAAAATAATTATAATGACCTAAATTAGATTAATAGTTAAATAATTTAACTTATGTTACTTTAAAACTAATTTAAAATATTATTTAACATTTTAATAAATTTTATTGAAAATGCAGTTTTAAAATAAAATTCAGTTTTTCACTATTCATTAAAAAATCAAACATTTTAGAAAAATCACAAGAATTCACCCTAATATAATTTTTATATTATTATTTCAAAAATTAAATTTATTTTTTCAAAAAAAATTTATTTTTTTTGTAAAAATTAATTTTAATTTATGTGGGGAAAGCACGACTAAACCGCCTTTTTGAAAAAATACAGTTTTTTTCAGAAAACATTAGTTTTTATTTTAAATGATTTTTATTTTATTTATAATCAATATATAATCATAATATTAATAATTTATTTAGTTATATTCATAGTCTTAAACATAATGTTTTGTTTATTATGGTATACTATATTATGGTTCATTTTGACTTGGGGTTGCATGTCCCACAAGTTATCAAAGAAATTAAATTTATTTTAAAATAAAATTTTAATAAATTCTCAGGTGTTATATTTTTTTTCCAATATTGATGTTTCATTTCATGCATGCTATCTAAAACAATTTTCTTATTTAAAGTATCTATGTGATACATTCTCCCCACATTAAATAATTTGGGTCTTCGTAATTTAAACTTGATCTCTGAAATCAAGGGTTTGACATTTGGAAATACCATTGTTGTAAAGCTCACATCATAAAAGGGTTAAAAATACAAACACTTAATAAGAGATAAAAGTATTTAAAAAGGTCATCTGGAATAACAAATAAATATATTTCCATGTAGGATAACATAAGTGGGGAATTAAAACATGTACATGGAAGAAAATCATAAATAATTATAGAGAGTGAAAGAGGTAATTGATCACAAGAAAGTTATTGATCAATGGAATGTTAAGGAACTCAAAATCATAAATCTTTGATGATTTAAAAGATCATCTAATTCAAAATATATAAAGGTAATAAGATAATTTTTTTTTTCAAGATCCTTTTTCAAATGTTGAGGAATTATTTTACAGTATGTGATTATAAGGAAATATATTTACTTGATATGTTTCTATTTTATAAGGACAATTTTATCCATCAGTTATTCTTCAATCAATGTCCAATTCATCGTGCTTACTTTTAGTTGAATGAACTTTAACATCCTATATAGTGTCTTTAAAAATGTCATTAACTTATTCCAGAACAATATTAAAATTTTAATATCATATATGATCCTTTTATAACATATTATCCCTCATTCATTAATAATCATTCATTATTCTCATTGTTTTAGGTGTTAATTGTATTTTTTTCTCATGTGCATTTTTTCATAAAAGATCTAGTTCATGAATGTATTACATAGTTACATGATCTATATAATAATTACCATGAAATAATTATAATTTTTATGTATCCATTATATTTTTTAAACCAATCACTAATGATGGTTATGAAAAAGGAACTATGTTACAATCACATAGATGGTTGGCTGAACGTATGCATGAGTAATGTTTCCTTTTTTCAGTGACCATTATGGAAAGAAGTTAAGTAACATTTTATCTTTACATAATTATACTAAAATCATATATACCATATTATTTCTTTAAATATACTTATATATATCATCCATGTGGTGTGGTGATTAAAGAGAGTCACATCGCTTCCTGAAGACAGTAGTCCACAAGTACATGAACGATGTTATCCTTTTTCAGTGTAAAAAATAAAACAATATATTATCTTTTAATAATGATAAATATTTTATTAATATTATAATAATTACATTTATATCACATATATTCATTAAAAGTTTCTTTATTACCATCCATGTAAAGTGTTTGTGAAAAACACATCACAATGCTTCACGAGGTGGAAGTTTGCTGTACACACAAGTAACATTATCATATCCCCTAATGGAATGAAAAGTAATAAGGTATATATGATTTAAATATTCCATATATATAATTATATTATAAATATAATATTTATACTTTATATACATCATCATACCCAACCATGATAGGTGGTATTTAAAAAATGAATGACATCAGTTCGCGAGGCGGTAGTCCGATGTACACACGAATGGTGATTTCATAACTAATTTGATGTAAGTGGGGATAAATGTAGGTAGTGAACTTATTATAAAAATATATAATTATATTTAATATATTTTGGTTATTATATCATCATTTTTTAATAATGATTGAAGGATGTGGATTAATAAATAAAATATAAATGCTTGTTGAAGAACATTACATCTTCTTCGGGTAACCTCCTTAGGTTTACACCAAAGCCATACAAGGTTTGATTTATGATGAAAATAATTCTTATAGGATGAGGGGATGTAAATGGGAAGTTATTTGGGCGTGTAATGGATGAACCAAAAGGTTTTAAGGTTTTTATAATAGTTGATAGGGGGTGGCCTATTATAAGTAAGGTGAGTGGCATACTTGTAATTTTTGGAAATAAAGAGTTGAACCCTCTATTTTTCACATGAAAAAAGGGTAAAAAATGTATTATTCAGGATAATTATCATTATAAGGTCTAAATATGTCCATCCATTATATTTTATAATTTTTTTAGGTCAATTTAACCCTTATCTTTTAATTTTAACGCCACCGTAAATTAGTTTTTACCATAACCACAAAAAATGATTTTTACTATTTATACTATTCATTAGGGTAAAAAATTAAGATTATATTATTAAATAATATAAATTATTAAGAATCCTAATATAGAATCCATTTTTTAAAATTCCATTTATAAAATTTTAAAATTTTAATTTAAAATTAATCTCACAAACACGATGAGAAATCAGATTTTTGAAGAGAATATGTTCAGAAGTTTATAAAATAATTATATCAAAATTAAACAAGAAAATGATTCCAATGAACTAAATTACATTAAAATATATATAATTTAACTAATTTTACTTTATAACCAATTTAAAATATAATTAACTTTGTAAAAAATTTAAACAAAAATACAGTTTTAAATTAAAATTCAGTATTTTTCAATATTCGTCGAAAAATAAAACATTTCATAAAAATATACAAACTTCACCCTAAGATAATTTATATATTATTATTTTAAAATTTATGTTTAATTTTTCAAATAATATTTATAAATTTGGTCAAAATTAATTTTAAATTATATGTGAAAAGCGCGATTAAACCATCTTTTAGAAAAAATACAGTTTTCAAAAAGCATTTCTTTTTTATTTTGAATGATTCATATTTTATTTCTAATAAATATATAATCATAATATTCATAATTTAATTAGTTATATTCATACTTTAAAACTTAACATTTGTGTTATAATGGTATACTATATTATGTTTCATTTCAACTCGGGTTTTGTGTCCCGCAAGCTATTAAAGAGATTACATTTATTTTAAAAGAAATATTTCTTGAAGTATTGGGTGTTATATTTTCTCCTAAGTTTGTTATTGAGTGTCATACACACTATCAATTTTTTTTTATTCTTTTAAAATCTTGGGTTGTTAGAAAGTTACTCAAGTTATATCAATTTTAGTATTTTTAAAATCATTTATTTTATTTTTTCATTAATTGAATAAGTACTATTTTAGTGTTGTGTAAGAATTTAACATAATTATATATTACCAAAAAATTATAAATAAATTACCATAATTTATATAATTTTAATATGACCAAAATTACTATTAATATTAATTAATAACTAGATTTTCCCTATGTGAACACATAAAGGATATTTAAAACTATGAGAGTGAGATTTTGTAAATTTCTTTGATTTTAAAAATATATTATTCATTTTTAAGGATAAGTTTCAATTAAACTAATATATTTTGAGCCTAATGTGATAAGGTACGAATTAAATTCATCCAATAAGAATTATGATAAAAA
Organism: Viscum album; assembly: GCA_963277665.1. NCBI lineage: Eukaryota > Viridiplantae > Streptophyta > Magnoliopsida > Santalales > Viscaceae > Viscum > Viscum album. The sequence continues at coordinate 124,161,346 of OY728134.1, read as the reverse complement.
ATCATGTCCTTGTTACTTATTTTTAATCTATATTAACCCGATTTATCTTTTATCGAAGTGATAAATTTTACCACAGTTACTATTCATATTGATAAAAAATAAAAGGGGAATATTTACCAAATTTGAAACTCCTATTTATAAACATTTAATTAATTTTATCTAATTAAATAACTATAAATGGAAAAAATAATAATTTTAATGTAAGTTTACAAAATGTGATAAAAATATATTTATAGAAAAAAAATATATTCTTAAACATAAAACTTGATTTATTATTATCATATGCCTAGAAAAATATTTTTTGTGCGATTAAAACACTTTAACAATTAAATAATATATAAAGTTCAATAAAATAATTCACCAGTACAGATTAATTTAATTTACTAATATAAAAATACACTGCTCATATAAAAGAATTTTTTTTAGAAAAGCCATTACTTTTATTTTCATTTTTTTTGATTTTAATTATAATAATTTGATAACTAATGAATTATTTTTATAAAATTTTAGACCATATATTTTTTATAATTTAGTTATTTCTATTCAAACTCACCAATGCAAAGGCTTGGTGGTAACTGGTACATTATATTTTAATAACGTTATGTGGTTCTTCTAAACTCATTGTTGCATGTAATGCGAACTATTGAAGAAATAAAATTATTTAAAGAGAAATATTGCATAAAAATCTCAAAGTGTTACCTAGAAATTATGATATTTATAATAATATATAAACTTACATATCATACCCTTGATTCCACCAAATTGTCACTTCACTATATTCTATTACACCCTTTGAAAAATGTTTCCAAAATGAAGATAGGTGAATTTTATCAATAAATTACTTACTTCCCATGATCATTCTGAAATGGGAATGCCCAGTAATATTTCCCTAGTCTTAGTTTAGTACATAATAAAGATTAAAATTATTTATTCCAATTTTTTATTGATGTCTCATCCATGAAAAAATAGGTCCACAATTATACAACTGGTCTCTGCTCTACTAAGATTATCTTTATCATGGTTATTATTTTTTACACCTAAAAATAAGTAAATGGATCAAAAGTTAAAATTATGATCTATATTTATCCTCAAAATTCATGCTCAAATTATTATGATATAATATGTTCATTACTCATTATATCTTGATAGAAAAATCAATATTTCCTTGAATCGATAGGAATACTCTTTAATAGTCAATTTTTTCATAAATCCAATTGATCATGAAATTTATTTTTCCTCAAATTAAGGAGACAATAATATTATTTTTAAATACTTTAATACTCTATAAAATTTACATAAATCCTATCATAATCCAAAGTGTCAAATTTTACCACATTTTTCACCCCACAGTGAAACAAGTTCCCCATAAAACCTCACTATATTAGATACAAGTTTCCTTAATAGTTGTAACATTCTAATAATCTCACTAATAAAAAGATATACCACCTATAAGTATTCACACATAAGAACATGGGTATCATCTATTACTAAAACTCACACAATGACTTTATACCATGAGTTATATCATCTACTATAGTAGGCTATGTACTTAGTAAAGGAGTATATACAAGTCCTCAAACTTGGTCCACTATATGAATTAAATATCATCCTCATGATAATTTATGGGTGGAACAAGGATAGGTTGAAAATTAGTTTTTATAAACTCATAGACACATATTAATTATCTACATGGCTGAATTCTATTTTAAATAATAATTCACGAGTCATTACCATTTTTTACAACGTCGAAATAGAATATTTTAAAAACATAAATGGAATTTTACCTATTCATTTATCCCATAAATGTTCCCCTATCATAAGAAAGAATGTAAAAAATCCATACCCCCAATGAATATATTATTCATGTACTAATCTAATTACACTCTTCAAACACTACTCTAAGTAACTCATTCTTTTATTAGATGATCAGAGTACTTGAAAATGTATGTGGTGGCCACAATACCCTTTTTCTTGTTTCCTTGGCCTAAAACTTTGAACCTCAAGTGGGTGACAAGTTTAATTTCTCCACCCCAGCTTTGCTCCAATGGGTCATTGTTTGATGAGTAACACCTAGTGGGCATAGAAACTTAGAGGAGTTTTCTAATGAAACTTATTTATTCATATCACTAAAGCATCAAGAGAATAATATTCATATTATAGGACAAGGTAAATTAAACAATGAAAAATAAAACACATGTATATATATAATGTCATATCATACACATGCATTCAACAAAATACAAATTTCATGCAACACTATGTGATTTTAGTATGTATTTCCCTTTAAAAAAATACAGTACTCAATATCTTGGGATATATACAACATCAAACCAAATGGAAAATGATTTATTTCAATATAAAATTGAATACATTATAAGATAGCTAAATGAAACATAATTAGTAAAATTACTAAAGAAATAAAACCATAAGTATATAAAAATATTACCAGATTGAAACTCTCATCATTGTAATCTTTTATAAAGATCATACAACCAATGATAACCCTGAAAAGAATAAAACATGTCAAAAATATGATAAACATACTAAAAAATAACTTAGGAAATATGATGAGTGATTTTAGATATTATGTATATTTATATATAGTAATGTAATATGATTGTAATATATATGGTTGTTAGACTTATGGTCATTGGACATATGGTCATTAGACATATGGTTTTTAGATATATAATTATTGGATATATGATTATTTGACATTAATATATCTAATAGACATATCAATTTTGTGTATTTTTCCTAATAAATAATAAATAATGTAATTGAAACATAATAAATAATTCTTGAATTAAATAAAATGACGATAATTAATTAAAATGGTATATTATAAAAATATTTGTTTTTTTGTTATATATTATTATTATTATTAAATAATGATTTTGATGTGTATATATAATTCAAATAAATATTATAATAAAAATATATTGATAAAATTTAATGGTTCTAAGGTAAATAATAAATGGTATGTGATTAAAATATCTTAATGTTAGAAGAATTATTTTTCAAAGAATTGTTTTCTTCTATATGTTTTATTTTTATAAACTAAATTTATCTATATTAAAGATTGATTTAAATAAAATTAATTATATATATATATATATATTCAAACAAATTACCAATCATGTATTGATTATTACTTGGTAGGGAATAATAATAAATGTATTTTTAACCTTAAAATACATCTTTATAAAATCAATTAACATGTAATGCATTCTTATATTATAATTATTTTTTTACACATTTATAAATTTAATCTAATTAAATGGATTTCATATTTAGAATTGGTATATATAAATTAGGTTATAAGGTCAATTTAATTTTTAGGCATAAAAATATGTTACCGATGTAAATAATTGAGTTACTATGGTAAAAGTAAAATGAGGTAAAAGGGTTTAACTAAGGATTAAATATGTAAAATATCATAGAAAATTATCTCAAAATGAGTTGATGATGGAATTATAGACCTCCACTTATATTATCTTTATTATTATTCTACTTTGGATCCACTTTCCATGATAAATTATATTCCATAATCATTTATTAATGGGTATTTGTGAAAATGCCACTTGGGATCACCTATAAAAGAACCCCACATATACCCATCTCAATCAACATCATTCCTTTAGTTTCCTCTTAACTCCCTGCCCATATTATCTCTATCACAATCCTCCCCCACATTTGGGAACATTTTGTCACAATGAGGAGTCTCAAATCCCTCATTTATAATAGTATCTCTAAGAGAAAATTTAAGTCTTCAATGAGGTTATTGCATGTTTGACAAATCAAGAATCCTAGGTAAGGGTTTCTCATCTCAATTTCTCATTATTGAGATATATTTTATATTAACCACCTATAATATTTTATTGGGTGTATATAATACCCCATGGATATATTTTAATAAACTTATAATGCAATTAAAGATATTTAAAAATCTATCTAAGGATCCCTCTTTCAAGGGGTTTTGATTCAAAAGTTACCAAATTCTTAAGGATTTCTTAACAATCTCACTTTGAAATCGGGATTTTCTATGAATAAATTTACATTAGGAAAATTTTTATATTATTTCACTCTAAAAACCCATATATTTTCTTATAATATGATTATTTATATGGGTTATGTATCTTTTTACCTTTTTACCTCCCCTTCTTACATAATTCAACTAAATGGATACTTGTAAGTGTAGCCAACATTATCTCTTAATTTTAGTTAGAAATATTTCTCATTTGTGTTTATGTTCTTTATATGATTTCATGGATGTAATTATCCCTATATCTATAATTTATTAAGGTTATATTCAATTGAATTTGAATTTATTTAAAAATGTTTGAAAGAAATATTTTTAATTCTTTTAGCATAGTCTATTTCTCCTACAGTTTATTTCAGTTTTATTTGAAAAGATTCATTAAAAAGTTTTCATGTATTTTCGAATTAATTTTTATTTAATTTCTCATTCTTTTTCTAAAATAATTATTTTAAAAAATATTTCCTTTTAAATAAAAGTTATCAGATTGAAAATGGTTTTATTCTTATTTCTCAATGTAATTTTATAATGATCATATAAAGTGTTTTTCAATTATGTCAATATCCTTTAATGTTTCTTATGCTTTAGTAAGGGTATTCTATAATGAAAACTGCCTTCATTCTCTTGATGAATTATGATCTATTTTTGTATATGTTTTCTTGAATGTTTTTTCTTTCTCGTATGTTTATGTTTCCTATGCTTCATTTAGGAAATAATTAAGTGACACCATCCATATTCTTTATCTAGATGAATCATGATGATGTATTTTTAAAATTTTCATGAAACATGTTTTTTTATCAAGTGTTATTTATGTTGTTGTAAGATACTAGTATTTATATTAGGTATGAATCCTTTAATGTTCGATCTAATTATTTGGTTTTTACCTATTATGAATTCTTAATGAGTTTATGGTTTTTTTATGGTTCTTGAAGCTTGTTCAAAGCTCGAAACTTGACCAATGGAGGAAAGGACTGGGCTGCATGGTTAGTGAAAACTGTACAAGTCAGTCTACATGGTTAGTAGAAACTATGCGACCCAGTTTTTACAGTTGACCTAACCCTATGAGGGTTGGAAAAAGGTCTTCAGGAGGCTCCACAATATTAGGAAATCATACCTCCTGAGGTGCACACCCATAAGGGAATTTTTTAGCAGAGCGTACAACACAATTTGTGAATGGTTAATCAAAACATGTGTGTAAAACCCTTTAGGGTCCCTCCTTATTCAGTGGGAGGTGCATGGTTGGTTCATAGTTTGTCCAATAAAGAATCCAAACCGTGAGACCCTGTAATTCTTGGGAAAATTTACCAAAATGATCTTAAATTAATTTTAACTTACCCCTCCTCCTTAATTTTATTTTATACCGACAAGAGACATTCACTTTTCTCCCATTGGAGCTTCCAAACACCCTATTCATAGTTTTTCATCATGATTCATCATCCAAGCTTAGATTTGAGATCTGTTGGTCTCGTTGGATTCCTCTAGGTAAGCTATTTAGTGCTTTGGATCAGTTCTTCAATTTTATTCCTCTTAATGACTCTATTTTGATATAGGCTCATATGCCCTATTTTCAGGGCATTTATTCATTCTTCCATTTTCTTTCAATCCAGGTCAAACTAAAGACCAACACTAGAAGAGAAGAGTGTTATAGGATCAAGGTTGGTGGTCTATGACTCATCTCTAAAGTCTCTCCATTTTATAAACTATCTTCATTACTTGCATCTTGATTTCATCGGGCTTTGACTATTATATTCAAATGCCTTAATTATAATAATTCTTCTCATGTTGTAGAACCCCCTCTATACACGATCATTGACTCGTTGGAGGTTGGGACCTCAACACCTTCCACCCCAAGTATGACGATTCATTAATTATTCCTTGGTAACCCCAGTGGGTTTATCTAAGACAGTTTTCAGATGTGTGGGTTGACCTTACTAATGGCAATCCATCTTAAACTAAATAAATTATGAATCATTAAATGGATAGAACATGTATATTTTCCACTTGAAAATTATATGGTAAGTTTTCTAATCATATCGATGGATCCTTAATTGATAAATGGATAACACATGTACAGTTTCCACTTGACCCTTATAAGTTAGGTGTCACAATTAATTAATTAACCTTCCCAATGTTAAATGGAAAGTGTATATATTGATATAAATTGTTCTAGTTAATTATAATTTTATTGAATATGGTTGAATGTCCTTATCCCACATTATCATTATTATGAAAGGTAATGGAATGAACCCAACAATTGAATATGGAATGAAATTAAAAAAATAGTTGAACATCATATTAGCCTTGTCACCTGGTATGAAAGTAAATGGAATGGACATTCTAAATCATCAAATTGAATGAGTATTTAAGTGAATAAATTAAATAATTAATTATTTATAAGGTTCATATTGATTATGGATATTATTGTCTTTATAGGAGTGGTAAAAACTTGGGTCAGCCTTGGATTCCCTAAGGAATGACTTGAGAACTTAGAAGATACTATTATGATTCAAGGATCCTACTTCCAAGGGAGATACCCACCTTGGAACATGGTCCCTTTATACTAGAGTATGCCTTAAATGAAATCATAGGATACCTTAACTATCTTCTAGATATTAGGATGCCTTGGATACACTCCTTGGATACAGCTTGATGTCTTCAAACATACAGTGCCATGGATTCACCCCATTGGTCTCAGTCATGCTTAGCTTATGTTTACCTTGAACGAGATCCTTGGAATCAATTAGAATATATTACATTGCAATACCTTAGGTTTTTCCCCTTGTATTACACTAAGAACCATTTTATAGACTCCATGTTACCACTACTTAGTTGGATCGACCCCTGAGGTCAAGGATTCCTTGATTATTACCTTGGATCCTCTTTCATTATTATCATCATCAAGGATTCCTTGGTTATTACCTTGTATCCTCTTTTAATAATAATAATAATAATAATAATAATAATAATAATAATAATAATAATAATAATATAATATGCCTTGTTCATGCCTTGGATCCTCTTACTTCAATGATTATAAACTTGAACATAATTAAGTAAATGATTACATGTTCAAACACCAACTGAGGTTAAAGTAGGTATTAGGGTTTTTACATTATTCTACCATCTTTAATTTTATATACACTTACACACTATTTTAGATTATATTCATAGACTATATTGTACATATTTTTTTAGTGGTGGCCTACTGAGATTTATCTCACATATTATCTGGTCTGCCAAAGGTACCTGGGTAGATTACATGTATGTGGGTGTTGATAAGGGGAAGCATCCCACTTTGGAAACCTGATCTTACTTGCATGCATATGATGGATCTTGGTAGCTGATGACCTAACATGAGCTCATGATGCTTGGATAACTTTTGGATTCTTTTTGATTCTTTGGTATAACTTGTTCTGTATTGTATTTTATACTACCATGTATACATATTTTCTAGTTTTGTGGAGAGATGATATGACATAATTATCATTTGTATATTGTACTGTTCAACTTTTTAGTTGATTATTTTCAGTTACTTGGTTGTTTATGTCTATGTCCACTGAGTTATTCATTATATTATGCTTCCTATATTTATTTTATTTTACTTATTTATTGTTCTCCACCCTAAAATGAGGGAATATTTTCCCCAAGGAAACACCCTACAACTTCACTACTAGTTGGTAGCCTCTAGCATATAGAGAGGCCTACTTGAGGTCATGTGGCCCACCAGTTTAGGGTAATTTTGAGTGGCACTGAGTACAAGACATCAAAAATTTGTAGGAGATATTTTTTCATTCCTTATTATTTTGAGACAATATATAAGAGATTAAAAATACCTTGGAACTTAGTTATAATCCACACTTGGGTGTAGCTAGCCCAAGTTTAGGGTGAATACCATGTAACCTGAAAAAAGAATTTTTGTTCTATATTTTGCTTATTACAGTTGATATACTTCCACTGTTGGGTGACATACATGATATGTGATGGTTATTATTATTATTGAGGATTTCATTTTATCCTTGCTCTGATGAGATGAGGGAAAGGAAATATTAGTAATTCATAATTATAGGCACCTATAAATTCACATGACATGCATATTCCATGCCATATATGTGCATTTTATTACTTGAAATTCTTATGTTATTTGTGACGATTGAGTGATCCATTGTTGTTATATTTATTTATGTGTTTATAATATCTTTAATAGGGTAATGGATTTTTTTCAAAGTTTTAGCATCAATTTTAATAATTTTTTCATGTATAGGTTGATTGTGGCATATTATATAGCTGGTTTCTACCCATTTCAGCTATGTACCTTTGGTTATATGACTTGATCTTTGGCTATGATTAAGTGATTTTTAGTTTCAATTCATGAGGTGTATGGACCCTCATGGATAGGAATGTGTTTTTTAATGAGTCAATCCATCATATATTACTTGTTACATTCTAATACTGAATGTATATGGTGTTGAATGAAGTTGAATGAGTGTCAATTTTAGTGATAATATGTATGGGAAGAATCTAGGTAATCAAAACCACATTATGATGTCACCACACTGTCCTGGAGTTCCCGTCCCTCCTGATTTCTTTATCTCCATCCCTAGGGTTTCCCTCTAATCCAGTCATGGTGGTGTGTTCTTTATACCTTCCCTCTTGTGGCAGTATATTTTTTTCCTTCCCTTCCATCTTGTGGCTACAGTTTTGAGATTTGGAAGTGGTTGTCTAGGTGAATCCTCCCTGGATCCTCACCCATCACTATCCATCCTCAAGATCTCATGCGGCGTGTGCAGTTCAAGTGATTTCTCCCTTGATCATGTAGTGATGATGGTTTTGGAATCCGTTGGTGGTCTTTGTTGGTTCATGGATGAATCCCAGTCTTCCATATTTGGTCAACGATCTTGGTCGCTCGATTTCATAGGCACTATGGGGGGGGGGGGGCTTCATGAGTGTATGCCAATATGTTTTTTCAAAGTTTCTTTGGTAAGAAGATGTTGGATTCAGTGTATGAGTATTCAGCCTCTGTTTGGTATGATGCGGTGAGTTCCAATGAGATTTGGTTTGTGCAGGATGTAGATTAGCTCCTATGGGTTGTTGTGGAGTAGCTCTTATGTTGGTAGTCAGTGGCATGTTCATTGGCTGTTGATGGTCATTGTCAGTAGTGGTGATTTTCAAGAGATCATTGGATTTTGATGGTTAATGAAGCTGGGAAGTGTGATTTCCTCTGGATTTGCACTACACTAGACTATTTCACATGTTTTTTGAATGTCTTTGGTCTTTTTGGTTTTGTTTGTTCTTAAGGGGAAGATTTATTCACAGGAATTGGTTTTCTTTATTGCACTTGGATGTAGTGCAACATTTTATAGGTGCCGTAGGGTGGGTGTCCTCGAAAGAGGGATGGGTGTTATAAAAACCATCATTCAGCCATGCGTTATCACTTTAATGGATGGATGGGTGACTCACCATGGAATTTTCTTAGTATTTTTAGTCTTATTTTGAGTTGCATCAATTTGAAATTACTTAAAGTTCCTTTCATGCTTTGTCAGGTGGGTGGATTAAAAGAGAGAATGGTGCGCTGGAACCCTTCATCCAGCTCTCCTCCACATTTCTATGCTGGTTGGAGAGGTGCTCTGCCATGTTGTGTTTCCAGCATGGTGCAACTTCTTGGCAGAGAGGGCAATTCATTTTTTTGACTGATCTCACATTTCAATGTATGCTAAGGGGGGAGATGAAGTGTTCTGGTGTCTTCTTGGTTTTTTCTTCTTTTAGACCTTTGTTTTGAAGGAATTTTCCCTTCTTGTAATGGGTTTCCTCTTTCCTAGTACTAAAAGAGGATTTATATTTTTTTTGTTCAATAAAGGGGGCTTGACCTTCAACCTTTTCAAAAAAAGTGATAGTGTATGGTTCCTTATTCACTGAGAATGGAAACCCATTTAATGAAATCTTGATATATCTATATAAGAAAATACAATCTCAAAATTGAATCCTTGACTTATAAAATGAAATGGTGTCTAGTAAATGAAGAGGCAAGGTGATATTGACCCTCCACTTACTGGAACCCCTGTAAACTAAACTTGAACACTTACCAATACCTTGGCCTTCTAAGAGGGTAGTTGGGGTAGTATTCCTTCGATAGTGAGATGTTATTCCTATAATCTTATTCCTCTAGTGATTCTATCAGTTTAAAATATTTATATTGGAGTGTGCTTGGAATTTTTAAAGTTACATCACCATGATATCATCATGTCATGCGCTAGGAGTTTGGAGACAACCATTCTCTATAAATAGTGGGCCCTGAGCCATTAGTCTTACCGCCAGGAACTCCACTTGAGGTACTACCTATTATACTCTAAATGGGAACTGATGCTCAGCTTTAAGGAAGTCTTCCACATCTGATGTAGTCCATATAGGGTGCACCCCAACCTACACCTTCGATGGTGGATCTGACACATGAGTTCCAGCAGCAGTATCCTCCCATATTTTTAGGGGATGATAGTCCTCAGGCTACTGAGTCTTTTCTAGAGTCCAGACTTTCTATCTTAGAGCATCTAGAGATGCCTTCAGAGTGGAGGGTCAATATTTTTACCTATATGTTGTGTGATTTGTCCAAGCGCTGGTGGGATGTGATTACTCAGCCTAGTTGTCATCAGGGCATGGCTTGGGTTGACTTCCAGACTGTCTTCTATGAGTACTTCTTTCCTCATATGATGGGAGATAAAAAAGATAGATAGTTCATATACCTGGATTAGGGATCAACATATGTTATATACTATTCATCATGTATTACATAGTTTCAACTCTTTTCACCACTTGTAGCCGGTGATGAGCTGTTGTGTTCTAGATGCTTCGAGGATGGGTTTAAGTGTTCCATACATACTCTGGTAAATGTCTTTCTCCTTTATACATTTTCTAATATTTTTAATAAGGATATTATCACAAATAATAACATGATAGAAGATGAAAATATTGGGCATAGAGGTTTAGTGTCATGTCAAGGGAGTAGTTCTTATAGTAGAAGGAAGCATTCCATTTAGGTTTCTCATCAGAGCAGTGGCGGATAGAGTATCTACACTTGAAGCTCTATTATATGCCATCCATGTGGATGGAAGGGGAATATGAAGCCTCAGTGTGATAGAGACCCTATTGAGTGTTGTTCTTGCAATCGTATGGGACATATTTTGAGATTAGGCCATACCTTTCCATCTAATTTTATTGGAAGAGAATCCACACCAACTCCACATTCAGGGGTAGGATCAGTTTTTTTGTGTCAGGTAGGGAGTCAATGTATCATCAGCTGAATAGGATAATGAAGAGGTCATGGCCATTATAGCCAAGCATCTGATTATGAACAACAACAGAGCGGATCTGCTCAATGTATTCTAACTATTTCACAAGTTTGTGCATCAGTCCATTTTCATTTATTACAACCAATAACCAAGGATCAGAGTGCATGACCCTCTACAGTATGAGGTACTATTCAAGTAGCCTCCACCATCACATCTACTTTATTTGATATAGGTGTTTTTCATTTCTTTATCTCATTATCAACTATGGAAGGTATTAGGCTATAAATTTAGCATGACTATGGTGTGATAACCCTGGATATAACGTTAGGAGTGCGGTCAGAGGGCATACTCCAAGGGACTTTCCCCATGAGGTAAGAAGTTATCCCTTCTTATGGAGCCTCTTCATCCTTGATATGATATGATTTAATGTCATTATTGGGATGGGATGTTTTATTCCCTATCACACCTATGTGGAATTTTATATCTGTTGGGAATCATTTACGACACCATAGGGTAGTAGTTATCTTCACAAGGTTGATTGGAATGTCCTGGCCAGTAAATATGGACCAAAGAATCATGGGCTAGGTGGAGTGAATGCTCAAATTTCTAGTCTCTTTATAGAGAAGTGGGGAATACATCTAATATATTTTCATCCCATAATATAATGTTTCAGGGATGTCCTTACCAATGACTTCTTAGGCTTACCTCTTGATAGAGAGGTAGATTATATAATTTTGATTGTTCCAGGAGTAGATCTAGTATCCATTACTCCATATAAGATGGAACCTAATGAGATCTAGGAGATCAAGTTATAGTTGAAAGACCTGGATTCTAAAGGATTTATTAGGCTGAGTAATTATTTATGGGGTTAACCTCCACTTTTATCCAAGAAGGAAGATAAAACCCTTTTTCAATGTTTTGATTACCAAAGGTTGAACAAGCCTATGGTTAAGAAATGATATCCACTACCTCGAATAGATGATCTGTTTGACCAGCTTCGAGGAGCTAGGGTATTCTCCACAATCGATCCGATACTGAGATATCATCGGGCGTGATTTAGGCCTTCATATGCACCTTGTATAACTTTTCATTGTAGGTAGGGTCTGTATGAGTATCTCATTATGTTATTTAATCTTAAAAATGCACCTGTCGTTTTCATGAATTTGATGAATAGGGTTTTACACCCCTATCTAGATTCCTTTTTCGTGGTATTTGTGTTCTACATCTTGGTGTATTAATCTACTCAAAGTGACCATGATAAATATCTTGAGATAATTTTGAATACATTTAGAGAGAATAATATTTATTCCAAGTGTAAAGACCTAGAAATTTCAAGGATTTTTTTTTCTTAATTTCTTTGGAATTTTTCGAGTCTGTGGATTCTGACAAAACCTGATTCCGAGGCCCGGTGTGCCCGGAATCAATTTCCGAAGTTTAGCTCGGGTACGTTCAGTGAACGAGCGAGCAAGTTTTTCTAACTTTTGAACCAGTGATCGAAATCAAAATCCAAGGGCACCGTTGAAACCGCAACGCCGATAATTGCTTAAGAAGACCCTATTTGGAGTTGCGTTTGCTCGGGCAGGGTTGCTAAAAAAAATGGATTAATTGAAGAGTAAAATAAAAATTATGGAACACTTTTTATTTTATTTCTTTTTAAGTGGTTAAATCCTAAGGATGGAAGTTGGGTGGATCTAACCACCCATGTGAGGGAGTTGTGTGGGACCCAATAAAATCTTAACTCTTGGTAGGATATTAGTGAGGTGGGGCCCACACGATCTCCACCTCTTCAAATTCCCTAAACTCCCTCTTTATTTTGGCAACCCCACATAAACGTGTAACATACCCAACTCCCCTTCTTTATGACATGTCAACTATCACAATTAAATTGATTGTTTAATTCCATTCAATTAATTTAATTTTGAGTTTGAATTTTGAAGTTTTGAAAATGCATAGCATGTGCTAATAAAATAAGCATTCCTTATTTTATTCGGGTTAGAGGTTGTGTGTTGAGATTTTGGGAAGAAAATACTCTAAGGTTGAAGAACTTCATCTCCTTCGCGAAGAACGCCGAGTCTACGACGAAGAACTCCATCACCGCAATGGAAGATCGTCGTTCCGTCTCCTCTCCTCTCCGCAGCCGGCGAGTGACGCCTTTTCCGTAGAACAACGATGCGCCCACCTTCGATCCTCTTCCCGCGTCAAAGAAATGGGGACACCGTATCCTTCATCGGGCAAGCACCTGCGATGTTTACGGAGCCTCATTCCACGACGCCGTCTTCCGCGATGATCCTCGTTCGATGAATTCTTTGAGGTAGGGGTTTGAATTTAAATCTGTGTTTATTTTGGCATTCAACATTAAAAATTAAGCCGCCTGTTATCAGGATAACGGGAGGAGGTCGGACCACATGAACATGGTCGAACCTCCTCCCCTTTTTGTTATTGAATATTATGTGTTTTGGAATGAAGGCAACGCGGTGCCGTCGCGCCGTGAGGGAACGAGGGAACCGCGGCGCTGTTGCGCCGCGCCAAAGCCGAAGAACCTGCGGCCAAGGTCAGGCCGCGACGGAGGGGCACAACAACGTCGCACCGCACTGGACGAACAAGGGCTGCGGCCTAAGGCCGCGACGATCACCAACAGGGGTGGCCGGACTCCCCGGCCGCCGGAGCACCAAGAGCTGCGGCCTTTTGGTTGCGGAAGAAGACCAGGAGGGAGGCCAGAACCGCTGGCCGCCGGCGCATGGCCGCGGGGTCCCATGCGGCACAACTGGCCGGCCGTAACGGCCGGCCAGATCTGAAAAAACTGGTCGTTTGAACCCCTAGTTAGCGCAGCAGGGTGGAACCCGTGGGGTCCGCCGTTCGGTTCGAAGGGGGTGGCGGCTTCCCCCCTTCTGCACTCACGTGGCGCGCGGTGCCCGTGCCAGGCTGGGCCGCCCCTGCTGGGCCGGACCCCCGTGCCGGGCCAGGCTGCGCTGGTTGGGCCGGGCCGCGCCAACCATGCTGGGCCGCGCCCTTTTGGGCCGGACCCAGACCTGGACCCGGGTCGGGTCGACCCGGTTTGGGCCGACCTAGGAGGTCTCGGGCCGGGTCGCTCCGGGCCCAAAACCCCCTAAAAACAGACAAATTCGTTCAAACGCCCGTAACCTGGGCTACGGACCTCCGATCGATGCACCGTCAGTTGCGATGCGATCCTTGGATCGATACAGTCATTTTGGTATATTACACTCAAGGTTTAGGAGAAGTTTGGGTATGGATGAGTTAGTTCGAACACAAAACCAACCGGGCTCTCGGAGCGGAAACGCTTATAACTTGAGCTCCGGACGTCTGATTGATGTGCCGTTGACTTTGTTCGATTCCTCTTAGTGAGACGGTCCTTTTGGATTAATTCACTCAAGGTTTGGACGCAGTTGGAGTATGGTCGGGTTGGTTTTGACTTAAAAACCAACCGGGCCCCTGGGACGAATAAGTCAATAACTCTCAGACTGGATGTCCGATTGACGTGCCGTTTGTCGCGTTGAGATCCTTTTGACGAGAAAAAACTTTGGGATACATCAACTCCAGACTTCATGTCAGTTGATGTATCAACCCCCTTGGCTCGTGGAGCGGACCCTCCCGGAAACAAGCATGATGTGTGCGGAAACCCTAGAGTTGGATGCGGTGAAGATGACTACCGTACTGGGATCCTCTGTGGGTTCGACGAGGATGACTACCATACTAGGATCCTCCATGGGTTCGATGAGGACGACTACCGTACTAGGATCCTCCGTGGGTTCGACGAGGATGACTACCGTACTAGGATCGTCCATGGGTTCGACGAGGACGACTACCGTACTGGGATCCTCCGTGGGTTCGACGAGGACGACTATTGTACTGGGATCCTCTGTGGGTTCAACTACCATGCTGGGATCCTCCGTGGGTTCGATGAAAATGACTACTATACTTGGATCCTCCATGGGTTTGGCAGCGACGACTACTAAAATTGGATCCTACGTGGGTTCAGCAGAGGAGATGATTCAGAGGCTACATCTAATCATCTCCACCCCTCTTCGTAAATGGATACCTGTGTGAGCTGAGTCGTGACTTTCAATCATTATCTTTGATGTGATTGATTTGATATCCTATGTGGATTGGATTAAGCTTTCCTTTGTGGATTGGGTCGTACTTTCCTATGTGGATTAAGTTTTACTTTCCTGAGTGGACTGGATTGTACTTGAGCTCGTGAGTTAGAGCTAAACTGGATTTGATGACTTAGGTATATGTATGGGCATATACCTAAGTAGTGTTAGATGATACTTCGTGATTGTATCTTTTCTTTGTGTTTTATACTTTTGTGGATTCAGGGAGACCTTCGGGGGTCTCGGGGTCCCTACTGAATATCGTATACTCACCCCTGCATGGGCTTCGCCCGCACTACGTTATGTTGGTTGTAGATGACGAACATCACTGATCGTGGTTGAGGCTTTTAGAGCTAGACGGTACCCGGAGGAGGATCTCACGACGAGTCAGTGCCCGGAGGTGGATATCACGCCGAGTCAGTGGTCAGAGGTGGATTTCACGACGAGTCGGTACCCGGAGGAGATGGACGGACGGGGAGTGCTGAGGAGGAGATCTGTACCTACCCTTCATGTAGGAAGCCGGAGGACGATCCAGGAGCAGCTCGTCACCTTTCAGATGTTGTCCTTTGAGTTTTACTTTTCTTTCGGTTGTAGCTGTACCTTTCTTTTGGGATTGTATTTCTGGCCCCTTGTACTTTCAGCACATTTGTTTTACAGTTTACTTAGTGTTTACTTTAGTTTGCATACTCTGTGGTGTTTGTTTTCTTTTATAAAGGAAATGCCTTCCCTTTTATCGGGATTTATGCCTTTGGTGCTATTCGCTAGCCCCTGACCTATGGAAGGCGGGCTTAGCGTAGTCACGGCACGGGCCCCAAGGACAGGTCGTGACACCAAGCTTGATAAGTTCCACTTTTGGATTGATAGAGTTCACTTATTCAATCATATTATCTTAGAATCAGGAGTATATTTTGACCTAGATAAGGTGAGTGCTATTTTTTTCAGGGAGCAACCTAATAAATTTTTGATATACACAGTTTCTTATGGCTAGATAAATATTATAGGCATTTTATACAAGAATTATCATGCCTCTCTATGACTCTTACTAGTTTTACTCAGGAGGGTGTAAAGTTCCTTTGGTTAAAAGCATGCAAGAAATAATTTTAGGAGTTGAAAGGGAGGATTACCTTAACACCTATTATGATTCTTACAGAGCCTATAAGAGGCTATAATGTGTTTTTTTATGAATCATGCATTCGGATAAGTCTTGTGCTAATTTAAGAGGATTGATTCATTGCACATGGAACTCGGTAGTTGAGGCCTTGTGAGAGAAATTACCTAACACACGGTCTCGAGCGAGAAGTAGTTGTCCATGCCTTACATTACTAGAGACACTATCAGATGGGTGAGCTTTTTTTAGTGTATAAGAACCACAAGAGCCTAAAATATATCTTTACACAATGTGAATTGAACATTAAATAGTGGATATGGGTCAAATACCTTCAGTATTTTGACTTTGAGCATGCCTATATTCCTAGAAAGGGAAATGGTGTAGTATATGAACTGAGTCATAAAACTCAGGAACATTCTATACAGGAATCCAAGGATGAATGTAAATTTATGGACCTCTTTTCTGAGCTTTATCTAGAGTTTCATGATAGTCATGATCAGTCTTATCTTTAAGCCTTTATAATTTACTCTTCACTCCTTGGTAGGGTGAAGAGTAGGTGGTTTTCATATCCTAAAGGTCTGGCTCTCTAGGAGAGTGTTTCTAGTGAAGAACCACCTCTGGATTAGTGATTATATGGACACAACATCCTATGTATACATGGGATTGTATGGGTTCCTATAGATATGAGATAGAAACTGACATGAGAGTCCCATGCTTCTCAGTGGGTAGTTCATATAAGAATCTCCAAGATGTATTGAGATATACAATGCTAGTATTGGTGGCCTCACCTGAAATATAAGATAGTAGGTTTTATCAATAGGTGTTCCACCTGTCAGTAGGTAAAGGTGGAGAAACAACAACCTACTGGATTGTTACAACCATTTTCAGTCTTGGAATGGAAATTGTAATATTCTTCTATGGATTTTTTAGTCATCTTACTGAGGCCACCTTATGGTAGAGATACAGTTTGGTAGTTGTTGACTGACTGATGAAAGTATCCCACTTCCTTATAATATAGGAGACTTTCTTAGTTGATAAGATATAAATACTATATGTCTAAGAGATCATATTACTACACAAGGTCCCTCATAATATCATTTAATATAAGGGAAATCATTTCACATCAAGGTTTTGGTAGGGGTTATATAATTCTATGGGTACATAGGTTCTTCTAAGAACATCCCTTCACCCTCAAACCAATAGCCAGTCTGAACGAATGATACAATTATTAGGGGACATGCTCTGAGTATGTGTCCTTGATTTAAGATGTTCTTGGGAGAAGTATATCCCTCTATTTGATTTATCCTATAATAATTTATTTCAGGAGATGATTTAGATGGACCCCTATGAGGCCTTTTATGGTAGGATATTTCATTCACCCCTATGCTAGTTAGAGGTAGGAGAGTTAGTGCTACTGCGTCCTTGTCTACTATAGGAGACTTTGAATAAGGATCATTAGATCAGGAATCATATGTTTATTTCTCATTCTAGATAGAAATATTATGTCAATAGTTATAGATGACATCTTGAGTTCAAGGTCATGGATCATGTTTTCTTGTGGGTATCACCCCGAATTGGGCATAGATGAACACAGAGGAAAGGGAAGATGTTGTCACACTTTTTATACCATTTAAAATTCTAGACATAGATGGGATGATATCCTATCAGTTGATATTACCTTAGAGGTACTGTTCCTTTCACGATGTCTTCCACATTTCACAGCTTTGTAGTTATCATCTCGATTCGTCTCATAAGTTTTATCCCGATGAGGTTGAACTATATGTTGATACTTATTATGAGGAGTATCTTATAAACATTGTTGACCAAATCATGAAGGTTCTCTAAGGACAATTTTTCCCTTTAGTACATGTGCTATAGAAGCATGGCTGTGTAAAGGATGTGACTTGGGAGTGGGAGGCTGAAGTATATACACAGTGGATGAAGTTTTTCTAAAATGAAGTTTTCCCTCCCTTGGAAGGTGAAACCGGGGATGAGTTCCTTTAAGGGACAAGAATATAAGAATTTTATTTTTATATGAGGTATAGAACCTTTAAATTTTGGTCTAATTATTGGTTTTGGACCTGTTATGGAAACTTAATGATTTCACGGTTGTTTCAAGGGTTTCCGAAGCCTATTTAGATCTCTAAATCCAACTGGTGGAGAAAAGGACTGGGTCGTATGGTTAGTAAACCATTTGATCCAATCCATATGGTTTCCATAACCGTGTGAGGGATAGAAAGAGGGAATCAAGAATCCACATGGTTTGTGGAGACCATGCAACATGAGGCACATGCCTCTATGGGGTAGATTCTTTTTTAATAGACCATGAAACATGGTTTGCGCTTGTTCAGTAAAACCATGCTCATAAAACTATGTGGGGTCCGTACTTAGGTAGTAGGATTCACATAGTTTGAACACAGTTTGGCCAACCATGTGACCCTATAATTCTTGGGTGAATTTTCCAAAATGACCATAAATATCTTTTAATTTACTCCTCCTCCATGTTTTTATTTTACAGTAGATGGGGTCCTTATCTTTTCTATCATTGGTGACCCCAAACCCCCTCTTCATAGTTTTTTATCCTAATTCATTGCTTGATCTTGAATTTGATATCTAATTGTATCATTATATTCCTTTAGGTAAGTTGTTTATTTTTTTGGATCAGTTCATCATTGGACTTACTCTCAATGATGTTTTTTAATAGAGGATCATATGAACTATTTTTAGGGTGTTGATTTGTTCGTACATTTTCTTCTGATCCAATCCAAATTAAAGGATGATACCATATGATAATTGTGTTATCGTCTTGAAGTAGGTGGTTTATTACTCATCCCTCAAGTATCACTATTTTATAAACTATCAACACTGTGTGCATGAAGATTTAATCATGTGTTTAACATTAAATCCATATGCCTTTATAGATACCCTATCCTTTTAAACATAACATTAAATGATTTTAATAATATATTACATCAGATTACAATCCAATGATCATTAAGTCTAGTGTCTTGGAAGACTAGGTACATAAAACATAAGACATGGGGATAAAAAAAACACTTCTTTATTTAATATCCATAAAATCTCCTAACTTCCTTTGAGCCCTTACATCTTCATAGGGTACCCTGGGGAACACATTAACAAAGGGATGAGCTAAAAATCACAATAAATGAATGAAAATAAGAATACAGCTTAAGCACATGAGTTAGGAGGCATGGAATAATGATATCAAAATCGTGGAACATATGAAATCATATAATATAAACATGGGATAATATAAACATGTAATCATATAAATGTGGAAGAATCATAAAACATATCTTTAGTATAGTTTGAGGATAACCTCAAATCCTATTTCCCATTTTAGTATGGGTCAAGGCTAACCGCCAATCCCATTTCCCATTTTAGTACGGGTCAAGGCTAACCGCCAATCCCGTTTCACATCGCATATCATGAGACTTAACTTTACCCAATGCATTGGAGCACTATTTGGGCACACCCATCTCAACATTTTTAGGAATATGATTTCCACATAAATAATCATACATAATCATCCATATATAAACATAAGGGTACCCATGGAAAGAAATGAGTACCACAATCATGACATAAAGCATAACCAATGGTCGTATCATGAAGGTGTCCATGAAATAAAGGGATTAAAACATATATGGATTTTAATTGGGTAAAATAGGCATATAACATGTTAGGTTATGTCAAACAGAAGTGACAACATATAATAAATTTATTTGAGAAACATTAGCATTAAAACATTTTTGTACGATTTTAAGGAAAATACTATAAAGATTTTAAAATAGAAAAGAGGAAAATATTTTATATAAAACCAGAATTGAACCAATAAGGTTTTAATAATAAAAATACTGATTTTATAAAGACAAATGTGGCTTAAAATAGAGGATATAGTGCTCTTGAAATTTGGTAAAAATTTGGGAAGTTCCCTTAAAATATGTTTGCTTATCGGAAAGTACTAAGGAGAGAATCATTTAAAAACATGTATATACCCAAAAGAGAGTGTTGAGAGGGTATTAATAAATGAATTTTGTAAAACTAAGAAGAATTTATAATATTCACATAGATAGATAATATAACTCTATTTTGATATAAATAAAGATAAGGCAACCCGAAAGAACAAAGGAGGTTCATGTAGAATTCGTTACGATTTATCGGCATGGTGTCAGGTGTTTCTAAGAGGGATTAATGAGAGATAAAAGAGATTTATCATCACTTATAAATCATGAGGTAAGTATAGGGGAGTTGAATAATCATACCCCATCATTTGATATTACACATGAAAATTCATAGCATAGAGTAAAATCTTGATATATGAGTGAAATGGAGAGGATCCCTTACCTTAAGTGCGGTGGTGTAATCCACTTGTTATTAATGACATGAATAAACAAATCATGTTTATTAATTAATAAATATAGAACCTCTTATATATGTAAATTATTTATTATAACATTTTTAAGTTCATAAATGACCTTTTCAATGGGTTATGTTGTTCAATTTCATTGTTCGGGACTGTTTGTTTTCTTGGTTTTCAAGATTGGTTTACTTATATATTCATGTTCAGTTAAACACGTATGATGAAAGTGGTTGTAAATAATTGAATTTGTATGTTATTAGTGAAAATATAAAATATTACATGGTTAAAAACATAATTTGGTTACTTGGAGTGAAGTTGAAGCATTATATATAACTTTAGTGACAACCGTTTTGGGTTAATCGGTGGGTTTGATTACAAAGAACATGTTTTGCTTTATAACTTAATATAATTTGTACAAAAGTATTACATAACCATAAAAAGGATATATTAAATATATAATAATATGGTTCAATGATAACACAAATGGTTTCATGACTATAATTAAAGATGATAATAGAAATTGATAAACCGTTGTCCTTGAATGTGTTAAATTTACACATCTCAAATGGTGTTTTCATTTATTTCAAATAAAATATGGGGAAATGAGAGATGATAATGAAATATCCCATTAGAATAAAAAAATTCCAATACATTTATATTATTATAGTTATCATACTATTTTGGTGAAGGTAGATGAGGAAAGAAACAAAAAAGAAAATAACTTAAAAGAAATGAAAGATTTGGAAAGAGGAATTTACCTCTTGAATATAACTCCTTTGAGAAAATATTAAGGGGAGAGGTTTTGGTATTTTTAAGAGACTAGGGGTCTTTGGATGTAGGTTAGGAGCTTGGGGAGATATTTGGGCATAATATTGGCAAGTCACAAGGCTTGAGAGGAGTGAAGTGAAGAGGGAGTGAGGGAGATTTTTATAGTGGAGGGTAGGAGGGTTTTCATAATATTATAATAATTAGTTTATTATTTTTTCATAAGATAAGAAATAATGAGTATTCCTTGACCTATAATAGTAATAAATGCATGTGAGTTTGAACCAATGGTCATTTACATCATTCATGACTCAATCATGATGCAAAAATTAAGGTTTTATCATTTATTGTGATTTATCGGATTTTACTATTCATAAAAAATTTAGTTTTTCTTATCGGACTCCAAATAACTTACTGATTGCAACTGTGTATGTCATATTTTTGAAATTACAAACACATAAGTAAAAAACTTAAGTTTAAAGGTCACATAGCACTTAGTAGTTCATTATGTTGTGATTTCATGACATATTTATAAGAAAGGAATTTCCATTTATAAAACATTGGGTCATTACATTCTCCCCCCTTATGAAATTTCACCCTCAAAATTTCATTTTAAATTCTGTGCCAAAAATAGGCATGGGTACTTTTCATTCATTTACTCCTCTAGTTCGCATTTTGCCTCTTCGTACTTGTAGTTACACTACAATACTTTGACCAGGTGAGTAGTCTTGTTATGTAGAACTTTATCTCTACGATCCAAGATCTTCACTGGCTTCTCCTCATAAGAAAGATCATCCTCCAACTATACCACCTCTAAAGAGAGTACATGTGAAGGGTTTGTTATGTACTTCCTTAAGAGGTATACATGAAATACATCTTATACTTTCGACATGGTAGGTGGAAGTGCTAGTCGATAGGACACAGCTCCGAATCGATCAAGGATATCGAAGAGACTGATATACATGGGAATTAGATTTCATTTCTTCCCAAATCTCATGACTTTCTTCCATAGAGATATGTGTAGAAATACCATGTATCCAACTTTGAACTCGAGGTCTCGTTGACGATTATCTATATAACTCTTCTGTCAACTTTGGGCTTCCTTGATATGATGTTGAATGGTTTTCACCTTCTCTACCATTTCTTCAACCCTTTCAGGTCCTAGTAGCTTACGTTCACCAACTTTATCCCAACATGCTGGTGTTTTCACCTTTTCCCATAAAAGGCTTTATATAGTGGCATTCAGATGCTTGAGTGGAAACTGTTGTTATAGAAGAATTCAACTAGTGGAAGATGTTGGTCCCATCCTCCTTTAAAGTCCAAAGAACATGCTCTCAACATATCTTCCAATGTATGAATAGTTCTCTTAGATTGGCCATCAGTTTGAGGATGATAGGCCATACTAAAGTTCAGTTTAGTATTTAGAGCATATTGGATACTTTTCTAGAACTTTGTTGTGAATCTTGGATCACGATCAGATACAATAGAAAGTGGCAGTCCATGCATCCTTACCACCTCTTTGATATATATCCGTGCAATTTGATCTAATGAGAAGTCCTCTAAAATTGAGATAAAGTGAGATATATTCATAAGACAATCCACAATGACCCATATACAATTGTTTCCTCTAGATTTCCTTGGAAGTGTAGTGACAAAGTCTATGGTAATGTTCTCCCTCTTCTATGTTGGTATGGGTAGTGGTTGTATCATCCCCTTAGACTTCCTATTAGCCTTCACTTGCTGATATACCAGACACTTTGATGTATATTTAGCAATCTCCTATTTCATATTGTCCCACAAAAATTTTTCTCAGAGATCTAGATACATTTTTGTTCTCCTTAGGTGGATAGAGAATGTTGATCTATGTGCTTCATTTAGAAGCTCCTTATTTATCTCTCGATCAGATGGTACACATAATTATGACCCAAATCATACAACTCCTTCCTCATAAATCTTGAACTCCAAGGATTTCCCATTTCTGATGGCTTACACATTTTTTAGAATTTCTACATCTTTTCTTTGAGCATTCTTTATTTTCTCTGTGAGAGATGGTTGAGAAATTATTTGAGAAAGGATTAATGATGTTCCTCCATTAATGATTCCCACTTCCATCCCCTGAAAATATAAGAAGATAGGATCTTTTTTAATTCTCATCATTGATAAAGATGCAGAATCTTTTCTACTTAGAGTATCCACCACCTTATTTTCCTTATTGGGATGGTAGTGGATTGATCAGTTATAATCCTTGATGAGATCTATCCATCTTCTCTAGAGTATATTAAGATCTTTTTGTGTGAATATATATATTTGAGACTCTTATAGTCAGTATATATCTCACACTTCTCCCTATAGAGATAATGTCTCTAGATTTTCAACACAAAGATCACAACCGCCAAGATCATGAGTAGGATAGTTTTTCTCATGGATTTTCAGCTGCCTTGAGGCGTAGGCTATTATTTTATCATTTTTCATCAGAACACAACCTAATACCTTCTTTTAAGAATCACTGTACACCATAAATAGTTCTCTACTTATTGGGAGTGTGAGTACTGCTGCAATGATAAGACTCATTTTCAACTCCTTGAAACAGTCTTCACATTCTTTAGTCTAGAAAAAATTTACTCCCTTCCATTTAATTTTTTTAATTAGGTTCGACAATCGTGAAAAGTTCTTCAAAAATCATCGGTAATACCCATCTAGACCCAAAAAGCTGCGGATCTATATTACATATGTTGGCCTAGACCACTCTTCAATTGCCTTTATCTTGGAAGGGTCTATAGATATCCCTTTGCTGGTGATAACATGCCCAAAGAATGATATTTCCTCCATCTAGAAATCATATTTACTGTACATTTCATACAACACCTCCCTTCACAAAATATTTAACATAATATTTAAATACTTCTCATGTTCCTCCTTTCTCTTGGAGTATATCAAAATATCATCAATAAATACTACCACAAATTTATTGAGGTAATCTCTAAAGACTCTATTCATTAAATCCATGAAAATTTCTAGAGAATTAGTGAGTCTGAAGGGCATCACTATGAACTCATAGTGTCTATACCATGTTTGAAAGGAAGTCTTGGGAATATCTTTCTTCCTCACCTTTAGTTGGTGATATCCTAACCGAAGGTCCACCTTATAGAAATAACTGCCCCCACAAAGCTGATTGAGCAAGTCATTTATCCATGGAAGGGGATACTTGTTCTTTATCATGATTTTATTGAGATCACAATAATCAATGCAGAGGCGCATTGATCCATCCTTCTTCTTGATGAAGAGGACTAGCGCACCCCATGGTGAAGCACTCTGGCATATAAAAACCTTCTCCAGATTCTCCTGCAACTACTTCTTCAGCTCTTCTAGATCTATGGTGGCCATTCTGTAAGGTGTCTTTGATATAGGTAGAGATCCAGGGATAAGTTCAATTGATAACTCAACCTATCAGTCAGGAGGAATACTAGGAAACTCTTCAGGGAATACATCAATGTAATCCCTCATGATGGGCATGTATTCAAGCATGATTCTCTCCTTTGTCTCAATCATTTGAGCTAGATATGATTTCTTATAAGGTAAAAATATCCACACTTGAGACAACGATTCTAAATAAGATCCATCTTCCTCCTTACACTTTTAAAGAATCGAAGGATGCTTTAGGATGTGAAGAGTGATCTCCCTTTCCTGACAGTTGATGTTGGCCTTGTACAAAGATACCCAATCCACGCCCAAGATAGCATTGAACTCTACTAAAGGAAGTATGATGAGATTTTCTGGGAGGTTCATTCCACAAACATTAACTGGGGAGGAGTTATAAACCATGGAAACAATAATTGACCCATTCACTATTCTCACAGATAATTTTTCCTCCAAATTTTTAGGTGGTGTTTTAATAGTTCTAATAAACTTGAAAGATATGAAATAATGCGTAGAACCAGAATCAAATAGTACATTTTCTATTCTTGAATGAATAACTAGCATACCTGTCACCACATCATTGTCCGACTCCACCTCAGTAGTAGTGATAAAATAAGCCCTTCCTTGTTGCATTGGAGGTTGTTGTTGATTGCCTCCGACAACCCTCGACTTAGGGAAATTTTTCGCATAATTCCCATGCTCCTTGTAGTTGTAACACTACACTGTAAACTGAGTGTTAATATAAACCTTCCTTTCTTCTTCCACACTAGTGGGATTTTTCATATCCCTTCGATAGTTCTTGGACAGATGACCAAACATTCCACATTTAATGTAATTCTTGGTTCCCTTCAGATAGTTCCCAGGATGCTTCCTCCCACAACTTTTACAAGGGGAAAAGTCAGGCTTCTTTCCATCACGGGTTTTGTTTGTTGAACCACCCATGTTGTTGTCTATTTTTCACTTCCTGTCACCGGGCCCAAAAGACCACTGAGAGTCTCCAATCTCCATTTAAACCTTGAGGGAATGATAGACAATATACTCATAACTTTATAAGTCTCAAATAGCCAACTCTTTTTGTAGACTTGTCTTTATCCCACTCACTAGTGCAGAAAACATTATTTACGTCGGTTATTTTTCATTTTTTACGTCGGTTTTTAGCCGATGTTAATACGGACGACGTTATAAATAACGTTTTTTACATCGGCTATTTAAAAACCAACATAACAAACATAACATCACGATGTTTATCACGTCGTTTAATTAATAACCGACGTGAAAAAAATCAGGGGGGCGGGGTTTATAACGTCGGTTATTATATAACCGCTGTGATAAACTGGGGGGTTTATCACATCGGTTATATAATAACTGATGTTATAAACACGTGCGGGGGAGTTTATCACGTCAGTTATTAAATAACCGACGTGATAAACTTCTGGGCGATGGTTTATCACGTCGGTTATTATATAACCGATGTGCTAAACCAGTCTAGGGGGGTGGGGTTTATCACGTCGGTTAATCAATAAATGACATGATAAAAGTCCTGGGATATGGTTTATCAGGTCGGTTATTTAATAACCGACATGATAAACAATTTCCCATGCCTTTTATCACGTCTGTTATTGATTAACGGACGTGATAAATCATTTCCCAGGTCTTTTATCACGTCGGTTATTAAATAACCGACGTAATAAACCATGGAACAGGTGTTTATCATGTCAGTTATGAAAATAAATGTCGTGATAAACCCTTCTCGATTTCTTTATCACTTTGGTTATAAAATAACCGACGTGGAAGACAATTTTTTTTTTAAAAAAAATTGACTGCAGTCCTCTGCTCTCCCCCAGAATCAACCAGAAACCAAATCAATAATTCATACCACAAAAACAGAAGGATATCAAAACATGAACTAAATAAAATTTAAGCATTTACATTGATAACATATAAAACTTACCCCACTTGATAGGCCCCACCCTCATGTATACCCCCTGGACAGCCCTCCCGCACCCCATTGGAGCTCCCACCACACCCCTAGACTACCCCCGACCCCCTGGATAGCCCCAAACACCCCTCGACAACCCCCCACCCTCCTGAACAGCACCCCCTCACCCCCTCACCCCACTTGACAGCCCCCACCACACCCCTGGACTACCCCCCGACCCCCTGGATAGCTCTAAACACCCTAGGACAATCCCCCACCCTCATGTATACCCCCCACACCCTGGACAGCCCTCCCCAACCCCATTAGAGCCCCCCACCACACCCCTGGACTACCCCCCACCCTCCTGAACAACACCCCCTCACCCCCTCACCCCACTTGACAGCCCCCACCCCATTGGAGCCCCCACCACACCCCTGGACTACCCCCTGACCCCCTGGACAGCCCCAAACACCCTCAACAACCCCCCACCCTCATGTATACCCCCCACCCCCTGGACAGCCCTCCCACACCCATGGACAGCCCTCCCACCCCCTGGACTGCCCCCCACCCCACCAAACATCCCTCCCAGACCCTTGGACACCCCCTACCCCACTGAACACCCCCCACACCCTTGGAACCCCTCCCCCCCAAACCAGAATCCATACCATAAAAACCATCATAAGTAGACCAAAACAAGAAGTAGAGTAAAATTAAACATTCACATATATAACATTCAAAACTTACATTGTCAACTTCAAAAAAAACTAAATCCAACCTAAACGACTACCAAATACACAATTACAACGACAATACCCAAAATTACATTTTACATTACAAACAAATAAAATTTAATCAAACTTGTAAAATAATTTGACCACTCCACTTGTAAGTGTTTGATGTCTTCAGCAGTATAGGGTTGAGGGTTATCAAAAAGCTACAAATGAAAAGGATAGTAGTTAACGTGTATAATGAATAAATAAAATTGAAATATTATGGAAAAGTTTAAGAGTAAATCTTACCAGGTCAAAATTCACAACTATCCCAGTTGTTATTATTTCATACATAAATCTTAACATATAATATCCACATTCGATGACGCCTTGTTGTTCATGACAATTCTGTCTGAATGAGTGTAAATTAAATATATTATTTTTATGTAATAAATCAAAAAGTACAAATTATAAATGGATATTTACCTTCGCATTTACATATTTGATCTTTATATTCCTTTTCTTTGTGTTTTTTCGGAAGTAGGCCCATGCCCTGTTAGAAAATAATATGAATGGGGTAAATTTAAAATTCATTATAATATATAAAACTATTGAGAAATTGAAACTTACTTTTCCAATATATTCTTAACACTTTCCCGCACATCACCATGGACAGGGCATATCCAATAAAGTGCTTTCTCCCTTGGACAAAAAACCCCTAACATCCAATGATCACTGATAAAAGGAAATTTAACGTTAGTGGTTTTTTATGTTAAAAGATAATTAACTCTTTGAGAGATATGTGTTTCATACCTCTCTCAAAAAGGAATCATCCAACATTGTGTGACTATATTCTTTTCAAGTCTTTCATCAATACAAATCATTCTTTGTTACTCATCCAATACACATGCTTCAAGGGAAATCAATTGTGGGTCCATGAATCCATATACATCTGTCAGCTCATTCCTCTCACAAATTTTATAAAGATACCTAATACAAAATAGACATAAGTATACATTTTTAATAAATATAATGCAGGGAAAAGGTGTTAAGACTTACATGAAAAAAATTTGCACTACGTTGATGCCCAACTTATCTCCAGTAACAAGCTCCATGATATCAGTTTTCATAATCCCCACATTTATTTCACATCGACAAACATGAGCTTCTATTGGAAACTCATAATGACCCGCCAACAAATTTGAATATCTTGAAAATCTGTCAAGACTACTAGAATCTGTATCTGATGTCATAGCCATTTGTATTTGTTGTTGTCTATACAATATTTCTTTACCTTTAAAGTATTCCTATAAAAATAAATTGAAAAATATATTAGTTTTCAAATAATAAAACAACTTTAATAAAAAAATAAAATAAAAGATATAACATTCATACCTCTATGGTAATGAGTTGAAGAAGTCTGGATGGCCAAATTAAAAAATGGTCGATACTATGTCAAACTGTCGCCACCTCATCTATAGGTAATGGTACCCAAGCTGATCTATCTATAATATCCTATACAGTGACCCTATGATTCTCTACCTCTAATTGTTGATGATGAACTGTATCTCCTATACAATATACCAACCCATATGCTTCTATATGATGTTGAGAATCATCAACATACAACTCGCAATAAGTAGAAAGCTGCGGTGGAGGAGTAGGATAAAAAATGGGGTCTGCAGGCTGAGGTGGGGGAGTGGGAGCTACTGGTGGAGGTGGAGGATAAATAATGGGGTCTGCAGGGGGAGGTGGAGGAGTGGGAGCTGCAGTCTGAAATTGTCTTTGCATGTCTACAAACATAGACTGCACCGATGCTCTAATCTTATCCTCCATCATCTCATTAATATTATGAACTTCAGCCTCCAAGGATTCTATTTTTTGTTTATAAACCCCCTCAATGTTAGAAGTTGAAGAACGTGGCAACACTTTTCTTACCGATACACCTGCCGGATATCCTCTTACACGACCAGGATATTCGGGCCTTCCCAATGCTACAGATAAAATATCTTCCCTCCCAGTAGCTGTAAATGTCCCCTGTGAACTCTTCTCCTCAAGAGAGTCCTATATTAATTAATTGAACATTTCCGTAATGATTGAAATTATATGAATAAAATGGTTAACTTAAATAAATAAAATAGATATCTTACAATCCTATTAGATACGATTCTTGATTCTTCTGAAAGATATTGCCCTTTTTTTCCCTTCTGAGCTCTCTTCCATTTTTCATGTCTATATGGAGGGGATGGAGGGGACACCTCTCCAGAGCTTGAAGACTCAGCTCTTAGTTGTTGAAATTTTTCCGCCATCATTTGTTCTTCCAAAAATGCATACCCTCCCCAAGATAAACTATGAGGGTATACATTTTTAGATTGGATATCCTGATGAGCTTTCCTTGTTTGTTGTAAATTAAGAATAAGAAATCATTAACAAAATTTTAATACGATCATTTATATAAGAAAGCTTATAAAAGTTTACACTACCCTTACCAAAAATGACTCTTTTCTTCTACTTTCATAAAACTGTCTCTATGTGTCTTCATCTATAAAAGGATATATACGACATGGATTGTCATGACTCCTATGACCATAAATGAAATCAGATGAGAGGGTTGATTTGAAATCCCTCCATCTCCTGGCAGCCAACGATCAACATTTCTTCCTGACTCCTCTAGTGTCAGGAATATCAAATGTCATATGATAAAGAAGAGGTTAAACATATTATATATACTAGAAAAAATTAAAGAATAGTCAAACAATAGCAAAAGATCTTACCAAAATCATCTCCCACAACTGAGAGATTATCACTTTATCCACACTTCTCCAGTCATCATACATAATTCTTACTTTTATCTTAGCTTGAGTTGCTAAAAAAATCTTAAAATATTTTGCATTTGGACCTCTAGGAATATCATCATCAGTAAACTCAATGACTATCCTCTGATCCTGCATACAGGCAAGTGATAATTTTGGTAAACGTGTGCACCCACGTTTACCAACCTTTGAACTCTTTGTCATAATAGGAGCATGTGAATGTTCCTCCCCAGAGGTATGACCAATATGCTCATCTCCAGAATCATGTGGTTGATCAACTGAATGATCTGTCATTATCCTTCAAATCAAAAAAACAATCATTAGTTAAAAAATATACAAATTCAATATTTTAATACTACTGTAATCAGAAAATAGAAAAGTGTACTAAGTTACATAATAGTAAACATTGGTAATTTGGTAAGCATGTTAAACAATGGTAAAGATGGTAAAGATGGTAAACATGGTAAACCTGGTAAAGTAATTGTCACTGAACAAAAATAATAGATATATAATTCATGTAATGGTAAACATGATAAAGTAAAATAAACAAACTTAAAACAAACAAAAACTTATACTTATTTTGTTTTAAAACATGTTTTAATAAATAAAAAACCTACAATATCTAAAATTTATGAAAAAAATAAATGTAAACATGAAATAAACATATATTACCTGTAATTTTAGGAATATACAAATGGATTGTTTTCCCAAATTCCTTCGTTGTGATCATTCCTTATGGCACAAACCATGTCTTCAACATGCTCATCATTATGTTCTGTTAATATTTCCATGGAATTAGGGATCTCACATAAATCAGCATCTTCATCAACTTCATCCTCACCAACATATTGTTTTTTCCCTTGTAAAACAACATCCCACTGCATATCTGATTGATCTAATACATAGAAAATTTGTTTTGCATGTGTTTCCATTATAAAAGAATCAGCCATGTCTTCCAATCTATTCAGATTAACAAGTGTCATTCCAAATTCATCGTGTCTGACACTGTTGTTACCGATAAACCATTTACAGTTAAAAATAGGAACTTTAATTTTAAAGTAATCAACCTCCCATATGTCTTCAATCACTCCATAATATGCACTTGATGTAGAAATTGGGTTTTTGTCCTTAGCACTTGAAGAATGCATTGCTTCTGCAAACACCAATACACCACTATTCTGAACTGCACTTCTGTGGTCCGGATCTTTCATATGAAATGTATAGCCATTAATGTCATAACCGGACCATGTTATCACATTTAAACATAGACCACCCACTATCCATTTTTAATGTCTATGATACATCTGATCTACCAAGAAAAGTCTTTTTAATCCATGGATTTTTTGTTGTTGTACTCATTCAAAATCCACATTTCTTTCTTCTTTGGATGAAATTGTTTCAACTCATTAATATGCAATGTGATATACGGTTGAGCATCAGCTATGTTATTCAAGATGTATGATTCTAACTTCTTCATCTGTTCAGCAGACAATGATTTGAATTTCAAGCCACGAATCCCCTTTCCCTCATTATTAACTCATTCATGGAGAGATGGAGGCAAACCTATGTGTTGTGCCGCAGCCAAGTAGCTCGTACAAAACTATTCTACCTCCTCAGAAATATACTTTTCAATAATGGAGGCTTCAGGTCGATATGGATTTTTAACATACCCCTTTAATATTTTCATATACCTTTCAAAAGGATACATCCAACGAAGATATACAGGTCCACAAATCTTTATTTCTCGAACCAGATGAATCATTAAATTCACCATTATATCAAAAAAAGTTAGAGGAAAATAAATTTTCAATTGATAAAGTATAAAAATTTCATCTTTTTTCAAAAATGTTCAAAGCATTCACATCAATCACCTTGTTACAAATTGAATTGAAAAAATAACACAACTTCATCATAGTCTTTCTGACACGAATGGGAAATATTCCACGCAATGAAACTGGTAGAATTTGTTACATCATGACGTGGAAATCATGTGATTTCATACCTATCAACTTCAAGTCCTTCAATGAGACAATTTTTTTTACATTTTAAGAATAACCTTGAGGCACTTTGATATCATGAAGACACTGAAAAAAGCTAATTTTCTCACTCTTCGATAATATATGACAAGACGGGGGAAGAAATGTTCGCCTTCCTTTAGGAGTGGGAGCTAACTCCAAACGTATTCCCATTGATAGTAAGTCTAATCTTGCATTCAACCCATCTTTAGTATTTCCTTTAATATCTAAAAATGTTCCAATCAAACAATCACATATATTCTTCTCCATGTGCATGACATCAATATTATGTTTAACTTCATGATACCTTCAATATGGTAGCTCAAAAAATATTGACCTTTTCTTCCAAATATGTCTATCATTACCAGATTTCTGTGTCTTTCCGAATGTCACTTCAAGGTTTTTCACCCTTTCAAAATACAGATATGAGGATAAAGGTTTTGGAGCAGTATCAAATTATTGTGAGCCATTGAATGCCTTTTTTAGTCTCTTATAAGGGTGATCCATAGGAAAAAACTTTCGATGACCCATGTACACTGTTTTCCTCCCATGATGCAATTGACAATATGACGTATGTTGTTCACCAATTAAACATGCTTTATGCCCTTTAACACTGTACCCAGACAAATTTCCATACGCTGGGAAGTCATTTATAGTGAACAGAAGCACTGCATATAGTTGAAAATATTCCATTTTATAAGAATCATACACCCTAATACCATCAGCCCATAACAGTTTCAAATCATCAATCAACGGTGACAAGTAAACATCAATATCATTTCCGGGTTGTTCTGGACCAGAGATCATTATACTCAACATGACATATTTGCGCTTCTTACAAACTTCAGGAGAGAGGTTGTAAATTACCAATAAAACAGGCCATGAACTATGTGTTCTACTGAGGGTTCGGTATGGATTCATTCCATCTTTGCACAACCCTAGTTTGAGATTTCTAATTTCATTTCCAAATGTAGAATACTGCGCATCAATTTTCTTCCATTGTGGACAATTAGTTGGATGAAATATTTTTCCATCACATACCCGCTCATCAGCATGCCATCTTAACCTTTTTTCATAATGTGAATTAGCAAATAAATGTTTGAAACGATGAATTATAGGAAGATACCAAAATACCTTTGAAGGGAGCTCTGTAATCTCTACATCAGCCTGTGATTTTTCTTTCACCTTATACCATGATGTCCCACATTTAGGACACTCTGACAGAAATTCATATTCCTTCCTATATATAATGCATTAATTCGGACAGACATGTATTTTCTTGTATCCCAATCCCATGGGGCATAATATTTTCTTGGCCTTGTAATGTGAATCTGGAAGATCATTATCTTTTGGAAGAATGTATTTCATCAATTTTAGCAGCTCTGTAAAACTTCTGTCACTCCATCCATGTTTCGCCTTCAGGTTAATCAATCTTAACACCACCGAAAAAACTATAAAATCTGTACAACCAAGATATGATGGTTTTTCAGCATCACCATATAGACGCGCAACTGTCAGTTCTATCTCAATTTGTTCTGCTACAATATCGCGAATCATTTCTTCAATTCCATCAGAGTTACCACCTTGTGAATCATCATCATCAATGACATTTCATCCAGTTTAACCATGCCAAATCCAAGGGCTATAACTCGGATTAAAACCATGAAAAATCAAATGATCTTTTATCTCTCTACTTTTCAACTTCTTCATATTAAAACATTTCAGGCATGGACAGAAAAAAATGTCACTACTTGGAACATTTCGTTTAGAAAATTCCAAAAAGGCATCAACACCTTCCTCATATTCATTTCTCATTCGATGTGCCATAATCCAACTTCAACTCATTATTACCTATAACAAATATTAAAAATATATATATTTTTAAGAAAATACAAATATAAGTTTATATGAAAAAAATCATAATTTGAATGTAAAAAAATTTTGAAATATAAAACAAATCTATGCGTATTTAAAAAAATATGCTTGAATATTGTTATTAAAACAAAATATAGTTAGATATAACAATTTTAAATTCCATTGAATAAAAGAAAACCATGGCGCCTACATGGTTGATAGAAAATTGGAGAAAATGGAGTAAACCTGAGAATCAAATCATATTTAAAATAAAAATTCAGATGGAGAAAATCACAATGTAAAGACAATCATCACGGAACAATCATCATGTCATAATCTCAGAAACCACGATGCAGTAGTCAATCCCCCATGGACACCCCCAACCCTCTGGACAACCCCCACCCCCCCGAACAACCCCCAAAACCCTCTGGACAGGCCCCCACCCCCGTTGAAAGCCACCCACACCCACCCACCCCCTTGGAAACCCCCCTAAACACCCCCCAACCCTCTGAATAGCCCCCCACCCCCTAGACAGCACCCCACCCCTCCAGACAGCACCCTCACCCCTCCTGGACACCACCCCCACCCCCGACCCCCTTAGACACCCCCTGGACACCCCCCAACCCTCTGGACGTCCCCCACCCCCGGAAAACCCCCAAAACCCTCTCGACAGGCCTCCAGCCCCTTGGACAACCCCCCACACCCACCCACCCCCCTTGGACACCCCCCTGGACACCCCCAAACCTCTGGATATCCCCCCAACCCCCCGAACAACCCCCCAATCAATGGTTTACATATAAAAACTAGGCATGGTGAACAACTAAAAACACATGAATTTAATATATACTTTAGCATGAAATAGATGGAATTATATATTATTAAATATGGATACTTAAATGATCATATGATAATTAAAAATAACCATTGATATTCAACTAGTCAAATGATCACAAGTTTTCTCGATAAATAATATCATAATGAGGCAATGGATAATTCTAGAAATCTTAAACATATTGTCAAGGCCTTATCCAAGGCCTCAAAAAATACTTGGGTAAGCCCTCAGTAGAACCCAATTTTATTTGGAATCATGAGACATAGCGATGCATCGAAGGGCCATAGAGGTCAACAACCATTACATTATATGTCTAATAGATTCTCATATAAAAGAGGATAAATATAAGCAGAAACAACACATGAAATATCATTTATGAATTCGTACATTTAATCAATAACCATTCTATGAAGTAATATAGGTGAATGAGATCATTAGTTGTCAATGACAACAAAAATTACCATCAATGTCGGGCATTCGCAAAACAAAAACAAACTAAATAAAAGTAGTTAAGGCTTACGCGAATATTTCGAGTCGATCTAATAGATATAGGGATGATAAATAAGATGATGATGGAAAAAAGAGGTAAGAGGGTTCGAAATCGAATAATATTACCTAGTTTAAACACAAAAATTGCAAAACATAAATATAGAATATCCGAAAAAAAAACGAATGAAATAAATTCATGGAAGGCTTACTTGAGTGATGTGAGTTGAGATGATAGATCCGAGGAGAGTAAATATGATAAACGAGGAAGGAAAAAAGAGTTTAACGCAGTGAGATCGACGAGTTAATTAGGGTTTACCATGCGAGAGATACGAGCTACCAGACTTTCGATCGAAAAATCGTAAATGACAATCCACGGGGCTTGTTAGTTTTTTAAATGTTTTATAACATCGGTTATTAAATAACTGACGTTATAAAATATTTTTTACATTAATAACATCGGTTATTATAATAACCGACGTTATAAATGTATCAGATACGACTTTTTTTACGTCGGTTATTTTATAACTGACGTAAAAAAAACCGCGTGTTGGTTTTTTACGTCGGTTATTCTATAAACGACGTAAAAAAGACATCAGAAATCACAGTTTTTTACATCGATTATTGTATAACTGACGTAAAAAACTTATGTGGGTTGTTTTGTTACGTTGGTTATAAAATAACCGACATCAAAAAGGCCTCAAAAGACGCGTTTTTTAGGTCGGTTATTTTATAACCGACGTAAAAAACGAGATATCTACGAGTTTTTTACGTCGGTTATCAAATAACCGATGTAAAAAACCCCCGCGCTTTGGTTTTTTACATTGATTATTTTATAACCGACGTAAAAACTCATATATATCTCGTTTTTTACGTCGGTTATCAAATAACCGACTTAAAAAACCCCCAGGCTTTTGTTTTTTACGTCGGTTAATTTATAACCGACGTAAAAAACGAATGCGTGCGATTTGTAACGTCGGTTATTAAAATAACCGACGTTAAATATCTACTCACCGCATTTTTTACGTCGGTTATAAAATAACCGATGTAAAAAACCACGTTTCACAGATTATCATGTTGGTTATATATAGACGACGTAAAAAATGGTGACATAAATAACGTTTTTTACACTAGTGACTAAAGAAGAGATCCACCTTGATTTTGATGTTCATGAAAAATCCAGAGGCATACCTTGAAATCCTTGTAAAGTTTGATTCATACACCCTAATGGACTAATCTTACTTCTGCTTGAGTCCGATGAACTCTCTTTCTATCTTGAGATGGAGGGTTTGGGGAAAATATTTGTTGAAAAACATCCTCTTGAATTCCTCCCAATCCATGGAATCAATTTCCTCTTGGGACTTTGTATTCTTGATCAGTGACCACCATTGATGAGCTTGCCCATCAAAATAATAGACCGCCAGTACAAATTTCTCTTCTTCTAAGCACTGGAGGAAGTAGAATATATTTTCAATGGAGTTAATCCATTATTCCATGAGGAGAGGATCAGAAGATCCGCTTAACATGGGAGGCCTTTACCGTATGAAGGATTCTATGACAACTTACTCTTTACTTGGAGGAGGAGGGTGTTCCAAATGATTCAAGTTATTATTCATAACTTGATCCATCTGAGCAATTACTTTCATGAAGTTTTGAGTAACCATTCCCATCATATCAGGCATATCATTATGGAAATATTCACTTTGCCTATCACATTGATTGTTGTAACATGTTCTTCTATTTCCCGCCATTAACTAAGAAAAAGAACGTATAATTAGAGGGATTTAATACTTATCTATTGAGCATAAAAAGGAAACATTGAACATAAAAGGATAAACTTGTAAAGAAGTAGTATATCCTAACTTATGATTCCTTAGTTTTAAATCTAGGTTATCCTCGATCTATTTCTTAACTTATATTATTTTGATATTTTTTCCCTTAATAATGGTTTGTACTAAGCACATGAATTTACCAAAGAATATCCCCTGAAATTGTTGTAACAAAGAGTGTATCAAGGCCCATTGTAGTGCACCAGTTCTCCTTTGAGTCTAGCTCAAAGCGGTGTTTTTGGGTTTTACCCCTAGATACATCTGTACCAGAGCCACCTCCACCTACTTGTATCTAGATAGGGATGTATTTTCTTGATAAAAAACTTACTATATACTTACCAAAATTTAGGGATGTTTTCTTATACTTCGTCTCATCCTTAAGGTTCTCACTAAGGTACTCTATTATTAATCTCCAAAAATAACTAGAACATCCTCTGATACCAACTATATCGACTCTATCCTTTTACACATAACATTACATGATTTTAATCATATATTACATTAGATTAAAAGCTAAGGATCATTAAGTCTAGTGTCTTGGAAGACTAGGTACATAAAATATAAGACATGGGGCTAAAAAACACTTCTTTATTTAATATCCATAAAAAGATACTAACTTCCTTTGAGCCCTTACATCTGCATAGGGTACCTTGGGGAACACATGAACAAAAGTATGAGCTAAAAATCCTTGTAATGGAATTAACATAAGAATACAACTTAATAACATGAGTTACAAGGCATGGAATAATGATATCAAAATCACAGAATATATAAAATCATATCATATAAACATGGGATCATATAAATATGGAATCATATAAATTTGGAAGAATCATAAAAAATATCTTTAGTACGGGTCAAGGCTAACTGCCAATCATGTTTCCCATTTTAGTATGGGTCAAGGCTAACCACCAATCCTGTTTCCCATTTTAGTACGGGTCAAGGCTAACCGCCAATCTCATTTCACATCACATATCATGAGACTTAACATTAAACAATGAATTAGAGTGATATCTGGGCACACCCATCTCAAAATTTTCATGAATATTCTTTCCACATAAATAATCATACATAATCATCCATATATAAACATAAGGGTACCCATGGAAAGAATTGGGTATCAAAATCATGACATAAAACATAACCAACGGGCATATCATGAAGGTGTCCATGAAATAAAGGGATTAGAACATACATGGATGTTAATTGGATAAAATAGGAATATAAAATGGTAATTGATGTCAAATATAAGTGAAAACATATAAGAAATGTGTTTGAAAAACATTAGCATTAAAACATTTTTGTGCGTTTTAAGGAAAATACTATAAAGATTTTAAAATAGAAAAGAGGAAAATATTTATATAAAACCAGAATTGAACCAATAAAGTTTTCATAATAAAAATACTGATTTTATAAATACAAAGGTGGTTTAAAATATAGAATATAGTTCACTCAAAATTGGGTAAAAATTCGGGAAGTTCCCTTAAAACAGGTTTGCTTATCGGAAAGTACTAAGGAGGGAATCATTTAAAAACATGTATATCCCAAAAAGAGAGTGATGAAAGGGTATTCATAAATGATTTTTTTTAAAACTAATTATAATTTATAATATTCACATATATAGATAAGATAACTCCATTTTTATATAAAGAAAGATAAGGCAACCTGAAAGAACAGAGGTTCGGGTAGAATTCATTACGGTTTATCAGCATGGTGTCTGGTGTTCCTAAGAGGGATTTATGAGAGATAAAATAGGTTTATCATCACTTATAAATAATTAGGGAAGTATGGGGGAGGTGCATAATCATACCCCATCATTTGGGATTACACATAAAAAGGCATAGCATAGAGGACAATCTTGATTAAGAGTGAAATGGAGAGGATCCCTTACCTAAAGTCCAGTGGTGTTCTCCACTTATTATTAATGACCTGAATAATAAAATTAGGTTTATTAATTAATAATTAAATAACCTCATATATATGTGATTGATTTATTATAACCTTTTTAATTTCATCCATGACCTTTTTAATAGGTTAAGTTTTTCAATTTCATTGTTTGGGACCATTTGTTTTCTTTGTTTTCAAGATTGGTTTACTTATATTCATGTTTGGTTAAACACGTATGATGAAAGTGGTTTTCCATAATTTAATTTGTATGTTATTAGTGAACATACAAGAGATTAAATGGTTAAAAACACAATTTGATTACTTGGACTGAAGTTGAACCATTATATATAACTTTAGTGACAACCGTTTTGGGTTAATTGGTGGGTTTGATTACAAAGAACATGTTTTGCTTTATAACTTACTACCATTTTTAAAAATTTATTATAGAACCACAACAAGTATATATTACATATATAATAATCTGGTTCAACTATAACACAAATGGTTTCATGACCAGAATTAAATATGATAATAGAAATTTTTAAACTGTTGTCCTTAAATGTGTTAAATTTTCACATCTCAAACAATGTTTTCATTTATTTCAAATAAAAGATGGGGAAAAGAGAGATGATAATGAAATATACCATTAGCATAATTTTTTTAGTACATGTATGTTACTGGAGTTATCATACAATTTGGGTGTAGAGAGGTTAGGAATTAAAAAAAGAAAAGAACTTAAAAGAAATGAAATAATTGGAAAGAGGAATTTACCTCTTGAGTCTACCTCCTTTGAGAACCTCTTAAGGGTAGAGGTTTTGGTATTTTTAAGAGACTAGGGGCGTTTGGATGTGGGGGAGGATCTTGGAGGGCAGAATATTGACAAGGTACAAGGCTTGATAGGAGTGAAGAGAAGAGGGAGTGAGGGGAGTTTTTATAGTGGAGGAGAGAAGGGTTTTCATAATATTATAATAATTAGTTTATTATTTTTTCATAAGACAAGAAATAGTGAGTATTCCTTGACCTAGAATAGTAATAAATGCACGTGAGTTCAAACCAATGGTCATTTACATCATCCATGACTCGAGCATGATGCAAAAATTAATGTTTTAGCATTTATTGTGAATTATCGGATTTTACTTTTCATAAAAAATTTAGTTTTTCTTATTGGAATCTAAATAACTTATTGATCACAACTGTGTATGTCAGATTTTTGAAATTCCAAACATAGAAGTGGAAAAATTAAGTTTTAAGGTCACATAGCACTTAGTATTTAATTATTTTGCGATTTCATGACATATTTATAAGAAAATAATTTCCATTTATAAAACATTGGGTCATTACAGCCTTGCTTATAATCATTGTGCTAATGTTCTAAAGAACCTTTTATACATGATCATTATGTATTATGAGGTTTATACCTCAACTCCTTCTACCCCAAGTAGGGTGATTCCCTAATTATACCTTGGTAACCCATGTGAGATTATCTAAGACATTGTTTGGGTGTGTGGATTGATCTTTCTAATGGTAATCCTTATTAAACTAAATAAATTACGAATTTTTAAATTTCCAGCACTTGTATAATTTCCACTTGACCCATCTAAGGTAAGTGTCCTAAATGAATCAATGGATCCTTAATTTATTAATGTCTAGAACATTTATAGTTTCACTTTACCCTTCTAAGGTATGTGTCCCTATTAATTAATTAACCTTTCAAACGTTAAATGAAAAGTATATTTATTTATATCACTTGGAATAGTAATTTATAATTGAATTGAATATGGTTTCATATACTTAGAACACCTTATCAGGATTATAAAAGGTAAAGGAATGAACCTAATAATTTTATATGGAATGAAAGTAATAAATGGCTGCATTTCATATTATCCTTATCACTTTTATTAAAGGAAATGAATTAAACATTATAAATTATAAAATGGCATGAATATTACATGGAATAAATTAAATAATGAATTATATATAAGGTACCAATTGTATATGGATCTTTTTATCTTTATTGGAATGTTCATACTTGATATAGCATTGGATTCTTGAGGGAATGCCTTGAGCACCCAAAGGATGCCATTTTGATTTAAGGATCTGATTCCCAAGGGAGATACCCACCTTGGAACACGGTCCTTGTCTATTAGAGGATTCTTGGAATGATTTAGTAGGACCCCTTGACTATATTATTGATATTATGATTCCTTGGATACACTCCTTGGATCCATATTGATGTATTCACATAAATAGTGCCATGGATTCACCCCATTGGGCCCAGTCAATCTTAGGTTGCATTTACCTTGGATGGGATCCTTTGAATTGGTTAGAATATATTACAGTGGAATAACTTGGATGTTTACCCTTATATTATACTTAGAACCTTTTTCAAAACTGCATGTTACTACTATTGAGTTAGCTCGACCCCTGAGGTCGAGGATGCCTTGGTTATTAGCTTGAATCCTCTTTCATTATCATCATCATCAAGGATGAATTGGTTATTACCTTGGATCCTATATTCCTGTTATTATTATTATTATAAGATTCCTTGGTCATACCTTGGATCCCATAACTCCACTATGTATAAACTAGAACATAATTAATTAAATTATTACATGTTTAGACACCATCTAAGGATGAAACAAGTATCAGGGTACTAAAATTACTGTACTGTCTTTACTTTTATATATACCTGCACACTATTTTAGTTTATATTCATAGAATGAATGATATAGATATTGTTGGTGGTATCTTACTGAGATTTATCTCAATCCCTATATGGTTTGGAGATGGTACTCAATAAGATTACATGTATGTAGGTGCTGATAAGGGGAAGCGTCCCACTTTGGACACCTAATCTTGATTGAATTCTTAGGATGGAGCTTGGTAGCAGATGAACATATAGGAGATTGATATTATTGTATATTTTTTGGATTATTTTTTATTCTTTTTTAGATCATGTATTATACTTTATTGCCCGCTTTCATGTATACCTTTTTTCCAGTTGTGTGGTGACATGAAATGACATCATCATATTTTGTATACTGTACTATTCAGCTTTTGAGTTGATTATTATTTGTTTCTTGTTTAGTTATGTCTGATTCAGATGAGTTATTAATTTATATTATGATTATTCTATTTATATTCTTTTACTTATCTATTGTGTTCCACTTTGACTTGAGGGTATAATCTATCTTAAGGACACACCCTGGGAACTCACTACTAGTCAGCTTCCTCTGGTATATTGAGAGGCATGCTTGAGTCCATGGGCACCACTAGTTCGGGGCACTTCTTAGTGGCACCCAATTTGAGTCATCATAGTTTTGGTGTAATTATGAATGTTTTCATATGGTAAACAAATATATGGATTTCTA
Organism: Viscum album; assembly: GCA_963277665.1. Classification (NCBI taxonomy): domain Eukaryota; kingdom Viridiplantae; phylum Streptophyta; class Magnoliopsida; order Santalales; family Viscaceae; genus Viscum; species Viscum album. The sequence continues at coordinate 124,118,526 of OY728134.1, read as the reverse complement.
TTATGTGATGGGTAGGATCTGAATTATATAAACCTATAATGTATTGGGGAATGTATTATATCTTGTGAGATAATAGGGAAAGGGGAGTGAACTCATCCCATAAGGGATGGGTGGGACTATAATTATATATTCCTCAAATGAACTGGTTAAAGATTTATATCTCATGAGATTATAGTGAATGGGGAGTGAACCCAAACCCCTAATAGAATATATACATTATGCTTATAAGAATGGGGTGCGAATCTAAATCCCTAATTGACTCTATCAACTATGTTTATGGTAATGGAGAGTGTTCTCAAACCCATAAGTGACTCTGTTCACTCTATTTATAGGAATGGGGAGTGAACTCAAACCTCTATGGGACTCCATCCACTATGTTTATAAAATAATAAGTGAAACTAATCCTCAATGGTATTATTTACACTATGTGATGATAGTTATGGTAGTGAGGCTTGGCATAAAAAATTATTATGATTTTGTTTACTCCATATTATTATGCCACAACTCTAGGTTATGCAACATTCCTATGTTATGTTTTCATGTCTTATGATTATTGACTCCTATTTCCAAAATCCTATGAATCATATCTTATTTTATACCAAAAGTATTATTTCCTAACTCAACATTTATGATCTTTGTTTTTTGGATTGATTTTATTATGTTATATTTAGGCACCCTGATTATATTATCATACCCATAATGTTATCTTATTATCACTTATGATCTTCTATTTTTATATCTTATGTTTACCCTTACTGAGCATCTAATCTCATCCTTTTTTATGTTTCCAATCCTAAGGAAACGAGGAGAATAATTATGTGTGATATGTTTATAAGGATATCATGTGTGAGAAATTTTATGGTAAATGATGAAGGATTAGTATAAAATAATAATACATTTTAGCTAATCACTAAATAAACTAAAATTATATGTTTTGGGCTGTAATTTATTGTGATATATAATGAATATTAATTTAAACTGATGTAATTTTTATATAGCCTGAATGGCCTGAAGGCCTTCTTTTTTATTTTATTATTGATAATCTCCCTTTTAAGGGTTGAAGGGGAACCCGTACATGACCCGTAGGCCCAAGGAACAAGGCCCGACAAACCCAAAATACATGACTCGAAGGCCCAGAGGCATACCATGCCTGATACATGACCCGTAGGCCCAGCCCACTTGAACTGCCCCTCCCTAGCTTTCTATGTCATTGATCTCCTAGAACCCCACCTTACATTGCTGATCAGCTAGCATTGCCCCGTACAAAGCTGCACGGTGCCTGGTCCCGATGGTGGCAGCCATACCCTCTCATTCTTCCAATCCGGTTATCTCTACATCTAGTGGCTGCTACTCATGTTCCTCTGATCCTATTCTGGGGCCTGTTCTATGTGAAACGGGCTACTCCATAGTCTACGTGACCCAAAGGCCCTGTGGCCCGAAGGCCTTTGATGAACCGAAGTCCCTAGAGACCCATAGGCCCAAACCTAATTGTTATATATGTTATGGGTTTTTTTACCTCATTTGGTATCAGTATAGGGTTTAGTTCCTTTTTGGGATTAAGTTATAAAGAGTTAGAAGATAAAACTTAAATCAACCTATGTTAAACCAAATGTGATGTAGAATTAACCTATAATGGTATTGGTTGAAATAAAGGTGTCATAATTTAATACATCATAGGATTATTTTTCATTATCACATGATTTCTACTCTGGTAACTATTTCTTGATACTCACACTAACCATTTTGGTTTTAAAATAAAAAATAATGAAATTATCATGGTTAAAGGTATGATAAATATTGAAAATATCTTAGTTAACCATAATTAAATGAATTCCTTAAAAAATTTAAAAGTTTATAATACTACTTTTTGATCCAAAATGGAAAGATATTGAATTATTCATGAAAAAATCTTATTTTTTAATGGTTTCATCACAAGTACATAACTCCCATCCAATATAAGTTTGTGTTAATGATATTCCTAAAAATATTATTATTCTCCCTTTAGTCAAAATGAATATGATTTTGGGAATTGATTGGATATATCTTCATATATCCCATATTAATTTTCAAAATATGGAATATATATTTAATATCCTATATCAAACCATGATATTCTATTAGTGAAAGATTGGATATGAATTACCTATGGAATTTAATTTCCATATATGGGTCTTAATTCCTAAGTATTAGGGGTATATTACTCAAATTATTGGGTATAAACTAAATACTGAGTATATTCTCATTAAGAATGAATAAATTGATGTTTTCAAAAATATTTTTCTATACTTCCCCCATATCATGAGGTAGATTTTTCCATAGAAAACATACCTGGTGTTATTCCTATATAAAATATTCCTTATAGATATCCTTTATTGTGTTAGATGAATGAAGGAATCAAATCCAATATAATCTGGATATGAGTTTGAAATTCCATTGCTCTTCACCATGGGGTGAACCAATCTTTATTTTTATGGATAAATATGTGTCAATTCATCTATAAAATGATTATTCTGAACTTAACAAGATAATGATTAAGAAAAAGTACCATTTACCTCATATTTATGATACATTTGGTCAACTGTGAGGGAATAAATACTTCAAAAATATTTATCTTCGATTATGATATCATCGATTAAGGGTGAAAATAGAAGATGTATCCAAGATAATATTTCATATAAGATATTGAAACTATAAATTCAGGGTAATACAATTCAAACTTACCAATTACCATGAAATCTTCATAGATATAAGGAATATATTCTTTAGGGGTTACCTTGATCAATTTTTGTTAGTATTTATAGAATATATTATAATATATTCTAAGAAAAAGGAATTTCATGATGATCATTTTAGGATTATGATGAAGACCTTGATAAAGGAGAAACTATATACCAAATCTTTCCAGTTTGAATTATGGATATAGAAAATGTTATCCTTGAATTATGTAATCAAAAGAGAGGGTAAATATATGGATCCCTCAAAGATAGTGATAGTTATAGAATTCCTCAAACAAACCTCTCTAACAGAGATCCATAATTTTCTTAGATTCACTAAATACTATTGATACTTTGCGAGAAATTTATCACAATTATAAAATACACTAACCAAGTTTATGTAGAAGGAATTAAAGTATATCTAGACAAATTAATGTGAAGAAAATTTCAAGGATCTTAAGCGAATGTTTTCCACTACACCTATACTCACACAAAACCTATAGTGAAAAAGGAATTTTGATATAACATGATGTTTCAAAGAATATATCAAGATTTTTCCTCAAAAAAATGACATGATGGTAGATTATGCCTCATGTAAATTAAGGGTACATGAGAAAAATTATCTAACACATAATTTGGATATAACGGATGTAATATTTTCATTAAATATATGGATACATTTTCTATATTGTGAAAAGTGTGACATATATACTAATTACAAAATCATAAAGTATATATTTACATAAAAGGATTTGAACATGCACCAAACGAGATGGTAAGTGTTGATCAAGGATTATGACTGCTTAATAAATTTCCACTCTAAGAAGGTAAAATTAGTGGTGGATGCGCTATGTAAGAAGGATCATGTTACCTTATCTAAGATGAGGATTTAAAGAGACCAAATACTCATGGATTTCCCAATTATGGATCTAGGAATCTTAAGGAAATGACCGAAATCATATCTTTCCCAAATGTATATTTAACCATCCGTCAATGTGAAGATCAAGGAAGCCCAAAGGAGGATATAAATCTATAGATTAAGGTAATTAATATTCTATAATTCATCCTAAAAAATGATTAAATTATAATATTTAATAAATGAATAAGTGTCCCTTCAATAGGATAATTGAAGGAACTATTGGACGATTCACATAACTAGCCATTATTTATCCATACTGGAAGCCTAAAGATGTATAAAGACCCCAAGGAGAATTTATAGAGGTTCAATATAAAGTGATATATTGTAAAATATATATCTTGGTGCTTAGTATTATATCATGTTAAGGTAGAGTGATATAATTCTAAGGGGTGATACAAATATTTCCTATACCTATATAGAAATGGGAGAATATCAACATGGATTTCATCATAGTACTTACCAAGACTTATAAATGCCAGAATTACATTTTTTATTTTAGTTTACAACATTAATAATTTAGTATAATTAATTTCTATTTGATAATATTTCTTACCTGATCAACATTATGAGATATACATAAAGGAAGTTAAAAGGATGCATGAAGTACCACTATGAATTATTTAAGATGATGATCTGAGGTTTACTTTGATGTTTTCAAGATGTATTAAATTTTTTTGGATATATATATATATATATATATAAGATTTAGTACATCTTATCATCCTTGAACTAATGGCCAATATAAAAGTATTATTCAAATCCTAGAATATAAAATGATATTCTTCTTAATGGATTTTAAAGGAGTTTTGGATCAATACCTTCCCCTGGTAAAATTATTGTATAATAATAGTTTCCATTATAATAGTCTGATGACACCATATGAGGATTTATAAGGAAATTGGTGAAAAAATCCATCAACATGGAGTGACTTTATATAGTAAAATCATCCTGGACTAGATCAATTTTGATATATATCATAAAAGATTCAAAACATTCACTGACATTTTAAAATCGTACAAATTTTCCAAAATATCTATTCTAATTTTCATTAGTTAGAATTTTAATTTAGAGTTTGATATAAGGTATTTCTTTAAATATCACAATGAAAGAGGTTTATGGAATTTGTAGAGAATTGAATGTTTATACCTAGATAAATTAGGTCCTTTAAATTCATCGATCATGTGGGGATGATAGCTTATTGTCTTTTACTTTATTAAACCTTTCCCAAGTCCATCAAGTGTTCCATTTATTACTTTTGAGGAAGTGCATACTTAACCCTTCACATGGACTACATATTGAGGTAGTAACATTAGAACATGATCTCTCTTATGAGAAAAAATGGTAGAAATATTAGATTATAGAGATAAAGTACTATAAAATAAGAATAATTACCTAGTTAAAATTCCTTAAATGAATCATATGTTTGAGGAATTTACTTGGAAACCCAAATATGTAATCTTGGAAAAATTTCTTCATTTTTTTTACTGTAATGAAATTTAAAGGTATTTATTCTTTAATTTTGGTAGAATGTAACACCCTATGATTTTAGTATATATTTACCTTTAAATAAATATTTTGTTTGATAACATGTGATACATATAAAACTAAAAAATGGAAAATTATTTATTTCAATGGAAATTGGAAACATTAAAAGAAAACAAAATTAAATATAACTAGAAAAATTCCTAAAATATTGAGACTACGAGTAAATGAAAATACTACAAGATTGAAATTCTTGTTATCATGATATTCCATGAAGATAATACCACTAATGATAATTATATGAATAATGAAACATATTATAAATATGATAAATATATTTATGAAAAAGTTAGATAATAAGATGGATGACTATAGAGATTTATGTAGGGATATATATATATATATAATATGGTCATTATGTATATCTTCATTGGACATACGATTTTTGGACATATGTTCATTGGATATATGGTCATTGAAAATACCCATATCCAATAGATACATTTTTTTTAATTATTATTAAAAATTTAAAAATTAATTCTAGAATGGAAAAAATGATAATAATTAATTAAAATTTTTTTATAGAAAAATATTTATTTGCATTCATTAATATTATTTTGATTTTTATTAAAAAAATGATTTGATGTTTATATACAACTCAATTAAATACTTTAATAACAATTTATTGATTAAATTTATTTTTAGATGATAAAAAATCAGTGGTATGTGATTAAAATAATTTAATGTTAAAAATTTAATTTTTCAAATAATTAATTTTTCATTATATTGTATTTTTATAAATTAAACTAAATATATAGAATATATATTTTAATAAAATTATATATATATATATATGTTTAAATAAATAATCAATCATTTAATGATTATTACTTAGTATGGAAATAATAATAAATTCATTTTTATTCTTAAAAATACATTTCTCTAAAAATTGTTTTTTATGGTTTTTGTGTTCTGATATTAAAATAAATTTTTATAAAATTTATAAATAAAATAAAATAAAAATAATTTCATGTTTGGAATCATAATTTCTAAATTAGGTAATAAGTGTAATTATATTTTTAGACATGAGAATAATTTAGAAAGGTAAAACATAGAGTTACCATGGTAAAAGTGAAATGAAGTAAAAAGGTCTAACAAAGTGGTAAAAATATAAAATACCATAAATTTTTTTCTCAAATTGTGTAGATGAGAGAATAATTAACCTCAACTTACCCTATATCCTGTATATGTCCACTTTTAATCCACTTTCTAAGAGAAATTTCATTCCAAATTCATTAATGAATGGGTGATTTTAAAATTCAAATCAATATCACCAATAAAATAACCCCTCCTCTACCCATCTCAAACTACAACATTCATTCAGATTCTACATGAATCCTCACCCAAATTACCTCATTAATATTCTTCTCCTATATTTTATAACTTGTAGTCATAATAATTCCCAAATCCCTTATTTCCAAGAGGCTCTATTAGAGTAGTTTCAAATCTTCAATGGGGTTAGATTGTGTTTGAAAAAGAAGGAATCCAATGTAAGGGTTTCTTATCTGAATTTTTATTCATATATATATATATATTACATATTCACCACCTATATTATTTTTTTATACATAATTCCCCATGTATTTATTTTATCATACTTGTCATGTAATTCAAGGAGATTCCCTCAGGATGCGCCATTTCTAGCCGCCATGATTTGTTGTTTTATTGCGATGTTTGTTGTTGTTATATGAAATATTTTTATTTTAGTGAAAATTTAATTTTCAGTCAGTTATACTTCTCCTAGAATTAAAGGGAATTAAAAATCTATCAAAATATTTCTATTTCAAGGGGTTTTGATTCAAAAGTTACTAAAGTCATAAGGGTTTCTTTCCAATCTCAATTTAAAATAAATATTGTATATGAATAAATTTACATTAGGGGAAATTTTATGTTACTTATCTATAAAACCCCATATATTTTATTCTGATCCATCTATTTCTTGGGTTCACATTACTCATTAACATTTCACCTTCTTTTGGATTAAAATTCAACTAAAAGGAATCATTTAAGTGAAGTGAACCTTATCTCTTCTTTTCATTCAGGAATATTTCTCCTCCATGTCCATGTTTTTCATATGATTTTATTTTTTTCTTAATCCATAATTATATGATTTATTAAGGTCATTATATATTATATATTTTATTTTCTTTAAAAAAATGTGAAAATAATCTTTTTAACATTTTCTATATAATAGATTTCTCCCACTGTTTTCCTCAATTTTCTTTATGAAGTTTCCATTTAAAGTTTTCATGGTTTTAAAAATTAATTTTTATTTACTTTCTCATTCTATTATGAAAACTATTTTTTATAAATTATTACCATTTAAATAAAATTTATCAAAGTGAAAAATGTATTTCTTCTTATTTATCAAATTAAATTTTCATTCTCTTATAATTTTTTTTATTTGTGTCAATATCATTTAATGTTTCATATAATTAAATGGGGATATGATCTAGTGATAACATTCACATTATATATCTTGATTACATATGATCATTTCTTATGGAAATTTTCATGAAACTCATTTCTTTATAAAGGTATAATTAAGTTATGTTGGAATTATGAATGTTTTTATATGGTATACAAGTATATGGTTTTTAATTATTTAAAAATTGGACCAAAAAATTTACATCACTCTAATTGATTTTGTAAAGATATATATATATATATATCATGATATGATAGGGAATATGAAGTAAACCCAAAACCCTAAGAGATTTGTGGGATATGAATTATATAGTTCTCTAATTCACTGGGTAAAGTTTTATATGTCATTAGATAATGAGGAATGGGGAGTGAACCCAGACCCTTAAGGGAGTCTGCCCACCATGTTTATGTAAATGGGGAGTGAAACCAAAACAATAAGGAAATTATCTAATATATTTATAAGAATGGATATTGAACACAAACTATTATGGGACAATTTCCACTTTGTTTATGGGAATGGAAAGTGAAACCAAACTCCTAATGGGCTCTATCCACTATTTTTATGGAACATGGAGTGAATCAAATCCACTATGAGACTCTATCCATTATGTGATGATGGTTTTGGTAATGATCCTTGACATAAGAAATGTTTTTTTACACACACACACACAAATATATATATATATTCCACATTCTTATAACAAAACACTAGGTTATTTATACACTCATATATTATGTTTTCATTCCTCATGATTATTTACTCTTTTTTAAACACTCTTATGACTCATGAATTATGTTTTTGAAAAATAATTATGTCCTGACACATTATTTAGGATCCTAAGTGAATGTTTTAATAATGAATTTTTTATTTATATTCAATTTATCATAACATAAATGTATAAGGAATACTTAAATTAAGAGATAATGATGCTTGGAGAGGTTTTATGGATTCATTATGAGGAATTATATTTCATGATTGATAAATAGTCAATGAAAGTCCATAAGTTGATTGATTTTATTCCATGATTAATATAACTAGTAATGCTTGAGGTTTCTAGATTTAATTCTTATTGTTTGGAATATTCAAGATGATGTGGAATTGGATATCATACCTGATAAGACATCCAAGTTAATTTTGATGATTATAAAACTATACATAATGTATAATTTTTTTTCTAATTATATTTATAGTATGAATAATTTTAGTATATTTTAATTTGAAGTTATTATAATAAGAATGTTAGGTGAATTTATTTTAAGATAATTCAAAAATAATTTCATTTTATATGATAAGAATTAGATAATTAATTGAAGACTTTAGAAGAAGAATAAGAATTAAAAGAAGTTTTGAGAGGATGGATTTTATAATTCTAATAAAACATTATTATTTAATGTAATTTGATTATATACCTCATATTTCATTTACTATGTATGTGATTTTATAAAAAAAATGAAAACTATTATGATAACCCTTATCTTTATTACACAATAATTCATGATTTATTACATAAGATTGTACATAATAAAACCCAGATGATCAATAATTCTAGTTTCTTTATGAATTTGGAACATTTCATAAAAACTTAAAATTGGGAATACATCTCCATTATTGGAAACTTCATTATCCTGATTATAATATTCCCTCGTACTTAACACTACATTGGATAACCTAGGGACATACATAAGAAAATTCTGGTCTCTAAATCCTAGTAAGGGATCAAACATAAAATAACATGAAGAAGGTGATAAATATTAGAAATTAGGCATATAATTGGGGCTTGAAAGGGGTGAGAATAATAAACATGAATAATAAGGCATGATATAGAATGATAACATAAAGGTAACATGGGAAATGTGGCAATAACTTAAAAAACTACATCATAAATATAGTTCAAGGATAACTACCAAGAAATAATAATAAAAAAAATCCCATGATGGATTATTTCCACTCCTTAATCCCTTTCATTACACATCATGTGACTAAAACATTACCTAATTCATTGGAGCATTATATAATTTTGGGTACACCCATCACTTTCATTTCATTCTCGTAATTATGTGTTCCACATAGATCATACAAAATGGATTCAATGATCATAATATTTTATTCCACAATCAAGGAGTTTTTAATAAATAAATTTAATTCCCCAATCAATAAGTATAAGTTAATAAAGGTGGACACACTTGGTAGGAAATGGGTATGGGTATTCACTACACAATTATTTGGTGTGGAAAATCATGGTGAAATTTTAGCAGCATAACAGGGGTGTATAAATGTTCATTGAAGGGATTGATGAGATTGAAAGGGGTATATCATCATTTATACATAAAATTTATAGTATGTGTAATATGGAAGAATATATCACAACATTAGTCAATGAAGATAAAATTCATAAGATAAATAAAATACTTGAATAAAGAAGAGAAGAAGAGGATCCCTTACCTTGAGATGGTGATTCTAAATGTTTAGGAGGAGCATATTGAGAGATTATTGAACCTTGGGAGGACTCTAGAGAGGGTAGGGAAGAGTAATTAAGTTATTCATTATTTATTAGTTAATATAAATTAGATATTAAGTGGGTTTATATAGAAAATGAGTGGGGGATTCTTTATCATTTCTTAAACTTAGGTTTTGGACTGTATAATAAAATCACAAAAAACAAACAAACAATCCCTTGGTTTTTCCCCTAGTTTATTCCAATGTGTGGTGGTTTTAATTATTTTATTAGGATAAGGTCTGAACTTATTAAAATAATATTCTTTTTGATATCAAAGTGAGTCATGTCCTTAAAGAAATGATTTTAAAACCTTAAAATATATTATAGGTTTTGGAGGATACATAATGGCTTTATAAAATTAATAAAATAAACTTAATGTTACAATATTTTAAATGGAAGAATATATTTGGTTTATATTATATTTATATTATTTATTGCATAACTTTTTGGGTATTATGATGTCATAATACACATTGTATGTTTATACTGTACTTAATTTTTACTTGAAAATTTTCCCATCTTAGAAAATTATGCAAAATTCACCATTGGATAATTCTGAAATTTTGATTCCAAAAATATTATTCATTTTATCTGAATAATTTTATAAATATTTAAATTTTCAATCTTAAAATAAGAATCGATATTTATTGAGAAATGTTGGGATTTTGACAATAACAGATTTTAAACCCTTATAAAAATTACATTTGACTTCATAAAAATCATATGATAATTTATATTTAATAAAAATCATTTAATTATAATATTTCAATAAAATTTTATTTATTTAAAAAATACATGAATTCATAAAAATAAATTCTTTAATTGAATTTGAATATTAACCAAAAAATACAATTTGTGTTTTATTGTATCAAAATAAAAATCATTTATAAAGTTACAATAATAAGATGCAAATATATTCATTATTATATAAAATATACATATTCATATTATTAGGGTCTTGATACATATCCCTTTAGTACACTCACAAATTCCCTAAGAGTAAGGTCTGAAATGGTGATATTTTGATGGGGTGGTTCAACATACATGGTTTGAACCGTGATCTCGATGGGCTCAAACTTCTCCCGTAAATGGTTTCACCCATACTTAAGTTGTTAGATCATAGATTGGTCTTGGTTATTGGAAAATAAAATTGATTCTATCTCCCTTGGAAGCTTTGATAAATTTGTTTCATAGGATATGATCCTACTAGTTGAGGCCATCACTTCCTTTGTTTGTGTCAATTGAATTTTTCAAAACCCTATTTTTATACTAATCGTATGATCACTATTCAACAAGTATATTATGAATGGTAATGATACTTAAAAGTATTTTAAATCTTATTGGATATAATAAAACCAAATAAGTGCATGTGTTTTCTATATCCATAATATATAACAATTTATTTAATTAAATTGAATGAGGAATTTTATTTATAATAGTTTGGGTCATTAAAATATTCACTCCTTCAGAAATTTATCCCTAAAAATTTTCTTTTAACACACTAAAATATATGAGTGTAATTTTTTTATCACCTCCTATAGTTCCCATGTTTCTTCTTAAAACTTTTGGTTTCTCCACAAGACTTTGAATAGGTGCATTGCATTATTTCATATAATTTTTTTCTCTATGATATATGATCTTCAATAGTTGCCCCTTATTTGAAAGATCATTCTCCAATGGTACCGCCTTTGTATTGTGTAATTTTAAGGGGTTTTGTATGTAATTCACAAATAGGGATACATGGAATACATCATGTACATGAGATATGTCAAGTGGGAGTGCCATTGGATAAGCCACCACTCTTATGTGATCAAGGATTTCAAAGGGACCAATGTATCTTGAACTAAGATTTCCCTTCACTCCAAATCTCATAAATTTATACCTTAGAGATATGTATAGGAATGCATTTTATTCAAACTCAAACTCTAGGTCTCATCAATGATTTTTATCATATCACTTATTCTGGATCTAAGTAGCCTTGATATGCTACTGAATAGTCTTGAACCTTTCCACCATTTCCTCAACCATTTCAGGGCCTAACGGTTTTCATTCCCTAACATCATCCCAGCATGCAGGTTTTCTTAAACTCTTCCCATAAAGGGCTTCATATTGATCCATTTGGATGCTAGAGTATAAATTTTTATTTAATGAGTACTCAACCAGAGGAAAATGTTTATCCCATCCTCCTTTGAAGTCAATTGAGAATTCTTTCAACATGTCCTCAATTGTATAGATAGGCCTCTTAGATTGGCCATCAGTTTGGGGGTGATAAGCTGTGATGAAGTTCAACTCAGTATTTAGAGAATATTAAAGACTATTCTAGAATATGGAGGTAAATCTTGGGCCTTGATCTAATATAATTAATAATGGTGTTTTATATAGCTTCACCAATTCTCTAATGTATATCCTTGAAAGATGATCAAGTCTTAAATCCTCTAAAATCAAAATTAAAATATCTATATTTGTATATTGATCCACCACAACCCATATAGAATTATTTTCTCTTGATTTATTCGAAAATCCCATGAAAAAGTCCATGGTGATGTTTTACCATTTAAATGTAGGTATGGGTAATGGTTACACTATCCCCTTGGAATTTTTCCTTTCCACCTTCACTTGTTGACATCTTGATTTATATTTCATGATCTACTTATTCATACAGTCCCAAAAATTACACTCTTAGATATCTTGATACATCTTTGTGCTTCTAGGATGGATGGAGAAAGTTGAACTATGTGCATCATCTAATGAATACTTCATGAAATCAGGATTTGATAGTATGCATAGTCATAACACAAATCTCACAGCTCTTTGATCCTTAACATTGAACTCCAAGGATTTCCTTTTTCTTATAGCTTCTACTTTCTTATGAATGTCTACATTATCTCTTTGAGAATCCATTATCCTCTCCATAATAGTTGAGTAATCATTTATGAAAGGATTTATGATGTTCTTTACTTTATGATTCCCATGTCTATTTTTTTAAAACTAATATCATTGGATCCTTTTCAATTATCATCAATGATAAAATTACTAGATCCTTTCTACTTATAGCACATACCACTTTATTTTATTTACCAATATGGCAGTGGATTGAGAACTCAAAGTCCTTGATCATCTCTAACCATCTTTATTGGTTTATATTTATCTCTTTTTATGTGAATATATACTTGATTATTTTGTGATCTGTATATATTTCAAACTTATCCTAAAAGAGATAAATCTGCCACATTTTAATAAAAAGATCACTGCATCCAACTCTAGATCATACATTGGGTAGTAATTTTTTTAAAATTTCAATTACCTTGAGGCATAGGCTATCACTTTTTCATTTTTCATTAATACATATCCCAATACCTTCTTTGAAAAATCACTGAATACCAAAAAAATTTCTCCAATTTTGTGTAGTGTGGGTACAGGTGTAGTGATAAGCATCTTTTTAAACTCCTTTAAGCTTTATTCACATTAATTATTCTAAGTGAACTTGACCCCTTCCAATTTATCTTGGTTATAGGGTTTTACAATCATAATAAGTTTCTCACGAATCGATAATAGTACCCAACTAACCTAAGGAAACTATGGATATTTTTCAAAGATGTTGGCCTCATACATCCATTAATTTCTTTTAACTTTGAAGGGTCCACACATATCCCATTTCCTGTGATAATATTCCCCAAGAATGAGTTCCTTCAACTATAACTCAAATTTTCTATACATTTAAAAAATCTTCTCCTTTCATAATGTCTTTAGCATAGTGATTAAATACTCCCCCTGCTTCTCCTTGCTTTTAGAGTATATTTGAATATAATCTATAAAGGATACCACAAATTTATCAAGGTAATATTTAAAGACTCTATTCATTAAGTCCATGAATATTTTTGTATCATTTGTGAGTCTCAAAGACATTACTATGACCTCATAGTGCCCATACCTTGTTTAAAAGTAGTCTTGGGGATATCCTCCTTCTTCACCCTTACTTGATAATATCCTAGTCAAATATCCACCTTGGAGAAGTATTGTGATCCACATATCTGATTGAAGAGGTCATAAACCTAAGTAAGAGGATAATTTTTCTTTATCATGATCTTATTGAGCTCGTGATAATCAATTCAAAGGTTCATTTACCCATAATTATTCTTGATGAAGATGACTAATTCACCCCAAGGTGAAGTACTTGGGAATATGAAGCCTTTATCCAGATTCTCCTATAGTCATTTATTCAGCTCCTCATGTTCCATAATATCCATTATATATGAAGTTTTGTATAATGGAAATTCTCTAGTTATAAGCTTGATTAAAAATCAAACCTCTAGACTAAGAGGTATACTAGGCAATTCTTTATGAAATACATCTGTGCATTCCCTCATAATGGATATTTCTTTACGGATGGACTTTTCCTTAGACTCAATAATTTGAGAAAGATGTGATTTCTCATAGGTTAATAATATCCATTCCTAAGATGTTGGTGGTAAATAATATTCATCCTCCTCCTTTCACTTGTATTGAATCTGGGATCAATTCACAATATAGAGAGTGACTTTCTTCTCATGGTAATTTATGTTGGCTCTATAAAGGGAAATCCAATCCATTCCTATAATTTCATCAAATTCAACTAAAGTGTGTATAATAAAGTTCTATGGAAAATTCATACAAAAAACATTGATAGGGGATGAGTTATATCCTTGGGATGTAATAACTTCCCAATTTTTCGTTTTCACTGATAGTTATACTTCCATGCTTTGTAGTGGTGTTTGAATAGTTCTACTAAACTTGTGTGATATGAAATAATGTGTAAAACTAGAATAAAAAAGTAAATTCACTATTATTGAATGAATAACTAGAATACATATCACCACTTATTTTTCGGGATCCACCTTAGTAGTTGTGATATAAAAAGACCCCCCTTACAGCCTTGGAGGTTGTTGGTTGTCTCTAAAAATCCTTGGCTTTGTGAATTGGTTTTCAAAGTGCACCGGTTCATTATAATTGAATAAATGAACAATATGTTGAGGTTTGAATGGGTCATTCCATTCCACCATCGCATTATTGGGGTTCTCTCACTATCAATTTATAGCTATATGTCCTTCCTTCCAGCACATAAAGAATTTCCTCTCCCCCTTATGTAATTTACAGGGTTCTTCTTTACCCACCTTAGATAAGCAGGATGTTGAAATTTTGTAGAATCATTAGAATTATCCACCTAATTTCTATAATTAAACTCCACTTTCCGATTCTTATCACCATGATACCCTTGAGATTCACCAATCTCTATTTCATTTTTGAGGGAACATCAGAAAATTTCCTCATATCTATCAAAGTCTTAAATCACTAGGGCTTTTTGTAGACTAGGTTTTAGCCCACCAAAGAAGTAGTGAACCTTGTATTTGGGGGTAAGGAAAAAGTTGAAGGTGTATTGTGCAAATCTTGTAATGTTTTCCTCATAAGCACTGATAGATTCATCGTATTTTTTACTTAAGGGAAATATAATCCACTTCCATTTTTTAGTTAGAGTGTGGAATGAAAATATTTTTTAAAAAACATTTTCCAGATTTCCTTCCACCCCATCAGCTCGATCCCTTCTTCAGGATTTGTATTATTGATCAATGTTCACCACTGATTATTTTTTCCCTCCATATGATAAAAATACAGTAGAAACCTCTCTAAGTAATAACATTTAAGGATGGAGAATATATTCTCAATGGATTTTATCCATTTTTCCATGACTAAGGGATCAAATGATCCATCAAAAGTTGGAGGAATTTCTCACATACAAGTCTCAATTATAGCTTGTTCTTTCTTAGGGGGATTTTGGCACTTCTCATGATCTAGGTTTTTATTCAAAACCTGATATTTTTGAGAGATTATCATCATAAATTTCTCTATTCCTACTCCCATTGGGTTGGGAATCTCATTTGGGAAGCCACATAATTTCAATTCACATTAGTCGTTTACCTGATTCCTCCTATTTTATAATGTTGGCTAGAATAAAGGTAAAATTTGGGATGAGTATATTTAAACTATTAAACAAATAAATTGGAATTCAATGAATTTAAAGGGATAACTCTAAATGACATTTATTTCTTAACTTATGAATTTCCAAGCTTTAATCCATGTTATCAAAGATCTATTTCCTAACATATATTCCTATGGGATTTTTTTTACCTTAATAATGTTTAGTAATTATCTTGTTAATTTACCAAATCACATCCCTTGGGAGTATCAAACCAGGTGCGCAGTAAGGACCGTTTTTATGCACTAGTTCCCGACCGAGTCTAGCTCAACATGGTGTTTTCAGGTTTTACCTCTATGTACATCTATGATAGATCCACATCCAATTATAGTGTCTATATAAGGATGAATTTTATTGATAAACTACATTATTTATACTTTATTAAAATTTTAGGATTTTTATTATACTTAATTTTATCCCTAGGTATTTCACTAGATTTTTCTAATCCTAAACCCAAAAAATAACTAAAATTTTCCTTAGATACCAACTATAAAAACATTTCTCTTTATTACACATTAATTCATGATTTATTACATAAGATTACACATAATACAAGCTAGAAGATCGATAATTATAGTGTATTTGGGAATTAGGTATAGCATATAACAACTTAAAATAGGTAATACATCTCCATTATTGAAAAAAATCCTTAACATGTTCATAATATTCCTTTGTACTTTAAACTACATAGGATAACCTGGGGATATACATAATAAAGGGGTGAGATATAAATCCCAGTAAGGGAGTAAACATGACATAACATGAATAAATTAATATATGTTAGATAGAATAAATATCATTGGGGTGTAAATGGGGTGAGAATCATAAACATGAATAATAAAGCATGATATTTCATGATAACATAAATGAAACATGGGATATATGGAAACAACTTAAAACACTACATCATAAACATAGGTCAAGGATAAATTCCAAGGAATCATGATGGAAAGAGTCCTGTGGTAGATTAGGTTCACACACTAATCCCTTTATTGACATCTCATGAGACTAAAACATTACCCAACACATTGGAGTGATATATAATTCTATGCACACCTGTCACTTTCATTTCATTCTCATGCTTAAGTGGGCCACATAGATCATACAACATGTATTAATTTATCATAATATTCTATTAAATAATCAAGTAGTGATGAATAAATACACATAAGTCCTCAATAAATAAGTACAAGTGCATAAAGGTGAACATACTTGATAGGAAATGGGAATAGGTATTCACTATAGAATTGTTTGACAAAGAAAATCATGGTGAATTTTTGGCAGCATGATGAGGGCGTATAAATGTTCATAGAAGGGATTTATGAGATTGAAAGGGGTATCTTGTCATTTATATATAAAATGGATATAAAGGGGAATATGGAAGAACATATCCCAACATTAGGAAATACAGATAGAAGACATTAGATAAAGAAGATACTTGAATAAAGAGGAGAATGAGAGGATCCCTTACCTTGAGAGGGAAATTAAAAATGATTGGGAGGAGCTTCTTGAGATCTTATGGTAATTTTTGTAGGACTCTAGAGAAGGTAGATAATATTAAGGATGTTATCCAATGTTTTTTGTGAAGATAAATGGAATATTGGGTGGGTTTATATAGGAAATGATTGGGGAATTCTTTATCATTTCTCAAACTTAGGTTTTGGACCCTATATAATAAATTAACCAAAAAAAACTTATAAAGGTTTTCCCATGGTTTCTACCAAATAAAGTTTTCTTCCATTATTTTATTAGTCTAAGGGATGAAAATATTAAAATAATACCCTTGATGATGTGGAAGTGAGTCACGTCATTAAAGAAATGATTTTAAAACCTTAAAATATATTATAGGTTTCAGAGGATTCATAATAGATTTATATAATTAATTAGATAAACTTTATATTACATTATTTTAAAGTGGAAACATATAATTGGTTGTGGATACCATTTATAGTATTTATTACATCAGTTTTGGTGTATTATGAAGTTATAATACATATAGTATATTTATACTATATTTAATTTTGACCTGAAAATTCAACTCTCATAACATTATGAAAAATTAAAAATTGGATGATTTTTATGTTATGATTCCAAAAATAATATTAATTTTATCTATATAATTTTGAAATTATTTGAATTTTCACTTTTAGAATAAGAATCCACATTTATTGAGAAATTCTTGGTTTTTTGACAATAACAGTTTTTGAATCCTTATAAAAATTACATTTGACTTAATAAAAATTATTTTATTATTTTTATTAGATAAAAATTATTTAATAATAATATTTCAATAAAGTATTATTTATTTCAAAAATCCATTAATTTATTAAAATAAATTTCTTAATTGAATTTAAATATTACCCAAAAATGCATTTTGTGTTTTATTGTATCAAAATAAAAATAATAAGATGAAAAGATATTCATTATTATATATAATATACATATTCATATTATTAGGGTCTTGATACATATCCCTTTAATACACCATAAAACACCCTAAGAGTAAGGTACGTGACGTTGAGACTTTTATGGAGAGGTTCGTTATACATGGTTCAAGATGTGATCTCAATGCGATTGAACTTCTCCCATAAATGGTTGTGATAATGATTAAGTTGTTGGATATCATCTTTGGATTGGTCAATGGAAAAGACCATTGATTCTATATCCCTTATAAGCTCCGATAAAAGAGACTTATAGGGTACGATCCTACTAGTTGAGACCACCACTTCTTTTTTCTATGTCAATTGGATTTTTCAAAACTCTATATTTATACTAATCATATGATCACTGTTAAAAAACTATGTTATAAATGGTAATGATTCTTAATAGTATTTTAAATTAAATAGGATATAATAAAACCAAATAAGTGAATGTGTTTTCTATTTTCATACTATATTATAATGCATTTAATTAAATTTCAAGAAGAATTTTATTTGTAAAAGATCAGGTCATTACAACCATATCCAACCAAGGAGAGAAAACTCAAACAAATATGGGAGAAATATTAACTATATGGGAGCCATCCTAAGCATGAGAATCCATGGTGGCAGGAGACTTGTAGGTAGGTAGGCTCAAGTGCATAGCATATGTTCATGCCATAGATAAATAACATAGAGGATGTGTTCGCATGCGATGGTTCCAGTGGAATCTAGAAGTGTACCTAGATACTCAAAACTAAAGTATTGATGGAGAGAGGTCACTTATTTAGTAGATTCCAACCATTTTGAAAATTTATATGGGATAAATATTTTAGGGGCACTATTACTATGTCAAAAACTTATGCATATAATGATGGTCATTAATTTTGATCAATCTACATCATCCTGTCAAACCGAATGTCTTATCTAAACTCCCAAAATCCAAAGTTCCATGAGTTATATGCCACATGACTGAATAAAAATTGAATGTCATATGATATGGCTAGAAAATTAATGGAAATTTTGAAATTGGATAATTATAGATTGTTAAAAACCACAAATACAAGTATGCACGGTCACTTTATCAATGGATATTTCAGTTTTCCAAATCATTTTCTATGAGAATGAACAAAGGGCATGTTGTCCTAGTTTGAAAACATATATACTTTGCAAACAAGATACTATTAAATAATAATAGAGTTTTTGGTTTATGATTAAAATAAAATTCAAAATATAAAGATAAACGACATGAATTCATTCAAGGGAGAGTTATTCAATTGGTAATGGGGATTACAGATGAAATGATTACTGACTTGGACAAGAAGAGCTTTGGATCCAAAATTATCATTAAATTTTATATTGATAAAGCACATTAAAAGTTTGAAAGGTGCTTTATTATCAAATTTCTAAGGAAATATATGTTCAAATAATAGTTCTATGATATTCTCCTTAAATTCCAATATTCACCATAGATATCAATTTCATTCATGGGGAAGGGGTTTGGAATTTTCAAGATGGTGTGTGTAATAAGGCTAGGGGACCAAATATCTCAAAACATGTTCATTCTATCCCAATATTCACTCACTATGAAGATCAATCATGGAGTGGAAAAGAGGGCCATACTACTATACAAGAATAGATCTGATAATAGTATTATTTCCCATTTAATATTTGCTGATGACATCCTCTTTTTCATGAATGGTAGGATCACATCCATTTATGGATTCAATAAAATTATGGAGGTTTATGGAAATCAAATTGAGAAAAAGATTAACCAAGTAAAGAGAAATGTTTATATCTTAAACAAATTCTCGTACTGGTGAATCGATTCTATTCAGAATAAACTATGGATGTAAAGGCTTCATCTCCCCATGGAATTCTTGGGAGATCCCATATCGAATGGAAGACTTAAAAAGGATTTGTTTGAAGGCATCATTTGCTGGATTACTAGGTGAATTACCAATTTAAAAATTTTATTCATTTCCTTTAGAGATTTCATTACCTTGGTGAATTGTGTTATTAGCTATATTCATATGCATATCCTGTCTATAATCAAGTCACTAAAAGGAACTATCAATCATATTGAAAAACCATGAACAATTTCATTTGGTATACAATTCAGAATGGTTGATGTCACTGGGTGAGATGGAAGAGGACGTATAAACCCATTGATGAAGGTTTTATTAATTTGTGAAACATTTCAGAATCCTTGCAATCCATGTAGGTTCAACATTTCTAAGAGATCATAAAAGTAAAATCATTGTAGTAAAAGTTCATGAGAAACAAATTTTATGAAGATTAGAGAAAGTGGGAAGCTAGGGCTGAGAGAGCTGCATGACATCAAAGAAATATGACTATCCACCCAGATAATTTGGAAGCATGGTTAGGTGGGTGGTTGGTCATGGTGAGATCAAATTTTGGAAGGATAATGGGGTAGGTGTTACCCTATTTTTTTGGGTTGACTGTTGATTAAATTTTATTTTATAAAGTCTATATTGTTTCCATCCTTCATCGACTCAATCCCTGAAAACCATCAAAAGAATATTTTTGAGAAAATTACTCTGATTGATGATCCAAATGGGCATACCTTTACAGTATCTTTATCTAGGAAATTCTCAAGGATGGTTTATCTATAGATGATGCATTTTAGTATCATAATTGAAGGATGAGCATTGATTCTATGGTGAAATGCCATTCCTTCAAAAAATGAACTTCCTAGTTTGGTGTTTGAGAAACCAAGCCTTAAAAACTGATAATAATTTATAGAATAAGGTAATTTCTATCACTTCCCATTTATGGTGTTTTTATTCTCAGATTCTTGTAACAAATGATCATGTCTTTCTTAAAGGGGGTTGGTCATTTAAAATGTGATGTTTTCTCAGAAAAAGTACATGATTCTCCAGTTGTGGAGATGATATCCTTGATTTCTTAGAATCCTAGTTTAATAGAACTGACCAAAACATCCCCAAAATGAAATCATGTAGCATGGTCTTCACTAGGAATGCTCGACCATCGGGGAAGTGCATAAAAAATAATGGGAATGAATTTTATACTCATCTTGTTTCATGTATGTGTGAGTGATATCTCTGGTGGTCGAACTGGGGACCCTCATTCCTAGTGTGAGAAACTATTGATCTTTGTGTAAAATTATCCCTAGGTTGGTGATGTAGTTAGATGGGAGTGGTATGGATAAAATATGAATGTAGGTCATATGGAGACCTCCATTTATAGGTCTAAAGATCAATGTTAATGGATCTTGCTTGGATGGTGGTATGAGAGGAGGTAACCTGATGCGATATCGAATATGATCAATTATTTTCATATTCATCATGTTCTATGGCATGGGAAACTATCTAGGGGATGAAGAAAGGTCTATGGATATGTTCTTTCCAAATTATATCTTTTTAACATCAATATTATAGAGGTTGAATCTGATTTCAAACTACTGGTAGAGATTATTCAAGGTAAATCTATTGTAGAATGGGAGTTGGTGTACCTTATTAGGAAGTTTATAGTGTTCATTGACCTAGGTATTAAGGTCATTAATACATGGAGGGAAGATAATTTCACTGTAGACACTTTGGATAGAAAAGGTGATCCTATCGATTATACCATTTTTTATTGTTGGATCCCTCCCAAAAGACTCTAAACTCATTTTCAAGGGATATTTCCTAGGTCTCCACCACTTCCAACCCCCTTAATTTTTAGATTATAATGAATAATTTTCCTCTTTCCACTTTTTAGTAAAATAGAAATTTCCATGTCAAGAGGTTCACATACTTAGAATTTAGAAGCAATCCTATGTGAATCCACTACACAAAAGTGGAATACCTCATGATGCATGTGTACATTTTAGAAATTAAATAATTTCTTATAACATGAAAAAGAGTTTTCATGATACGATAATGGATAAATTTTATCCAATGAACAAGCATATTATTCCATGTGAAGTATAAATTAAAAATGCATCATGGTGCATGTGTTATATAAGAAATATTCAATGAAAAGTCTTTAATATATTAAAAACTTGTGACCATATCATTTGTGAAGAGAGGAAAAATATTTTTTATCATCACATATAATTGATTGGATTAGAATATTTAGTAGGACTATTGT
The DNA here is from genome assembly GCA_963277665.1 of Viscum album. NCBI lineage: Eukaryota > Viridiplantae > Streptophyta > Magnoliopsida > Santalales > Viscaceae > Viscum > Viscum album. The sequence continues at coordinate 124,095,883 of OY728134.1, read as the reverse complement.
GTGTTAATTATGCGTAATAATATGTATAAATACCTGGTCAACTATCATTTATGTGTTCTTAATAATTTTAGAGAAGTGATTATTGGGAGGAGGAGTTTTTATTTTCCTCAGTTGAGTCTTGTAAATAATGTTCTACTTTCCATGAAGGTTAAAATTTTGAGAAGTTGATTATATTATATATTATATAAATTGTTTTTTAGAAGAAGTTCTATTCAAATTTTAGTTTTTTATAATTACACAATGATAGATTTTTATACTATTTGTTACTTAAAAAATTATTATTAACATTAAAATTGTTTTTGAAGCATTAGTACATGAATCAAAAAATAAATTGAAGAAATAATACATGATTAGAGATATATGCTATGCGATGATCATATGATGTGTACATGAATAATTCTGTATACTAAAAGATACATATAGTGGATAAGTGAATGCTATTTCATAAAGCACGTAGTTGAGAACTCCATGTAATACTCATGATTTCATGAAGAATTTGAGTTGATATAATTGATAAAAACTGAGGAAACTAATTCACTATAGTACTGAGTAGAGAGAAGAGGATGTATTTGGAATATACTTATAGGATGAGTCTTACATGTATGATTATTTAGTAAGTTGATAAGATCTAGATCATATAGAATCTATATTAAGGTTTGAGACCAAAAAACTTATTCTTGTTAGTGTTTAAGTTTTTTAAGACTACACATGAGTAGGATCTATTTATCTTGTCATCTTATAGAGGGAGATCAATTTACAATAGGTTCTAAAGAAATATAGTGCATATCAAGACCATTCTATCATTGGATCCAAGATGAAGAATGAGCTTATAATTGGGGTGTCTAACTAGTCATTGAAGATAGATTGTAGTTGGGGTGTGTAACTAATTGTTGGGGGATTATATTTTCTATTTCTAAACAAATTTTATTGTAAACACTTGTGGATATAGTGAATAATCCATGTTGGGGAATCTAATCAACATGTAAATGAATAGGAATTTATTTTAAACCTTGTAAATATCATGTATTGTGATCTCTATAATTATATATGAATATGAGGTGAGTTTATAAGATATAATTGAGTGGATTGAAGACCTTGACAAGTTCAAATTATTGAATTAAAATAAAAGGATTTGTAAAAGGATACCATTGATTCACGCCCCCTCTAATGGATTCCTTTATTGGTATATGTAAGTGTTAACATAGAATATGTCCCATCTAAATATCCAATAAGTATTTTAAGACATGGATAATCTCAATTCAATCAATATCTAAGGTGTTCCCACATTTGATAGGAATCATTATCACAGTTTTAGGAATAATATGATACCCTACATCCTATCACTTGGCCTTAAAGCATGACATACTTCAAAAGTGGGTTTCCACCCATTTCCAGTAATGTTACTATGATACAAGTTAATAAGAGAAATATCTAGATAGATGGAAAGGCTAAAAAATACCACCTTTATGTCTTTATTAAATAAGGTCTACACATGGGTCATGGGTCTCCAGAATACTAATGAGATCTCTAACAAATAGAAAAAAACTATAAAGGTAATGTTAATGTCAAGGAATCCAAACTACTTATTTGTATGAGACAGTTTTATGAAATTAATTTGAATGATGAAGAAACTATTTATGACTATTTCACATGAGTAAAAGCAATATTTAATAAAATTTTATGATTCAATGAGAATCTAGACGCCTCTATCTTTTTCATAATATTAATAAGTAATTTTCTAGATTAGATTGATTCAAAATTATCAAATCTGAAAGAAATAAAATATTAGGCTCTGGATGAGGTATAAAACATTATCATATATTTTGAGATGAGTAAAAATATATCCATAAAAATAGAAGAAAAAGGATGAAATTTACTTTAAAGTTATGAGAAAAGGAAAATTTAAGTAATATGAGGTTGTAGAACCAAGTGATTTATATTCTAACAGAGATGACAATCTTATTGAAATGGTTTCCCTCATATCCAAAGTATTAAAAAATGTAAAATAGAAAGGAAAAGGAAAAAACTTACCAATTTTTTTTAATTGTGATGGAATTAGAAACTTTTCGTATTACTATCCAAGGAATGAGTATGCATAGTATGAATCTTTTGAAAAATAAGAGAAATTTTAAAAATTGAAAATCAATAAGAAGAAAAAGAATAATTTCAATAGAATAAAAGAGAAATTTGATGAGAAAATATTAGAAATTTGACTCATCCTAAAATATCTATCTAGATGATAATGTTAATTTTCTTAATAATGTTGAAATATTCTTTGTTTCATCAAGAAATGATGATTATGGATAGGAAAAGAAAAATCTAGAATCATATTTTAAAGGTGATTTAGACACATCTATAAAGGAGATTACAAATCTTAGAAAAGAAAAGAATAAATTTTTGAAGGAGAAGAATAATGATGATATAACAAATAAGAACATATCAAGAAATAAGAAACTTATATTGATGAGATCAAAAAGCACAAGCAAAGAGGAGATGAATAAGAAAATATTATCAGTGATCTTAAATAGAATCTAGCTCCAAGGGAATAAAAACTAGATGACATAAAATCAATGTGTTTTTTTTGTTAAAAATGATTATAAAAAAGTTAGATAAGACTTTAGTAAGTCCATCAAATTTAAAAGAGTGTCTTCCCATGTCAATGAGAAGAAGGGTATAACCAGGAAATCTAAATATGCATTAGATTTTTCTCAAAGTAATTTTTTTAATTATAATAGTATATGTGATAAAAATAAATTTTAACCTATTTTTACAAAGAATATTAGTGATAGAGATTCTATTACATCAAATGGAGATAGAAACATGTTAATAAATTCTATTCCCCATGGGAAAAATAAGACTCGGTTTGAAGAAATGAAATATCAAAAAGTGTTTGGAATAAAACATTATTAAGGTGAAAGATTTACATTCATAGGTTTCTACTGGTGTTATAGAAGGTATGAACATAAAGCCTAATCTTGTTGGTATAATGTGTCATTTATAGAAATGAGGAATTAATCATAGTGGATCTATAGTGAGTATATGATAAAAAGTTCTCAAATGAAAAAAGTTGTGGCAAAAAATCCATCTAAAATTCCAACAAAAAAAAGTATGAATACTTGGAGGATATTTGTATTAGATTTGTGTATAAGGCTTATAAAGATGAGAAATTAATTACTAGACTACCAAGATAGGATTCCCTTTCTTTTAAAGTTAAGAAAATTCAAAATTATAAAAAATAGGATTTAGGTAAAATTATTCTTTTCAAAAGGATATATGGGTTATCCAAAGAAGTTGATCGTAATAAGAAAAAATTCTTAGAGGTCTATCTAGACCAGTTGGAGATGTCCCAAAGAAAGGATAAAGAATATATGTATGCTAAATACAAAAGAAAAATGGATATTACATATGAAGATTCTGGGATTCATGATAATTGTTCTAAAAATAATGGTATGAAAATTTATACAGAATCTTCAATATGTGGTGACATAAAAATTAAAAATATTATTTATAAATATTGTGGAAAATTTGGTAATAAGATGAAGAATTGTATGTAAATTATACTAGACTAAAAAGAGTGTATGAAGAGGATGATGAAAGAGAAAGACAAAGAAATTTCTTTGACAAATGAGATGGACACCACAACTCCATATGAGGAAGTTTTTATTAATATGATTGTAATCATGAAAGTTATGAGGGATAATAATAGAATGAAAAGTACTTCATAGTCTGATATGAGAAGAAAGAAAGAGGAGACAAGGGTGAAAGGAAACTCTTATCCAGAGTAATACTTCTAAGAAACAAAAGGCCTTTTTTATTCCCTTCTCTATATGGTTTCATACTGACATGAAAAGGATTGAAGGATATAGATGTATCCCTTGAGTAGGGGAGCATTTATGAGTTAAAGTTATTAAATATTCAATACATAATGAATATGTAAATTCTTAGTATCTTGGTAAAATTGGAAGATGAGATATGTCAATAACTCATATATACTTACACTAAATTAATTTATAATTATTATCTAGGGGGGATATATATTGAGCTAAAAAAGTGGGATCTATATCTATTTTCACTTGAATTTTTTACGTGTTTATTGTGATCTATATAGGATGCGACACATTTCTTGATAAATCTGTCTTAACTGGCCCAAAAAATATGAGGAGGAAGTTATCTAAGTTTTGTATCACATGAAACATAATATATTCATAGTATTTATCACCTTATTTATACGCTATTTTTTTTTTCTATAAAGGTCTTTCCCAAATGGACTTATAGTTTTCATGATAAAGGCTCTTTTCTAAGGGAAAACATGTGATGTCATCATTCTATAAAAAGTGACTAAGGCTAAGGATTTAAATAATTATAAGATAATAGGATGTCATCATTGAATGTAAATGAGATTCATGAGATGAGTAGACCCATATTGTACATTGGTATTTATTATCAATATGGGGGATAATAAAATTAACATTAGAAAGTGGGTAAGTATTGAAAACAAATTCAACAGGGGGATTGAAAGACCCATGTGAATGGTTGAAGAATTATTATTTTATTTTTTATTAATGTTTCATAAATTCAATGTAAAAATAATACTTAAGTGAAGATATGATGATTCTTGGAGAGGTTTTATTGGTTTATAAGGAGACATTGGATGTTGTGCTTAAAAAATAATCAATTTTTGTCTATAGTTTTATTGAGGTGCTTCTATGGTTAATGGAACTAGAAATTATTGAGTCTACTAGCTTGAAGTGTTCTTATTTGTAACATTTAAGAAAATGTTTCATTTTATGTTATACCTAATAAGACATAAAATTTATCATGATTATTGGAAAGTTTTTTATAATGAATAAATCATATATTGATTATGTTTAGAGTAATAATTGTGTTTTGTAAATTTGAATTGACATTGAATTTTGAAATTTAAGTAGTATTGAACACAAATTCAAAGGTGGAGATTGAATATCCCAAGTGAATGGTTGAAGAATGAATATTGTTTTTTTCCAATTTATCATAAAGTAAATGTATAAATAAGATGTAAATGAGGATTTGATGATGCTTTTAGAGGTATTATGGATCCTTGAGGAGTCATTGGATTTCATTCTTGATAAAGTATCCATGTATGCCCATATGTTTATTGAAGCACTACCATGATTAATGGAATTTGAAATTCTTGAGATTAATAGATTTAATTGTTCTTGTTTGTAACATTTAAGATAATGATACAATGAATGTCATACATGGTAATGCATCTAAGTTATTTTTGATGATTGGAAAGCTATTCCTAATGAATAAAACATGTCCTAATTATGTTTCAAGTAAGCATAGTGTTCAATACATTTTAATTGGGAGTTATGAGAAGAGTAAAACAAGGAGAATTACTTTGAATTCTATGAAAGAATAATTTCTTTTTTGCATAGGGAGAATTGAAGAATTAATTGATAACATTAAAATAAGAATAATTAAAAGAAGTTTTTGAAAGTTGGATTTTATATTTCTGTTGTGGCCTTATTATTTAATTGTATTATCTTATATACATAGTATTTTATTTACTATGTATGTGATTTTGTTAAAAAATATGTCTATTAATAACAAACCAAAGAGAGCCGGATCAGTCGCATGTGGGAGAGAGCTTTACCACATAGGATCCAGGCCAAGCATGAGTGGCTATGGTGGTAGGAGGTCTGTGGGTAGGATAGAAGAAGCACATGAAATTGTGCCATTCCCTGTTGCAGTATCACAGAGGAGGTTTCTGCATGGGGAAGCACCAATGAAATCCCGAATAAGACCTAGATACTAAAAAATGAGGTTTTTAAGAAGCGTGATCACTTATTAAGTGGAGTCTAGCCAATGTGATGATAGATGTGGGACAATGCTATAGAGGTCACTTTTAATATTCTAAAAAAATAAGAATATAATGATTGTTTTCTAGTGTGGTCAATCTATACTATATGATCAAACTGGGTATCTTCTTCATCATCTTAATATTTTAATCTCCAAGGGTTTTCATTTCACACAACCATATATGATCTTAAACACCGTTTGGGATCAGTGGAAACATGATGGGACTTTGAAAATATTCTAATTTTAGATTTTTGAAAACCATGAATAAAAGTATGTGATTCCTATTTGTGAATACATATTTGAGTTTAAAAAATCATTTTCCATGTGAATGAAAAAAGGATATTTCATTATCGTTTTTGAATTTTTATTCTATACAAACAAAATACTATGGGATATTCAGAGAGTTTTTGATCAATTAATTAAAGAAAATTCAAGGGAAATAGGTTGACATACTCAGTATTCATAATATATAATATGTGAATTTTTTATGCACAAAGGTGAAATTACTTAAGAAGCATGTATGTATTATTTGAATTAATAAATTTCATATACCATGAAAATGATTTTGAATTATGAGATAATATATAAATTTTATGTGATGAACATGCAGAATATTCAATGTAATGACTATATACTAAAATTCATTGTGATGCATTTGATATTTTAGAAAACATCCATGAAAAGTCTTTAACATGGTAATAGATTGCATTTAAGCTATTTGTGAATAGAGTTTATGTATTGTTTCCTTTTCGTGAAGGATAACATTTTTATAAGTGAAGTATATGCTATACAAAGTGGAGTGTTATGGGGATGAAGTGCTATTAAAATTAAATTTTCTTATAATTTCATAAATTTAGTGTATCATATGATTTATTAATTAAAAACAATTAAAAACATTAAATTTGTTTTTGAAGCATCGGTATGTCAAGAAAAAATCATGTGAAGAAATAATACACAGTTAGATATATATGTTTTATGACAATCATATAATGTGCATGGAAATTATTCCATGTACTACATGATATATATAGTCGGAAGTGAATGTTATTTAAAAACTAAAATAGTTGATAAGTATATGTCATAATCATGATTGAATGAAGAATCTAAGTTGTGAGAATTTAAGAACACTTGGGAAACGAATACACCATAGTGTCGATGAGAGAGAAAAGACTAAATACAAAATATACTTATAGAAGGAGCCTTACATGTCCAATTATTAAATAAGTTGAGAAGATTCATATAATCTAGAATATAATGTTAGGTTCAAGAAAAATTATATTATTCAGGATGGTGTTTCTGTTTTGAAGTCTATACTTGAGTAAGATTTTATGATCCTGTCTACTTGTGGAGGGAGATCAATTTACAAGAGGTTCTAAAAAAACCTAGAAAAGATCAAGATATTTCTATAATTTGATCAATGTTGAAGAAGGATCTTATTATTGTGATGTCTAGCCAGTAACTAACTAATAGATTATAGTTATATAGTTTAATATATTGCTAGGGAATTATAGTTGGGGTGTCTAACCAACTACTGTTGCAAACACTTGTGGACATAGTGGCGAATCCATGTTGGGGTGTATAACCAACATGGAAAGGAGTAGGCTATTATCCAAACCCTTGTAAATACCATGTGTTGTGTTCTCTATTATTATTTTTGTATATGAGGTGAGGTTGTGAGACATTATTGAGTGGATCAATAACCTTAAGAAGTTTAATATGTTGAATTAAAAGAAAAGAATTCATAAAAGAAAACCACTTATTCACCCCCATTGGAATCTGTCTTGGGGTTCTAAAATTATTTATGACCTATGTTTTATTAGGTATAATTTTCTTTTGTTATATTCATAAACCTTGATTATGTTCTCATACCCACATGTTCATCTTATACTCACTTATGATATTCTATTTTTATCTCTTATTTTCCCCCTTATTTAGTGTTTTAGTTCACACATTTGTTATGTTTATATTCCTTGAAAAATTAAAAGTATCCTCATGTGTTATATATATAAAAATGAAATCACATGTCGAGAATTTTCTAGGGTTTTTTTGGAGAATTATTATATAATAAGAAGATCATGTACCTAATCTCTAAAGACACTAAACCTATAGGTTATGGGGAATGATTTATTGTGATATATAATTAATATTAATGTAAAATGATGTAATATTCATGCATTTTATGATTTGTTTGTCTCATCTGATACCAAATGTACAATACATCCAAAATATAAAACCAATATAATCACTAAAACTAGTGAAAATTTAACTAATAAGAATTTACATATAAAAATATATCTACTTTAAGTCATCTATAGAAAACCATGCCTACTTTTATATAACTTAATCTCTTAAAAAATACCAAATTTTTTCATAGCTATGAGTATTTCATTGAACAAGATCTTGTAAAAAATTGGTTATAAAATAGTTAGTATGACATCCCAAGTTCCGAGCAACACCAAATTCAATATTTTGTATTCATAATAATAAAAAAATATAAGTCATAATATATAATCATTAAATTATACTCAATACCCCCATGGGTTTATATAATTAAAATAATCCTCTAAATACCACCTCATTATAAAATTCCATGAATCGCTATCTAATAATTTTTATCATATTATCAGATTTTTATTCACAACTCATTATAAGCATTACTCACCAAATAATAGTTCTTATAGAGGTATGTAAAAAAAACATATTTCCAAGACCACACCCTTATCCATTAGGTATTAAAAAATATTCATGAGGTAATAGATAATTCCATTGGACAATAGACTAATATAGTGAACTATATCCCGATGTTGGCCCAAGAATTTTAAACATAAATATTACAACCTTTTATTTGAATATTAAATACATATAATAACTTAGAGACTATATATATAAAAATCTTATTTAAGTATCATATTAATCATATATTATAAATTTATTCTCAATTTTTACCCTTATTTATTTACTATACTTAAAAAACTTTCTTCATAATCTAGGAAAAGGAAATATAATAAAGTAAGAACTTTGATGCTTAGTAAGGGTAAGCATGGGAGATATTAATTTATGATCATATGTAAGCATAAGATAAGAATAAGGGTGTGAGGTCATAAAAATAACATAAAAATTACATACCCAATATATCATAGATCATAATCATGAGTCCTATCATAAAAAATTATCATTTGAAAATACATGAATCATATGATTGAGAAATATTCATAAATTAATCATGAACCATGAGTTCATATCATAATATTCAAACATCTCATAAGAGTGCAGCACCATCATAGGAATAAAAAATAGACCATATGTAAATTTTAACTACCAATACAATCATATCATAGTGGATCAGGTATCAACACATATTTCCCATATAATTATAAATCACCACCATTTTCCTATATTATAGTGAATCGGGCATCCTTACTTATTTCCCATAGTCAATAGAGTTAATTAGCTCGTTTCATATAATTATCCCATGAGATATATACAATTACCTAATACACTAGAGGTATTTAATAGACCCAACTGTCACATAATAAAAATTATACATATGTGTTCCACAGTATCATAAAACATTCATCATTTTATCATATCATAAATCATATAAAAGAAATGGGTTTCATAAAAAGTTAATCATTTCATGATATCATAACCCATGGGAAGAAATTAATGGGTTTCATAAACATATAATTATAATAATAATAAAACATCTATATAAAGAATATGTATTGTATCATGGGATCATATCCCCATTAAAGAATAAGTAACATAAAAGGATGTTATCATATATGAAAATTGTCTTTAAAAGATTATTAAAACATTTCTTGAGGAAAATATAATTTTAATTCGAAAAACACTTATTCAAATTCTCAAAAATTCCAAAATATAATGGATTTTTTTGAAAAAAACCATTCAAACTTTTAAAGGAATCTTAAAATAATTGAGTGATCATGATAGTGTGATATTATGTTCATGTCATAATCATTAAAATAATGATTTTTTTCACACCTTCGGTAAAAAGCACCTTATTATGAAAATGACATGAAGATTCTTTATATAACATTTTATAAAAATTAAAACATGGGTTAAAATAAATTTAAAAAATAATTAGATTGTATTCAAAAACAATATTTAAAACTTTTCAGAAAATATAGATATGAAAGTAAAGGTTTTCCTACCTAAAGAGAAGAAATTAGGACGGATTCTCATAAAAATAATTTCTAAACCATTTTAAGTAAAAAGAGAAGATAATTTTACTAAAAACATAAAAATTACAAATATAAAAATAGAAGAATAAATATTAAAGGATTTTATTAGATAATTATCATATAATTTCCTCAATGAAATTCAACCATAAAAAAATCCTAATAAAAATGGGTTTAAAACCTAAATACCTTACCTCAAGTCTCATCTTACTCTATACATGTTCAAAACTCATGTATAATGAATATAAATTCATTATATATATATATATATATTGCATATCTATAATCACATATATAATTCCATATATTATTTACTTATAATATATTATCAACCATTTATAAAAAATTATTTATTAAAATCAATGTTTTGGGATATAATTGCTTCATTCTTCATGCATGTTTTTGTAAAGACCCAAAAAATTTAAGGAAATGTTTTTCGTAATTTTATTTGGTTTTTTACAAGAACGCAGTTTCTGACGGAACCTGATTCCGAGGCCTGGTGTGCTCGGAATCATTTTCCGAAGTTTGACTCGGGTACGTTCAGTGAACGGACGAGCGGGTTTTTCTAACTTTTGAACCGGTGCTCGGAATCGAATTATGAGGGCACCGATGGAATCACAACGCCGGTATTTTCTTAGAAATGCCTCTTCCGGAGTTGCGTTTGCTCGGGTGTGGTTTTTAACTTTTGGGCTTAAATTTAAAAAATAAAATAAATTGTGCGACAAACTTTATTTTATTTCACTTAAGCCACTTGGAAGCCACTTGAATCCACTTAAAGCTGCTTAAGCTGAGTTGTTGCAGATAGGGTGCTATCCAAAAATATCCTACCCTCTTGGTAGGATATTTGTGAGGTGGGGCCCGCATGAGCCCCACCGTTTCTTTTCTGCTAAGTAACGCACCCGCGAAAACCCGTCATTATGAAAGTCAACTGACGCGTTTTCTTAATTTCTTAATGCACCAATTAATTGGGCAGTTTATTTCGTTGAATTAATTCTACGAATTAATGGGTCCTTACTTATCTCTTTTTCGTTTGTTGGCGTAATAATAAAATAAGACCAACGCACGACTTCTGGAAAAATGTTCGTTGAGAGGATTTGACAGAAACCAAGAGTTCTTCATCCTCCTTCACGAAGAACGCGAAGAACGCGAAGAACGCGAAGAACACGAAGAACGCCGGCCCCCGGCGAAGAACACCGAACCCACGGAAATCGACGATGCAACGCCGTGTGCCGTGACGCCGACATTTCCTCTCCCGCGACGTTCTTCTGCGACGTTCCTTCCTCCGCGACAAAAACCTTCGATCATCCATTGAGGTGAGAGTTTGAGATTCTTTAAATTCCTTTGTGGATTTTAAATCAAGATGGATTTAATTATTAAAATTAAATTTGTTGTTTCTTGGACCTCGGAGTTCATCGACGCAACGCCGGATACCGCGACGACGCGACAATCCCCACCTTCCGCGACAATCAATTCCGCGAAAAACGCGCGTACGACACTTGACGATGTAGGGGTCATTGAGAAATATTTTATATTCCCATGAACGTTTCTTTTAAATTAAAGAATTGTTTTTATAAGAACAATTTTAATTTATTAAAATTGTTGTTTGATGTGTTGTTTAATCCTCCCAATTGTTATTGTCAAACGTGGAGGGTGCGGGCCAAACGAACATGGCCCGAAAACCCTCCGCCATTCTTCGTTGTTGTGCGGATTTGGTGGGCGACGACAAAACGTGACGCAAGGGCGATTTGATGATCCCGCAGTGAAGAACGGAACCCGGGAGGAACATCGGCGCAGACGGGAAGAAAAATGGACCACCGGAGCAACTCCGGGGGCCCGCGGAAGCCACCGGCGGCGCGGGTCACCGGCGCGGCGGTGGCGCCCGCGGACCCGCAGCCGCGTGGGTCCGGCGCACACGTTGGACACGGCCTTTGCCGCGTCCGTTGACTAGGGCGGCCCCCCCGCGGGGGCCGCAGTACTGCCACGCTTGGGCAGCGAGCCCCCCGCGCTGCTCGGCCGCTCGGCCGAGCCGAGCCGGACCGGCCGGCCGAGCCGGGCCGCGCCCTGGCCTGGCTGGACCAGGTCTAGCCGGGTTGGACTGGGTCGGGTCGACCCAGTTTGGCCGACCCAGGGGGGGGGGGGGGGGTCGGGCCGGGTCGGCCCGGGCCCAGACCCCCGTCTTCGGACCATTTTCGGTCTTTTGCTCGTAACTTGAGCTACGGGACTCCTAACGATGCGCCGTCAGTGGCAACGCGATCCTTGGATCGAGACGGTCGTTTCAGTATATTGCACTCAAGGTTTTGGATTACTTTGGGTTCGGCCGGGTTGGTTCGTACACAAAACCAACCGGGCCCTCGGAGCAGAAACGCTTATATCTTGAGCTCCGGACGTCCGATTGACGTGCCGTCAACTTTGTTGAATTACTCTAAGTGAGACAGATCTTTTGGATCACTCTGCCAGAGGTTTGGACGCAGGTGGAGTACGGTCGTGTTGGTTTTTCCTTAAAAACCAACCGGACCCCTGGGACGAAAAAGCCAATAACTCTCAGACCGGGCGTCCGATTGACGCGCCGTCTGCGACGTTGAGTTCCTGTTGACGATACAGAACTTTTGGATACATCAACCTTGGACTTTGTGTCAGTTGATGTATCAGCCTCTCGGCTCGTGGAGCGGACCCTCCCGAACGAGCTTGCTGTGTGCGGGAACCCTAGTGCTGGCTGCGACTCCGACGACGACTGTGCAGATATCCTCAGTGGACTCCGACGACGACTATGCAGAGATCCTCAATGGACTGCGACGAGGACTGTGCAGAGATCCTCAGTGGACTGCGAGGACGACTGTGCAGAGATCCTCAGTGGACTGCGACGACGACTGTACAGAGATCCTCAGTGGACTACGACGACTACTGCACTCAGCGATCCTACGTGGATCAGTGCTACAGATCCTGTGTGGATCCGATCCTTTGTGGGTCAGCGCTTAGCGGTTCTGTGTGAGCCAGCGCCTACAGGTCCTGTGTGGGCTCGATCCTGTGTGGGTCTTTGTGGGGGTAAGTTACCTATTGATCATGTGTGGGTCCGATCCTGTGTGGGTCATTGCGGGGGTTAGTACCTATCGATCCTTTGTGGGTCCGACGACTTAGATGAATCAGTGATCATCTTTATCGTCATCTGAAGAAGTATACCTGTGTGAGCTGAATCTTGTGTTACTCTCCTTTGTGGATTGTGCTGTGCTATCTTGTGTGGATTTACTGGTTACTCTCCTTTGTAGATTGTGCTGTGCTATCCTGTGTGGATTTACTATTTACTATCCTTTATGGATTGTGTTGTGCTATCCTGTGTGGATTTACTGTTTACTCTCCTTTGTGGATTGTGTTGAGGTATCCTATGTGGATTTCTTTTTCTCTCCTTCGTGGATTGTGCTGTGCTATCCTGTGTGGGTTTACGTTTTTCTCTCCTATGTGGACTGGGTTGTGCTTGGGCTCGGATATTAGAGCCGAACGGGAATTGATTACTTAGGTATATGTATGGGCATATACCTAAGCCGTGTCGGATGTTACTTCGTGATTGTATCTTTCCTTTGGGGATTCTGGGAGACCTTCGGGGGTCTCGGGGTCCCTACTGAGTAGCTTATACTCACCCCTGCATGGGCTATGCCCGCACTTCGTTGTGTTGGTTGCAGACGACGGACAACTCTGATCGTGGTGGAGGCTTGCGGAGCAGGACGATACCTGGAGGTAGACCACTGGGCGGAATGTACTCGGAGCGGTCAGGTGGACCCGAGGAGCAGTGGAGGCTATCTGTACCCACCCTTCAGGTGGGACTTCCAGAGGACGGCTCGACGCTGCGGCTTTTCTTTTCAGTTGCTGTTTTCCCCTTTTCAGTTGTACTTTTCAGTTGGGCTTGTATTTTCGGCCCTTTTTTACTTTCAGCACAGTTTGTTACAGTTTTTACTTAGTGTTTACTCTTTCCGCTTGTTTACTCTGTGGTGGTTGTTTACTTTACAAAGGCAATGCCTTCCCTATTTATCGGGATTTACGCCTTGGTGCTAGTCGCCATCCCCTGGCCTATGGAAGGCGGGCTTGGGGTAGTCACGACACGGGCCCCGAGGACGGGTTGTGACAAATTGGTATCAGAGGTGGTTGGTTCTACCGCAGACTCTGATCTTTCTTCTATATGAAGCAATAGTGTTTAGCGTATTGAGTGTGGTTATCAGTCCAGGGAGTCCAGTGTTAGTGCGGCAGCCGACGTATCCGTACACCAGTACCTTGACTTCTGATTTCCGACTTAATACACGAAAACATTGATTGCATGTGTGTTTTCAAGTTTTCTTCGTGATTACTGTGTATCAGCTCACCAGGTATGCTATTCTGACCGTGGCGGACTTGTTTCCTTTTCAGGATGGCCCCACGATGGTAGCCAGCTAGGGTTCCAAGAGTAGAGCACGACGACAGCCTGCCGAGTGACGGGGCCTTGGTACATGTCCCATTGACAGCAGAGGCACCGGCGGTACCTTTACCTGCCGAGCCCCCGATGCTTCAAGCATCGACCGCTAACGATGCACGTCACCTCAGAGCTCTGCACGAGTTCCAGCACCAGCGACCACCCAGGTTCCGTGGGGAGACGGACCCCCAGGCAGCCGAGGACTGGCTGGAAGCGGTCGTACGAGTTTTCATGCTAGTGAGGACACCAGCAGACCTGATGGTGATCCTCGCAGCGAGCCTACTGCACGCAGCAGCGGGCCGATGGTGGAGCTTGATGCTCTAGGTGCACGATGAGGCATCTCTTCTCTGGATGGACTTCGAGAGCCTCTTCCGCTCAGAGTTCGTCCTGGCCACCCTCCGTGCGGTGCGCATCCAGGAGATTCTTCAGCTGCGAAAGGGCAGCTTGACGGTCACCCAGTACGCGGCGAGGTTTACCGATCTTTCTCGCTACTCGACAGATATGGTATGAGACCCATTCTTCCGGGCCTGGACCTTTGAGCAGGGTTTGAGACATGAGATGAGGGCATCGCTGATCTCCCTCAGCATCCCGACCCAGGCTGGAGTACTGGAGTGAGCCCTTCTGATCGAGAGCTTTCTTGCTGAGTCTACTTCAGCAGCGAGACCTACCTCAGGGTGGCAGATAGCAGAGTCTTCCACAGCAGGCAGCCGACGGATGACTCAGGGTTCCAGGCAGACCAGACCCTCTCGTAGACGACCTCAGGACACTGGCTCAGCAGTGCGGGGCACACAGCGCAGAGCCAGTCTTTCGAGAGGCATGCAGTGCTACGCATGCGGCGGGCAGGGCCATATGGCTCGTGACTGCCCGAACCTCCGTGCTGAGGAGCAGCAGACGGTGGAGGGGCCACCCAGGCAGAGGCAGAGGGTCGACCGTGGTGGTTCGCAGGGAGGAGGCGGACGAGGCAATGGAGCTGGCCGAGCAGCAGGTGGTGGGCGACGCTTTGAGGCTCTGCCACCACCACCACTAGGAGGTCCTCCCCGACCATAGGGAGTTGGCGGGCAGAGACAGGCACAGCTCCAGGCAGCGGAGGCCTATGACCACGGCGCGCCGGAGATTATTCGAGGTACGATCTGTGTCTATTCCACCCTTACTGCAGTTCTTATAGACACAGGAGCGAGTCACTCTTTCATAGCCGCTGCCCTTGTTCAGAGCTCGGAGATTCTGACAGAGCCGTTGGCTCGATCCTTACGGCTAGAGACCCCTACGGGAGCAGACTCGATGATTACGCACTGGTTCCGGTAGTGTGATCTTACTCTAGGAGGTGAGAGCTTTGGCTGGGATCTTCTTGTAGCGGCGTCGAGGCCTTACGATGTCATCTTGGGCATGGATTGGTTATCTACAGTCCATGCTCAGATTGACTGTTTTAGGCGCAAGGTGCGATGTGTGCGCACCGACGGGAGCAGGTTCACCTTCACCGGTGAGAAGGGAGCCTTTGCAGCACAGGAGGGACTCTCACAGAGGAGGGGACAACCCATCAATAATCAGTTGGCTAGCCTCATCCTTGGAGCAGTTGACGTGCGGAGTCCTAGTTTTCCTGCAGTGGTGGATCAGTACGCAGATGTGTTTCCCGATGACGTTCCAGGGCTACCTCCTCGCAGAGAGGTAGACTTTTATATTGATCTGTACCCCGGGACAGCCCCGATATCCACTCCAGCATATCAGATGGACCCCGCCGAGCTTCGAGAGCTGCAGGTACAGTTGGAGGACTTTCAGGGCAAGGGGTTCATCTGACCCAGTGTTTCACCCTGAGCTTCCCCGATATTTTTTGCCAAGAAGGCAGATGGTAGCTTGCGACTGTGTGTCGACTATCGTCGCCTGAACCAGGTTACAGTGAGGAACAAGTATCCGCTACCAAGGATTGATGACCTCTTCGATCAGATCAAGGGAGCACGGTGGTTCTCGAAGATAGACCTCAGGTCAGGCTATCATCAGCTCAGAGTTCGAGACGAGGACGTGTAGAAGACGACCTTCAGGTGTCGGTATGGACACTATGAGTTCTTGGTTATGCCATTCGGTGTAACCAATGCTCCAAAAGTGTTCATGAGCATCATGAATAGGATCTTCCAGCCATACCTCGATCAATTTGTCGTGGTCTTCATCGACGACATTTTGGTGTACTCGACCACGGAGGAGGAGAACGCCTACCACTTGCGGGTTGTACTAGACACACTCCGAGAGCACCAGCTTTATGGAAAGCTCTTGAAGTTCCAGTTCTGGTTACGTGAGGTCCACTTCTTGGGGCATGTCATTTCTGAGGTGGGAGTTGCAGTGGATCCCGCGAAGATCGAGGCAGTGCTAGCTTGGGAGCCACCCAGGAGCGTGACAGAGGTGCGGAGTTTCTTGGGACTAGCTGGATAATATCAGATATTTGTGCCGGACTTCTCCAGAGTTGCGGCGCCACTCTCATCTTTGATGAAGAAGGGGAAACCCTTTGTGTGGTCAGACAGATGTCAGCAGAGCTTCCAGGAGCTGAGGCAGAGATTGACCAGTGCAGCTATCTTGAGGTTGCTTGAGGAGGGAGTTGGATACGTAGTCTACTGCGATGCATCAGGGAACGAACTCGGATGTGTCCTGATGCAGGAGCAGGCCGTGATTTCCTATGGATCACGTCAGTTGAGGCCGCATGAGCAGAACTACGCCACACATGACCTGAAGTTAGCAGTAGTGGTCTTCGCACTGAAGACATGGAGGCACTATCTGATGGGCGAGTGCTTTACAGTCTTTTCTGACCACCAGAGTCTCAAGTACATCTTCTCTCAGAAAGACCTGAACCTGAGACAGCGGCGATGGCTCGAGTTCCTCGAGGACTATGACTTTGAGATAGTCTATACTCCTGGGAAGGGGAACGTAGTAGCCGATGCCCTCAGCAGGAGGACGGGCATTCAGCTACTTGAGGAGGCGATAGAGCAGCTAGCCGCCTTGCAGATATCCTTCGTGGATAGGGACGGAGTAGCCTTCCTTCAGTATCTCACAGTCTCTCCTCCACTTCTACAGTGGGTCAGAGAGGCACAACGTGGGGGCGCTGACTGTGAGACACGGCGTACACAGATATCCTTGGGACTGGAACCTGATGGTTTCTCCCTTGGAGAAGAGCACGACGTCCTTTAAAGAGGTCATACCTTGTTACAAGTTGCTTTACGAGAGGAGGTGCTGAGAGAGTTTCACACTTCTCCTTTGGCGGTACATCCTGGAGTGGAGAAGATGTACCAGGACCTCAGACGACAGAACTGGTGGCCGGGCATGAAGAAGGCTGTGGCAGAGTTCGTTTCACGGTGCCTCACCTACCAGCAGGCGAAGGCAGAGCATCAGGTACCAGCAGGCTTGGTACAGCCCTTGGAGGTCCCGAAGTGGAAGTGGGACGGCATATCTATGGACTTCGTGACTGGAATTCCACGCACTTCCAGAGGTCACGACTCCATTTGGGTGATTGTTGACCGACTCACCAAGTCGGCACACTTCTTACCCATCAGAGAGCAGGGCTCAGTAGAGAGCTTGGGGCGTCTCTACGTTCAGGAGATTGTACAGCTTCACGGTGTGCCATCGTCTATCGTCTCCGATCGGGATGCTCGCTTTACTTCCCGGATTTGGAAGGGGTTGTAGGAGGCGTTCGGGACGCGGCTATGTCTGAGAACCTCCTTTCACCCTCAGACGGATGGTCAGACGGAGAGGACTATTCAGACTCTCGAGGACATGCTCCGCGCATGTGTCCTCGACTTTGGTCGCAGCTGGGAGGACCATCTACCCTTGGTGGAGTTCGCGTACAACAATAGCTACCACTCCACCATTGGGATGGAACCATATGAGGCATTGTATGGAAGACCTTGAAGATCTCCTTTGTGTTGGACAGACCCTGGGGAGTCAGCACTTGTGGGAGCAGAGATGGTCCGGGCCATGACAGAGAAGGTCCAGGTCATCCAGGAGCGAATGAGGACAGCTCAGATCCGACAGAAGTCTTATGCTGATAGGAGGCGGAGGCCACTAGAGTTCGAGGATGGCGACCACGTCTTCTTGCGTGTCTCACCTCGACGTGGATTACAGAGATTTGGCAGAGGCGGCAAGTTGTCTCCACAATTCATCGGACCTTTCCAGGTCCTCAGCAGGATTGGCGAGGTGGCTTATCGCCTGGCTCTACCACCTCAGTTGCACCGGGTGCACGACGTCTTCCACGTATCTCAGCTGAAGAGATACGTGCATGACCCGACGCATATCATTGACTATGGGGAGCTGGACGTTTGATGGGGCGACTTTTGCGGAGGTACCGGTGGAGATCGATGATCGACAGGAGCGGGTCCTATGTGGATGATCGATTCCTCTAGTTCGCATCAGATGGCAGCACGGGCACCTCCAGGAGATCACTTGGGAGCAGGAGGCTCAGATGCGTGCTCAGTACCCACATTTGTTTCCTTAGTTTTTGATGTATCTTTACGGGGACGTAATGCCCTGAGGTGGGAGTAATGTAAAGACCCGAAAAATTCAAGGAAATTTTTTTCTTAATTTTCTTTTGATTTTTACAAGAACGCAGTTTCTGACGGCACCTGATTCTAAGTCCCGGTGTGCCCGGAATCATTTTCCGAAGTTTGACTCGGGTACGTTCAGTGAACGGATGAGCTGGTTTTTCTAACTTTTGAACCGGTGCTCGGAATCGAATTCTGAGGGCACCGATGGAATCACAGCACCAGTATCTGCTTAGAAATGCCTCTTCCGGAGTTGCGTTTTCTCAGGTGTGGTTTTTAATTTTTGGGCTTAAAGTTAAGAAATAAAATAAATTGTGCGACAAACTTTATTTTATTTCACTTAAGCCACTTGGAAGCCACTTGAAGCCACTTAAAGCTGCTTAAGATGAGTTGTTGCGGATAGGGTGCTGTCCAAAAATATCCTACCCTCTTGGTAGGATATTTGTGAGGTGGGGCCCGCACGAGCCCCACCGTTTCTTTTTCGCTAAGTAACGCACCCGAGAAAACCCATCATTATGAAAGTCAACTGATGCGTTTTCTTAATTTCTTAACGCACCAATTAATTGGGAGGTTTATTTCGTTGAATTAATTCTACGAATTAATGGGTCGTTACTTATCTCTTTTTCGTTTGTTGGCGTAATAATAAAATAAGACCAACACATGACTTCTGGAAAAATGTTCGTTGAGAGGATTTGACAGAAACCATGAGTTCTTCATCCTCCTTCACGAAGAATGCAAAGAACGCGAAGAACGCGAAGAATGCCAGCCCCCGACGAAGAACGCCGAACCCGTGGAAATCGACGACGCGACGCCGTGTGCCGCGACGCCGACGTTTCCTCTCCTGCGACGTTCTTCTGCGACGTTCCTTCCTCTGCGACAAAAACCTTCGATCATCCGTTGAGGTGAGAGTTTGTGATTCTTTAAATTCCTTTGTGGATTTTAACTCAAGATGGATTTAATTATTAAAATTAAATCTATTGTTTCTTGGACCTCGGAGTTCGTCGACGCAACGCCGGATACAGCGATGACGCGATGATCCCCACCTTCCGCGACGATCAATTCTGCGAAGAACGTGCGTACAACACTTGACGATGTAGGGGTTGTTGTGAAATATTTTATATTCCCGTGAGTGTTTCTTTTAAATTAAAGAACTGGTTTCATAAGAACAATTTTAATTTATTAAAATTGTTGTTTGATGTGTTGTTTAATCCTCCCAATTGTTATCGTCTAACGTGGAGGGTGCGGGCCAAACGAACACGGCCCGACAACCCTCCGCCATTCTTCGTTGTTGTACGGATTTGGAGGGCGACGACAAAACGTGATGCAAGGGCGATTTGATGATCCCGCAGTGAAGAACGGAACCCAGGAGGAACAGCGGCGCAGACGGGAAGGAAAACGGGCCACCATAGCCACTCCGGTGGCCCGCGGAAGCCACCGGCGGCGTGGGTTGCCGGCGCGGCGGCGCCAGCGGACTCGCGGCCGCGCGGGTCCGGCGCACACGCAGGATGCAGCCTTTTCCGCGTCTGTTGACCAGGGCGGCCCCCCCGTGGGGGCCGCGGTGCTGTCACGCGGGGGCAGGGAGCCCCCCGCTCTACTCGGCCGCTCGGCCGAGCCGAGCCGGACCGGCCAGCTGAGCCGGGCCGCGCCCTGGCCTAGCCAGACCGGGTCCAGCTGGGTTGGACGGGTCGGGTCGACCCGGTTCGGCCGACCCAGGGGGGGTCGGGCCGGGTCGGCCCGGGCCCAGACCCCCGTCTTCGGACCGTTTTCAATCTTTTGCCATAACTTGATCTACGTGCCTCCAAACGACGCGCCGTCAGTGGAAACGCGATCCTTGGATCGAGGCGGTCGTTTCGGTATATCTCACTCAAGGTTTCGGATTACTTTGGGTTCGGCCGGGTTGGTTTGTACACGAAACCAACCGGGCCCTCGGAGCGGAAACACTCATATCTTGAGCTCCGGACGTCCGATTGACGTGCCCTCGACTTTGTTGAATTCCTATAAGTGAGACAGATCTTTTGTCTCACTCCACCCAAGGTTTGGACACAGGTTGAGTACGGTCGGGTTGGTTTTGCCTTAAAAACCAACCGGACCCCTGGGACAAAAAAGCCAATAACTCTCAGACCGGGCGTCCGATTGATGCGCCGTCTTCGACGTTGAGTTCCTGTTGACGATACGGAACTTTTGGATACATCAACCTCAGACTTTGTGTCAGTTGATGTATCAGCCTCTCGGCTCATGGAGCGGACCCTCCCGAACGAGCTTGCTGTGTGCGGGAACCCTAGTGCTGGCTGCGACTCCGACGACGACTGTGCAGAGATCCTCAGTGGACTCTGACGACGACTGTGCAGAGATCCTCAGTGGACTGCGACGACGACTGTGCAGAGATCCTCAGTGGACTGCGATGACGACTGTGCACAGATCCTCAGTGGACTGCGATGACTACTGCACTCAGCGATCCTACGTGGATCAGTGCTACAGATCCTGTGTGGATCCGATCCTGTGTGGGTCAGCGCTCAGCGGTTCTGTGTGAGCCAGCGCCTACAGGTCCTGTGTGGGCCCGATCCTATGTGGGTCTCTGCGGGGGTTAGTTACCTATTGATCCTGTGTGGGTCCGATCCTGTGTGGGTCATTGCGGGGGTTAGTACCTATCGATCCTTTGTGGGTCTGACGACTTAGATGGATTAGTGATCATCTTTATCATCATTCGAAGAAGTATACCTGTGTGAGCTGAATCTTGTGTTACTCTCCTTTGTGGATTGTGCTGTACTATCCTGTGTGGATTTACTTGTTACTCTCCTTTGTGGATTGTGCTGTGCTATCCTGTGTGGATTTACTGTTTACTCTCCTTTGTGGATTGTGTTGAGCTATCCTATGTGGATTACTTTTGCTCTCCTTCGTGGATTGTGCTGTGCTATCCTGTGTGGGTTTACGTTTTCCTCTCCTGTGTGGACTGGGTTGTGCATGGACTCGGATATTGGAGCCGAACAGGAATTGATGACTTAGGTATACGTATGGGCATATACCTAAGCCGTGTCTGATGTTACTTCGTGATTGTATCTTTCATTTGTGGATTCTGGGAGACCTTCGAGGGTCTCGGGGTCCCTACTAAGTAGCTTATACTCACCCCTGCACGGGCTATGCCCGCACTTCGTTGTGTTGGTTACAGACGACGGACAACACTGATCGTGGTGGAGGCTTGTGGAGCAGGACGGTACCTGGAGGTGGAACACTGGGCGGAACATACTCGGAGTGGTCAGGTTGACCTGAGGAGCAGTGGAGGCTATCTGTACCCACCCTTCAGGTGGGACTTCCTGAGGACGGCTCGACGCTGCGGCTTTTCTTTTCAGTTGCTGTTTTCCCCTTTTCAGTTGTACTTTTCAGTTGGGCTTGTATTTCTGGCCCTTTTTACTTTCAGCACAGTTTGTTACAGTTTTTACTTAGTGTTTACTCTTTCCGCTTGCTTACTCTGTGGTGGTTGTTTACTTTACAAAGGCAATGCCTTCCCTGTTTATCAGGATTTACACCTTGGTGCTAGTCGCCAGCCCCTGGCCTATGGAAGGCAGGCTTGGGGTAGTCACGACACGGGCCCCGAGGACTGGTCGTGATAGTTTTGGTTTAGAAGTCCTGATACTTATAATTTGATCATGGTTACCCAATATATAGAATTTTATAAGTAAGGGGAGAGATTCCCTTAGAATTACTTAATATATTAAATTAATATAATTTTATTTTCAGGTTTAATTAGATATTAGAATCTTGGATGATGATCATGCTAAATAATATCATATAATAATATTTATACAAGTTTAAGTGAATTTTTAACCCTTATCTCATAGTTTTCCCCATTAACTCTTTTCACAATTACCATGATATCAAAGTTTTTTACTCTTTATCGGTCAATAATGTTACTATAAAAGAAAAAGTGACCCATAACTCGAAAATGGTGGATATGATCGACCATATCCAATTAAATTGGATGAATATATTCTTTTTAGTAACTTTAATTAATTTAATAAAATATTATTTTGCATAATATATCATTAAATTCATTTTTGGTGATATTCATATAGTTTGACTTTAAAGAAAACATGGTTGAAATGGAATTCAAATAAAAATAATTAATACATAATTATTATGTTATATTTATCAAATAAATATTTTAAATAGAATAATTCATTCAAATTTTATTACTTTTAATATTTTTAGAATCTTCTATTTTATTTATCTATTACCTCAACAAATATTATAACTACATTGCATATGCATTTAAGGCAATTATTTAATCACTAAGGATTATAAATAAATTAACATGATAAAAAAAATTAATTCATATTTAAAATAATGTTTTGAAACAATTTAACATCTTTTTATCCTTATGAAAAAATATTATCTATATTAAAACAAAGAGAGTGTAATTTTTTATTTGTCCTTTTTTTTAAAATAATATAAAGGTTGTTATCAAATAAAAATGGAACTAATTTTAATTAATGTTGAATATTTTATGTTTATATTAAAAATAATCTCCTTAAATATAAATAATATAAGTATTATATAGATTCTAAAGCCTTATCATATTATTCTTAACCAAAATTACCCGATTTACCTTTATCGAGGTGATAAATATTTACCATAGTTTCTATTAACAATGATAAAAAATAAAAGGGCCCTATTTACCAAATTTTAAACTATTGATTAAAAATATGGAATCAATTTTTTAGTATTAAATTTATATAATAGGTATAAATCCATTTTAAAATAATCATGAAAAATGAAATAAATTTTTTTTATAGAAAAAATGTATTTTTAAACACAAAACTGGAATTATTCTTATCTCATTCCTAGTAAACACAATTAGATGAATGTAAAATTATTTTATTGAAAATATAATTGGTAAATTTAATTAGAATCATTTATAAATATTGTTTAATATAATTTATTATGATAAAAACACATCACACACATAAATACTGTTTTTGAAAAAAACATATCTTTTACTTTCAAATGATTTTATTTTCATTTATAATAAATTAATTACCATTGAATTAATTTTATACATGTGTAAATAATAATTTATTATAATCTATTTATCCCTATTCACACCCTTCAATCCAAATGCTAGGTTATAACTATCATATTAAATAATAATATTTCAATAGTAAATTGTGTTTTGTTAAAACCGAATGATGCATGTAAAGAAAGATATCGAAGAAATAAAATTTGTTTAAAGAGAATTATTTCAAAAATAATTAGCATTTTACAATCACCTCTGATTGTGATCACTCAAGGGGGTACCTAACTCTACCTATATAGGTCCATTACTCTACCAAGAATTATATCAATCATTGAGTAGGTAAAATATAATTCTAGTATAGAGGAACCTCTCCCTATTCATGACCTCAGGAATAAAGGTTTATGTGAATATATAATTCTTACTCATCCCATATAGACACTATGTAAATTATATTAGTTTTAGGATAAATCCAATAAGAACTAAATATGGTATTCTATTTGGATTTAGTGGGGAAAACACTTGTACAAATATAGTAGAAAAGAACCATTAAAACCATATGGTTAAATTATCTAACCATTCATTTGGATTAAATGAATCATAAATGATTACACACCTCACTATTTGAAGGTGATCCATCCAAAATAATTTTTAAAAGATTAATTTATATCCTAAATAATTAATCAACATACTTCTTTATATATGGAGAGTCCATGAGTTATATGAATCAATTAATTCTTGGGTATAATTCCTATTATTTTCCTAGACTTCTAGAACCTTTGAGTTAAGGAGATAAGATAAATAAGACATATGGATCACTTATTATTTCATGACACAGTCTTGTACAACCTTAGGGTCTGGGAGTACTTTTATAGGCTTTAAGTACACCCCTTAAAATCTCCAGATCACTGAATGTTTGATAAAAGTTTAATATTTCATTATTCCAAAAATTCCATGTATATTGTAAATACAAAATATGAAAAAACCATTTATAAAATCTATAAAATCATAATTAAAATTTTGAATCTTTAAAATTTTCATAAATTATCATGAAACCCCTTTAAACAGTATCCAATGATCTTATAACCGATGATATTATCTTTCAATGAATGAAAACATATTCGATATGTGTTATCATACAATGTGTAAGATTACATGTACATAACCATTATTAGGAACTGTAAATACCCTTTTAGATTTTAATTTAGTCATTAAGAAGGAGAAAATATTGAAATTATTTTTTGTCTTGATGTTTGAATCAGTGATAGGGGAAGTCCATGGGAGGAAGTGTTCTGGAAGTTGTGTTCTAGAACCTAATGTACAGATTATTAGTTATTCAGATGTTTGATGAGTGGAAGTTACTATTATATAATGATTTATTAATGAGAATAAATAATTTTTTTATTGATTTAGAGATAAATTAGTTTTGTAAGAGTTATCAAAGTGACACATAAGATTAACATTCTTAGTTAATTATAATCCAAAAATCATAATTGGGTGATCTATATTATATTAGAGGTTAATATGACCAATGATGCTTCCCCCATAAATACCAGAGGATGGTTGGACCTATTTTTGGCTGGTCCTTACTAAAAAGATCTGTTGGTACCACTCATACATTAAATGGATTGATCTTATCTCTATATATTTATAATGATTTAAAAACATTATGTATGAATTAATTATATTATAATCATGTAAATTACATTGGATAAAAGGAAGAAATACTTCTCTCCTATGGATTTGGGACTTAATTTTTGAACCTTGTAATTTTTTCCTTGTTTTTGTATTTTGATTGAACATTTTTTTCACGAATTGTTCTTATTTGAGTGTCTGAGAGGGATTTAGTTGAGTTAGTGATTTATGGTTTAGCTTGAATTCCTAATTTATAGTACATCGATGTTGAGGGGTTCCATTGGTCTAGGAAGTTCTTGGTATTTTTTATTCATTAATTATTATGGTGGTTTAACATACTTTTATTGATTTTATGAATCCTAGAAAATGGAATTAGATCTTGTTTATCAATAAGGATTAGTAAAATCATCAGGTAGCATTATTGTCTTGCTATTATTTTAATTTAGTTAGATTCAATGTTATAAAAGATATTGTGTCAAAATAAGAAAAGGTTAGGGTTAATATGTTCAATGGGGTGGAATTTAGTTTCATTTTGATGTAGTTATAAGTATATCTATTTTATAAGGACATTGAGGATCCATTCAAGGGGCTAAAAATAGAAAAAATTGAATAAAGTAGAATTGGTAAGGCTGGATAGAAAGGAGGTTTTATTTATTTAGATATCATTTACATAGACTGTTTCTTTTAAAATTTAGAAGATGTGTACCATAGTTAATATGATGAATTACATGTTTAACATGTATAAGAATCCATCTGAAATGAACAAAGTGTTCATGATGCATAGTTTATTAAACATGATAATATTATAAGGGAAATCAAAGAATGATCATTTGAATTAATATAACAAGATTCAGATTCAGTTTGAATTAGTTAATGCACCATTTTATAAAGATGTGTGGGATCTTTTTTTACTATTATCATTGTGAGAATCATCATATAAGATGGTAAAAACTATAAGTAACTCTTGATGTATGACTAACCTATTGTATTCACATGAGCCTCATCCCAGTTGGTGAGGACTCAGTAGGTGCATCCAAGAGACCCGAGATCAAATCCGGGTGGAGGCGTATTTCCGAGTTCTGTAGCAGGTACTTTTCGGTACTGTAGCACCTAAAACTATTCATCCATTTGGGACATTGGGCCACCGTTTTGGGCATCTGGTCCTGCAAGGCTTTTGGGCCGCCCAAGGCCTTTGGGCCAATTGATTCTCAAGGCCTTTGGGCCACCTTAAGGCCTTCGAGCCACCCCAAGGCCTTCAGGCCACTTGATTTCAGATGTACCATTTTTACTACAAGGAATAAGGCTTTAGATGAGGATTCAGGGCAGGAGCATTCACTAGAGAAGAGTTAACCAGATTTGGAATAATGAGAGGGTATGACTTTGTCATCTATACCAGGCCTATGCAGCTTTGCATAGGATAACTAGCCAACCAGCCCTGCGAAGGTGGAGTGCTGATATCATGACATATACTGAGGAGGAGCTGTTCCAAGTTGTCTTGTCTGGGTGATTCCCCCTAATACCTATGGGTAATTTAATTTTATCTAAACTCTTAGGCCTTGTAATGGTTCCACCTCACCCCTTGAAAGGTGGATTATCAAAAAATAATAAAAAATGAAGGCCTTTGGGCCATAAAAAAAACTAACCTATTGTTTGAAGATTTTAAAAATATTATTCTGAAAGAAGATCTAAGATGAAAGTAAGTACAATAATTTACCAAAACCACACTTAATGGGTAAGCTATATGATTTTATTTTCTATGGATATGTTGAAGAAGATTGGAAGATAGATAAATGGAGATAATTTTAGGTTGATTGGATGGGATCAGATCCCTATGTCGGCACTGAGAAAAAAATAATAATCTTAAGAAAGATTATATAAATTACATGGATAATTATAGAAGGGGATATTATGAAATATTATGTTTCATTAATTATAAAAAATAATTTAATACCAACTTATTATTTAATGTCAATATTATATTGGAATCATGAGTCAATGGTTCAGGTTCATTATTACACTCTATAGAATATAAGAGATGCTTGGGAAATTATACATCCTAAAGTATCATAATAGTTCAATTAGTAAATGATGAAGCTTTCAAGATCATATGGAATAGTGGTGTTAATGTATATATATAAAATATAATATTCTTGGGGCTATAATAATTTTAAAATATAACATGTTTATACAAGAACTTAATTTCTATTCATCTCCTAAATAAAGTAGGATTTAGAACTAGCTCTAAGAATGGAGTATAAAAAATTACCTGGGGTTCCAAAGTTATTAATAGAGGTGTAAGATATAGGATATTATTTCTTATGATAATTCTATATGGAGTAAAAATTGTTGAAATAAAAAGTTTTGAATCTTTATATTTGTGTCATTATTGTCTTGGGGACATTGTTGAGAAAAAATGTTATTTCTAGGAGAAAAAAGAACATCAATGCTCGATCACATGAATTTTATAAGTTGTGAGAGTTATATAAATAGAAATCATATAAATTCCTCATTCATCCTAAATTTAAAGACACTAAAGGCTCAGAAATTAGTGCTCATGCACACGATTGTTTGGGGGATGGAACCCGTTTTTTCTCATGGTGCGTTAATGTACTTTGTTGCATTCATTGATGATTTGAGAAGGAAAGTATGTTTTTGTATTCCTACTAACAAATATAAGGTGTTAAAATTAGTTTTTGATGGAATACCATGGTATATAAGGATATAAGAAATATGCTAAAATTATTATGGTATGATAACGATGGAGTGAAAAACTGAAAGGGTTTAATAGATATTTACTAGAGAAAAAGAATCATGTTTGAAAATACTTTACCCAAAACACCAAAGTAGAATGGTATAATAGAGAAAATGAATTATAAATTAAATAAAAAGGCTTAAAATACGAGGCTACAATTCAAAATTTCTATGGAGACTTGGGTAGAATCAATCAATTGTGTAGCTTACCATGTTAACATGAGTCCTTCCACACTAATGGGTAAGAGATTTCATAACAATTGTGGACCAAAAAACCAACATAAGTTACCTTAATGTTTTTTGAATTTTTAGACTATGTATATGTTGATTATAAGGATTGGAAAAAACTCAAAGATAAATCACATGTAACACTCTGAACATTTAGTTTAAAATAATAATAACCCGTATATCTTACTTAACATGAAACAACAAGTTTTAACCAAATTGCGATATACTATAAAAATATTATTATTTAAATATGATTGTAAAAACCCAGATATTAAATTGGTGGATATGAATAGAATTACATACATTAATAAATATATGTATAATGACCCCACTCAATACAACTTTATTTATTAATTATTTTGAAATAATCACTCAATTTTTAATGAAGTCGTTTTATGCTTTAAAAATATATTTTCATCAAAATGGTTTTTATTTTTTATTGTGAGAAAATATTATTATTAGTTTCTTCCACTATTATAACTTTTTTTATATAAAGGAAATAAATTTTGAAATCAATATATGCAAATTATCTTATTTTTTAATTTTTATATTTTTATAAAAATATTTATTTGTCAATGAATAGTGAAAAATACTGATTTTATTGAAAACTGTATTTTCTTTCCATGTATTTACAAATTTAAATTTTATTTTAAATTAGTTTTAAAATTTTTATTAGTTTTTTATTAAACATAATACAATTAATTTCACATTAATCAACATTATGCTTAATTTTGTTCTTAAAACATTTTTATACTTATGCATATTTCTTAAAATATGTTTTTCATCTCATTTTATGGGTTTATTTTAAAATTAATTCATACCAATTATATAAATTTAATAATGAAAAATTAATTTTATATTTTGATTCAGCATATTAAAATTTCATAAATAGGTTAACTTTATTTTTTCATTATATATTGAAATTGTGGTATATATTGTCACATTGATAAGGGTAAATTGAGAAATTAAGGTTAAAAATAATGTGATAAGGCATTAAAATCAATCAAAAACCTAATTAATTTATATTTTATGAGTTTATTTTTACCATCATCGAATAATATTCAAATATAGGGAAACATTGTGCCATTGTTCTATAATAATTACCTTAATATTATTTTAAGTAAATAATAAGTCTAAAATTCCACTCTCCTTATTTTAATTTCTATAACATTTTTTCGTAGGGATAAAACATGGTTATGATTAGTTCTGATTTTTTTTTGAAATATGTTTTTTAAAATTTCATTTATTTTTATATTTTAGTGATGACATAATTATCTTAAATGATTACAAAACACTAACATGTTTCTTGTTCCAATAATAGAAAAAATAAATGTAAATGATTTTAAATATATAAAAATTAATATTTTTTAGATTAATTATGGTGTCCCATGAATTTATGGTTAATAATAATGTATAATTGATGGTGAAATATTTTATATTTAAATTCTTTACATATCTTGATGTGATAGTCAAAATATGTGAATAGATCTTAATATGACTTTATTGGTATTTTATGTCAAATAACATATTATTAAATGATTTAAAAATAATAAAAATTTTGAACGGGTACAATAGGGCTTGGATATTATCTAAAATTCCATCCATTAATTATTTTGTGCCAATTTCTACCTTATAAGTAAATTTATAACCCTTGTGTATTGAAAAGGTTGCTACAATGGTTAAGGATAAAATTGATTAATGGATGTGTTAAACCAAAAGATAAGGTTTTTAATTTCATATTAACCAATATAAATTTTATTAGTTAAAGAAATTTAAATATTAAACTATTTTAGCTTCTATATTTTGGCCGATTTTTTCTACTTTAGCATGAAAAATAATTTATTAAATTTAAAATGTCTAAGTAATTTCTATGTGTCTAGTTCTTCACTATAAAAGGACACCACCTATTCTATATTATTCACAGAGCCTTGATAAAATTATCTTGAACAAACTATAAAATAATTCAAAATCACTTTACCAAGTTCTATAGGTTTTTTTCTCTTTAATATGCCGTCCCTAGGGTCCTTAAGAAGAAATACAAAGGTGGTCTCTCAAAGAGGAGGCAATTGTTTTAACGGATCTCTTTCATTTTTTATATCTTCTTCCACCTCCTTTAATTATATCATAACCATTCCAATATAATAACATAACTTTGTAGAATATATTGGGATGTTACTATATTAATTTCATAACCTTGTTCATCTTTTTTTCCATCAAATGAGAAATTAAAGCATCGCTCATGCGTACGTGTAGACTACCACCTCTACGAAGTGAGATAATTCATTTTCCATTTCCAAATCACATGAATGTCTATAATGATAAATTTAATTAAAATATATGATATTTATGTTATAATTATGTTTCTATAAAGGTAAATTACTATTTAACTTTGTTTTGGTCCATCCATAGAATAATGGAAACATTCCTCGTGAATACTTATGGACTACCATATCCATGAGGTGATTTAATTCATTTTTATCACTGATTTATATGAATAGTTATAAAATTATATATAATGACTACCTATCATACTCATGAAATGAATAAAATTATATATATAAAGTATTCATGATGAAAGTGCATGTACTAGAACTGCCAAACCAAAGCTCACATGAAAGAAAAATAGTTAACACCAAAAATTTCTTTTAAAAGATAATTATTTATAAATGGATGTCAAAATGTTATAATTTGATCATATATACTATTATAAGTATATATATGTTTCTGGTATAGAATTAAAATAAATTTAAATTTATTATAAATGATATTAAAGAACATACGTAACAATTCAGATGTGAGATAAGGGTTTCTCATGTCACTTTTATTTCTGTGAGACATATTTCATATTCACCACTTATTTCCTTTGTGTGGTTGATATACAACCCGTTATTTTCTTTTATGTTTCATTTCATGAAAATTATTTTGATTTAAAAATCCATATATGGTTCCATCTATAATAATATAATATTTTAAAAGAACACTATATTTGATAATGTATGAAACATGAAACACTGATTTTAAAAAAACCATGAAATATTATTATTTAAATTTTATAGTAATTCCCAAATATTTTAGAAAATAAAACTATATTTGATATAATATTTGACACGCAACAGCAAGCTTAAACGACACATGAAATATATAACTGTTATAACCTAACTATTAAATTAGTGAGTATAAATATTATTAACTAGTTTAATATATATATATATATATATATATTCTAATCAATATAAATTAGTAATAAATTCTTATTAAACAATCAATCAATTTTTCATAAAGTGATTTTATTCTTCAAAATCATGTTTTATTCAATTTTTTTTTACTTTTGTGAGAAAATATATAATTAAGTTTTAAAACCTTTAGTTTTTTTGATAAAATTAAATTAATATTTTCTTTCAGAATATAAAAATTTAAATAGGGGGATATTTTGGGTTTTTTTTTGTAAAATATTGATTTTTCATTGAATAGTGAAAAATACCGATTTTAAAAAAAATGTATTTTATTTTAAATAAATTATGAAATTTAAAAATAAAATTATGATTTGAATAGTATTTAATTTAAAATAATAATAATTTATTTATATTTAACCCAATTAATTAAATTTTAATCATCTTTATATTTTATTTTAGTATAATTTTGTTTTTGGGTTTAAAGATAGGTTTTTCTAAAAACTGTTTTAAAGTGAATAATGTTTCCCCTATTTAATTAATTGAAATAATCCCTAATGAGTAATGTGTTAAATGAAATTTATATATTATATATCATTAAACACTAATTTATATTCATATATATATTATTATTTTTCATAGATTTAATATAAAATCATCTTTTACTTGAAAAATTCACTTCTTGAAAACCCGCTTTTTCATCACTTCTACAAGTTTAATTTTAGACTAATTTATTAGACTTTGTGAATTTTATTTTGTAAAACTAATTTTATATTTTGAATAATTGTAATGTATATTATCTAATAATTTCAACCTAATTTTTACTACAAGAAATAGTGAAAATAGTAAAAATTAATTATCATAATTTAGGTAAGAATAGATTTACTAAGGGTTAAACTAAACATAGAAGGGTAAAAATTAGCTGAAAACTTATATAAAATATATTTAATGGGATTTTTTTAACTTATAAATAAGTATCAATAAGGGTCCATTTTGGATCCTTTTTAATGCAAAAAACATGGGTACACCTTTTTTTTTCAAAAATTACAAGTGTGTGAGTCACCTCACTTATAAAAGGTTACCCATATCCTCATATTTTCAGACCTTAAAATCCCATTATAATTGCCAGTAAATACTCAAATACCTTCATAAATTCCCTCCCCATGACCTATATCTATTTTTTATCATAAATCTATCATAATAAGGATTTTTCTTCTTACCTCACGAGTCTTTATGAAGAAGAGGTATCGTGATTAACCAAACATTTTATTTTATTTATTCTTCCACATCCTTAAAATATTATTCAATTATTGTTATATAATAACACCAGTATCTACCATGTTCATATATGTTGTTATTTTAGTTGAATAACCTAAATACATCTTCTCTTATATCAAATGGGATATGAAATCATCATTCGTGAATACGACGGTCTACCACTTTGAGAACTGATGCCATTTTTTTCCATCATCACCTCTCTATACTAGTTATAATGATGTATTTAAACTGTATATATGATATTTTTAATATATTTTTAATTTTTTAGTTATTATATCACATATAAATTCTTAATTTTTATTCCATGGGGGATACAAAAAATGTCGCCCTTGTGTATGGTGGATTACCACCTTGTGAGGTGATGTGATTCATTTTTCACTAACACTTTAAATGTTAAGTAATAAGGATAAATGTAATGAGTATATGTGATATAAATTACATAATTATTATATTCATGACATATTTATCATTATAAAAATATAATATATCATTTTATTTCTTTCACTAAAAAATGATAACGTCATTTGTGCATACATGTGGACTATTGCATCCATGAAGTGATGTGACTCTTTTTTCATCACTAAATCACATGGATGATATACATATATACATATATACATACATACATACAGATATATATATATATATATATATATATTTGTGTGTGTATTTAAATAAATAAAATGGAATTTATGATATTATAATCATTATAGAAGAATAATATAACACATGCATTATTTCCATAATAATCATTGAAAAATAGAAATGTTACTCATGTTGATGTACAAACTACCATATCTATGATTGTAACATAGTTCATTTTTCAAAACTATATTTCATTAATAGTCTTAAAATTATAATTGATTTATAAATATGATAGTTATATCCTGATTATTATTTTATATATATTGAAATAACGACCTCTTTGACAAGTAGTCAACCTAGCGAAGTCATTTTTTTCACATATTACAAATATAATATAAACACCCAATGTAAAATTAATTGATTAAATAATTATATATTAAAAGGTAATAAGTGAAATAAAATGAATAATAAAACTTAAAATTATTCTTAAGAAACTAAATATTAAACATAAGTTTATTATTCAGGAAGATAAATAATGAATGAGATGAATCAAACTCAAGGTAAGAGACTTCATCTCAATTTCCTTTCATTGAGGCATATTTTGATGTTATGAACCTATATTATTTTATGAGTTATATTTACAACCCCTCTTACATGGTATATCATGAATGTATCTATTTCCATGATATTTTAAGTTTTTTTAATGTTATTCTTTCATGGTTCTTATGATTCAGATATTTCTAAAGTGGTAAGATATTTTTCTTTAAAAAATACAATTTTAAAGTTTTGCTTACAAACCCTATTTTTATTCCATGAAATTATTTTTTTAAATGATTTTATTATTTATGAATAAAATTTTTATAAATATTTTTTTTCATTCTTTTAAATTTTTTCAAAAGTGAATCTTTTTATGATATTCTTTCCTTTATTTAAAAATGGAAAAAAGTAATGTTCTATTTTAACATATATGGAGATAATGAATTTTTCCACTACCATAAATATTATTTGAAGTTTATTATCATTTATAACATTTCTTGCTTTCTACAAATAAAGACACACTTTACATTTTTCCAGGTATTTTTGTATTGAAATTGTATTTTTAAATGAAAAGGTAAATTTTTATTGAAAATTTGTTTTTAAAAGGAAAAGGGTATTTTGATATCTGAAATTGATTTTCTATATGAGTTTAAAATATTTTTTAAGTATTTTATAATGAAAATGTGAAAATAAAAAAATATTCATTATATGGTACTTGAGCATTATATGAAAAATAGGCGAGCCCAATGTAACTTATATGAAGGGTTCAGCCACATTATATCTTAAAAGTGAGCCTGATATAGCTTATATGAAGGGATAATCCCCATTATAGCTCATGAGAAATGCACGATCCAGATATAACTTATTTGAAGAATTTATCCCCATTATAACTCATGAGTGAGATTGATGTAGCTCTATGAAGGGTGATCCCTATTATAGCACTCCAATTCATTTTTTAATTATTATGTTCTCTGAATAATTATATTTAAAATTGGTTGTATGGTTTTTCCAAATGAAAGGGTTTTGAAAGGTATTTATGAATATGATTCTATAAGTTATCTAAAAGGGTTTTTAATATATTTATATGGGTTTTAAAGGATTTATTTGATCAAAAAATTGTGTGTGTTTTTCATATTAAAATGTTTTATTTTATATGCTCAAAGAACATTGAATATATTGGTAAACATTACATGGGTTTTCATGTTTTTTTACTGGACTACTAGTTTTTTTCTTTTTATGTCCCTTACTAAGATTTTTATGCTCATCTCAATTTTTTTAAAAAAATCATAGGATTTAAGGATGGGTAAGGGAAATTAAGTAGTCAAGTTGAAAGTTGTGAATATTTTTCATAAAAATAAATCATGTTTTATCTCAAAAGCTTTATATTTTTGGAAAAATAGATACTGATCGGAAGTTTCCACTTTATAGTATATAGTTTCATTATGTATGATTCATAACCTAATTATTCAAAACTCTAAATCTGAAAAGATACTCAAAGTGAAATTATGATAATTATCGACTAAAATTCATGAATTCTTTATGTATATGGTTGGGTCCATGTAGCTGGTATCAAGGGTCGGTTTAGATAACATTAAAGGCTAGGATAATATTAATATAATTCCCTTGGGATATTTCACTTAATAGTTACTTTGAAATGATATATAATTTTAAATATTACCATACTGATTAATCTAGAATATTTATATTCAAAATGTTTTTCCAAATAGAAGATAGGAAAACTACAGTGGGAAGTCATTGAGAGGAAAATATCCTTATAAATAAGTATCTTGAGATGGCATGAATTAGAACAAAATAGTTTATTATAATGATGGGTCAATTGAAACATATAACGACCCTAACCTTAGTAGCCTAGAGACAGTTCATTAATTTATTACATTGGAATAGATATAGTGGGTTTTATCCCACTGGATTGATTAGTTTAGTAGTTTTATAGAACTATATATATACATGATACCCATTTTACAGTGGGGAATAAAAATAAAACATAATACATAACAAAAGATAATAAACTGCATCCTTGAAAACTCATTCAAGGATCTCATCTTCATAACTTTGGGGAAATGAACCAAATAAGGGTGAGCTTAAATGAATAGTAATTGTTAAGTACAATATAAGATATCATGAATCAATAATCACAATCATCATGGAAAGATAAATAACTGAGAACACATGTTATTTAAATAATATGATGAGAATGAAATGCATCCATAGATAATATCATAGTAAAAATATCATGGATAATAATAGATAAATTCTAAATGAAGGAAATTCTTAATTATAGGACATTATGTTTCCCAAACACATGATACCTTTACCATTAAGACCTTTCATAAGATACTTTAAAATGTAATCGGTGAAAAACCAACTGATTTGGACCACTTAATCAACTCACAAGATGAGTGAGACATTAAGGGGATTGAATTAAATGGTCCCCAACCTATGTATTTAATTTTAAAATCATTCCTCATATATAAAATAATTTATTTAATTCATAAAAAATGTGAATTATCAAATATCTATATCGAGTAAAGGATACAAATTTATCAATATTTTCCAGTTGATCAAATAAATTTCAAATTAAACACCATATGTATAAATGGTATATGGTTTAGGAAATAAGACTATCCATTACAAAAGAAAATAGATATTTAAGAGAAATTTAATTTCCAATGTAAAATTATTATAATAAATTTATTGTTTTAAGATAAATTTAACAATCATAAAAGAAAGCGAGATTATACAATTACTTTACCACTTGGTAATTTTCAAGTAAAATAACCTTGGATTAAATGATTCATTGTGAAACTTAAAATAACATGTATTATGAATTAATCATGACATTACATGTCAAAGGGGTAGTATATACACCACATAAAATATAATGGGTGAAAAATTATAAATAAGTCTTAATGGAATGTAAATTGAGATGAAATCCCTTACCTCACACTTCTTTTTGGTTGAACATGATTTAAACTTATGTATAGTTTTTTAAACATGTTATTAACTTATTAAATAACAATATTAATATTTATAATACCATATATGATCTTTTTATAACATCTTATCATCCATTTTTTAATAATATTTCATTATTTTTATTATTTTGGGTGTTAATTACCCTGTTTTCTCATGTGTGTTTTGTTATTAAAGATCTAGTTATTGCACATATTATAGAGTTTCAAGATATCTAGAATAATATATATGAAATTATTATCATATTTATAAATTAATTATACCTTTATAACCAATAATTAATAACAGTTACGAAAAATAATGTATGTTACGATCATGTAGACGGTTGGTCGTATATATGCATGTGTAACATTTCCACTTTTTACTGATCATTCAGGAAAGGTGGTAAGTAATATTTGATCTTTAAATAACTATAATAATATCATTAATTCCATATTATATACTTATATATTTTATCCATGTTGTGTTGTGATGAAAATAGAGTCACATCGCTTCGTGAAGGTAGTAGTCCACAGGTACACGAATGATGTTATCATCTTTATGTGAGTGAAAAGAAAAGAAAGAAAATGATATATATTATATTTCTATAATGATAAATATTTCATGAATATCATAATTATGTCATTTATATCACATATAACCATTTAAATTGTATTTATCACATTCCATGTAAAGTTTTAGTGAAATACGAATCACATCACTTCGCGAGACGGTAGTCCACCGTACACACGACCGACGCTATCGTATCTCCTACAGATCGGTTGATAAAATAATATATATGATATAGTGAATCAAAATATATAAATATTTTTAAAATAATATATATATATATATATACTTTAGATCCACCATCACACTCATCTTTGATAGGGGTAAATGAAAAAATGAACGACATCAATTCATGAGGCGGTAGTCTACAGTACACATGAACGATGATTTCATAACCCATTTGATGCAAGTTTAGATTGATTTAGGTCATTAAATTATTATAAAAACATCACAGTATATGTACTATACTTATTTTATTATATCAGTATGTTTTATTAAAAAATGAAATAGGTGGAGAGATAAGTAAAATAAACACGCTTGTTGAAGAACACTACCTCTTCTTTGGGTATCCTCATTAGGTTTTCACTAAAAACTTCTTAGAATAGAATTATTCCAAAACTAAGGATTATAGGATTATGGGAGGTAATTTTGGATGTTATTTTGGAAGGAATTTTCTAAACCAAATAGGTTTATAGGCGTGAAGAAGTGAGAAGTTGAGTTCCCTTTTATAGTTGAGGAGAAGTGGCATTCTTGTAAATACTAAACATTATTCACTATTTCATGGTAAATATTACCTAAAGTGGATCCAACATTGATAATTAAATTTATTTAAGGATGATATGGTCGATACACACCTCCACCATACAATGAAACACATGTTTTAAACATTTTTTCCGTAACTTATAAGTTTCCTTATTTTTACCATTTTGGGTTTTCACTACGACAACTAGTATTTTAAACCTAGGAAATTTATAAATTAAAACTAAACTAAAATGAGGCTTGTTATATAACTTATATCCACTTATTATAAATATATTATATTGTTTTAAAAAATATAGACTCAATGTGTGTTGGAAATTAATTTTAACCCAAGTGCATATAACCTGCAAAAACCCTACTTTAACCTTAACCGCCCTATTAGAGTTTTTACTATTTAGGGGCCAATATGTTAATTATAAAAGGAAAAATATTATATGAATAGAAAATAGATGATATATACTGTTATTTTTATATAAATTTGTAAAATATTGGATTTTTAGTAATTTTAAATCATTTAATAAAATATAATTTATCATAAAATAACAATAATATCAATTTTTGACATTATTCATTTAAATTAAATTTAAAAATATCAATATAATGATTTAATTTTAATATATTAAGTTTACAACTATGTAACATGATATATCCATCTAAAAAAATAACAAAATACAATAATTCATTCAATTTACTTCGATTTTAATATTTTTAGTATCATTAATTTTATTTAATTGTTAACTAAATAATTATTCTGTTGTGTTTCTTAAGCAATTAAAGTAGTTACTTCATCTCAAAAAAATTAAAATAATCTATCATATTTCAAAATTATATATATAACTGAACATATGTTGTTTTTGTTCCTTTCACAAGGCTTTATATATATTAAAAGTAAGGTACATATCTTTTTTTTCTTTACTTAACTTTTTATATGGGTCATATTCAAAGGAAGGTGGGAATTAATTACCATATTTCATATAATTTTATATAAAAGTTATAAATAAACTCATTCAATAAAATTAAGATAATATTTTTAGTCATTTTCACTCTTATCATTATAGTTTAACCCTATGGTGACCTATTTCTACCTTAACTGTGATTATTAATTTTACTGCATTCACTATTTATTTTTGTAAAAAATCAAGTTTATATAATTATACATTATAAATTATTCTAATTCCAAATATGTAATCCATTTTTACAAATTCAATTCACAAAAGTGGTAAAATTTTATTTAAATTTAATCTCACAGACATGACAAGAACGCAGGTTTTTAAAGCGAAAATGTTTAAAAGATTACAATGTTTTTATATCTAAATTCAATATGAAAATTATTCCATTGACCTAAAATGGATAAATTTATATGTAATTGAACTTAATTTACTTTAAATCCAATTCCAAAAATAATTTAACATCATAAATTATTAAAATAAAAAAGAAATTTTCAATTAATATAAAATATTTTTTAGTATTCATTAAAAAACGAAATATTTCAAAAAAAATACTAAAATTTAACCCTAATCTTTTTTTAGTAATTCAATTTCAGAAATTTAGTTTGTTTTATCAAATAATTTTTATAACAATTTTAATGTTTAATTTATTTTATGTGTTCAATGTAATGTCTTAGATTTTTTATGCATTATTTTTGGATATTATATGAATTATTTTTGAGACCAGGTGCCAAGATGGCATGAGATTATGAGGCCCAGTGCGCTCAAAATAATTGTTTGAAATATTTTAAATATATTAAATAGAATTTTCATGTAAGTTTTCTTAAAAAGTTCAATAAATCCCAAATGGGGGCATAGATCAGAAATCTAAGGGTGTTGTTGAGTTCAGAACGTGAGCCTTAAGCTAGTCATAACATAAAAAATTTCAGTATGGGCCATTTATGAAAAATTATTCACAGGAATGAAATTAATAAAATAAAATAATAAAATAATTTATTTTATTTTTCTTAACATAGTGAATTTATTCCTCTTTAAATATACAACTATGGATTTTGTCTCAAGTTTGGTCGCTAAACCCTAGAGACCTAGAAGTCATTAGAGGAGAGCGTTCTTAGTGACGATGATGGATTGTAGATCGTTTCTCCAACGGAGTTCATGGATATCATCAATGATGATAATGTAGAAACGTTCATCATAAACTATTGATACAAACTCTAGGTTGGATGTTTTACTTTATGATTTCCATCCCATTTCTTAACCCTGAATGGACATGAATCAATTCCATGAACAAAATTGGTACGCTCATCACCCGTAGAATTAATTTATGGAATTTTTATTAATTTTTCATTTTGTTTTAATCCTATTTTTTCATCTTTTTCTATGAAAATGGATCAATTAAAAATGAACAATTGTAAAGGTTCATTCCTCACATTTTATATCTTATGGATTTTCCCATATTTCTTCGTTCAATTATTGTTGGCATTCCTTTTGGACAATGGTTTAAAAAATACCCGGTTTCTAATCATTGTGCGACTATTATTCGGTGCAACGGATCGAAATTATAGGAATGGAATGAGATGGTGGTTTCAGTTCAAGGATTGATGACTATGGTGGCTAGATCAAGAAATAATGAGATCATATCAAGGGTTCTTCTTCTTCCAGGGTGGGGCATAGAAAACCAGATGTCAGAGGTGTTTTTTCCAATGTGTTTTGAAGGCCGAAATCTAGTGAACAAGCAGTGGAAGGGCTTGTTCAACCTAGATCTGTGATATATGGAGTTATTTATTGTGTAAATTGAGGCATAAGCAGTGCATGAGGAATAAAGGAGGAGAATCCTCTGGATCTAGAAAATACCAAGAAACACGACATGTAAATCAGGATTACACGCTGTATGGGGACTGTTAAGCGGAATCTAGGGTTTTGGGATGAAGATAAGGATCATATGGTGTGCGATATTTGTCACCTGTCATGTGACCCCTTAAATGTGGTTCTACATCTACTTTGATAAATATAGGGAGATGGGAAAAAGTGCACAGCTAGGTGGAACATTGTGTACTTAGAGAGAGACATGGCCTGGTGTGCACGAGCTGGTACACAGACACAAAAACCATACAAAAACACGACCAGTAAACACGGTTAGGGTACTGTGTGTCTCTAAATTCTATGTACTTATTCTAAGATCCATGTATATATAGACTTGCATGTTGTATGAGGCTTTTCCACACTGTCAAACTTGGGGATAACTGGACACACGGTGTACCCTTGGTATATGCTATATACCCCCTTTAAGAGTGTTTTTAGCTCTTTGTTTCATTCCTTTGGACTATTACTGGTTGAGTTTTTTCTATTATTCCTTTTCCTCAAGGGTATAGTGTGAAATTACATCCATGTCACAGGATTATGATCTCATAAAGCGTCCAAGTCTCAGATAGAGTCGTAGTGTCCCTCTATGAGATGGGAGTGTAATCCTCTATCATCCTTGTTCCCTAGATGGGGTTTGTGGAATCAGTATGAACTCCATGAGTAGGGTTTTTATAATCTATCTAGTAGTCTATATCAATTGGGTTTATGGTATCATTGTCATGTGATCCCCTACATAGTGAGTTGATCTAGATTGGGTTTCTGGTATCCCCCAGCAGTCCTGGGTGTGGCCCCCTAAATGAGTATCAGGATCTTCTCAGACTAGTGTGCTTCCTTGGGTAGGGACCAATGACCTAGAACTCTTCATCAAGTGTCTCCAATGATATCATTAATCATGGATTGTATTCTCTCAAAACGTGCCTTGCTTACAACATAATCCCCTGGCTGGCAGTTTCTTATGACTGCCTGGTGGA
The DNA here is from genome assembly GCA_963277665.1 of Viscum album. Taxonomy (NCBI): domain Eukaryota; kingdom Viridiplantae; phylum Streptophyta; class Magnoliopsida; order Santalales; family Viscaceae; genus Viscum; species Viscum album. Next base: position 124,053,616 of record OY728134.1, on the reverse strand, counting down.
GTGGTGTACTTCCCAAGTATATCTAAGTGTCTCCATTATAAGTTGATTTCTATATCTTGTATTGATATATCTATACTTGGTTCTTAATGTTTATTATTTTTTGGTGTGTCCTAATGACTATTTTTATAATCACCCATGCATGGGATTTTCCCGCATTTGTCATGTATTATGCATATGACAACCATTTTGATGGTGTCTAGGGAGGATAGGGAGGAGGTGGAGTATAGCTAGATCTTGAAAGATCTTGGTGTTTAATGAGATATTTAATTTAATTCAGTCATCAACCTTGGATAAAGTTTGACTCTATAATTTTGGTTGGTCTTTTATTTGGCCCCTTTTCCATTTTCAGTACTTTTATTATCATACTGTGTTTTGGGATATTAGAAGTATGCATGCATTGTTTTAGTTGTTTTACATTGTAGAATTGTATGGGCTTGGAGATGTTTGTGTATGTGTATTTTTACTTTAGTATAATTCCTCCCATTTGTGGGATATGCCTACTCGAAGGTGGTTGCCATCCCCTGGCCTATTGGAGGTGGGTTTGGGGTAGTGAAGAGTTGGAACTCGGTGGGTTGATTGCGATACAGTGGTATCAAAGAAGGTTTAGTTCTACCTTAGGAATGTTGTAGGTGAGTTTGGTTTGAGGCAAAAATGTTTAGTATTTTGAATTCGGATTTCAAGCTGGGGACTCCAGTGTTGGTGCGGCAACTGACGTATCCATACACCGGAATTCTAATCACCTGCCTTTCAACTCGGTACATCTAAACATTGCTTTTAGTGAATTTTTTTGGTACATACATCATATAGGAATGGTTGTGTTTTCCATGTCCTTCTTGAGTCGTCTCCCCAGATATACTCTTTTGATCATGGTACATTTTTTTTTATTTTAAGATGCATCTACACAGATATCCATCCAAGATTCTACTATGAGATCACGATGATGATCATCCTAGTGATGATACATCATTATAAGGTCCTTCACAAGAGATAGAATCTCTAAGCGGTTTACCATCTTTACCACCACCCATTATGTATTTTGTAGCACTAGTAGTACCATATGGGGATGCACATAGGCTGAATGTGTTTCATGAGTTTTAAAGGTAGTGACCTCCCTTGTTTCAGGGTGAGCTAGACCCCCATCTAGATTATGTTTGTCTAGAGGTAGTCACTCTCATTTTCCTCATTGTGAAGATGCCTTCAGATCATATGTCAGTCCTTGCAGCGAGTCTTATTCAAGGATAAGTTGGGTGATGGTGGATCTTAGTGACTCATTCACATAAAGATATAGCTCTCTCCTAGTCAGACTTTGAGAATATCTTTAGGGAGGATTTCTATTCATCCATGTTGTGATAAGTACACATATAGGTGATTCTACATTTATAGAAGGGCAGTATGACCATGGTGGAGTAATCAACAAGGTTTACTGATCTCTCGTACTACTTCTTGGATATTGTGGAATAATTGGAAACCCAAGGTAAATTATTTTACAGTGTTTAGATGAAAAGTTTATATACTGAACACTAAAGACAATCTAGATAAAATTTCCTCTAAAAGTTATGATGGAATATTCCTTGTATATTATACATCAAGAAAAGACTATAGAGTGTTTAATAATAAAATCAAATGTGTGGAAGAATCTATACATGTCAAGTTTGATGAAACAAATCCACATGAACCTAAGACCTCATTAGAACATCTTGAAGAGGATACATCTAATATGTACATTAATTCAAAACCGTCTAATCATCCTATAAATGAATCTGTAAAAACTTCCAATTTTGGAAATTCTCTAGAATCTAGAAATAATGAACCAGAACAAAATTATGAAACTTAAATAACTAGTACTACCTTTTCTAGACCAACTAGAACCCTTAAAAACCATCCCTTAGATGCTGTTGTTGGAGATTTAGATAGAGGAACACAAACTAGAGATTTATTAATAAATCAGGTTGAACATCAAGCATTATTTTCATAACTTGAACCTAAAAATATCAATTATGCTATCAATAATGAATTTTGGGTGATGGCTATTCAAGAATATCTTAACCAATTTGAGAGAAATAAAGTCCGGAAGCTTATTGATAGACCAAAAGATACATTGACCATGGTAACTAAATGGGTGTTTAATAATAAAGTATATGAAGTTGTAAATATAATAAAAAACAAAGCTAGATTGGTTGCACAAGGATATAATCAAGAAGAAGGAATTTTTTGTGAAGAGACCTTTTCACCGGTAGCTAGGCTTGAATCCACTAGAATCGTACGTGCCTATGCAGCACACTTGGATTTCAAACTTCATCAAAGGGATGTTAAAAGTGTATTCTTAAATGGTTATATAATTGAGGATGTTTTTGTTGAACAAACCACATGTTTTACAAATCCAGATTTTCCAAATCATGTTTTCAAATTAACTAAAGATTAATATAGATTGAAACAAGCTCCAAGAGCTTGGTATGAAAGGTTAAGTAACTTTATTATTTCTAAAGGTTTAAAAAAAAGAAATACAGATCCTAATTTATTTATAAAGATAATTTATAAATATGTTTTAATCGCTAAAATATATGTAGATGATATTATTTTTGGATCTTTTAAAAATTCATTATGTAATTATTTTTCAAAAATGATGGAAAGTGAATTTGAAATGAGTTTGATAGGTGAACTTAAATATTTTCTTGGATTTCAAATATTTTAGAATAATGAAGGTATTATTATAAATCAAAGTAAATATACTAAATATATTTTGAAAATATATGGCTTTGATAGCATTAAGGGTAGTGAAACCCCTATGAGTTTTACATGTAAGTTAGATCTTGATGAAAATGGGAAATTTTTTGATGAAAATTCTTATAGAGGAATGATTGGGAGTATGCGATACATAACTTATAGTAGGTAAGATATCATGTTTAGTGTGTGTATGTGTGCAAGATTTAAAGAAAACCCAAAAGAGTCTCATTCAAATTATCTTAATAGAGTTTTGAAATACCTAAAATAGACAATAAATTTAGAATTGTTCTACCCAAGAGGAAAACCTTTTTATTTGGTTAGTTATTCAGATGTTGAATTTAGTGGATGTAAGTTTGATAGAAAGAGAACCTATAGAATGTGTAACTTTTTGGTAAAGTCTCTAATATCAGGGTGTAGTAAAAAGAAAAATTCGTTTACATTATCAACTGCTGAAGCAGAGTACAATGCTGCTAGTAGTTGCTATGCACAAATTTTGTGGATGAAACACACTTTATAAGACTATGGATTTAAATTCAGAGATATCCCCATAAATTGTGACAATAAAAGTGCTATTAAAATTTCTAAAAATCCAATTTCTCATTTTAGAACAAAACATATTGATGTAATACATTAATTTTTGGGATATCTCTATCAAAAAGGTGATATAAATCTTGAGTTTATTGGGACTGAGCATAAACTTACTGACATATTCACAAAACCCTTAAATTATGATAGAATAAGTTACACAAGACATGAAATAGGAATGATAAATATATAAAGATTATCCAACCTTATCCCCTTATAAAAATATACCTATCTGTGAAACTGATCATATAAAACCAATCTATGAAACCGATTATGTCAAATCAATCTATAAAAATGATTAGGGGAAACCGATTCCGTTAAACCAATCAGTTGAATCGATCAGTGAAACTAGTCAAGTGAAAACGATCATGTAAAAATGATCTAATGAAGCCGATCACATGAAGCCGATAGTGTAATACTGTTAGTATGAAACCGATGCCTATAAGAAACTTTTAGTAAACCTGTCTATCTTAAATTAAACGACAAAATTTTGTTTCTTTTATTTTTACCATTATTATATTTTCTATTTTATGAGTTACAATCCCTAAATGATAAATTTAATTCGATCCACGACTCTTCACTACCCTCACTACCTTTGAACCTTTTACCCTTTGACACTCTACCTCTCCACCTTCAACCTTTTGACTACCTCTTCAAAGCCAAACCTTTTGAATGAAGAGAATGAAGTGTGCAATGGAAGGACCAAGTAAATCACTATCGGCCAAGCATCAGAAAGGTTAATTTTTTAGTGCCTTAGGTTCTATAAAGCTAGTATTGGGAAGCCATGTAGTGACTGCTAAGAAGGAAGTGTCTGCCAAGTGTCTTTTGTCGAGCAAGTCACTCTTGCTGAGAGTGTTGGAATCAAAAGGATGTGTTACCTGATTTGAAAATAATGAGAAATAATTTTATCCCCAGCTGGTACATGAGTTTATATCAACTTAAAAGTATCTTTAGAAGGAGATGAGGAGGCTAATATGAAGTCAGTAGTGAAGCTAAAAGCAATTTCTTTTTCTTCAAAATAATTGGATGAGTGTTTAGAGATACCACATGATGGCATATATATTGACTACCAGGGTAATATTCCTCCAACATTAGATTTGTTCTTTTATGAAAATGAATTTAAGGAGTTGACTAGAAAAGAGGAGTTGAGGAGAGATACAACTACTGAATTAGATGGAGAGGCCATATTGCTTTTCAAATTTATTCAACATCAATTCTTCTCAAGGAAGGGAGATTTTGCAGTTGTGAAGTATTAGGATGTATTCTTGATTTATCTGTTGAAGAATGGGGTGAAGGTAAACTTATGTAGGTACCTCATGGTACATATTTTTGATATGATGAAACCATCCAAGAAGGGAACTTGTTTATACTACCGTAGGATGATTTCTGCAATGCTAAAGAGGCTGGGTTGTGTAGAGGATGGAGATGAGGTAATCACTTCCTGTGGTGGCTTCTGCCTACATAATAAAATTTAAAAAAGGATGAAGATCTTTTGTAATCAGTGGAAGGGATGTTGGGTAGCTGATGTAGAGAAACTATATAAGGATTACAATCCCGTTGACCATCCTACCAGACCAAAGGATCATGATGATCTATGTCTTAAACCTGGTGAGGAGGTGGTTAATTCAGATGAAGAGAAAGCATAGCCAGAGCTTCCAAGGGAATATGGGTCTGCTATAGATGATATGGGTAACCCATATATAGCTGGGAGAGCTAAAGATATGTTATATGGACCTACCAATCCACCATTGGAATTACCCTCTTGAGAGCCTTTGTTAGGTGATGAAGATGAGGAAGAGACTGAGGTCTCTGGAGTTCAAGGATATGTTAGAAAGTCTGATGATGATGATGATGATGATGATGATGGTGATCATGTGAGTGACTCACTAAAATCCTTACATGATAGAGCTAGTTCTGGTGGGGAATCTGTACATAGAGATGATGCTGAACCCGTTCGAAAAGATGCTGATAGAGATGGTGATGGAGATGTTGGAAATGAGGATAGGTATGACCACCCTGATGATAATGCTCAAAGAATAATTCAATAACTTAATAAAATTATGGTTGGAGGCCAAGAGGAAGTTTTTGAGGATCAAAATGAACATGTGCCTCAGTATGAGGAAGAGCCTCAAGTGGCTCAAGTGGCTCAAGTGCTTGGAGTAGCTGATGTGGCTGGATTTCAAGTAGAACCTGAAGTTTTGATAATACCAGTGCCTCTAAATGTTATTTTGGCTAGAGGATATGAAGAATAAGAATATGAAGTTGATATTATACCTTATCTTCAAGGAAGAAGAGTAAGGATTGAAATTATAGAGCCTAGATACTGGACCTGTTCTCGTGAGTGGAATAAAAACCCATGATTCACTCTATTTGGGTTAGACTATGATTCTAATGAGGAGATTTTAGCTCCTCCTCCTTCTCCACAATAAAAATTGGAACAGGTTTCTCCTGCTTCACCTATTCTACCTATTGATGATCCTATTGTACCTCCTATTCCTAGTGACTATGTCACCAAGGGTGTTTTAGATCAATTAAAGGTTGATATATGTGAGTCAGTGAGATCTGCTATTGGAGTCAAACATGAAGCCTCTACTTCCCTAGGTATTTCAGAGGTAAATGGTGCAAAGATTACAAGAATGTTCATTCAGGAGATTCAGCCAAAATTAATCACTACAGCTGAGACCATTATTATAAATAATAAAATGATGAGAGAAGAAGTAAAGAGGATGAGTAATGAGTTGGAATATTTGACCACTGATTTCAAGACCACTATAGGTGGTGTTATGGAGGTTATTAGTAACTTGTTTACACATATACTGAGTGTATATTTGAAGAAGTTAAAGGAGGATCTTAGCAAGATGATTTCTGGTGCCTCTAGTTATAAAGGTACCGGGCCTGATGAAACTGATATGGAGTCCCTTAGGACTATGATGAGAGAAAAACTAAAGGGTATTCAGAGTTACTCTAATAAAGAAACTCTTTCTAAAGTACAAAATAATACTGACCATGTATATAACATGGTTAAAAAGTTTACCAATGAATCATATGCTGCTCAAAAAGAGATAAGAGAAAAGGTGGACAAGTATTTTTCAAAAATTTATGCCAAGTATGATATGATTAACAAATTCAAGTACTTGGATGAGAATATTAAGATACCACCTTTGACCGAGGCCTTTAAGGGGAAAGTGGGTTAGTTGATAGATTTTACTCCTACCTTGGAAAATTTCATTGAGAACAATGAATATTTTGATAAGGCAATGCAATATGGAGATGAAATCATCAACGATTTCATCAAGATGTTGAAGCATTACTTGCATGTGCAAGCTGAAGCAATAGTGGTCCCAGTTGCTGCTTCCATTGCACCTGGTTCTTTGCCTGCTACTCAGATGAAAATATCTCAAGCCTTATATCAGATATGTCCAATGATCAAGGAGAAACCTCAAAGTTGTGTTTTGTCAGAGAGGAGACCAAGCCTTACAACTAATGTTCCTACCAGACTTTCCTTTCTTGGTGTGGTCATTCGACCAACCCTTCCTACAACCACAACATCACAATCTGAACCTCCTATTGACCCTTCATACAATGTTAAATCACCTAATAAGCCTATGCCTTAGCTGTGGATTGTTTATTTGATAGGGCTTTGTACTTTCTGCCTTTCTTTCAATGCTTGTACTCTTTATACATTAATGAATATCAATTTTTCCTTCACTATTTTTCCAATTTTCTTTGTGTTATTTTTCATTATTATTTATACTTATTTTAACCTTTTTGGTAATCCCAAAAGGGGGATAAATCTTTGGATTTAATACATCAACTCTTAAATTAGGAGAAAGATATGGATGGCATGCATCAACTCTTAAATTAAGAGAAAGATATGGATGGCATAAACTCTTAATCTAAGGGGGATAAACAATGGCATAGTAAAAATGGAATGTACTCAACAGAATATATTTATATATCTCACCTCTAATGAAAATCACTCAGACTACTCTAATACAAAGGGGGAGTATGAACATGCATCGATATAACTCTCTTAAAAGGAACCTTCTATATCTTTCCTCTAACAAAATAATTGAGGGGGAGCATAAAAGGAAAGACCTTATTCATATTGAGAATTCACATTCACTGTTTGGTATGCCAAGTCAAGTAATTTTATTCCTTCCCATTTTGTATGACTCATTAATGTCATGATTTGTGATTATAAAAAAGGGGGAGATTATTGGAACCTTTGTGAAATAGTTGTTTTCATAATCACAAATCATGCTAATTTACAAATCTTGTTAATTCAATGAATATTTATAAATGAATAAATTATATAACATGTATAATAAATTTTAATAAGTTAATAAATTATGGATATTTGTGCTTCAATATATTCACAAATTTATATTTACATGTATTTATGAATTTCACTTAATCTAGAATTGTTCTGTATAAGACAGACACTCTGTAAGTTCGTCAGAGTCCCTGACACTGATAGTTTAAAGGAATCACCGTTGGAAAAATCACCGATGAGGACTCACCGATGAAGAAGTCACTGATGAATAGGTCACCGATGAAGAATTCACCAATGAATAAGTCACCTATGAAGAAGTAATCGATTGAAGAAGATACCGATTCAAGACTCACCGATAGAACAAACAACACACTGATGGACAAGTCACCGATGATCATTCACATCGATATTTCAAGCAACTCACGAATGGATGAATCACCAATGGGACATGCACCATTAGGTCAAAGGAGTTACCGATGGATGAGTCACCGATGGGAGGCACACCAATAGTTCTAAATGAGTCACCAATGACGACTCACCGATGCCCAGACAGACCGATAGCACAAATGACTCACTGATGCCCATAGTCACTGATACCGATGGAAAGAACTCACCGATATAGAGAGTCACTAATGATGATAGACCAATGATAACAGACTAATTCTAATCACTCACTGATTCTTATGACTCACTGATAGTCATAGAAACTATTTTTAATTTTTTAATTCAATTATATTTATAACAGTCATATCTATACAAATTAATGTTTTTGAAATTATTTAATGTTGTTTATAGGATATTCAGTAGATATTATGAGGTACATGCACATGGGAAGATCTTTGTATTTGGTGGACCTCAAAGTATAAAAGAATTACAAGAAAGATTATGCAGATACACGTGAAAGTATCAAGGAAAGAAAAACCTTCAACTCTTGAATCATATTTCAAGAACCCAAGAACTCAGAAAGGAAGAACATTCGGGGAGATCAACAAGAAAAGATAAACCTGACGAGATACTCTGAACATCTTTTGAATAAAGGATCTGAACATTTCACACTCCTGGAAACCTGAGCACAGAGTCTACGGTACTCAGTTTTGGAGCCAACTTCCAGAAGAGGACTCAAATTCTAATTCCACTACATCAAACGAGTCCAGAGTTGCACTGCATAACACTCATATCCATCTAAAACTTTCTCTACATATTTATCTCTATTGTGTTCATTTATTTTTGCTTTTGAGCAGTGTGTGTATCTTTCTTCTACACACACACACCGAATCATGTGCATTACTGAAGGATACTTAATATCCCCAAACTCTCACTCTATTTATCCTTTTGTATCCACGTAGAACTTTGGAAGAGGTCAAGTGTGACCTATTTTTTGTTTTCCCATGAATTACTGTGGTAGAGGTCAAGTGTGACATAGACAACCTTGTGTGTTGTTGTGAACCCAGATCTAGGGCATAGATCAAATTGTTTATTAATTTAAACTGCTTGGTGGCAGGTGATCACCAAGTGGAGAGGACAAAGTCTTAGCTTGAGACTAAATATATTGTTTATATCTACTGTGTTTTTACCTTATTTATTTATTTTTTTATCACATATGTCACAAAACTAAATTGAACTCTAATAGTTAGTTTAAAAAGTGTTTATATCTTTTTTGAAGCAGTAGATTAGTTTCAAAAATTATATTTATCTTTAGATTAATATAGATGATAACTAATCAATCTTTTGAGAAATTAATTGAATATTCAGGATTTTTATAAATTCACTACAAACTGACTTAGATTATATTTTTAATTGGGGGAAATTTTCAAAGAACCAATTTTAACATAAATTTTTATAGATACTCAATTCACCCCCTCTTGTGTACTCTACTCCAACCAACAAATACTTACTTTCTGTATGAGTCTTTTCCACATGGGTAGACTTAGGGATAACCGGACACATTGTGTACCCCCTAACACACACTTTATACCCAATTAAAGAGTGTTTGTTTCACTTTGTTTCCTTAAGTTTGACTATTATAGGTTTATTATGTTCCCTTGGACCTTTTTCTTGAGGGTATAATGTGTGATTACATCCACATCACATGATTTTGATCCCCTCTAGAGGCTAAGTCTCAAATAGAGTTGTGGTGTCCCTCTACGATACTAGAGTATTATCCTTTATCATCCTTATTCCGTAGATGGGGTTTTTTTGGAATCAATGTTACCTCTCTATGAAGGGAATTAATTCTCCATCTATCAGGCCTTATCTTTAGGGTTTGTGGTATCATTGACATATGATCCCCTAAGTAACAGGTTGATCCAGATTAGGTTTGTGGTGTCCCTCAGTGGTCTTGGGTGTGACCCCTTACCTGAGTATCAGGGTCTTATAAGACTAGTGAGCTTCACTATGTAGGGACCAATGATCTAGGCCTATTCATTGAGTGTCTCTAAAGATATTATGGTTCATGGAGTGGATTATCCCTATACAATCATTTCTTCAAGTAGAATCCCATGGCTAACATTTGGTTATGACCACCTGGTGGCATGGTATATTTCTTAAGTATATCTGGGTGTTTATGTTATAAATTTATTTCTATACATTTTATTGATATTTATATACTTGGTGCTTCATTTTTTTTGTTTTCGGGGTGTACTAGTAATTATTTTTATACTCACCCTGACATGGGATTTTTCCACACATGTAGTGTGTTTTGGAGATGATGAACCTTTTGATGGTGTCCTGGGAGGAATGGGAGTAGGTGGAGTATAGCAGTATCTTGACATATTGATGTGTTTATTAGGAGTTTGTGTTTGGATTTATTCCTCACCCTTTGATTATGTTGGTTGCTTTATAGTTTTGATTGGGCTTTTATTTGGCCCCTTTTTTGTTTTCAATACTTTTACTCTCGTACTTTATTATGGGATCTTAGATATATGGATATCTTCTTTCAATTTTTTTACATTTCAAAATTTTTTGGGATTAGAGATATCTCTATGTGTGTGTGTATAGGTACTTTTGTCTAATGACTCTCATTTGTGGGATATTCCTACTCAGGGCTGGTTTCCATCCCTTGGCCAATTGGAGGTGGTTATGGGGTAGTCACGGGTCAGACCTCGACAGGTCGGGACAAGACATGAAAAGTGTTACTAAATAATGTTTTTAAACCCGATGTTTCCTACATCACAAGTTATCAATGAAAGTAAATTTCTTCTAAAATAAATATATTTTAAATTCTTGGGGTGTTAAATTATCCCCACATTAAATAAAATTATTCGTCCCAATTTAAACTTTATCTTGGAAACCATGGGTTTTACATTTGTAAATACAATTTTTGAATAACCCACATTATAAAAAGTTTAATAAATATCCTCTTAATAAGAGAGAAAGGGAAGTAAAAAAGTTCATCTGAAGTAATCACATAACTAGGTTTTAGAGTTGGATAAAATAGGTGGGAAATGAAAACATGGACATTTAAGAGAAAACTAACACCCAAATACCGATGAAGTGTGATAAAGAACATTAATCACAAGAAACTCGGTGATCGATAGAAGGTAAATAACCACAAAACCATAAACCAAATAGGTGTTATAAATGTCATTGATATCATAAGAAATGGTGGTAATAGGATAAAATTTTCTTTAAAGATAATTTTTCTGAAAGTTGATGAATTATTTTATAGTATATAAATATAAGGAAATATTCTTACTTGGTACTTTTCTATTTTAGAAGAATAATTTAATACTTTTTTTGTTTTTCAAATAATCCCTTACTATAATAAACGAGTATCTAAAAATGAATTGTTTTTATGCCTAAAGCACAAAAATTTATTTTTAACTGATCGTAATATACATAATATAATGATAAGTCATTCCTTCAATATCAAGTTATTATTATGACAAAATAGTCTATATATATAATCTAATATGCATAAATCTCCATATTTTGAGGTAATAAATTTGTCACCAAAACCTCATCTAAATTTAAAATTATAACATTTCATAAATGGAAAACCTTATGGAATTTCCAAAAGATTACTATCCATAACTTTAGAAATAATGTCACTGAATTTCCAAAATGAACTTATCATTAATCTCTTAAACAATATTAAGTAGTTCTTAATTTTCACATTCCAAACATGTGAATACCTTTATCATGTGTTCTCTTGAAACATAGTAATAACATGAATTACTATAAAACCTTATTGATAACATGAATGATTTATTATTACTTAAGTAAAATACATATTATTGGATATATTCCATAAATACAATGTGTTGTAACTCTATAAAGCATTAACCACTTTTTCAAAAAATCATTAATCAGTTCCAAGGTAGCCCACACTATCCAATTTACTTTATCCATATAAATTATGCCTTTATCCCAAAATAATTATCTCAAAATTAGGAAGATATTATAGGGTGTATTTACCTCAATCACATATTTTATAAGAATATAAACATGCTACTGAATAATTTTTCTTGGTCATTAACACCGTTTAACATACACTTTCAAATCCTTAATGAAAAAGTACTGTAGTGAAATCCTTATACATTTAATAATCCTTGTAATTGGTATATCATTGATAAAATACTCAAATAGAATAATTCTTGGATACAAGCACAAGAAAATTAATCATTACTATTTTTCTATGGTTATAAAATAAGATCAACCACGATCTATTAGCTTATTTTGAGGTACATTCCTTTGAATCTTGGGAATTTGTTTGCATAGTGCCCCATTTCCTTATAGTTGAATCCATAAACATTGGAATTTTTTTTATTTCCCTTGAAATCATGAACAAGGTGACATTTTTATTCAAACTTGAAGCAAACTCCTTTTCCTTTTAATCATGTACCGAGGTGTTTCCTTCTACACATATCACATGTTAGAAAAACTTTCTTTATCTTTTTCCCATTATCCATATTTTCCTCTGTCATCCTCCTTCCCTATTTCTTTCCTTAGAAGAAATAATAATTATATAATTATTTATTTATCTTATTATCACATGATACTATGTCCTCATATTTTGAGATTTTTTTAGAAACTAGTTCCCTTCTAAATATTGGCTTAAGCCCATAAAATATTCAATAATTATTATTATTTGGATCATATACAATATTGAGGGTCCTATTAATTCTACTAGAAACCATTTATAAATGATATAATACATAATATGTGATCATATCATTATGAAAAAAAATTTATAATCCCCAAAATGTTAAAATACTTAACAAAAATTGAAAAAAATGCATAGATAATCTCATAATCATAAACATGGTTTCTTTAGAGATATCATTATTTTAAAATCCTTCATAATGGTCTGTCAAGAAAAAGTTAATTATCTAAAAAATATCTACTTGGAGTGTCTAACTCAGTGTGTATTAAGGCTCATTGTTGTGTACTAAGTGACTATCTGGTCAAGCCCAATACATCCTTTTCAGAGTTATTACCCCTAGGTACGTCTCTGCCAGAACTACGTCCACTTATAGTATCTAGAAAGAGATATATTGTAAGGAAAAACTATATAATCTGTACCTTACCAGAACATTTTGATTCTATTCTATATATATCCTCAATTTATATCATTAGATTATATTCTCTAATCTATGTTTTCCTAAATCTAATTCCCATGGTTTATACTAAACTTCCCCTGATACCAAATGTATCGACCTAGACCCCAGTAGCTTAGAGCTTGTGACTTACATTATTAAATTAAAATAGATAAAATGGGTCATACCCCAAAGGACCAATCATTTTAGTTATTTTAGAGAACCAGATACATACATGATTCCCATTTTACATCGGGGAATGTAAATTAAACATAATAAATACCAAAATATAATAAAATACATCCATGAAAGCTCATTTAAAGATCTCATATTCATAACCTAGGGAATGAAACCAAGTAATGGTTTGATAAAATTATCATAAAGGGTTAATTACAATAGAATCTATCCATAATCAATAAGAATTATCAACATGGAAAGGTAAATAACTGAGAATAATTTCCATTGAAATAATAATCTTGGAATGAAATGAATTCATAGATAATATCATAGATAAACTATAATGGTTAATAATAAATGAATTATAAATATAGGTAATGATTATTTATTAGATGTCATGTTTCCTAGTAACATGATTCATTTTCGAGCAAGACCTTTCACAAGACGTTTTAAAACATACTAGGTGAAAACCAATCTAATTTCACCAACTGATTCATCTCATGAGACTAATGATTCATAAATAAGATGAATTAATTAGTCCCTAACCCATTTATTTCATATAAAAAGTATTACTCATATATCAAATAATCTATTTATTTCATAAACAATTTGCCTTATTGAATATCTGTATTGAGTAAATGACAGATATTTATCAATATTTCCTAGTTAATCAAATAAATTTAAAAGTAAGAACCATATGTAAAAATGTTATACAGTTTAGGAAATAATAATATCCATTAAAAAATAAAAATTATATTTAATATAAATTTAATTTCCAATGAAAAATGATTGTAATAAATTTATTGTTTCATTTTAAAGTTAATAATAAAAAAAAATAAAGTGAGATTGTACAATAAATTTACCACTTGGTAATTTTCAAGTAAAATACCCTTAGATAAAATGATTCAAAATGAAACATAAAATACCATGAATTATGAATGAATCAGGATGTTATACATCAAATGGGTAGTATATACACCATATAAAACTGAATTGGTTTATAATAGAAAACAAGACTTAACGGAATGTAAATTGAGACAAAATCCCTCATCTCAAGATTCGTTTTTATTAGATGTTATTTAACCTATTGTTTATTGTTTTTAAACATTTTATTAACATATTATAGAACCATATTAATATTTGTAATTCCATATGGGATCCTTTTATAAAATATTATCACCTGATCGTTGATAATATTTCATTATTTTCATTGTTTGGGTGTTAAATACCTTGTTTTCTCATGCACATTTTTTCATTAAAGATCCAGTTATTGCACATATTTTAGAGTTTAATTAACTAAAAAATAAAAATCATGACATAATTATCATATTTATTCATTTATTATACATTTAAAACTAATCATTAATGACGGTTTTGAAAAATTAAGTATGTTACATTCAAGGAGATGGTAAGACATATGTAAGCATGAGTAACCTTTCCATTTTAACTGATCATTATGGAAAAGAGTTAAGTAATATTTTACCTTAAAAAATTATCAAAATATTATAAATAACATATTATACAATCATATATTTCATACATGTGGTTTGGTGAATAAAATAGTGTCACATTTCTTTGTGAATGTGGTAGTCCACACGTACACGAATGATGTTATCATCTTTACATGAGTGAAAAGTAAATAAATAAAATGATATATATTATATTTATAGAATGATATATATGAATTAATATAATAATTATGTCATTTATATCACATATAATCATTAAATTAATATTTATCACCTTCCATGTGAAGCTTTAATGAATGATGAATCACATCACTTCGTGTGGCGGTAGTCCATCGTACACATAAGCGACATTACCGTATCTCCTATGGAATGGAATGAAATGTAAATATATATATATATATATGATTTATTAAATTAATAGGTATAAATATGTTAAAAATAACATATATATACTTTATATCCATCATCATACTAAACCTTAAGAGGTGGAAATGGAAAAACAAACAACATCGATTCGCGAGACCGTAGTCTAATGTATAAAATAATGGTGATTTTGTAACCCATTTGATGGAAGTGGAGATGGTTTTAGGTAATTGAATTATTAAAAAAACATCCCAATATATGGAATATAATGAGGTTATTTTATCATCTTGGTTTAATAAAAATTTAAGGAAGTTTATAAATAAGTAAAACAAATACTTCTTTTGAAGAACATTACATCTTCTTAGGTACCCTCCTTAGGTTCATACTAAAGACTTATTAGGATTCCTTTATGCAAAAACTAAGGATTGTGGGATGAGGGTAGGGAATTTGGGAAGTTATTTGGGAATTGATTGGCCAAACCAAAAAGGTTTTAAGGTTTGAATAAGTGATAGGAGCGACTTTACTTTTATAGATGAGGAGGAGTGACATTCTTGTAAATACTCAAAAGTATTAACTAATGGGAGGTAAATATTGCCTAAATGGCTCAAAAATTGATAATTAATGGTGGTGATGGATTATATAGTCTATATAAACCTCCAAAACACAATGAAACCCATGTTTTAAATATTTTGTTCCTTAATATCTAAGTTTTCTTATTTTTATCATTTTAGTTTTTCACTACGGTAACTAGAATTTTTAACCTAGGAAATTTATACATTAAACCTAAAATAAAATTAGACTTATTATATAATTTATACAAAATAATTATAAATATAATATATTATTTAAAAATATAAATCCAATGTGTGTGGGAAATTAATTTTATCTCAAGAGCATGTAACGTGTAAAAACACTACTCTAAACTTAACAACACTAATAGAGTTTTAAATATTTATGGGTCAATATATTAATTTTAAAATAAAAAATGGTACATGAATGGAAAATTGTAGATATTTAATTTAATTTATATATAAATTGGAAAAATATTTTATTTTTAGTTATTTTAAATTGTTTAATAAAATATAATTTATCATAAAATAACATGAATGTCAATTTTGACATTATTAATTTAAATTAAATTTAAAAATATCAAGAAAATGATGAAATTTTAATATTATAGGTCATTTTCAATCTTATCATTCCATTTTAACCCCGATAAAACAACTGTTTTCTTAACCGTAGTAATTAATTTTTACAGCATTCACTATTCATTTTGGTAAAAAATTAAGTTGATGTTCTTATAAATTATAAATTATTATGATTATAAATAAGGATTCCATTTTTCTAAATTAAATTTATATAAGTGTAAAATTTTAATTTAAAATTATTCCCACAAACTTGATGAGAAAGTGGGTATTTAAAGTGAAAATGTTCAAAAAATTACAAAGTTTTTATATCTAAATTAAATACCACAATTATTACAATGATTAAAATTGTATTAATTGATTTAAAAATAAAAGAAAATGTACTTTAAAACTAATTCAAAATATAATTTATCATTATAAATTATTTAAATTAAAATGTTGTTTTTAATTAAAATTCATTATTTTTAACCATTCGTCAGAAAATGAAATATTTTCAAAAAATCCAAAAAATTCACCCTAAGATAATTTTGGTATTTTGATTTAAAAAATTAAGATTATTTTTTAAAATAAATTTTCTAAAAGTGTTAAAAAAATTTAATTTTAAATTAAGCGTTCAAAGTGTGACTAAACATTGTTTTGTTTAAACTTGGTGTTGTGTTCATCACAAGTTATCAATGTAATTAAATTTGTTCAAAAATAAGTATATTGTAATTTTTTGGGGTGTTAAATTATTCCCACCTTAATTAAATTTTATCCTACTAATTTAAACTTGACCTTGGAAATCAAGGGTTTGAAATTTTTGAATACCATTGTTGAAAAACCCACTTCGTAAAATGGTTAATAAAATATCTTCTTAATAAGAGAGAAAGAGAAGTACAAAGGTAATTTGGAATAATAACATAACTATATTTATGAGTATGATAAAATAGTTGTTAAATGAAAATATGGACATGGAATAAAAAAATAACACCCAAATACTTATAGAATGTGATAAAGAACATTGATCACAAGAAAATGGGTGATTCAGAGATGGTTAACAACCACAAAACCATAAACCAAATAGGTGTGAAAATTGTCATTGATATCATAAAAAATGATGGTAATAAGATAAAGTTTTATTTTGAGATCATTTTCCCTTAATTTTAGTAATTATTTTATAGTTTATTAATATGAGTAAATACACTTACTTGATATGTTTCTATTTCATAAGAGTTATTTAATCCTTTGGTTGTTTATAAATTCATCCCTTACTCCAAGAAATGAGTATCCAAAAATGATTTTTATTCCTGAAGCACTAAAATTTAATTTTAACTAATATTTATATTCATAATAGAATTAAAAGTAATTAATTTTATCTCTATTTATTATTATGAAAAAACAGTCATCATATTTCAACCAATATGGATAAATCTCTATATAGTGAGGTAATAAATTAGTCTCTAAGACCACATAAAAAGTTCAAATTATAAAATTTCATAAATGGTTAACCTTATATCCATTCTAAAATATTAATATCCATAACTTTAGAAATAAGGTCATTAAATATTTTAAATGAAATTATCATTAATCTCTCAAATAACATGAAGTAGTTCTTAATTGTTACATTCCAAACATGTGAATACCTTCATCATGTATTCACATGAAACATAGTAATAACATTAATTAATGTAAAACCTTATTGAAAACATGCATGCTTCCTTATTATTTAAGTTAAAATTATATTATTGGATATATTCCTTCAATCCGAAAGTGTTGTAACTCTATCAATTAGAAACCGCTTTTCAACAAATCATTAATCAGTTATAAGGTAGTTAGTACTATCCAATTCAATTTATCCACATCAATTATCTCTTTATAATAATGTCATTATCTAAAAATCATGAACATAATAAGGGTTATTTTTACCTCAATCATGTGTTTTCATAGAATATCAACATGCCACAGAATCAATTTTCTTGGTTATTGAAATCATTCAACATACACTTTTAAATTCTTAATGAAAAGGTAATATTGTAAAATCCTTATACATTTCTTAATACTTATAACTAGAATATCATTGATGAAACAACAAAATGACGTAATTCTTGTATCCAAACACAAGCTCATTAACTATTCCTCTTTATCTACATTATGTGAATAAGATTAACCATGACCCATTAGCTTATTT
This sequence comes from Viscum album, assembly GCA_963277665.1. NCBI lineage: Eukaryota > Viridiplantae > Streptophyta > Magnoliopsida > Santalales > Viscaceae > Viscum > Viscum album. The sequence goes on along the minus strand of OY728134.1, from coordinate 124,035,173 downwards.
TGAGGTATATTACTTTAATGCTTGGGGTATTCATTTGTGTAGTTCCCTGTTTCCTTATAGTTGAAGCATTGAACATTGGAAACCTTTTTCTTTCGGTTGAAATCATAAACATGGTGAAATTTTTATCCACACTTGAAGCAAACTTTATTTATTTTTAAGCATGTTCCAAGGTGGTTCCTTCCACACATTTCATATGTTGAAAAATATTTCTTTCTATTATTCATTTATCCATATTTTTCTATGTATTACTATTTTTCTCTTACTTTCCTTTAATTACATAATACTTCGAGAATTATTTATCTATCTTATTATCACATGACATCATATCATCTTATTAAGATAATTTTTTGGAGACTAGTTCCCTTCAAAATATTCTCTTAAGACCATAAAAGATGCGATCATTATTACTCTTTGGATCACATGCATTAGTGAGTTTACTATTCCTTATACTATGCACCATTTCTAATTGATAGAATATAATATATTAGATCATATCATTATGAAATATATTGTACATTCCCAAAAATATTGAAATACTTATCATAAATTGTAAATTTTATTCATAACTAATCTCATAATCATAAAAATGGTTTCTTTGAGAATTTCAATATATTTAAATCATTTATAATAGTTTTTCAATAAAATGTGAATTATTCAAATCATATCTGCAAGGAGTTTCAAAGCAGATGCATAGTTAGGCCTATTTTCATGCACTAGGTGATGATAAGGTCAATCCCCATGCACCCTTTTCAGAGTTATTAGCCCTAAGTACATCTATGATAGAAGCACACCTAATTTTAGTATCAAAAAATTGATGTATTGAAAGAAAAAACTACATAATCTATACCTTAAAAAACTTTAGGATGTTATTCTATACTTATGTTCAAATTCTATCATGGGCTTATGTTCTATAATCTATTTTTTCCTAAATCTAGTTCCCCAAGGTTTCTACTAAACTTCCCATGATAGCAATAATAATGACCCTGACCCTAGTATCCTAGACTCGGTGCTTTAATTTATTACAATAGAATAGGTACAAAGGGTCTTATATTGAAGAACTGCTCATTTTTGTAGTTATGGAGAACTAGATTTATACATGATACACATTTTACAAAGGGGAATGAAAATAAAACATAATACATAATAAAAGCTAACAAATGCATCTTTGGAAACACATTCAAGGATCTTAACTTCATAACCTAGGGAAAAGAACCAAATTAGGTTGAGCTCAAATGCTTAGTAAGGGTTAATTACAATTGAAGCTATCATGAATCAATAAGTATAATAAACATGATAAGGTAAATAAATGAAAAAACATGCCATTTAAATAATATGATAAGAATTAAATGCATCCTAGATAATATCATAGAGAAAATATCATGTATAGTAATAACCAAATTAATAATAAGTGGAATTCTTAATTATTAGACGTCATGTTTCTTAGGAACATGATACCTTTACCCTAAATATCTTTCACAAGACAGTTTAAAACATACTTGGTTAAAACCCATCTGTTTTGGCCAACTAATTTGTCTCATAAGACTACCGATGAATCAAGGGGATTTCATTAACTGGTCACAAACCCATGTATATCATATCCAAATCATTCCTCTTACATCAAATAATCAATTTAACTCATAAATAACTTTCCTTATCAAATATCCGTATTGAGTAAAGATACATATTTATCAATATTTCCCAATTAATAAAATAACTTTCAAAGTAAACACCATATATAAAAATGGTATAAGGTTTTGGAAATAATCATATCCATTACAAAAGAAAATGTATATTTAAGATAAATTTAATGTCTAATAAACAATTTTTACAATAAATTGATTGTTTCAAGAAAAAGTTGACAATAAAAAAAGTGATATTGTACAATAACTTTACCACTTGTTAATTTTTAAGTCAAATAAACATGGATGAAATGATTCAAAGTGAAACTTAAAATACCATGAAGTATGAATGAATCATGTTATTACATGTTAAAGGGGTTGTGTATATAAGTCTCAATGGAATGTATATTGAGATAAAATCCCTTACTTCACACTTCATTTTGGTTGAACATTATTTAACCTACTTTATAGTGATTTTAAGAATTTTATTAAATTATTATAGAACCATATTAATATTTATAATGCCATATATTATCCTTTTCATAACATCATATCACCCATTCATTAATAATTTTCACAATTTTCATTATTTTAGGTGTTAATTTCCATGTTTTATGAATCGTGTTTTATCATTAAAGATTTGATTCATGAAAGTATTATAGAGTTTCATCATATATATAATAATAATAATGAAATAATTATAATATTTATACATTAATTATAATTTTAAAACCAATCATGATTTATGGTTATGAAAAATAGAGTACATTATGATCATAGAGATGGTAGGTCATATGTACTCATGAGTAACCTTTCCATTTTTCACCAATCATTATGGAAAAGAATTAAGTAATATATTAACTTTAAAAAATGATAATAATATAATTCATAAAGTATTATATAATTATATATTTAATTCATGTGGTTTAGTGATGAAAATAGAGTCACATCAATTCATGAATGTGGTATTCCACAAGTACACAAACTATGTTATCATTTTTACATGAGATAAAAGAAAAGAAATAAAATGATATATATTATCTTTATAGAGATATAAATATGTCATAAATATCATAATTATGTCATTTATATCACATAAAATCATTAAATTTATCTTTATCACCATCCATGTGATGCTTTAGTGAACGACGAATCACATTGCTTCACAGTGCGATAGTTCCCTGTACACACGACCGACGTTATCATATCCCCTATGGAATTTTGGGTAAAAAGATATATATCATATATTGACTACATAGGTATTAATATGTTTTAAATATCATATTTATACTTTATATCCATCATCATACCTGACCTTTAGAGATGAAAATGCAAAAAATGAACGACATCGATTCTTGAGGCGAGAGTCTGCTGTACATACGGATGATGATTTTATAACCCATTTGATGAAATTAGAGATGGTTTTAGGTAATTTACTTATTATAAAAACATCCTAGTATATGGAATATTATGAGGTAATTATATAACCATGATTTAATAAAAATTTAAGTATTTGGAGAAATAAATAAAATAAAGACGCTTGGGGAAGAACATTACCTCTTCTTCAGGTATCCTCTTTAGGTTTGAAATAATGAATTATTAGGATGTATTTATACCAAAAATAAGGATTCCAGGATGAGGTGAGTGATGTTGGTATGTTATTTTGGAAGGTCTTGTCCAAGCCAAAGAGGTTTTAAGGTGTGAATAAGCGAGGGGAGTGAGCACCCTTTTATAGTTGATGATGCATGAAATTCTTTTAAGTACACAAAAGTATTCACTATTGAGAGGTCAAAATTGTCTAAAGTGGTTCAAAAATTTATAATTAAAGTTTTTTAGGGATTATATGTTCTATAAAATCCTCCAAAACATAATGAAATACATTTTTTAATCATTTTTTCCTTAATGTCTAAGATTTCTTATTTTTAACATTTTGGTTTTAACTACGGTAACTAGTATTTTTAACTTAAGTAATTGATACATTAAACCTAAACTAAAATGAAATATATTATATAATTTATACACAATAATTATAAATATAATATCTTATTTAAAAAATAAAATCCCATTGTGTTTTGGAAATTAATTTTAACATAAGCGCATATAGGATGCAAAAACACAACTTTAACCTTAACTGCGATAACTGAGTTTTTACTATTTGGGTGTGAATATATTAATTATAGAAGACTAATTGGTATATGAATGGAACATATTTTATATTCAATACAATCTATAAATAACTCAGAATAATATAATATTTTTTGTAATTATAAATTTTTTAATAAAATATAATTTATCATAAGGTAACAATAATGTCAACTTTTACATTATTGATTTAAATTGAATTTTAAAATAACAATAAAATGATGGAATTATAATATATAATGTTCAAAACTATTTAAAATGATATATTAATCTAAAAAAATAACATAACATAATAATTCATTCAATTTAATTCACTTTTAATATTTTAAATATCGTTTATTTTATTTAACTTTTAACCAAATAGTTATTGTGTTAGTGTTTCTTAAGAATTTATAGTAATTAACCCACCAAAAAAATCAAATTAAGTTATAATGATTACAAAATATCATTTATATTTAAAATGGATACATATAACTGAACATTTGTTATTTTTTCCCTATCCCAAGTCTTTATATATACTAAAAGTTTGAAAAGTATCTTATTTATCTTCTTCTTAACATAACATATTATATGGGTCATATTTAAAGGAAAAAGGAAATAAATTTACATATTTAAAAAAATATGATGTTCAATATTTAAATAAACTAATTCAATACAATTAATATAATATTTGAGGTCATTTATATTATTATTATTCTCGTTTAAGCCCCCGATAAACTCATTTTTATCTTAACTACAATAATTAATTTTTACTACATTCCCTATTAATTTTGGTAAAAAAATATGTTAAACTTATTATAAATTATAAATTATTATGATTAAAAATCTGTAATATATTTTACAAATTAAATTCATAAAAGTGGTCAAATTTAATTTAAAATTAATCCCCAAGACGTGACAAGAAATCGAGTATTTAAAGTTAAAATGTTCAAAGGTTTATATATTTTTTATATCTAAACTCAATAAAAAAATAATTATAATGACCTAAATTATATTAATTGATATAAAATTTAACTAATTTTACTTTAAAACCAATTAAGAATGTAATTTAACATTATAAATTACTTAAACAAAAACTATTTTTTCAATTAAAATTCATTATTTTTCACTATTCCTTGGGAAATAAAAAATTTCATAAAAATCCTAAAAATTAACTCTAATATAATTTTGGTATTCTAATTTAAAAATGAATTTTATTAGGTGAAATAAATTTTCTGAAAGTTTTAAAATTTAATTTTAAATTATGTTTTTCAAGCGTAACTAAACACTGTTTTATTTAAACCTAGTGTTGCGAGCATCACACGCTATTGATGAAACTAAATTTATTAAAAAATAAATATATTATAAATTCTTGGGGTGTTACAACAAAAGATATAAATTGTAGTGATACCAATTCTGAGGAGCAGTTGTATCTACCACTAAGGGACATGACAATAGAAGTGCATTTCATGAGACAGACATCTCATCATTCAGTGGATCATCTGACCCAATTGTTTCCCATCGATGGATCAATGCCTTGGAGAAGATATTTGAATTGATGGGGCGTTCAGAACATCAAAAGGTAACCCTTATTTTTTTAATGTTTTTTAAGGTGAATAAGATCGATGGTGGTCTTTGGTTAAGAATACTAGATAAAAATATGATCTTGATACCCTGGAATAAGACACATTTAAGAATATTTTTCCATAGAAAATTTTCCCAAAGTTTTTTCATATAAGGATGGAGAAACAATTTTTGGATTTGAGGTAAAAATATAAATATTCTATGGATATGTATGAAGAATATTTTACAAGTATATCCTTGTACATATCTGATTTTTGTGAGGATAATGATAGTAACATTAATAGATTATACTCTAAGTTAAAAACAAGTTTTTAAATAGATTTGTCCATGAGGAAATTTAAAAGTTAAGATAAAGTTTTTTATTATTCTTAGAAATTTTAGTTGGAGTTTTCTGACACTTACATGCCTTGATATGATAAGACTAAGAAAAGGTATAGATGGAGGGAAATGGATAAGAATCCATCAGAGAAATATAGAGGTAAGAAAACTAAGTTCTCATCTTTTGGGAAGTGTCCTAAAAATCTTCCTAGCGAATGAATTATGAAGTTTGGGAAGTTCTTTAAATGTGTTACGTTTGGACATATGGATCATGGATTCAAGGAAAATGATCTGATGAATAATGAAATGATGACATTAAGATGATTTAATTGTAATGTGTTGTCACATTATGCTGATGTTTCAACAAAGTTGCTTAATAATGGTGGAAATCATCTTGATTATAAATAGAAAGTTTTGGAAAAATCATTTGCTACTACTACAGTTTATGTTTGGCCATCTCATGAAGTGGTGAAAAGTCTAGGGATCTTGGTATTTTTGGAAGGATGATAATGAGTTCAAAGTATTAGACACACTTTTTTTTAGTTTTTAATTAATGAGATCTTATTATGATTAATTACATTTTGGGAGAAATGTTTTTGGGTTCATGTATATGTACAGATTTGGTTTAATTTGTAGTATGCCTTAACTTTTTTGGATATAAGTTTTAAGGTATTGATAACCATTGGGTTTTATATGATCTATTTTTTAAGGTTATTTTTAAGGTTGTTCATCATATTTCTGGGAATTATATAAGGATAAAATTTTAGGAAAAAGGACAACTCGATGGTTGGTCAATAACTCATCACATTTGGCAAGGTCAGAATGCTTGAACCCACAACTGAGGGGAGAAATGGGTACAATGCCTACCAATGACCTATGTCATGTCCTGTTTTGTATTAATTCATTATTTTTAATTAAATGGTTTAAAAAATAATGATAAAGTTTATTTTTAGAACATAATTTTTATCATATAGATAACCATGGTATTGAAAAGTTATTTGGTGATTTATTTTATTTTGAAATTGGATAACTATAATTTTGGGAAACATCTTACCTTATGCTAACCATTTTTATTTTGGTTAATGTATATTTATATTAGGAATATTTGGTTATACTTTTGGGGATTATGTGATCTTTTATAATTTCATTTTAGTGAATCTTGATTGAAAAATTCATCTAGGATACTCAACATTGGAGAAAAGATGAGTGTGATGGAAATTGATTAATTGTGGAAATTATACTAGACAAGTAATTACATTTCATTATTATTTTATTAAATATAGTAAAGGGACTCCTCTATCCTAGGAAAAGGATCTTGAAACATACTTTTTTTCTAATTAACATCATTTTTTTTGAAATTAATTACTTTTTTCAAACCACTTTGTTTTATGGTTTGGAGGTCTTCCACATTCTATTGATCATTCAGTTTCTTATGAGAAATGAAATCTATCACTCTCTATAAATTTTTGTGCATTAATATTTTCTTCCATGTACCAAATATTTACTTCCCATATATGTTATACTCTTTGGAAAACAATTATGTGTTATTCCATATGACCTTTGTACTTCCTCTTATCTCTTATCAAGAGAAAGTTTTAGTAACCATTTTTATGATGTGGGTTTCCAATAAATTTATTTTCAAACACCCAAAATTTTATTACTGAGATAAAGTTAAAATTTTTATTACACAATATATTAAATTATGGTAGGATGTAACACCATGAAATTTAAGAAAAAAAATCATATTTGATAGCGTATTTGACACGCAACACTAAGAATAGATGACGTGCAGAATATATAATCGTTATAACCTTGCCATTGAATTGGAAGGTATGAATAATATTAAATACTTTATGATATATATATATATATATAAATTTATTTCTCAATATAAATTATTGGTAAATTTGTAGTAAATAATCAATCAATTTTTGGTAAAGTAAGTTTATTATTCAAAATTATGTTTTCCTCAAAAATGTTTTTTATTTATTTTGTGATAAAATATTATAACTAATTATTAGAACTTTTAGAAAATTTATTTAATATAATTGAATTCATATTTTAAATCATAATATAAAAAATCACTAAGGGTTAAATTTTTGGATTTGTTTTGAAAATATTGATTCATTAATGAATATTGAAAAATACCAATTTTTTGTAAAAATGTCTCGTCTTTTAAAAAAAATAAGCAATTTAAAAGCATCATTATGTTTAAAACATGAATTTAAGTATAATAATTATTATTAATTTATATTTAACCATCTTAATTACATTTTAATCATCTTTATATTGTATATTATTATATGTTTGTTTTTGGGTTTAAAAACGGGATTTCTGAAAATTGTTTTTAGGTGCATAATGTTTTTTTAATTAATTAAAATAATACATAATGAGGAATGTTTTAAATGAAATGTATATATTATTTTTAAAGAAATATTAACTTATATTAATACAATGATTATTATCATTTTTAGATTTAGTATAAAATCATCTTTTACATGAAAAACACACTTCTTGAAAACCCACTTTTTCACCACGTCTGTGGGTTTAATTTTAAATTAAAATTTTCTAATTATATGAATTGAATTTAATAAAATGGATTTAATATTTGGAATCATAATAATTTATATTATCTAATAATATCAACTTAATTTTTTACCATATTTAATAGTGAAAATAGTTAATATTAATTACCACGGTTAAGGTAAAAACATATTTATGAGGGGGTTAAACTAAAAATATTAGAGTTTAAAAGACTTAAAAACTTATATAAAATAAATTGGATTACCATATTTTGACCTTATATTTAATAAGTCTCCAAAATGGTCCATTTGGGATCATTGTGCCATGTAAAAAATGTGCATACACCTTTTTTCTTTTCAAAAATTATAAGTGTGACACTCACCTCACTTATAAAAGGTCAACCCCTATCTTCTCCTCTTAAAACCTTAAAATAATTTTTGAATTAGACCAGACCTGACCAAATTCCTTCTTAAATTCACTACCCATAAACTATATCCCTTTTTTGATCAGCAATCTATCCTAAGAAGGATTTCGATGCTTACCTAAGGAGGTTGTTTGAAGAAGAGGTATCGTGCTTAACCGAGAATTTTTTTTTATTTCTTCTTCCAACTCCTTAATATATTATTCAATTATGCATGTATAAAAAAATTATATAAAATATTCTGAGATGTTTTTATGTTAATTTATTAACCTAAATCCTTCTCCACTTCCATCAAATGGGATACAAAATCATTATTTATTTGTACGACAGACTACCAAATTCAAACTGATGTTATTCATTTTCCATAATCACCTCCCACAACTTGTTATAATGATTGATTTGAAGTTTATATATATATTATATTTGAAACATATGTATACTTATTGAATTTTTATATCACTTATTCTATCTTACTTTCCATTCTGTGGTGGGTATGATAACATCATTCGTGTGTATGGAGGAAAACCGCCTCACGAAGTGATGTGACTCATTTTTCAATTATGTTTTTCATGAAAAGTAATAAGGATAAATTTAATGAAAATATGTGATGTAAATGAAATAATTAGAACACAATATATAAAATTAATTGATTATCTAATAATATATTACGTGGAAACACTACAAGAAAAATAAAAATTAGTGATGTTTAGAAATGTCCCAAATTAGCGATGTTTATAAACGTCGGTATTTAGTGACATTTATAAATTCTTCTAATTGACAAAACCTCATTTACAAATATTTTTTATAATCATCGGCAAATGAGTTATTAAATAGCTAGTTTTTTATAAACATCACTAATTTGTGACAACTCATTTACTGAAGATTTTTATAAGCATTGGTAAATGAGTTACTAAATCATATTTTTTTTTGAAATTCATAATTTTTTTAAAAGTATTGGTAAATGAGTTATTAAATAGTATTTTTTTGAAATTCATAATTTTTTTAAATATTTTTTATATACCATGTGCCTTCTGGCCTCTATACACTAGGATAATTCCACTTACTAGCTTCCACTGACATTTTTTTAAATACCACCCTCCATGATTCCTAATGCACACCTCCATGATGAAACCCCCACTATCTGGCCTAGTTTCCACGTGTGATGGGCCAAACTTCCCCTCAAACCTTCTTCCCTTTTGAAAATTTACAATAGTAGGGATTCAAACTCTGGACTTCTAGACTGCCATAGAATGGCCGAAACTAGGTTGCATATTTTTTGGCATCCGTGGACGATCATAGGTCTAACAATAGTTGTCTTTTTCAGCTTCACAGCTTAAAGCCGAAATATGTTAACTTGATCAGAGGGGATGCCCTTGTTTTGCATTACTATAGACCCCCCCCAGTCTGTCTTGTTGTTTGTTTCACTCTTTAATAAAAATTTGATTTGGATGGATGGATGTGTGTGTGTGTTTGAGTGTTTATATATATATAAATATTATGATATTTAAAGATATGTTGATGTCATTGTTTATAAATATGAATTTATTGATATACCAAGGCAGATCTGATCATGGATTTGGCAACCCAAATCTACGACCCCACAGAGTTTTATTAAAAAGTGAAGACAAACATACAACACACATCATGTCCCGAAGACCCCTAAAAATAAAAACCAAAAGGCCCAGAGGCAAAAAACATCATTGCACATACTATAACTGCCAACAAAGGTCAGATGACCCAATTAAATAAGACCCACTAACAATATCCCATCCTGCAAAACCTGAGGACAACATCCCTTCCATCCTATGAAGCACAAACTTGTCATAGCCTATCCACTGCATCAGACCTGACAAAACAGATGGCCCCACCTTGAAGTCATTTCCCGGATCCCGAGAACCAGCCTGTACACCGAAACAAATCTAGTGATCCCACCCCCACCGCAACATCTCCTTCTCATCACCGACGTGCACTGTCAATCAAGACATCCTGTATCAAAGTTCCAACAATCACAACCCATCATCAAATCTGCCCCACACCCTAAGATCTCCACCTACACCTAGTCATTGTCCATTACCCCCTCACCTTTTTCCCATGACCCGAGGTCTTCTCCAATCTCCCGATCATATTCATCATAGGTCATCGACCTACACCCACTTCCGATCCAAAACCCTCACTGGCTTCATGTTGTCATCAGATTTCGCTTTGTGCTGTCATCTTGAAATTCCATCCAAACAGATCCGTCATCAGATGATGACCCACATCCCCCTCCCACTCAACAGATCTACCCCACCTCTCATATGATCATCGCCAAATTTCGCCTTGCACCGCCTTCTCGCAACGCCATCCAATAAGATCCTCCGGGATCCAAAGTCCTGCGCCTCACCCCATTGGGATCCCATACGCATCACTGTCGAGCTTCAAGCTTCCCAGGGCCAGTCATCCTTGGAGGAAGACCAACCATTGGGACATCTTTGCCAACAACCCTAGCCAGTTCTTCCATTAACACCAACCAGTCGATGAAGGAGGTTTGCTTGGACGCAACCTCAACCCACGCTGTCAGACGTCCCCACGCTCCATCATCAGCAACCACATAGGTGGAAGACTCAGCCTGATGTAACAAAAACTGCTGCATGCATCGATAGGGGGGAAATCCCCTCCCCATATCATAGTCAACCTGATCGCCTTCACTGAGAAAACATGCACTTCTTCCTTCAATGGGAGGAACAACACAAGGGTATTGTTCGGTCACACAGATCGAACCTCCAACTTCTATTGAAGCTAAGAGATCAGTAGTACGAACACCATTACACATAGCAAACATTTAATAATGACCAATAATTCTATCTTCAAAATCCCACGGCACAAGATTGCATAATCGATCTTCATCGGAAGTAAGAGAGAGAGGCTCTCCGTCGATGAGAGGGAAGTTCCCCATCTTATTTTAATATATATATATAGTTATTAAATTCTATTTATATTTATATGTTTATATATGTATATATATATTTTTATATTAATATATATGTTTATATGAAAATTTTTATATATATGTTTATATTATATACATATGTTTATATATTATATTAATATATATGTAAATTAGTAGAATTATATATATATATATATATATCCGTGTGTGTGAATATATACAATTATAATTATAAATTTTTATTTATATATATATGTAAATTATTATAATTACAATTATAATTATATACATATAATTAGTCATGTTTTAAAACACTTGTAAAAATGTCACTAAAATAACTTATTTTTTATTAAAAATGTGGCTAAATTTAAAATATATGTGTTTTTATATATAAATATATGTATATATATAAATATATTTATCTATTTGTTTATATATCTGTGTGTGTTTGTTTATATATATATATATTTATGTATGTGTGTGTGTGTTTATATATTAATATATATATATATATATATCTAAATTTATATTTACATTGATACAGAGAAATGAGATAAAAACAAGCAACACATAAATGCAGGGAAGAACTCAATGATGCTTGAACTTAAGACCTCGCCAAGACCCACAGGGGTGACTACCATCAAGTTTCGCCATGAGGTATATTTATATATTTATATTTGTGTGTTCAAATATATATATATATATATATATATTCTGATATTTAAATATATGTTTATGTATTTGTATATAAATGTAAATTTATATTTATAAGTATATTTATAATATATATATATATATCAATATATCAATATAATTATACTAATATATAATTAACAATGTTTAAAAATAATGGTAAAAAATGTCACAAATTTAGTCATGCTTAAAAACGTGGCTATTTTTAAATTAAGCAACGTTTTTTTAAAACATCACTTATTTAAGCACACATTCTTAAAACTGTTGCTAAATTTTCCACATTTTCTAAAAACCACTGCTAAATTAGCCATGTTTTTGATTAACATCACTAAATTTTCAAAATTTTTAGAAAACTTTGCTAAATTTGTGACGTTTTGGGAAATAGTTTCTAATTTAGTGATGTTTTTTTTTGGAAAAAATTGCTAAATTTCAGGTTTTTTGTAGTGTAATAAGTGAAATAAAATGAATAATTAAATTGAAAAACGTTTTCAAGAAATTAAATATTTATATTAAGTTTATTATTTCTGAAGATAAAAGATGAACATGATGAATCGAACTTGGGGTAAGAAACTTCATCTCAATTTTCTTTTATTGAGGTATATTTTGATGTTATGCACCTATATTCTTTTATAAGGTGTATATATAGCCTCTTTGAAATGTTATATTATAAATTTATCTATTCTCATGATATTTTATATTTTTTAATGTTATTATTTCAGGGGGATAATGATTAAAATGTTTCCATAGTGGTAAAATAATTTTCTTTAAAAAATCTGATTTTGAAAATTTCCTTCCATACTCTCTTTTACATCCATGGCCATGTTTTTTTAAAATTATTTTATTATGTGGATATGATAGTTTTATAAAGGAAACTTTTTTATTTCTTTAAAAGATTTTCAAAATGGTATCTATTTTTGAAAATTTTGACTTTCTTTATAAATGAAAAAAGGAATGTTTTATTTTAAAGTATATGGTGACAATGAATTTTTATACCATCATAACTATTATTTGAGGTTTGGATTACAACACAATATTTAATATATTATTCAAAGAAAACCCCTATTTATATTTTTATTGTAATTTTGGTATTGAAAATGTATTTTTTTAAAAAAATGGTATTTTTGTATTCAAAATGGGTGTTTAAAATAAAATATTTTTTTGACATCCAAAAATTATTTTAATACGTGTTTAAAAGAGTTTTTAATATTTTTTATGATAAAAAATTGAAATCATAAAATGTTTTTATTCATGATATGGTAATTTAGAATCATATTTAAAATGGGCAATCCTGATACAGCTTATCTTAAGGGTTGATCCCCATTATAGCTCATGAGTGAGCCCGATATAGCTTATATTAAGGGTTGAGACCACTTATAGCTCATGGATGAGCATGATATAGAATATAATAAGGGTGATCCCCATTATATTTCTCTAATTAATTGGGAAATGTTTATGTTCTCTAAATAATTATATTGGAAGTCAGTCATATGGTTATTCCAATCAAAATTGTTTTATTAATATGATGATTTAAATTTCATAAATGTGTTTTTATTTTCTTGTTATGGGTTTTAAGGGATTTTATTGCGCAAAAAATAATGTGTGTGTTTTTCATGTGAAAATGTTTTATTTCATATGTTCAAATAACTTTGGAGATAAAAGAAAACATTACATGAGTTTTTTTATGCACATGAGCCTTAGCCCAGTTGGTAAGGACTCTGTAAGTGCATCCAAGCAACCCAAGATCAAATCTAGTCAGAGGCATAATTTTTGGCGTACTGTAGTAGTATTTTTAGCAGTACTGTAGCAGGTACTGTAGCAGGAACTGTGTAGTATTGTAGCAGGTACTATAGAGGAACTGTAGTAGGTACTGTTCGGAACTATAGCAGCTGGGAATATGCCCCCATTTGGGCCATTCAGCCACCTATTTTTTTCCCAAGTCCTTTAAGACCTTCGAGACACCTATGCCTTCGGTCTAGTAAGGCCTTCGGTCCACCTCAAGGCCTTTGGGCCACCTTAATTGTAGATGAAAACCAGACAACCTACAAGGAACATGATCTACAAGGAGGATGAGCAAAGGAGCTTTCACCATAGTAGAAGCTAAATGGATTACAAGAATGAGAGGGTATGGCATCTACGATCAGGACAAGCTTGTACATGCACAGGAATGCCTGGCCGAACAACCATACGAAGGTGGAGAGTTGATTTCACTATGAAGATGCTGGGGAGGAGCAGTTCCAAGTAGTTAGTCTGGGTTGTATGTAATGTTTGAAATCCTACGGGCAATGAATTCTTCTAAGACTTACGGTCCATGTAATACTTACACCTAAGGGCCTTGTAAGGGTTCCACCTCACCCCTTGAAAGGTGGATTATCAAAAATCAATAAAAAATGAAGGCCTTCGGGCCATTGGATGGATGGATGACATGGGTTTTTATGTTTTTCAATGTAATAATGATTTTGTTTCTTTTTATGTCCCTTATAGATATTTTTGTGCTCATAAAAAATTTTAAACTATTTTTCACAGGATTTATGGATGGTTAAGGGAAAGGAATATGTCAAGTTGAAAGTTATGATGATTTTTCATGATAAGTAATCTTGTTTTATATTAAAAATTTTATTTTATGGGAAAAATGATTACTGATATGTAATGTACCGTGTTTTAGACCAGGTGACATTTCTAGAGTAATTTAAAATTATCCTTTAAAGGATGGCTTGATTCGACTTTTGGGAGTTTGAGTGAGGCTATGAGGTTTTGAAAGTCCATAAATAGTGTTTTTTGATGTAGTTTGTGTTTTTTTGAAGTCCTATGGGTTTGAAAAAACACCAGAGGAAGAACGGAGGGTCAGGCTAATAGAAATAGTTGTTGCGATTTTTACACATCGTGTAAAAAATTTACGCAACATGTAATGGTCTCCTGGAGTGAAGCCCAATGAATTCATGATGTGAAAGTTTGGTACTTTCCCTTAGGAATACACAATGTGTCTCTATTACATGTTGTTAAACTATTACAAGATGTAAAACAATTACATTTCATGTAATATGCAAGGATTTTTTAAAAAGGGGAACAAGGGACTCATCCCCTCATTTGCTTCATGCAATAGAGGGTACGCAGGGTTATAGAGCCACTTATTCTCTCACTTAGGGTTCTTGATATATCAACCATATGATGTATGATTCGCTTTCTATTGTTCTTGTTGGATGTGTAGCGGTAATCTCTGGACTATACTTCCTTATTTTTTTGGTTATCTCACCATATTCATAGTTATTTTCATGTGATCTAATTATCACTATTTTTAGTGCATTTATGTATTTCTTCAATATCTACCAAGCTATATCAAATCAAGGCTTGATAGTGGGCGATAGGACCATCCTAATCATGAGGTATGCAATTTATAGTTTCTCCTTTAATGTATAGCTCAGTTTTAAGTTACATCATTGTGTCACATGCTGGTATTTCTGTGTGACGCCTCATAAATTTGGATTTAATTAGTTAGACCCTAATTTATTGAACTAAATAAATGTTTCCATTAAATTTCATCATTTGAGGTTTCTTGCCTCAATGTGGACCACATACTTAAGGTGTGTTCAAAAATTTTATTATTAATTAAGAAATGTTTTTCTAGTAAAACCACATGTTGAGGTGCACTACCCTATAAAATGAGAATAGACTAATGAAAAGGCATTCTTGAGATAGGGAATGGATAGAATCATCCCCCTATTAATCCATTGTGTCCAAAACACCTCCTAAGTGGTTTTGGTTTGAGTTATGTTCAAAATGAATAATTCTAATTAAGTATAAAGTGACCAGTAAAACCTTTTCATGTGTCCTTTTTCTAATTTTGAATTAATCCTTGTGATAAGTAATGAATTTTTGAAATTTTATATGGCATTCTTAGGTACAAGGTCTTTATTATTCATTAATTTAAATCATAAATGGGTTTGAAGGTCTTAAAGTATACATGATTAGTGATGTGGAATATTTATAAACTTAGACTTCCTATTTATTTAAATTTGACTGAAGAAATGAATTATGAACACCTTAAATGATACTCAAGTTCCTCTTTATAGAACACCTTGGATGGGATCATTAGTTGTTGATATTGTATCATTCCATGAGAGATACTTGGGTTTCCTTTTTACAGAATTCCAAGGAAAGGCTCATAGGTTGATTTTACTATATTACACTTAGAGTGATACTTGAATCCTTTATAGGGTTCCTTGGACAGGCTCCCTGGGTGGGTGTTTTAATTACCCATGATATATATCAGTTCCCTATGGGAATAACCTTGGATGTGCTTAGTGGTGTAATTTTTTTACTAGACCATGGGCGATACATGTTCCATTATGTGGTATAATTAGTATGGGGCTCATAGGGACATGTTTTATACCATACTAAGAGTGATGCTTTGGAATTCCACTTTACAGATCTCTATGGATGAACTCTTATTTTTATGGGTAATTGTGGTGCTTATGGTGAGATAATTAGGATTCCTCTTTACGGATCGCCTTGGATAGGCCCAAGATGCCTTCCCAAAAAGAACCTTAATTCCTATTTTCAAAAATCTAAGATATTATAGTATATCAGATTTAAGGATGCATCCGTAAAACCAAATATCATTCTTGAGTTTGGTCCATGTTTTTATTTGGCCACTATGATAGGCTCATCTGTGTTCCCTTGTGATACCTGGGCATGAAATCCCTTGAAACTTTGTGATTTTTCATACTATTATCCATGGATGACTAAGTTATACATTAGTTCTAGGTTAGTAGTAGTATCCATATATATGGTTATAGATGTCAATATATATATACAATATATATGTATATATATGATTACTAGTTTGGAGGCATTCTAACTTAGGTCAAAGCAAGTATGGTCATCCAAGGGTCCTCATGGAGCCTAAGAACGACTAGTTTATTTTATTTATATATCTTTCAATTATTATTTTATATTTCAAAATATTGTAATTGAAATCCAGAGACTAGATTATTCTTTATATACCATTGGTGGTGGCCTACTAAGTATATATGACACCCTGTTTGGGCCACCATTGCAAATAGGTACCTAAACAGACCTTATTCTTATAGGTTCAGGTTTATGGATTATGCTTTTGTTGTTAATTTTTACATGGGACCTTTAGAGCATGGTACTGATTCGGAGCTCAGAATACTCATGGAGTCAGCCATTGTGATTTTTTGTTTTTTTTCTTATTTCATGTATTGTATTGTATCACTTGATATATATTTTTTATTAGATTAAGTATCCCCATCTATACATGAATTCATGATTTCATGTTTGGATTTATCTACTTTTATTCAATTATTATATTTATCTTCCACTACTCTATCCTTTATTGACACCGCTTTCGCTGTTGAGTGATTTTTTTATTATCTCTAATACCACTATGCCACTTTGATCATGAGGGTATAGTCTCCTCACTGTACCATCATTGGACCCTTACTGCTATTCGAAGGCCTCTAGTATATGGAGATGAACTTTTAATGCCATGTTACTGATCGAATTGGGGCATCGTTTTAATGTATTCTGGTTCAGGATGTTACAAAGTGGTATCATAGGGCATTTTTTTTTCCTTTTTTCTTAATTTTTTGGGTTGGTAGATAGGAGACTAGGAATGTGTTAGGGATTGGTAAATAGTCTTTTTTTGGGATTAATCACCCCACACATGAGGAAAAGTCTAAGCGACTAGGGATGGGATTGTTTTTCATGTTGTTCATTGTTACAGTTGACTATGATTTCACTTTGAGTGATTAGTGTAATTTTATTGTTTACTGATTTATGAGATTTATTGTATTTACCCTTGGATCAGTATGGAAAATAAGTATCATTACATGCATCATTCTAGGCACATATATATTCACATTCCATGCATATTCCAAGCCATGCAGTTGAATTTATAGATGTTCCTTATATGATTATTTATCATGTTTGTTTGTATAACATGAAGCAAAGTTTATTATCATGTTTTCATATACATTTTTTTCTATGATTATTATTTGATGTTACATGATCATTTAGTCTATTCATATTCTTATAATGATAAGGTAATTCTTTTCCACAGTTTCTAGTATTTTCTATTTTTGGTAGCATGCCTAGTTATAATTTTGATATACAATTGGTTATTAATGTGTAAACATCAATTTAAATGGAATTTTCCTATTTATATTGATGGTGGAAACTTAACTAAATAATAAATACCTATTTGATTCATGAACCATGGGTTTCATGGGTTGAAATAAATTGGTTGTGATTAAATGGATCCAATTTTCAATTTATAAAGTGTATGAGAGATTTATAAAATGGAAAATGGTTACCCCTATAATATGACCATATTTTATGAGATTTATATACCTATAAACCATTATATGAATGGAAAATTTAGTAAACCTTAAATCTTAGATAAATTGGCTGATTATGCATCTTATACTTGGTTTGAAATAGGTAGGCCATCCTTGGCTTGTTATTTCTATGTGATAGAACCCACTAAGGGTGTTATAAATCTTAATGTTTTATATATTTTGGGTTTCATTTTGATGAATCTAGAATGACTTGATCGGGACCCTTGCAGGTAACCCTTATTTGGTTTTCCTTAGTACTCAACCCCATGTGGGTATGTTTATATTATATAGGGATGGTTATTTAAAGTGTATGAAACTGTCTATATGGGTTCCCATATAGTTGTATGGTGGCATATTACTCAACCATTCCCTATTTAATTTTTAATAGACCAATTATCTGCTTTTGAGCTGTACTTATATGAGGCATTAATTAATTAAAATTCTAATTACAACCTAAAGGGTGTCTTACTCTATAGACCATGATTGAATTTTTTTAACTAAGTCCAACTATGAGAACCATATGGATAACTAAAATGGATAAAAGGAATTTATGTGGTAAATTTCCTAATTTTTTAAGGATTTCAGTTAAATGAATAAATATTGAAAGTAAGTTTCTTAAAATATTCCTTTGTTCTTTATGGAACCAGTTAAGTAGATTTTCTAAATAAAATTTCCTTACAATTGGTACTTTATGTTTTAAAACCGAGCCTTTAAAATGTTTAAATATTAAATGTAAATAAATTAATTATCTTAAATGAAACCTTAAAGTGATGTTCTTAGATTTGAACCTTGTGTAAGGGTATTATAAATGTTTCTCTAATATTTCCTTATAATGGGAATGTGAGCTTTTCCAGTAGGCTTCTGTAACTTTTCTTAGGCCGTGTTAAACCTAAATGATAGGTGGTAGAGCCTTTTGATCTCTTCAAACTGGACTAGATATTGGGATGATTATTTCTGATTTTGTAAGGGGATATCATGAAGTACGTAGTTTCCTCATAACCCTGTAATTATTTTGATTCTTGGGAACATGGTAGGTAGATTTTTGTGCTTTTATCATAGATCGTGATCCCTTTGACATCCGATTTATCCTTGCATCTGTGTAGAAATAGATGTTTCCAAAACTTCAAATTACTTTGTATGGATTGAGATAGAAAATGAATACTAATTAAAATAGGAGGTTTGTTTTGAGTATTGGATAGATTTTTACTCCTCTTGTTGTCGTTTGGGTCACCTTCAGCAGGTCTGTAGGTGTGGCTCACCCCCAAACCTGGTTCATGATGTTGAGGATGCGGGTAGTGAAATTTAGGTCTTACAAGACTATGTCCTCTCTACCCTCAAGGGTCATGATGGGATCTTATGATTCCAATAGAGGTGAAACCCTTTTTTTATAATATAAAGGGGAGATGAGAATTCTAGCTTCTGCTTTAGGTTTCTAGAACCCTAGATTAGTCCCTCAGGTTCACTCAACAAGACATGGACATGGCCCTTCTAGGTCAAAGACACAGAATATTCTTCCAAACCCTCCAGATATCCTTTGGTCCTCCTATAGAACATGTTTTCTAGTTTGGAAAATAGATTATATGAGACATAGGAACAAGGGGTATGGAAAACGATGAGATATAGGAAGACCAAGAAGATGGGTCCATCCCTCACAAAGAAATATTCAGAAAAAGAGGCACTAGCTATGGCCCACCAATCACCTTCAATGTATGAGGAGGATGAGAAACTCAATTATTTCTCACAATATGGATTGTCAAAAGGGAAGCTAAAGATCATTGACATTGGAGAATATACGGTGAATGTTGGGATTAATAAAAAGGCTCTAAAAGATTATTAAAAACTCCCAAAACCTATGAAAACTTGATTAGATAGAAAGGGAATTAAAATTAGGGAGCCTATACAGTCTTACTCTAAAGCTCATGAACTTACAACTACACCTCCTAGTGAGATGGTGGTTTCTAGTGAAAAGGTTTAGGAGACAAAGGTGGAAGGCTAGAATATCCTAACTGACTGTTTAATCAGATGGAATCTAATGGTCTCCAGGAGGAGGAAAGGAAGGATGATAACCTAAAGCTTCACCTACATTCTAAATAAGAGACATCAAATGAAGATTTTGATATTAACATTTCAAAGGTAGAGGCTGATAGAATGTATGAGAGAACAAATAAAGTTGATATTAATGATGTGTAAATTGATTGGATAGACAATCAAGATCGGATCTTGGCTCGTGGAATCAATAGGGGGGGGGGATCTGGAAGAATACATTCAGTCCTTGGATAGGTTGGTCTCCCATTTTGAGGAGCTCATCAAAGATGATCTGACTGAAAATTACTTTTTTTATTATAAAGCACTTTTTAAAGGAAAAGTGAGAAACCACATACAACCAAAGCAAACTATCGGACCACCCCATCCCAGTAAGCACACCAAAAACAATCCTTCACCGATATAGGATCCCTCAACAAGCAGTCCCGTGCAAGAAGCACGGGCACATAACTGATGGAGAAGCCATACCCTCTCAAGAATCAAATTCCAAGAGACCTACATCAATGAAGACCTAGTGCTTTGATCCCCTTCCAGAGCTAGTCTCAGTAGCATGATGTAAAAAAGAATAAACTAAACTATAAAGAAAAGAAAAAGTGGCCCGAAGAAACCCCATCCCACACAACCCTGTCACTCACACCAGCCAACCAAAAACACCAGCTTAAACTAAATTGTTAACAAGAAATTTAATATTACCTGAGTATGATTCCCTAAATTGCTTCCATTTTAAGGTAGAAAGTTTAAAATCTATTTATTCCAATATTCGTTTCTCAAAGACAAACACAATCTAGTCCCAAGTCTAAATGTACTCCTCAACGCTGATCTTTCCCTGATTGAATCCCCATACCAAAATTCAGTCCTATTTATCAATCCAAGAATATTGTTCTTCATTTAGGGGAACCTCGAGAGGTCTCCCCATCATTCTAGAAGTCTCCTCCTCATTAGCATTGAGCAGTAGGACCTGTTTTATCACTTCTTCTTCAGAGCTTAAAAGCAGAACCAAGGACTGACTATTCTGCTTCCCTATCTTTAGCTGCCTCAAAGACTCCATAGTCATCCTTTTTTCATTCATCCTCTTTGTCGATCGAGTCTTCAAGGGAGGAGGTAGTGAAGAATAGTCCTTCCTCCCATTCCTCCTCCTTGTATCCTGACTTGGTATTTCATCTACCGAATGGCTGTGCTCATCTCCCTTACACTCCTGCTCGCAATCTCTAACTGCTTTCGATGAGAGGAAAGAACTCGATTCTGTTTCGGCAAGCCTATCGTATCTGTTATTCAGGGAAATTGAGATGTGCGACCTAGAGGCAGGACCCCCTAACTTCCCCTCACCAGATCGACAACCCTCCTCCAAAGTAGGACCCTACAACCCCTGCTGCAAAGCACCTCAAATCATCCCAAATGACTTGGCTAGCTTCTTCTCCCCCATGTCCGCCAATCGCAACACCTCCTCTTGGCTTCCAGAATCCTGGATTTCCACACAAACCAAGTCTTGCTGAACCTGACTACACTCCTCCACCCCAAGTGCTGTTGAAGGCCGGTCCATGTCCAGCCTCAAAATGTTAAACACATCAGCAACCAATGGATTTCTTTGCGGCACAAATGTCTTCTTCATAGGAGACTGAGAAAGATAGGGCCGACTAGACCCTGCCACCAATGCCCCCTCGCAGGCAGCTGAACAGATGGGCGTTGCCTCCTCTAGTTGAAAAATGAAAGCCTGAGCTCCTCCACCCAAATTACCATCCTCCATGTCCGAATTCCATTTCAATGTCTCAACGTTTCCCTATCCCCATGCTCCTTTTCTCGCTGATTGCTCTTCCTCAGAGGGCACTGAGACCCCGTGTGACAGACCTCCAGCAAGTGACCAAATCAGTTGCATCTAGAATAGAAATCAGTCCAATATTCGTAGACCACCCTTTGTTTGCAGTGGTATTCTTCACCCATGGTGATCCAAACATACTCAAATGGAACCCTTGAAGCATCCAATTCTACACAGACTCGTGGATTTATCGGGTGATAGAGAGATTCAGTTTGGCTATCCGAGCACATGTACCTACCGAGCAAATTCCCTAGCATACGATTAACCAAGGGATTTTGAAATGAAAGGGGTAGGTTTGGGAAACTTACCCAAGTCACCATAGTTTAGGGATCACGCTTCATATTACAATCAAAGGTCCATCTAAAGATAAAGAACCTAAAACCGTTGAAGTTGCGAGATGCACTTGACCATACCTTGAAGAGATCAACCTCCGAGGAGAAGCGCATCATAATATGATGACTATCCAACAGCCCCACAGTCACCCTATACTGAAAATTCTAGGCACCGAAGACATGTCTATCAAACACGTCCAATAACGTTCGTTGCTAAAAAAAACCTAGTAATTAAGGTGTTCTTCAGAAGATGCAAAGTTTCTGAGAACTTCGTGGCTAATAGTTGGAGATTAAGATGTTCTCTCATGGATCTTACATAGGGTGATTAACTCAAACTCTTTAAAAATTTTCTGGAATATTTTGGTAATTTCTTTTCAGGTTTGAACTTGTTTTTCCTTGTAATCTTGTTGGGTTTCTCACTTTCCCTCAAATGTGTTTTTAGAAATAAAAATTTTAAATTGAGGAGGAGGTTCCGTTTGTCCCTAGTAGGAATTTTAGTTTCCAAAAAGATACCCTGGGTGGATGGATGTTTGTTCAATTATTTGATCCTTAATAAAGGTGTAATAATCATATAATGCTCATATTTAGTGGGTTATACATTCCTAGGACATGGTAATCTACTAAGTAGGTTTTACGACCCATCTTATAATTCATCTTTAGTTTTTTCAATCAGTTTTGTAGTTGTATGAGATGGTACAATGCTCCACTAGTTATTTTTATGGGACATAAGATAATGAAATGCATAGGGATGATAAGAATGTTGATATTATCAAGGTTTTTCCATTTTTATTGAGGAAATATTGGGGTAGTATGAATCGATACATGAAGTACCTTTCAAGTTGCTAAAATGGTACAATGAACCATATGAGTTTGATGGTAATATTTGAGCCTTCATATATTGTGTTATTTTCTTGAGTTATCTTTATAGTAGAGTGACATATTCATTAAAAAAATTATACTCATATCAATGCTTAAAAATGATGTTTTGAAATGATCAAGTGTTTTAACATGTTGGTTAGTCGATTTTGGCCTTTATGCATGATTCTATTGCATGCATAGACATAAATCAGGAGGAGTTTCATGAATAAATATAAAATAAGATATATTCTAGAAAAATTTTAAATAGATATTCTATCTCTCCTTTTAGTTTAATGCCTGATAAAGTGTGTTGGTCACATCTAGGACCCGCATTTAGTGGTTGATGGATCATATGTCATGGGGTAAATTCCCATTATTTTTAAACAATAACTAGAACACTACTAGGGTGGGGAAAATCATATAAAGTGTGTGGAAAGTGTGCCCTCTTAAGTATAAGGAATGAAATCAAGGATGAGTATGTGATGATGGTCAATACTAATTTTGAATTCCCTTGACGCTGGTAATCTTTTGGAAATATTGGAGTTTGCATGGTAGCACCATGATGATCTAGCTAGCTGTCTACGAAACCCTTGAAAAACATTATTAGTCATGGATGGAATTTAGTTCTTATTATTGATTAATTACAGGATGCCTAATTAGTGAGGTAATTTTGGTTGATTAATAGTGATTTAACAGCAGGATCGACCAATCACTTTTAAAGAAAATTGACCAGTGGTGGTTCGACTAATTCCTTCATGTAGTTGGATATGGTTGGTTGGGAACCATAATGATCACTTCGTCGATAGAAGTGTATCAGGTATTTTTAGTAATTATTGATATCCTCTTGGTGTACTCTTGTTTTAATAAAGATCATGTACCATATCTTAACACTGTCTAGGGTTCACTAAGGGAGCATGGGTTATACACTATGATAACAATTTAAAATTCCCTTATGTTATTATAAATAGAATTTGTGGGAGTTGTTCTTCGGAAGAATGGTTTTATTTAGAGTAATGGTTAGTCCTGATTCATACTGGTTTTTCCAAGGAGTAACTCCATGGATGGACTCATGGGCACTAACCATTTTCCATTTAACTTGACCGCTAAGAGGATTCCTCTTTGGACATAGTCAACATTCTTGATATATATCGACCCTATATTTTCTTTGTTATGACCCATCCTAGAGGGGCCCGTTCCATGACTCCCCAAGCCCACCTCCAATAGGTTAGGGGATAGTGACTAGCACTAATTAGGCATATCACTAATATGGGAGGAATTTTTTGTGTACCTGAACACATGCACACATCTCCAAGCCTACAAATGATGAAATGTAAACAAACTAAGTAAACCATATATGAAAACCACTAAGAATATACCATAACCAGAGTGTAGTAGGAAAGTAAAGTACAAGAAGGTAAATTGGTCCAATATACAAGACCACTTGAAGAAAGACTGAACACAAGTGAAATAAAAAGTTCCCGAAGACTCATTTGTGGAAAACCCTACCTGAAGGGTATGTGTAGGGAAGCTACTTGAAGCCATAGGATTACACCTCATCTATCTGATCTCACTAGGCACCACCTGGTCTTGGTCTACCCTGGACTCCGTTAAAGTGTCGATCATCTGCAAAAGACATGACACGTGTGGGCAAAGCCCGTGCAGGGGTGAGTAAAATAATACTCAGTTGGATACCCTGAAACCACAAAGGAATCCACAAAGGAAAGTACACCAAGTACACAACTAAGGAAATTAAACACGAGGTATATTCAGATAACATAGGTATAAGTCTAAATCATGAAGGGAGATTAACAATAATAGTTTTTAGAAATTATCATCTTGATGAAACAGAGTGTTTCAATGACACACGGAGTGTCACTGGAGCATAGAGTGTTAGTGTCAGTGCACGAAGCGTTGATGGAAGTGCATGGAGAGTCGATCGCACATAGAGAATATGCGTCAGTAGATGGAGTGTCAATGGTGCAAAGAGCATCTGGGTCGGCACACAGAGTGTTGAAGGAAATACACAGAGCATCAATGGTGCACAGAGCATCAATGTCGATGCATAGAGCATCGAAGGTTAATTCAACACCTGAGTCACAAAGCCACCTAGTCATGTAGACACCAAGTTGTGTAGACACCATGTCTCCACCGGCTATAGGATTCCATTCATAGCATGCTTATTCTAAGAGAACCTACTCCTCAATCCAATGTTCATTTTCCAACATAAAAAAACCTCACTTAGAGTATCTCAAAAGAACCTCATCATCTCAAGGGTCCCAACTCTATAGACAGCTGATCAAATGAACCTTCCGTTTGAAATTTATGCTCATTTTTGTGAGAATGAGTCCAACCCGGTCAGGCCAACTCGACCCAACCTGGTTAGTCTGGGTTGGCCCGCTAGGACACACTATCAAGCCCATCGAGACACTGGTGCAGCTTGGTCTATCTAGCCTGGCCCACTGCATGCGGTCCGACCTAGCTCCATCGGATGTGGTTTGGATGGCCTCTCCCCTCTCTAGCCCATGTATTCACTAGACCACATACTAGCTAGCACCCCGGTCAACGTGGCCAGTCCATGTAACCAACACACCCTCACAACTTTGTTGTGGGTTCTCTGTCTGATGTGGCTCTGACAAGCTGCATCCCCCCACCATTGTGGCCTCCAGCTACGACCTTCCACCCCCGCCCACTGCCATCGCGGGCTCCCACCATCACGACCCCTCTTGGACCACGGGTCCCCGCTGCCACTTACTGTAGATTCGGCGACCATTATTCCAGGTCTTCCTGGCTCAACTGCCTCATTGAGCCAGTGCCACCTCTACTAATGGCCTCCCCACTAGTAGCCTTTCCTTGCCATGCTATGCTTGAAAAATCCAAAGATGCCACCTCCAGTTGCTGCCTCATGCTGTCACCACCTTGCACTATTGTGGTCCTGAATCCAATTTTAGATCGATGTTCCCAATTAATAACAAGAAGAAAAAAAATTGTGGAAAGGAGGAGAGGCCCAAGAACACCTAAAGTGGATAGATCTAGTCCTTGTTCATGTTAGCCTCAATCCGTCCATGTTTGAATTGAAGGATGGAGAAAAGATAAAAAAATTCAAAACATGAATGAATTCTAAACATGGATAAAGTAAAAATCAACCCCACAACATAAATCCAAAACCCACACTATGCATGAATCATGAATCAATATGTTCATCGATTGATTCACACTCATCGTAGGAAAAGATAGATAACAGGTAAGGAAAACAATTAAAACACAAACCCTACCTGGGATATGATTAATTTTTGAAGAAAATTCATCCTCCTTGGTAATCCATCAACATTCGATCTCGGTCTATTGTCTCGTTGTTATTCATCATTATCCAACAATTTTCTTCTCCAGGTATTCCAGTGAATTTATCTAGGATTGTGAATATAATCCTATATCCCTATCAAGTTGTTAAATGAAGAAAATATGGTTAAGCATTTCCATATCACTATGTTGCTACGTTTCCACACTGTTTCATTTATAAAAGAAAATGGGATGTCCCGTCGCGGCATCTCAATGTCACTGCGTCTCTACGAAACCTCAAAAAGAAATAAAATAAACTTTTTTTATTCTCTTTTAAAACTTCTAAAAAAATATCTCTTGTAGTCGACCCACACTGGTCGATGTTAGGACCTTCCTAAGTAAAATGACACCTTAAGAACTCAATGACTGTCTTGGATTTCCAATAAGAGTCACCATTTATTAGTTATTTTGTATTTTAAAATAAAATAATTTTATTTAATAATTTTATTTATGGTTACATCCTTTTCAGGTTTTCTCACTGAAGACCCGCACCAACTAAAGTTAAGTTGCGCCTAGGGTAAACCTGCTATTCTTAATGCAACTTTTCCCTCACATTTCTGATCTAAGAAACTATTTATAAGTTATTACACTTTTTCATGAAAACTACTTACGCATTCTATTCAAAACTTAAGAATTTTTGTCAAACTTTTTTGGGCACACCAAGCCTCATAATCGCACGTCATATCAGTTCCTGGTCTCATAATTTTTCCAATTAATTTATAAAAATAATTCAGATAAAAATACAATTCATTAAATTCTCCCCACCTTAGGGCTTTATGTCCCCAAAAACCAAAACATGGGCTACTCAACAAAAATATGAGGATACTAAGCATGAATATGAGCCTCGAGCTCCGAAGTGCTCTCTTGGAGATCCCCATGCTACTGCCAAATGTGAACCAGATAAATCGACTGCCTATAAAGGATCCTCTCCTGTCGATACTCTATCTCAACTAGGTACTCCACAAAAGTCTCCCCATCATCAATGTTCAGCTTTCCCTAGTCAATAACATGTGATGGATCATGTACGTACCTCCTCATCTATGACACATGAAAGACATTATGCACCCGATGCATCTTTGGGGGTAGAGCTAGGCATTACACCACCTCACCAACTCTAATCAGAATCTAAAAAGGGCTGATGTATCTTGGAAATAACTTTATGCCCCATCCAAATCTCCACAATCCATGTTGAGGTGAGAGCTGAAGGAAAACACGGTATCCCTCCTCAAAATCCAAGGGCCTCCATCTCTTGTCCACATACAATTTCTATCTGCTCTATGCATTCCTCATCTTCTCCAAGATGATCTTTACCTTCTCAATGGTATCCCACACCAAATCTGGGCCAATGAGTACAGACTCTTCTAGTTCCATCCAACATAGTGGTGACCTACATTGTCACCCATACAGATCCTCAAATGGTGACATATCAATGGTGGAGTGGTAGCTATTGTGGTACAAAAACTCCACCAGAGGTAAGTGATCCTCCCAACTATGGCCAAAGTCTAGGATACAAGAACATAGCATGTCCTTTAGAACCTGGATGGTCCTCTCCAACTAACCATCTATCTAGGGATGAAACACCTTGCTCAAACGCAACCGAGTCCCAAATACCAAATACAACGCTTTCTATATTCAGGATTTGAAATGAGCATCACAGTCTGAAACGATTATCGAGGGAATCCCATGGAGCCGAACTATCTTCTGCACGTAGAGGCATCCCAAGCTCTCTACTAAATCCTACTCCCAAATATGTAGAAATTAGGACAACTTGGTGAGTTGGTCAACGATCACTCAGATGGTATCGTGTCCCCTAGATGTACGTGGTAAACCCATCATGAAGTCCATCGATATTCCATCCCACTTCCACTCTGGCACCTCAAGTGGCTGAGTCAAGCCTACCAAAACCTAGTTCTCTTCCTTCACTTACAGATAAGTAAGGGATTGAGAAACAAACTATGCCACCACCTTATTCATCCCTAGTCCCCAGAACTGATGTCAGAGGTCATGATACATTTTTCCACACCTAGATGTACCACCAAAGGGGATGTGTGAAACTTCCTCATTACCACCTCCTGTAATTCCCCTGGTATAATTGTGCACCCTCTGAAAAGGATTATGTGCTTCCCACCTATCAAATATTCATTATGGGCCTGCCCTATGGACAACTGAGAACATAAATCCTCACAGTCCATATCCCATAGCTATGTCTCCTTGACTCACTGTAAGAGTGGAGGGGTGATAACTAGTGGATGAAGATAAGCTACTCCATCATCATCCATAATGGATATATATAGTGTGTCTAACTGCTCTAATGCCTCACTCATCAACTGTAATCTAGATCTCTTACTGAGTGCGTCTTCCACCACGTTCCCCTTCCAAGGAGTATAGAACATATTTAATTCATAACCATGGAGGAACTCCAACCATAACCTTTTCCTTAAGTTTAGATCATTCTATGAGAATACATACTTGAGGATTTTGTGGTAATAGTAGATGAAAAACTACTCCCCCATCAAGTAATGTCACCACATCTTTAACGTGAAGACTACTCCTACTAGATCAAGGTCATGGGTCACATGGTTATTCTCATTACACCTCCATTATCATGAGCTGTAGGTAATCAAATCTGTCCCCTATATTAAGAAAAATCCAATCCTAGTCCTTAATTCATCGTATAACACTATATAATCGATGCCCTCCTCCGACAGTCTCAAGATGGGTGTGATCATAAACCTTTTTCTCAGTTCCTGAAAACATTGTTGGCACTTCTCCGTCCACATGAAGGGTTTTCCCTTCTATTTAAAATCAATAAAAGGTGTTGATACCTTTAAAAATTCCAAAACAAACCTTCTATAGTACCTATCCAAACCCAATAAACTCCTCACCTTGGTCACACTCCTAGGTGTCTCCCAAGAAAGTTCTGCCTCTATCTTTCCTGGATCTACTTCTACTCATTCCTCTGAAATAACATGTCATAGAAAATGGACCTCCTGAGTCCATAAATGACACTTCAAGAGATTCCCATAAATTTGGTGATCTCGGATTGTATCTTGGAACATCCTAAGGTGTGTATAATTCTCCCCCTCAGATGACGAGTACACTTGGATGTCATCAATGATGTCCACGATGAACCAGACAAGGTAAGGATGGAAGATCCTATTCATGAGTCCCATGAAAATTAATGGGGAATTGGTCATTCCAAAAGGTATCAAAAATTATTCATAGTTTCCATACCTACATTGTAAGGCAGTATTCAATACATCCTCATACCATACACGAAGATGATGATAGCCAGATTTGAGGTCTATCTTCGAGAACCACCTCGATCCCTTCATCTGATCGAAGAAGTCATCAATTCTCGATAGTAGATACTTATTCTTCATGGTCACCTAATTAAAGTGTTGATAGTCCACAAAAAGCCTCAAGCTCCCATCTGTCTTCTTGGAAAACAAAACTGGTGTTTTCTAGGGTGAAATGTTGGGTCTCACGAAGCCCTTCCTCTATAAGTCCTCCAACTGTACCCTCAACTCACAAAGATCCACAGGAGACATACAATATGTAGGTGTAGATATCTATGCCATACCAGGGTAAAAATTAATGTATAATTAAACCTCCCTATTAGGAGGCAATCTGGGGACATCCTTGGGAAAGAAATCCTCGTACTCCTCCACCACTATAGGAAACTCGATACTCTCATCATGTACAACAACGAGAGAGAGTCTAGCTAACTAGTGAGTAATCATATGCACCCACCTCTGAGAAATTCCATTCCACACTGTGTGTGTTTCCTTTTCACCGGTAAAGGAAAACATGGTCCCATCATCGCAGACACACCGTACTCTACACCTAAAATAGTTAATTTGAGCATAGACTGTAGATAACCAGTCCATATCCAGAATGACATTGTAAGTCCTCGATGCCTCTACTAGGAGATATAAATTAAATCTCTCACCTTCAA
Organism: Viscum album; assembly: GCA_963277665.1. Lineage (NCBI taxonomy): Eukaryota > Viridiplantae > Streptophyta > Magnoliopsida > Santalales > Viscaceae > Viscum > Viscum album. The sequence continues at coordinate 124,004,269 of OY728134.1, read as the reverse complement.
TAGTAAGCTCACACTACCGAAACTAGTGTGTGATCATTGAATCCCATCCTGTAGGAGTCTCTAAATGTAAGGATTGATCCAACATCTCTACTAGAATATCTAAGATTCAATCAAGGTACGTGGAAAGGAAGGAGTGACTGGAACCTATGTCTATAATAACTGTATCTAGGGTGGAGAAGAAATTGATCATAACTCTAATAATATATAGAGCACTGATGTCATAAGTCTCCATCGATTGAAGCGGGTCTTTCCCCTATCTACCATCTCCTGGAGCCTGTGATTGACCACCTAAGGGTGGTGGTTGTAGTACCTTGAATCTCCACCCACTACCTACTGATTTGAATTCTTCTCTTCCACATCCTCCACCCTATAGACCATTCTAATCAAACCTCTACCTATTCCTCAGCCTGCCCTAAACCGTCCGTTGATCGTTCGTACAACGAGTCTAGACATCATGAGCCATGTTTCCCTGACCACCGCATATATAGCACAACCTGTCCTTTAGTGGAATCCCTCTACCCTTGGAGCCTCATATCAATGATCATGTGTCCTGTGGTTGTCCCCTAGAGTGCTTGACCCGATTGGGTCCATGAATCTTCTACCGAATACCCACCAACGAATATTGAGAAACCTGGCGCCTTCTGGTAGTTCTCACTGCTCGCGTCTACTCCATCAGAAATTTTTCCACGAGGATAGATCACTCCAGTACCCCAACATAAGTCATAATGCTAAGGGATATCATCATCACCCTGATATCTTAGTGTATCCCATGATTGAAGGTCTGAGACCTGAAGAATGGGTCTTGAACCATATCTATGGAGTAACGAGACAGGTCGATTAACTTCACTAAGTACTTAACTACCGTCTGACTACCCGGCTATAGATGAAGGTGCTCCTAGATGCCCACTAACCATAGTGTATCTATAAAGAACTCCTCCTTGAAGAGTCTCTAAAAGTCTACCCAAGATAGAGTTACCTCATCATGTGTCTGGGTCACTAATATACACCATCATCTTGTTGAGCCCTAAAGAAGGATCGTGGTTAGGACTTCCATCTGGACAACATGCATCCTCACTAGAAAAAATACACGAGTGACTGCCTCTATCCAATCCTCAGCTACCTGGGGGTCTATCTCACCCCTGAACCAAGGATATCACTACTTTTGGAACTCATTAAACACACAGATATTGCGTGTATCCTCTACCATTAGCGCTGGTAGTAACTGCTACTTGATGGTTGGTGGTATCACTGGTGCACCACCTGGAGGTGTTATCTCCTGTCTAGGGAGTATCTTCGATACGGGTCCCTATACCGATGCCTCATCTCTAGGAGTTCTATCCTCATGGTCACGTAATGAAATCCTGTATGAATTTTTGCATGGAGGCATCCCGAAACAAATCAAGATGAACCACGTTCAATATAGTATACCTGGTGAGTTGATTTAAGAAGGACATGAGGACACAATAAAAAATCCTATATAATGCATGTACTATTTAATCCCTGCAACTAGAATTTCCATTTACTGAGTTGGAAAGATACTGTATAGAGTCTCGGTGTATGGATATAATGGCCACCACACCAACACTGGAGTCCCTAACCAGGAAGCTGAACTCGAAACACTTAACACTGTTTCCCCAAAACGAATCTCATAGACTCCTAGTCCCAATTTGGAACCAATCCCCCTTTGATACCACTCTATCATGACTCGTCTCAGAGGGGCCCGTTCTGTGACTCCCCAAGCCTGCCTCCAATAGACTAGGTCCTGTCAACTAGCACCGAGAAGGAATATCACTAACATAGGAGGCATTGCCTATGAACCTGCATGCACACACACATCTCTAATCCCACAAATGATAAAATGTAAAAATAATAAGTAAACCATTCATGAAAACCACTAAGAATATACTACAACCAGAGTGCAATAAGAAAGTAAATTACAAGAAGGTAAACTAGGCCAATATACAAATCCACCCAAGGAAAGACTGAACATAAGTGAAAGAACAAGTTCCTGAAGACTCATCCATGGAAAACGATACTTGAAGGGTAGATGTAGTGTAGAATCTTAAATCCATAGGAGTACACCTTGTCTGTCTGATCTCACTGGGAACCACCTAGTCGTAGTCCACCATGGACTCTATCAAAGCTTCGATCATCTACACAAGACACGACATGTGCGGGTGAATCATGTGCATGAGTGAGTAGAAAAATACTCAGTTGGATACCCCGAAACCATAAAGGAAACCACTAAGGAAAGTATAGAAAGTACATCACTAAGGAAAGTAAACATTATGTATAGTCAACTCAAATAGGTATAAGTCAAAATAATGAAGCAGGATTAACAATAGTAGTTTGTAGAACTTCTCATCTTGATGACACACCAAGTGTCGATGATGCACATAGTGTCGCTGGTGCACGGAGCATTAGTGTCGGTGCACAGAGCATCGATGGTGGTGCATGGAGCGTTGATGGCACACAAAGTGTTGATGAAGCACAAAGCATCTGGGTTAGTGCACAAAGCATTGTAGGTGGTGCACAAAGTGTTGATGGTGTATAGAGCATCAATGTTAGCACACAGAGTGTCGAAGGGTCATACAAACCCTGATTCACAAATACACATAGCTGTGTAAGCACTATGTTGTGTAGAAACTAAGTTATGTAGATACCAAGTCTCTACCAGCCATCTGATTCTATTCATAGCATGCTTGTTCTGGATGAACCTAATCCTCAAGAAAAAGGTCCTATTCCAACCTTCATAAAATCTCTCTTAGAGTATTTAAAAAGGACTGTCTCATAATAACGGTCCCAACTACACAAATGGATTTTCAAACGAACCATATGTTTAAAAGTTGTGCTAATTTTAGTGAAAATGGGTCTGACCAGGTCCGACCAAACAAACCCAACTTGGTACGACCGACCTAACCTGACCCTGTCAGTCTAGGTTAGACTGAACCAGCTCGATGGGCCTGGCCCATTAGGCCATTGGACTGCGACTTTCTAGGATTTTCAGCCCAGCCCACCGGACCACTGGAGCAACCTGGTCTGTCTAACCCAGACCATTGCATGTAGGATGACCTAGCTCTACATAACGTGGCCTAGTTAGCGGCACCCCTCCCTGGCCCACACGGTCACCAGATCACGTGCTAGCTGGTGCCTTGTTCAACGCTGTTGGACCGCATTTCATGCGGCCGGTATGCGTGACCTACACACACCAGAAACTCTACCGTGGGATCCACATCTAATGCGGATCTGACGAGCCACATCTCTCCACCACCATGGCCTCTTTTTGTGGCCTTCCGTCACCACCCACAGCCACAACCTCCTAATACCACGATCTTTCCTGGACTACGAGTTTCCTCCATCACCATCCATCAAGCCACACGACCATTCTGTTGAGTTCTCCTGGAACGACCGCCTCACCAGGCCGGTGCTGCCTCTACTGCCAACCGACCCACCACCGACCTTTCCCCGTGATGCTCTACCTAAAATAGCTGGAGCCTCCACCTTCGGTCGCTGCCACATGATGCTGTCACCTTGCATCACTATGGTCCCAGATCATTTTTTAGATCTATGTGACTGACGAAGAATGAAAAGAAAAGAAATTGGGGAAAGGAGGTGAGGCACAAGAACACCCAAAGTGGATGGATCTAGGCCTTGTTCTTGTAGGCCACAATCTGTCCACATTAGAATTGAAGGATATAGTAAAGATCAAACAAATCTAAACATGAATCAATTCTAAAGATGGATAAATCTGGAATCAACCCTGTAGCATAAATCCCAAACTCTCACTACACACGACCCATTAATCAATCTATTCGTCAATTGATTCATTTTTTTCATAGGAAAAGATAAAAAATAGGGAGGGAAAACAATTGAAATACATGCCTTACCTGGGATTGGATCGATTTCTGAAGAACATTCGTTTTCATGAGCAATCCATCCATGAGCGATCTCAATCCGTCATCTCATCTTCATTCATCATTTTCCAATGAGAGGGTTTTCCAATGATTTTATTCTATAGGGATTCGAGGGAATTTCTCCAGAATTGTTAATCTAATCTCGTATCCCTGTCAAACTGTTAAATAAAAAAAATGAATTTTAGTGTTGCTGTGTCGCTGTGTTGTAGTATTTCTATGCTGTTTCATTTATGAAAGAAAATGAGATTCCCCATCATGGCATCACAACATCTATATGAAACATCCAAAATAATAAAATAAACTTTTTAAGTTTATTTTATTATCCTTTAAATTGTCCAAAAATTATCTTTCGTAGTCGACCCACACCAATAAATTTTAGGCCCTACCTAAGTCATCATCAAAATTAATTTTTTATTAGAAAGGAGACAATACAGCCAGGCCACCAAAGGAAATAAAGAAGAAAGAAAACTTAGGGGGTCTAAAATGGTGAAGGTCGATGGAATCCCCTCTAATCAGGTTGAACCCTTCAGGTTTCAATGTAATAATATCATGTATCTATACCTGATCATTACTAGGGACCTCCATCGAAGCCAGATGGTCTGCCACTTGGCTGCCCTCATGTCAAGATTGCCTAATTTTGGTGCAATTGTTGATCATGCATTTTTACTTTATGATAATATATATTATAGACCAAAGAGGAAAACAATATCATTCAAGGCATCATACAAGATCTTAGAGTCTGTCTCAACTTAAGATAATGATTACCCATTTCTAATGGTAGAGATTAATACCTATAAGCATAGACTTGGCTTCGACTTGAAGAGAAGATCCATGGACCAAGATAGAGGAGAAGTCCAGGATTACCAAGCCTCAAGATTCTCAGACAACCCCACCCCCACATAAGATGCCTGAACTAGAGGACCCATCAGTATTGTGTTTAAGGCCCCAAGGGGGGGATGCCATTGCACCCAAAGGCCACAGTTAAATCTGTTCTCTGACTGGTTATCTTGAGAGCGAGGAATTATCCACCGAGGAGAGGGGGAATCCCTCCAGTTGCCAATGATCTGATCCAAATCAAGGAGAATTATCTTATTCCTAATGATGATAGACTTACCCACTGATAGAATCCCATCATGTCTAGGATTATTCCTAGCTTGCCAAATAGACCAACACCCAGCAAGGAGGATCACTGAGTGGGCCATCTTCTTCCGTCCTCTGTCTCCCGAGCCATAGAACCATCTGTCCGAGAATGGGAGGTCCTATAAGTTATTGTCTTGAAATGTGATGAAATCTCGAAGGAAACTCCACAAATCACATGCCTAGTCCCTCCTAAAGAAGAGGTGATCTGCACTTTCTTATGTGAAGACATTACAATAGGAACATCGTGAAACATATGGGATATCACAGCATTTGATATTCTTGTCCGTAGGGATGGCCCGATACCTGATTCTCCATAGCTGGAAACTATACTTGGACGGAACCATATTGGGACAAAGGGTGGAATACCATATATCTTGCTTCTCTGTGATGGCTCTAGCCCAACGATAATCTCGGGTAGTAAAATCCCCCAAGGAAGATGGAATGAAAATGCACCAATCAGGATCCTAAGTCAAGATGATGAGGTTGAAGCTGACCTATTTCTCCTCATATAGAACAACCTTGATGAGAGCTAGATACATGATGGCCTCCCTAAAAGACATGGTAGGAGAAGGGCACCTAGGGAATCCGAGAACATTCCCAACCCAGTTTTGATGCCAAAAGAAAATGTCTCCTCTCCCAATAATCCTTCAGGACTGCAGTTAAAGCTCTGAGATCACATTTAATAAAGAGGGCCATAATAAGGAGGCCAGACCCTGAACTAAGGAATGATTTATCAACAGAGGATGCATTGTTTTCCCCCAAATCATAATCTATTACAAGATTTTTAAAGAAAATATTGCATTCATGCAACTGAGGGTGTCATCCAAGCTACACACGTTAATACCACCATCCTGATCTAGCCTTTCCACCCTTCTCCAAGAGGCCCAATTCCTTCTCATTTCCATAATATGATCCCAAATAAAGACATCCATGAGCTTATCAATACTGGAGATGACCCCCTTTAGTTCCTTGACTGCTAAAGGAGTATGGATTAGAAAACCACCATTCTAAACATAACGGTGCCCTAAGATTTCTGATCCGGGAAACCATTTCGAAGTTATTCCACTTTTTCAGGAAAACCACTTATGTGTGCTATTAAAAATATAACTGTTTTTGTCAGACCATTTCGGGAACATCAAGCATCGGAATCACACACCTTCTTAGTGCCTGTTCTCAAAATTTCCCAAATTAATTTATAAAAATAATTTAGAGAAAGATCCGAGTCATTACATTCTTACATCACCATTACATCATTTTAAAGATAAACAACATAATAGTTTCACAAATCTAGGATTAAACAATCTAGTGTCTTGGTAAATTTAGGTCTATATATAAGTTTTACATAATAAAAAATAAAAATTATTTAAATTATTATTCTCTAGCTTCTTAGTGGAATTTTCATTCATATTACAAGTAATCACCTGTGGATATAAACCAAAAAAATGGGTGTTCTAAAATCCTAGTAAGAGGATAGATAAGGGCATGAGTCATTAAATAATGGGTAAAAATAAAAATAATAATCATAATATAATCATGGGATAATTTTCATAACCATAAGATGAATCATTAGATATAGGCATGGAATGTGGAAATGTGTCAGAATGAAACATCATGTCTAAGTAGTCAACTACCACACATAGTTATGAACAAATATAGCATCATGTTCAGTCATAAATTATGTATATACTCATAAAATCATCATTGAGAACAAATATATCATTATGTTCATGCATATTTAAAATTATCTCATGATATACAACACATTACCCAATGCATTGGAGTACTATATAATTTCAGGTGCACCCGTCACACCATTACATTTACATAATCATGCATGCCACATAGAACATATAACAATATTTTCCATAATATAACCCATGGAAAGGAAATGAGTCTCATGAGAACTTTATAAAGAATAATTTCTTGAATAATGATTTCAGTTCCCAAAATAAAAATGGAATAACATACTTGGTGTAAGAATCATCAATCTTGAGTGAATAAGAAATAATCTCAAGAGAAGTAGAACATGTTCCTTTAGAAGGAATATTTATTTTCGAAAAATCTTTGAATTTTTCATAAAATCATATTGGAATCATATATATGGTTGAAATTAAAAGGTAAGGACAATGAAATTATATTTTAGGAATAATATAATAAAATATATATTTAAATTTGGCACGAAATAAGAATATCCCAAATAAAAGAAATTGGGTTTAAGAATCCTTTTACCTTATGCCTGAATAATTTATTCAATTTAATATCCTTGATAATAAAATTATATTAATTAATTAATAAATATGGAACATATTATACATGTTTTTTTATTTTATTAAGTTATTTTATGGACATTATGATGAGTTATAGAGTTTAATTTCATCATTCGAGAGTGTTTGTTTTCTTGATTTTCCTAATCGGTTCACCTGTATACATGAATAGAAGATCATGTAAAGTGAGGATAAATATATAAAATTCATATTATATGTTATTAATTAACTTAAAAAAGTTTAATTGGTCTTATATATTTTTTAGATTTGGTGATGATTCATTAGATAAAATGTTAATGATATCAATTTAGATTAATTTTGCGGTTTTTGATCATAGCGAACTTGTTTTGTTTTATTATTTAATATTATGAATATAAGTTATTTGAAAAACCTAAAAAAGGTTATAAGATACATTTTAAAATATTTTTCAACCATTATAATGGTTTTAATACCATCCTTAAAGGTAATAAAGGAAAATGAAAACTTGTGTTCCTTGATGGCGATAAAACAACACCTCACAGACAATGTTTCCATTTTTAGAATAAAAGAGATAGGAGAAGTGGTTTGATGATATATTATTACATTAAAATAATAAAATTAAATTATTTATAATATAATATATTTATCATGTCACTTGGATATGGGGATATGACTATATAATAAGAAAAGAAAATAAAAATGAAACTAAATTTAAATAGAAGAAAGAGGATTTTACCTCTTGAATTCTTCTCCTTGAGAACCTCCTTAGGGAGATTGGTTGTGGTATTTTGTTGAGAAAAAAGGGTCTTGGACTTGGTTTATGGTCTTAGGAATATTATTGGGAATAAATTAGAAAATATTAAAGGATTTGGATGTGTAAGGATAAGGGGTGGTGAGGGTTGGTATTTATAGTGGAGGAGAGGGGTGTTTTTTTATTTTATTCATTAGCCTATTATTTTGGATCAAGACTATGAATAGTTTGAACCTTATCACTAAATATATTAAAATCATGAATGTGAGTTTGAAATTATGGGCTTACATCATCCATACATCATCTATGACTCAATATTATATGTATTTGTTAAATACCATAAATTATCATATTTCATTATTCACCAAAAATTCTACTATTTTAGAAAAATACTAAAAAAAACCCTAAAAATTTTATGATGTGAATAATTAAAAAATGAACTCCATTTTATGAAAATAATTTTATAATTATGATAAATTTAGTTTTAATAAAATCATCATTTATTAAAAAAATACTGATTTTAAAATTATAAATGATTTTATGACACTTTGAAAAATTACTTAAGGTAACATAAAATTATCTTATAATTCTAAGACAAAAAAAATACTAATTTATGAATAAATTTTATGAAAATAAAATTTATTTTAAATCATTATATTAATTATAAAATTTTAATTAATATTTATAAATTACAAAAATACTAACACTTAATTTATCATCTCTAAAATGTTTATTTACTTAAACCATGAAATAAATATATCATATTTTCATTCATAAGATACCAAAATTTTATTTATACTTTTATAGGTGAGGTTACTATTCTATTTGACATATTACTCTTCCTAATGGTCACATTAATATTCTAATGCTCAAGTAACTATTCCATTGGTATAGGTTCCTTAACTTCTAGAAATACCTCTTATTCTATTCATTCTTCATTTATAAAGTTTTTATTGTGTCCAATATGTTATTTTATGTGATTTATACTATATGTAATAATTATAAGAAGGGAGTTTATATTGATAAAATTCTAGGTTGTTCCATTCTTCCCCCTCTATGAAATTTCACCCTCAAAATTTTGTTTTACAGGCTATGGTGAAAAAGTGAGGGTAATTATCCTTCATCGATTTCTCCAGTTCCCATGTTTAATATTCATACTTATGGTTCCACCATAGTACTTTGATTAGGCTAATAGTCATGTTGTGTAGAACATTATATCTATGGTCTAAGATCTTCACAAGCTGCTCCTAATAAGATAGATCATTTTCCAGTTGTACTGCCTCTAAATTTAGTACATGTGATGGATCTGGTATGTAATTTCACTATAGGGATACATGGAATAAATTGTTTAATTGAGACATGGTTAGTGGAAGTGCTTGTTGATAGGATACAAATCTGGAACGATCAAGAATCTCAAAGGGTCTGATATACCTGGGACTTAGCTTTCCTTTATTCCCAAATCTAATGATCCTCTTCCAAGGAGATATGAAGAGGAATACCATGTCTCCAAACTAAAACTCTAGGTATCTTTGAAGATTGTATTCATATCTCTTATTTCGATTTTGGGCTACCTTGATTTGTTGTAGAATGGTTTTCACCCTTTCCACTATTTTCTCAACCATTTTAGGTCCCATAATCTTATATTCAACGAATTCATCCTAGAATGCTTGTGTTCTACATCTTTTCCCATAAAGATATTCATATGGATCCATTTGTATGTTTGAGTGGAAATTGTTATTTTAAGATAACTCAAATAGTTGTAGATGTTGGTACCATCCACCTTTTAAGTTCATATAACATTCTCTCAACATGTCTTAGAGTGCCTTAATATTCCACTCTAATTGGACGTGAGTTTGAGCATGATAAATTGTACTAAATTTCAGCTCAATGTTTAAAGCATGTAGGATACTTTTCTAGAACTTAGAGATAAACATTAGATCTTGATCGAATATATTTGATAATGGTACTCCATGCAACATTAAGACTAATCTAATGTATATCCTTACAAGCTGATCCAGTGATAAGTCGTATCAAATTGTGATAAAGTGAGCTTTCTTTATGAGATGATCCAAAAAAACCCATATAATACTGTTTCCTATAGATGTATTTAGAAGTCTGGTGACAAACTATGTGGTGATGTTTTCCTACTTTAATGTTGGTATGAGTAGTGGTTTAATAATCCCTTTATACTTTTTTCCTTTCATCATCCAATTACTCGAATACCAGTCACTTTGATGTATATTCAATGATATCCTTCTTCATATTGTCACACCAATAATTATCCTGGAGATTTCGATACATCTTTCTTCTCCCTGAGTGAATAGAGAAGGTTGATCTATGTGCATCACTCATAAGGTCTTTATTTATCTCTGGATTAGATGGTACACATAGTTTTTAACCAAATAATACAACTCATTCCTTATCAAATTTGAACTCTGAGGATTTCCCCTTTCTCTTAGCTTCCACATTCTTGTAAATATCCATATCATTTCTTTGAGAATCCTTTATTTTCTTGATAAGGTATGGCTGACTAATCATTTGAGAAGGGATCAATAATGTTTCTTCATTAATGATTCACATTTAAATCCTTTTAAAATATAAGAAGATTGAAACCTTCTCAATTCTCATCATTGATAATGTTTCAGGATCCTTCTTACATAGAGAATCTTCTACTTTATTAGCTTTTCCAAGATGGTAGTGGATTGAGTATTAATAATTATTGATGAGTTCTAACCATCTTTATTTGAGCATATTAAGATCCTTCTGTGTGAATATATATTTAAGGATATTATAATCTGTATATATTTAAAACTTCTACCCATAGAGATATTTTTTCCATTTTTTCAACGCGAAGATCAGAGATGCCAACTCCAGATCATGCATGAGATAGTTTTTCTCATGAATTTTCAATTTTCCAGAGGCTTTGGATATCACTTTATCATTTTACATCAGTACACAGACTAATCCCTTCTTGTAATCATCACTGTATACCACAAAGAGTTCCCCAATTTTCAGAAGTGTGAGTACTATTGTGACTCCCCAAACCTATTTCATATGTAATAATAATAATATTATGGTTTTATTTTATTTAATTTTCATGTTATCCAAAACAAAACTTGAAGAATAAATACAATACATTCTATTCAATGAAACACTGAAACTAATTACATTACATCAAGACTAAAAGAACTGTATTACCCCAAGATACATATTAAAAGACCTATTAAAATCATAAGGAGACCAAAAAATACAACAAAAATCCCAAGAAAACAGTGGAGGTATTCTAGATCCTTCACAATGAACATCAGTATAGCCAGAACCACAACAACCATGCTAAGCCTCAGAGGAATGACAGGCACCATCTTCACCAAGTTGTATTGAAGTTGGAACACCCTAAGCATGTTTTTATAAGGCCCTAAATTTTTTACTACCATTGCCTCCTTTAGGTGACCGTTGAGTCTATAATGGTTATAAGACCAATATAGCCGTTGGGTATTCTGGTTATTTTATTTTTAAGTGTCTAAGTATATTGATATTTCTAAATGTTTTAAACATGTTTGTAATTAACTCTTATTTATATTTTGAAAGGATAATGTCAAATTTTAAAAAGGATTTGAAATCACAACCCTTGTGTTTTAGGGAAATACCAAGAGAAGAACACACTTGATACTCTTTGGTTTTGGTACAAAGAAACATGTTTTTGAGTTTGAAATCATACCTTGGGAAAATGAAATTTATGACTATTGTTGTATTTAATATTTTATCTATACCTAGTGAATTAAGTATTTAAATATTTAAAATGTTTTAAAAATATACTTGTAGATGTATTCATCCTTGGATGTATAAAATTAAGGTTTTTAATTAAAAATATGTTGTGTATTTCAAATATAATTCTAGTATGGGATTTTCTTTATGATGTACTAAACTTTGATGTTTAAAAACTCAAATGTTTATAAACTAATGAAAATGTTGGTCTCTAGGATTTTATTTGATCATAATAGATAATTTTTATTCTATATTTATAAGGAACCTATATATATGTAAACCTATTATTATTTTTAACAAAAAAAATGAATTTTGCTATGAAAAAATTAGGTGAGTCCCCCACCTAACAGAGGGAGACCTAGAAGACCAAGCCACTCAAGGCCTTGGTGGGAATCTCACTCACATACCCTGGAAAATGGCCCATGGTTGTGCATGCATGGTTCATGATAAGCCATGCGTGTTGGCATGCATAATTAGGACCTAAGCGTGCATAAGAATGTGCAAGGGGCACCAGAGCATGCTGCCGTTCCGGGCGACACAACGACAGGGGTGGGCGCAGAAGCACTCCCACAGAGACCCGGTACGGGGAGGTATTGGGGAGGGGGTGGGGGATTTATAGACTAATTTCGGGATCCCCATGTTTATAAGGGAGCTGCAAAACCCATCCCATTTCGATGTGGGACATACATTTTAAACGGGAACTGTGTCCCAACTGTTAGATCTCTCCACGTGAGATCTGATCCACCCAATTGGTTCGAACATCGAACAAAAAAAGTCATAGATTTCCCTCCATGTTTTTATCATCCGTTCGATCCAGTCGAGATCTAATCTTAGCCATTCAGGTCATTTTAAAATACGGCATCACTAGAGACCGCCTGATCAAATCTGATCTAATCACGACCATTCGTCCATTTTTAAAACTTAGAATCTTTCTAAACTGTAAGATCATTTATCAGCTAATCAGATCCATTCATCATTTTCTAAACCCCCTACATGTCTCCTTCTTCCTTTAGATTCACTCCACACTAGTATCTCTTGCCACTTTCTCCTTTTTTTCCACACCAATGACCTTGGGTGGCCCCTTCCTTCTCATTTTCCACAAGACCGAGTGCAGCTAAATTTGTTTAAACCGAGCTGCCTCAGATCTTATGCAAGTTTCCTTAAAAATATATTATATATGGTTTATAAATATAACTCATTTCCACCCAACCCTACGGGTTTTCCTCCTTCCATTACTTCCATAAACCTCCGTCCCTGTTCTACATCTTCTTCAAACCAGGTAAGGGACCTAGTTTACCTTTCTTTGATTTATTTTATAGTTTGGAAATATATATATTTATATATACATGGATATATATATATGTGTGTGTGTGTTCGGCTGATCTTTAATCCTACTTATTTTCTCTTATGTGGGTTTATAAAAATGAATTCTTAGTTTAAAAAATTGTTTTTTCATACAAATCATGATAGAGTTTTATAGTTGTACATAAAATTGGTTTCACTACATATACACACACATGTATATATGCTTTCTTAATAAAACCATATCGATTTCCTTATTTAAAGGAAGAAAAATTTCTACTCTAATAAAATTCAAAATTAATAAGAACCATGCTAGGTTTAGTGGTGTTTTATGTTGATGAAATTATAAACACATATGTATTCTTACTTTTGTGTATATGTATGTATTTATGAAACAATAACTTCGATTTTAAATTTTAGTTTTCATATACTGATTTTTATTTAAATTATGTTTTTACTATACATAAATTATGTATTGGGTTCTTGAGTTTTGATGAAGAACCCTTAAGTACATATAGTGATATTTATATATAAATATATATATGTATATTCTTTTATCATGATATTAATATTAGTTCAAAATGGATTTATTAAAGGTTATAACAAGTGTTTTGAAGTGTGAAATGTTTTCAAGAATCAATTTGGTATTTTTTTAGTAATACAACCCATTTATTATCACTTTATGTGTATACGTATTTCACAATTATTTTCTTAAGTCTGAATAGTATTGGTTATGATAGTAAGTTGTGTGGTTTATTTTCATGATTTTCAATTTATAAAATTGTTTTTAAATAGTTGGGAGTACCCTTTTGGTATGTTTATACATAAACATGCAAGTAATGGGTGTTAGGTAACTATGCGTTTAATACCTCACATGAAATATTTTGTTTACTTTTAAATTAATTATGTATTCAATCCATGTTGAATTCCCATTGTGAATTTTATAATATAAAATGTTTACTTTCACAATAAAGATTTTTGAATTTCAGGTTTATCATTTTATGTGACGAAACTTGAATACACATTTATTTCATATGCATTAGCTATCATCACATGTCATTGGTTAATTTTTTATAGCTATGTAGTTGTTATGTTTAAAATTAAATCATGGTTCACTATATATTTTTAAATGATAAAGAATGAAATTTAACTATTATGACCATTTATGGATTAAGGAACTAAATTATTCAATGTGGTATGTGACACGTTGAATAATATGAAATGAGAAATTAAATATTCAAAGTGGTTTTGGAAACTTTGAATATATGACCTTACTTAGAATATGAGGAATGTATTGGACTCAATATATGATGGGTTGGGGACTGGTTAATGAAAGCCCTATGGGTTGGGGACCAGTTAATGAAAGCCCTACGAGTTGGGGACTAGTTAATGAAAGCCCTATGATGCATCAGTAGTTCACTTGAGACAAATCAGGTCATGGAATGAGGCCTTGACACAATCCCTCATTATACATTACCTCACTATGTTTATAATATTTAATTAACCAAGTATATATTCGACTAGTAGAATATACATGGTTAAAATCCTATAATTAAGAGTAGCAGAAGATGTAAATGCACATGGTATAATGTTTATTCAGCACTCAGAGAATTATCTACCAATTTATGATTGGAACATGTTTTAGTAAGGAAGGAAATTAAAATAATTATTTTATACACAACTCTGATCATGTTGTACTTTCATTTGTGAATTATATACTGGTACTTTCACATGTCATACTTAGTATAGTTATAATAAAAATTGATTTATATGCTGCACACCATATATTTTATATAAGAATGCTTATGATTAGAACATGTTTTATTATAGCCCTGTTAATGTTTCTTAAAATTTTTACTGGTAATTCTTGGAAAAAATGTTTTGTTATGCTTTATGTATTGCAGTTTTCTCTAGGAAATTGTTTTATGAATATTTTTAAAAGGGAAGCTTATAAAATTTTTTATTTGAAACATTACTTTTCAAAAACCCCATTACTGGGTATTCGTATGCTCACCCTACCTTTTAATTTAAATTTTACAAGTTTAGTAGATTTCTATTTCACTGATTGGTGGAAGCTTTGTGGAGTTCATTTCTCGTTCATTTTTTAAGGATTGTAATATTTGTATATAGTTTTCCAGAATCTAAACCGAAAAATCCTCTTTAGTGTAACATGTTGTATAACTCTTTGTCACTCATTTTTATAAAGAAAATTACACACCATGTTTTATTGAAACCACACCAGCTTCAGGGTAGTCTGGGGTTGGGGCATGACAGTTAGTATCATAGGATTGGTTTACACAACTTTAAAAAATTATACCAACATTAAAAACATTATTATGTCTTACTAAGTATAAGTTTTTTTAAAAATTTTATATGGGATATGAATCAAGTCTTCTATCACTTATAAAATAAATATTAGAGACTATAGTGGCTAGGGTATGTTTAGAAGGATATGAAACTTTTTAAAACCTCTGTTTTTCATGTCAACACCTTTACCATGTATCCAATTCTCCTCGTTTACTTAAACTCTACTAAGGAGAAGGCTTTGACTATTTTCTTTTAATGAATGCCCAATTTCCATTCTATGCACATAAGGGAAATTATTTTGAGGGTTTTTTTAAATTCTTTACCCTAGTAGGGAATGCTCCATCTCAAGAGGACTTCCAAGAGGCTACCCAGGAGGGTGACCTCTGAGCAGCATACCTTTGTCAAATCTTAAAATACGGTCTCTGTGGTCAAGTTATGGACTTTGAAAATTTTGGGGACAAGTCTTCCCTATTGTTTTATCGACAAAAAATTCATACTTATGTCGCTCAACTTGATACACATCATGATTTTCTCACACTTAACTTTATATGTCCACATGCGGTTGATCCTAGTTGCCTGCGTTGCATCTGGACCAAAGAGATTGAATAATTTGGAACCGCTTTGGGAATCTGTTTGACTAAGAACTGGGGAAATCCCCAACATTGGTGGTACCTATGAAGTGTCATCTTGGAGGATGTTAGTAAATCCTTACCAGTGAATTGTGAGAGGGAGATAATGGTTATGTAACACCTTGAGTCTAATGAACCTCGTTTGAATGAATTATTTTATATTTTATGTTTTGGTATTTTAATATTATTTTACAAAATAATGTCTCTCTTTTAATATGGTTATGCCTTACTAATTTAAACATGTCCCTTGAAATTTTCAGATAGAATACACGAGCTTACCAAAAAACCTCTTATCACTGCCTACCAAACTGTTAGAGTCTGTAATCATCAAGTCATGTTCAGAAGACTACAACCCTTTTGTAAACATACGCCAGACCTAGAAACACCTCTATAAAGCATCCCTTAGCCCAAATGTCTTTTGGACCTATCAGGGAGACCATTATGTTTGTCGCTTCATGGAAACTGCATAATTTGCAGAGTTTAGGCAGAAAGGAAAATACTATGAAGGTCTTTTCTTATGTTTCACCTTATTTGAGAACTACTTAGCTTTGAGAATTTTCAAGAAGATACTTTGGAGGGTGACCATTGAGCAGACTATATGATCAAATTCCTAAGTTTTTCTATATATGGGATGCTCTATGACATCACAATTTTCAAGAATGATGTAGTTCGAGGGATTTATAGGGAACTAGTCCACTCTTAATCTCTGATCTCCACACCACTCAAGCCTCCCTCGGGAAACCTGAATGATTTTTACATAGGGGTAATCCTAACTTCTCATGGTTTATATAGACCAAAGAGGTCAAGGAGCTAGGGACTAATATGGGAATTCACCTGAGGATGATATCAGAGCATCCTCGATGGCGGAATTTGTGAAGGGAACGTCGATAGTTATGTCTGACTGGTCTTGCTGGAAGATGTGTACAAGAGTTTTAGATTGGAGATGGAGAAATTATTTGAAGGGGGGATAATGTGACACCCTGAACCTATTTAATATGTAATAATAATAATATTATGGTTTTATTTTGTTTAATTTTCATGTTATCCAAAACAAAACTTGAAGAATAAACACAAGACATTTTATTCAATGAAACATTGAAACTGATTACATTGCATCAAGACCAAAAGAACCTTATTACCCTAAGATACATACTAAAAGACCTATTAAAATAAATTGGAGACCACCAAATACAAAAAAAATCCCAAGAAAATAGTGGGGTTCTTTCGGATCAGTCACGATGATCATTAGTATAGCCAGAACCACAACAACTATGCTAAGCATCATAGGAATGACGAGCACCATCTTCGCCATGTTGTCTTGAAGTTGGAACACCCTAATAATGTTTTTATAAGGACCTAAAGTTTTTCTAATCATTGCCTCCTTTAGGTGACTGTTGAGTGTATAACGGTTATAAGACCAAATTAGCTGTTGGGTATTCTGGTTATTTTATTTTTAAGTGTTTACGTATATTGAGATTTATAAATGTTTAAACACGTTTGAAACTAACTATTCATTATATTTTGAAAGTATAATGTTAATGTTTTAAAAGTATTTGAAATCATAAACCTTTTGTTTTAAGGAAATACCAAGACAAGAATGCACTTGATACATCTTGTTTTTGGTATAAAGAAATATGTATTTTAGTTTGAAATCCTACCTCGGACAAATGAAATTGATGACTATTGTTGTATTTAATATTTTATCTATACCCAGTGAATTAAGTATTTAAATATTTCAAATGTTTTAAAAATATACCTATAGATGTATTCATCCTTGGATGTATAAAAACAATGTTTTTAAATAAAAATATGTTTTGGATTTTAAATATAATACTAGTATGGTATTTCTTTATGATGTACTAAAATTTGATTTTTAACTTTGATGTTTTAAAACTCAAATGTTTATAAACTAATAAAAATGTTGGTCTCTAGGATTTTTTTAATCATAATAGAGAATTTTTATTCTTTGTTTATAAGGAACCTATATATATATGCAAACCTATTATTATGTTTAACAAAAAATGAATTTTACTATGAAAAAAATAGGTGAGTCCCCCACCTAACTAAGGGAGACCTAGAAGTCCAAGACACTCAAGGACTTGGTGGGAAACTCACTCACATCCCTTGGAAAATGGACCAAGTCTGTGCATGCATGTTGCATGCTAAGACGCATGCGCAGGCGTGCATAGTCCGGACCCAAGTGAGCACGGGCGTGTGCAAGTGGCACCAGAGCGCACCACCATGCGGGGCGACACAACGGCTGGGGTGGGCGCAAAATCGCACCCACAGAGACCCGGTATGGGGTGGTACTAGGGAGGGAGGAGGGGGATTTATGGACTAATTCCAAGATCCCTAGGGTTATAAGGGAGCTGCAAAACCTGTCCCATTTCGATGTGGGATGGAAATTTTAAACGGGAACCATGTCTCAGCCATCATATCTTGACACGCGAGATCTGAGCTGTCCGATCAAATCATCCATCAAACCTAAATATCCATGGATTTAACTATGCATTTTTATTAGTCGTTCGATCCATTCGAGATCTAATCTCCTCCGTTCAAGTCTTTTTAAAATCCTGCACCACTCGAGACCATCTGATCAAATCTGATCTAATCGCGACCGTTCATACATTTTTAAAACTTTGAATCTATCTCAACTATCAGATCATGTATTGGCTGATCAGATCTGTTCATCCTTTTTCACACCCCCTCTACGTCTCCTTTTTCCTCCAGTTTCACGCCGCACCAGTATCTCTCCCTACTTTCTCCTTTTTTTTCACACTCATGACCTCGGGTGGCCCCTTCCTTCTCGTTTTCCACAAGACCAAGTGCACCGGTCTTTGTTTAAAATGAGGTTCCTCGGATCCTATGAAATTTTCCTTAAAAATATATTATATATGGTTTATAAATAAAAATAAACATTCACTCGAACCCTATGGGTTTTCCTCCTTCTAGCGCTTCCATCAACCTTTGTTTCTCTTCTTCTTCTTCTTTGAACTAGGTAAGGGAGCTAGTTTGTCTTGATTTGATTTCTTTCATTATTTGTAAATAAATAAATATATATATATATATATATATATACATGGATATATATATGTGTGTGTATGTATCTAATTGTTCTTTAATCCTATTAATTTTTTCTTCGGTGGGTTTATAAAAATGAATTATTGGTTTAAAAAAATGTTCTTTTCATGAAAATCACGATATTGTTTTATAGTTGTACCTAAAATTGGTTTCACTACATATACACACACATGTATATATGTTTTCTTAATAAAACCATATCTATTTACTTATTTAAAGGAAGAATAATTTCTACTCTAATATAATTCAAAATAAATAAGAACCATGCTAGGTTTAATGGTGTTTTATATTGATGAAATTATAAACACATATATATTCTTACTTTTGTGTATATATATGTATTTATGAAACAATATGGCATCCCTCATTTTTATTACATAACTTTTCAATACATTTTACAAACAGAGGATCTTTAAATTCTAGTGTCTTGGAAATCATGAACATAATACTTTAAATCAAAATTAAAACATTCTTCTAAACTGCTCATAAGGCTTCATCATAGTTTCATCCTATATACAATTACTGCATCTCATATCTTGGAGACATACATGAAAGGAAAGGGTGCGCATAAGGCTCAGTAAGGAAAACAAGTGAAACAGTTGACATGTGATCTTGAGCAATATTAATAAGAACATGATAAAAGTCATAAAGGCATGAGCAATGAAAGAATAAGAATATCATAATAAAAAGAACTTGAATCCTAACTTGAATATGTGGCTACAATATTTCATTTATATATTAATGAACATATCACCAAGGTTTATCCCCGAGGTGTCAAAAAAATTATCAAAGTTATTCACCAAGGTATCATGAAACTTGCCATCTCTAGAGATTAATTTCTTTACCCAATGCATTGGAGTGATATCAGGGAACACCCTTAATATGTAATTAATTTCTTGTGAACCACATAGATAATAATCAAACATTTCATAAATAACCCAAAGAGAATAAAATAAATGGGTTTCATTTCAAAATCGTGATGTTTTAAAAGTGCATAAAAATATGATCATTATGTCATTTATAACCCATGGAAAGGGAGTGAGGGTTATATGTATGTCAATTATAGAATAAAATATATAATTTTTTTATATTTATGAACACCCATAGAAATGAAATATGTCTAGGTATTCACATAAATAAACAAGAGAATTTCAAGAGAGAAAGAGAGAAAACGTTTGAGATGAAAGTTCTGCAGCATAATGGCTATATAACATGGTTTTAGAAAACATTGAAAAGAGAGGGGAAAAGAGTCACCCACTCATAAATAAATCATTATATAGTAGGGGTATAGATAAATAAGATAATTTTTTGGATATTTTTAGTAAATTCCATATGAAAATGAAACTCGAAGGAAAAGAGAAGATGTAATTTCTTTTACAAAAATTTCGGTAGCCTAATGACATCACTTAAAAATTCAGAAAATCATTTGATGAGAGCAGAAAGGGTCTATCATCATTTGGACATGAAATGGAAAGTATTAAAGATATAGAATAAAAAACACTCTCATAATAAAATGGAACTATAAGACATAACATAAAGGAAGTTGTGACTTAAAAGAGGAGGGTGAAAGGTTTCCTTACCTTGATGAGTAACTTCAAAATATTGAAGGTCAGGACCTTGGGAGGATTGAGGGAACCTTGGGAGGACTCCTTGGGAGGTAAAGAGACCATAACATCATTGAGGAGGATTTTGGAATTAAATGAATGAGGGAAATGTCTTGGAATTTATAGGAAAAGTGAGGGAATAAATTATTCATCTCCAAGGGACACCTCATTGGTGGTATTTGCAAAATCATGGGCTTGCCCATGGTATTTTCTCATGGTATTGGCCACTTAGGACACCTCATAGAATATCTCACTATTAATAAGTCTAACAGAAATCTTACATCATTATTACATCATTAATGATGTCATTAAACACCCAAAACTCAAAACTATATTTTTACTATTCACCTAAAATTCAACCATTTTAGAAAAATCCCAAAAATTAACCCTAACCTAATATTGATTCTCTGAATTAAAAAATGAACTCCATTTTATGAATATTATTTTCTAAATATTTTTAATTTAATTTTTAAATAAAATCATTATTTATTCCAAAAATAAAACTTTAAAACTATAACTCATTTTGTAACACCTTAAGAAAGTAATCAAGGTCCCATTAAATTATCATATAACCATAAGACAATAAAGTAACAATTTATGATTAAATTTTACGAAAATAAATTTTCATTTTAAATTATTAAATAAATTATAAAATTGTAAATAAAATATTTATGACATACAAAAATACCAAAACTTATACTATGATTGTTTTTTGACTTTTAAGATATTTAAATTGTATTTATACATTCATGGGTGAAGTTTATATTTTTTTGGCCAATTTAATATTCATTACTATTTATACGGGTATGTTACTATTCATAATTTACTATTAACTATAAAATCAAGTTGATCTTATTAGACACTAAAATTCTCACTGATCACAACTGTAGAAGCCCATTTTTTTGAAAATCATTTCACATTATTAATTATTTAAAGAATACCAAAACAGGGATCAATTTCTAGTCGCATAGCTTCATAATAATTTTTTAAAGCTTCAGCATAATTTCCTTCGGATTGCGCTGACATCCGTTACGGAAAATATTTTAAAATACCCATTTTCCCCTAAATTCATCAATAATACGCATCCTATATTTATCCAAATATTTGAAATTCACAAACTTTTCCATGTTAAGAAATAAAAATTTGATTTATATAAAAGGATTACACAAAGCAGTTAAGGTCTAATTACATATCCCCTTATAACACCAGCATAGGAATTAAGTGTAAGGTGTGCTATAGTGATAGAATCTTGGGGTGGCTCGGACAACATTGCCCGAGTGGTGATTTCTATCAGCTTGAACTTCTCCCTTAGGTGATTCCGTTCATGATTCATATATTGAAGTTCAGCTTGGGCTTGGTCCAGAGAAAATCCTAGTGATGCTACCTCCTTCCCAAGCTCCGTCAGATAGGCTTCATATGGCCCGAGTCTAGCGGATGAGGCCATTCAATCTTCTTTCTATATTATTTAACCAAGAAAAATGTATTTATAAAAACAAAACGTTAAGATTGTAGTTTCCAACGGTCATATAACAGTTGAAAACCAACAGTATCATTTTAATTATGCCCACTTAATTAATTAAAGGATATAGTTTTTTTGAGTATAAAATAAAATAACAAAAAAATTTATGAAACAAATATAATTAAAAAGTTCAGGTCATTACATTCTTCCCCCCTTAATAAAATTTTCCCCAAAAATTTTATCTCGTACCCTCTGATGGGAAAAGGTGTGGGTACTTCTGTCTCATAGACTCCTCCGGTTCCCATGTGGCTTCTTTATTTTTGTGGTTCCTCCACAACACCTTAACAAGGTGGGTAGTCTTGTTGTGTAAAACCTTGTCTCTACGATTAGAGATCTCCATCGACTGCTTCTCATAAGAGAGGTCAGGTTCCTATTGTACCACCTCTGGATTTAGTACATGTGAAGGGTTAGGTATTTACTTCCTCAAGAGGGATACATGGAAGACATCATGAACTTGTTCCATATTTGGAAGAAGTGAAAGCTGATAGGCCACTGCTCCCACACGATCAAGGATTTCATAAGGGCCAATGTACCTAGGGTTGAGCTTCCCTTTCTTCCCAAACCTCATGACTCTATTTCAAGGTGAAATCCGAAGAAAGACTTTGTCCCCCAAATCAAACTCCAAGTCCCTTTGACGGTTGTCAACATAGCTCTTTTGCCGACTCTGAGCAGCCTTAATGTGTTTCTAGATGGCATGGACCGTTTCTGTCATCTCTTGCACAAGATCAGACCCAAGAAGCTTTCTCTCACTAGCTTCATCCCAAAAAGTAGGAGTTCTACATCACTTCCCATATAGAGCTTCATAGGGTTCCATTTGATTGCTTGAGTGGAAGCTGTTGTAGTAGGATAACTCAACTAAAGAGAGATATTGATTCCATCCACCTTTAAATTCCACTGAGCATGTTCTCAGCATGTCCTCGAGTGTTTGAATAGTCCTTTCAGACTAGCCATCAGTTTGGGGGTGATAGGATATATTGAAATTCAATTCAGTGCTCAGAGTTTTTTAAAGACTTCTCCAGAATTTTGATGTAAACCTTGGATCACGATCAGATACGATAGAAAGTGGAACTCCATGAAGCCTTACCACTTCCTTCACGTAAATCCTGGCAAGTTGATCAAGAGATAAATCTTACTGAATAGAGATAAAATGGGAATTCTTGGTGAGACGATCCACAATAACCCATATCTCATTATGTCCTTTGGAAGTTCTTGGGAGACCAGTGACAAAGTCCATAGTGATATTGTCCCACTTCCATGCTGGTATGGGTAGTGGTTACAATACCCATTTAGGAAGTTGTCACTCCACCTTCACTTGATGACATACCAAGTACCTTGACATGTATTCAGCAATCTCCCTTTTCATATTATGCCACCAATAATGATCACAAAGATCCCTATACATTTTCATGCTACCAGGATGTACAGAGAAAGTAGAGTTATGAGCTTCATCCATCATCTCCTTCTTTATTTCCGTAATAGATGGAACACATAGTCTTGTATGAAATTTTAGTACACCTTCTTGATCAGTATTTAACTTAGGAAACCTCCCATCCTTCACATCCTTAAACTTCTTCTATAACAAAGGATATTCTTTTTGTGTTTTCTTGATCTTCTCTAGTAGTGACGGTTGAGAAATCATTTGGGTTAGGGTTGATGATGTCCCTTCCCTTATAATTCCCATGTCCCATTTTACTAGGTCATTGATCGAAGGATCTCTTTGAATCCTCATAATGGACGGAACAAATAGGTCTTTCCTTCTTAATGCACCAGTGACTTTGTTTGCTCTTTCAGGATGATAATGAATTGAAAAATCAAAGTCTTTAAGGAGTTCCGACCATCTCCTTTGTCTCATGTTCAATTAATTTTGTGTGAAAATATACTTAAAACTTTGATGGTCTATGTATATACCACATTTCTCCCCATAAAGATAGTTCCTCCATATCTTCAGAGCAAAAATGACTACAGCTAGCTCCATATCATGTGTAGGATAGTTCTGATCATGATTCTTCTACTGTCGAGATGCATATGCAATGACCGTGTCATTTTTCATGAGGACGCACCCAATCCATTTCAGAGATGCATCACTAAAAATAATGAATCCTTCTCCACTTGAGGACAGAGTTAAAACGGGTGTGGTAACCAATCTCTTCTTCAGCTCTTGGAAACTTTCCTCACACTCCTTTTTCCAGATGAACTTGACCCCTTTTCGAGTTAACTTTGTTAATGTATTATAAATTTGTGAAAAGTTTTTCACAAACCTCTTATAATATCCCGCTAATCCAAGGAAACTATGAATCTCAGTTATTATTGTAGGCTGAGGCTACTCCTAAACAACTTTTGTCTTTGTAGGGTCAACTGTTATTCATTCATTGGTAAAAATGTGCCCCAAAAAAGATACTTTTTGTAACCATAATTCACATTTACTGAACTTTCCAAAAATCCTTTCCTTCCATAGAGTTTGCAAAATAACCCTTAGATGATCCTCATGCTCCTCAAAACTTTTGGAATATATCAGAATATCATAAATAAATTCTACCAAAAAGTCATCAAGGTAGTCCTTAAAGACTCTATTCATCAAATCCATAAAAATAGTAGGTGCATTAGTTAGTCCAAAAGGCATAACAGCGAACTCATAATGCCCATATCTTGATCAGAAAGTAGTTTTTGGAATATCTTCTTTCTTCACCCTCAATTGATGATAACCGGATCGAAGATCAATATTAGAGAATAATTGAACCCCACAAAGTTGGTTAAATAAGTCATCAATTCTTGGAAGAGGTTATTTTTTCTTTACTATGATCCCGTTCAGTTCTCTATAATCAATGCATAGCTGCATCGATCCATCCTTCTTCTTTACAAAGAGAACAGTTTCTCCCTATGGAGACACACTCGATCGGATAAACCTCTTATCTAAAAGATCTTGGAAATTTTTCTTTAATTCCTCTAGCTCCACATTTTCCATCCTATATGGGGTCTTTGATATTGGATGAGATTCAGGTATGAGTTCAATAGAGAACTCTACCTCTCTTTCTGGGGGAGGTCCTGGCTACTCCTCAGGAAATACATCAACGTATTCCTGGATGATGGGGACATTTTCTATATTCAATCTCTCATTTCCTTCTTCTTCTTCACTGATCAATTCCATAAATAAGGATATGTGAGGTTCTTCTAGACAAAGATCAGGTTTAGATATCTCTCCTTGGAATATAACTGTAAGTTTTCTATTCAAGAATACTGAGATTTCCTTACTTATGCATTTGATTTAGCATTATAATTTGAGAGCCAGTCCATCCATAGTATAATGTTGAATTCCATCATGGGAATTACTACTATATTTGAGATAATATTGTTCTCACCAAATAAAATACAAGAGTTTCTAAACACTGACGATGCTTGGATAATCCCATCAGGAGTCTTGACTGATAACTCTACTTTTATCAAGTCGGGGGTTGATTCAAAATTCTTTGCAAACTTGGAGGAAATAAAGGAATGCGTAGAACCATAATCAAATAAAGTACTTTAAAGCTTTGAGAGAACAATAAAAGTACCTACTACCACATTATTTGGAGCTTCAACTTCATCTATCATGATAGAAAAAGCACGAACCTGCTCCCTTGACCTTTGCTGAGGCTGATGGTGGTTCCCCTCCACTGCCCTTAGATTTGGACAATGATTGGAAAAGTGCTCAAGTTTTCCACAATTAAAGCATTGTACATTAGGTAGGTCCTACACCATATTCCCCTTGTCGTTAGTGTTTGGTAGTTGAGGTTTCAACTCACTACGACAATTCCCCACAATATGGCCATCTCTTCCACACTTGTTGCATTTCCCGCTCCCGAGCAAGCAGTTCCCCGAATGCTTCTTCCCACATTTACTACACATGGGACGTTGCACTTGATTTCCTCATCTTCCTTGATCAGAGCTCCTCCCTAACCTTGGATCCATCAATCTCTTCTTTTCATTGGATTTATGAGATCACTGCGTCTCACCAAACTCCAGTTCGACTTTCATCGCACTTCGCACGATCTCACCATAGCTATCATAATATCAGTTGGATAGATTCTTCCACAGATGAGGTCTCAATAAACCAAGGAATTTATCAACATTACTATTTAGATCCATGAAAAATCTAGAGGAGTAACATGAAATCCTTGTGTAGTTCATCTCGTAGATTCCCACAGATTCATTCTCCTTCTAGTTCAGCTTGAGAATCTCCTTCTCCCTTCTTGTTCTCATTGAATGAGGGAAATACTTACTGAATAATATCCCTGTGAACTCTTCCCACTCCATAGCTTCAACCTCCACTCTTTGCCTCATGTTTTTTATCAACTCCCACCCCTGATCAGCTTTTGCTTCTAAGCGATAAACAGCCAGGGTGACCTTCTCTTGCTTTGAACAGCGGAGCACAAAAAATATCTTCTCGATAGAGCTGATCCACTACTCAGCAATCAGTGGGTCAGTCAATCCACTGAAGGTTGGTGGTCATTGACACATAAAGGAATTAATATAATGTCATTCCCATCACGATGATATTTGTCTCTTAGCTTGATTCAAGTTATTTCCCATAACCTGAGTCAGTTGGTTCATCATTCGCATGAATGTTTCCATTTCGGCTTCCATCAAAGGGTCATCAGTGCATGGTCCATTGCGATCACCATTTGCACAGTTCCTCCTATTTCCTACCATTTTCTAAAGGAATAAAACCTTAGTGAGAAACTTATTTCATTTATGAATCTTTTAACTATAAAGGATTTTATGTCTTAAAACTTCATTCTTAAGCAATTACATTTCTCTATAATTCCTTTATAATGATTCATAAAAATATTACGATTGACCAAACATATCCCCCAGGAGTGTCATAACCAAGAGTGTAACAAGGCCCATTGTCATGTACTAGGATACCCTTGGTCAATCCCCAAACTCCTTGTCAGAGTTTTCACTCCTAGGTAGCTCTGTGCCAGAGCTGCCTCTACCTGCTTGTATCCAGACATGGATGCATTTTCTTGATAAACCACTTACTCAATAATCAACAAAATACCATGAAGTTTTACTATATTTAAACTTTTCTATAGGATTATTCCTAAATTTTTCATATCCTAATTTCCATGAATAACTAAACTATCTTTTTATACCAACTATGGCATCCCGTCTTTTTATTACATAACTTTTCATTACATTTTACAAACAGAGGATCTTTAAAGTCTAGTGTCTTGGAAATCAGGAACATAATACTTGAAAACAACATAAAACATTCTTCTAAACCACTCGTAAAGCTTCATCATAGGTTTATCCTATGTACAATTACTGTATCTCATATCCTAGAGACATACATCAAAGGAAAGGGTGAGCATAAGGCTAAGTAAGGAAAACAGGTGAAAAAGTTGAGATGTGATCTTGAGAAAAATTAATAAGAACATGATAAAAGTCATAAAGGCATGAGAAATGGAAGGATAGAAATATTATAATAAAAATAAATTGAATCATAACTTGAATATGTGGCTACAACATTTCATTTAGACATTCGTGAACATATCACCAAGGTTTATCCCCGAGGTGTCATAAAAATTACCAAGGTTATTTACCAAAGTATCGTGAAACTTGTCATCTCTAGAGATTAATTTCTTTACCCAATGCATTGGAGAGATATCAGTGCACAACCTTAATATGTCTTTACTTTCATGTGATCCACATAGAAAATAATCAAACATTTCATAAATAACCCAAAGAGAATAAAAGAAATGGGTTTCATTTCAAAATAATGATGTTTTAAAAGTGCATAAAAATAGGATCATTATGTCATTTATAACCCATGGAAAAGGAGTGAGGGTTATATGTATGTAAATTAAAAAATAAAATAAATCATTTTTTTTGTATTTATGAACACTCATAGAAACGAAATATGTCTAGGTATTCACATAAATAATCAAGTGAATTTCAAGTGAGAAAGAGAGAAATTTTGAGATGAAATTTATGCAACATAACGACTATATAATGTTGACTAGACAATACAAATACATATTTTAATTAAATTTTAATGGTACTAAATGTTCATTTTTGATCTTATGGTCTTGAGTTAGGGGATTTTAATTTTGAACATCCATTCTTATCATTTGTGCACTTCATGCCTAATGTAAACCAATTTAGGACCAATGATTCATCTAATTTTATGGATTTTAATTATAGATATTTTAATTTGATATTTTTGGAACTATATCTAAACTTAAATATTAACATTTTTTATTCAGGGATCAATGGAGGATTCATAAAGGATGATAGAGATATTTGTCGATGAAAGGAAAGAATTCTGGAGAAGGCAGATTGGACACCAGCCCACTAATTAGAATGTGGGACCCACATTACAAACCCAAGGAAGCCTACATTTCTTGGGATGCTAGAATAAATATATAGGAAAAAATAATTATTCATTAGAAAGTGCTAATTCAGCCTACATGATGGCAATTAAGGCGACCCAAATAGAATATAAAAATCTGGGCCAGTATCGATGACTTAGAATATTATCCCACTAAATCGGACATAAGTCCCGATTGACAACTCCAAATGGGACCCCATTTTACATAATGTTATGAGACATCAGGATATTCCTTTTATTATTATATGGACCACTCTAATTTATCCATATAGAAGGTAATTTCGATGCATCTGTTCAGTGGTTGCAAGATGGATGCCACCTCGCGTCAAGAATGGAAAAGTCCAAGTTCCACAAGCTTTCCACCACCCTAGGCCTACCATAATCAAGTGGGATGCTTTTTACTATTGGATTATCGAACCAAGGCTCCCAAAATGCCTATTTAAGGTAGTTTTGGTGGAGGAGTTTATCATATTTTGAGCTTTCTTTCATTGTAATGTTATGCTACGATTTTTTTGTCTCAAGTTTGTCTTCCAATTGTAAGTTGTTTTAATTCATCCTTATTTATTAATAAAAGTTCGCATTCTCTTATTATTATATTATTATCTATATCACTTTGATATTGTTGCCTCATGGTTTGAATTTATTCACACCAAACCTTGT
Source organism: Viscum album (assembly GCA_963277665.1). Classification (NCBI taxonomy): domain Eukaryota; kingdom Viridiplantae; phylum Streptophyta; class Magnoliopsida; order Santalales; family Viscaceae; genus Viscum; species Viscum album. The sequence goes on along the minus strand of OY728134.1, from coordinate 123,974,984 downwards.
GAAATTATTCACACAACAGTGGAGTGATTATTTTCTCTTTATTGTTTTCTTTACTTATTCAATTCCTACCTCATGAGTCTACTTCCCACTTCCATTGAAACCATAGAATTAATGGAGGGATACCCCACTTATGGTTTGATCCAAGGGAGTATAAAGGGGCTTTATTGGATGTTATTTATCACCCCATTAATGTCTAATCACTTCTTTAATTAATATTTTTATTTGATGATTTTTAAACTCCATCGTCCTTGTTGAATTAAGGGCCACACACTTCAAGTGCTAATATGAACCTTCACCTTGAAGTGCTCAAAACTTTGATCCTTAAAGTGTATAGGTAATTAGTGTTAAAGGGTGTAGTTATTAAACTATTAAGTGATGATGTTGTTTCATCTTCTTAAATGAACCCATCTCAAATATAAGAAATTGAAATCATTAAAAAATGAATTCATCCAATACACCCAAGCGATAACCTAGGATCAACTCATTATCTTAATTTGAATTAACTTAAATCAGTTAGTGATACCTTAAACCCTTCTAAAATAAACCCAAGTTGTCCAATTAATAGCAAAAAACAATCCATAGAATGTATGTGTCTGGAGGTTACTTCTTAGGTCTCCGAAAAATTCGATAACCCAAGCTAAACTACAAGGACCGTTCTACCTTCACCTCTTGGGTAAATTTGAGTGTGAATCAAATTTTGGTGTATTTTCTAGCGACCCAAGTAATTCATATCAACACCCATTCTATTCTACCTCATTTCTTCTATTCTCACCTAATATCTCTTATCTTTTCCCTTTATCGTTTTCTTTTTCTTTTGGCTCATGTCCGCCTACACTCGTGATCCATCAAACTGTCTAGTTAGGGTGGATAGTCCTGGGGTTGGGGAGTCAAGTACACCAAGGGAACTATTTAAATTAGATCCTATTCTTAATAATACTCCAAATTCAAAAATTGAGACCATTTCAATGGAATGTATTCAAAGAAACAAACTCATAAACCCGGGTGAGAACCAAAATGGAAATCCAAATGAGGCAGCCCCAAACTTGGGGAATACGATCGATCAAACCTTGAATGACTACCTCACACCTTCCTAGACCAATGCCCCCTCATGCATTGGAAACAATTACCTAGGAGATTCCAACTACATCTTTAAACCCCATGTCCTAAAACACCTTCCCACATTCCATGGATTGGAGTCCGAGATTCCCTACCTTCACGTTAAGGAGTTCAATGACATTGTAGAAACCATGTTTCCCCCACATCAACTAGAATCAGATAAGTTGAGGCTATTTCATTTTTCTTTAAAGGATAGATCTAAAAATTGGATAAACAATTTGTTACCATTATCCATCAACTCTTGGGACCAACTACAAAGAGAATTCTACAAAAAATACTTTCCCCACAACAAAACAATTTCACTTAAAAAGAGAATCCAATTTTTTTTGAAAAAGAGGGAGAGTAATTCTACGAAACATCCGAGAGGTTAAAAGACACTCTAAATATGGTTCCATACCATTTTTTTTCTATTCTTGAACAAGTGAGAATTTTATATGAAGGGTTGGGTCTGGGGAACAAAAATTCTTTGACAAGATGTGTAATGGAACCTTTAATAACAAAGCCCCAAATGATGCTTATGAGTATCTGGAAATCCATGCTAAACAAAACCAAACATGGGGAACTTCACCTTATTCTGAAAAGCCACAAAGAACTACTGGAATCCACACACTTAGAGAAGAGGAAATCCTTGGGGCTAAACTCACAGCACTCTCTAGGAAGGTTGAAGAGATAGACCATAGGAAAGTCCATGAAATCCAAAATGTAGAACCTGTTTGCACAAAATGTGACAAATATGACCATAAGACTGAAAACTTCCAAACCATTCCATTAATCAAGGATATTCTTTTAGGAGGACCCCTAGTAGAAGTAAATTCTTTGAAATTTCAAAATCCTCAATACCAAAACAACTTCAAGACAAGGTATAATGACCACCCAGGATTCCGCTGGAAAGACAACCAACAACGTAGCCAACCATAGGGACAAAATCCTTACCACCATCAGAACTACCAAACCCATAACAAGTTCCAATACCAACAACCACTGGTCCATTTTAAAAAAACCATCCCACCTCCTAAATATCCCCCTAGGATAAACCTATCTTCTCAAGCACCAACCCAAACTATTCCAAAAAGCCTACTGGAACAACTGTGCAAACAAATGGAAAGATATAACTCGTTAGTCTCTTTCATTAAACAATAACTTCAAACCATCAATAGTGGAAAGGCACCCATGCCTACTCAGGCGGTACCATCCTCAAATTATAGGGGAGAGTCAAGTTGTACTCAAAGAACTCATGAACAACTAAAGGTTGTGACCAAATGATCAAACTAAAAAACATGATAACATTATTAAAGAAACAAATCTTCAACAAACAACCCCACAACCTGCACCATTTCCTCAACACATGAGGGAAAAAACCAAGCCTGAATTGAGTGAAACATTGAGGAAAATATTCTCACAAGTCAAGTTGAACATTACTCATCTCAATGCAATCCAAACCATACCTGCCTACTCAAAGTACCTTAAGGACCTGTGCACTTTTAAAAGAAAATTTTCACATAAAAACCAAGTCCTTTTGGAAGCTAATGGGAGTACCACCATTCAAGGGACCATTCCTCCTAAGTTGAAAGACCCAGTTTGACCTTACATCAATGTTGAACTAGGAGAGAGCAAAGTTATCAAGGCCTTGTGTGACCCAGGTGCTAGTGTCGGTCTCATCCCCTATGATGTGTACTACCAGTTAGGCCTAGAAGATCTCCAACCCACATCTGTCACACTTCAACATGCTGATCGTATCATTATAGTTCCAAAGGGGATTTTAAAGGATGTTATGGTAAAGGTTGAAAACATCATCTACCCTGCTGACTTCATTGTCATTGACAACCATCCAAAATTAGAAAATAAGGAACAAACCCCAATCATCCTTGGTCATCCTTTCCTTGCAACAATCAACTCTGTTATCCGAGTTTGAAACAGGAACATGACCATCACCTTTGGAAACATGAGTCTAGGCTTGAACATCTATAATGCAAGCTCACAAATAGGGGATGATTAAGACATTCCTGAAGTAAACATGATAGGAAGCATTGATAATGAATCCACAGAACATCAAGGAATATTTGATGGATGTTTACGTCAGGATGAGATTGATTTCCTTTTTTCACATGAAAGAAGTTTATCTCCTTGGCTTGAATCATTTTAAAATTTCTCTTATGATGAAGTCTTAGGTCCAACAATCAGTGAAACCTTTCAGGAAACCACTTTCATGGAGACCACTCCAACTTCCTTCCCTAAATCTGATCAATCCAATCTAGTAGTTTAACCTTCTAGATATGGGGAATCAATCATATCTAAAACTCTAGGAAACAAAATTGATCTTAATCCAATGTTCCAATATTCTACTGAAATTCTGAACCAACCTGATATTGAATTGAAGGAACTTCCCGCTGCACTCAACTATTCCTTCCTAGGGGACAATAAAACACATCATATTTCCATTTATTCTTCTCTTGAATCCAATCATGAGAGGATGCTTCTAGATTTCTTTAGGAAACATAAGAAATACATTGGTTGGACCATGTATGATATTCCTGGTATTATCCCATTTATATGGACTCATAGGATTGTTACATAGTATGATTCAAAGCCATGTCGTAAACATCAACAACGACTCAATCCTAATATCATGGAGGTAGTAAGGAAGGAACTTCTGAAATTGTTAAAATCTGGTATCATATATCCCATAGATGAGAGTGAGTGGGTCATCCCAATCCAAGCGGTTACCAAGAAGGCATGAATCACAGTGATAAAAAATAAGTATGGAGAGATTCTTCCTACTAGGGTGAGTGGTGGATGGAGGGTTTTCATTGACTATAGGAAGCTAAACTCATTCACCAAGAAGGACCATTTCCCCTTGACATTCATTGACCAAGTCCTTGAGAGAGTGGTAGGTCATGCCTTCTACTGTTTCTTAGATGGGTACTCAGGGTATAATCAAATTGAGGTCTCCCTAGAGGATCAAAGGAATACTACATTCACATGTCTATTCAGCACCTTCACTTTCAAACGTATTCCCTTCGGGTTATGCAATTCCCCTGGAACCTTCCAGCGGTGCATGATGGGAATATTCTCAAACATTGGTAGGGGATTTTCTAGAGGTCTTCATGGATTACTTCTCTATGTTTGGGGATAAATTTGAGGGATGTCTGAGGAATATGGAGAGAGTCTTGTCAAGATGTGAAGAAAAGAATCCGGTCCTAAACTGGAAAAAATGCCATTTTATGGTTAAAAAGGGACTAGTTCTAGGCCATCTATTCTCATGTAGGGGGATTGAATTTGATAAATACAAGGTTTCCATCATCGTCACCTTCCATCACCCAAACATATCAAGGAAGTTAGGTCTTTCTTAGGACATGCTTGTTTCTATAGAAGATGCATCAAGGAGTTTAGTTCAGTCTCCCGTCCCCTTTGTGATATCCTAGTAAAGGATGCTCCATTTGTTTGGATAGAAAGTTGTGAGGGTTCATTCTAAACCCTAAAATCCTATCTCACCTCTCCTCTCATTATGAAATCTCCAAATTGGAACCTTCCTTTCGAACTTATGTGTGATGCTAGTGACTTTTCTATAGGAGATGTGTTAGGACAACGTTGTGATAAAACTCCTTATGTCATTTCTAATGAAAGAAAATCCTTAAATGATGCCCAAATCAACTACACCACCACTGAAAAGGAGTTACTTTATATTCTGTTTTCCTTAGAGAAGTTTAGGTCCTACCTCTTAGGACCCCCATCACTATGTTCATTGACCATTCTGCACTAAAATACCTCTTCCAAAAACAATATGTTAAGGATAAACTGATTAGGTGGGTCCTTCTCTTACAAGAATTTGACCTCACAATCAAGGATAAAAAGGGAATTCAAAATGTTGTGGATGATCACCTATCTAGGATGGAATTCAAAGACAACTCAAATCACCTTTCTGTGTTTGATTCATTTCCTGATGAATACCTACACTCTATGAGTGACGACCCTTGGTATGCCGAAATAGCCAATTTCTTAGTTACAGGAGTCATGCCAAAATTCTAAGGGACTCAAGATTGAAAGAAATTCCTTTATTATGTTAGACACTTTGTGTTTGATGATTCATACCTCTATAAGTTCTGCCCTGACCAAATCATTAGGAGGTGGGTCCCAGAATATGAACAAGATTCCATCCTTAAATTCTGTCATAGTGAGGCACGTGGAGGTCACTTTTTCTCTAAGAAAACATCTTCTAAGATTCTTCAGTGTGGTCTCTTCTGGCCCAACCTCTCAAGGGACTTATACACATTTTTTCAAAGTTGTCCTAAGTGTCAAAAAGTAGGGTCAATCAAAAAAAGGAATCAAATTCCACTCACTCCCATCTTAGTGACTGAAATCTTTGACTGATGGGGAATCGATTTCATGGGTCCCTTCCCAAACTCTAGGGGATACCTCTACATCCTCTTAGCTGTTGATTATGTCTCAAAATGGGTTAAGGCCATTCCCAAAAAATGCAATTATCATCAACCTATTATTAGATTCCAAAAAGAAAAAAATCTTCTCTAGATTTTGAATTCCTAGGGCTATCATTAGTGATCATGGAACTCATTTTTGCAATCATCCATTCTCATCACTCATGGAAAAGTATGGAATTTCTCAAAAAGTTTCCATTGCTTAACACCCATAGACCAATGTTCAAGTTGAGTTAGCCAATCGAGAAATCAAACAAATTCTTGAGAAAACTGTCAGTCCTTCTAGGAAAGATTGGTACGAGAAACTCTTGGATGCTCTTTGGGCCTATCAAACCACATATAAAACCATTTTAGGAATGTCCCCATATAGGTTGGTTTATGGTAAAGAATTCCATTTTCAAGTGGAGATTGAACATAAGACCTTTTGGGAAATTTAGAAAATAAATTATGACCTCTCATTGGCTGGAACAAAAAGGAAATTAGATCTCAATGACCTTGAGGAACTAAGGATGGAAGATTATGAAAATTCAAGGATCAATAAAGTTAGAGTTCAATCCTACCAATCTAGGAATATCAAAGTCAAAAATGTTGAACTGGGAAAATTTGTGCTCTTGTATAGTTCAAAACTTCATTTACACCATGGAAAGTTAAGGTCTAGATGGTCAGGTCCTTTCGTAGTGCATCATGTGTACCACCATGGGGCAGTAGAGATTCAAGATCCCACTATTGGTCACATTTTCAAGGTCAATGGTCATTGGTTAAAACCATTCATTGAATCATTCAATAAACATGAAATAGAGGTTTAGTTAACTTATCCAACCTATAAAACAGGAAAAAATTGATAGATTTAGGATCCATGTTGGGCTGACGACATTAAACAAAAGCGCTGCACAGGAGGAAACCTGTGGTTTTCATCTTTGAGAATCATATTTTTTTTCAAATAGGATTAATTAATCATTTTGATATTTAAAAAAAATATATTGTTGATCAGTTCCTCTATTATGAGTATGGATGGGTATGAAAGAGGAGCACCATATTCATCTGTGTCACATGGTGTGATCCTTGAGTAATACCTTACCAATAAATTTAAAAAGAAGACAATGTATCATCAGTTTATTTTATTTTTATGTATTTTTAGGTTAAAATAAAAATTCAAAAAATATATATTAAAAAATAAAAAAGGGACACATCATAGGTCGTGGGTTAAACCCCGTCACAACCAGCGAAGACATGGGGAATCGAACTTGGACCGAAGGGAGAGAAGGGCACGCTCTTACCACTGACCTACGGCCTTTTGTGCTTCCTTATTCTATAATTTTTATATATATACTTATATTTTACTTTCTTTATTATATATATATATATAGTTTTTTTTTGTTTTTTGTTTGTTTTTGTTTTTTTCCACTAGGGAATTCTCAGAGTGACATCGAGATCAAGGGATTAAAAGGTAGCAGTAAGAATTTCAACTTCAACCGCCAGGTGACTTCATTCCATGATCCTCATTTTCAATTTCCTCTTTGAACTCTCATTCTCTACCTATACCCCTTCTAAACTTTCTTTTATTTAAACACTGGGGATAATGTTATTTTAAGTTAGGGGGGATAAAATAAAAAATGCTTTTGTGTAAAAAAAATGAATGATTTGAAAACAACTGTGTGTAAATGGAAGGAAAAATTCATTTAACTTTGAACATGGTAATACACATTGCACACTTTGAAACTGAATATCAAATAATTTAGCATGCCCCTATTATGATTTTAATCCTTGTATAATTTCATGAGCATTGATTTTGGAAAGTGTGGCTGTCCAATGTGATATTTTATCTTTTATATTTTCATCAAAATAAAAAAAGATCACAATGCACTTCCTCTAGATAGTGGGGTATTAGTTTGAGTTCATGGGGTCCCCCAAATAAATATCATAGGTTTAGGTGATCATTTTAGTTTTAATATGATTATTCTATAAAAAACAATAAATTTGCGCGTAGAGAAATGAAATAACATAATGCGTGGCTTTCGACACTTGGGGATCGTGACTCCATAGTTGTCTGGCCCAGAGTAAGTAATTTTATCTTTATTTTTGATAATTTGATTTTTTTGACTGAGTTAACTCGAGATGATGACCGAGAATGTGGGCTTTACTTGGTGCCCTAAGGTCTTTGAGCTTGGGAGTTATCAGAAAAGTCTCGCTACAGAGGTTGACTCTTTTGAGTGCAATTTCAATTACCATGGAAAAATTGCAAAAAAAAAACAAAATAAATAAATAAATAAATAAATAAATAAATAAATAAAATACAATATTTTTTTTTGAATACTCATCTTAATATTGAAATGTGATTCCACCTAGCGCTTATATCATTTCCCTCTTGAATAAAGATTAACCCCCATGTCTAATGCGATGCACAACACATCATCACTCTTAATTGATATTGGATGAAATATGGCGATGAATTTGAACAAAGGAATGGGATTGGGATTGGGATATTCTTATGAAACTATCTTGTATTAAAATATTTTAATGGGATTCATGATTTTTTGGTATAAGGTTTTGTGGTGATCATTGTGTATTAAAATGTTTTTGGAAAAGGGAATTCAAATTTCATATTGTTGAGATACATTTTCCTCGGGACTAGAAAATATCCAGTTGGGGGGTGTGATTAGACAATAAAAATACATATTTTAATTAAGTTTTAATGGTATTAAATGTTCATTTTTGATCTTATGGGCCTGAGTTAGTGGATTTTAATTTTGAACATCCATTCTTATCATTTGTGCACTTCATGCTTAATGTACACTAATTTAGGCCCAATGATTCATCTAATTTTAAGGATTGTAATTATCCATATTTTAATTTGATATTTTGGTAACTGTATCTACCCTTAAATGTAAACATTTTTCATTCAGGGATCAATGTATTATTCATAAAGTATGATGGATATATTTGGATATGAAAGGAAAGAATTTTGGAGAGGACAGATTGAAGACCAGCCCACTGATGAGAATGTGGGACCCACAATAAAAACCCAATTAAGCAAAAATTTCTTGGGATGATATAAGAAATATATTTGAACAAATAATTAATTAGGATAAAGTGCTAATTCGGCCTCCATGATGGCAATTAAGGCGACCGAAGTAGAATATCAAAATCTGGGCCAGAATCTGCGGCCCAGAATAGTATCCCACTAAATCGGACATAACTCCCGATTAAAAACTCCAAATGGGCCCAAAATTTACATACGGTTAGGATACATCAGGATATTAATTTTCTTTGTCTATGGACCACTCTAATTCGGTCATATAGAAGGTCCTTTCGATGCGTCTGTTCGGTGGTTGCAAGCTGGCTGCCTCCTCAGGTCAAGAGTGGAAAAGTCCAAGTTCCACAAGCTTTCCACCATCCTAGGCCTACCATAATCAAGTGGGATGTTTTTTACTATTGGAGGATCGACCCAAGGCTCAAAAAATTCCTATTTAAGGCAGTAGTGGTGGAGGATTTTATCATTTTTGAGATTTCTTTCATTGTAATGTTATGCTGCGATTTTGTTGTCTCAAGTTTGTCTTCCACATGTAAGTTGTTTTAATTCATCCTTGTTTCTTAATAAAAGTACTTATTTTCTTATTATTATGTTCTTCTCTATAGAAATTTCATAATGTTTCCTCAATGTGTGAATTTATTCACACCAAACCTTGTGAAAATATTCACACAACGGTGGAGCGATCATTTTCTTTTTATTGTTTTCTTTACTTCTTCAATTCCTCCCTCATGAGTCTACTTTCTGCTTCCATTGAAATCATAGCATCAATGGAGGGATAAACCACTTATGGGTTGATCCAAGGGATTATAAAGTAGTTGTATTAGATTTTATTTATCACCCCATTAATGTCTAATCAATTCTTTAATTGATATTTTTATTTGATGATTTTTAAACTCTATCGTCCTTGTTGAATTAAAGGCCACACACTTCAAGTGCTAATACGAACCTTTACCTTGAAGTGCTCAAAACTTTGATCCTTAAAGTGTATAGGTGATTAGTATTAAAGGGTGTAGTTATTAAACCAGTAAGTGATGATGTTGTTTTATCTTCTTAAATGAACCCATCTCAAATATAAGAAATTGAAATCATTAAAAAAGGAATTCATCCAATCCACCCGAAGCGATAACCTAGGATCAACTCATTATATTAATTTGAATTAACTTAAATCTATTAGTGATACCATAAACCCATCTAAAATAAACCCAAGTTTTCCAATTAAAAGACAAAAACAATCCATAGAATTTACATGTCTTTAGGTTACTTCTTAGGTATCTGAGGATTCGATAACCCAAGCTAAACTACGAGGACCGTTCTACCTTCATCTCTTAGGTAAATTTGAGCGTGAATCAAACATGGTTTTAGAATACATTGAAAAGAGATGGGAAAAGATTAACCCACTCATAAATAACTCATTATACAGTAGGGGTATAGAATAAAAATAAATAAGATCATTGTATGGATATTTGAAGGAAATACCATATGAAAATGAAACTCGAAGGAAAAGAGAAGATGCGATTTCTTTTAAAAAAAATTTGGCAGCCTAACGACGTCACTTAAAAATTCAAAAAATCATTTGATGAGAGCGGAAAGGGTCTATCATCATTTGGAAATGAAATGGACTGTAGTAAATATATAGAATAATGATCACCCACATAATAAAATGGAACTATAAGATATAACATAAAGGAAGTCCTGACTTAAAAGAGGAGGGTGAAAAGTTCCCCTACCTTGAAGAGTAACTTCGAAAGCTTGAAGGTAGGGACCTTGGGAAGATTGAGGGCACCTTGGAAGAATTCCTTGGGAGGTATGAAGACCATAAATTTGTTGAGGAGGATTTTGGAATGAAATGAATAATGGAAATGTCTTGGTATTTATAGGAAAAGTGAGGGAATAAATTATTGATTTCCAAGGGACACCTAATTGGTGGTATTTGCAAAACCATGGGCTTGCCCATGGTATTTGCCGATGGTGTTGGACACTTGGGACACCTCATAAAATATATCACTATTCATAAGTCGACTATAAATCTTACATCATTATTTCATCATTAATGATGTCATTAAACACCCAAAACTCAAAACTATATTTTTACTATTCAACGAAAACTCAACTGTTTCAGAAAAATCCCAAAAATTCACCCTAACCTAATATCAATGCTCTGAATTCAAAAATGAACTCCATTTTATGAAAATAATTTTCTAAATATTTTTAATTTATTTTTTGAATAAAATCATTATTAATTCCAAAAATACAACTTTAAAACTATAACTCATTTTGTAACACCTTAAGAAAGTAATCAAAGTCCCATAAGATTATCGTATAACCATAAGAAAATAATGTAACAATTTATGATTAAATTTTATGAAAATAAATTTCCATTTTAAATTATTAAATTAATTATAACATTGTAAATAAAATATTTATGACATAAAAAATACCAAAACTTATATTATGATCGCTTTTTCACTTTTAAGATGTTTAAATTGTATTTATACATTCAGAGGTAAAGATTCTATTTTTTTTGGAAAATATTCTATTCATTACTATTAATTACTATTCATATGGGTATGTTACTATTCATAATTTAGTATTCACTAAAAATCAAGTTGATCTTATTAGACTCTAAAATTCTCACTGATCACAACTGTAGAAGACCATTTTTTTTGAAAATCATTTCAAATTATTAATTATTTAAAGAATACAAAAATATTTTAAAATACCCATTTTTCCCTAAATTCATCAATAATACACATCTTATATTAATCCAGATATTTGAAATTCACAAACTTTTCCATATTAAGAAATACAAATTTTATTTATATAAAAGGATTACATAAAGAAGCTAAGGTCTCGTTACATATGCCCTTATAACACCATCATTGGACCTAAGTGTAAGTTGTGCTATGGTGATAGAATCTTGGGGTGGCTCAGACAACATTTCCTGAGTGGTGATTTCTATTAGCTTGAACTTATCCCTTAGGTGATTCCGTTCAAGCTTTATATATTGAAGTTCGGCTTGGGATTGGTCCAGAGCAAAGCCTAGTGATGCTTCCTCCTTCCCAAGCTCTGACATATGGGCTTCATATGGCCCGAGTCTGCTGGATGAGTCCATTCAATATTCTTTCTGTGTTAATTAACCATGAAAATTGTATTTATAAAAAAACAACGTTAAGAATATAGTTTCCAATGGTCATATTGACCAACGGTCATATTACAGTAGAAAACCAATGGTCTCATTTTAATTATACCCACTTCATTAATTAAAGGATATAGTTTTTTTGAGTATAAAATAAAATGACACACAAATTTAGGAAACAAATATAATTAAAAAGTTAGGGTCATTACAAACAATCCCCTTGATTTTACATTATAGTTTTTATATAATGATTTTGTTTAAATTATGTTTTTACTATACATAAATTATGTATTGGGTTCTTGAGTTTTGATGAAGAACCCTTAAGTACATACGATGTTATTTTTATATAAATATATATATGTATATTCATTGATAATTATATTAATCTTGGTTCACAAAGGATTGATAAAAGGTTATAAAAATTGTTTTTAAGTGAGAAAAGTTTTCAAGAATAAATTTGGAATTTGTTTAGTAATACAACCCCTTTATTTTCACTTTCTGTGTATATGGATTTCACACTTATTTTCTTAAGTCTCAATTGTATTGGTTTTTATAGTAAGTTGTGTGGTTGATTTTCATGCTTTTTTATTTATAACAATGTGTTTAGATAGTTGAGAATACCCTTGTGGTATGTTTATACATAAATATGCAAGTAATGGATGTTAGGAAACTATGTGTTTAATACCTCACATGAAATATTTTGTTTACCTTTAAATTAATTATGTATTCAATCCATGATGAATTGACATTCTGTATTTTAGAATATAAAATTTTTACTTTCACAATAAGGATTTTGGACTTTTAGGGTTATCATTTTATGTGACAAAACCTGAAAAACCATTTATATCCAATGCATTAGTTATCATCACATGTCATTGGTTAATTTGTTATAGCTGTGAAGTTGTCAGTGTTGACAATTAAAGCATGGTTCACAATATATATGTAAATGCTAAAGAATGAAATTTAACTATTATGACCATTTATGGATTAAGGAATTAAATTATTCAAAGTGGTATAAGACACCTTGAATAATATGAAATGAGAAATTAAATATACATAGTGGTATATGACACTTTGAATATACGACCGTATGTGGCATATGAGGAATGTATTGGACTTAGTATATGATGGGTTGGGGACCGGTTAATGAAAGTCCTATGGGTTGGGGACTGGTTAATGAAAGCCCTACATGTTGTGGATGGGTTAATGAAATCCCTACAATGCATAGGTAGTTCTCTTTAGACAAATCTGGTCATTGAATGAGGCCTTGACATAGTACCACATTATACATTACCTCACTATGTTTATAATATTTAATTAACCAACTATATATTTTTCTAGTAAAATATACTTGGTTAAAATCCTGTACTTAAGAGTACCAAAATAAGTAAATGCACATGGCATAATGTTTATTCATCACTCAGAGAATTATCTGCCAATGTATGATTGGAACATGTTTTAGTAAGGAATGAAATTAAAGTCATTATTTTATTCACAACTCTGATCATGTAGTGCTTTCATTTGTGAATTCTGTACTGGAACTTTTTCATGTCATACTTAGTATAGTTAGAATAACTCTTGATTTATATACTGCACACCATATATTTTGTATAAGATTGATTTTTACTGGAACATGTATTATTGTATTCATGTTAATGTTCCTTAAAATGTTTTCTGGTAATTCTTGGAAAAACAGTTTTGTTATGCTTCATGTATTGCAGTTTTCTTTAAGATACTATTTAATGAATATTTTTAAAAGGGAATATTATAAAAAAATTTAGTTGAAACATTCATTTTCAAAAACCCCCTTACTGGGAATTATTATTCTCACCCTACATTTTATTTTAAATTTTACAAGTTTAGTAGATTTGATTTTCACTAATTGATGGCATCTTTGTGGAGTTCTTTTCTCGTTCAGTTTTAAAGGATTGTAATATTTGTATCTTGTTTTAAAGAATCTAAACTAAAAATATCCTCTTTATTGGAACATGTTGTGTAATTCTTCATTACTCATTTTTATAAAAAAATTACAAACCATGTTTTATTAAAACCACAATGGCTCTGGGGCAGTCTGGGGCCGGGGCTTGACAACTATTGTAGTGATAAGACTTTTTTTCAACTCTTTGATGTGGTATTAAAATTCAATGGTCCATACATTTTTTTCTCCCTTATGATTTATCATGATTATTTGGTTTCAAAATCTTGATAATTTCTTCACAAATCGTCGGTAAAACCCAACTAGACTAAGAAAACTACGAATCTACATTATAGATGTTGGTCTGGGATAATTTTCAATTGACTTTGTCTTGGAAGGGTCCAGAAATATTATTTTACTAGAGATAAAATTACCTAAAATGATACTTATTATATCCAGAACTCACATTTAATATACTTGGAATATAAAATCTCCCTTCACAAGGTCTTTATAATAACATTCATATACTCCTTGTGTTCCTCCTTTCTCTTGGAGTACATCATAATATCATTAATAAAGACTACCATAAATTTTTCATGGTAATATATAAAGACTCTATTCATTAATTACATGAATATTTTTGAGCATTAGTGAGTCCAAAGGGAATAAATATGAACTCATAGTTTCCATACCTTATTCTAATGGTAGTCTTGGGAATATCTTCCTTCCTCACCTTCAATTGGTGATATCTCGAAGGAAGGTCTACCCTAGAAAAATACTTGGCCCCATATAGTTTATCAAACAAGTCATCTATCCATGGAAGGGGATACTAGTTCTTTTTCTTGATTTTGTTGAGCTCACGATAATCAACTCATAGGATCATTGATCCATCCTTCTTCTTGATGAAGAGGACTGATACTTCCGATCATGAAGCACTTACGCATATAAAACCCTTGTACATATTCCCTTGTAAATGTTTATTAAGTTCTTCCAATTAAATGGTTTCCATTAGATAAGGTGTATTTTATATACGAATATATCCAGAAATAATTTCATTTGAGAGATGAACCTCTCAGTCAGGATGGTGACTAGACAATTATTTAGGGAACACATCAGTGTAGTCCCTAACAATGGCCATGTCTTCGTTCTTGATTATCTTCTTTGTCTCAATCATTTGAGAAAGATATTCTTTCTCATAGGGAAATAATATCCACAGTTGAGAAGATTATTCCAAAGTATATTCATCCTTATCCTTACACTTAAACATAATTGGAGGATGCCTCAGGATGTGGAGAGTGATTTCCTTTTCCCGGCAGTTGATGTTGTCTTTTTTCAAAGACAACGAATTGGTGGAAAAAATAACATCAAACTCCACCGAAGGAAATATGAAAAGATTTTTAGGAGGTTAAATCCACAAAAATTAATCATTGATGAGTTATATACTTTGGATGAAATAATTTTCCCATTTTCTTTTCTCACAGATCACTCAACCTCCATATTTTGATTCAGTGTTTGGATAGTTCTATAAAACTTGAAAGATATGGAAGAATGTGTAGAAAAAAATGAAATAGTACATTCACTATTATTAAATGAATAACTATCATACCTATAACCACATCATTACCAGGATCCACCTCAACAATAGTGATGACATAAGATTTCCCTTGCTTATTTGTCTTTAGTGGCTATTGGCACTGATTACCCTCAAGGACTCAAGGTTTATTGCACTAGCTTACGTTGTGCCCTTTCTCCCTATAATTGAATCATTGAACCATATGTGGTTCTCTATTTTCTTTGACCACATTGTCCAACTTCTTCATGTCTCTTTGACATTCATGAGTTTGGTGGCCTTCTCTCCTACACTTTAAGCATTTTCCCATCCCTTGGAGGTAGTTCTCATGATGGTTTATCCCAATTTTTTGACATGTGAGTAGTTGAGTTTTATTTTAAACTTTTTAGTTAGATCCTCTAAATTGAAAATACATCTTTAGTTTATTATCTCAATATCCATGGTACCATTCTAAAAACTCCACCTCCACTTTTAGATCACATCAAACAACTTCTTCATAGCTCATAATGTTTCGAATTGCTAGATACTTTCAAATGTGTGGTTTTAAATCACTAAAGAATATATATATTTTTATCAATGTTGATAAAAAACCCCATGAAATACCTTTAAATCATTGTGAATATTTCTTCCTAATCCCTGATAGATTCACCTTCTTTTTTATTCATCTCTATAAATTCAGTCTCTATCTTCATTCGAAGAGTTTGAGGGAAATAGTTGTTAAAAAATATTTTCTTAAAGTCTTCCCACTCCATCTCTTAAATTTCATCCTTAATCAACACCCATCATTGATCAGTCTCAACATCCAAATGGTAAATAGCTAGAGTCACCTTCTCTATCTAAGAAAAATGAAGCACATAAATGATCTTCTCTATTGAGTTGACCCACTATTCCATGACTAGTGGATCGAAAGATCAACTAAATGTCGATGTTCGTTGCCCCATAAAATACTCGATATCCAGTTTCTCCCTCATAGGTGAATGAGGAAGTTCCAAATTATTTTGGTTATTGTTCATATCCTAAGATATCTAGGTAATAATTTCCATGAAATTTTAAACTCCACCTCCCAAGGAATTGGGTATGTCATTCTAGAAATTGATGCCTTGTCCCTCACATAGGTTGTTGGCATGGTTTCTCCTAGTTCCCACCATTTTCTAAAATATAAGAGGTTTAAACAAAACATAAGTCAATAAGTTATGAATAAATAATTTATTCCTTTTTGCAATTAACTCTAAAGGCATATCTTGTGGGATCCCTATGTTTAGCATTTTTCTAAATTAGAGATTCTTGGTTTATTTCATATACATAGTGTAATAATAAGGTTTTTCAATAATGTTCTCTAATACTAATTCCCAAATTAACTAAACCAATATCTCATACCAATTATAATAACCCTACTTTTTCTTACATGTCTGTTACACTATTTTAAGGATGAACAACCTAATAGTGTTACAAATCTAGGATCAAACAGTTTAGTGTCTTGGAAAAAATAGGATTATAAAAAAATTTATATAATAAAACATAAAAATTATTTAATTAATTATTATCTAGATGCTTATTGGCCATCACATTCTTCAAAAAATTAATCAACTAAGGATATACATCAAAGAAATGGGTGAGCTAAATGACCAATAAGAGTATAGATAAGAACATGAATAAATAAATCATGGGTGAGAATAATCATTTTCATCATAACATAAGCATGGGATAATCATCTTAATCATGATAGGAATAATTATATATAGTCATGTAATGTGGCAATGTATAATAATGAAACATCTTGTATTAGTGGTCAGCTACCACACATAGTTGTCAACAAAGCTAGCATCATGTTCACACATAACATCTGTTCATACTAATAAAATCATCATTGTTAAAAATATAGAATCATGTTCCCACATATTTCACATTATCTCATGATATACATCAAAACACCTAATGCATTGGAGTACTATATAATTCCGGGTTCACCCATCACATAACAAAATTTACATAATCAAGTTTGCCACATAGAACGTATAACAATATTTTCTATAAAATAACCCATGGAAAGGAAATGTGTTTCATGAGAATTTCATAAAGCATAATTTCTTAAATAAATATTTGGGTTCCCAAAATATAAATGGAATACCATACTTTGTATAAGAATCATAAATATTGAATGAAGAAGAAATAGTCTCAAGATAAGTAAAACATGTGTTTTTAAAAGGAAGAGTTCTTTCGAAAAAATCTTTGCATTTGTTGTAAAATCATATTGAAAGAATTTATATCCTTGAAATGAAAAGGGAAGTAAAATTAAATTATATTTTAGGAATATTAAAAGAACATACATACTAAAATTTGGCATGAAAGAGGAATATCCCAAAGAAAGGAAATTGGGTTCAAGAATCCCCTTAACTTATGTATGACTAATTTCTTCACTTTAGTAACCTATATAATCAAATTAGATTAATTAATTAATAAAAAATAACCTATTATATTTTTTTTATCAAGTTATTTTATGTCCATTATGATGAGTTTTAGAGTTTAATTACCTCGTTCGGCAGTGTTCATTTTCTTTATTTTCATGATCAGTTCACTTGTATACATGTATGGAATATTATGTAAAATGAGGATATTTATCTAGAATTGATATTATCTATTATTTATGAACTTAAATAATTTTAATTGGACTTATATATTATTTATTTTCAATATATGAGGATGATTCATTAGATAAAATGTTAATAATATTTGTTTAGATTAATTTGGCGGTTTTCAATTACAAGGAACTCATTTTGTTTTATTATTTAATATTATATATATAAGTTAGTTATAGAATATAAAAATGGTCATAAAATAAATTTTAATTTTTTTTTCAACCATTATAATTATTTTAAGAACATCCTTGAAGGTGGTATGGGAAAATGAAAACTTTTTGACCTTGAAGGTGATAAAACAACACCTCATGAATGACATTTCCATTTTTAGAATAAAAGGGAGAGGATAAGAGGTTTGATGATAGATTATTACATTAACATAATAAAATTATAGTATATATAATATAATAGATTTATCATTCCACTTGGATAAGGGGAGATGAGGATATAACAAGAAAAAAAAATAAAAATGAAAAGAAATTAAAAAAAGAAATGGGATTTTACCTCTTGAATTCTTCTCTATGTGAATCTTCTTATGGAGTTTGGCTTTGGTATTTTGTTAAGAAAAAAGGCTCCTATAAGTTGGGTAATGGATTTGGAAGGTTATTGGGTATAAATTTTACAATATTAAAGGCTTTTGAGGTGTTAGGAAAAGGTTTGGTGAGGGTTGTATTTATAGTGGAATAGGGTGGTGTTTTTTGATTATTTTATTCATTGGTTTATTATTTTGGATCAAGACTGTAAATAGTTTGAAACTTATCACAAAATATATTAAAATAATTAATGAGAGTTTGATATTATGGGCTTAAATTAGGAACAATATTCTTTGACTCAATCATTCATGTATTTTTTAAATATTGTAAATTATTATATTTCACTATTCACAAAAAATTCAACTATTTTTGAAAAATCCCAAAAATTCACCCTAACCATTTTTCAATGTGTAGAATTAAAAAATTAACTCCATTATATGAAAATAGCTTTCTAAATTTGATAGTTTGTTTCTTAAAAAATGATCATTTATTTGAAAAATATTGATTTTAAAATTATAACCGATTTTATGAAACTTTGAAAAATGAATTAAGGTATCATAAAACTATACTACAATAGTAATACTAGAAAAATACTAATTTATGAATACATTTTTTTAAAATAAATTTTGTTTTAAATAATTATATTAAATACTAACACTTAATTTATCATTTCTAAAGTATTTATTTACTTATACCATGAAATAAATGTAGCATATTTTCATTTATAAGAGACCAAAATTTTATTTATAATTTCATTGGTTTGGTTTCTAATATATTGGTTGAATTACTATTTATAATGGTCATATTACTATTCCAAAGGTCAAGTTACTATTCCATTGGTATAAGATCCTTAACTTCTAGAAATACCTCTTATTCCACTCATTCTTCATTTATAAAATTTTTATTGTGTACTCTATGTAAATGTATGTGATTTATTATATATTTCATAATTATAAGAAGGATGTTTCGATTGATAAAATTTTGGATTGTTACATGTTACAAGGATGTAGTTGGGGTTTGGATTAGTGGTAAGCACCCCGTAATCCTACATGAAAAATGGGGGTTCAAATCCCATGGGGTGCAGGTTACTATAGCAGTACTGTAGCGGCACTGTAGCGGCGGCAGAGCACTGTAGCAGTGGTGGGTACTGTAGCAGCCGGGTTACTACTCACAGAATGGGCTTTAGGCAAAAAATTTGGGCCTACGGGCTTTGTAATGGGCGACATGCCCAATGGGCCTTCGGGCTATGTATTGGGTCTCCCTCTACTCAATTAAAAGAGGTATTTGCTTTGCTTTAATAATAAAATGAGGCTTCGGCCCCAAACTTTAAAAAAAACATGTTACATGGATGTTCAGATTTGTAATGATGTCTTACTTGTAAACGAAGAAGTTTTCAAAACATTGAATAAACACTTTAGACTCTAGATGATAATTCCGAGGTCACCCAAATTTTCATTACGGCTCAGATGGGATGTTTTTAGGGTGATGATCCTAGTATTTTGTTATAGTATTTGGTGGATGTGTTCGATGTAATAATGGTGTGCCTTATGAGAAGGTGTCATATTTCGGGTTGTGATACACTGGCTGTCCAAGGTGGGATTTTTTGAGAATAGTCATCCAGTGGGGATCATCATGTTTCCTCCTATTTTGTTAAATATGGTATGAAAGGAACCATTCATAGAACAAAATCATGAAGAGGTGAGTGTAGTTTTAGTCATCCATGGTTATTCATTAAAATTTGGATTTACCAGTGTAATTAAATTCAATCAGGAGTAGACCATTTGATCTAGTTGAGAATAGTTCCTTGAGTGTTGTTAAAATTATACGGGAATGATTAAATAAGAGATTCCAGTGGTGGAGAGTACCGCATCTCAGAATTTTTCATTAAATTTGAGAACTATGATGGTAAGTACCATGGGATTATAAATTCTAAGAGATAGTGAGATGATATTTTCTTGGGTTAGACGACACATGGGTGATCTCCATCTCGATGTTTCAGTTTTGGAGTACAAGAATTGACTCGATTCTAAACAACTTATTTACCATACCATTAAAGTGATGTTTAGTGGTGTATAAGGCATTTTGAAATGAAACACATCTATTTAAATAAAAATTTAAAATATGAGTAGTTTGGTTGGTGTTTTTGTTATTTCCCTAGGGATTCTTAAGGATGAGAAGTTCTAAGAAGGGGAGGTTGTAACATCCCACATGTTGGACCCAGTGAAATTTCC
This sequence comes from Viscum album, assembly GCA_963277665.1. NCBI lineage: Eukaryota > Viridiplantae > Streptophyta > Magnoliopsida > Santalales > Viscaceae > Viscum > Viscum album. Next base: position 123,954,383 of record OY728134.1, on the reverse strand, counting down.
AAACGAATTTAAAATCATCCTTTAGGGGTGGGTCCTTTTAAATTTTGAGAGTAAAAATGAGGTTTCTGGAGTTTGAACATCCATAAATAGTTTTTTTTGTTGTATTTTTTTGTTTAGGTGGAAGTCCTGGGGGTTTGAAAAAACACTAGAGGAAAAATGGATGGTTAAGTTTCTAAAAATAGATGCAGTGAGTTTTACACATTGTGTAAAACATATAGACGGCATGTAATGGTTTCCTAGGGTTCAAATCAATGGTTTAATGAAATGAAAGCTCATGAATTTTCCTAATAAATACATGGCATGTATCTATCCCGTGTTGTGAAACTATTACATGACGTTTAACAGTTTCACATCGTGTAATGTGTATATAGTTTTTTTAAATGGAAACATGGGGATCGAACCCTCATTATATTCATTAAGTAGTGGGCACCCTTGTATTTATGATTCAGGATCCCATTTGTAAGTTATTACACTTTTTTAGGAAGACTTCACACGTGTGATTTTTAATATATTTTATATATTTCAAACATATTTTTTTAGGCACACTGGGCCTTATAATTGCACTCCGTATTAGTCTCTATTCTAAAAAATAGACTATAAAATATCAAAATATAATACATAGAAAAAAGGAGTCATTAAATTCTCCCCACCTTAGGGATTTAGGTCCCAAAAAATCCAAAACAAGGGATCCTAAAAAAGATGAGGGTACTAAGCATGAATCTGAGCCTCCTGCTCCCATGTGCCCTCCTGGAGATTCTTGTGCTTCCACAAGACAAGTACTAAAAGAATCAATCACCCATAAAGGATAATCTCCATCTAATCCTTGATATCTGCTAGGTACTCAGCTACGACACATGGAAGACATTATGTACTCAGTGTAACTACTGTGGTAGAGCTAAGTGGTATGCTACCTCACTAACTCTATGCATTATTTGGAAATGGTCGATGAACCTCAAAGATAGATTACCTCCCAGTCTAAATCTCTATAATCCACATCGAGGTGAAACTCATAGGAACACATGGTCTCCTTACTAGAACTCCAAAGGTCTTAATCACCTGTCAACATAAGAATTATGATGGCTCTGTGTATTCTACATCCACTCTTAGATGATCTACACCTTCTTTTTTGTAGTTCGCACCAACTCCCGGCCCATGAGTGTTGACTCGCCTAGGTCAGTCTAGAAAAGTGGTGACCTTCAAGGTCACTCATAAAAAACCTAGAATGTTGCCTTACCGAGGTTGTAATGGTAGATATTGTTATATAAAAACTCTACTAGTTGTAGGTGATCCTTCAAATACAACCAAAGTTTAACATGAAAGATCACATCATGTCCTTTAGAACCTGGATGGTCCACTCATTTTGGATGTCAGTTTGGGGGTGAAATATTGTTCCCAAGTGTAACTAAGTCCCAAATGCCTCCTGTAATCCCTTCCACAACCAGGATGTGAAGTGCACATCATGGTTGTAAACAATCACCAGCGGAACACCTTGGAGTCAGACTATCTCCTGAACATAGAGGTATCCGAATCCCTCTACTTAACTTTGCTCTTGTATAGATAGAAAGTGGGATGACTTGTTGAGTTAGTATAAAATCACCCAGATGGAATCGTAACCCTTAGACATACATGGTAATCATGTCATAAAGTTTATAGATATCCCATCCCACTTCCACTATGACACCTCAAGGGGTTGAACTAAACCTGCCGGAACATGGTGCTTAAACTTCACTTATTGAAAATTAAGGAATTACGAGTGTAAATTCGTTACTCCATTCTTCGTCTCTGGCCACCAAAACTAACATCGAAGATCTTGGTACATATTTTGGACACCTCTATGTACCACCAAAGTAAACGTATGAAACACTCTCATAACTCCTCTTGCATTGTCATTGGTACCATCGTGTATCCTTTGAAAAGAATGACATGCTCCCCACCTTTAGAAAAACCATGAGGAGCATATATAGTGGATATCTGAGTATGTAGGTTCTCATAGTCGGTATCCCCAAGCTATTCCTCCCTGAATCCATACAAGAGTGGAGGGGTATCAACCATCTAATGGAGGTAAGATGCTCCATCTCCATCAACAAATGATAACTGAAATGAGGACAACTACTCAGATGTCTCGTTCAACAACTATGAATATGAACTATTACTAAGAGCATCTACTGCCACATTCCCCTTCCAAGAAGTATAGATAATTTTAAAGTCATAATCCTAGAGGAACTCTAGTCATCACCACTGTCTAAAGTTGAGATCCTTCTGAGAGAAGATATACTTTATACTTTTGTGATTAGAGTATGTAACACCCCAAGCTTCTACGGTATGCTTCTCTTTGAATAATACAGTAGCATGTGTTGTACACAACTTCGAGTTCTAACACACAAAAACCAATCAAACTAGCTATTATGAATAGTAATACCCACTTTTTGAAATTTTATCTTTCAATATGGACTTCATTTTTGGATTTGGAATATCAAAATTAGCTTAGGGTGAATTTTTGGTATTTTTCTGAAAACATTCAATTTTTGATGAATAGTGAAAAAAACACTGAGTTATAGTTTAAAACTGAATTTTTATTTAAATAATTATTTATTTTATTTAAATTTGATTATGGAAAAAATAGATACATAATACCTATATAAGTTCATTGTAATTCATTGGAGTTAGTTTAGAATAATTTTAGATATATAAATTTTTATTGAACTTTTCACCGTCTTTTACCCACCTCCTAAGAGAATTTGCAAATTAACATAAAACTTAATTTTACCGCTTCTGTGAGTAGAATTTTAAAAATTTTAGAGACACTGTTAATAATAAGGAGTAAAATGTGGTTTAATAAGATAAAAATAATTTTTGGTGAATAGCATCTTTTTACTTTTATTTACTATTGTTAAATGTAAATAGGGTAATTAAGGGTAAAAATGATTTTAATATTACCCTAACACATGTCTTAATTCTATTGGACAAGTTCATATCGACCAAAAACAACCTTAGGATTAAAATATTATCATTTAGGTCCACTTGGATTAGATTAGGACATTTATTATTATTTAATTCAAAGAAGAGTTAAAAGAGTTAAAATCAAAGTTTAATTACTAATTTTTTTTAATATATGGTTATATATAAGATAAATTCGATTTTAAATATTCATTATAAATATAAAACAATTTGATACATAATGGTATTTTATTTATAATTTTTAGACATTAAATAATTTAATTTATTTATGACACAATGGTGATGCAGTAATTTTCTAATTAATGAAATATTAAAATAATTGATATTATAAACATCCAAATAAATTTAATTTGAGACTTTTTATGAATTAAAATAATTTTATAGGTTAATATGAAATATTAGTATTGGTTATATTAATTTTTTTGAAGTAATAATGCTTTTATGAATATATCAAAAACAAAATACCCAATAGTGTCAAAATTGACATAAAAGAGTTTTTAAAACAAATATTATATTATTAATTGATATTCTATTCCTAAAAATCTAAGGTTCAGAAAAAAGACTTATATAATGATAGGTGTATCATTAATGTACCACTTGGGGGTCTCTTGTAAGTATATAGTAAGTTTATTAACTATATAATATAAAAATACAAAGAGACATGGTAAATGTCAAACTATTTAACTAAGAGTTAAATAAAAAATATAAAGTTAATATAGTGACTCAAACCTGTATAAAACCTATTGGTTGAGTGATTTTCGACCTATCCCAACCTTAAACTATAAATAATCGATTTTTTATTCATTAGGAAATGAATATGAATTTATTATAAAATAATATTTCTAGCTTTTCCTAAGGTGCCATTCACCCCTCTTATAAAAGGGCACTCACCGTTCGCACTAATTCACACCTTCAAATCCATTTGGCTCAGCCAACCCCTATCCAAATATTCTCTCAACTTCCTTAAATTCAACCTAGAGGCCTTAGTTTGATCATAAAGACAACCTAAGGAGTCCTTTTGATCAAATGAAAAGGAAGAACCCGAAGAGGAGGTAATGTTTTCACCACCCTCTTTCAAGTTCCTTTATTCTTCAACTTCTTATTTATTTTTTATTTATATTCTAAAATAATAAATACATTATCTTATATATAATGTGATGTTATTGAAAATATTTTACAACCATATTCAGTATTCTATCCATCCTTTGAATGACATGTCACCATACGTGCGTACGTACGACTTACCATCTCCACATCGTGGTGTAATTGTTATTCAAAACATTATTATTTGGATGGGTTTGATAATGATGTGTAATTTATGTAAATAATAAATATAACATGATAATTATTCTTTATATATGATATACCATCCAATTATATATTATTTTAATATCAAATGAATGATATTGTCGCTCGTGCGTACGTACGGACTACCGTCTCCACGAACGCGATGAGATTCATTCCCCATCGTATCCATGAAAGTATAATTATAATTTTATGATTAAAAATAATGTTTAAGGACTTGATATAATTTTTTATATGAATAAGATACAACCTATCCATAACAAACATGACTTATGTAACAAAACATATAAAAGAAAACGAGTAAGTTAACACCCGAAACTACGATAATACTAAGATATTATTAACAAAGCAATGTTAAAAGATCATATATGATAACATATTAATGTATATGATTCTAGTATAATTTAATAACAATTATTTAACCATTATACACGAGTTTAACCTACCTTCAACCAAGGAAAAGTACAAGGTAAGGGTTTATTTCACAATCTCTTCATTATCCGAGGTTGTTTATATGTAATTATCTATTGGGACCTCTTTATCATCCAGATACATGTTTCTTAAAAAAAAATTTCAAAACATTCTTACTATTTTATAGACTATGGGTTCATGTCATTTATACCCTTGTTTGACTTTTTATAAGATGTTTATAAAGTAAACTTTCTGTCGTTTTCCAAACAAGGTCCTTTTTAACCTTTTTGACAAAATTAAGGTAAGAATGTCTTTTTTAACTTATACAGTGGGTGTGGCCATTTTCTGCCATTATAAAATCATCAAAGATTCCCTTAAAATCTTATAAGAATATTTTTAAAGTAAATGTTTTCTTTTATAATTATGTGACTTTTAAATGATTTCAAAAAAAGATACATTTCTCTCAAATAGTTTTGATTTCATCTATGTCAACATCCTTGGATGGATTTTAAGTTTATTTGAAGTTGATTTATTATGATACAAAACTTCCATACTGTATTGAAGGTTTTGTGATATGTTTTACTGTGGATGTGTTATTTTTATACTATTCATGGTTTATGGAGAAATTATTGACATTTCATATGCTAGTTTTAATAAGAATGTTTATGTTATGTTTAAACCTGTTCATATGAGGAATTCATTGGACTTAGTAAGTGACGGGTGGAGCCCGCTATAGCTCCTCGATGCATCAGTAGGTCTCATGAGACAAACTAGTGTCTTGGAACAAGGCCTTGACAAAATCTTATTTGTAGTCTTGGCATAAGTCCTTGACTATGTGGTTATGATAGTCTGGCATTATGCATTCCATCATTATGAAAGTGGTTATTGATATTGCATGTGATTATTCGACTAGTAGAATATCCATGTGAATAAGTAAATGGCATTATTTAATTTTATTTCTGCAATATTATGCTGAAGTTCATGTTTAAAAGGCTTTTGTTTTAGTTATACATTGCCTTAAATGTTTATGCTTATTTATGAAAGTTTCTGCTATATTGTTTTCCCTACTGGGCATTTGAGCTCACCCCTTTCTATGTTTTATTTTTCCCAGGATGTGAAGAAGTATTTTATAAATTACCTATAGGGATATTATGAGGGGATATGAGTGTGGAGACAAGATGTTGTTGTAGTTTTCACTTTATTATGTAATGTAAACTTTATGAATTTATATAGTGATTCCAAGGATACTAAACTAATTGGCCTTTCAAGACTTGATCTTTTGTGATCATGCCAATGTTATGTAATAATGCACCGACTCTGGGTAAATGGGGTCAGGGCATTACGAAGTAGATGATTAACCACTCTACCCTTAGGTAGTGTTTCCACCTCTTCAAAAGTGTAGACTACTGTTGCTAGGTCAAGATCAGGGGTCCCGTAGTTCTGCTAGTGTGGTCTCAACTAGCATGAACCATAGGCAAGCACTGCTTTCCTAAACATTAGAACACAACCAATCCCACTTCCTGATGCCTTTCAGAACACTGCATACTTGACACCCTCCTATGGAAATCTCAAGATGGAAGCGCTCATTAAACTCTTTCTCAACTGCTAAAAAGCCTGTTGGCACCTCTCTATCCATATAAAAGGATTCCAATTCTGAGTAAAGGATATTATGGGTTCTGATATTCTATAGAAATTAGGTATAAATATCTTGTAATAACCTAACAACCTAGGGAAGATCCACACCTACATCACACTCTTAGGTGGCTCCCAATGTATCAGTACCTAAACCTTGGTCCATCTACTAAGATAATGTGTCCCATAAAGTGGACCAGTTTAATCCATTACTAGAACTTCAAGAGATTTCTGTAAATTTGGTGCTCTTAGAGTACATCCAAAACTATCCTCAAGTGTCTCATGTGATCCTCCTCAGACGCCGAGTATACAAAAATATCATCAAATGAAGACTAACATAACTTGTCTATGTTAGGTTGAAATATCCAGTCCATGAGTCCCATGAACACCACTGAAGTGTTTTTCGTGATAAATGGAATCTTAAGCACTCATAGTGACTGTAGCGACATCTGAATTCCATCTTTGGTATATCATCGTATCTTACTCGCAACTGGTGATAATATGACCTGAGGTCAACCTTTGAGAACCATCATTCCATTATAAAATGATCAAATAGGTCATTGATCATTGATAGTTAATACTTGTTCTTTAAGGTCACCTGATTTAAGTTTTCGATAGTCTACACAGAACCTCAAGCTCCCATATGCCTTCTTGTAAAACAAAACTGGGGTTGCCCAGGGCGAAACATTGGGTATAACAAATCCCTTCCCCTACAAGTCCTCCAACTACACCATTAGATTGAGAAGCTATGTAGGATATATCCATTATACAGTTGTAGATATCAGTGTTGTCCCATGGTATAGATAAATTCATAAGTCTATCTCTTAGAGGGGATGTAAACCTGGAACATCCTCAGGGAAGATGTCCTCATACTTCACCACCACTGTAGGAAACTGGGAACTATCAACATCCATTGCTTCAAGGGTTATTCTAACGAACTAACGAGTAATTGTCTATACAATCTAATACATGAGTCCATCCTACACTACTTGGCTTTACTTTTTAATGATAAAGGAGAACCTGGTTCCACACTATGGACACACCACACCCTTAGCCCAAAATAGTCAATCTGGACACGAACTGTTGATAACCAATCCATATCAAGAATTATGTCGTAAGGACTTCAAGATAATACCAAGAGATTCCAATAGAAACTCTCACCTCTAAGAGTGAGGTAACATTTTTGACACAAGTGCGTGATCCTTGAGTCTTCTCCAACAGGAGTCTCCAAGTGTAATTTTCGAGCCAGAGGTTCATTTGGAATCTCTATGTCTCGTACAAGGTATGTGGCAAGAAAGAAATGACTAGAACCTATGTATATCATTACTGAAACTAAGTTATAAAAGACAAAAATCATTCCTTAAATCATTCTCAGAGCCTCTAGGTCATAAGCTTCGAACAACTACAACTGTCCCTCCCTTGTCCTCTAGCTCGCTGAGCTTGGCATGAACCACCTAGGGGAGGTGGTGGTAACAACAACAAATGTCAACCACCTCCTACCTCTCTCCCAACTCCTTGGACACATCTTCCACCTTGAAAACCTAAAAAATTATACTGTTGTCACTTCCTCAGTGACTCATCCTCGATCTCTCTGCCCAATTTATGGTGGGTTAGATAATCTTAGACGAGATGTCCCATACCATCACATGAGTTGCACCACCTCTCTATGGGATAACTGAACCCACCCTGTGAGCCTTGAACTACATATCCTCTATCTTGGGACCTCATACTGAAATGTCTCACATGTCTAGGTCCCTGAGACTAATGAAGGGTCCCTACTATTGATGTCTCTTCTTCTGCTTTCTCACTGCTAACAACCATCGATTGCATCTTCTCATCCAAGAAAATCTCAACCACAAAAGGTCTCTCTATCACCCCAGTATATGTAGGAATTCACATAGGGATAACACTAGATCATATATATCTATGTAGACCTCAGTTGATGGTATGAAACCAGAATAATTGATTGCGAACCATATTCATTGAGTACCTGGATAGGTTGGTAAACCTTGATGAATACTCAACTACTATCATTCTACCCTGCTCGAGTTACAGAAGCTCCTGGATACGTACAACCCTCAGTGTAGCTAGTGAGAACACATCTTTTTAAAGGTACTGAAACTATATCCATCAAAGAGTTTCCTCATCATAATAATGGGTCACTAACCCCCACCATTTTCCCTACTAATCCATGTAGAAGTCTTGCCGCCATAACCACCATTTGATCTGCTAGTGTCCTAACCAGATGAAAAACTTAGGTCACCACCTCAAGCTAGTCCTCAGTTTCCTATGGTTTATGATCTCCTTAGAACCTGATGGGTCTCTATCATTGAAACTCATTAAGCATGCTTAGCCTGTGCACCTCATCCACTAGTACTGTGGGTACCACATGTTTCTTTACGGGTGGTATGGCTAGTGCACCACCCAGAGGTAACATCTTAGGAAATAGTCCCAGTGTCAATGCCTTATAACTGAGGGGGTTATACTCATGATCATCATGCTAAATTCTATCTAGATTATGTCGCAGATACATCATGAAACAAACAGGATATACCACATTCAATGACTATATATGGAGATATGACTTAATAAGTACATGGAAACCAAAACCCATTCCTATATGATGTATGAACCATTGTTTTCCCTCCAAACATTATTGTCATGTATAAAGTAGAAAAGTAGGTGATCAGAGTCTTGGTGTATGGATACATTGGATGCCACACAAACACTAGAGTCCCTTTCCTAAAAGTTGAAATCAAAAAACTTAACACTATTTCCCCAAACCATTCTCACAGGCACCCAGTTCTAAATTAGAACCGACCACTATGATACCACTAGTCACGACCCATCTTAGAGGGGGTTGTGATGAAACTCCCCAAGCCTGCCTCTAATAGGTTAGGGGATGACGACTAGTGATAAGAAGGGATATCACTAGCATGGGAGGCCTCAGACTAAATACCTGCACACACACACACATATCCAATCCAATACAATGCTGAATTGTAAAAAATAATTAAACAACCATGCACGAATACTTATAATCCCATAACTAGAGTATGAAAATAAGTAGAATAAAGTAAATAGGACCAACTACAAAGAGTCTGAAATTCATGTACAACCTAAAATTAAATATTAGGACTACTATAAAAAAGCTACAAGAACACACCTTGTCTGTCCGTTATGACTAAGAAATATTTTTCCTTGTTCTATATAGTACTCTATAAAAAGGTCAATTGTTTTCACAAGATATGACACCTTAGGGAAAATCCTATGTAATGGTGAGTATACCAATACTCAACAGGACACCCCAAAACCATAAAGTATACTATAAAGATATATAGTCAACTCTATGCATGTATATGTCTACAATACATATAATAAGAATATCCAGATATGCTCAAAAAATACAAACAATCTAGAGGTAAGTCACCACCATAGTATACAAGCCTAGGATTCTATCTTGATGATTCAAAAAATCACTCACTTGGGAGAAAACACTCTTGATTCTAATAGAACCTATGGTGGTTATCTGAGATGTAATAGTCATCGGGTCTCACCATGAGAAATAACATGCTGAAGCTCCGAAGAGAATACAATACACAAATGAGGTCACTTCTATGTTCATGGGGTGATACCAACAAGTCAATCTGAATGAACCTGCTAAGTAGAGGATCAAATCTTGTATAGTGTTGGTCATAATGATATCAAGAACTCCAACTAGGGCATGAAGATGAATAGAGGATATAACTTTAGGCCTATCAGAGGGATTCCAATGACTCTATCCAAGAAGTCCTGTTGAAAGAATTATAGTCCCAGGATTAAATGATGATTCCATACCAACCTTCATAGAAAGGGCAAGTGGAACAAACCATAATGAAACATGTCCATGATAAATATTAAAAAGGATCCAAGGCATGTATAAAAGAGTACACAATATGTAGTAGGGGTCACACACCATGTCCCTTAACCCCAAGTCCTACCTTTGTAAATGGCCCATGTCATCAAGATTTGTTTGTATACTAGTACGTGTTGTATGGGAATAATATGTACTCTACCCATGCGTCAGTACATAGCTCCATCCCATGTATATATGCCCGTGTTCCATTACATGGCTTAGCCCATGTACCTAGTCCAAGCCATGTCTATGCGGGGAGTACATGACATGCTCCAACCCGTGTACTCCACCCCATGTCTGTGTAATTCCCAAATTAAATGACGAGTCACCCAGGAGAGACCACACACTCTCTTACAGATGTCACATATCATGTGATATTTAACTTTCTCCCAAAACTGTAGCCACCACAAGGGGTCCCCACATGACATGTAGATCTGACTTGCATGCCACGTAGTGTGAGAATTTACAGAATAATAAATCTAATTCCTATACATTTAGACACCTCCACCCTCTAATACAATGATCATTTCACTATAAGATTGAAGATCCCAACTCATCTGATTGTCGCCATCAATAAACTACATGTTCATCCATCAAATCTTCTCAGAAGATGAATCAAATCTTCATTATTCATTATGCGCCAAAGAACATCGAAGAATGTGAAATCAAGTACCTTCCTTAATATGAATCAATCCATCTCCATCATCATACATCCATCATGTTGTGATGATCCCAGATCTATGATATCATATTGTTGCACCAAGAAATAGGTGCACAACAATCAAATGATCAGAATTTTCCGAGCTATGGGATAAATGAAGAATTCCCTCGATGAATGATGAATTGGGAGAAAAGAAGAAGAAAATATTAAAGGAATGAATCTTGATCAATATTTAGGTTGATCTTCATCCATCTCCATGAGAAAAAAAATCAAAATAATGAAATCACAAATATAAATCTCCTGCCAAAACCTCGCAAATAATCCCATCCTGCGAGATGATCAAACTGTGAATCAATATGTTTGTTGATTGATTTGTGTTCATCATATATTCAATAATGGGGAATAAAAAAATAAAAATGCATTCCATACATCTATTTGGATTCATCTTTGATGAAGTATTAAGTTTTTTTGTGTTCGTTGGTGAGATCCCTCAAATATGATGTGCGTCGATCACCAAACCACGATCTCATCATCGTCATCATAAGAGAATAATCCAATGGTCTCTCAGAGGGCTCTCCAATGTCTCCATGGTTATGAAGGTAACCCTAGAATTCTGACATGACAATCTATTTATATATTTTTAATCACTGAATCAACAAAAAGTAAAAATAAAACAACTTATTTAATTATTTTATTCATTTCTATGCCTGTGATGACTTTTCTACAAATGACCCATGATGAAAAATGTTAAGTCGTGCCTAGGGTAAACATCTAATTTTAAACTCAATGGTTCCCTTATATTTTAGATTCAGTAACCTATTGTAAGTTATTCTACTTTTTTCAGGAAAACTCTATGTGTGTGATTTTTAATATATTTTAAAAATTTATTTTGGGTACACCAAGCCTCGTAGTAATACACCATATCAGTGTATAGTGTCAAAAATAATCCATATAATTTCTAAAAATAATACAAAGAAAATCCGAGACATTAAAAATATGCGAAGGGAAAAAATAAATATTTTTGTTAATAATATGAATGGGAATAACGTTCTACCCAATGTTTCATTTTTATGTTTTATATATGAGGATTATGGGCATTATAAAATAGAAGTCCAAGGGATTAAAGTCAAGAATAGGGTAAGAAAGTCCATATAGATAAATGTTTAGCAATGCCTAATGAAATTATAATTGAAGATAAGGAAACTATGATTGACACATGCAAGGTATGAATTATATTTTGGATTATTTTTTAATATTGATGAATATTAATCATGATTCGTATTTTTTATTATAGGAAGTAAGTATCAAGGAATTAGAAGGAAAATCTTACTTAATGGATTATGATGAACGTTTAATGATTGATGTGTGAACATATAGGGATTATAGAGTTATGATGTTGTGGTATATTTAAGTATGATCATAATTTTAAAATCATTAATATTATTTTGATGTTTATGTGATGGGGGTACCAAGGAGAAATTTTTTGAGTCTTAATAGATGTATTTGGTCTATGAAACCCTTATGATTAACTTTTTTTAAAGAATAATTATTTGTGGAAGAATGTTATTTTTTTGTAGATATAATTTAAAAGATATTGATAACTCTTAGGGTTAATATGATCTTTTATGTTGATATAATTATAGAAAACTGGGATAAAATGGTTATTATTATTTGGGAACATATATATTTTTATATAGATAACCATGGGATTGAAAAGTTATTTAGTGACTAAGTAGTTAATTATATTTTTTATTAATTTCACTATATTTTGGGGAGGATTATATGATTAAAGTAAATGAATATACTTTTATCTAATATGAAATTTTATTTGAGGAATAAAGGATGAATTATATTTTGGAAACATATAGGATTTTAGTGTATCTTTATAGTGATTGAAGTAATTTATGGAAATGATTAGTATATTTTGGAGATTATATTGTTTTGGTATATACATTTTATATATGGGAATTTAAGAGTGATTGATGTCATTTATAGATAAATTTAATGTTTATCTTAAAAGAATATATGATCAAATCATTATAATCATTGGATTTAAATCTTACTCAAGAATATTTTAAACAATTTCAGGATAGTTGTTTATTTAATGATCTATGTTAAACATTGGGTGTTAATATTGAGGATTTGGAGATTAATATTGTATTTCTTCCTATGAAGATATATTAATTTTGGAAATCATCCTACCTCATGCTAACCATTTTAGTTTTGGTTAATATATAAAGGTAGGTGAAAAAACTTATTATAATTTTTTGGATTATGTTATCCATTAGAAATTTATTTTACTACTTCGAGAATCAAAAAAATTATCTTGAATACTCATACTTGAAAGAAACATATCTGGTTATTATGGAAATTGATTAAACTATGAAATTCTACTTTTCATGTAAGTAAATTTTCTTTTGTTATTTTTATATATGGTAATGGAATTCCTAATATCTAGGAAAATGATATTGAAGTTAAAATGTTGTTATATTACCTCCATTTTTAATGAATTGATGGTATTTTTTACACCTATTTGGTTAAATATTTTATGGTTATTAATATTCTCAATATAATTAACTTTCATGTGATCAATAAACTTTATCACAATCTATAATTATTTGGAAATTGCTTTTCCTCCATGTCCATATTTTTACTCCCCATTAATGTCCTCATATTTGGAAACCTAGCTACGTATTATTCTAGTTGATATTCATATTTCCCTTTCCTTATTTTCAATAAGAGTTTTTGTTAACCCTTTTTATGATATGGGATTTCAGAAAAGGTATTTTCTAATGTAAAACCCTTGATTATCAAGATCAAGTTAAAATTAAGAGAAAAAATTTATTAAAGGGGGTAAATTTAATATCCTGTGATTTTAAAAGAACAATATGTTTGATGGAAAATACAACCCAAAACACTAAGCTTAAACAAAACATGAAATATAATTATTTAGATGTTATAGTTATAACATGGATTTTAAATTGGAATGAATATATAATATTAACAACATTATAAAATATATATAAATTTCACTCTCAATACAAATTTATTGATTAATTAATAGAACATAAGCACTCAATTTTACATTAAATTCATTTTATGGTTCAAAAATATGTTTTCTTCAAAAAATGGTTTTTTTAGAGAAATTTGTAATTAATATTTAAAACCTTCAAAAATTTTATTTAAAAATAATTATATATTTTTTGAATTCATCATAAAGAAATTATCTAAGTATGAATTTTTAATAATTTTCTAAAAAGTTCTTTTTGTAATGAGTAGTGAAAATACTAATTTTTATTGAAAACTATATTTAATTTTCAAGTATATACAAAGTTACATTCTATTGTGGATCAGTTTTAAAATTTCATAATTTTATTTGTATTAAAATTATCTAATAATGATATTGGAATCATTATTATACTTTAATCTTGTATAAAAACATTTTTACATGAAAGATACATTTTTCTAGAAAATAGATTGGCATCATGTTTTGTGGGTTAAATTTTAAATAAACTTATTACACTTCTATGAATTTAATTTAATTTAATTTTTTTTTAATTTTTAGTGATGAAATGATTACCATAAATTCTTACACAATACCAACATAATGCTTGTACATGCAGTAGAAATATCAAGTGAATAAGTTTAAAAACTTCAAAAGTAATATTTTTTAAGTGATTTATAATGTCCAATGTATTATATATATATATATATATATATAACATATTATGGGATGTTTTAAAGTTTTATATTCAAAATAATTTATTATATTCTTGTCTTTAAAGTCAAACTAAATAAATAGTGTCAAAATTGATATTAATGGTATTTTATGTTAAATAATATTTTATCAAATTATTTAAAAATCATAAAAATATTGAAAGGGGAAAATTTATAGTTTCAAAATGTATAAAATTACATAAAATTACAATTTATAAGACAATTTACACCTTATAACTGATATTATAACCCTTTACTATTAAAAAAATCATTACCACAATTAAAGTTAAAATTGGGTAACCATATGGTTAAACCAAAAGATAAGGTTTAAAATAATATCTAAAACTCTCTCAATTTGATTGGATGATTATAATAAGAACATATAATTTTTATATTAAAATCCATATAATTTTAGAATTATTTTAAATGAGTTAAATAAATATTATATTATAATATTTCTTGAACTACCAAAAGTGCCCCTTTCATTCCTTATAGAAGGACACCCCTTTTCTATTTTCCTTACACAATATTGGGCCATGTATCTTGAAAAAACCCTATTAAATTATTTTCTAAACATACCTATATTTTAATTTTAGATTATTGTATACTTAAAATACCATTAAAAGGATTATCAATATGGTATCTGAAAGATTTCAACCAAAGAAGAGGTAATCGTCAAACCCTACCTCTTTCAAATTATTTATACTTCTAACTCATTCAAATATTCTTAAAACATAATGATATTATAACATACATTTATAATATATAATTAAATTAAATTATGACTATTATACATACCTTTTTCATCTACTTTAATATCCAATAGGGAATGTAAACATCGTTCATGCGTACGTTTCGACTACCACCTCCATGAAGTGATGTGTTTTGTTTTCCATCACCACCTATTATGTATGTTTATAATGATGGATTTAATACACACAAACACAAAAAACACAAATATATGATATTAATGACATAATTATAATTCTATAAAGATAATATATCATCTACTTTCTAAACTTTCCATGAATTGAAAAATGAAAATGTTGTTTTTCTGCATGTGTAGATTACCACATCCATGAAGAGATATGATTCATTTTTCATAACCACATAATTTTTCTGAAATATATAAATTTATTTAAATAAATAATATTATATTAATGATATAATAATTATTCTATGAGGATAAAATAATACTTAAATTCATTTCATCATGTTCGTTGAAAAATGAAAATATTACACATGCTTACACACGACCTTCCGTCTCCATGATTGTAATGTTGTTCACTTTTCATAACTGTCCTTCATGGTTTTCCACACCCTGTCCTATCATTTATTTTATTTTATAAATTTCTTTGACTTTTAAAATTCTGTTGGGGTTCAAGTTGAGTCTCGGATAAAAAAAACTTTTGAGTCATATTAGAAAGTGCACGTTTCTTAGCTGACGTCGTTGGGTGCATGGACATAGCACATTTTGGAAACCCCACACGGCTTCGCCCAAGCAACGGATTGACCTACCTGTCTTTAGAGAATTAAAATAAGTAACTTTTGTAACTTATGGTGTCATTTATATTTTTTTTATATTTTTTATTTTTTTATTGTTGTTAAAGATATTTCATTATTATTAAAACAATCTGAATACTGTTTTAATTTTATTTTTAGCATCATATTATTATTATTATTATTATTATTAAGGATGAAGTAGGTTTTATTAATTTTTTTTATCATGATATTAATAAAATTATCATGTTTATGAAAACTATAACTACAATTGTTATTATAATTATTGTTATAACTTAATTATTAATATTATGCATCTATATAATTTTTATTTTCATTAGGAGTTAGGTTTTTTAGGGTGCGCATCACCCTTTAACTCCCCCATATTTTTCTATAGTGCGTAGCACACCCCCCCTCACATTTCCCTCCCACTGAATCGCGTAACCCAGCATGGTGCACCTCCATTCCAACTCCAGCGGCTGGATGCACTCCTCCCAGCTATCCACCTCCGTCCAGAACCCGTCGTGGAGTGAACCCCTCCCCTAAACCACACCACTCCCTCCTCACCGGTGCAACCTTGATAGTGCACCCCAACCATGCCTCCCCTGTCCGATGGGATCCCTTGTGACCAACAGCTCCGGTCGGCTGTGAGCCTCCGATGGCCCTTGTCTCTGACGTGCGTGACTTGCCAGTGAAGTCTTCTTCCAGCGACCCTCCTCCCTTACATCTTTCCTCACGACGTCCTAGCTACCTTCCACGCGCAACGCCCCAACCACTTCTCCGTTTACCCGCACGATGCACCCTTTCAGACCTCCCTCTACGATCACCAATCTTGCCGGATCTTCCCACACTGTGCATCATATTCACTGAGGTAAGGTTATTTTTTTCTCTATTCTTTTTTGTTTCACTACTGCAATTCTTTTTCTCCACCACCCAGTATGGACCATACAAACCTAGGGTTTAGTTTTAACTCTGAATTTGGGTTTTCATCTGGTTTTAGGTTATGCAAAGGCTATCTTAGGACCCATTGGTCAATGTTTCGACCTCAAATTTTGAAGCCACAATGTGTTGTTTCATCTCAGTCAATCCTCCACCATCTCGAGGTATGTGGTTCTTCTTATAATTATTTATTGATGAATTATTTTTCTAGATTAATTTATTTAGCATGTTATTTGATTGTTTTGGGTGGTACGAAATGAGTTCTGTGAATATTTTGACATGTATGTGTGATAGAATTGAGTCTTCTTTTAGATTTGGTTCTGTTTTTTATATGGGTATTGTTGTGGGAATTCTTAGAAACATTCAATTAATAGTTTTACGTGTGAAAAGTATTTTTCGGTAATAATTTAATATGTGGTTGTGTTAGAAATGAATTTTTCTTCAAAATAAATAGTTTTGTGTCATGCTTATCATATTGTAGTGTTTCTTGAAAAGTGTATCAGGCCTTGTTTTGGAGAGTGAGAAATGTTTTCTAAAGAAATTAAGGTGCAGGTGTATTAAAAATGTGGTTGGAAAGAAAAATGTGTTATTTTGGCTTATTGAACTTGTTCACTTTTGAATTTAAATTTTAAATATTTTGAGTAATGGAAAACAAGTTTTGGTATGGTTGTGTTGTGCGTTCGGTTTTAAAGTGGCATTTTTTATGTGAGATCAAGTGTGTTTTTGGTGTGTTTTGGGTGCGTGTTTAATTATAAGGAAAGATTTTGAAAAGGTTTTGGGTGTGTAAAGTCGTGAGTTTCTCTTTAGAGTTTAATATATTTTAAAGTGGGTTATTAAATAGTGCAGATGGCGTGCACTATGTTTTGAAAACTGGACGAGGTGGTTCTTTTGTGCTGGTTGTTCGTTTGGGTTGTTTTAGGTCTGTGTTCATGTATTTTATTTATCATTGTGGTTGCAGCGCGTTGAAAAGGTTTTTCCATGTTCCTATGATCGTCAGCTTGGCCTTTAAGCATAATTCCTGGAATTTCAAATGTAGTTCTAGTTTTAAAGATAAATGATTTCTTCTGAACAAGTATTTTTGGTTTTCTTGAAAATGAGTTTTTTCTTTAAAGTTGGTGAAGGCCCATCTGGCACTTTAATAAAATAAATTATTTTGGGAAAACTCACATTGGGGTTACTCAGGGGTGATCGTTGGTGTGCATTGATTTCATGAGTTGTGTGTGATATTTTTTCCTTATGACTGATTAATTTACATTGTGGATGCACCCCTTTTTATTGTATGTGTTGACATGGGAACCTGGCATAGTGAGTGAATCTTCTGAGAACGATTGCTACACTAGTTTAGATAACGCACTGGCTAGTGGCCCAATAGTAGGGGAATACTGAGTTATTGCTGCTATGGGGATTGGGCCCCTCTGTTAGGACATGTAGGGCTATGCTGAGTGTTAGGGCGTTATGACATCATCGAGTTAGGGCATGCCATCAAGATGAGTCACATGTATGGTATGTTATGGATTGTTCACGAGATCCTAGGTTCGACCCATGTTTCTTTTAGTGTTTATTTTTATGTGGCGGAAAATTAAGAGGTCTAGTTCGGTTTCTGGCCCATGTGTGCCACTTTTATTTTCCATTTCCCTTAGTGTGTGTTGGGTGTTGTGTGTGGTTTTCCCCTTTGACTAACAACTGAAATTTTAATTTCTAACTTGTTCCCAGAAATGTTATAAAATGCAATGCACATGTTCTTTTCAAACAATAAAATTGTTTTTAAATTAAAAAGGTAAATGGACTATTACTTGTTTTATAAATGGAAGTGTGTCTGTGGAAACCCTTATTCTTTATAATTTATTTCAAACCTAGAATTAGTAAATTTCTTTATTTAAAGGTAGTGTATTGGGAATAGTTTGTTGGGCACGCCTACTGAGTTTTAATACTCACGCCTATAGTGTTTTCCTGTTTTTAGTTTTGTTTCAGGTTTGACTTGAGCTTGATCGCCATGGGAGAGAGTTCATTGTGGGTTGGTGAGATACTCTCAGAGTCGTGAGGAGTTTTGGTCATGGTCAGGTTAGTTGGTTGTTGTTGATCGTTCTTTCTTTTCATGTTGTTTACTTTGCGTTATTCTACTTTTCCGCTGGTTTACTTGTCTTTCATTTATGGGCCAAATCCTTCCCTCTTGTTTAGTTCTGATGTCCAACACTAGTTTCCAGCCCATGGGGATCGGGAACGCCCCTCAGTCCATGTTGCAGACCGGCTTGGGTGACTGGTTCAGGGTGGACCCGGGTTGGTTCGTGAAAAAATGGTATCAGAGGAGGTTGTCTTTTGAGCGGACCTTATTTTTCAGAGTGACCATTGTTATTTGGGGTTGTCATGGTAGAAGGAGTAGAATTGTCTGGACTCGGGGCGTATGGGTGAGAAGGATGTCATGAACCCCTGCTCATTCCGAACCTCGGGTCACCATGAGATGTCTGAGATATTGGTGTCTTTTTGGTCTCTTTGACTTGTTTTATATTGGGAAATTAAATGGGAGTCGGGAAGTGACCTCCATGGGCTCGCATGGTCTGTCAAGCCATGTGGAGTCGGGGAATTTCCCTAGAATGCTCTCAGTGATGATGGTGTGACTAGCGTATGGACGCCAACCATATGTTCGAGTCACCCATCATCACTAGTTTCCCATAGTGAATCGTTGGAGTTTTCCTTCATTCTGAATATTATTTTGTAAAGTTTTATTTTGAATATTTTGAAAAGTTGAATTTGAAATGGCAATGACCATGTTTTGATTATGTTATTTTTTACTTGTTCCTTAGTGTTCACCCCCACGACAGTTTGATGGATCCTTGAAGTGAAACTTCGGGTTGTGTTCCCCTAGAAAATCCTCCAGTTGATCAGCCTATAGACTATGTTCTGGAATTCTAGAAGTTGAACCCTCCTCTCTTTTATGGACAAGCAGAGCCTCTTGAGGCAGATGACTGGTTACAGAAGATGGGGAGGAAGTTCATTTTCATTGGGTTGCCTGAGTCATTAAAAGTGAAGTTGGCTACCTTTATGCTTGAAGTGCCAACTTGTAAATGGTGGAAGTCTGTGTCCCGAAATAAGCCTCGGGAACATCTAACATGGGAGTTTTTCAAGTCATTTTTCATCCAACAACGCTTCTCTGAGTTGACAAAGCTGAGGAAGAGGATGGAGTTGTGTTGCCTTCAGTAGATCATTGAATCGGTACTGGAATTCTATCGACGTTTCATAGACCATGTTCTATATGATCAGTGGTTTGTTGCGAATGATCGAGGGAAGGATCGACAATTTGAGTCTGGACTCCGACTTGAGCTGTGATTCAAAGTGGAAGAGCTCAATATAACCACCTTCTCGGATGTTGTGGGGCAAGACTTTTTGGATGAAGCTGGGTTAGCAGGAGGACTTTAGGTGGAAAATCCTATATCTTTGGGAAGTAGTTCAGAGGATGGTGATAAGAAGGATGAGAAGCGACCTGATGCTAGTGGTGCTGGTAGCGGAATCAAGAGGCCTTCATATCTTCAGTCATCTTCTTCATAGCACAATTTCGTGATCTGTCACCAGTGTTGTAGGCATGGTCATAAGAGGCTGATGTGTCCGAGTGCTCTGAGACCCTGCCACACCTGTGGACGTTGGGGTCACTTGCAGTGATTCTACCGTGGTGTTTCCAAGAAGCACGCTAAAGCTAGACCTAGATCATTGAAGGTCACCTCGGACCGTCAGCAAAAGTAGGGTAATGTTTGGGGATTACTTTGAGGTCTTTTCTTTGTAGTGTTTCTTGGGTGTAGTAATCATCTCCTGTAGCATTTTTCGGTGTTCATTTTATTTCAGTTGTAATAATGGTTGTGGATGAACCTCTTTGAAACTTTTATTTTATTGGAATTGTGTTTGGTGAAACTATGGTTTGTGTGTAGTGTTTGAGAATTTATGAAGCCTGAGTGCAAGGCAGGAGATGCTTCAATCATTGGTTCTCTAGCCATAGGCCCCGGAGTGAAGCTGGCGGGTAGTCAGGAGAGCCCCAACGGTGAAAAAGGGCCTTGGTTTAACCTATGTTATGAATGGTTTATGGTTTGTTTTCTTCTGGGGTTGCTATGTTGTTTATATATTAATGGTTGTTATTTTAATGCTCTACCAGTTAGACCCTTCCTATCCCCCCTACCCTTGTGGTGGGGTTTTTGGTCCATGTGGAAAGTTTTCAAGTTCGGTTAATCTCGTCAGTTCTTATGGTGGGGAGACCCACAATGGGTTTCGAAAAGTTACAACTGAACTAATTTAGAGTTAGCCCAATCCTTATGGTGGGGAGTCCATTCGGGGCTCTTCGTGTCATTATCAGAGTTTCGTTTCATGTTTCGTTTGGTGGAGGGTGGTCTTGTGCGGAACCAACTAATATTGAGTTCGTCATCTTGAGTAAACGTCGATAATGGAGTACCCCCAACGGTTTTGTTGGACTAAGATTATAGGGATATGTCTCAGAGGTGATTTAAGTTCATTTGTTCCTTGGTTGAGACAGATGGTTTGGGTTCTTCTTGGTGATGATTAAAGTGATCTTGTTTTAAGGATGAGTTGTGTGTCATGGGTTTTTAGTGTCTATTTGGATCGATCAACTGGAGGTGCTTAAACTTTTGGGGGTGAGTGAGACTTAAGGAGTTTCATCTTTGGGTCTTGATCGTGTTTAGGCTTTTCGAGGGTGGAAAGCGTTATGGTGGAGAGAATTGTCACACCCCGACCTATCCTTTATTTTATTTTATAATTTTCTTTGACTTTTAAAATTATTTTGTGCTGGTTATTCATTTGGGTTGTTTTAGGTCTGTGTTCATGTATTTTATTTATCATTTTGGTTGCAGTGCATTGACAAGGTTTTTCCACGGTCCTGTGATCGTCAGCTTGTGTGTTCTTGCACACCTATGCGAGGCGTGTCGCATCGTCGTGTTCGAGCTACGAGTTGAGGTAGGTCTCCCACTGCACTCGCCTTTAAATTTAGAATTTATTAATTGCTTGTTGTTTTATCAATTTTAATAAATGGGAAATCGTATAAGATAATTAATTTTTAAATGATTATTTGTTGTAAAAAGAGCTTTTTATTTTATACACGACCCTTGAAATATTTTTATGATGATCGAACACCCGGTAGTGAAAGAATGCTAGTTTTTCCTTTAAACATAATTCACACAATTTCAAATGTAGTTCTGGTTTTAAAGATAAATGATTTCTTCTGAACAAGTGTTTTTGGTTTTCTTGAAAATGAGGTTTTTCTTTAAAGTTGGTGAAGGCCCGTCCGACACTTTAATAAAATAAATTATTTTCGGAAAAATTACATTGGGGTTAGTTAGGGGTGATCGTTGGTGTGCGTTGATTGCGTGATTTGTGTATGATATTTGTGCCTGGTGATTGATTAATTTATATTGTGGACGCACCCCTTTTTATTGCATGTGTTGACATGGGAACCTGGCATAGTGAGTGAATCTTCTGAGAATTATTGATGCACTAGTTTAGATTACACACCGGCTAGTGACCCCATAGCAGGGGAATACTGAGTTATTGCTACTATGGGGATTGGGCCCCTCAGTTAGGCCATGTAGGGATATGCCAAGTGTTAGGGCATTATTAACTCATCGAGTTAGGGCATGCCTTCAAGATGAGTCACATGTATGGTATGTTCTGGATTGTTCATGAGCTCCTAGGTTAGACCCATGTTTCTTTTAGTGTTTATTTTTATGTGGCGGATTATTGAGAGGTCTAGTTCGGTTGCTGGCCCATGTGTTCCACTTTTCTTTTCCATTTCCGTTAGTGTGTGTTGTGTGTTTTGTGTGGTTTTTCCCTTTGACTAACAACTGAAATTTGAGTTTCTAACTTGTTCCCAAATTTTTTTTAAAATGCAATGCACTGGTTCCTTTTAAACAATAAACTTGTTTTTAAATTAAAAAGGGAAATAGACTGTTACTTGTTTTAGAAATGGAAGTGTGTCTGTGGAAACCCATATTTTGTATAATTTAGTTCAAACATAGAATTGGTAAATTTCTTTATTTAAAGGTAGTGCATTGAGAATAGTTTGTTGGGCACGCCTATTAAGTTTTAATACTCATTCCTATAGTGTTTTCCTATTTTTAATTTTTTTGCAGGTTTGACTTGAGCTTGGTCGCCATGGGTGAGAGTTGGTTGTGGATTGGTGAGCGACTCTCGGAGTCGCGAGGAGTTTTGGTCGTGGTCAGGTTAGTTGGTTGTTATTGATCGTTCTTTCTTTTCCCATTGTTTACTTTGCGTTATTCTACTTTTCTGTTGCTTTACTTGTCCTTCATTTATGGTCCAAATTGTTCCCTCTTGTTTAGTTCTGATGCCCGACACTAGTTTCCAGCCCGTGGGGATCGGGAACGCCCCTTAGGCCATGTCACAGACCGGCTTGGGTGACCGGTTCAGGGTTGACCTGAGTTGGTTCGTGACATGGTTGGTTTAAAAATTAAAATCAATATATAATTATTATAATTATTTCATTTTATTTTATTTTTTATATTAGATAATAATGACCACTTTGACCACTTTCAAATTACTAATGTGATGTTGGACATATGATTCGAATATCTCCAAAACATCTGACATTGACTTAATTGATTATGTAATTATATATATCATGATAATAAAAATAATAATATGAATAATAAACTTTAAAAATGTTCTTAAGAAGTAAATAATTAATATAAATGTATTGATAATTATCATAAAGAACGTGTGTGGTGAGTTAGACTCGAGGTTAAGGACACTTTACCTTTAAAACATCATTTTAAATGTTTTAAATATTTTTTTCCTGAATTTTTTTATTCCATGTCCATTTTCTTAAAATTATTTTACAG
The DNA here is from genome assembly GCA_963277665.1 of Viscum album. Taxonomy (NCBI): domain Eukaryota; kingdom Viridiplantae; phylum Streptophyta; class Magnoliopsida; order Santalales; family Viscaceae; genus Viscum; species Viscum album. Next base: position 123,930,517 of record OY728134.1, on the reverse strand, counting down.
ATATATTTATATGGATACAAATGAATTATTAAGTGATTTTTTTTTTCACTTTTTACTTTCTTCCTATTGTTTTCCAAAGGAATATTTTTATGTATTTTATACAAAACGTTTTGAATTTATTTGAAAATGGTAAAAGGAATGTTCTTTTTTAATATATATATGACATCAATGGATTCTAACACCACACCAACTATTATTTTATGTTTATAATAATTTAAAATATTATTGTTTTTCTTTATATAAAAAATATCCTTACATTTTTTCAAGGAATTTTAGTTTTGAAAATTTAGTTTTAAAGAAAATGGGATATTAAAATATCAAAAAAAGTTTATCCTATGGGTTCAAAAGTGTATTTTAATGAGTTTAATGATGGAAATGAAATATTCTATGTGTTTTATAAATGTTGTGGTAATTTTAATTTTTTAATGGGTGATCTTGATATGGCTCTCCAATTAATTGGGTAATGATTATGTTCTCTAAAAAATTATGTTTGAAGTTGAAAAATTTGGTTATTCCACTTGTAAGGGTTCATGTAAGGTTTATTCTAAGGGTTATATGAATGTGATGTACCAAGGATCCTACAACAATTTTCAATTATTTCTAATGAGTTTTCAATGAGATAATTCGATTTGAAAATGCAAGATGGTGATTGTTAGTTTTAATGTAATGATTATGCCCGTTAGGGTAAAAAATATTTTTATAAGAAAATGTATTTAATGGGTTCTCGTGTTTTCTATGAAACCATCATGATTATGATTTTTCAATTATGTTTTCTTATAAATTTTTTTATAAAAATTTTGGGTAGTAAATATTATTTTATGTGCAATTAAATTATTATTTGTGCCCAATGTTTATTGTGATTAGGGAAAACTCACTTTTATGATCTTAAGGTTTTAAAATGGACTAACATGTTTATTTATTTATTTTAATACATACCTTATTGATATTATTGTGTTCATGAAAACTTTTTAAATGTGTTTCATAGGATTTATGTATGTCTATATAAAAATATGAACTCATGTTGAAAATCATATATATTTTTCATGAAATAAAATGTGTTTTATTTTAAAAGTTCTATATTAAAAAAAAGGATACTAAGAGGGAGTTTCCAACTTATAATTTATGGGTTCATCATATAAGTTCTATAAAATAATTCTCTAAAACTTTAAAAAATGAAATAAAGTGAATTATTTTATAAATGTTCCATTTATATACTGATAAAGGTCAGGTCCTTAAGTTGTTATCAAAGGAAATAAAGTGATATGATCCTTAGGAACTCTCGCATGTGAACATTAGGTGAAGTGTGTATATACACCTAAGTGATTCATGAGGAAAGGGATACCACTGGGGATAGTTGTAAGAGTTCCTTATAGGAGGTGTAGCCACCCATTGAGTTCTATTATGGTTATCAATTATAGGCCATTGGTTATATTCTATACTACTATACTCTCTTTAATGAAGTTTTGATTCAAAGATTACCAAAGTTGTAATGGTTCTTCGTCTCAATATTATTTCATTGAGAAATGTTTAATGTCATAAACCTATTTTTTATTATAAGGTGTATCATGTGTCTCTTTGATATTATGTATCATGAATAAAATTATGTTCATAGAATTTAAATTTTCATTTTAATTTAATTCATTCATGGGAATTATGAATCAAAAGTTACCAAAGTGGTGAGGGTTTTACATTACAGTCACATTTTTGAGGATTGCTTATGGTTAAATTTACAATAATGAAATTATATGATACCACTCTCCAAAATATTATGACTTTTTTATTTTTTTTATATATAAATATTACATGTTTTCCTTTCATTTTCCTCTCTTTAAGTACTCAATATACAAAAATATTTTTTTAAATAAAACCAACTTTGTTTTACTATTTGGTTGGTAATATTTTTCTTCCATGTTTATATTTTCTTTAAAATGTTTGATATAATGTTATTAATATTATATTATGATTTTTAAAGCCATTTTTACCCATGGTTGACTTTATATAATTTTTTTAAAAGGATTTTTTTTAAATTCCTATTTAAGGTGATTTTTACTTCCTATCAAAAATGTTAAAGGAATATTTATTTTAATGTATACAACATGAAAGGAATTTAATATTATCATGAACGATAAATGATTTGAAGCATCTATGTTATGTTTACATCGTTATTTTCTATGGAAATGTTTCCCTAAATATTTTAGATTTTTTAATATTTTAAATAAGATATTTCAAAATGAAAATGGCATTTTCCTGAAGAAATGTTATAATGATCTTTAAAAGGATTTTTTCATATATTATAAAATCATTTGATGTTGATTATTATTAATATGGGGTATGATTATATGATACCATATATATTGATTCCATGGGTGGTTTGAGGTTATGATGATGAAATATTTATGAAACCTACTTTCTTTTCAAGGGGTTAAGTTATGATGGAAAGATAAATTTTTTCATGATATTATGGAATAATTATGAATGGATTTTGATTATGTGTTGAGTGAGTTAATTATATCCCTTAAATGAATTTAGTAAATATTAATGTTTAATAATCACAAAAATGGAACATGGGATGTTATCCCTACCCAAAAGAAGGTGCACAGGAGGTGATCTTAAGCCCAAAAGAGGGTACACGTGAGGATATCCCAAGCCCAAAGAAGGTGCATGGATAATTATTACAAGGATAACATGTGATTAATGTATTTTTAGGTATACTTAAACTAATATTTCTATGATTATGATTACGCCACACATTAGGACACTCTTTTATGACATGAAATTATGCCAATGTTATGCTCTCATAGCTCATGTTCTTTGGTTTATTTATGATTAATGTGTTATGAAAAAGAATAGTTTTTTCCATATCTCTTAATTATGATCTATTAATTGTTGGTTATGAATTTAAAATGTTAATATCATGTTATCATACCATTATTCTTATTTTTTTCATAATTATCAATGATATATCTTTTTTTTACCCTTACTGAGCATCTGATCTCATCCTTTATAATGTTTTATTTTCTTTAGGATATAAAGAATGGTTTCAATTATGATATTTATTATAAGGGTTCTAGTTGTGAAGAATTAATTGGGAGATGATTTAGAAATTTTATATACCTATCATTTTTTGTATCTATGTTTCCAAAGACACTAACCCTTTATGGTTATAGCATTGATCATAATGTTATATAATGAATATTCATATAATAATATGTAATATTAATGCATAAAATGTTTGATTCACCTTATTTGATATCAGATGAAGGTTTAGTTATTTATTGAAACTTGTATGAGGAAACATTAGTGAGAAACCTTAGGATAAACATAAGTATATGAGAATAACCAAAGATATGGTAAATAAAGTTGTGTAGTTTTCCTAGTAAATAAATCCAAAAATGTATACTAGAAATTAGATATGGGTGTGGAAAAAATAAAACTAGGGGTAAAAATACAGAATGGGGTGGATTGGAAATTAACATGATCATCACTAATGCATGATGTGTGGGCCTAAGACTACACATCTAGCTATACACCCCTAGGGGATATGATAGTGTTAATTCACATTTTCATTATAAACCATTGTGATGGATTTGAATAGATGCTAACCAAGGATAACCTATGTTAAACATAAGGTATTATCGAATGAAAAGTAGTATTCATGATTTAGAGATCCTATAAATGATTTTCAGGAATATATGGTTTCTCACTATGATTTTTGTGGCTCAAACTACATTTTTTTATTATAGTCCTTAGCTTGGACTATAATTAATCATGTTAATGCTGAATGCGATGGACAATGAAATGATTTTACTCAAGTTAAACCAAATGAAATTGGTGATGGAGTGAGAAACATTATAATTATGGTTAATAAACTCTATCGATATATGATTAATAACTTGAACATTGGTGAGTTTTTGGATGAATAAAATAAGAGAAAAATGGATTTTCATGAATTCCATGATGTAAAGAATATTTATCTTCCTACATATCAAGAATATGGGAAAAAAACCTAAGTATATATCTCAATTTAATAGGAAGATGTTCTGGGTGTGGAAAAGAAGGAAATAGAAAAATTCATTACTGGGTAAAAATAAGAGGTTAAATGGAGTGAAACAAAATTCATAATAAGTTACAACTTATAGTTAAATTTCATATGTTAGGGGAACTTAGACTTTATACATTTCAATTTCCTAATCCTAGGGCTAGTGGAATGATTGAATAATTTATGTATTGGAATTTGAGAATTAAGTTCTGAAAGTGTTTTATCAAATATATTATTGTTTTTAGAATCATGGAACTTATATCGATAGTTTTGTAGTAGTTTTGATTTAAATATTTAATACCATATGTTCAATGGTACTAATAATATAGAAAATTGATTTAGTGTTATGGTCCTATTTTTTTTAAAATGCATTATTGAGGGGTGGATAAACCATAATATGTTCCTTATTTTGAGATAATAATGTTTAGTTGTCATAAAGTATTTATTAATATTGATAAAGTAAATTGTATAGTATCGGGGACCTAAAAATTATTTAGTGATTTGATGAAAAAGATATTTTTTTCTCTTCAATGGACATTATTATATTTTTTTTATTTATGGAATATATCGTATAATATGTGATTTTATTTATGGAATAATGATAGTGTTAATTATTTAAAGAATTTATGTTTTCTTTGAGATTTTATGGTGGTTCTGGTTATCTTGGGAAATGATTAGCACGTTTTAAGAGAATATATAATCATGGTATTCATGTATTTTGTGTGTGACACTATGAACTACTTTATGTTGTTTTGGGGTTAAATAGTAGTTTATTTTGGATATTTAGTGACCATATTTCAAAAAAATTTGGTTTGGAATTTGGTTAGAAATATTTTGGTGAATTATTGATGTTAAATACTTATGGAATGGTTTGAGTTTAAATTTTAGTGTTATTATTAAGTTTTTAGTTATTGACATGTAATTTTATCATGTGATGATTTATTAATATTGGATAAATTTTCCAAACCATTTTTTTGGTAAATATATAGAGATATATGGAATAACTTTTCATTATTTTATAAATATTATCATATGATAAAAGTAAATTTTAGTCCTTCAGGTAAGAGAAAATCATCTTGAATATCCATTTCTTGGAGTAAGAGATGAAGTGTAAATTTATCAAAGCAAAACCAGAGGATAAAATTGTTCTTATGAAATGGAAAAAAAATAAAGTAGTAATAGTTTCTCATGTTATATATTTTGAGATTAAAATAATCCCTCAACTTTTAGAAAGTGATATTAAAATAAATATTTTATTCTTTCACCTTAATTTCTGATCAATTTATGGTCTTTAAACCCCTCACTAATTTATGATTTTATGGTCATTAACTCTTTCAGGACCATGTTCTCTATCATGATCTATTGGTCCCTAGATGTTATTTGTCCCCTAAATATGAATATTTTAACTTCCCTATAATTTTATCCTTATATGGGAACACTGATTATGTGTTATTTAGTACAACCTCTATATTTCCCACATCCCCTATTCAGAGGAAGTTTTTTTATCCCTTTGTACAATGTTGGTTTTAAACAAAGGTATTTTCAAATATTGAACCTTTTGTGAACTAGATAAAATTATGTGGATGAAATTTATTTAAGGGTTAGGAGAATGTAACACCCAAAAAATATAGTTTAAAAGAATAATTAAGCTCAATATCTTTCTTAATATACATAATTGAGCATTAAGTGAATTGCCATATACTATAAAAATATTATTATTTAAATATGACTGTTATAACATATCTTTTAAATTGGTGTGTAAGAATAAGAGTAAACCCACTATAAAATATATTTATAATTTTACTACTCAATTAAAATGTATTGATTTATTCTTATATAATAAGCACTCAATTTTTAATAAAGTTATTTTATGATTCAAAAATACATTTTCTTTAAAAAATGGTATTTATTGTTTTTTGTGAGAGAATATTATCATTAATTTTAGCCACTTTTATAAATTTTATTTTTTAAAAAGGATATATTTTTTGAAATCAGTATATGAAAAATATCTCAGGGTGATTTTTTTTTAATTTTTGTAAAAATATTTATCTTTCAGTGAATAGTGAAAATACTGATTTTATTGAAAAAAAATGTATTTTATTTTCACGTAATTATATATCTCAATTTTGTTTTAAATTGGATATCAAAATTAAATTTGTTCCTTTTGATCAAATAAAATCCAATTAATTTCATTTAAAACAACATTATGCTTAATTTTTGTATAAAAACTTTTTATGCCCAGAAATTCATTTTTTAGGAAAACTTTTCTTTATCTCATTTTGTGGGTTTATTTTAAAAGTAATTTCTACCAATTCTAGAAATTTAATATTAAAATTAGATTTAGGATTTTGAATCATAATTCTGAAATTTTGAAAATAGAATAAATTTATTTTTGGTCAATATGATTAGTAACTATGGTAAATATTTGTCACCTCAGTAAGGGTAAATCATGCAATTAAGGTTAAAAATAATGCGATAAGGATTTTAAAATATATCATACCACTGAATTATTTCTATTTTGTATGGTTATTTCATCCATAATCATATAATATTTTATGATATGGAAACTTCATTCCATTTTTCATTGATAATGACGTTAATATTATTTTAAGTAAAGAATAAATACAAAATGTTGTTTAGTCAAAAGATTATTTTTGACAGTTTTATTCCTTTTGTTTTGGAAATCACAAACTCAGTGTTTAATATAAAATGTCTAATAATTTTATGTCCAAATTATTTTTAAAATGTTTTTATAGAAAAAATATATTTTTACTATACTTTAAAATTGTTTTAAAGTATTCAAAAATTTACATTACAATTATCAAAATGATTATGAATCCAATTATGATCTACACCACAAATATCTTTTTTGAATTTTCTAAAATCCACTTTTTGGGTTACTGGTAACTACAAAAGAACCAAAATACATCTCTATTTCAATATTATAGGTTCAAAATTCAAAAAGAAAACCAAACAAGATTCACAAATTCAAATCAAAATAAACGAAAGCACCCCTCGATTCCCACCAAATCAGATGCTTGATGGCCGTGAGATCACCGCGTTGATCAAGGTCTGCCTAACTGGTCATAGAGTAATCCTAAGAATCAATGCCATCATTACATCACTGGATACACCATCCAATCACCATCATACTCATCACTGCTGTCGTCCTCTCCAAGCATCGTCGACACCAACAATGTCAGTCGTCAGCTGGAGCAACCGCCATCCGGTATCAGTACCTCAAAGCAGAAACACCACAAAATCTATGGAGGATCCATCAGAAGAGGATCTCATAAACCAAACATGTCACACCACTGTAATACACCCTTGTAACTGCTATAAAATATCATCATCACCATCGATTAAACTCCAACGTCGTTGCCGTAATAACACCATGTTGGACACGCTTCCCAAACACCTGACGCAACTCCGGCCGGTGAGAAGAAGCAACCACAAATCAAAATTCAGAAAGAAAGACAAATATAATCAGGGTTGAAAACTAAAGGAACTAGGAATAGGGAAAACTAGGGAAGAAACTATGAAGGAGACCAGGGATGAAACCCTAAAGGGGAGCCCCACGACTACCAAACCACAACGCCCAAAACCTCTGGGTGCTCATCGCTCCAAGTCTGAGCCGAAGAGAAGTAATGGAACATGAGGTCAGAGCATGGTTAGGCATCTAGGGGTAAAGGGAAGAGGGGATGAAACCCAAACGAAATCCAGAACTGAGAAGGGTAACCAGGAATTATACCCTAAGAAATAGAGTAGGGGGATGAAACCCTAGGAGGAAGGAGAAAGACGACGTCGTGGGATGAAACCCTAGAAACCACCAAACAAAGAATCCTGTGAAGGATCCATCCTACCGGCACAGTCCCAAACCCTCATAATAACCAACACATTCGACCATTTGGAGTCAAGTGTATCGAACCAGACAGGCAGAGCAGGGGAGGGAGGGGAGAAAGCAAGACAGCTCAAGAAGCGAGGAAGAAGAAAACCTAGCAGAAGAGAGCATTCAAGAACAATGGGAAAATGAGGAGGAAAGGAAACCTGAAGAATAATGGGGAGGAAGACCCATCACCGCCATGGAGGAAACCCTAGAAAGAAGAAGGCAGAGCCGAGAGTTGAGATCGAAGACCGGGCGAGTGAGGCACCATTAGTCGATAATCCATCTCCAATTATGATCTGATTAACCTTTTCAAATAAATTCAAAGTATTTATGTCATGAATTTTTATTGATAATTGTTTTAATTGGATTAAAAATTGGAACTGATACCATTAGATTCCCAATCATAAAGAAAATCAGAATGAGTCTCTATAAGTAAGACCATCAGATTCACTTCTGTTTTAATCCTGAATATTGAATACCATTTTATCATATTGGAACATTTTACTCTTAACACTTTTTTTCAAAACGCTGTCATGTATTTTGTTATATGTGTTAATAAAAATTATCTCATTTTTTCACTTAGAATATAACCATTGGACCTCCAGGTTTCCCGGTCCTTGCAGAAATATTGAAAGAAATATGACCATTGGAGATCAAGATGACTGTTGGGAGACACGCCTATAAATACCTGGTCAATCAGTGTGTGGTAAAGATTATCAATTTTTCATATGTGTGTGTGTTGTTATTTTTCTATCATTTTTATAAAGCATAAAATCATGAACATCTCATTCCTAGTCTTTTGTATTTAATTTAGAGAGAGTATATTTCTTAAGGAAAACTTGTTAGGTTGTATCCTTAAGAATATGTTGTATTTCTTTGTTCGATTCTAATAATTGTGAGTACAATCGATGAATTGTTGGTATAGTAAGATAGAATATGATAAATTGGATCAAGGAATTCATAGGATAGGAAGAGAGAGGATCTGATGACCTTATTGATCAAGGGCCAGTGAGGATAGAAGGACAGAAGCTGGTTATCATATCAAGGGCTTACCTTGGTGAGGGTATGATAGAATATCTTGAAAGTATAAATCAAGGGACCTTTATCTAAGGTTATTGGATTACCTTTTATTTGGGTTATGAGAATCCTATTTATTTGTATTACTTGTTTATTTTAATGTCTGTATTATTTCACTGCAAATAAATAGAAAGTGATTTTTTGTATTAATCTTTATATTTGTGTTTCATTTTTCACAATAGCTTTAATTAAAACTCATTTTTTACTCTAAATATGATTATATACGTTTTAAGATAGAATTACCATTTATTATATTACTTTTATAAACCATAATTGTTTTGGTTATGATTCATTACAAAACTTATTAAATATGATTCTATTCACTAGAATCAAACCTGTGGATTATATATCATAATCGACTTGATTACGATATTATTTTCATCAGAACATAGGGCCAAATCTAATTACAATTTTAATACAAAAGAGATTTTTTGCATATGACTTATTTAATTCTATTAAGATAATCTTCTATTGAGATTTAAAATTAATTTTTTTAAAAATAAAATTCATCCACCTCTTGTATTTATCCATATACATATACATTTAGATCATACAATTGGTATCAGAGTAAAAGTAGCTGTAATACTAATAATTACATTTCTTATCATATGAGGAATCCACTTCTAGTTTTTTTTTATTTTAATTATTTTATTTTGAAAGTTATTTATAACTTTTTGTTTACAATACTTGTTACACTAACGTGTTTTAAGGAAAAGTAATTTTTTTTATTGTTTTAAAGATGGTAGGGTTAAATGTTAGTTCTATAGAAACACTCAATCCTACCAGACCACCAATTGTTTATGGTAATGATTATGAATATTGGTGGGATATAATGAAGACCTTTGTGATCAAAACTAGATTTGATAATTTTTTTATACTGACTGGTGATTATAAAATTCTTGATAAAGCAACTTGAAATTTTACCAATCAAGAAAAGAAGAAATATCAATTGAATTACAAGGTAAGGAATACCTTATTTTGTTTTATGATATATATATATATATCCAAATTTATTCTTGTGAATTAGATAATATTATTTGGAAGAAGTTAGATGTTACTCATTTTGTAACATCAAAATTTTTGGAAATCAGAAGAGCTACTTTGAGATATGATTATCAATCTTTTGAATTTTCTTATAGGGAACACACTATTATGGTACTACAAAGTTTTATGACTATTGTTAATATTTTACAAGATATGGTTGAAAATGGATTATAGGATTAAATACTTTTTATAAATATCATTAACATTATGCCCAATGAGTGGGAATCAAAGAGAATAACATTTGATGAATCTAGAAAGATTACAAATATTATTTTTGATGATTTATTTGGAACTCTTTTACTATATGAAAAAAGATCGAAAAGAGATTCTGAGAAATAAAATAATAATAATGGTGGAGTTTCTTTTACTTGTAATAAAAATCTAATAAAATCTCAAACTCCATATAAGGTTGTCAATTTGTCAAATAAAAAGGTTGTTGTTCTATATGATTCAAGTGGTTCTGAATATTCTGAGAATGAGTTGGCTAATATTATACTAATAATGAACAAGATTCTTAAAAAAAATTATTTTTAGTATCATTAAAAGAAAATTAACAAGTAAAAAAATGAAAAGAAAGATTCTGAAATCACTTTTTATGAATTCAAATGAGATGGACATCTCCAACTTGATTGTCCCAAGTTGAAAAGAAAATACACGATGGAATAGAATTCTATAAAGCATTACAATTAAAAAGGAAATAAAGTATTAAAATATAATGAATGATGAGGTGATAGTGGAGGATACTGTTTAGATTATTCTTATGATAATGAAAATTTTGGACACAAGAATATTGGTCTTTATACTAGGATACGTTTTGAAAGTCAGTGTATTATGTCTAAGGTACACACTTCTATTTTCTTAAAAAATATATCTTTGAATGAAAAAATCATGATGATAAAAATTTTATTTCTTCTGATGAAGAATCTTCCTCATAAAAGGATAATACTTTTTCTTCATATGATTAAGTATCTAGATTTTAAAAATTGTTAGAAAATAAAAATTGTAAAGTTAGTAAGAAATTTGAAGAGGAAAATACGAGAATAAATGTTGTGACAAAATAAGTATCGAATCTTTAAAAATATATTGATAATAAATATATTGAAATTGATTATATTTATATATTTTTTGGAAAATATAACTTTAAAAAGCATAATATTTTAAAGTATTTTAAAAAAGAAATTTCTGGAAAAAATTTTTAGAAACAAAACTCTCTTTTGAATCTAATAATTGTGAGAATAAGAATTTAGTTATAAAACTAAAGTTTGAAATTTTTTAACTAAATAAAATTTTATAAATCTTTTTTAATGGTAAGGAAGGTTTTGATAAAATATAAAAACAAATTCATTAACATGGTACTAGAACAGGAATGAGATATACTCATAGAAAACCTAGTTTTAGTAACAACTTCTTTGTTCTTGAAAATTCCCCCTTTGACAAAAAAATTCAAAGTAGAGTACACTGGAAAAATAATTTATCCTTTAATAAAATTAAATTTATAGGTTTCCACAAAGCCTATTTTTTAACACAAATATAGATTCCTAAAATCTTATTTACTAAAATTTTCAAACCCAGGAAAGTTTGGGTTTCAAAAGTAAAATTGTTTTTAAGGAAAACAAATGAAGTACCAAAAATAAGAATACATGGTATATGGATAGTGGTTTTTCTCATTTTATGATTGGTAACAAATTTTTCTTTGAAAATATTATCAAAATGAAATGTGAAAGAGCTATATTTGGAGATAATATTGAAGGAAATATTTTTAGTATAGGTAATATTCTTCTTCTTGGGAAAGCATTAATTTAAAATGTTTTATTTGTAGAAGGTCATAAGAAAAACCTTATAATAATAACTATATTATGATATAAAGGTTACCTTATGAATTTTAGGAATGATAAATGTATAACACAAAATTACAAGGATGGATTCATTCTTTCTACCCATCAGTATGAGAATTTTTATATACTAAACTTAAAAGACCTTGGGAGCCAAGACTTACTGTGCTTAATGAAATGGAAGATCAATCCTAGTTATAGAATAGATGGTTAAGACACCATAACCTTAAGAATTTATGTAAATTGACTAGGAAAAGACTTTTTAAGGATATAACATAGTTTAGATTTTATTATTTAAAAGTTTGTGACCCTTTTCAATATGGAAAACAACATAAGTCATGATTTAAATCTATTAGTAAAGTCTCAACTACTGATGCCTTACATTTAGTGCACATAGATCTCTTTATCCCTACAAAAACTGGAAGTATTAGTGGAAATTACTATGTATTTGTTTTAGTTAATTATTATACTAGATACACATGGGTGTTTTTTCTAGAAAAAAAATAAGAAGCTTTTTTGTCTTTTTAAAACTTATGTTTCCAAAGTTAAAAATGAGAAAAACCTTCCCTTGATAACTATTCAAATAGATTATGGTGGAGAATTTGTAAATTATGATTTTGAAACCTTTTTTAGTAATAAAGGCATTACTCATAACTTATTAGTTTCAAGAAATCCATAAAAAATGGTTTTGTTGATAGAATAAATCTTATTCTTCAAGAAATTACAAGAACCATGTTGAGTGATTACTAAATTGCTATTTTTTTAGGCTGAAGCTATTAGTGATACTTTATATAATATAAATCAAGTTTTAATTTGACCCATTATTAATAAAACCCATTATAAATTATGGATAGGATCAAAACCAAAAGTTTCATATTTAGAGTATTTGGATGCAAAGTATTCAACTTGAATACTAAAGAAAACTTACATAAATTCACACCCAAATTCGATTAAGGTATATTTATAAGATATTCCACTACTTCTAAGGACTATATTTTTTTTTAATAAAACCTCTTGTATTGTTGAGAAAATAGTACATTCTAAATTTGATGAAACTAATCCTGTTGTTTTTTAAAAAAACCTAACCTACATCCCCTGACATGTTTTCAAAAACCGATTTTCAAGATTTGATAGAAAATTATTATAATAAGGAAAATACTCAAGAAATAGCTTTTGAATTATTCACTTCAAAATACTTTCTACCTTATGTTGATGAAGAGGTTTTACAAAACCCAAACCTGTTGTTTCTTAGGAATCATTCTATTGATAATATCATTGGTGATGTGGATAAACCTATAAGAACTAGAAGATCCTTAAGAAATTAAGTTTAACATTTATAATTTCCTACATAATATGAACCTAAATATCCTAATATGGATTTAGGTGATGAGGATTATATTAAAGCAATGCCTAATGAGCTAAATGAATTCAAAAGGAATAAAGTCTGGACCTTAGTTGAAAGACCTAAAGAAACCTCTATAATTTTTGTAAAATGTTTTTTCAAAAACAAATGTGATGAAAATGGAATAATCATTATAAATAAAGAAAGAATTGTAGATAAAGGATATAATCAACAAGAGGGAATAGACAATGAAGAAACCTATGATCTGGTACCTAGAATTGAATCTATTCATATTTTATTAGCCTTTGTAGAATTTTTTAAATTAAAACTTTTTCATATGGATATGAAGTGTGCTTCCTTTAATGGAAATGTACAAGAGGAAGTTTTTTTTGGACAACCTATAGGCTTTGAAGATACAAAACATAATGAATATGTTTACAAACTTACCAAATATTTATATGGCCTTAAAAAAATCCACAGAGCATGGTATGATAGATTGACATGATTTTTGTTACAAAAAAATTATGTTAAGGGAACTACTGATCCAACCCTTTTTATAAATAAAAAAAATTATTATGGTTGTTTAAATTTATGTCGATGTCATTATATTCAGATCAACTACAAAATATTTAGTAGATTACTTTGTGAATCTTTTGAAATTGGAGTTTGAAATGAGTATGATGGGTGAGTAAACATTTTTTATTGGTTTTAAAATTTCCCAAAAACCAGAAGGAACTTATATATCTCAACATAAGTATATGAAAGATACTCTTAAAAATCATGGATACAAAAACACTAAAAGTTTTAGTACTTCAATTCATAAATAAAATACACTTGATCTTGATGAAATAGGGAAACTAGTTGATCAAACAACATTTATAGGTATGATAGAAAGTCTACTACACTTAACATGTAGTTTCCCAGAATTAATGTTTTCTATTTTATTATATGAAAGATATAAATCTAATCCAAATAGATCCCATTTAAAATCAGTTAAGTGAATTTTCATCATTTAAAGGGAACCATGGATTTTAAACTTTTCTATTCTTATGGAAATGTTTTTTAATTGAAAAGATTTTAGGATTATGACTTTAGTGCTTATATAATGGATAGAAAAAGTACTTATGAAACATGTAACTTATTAGAATATTCATTAGTTTCTTAGTCTTGTAAGAAACAACACTCAGTAGTACTTCCCACTACTGAAGCTGAATATGTGGTAGTTGGAATTTTTTGTACTCGGGTGTTGTGGATGAAACACAAACTCACAGACTATGGCATGAGTTTTACTAAAACTCAAATACTATGTGATAACACTTGTTCCATTTCTTTAAGTAAAAAACCTATACACTACTCTAATACAAAACAAATAGATATTATGCATCAGTTTATTTGAGATCACACAAAAAAAAGAGATATCATGTTAAAATTTATCAAAACACAAGGACAACTTTCTGATATCATTAAAAAACTATTACCTCCTAATAGATTTGAATATATTAAACATAAGTTTGGAATGATCACTATAAAGTGATCATTCATATCTATTTTTTTTGTTTAAACCATCTCCTTACATTAAGATACACCTTTTTATAGGGGGAGTATATATTTTTTCTTTTTATAAAACTTTTTAGCCTTTTTAAATTTTATTTTTTCAAAAAGTATTTCACAAATCTTTCAGACTTGAATTTATTTTAAAATCAGATTTAAAAATTTAGGATTTGGAAATTTATTGGATTTAAAAGTTTTTCTTATTTTAATTTTTGTTCAGAATTAAAAAAATAATCATTTTCAAAATTTTAATCAAATTTGAAGTATTTATAGGATTTGGTATATAAATCGGATTTGAAATATTAATAGGATTTATGTTTTTTCAAAAGGAATTGAAAATTTTTCATATTAGAAATTGAAATTGGATTTTAAAAATTTTTAATAAATTTTC
The DNA here is from genome assembly GCA_963277665.1 of Viscum album. NCBI lineage: Eukaryota > Viridiplantae > Streptophyta > Magnoliopsida > Santalales > Viscaceae > Viscum > Viscum album. The sequence goes on along the minus strand of OY728134.1, from coordinate 123,915,355 downwards.
TTAATATAATTTTCAAACTCATTGTTTTATAATTTTCACTTGAAAATTTATCATAATCATTTTTTTTTCATAATCTATTTTGTTATAAAATAAACAATAACAGATTATCATATCAATATTTTCACTTCAAAAGGTATTTTTCTTTCTTTCATAATTTTACAAATAATCTATTCTAATCATTCTAATTCTTATTTGTTATTATTCTTAATGTTTTCCTTTCAAAATTGTTTTACTTTACCAATTGTATTCACCCAATATAATAATGTTTTTTATAAAAACCCAATAGTTTATATTTTTAAGAAAATTTTTCTTCCAATATAATATCAACTATTAGATTAGATAGATTTAATATTGGCTGTTAGATATAATTAGAATACGAATCTTTGCTCAAATTTTCATATAAAATGGACCCCCTCTCTTATCCCACATCACTAATCCCATATTTTATATGGAGAGTGATACTTCCCTAAAATATCTAACTCTGATTTCATTATATATGACTAAAACCTCATCCTCAAGCCCAAATACGATGGCTCCAACCAAAGATTACAAAAAGTGGTTTGTCTTCTATGAAAGGTTAGCTCCATATCTTTCTATGAAAAGTATGACTCAACATTAAGAATAATGATTTAATTTCAAGGATGGGGATCATTATGCATAGAATAACAAGATCTAAACTATGATTTATTCTGTTTGGATATAGTTATTGATTTTTATGAGCATGTTATGTTTTATAAAGAAAATTGAAAAGATATATTTTATTTCCAAATTTATGAAAAAAATTATGATATGTTTTAGAAAGTTGTTTATGGTTTTATCGGTGTTTCTGATAAAGGAGATGTGTTTTTTCCATCTAAAAATTTACCAGATCAAAAGGGTTAGTTTATAAGAGAAAGAGATGAAAAATATTTGTTGAAAACAAATTAAGATCCAAGAAAAGACACTCATCTTATCCCAGATCACATTGTGTTAGCTACTTGGATACAAGGTTTTCTTATTTCGAGAATAGGTGATAGATATACTCTCAAAGTATCTAATTTTGCTGTTTTAGATTATCTAGTGAATATGAGTAAGATAAATCTTATTGGATTTATCGTTTTTACTCTTAACCATATCAAGTGAAAATCTATCAAGTCTCAGATCATCATGTTTCCTAGATTGATTAGAAAAATTATTGAAAACAACCCTATACATTTCAACATTGTAATCAAATCTGATACTTTTAGAGAAAAGATTTAGTTTATTTTTAATGATACGATCAAAATAATGAAATTTGTTTTTGATCTACAATCAAATCTATTTTTGGCGAATACTAAAGTGTCTGCATTGGAGGATAAATCTTTTATGAAAAATAAAGATGAGAATGAAGAGAATAAAATAAAATATAAATCCATTCTATTAAAAAAATAAACAAAAGAAATACCCAAAGAAAGCTGTTGATAAATGGAGAAAAATGAAGAAAGAAAGAAAATAAGGAGAACTAAAATTTAGTCTTGACATAGCTAAAGCATTTTTAGTAAGAATAAATGTTGAGGATGTTTTGGAAAACAAAGTCAAATTAAAGAAGCAGAATATTTTTTTCAGAAGAATGGTTATGAGACAAGTTGTTGAAAGGTATAGAATCGACCTTTTCCAAAATTGTTTTACCTGATATGGATGTAGTTATAGTTTTAAAGAAAACAGTTATAGTTCATGTTGATGCCCCCTCAGAAAAAAACAAATGGAAAGAATTTTTTGTTCAAGAATCAATTCCGGTTGGAAAATTTAATTTGAGAACAATGTCTCCAATCTGTAAGGTGTTTGTTAAGAAAATGGAGAAATGTAAAGAAGGAATTTAAGAATAAGACAATGTGTTTAAGAAAATAGAAGAATATGAAGAAGAATATGAAGAAAAATATGAATAATAAAAATAGAAATAAGAAGAAGAAGAGAAAGAAGAAGAATAATAAGAAGATAAAGAATAAGAAGAACAAAAAAAGGAGGTGGATTAGAAGAAGAACAAGAAAAGAAAAGGAAGAGACAATATTTTAGAAAAAATTTCTTTAAAAAATTCTTAGGAATCATCGAATTAAAATTAGAATAGAAAGGATAAAGGAAGTAAGTTGTTTATTTATTGAAGTAATTTAAATTTCTGATGAAAATAATAATGAACAAATAATTTAGAAATCAAATTTAAGAAAAAAGAAAATAAATTCTATGAAATAAGAAATCATAAAAAGTAAATGATTCATTCAATCAGAATATGAATCATAGAATACGTTCACTACTTAAGGCATTGATTACATTTTTTATACCTTAAGAAGACTAGGGATGATTATTCCATACTTTCTAATACTAGAAACAAAAGTTGATTTGGTCATGGGAAATCAATACACATATTTGGATTATCTAAATTCATTGATAGAAAATTTGATATGATTAGAAGTAGATTTCATAGTTTTCAAATAAAATGATAAATCCCACAAAAGAGTTGCAATAAAATTATAAAATCAATTCTTAGTATTTATGAAGACATAAAGATTCCTAATGAGAATAAAGTAATATTCAATAAATCCTTGGATGAAACTGATATTACTTTCAATAGTCTTGAAAGGGATATGAACAATAGGATAATGTATTTTTAAAATTTCAGAGAAATGTTTAAAAGAAGAATCAATATATATTTGACTTACAATAAATCATGAAGTATTTGTTCAGTGATATTTTTAGATTCAAAGTTTATAGAGATAACATTAATGCTTTGATTAATCATCATGAATTTTTCTCACAAACAATTAAATATCAGGAATATTAGATTAAACCTTTTCTTGAAAATTTTTAGTCTAAATAAGAAGAAAATAAAGAATAGAATGAAAGGTTTCAAATTTCAGAGGAAAAGATTCAAGATCAAGAAAAGAAAAACAAATCTTAAAAGGAATTGATGGCAAATGTTGATGAAGATAAAAAAGAATTCAAGAAGATTAATATAATTTTCAGATCATTTATTCCACAAAATAAATACTTAACTTCTTAAAAAATCTGTTTGCATTGTTATTGTTTTTATAATTTAAATGAAAGACTTCTTCATCTATAATCAATTTGATTGAATTTATTCAAATTATTTTAGTTTAATGTTATTTCATATATTTTTAGATGATTAAATTATCTATTACAATTGTTTTGTATAGATTGTTTTATAGCCCTTTTCAGGTGGTTTGAATATTTTACCAATTCCTTTTTGAAAATAATATATGGGGAGAAGGTTATATAAATGGGTAGATTCATAATAAAAGGGAAATGGTTTAAGTAAGGGGATAAAAACTTTTAAAGAAGATAATACAATCCTTAGAGGAATTCTTATCCTAAGGGAGAGTTATTCGTATTAAATATTGTATTCAGACGAGTTAATAAAAAAATTAGGTTGAGATAAGTATAATTTTTTAAGTTATGAATACAATGTATCGAAAAATTTGTGGACTTAAGTTTTATAGAGTTAATTTTATCTAAGTCCCGTGGTTTGTGCTATCCAAAATTTGGGAGATTGTTGACTCAAAAGTTTTTTTGACCTTTTCATTCCTTTTATTTTTGAAATCACAAACCCATTATTAAATATAAAATTTCTAATACTTTTATATCCAAAGCAATTTTATATTGTTTTTATAGAAAACATATATTTTTACCATACTTTAAAACAATTTTAACGTATTAAAAAATTTAAATTACAATTATTGAAGTAAGCATGAATCCAATTATGATCAGATTCACTTTTTCAATATGATTTAAAGTCTTTTTGCCATGTATTTGTACTGATAAAAGTTTTAATTGGATTCAATATTGGAACCAATACTATTAAATTCACACTCATAAAGAAAATCATATTGTGAATCTCTAAGCAAAACCATTGGATTAAATTCTATTTTAATCCTGAATATAGTAAACCGTTGTATCATATTGGAACATTTTACTATTAAAACTATATTGTCAAAATGATTTCATGTATTTTTCTATATGTGTTAATAAAAATAATGTTGTGGTTTTAGTTAGAATATGACCGTTGGAGTGCCAGAAATCCATGAACTTACAAAAATATCGTAGGAAATATGAACATTGGAGATCAAGATGACCGTTGGGAGGTACACCAATAAATACCTAGTCATTCAATTTGGTAAAGATTATCATTTTTTTATATAATTGTGTGCTATGATTTTCCACTCATTTTTCTAAAGTGTAAAATCATGAACAACTTGTTCCTATTCTTTTGTATTTGATTTAGAGAGAGTATTTTTCCTAAGTAAACCTTGTCAGATTGTATCCTTAAAAATTTGTTGTATTTATTTGTGTGACTCTAATTGTTGTGAGTATGATTGAGGACTTTCAAGGATAGAAAGACAAAATCCAATCCATCAGATCAAGAAATTATTAGGATAGAAAGACAAAGGGGTCGATCACCTTCTTGATTAAGGGATTGTGGGGATAGAAAGATAGAATCTGATCATCATATCAAGGGATTACCCTAGTGTGGCTAAGATATACTTTCTTAAAATTATAAATCAAGGGACCCTTATCCAAGGTTATTGGATACCCTTATCTTTAGGTTAAAATAATACTATTCAATTGTATTACTTGTTTCCTTGCAATTCTTTTTTATTCCACTATAAATAGATAGAAAGTGATTTTTTGTATTCATATTTATATTTTTATTTAATTTATCACAATAGATTTAATTATGATTCATTTGTTTTACTCTGAATACGATTTTATATGCTTTAAGATAGAATCACCATTTATTATATTACTTTTATAAATCATAACAGTTGTGATTATTATTATTTACACCAATTTCAAAATATGATTCTATTCAATATAATCAAACTTGTGGTTTATATATTGGAATCAACTTAATTATGATATTCTTTTCCTCAGATCCTAGGGCCCAGTCTGATTATATCTTAAATACAAAAGCAGTTTTGTGAATAAGATTTGTTTAATTCTATTAAATAAATTTTATCTTAATATTTAAAACAAAAGTTGTTAAACTTACAATTCACCCCTCTTGTATTTATCCATCTATATATACATTTTGATCCTATAATTGGTATCAGAGTAAAGTCTCTGTAATACTGATACTTAAAATGTCACCACTTTAGTTTTAATATATATAATATTTTGTAATTGGAATAAAATAAAGTTATTTTTTTAATTAATGGTTCTTTTAAATATGAATTAATTTTTTATCATGGTGATTTATTTTAAATATGTACTGATGGAATAATTACATTAAATGATTACACAACACTGACATAGGGTTTCTGAAAGTGGTATAAAAATAAAAGTAAATGATTTTAAAGGCATATAATGTAATTTGTTTTGGTTTTATAATATTGTAACATGAATTTATGGTTAAAATTAATGTATAATTTATGGTTAAAGAGTCAATATTTTAATTTCATACCTTCTTGATATCTTTAAATTCAAAATATGGGAATATTTCTTAAAATGACTATGTTTTATTTTATATTAAATAATATATTATTTAAAAATAATAAAAATATTGAAAGAGGGAGATGGGAATGGGATATGGTCTAAAATCTCATAACTTATCTATTTTGAGCCAGTTTTTACCATAAAAGTAAATGTATAACCCTTTATTATAGAAAATTCTATTACCACAGTCAAAGATAAAATTGGTTAACAAATTGGTTAAACCAATAGATAAGGTTTAAAATGATATATTAACCCATCAAACTTTTGTTTTTTGATGTTATTTAAACCTTAACATATCTTAGATTTTAATTTCTTCCACTTTTCCCACTGAAATATGAGAAATAATTTATTATATTTAAATCTTTTAAGTAATTTTAGTTGTGTCCTTTCCTTTACTATAAAAGGAAACCAACTCTTCTCTATTATTCACCCTACCTTGAACCACTTAGATTGAACGAACCATAATGTTTTTTATAAACATCTTTATACATGTTCTAGAGTTTTTTATCATCAAGAGACCATCCCTATGGTCATTAAGAATAAATACTATGGAGGTCTCCCAAAGAGGAGGTAATCGTTTTAACCAATCTCTTTTATTTTACTTATTCTTCTTCTACCTACTTAAATTATATAATAATCATTCCAATATAACAAAATAGTTATCTAAAATGTATTTATATGTCATTATTTCACGGAATAACCCAATTCTTAACCTTTTAAATTCAAATGGGAAATTAAAGTATCGATCATGCATACGTTTGGACTTACCACCTCCATGAAGAGATACGATTCATTTTCCGTAAATGGATCACATGAATATTTATAATGATGTATTTAAAATATATATATATATATTATATTTATGGTATTATTATTTTTATTTATAGTTTAATCATAATTTATATTTATTTTGTTCAATCCATCAAAAAACGGAAACATCACTCATATGTATATACGGACAAAAGTCTCTATAAAGTGATGTAATTTCATTTTCTTCACCACTTTATATGAATAATTATAATAGTGTATATAATAATTACATAATATAATCATAATATGATAAAAAAAAAATATTATGGAACCATGATCAAATTATAAGGACTATAACTTCCAAACGGGATCTCACAAGAAAAATGTAATAGTTAACACCCGGAAATGATGATTTTAATAAAAAATTATTTATAAATGTGTGTTTAAATGTTATAATTGGATAATATATGATACTATAAGTATGAATATATTAATTTAATATAATTATATTAAATTTAAATTTGAATTTATTATACAGGATGTTAGTGTGCTTTTAAAGCAAATCAGACATGAGGTAAGGGTTTCTTATCTCACTTTTATTTTGATGGGCCATATGCCATATTCACCACTTGTTTCATTTTTTGGTGTATATACTACCCATGAATGTATTTTATGAATATTTTAATGAAAATTATGGGGATTTAAAATCTATATATAAGTATATGTATTTCATTATGTTTTCATTCAAAGGTTTCAAATGTTGTATGGGTTCTCCATATCAATATTGTTTTGTTGAGATATGTTTAATGTTATTCACCTATTTATGTTTATGAGTTGTATTTAATAAAATTTTGATATATTTTATCATTAATATACATATTAAAATTGTATTTAAAGTTTCATTTGAATTTATTTCTTTTATGGGGGCCATGAATCAAAAGTTACCAAAGCGGTAAGGGTTTTACCTTGCAATCTCATTTTTAGCGGAATTGTTTATACTAAAATTTATGATGATGAAATTACATGATATTTATCTCAAAAATATTATGATTTTTTATTATAATTGGTTTATTTATGGATATTTCATTTTTTAATTTCATTTTCCTCTCTTTAGGTACTCAAGATACCAAAATAATATTTTTAATGGAATACGAATTTGTTTTACTATTCGGTAAGGAATATTTTTTATTCATATCGATATTTTATTTAAAATGTTTTTCAATAATTTTTCACTATTATCCTATGATTGTTTAAATTAATTTTTAATTATGATTTATTTTATATAAAAATTTAATTTAATATCCATTTGATTTTCAAAACAATATACATTTTACATTTTATTGAAAATCTGAAAGGAATATTTGATTTAACATACACAACATGAAATTAATTTCCCATTGTCATGAATGTTAAATAATTAAAAGATTCCTCTTCATGTTTATATGGATATTTTAAATGATAAGTTCTTCCTCACTATTTTTGAAATTTTTACATTTTAAATTAGTGATTTCAAAACGAAAAGGTAATTTTCCTCAATTAATGTTCCAGCTATCTTTAAAAGGAATTTTTCATTTATGATAACATTATTTGATGTTACTTATGATTCATTAAGGATATAATTCTTGGATACTATAATTATTCATTCTCTAAATGGTTTATGGTTATTATGATAAAATATTGATGAAACCCATTTTATTTTACATTGATTAAGTTGTGATGGGATGATAAATGATTTCATGATCTTGTGGAATACATATGAATGTATTATTATGTGATGGGTGGGTCTGCTATATCCCTCTAATGTATTGGGTAAAGATTAATTTTCAATAGTACCAAAAGAGGATTTATAGTGGGGTTATCACAAGCCCAAAATAGGGTACAAAAGAGGTTATCTGTGACGTCTCGACCTAGGAGGCACCGAACCGTGCCCTGATCCGGTTGGCCACATGACCTTAACCGTACCTCTCCATATGCTAGAGGGTTCCAAAAAGCATAGAGGGTCTAGTAAATCAGTCTTGGGTAGACTATACCCTCTTTTATTAGAAATAAACTCCAACGGAAGCAAATAACAATCACCAAATGTACAAGTGTATAAATAACAAGAACAAATCCATGTAATATGACAACCAAAACATGAAAATACAATACTCAACTGAAAGGTAAAACATTATATGATAATGAAAATTTCAAGTGTATATAATGAAACTGAAGGTAAAGACACAACGACTCCCAAGTGGGTCCCGAACCACACCTAGTTCCCTCTCCCATGCTCCAATCCCAAACTGCAACCTATCCCAGGGCCTCGCCCTTATCCAATCATACAAAAACAAAGTCTACTCAGGTGCCGATCTGGCGGCCTGAGTAGGGTGAGAGTACAACTCAGTAATCCACCACCAATGGTTCCTGAAACAAGTCCAGTCAAAAGATAGTGCATGCAGTTTTATGAATCAATAAATACAATGCATAATTTAAACAGTTATCATATTGTCATCTAATATTTAATCATCACATTAGGCCTAGTTTCAATTAATGTTTCCCATTTTAATCATCATTCAACATAATTAATCATTTTGTGTAGGTATTCATGCCTAGAACCCCAAATCTCAGTTGAATCATCATTCATTATTATCATTCATTTGGTGTGAGTTGTCATGCCTGGCACACCAAATTTTAGTTGAATCATCATTCATTATTATCATTCATTTTGTGTAGGTCATCATTCTTTTCACCACAATCTCATTGAGTGTAGGTTTTCATACCTAGAACTTATTTTCTCTTTCGGTGAAGGTCGACATGCCTAACACCCCATAATCTCAAGCTTGGATAACTATTGAGGAGGAACACCATGTCCAAGTACCAATTTCTAATCGGTCTAGAACACCATGTATAACACCAAAAAAATCTCATACATTTAATAATTCTTTAATTTATAAGAATTTTCCACATTATTCCTTTAATAATCCAATGATTAGTTAAACATTTCAAAGTCCATTAGTCAACTCAATAATTAACTAAGCACATGACCCATTAATTAATTCATCAATTAATTAATCAATCAACACAATTATCATTCTATAATTAATTATTCACAATTAATTATCCATATAAAATATCAAGATGTCATAATTAATTCTCACAATTAATTATATTTAATCATATCATGGCACATAATTAATTATCTCAATTAATTATCTTTGGTCAATATCATGGCACATAATTAATTCTCACAATTAATTATCTTACATAGCCAACATCATTATCTCATAATTAATTCCCCCTAATTAATTATCTTAACACAAAAATTAAATATCTCAAACCATTAAAAATATCAAAAATATATATTTGGGAAACCCCCTTAATTTGTTCTATGATTTAATTATCTATTAACCACCGAGGCAAACTCAATTCAATTCCACTTTCCTAATTACTTCAATTTAGGAAATCATTTATCAAGGGAATATAAAAAATAAGAAACTCACATTCACATATCAAAATCATGACTATGGGAGTTCAATTTAGACCACCTACGTCGGTTTATTGAAGGATGTTAGCCCAATGGAAATTCCCAAAATTTGAGCGGAACAACGTTGTTGATCAAGCTTCGGATCTAAATCTCTAAACCAAAATTATGATCAAAGGAAATCAAGATATTTTAAATATAGATATAGATCCAAAATCCTAGATCTAGATCTTAACTCATAGGTTTAGATCCAATATAACGGGGGAGATTATCCATGAAAAGATCCAGAAAAGATAAGGGAAAGAATGGGAGAAGCATCAGGATGAAATTCACTTACCGAGAAGAGAGAGGATATTCAATATGGGATTTAAATCTCAGATAAAGGTGTTCAAATTGCCTTAGAGTACCTCTAGAAGGATTTGGGAACACATAGAAATTTTCAAGCCTGATCTTAGGTCAAATTAGAGAGGTTTTAGGGGGGTTTGGGTGGTTTTAAAACCAATTTTCACATTAAACTGCTCCACATGCACAGTTTCACTTGGGAGTCTAAATGGTTAGGCCAAACCGTGTGCCAACCGCATGGTCTTCCACTAACCTCACAACTAAATGGTGTGTGTTTTGAAAAAATGTGAGTCAACCATTCCAACTACCATTTTCTGTATGGTTAGCTTGTGCACGGTTTGGCCAAACCATGCACAAACTGTGCACATCCACCTATCTTCCTAATTCCTTAAAAACATCACCCAAACACACCCCAGGTCATACCTCAACCCAAAGGTACTTAATTACAACAAAACAGTACCTAAAACCCACATGATATTTCTCCATTAAAGGTCAGGATCTTACATTATCTCATGATTAAAATAGGGTACACTAGATGTTATCCTAATCCTAAAAAATGGAAAATGGGAGGTTATCCAAAGCCCTAAGTGAGTAAATATGTGGTTATGAGAAGATTAACTTGGGATTACTGTCATAACGGTTTTCCTTGAAATAATATTTTTATGATTATGAATATGTCATGCTTTATGCCACACTTTTTTTGACATTGTGTTATGCTAATTTTATTCTCTCATGGATCATGTTATTTGATTTAATTACGATTTATATCTTATGCATTGAAAATATTTATACCATGAATCATGATTATGATCTATGAATTGTTGGGTATGATTTCCAAATATTAATCTCATGTTGTTATACCATTATTCTCATGTAATGATTAAATTATCATCGATATATCCCTTGTTTACCCTGACTAATCATCTAAGATCACCCTTTATTATGTTTCATTCTACCTAAGATATGAAGAAAAGTTTTAAGTATGATATGTCTAATAAGGGTGCTATTTCTGATAAACTAAGTGGGAGATAATGTAAATATTTTATGTACAAGTAGTTTGGGTACATAGTTTCTAAATACACTAAACCTTTATTGTTTTGGAATGGATCATAATAATATGTAATTAATATTAATCTAATAATATGTAGTATTTATGTATAAATTTTTTAGGTCACCTCATCCCATGCATGTTTTGTTATAGGATACGGAAATGAAAACCTTTTCCATATATGGGATAATGACTCTCATTATTTCATTTTTTTAAATTAATTCTTTAATGATAAGGTCTTGAGGAAATAAAATTACTTGATGAAAAATGAAGTTCAAAAAAAAAAATCAACTAATCATATCTATGTTTAAACGTATAGAAGTTATATTTATAGAAAGTGAAGAATCACATGTTAAATTATAAATATATTTCGGAATTAGAAAACCAGTTCTTAGGTTTGGAACTAATTTGAAATATTTTATTCTTAAAGATGTAGAAGATTCTTAATACAAAATAATTTACTGTTTTTGGTGATTATGTAAAGTGGGAAATAACTATGAAATATGAGAAAGATTCATTTGATGAAAAAAACCAAACAACTAGAGGAATAGACGTTGCAAAATAATTATCTATAAAATAAATGGCCATTCTATTTGAAAGAAGAATATGATGGAAGGAAGAGGAACAAAACTAGATACCTTTCACAGAATTTCATAAAAATGAAGTGGTTTATTTCACCAAATGTTTTTCATCGGTTGTTAAATATACACCCATATAGAGGGTGCTGAGTCTTGTTGCTTCTAAAAGATTACACCTATAACAGATGGATGTAAAGATGAAATCCTCAATGGATATTTAAAGGAGGATATTGACATGGAGTAACAAGAAGTTTTCATTGAAAAATTTAATGATTACATGATACGTAACAAAAAAAATAAGCCTTTACAACTTGAAATAAGAAACAAGAAAATAAAACCTAAATTTGATGCTTTCATGGTAGAGAATGTTTTTTCAAGAGAAAATCATATCACTATTGCTAAAAGAAGTTGATCAGGGGTGGGAGATTTATCCTTATACTCCTGTATGTGGACAAATTTTTTCTAGAGGATTCAGTTATTAAATGGATCCAGGAGGTAAAGAAGGATTTTTATAAAACTTTTGAGATAAATAATCTCAGTGAGACTAAGAAAATTTTAGAAATACATACTGATAGAGATATAAAATTTGGAGTCTTGGTTTTTTCTCTGAAGTATTACATCTGGAAGGTCATTGAGAGATTCAGAATGAAATGATGTAAGCCAAAATCGACCCCTTTGTTCAAACACTTCAAACTATCCAAGGAGAAAGCATCAAAAACTGAATATGAAGACAAGTACATAGTGAAAATCCTTTTTTCATAAGTATTAGGAAGTTTTATGTATTTCATGATATGTACATGACCAATCATTGTATTTGTGCTGGGAGATATTAGTCAGTTTATGGTCAATATAATAAAAAACCATTGAGAAATTGTAAAGTGTATTATCTAGTATCTCAAAGTATTAGAAGATATAGATCTTGGTTTTGGAATAGATGATTTTTTATATGGTTATGTGGATGTGAACATTAATGGTGATACAAACTCATGGAAGAGTTCAATAGTTTTTTTGTTCACATTTGAAGGGACATCCATAAATTGGTTGTCGAGGTTATAGATGATGACAACATAATCTAAAACTAAAGTTGAATATGTGTTTATTATAGAAGAAAGTAAAGAACTAATATAGCTCAAGGGTTTTCTAGATGATCTTAGAAAGAGTTAACACGATAGATTTTTTTACCGTGACAATCTGATTGGAATTCATTTATCTAAGAATCTACTATTCCACTCATGGAAAAATCACATTGACTTGAAATATCAATTTATCTAAAATATAAATAAAATTTAGGATCTAGATAACATGTTTACTCTAGTTTTAGTCATGTAAATTGGAGGAAACATTTTGTCTTAGTAGGACTAGGGTGAAGAGATGGTAAGATTGAGACATTATTAGGGTTGTGAAATATTTATGATCAAAATATTTTGCTAAGTGATATTGGTTTTCAAGTTCCCTTGTAATAAGTCTACAAGCAGATGGTATTTTGTAATTATAAAGTCTCTTTTAATTTATAATTTGTACATTTTAAAGGATAAACATGATGGGTTTTGGGTGTTCATATGATAAATAATGGAATAGAAAGTAAACTCGAATATGTTTAACCTATCCATGATTGAATCAATTCCTATGAAAAAATGAACATTGTACATTTATGATCGATGTAGTAGCCTCCATATAAATATGTAATTATTTTTTAATATCATAGGATCAAAAAATGTGGGATTCCAACCTCTAAGGTATTACATTAACAAAAGGATCCCAAAATATTTCTTGAAGACTCCTAAATACTAAAGGGGTGCTAGCTTCTTCACTACGTGATGAATGGAATTTCAGGTATAAGAGAGATTCCATAAAATTTTCATGAAAATAACCATATTAATCACCATAAACCTCACTTAATCCAACCAATATGGTAATTATTTTCATTTATATATTTTATTCCTGACACTCTTCATCAAGTGAAGAATACCATTCATATCATGATGTGTTACTCCATATTGGGTGTATGGTTCACAGAACAATTTAATAAATGATCAAAGAATTGACTAGTCCATATCATATATTATTAATAGTAGAAAAGTATATGGTGATTTTATAGTGGAAATTCTAGTCACTAAGCCAATATTATGTTGGGTTAAACATATTATGGGGTTGCATCGCATGAAACCAAACTACGATGGTACTAATGTAATCTTGGTGTCATGTATAAGGATATATTTCATTGAAGAATCCTTAATATATATGAATCTTATGCATATAGTTTTTTTGAATTATAAAAAATCACCCACTTTCACTATATTTATAATTAATTTACACAAAACATCACAACTCTTTATGAATCTATCAAAACTCTTTTAGATACTGTTGTTTCAACCAATCTTTATTTTGGAAAAGACTATTTTTCCAAAACACAATCCACATAAATAGGATTAACTTTGTGAACCTATAGGAATTAATAAAAATTAAAACATATATAAAATATATATTTCATAGATGTAAGTAAAGAGAGACCTCTAGAAATGCATTAGTACAACTTAACCTACTTAGTAATCTAGTGAAATCTCCATCAAACATACTCATATCTCTATATGCACATTTACACTATAAGATGTATTATATATGTCAAATTTATACCTATATAATACATTTTTCTATGAAAATGAGTGACCACTAGACATGTAACACGCTAATCTAATATAATCCAACTCAACATTTCTTAATTCTATACAAAAAGATTGACCATATAGATGAATACATCAAATATCATTGATCTAGTGGATAATCACATAACATTTACCTAATACAATTAGTTGTTCATATCACTTGTGACTAAAATAAGCATGGATTTAACTATTTGAGTGTTTTAGAATGGAAAAAAAGTCCAAAGGAATTTGAACTTTTGGCATTTATTGGATGGGTTGCTTTTTAACTGAGATTCAGAATGTAATTATGAGAGTTAAAACACTTTAGTGTGTTATTTTTAGACTTTGGTAAAGGATTGAGAAGTTTACCAGGCATCTCGTTGAGTTTTGGGAGCACCAAGGATGGAAAATCAATGTTTTGGGTGCACTGAATAGTACTCATGGTTTGTCTAAAACTATGCGACACTCCGCAACAAACCGTGTGACCAACATTCGGTGGGCAGAGTTGGTGTGAACGGGCTGCACATAGTTTTCACAATCCATGTACCTACCCACATGGGTATTAAAAATTACGTATTACCCTCACACTATTCACCACATGGTTAGCACATGGTTAGGGTAACTATGTGGCACAAACTTTGCAATGTGGGTTCTTAAGAAATGGGTGCCACATAGTTGGTGCATGGTTTGGCCAAACTATATGGCCAAACCCTGTAGCTTGGTTTTTAAGAGGAAGTGACAATATTTAACTTAATGAGATATTATTTCATTTTCCTTTCTTTATTAATCTCCTCCAATCATGTGATACCTCCCCTGTGTGCCTTTATCTTCTTCCGCAATCCTAATATAGGATTTGAGAGATCTCCTCCACTGGTAGTCCAAATCAAGCGTCATCGGTCTCTACTGATCCACATCGGTAAGCTATCGAGTCCTTTTGAATATTTATTCCTTTAATTTACTCTCAGTTTTACTATTTAGGTGTGATATCATTTTCCCTATTTTAGGGTAGAGGTCTTTTTCCTCAATTTCTTCCAAAGTGGACCAAATCAGAGCTTGAGATTGGATGAGTATGTCATCCTAAGTATGAGGTAGGTGGTCTATAATTATTTACTTAATTTTTATATTGTTTATAAATATAATCATAGTTTCATACACTGAAATTTTGCACAAATTTATTTATAATGGATTCATTCATATTAAATTGATCCTCATTCATTGTATTACGCTCGTTGAGCATTGTTAAGTAATTAGAGGTTTTCAAACTGAATCACAGACACCCCATGGGTGTTTCTACATTAATTAAACCTTTGTAATAATTATTTAAAATTCCTTGAATTCCATTTAAGAATACATCTTATACTATAAATGGATTTCCCCTTACATGATTTTTTCTAAATGATAATGGAACATTCAAAATAATATTGGAACCCTTGTCAATTTAATTTCCACATGTGGTAGTTTATCTTAAATTCTTTTTTGATGAATTGAGAAATTCCTTTAGAATGAATGTTTAAATATTCTAAATTTTTTTTTTGAATAAAAATGCCCTGATTTAATAATAAAACCCCTCTAATGAGGTTCAATATCTTCTAAATTACAAATTGTTAATTTCCCATTCATATCATGCATGTATTATGGCTTAGAGTTTTCTATATGAATTTGTGTTAATGTTTGAATTTTGGCATGTTAGTACATTTACCCTTTGATGTTATTCAATGGTGTTTCCCATTATTTTATAAATTCTCATGGAACCAATTCGCCTTCTAAGTGCATAATATGGAAACTCCAATCTAATTGATTAATGGAACAAGATCATCCTAAGGGATTGAATTTATTTATATATGGGATTTCCCACGTAGATAAATTTCTTCTTGATCGTGGAACCACCTAAGTTCTTTCTTGATCCTTGTAATTGAATTTTCATGGTTGTTTAATTAAATGGAATGCTTTAATTTGAATAGATTTTTCATGATGGCTTTCTCAACTTGACTATATTATATAGATTATTTGAAATGTAATTGAATTGGGTGGTGTTGTTATAATTTAATAAGCACAACTTATATGAATTGAATTAAACATTTTATGTGAAATGAAATGAAAATGGTGGTAAGTCCATGCCGTTTAGCACATGGTTAATTTTAATTGTTATAAATGGAATTACCTGGATTATAATGGGTTATTTAAATTCAAATCATGAGAGGTATTTCATCACATATTGTATTATAAATATGATTATTCCTTTATATGGTCTTAATGAATGTAAGGAATGAGAGGTATTACCTCATGGACGTTTTCTATAAATATTATTATGACTTTAAGTAGGCTATGTTTTATGGTAAGGGTTATACTGAGCTTGGAAGTATCACACTCCCTTTCATCAGGCGTTGAACATGATATCTCACACTAGGGATACTATATGGTAATTTTACTTTATATTCCACGTACAATGATTAGAGTGTTTCCTTGGAGTCTCACTCACTATCTAGAGTGTTATTTCATGACGCCTCTCACTCTATTGGGATGTAGTGAATGTAACCTATTTCTTGAGCTTATAGGCTCATTTAGTCTGGTTATCGATGTCTGAGTTATGCCTCGGTCCATACAACAATTGTTATTCTAGGTATATATCCATTAGGTGTCTGTACACACTTAGATCATATAGGTAGATGAAATATAAAATTAAACTATATAAATTATTATTATTATATATATAGTTATTGGTCAAAATATCATTTCGGCTATGTGCCAAAGCAGGTATAGCCGCCAAGTGTCTCTTAGGAACCTGGCCAAGTTGTTGTTTATTTATTTAGTACTGTTTATTTATCTTTATTTTTATACCTTCACACAGCTTTACATTATATTTTCACAGACTGGATTCAGTTGTAGGCCCCGTGGGTGGGAACCTGTTGGGATTACTATATCACTCCCTGCTCGAGCCTCCATTACACTTGGGTACCAAAGTAGACCTTCTGTTGAAGGATCATGGTTGTTTTCCTGTGTTGTTTAGATTATACCTGGGAGTTCGGAGCACAAGAATGAGCTGCAACTTAGGATTCTTGTAGAGATATACCTTTGGGATTTTCTTTTAGTTATTCCTTTGTATCTAAATTTTATTGTATCTTGTATCATGTTGTATGTTTTATTTTTTCCTTATATATCATCAACTGGACATGGATGCATTATTGTATATTGGTGTTAGCCATCTTTTATATTTAGTTGTTTACATTATTCTTCCACTGCTCTATCATTCATTTATTGTTGTTTAAACTATTATATGATTTTTAATATTTTATTGTACCATTATGATACTATTATAAGAGGGTATAGTCTCCATACTATCACCTCCTGAGACCCTTGCTACTAGTTGACAACCTCTCCTATATAGGGATGCGTGCTTGAGGGCTTGTGACCCACTGGTCCGACAACTGTATTAGTGGTTAGTCGGTCCTAGATGTTACAAAGTTGTATTAGAGCTTAATTTTTTATTTTTTCTTACTATTTTGGGTTGGTATATAGGATACTAGGAATGTGTCATCACTTGGTAAATAGTCATGTTTAGGACTGATCACCCCACCCATGGAAAAATGACTTAGTGGCATGGACTGGGATTGATGTTCATGATATTTTTTATTATAGTTGATATGATTTCACCTTGAGTGAATGGTGTAATTTCCACTTCATATTTATTTATTAATTTATGGAATTTTCTCTTGGCTTGGTATGACATGGATGAAGCGTTACATACATCATTTTATGTATATAGATATTCAAATTTCATGCATATTCCATGACATGTAGTTGTATTTTTAGAGATGCTTACTAATTTGATTACATTCCTTGAGTGTTATGGAATTATTTTTTTATTATTATTCTTATTTAGGTATTTTAATAACATGATTATATTGGTACCTATTTAGGAAATTCTTTAGCATTCCTGCTTATATCACACAATTAGATGAACATATGTCATGCTTCCTGCTTATTATCCTACCCTTCCTGTGCATCATGCTATTGTTCTTATTAACATTCTCTTTAATTTTGATAAAATTCTAGTTGTGTTTTGATGTAATCAGTTATATGGTATGAAGTTATTGGTTATTATTAAATGGGAACTAGTTTTCAGTTATAAGGTGTATGAGTGCCTTATAATTGGGAAGAGGTAACTGGTAAACTCAAACCATCTTTGAGATTAAAATATGTTTATCGACTATTTATTTAAATGTAAAAATGTTGTTAAAGTTAAGTGTTAAAGTTAATTTGTTTCAATTAATGGGAGCCAATTTTCAATTTATGGAGTGTATGGGCAATTTATGAATTGGGAAATGGAAACCCATGTAATTGAAATAGTGTATATGATCATAGTATATAATTTGGAATGGGATTGGTTTTGATTAAATGGGAGCTAGGATTCAGTGTATAAATTGTATGGGCACTTTATATATTGAGGTATTAGAAACCCATGTGATCAAACCCTTGTTTTTATGACCATCATATGTTGTGAAATTATTATGAATGTAAAAGTAGTTTTATTTTAATCTATAACGAAATTATTAAATACCAAAATGTGCAACTAGGACCAAGTAGTTTAGTTTGGGAATGTTTCTTATGAGATAACTTGTTTGGGTGTTTGTAATTTCTAAAATTAGGTATCTGCTATTGGGTTTCATTCTGATGAACCCCGGATGGCTTAATGGGATGCTCATAGGTTTCCTTATCCATTATAACTTAGAAAAGGAATTTATTTTATAATTTTTCTAATTTATGATGGGATGTCTATAAATGGTTAATGTTCAAACTGAAAGTTTGATAAGACTTTCCTATATTACTTTGTGGTTTTTTTGAAATCCTTTCAATGTTAAAGATTAATTGTGAATCAATTTAATAGTCTTAAAATGGAACACTAGTTGGTGTCTTCTATTTAGATTCTTTTGTTAGAGAAGTTTAAGTTTCCATTTTTGTAGCCTTGGAACGAAAGCATGATCATTTTCCATAGGTGTTATTTTTATTTTATTAATGGCTTAAATGATAGGCTATTAATCCAGTGACTTATAAGGGGTGTGACTTAGAGATAGGGTCACCATTTTTCTTTTGCAAGGGACTAGCCTGTGGTAGGAAACACCCTTAAAGGTTTAATGACTTGATAATTCCATGATTTTATCAAACATTTAGTGTCTTTATGGTGTCATTATCCCTTGAAGGACTCTTAGTTTCTGAATGAAACATTTTGATATGGCCGGAGGTCGTCAAGGCCCTCAAAATTATATTTAATAACCTACACTAGCACAGTGGTGCATGGTCAATCGATAGAGAAGGAAAGTGAATGAATTCTAAGGTTTTAAAACTAAAAACCTCATTGTTGTCCACAATGAGTTAAACATCTTTATAGTTTTCTTTAATTTTCATTTTTTTGTACTTTTCTTTAAGTAAAGATACTAAATCAATTACTAGTATACTGATGAACTAAGAACTACAGTTAAGCTAGCATAGGAGAACAAAATACTAGAATAAAGAAGCAAGGTTGAAGGAGCAGATCAAATGTAATACTCGAGAATTGAAAACTAATGGCTTAAAGGAAATATTCCCCACTACACTTTATTAAATCATACCTCAAGAAAAAAGGTAAAAATTCTCCCTTTCCAGGAAACTCAACACACAATAAACTGATTTTAGGAGTTCTCCACTCCAAATTCAGTTAAACTGCTTGACAATTATAAAATGATAACATTCAGAAATAAACTCTCCGTAAATTACCAATGTTAAGACATTAACGCTTCAAAAATGTATTCAAGAACTACCTCACCAGTTGATCTTGAACTTATGAATTTAGAAAAAAATGAGGTGTGGAGGAACTAAATAAAGAATCATTAATCAATCTCGCCAATTGTTTAAGATTATGAAAAATGTAAAGTGGATAAAGAAGTTTAAAAGATTAACAAAAAAAATTGAATTATCACGCTAAGAAAATTCATCCTTTGATCATCTTGATTAATGAAGTGAAAATAAACAAAAATAGAGTACAAGAATTATGGAAAGAGGGAAGGAAAACTCCCCTATAAATACTCTGCTTCTAGGCTCCTTCGTCTCCTGCTCTGCTCATATGACGCTCTTGGAAGTTCACTCTTGAAAAAATGTGTGCGTCAAATGTGGATGATCATCCCTAAATCCGATATTGGTCAGATGTCATCAGGGAATGAGTATGAGATAGTCTCAAATTCTATTGCAACTCTGTTTTTATATCCTCCGTCATCTACTTCATGTCACCGCTCGCTTCCACTAACTCCAAAAAGTCATTCACTTAAGCACCACAGGCATGCGTTTTTTTTGCGTCTGACACATCGCACTAGTTTTTCTCACATAAATAACTCTGAGTGAGTTAGTTAAGTGAATCTGGATGGGATTTTAATTTCGGTATGAACTACCCCACCCCCCAAATTTTGGCGTTGCTACAGGGGATGATCTTCTTCTTGAATGCTGGTTTGTGGTTTCGCCTCCCATATCCACCGTGCTGACCCCTTCAGTATTCATCGACAAGGCTCAAGCGGAGAACTCCTCCTTCTGTCCAGCTAGATCGGGGCTTCATCGACAACACTTCTCCTCCCTTGTTGCGACTTAACTATATCTGCAAGTAGTGCAACTCAACAACGAATCTCCTCGGCTTCACCTCCAGCGGAACTCCTCTTCGGATTCTCCTCCTCATCCTTAAACCAAACTCAGCAAGGTGAATATAACCTAGAGACTCTGCGATAGGTGGTACCCCTATTGAACAATGCTACGAAGAACTGAATCATGGTAGTAGAGGCATTTTCAAGTTTTCTAGAAAGATAAGGTTGTGATTAAAACTATATTCTGAAGAGGTTTTGATCCTATTAAAACCGTATTTGCAATATTTTACCTCGATTTTGAGTTTGGTTTGAGTCTTTGAATGTATTATTGATTGAGACGGTTGTGGAAGAGGCAAGACAAGGGTATGAAAATCGAATGGTGGTATTGCTATGGAAGTTTAAAGAAGTTACAAAGAAGTGGTGGCACTATTTTTGTGGCACAACAATTAATGGGAAACAATATCAGAATGGAGACACCATAAAGAAGTCTCAGTTTTAGGGGTTACAGTGGCTGGAAGTGAAATGGTGGGGAAGAGTGGGAAGTGATGGGTTGGAACCAGTGTGAGGATATAGTTTCAGAAATATGGTGAGACCGTGATGTGAATTGATGGTATTAAGGGTTACAGTGCCACCATGAAAATTGGGAAGAGACAGGGAATGTGAGACAACAAGTTGGGATATGGTGGTAAAGACACAGTGAGATAGTAAAGAAAAAAGTGACACGGTGCCATAGTAAACCTGTAAAATAAACAAAGTAAAATAAATTAAAACTTAGAACAAAATAATTAATTAAAACTAAAATTTAATTAAAACAATTGAAATTTTAAATACAATATAAAATTTAATAAATTTGTAAAACCAATTAAACTTAAGTTAAATTATTAATAACTTCAATTAGTAAAAGTTAAATTTTTACTATACTAAAACTAAAATTAGAAATCAATTAAATTATTAAAATTAAATATAATATTTAAACAATTAAATTACAAAGTTAAATTATTGCTACTATAAAAAACTAAATTAATTAAAATATACAATTAATTATCATCTTTTTGAATAATTGAGTTGGATTTACACATTAAATTATAAATTTTGATTAAATTTAGTTCGTTTCAAAACTTAAATTAGTAATTAATGAATTATTAAAAGAAAACTATTAATTAGGTTATATTATTTAATTTTTAATACTTGTAATGTTAGATTAATACTAAATAATTTATGTGCTACACCAAACTAATTAATTAAATAATAAATGTTAAATAATTAAATCTGCAGTCGTATATACCAAACTAAATGAAAATAAATTATACTATAAAATTAAAGTAAGAAATAAATTAATTATTTCAAATATTAAAATGCAAGATTAATTATAAAAATTGATTAATTATTAAAATTAGTAATAAAAGTACAAAAGAGAAATTATTTATAAAAAAGTGTTAAAATAAATAATTAAATTGATAAAAATTAATTAAAAAGATGTGGAAAAATATGTGTTTTTAAGGCCACATCACCTTTGTTCAGACAGGTGGTCATGTTTTTCCTTGGACTTGTTGTAGGCATGAGCATAAATTAATTCTCAGTTTTTGAAGGTTAAACATACCAAGGGAATGGCTTGGTGAATTTTTAGGTCATAGGAACTCCTCTTCTTTATCAGTGATGGATGAATTGGTATGTTATTTTCCATGTTAATGGTTGTATTGGGAAATACCAATCTAGGTTAAATATCTTATACGAGCCATCAGATACTTGGATTCATAGGGATAACATCCTATGGGTATTATTTAGGATGTGTCATTTGCTTCTAAAACCTAGGGGTAGTATGCGTTCACATGAACAGTTCCCATAGAGTGATAAATGTTAAAATGAACAGGTTGAGTTTGGTGGAATCATTGAGCCTTGTGTTGTTGAGTATTTTCTTGGCCTATCTCTTTAGTATAGTGAACTAGGAATTAAAGGAATTAATTCATCCCAATTCTTGGGAGGAATTCTTGGAGACTCGGGTGTTCTGACATGCCAGTCAGGTCGTGTTGGTTTTGGTTTCATGCTAGATGTTTTGACATGGTGATCATGACTCATAGGGGAGACACACATATGTTTATGATAGTTATGACCTAGCACACTTTTGATCAGCTGGTCTATCTATTTTTCATATGGATAGGATAATTCTATAAAGGGGATATTTCCATCAGTTATGGTAAAATGTGTCTTCCCAAGTAGAAGGAATACAACCAAAGAGCACCATTGTGAAATGGTCAGCTTTGTTTGAAGTCTTGTAAGATTGGAAATTCTTTTAAATGTAGGTGATTTATTGGAAGCATGTATTTTATGTGGTTGGATGCATAAGAAACCAATGAGAAACACCATTGGTCTTGGAGGACATCCTTGGTTATTATTAAATGATCACATGTTTCCCTGGGTGGTGAAGGCCTCTGATCAATTTGTGGTGTTTCCTTGGGTGGTGAAGGTATGGGATTGAGATGTGATCTCTATCTGGTTTCACTCTAGATGTATTATTTTATTTGAGGTTTGGTTAGTCTTGAGTGAAAACAGGATTCCCGTGTGGGAATGCCTTGGAAGGAATCATGGTAACTAACCACTTCTCTTTGACATGATCACTAGGAAGATGATGCTCTAGGATCATTCAATGATCGGGTTCAGACTTTTGGGCCTTATACCAATGTATTTGTTGTAAATATGGGGTATAGAATCCATTGGTCAGTTCCATGAACTACCATTTAATGAATCTGATGTTACTTGAGACTTGATATTGGGCTCAAAGGTGATGTTTTAAAAAAGTGTGATAATTCTAATGGTCTGGATCTGGGTTCCCCCCTTATTCATGCCGAGGAATGATATTTAAGTAACTAGGTGGTGTTTTGTACAAGGAATGTCATTAGAAGTCAAGTGTGGGGTTTGGAGAACACTCGTATAGTAAATTCTTGATGGCTTGAAAGAAGGTGTTTCATTTATAATGTAATAATCTAGTAGTGTAAGCCAATAATTTTTTAGAATGGTCGGATAAAGTGCATGTACTTTTTATCCTTCTTGTTAATTGGTTACATTCATTTATGGAACATTTAAAACACACCTTCAGGTTATGGATGGTTTTATCTAAAGGTTGGCCATGTGTTTTGAGGAAATATTGTGCACCAAACTTCGGTTAGGTTGATCGGTATTTTACCATTTCTTTCTATGAGAACTAATTTATGACCTTAAGTGTAATAAATTTTTCCCTATCAAAGAAAACACATCTGGAGAATCGCTAGAATTCTTAGTGGCATGCTTTGTGAGGAAATTCCTACTGTGGAGGTACCATGGCTCAGAATTGAACCGTATCTAATGTTAAAGCCTAAGGTGGGGAGCACCTTTGGCCAGATTTTTAATGAGTCAATGGCATTATTGTGTGTCTATTTAAGTGGGATTAGATAAGCACTATATATGTGTTTTAGTTGGAAAATAAGTGTTGGATTGAGTTTTGACTACTTAAGTGTCGTGTGCTTAAATGAATACTCGGAGGCAGGTTGGGCATTTGGAAATACAATGAGATCATTTGAATGAATCTACACAACCCTTGAAGGTTGGGTGATGTTTATTTTGTTCCTGATGACTTCTCGTAGACAAGAAGTTCTAAGGTAGGGAGGTTATAATGACCCATGTTTTTGGAATCAATGAAAATCCAAATGAATTTGAACTTTTGGAATTTACTGGATGGGTTGTTTTTAAAATCGAACTTCCTAACATAATTTTAGATTTAGAGCACTTAAATTTATTGTTTTTAAACTTGGGTAAAGGCTTGGGAGGTTTCTTGGGTGTATTGTAGATTTTTGGGAGCTCTGAGGATGGAAAATAAAAGGTTTGGGTGCTCTGAATAGAGCACATGGTTTTTATGAAACAGTGTAGACCTCATTAGAAAACCGTGTGTGACCTACAAAAGGTGGGAATAGGTGGTTCACATAGTCTATTCATAGTTTTCACAAACCATGCACCTAACCCTCTTGGGTAGTTCCACTTATGTAGAACCCTTTTACTATTCATAGCATGGTTGGCATGCAGTTAGAGTAACTGTGTAGCATAAACCATAAATTGTGGTCTCTTAAGAAATGGGTGTCACATAGTGGACACACAGTTTTTCCAAACCATATTTCAAATATATCAAGCTTGATTTTTGAGGATAAATGACCATATTTACCATATTGATATCTTATTTCTTTTTCCTTTCTTTCTTCCTCTCCTCCACCCACATGCGACCTCCCTTATGTTCCATTTGTTTCCTCCTCAAGCCTAAGCTAGGCTCTGATAGATCTCCTCTACCAATTGTCTAAATAAATTATCATCAGTCTCTTTGGATCTGCGTTGGTAAGCTCTCAAGTACTTTTTAATCTTTCTTCATTTAATCTCCTCTCGATTTCGCTATTTAGGTGTGATCTCATTTGCCCTATTTTCAAGGAAAATGCATTTTTTTATTTCTTCTAAAACAGATCGAATCAAAGCTTGATATTGGATGAGTAAGTCATCTTAAGTACAAGGTATATGGTCTACGAAATTTTCCTTAATTTTCCCATAATTTATAAATAGAACCATTGTGATGCACACTGGACTTTTTCGCATATTTATTTATAATGTATTCCTTCATATTAAATTGTTCCTCATGCCTTGTATTATTCCTGTTGAGAATTGATAACTAATTTGAGGTTTTCAACCTCAACTACAGACACCCCATGGGTGTAACACATTTAATTGGCCCTTTGTATTAATTGTTTAAAATTCCATGAACGTTGTTTAAGAATTTAGATTAGATATAGATAGATTTTCCCTAAGAATGATTTTTTTCTAAATGATAACAGAACATTCTTAATTCCATTTGAACCCTTATGAATTTAATTCCCTTATGTGGAAGTTTATCTTAAATGATTCTTTGATGAAATGAGACATGTCATTGAAATAGATTTTTAAATATGATAAATTAATTGTTCAAAGAAAAATATCATGATTTAATAATAAAACCCCTTGAATGAGGTGTAATGTCTTATAAATTACAAGGTGGTAATTTTATATTCATATCATGATCGTATTTTGATTTTGAGTTTTCCATATTCCATTGTGATAATGTTTAATATGCGGCACGTTATTACATGGCCCCTTTGATGTTGTTAAATACAGTTTCCCCTTTATAAATTTTCATAGAACCAATATACATTCTAAGTGCATAACTTGGCCACTCCAATTTAATTTATTAATAGACCATGACCCTCTTAAGGAATTGGATTAATTTATATACAAGATTACCCATGTAGGTAAATACCAACTTTATCATGGAACCTCTCAACTACATCCTTGAGTCATGTAATTAAATTTTCATGGTTGTTTAATTAAATGTCATGCTTTAATTTGAATATCTTGTTCATGATGGCTTTCTCTCCTTGACTGCATTAAATGTATTATTTGAAATGGAATTGAATAGGGTGGTATAACCACACCTCTTGTTATAATTTAATAAGCATGACTTTTGTGAATTGAATTAAACTGTTTATGTTAAATGAAACAAAAAGGGTGGTAAGGCCACACTGTTTAGTATATGATTAATTTGAATAGTTATAAATGGAGTTCCCTTGATTATAATGGTTTATTATATGAAAATACTGATATGTATTTCCTAATGGATTGTATTATAAATATGATGATGCCTTTATATGGGCTTGATATATGTAAGGCATGAGAGGAATTTCCTCATGTACATTTTCTATAAATATGATTATGCCTTTATGTAGGCTATGCATGATGGTAAGGGTTCTATTGAGCATGGAGACATCATGCTCTTTTACATCGATTGTTGAATATGATGTCTCATACCAGGGGTACTAGATGTGAGTAAGGATTTGCGTTCCATGTACCATGATTAGAGTGTTTCCATGGAAGCTCACTCACTATAACAAGTGTTGTTTCTTGACGTCTCTCACTCTATGGGGATATTGGGAATGTAACTTATTGCTTGAGCTTATAGGATTGTTTAGACAAGTTATAGATGTTTGAGTTATGACCCGGTCCAACAAGCAGCTAGTATTCTAGGTACATGACAATTAGGCATCGATATGCAGTTAGTTCATATAGGAGGATACAATATGTAATTAAACTATATATATAATTATTAATATATATATATATATAGTTACTGGTAATACATCTTATTCTAGATGTGATCTGAAGCAGGTATAGCCTCTAGGTTTCCCTTAAGAACTTGGGTGGGTTTTTGTATATTTATTTAGAGCTTTTTATTTATCTTTATGCTTATAAATGTATGTTGATTTACATTATATTTTAACAGAATGGATTCAGTCGTTGACATTGTGGGTGGGAACCTACTAGGATTATTATCTCATTCCCTGCTCTGGAGACCATTGCACTAGGGTTCCAGAGTAAAACTTATGTTTACAGGACCTTGGTTGTTTGCTTGTGCTATTTATCTTGTACTTGGGAGTTAGGAGAAAAGGATTGAGATGAATCTCAGGATGCTCATAGAGATCCCCCTTGGGGATTTCATTTTATCTCTTCCTTTGTATATATATTTTACTTTATTTTGTATCATGTTTTTTGTTTTTTTTTTGTTATGTATCACCATATGGACACGAATGCATTATTGTATATTGGCATTGGCCATAATTTATATTCAGTTGTTTACATAATTATTAGGCTACTCTTTCATTCATTTATTATTGATTATGTTGTTGTATGTTGTTTCATATTTTATTTTCCCTCTATGATACTCTTATAAGAGGGTAGAGTCTCCCTCCAATCATATCCTGAGACCCTCGATGCTAGTCAATAGCCTCTAGAATATGGGGATACACACTTGAGGCCATGTAACCAACCAGTCCGACTACCATATCAGTGGTCAGTCAGACTGGGAAATTATAATGGACATGAATTTCCATAGTCTAATTCAACTAGGGAGCAAAAATCTTTACTAGTCATAAAATTATAAAAATATCATCTTGGTTGTCTCGAAATGATGACATGATTGGTAATATACCCAACCACCTCCTAATAAGCTGAATTTCAACGAATTATTTAATAAATTATCAAATAATTAAGGTTCTCACTCTAGGTATCTCACCAAAACCATGTAATAATGATTGATAATAATAATTCAAACCTAAGTATATTGATGACTATATTATATTCCATGATATATAATTTTATAGTTCAATCCATGTAATAAGTATCTTCTTTTTACCACATAAATATATTATTTATATCTTGTATAAAACTCTTTAAAATTATAAAAATATTATACCAATGTTTATATTAACATATTAACATAAACTACAATACTTTAGGATGATCATCGATTAGGTATAACTATATATTTCTCTTTGAGGGGACATTATCATTCAATATTTCATGTAAATTAAATTTTAACACACGCAAAGGAATGATAAATTGAAATATATTTTATTATAATAACATAAAATATTGTTTAACCATTACATCAATTTACTATGTATTATAATCTAGTAGAATATTCATGACCATAATTTTTATGTTGTGATAATAGTTTTTTAATATACTTGATACATTTTTCTCTATAGTCACCCAACAGATATTTACATCACCCCCTCAATGATACTTTCATTTGAGATGGTACTTTTGAATGATTTTTTCATCCATTTGTGTGACCAAGGTTTAATTTTTTGAGAAATAAGTATTTTTTTCACAGTGAAGATCAATTTATCTCTTGATTCTAGGAACCACCTACATTTTAGATATGGGAATCCTATTCCAAAAAATTTCCTTCACAATATCTTACACTTAGGTGTACTCTTTCTCTATTTTTGAATCCTTTATGGTACCTTTTTTCAAACTCTTGAAACTGATATATAAAACATTTAAGAAAAATAAAAATCAAAATTGAAAATTTATAATAACTCCATCAAATTATAAACTATCATATTTGTAACCTTTTACAAAGAGCTCATTCTATCTTACAAAGATCAAGAACATATCCTTAGTCCTTCATAAGTACTTATGAAATTTCATCATAGAAATTCAATAACTCTCTTTATTATTATATTAGTTTCTAAGGTTTATGATTAGAGAATATTCAATATTAGGTTAAGTATAAAATATGGAATACATGATAAAACCTAGAGTGGAAGTATAATAAATTCTATCAATCATTTGTAACTCTTTGAAAGGATCCAGAATCTTCATAAAATTTCTATAATATAACACTATTAATAACCACTTTTTAAATTATATATATTAAACTTATTTATAGCTTTAAAAATTTACATTTATTAAATGATTATATCTATATCTATAGATCTTTATACCCAATATGTAGTCAAATTCACCCATATCATTCATCTAGTAGAGATAGCTCATGGGGTGTGGTTAATTCCTATTGGGTTTTCAAATTTATAAATTTAAAACATGAATAAAAACAATAACTAAACTAGAGGGTATCATGTGATATGAAAGTATGAGGTATAACCCACAAAGATAGGGTTGGAGAAAATATAAATTTAAATAATAAATACCTAAAATATTTTATGAATGAAATAAAATCTAATTAAATAGAAGAGAGAATGATGGTTGTTTTGGGATTCAATAAAATGGAAAATGTGTTCGAAAATTGAAAATATAGGTTCATGATTATTTAGGGAATAATATAATGAATTGGTCATCATAGATTTCTAGAATCAAGTTTAGGAGTATCAAATGGTCATGGTAAACAACCCCAAAATCACCAATATACCCTTTTCACAAGGATCATGTTACTTTGGGAGTATGATAATTTGGTTACTCAAAACCATATTTAAACATATTAGAAATGGTCATGGTGAGGATCATTCATTATTCAATGCATTAAAAGTATAAATCCCTCATTGACCACATAATGGTCATGTATAACTAAACCAAAAAAAAAACAATTTATGATTTTGGGGTTGTAGTAAGTGTCCCAAATGAATTGCATTCAATAAATAAAATACCTCAAACAATAAATTTCCAACCATTAAAGTTTCCTATCACAAAGTCTAACCCCTAATTTTAGCAATGAAGGGGTAGTAAATTAAATAAATTATTATACTCATCATTGTAGTGGTATTTTACAATCCTAACAATGACACCTCCCCATTAATAATTGAGTGTAACCTTATCCTCTTATTTATAAGGATTGTGGATGCTCAAGGTAGGATTTAATTATCTATAAATGATTCATTAATATCTTCTCAAGTCATTACCATAATTTAATGGGAATGCATTTCATAATTGGGTATTTCGATAAAATTCCATCGAAACAATTAAATTTTGGGTCATTTTGACTAGTTTCATTGCATGAAAGTGTGCTTAATTTTGTGAAAGTGTTTGGATATCCACCAAAATGTTTCACATCCTATATGTGTTTCATGACTTGGAAAAATTTATGCATGAAATAGACTTATCAAATCCCACCACACTTAA
The DNA here is from genome assembly GCA_963277665.1 of Viscum album. Taxonomy (NCBI): domain Eukaryota; kingdom Viridiplantae; phylum Streptophyta; class Magnoliopsida; order Santalales; family Viscaceae; genus Viscum; species Viscum album. The sequence continues at coordinate 123,885,008 of OY728134.1, read as the reverse complement.
ATTTAGACTTTTCCTCAAGGATGAAATCTCAACGTACTAAAAAGTTTTATCACCATATCATGCTTTAAATTAAATGCAAACAAAATAAATTTATAAAATGGTAAATTTAATATTCAATAATCGCATAGAAAAATCATCAATGCCCAAATTCTTAAAGGAATATATCAATCGAGTATTTTAATTTTCTCCTTGGAAACAACCACACAATTTAATTCATCCATTTTCGTTGTTTTTCAATTCATTATTAATAAGCATGTCATTTTTAATTTACCTCACTTGAATTTTTCTACTCTTTATAAAGGTAGAATTGTGAATATAGTTTAGTACATACCTCAAAAACATGTCAATTATGATAGGTTTTCAAGGAATCTTTCATATCTACCATGTTAAGATATATATCATATCTAATCATGAGGGATTCTCCATTTAGGATTAAATTATTCTGAGGATTTGGGAAGGTAGGAAAATAATGTAAAACAAATAATCTCAAAATGGAGGTTTGAATCAAAATCATAGTTCTTGAAATAAAAAGTCACCTCAATGAAAATATCCCTTTACATATGTCATATCTCTCTTCCCACAAAAAAGATCAATGTGGGATAATGATAAAAGTAATCACAATGAATTAATCATCATATATTTCCCTTTTTTCTCCTTTTCAAATTTTATGCATAAGAAAAAATCTCACATTCACTACCGAAACACATGTGATAAAAAATATTTACTAGATAGAAATGGTGATTTTTGACCCCCTAAGACACAACCCAATGATTTATAATTTATAATTATTTTTATTTTTATTTTTTTCAAAGTTTTTCAAATAGAGTGGTGAATAATAATGTACAATGAGTAATATATGTCCTCTCTAAAAATCATATTAAAAATCCCCAGAAAAATATCCTCAATGATGCACATCCCCATCTACCATGGATAGTATCTCCCCCATATTTAATCATTTTAATATAATGAAAAATATTTAGGGGATGGTACGAATGGATAGAATAGTCTCACTACTATTCTCATGTCCTAACAAGTATTTTCATGGTTTTTATGGACTTAATAATTTTTAATTCAATTTGGATACATGAATAGAGGGTTAAAAAAAATAACAACTCAATCATATTAAAAGATAATATATTCAGTAATAAATTTGATAAGATATCAAGGATGTTCTAGGAGATAATATAAATATATCTCTAAAGAAATATACTTTATGAAATAAAGAGAAATATTTGGTTCATATGATGTCTTAGGAATGATAATGAATTATTAGGTCAACTACTCTCAGAAATGGATACAAATAATTAAACAAATTAAAAAAAATATCTCAAATTAAAATCATGTATAATCTCTAAAAACTTTCATTTAAAAGAATTAACATTCTCTATAAATCTTGATTTATCAAATAAAAAACAAAATTCTTATCTCTCCTAATTCTTTTCCCCATTTTCTCATTCAAATTTATTAATGAAGAAATTTAAAATCATGGAATTGTAATTATCCTAGGCATTTTATGTCTCCTAGTTGAATTGATTAAAGAAATAATATAGTGTAGGGAATTAATTTGGGTATTTAAAGCTCCAAAATAATTAAATGTGATGAATATAGTATAAAAATTTATATTTGAATACTTAATCCCCTTTTAATGAATCTTCAAACATGGATACACAGGTTCTTCCTACACCAGATTAATGATGCGAGTATCTTTCACAATTCATATTTCCTTGAATTCACAATGTGAATAGATTTCAAAACATATATTGATCTTGAATATTACTCTCATTCTATTTTCCAATTTCCTAATGGTATTTCAAAATAAAAACTCACAAGTAAAAATAAAAACCATGATCAATGGAAATTTGAATAAATCTTGGTAGAGTGCTTGAGCTTATAAATAAAGAAAGAAAAATTATAGAAAGTGATAAAAATTTGTTTCCACCATAAGATTCTCCTTTTTAAAGCTCGTTTAGATTGATTATACCTGTATTAGATAATTATAATACAGTATAAGTATAACAATCTCATGTTAATCCATTTTTTGAGTTTTTTTGAATCTTTCTTAGCTCCTCTCCCCCTGAAGTAATCGACATGAAAAATTATAGAGGTGAAAAAAATCTATATTTTTTTGATGGTGAGTAGGAAAAATCCAAAATCCATATATATTTGGTAGAATTATTCTTCTTTAATGAATGGGTTTTTTGTTCAATTTCTTCAATGATTTCTTCATTTCCATTATCCATATCATTGACTTCTTCTCCTATTACTACTTCTTTTTAATATGTATATCCATTTTATGGTGTAGCTGGTTCTTGTTATTCATCTTGTGATGCACTTAAATCCTATAAAAATTTCATAATGAATTTAGAAACCATATTTTCATCTTCTTCTTCACCTTATGCTTCTTCTTCTTCCTCTGGATGCAATCCCAATTTTTCATGAAATCTATGTAAACATTCTTCACCTAAGTATAATTATTTTTCTTTCTCTTTTTCTTGCTATAGTTTAGTGAATTTTGAATCAGCATGCAAAAATTCAGAGGAAATATCACTATCTTCTTCATCCTATGAGCCTGCATAGTCAAGGGCACTATAGTTAGGGTCAAATAACACATTTTATTTGGTGCTTACCTCTGTTTCATTTTCTATTATTCTTTACTCCCGGATCACCTATTATAAATTCATGTCCAGTGTATGGGGTGCATCATTTTCAAAGCTTGGGTGTGGTTATGGGTGCTCATTTAATTGATTCTTCCTCAATTTAATCTCCTTATGTTTCTTTTTCAAATCATCTAGTTGGAATGATAACATATCATTGGTAGTCACTGTACTCTGTATCACTTCCATCATAACCAAGAATACCCATGTGTGGTAAAAAGTGATAAAAATAAATAAAATAAAAATAATATTATAAAATTTTAAAATATAAAATATGAGAAAATAAGATATCTAAATTATTAAAAATAAATAAATTCTCCACTTATATCCCCAGAAATGCCACAAAAAATTTATAGCCCGCAGAGCATCTTTAATTTCCAAAAGGTTACCAATTTTAGAAATTTATAACATGAATTAGAAAAACTACTAAACTAGATGGAAGTATGGGATATAAAATCCTGAGGTCAAACCCATATAGATAGGTTTTGATAAAATATAAGTTTAAATAATACACCTAAACTATTTTATGAATGAAATCTAATCTAATTAATTGGAAGAGAAAATGATAGTTGTATTGGGATTTAAGAAAATGGAAAATGTTCTCATAAATTCCAAAATTATGGTTCTTGATTAATTGGTCATAATATAATGAAATTTAAATAATAGGCTCTTAGAACGATGTTTAGGCATATCCAATTTTCATGGTAAAAAACCCCAAAGTCATTGATTTCCCCTTTTCACACTGATCATGTTACTTTAAGTGTTTGATGATTTGGTTACTCAAAAACATATTTAAACATATAATATAGTCCACCCTATGGTCATGGTGAGGATCTTCCACTAGACAAGGTGTTAAAAGTATCACTCCCTCACTGATCACACAATTTTCATTCATGACTGAAGTGAATTAAATAATTTAAGAATTTAAGGATGCATAAAAATACCCACATTACTTACTTTCAATGAATAAAATACCTCAAAAAATAAAACCCCTTAATTATAGAGTATTTTCACAAGTTCCACCCCCTCAAACTAACAATTAAGCGGTAGGAAAATAGTGATCATATTTTACTCATCACAGTAATGGCAGTCCGCAATCCCGACGGTAGTATCACCCCATAAATCATTGACTAGAACTATGCCCTCTTTTTTATAGAGATTAGGGATGATCAGCGTTTGATTTAATTATTCATAAATGAATCTTTAATATCTTCTGGAGTAATTTTTGGTATTTATTAGTCATTCGGGTCATAATTGGTTGTTCTGTTAAAAATACCATAAAGAGCATTCCAATCTGGGTCCGTCTAACTACATCCATGGTGTGAAAGTATTCTTTACTCTGTGAAAGTTTCAGGCTCCCATCCAAAATGTTTCACAACCTCTATGTATTTCATGGCTTGCATTGTTTCACATCATGTAAGTGATTCATGTCATAAACTTCCTGTTTCCAACACCATAACCTTTGAAATGATAAGTTTCTTTAGTTTTGATCCCCATAAGAGTTCCGTTTCCATCCTTCATTGTCGAAAACCTTATTTTAAGTCAAAATCATGGTTTTGTTAACTCCTTTTTCTTTTAATCCATATTTTAATAAATTCTACCCAATATTAAAAAAAATTAGATATATAGGAAATAAATAATCACTAAACTTTCTAAATCAATGTATTTCTATATAAAAACTGTATTCATAAAATACACTTATTAAGCACTTACCCTGCCACATCCTCATGGAGTGAAGATTCCTGATATCATTTTTGATAAGAATTATTTCATCTACATATAATACCAGAAACATGAAAACATTCCCACTACCCTCTTGTATACGTAATAATTATCTTTTTTCTGTATGGAACTAAATTCTTTGATTGCAATATCAAATAGGATGTTCCAACTCTGATAATATTTCTTCAATACATAAATGGATCTCTGTAAATTCCATACCTTTGAATTCACATTTGGAACACAAAAATCTTAGGTTCATAAAAAATACACATCCTTGAGTAAATTACCATTAAATAATTTGGTTTTGAATTACATATAATATATCTCATAATAAAAATATAGTATTATTTGGAGAAATATCCAAATAGAAATAATCATAAAAAAAGGTGAAAATATTTCCTTATAGTCAATAATATTAATTTTGTTGTAGAATTTTAAAAACAACAATTATTTATAGTTAGACACTCTTTCATTTATGTTATTTTTATTTTATAAAACCCAATTCCATCATTTGCTTTTTACACCTTCTGGTGTATCCACTAAATTTGAAACTTAGTGTACATGAAATCTATTTCAGATTTGATAGATTTTAATAATTTTCAGAATTATAAATCTCAATGGACTCTGCATAAGTGGTAGGTCATATTCTATAAACATTACTACATCGTTATTTTCTATGAGAAATCAATATCTCAAAACCACTTGGCTAATCCTACCAGACCCTTGAGTTTCTTCTATAACTTGAGTAAGTTTTTCCAAAATACTTTACAAAATCATTTCAAATTCTATATCATGATAAATTATAAGTTATTATTCTTTAATTTCAATAAGTTCAATGTTCCTATAATCCACACCTTGACTCATGTGTTCCTTCTCAATAAAAACACCATATTTTTCCACAAACATGTTATGTTTAATAGGGTTATAAAATTAATATCCTAATTTTTTTGGATAACTAAAATATAAAATCTTTTCTAATTTGGGGATGAGTTTATCAGAATCCAAATTCCATACATATCACTCACAACCCTAAATCCTCATAAAATTCATCTTGGAATGTTTTCTATTCAATATCCCATATAGTGTCTTTATGACTATTTTAGATTAAATGCAATTAAGTGGGAATGAAACTATCCCAATAGGATAACCCCAAAATTAAATATGAAGGTCACACTTAATAATGATTGATCAAACCATGTATAATAATTTATTATTCCTCCTATCAGACACACCATTCTATTATGGTCTTCCAGGAAAAGTGAATTGTGGAACAATTCTATAATCTCTCATATGTTTAGCGAAATCTTGGCTTAAGTATTCAACATCTTGAACTAATTAAAGAATATAAATACTCATTATAACTAATTATATGATTTTTTCTAAAATTACTTTACCGTTAAAAAATTTTCATACTTAATTCTCATTAGAAACACATATCCATACAGACAAAATCCATTAGAAAAGGTAAAAAGTAATTAAACCACCAATTTCTTGAGTACTCATTTGTCCACATACATCACTATATATGAGATTCTATTTTCCATTTTCCCTTTCCCAATTTCAATTAAAAGGTTATTTTAACATCTTTCCTCATAAAAAAATTCATATATCAAATGATTTATAATCTATGGGTTCCAATTATCCATCTTTATAGATTCTTTTGATGTGTTTGTTGTTTATATATCTAAGGAAACAATGACAAATAAATATTGGATTGGAATCAAATTTGGACCTCTAATTTTGAATGTTATAAAAAACATTATTATAGAGACCCAGGATTAACATACATGGATATTATATCATTTTAGATGAATATTTAGTACATTAAAAAATACATGCCTGAGGACTGTAATAGTTTAGTGTCTTTAGAAAATTGGAAAAAAAATATTCTATCACGATGAAAGATCTTCAACATCTAAATTAGATATATCTACCCTTATTACTTTTTCCTAAAACCTTTCTTGATAACCTAGGGAAAGGAAACATAAAAAAGGGGTGAGCTTAGATGCTTAGTAAGGGTAAATAAAATAAACACGTAAAGATAAAATGACCAAAGGGTATGGAACTTAAGAATAAAATATGAAGATCATACCATGTATATTATATATCATAATAAATATTGGTAGTTCATAAGACATGGATCACAAAATAATTAATAGCATAAGTCATGAAATCATAAAATAGGAATAAGACATGGAATTTTGGAAAACACATAAGCATATAATAACTCCATGTTAATGTGGCCTACCAAGGCCTTTGTGACATGTTACACCTGAGTTAATCACGTGTGTACCTTCTTTGGGATTTTTATGACCTCCCATATACCCTCTTATTTTGGTATTGGTATGTCCTCCCTTGTACCCTCTTGTTTCAGGCTTGGGATGTCCTCCCGTGTACCCTCTTATTTTGGGATTGGGATGTCCTCCCATTTATCCTCTTGTTTCAGGATTGGAATGCCCTCCTATATACCCTTTGATATCACAAAACAATTATCATTACCAAATTAATTTGAGAGAGATATAGGTCCCACCCATCTTATAGTAAAACCAAAAATACTTTCACTACAAAATCATAAACAATCATATCATAGACCATGAAATGAAATGGGTGTCATAAACATGTAATCATATCTTAACATATGGAAAAATATTGGTTTCATAAACATTTAATAAAAAGAATAACCCTTGAAAGGAAGTGGGATTCATAAGAATATGACCCGTGGAAGTGAAATAGGCATCATATGTATCATTCCATCAAAACATAGGCCATTCGAGAAGAAATTTGAATGTAAACTTCATATCATTTCTTATAAGGGCATGAGTAAAATAAATATATGTAATATTAGATAGAAAATAACATGTAAATATATTTTGAAAACATTTATTTAGAAAAATATCCTTTCTTCTTTGAAAAAATCTCCTTAAAACATAAAAACTTTTTTAAACCCATTTTCTTCAAAAAAACATGAAATCGTATAAATAAATCATTGAAATTTTTTTGGAAACCTTTTGATTTAAAAAAATACAAATGGAGATTTAAAACATTTTGAAAAAAAATCCTTGAAAACTTATAAAATAATATTGAATACATTTTGAAAACAATTTTCCTTGAAACTTATAAAAGAATCTATAAAACATTTTGGAAAACATTTTCTATTGAAAACGTATAAAAGAAGCTTGAAAACATTTTGAAAAAAATTTCCCTTGAAAACTTATAAAATAACCGTGTAAACCTTTTGAAAACATTTATTTTAAAATATATTTTAAAATAATTTTATTAAATATTATCCTTTTAAACATGAAATGGAAGCTTCATATAAATGACGACAATTAAATCTGTACATGCCATATGAGGTAAGAAGAACATTCATTTTTTACAGTAAAAGTTTAGAAAAATTCCTTATTCGAAAAGCGACAATAAGATTACTTTGAAAAAATTTGTAATTGAAAAAAGGGTAAAAATTTATTTTAAATATTATAGGATAATATTTGAATATTTTTGGAAACCCTTTTTAGAAAATATGGTTTTAAAGGAACATAGATTTCCAACCAAATAGAAGGTAAAGTCGAGATTCCTTAAAACACTTTATTAAAAATAATATGTACCAATGAGAAAAAAATGGTAACAATACATGAATATATTATGAATAACTAGAGGATAATAAAATTCATGAGTGTTATTGAGATATGTATCATAATATTTCATCTAATTAAGTATAGTCATAAATAATCTTGAAAATCGATGAGATTATTTCAATAAACTCTTATCACTTAGAAACATTGAAACATACTCCCCATGTAAGAAAGTGAAATTAAATTAATCATAAAATATAATTAAATTTAATATATTCATTATATAACATTTCAAAGGTATTATGCACACCACTTATAAAAATATCCGTGCATAACATTACATGTGTCTAAAAGAAGGTAAATTGATACAAAACTATCTTACTGATTTGGTAATAATTGAAACATAGACCCCATAAAAGTAATATCCTTGAATAGATATTTAATTAATAAAAAAATTTATAATAATAACCATATAATACATTCATGGTCATTATACACACCACACAAAAGGAATGGGTGGTGAATAAAGCATGTATCTCACAGAAATAAAAAGTGAGATGAAATTCCCTTACCTTGTGTTTTGACTCTCATCGTACTCATTCAAACCTCATTTATAATAAATATAAAAATTATTATGAATCTATAAAATAACCATATTCTTACTTATAATACTATATATGGTTTTATTATATCTTTATTTTACCCACTTGTTAAAAATTCTATGTCAAGGTTTCACTTCGGGTAATAACTTCTTTGTTTTTTCACGTGTCTTAATTTATTATATCTTTGGTCCTTATAATTATATACTGATTTATAGAATTTAAACCATGATTTAAATATAATTTATATTCCATATGTTTTTATTATAATAATCCCTATAATATAAAAGTATGAAAAATAATACACCATTCATGGAGACGGTAGGCCGTACGTACGTATGAACAATATTTCTGTTTAATTGTTGTGTTGAAAGAAGTAAATTAAAATAAATATATGTATATATATTTATATATATGTAATTATTAAAATATCTTTATTATATCATATATATCATTTATATTCCCTAAACCCATCCTTAATACATTTTATGTAGCGTATGAACGAATCAAATCGCTTTGAGGGGGTGATAGTACATGCTTCCTCAAACAAAATTATCATATTAACAAAAAATGGAAAATCTAAATATATATAATGTATTATAATTAAAGAAGATTAAATACATAATAAATATAATATATAACATATTTTAACAGAGTTTCCATCAAAATATCCACCATGAGAGGCGGTAATGGAAAAATGAACAATCATGATTTAGTGAGGTGGTAGTTCAACATCCATATAAACTGTATGTTCGTTACGCATTAGATGGAAGTGTGTGTAAGTATAGGTAAAAACATTAGCATAAAAGAATAATATTATATTGTGGATTCTGGTTTTGTTATAAAATTTTGGGCTAAGAATATTTGAGGGAGTGCAGAAAGAAATGAAAATAAAGTATCTTGAGAGAAAATGTTATCTCTTAATCGGGTAACTCCTTTTAGTTTGTGCCAAAAGTATCCCTTGGATTATATTATGCCAAAAAATAGGATTAAAGTAGGAAGGTATGAATTTTTTAATTGTATTTGTTAGATATTTTCATAACCTAAGTGTTTTTATAGGTGTTAAGAAGTGGGATATGTGGTGGCTATTTATAGGGATGGCAAAAGACACACTTGGCATTTTTTTAAAACAAGTTAGGTGTACCCGTGTTTTTTCCTAAAAAAAGTAATAAAAAACTAAAAAAATAAATAATGTAAGGTTAATGTAATAATTATTTCCATCCAATGGGATTTGGACAAGTTTATAGGTTGTTTTGTGTCTTAAATTTAAGGTTTAGTCCTTAGTGAAGCTTAATTTTACCTTAATTGATGTTATTAATTTTAATTACATTCACTAATCATTTTGAAAAAAAAAACTAAGTTGAACTTGTTAGGAATTTAAAATTATTATGATTACAAATATGGAATCAATTTTTCCAAATTATAATCACATAATTGTCAGAAATTAATTTAAAACTAATCTCGTAGTTGGGTTGACAATGCAGGTTTTTAAAGTAAAAACATTCAAAAGTTTTCTAAGTTTTTGTACCCAATTTCAAAGTGAAATTGATCTCACTGTCCTAAATTTTATTAATTTATAAAAATATTATATAATTAAACTTTTAAACCAAATTAAAATATAAATTTCCCCTATAAATAAATAAGATAAAAAGATAGTTTTGAATCAAAATCCGGTATTTTTCACTATTCATCCAAAAATGAAGTTTCTTAGAAAAATACTAAAAAATATACATAAGCTAATTTCAAAATTATAAATTAAAATATGAAGTTTATTTTATCAAATTAAATTTATAAATGTGTCTAAAATTAATATTATTATTTTTCATAGAAGGATATTAAAAGGAGTTCATTTGAGAAAATTGTATTCTTAAACATATAAGGACTTTACCAAAAATTATATCTTTCATCATTAATATGTTTTATTTATATAAAATAATTATATAAAATATTTTAAAAGTATTTATTAATATTAATATTAATAATTTTAACAACTAGGTTATAATTATCTCATTTAAATAATTATAATAATAAAAATGATGCTTCTTAGAAACTTGATGTTGCGTGTAAGGTACGCCAAGTCGGTGTTGCGTATAGTGTAAGAAAATTCAGTTACATATGAAATTTATATTTTAATTAGTGAAAATCAATACATAAATTAAAATTAATTCATTTGAAAAAATATATTTCACAAAATCCTGGGTTGTTAAATTATACCCCCTTAAAATAAATTTCTCCCTCAAAATTCATGTAGGTTATCAATGGTTTAATACTTGAAAGTTTCATTCATAGAAACCCACATTATAAAAATTAATACTAAAAATTCCATTACAAAGGTAATTTTGGAACCATAACAGTTAACCAAAGTAAATCATAATGAGATTCTTACATAGGAGAATATTGATGGGAAGTGAAAACATGGACATAGAAGAGAAATCCTACCATCAAGTTCTGACAAAGAGTGATATAGAAAAAGGTCAAAAGAAAGTTAAAAATCACAAATCCATAAATCTAATTTTACTTAAGGGACCTTATAATTCATCATAAATGAAGTTAATAAGATATATTGTTTTTGTCTTGAAGATAATTTTTTTCAAAAGTTGAAGAATTTTCATAAAATGACATACTTGCATGATATTAGGAAAACATCACCCTTTGTTGTTCATTGATCCACTTCACCAATTTCTCTAAAAAGTAAGGTTATATTTTCATTCCTAAATTTGTAATAGATCATGATACCCATGATATGACATCCCATCAGTTATCATCAACACAAAGTATTTTTCAGGCTATCCAATATGCATAAATCCTCACATGGAGAGATAACACTTTAATCTTACTGACTTCGTCTAAAGTTTAACTTAAAATTTACATAAAAAGCTACCTTTATAACCCTTTTTAAAGATGAAAATTCAAATCTTTAGAAATAATTTCATGAAATATTCTTAATATTGATCCCCATATATCAGAAAGTACCAATTTATTGTTACATTCCAAACATATGAATACCCTCATCGTATATTTCCTTATTTACCATAAATCCTTTTGAAAAAAATGTATGAATTATTATTCAAATGATTAATGGATATATTCTTTAAATCCAAGAAGTTTTAAACTTTATCCTTTATGACATAGAACACTTTTTTAATAATCAGTTCCAGGGAAATCCGTACCATCAAATTTACTTATTCATATCCAACATATCTTTATACAAACATCATTATATCAGTGTCAAGAATTAATTAATGGTTACCTTCCTATAATCAAAATATCAGCATTCCATGAAATCACTTTTTTATATCTTCATCACCATTCAACATGGAATTTTCAATCCTAAATGAAAATTTATACTAAAAATACTTATATATTTAATGATTCATATAATATAATCTTTGAATTCAGAAACATAATAATTTATTCAACCAACTTTTTTCTTAAACAATTACTCCGGCTTCATCAAATTATTCCTTAATAACTATTTCCTAGAATATGAAATAAGATTCATGTTTTAAGGTTCCTCAACCTTAATCTATTCATTATTTTTATATAAATAATTGTAATGAACAAAAAATTTATTAATGAAAATTCCTATTAGTCTATTTAAATGTGTTCTTATGGTTATGTAAAATGTATGCACTTATTTTTTTCTATGTTTTGGATTTTAAAATTCCATTAATTTTTTTACCATTGCTAGTATAGTCGTTGAACAGTGATATCGTGATTAGTATAAATATAGGGCTTTAACAAATCCAATTTACTTAGAAAAAGGAAGTGATGACCTCATCCAGTAGAATTGCCACATACGAAGTCCATTTTTCAGAGCTTAGAAAGGAGGTGGATTCATTGGGATTTGCTCTTGACCAAGCCCAATCCGAGCTTGAATACGTTAAGTTTGAGCAGAACCACTTACGAGAGAAGTGAAAGTTGATAGAGATTACCACTTGAGCAATGCTATCCAATCCACCCCAAGAGTCTGTCACCATCGCCCACCTTACCCTAAGGTCTTATGCATGTGTTTTAAGGGGTTATGTAACAAGACCATAGTACTGTGATTATTTACATTATTATTGTATAGAGAATATACATTCTTTTTATTATTGTAACTTTGTAAATAGTTTTTTAAAGAACAAATAGTATTTTTAGTTAGTATTCAACTAAGAAATCTATTTTGATGAATTAATGGACTCTTAAATTAAATAATATTTTAACAAAATATTATTATTATTATTAAATTTATTTTTATTAAATATAAATGATCATATAATTTTATGAATGTAATTTTAATTTTTATTAAGGTTTGAAAGTTGTTTTTGTCAAAACCCATGAATTTTCGATAAATGTCAGCTTTTATTTTAAAAGTAAAAAATTCAAAAATTTATAAAATTATTTAGATAAAATGAATATTATTTTTTGAATCAGGACTTTGAAATAATCCAATGGAGAATTTTTCATAATTTTTTGAGACAATCGAATTTTAGGGTAAAAATTAAATATCGTTTAAATATATAATGCGTTTTATGACATCAAAATGACCCAATAGTGATGTAATAAAATACTATAAACATTATTTTCGTCCAATATATGTTTTTCCATTAAAATAATGTGATTTTTGGTTTGTTTTATTTATTTTACAAAGCTTTAGTGGACCCTTCAAAACATATAAAACATTTTGGCTTTTTAAATTGTTTTCCTTGAGAGTGTGAATCACCTCCACATAAGAAACCCTATTATTTTAAGAATTTAGGCCATTAGACTAATAAAATATTGTTTTCAAATCCCATTTTTGAAAATCCATTTTCAAAAACCATGTACTGGTTTGTGGTTTTGATTAGTTTAATGTGAGGTGTCCCAAACCTAAATAATAAATAATTCCTTCTCCTTTCCTATATAAACCCACCCAAGATCCTACTTAATCTTCATTAAAAGCCTTTGGAGTTCGACTAACCCCTTCCATTTTTTCTCTAGAATCCTCCCAAGGTGCCCCAATCTCTCTAGAAGCATCTCTCAAGCATCTCCCAAGCTTTTAGGATCACACTTCCAAGTATGGGATTTCTTCCTTTATATGTTTTGTCCAAGTATATTTATATTGTTATATCTTTTTTCATTCAATTAAAAATGTTGGGGTTTGATTTTTCACCCCCCCTATACTTTACTATTCATGTTTGAATAATAAAAGATCTCATTTCTCTCTCATTAATGCCTTCCATGTACACCCGTTACCATGCCGAAATTCCATAAGGAATTTATCTCCCTTCTCATTTACAATCAAACAATTATATTGTATTGAGTAACTAAATTTCATTATGTTTGTTGGGAATTTTATACAAATGACCCCCCCCCCTAATGTCCATTTCATGTACATATTATGAGACACCCATTTCTCTCTCATAAACCATTTCTATGAATCCTTATGTCACACCGTTATATGCTACCGAAATTGCACCATGTTTTTCCAAGACAAGATCATTGTGTAGTGAATACCATACCCATCTCTCTATCAAGGGTATTCACCTTTATGAACATATACATATTGAATGGTACTTTAATGTATTTATTTCACATTACTTAATCGTGTAATAAATTATTATGTTGATTGATTCCATGTTATATGATCCATGTGGAACACTTATGCATGAAATGAAATGTTTTAGAAGGGTGCACCCTAATAGCGCTCCAATGCATTGGGTAAGGTATAGTATCATGATATGTAATGTGAAATGAGTGTAGACTCATAATAATTAAAGTGAAATTAGGGTATACTCGTGCTTCATGTGTAATGAGGGATTACTCATGCTTTATGTGCAATGTGCCTTGGCTTATTCTAATTCCATGTTAAGTGTTGTCACCACATTTCCATGTTATGATTATCATGCTTTATCATACCTTTATGTTCATGTTTCTCTTATGATTCATTAATATTCCTATTTTCTAACATGTACTTTTTTCCTCTTGTTATTCCATGTTTATTACCTTACTAGGCTTTATAGCTCCCCCTTTTCTTATTCATATCCTTAGGTTATCCTATGCAATGCTAAGTACAAGGGAGTGTAGTGGTCATGTAAAGGAAGTTTTCAATAAAGAAGTTGTGTTTCATGTTTTAAGTTGTTATTTATTATGCCTAATCTCCAAATATACTAGACCACTCAATCTTCCATGTTGTATCAAGTGAAGAGTTTATGTAATAAATCATGTTTAAGTGTGTAATAAAGAGAAGGGTTATCATAGTTGGTATCAAAGGATAGGTTTAGTTATTTTTGGGATTAGGATTAGAAAACACTAGAGAAGCCTTAGAGACAAGATTATGTATAATAAAAATATCCCTAAGTTTTTGTGGGTATTGATTAAGTGGTTTATCAAGAAAATACATCTATGTTTTGATAATAGTAGGTATAGGTGGCTCTTGCACAGATTTACCAAGGAGTGAAAACCTCAAAAAGGAGTTTCGGGCTTGGCATGGGGTATCGTGGTACACGACAATGGGCCTTGATGCACTCTTGTTTATAACACTACCAAGGGATATGCTTTGGTAAATTCACAATCTTATTATGAACCATTATTAATGGACTCAAAAAAATTCCCTAAGAATATATGTTAGAAAGTAGATCATGGATAACATAGACTAAAGACTATAGATTCATAAATTAAGAAAATAAAATCTATTTATAAGTCATTGGTTTTTTAATTGGATTACCCTTTATGTGTTACCCCTAATTTTCCTTTTATCCCAGCCAATGGTCGGTAATAGGAGGACTCTGGATAACAACCGATGTGAAGATCAATGTGATGACTATGCTAATGAGATGCTCAATCTGATGGGAGCGGGAATCGCGAACTTTATCATGATTATATCTCAGTTAACTCAATATTTGAATAGAAACATGGGTCAAGAGGAATTTTCAAACCCCCTAGGAAAGAATAAGTCACTATCGAGAGCTTCATGAGACAAAGGCCTCCTACTTTTAATGGATCATCTGATCCATCAATCGTAGAACAATGGATCAACTCCATTGAAAAGATCTTCTCTATCCTTCAATGTTATAAACAAGAGAAGGTTCTTCTGGATTCTTATCATATGGAGGGTGAAGCCGATCAATGGTGGACATTGATCAAAAACACGAAGCCTGATGAGGAGATCGAGGCATTGAAATGGAAGGATTTCTGGAAGATGTTTTTTGATAAATATTTTCTGTGCACCCTCCAACTTAATATGGAAAGGGACTTCCTTTACCAAAAGTAAAAAAGATGATGAATCTATCAGAGTGTACAAGGAAAACTTCACAAGGCTTGCACGATACACTTTTGGATTTGTTGTTACCCCTGAATGCAAGGTTGACCACTTCTTTGGTGGGATGAAACCTAGCCAGCAGAAAGCCCTGGAAATCCGTGACTTCGACAGCTATAGGGAAATTGTCTGATGTGACCTCATGGTTGAAATGGAGATCAGAGAACCTTCAGGGTATCATGGGGATCAGAAGCGTATGGTGGAATTCAATTCTGGACGTCTGATGGATAAATCAAACGGTGTTAAGAAAATTTAATACCCCACTTTCCATAGGTGCAGAAAGAAGCACCTTGGAAATTTCCTGAATGGGACAAGGAAATGCTTTAGGTGTAGAAGAGAAAGGCACTTAGCCATTAATTTCCAACAATAAAAACTCGCACCTGTGATGTAGGAGAGGAATGCTCCATTCGACTCTCAACACATTGTTCACTACTTCAATTGCAAAGAACCAGGGAATATTTCAAATTAGTTCCCTAAGAAAAGTGTTTTCAGAGGCAACCAACAACCTCCAAGGCAGTAAGGGCGAGCTTTTTCGATCACTTCTGCCGAAGTGAACCCCAATAATGAAGTAGTGACAGGTACACTAGTTATTCATTCAATAATAGAGAATGAAATTTTTTTATGCAGGTTATATGCATTCTTTTATATCCTGAATGTTTAGTAGAACAATCCCAACACCACCACAAATCATGGAATTAAAGATTTCAGTGAGTATGTAAAATGGGGAAATCATTGCATTCCATTAATATAACTCCTAGCCTATCATAATCGATGGATTGAACTTCCCAGTGAATCTCATCATACTCCCTCTGGTGAAATTTGATGCAATTATTGTCATGGATTGGATTTCCCTATATATAGCCAACATAAATTGTCGTGAGATGGAAATAACTCTCCATGTGGAGAATCGACCCCCTGATTCTGTACAAGTGAAAGGAGGAAAATGAATATTCTTTAGCTCCATCATCTCAATCGTGGATATTATTACCCTATGAGCTCGCATATCTGTCTCAGATTATTGAGTCTAAGGAGGAAACCATCCTTGAAGACATGCCTATTGTGAGGGAATTCATTGAATTGTTTCCTGAGGAATTGTATGCTCTTCCTCCTAGAAGAGATGTTGAATTTTTAATTGACCTTATACCTAGGGAGTTGCCAATATCAAAGACTCTGCATAGAATGGTTGTTGTGGAGTTTGAGGAGCTGAAGAAACAACTACAAGAAAATCTAGATAAAGGGTTTATACGCCCAAGTGCTTCACCATGGGGTGCACCAGTCCTATTCATCAAGAAGAAGGATGGGTCAATGCGTCTTTTCAACAATTATCGATAGCTTAACAAAATCCTGATAAAGAAAAAGCATCCTATCCTATGAATTGATGAATTGTTCGATCAGCTATATGGAGCACGATACTTCTCCAAGGTGGATTTGCGGTTGGGATATTATAAAGTAAGGGTGAAGAAGAAATATATCCCCAAGACTTCTTTTCGTACAAGATATAGGCACTATGAATTCATAGTTATGCCTTTTGGACTCACTAATGCTCTAGAAATCTTCATGGGCTTGATGAATAGTGTCTTTAGAGATTACCTTGACAAATTTGTGGTAGTATTTATAGATGATATTCTCATATACTCCAAAACCAAGGAGGATCATGAGGAGTATCTAAGAATTGTACTAGAGACCTTGCGAAAGGAGAAGATCTATACAAAGTACAACAAGTGTGTCTTCTGGTTGAAGTAAATCTCATTCTAGGGACATATTATCACAAGCAATGGGATATATGTGGATCCCTCCAAGACAGCTACAATTGAGGGGTGGAAGAGGCCAACATCCGTAATAGATATCCGTAGCATATTGGGGTTAGCTGGATATTATTGATGATTTGTGAGAAATTTCTCATGATTGTCCAACCCTCTTACCAAGATAACTCGAAAAGGGAGTAAAGTTTTCTTGGAGTGATGAATGCAAGGAAAGCTTCAAGGAGTTGAAAATGAGGCTTATCACTATGCTCATTCTCACTTTACCCACAAGTGGAGAACTTTTTGTGGTATTTATTGATTCTTAGAAGAAGGGATTGGGCTATGTGTTGATGCAAAATGAAAAGGACACTGCCTATGCTTCAAGGCAATTGAAAGTTCATGGGAAGAATTATCCAACACATGATCTGGATTTGGCTAAGGTGATCTTTTCCTTAAAAATTTGGAGGCATTATCTCTTTGGGGAGAAATGTGAAATATATACAGACCAAATTTGCCTCAAGTATATATTCACATAGAAAGAGTTTAACATGCACCAATGAAGATGGTTAGTGCCGATCAAAGACTATGATTGCTCAATCCATTACCACCCTGGGAAAGTGAACAAGGTGGTTGATGCTCTAAGTAGAAGGGACCCAGCAATTCTATTATTGATGATAATTGAAAAGGATCAAATATTCTTAGATTTGATGAAGATGGAAATGGGAATCTATAAAAACTAGGTCACAGTGACAGCACAACCACCCCGCCTTAACATGGTTGTCGGGTCCTGGCCCTCCAGGTACCACCAGTTGCCCCGAAGACAAATCATCCCCACCCAAGGGTCCACCCACATGCCTGAACGGGTCATCTGACTAATGATAGTCCCCGAAAGCCAACACTTTTCCTTTCCAGTGTACCTTTTCCTCACTCACAGAAACCCTGGGAAACTTCCCAAAAGGTCACCCATCCTAATCACTACTCTAGGATAAGAATGATTAACTCTGGATAAAGGGTTTATATGCCCAAGTGCTTTACCATGGGGTGCACCAGTCCTCTTCGTGAAGTATAAGGATGGGTCAATGCATCTTTTCATCGATTATCGTGAGCTTAAAAAATCATAATAAAGAACAAGTATCCTCTCCCATGAATTGATGACTTGTTTGATCAGCTGCATGGGGCACAATACTTCTCCAAGGTGGATTTACGGTCGGGAGATTATCAAGTAAGGGTGAAGAAGGAAGATATCACCAAGACTGCTTTTTGTACAAGATAAAGGCACTATAAATTCATAGTAATGCCTTTTTGACTCACTAATGCTCTAGAAATCATCATGGACTTGATTGATAGAGTCTTTAGAGATTACCTCAACAAATTTGTGGTAGTATTTATAGATGATATTCTCATATACTCCAAAACCAAGGAGGATCATGAGGAGCATCTAAGAAGTGTACTAGACACCTTAAAAAAGGATAATATCTATAAAAAGTACATCAAGTGTGAGTTCTGGTTGAAGGAAGTCTCATTCTTGGGCCATATTATCACAAGAAATGGGATATATGTGGATCCCTCTATGTCAGCTGCAATTGAGGGGTGGTAGAGTCCAACATCAGCAACAGATATTCATAGCTTCTTGGGGTTAGCTGGATATTATCGACGATTTGTGAGAAATTTCTCATGATTGTACAACTATCTTACCAAGATAACTCAAAAGGGAGTAAAGTTTTCTTGTAGTGATGAATGAGAATAAAGCTTCAAGGAGTTGAAAAGGAGGCTTATCACTATGCTCGTGTTCACTTTACCCACAAGTAGAGAACTTTTTGTGGTATTCAGTGATTCTTCAAAGAAGGGATTGGGATGTGTGTTAATGAAAAATGACAAATTCATTGCCTGTGCTTTAAGGTAATTGAAATTTCACGAGCAGAATTATCCTACACATGATCTAGAGTTGGTTGAGGTGATCTTCACCTTAAAAATTTGGCGGCAATATTCTTTGGGGAGAGGTGTGAAATATATACGGACCACAAACGCCTCAAGTATATATTCACACATAAAGAGTTGAACATGCACCAATGAGGATGGTTAGTTCCGATCAAAGACTATGACTGCTCAATCCATTACCACCCTGGGAAAGCGAACAAGGGGGTGCATGCTCTAAGTAGAAAGGACCCAGCGATTCTATCATTGATGAGAGTTGAAAAGGATAGAATCTTCTTAGATTTGATGAATATGGACATGCGAATATATAACAAATGGGTCTTGGTGACAGCACATCCACCCTTCCATAACATGGTTGTCAGTTCTTGGCCTTCCAGGTACCACCAGTTGCCCCGTAGACACGTCGTCCCCACCCAAGGGTCAACCCGCATGCCTGATCAGGTCAGCCGACTAATGGAAGTCCCTAGAGTCCAATACTTTTCCTTTCCAGTGTACTTTGTCCTCACTCACACACACCCTGTGAAACTTCTTAGAAGGTCACCCAACCCGATCACTACTCCAGGCTAAGCATGATTAACTGTGGAGTTCTAATCAGACATGATCCCTAAAAGGAAGGTTCACCTTGTTGACATGAGTCATATCATTTAGTAATTTAACCCTTTATCATATGGGGGTGTTATAATCACCCCCCCCCCCCCCTTAGAGCACAACATCCTCATTATGGGCCCTGCATATCAACCCAGGTAGTGCACCACACTTAAGGCTTGGTACCAA
Organism: Viscum album; assembly: GCA_963277665.1. Taxonomy (NCBI): domain Eukaryota; kingdom Viridiplantae; phylum Streptophyta; class Magnoliopsida; order Santalales; family Viscaceae; genus Viscum; species Viscum album. Next base: position 123,864,731 of record OY728134.1, on the reverse strand, counting down.
ATCTGATACCAAAATTAACAACAACTGGTTCCCGGTGACAGCACAACCACCCCGTATTAACATGGTCGTTGGGTCCTGGCCTTCCAGGTACCACCAGTTGCCCTGCAGACACGTGGTCCCCACCCAAGAGTCCAGCCACATGCCTGAACGGGTCATCTGACTAATGAAAGTCCCCGCCGGGTACCACCAGTTGCCCCGCAGACACGTCGTCCCCACCCAATGGTCCACCCACATGCCTAAACGGATCATCTGACTAATGACAGTCCCCAGAGGACAACACTTGTCCTTTCCAGTGTACTTTTTCCTCACTAACACACACCCTAGGAGACTTCCCAGAAGGTCAACCATCCCGATCACTACTCCAGGCTAAGCATGATTAACTTTGGAGTTCTAATCAGACAGACTCCCAAAAAGGAATGTGCACCTTGTTAACATGAGTCATATCATTTAGTCATTTAACCATTTATCATTTGGGGGTGTTGCAATCACCCCCCCCCCCCTTTAGAGCACAACGTCCTTGTTGTGGGCCCTACATCTCAACTCAGGCAGTGCACCACACTTAAGGCTGGGTACCAAATTTGATACCAAATGTGACAACAACTGGGTCCCGGTGACAGCACAACCACCTCTCTAGGTCACCCATCCCGATCACTACTCCAGGCTAAGAATACTTAACTGTGTAGTTCTAATCAGATAGGCTCCCAAGAAGGAATGTTCACCTTATTGACATGAGTCTTATCATTTAGTCATTTAACCCTTTATCATTTTGGGGTGTTACAATCACCCCCCCCCCCTTTAGAGCACAACTCCTCATTGTGGGACCTACATCTCAACTCAGGCAGTGCACCACACTTAAGGTTGGGTACCAAATCTGATACCAAATGTAACAACAACTGGGTCCCAATGATAGCAAAACTACCCCACCTTAACATGGTCATTGGGTCCTGGCCCGCCAAGTACCACTAGTTGCCTCACAGACACGTGGTCCCCACCAAAGGGTCCACCCACATGCCTGAACGAGTCATCTGACTGATGGCATTCCCCACAAGCCAACACTTGTCCTTTCTTGGGGGTGTTACAATCACCCCCCCCCCTTTATAGCACAACGTCCTCATTATGGGCCCTACATCTCAACTCTGGCAGTGCACCTCACTTAAGGCTGGGTACCAAATCTGATATCAAATGTAACAACAACTGGGTCTCAGTGACAGCACAACCGCCCCGCAAGGTCACCCATCTTGATCACTACTCCAGGATAAGCATGCTTAACTGTGGAGTTCTAATCAAACAGGATCCCAAAAAGTAAGGTGTGCCTTGTTGACATGAGTCATATCATTTAGTCATTTCACCCTTTATCATTCGGGGGTGTTAGAATCACCCCCCCTTAGAGCACAGCGTCCTCGTTGTGGTCCCTGTATCTCAACTCAGGCAGTGCACCACACTAAAGGTTGGGTACCAAATCAGATACCAAATGTAACAACAATTGGGTCCCAATGAAAGCACAACCACCCCACCTTAACATGTTTGTTGGGTCTTGGCCCGCCAGGTACCACTAGTTTCCCCACAGACACTTTAACAACAATTGGGTCACAATGAAAGCACAACCACCCCACCTTAACATGTTTGTTGGGTCTTGGCCCGCCAGATACCACCAGTTTCCCCACAGACACGTTAACAACAATTGGGTCACAATGAAAGCACAACCACCCCACCTTAACATGTTTGTTGGGTCTTGGCCCACCAGGTACCACCAGTTTCCCCACAGACACGTGGTCCCCACCCAAGGGTCCACCCAAATTCCTGAATGAGTCATCTGACTAATGACATTCCCCACAGGCCAACACTTTTCCTTTCTAGGGTGCTTTTTCCTCACTCACACACACCCTTGGAAACTTCCCAGAAGGTCACCCATCCTGATCACTACTCTAGGCTAAGCATGCTTAACTGTGGAGTTCAATTCATACATGCTCTCGAAAAAAAGGTGCACTTTGTTAACATGAGTCATATCATTTATTCATTTAACCCTTTATCATTCGGGGGTGTTACAATAATTTGTCACGACCCGTCCCCCCGGGCCCATGTCGTGACTACCCCAAGCCTGCCTTTCATAGGCCAGAGGCTGGAGACTAGCACCGAAAGCAGTATTCCCAAAATACAGGGAAGGCATTTCCTTAAAACTTGTAAATACACGAAACCAAGCACACAACAATATATTAACATAAGTAAACTATATAGTAAAAAGAGTATGTACAATAAGTAAAGGGGCAAGAATACATGCCCAACTGGAATGTACAAAAAACTGAAAGTACAAGTAAACTGAAATAGCTCCTGTGGACACCCACCAAGGATCCTACCTGAAGGGTAGGTATAGCTCTCGAATGGTCATCACTGCGGTATGCCTCGCCTAATGTCCACCTCTGAGCTACCTCCAGTCCTGGTACTCTCATCCTTAGTCAGTGTTATCCATCATCTGCACCAAACACAACAAGGTGCAGGCGTAACCCATGCAGGGGTGAGTATAACGATACTCAGTAGGGACCCCGAGACCCTCGAATGTCTCACAAAACTCAAAAAGGATAAACCACAAAGCATGAAAACATATGACAACCCTACTTAGGTATATGCCCATACATATACCAAAGTTATCAAGTATACCCATCTCATTCATGAGGAAACAGAAGGCCCAACTCTTAGCCAAGGTACAACTATTCCACATAGGAAATAATACCACGAAGGTAACACCACAAGGTTAAGTACCACAAAGGTAATGACACACAGAAGAATACCACGAAGGTATCATCGTGAAGGTAAGTACCACAAAGGTGCGCCACACAGAAGAATACCACAAAGGTATTAGCACGAAGGCAAGTACCACTAAGGTACGCCACATAGAATAATACCACAAAGGTAAAAACTTAGCTCAAACCAGGTATAAATTAGGTATGGTAGTAAGATGATTAGATGTAACTACTGAATCATCTTACTCTGTTAAGAGGCAAACCCACGTAGGATCCTAAATCATCAGACCCACGTCGAATCCTAATACAGTAGACCCACGTAGGATCCTAGAGTAGTCCCACATGGATTTATTAGAGCATACCAAAGTGGGACTCTTGAACCTAAACCCACATAAGATCCTAAAGACAGACCCACATAGGATCCCAAAGCACAGACCCACATAGGATCCCTTTCTCATGTTGCAGCCCGTTATAGGGTTGCCGCACTAAGCTTGCTTGATTCCGGGAGAATCAGATCCTCAATCCACAGGTCTATACTCCAACTACCACTAATTCCCACTAAGAACTATCTCAAAGGACCGCCACGTGATAGGGGTCTCAACGCAATAGACAGTGCATCAATCAGATGCCTGGTCTATAAGTTATTGGCCTTTTAGTCCCGAGGGCCTGATTGGATTTGTGTTTGATCCAAACTGTCCAGACCCCAACTTTATCCAAAACCCAATTGGGTTATACCAAAAGCACCGTATCAATCCAAGGTTTCTAGCTTCGTAGACGGTTCGTCAAACGGACGCTCGTAGCTCAAGATATGGATGAAAGAACGAAAAGTGTCGAATTCGGTCTAGGTCCGGTCCGACCCGGTCGGATTGACCCAATCTGATCTGGACTAGGCCGACTCGACCCAGTTCGGGTCGACCTGGCCCGACCCGGGTCTGGCCCTGGTTTCGATCCAGCCCATTAGGACTGGCCTAACCTGCTAAGTCCAGGCCGTCTTGACGGTGCGACCCGTGGTGTGGTCCGCAAGGGCGGCCTGTTCAGCTCCCCGGCTAGCCGGATGGCCAGCCTCCTCCGCGTGGAACGGTCGTTCATCGCGCCGTTACCAGTGGTTGTCAGTGAGCTGACCACCCCTTCGCCGCTTCAGTGGCCTTGCGCCGCGACACCGACACACCAGGCGGCACGAACGCATGTCGCCACCCCTTCATGCGGCCGACCACTGCCAGCCGCCGCGCTTGCTTCCCCGTGGCCCTTCTCCAGTGGCGCGGTCCACCGTCGCCATCGTCACGGCCGACCGTGGTGCCGACCACCACTCCCGAGTCCCACCGGTGCCAATCTCCGGCACCAGTCACCGTCCTCCTCCATCGCGAATATCACCTCATAAACCACAAGGGTTGCGGAGAGGTCGGGCCATGTTAGTTTGGCTTGCACCCTCCGCGTTAGAGTGGTGGCAAATGGCTCATGGGGAGATATTCAACGTCAAAGAAAATTAACGAAGATAAATAAAAATCACACCCCAACCTTGGAGTTTGTTTGAGGTGTCGAGAGATTGAAGATGATGTCGCTGAATAATGTCGGCATTCATTTCCTCCGCAAGGTGCTTCCAATCTGGACTCGGGGTCTGTTCCTCATTCTTTGTTGGAGCAATTTCTTTATTGTAGAATGTTCTCCCCAATCTCTTATCTCCTTTTCCCAAACTTTTCTTCCATGAGAGGGTTGGTTCCAATTTAAAATCTTAGAGTTTAATTTAATAAAAAAATTTCATTAATTAAATTAGTGTGGCACAATTAATAAAGAGAGAACCAAGAGTCACCTACCTTATTAAAGTGGGAGTTTAAGGGGGGTTGGGTGGTCCCCACCATCAAGAATTTAATTTGGGGGGTTTCCTAACTCGAGTGGTCCCCACTAATGCACATTCAAATTGGGAAGTGTTAAAAATAAAATAAAATTTTGTTCTTTATTTTATTTTTTATTTCCATGAAAAATATGAAAACTATTTTTCACCCTCGTCCTACTAAGGTTGAGGTGAAGGTATCCTTCAGAGAATACTAGCGCTTCGATTTCAATGGTTTTCTAAGATTTTAATTCCAAGCACCATTTCAAAAGTTACAAAAACCCGCTCGCACGTTTACTGAACGCACCTAAAAAAAGTTTAGAAATTCATTCTAGGCACACCAGGCCTCGGAATCACACACCGTAAATTTTTACAGACTCGTCAAATTCCCATATAATTAAGAAAAATACATGGAATTTTCCAGGTCTTTACATTCTCCCCACCTCAGGGATTTGCGTCCCCGAAAGCCAAAACACAAACTAGGAAAACAAGTGGGGGTAGTGAGCATGAATTTGAGCCTCCCTCTCCCATGTGATCTCTTGGAGGTTCTCGTGATTCCAACGTACATGCACTAAAGGTATCTACCAACCATGAAGGACCTTCTCCTGTCGATCCTCAATCTCTACTGGAACCTCTGTAAATGTCTCCCCAATATCGATATCCAGCACGCTGTGGTCGATGACGTGTGAAGGGTCAAGCACGTATCTCCTCAGCTGGGATACGTGGAAGACGTCGTGCACCCGATGCTACTAAGGTGGAAGAGCTAAGTGGCAAGCCACCTCACCAACTCTAATGAGGACCTAAAAGGGTCTGATTAACCTCAAAGATTACTTGTCACCCCTGCGAAATCTCCGCAAACCTCATCGAGGTGAGACCCATAGAAAGATGTGGTCACCATATTCGAACTCCAGAGGTCTCCATCTCCTATCGGCATAAGACTTTATCCTGCTCTGTGCAGTATTTATCCACTCCTGGATGATCCGCACCTTCTTCGTGGTAGCCCGTACCATATCTAGTCCCATGAGTGCTGACTCCCCTAGGTCAGTCCCGCACAAAGGTGATCTGCAAGTTCGGTTGTACAATTCCTCAAAAGTAGTCATCCCAATGGTGGAGTGATATTTTTTGTTTTATGAAAACTCCACCAAGGGAAAGTGATCCTCCCAGCTGCGATCGAATTCGAGGATGCAAGCACGCAACATGTCCTTGAGGGTCTGAATGGTCTGCTCAGTCTGGCCATCCGTCTGAGGATGGAAGGCGGTGCTCAAACGAAGCTGCGTCCCAAAAGCCTCCGACAACCCCTTCCATAACTGAGAAGTGAAACATGCATCACGATTGAATACAATCCCCAAGGGTACTCCATTTAGCCTCACAGTATCCTACACATAGAGGCATCATAAGCTCTCTTCGGAACCTTGATCTCTGATTAGTAGGAAGTGGGCTGACTTGGTGAGTCATTAGATGATCACCCAGATATAATCATGACCCCTGGATGTACGTGGAAGCCCTGTCATGAATTCCATGGATATCCCATCCCACTTCCACTCTGGGACCTCTAATGGATAAACTAAGTCTGCTGGTACTTGATGCTCCCTCTTCACTTGTAGACAAATGAGGCACTGAGAGACAAACTTTGCTACTGCTTTCTTCATTCCTGGCCACCAGTGCTATCATTGGAGGTCCTGGTATGCCTTCAACACTCCTAGATGTACCACTAGAGCGGATGTGTGGAACTCCCTCAACACTTACTCTCAAAGTGACACTACTACCATGGTACGTCCTCTGAAGTGGATGACGTGCTCCCCACCTTCAGAAAATCCATCAGGTGCTTGTCCTGTGGATATCTGAGCACGTCAAGCCTCGTAGTCATTGTCCCTATGCTACACCTCCCTGAATCACTGAAGAAGTGGGGGAGTGATAGTAAGAGACTGAAGAAAGGCTGCTCTATCTCGATCCACAAAGGATATCTGCAAAATGGCCAGTTTCTCCCTCACCTCACCTAGCAGCTGTATACCACATCATCTGCTGAGTGCATCTGCTAAAACATTCTCCTTCCCAGGAGTATAGACTATCTTGAAGTCAGAGTCCTAGAGGAACTCAAGAAAACATCGCTATCTCAGGTTTGGGTCCTTCTAAGAGAAGATATACCTAAGACTCTTGTGATCATAGTAGACTGTAAAATGTTTCCCCATCAATTAATGTCGCCACATCTTCAAGGAGAATACCACTGCTGTTAACTCTAGGTCATAGGTAGCATAGTTCTTCTCATGTTGTCTCAGCTGTCGAGAACCATATGCGAGAAACTTCTCACTCCTGCATCAAGACACATCCGAGCCCAATCCCTGATGCATCACAAAAGACTACAAACCCAACGCCCTCCTCCGGAAGAATCAAGATGGGGGAACTAGTCAAACTCTTCCTGAGCTCCTAAAAACTCTGTTGGAATCTCTCTGACCAAACGAAGGGTTTCCCCTTCTTTTTCAATGCTGATAAAGCCGCTGCAACTCTAGAAAAATTTGGCACAAATCTCAGGTAGTTTCTGGGAAAACCCAGAAAACTTCGTACCTCTATCACACTCCTAGGTGGTTCCCAAGAAAGTACGGCCTCAATCTTTGCTGGATCCACTGCAACTCTAGCCTCTGAGATGAAATGTACCAGAAAGTAGACCTATCAGATCCAGAACTGGCACTTCGAGATCTTACCATAAAGCTGGTGCTCTCGGAGTGTGTCCAGAACTACCTGCAAATGATAGGCAAGCTCCTCCTCAGTAGGAGAGTAGATCAGAATGTCATCGATGAAGACTACTAAAAATCGATCAAGGTATGGCTGAAAGACACTGTTCATGAGTCCCATAAAAAATACTGGGGCATTGGTAACACCGAATGGAATAACCAATAACTCGTAGTGGCCATAACGACATCTGAAAGATGTCTTCTGTACATCCTCATCATGTACTCTGAGCTGGTGATAGCCTGACCAAAGGTCTATCTTTGAGAACCACCGTGCTCCTTTCAGTTGATCCAAGAGGTCGTCAATCCTCATGAGTGGGTACTTGTTCTTAACGGTCACCTAGTTTAGGCACAGATAGTCAACATAAAGTCTCAATCTCCCATCCGCCTTCTTGGTGAAAAAAATTGGGGCTGCCCAAGGAGAAACACTGGGCCAGATGAACCCCTTCCCCTATAAGTCCTCTAGTTGTACCTGCAGCTCACAAAGCTCCGTGGGAGCCATCTGATACGCTGGTGTAGATATCTGTGTCATCCCAGGGTACAAGTCAATTTAAAAGTCAACCTATCTATGAGGAGGTAGACCTGTAACATTATCAGGGAAAACATCAGCGTACTGGTCCACCCCTAAAGGATAACTCAGACTCTCCACATAAACCGCTCTGAGGGTAAGGCTAGCCAACTAATGAGTCCTCGGCTGCACTCTCCTCCGGATAAGTCCATCCTTTGCTGTAAAGGCTCCCTTCTCACCAGTGTAGGTAAACCTAGTCCCATCCGTGCGGACACACCACACTTTGCACCAAATACAGTAAATATGGGCATGGACTGTAGATAACAAGTCCATACCCAAGATGACGTTGTAAGGCCTTGACGCCGCTACTAGGAGATCCCAGCTAAATCTCTTGCCTCGTAGAGTAAGCTCACACTTCCGACACCAATGCATAATCATCGAATCCTCACCCATAATAATCTATAGCCATAAGGATCGAGCCAACGGCTCCACTAGAATCTATGAGCTCCAAACAAGGGCAGTGGAAATAAAAGAATGACTAGAACCTGTGTCTGTAAGTACTACAACTAAGGTGGAGTAGACATAGATCGTACGTTGTATCATCTCCGGAGTGTTGTGGTCATAGGACTTAGATTCCTGGAGCTGAGCTCGCCCCTGTCCACATATTCCATATAGTAGGGGTGGACCACCAGGTGGTGGTGAAAGTAACATCTCAAATCATCACCCACCACCAGCTGTAGGACCAACTCCTCTGCCACGTCTGCCTGCTACCTGCAATCCTCCTCGGTCGAACCTCTGTCTCTGCCTGGGAGGTCCTTCGACCATCTGCTGATTATCCGTATGGCGGGTCAGACAATCACAAGCCTTGTGACCCTGCCCGCTGCATGCGTAACACTGCCTACTCCCCGCATGACTGGCTCTGTCTCAGGTGCCTCACACAACTGACCCTGAATCCTGTACTTTTCCACCTGTAGGTCTAGTCCTCTTGGACCTCTATGACATCTTTCTTCTTCCAGCGGATGAAGTCTCCGCTACGTGACACCCGGTGGTGGGTCTCACTACTGGTGACTGCTTAGCAGAAAAACTCTCCAATAAGAGGGCTCACTCTAACACCCCCTCCTGCGTCAGGATGCTGAGAGAAATCATCGAAACCCTGATCCCCCACCTGATACCCTGATCGAAGGTCTGGGTAATGAATAATGGGTCCCACACCATATCAGTGGATTAGCGTGAGAGTTCGGTGAACCTCACTGAGTACTGAACCACAGTCATGCGGCATTGCTGCAGATAAAGAAGCTCTTGTATACACATTGCGCGTAGAGTCACTGGGATGAACTCTGCCCAAAACAGGCTCTCAAAGTCTGCCCAGATTAGTGTCACCTCATCATGAACCTGGAGCATCAAGCTCTACCATCTGCCTGCCTCTACCTATAGAAGACTGGCGGCAAGAATCACCATGAGATCAGCTAGTGTTTCTACCAGTTGGAAGACTATCCCCACATCCCCTAGCCAATCCCCAACTGCCTGTGGGTCCGTCTTGCCCCAGAACCTTGGTGGCCTCTGGCGCTGGAAATCATGCAACACGCTCAACCTTTATGCACCCTATGCTGTTGGGGATGGTGGCATCAGTGGACCAACGGGTAATGGTACCTCTTGTGCCTCTACTAAAAGAGGGCCCTACACCGAGGCCTCATTGCTCTGTGGTCTATCATTGCGTACTATACCCAAAACCCTAGCCAGTTGTCTTCAGGGAGGCATCCTGAAAAGAAATAGGTGTGCCACGACAAATAAGTTTTACCTGATGAGCTGACTCAAAGAGTTCATAAAGAAAACTTTTCAAAACATGCATGAAATCCGTGTTTTCATGCACTGAATCAGAAATCAGAAGTCAGGGTCCTGGTGTATGGATATGTCGGTAGCCGCACCAAGCCCACCTTCCATAGGCCAGGGGCTAGAAACTAGCATCAAAATGCGTATTCCCTAAATACCAGGATGGAATTGCCTTTATAACCTGTAAACACACGCAACCAAGCACAGAGAAAGATATGGACACAAGTAAACTATATAGTAAAAAGAGTGTGTACAATAAGTAAAAGGGGATAAAATACAATCCCAATTGGAAAGTATAAGAAAACTAAAAGTACAAGTAAACTGAAACAGCTCCTGTAGACACCCGCCAAGGATCCTACCTTAAGGGTAGGTACAGCTCTTGAATAGTCGTCTCTATGGTACGCCTCGTCTATCGTCCACCTCCGAGCTACATGTAGTCCTATTTCTCTCATCCTCAGTCAGCATTGTCCATCGTCTGCACCAAACACAATAAGGTGCGGGCTTAGTCCATGCACGAGTGATTATAAAGATACTCAGTAGGGACCCCGAGACCCTTGAAGGTCTCACAATACCCACAAAGGATAAACCACAAAGCATGAAAACATCTGACAACCCTACTTACGTATATTCCCATACATATAACTATGTTATCAAGTATACCTATCTCATTCATGAGGAAACACAAGGCCCAACCTTTATCCAAGGTACAACTGTTCCGCATAGGAAATAATACCACGAAGGTAACACCAAAAGGGTAAGTACCACAAAGGTAAAACCACACAGATGAATTCCACAAAGGTATCACCACGAAGGTAAGTACCACACAGAAGAATACCACAAAGGTATCACCACGAAGGTAAGTACCACAAAGGTACGATGCACAAGAAGAATACCACAAAGGTATTACCATGAAGGTAAGGACTCAGCTCACACCAGGTATAATTTAGGTACTTTAGTAAGATGATTAGATGTAACTACTGAATCATCTTACTCTATTAAGAGGTAGCCCCACATAGGATCCTAAATCATCAGACCCACATAGGATCCTAATACAGCAGACCCACGTAGGATCCTAGAGTAGTCCCATGTGGATTTCCTAGAGTGAACCCAAGTGTAACTCTTGAACATAGACCCACGTAGGATCGCAAAGCATAGACCCACAAAGGATCCCAAAGCACAGACCCACATAGGATCCCTTTCTCATGTTACAGCCGGCTACAGGGTTCCCACACTAAGCTCGCTTGATTCTGGGGGAATCAACTCCTCAAGCCACAGGTCGATACTTCAACTTCCAAAAATTCCCATGAAGAATTATTCTGAAGCACTGCCACATGATAGGGGTCTCAACGCAACATACAGTGCGTCAATCGGATACCCAGTCTGTAAGTTATTGGCCTTTTAGTACTGAGGGCCCGGTTGGATTCATGTTCGATCTAACCCATCCATATTCCAACTTTATCCAAAACTCTAGAAGGGTATAAAAAAGAACTATCTCGATCCAAATTTTTTGGTACCATAGACGGTTTTTCAAACAGACGCCCGTAGATCAAGATATGGCTGAGAGAACAAAAAGGGTCAAAGTTGGTCCGAGTCCGATCCGATCCGGCTTGGGCCGAACCAACCCAGTTTAGGTTGACCCGGCTTGACCCATGTCCGGCCCAGGGTTCGACTCGACCCGATGGGTCTGGCTTGGCCCCACCGGCAGGGCCTGGCCCGCGGTGCGGCCTACGGTGTGGCCCGCGGTGGTGGCTCGCGGTATGGCCCGTGGTGCGGTCTGCTAGGGAAGACCGTTCAGCTCCCTGGATGGATGGATGGATAGCCTCCTCCATGCGGTGAAGGCGTGTGCCGCGCCATCACCGACGGTCGGCAGTGATACAGACACCCCTTGACCTCCGCCACGACCTTACGCCGCGGCACCAACATGCAAGGCGCGCGCGGACGTGCACCACCGCACCTTCACACGGTCGGCCGCTTCCCTTGCTTTGCCGCGGCCGATGGGCCGTGACCCTTCTCCATTGGAATGGTCCCCTGCCACCATCGTCACGACCGTTCGTGGTGCCGGCCGCTGCTCCCGAGTCCCACTGGTGCCAATCGCCGGCACCAGTCGCCGTCTTCCTCCATCGTGAAGATCACATCATAAACCACAAAGGTTGTGGAGTGGTCGGGCCATGTTCGTTTAGCCCGCGCCCTCCGCATTAGAGCGTTAGCCAGCGGATCATGGAGAGAGATTCAACATAAAATAAAATTAATGAAGATAAATCAAAATCACACCCCTACCTTGGCGTTCGTTGGAGGTGTCGATATATTCGAGATGATGTCATTGAAGAACGTCAGTGTTCATTGCCTCCATATGGTGCATCCAATACAGACTCAGGGTCAGTTCCTCGTTCTTTATTGGAGAAAGTTCTTCATTGGAGAATGTTCTTCCAAAGCTCTCCTCTCCTTTTCCAAAACTTTTCTCCCACGAGAGGTGTGGTTCTAATTTAAAAGCTTAGAGTTTAATTTAAGTAAATTATTTCATTAATTAAATTAGAGTGTCACATTTAATAAAGAGAGAACCAAGAGTCACCTCCCTTATTAAAGTGGGAGTTTAAGGGGGGTAGGGAGGTCCCCACCATTAAGAATTCAATTTGGGGGGTTTCCTAGCTCGGGTGGTCCCCACCACTATACATTTAAATTGGGAGGTTTTGAAAATAAAATAAAAGTTTTTTCTTTATTTTATTTTTTATTTCCATGAAAAACATGAAAACTAACTTTCACCCTCATCCTACTACAGTCGAGATTAAAGTCTCCTTAAGCGAATACCAGCGCTACGAGTTCAATGGTGTCCTCTGATTTCAATTCCGAGAACCGATTCAAAAGCTACAAAAAACCCACTCGCACGTTTACTAAACCTACCTAAAAAAAGTTCATAAATTCATTCTAGGCACACCGGGCCTCGAAATCATGCACTGTCAATTTTCATGGACTCATAAAATTCCCATATAATTTAAAAAAATTACCTGGAATTTTTTGGGTCTTTACAGAGTCATAATGATAGGAACATCATTAATTCTTTAAAAAATGAATGTTCAACCTTCTCTTTTGGAAAAGTTAAAGGATTCTCAAAAGGATGATGTATAAATTCAGAAGAAAGTAGAAGCTATCAAAAAAGGTAAATCCTCAGATTTAAATCTTAATGAAGAAGTAATTGTGAGATTTGGGAAAAAATTATGTGTTCCATCAAGTTCGAAGCTGAAGAAGGAACTTTTGGAGGATGCACGTAGTTCGAATTTCTCTATTCACCTAGGAAACACAAAGATGTATCGATATCTCTAAGATAATTATTGATGTGATAATATGAAGAAGGAGATCGTTGAGTATACATAAAAGTGCCTGGTGTGTCAAAAAGTGAAGTCGGAGAGGAAGAAGTCTAAGGGGATAATGCAACTATTTCCCTTACCAGGATGGAAATGGGAGAACAACACCATGGACTTTATCACTGGAGTTCTGAAGACATCCAAAGGAAACAATGAAATATGGGTTGTTGTGGATCGTCTTATAAAGTCTAAACACTTGTAATTCAGGAGGATTTCTCATTAGATCAACTGGAACAGATATACTTCATAGAAGTGGTAAGGTTGCATGGAGTACCACTATCTATTTTATCTGATGGAGATCCAAGATTCACCTCTATGTTTTGGATGAGTCTTCAACATGCTCTGGATATTGAACTGAACTTCAGTATGGCCTATCATCCTCAAACTGATGGCCAATTTGAGTGAACTATTCAAACACTGGAAGATATGTTAAGATCATATTCAATGGAATTTAAAGGAGGTTGGAATGAACATCTTCCTATGGTTGAATTATCCTATAATAACAGTTTCCACTTGAGTATTAGAATGGAACCTTATGAATCCCTATATGGGAAGTGGTGCAAAACATCGACATGTTGGGATGAAGTCAGTGAGTGTAAGATTCTAGGACCAGAAATTGTTGAAGAAATGGTGGAGAAGGTTAAAACCATTCTGCAACATATCAAGGTATCCCAGAGTCGACATAAGAGTTATGTAGATAACCATCGAGGATAACTTGAGTTTAAAGTTAGAGACATGGTATTTCTATGCATATATCCATGGAAGAAGGTTATGAGGTTTTGAAAGAAGGGGAAGTTAAGTCCTAGGTACATCGGCCCCTTCGAGATTCTAGATCGTGTCAGGAATGTGGCCTATTAACTAGCACTTCCACCTACCATGGCCAAAGTACATGATTTCTTTCATTTATCCCTATTAAGGAAGTACATACCAAACCCTTCACATGTATTCTCTTCATAGGTAGTACAATAAGAGGATGATATTTCTTATGAGGAGAAACCTATGAAGATCTTAGAGCATAGAGAAAAATTTCTACAAAATAAGACAATTCCCCTCATGAAAGTGTTGTGGAGAGACCACAAATTTGAAGAAGCGATGTGGGAATCAGAAGAAGTGATGAAGTAGAGTTACCCACGTCTGTTTTAGTATGGGAAAATGAAATTTTGAGGGTGAAATTTCATAAGGGGGGAATATTGTAACGACCCAAAAATTTATTAATGAAAATTCCTCTTGGTCTATTTAAATGTCTTCTTATGGTTATGTAAAATGTATAAACTTATTTGGTTCTATGTTTTGGATTTTAAAATACCATTAAAAATTTTGACCGTTTCTAATATAGCATTTGAATAGTGATCACATGATTAGTATAAATATAGGGCTTTAACAAATCCAATTTACTCAGACAAAGGAAGCAATGACCTCATCTTGTAGACTTGCCCCATACGAAGCCCACTTTTCAGAGCTCGAAAATGAGGTGGCATCATGGGGCTTCACTCTTGACCAAGCCCAATCCGATCTTGAATATGTTAAGCTCAAGCGGAACCACCTATGAAAGAAGTGAAAGTTGATAGATATTACCACTTGAGCAATGCTATCCGAGCCACCCCAAGAGTCTGTCACTATCACGCACCCTACCCTAAGGTATTATGCATGTGTTTTAATAGTTTATGTAACAAGAACATAGTACCATGATTATGTACATTATTATTGTATAGAGAATATACATTCTTTTTATTATTGTAACTTTGTAAATAGTTTTTTAAAACACAAATAGTATTTTTAGTTAATATTCAACTAAGAAATCTATTTTGATGAATTAATAGATTCTTGAATTAAATAATATTTTAATAAATATTATTATTATTATTAAATTACTTTTTATTAAATATAAATGATCGTATAATTTTATGAATGCAATTTTAATTTTTATTAAGGTTTAAAAGTTGTTTTTGTCAAAACCCATGAATTTTTGATAAATGTCAATTTTTATTTTAAAAGTAAAAATTAACATATTTAGAAAATTATTTAGATAAAATTAATATTATTTTTGGAATCAGGACTTTGAAATTATCCACTGGTGAATTTTTCATAATTTTCTAAGACAGTCAAATTTTTGGGTAAAAATTAAATATCATTTAAATATATAATGTGTTTTATGACATCATAATGACCCAATAGTGATGTAATAAAATACTATAAACATTATTTTCAGAAACTATATGTTTTACCATTAAAATAATGTGATTTTTCATTTTTTTTTGATTTATTTTACAAAGATTTAGTGGACCCTTCAAGACTTATAAAACATTTTGTCTTTTTAAATTGCTTTCCTTGAGAGTGTGACTCACCTCCACATAAGCAACCCTATTTTTTAAGAAGTTCGTCCATTTGACTTAAAAATATTCCTTTACACTCCCCTTTTTCAAAAACCATGGTCCAAAACCATGGGCTGGTTTGTGGTTTTGATTTGTTTAACGTGAGGTGTCCAAAACCTAAATAATAAAGAATTCCTTCTCATTTCCTATATAAACCCACCCAAGCTCCCACTTACTCTTCACCAAAAGCATTTTGAGTTTCAACAACCCATGCCTTTATATCTCTATTATCCTCCCAAGGTTCCCTGATCTCCCAAGAATCATCTGTTAAGCATCTCCAAAGCTTTTGGGATCACACTTCCAAGTAAGGGATTTCTTCCTTTCTAAGTTTTGTCCAAGTTTCTTTATATTGTTATATCTCTTTGCATTCAATTAAAAATGTCCGGGTATGATTTTTTACCTCCCCCATACTTTCCTATTCATGTTTGAATAATTAAAGATCCCCTTTATCTCTCATTAATGACTCCATGTACACTCATTACCATGTCAAAATTCTGTAAGGAATTTCTCTCTCTTCTCATTTACATTCAAACAATTCTTTTGTATTACGTATTTAAATTCCATTACATTTGTTGGTACACGTATCCAAATGACCCCCCTTACTATTCATTTCATTTAAATATTATGATACACCCATTTATCTCACATCAACCATTTTTATTAATTCTTATGTCACACTGTTATGCTGCTGAAATTGCACCGCGTTTTTCTAAGCCAAGATCATTGTGTAGTGAATACCATACCCATGTCTCTATCAAGGGTATTCACATTTATTCACATAAACATATTGAATGGTACTTTCATGTATTTATTTCACATTACTTAATAGTGGAATAACTTATGATGTTGATTGATTCCATTTTATATGATCCATGTGGCACACTTTTGCATGAAATGAAATGTGTAAGAAGGGTGCGCCCTAATAGCACTCCAATGCATTATGTAAAGTATAGTATCATGATATATCATGTGCAATGAGTGTAGACTCATGATAATTAAAGTGCAATGAGGGTTTAATCGTACTTCATGTGCAATGAGGGATTACTCATGCTCCCTGTGCAATGAACCTTAGCTCATGATAATTCCATGTTAAGTGTTGTTGCCATATTTCCATGTTATGATTATCATGCTTTATCATGCCTTTATATTCATGTTTCTCTTATGATTAATTGATATGCCTATTTTATAACATGTACTTTATTCCTCATGTTATTCCATGTTTATTACCTTACTGGGCTTTATAGCTCACCCTTTTCTTATTCATGTCCTCAGGTTATCCTATGCAATGCTAAGTACAAAGGAGTGTTGTGGTCATGTAAAGGAAGTTTTCAATAAAGAAGTTGTGTTTAATGTTTTAAGTTTTTATGTATTGTTCCTAATCCCCAAAGAAACTAGAACTCTCTATCATCCATGTGGTATCAAGTAAATATTTTATATAATAAATCATGTTTAATTGTGTAATAAAGAGCAGGGTTGTCATAACAATACTCTAAGAACATCGCATACCTTTCACATGTCATTTGCGATCTCTTTATCTTTATAAGTATAACCAATACTCATTCCAAATTCTTGATTCTATTTATGTAATTTCCATTTTGTAAATGGATTCATATAATTGTTATACCTTCTACATATGAAACATTAAATGTTAACCATGTTCCTTCAAGTTCTCTCCATTGACTAAAACCAGAAGGCATATTGTGAGAAACATTTATCATAATAGGATACCATATAATCAGGAAAAATTACTTATAGGGTGCCTAAATCATGGATCCTAATTATTTAATATATAAAACGCTATGTTTTCCAAGGTTATTCATACTCATCCTCTAATTAAATCCTTCACGGTGGTTCTTAAAGTTTTTGTGAATTCCCAAAGCATATCCCCCAGGAGTTTCAAACTAGGTGTGCAGCAAAGCCCATTGTCATGTACCAGATTACCCTGATTCGGGCCTGAAGCATCTTTTTAGAGTTTTTACTCCTAGGAACATCTATTATATAACCACATCCACAAGATGTATCCATATATGGATTTATTTCTAGGAAAACAATATCTCTATACTTTACCAAAATTCCATGACATTTTCATATTCTTTTCCTTATCCTTATACTTATCCTTTGAGACATCCCTAGAAATATCGTCAAAAAAAAGATAGGGATATAACTAAAGTTTTCTCATCCAAGTTTCTAAAGGTTGACTAAACCTTTCCTTTGATACCAACTATAGAAACATAGGCTTAACATAAATGGATATTACATCATTTGAGATGAATATTCAGTACATTACAAAAATACATGATCAGGGATTGTAATAGTTTAGTGTATTTGGAAAATTGGAAGAAAAATATTATATCCTGGTGAAAGATCTTTAAAATATTACATATATATATCGAGCTTTAGTAATTTTACCTAAAACCTTTCTTCACAACCAAGAGAAATATAACATAGGAAAGGGGTGAACTCAGATGCTTAGTAAGTGTAAATAAAGGAAATGTGTAAACATAACATGAAATAAGGTTATGGAACTTGAGAATAACATTTTAATATCATACCTTGTATATTATATTTCATAATAAATATTGGTAGTTCATAGGAAATGGATCATAATATAATTAAGATCATAAGTCATGAAATCATAACATTGTAATAATACATGGAATTTTGGAAAACACATAAGCATATAACAACCCTATGTCAAGTGGGCCTAATAAGTCTTTTGTAACATGTTAGGATAGGGTTAATCACCTATGTACCTACTTCGGTCTTGGGATTCCCTCATACGTTCCCTCTTATTTCAGACTTGGAATGTTCTCCCGTGTACCCTCTTGTTTTGGGCTTGGGATCTCCTCCCGTGTACCCTCTTTTTTTGGGCTTGGAATGTCCTCCTATTTACCCTCTCGTTTTGGGTTTGGGATTCCCTCTTGTATACCCTTTGAGATCATAAAACACTTATCATTACTCAATTCAATTTAGAGATATATAGGTCCCATCCATCTCAAAATTAAATCATACATACATGTGCTACAAAATCATAAAAAATCATATCATAACCCATGAAATGAAATGGGTGTCATAAAAATTTAATCATATCTTAACCTATAAAAAAATACAGGTATAATAATAACTTAATCAAAAGCCTAACCCATGAAAGGAATCATGTTTCATAAGAATATAACCCATGGAATAGAAATGGGTGTCATAAGCATCATTCCATCAAAACATAAACCATTCAAGAAGGAATATAAATGGAAACTTTGTATCATTTCTAAGAAGGGTGTGAGTAACATCAACAGATATCATATTAGATTAAAAATAACTTGGAAAGATATTTTGAAAACATTTCTTGAGGAAAATATTATTTATTCATTGAAAAAGGCTCTTTAAAACATAAAACCCTTTTTAAAACCATTTTCTTGAAAATAGACGTGAAATATTATAAATAAATATTTGAAAACCTTTTGGAAAATTTTTTCTATGAAAACATATGAAGAGAGTTTAATTTTTTTTGAAAACAATCTTTCTTGAAAACTTATAAAATAAGCATGATGTTTTTTTGAAAAAAAAATTCCTTGAAAACTTATAAAAGAAGATTGAAAACCTTTTGAAAACAATTTTCCTTGAAAACTTATAAAAGAAGATTGAAAAAATTTTGAAAACCATTTCTTTGAAAATATCTTTTAAAATAATTTTCTTAAAAATTATCCTTTTAAAAATGTAAAGAAATATTCACACAAATTACTACAGGTAAATATGTACATGTCGTACGAGGTAAGAAGAACATTCTTTTTTCATGGTGAAAGGTTAGAAAAATTACTTGTTTGGAAAGAGACAATAATATTCATTTGAAAACATTTTTTAAATAAAAAATGGGTAAAAAAATACTTTCAATGATTATAGTATAATAATATAATATTCTTAGAAACCCTTTTTAGAAAACAAGGTTTTGAAGGATCACAAATTTCTGACCGAAGAGAGGGTAAAGTTTGGCTTCCTTAAAAGAACTTTATTAAACATGATATGTAAAAATCATAGAAAAATGGTACCAATAAATTAATATTTTATTAATAACTATAGGAGAAGTAAATTCATGAATTTTCTTGAGATATGGATCATAATATTTCATCAAAGGAAGCATAAACATAACCAATCTCCAAAAGAGATGAGATTGTTTAAATAAACTTTTTTCACTTAGTAACTTTGAACCATACTACCCATGTAAAAAATTGAAATTAATTAAATATTAAAATATCATGAATGTAAATATATTCATGATATAACATGTCAAAGGAGTTATGTACATCTCATATAAAAATATTGGTGCATAACATGGCATGTGTCTCAAAGAAGGTAAATTGATACAAAACTATCTTACCAATTTGGAAACATTTGAAACATAAACCCTATTAAAGGAAGATCCTAAAAAAGATATTTAAATAATCATAAATTTAATACTAATAATAATATAATACAATCATGTTCAATATACACACCACAAAAAATTAATGGGCGGTGAATAAAGCATGTATCTCACAGAAAAAAAAGTGAGATGAAATTTCCTTACTTTGTGTCTTCACTTTCATCATACTCATTAAAACCTCCAATATAATAAATATAAAATTATTTTAAATATATCTTAGAACCATATTATTACTTATAATACCATATATGTTTTTATTATGGATTTATATTACTTGTTTGTTAATAATTCTATTTTAAGGGTTCACTTTAGGTAATATCCGCTTTGTTTTCACATGTGTCTTAATTTGTTATATCTTTAGTCATTATACTTATAATATTATCTCTATAATTTCAATAATGATTTAAATATAATTTATATTCATTATATTTTTATTATAATAATCCATAGAATATAGAAGTATGAAACATAATACACCGTTCATGGAGACGGCAGGCCCTACGTGCGCATGAACGCTATTTCCGTTTAAAGATCATGCTGAAAGAAAGAAAGTAAAAGGAATATTTGTATATATATATATATCATTATTAAATATGATTTATTATATCATATGTATCATATATATTCACTAAATCCATCCTTAATACATTCAATGTAGTGTATGAAGTAATCACATCGCTTTAAGGGGGAGGTAGTCCACACTTCTTCAAACGAAATTATCATATTAACACAAAATGGAAAGTATAAAGATATATATTGTAAAAAAAATTACATAATATTAAATACATAATAATATTATATATAACATATTTTAATAGAGTTTCCATCTTAATTTCCACCATGTGAGTTGGTAATGGAAAAATGAATAATCATCGTTTAGTGAAGCAGTAGTTCTCCATACATGTAAACTGTATGTTCATTAACCATTAGATTAAAGTGTGTGAAAGTGTAGGTAGAAAACATAGCATAAAAAAATTCTAGTATATTTATGATAATGTTTTTTTATAAAGTCATGGAATAAAAAGATTTTATGGAGTAGAGAAATAAAATAAAAGAAATGATCTTGAGAGAATACGTTACCTCTTAATCGAGTAACACCTTTTGATTTGTGCCAAAAGGCTTACTTGGATTGAATTATGACTAAAGGGAGGATTAAAGGATAAATTTATGAATTTTTGGAAGTGTTTTGGGTAGATATTGGTGTAACGTCCCGGTTCCGGGTGCCGCCTAAGGGTGCCACGTATCCGGTTGGTCACATGACCTCAAGCGCATTTCCCCAAATTCCAGAGGCTACCAACTAGAAGTGAGGGCTAAGGTATGATAATGGGGGAACTATTCCCTCATTAGAAGAGTCTATATAGCATAATAAAAAATAGTAAGCAAAAGAATAAGCTGTAATACCATACAATAAAAGTAAACAACGGAAGACTGATAGCAATATAACATATGGATCATATATAAATGATGCATGTAACATGTGTCTAGGAAATTAGAAAAACAAGTCACAATGATGGAAATAAAATACTAAAATAAAGTATAGAAAATCAATAAACTACAACAACATCTCAAGCCTCAGCTTGGTACCATGCTCTCCATCTCCAACAACAATCATATACCTAATGAAGAAGGGTGTTTTCCCTTATCTATACCTGCAACCATATAATCTATTTGGGTGCAAAAGCTTGCCTCAAATAGGATTTGAGATGAATCCTAGGAGGAAACCACCAAAATATCTATGCCTAAAAGCCAATGAATATAAATAGAAGTTAATATAAAGAAATGAAATAATAAACTAGGAAGTACTCAAAAGTAAACCATCTTACAGTTTTCAATTACATTAATTTTCATTTATTTATTACTCAAACCATTTAATAATTAATCTCAGTATCTATCCTATACTCTATATCCCTCTATGTAATGGTCACAAAACAGATGTATCATAAGACCATCTTAATAAACAAGTAAGACAAATTCTAAGCTTGTTCTTTGGCTTTCCAAACTTGTCACAATAATTCAATAATTCATAAGCAACCCTCTAGGAATGTTCTCATAGTCTAACCTATTTGGTTTATAATATCATTAATTCAATAAATAATGACCCTCTAGTAAATCCCACACAGTTTAATCCCTTTGGTCCCACATATCACTAATCATTTACAAACAACCACCTGGGTATCTCTCACGGTCAATACCCCCTTGGTCTGCATAGCAAAAATAATATATAATGAACACCTAGAAGCTCTCATAATCAATGCACTGGGGTCCAAAATTCATTTAAAAACAACCCTCTAGGTTCTCTCATTGTCTAACGCCTATGGTCTATGACCACCCAACAGCTCTCACAGTCAATAACTCTTAGTCAACATATCAACCATTCATACTTAAATGACTGAGAATCTCTCATGGTCAATTACACTGGTCATAATTTCACAATGTGAATCACATGCATCTCATATAATCAGCAAATCCATACTAACAACATGAGGCATGGAAAACAAAGCAAGCCTAACAGGAATTCTAGACCCAAACAGCCATAATCAATCAATAAGGGAAATGCACCTAAAATAAAGGTATAAAACCTTATGCATAAGAAATAACCATTTCTCAATCAAAAAAACCATAGCAGGTATTAAACAATTTTAAATTCAAAAACACTCAATACCCCAAACATGGGTATTCAGCACATTAAGCATATATAATCCAAATAAAATCAATGGAAGGAACAAACCACCTACCTTGATGTTGCATGATCAACACCCTCGAACGTCGACCCTTGAATCGTCCTAGAATGATGTAGATCTACAAAAAGGTGAAAAACGTTCAACCTTCGAATACTTAAGATAGAGGTGGAATTAGGAAAAAAGACTCTAGGGAAAGAGAGAAATCATAGGTGGGAATCCAACACACCAGACGACATATCAATCGGAGGTGAGACAAATAATCGGTAGGGGTTCAGAGTTCTCTAGAATTCTGTCACTCTCCTATATGAAACATGGAGAGAGGAAGGGTGTTCTGGATGTGAGACATGACCCCACACTGGTTTATCAAATAAAAAGAAAATTACATGGCTTGTTCATTTAATGTACACGCCATGTACTAGCCTCAACTGGCCCCTGCTTTAGGCGTTCTTCTAGGTCACCTACATAGCCATGTACTCAGCCATTACACGACCAGTACATGACTACATGTGACAATAGGGTACATAGTGTGTACACAAAATCACCTGGCGTGTACTTAAAAAATTTTAAAATTCTTCCTTTTTCCTAAAAAACAACCCAAAAATAAAGATCCATAATTGAAATAAGGATCTGGGTTCCTTAAAACATCCCCCCTTAAAGAAATTTGTCCCCGAATTTTCCTTCCAAGGGTGGTGAAGATGAAACTTCAAACAACTCTAGCTACTAGGATCGTACGTAGGCATCCCTATCCTAGGTATCATCCTACACTCACCAGTGCTACCATACCACCCATACCAGTGGAACAGACCGGCCACGAAGAACCTTTGTTCTGCGATCCACAATTCGAATATCGTGCTTCATGAAGGATTTATCCGCCTCTAACTCAACCTCCTTAGGCTGGAAAATGTGAGACTGGTCTGAAAAGTAACGATGTAGTTGGGAAACAAGAAAGACGTCATGCATAACCCGATACCTTTGAGGTAATTGCAAACGATAGGCAACCGACCCAAATCTCTCTAAAACCTAAAATGACCCAATGTATCTTGGTGAAATCTTCCCCTATATCCTAATCCTCCTCGGTCTCAACCTCGGTGTGACACGTAAGAAAACATGATCTCTAACCTCAAGCACTAGAGTTTGTGTCTGTTTATCAACATAATATTTTTGATGAGATTTTGTTATAGTCATCCTCTTCAGAATAAACTCCCCCTCCTCAGTGGTCTCCAGGACAATATGAGGTCCCAATATAGCTGCCTCTCCTGCCTCCATCCAACATAGGGGTGGTCAGCATGACCTACCATACAAAGCCTCATAAGGTGTCATATGAATCATTTTCTGAAAACTATTATTGTATGAAAACTCTACTAGGGGTATGTGTCTCTCCCAAGAGCCCCTGAAATCTAGGACACATGCTCGAAGCATGTCCTCCAAAACCCAAATCGTGCGGTTAGACTGGCCATCTGTCTGGGAAGGGTAAGTTGTACTCAAAAGTAAATGTGTACCCAAATCCCTATGTAGTTCTTACTAGTCATGAGAATTAAACAAGGCATCCCTGTCTGGAGCGATAGAGTTCGGAACCCCATGAAAATGTACAATCTCTCAGATGTACAACCTTCCAAGCTCATCAAAACTGAAGGTTTCCTTGATCGGCTAGAAATGTGAAACCTTTGTGAGTCTATTAAAAACAACCCATATAGCATCATTTCCTCGAGGATACCTTAGTAACCCTATCACAAAATCCATCGCGACATCATTCCACTTCCACTCAGGAATGGGTAACTATTATAAAAGCCTTGTTGGTCCATGATGTTCTGTCTTCACCTGCTGACAGGTGGAACACCTCATAACAAAATAAGAAACTTCCCTCTTCATACTTGGCCACCAATAATGATGATCTAGATCTCAATACATATTAGTTACACCAAGATGAGCTACCCATACAGAGGCATGAAATCTCACAATAGCTACTCGTGTATGTTTTTTGACACCCATATGCATCCATAAAAATGAAAAACCTCATCCTTGCCTATGGTCCACCCAGTAGTAGGGTCCTCTCCTAACACACTCTCTCATAGGACTAGGCCTTCGGAAACTAATAGCTATCTCATTCACACTCAATCTAGTAGAGTAGAGGTAACATCTATATAAGAAAGAAACATCTGCCCCTGTTTATCATGAACCTACAAATAAATCTCAGAGAACAGATCCATAAGATTACACTCACTGTTGGCCTCATAAAATGCCTATATCTGAGCCCCCTACTCATTGCATCATCCACTGTGTTTCCTTTCCCTGGCGTGTAGGCAAGCTCAAAGTCAAAAGATTGAAGGTACTTAACCCACTTTCACTATCTCGAATTCAGATCACATTGAGTGAAGATATACTTCAGGCTTTTGTGGTTAGTGTGTATAATAAAATGGTCTCCCAAAATATAATGTCTCCAAAAATGTAAAACATGAAAAAATACATCCAACTCAAGATTGTGTGTTGGGTAATTCTTCTCATGTGGCCTCAACCACTGAGACCCGTACACAACAACTCCTTCCCCCTACTTAAGAACTGGTCCCAAAACGATACCAGATGCATCATAGTAAACAATGTAACTCTTTCCTAGATTTGTAAAATTTTGTATCATTGCTAAAGTCAATCTACCTTTCAACTCCTAAAAGGTTGAATTGTTGGAATCTGTCCACAAGAACTTTTCAACCATCTTAGTCAGGCCTTTTAGTATTGCTGCTAAGCATGAAAAGTCCTGAATAATGCCCCTTTAGTAACCAACCAACCCTAGAAAACTCCATACCTCAAAGATGTTCTTTGGATACTACTAGGAAACTACATCTCTCACTTTCTATGTTTCTACTGATTCTCCTATCCCGAAGATGACATTACCCAAGAAGTGAATCTGGTCCATGCAAAAGTTTCATTTTGAGAGCTTAGCATATAACTGATGCTCTCTTAGTGTACTCAATACGATATCAATATGGATGGCATGTTCATTTCGAGTGTGAGAGTACACTAAGATATCATCCATGAAAACAATCACAAAATAATCCATGTAAGGATTGAACACTCGGTTCATCAGTGCCATGAAAACTGTCGGTGCATTTGTGAGACCAAATGGCATAACCAAATACTCGTATAGACTATACCTACTCTGAAAGGCTGTGAGAGGTATATCTGATGGTATAATGTGCAACTAAGGATAACCGGATCTCAATTCAATATTTGAGAACACCCAGGCTCCTCAAAGACGATCAAAGAGATCATCAATCCTCAACAAGGGATACTGGTTCTTGACCGTCAACTAGTTTAGCTTCCGATAATCTACATAAAACCTAAGGTTACCATCTGAATTCTTTGAAAAAAGTATAAGATAACCCTAAGGATAAGTACTGGGTTAGATGAAACCCTTTTCCATAAACTCCTCTAACTACTTCTTCAGCTCCAGTAAATCTGTTGTAGTCATCCTATAAGGAGGAATGGATACTAGTGCCACTCTTGGCACAAGCTCAATAGATAAGTATACCTCTATCTCCAGAGGTAAACCTGAAAAGTCGTCTTTAAATACATATCTAAAATAATTCACCACTAGAGGAAAGTCCATCTATGAAGTTCCCTGGCTGTCTAGATATAAACTTACAATATGGGTTGTAATTCCTTCCAACCCATGATGCTCAGGTCCAGTTCTGCTCACCTAGAAATCCCATTCACCCTTGTATAGAATATACCCACCATATGGTGATGTGAAACTCACCCTGCGACAATAGAAGTCAAAAAAGGGCTGAAAGGAGACCAACTAGTCCATTCCAAGAATGACATCGAAGCCTGTAATCTCTAATACATAGAGGTCCCAAAACAAGTGAAACCCACCAACCTCAAGAGGGCACTCCTAGAACTGACATACAATAGCCATCCTAATCCCCAATGGAGTGTATAGAGTCATAAAATAATTATATGTAAAGATACAGAGCCCAAGGATCTCCACAACATAAACAGATATAAAAATATGGGAAACCCCCGTATCAAAAAGAGCAGAAGCTAAAACTGAGGTAGCTAGAATCGTACCTCTAACCGTAGAAGGTCTGGGATCCTGACCTTACTAGGTCTGCACCACTACAAAAGTATGGCCTATACTATAGCCATGTAACCCTGCCTAACTACCCTAAGCTGATCCACCCTACTATCGCTGAAAACCTTCCATCTAGAAATCTTATCTACAACCACCACCTCATCCTGAATGACATGATGAACTCCAGTTCCCTGACTGATGAGAAACAGGTGGTCCTACTCCTGAACATGGAGTCATAACAGAACCCCTATCAATCGCTGTTGGTGAGAAAAATAGGAAAAAATGCTGAAGATGACCCATCTTGCTGCAAGGTCGGCACTTGACTAGGTCCTTTGGTAATTGTGGTATTGTATTCCCACTCTTCCCACACTTGTATCATACCACCTGTCTAACTGAAAAAACATCACATGAAAGTTCCTTGCGATGCTTCCTGTTATCTGTAGAAGTAGTTCTAGACTTGAATGTTGAACCGCCCTAGCTCATAACTCCCAACTCTCTCAGATTGCGCTCAGTAATCAGTGCCTGGTTCACTATATCCATCACCAAAGTCAGCTTGAAAAAATTAACCTGTGATCAAATGTTATACCTGAGACCATCCTCAAATCACCTAGCCAAAGATAACTTGTCACCTCCAAAGATAGGTGTAAAGCATTGAAGCTCTGTAAAATGAGAAGTGTAATCCGTCACTAAAAGAGCACCCTGCTCCTAATGCATGAAATTTTAGGCTTGATCGGCCCTCAACATCTCGGGATAGAAGTAATCATATAAAGTCCTATAAAACTCTTCCCAAGCCATATCTCAATGAGGTCCCAACTATGAGATAACATCCCACTATCTCTTCATGGAATCATGTAGAATTCATGTTGCGAGATTTAAACTCATCTCTAGAGACATCTTCTTATGATCAAGTATAGAAATCATGGACTCCAAACATAAATCTACAACCTATGGTCCTCTATCCCATAAAAAAGTGGGAGGATGCTACTGTTGGAACACCCGCGTCCGCTTTTCTATAGACATGGTAGGATACGGTTCTCCCTAAAAAGTATGTAACATCATAAAAATAATTCACAAAACTATGAATCAGCACTTGTGTCTGGTATAATAGTTGGTGCTGAGACAGGCACGATAGGAGGATCTAATGGTAGTCCCTAGTCTACCATTTCTGGTGTCTGGTCATCGTCATAAACCTGGTGTACAATCAGATTAAATCTTGGTGTAATGAATCTATAAGGTCAAGAACACACCTCAATTAAAGATTATCAAGAACAAAAACTTAGAATTGAAGGAACATAACAAGATTAGGAGATAATTTAGGTTTTACAAAATAGGGTTACACGACATGTAGAACCACTACATGACGTGTTCCCTTTAAGCCTTAACATGGGTGTGTACCTCTGCCAACCTGGTCATGTAACACACCATACACATGGTGTTTTCTTCCTGAGACATGGTGTGTACTTGAATTTTTTCCTCCTTCCTAGATTCTTCTACATGGTTAGAACTAAACGGTTCTCTCCCAGTGTAACACTACAAAGATTTTTCACCCCTGACACGGTGTGTACCACCTAAGTCTCATCCACCCATGTCCTTGGTCACACGGTTGGATACACAATTGATAACTACACAGAGTGTACAAGCTAGACATGGAATGTACAACCTAAGTTTCATCCACCCATTTCATTGGTCACATGACCGAATACATGATCGACCACCATATGGCATGTACCATCTAGAGACGACATGTAACATCCGAATTTAATCCACCCATTTCATTAGTCACATGGCCAGATACAAGGTCTCTAAAGCACAAAATGTACTTCCAGTACATGGTGTGTTCTACCAATCATTTATTAACCCCGAGTCTCTGCTCACACATTCGGTCACATGGTTAAAGACTACACGATGTGTTCATATGGTACATGACATGTACTTAAGAAAAATTGTTTCCTTTAGAACAGAAGAACACATGGTGTGTGTTCATAACACCATACACTAGGTTGTTTGGGTTTCTAGACAGTTAGCCTCTAAAACTTCTATGGAACCCTTAAAAACTTAAAATTTTTTCTAAGTCATGATAAATTCCAACCCGTGGGATCCCATAATCTCTTTGAATCAGAGATTGGCATCCTTTTTCACATCATAACTTTAAAAAATTCAATTAAAGTTCAATCATGATCCACTAAATTTCCATCCAAGAGGTTCCATAACACCTCATGGACCAAATTTTGGTGTTCAACCCAATGAAACTTTACATATACCAATACCCTATCAAAATAGTACGTATTTCTATCACTAAATCTATCAAAATAACTTGTATATCTAGAAAAACATTTATCACAACAACATGTAATTAGTAATTCATCCTAAATGACATGACATGAATGCATGACATGTGATCTCTAGAAAATTCCTATATGATGTATGAGATGGAATACCCTCATCCCATTAGATTTCAATAGAAATAGAACGTCAATGATATAAATCATAATATAACAATACATGTGTATCACCCAACGGTGAAATCAAATCAACTGCAATAATTAGAAAACCAGAAAAATTGCAATATTCGAGGTAAATTAGCTTTTCCCTATACATGGGTTAGCTAATCCTAGGCACGAATTACTACCAAATACCTATTCCATCCTATACCTATCTATAGGATCCAAATAGTATGAAAAATAAAAAATAAACTCCTTTGATTCCACTTTGTATCGTCCCGGTTCCGGGTGCTGCCCAAGGGTGCCCCGTACCCGGTTGGTCACATGACCTCAAGCGCATTTTCCAGAATTCTAGAGGCTGTCGACTACTAATGAGGGCCACAGTATGATAATGGGGAAACTATTCTCTCATTTAAAGAGTTTACACAATGGAATAACAAATAATAAACAAAAGATGAAGAAGTAATACCATACAACAAAAGTAAACAGTGGAAGACTGGTAGTAATATAACAACTGGAGCATATATAAATGATGCATGTCACATGTGTCTAGGAAAGTATCCAAACAAGTCACAATGTTGGAAATACAATACTAAAACAATGTATAGAAAAGCAGTAAACTCCAACAGCATCTCAAGCCTCATCTTGGTCGCATACTCTCTAGCTCCAACAGTAATCAAGTACTTGATGAAGAAGGGCTCATGCCCTTATCTATACCCGCAAGAATATAATCTATTTGGGTCCAAAATCACAACCCAAATAGGATATGAGAAGAATCCAAATAGGCAACCACCAAAATATATGTTCCTACCTATCAGTGAATATATATAGCATGAAATATGTAGAAATGAAGCAATAAACTAGAAGATACTCAAAAGTAAATAATCCTATAGTTTTCAATTACATTCATTTTCATTTATTTGTTATTAAAACCTTTGAGTAATGAATCTTGAGATCTATCCTAAGCTCTGCATCCCTCTATGTAATGGTAACGAAACAGATGTCTCAGAAGCCCATCTCAACAAAAAAAATAATACTGAGTTGAAGCTTGTGCTTTGGCTTGGCAGACTTTTCAGAATCATTCAATAATTCATAATCAACCCTCTAGGAAAGTTCTCATAGTCTAACCCCTCTAGTTTAACATATCATTAATTCAATAAATAATGAACCTCTAAAAAATCCCACATAGTCTAACACCTTTGGTCCTACATAACACTAATCATTTACAAATGACCACCTTGGTAGCTCTGATGGTCAATACCCCCTTGGTATTCATAGAAACAATATAATATAATGACCATATAGTAGATCTAATAGTCAATTCCCTAGGGTCTAACATTCATTTAATAATGACCCTATGGTTAACTCACACGGTCTAACCCCTCTGATCTATGACCACCCTATAACTCCAAACATCAATACCTCTGGGTCAACATATCAACAATTCATACATAACTGAACCTACCTTAGGAATCACTCACGGTCAATTCCCCTGGTCGTACTTTCACAATGTGAATCACATGCATCTCATATAATCAGTAACTCTATTCTTGCAACATGAGGCATGGAAAACAAAGAAAGCCTAATAGGTATTCTAGACCCGAAAAAATATAGTTGATTAATGATGGAAACACACCCAAAATCAAGGTATAAAACCTTATTAATAATAAATAACCCTTTTTCTCAATCAAACAAACCATAGAAGGTATTAAACAGGGTTAAATTCCAAAACATGCAATACCCAAAACATGGGTATTTGGGACTTTTAGCATATATAATCCAAATTCAATCAAAGAAAGGAAAAAACCACCTATATTGATGTCGCATGATCAAAAATATTGAACACTGGCCCTCGAATAGAACTATAATGACATAGATCTATAAAAAGGTTCAAAATGTTCAACCTTGAAATACTCACGAGAGAGGAGGAATCAGGAACAAAGGATCTAGGGAAAGAGAGAACTCACCGGTGAGAATCAAATGCACCTGGCGACTTCTCAATCGGAGGTTGAACAAAAAATCAATTGGGTTTCAGAGTTATTCGGTGTTTCATCACTCTCCTGTATGAAACATGGGGAGAAGAAGGGTGTTCTGAATGTGAGATGCGACCCCACACCGATTTATCAAATAAAAAGAAAAGTACATGACATGTTCATTTAACCATGTTTTTACCTAAAAAAGTCTTAAAAAACAAAAAAACTCAATAATGGATATAAAATAGGTTTTTACAAGTGTATAGGTCTTTTTTTGTCTTAAATTCACTATTTAGTCCTTAATTAAGCTTAATTTTTCCTTAATCGATGTAATTAATTTTAATTATTTTCACTAAAATTTTTGGTAAAAAACTAAGTAGAACTTATTAGAAATTATAAATTACGTTGATTCTAAATATGTATTTCATTTTTTCAAATTCCAATCACATAAGTGTCAGAAATTAATTTAAAATTAATCCCCCAGTCGGGTTAACAATGAGGGTTTTTAAAGTAAAAACATTCAAAAGTTTGTTATGTTTTTGCACCAATTTCAAAGATAAATTGATCTCAATGAACTAAATTTTATTAATTGAAAAAAATATTATCTAATTAAACTAATGAACCAAATTAAAATATAATTTAACCTTATAAATATATTAGATGAAAAAGCAGTTTAGAATTAAAATTCGGTATTTTTCACTATTCATCCAAAAATGAAGTTTCTCAAAAAATTCCCAAAAAATCTCCATAAGCTAATTTAGAAATTCTAAATAAAAAAATGAAGTTTATTTTATCAAAATAAATTTCTAAATGTGTCTAAAATTAATTTTAATATTTTTTATAGAAGGACATTAAAAACAGTTCATTAGAGAAAATAATATTTTTAAACGTGTTAGAACTTTACCAAAAATAACATATTTCATAATAATTAAGTTTTATTTCAATAAAAACATTATAAAATTTTTTTTAACAGAATTGTTTAATCTTCACATTACTAAGTTTAGCATCTAGGTTACAATTATCTCATTTAAATAATTAGAACAATAAAATGATGCTTCGTAGAAACATGGTGTTCCATATAATGTACACCAATTTGTTGGTGTGTGTAGATTAATCCAAGTCTATTCCATGTGAAAGGAATGTTCAAATTATTACAATGAAATACATAAATGAAAATTAATTCATTCAAAAAAATATTTCACAAAATCTCAAGGTGTTACAATTATCCATATCTAGGGTATATAAACCATTTATCATATTTTTAATCCCATAAAACATGTAATTAATATATATATATAGAAAAACTCTTGTTATTAATAGTGAATGATAATATAATATTTTCCAAATAAGATATAGAAATAAAATTTCTATTTATGGTAGGAACATAATAATAGTTCACTAATTGTAGGATGAAACCACTAGGTAGACTTAGAACAAATGTTTTTAAAATTCTAACATGGTGACTCCTACTCCATTACTGATATTAAGTTATACTTCACCCTTTATCAATTACATCCTATATATTAGTATATCTTTATCTATGAAATTGTATAATTATGACTTGAAATCTAATGCTCGTGAGTTATAATTAGTGGAATTTATTTTTATAACATTCTTAATCATATGATTTGAGTGCCTCTCCTAGAGAAAATTTCTCATCCCTATATTCTAAACCCTAAATCATTTATAGGTCATACCTATAAGGAATACCAATATAATTATCATTAATTAATTCATAAATGATAAAAAAAATTCATATTTTTTAGTGAGTATTATGTATTACATATTTTCGTAAAGAAATTTTAATTAACATACTCCCAATAAATTGATTAACCTAAAAATATTATCCATTTAGTGATCCAAGATCCATATTTCATCAGGAGTTATATAGGGTATCACATAAATAATTTATGACTATCTGGTAAACAATTATTTTTAATCATATCATATATGACTATTGGATAGTAGAATGGATAAATACTTTATCCAAATCCATCATACGAATAATTTCAACTTTCTTTATATTGTATCATAATGGTTATAATTTCCAAGATAGTTCAACCTAAATAAAAATAAAAAAACAAGGCACTTAAAGGTTAGGGTCACATCATTACTTTCTTGCCTTATAGAATATAATTCATGGGCACCAAACTATTAGGGTCACCCATACTGAATAGTTATGGTATTTACTATTTTCAATTTGGAAGGAATCTAACACTTAGTATTTAAGGGTTTTTTGTATTAAATCCTTTCCAATTTAATATACATCATATGATTTTTAAAATAATAACAATTTTATTTTATATAATTTTTATTTTCACATGTTTCATTATTCTCTATATGAATGTTTCCAAAAATTTAGATTTGTAATCCCTATTTAATTAAAAAAAGTAATGTGTTCACACCGCATTAATGTGTACCCCATTATATAGCCCAAATATTGTGTTACTCACCCCAAATATAGAAGCCAAATATTTTCATATATATTTATATCCCTCATATGAATAAGGTACATAAAATTTTCATGTAAATGTTTATAACTATATGAGATCTAAAGTAGTCACATGGGTAAGCCTAGAGCCATAGATATCTGACCCCTACCTTTCTAGAACAAGACATAATCCTCTATGAATGTGGGAAGTCTAACCCAAAGTCCATCTACCAAAGGATATTCTACTAAATGGATAATTAAATTTTCAATAATTCTAAAACCTAATATGCACAAACTATTCCCAACAATTAAATTCAAGTTAATAAATTTAAAAACAAACTGAAGTTATGGTAGATGAAAAACTAAATCTTATGGAGTCACACCAAGCATGTTTTGCAGGGATCTGTCTCCAAGAAGAAATTTATCACATAAATTTTTAATACACATTAATAATATTTCTTAAATAAATTTAAACATGGATAATAAAATTAAATAAAAAATTAAATAAAAAATATTATTTAACATGAGAAACAAATATAAACCTTTAATATTTAATTCAAGCCTATAAAAACACTATTCCATTTGGTCTAACACTTATCATTTATAAACATTTTACAAACTATAAGAAAAAAACAAAATATAAAAATTTGTTTTTTTAAATTTTTTAGTCAATAATATATCGACTCTGAAAATATTCTCATAATTCAAGGATCCAAGGGTTAGAAACAAAATAAATATAATAGAGTGGTTCAAAAAAGGATCACCACCATGTGGAGCATCAGGGTGGTAGCGGTCATGGAGTGGGGTTGCTGTATAGGAATTCAATGATTTCCCCTATAGCACATTGGGTAAAGAAGAAGCACACAATTGAGTTAGAGTTTCATTTAGGAATCACTCGGTTTTTTAACAATTAATCATTTATATGAACCCAATATATTATATGATTGAAATTATTTTTTCTCATGATATATAATCATGGCCACTCTAAATGTTATGTTGACACTCAAAACAATATTAGGTAGGAAACAATGATGATTTATTTTCCCAGGATCGTAACACAAGCTACAATATCCATATATCACATAATTTTTCTTATAATCTAAATTACATTAAATTCTTAACACATTATTGATTTATTCTCATGACTATGTTAACTGTTTAATATAACTTCAAGGTTCAACACCCAACATTATATTATCATATAACATAATATCAAGTGTGTAATTCTAATATATGTTATTCATTTAATTTTGAAACAAACACATTGATCAATTAAATATAAAGGTCCCAATACCCGTGATATATTTTGTGTACACATATAATAAGAAATGACAGTGGAGGAAAATCTATATATGCTCTATCTATCCATAATGGAATCAATGTGTATGAAAAAATTAATAATAACTTACCTATATGACCAATGAAATAGCCTTTATATCAATATAGTTTTCTTGATAAAGATCATAGTACTAGAAAACATAGGATTCCTACCTCCAATTTATTACCCTTATTTAAGGATCATAGAACATTTCTTGAGGACTCCTAAACACTGAAGGGGTTAAAATTCATTTAGTTTTTTATGAATGATTTTTTAGAGGAATGAAGATTTCACAAGATTTGCATAAAACTGATGATCATCACAACCATTAACCAAACTCAACACAATTATTGATGAAATTCATTCTCTTTATATATTCCATGCCATATAATTTTCATTAAGTAAGGATTGTTGATCATTTCATGATATTTGACATCCCATTAGGTGTAACATTCATCAAACACTTCAATTAATGATAAAATAATTAACAAGTACATCTCATGGATTAGTAATCAAAGAAAATTGTTTAGGGATGGTGTAGTGGTAATTCTATGCACTAATATGACATTATTTTCAGTGAAACATAGTCATAGGATGCATTACATACAACTAGACTATATAGGAACTAATATAATCTCAGGATCATTCTAAGGATATTATGGAACCAATATATCCTTAAGATATATGCATCATATGTATATAGTGTTAATGAATAATTAATAAAAACTTGGAATTTTTTTAACAGATGTTTAAAATCACTGAAATGGAAGTCAAATAGAGGTAGTGGTCCATAATTTATGTTCGGGAACCTTTTGTGTAGATGGTTAGTTGTTTTGATGAGGGATGAGTGAAAATTATGTCTATATAAGTCTTCATTGATGATAATATGTAAGTGTTGCATCTTGGTTTAGTGTCAAATTAATTATGTAAGATTCATCAAAGTGATACATAAGAGTAAATTTCTTAGTTTACAAGAACTAATCAATCATTGTTGGGAGAACTAAAGGATATCAGAGGTTGTTGGTACCAATGGTGGGTCCCCTATGAATATTGGATGATGATGTACCTGGTTGACCAACATGGACCCACTATAAAAGTGGTTTGAGACTACTCATAGATGTGATGTGTTGAATTTATCTCTTTAAATACATGGAGATTAAAAATATATACATAAGAGTAATTTTGATTATAATCTTGTTACTTCCATGAAATGAATGGAAGTGGCATTGTTCTGTAATGGATTTTGAAATTAACATATAAGCCATGTAAATCTTTGTTTTATCTTATTTTTATTTATTTCTCTTGAATGTTTTTTTCTTAAAGTCATGCATGTTTGAGTCTATTAGAATGATTGATTGAATTCGTTGATTTAGGGTGTGGGTAGAATTCTTAATTTCTGATACATTTATATTTAGGAGGACTTCTAGTATAGGTAGTTATTATTATTAATTTCACATTGACTATTATGATGGTTCAACTTCCAATAATCTATGTTTCGAATCCCAAAAATTATGTCATAGTTACCTCTACTACAGTGTGATTTTCTTTAACACAGACCATGGCATGGTGTAAATTTTTATGTCATTTTTTTACTTTGGAACATAATATTTTTAATCACTCAATATTAATAAATACTTTTTAAATTTATTTTCTTAAAATTTATTTCAAATTATACAAAAAAACTTATGAAACCATTTCCAAAATACCTTTTGGATATCCCCCAAAGCTCCTTTTAGAGAAGTCATTTTTATGCACATGAATTTTTATACAAAACATTGTAAAAAAACTTATCCTTATACACAAAACCACTAAGCGTGACCTTATGAGCCTTTATATCATTTAAAAAAAGTATGAATTATCTAATATACAATTTCTTACAAGGGGTTGAATCTATAAAATCATTAGAACTACTCAAACTATAAAATTATATGGAATGATTTCCACAAAAAACATTTATCTTTATACTTTTTATCCACACGGTTCATCATATACATCATGTAGAATCACATAATATATTTTTGTTGGTTATCAAGTGACTAAGAGATACAGAGTATGTCAATATCTTAAAACCTCACATAAATTTTTGATTCTTTGAGTAAAGACTGAAAATTCAAATGAATGTATCTCATGTCATTATCTAAGTAGTTGTGTATATCACATGTCACTCTCACATATAGATAAATACATTACCAAACAATTTTCTTGGTATTTCCATATTTTTCCTAAATCTTTCTCAATCAAGGGCTCAAATTTCATATCTATTTCACAGAATGAAAAATACCATCATGATTGATAAAAACATACCATAATATCAACAAAATACTCATCCACCCCTAGATTATCTTATCCTCAAACCCAACATAAGTAAGGTATAAACTTACAAATCTATATGAGTGATATTACTTATTATTATCATGTAATATATATTACAATGAAACATGCACCTTTAGTATTCTAAAAACATAATTTATGAAATTAATTATAGTAAACACTGTGATTCATCTAGAATTAATAACTCATTTTCACTTAACCTTAAAGTGACACTTGTTTTGTTCTCAATCAACCATAAAGTGATTTATTTGAAAATACAAAAAAAAATTTAGTGTTCACCTCATGAGAGAAACTTGTCATTAATATATGAGCCCCAACTCATACTAATCTTTTCATATCATCATAGTCCATATATTTCAACAATAACATTCTTTAATAATAAATCAAAGTTATACATTAAGGGGTTAATTATGATTTCATACCGTAATATATGTAGCTTATATAAATAAATAATAAAAATGATATGTATTTTCTATAACATTACTTTATTAAGAATACTAACAAATCCATACATAAGTTTTAATATTTATCATATCCAATAGTAAAATTCCTGATATTCATTATGTTCACTATAATATTATGATTTTTAAACATGATACATCTCTATATAACAATAGTTAGATCATTATATAACACATGTTACATCACTATGTATCCATCTAATAAAATATTCCCATTTAACTCCTTTAGGGAGATAACATCTATAAAAAAATTGAATAATGATGAGATTTATGGTCCATGATCATTATGTTCAATGCTTGAATATCATATTAAAACCTCATTTATTTAGAACATCTAATATTATAATTTCAACAACTTATATTATTTTTAAATTAATATAACTTTTCTAAGATTTATATTATCATTTTTTATAAAATTAAAACATTTTTTGTGATAATTCAATAATAAAATTAAATAAAACACTTTATATCACTATCTTACTTTACCAATTTATCCTAAACACAACTAGAATTTAAGTTTATTTTCAATTTCAATTAAACTGGTAAAAGAATTTATTAAATAAACTTTAAACTTCTCTAAGTCAAAACATATTTCCACTAAAATCTTATAAATTTTATTTTCTAAAAATATCATTATATGATACAAAAACGCTTATTTTATTTAGTTAAAATATTTAACTAATAAACTATCTATAACCATATCTCATAGGTAATTTTTATGTTTTTAGAGAAATATCCTTCAAAATAAAATCCTTATTTATTAAAATATACCATTAAAGGGTGGTGGGAACTATTTCCCTTATATATTAATAAATAAATTTGATAAAATAATGTTATCCAAATTTTTTTATCCATTGTTAAAAATATAAATATATTATCACATATGAGAAAATGAGATAAAAAATATATATAACTTTATAATTTTAAAATCCAAAAATATTTATGTAATCATTCGTATTATTTTTCTATAGTATTAACTCTTTTCTAGTATTGAATATAAGCATCAAACTTCTTTCATTAATTTATCCTTAATTTTAAACTCTTGTCCATATTCATGAAATTTGTTTAATGTAAAATTGGTATCATATATCCTTCAATATATAATAATTTATTTATAAAAAATTAACACAAAAAATGGACTCTAAGTAATGTTTCTTACACCCCTTCAACTATTATGGGTAATTATATAAACTATATATAGTATTTCAAAAGAGAAACCATCACTACCACAAAAACAGTTTTTCGCAGCGCCCCCCCTTTATCAGCGCTGATAAAGGGCCCCCCTTTATCAGCGCATGTTTAGTAGAGCTGATAAAGGGTCGGCTTAAAAAAAATTAAAAATTAAAAATATATTAATATATTAATATATAAATATTTTTATATTGTTATATAAATATAATATATAATTTTTAAATATATTTTAGATAAGTATAAATGTACATTTACACTTATTATACTTAATATATAAGATATTTAGTGAAAATGGATTCTTAAAAAATTAAAAAAATATTTTTAATTAATAATTTGATAATTATTATGGAGTAATAGTCATTTAATAACAATTTGAAGACTAAAAAAATTAAAAAAATTAAAAAAAGATCCAAAATATGTTGAAAACGCAACTCAAACTTCAAACGGCCATAACTTTTGATCCCGGTGTCCGTTTGAGCTCTACCACATATCAAATCCAAGACTGCAACGAGATCTACGTCATTGTGACCCGAGGAGACCTCGATTAAGGGATTTTCGAGGTCAAAAGTGGCCCAGAAGGCCTCCAAAACTGAGTTTTTAGTCGGGGTACCCCGATTTTTTAACATTTTTTGGATTTTCACCCTCGTTTAAGGGGGTATTATTGGATTTTTTGGTGGGGCCTGAATTTATTCCAAGGTATTACATTCATATTGATATTATGACTTTGAAATGTCATCCTTTT
Organism: Viscum album; assembly: GCA_963277665.1. Lineage (NCBI taxonomy): Eukaryota > Viridiplantae > Streptophyta > Magnoliopsida > Santalales > Viscaceae > Viscum > Viscum album. Next base: position 123,825,318 of record OY728134.1, on the reverse strand, counting down.
TTATAATGCACTGCTATTTATAATAAAAAATATAACAATATATTCATATTTTTTATATATTCACACCTAAAAATTTAATTATAAATATAAATAATAAAATATATTTACATATAAAATATATTAGCTTTATCTAAATAATAACTAACATCCATTTTATTTAAAATACAAATATATGAATATTTATATACCTATATATTAATCTAACTATATATATATTAATCTAACTATATATATATATATATTAATCTAACTATATATATATTTTAATATAAATATATATTACCATACGAATAAATATAACTAAATATATATATATATAGATATAGATATATATTAATATCACTATATATATATATATATATTAATAATACTATATATATATATATTAATATATCTATATATATATATTATAATATAACTATATATATATATTATAATATAACTATATATATATTAATATAAATATATATTACTATACGAATAAATATAACTAAATATATATATATATATAGATATCATGAATTGGAAGACAAATCAAAATAGAGTAGTGGTAAAGGCTTAGGCGCGCAGGGGGGAGGTCTCGAGTTCAAATCTTGTGGGAGGTAGGGGCACGCGCGCATGGGAGAATATAGCAGAAAGCGCTGTTAAAGGGTGAAGGGGGTGTGTGGGGTGCGTGGGGTGTTGTACAAGGGTATAAAAGCACTGTAAAATGGGGGGCTCAAGTGCTATAAAAGCCCACCCGATTCGCAGTATTTTTTAATTTTTTTTTAATTTTTTTTTTAAATTTTTAAAAAATTTTAAATTTTTTAAACCTTTATCAGCGCTAAAAAAAGTGCTGATAAAGGGGTCCTATATCAGCCCTTTTCGGAGCGCTGATAAAGGGGACCCCCCCTATCTTCGCTGGCTTTATTAGTGCTTTTTCTAGCGCTGATAAAGGCCATTTTTAGCGCTGATAAAGGTCGTATTTGTAGTAGTGCATTCTCTTACTTAATAAAACCTCTATTAGGTTTTAATAACTTATGATGACTATAAGACCATCCAATAACTTTATTCATATTTTGTATTAATATATTACCATTATATACTATAATTAAGTTCCAAATCCTAGACCACCTCTCTCCTTCTCAAAAATATTCAAAATATTTAGAATATCGGGTAAATTTTTATTAAACTCATTTATATTATAGGTCATAATAAATTATCTAGACCTTTTTAGAAATGATTTTAAAATGAATCTTGTAGTTATATCCTATATTAATGGAGATTATAACCTCTATAAGTAATTAACATACCTAATCATATTGAGTGCATGAGAATAGACTAAAGTTCCTTTAGTCATTTTGGAATCTATGAAATGTATTTGGAACCTATTATCACTCATTAATATTTTATTCTTGATAGATCATTTTAAAGTTATATATCATCTTTAATTCATCCATGTTATCATTATTCTTTTATAAATTCGGTTTCAAAGATACAAGAGTTAGAGTAAATATATCAAGTGAATCTTTTTTATGCCTCAAGTAAGTATTTGATTTGTTTTTTTGAAATATGATTCATATATATGATTGGGAAGGGGTTTATCTAATACATATTTTTTCATACATAAGAACCATTATTATTTTTTTATACAATTTCAAGAAGTTTCTCCCATTAAGATTCTCAATTTCATTTTTTGATCTCAAATAAAATTTAGATACTGATTTCGCTTTATCAATAGAAGAAACTTTTATTAGATGAGTGTTATATTGTATAATAATTTTATATGGATTTTTATTAGATACATTCCCATGGAAATAATGACCCATAATATTTTACGTCATATCAATTAGTTAACCAAGATTCATATTTTACCTAAACTTTGATTATTTTTTAGTGTTTTTCTTAAAATAGAGTTATTAAGGTATAAAATCATGTTAATAATATAATATACGACTCTTTAATAATTCAGTGGACAACCCCTTTACTAGATTAATAAATTTGATTATACTGCTTATATTCCTTCCACTTCTTAAGTTTTATATTTTTATAGCTAAGTTTAACCAAAATATCAGAAAGGGGTATGTTTTCCTAACTTTTATGGTTGACCACATCTACCTTTTCTTTCACAAGATAATATATAGGCACCTAGATTTTACATTAACCAACCCATTTTGACAAATGAAATCCTGGAATGTGTTCACTTTTGAATTAATCTAACAATTAATATTTCATGGTGTTCTTTAATACTTCACCATCTTATCTCATGTATTCCCTTCATGTATATATGCTTCTAGTTATTTAGTTTTGTATATTATGCATAATTTAAAATCTTTCAAACATATTATGGTATAACAATTTATACAACTAAATATTTGTGTTATATAAAAATATAATTTATTTATATCCTTGCATATCCAAATACATATCATGAATATGGTCCATGAAAAACTCTCATATAAACTTTTAGAACCATATGAAACAAAAATATCCATAAGATAAAGTATGGTGCGATAGGTAACCAATCATAAATTTTGTAGATAGATCCTGAGATCCTTTTTTATTAAGAATTATGGTCTATAATCTCATTATTCATGAATAAATATTCAAGAGAGAAATTAATTTCAATGTAATCCTAACACCTAATATGCATAAATCATAATCACCCATTATTGTTGAATTCAAAACCCAAAAAAACAAAGTATTTTTTTTATTTTTAAATAAATCATATTTTATACCAAGCTTGTAACTATTTATATGAATGGAATGATATTTGAAAAATAAGGGTCAAAATATTTTAAATAAATCATAGATTCATTTGTAATATATACATTATATATTCACGAATAGTAAAAAAGTACTGAATCACTAAATAATTTTTTTATAAATTTAGACATGAGATATAAATTTATGAAAATTTAATAAATAAAGTAATTATAATAATTTAATAAGTTTATACATGCTTGTATATATATTTTTTGGAATATAAATATATATATATTTTAGATCTTTATCAAAATTAAAATTTTCATATTTCCTTATTTACATGGAATTGATATTAATTTGTTCATTATAAAATATATAATTATCTTATGAAATATAATCCCTTCATATTTTTTAAGATATGAACACTTTATATTTATAATATAAACAATTTACATTATTTTAATATCATATGTTTTACATTTAGTTAAAAATTTGATGAAATCTACCGAAATATCAACACTTTATACATGATTGGAATTCTCTATGGAATGTATGGATTGTTATTTAAAATATTTTAAATACTTTTCAAATAGATATTCACATCATATTTATAGATCTTAAAGACATCACAATATGATGAACCATGTTGTTTCATGATCTTAAAATATTAAATTCTTCATCTATATCTATTTACAAATTCTTAAGAAATCCAAGAAAAATCATATCACATTTATATATTAAAATTTTAGATTAATACATGATATTTGTTTCTTAATATATATATAGAGGACGTGTTTTGGTATGGACATAAATACTTGAAATTTTAGGGATAAATCCTTTAAAATAGCCACACATTTGTTCTTAAAAGCCATGAAACTTATAGTGTAATAGAACTAATTATAGAATGAGATTCCTTTACTACTGTAAAGGTCTTCATCTCTTATGGAAAACCACACACTAAAAACAATTTCCACCCATCATGAAACAATTCCCTTAATCAAGGAACTAGTGATTCCTCAAAGATAACTTTGTATGGTGTAATTATTAGGACTTTCAATGTGATTCCTATATACGAATGAGATCTTCTTCAGCTTCATTAAATTGTGCAATAAAAATGACTCCTTCATGTCATGAATATATCTAAATTAATCAATCATTGCTCCTTTGTATCACCTTAACTCTAATTTTCTTTCAACCTATCATTTATCATGTTTTAATACAAAATAAAACCACCTTTACTATTTAAGAATGAATTTTCATAAGAAACAATCAATATAGCGATACCAATGTAGAATTTATCTAAAACCACAACATATTATATAATTATTTTTTTTATAATTATAAAAAACTAGGTATAAAGGTCAATATTATATTTACCATGTCTCAATTGATATTAACTCATAACTCTTCTAATATCAATTCATTTCAAGAGAGCTATTCAAATCCAAAACTTATCAATTTTCTTATTCACTAAGGGATATTAAATGTGGGAAGATGAATTTCATAAACCATGGTTGTTTTCTATATATTATTTCAAGGTTTTGGAAAAAACTCATTTTTTTAGATTTCTTATCCATTCATTCATTAATTCAAATGAAATTGATGTCTCTTTAATACCACTGTTAGATTCTAGTAAGGAAAACACTATCTCAAACAGATTAGAAAATAACCATTAAAACATTTTTTAATAATACTCAACCATTCATTTGAATTTATTGGAATATAAATAAAGATCACAACTCACTATTTTATGAGGTTCCATCTAATATCTTATAAATGATCATGATGAATATTCTTTAAAAGTAATCAAGAGACACCTTCCACCTCAGATAGACCTTGGGTTGTATAAATCTATTAATGATTATATAGGATTTCACTCATACTCATTGATTTATAGAACATTTGAGTTAAATAGATATAACACAAAAGCTTTCATGAACATAACCATGAACTAATGACCTCTAATGTTACATGATTTTCTTTAACACCAACCATGGCATGGTAGAATTTATCATTACATGGTTTTAGTTTAGTATATAATTATTGCATGGTTAATAAAAATGTAACCACTAAAATAAAAAATAAACCACCAAAGGAATATCACATCAAATGACCTTAAGTCCCTTCCTTGTTAGAGGGGGATTAAATCATCCCTAGTCATCCAGCACCTCGACTTCAAAATTTTACTCCCTCACATCCTTAGTCCTTCTCCCTGATTTTTCAAAAAGTAAGGTTTTCCCCAAAGTTCATTCACACTATTTCAGTATTCCTATACATCCAATTTATTCCCTAGAATTTTTTATTTCTTCAGGGCTCTTAAACTTCTCCCTGGTGGATCATTTTGGAAACTATTTTCCATCAGTTAAGTCTTTCAATAAGATAATTGTTAATTATTAGGGTTTTATGGAATGAAGATTTTAGGCCTTTTGGATTTTTTCTATATTATTATTTTCTTTTCATATGATTATTACTTGATCATAGCCTATTCTAATATCCCATGCAACTGTAATGGTCATCACTTCACTTTATTTTGATGGTCCATTGATTTACACTTGAAAATGGACAATCCCACTATTGTGATTTGGATGTGCCTCCCTATATTGGATCTTCTATTCTAGAACATCACCTTTAATTTATTGATAGGTAATCTATTGGAGAATTTCTTATGTATTAATAATCAGACTCATTATTAGTTCCACCCCATTTCTCCCATAATCTATATTGAATTTGATGCTTCAATGTTGTTGGTGGGGTTATTTATTATTGAGATTTAAGAAGAGTACTACTAAAAGAAGATGATATATTTAAAATCATGGTTTGAATACTTCTCTTTGTGTAGTAGTTTTGGCTATGTCCTTCTTAAATATCAATGTGAGATTAAGCATGATGCTTATTATGTAGGTATTTTAACAGATAAGTTAGGTATGGATGGTCATACTGAAGAAGATAAGGGAAAGGGTCGGTATATCAATAATTATTTTCCAATAGATAGTCCTAGTTCCAATAAGGATAGTCCGAACCAATTTGGTGTAGAAAAATATTATCAAATTATGATATATATTAAACCAAAAACATGTTTTCATTTATTAAGAGAGGATTGGTTCACCTTGGAAGCCAAAAATTTAAATATGGTTGAGGGTTCAAGGTTGGAAGCTATTAAAGAGAATCTAAAAATGGTTTTTGTTAGTCTGAGGGATGGCAGATAAGAACCTATTGTCCCTTCCTATAATAAAGTTTTTCAATAAAATCACTTCGATTATTGATCTGATGAACATATTTCCTCTATTCAACCTAAATTAAAAAACCAATTCAAGATCTTGGATAAGAAATTTATAGGAAACATTGATTCTTACAAGAGGAATTTTTTTACCTATATGGAAGAAGAATAAGGATGGTGGAATGAAACTTATGGCCACACAAGAAGAAAGATCATATAATGTTGATGTGGATAAAGTTGGAACTGATTCCCATAGTTAATCATATTATGAGAAATTCAACTGAGTGGGTGAATTATTTATCTCACAAAAAAACCTAGGGAAGAAGGGTGGATTTGATTCTGGGGAGTATCTAGTTTATAAAGGGAAGAAGACTAGACAGTGCAAAGATTACTCTTTCCAACTGAAACTAATGATCACATGGTTAGCTAGGAAAAATCATCACTCTGTTCCTAATAAAATTGAGGTTTGAGATAGGACATGAAACAACTTTTGTGCATATCAAGGATATATCAATGTAGTAACCTAGAGCACAGGAGGTACATGAATAATATCACTTACTACTTCCTATCCAATTTAGCTTTGAAGAATTTATGACTGAATACTTGTAAGGGGAAACTCTCATAGTAAAGAAACAAAATCACCAATAGAAGAAAAAGATGTATCATCTCATATTCAGGTCATAGAACCTAAGAGTGAAAGGAAGGAGGTCAAAACACTAAAAGTTGAATTAACAACATCTAAGGGCCTTATCACTATGGAAATGGGTATGTCCCATCAACAAAATTGGAACTCTTTCTTAATTATAAAGGATATATAGAGGATAAGTCTCTTCCCATATGGGACAAGAAGTACAATATTGAAATAATGTATGAATGAGAGATAAAATTCTACATGAATGAGGATCAAGAAAAATGGATCAAATTTTAAGGATATATTTTTCTTAATGGTTTCAATTTGAGGATGATCGGTGTGGAAAAGTACATCCAAGACTTGGATAAAATTATTTACTATTTCGAAGAACAAGTATAAGACATCACAGATTATATAAAAATTACCTTGGAGTGTACTTTACATAGGGTTTATAGGTTTATAACACTAAAATATAGATGAAATTACCTTTTCATTCCTTATGATGCCAAACCCTCTGTTTTTATTTTAGATCCTTGTGAGGATTACACTTAAACTATAAAAGTGTATTCTTTGAAATAAAAATATTTAATTTCTATTTCAATATAAAACACATCACCAATTCCAAGAAGTAGTTAATAAGTATAATCTTTTTATCTCAATAAACCACACAAAAAAATAACTTTCCCCTAATATCATCTTCTCTATAAATTAAAAACCAATATTCCACATCCTATGGTGAATATCCAGTTAATTTTACCACCAAATAACCAATCATGTTCCAATGGTCTTTCTCATGATCTCAGTCACAAGGGGGCTAATGGTGGATTATCACAAAATTTATGAACACTATTTGAGAAAACTACCCACTAGTAGTTTCAAAATAGGAAAGATTATGTCAAATAATTGCATCATATTGAGTAATCAATAAAGAATGAACCTTTCATAATCTTCTCAATGTGTGGATCCCATTAATAGGTCATCTCAAACCATCATCATTGGACTATACTCATAAATTTCTACACCCAATATATTTTTTAAACAAAAAATGTTTTGAGAAATAAATGGTATACTGTAAGATACTATTTTGTTCTTTCCAATAAGATGATTACTCTTTAATAGATAATTATCAGGAGTTGTGAATATCGATGTAAAAAATTTATGGGGTGTAAAGTAATGAAGTTCATGTTCATACCCAAAATATATGGGTTTACACTTTAGGGGGAAGGAACCAAGGCCAAAATAAATGATGAAGTTGCCATCCTACCTTCCTTAAGAAATGATCAGATCACCCTCATGTTCCCCACTCACCAGGTAAGCATTATTTCCACAAAATGTTCAAGAAACTCTCAATAGGTTTTTATATAATAAATAAGTGATCAGTAGATATGATACTTACCTACTAATAAGTTATATACCAATCTTGAATCCATTTACACCTCCATACGGTAAATGTTATACCTCATACCTAGAGAAGTTACACTAAACATGGATATATATTTCACTATAATAAAGTTCCTTTTCTTGTAAAAATAATTGAATGTCAAGACCACATATATCCTCATGTTACATATAATTCTCCCACCTCTCATCAAACCCTCAGATCATGTACCATCAATTTTGACATTGAAACCCATCCTAGGGTCTTTCCAGTAAACCCATCATCTCTGAGGACCTATTCTATATCTATCCAAACATTGGGTATTTTTGGAGAACATCTTACTAATATATAGGTAGTGTTCTATTGATTTTATCATGGATCCAAGATCTTATATTAAGGATCAAACTTTTATACTGAGGTCTATAAAGGAGTATTTACTAATGGTGTGCCTAGCTACATTCCACACCTCCCAAATAGTCCAAAATATTTCTATAGTCACCATTATTTGGGCTTGAACTTACACCAAGAATGTTCTTGTATTATGAAACCATGCAAACATGAAAGGTTGTATCATATAATTCCATAACTCAAATCCCATTAAATCACTAATGGTGGACATGATGTAACTAGAAATCCCCCCCCCCCACCCAAAGAAAAGGTGATGAGTATTTTTCTATTTGGGGTGATCCCAAAACTAGAATTTTGAGTCCATCTAAGCACCAATCCTTTGTACCTCATTGTATGTCGGAATAACACAGTTGCAAACACACCCTACCAGGTAACAATTACTAGAATGTATATTTTTGTACCACATGTATATTTCCCATTCATATTACTCATATTCTATATTAATTATTTTATGGAATTATACCTAACTAAATTCTATGAAGATAATATCAATGAAAACATATCTATTTGGATCCTCAGAAAAATAGATTTCAAGAAAAGGGTAATTCATTAATTTTCAAGGATATATTTGATAAAATATATATTATTGAATCTAATATTAAAGAATATTTATAGTACTATATATCCAAATAAATAAAGGGTTTGAACAAACAATTTATCCATCTAGAAATTTAGGCTGCCCTTATAGAAAATGCAGTGAGAGTTCTCAATATATCTTCTCAGAGAACCTTGAAAATTGGTGTCACCTAACCATTATCCTAAAAAAACCTTTTGTGGACCCTCTCATATTTTCTAATCATATAATTACCCTAGAGTGTTTCCCCTTTAATCATATCCCATGAAATATTATCATACATTCTATGCATTTTTCCTCAATACTTGATAGGTTAATAATACCCTTGATAATGAGTTTGAATAGACACAACAATTTATCCAAGTTATACCTTCCCACATACTTATTGTCCTAAATAAAACCACTGAAAACACTTTTGAGGTGTTAAATAAATATTTTAAGAATTTTTAGCACTAATACTATATTTATATGGATTGAGTAAAGGACATTATTATTTAGAGTGAGCCTTCCTATGATGTCAAGGAAACTTATCTTACACTTATTGATATGAGATATTATTCTATTGTCCAAAAAAATTAAATTTTATATTAGAATTCTCCTTATATATAATGGTTCACCAAGTAGTCCATGGGAATCTCTAACAAGAAATTGCAATCCAGTCTATAATCCACTTAGGTCCCCTCCTTTTCCACTTTTTATAGATATACACCCTTCTATATGTTGTGTTAATACTTTTTATTCTATATATTCAATACTCATCAATGAGTTTTAGTTGGGGATTAATTTTTATCTCCCATTAATAAAGAATAGTATAATATCACAATAAAACAAGTGTAAACATCTAGTATGTAAGGCCCCGACCCTAATTACCCAGAGTCGGTGCATTATTACATAAAATTGGAATGATCACAAAAGATCAAGTCTAAAAAGACCATTTAGTTTAGCAGCCTTGGAAACAAGATTCATACGTAAGTTCAAATTTACAGCTTGAAGAGAAATACAACATGAATATATTTCATTAGAAACATCCAAGCCTCCTAGATTATGCCTGCAAGTCACTCATAACTAACTTCTTCATATTCTGGTAAAATTAAACATAAGAAAGGGGTGATATCAAATGCTCATTAAGTGTAAGAAATACAATGTAAAATGACATAAATATTAAGCATGGTGAATAATTGAAACCACATACCTTTACCAATAATAAAAATGAATACTTTTATGGAAGGAATATGAGTTGAGTAAATAATTCCATAATAAAACATAATCATGGGTATTCTACTATTCTAATGACCACATGAACCATCAATATTATTTCCATAATGAGGGAATGTATAATGCCAGCCATTCTGAAACATTTTGTCAAGGCCTCAACCAAGACATCTAAAAATGATTAAGGCCTCGACCAAAATCATATATCAAAAATTGGGAATGGCCTCGGCCAATTCCACGTCTAGTTGTATCATGAGACCTACCAATGCATCGAGGAGTTATAGTGGGCTCCACCCGTCATTTACTAAGTCCAATACATTCCTCATATGAAAAGGTTTAAACATATCATAAACATTCATATTAAAACTAGCATAAGAAATGTCAATACTTTAACCATAAACCATAATGGTAAAAAAATAGAATATCCACATTCAAACATATCACAAAACCTTCAATACAATTTGTATGTTTTGTATCATAATAAATCAACTTCAAATAAACATAAAATCCATAAAAGGATGTTGACATAGATGGAATCAAAACCCTTTTTAGAGAAATATATCTTTTTATTTTGATATCATTTAAGAGTCACATAATTATAAAGAAAAAATTTATTTTTAAAATATTATTATAATCTTGTAAGGTAATCTTTGATGATGTTATAACGGCTGAAAATAGCCGCACTCGCCATATAAGTTAAAAAAGTATTCTTACCTTAAATTTGTCGAAAAGGTCAAAAAGTATCTTGTTTAGAAAACGACAGAAAGATTCCTTTCAAAAAAAAAATAAGGGTATAAATGACTTTAATCCATTTTCTAATAATTAGTAAAAATGTTTTGAAATATATTTTTAAGAAACATGGATGTGGATGATAAAAGGGGTCCCAGTAGATACTTACGTAAAAACAACCTCGAATAATAAATAGATTGTTAACCTCCTATATAATGGTGAAATAATTGTTATTAAATTATACAAGAATCATATACATTAATATTATGTCATATATGATCTTTTAATATTGCTTTGTTAATAATATCTTCGTATTATCGTCGTTTCAGGTGTTAACTTACTCCTTTTCTTTTATATGTTTTGTTACATAAGCTGTGTTTGTTATGGATAGGTTTTATATTATTCATATCCATAATGATATCAATACCTTAAAAATTATTTTTAATCATCAAATGAGAATTAGTCTTGAATGGATACGATGGGGAATGAATCTCATCGCGTTCGTGGAGACGGTAGTCCGTACATACGCACAAGAGAAAATATCATACTTCTGATATTAAATTAATATATAATTGGAAGTTATATCATATAGAAAAAATCATTATCATGTTATATTTATTATTTACATCAATTACACATCATTATTATACCCATCCAAATAATGATTTATTGAATAACTATTACACCACGACGTGGAGACAGTAATCCGTACGTACACACGTACGGTGACAGGTCATTCAAAGGATGGATAGAATAATGAATATGGTTGTACCATATTTATAATAACATCTTAATATATAGAATATACATGAGTTATTATTTTAGAATTGAAATAACAAAGAAAGAATAAGTGGAAGAAGAAAATAACTTGAAAGAGGGTGGTGAAATATTTACCTCTTCTTCGGGTTCTTCCTTTTTATTTGATCAAAAGGGCTTCTTAAGTTGGATTTCTAACTAAAGGAAGGCATCTAGGATGAAGTGAGGGAAGCTTATAGAATATTTGGGCAGGGTTTGGACGAGCCAAAATGCTTTTAAGATGTGAATTAGTGGGAAGGGGGAGTGCCCTTTTATAAGAGGGGTGAGGGGCACCTTAGGAAAAGCTAGAAATATTATTTTATAATAAATTCATATTTGGTTTATAATGGTTCCACAGTGTATTATTTAAAGGATAAGGTGGGGTGGGTCGAAAAAACTCAACCAATAGGTTTTAGACAGGTTTGGTTCACTTTATTAACCTTATCTTTTAGTTTTAACTCTTAGTTAATTAGTTTGACATTTACCATGTCGCTGTATATATTTTATATTATATAGTTAATAAACTTACTATATACATCCAAGAGACCCCCAAGTGTTCCATTAATGATACAACTATCATTATATAAGTCCTTTTGATTAACCTTATATTTTTAAGAATATTATATCAATTTATAATATAATATTTGTTTTAAAAACTCCTTTATGTCAATTTTGACATTATTTAATAATTGATTTTTGTTAAAGTCTTAAAAACTTTATTAATTCAAACCAAACTCATTTATGAAATAATAACATGTCATATTAACCTATAAAATTCCTTTATGTCATAAAAACTTTCAAATTATATTTATTTTATCATTTATAATACCAATTATTAGATTCTTTCATTAATAAGGAAAATATTGCATCATTATTGTGTCATTAATTAATTAAATTATTAAATGTATAAAAATTATAAATAAAATACCATTATGTAGTAAATAATTTTATATTTCTAATTAATATTTATAGTCTAAAATATAACATATATAACCCTATGTAAATTTTTTTTTTCTAAAAGATATATGCTTATGTCATTTTTGTATTTACTTTAACTTAATTAATATAAAGTGTCATTATCACTTAAAAGTGGCTCCATGGGGTCCCAAAATCGTCCCAAAGATGCCCATGGTTGGACATGTATCATAAAATAGGGTTAGGACGCGTTTTATGGTAATTTTATATTATTATAATATTATTTTTTTACCCTTATTTACTGGATTTACCCTTTAACCATGGTAAATAAAATATTTACTAAATTAATTATACAAAATGTATATAAATAATAGTTACCTATTTACAAAATTTGGACCTCATGATTCTAATTATGGAATCAATTTTTCTAAATTCAAAACACAGAAGTGGCAGAAATTAATTTAAAATTAATTCCCATTGTCAAAACAAAAAGTGTGTTTTTAAGAAATAATAACTATCAAAAGATTGACACTTACTTATGTCTAGTTTAAATGTGAAATTATATCTAATGACCAAAATTGTATTAAATGGTAAAAATATAATCTAATTATACTTTAAAATCACTCAAATTCATAATTTATCACAATTAATTATTTCGATTAAAAAGTTGTTTTTAATTAAAATTTAGCAATTTTCACTATTCATCAAAATATGAAAGTTATAAAAAAAGTACGAAAAATTCACCCTAAGCTAATTTTAATATTACAAATCCAAAAATTAAGTCCATTTTGAAAGATGAAATTTATAAAATTTCAAAAATTGGGTATTACTATTCATAACGGCTAGTTTGATTGGTTGTGGTGTGTGTTAGAACTCGAAGTTGCATACAACACACGCTATTGTATTATTTAAAGAGAAGCATACCATGGAAGCTTGTGGTGTTACATAGTAAATATGTTTCTTCCTAAGAAATTAGAAACATCCCCCATACCTATCCCATGATTTATATATATACAAATCACATATTGAACTAAAATAAATTGACTCAATGATAGAGGATAAATTTTTCTTAGATGATGCACCAGATTGAAGAATCCAATATTTCTTCTTAGAGTAAATGGTAAACATGTGGGGGAAAACAAATATAAAAAAATCACTAACCCACTATTTGAATCCATAGGATTTCATAATTCTTATTATATTTTTTCACTTCATCCTATCATAAACTTTTACTGTATCCACTTTTCCCATGATTTTAGTCTCATATTTTTTCCTATTAAAATCACCTATTATCTCCTAAACCATCTTAATATCTCCTTGGATGATTTTGATTTTAATAAACCCTAGATTTTCTCTTTATATTATATTTATATTTAATATTGAAAGTCCATAATTAAGAATGGATTCCAAAATATTGTATTGAAATTTTCAAATTTTCATAGTTTTTTACTGATTAAAGGGACTTGTTATTTTCCTTGGGGTTGATAGAAAGGGTGGATGTACAAGACACTCTTGGAAGATATCATACTATGAATAAATCCCACATTTCTTCTGTAATATTCTTTTTAATTATATCCCTAAAGACACTATATAAAGATCATGGAAAGTCTTCGAGACTGGGGATACTATCTATTTTTAGACTCTGAATCACTTACTTGATTTCTTTCTAATCAAATTTTTTTATGATATCATTGTAACTTTATTAACCATTCTTATAATTTTGTTAAATAAGATCCATTCAATTTTTTCCCTCAGATACCCTACTGTATAAGTTTTGTTCTCTCCTAAAACTAGACTACTAAAGTGTGAGATAACAATTTTTCATAAAATACCAATGAAATTGGTATAAGAACTGAAATCTATTCGCAAGCCTAATTTTTCAAAAGACTTATTATATTTACTACATGAATGGATAAATTTCATATTCTTATCTCATTCCTTCAACTACAAGTCTCTATATATTTCACTGATTGATTTTTCCACCATGGGAAGTTTCTCTACCAAGTAATATTTCTTATCCACATTTTTTGTAAATATTTCATAACCCCATCATTATTGATCATTTGAATAATGTTTTTAATTTAAAAATTAAGATCCTCTGATTTTTTTATACATTTTGGGACTTCTATACATCCATAGTAGAAAATATTATTTAGGTATTTTGATTCTGTTTTCAATTTATACCCATGTATTACCTTTCATGGTATGATTTAATGAGAAGAAAACCACTTGTTTTAAAAGGTTATATTATACCCAAATCCTTGATAATAATAATATATTATTACTTTTGATTACAAATTTTAGAATTATTGTTAGAGAATAATGATTTGATAACACCCTAGACATATGTTTCATGATTTTTTTAGAAATTATGAGATTCCTATTATATTTTAAAACAATATATCCATCTTGGTCTAAATTTGATGATTTTCTCTTCTATTATTACTCTTGGTAAATTTTTCCCTTGAGAAGCCTAAGTATACAATTCCTTCCTATCTTATGAAGTTGTTAATGTTTTATATGGATTTACTTGAATACACACCTCATCCAATTTTCTCCAAGTGGTCAAAAATTGTATTGAAATCTCTACTATCAACCACTCAACATAAATAAAATGATCATAATGATTAAACATTAGGAAAATCATCACATTGACTATTTTCTTTATAAAAATTTTTATTTTTATTTATAAATATACTCCCTTTGGCTATATTATAAATATAATTAAAAACAATAAGTTCATGATCATCACCATATTTAATATAACTCATAATAAATTGAGTTGACATAGATATTTTAATCCTTCATATACCATTTTTTTATTTCTGATAATCCCCCTTTTTTAACTAGGTTAAGAGGGAACCCTTACATTACTCAGAGGCCTAGAGGCACAAATCCTTAAATTAAATAGACTAGAGTCCAAGGGGAACATATCCATATATTACTTAATTGGACCAACTACACTTAGATTATCCCCTCTCTGACACCTTTTTCATGTCTACATCGCTTACCTACTGATGTTGCTAACAGACTATACTTCCCATTATACTGCTACTTGGGACAATGGTATGACTTCCATATCCCTCCTTTGATCCTGGGTTTTGTAGCTCCACCTGTTTTTTTCTTCACCTTTGATCCATCATCTTGGAGTTTCTCTGATATAGTCAAACTTATCTACTCTATGTCCCAAAGTCTCAAATCCCTAAAGTCTCAAAGGCCCTTTGGCCCATATTCCTAAAAGACCAATTCTGGTGAATAGTTCCAATACTATATTACCACTATAGTACCTTCTATAATACTTCTATAGTTACTTCATAAATTTTCCCACACCTAGATTTGAACTTGCGTCTCATAAAAGATTTCTAGGTGACCTTAACACTAAAGTAGGGCCCCAACTACAACATATAAATTTTTATCTAATATATTCATACTATTGGTATATGAACCAGTTCTATAAAATTAAGGGTTTTATTATATTGTTTCTCTTTCCCAATTCGAAAGATTATCTAAAATTTTCGCTGAAACCAATTATAATTCCTCTAGACATTCACTTTTTTTTATTTTGAAATATTGATGCAACATTCATAGATTACTTGAAAATTTATTAAATTAAACTAATTACTATAATATTAAGTTTAAAATCCTTACGAAATAAAACATTTGGTTATAATATAATAACATTTTTTAAAATCATCTTATTTACATGTCTTTGAAAAAAGGCCTAACACCCTTCATAATATCCTTTATTTTATAGGTATTTTTCATAAATATAATAGGGTGAGTTTTTTTACACTATAGTAATGACTTATATAAAAATAGAGCCTTTAGGGTAATATTAATCCTTATTACATGGGAAATAGCTTGATATAACTTTCAATTATAACAAATTATATAATCACAATATAGAAGTAACACATGATACTTGGACACAATAAACATTTGTTTAAAATATTTCATAATAAATGGATACAATCCAATTTCACAGTATCATAATGCACTCTTATTTTATAGCTAACCACTAGTGTCTTGAAATCATATTCATTACCCATAAATAGTTATCTAAAGATTAAACTTTAACCAATAGATCGATGTTATATATAGTTTTGTTCTCACCTATAGCATAATATGTCCAAAATATCAATATAATACATTTAAATAAATTCTTTCATGTGTTTTTTACATACAAAATTCATCACATGAAGAAAATCATAAATGAAAATAAAAACATGATAGATATTTGTGTTCATTTATAGAAATCCCCAATTAGAGGGTGATATTATGTTTAGGATATTACCCTTCAATCAATAGAGTATATAAAAAAGATGAGTATGGAATAAGATAATATCATCATTCAATGGATATTTGCGAAAGGTTTCTCAAAGAATCCATGAATTATCCCTTGAGAGTAAATGATTAGAAAAAAATTATCTTTATAATTGGATTATTTTTAAAAGATATTAGTTAAATGAAATACTAAATTAGTGAAGGATAAATCCCCTTAAAATTAACAGTATTTAACCCATATATTTGATTCACATTAGGATATAAAACTATTCATGAATGAACTCTACATTCGTATGACATCAATACAAAGGTTCACTTTTGTAAATGTAATGAGTTGTCCATTAGGTTTTTATAGTGGTTTAATAGGATATAACTTATTCCATGTAGAACATATCCACCTTTTCAAAAACTCAAATTCCATAATACCACATATATATAATATAATTTTAAATTTAGAAAAAAAATGTGATAGCGTCATGTAAAAAATTAAGGGAAATTATTGTCCTAAATTTAGGAATGTATGAAATTATTTTACAATGAAATAATTGGAAACAATTTAGAATATTATATAAAATAAATAATACTAAAATTAATATATAAAATTAAATTAATAAAGAAAAAAATTAAAAGGGAATTATAAAATAAATACTGGAATTTAAATAAGAGAGAAAAATACATTACCTTTATTTGTATTCCAAGCTTAAGAACATCTATTAAAGAATAAAAATATCCTTCGAATTAAAGAGAAAATATAAATGGATAATATTTTATAGGAATTTAAAAATACATATCTTATATTAAGTAATTAATTTCTCCACTTTATCACTCAGTACCCTACTACATACCTTTTTTCTCCACTATAATGGTAAGTTATAAAATAAGACCAATATTGCTAATAAAATCAAATCTCTAGATGCGTATATGATAATGAACCCCTTGGGACTTCATTGTGTGTCTCTATGTTATTCAACATTCTCATTTCCTATATCAGGTGAGAGTAACAACCATTGATAATAATAAATGATTTTTTCCTTAGATCCTTTAGAGTAACTCTCATGACCATTTTAATTTTACATATAATTCTTAATTAAATATATATGGAGCATCTATCCTATTTCAAATTTAATAATAATATTATAAAAAACGTTTTACATAGTTACCAATTTAATATAATTTAAAATAAACTACTTTAAGGTGGTCAAATATTATTTGAAGATTCATATTTGAGTTCTTATTCTCTAAAAGGTTTTTCATTTTTAATTTTTTTCAATCAAATCATGCTAAATTCTCAAAAAATATTGGACTCCTTGTCACATATTTAAAATACCTATTAAACTAAGATATAATGTATTTTTATATATAGTGTAATGACTTGTATTTTTGATGTATTATTTTTCGATATTATATGAATTATTTTCAAGATGAGGCACTAAGATGGTGAGTGATTCCAAGGCCCAGTATGCCCAAAATCAATGTTTGAAATATATTAAATATAAAAAAGAGAACACACAAAAAAAAAATTCTTGAAATGGTGGAATAACTCCCAAACAGGGGTGTAGATTAAAAATAAGATGACGTCATTAACTTTAGAATGTGGGTTTTCCCTAGATGCAACATAACCTTTGTCGGAATGGGGTGTTTATGAAAAAATCATCGTGAGTGTAAATGAATGAACTTAATCAATTAATTATTTTATTTTATTTATTTTTGACATAGTGACCAATTCCTCCTATAAGTACAAAGTAAATAGGATTTCTCTAGGGTTTGCTGCTCAAACCCTAGAGATCTAGATGACCGTTTGAGATATTCCTTGGTGAACAGCGATGGATCGGGGCCAGATCGTAGATACTGACAAAGTTTATGGATCTCATCAATGATGATAATGAAACACTTTTATTCATAAAATATTTATCCAAACTCCAAGTAGAATGTTGATTTAAGTTTTCCATCTCATTTATTAATCCTGGATGAACACAGATCAATTCCATGAACAGAATTTATTTGCACATCATCTATAGATTAAATTTGATGGAATATTATATGTTTATTGTTATTTATTCCTATTAGTTCATCTTACTCTATGAAAATGAATCAAGGTTGAATGAATAATAGTTGGGGTTTGTTCCTCACATGTTATGTCTTATGGTTTTCTTCCCCCATTATTTTCACATTCATCGTAATCATTTATTTTGGATCATTGTTCGATGAATACCAGGTACACTATCATTGTGTGGACATTCTTTAGTGAAATGGATCGATACTACATGTGTGGTTTAAGATTGAGGATAGTATCAAGGTGTAATGATGATGTTGGATGATCATAGTATTATCATGATGAATTTTAAGGTTTTTTTCTTTCAGGTTTTGACACACGATGATAAACGACTCGTCATGTTTTGTAAGTAGATTAAAGATCCAAATTCCAATCAGTGATGATGAAATGGCTCATCTGACCCCAAATCTATAGGTTCTAGTGAGGGAGATGGCTCCGAGGATGTGAAAGATGATGCAGATGAAGTCCAAATAGATCTAGAAAATCTTGGTCAACACGGCCTATATTTTGGTACAACAGGCTGTGTGGGACCCCCTAGCTATGGTGCTAGGGTTTCGTTTGAAGTTATGTATCACAAAATTTTTGACATAGTCACACACCGTATAGACCTCCCATAGTGTCTTGGCATGTACTTTGGAAAGTACATGGACATGTCCATAATTATGTAGCTAGTGGCACACTGATTACCTAGGCACAGACACAGCCAATGGCACACGAGAAGGTGCTGGTTGTCTTTAAATGCCTTGTAATATTCCTACACACTGTGTATTTAGAGATTTACATTTAATGTCAGGGTTTACAACACTGGTAGACTTTGGGATATCTAGACGCATCATGTACCCCTAGTACATATTATGTACTCCCTTTAAAGTTGTTTATATCCCTTTATTTATTTAGTCTAGAACATTATTGGTTGAGTGTGTTCACTTAGTATGTTTCTTCGAGGGTATAGTGTGTAATTATATCCACATCATAGGATTGTGGTTCCCTCTTGAGGATGAGTCTCATATAGAGATTGTGGCATCCCACCATGATACTGGAGTGATATCCTCTATCATCTTTATACCTTAGGTGGGGTTTGTAGAATATGCGCAACCTCCTTGAGATAGGTGTTGATCCTCAATCTAGTAGGACATATCAATAGAGTTCATGGTATTATTGGAATATAATCCCCTATGTTGGGGTTTGGTCCATATTTGGTTCATGTTGGCCCCCAACGTTTCTAGGTGTAACCCACTATCTAAGTATTAGGGTCTTCTGTGACTAGTGAGATTTCTTGGGTGGGTCCCAATGATCTTTACCTCTTGATTGAGTGTCTTTGGTGATATCAGGGCTCATGGATTGGACTCTCTCATAATTATCATTACTTCAAGAAGAATCAAGTGGATGGAAGTGGGTTGTGACCACCTGGTGGAATGATGTCCTTCCATAGTATATCTAGGTGTTTTTTATAATATATTCACTATTATATGTTATTATTGAGTTAACTATACTTGGTTCTTTGTGTTTAGTGTTTTTAGGGCTTCTTATTGGGTATTTTATACTCACCCCAACATGGGATCTGGATGCACATGTTTTGTCTTATATAGATGACCACCCTTTTGATGGTTTCCTTGGAGGATACGGAGTTGTTGAAGCATGGATTGAACTTATCACATTGAGGTGTTTTCTGAGAGCTTTCATTTGATCTCAGTCCTTTCCCTTGGAGTAGGTTGGACTCTTTATAGTTTTGGTTGGGTTAGTATTTGGACCCTTTTTGTGCTTTTAGTACTATACCATCATACTATGGTTGAAAGATTTTATATGTATACATGCATTTTTTCAATTTTTTTACATTTCACCATTGTGTAAGCTTGGATATGTGTGAATTTGTACATGTACATTAGTTTAATTCCCCCCGTCTATGTGATATGCCTACTCGACACTGGTCTCCATCCCCTGGCCTATTGGAGGTGGGCTTTGGGTAGTCACGGGTCGAATCCCAGTGGGTCGGGTTGTAAAAAATAGTATCAGAGTAGTTGGTTCTACGTTATGACTGATAAATATGAGATTGGTTTGGGTAATTTGGTTCTATAATTTCACATTTTATTTTAGGCCATGGATTCTAGTGTTGGTGTGGCAGCCAATGTATCCATACACCAGGATGCTAATCACCTATCTTTAGACTTATTACATGTAAACATTGGTTGTAGAGAAAAATTTGGTACATGCATCATATAGGAATGTGTTTTTTTTTCAATATCCCTCTTGAGTCAGCTCCCCAGATATACTCTTTTGAATGTGGTTCATCTTGTTTTATTTCAGTATCCCTCCACATAGACAGACGTCCAAGATTACATTGTGTGATCACAAGGATGATTCTCTTAGTGGTGAAGCTTCAATGCAGAGGCCCATACCGGAGATAGAACCTTCAGGTGATTTACCATTTATAGAACCACCCGTTGAGTAGTAGTTGTTGCTAGAATTTCCATTAGAGGATTCATGCAAGATGAGTACAATTCATGAGTTCCAGTGGTAGTGACCTCCCAGGTTTTAGGGTGAGATAGACACCTCGGTGGCTGAGGACTATCTATAGGTAGTTACTCATGTTTTCTACCTAGTGAGGACACCAATATATCTAATAGAGGACCTCACAATGATTATTATTTAGGGATTATATGGGTGATGGTGGAGATTAGTGACCCAGTCACACGACTAGAATGTTTTCTCCTGTTTAAACTTTTAGCATCCCTTTAGGGAGGAGTTCTATCCAGACATGTTGTGATCAGTTCACATACAAGATATTCCATATTTTTAGTATGGAATTTTGAACATGGTGGAGCATTTATAAAGGTTTAATGATCTATCGCATTACTCAATTTATATGGTTCGTGATCCATTCTTCACAGCATTAACCTTTGAACATGGATTACGTCAGGACATAAAGGATTGGTGGTATCCCTTTTCATTCCCACTTACGATGGGGTTCTTGAGAGGGCCTTGGTATTGGAGAAATTTTTGGTTGAGTAGGCACCAATAGTGGGTGTCGATAGCAGGCACCTAAGACCTAAGACCTTAGTTGTAGGTAGACAACATTAGTCATAGGGATCCTAGCATGTCATATGCTTCAGGAGGTGATATTAGAACACATGGTTAGTGGTGTAGGTCTCTCTAGATAGCTCAAATAAACTGAGAGAGATGCAGTGATTCTCCTATATTGGTTGTGGAAATATGGATCAGGATTGTTTGGCCCATTATATAGATAATCAAGAGATGGTCAAGGGACTATCAAGACAGAGTCAGAGGTAGTATTAAGGTGGTACATAGGGAATCAAACATAGAATATGGGTTGGTAGAGTAGTAGGAGGTGGTTGGAGGTTCAATACATTACCACCACCACCCCCTGGTGGTCCACGCTAGGATCATGAAGTTGGTATTCAATGATGAGACCATATTCAGGATATGGAATCATGTGACCCTGTGGCTATTGGGATGATACAAGGTATAATCTATGCCTTTTCAACTTTAGTTATGGTATTGATAGAAATAAGTGAAAGTCATTCCTTCCATGCCGCTTCTCTATTTCAAGACATAGTGATTCTGATTGAGCCATTAGATCAACCCTTATGGTTGGAGACTCGAACATGAGGTGAAATAGGGATTGAACACTTTTGCTAACAGTGTGATCTAATGCTATTAGGAGAGATTTTTGTATGGAATCTCTTTGTAGTAGCGTTGAGTCTTTACCAATTCATATTAGGCATGGACTGGCTATCCATAGTTCATGCCTAGATTGACACATTTTGTTGGGTGATGTGGTGTGCTTGAAGTGAAGAAATGAGGTTTTCCTTTATGAGTGAAAAGAAAACCTTGGAAGTGTCAGATGATCTCAGTAATAGGATAGTCAAGTCGATTATTCACTAGTTGGATATCACGAATATTAGAGCAATGGATGCAACAAGCTTTATGTTTCCTAAAATGGTGGTGGAGTACAAGGACATCCTTCTTGAGAACATTCCAGGCATAAACCCCCACCAAGATATATACTTTTTCATTGACTTACACCCTGGGAAAACCCCAATAGCTGCACCAGCATATCAGATGGGTCCTTCAGTGTTTCATGAGCTGAGGGTGTAGTTGGAGTAATTTAATGATAAGGGCTTTATGAGACCCAATGGTTCCCCTGGAAATCCATATTGTTAATTTACATAAAGAAACATGGGAGATTGAGATTATGTTTGGACTAACTAATCTTGAATCAAGTGACCATGAAGAATAATTATCCACTACCAAGGATCATGGTGGTCTTCATCGAGTGACCATGAACTGAATCGTTCAATCTTTCTTAGACTGGTTCATGGTGGTCTTCATCGATGACATTCTAGTGTATTCGATGTCCAAGAAGGAGCATGTGAGACACTTGAGGATAGTCCTAGAAACAATCCAAGAGAACTAGCTATATGGGAATATCTCAAAGTTCCAGTTTTAGATTTGAGAGATCCACTTCATTGGACACTTCATCTTAGTGGCAAGAGTAGTAGTAGACTTAATGAAGATTCAGGTGGTGCTTACTTGGGAGTCACCAAAGGGTGATACCGAGGTGTGGAGTTTCCTTGGGTTTTTGGGTACTATCAGAGGTTTTTAACTAATTTATCTAGAGTGTAATCACCCTTGATAGCTTTGAATCAGAAGGGGTAGCCGTTTGTGTAGATATAAAGGCGACAACAGTTCTTCTGGCAGTTGAGATAGAGGTCAATGAGCGCTCCCATCATGAGATTTCTAGATGAGGGTGTCAAGTACGTAGTGTTTTTTTAATTCATCAAGGGACAGGATTGGTTGTGTTTTGATGTAGAGGTAGGTCGTTATTACCTATGGTTCATGTCATTTGAGACAATATTAGTAGAACTATATAAATCACGATTTTGAGTTAGCAGTGGTAGTCTTTGAACTGAAGATGTGGTGTCACAACCTTATTGGCGAGTAGTTTAGCATTTACTCTAACCATAAGAGTCTCAAGTATATCTTCTCATAGAATAATCATAACTTGAGGAATATAAAATTTCTAGAGTTCCTCTAGGACTATGAATTTTAGATTGTATATAATCCTGGGAACAAGAATGTGGTTGAAGATGCTCTCAGCAGGATATCTTTTTCTCTATTGTTGGTCAAGGTGTGGGACCATTTATACCTATTTCATTTTTCATTAGTGGACACTGATGGTGATCTATATCTACTTCCAATGTTTTTTAACACTCCCTTTTATAGTTTTTTTGGGATTCCTAGCTTGTATATAGTGACTGTGAGACCTTACACACTCAAATATCCACTAAACGTGCTCCTGGTGGATATTCTAAAGTGGGGAGCATGTTGTCCTTTTTAGAGTATGGAATATGGAACCTTTTACATTGCAGGATTAGGGATGTGAGAGTTTCATAAATTCCCTTTTGAGGTACATCTAGGTGTGAAAAAGATGTACCAAGTCCTCTCATGATAGTTTTAGTGTCCAAGAATGAAGAAGGGAGTTTCAGAGTTTGTCTCTAGATGTCTTAATTATCTGCAAGTGAAGGCTGGGAACCAGGTTCTAGTGGGTTTAGATCAACCTGTTATGATTCCAAAGTGGATGTGGGATGGTATATTCCTGAAATTAATGATGGGTTTATCATGTATGTCAAGGGGACATGATTCCATCAAGGTGATCGTAGACCGACTTACAAAGTCATCCCACTTCCTAGATATTCAAGAGAAAAGTTCCATAGAGAGATTGGAATACCTCTATATACAAGAGATATTCCAACTCCATGAAGTTACCTTGATGATCATTTTAGACAATTATTATCACTTCACATCATGATTATAGATAGGATTGTAGGAGGACTTAAAAAATTGGTTACGCTTGAGCACAAAAATTCACCCCTATATTGATAGCCAGAAAGAGTGAACCATTTAGGTCTTTAAGGACATGATGTGGGCCTACATGTTGGAATTTTTCCATAGTTGGGAGGATCATATACCCTTGTTTGAGTTTTCATACAAAAAGAGCTACCGTTACACTATTGGTATGGAACTATTCGAGTCTTTGAATGGGAGACCCTTCAGGTCACTACTTTGGAGGACTGATCTAGGTGAGTCAGAACTCATGGGAAAATATTTAGTTTGAGCTGTTACAAAGAAGTATAAGATCATCCAATAATAGATGAGGATGGAAAAGAGAAATTATAACTCTTATTTGGAATGATAATAGAGACCTCTAGAGTTTTAGGGGGATAACAGGTGTTCTTGAGGGTCTCACCTTGACGTGGATTGCAGATATTTGGATAAAGAGACAATTTATATTCAAGATTAATTGGCCCCTTATAGATACTGTGTAGAGTTAGTGATGTGGAATACTTCTTAGCACTACCACCACATTTGGACTGGGTACACAACGTCTTCCACATGTTGTAGCTGATAAGGTACATGCATGACCCGTCACATGTTATTGACTAGGTGGATATGGACAATGAGGATAGAGCTCCCTTTATAGAGTAACTGATGGAGATCGAGGATCGGTAGGAGATGATCCTTCTTGGATGACCTATTCCCATAGTGCGTGTCTAGTGGTAGTATGAGAATCTTTATAAGAATACCTGGGAGTGGGAGACCCATATAGAAGCCCAGTAACCTTATCTTTTTTAGTAGGTTTTTCCTTTTTTGGGATGAAAATACCTAAAGTGGGGAGAATTTAATAATTCTTATTTTCCATGCATTATTTTTGGATATTATATGGATTATTTTGGAGACCATGTGATAAGATGACATGCGACTCTAAGTCTTGGTCTTCCTAGAATAAATGTTTGAAATATATTAAATATATTATATAACATGTGTGCACAATTTTCCAAAAAAGTGAAATAACTCCCAAATGGGGGCCCATATAAGAAATTTGAAGGCACCTTTGAGTTCCAAATTTGGGTGTTACCCTAGGTGTGAAATAACCTTTGTCGATGTGGGGTGTTTATGAAAAATACTCCATGGACATAAATGAATTAAATTAATTAATTATTTATTTTTTAAATTTATTTTTGATCCAACAACCAATTCCACCTATAAGTATACAGTTATGAGGATTTTGATAGGGTTGGTTTCTTAAACCCTGGATGTATAAAAGACCATTAGAGAGATTCCTTGGAAAATAATGATTGATCTAGAATGGATTGTGAATTGTTGTGTTGACGAAGTTCATGGATCTCATCACCGATGGCTACACAACACCATTCTTCATCAATTATTGATCCAAACTCTAGGTAGGATGCTGATTTGTGTTTTTTATCCTGTTTCTTTAGGAAAATTCGGATCTATTACATGAACAAAATTGATACACACGTCATTGATAAAATTAAATTGATGGAATATTATAAGTTTGTTGTGATTTATTCCTATTCATCCATCTTCTTCTATGAAAAAAAATCGAGGTCAAATGAACAAAGTTCAAGTTTCATCCCTCACATCTTATGAATTATGGTTTTCTTTACCTATTCAATGCAAGTTCATCATGGGAATTTATTTTTGCCTGTGGTTTGATGAATACCAGGTATATGATCATTGTGGAACCGTTCTTTAGCATAATAGATTGATAATTTGGGTGTGGTTCATGATCGAGGCTACGAACAAGGTGCAATGAGGGTGATGGAAGATCAGAGGTGGATCAGAACATATTTTTGGGTTTTGTTCTTCCCAGTTTTGATGTGTAATGATGAATGGTTCGACTGATGGTTTTTTAAGTAGATTGAGGACTCGTATTCCAGTTGGCGATGATGGCATGGATCAATTTACCACTAATATATAGGTTTTAGCCAGGGAGAAACTATGGTGATGTGCCCGAATAAATGATGGAAGGTCTAATGTATCTAGTAAATACTAATTAACACGACATGTATTTCAGGATTACATGCCATGTGGGACCCCTAGCTACAACATTAGGTTTTTGATTGGAAGTAAGTATCACTCACCATGTGAAATGGTCACACATCAGGTGAATCTTTCACGGGGGATTGGCATGTACTTAGGAATGTACACACACATGGTTAGAATTACATGCCCAGTGGAACGCCATGTACTCAGACACGAACATGGACAGTGGCACACAGGTAGGTTCCATGTGATCTTTACACACCGTGTACTATTACTACATGCCATGTATTTAGATATTTACATGTCATGTGATGTTTTACCACAAATTTAGACCTAGGGATAACTGTATATGATATTTACCCCTAGTACACATTGTGTCCTCCCTTAGAGGGTGTTTGTTTCCCTTCGTTTCTTTAGTCTGGACCAGTCTTGGTTGAGTTTGTTCCCTTGGTCCATTTCCTCAAGGTTACAGAGCAACATTACTTCCATATCACAGTATTGTGATCCCTTCTAGAAGATGAATCTCAGATAGAATTTTCAGAATCCCTCAGTGAGACTGGAGTGATATACTCTATCATCTTTATACCCTAGGTGAGGTTTTTGGAATCATCTTGACCTACTTGAGCATGGAATTGATCCTCTATCTAGTATACCATATTAGTATGGTTTGTGGTATCATTGGCATACGATATCCTAAATAGAGGGTTGAACCAAATTGGGTTTTTGGTGTCCCCCAATAGTTTTTGGAGTGACCCCTATCTAAGTGTCAAGGTCTTCTAAGACTAGTGAGATTTCTTGGGTAGGGCCCAATAATTTTTCCCTCTTGATTGAGTGCCTCTGGCGATAGCATGGCTCATGGAGTGGATTTTCCCAGAACGAGTGTTACTTTGAGGATAATCCTATTGTTGGTAGTTGGTTGTGATCACCTGGTGGTGTAGTGTCATTCTTGAGTATATCTAGGTGTTTTCTATTATACATTTACTATCATAACTTTTTGTTGAGATGACTATACTTTTTTATTCATCTTTAGTGTTTTTGAGGTATCCTAATTTGTATTTTTATACTCAAACCTGTATGGGATATACCCACACGTGTAATTTATAATATATACAATGACCCTTATGATGGTATCCTTGAAGGACGTGGAGCTTGTGGAGCGTATCTTGAGCTTTTCAGACTGAGGTGTTTTCTAGGAACTTTCATTTGATCTCAGTCCTCACACTAGTATAAAGTTTGACTCTTTACAGCTTTGGTTGGTATTTTATTTGGTCCCTTTTTCTACTTTCAGTAATTTACTATCATACTCGAGTTGTGGGATTTTTGATGTATTCATGCATTTGTTCAGTTGTTTTACATTTTATAATTGTATGAGTTTGGATATCCGTGCATGTGTACAAGTACATTAGGATAATTCATCCCATATATGGGATATGCCTACTTGGAACTGGTCTCTAGACCCTGTCCTTTTGGAGGAGGGCTTGGGGTAGTCATGGGTCAAACCCCAGCATATCAGGTCATGACATATGGGTTTTACGACAACAAAAATACATATTTAATTTGGAATTTATTATATAATTCATGCACTTACCATATATTATGTCCATATTTTTGGGTAGTATAATGAGTTAATTATTGAATATTATATAAATAGATCATTTTAATGGGCTGATTTTGTTTAATATACACTAAATGATAATATATCTAGTGAAGTGGGAACTTCACTACCCATGTTATAGTCTACAACACAGATAGAAAAGTAGTGAATTCACTATTTGTGTTAAACTACTGATATGTGATATTGTTCAATTATACATATGTAATTATTCTATATCTATTTATCATACCATTAGTCCTATAATGTATCATGAGAAAATTAATTTATTAGGCTGTAATCAATGAGAGTTTGATGGTCATTTAATTGAATGATATTGGTATTATAATTATGATAACATATATAAAATTTTAATGTTGTACATAAGTTATGAACATTTTATGATTCCACCTTTAATGTAGAAACACTATACAAGGAAGTATTAATTTTCATGTTTAATACCTCTATAAAAGTGTTAGAATGTAATGGAATATATGATAATGTTTCGTATTGAACTCTTCTTTCTCAAAAAATTTTCTCTTGAAAATATGGATATTTGTGTATGAGAATCGACATGGGATCCACATGTTATAAATTATATAGGTGGTTAGGTAGTTGATAGAGATAATATTTTCATAATTTTTCATATGTGTTTCAATGATTTAACCCCTTCCAATTAATCAATTTGAGCTGATTTGTATCATTTTAGTGTTTTGGTGAATCATGGGCTTAATTGTGGAAATTGGTTAATTCTGGAAATTTAGCAGTTTTGTGGATCTTCTGTATTTCGGTAATATCTTTTATATTTTTTATCCAAATTGTATTATTCCTTTTTTTAGGATTTTTATGTTCGTGGGATTAATTTTATCCTTCTGGACCCAAAGCTCAATACATCATTTGGAAGCTCAAATTCAGCTCACAAGTCAGGCCTCAGAAACTGTGTACAGAACTGCATAATTTTATTGTGGGGCCCATATCTCATTAATGTTCGAACCAATGGAGCTGAAATTTTACATGGAGCTAAAGAAAATCCGGAGGAACAACTTTAATTAAGATGTACGCGTCTTATTCTTTCATTTTCAAGGTCATTAATTCATTGGAACTCGGTGTTTTGGAATATGAAGAGTCACCTGGACAGAATTAAATATCCGGAGTAATGTGGCCATATCTCCTTCATAAGTGGACCAATAAGGCTAAAATTTTTTGGGTCGACGTAAGACATGTAGGGAAACAACTTTAAAGAAGGAATAATTCTCAAATTCTGTCAGTTACGATGCCAATTGGACTCAAAATTTCGGGGGAGTAATTTTGGAGGGAAATTTTCTACTCCCCAAGTCTATAAATAAGAGTACTCACTTCCATTCAATGGGGTTGAAGAAGGTGCAAGAAGGGATGTGCTGGAGGATTGAGTTCTTGAAGTTATTTTTATTTTCTATTTTCTTTTTTTACTTAGTTTGATTATGCTCTCTTCTTCCCCTTTCAACTCTAATACCCTTCACATAGAGGGGTAAAACCTTTGAGTGATCGGGGAAGGGGGAGTTTATCTTTTGTAATGTCGGAGTTTTGTGCTTAAATGTAAAACCTTATATTTTTTTGAATGACATCTATTCTCATTGTTTCCCAATTATCTTAATGTGATCATTTTTGGAGTTTGGTGTATTCATTTTTAAAAGCTTTGGTTAAAAACTTTTTATCTCCCTCTACCTAGTGCAATTTGTCTCGAACGAGCAGATTGTGTTAGGTGGTGAGTGTCTAACGATCGTTGGAACGTGTGTGGAACTAGTATACTTTTTCTAGAGTTCTATGGAGAAATAATTACCTATTGGGACTTGCCTTATTTGTTTAGTAATTGTTTATGAACTTCCATGCACATAGGACTGAGTTCTATTTTCTTCTTTAACCAAGGGTGATAGATAACTCGATCGAGGAGTCTTTCATTTGTCATTCAAAAGGAAGAGTTGTAAGATGATATTTGTGACTATGATGACATTAAAAAAGTTGATCCTACCCTGACCCCATCACTCTCTTCATTAATTAGTGTTCAACCTTTCTTTTCAATTGCTTTCTTTATTTTTGAACTCAAACAGCTTTCAAAAAGAACCTCTTCTTCTTTCTTTAATTTAAGTGACAAACGTAATTGTTTTGCACTCCTCTCTGGAGACAACTTAGGTTACCCACTTTTCTACATTTTAACTTAGGTTTTATTTGTTTTTGTCACTCCCCACGACAGACACGTGTCAAAACTTGGTGCCGTTGCCGGGGAGGTTGTGCCAACAATCTAATTCTATCATTTTGTAAATATTTTCATTTATTTTATTTAAAAAAAATCTAAAAACAATTCATGATGTATTCCAACTGCAATTATTCTTCTTGGATTGATTACTCACAGTTTCAGGGACAAATGGTTCATAATTACGAGAAAACCCTCTTTCAAAAGCTTGATGAACTCACTATTTTGGCCAAGCAAATTATGAATGGTCATGTCACAGGTATCTCACTTCAAGAACTGATGGACATGGTGAATCAAGTCAACATTGATTATCAAAGATTGAAGTCCTTAGATAAGGTTGAATTGGATCAAGAACCTCAACCGGAACCTAAACCTGATCCATTGGTGGAAGTGTATTCCCCACCCATCCTTGATGTTGAAGAACCAGTAAGTACAGGAGATCAACAAGATCTAGATGAGTTCGGGAAGGGGTGTGAGGAACTACTTGATCCCCCAGTTCCTCATAATGTATAAGATCAATCATCATTGAAGGAATACACCACCAACGTGGTTGAATTTGAAGAGAATGTTTAGGAGCCTGACTACCCTCCTCCATCTGCTACCACTCTACTTCAAGAGGAACTTCCCACTGAAGAAGAAAATAAAGCCGAGAAACCTCAGGGAGATGATCTTTTCTTGAACTCATTATATTCTAATTTTATTGAAAATGGATTTAGTATTACCTCCCCTTGCTTGAAATTTTCAGATTCAGACAACTCATGTATTGTGTTTGTAGAAAAGGAAGAAAAGGAAGATGCGCTTAAAGAGGAATAGTTGGAGCTCCCCAAACATGATGATAATTTATTGGAGGGAGTTCAAGAGGGAATCCAAGTAGATTTGGCAAAGGAAAAAGTGATGAAAGATGATTACATTGAAAGGGAATAATTCGATATTGATTCATCATGCTTTAACTTTGTTCAAATAGAATTATACTTTGACTATTCCTTTGATTTTTCCAATGATGCAGCATACCTTCAAAAATCACCGAAGAATGAAGAGGTGGATATGAAATTGGAAACCAAGAAATATGGGGACTCATTCTTTGTCCTACCCCCACCAAGAAAATTGTATCTTATTGTAATAGGGGTTGATTTGGTGTACTATACCCATGGTGTCGTCAACAAAAAGGGTGAAGCACATGATGTGAAGAAGAAATTTTGTTGGTTCATCATAAAGAAACTCAACCCACCTTCAGATTGGGGATAACCAACTGAAACTGCCCATCTGGAGGCAGTCAAAACCCAGGGCCCACTTGGGGGATTAAACCAAGATCTATCCTTCCTTTCTCATCCTATTTCTATTTTCATTTTTTTTAATAAATTTCTTATGTTTTCTTTTGTTCTTTTTCTTGTAGGTTTTTAGTGCACAACACTTAGGATCTTAACTCAATGTTGCGTTACCAATAAGTCAGGTTGTACCTCTCCTTTACACTTTCTTACTGTTGTTATTCATTCTAAAATCTGCTTACATGTTAAATCCACTTGAATTCATTGAGGACACTGCATCATTTAAGTGTGGGGGAGGGAACCTTTGTAGTTTTGGATTTTTATTTTTTGTTTGTTTTCCAAAAAAAAAGTTTGTTTTGAAATTTTTGTGTGTTTATTTTTTAGTTTTTTTGGTGTGTTTTTGAAACTTTTGAGCTGAAATGATTATCATTTCTATTTTTGAAACCCATGTCATTGAGTGAACCAATTTATTCCATGAAACTGAGCTTAAATGAATGCTGAAAATGATTGTGTTTCAAGTTCAATTCTATGAGAATTTCATGAAAAGTACTCAGGTTTTTGAATCCCATGCCACATCTCACTGTCATTATCTTTGAAATCATTTTCCTGTGAGGCTTCTGAACCATTATTATGTATTATTTTCATTCACCTCACTTCTTGAGAGAACCATACCATGCTTGTTTTAATCAGAATTTTATTCATTCCTTTCGAAACTTGAGGGTTTGGGGTACATATGTTTTAAATGATTAAGGCGTTTCTTTGGTTTGAAAGCCCCCTTTTCAAGATAATCCCTTTCATTCTGGCCTACCTTGTAAATTAATCCTTGTATCTCATAGAAGCCATGAACATCCTGTTAGGTTAGCCACATTACAAGCCAATTTTCCCTTTCCAACCTGCTCTTGAAATGAAATTTCATGATCTAGTTGAACTTAAGTGTTGGGGAAGCTGTCTTGTGTTGTGCTACCTCATTTGGTGAAACTTTGGGTGGAAACTAAAATGCTGAAGAGATGTTTGTGCTGATGAAAAATCATTATGTTGAAAGCTGTGTCTTTTCTAGAGCTTTCATGATTAAAGAAGCTGTGCCTTTCTGGAGCTTCTAATGGAGGAAGAAAGTTGTGCCTTTTATGGAGCTTTCAAGAAAATCATGCTTAAGAAGATTGAAATTTTTTCTGAAGAAATGCGGAGCTGTTTGAAAATTTCTTGATATTTCATGATGATGGAGCTGAATTTATACTAAGTGGAGTGAGGAGGATACCATACTTGAGTGAAAATTAGAATTGTGCAATTTTTCTTCAAAAAGAGCCAAGCCTTCCTCATTCAGCCTCAGAATTTTTCACATAAAAATCCTACCAACCAAAAGCCAAAAAACAACCTTGCAAAGTCCTCATGATAAAAAAAATTCATTGACTCACATCGGGTGGAGAATTAGGAGTTTTTCAAACCTATGGTGACCCTTGCATTTGTTTGGATGAGAAAAGCTTTGTTGAAAAGTGATATTTGTGAGATGAGAGAAAATTAATGTGAGGTAGGTGTCTTGTGTTCATGGTAGGAGAAATAAAGAGTAAAAATATTGAATGATCTAATTTGAAAATTTGGAATAATGTTTATGGATGAGGCATGATAACTTTTATTTCTTGGTGTGGAATTGGTGGATCTCAATGGCATGTGTTTCGAATTTGGTTTCATTTGATTTTGATTTTAACTTGTCCGGGAGTCCAAGTGCTAAGTGTGGGGGAATTGATAGAGATAATATTTTCATAATTTTTCATATGTGTTTCAATGATTTAACCCCTTCCAATTAATCAATTTGAGATGATTTGTATCATTTTAGTGTTTTGGTGAATTATGGGCTTAATTGTGGAAATTGGTTAATTCTGGAAATTTAGCAGTTTTCTGGAGCTTCTTTATTTTGGTAATATCTTTTATATTTTTGATCCAAATTGTTTGTAGGATTTCAATGATCGTGGGATTAATTTTATCCTTCTGGACCCAAAGCTCAATCTATCATTTGGAAGCTCAAATTCAGCTCACAAGTCAGGCCTCAAAAACTATGTACAGAACTGCATAATTTTATTTTGGGGCCCATATATCATTAATGGTAGAACCATTGGAGCTTATATTTTACATAGAGATATAGAAAATCAGGGGGAACAAATTTCATTAATATGGATGCGTCTGATTCTTTCATTTTCAAGGTCATTAATTCGTTGGAACTCGTTGTTTTGGAATAAGAAGAGTCACCTGGACAGAATTAAATATCTGGAGTAATGTGGCCATATCTCTCCTTCATACGTGGACAAATAAGGCTACAATTTTGTGGGTCTACGGAAGACATGTAGGGGAACAACTTTCAATGAGGAACAATTCTAAAAATATGTCATTTACGATGCCAATCGGACTCAAACTTTCGGGGGAGTAATTTTGGAGGGAAATTTTCTACTCCCCAAGCCTATAAATAAGAGTATTCACTTCCATTCAAGGGGGTTGAAGAAGGTGCAAGAAGGGATGTGCTGGAGGATTGAGTTCTTGAATTTATTTTTATTTTCTTTTTTCTTTTTTTACTTAGTTTGATTATGCTCTCTTCTTCCCCTTTCAACTCTAATACCCTTCACATGGAGGGGTAAACCTTTGAGTGATCGGGGAAGGGGGGGTTTATCTTTTGTAATGTTGGAGTTTTGTGCTTAAATGTAAAACCTTATATTTCTTTTGAATGACATATATTCTCAGTGTTTCCCAATTCTCTTAATGCGGCCGTGTTTTGAGTTTGGTGTATTCATTTTTAATTGCTTTGGTTAAAGACTTTTTATCTCTCTCTGCCTAGTGCAATTTGTCTCGATCGAGCAGATTGTGTTAGGTGGTGAGTGTCTAACGATCATTGGCACGTGTGTGGAACTAGTATACGTTTTCTAGAGTTATAAGGAGAAACAATTACTGATTGGTACTTTCCTTAGTTGTTTAGTAATTGTTTATGAACTTCCATTCACATAGGACTGAGTTCTATTTTCTTCTTTAACCAAGGGTGATAGATAACTCAATCGAGGAGTCTTTCATTTGTCATTCAAAAGGAAGAGTTATAAGATGATCTTTGTGAATAAGATGACATTACAAAAGGTGATCCTACCCTGACCCCATAACTCTCTTCATCAATTAGTGTTCAACCTTTCTTTTCAATTGCTTTCTTTATTTTTGAACTCAAACAGCTTTCAAAAAGAACCTCTTCTTCTTTCTTTAATTTAAGTGACAAACGTAATTGTTGTGCACTCCTCTCTGGAGACAACTTAGGTTACCCACTTTGCTACATTTTAACTTAGGTTTTATTTGTTTTTGTCACACCCCACGACAGGCACGTGTCAAAACTTGGCGCCGTTGCCAGGGAGGTTGTGCCAACAATCTAATTCTAACATTTTGTAAATATTTTCATTTATTTTATTTAAAAAAAATCTAAAAAAATTCATGATATATGCCAACTGCAATTATTCTTCTTGGATTGATTACTCACAGTTTCAGGGAAAAATGGTTCATAATTACGAGGAAGCACTCTTTCAAAAGCTTGATGAACTCACTATTTTGGCCAAGCAAATGATGAATGGTCGTGTCATAGGTATCTTACTTCAAGAACTGATGGACATGGTGAATCAAGTCAACATTGATTATCAAAGATTGAAGTCCTTAGAGAAGGTTACATTGGATCAAGAACCTCAACCAGAACCTAAACCTGATCCATTGGTGGAAGTGTATTCCCCACCCATCCTTGATGTTGAAGAACCAGTAAGTACAGGAGATCAACAAGATCTAGATGAGTTCTGGAAGGAGTGTGAGGAACTACTTGATCCCCCAGTTACTCATAATTTAGAAGATCAATCATCATTGAAGGAATACACCACCAACGTGGTTGAATTTGAGGATAATGTTGAGGAGCCTGACTACCCTCCTCCATCTGTTACCACTCTACTTCAAGAGGAACTTCCCACTGAAGAAGAAAATGAAGCCGAGAAACCTCAGGGAGATGATCTTTTCTTGAACTCATTATATTCTAATTTTACTTAAAATGAATTGAGTTTTACCTCCCCTTGCTTGAAATTTTCAGATTCGGACAACTCATGTATTGTGTTTGCAGAAAAGGAAGAAAAGGAAGATTCGCTTAAAGAGGAACCGTTGGAGCTCCCCAAACATGCTGATTATTTATTGGAGGGAGTTCAAGAGGGAATCCAAGTGGATTTGGCAAAGGAAAAAGTGATGCAAGATGATTAAATTGAAAGGGAAGAATTCGATATTGATTCATCATGCTTTAACTTTGTTCAAATAGAATTATACTTTGACTATTCCTTTGATTTTTCCAATGATGCAGCATACCTTCAGAAATCACCGAAGAATGAAGAGGTGGCTGTGAAATTGGAAACCAAGAAATATGGGGACTCATTCTTTGTCCTACCCCCACCAAGAAAATTGTATCTTATTGTAATAGGGGTGGATTTGGTGTACTATACCCATGGTGTCCTCAACAAAAAGGATGAAGCACATGATGTGAAGAAGAAATTTTGTTGGTTCATCATAAAGAAACACAACCCACCTTCAGATTGGGGATAACCAACTGAAACTGCCCATCTGGAGGCAGTCAAAACCCAAGGCCCACTTGGGGGATTAAACCAAGATCTATCCTTCCTTTCTCATCCTATTTCTATTTTCATTTTTTTTAATAAATTTATTATGTTTTCTTTTGTTCTTTTTCGTGTAGGTTTTTAGTGCACAACACTTAGGAGCTTAACTCAATGTTTCCTTACCAATAAGTTAGGTTGTACCACTCCTTTACACTTTCTTACTGTTGTGATTCATTTTAAAATCTGCTTACATGTTAATTCTACTTGAATTCATTGAGGACATTGCATCATTTAAGTGTGGGGGAGGGAACCTTTGTAGTTTTGGATTTTCATTTGTTGTTTGTTTTCCAAAAAAAAAGTTTGTTTTCAAATTTTTGTGTGTTTATTTTTTAGTTTTTTTGGTGTGTTTTTGAAACTTTTGATCTGAAATGATTATCATTGCTATTTTTGAAACCCATGTCATTGAGTGAACCAATTTATTCCATGAAACTGAGCTTAAATGAATGCTGAAAATGATTTTGTTTCAAGTTCAATTCTTTGAGAATTCCATGAAAAGTACTCAGGTTTTTGAATACCATGCCACATCTCACTGTCATTATCTTTGAAATCATTTTCCTGTGAGGCTTCTGAACCATTATTATGTATTCTTTTCATTCACCTCACTTCTTGAGAGAAACAGACCATGCTTGTTTTAATCATAATTTGATTCATTCCTTTCGAAACTTGAGGGTTTGGGGTACATGTGTTTTAAATGATTAAGGCGTTTCTTTGGTTTGAAAGCCCCCTTTTCAAGATAATCCCTTTCATTCAGGCCTACCTTGTAAATTAATCCTTGTAGCCCATAGAAGCCATGAACAGCCTGTTAGGTTAGCCACATTACAAGCCAATTTTCCATTTCCAACATGCTCTTGAAGTGAAATTTCATGATCTAGTTGAACTTAAGTGTTGGGGAAGCTGTCTTGTGTTGTGCTACCTCATTTTGTGAAACTTTGGGTGGAAACTAAAATGCTGAAGAGATGTTTTTGCTGATGAAAAATCATTTTGTTGAAAGTTGTGCCTTTTCTGGAGCTTTCATGATTAAAGAAGCTGTGTCTTTCTGGAGCTTCTAATGGAGGAAGAAAGCTATGCCTTTTCTGGAGCTTTCAAGAAAATCATGCTTAAGAAGATTGAATTTTTTTCTGAAAAAATGCGGAGCTGTTTGAAAATTTATTGATATTTCATGATGATGGAGCTGAATTTCTACTAAGTGGAGTGAGGAGGATACCATACTTGAGTGAAAATTAGAATTGTGCAATTTTGCTTCAAAAAGAGCCAAGCCTTCCTTATTCAGCCTCAGAATTTTTCACATAAAAATCCTACCAACCAAAAGCCACAGAACAACCTTACAAAGTCCTCATGATAAAAAAATGTCCTTAACTCACATCGGGTGGAGAATTAGTAGTTTTTCAAACCTATGGTGACCCTTTCATTTGTTTGGATGAGAAAAGATTTGTTGAAAAGTGATATTTGTGAGATGAAAGAAAATTAATGTGAGGTAGGTGTCTTGTGTACATGGGAGGAGAAATAAAGAGGAAAAATGTTGAATGATCTGATTCAAGAATTTGGAATAATGTTTATGGATGAGGCATGATAAATTTTATTTCTTGGTGTGGAATTGGTGGATCTCAATGGCATGTGTTTCGAATTTGGTTTCATTTGATTTTGATTTTAACTTGTCCGGGAGTCCAAGTGCTAAGTGTGGGGGAATTGATAGAGATAATATTTTCATAATTTTTCATATGTGTTTAAATTATTTAACCCCTTACAATTAATCAATTTGAGCTGATTTGAATCATTTTAGAGTTTTGGTGAATTATGGGCTTAATTGTGGAAATTGGTTAATTCTGGAAATTTAGCAGTTTTCTGGAGCTTCTGTATTTCAGTAATATCTTTTATATTTTTGATCCAAATTGTATTATTCCTTTTTTGAAGGATTTCTATGCTCGTGGGATTAATTTTATCCTTCTGGACCCAAATCTCAATCCATCATTTGGAAGCTCAAATTCAGCTCACAAGTCAGGCCTCGAAAACTGTGTACAGAACTGCATAAGTTTATTGTGGGGCCCATATCTCATTAATGGTAGAACCATTGGAGATGAAATTTTACATAGAGCTAGAGAAAATCCTGAGGAAAAACTTTCATTAAGATTGACGTGTCTGATTATTTCATTTTCAAGGTCATTAATGCGTTGGAACTCGGTGTTTTGGAATATGAAGAGACACCTGGACAGAATTAAATATCCGGAGTAATGTGGCCATATCTCCTTCATACGTAAACCAATAAGGCTACAATTTTGTGGATAGACGGAAGAAATGGAGGGGAAAAACTTTCAAGAAGGAACAATTCTCAAAATCTGTCATTTACGATGCCAATCGGACTCAAACTTTCGGGGGAGTAATTTTAGAGGGAAATTTTCTACTCCCCAAGCCTATAAATAAGAGTATTCACTTCCATTCAAGGGGGTTGAAGAAGGTGCAAGAAGGGCTGTGCTGGAGGATTGAGTTCTTGAAGTTATTTTTATTTTCTATTTTCTTTTTTTAATTAGTTTTATTATGCTCTCTTCTTCCCCTTTCAACTCTAATACCCTTCACATGGAGGGGTAAAACCTTTGAGTGATCGGGGAAGGGGGAGTTTATCTTTTGCAATGTTGGAGTTTTGTGCTTAAATGTAAAACCTTATATTTCTTTTGAATGACATATATTATCAGTGTTTCCAAATTCTCTTAATGTGATCGTGTTTTGATTTTGGTGTATTCATTTTTAATAGCTTTGGTTAAAGACTTTTTATCTCCCTCTGCCTAGTGCAATTTGTCTCGATCGAGCAGATTGTGTTAGGTGGTGAGTGTCTAACGATCGTTGGCACGTGTGTGGAACTAGTATAATTTTTCTAGAGTTCAAGGAGAAACAATTACCGATCAGGACTTGGCTTAGTTGTTTAGTAATTGTTTATGAACTTCCATGCACATAGGACTGAGTTCTATTTTCTTCTTTTACCAAGGGTGATAGATAACTCGATCGAGGAATCTTTCATTTGTAATTCAAAAGGAAGAGTTGTAAGATAATCTTTGTGACTATGATGACATTACAAAAGGTGATCCTACCCTGACCCCATCACTCTCTTCATCAATTAGTGTTCAACCTTTCTTTTCAATTGCTTTCTTTATTTTTGAACTCAAATAGCTTTCAAAAAGAACCTCTTCTTCTTTCTTTAATTTAAGTGACAAACGTAATTGTTGTGCACTCCTCTCTAGAGACAACTTAGGTTACCCACTTTGCTACATTTTAACTTAGGTTTTATTTGTTTTTGTCACACCCCATGACAGGAACGTGTCAAAACTTGGCGTCGTTGCCGGGGAGGTTGTGCTAACAATCTAATTCTAACATTTTGTAAATATTTTCATTTATTTTATTTAAAAAAAATCTAAAAACAATTCATGATGTATGAAAACTGAAATTATTCTTCTTGGATTGATTACTCACAGTTTCAGGGAAAAATGGTTCATAATTACGAGGAATCCCTCTTTCAAAAGCTTGATGAACTCACTATTTTGGCCAAGCAAATGATGAATGGCCATGTCACAGGTATCTCACTTCAAGAACTGATGGACATGGTGAATCAAGTCAACATTGATTTTCAAAGATTGAAGTCCTTAGAGAAGGTTACATTGGATCAAGAACCTCAACCGGAACTTAAACCTGATCCATTGGTGGAAGTGTATTCCCCACCCATCCTTGATGTTGAAGAACCAATAAGTACAGGAGATCAACAAGATCTAGATGAGTTCTGGAAGGAGTGTGAGGAACTACTTGATCCCCCAGTTCCTCATAATGTAGAAGATCAATCATCATTTAAGGAATACACCACCAACGTGGTTGAATTTGAAGAGAATGTTGAGGAGCCTGACTACCCTCCTCCATCTGCTATCACTCTACTTCAAGAGGAACTTCCCACTGAAGAAGAAAATGAAGCCGAGAAACCTCAGGGAGATGATATTTTCTTGAACTCATTATATTCTAATTTTATTGAAAATGAATTGAGTATTACCTCCCCTTGCTTGAAATTTTCATATTCGGACAACTCATGTATTGTGTTTGCAGAAAAGGAAGAAAAGGAAGATGCGCTTAAAGAGGAACAGTTGGAGCTCCCCAGACATGCTGATAATTTATTGGAGGGAGTTCAAGAGGGAATCCAAGTGGATTTGGCAAAGGAAAAAGTGATGCAAGATGATTACATTGAAAGGGAAGAATTTGATATTGATTCATCACGCTTTAACTTTGTTCAAATAGAATTATACTTTGACTATTCCTTTGATTTTTCCAATGATGCAGCATACCTTCAGAAATCACCGAAGAATGAAGAGGTGGCTATGAAATTGGAAACCAAGAAATATGGGGACTCATTCTTTGTCCTACCCCCACCAAGAAAATTGTATCTTATTGTAATAGGGGTGGATTTGGTGTACTATACCCATGGTGT
Source organism: Viscum album (assembly GCA_963277665.1). Lineage (NCBI taxonomy): Eukaryota > Viridiplantae > Streptophyta > Magnoliopsida > Santalales > Viscaceae > Viscum > Viscum album. The sequence continues at coordinate 123,784,368 of OY728134.1, read as the reverse complement.
CCTCAACAAAAAGGATGAAGCACATGATGTGAAGAAGAAGTTTTGTTGGTTCATCATAAAGAAACTCAACCCACCTTCAGATTGAGGATAACCAACTGAAACTGCCCATCTAGAGGCAGTCAAAACCGAGGGCCCACTTGGGGGATTAAACCAAGATCTATCCTTCCTTTCTCATCCTATTTCTATTTTCATTTGTTTTAATAAATTTCTTATGTTTTCTTTTGTTATTTTTCTTGTAGGTTTTTAGTGCACAACACTTAGGAGCTTAACTCAATGTTGCGTTACCAATAAGTCAGGTTGTACCTATCCTTTACACTTTCTTACTGTTGTGATTCATTCTAAAATATGCTTACATGTTAAATCCACTTGAATTCATTGAGGAAACTACATCATTTAAGTGTGGGGGAGGGAACCTTTGTAGTTTTGGATTTTCATTTGTTGTTTGTTTTCCAAAAAAAAAAGTTTGTTTTCAAATTTTTGTGTGTTTATTTTTTAGTTTTTTTGTGTGTTTTTGAAACTTTTGAGCTGAAATGATTATCATTGCTATTTTTGAAACCCATGTCATTGAGTGAACCAATTTATTCCATGAAACTGAGCTTAAATGAATGCTGAAAATGATTTTGTTTCAAGTTCAATTCTTTGAGAATTTCATGAAAAGTACTCAGGTTTTTGAATCCCATGCCACATCTCACTGTCATTATCTTTGAAATCATTTTCCTGTGAGGCTTCTGAACCATTATTATGTATTCTTTTCATTCACCTCACTTCTTGAGAGAACCAAACCATGCTTGTTTTAATCAGAATTTGATTTATTCCTTTCAAAACTTGAGGGTTTGGGGTACATGTGTTTTAAATGATTGAGGCGTTTCTTTGGTTTGAAAGCCCCCTTTTCAAGATAATCCCTTTCATTCTGGACTACCTTGTAAATTAATCCTTGTAGCCCATAGAAGCCATGAACATCCTGTTAGGTTAGCCACATTACAAGCCAATTTTCCCTTTCCAACCTGCTCTTGAAGTTAAATTTCATGATCTAGTTGAACTTAAGTGTTGGGGAAGTTGTCTTGTGTTGTGCTACCTCATTTGGTGAAACTTTGGGTGGAAACTAAAATTCTGAAGAGATGTTTGTGCTAATGAAAAATCATTATGTTGAAAGCTGTGCCTTTTCTGGAGCTTTCATGATTAAAGAAGTTGTGCCTTTCTGGAGCTTCTAATGGAGGAAGAAAGCTGTACCTTTTCAGGAGCTTTCAAGAAAATCATGCTTAAGAAGATTGAAATTTTTTCTGAATAAATGCAGAGCTGTTTGAACATTTCTTGATATTTCATGATGATGGATCTGAATTTCTACTAAGTGGAGTGAGGAGGATACCATACTTGAGTGAAAATTAGAATTGTGCAATTTTGCTTCAAAAAGAGCCAAGCCTTTCTCATTCAGCCTCAAAAAATTTTATATAAAAATCCTACCACCCAAAAGCCACAGAACAACCTTGCAAAGTCCTCATGATAAAAAAATGTCCTTGACTCACATCGGGTGGAGAATTAGGAGTTTTTCAAACCTATGGTGACCCTTGCATTTGTTTGGATGAGAAAAGCTTTGTTGAAAAGTGATATTTGTGAGATGAGATAAAATTAATGTGAGGTAGGTGTCTTATGTGCATGGGAGGAGAAATAAAGAGGAAAAATATTGAATGATATGATTCGAGAATTTGGAATAATTTTTATGGATGGGGCATGATAACTTTTATTTCTTGCTGTGGAATTGGTAGATCTCAATGACATGTATTTCGAATTTGGTTTCATTGGATTTTGATTTTAACTTGTCCGGGAGTCCAAGTGCAAAGTGTGGGGAATTGATAGAGATAATATTTTCATAATTTTTCATATGTGTTTCAAAGATTTAACACCTTACAATTAATCAATTTGAGCTGATTTGTATCATTTTAGTGTTTTGGTGAATTATGGGCTTAATTGTGGAAATTGGTTAATTCTGGAAATTTAGCAGTTTTCTGGAGCTTCTGTATTTCGGTAATATCTTTTATATTTTTGATCCAAATTGTATTTTTCCTTTTTTTTAAGGATTTCTATGCTCGTGGGATTAAGTTTATCCTTCTGGACCCAAAGCTCAATCCATCATTTGGAAACTCAAATTCAGTTCACAAGTCAGGCCTCGAAAACAGTGTACAGAACTACATAAGTTTATTGTGGGGCCCATATCTCATTAATGGTAGAACCATTGGAGCTGCACTTTTACATAGAGCTAGAGAAAATCCGGAGGAACAACTTTCATTAAGATGGACGCGTCTGAGTATTTCATTTTCAAGGTCATTAATGCATTGGAACTCGGTGTTTTGGAATATGAAGAGTCACCTGGACAGAATTAAATATCCGGAGTAATGTGGCCATATCTCCTTCATACGTGGACCAATAAGGCTACAATTTTGTGGATCGACGGAAGACTTGGAGGGGAACAACTTTCAAGAAAGAACAATTCTCAAAATCTTTCATTTACGATGCCAATCGGAATCAACCTTTCAGGGGAGTAATTTTGGAGGGAAATTTTCTACTCCCCAAGCCTATAAATAAGAGTATTCACTTCCATTCAAGGGGGTTGAAGAAGGTGCAAGAAGGGCTGTGCTGGAGGATTGAGTACTTGAAGTTCTTTTTATTTTCTATTTTATTTTTTTACTTAGATTGATTATGCTCTCTTCTTCCCCTTTCAACTCTAATACCCCTCACATGGAGGGTAAAACCTTTGAGTGATTGGGGAAGGGGGAGTTTATCTTTTGTAATGTCGGAGTTTTGTGCTTAAATGAAAAACCTTATATTTCTTTTGAATTACATATATTATCAGTGTTTCCCAATTCTCTTAATGCGATCGTTTTTTGAGTTTGGTGTATTCATTTTTAATAGCTTTGGTTAAAGACTTTTTTATCTCCCTCTACCTAGTGCAATTTGTCTCGATCGAGCAGATTGTGTTAGGTGGTGAGTGTCTAACGATCATTGGAATGTGTGTGGAACTAGTATACTTTTTCTAGAGTTATAAGGAGAAACAATTACCGATCAGGACTTGCCTTAGTTTTTTAGTAATTGTTTATGAACTTCCATGCACATAGGACTGAGTTCTATTTTCTTCTTTAACCAAGGGTGATAGATAACTCGATCGAGGAGTCTTTCATTTTTCATTCAAAAGGAAGAGTTGTAAGATGATCTTTGTGACTATGATGACATTACAAAAGGTGATCCTACCCTGACCCCATCACTCTCTTCATCAATTAGTGTTCAACCTTTCTTTTCAATTGCTTTCTTTATTTTTGAACTCAAACAGCTTTCAAAAAGAACCTCTTCTTCTTTCTTTAATTTAAGTGACAAACATAATTTTTGTGCACTCCTCTCTGGAGGCAACTTAGGTTACCCACTTTGCTACATTTTAACTTAGGTTTTATTTGTTTTTCTCACACCCCACGACAGGAACGTGTCAAAACTAGGCGTCGTTGCCGGGGAGGTTGTGTCAACAATCTAAATATTTTCATTTATTTTGTAAATATTTTCATTTATTTTATTTGAAAAAATCTAAAAACAATTCATGATGTATGACAACTGCAATTATTCTTCTTGGATTGATTACTCACAGTTTCAGGGACAAATGGTTCATAATTACGAGGAAGCCCTCTTTCAAAAACTTGATGAACTCACTATTTTGGCCAAGCAAATGATGAATGGCCATGTCACAGGTATCTCACTTCAAGAACTTATGGACATGGTAAATCAAGTCAACATTGATTATCAAAGATTGAAGTCCTTAGATAAGGTTACATTGGATCAATAACCGCAACCGGAACCTAAACCTGATCCATTGGTGGAAGTGTATTCCCCACCCATCCTTGATGTTGAAGAACCAGTAAGTACAGGAGATCAACAAGATCTAGATGAGTTCTGGAAGGAGTGTGAGGAACTACTTGATCCAACAGTTCCTCATAATGTAGAAGATCAATCATCATTGAAGGAATACACCACCAACGTGGTTGAATTTGAAGAGAATGTTGAGGAGCCTGACTACCCTCCACCATCTGCTACCACTCTACTTCAAGAGGAACTTTCCACTGAAGAAGAAAATGAAGCCGAGAAACCTCAGGGAGATGATCTTTTCTTGAACTCATTATATTCTAATTTTATTGAAAATGAATTGAGTATTACCTCCCCTTTCTTGAAATTTTCAGATTCGGACAACTCATGTATTGTGTTTGCAGAAAAGGACGAAAAGGAAGATGCGCTTAAAGAGGAGCAGTAGGAGCTCCCCAAACATGCTGATAATTTATTGGAGGGAGTTAAAGAGGAAATCCAAGTGGATTTGGCAAAGGAAAAAGTGATGCAAGATGATTACATTGAAAGGGAAGAATTCGATATTGATTCATCATGCTTTAACTTTGTTCAAATAGAATTATACTTTGACTATTCCTTTGATTTTTCCAATGATGCAGCATACCTTCAGAAATCACCGAAGAATGAAGAGGTGGCTGTGAAATTGGAAACCAAGAAATATGGGGACTCATTCTTTGTCCTACCCTCACCAAGAAAATTGTATCTTATTGTAATAGGGGTGGATTTTGTGTACTATACCCATGGTGTCCTCAACAAAAAGGATGGAGCACATGATGTGAAGAAGAAGTTTTGTTGGTTCATCATAAAGAAACTCAACCCACCTTCAGATTGGGGATAACCAACTGAAACTGCCCATCTAGAGGCAGTCAAAACCCAGGGCCCACTTGGGGGATTAAACCAAGATCTATCCTTCCTTTCTCATCCTATTTCTATTTTCATTTTTTTAATAAATTTATTATGTTTTCTTTTGTTCTTTTTCTTGTAGGTTTTTAGTGCACAACACTTAGGAGCTTAACTCAATGTTGCATTACCAATAAGTCAGGTTGTACCTCTCCTTTACACTTTCTTACTGTTGTGATTAATTCTAAAATCTGCTTACATGTTAAATCCACTTGAATTCATTGAGGAAACTGCATCATTTAAGTGTGGGGGAGGGAACCTTTGTAGTTTTGGATTTTCATTTGTCGTTTGTTTTCCAAAAAAAAAGTTTGTTTTCAAATTTTTGTGTGTTTATTTTTTAGTTTTTTTGGTGTGTTTTTGAAACTTTTGAGCTGAAATGATTATCATTGCTATTTTTGAAACCCATGTCATTGAGTGAACCAATTTATTCCATTAAACTGAGCTTAAATGAATGCTGAAAATGATTTTGTTTCAAGTTAAATTGTTTGAGAATTTCATGAAAAGTACTTAGGTTTTTGAATCCCATGCCACATCTCACTGTCATTATCTTTGAAATCATTTTCATGTGAAGCTTCTGAACCATTATTATGTATTCTTTTCATTCACCTCTCTTCTTGATAGAACCATACCATGCTTGTTTTAATCAGAATTTGATTCATTCCTTTCGAAACTTGAGGGTTTGGGGTACATGTGTTTTAAATGATTGAGGAGTTTCTTTGGTTTGAAAGCCCCCTTTTCCAGATAATCCCTTTCATTATAGCCTACCTTGTAAATTAATCCTTGTAGCCCATAGTATCCATGAACAACCTGTTAGGTTAGCCACATTACAAGCCAATTTTCCCTTTCCAACCTTCTCTTGAAGTGAAATTTCATGATCTAGTTGAACTTAAGTGTTGGGGAAGCTGTCTTGTGTTGGGATACCTCATTTGGTGAAACTTTGGGTGGAAACTAAAATTCTGAAGAGATATTTCTGCTGATGAAAAATCATTATGTTGAAAGATGTGCCTTTTCTGGAGCTTTCATGATTAAAGAAGTTGTGCCTTTCTGGAGCTTCTAATGGAGGAAGAAAGTTGTGCCTTTTCTAGAGCTTTCAAGAAAATCATGCTTAAGAAGATTGAAATTTTTTCTGAAGAAATGCGGAGCTGTTTGAATATTTCTTGATATTTCATGATGATGGAGCTGAATTTCTACTATGCGGAGTGAGGAGGATACCATACTTGAGTGAAAATTAGAATTGTGCAATTTTGCTTCAAAAAGAGCCAAGCCTTCCTCATTCAGCCTCGGAATCTTTTACATAAAAATCCTACCAAATAAAAGCCACAGAACAACCTTTGAAAGTCCTAATGGTAAAAAAATGTCCTTGACTCACATCGGGTGGAGAATTGGGAGTTTTTCAAACCTATGGTGACCCTTGCATTTGTTTGGATGAGAAAAGCTTTGTTGAAAAGTGATATTTGTGAGATGAGAGAAAATTAATGTGAGGTAGGTGTCTTGTGTGCATGGGAGCTGAAATAAAGAGGAAAAATATTGAATGATCTGATTCGAGAATTTGGAATAATGTTTATGGATGAGGCATGATAACTTTTATTTCTTGGTGTGGAATTGGTGGATCTCAATGGCATGTGTTTCGAATTTGGTTTCATTTGATTTTGATTTTAACTTGTCTGGGAGTCCAAGTGCTAAGTGTGGGGGAATTGATAGAGCTAATATTTTCATAATTTTTCATATGTTTTTAAATGATTTAACCCCTTCCAATTAATCAATTTGAGCTGATTTGTATCATTTTAGTGTTTTGGTGTATTATGGGCTTAATTGTGGAAATTGGTTAATTCTGGAAATTTAGCAGTTTTCTGGAGCTTCTGTATTTCAGTAATATCTTTTTTATTTTTGATCCAAATTGTATTATTCCTTTTTTTTAGGATTTCTATGCTCGTGTGATTAATTTTATCCTTCTGGACCCAAAGCTCAATCCATCATTTGGAAGCTCAAATTCAGCTCACAAGTCAGGCCTCGAAAATTGTGTACAGAACTGCATAATTTTATTGTGGGGCCCATATCTCATTAATGGTAGAACCATTGGAGCTGAAATTTTACATAGAGATAGATAAAATCCGGAGGAACAACTTTAATTAAGATGGACGTGTCTTATTCTTTCCTTTTCAAGGTCATTAATGCGTTGGAACTTGGTGTTTTGGAATATGAAGAGTCACCTGGACAGAATTTAATATCTGGAGTAATGTGGTCATATCTCCTTCATACGTGAACCAATAAGGCTACGATTTTGTGGGTCGACGTAAGACATGGAGGGGAACAACTTTTAAGAAGTAACAATGCTCCAAATCTGTCATTTACGATTCCAATCGGACTCAAACTTTTGGGGGAGTAATTTTGGAGGGAAAATTTCTACTCCCCAAGCCTATAAATAAGAGTATTCACTTCCATTCAAGGGGGTTGAAGAAGGTGCAAGAAGGGATGTGCCGGAGTATTGAGTTCTTGAAGTTCTTTTTATTTTCTATTTTCTTTTGTTACTTAGTTTTATTATGCTCTCTTCTTCCCCTTTCAACTCTAATACCCTTCACATGGAGGGGTAAAACCTTTGAGTGATCGGGGAAGGGGGGGTTTATCTTTTGTAATGTTGGAGTTTTGTGATTAAATGTAGAACCTTATATTTCTTTTGAATGACATATATTCTCAGTGTTTCCCAATTCTCTTAATGCGATCGTGTTTTGAGTTTGGTGTATTCATTTTTAATAGCTTTGGTTAAAGACTTTTTATCTCCCTCTACCTAGTGCAATTTGTCTCGATCGAGCAGATTGTGTTAGGTGGTGAGTGTCTAACGATCGTTGGCACGAGTGTGGAACTAGTATACTTTTTCTAGAGTTATAAGGAGAAAAAATTCCCATTCGGGACTTGACTTAGTTGTTTAGTAATTGTTTATGAACTTCCATGCACATAGGACTGAGTTCTATTTTCTTCTTTAACCAAGGGTGATAGATAACTCGATCGAGGAGTCTTTCAATTGTCATTCAAAAGGAAGAGTTGTAATATGATATTTGTGACTATGATGACATTACAAAAGGTGATACTACCCTGACCCCATCACTCTCTTCATCAATTAGTGTTCAACCTTTATTTTCAATTGCTTTCTTTATTTTTGAACTCAAACAGCTTTCAAAAAGAACCTCTTCTTCTTTCTTTAATTTAAGTGACAAACGTAATTGTTGTGCACTCCTCTCTGGAGACAACTTAGGTTACCCACTTTGATACATTTTAACTTAGGTTTTATTTGTTTTTGTCACACCCCATGATAGGCACGTGTCAGTAGTCGACCATAGGCATATACAACAAACTTCTTCATAGGTATTGATTCCTTCCATCACATGAAAACTACAAAATAGATTGCTTACGTGGGTAGAATGTTTTTTTATCAAAGAGTGGTGTAATTATTCATGATTGTGAGTCCCTTACTTCAAGAAATATCTTTATAGATGATATATTATATAATGTATGGAAAAATGGTTGATCATAGGGTGGAATCATTCTTTATTGATTGTTATTCCTTTCTTTATGAAACATCTCTACTAGAGGAAAATTACACAGTTTTCCAAATAGAAATAGGTGTCATGTACCCCATAAAATTGGAATTACTTTTAATAAAATGTAATAAAAACTATAATTTATGATTTCAAAAAATAAATTATTCATTTTTTATGATTCTACGTGAAAGGGAAGCACATATCAGGGCCTATCTGGGAGAATCAAAGGATCAATCTAGTGGTACAGGTACATCCTGAACTAATTACTTATAAGAAATTTTGGGGAACCGAAATGTCCAAAAGAAGAAACAACTATTTGTTACTCAAAGAAGTTGGAGTCAATCATGGAAGAAGATATTAATTACTTAAATTTCAATGGAAATGGGACCTGACTAAACTGTACATAGGAACAAATCACTATACAATAAGTGGGAATACTATTTGAAATGAAAAGCAAATTGAAGGAAGATTTTCAAGTATGGTTGGTGGTGAAAGGATTCCAATAGAGGGGAGGAATTGATTTCTCAAAAATATTTTCAATGGTAATAAAGAAATCTGAAATTCATAATATGTTGAGAATTATTACATCAAATGGTTTATAATTGGAGTATATGGATGTGAATACAGTCTTTCTTTATGATGATTCAGAGGAGGATTTCTACATAATTAATCCCATTGGGTTTGAATACCTTGCAGGGGGATTATTTTCAAAATGAAGAGAAGTCTCTATGGATTGAAACAGGAACCTTGATAGTGGAATCAAAATTATTATTCTTTTATAGACAAAAAATATTCATGTAGAGAAACTAAAATCATTTTGGTTATAAAAAGTTATGGAAATATGGGAATCACATTATACGCCTACTCTATGTGGTTGACATGTTGTCAGTGGATCTATAGAGTTAACAGATTTAGGGTGTGAAGTATAAGTTTTTTGGAATATTTTAAATGAAAGATCTTGGCCAAGTAAAGGATTTTTTTTCATGATTAAAGAGAGGGATATGAAATTTTAATACTTTGGTGTTTTTTCAAAAATATTACATCTATATGATCATTGACAAAGTTATGTTGACCAAATTTAAATCTTTTGAAACTCCTATTTTTAGAAGATTCATGTTATCCCAGGCATATGTACCTTAAGCATAATGTGAGTTTTGGTACATGGATAAAATACAATATGATTTAATTGTGAAAATATTCATGTATGTAATGATATATACATGGCCAAAAATTGACTTTGTAGTGGGAGTGGTGAGTTGATTCTTGTCTAACCCTAGGAAGGAGCACTAAGAAGCTATGAAGTGGATTATATGATACTTAAATAATCGTCCTTTCACTCTCATTCTTAAGATTATGGAAAAGGGAGTACAAAATCTAGAGCATAATTCAGTCTTGAGGGAGAGCTATATATTTTATTGTGGCCATCAATTCTCTATTTCAATGAAAATATACATAATAGTATTAATCCTCTATTTATATAGAGAGGGTTAGGGTTAAAATATTATTTAATTTTACAAAGTCCCTTAAATTATATATTAAACCTTATATGAACCCATTCCATGAAATAAGAACAATATTGTTATTTTCTCATCGTTTGTGTTAACTGGTGCAGTAATAAACATTATTTTATGAGCTTGCACATTAATATTTATTATCAGACATGATCTAGGTCTACTATTACTCATTAAAAATTTTCAAGAACCTAAATAAATAAATATTATATATCCTAAATTTTTTAAATAATTACCTTTTGAATAAATATTTATTTAATGTATGCGATCAGTAAATCCTAAATTAAATTATTCATCATACTTAAAAACAATATTTATTACAATAATTAAATTCAAATATAATTTAATTAAGATCAAAAAAACACTTAGTGTATGACCCTCTAAGATTATTCCTCATTGACATTAGGCACACTTTTCAAAAGACCAAGATTACTCTCTAGCAATGGGTTGGGAATCCCAAGAGAAATAATTCACTGAAATAACGTTGATCACCAAACATAATCCCTTCTTGTTTATTATAATCAATTTTTTAGGATATCTCATTAAGAAGGTTTCACACCCGTGTCACCAACCTATATGCTTGATGCATCTTTCTTTTACTATCTAAAAGAAACTCATTATTACAACATATCCATGGAATTTAATGGAACATTTCTATTTCAATTAAAGGGCTGGTATATATGTTTCCCTAAATATGGAAGAGATAAATCCTTCCTTAACTTATTCATTAATAACACATCATTTGTGATGCACCCAACATAACATGCTTCCTTCAAATTTATAGCATCACCGTTTTGGTTTGTACATCAAAGTACTTGAGTTGTGACACGAATTAATAATAATCTTAATGTATACAGATCATCACACATGCTCATATATATTAAATTTAAATTACACACAAAACATGTGGAATTCCTATAGATAGGTTTGTTTATATAAGATCCCATCTTAGATATTACCATATACGAGCTTCGTGAGATAAAGTCTAATCTACTTATGAGCACTCACACCTGAAAGTCAACATATTATATTCCATATTATAGATTTTTATGCAACCATATAAATAGGATTAAGAATATATTTATTTCATTTCATGGCTATCATCATAGAGTGGAACTATTTTCCCCTTTTAATGTGATGGATATTCTAAGACATTATTACATTATATTCTAGGAAAACTATAAATGATGTGTAATAATATATTGAATTGATATTCACTTATTTAATATATATATAATATAAATCACAAAGAGTTGGTTCTATAACACCAACTCCAATGGACTCCCACATGGAATAGATCCAACTACCAATAAGCTTTAGTCTGCTAGTTCTCACATGATGATCTTGTTTCTTCTATGTAGGACTACATGATCATGTAGCGATTAACTATTCATTTCCACACTTTCACCACAATTTTAAACTAATTTTGTATTGAAAAATAAAAATATTAAAACAAATTTAACTTTTGATTAAATAATTTAATTTCTGTCACTATTAAATAATAAAATTTTACTTGTTTTAATATATACATTGTAAGATGAGGTGATTTGGGGAGCCCATGATGGAATTCAAGAAAAAAAGGATAAAATGTGTGAGAGACCAAGAACAAATGTGGAATTTAATATTTAATATTGATAACATGTTCATCCAATTGGGCTACCAATTGGTGGGAGATCATAAAACTATTTAGGGGTACATTTCTCTAGAAGACCATGAAGCCCAATTCATTAATTTAGAGGCCCAAAAGTGGCCCAATATGTGAAGTAATTCTGGGCGGGCCAGATTGAACCATCCTTCTGTAGTTGGGCCATGACATGGGAATAGGAACTAAAATTCATCTAATTCCACCTACAATGGATATCTAACTCGAAGTCCCACCTTTCCACTTAACTTCAGGTCAGTTAAATGTGTTTTGTTTAGTCAACCAGCTGAATCAACTTGGTGAAAAAATATGTCATGAACAACTCACCTAGACCCATAAACCATTAACTATTATTGTATCAAAATTTCCAAATTTATCTTTAAAAGAATTCCATGGATCATTGGAATGGTTTTCATGACCAGGGGTAAGGGTGAGTTGAATTTGAGAGCTTTCCCCATCCATTTTCTACCTCTTCCACATCATGTACTTCTAAACTTCTAAGGGATAAATTTCTGGAGTGTTCTTTGTTGTAATCCCAAGCTCCATGCTTGTAATCGTTTAAAGTTCATTGAATTTTAGAGTTTTTAATATATTTTTATTCATTTATAACTTTTGAATATTTATTTATTTTGGTATTATCTAATACAAATTAAAGGAACAAGAATCCCCGTGCTTCCATGCATATCCTGGATCTTGTGATGATTTGAGAATGTTCGTCTCTTTTTCTCACCCCTTCCCTTTCATGAGTGTGTTAATGGGTTATGTCAGTTGATAAAATATAGAATCTTGAACCCATTAAAATTCATGTTCTATTCTTGTGGAAAGTTATATCATAGACATAAATCTGGTCATCTCATCATATTATTCATGTGATGCCTTGATTGTGTTTGATTTTTACATTGATACAATTTCGTTGAATTTGAGTGGTCACCAGTAATAAATATCATTGATTCATCAAATACTATGTGTTAAACTAGTTATAACTCACATACCATACTAATTTTAGTGTGTATAAATAAATTAATCAATGATCTTTCCCATTTCCCTTGAGAGCGATGTCGGATTGATCATCAAGGGACACTCACCCAGGTTGACCATGATTTTCCAACTTATTTCCCTCACTTAGTAATACTATATCAATTTTTATTTTAAAATCATAAAATCCCAAAAAAATTAATCAAATTACCATTTTATTTTCATAATAAAAAATTCTTTTTAAATTAATGATCTAAAACTCTCTCGAGAGATTACCTAGGGTTCCAGCTATACTATAGTAATTCTCGTAAAAACTAAATATTTAATTTGACATGCTTGATAACGTGATCAAATTTTGGCACCATTTCAAGGGATCCAAGATAAATTTTTTCTTTTTTTCATTTTATTTATTTATTTTACTTTTATTTATTTCCCATTTCAATATCCCCCATTCCAATTTGATTGTTTTTGTTTTTATTTTGTTTATTTTTTGTGTTTCTTATTCTCTCTCTTCCTCTCTCTCTCTCTCTATCTAATTATATAGTATAAAATTAAATTTCTATTTCTATTTTAATTATTATTAAGTGATTTTATTTTATTCATATTCCATTAAAAATAAAAAAACTTCACAATATTGTTGCATGACCTGATCACTAAAAGAAAAATTGTTTGAAATAGAGCCTTAAATTGAAAAGACACTTCACTCAAAAAATAGTTCATATAAATTAGAACAATAAAGTAAAATTTAAGAATCCATTATGGACCCTAAATCATCCCTAAAAAAATCTAAAAGTGAACCAAATCACCCCTAGAAACCATGGCTGAAAATAGCCGAACCTTAAAAGAACTAACCACCCCAGATGTGGAGTACCAAAATACACACATCCAATATCCAGACGAAGCAACCAACTTTGAGTTGAGATCAGGCCTCATTAACCTCCTTCCGAAATTCCATGGTCTTATATAAGAGTACCCTCACAAACATCTCAGGGAGTTTCATATAGTTTTCTCCACCATGAAACCCTAAAATGTGTCTAAGGATCTCATTAAGTTTAGGGTATTCCCTTTCCCCCTTGATGGTGCAGCCAAAGACTATCTATACTATCTTTCTACCAAAATTGGGGATCATAATGACCTAAAATGACTCTTTCTAGATAATTTCTTCCCTATCTCCCAAACTGCATCAATTATAAAATAAATATGTGGTATTAGAAAATCACAAGGATATACTCTTTTTGAATATTGGGAGAGATTCAAAAGACTTTGTTCAAGTTTCCCCCATTACCAAATTAGTGAAAAGTGTCTAATTCAATACTTATATAAGGGACTTTTCCCCTTAGATTCTGGTATGACATATGCTGATACTATTAGTGCCATTGTTGATAAAACTCCTACTTCCACTCGTGAATTAATAGCCAATATGTCTCAAAATGAATAAAAAATTGGTACATGAGCAATTACACCCACCTAAAGAGTTCATAAGGTAAGTTATTCATCCCTAGAACAAAAGGATGACAATAAACTCTATGAGATTCATACCACTCTAAGATAATTAGCTTAAGCTAAAGGTAATTCATGTAAGAACCCGGTTCTTATTTTGAGGTACGAGTTTCTTCTTTTCTCTTTTCCTTAAGTGTTTTTGAGAAAATAAGGAAAATGGGGGAAAATCCTAAATTTTGGGACTACATGTCATGTACTATTCCACATGTCATGTACTTTGGCCGTGTGGGATGAGTACACAGGTTGTGTAGCCATATCGGTGACGAAGGGTGTAAAAACCGACTACACACCGTGTAGTGGGTATTTACACGCCATGTAGTCAGTCGACAGGGAAATAGTAAGGTAGCGGAAGCAGCCGCCAACTGGGTGACAGTACATGCCATTTAGTCAGGAATACACGCCGTTTACTCATGTCGACGGATGAATAGTTTGGCGGTGCCTCCAGAGGAACAGTTAAATGAGGGAAGTACACGCCGTGTAGTCAAAAGTACACGCCGTGTAGTTTTTTTTCACTTAAATGGGTAGTAGACTCCCTTGTTCACATGGAAGGCATAGAACCGAAGGAAAGAGTCGGTAGAGGAGGCCAGACCTTCAAGGATCTCCAGATCGAGCTTCGGGAATCCGTTTTCACCTATGACGATCTCGTTCGAACCACACGGGTAAGATCTTCTTTCTCCTTGCGTAGTTCTTGCCAATTCTTCCTCTAAGGGAAGTTATTTGAGGTAGAATGAGAATTATTTTACCTCAGATCTATGACTTTCTTGAACGTTTCAGAAGGCGTCGTTCGGGTACACCGTTCTTGGGTGTTTAAGGTAGGTGGCTTGGAGTTTAAATTCCAATTGTTGTGCATTTTTGTGTATCATTGTGCCACGAGCCCATGTTGGGTTATCATGTGGCTGAGTCCTTGGCTATTTAAATACCTATAATTGTATAAGTAATTGAATGTGATAATAACCTGCTGTTTGGGATCGCTGCTTGGATTTAGGACCACCCCGGGGGTGCGTTCCTCTGTTAGCCGTTTGTCCAGGATACCTGAGGTTACGCCATTGTAATAGTTTTTTTTAAATTTCCTTGAGAGGAATTATATGTGAATTGCTTATCTACATGTTGGGAATGGCCTGGTTACTTGTGCCTGAGGGTGGTATTCTTTTTTTTAGCCTGAGGGGGTTGTTTGTTTAGCCTAAGAGCAAGGTACTGCTTAGCCTGAGGGCAACGTCCTTTTTCACCTGAGGGAAAATCTTTGTATGCCTGAGGTAAGTGACTTCTATGCATAAGGGTGAAACTTCGTACGCCTGAGGGCAATATTTGTTATGCCTGAGGGAAATGCCTGAGGGCAAGATTCTGATTACCTGAGGGTAAGGGTTTGCGTGTCTGAGGACACTGACTGTTTACATAGAAAACTAACTGTGGTGGTTTTCCTTATATTGAATGATTAAATGAATATTAAAATGGAAACATAACTGGTAGAGTTAGTTACTTTTGAGTACTGGTTAGTTTATTGCATTTACTTTTTCACAATGTTGATGCATGTTTACTCATAGTTGAGCACGGGCCTTTGGTGGGTGCCTACTGGGATTTATTTCTCACACCCTGTTTAAGTCATGTCTTCGGCCCAAACATATTACATTTCTGTAGGTGTGGATAAGGGCAGGGGTCCCTATACAGGTACAAGATTGTTGCATAGGAGTAGGGGAGCATGGGATCGAGCTTAGTATCGTGATGTTGTCGGCTGTTTTATTTTGCTTTGTTGTACTCTATATTGTATTGTACTGCTGTGTAACATGTTCTGGCTATTTTCTTAGAACTTGAGACATGTTGCATCATATCTATATAACTTGTTGGTTATCTTTTACTACAATTGTTTATATTAAATATGTATGGTTTATCGCTTATGTTGTCGTTGTATGTTTTATCTTGTATTCCGCTGCACTACACTTTGAAAAATGAGGGCATAGTTTCCCTACTATCCAACCTGGGCCCTCGCTGCTAGTCGACAGCCTCTGGAGTTTGGGGAAATGGGCTTGAGGTCTCATGGCGAACTGGGTTCAGGTCACCCGTTGAGTTACCCCCAGATCTGGGGCGTTACAAAGTGGTATCATAGGGAGTTCTTTTCATTGACTTACTATTTGGATCCTTAGTCAGGGATAGGAAGGGAACGATAGTTGGTAATAAGATGTGCCCAGGTGTAGCTAACCCATGTACATGGAAAAGCCAGTCTACCTCGTTTTTTTTCAATTCTTTTGATTTTAACAGTTGACTTGATTTTCACCGATGGGTGACGCACTCAAGATTGTGTTTTTTATATTTTATCCATGGGTTCTATTTAGTTGCAGCCTAATGAGATGGGGTTATTCCATCTCATGCATCATTAGAAGGATGCTAGGAATCACATTTCATGCATAGTTTCTATGTCATGTAGGTGCATTAGAAATTTCATGATGTCGTGATAGTTGTTGTGCTAGAAAAGCATGCTGTTGTGATAGCTGATTTGATAAATACCTGCTATGTGATAGGGTATTCTTTGTGCGATTTGTTGATAGAATGGATGCCAAACTTTGGTTTTTGGGGAGTATGGGCCCCCATTGACCAGAATTTGGTGGATCATTGACTGTTTATTTTGTTATAACATAGATAAGATGCCAAACTTTGATTCACGGGAATTATGGGACCTCAAGGATCAGAATTTGGCACTTGGGTGTTGTTTTCAGTATTTTCTGGGTTCCGGAGTAGTTTCAGAGGTGTACTCTTTGGAAAACCCAGTATACATGCTGTGTAGTTCCTCGAAAACACGCCATGTGTTCTTCTGTTCGGGAAAAAAAGAAAAACTTTTAAGTACACACCGTGTAGTCTCTTCCCGTGTCATGGACCGTGTGGGCGGGGACACGGGGAAGGGAAGAGCTTGGGGTGAACACAATGTGTAGCTGCTGTAAACGCCGTGTAGTGTTGACCAAGAGTCTGCCCGTGTAACAAACAACATGGACGGAGGAGACCTTAAGACATACACATCATGTCCAGTATGGAACACGTTGTATAGTCTGACCTAGGGACCCGGTCGTGTAACTAACAACACAGGTTAGTGTAATCCTTTCGTGTACACACCATGTGTATATAGAACATGCCATGTAGTGTGAACCGTTTGTCCGGCCATGTAACTAACAACACGGGTCAGCGAAGCTCGTCTAGTATACGTCGTGTACCTCTGGGACACACCGTGTAGTCTTGTCCGAGGACAGACCATGTGGTGTTAGCCGTGTGGCTAGGGAGACGAGGTGGTGCACACGCCGTGTGTGTTTTTAACATGTCATGTAGTATCAAGCCGAGTAGTCGGCCGTGTTACAAATGACATGGGTAGTTGGAAAATTACACCATACACGCCGTGTAGAAGATATACACACCGTGTAGTTTTATTCAATGAGAGCCTTGTGGCTTAGCCGGGTAGAATGACCCGGGTAGGGGAAGAGAAGTCAGGTACATGCCATGTAGTTAGTATACATGTCGTGTAGTCATGTTTTGAAAATCTTGAAAATGCCTTCTTTCTCTTGTTACCTTTATGCTTACTTCGTTTTCAGTCTTGATAATCATGATCAAAGGTGTGAATTTGACCTTTAGATTCATGCCGCCAAGATGAACACGTGTTGTTCTCCAGGGGAGCGGCAACGATTATACTCCAGAGATGGTGGGCCATGGGCAACCAGTGGATCCTCCAGTAGAGCCAGATGGAGTTCCAACTATTATACCGGACACAGGCGTGGAGGTGCAGTTCCGTGAAGGCGTTATACGGTTCATGCATACCTTTCAGGGAGCACCGCTGGCTGCCACATCTATGGCTGAGTTGACTCGTATATTCCAGCAGCAGCATCCGCCTATGTTTTCAAAGGATGGAGGACTGTAGGCTGTGGAGTCTTGGATGCGGTTGATGCAGACTATTTTCGAGCATCTTGAGATGCCTCTCGGGTGGAAGGTCAAGCTCGCAACTTATATGCTGCGTGATTCCTCCAAAAGGTGGTGGGATGTTACCACCCAGTCAGAGAATCACAGAGACATGGCATGGGAATATTTTTAGGTAGTATTCTATGAATTCTTCTTTCTAGAGACGCTGAGGGAACATAGAGCTCGAGAGTTCAGGAATCTGCAGCAGGGCGCTATGTCGGTGATGGATTATTCTTCTCGTTTCACCGAGCTTCAGCGCTTTTCACCCATTCTGGTGGGTGATGAGACGTTGAGAGCCAAATGCTTTGAGGATGGACTTATTTATGACATTCGAGCACTGGTGAATGTTTCTAGGTTTCCCATAGTACATGATATTGTGAACCAAGCACTGATTACGTAGTGGAACCTATGGGAAGATAGTGGTGTGGGCCAGGGCGGTTTGACACCAGTTTCTGGTACTATTTCTACCAGGAAGAGGAGGCGACATATGAGTTTATCTCATGGTGGCAGTAATAGCCAAGCAGTTTCTTCAGGTGGCCAAGTCTTTTCCTACCAGTGTTGTAGATAGGGGCACAAGAGACCGCAGTGTCCACGAGACCCAGTGGAGTGCCAATCTTGCGGCAAGATGGGTCATATGCAGCGCTTTTGCAAGGCGTTTCCACCAGCGGCTAGTGAGAGGAGTTCTGTGCAAACTTCGTGTGCAGGGGAAGGACTAGTGGCTTCTTACCAGTCAGGAAACTGGAATACGTCAGGGCATGCAGGCAGAGATGGTGGTCATGGTCGTGGTATCCAGACACCAGGATCTCAGAGGCATCAGGGCGGGATAGCTCAGGGTAGCCAGGCTGTGTCGTAGGGCTGCAGCACTAGGCAAGCATATGCAGTGCAACAGACCCAGCAGGAGTAGGATCCTGGACCTTCTACAGTCAGAGGTACTATTCTAGTAGCTTCTGTCTTATCTTCAGTACTTTTTGATATGGGTGCTACACATAGTTTCATATATGTGCCTGTCATGGAGAGCCTTGGGCTCAGTGTTTCTTCTTCTTTTGTTGTTCTGACATTAGACACTTCGTTGGTAACTAGAATCACATGTGTGCGTCAGCGCAATGACTTCTCCCTTGAGGTTAAAGGGTGTCACTTTGTTTGGGACCTCTATGTCTTAGAGATGAAAGCTTATGACGTCATTCTTAGGATGGACTGGTTGGTTTCCTTTTGATCCTTTATAGACTGCTATCGTCGCAGGGTGAGTTTCACGTCACTAGAGGGCAGAGAGTTTCTATACAAGGGTGAATGGGATGTTTAGGAGAGTCGAGATGGAACAGAGCATCGTGGGTGAGGTGGAGTCATAGCCTAGATTGCGAGTTTATATCTGGATGATTCGGGGACTTGTCATACGGATTTCCCTCTAGTGGTTGATCATTTCAGGGATGTCTTCCCGGACGACTTCTCGGGTCTACCTCTGGAGCGAGAGGTGGATTTCTCTATTGATCTTGTGCCAGGGGTAGCACTGGTGTCCATTCCTCCTTATAGGATGGCTACACCAGAGTGGCAGAAGCTCAAGAGCAAGTTATAGGAGTTACAGGCAAAGATTTTTATCCGACCCAGTACTTCTCCTTAGGGTTCACTAGTCCTTTTTGCAAAGAAGGCGGATAGTACCCTCAAACTCTCTGTGGATTATCAGAAGTTGAACCAGTTGATGGTTAAGAACCGATATCCCTTACTAAGGATTGATGATCTTTTTTATCAACTTCGTGGAGCATGAGTGTTCTCAAAGATTGGATTGAGGTATGGATATCATCAGCTATGCATGAGACCATCAGACATACCACTTACAGCCTTTCTGAGTAGATATGGTCTGTACAAGTACTTGGTTATGCCATTCGGACTCACGAACGCGCCAGTAGTTTTCATGGCTCTAATGAACCATGTGTTCCATCCTTATCTGGATTCTTTTGTGGTAGTATTCATGGAAGACATCTTGGTGTACTCTCACACTTGATACAACCATGCCACCCATCTTGAGATTGTATTGAGTACACTGAGAGAGCATCGACTATATTCTAAGATCTCAAAGTGCCACTTTTGGATGGACCATATTCACTTCCTGTGTCATATCGTCTCAGAGGCAGGAGTTGCAATAGACCCAGAGAAGGTGAGAGAAGTAGTTTCCTGGGAGCATCCTAAGAACGTGTTAGAGATACAGAGTTTCTTGGGGCTGGATGGTTACTACAGATGATTCATACAAGACTTCTCCCGCTTAGCAGCACCGTTTATGGGTCTGAATAAGAAGGGTGTGAAGTTTTTTTGGTTAGAAGCTTGCAAGACAGCCTTTCAGGACCTGAAAGGAAGGTTGACATCAGCACCAGTCCTGATACTTTCAGAGTAAGGGAAGATCTATACAATTTACTGTGATGCATCAGGTATTGGGCTGAGAGCAGTGTTGATGCAGGGCGACCGAGTTGTTGTGTATGGGTCTCGACAGTTAAGGCCACATGAGAGTAATTACCCGAAGCATGATCTCGAGTTGGCTTCAATTGTTCATGTGTTGTGCTATTGGAGAAATTATCTCTTGGGAGATCATTTTGTGGTTTTCACTGGCCACAAAAGTCTCAAGTATATTTTTACTCAGTGTGACTTGAACCCGAGATAGCGAAGGTGGGTCGAATACATTTAGTCATTCGATTTTGAGCTTGAATATACACCTGGTAAAGGTAATTCCGTAGCTGATGTACCGAGCAGGAGGACTCAGATACAGGTGGTACAGGAGGCCAATGGCGAGTGGCAGCTCATGGCTTTGTTCTCTGATATGCATTTGGAAGTGCATGATAGTCAGGGGCAGACCTATCATTCTTCTTTAGCTGTGACTTCTACCCTCCTGGATAGAGTGAGGATGAGACAGCTATCTGATTCAAAAAGCTTAGTTCTATGGGAGTCAGTGGCAAGTGAGGACCCTCCTCCTAATTGGATGATAGGCGATGATGAAGTTCTACGTTTCCATGGACGAGTGTGGGTTCTAGGGGATATATGCAAGGAGTTGATGTGGGATTTCCATGCATTAGCTTGGGCAGTTCATCCCAGGGGTACCAAGATGTACTGTGACTTGAAACGTTAGTATTGGTGGCCGGGTATGAAGAGAGAAATAGATGGTTTTGTTATGAGGTGTTCCACCTGTCAGCAGGTGAAGGCGAAGCATCAGAGGCCAGCCAGACTGTTACAGCAGTTACCCATCCCGGAGTGGAAATGGGATGATGTCATGATGGATTTCGTGACTGTATTGCTGAGGTCACCTCGAGGCAATGATGTCGTGTGGGTTGTTGTTGACAGACTCACAAAGGTAGCTCACTTTTTGCCAATCAAGGAGACCTTCGGTGTTGATGAGCTCGGGAAGTTGTATATCTGAGAGATCATACGTCTTCATGGGGTCCCTAATTCTATTGTTTCAGATAGGGATGCCTGTTTTACGTCTCGTTTCTGGAAGAGTTTTCAGAGGGCACTGGGTACACAGGTGCTTCTGAGCACAGCTTACCACCCTCAGACTGATGGCCAGTCAGAGCGTACGATATAGGTGCTTGAGGACATGTTGCGTGCATGTGTCATAGACTTTGGGGGATATTGGGAGAAGCATATACCCCTAGTCGAGTTTTCCTATAATAACAGTTTCTAGGAAAATATTGAGATGGAACCTTATAAGGATTTATATGGAAAGCCATGCCGATCACCCTTGTGCTGGTTAGAGGCAGGTGAGGCAGCTTTACTAGGACCACAGCTCGTGTAGGAGACTACTGAGCAGGTCCAGTTGATTCAGAAGCCGATGGCTACCATGCAGTCTCATCAGAAGTCATATGCTGATCGCCATAGACGACCTAGAGTTCGTGGTTGGGGATCAGGTTTTCTTGCTTGTTTCGCCAAGGCTGGGACACAGACGGATCGGGAGGCAGGGTAAACTTTCACTGAGGTATGTGGGGCCATTCGAGATTCTAGAGAGAGTCGGGCGGGTTGCCTATCGCTTGTAGTTACTATAGAGGTACCAAGCCATACATGAAATCTTCCATGTATCTCAGTTGCGCCACTATCACTCAGATCCATCTCATGTCTTTCATCTCAAGGAGGTTGAGTTGGAGGTAGATGCGTCCTTTGAGGAGCATCTGATTCGTATTGTTGACAGGAGCACGAAGGTTCTCCGAGGCCGGTCAGTTCCTCTCGTGCGGGTGATATGGAAGCATGGCTAAGTGCAGGATGAAACTTGGGAGCGGGAGACTGACGTACGTGCTCAGTGGCCAGATCTGTTCTGAGCTTTATCTTCACTACCCTTGGAGAGGCAATTCAGGGACGAATTTCTTTAAGGGGGGAAGTTTGTAAGAACCCGGTTCTTATTTTGAGGTATGAGTTTCTTCTTTTCTCTTTTTCTTAAGTGTTTTTTAAAAAATAAGGAAAATTGTTAAAAATCATAAATTTTGGAACTACACACTGTGTACTATTCCACACATCGTGTACTTTGGCCTTGTGGGATGAGTACACAGTGTGTGTAAACATGTCGGCGACAAAGGTTGGAAAAATGGACTACACGCTGTGTAGTGGGTATTTACATGTCGTGTAGTCAGTCGACAGGGAAATAGTAAGGCGGTAGAAGTAGCCGCCAGCTGGGCGACAATACACGCCGTGTAGTTGGGAATACATGTTGTATACTCATGTCGATAGATGAAGAGTTTGGCGGTTCCTCCATAGGAACAACTAAATAAGGGAAGTACACACCGTGTAGTCAAAAGTACACACCGTGTAGTTTGTTTTTTTGGCTTAAATGGGAAGTAGCCTCCCCTGTTCATAGGGAAGTCTTAGAACTAGAGGAAGGAGTCAGGAGAGGAGGTCGGACCTTCAAGTATCTCCAGATCAAGCTTCGGGAATCCAGTTTCACCTCTGATGATCTCGTTGGAACCACACGGGTAAGAGATTCCTTCTCCTTGCATATTTCTTTCCAATTATTCATCTAAGGGAAGTTATTTGAGGTTTAATGAGACTTATTTTACCTCAGAACTATGATGTTCTTGGACTTTTTAGAAGGCGTCGTTTGGGTATACCGTTCTTGGGTGTTTAAGGTAGGTGGCTTGGTGTTTAAATTCCAACTGTTGTGCGTTTTTGTGTATCATTGTGCCACGAGCCCATGTTGGGGTGTCATGTGGCTGAGGCCTTGGTTGTTTAAATACCTATAATTGTATAGGTAATTGAATGTGATAATAACCTTCTGTTTGGGATCGCTGCTTGGATCCAGGACCACCCCGGGGGTGCATTCCTCTGTTATCCGTTTGGCCAGGATACCTGAGGGTATGACATTGTAATAATATTTTTTTAAATTTCCTTGAGAGTAATTGTATGTGAATTTCTTATCTACATGTTGGTCATATCCTGGTTACTTTCACCTGAGGGTGGTGTTCTTTTTTTAGCCTGATGGCATTGTTTGTTTAGCCTGAGGGAAAGGTACTGTTTAGCCTGAGGCCAACGATCTATTTCACCTAAGGGAAAATTTTAGTATGCCTGAGGGTAGTGACTTCTGTGCCTGAGGGAGACACTTCGTACGCCTGGGGGAAATATCTGTTATGCTTGAGGGAAAGATTCGGATTACCTGAGGGTAAGGGTTTGCGTGTCTGAGGACACTGACTGTTTACATAGAAAACTCACTATGGTGGTTTTTCTAATATTGAATGATTAAATGAATATTAAAATGGAAACATAACTGGTAATGTTAGTTACTTTTGAGTACTGATAAGTTTATTGCATTTACTTTCGCACACTATTGATGCATGTTTACTCACAGTTGAGCACGGGCCTTTAGTGGGTGCCTACTGGGATTTATTTCTCGAACCCTGTTTGGTTCATGCCTTCGGCCCAAACAGATTATGTTTCTACAGGTGTGGATAAGAGAAAGGGTCCCTATATAGGTACATGATTGTTGCTGAGGAGTAGGGGAGCATGGGACCAAGCTTAGGCTCATGATGCTGCCAGCTATTTTATTTTTCTTTGTTGTACTCTGTATTGTATTGTACTGTTGTGTAACATGTTCTGGCTGTTTTCTTAGAACTTGAGACATGTTGCATCATATCTATATAACTGGTTGGTTATCTTTTACTGTAGTTTTTTATATTAAATATGTATGGTTTATTTCTTCTGTTGTTGTTGTATGTTTTATCTTGTATTCCACTGCGCTACACTTTGACAAATGAGGGCATAGTTTCCCCACTATCAGACCTGGGCCCTCACTGCTAGTCGGAAGCCTCTGGCGTTTGGGGAAATGTGCTTGAGGTCACATGGCGAACCAAGTTTGGGGAACCCGTTGAGTGGCACCTGTATCCGGGGCATTACAATTCACACCCTCCTCATATTCCATTTCATTTTGGTGTTTTTTTATAACACTCATTTCTCTAACTGGTGCTCACAACTTCAGGATTCATCAGAGTCTTGTGTAGTAGTATTCACTCGACATCCTTTTCAACAAGCACCACCCTTCAAGAAAGAACTATTCATAAAAAATCCCAACTCTAGGTGGAAATAAAAACCACATTACCAACAAGAAGGCAACTTGAGCTACCCTAAATAGAACTTTTATTAATAAGGCCATGGTAGGCTACATTTTTATCCTTAAATATCTCAAAATAATCCCACTCCTCCAAAATTTGAACCAAGCCTCGAGTATATAGTGAAGATATTGGAAACCCAGAACCTCCAGTTCCAATAAACCACACAATCGTTTATTCAAGACCTACAAACTCAATTGGGAAAATTGGAAAACATCATCGGTGAGATAAAGATTCAAGGTTTTGGTTAACTACCATCCCAACCTATTTTTGATCCAAAGGATAAAGGTAATGTATGTAAAATCACACTTCATAGTGGTAGATAAGATTCTTATTCTAATGATTCTACCCAAAAGGTATTTCCCCCTCCTGTAAACTCACTTATCTACCAATAAAAGATTATAATAAAGAAAAAAAAGGTAAACAAGTTATCATTGACGATTCCCCTAAACAATCCATTCCCCTTTCTTTCCCCCAAAGACGCTATAAATCTAATAAAAATTTTAACAATGAGATTGATAAATAAATAATGGATACATTTAAAAAGGTACAAGCTAACTTTTCTATTTTGGATACAGTTAAAAAAAATTCCCATTAGGCCAAATTTATTAAAGAACATTTCACCCATATATGATGAATGAGGGGGAATGAGAGAGCAAACATTGGAAGGAACATCTTGGCCTTGATAAAAACAGAAATGCTAACCAAATTCAAGGATCTGATCACTTTCATGGTACCTTAAACTATAGTGGAGACCTTTTTTTCTAATACAATTCTAGATTTAGGTGCTTCAATTAATGTAATTCCTTACTCCATGTATATTTCTCTACTAGTTGGAGTGCTTTTTCAGACTTCTAAATTATTGAGACAGAAGATACAAGAACCCAAGGACATGATCCTATCATAATTGGGAGTTCATTCCTTAAAACATCAAATATGGTCATCAACATTCACAATAGTACACTATCCATGGATTTTGATAGAGATAATGTATGTTTTAATATCCTTGATTCTATGAAACACCTAGATTAATAGCACTCCAGTCTTCACTTCTATTCTATAGAAGTGATCTCTGACAACACACACACACACACACACAAGATTCTCTCCTTGACCCATACTCTAATTCATTTTCTTCTTCTTCAACCTTGAATGATTTGAGTTTTTATTCATGTTTTGAGTTTTTTGGGGGTTTATAAAAGTGTAAATTTTGTGATTTAATTGATGAATGTGTTCATTCTAAGGTAACTATGACCATCGAGGATTCTAAAAATATCATTTAAATTTATTCTCCTTCATTAGAGAATAAACTTGAGAAGATATATAGATTCATGGACCTCACTCCCCCCAAATCCCCTCCCTCAATCCAAAAAAAAACCAGTGTTGGAATTAAAACCACTTCCATCTAATCTAAAATATGCCTATCTTGAGGGTATTGACCAATTTCCTATCATTATTTCTAATAACCTCTCTTTAGAGTATGAATAAAAACTACTTTATCTTTTTAAATTGTAAAAAGGTGATAGGATGGACATTATAAGATATTCCCCAAATTATCCCATCTATTTTTATTCACTATATAATTTTAGTTGATGAGGATAAAACATTAAGGTAGGTTCATCACGGGTTAAATACCACCCTCGTTGAAGATGTAAAATTGGAAGTCAATAAATTACTTACTACTAGGATCATTTATCCTATATTTGATAGTAAATGGGTCAACCTAGAGAAAATTGTGCCTAAAAAATATATTAATGGTTGTCTTAATTGAATAGAATGAATTGGTTTAAATACGTGTGCAAAATAGTTGGTGAGTATGTATTGACTATCATCGACTGAATCAAGCCATGTGAAAGGACCACTTTCCTCTACATTTCATTGACCAAATGTTAGAAAGATTTGCTGATATGTCCTATTAATATTTTCTTGATGGTTATTTGGGTATTTTCAAATCCATATAGCCCCTAAGGATCAATAAATGACAACATTTATATATCTACTCAACACAATATCATACATAAGGATTCCTTTTTGTCTCTTTAATTCTCCTGGTACTTTTCAGCAATGTATGGTGAGTATTTTTTGTAATTACCTTGAGGATTTTATGGAAGTTTTTATGGACAATTTCAAAGTTTATGGAACTACCTTTGATGACTTTTTAGCACACCTAGGTTATTTTCCTCTCCATTTCATTGAAAAAGATGTCCTAATATATTATGAGAAATTCCATTTCATGGTTTAGGGGGGGATAGTTCTTGGGAATGTTATTTAAAATGAGATAATTCAAGTGGATAAATTAAAATTTTAATTAATTTCATAGCTTAAATATTCAAAATTTGTTCTTGAGGTGTGATATTTCTTATTTCATACTATTTTTTACTGCTGATTCATTAAAGACTTTAGTAATATCACACTTCCCTTGTCTCAATTGATTCAAAAGGATTGATTTTTTTATAAAATTTTTGAGAATGCTTTCAATTCACTAAAAAGTAGTCTCACATAACCTCCCATTATCTAACCACCTGGGTGGGATCTCCCCTTCAAACTTATGTTTGACACCTCTAAATTTGTAGTTGGGCTGGTTTTATCACAAAGGGTTAAGAAGGATCGTCATGTCATTTCATATGCATCACATACCCTTGACTATGCAGAGGAAAACTAAAAAACAACTAAAAAATATTCTTTCTATTGTGTTTTACCTAGAAAAATTTCATTCATGTCTTCTTTGGTCAAACCACATTGTGTTTTCTGAAAATTCTACCCTTATTTTTCTCCTAAAGGAGACTGAATCTAAGCCCCATCGGATTTGGTGGATCCTCCTCTGCTAGGAGTTTGAACTTAAGATTAAACATAAGAGGGGAGTGGAAAATGTGATAGTTGACCACATTAGCATGACTTACACACCATTGTACCACCATGATGACTCATCCCTCTCCATTAGAGAATTATTTACTAATAATAACCTTTTTGATGTTGTAGAACTTACCCCCTAGTATGAAAACATTATGAATTTTATAGAAACATCTAGGATTACCACAAATTTTTGCACTTCACAATCCCAGATACTTAATAATAATTAACGATGGTATATTTGGGATGAATCTTACTTGTGGAGAATTTTTAGGGCCCAAGTTGTTCATTAGTTTTCCCTTAACCATGAGTTCACCTCATTTTTGACCTTCTGCCACACTTTGGCTTGTGGTGGCCACTTTGCCTCTCAACCCACTTAATGAAAGGTCGTCGACTTAGGAATTTATTGGCCAACATTTTATAGAGATGCCCATCAATTTTTTAAGTCATGTAATTGATGTCAATTCATTGGAAATATCTCTAAGAGGAATGAAATTCTATAATAACACATGTTATTATGTGTAATCTTAAATTCATGGGGAATTGAATTCATGGGGACTTTCCAAATTCATTTGTTTTTGTGTACATCTTACTAGTTGTTGACTACATCTCTAAATGGGTGGAATCAAAGGCTACCAAGACCAATGAGTGTCAAGTGGTTATTGATTTTGTGAGGTCCCATATTTTCTACAGGTTTGGTTTGCTAAGATTCAACATTAGTGATCTGGGTTCACATTTTTTCAATAGGAACATGAAAACATTTCTCCATAATTATGGGTTTTTTCATGAAACCTCCACTGCATTTCACCCCCAAACTAATAGACACGATAAAATCTCCAACTGGAATGTTAAGAGAATCTAGAAAAAATGGTACAAACCAATAGGAAATATTGGAGTTTGCACTTGGATGATGCACTTTGGTCTTACTGTATATATTTTAAAACCCCAATAAGAATGTCATCATATTGAATTATGTTTGGAAAGTATTCTCACCTCTAAATGGGTGTAGACCACCTTTAATTTTGGGATGTTAAAAAATATAATATAAATATTTTCGATGTATATGAGCATAGGAAGTTGCAGATTCAAGAGTTGGAATAAATTTGATGTGATTCATATGAGAACTCCTAGATCTATAAAGATAAGACAAAGGATAGACATTATGATATGATTCATCAGTTAAAGTTCCATATTTTTGAGAAGGTCCTCATGTATAATTCTTGGCTAAATCTCCACCCAGGAAATATTTGTTTCTGATGGATCAATCTATATATTATCACAAATGTTTAACCTTTTAGTTCTATATAGGTTTTTCATGAGAAGATTATAATAAGGTTACCATTAATGGGAAGAGGCTCAAACACTTCTACAAATATTTTCCAAATAATATGTTGGTGAAAATCCAACAGATGGATGTCGTATATGACACCACTTATTAGGATATCCCTTCTTCCTAACTTTATTTACTTTTCTCTTTATTTAAACTACTTACATTGAGGACAATGTAATTTTTAGGTGTAAGGGATGGTGACATGTCTTAGTTCAAATTAAAAAATCCATAAAAACAACAATAAAAGAAGATGTGTTTGAATTTTTTATTTCTTCTTTTTCTATTTTTAGATAAACTTTGATCTTAAAAATAATATCCAAAATAAATTTTCATGCTTGAGTTGATTGTGTGGAAAAATTCCATTGTTTTTGGAAAAATGTTTTTCAAATGAATGCTAATAAGGAATATTTTTATTGAATTTTTATTTTCAAATAATTCGTAAGAGTTTAAGGGATTTTTGAAACCCATGCTTCATTGGCATTGACCAATAATTAAATCCCTTACCTGAGATACATTATATGACCTTTATTGAATATTATTCCTTTTAATCGCTTTCTTGAGAGTATCGGGTCATATAGGGAAACAATAACTTTCATGGATTTTATTTTAATCCATAATATTCAAGTGTTCTAAACTCAAGATAAAGGACAATATTCATTGAAAATCCATTTATTTAATTAACTCAATTGTTTTTCTATATTGACACTTTACCCATCTTAAGACTTAAACACCATGAAATGCCTATTATATAGAAAAATTACTTTACAATTTATCCCTACCTACCGATATATTGTTTACATTATTGTTTTATTTTCAGAAAGTGTGTTGGATAGGGTGTTCCATGGGTAATCTAGGGAAAGATTCATTGTAACGGGTGAGTGAAAGGGTTCCTAAATTTGTTTTGGGTAGTTGGTCCACAAGTCATATTATATCATTCTATTATACATTTCTCCCTATTTATCTCAAAAAAATGTATATAAATAAAAACAATATTTCTATACCTCAAAAAAATAACAAAATAAAGAAAATAAATGGAAAAAGACGATGTTTACTCATTATTATTCCATGCATGGTTGTGACCCACACAAAAGGAACAAATGGGGGATTTTGTTGGAAGTGATACAATATATGAGGGGATGAGTGAGTACATTCATTGTTAACACTTAATGATTTTTGAAATTTTTTGTACTTAAAATATTAAACACTTCTCTTATGCCTCATATTTTTAAACATTAAATCCAACCAACCCTTGAACCTCAAAACAACATATTGGAAGTCCTCTGGAGTAGAAAACTAGTTTCTATTGGTAGAGAACTTAGAATATCAGCAAGCATATGGTAATAGCACATAAAAATTGGGAAAATATAATAACTCCACTTTCATAGGATCCTTGAGTGAAGAGGGAAATTTTCTAGTTAAGGTAGGTTGTGACATGTTTCACGGGTGAACAAATTAAGTTGAACAAAATTCAACGTGAGAGAACAAAAATGATAGGAAATTGATTTCATAAATGAGACATGATTAATATCATTTCAAAATAATCTTGTTAGTTTTCTCACCTTTTATTTAGTAATGTTACTTGATTAGGATATAATAATTTTGCTAAGAGTACAAAGTCTTAGATGTGGGGGTGGGACCGTCTAGTGATTCACTATTTTTTTCATCCCCTGCACCACAATTTTAAACTACCTTTTCATTGATAATTATAAATATAATAACAAATTTCCCTTAATTTTTTATTAAATAATTTAATTTTTATCACTATTAAATAGGATACTTTTAATTTTTTTAATGTTTACATTGTAGGAGGAGGTGATTTTGAGAGCCCATGATTGTATTCAAGAAAAACAGGCCAAACTGCACGAGAGCCCGAGCACACTTGTGAAATTAAATATTTAATGTGGATAATTAGTTCTTCTAGTTGGGGTGAAAATTGTTATCAAATATCAAAAGGTTTTGGGATATTTTTATCTAGAAGACCATGGAGCCCAATTCATTCATTTGGAGGCCCAAAAGTTTACCACAATGTGAAGTAATTCTGGGTAGGATAGATTGGATCACCCTTCAGTATTTGAGCTATAACTTGGGACTAGGAACGTCAATTGGGATGATTACACATCCATGGAATACATAACTCTATGTTACACCTCTATAATGAAGTTTAGGACAATTAAATGTGTTTTGTTTTGTCAAATATATAAATCTACTTGGTGAAAAAAAATATCATGAATAGATCATCTACACCTATAGACCATTGACTATTATTGAACCCAACATACCAAATTTCACTTTAAAATCACTACATGGATCATTGGAAAGGTTGAAAAATACTAGGGGTAAGGGTGATTATAATTTCAGAGTTTTATTCATCCATTTTATCCCTCTTCTATATCATGTACTTCTGAATTTCTTAGTGATCAATTTGGGATGTGTTTTTTTTTTGTAATCTTGAGCTCCATGCTTGTAATTGTTGGAAGGTGATTGAATTTCTAGGATTTTAGTGTATTGTTATTAATTTATAACTTTTTAATTTTTTTGGTATGATCAAATAAAAATCGAAGGAAAAGAAATCATCATGATTCCATGAATAACCCTGATCTCGTGATATTTTTTGCGTGTTCATCTTTTTTTCACTCATTCCCTTTAATGGGTGTGGGAATGGGTTATGTCAATTGATAAAACATAGAATATTGAACCAATTAATATTCTTGTTTTTTTATTGTGAATAATCATATTATTGGAACAATTTTTGTCATCTCATCACGTTGTTGATGTGATGCCTTAATTAAGTTTGGTTTTTACATGGATATAATTTTGTTGATTTTGAGCAGACTTCGGTAATTAATATCATTGATCGAACAAATAATATGAGTTAACCTTGTTATAAATCACATTTCATATGTTTTTAGTGTTTATAAATCAAGGAACCAATTATATTTACCATATCTACTGAGATCGATGATGGATTGAGCATCAAGGAACAATCACCCGGGTTGATCATGATTTCTTCAACTTATTTATCTCACTTAGTAATACTATTTCAATTTCTATTATAAAATCCTAAAACCCCCAAAAAATTAATCCCATTCCTATTTTATTTTCATAAACAAAAACTTATTTTTAAATTAATGATCTATTGCTTCATCGAGAGACAACCTTGGGATCCAATAAACTCCAGTAATTATAGTACAAACTAAATATTTAATTTGACGTACTCTACAACGCAATCACTAAATATATTGGTAAAACTATGTTTTTGATACTAATGTGGGTAAATACACATATCTATTTGGTGAATCAACTTAATAATAATTCACTACCTTGATAAAATCCTTCAAGTTGTGACATTATTTAGAATCCACCCCTGGTACTCATGCGAGAAACCTAACATCTTGATTGAGTATGTAGTCCAAGATTATCATAATAATGATAAAAAAATTACATTTTTATAACCCTAAATTTGATAGGATATTAATAAGTCTCTTTTAAATCTATATCAGATGCTGGAACATACATAAATAATGTAGATATAGAAACCTATAGCTGTAATAATTTTATATTTCTTATTACCTTAGCCTTAATGTGATAATAGATCAAATTGAACTAAATGAAGGCAAGTGTTCAATTACCTTTTTAACTAATATTCCCAATTATATAGACACTAGTAACTCATCCTGGTATATTTATCAAAGTGATTTTAGGTAGTTATAAATGAAATTTAGTGCATTTATATTAGATCAATTTGATATTCCGAAACTATGCATCATGCATCAATAATATCAACTTTCACTGTGTGAGATAATATTTATTATCATGTGGTAGGGACCCTATAATTTCTAGTTTAAACCCTTATTTTTATCCTTATTTAATTTTTAAGAGTCCAAGGTGTGGTTTGGGAGTCTTTGGGGCTCATTTGGAGCTATGAGATTCATATTTTGGAATGACGTACTATTCCACATAGTTTTTTCTAACTATGTGACTCAACCGTATGAGTGTTTCAATAAACTATAGCGGGGTGCATAGTTAGTTTTAATCATTCACCTTAGGCTGGAAAACCATGATGGTTCTTATAGAGGGATGGAAGGGGCCATAATATTCCCAAGCAGTGCACCCAAGGCTGTACCCTTAGATCCACTTAACCAGTATAAGTGCACAGTTAAGCACATGATTTGGAAAATAGTGCTTCCAAACCATGTTCCCCTTTAAAAATGGGGAAAATTGTCTATTTTTTCAATTTCTCCTTAAAAACATAAAACCACTCTTTCCCCTTTTATTCTCTAGTAGTCTCCCATGTTAGAAGCTCCTTCGCCACTCTTCCTTAGGCTTTGAGATCCTATCTTCATTCAAGCATTGTTTCCATAGTCATCTGTCATGTTAAAAGAATACTAATAATAGATTCAAACTATTAACTTATTTTCTTCATTTACATCACCATATTTGATGCTATTTTGGTGTAAATAATATGCCCTATTTTTAGGGAATTTTTCTATTTTTCTGATTTCTCCCATTTCAAAAATAATTAATGGTAAACAACAGACAAGCGGTCATATACTTCCATATAGTTGGTGGTCTAGTACATTTACCCTAAATACAAGTCATTATATACCATGTTTCATCATTCCAAACACTGTACATTGCGTATATTACCTTAAATATAAAATATACCTTAAAATAAATTGTTTTTTCATGTTATAATTTCCATATATACCCTTAATTATAGATAGGGGATGTCCCCACTTAACTAGTTCTAACCCTATATGTGTGATCATAAATTTCCCATGACTTATTTAATGTTTATATTTCCAAAATACCTTCTAAGTGGTCTTGGATTAATGCCTGATTGAAATAACTACATTTAATGAAAGGGAAGTGAGTGGTGGGACCACATCATGCGACTTTTATGAAATTATTCGATTATGTATTTATCTAAATTAAATTTAGAATATATGGAAACCATCACTTAGATTTTATTTAAGCATGATTTGTATGTTATAATTAATTATGATACTCATCATGGTACCCCATATATTTGTTCCACTTGGGCATGATGTCCCCTAAACATGTGATCCTCAAGCATGGTGTCCCATATAATTGTGATAATTTGTAATGGTGTCCTATATACATATTGTATTTGAGCATGGAATCTCATGTACTTGTGATACTCGGGAATGTAGGCCCATATGATTCATGATAACTAGGAATGGAATCCTTAATAAAATATGATATTCGTGAATTGTTCCCCAAATTAAATTTGATACTTGGGCATGGAATCCCATTTTTCACCACACGGGCATGGATATATATGTGATTCATGAATGTTAGGCATGAAATCCCTAGAATTTCGGTGAGACTCTTATGACTATCCATGGACACCTTAGTCATGCCTCGAGTGCTAGATAGTAGTAGTATCTATGTATATGGATATAAATATCACTATTTATATACACCATATATATAAATACACATATAAATATATATATATATATATATATACATATAGTCACTTGTTTAGAGATCTCCTATCTTAGGCTAAAGCCGGTAGTGTATGTCTAGCATTTTTTTGGAACCATAACCAACCCGTATATAGTTTATATTTCTACTTACATTGTTGTATATGAACAATAATCATTTCTTGTGCACAAGATGGATTATAATAGACATCATTTCTGGTGGCCTATTGGGTATGTCACACACCCTTTCTGAGCCTCCATTTGGTACCTGAACATATCTTATTGATGTTGGTAGGGACAAAGGGTGTCCAACATCAGTTGCCTAATTTTATTATACTAAGATGGATCATGGGAGTAGAGGATTGATATTATTCTCATTATGTAAGGGGAGATAGTTTTTGTTCTTTTTGTATTCTTGTATTGTATGTTGTTCAATCATATACATATGTATCACATGTATATACCCTTTTCGATTAGCATCATGACATGATCATCATTTTGTATATGATATTGATTCATCTTTCTCATGTTTATTATATCTAGATGTTTATGATTTCATAGTTAATTCATTATATTGTTTCTACTTCTTACTTTTATTGTATATTATTATACTATACTCTGATCAGGTTGGTATTATCTCCCCACCATACAATCATAGGCCCTCATTGCTAGTTGATGACCTTTGGCATACAGAGAGGTGTTTCTTATGTCATGTGTTCAACCAAGTTTGGTTACTTATGAGTGAACTGGGTCTCGGATGCCAAAGAGTAGGATCCGAGCTATTTTCCATTTTTTTACTATTTGGGTTATTATAAGGGGGACTAGGAATGTGTTATAATTTTTTAATGAGACTGTGTATGGGAGTAGTTGACCCACATATAGGGGAAATCCAAATTACTTGCGTTGGGATATTGATATTTTAGTTTTTTCCTGTTATATTTGTATTAATTTCATTGTTGGGTGATGTACTTGATTATTTATTTTATTAATATTATTTTTATTTTGATTTTCTATTTTCCTTGGCCAGGTGAGGCAAGGAGGTATCATTCCATGCCTCATTATAGGCACCTAGGGATTCACATGTCATGAATTATGCCATACCATGTAGGTGTAACTCATTAATATTATTTTCTATATTCCTTGTGATTTTTGTAAGTGAGTTGATCATTATATATGGATATGTGCTAATATTTCTTGTAGGTATAGAATAATTGGATTAATTAAATTTATGTATCTACCTAAATGGTGTTTTCCCATATATCTTGATGGTGGGACCTTAATTAAACAATCATTCCATGTTTGATCTATGGACCATTGGTCACATGGTCTAAAACATTATTTGATTTAGTTAGATGAATTTAAATTGTAATTTATGAAGCATTTAGTCCTATAAATTGGGAATGGTGATACATCTAATAAAATTAGTTAATACGACCTGTTACATCCTAATATGGGATGTAAGGGTCATGCCACTATTATAAAACATGCCAATTGAAATTTATTAAGAGTATGGGCCTTTATAAATTTGTAATGGGGACTCATCTAATTCGACTATGATATATATACACACAACTAAATGAGTACAAACATTAATGAATTTAAATCTATACATAAAATGGTTACCATTAAATGGGGATAACAATTGCAATGTAAATGGTGTTTTCTTTTATACCTTAAAATCAATACTCTATATACTAGGGCCTCTGCTATGTGATGTGAGACTAAGAATCCTACTTGTCCATAGTAGTGTATAGTAGGAAGTGTCTCTTGTGATCCCTTGGTATCTTCTTTTCCACATAGACATAGCCTTAGGTGCAGAGAGAGAGGTGTTAAATTTTCATACGAAGGCTTGTACCTATCATATTATGATATTTGTGATTATATATAATGTTTAATCTTATTTGATGCATGTTTTTTTAAATTTTAATGTTATTCCCCCATGACTTCCTCAAGTCATGTTCCAGGAAGGCGGTTTACAATTATGTTCCAGATGTGGTGCGCCCCGATCCACTAGAATTGCCTCTATTAGTGACACTTGAGGCACCTCCCATTTTTTCTAATCTTTGAGCAAATGTTTGTTACAAGATAGATTTGTATGATTTTTTTAGTCTATTAAAGGAGGTTTGTGACCTTCCCCATCTATATAAAAGTTGAAGTGAGAATTCCTATAGTAGAATCCACCTACGTTCTCAAGGTACAATGACCCCTAGGGTATTGATTCATGTCTAGAGGCCATAATATCGATATTCAAACATCTATATATTCTTCTAGATATCCAGGTTAATCTTGTGACCTATATACTTCATGATTATTCTAAGCATTGGTGGGACAAGATTACCCAGGCTTGTCATCATCACGGCATGGTCAGGGAGGACTTCCAGAAAACCTTATATGATTAGATTTTTTCGCATACCATTAGATAATACTGCTCTAGGGAATTTATTAATATACATCAGGGTGTTATTTATATGAATTCTCTTCATTTAATGAAACTTTAGTGATTTGGACCAACACTTTTTGGTGAAAATTTATTTACAAATATATGTTTTGAGGATGGGCTCGTATATTCCATCCAATATCGGGTGAATTTATTTGAGTTTCCCACCATTTTTAAGATAGTTAATTAGGCCATCATCACTAAGAAGAACCTAAAGGAAGCTAATTGTGTGGTCTGGGTAAGTTCTGTATTGAGATAGGTAAGTAGTTCTTTGAGTTTTAGGAACTATCACTTTGAGTCTACATGCAGGGGAAGTAGCAGTCAGATGATACCTGGTAAAAGTTATGTAGTGTTCCACTAGTGTGGAAATATAGGGAATAACAAGCCATAATTTTCCAAATATCTTGCTAAATTTCAAGGCTATAGAAGTTTGTGGAATCTTCATTAATTTTGAAAGACTTTCCAATCTATGCCTAGTAAGAGAGGATCTCTATCAGCTCTGCCTTCACGATCAGTATCAGCATCAGGGTTACTAGGTTGGTAACCGAATTACTACTGGACAATAAATCCAAGGAGGTGGTCATGTATGAGATATCCTGGCTTTAGATATATATCACCAATAGAGACGAACTACCTAGGGTAGTCAGGCTGTATCTTAGGGTTATAGGTTTGACCACATCTATGTTGTGCATCCTACTCCTGAGGAGAAGAGTTAAAAGCCTTCATATTATGTGGTATTATTCTAGTAGCCTCTACTTTATTATCAGTATTATTTTATATAGGCACTTCTCACTCTTTCTTATTTTTTTAAATTATAGGATTCATTTTGCTCGAGATAGAATACATCTATAGCATGATGACAATCGAGACACCATTGGGGTTTTGATCAAAGTGTGTGCACCAATGTTTGGGGTTCCCCCATGAGATAGGTGGGTATTAATTTGTTATGGAACCATTTTTTAATTTAGATGATGGGTTTCAA
Source organism: Viscum album (assembly GCA_963277665.1). NCBI lineage: Eukaryota > Viridiplantae > Streptophyta > Magnoliopsida > Santalales > Viscaceae > Viscum > Viscum album. The sequence goes on along the minus strand of OY728134.1, from coordinate 123,746,886 downwards.
ATTTATAATCCTAATGGACTAGTTGTTATCCTATCACATTCACATTTTTTTATCATCAGAGGGTTTCCTTTACGTCACTCGAGGTTGGTACCTACATTCACAAGGGTGAATGGGATGTCTAGTTGAGTCAATATATTATGGAGAATCATGGGTTAGGAAGTGTGAATTGAAAAATATATAGTATCTTTATAAGAGATCAGGGAACAAACCATATTGAATTCCCACCTATTATGGATTATTTCAGGTATATTTTCTCTGACAAATTTCTTGGACCACCTATAGTAAAATAGGTGGAGTAAACCATTGAGATAGTTCTAGGAGTATAAAAATTATCAACTCCTCCTTATAAGATAGAACTTACTAAGATCCAAGAACTAAAGAAATAGCTAGATTATTTAGAAGCTAATTTTTTAATATAAACCAATACTTCTCAATGGGGTTCACCTATCATTTTCTCTAAGAAGGTGGATGGTACCCTCAGATTGTGCATGGATTACTGGAGGTTGAATCAGATCATGGTAAATAAATGATATCCACATCCATGAATAGATCACCTCTTTGACTAATAATGAGGAGTAAGGTTTTTATCCAAGATTGATTTGAGTTCAGTCTATCATCAGGTGTATTTCTGACTATCAGATACACCACATGAAATATTCCATAATAGATATTGCATGTACAATTATTTGGTCATGTCATTTGGTTTTTTGAACACATCTAAAATCTTCATGGATATAATGAATAATGTTTTCCACCCATATATTCATTATTTTGTGGTCGTCATTATAGATGATATCTTGTTTTATTCTCTTACTCGACATGACCATGCCAAATATCTCGAGATCATGTTGAATATACTGATAGAGAACCATTTGTATCCTAAACTCGAAGAAATGATACTTTTGGATCGATAAGGTTCACTTATTGGGTAACATCATCTCATGGGTAGGGGTGTCTATTAACACATAGAAGGTGAGATCTGTATTTTCCAGGGAACAACCCAATAAATTCTTTGACATACATAGTTTCTTATGGTTGGATGGATACTATAGGAGTTTTATTTAGAAAATCTCATTCCTAGAAGAACCACTCATATTATTAAAAAGAGTTTTTGAGGTTTTTATGGTCTGAAGCTTATGAGGCATCCTTTCAAGAGATGAAAGGGTGAATGACTTCAGCACTGATCCCAATTATTCTAATTCTAGGTAGAAGGTGTATAGTTTATTATGATACATTTGGTGTCAGGATATGATAAGTTATGATATAGGAAGATTGATTCGTGGTATACATGTATCATTATTTGAGGCTATATGAGAGTAATTACCTGACACATGTTCTGAAACTAGAAACTATAGTTCAAGCCTTACATAGTTGGAGTCATTGTCTTCTAGGAGATATTTTTGCAGTGTATACAAAGAACAAAATTACCAAATACATATTTACACAGTGTGAATTAATTCTTAGATAGTGGAGGTGGGTTGAATACTTGAAGTCCTTTGATTTTGAGATTTTGTATATGTTTGGGAAGCATAATTCCATTGCAGATGCACTACTCTAGAAGACTTAGATACGTGCAGTGCTAGAGGCATCTAATTAGTGGAAGTTTGTGGCACTATTTTTTGAAATGAACTTATATGTTCGTGATAATAATGATCCGCCTATCCTTACAACCTTAGGGGTGATGTATTCTCTTATGTAAAGAGTAAATATGAGGAAGATTTATGATCCTGAAGTCCTGGTCATATGGGAGAGTGTTTTAGGTAAGGACCCACCATGTGGATTGCTAATTGATGGGGATGATGTCATGTAAATTAATGGATGAATCTTGGTTCCTAAATACATATTGGGTGATTTTATAAGAGAGTATCACGAGTATAACACCTTCATTTGGGTAGTACATCTTATTATTACCAAGATGTATGATGACTTACACTACCAGTATTCGTGACCAGTGATGAAGATATAGATAGCGAGTTTTATTTCTTAGCATTCCACCTGTTAGTAGGTGAAGGTGGAAAACTGAATGCTAGAAGGGCTTTTGTAGCCATTTTTCATTCATATGTGGAAATGGGAAAACATCAACATGGGATTCATGATAGGTCTACCTAGGTCACCTCAAGTTAGGGATGTTGTATGGGTTATCATTGAACAGTTTTCTAGGGTCATCCACTTCCTACCTATCAAAGAGACCTTCTTCGTAAACGATACTGAGAGGATTTATAGTTAGAAAATTATAAATCCTCATGGTATTCCACATTATATCATATCAGATAGATACACTTTGTTTACATCATGGTTCTAGTAGAGATTTCTAAAGCACCTCGGTGCATAGTTACTTATGAGAAAATAATTCAACCCCTAGATCGATGGGAAATCCAAGTGTATGATTCATATTTTTTAGGACATGATCCGATCATGTGTCCTTGATTTTGTATTTTCCTGGAAGAAACATATTCCACTTTCTATGTTTTCCTATAATTATAACTTTCAATAGACTATTCATATGGCTCCATATGATGACCTATATAGTAGGTCATATTGTTCATCCCTATGATGGTGAGAGGTAGGTGAAGTAGTACTAGTGGGACATTATCTCATTTAGGAGACATTATAGCATGTACAACTTATCTAGAAGAATATGGCACATTTATATCTAGGAAGAAATATTATACTGATGGTAATCGTCAACCTTTGTAGTTTGAGTTGGGAAATAAAATCTTTCTAAATGATTATTCTAGATTGGGTCATAGATGGATTTGAGTATAAGGAAAGTTATGGTCTTGTTACATTATTCCTTTTGAGAATATGGAAAGTGTATAGATTGTAACCTACTAATTATCCTCACCTCATAGTTATTGGTCCATGAATAATGTCTTCCATGTATATCATATTCACCATTAATTTTCAAATTCATCTTATACATTTGATCATGAAGATGTTGAATTGGAATTTGATGCTTCCTTAGAAAAGTATCCCATCAAGATCCTTGATTGAAGTATGATTTCTCTCTGATGAGAGTCCATTCCACTATTGCATGTGTTATAGTAATATTGTCTTGTACAAGAGAATACCTAAGAGAGATAATCCAATGTATGTGATCGGTGGATACAACTATTATCAGATAAGGCTTTACCACCCTCAGAAGGGAAACAAAGGGATGGGTTTTTTAAGGAGGTGATATTGTAAGATACCTACTTTTCCCAGGAGGCACATACCATTTATTTTTTAGTTTAAACACTTATTTTTATCCTTGTGTGTGTTTTTAAGAGGTTGAGGAGTGGTTTGGGAGCATCCAAGGCTTGTTTGGAGCTTGGAGATCTAGATTTTGGAAAGGAAAACTAAGTCTCATGGTTAGTACATGGTTATGGCCAACTCAAAAACACAACCATTTGGGTGATATAGTAATCTATATAGGGGTTCATAGTTAGTTTTAACCATGCAACATAGTTTGTATAGTTTGTATAGTTTTAACCATGATCTATAACATACTCAACCACCCATGATTAACTTAACCTTAGGTATAGCATAAGAAATATATCAAAGTACCAAGGTTCATAAGATTAGTATCCTGTCAACTTTTGTTAATAGGTATTCATATCACTATGGAAAAAACCGTTATTTGTGACGGGAATAGGCGCCCCATCGCAAATTTTGGGACGCCGTAAGACCTAGTTGCGATGGGGGATTCCCTGCCGCAACTAGTTCAACCCCCAGAGGGTATTTGCAATGGGTCTCATCGCAAATAACCGGTGGCGGTAAAAACCTATTTGCGACAGGATGTCGCCCCATCGCAAAAATTGTGTCGGCATGTCACTTTTTTGTGACGGGCCCCGTAGCAAATAATCTTTTAACCGTCGACCGTAATTAATGTGGCCAAAGGTATTTGCGACGGAAATCCCATCGCTAATAGTCCCGTCGCAACTATTCTAACATATATATACCCCCTCCATTTTTTCTTTTCTCCGCCTGAATTTCTTGTTCCTCTGCTTCTGTTGTCACGACCCGTCCTCGGGGCCCGTGCCGTGACTACCCCAAGTCCGCCTTCCATAGGCCAGAGGCTGGCGACTAGCACCAAAGGCGTAAAATCCCGATAACTAGGAAGGCATTTCCTTTATAGAAGAAAACAAGCACCACAGAGTACAAGAGGAAGCAAAAAACTAAGTAAAAAATAAACGCTGAAAAGTAAATGGTCCAGAATACAAACCCAAAAGAAAGTACAACTACAACTGAACAAGGTAAAACAGCAAAAAGACAACAGCTGGAAGTAGAAAGCAGCTCCTGAGTCGTCCTCCTAGGATCCTACCTGAAGGGTAGGTACAGATTGCCTCCTCCACGCTCTCGTCCGTCAACCTCCTCTGTGAGTCGTCATGTCGTGTAGTCCACCTCCGGGTACTGACTTGTCGTGTAGTCCACCTCCGGGTATCGTCCAGTCCTCTAACACTCGGCCTCCGTCATCACTGACCGTCGTCTGCAACCAACACAACGAGGTGCGGGCATAGCCCGTACAGGGGTGAGTATCACGATACTCAGTAGGGTCCCCGAGACCCTCAAGGTCTCACTAAACCAACAAGGATAACCACAAGAAGATCTCAACAGATAACCTCTACTTAGATATATGCCCATACAAATACCTAAGTTATCAAGTAACCCATCTCAATCATGAGGAAACACAAGGATTGTGAAATCAACGGATAACCACTACCCAGGTATATGCCCATACATATACCTAAGTTATCAAGTGACCCATCTCAATCATGAGGTAAACACAAAGGTCAAAAGTCTCAGCTCAAACCAGGATTTCCATTATCAAAACCGTAACTGCTGAAGAGCTCCGTCTCTGGAGTGTACAGTGGTCCTGTCACGACTCTGAGGTACTGCTCACTAACCTAAGACTACTGAGGTACTCCTCCAGTTGAGTACCGTGGGCCTGCCACCTCACACAGTAGTGCTTCCCGCCGGGGTCTGCCACTCAAACACAGTAGTACTCCCCCCTCATAGCCTACAGAGGTACTCCTCCTGTCAAGTACCGCGGGTATGGCACCTCACATAGTAGTGCTCCTCCGCTGTGGGTCTACCACCTCACAAAGTATTGCTCCCCACTGGGCTACGTAAGTCACTCCGAATCGAATCGGACAAGCAGTCTTCAGGTCTCTGTCGGCTACACGGTCTCTGTACTCCGTACGCTCGTCGCCGGGAGGGTCCGCTCCACGAGCTACAAGTCGATACTCCAAGTATCTCAAAGTCCCACGAAGAAGTATCTCAAAGGACCGCCTCGTCATAGGGGTCTCAACGCAACAGACGGCGCGTCAATCGGACGCCTGGTCTGTGAGTTGCTAGCCTTTTCGTCCCAGGGGCCCGGTTGGTTTCGTGTGCGAACCAATCCGGCCGTAACTCAACTATACCACGAACACTCATAGTGTATACTCATAGGGACCGTTTCTCAACGAGATCAGCAACACCGCTGACGGTTCGTCAAACGGACGTTCTGTCAGAAAGGTATCAGCTTTTTCGTTCCAGGGGCCCGGTTGGATTTCGGTGCGATCCAACCCGGCCACTATCCAACTACATTTAAAACTCGGGCAGAGGATGCCAAAAGTTCGGTCTCAATAAGAGGAAAACAACGAGACAGATGGTGCGTCAATCGGACGCCCGGTCTGTAAGTTATTGGCTTTTTCGTCCCAGGGGCCCGGTTGGTTTCGTGAGCGAACCAACCCGACCGCACTCCGACGGCATCCAAACCCCGAGCGGATTAAGCCAAAAGATCCGTCTCACTTAGAGGAAAACAAAAAAGTTGATGGCACGTCATTCGGACGTCCGGAACTCGAGTTACGAGCGTTTCCGCTCCGAGGGCCCGGTTGGTTTCGTATCCGAACCAACCCGGTCGAACCCAAAGTAATCCGAAACCTTGAGTGCAATATACCGAAACGACCGTCTCGATCCAAGGATCGTGTTTCCGCTGATGGAGAGTCGTTTGGAGGCCCGTAGCTCAAGTTATGGGATTTTGACCGAAAGTGGCCTGAAAAAGGGGGTCTGGGCCCGGCCCGACCTGGGTCGACCCGACCCGGGTCCGACCCGGCTGGGCCCGGCCCGACCGTCCGGCCGCGGCTCGGCCAGCGTGGCCGAGCCGACACACGAGCGGGGCACGCGGATCCCCCGCCCTTCGCCGCTGATTGAGGCCGGCGGTTCGTCGACCGCCCCTTTTTCCGGCTGCGCGCCGCTGCCGCATTCCGCGGACCACCGGATGCGCTCCGGTGGTCCGTTCTTCCTGCCGTCTTCGCCTATGGTCCCCCCAGGACCCCATCTTCACTGCGAAGGGATTCAAACGCCCAAACGGTCTGCTTCGTCATCGCCCGTCAATCCACACATCAATAAACAATCTGTGGAGGGTTGTCGGACCGTGTTCGTTTGGCCCGCACCCTCCGCATTAGATTATAACAACGGGAGAAGTTTATTCAACACATGAATACATTACCAAAAACTATTTTAATGAATTAAAATTGTTCTTATTATCCAGGTTCTTCACTTTGAACGGAAACATTCACGGAGTATAGAACATTCAAATAAAACCACTACCTTGGGTATAAGCCGATCGGAAGGAGGCGTCGTCGTTCGAGGTTCGTCGCGGTATGGCGTCGCGGGGATGACGACGTCAAAGGGGGACGTTGGCGTTCTTCCGACTCGAGGGAAGGCGAATCCGTCGTCGCTTGCTACCCGATTCCGCTTCCGAGCTTGTTCGTCGAACTCCGAGGTCCAAGAATAAAAAGATTTGATTAATGAAAATTAAATCCGTGCGTTGATAAAAAAACCACAAGGGAGTTCTAAAAGGAACCCGAAATCTCTTTCCTCCAACAGATGATTGAAGGTTTCGTTGCGGAGGGAGGAACGTCACAGAAGAGGAAACGTCGGCATCGCGGCACACGGCGTTGCGTCGTCGATTTCCGCAGTTTCGGCGTTTTTCGTCGGAGGCCGGCGTTCTTCGCGTTCTTCACGTTCTTCGCGTTCTTCACGTTCTTCACGTTCTTCGCGTTCTTCGCATTCTTCGCGAAGGAGGATGAAGAATTCTCAGAGGTTCTTCAAGGTTTAACACAACATTACAAAAAAGGAGGGTGTGTTAGCTTTATTTTATTACTACGCCAACGGATTTCAAAACGATTAAGAAATGAATAAAGAGATAAATAATGACCCATTAATTCATAGAATTAATTCAACGAAATAAACTGCCCAATTAATTCAACGAAGAAAACTGCCCAATTAATTGGTGCGTTAAGAAAATAAGAAAATACGTCAGTTGACTTTCATAATGACGGGTTTTCACGGGTGTGTTACTTAGCGGAAAAGAAACGGTGGGGCTCGTGCGGGTCCCACCTCACAAATATCCTACCAAGAGGGTAGGATATTTTTGGATAGCACCCTATCCGCAACAACTCAGCTTAAGATGCTTTAAGTGGATTCAAGTGGATTCCAAGTGGCTTAAGTGAAATAAAATAAAGTTTGTCGCACAATTTATTTTATTTCTTAACTTTAAGCCCAAAAATTAAAAACCACACCCGAGCAAACGCAACTCTGGAAGAGGCGTTTCTAAGCAATTACCGGCGCTGCAATTCCATCGGTGCCCTCAGAATTTGATTCTGAGCACCGGTTCAAAAGTTAGAAAAATCCGCTCGTCCTTTCACTGAACGTACTCGAGCCAAACTTCGGAAATTGATTCTGGGCACACCGGGCCTCGGAATCAGGCGCCGTCAGAAACTGCATTCTTGTAAAATTCCAAAGAAAATTAAGAAAAAAAATTTCCTTGGAATTTACGGGTCTTTACATTACTCCCACCACAGGGCTTTACGTCCCCGTAAAGCTTCACCACAAACTTAGGGAAACAAAGGAGGTACTGAGCATGCATCTGAGCCTTCGGCTCCCATGTGCTCACCTGGAGGTTCCTGCGCTGCCAAAGAAAGTGCACAAGAGGAATTGACCGTCCTCCTAGGATCCGCTCCTGTCGATCCTTGATCCTCACTAGAACGTCCGTGGAAGTAACCCCATCGCCATTGTCCTGCTCCTCATGGTCGATGATATGCAGAGGGTCGAGCACGTATCTGCTCAGTTGGGATATGTGGAAAACGTCGTGCACCTAGTGCAACTGAAGTGGATGGGTCAAGTGGTAAACCACCTCGCCTACCCAGCTGAGGATCTAGAAAGGTCCGTTGAACCTCGGAGATAACTTTCCTCCCTAGACACATCTCCGTAAACCTCGTCGAGGTGAGACTTGTATAAGGACATGATGGTCATCCTCGAACTCTAGAGGCCTCCAAGCCCTGTCAGCATAAGGCTTCTGTCGGCCCTTTGTCGTCCTCATCCGCTCTTGGATGACCTAGACCTTCTCTAGTCTCACAAGAGCTACTATGATTTCTTCTTTTCCGATAAGAGAAATCTGGTCTCATCCCATGGATGAACCACATTCGTTGCCTAATACAATCAATCCTGACATGAATAATGCATTCATGCCATGGATGACGTCGTAAGGCCTCGACGTAACTACCAAGAGATCCAACTATCACTCTCGCCTCCAAGGGTCGAGTCACACTGTCGGCATCAGTGTGTGGTCACTAGGTCTCCTTAAGTAGAAAACTCGAAAGTGAGGGTCAAGTCAACAGTCTTAACCGGGACCACTCAGTATCAACCAAACAAAGGGACAGGAAAGAAAAAAAAGATAAGTGTCTTTTTATTATTGCAGCTCATAGTACAAGACACAAAGCAACTACAGACAAACATCAACAAAACCACAAGCAACAGGATCAATAGCCTCCAGGTCGGAAGCTAGTCCCGCTTCTGTCCATCTGCTTCCGGAGCTCCAAGACCATAGTCCTCAGCTGCCTGAAGCTGAGCTCTCCCATGTCCTCCTGTCCCCTGCGGTCGGGGTGGGCCTCCTGGTGGTGGTTGTGGCAACATCCCGAAGCGTCGTCCACCTCCAGCTGCACGGCCAGCTCTTCTGCCATGGCCGCCTTCTCCTTGCAGTCCGCCCTGATCGAACCTCTGCCTCTGCCTCATAGGTTCTTCATTTAACTGCTGGTCATCTACATGGCGGGTCGGACAGTCACGTGCTATGTGACCAATTCCGCCGCAGGAGTAACACTTCATGGCAGGTCTGGATCTATCACTTCCCTTGGTGCCTCGCACTACCGAACCTGAGTCACGCGGTCGACCACCTGTATGTCTGGTCCTCTTGGACCCCTGCGTCATATGTCTACTGCCCGCTACAGAAGACTCTGCCGCATGCCGACTAGTGGTGGGTCCTGCTGCTGGAGACTGCTCAGCAAGGAAACTCTCCACTAAGAGGGCTCGCTCCAACACTCCTGTCTGCATCGGAATGTTGTGCGATACAACCGAAGCTCTGATCTCCCGCCTGATCCCCTGATCGAAGGTTCAGGCCCTGAAGAATGGGTCCTGTACCATATCTGTGGAGTAGCGCGATAGGTCTGTGAATCTTGCAGAGTACTGCGCCACTGACATGCTTCCCTGTCGCAGATGAAGTAACTCTTGTATACGCACCGCTCAAAGGGTGGCTGGTACAAACTCTGCCCGGAACAGGCTCTCGAAGTCTGCCCATAGAAGTGTCGCCTCGTCATGCATCTGAAGCATCAGGCTCCACCATCTTCCTGTTGCTGCCTGAAGAAGGCTGGTAGCAAGGATCACCATGAAATCTGTCGGTGTCCCCAATAGCCTGAAGACTCTCACCATAGCCTCCAGCCAATCCTCAGCCGTCTGCGGGTCTGTCCCTCCTTGAAACCTGGGTGGCCTCTGGCACTGGAACTCATGCAGTGCGCTCAAGCGACGTGCATCCTCTACTGCTGGGGCTGGTGGCATCGGTGGCCCAATGGGTAGTAGTACCACTGGTGCCTTAACTGGGATAGGGCCCTGTACTGAGGGCTCATCGCTCGGCGGGCTGTCAGTACGCACCACTCTCGGGGCTCTAGCTGGTCGTCCACGAGGAGGCATCCTGAAAGAAACAACGTGACATGGTCAAAAGATTATACCTGGTGAGCTGACCTGGTTTGAGCTGACATTTAAATAAAACTTCTGGAAAACCCACACGCAATCAGTATTTTCGTGCACAAAGTCGGAAATCAGTTGTCAGGGTCCTGGTGTATGGATACGTCGGTCGCCCGCACCAACACTGGACTCCCTGAACCGAAAACCACACTCGGTACTCTTAACACTATTGCTTCACAGAAAGAAACATCAGAGTTATAAGTTCTGCGGTAGAACCGAACTCCTCTGATACCAATTGGTCACGACCCGTCCTCGGGGCCCGTGCCGTGACTACCTCAAGTCCGCCTTCCATAGGCCAGGGGCTGGCGACTAGCACCAAAGGCGTAAAATCTCGATAACTGGGAAGGCATTTCCTTTATAAAAGAAAACAAGCACCACAGAGTACAAGCGGAAGCAAAACACTAAGTACAAAAGAAATGCTGAAAAGTAAATGGGCCAGAATACAAACCCAAAAGAAAGTACGACTACAACAGAACAAGGTACAACAGCAAAAAGACAACAGCTGGAAGTAGGAAGCAGATCCTGAGTCGTCCTCCTCGGATCCTACCTGAAGGGTAGGTACAGATAGCCTCCTCCACGCTCTCATCCGTCAACCTCCTCTGTGAGTCGTCACGTCGTGTAGTCCACCTCCGGGTACTGACTCGTCGTGTAGTCCACTTCTGGGTATCGTCCAGTCCTCGAACACTCGGCCTCCGTCAGCACTGCCCGTCGTCTGCAACCAACACAACGAGGTGCGGTCAAATCCCGTGCAGAGGTGAGTATAACGATACTCAGTAGAGACCCCGAGACCCTCAAGGTCTCACTAAACCAACAAGGATAACCACAAGAAGATCTCAACAGATAACCTCTACTTAGATATATGCCCATACATATACCTAAGTTATCAAGTAACCCATCTCAATCATGAGGAAACACAAGGATTGTGAAATCAACGGATAACCACTACCCAGGTATATGCCCATACATATACCTAAGTTATCAAGTGACCCATCTCAATCATGAGGTAAACACAAAGGTCAAAAGTCTCAGTTCAAACCAGGATTTCCATTATCGAAACTGTAACTGCTGAAGAGCTCCGTCTCTGGAGTGTACAGTGGTCCTGTCACGACTCCGAGGTACTGCTCACTAACCTAAGACTGCTGAGGTACTCCTCCGGTCGAGTACCGTGGGCCTGCCACCTCACACAGTAGTGCTTCCCGCCGGGGTCTGCCACTCAAACACAGTAGTGCTCCCCCCTCATAGCCTACAGAGGTACTCCTCCTGTCAAGTACCGCGGGTCTGCCACCTCACATAGTAGTGCTCCTCCGTTGTGGGTCTTCCGCCTCACAAAGTAGTGCTCCCCACTGGGCTACGTAAGTCACTCCAAATCGAATCGGACAAGCAGTCTTCAGGTCTCTGCCGACTACACGGTCTCCGTACTCCGTACGCTCGTCTCTGGAAGGGTCCGCACCATGAGCTACAAGTTGATACTCCAAGTATCTCAAAGGACCGCCTCATCATAGGGGTCTCAACGCAACAGACGGTGCGTCAATCGGACGCCCGGTCTGTGAGTTGCTAGCCTTTTCGTCCTAGGGGCCCGGTTGGTTTCGTGTGCGAACCAATCCGGTCGTAACTCAACTATACCCCAAACACTCATAGGGTATACTCATAGGGACCGTTTCTCAACGAGATCACCAACGCCGCTGACGGTTCGTCAAACGGACGTTCTGTCAGAAAGGTATCAGCTTTTCCGTTCCAGGGGCCCGGTAGGATTTCGGTGTGATCCAACCCAGCCACTATCCAACTGCATCCAAAACTCGGGTGGAGGATGCCAAAAGTTCTGTCTCAACAAGAGGAAAACAACGAGACAGACGGTGCGTCAATCGGACGCCCGGTCTGTGAGTTATTGGCTTTTTCGTCCTAGGGGCACGGTTGGTTTCGTGAGCGAACCAACCCGACCGCACTCCGACGGCATCCAAACCCCAAGCGGAGTAAGCCAAAAGATCCATCTCACTTAGAGGAAAACAACAAAGTCGACGGAAAGTCATTCGGACGTCCGGAACTTGAGTTACGAGCGTTTCCGCTCCGAGGTCCCAGTTGGTTTCGTATCCGAACCAACCCGGCCGAACCCAAAGTAATCCGAAACCTTGAGTGAAGTATACCGAAACGACCGTCTCGATCCAAGGATCGCGTTGCCGCTAATGGCGAGTCGTTTGGGGGCCCGTAGCTCAAGTTACGGGCATTTGACCGAAAGTGACCCGAAAACGGGGGTCTGGGCCTAGGCTGACTCGGCCCGACCCCCCCTGGGTCGGCCCGAACCGGGTCGCCCCGACCCGGGTCCGACCCGGCGGGGCCCGGCTGGGCCCGGCCCGGTCCGGCCCGACCGGCCGAGCCGACACACGGGCGGGGCACGCGGATCCCCCGCCCTTCGCCGCTGATTGAGGCCGGTGGTTCGCCGGCCGCCCCTTTTTCCAGCGGCGCGCCGCCGCCGCCTTCCGCGGACCACCGGACGCGCTCCGGTGGTCCGTTCTTCCTTCCGTCTTCGCCTATGGTCCCCCCAGGACCCCATCTTCACTGCGAAGGGATTCAAACGCCCAAACGGCCTGCTTTGTCGTCGCCCGTCAATCCACACATCAATAAACAATCTGCGGAGGGTTGTCGGGCCGTGTTCATTTGGCCCGCACCCTCCGCGTTAGATTATAACAACGGGAGAAGTTTATTCAACACATGAATACATAACCAAAAACAATTTTAATGAATTAAAATTGTTCTTATTATCTGGGTTCTTCACTTTGAACGGAAACATTCACGGAGTATAGAACATTCAAATAAAACCCATACCTTGGGTATAAGCCGATCGGAAGGAGGCGTCGTCGTTCGAGGTTCGTCGCGGTATGGCGTCGCGAGGATGACGACGTCGAAGGGGGACGTCGGCGTTCGTCCGACTCGAGGGAAGGCGAAGCCGTCGTTGCTTGCTACCCGATTCCGCTTCCGAGCTTGTTCGTCGAACTCCGAGGTCCAAGAATAAAAAGATTTAATTAATGAAAATTAAATCCGTGCGTTGATAAAAAAACCACAACGGAGTTCTAAAAGGAACCCGAAATCTTTTACCTCCAACAGATGATTGAAGGTTTTGTTGCGGAGGGAGGAACGTCGCAGAAGAGGAAACGTCGGCGTCGCGGCACACGGCGTTGCATCGTCGATTTCCGCGGTTTCGGCGTTCTTCGTCGGAGGTCGGCGTTCTTCACGTTCTTCGCGTTCTTTGCGTTCTTTGTGAAGGAGGATGAAGAATTCTCAGAGGTTCTTCAAGGTTTAACACAACATTACAAAAAAGGAGGGTGTGTTGGCCTTATTTTATTACTACGCCAACGGATTTAAAAACGGTTAAGAAACGAATAAAGAGATAAATAACGACCCATTAATTCGTAGAATTAATTCAACGAAATAAACTGCCCAATTAATTCAACGAAGAAAACCACTCAATTAATTGGTGCGTTAAGAAAATAAGAAAACGTGTCAGTTGACTTTCATAATGGCGGGTTTTCGCGGGTGCGTTACTTAGCGGAAAAGAAACGGTGGGGCTCGTGCGGGTCCCACCTCACAAATATCCTACCAAGAGGGTAGGATATTTTTGGATAGCACCCTATCCGCAACAACTCAGCTTAAGCTACTTTAAGTGGATTCAAGTGGCTTCCAAGCGGTTTAAGTGAAATAAAATAAAGTTTGTCGCACAATTTATTTTATTTCTTAACTTTAAGCCCAAATATTAAAAACCACACCCGAGCAAACGCAACTCCGGAAGAGGCGTTTCTAAGCAATTACCGGCGCTGCGATTCCATCGGTGCCCTCAGAATTCGATTCCGAGCACCGGTTCAAAAGTTAGAAAAATCCGCTCGTCCGTTCACTGAACGTACCCGAGCCAAACTTCGGAAATTGATTCCGGGCACACCGGGCCTCGGAATCAGGCGCCGTCAGAAACTGCGTTCTTGTAAAAATTCCAAAGAAAATTAAGAAAAAAAATTTCCTTGGAATTTACGGGTCTTTACATCTGTAAACTCTAATTTTAGAGTGAAAATTTTTTAGAGTTAGATTTTTTTCCGAAGAAGTTGTGAAGACACCTACAATTATAATAGATCAAGTTTAAAGGTATTTATATTTTATTTAATTTAGTTTTTATTTCATTTCGTTATATTAATTTAATTATCGTTGATTAGTTGTAATTAAGTTAGATTTAAATTGTTTTGTCATCCGTATTTATTTGTAATAATGAAATTAAATTATTAGTACAAATTCATAGTAATTAGTAATAATTAATAATTATTAACGATAATTAGTAATGTATATAAATAATTAGCGGTAATTAGTAATAAGTAGTTGTATTTTGTAGTAATTAATAGTAATTAACACTAATTAGTAATAATTAGAAATAAATAGTAATAATTAGAAAAAATAGTAATAAATATTAACAATTAGTAATAAATAGTATTAATTAGTAATAATTTGTAATAAATACTAATAAATGCTAATAAATACTAATAAATAGTAATAAATAGTAATACATACTAATAATTAGTAATAAATAATAATAATTAGTTATAAATACTAATAAATAGTAATAAATACTAATAAATAGTAATAAATACTAATAAATAGTAATAAATATTAATAAATAGTAATAAATACTAACAAATAGTCATAAATAGTCATAAATAGTAATGATTTGTAATAAATAGTAATAAATAGTAATAAATACTAATAAATACTAATAAATAGTAATGATTAGTAATGATTAGTAATAATTAGTAATAAATTGTAATAAATAGTAATAAATAGTAATAAATAGTTATAAAAAGTAATAATTATTAATAATTATTAATAATTAGAAACAATTAGTAATAATTAGTAATAATTAGTAATAAATAGTAATAATTAGTAATAATTAATAATAATTAGTAGTAATTAGTAATAATTAGTAATAAATAGTATTAATTAGTAATATATAGGAATAATTAGTAATAAATAGTAATAAATAGTAATAAGCAGTAATAAAGACTAATAAATAATAATAACTAGTAATAAATACTAATAAATACTAATAAATAGTAATAAATAGTAATAACTAGTAATAAATAGTAATAAACAGTAATAAATAGTAATAAATACTAATAAATAATAATAAATAGTAATAAATACTAATATATAGTAATAATGAGTAATAAATAGTAATAATTAGTAATAAATAGTAATAATTATTAATAAATAGTAATAATTATTAATAATTAGTAATAAATTGTTATAAATACTAATAAATACAACTAATAATAATAAATAGTAATAAATCGTAATAAATAGTAATAAATAGTTATAATTAATGATAAATAGTAATAATTAGTAATAATTAGTAATAAATAGTAATAAATACTAATAACTACTAATAACTACTAATAACTACTAATAAATAGTAATAAAAACTAATAAATACTAATAATTAGTAATAATTTGTAATAATTAGTAATAAATACTAATGAATACTAATAAATTCTAACAAATATTAATAAATACTAATAAATAGTAGTAATTAATAATAATTAGTAACAAACATTAATAAATCGTAATAAATAGTAATAAATAGTAAAAATTAATAATAATTAGTAATAATTAGTAATAAATAGTAATAATTAGTAAAAATTAGTAAAAAATAGTAATAATTATTAATAATTAGAAATAATTAACATTAATTAGTAATAATTAGTAACTAATAGTTATCAATAGTAATCAATAGTAATCAATAGTAATCAATAGTAATCAATAGTAATAATTTGTAATAATTTGTAATAATTAGTAATAATTAGTAATAATTAGTAATAATAATAATAATTAGTAATAATTAGTCGTAATTAGTAATAAATTGCAATCAAGAGTAATCAATAGTAATAATTAGTAATAATTAGTAATAATTAGTAATAATTAGCAATAAATAGTAATAAATACTAATAATTAGTTATAATTAGTAATAATAAGTAATAATTGGTAATAATTAGTAATAAATAGCAATAAATTAGAATAAATAGCAATAAATAGCAATAAATTGTAATAAATAGCAATAATTAGCAATAATTAGCAATAATTAGCAATAATTAGCAATAATTAGCAATAATTAGCAATAAATAGCAATTATTAGCAATAATTAGCAATAATTAGCAATAATTAGAAATAATTAGTAATAAATAGCAATAAATAGCAATAAATAGCAATAAATTGCAATAAATTGCAATAATTAGCAATAATTAGCAATAGTTATCAATAATTAGCAATAATTAGAAATAATTAGTAATAATGAGCAATAATGAGAAATAATTAGAAATAATTAGCAATAATTTGCAATAATTTGCAATAAATATGAATAATTAGCAATAATTATAAATAATTAGAAATAATTAGAAATAATTAGAAATAATTATAAATAATTAGAAATAATTAGCAATAATTAGCAATAATTAGCAATAATTAGCAATAATTAGCAATAATTAGCAATAATTAGTAATAATTAGCAATAATTAGCAATAATTAGAAATAATTCGAAATAATTAGAAATAATTAGCAATAATTAGCAATAATTAGAAATAATTAGCAATAAATCAATTATAATAAATTATAATAACTTGGAAAAAAATTTAGTGGATTGATGACACTCCTTTTGCTTGATGACTCTTCTTCTTTCAATTTTCACCGATTCAAAACATTATTAAAAGTATGATTCTATGTATGCATATCAAATATCATATGCACGAGATTGAATATGCATTCTTAGGACTACATCTTTCATAATGTTCTCAGGTGGTGACGGTTGCAAGAAGAATTTTCATCGATGAAAAGGGGACTCTTTTGTCTGATAGCTCGTTTACTTTCATCATTTTTACACTCAAATAACAAAGAAGAATCTGCTCATAGGTATGCTTATACATTATCATATGCATGAGAATGAATAAGCGTACCTCTAAGAAGATTCTTCATTGTGATTTTAGTGTGAGAAATTTGAAAGTAAATGAGCCTTCAGACAAAAGAGTAGTTGTAAATCCACTGGAAATTGTGTCGCCTGTAATTAATGGTAATTATTAAGAAGTAGTTGTAATTATTTATCTTCTTTTTTGGATAGTTTTTTTCTAATTTTAAATTATTCAAAAACAATAATGATTTTATATTTTGTAGAAAAATATTTAACAAGTCGACAACAATCATTATTAGATGATCGCAATTGGATAAATCAATGCAGAAATCCAAATGGTTCCGGTTTAAATCCTGTATATATTGAGGGTATTGAAGCTTTCTTATCATTTGCATCATCAAAACCAGAATTTGTTTCAAAAGGCACAATTAAGCAACCTTGTAAAAAATGTGCTCTGAGAATGTTTGACACGTGTAAAAAGGTTGGGGGACATCTCTTGCAGTTTGTTTTTCAACCAGATTATGTTTTTTAGTATCAACACAGTGAATGCAGTTCTAGAGAAGATATTAATAACTTAATTCTGGATCGATCACAGTTTCAAAATTTATTACATGATGTTGCATGTCCACCTGTTCAAAAAACTGAAATTCAGGATATTATTGATTAAACTAATGAGTTGGTCTTATCCAAATTTTATGATTTGTTGAGGTCCGCCGAGGATGCATTATATCCTTGTCACAAAATAAGAAAATTAGAAGCGGTTGCAAAATTTATGGCTATTAAATCAGATAATGCAATGTAAAACAACTATTTTGATCAGATATTTTCTTTGGTTAAAACACTATTAAATGAATTAAATGTGTTGCCTACAAATTACTATGAGAGCAAGAGGCTGGTTTGTAATATGGGCCTTAGTTATCGGAAGATTCATGCATGTGAAAATTATTGCATCTTATATTCTAGTGAAAATGAGTCATTGGATAGTTGTCCCACATGTGGACAATCGAGGTATAAAGAAGCTCAATCGGGGAAGTCTGGATTGATTCTTGTGAAATAGTTGAGATATTTCCCCCTTACACTCAGGTTGGAGCATTTGTTTATGCCTCAGAACACAACGTCAATGATGTCATAGCATAAAACCAAGATTTCAACTGATAAAAGATTGAATCATCCATTTTATGGTGATTCATGGAAACATTTTGACCGACTGTATTCGTCTTTTTTGCTTTAGAAGCCCGAAACGTGCGATTGGGTCTTTCTATTGATGGTTTCTGTTTGTTTGGTTCTTATGGTAGTCAGTATTCATGTTGGCCTGTATTTATTACTCTATACAATTTACCTCCATGGATGTTGATGAAGGATCCCTATATCTTTTTGACCTTATTAATACCAGGACATCCAAAAATAAATATTGATGTTTATTTGAAACCATTGATTGATGTGTTAAATTCATTGTGGAGTAATGGTTTTAATACATATGATGTTACTGTGAAACAAAATTTTAAAATAAAAGATGCATTGATGTGGACGATTAGTGACTTCCCGACATATGGCATGTTATCTGGCAGGAGTACACATGGTCCAAAATCACGTCCTTACTGTACGAAAGACAAGAAAGCCTTTATACTCTTCAATGGAAAATCCCTTGGTATTTTGATTGTCATCATAGATTTCTTCAAACCGGTCATATTTTTCAGAGGAAAAAATCTCATTTCAGAAGATTCACAATTGAAAGGGATGAAACTCCAAAAATAATATCAGGTACATAGTTAAAATCAGTTGTATTTTCATCACTTCCCATCACATTTGGGCCAACAGTAAACCAATAAAAAATTCATGGCTTTGGGAAAGAGTATAATTATATAAAATGGAGCATTTTTTGGGATCTTCCATATTGGTATGATTTGTTGGTCTGCCACATGTTGGATGTCATGCATATTGAGAAGAAATATTTTAATAATTTATTTCATATAGTTTTGGATACACCAGGTAAGACCAAAGATAATGTAAAGGCACAATTAGATCTTGCCCAAATAAGTAGATAACTAGAACTTGGAGTGTTTCAAAATGTCAGATCATAGAGGTTAATGAATCCAAAAGTAGCTTATACACTATCTAGAGAGATTCGATTATTATTTTATCATTGGATTGCAGATTTGAGACTTCTAGATAGTTATGCTTCCAATTTGGGAAGATGTGTTAAGAATGGTCATATTACCAGATTAAAAAGTCATGATTGTCATGTTATAATGGAAAGACTTATGCCGAATAGATTTAGAGTTTTATTGAATTATATGATTTGGGAATCGATAACAGACATATCATATTTTTTTCGAGACATTTGTGCAGTGACAATAGACTATGATGCACTAAGTAAAATGGAATAAGATGTTGTCGTCATTATATGTAAACTAGAAAAAATATTCCCACTAGCTTTCTTTGACTCAATGGAATGTTTGATATTACATTTTCCACATGAATCTAAATGTGGAGGTCCAGTATTGTTTCGATGGATGTACACATTTGAGAGATGCATGCAAAAATTGAAGAAAAAAGTATGTAACAAAGCAACAGTTGAAGGCTCAATTGTTGAAGCTTATTTGCTAGAAAGAATTTCTTTTTTCTACTTTTGTTATTTTGAATATGAATATCCCTCAAAACACAACCGCATGGGATGGAACGAGGATAATTTTTATGATGAAATGGATATTCAATTATCAGTTTTTAATCATCCAGAGATTGACTTTGCTAGAGTTCATGAACGATGGATTTAAAATGATGAACATCATAGAGCTCATACATATGTTCTGCTAAACTGTGAAGAAATGACATCATTTGTACTGTGAGTGATTCTATCACTTATTCTATAATTTATGTTCTAGTAAGTAAACTTATTTTATTTTTATGTTATAAGATAATCATATTAAGAAAAATATTCCACAAATTACAGTAGCAGCTCTTGAAGAAAGCTGACAGAAAAAAATTTCTCAATGGTTTCAAAAACTGGTAACATAAATTATTGATGGTTTAACATATCAATTTAGTTTATTATTTATTATATTGATAATTGTTTTATAAATTTTTAGGTGTCTCAACATGCCGGTAAAATTGATAAGCGACTATGTATATTGAGTAACCCACCATCCTAAATAGTAAAATCTTACAATGCATATGTGGTGAATGGTTTTTGATTTCATACACGGGCATATGGGGAATAAAAAAACAATGAATAGTGGAGTTTTATTGAAAGTATCGCGTTATAGAGAAACTGAAGTTGACTTTTACGACATGCTGGATGAAATTATTAAACTGTGTTATCTAGTGAAAAATTACATAACAATGTTTAAATGTCGGTGGTTAGATACTGAGAGAGGCTTGTATGTTTATATGATTCATGGAATCGTCGATATTATATGTAAAAGTATTCTTAGAGTAAATGAACCATTTTTTCTAGCTCAACAGACATATCAAATATATTTCGCAAAGTACTATGCTAATTCAAGAGAACTGAGTGATTGGTGGAGCATAATAAAAATGAAATCTTGGAAAAATCAGTTCACTCAAACTAAAAGTGGTTTAAATGAAGTACAAGGAAATAAAATTTTTCAAGAGGCTAATGAAAATCCATCCTTTTCACAAAGAGACATGAATATCAATGATGACACCCCCAATTAAGGGTCGATGGTGATGATGATGTTAATAATGTTACAAATGAATTTGAAATGGAAAGGGATGATGAAACTGAAACTCATATAGATATTGATGACGTCGATGATGAATATGAAGACATTGACATGGTCAGATATGAAGATGATGATGAAGGTGAACATTGACATAGTTAAATGCTGGTTATAATCATAACTAATATATATCTATATGTAATAGTTATTTTTAATTACCTGCTAATAATAATCATTTTGTGTTTTAGATTGACCCTAATCTACTTCGTGAGTTAGAGGAGGATGATCTACCTTTGGATGATGAGGATTTGGGATCATCTAACCCTCAGGCTGTTGGTGGTTTAAGGGATATGCAGATGGGGTGCGGTCTTGTGCGACTTATGATTCATGACCCTATCCCCGAGTGGATTCCACATCTTGGTTTTGATCCACGCACGTGGAGGTATGATAACCTGTTGTTGGTGCCAAAATATTGCACGAAAGGAAGGAACAAAAAGAAGCCCCGGACGCTGCCTCACAAAGCACCGACATGAAGCATCCCCGAACATCGCCGTCCCTCTCCATGAATGGATTTGACATTCGCGATCCCACTGCGATGCACCAGAGGCGGTACCTATCCGCGAAGGATTTGACGTTCGCGATCCCGCCACGAAGCACCGGAGGCGGTACCTCTCCGCGAACGGATTTGACGTTCGCGATCCTGCTGCGAAGTACCAGAGGCGGTACCTCTCCATGAACGGATTTGACGTTCGCGGTCCTGCCGTGAAGCACCGGAGGCGATACCTCTCCACGAATGGATATGACGTTCGCGGTCCCGCCGCAAATCACCGGAGGCGGTACCCCTCCGCGAACGTCCTGGCATTCGCAAGCCCGACGCGAAGCAACTGCCACCCCTTCGCGCAGCGTGAGTTCTGCTTCGCGACACCCCTTTCCTATAAATACTGGGTTCCCCCTGAGCACAAGGGGACGGACAATCCGACCTTTCGGCTTCTCCTCTCCCGAATCGTGAAGCACCCTTCGCCCTGGGAATCATGAGCTCCACGAGGTACTTCTACTTCGTGTGACGCCTTCGCTTTTTATCGCTTTGAGCCCCTCTTCCGAGAGGGATGCCCTTCATGAAGCCCAAGGGAATTCGCGAAGGAGGGGGATTCCCAAGGGAACTCGGGCATCCGTGGAGCATTTATTCTTCGTGAAACATCCATCATGTACTAGTGATCCCCATGCTAAGGTAGGATCGCTACATATCGCGAAGCACACTGCCTCACGACACCTTACGTCACGAGACACATCTGCTTCGTGAGGCAGTGCTCCGCGAATACTATTCCACTTCGCAAAGCACCCCCCATCCATACCTCTGCCCCATACTAAGGCCAAGGCACTCCACTTCGCGAAGCACACTCCTCTACTTGGAAATTCCTCTTCCCATGCAATCCTCCAGGTTTGCATGATGTGATTTCAAAGTCCCATGGACAACACCACTCGTAGTGTTTCTTTTCCTAATGCTTCTTCGCATAGGCACGCTAACGACTATTGCTTCTTTGCATAGCCACGCTAACGTGGACCCCTCGATGGTTCGCTCTACAACCCCCTTTGACCACGACCTTACTGGTACCTTCCCTCCCCCCAGGAGCAAAGGGTGCCGGTCATGTAAGTCCCAGGGGTGCGGAGTGAACCCACCATGTTCGAGATGCAGGACATTAAATTGCCAAGAACCTCGTCCTCAACACATGACACTAAACTGTGATCCGGCGTCGTGCTTTGCACGTAGTGCCCCCCCAACTTGGAAATTTTTTACGCCACCCGTATCCATAGAGACGGGGTCACCCCCTCCACAAGGGATGATATCCTCCTTCTCGGAGTAGCGTATGTCCATGGGAGAAGGGAAACCACCTTGGCGTAAGCCCCCTATCCCCTCTTGCGGAAGGCTACACCCCTGCATCTCCGTACTTCCCCACTACTAAGGTTAGTGGAGGGCATGATAGGGAACGAGGTACCTCCCATCATTGGTCCCAAATCCCTCTCTCGTTGCACTTTGCCGCACTTCGGGCCTCCATCCTGGAGTAAGTCCCAGCACCATGGGACGCCCAACGCATAAACCCCTCTTTGATTCTCATAGATGCACCCTTCGAGGCGTGATCTTCAGGTCCGTGCTGCCTCTTATTTCTCACACCGAGCATGACTCACGTGGGCTTAGAGATGACATTGGCCATGAAAATACCACGTCCAACATGACGTTAAACTGTATGCCCCCGTCCAGCAAGACGTTAAACTGCACGTCCTTTTGAACTACAAGGTCTTTGATCCATGTCAAGGCATGGTACATAGTAATCCTCCCTGAGGTTCAAGACCACCCATCATTTATTCACGTCGAGTTCATCCTCGTCTCGCAAGACGTTAAACTGCATCCCAATCCGATGACAAACCATTGTGACTCACCACCTGAACTATGAGGACTTTCATCCATGTCAAGGCATGGTACGTAGGAAGCCTCATGAGGTTCAAGCCCACCACCCATTGGACCAAGGTCCACATTCACGTCGGTTCACCGATGAAACCAACCCGAACTACGAGGACTTGGATCCATGTCAAGGCATGGTACGTAGGAAGACTCACGAGGTTCAAGCTCACCACCCATCGGACCAAGGTCCACCTTCACATCGGTTCACCGATGAAGCCCCCTTTTAACTATGAGGTCTTTGATCCATGTCAAGGCATGGTACGTAGGAAGCCATCATGAGGTTCAAGCCCACCACTTGTGGACCCCCAGGTCCACATTAACGTCGGTTCACCGATGAAACCCTTTGAACTACGAGGTCTTTGATCCATGTCAAGGCATGGTACGTAGGAAGCCTCCCAGAGGTTTAAGCCCACCACCTGTTGGTCACTCCAACTTTCTTCACGTCAGGTCATCAGCACCTGGGAAACCTAGTGTGTAAGCCCCACACCATCTGGACCAAGGTCCTCACTCACATCAGTCCGCTGACGACACCTGTCGGACCAAGGTCCACATTCACGTCGGTTTGCTGATGATGTCCATTGGGCCAAGGTCCACCTTCACGTCGACTCGCCGACACCATCCCGAACTACGCGGACTTTGATTGCCTGCCACTGGGATACGTAGGAGGTCTCTTCAAGGCTCAAGCCCAACTTTACTGTCACCCCCACAATGGTACCATTTCATTCCCCCTCCACTTCATTCAAATCTCCATCACCCATCCTAATTCTCACCTGGACTGCCATGTCCCGACAAGATCATACCATTCCGCTCCCCTTCGCAGCTTCCCATGGGCTGGTCCCGATATAGGTACCCCTTCAAGGGAAATTCCTCGATCCGATCCATTCTAGCTAATGCTCAGATCGGGCCGATCCGTCTCTGTTGGACGTTAAACCTGCAGCATACCCTATGTTAAACACAGGAATATGAGGAAAACCTCAGATATACGTCTATGGTATATAATTCCCTACGCTGGATGTGGGATGCCTCGGGCTTCCACGCCCTCGAGAAGCCCCATGAAAAGGGATATAAGACAGACATACCAGTTCCCCAGCATACAGACACGCTACTGATGCCTCAACGTGACTACTCCCCCGACTGAAGGTTGTTTCCCTGACTGGACCCTTTGGAATGTCCTGACAGAAGCAGTGTAATTAACCAGCGTCCATGGAAACATGGTACTAGGAAGAGTTTCACGAACAATGTATTAAATCTATGAGGGAGACCCGGACTAGGTGACGAGTTATGAGGAGGAATCCAGAGAAGGAAGAACCGACATCCCATCATCCCGGTTTCGATCAAGGAGCAGATGTCCCTGAATAAGGAGAGAATGCCGCCCACCTTTGGAAAGCGGGAATGCAGGGAAACACAGTGCAACGCATCCTCCTCCGCAGACGGATGTGAACGTGCCCCAGCGAAAGTGTCAGAAATAGAAATGGTGAACCCGACGTGAAATTCTTCTCCTCAATGTGGAGATTAGTAGCGTTCGAGACACCAGTAGATTGACGTGTCACCAGATCCAGATATCCGGCGCCGGGTCCCGCCAATCAAATGGCGGGCCTGGCGTGAAACTCACCGGAAGTTGGGGCAGTAGAATGTGTGGCATTCCATTCTACAACGTGTTGGCGTGGATCCTTCTTACAGACATAGAGAATGGAATGACGCTGGGGCACTGGTTGTCAACCATTTTCCTCGTAGTGCTGATGAGTTGATCTCTCCGTTTCTCAGTAACCAGGTTGCTGCTATAGAGACGTGATCACCGCCCGCTCGCCTACGCAAGGGCGGGGGAAATACCGGCACAACCGCCCCACGTGGCTCTGCTGCCACCACAACGGCCTCTACATCTGTGAATACGGGGCACCCACGTCCCCTCTCCCCGTCAGAGATCATCCAGTGAAGGGTGATCAACAAACTTGTACGCAGGTATGAGGAGGAAGGGGTCATCCCAACTCGGGATATGGCCCGTATGGACCTAGAGGCATCCAGGCCCCGTCGTCAACGCCACCCTAACAGGCCGCGCAGGGAGCCCCTTCTCCCCACCCCAACGTTCAATAATTTCGGGAGCCCTTCCTCGAAACGCCTTGACGACTCCTCGCCTTATGCTGATGAGATGGGTGACATCCGGCTCGGCCCGCTCAGAGTCCTGATCCAAGGGCTCCAGGAAAGGGCTCCCATTCGGCCGCATCAATGCTGTCGTCCGATTCCACAGGAAGAGCAGGTAGGCTATGCCCCTGCACCACCTGCGCCAGCTCGTCTGACCCGACGTCAGCGCCGAGCCCGGGCTGAGGATGCTTGCCAAGATACATCGACGTCAACAACTATTGTGGCCCAATCCACCACCGACGCACATCATGGAGTTCCTGCATACACTGAGCAGGGGCACTCCTTCACCCGACCGGGATCGAGGCCTCAGCCGCCCCATGGGCAGGCTGGGTTGACTCTCGGGGTCGCAGGCCCGAGCGATGATTGCTGCGAACCAATCCGCAGTAACATCACTCCATACGAAGGTCCAATCTGTATCACCATTCCACAGAGCATGGTCTTTCCCCGCTATGAAGCTCATCACGGAGGTATGCCTCGTGCTACCCCCGTCCCGAAGGAAGACCCGCCCCGCGGTGGTGACACTCGGCGCGGAAACCTCTCCCGCGCCCACTATACAGGGTATGGTGTCCCTCCTCCTGCCCCCGACCGTCGATATGAAGGCACTATATATCCGGTCCGTCTCCAATGTGGGGGTCCTCCCTACGTCCTCTCTGCAACAGGTGAAGGTCCTCCTCACCTCAACAACTCGAGGAGTGAAGGTCAGCCTCGCTCCGCCCACATCGACCATGGAGGTCCTCCCCATGCTCCTCCCGATTCCAATAGAGGCTCCGCCCACATGGGTGCTGTCCATGGAGGTCGTCCCCATGTACCCTTCAACATTTTCCCTGGTGCCCCTCGCACCCCGGCCACCTCGAGCGGGAGCCCTCTCCGCCATGGCGCCAGCGCCGCCCCAAGACTACATATTGGGAATCAACACTGTCCCGAAGAGCCACCCAGGGATAGAAGAGCGGGTCGTTGCTGCCACAAGAAGAGTCCTGGGAAGGCCCGGGTGGAGATCAGACCTGCCCGTTTCTCGGATTCTGAAGCAGAATGCGACTCAGCGATGGAACCTTCACCCCGCTCCTCCACATCAAGGACTGGGGCAGGAACCAGGCGCGTCAGCCTCATCCTCCCGGAATGCGAGGTCCACCGGATCCCCACCTCTCTCTGTAGGTACATCCAGGAGGAAGAAATCGTGGAAATTCCGCAGGTCCCGACCGTGCAATCACCACCATTATCACTAGAAGCGCCCTCTACCTCTACCAGAGATCACGAGGAGCTGTTTTGGGGACCAACGACGGCAGAGAAAAGGAGTAACCCATCGCCGGTGACCGTGACTCCTGCGCCTGAAGCTGTGGCTATCAGCCCATCGTATCGTGATATCGTGGTCAAGTCACCTCACTCTTTAGAGGATGGCCTGGAATTCGGCGTCCAGTCAGCTCGTTCTCCGTATTCTCCGCCGCCAAGTTTATTGTCCCAGTAGTCCGCCTCGGTACCGCTACCAGTACCTCAGCCACCCCCGGTTGATGAGTGGGGAAATACAGGGCCAGACCCCAAGTCTGAACCCAGGATCTTCTGGAGCATTCTCACAGCGGATCACTTCCCGGAGGAGTTTTGGCCGACGGGGGTGCCTAACTTTCACACTCCAGAGTCCCTTACCCCAGAAGAAGTGGGGTGCTTTTGCCGAACCCTATGGGTGACACACATCCGCCTTCGTTATGAGTAGGTGATGTACCCAAGAAGTTGAGAGCACTTTGAAGAAATCGACAAGCAATGTCGCCTGATTGATTTGGCCTCACTCCCGGTGGCCCAGCACCCTGAGTCACCAGGTCACCAGAGCACCCTTAAACGGAAATGTGTTCAAAGTTTCAAAGTAATCCGTAGAGTGATCAGGGAAGCTACCTCCCATGTGCAAGTCCGTGGCTGGGGACACTATGTCGCTCTCCTCTTCAGCCCTATCCGACGGCATCCCTATTCATTATGCGACATTGAGGACATGCCCTCGAGAGGGGTCGCGGTCTACATGGCTGACATAGTGTACAAGGAAGACGAGCTTGAATTTATCGATGGAGACTTACCCTCCGAGGGCGTACTTCCACTGCTGGATCCATCAGGCAGGGTTACCCGTCAGTAGAGGAACCTTCTAGGCCTCCCTGTACCCACCAAGTCACTGGTACTCAGTCAAAATGCCGGTAAGGGTAAGGAGAACGTCAGAACTGTCAAGCACTCCGACCCGTCCGCCTCTGTACATAAGACGGATGAAGATCCCGAGAAGGCCACGTTACGCCAGCAGCTTGCTGAGCAGAAGAGGCTAGTTGACGAACTCTTGGCCGAGCGCGCTGCAGAGCGGCGACCCGACTATGGTAATCCCAAGCTGGGGCAGTAGGGGCAGGAATAATTTCCCCCCGGTAAGATGCCTCCAGGCAACCCTTATCATGCTACTTCCGCAGACCGGGCAGAAGCTGGAACTTACGGCAAGAGGGCGCGATACGTCTCGCCAAACCCTCCTGAATGACGGGGAAATTTGGAGAATCCAGTCTAGGTTCCCCCAGTCTCCCCACAGGTCATTCTGCCAGTCTGTCCACAAGCCGTCGAAGCCATCTACCATGTCAAAGAACCTGGCAACGCACTTGTGATTAGGGATCCCCGTCAAGACAGGGACCCCCACCCGGATGATTTTATAGAAGCACTCATAGCCCGCCTCGAAGCGTTGGAAACGCGGCAGGTGGTAGTCCCACCATATGGAAAGTCGTATCCCGCGTGGGTGGATGATATGCCCGCACCCCCGGGTTTTGGGAACCCCACTTTCTCGCCCTTCAACGGGACAGGGGACCCGCCGTAACACTTAGACCATTTTTCTTCCAGGTGTGGCCCCATGCTGGGGACTCCGGCCCGGCAAGAAGTGGCCAAGCTTTGATGTTTCGTGCAGACATCGGAAGGTCCCGCATTCATCTGGTACAACCAGCTCCCTATCAGATAAGTGACCGGTTGGGAGGATCTCCGCTGGCAGTTCCTATACCAGTTCAGCTCCACCATGTGGAAGACCAGCATTGCAAACCTCTTCAAGTGCAAGCAAAGGCCTGATGAGCAAGTCACAGATTTCATCGCCCGGTGGAAGGGACTTACATACTCCCTCGATATGCCACTGACTCAAGAGAAATTACGGAAGATGTGTGTAGGGAACATTAAAACGGAGCTGGTACCTTCCCTGTTTACCCAAAACTACCCTGGAGGGTTCCAGGATTTCTCAGATAAGGCTCAGTGCCTTGAGGAGGCTCTGCAACAGGCTAGTTAGGCATGTTCGCTGCGCTCTATGATCCCATCCAGAAGGACTGCCAGAGCCGAACCCGCCGCGGTGGCCCAAATAGAAGCCCCCAGGCAACTGGAATTACTGCTAGCGGCACCATCCATGCAACCCCACAGAGCTCCTCCACCTCAAGTGCAGGCTCTTGCCCAGCAGCGACCGCCTCAGAATCGACAGGTTCCCCAGCGCAATGTGCCACCTCCACCTAGGTGAGACAATCAGGCGCCGCCTCCTCGGCAGGCCCCTCCGGCCCCTAATCAGGGCCAGGCCCCCAGAGCCCCTATCCAGAAATAAGGCACCAGACTTATTCGTTCAACGAAAATCAGGTCCCTGGCTACTTATGAAGTGCTCTAGAGCAAGGGATTGTGCACCTGCCTGAGTGCAGAAGGCAGGCAGAGGCGAATCTCACCGATCACCCCAACTACTGTCCTTATCATCGGATTCTGGGGCACACCCTCAAGCAATGGTATGTGTTTAAAGACTGGCTTCAAGACCAAGTCAACAACAACATAGTCAGGTTGGGCCCGACACCAACACAAGTAGCAGGTGTCTTTTTAGGGTCAGAGATTGGTAGCGACAGCGAGGGCGAGTGGCAGCAGGTTCCCAGCCGTGGGTCCCAGAGATACGACGACTGGATGGCTCGAAAAACTGTCGTCCATGCCCATGGTATTATCCGGGCACGCCTGAAGCAGCCGGAACCTTTAGAAGGAGTAGCCAGTACCTCTGCATCGCCTTCACATTCAACCTCTTCCCAAAAGGGAAAGTAGCGACGACGCAAGGAGAAACAACGCGCTCCGTCAGTGTCATCATCATCCTGCACTCTTGGCGAATTTATGCCCCCTGAAATGGGGATTCCTCCCAGAATCTGCCCGGTGGTGGATGAATCGTCGAGCGACAGCCAGGGGTACGCTTCGGTTAACACTGTGGAGCTGGTAAAGCCCTATATGACCCCCAGCAAGGGGGAATTCCAGGCGAACCCCCCTAACATTTCCAGCCGACGTTAACGTCAGCGGAACTGCAACCAAGCCGGTCATTAAGGAACGTTAGCAGGAACTGTCAGCCAGGCCATGCACGCTACTGAGACCAGACAACAGGCTCAGTGCAGAGCTCAGCACGCGCAACCCCATCTGATGCCCTCAAATCTACCTCCACCGCCGTTTGTGCTACTAGATCAGGAAGAGTTGCCTCGTCCGTATCACAGTCAGTCTTAATTGGCTACAGGCCAGTCTCCGTTGTCCGATCCTAGTCCGGCAACTACTCTCCGGGATTCAACTAGTAGGCAGCAGGATCCACCCCAACACTAGCCAACCGCCGGTTCAACCGGCAGGACCCTCTATGCCTCCAACTGCATAATGACCTCTTATAAGCAGAGGTTCGCGCTTGGCACGAAAGTACGATGTCCTGAAGCACCTGGCCGACATTCCAGCAAGGCTTTCTATCCTTGAGGCCCTTCGCCTATAGTTTGAAATGCACGAAGCACTAGCTGAGGCACTAAGGATCCCCCTCTAGTTTGAGATGGAGGTAGCAGCTGCAGAAGCCTTCCATACCAAGGCAATTGAGAACGCCGAATGTCAGGCGGTTATCTCGTTCTCTGGTGAAGATGAGGACCCTCCTATA
Organism: Viscum album; assembly: GCA_963277665.1. NCBI lineage: Eukaryota > Viridiplantae > Streptophyta > Magnoliopsida > Santalales > Viscaceae > Viscum > Viscum album. The sequence goes on along the minus strand of OY728134.1, from coordinate 123,716,743 downwards.
CAGGGGAATATTCGCCCACTGTACATCACTGGCCACTTCAATGGTGTGGAAGTCCGCCGTTGCCTCGTTGACACGGGTTCCGAAATCAACCTAATTCCGACTCAGACACTGCGAAAGCTGGGTCTGTCTGAAGATGATTTAACTCCTTCTGACCTCAGAATCTAGGGATACAATAGGACCGAGCAAACCCCAGACGGCAAGATCCGCCTGAAGACTCAGTTCGGTGGCTTAATTGCCAGCACCAAGTTCATGGTCGTCTCTCAGGAAACCGCCTACAACGCGTTGATGGGTAGTCCATGGCTCCATCTGCACGCAACAGTCCCTTCTTCGTATCACCAGTGCCTCAAATACTCCCTCAATGGTCGAGTAGGCATGCTCCAAGGAGATGCGTCTCCTTTTGCCTCTTGTGGGGCCCGCTATTTGGATGCTGATTATTACAAGAGTAATGATAAGCAAATCCTAGTAAGTGAGGATGAACCCTCACCAGTCACAAGTGATCCCTGGGCAAGCATGGATGACGCCTACATCCTCCCGATCCACCGATTGGAGGCCACGACCCCTGACATGGGGCAATGTTTTGTTATTTCAAGTATGAAAGGAAGGCATGTTCCCATGTCCAAACGACGGTGGAAAATCACCTCGTACTCCTACACCAGCCAGGTTTAGGTGATCCCAGAGCCTCCTACCCCTGTGCGGTACCAGGATGTCAAGCTTATGACAACGACAGTACGTCATACGTGTCTCTTCCGCCGGGATGGAATCAACCGACTCAGGTCGTCGCGTCACCACTGCTTTGATATCATCAAACGTGGCCCCTTAGGCCGAAGTCCAGATGGGATAGGGTTGACTCCCTTCATTGCTATGGTCTCAATGGAGAGTGAGCCTCCTGATATGATGACCACTACTGCCCAAGGCGACACCGGCTTCCCCTTAGGATTTGATAGCCCAGAAGTATCTCCCGTTGCGGGAAATCCCCCCCATGGGTGGAGAGGAAGACCTAGAGGATGCTCCCCCTGCCTTTGATGAAGGCGTCTCTACCATGGTTGATGAACTGGTACAAGTGAACCTTGGTAGCGAGGCAGATCCAAGACCCACATTGATTAGTGCAGCCATGTCCCACGAGGAGCAGCCGCAGTACGTAGACTTTCTTAAACAACACTGTGACGTGTTTGCCTGGAGTTTCAATGAGATGCCAGGACTAGATCCCCAGGTAGCCATTCACCATCTGGGCCTCCCGTCAAACCATTGTGGGTTTAAGTAGCCTCCTAGAAAGATGCACCCTTCTCACAGTGTTATGGTTGAGGCCGAAGCTGAAAAGCTTATCAAATCCAACTTCGTCAAGGAATTCCAGTACCCCAAGTGGATTGCCAACATTGTGCCAGTCAGGAAGAAGAATGGGCAGATCAGGGTCTGCATTGACTTCCATGACCTTAATCGCCACTTACCAAAGGATGACTTCCCCCTCCTGGTGATTGAGTTATTGATTGATGCCATGGACGGGTTCCAAGCTCTCTCTTTCATGGATGGGTATTTCGGGTACAACCAGATCTGGATGGCCCCTAAGGACGAGGATTCCACTGATTTCAGGGCCCCCCAAGGTACCTTTTTCTACCAGGTTATTCCCTTCGGCTTGAAAAATGTAGGTGCCACTTATCAGAGGGCCATGCATCGCATATTCAAGACAATTCTCGAGACACTGGTGGAATGCTACGTAGATGACCTAGTGGTCAAATCATGCCAGCACCAAGACCATCTCAAAGACCTTGAGAAAGTGTTCGGTTTCCTCCGTTCCCATCACCTGAAGATGAACCCGTTGAAGTGTGCCTTCGGGGTCACCTCTGGGAAGTTTCTTGGCTTTGTTGTTAGATACTGAGGCATTGAAATTGACCCAGAGAAGATCAAGGCCATCATCCAAATGCCTCCCCCGAGCAATATTCGGGAACTTCGAGGTCTCCAAGGCCACTTAGCCTATATACGCCGATTCATCGCGAATCTGGCCGGAAAGTGTAAGACATTTTCCCGGCTCATGAAGAAGGGTGATGCCTACGAATGGGATGAAGAGTGTCGGACCACCTTCGAGGAAATCAAGCAGTATCTGCTACAACATCCGGTTTTTATGCCACCTGTTTTCGGAAATCCGCTGGTCCTTTATGTGACCGCCCTAGAATAGTCCCTCGGCGCACTTCTCACCCAGAAGAATAACGAGGGTACTGAGAACAGTCTCTACTATCTCAGTCACATGCTTCTCGATACGGAGGTCAGATACTCCCCAATCGAAAAGAGCTTCCTTGAGCTCGTCTTTGTAATACATAAGTTGGAGAATTACCTGCATCACCATGAGGTATGATTGGTCTCTCGGGTATACCCACTGAAGTACATCCTAAACCACCCCATGTTGATCGGCCGACTAGCGCGGTGGGCAATGATTCTCCAGCAGTTTGATATCAGGTTCGTACCTCAGAAGGCCATTAAGGGACAAGCATTGGCAGAATTTTTAGCTACCCATCCATCCTCTGCGAATCAATCCCTAGACCTGGATTTTCCTGATGAGGCGATCCTCTCAGTCGATCATGCCATCCCATGTTTGCAAATGCACTTCGACGGTGCCTCCCGGAGCCCCACCGGTAGGAGGCTCAACGATCCTAATCTCAACAGAGTGGACCTGGGCATCATCTTCATTACCCCGGTGCAAGCCATCCTACCATACTCGTTCCTATTTTCAGAAGGCTGTACCAACAACGAGGCAGAGTACTAGTCTCTTATCACCGGCCTCGAGTTGGCCCTTGAGATCGACGTGCCCCATCTACATGTGAAAGGAGATTCCGAGCTGGTAATCAAGCAGGTCAATGGCGATTATGTCGTTAGGAAGCCGGAGCTTGTTCCATTTCTAGAGTACACCCTCCGCCTAATGGCTCAGTTCCCCTCTCGGCCAGAGGTCACCCATATCCCTCGGTCACAGAACGGTCGAGCTGACGCTTTGGTCGGCTTAGCTGCGTCACTCGTGGAACCCGAGAAAAATGATTTGATCATACATGTGGCACACCGGAGAGTCATTGCCCCCGTCACCCAAGAGGACAATGATGGCCTACGGGCAATTCATCTCACCGTCGGGCCCTCTACATCAGTGGTCCCGGGTTCTTCAGACACAGTGGTTGAAGCCACTCCCGACTGGAGGGCACCTTTTGTCGAGTATCTCCAAAATGGTCGCCTCCCGGGTGACTGGGACGAGCGCGAGCGAATCCGACGCCGCGCGCTGAAATTTACCTTCTAGAGCGGCCCCGGTATTGAACAGATCCTTTATAAGTGGATCTTCGATGTATTTCTCCTCCATTTCATTCAAGGAGTAGAGATTACTCATGTTATGCAAGAGGTTCACGCCAGTTCCTGTGGTGCCTACCAAGCTGGGCCGAAACTGTCCCATCAAATCTGGAGGTTGGGGTACTTCTGGCCCTCTATAATCCATGATTGTATTGGGTATTCCAAGAGATGCCATGCGTGCCAAGTTCACGCCAACTTCCTGCATCGGCCACCGGATCCCCTCCACCCCACCAAGTACTCTTGGCCATTTACGGTATGGGGACTTGATGTAGTGGGACCATGTCCACCGGCAACAGCTCGCCAGTGTAGGTTCATCCTGACTGCTACAAATTTCTTTTCCAAGTGGGCAGAGGCAGTTCCACTCAGAGAGATCAAGGCCCGTTCCATCATCGACTTTTTGAGATCCAATATTATCCACCGGTTTAGAGTCCCTCACGCCGTCCTCACTGATAACGACACCAACTTCCGAGCGGCTGAGCTGAATAAATTGTACGCCAAGTATGACATTCGTTTGAACCATTCCACCTGCTATCACGAACAGGAAAACAGAAAGATCGAGGCATTCAACAAAACCCTCTCTAACATTCTGCAGAAGATGGTTGGTCAGAACAAGAAAAGTTGGCCGGACAAGCTCCCTAACGCCCTCTGGGCTTATCGGACGATGACTCGCAACTCCACCCAGGTGACCCCATATTCCCTGGTGTATAGGGCTGAGGCCGTCCTGCCCATTGAGATTCAGCTTCCATAGTTACACAATACAGTCTATGGCCAGTAGGCGCCAGATGAGGTGGCCGAAATCCGTCTAGCTGAATTAGAAGCACTGGACGAGAATCGGCTTCGTGCCTTGAATAATCTGGAAAGGCATCAGAATAAGATAGCAAGGGCCTTCAACAATAAGGTTTGCCTTCATTATTTTCTACAGGGCGACCTAGTGCTGGCCCTTCGAGCGCCAATGATCCCTGGTAGGAAACCTCCCAACCTAGAACCCAAATGGGAAGGGCCTTATATCATCCATAAGGTTTACCCCAACGGGGCGTACTCCTTGTTGACCACAGATGGTGAGCGCGTAACCCCTCCAACCAATGCCAGGTTCCTCAAGCAGTACTTCGCCTGATCCTATAAGGTCCAGCACAACCTTAAACTGTATGGTCCAACATGACCTTAAACTGCACCGTCGTCCTGCAGGACGATAAACTGCAAAACGGTCCGAGCTCTATGACCTTAAACTAAGATCTCCCCTCGTCCTTACTGCAAGACGTTAAACTACAAGCCATTCAGGCCTTCCTGACCCATGCGCAACCTCGGGCCCCTTGGCATTCGTTGACTCAGACTCTCTTATGGGATTGTGCGGTGTGGTGTGGGATTACATCCTCATTCACGTCGGGTTACCCGCCGTACCATACATATACCCAGTTGAGACACATTTCTCATCCAGGACAACGTTAAAGTGCGCTTCAAGAACTACATGCGGCTTGATTCCCATCTTAATGGGATATGTAGGAATGCTCGGACGCCTCATCTTGAGCCCATCCCCAAGCTTTTCTCTCCCACTATCCCCCCTGGGAATAGTTTCCTTGGAGGGTCCTTGCGTAGCAAGGAGTAGGCTTTCTTAGCCCCGCTCATATAGCCCCACTCATACAAGGATTGTAAGGGTTGCCCCATGTGCCCACTCCCGTTCTTCTATCCTCCCTCGTCCTCACCGCATGACGTTAAACTGCATGGCCTTCAAGAACTACGTATGGCTTGATTCCCATCCTAATGGGATACGTAGGAACGCCCGGACATGTCTTTCATTGGCCCATCCCAAAATCCAAAGTATTCCCCTCGGGTCAAGACATATGGTAGGGTGCACACTTTTTCCCCAACTCACATCGAGCAATCCTCGACCCGGCTGCACGTCACCCCCTAGAGATGTTTGCCTCTTTCATGGATGGATACATCTATGCTTCACCCACTCCTTGACTGGGATTCCATCATTTCTCACACCCGGAGAGACCCCCAAGAACGGCCCGGATACTACGCCCAAGGGCTCTTCTACTGATACGGGCCAACACCCCCGAGGTTTTCCGAGTAACAAGCCGATACAAGTCCCGCGTTGCAAATTTGGTCAATGGTCGACGCTCGTTTGTTTCTCCCATATCGGGTCACCATAGGGATGCTATGTTTTGAACATGGTCAATAGTGTCCCGGATCCTCGGGTCCACCCTGAGATGTCCCAAACATCGAGTGTAATAACTCATTCTGCCCCATCCTGAAGCTACAAATTCCCCTCCGGGTGGTGCCAGCGGTCGGGCCCACGACCCCGATTCTCTAATAAGGAATGTATGGCGTGGTGTAGGATTACGTCCTATTTCACATTAGGTTACTTTCCATGTCGTACACATCCCCAGACTAGACACAGTTATCTCTTTCCCCGTCTTTGTTGAAAGACGTTAAACTGCAAGTTAGTCAGGCCGTCCTGACCGAGGCCCAACCTCATGCCTCCCTCACCGAGGATCAGCCTCAGGCCCCTTGGCCTCCTTGGGCCCCTGGCCCTCGTCCTTAATGAAAGATGTTAAATTGCAAGCAGGTCAGGCCTTCCTGACCGATGCCTAACCATCAGGCCCCTTGGCCCTTTTCGGGCCCCTCGGATCAGGTCCTCTCTTATAGGAGTGTATGGTGTGGTGTGGGATTATGTCCTCATTCACGTCGGTTTATTCTCCGTACCATACACCTCCCTTTTTTGGGGGTATATTACTCCCCTACTCATCCCGCATGACGTTAAACTACATCTAGAGAACTATGTGCGGCTTGATTCCCATCCTCATGGGATATGTAGGATCACCTGAATGTCTAGGATTTGGGTCCAGCCCCATCTCTCGGGAATCTCCATCCCATCTTGGCTCCCTGGCCTACCCTTCCTCCATGAGGGGATTATATGGTGTGATGTGGGATTATGCCCTCATTCACGTCGGTCTTGTAATGACCGCGCCATGTACCTCTACCTCCTGATCTGTTCCATCGACCCTTTTCAGCGGTTCACCAATGTGCCTAAGAGTACTCCGGTTTATTACCTGGAATGCCAGACTTTACTCAGACACGTCCGCACCCGCTTTCCAGGCTTTGTGTATCCCTGCATCAGGGCTTCCATCATCTTTCACACCCAGAGGGACCCCCAAGAACGTCCTGGATACTACGCCCAAGGGCTCTCCTACCATTACGGGCCAACGCCCCTGAGGGTTGTGGACAACAAATCGATAAAATCCCGCGTTGCGAATATGGTCAGCGGTCGATGCTCATTTGTTGTTCCCACCTCAGGCTAACGTGATATGGAGACTGTTTTTTCCACCACGGTTAACAGTTTTCCTCTATTGACACGCCAACCCCATTAAGCCCAAAATTTTGGTTACACGATTCACATCCTTCTCCATTCTCATCATGTCCAAGTAGAGTCTCAGAACTCTTGGTACTATTCCTCCGTGTACGTCTGCACGTTGGGGGAACAAGCCATGTTAAAGGTGTCCTTAGGGGCTCTCTGCCGACTCCCCTTTGATGGACGCCCTGAGTATTATGATAAGGATTCCCCCCCTTGTTTCCCACACCAAGTTTAACTCACGTGGGCTTAGGGATTGGGTTGGCGTCTGTGCTTACTCAGGAAGTTGTCACCATTCATGGTCCGAGCTCTAAGACCATAAACTAAGATCCATCTAAAACTACGTTCAGCTTGATTCCCATCCTAATGGGATACATAGGAACACCAAGACCTCCTGTCTTTGGGTCCAGCTTGAGTTCAGCATCCTGCCTTCGGGACCCTGACTATGGGACTGTGTGGTGTGATTTGGACTCCAAGTCCTCATCCACGTCAGTTATGTCGCACGACACCATACAGATTCCCCGCCTAACATCACCTCTGCTACTTCTGCACTGCATGACGTTAAAATGCATGCTTGGTCCTATCATACAACCCTAAACTATGACATTATCGTCCTGACCGCACGATGAAAAACATCACTGCATTGTGATGACCTCGTTGTAGAGGACATCACGTTGGGTATTGGTCACGTGCCATGCCATTTGTCAATTCTTATCACAGCTTGATTCTTGTGGCGACACCAGGGCCTACTACCCTATGCCTGTCGCTTCACAAAAAAAACACACTCACCTTAAAGGAAAAACAAGATTTATCAAATTCCGCTTCTTTCAGTGCAAGGGCCACGCCCGCACTTCCCTTTTTCCCCTGGCTATGGTATCTTACCATGTAACCCTTTCAAGAACTACATGAGGCTTGATTCTCATCCTTATGAGATACATAGGAGTGCCTGAGAACTTCCCCGCAGGCCCAGCCCAACCTTCGTGTTCGGTCCCTCGACTCGAGCATTTCCCCAGGGAACACACGGTAAGTAGGGCTTAGGTCTTCATTCACGTCGGGTTTTGTAACCGCCTTGCCGTGTGTCCCCTACTCCTATTACCCATTCATGGTCCGAGTTCTATGAACATAAACCAAGATCTCTCAAGAACTATGTGAGGCTTGATTCTCATCCTTATGAGATACGTAAGAGCACCCGGGCACTTCCCCGCGGGCCCAGCCTAACCTTCGCTTTCGGTCCCTTGACCTAAAACCTCTCCCAAGGGGGTCGTGCGGTGTAATATGGGATTATGTCCTCATTCACATCGGGTTGTTCACCGCACCGTACACACCCCGTATTCCCATTCACGCCAGGTGTTTGAGTTACTCCACCATGTGCCTCTTATGTTTCCAGCCGCCCTTTGGTCCAAATTCTATGACCCTAAACTATGATCTCTCTATGGGAAAGGACTCTGCTCCCTCTGTCTAATACGTCTCGTTTTCGTATTCATATGTGTTTTGGCAAAGATCCTGAAGTGTGGAATTTTAATGGGGACATTCCCCTCGTCCCATGACCAAGCTTCGTGAGCTTGCTATTTGGATCCTCATCCTCTTCCACATCCACAAGGACCCTCGGACGACATGGATACTAGGATTAAGGGCTCTCCATGGATGATGGAACTAAGGGCCCTCCAATCGTTTCGGGCCAACGTCCCTAAGGATCTTTGACAGCATTTGCGACATGGTCCCGTGTTTCGAACATGGTCAACGGTCAACCCTCATTTTTCTGTCCCCATTATAGGCTAACGCGATATGGACGCTATGTTTCTGCAACAGTTAACAGTTATCCTCTATCATCACGCCGCCTTCATTGTGATCCAAATCTCGAGCTTCATGATTCACACGTTTCCACTTCCTCATGTTCAAGTGGAATTCCAACATATTCGGCTCTATCTCTTCGCGCATCTTGGTGCGCCACTTGGTCGTGTTAGTATTATGGGGCTGGTATTCACCAAGCATCTCTCTACCCTAACCTGCCCTTTTCTGTGTCAGGAAAGTCCCACCACTACTTGTTTCCCACACCGAGCATGACTCAAGTGGGCTTAGTAGTTTTGGCAGGATGTGTACCAATACAGATGGGCTTCTCATCATCCCGCATGATGTTAAATTGCATTTTCAGAACTACATATGGCTTGACTCCCATCCTCATGGGGTACGTAGAAACATCTGACCACTCTGCTTTGGGCCCAGCCTAATCCTTACTCTTGGTCCCTCGACCTGAAGAGTTTCCTCCAGGGATACGTGGTGTGATTTGGACTACAAGTCCTCATTCACGTCGGTTTCATATCTACCACACCACACGCTCCCTGGGATCTTCCCTTTTATTCCACGTCCTATCGTATGATGTTAAACCACAGAAGTCCGTATGTCTTCAACGCATGACACTAAACTGCTGTTCTACCCTGAACAAGTTTAGGATTCCCCATGTTAATCATGCGATGCACCAGAGCCTCTACCGGAGAGGATTTCACCTGTCAGTGTTGGTCTATGACTACACTGTGCTTCCAGAACTACGTACGGCTTGATTCCCATCCTCATGGGATATGTAGAGATGCCCAGGCATTTCACCTAGGGTCCAGCCCCAGGAATCGCAAAATCCTGTTCCTCCCCATTTTCGACCCTCTGGCCTGACCCCTCGAGGGGGACTATGTAGCTGCAATTTTGCCCCGAACAAGTTCAGGATGCCCCAAGATCCCATTGGGAAATGACAAAACCCCTCTCTAGAGAGGCTCTATCCCAAAGAAGGAATGATCCATGATCAAACCAATGCGCCCATCTGGCGTACTCCCACCATGGTGGTGTAATTACATGAGTGTTGGATTCTGTTCGGACAAACCATTACTCCATATTCCACGTTTTGCGTACCCCTTATTTGGACCCTCACCCACTTTCATGTCTGAAGGGACCCCCTAACAGCCTGGTCTCATGCCGCATCGGCTCACCTACCATCCTGGTCCAACATTCTGGAAGACCGGTCATCTTTGGAGGGACCCCCTAACAGTATGGATGCTCGACCCAGGGTCCGCCAACTGTCATGGGCCAACGTCCCGAAAGATTGACCGACAACATTTGTGACATGGTACCGTGTTTCAAACATGGTCAACGGTCGAACCTCATTTTTTGTCCCCATTTCAGGCTAATGCAGTAAGGATACCACTTCTCCTCCATGTTTAACGGCTGTCCTTTATTGTCACTCCATCCCCAGAGTGCTCCGAATATTGGGCATCGTAATTCACGCTTTCCATTTCCGTCTGTTCGGACCAATTTCAGTGCCCCTGGAATTGCAATGTTCGTGCATGAGGGCACACTGAAGAAACGGTAATTCAGCTGTTTTGAGAAATTCCTTCTCCGACCAAGCCTCTCCCATCTTTCGGAAATCCGGACTGGTAATCCAAATCACGGATGCCTGGAGCTTGGTCTCCACTCCTATGTTAGGTGGGATGAGAAGGCAACTATCTCCTATTTCTCACATCGGGCTTGACCCACGTGAGCTTGGGGAATTATCGCCGAACGTCCCGAAAACATTCTATGGATGTAATGAACCAATGAAAACAATGGAAATCGTGCATGCTATGACATTCAAGAAAAAAATTGAAGCGTGAAAGTACCATTGAAAGGTTTGTAATTTGTTACAACACCCGGGGGTCGACTCCCCCCATGGACGGGTTGACCCCGTCAAAAGAACGTTGCAGCCTCGCCACCCTTTGGCTTGTGTCATACAAGACTTGTTGTCACCGACTCAACTCCCGATCCTCCTCAGCAGCGGCGGGGCGCAATACGTTAGCCTTAGCTCTGGCCCTTTCTACGCCAGCTTGAATGGCAGCCATATTTCCAGAAGAATGCCTCATATGCTCCTCTTCCTCTGCCAGCTGGGCCTTCAACCGTGAGATTAGATCAGATTGTGCATTAAGCGAGGCTGAGTGCTCATCTGCCCGGGGCTGCAGCTATTGGACCTTGCTTTCAGCCTCCTGGAGCTTCTTGATGTTTGTCGCCTTCCTCCACTACCAGCCCACGCTGAGCCCCCGATCATGCTCCCGGATCTTCTCAGCCATAAGAGCTCGGATGAGTGCGTGAGGACATTGGGCATCCAATCCCCTAGTGCACAGTTCGTGCAGCCGCGAGCGAAGTCTACCCATTTCATTCACCCATAGCGTTTGGGGGATGTCCTTTATGAAGCGTGTGATCAGCTTCCATGACCGACGGCGGACTATGATGTTGTCTTCCTCGTCGGAGGCCATTTCGTCCCAGTCTGCGTGATTGGCGGGCTCATACACAGGATACGCCTGTAGGAAGTCCTCGAAAGGATCTGCATCTAGCGTTGAATCCAGCACGACATCTGGCACTGAAGCAGACGCGGCAGGACTGGGACCGGCTGGTCGATCCTCTTCATCAGACTCCACTTCAATAACCTCATGCACGACCCTGCTGGTGGCCCCGCCAGTGATAGTGCGTGTAACAGGTTGGGGAGATGGGGGGACTATCTCCACCATCACTGCCATACCCCTATGAGGGATGCCACCAGACATCCCGACTAGCCTTGTCGCAGCAGCCCACGCCAGTCAGAGAACTGTACGACAGAGAGGGACATAAACGTTAATTGGCATAGTCTACATATGAAGACAAGGAAACCGGTAGAGGAAACTTACAGAGATCGACCTCCTGGTGCTTCTCTTGAGCCGATACTTACAAGACCCCGAGGTGAGGCCCTCCGTATACTGTTGGAAGGTCTGGAGATTCCGGAGGAGCCACCTCGGGTGCTCTGCTCCCACCAGATACGGAACTAGACGCATCCATAGGCGCGGGTTCTGAAGGTCCCGCATTATCACCCGCTGAGGGGCGAGAATGAGGCCTGCGTACAAGTTCCTACTACATGGCTCAAACATCGGTGAGAAGTCAATAATGTCCTAAGAACGGACCATAAGGAAAGAAGTTCAGAATGCTACCTCGAGAGCCTCCGCGAAATCGTCGGAATCTGAGCCTTGATCTCCGACCTCACCCTCCTCCAACGGGCTCCCTCCTCCAGCCTCATCCTCCCGAGAGGAGTCCTATGATTCTTCTGGCAGGGGGAAGCGCTCCCTTAGAATGGCAGCTGACAACTGTGTGGGGACCATTCGATCCAGCAGTACCCTCACCCGGTCTGTCATTGGGCGAGGGACACCACTGGAGTGAACGTAATCCTCCAGCTCGTCCAAATATTGCTCTGCCTCTGCCGGAGATGCCATGGAACCAGCCCGGACTAGGCCTATGCCCGGTAACTCCATCCTGAGGTGATTCAAGTGTGCCCATATCTTGGGTGGACTGAGGAATTGCCGGTTGACATCCCAAATGTCCCAGGCCTCTGGGAAGACGGCATCCTCTGCCACGTCAATATGACGCAGCCGCTTCCCCAGAGCCTGAGTGGGTATCCTACGAAATCCCCTCGGTGGCCGCCCCTCCGGATGGCCCTGCTCTTCCGGAATCACCGGATCCACCACTGATTCCACACCCTCAGCCGGTGTGGGTCTCGCCTCCACGGTAGCCCCGCCACCGCGAGAGGCCCTAGCTGCCCTCTGACCCTGACCTCGGGATATAGGAGGCCCACCGTCGCCAACCCGAACAGTTGGATACTTCTGCATCTCCCCTGGGTAAGTAGCCTCCCAACTAATGGAATACTCCCTCACCAATCTGAAAGCGGCGGTGGATGGAGGAAATGCAATTCGTATCTTCCCATCTTCCCGTGTGAACATAAGCCACATCTGCCTCATCACACACGGGTGATCCTCGTGACACACCTCCCAAAAGACCTGTGGGGTCAGCCGCTGGAGGCACCGGAACTGCCTCGCAAACCGATGCGGGGTGTACGGCTCGCCGAGTGGCTCACGATCCACTCGTGCCACCAAAAATCCACCTCGAAAGGCCAAGAGGTAAGCCCGGTGCTCTTCCATTCCCCGCCCGTGTTCAATGAGTACCCCCGTCGGCAATGGGAATGGGGGGAAATTAAACTCATCCGCCCTCGACACCTGGTTCAGCACCATCGACACGGTTAGTTTGAACGGGAAGCTCCCGACCGCATTTAGGATGGAGGGGCAGAAGTTTGATCCTGGTGGCGAGATAGGGTTTGGATATTCATAGATCCCACTGATATGCGCCGCAACCCACCCATACATGAGGTGGAAGGGCCCGCATATCCTTGGCGGCTTCTTTCCCTCGCTAATTTGCCGCAGCATTCTGCACAGCTTGGCGAGCATGGGAATCCCCAGATTGACCCGCTGCCCCATGGCCAGCATGAACGCCATGATAAATGAGCCGGGTGGCACCCCCATGCTAGTATCCCTCACTGGTAGAATCCAACCGCAGATGAGAGCCGCAATGAACTCTGCCAACCTGACTATCGGCTGTTGTTCAGTGCTGAATCTGAAACCCCACGTCTTCCATTGGCTGTCCTCCAAGACCCACCAATACAAGTGCTCCTTACCCCGTTGGGCCACCCTCGGACATGTTCGAGGCCTCGGAGGGAACTCTTGATTTTCTAAGAAATTCAGGAAGCACTTGAACCACTTCTTAAAGTGGACATCCCTCACTTCCTCCTTGTCCTCTCCAGGGACGAGTGCCATCAGCACCGACGCCAGTCGCGACATTTGCTCTATATCCTCCCACACGCTCATGACAGAGAGGAACTCATCATACATGACCCCCAAGATCGGAACCCCTGAAATCTGGTGTACATCCCACAGGCTGATTCCCACCTCCCCATGGTGTAGGTGAAAGGTATTGGTCCTAAATGACCATCTGCTCAGCAATTCCGGTATCTGTTGTTTCGGTTGTTAAATGTGGAATTGGGAGGCCCATGCCGCCTCATATAAACCCACTCTCCTCAGCTCGGGCCCCAAACTCCTCGCATGAGGCGCCTACCCCGTAGGGCCAGGCCCAGTCATTAGTAAAGTTGCCGCCCTGGCACATGTCCCACTCTTCGGACCACCCTTTCTTCGAATCCTGCAAAGCCGCCTTCAGCATGGTATGGTGGAGAGGAGGGGACGTCTCCGGTTGCAGTGGCTTCCCATCTATATTGTTCACGTGGTTGTAGAGACAGTCGGTGGTGATAGGTGTGAAGTCCACCTGCGCATGACCATCGGCCGCCCTGAACCATTGGTGCTGACATGGTGTGCTCCTAAACCAGCAAGTTGGTTCGTCCCTACTCGCCTCAGGGATGAAGACGTCATCCCTCAACCCGAATCCATATAATTGCAACTTCTTGAACTGCGGATAATTCTTCTGACCCTTCAATAGCAGCTCTGTCAAAGAAATGTGGTCCGAGTGGCTTCAGACCATCTCCCCAAGGCCCGGACAGTTGGCCATCTCATCCCGACGGGCGGCGTCAGCAAGAACCCCCAACACAGCTTCTCGGTGGGCCATTTTTGGTTTCAGCACAGAAACAAATTTTTTTCAATCCCGATCGTGAAGCTTGCTCGCAAAGATCGCTCGCGAAGTTCGCCTGCGAAACCAAGCCACAGAGTCTGGCCTTGTCTGGAAAAATAGAAGTTCGCTTGGCGCGGTCGCGGAGTCGAAGACTCGCGGTTCGCCGCGAAGCTTGATTCGCGGAGAGCAGGCGCGGAGTACGCAGAGCATCATGAAATCGAGAGTGAAAAAGGACAAGAAAATCGCATGAAGACAAAAGAGGTCGGCCCCCTATTTATAGGTGGGGACCCCGTAGATTCGTGGCGCACCCCGCTCACGCGGAGCATCGTGGTGCGTTTGGATCCCGGGGCTGCGGTCAGCACTGCGAGCCCCCTTCGTGAAGTCACATCGCGAACCGCCAACAATTTTGGCGATTGTCCCTTAGACTTCGACCCTGCGGTCCGCGGATCCAAGTATGAGGGGGGGGGGGGCATTTGTTGGCGCCAAAATATTGCATGAAAGAAAGAAGCAAAAAGAATCCCCGAACGCTGCCTCGCGAAGCACCGACGCGAAGCACCCCTGAGCATCGCGGTACCTCTCCGTGAACGGATTTGACATTCCCGATCCTGCCGTGAAGCACCAGAGGCGGTACCTCTCTGCGAACGGATTTGACGTTCGCAATCCCGCTGCGAAGCACCGAAGGCGGTACCTCTCCGCGAACGGATTTGATGTTCGTGGTCCTGTCACGAAGCACCGGAGGCAGTACCACTCCGCAAACGGATATGACATTCACGATCCCGCCGCAAAGCACCGGAGGCGGTACCCCTCCACGAACATCCTGACGTTCGCGAGCCGGCCACGAAGCAACCGCCACCCCTTCGCGCCGCGTGAGTTCTGCTTCGCGGCACCCCTTGCCTATAAATACTGGGTTCCCCTTGAGCCCAAAGGGACGGACAATCTGACCTTTCGGCTTCTCCTCTCCCGAATTGCGAAGCACCCTTCTCCTTGGGAATCATGAGCTCCGTGAGGTACTTCTACTTCGCGTGACGCCTTTGCTTTGTCTCGCTTTGAGCCCCTCTTCCGAGATGGATGCCCTTCACGAAGCCCAAGGGAATTCGCGAAGGAGGGGGATTCCCAAGGGAAACCGGGCAGCCGCAGAGCATTTATGCTTCGCGAAACACCCATCCTGTACTAGTGATCCCCATGCTAAGGAAGAATCGCTACATATCGTGAAGCACACTACCTCGCGACACCTTGCTTCTTGAGGCACCTCTGCTTCACGAGGCAGTGCTCCGTGAATACTATTACACTTTGTGAAGCACCCCCCATCCACACCTCTGCCCCATGCTAAGGCCAAGGCACTCCACTTTTCGAAGCACACTCCTCTGCTTGGCAATTTCTCTTCCCGTGCGAACCTCTAGGTTTGCATGATGTGATTTCAATGTCCCACGGACAACACCACTCGTAGCGTTGCTTTTCCTAATGCTTCTTCGCGTAGGCACACTAACGGCTATTGCTTCTTCGCATAGCCACACTAACGTGGACCCCTTAATGGTTCACTCTACGACACCCTTTGACCACGACCTTACTGGTACCTTCCCTCCCCCAAGGAGCAAAGGGTGCCGGTCATGTAATTCCCAGGGGTGCGGAGTGAACCCACCTCGTCCGAGTTGCAGGACATTAAATTGCCAAGCACCTCGTCATCAACACATGATGCTAAACTGTGATCTGGTCCCGTGCTTCGCACGTAGGGCCCCCCAGCTCGGACATTTTTTACGCCACCCGTCTCCACAGAGACGGGGTCACCCCCTCCACAAGGGATGATATCCTCCTTCTCGGAGTAGCGTATGTCCATGGGAGAAGGGCAACCACCTTGGTGTAAGCCCCCTAGCCCCTCTTGCGGAAGGATGCACCCCTGCATTTCTGTACTTCCCCACTACCAAGGTCAGTGGAGGGCAGATAGGGAACAAGGTACCTCCCATCATTGGTCCCAAATCCCTCTCTCACTGCGCTTTGCCGCAATTCAGGCCTCCATCCTGGAGTAAGTCCCAACACCATGGGCCGCCCAACGCGTAATCCCCTCTTCGCTTCTCACGGATGCACCCTTCACGGCGTGATCGTCAGGTCCTTGCTGCCTCTTGTTTCTCACACCGAGCATGACTCATGTGGGCTTAGAGTTGGCGTTGGCCATGACAATACCACGTCCAACATGACGTTAAACTGTATGTCCCCATCCAGAAAGGCGTTAAACTGCACGTCCTTTTGAACTATGAGGTCTTTGATCCATGTCAATACATGGTACGTAGGAAGCCTCCCTGAGGTTCAATCCCACCCATCATTTATTCACGTCGAGTTCATCCTCGTCCTGCAAGTTGTTAAACTGCATCCCAGTCCGACAACAAACCGTTGTGACTCACCACCTGAACTATGAGGACTTTGATCCATGTCAAGGAATGGTACGTAGGAAGCCTCACGTGGTTCAAGACCACCACCCATCGGACCAAGGTCCACATTCACGTCCGTTCACTGACGAAACCAACCCGAACTACGAGGACTTTGATCCATGTCAAGGCATGATATGTAGGAAGCCTCATGAGGTTCAAGCTCACCACCCATCAGACCAAGGTCCACCTTCACGTCGGTTCTCCGACGAATCCCCCTTTGAAATACGAGATCTTTGATCCATGTAAAGGCATGGTACATAGGAAGCCTTCATGAGGTTCAAGCCCACCACTTGTGGACCCCCGGGTCCACATTCACGTCGGTTCACCGATGAAACCCTTTGAACTACGAGGTCTTTGATCCATTTCAAGGCATGGTACGTAGGAATCCTCCTAGAGGTTCAATACCACCACCTGTCGGTCACTCCGACCTTCTTCACGTCAGGTCATCAGCACCTGGGTAGCCTAGTGTGTAAGCCCCTCACCATCTGGACCAAGGTCCTCACTCACGTCGGTTCACTGACGACACCCATCGGACCAAGGTCTACATTCACGTCGGTTTGCTGACGATGTCCAATGGGCCAAGGTCCACCTTCACGTCGGCTCGCCGGCACCATACTGAACTACGCGGACTTTGGTTCCCTACCACAGGGATACGTAGGAGGTCTCTTCGAGGATCAATCCCAACTTTACTGTCACCCCCACGATGGTCCCAGTTCATTCCCCCTACACTTCATTCAACTCTCCATCACCCATCCTGATTCTCACCTGGAATTCCATGTCCCGGAAAGATACATACCATTCCTCTCCCCTTCGCAGCCACCCATGGGTTTGTCTCGATATCGGCACCCCTTCAAGGGAAATTCCTCGATCCGATCCATTCTAGCTAATGCTCTAATCGGGCCGATCCATCTCCGCTGGACGTTAAACCTGCGGCATACCCTGTGTTAAACACAGGAAGCTGAGGAAAACCTCAGATATAAGTCTATGGTATATAATTCCCCGCGCTCGATGTGGGATGCCTTGGGCTTCCACGCCCTCGAGAAGCCCCATGACAAGGGACATAAGACAGACATACCAGTTCCCCAGCATACAGACATGCTATTGATACCTCGACGTGACTACTCCCCCAACTGAAGGTTGCTGCCCTGACCAGACCCTTTGGAATGTCCTGACAGAAGCAGTGTAATTAACTGGCGTCCATGGAAACATGGTACTGGGAAGAGTTTCACGAACAACGTATTAAATCTATGTGGGAGACCCGGACTAGGTGACGAGTTCTGAGGAGGAATCCACATAAGGAAGAACCGACATCCCATCATCCCGGTTTCGATCAAGGAGCAGACGTCCCTGAATAAGGAGCAAATGTCGCCTGCCTTTGGAAAGCGGGAATGCGGGGCAACACAGTGCAGCGCGTCCTCCTCCGCAGACGGATGCGCGCGCGCCCCAACGAAAGCTTCGGAAACACCTGTGTATTTTAGTTAGCTTTTATTAATTTATTTAAATACTAATTGTTTTATTATTTTTTCTTTTTTATAGTTTTTCCCATGTAGTTGTTGGATAGGGGAGCGCTATCTTGCACAATTATTTTTCTCAGCCATGGATCGCATGGGAACATATTCCCGTTGATGTGCGGATTGGAATGTTCAATCATTGACTGATACATAAATAATTAATATTTATTTAGAAATTTATTTCATTAATAACTTTATATTATAAATTATTTTTAGGGATTATGGTATCTCATCAATGATAGCATACGTGGCGTTATCCATGAGGCATGATAGGTGTCTATGCAAGAGTGTTTCTGTTAGTTTTTGCACAATTTGAAAAGGACAGCCATTAAGAAAGCAGGAGCAACAGTATTTGATGAGTCTGGTAGAGCCCACTGACCAGAGTACATTTAATCTCACGTTTGGGATGGATTATGTTCACACTGGTTGAGTGGTGGATTTTATAGGATATCTTCATTGGGCCGATAGAACTGGAGGAGATGGGAGGTGACACATCGAGTTGGTAGTCGTACATCAGTATGCATAGAGAGCATCTGGTAAGTATATTTTTTAAATATTTTATATAACATTACATATAAATAGTTTATTTTATATTCATATAGGTAGTTGAGAATCATGATATTACGGAGTATGATTTTTATCGAAGGATATACATTGATCCAGGCAATGGAGAGATTAGTGGTGATCGCAAGCATCGGATTTTGGTCAGTATTATTTTTTTCGATTTGTAAATTAAATGCATATAATATTTTCACTATTTTATTTTCAAATTGAAACTGTAAGAGTCATATGAGGCCACGAGCTCTCAAGAATGGGTTGAGAGTCAGGCTGAGACATCTATTCAGACTAGTGTCTATGGATGCAGGTGACCCAATATGCCTTCAAGAAGGGATGAGTAGTTGTTATCAGCTCTCATTTGACTCCTGGGACTTATTATGGTACTGCTGCAATGTCGGCATCCATCTCAAGAGGAAATTGTGGAGAGGTATCATCTTCTAGCTCATAGTATGAAGAGCATTTGTGAGCTAAAAATGATATTATAGAGAGTTTGCAGAAGCAGCAAGAAGAGATGCGTCTGCAGAAGCAGCAGCAGCAGCATGAGGAGGGCATGTGTCGATGGTAGTAGTAGCAGCAACATCAGTATAAGGAGGACATGCGTCGATAACAGCAGCAGCAACACGAGGAGGACATGCGTCGATGGTAGCAGTATCCACAAGATCATATGGAGTATATGCGCCATCTAGCTCGTAGTTTAGGGATAGAGTTTCCTCCACCATCTCTTCCAACTCCTCCAGCTCCTCCAGAAGACTACCCCCTAGTGATTTTTCTTATTCTGTTAAAAACATTTGAATTGAACATTTGTTGTAATATGAACTATTTACAATTTTTTTCTTTTATATTGGTGCGAATACTATATATTTTTTTAATATTTTTTTATTTATTATTAGTATTGTATTTTTTTTATGTTTTTTTATTTTACTAATAATAAGAATAATAAGAATATTTTATGATTTTATATATATATTTTTTTCTGAATATTAAGAATTTTAATTTTTTTTTAATTTTTTTGTTATTTTAGTAATATTAATATTATTTTTTTCATCAATCATAATTTTATTATTCTATTAAGTATTTGCAAATATTGAGAATTTTAATTTTTTTTAATTTTTTTATTACTTTAATAATATTAATATTATTTTTTATTTTATTAAGTATTTGTAACGGGGTCTTTTACGATGGGGGGGCCCTCACAAATAGATTATATATTTTTTTAAACATTTTTGTGATAGGTTGCTTTACTATCACAATAACTTTGTTGTGACGGGCCCGTCACAAAAGGTTTATAACATATAAGCTATTTGTGACAGGCTAGTGTCCTGTTGCAAATACTTTTTGCGACAGGCCTGTCGAGAAAGGTTCTTGTATATATAATGTATTTAATCAGACATATATTTGCAACAGAACTGCTTCCCGTCGCAAGTAATATTTTTTACGACACCATTTTCTGCAATGGGCTATTTGCGATGGGCCCCTGTCTCAAAAGGGTTTTTGCGATGAGATCCCATCGCAAATATCTGAATTTCTAATAGTGTATTAAGCATATACCCTTAATAATATTAATGAATATATTAATTTCTATGTGATATACTTCTTCTAGTTAATCTTGATAATAATTCTCTACTTATTATCTCATTAGTTTTCTATATATCACATATAAAATTCTACTCATAATAATATTAAGATATTATCACAACCCATTGATTAAGGAAAACCCAAAGTTATACTTTGAGGGATTTTATAATTCCATAATTCGTGTAATATATGTATTATACATGAAATAATGGTAGGTGGATATTACCTTTATTATAAAATGATGATACAATCTCATTAACAATAATCATTACATCCAGTCACTCTTGTATCAATTACAAAGATATTTCATACAATCCTCATGATTTTTTTGCATTAATGACTTTATCTACCAAAATTGTCCTCGATAACCACCATGTGGATATTTACATCACCCCTCTCAATGATCTCTAAAAAGAGATGGTATTTTTAAAGGATGTTTTTCGACCTTTACTAAGACCAAGGTTCCTTGGCCTGATGAATAACTTCATTCTTATCACAGTAAAGCTTAATTACTCCCTAAATGCTATGAATGAACCCAAGTTTAATAATAATATTCTTAATCCATGTAGACTCTTTCATTGTATATGATGTATCAATATACTCAATCTTTGTTATTAGGTCCACTACGATAGCTTATTTCAAACACCATTAAGAGATAGATCCTTCATTGAGGAAAAATATGATACCAAATTGATATATCTATCTTCCTTTTCAATTTGGAAACTAGAATCAATGTAAACCCTTATAATGAGGTCACCCCTTCCTATAACAGCTAAGAATGTATCCTTACTTCTTCTCATGTACTTGAAGAAGTTATTAACTATAACCCAATGCTTCTCCCTTGGATTGTATTGATATCACATAAGAGAAATCAGGTTGAGTACATAATAAGTAATACATGATAAATATTATAGATATCCCATAATAACTCACATCCATACTTTCATACTCTTTATAAGTATCATGAATCTTCCTAATATTTCTGTTGTGGAACACTGGTAAATACCCATTTAGGTTGTTCTCTGTGTCTAACCTAATTATCACTTTACCAATATATATGTTTTGACATAGTCTAAGAAAACACTTTAATTTATATCAAAAGATCTTTATACCCAATTTGAAGACTAATTCACCAAGATGTTTCATTAAGAACAAATTTCTCAACAACACCTTTATAGATTTTAAATTCATGAAATCAATTATAATGAGTAGTATACCATCTACATACAACTTTGAAAATACCAAAACATTCCCACTAACCCACTCATATAAAAAAGAATCATTGTCATTATTAGTGAAGAAAAATTATTTGATGTCATCATTAAACCAAGTATTCCAATTATGATAATATTTCATTAATACATAAATGTACTATTGCAAATTGAAAACTATAACATGATCATTAGGAGCTTCAAAACCTTTGGGTTGTATCATATACACATCCCCAACCAAATTACCATTACAAAATGATTTTTTACATACATTTCTTATATCTCATAATCATAAGTAATTACTATGGAAAGAAATATTCCATTTGAAATTATAATAATTACTAGAAAAAAGGTATATTCATAGTCAATTCTATAATTTTTTTGCAACCTTTCGATATTAGATGATATTTATTAGTAGACTCTCTTAAATCTTTATCAATTCTCATAAAAAAACCACCTCCATCCTATGTGCCTCTCCCTTTAAGTTTCACCTACCAAGTTCCAAACTTGGTTATTGTACATGGAGTCCATTTTAGATTTCATGGATTCTAAACATTTCTTAAAATAATAACTCTTAATGGCATCTTGATATTTAATAATTTTCTCATCTATAAAAATTAATTCATAATCATTTTCAATAATAAATCCATTTTTTTTGTCTCTTAATAAATTCTACTAGACCACAGTTGTTCTTATGTAACCATAGATAGTTTCTTCTATAAACCTATATATAATTGAATCTCATTCAATCTCAGGAACAATTCCAATTTTTTGGTGTTGAACTTATCTAAGTTAAATTTTCCTCCCACATACTCTTGAATTTATGTGATCCTTTTAAAAAAAATACCATCTCAAGAAAAAACACTTTGTGATTAGCAGGAGTATAAAAATAATATCCCTTTGTTTCCTTATAATAAACAATAAATAAGAAATTTTCTAATTTAAAACCATGTTCTTTAAAATAAAAACATCATATGTATGCTTAAAACCCACAAATCCTTACAAAATATAAATTTAGAGGCCTCTATGTGTATATATAACAATGTATATTTATGAATTATTTTCATAGAATTTGGTGAAGTATAAATATAGTAGTTTCTAAATAATATTATCTAAATGATATATGAAGGTCTTACTGAATCATCATTGATTCGAACCATATCCAACAGGGCATGATTCATCCTATCATATACATCATTTTACTATGGTGTTCTATGAGTAGTGAGTTGTAAAACAATTCCAAAATTCCTCCAATGATCAGGAAATTTCTTGATAAATTATTCACCTTCCCTCTATAATAAAATAATATTAATTATTTTTTCTAATATATTTTATACAATAATTTTGAACTCTATTAACTTTTCAAAAGTTTCAAACTTATTAATAATCAAATTCATATAACTGTATTGATTAAATCCATAAGTAGTGGTTAAAAGAATTTATAGCCAACATTTTCTTGAGTAATCTTTAATACACATACATCACCATATATAAATCCAATAACCCAATAGCCCTCTCAAATTTTCTAATAAAATGTTATTTATTCATTTTACCTATTAAGAAATATTCACAATTATCAAATGAATCATAATAGAATGATTCTAACAATCCATATCTATAAATTCTTTGGACATAGTTCCCATTTATATATAAAAGAAAAAAAGGAAAAGATAATTGGTGTTATAAACAATCTTAACCTACTTACTTGTAATATTATTGATCTGATTATCTATATCTAGAATCTATAAACCTTTTAACATATTCCCAATTCCATAAAATATTTTATTCATATAAATATAAAATAATTTATTTTTAATGATGAATGAAAGATCCTATTATTTTAAATATGATATAGAAATCAAATTTGTGTTTATAGTAGGAAAATTTTAGAAAATTTTCAATTTTAGTACTAACCAACTCGGTAGACTTAGATCATAAGTTAGAAACTCTAATACCAAAACTCTTACCCCATTGAAAATGCATAGATTTGCATCACTTTTATCAATTTTCTTATATTTTTGAGTCTGTTTTCATCAAAACAAATTTGTGTTGCGCACTTTCTATCCAATAACCATGAGTAAGAATTAGAAAAATTGATTTCTAAAACATTTACATCCACATGAAAAAATGTCTCTCTTTTAAAACACTTCTCAATCTTAGATACTAATCTATAATTATATTTATGTAATACCTATACCAAATATCAAAATGATAATCATGATATGTGTTATTATCTATAATTACCCCATATATCAATACCTTTAGTGGACTAATATCTATATTTTACTAAGTAATGAGTCTTCTTTTTCACTCCTCTAATCACTTTGTTATTTAAGTAGGACATCATTTCAATCATATCACATACAAATATTAGATAGCTCAGTTGAAAAATATTTTCCAAAATCTATTATATAGATAAATATCAACTCTATTTATCTGGTATCTATACTCTTAGGGTTTCCCACCGAAGTGTTACCTAAATATCATAGTGATATTTGGTAACCTAACTCTTAGGTTTATCCATCTCCACTATGTCTTATATAATATAATTCACAGAAACCCTGATTTAGAATATACTTGGTTATATGGTCATGGTCTTGACTTGTATTTTGTTTGGAAAGAATTTCACACATAGTATTTGAGGGGTTTTATAAGTCTCGCCATTCTGATATGAATCCTATGCATATTATACCTAACTATCGTATCCCATGAAATCCTTACATCACATGTAATCCCAATATTTATGCATTCTTGTAGAAATTTAGTATTTTAATCACTATTACTTTCAACATATTTATATTTCCACGCTATATTAATGTGAAACTATTTACACAACTCATGGTTTTTTTATATACCCAAAAATAGAAGTCAAATATATCAACACATATCCAAATTCATCACATGTATAATATATATGAAATACTTTCACGTAATGATTTAAAATTATATAAAACTAAGAAACCCATAAGAGAAAGAGAGCTGTGAATGCTTTATAATACCCAATTTTCTAAAAAATTTATAATCCCCAAGTCCAATGAACATTCCAACCACAAGTCCCATTACCCATAGTTCATCACTCAATAGAGACTTCAATTTCTTCATAATTATGACACCTAATTTGTGTAAAATACAATTAACCTCTAAATTCAAGCTCATGGCACAATAAAAAATGAAATTCAACATAGAAGAAAACTAAATTTCTTAATTTTGTTGATGTAGCTCATTTTTTGTACATTTTACCATATATTTTCTTGGAATTTATTGAGTATTTAGTGTTATAGATATGCTAATAATGAATAATTTCTTGTTGTTCATTAAATTTTTATTGAAATATTAATTCTTTGAATATTTTGATTAAAAGTAGTGTTTTGGTGCTTAATTTATTAAAGGTTATTTTATCTAATTTCATTATATTTAAGAAAACATATTTTCATTTGTTTTTGGTTAATTTGAATTGAAATAATATTTTGGATGTGATTTTTTGGATTCTAGGTCTAGGAAATAATTATTTCAAATTCCATGTATTTATTTTAAAGGTTATTTTATTAGAATAATTATTTTTAATTCATTAATGAATTTTGGAATATAGTGGTTAAATTCTATGCATGAAGATTTTTTAGTTATATTGATTTAATTCTCATAAATTATTAATTATGTTTGAAGGGTTCAAAATACCATGTAAAAGTGACATCAGAAAACCTAGAAAAAAAAGTGCATCGTCAATCAATCGACCATGTAGAGGTAGTGACCATAATAACAAAGTGGTCAAGTGACTATAAGTTTATAACCTACCAAGCACATACCAAGCTACCATAAAGATAAAGGTACCATGTTAATGACTGATTGTTAGAAAATATACCTTGAAACTTCCATGGTGGAATGACTAGTTGTATGTAGTATACTAACTGACTATGATGTGGTCGACCACAAATAAAACCAAGAAACTGAAGTTTCATAAGTTTAGTAGTTGATGATTCAATCAATAATTTTTTGATTTTGGTCAAAGATACTAAGGTATTTATAGTAATTTAAAGATAAATATTTTCATTTAAGACATTATCTTAGTGATTAATATCGGTACTAATATTCTGTGAACCAATCTGAAGCTGAATCATCATCAAGTTGAGCCTAACTATTGCCGATCTAATTTGAGGATTTAATCGAGCTTGAGTAAATAATCATATAAGAAGATTAATTGGTTAATAAATTAAACATGATTATAGTTTAATTGATGATGAATATGATGCTCAAATATATTTTGGATGATGGTGACTTGGGTAGCATTATAGATGATGAACTACTAATGGTAAGAGAAAAGCAGATGAACCCTATCGGTTGAAGAAAGTAAGTTGACTGATTCAACTACCAAATACTATTATTATTTTGTTCCCTTTGAAGTTTTAAAGGATATAGAGAGTAATTAATAAATTCCCATTTTATCAACTGTGACAATTCAAGGGATTTCACTTCAAATTCTTGATGAATTGTCTTTAAAAAACAAGTTGTCTGTTTTAGTTAAAAACCTATGAGCTTAAAACCAAGATGATAGTGAAGATGAGAAGTTTGAGGAAATTATATTGAGCTCAATAATAATGGTTAAATGAATCATGAAGGACCAATATAGTTGAATTGGGCTGATGATGGAGGATAATAAATATGAGTCAAGCAGTATATTTGCGGAAATTGAAGTTGGTTAAAGACTAGTCTAAGATTGTTCAACTAACGAAGGAATATCAGAATTATCTTAGTGAGATAAAGATATAGGATTAAATATTAGATAATTATGGTCTCTATTTCTCATTTTTGTTTGTTTCTGGATCACAATAAAGAAGATGATGAATATTGAGTATATGGAAAGGTAGATAGATTATCTCATAAAGTTATATCTACAAATTGGTGAGATAATTAAATGTCATGGAGACAAATATAAGTTGTGAAAATTATGGAAAATATAGAAGAAGTTAGTTTAACCAATTTAAATTTAATTTCTAAAATAGATATTTTCTTAAAGATAGAAAAGATCTCAAAGTTACTTAAAGGTCTTCTACTGAGTTGGTGTAGTTTAAAGTGGTTTGGAGCTCATCGAACATTAGGAGATTCTATAAATTTATAGATATTACTATAATTATCAATATGAGTATAAACTTGGGATATAAGAAAATATAGGTTTGTTACATTTAGTTGGAGGAGCATCACTTGTTTCATGTGAGTAAGAAGATTAGTACTAAAAGTGCACCATGTGGAGGTTATTTAGGCGAAGAACGAAGATGATATATTTGATTTTGGCTGTGAGGAAGGATTTAGTATGAATTTTAATTAGAGGACCTATTTGTTTTCAAGAAACCCATCCAAGATCCCTGTTTATTGATCATTCTATCACCTAATAATTCTCCATCCATCATGAATTGAAGAGTGTATCTATACCAAAGGATAGGGAAAACTCACAGTATGAATTCAGAAGCAATTGAGCTAGAGGAAGAAGATGAACTTAATAGAGAAGTTTCCCCTTATCTTTCTTTTTACTCACTGTATTATAGTTCTGAGTTGTTTTTAAGGAATCTTATTATAATTGTTTCTTCTTTCATGTGTATTTAATTTGTTTAGGGGGAATATGTTGGATGAAATGATTATCATTTTACTATTATTTCTTTATTTTTAATCAAATAGGACTATATTATTTTCATATAGAGAACTCAATTTATCCTCATCATAGGAATCATTAAATTCTACTCTAATTAATTACCAGAGAAAATTATAGTTCCTTTTCCCTTGGAAACTATAAAATAAGTACTATATAGAAAAGGTTGTGTTCTACTCTTCTCCATGATTAATTACCTTCATCATAAGTTCTATTTGGAATAATTTTTCTTTGGAGAGATTTCATGTGAGGTTGTTTATCTAATAATAGTTAGGTATTTTAATCCTCTGTGAAAATCATCATAACGTCTATTGTTTATTACATGAAAGGGTAGTTACATTTATATCAATTACATTTTGTCACGTTCCACTAACTCAATTAGCTATTGTCCTTCATTTTTTTTTACTTTTCCACTGTTTCTTTTATTTTTTAGGAAAAATTCAACCATAATATCATCACTATTTTTATTTTTTATTCTATTTTGGAATGTTTTTTTATGTTTTGGTCACACAACATAAGTATTTACAACGGTTCGACCCTTCCTACCACAGTACATGTAATTTATAAGTTATAAATAATAAATTTTATAGATAACTAGTTAATGAACTAGTTCATCCCATTAATAATTTTGTAACTATTACCAAAGAAGTCACATCATACCAATTCAAATAAACACAAAAAAATTAAATAAATATATATATATCTATTAAAAATGTAAAAAAAATGATAATCTATTCATAATTGAAAAATAGGGAATCCACTTTTTTGCGTATTAAATTGGAATCAGTTAAAATCAATTTTCATTCATAGTATGTCTTCTGATTCTGAATTAACACATTTCATATCTTATATTGATAGAAATTTTTCTACCCATGAAAATAAAACAAAATCTAAAATGGAAAATTAAAATTTTTAAAGATATAAAAACCTGATTGAAAATAAAAATCTCAATATACCACATCCTACAAATTAGTCCCCAAACGTGCCTAGTATTAGGTATTTTCAATTTCCTTCAATTTCAAGTAACCAATAATGCATAATTCTCTCCCATATGTGTTGGAACTATGAAATTTTATAGTACCATATTTCTATACTACCCTATTTCAATGGCCATGCCACTGAGGATTCCTTAGAGTTCATCATATATTTCTATAGTCATATATGAAAATTTTAACTCTCCATGGGTTGAGAGAGGTGTAGTGTAACACCCCAATATTTCATAGTACATTATATTCAATAGCTTGTATTGCAAGCAACACTGACTTGGCTTGTGTAACACGCAAGATTGAGTTTCTGCGAAACAACACTTTAGTGTTAAAATTATTTAAATGATATATTTATAACT
The DNA here is from genome assembly GCA_963277665.1 of Viscum album. Taxonomy (NCBI): domain Eukaryota; kingdom Viridiplantae; phylum Streptophyta; class Magnoliopsida; order Santalales; family Viscaceae; genus Viscum; species Viscum album. The sequence continues at coordinate 123,688,384 of OY728134.1, read as the reverse complement.
TATGAATTAAATATAGTAATATAAATCATAATAAATATTTAATCTTTTTACATAAATAAAACATATTTATAATGAAATTAATGAGTTTTGGTAAAAATAGTTATATTTTTAGAAATAATATTTTCTTAAAGGAACTAATTTTTATTTCCTTTTGTGAAAAATAATAAAATAAACTTTATAAACTCTTGGAAATTGAATTTGGTAAAATATAATTCATTTTTAAATTCAGAATATCAAAATTAGTTTAGGGTTATTGTTTTGGTATTTTTCTAAAAACTTACAATTTTTTATGAATAGTGAAAACACTACATTATTGTTAAAAACCCAACTTTTTCATTTAAATTATTATTTTACTTTAAATTGACTTAAAAGTCATAATAGATAAATAATTCATATATTAACCCAATGTAGGTTATTGGAATCATTCTTATAATATAATTAGATATAAAAATTCATTGAACCATTTTAATGTCTTTTTACACACTTTCTAGTCATATTTACAGATTATCATTAAACATAATTTTACCACTTATTAGAGTTGAATTTAAAAAATAAACCATACCTGGTTTTAATCAGTATGAAAAATGTGGTCTAATAGGATCAACATAATATTTGATGAATAATAACTTTTGAATTTTATTTACCACGGTTAAAGGTAAAAAGGGCAATTAAAGGTAAAAAGGGTAATGAAAGGTAAAAATAATATTATAATAATACAAAATTACCCTAACACTTTTCTTAATTTCATTGCATAATTTTTTTTGAACAAAATGAATCTTAGGTCAAAAATATGATCCTTTTTAAGCCACTTGTGATAGATCAATATATTTATTATATTTTATTTAAAGAATAGTTAAAAGTGTCATTCGAATTTTAATAACTAAATAATTTTTAATATAGGGTTGTGAATAAGATAAATTCTACTATAAATATTCATTAGAAATATTAAAAATTTATCTAAATCATTTTAATTTATTTATAATTTTTAGATATTAAATAATTAATTTTAATAATGACACAATGATGATGCAACAATTGATTTATTAAAGGAAGAATCAAACAAATGATATTAATAATATTAAAATAAATATATTTTGACTTAATTAATGGAATACACTAATTTTATAGATAACTTATTGATTCAAACTCAAATTTACCCAAGAGAATAAGGTAGAATGGTCTTTGTAGTTTAGCTTAGGTTGTCGAATCCTCGGATACCTAAGAAGTAACCTATGGACACATACATTCTATGGACTATTTTTGGCTATTGAGCGGCCAACTTTGGGTTTATTTTATATGGATTTAAGTGAACACTAAAATTATTAAGTGGATTCAAATTATGAGAAGGGTTGATCCTAGGTTATTACAAGGGGTGGATTTGATGCATTCTTTTTCTTGTAAAAATATTTCAATTTCTTATATTTGAGATGGGTTCATTTAAGGAGATCAAACAAAATCATCACTTACTGGTTTAATGCCTACACACCCTAATAATAATCACCTATACACTTGAAGGATCAAAGTTTTGAGCACTCCAAGGTAAAGGGTCGTATTATCACTTGAAATGTGTGACCTTAAATTCAATAAGGATGAAGAAGTTTTAAAGTCATCAAATAAAAATATCATTTAAAAGAAGTGATTATCCATTAATGGAGTGAGAAATAGCATCCAATACAGCCCCTTGATACTCCCTTGGATCAACCCATAAGTGGGTTATCCCTCCATTTATCTCATGGTTTCAATGGAAGTGGAAAGTAGACTCATGAGGGAAGAATTGGAGAAGTAAAAAAACAATGAAAAAAAAATCACTCCACCGTTGTGTGATAATATCACAAGGTTTGTTATGAAAAAGTTCACACCTTGAGGAAACGGTATCAAAGTGATAAGAAGAAGAATATAAAAAGAGAATATGAAGAAAATTTATAAAGAAACTAAGGTAATTCAAGGAACTTACAATTGAAGGAATGCGATTACAACATCAAATTGGCAGCATAACATTAAAACGAAAAAAAGATCAAAGATCCCCAACTCCTCCCCCACCATTGCCTTAAATAGGAATTTTTAAAGGCTTGGGTTGAGCCTTCAATAGTCCAAGTCTCCTCAATTAATTTTTGTAGGCCATAGGTGGGTGGAAAGTTGAGGGAGAGTTGATTTTTCTACCCTTGACCAGAGGTGGAGTCCAACTTTCATCCACCGAACAGACGCGCTTGGAAGACCTTCTAGATGGCCGAATTTTTAAGAACCCAGATCTTAGTTTTAGGTATGTTTTTCCATTATTGGTTGTTTTTGAGAAAAAATGATTTTCCAAGAAATTTTTGAAGTACACGCCCTGTACTTTCAGAGTACACGATGTGTACTCCTTTTCCACTCGAAGCCGTGTGCTGACCGTGTCCTGGCCACACACTTGGTGTGTAGGGGTGATGTGGAGGCCGCTTAAATTATAATACGGAAAAACAGAGTACACTCCATGTATTTTCTTTTTTTCACTAAACGCACCAGGGTCACACCTAATCACCAGAATGACCTTCTTCTAGGTTTTGTTCGACTGAGAGCTCCCATATGGCCGTGATACTTCTCCGAGCCCCCGAGCTGCCGTCTAATCTCCGTTTCAGCTGCCGTCGATTGAGTTGGGATTGCCTCGGTAATCTCTCTCTTCTTCTTTGGCCTTGTTTCATGATTCCTCCTCGTTTTCAAGTTATCATGGGTTGAAAATTTTGGACGTTTTCATATATCTTAGACGTTCTAAGGAGAATCAATCATCGTGGTTCACTTATATCAATATCCTAGCATCGAGGTAGGTGGTTTTTTTCCTACGTTGAATGTATTTGAGTTTTGGTTGCAAAAGTTTCAGATACCCACGTATCGGGTATCCCGGGTTTGGGATTTTGATCCTATTGTTTAATTTACTTAGATTGCTTGTTATCTTATGATTAATTGATACTAATGTATGCTTGGTTGCATGTTTGAGGATCACCCCATGGGTGTTTTTCTCTATTTGGCTATTTATCGCCGTTTGGCACCGTTTGCCTGTGAGGCAAACCCTATTGCAATTTCTAGTTTAATTGTTATAACTGATTGCATGTGTTTCCTACTGTTGAAATGATTTTGATGCATTGTAGATATTAACCAAGTAGTTGTTGAACTTACATAATGAATATGACAGTCGATTACGCTTGACTGGACTGCTCAGGGCTGTGGGAACCTGGTGCGGGAGATCAAAGAGGGAATAGACGATTAAGTGCTTCCCTAGAGGGTCTGTTGGATTTAGTTTCGTATGCAGGACCTACGGTAATAGGACTTTGTTCTTCCCAAGAGTGTTCTTAGTTTACACACGTATCAAGACCATAGGAGGAATTAGACGTAAGTGCTTCCTTAGAGAGTCTGTAGCTATCGTTACAAGACCATAGGGGAATTCACATGAGAGCTTCCCAGAGTGTCTGTGCCTTGTTTGATTACTGGACTATATGGGTCTGCTAGTTTGAGCCACCCAGAGAGTCAGTGTGAATTTTGTTTGGTTGGTTGTGACGAGTCCACCAAGACAAAGAACAAGCTTGGGTTTGTACTGCTTGTGGGTTAGGTAGTATTTTTAGTTACCTACTTTGTTACTTGATTTACCTTGGAATAGAGAACATTGTTAGTTTCCCTGGTTGTTTAATTAAATGAATGTGAATGGTAATTGGTAGGATTTCTACTGGTGTACTCCTAGTTAATTTCTGTATTTATTTCCTTTACTTTTTCTATATTTCTCACTAACAATAGGGAAAAAATCTTATGGTGGTTGCCTACTGGGATTAGTCTCACACCCAGTTTGGGTCCTATTTTTCGGCCCAAACAGATTATATGGTTGTAGGTGTGGATTGGGATTGTGGCCCTTCCAACTCAGGTACTTGATTGCTGGTTGGAGATGGAGAGCATGGGACTGGGCTTTGGCTCGCGATGCTGCTGGAGTTGCTGTTTACTTTTAGTTTTTGGCTTCAGTTGTATTTCAGCATGTTGATTTGTTTACTACCTTCCATAGACACATGTACCTTACTGCAACATTATTATATCAGACATTACTTCAACTTTTATTTTCATTTGTTGTATGTTGTTACTACTTCTGCTATTGTGCACGTTTGTTCTTCTGCTGTATACTTTACCCAATGAGGGAATAGTTTCCCCACCGAATCACCAAGGCCCTCGCTGCTCGTCGATAGCCTCTGGCATTTGGGGAAACATGCTTGAGGTCATATGGTGAACCGGGTACGGGGCACCAGTTATGAGGCTCCGGATTCGGTTCGTTACAAAGTGGTATCAAAGGAGGTTTTCTTTCTTTTCTATTGCCTTACTGTTTTGTGACAATAGATAGGGATAGGAAGGAATGGGTAGTTAGTACTTAATTGTGCCTGGGAGTAATTAACCCATGTATAGGGAAAATCTATATTACCCTGTAATTGCAATTTTCAGTTTTTGCAAGTGTTACAGTTTATTATATTTCACCATTGGGTGATGAAAATGTTTTGTGCTATTATAGTTCATATTATTATGGTTCTATTTTTTTGCAACCCGATGAGATGAGGGTATGCCATCTCATGCATCATATAGGCACTGGTTAGGAAATCACATGTCATGCCTTTTTCCATGTAATCTAGGGTGAATTAGAGATTGCATGTTATTGTGATAGACGTAGTTATAGATTATGCATGATGTTTTGATAGTTGCTATGATAGAAATACCGCTATGTTGATAGGGTGTTGTTTATTTTTGTAGTTAATTTATCATGGACGCTAGACTTTGGTCTTAGAGGTATTATGGGCCCTCAAGGATTGGAATTTGGTGGATCATTGGATTGTTAGGCTGTTTACTTGTTGTATGCATTGTTATGATGCCGATATTTGATTCGCAGGGAGTATGGGACCCCACGGATCGGAATTTGGCATATAGATGTTTGTTTTTCAGTGTTTCTGGCATTCGGTGCGGTTTCTGAGCTACTTCCTGGAAAAAACCCAGAATACACGACGTCTACTTTATTAATACACACTGTGTAGTTTTTAAACCGTGTTACTGACTGTGTGAACAGAAACACAGGGTTGTAGAAAGTCTTCAAGGACATGCCGTGTACGATAAGTACACTCCGTGTAGTAGTCAACCGTGTACCCGGCCGTGTCACTAACAACACGGGTCGGGGAAGCTCGTGTAGTACACACCGTGTTTTGTAAGAACACGCTGCGTAGCATTGTTCTAGGTACCCGGCCGTGTCACAAACAACACGAGTCGGTGTTATATTCTCTTATACATGTCGTGTTTGTTCAAAACACGCTATGTAAGGGTCAACCGTGTAGCCGGCCGTGTAACCTGCTACACGGGTCGCCGAACCTGTCTAGTACACGCCGTGTCCTTAGTGAACATGCCGTGTAGTTTAGGATTAATAGGACCGTGTAGGTTAGCCGTGTAAAGATACTCAGGAAAGGGAGTTGGGTTCAAGTACATGTCGTGTGTTGGGACAACACACCGTGTAGTCGGGGGTGTTACACAACCAGTAGTTGCAGAAGTACATGCCCATGTGAATGTCTTTAACAAACACACAATGTAGTTTAAATACACGCCGTGTAGTCATGTTTGCAAACTTAAGTGTTTCTTTCTCCTGTTCCTGTTTTGTACCCCTATGTTTTCTGTCCTTGTTAATCCTAAATTTGAGGTGTGCATTTGACCTTTCAGGGCTATGGCACCAAGACGTCCTCCCGTTGCACGTCAGAAACTAGGCATTGACCGTACGCCTGATACGGCAGACCAGGGACTACCAGTAGTTCTACCGATTGTTCCAGACATGGAACCTGCAGTGATTCCAGACACTGGTGCCGATGCTCAATTCAGAGAGGGTTTCATGAGATTCATGCAGACCTTCCAGGGAGCTCAGCATCCTGCCCCGTCTATGGCAAAGTTGACACGGGTTTTTCCGCAGCAGCATCCTCCCACTTTTACAAGGGATGGAGGACCTCAGGCTGTAGAGTCATGGATAAAAACCATGTTTTCCATCTTCGAGCATCTGGAGAGACCCCCAGACAGAAGGGTGAATCTCGCGGCTTACATGCTGTGAGATTCTTCCAAGAGATGGAGGGATGTAGTTTCGCAGGTAGGGCGCCAACAGACTATGGCTTGGGACAAGTTCCAGCGTACGTTCTACGACTACTTCTATCCAGCAACAATGAGGGCCGACAGAGCTAGAGAGTTCATGAACCTACAGCCGGGTAATCTCTTGGTTATGGATTATTCCTCCTATTTCACTGAGTTATAGCACTTCACTCCCATTCTGGGAAATGGAAAGCTGTTTTTGGCAAGGAAGTTTGAGGAAGGCCTCAAACCAGAGATCAGATCGCAGGTGAATGTCTTTCAGTTGACTTATATTATTATTATAGTCAACCAGGCACTGATCACCAAACAAAATCTGAGGGATACTGGAGCTGTTGACTAGGGCGGTTCAACATACAAGGCTGATTCATTTCATACTAATAGTAGGAAGCACCACTGAGAGTCTACTCGAGGTTACTCTAGGAAGCGAGGTATTTCTACTGTTAGAAGAGATCTTCCTTCTGGTAACCAGGTGGTGTGCTATCAGTGCGGAAAGAGAAGGAATAAGAAGCCTCAGTTCCCGAGAGAGCTAGTAGAGTTCCGATCTTGCAGAAAGATGGGTCACCTGCATCGTTTTTACGGGGTTCTTCTTCCAGCGTCTAGTGAAGGAAGATCTATTTCTACTCCTCGTACAAGAGAAAGATTACCAGTTCCACAGCAGACTGGGGGATGGAGTTATTTTGGTCATTCAGGAAAGGGTAGAGGTTGTGGACGCAGTGGTCAGGATCAGGGAGGATCAGCTCGGGGATATCAGGCTGCTACACAGGGCCGCGGTACTGGCTAGATGTTTGCGGTAGGGTAGATTCATCAGGGGTGAGATCCTGGACCTTCCACAGTTCAAGGTACGATCTTAGTAGCCTCAGTTTTATCTTTATCACTTTTCGATACCGGAGATTCTCATAGCTTTGTTTCTATGCACACTGTAGAGAGACTTATACTTACTATCTTTACTTCTGAGGATATTATGACACTAGACACTCCCTTGGGACTTAGAACTGCTAGTGTGCGTTAGTGCAAGGAGTTCCCCCTTGAGGTTGGTGGGTGTTACTTCTTGTGGGATCTTTATGTCCTTGAGATGACGGGTTATGATGTAATTCTCGGGATGGACTGGTTAGTTTCCTTCCAGGCCTTTGTCGACTTCTATCGCCGAAGTGTGAGTTTCACATCACCAGAGGGCGGATATTTCCTTCGCAAGGGAGAATGGGATATCCAGGTGAGAAGAGCTGGACTAGAGCATCATGGGTTGTGCGGTGTTATAGCCCATATTTCTAGTTTATATCTGGATGAAAAGGGGACTTCTTAGATAGATTTTCCTCCAGTAGTTTATCTTTTTCCATAATTATTTCTAGAATAATTTTCAGGGTTTCCCCCGGAGTGAGAGGTAGACTTATCTATTGAGATTGTGCTAGGAGCAGCACCAGTATCCATACCTCCTTATAGGATGGCGACCCCTGAGTTTCAAGAGATCAAGAAACAGTTGGAGGAATTACAAGCAAAGGGTTTTATCCGACCCAGTACTTCCCCTTGGGGTTATCCGGTGTTGTTTACGAAGAAGGTGGATGGTACCTTATGGATTTGTGTGGACTATCGGAAGCTAAACCAGTTGACGGTCAAGAACTGATATCCAGTGCCAAGGATTGATGATCTTTTTAATTAGCTTCGGGGAGCCAGGGTGTTCTCAAAGATCGACTTGAGATTCGGCTATCATCAGTTGTGTGCCAGATCATCGGATATACCTCTTACAGCCTTCCGGAGCAGATATGGTCTGTACGAGTACTTGTTTTTGCCGTTCGGTCTCACGAACGTGCCAGCAGCCTTCATGGTGCTGATGAATAGAGTTTCCATCCTTACTTGGATTCGTTCATGGTGGTTTTCATGGATGATATCTTGGTGTACTCTCACACTCAACACAACCATGATACCCATATTGAGATCGTATTAAGTACACTGATAGAGCATCATTTATATGCTAAGCTCTCAAAGTGCCACTTCTAGATGGATGAGATTCACTTTATGGGTCATGTCATCTCAGATACATGAGTATCAGTAGACCCAGAAAAGGTGAGAGTGGTGGTTACATGGAAATAGCCAAAGAATTTCTTTGAGGTACGGAGTTTCTTGGGGATGGATGGTTACTAAATGCAGTTTATACAGGACTTTTCACGCCTAGAATCACCGCTGATAGGTCTGATAAAGAAGGGGGAAAAGTTTTTATGGTCAGATTCTTGTGAGTCATCTTTTCAGGAGGTGAAGGGGAGGTTGACGTCATCACCGGTACTAGTCTTTCCAGAGTCAGGAAAGGGCTATACTGTTTACTGTGATGCTTTAGGTATCGGGCTGGGAGCTGTGCTTATGCAGGGAGATGGGGTCATTGCTTACGGGTCTCGACAGTTGAGGCCACATGAGAGGAACTATCCTACGCACGACCTGGAGTTGGTTGTTGTTGTTCATGCTTTGCATTTTTGGAGACACTATCTGCTGGAGAGCATTTTTTGGTATATACTGACCACAAGAGCCTCAAGTATATCTTCACACAACGTGACTTAAATCTGAGACAGCGGAGGTGGGTCGAGTACCTGCAGTCTTTCGACTTTGAGCTTGCTTATATGCCTAGGAAAGCCAATTTTGTGGCAGATGCACTGAGCAGGAGGACTCAGTTATAGGCAGTTCAAGAGGCCAGCAGCGAGTGGTAGCTTATGGATCTTTTCTCCGAGATGCACTTGGAGGTGCACAAAAGACAGGGAAAGACCTTTCTCTCTTTTGTGGTTGTTACCTCTACTTTACTTTATCTGGTGCGGATGATGCAGCTATCAGATTCAGAGGGCTTAGTTCTGCGGGGGAGTGTGTTAGGAGAGGACCCTCTTCTTGGATGGATAGTGGGCGAGGATGAGATCTTGCATTTCCAGAGATGCGTATGGGTTCCAACAGACATACACGAGGAGCTGATGCGGGATTTTCATTCCTCAATTTGGGCAGTTCATCCTGGATTCACCAAGATATATTGTGATCTACATTTCCAGTACTGGTGTCCAGGTATGAAAAGATATGTTACTGGTTTTGTCATGATATGTTCGACTTGTCAGCAGGTGAAAGCAGAGCATCAGCAACCAGCAGGGCTTTTACAGCAGTTACCCATTCCAGAGTGGAAGTGGAACGATGTCACAATGGACTTCATGACCGGATTACCGAGGTCACCTCGAGGGAACGATGCTATTTGGGTTGTCGTCGACAGGCTTACGAAGGTTGCTCACTTCTTATCAATCAAGGAGACCTTCAATGTTGATGATATGGGATGAATTTACATCCAAGATATTGTATGTCTACATGGAGTTCCACAATCCATTATTTCAGATAGAGATACACTCTTTACTTCTCGGTTCTGGCAGGGGCTTCAGAGGGCTTTGGGTACACATGTACTTTTGAGTACAGCATACCATCCCCAGACTGATGGCTAGTCCAAGAATATAATCCAAGTGCTTGAGGATATGCTCCGAGCTTTCATTTTAGACTTTTTAATTCTTGGGAGAAGCATATCCCTCTTGTGGAGTTCTACTACAACAATAGTTTTCAGGCGACTTTTCAGATGGCACCTTATGAGGCCTTGTATGGTAGGCCATTCCGATCACCATTATGCTGGATGGAGGCAGGAGAGGCAGCATTGCTGGGACCTCTTCTTGTTTAGTAGACCTCAGAGAAGATAGAGTTGATTCAGAAGAGGATGGCTACAGCACAATCTCAGTAAAAGTCTTATGCTGATCAGTAGAGACAACCTCTAGAGTTCGAGGTCGGGGATCAGGTTTTCCAGCGTGTCGCACCGAGGTTGGGACACAAGAGGATTCAGAGGTAGGGTAAGCTTTCACCGCGGTACGTCGATCCATTTGAGGTGTTGGACAGAGTTGGGCCGGTTGCCTATCGGTTGTAGTTACCTCTGAGGTATCGGGATACGCACGACGTCTTCCACGTTTCCCAGCTCCGACGTTACTTTTCAGACCCGTCTCATATCTTTCAACCCGAGGAGGTTGAGATTGAAGAAGATGCGTCGTTTGATGAGCATCCTATCAGGATTTTCAATCACAGTATGAAAGTTCTCTATGGCCAGTATGTTCATCTAGTATGGGTGCTATGGCAGCATGGGCGAGTGCAGGACGAGACTTGGGAGCGGGAGGCCGATGTACAATCGCAGTGGTCAGAGCTGTTCGGGGTTTCTTCTTCTATGCCTCGCTAGAGAAATTTGGGGACAAATTTCATTAAGAGGTGAAGTTTGTAAGAACCCGGATCTTCATTTCAGGTATGTTTTTCCTTTTCTGGTCGTTTTTGGGAAAAAAGAAGTTTCCTGGAAATTTTTGAAGTACACGTCGTGTACATTCAGAGTACACGTCGTGTACTCCTTTGTTGCTCGAAGCCGTGTGTTGACCGTGTTCGGGCCACACACACGATGTGTAGGGGTGATGTGGAGGCCTCTTAAAGTGGAGTATGGAAAAACAGAGTACACGCCGTGTATTTTATTTTATTTTCACTAAACGCACCGGGGTCGGCCTAATCTTCAGAATGACCTTCTTCTAGGTTTCGTTCAGAAGAGAGATCCCGTATGGACGCGATCCTTCTCCGAGACCCCAAGCTGTCATCTGATCTTCGTTTCAACCACTGTCGATTGCATTGGGATCGCCTCGGTAAGCTCTCTCTTCTACTTTAGCCTTGTTTCATGATTCCTCGTTTTTATGTTATCGTGGGTTGAACATTTTGGAATTTTTCTCAGATCTTTGACGTTATAAGGAGAATAATTCATCATGGTTCACTTATATCGATATCTTAGCATTGAGGTAGGTGGTTTGTTTCCCTATGTTGAATTTCTTTGAGTTTTGGTTGCAAAAGTGTCGGATACCCATGTATCGGGTATCCCAAGTTTTGGATTTTGATCCTATTGTTTAATTGCCTTAGATTTCTTGTTATCTTATGATTAATTGATACTAATGTATGCTTGGTAGCATGTTTGAGGATCACCCCATGGGTTTTTTCCCTATTTGGCTATTTATCGTCATTTGGCACCGTATGCCTGTGAGGAAAACCCTATTGCAATTGCCAGTTTACTTGTTATAACTGATTGCATGTGTTTCCTGCTATTTAAATGATTTTGATGAATTGTAATATTATCCATGTAGTTGTTTAACTTACTTAGGGCTGCTGATAGTCGATTATGCTCGACTGGACTGCTCAGGGCTGTGGGAACCTGGTGCGGGAGATCATAGAGGGAATATAATATTAAGTGCTTCCCTAGAGGCTCTGTTGGTTTTAGTTTCGTACGCAGGACCTACGGGAATAGGACTTTGTGCTTCCCAAGAGTGTTCTTAGTTTACACACATATCGATACCTTAAGAGGAATTATATGTAAGTGCTTCCTCAGAGAGTTTGTAGCTATCATTGCAAGACCATAGGGGAATTGACGTCAGAGCTTTCCAGAGTGTCTGTTCCTTGTTTGATTACTAGACTATAGGGGTCTGCTAGTTTGAGCCACCTAGAGAGTTGGTGTGAATTTTGTTTGGTTGGTTGTGATGAGTCCACCAAACCAAAGAACAATCTTGTGTTTGTACTGCTTCTGGGTTTGGTAGACTTTTTAGTTACCTACTATGTTACTTGTTTTACCTTGGAATAGAGAACTTTGCTAGTTTCCCTGGTTGTTTAATTAAATGAATGTGAATGGTAATTGGCAGGATTTCTACTGGTGTACTCCTAGTTCATTTCTGTATTTATTTCCTTTACTTTTTCTATATTGCTCACTGACAGTAGGGCACAAATCTTGTGGTGGTTGCCTACTGGGATGAGTCTCACACCCTATTTGGGTCCTGTTTTTCAAGCCAAACAGATTATATGGTTGTAGGCATGGATAGGGATTGTGGACCTTCCACCTCAGGTACTTGATTGCTAGTTAGAGCTGGAGAGAATGAGACCGGGCTTTGTCTCGCGATGTTGCTGGAGTTTTTGTTTAATTTTAGTTTTTGGTTTCAGTTGTATTTCAACACGTTGATTTGTTTACTGCTTTCCATAGACACATGTACCGTACTGCATCATTATTATATCAGACATTTCTTCTACTTTTAGTTTCAGTTGTTGTATGTTGTTACTTCTTCTGCTATTGTTCACGTTTGTTCTTCCACTATATACTCACCAAGGCCCTCACTGCTCGTCGACAGCCTCTGGCATTTGGGGAAACACGCTTGAGGTCATGTGGCGAATCGGGTACGGGGCCCCATTTATGAGGCTCTGGATTCGGGTAGTTACAGAATTAGAGTGGGACATACAAGAAGAAAATGGATCCCCGAATGTCTCCTAACTTCCTGAAAAAGTTGGTGCCATTTGGAGTTGTGTATTCAGAAATATAATTAGATTAGTGGGATATTTTTCTAGGCCACAGAATCTGTACCATAATTTTATCTCTAACTTGGGATGACTAAATAACCATAATGAAGGCTAAATTATCACTGGATCCTGAAGAATTATGTGTTCCTCTATATGTTTTATAGCATCCCACAAAATTTGGGCTTCATTAGATTTGAAATGTGGGTCCCACATTCTCAATAGTGGGCTGGTGTCCAATCTGCGTTCTCTAGAAAATGTACCACATAATAGTGCATTTTAAGAAGTAATTACAATCATAATGTGAAATGATGTTCAAAGTGTAAAATTAACTAAAATGGTGTTTATGAATAATAAATCACATTAATATTATATATGTTAACAAAGAATATTAGCCTCATTTAGTTTCTAATCACACCCCCAACTTGAGTTTTTCTAGTCCCGAGAAAAATGTATCTCAACAATATGAAATTTGAATTCCGTTTTCCAAAAACATTTTAATACACAATGATAAAAAAAACCTTATACTAAAAAATCATGAAAATCATCATAATATTTTAATACAAGATAGTTTCATAAGCAAATCTCAATCCCAAGCCCATTCCTTTGTTCAAATTCATTGCCATATTTCATCTAATATCAATTAAGTATGAGGATGTGTTGTGTATCACAATAGACATGGGGGTTCATCTTTATTCAAGGGGGAAATGATGAAAGAGCTAGGTGGAATCACATTTCAATATTAATATGAGTATTCAATTTTTTTATATTGTATTTTTTTTGCAATTTTTCCATGGTAATTGAAATTGAACTCAAAAGAGTCAACCGTTGTAGCGAGACTTTGTCGATGACTCCCAGGCTCAAAGACCTTAGGGCACCAAGTGAAGCCTGTTGGGCGGAGAAAAAGCAAGTAATGGCAAGAGGGGGGGTGAATTGCCTTTTAAAAAATGATTAACAAATTAAAATCAAAGTTGAAAATGCAGCGGAAATAAAAGAGGCAAGACACACAAAATTGATAACGGAGTTCGGCCAAAACCCGGCCTACGTCTCCGCTCCCAACTCAACCGTTGAGAGATTCCTACCGCTTTATTTTCAATGGTTTTAGCAAGAAACCCACTAGGCTTTGAGGTAGCACTAGGACCTATTACAGCTTGCTTTTATTGGTTTAGCAAGAACCCACTTGCTTTCAATGGAATAGCAAGAACCCACTAGCCTTTTTAACGGGTGAAGGCTAGCTCACCGAAACACAAGCCTTTTAAAAGGAAAGGGTTGAAGAAACCTCTTCACACCTTAATGGTGGTGTGAGAACCCAAAAGAAAGGGGGATGAGAAAGAGTTTGGTTTGTAGACACAAACCCAAATTAAGCTCAAAATAAATAAAGAATGAAAAACCGTAATGGAGGAATACTTGGGCGCCAATTGGATGATGGAGTTGATGTAGCGTGCTCTCCCAAGCTTCTTGAGGTGCTCCTTGGATTGGGAATTGGATTGGAGCACTTGAGGATCCTTGAAGGTGGAGCGCCGGAGGTTCGCCAAATGTGCAACAATATGTCCGGGCGCTTGGTATATGATCCGATTAGGTTCCGGGGCTTCCTTGGCCTTTATTTATAGGCATGGAACCCATTGGGGGCCTTCGGAGCCGTTGGAGAAGTCCTCGGAGCCGTTGGAGGCCAAAAGGAGGTTGACTGGTCAAACCCAACGGCTAGTTTGACTGGGCTACCGGCTGGCCGGTGCAGGGCCACCGGCTGGCCGGTGCCTTGAAAAAGAGAGACTTGTTCTGTCCAGGCTCCACCGGTCGACCGGTGCCAGAGCCACCGGCTGGCCGGTGGTGAGGCAGTAGCAAACCCTGTTCAGTCTGGGTGCCACCGGCTGGCCGGTGCTGAGGCCACCGGTTGGCCGGTGGTGAGGCAGTAGCCTCCTCTGCTGTGCAGGTGCCACCGGCTGGCCGCTGGTGTTCCACCGGCTGGCCGGTGGTCTGGATTTCAGTCCACTTTGCCTTCTTTCTTTCTTGGCCCAATTCCTTGGCCACCTGATTTGATTCCTATCAATCAAAAACACTTGAAAGAGGATTAGGTAAAAAAGAGGATGATTGTGATCATGAAAATAAAACCTTGAGGGGTTCGAGAGGTACAACAATCTCCCCCTATTTTGATGATCACAATCACCGAAACAAACAATGTAGAAAATGAAATGAAAAGCATGCTTTAAAGGATTCTCCCCCAATCAATCAAGAAATTTCTCCCCCTTTGTGATTATCAAAATAGAATGGGGCATAAAACTTGATTGAGGGAAAAGTTTGAAAATCAATATTTGAGATTTGAAAATCAAATGAAATTTGAAATTTGAATTGAAAGTTTTGAATGAAAATTGAATAGAGAATTTTGAATTGAAAAATTTGAAACCAAGAGTTGAAATTGAAAGTTTGAATAGAAAGTTTTGACAAAAACAAAGCTAACTCCCCCTAAATAAAAACAACAAATCACCGGGGAGAGGGATTTTGAAAAGAGACAATTTTAGGCCCGGAGAGACTCGCAAGAAGGGATTTTTCAATCCAAACTTGTCTCAAAGCGGGTCTTCTCCTATAAAACTCATCGGAATAGAAAATAGACTTGGGTTGGCCGTACCGGGCATTTTTACAATTACATTCATAAATGAGGTGCCCGGGTTTTTTACAATAGTTGCAAAATTTGAAACTAGAGCTCCCCCTTACAAAAACAGTGGGTGCATGGGAGGAGGAGGCTTGCTTGGAATAGCCAAGCCCTTGGGTGGTTCTAGATATTCGTTGGGAACCTGGCAAATTGTTCAAATTTTGTTCCCCTTGGGTGAACTTAGCTAGGGTCTCCCTTAGGTCTTTGATGGTTGATTCCATGGAATCAACATTTGGAAAATTTTGGATTTTAAGGGTCAACTCTTCCTTCTCTTTGAGAAGTTGTTCTTTTTCGGAAGAGAGTTTTTTGAAATTCTTTTTTAAAGCAACGAATTTTGAAGAAAGCTTATGAAAACCATTTTCTAGTTGGTCTCTAGCGTGTGAGAGTTCTTCATAAGATAGATGATTTAAAGAATTGGAATTTGAAGAACAAGAGGATGAGGAGTCGGAAGAAGTTACCTCATGGAATGCCATTAGGCATTTTGTACCTTGGTCGCTCGAGGAGGAGGAGGAGGAGGAGGAGCTATCACTCCAAGATGCCTTTGAAGCCTTCTTCTTTCCCTTCTTTTTCTTGGCCCTTTTCTTGTGAAGTGGGCAAGCGGGTACGGATTTTGCATCGGGTTCTTGCTTTTGAGCGGGTTCTAGCTTTTGAGCGGGTTCTAGCTTTGGAGCCTCGCTAGTACCTTCATAGGTTAGTTCTAAAAACTTCCAAAGATCGTAAGAAGTAGAGCAAGTAGAAATACAATTAAAAACATTTCGGTCAAGACCACAATGAAGAGCGTTCATGGCTTTGCCATCAAGCTCAAAATAAGCAATGTCATTGGGGGTCCATTTAGACTCATCGGGAGAGGAGAGGGAAAATCCTTGCATAACAATTTTAAAAATAGGATAGCCAATACTTTTAAGAAATGTGGTCATGCGGGTTTTCCAAAAACAATAATCGGTTCCATCAAAAAATGGAGCACGATCCAAAGAAAAGCCTTCGGAGGCGTAAGAGGTTGAAGCGGTAGAAGCCATCAAAAAGGATCTTTAATTTGAAACCGGTTAGGGAATTATTCAAATACGTCCTCTGATACCAATTGTTGGGCGGAGAAAAAGCAAGTAATGGCAAGAGGGGGGTGAATTGCCTTTTAAAAAATTATTAACAAATTAAAATCAAAGTTGAAAATGCAGCGGAAATAAAAGAGGCAAGACACACAAAATTGATAACGGAGTTCGGCCAAAACCCGGCCTACGTCTCCGCTCCCAACTCAACCGTTGAGAGATTCCTACCGCTTGCTTTTCAATGGTTTTAGCAAGAAACCCACTAGGCTTTGAGGTAGCACTAGGACCTATTACAGCTTGCTTTTATTGGTTTAGCAAGAACCCACTTGCTTTCAATGGAATAGCAAGAACCCACTAGCCTTTTTAACGGGTGAAGGCTAGCTCACCGAAACACAAGCCTTTTAAAAGGAAAGGGTTGAAGAAACCTCTTCACACCTTAATGGTGGTGTGAGAACCCAAAAGAAAGGGGGATGAGAAAGAGTTTGGTTTGTAGACACAAACCCAAATTAAGCTCAAAATAAATAAAGAATGAAAAACCGTAATGGAGGAAGACTTGGGCGCCAATTGGATGATGGAGTTGATGTAGCGTGCTCTCCCAAGCTTCTTGAGGTGCTCCTTGGATTGGGAATTGGATTGGAGCACTTGAGGATCCTTGAAGGTGGAGCGCCGGAGGTTCGCCAAATGTGCAACAATATGTCCGGGCGCTTGGTATATGATCCGATTAGGTTCCGGGGCTTCCTTGGCCTTTATTTATAGGCATGGAACCCATTGGGGGCCTTCGGAGCCGTTGGAGAAGTCCTCGGAGCCGTTGGAGGCCAAAAGGAGGTTGACTGGTCAAACCCAACGGCTAGTTTGACTGGGCTACCGGCTGGCCAGTGCAGGGCCACCGGCTGGCCGGTGCCTTGAAAAAGAGAGACTTGTTCTGTCCAGGCTCCACCGGTCGACCGGTGCCAGAGCCACCGGCTGGCCGGTGGTGAGGCAGTAGCAAACCCTGTTCAGTCTGGGTGCCACCGGCTGGCCGGTGCTGAGGCCACCGGTTGGCCGGTGGTGAGGCAGTAGCCTCCTCTGCTGTGCAGGTGCCACCGGCTGCCCGCTGGTGTTCCACCGGCTGGCCGGTGGTCTGGATTTCAGTCCACTTTGCCTTCTTTCTTTCTTGGCCCAATTCCTTGGCCACCTGATTTGATTCCTATCAATCAAAAACACTTGAAAGAGGATTAGATAAAAAAGAGGATGATTGTGATCATGAAAATAAAACCTTGAGGGGTTCGAGAGGTACAACAAAGCCCACATACTCGGGCATCATCTTGAGTTAACTCAATCAAAAACAAATTAAAATTACCAAAAACAGAGAAAAATTACTAACTCTGGGCTAGAAAACTATGGAGTCATGATCCCCAAGTTCCAAAAGCCATGCATTAGGTCATTTCATTGCTCTACGCGCAAATTTATTGTTTTTTTTATTTTTTTTGAATACTCATATTAAAACTAAAATGATCACCAAACTCAAGCTGTTTATTTGGGGGACCCCATGAACTCAAACTAATACCCCACTACCCAAAGGACACGCGTTCTAATTTCTTTTATTTGGATGAAAATATAAACCATGAAATATCACATTAGACAGCCACGCTTTCCAAAATCTATACTCATGAAATTATACATGGATTAAAATCAAAATCAGGGCATGCTTAATTATTTTATATTTACTTTCAAAGTGTGGAACGTGTATTACCATGTTCAAAGTTAAAGGAATTTTCCCTTCCATTTACACACATTTTTTCTTCAAATCATTCATTTTTTCAACACAAAATCATTTTTAAATTTTATCTCCCCCCAACTTAAAATAACATTGTCCCCAGTGTTTGAAGAAATGAAAATTTAGGAGTAGAGGCAGGTAAGGGAATTTCAAAAAGGAAATTGAAATGTGAGGATCATGGAATGAAGTCACCTGGTGGTTGAAGTTGAAGTTCTTATTGCTCCAATTTAGTCCTTTGATATCCATGTCACTTGCAGAGTTCCCTAGTAGAAAAGGGAAAAAAAGAAAGAAAAAATCAAAAAACAAAATATAACAATATATATATATATATTTATATAATAAATAAAGTAAAATATAAGTATATATATAAAAATTATTGAATAAGGAAGCATAAAAAGTCATAGGTCAGTGGTAAGCGTGTGCCCATGTCTCCCTTCGGTCCCAGGTTTGAATCCCCATAGCTTCGCCGGTTGTGACAGGGTTTTCCCCATGACCTACGATGTGGCCTTTTTTTATTATTATATTTTTTTGTATTTTTATTTTAACCTACAAACACATAAAAATAAAATAAAATAAACTGATGATACATTGTCTTCTTTTTAAATTTCTGGGTAAGGTATTACTCATGGATCACACCACATGACACGAATGAATATGGCGCTCCCCTTTCATAACCATCCATACTCATAATAGAAGAACATGTCAACAATCTATTTTTTTTATTAAATATTAAAATTATTAATTAATCCTATTTAAAATATAAATTTGATTAAAACAACAAAATGATAGTAAAATTGAAAACCATGGGTTGCCTCCCATGCAGTGCTTTGTTTAATGTCATTAGCTCGACTTAGACCCCCCAACTTACCCAATACCAACTTTCAATATTCTAAGGACCACATGTTTCACCAATTCAACTAGGTTGAGATTGATTCGATTTTTAGAATTTTTTTAATGCACAAACCTATGTTCTAAAATGAGTGGCAAAATCCAAGGAATATCAAAAATGGTTGATCCAATTTCCTCTATAGTATTTCCTAAGACATCAATGATCATTCAAACTTTTTTGGTTTCAAGAGAAGAATTAATTACAATTTAAAGGTCATGATTATACCTTATGAAGTGATTCTTTAGTGGGGAGGGAAGGACAATAATTTTGAGCTCAGGTTGGATAGGACCTTTAGACACAATTTGATATTTTGAATCCAACTCAGTTTCATTTTCCAAATTTGTCAACAAAATTGGTTCCTTTTGAATAAAAGATTCAACCACCAAATTGGAAAGATCAGTTTTAGGAATGGGTATGGACTGAAAGTTTGTGATTTCTCTTAATGGTTCAGTGATTTGTGTTTTTGAAAAATCATCAATGGATTTATATTCTTGAGACTCAATCAATGATGTCAAATTTCCCTCTCATGAATATAAAAAATCAGTTTCCTCTTGATTTAAACACCCATCAACAATTCCTTTATCCTCTTCATCTATCCCAAATCTAAATGTTGTATCTTTAGTAAATTCATGAGTGGTTTGTGGGAAACTAGACACTTCACATAAGGTTATGAAAGGGTTAGTTGGTGTAGGCATGTGTTCCTCATAAGTTTTAATGCTTTGAAGTTGTAATCTCAAAGATGAAACCTTAAAATTCATTTTCTCCATTTGTTATCATAGTTTTTAAAGTAATGTATGTGTATCAGGATGGATAAGGGGTTGAGACAGATGGTCTATTTCAGGAGGATAACTATGTTGTTGGAATTCCATAGGAGGATGTTCTTATTGGCCTTGTTGGGATTGGAACTCATAATAGGATGGAATGTTTTGTGGAGAATATGATTTAAAACATTGTGTCTCAATATTTTGTTGGTTATCCCACAAGTAGAAACTCAGATGATCATTGTACATCATACTTGGTGTGGGGTGATCAATATAGGGAGCGATTCCCCATGTTTGGGTTTGTTCCAAAGGTATTTCCATTAGAGTGAAATAGGGGATGATAGTGTCTAAGATAACTTACTTAGGTCCCTGGAAACGACACCAAAATTTGATTCACGCTCAAATTTACCCAAGATATAAAGGTAGAATGGTCTTTGTAGTTTATCTTGGGTTGTCGAATCCTCAGAGACCTAAGAAGTGACCTATGGACACATACATTCTAAGGACTGTTTTTGGATATTGAGCGGCCAAATTTGGGTTTATTTTAGATGGGTTTAAGTAAAAACTAAAAGTCTTAAGTGAATTCAAATTATGAGAAGGGTTGATCCTAGGTTGTTACAAGGGGTGGATTGGATGCATTCTTTTTCTTGTAAAAATATTTCAATTTCTTATATTTGAGATGGGTTCATTTAAAGAGATCAAAAAAAATCATCACTTACTGGTTTAATGCCTACACAACCTAATACTAATCACCTATACACTTGAAGGATCAAAGTTTTGAGCTCTCCAAGGTAAAGGATCTTATTAGCACTTGAAATGTGTGACCTTAAATTCAATGAGGATGAAGAAGTTTTAAAGTCATCAAATAAAAATATCATTTAAAACAATTGATTTTCCATAATGGAGTGAGAAATAACATCCAATGCAGCCCATTTCTACTCCCTTGGATCAACCCATAAGTGGGTTATCCCTCTATTGATCTCATGGTTTCAATGGAAGCGGAAAGTAGACTCATGAGGGAGGAATTGGAGAAGTAAAAAAACAATGAAAAAAAACAATCACTCCACCGTTGTGTGATAATCTCACAAGGTTTGGTATGAAAAAGTTCACACCTTGAGGCAATGGTATAAAAGTGATAAGAATAAGAATATAAAAAGGGAATATGAAGAACTTTTATAAAGAAACTAAGGTAATTCAAGGAACTTTCAATCGAAGGAATGCGATTACAACATCAAATTGGCAGCATAACATTAAAACGAAACAAAGATCAAAGATCCCAAAATCCTCCACCACCACTGACTTAAATATGAATTTTTGAAGACTTTTTTAGATCCTTAAATATTTCAAGTCTCCTCAATTAATTATGGTAGGCCATAGGTGGGTGGAAAGTTGAAGGAGAGTTGATTTTTCCACCCTCGACCTGAGGTGACATCCAGCTTTGATCCACCAAACAGATGCACTTGGAAGACCTTATGGATGGCAGAATTATAGCGATCCATAGATAAAGAAAATGGAGCCCCAGATGTCTCCTAACCGTGTGTAAAATTTGGGCCCATTTGGAGTTGTGTATTCGGAAATAGAATTAGATTAGTGGGATGCTTTTCTGGGCCACAGAATATGGCCCAGAATTTTATCTCTAACTTGGGCTGCCTAAATAACCACAATGGAGGCTGAATTATCACTGGCTCCTGACAATTGATTTGTTCCTATATATTGTTTCTAGAATCACACGAAATTTGGGATTCTTTATATTTGATATGTGGGTCCCACATTCCCATCAGTGGGCTGGTATGCAATCTGCCTTCTCTAGAATTGCTTCCATTCATCTCCAAATATCTCCATCATCCTTTATGAATCCTCCATTGATCCCCGAATGAAACATGTTCATATTGAAGTTTAGATCAGTTTCCAAAAATATCAAATTAAAATATGGATAATTACATTCCTTAAAAATCATATGAATCATTGGGTACTTTAAATGATGTTAAAAAATGTACCACATAATAGTGTATTTTAAGAAGGAATTACAATCATAATATGAAATGATGTTCAAAGTGTAAAATGCACTAAAATGGTGTTTATGAATAATAAATAACATTAATATTTTATATATTAACAATTAATATTAACCTCATTTAGTAACATGTTGGATGTACGTTTTCGAAGTTATCAAATTGGTTTGATATTTTTAAAAATGAAAATACTAAATAGTATTAAAATTGAAACAAATGATATTTTAAAATAAATACTATTTTATTAAATGATATAAAATAATAAAAATATAAGATTTATCCAATTAAATTTTATAATTTCAAATATTTTATAAATGATCCAATTTGGTTTCGTTTGGGATTTTATAGTAACTATATTGACTCGATAGTGTAAAAATAAAAGTAGACACGGTAAGAGATAAACTATATAACTAAGAGTTAAAACCAAAAATAAGGTTAATTTTGAAACATAAACTTGTCTAAAATTTATTGGTTGAAGTTATTTATACCCATCCTCTTCTTATCCCCGAAATAAATCCACTTGGAGCTATTTTAAACCAAAAGTCAATTTATAAAGAATTAATATTTTTAGATCTTCCAAAAGTTCTCATCACCTCTATTATAAAAGGGCACTTATAATTCTCTTTAATTAACACCAAAAAATCCCTTTGGATCATAAAAAACTATCCATTTATTCTCCCAAACTCTCTCACTTTATTCTAAAGGCCATACATTTGGAATAAAACCAACATAAGGAGTCCTTTTGTGCAAATCAAAAGGAGATGCTCAAAGAAGAGGTAATTGTTTTACCAATTCAATTCAATTTCTTTTATTCTTCTAATTACAATTCCTATTTTGTTTCTATACTAAAGTGATAAATCCAGAATCTAATATATGCTAATATATTTTTATTATTATGGTACAACCATATTCCTCCTTTTACCCATCCTACTAAAAACGATATCACCATGAGTGTGTACGTACGACTTACTATCTCCACGTTGTGCTGTAAACTATTTTTCATTACACATTATTTATATAGGTATAACAATGAATATAAAGGATGTAAATAATATATATAAAAATATATTATTTCTTTAAAATTCATATTCCATATCATTTAACCATTAATTAAATTATATTGTCGCTCGTGCGTACATATGGCTTAACATCTCCACGACGTGATGAAATTCATCTTCAATGTTCACCATTCAAGGATGATTATTAAAATATATATTGTTAATAAGTATAAAATATATGAAATAATAATTCTACTTTAATAATATATATATATATGTGTGTGTGTGTGTTTATGTATGTACATATATGTTATTCACTTACTTACATTCAATACGATGAGAAAATGAAAACAACATTAATGAGTATGTACGACCTACCATCTCCATGAATGGTGTAATACATTTCATATATCTATCTATTATATATATTATAAATTTATATGATACATAAATCATGTTATACATTCTGGAAATAAATAAATTATGATCTAAGTAATATGATCAATAAAAACACATCATAAAACATATGATAAATAAAGCAATTATTGCCCGAAATATTTCTTTAACTTGGAAATTATTAATAAATGAGTAATATAAAGTAATAAATGAATAATATATGATATTATAAATATTGTTATTATTATTTTATAAGTTAATAATATGTTTAAAACAATTATACAGGAGTTTCGGACACGTACAGAGAGTATCTGACCTAAGGTAAGAGAATTCCATCTCACTTTTAATTTTCATGAGATATAAGCCATGTTCACCACATATTTATTGTGTGTGGTGTATGTACTGCCCCTATTATATTTTATATATTAAATAAATTTGTCTTCATTGTATTTAAAGATTCATTTGAAGATATTGGACTTATTATTTAAAGTTTCTAAGCGATATGAGATGCTTTGAATGTTTAAAGAATTAATCCTTTTTCCATTTCAATATTCTTGATTTTATCTTACACAAGTATTTATATGGTTATAAAAGTATTATTAGGGAAATTTTATTTATATTTTTATGTTCATTCAAATTTTTTCAAAAAGGAAACTTTTTAAAGTTTTATTTCACAATCTCATTATTATTCTAGATTGTTTATACATAAGTATCTACTAAGACACCTTTATCACCCATGTCTATGTTTTCAAAATGGTTTTAAGGATTAATTTATATGGAAATGAATGTTTTAAAATGTTAATTCCTTTAAAATGTTTCATAGTGGGATGAGAAACTTTGATTCAAAAATATCTTTTAAATGTATTCTTTTATAAATGGCGCAACTTTTTAATGTTTTCAAAGGGATATTTCTCTCAAAGAGTTTTAATGATTTTATTATATTGTTTTCATCTATATAAACATAATTTGTTGGATTTTTTGCTTAAACAAGGTTGATTTGTTATGATAAATTATATTTTAGGGTTTATGATATGATTTACTTTGGATGCGATACTTTAGATACCATTATTGGTTTATGGTTAAAGTATTCATAATTCATATACTAGTTTTGAATATGAATGTTTATGTTGTTTATGTTCCACCATTTTCATATGAGGAATGTAGAGGGTCCTGATATATCCCCTTGATGCATTGGTAGGTCCCATGAGACAAATTTAGTTTATAAAAAACCCTTTTCATTTGTTTTCCAAACATTTTAACATTGTCAAGAGGATAGATCTTGACACCAATCAGACGGGTTTCTAACCATAGACTTAAAATATCATGAGGATATATCTTAATAATAGCTATCTTGAGGACATATATTGATAGTGAAAATGTCTGATATTATTCATTCCCTCATTATGATATTAGTTATGTATATTCTGTGTGATTATTCAACTAGTAGAATTTCCATGGTTATGCTTATTTTATATGGTATTATTTATTCTTGCCATATTATGATCAAGATTATGTTTAAAGGTATTATGTTTCAGTTATACATTTTTCCTAAGGTTTATGATTATTTATTCATAAAATATTATTCTATATGCTTACCCTTACTAAGCATCTAATCTCACCCCTTTCTTATGTTTTATTTTCTAGGATTCCATGAAGTGTATTATGAATGATATCTAGGGTTAAGTTATGTGAATAATGGAATTATAAAAGGATTATCTATGTTGTATTTTATGTTTTGAATTATAATGTAAGGTTGATTAATGTAATATATTTTACAAGACTAATAAACTGATTTGTCCTTTGGGATTTGATTCCTTGTAATCATGCCAATGTATTAAAATAATGCACTGACTCTAGGCTTCTAGGGTCAGGGTGTTATAGTTCATATTAGAGGAAGTTTACAAATAACCATGGAAATTAGATTTTGACAACATAGATTAGGGAACATAACCCTAATATAGACTTTGAGGATAAGTCTAAGTATAAAATATCATCCTTTAGATTTTTTAATGGATAACCTAGGTTAATCCTATAGGAAAATGGATTGGGAAAAAGATTTCACCATTTAGAGATCCTATAAATGATTCTCCCTGACTACATCACTATTATTAGTATTTCTCACATTATGATTTGAGTTTTAGTCAATGGTTAGAATAATCAAGGTTATACATGAATTGGTTATACTACTAATAATGAAGATGCTGCAAAATAAAAATGAGATGAAGGAGGTATTAAGGAATATTATTTTTGAAGCATAGTTAAGGGTTTAATAATTAAGTGGAATGATTAAGTTTATTTTGTATTTGGACTCAAGAATTATTACATCAATGATTCTATGGTTATAAGATTCATGAGATAAATAATGATTTTACTGCAGTACATCCTCTTTAAGGATTTGTAAGCATAAGATTTTTCATTTAGGATTCAAGGGTGATCAAATATTTGGTGTGGGGAAATAAGAGATACATTATGTTATTTGGAGAATCTGATGTCAATATTGATTTTAGAAATTTAGAGAACTTTTTGGATAGTGAATTTAGACAGAAGTATTTTGGAAAATTCTTATGGTTGGAATGAGATTAGTTAAACATCCAATGTTATTTTTTGAGGTTTAAGTATGATTTATTGGATATTGTGTGCTAAACTTTTGGTTATGGTAAACATTTAAAAGATGAATGAAGTACTTTTAGACCATATGACTCATTAAATGTGCTTAATGCATAAAGAATCATCTTGAATATCCATCTCTAGGTGAATTAAATGAAATGAAAATAGATCGATGCACAACCAAAGGACAACATTGATACATGGAATGAAATTAGGTAGGTTTTCTCAAGTTCTTATATGGATAGTAAAATAATCCACCAAATCTAAGAAAAAGTATCTAAAAATGTGTTATCCTTATACCTAATGTTTTGTTTAATTGATGATATTTTAAATAATTACTGATTTATGGCTTTGAGGCCCTAAATTTTCCATTTATTGTTATATTGTTTATGATTGATGACCTCAATCAAACCATACAAATATTTAAAATTTTCATCCATATACATTTCTATAATTTCCACTAAATTTCTTCTATTCAAAATCGAAACATGGTGGAGACTTTTCAATTTCCCTTTCCCTCTTATTAAGAGTATATTTTATTAAACCTATTTTCAATGTGGGTTTTTTCAAAAAGGTATTTTCTAGTATTAACCTTTTATTTTAGAAGTACAATTTCAAATTACAAGGAAGAAATTTATTGAAGGAGGAGAGAATGTAACACCCCAATAATTCATAGTACGTTATCTTCAACATCTTGTGTTGCACACAACACCGACTTGGCTTACATAACACAAAAGATTGAGTTTCTACGAAACAATAATTTAGTGCTAAATTTTTTTAAATTATATATTTATAACTTGTCCATTAAATATAGTAATATAAATAGTAATAAATAATTAATGTTTTCACGTAAATAAAATATATTTATAATGAAATGTATAAGTTTCTTTAAAATAGTTATATGTTTAGAAATATTATTTTCTTAAAGAAATTACTTTTTATGTCCATCTGTGAACAAAAATTAAATTAATTTTAGGCACTATTAGAAATTGAATTTGATAAAATATACTTTATTTTTGAATTTATAATATAAAAATTATTTCAGGGTGAATATTTTGGTATTTTTTTTGAAAACATTCAATTTTTGATGAATAGTGAAAAACATTGCATTATTGTTAAAAAACTGACTTTTAATTTAAAAAATTATTTTAATTTTAATTTAATTTAAAGTAAAAATAGATAAATAATTCATATATTAACCAAATTTAGGTCATTTGAATCATTTTTATAATAAAATAAGATATAAAAATTCATTAAACTTTTTTAAAGTCTTTTTACTCACCTTCTAGCCACATTTTCATTTTAGCATTAAATGTAATTTTACCAATTCTGTGAATTGAATTTCAAAAATCCAACATACATGGTTGTAATCAGTATGAAAATTTTGGCCCAATAGGATCAACATAATATTTGGTGAATAGTAACTTTTGAATTTTATTTAGCACGGTTAAAGGTAAATAAGGTAATTAAAGGTAAAAATAATATTATAATAATATAAAATTACCCTAAAAGTTGTCCTAATTTCATTGGATAAGTGTATTTTGACCAAAATTAATCTTAGGTAAAAATTATGATCCTTTTTTATCCACTTTTGTTAGATTAAGACATTTATTATGTTTTATTTAAAGAAGAGTTAAAAGTGTCTTATTCAAATTTTAATAAATAATAATTTTTAATATATTTTTATACATAAGATAAACTATACTATAAATATTAATTATAAAGAAAATAAATTTATCTACATCATGATAATTTATTTATAATTTTTCAAAATTAAATTATTAAATTTAATTGTGATGCAATGATGATTCAATAATTGATTTCTTAAAAGAAGAATCAAATAAATAATATAAATAATATTAATATAAATATTAGTTGACTTAATTAATGACATAACTAATTTTATAGAGAACTTATAAATGTTATTGAAATATTTTATCTATTTTTTAGAAGTTATAATGTTGGTTTGATATTTTTAAAAATGAAAATACTAAATAGTATTAAAATTGACATAAATGATATTTAAAAAATAAATACTATGTTATTAAATGATATAAAATTCATAAAAATCTATGTTTCATCCAAATAGTTTGGATAATGTTAAATATTTCATAAATGATCCAATTTGGATTCTTTTGGCATTTTATAGTAACTATATTAACCCTATAGTGTAAAAAGACAATGAGACATGGTAAGAGTTAAACTGTTTAACTAAGGGTTAAACCCAAAAGATAAGGTTAATTTTGTAAAATAAACTTTTCTAAAATTCATTTGTTGAGGTTATTTTTACCCATACACATATTATCCTTGAAATAAATCACATTTTAGCTTTTTTAAACTGAAAATAAATTAATAATAAATTAATATTTTAAGATCTTGCAAAAGTGCCCCTCTCCTCTATTATAAAAGGGCACTTCTCCTTATCTTTAATTAAGACCTAAAAATACATTTGTCTTAGAAAAAACATACCCATTTCCTCCAAAAACCTCTATAAATTCATCCTAGATTCCATACTTTGTGCATAAATCCAATCTAAGAAGTCATTTTGTGCAAATCAAAAAGAGACACTTGAAGAAGAGGTAATTGTTTTACCAATTCAATTAAATTTATTTTCTTATTCTACTTCATATTCCTATGTTGTTTCCATAATAAATTGATAAACACATCATATAATATTTTTTTAGATGTTGTAATTATTATGGGATATAAATATTACTTCTTTTACCCATCCTACGAAAAACAATATCACCATGTGTGCGTACGTACGACATACCGTCTCCATGCTATGATGTAAACTGTTTTTCATTAAACATCATTTATAAGGGTATAATGATGAATGTAAGGGATAAAAATAATAAATATAACATTATATTATATCTATAAAATTAATATTATATACAATTCTATACCATTTAACCATTAAGTAAATTATATCATCGCTCATGTGTACGTATGACTTATCGTCTCCACGACGCGATGAGATTCATCTTCGACATTCACCATTCAATGATTATTATAAAAATATATATTATTATTAAGTATGAAATATATTACATAATAATTCTACTAGAATAATATATGTATGTATGAACATATATTTTATTCACTTACTTCCACTCAATACGACGAGAAAACAGAAACTGTGTTCATGCATATGTACGACCTATCATCTTTATGAACGGTGTATTCCATTTCATATATCTATCTATTATATATATTTATATTATGAATATATATGATATATAAATCATGCTATAAACTTTTTAAGTAAGTAAATCATGATCTATGTAGTATTATCAAGAATAACAAGTCATAATACGTACGATAAACAAAGTAATTATTACCCGGAATGTCTCTTTAACTTGGAAATTATTAATAAATGAGTAATATAAAGTCATAAATTAATAATATATGATGTAATAATTATTATTATGATTTTATATAAGTTAATAATATGTTTAAAACCATAATAAATGATTTTTAGACATGTACGAAGAGTATCAAACCTAAGGTAAGGGAATTTCATCTCACTTTAATTTTCATGAGATATAATCCATATTCACAACCTATTTCTTGTGTGTGGTGTATATAATTCTGCTATTATATTTGATATAATGAATAAATTTATATTCATGGTATTTAAATATTCATTTGAAGATATTGGTCTTATTATTTAAAGTTTTAAAGTTGTATGGTACATTGTGAATGTTTATAGAATTAATGCTTTTTTCTATTTCAATATTCTTGATTTTATCATACACAACTATTTATATTGATATAAAAGAATTATAAAGGAAAATTTATGTCTATTTTATGTTCATTAAAATTTTTTCAAAAAGGAAAATTTTTAAGGTTTTATTTCTCAATCTAATTATTATTTGAGATTGTTTATATGTAAGTATCTACCAAGACACTTTTGTCATCCATGTCCATGTTTTGAAAATGGTTCAAGGATTTAGTTATATGAACATGAACTTTTTAAAATGTTAATTCCTTTAAAAATTTTCAAAGTTGTATGGGACAATTTTATTTAAAAATATATTTTAAATGTCTTATTTTTATAAATTGCGTGACTTTTGAATGTTTTGAAAGGATATTACTCTCAAAGGGTTTTAATGATTTTATTATATCATTTTCATCTATGTCAACATACTTTGTTTAATTTTATGCTTAAATAAGGTTGATTTGTTATGATAAATTATAATAAAGGGTTTGTGATATGATTGACCATGGATGTGCTACTTTATATTCCATTATTGGTTAATGGTTAAAGTATTCATAATTCATATACTAGTTCTGAATACGAATGATTATATTTTTTATGTTTCACCATTTTCATATGAGGAATGTATTAGACATAGTAAGTTACGGGTGGGGCCTGCTATATCACCGCGATGCATTGGCATGTCTCATGAGATGAAATTAGTTGGTGAGAAACCCTTCAAGTTTGTTTTCCAAGCAGTTTAACATTATTTGGAGGATATATCTTGATACAAATAATACAGGTTTCTACCCACATACTTAAACTATCATGAGGATAGATCTTGATAGTAGCTATCATGATGATATAACTTGATAGTGCATATGTCCAACATTATTCATTCCCTCATTATGATATTAGTTTTGTATATTCCATGTGATTATTTGACTAGTATAATATCTAGGGTTATGCTTATTTTATATAGTACTATTTTTTCTTGACATATTATGATCAAGATTAAGTTTAAAGGGCTTGTGTTTCAGTTATAAATCTTTCCCTAAGTGTTATGATTATTTATTCATAACAGATTATGTTGTATGCTTACCCTTACAGAGCTTCTGAGCTGACCCCTTTCTTATGTTATATTTTACAGGATTCCATGGATTATATTTTGAATGATATCAAGGGTTAATCTATGAGAATAATTTCATTCTCAAAGGATTATATATGTTGTATTTTTTTCTAAATTTTAATATAAGGTTGTTGAATGTAATCTATTTTATAAGACTACTAAACCGATTATTCCTTCAGGATCTGATTCTTTGTAATCATACCAATGTATTAAAATAATTCACCGACTCCAGGATTCTGGGGACAGGGTGTTACTTGAAGACTAGGTTGAGTGTTTTTCTTTTCTATCTTAAGGGAATGGCTAGTTTCTAGTTTCAAAATTTAGATAAGTGAATCATTAATACATGGGATTAACTTTTCAAATCATTTTTGACAACATTTTATCCTAGGTATTCCACTATTGAAGTAAAGAATAATATCACTAGTTTTGTCCAAGAAGAGGGAGAAATATTTTTAAAAAATATATGATAGGTTTAGAGAATTACTTAGGTAATGGAAACCCCACCTATTGGATACCCATAATTTTATGGATGCTTTTTATAAAATTCTCTCACCTTATCACCAAAATCTTGTTGACCAGTCTTGTAGATGTGAATTTTATAACCTAGAACCCTAAGATATCAAACAAATATTTGAAAAAAAAAGTTCAAAAATCCCAAAAAAAATCTCTAGAAATGGAATAATTCATTATAGTGAAATAATTACTCAGGATACTGCATTTTTCATCACTAATTCACTTAGGAAACCATGTTATCACTGTGGGATTTATGTTTGCACTCAAAAATGTTGGCCCAAGTTTGATTTTCCTATTATCCATGAATAGAGTACTCAATCCATTGATTATAGGTCTAGAAAACAAGTAAAAAATGAACCTTTTTCAATTAAATAAATTTTTATATCTAGTAATCACTCTAAATTTCTGTAGAGAGATCAAGATTTTATAAAAAAACACGTTTCTTCTCTTGTACAGTAAAATCATCCAAGAAATCATTTTTCAAGCATGGATACACCATAAAATTCTAGTATTAATTTAGGGGGTATTTTTAACCAGTTGGTCATAAAAATATATTCCCAAAAAACTATCATTGATGATCTAGAAACTCAAATGGTCCAAATAGCTAAGAATCTAAGATTTATGTATGAGGGAAAGCTTCCCAACGAAACTGTTGTGAACCCAGAAGAAAATGTCATTGTTTTCACAACGAGAAGTATCTTGAGAAAACAAAAACCATTTAGGGTACAACCTTATGAAAATTAGATAGATTATCTCACTCAACATGAGAACACAAATCTAGAAAATGCCAAATTTATAAATCATGATAATAAGTTTCAATATAAACAAAATAATCATAATGAACCTAAAAAAATAAAAATAACCAAGGAAACCAAGTGGAAAATAATCAAGTATGGTAAGTAGAAAGTTTGGTTTGAGGAGAAGTTGAGAAATAAACCTCTATAATATTATTCCCAACCATTACTTTTTCGAAATGAGTCTACCAAAAAAATAATGATCCTAAATTTTTGAAGTTTATAAAAATGATTAGAAATTTAAGCATTAACATGTTATTTATAGAAGCCTAAGATAAGATTTCATCATATGTTAAATTCACCAAAAGTATTATTCATAATAAAATATATTGGAAATAATTGGACTTTATCAATAAAATTTAGTAATTTAGTTATATTATTTTGAAAAAGTTTCCTCCTAAACTAATTAACCTTGAAATTTTTTTATTTTCTGAAAAATAGGATAAAGTAAGGAAATAAATTTATTATATGATTTGGGTGCTAATATAAATTGGTTTCACAACTCTTTATTTCAAAATCTATGTCTAAGGGACTTGAAAACAACATCTATATCTCTTTAGTTAGCTAAAATTATAATTACTCATCCCATGGGAAGGGTAGGTGACCAATTAGTCAAATTAGAAAAGATTCGTTTTCCCACTTATTTTCTAGTTCCTTCCATAATGTGTGATGATAAGGTTCCAATTATCTTGGGGAGACCTTTATTAGCTATTGTTGGTTTTTAAAATGATATATCCATGGGAAAACATACCATTATTTTTTTGGATGATGTGGAAGAAATTAATATTTTTAAGATGTCCAAACATAATGTGAGTTGAAAACTAAATGATATCGTCAAATAAGGGTTTAGAGCTGAGTTTATGATGGATTTTCATCACCCTTCCCCTGAGGGTTACAAGTATGTTTTATTGGTTTCCTCAAATGTTTATGAGTGTAACAAATTTAAGGTAATTTATAAATTTTTTTCTTTTCATTTTGGATGTAAAAGAAGTTAAGTGTTACCATCCTGCTAAGAATAGAATCCAGGATGACATTCCACCCTCACAACCTCTAGTTTTTTAGTAAATTCCCTCCCTATAATCCAATCTTGTGATAGAAATAAGAAAATCATAAAATGTATGATTTTTTGTGAGATTTTTACATAAAAAATTGCTTTTTAAATCCCATGTATTTGAGGGAGTTCTAGAATAAAACATTCTGAAATACATGACTGTTGTAAAATTAAACAGGTTTATTTTCTTGAAAGTTTCTCACCCACTCTTTTTTATCTGGATTTTAATGATAATATACCTATTTTTGAAAAATTCACTTAATTTTAGTCAATCATAAAGTCTAAAATAAATATTAAGGGATCATAATTTTATTTCTTCACATGGGGGTCTTCTGAGTTTTTGGGATTTCAACCTAATTTTGACCATATTGAGTAGGTTTTTTCCTCTCATGTTCCTTTTTTGAGTGTGTGTAGTGTTTATAAGGTTGGTCAATCAACAACTTGGTGAAGTTCAGTGACTGCATGAAGAGTTAATTGGTTATGTGGTTGGTCGACCAACCATGAATCAAGATACTTTAAGAATGGTCAATCGACCATGCAATCATCTAAAACATGAAATTTTAGTTATTATTAAATTCCAATAGGAAGCTACAAGTAGTATCTTACTAGTTTAAACTCCAAAACTCAAAACTTTATTTTCTTGATAATTTTGATTTTTTCTTATTGAAAACTATTGTTACTCTATTTTATTATTCATAAGGACTTCAACTGAGCAATTGAGGATTCTTTCAATGAAAAAATGGACGATTCATTTGGTTGTGATAAAATTGATAAATTTTTTTTAAAATGGGAGTTATTGTTTTATCTTCTTCACTTTTTTATTATTTCCCATCAATATTTAAATTTTTGTTCTAATTTTGTAAACTAAAATTAATTAAAATATTTGTAGAAGTGATGTGTTTCATGATTTACTATTTGAAAATTATTTTGTTCACTACATCTATTTTTATTTTCTTGTGTCTTAAAAATAATTATTCTATATCCTTATTATTATTTAATTTTGTAAATATTCTTTAAAATCAATTATTTTTATTCATATTTTTTGGAAAATCTATTTCTTGACTTGAAATTATAATAAGTGTACAGTGGGAACTTTTTTTATTCTTAATGTATTTGATTATTTTCATTGTGTTTCAATATGGTTTTTGAACTTTTATGTGCCCCCTAAACATGTCTTCTCACTGCTAAATTTCCAAATCAATTTTGAACCAAAATGTTTAAAAAAATCCCATCTTAGGATTCCACATTAGGGAAACTGTTAGGTTTTAATTGTGGGGTAGAAAGTTGTTTCAATGTTTTGAGATATTGTTAAATATTGTGAACATAAAAACTTCAAAATTTTTGAAAAACAATATTAATGTCCATTAAGATTATGTTTTCTTGAAACAATTTCATGTTTTTGGATAATTGAATACTAGCTACTAAGGAGTTAATTGGTCAATAATTTTTTTAATGTGAATCATTATAGAGGGATATTGTGCATTGTTTTTGTAGAAATTATATTTATGAACTAGTAAATGGGGTGTAAGATGAAATATATTTATGTATTTGGAATTAGAACATGATGAAATAGAATCTTTGAACTTGAACCTAGGTAAATTAGATTTGTGTAGTAGAACACCTCATGGATCTAACTCAAAATGTTATCACATAATTCATATTAAACTTGTAAATACCACAACCCTAGTATCCATGTGTTAGTGGTTAATTTATTACATTATAATAAGATACAATTGATCTCATCCTAAAGGATCGAATATTTTAGTAGTATTGATAAACCATATACATACATTAATTTCCCATTACATTTGAAAACAAGAAATTCAAAACAGTGAAAGTAAAAAAAATATGCAACCTTGAACTCATTCAAAGAATCCTTCATCACATATTGGGGAAAAGAAAAAAAATTATCTTAGATGATCAACAATAGTTACATAAATCACAATCTATCATGAATGAATGAAGCATAATAAATAAGGAATAAACAATATAGAAAGTTAAATATCTGAACATGCATTCCATTTAATCAATAACTAGAATATAATTATTTTATAATGCATAAAAAATATGTAAAGTTAAATAATTGAACACACATTCCATTTAATAAATAACATTACTATCATGATTAGATAAGGAATAATCAATATATAAAGGTAAAGAACTGAACATACATGTCATTTAATAAATAACATGATCACCAAATACATCCCTGGATAATATCAATGTAATAATCTCATTGATAATAATAATAACTGAATACTTAATAAAGTAAATACTTAATATTGGACATCATGATATATATACCATCAAGACCTTTTAAAATATGGATTAAAACTATGTATAAAATATAGTTTAATGCTAGATTACTAATTCAGCTCATGAGACTCTCTATGCATCGAGATAATATATAATTTTGGGCCTCACACATCAATGAATATCCAATTAATTCTTCATATATTGAATGATCAATTAAATTCATGAATAATGTGCCTTATCAATAATTGAATGTATTGAATGAAGAATGAAAAATATCAATATTTCCCTAGTTAATCAAATAACTTTCAAAGTTAAATTCCATATGTATAAATGATATAAGTTTTGATAAATAATAATATCCATGATAAATAATATGGATATTTAGGTGAAATGTATATCCAATGATCACAAGGAAGTGAATGTTTCAAATTAAAGTTAATAATTATAAAAATTAATCAAGAAAGATAAAGTTAATTCTTTCCCTCATAAAATTATTCATAAACCATCTAGAGAAAACAATTATGGTATCATTAAAATATATCCCCAATGGAGTATATTTAAAATAAATGGTTTTTTTCATTGATGAATAGAAATAAAATAAAATTATCTTTTAAAAACAATATTGAGGAAAATACCCTTTCAATTGGAATTATCTTATAAAAAATTATGAACTTCCAGAATATTATGAAAACAATTTTATTTAAAATACCATTTTAAAAATATAAATGATTCATTAAAGCAATGAGTGATCATGATGGTGGAAAATTTATGTTCATGCTGAGTACATTAAAACAAATATCATATTTACATTTTTGTAAGAAAAGTAAAAAAGTTCCTTATTTGGAAATGGAAAAGAAGATTCCTTTTAAAACATTTATTTAAGAATCCAATTATGGGTAAAAATTACTTTAAACAATCATAGTAAAATAAAATTTGAAAACATTTTTATGAAACATGGATTTTTAAGAAAAATGATTTTTCACCGAAGAGAGAAATGAATTCATGTTTATTAAAAATATTTTCTTAATCATTTTAGTACCAAAGATAAGAAAATTTTACTAAAACTTTAAAACATCATGAATAAAAATAGGATAATAAAATTAAAGGGTCTTATTATTCAATGATCAAATAATTTCCTTAATTG
Organism: Viscum album; assembly: GCA_963277665.1. Taxonomy (NCBI): domain Eukaryota; kingdom Viridiplantae; phylum Streptophyta; class Magnoliopsida; order Santalales; family Viscaceae; genus Viscum; species Viscum album. The sequence continues at coordinate 123,652,226 of OY728134.1, read as the reverse complement.
GAAAATCATGTATAAATAGTCCCTATTAAAATGTCACTGAAACATAAATCACTTAACACTTTGGTAAATTTTGATTCATATGCCCCATAAAAGAGATAACATAAAATGAAAAATTAAATACCATTAATATTAAAATATTCATGATATATCGTATCAAATAGGATGTATATACACTTTATAAAAGAATATTGGTGTATAAAATAAATTATATACCAAAGTATTCAATTTGAAATGGGAACCCTTACAATGATCATAACATTAAAGTGAGAATTAATCAACCAATAAATTATTTATATCAAATTTAGATACATTTAAAACAATATTAAATAAAATAAAATAAAATCAAAATTCATTACACATATAATCTTATTATATCAAATACTATGAAAATGTAATATAACCTAGTGAAATGAAATTGAGTCATGAGATTCTTTACCACAAAATAAATTTCAATTAAAATCCTCTTGGATGAAATCATTCAAATTTAAACTTAAAATAACAATATTTATGAATGAATCATGATATTACATGTAAAATGGGCAGTATATTCACCATATAAAATAAATCAGGTGCATAACATTATAATATGCCTCAATGAAAGGAAATTGAGTCGAAGTCCCTTACCTCACACTTCCATTTTATTGAATGTTATTTGACCTAATGTATAATGGTTTTAGACATGTTATTTATTTATAATATACAAATATTGTTTTTTTATAAAATCATATATTATCTGATTATAACATCTTACCACCCATTTGTGTATAATATTTCCCTATTTTCATTATCACATGTGTTAATTACCTTGTTTTCTCAGGCATGTTTTGTAATGAATGTTCTGATTATTGTGAATATGAAATAGATAAATAATTTAAAGAATTATATTAATTTTATAAATATTATATTTTCTCATTATATGCATTTTTAACCAATATTGAAAGTTTGACATGGAAAATGAACCACATCACTTCATGGATATGGTAGGTCATACCTACGCATGGGCAACGATATCATTCCCTTAATAGAGGAAAGGGTAATGAAATTGATGGAATATAAATTTTAATGAATAAAAATAATGTCGTGTTTATTATATAGATTCATTATTTCTATCATTATTACAATTCATGGGAGTTGTTGAGGGAGAACAAATTGCATCGGTCTATGAGATAGTAGTCAATTGTACACACGAGAAATGGTTTTGTTTTCCATTTGATGGCGGAAGAGAAGGAAAAATATTATTCCATATAAAAAATAAAATCTCTGTATATGTTAGATAATATTTTTATTATACTTTAAGTTTTAATAAATAATTTAATGTGTAAAAAGAAGAAAGAAAAAAAGAAAATTCTTCGTTAAAGTGATTACATTCTCTTAAAGAAACCTCATTTGGATATCCTATTAAGGACACTGGGGTTGATATTTTTAAAATACCATAAGCTCTATAGTATAGATAATGGTGTTTAGGATTTATTTTTTTGGTTTTTTTCAATCTAAATGTATTGATATATGTGAATAAGTGATGGGAAGGAGTGCCCTTTTATAATTTAGGAGGATTGGTATTTTTTTAAATACCCAAATCTATTCAATAATGGGAAGTCACTTTCACTCAAAGTGTCTAAAAAATTGATAAATAATGTATTGGAGGAATATTATGTTCTATCCACACATCCAACACATAAAAATAAACTTGTTTGAAACATTTTCCTTATTAACCTCTCTCTTTATTTACTTTTTCTATTGTGTTTCTCCCCATGAAAATTAGTTTATTTAACCTAGAAAATTTACCTTTTATGTCTAAAATAAATTGATCCTTATTATATAAAATAGAACCAATGATCCTAAATTTTAAATCCAATTTAAAAAATATTAATTCTATATGTGTGGAAAATGAATTTTAACATATGCGTATGCTACCCACAAAACCTCATTTTTACCTAAATCATGGTAATTAATTTTTATTGTTTTTATTATTAATTATTATAAACATTTAAGTTGAACTTATTAAATAATATTAATTATACGGATTAAAATTTTTGAATACATTTTATGAAATTTAGTTCATATAATTGGTAGAATTTAATTTAAAAATAAACCCGTAAATCGTGTTGAAAAATGATTTATGAAGAAATGCATTTTTCAAGCATAAGATGATATTAATTTAACTATATGAAAAGATATCATCATAATATGAATTTAAATTAAAATATTAATATATATATATATATATATTCTAAAAATTTCACTTAAATACTTCCTCATTATGTTTTATTTTAATTAATTCAAATGGAGAAATATTATGCACTTAAAAAAAGTTTTTAAACAAATGTGTTTTAAGCCTAAAAATATACTTATACAAAAATATGGTATAAAGATGATAAAAATAAAATTAATTACATTAAATACAAATAAATAATAATTTTTTACTTTAAAATAAATTTTAAATCATAATGGGACTTTAAAATTGCTTAATTTAATGAAAATAAATAACAATATTTGAAAAAATTATATTTTTCACTATTCACTAAAAAAACATTTTGGAAAAATATGAAAATTTCTCCCATTGATAATTATAATATTATGATTTAAAAAATTAAATTAATTTTTTAAAATAAAATTTCAAAATGTTGTATAAATTAATTATAATTCCCAAACATAAAATTCAAAATAGAACCATTTTTGAAGAAAATATATTATGAAGCATAAAATGACTACTAAAAAATTTAGTGATTATTTACTAAGAATTTATCAATAAATTTTAAATTATTAAAATATATATATATAACAATTTAGTTAATCCTATTTGTAGCCACCAATTAATTAACTAGGTTATAACATTCAAATTTAAATAATATATTTTATGGGTAATTTAAGCTCGTTGTTGTGTGTCATATATTCTATAGAATACAATGTTATTATTTTAAAATACCATGGTTTTACATTCTCCCCAACATTAATAAATTATAACCTCATAATTTGAACTTGTTCTTGGAAATCCAAGGTTTTCCATCTGAAAATTACTTTATTGAAACCCCACATCATAAAAAAGGTTAATAAAACTCCCTCTTAAAAGTGGGAAAGGGAAATATGAAGGTTATATAGAATAACACATAACTAGGTTTATAGGTATGATAACATTAGTGGGAATTGAAAATATAACCATTGAATAAAAGCTTAAACAATTATGGATAATGACAAATATCATTGAACACAAGAAAGGGAACGATCGAGAGAAAGTTAATGACCAGAAGCCATAAATCTATGATGAGTTAAATGATCATTGACTCATCAGATATGAAGTTAATAGGATAAATTTTTTTTTCAACATCCTTTTCGAAAATTTAATTATTTTCTTTACTTTCTAAGAATATAAGGAAATACACTTACTTTATATCTTTCTATTTCATAAGTATAATTCCATCCTTCGGTTGGGGTTTGATTAATTTCCACTATATATCTTACTCTAATAAATGAATATTCAAAATGAATTTTTATTCCTAAACAACTAAAATTTACTTTTAATAGATTATAAGGAAATTATTTATTTTTTTCTTAAATATATACCAAAACCAAAATAGTTAGCACAAGTTAATATAGTACACCAATCTATAAACTCAATAGTATCACCCAAAGTTAAACATAATATTTATCCATAAAATTGATTTAGTATAATTAATGTCAAATTAACTAGGACATCAACTAGTTCAATGGTAGGAAATCCACCATTATCACCCTTCAGTTGTGGGTTTAAGCAATGCGGCCTTAGTAGATGTGATGGGTTATCACCCGACATGCAGTTGTTCTTTTTCCAAAACTATATTAATATAATTAATTTAACATTCCCAAATTATAATGACCTATAATTACCAAAACTTAAAATAAATGATAAAACTTAAATTTTTCCAATACCTTTAATCTTATGTCCACAAAATTTAAAGGATTTCTTCCTTAAACAACACTTTAACTAAAACATATACTAAACCAATGGGTTTTATTACCATAAATGTATCCAAAAATACAATTTAATCTTGAAAAACTACTAATATCATAAAACCTAAAAAAGTGGGTCTTTAGGAAATTGAACTTATAAACCTACTTAAACACGTAATCCCATAGTGGTATTCATAATTATTTATTTAATATTAGATAAAGACATATATGATTCCAAAAATTAACACAATCCTTATATGTTTCATGATTCTTATAACAAAAATACCATTTATAAAACTACTTCTATAATTTACTTCTTAAATCCATATACATAAATACTTAAACACTTTTACTTCAACATAGGTACTTACTTGGCCAAGATTTAACCTTTAAAACAGGTTATTGATATAATTAACTCCTACATTCTCCATAATCATGAAAACAACCCATAAATAGATCTCCAAGATGAAATTTATTTCTCTCTATTTAACTCCTCCCTTTTCCTTTTCAATTTTTTTCTCTATACCATTATATTCTACACATAAAACAAATTATTATTCCTTTGATACATTTTCTTTGGTTTCAATTTCCACATTTCTAGCCCGAAGTAAATCCATCCTTCTTCCCTCTATGGTCTCCACTACTCGAGCTCTTAGTAGACTTTATACTTCTATTCTTTGATGAGTCCAATAGATGATTAAGGTATAGGATATTAATATTATATCAGGATAAATTATTAAGAATAATCATGGTATCATTATCTCTAGTAGTCATACCATTTGGTTTCTCATAATAACCACATTTTCTATAATATTAAATGTTATCATGATTCCTTTGGGTTGCAATGATTAACTAAATCCAAAAAGCATAGTGTGAGAAACAATAATCATAGTGGATAATCATGTCATCACTTAAAGGATGTCTAAATCATATCACATAATTTTAAATCTAAGAAAAATTAGGTTTAACCTAGGACATTAATTATAATCATCTATTCAAATCGTTCATAATGGTTTACAATGAAAATGTGAATTATACAAAGTATATCCTCCATGAGTGTCAAACTAGGTGCTATTTATGGACTATTTTCATGAACCAGGTGAAGACCGAGCCAAATCCCAATTCACCTTTTTTGAAGTTATTACCCCTAGGTAAAATTGTTCTAGAACCACATCCACTTTTAGTATCTATACAAAGATGTATTGTGATGAAAAATAACATAATATCTTCCTCACCAAAACCTTTAGATATTCTTTTATACTTATCCTAAAATCTTTCCATAGGGTTATGTTCCCTAGTATATGTTTTCATTAATCTAGTTCCCAATGATTATACTGAACTTCCTATTATAATTACTGTAAATTACCCAACCCCAGTATCCTAAAGGAAATGTTTACTTTATTAAATTAGAATAAGATTCAAGTGATAATATCTTGAAGTACCAAATAGTTTAGTATTCTTAGTAAACTAGATACATACTTGAATTTCACATTACATTTGAAAAAATTAAATATAACATAGAGAAAGTAAAAATTATGCATCCTTGAATTCATTCAAATATTCCATCTTCAAATCTTGGGGAAAGGATTCAAAATAATAGTGAACTCATATTCTCAGTAAGAGTTATGTAATGTGGAAGATATCATGAATGAATGAAGTATAATCAATAAGGTATAAACAATATGGAAAGTTAAATATTTTAACAGACATTAAATTTAATCAATAACTTTATTATCATGAGTATATAAGGTATAATAAGTATTTCTAGGTAAATAACTAAACACAAATTCTATTTAATCAATAACTTGACTATCAGAATTTGATAAGGAATAATTAATATTGAAAGGTAAATAATTGAAAACACATTTCATTTAATCAATAATTTTCACAAAAAAATGAATCCATGGATAATATAAATGCAATAATATCATGGATAATAATAACTCAATTTTTAATGAGGTAAATTCTTATTATAGTATGTCATGATCTCATACATCATGATATTTATACAATCAATACCTTTCAAAATATGGTTTAAAACTATGGGTAAAACCCCATTTAAATGTATCTTAATGTATCAACTCATGATAATATCAATACATTGAGGGGCTATATAATTTTTGGACCCAACCATCACTTCATGACAAATTCATTACTCATATATTAAATGATCGATTTAATTCACGAACAATTTTCCTTATCAATAAATGTCTCTATTGAATAAATAATATAGAATATCAATATTTTCAAAATCAATCAAATAACATTGAAATTAAAAAACTATATGTAGAAATTATATAATTTTTAATAAATAATAAAATATATGTTAAATAATATGAATTTTTAGGGGAAATGTGCATCCAATTACCATAAGAAAGTGAATATTTTTAGGGAAAGTTAATGATTACAAAAATTAATCCAGAAAGGGAACGTTAATACTTTACTTAGTCGAAATGAATGTAAACTAAATAGAGAAATAATAATGACTGTATCACTATAATATATCCCCGATGGAGTATATATAAAATAAAATATTACTATCATTTATGAATATAAATACCATTAAAATATATTTAAAAAACATTATTTAATATGACACCATTTTCACTTTGAAAATAACATTTTAAAAACTAAGAATTTTCATAATATTAAGAAAACCTTTTAATTTGAAAGATAATTTCAAAATTGTAAATTAATATTCAAATAAATAATTGGTTATGATGTCGTGAAAGTTCTTTTCATGCTAAGTATGTTCTAACAATTATTTCTTTCACATTTTTATAAGAAATGTTAAAATTACCTTATTTATAAAATGACAAGAAGATTCCTTTTAAAAAATTATTTAAGAATACAATTATAATTAAAAATGACTTTAAAAAATCATTGTAAAACATTTTTGAAAACATTTTTTAGAAAACATGGATTTATAAGAAAAAAAACATTTTTGACCAAACAGAGAAATGAAGTCAGATTTTATTAAAAATGTTTTCTTAATAATTTTTAATACCAAAGAAAGGAAAATGGAACTGTTAATTGAAAAATATATGAATAACCCAATGAAAAAAATGAAATGGGTTTATTTTTAAATTGTATAATAATTTCCTTCAATGGAAATTTAAGTTTAAAAAATCCTGATTAAAATGACATTGACACATAAATATCTTACAACTTTGTTAACAATTGAATCGTAAGACCCATAAAATAGATAACATAAAATAAAACATTAAATACCATGAATATTATTGTATACATGATATAACATATAAAATGGAAATTTGATACACCTCATTAAAGAAGATAGGTGTATAACATTACATATATCCCAAAGAAGACAATTTGATATTAGCAACCCTTATAATGATCATACTTTTGAAGTGAGAATTAATCAATAAATTAACTATGTGGATCAAATGTAAGTCCAAATAAAAAATTGGAAATAAAATATAAGATAATCAAAGTTAATTACACACATAATCTTAGAATTTCAAATATAATTAAGAAGTAATATAACCTAATGAAATGAAATTGAGTTATGAATTTTTTTTTCATCTTGGTAACTTTCAAGTCAAATCCCATTGGATGAAATAATTAAAATTGAAATTTAGAACACCGTGAATTATTAAGTATTCATGATATTACATGTAAAATGGATATTATATATACAATATAAAATAAATTATGTGCCTAACATTACAATATGACACAATGAAAGGAAATTGAGACGAAGTCCCTTACCTCACGCTTCTCTTTAATTTATCATATTTTAACCTCCTTTATAATGGTTTTAGACATGATATTTATTTATAAAATAGCAATATTCATATTAATAATATCATATTGGAGATTATTATAACATCTCACCACCTGTTTTCTAATAATATTTCATTATTTTCATTCTTTTGGATGTCAATCACCTTGTTTTTTCATGTGTGTTTTTTCATAAAAGTTCTGATTATTGTACATAAGATATGGATCCATTATCTAAATAATTATATTATTATTATAAATATCATATTTACTAATTATATGTACTTTTATAACCATTATTAAAAAATTTACTTGGAAAATGAATCTCATTGCTTCGTGAAGATTGTAGGTCATATGTGCACATGGGTGATGATATTATTCCATCAATGGGTGAAATGGTAGGGAATGGATGGTATATTAATTTTACATAAACAATATCATGTCATAAGTATTATATATATTCATTATTTCCATATTTAAGATCCCATATTTTTTCAGGTATGTCCCTATTTTTCTAAAACCTATTTGTGTTCGTTTAGTTTTGGTTTAAATCCTAGTTATCAAGAATTGAGCTGTGTGGGATGGTTTTAGGTAAGTACTATAGTAAAGTAGGAAGCAACCGAATAGGGGATGAATTTCAGGTTATATAAGGAATTCATGATATGAAATCTATTCACTATGTGGATTTTTCAGGTCAACCCTTGGATCCATAAAAGGCGTGAATGGTTTCAGGAAAGTTGTGAATATTAAATTCAAATCGTGTGATAGATTCATGATGTGAAATTGATTTATTATGGATTTTTAATGTGAGAAGATGGTTTTATTGGAATAAAATGGAATTAATAAGTTCAAAATTTTAATCCCATTCACGCTGTGAATTAGTCACACCCAACCTTAAATAAACCCTTTAGTGTCGTGTGTTTCAGGGATTGTGTAACACTTTTCACTCCATACAGCCCTTCCAGTGGATATTTCTAGGAATTATCTTTGATGAAGAAGTAAAAATTCTTTGAATTTTATTGTTCCAAACTAGTATATCGAAGGTGATCCTTATACTTATTATTCTTCTTCTTAATTATTTTTTATTGATTTTATCTTTCTCATTGAAGGGAAATTGGAAGTCGATCGCTACCATAGACATGACATTTTTTCTATCTCTTCTCTGCTTCAGAGGTGGTGGTCAAAATCAAATCCCTAAAATCTATTTCAATTATCATTAGTATGTGAAATAGGTTTGATCATGTGAGAATAAAGTGTGTGCAACCTAAACCCTATTTTATGACAAAAATATTCTTAGAAATTACTTTCTATTGGGTCTGTTGAATTTCAGACCAAGACCTGTAGCCACCCAAAAGGTTTTCCAACCCTTATACCTTGTTGAAACTAGGTCAGTTTGACAATACATACCTGAGAGGATTTAGAAATATATTTGATTACTATCCTAATTTATGAATTGTAATTATACATATTTTTAATGGTTTCTTGAGATAGAATCACTTTGGATAAAATTGATTAATTTGGAAACTAATAAACATAGGGATAATATCATGATGAAACATGTTGATATAATTATTATGATAATTTGGAACCTGAATTAATTAATATATTTGGCTAGGAAAATAATAAATTGATAAATTGATAATTTTTTATTATGATGATATATCTGTATGAGTATTACTATCCTTATGATTTTATTTTATAGTTTTGTGTTTATATGAAACTTTTGTGATTTCTATGAGGGGGCCAGACACTTTTTGGAATGTTGTTTTTTATATGACTCATGATTATGTTGATTCATAAGGTCCAAGTGCATGATATTCATATTGCCTTTAGGATAGGTGAACTATTAATTGATGCCTAAGGGTGGATTATATGATTATATTAGATGTATGAGGACTATATTCAAAGTTGATGGATTCTTGAGAGAGATATTATGGATAGCCTATCGGCATAGGCCATGGGTTCATGAGATGTCTTGCGTGATTCATCCTTGACATGAGAATTTTTCACTTGTTGGGTGATCTGTCTGGATTCAAGAGGATCATTCCCTTTAAATAGATATTCAGAAGGGTGTCAAAGCAGTTTAGGTTGTCCCTTGGTTTTACCCTAAACTTGAGGGTTAGTATGTTTATTTTGTATACAATATTAATTTACTAAATTAATACCCCATGATTTTCTTTATTACATGAACTATATTTCTTAGACTGGATTTATTTATACATGGTGTTTTCAAACTACAAATTTTTACTTACATCGTAGATATGACACTATTTTGTACCCATATAGATTTAATCTATGAAATATTGGAAAAGGTTAAGGGTACGTATTGTTAATTTTTGGTTTGTTGGATGGGTTGGAACATGGAGATGGTACGGACATGGGGTTTGAGACCAGGGTCTTTAGAATCTAAATTTGGTTATTATTTTTCTTTTATCTATATTAATTTAAACATGTCATTTATTTACATTCATTTTTTCATTTCATTATTCTACTATTATTAGGATTTTTTTAGTTTTTCCTTTCCCTATTTTTATTTTCTATTTATTTATTTATATTTTTTTATAATATTTCCTCTACTCTACTATTATTTTCCACTATCCTTACAACTCTATACCAAAGGTTTTAGTCTCCCTACTATATTCTTTACACACTCACTACTAATCAGAAGCCTCTAACATATAGGGGGGGTACTCCTAAGGTCACATAGCCAACGAGCTCGGTCACTTGAGGGATCACCAGGTTGGGGATGTTACAAAGTGGTATTAGAGACTCAAGTTTACTTTATATTGCTTTACTATATGGGAAAGGTAAAATCAATACTAGGATACTTCTAGATGTGGTAATGATCTTTTTTATCAGAGTTTATAACCCATGTATGAGGGGAAATATGAGTGCCTAAAGATAAGACTATTGTTCATACTTTTTTCTTGTTATAATTTGATGTTATTTCACCTTAGTTGAATCACATGTTGTTTAGTGTTATGGTTATATATATTTCTACTCATGGCCTTATATGCAATGATATGTGTATTCATACATCTTGATAGGTATAGGGGGTGTATATTATCATTAATTTTTCATACTAGGGACATATTTATCACATGTGACATACTTAACCCATGCTAAAAACTATGAAATGTGAACCTTTTTATACTTGATAAATGAAATTAATAAAACTTTTATTTCATTCCAATTCAATTGTTAAGAAAGTGTAGAGGAACCTTAAGCTAGTGTGCCTATATTATTATCACATAATAAAGTTATTTTTTTGTATCCTATGTTCTAAGGAGTGTGTTGAACCTTTGTATATAAAATGCATCCACGTTGTCTTCGAGTTGAGTGTTGATAGAGTGGAAATCAGCACACTCCTAGCATAATTGAGCTACAAGTTCTTGTGTCTCGGGGTAATTAGATAGATTATCTACTTCATGAAAACTTATTGATGGTTTTATGATCCATAGAGAGGGAGAGTATTCACATTGTGCCTTTGATGTATGAACTAATGAGAGAGTTCCACCTATAGAATCTATGATATTCACCGGGGAGGGAGGGACCCATGAAGCTAAGTTATGGATCGATTCATCTCTTATAGTCTTCAATCATCTTGAGACATCCACAGACATAAGGGTGAATCTTTTTTCTTATATGATTTGTGGACCATCCAAACATTGGTGGGACATTCTAGATCAAGGAGGGCAGCATGAGGAGTTATCCTAGAAGGAGTTCAAGGAAACGTTTTTAAGTAAATTATATCATGAGATATTGAGGGATGAGAAGGCTCATGAGTTTATGCATTTGACATGGGAGGGCATGAAATTAATGGACTACATTGGATGCTTCACTGGCCTACAACGCTTTTCTCCATCCTTAGAAACTGATGAGATCACCAAGATGAGAATCATTCAGGATGGGGTTCACTATGATATAAGGTCATAATTGAATGTATTTTTCATGTGTATCCTTTCATACATGATGAATCAAGCTCCCGTCATAGAAGGTAATTTGAGAGTGTCCCCAAGTGCTGGCCAGATAGTTTCAAAAGGCTGGCTTAGGGACTATTCTTCTAGAGGAAAGAATCACCACAATAGTAGTTTCTATCAGGTTAGTAGCAGGAAAAGTAGTCAAGGGAACTAACTTACACCTCAGGATCATAGTTTTGAGTTGTGATTTAAGAGTGTAATATTAGGCCAAAAGTGATCACAATGTCCTCACCCTATAGTAGAGTTCCATTTCTGTAGTAGGTTGGGTCATCTTAATAAGTTTTTTAGGAAAATTTCATAATAGAGAAGTGGTAGTTGATTAAGATAGGAACCTTAGTCTAGTATGGGATCATATACCCCTCTAATACACAGTTATCTAGAGTTCTGTTAGTTTTTCAGGCTGAGCAATGGGATGAGGTACCCCAGTATTGGATCGACAGTACCACTTATAGGGAATAGCATAGCGGAGTCAGGATGGATCTTAGGGAAGAGATATGAGCTAGTTGTATGCTATACAGTCTACTATGACTAGTTTATATACAGGACCCTCTACCATAGAAGGTACAATCCCTATATCATCTTCCTTATCTTGTGTTTTGTTTGATACATGAGCATCACATTCCATTTTATATTTTATTTTTTTAAAATATTTTGGTCATGGATATAGATAGTATAGATTATTTTGTGACCATTAACATGCTATAGAGTGTATGGTCAGAGGGTATCGAGTGTTGCAAGGAGTGTTCTCTAAAAATTGGTGGCTATCATTTCCTTTCAGATTTTTATGTGTGTTGGAAATGGCATGATTCAATTTTATTTTTGTTATGGATTTTGAAGCTCTATATCTGGATCATATCGACTGTCACTGGAGAAGAGTTACATTTCTATCCCAAGATTGGGTAAGCTATACTCACTAGGTGAATGAGATATTTAGGATAGTCATATAGGACCAAATCAGTCCATATTGTATTGTTTCACAACTCAGATAGAAATATTAGTTCTTGATGATGGAGGAATGAAACAAGATACATTTCCTCTACTGGTGTACCATTTTTAGGATTTGTTTCTTGAAGAGTTCTCTAGATTACTACCTCAGCGGGATATTGAGTTCATTATTGAGTTAGTTCCAGGAGTTGATCTAGTTTCTATCCCACCTTATAGGATGGAACCAACATATCTTCATGAGTTTAAACATTAATAGTAAGATACATTAGGCAAAGTTTTCATATGGTCTAGTACATCTCTGTGGGGTTATCCTATGATTTTTACCAATAATTCCAATAGGAATTTGTGTTTATGTATGGATTGTAGGAGATTTTACTTAATGATGTTCAAGAATCAATATCCTCTACCACACATCGATGATCTCTTTGATCAGCTGAGGGGTGATAGGATTTTCTCTAATATCAAACTAAGGTTAGGGTACCACCGGTTGTGGGTGAGACCATCATACATAACCCTAACTTCTTTTATGAGTATCTATAGCTTATATGAGTTTATAATGATGTTGGTTTGTCTAAAAAACACATAAGAAGTATTCAAGGCCTTGAATAAATAGATCTTTCAAAATTCCTAAAATTGTTTTGTGGTTGTTTTCATCGATGAATTTTTAGTGTACTCCCAGCTTGAATACGATCAAGCCCAACATCTTAACATAATTTTGAGTACCCTGAGAGAGAATAAAATTTATTCCAATATATACAATACATTTTTTGGATTTATAGAGAGTACTTACTGAGTAATTTTATCTCAAAGGCTAGAGCGTTAGTGGACCCAAATAAGGTTTCATCCATGGTATCTTTAGAGAAAACCAAGAATTTCTTTGAGATTTAGAGATTTTTGGCTATAACATGTTATTATTACCAGCACTTCATCCATGAATTCTCTTGTATAGTATCACTAATGTGTGGGATTACCAATAAAGGGGTAAAATTTTTTGGGTCAAATTCTTGTGAGAGATATTTCCAAGAGATGAAGATTCGGTTGACCTCAACACCGATACTCACCTTACATAAGCTTGATAAGGACTATATTGTGTATTTCGATGCATTCAGGATTGGAATCGGTGCAATTATAATGTAGGAGGATTTTTTGGTTTCTTATGGATCCATCCTACTGAGATTACATGGTAGGAATTACCCTACTCATGACATGGAGTTGGTTGTAGTGGTACATGCATTGCGGTGTTGGAGACACTATCTTTTGGGAGATAGGTTTTTGGTGTACACGAACCACAATATCCTTAAGTACATATTTTCTCAGAAAGACCTAAAACTTTATCAGAGGATGTGTGTTGAGTATCTATAGTCTTTTGACTTCAATCTAGGTTACACACTGTGAAAGGAAAAAAAATTTCCAATACCTTGATCTTTAATATGCTGATAGAGGTTCGTGCAAGAATCTTGAGATGAGTGGAGGATGATGGATATCATTGAAGAAATGAATATTGATTTTCAGGATTCATAAGAATGAGTAGATTTGACTTCAATATCTATTATACCCCATTGTTCTAGACTAGATTAAGAGAGATAAGATATTTTATATGGAGGACTGAGCTCTAAGGTAAAGCTTATATAGTGGAGATACACCAGTGGGATGGTCTCTTAGAAGTGACAATTTTATTATTATAAATAGACATGTATGGGATCCTAAAATCATACGCGATGAGATAATGAGAGAGTTTCACACTTCTATATGGGCGGTACATTGTAATTGGACAAATATTATTTGTAATATATATAGATTGTAATGGTGGTTAGAGATTAAGATGGAGATAGTGAGATTTATGAAGAGATGCTTCACGTTTCATAAGGAGAAGGCTAAGAATCAGAGGACTTCTAAGCCGTTGTATCCTCTAACCATTCTATAGTGGAAATGGGATGATGTTGCTATGGGTTATGTGATAGAATTTCCCAAGATACTGCACATGAATGATACTGTGTGGGTACTTTTTGATCGAATGATGAAGATAGAAAACTATTTTACTATCAAGGAGACCTTCAACATTGATGATTTGGGTATTCTTTATATGCGTGAGGTATTTTGACTATATAGTATTCTGAGAATCACTGTTTCTGATCAAGATCCTTATTTCACTTCTTGGTTCTGGCAGGGTATTCAAAAAGATTTGGGATCACAGGTTCTCATGAGTATATCCTATCATCTACAAAATTATGGCCAATTTAAATGGACTATTTAGATTCATAAGGTTATATTATAATCCTTTTTTGGATTTAGGTGGTTACTACTACAAAACACACTTTTAACAGTGTTACTAATAGGTTTATCATTTCTTAAAAAGAACTGACTACCAAAGAAAGGTTAAAAGACAACCTTTTTTAGGACTAAAAAAAGTGTTGATAAAGGGGGCCTTTATCAACACTTTACAATATTTCTCATAAATCCCCCCCTTTATCATCACTTTTATTTAGCATTGATAAAGGAACCCTTTATCAATGCTTTTTAAGAGATGATAAAAATTGAAAAAATTTATACTTGATCTCAGTGCTCAAGACCAACTTTCTCAGCACTCCAACTAATCGCCCCATACCCACCCCCTTCCTCATCACTTGAAACGCCCCTTCCCTAGTGATAGATAGATTCTCACCCACCCCTATGCAGCTGGATTTGATCATGTAACCCCCATGTTCCAAGAGAACCTCTTTACCAATAACCTACATTGTTTTATTGTATATTATTATATTTCTATTTATTTTTATATATTTACATATATATTTATTATATATATAATTATTTTTAAATACATTAATAAAATATATGTTTTTGTGAGTGTGCATGTGTGTATGATATATATAAATACTTCAATTTATTTAAATATATTTCAAATTAATATTCATTTTTATTTACATATATTATAATATAAATATAAATATATATCCATTTATCTATACACACACATATGTATATATAATAATTATATATATATTTATTTATATTCATATATTTTTACTGTAAATTCATTTATATACTATATTTAATGATAATGATATATTTATATAAAAATAAATTTATATATGATGTATACACACAATATTGATACACACACATACACACATATTTACACACACAAGTAAACAATTTTATTTCTCACATAAACACAAAAATATTTACAAATATATGTATGTATTTACATATATTTGAACATACAGATAAATATATATTTTTTTTATTGTCATAGAAATGTTTATATATAGAAAATTACTTGTATAGATATATATATAAATATTAATGCATTTTTATATGGTAAATAAAATGGATAATTAATTATTATAAATGAAATGAATAATAAATATTTATTTACATATGGTTTATTTATTTAAAAATACCTTTTTATGTAAATGTGTATTTATAAAATTGATTTATTATAAGTAAATATAATAAAATATACATATATTTAACTATAATTAAAACTACATAATAAAAAAGGATAAAATTTCAAAAACAAAATATTTATATGAATTTATGCCTTATGACTAAATTTGGTCCCCACTAAAAAGGGATAAGAATACTCTCTTAAATGAAGATGAAACATTACTGAATATGAAAAAATTAGGGTATCCAAACTAAAATCTCGGTTTTAGATGGATTTTGGGAATTTTTTACCTTGAAAAAATAGTAACAAAGTCCCCCTAGGTCAACACGACATTGATATATTCATAGGATTCGATTCGATATGTGGTAGAGCTCAAATAGACACCCTGATAAAAAGTTATGGTCGTTTAAAGTTCAAGTATTATTTTCAACTTATCTTAGACCATTCATTAATTCATTTACCTTTTAGGTCATTCAATTTTTATTAAATAACTATAACTCGATATAATTAGCAAGTTATTAATTAATAATATTTTTAATTATTTTATAATTTTTTTTACTATATATCTTATAAATAAATTGTAAATGATTATTTATCCTTATCTAAATCATATTTAATAAAATATATATTATATTTATATCATTATAAATATATTTATGTATTAATATGTTATTTTTGAATAAATATATTTTGTTTTATAAAATATACCATTTATTAGTGCTTTTTTACTAGTGCTAATAATGGGTCCCCATTTATTAGTGATTTTTTATTAGCATTGATAAAGGTCCCCCTTTATTAGTGCTTTTTTAGTACTGATAAAGACCCCCTTTATCAATGATTTTTTTGCACTAATAAAGGTCCCCTATTATTAGCTATTTTTCTAGCGCTAATAAAGGGGGCCTTTATCAGGGATTTTATCTTTTTATGATAAATCCTAATTCTGGATAAACCTAGATTTGTAATATTCGGTTCCTGGGAGTAGTATTTAGAACTCGTAGAGTTTTCCTATAATAACATCTTTTAGAAATTAATCCAAATAGCTCCTTTTGTGGCCTTGTATATAATATTGTTTCATTCCACTATTTACTGGTTAGAGGTAGGTGAGTTAGTGGTTGTTAGGCCAAGTCTCATGCAAAAGATGACTAAGCAGGTTTGGGTGATCATAAAGTAGTTGGTGACCATACAGAGCCACCATAAATTGTATGTTAACCATTAGAGAATGCCTCTATAGTGTTAGGATAGTCATTGTATTTTCTTTAGGTGTCGATAGTTTTAGGGAAATGTTTTATTTGGAAATAGGGAAAGCTAGTGAACATGTTTTTTGAGCCTTTAAAGATAGTAGAAAGGGTTGGTTCAATGGTCCACCGTTTAGACCTTCCACCACACTATAATGCAATTCATGATATATTTCGTGTGTCACATCTTTGGAGATATCATCTCAAACCTTCTCAAATTATATACATTATTGCTTTCCAGTGAGATTTTGATGCACCTTTTGAGAAGAATCTGATTTTTATCATTGACCACACAGAGAAGAATCTTCAAGAAAAGACTATTCAACTAGTATGAGTGTAGTGGTAGCATGGTTGTGTTCAAGACGAGACCAAAGAGAGGGATTTTAATATGCGATCATGGTGTCCAAACTTGTTTTCCAATGCCCCACAGTGATTCTTGGAGCATCTTGGGGATGAGTTTATATATGGAGGGGGGGGGGGTTTAGATCTTGTATGTTTCGAGGTATATCCCTCTTCATGTTTTTGTAAACCTATTTATGTTTGGTTAGTTTTGGTTGAAATACAGGTGGTAAATCCTTGATCCATTTGGGATGGTTTTGGGTAAGTACATTAGATCTATAAAAATCATCTAAAGGAGAGCTAAATTTTAGGCTAAAAAATGAATTCAAAACATAAAATATATTCATGATGTGAATTGTTCAAGCTGAACCTTAAATCCATACATGGAATTAATGGTTTCGGGAAAGCCTTGAATCTTAAATTCATGTCATTTGATAGGTTCATGACATGAAATCAATTTATTTTAGATTTTTAATCTGAGGGGAAATTTTCATCAACATGAAAGGGAATTCATAAATTCATGATGTGAATCCTACTAATTTCATGAATTGGTTGTTCCCAACCTTAAATAAACCCTATAGTGTCATTGTTTTTTGGGATCATGTAACCCTTTTTCTTCCTACAACCCTTCTAGTGAATTTTTTTAGGAATTATCTTCGACCCAGATGAAAAACTTATTTAGATCTTAGTGTTACAGATCAGGATATAGAAGGCAAGCCTTTTGTTTCTTCTTCCTCTTCTCAATCCATTATAAATGGATTTTCTATTTCTCATTGAAGGGAAGGATGAAGTTGATTGATACCATGGATGTGAGTTTTTTGTCTATGTCTTATTTTATTTTGAGGTGGGTGGTATAAATCAAATCCCTAATTTTAGTTTCAATTATTATTAGTTTGTGAAATAGGTGTGATTGCACCAAAATTTCTTGTTTGTGACATAAACCATGTTTGATGATAACATCAGGCTTAGACCTTCCATTGGATTCCATTGGGTCTATTAGATTTGAGACCAAGACTTGTGGCCACCTGGAAGTTGTGAAAACCCTTGAAACATGTAAAAACTCGGTCATTTTGACATAGATCCTTGAAATAATTTAGATATTTTTTTGATTATTGGATTAATTTCAGAATTTTCATAACATATTTTTTCATAGTGGTTTCTTAAGATAGAAACACTTTTGATGAAATTGATTAATTATAATGCTAATAAACATAGTGCCATGTTCTTGATAAAATGGATTGATGTTATTATGATGATGATTGGGAACCTGAATTAATTAATATATTTAGTTATTCAAATGATAATTTTATAAATTGATCGTTATGTATTTTGAAGATATATTTGGTATGTGTTTTTTCAGCCATTTTATTTTCATGCTTGGATTTTGTGTTTATATGACATTATTATGTTTGATGTCTAAGGGTGGGGCTTTGTGGAATGTTGACTTTTCCTTGATATGACCCATGATTATGTTGATGCATGAAGGCTAGGTGCATGATTTTTGTACCCCCTATGGGTTAGGTGCACTGGTACTTGATTCTTGAGGGAGGAATATTTCATTATATCAAATATATGAGGAATAGATGCACAGTTAATAGATTCTCTAGGGAAAGATTATAGATAGACTATGGGAAGAGGAGATTAGTTCATTAGATGTATTGTGTGATTAATCCTTGGTAGGATAATCTTCCACTGGTTGGGTAATCTATCCTGATGTAGGATAATCCTTTGGTAGATAGATAAATATAGCAAGGTGCTGAAGCTGGTCGGGCTAGCCCTGAGTGCCCCCCATAACTTAAGGGTTAGCATGTTTATTTTTGTGTGAAATATTAATTTATAAAATTAAAACACCATGATTCACTTTATTACATGAACTATATTTCTTAGAATATATTTTTTAGATATGGTGGTGTTGACCTACTAATTTATACTCACACCCTGGATGGAAAACCATTTGGTACCTGAACGAATTTCATGGTTGTAGGTTTGGACAAGGGAAAGGGTCCCTATTGTTGATTTTTTGGAATTCAAGATGGTTTGGAGATTAGATATGGGACCAACATGTGGTTTGGGAATTGGGTATTTAAAATCTTTATTTGAGTCTTCTTTTTCATTTATTTGTATGTCTTTCAGCTTATTATTTAGATAAATTCATTTTTTCATTGCATTTTTCTATTGTTATTTTGTTTTTTTAGTTATTAATTTCTCTGATTTGGATTCCAAATTATTTATTCATATTTTTTCACTATTTTAATTACTATTCTATTGTTTTCTACAATCCTTGCAATTATGTACCATAGGGTATAATCTCCCAACAATATTCATTATACCCTCACTGCTAGTTGGCATCCTTTAGAATACAATGAGGCTTTCTTTAGTTCACATAGCCAACCATCCTGGTCACTTGAGGGAGCACCAGGTCTAGGATGTTACACAATCATTATGACTATCTATGTGAGTTGGTGATGGAAAAAAAATAAATCAGTTATCAAGGTGATATTCTTCCATACAAACAAGT
This sequence comes from Viscum album, assembly GCA_963277665.1. NCBI lineage: Eukaryota > Viridiplantae > Streptophyta > Magnoliopsida > Santalales > Viscaceae > Viscum > Viscum album. The sequence continues at coordinate 123,632,147 of OY728134.1, read as the reverse complement.
AATGGGTTTTTTATCATTTGATTCAGAATTAGAAGGATAATATTACACCATTAACATAATAATATCTCTTTATATGGGATATAATTTTGTTATTATATTGGAATTTTTAACACATAATTTAAGGTGGGAAAATAAAAAAATAGCTTTGTTAAGACAATTACCTTCTCTTAGAGAAATCTCCTTTGGATCTCCTCTTAAAGACATTAGGATTAGTATTTTTGGAATAATATTAGCTCTATAATGTGGATAAATATGTTGGGGATAGATTTTGGTAGGTTATATTTGAGCCAAATGGCTTGATAGGTGTCAATAAGTGAGGGGAGGGAGTTCCCTTTTTTAATTGAGGAGGAGTGGCATTTTTGTAAATACCCAAAACTATTAAATAATGGGAAGTCACTCTCACTCTAAGTGACTCAAAAATTTAAAAATAATATATTTTAGTGAGATTAATGTATATCCTCACCTCCACAACATAAAAAAATTAAACATGTTATTCATTATCCTCTAAGTTTGTTTACTTTTTCCATTTTATTTTTCACCATGTTAATTAGTTTATTTAACCAAGGTAATTTATCTTTTAAGCCTAAAATAAATTGATCCTTATTAGTTAATTTGAATCCACTAATCCTAAATGTTATATCAAAATTATAAAATTAAAATTGTATTTGTGTGGAAAATTAATTTTAACATAGGAACATGTAATATGAAAAAAATCATTTTTGCATTAACCTTTGTAATTAATTTTTACTATTTTTATTATTCATTATGACCAAAATTTTAAAGAAAATGTATTTTGAAGCATAAAATGACTTTACTAAAAAAAGAGAGATTATTTATTTATTATGTATCAAAAAAATTTGTATTGATTTGGACCTATATGTTGAGTGTCTCCTTGAACCACTTGTTTTTTTGATAATTAAAAAGATTTATTTATTTTATTCCTCCAACATAAGTTTTTAAAATCATAATACATTGTTATTATATTTAAGAAAATTACTTGTTTTATTTATCATAGGTCTAAATAGTTTGATTTTTATAATTATAATTTCTAAAATAATTATTATGTTTTAATATTATTTTATTTTTTGTTGATTATATTGTTTTATAATATCTTTATTAAGTGATTTATTTTGTGATTTATTTAGTTTATCTTATTAATTAATTAAAATAATTCTTAAATTAGGTTATGTATTTTTATTATTTACTTAATTTATCTTGAGATTTCATGTTTTGATTGTCTATAACATGTTATACAATTCTTATGAAGTGTTCTTTACTTAAAGATTTCCTTTTAGACCTTAAAATATAATTTATATAGGTTTTTAATATTCACACATTACCAAATTATTTTTTCCCACATATCCAAATCTCCCACATAGACAAAATCCACAAAGATAATTCTCTCATGTAGTTGATTTAGAGAATTAGGACCTTCTGTATTGTGACCATAACTTGTGGTAAAAAACTCAAAATTAAGTAATTAATGATTTTATGGAAAGATAAAAAATTTATATACATTTTATTAGAAGACATAAAAATCTAAATTGATCTCTATCATGTTATATTTTAGGTTATAATACAATACATGTTTTTTTATAGGAATTCTTAATTTTTTCAGAACTAGTCTGCTACTGTATTTTGATGATAACTAGAGCTATAGAATTCAAATAAAGGTGATTATTGATTATATAAAAATATAATTAAATTATATAAATATAATTAAATTATTTAAATATAATTACACTATATATAAAGTTGATTATTTTTTTGAGGTTTATTTTATTTGTGAAATTTTATAATTCAATTTGTCTAAAGTTTTTAGAATTCGGCTACATCGATTGTTGGATACATAATGAATTCACTTATATGGTGTATCACCTATGTAAATAGCCTACATGAATACTCTATGTAGATTTTACTAATTTTTTTTTTGATTTTATATAGGATATTATAAAAACCTGTAAATTTCCATGTTTTACTTAATTCTTTCCATTTCAATTTTGGTAAGTTTATCATGGATAAAATCAGTGTTTTATTTGTTTTAAATTACTTATTAATTATTTTGAATCCATGATAATATGTCTTAAATTTTTTATAATGACTTAAATTATATTTGTAGATCCCTGACCCCTCTAGACCGGAGCCGGTGCATTACATGTTATATTGGCATTGTTAAAAGGAATGAAAATATCAAAGGAATGATCATTTTAGTAGTCTTGAAGAAACTAGATACATAAACGCAACACAAATTACATTGGAGAAGGTTACAAAATATAATACATAATAAAAACTAATAAAAATGTATCCACAGGAACTTAATAAGTGATCTCCTATTAATCACCTGTTAAAGGTAGACAATGAAAGGGGTGATCTCAAACGCTCAGTAAAGGTGAAAAATATCAGAAGCAAGAATCAATAATAACTGAATCATAAACAAATATGGCATGGTAAGTAAATGAAAAACACACGCCATTAATAAACTGAGAAAGGTCCTCCATCCATAGATTTTTTCATTGTGAAAATCCCATGGATAGTAATAAATGATAATGAATAAAGAGAATGATTATTAATTGGACATCATGTATCTATCACATGAAACCATAATACCATAAAAATGGTTTAGTTATGTGGGTAGAAACCCATCTGATTTTTGGAAACAACCTCGAAGGGTTTGTCGCCAACTGATTTGTATTATGAGACCTACCGATGCATCGAGGGGCTATAGAGGGCCCGACCTACCACTACATGTCCAAATAATTCTTTATACATTGATTCAATATAAGAGAAATATGCCTTTTCAATATCTGTATAGAGTAGAGTATACAGATTCATCAATATTTCAATAATTTAAATAACTTTCCAAATAAACACTGTATGTAAAATGGTATATGGTTTAGAAAATAAACATATCCATGATATGCAATTATGGATATTTAATATAAATATAATTTAAAATGAAAAGTGATCTCAAATGGGCAGTAGGTACACCACAAAAGTATTATTTGGTGCACAATACGAAGTTATTCACAACGAAATAGTAGTTGAGACAAAGTCTCTTACAACAATGTAATCGGTCGAATCATATGACCAGAACTTAATATATCTCAAATGAATCATTGAATAAAATGAATATAAATAGAATAATTTAATTATATATCAAATTTAAGTACACATATACCACATATAAGAAATAAGTGGCGAATAATGAAAATCTCACAGAAATGAAAGTGAGATGAGAAACCCCTTACCTTATGCTCGAGTGTGTTCTTCATTTATTTTAATGACCTGAATAGTAAAATTTATCTTCATTAATTAATAACTCCAAAACCTCCTATAAAATTAATTGATTTATTATAACCTTATTAGGTTCATTCATGGCCCTTTTATGGGTTTAAGAGGTTTAATTTCTTGTTTTTAAAGCATTTTCTTCCTTAGTTTTCATGATTCGTTTACTTGTTTTCATGAATGGAAGTTCATTTGAAATGTGGTTAAACATACATAATTGTTAATATATATTATTAATTAAATTAAGTATATATAAATTATTTGGGTTTATATACCATGATGATGATTCATTAGTAAAAAGTTTATTACAAATATTCGGATTAACTTGGTCATTTTGTTCATAATGAACTTGTTGTCTATTATTATCTTATATTATGAGTATATAAGGACTCTAGAACATTAATGAGATGAAATACATATATTATTATCTGGTTCAACCATTAAAATGGTTTCATGACCAGTAATAAAGGATAAAGTGAAGAATGAAACTCCGTCATCCACAAAGGTTATAAATTGGAACCTCATGGACGTTGATTTTGTTTATAAAAATAAAAGGGAGGGAGTAAGGATATTGATGATAGTTATTACATTAAAATGATATAATTACTTTATATATATGATACTGGAGTTTATCATGGTCATTTGGACTGAGGAGGTGAGGAGAGAAAAAGAAAAGAGATGAACTTGAAAATAAAAGAAAATGTGAGAGATCCCTTATGAAAATTCGGCAGCCTAACAGCGTCACTTAAAATTTCATAAAATGAAATGACGAGAGAAAAAGGGTATCTCATCATATTGAAATCAAAATTAAAGTAATAATAACATAGAAAATAAAATCCCAACATATGAGAATGGAAAATCAAATAGATAACATAACGGAAGTGTCAACTAAAAGAAGAGAATGAAGGATTCCATTACCTTTTAGAGTAACTCCTAAATCTAGATGGATGGGACCTTGGAGGATTAAGGACACCTTGGGAGGACTCCTATGGAGTTAATACCACCATATCTTCTAGGATATTGAGTTTGGAATGAAATAAAATGAAGGGGGGGGGGAGTGGGTGTTTATAGTAATTAATAGAGTTTTTTATTAATTAAAATGGACACCTCGTTAGTGGTTTTCGCAAAACCATGAGATTTCTCATGGTATTGGCCCATGGTTTAATCCCATTTGGACACATCATGTCATAATATAATGTAAAAAAGTCTACCATACCTTTATATTAATTATTACATCATTATGATGTCATTAAACTATCGAAAACTCAAATATGTATTTTTACTATTCATAAAAATTCTAGTATTCTAGAAAAATCCCAAAAATTCACCCTAACCAATCTTCGATGTGTAGAATTCAAAAATGAACTCCATTTTTTTAAAATAATTTTCTATTTATTTTTAATTTAATTTTTAAATAAAATAAAAGTTAATTCAAAAAAATTACAATTTAAAGGTATAATTAGTTTTGTATTACATTGAAAAATTAATAAACTTCTCATTATCTTTTTACCTTAAGAAAATAATATATTATCATTATTTACTATTTATAAATTTCATATTACTATTCATAAGAGTATGTTACTATTCATCAAAAAATCAAGTTGGTTCTATCAGACTCCAAACAACTTATTGGTCACAACTCTAGATGACTATTTTTCAAAATTCAAAACATAGAAGTGGAAAATTTATGTTTAATGGATAGCATATAACTTTCTACTATAATATTTTGTTTCAAAGAAGACTTAGTTCTTCGTGCAATATGGGCTATCTAATGAATAGAAAGTATTTAAGAGAAACATACCATAAAATGTTTGGGGTGTTATATTATTCCCTCCTTTGGAAATTTCATCCTCAAAATTTTATGTATAAATCCCAACAAAAATATATGGGTGGTTCTTCTTCATGAAATACTATGGTTCCCATGTTGCTTCCTCCATATTTTGGTTTCTCCAAATAACCTTTACTAGACGAGTTGTCCGATTTCCCAATACCTTCTCCCTTGTGTCAAGAATCCTGATAGGCTTTTCATAGTATGAAAAATCAGGTTCCAATTATATTCCTTCATATGTGAGTACATGCGTTGGGTATGGAATGTATTTCTTTAACAATGACATGTGGAATACATCATGAACTCTAGAGAGATTTGGCGGCATCTCTAAACGTTAATCTAAAGCTCCGATTATTTCTAGAATTTCAAATGGTCTGATGTACTTGGGGTTCAGTTTCCCTTTCTTACAAAACCTTAAGACACCCTTCCATGGAGATACTTTTAGAAATACATGATCTCCCACTTGTAATTACAAGTCCTTTCTCTGGTTGTCAGCATAACTCTTCTGCCTACTTTGGGCTGCTTTAATATGGGCTTGTATTTTCTTCACCTTTGTTGTGGTCTCTTCAATAAGTTCTGGGAATATATGTTTCCTCTCAACAACTTCATCCAAACAAGTTGGAGTTCGACATCTCTTTCCATATAATGCTTCATATGAAGCCATTTGAATACTAGGATGGAAACTATTGTTGTAAGAAAATTTTACCAGAGGCAATTAATGATCCTACATACCTTGGAAGTCAGGAGAGAATGACATCAACATGTCTTCTAGAGTTTGAATAGTCTTTTTAGACTCTCTGTCAGTTTGGGGTGATAAGCAATACTCATACGAAGCTCAGTATTCAAAGCTTTCTGGAGACTCCAAAATTTTGTTGTAAATCGGGGATCTCGATCAGATACAATTGATAGAGGTGCACCATGAATTCTTACAACTTCATTAATATAAATTCCTTCCAGGTGATCAATTGAAAAGTCCTCTCTTTTAGGAAGGAAATGTGCTAATTTTGTGAGACGAACAACAATTACCCATATTTCATCATTCCTTCCAGTTGTCCTCTGTAGTCCGGTGATAAAATCCATCATAATGCTATCCCACTTCCTCATAGGAATAGGTAAAGGTTACATCACTCCTTTCGGATTTTGTCTCTTTGCCTTCACTTGTTGAGAAACTAGACACCTTGAATGTAGTCAGCAATTTCCCGCTTCATATTATCCCACCAAAAATATTCCTTCAGATCTCTGTATATCTTGGTACTACCAGGGTGTATAGAGAAATTTGAGCTATGGGCATCATCTAATAGTTCCCTTTTTAGATCAGGTACTAACGGAACACATAATCTCTTCCCAAATTTCATAACTCCTTCATACACGAAGTCAGCCGGTCTCCCATCCTTGACAACATTAATTTTCTTATTCAGATTCTCATCATCAGATTGAGATCTTTGTATCTTCTCTAATAAAGATGGATTAGAAATCATTTGAAAGAGGAAATATGTTTCCCTTTCCTTAACAATTCCCATATCCATCTTTAGTAGATCAAAAAATATAGGATCTCTCTCAATCATCATTTGAGTCAAAAGTCCATGATACTTACTACTTAATGCATCTTAAACCTTATTCGCCTTTCCTGGGTGGTAGTGTATTGAACAATCATAATCTTTGAGTAACTCAAGCCATCATGTTGAGTTCTTTTTGTGTGAAAATGTATTTCAAACTCTTTTGGTCCGTATAAATTTCACATCTTTCTCCGTAGAGATAATGTCTCCATATTTTAAGAGCAAAGATTACGGCTACTAACTCAAGATAGTGATTTGGATAATTTTTCTCATGGGTATTCAATTGTCTCGATTCATAAGTAATAACATTATCGTTTTGCATAAGGATGCAACCCAACCCATTCTTTGATGCATTATTGTATATCACAAATCCATCACTTCCAAATGGAAGAGTCAAAATTGGATCATTGAACAATATTATTTTAAATTATTTGAATCATTCTGTAAAATCTTTTGTTCACACAAACTTAACTCCTTTATGTGTGAGTTTGGTTAGCGGGTTAGCCAGTTGGGCGAAATTCTGAACGAAACACTGATAGTAACCTGTTAAGCCAATAAAATTTCATACCTTAGTTATGTTTATTGGTGTGGGCCATTCTTGGATTGCCTTTGTCTTTTCATGATCAACTAGGATTCCATCCTAAGAGACAATATGGCCTAGAAAAGAAACTGATTGAAGCCATAATTTTCACTTTCTAAACATCCCATATAATTTATTACTTCTAATAGTTTTTAGAATAATCCGCAAGTGATTCTCATGGTCTTCATAGATTTTTGAGTATAACTGGATATCATTAATGAATACCACAAAAACGTTATCAAGATATTCCTTGAAAACTCTATTCATTAAATACATGAAAATAGAGGGTGCATTTTTCAGTCCAAAAGGCATCACTGTAAACCCATAATTCCCATACCGGGTTTGAAATGTTGTCTTTGGAATATCTTCCTTCCTCACACGCAACTGATGATATCCAGATTGAAGGTCAATATTTGAAAACTATTGAGCTCCATGAAGTTGATCAAATAAATCATTAATCCGGGGAAGAGGGTACTTATTTTTTATTGTAATAGCATTGATTTCCCTATAATCAATGCATAGCCTCATAGATCCATCTTTCTTTTTGACAAACAAGACCGGGGATCCCCAAGGAGAAACACTAGGTCGAATAAATCCTTTGTCATTCAACTCCTCTAGTTGTTTCTTTTTCTCCACTAACTCCACAGTGGCCATTCTATAGGGAGTCTTTGATATAGGTCTTGCATCAGGAATTAAATCAATAGAGAACTCAACTTCCCACTCTGGAGGATGTCCAGGTAAATCCTCTGGAAATACATCAATGTACTCTTGCACTATGTGCACATCTTTAATTTGAATATTTCTTTCCTCGCCCATAGTTGTTAGTTTATCTTCCTCTCCAAGTATTGCATTCAGTAGACCTATTGGGGGTGGTTCTAGATAAGAATGAGGTGGTGAAGTTTCTACCCTAAAGACAAAGGATTCTACACCATTTTCAAAAATTGTAACTTCCTTCTTCTTACAATAAATCTTTGCATCATAATTTGACAGCCAATCCATGCTGAGAATTATATCAAATTCAGCCATTGGTATGATGATATGGTTAGAAACTAAAGAATGTTTTGGTGTATGGAGGGGGACAAGTCGACATGCCTTTATTAAAATGATACATCCCCTGGGAGTTTTGACTGACAACTCCTTTACTAAATCAAATTGGAGGGGTTTTTATATATATAGGTTTTTTTATTTTTTTTATTTATTAAAAAGGGGTAGGGAAACCAATATTTTCGAAAATGGGTCCCAAGAAGTGTGTACCTCGAGTGTGTTCTTAATTTGTTTTATTGACCTGAATAATAAAATTTATCTTTATTAATTAATAAATACAGAACCTCTTATACATTTAATTGATTTATTATAACCTTATTAGGTTCATTCATGGCCCTTTTATGGGTTTAAGAGGTTCAATTTCCTTGTTTTTAAAGCATTTTCTTCCTTAGTTTTCATGATTCATTCACTTGTTTTCATGAATGGAAGTTCATTTGAAATGTGGTTAAACATCCATAATTATTAATATATCTTATTAATTAAATTAAGTAGGTATAAATGATTTTGGGTTATATACCATGATGATGATTCATTGGTTAAAAGTTTATTACAAATATTTGGATTAACTTGGTCGTTTTGTTCATAATGAACTTGTTTTGTATTATTATCTTATATTATGAATGTCTAAGGATTAACGAACATTAATGAGATGAAATAAATATATAATTATATGTTTCAACCATTAAAATGGTTTCATGACCAGTAATGAAGGAGAAAGTGAATAACGAAACTCCGTCGTCCACAAAGGTTATAAATTGGAACCTCATGGACGTTGATTTCGTTTATAAAAATAAAAGGGAGGGAGTAAGGATATTGGTGATAGTTCTTCCATTCACATGATATAATTCCAGTATATAGATGATACTATAGTTTATCATGGTCATTTGGACAGATGAGGTGAGGAGAGAAAAAGAAAAGAGATGAACTTGAAAATAAAAGAAAAGGTGGGAGATCCCTTGGGAAAATTCGGCAGCCTAACGACGTCGGTTAAAATTTCATAAAATGAAATGATGAGAGAAAAAGGGTATCTCATCATATTGAAATAAAAATGAAAGTAATAAGAACACATAAAATTAAACCCCAACATATGATAATGGAAAATCAATTAGATAACAGAAAGAAGTGTCGACTAAAAGAAGAGAATGAAGGATTCCCTTACCTTGTAGAGTAACTCCTAGATCTTGAAGGATGGGATATCGGGTGCATAAATACAACTTGGGGGACTCCTAGGGAGGTAATACCACTATATCTTCGAGGATATTGAGTTTTTAAGGAAAGAAAACGAAGGGGGGGGGTGAGTGGGTATTTATAGTAATTAAGATAGAGTTTTTTATTAATTAAAAGCGATACCTTGTTAGTGGTTTTCGCAAAACCATGGACTTGACCATGGTAGTTTCACATGGTTTAAGCCACTTGTGACACATCATGTCATAATATACTATACACAAGTTTACCAGTCCTTTAAATTAATTATTACATCATTATGATGCCAGTAAACTACCGGAAACTCAAATCTGTATTTTTACTAGTCACGAAAAATTCAAGTATTTTAAAAAAATCTGAAAAATTCACCCTAACCATTTTTCGATGTGTAGAATTAAAAAATAAACTCCATTTTTTGAAAATAATTTTCTAAGTATTTTTAATTTAATTTTTAAAGAAAATCAAAGTTAATTAAAAAAAATAACAATTTAAAGGTATAATTAGTTTTGTATTACATTGACAAATTAATTAACTTCTCATTATCTTATTACCTTATTAAAATAATATATTATCATTATTTACTATTTATATGGGTCATATTACTATTCATATTACTATTCATAAGGGTATGTTACTATTCATTAAAAAAATCAAGTTGGTTCTATCAGACTCCAAACGACTTACTGTTCACAACTCTAGATGACTGTTTTTCGAAATTCAAAACATAGAAGTGGAAAAATTATGTTTAATGGATAGAATATAACTTTCTACTATTATCTTTTGTTTCACAAAAGACTTACTACTTCATGAAATATGGGCTATCTAATGAATAGAAAGTATTTAAGAGCAACAAACCATAAAATGTTTGGGGTGTTATAATATTATAATGGGACAAAGCATGAATGGATATTCAAATAGAAATTATGGGACATGGAATATTCAAATTCAAATTGGCTAGTATATGAATAGTTGGCCTCGATTATTATTACAAAAATTTGGAAGGATATTAATCATTATTATTAAATACTAAATCAAAAGTTATAATGGGTTACAATGTATATTATTTTGGTTTTATAAGATCTTGAGATGAATTTTCATAAATATATATTTTTCATTTATAAATGATATACACATGGAATTTCATCTCGAAAAAGGCATGGGAAACTATAAAGTAGTTCATTAGAACTACATGCATGATTCTTTCTTCAAGAAAATAAAATATACAATGACCTTTAGATTTTAAAATTTTTTAATCACAAATAAACTCTATTTATATAGATTTGGTAGAATCAGTGTGAGATACATAGGTTGAGGATGTTTTTGAACTATACAAGAACTATATTTTTCTAGTAATCAACTACTACTCCCTACTAAACTGATTTCACTTGATCTATTACTATTGAAGGATTTATTTCTACCTCAACACTCAGACTGTGATAATTTCATGACCTGTCCTAATGGGGCCCATGTTGGGACTCCCTAATCCCTCCTCTAATAGTCCATGGGATGACAACTAGCACTGAGTAGGCATATTACTAACATGGAAGGCCTTATCCTAAGTAAATGTATACATTCACACACATCTAAGCCTATACAATGGTGAAATGCAAAAAAAAATTCAACAACCATGCATTTATATATCTAAATCCCACAACTAGAGTACAACATGAAGAAAATGAAATTAAACAAGTCCAAATACAATCCCACCACAAAGAGTCTGAAACAAAATTCCAAAATGAAAGTAAAACCAGGACTATTGTCAATTTTCCATAGGAAAACACCTCATTTTTTATAGTCTTACTAAGCACCATCTGGTCTTGTTCCATCTAGGACTCTGTCAAAGGGTCGATCTTCTACACAATACATGACACGTGCAAGAAAATCCTGTGTAGGGGTGAGTATAACAATACTAAGTAGGACACCCTGAAATCACAAAGCATATGTTGACGCTCCTTTTCGTCACATTGTCTAAAAGAATGGAAAGGGAGATGAATTAGCACAAATTGATTCATCCTTTGAAGAAAACATCAAAAATTGACAAAGGCATGAACGAGGCTTCAAATGCACAAAGGTCGCGCGAGTTCCCTCACTGTCGCGCAATTATACTTGCGTGCCACCTAATGGTCATGCAAGTGACTTGTGATCCCTAAGTGATACCCGCCCGGGGTCTTCTCCAGCCTATAAATAGATCAGGTGGGCCCCCCATTTCGAGGAGGAATTTTTCCAGAATTCAGATATAGAGCTCTGAATGCGCAAGTCTCTTCTTCAGGTCTTCCGAACACTTCTAAGGTAATTCTTTACCTAGAACAGAAGGTCTAAACAAGAGGAGTAAGGTCTAAGTGTTAGAATTCACTAATACTTGCGCACCTAAGGTGTTTTACCCTTAAGAGAAATGAACATACTTGCATGCTGCCCTACTTCTTCACCAAAACTTGGGTGCCTCTCTTTTGGAAGTACCTCAGGATAATTCTAAAGGCTTTGGTCAAGGATCGCCCAAGTGTTACCCTACTAGTTAACAATCGCGCAAGTACCCATGTGTCGCGCAGGTATTGTAGAGACCCAAAGCTTGACGTACATGAATATTACATTACTTTTTTGGAATACTTAATACATAAGAAAAACAAACACACAAGGACAGTAATAGTTTAGTGTCTTTGGAAACTCGGAATAAAATCTTCTAATCGTGGTGAAAGATCTTCAACATCTCCCAATAAAGATCTTCCCTTTTTTTTTCTTACCTAAAACCTTTCTTTATATCCTGGGTAAAAGAAAACATAAAAGGGTGAGCTCAAATGCTCAGTAAGGGTAAACAAAAGAAATATCAATCACATCATATTCATAAGAACATATCTTTTGGAAATCTTAACCTGCAAAAGAGATCATGATTTCATAACATGGGATAAATCATAGTAATGAAATGTAATCCCAATAATCATAACTTAAAACATGAAACTTTGTGGAATACACACATAATCATAGAGAATCATTTATTATTAGTCAAGACTCATTGACAAGACTATCTTAGTGGACAAAGTCCATTTCTGAACCGAGTCACCCTCGTTTCAGTCCTGTTTCACTGAACCGGTATAACCTACCATTCCAGCCATGTCTATCTCATGAGATATAAAATATTTACCCAATGCATTGGAGGGAGATATAGGTCCCACCCATCTCATAATGATACCATTCTTATGTGTTCCACAAAATCATAAACCATACATCATAGCATAACCCATGTAATAAAAATGGGAATCTTAAACATCATGACATCATAAAACAATTCATATAAGATAAAGGAATTAATAAAAATAATTCCATCACAATATAATCAAATAAATGTAATAATAGGGATAGAAACAGAACCCTTTATTATCTTAGATGGAAAATAATTTTGATAAAACACTTGAACTCCATTCTTGAGGAAAATATCCTTTCTGCTTCAAAAACACTTTTCCTTTCTTAACATGTCGTACAATTATAAACTAAAAGAAGTTGATTAAACATAAACTTGAAAACTTGTAAAGGAAGCTTCTTGGAAATAATGTTTTAAAAATCCATTCATGCCATATAAGTTAAAAAAAACATTCTTCTCGTACTTTTGTCAGAAAAGTCAATAAAGTACCTCGTACGAAAAACGACAAAAGATTTCTTTCATATCTTTTACTAAAAACTCACCGAAGTGTAAAATAGGATTTAAAAAATTGTAGTTGAATGGAAATAATATTACATATTGAGGAAACATGGATGTGGATGATAAAATACACCCCAGTAAATGCCAAAGTATAAACAATCTCGGATAAAAATGAGATTGTGATATTTCCCTTACCTTAGGTCTGATTTGCTTCGTAAGTGTCCGAACCTCCTGTATAATGGTTTAAATAATGTCATTGACTTATTATAGAATCATACTCATTGTTATGATATCATATATGGTTCACTTATGACTTTATATTACCCGTTCTTTTGTAAATTCCATGTTAAAGAGCGTTTTGGGTAAAATTGTTTCATTTGTCGTCCGTGTTTTGACTTGTAATTATTCATATGATTACTTAGAACATGATTAATTAATTCCAGAATATAAAACATGATTTTTATATAATATATATTCAGAATATACATATATATAATAAATCAGTAAATGGAAAGAAATACACCGTTCATGGAGACGGTGGGCCATACGTACGCATGAACGCTGTTTTCGTTTCCTTATTGAGTTGAATGGAATTAAGTAGATGACATACATATATATACACATAAATCCAGTATCATTATTATGTCATATATTTAATGATTACTTATTATATTTACTTTATAATCATTCATGAATGGTTAAAGTGGAGAATGAATCTCATCACGTCATGGAGACGGTAGTCCGTACGTACGCACGAGCGATGATATCATTCTCATGATCATGGGACTGTATTGGAGTGTATGTATACTATTTCAGAATCAATATCACTTTAAAATAATCATATATAATTATTATTTACACCATTATACCCATCCAAGTAAGGTGGTGGTGGAAAATAGATTTCACCACGACGTGGAGACGGTATTCCGTACGTACGCACGCGCGGTGATTTCATTTTCCGTAGGATGTATAGACGGTGAAATAGGGTTGTTTCATACTTATAATAACATATCAGTATATGAGTGATATTTATGTTATTACTTCATAATGAAACAACCTAACAAGAAGAAGTGGAAGAAGAAATAATGTTGAAAGAATCGGTTACGGAAATTACCTCTTCTTTGAAGCGCCTCTTTGAGATCTCCTTTTAGGGCACTAAAATTGGTCTTTGAGGAAGACCAGAACCTCTAGGATATTTCTAGGGAAGTGGAGAAGAGAATTTTTCAGGGGTTGTCCGAGCTTGAAGGCTCAATGTTGTGTGAGGAAGAGAGGGAGGAGGTGCCCTTTTATAAGGGAGGAGAGGGGTACCTTTGGAATAACAAAAACTATTATTTTATTATAAAGTCAAATTCGGTTTTAAATAGCTCCAAATTGATTTATTTCTAAGCTAAGGTGGGGATGGGTCGAAATACTCTCATCCAATAGAATTTAGACAAGTTTAGGTTCCTATTTTAACCTTATCATTTAGATTTAACATTAAGTTAAATAATTTTACTTTTACCGTGTCTTCTTGTGTTCTTATACTCTAAGGTTAATAAACTTACTATAAGCTGCCAAACGAACCCCAAGTTGTTTATTATTAATATATATAACCTTATCTAAGTAATTTGTCCGAACCTTAGATTTTTAGGAATAAAATAACAATTAATAATATAATATTTGTTTTAAAAAACTATTTTATGTCAATTTCAACACTATTTAGTAATTGATTTTTGTGAAAAACATAACAGAATGATTATTTCGAACAGAGTTAATTAAATCAATACTAATATTTCATATTAATCTAGAAAATTAGTGTAATTCATAAAAAGTCTCAAATTACATTTATTTTGGTGTTTATAACATCAATTATGTCAATATTTCATTAATAAGATAATTACTGCATCATCTTTGTGTCATAAATATATTAAATTATTTAATGTCTAAAAATTACAAATAAAATACCATTATGTAGGAAATCTTTTTAGCTTTCTAATTAATATTTATAGTCTAATTTATCTTATGTATAACCCCATATTAAAAATGATTTACTTATTAAACTTTGATTTTCACTATTTTAACCCTTCTTTAAATAAATTAATAATAAATGTCCTAATCTAATCCAAGTGGGCCTAAATGGTCATATTTTATTCCTAAGGTTGTTTTTGGTCGAATTACACTTATCCAATAGAATTAGGACATGTGTTAGGGTAATAATAATATCATTTTTTCCCTTAATTACCCTATTTACTTTTAACCGTGGTAAAAAAAGTAAAAATTTACTATTCACCAAAAATTATTTTCATCTCATTGAACCACATTTTAGTCCTTGATATTAACCGTGTCTCTCAGATTTTCTAAATTCCACTCACAGAAGCGGTAAAATTAAGTTTTATGAAAAATTCAGTTTTTTAACTACCACTTAGTGGTTTCACTATTCATCAAAAAAAAGAAAGTTTCCATAAAAATACCAAAAATTAGGCCTAAGCTATATTTGATATTAAGAATTCAAAAATGATGTCTATTTTACCAAATTCAGAACATATCAGTTGCATTAATTAATTTAAAAATTAGTTCTCGTCGTTAAAACAAATAGCGTGTTTTTAAGAGATAATAACTATCAAAAGATTGACACTTCTTTATAACTGGTTTAAATGTGAAATTACATCCAATGATCAACATTGTATTAAATTGTAAAAATATATTCTAAATATACTTTAAAACCACTCAAATTAATAATTTATCACTATTAATTTTTTCTATTAAAAAAGTTCTTTTTAATTAAAATTTAGTAATTTTCACTATTCATCAGAATATGAAAGTTATCCGAAAAGTACCAAAATTTCACCCTAATCTAATTACGATATTCCGAATCCAAAAATGAATTCCATTTTGAAAAATAAAATTTAAAAAATTTCAAAAAGTGGTTATTACTATTCATAACGGCTAGTTTTAATAATATTTTAATAGCATATCGTTGTTTAGTGAAACTCGGTATTGCGTACTACACACGCTATCGAGGAAGGTCGTGATTGCATGTAATGCAAGGCAAGTCAAGGATGCGTGTTGTGCAAGGTCCTTTTGGTGTAGCGTAAAACACAAGACATTAATGAAAATAATATTTTTAATAAAATCTCAGGGTGTTACATTCTACCCCCCTTAAAATGAATTTCGCACTCGAAATTCATCGGGGTTATAAATGGTTTAATACTTGAAAGTTTCTTTAATAGAAACCCACATCATAAAAAGGAATACCAAAACCAATCTTAAAAAACAAAAGTATGGAACGTAACGGTTACCCAAATAAACTAATCACTGGGTTTCCACATAGGTGAAAATATGGATATGGAAGAGAAATCTAACCATCATGTTCTGATAGAGAGTGGTAGAGAACATGGATATGGAAAAGCCAGAACTCACAAAGCCATAAATTTGTAATGATCTAAGGTACCATCTGATTCATCAGATATAAGAGCATTAGGACAACATTTTTGGTTTTCAAGATCATTTCCCTAAAGTTGATGAAATTGGAATTAGAATAAATACTTTCGTGACTTTGGTATAGTCTCACCTTTGGTCGTTCTTTGGAAAATTTACACTTCATATCTTAAAGAAATGATGTTGAATTTTTCATTCGTGATGTGTTAGCAGATCATGTGATAGAATGAGGGGTCATTCCATCTGTCTCAAACAAAAGGTTTGAAAAGTTATAAAAAAATATGTAAGTCTATCTATAGTGAGATTAATCATATATAGTTCCTAAAATGGACTTATACTTCTTATATTATACTGCATAATATAATAAAACTATTTTCTACTTAAACAGGGACTTCCTGTAGGCCAGTGGTAGGCGATAAAGGCCAGTCGCACTTCAGTTGTGGGTTCGATTCCCACAGCCTTGTTCGACATGATGGGCTGTCGCCCGTCCTGTAGGTTGTCCTTTTTCTAAAGCTATATTACTATAACATACCATCAATAATATCGAAAAAAGTTCTATCCTAACTTATGTCCAACATAATCCATTCCAATATTTAGGTATATCTAAAATACTTCGGTCCAAGCTCATAGTATAAAGAAAATGATTACTT
Source organism: Viscum album (assembly GCA_963277665.1). Taxonomy (NCBI): domain Eukaryota; kingdom Viridiplantae; phylum Streptophyta; class Magnoliopsida; order Santalales; family Viscaceae; genus Viscum; species Viscum album. The sequence goes on along the minus strand of OY728134.1, from coordinate 123,614,953 downwards.
GCAATTTCACATAACAATCACGTGAATTCCATCATTTATCCCCCATATATCATAAGATATGTCTTGTTGGTAAAATTACAAACATGTGAATACCTTAATCATGTATTCTCTTGAAGAATGAATACCCATTAATTGAACCATAGTGAAAACATGAATGCAGTCAAAAGTTAACTCTTTCCACATACCAAAATCCAAAAATTCTATATATTCAAACCATGATATAACCTTCTCCTTATATTAGTCATGAGCTCATGAATACGGTCAAACATTTCATTTTATCATTTTCCTTTCATTATGCGCATATCATCTTTTTTTCCAAAAATATCTCAATCACATTCTATGGTTACTGGTACCATTGAAAACCACAACAGACCAATACATAAATATTCCAATGTTCCATGATACTATATACAACATTATTTTGGAATCCCATTACATAAACACTTAATCATTCCACCACATCGTTGTCATATTCAACATCGTCAATAGTGATCGCATGTGACGTCCCTTTGTCCTTTGCCTTAAGTGGTTGCTCATGTCGATCATCACTAACCCTTGGATTAGGGCATTTATTAGCATAATGCCCCATTTCCTTGCACTTAAAGCATTGAAGTGTTGGTGGTGCATTCTCTGCAGTCTTTTCTTTATTCACATCATTAGAAACCCTTTTTCCATTACTTCAACACTCAGTTGTTCGATGACCTTCTTTTCCACACTTAAAACATTTTCTAGTCCCTTTAAGACAATCTCCACCATGCTTATTTCCACACTTTGAGCATAAGGAAACATTTATCTTCTTTTCACCATTATTCTGAGATTTCTCATTGAACTCCATCTTTCGTTTCTTGTCAAAACTACTAGATGGATAAGTAACACCAACTTCCTTTTCTACCTTGATAGCACAACGCACAATTTCTTCATAGCTAATGAAGTCTCTTATAGCTAATGCCCTTTGAAGATTTGGTTTTAAGCCACTGAAGAATCAATCAAATTTACTTTCAGGTTGGATGATAAATTCAGATGCATACCTTGCAAGCCTTGTAAAATTCACTTCGTATATACCAACAAATTCATCATCCTTTTTCTTTAGTTCAAGGAACTCCTTCTCCATATTTGTTTGAAGAATACGAGGGAAGTACTTATTGAAAAATAAGTTCTTGAACTCATCCCATTCCATGGACTCAATTTCATCTCTTTGCCTCGTATTCTTGATAAGATTCCACCATTGATCAGCTTCACCTTCCAAACGATATACTAATAAGATGACTTTATCATGTTTAGAACATTGAAGAACTGAAAATATCTTTTCAGTGGTACGGATCTGTTGTTCAGCAACAAGTGGATCAGAAGACCCACTGAAAGAAGGTGGACGTTGCCTCATGAAGGACTCAATAGAATGTTGTTCCCTTCTCTGCTCATTTGGAAGTCCAGAATGATTCATAGCTTGTGTAAGTATAGAAATAAGATTTTGCACTCCATCTCCCATAACATTTGTTTGTTCAGGAGGAAAATCATTGCATAGTCCATTATATTGATCAACACGGTTCCTTCGGGTTCCAGCCATTGTCTAAAACCCAAAAAGAATAGTGTGAGAGGAAAAAATCATGCTAGGGAAAACAACATAATAAAGGGGGATTACCTTCAATATCTAATATCTTAGGTTTAATTATATGATCATTAGCATAATTATAGGACTATAACCTATACGTATACTTAACCTCAGGGACATCCCTAGACATACACTAGAAATATCTCTAGAGATCTCACTAAAGTTCTCGCATCCTAGTTTCCAAAGGTTGACTAAACCATTCCCCTGATACAAACTGTAGAGACCCGAATCTTGACGTACATGAATATTACATTACTTTTGCGGAATACTTAATACATAAGAAAAACAAACACACAAGGATTGTAATAGTTTAGAGTCTTTAGAACCTCAGAATACAATCTTCAAATCGATACGGAATCATTGGATGTTTCCGGTTCTACGAACAAACCCATTAGAAACCACTTGGAATGTTTGAATATTAAATCAATGAGATCATCCCCCATTCCAAAGGGAAACAAAAAACGGTGAACCCGACGTGAATCCTTAACCAAGTTAAAATAATGCTTTGCATATTTGTTAGGACCCTATTTAAAACTCAATGAGAGGTCCAAAAAAACCAATCATTGACATATGTTCTCATCCAAAAGATGTAGTGGCTGAATTTATCTTGATTATGTCTGTTATATCAAACAGGAACACTTTTCCAAGATTTTCTGCGTTTTAAGAAATGGATGCTCTCAAGTTCACACCCATGAATACGTCTGCTGTGAAAACCTCTGATGTGAATTCCACTGCTACTACTCCTACTGGATCATCGTCCGCTCTGAGGATGACATCACCTACTCAGTGTCTTCAATGTTGGGTATCAAATGCACTGGTTAAAGAGTACCGTCAAAATGGCACTATTCCAACTCTGGAGGCTGCCTGACAAGCCCTCCAAGTAAACAATTCACCCTGGTCGTCCAGACAACGACGACCAGTGATTAAGAAGCAGGCAGTACTAACCACCTTCTCCAACCATTTTGGGTCATTATCCCCGGAACGCAATCACCATTCGCTCCCTTATTCTGGGGAGGTGAATGAGCAGGTCCCTCGGGTCCTTAATTCAAGCATACATGAGTTCTTCCCAAGGGATCCTATCAACAATCGCCACCAGACTCATGCATCAGTGCGCCCTCAACAAGATGAGGGTACCGGCTCTAAGTGTCTGACTGAGGTTCCTCGAACCCGAGCAGGCAAGACGAATCGCCAGAGGTGAAATCTGGTTAACAGTGAGCAGGTTCTCATCCCTGCCATCTTCGGATAAGTCCACCAACCTAACTTAGTGGCATGCAACGAGCGGGCACACACACCTGCCTATTTTAATTCTGTTGTCCAGCAGAATCGTCTGGCAGCATCACGCCAATCCTGCTAGGAAATTTCGGTGGAGTATTATAGACAAGAACATAGACCTATTTATATCTCATCAGCTAGTCAGCAGGGTCGTCTGACTACATATGATGGATCTCGTCAACCACCTTTGGCGAAGTGCAATCAGCAGGCACATACACCTGCTAGTACTGATCAAGCCTACTAACAGTCTCGCTTGGTAGCATTCAGAGAAGTCAGTTGGAAAGCTCCGATGACAAACAAGAGGCATATTCAACTCTCTACCCCTACACTTGAGTACTGTCAGGATTCACTAACAGGAAAAGGAGGATAGGAGCAGGCACATACACCTACTCCAAGAACAGAATGGACGTATATCCCCGTTCTGGCAGCTGAAGTTACCAAGCATATTCTATCAATGGTGAAAGAGCAGAAGCAAATCCCTGCTCATATTCTAGATGCTTGCCAGGATATTATAACAGCTTCAGCAACATCTTAGGGAAAGACACATAAATCTATCCCTACCAGTGGAGTGACACATCAACAGTTCACTCCGGAACAGACACACACATCTGTTCCAATCCAAGAGGGTTGTGGGACATACTCCCCCATATCATACGGACAACCATATCAGGCACATACACCTGGTTTGAGCGGAGATAATCAGCCTAACTGGATCATTTCTTCTAAGTAGGCACACACACCTGCTAAATTGAGTAAGAAGGCATCTAAGAAAAAGACCCATCCAGCACAGTCAAGAAATCAAGAGCTAATCAGTAACAAGGCCTTGCTCGATGCTGGAGTTCTTGAAGCCCTTAGACAGTTATCTGTTGGAATGCAAGATTCTACTCCCTAATTTCCCAATAGTGGGAACATTAATTCCGAAGGTCTTCAACAGAAACTTCCTCATCAATGTTTGCTTCATGACAATTCGATCGATCTCGAAGTTTCATCTTCAGATGAGAGCCACAAGAACCCTCTGTGTGGTCAGAAGACCAAGGAGAAAGAGATCTCATCTTTTTCTGTAACCCACCATGGTGGTCCTCCCCATGATAATGAATTTCGTTGCGAAAGTCCTCTCCACAGTAGTGATGCACATTGCCTGGAAAATTCTCCAATGGACAATGTAGTGCCAAGAAATCCCTCTTATTTTGAGGCACTTGAAAATGTGAAACCAGTCAGGTCTGATGCTTCATCTCTAGCAGGAGAAATACTTTCTCAATCAGAAGATAGCCCAGGGTGTAAGTCATTCTCCGAACCGCCCCTATGTCATGCATATTCTAGTTTGATCAGTGATTTATCTACCAATATTGTTGAATCTGATGAAGCAACAAGGAAGAACCAACTCTGGTCATATCAGGTAGAAGAATCTTCATTGAATGATAAAGAGGAAATGATGAACATGAGAAAACAACTGGAAAAAGATGAAGTGCCAGTCATGTTTTGGCCTCTGGATGACTCTCAGTATGACATTCCAGAGATGTTAACGGAATATGGAATTCATGATATTCGTCTCAACATATGGAAAACTCTTTGTCAGTTGAAAAAAAAGTATTATCTTATGATGAATATGAAAATAATGTTAAGATAATAGAAGGGTTACAATGTCAAATTGACTTGGCATCTCTATCAGTCTCTCGATATCCGAAGGCTGAAAAGCAGCAGAGAGCCCTTCAGCATTCATTCCTTGGTGCACTAAGAAGATTGAGCCAGTTAATTGCCAATGCCCCATCTGGTATTCATGTCAGAGGATGGGGTGTTCATGGAGCACTACATTTCACTGTGCTCTCCAGTCAGCAAAACCCACCAAAAATGGTCTCATGCAATGTTATTTCCCGTGGTCGGCCACAATCAATGGGTTTTGTTTGTAATCAAAATATTTCCCAAGAACAGGCCTCAAATAGTTCTTCTCAAAGTCAATAATACAGAGAACAAGTTGTTGAATTACTCCTGCATCAAGCAAACGAGAATATTGAACATGCCTCTCATATAGAACAAGCACATCATCAAGTGACAGAAGTGTCAGAAATAATCCAACGGTCTTTTGAACCGGGTGATAAAAGTGGATGCAAGTTGATGCATCCATCTAATTTTAGGACTAAGGTCTGCAAGATCAGGAGAGATTTTAAGAAAGTCTCAGACATAGCATGTCAAGAGCCACCCCAGCTTGCCAGACTGAGGACTCTTTTAAACCAATCCTCAGAATCGAAAAATAGGATTTGAGGAGTTGAGAAAAGGTAACAGGAACAGCCCCAGTCCACCGGACTGGGGACTTTTTCAAATCATCAATCCCCTCCTCAGCGAAATTCGGTCTTCTCTCAATTGGGGAAGAAGCCACATGAGGAACGAAGAGCTAAATTATCATGAGATTCCCTCCAAATTACGGTTCGTTAAGAAGTTCCTGGGGGATCGAATCATCAAAAGGCAATGTCTCATCAAAGACATGGAAGAAGACAATATCATAGAAATGCTGATAGAAGGGATGAGATGCGTTATGCATCAATCAATGTCATCAATGTCGTTGTTTCGGACCCACCAGATGAGGCTCACTCAGGGGATTCAGATGAAGAGGTTCCTACTCAAGAAGATGTATGCACAGACACAAATGAAGAAGGTGTGCGTACACAAAATCAAAGGATTACTCAGAACCTAGGTAATCCTTCATTTAACCCACTTCCCCCTCTATGAAAAGGATCCAACAAAGGGAGGGGAAAGAATCAGGTTACATATCCTTCCTCTGGAGAAGGCCAATCTCTCTCACTAGAGTAAAGGTTTGCACAACAGGAGGAAGAAATGAAGGAATTGAGGAGGTTGAATGCAGAACTACTTCAGGGTAGTCTTCTTCCTAAGCATGCCAGAGTCAATCAACCAATGGAATTAGTTGCAGCTACTGATATGGATCAAGAATATCCTCCTCTATCAGTACACCCTCACAGGTCTAATCCTACGGGTCAAGTGCAACAACAGTTGGCAGTGCTACCATTAGTTGCAGCACCAGCTGCCATACCTGTCCAAAATCCAGTCATTGCACCCGCCCAAGTCCAAGTTCAACCTGATGTTTCTCAAAAGTTAATAACTACCATTGAGTCATTAACATCTTGGTTAGAGACTATGGAAGGGAAGCGTGTGCAGGTTCAACCAGAAAAGAAATCTTACCCTGAATGGGTAGATTCAATCTCTCCCCCATCAAGTTTTGGGAACCCTGTATTCCCTATTTTTAATGGATCAGGCGATCCTGAATAGAATTTGACGCATTACGTGTCTTGTTGTGATCCTATGATGGGAAATCCGGAGCAGCAAGAAGCAGTGAAACTTAGATGCTTCGTGTGAACCTTGCAAGGATCAGCCTTTTTCTGGTACACAAGTTTGCAATCCCGGTCAATTACCAGATGGGAAGATCTCCGTCAACGATTTCTTCTTCAATTCAGCTCAAATTTTCCAAAGACAACAGTTTTCAATCATACAAACTATAAGAAAATGGAGAATTAAAGAGTCTCTGATTTCATTTCTCACTGGAAGGGATTAACATATTCCCTGAGATTAGCACTTCCTCAAGAGGAACTGTTGCCAATATGTGTGGCAAATCTGCGTGACGAATTATGCACGCCATTGATCCCTGTGAAATACGCAGGAGGGTTTCGAGACCTTACTTCAATCGCTCAATAGATTGAAGATTCTCTTATATAGACTAAGGCTAAATCTCGTGTAATTCCATCATCTCCAGGAAGGAAAATGGGTAAAGTAGAGACTGCTACAGTTATGCTTAAGCAAGCACCTGTACCTGATTCTACTTCAAAACCTTCATTGTCCCGAAGGGCTCTACCTCCTAAGTGACAACAACAAAGGTCGTTTCATCAAGATAATCAAATAGATCAAATACGAAAACAATTTGAGGATTTGAAAAGAAAAGTTTACTATTTCTGAAATGAACAAGTTTCGGGTTATTTCATTTTGGCTCTGGAAAATAATTTGGTTCAATTGCTAATGCCCAAGAGGCCAAACAAGGAAGGAGATAAAGACCGTCCCAATTATTTCCCATTTCATCAGATGTTGGGGCATCCCATATAGGATTTTTTTGTCTTCAAAGACCTCATACAAAAGATGGTCGACTTGGGACAAGTCAAACTAAAAGGATCTTCAGCCTAGGTAGCATGTGTTACAGCTACAGTTCCAGAGGAGGAAGGCAAGTGGAAAGAAGTTAAAATAAAAAATGCACAAAAATATGATGATTGGATTGTCAGAAAGACGATTAACCGAACTCATGATATTTTGCGAACACAATTGAAGAAACCAATTGTGCCTTCTGCCATGAATGTTGTAGCAAAACCCTCTTAATCAGAGGGAAATCCTCAAAGAAATGGCACAATTCCAAGGAGGAATAATCAGAAGAAGATGAGTATGTGTCAAAGCCTAATATATCTTTGACTCTAGCAGATTTCATGCCATCTACTTCGAAGCAACGGGCACTGCCCCACCAAACGACACAGCCTAAACAGGTTAATCAGGAAGAGTCTTCATCGGATGAAGAGTTAATCTTTGGTCCTGTTAATATGATTCAATTAACAGATCCATATGCCAATCATAGTTTCGATTTCGATGAGCCTGAATTCCCTATATCAAACAGAGGAATCCGAGGAAGTTTCAGAGGCTCAGGATACAAGGGAAGACGTGGATCTTTCAGAGGCCACTATTCCAATTATACCCCTACTAGAACTATGTATGCAGTAGAAACTTGTGGCAGAGCCCTTAAGTGAGCTCAACAAGAACAAGTAAGTTTTTCCACCAATAGCAAATTCAGTCCTGGCACAATTATTATGGAAGACCGGTTGAAGGTTCCATCTTCTTCCTCTCAGTAAGTAAATGGATCTAATCAGTCTAATCTTCCAAAGCCAGGAATATTTCCAACTCCTATCCTGATACAATATGCATCAACTTCCAGAGAATAAACTTCCAAGGCACCTGTTAAGCTACATGTTCCTATTGGGAAACTCAGGCCTCTGGATCAAAAGTATGATATATTGAAACACCTGGCCCAAGTACCATCCAAGTTATCAATTTTGGATGCTTTGAATCTGTCAAAATATCTTCGGGAGGCACTCATCGAAGCTTTGTCAAGTCCTCAAGAGGTTGAAACTGAAATTGCAGCAGCAGGAGTCTATCACATAGAGAATAATCCTGTAGAATTCCATGCAGTAATATCTTTTACTGATGAAGATGAAGATGATATCGTGCATGGACATATTATACCTTTGTACTTATCTGTAAAGGTCAATGGCATAGATGTCCGAATAGCTTTCATTGATAATGGTTTTGGAGTGAACCTCATGCCCATTCATACACTTCGTCGATTGGGCCTCACGGAATCTGATTTATCTCCTTTTACCATGATGTTATAAGGATATGATAAAAATGAACAAGAACCACTGGGTGAGGTTACACTCAGAACTCAGTTTGGAGATCTGGTATCCAATTTAGATTTCATGGTTGTTGATCAAGACTCAGCCTTCAAGATCTTTCTTGGAAGACCCTGGCTACATCAACATGCGGCTATCCCTTCATCATACCATCAATGTCTCAAATATTGTTTCGATGGGAAAGTTGGGACATTGTATGGTGATAAGGCCTCATTCAAGACATGTGACTTTCAATACATTGTGGTGGAATTCTATCACATGAAGGGAAAGGATAAATCCACAACCAGGGAGATTACCAAGGTTAATGCTCCATATGGTTTGGAGAAGATTCCAGTAAATCCATTTACACATGTGAGTACAGATTATGTGTTTCCTATCAGTCAAATTGACAAGATAGACCCAAATCAAAATACCCTTATGGAAATATCCATAATGTCAATTATGGAAATTGAGCCAGACAACATGGGAGAAATTGGTAACCCACCAAGTAGTGATGAAAGCCCAAATGGTGACGTCTTCATTTCATATGCTGAAATTCAACAAGTCTATACTTAACCAATCAGGCCATAAGAAGTTATAGAAACATCGGAGGTGAACAGTGATGTCGATTCTCAATCCTTTATCTCCTCTTTATTTCCCAATGAAGACCCTTCATCATCAATCAGGTCAGAAATGGAAGCTTCTTCTTCAAGATGTTCAAATTTTAACATCTCTTCTGATCATGGAAATTCTGCTTTATCATCTACTATGAAAGTAGAAATGGAATAAATAACACATGATGAAGAAGACGAGGAAAATCTCAGAGATGCTCCTCCAGCATTTGAAGAGGGTATCTCTACCACCGTGGATGAACTTAGAGAAATAAATCTGGGTACAAAAGAAGATCCACGCCCCAATTTAATCAGTGCGGCCATGACTCTTGAAGAGCAAGAGATTTATATTTCCTTTCTAAAGAAAAACAGAGATATATTTTCTTGGAACTATACAGAAATGCTCGAGCTTGATCCTGATTTTGCTACTCATCATTTGGGTTTACCAGAAGAACATCGAGGATTTAAGCAAGCCGCGAGAAGAACACACCCAACTTATACTTCCAAAATTGAAGCTGAAGTGGATAAGCTTATCAAAGCTAAATTCATCAGATAAGTTCAAAATCCCAAGTGGTTGGCTAATATTGTCCCTGTGAAAAAGAAGAACGGACAAATTAGAGTTTGCATTGATTTCAGAGATCTTAATCGGCATTGTCCTAAGGATGATTTTCCAGTTCCGATTACAGAACTCCTGATTGATGCAACAGCTAGATATGAAGCACTTTCCTTCCTGGATGGATATTCTGGATATAATCAAATCCGAATGGCTCCAGAGGATGAGGAATCCACAGCCTTCAGGGCCCCTCAGGGTGTGTTTTGCTACCGGGTAATGCCCTTTGGCTTAAAGAATGCAGGCGCAACATATAAGCATGCCATGCATCGTATATTCATAACCTTTTGAGGGAAGTTTGTTGAATTCTATGTGGACGATTTGGTGGTCAAATCCAAACAAAGTTCTAATCACTTGGCTGATTTAGAAGTCATATTCCGCAAACTTTGGCACCATAATTTGAAGATGAACCCCTTGAATTGTGCTTTTGGTGTAACCTCAGGAAAATTTCTCGGCTTTTTTGTACGCCATCGTGGTATTGAAGTCGATCTTGAAAAGACAAAGTCAATCCTTGGTATGTCACCTCCTCGAAATTTGAAATAATTAAGATGACTTTAAGGACACTTAGCCTATATTCGGCGTTTCATCGCCAATTTGGCAGGAAAAAGTTTACCCTTCACAAAATTAATGAAGAATGGAGTCACTTACCAGTGGACTGAAGAATGTAAAGAAGCATTCGATATTCTCAAGAAATACCTCTTGAGTCCACTGGTACTCATGCCACCTGTTGAAGGAAGACCACTTATCCTCTATGTGACAGCTTTAGAGCAATCATTGGGTGCCTTTCTTGCTCATAAAAATGATGCTAGGAATGAAAACAGCCTCTACTACCTCAGTCGGACTATGATTGAAGCAGAAACCAGGTATTCAAGTATTGAAAAGTGCTACCTGGAATTAATATTTGTAGTTCAGAAGTTGATACACTACCTATAACATCACGAGGTCCAATTGGTATCTCGCAATAACCTGCTCAAATTCATCCTTAGTCGTCCAATGCTTACAGGACGTCTGGAAAGGTGGGCAGTTATTTTGCAGCAATTCGACATTCAATATGTGTCTCAAAAGGAAATAAAGGGCTAAGATCTGGATGATTTCTTGGCTGAAAACCCTTCAGTGGAAGACACATCTTCAGATATTTAACTCCCTGATGAGTAAGTCTTCTCTATTCAAGAAAGTCCTCAAGCATGGGAAATGTATTTTGATGGTGCTTCCAGAAGTCCAACAGGTAGGAAAATGGAAAATCCTAAATTCAACAAATTTGGCTTAGGAATTGTGCTCATTTCTTCAGAAAAGGAAGTGTTACCTTATTCCTTCTTATTGTGGGAAGGTGGTACCAATAATGAAGCAGAATACCAAGCTCTCATCGCAGGCTTGGAATTGACGCTTTAAGCACAAATGAATCACTTAAAGGTGAAAGGTGATTCAAACCTGGTAATCAAACAAATCAATGGGGATTATTCCATCAGAAAAGAATAACTAATCCCTTTATATGATTACATCAGAGAGTTAATGGAAGAATTCCATTCAAAACCGACATTTTCTTATGTCCCAAGATCACAAAATGCTCAATCTGATGCACTAGCTAATATAGCCACAGCTCTGGCAGATCCAAATCGGGAGGAGAAAACTATCAGTATTGCCCACCGTCATGCAATTTCACCTTATGTTCAAATCAGAACAGAGGAAATTAATGAAATTAGTCCCATTCCTGAACCGTATGGTCATACTACAGGATGGATGTCACCTATCAGGGAATACCTTCAAAATGGAAAACTTCCACCTGATAGAGCTGAGAAAGAACAAATCTGGTGACGTGTGGTCAATTTTACTCTTTATGATATCCCAGATAACCTAGAGAAAATTATCTAAAAATGTGGTTTTGATGGAGTTCTCTTTAGATGAATTGATGGTGAAGAGACAATGGCTGTCATGAAAGAAGTGCATGCAGGAGTCTGTGGTGCCCACCAGTCTGGACATAGACTGTCTGATCAGATTCAAAGGCTTGGATACTTTTGGCCTTCAATGATACAAGATTGTATTGATTTCACAAAGAAGTGTCATTCATGACAAGTACATTCCGACTTCATTCATCGACCTCCATATTTTCTTCATACAGCTAAATACTCGTGGCTATTTGCCACATGGGGAATGGATGTGGTGGGACCTTACCCTTCAGCTACAGCCTAGCAGTTTAAGTATATTATTACTGCTACTAATTTCTTTTCCAAATGGGAAGAGGAAATACCTCTTAAGGAAGTCAGTTCTAAATGCATTGTTAGCTTCATCAAGTCTAACATCATTACCAGATTTGGTGTCCCTCATACCATATTGATGGACAGTGGCACCAACTTCTTTTCATCCGAGGTGAAGAAGTTGTATCAAGAATACAACATCAAATCCAATCATTCATCTCGATATCTTGCAGCGTCCAATGGCCAGATAGAAGCCTTCAATAAGACTCTTTCAAATATACTGAAAAATATGGTGGATAAAGATAAGAGATCATGGCCTGATAAACTCTTTCATGCTTTATGGGCTTATCGGACTACCACCCGCACTGCAACACGGTCAACTCCATATTCACTGGTATATGGAACGGAAGCCATCTTTCCCATTGAATTTCAACTACCCTCACTCAGAGTATCTATTTGTGATCAGTCATCTACAGATAAACAATCTCAAAATTGATTGAATGAATTGGAATGGTTATATGAGAAAAGATTGTGCACTTTTCACCACTTGGAAGTCTATCAGAATTGAATATCATGAGCTTTCAACAAAAAAGTTCGTCTTCATTCATTCACTCAGGGAGAATTAGTATTAGTTCTCAGAACTCCAATGATACCAGGAAAGAGACCTCCCAAGCTTGAACCAAAATGGGAAAGACCTTACTCAATACATAGGGTCTACTCCAATGGAGCTTATTCATTAATCTCGATGGATGGAGAACTCATCACTACTCCAACCAATGCCATATTTTTGAAGAAGTATTTTGTATAAACACAAAATATATCTTCATTCGTCCGGTATGACCTTAAACTGCACCACCATCCTGCATGACATTAAAACTTCTCATCATGTCCAGCAAGACGTTCAACTTCATAACCAACGGTCCATGCATACGACCTTAAACTATTGGCACTTACGTCCAACATGACACTAAACTGTATCGTCCCCTTTTTGTCCAACATGATGTTAAACTATGAAAAAGCCCTTAATACGTCCAACATGACGTTAAATGGTGTACTCTTTTGTCCTCATTGCATGACATTAAACTGCATAGTCCTCTTTTTGTCCAACATTACATAAAACTATATTATCCCCATTGTCCTAACTACATGACGCTAAACTGTACATAAAGTCCTTTAATACATCCTACATGACATTAAATTGTACTTTGTCCCAGCTACATGACATTAAACTATGCATCGTTAGGGTTGTTGCTACCTCGTGTTTCTCACACTAAGTATAAATCATGTGATCTTAGAGCAAACTTCAACCATAACACTCTCTCTAGGTTACCAACTATGTGTAAGTCCCAACACTATTTTTTAGGTCGTTGTCCCCAAGGAAAACTTGATCACTAATTCATTCTTTAATTGAACTACGCAGACTTTGATCCTTGCCTTCCAAGCTGGGTACGTAGGCAACCTCCCAAGGTTCAAGCCCAAAATCAATCTCTTCACATCGGTTCACCTCCATCTCATACGATGTTGATTCATGAAACTACCCCAAGAATCAATATCTTTACATTGGTTCACTTTCGTCCTTGTTATACGGTGTTAAACTATGCAACACTTTTGTCCAGTATGACAATAAACTAAAATATTCTTTGATACCCTCACTTGAGAGGGAATCATTATTTACATTGATTTTCAATCATGATTCATTTCAAAGACTACGTGCACACATAGAAATACCTGAACATTTTATCTTGGGTTAAACCATCATTGCACTAGAGTCCCCATTCACCCTTCACATGTATGAACCTAATTTGTACAGAGGGTAGTTCTAGAACTACGTGTGCTTGATTCCCATCCTTATGGGATACATAGGAACGTTCGAGTGTCCCTCGAATCCAGCCCCAAGTCTTTTGGTCCTAACCCCAAATTCCTCTTTCAGTCCCCTGGCTGAAAAGTCCCCATAAAAACACACACTGTGTATTTATTATAATGGTCCGAGCTCTATGACCCTAAACTAAGATCTCCAATCCTTTTGTCCCACAGGACGTTAAACTGTAGTTCAAGAACTATGTATGGATTGATTCCCATTCTTATGGGATACGTAGTGAAGTCCAAAATTTCCATTCAGGACCCAGCCACAAAATGATTATGGTTAGCATTGATATATTTATTTCTGTAAAGACCCGTATAATTCCAAGGAAATATTTTTTTTCTTAATTTTCTTGGGAATTTTACAAGATCGCAGTTTCTGACGGCACCTAATTCCGAGGCCCGGTGTGCCCGGAATCTTTTTCCAAAGTTTAGATCAGGTATGTTTAGTGAACGAACGAGCGAGTTTTTCTAACTTTTAAACAGGTGCTTGGAATCGAATTCCGAGGGCACCAATGGAATCGCAGCGCCGGTAATTGTTTAGAAACACCTTTTCTGGAGTTGCGTTTTCTCGGGTGTGGTTTTTAATTTTTGTGGTTAAGTTAAGAAATAAAATAAAAGTGGTGCGACACTTTATTTTATTTCACTTAAAGCGGCTTAACCTAAGTTAAGTGGATAAGGTGGGACCCACAATTTCCTACCCACTTTGTAGGATATTTGTGAGGTGGGCCCGCACGAGCCCCACCGTTTCTTCCCTTCTAAGTAATGCACCCGCAACCCCCCCCCCCCCCATTTTTTATGAAAGTCAAACCTTACATTTATTCTGGTTAAGAAACACCCCATTAAATTGGGCAGTTAAATCGTTACAATTAATTCATCGAATTAATTGTTCATTTCTTATCTTTAGAATTTCAAAAGCTTGGGTTATGATAATAAAATAAGTGTTGAACTTATTTTATTCCGTTGGTTTGTGTTGTGTTAACCTTTGGGAGAAAAGGAGAGGATTCTTCGTTCTTTAACGAAGAACGTGAAGAATGCTCCACCGCCAATGAAGAAGGCCAACCTCCAACGACGGATGACGTCGAGAGATGCCTTCCTCGGAGATCACCTAATGCCAACAACGATCCTCTTCTTCCACGACGATCCTCTTCTTCCACAGCGATCCTCTTCTTCCACGACGGTTAATTCCGCAACGAACGCTCGTTCGAAGACAACGTTGAGGTAGGGATTTATTTTTTTTGTTAGTTCGTGAAATCTTCCGTCGCTTTCTCCTTTTCTTTGAGCCACCTGTTATCGTGATAACGGGAGGAGGTCGGACCGCACGAACATGGCCGACACTCCTCCCCTTTTTTTGGTTGTTGGTATTGTTGCGGCGAGCAAGGTAACGCGATGCCAAAGCACCGCGCGGATTTTTGATAAGGAAAGGGGGAGAAGTGTGGCACCGTCGCGCCGCGCCGTTGAAGAAAAACAAAGACGCGGCGCCGTTGAAGACAAACAAAGACGCGGTGCCGTCGCACCGCGCCGTTGAAAATGAACCAAAGATGTGGCGCCGTCGCGTTGCACCGAAGAACCACTAAAGCACCGCGGCCGGAGCGGGGCCGCGGTGGAGGGGCGCGGCACCGTCGCGCCGCTCCGGACGAACCAAGGCCGCGACCGGTTCCGGGCTGCGGCGGAGCAACAGAACCGGTGGCCGGTACTGGGCCACCGGCGTCGGAGCAAGGGGACCGGCCCTTTCCGGTCCCATGGTGGCAGCAGCCGTCCGGCCGGTGCGGGCCGACCGGTTTGAGGAAAATGCTGGGGGTCGTAACCCTCAGTCGGCCAACTGAGCGGCCCCATTATGGGGCCGCGGTTGCTACACGCGGGGGCAGTGCCCCCGCTTCTGAAACTGCTCAGCCGTTTGGCCAAGTCCTTGGCCCGCGCGCCAACGCGCCGCGCGCCGGGCCGGTCCGCCAGACCGGCCCACGCCCAGGCCGGACCGGGCCGTGCCACGCCGCACCCAAGAGGGCCAGACCCGGACCCAGGATGGGTCGACCCGGTTTGGGCCGACCCTGGGGGTATCGGGCCGGGTCGGATCGGGCCTGAACCCCCTTTTTTTCCGAATCTCTTCGGTCTGTTGCCCATAACATGAGCTAAGGGCCTCCGATCGATGCATCGTTAGTTGCGATGCGATTCTTGGATCGAGACAGTCGTTTCGGTATATCGCACTCAAGGTTTCTGAGTATTTTGGGTTTGGCTGAGTTAGTTCGTACACGAAACCAACCGGGCCCTTGGAGCGAGAACGCTCATAACTTGAGCTCCGGACGTCCGATTGACGTGCCGTCAACTTTTTGGATTCCTCTAAGTGAGACGGATCTTTTGGATTAATCCGCCCGAGGTTTGGACGCAGGTGGAGTACGGTCAGGTTGGTTTGGACTCAAAAACCAACCGGGCCCCTGGGACGAAAAAGCATATAACTCTCAGACCGGGCGTCTGATTGATGCGCTGTCTGTGACGTCGAGTTATTGTTGACGATAAGGAATTTTTGGATACATCAACTATGGACTATTTGTCAGTTGATGTATCAGCCTCTCGGCTAGTGGAGAGGACCCTCCCGAATGAGCTTGCTGTGTGCGGGAACCCTAGAGCTGGCTGCGATTGTGACGACGACGACTGTACAGAGATCCTCAGTGGATTCGACGGCAATGACTGCTGCACTCAGCGATCCTACGTGGATCAGTGCTACCGATCCTATGTGGTTCAGATCCTGTGTGGGTCAGTGCTCAGCGGTCCTGTGTGGGCCAATGCCTACAGATCCTGTGTGGGTCCGATCCTGTGTGGGTCATTGCGGGGGTTAGTCACCTATCGATCCTGTGTGGGTCTGATCCTGTGTGGGTCATTACGGGAATTAGTTACCTATCGATCCTTTGTGGGTCAGATCCTTTGTGAGTCATTGCGGGGGTTAGTTACCTATCGATCCTTTGTGGGTTAGATCCTTTGTGGGTCATTGCGTGGGTTAGTACCTATCGATCCTTTATGGGTCCAATGACTTAGATGAATCAGTGGCTATATCTGATCATCTCTATCGTCATATGAAGAAGTATTCTTGTGTGAGCTGAATATTGACTTGCTTTCCTATGTGGATTACGTTATGCTTTCCTGTGTGGATTGGGTTGTGGTTTCCTATGTGGACTGGATTGTACTTGAGCTCGGAGGTTAGAGCAAAATGGAATTTATGACTTAGGTATATATATCGGCATATACATAAGCAGTGTCGAATATTACTTCGTGATTGTATCTTTCCTTTGTGGATTATCCTTTGTGGATTCTGGGAGACCTCCGGGGGTCTTGGGGTCCCTCCTGAGTAGCTTATACTCACCCTTGCACGGGTTATGCCCGCACTACGTTGTGTTGGTTGTAGACGACGGACAACGCTGATCGTGGTTGAGGCTTGCGGAGCAGGACAATACCAGGAGGTGGACCACTGGGCAGGACGTACTCGGAGCGGACGGCTGGACCGAGGAGCTGTGGAGTCTATCTGTACTCACCCTTCAGGTGGGACTTCCAGTGGACAGCTCGACACTGCGGATTTACTTTTCAGTTGTTGTTTTCCCTTTCCAGTTGTACTTTACTTTCAGTTTGGGTTTGTATACTGGCCCACATACTTTTCCGCACTTACTGTTGTACCCAGTTTTTACTTAGTGTGTACTTCTATTGCTTGCTTTCTCTGTGGTGTTTGTTTACTTTCCAAAGGCAATGCCTTCCCTTTTTACCGAGAATTACGCCTTGGTTCTAGTCACCAGCCCCTGGCCTATGGAAGACGGGCTTGGGGTAGTCACGGCACGGGCCCCGAGGACGGGTCGTGACAATTTCTGCATACATTGAACAATACCCATATTTATGTGTGATAATCCTAAACTTAAATATTTGTAGATCTTCATAACCCTTTTCTTAACTTCTAATCACAAAAGGAAAGTAAATTTCTGAGAGTTATTTTTCCTGACCATGCATCATATGCCCTTAGGTGGCCTTGCATAAACAGTCTACATAATAGACCTATCAGCCAAAAGATGCTATTATTTGACTATACAGTCGATGACCTTAGGTGGACCTGCATAATTCAACCCCCTAACAGGTTTGTTAAATAGTGGTAACTTAATTCTTGGGAGGAAAACCTCTTTTTTCTTTACTTGTCTTGATAATATGTAGGGATCTGCAAAAAATAGTCATCCTTAACATATTTTTCCCATATCCTTTTTCATGATCTGAAAGTATTCAAGTCTATGGTTTATATTCTCTTTCCCTACGTTTGGGTCAGACCTTCGTAGGAGTGATATCCATCCAGTTCTTCGATAATCTTGTTTGGAAATATCTTCTCCATATTCAAGTACCTCTTTCCATACAACAAACTTTATAATTTGGAAAATTTGAATCTCCATAAACTTTCACTGACTTTTTAGCACTAGGAAAGTAAATTTTTGATAGATCTTTTGCTTGACTATGCAGCATGTGCCCTTAGGTGGCCTTGCATAAGTAGTCTACATAACGGACCGGTCATCCAAAGGATGCTATTTATTTGACTATGCAGCCAATGCCCTTAGGTGGCCCTGCATAATTCAACCCCCTAACAGGTTTGTTAAATAATGGTAACTTCATTCTTGGTAACTACTTCTTCTAATGCCTTTTAGCTCTTTTTCATATCATTCCTCATATTCAAATATTCTTAAGTCATAGTTTACATATTTTCCTTCATACTTGAGTATGGTAATATGTTTTCAGATGAATTGTCCAGGAATTGAATCAATTCTAATTCATTCGGTCAAATCTATTTTGACCTTAAACAATTAGCCTCTTTATGTCCGACATGCATGACTTTAAACTGCCCACAAAAGACAAAGGAACTCTAAATAAAAGTCAAGTTCCAGATCACTAAACATACATTTTGTATGATTTAGGTAATATTGAGCAATTAAAAGATTCAAAGTTTGTAGTGTTATTTATAATAATCCTATTAAAAATCAAACTATGATTACTAGGCCCATTGGCTTAGGTAAAATTTAAAGCAGGTAGAAAGAAAATACGTGCACAAGTGATTGAAGATGAAAGCATTATTTCCATTTGATGCACAAGAATTAGAGAGACATCCACAGATTGGAGCCTCTTCTCTTTTTCATGAAATTACAAAAGACTGTAAACATAAGTCTTCAATTGATGAACCGCATCTCGAGCTTCATCAGTAGCTACTTGAAGCTCATGCACTTGACCAACTTCACTCTTTTAATCTTGATGGAGTGCCCTCTTGGCATCCAAAATAGTCTTCATACCATTCGTTTGAGCTCCCTCCAGTGAATTATTGAGTTGATCAAGTTCACCAGTAACAGCATATAACTGTTGCTGCAGTTGCACCTGCTGGACGACTTTTTCTTTGATATTATACTCTAGCTCCATCATCTCGACAGCATAATCAACTTCATCTCGAGATACTGCAGCCTCAAATTCACTGATATTGATTGACATCTTCACCCTGGTCAGATCTTCATGGCACTATTGGTCCTTCTCCCTTCTTAAGATGACTTGTTTCACCGCGGTATGGATCTCTTGGTATCCAAAACCACCAAATCCTAGCATGACGAATTGGGACGACAATTGAGGGATCTTTGATGATAGCTCTTCTAAAGGCACCTCAGATATGATTTTCCATATGTTTTTCCATGCCTTGCGTCGTGAAAAGCTGAGCGCCTTAAGCACCTCTGGGTCTGATTCAACATCATCATCACAGGGGGGGCATGTAATATGGGATTAATGCACTTAAGGAAGTTCCATGTTCTGCTCCTTCCCCCCTGACCCTGGTTGCTTCACCTTCTACTACTGTTTGGGCGGAGGTTGAGACTTCACCTCCAGTTCTATCCATTGAAGTTGATATCCCTGTTTGATCAATTAAAAGTATGATTAGTTTCATAGAATAATGAAAGTTGGTTGTCTATCTTGAAAACTCAGTACAATCATTACCTAAAAGTAGATCAACAGCTTGAGAAGACTCCTCCCCATCTTTCCTAGTTTCAACAGGATCTTCAAGATGGGTCTCATGAGGTTTTACTGGGTTTAACTCCACTTGAGCTAATGTTTCTGCAATAGTAGGGTTGACATCAATGTTCACACCCTCTTTAGGCATTGCCAGTTCAGCAGCTTCTATAGATGGAACTGCATATTATTTTCAGTCATGATTAGAAGTGTAAATTATAAGAAAATTTACTGGACGAAGGATAACACTCACGCCCAAGGTCTTCTAAATCACATGATAATTTATCATGATCATAAAATTCTTTGAAAGACATGCCACGATTCATCATTTCATCCAATGATATTTCAGAATCCTGGTTAGTATCACCTGTGGGAGCATTTTTTGTGTCCTGTTGGTAACCTTCATTCTGCGGCCCCTAACCCTGGACAGCTTCTTCAGGAAGGATGGAAGATTTAGTTGCTGCACCACCAATGATTCTGGGGCAGGTTCTTTTATACTTATAACAGCAGCAGAAGCAGTACTGGGAATAGATGTTGGCTCTTTTTCAGAAGCAGCCAAGTCAGCTTGAATTTGCATTTGTTCCATAGTACCCTCCGTGGTCCTTAAAGGATGATCAATCCTTTCCCTCATAGGGGAAATTGAAGAAGCCCCTACAATCCCAAGGAAAGTGAGAAATCTTTTTCATGGTTTAAAATTCATGATTATCCGAAGGACTTACCACTACTGATAAAGCATTTAGTAGTGGACTTCCTCCTTCGTCACCTTTGTCCTTTTGGATTTTTGGGAGTATCAGCAGTCTCCCTTATTGGCACTTGAATTGGTGAATGGAAGGCCATGTCCAACACCTCATTCATGGCCTACTGGCCTGGAGATATCTTGCCCGGTTCACGAGGAGAATCAGCAGCAACCTCGATGGAAGTACCACCATGGCCATAATGTGGCGAAGGAACCTCAGTAGTTCCTTTCTTTGTAAGCTACAAGATGAAGAAAATAACTCCCTTAAGTAAAAAAGCTTCGACTGAAATCAAGTTGCAAAGCAAATAAGGAAAGAAAACTTACATCTTCAGGAGCCACGAAATCATGCCACTCCTCATTAGTCCCCTCAGCGGTGCCATGAACAAACTTTTCCCTCACCCTCCTGGTGACAGGAACAGACTCATCAGTGGCATATATAAGTATTTACAGCTCTCTGATATAAGCCCACACTTCATTGGGGTTATCCTCGTATTGAATATTTGTGGAAGCCAGAAGATTCCCTATTCTAGGAAGTTGTAGGCCCTCACACAAATCCATCCAGGCGGTCTCAGTACCACAGTATAAATTCTGCCATGTCTGGACAGCCTCTGGTCTTAGATATGAAGGCTGCGAGGAAGGTCCTACAAACTTTGATTTTAGTTTCTTCTCGGCTCCTGCAACTGCAGATAAAGAATAAGAAAATACGACTTATTTCTTTATAAAGTAGTAGTGATTAAATTACCACAATGAAGTAACTCACCAGGAGTTGATGGAGTAGGTATCTTGATTCTAACTGCAGGATTATATCGGGCACGAGGCCACTTTGCCACTTGTTGTGCCTCATCATCCCCATCATGGGAATCTGGGGAATCAGTCCTAGAAGAGGAATTTGGAGAATTAGCTTCAGGTGGGGAAGCATCACCTTCATGAGGAAGGGATTCTCTCTCTACAGTCCTATTCCTTTTCCCCGCCTGATAAACTGGGTGATTCATCACCCCTTTAGGGTATGATGCTATCCAGTGCTCGGCATACCATGTAGTCAATTTATGTGCCTCTTTTTCAACTGGTAGATAAAATACCGCCCCAATCTTCTCCCTTGATGTCAGTTGTAGAGACCCGAAACTTGATGTACATGGACATTACATTACCTTTGCGGAATACTTAGTACATAACAAAAACACACACACACCAGGATCGTAATAGTTTAGTGTCTTTGGAAACTCAGAAAATAATCTTCTAATCCGGGTGAAAGATCTTCAACATCTCCCATAAAGATCTTCCTTTTTTTACCTAAAACCTTTCTTTATATCCTGGGGAAAAGAAAAAATAAAAGGGTGATCTCAGATGCTCAGTAAGGGTAAACAAAAGAAATATCAATCACATCATATACATAATCACTTAACTTTTGGAAATCTTAACCTGCAAAAGAGATCATAATTTCATAACATGGGGTAAATCATGGCAGTGAAATGTAATCACAATAATAATAACTTAAAACATGAAACTTTGTGTCATACACACATAATCATAGAAAATAATTTCTTGTTAGTCAAGACTCATTTCCAAGACTATCTTAGTGGACAAAGTCCCTTTCTGAATCGAGTAACCCTCGTTTCAGTCCTGTTTCACTGAACCGGTATAACCTACCATTTCAGCCATGTCTATCTCATGAGATATAAAATCTTTACCCAATGCATTGGAGGGAGATATAGGTCCCACCCATCTTATAATGAATCCTTTCTTATGTGTGCCACACAATCATAAACCACACATCAAAGCGTAACCCATGTAATAAAAATGGGATTCTTAAACATCATGACATCATAAAACAATTCATATAAGGTAAAGGAATTCATAAAAATATTTCCATCACAACATAATCAAACCAATGTAATAATAGGGATAAAAACAGAACCCTTTTATTATCTTAGATGGAAAATAATTTTGATAAAATACTTGAACTCCATTCTTGAGGAAAATATCCTTTCTACTTCAAAAACATTTTTCCTTTCATAACATGTCATACGACTTTAAAATAAAATAATTTGATTAAAAATAAACTTGAAAACTTGTAAAGGAAGCTTCTTGGAAATAATGTTTTAAAAATACAATCATTCCGTATAAGTTAAAAAAAACAGTCTTCGTACTTTTGTCGGAAAAGTCAAAAAAATACCTCGTACGAAAAATAAAAAAAAGATTCCTTTTATATCTTTTACTAAAAACACACCGAAGGGTAAAATTGGATTTAAACAATTGTAGGTGAATGGGAATAATATTAAATATTGAGGAAACATGGATGTGGATGATAAAATACACCCCAGTAAATACTAAAGTACAAACAATATCGGATAAAAATGAGATTGTGATATTTCCCTTACCTTAGGTCCGACTTGCTTTGTAAGTGTCCGAACCTCATGTATAATGATTTAAATAATGTTATTGACTTATTCCAGAATCATATTCATTGTTATTATATATGGTCCGCTTATGACTTTATATTACCCGTTCTTTTGTAAATTCAAGTTAAAGTAGCGTTTTGGGTAGAATCGTCTCATTTTTCATTCGTGTTTTTAACTTGTAATTATTCATATGATTACATAGATCATGATTAATTAATTCCAGAATATAAAACATGATTCATATAAATATATTCATAATAAATCAGTAAATGGAAATAAATACACTGTTCATGGAGACGGTAGTCCGTACGTACGCATGAACGCTGTTTTCGTTTCCTTATTGAATTGAATGGAATTAAGTAGATGACATACATATAAATATAAATAATTCCAGTATCATTATCAAGTCAAATATTTCATTAGTACTTATTATATATACTTTATAATCATTCATGAATGGTTAATCATTGAGAATGAATCTCATCGCGTCGTGGAGACGGTAGTCCGTACGTACGCACGAGTGATGATATCGTTCTCATGGTCGTGGAATTGTGTTGAAGTGTATGTATACTATTTCAGTATCAATATCACTTTATAATAATCATATATAGTTACTCATTACACCTTTATACCCATCCAATTAAGGTCGTGGTGGAAAATAGATTACACCACGGCGTGGAGACGGTATTCCGTACGTACGCACGCGCGGTGATTTCCTTTTTCCGTAGGATGGATAGAAGGTTAATTAGAGTTGTTTCATATTTATAATAACATATCAGTATATAAGAAATACTGATGTTATTACTTTATCATGAAACAACTAAAGAAGAAGAAGTTGAAGAAGAAATAAATTGAAAAAGATCGGTAATGGATATTACCTCTTTTTGACGCGCCTTTTCTTAGCCTCCACTTAAAGAACTAAGGATGGTCTTTGAAGAAGACCAAGACCTCTAGGATGATACTAGGGAAGTGGAGAAGGGATTTTGGCAGAGGTTGGCCGAGATTGAGTGCTCAAATTGGTGTGAGGAGGAGGGGGAGGAGGTGTCCTTTTATAAGGGAGGAGAGAGGCACCTTAGGAATATCTCAAAATATTATTTTATATTAAAGTCTAAATCGGTTTATAATGGTTCCAAAGGGTCTTATTTAGAATCTAAAGTTGGTATGGGTCTAAATCCTATCATCCAATAGGATTTAGACAAGTTTAGGGTATTATTTTAACCTTATCAATTAGATTTAACTCTAAGTTAAATAATTTAACTTTTACCGTGTCTTTTTGTTTTCTTTCACTATACACTTACTATAACATGCCAAACGAACCCCAAATTGTTTATTATTAATATATATATCCTTATCTAAGTCATTTGGCCGATCCTTAGATTTTTAGGAATAAAATAACAATTAATAATATAATATTTGTTTTAAAAACTATTTTGTGTCAATTTTGACACTATTTGATATATGATTTTTGTGAAAGTCATAACAGAAATATATGTTCGAACCAAGTTGATTAAATCAACACTAATATATCATAGTAATCTAGAAAAGTAGTGGAATTCATAAAAAGTCTCAAATTACATTTATTTTGGTGTTTATAACATCAATTATGTCAATATTTCATAAATAAGATAATTACTGCATCATATTTGTGTCATAAATAAATTAAATTATTTGATGTCTAAAAATTAAAAATAAAATACCATTATGTAGGAAATCTTTTTATCTTTCTAATGAATATTTACAATAGAATTTATCTTATGTACAACCCTAATTTAGAATTTTTTTAGTAAATAAACTTTGATTTTACCTCTTTTAACCCTTCTTTAAATAAATTAATAATAAATGTCCTAATCTAATCCAAGTGGGCCTAAATGATAATATTTTACACTTAAGGTTGTTTTTGGTCGAGATACACTTGTCCAATAGAATTAGGACATGTGTTAGGGTAATATTAATATCATTCTTACCCTTAATTACCCTATTTACTTTTAACCGTGGTAAATAAAAGTAAAAAGTTACTATTCACCAAAAATTATTTTCATCTCATTGAACCACATTTTAGTCCTTGATATTAACCGTGTCTCTCGGATTTTTGAAATTCCATTCACAGAAGCGGTAAAATTAAGTTTTATGAAAAATTCAGTTTTTTAACTACCACTTAGTAGTTTCACTATTCATCAAAAATTGATGTTTTTCAGAACAATGCCAAAATTTTATCCTAAGCTATATTTCATATTCCGAATTCAAAAAATGAAGTCTATTTTACCAAATTCATAACATAGAAGTTGCATTAATTAATTTTATAATTAAATCCCGTTGTTAAAACAAATAGCGTGTTTTTAATAAACAATATCTATCAAAAGATTGACACTTGATTATGTCTGGTTTAAATGTGAAATTAAAACCAATGACCAACATTGTATTAATTTGTAAAAATATATTCTAAATATACTTTAAAACCACTCAAATTAATAATTTATCACTATTAATTATTTCGATTAAAAAAGTTGTTTTTAATTATAATTTAGTAATTTTCACTATTCATCAGAATATGAAAGTTATCCGAAAGGTACCAAAATTTCACCTTAGGCTAAATTCGATACTCCGAATCCAAAAATGAAGTCCATTTTGAGAGCTAAAATTTCTAAAATTTAAAAAGTGGTTATTACTATTCATAATGGCTAGTTTTAATAATATTTTAATAGCATATCGTTGTTTCGTGAAACTCAGTATTGCGTACTACACACGCTATCGAGGAAGGTTGCGATTGTGTGTAATGCAAGGCAAGTCAAGGATGCGTGTTGTGCAAGCTCCTTTTGGTGTAGCGTACAACACAAGACATTAATAAAATTAAAAAGAATATTTTTCATAAAATCTCGGGCTGTTACATTCTACCCCCCTTAAAATGAATTTCGCCCTCGAAATTCGCCGGGGTTTTAAATGGTTTACTATTTGAAAGTTTCTTTAATCAAAACCCACATCGTTAAAAGTAATACCAAAACCAATCTTTAAAAACAAAAGTATGAAACGTAACGGTTACCCAAATAAACTAATCACTGGGTTTCCACATAGATGAAAATATGGATATGGAAGAGAAATCTAACCATCATGTCCTGATGGAGAGTGGTAGAGAACATGGCTATGGAAAAGCCAACAATCACAAATCCATAAATTTGTGACGATCTAAGGTACCATCTGATTAATCAGATATAAGAGCACTAGGACAACATTTTTAGTTTTCAAGATCGTTTCCCTAAAGTTGAAGAATTTGAATTAGAATAAATACTTACTTTATTTTGGAACAATTTCACTGTTGTTCGTGCCTTGAACAATTTCCACTTCATCTCTTAAATAAATGAAGTTGAATTTGTTATTCGTGAAGTGTTAGCAGATGATGTGATAGAATGACGGGTCATTCCATCTGTCTTAAACAAAAGGTTAGAAAAAGTTATTAAATATACATAAGTCATTCTATAGTGAGATTAATCATATATGGTTCCTAAAATAGACTTATACTTCATATATCATACTGCTTAATATAATAAAACTAGTTTCTACTAAACAGGGACTTCCTGTAGGCCAGTGATATGCGATAAAGGCAAGTCGCACTTCGGTTGTGGGTTCGATTCTCACAGCCTTGTCCGACGCGATGGGTTGTCGCCCGTCCTGCAGGTTGTCCTTTTTCTAAAACTATATTACTATAACATCCCATTAATAATATCGAAAAAACTTCTATCCTTAAACAATACTAACTTATGTCCAACATAATCCATTACAATCTTTAGGCTTATCCATAATACTGCAGTCTACTCTCATAACATAGTGAAAACGATTACCAGAGATTTAATACCATCGTTGATCCCCATATATCATAAGATATGTTTTATTGGTCACATTCCAAACATTCAAAGTCATTAATCTTGTATTCTCTTGAATACCCATTGAGCCTTAGTGAAAACATGAATGTTGTTAAAAGTTAACACTTTCCACATACCAAAATCCTCAAAATTCTGTATACTCAAACCATGATATCACTTAGTCCTTATATCAATCATGAGCTCATGAATACAATCAAACATCTCATTATCTTCTTATCCCTTCATTATGGGCATATTATCTACTTTCCAAAATATTTTAATCACTTTTCATGGTTACCGGTACCTTAAAATTATTGAAGACCACAATAGACCAATACATAAATATTTCAATACACCATAAAAGTACCTCAACAACATTATTCCTGAATACCAATACATAAACACTTCAGTCCATCCACTTCAATGATTGTCGTGGAAGAAGTCCTTCCTTGATTTAGAAGTAACTTTTTAGGTCAGGGCATTGAGTTGGGTAATGCCCATGTTCTCCACAAATAAGACATTGAACTCCATAACAGTCTGTCACTCTATGACCCTTTTCTCCACACAGATAACATCGGACCCTCCATTTGAGGTATTCCTCAAGGTTCTTCTTCCCTTCTTTAGAAATCTCAATCTTCCTTTCTTTATGCTCCTCAACATGCGAACATGCATAATAGTTTATCTTTCTCTTCTTTGATGGATTAGGCATACCACTAAATTTCACCTTGTTAATCATATATCACGATGACTGATTTGGCATAATCACAAGATATTTCTCTCTAGGAATTACACAATTTTTTTTCTCATAGTCACCAATTTGTCCATTGGATTCAATGTTAACTGAATTCCTTATGGTTCCCTCCATTAACTAAAACACAAAAATAATCTTGTGAGAGGTAAAAATCATGCTAGAGAAAAAAACATAGTAAAGGGGGAGTACCCTCAATATCTAACATTTTAGGTTAAATTCTAAGATCGTTACTGTAGTTCTAGGACTATATCCTATACGTATACTTATCCTTAGGGACATCCCTAGAAATACCTTAGAAATATCCCTAGGGATCTCACTAAAGTTCTCGCATCCTAGTTTCCAAAGGTTGACTAAACCTTTCCGCTGATACCAACTGTAGAGACCCGAAACTTGACGTACATGGACATTACATTACCTTTGCGGAACACTTAGTACATAACAAAAACACACACACAAGGATCGTAATAGTTTAGTGTCTTTGGAAACTCGGAAAATAATCTTCTAATCCTGGTGAAAGATCTTCAACATCTCCCATAAATATCATCCTTTTTTTTACCTAAAACCTTTCTTTATATCCTGGGGAAAAGAAAAAATAAAAGGGTGAGCTCAGATGCTCAGTAAGGGTAAACAAAAGAAATATCAATCACATCATATACATAATCACTTAACTTTTGGAAATCTTAACCTGCAAAAGAGATCATAATTTCATAACATGGGGTAAATCATGGCAGTGAAATGTAATCACAATAATAATAACTTAAAACATGAAACTTTGTGGAATACACACATAATCATAGAAAATCATTTCTTGTTGGTCAAGACTCATTGCCAAGACTATCTTAGTGTACAAAGTCCCTTTCTGAATCGAGTAACCCTCGTTTCAGTCCTGTTTCACTGAACCGGTATAACCTACCATTTCATCCATGTCTATCTCATGAGATATAAAATCTTTACCCAATTCATTGGAGGGAGATATAGGTCCCACCCATCTTATAATTAATCCTTTCTTATGTGTTCCACACAATCATAAACCACACATCATAGCGTAACCCATGTAATAAAAATGGGATTCTTAAACATCATGAAATCATAAAACAATTCATATAAGGTAAAGGAATTCATAAAAATATTTCCATCACAACATAATCAAACCAATGTAATAATAGGGATAAAAACAGAACCCTTTTATTATCTTAGATGGAAAATAATTTTGATAAAATACTTGAACTCCATTCTTGAGGAAAATATCCTTTCTACTTCAAAAACATTTTTCCTTTCATAACATGTCATACAACTTTAAAATAAAAGAAGTTGATTAAAAATAAACTTGAAAACTTTTAAAGGAAGCTTCTTGGAAATAATTTTTTAAAAATACAATCATTCCGTATAAGTTAAAAAAAACAGTCTTCGTACTTTTGTCGGAAAAGTCAAAAAAATACCTCGTACGAAAAATGAAAAAAAGATTCCTTTTATATCTTTTAATAAAAACACACCGAAGGGTAAAATTGGATTTAAACAATTGTAGGTGAATGGGTATAATATTAAATATTGAGGAAACATGGATGTGGATGATAAAATACACCCCAGTAAATACTAAAGTACAAACTATCTCGGATAAAAATGAGATTGTGATATTTCCCTTACCTTAGGTCCGACTTGCTTTGTAAGTGTCCGAACCTCATGTATAATGATTTAAATCATGTTATTGACTTATTCCAGAATCATATTCATTGTTATTATATATGGTCCACTTATGACTTTATATTACCCGTTCTTTTGTAAATTCAAGTTAAAGTAGCGTTTTGGGTAGAATCGTCTCATTTGTCATTCGTGTTTTTAACTTGTAATTATTCATATGATTACTTAGATCATGATTACTTAATTCCAGAATATAAAACATGATTCATATAAATATATTCATAATAAATCAGTAAATGGAAAGAAATACACTGTTTATGGAGACGGTAGTCCGTACGTACGCATGAACGCTGTTTTCGTTTCCTTATTGAATTGAATGGAATTAAGTAGATGACATACATATAAATAAAAATAATTCCAGTATCATTATCAGGTCAAATATTTCATTAGTACTTATTATATATACTTTATAATCATTCATGAATGGTTAATCATTGAGAATGAATCTCATCGCGTTGTGGAGACGGTAGTCCGTACGTACGCACGAGCGATGATATCGTTCTCATGGTCGTGGAATTGTGTTGAAGTGTATGTATAATATTTAAGTATCAATATCACTTTATAATAATCATATATAGTTACTCATTACACCTTTATACCCATCCAATTAAGGTGGTGGTGGAAAATAGATTACACCACGGCGTGGAGACGGTATTCCGTACGTACGCACGCGCGGTGATTTCCTTTTTCCGTAGGATGGATAGAAGGTTAATTAGAGTTGTTTCATATTTATAATAACATATCAGTATATAAGAAATACTGATGTTATTACTTTATCATGAAACAACTAAAGAAGAAGAAGTTGAAGAAGAAAGAAATTGAAAAAGATCGGTAATGGATATTACCTCTTTTTGACGCGCCTTTTCTTAGCCTCCACTTAAAGAACTAAGGATGGTCCTTGAAGAAGACCAGGACCTCTAGGATGATACTAGGGAAGTGGAGAAGGGATTTTGGCAGAGGTTGGCCGAGCTTGAGTGCTCAAATTGGTGTGAGGAGGAGGGGGAGGAGGTGTCCTTTTATAAGGGAGGAGAGGGGCACCATAGGAATATCTCAAAATATTATTTTATATTAAAGTCTAAATCGGTTTATAATGGTTCCGAAGGGTCTTATTTCGAAGCTAAAGTGGGTATGGGTCGAAATAATATCATCTAATAGGATTTAGACAAGTTTAGGGTATTATTTTAACCTTATCAATTAGATTTAACTCTAAGTTAAATAATTTAACTTTTACCATGTCTTTTTGTTTTCTTTCACTATACACTTACTATAACATGCCAAACGAACCCCAAATTGTTTATTATTAATATATATATCCTTATCTAAGTCATTTGGCCGATCCTTAGATTTTTAGAAATAAAATAACAATTAATAATATAATATTTGATTTAAAAACTATTTTGTGTCAATTTTGACCCTATTTGATATATGATTTTTGTGAAAGTCATAACAGAAATATATGTTCGAACCAAGTTGATTAAATCAACACTAATATATCATAGTAACCTAGAAAATTAGTGGAATTTATAAAAAGTCTCAAATTACATTTATTTTGGTGTTTATAACATCAATTATGTCAATATTTCATAAATAAGATAATTACTGCATCATCTTTGTGTCATAAATAAATTAAATTATTTGATGTCTAAAAATTACAAATAAAATACCATTATGTAGGAAATCTTTTTAGATTTCTAATGAATATTTAAAATCGAATTTATCTTATGTACAACCCTAATTTAAAAATGTTTTATTAAATAAACTTTGATTTTACCTCTTTTAACCCTTCTTTAAATAAATTAATAATAAATGTCCTAATCTAATCCAAGTGGGCCTAAATGATAATAGTTTACACTTAAGGTTGTTTTTGGTCGAGATACACTTGTCCAATAGAATTAGGACATGTGTTAGGGTAATATTAATATCATTCTTACCCTTAATTACCCTATTTACTTTTAACCGTGGTAAATAAAAGTAAAAAGTTACTATTCACCAAAAATTATTTTCATCTCATTGAACCACATTTTAGTCCTTGATATTAACCGTGTCTCTCGGATTTTTGAAATTCCATTCACAGAAGCGGTAAAATTAAGTTTTATGAAAAATTCAGTTTTTTAACTACCACTTAGTAGTTTCACTATTCATAAAAAATTGATGTTTTTCAGAACAATGCCAAAATTTCATCCTAAGCTATATTTCATATTCCGAATTCAAAAAATGAAGTCTATTTTACCAAATTCATAACATAGAAGTTGCATTAATTAATTTTATAATTAAATCTCGTTGTTAAAACAAATAGCGTGTTTTTAAGAAACAATATCTATCAAAAGATTGACACTTGATTATGTCTGGTTTAAATGTGAAATTACAACCAATGACCAACATTGTATTAATTTGTAAAAATATATTCTAAATATACTTTAAAACCACTCAAATTAATAATTTATCACTATTAATTATTTCGATTAAAAAAGTTTTTTTTAATTATAATTTAGTAATTTTCACTATTCATCAGAATATGAAAGTTATCCGAAAGGTACCAAAATTTCACATTAGGCTAAATTCGATACTCCGAATCCAAAAATGAAGTCCATTTTGAGAGCTAAAATTTCTAAAATTTAAAAAGTGGTTATTACTATTCATAATGGCTAGTTTTAATAATATTTTAATAGCATATCGTTGTTTCGTGAAACTCAGTATTGCGTACTACACACGCTATCGAGGAAGGTTGCGATTGCGTGTAATGCAAGGCAAGTCAAGGATGCGTGTTGTGCAAGCTCCTTTTGGTGTAGCGTACAACACAAGACATTAATAAAATTAAAAAGAATATTTTTCATAAAATCTCGGGCTGTTACATTCTACCCCCCTTAAAATGAATTTCGCACTCGAAATTCGTCGGGGTTTTAAATGGTTTACTATTCGAAAGTTTCTTTAATCAAACCCCACATCATTAAAAGGAATACCAAAACCAATCTTTAAAAACAAAAGTATGAAACGTAACGGTTACCCAAATAAACTAATCACTGGGTTTCCACATAGATGAAAATATGGATATGGAAGAGAAATCTAACCATCATGTCCTGATGGAGAGTGGTAGAGAACATGGCTATGGAAAATCCAACAATCACAAATCCATAAATTTGTGACGATCTAAGGTACCATCTGATTAATTAGATATAAGAGCACTAGGACAACATTTTTAGTTTTCAAGATCGTTTCCCTAAAGTTGAAGAATTTGAATTAGAATAAATACTTACTTTATTTTGGTACAATTTCACTGTTGTTCGTGCCTTGAACAATTTCCACTTCATCTCTTAAATAAATGAAGTTGAATTTGTTATTCGTGAAGTGTTAGCATATCATGTGATAGAATGACGGGTCATTCAATCTGTCTTAAACAAAAGGTTAGAAAAAGTTATTAAATATACATAAGTCATTCTATAGTGAGATTAATCATATATGGTTCCTAAAATGGACTTATACTTCATATATCATACTGCTTAATATAATAAAACTAGTTTCTACTAAACAGGGACTTCCTGTAGGCCAGTGGTATGCGATAAAGGCCAGTCGCACTTCGGTTGTGGGTTCGATTCTCACAGCCTTGTCCGACGCGATGGGTTGTCGCCCGTCCTGCAGGTTGTCCTTTTTCTAAAACTATATTACTATAACATCCCATCAATAATATCGAAAAAACTTCTATCCTTAAACAATACTAACTTATGTCCAACATAATCCATTACAATCTTTAGGCTTATCCATAATACTGCAGTCTACTCTCATAACATAGTGAAAACGATTACCAGAGATTTAATACCATCGTTGATCCCCATATATCATAAGATATGTTTTGTTGGTCACATTCCAAACATTCAAAGTCATCAATCTTGTATTCTCTTGAATACCCATTGAGCCTTGGTGAAAACATGAATGTAGTTAAAAGTTAACACTTTCCACATACCAAAATCCTCAAAATTCTGTATACTCAAACCATGATATCACTTAGTCCTTATATCAATCATGAGCTCATGAATACAATCAAACATCTCATTATATTCTTATCCCTTCATTATGGGCATATTATCTACTTTCCAAAATATTTTAATCACTTTTCATGGTTACCGGTACCTTAAAATTATTGAAGACCACAATAGACCAATACATAAATATTTCAATACACCATAAAAGTACCTCAACAACATTATTCCTGAATACCAATACATAAACACTTAAGTCCATCCACTTCAATGATTGTCGTGGAAGAAGTCCTTCCTTGATTTAGAAGTAACTTTTTAGGTCAGGGCATTGAGTTGGGTAATGCCCATGTTCTCCACAAATAAGACATTGAACTCCATAACAGTCTGTCACTCTATGACCCTTTTCTCCACACAGATAACATCGGTCCCTCCATTTGAGGTATTCCTCAAGGTTCTTCTTCCCTTCTTTAGAAATCTCAATCTTCCTTTCTTTATGCTCCTCAACATGCGAACATGCATAATAGTTTGTCTTCCTCTTCTTTTATGGATTAGGAATACCACTAAATTTCACCTTGTTAATCATATATCGCGATGACTGATTTGGCATAATCACAAGATCTTTCTCTCTAGGAATTGCACAATTTTTTTGCTCATAGTCACCAATTTGTCCATTGGATTCAATGTTAACCGAATTCCTTATGGTTCCCTCCATTAACTAAAACACAAAAATAATCTTGTGAGAGGCAAAAATCATGCTAGAGAAAACAACATAGTAAAGGGGGAGTACCCTCAATATCTAACATCTTAGGTTAAATTCTAAGATCGTTACTGTAGTTCTAGGACTATATCCTATACGTATACTTATCCTTAGGGACATTCCTAGACATACCTTAGAAATATCCCTAGGGATCTCACTAAAGTTCTCGCATCCTAGTTTCCAAAGGTTGACTAAACCTTTCCTCTGATACCAACTGTAGAGACCCGAAACTTGACGTACATGGACATTACATTACCTTTGCGGAACACTTAGTACATAACAAAAACAAACACACAAGGATCATAATAGTTTAGTGTCTTTTGAAACTCGGAAAATAATCTTCTAATCCTGGTGAAAGATCTTCAACATCTCCCATAAAGATCATCCTTTTTTTACCTAAAACCTTTCTTTATATCCTGGGGAAAAGAAAAAATAAAAGGGTGATCTTAGATGCTCAGTAAGGGTAAACAAAAGAAATATCAATCACATAATATACATAATCACTTAACTTTTGGAAATCTTAACCTGCAAAAGAGATCATAATTTCATAACATGGGGTAAATCATGGCAGTGAAATGTAATCACAATAATAATAACTTAAATCATGAAACTTTGTGGCATACACACATAATCATAGAAAATCATTTCTTGTTAGTCAAGACTCATTGCCAAGACTATCTTAGTGTACAAAGTCCCTTTCTGAATCGAGTAACCCTCGTTTCAGTCCTGTTTCACTGAACCGGTATAACCTACCATTTCAGCCATGTCTATCTCATGAGATATAAAATCTTTACCCAATGCATTGGAGGGAGATATAGGTCCCACCCATCTTATAATGAATCCTTTCTTATGTGTTCCACACAATCATAAACCACACATCATAGCGTAACCCATGTAATAAAAATGGGATTCTTAAACATCATGACATCATAAAACAATTCATATAAGGTAAAGGAATTCATAAAAATATTTCCATCACAACATAATCAAACCAATGTAATAATAGGGATAAAAACAGAACCCTTTTATTATCTTAGATGGAAAATAATTTTGATAAAATACTTGAACTCCATTCTTGAGGAAAATATCCTTTCTACTTCAAAAACATTTTTCCTTTCATAACATGTCATACGACTTTAAAATAAAAGAAGTTGATTAAAAATAAACTTGAAAACTTGTAAAGGAAGCTTCTTGGAAATAATGTTTTAAAAATACAATCATTCCGTATAAGTTTAAAAAAAACAGTCTTCATACTTTTGTCGGAAAAGTCAAAAAAATACCTCGTACGAAAAATGAAAAAAAGATTCCTTTTATATCTTTTACTAAAAACACACCGAAGGGTAAAATTGGATTTAAACAATTGTAGGTGAATGGGAATAATATTAAATATTGAGGAAACATGGATGTGGATGATAAAATACACCCCAATAAATACTAAAGTACAAACAATCTCGGATAAAAATGAGATTGTGATATTTCCCTTACCTTAAGTCCGACTTGCTTTGTAAGTGTCCGAACCTCCTGTATAATGATTTAAATAATGTTATTGACTTATTCCAGAATCATATTCATTGTTATTATATATGGTCCACTTATGACTTTATATTACCCGTTCTTTTGTAAATTCAAGTTAAAGTAGCGTTTTGGGTAGAATCGTCTCATTTGTCATTCGTGTTTTTAACTTGTAATTATTCATATGATTACTTAGATCATGATTACTTAATTCCAGAATATAAAACATGATTCATATAAATATATTCATAATAAATCAGTAAATGGAAAGAAATACAATGTTCATGGAGACGGTAGTCCGTACGTACGCATGAACGCTGTTTTCGTTTCCTTATTGAATTGAATGGAATTAAGTAGATAACATACATATAAATATAAATAATTCCAGTATCATTATCAGGTCAAATATTTCATTAGTACTTATTATATATACTTTATAATCATTCATGAATGGTTAATCATTGAGAATGAATCTCATTGCGTCGTGGAGACGGTAGTCCGTACGTACGCATGAGCGATGATATCGTTCTCATGGTCGTGGAATTGTGTTGAAGTGTATGTATACTATTTCAGTATCAATATCACTTTATAATAATCATATATAGTTACTCATTACACCTTTATACCCATCCAATTAAGGTGGTGGTGGAAAATAGATTACACCACGGCGTGGAGACGGTATTCCGTACGTACGCACGCGCGGTGATTTCCTTTTTCCGTAGGATGGATAGAAGGTTAATTAGAGTTGTTTCATATTTATAATAACATATAAGTATATAATAAATACTGATGTTATTACTTTATCATGAAACAACTAAATAATAAGAAGTTGAAGAAAAAAGAAATTGAAAAAGATCGGTAATGGATATTACCTCTTTTTGACGCGCCTTTTCTTAGCCTCCACTTAAAGAACTAAGGATGGTCTTTGAAGAAGACCAGGACCTCTAGGATGATAATAGGGAAGTTGAGAATGGATTTTGGCAGAGGTTGGCCGAGCTTGAGTGCTCAAATTGGTGTGAGGAGGAGGGGGAGGAGGTGTCCTTTTATAAGGGAGGAGAGGGGCACCTTAGGAATATCTCAAAATATTATTTTATATTAAAGTCTAAATCGGTTTATAATGGTTCCAAAGGGTCTTATTTCGAAGATAAAGTGGTTATGGGTCGAAATCCTATCATCCAATAGGATTTAGACATATTTAGGGTATTATTTTAACCTTATCAATTAGATTTAACTCTAAGTTAAATAATTTAACTTTTACCGTGTCTTTTTGTTTTCTTTCACTATACACTTACTATAACATGCCAAACGAACCCCAAATTGTTTATTATTAATATATATATCCTTATCTAAGTCATTTGGCCGATCCTTAGATTTTTAGGAATAAAATAACAATTAATAATATAATATTTGATTTAAAAACTATTTTGTGTCAATTTTGACACTATTTGATATATGATTTTTGTGAAAGTCATAACAGAAATATATGTTCAAACCAAGTTGATTAAATCAACACTAATATATCATAGTAATCTAGAAAATTAGTGGAATTCATAAAAAGTCTCAAATTACATTTCTTTTGGTGTTTATAACATCAATTATGTCAATATTTCATAAATAAGATAATTACTGCATCATCTTTGTGTCATAAATAAATTAAATTATTTGATGTCTAAAAATTACAAATAAAATACCTTTATGTAGGAAATCTTCTTAGATTTCTAATGAATATTTACAATCGAATTTAGTATATGTAAAACCCTAATTTAAAAATGTTTTAGTAAATAAACTTTGATTTTACCTCTTTTAACCCTTCTTTAAATAAATTAATAATAAATTTCCTAATCTAATCCAAGTGGGCCTAAATGATAATATTTTACACTTAAGGTTGTTTTTGGTCGAGATACACTTGTCCAATAGAATTAGGACATGTTTTAGGGTAATATTAATATCATTCTTACCCTTAATTACCCTATTTAATTTTAACCGTGGTAAATAAAAGTAAAAAGTTACTATTCACCAAAAATTATTTTCATCTCATTGAACCACATTTTAGTCCTTGATATTAACCGTGTCTCTTGTATTTTTGAAATTCCATTCACAGAAGCGGTAAAATTAAGTTTTATGAAAAATTCAGTTTTTTAACTACCACTTAGTAGTTTCACTATTCATCAAAAATTGATGTTTTTCAGAACAATGCCAAAATTTCATCCTAAGATATATTTCATATTCCGAATTCAAAAAATGAAGTCTATTTTACCAAATTCATAACATAGAAGTTGCATTAATTAATTTTATAATTAAATCCCGTTGTTAAAACAAATAGTGTGTTTTTAAGAAACAATATCTATCAAAAGATTGACACTTGATTATGTCTGGTTTAAATGTGAAATTACAACCAATGACCAACATTGTATTAACTTGTAAAAATATATTCTAAATATACTTTAAAACCACTCAAATTAATAATTTATCACTATTAATTATTTTGATTAAAAAATTTGTTTTTAATTATAATTTAGTAATTTTCACTATTCATCAGAATATGAAAGTTATCCGAAAGGTACCAAAATTTCACCTTAGGCTAAATTCGATACTCCGAATCCAAAAATGAAGTCCATTTTGAGAGCTAAAATTTCTAAAATTTAAAAAGTGGTTATTACTATTCATAACGGCTAGTTTTAATAATATTTTAATAGCATATCGTTGTTTCGTGAAACTCAGTATTGCGTACTACACACGCTATCGGGGAAGGTTGCGATTGCGTGTAATGCAAGGCAAGTCAAGGATGTGTGTTGTTCAAGCTCCTTTTGGTGTAGCGTACAACACAAGACATTAATAAAATTAAAAAGAATATTTTTCATAAAATCTCAGGCTGTTACATCAGTAACCACAGTTGCTGAGCAACCATCGAATGTTGCTCTAACCTGACATGTACTGGGGGAGATACAAGAATCTATTTCAGACACTTGAATTTACATGAAAATCTATATGAAGCATAGGCCTCACATATAATTTCTCCATCAATCCTGGAAACTAGCACACCATCTCTGCAAGATAACATGTATGCCCTCAAATCCAAGTGGGTTGTTCCATCATCAACAAACCGCCCGGTTGGAGGATTTCCATAGATAAAGAAGTTGAATTCCTTAAATATAATCAGCCTCACTTTCATATCATAGGCATTAAGATCTAATGGAGAAACTCCCGAGAATTCTTGCACTGACGGCCTGAAAGAACTCCCAGGAATTTGTAATCCACTATGTACATTGTATGTCCTGAAGTGAGTGGAGATCCATCCCCATAAAACTTGGAATGGTCCCACTATTCTTAAAGGAGATTTACCGATGAAGACATGAAGTAAACTCCTATGAATCTTTGATAAAATGAGGGTAGCCAACCCAACCATTTTTCCATCATCCAACATTGCCACAATGACGAAGGTCCCTGGCCTGACGCCTCCCTTCAAATCCCTAACTGAAAAGAGATAAATGCTGATCCAGAAAGCCAAGAAGCCCGCTATATGAGTCTTCTTTGGGATCCTTTGATTCAACTCATATCCCCAATTCTTGAACTCTCCTGCTTCTAGAGTTGGACAGAATGTTCCAGGAGCACCCCTCTTCCCAGGTTTTGGGCAGGTGGTAGGACGTTTGGGCTTCTTATCCTTGGATTCCTTTTTCTTGGATCTTTTCTCCTTCGGCTCCTTATCCTTTGGCTCCTTCTCTTTCTTCTCAATAAGAAATATATTCATCCACTCCTCCGGATGAATATTCTTTCTAGAATGAGTTAACGAGGTCTTTGAACTCTTGAGCCTATGGAAGATTTTAAATAATTCTCAAGCTAAAGCAGGAGTCTTCTCTGAATCATTCCAAGTCACCTTGGGAGGAATGAATTCATCATACATATCGCCCAAAATTGGAGCCCATGAGATCTTGTGGACATCCCACATACTGATGCCTACTTCTCCATGAGTCAGATGGAAAGAATTAGTTTCTAGGCTCCAGTGGCTGAGTATCTCTGGCACGAATTTATCATGTCTGTAAACATATGTTTTCCCAAACCAAACAGCTTCGTATATCGCCACTCCTTTCAGATCCTCAACAAAATCTGCACAGGTTTGTCGCACCTAGTATGCCCACATCCAAGTTGGCTTCACACCTCCCCCAGGACGAAAGTCCCAACTTTTCTTCCAGCCTTTGAATTGATCCATCTGAGCATTTCAGAAGATTTAAGGATGACAATGTTGTTTCAGCTCAGGCTTATGAGGTTTCAGATCTGGCGTATAAGGGCTATGATGCATTATTTGGGCCTTTTACACTATTCCAGCACTTATAAATAATCCTCCACAAGAGATATTTTCTGAAGCAAAGTTGGTATAATTCTGAAACCACAAAAATGGGAGATAGTTCTTTGCTTCTGGAATAGTAACTTCTCACAGATGACCATAGCCATACAAAGGCAAATAAATGCTTTGGGGGAAGTCGCGATGATATTTCTTCAGATACTTAGCCAAATCTGGAAGAGTGCTACTTTTGGTGGTATAATAATCATGGCCAATGATATCCATAATATCATCAAGACATTTTCTTTCCAGTTCATTAGCTATTCCGGTTCTAAGAACCATTGATTCTGCACAAAATTTGAATAAATTAACTCTTAAGTAAGTTGATTTTTCATAAAATTTGTGAAGGAATTTCAGAAAAATGAGAAAGGCATTAAGGCGCGCAAGTATAAATGTGGCGCACAAGTATGGATGTGTGTCGCAAGTGTTAATGTGTCTTGCAAGTTTTTGGCATGCAAGTATCACTGCGCAAGTCCTATTACCTTAACAACATCGCGACAGCAAAGAAACAGCGGAAAAAGAGAAACTTGCACGATGAAAGTGACCTGCGCGGCGAGAGCTCGAAAATCCAGAAACCAGGTGCTATGCGCGGAAAATGATCGCATATTTATAGGCCAGGCTGCCCACCTTCACACCTACAGCCAGTGCGCTTGAGCCCTACGCGACTCGCACCTACGCGATGACAGCTGCGCGACTCGCACCTGCGCGCCTCTTTCCCTTTAGTTTTCTTCTTTTCCTCAGAGTCACATCCTTATTATTTTCAATCCAACTCTGAAGGGGGACTTTTGTTGACACTCCTTTTCATCACATTTTCTAAATGAATGGAAAGGGAAATGACTTATCACAAATTGATTCATCCTTTTAAGAAAACATCAAAAATCAACAAAGGCATGAACAAGGATTCAAATGCACAAAGGTCGCGCGAGTTCCCTCACTGTCGCGCAAGTATACTTGCGCGCCACCTAATGGTCGCGCAAGTGACTTGTGCGCCCTAAGTGATAACCGTTCGGGGTCTTCTCCAGCCTATAAATAGATTCAGTGGGGCCCCCATTTTGAGGAGGAATTTTTCCAGAATTCAGATATAGAGCTCTGAATGCCCAAGTGACTTCTTCAGGTATTCCGAACACTTCTAAGGTAATTATTTACCTATAATGGAAGGCCTAAAAAAGAGGAGTAAGGTATAAGTGTTAGAATTCACTAATACTTGCACGCCTAAGGTGTTTTACCCTTAAAAGAAGTGAACATACTTGCGCGCCGCCCTACTTCTTCACCAAAACTTGCGCGCCTCTCTTCTGGAAGTACCTCAGGATAATTCTAAAGGCTTTGGTCAAGGATCGCCCAAGTGTTACCCTACTGGTTAAAAATCGCGCAAGTACCCATGTGTTGCATAGGTATACCTGCGCGACCAGGACTTGCACGCCCACCCAGTACCTATGCGCCTACCAGGACTTGCACGCCCCTGACTTTTTTGGGTGCCCTTCTTGCCCATTTAACCCATCTAATACCATTCCACCTCTCCAATTCAAGATTCAGTCTTCAAGACACTCTTAAAATCCATTTATGGCATGTTTTCTTGATTAACTTCCTTATCTAAAAGGAATTCTGTGAAATATCTCTCAAAATCTAGTGAATTACACACCTTTATGTCACTAAAGTTGAGATTTCATTCATTCAACCTCATCCTTTAAGATGAGAGAACACCTTAACTTGGGCCTCCTTTTCAGGAGTAAGTCCCAGTCATAATTCCAATTAATTTTGGGCATCCTTTTCAGGAGTAATCCCCAACCATAATTCTCTTAACCTGAGCTTCTTTTTCAAGAGTAATCCCCAGTCTCAAATATGGGCATCCTCTTCAGGAGTAAGCCCCAAGTCCCTTAATTTTTCAAGTCCCTTAACTTGGGCCTCCTTCTCAGGAGTAAGCCCTAGTCTTAATTTCTCTTAACCAGTCGTAATTTACTTTTTGATCTGGGTCTCCTTCTCAGGCGTATAACCCAATCATAAGTCCTCTCCTAATTTGGGCCTCCTTTTCTAGAGTAATCCCAAAATTAGAGTATCCAAATCTCCATAAAGTATATATACCTTTATGGACCATGTTCCTGGATTTCTTCCCTGAAGTAAATCATAATCTTCATCTATTTGGGCAGTCATACATACATAAGCCCCACATCATTTCTTATGATTGCATCTTTTATGGCACAATTGTCTGGTTTTACCAATACCTCTTGTTTCCCACACCGATCATGACTCACGTGAACTTAGAGTGTAAAAGTAATTATGACATCTTTCTTTGAGCCATCAATCATAAACATCATATTCCCTTACTCGATCTATGTGGGTTCTGATTCCTTTTCCTAAACAAAGGATACGTAGGTAGCCCATCTGTGGGTATAATCCCATCTCTGAAATAATCCATGTTCTTCTAAATGACAATAAACTTCAAGTGCCCCACTGAGTGGCTTTAAAACTAGTATGGTCATCATAATAACCAAGATACTTTTATGTATTAAAAGATACCATTGACTTAGAATCTCTAAACAAATACAGATGATTCTCTATCGATGAAGAACCTAGAATACATATAAAAGATTCTCTAAATTTCCTATATATTAATCATTGATTTTCAGTTCTAAAGGAAATCTCATTTTATACTTGGTAATGTAATAAGGATTCACGAACATAACTTAAATCTATAAAGAGAGTCCCGGAGTAGACAATAATTCCCCTCAAAAAGGTGTGATGAGTCCGACCTCCCATCCTCTTGACCAATGAAAATTCCTAAGCCTCATCAGTCTACAACTAATGAGCGCCAACCTTTGGAAAGTAGGTTCAAATGTATATGGAATCATTGGATGTTTCCAGTTCTATGAACAAACCCATTAGAAGCCTCTTGGAATGTTTGAATCTTAAATCAATGAGATCATCCCCCATTCTAGAGGTAAACAACATACAAAAAAGGAAATAAAGTCAAATATACATAGGTATATGTCTACATCACATATAATAAGAATATATGGATATACATAACAAAGACTCACAATCAAGAGGTAAGTCACAACCATAGTATACCAACCTAGGATTCTAGATCGAAGACTCCACACAGAACTCATCTGGGATAACATACTCTTGAGTATAATAACACTCACTACAACAAAAATGTCACTTAAAAGTGTTATAAATGGTCTTTATCAGTGTCAGAAAAGTGATGACAACATCAATGATGTTAAAATCCTAAAACTTTTATCAGCGCTGAAAAATCACCGATAAATGGGACATTTATCCATGCTAAAAAAGCACTAATAAATGTGACCCTTATTAGTTCTTTTAAAAGTGGTGATAAATGTCTTATTTATTAGTGTTTTTATTTAGCACCGGTAAATGAATCCTGTATCATCACTTTTAGTGGTGCTCATAATGGACTTTTTATCAGTGTTGTATAAGTGCTGATAAAGTATACCTTTATCACTGCTTTTAAAAGCACTCGTAAATGTGCCCTTTATTGGTGGTTTTAAAAGCACTGATAAAGGGCTATACTACAGAGTGCTATAATAGCACACTGCAGCACCAGAATCACCAGAAACACACTAAAAACACACCAGAAACACACCATATATCAACAAAAACATGTCCCAATACAAAATTTAAATGAAATGAAATTTACAACACAAATACCAAAAAAACACTATATTATAAACATTTCAAACATTGGTTCATAA
This sequence comes from Viscum album, assembly GCA_963277665.1. Lineage (NCBI taxonomy): Eukaryota > Viridiplantae > Streptophyta > Magnoliopsida > Santalales > Viscaceae > Viscum > Viscum album. Next base: position 123,571,640 of record OY728134.1, on the reverse strand, counting down.
AATTACATAAATATAAATTATTACATACATTAAAAAAAATCTTAACAGTCAATTTTACCACAATTTCCATTGAATTTCTTTGTCGAACTACCAACACTATATGGGAAACTTCAAAAAAACCACATAAACTCAAAAAAAAATCTACCTACATAAGAAAATAATTATTATGAGAAATACTATAAAGAAAAAAATTAAACATAAATATGAAATAATACATTAATTATATAGATAATGGTTTTATTGTGAAAATATCAAGATTACCTTTGTAATTGAGTAAATGTAGAAACATTAATCTTCTTGTAAAGGTAATGGAGATAACTTGAAATAAAGTGATAAATGAAACATTATATGGGTGAAAAGGTTCTGAGGGATACGAAGCATGAAAGTTGGATAGAGCACCCCAACTTGAACAAAAGAATCCACCTATATAATAAAACAATTATTATGTGAGTAATACTAAAAACACATAAAATAAACATAAATATGAAATAATTCATTAATCCTATGGACAATTATTTTATTATGAAAACATCAATATTGAATATGTTATTGAGAAAAGACATCATCATTTCTCTTTTTACAAAAGCATGACACATAAATAGAAACCTTCCAAAATAAATGAACTTTTCTAAGAACAATGAAAATCAAATCATTGTTTCATTATATAATTTTTCGGTAAAATAGAGAAATTATATCATAACATTACCTTTACATCATTCCAAAGGGTTTTTTTGGTCTAGATAAAAGCTAATAATAAAAGTAAGGATTTTATGTGCACTTTACTAATGTTGGTTAACTACCGCTTAGCATAGAATATAACCTGAACTTCCTACCCAACATCCCCATGATTCTCTCATCCCACACACTCTCTCCACCATATCTATCATATCACCATTCAGAATTCAATTTTCCTTCTCTTCTTGCACTCATTTACTACTTTTAAATATGCATGATGCATGCAGTTGCATGCATATAGTAAATGGGTGAAGTAAGAGAAGGAAAATTGAATGATGAATAGTGATATGATACATATGGTGGTGAGAGTGTTTGAGATGAGAGCATCATAGGGATACTGGGTAGGAAGTTCAGATTAGGTGCTATGTTAAGCTGTAGTTAACGAACAGTGGTGAAGTTCATAGAGAATCCTATATTTTGTTATTAAATTTGTGAATGATGCACAACAATCCATGTTTTGGCTTCATTGATAAATGGATCCAAATAGACAAAAATATTCTTCCAACACACTACATATTTAGAAAAAATAGTAAAAATGATCAAAATACAAAATATAAATGAACCCACACAAAAGACACAAAGGTTAATTTCCACGAAAATAGACATCTACAAATAAGCATGATAGAAAGAGGGGAACAAGTTCATAAAAGCCTAACCATTTAAAGGTTCTCATTAAAAACAATTTGAAATACAAAATAATAATTTCATTGAACTTTTACAATGAAAGATGAACTTACAACAGCCACTAAAAAACAAGGAAACTCTGAACTTCTTCACCCCAACACAAGAGACAACAACTGAGCCAATGTTTTTATGCTTCCTTCACAACTACTCAACCAAAAATGATTCCTCCACCAACTTCTCAAAATAGAGATCCTTGGATAAGAGGACTTGCTCCTTGATCATAGGATACAGACCCCTAATGAAAAGAGAATCTTTCAAAAGATATTGCAACACCACCTCCGGACAAAAGGAAACTAGCTCTTTGAAATGTTCAACATAAGCCTTCGCCATCCACTGACCTTAATAGACACTCATGAGATCTTCCATTTTCTTTATCTTCGCCTCCTTAGGTATAAACCATCAAAAAAAGAGGGACATAAAATCATTCCACATAATCCCAATTTGAATCATTGGTGGGGGAAAAACTCCCATTCTTCCAAAGTTAGACCCCCAAGAAGACCCAGAACAACACGAACTCTAATAGCTTTGGGATTTCCAAACACTTTAAAGACATTCTCAACTTCCTCAAGCCACTTAACTACCTATAAATAACCTCGATTTCAATGGAATATGGGCAGAAACTGAGGAGAATTAGATATAGGGTGAGACCCACTATAAACTTCAGTGTCCTTTCTGGGAGGCATATTTGTAATAACACAAAAATCATAAAATGATGTTCAAAATCAATTTGAAACACAACTGAAAGGAAAATCTCAGGCCAAAACAACTAGCTCATAAGCCAAATTTCATAACAAAATAAGAATTATCTCTTCAAAAATCACTATTTAATTTTTAATTTCAAATCACGTTCTTCTAAACCCACTTTTTAAAACATAATAACCCACATTTCTTAAGCAAATCCAATTTCAAAAATCATTTTCCCCTTTCCAAAAACCATTTCTGAAAATTAGGCCAAGATTATCCACAAAATAGAGCATGCACATTGGCCACAATGGATGAGGAATTAGTCAAAACCCACACTAATACAATATTTCTCATGAAATAATTTACATAGTGGTCATAAATCATCTCTCTTCATGATTCCATGTTGTTAAACTACAAAAATTAATCCTAAAAGAAAGTCGTCAAACTGTGTAGTGTATCTCATCCGGTTTTCAAGATATTAAACTACAGAAATTCATCCTTACAGAAAGGCATTAAATGACACATTGTTTCTCATCTTGGTTATAGGACATTAAACTACACAAATTCATTCTAGAATAAAGACGTTAAACTTCACAACATCTCTCGTCTTGGTTGCATGAAATTAAACAAAACCAATTCATCCTAGTAGTAGGAAGTTAAATTGCACAATGCTATCATCCTGGTTTCATGAAGTTAAACTATATATTTTTTTATTTTCAACAAGGAATTAAAATACATAGAGGAGTTGCGTCGGTAGCATTGAGGAGATGAGATTTAGGGTTCGTCAAGGATAAGAATGACGCAAAACAAAAAATGAGGAACCCAAAAGATCAAACAATGATATAGGAAAACTACAAAACAACATACATTGGATTCTATTATTGATTCGTCTAATGGATCATAGTGGAGTTGCGCCGGCAGTTATGGAGTTCCGTGAGATCTTCATAATCACAATGAGTGAGTACCAATTAGTGTTCTTTTAAAAAGATCAGGAACACATTTAACATTGTTTTCATAAAATCACTAATAAAGATCCATTTTAACAGCTTTAAATTGATAAGTGCTATTAAAAGGGATATTTATCACCACTAGAAAAGTGTTGATTAATCTTGAGATTATCAGTGCTCAAAAAGCACTGATAAAAACATCTTTATCAACGCTAATATTTTAGTGATGATAAAAATTCTTTTTAACAGTTTTTTTTAGCGCTGATAAATATCGATCTTTATCATCACTTTTTAGCACTGATAAAGGATTTATTTAAATGAATTTATTATAATTTTATAATTATTAAAAATATATAATTATTTATTTATAATTATATAAATATTTAATAAAAAATAAATATTTATTATTTATAATAATTATAAATTTAAAAATATGGTAAATATAAATTTATAAATATTTTTATTTATAAATATTTTTTTATAAATATTTATTTACAAATATATTTTTAACATTATTACTGGATATATAATCTTAAATACATGCATTTTAAAAATGAGTGAAATTGAATCATTCAAAATGAGTGCACTTTAAAATTTTGAAGAAATGGATAAGTTTTATTAATTAAATATAATTTATTAATATATATATATATATATATATATATTAAATTAAAGATGAATATATATTGAAAATACCAAAACATAATAAATATATATATATAAATAAATAATAGAAAATTATCAATTTCAAAAATAATATAAAAAATAAAAAATAAATATTAAGAATGAATTTCCTTACTATAATAGTATTAAAAATAAATAAATAAAATTGATCCATTAAAAGCATAATATATTGAATTTATCATGTTATCAATTAAATTCTAAAATATACTGAAATTTGAATAAATTACATAAATATTAGGTGTATGTGTTTTTATATATTGCATAAATATATTTGTGTGTGCATTTGCATATAAATTGCATTAATTACATATATATGTCTATGTGTGTGCATGCGTGTGAGAGAGAGAGAAAGATCAATGTAACACACAACATTTGATATATGTTAAATTGAAAAATCAAAGAACATTAAAAATGAATAAGACATTAATATATTTTTAATTAACATTTTATTCATTTAATATATATTTATATTTAATATATATATTTTATTACTTTTTATAATTAATATATATATTATACTTATTCATTTTTTATTAATAATTGTTTCATTAATAAATTTTTAAATAATTTTGTAATTTATTCATTTTTTTATTTTTTTCGTTTAATTATAGATTCGTTTATATATCTACATTTAATATATATTATTTATCAATATTTATAATATATATAATAAATATATTCATTTTTATCAATAATTATTTCATTAATAAAATTTATACTATTTTTCTTAATTTTCTCATTTTAGTTTTTTATTGGTTCAATTATTTAATTTTATTCAGTTTACATATCTATATATTTAATATGTACTATTTATTAATTTTTAAAATTTATTTATACATTTATTAATTTTTATAAGTAATAATTTAATTAATTAAATTATTAAAAAAATTAAATTTTATTTTATGAACCTTAATTGGTGCTAATAAATCACTGATAAAGGTTACCATTTATCAGTGATTTACTATTAGTGATAATAAAGACTAACTTTTATCAGTAATAAAAATAAAGCGTTGATAAAGGGTAACTTTTTTCAGTGCTAAAATAAAAGCACTGATTAATGTGAAGTTTTTTCAGCGCTAAATAAAATACGATGATAAAGGGTACCCTTTATTAGTGATTTTATTTGGCACTCATAAAGATGAACTTTATCAGCATATTTTTATAACACTAATAAATTTCGGTGTTGTTAAAGGTCAGTTTTGTTGTAGTGACTGATGACCTCTACCCAAGAGGTAGTGCTCGTCGAGTCTTTCCATTAGAAGGACACACTAAAGGTCTAAAGAGATATGATACATCGATGAGGATCACACCCAAGTCCATAGTGTGATACCAAAAACTAAATTTGGATTAACCCACCAAGTAGAAGATCGATGCCCATGTAGAATTAGTCACGACGATACCAAGAACTTCACCTATGGAACATATATGAATAGAGGATCTCACTTCGGGCCTTAGAGAAGGATTACCATGGATCTTTCCTAGAATTCATGCTAAATGAATCATATTCCTATGAGTATGAGATAACGTCATACTAATCCTCGATAAAAGGACAACAAAAACACACCCTAACAAAAAATTTCCAATATATGGAGGACAAGATTTTCAATACATGTCAAAAAAGTGCACAGCATTTAGAAGGGTTACACGTTGTGTCCCTTGACCCCAGGTTCAGCCTGTGTAAATGGACTGTGTCTCAAGTCATGTTTTTGTAGAAGTACATGACATGTAAGCTGCCTGTGTAGTCTACTCATATGCCCGTACATGGATTTACCTTGTGTACATATACCCATGTTTTAGTACATGGCATAGCCTGTGTACTCCGATCCATGTCACATCTATGTAAGGGAGTACATGGTGTGCTCTAACCCCGGTACTCCAATCCATGTCCATGTACCCTTTTAGGTACAAACTAAGTCTCCGGGGAGGTACCACACACTGTGTGATAGGTTTCACACACCATGTGATACTTAAGTCCCTCTTAAACCCTAGTCGCTGCATATGGGTCCCACATGACCTATGGCTCCACACTACACAACGTGTATCATGGGATTTTCCTAATTCCCAGATCTGGTGTCTATGTTGTTGTTACTTTTTCTGATCTTCGATCTGATGACCACCTTGCTAGAAAATAATGAATCAATTTCTGATGAACCTTTCCATGACCTAACAATATGATTTGGCCCTTCGATCCATAAAGAAAACTGATTTATACATCATTCTTCATTGCACATGAAAGAATGAAAAATCAAGTATCCAAATCCATCTAATTCATTTCTACTCCCATTTTTTCACCATTTTCATGTCATGTTGATCCCATATTTGAAATTTCATATCATTGTGGCAAGAAACAGGTGTGAAATGATTGATCTGTGAAGATATGTCGAACCGCGGGCCAACAAAGAACACATGTGATGAACAAAGAATCTGGGGAGAAAACCATGAGAACAATAAAGAGGAACAAACCAAGATCGATATTAATTTCAATATTAGTTAATTTCCATTAGAATTAAAATTGAATAATCAACAATCACAGATAATTATCCTAATAAAATCCATATAATAAAACTCATCCTATAATATGCATGATCCAAAAATCAATCCATTCATAGATTGATTTGATTTCTTCATATAAAATAATAATAAGGGAGGAAAATCAAAATAAACAACACCCTAACTCAATTTAGATTGATCATTGATGAAGAATGGGGCTTCCCTATGATAATTAGTGAGATCCTTTGAATCTATTGTGTGTCGATCTTTGATCCATGATCCTGTTGTCATTCATCTAACAGAAATCCCCCAAGGCTCTCTCTAATGGATATCCAATGGTTCCAGGGTTATGTGTATATCCTTGGAATTCTAGAATAATAGTCTATTTAAAACTCTACAATCATTTCATCAATAAAATTGAAATAAAATAATTTATTTAATTATTTTATCCATTTCTACAAATGCAGTGACTTTTCCACAAATGCCCTGCACCGACCAAGTTTAAGTCCCACCTACGGTAAAACCCATGTTTTGAACTCAATAGTGCCCTCATATTTCTAATATGTGCACATGTTTAGAAGTTATTCCACATTTTCATACACATGTACTATTTAATATGTTTAATTTATTTAAAACATTTATTCTGAGAACAACGAGCCTTGTAATTAGACACCATCTTAGTGCCTGGTCTTGAAAATAATCCATACAATATCTAACAATAGTACATAGAAAATCTAAGTCATTAAATTCTCTGCACCATTGGTATTTATTCCCCAAAACTCTAAAACAAGGGCTACACAAAGATATGGGGGTACTGAGAACAAATCTAAACATCTCGCTCCCATGTTCTAACCTGAAGATTCACGTGTTTCCACTAGACATACACTAAAGAAATTTCTCACCCACAGAGGATCCACTCCTACTGATCATCGATCTCTACCAGATACTCAGCAAAGGTTGCTCTATCCTCGATGTTCAGATTTTCCCAATTGATAATGTGTGATGGGTCAAGCACATACCTCCTTAGTTAAAACATGTGGAATACATCATGTACCTTGTCTGACTGTGGAGGTAGAGATAAGTGGTACGCCACCTATCTAACTCTACATAATATCTGTAAAGAGTCAATGAATCTCAAAGATAGCTTTTCACTCCGACTAAATATCTATAATCCACATCAAGGTGAGACCTTTAGGAACACATGGACTCCTTCCACTAACTCCAAAGGCCTCGATCATTTGTTCGTATAAGACTTATGATGTCTCTATGTAGTCTTCATCTCCTACTAGATGATCTGCAACTTCTTGGTAGTTTCTCACAGCAACTCTGACACAAGATTGCTGAATCTCGTAGTTAAGTCTAGCAAAGTGGTGACCTACATGCTAACCCATGAAAATCCTCAAATGGTTTGATTCTAATGGTATAATGGTAGATGTTTTTGTATACAAAATCCACTGGTGGTAGGTGATCATCCCAACTACAACCAAATTCCAACATGAAACCTCACAAGATTTCCTCCAAAACCTGAATTGTCCACTCAGTCTAGCCATTAGTTTGGGGTCGAAACGTTGTTCTCAATCATAACTAATTCCCAAATGCCTCTTTCAATCCCTTCCACAACCAGGATGTGAAGCGAGTATCATGATTAAAAATGATCATTGATGGATCTCCATAGATTCAAACTATCTTGTACATGTAGTGTCATCTCAATCCCTCTACTAAACTCTGCTCTCAAATTTCTTAGAAGTGATATATTTTGGGGAGTCAGTCTTAGATCACCTAGATGGAAGCGTGTCCCCTAGACGTACATGGTAATCCCCTCATGAAGTCCTTGGATATCCCATCCCACTTCTATTTTGGCACCTCAAGGGGTTGAGCTAAACCCATTGGAACTTGGTGCTCAGCCTTCCATTACTGGCAAGTAAGGCATTAAGAGACAAACTCTACATCTCACTTCATTATCCCTGGCCACCGAAACTAATTTTAGAGGTCCTAGTATATCTTTTCCAGACATGTATGTACTGATAAAGGTGATGTATTAAAACCTCTCAGAACCTCCTCCAACAACATCACCAGTACCATCGTGCATCCTATAAAAAGAACTAAATTTTTCCCACCTTTAGAAAATTCATTAGGATCATGTCCAGTGGATATCTAAGTATGTAGTGTCTCACAATCGATATCCCCAAGTTGTGTCTCCCTTAATTGTTGAAAGAGAGGCGTGGTGATATCCATTAACTGGAGTTAAGATTATCCATCTCCGTCCACAAAGGATAACTGCATTAAGTCCAACTACTCTAACACCTTGTTTAAAAACTATGAACAAGATATCATGTTGAGAGAATCTGCTACTATATTACCATTCCCAGGAGTATAGAAAATATCTAATTCATAATCTTAGAGGACTTTATCCATCGCCTCTATCTCAAGTTAATATCCATCAAATAGAATATATATTTGAGTCTCTTGTGATCATAGTACATGATAAATCACTTTCCCATCAGGTAGTGTCTCTATGTCTTTAGTTAGAATACCACCATTTCTAACTCAAGACCGTGGGTCACAAAGTTTTCCTCATTTTTTCTTAAATGATGTTAACTATAGGCAATCACCACTTGCCTCTGCATTGGAACACAGCCAAAATTGGTTCTTGATGCATCACAGAACACTGTATACTCAACACCCTCCTTTGGAAATATCAATATGGGAGATGTCTTCAAACTTTGCCTCAACTCATGAAAAGCCTATTGGAACCTCTCTATCCACATAAAAGGTTCCCTCTTTCGAGTTAAAGCTATCATGGGTGCTGCTATTCTGGATAAATAAGGTATGAATCTCTAGTAATATCCTGCTAACCCAAGGAGGCTTTACAATTCCATCACACTCTTGGGAGGCTCCCAAGATAACACCACGTCAAACATTGTTAGGTCCACTGCCACACCATCTATTGAGATAACATATCCTAGAAAGAGGATGATTTAAATCCAGAAATGGAACGTTTAGAGTTTCTCATAAAGCTAGTTCTCCTAGAGTATGTCTAGAACCATCCACAAGTGTCTCATGTTATCCTCTTTAGAAGATAAGTATACAAGGATATCATTGATGAATATTATCATGAACTAGTCCAAGAAAGTCTTGAAAATTTGGTTCATGAGTCCCATGAACATTTTTGAGACATTTGTCACACGAAATGGAATTTTCAAGTACTCATAGTGACCATAGTAACATTATAATGTCATCTTAGGGATATCCTCATACCATACTCATACATGGGGATAGCCTGACTTGAGTTCAACCTTAAAGAACCATCAAGACCCTCTCAACTGATCAAAGAGGTCATTTATCCTTGTCAGTGGATACTTATTCTTCACGAACATCTGGTTCAAGCACCGGTAGTCCATACACAAACTCAAGATCTCATCCATCTTCTTAGAGAACAAAACTGAGGATACCCAGGGTGAAACAATGGATCTAACAAAGACCTTCCTCTGCAAGTCCTCTAACTACACCCTCATCTTGAGAAGCTCTACATGAGCCATCTGATATGATGGCACAGATATCGGTGTTATCCTGTGGTGTAAATCAATTCATAAGCCTACCTCATGGTGGGGAACTAAACATGAAACGTCCTTAGAGATGATGTCCTCGTACTCTACCACTAAAGTAGGAAATTGGGAACTCATAACATCTACTACACCAAGGTTTAGGCTTTCCAACTGATGCATAGTCAGCTACACCCTACTATGCATAGGTCCATCCTATATTGTCTGGGTTTCCCTTTTACTGAAAAAGGATAACTTGGTTCCATCACTATGGAAACAACACATCCTATTCCTAAAATAGTCTATCTCAGCATGAACCATGGATATCCATTCCATACCTAAGATGAAATCATAAGGCCTCATTGTTTCTACAAAGAGATCCCAATATAAACCCTCACCTCCTAGAGTCATGTCACACTATTGTCACAAGTGTGTGATCATTGAGTCTTCTCTAGTAGGAGTCTCTAAGCGTAAGGGTGGAGAAAAAGGATCAACTGAAATCTCTAAGTCCCATACAAGATATATGGAAATAAAGTAATGACTAGATTCTGGATCTATCAGTACTACAGGTAAGTTAGAAAAGATACAGATCATACCTTGAATCATTCTGGGAGCCTCTAGGTCCTAAGCTTTGACTGACTGTAGTTTTTACTAACCTTATCCTCTAGCTCCCAGAGCCTGGTGTGGACCACCTGGGGGTGGTGGAGGTGGTAACAAGTCAAAGCATTGAACACCAATCACTATTCTCTCAAATTCTCATACACATCATCCACCCTAAGAACATATCTTCTCCTACCGCTACCTCTACCTAGGTGACCCATCTATGGTCTCTATGTCAACTATATGATGGATCCAAAAATATCATGAAAGATATTACCTTCCATAAAATGAGTATCACCACCTCTCCCTAGGCTAACTAGACCCACCATGTAAGCCTTGAACTGCATATCATTTTTATGAGACATCCTTCGAAAATGTCTCACATGCCCAGGTCTCGGAGACTAACATCAGCTCCCTACTACCAAGTTATCTAATCTTTCTTACCCACTACCAGCAACCACTGGTTTTTTCTGCTCATCTAAGAAACTCTCAACTACTAAAGATCTCTCTAGTAGTCCAGCATAGGTAAGAATACATGGAAGGATAATATTGTCTTGGATGTCTCTACATAGTCCTTGCTCGAAGGTCTGATCCTTGAAGAACTAATAAAAAAACATATTCATAAAGTACCTAGAATGGTTGGAAAACCATGATGAATTATAAGTTGTTGTTTTGTTTCCTTGCTAGAGTTATGGAAGCATCTGCACACATACATCCCTCAATAAATATGGTGAGAACTTCCCTCTTAAAAGGCATTAATACTCTAAACATGCTGTATTTTCCTCTTCATAAGTCTAGGTCACCAAAACCCACCATATTCCTACTGAGATATAAATAAGGATCACCACCAGGATCTCCATATGATCTACTAGTGTCCTAACCAAATAGAAAACTCAGGTCACTGCCTCAAGATAGTCCTTAGCCACCTATGGTTCAGGCTCACCTCAAAACCTGAGGGGTCACTATCACTAAAACTCATGAAGTGTGCTCATTATACGCACCTCATCCGCTGGTGTTATGGGTACCACGTACTCCTCCATAGTTGGTGGGATAGCTGGTGCACCACTCGAAGGTAACACCACATGAACTGGTCCCTATATCAATTCCTCGTCACTGAGGGAATCTTCCTCACAATCAATATTATAAATCCTTGCTGGCATACATTGTGGAGGCATCCTGTAAGTAAACAAGATGTGCCACGATCAATGAATATATCTGCATAGATGACTCAAGAAGGACATGGAAACTATAAACCATTCACATATAATGAATATGCCATTTTTCTTCTTACAACTAGTGTTATCATGTACCGAGTTTAAAATCTGGTGATCAGAGTCATGGTGTATCAATACAACGGTCATTGCACTGATACTGGAGTCCTTGGCCTTAAATATGAACTGAAAATATTTAACACTGTTTCCCCAAACCAAACTCAAAGACTCTAATCCTAATGTAGAACCGACAGCCTCTGATACCACTCTTTCATGACCTATCTCAATGGGGCTCGTGTCATGACTCCCCAAGCCCACATCTAATAGGACAGGGGATAGAGACTAGTGCAGAGTAGGCATATCACTAATAGGGGAGGCCTTTGCCTAAGTACTTGTAAAAATGTGCACATATCCAAGCCTATACAATTCTAAAAATGTAAAAACAAACAAACAAACATGCATTCTTAAATCTAAATCCTACAACTAGAGTAAGACATAAAGTAAAATAAAGTAAACATGGTCAAATACAATCCCACCATAAAGAGTATAAAACACAAGTACAAGCTGTAAGTAAAACTAGGAATTTTGACAATGTATCGCCGGAACACACCTCAGTTTGTCTGGTCTTGCTAAGCACAGTATGGTCCTGGTCCTTCTAGGAAATTTTCAAAGGGTCGATCATCTACACAAGACAAGAAATATGTGATAAAATACTATGCAGATATTAATATAAAAAAACTCAATAGGACACCCTGAAACTACAAAGCATATAGAAAAATATATACAATCATCTCTATATAGGTATATGTCAAAAACAAATATAACAATAATATCTAGATATACTCAAAAAGGACACACGGTCAAAAGGTAAGTCATAACCATAGTATATCGTCCTAAGATTTCAGCTCAAAGATTCCACAAATCACTCATCCAGTAGAGCACACTCCTGAGTCTGATAACACTGGTGAAGTCTGTCTGAGAGGTAGTTATTTTCAATTCATTCCACTAAAAGTATGTGTTGAAGGTCTGAAGAGATACGATACACAAATGAGGATAACAACCAAGGCCAGGGGGTGATACCAATAACTAAATATAGATTAACCTACTTAGTAGAGAATCAGCACCCACATAGCATTGGACACAATGATACCACTAACTCCACCTAGGTTATGAAAATGAATAGAGTATCTCACTCTGGACCTCATGGAGGGATTCCAATGAATCTATCCAAGAAGTCATGTTTAATGGATTGTAGTCCTAGGAGTAGGAGATAATTTCATACTAACCCTTAGGGAAAGGCTAAGGGGAATGCATCCTAATGAAACATTTCCATGATATAGAGGAAAAGGGATCCAATCCATTTCTAGGAAAGTACACGATATGTTGAAGGGTTACAAATTGTGTCCCTTGACATTGGGTTCTTCTCATGTAAATAGTTCGTGTCTCAAGTCATGTTAATGTAGAAGTACATGGCATGTAGGATACTCGTGTATTCTACTAGTGTGGCAGTACACAACTTTATCCTATGTACATGTACCCATGTACTAGTACATGGCATAGCTCATGTACTCTAGTCGAGGTCATGTCTATGTAAGGGAATACATGGAGTACTCGAACCTTTGTACTCCAACCTGTGTCTGTGTACCCTATAAGGTACACGCTGAGTCTATAGGGAAGGACTACACATTGTGTGATATGTTTCACACATAGTATAATACTTAAGTGTCTCTAAAATCCTAGCTGCTACATAGTGGTTCCCACACAGCATGCGACTCTGCACTACACGTTGTGTATCATAGGATTTTCCAGATTACCACATCTAGATTCTGCATTGTTTTTCCCTTAGATGATATTCAATCTGATGATCTCCATTTTGGAAAATCATGAATTAATTCCCAATGAACCTTTCCATCACTGAACAAAATGACTCAGCCCTTCGATTAACTTGGAAAATGAATTTTTACATCATTCTTCATTGTACGCTGATGAATACAAAATCGGGTTCTCAAAGTCACCCAATCCATCACTACTCCCATCATCACACCACCATTATGTCAAGATTATCCTAGATCTACAATTTTGGATCTTTATGCTAAAAAATGGGTTTATAGAAATTGATCTTCCGGGATATGTTGAACTGCAGACCAACGAAGAATTCCTGCGATGAACAAAGAATCGGGGGAGAAAATCACAATAATAATCAATAGGAATGGACATCAATCAATTTCTGTGTTGATGTTAGTTTTTTCCATTATAAAAAAATCAAAGAATTAATAATTTCAAAGAATCATATTGATAAAATCCCCGTAATAAAACCCACCCTACAATATACACAATCTAAAAATCTATCTTCTCATCAACTGATCTTCATTCGTCATTGAAAATAATAATGGGAAAGGAAATGCAAATAAAAAAATTCCCTACCTCGATTTGGATCGAGCGCTAAAAAATAACATGGATGCTCCATGATCATTGGTGAGATCCTTTGAATCTGTTGTGTGTGGATCATCAATTTATGATCCCGTCACCATTCATCTGAGAGAAATCTTTCAAATCTCTCTCCAATAGCTCTAAGTAGTTTAAGGTTTATGTGACTAACCCTAGAATTCTAACATAATAGTATATTTAAAGATTATATAATCCTTGTGTCAATGAAATTGAAATAAAATAATTTATTTAATTATTTTATCTATTTCCATGCTCATGATGAATTTTCCACAAACTCCTTATATCAACCAAGGTTAACTCACACCTATAGTAAAACCCATGTTCAAAACTCAATAATTCCCTCAGATTTTTTATCCAGACACCAGTTTAGATGTTATTTAACATTTTCAGGAAAACTGCATGTGTGTACTATTTAATATATTTAATATATTTCGACCGTTTATTATAGGCACACCAGGCCTCAGAATCACATTTCCTCTTAGCACCTAGTCTAAAAAATAATCCATATAATATCCAAAAAATATATATATAAAATCTGAGTCATTACAGATAAATTATTCTATTTCTATGGTTTAACTTATTTCCATTCTTTTTATATGTGTATAATTGTAAAGGGTTATAATACATATTAAAAGGTATGATTTCAGGTTATAACTCCCAAACAAAATTTAGGAATTAGGTTGTACTTCTAGGGGAAAATAAAGGTTGTTTTGGTTGTGCCCTTGAGTGGGAAAAAGGAAGATCATTTTGGGTTTAATCCTATAGGGGGAAAATTCATTTTAATCGTATTGTGACTCTAGGTGGAAAAATCATTGTAAAATTCCATTATATTGATTATAGTGGGCGTCATATCTCTCAGTTCATGAGAGGGGTGAAAAGTGGAGTAGGATCATTTAGATATAAACCATTATAAAAATATCTTATGTTAATTTTTTATTATTTTACACTGCACTAATTTTTATAATCTCTGTTATAATATTTCATTAAAATATTTTTTAAAGGCCAATTAACCCCCATATTGGGTATTTTACCATATTAAATTTAAACCAACATTTGGTATCAGAGATAGTCCTTAACTTATATATATATAAATTCTTTATTCTAACCATTTCCGAAATTAATTGTCTTGGGGAAAATATCTATTTAATATGGTAGAAACTATCTAAAAAGATATATGGATAACTCAAAAAACAAATCATTTTGATGGTAATGATTATGGATATTGTAAATATAGAATAGATTCTATTTTAAATAAAATTATAACTGGTCATTGTAGTATCATCACAAATCCATAAAAGCTACCTAAAGGTGGACCAGAATATTTGGTTGGAAATGGTGCATTAAATTATGTTATAAATTATAAGGTGTTGGTTATTTTATATTGTGCAATAAATAATAATGTATATATTCATGTTTCAGAATGTAAAATTTCTCATGACATAAAGAAAGTTTTTCAAGTTACACAACTTAGCTCTGATAAACTTATTAGAACTAAGTTGGGCATGTTTAGAGCTGAATATCAAGAATTTAAAATGGGTGATGATGAAAATGTTAATCAAATATTTCATTTATTTACTAGTATCATTAATGGTATGAGTTATTTATATTAGAATCTTTAAAATCATGTTCTTGTTGAAATAGTTCATAGTGAACTTCCTAAGGAGTGGCATGGTAAAAATGTTATTATAATCAAAAGTAAGAATTTCAAGGAATAGAAACTTGATGAGCTTATTGGTTCATTATTACAATATGAACTGGAACTAAAAAATATTGTTTAATAATATAATTTAAAAAAGAAGTGGATTTATTTTAAATCAAATTTTACTACATACACTTCTGATTTTGAGTTACAAATTAGTGACAAGAATTATACAACCTATGTTTCAATAGGTGGATATAGAATGAAGAAAGGTTAATTAGATAGATCCTGGAAATACTATCCAAATGATTATCACAAGTCTAAGAATAAAGGTAATTATAATTATAATGACACTCAAGTCTTAATTTTTTATGAATGTAGGAAAAAGGGGTACATCATGCCTGATTTCCAAAGACTAAAGGAGGAAAAAAATAAAGGGAGAGAATATAAGAAATAAAATAAGGCAATTGTTTCCGGATGGAGTTTTACCTAAGATAACTATACATTTGAAGAATATAGTTCTAAGAAAGATAATACAAACTTGGGTTTTATAGATTATTCAAATCACATAAGTTACTATACTTACTATTCATCTTTTGAATCTAAATCTAAAAACCCCACTGTTGAAGAATTACCTAAAGAAGTTGATAGACTTGAAAATAAAGTTGAAAATTTTACTGGTTTATATGTTAATCATAAGAGACAACATAAGGATGTTCTTATGAAGAGTGTAAATCTAAATAAATCTCTCTCATATGAGAAAAAGTTTCTTTATTTAGATATGGAAAATGCTCAAGAAAAAAATGAAAACTTCTCTTTTAGAAAATTATAAATTAAAAATAAAGGTTGATTTTATTTCAAAGTCTCATGAATTTGAAATAAACTTTTGTATTTTATTATTAAATAGAGTGAAAAACTCCAAAATGAAATTGAAAATTTATAGTCAAATATGTTCATTTTTTGTTCAGGTGAGAGAAAAATTTGATAAAATGATGACTTTTAATAAAATAAACAAAATGAGAACTGATCTTTGTTATGATAATAATTTAAATAAAATTTATAATAATTTCTTCATTAAAATCTATAATGGAAGTACATCTAATACCACTTATTATATATTTCATATGAAAGTTAATTATTCCAATGAGTGTTTATTGAGATTTTCACAATCTCATGGACATACTAAGGCTATTATTTATAAATAATTATCTTTAGTATTTCCTATAAAAAAAATTTGAAATCTGTTTGGGTTCCCAAAAATTTGTATGTTATTCCCATCGAACCCAAATTTTCATGGGCACCAAATCTTTCTTAAATCTATTTTCTAGGAACTATGTTTGGGGAGCATCAGAAATGATGTTTGGTACATGGATAGTGGATGATCAAGAAACAGGACTGGTTATATTTTAAATTTTCTATCATTTAGTAAATGTGATGGGGGTAATTTTACCTTTAGAGATAATTCAAAAAGAAATGTAAAAGGTTTTGATGAGGTTGGAATTTATGATTTTGTTTTTATTTAAAAAATTTTATATATTGAGGGATTAAAACATAATTTAATAATAATTTCTTAGATATGTGATGATGTGATGTTTCTTAAATTTCAAAAAGTTAAATTCATTATTTTAAAGGATAAATTTGTTTTATTTTATGAAAACAGAAGAGATAACACCTATTCAATTAATTTTGCTGAATTAAATGATCCTAATGTCTAATGTTTAAATTTTGTACAATATGATAACATTTTTTTTGTCATAGGAGGTTAGGAAATGTAACACCCAAAGTTTCCATGGTATGTTTCCCTTTGAATAATGATGTAGCTTGCGTTGTATGCAACTTGGAGTTTTAACACACCACGGCCAATGAAACTAGACGTTATGAATAGAAATAGCCACTTTTTGAAATTTTATAAATTTTTTTTCAAAATGGACTTCATTTTTGAATTCAGAATATCGAAATTATCTAAGGGTGAGTTTTTTGTATTTTTCTAAAAACTTTCAATTTTTGATAAGTAGTGAAAAACACTGCGTTATTGGTTAAAACAGACATTTTATTTGAATAATTATTTATTTTATTTAAGTTTATTTTAGGTAAAAACAGATAAATAATACCTATATAACTTCAATGTAATTCACTGGATTCATTTTATAAAAATATTAGATATATAAAAATTTTATTGAACTTTTTACCGTCTTTTACCAACCTCATAGGAGCATTTGCAAATTTGCATAAAAAATAATTTTACTGCTTTTGTGAGTTGAATTTAAAAAATCTGAGAGATACAGTTTACATCAATAAGTAAAATATGGTTCAATAAGATGAAAATAATTTTTAGTGAATAGTAACTTTTTACTTTTATTTACCACAGTTAAAAGTAAATAGGGTAATTAAGGGTAAAAATGATATTATAATTACCCTAACACATGTCCTAATTCTATTGTACAAGTTTAATTCGACCAAAAAACCGTAGAAATAAAATATGACTCCCTTTGGTCTACTTGGATTAGATTATGACATTTATTATTATTTTATTTAAAGAAGAGTTTAAAGAGTTAAATTCAAAGTTTAATAACTAAAACATTTTTAATATAGAGTTATAAATAATATAAATTCGACTATAAATATTAATTATAAAGATAAAATTATTTCCTACATAACGGTATTTTATTTATAATTTTTAGACATTAAATAATTTAAATTATTTATGACACAATGATGATGCAGTAATTACCTTATTAATGAAAGATTAAAATTATTGATATTATAAATATCCAAATAAATGTTATTTGAGACTTTTGATAAATTCCACTAATTTTATAGGTTAATATGTCATGTTAGGGTTGATTAAATAATTTTTTTCAAAGTAATCATGCTGTTATAATTTTCACAAAAACCAAATACTAAATAGTGTCAAAAATGACATAATTGAGTTTTTAAAATGAATACTATATTATTAATTGATATAATATTCCTAAAAATCTATGGTTTAGAAAAAGAACTTAGATAAGGTTATATATATTAATAATGAACCACATGGGGATCTCTTGGCTTGTTATAGTAAGTTTATTAACCATATAATATAAAAATACAAAGAGACACAGTAAATGTCAAACTATTTAACTAAGAGTTAAATATAAAAGAGAAGGTTAATATGGTTACCTAAACTTATATAAAACCTATTGGTTGAGAGTTTATTTAACCATCCCCACCTTATCCTAGAAAGAATTCGTTTTTGAGCCATTAGAAACCGAAAATGATTTTGTTATAAAATAATATTTCAAGCTTTTCCTAAAGTGACCCTCACCTCTCTTATAAAAGGGCATGTCCCCTTCTCTTAATTTCATACCTCCAAATCCATTTTTCCCAGCTAAACCCTACCCAAATATCCTCCCAACCTTGATCCATTCATCCTAGAGTCATTCCTTTGGTCAGAAATCCAACCTAAAAAATCTCATTTGATCAAATCAAAAGGAAGAACCCGAAGAAGAGGTAAATATTTCATCACCTCTTTCAAGTTCTTTTCTTTTTCCACTTCCTCATAATTTGTTGTTTCAATTCTAAAATAATAAATCTAGTGTAATATATATACTTTGATGTTATTATAAAAATGGTACAACAATATTCATTATTCTATCCATCATATGAATGACAAAGTCACCATACGTGCGTACGTACGGCTTACCGTCCCCACGTCGTGGTGTAGATTGTTATTCAAACACTTCATTATTTGAATGGGTATAATGGTGGGTATAAAAAATGTAAATAATAAATATAACATGTTAATTATTATTTATATACAATATATCATCCAATTACATACGATTTCTCTATCAATATAATGATATCGTCGCTCGTGCGTACGTACGAATTATTGTCTCCACGAACGCGATGAGATTCATTCCCCATTGTAATCATTCAAGAATAATTTTCATTTTATTATTAAAAATAAGGTTTAAAAACTTAATATAATTTTGGATATGAATAAAATACATCCTATCCATAATAAACATGGCTTACATAACCAATCATATAAAGGAAAACGAATCAGTTAACACCCAAAATGATAATACTACTGAAATATTATTAACCAAGAAATATTAGAGTATCATATATGATATCATATTTATGTATATAGTTCTTTCATGATTTAATAGAAATGTTTTAACAATTATACATGAGGTTAACATACCATCGACTAAGGAAAAGTACAAGGTAATGGTCAATTTCACAACCTCTTTATTATCCGAAGTTGTTTTTACGTAAGTATCTACTGGGACCTCTTTATCATCCACATCCGTGTTTTCCTAAAAATTTATTTCAAAACATTTTTACTATTTAAAAGAAAATGAATTAAATTCATTTATACTCTTATTTGGACTTATATGTTTTGAAAGTAATCTTTCCATCATTTTCCAAAACAAGGTACCTTATGACCTTTTCGACAAAATTAAAGTAAGAATGTCTTTTTTAACTTATACGGTAGGTGTGGCTATTTTCCACCGTTATAACATTGTCAAATCTTCCCTTACAAGATTATAAGAATATTTTCAAAATAAATGTTTTATTTTATAATTACATGACTTCTAAATGATTTCAAAATAGAAAGATATTTTTCTATCAAAAAATTTTGATTTCATCTATGTCAGCATTCTTTGATGGATTTTAAACCTGTTTGAAGTTGATTTATTATGATAAAATTCTTCCATATTTTATTTAAGGTTTTGTGATATATTTTATTGTGGATGTGTTATTTTGATACCATTCATGGTTTATGGATAGATTATTGACATTTCGTATGCTATTTTTAATATGAATGTTTATGTTATGTTTAAACCTTTTCATATGAATAATGAATTGGAATTAGTAAGTGATGGGTGGAGCCTAATATAACTCTTTGATGCATCGGTAGGTCTCATGATACAAACTAGAATCTTGGGACAAGGCCTTGAAAAAATATTATTTGTAATCTAGGAACAAGGCCTTGACTATGTGGTTATGAAGTATGGCATTATGCATTCCATCATTATGAAAGTGGATATTGATATTGCATATAATTATTCAACTAGTAGAATATCTGTGTGAATAAGTAAATGGAATTATTTGATTTTATCTTTTCCATGTTATGCTGAATTTTAAGTTTAAAAGGCTTTTGTTTTAGTCTTATACATTGCCTTAAATTTTTATGCTCATTTATGAAAGTTTACGCTATATTGTTATCCTTACTAAGCATCTGAGCTCACCCCTTTCTATGTATTATTTTTCCCAGGATGTGAAGAAGTATTTTATGGTTGACCTATAGGGATAGGTTAAAGATATAAGTGTGTTTAAAATGGGACAAATTTTTGTTCATGCTTTTTTTTTCAGGATGTAATGTAAAACTTATGAAGGTATCTAGTACTTCCAAGGCCACTAAACTGATCGGTATTTAGGGATTTTTATCCCTTGTGATCATGCCAATGTTATATAATAATGTACCAAATCTAGGTGATTGGGGTCGGGGAATTACATTTGGTATCATAGGACATTTAATACAAACCTTGGAAGCTAGATTTATAAAAACTCTAATTAGAGAACACTACCCTAAGATAGACTTTGAGGATTTGTATAGAAGAACTTCCAAGGATTTTGGTACTGTAGAGATTTTGTGAGTTTTCTAAAAAATACATTTCTATCTAGATACGATCAGGTAGAGGCAGCTCTGGCATAGATGTACCTAGGGTTAAAACCCGAAAACACGACTTTGAGCTAGACTCAAATGGGAACTGGTGCATAACAATGGTCCTTGCTGCACTCTTGTTTACGACACTCTCGAGGGATATGCTTAGGATAATTCTCATTTTATTTACTAATCATTATGAAGGGGTTATGATTATATACTTCCTAAAAGAAAACATTTTTATGATTATGTATTATATCCATAAACTTTTCAATTTATGTTAACTGTTTTACAAGTTTGAAATTATGTATTGCGATTCATAAAATAATCTAGTGTATGCCATTATTTAGAAATGGTGCCTAGTGGAAGGAGTGGAAATCGTATCAACACACGTAATCCCTTTAGGGATTTCCCTCCTACTCAAGAAAATTATAGTGGAGCAGGTGATGCAATTGGTGCTGATCATCTTATCACCATACTGAGACAAATCACTCAGGTTATGTATAATTACATTACCCATATAGAGCACCCTGATCCACAACACAAAGGATCAATGTTATATCGCTTCATGAGGCAACAACAACCAAAATTAAATGGGAGTAAAAATCTATTAGTAGCTGAGAAATGGATAAATTCCTTAGAGAAAATATTTCATGCTTTGGGGAGTATTGAAAGGGAAAAAGTTTTCATGGCAGTTTATCGCCTCACGGGAGATGAAGATCAATGGTGGTCATTAATCCAAAACACAAATGAAGATGAAGAAGTATCAAACATGGAATAGAGGGAGTTTAATGATATTTTCTTAGAAAAATAATTTCCTCGTGACCATCGAGCGGATATGGAAAGACAATTTCTGAGTCTGAGGCAAAAGGAGGATGAGAATGTTGCAAAGTATGAGGCTAACTTTACAAGGTTAGAAAGGCATGCAGTAGATTATATACGTAACCCAAGGAGTAAGATTGATCTATTCTTTTATGGGTTAAAATCATTTCTCTATCTATCATTTGTCTCACAATCCTTCTCATCCTATGAAGATATTGTCTTATGCGCTATCAAGACAGAAAAAGAATTATCTAAATCTTATGACTTTAAAGAAAATCAAGAAAAAGAGAGATCTGTTGAACACTCTGGAAAAGGAAATAAGGGGAATAAGGTAAAAGTTGAATATCCATCCTACAGTAAATGTGGAAATAACGCCTCGGTACTAGCCTGAAGGGAATGGGAGTCTATTAAAACTATGGTGAAAAGGGCCGCCAAGATCATGATTGCAAGGGGAAGAAAGAGGCTGTCAATGTTGAATGATACAATTGTAGAGAAAAGTGGCATTATGCAAATGAATGTCTTAATCTCAAAGGGAACATACCTTAGAAAAGATCAAGGGAGCAAGGCCAATCTTATGTGATCACTACTACTGAGGTTGAAGCTTCGAAATACGTGGTGGCAGGTAATTTAATGGTTTCCTCAAGTTTAGCCAATGCTTTATTTGATTCTGGATCATTGAATTGTTTCATATCTTCTTATTTTTATAAGAAAATTATATATTTTCAATTTGAATTAACAAGGGAGTTGTCACTCAAAACTCCCAAGGGAAGTATCATCCCAATAAAGTTTTGTGAATCAGTTCCCATTAGGGCATATAAATGTTCTTTATCTACTGACCTCATCGTCATACCCATGATTGAATTTGATATAATCCTCGGAATGGATTGGATTTCAGACCATGATGAGAAATTTTATTATAAGAAGAAGGAGGTTATTTTTTTTTATGATGATAAGGAGTACCTTATCTTTAGAGTAGAAACATCACCACCTGATTCTTATCTAGACCCACCCCCATTATCTCTACTAAATTCAATTATTGGGGAGGAATAGAATTAAATAATTATGGGTGAGGAAAATAATGTTCAAATATAGGATGTACCTATTGTGAAAGAATATGTTTATGAGTTTCCAGAGGATTTACCTGGATATCCTCCATAACGAGAAATTGAGTTTTCCATTGATTTAATTCCTGGTTCAAGGCCCATGTTGAAGACTCCTTATAGAATTTCCATTGTGAAATTAGTGGAACTAAAGAAAAAACTAGAGGAATTGAGTAATAAGGGATTTATTCTCCCTAGTGTTTCTCTATGGAGATCCTATGTTCTTTTAGTTAAGAAGAAAGATGGATCTATTAGGTTGTGCATTGACTATCGGGAGATCAATGTTATAATAATAAAGAACAAGTATCCCCTACCTCGCATTGATGATTTATTAGACCTACTTCTTGGAGATAAATATTTTTCAAAGATTAACCTTCGATCTGGATATCATCAGTTGTGTTTGAAGAAGGAAGACATTCAGAAAACAGTATTTCAAACCAGGTACGGGCATTATGAGTTTACAGTAATGCCTTTTGGATTGACTAATGTACCCTATGTCTTCATGGATCTAATGAATAGAGTTTTCAAGGAATATCTTGATGAATTTGTAGTGGTGTTTATTGATGACATTTTGGTATACTAAAAAATCTACGAAGATCATGGAAATCACTTGCACTTTATCCTAAGAAATCTTAAAAGAAATGAATTATATGGGAAGTTTGGAAAGTGTGAATTCTGGATTCAAGAGATTTCTTTTCTTGGCCATATTGTCTCTAATTATGGAATCTATGTTGATCCTTTAAAGACAAAGGCAAATCCAAGAATGGACCGCCCCGATGAGTATAACTTATGTACGTAGTTTTGTTGGTTTAGTAGGTTATTATCGACGTTTCGTGCAGAATTTTGTCTGGTTGGATAACCCATTAACCAAGATCACACGTAAAGGGGTTAAATTTGTTTGGAAAAATGAGTGTGAATAATGTCTCAAAGAACTGAAGAGAAGATTACTCAATGCTCCTATATTGACTCTACCATCGGGGAATGATGGGTTTGTTATTTATAGTGATGCTTCAAAAAAAGGACTTGGTTGTGTCCTTATGTAGAATGATAGATTTATTTCCTATGCATCACGACAACTAAAAATTCATGAACAAAACTATCCCACTCAAGATCTTGAGTTAGCAGCTGTAATATTCTCTTTGAAGATATGAAGAAACTATCTCTATGGTGAAAAATGTGAGATATATACTGATCACAAGAGTTTGAGGTATATTTTCTCACAAAAAGAACTCGACATGAGGAAAATACGATGGATTGAACTACTCAAGGATTATGATTGCACTATACACTACCACCTGGGGAAGGAAAATAGGGTGGAAAATGATCTGAGTAGAAGGAATCATGGAGTTTTGAACAAGATGAGACTTTAAAGGGATCCTATTTTCATGGATTTAGTAAAGATTGATATGGGAATAACCATGGAAGGTGAAACATCAATACTTTTTCAAATGGTTTCTAAACCATCTTTACTAGAAAGGATAAAGTGTTCTTAGACTGATGATGAGGAGTTTCAAAAGAAGATTAAAGCAGTGAATGATGGTAGATTGAGTGACTTCATATATGAAGATGGAATTTTGAAATTTGGAAAGAGACTTTGTGATCCTAATATACCTGATCTAAAAAGGGAACTGTTGGATGATGCTCATAACTCCAATTTCTCTATAAACCTTGGGAGCACCCAGATGTATAGAGATTTGAAGAAACATTTTTGGTGGGACAACATAATGTGGTAGATTTTTGATTTTGTGTCATGATGTATGGTTTTTCAATAAGTGAAATCTAGAAGGCAACAGCCTAGAGGAGTCATGCAACCTCTTCCCATAATTGAGTGGAAATGGGATAATATTATGATGGACTTTGTCATAGGGCTACCAAAGACTCCTAGAATTAATGATGCAATATGGGTCATTGTTGATCATCTTACCAAGTCAGCACATTTTCTTGCTACAAGAGAAGATTTACCACTTGAACATCTGGAAAGACTATATATTAATGAACTTGTAAGACTCCACGGTATACCCCTATCGATTGTTTCTGATCTTGATCCCCATTTTACATCAAAATTCTAGAAAACTCTTCAGAAGGCCCTGAATACTGAACTTCATTTGAGCACTGCCTACCACCATCAAACTGATGGACAGTTAGAACGGACTATTCAAACCAAAGAAGACATGTTGAGATCTTTCTCACTTGACTTTCAAGGTATGTGGGATCAATATTTATCTCTGGTAAAATTTTCCAATAACAATAGCTTCCATTCAAATATTCAAATGTCACCATATGAAGCGTTATATGTCAAGATATGTCGCACACCAACTTGCTGGGATGATGTTGGTAAAAGAAAACTTGTAGGCCCAGAACTTTTTGAGGAAATAATAGAAAAAGTGAAGATTATTCAAACCCACATCAAAGTAGCCCAAAGTTGGAAAAAGACCTATGCCGATAACCAAATGAAAGATTTTTAATTTCAAGTAGGAGACCATGTTTTCTTGAAGGTATCTCCATAGAAGGGTGTTATACATATCTATAAGAAGGGTAAATTGAGTCTCAGGTACATCGGACCTTTCAAAATTCAATAATGAATTTGAGTTGTAGCTTATCGTTTGGAAATGCCTCCAAGTCTCTCCAAAGTTCATGATGTGTTCCACGTATCACTATTGAGAAAATACATGCGTAACCCAATGCATGTACACACCTATGAGTAAATTGAACTAGAACCTGATCTATCTTATTTTGAAGAGCCTATCAAGATTATTGATAATAGAGAACAAGTGTTGAGAAACTGGACGACTCATCTGGTGAAAGTTCTATGGAGAAACCATAAGATGGAAGAGGCAACGTGGGAACTCGAAGAACTTATGATGAAGAACCACCTGAATATTTTTATGTAGTAATATTCTAGAAATTTTGAGGATGAAATTATTTTAAGGACGAGATAATGTAATACCCCAAGCTTCCACGGTATGTTTCCCTTTTAATAATGTTGTAGCTCGCGTTGTACACAACTTGGAGTTTTAACACACCACGACCAATGAAACTAGCAGTTATGAATAGTATTACCCACTTTTTGAAATTTTATAAATTTTATTTTTCAAAATGGACTTCATTTTTTCAATTCAGAATATCGAAATTAGCTAGGGGTGAATTTTTGGTATTTTTCTGAAAACTTTCAATTTTTGATGAATAGTGAAAACACTGCGTTATTGGTTAAAACCGACTTTTTATTTAAATAATTATTTATGTTATTTAAATTTATTTTAGGTCAAAATAGATACGTAATACCTATATAAGTTCAATGTAATTCATTGGAGTCATTTTATAATAAGCTTAGATATATAAAAAATTTATTGAACTTTTTACCGTCTTTTACCCACCTCATATGAGCATTTGCAAATTTGCATAAAACTTAATTTTACCGCTTATATAAGTTGAATTTCCAAAATCTGAGAGACACATTTTACATCATTAAGTAAAATTTGGTTCAATAAGATGAAAATAATTTTTAGTGAATAGTAACTTTTTTACTTTTATTTACCACGGTTAAAAGTAAATAGGGTAAATAAGGGTAAAAATGATATTATAATTACCCTAACACATGTCTTAATTCTATTGGATAAGTGTAATTCTACCAAAAACAACCTTATAAATAAAATATGACCCCCTTTGGTCCACTTGGATTAAATTAGTACATTTATTATTATTTTATTTAAAGAATAGTTAAAAGAGTTAAATTCAAAGTTTAATAACTAAGATATTTTTAATATAGATTTATACATAATATAAATTCTACTATAAATATTAATTAGAAATCTAAAATGATTTTTTACATAATGGTATTTTATTTATAATTTTTATACATTAAATAATTTAAATTATTTATGACACAATGTTGATGCAATAATTACCTTATTAATGAAAGATTAAAATTATTGATATTATAAATATCCAACTAAATGTAATTTGAGAATTTTGATGAATTCAAACAATTTTATAGGTTAATATGACATGTTATGGTTGATTAAATAATTTTTTTTCAAAGTAATCATGTTGTTATGATTTTCACAAAAACCAAAAACTAAATAGTGTCAAAAATGAGATAATTGAGTTTTTAAAACAAATATTATATTATTAATTGATATAATATTCCTGAAAATCAAAGGTTCAGCCAAAGAACTTAGATAAGGTAATATATATTAATAATTAACCACATGGGGTTCTCTTGTCTTGTTATAGTTAGTTTATTAACCATATAATATAAAAATACAAAGATACATGGTAAATGTCAAACTATTTAACTAAGAGTTACATCTAAAAGATAAGGTTAATATGGTTACCTAAACCTGTCTAAAACCTATTGGTCATGAGTTTTTAGACCCATCCCCACCTTATCCTCGAAATAATTCATTTTTAATCCATTAAAACCGAAAATGATTTTATTATTAAATAATATTTCAAGCTTTTCCTAAAGTGACCCTCACATCTCTTATAAAAGGGTACTTCCCCTTCTCTTAATTTCACACCTCTAAAGCCATTTGGATCAGACAAACACTACCCAAATATCCTCCCAACCTTCCTCCCTTCATCTTAGAGGCCTTCTTTTGTTCAGAAATCCAACCTAAGGAGCCCTTTTGATCAAATCAAAAGGAATAACCCGAAGAAGAGGTAAATATTTCATCACCTCTTTCAAGTTCTTTTCTTCTTCCACTTCCTATTTCTTTGTTGTTTACATTATAAAATAATAACTCCAGTATATTATTTATACTGTGATGTTATTATAAAAATGGTACAACCATATTCATTATTATATCAATCATATGAATGAAAAAGTCACCATACGTGCGTACGTACGACTTACAATCTCCACGTCATGGTGTAGTTTGTTATCCAAACACTTCCTTATTTGGATGGGTATAATAATGAGTATAACTTCTGTAAATAATAAATATAACATGTTAATGATTTTTTATATATGATATTCCATCCAATTACATAGGATTTCACCCTCAATATAATGATATCTTCGCTCGTACGTACGTACAAATTACCATCTCCACGAACGCGATGAGATTCATTCCCCCTCATATTCATTCAAGAATAATTTTCATTTTATGATTAAAAATAATGTTTAAAAAATTAATATCATTATGGATATGAATAAAATACATCCTATCCATAACAAACATGGCTAACTTAACCAATCATATAAAGGAAAACTAATCAATTAACACCTGAAACGGTGATACTACTGAAATATTATTAACAAAGGAATATTATAGGATCGTATATGATATCATATTTATGTATATAGTTCTCTAATAATTTAATAAAAAAAACTAAAAATCATATAGAAGTTTAATATACCATATACTAAGTAAAATTACAAGGTAATGGTTAATTTCACAACCTCTTTATTGTCCAAGTTTGTTTTTACGTAAGTATCTACTCTAACCACTTTGTCATCCACATCCGTGTTTTCTTAAAAATGTATTTCAAAACATTTTTAATATTTACTAGACAATGGGTTAAATTCATTTATACCCTTATTTTACCTCATATGTTTTGAAAGGAATCTTTCTGTTACTTTCTAAACAAGGTACTTTATCACCTTTTCGATAAAATTAAGGTAAGAATGTCTTTTTTTAACTTATACGGAGGGTGTGGCTATTTTCCACCATTATAACATAATCAAAGCTTTCCTTACAATATTGTAATAATATTTTCAAAATTAATGTTTTATTTTATAATTACATGACTTCTAAATGATTTCAACATAGAAATAGATATTTCTCTCAAAAAGTTTTGATTTCATCTATGTCAACATTCTTTGAAGGATTTTAAACCTGTTTGAAGTTGATTTATTATGATAAAAATCATCCATATTGTATTGAATGTTTTGTGATATATTTTACTGTGGATGTGTTATTTTTATACCATTCATGGTTTATGGATAAAGTATTGACATTTCATATGGTAGTTTAAATACGAATTTTTATGTTATGTTTGAACTTTTTCATATGAGGAATGAATTGGACATAGTAAGTGATGGGTGGAGCCTGATATAGATCCTAGATGCATCGGTAGGTCTAATGAGACAAACTAGTGTCTTGGAATAAGGCTTTGACAAAATATTATTTTTAGTCTTGGCACAAGGCTTTGACTATGTGGTTATGAAGTCTGGCATTATGCATTCCATCATTATCAAAGAGAATATTGATATTGAATTTGATTATTTGACTAGTAGAATATCCATGTGAATAAGTAAATGGAATTATTTGATTTTAGCTTTTCTATATTATGCTAAAGTTTAATTTTAAAAGACTTTTTTTAGTCTTATATATTGCCTTAAATGTTTATGCTCATTTATGAAAGTTTCTGCTATATTGTTATCCTTACTGAGCATCTGAGATCACCCATTTCTATGTTTTATTTTTCCCATGATGTGAAGAAGTATTTTATGGTTGACCTGCAGGGATAGGTTAAGGATATAAGTGTGTTCAAAAGGGGACAAAATGTTGTTGATATTTTTATTTCATGATATAATGTAAAACTTATGAATGTATCTAGTACTTCCAAGGCTAATAAACTAATAGGTCTTTCATGATTTTGATCCCTTGTGATCATGATAATGTTATGTAATAAGGCAACAACTCTGGATAACTGAGGTTGGGGCATTACGGAAAATTCTAATTTCATGTTGATGCATAAGCTCTCCATGAACCAAACTATTCTATAGCAACTAAAACGAAAAGTTGATAGTACCTTTGTATGTGATTCATGATTTCAAGGTAAAAAACTGATAAAAACAATTTTATTGAATATTTTATTGATAATAGATGATATAATTTCCTCACATTATGCTAAATATGTTTAATTATGAAATATTTGGGATTAGATCATTCATTTTCACATTTGATGAAAATTCCAGTTTTACCCTTTTAAAATTCACTATAGTATTTCGGGCCTAAATATTTTTATGTAAATTATTTTGACTCATAATTTTAAAAATGTGTTCCTAACTTAATGGGATACAAATTCTATTCAGGACATGTGAGCTGGATCGTGCATTTGAGTAGAGTAAATGGTCCATGAATACAAAGATGTACTGAACTATCCAGATTGGACATCACTTCACAATTTGGGTCATATCTTCTTCATAAGCGATTGTATTGAGCTTAAATTTTAATAAAAGATCTGGGATATGATTATTAACAAATCCTCCTTCTAGAAGGCTAGACAATTCACGCGTTGTGAAGGTCAACGATTCAGTGCAAGTGGGATTAAAATATTTGGCCGAATTTCCCTTTCACATTTAATAATGTTTTGTAACCCTAGACCTCCCTAACTCTATTTGAAGGATGTTTTCAATATTTGGAAGGTATATTAGAGTATTTTGGAATGTGTGCCAGAAATTTTGTATCTTGGAAGCCCCTAACAACTCTTGTAAGAAGTAAGTTTGTGTGCGAACATCTCTTCCAAAAAGGCTCTCCTCTCCCACCTCCTCTTTGTATTTATTTTATTTCATTTTTGTATCTTAAATTTTTCTTCAATTAATCTTCTATGTTATTCCCTTTTATTCTTCTCTTAATCTTCCTAATTTGGTTGGAATCAAGAGTGGAGATGATATTGGGTTCTACCCTTTCAATCCTTGCTCATGCAAAACGTCTCCACGATGACTACACTGCCCATTGAAGAGTAGTTTTCTTAGTGATCTATCTATCTTCTACCCTATTCATTTAATTATTTTGAATCATTGAACTATTGTGATTCATTTAATATGATCCATGAATTTTGTTTTTAAATTATAAGAAACCAATAAATAAATTTAACAATTAACACAAAAACACGTGAGGTCAAGATTTTGTGTAAATTGTCAGAGCGCGATCTTAATCGGTAATACAAGACCACACAGGATAAATTTGTAGAGTTCAAATATAATACCTAAAAACAATTAATCCTAATTTATAGAATTTATATGTTCTATAATTAACCCCTAACCATAATCTAACCTTAGAACAACAATCAAAGAAGGGTTCTGCGATTGCGTGTTCTGAAGCTAGCCTAGGGTTTAAGTAATTTCATCTTTGTGGTTAAGTTAACTCTCATAGGGTTTGAGGGTTAACAAATTAGGGGATAATAATTAAGTGGATATTAATTTAAATGATAATGATTAATAAGTAAATGAGTTTGTAGAGTTAGATCGATTACTACTTTTAAAATATTTTCTAAAAAAACATCTTCTTGTTGCGTCTTTTTAATCAAACTTCATTTCAAAATTAAAAACAAAAAAATGCAATCTTCTTCTAGAAAACTTATTCAAGTTTTATAAATGATAAACAACCCCCCATAATTTCAACTAGTATTTTAATTATATTATATTTTATTTTTATAATACCTTTAAGAATTTGTTTTAATTTACTTCCTCCTTTGAGAGACGATATTGGTCAGCCACTCTACTGCACCTTAGTACCCAAAAAACACTAATCATTTGATTATTACCATGAAAACACCTTTCAAAAACATATAAATAGTTTCAAGTTAGTTATAGAAGTACAAAATGTACAACCTCTTGATCGCATTCCTCTATATCTATCTCTCTTTATTAATCCTATAAGTTTTGGAGGTAAAATATATTGTTTGGTTATTATTGATGCTTTTACAAGATATGCATGGGTTTATATTCTCCATCTTAAATATAAATATTTTTCTAAGTGTATCAATTTTTATAAATTGGTTCAAAGTGAAAAATGAAACTTAATTAAATCAATTATAAGTGATCATGGTGGTGAATTCTAGAATCTTGTATTTATCTTGTATTGTGAATAAAATGGGTATTTTCACAATTTTTAAACTCAAACAACACCACAAAAAATGGTGTAGTTGAAGGTAAAAATATAACTCCTCAATAAATGAATAGGACCATGATAAATGAGTATAATCTACTTAAATAATTTTGGACATAATATATGAATACTTATTATTTATCTACTAATATATTAACACCCTTGTTGAAAAAAATATTTTATGAACATTGGATGGGAAGAAAACATAAAATTTTATATTTTAGAGTGTTTTGGTGTAAAGTTTTTATTATTAACACTAAGGATTATTTGGATAAATTTGTTGAAAATTTTGATGAATGTATTTTCTTAGGATATTCAAATTATAGTAAGGCATATAGAGTATTCAATAAAAGAACAATGGTTGTTTAAGAATCAATTCATGTAATGTTTGATGAAAAGTTATTGAATAAAAGAGTTGATGATATTGATCAACTTGAGGAATATTTTAGAGACTTTAATTTTCAAGTGGAAGTACCTAAATATAAATATATAACTATTGAGGTAGGAAATGTTTCTTAATAATTTGAATATATTCATGAAATATTATTAAAGGCTCATAGAGATCATCCCATAGAAAATGTGATTGTTAATGTCAAATCAAAATTTCAAACTAGAAAATAAGTTATGAATGTTTGGGCATATCATGATTTTATTTATTATTTTGTATTAAAGAATATTGATATATCTTTAGGTGAATCTAATTGGATTTTGGAAATGCAAGATAAATTAAATCAGTTTAATAGGAATAATGTGTGGACTTTAGCTGTTCCACCTGTTGATTCTCATATTATTGGATCAAAGTGGATTTTTAGAAATAAACTTGATGAATTTTGAAATATAGTTAATAATAAATCCTGATTATTTGAAAAAGGATATTCTGAATAAGTGGGTAATTATTTTGAATAATATTTTGTACCTTTTCCTAGGTTATAATCAATTATGATATTATTACCTTATACTTATTTTCATGGTTTTAAATTATTTCAATTGGATGTCAAAACATATTTTCAAAATGGATATATGTTTTAAGAATTGTATGTTATACATACCCCTAGTTTCTAAATGAAAATCATCCCGATTACATTTTTAAACTATATAAGGATTTATATGGTTTGAAAAAAGCTCCTTGATCTTGTTATGAAAGGATATCTAGTTTTTTGTAAGAAAAAAATTGAGAAAGGATGGGTTGATCATAATTTGTTTATTAAAAGATGTTTTAATGATATTTTGGTTTTAAAAATTTATGATAATGATATTATATTTGGATCTTAAAATGAAAATATTTGTAATAAATTTTCTAAATTGCTGACATTTGAATTTTATATGAGTATGATAGGGGAATTTAAATTATTCCTTAGTTTGAAAATTTTAAAAATAAATGATAGTATTTATCTAAATAAATCCAAGTATACTAATTATTTAGTTATAATATTTTTTTATAATCTTCTAAAAGTGAGAATACTCCCATGAATATTATGTTCAATAATATATATATAAATCCATAAATTCTATTGATGTTAAACCCTATAAATGAATAATTGTAATTTTATTATATTTTACTACTTCAAGTCCCAATTTAATTTTTTTAGTTTTAATGTGTGATAGATGTCAAATTTACTCTAATAAAAGTCATATTAAATATGTTAAAGGTATTATTAAATATGTTAAAGGTTCTATGAATCTTGGTTCTTTTACCCTAAAATAATTAACTTTGATTTTATAAGTTATTTTTATTATTATTTTGGAGTATGTAAGATACATTGTAAGATAATTTAAGGTATGTTACATTTACTTGGTAAATCATTAGTTTCATGGGATTCAATGAAACATTTTTTTGCTCTTTCAATTACTAAATCTGAATATATAGTTGTTTCATCATGTTGTACTCAATATTTATGGATTAATAAAACAATTAAAAATCAATTAAAAATCTATGATTAAACATATTAATGTTAAATTTCACTTTCTTATAGATCATGTCCAAAAAGGAAATATCAATCTGGAATTTATCCCTATGGAAAACCAACTTACTGATATCTTTTCAAAACCCCTGAATTTTAATAAGTTTGGGAAAATCATTTTAGAACTTGGTATGATGGAAATTTAAATCTACATTTATATGGAACTAATTTTTGGGTATTTTTTTATCTTCTATATATTGAAACATTCTGATTTACATGAAATCTATGGAATCTAGAATCAGTTTTTCATATTACTATTTCTTAATTTCTTTAAATATTTATCTATTATATTACTATTTTAAGAGTTCACATACATACTATATGATGTTATCATATATTTTAATTTTTTTAGACAAAATTATATTTTATAATAGTTTTCTCATTATTTTTCACAAACCTTTAAAATTTATGCATGATTTAAAGGGTCTACTTGACACATGTTTTGAGATATTTATGTTTACAAGAGTTTTCATAATGTTTTTTTAATATTATAAAATATAATATGTTAAATAAATAAAGAAAAAAACTTCATTCTTTCAAAGAGAGGATAACTTTTCAATTGAATCTTTATCGTTTTGATAATTTCAAAAGGGGGAAGTTTTAAAATTACACTTGGTTTTGTAATTATCAAAAAAGGGGAGAATGCTTAGTGGATCCTTAAACCACTTAATTTTTTGATAATTAAATATATTTATTTGTTTTATTCATCAAACATTAGTTTTAATGTTCCTACATAGCCAAATCACTATTCCTAGATAGCCAAATCTACCACATAGCCAAAATCCAAATATCCAATTCTCTCACATCAAAAATAAGTGATTCTACATGTTTTGGAAAGATAAAAACTTCAACCCCATTTTATTACAAGAAATAAAACTCTGAATTGATCTATATGATGTTATAATTTAGGTTATAAGTCATTGTAGGGTTTTTGTTAAAACTCTATAGTTTTCTAGAAATATTTTTCTATTATATTTCGATGATAAATTGAGCTATATAAATCCAATTAATGTGATTATTTAATATATATAAATACAATAAAATTTTCTAATTATAATTCAACTAGAGATAAATATAATTCTTCTATTTCGAAGGTATATTTTAATTTTTAAATTGTATAAGTCAAGCTATCAATGGTTTTTAATATTTAGTTACATCGATTTTTTGATGCATGATGAATTCATTTACATGGTGAATCACAAAAATAAATTTCCTATATAAATTCTATATGTAAATTTCCTATGTGAATCCTCTATGAGGATTTTCTTATGTGGTTTTTTGATTTTATACAGGATATTTTAAAACCTAAAAATTTTCTCTGTTTTACATAATTCTTGACATTTCAAATTGTTTCAAGTTTATCATTGAAAATATTAGTGGTTTTTTTATAATTACTTCTTAATTATTTAAATTTGATGAGAATATGTTTTAAATTATTTTATTGTGAATTAAATAAGATTCTTCTAGGACCAAGAATTCATGCATATTCAAATTGAAATTATGGAACTTGAAATGTTCAAATTCAAATTGGTTGGTATAAAAAAAGTTGGCCTCAATTTTTGTATTGAAATTAACAAGGACATTAATGATTTTTATTAAATACTATATTAAATGTTCTATTGGGTTCCACTTTGTATTATTTTATAGGATATCGTGATGAATTTTCATAAATATTTTTTATATTTATAAATGATATAATATAGAATATCATCATGTAAAAAGGAATGGAAAACTCTAAATTAGTTCATTGAATCTTCTTGCATAATTCATAATCTAAGAAAATAGAATATGGAATAGTCTTCCGATTTTAAAAGTTGTTATGAACAAAGAAACTCTATTTATATATAGTTTAAAAACTAGTGTGGGATATGGAGGATTAGGATATTATTGAACTATACAAGCACTATATTTTTTCGGTGATCAATTACTACTCCAAGATGAACTAATTTCATTTACTCATTTGCTTCTAGAGAATTTCTTACAACCTCAAAAATCAGACTGTGATACATTCTTCTGGTTCTATATTTTAACTTCTTTCAATTCTTTTTCTGTGTGTATAACTGTAAAGGGTTATAATACCCATTAAATTATAGTATTTTGGGTTGTGACTCCCAAAAAAAGTTAGGTATTTGGTTTTACCTTGAGGGGAAAAAGGTGAGAAGTTTAGGTTGTGCCTCCAAGTGGAAAAAATGCAATTCATTTTGGGTTTTATCCTCTAGATGAAAAGGGATTTATAGTTTTTTTGTGACTCCAAGTGGGAAAAATCATTTAATATTCCATTATATTTTTTATATTGGGTTCTATATCTCTCAATTTGTGAGAGGGGTGAAGGTTGGAGTAGGATCATTCAGGTCTAAACCACTATAAATATATCCTATGTTCATTTTCTCTTATTTTACACTGCACTAATTTGTATTATCTCTACTATAATGTTTTATTAAAATATTTTTTTAAATTACAATTTACCCCCCCCCCCTCTTAGCTATTTTTTCATATTAACTCCCGACCAACACTAAATATATATATATATATCATAATTTAGTTAATCCTATTAATAGCTGCCAATTCAATAACTGGGTTATAACTATCATATTTAAATAATATATGTCATGGTTTATTTAAGCTCAATTTTGTGTTTTTTATATACTATTTAATAAAATGTTCTTCTTTTAAAATCTCAGGGACTTACTAAACTGAAGTAAAATGGGCAATTGGTTTCCCACAGTGAATCTCTAAGATATTAGGGACTGGTTGTGTGACTAAAAAAATTAAAAATAGTAATGATAAAACCCATTTGTAAATTGAATAACTTATTTTCACATCCATATCTTGGAAAAATTCATTTAAGGTGCTTAATTATCAAAAATGAATTCCTTCATGTGAGGGGAATTTTAAGCTAAAATTAAAAGGTAGTAATTTACATATAATAAAATCATTTGAGTTGTATCAATGAACTGGATAATGGATCTTTAGTTTGAGGAATCTAGGAGAGAATGATTAGTGAAGGTGCTTATTGTTAAACATTAAATTTAAATTAAATGCAATTTTCTACACTTTTAGAACATTATATTGAACTTGGATTGAAGTAAGGATACTGTTTTTGATTAGCACAAGGGGCATACAGTTTTTAATGATGTATGATACTTTTCTTTCTTCTTTTTTATTGTGTGTATTTGAATCTGGGAAGTCGCTTGGTGAAAATTATTTGACAAAATTTCCCTTCTCAAAATTAAGTTCCTATATAAATAAATGTTACAATATTTCATCTTATAAACTAAGTTTTAAAACCTTTTATTCTATTTAAAAAGTAAAAATGTATTTCTTAAGGACATGAAAATTTCTTAGTTTGGGGGAGATTGATGTGTCTCTTTTTGTTTACATTTTTTAACATCCTTATTAGGAATTTATTGAGTGTTTAATACTATAAATGGGTTAATAATGGATAATTTATAATTGTTTTTAAAACTTTATTCTTTTAATATTTCGATTCAAATTTGGGTTTTGTGATTAAATGATTAAAAGTTATTTGAAATTATTTTTTTATATTTAATAACAATTATTTTTTATAAATTTTCATTAAAATAATATTTTTGAAGTGATTTTGTGCATTTTGGGTGTTTAATTATTTCATGAATTTTTTAATTTAGTGGTTTAATTCTATACCTTAAAATATTTTTTAAATTTGAATTGATTTGATTCTCATAAATGATAATTTATATTAGAAGTTTTCAACTTATCATGGACAAGTGACCATGTACAATCTACTATAAGAATGGAATGGACTGCCAATCAACTGTGTAGAGGTAGTGACTACAAGAAAAAAGGGGTCAAGTGACTATAATTATACAAATTAGTATGTACATACCAATATATTGTGCTAGTAAATCTATCATGCCAATGGACTCCTGATCGAAAACTTACCATAAATCTTCCATGGATAACCTATAGAGACCCGATTTTTACCTTATAAGACTTGAAATGTTTCTAAATATATTTTCAAAGATAAGTGTGGAGAAAACGTGTGATTACGAGGCTTGTTGTTCCCAGAATTAATTTTATAATAATTTTTAAAAAAATTATATTCTGCGTACATAGAACATCAAAAAAATAGGATAAGTCTTAAATGGTTGATAATATCAGAAATATGAGACCACAATTGGTTCTAAAATGCGATTTTACCCTAGGCGTGACATAAAGTGAGTCGGACCAGGACGTTCAGACCCCTCTCTCTTTGGCAGTGCATTAAGTGGATTTATTTAATTGTTTAATTAATTAAATAATTCATTTAAACCTAAATGATATGTTATAAATATATCATTATAGATAATTTTATAGGTTTGAGTCAAAATTCTCCCACTATTTTAGAATATCTCTTCCTCTTCCTTTTTAAGAATCCATTAGCAAATTGAGATGAACAATGATAGAATGTTAGATAAGATCGTATCAGGGAACAATGAACGTATCAACTTCTTCCAATCATTGTGTGGGTGCGTTCTTCACTAATGATAAATCTAAAATATAGGTATGAATCATATTTTGGTTTTTTTACTCCTTTGGATTAAAATATATAGCAAATCATTATTCCTTCTTTGATCTATGTCTTTTTATGGACTTTGCATGATCCGAAGTACCAGATTTCATATTGTTTAATCAATGTTCTAACCTTGGTTCCACATTCTTGATTATTGTCTAATAAATATTGGTTAGTGATGTTTAAAAATTTTTTATGGCATTTCTATCCCCCAATTATCTATTTTATTCATAGGTTGTATCCCCTTAGTCCTAGCTTGACATTGTTGGGCAGTATTGAGCTCGATCGGGCCCCCAGATTAGCGGTGGAACGATGATGTGACAATGGTTTGGCGAGCGAAGCATAGATCTGGAATCCTTGTGGTATAGGGATTCTGGATATGTTGGTTTGATATATGAGATATAATATATAATATATAGTATACAAGATATTATATAGAAGATATAAGATATGAGATATGAGATATATGATATAAGATATGAGATATAAATATTGGTTAAATAATATTATATTGGTTATATCCTTTAACTGAGGTTTCCATTTGAAAAATAGTTAATGAAAAAATCATCCTAGAATTTAGATGGTCATTTTATGACTGATGTTGGATACCTTTTTCAGACTCTTTCCCAGGATCAATGAAACACCGAATAATAATTAAATAATTATTATTGTGGAATCTTGTATCTGACATATCTCCATCATATGGTGTCGGAATAATGAATTGTTTATGATATTGTGACCCTAAAATTTATGTGTTAATTCCAAGACAAATATTAGGTATTTAATTTGGACTCATAGCTCAGGCCCACAAGACACCATTCGAGCATGATGCGGTAAAATGTGACTTTTTTATAGGGTTTCTGATTGAGTAAAGTGAATAGCCTATCTCAAGCATTTTTTCACATAGAATTTGACGGTTCACTCCATTGTGGATTTTGAGATATTATGCGATTCATTCATACCATGACACACATAGTTTATACTTGATGGTGAAAGAAATCATACAAGATCACCGGAGCTTTTCAGACTTACTCACAACCTAGGGCTGGGTTGTGGCATTCCCCAATGATATTTTGAGTTACCCTCTAGTATAGATGGTAGTGGAGTTCCTCGACATTCCAGGATTACCCTCTAATAGGCCAGGGTAGTGGAGTACCCTGACGACCTTACCAGGATTACCCTCTAGTAGTAATGGGCAATGGAGTTCCATGGTGACTGTTAGAGTATAACCATCATAATTAAGAGATTGTTTGACATGGATTTTGACTCACAAGGAAAAGGGATGATTTTCCCCCTAAGACATGTTCTTATAACGCAACCTATAACCATGCGAGCGAGTTAGTTCCATCCAAAGCGGAGAGTATCAAGGTGTAGTGATTGATTCCCTTATACTTGTGTGTTTAGGGAATATGTGTGATATGTTTGGTATCATTAATGGAGTTCTTTTGGAACTATTGGAGACTCTTCTTATTAGGTTGATCTGTGAGATGGAGATCCCCTAACTCTCTCATTTGGGATTCTTTGACTGAGAATATATAAATATTATTTCTTTTTGATTCACAATTTGTATTTGGGTACTCTTCTTCCGGGAGATATAAAGACACATGGGGTATGTCATGTGATTTCCGTGTCTAGCTACTCGTGGTTGGATGAGTATACTCTCCAACTTTAGGTGGAGAAGGTTCCATAGATAGTTTATATACCCACCTTATTTATCCCCTTGAGCTTAAATAAGCCTAATTTCACTCTCTGGTTGGGTTGAGTTGTACACTTTCATTGTACCATGTTCTATCCACTTCTTCCTTCTTCAGTTGTATCTCTTACTACTCCCCCTTCACCCCTTTTGGTGCGTCCTACTAGGTATGCTTATACAAACCCATGCATGGTCTTTGCCTGTGCATGTCCTTTATTATGAAGATGATGGATAGGTTGATCATGACTTTAGATGATCTTAGGGATATAGGGTTCTTGGACCACATACAGTGGTCATATCAAGGGATTTGGTAGATGGGCTCTCATTCAATTTATTTTTCCTATTTCCTGTCAGGTCAGGACACATTTCTGGTTGGGCATATATTTTCTACTTTTT
The DNA here is from genome assembly GCA_963277665.1 of Viscum album. Lineage (NCBI taxonomy): Eukaryota > Viridiplantae > Streptophyta > Magnoliopsida > Santalales > Viscaceae > Viscum > Viscum album. The sequence goes on along the minus strand of OY728134.1, from coordinate 123,530,977 downwards.
CTTTTTAGTTTACACTATTATACTTTTCTATTTACTAGAGGTTCATTAATGAATAGTTTATTTTATAGTAGTTTTTTCATCTTTTCCCTTTTCCATCCACACTTTTTCATTGAGTTGTGAAAGAACTCGGTTCTTATTCTTAAGGTACGGGTTTCTTCCTTTTCATTTTCCTTAAGTGTTTTTCAGAAAATAAGGAAATGGTGGAAAAATCCCAAATTTGTGGGTACATGTCGTGTACTTTTCCACACTCCGTGTACTTTGGCCATGTGGGATGAGTATACAGGGCATGTAGGCCTGTCGGCGATGAAGGGTGTAAAAACTGAATACACACTGTGTACCTAGTATATACACGCCTTGTAATCAGTCGACAGGTGAACAGTAAGGTGGTGGGAGTAGCTGTTAGTGGGACGATAGTACAATTCGTGTACTTAGAAATACACGACGTGTAATCAAGTCGGTTGATGAACAATGAGGTGGTGGAAAGTAGCCACCAGAGGAAAAATTAAAAATGGAAATTACACACCGTGTACTTGAGAGTACACGCTGTGTGATTATGTTTTTATTGTTAAAATTAGGAAGTAGTCACCTCTTTTGATAGAGGAAGATTAGGACTCGATGAGAGTCGTGGGAGAGAAGGCTGGAACTTGGAAGAGCTCCTGACTGCAATGATATTGTATGGGGTGTTGTAGATAGGCTTACGAAGGTAGCTCACTTTTTGCCGATCAAGGAGACCTTCGGTGTTTATGATCTCGGGTATTTGTATATCCGAGAGGTAGTACGTCTTTATGGGGTCCCTCGTTCTATCATTTCAGATAGAGACACCTGTTTTACATCTCATTTCTGGAAGAGTTTCTAGAGGGAACTGGGTGCACAGGTGCTTCTGAGCACAACTTAGCACCCTCAGACCGATGGCCAGTCAGACCGTATGATATAGGTGCTGGAGGACATGCTTCGTGCATGCGTCCTATACTTTGAGGGCTCTTGGGAGAATCACATACCCCTGGTTAAGTTTTACTACAATAATAGTTTTTAGGAAACTATTGAGATGGAACCTTATGAGGCTTTATATGGTAGGACATGCTGATCAACCTTGTGCTGGTTGGAGGCAGGTGACGTAGCTTTACTGGGACTACGTCTCATTAAGGAGACTTCAGAGCAGGTCCAGTTGATTCAGAAGTGGATGGCTACTGCACAGTCTCGTCAGAAATCTTATGATGATCATCGCAGATGACCCTTGGAGTTCGTGGTCGGGGATTAGGTTTTCTTACATGTTTCATCGAGGTTGGGACACAGTCAGATTAGGAGACAGGGTAAAATCTCACCGAGGTCTGTAGGTCCGTTTGAGATTCAGGAGAGGGTTGGGCTGGTTTACTATTAGTTGTAGTTACCCCAGAGGTACCGGGCCATGCACGACGTCTTCCACGTATCTCAGCTGCACCGTTATCACTCAGACTCATCTCATTTTTTTCATCCCAAGAAGGTTAAACTTCAGGTCGATGCATCCTTTAGGGAGCATCCGATACGTATTGTGAATAGAAGCATGAAGGTTCTCTAAGGCTGGCCAGTTCCTCTCATACGGGTGCTATGGTAGCATGGCCAAGTGTAGGATGAAACCTGGGAGTGGGAGACTGACATACATGCTCAGTGGCTAGAGTTGTTCTCAACATTATATTCACCACCCCTCACCACCCTTGGAAGGGAAATTCGGGGATTAATTTCTTTAAGGGGGGAAGTTTTTATAAACCCGGTTCTTATTCTTGAGGTATGAGTTTCTTCCTTTTCCTTTTCCTTAAGTGTTTTTGAGAAAATAAGGAAATGGGGGAAAATCCCAAATTTGTGGGTGCATGCCATGTACTTTTCCACATGCCATGTACTTTGGCCGTGTGGGATGAGTATACAGGGCGTGTAGGCCTATCGGTGATGAAGGGTGTAACAACTGACTACACGTTGTGTACTTAGTATATACATGCATTGTAATTAGTCGGCAGGTGAATAGTAAGGTGGTGGGAGTAGCCACCAGCGTGGATGATAGTACACTCCCTGTACTTAGAAATACACGTCATATAATCAAGTTGGATGATGAACAGTGAGGCGGTGGAAAGTAGCCACCAAAGGAACAGTTGAAAAATGGAAAGTACATGCTATATACTTGAGAGTACATGCCATGTAGTTATGTTTTTTTGTTAAAATCATGAAGTAGCCTCCTATTTCCACAAAGGAATCTTAGGACTCGACGAGAGTCGTGGGAGAGAAGATCGGAACTTGGAAGAGCTCCCGACCGCACATTGGGACACCGATTCCCTTGTCGTCTATCTCATTTGAACCGCACGGGTGATTTCTTCCCTCTTATTGAACCTCTCCTTCCAATTCTTTCCCTAAGGGAAGTTATTTGAGTTTGAACGGGTGAGTTTTTATCCTAAATATATGTCGTTCTCGGTTGATTCAGGAGGTTTCGTTCACATATATCGATCAGAGGAGATCGAGGTAGGTGGTCAGGTGTTTATTTCCAACTGTTGAGTTGTTTTTGTGTACCATTGTGCTACGTGCCCATGTTTGGGGTGTCGTGTGGCTGAGGCCTTAGATGATAAGATATCTAGAATTGCATAGATAATCCAATGATAAATATAAATGGCTATTTGGGATCGTTGCTTGGATCCAGGGCCACCCTCGGGGTGAGTTTCCCTTGTTTATCCATTTGGTTAGGATACCTGTGGGTATGTTGTAATGATAGCATGTTTTGGGTTTTCTTGAGAGGAAACATATTTATTACTCGCTTATGTGTTGGGCTCATCCCGGTTACTTTCTTATCCTTAGGGCAGTGTTTTTCATAGCCTGAGGGAAGTGTTCTGTTTAGCCTAAGGGCAGTGTTTCGTTTAGCCTGTGGGAAACTTTTCTCATGCCTGTGGGCAGTAGCTTCTGAGGCTAAGGGCGACATCTCGTATCCCTGAGGGCAATATTCATTATGCCTGAGGGCAATCACCTGAGGGTTTCGATTCTAATTACTTGAGGGTAAGTATTTGTATGTCTAAGGACACTATTTACTTTGAACATTCATTGTGGTGATTTCTTATGTTATACCTGTCAAGATGAAGCATAGGTTTGGCATGGTTATTACCTTCTACTTGTTAGATAGCCTGTGGTGGTTTTTACTGTGACACTTTATAGGAGATTGTCGGTCGAGGATGCGTCTTGGGAAGACTATAATTAAATTATAATGAATTTTTAAATAATAATTAAATGGTAACAGAACTGGTAGAAGTAGATACTTTTGAGTACTTCCTAGCTTACAACATTTATTTATTGCACACTGTTGTTGCACATTTTCACTTTCAGTTGGGCATGGGTCTTTGGTGGTTGCCTACTGGGATTTATTTCTCACACCCTGTTTGGGTCATCTCTTGGGCCCAAACAGATTATATTTCTATAGGTATTGATAAGCACAAGAGTCCCTATAGAGGCACTTGATCATTGTAGAGGAGTGGGAGAGCATCGGACTGAGCTTAGGCTTGCGATGCTGCTGAGTTCCTGTTGCACTGTTTTGTTTTGTTTTTTTGTACTTTGTGTTGTATGGTATTTGACTACAGTGTATCCTGTTTTGACTACTTTCTTAGAAATAGGAAATATTGCATCATCATATATGTATGACTATTAGTTATCTTTTGATTCAGTACTGTTGTCCTTTCATCTTTGTATTGTTTACTGCTTTCACTTTTGGGTATTTTTATATTTTTCTACTGCTCTACACTTTGACAAATGAGGGCATAGTTTCCCCACTATCAGACCTAGGCCCTCGATGCTAGTCGGTAGCCTCTGGAGTTTGGAAATGCGCTTGAGGTCATGTGACCAACCAGTTTCGGGGCACCCATTGTGTGGAACCTAGATCTGGGACATTACAAAGTGGTATCAGAGGAATTTATATTCTTCTTGACTTACCGTTTGGAGCCTATAGTAAAGTATAGGACGGAATTGGTATTTGTTAATAATCTATGCCCGAGGGTAGCTAAGCCGTGTACAGGGAAAATCCAATTTAGCTCGTGTTGAAAATTTTCTGATTTTACAATTTTACAGTTAATTTGATTTCACCATTGGGTGACGCACTTGTGGTGTGCTATTTATCTTTTTATACGGGGTTCTATTTAGTCACTACCCGATGAGATGAGGGTATGTCATCTCATGCATCATATAGGCACATGATAGAATTACATGAAATGCATAGTTTCAATTCCATGTAGGTGCATTAGAAATTGCATGTTGTTGTGATTGATGTTGTACTAGAAAATGCATGCTCTTGTGAGAGGTACCTTGATAGATACACCTACTGTTGATAGGGTTGGTATATGTTACGGTTGGGTTTATGGATGCTAAACTTTGGTTCCTGAGAAGTATGGGCACTCATGGACTAGAATTTAGTGGTTCATGATACAACATTTTATTGTGTTTTGTATTATAAAGTGAAAGTTTGGGTGTTAAACTTTGATTCGTGGGGAGTATGAGCCCCCACGGATCAGAATTTGGCATACCGACGCTTGGAATTAAAGAAAAAGGGGGATCTGGATTAGTTTCTGAGGTATACTATCCGGAAACCCAGACAACATGTTGTATGGTTCTATGAACACACGCCATGTACTCTTCTGTTCGGGAAGAAATGAAAAAAAAATTAAGTACACGCCATGTACCCTATGTACACACCGTGTAGTTTCTAACCGAGTCATAGGCCGTGTAGGTAGAAACACGGGAGGGGAAAACTCTAGAGGGAACATGTCGTGTACTAGTTGTACACGCCGTGTCATGTTGACCTTGTGTCCGCCCGTGTGACTAACAACACGGATGGATAAATCTTCACTTAAACATGTTGTGTCACTTCCGAACACGTCGTGTAGTGTAATTTGGGAATCCGACCATGTAACTTACAACACGAGTCAGTGTTATCCTTTCTAGTACATGTTGTGTCCATCTGGAACACACCGTGTAGTGTGAGCCGTGTATCTGGTCGTGTCTCGAACAACACGGGTTGGCCCAACTCGTTTAGTACACACCGCGTACCTGTGGGACATGCTGTTTAGTCTTGACCTGTAGGAGAACGTGTAGAATTGGTCATGTGGCTGGGGAGACAGAGTGGTGTACACGCCGTGTGCGGGTGTAACACGTCGTGTACTGAGGGTTGAGACACATCCATGCCAGCATCAAAACACGACCATGTAAGGGCTTAAGGGTACACATCGTGTAGACCTTATACACGTCGTGTAGTCTCTTTTTTCCAGTTTTTGTGGGTTTTGTTTTCCTTTTGGTTGGCACTCTTAAACAGACAAAAGAAACCTCGACAGTAAATTAAACTAAAGCATGTGTTTGACCTTGTAGATTAATTTCATCGAGACAACCACCAGTTGTTCACCAAGAGAGCGGTAACGATTATACTCCAGAGATGGTAGGCCATGGGCTACCGGTGGATCCTCCACCAGTGAGTGATGTGGTGCTAGCTGTTATACCAGGCGTAGGTGTGGATGCACAGTTCCATTAGGGCTTCATACGGTTCATGCAGAACTTCCAGGGTGCACCGCCGGTTTCCACATCTATGGCAGAGATGACACGTATATTCCAACAGCAGCATCCGCCTACGTTTTCAAGGGATGGTGGACCACAGGCTACAGAGTCATGGCTGGATTCATTGTAGACTATCTTCAAGAATCTTGAGATGCCTCCATGGAGGAGGGTAAATCTTTCTACGTACATGCTGCGTGATTCTGCCAAGTGGTGATGGGATGTTATCATCCAGACTGAGCATCACTGAGATATGTCATGGGAAGATTTTCAGGTGGTCTTCTATGAATTTTTCTTTCCGGAGACACTAAGGGTAGATCAAGCTCGAGAGTTCATGAGTTTGCAGTAGGGTTCCATGTCAATGATGGATTATTCTTCCTACTTCATCGACCTACAGGGTTTTACACCTGCGCTGGTGGGTGATGAGACATTGAGGTCTAAAAAATTTGAGGATGTTCTTCGATACGAAATCTGAGCACTGTTGAATGTTTTCAGGTTGCCTACAATGTACGCTATTGTGAACTAGGCACTGATTTCTGAGCGGAACCTGCGGGAAGCTAGTGGTGCAGGCCAGAGTGGTTCAGCACCAGTTCTGGTACTATTTCTACCGGTAAGAGGAAGAGGTAGATGGATTTCACTCACGGTGGTAGTACTTTCCAGAAGAATTATTCAGGTGGCCCGGTAATGTGCTACCAGTGTGGTAAAGAGGGGCACAAGAGACCTCAGTGTCCATGTGACACAGTGCAGTGTCGAGATTGCAGAAAGGTGGGCCATCTCCATCGTTTTTGCAGGGCGTTTCCACCAATGACTAGTGAGAGGAGTTCTGTGCAGACTTCGCGTGTAGGAGTAGGGACAGCAGTTTCTTACCAGTCAGGGAATTGGAACACGTCAGGATGCTCAGGACTGGGTGGTGGTCGTGGCCGTGGTAGCCAGACACCAGGATCTCAGAGACAATAGGGTAGGTCAACTCAGGGTAGCCAAACTGTGTCGCAAGGCCACAACACTGGGCAGGCATATGCAATGCAATAGACCCAACAGGAGCAGGATCTTAGACCTTCCACTCTCAGAGGTACCATTCTAGTTGCTTCTGTTTTGCCTTCTGCACTTTTCAATTCTGGTGCTACATGTAGCTTTATATCTGTGACCATTTTGGAGAGCCTTGGGCTCTGTGTTTCTTCTTCTTTTGATATCATGACGCTAGACACTCTGTTGGGAATTAGAATGATAGGTGTGATTCAGTGCATGGAGTTCCCCCTAGAGGTTTCTGGGTGTCACTTTCTATGGGACCTCTATGTATTAGAGATGACAACCTATGATGTCATTCTTGGGTTAGACTGGTTGGTACCCTTTTGAGCCTTTGTGGATTGCTATCGTCGTAGGGTGAGTTTCACGTCACCAGAGGGTGGAGATTTTCTATACAAGGGGGATGGGATGTCCAGGAAAGCCGAGCTGTACCTGAGCATCGTGGGAAGGTGGAGTGACAACCTAGATTGTGAGTTTATATCTAGATGACTAGGGAACTTTTCAGAAGGATTTCCCTCCAGTGGTTGATCATTTCAGTGATGTCTTCCCAGACAAAATTTTAGGTATACCTCCAGATCAAGAGGTGGATTTCTCTATTGAGCTTGTGCCAGGAGAAGCACTGGTGTCCATTCCTCCTTATAGGATGTCTACACCAGAATTTCAGGAGCTCAAGAGGCAATTAGAGGAGTTACTGTAGAGACCCGAAGCTTGAAGTTCATAGACATTACATTACTTTTGCAGAATACTTAGTACATAACAAAAACAAACACACAAGGACCGTAATAGTTTAGTGTCTTTGGAAACTTGGAATATAATCTTCTAATCGTGGTGAAAGATCTTCAACATCTCCCATAACGATCTTCATTTTTTTATATCTAAAACCCTTATTTATATCCTGGGGAAAAGAAAACATAAAAGGGTGAGCTCAAATGCTCAGTAAGGGTAAACAAAAGAAATATCAATCACATCATATTCATAAGAACATAACATTTTGGAAATCTTAACCTGCAAAAGAGATCATAATATCATAACATGGGATAAATCATAGTAGTGAAATGTAATCCTAATAATCATAACTTAAAACATGAAACTTTGTGGAATACACACAAAATCATAGAGAATCATTTCTTATTAGTCAAGACTCATTGCCAAGACTATCTTAGTGGACAAAGTCCCATTCTGAATCGAGTTCACACCTCGTTTCAGTCCTGTAACACTGAACCGGATTAACTTACCGTTCCAGCCATGTCTATCTCATGAGATATAAAATCATTACCCAATTCATTGGAGGGAGATATAGGTCCCACCCATCTCATAATTATATCATTCTTATGTGTGCCACAAAATCATAAACCATACATCATAGCATAACCCATTTAATAAAAATGGGAATCTTAAACATCGTGACATAATAAAACAATTCATATAAGATAAAGGAATTCATAAAAATATTTCCATCACAACATAATCAAATCAATGTAATAATAGGGATAGAAACAGAACCCTATATTATCTTAGATGGAAAATAATTTTGATAAAACACTTGAACTCCATTCTTGAGGAAAATATCCTTTCTACTTCAAAAACACTTTTCATTTCTTAACATGTCATACAATTCTAAACTAAAATAAGTTGATTAAAAATAAACTTGAAAACCTGTAAAGTAATCTTCTTGGAAATAATTTTTTAAAAATCCATTCATTCCGTATAAGTTAAAAAAACATTCTTCTCGTACTTTTTTCGGAAAATTCAAAAAGTACCTCGTACGAAAAACGACAAAAGATTCCTTTCATATCTTTTACTAAAAACTCACCGAAGGGAAAAATTGGATATAAACTATTTTAGAAGGATATAAATATTACATATTGAGGAAACATGTATGTGGATGATAAATATTCTCCAGTAAATTCTGAAGTATAAACAATCTCGGATAAAAATTGAGATTGCGATATTTTCCCTTACCTTAGGTCCGATTTACTTCGTAAGTGTCTGAACCTTATATATAATGATTTAAATAATGTTATTGACTTATTCCAGAATCATACTTATTTTTATGATATCATATATGGTCATATTCTTAGCTTCTTATTAGTAATATTTCATTACTACTTGTTTATTCGAGTGTTTATTACTTTGTGTTCTTATGCGTGTTTTGTCGAATAAATTCTTATCCTTATTTTTAGGTTATAGATACCTCATTTCCATAATGGTATTAGTGTAATATATATCATATTAATTCATTCAATTCATTTATATAATCATTATGCAATGAAGATCATGTAGAATGAGTCACATCACATCGTGGAGACGGTATTCCGTATGTATGCACGAGTGATGATATCGTTCCTATGATCGTGGAATTGTATTGGAGTGTATGTATACTATTTAATAATAAATATAAATTCACAACAATCATATATATTTATTATTTACACCATTATACCCATCCAAGTAAGGTGGTGGTGGAAAATAGATTACACCACGGTGTGGAGACGGTATTCCGTACGTACGCACGCGCGGTGATTTCATTTTCCGTAGGATGGATAGATGGTGAAATAGGGTTGTTTCATATTTATAATAAGATATCAGTATATGAGTGATACTGATGTTATTACTTCATAATTAAACAACTAAATAAGAAGAAGTGTAAGAAGAAATAAAGATGAAAGAATCGGTAACGGACATTACCTCTTCTTTGAAGTGCTTCTTTGAGACCTCCTTTTATGGCACTAAAATTGGTCTTTGAAGAAGACCAGGACCTCTAGGATGTCTCTAGGGAAGTGGAGAGGAGAAAGTGACAGGGGTGGGACGAGATTCAAGTCTCAAAGTGGTGTGAGGAAGAGGGGGAGGAGGTGCCCTTTTATAAGGGAGGAGAGGGACTCCTTTGGAAAAATTAAAAATATTATTTTATTATAAAGTCAAGTTCGGTTTTAAATAGCTCCAAATTGATTTATTTCGATACTAAGGTGGGGATGGTTCGAACTCCTCTCATCCAATATAATTTAGACAAGTTTAGGCTCCTATTTTAACCTTATCATTTATATTTAACATTAAGTTAAATAATTTTACGTTTACCGTGTCTTCTTGTGTTCTTATACTATAAGGTTAATAAACTTACTATAAGCAGCCAAAAGAACCCAAAGTTGTTTATTATTAATATATATAACCTTATCTAAGTCATTTGGCCGAACCTTAGATTTTTAGGAATAAAATAACAATTAATAATATAATATTTGTTTTAAAAACTATTTTATGTCAATTTTGACACTATTTAGTAATTGATTTTTTTGAAAATCATAACAGAATGATTAGTTCTAACAAAGTTAATTAAATCAATACTAACATGTCATATTAACCTATAAAATTAGTGTAATTCATAAAAAGTCTGAAATTATATTTATTTTGGTATCTATAACATCAATTATGTCAATATTTCATTAATAAGATAATTACTGAATCATCTTTGTGTCATAAATAAATTAAATTATTTAAAGTCTAAAAATTACAAATAAAATATCATTATGTAGGAAATATTTTTAGCTTTCTAATGAATATTTATAGTTGAATTTATCTTATGTATAACCCTATATTAAAAATGATTTAGTTATTAAACTGTGATTTTAACTATTTTAACCCTTCTTTAAATAAATTAATAATAAATTTCCTAATCTAATACAAGTGGGCCTAAATGGTCATAGTTTATTCCTAAGGTTTTTTTTGGTCGAATTACACTTGCCTAATAGAATTAGGACATGTGTTAGGGTAATAATAATATCATTTTTACCCTTAATTACCCTATTTACTTTTAACCGTGGTAAATAAAAGTAAAAAGTTACTATTCACCAAAAATTATTTTCATCTCATTGAACCACATTTTACTTACTAACATCAACTGTGTCTCTCGGATTTTTGAAATTCTACTCACAGAAGCGGTAAAATTAAGTTTTATGAAAAATTCAGTTTTTTAACTACCACTTAGTGGTTTCACTATTCAGCAAAAATTGAAAGTTTTCAGAAAAATACCAAAATTTCACCCTAGGCTAATTTCGATATTCTGAATCCAAAAATGAAGTCAATTTTGAAAAATAAAATTTAATAAATTTCAAAAATTGGTTATTACTATTCATAACGGCTAGTTTTAATAATATTTTAATAGCATATCGTTGTTTAGTGAAACTCAGTATTGCGTATGATGCAAGCTATCGAGGAAGGTTGCGATTTCGTTTAAATCAAGCCAAGAAAGTGAAAGATTCCTTTGATGATTTATATAACATAAAAGTCCCAGGTGTTACATTCTACCCCCCTTAAAATGAATTTCGCCCTTGAAATTCGTCAGGGTTATAAATGGTTTACTACTCGAAAGTTTCTTTAATAGAAACCCACATCGTAAAAAGGAATACCAAAACCAATCTTTAAAAACAAAAGTATGAAACGTAACGGTTACCCAAATAAACTAATCACTGGGTTTCCACATAGGTGAAAATATGGATATGGAAGAGAAATCTAATCATCATGTTCTGATGGAGAGTGGTAGAGAACATGGCTATGGAAAATCCAGCAATCACAAAGCCATAAATTTGTGACGATCTAAGGTACCATCTGATTCATCAGATATATGAGAACTAGGACAACATTTTGGTTTTCAAGATCATTTCCCTAAAGTTGATGAAATTGGAATTAGAAGAAATACTTTCGTGATTTTGGTATAGTCTCACCATTGGTCGTTCTTTGGAAAATTTCCACTTCGTCTCTTAAAGAAATGAAGTTTAATTTGTCATTCATGATGTGTTAGCAGATCATGTGATATAATGATGGGTTATTCCATCTGTCTCAAACAAAAGGTTAGAAAAGTTATCAAAACTTACATAAGTCCATCTATAGTGAGATTAATCATATATAGTTCCTAAAATGGACTTATACTTCATATATCATACTGCTTAATATAATAAAACTAGTTTCTACTAAACAAGGACTTCCTGTAGGCCAGTGGTAGGTGATAAAGGTCAGTCGCACTTCGGTTGTGGGTTCGATTCCCACAGCCTTGTCCGACGTGATGGGTTGTTGCCCATCCTTCAGGTTGTCCTTTTTCTAAAACTACATTACTATAACATCCCATAAATAATATCAAAAAAAAGTTCTATCCTTAAACAATACTAACTTATGTCCAACATAATCCATTCCAATATTTAGGCTTATCCAAAATAATGTTGTCTAATCTCATATTATAGTGAAAACGATTACCAAAGAGTTCATACAACTAGCATGTTAATATCATTTTTGATCCCCATATATCATGAGATATGTCTTGTTGGTCACATTCCAAACATGTGAATACCTTAATCATGTATTCTCTTGAAAAATGAATACCCATTTAACCTTAGTGAAAACATGAATGCTGTCAAAAGTTAACTCTTTTCCACATACCAAAATCCCAAAAATTCTATATACTCAAACCATGATACCACTTAGTCCTTATATCAATCATGATCTCATGAATACTATCAAACATATTAGATTCTATTTATCCCTTAATTATGTGCATATCATCTGCTTTCCAAAAATATTTCAATCACTTTTCATGGTTACTGATGCCATATTCTTATAGAAAACCACAATGGACCAATACATAGATATTCAAATATACCATAAAAGTACCTCAATAACATTATTCTTGAATACCAATACATAGACACTTCAAACCATCATCTTCAATGATTGTCCTGGAATAAGTCCTTCCTTAATTTAGAAGTAACTTTTTAGGTCAGGGCATTGAGTTGGGTAATACCCATGTTCTCCACAAATAAGACATTGAACTCCATAACAGTCTGTCACTCTATGTCCCTTTTCTCCACACAGATAACATTTTTCCCTCCATTTGAGGTATTCATCAAGGTTCTTCTTCCCTTCTTTAGAAATCTCAGTCTTCCTTTCTTTATGATCCTCAACATGCGAACATGCATAAAATTCTATCTTCCTCTTATTTGATGAATTAGGCATACCACTAAATTTCACCTTGTTAATCATATATCGCGATGACTGATTTGGCATAATCACAATATCTTTCTCTCTAGTAATTACGCAATTTTGTTGCTCATAGTCACCAATTTGTCCATTAGATTCAATGCTAACCGAATTCTTTCTGGTTCCCTCCATTGACTAAAACACAAAAAGAATTCTGTGAGAGGCAAAAATCATACAAGGAAAATAACATAATCAAGGGGGAGTACCTTCAACATCTAACATCCTAGGTTTAATTCTAATATAGTTTCTATAATTCTAGGACTATAACCTATACTTATACTTAACCTTAGGGACATCCCTAGACATACCTTAGAAATATCTCTAGGGATCTCACTAAAGTTCTCGCATCCTAGTTTCCAAAGGTTGACTAAACCTTTCCTCTAGTACCAAATGTAGAGACCCGAAGCTTGACATTCATAGACATTACATTACTTTTTTGGAATACTTAGTATATAACAAAAACACACACACAAGGACCATAATAGTTTAGTGTCTTTGGAAACTCGGAATATAATCTTCTAATCATGGTGAAAGATCTTCAACATATCCCATAAAGATCTTCATTTTTTATACCTAAAACCTTTCTTTATATCCTGGGGAAAATAAAACATAAAAGGGTGATATCAAATGCTCAGTAAGGGTAAACAAAAGAAATATCAATCACATCATATTCATAAGAACATAACATTTTGGAAATCTTAACCTGCAAAAGAGATCATAATATCATAACATGGGATTAATCATAATAGTGAAATGTAATCCCAATAATCATAACTTAAAACATGAAACTTTGTGGCATACACACATAATCATAGAGAATCATTTCTTATTAGTCAAGACTCATTGCCAAGACTATCTTAGTGGACAAAGTCCCATTCTGAATCGAGTTCACTCCTCATTTCAGTCCTGTAACACTGAACCGGATTAACTTACCGTTCCATCCATGTCTATCTCATGAGATATAAAATCTTTACCCAATGCATTGGAGGGAGATATAGGTCCCACCCATCTCATAATGATACCATTCTTATGTGTGCCACAAAATCATAAACCATACATCATAGCATAACCCATGTAATAAAAATGGGAATCTTAAACATCGTGACATCATAAAACAATTCATATAAGATAAAGGAATTTATAAAAATATTTCCATCACAACATAATCAAATCAATGTAATAATATGGATAGAAACAGAACCCTATATTATCTTAGATGTAAAATAATTTTGATAAAACACTTGAACTCCATTCTTGAGGAAAATATCCTTTCTACTTCAAAAACACTTTTCATTTCTTAACATGTCATAAAATTTTAAACTAAAAGAAGTTGATTAAAAATAAACTTGAAAAATTGTAAAGGAACCTTCTTGTAAATAATGTTTTAAAAATCCATTCATGCCGTATAAGTTAAAAAAACATTATTCTCGTACTTTTGCCGGAAAAGTCAAAAAGTACCTCGTACGAAAAACGACAAAATATTCCTTTCATATCTTTTACTAAAAACTCACCGAAGGTTAAAATTGGATATAAACTATTGTATAAGGATATAAATATTACATATTGAGGAAACATGGAAGTGGATGATAAATATTCCCCAGTAAATTCTGAAGTATAAACAATCTCGGATAAAAATTGAGATTGTGAGATTTTCCCTTACCTTAGGTCCGATTTACTTCGTAAGTGTCCGAACCTTATGTATAATGATTTAAATAATGTTATTGAATTATTACATAATCATAATTATTTTTATGATATCATATATGGTCATATTCTTAGCTTCTTATTAGTAATATTTCCTTACTACTTGTTTATTCGGGTGTTTATTACTTTTTGTTCTTATGTGTGTTTTGTCGAATAAATTATTATCCTTCTTTTTAGGTTATAGATACCTAATTTCCAGAATGGTATTAGTTTAATATATATCATATTAATTCATTCAATTCATTTATATAATCATTATGCAATGAAGATCATATAGAACGAGTCGCATCACATCGTGGAGATGGTATTCCGTACGTACGCAGGAGTGATGATATCGTTCCTATGATCGTGGAATTGTATTGGAGTGTATGTATACTATTTAAGAATCAATATAACTTCAAAATAATCATATATATTAATTATTAACACCATTATACCCATCCAAGTAAGGTGGTGGTGGAAAATAGATTACACCACTGCGTGGAGACGGTATTCCGTACGTACGCACGCGCGGTGATTTCATTTTCCGTAGGATGGATAGATGGTGAAATAGGGTTGTTTCATACTTATAATAACATATCATTATATGAGTTATACTGATGTTATTACTTCATAATGAAACAACTAAATAAGAATAAGTGGAAGAAGAAATAAAGATGAAAGAATCAGTAACAGACATTACCTCTTCTTTGAAGTGCTTCTTTGAGACCTCCTTTTAGGGCACTAAAATTGGTCTTTGAGGAAGACCAAGACCTCTAGGATGTCTATAGGGAAGTGGAGAGGAGAAAGTGGCAGGGTTCGGCTGAGCTTGAAGGCTCAAAGTGGTGTGAGGAAGAGGGGGAGGAGGTTCCCTTTTATAAGGGAGGAGAGGGGCTCCTTTGGAAAAATTAAAAATATTATTTTATTATAAAGTCAAGTTTAGTTTCAAATAGCTCCAAATTGATTTATTTCAAAGCTAAGGTGGGGATGGGTCGAAATTCTCTCATCCAATAGAATTTAGACAAGTTTAGGTTCCTATTTTAACCTTATAATTTAGATTTAACATTAAGTTAAATAATTTTACTTTTACCGTGTCTTCTTGTGTTCTTATACTATAATGTTAATAAACTTACTATAAGAAGACAAACGAACCCCAAGTTATTTATTATTAATATATATAACATTATATAAGTCATTTTTCTGAACCTTAGATTTTTAGGAATAAAATAACAATTAATAATATAATATTTGTTTTAAAAACTAGTTTATGTCAATTTTGACACTATTTAGTAATTGATTTTTGTGAAAATCATAACAGAATGATTAGTTCGAAAAAAGTTAATTACATCAATACTAACCTGTCATATTAACCTATAAAATTATTGGAATTTATAAAAAGTCTCAAATTATATTTATTTGGGTATTTATAACATCAATTATGTCAATATTTCATTAATAAAATAATTACTGCATCATCTTTGTGTCATAAATAAATTAAATTATTTAAAGTCTAAAAATTAAAAATAAAATATCATTATGTATGAAATATTTTTATCTTTCTAATGAATATTTATAGTCGAATTTATCTTATGTATAACTCTATATTAAAAATTATTTAGTTATTAAACTTTGATTTTAACTATTTTAACCCTTCTTTAAATAAATTAATAATAATTTTCCTAATCTAATCCAAGTGGGCCTAAATGGTCATATTTTATTCCTAAGGTTGTTTTTGGTCGAATTACACTTTTCCAATATAATTAGGACATGTGTTAGGGTAATAATAATATCATTTTTACCCTTAATTTCCCTATTTACTTTTAACCGTGGTAAATAAAAGTAAAAAGTTACTATTCACCAAAAATTATTTTCATCTCATTGAACCACATTTTACTTACTGACATCAACCGTGTCTCTCGGATTTTTGAAATTCCACTCACAGAAGCAGTAAAATTAAGTTTTATGAAAAATTCAGTTTTTTAACTACCACTTAGTGGTTTCAATATTCATCAAAAATTGAAAGTTTTCAGAAAGATACCAAAATTTAACCCTAGGATAATTTCGATATTCCGAATCCAAAAATGAAGTCAATTTTGAACAATAAAATTTACAAAATTTCAAAAAGTGGTTATTGCTATTCATAACGGCTAGTTTTAATAATATTTTAATAGCATATTGTTGTTTAGTGAAACTCAGTATTGCGTACGACGCAAGCTATCGAGGAAGGTCGTGATTTCATGTAAAGCAAGCCAAGAAAGTGAAAGATTCCTTTGATGATTTATATAACATAAAAGTCCCGGGTGTTACAGTTAAAAGCAAAGGGTTTTATCCGACCCAGTACTTCTCCTTGGGGTTTGCCTATCTTGTTTGCGAATAAGGCAGATGGTACCCTCAGACTTTATGTGGATTATCAGAAGTTGAACCAGTTGACGGTTAAGAAACAATATCCCTTTCCAAGTATTGATGATCTTTTTGATCAGCTTTGAGGATCACGAGTTTTCTTGAAGATTGAATTGAGATCCAGATATCATCAGTTGTGCATTAGACCATCGAACATACCTATTATAGCCTTCCGGAGCAGATATGGTCTATACGAGTACTTGGTCATGCCGTTTGGACTCACAAACGCACCAGCAGTTTTCATGGCTCTGATGAATCATGTGTTCCACCCATATCTGGATTATTTTGTGGTAGTCTTTGGGGAAAATATCTTGGGGTACTCTCACACTCGACATGACCATGCCACCCATCTTGAGATCGTATTGAGTACACTGAGAGAGCATCAATTTTATGCTAACACTATAGGAATTTTACACTTTACCAAATGTTAAAAATAGTTGGTAAAGGCCTGGAAACCATTGGTATATAGTATACCAACGGTTCCCTCAACCGTGGCCAAGTAAGGCGTGAAAATAGGCATATACCAACGGTTCTGTGAAAACCATTGGTATAGGTTTCAAAATAGAAGGTATACCTACGGTTTGCTACAAACCATTGGTATATGTGTGTCAAATATAGCATATACCAACGGTTTGTAAAACCATTGGTATATGTGTGTTACTCTTATACCAACAATTATAAACCGTTGGTATAGAGGGAATATGCCAAGACATAAGTCTATACCAACGGTTTTGTTATAACTGTTGGTATAAACCTATACCAACTGTTATAACAAACTGTTGGTATAGTTATATAATAGTATCTATACCAATGGTTCTACAACCTTTGGTATACTATTGCTCAGCTCCATAGCAGCAAGCCCCTCTCCCCTCTCCAGACCTGCAACAACTCAGTAACCCCTCTCCAGACCTGCAATAACACCAATACAAAATCCACATCCAAATATTCAAAATTTAGAATTCATTCCAGACATAAAAATTTAGAAATTCAAATGCAATAACACCAATAAGAGAAAACACCTACATGTTATAGGAAATGCAATAACACCCTTAAGAGTATTCCAAACTCAAACCACAACACCAACACACATAAGAGTATTCAAAATTTATAATTCATTCCTCACTCAAACCACAACAACAATACACACAAGAGAAAAAACCTACATGTTATAGGAAGCACATGGGATGTTTAGTCATGGTCTTGGGTTGAGTATCTTAAAACCAACAGAAAAACTTGGGTAGAGTGGCAAGGATCATGATACCCATAAGATAGAAAATGGTAGTGCTCATGTGCTTAGACCTAGGATGAGTTATAAGAAGCACATGGGATGTTTATATTCCTCTGATGATTATGTATCCATGTATGAATGGTTCCTGATGTGTTAGAGGGAAACATTGGCCAATCTCGACATATGAGATGGGTTATAAGAATAGCCTACATGTTTTTTTATAGATTTTTCAATTATAATAAGGGGGTATGTGGCTAATTGTAATTTTCTTTCTTGGCTGTGATGTGAGATGAATCCCCATCTTGGGTAGTGGGTATGAATATTCAATTAAGTCTTTGGTATTGGGTTCCCAAAGGGACTTTGGTTTGGTCCTAGAACCCACTGTTTGAGGATGAGATTGAGGTGATCCATGGGGTTATGGTGTCACCATATGTATTCCTCACCATTGGGGTATTTTTATGACACTTTGAAACTTATTTTTCAAGAATCTATGTGTAGCCTTGTTGACCAATTTGTTATATGGTATGTTTGAGTGTTCATAGGTTTCATATGAAATCACTATATGATATTTATTTGTTGTATGTTATTGTATAGAATGAATGACCTGTGATTGAGAATTAGAACATGAGTATTGGTGCATGTTCATGATGGGATGTCGAGACTCATTCCTAATATAATTCATGTTTTTCTATATATACTATGACCCATTGTGTTTCAATATATTCCTTGTAAATATTTTTCTTCTAATAACGTATGACCAATAGACCATATTTTATTTTTTATCCCTTAATTTCAAGAATCTATGTGTAGCATTGTGAATATTTTCCATATTCCAGTTGTTGTTTTCACTTAAAATGTAATTTCAAACAAAAGTGAGACACTTTGAGTGATACCAGTCACATTGTGCCTCGAATTGAGGTGGGGTTGACTCGTACCCATCACTAATGATCCATGGATCTTTGGGTGGGGGGGGGGGGGTTGTCCGGTGGGTGGGGGGCTGCTCGGGGGGGGGGGGGGGGGGGGCTGTCTGGGGGGTGCGGGGGGCTATCTGGGGGGAGGGGGGCTGTACGGGGTGGGGGTGGGGGGGCTGTCCGGAGTGTGTTTTCGGCCCTTGCGGTCACGCGAAACCTCCGATTGATGTGTCGTCTAGCCGACCATATCACAATTCACCCAACCTTTGTTGTCGTCAGATTTCATGGCATTCTGAGGTCGTTCGGCTGGTTTCGACCACCCCACACAAGTTTTTCAAGCGCGCGAAACACCTAAAAAACACATATTCAGTCGTGCCGGGCAAACCGCGGGTCTGAATGACATGCCATCTTTTTATACAACTCAAGAATAAAAATTAGGGTGTTTTTGTGTGATTTCAAGTCATTCAGATATTGTCTGGCATGCATTTGACCCTAAACACATGTTTTGTCCATTTACGACACACGGAGTGTGTTTTTGGCCAACGCGATAAAACGACACCTCCGATTGACGTTCCGTCTAGCCGAACATTTCACAATTCACCCACCCTTTGTTTTTGTCTGATTTCATGGCATTCTGAGGTCGTTCGGCCGATTTTGACCACCCCACGCATGCTTTTCAAGCGTGTCAAACATCTAAAAAACACATATTCAGCTATTCCGCACAAACCGTGTGTTTTAATGATGTGACATCTCCCCGTACACATCATGAATAATAATTAGGGTGTTTTAGTGTGATTTCAAGTCATTCTAATGTCGTTTGGCATGCATTTGACTGTAAAACCCATGTTTTGGCCATTTACAATACGAGAAGTGAGTTTTCGGCCAGAGTGGTCACACGACACCTTCGATTGATGTGTTGTCTTTCCGACCATTTCAAAATTCACCCACCATTTTTTGTCGTCTGATTTCATGGGATTCTGAGGTCGTTCGGCTGGTTTCGACCACCCCACACACACTTTTCAATCACGCCAAACACCTAAAAAACTAATATTTAGTCGTGTCATGCAAATCGCACATCCTAATGCCGTGTTGTCTCCTTGTACACCTCATGAATAATAATTAGGGTGTTTGTGTCTGATTTCAGTTCATTCTGATGTCGTTCGGCATGAATTTGACCGTTAAACGCATGTTTTGGCCATTTACGACAGGCGGAGTGCGTTTTTCGCTAGCGCAGTCACACGACACCTCCGATTGATGTGTCGTCTAGCCGACCATTTCATCATTCACTCACCCTTTGTTTTCATCCGATTTCATGTCATTCCGAAGTCGTTCGGCCAGTTTCGACCACCCCACGCACGCTTTTTAAGCGCACCACACACCTAAAAAACACATATTTAGCCGTGTCGCGTAAACTTTGCCTCAGAATGATGTTTGGTCTCCTCGTACACCTCAAAAATAATAATTAGGGTGTTTTTTGTGAGATTTCAAGTCATTCTGATGTCGTTCGGCATGCATTTGACCGTTAAACGCATATTTTGGCCATTTACGACACGCGGAGTGCATTTTCCTCCAGAGTGGCCACACAACACCTTCGATTGATGTTTCATCTAATCTACCATTTCAAAATTCACCCACCCTTTGTTTTCGCTCGATTTTATGGTATTCTGAGGACGTTCGGCCGGTTTCGACCACCCCACGCATGCTTTTCAAGCGCGTTAAACACATAAAAAACACATATTCAGCTGTGCCGTTCAAACTCTGGGTCCGAATAATGTGTCGTCTCCTCATACACCTCAAAAATAATAATTAGGGCGTTTTTGTGTGATTTAAAGTCATTCTGATGTCGTTAGGCATGCATTTGACCATTAAACACATGTTTTGGCCATTTACGACACGCGGAGTGTGTTTTCGGACAGCACGGTCACATGACCCCTCCGATTGACATTCTGTTGAGTTGACCATTTCACAATTCACCCACCCTTGGTTTTTGTTTTATTTCATGGCATTCCGAGGTCGTTCAGATAGTTTCGACCACCCCACGCACGCTTTTCAAGGGCGCCAAAAACCAAAAAAACTCATATTCAGTCGTGTCGTGCAAACCACACATCTAAATGACGTGTCATCTCCTCGTACACCTCAAGAATAATAATTAGGGTGTTTTCGTGTGATTTAAAGTCATTCCGATGTCGTTCGGAAAGCATTTGACCGTTAAACGCATGTTTTGGCCACTAACGACAAGCGAAGTACGTTTTCGGCCAGCACGGTCACACAACACGTCCGACTGACGTACCATCTAGCCGACCATTTCACAATTCACCCACCCTTTGTTTTCGTCTGATTTCATGGCATTCCGAGGTCATTCGGCCGGTTTAGACCACCCTACGTACGCTTTTCAAGCGCGTCAAACACCTAAAAAACACATATTCAGTCGTGCCGCGAAAACCGCGCGTCCAAATGATGTGTCATCTCCTTGTACACCTCACGAATAATAATTAGGGTGTTTTCGTGTGATTTCAAGTCATTACAATGTCGTTCGACATGAATTTGATCGTAAAACTCATGTTTTGGCCATTTACGACACCCAGAGTGCATTTTCGGCCAGTGCGGTCACACGACACCTCTGATTGACGTACCCTATGGCCGACCATTTCACAATTCACTCACCCTTTTTTATCGTCAGATTACATGGCATTCTGAGGTTGTTTGTCTGGTTTAGACCACCCCACGCACACTTTTCAAGCACGCCAAACACCTAAAAAACACATACTCAGTCGTGCCGCGCAAACCACGCGTCCGAATGACGTGTCGTCTCCTCATAAACCTCACGAATAATAATTAGGGTGTTTTCATGTGTTTTCAAGTCATTTTGATGTCGTTCGGCATACATTTGACTGTTAAATGCATGTTTTGTCCATTTACGACACGCGGAGTGCGTTTTCAGCCAGCGCGGTCACACGACACTTCCGATTAACATGTCTTCTGGCTGACCATTTCACAATTCACCCAACCTTTGTTGTCTTTTGATTTCATGGTATTCTGAGGTCCTTCAGCCAGTTTTGACCACCCCACGCACGCTTTTCAAGCGTGCCAAACACCTAAAAAACACAAATTCAGTCGTGCCGTGCAAACTGCACATCCGAATGACATGTCATCTCCTCATACACCTCACGAATAATAATTAGGGTGTTTTCATGTGATTTCAAGTCATTCAGATGCCGTTCAGCATGCATTTGACAGTAAAACCCATGTTTTGGCCATTTATGACATGTAGAGTGCGTTTTTGGCCAGCGCAGTCACACGACACCTCTGATTGATGTGTTTTCTAGCTGACCATTTCACAATTCACCCATACTTTGTGGTCGTCCAATTTCATGGCATTTTGAGGTCGTTCGGGCAGTTTTGACCACCCCACGCATGCTTTTCAAGCACGCCAAACACCTAATAAACAAATATTCAGTCGTGCCGCGAAAATCGCGCATCCTAATGACGTGTCGTCTCCTCGTACACCTCACGAATAATAATTAGGTTTTTTATGGTGATTTCAAGTCATTCTGATGTCGTTCAGCATGCATTTGACCGTTAAACGTATGTTTTGGCCATTTACGACATTCCGAGTGCATTTTTGGCCAGATCGGTCACACGACACCTCCGATTGACATGCTGTCGGGCCGACCATTTCACAATTCACCCACCCTTTGTTGTCGTCCGATTTCATGGCATTCTGAGGTCGTTCGGCCAGTTTCGACCACCCCACGCATGCTTTTCAAGTGCGCCAAACACCTAAAAACATATATTCAACCATGCCACACAAACCGCGCATCTGAATGAAATTTCGTCTTCTCCTACACCTCGAAAAAAATAATTAGGGTGTTTTCGTCTGATTTCAAGTCATTCTGATGTCGTTCGACATGCATTTGACTGTTAAACGCATGTTTTGGCCATTTACGACACGCGGAGTGTGTTTTCGGCCAGCGCGGTCACACGTCACCTCCGATTGATGTGTTTTCTGCCGAACATTTCACAATTTACCCACCCTATGTTTTCGTCCGATTTCAGGGAATTCTGAGGTTGTTTAGCCAGTTTCGACCACCCCACGCATGCTTTTCAAGCGCACCAAACACCTAAAAAACACATATTCAGCCGTGACGCACAAAACGCAGGTCCGAATGACATTCCATCTCCTTGTACACCTCAAAAATAATAATTAGAGTGTTTTCTTGTGATTTCAAGTCATTCTGATGTCGTTTGACATGCATTTTACCATTAAACGCGTGTTTTGGCCATTTACGACACACAGAGTGTGTTTTCAGCCAGTGCGGTCACACGACACCTCCGATTGACATGCCGTCTGGCCGACCATTTCAAAATTCACCCACCCTTTTTTGTCGTCCGATTTCATGGCATTCCGAGGTTGTTCGGCTGGTTTCGACCACCCCACACACGCTTTTCAAGCGCGCCAAACACCTAAAAAACATGTATTCAGTCGTGACGCACAAACCGCGCATCCAAATGATGTGTCATCTCCTCGTACACCTCAGGAATAATAATTAGGGTGTTTTCATGTGATTTCAAGTCATTCCGATATCGTTTGGCATGCATTTTACCGTTAAATGCATGTTTTGCCCATTTACGACACGCGAAGTGTGTTTTCAGATAGTTAGGTCACACAACACCTCCGATTGACGTTCCGTCTATCCAACCATTTCAAAATTCACACACCCTTCATTGTCGTCTGATTTCATGGAATTATGAGGTCGTTCGGCTAGTTTAGACCACCCCACGCACGCTTTTCAAGCGCCCCAAAGACCTAAAAAACAAATATTCAGTTGTGCCGCACAAACCGCGCATACGAATGATGTGTCGTCTCCTCATACACCTCAATAATAATAATTAGAGTGTTTTCTTGTGATTTCAAGTCATTCCAATGTCGTTCGGCATGCATTTGATCGTAAAACCCATGTTTTGGCCATTTACGACACGCGGAGTGCATTTTCAGCCAGTGCGGTCACACGACACCTCTGATTGATGTTCTGTATGGCTGACCATTTCACAATTCACCCAACCTTTGTTGTCGTCTGATTTCATGGCATTCTAAGGTCGTTCAGCTAGTTTAGACCACCCCATGCACGCTTTTGAAGTGTGCCAAACAACTAAAAAACACATATTCAGTCATGCCACACAAACCGCGTGTCTGAATGACATGTAGTCTCCTTGTACACCTCATGAATAATAATTAGGGTGTTTTCGTGTGATTTCAATTCATTATGATGTCGTTCGGCATGCATTTGACCATTGAACACAAGTTTTGGCTATTTATGACAAGCGGAGTGCATTTTCAGCCAGGGCCGTCAAACGACACCTCCGATTGACATGCCGTCTAGATGACTAATTCAAAATTCACCCACCCTTTGTTGTATTCCAATTTCATGGCATTCCGAGGGCGTTTGGCTAGTTTCGACCACCCCATGAATGCTTTTCAAGCACACCAAACACCTAAAAAACACATATTCATCCATGTCGTGCCAACCATGCGTCCAAATGATGTGTCGTCTTTCCGTACACCTCACGAATAATAATTAGATCATTTTATAAAAGTATCTACACAATCTAAATGTGTTTGGTTGGTTTTCCATATGCCGGATGTTGTTTTCACTTAAAATGTTGTCCATTTCAAAGAAAAGTGAGGCACTTTGAGTGGTGCCAGCCACACCGCATCTCATATTGAGGTGGGGTTGAATTTTACACATCAACAATGACCCATGGATCATTTTCCAAAAGTTTCAACAGAATACGAATGCGTTTGGTTGGTTTTAATTATGCCAGTTTTTGTTTTCACTTAAAATCTTGTCCATTTCAAATAAAAGTGAGACAGTTTGAGTGGTTCCAGCCACACCAGCCCCTGGATTGAGGCGAGGTTGACTTGTACACGTCACATATGACCCATGGATTTTTTTCCTAAAGTTTCAATAGAATCTGAATGCCTTTGGTTGGTTTTTCGTATGTCAGTTGTTGTATTCACTTAAAATGATGTCCTTTTGAAATAAAAGAGAGACTTTGGGTGGTACCAGCCACATCGCGCCTCAGATTGAGGTGAGGTTGACTCATACACATCACAAATGACCCATGGATCGTTTTTTTGAATTATCAACACAATCCAAATGAATTTGGTTGGTTTTGCGTATGCTAGTTGTTGTTTTCACTTAAAATGTTGTCCATTTCAAATAAAGGTGAGACACTTTGAGTGGTACCGGCAACACCACGCCTCGAATTGAGGCAGGGTTGACTCGTACACGTCACAAATGACCCATGGATCGTTTTCCTAAAGTATAAAAACAATCTGAATGTGTTTGGTTGGTTTTCCGTATGCGAGTTGTTTTTACTTAAAAGAGTATCCATTTTAAACAAAAGAAATACACTTTGAGTGGTACAGGACACACCGTACCTCGAATTGAGGCAAGTGGGGGCTGTCTGGGGGGGATATCCGGGGTCCAGGGAGGAGGGTGGGGGGTTGTCTAGGGTCTAGGAAGGAGGGTGGGTAATGTATCTAAAACTCTATCTAGGTATCATACATCGAATTCTGACAAGACTGCGAACCACCACGGGGTGTCGTCCTGGAGCAGGGCCAAATCACGACATGGTCGCGGCGTGACCGTGGTGTGTTGGTCTAGTCCAGCGACATCCTTGGGGAAGAATCTTCTGGCCAAGATTCCAAATAAATCCTTTGTAGTTGTCCTTCACATTATAGAAACTGATCTTATGTTATAAAAAACAGACTCTTGATTCAGGATTGTGGTATGATAAAGATATATATTTTATATTCGTTGTTTTTAAAAGTGGTACGAGGTAGTTGAAAATACTAATTGAGAGTCAAATTATCACACCCTAAACTATCACTGTGAGTTTTCACAGACAGCGCACCTCCGTTGGAGGGGTTTTATTATAAAAACGTGACTTTATTTATCAAATGAAACAATTATATTAAAGAAAACTTATTCAAGATATGAAATTAAATATAATTAATTAGAATTAAGAAAGAAGATAAATTCAATTTAAATCATTATTAAATTAAAGAGGCTTCCATATTTGGTCAAAAATAAATAGTTGTACTGAATTCAAAAATATCTATACTAGAGTGAAAAACCAGGTTCAAAAATAAAGAGTTATACAGAATTCAAAAATGTAATGGGTCAATCTACCCCTGATCACCATCACCATCACCACTATCATCATCAGCCTCATCCTCGCCACCATCTATGTCCTTATCTTTGTCCTCATCATCGTCCTCATCCTCGCCCTCAGCCCCATCCTCACCCTCGGCCCCATCCTCACCCTCAGCCCCATCCTCACCCTCATCCTCATCCTCATCCTCGCCCTCATCCTCTTCAGCATCCTCGTCATCACCAGGAACGTCATCATCTCAAACGCCACTAGAAATGCCACCTGGTGCATTGGATAATGCACCCATCAACGATATATATATCTGAAAAGCCACGCTAGCCTCTGGTGGAAGTGATGAAGATAAATATTTGATCAGTTTCATAAATTCAGTGTCCCTCGTTTGAACCTATTCTTCCAACTCTATGACCCTTTTATCAGACTATCTTGCATGATCTTTGACCTGTTACAACTCGGTGGTACTATAATGGATACCTTGAGAGGATCAATGCCTTTTCGGGACTATATTCTTACTAGGCCGACACCGTACTCGACCAGAGTGCTCATCTCCCAAAACCTGATATAAATTATCGTGTGGCCCTAAATTTTCAGGCTCCTGGGCATCAAGGGCCTCTAAAGAAGCCTGTTAGAAATATTAATAGATTATTAAATTTCAAAATAGATATTAAACTTTTAAATAAACAAATTAAAACTTACAATCTTTTCTTGTGTCTGTTCATTAACTGTAGTTCCATCTTTTTTCCTTCTACTCGAGCAAAACAATTTTTCTCGAGGGATACGTCCTTCAATATTCAATTTGTTCTTTTTTAATGACATTGAAACAATATGAAGTGCAAGTATAATCATATATTTAATATTCAATAAATCATATAATTTAAGTAGTAAACAATAAAAAGGGCAAGTCCTAAAGAAAAATTATAAACAACTATATCGTACCAGCTGCCTCTCATGATCTGACATAGTAGTGCGCCCCAAAGTGTGGAGGTATTGCTTTGAATCAATGTTTTTTTTAGAAGATTACTAAATAATGTTTAATAATAAATAAGATAATATTAATGAAAAATATGAAAACTGTCATTTAAATACCTCAAATGGGATTAATACCTTAAATTTGGCAGTCTCCCAATGGGTAATCATTTGGCGATATTGCTATATCGGGCAGTCATCCACGATAGGTAATGTCTCCAACTCCGTTACCAATCTATCACACCATCTAACATACAACTCATTCTTATAAGATCTCTAAATCTCTCCTAGCTCCTTTAAACGTGCTGGTCGTGCACCTTTTCCATCAGGGAAGTTAAACCAAAGCTGACACCCAGATTAATTCGTATAAATACAAAAAAATACTACATTAAATCCAATAGATTTTTTTACCCATATTTGTGCCCACGCATTATCCTTGACTTCATGTGTCAGATGTCTCCAAGAGAGGGGGCTGACCAGAATGATGTCGGAGTATTTGGCTAGCGTCGCCAAAAACCCTGACATTCCTACCCAGATTTATCAATCATCTGTCTATCATCATTGTATTCAACCATTAACTGTGTTTGGCAGTTCCATACCACACGCGAGCGAGTACGCCCCCTCCCCTGCCTCCTATCAGTAGATGAATCTATTATTAAGGTAAAAGAATATTAGTACAGGTTATAATAAAAATAAATTTTGGTATAAATTTTTTTTAGAGTAATATAAATATACCTGTGGTAGTCAGATCAATGGGCGTCACTGGATGTGCAGAAGCTGAAGGAATATCCTATACAGGTGGAGTTTCCCTCTGTGTACGCTCCTTAGCCACATACTGTGTCGGAGCAGGAGTCGAAAAAGGTAGAATATAATAGCACAGAGATAATGAACCAGAAGAAAAAGATGATGGCATAGATATCTGGCCAACTGGTAGTGTAAACATCGGAGGCCTAAATATCTCGTGTGTCCCTAAAGACACACCGGGATCTAAATGGGGTGTAGAAGATATGTATGTGGTAGGGGCATAGTCCAATAGGGTACGACCAGTGGATCATCTAACTCTCGCACCACGAGCCCTTATACCACCGACCTCAGTACTGGGACCATCATATGATCGTCTAACTCTGAAACCACCACCCTTCTACCACCAACATCTGTACTAGGAGCAATATCAGGGTCCTCGTTGAATATCTCTCATCTAGGGGGTGGATACTAAAAAAAAGTTTAACACAAAAGTAAACACATTATATTGTAAGTTATTGAAATATATATATTTGAAATAAAATACTTACAACAGGGATGAGTGGAAGAATTCCCATATCTTTCATGAGATGATTATTTTCTATCATCTTTTTCCGCCACCTCTCTTCAATGGGTGTCATTTCCTGTAATGAAAACAAATATGTAAGTAATTAGAAATAGATAACTAATGTGTAAAACAAGAAAAAACATAGAAAAACCATTCTGATAAAAAAATAAAGAAATATAAGATTTATTAGGGACCACATAATATTTTTAAAAGTTCAAGAAGATACTCCATATGCTCTATTGTGCAAAGGATAAGTGAACAGTGTTTCATTATATATATATATATATATATATTTTGATAGAAATATGATACATACTTGTTATGTAATACACATAGTGTACAAAAATTAAGATGAATAAGATCTTCATGTTTGACATGATCTTAATGAAATGAGTGATTTTCATGAAATACTATGAATAAATATTACAAAAAATATATTATGAGTTCATATACATGAATCTTTAATATTTGAAGCATTAAGATTAAAAAAATATGAATCTTTAACATTAGAACACAAGAAAGAGACACCATGACCTTATAAATGTATATGTGCAATGAAAACATTAGTTGGATAATGTGTACACTAATGTATTGATTTGAGTACACAATTCGTGGAGTAGTGAATCATAAAATTTTCAAAAATCCCTAGAAATAGGGAATAACGATATCCTTAAGAATAGAAGGATATCCTTGAGAAGAGGTGGAAGGATATCCTTGAGAAGAGGTGGAAGAATTCTAACCTGGCAGCTGATCGGATGGAAGAGGTGCACTAGTGCTAGGGTTTCTCAAGGGCTTCTGGGAGTCAGGCATCGCTTCTGGAGTTGTGCAATCTTCTTCTGAAAAGCTTTTGGAATCAGGGGGGTTTCCTAACTTAGTCGAAAATGGGGTTTTTTTTCCAACAGCTATTAAAAACCATTGGTAAAACAATTCTTTCCCTAAGGTTTGATGAAACTGCTGGGAAAAATCTTCTAAAGTCCATCTTTACTGATGGTTCTTATGGACCGTTGGTAAAGAACAATGTTTTCCTAATGGTTTGATGAAACCGTTGGGAAATCACATCTAAATTCCATATTTACCAACGGTTCATGCAAACTGTTGGTAAAGAACACCTATACCAACAGTTATTTTGAACTGTTGGTATACAAGTGTTGGGAAAACAATGATTTCCAGCAGTGTAACCGCTCAAAGTTCCACTTTTGGATGGACCAGACACACTTCCTAGGTCATATTATCCCAGAGGCAGGAGTTACAGTAGACCCAGAGAAAGTGAGAATAGTAGTTTCTTGGGAACAGCCTAAGAACATGTTTTAAATGCGGAGTTTCTTGGGTATGGATGGTTACTACAGGTGCTTTATACAGGACTTCTCCCACTTAGCATCATCATTTAAGTGTTTGACTAAGAAGGGTGTGAAGTTTGTTTGGTCAGAAGCTTGCGCGACAACCATTCAGGAGCTGAAGGGAAGGTTGACATTAGCACCAGTCCTGATACTTCTAGAGGAAGGGAAGAGCTATAAAGTTTACTTTGATGCATCAGGTATTGGTCTGGGAGTAGTGTTGATGCAGGGTGATCGAGAATTTGCATATGGGTCTCAGCAGTTGAGGCCACATGAGTGGAATTACCCGACGGATGATCTCGAGTTGGCTACATTTGTTCATGTGTTATGCTGTTGGAGACATTATCTCTTGGGAGAACATTGTGTGGTGTTAACAGACCACAAAAGTCTTAAATATATCTTTACCCAGCATGACCTGAATTTGAGACTGCGAAGGTGGGTTGAATACCTTCAGTCCTTCGACTTTGAGCTTGCCTATACACCTGGTAAAGGTAACGCAGTCGCTAATGCCCTGAGTAGGAGGACTCAGATACAGGTAGTGCAGGAATCCAGTGGTGAGTGGAAGCTCATGGATTTCTTCTCTGAGATGCATTTTGATGTGGACGATAGTCAAGGGAGATCCTATCTTTCATCCTTATCTATGATTTCTACCCTCTTGGATAGAGTGAGGATGAGACAACTATCATATTCAGAAGGCCTAGTTCTACGGGTGTCAGTGTCAAGTGAGGACCCTCCTCTTGGTTGGACGATAGGCGATGATGAGGTACTGAATATCCATGTATGAGTGTGGGTTCCAGAAGATATATGTGAGGAATTGATGTAAGAATTTCATGCTTTAGTTTGGGAAATGCATCCTGGAGTTACCAAAATGTACCGTGACTTGAGACGTCAGTATTGGTGGCTGGGTATGAAAAGAGAAGTAGCTGGTTTTGTTATGAGATGTTCCACCTGTCAGCAGGTGAAAGCGGAGCATCAGAGGCCTTCTGTACTGTTACAATATTTACCCATCCCAGAGTGGAAATGGGATGATGTCGCGATGGAATTCGTGACCGAGTTGCTGAGGTCACCTTGATGAAATGATGTCGTATGGGTTGTAATAGACATACTTACGAAGGTAGCTCACTTTTTTTTTATCAAGGAGACCTTTGGTGTTGACGAGCTCAGGAAGTTTTATATCCGAGAGGTAGTACGTCTTCATGGGGTCCCTCATTCTATTGTTTCAGATAGGGATTCCCATTTTATGTCTCGTTTCTGGCAGAGTATCTAGAGGGAATTGGGTGCACAGGTGCTTCTTAGAATAGCTTACCACCCTCAGACCGATGTCCAGTCAGATCATATGATATAGGTGCTAGAGTACATGCTTCGTGAATGCATCCTAGGATTTGGGGGATCTTGGGAGAAGCACATACCCCTGTTTGAGTTTTCCTAAAATAATGGTTTTCAGGAAACTATTGAGATGGAAACTTATAAGGCTTTATATGGTAGGTCATGCCAATCACCCTTGTGTTGGTTGGAGGCAAGTGAGGCAGCTTTACTGGGACCACGTCTCGTGCAGGAGACTTTAGAGTAGGTCCAGTTGATTCAGAAAAAGATGGATACTACACAGTCTCATTCAAAATCTTATGCTGATCATCGGAGAAGACCCTTGGAGTTTATGGTCTGGGATCAGGTTTTCTTACGTGTTTCACCGAGGTTGGGACACAGGAGGATTAGAAGATAGGGTAAACTCTCAATGAGGTATGTAGGGCCGTTTGAGATTCTGGAGAGAGTCAGGCCAATTTCCTATCAGTTTCAGTTACCCCAGAGGTACCGATCCATGCACAACATCTTCTATATATCTCAACTGCGCCGTTATTACACAGACTCGTCTCACATTTTTCAGCCCGAGGAGGTTGAACTTCGGGTTGATGCATACTTTTAGGAGCATCTGATATGTATTGTGGATAGAAGCACGAAGGTTTTCTAAGGCCATTCAGTTCCTCTCGTATGGGTGTTATGGTAGCATGTCCATGTGTAGGATGAAACCTAGGAGCGGGAGACCGACGTACGTGCTTAATGGCCAAAGTTGTTCTCATCTTTATCTTCACCACCCTTAGAAGGGCAATTCGTGGATGAATTTATTTAAGGGGGGAAGTTTGTATGAACCTGGTTCTTATTCTTGAGGTACGAGTTTCTTCCTTTTCCATTTCCTTAAGTTTTTTTGAGAAAATAAGGAAATTGGGGAAAATCTCAAATTTGTTGGTACACACCATGTACTTTTCCACATGTTGTGTACTTTGTCCGTGTGGGATGAGTACACAAGGTGTGTAGGCCTGTCGGTGATGAAGGGTGTAAAAACTGACTACACACTGTGTAATTAGTATATACACGCTGTGTAATCAGTCGGCAAGTGAACGGTAAGGTGGTGGGAGTATCCACCAACGGTAAAACAATACACTCTATGTACTTATAAATACACGCCATGTAATCAAGTCGGCTGATGAACAGTGAGGCGGTGGAATGTAGCTGCCAGAGGAACAATTAAAAAATGGAAAGTACACGCCGTGTACTTGAGAGTACACACCGTGTAGTTATTTTTTTTCGCTAAAAGTAGGAAGTATCCTCCTCTTTCAACACAGGAAGCTTAGGACTCCACAAGAGTCATGGAAGAGAAGGCCGGAACTTGGAAGAGCTCTTGAACGCACACCGGGACTCTGATTCAATCGACGTATATCTCGTTTGAACCACACAGGTGAGTTCTTATCTCTTCTTAAACCTATCCTTCCAATTCTTTCCCTAAGGGTAGTTATTTGAGTTCGAATGGGTTATCGTTTATCCTAGATCTACGTCATTATCAGTTGATTTGGGAGGCGTCGTTCACGTTTATCGATCTGAGGAGATCGAGGAAGGTGGTCAGGTGTTTATTTCCAACTGTTGAGCTATTTTTGTGTACCATTGTGCTACGTGCCCATGTTTGGGTTGTCGTGTGGCTGAGGACTTAGATGATAATATATCTATAATTTTATAGATAATCTAATGATTAATATAAACTACTGTTTGAGATCGTTTCTTGGATCCAGGGCCACCCCGTGGGTGTGTTTCCCTTGTTTAGCCGTTTGGCCAGGATACCCATGGGTATGCCATAATGATAGAATGTTTTGGGTTTTCTTGAGGAAATATATTTATTACTCACTTATGTGTTGGGCTTGGCCTAGTTACTTTCTTGGCCTGAGGGTAGTGTTTTACTTAGCCTGAGGGTAGTGTTTTGTTTAGCCTGAGGGTATTGTTTCGTTTAGCCTGAGGGAAACTTTTCTCATGCCTTTGGGCAGTAGATTTTGAGCCTGAGGGAGAAATATCGTATGCCTGAGGGAAATATTCGTTATGCCTAAGGGAAATCACCTGAGGGTTTCGATTCTGATTATCCAAGGGTAAGGATTTGTATGTCTAAGGACACTGTTTACTTTGAATATTCACTGTGGTGATTTCTTATGTTATACCTGTCAAGCTAAAACACAGGCTTGGAATGGTTATTACCTTCTAATTTTAAGATATCTTGTTTTGGTTTTTGTTGTGGCACTATATAGGAGATTTTCGGTCGAGGATGAGTCTCGGGAATCCTATAATTCAATTATATTGAATTGTTAAATAATTATTAAATGGTAACATAACTGGTAGTAGTAGCTAGTTTTGAGTACTTCCTAGCTTACTGCATTTCTTTATTGCACACTACTATGGCACATTTTCACTGTCAGTTGGGCATGGGCCTTTGGTGGTTGCCTACTGGGATTTATTTCTCACACCCTATTTGGGTCATGTCTTGGGCACAAACAGATTATATTCTTATAGGTGTTGATAAGGGCAAGAGTCCCTATACATGTACTTGATCATTTCAATGGAGTGGGAGAGTATGGGACCGAGCTTAGACTTGCAATGCTGCTGAGATCCTGTCACACTGTTTTGTTTCATTTTGCTGTACTTTGTGCTGTATTGTATTTGATTGTAGTGTATCATGTTTTCACTGCTTTCTAAGAAATATGACATATTGCATCATCATATATGCATGACTATTGGTTATCTTTTGATTTAGTATTGTTTTCCTTTCATCTTTGTATTGTTTACTGCTTCTGCTTTTGGGTATGTTTATATTTTTCCACTGCGCTACACTTTGAAAAATGAGGGCATAGTTTCCCCACTATTAGACTTAGGCCCTCACTGCTAGTCGGCAACCTCTATCATTTGGGGAAATGTGCTTGAGGTCACGTGACCAATCGGGTTCAGGGCACCCGTTGTGTGGCACCCAGATCCGGGATGTTACAAGTTGTTTGTGTTTGTGTGTGTGCATATACTTAGTCAAATGCACACCTAATTTTAGTTGTTCCTTAGGCACTTTTCTCTACCCCTGGCCTAGGTAGGTGGGCTTATGGTAGTTGTGGCTCAATCCCTAGCATGGGTTAGGTCATGAAAGATTGGTATCAAACAGGTTCATTCATTGGGATGTTTTTCAGGTGTATACCCTCAAATATGATCGATTGGATTTAGGTAAAAAGTGTCAAAGTGTCTCAACTATGGTTCTAAATATAGGGAGTCTAGTGACGGTTCAAATGAATGATGTACCCATTCACTAGGACCTTAAATACCTACTTATTGACTCATCATTCTGATCCATTAGTTGGAGGGAATAATGGTACATGCATCATATAATATTGAGTTTTTGAATGTCCTTCTTGAGTGGGATCACCATTTTTTCAATATATATATATATATATTCATTCATCGGACCGTGGTACTCCTTGATAACTTTCAAGATACCTCCATGGTGACATCCATCTAGGATACCAGCTCTGGTTCATGATGACAACCCTATGAGTGACAAGGTATTAGTTCAGGGTCAATCATGTGATCCCCTTCCTCTAGGTGGGAAGGTAGCAGTACCTCTACCTATTGAGAAACAGATCATCCTAGTAGAGCTGACTGAGGATGCAGGAAGGCTTAACATTCTCTGTGAGTTTTAGCATTAGATACCGCTGAGGTTCCATAGTGAGCCCAATCCTCATGAAGTAGAGGATTGGATAGATTTAATGGTCTATGTCTTCAGGCTTGTTCAGACCCTGATGGATCAAGTGGTGGCTTTGGTATCTATCCTTTTCCACAGAGCAGATGGAAATTTGTGGATCTTGGATACACATATGCACAATGAGTCAACACCCTCGTTGGATGACTTTTGGTAGATGTTTCGTGAGGTGTATTACCCCTACTTCTTACACTTATTTTGGATACAGGAGCTTATGGAGTTGCATTATGGTGGGATGGTGGTGGATGAGTATGCAACAAGGTTTACAGACCTTATGTGCTACTCCCTTAACATGATCAGGGACGACTACTTCTAAGCATGGAAGTTTGAGTAGGGACACCTCTGAGAGATATGTTCTAGTATAGTGCCCTTGTACATCCCCACCTATGTCGGGGTGTTGTAGCAGACACCAATGATAGATATCTTTATGTCATAGGGATGCCACGTAGCTGGAGTTGGAAGTGGGCATTGTGGAGCTAAGTCATCTACAGCAGCTATCAGGCACTAGTCAACAAGATCTCAGTGTAGAAAACCCTTTCATGAGAAGACTTAGTGACATGGTTTTATAGAATAGGGGTAGCATAGATTACCAGGATATCTTGAGGATGGCTGGTACTGTGCTTGTGATGGGTAGGGTCACATAAAACAAGACTTCTTGACCAAACGTGATGATCATCCCATGAAGATGGGAGATGGACCTCCATGATAGAGATAATGTTGTGATCAGGGCTCTCCAAAATTTGGATAGGGTGATCCCTAGGTAGTCGGAGTGGGAAGAGGAGTAGTATTTATGGGTGGTGGATGCTAGTATGATATCCTTCCACCACCACCACCAAGAAGCCCACATCAAGCTCTGGGTGCTGGCGGTCAGGGATGTGGAAAACTACATGCTATGTATTTCTACGATCCCACAACACAATAGATGATTTGAGTTACAATATTTGTATTTTATACTATTTATTTAGTGTTTATAGACATATGTTCTGCTTATTATTTTATCTTGATACTACTGGTGTGATAACTAAAGCTCCCAGTAAAGGCGTTAGCACAACAGCTTCACCTTGAGGTTCTTATCGGGAACACTACTTCTATATCTTTCATTTTTCGACAGTGAAAACTATATATTGGAGAGAAGAGGTTCACATGGGACCTTTTGGTCATTAGAATGGAACCCTATGATTTCATCTTGGACAAGGATAGGTTTTCCATGGTCTGATACTAGATTGATTATCACTATGGACAAGTTAGATGCCTACACATTAATGAGACGAGATTATCCTTCTAGGATGAGAGATATGTCATGGTAGGGAAAGTGGTTTCAGTGAGAATAAGGTTTCATCCCATCACCCATTAGTTGGAAGGTGTATCCCTTGGTGCAACAGGATCTTCAAGCATCTAGGTTCATGTTGGTCGGAGTGGATACTCAAGAGGGGGGTGGGTGAATTGAGTTACAATTAAAATTTCTGTTAAAAACTTTTAGAATTAAAATCCCCCAAATTAAAACAGCCCAGTCAATTAAGGTAGTATAGATATAAGTGACTTATTGTTCAACATGTTTCTCAAAGGTTGATTACTCCTCAGTTGAATCACTATGATAACTAACTCAACTTTTGAAACAATTTTACTAAATAAATCAGATATACACACTAACTAGAACTAACTATCAGAGTGAATGTAAAAACAGATTTATGTCATTGCAAATATAAGCACAGCAGATAAATATAAAACAGAGTAATGGAAGGATGAACACAACAATCTAAACAAGAGGTTCAGTCTTAAGTCAAGACCTAGTCCTCTCCACTTGGTGATCACCTGCCACCAAGCAATTTTATTAAAAGGGGTGATACACAGCCTGTATCATGCTTTACAACAGTTTTCACAAACTATCCAGGTTTCTCAACCTCTACCACTATTCTACGTGGGAAAAAATATAACTACCAAGCCACACCAGGATTCTTCCTCAGTTATGCGTGGGTAACAAATGTAAAGAGAGTTTGGTATGGGGATTTTCAGTATCCCTCAGTTCAAGAACAAGAGTCTGTGTGTGTAATACAGACACACTGCTCACCAATGTAAAATACTTAAACATAGTAGAGCTAAAGATAGTAGGAATAAGTTTAGAATGCTCTGTTGTGTTGGCAGATCAGTTCTGGAATCGTTGGAATGAATGAAGTGAAGTTTTAGTCCTTCTCTGCAAGTTGACTCCAAAATAGAGTGTCGCAAATTCCAGACTTGCAGATGTAAATATGATCAGCTTCTTGGGTTTTAATCTCTTTGCAGCACACCATGACATCTTGAAATAGATTCTTTCAATTGGTCTTTGTGAAGCTTTGTGTTCTTCTGAATGAGTTCTTGAGGTTCTTCTTCAGATTGTGTATCTTTCTCTTTTATGAGTGTTCTTTTGTGTATATTCAGTATGTCCATGATTATATCTTGTTTCTATATGTATTGGCTGATATTCTCTTAAATTCTCTCTCTTCTTATATATATATACTCTTTTTCAGTTCACCTTTTTCTCATTTGGTTCAGTAAGGGCCGACAAGAGAAATGTTTCAACCACACGTGGTCTTCCTCGTACATCGTACTCTTTCCTGATATGCCTACAAATAACATTAAATAATTTTAGGTGTATTAATTTGTCCAGACATGACCGTTATAATAATATTAATAAAATTGGTAAAGAAAAGAATAGAATATCATTAGACTGGTAGCAGATGCATGTCACACGGTAGACTTCAACTATGGTCTTTCCAACTGTGGACTCCATCGGTAGTCTATTCAACTGTGAGCTTCATCGGTAGGCTCTCTGTCTGTAGACTTGTAATGGTAGATATTACTCTATGTAATAGTATATCCTTATCAGTGAACTTAATCGGTAGGCTCAACAGTAGACCTTTCCAACTGAAGACTGATCTCAACAGGTAATTTCATTAACAGTGGAGTATGTCCATCTGTAGACTTTGAATAACATCCGACTATCTTGATAGTGGGAGTTGTCCAGCGGTATACTTCTACTAACGGTAGACATGTCCAACTGTAGACTTAAACAGTGATGTTTTCAACAGAAGACTTGAGAGAGTCCAACAGTGAACTTCGAACAGAAGCCTTGTCACAGTAGCGACCTTGTGACAGTAACTCCTTGTCTGTGAGCTTTGATGAGCAGATCAATGGTAGACTTATGACAGTAACCTTGTACCGGTAGCTTCCAAAAATGATAGTATCCTTTAACAGTGAACATATATTTAGATAAATTTAAACTGTAAGCTGATGCAGCAAAGTCATAAGACTAAGAGTATGCATTGTTCATGATAAAATAATTATAAATATAGATTAAAAAAGGGTTAGAAAATGGCTTAATATATCATGATCAATATTTAAAAATGATTTGGGATTATCAAAACAGGTGAGTCCAATAGTTCCTTCAATTGTAAAATATTTTATGGATGTCTTCCCTGAAGATGTTCTGAGACAACCTCTAAAGTGGGAGATGGAGTTTTGTATTGACTTTCATCATAGGACCACTCCGATATCTTCTAAAGCATTTCATATGGCACTTATTGAGCTCTGGGAGTTATAGTTGTAGTTAGAGGACCCTTAGAGGAAAGGTTTCATCAAAATCAGTGTTCCCCCTTGGGCAGCTCCAGTGTTATTCCTGAAAAAGTCAGATGGGAGCCTGCAGCTTTGCATGGATTCTCCTCGCTTGAACCATTACATGATAAAGAAAAATTACCCTTTATTTAGGATTGATGACCTATTTTACCAGTGGAGAGGAACGAGATGGTTCTCAAAGATAGATCTTAGGTACGGTTACCACCAATTGTAGGTCTATGAGGATAATATTCCAAAGTTCGCTTCCTAATGTCACTATGGACACTAAAAGTTCCTAGTTATTCCCTTTTTCGTGATGAATTACCCTACCATATTTATGGATTTGATAAACCAGTTTTTCCAGCCATACTTGGACCAATTTTTTTCCTTCATCAACAACATACTCATTTACTCTACAATAGAGGAGGAGCATGCAGATCACTTAAGGATGGTTATTTATTTGCTTCAAGATCACAAGATTTTTTAGAAGATCTCAAAGTGATAATTTTTTATTCATGAGGTTATCTTTCTAGGGAATTTCATTTCTGAACAAGGTTTATCCATGGATCCAGAAAATATTGAAGTGGTGCTTACTTAGAGCCACCCAATAATGCGTAGGAGGTATGAATCTTCCTTGGCTAGGTAGGGTACTACATGTGGTTTGTAGTAAAATTCTCCAAAATAATATCCCCTTTGACCACTATAACACAAAAAGGGTAGTTGTTTACCTAGTTTGAGCATTTCCAGATGGCCTTTGAGGAGTTGAGGTAGAGGATAATGAGTTATATAGTGTTGAAAATACTAGAGAAGGGAATGGAGTTCAGTGTGTATTTTGATGCCTCAGGAGATATTATTAGTTTCATATTGATGAAGAAACATGCATTTATCTCATATAGGTAGAGGTAGTTGAGACTCCAGGAGTAGAATTATGCAACTCATGACCTAGATATGGTAGCAGTAGTCTTCACCCTAAGGATGTGGAGACACTATCTTTTGGTATAGCACTTTTTTTTACTCAGACCACCAGAGTCTTAGGTACGTATTCACTCATAGAAACTTAAACCTGAGACAACAATTCTGATTGGAGTTTCTATAGGAATATGAATTAAAGATATTTTATACTCTAGGGAAGGGAAATGTTGTAGCAGATTCCCTTATTAATAAGATCCATGCTTTCTTAGTGTAGGAAGCTTTAGAGAAATTATCATCTCTACAGGTGACCCTGGTGGAGCAGGAGGGAAAAACTTTTCTTCAGTTGATGGTTTTGACTCCTTCGCTCCTTGAGAATGTGAGAGAGCCTCATCTAGGAGACATCAACTGCAACTTATTACATGATCAAATATCCATAGGAGACACACAAGATGGATATTTTTAATGATGGAATCACATTATCTTATTCTAGGGGATAATAGTGATTCCAATCACAATACGGGAGGAGGTGATGCGGGAGTTTCAAACTTATCCCCTAGCTATACATCCCAGTGTGTGGAATATGTATAGATACCTTCAGCAGAGATTTTGGTGGTCTGGAATGAGGAGAAGCATGGTTGAGTTTTTCTCTCGATTCCACCTATCAGCAGGTGAAGGCTGAGCACCATGTTTTGGTAGGTTTGTTGCAACCCCTTGATATTCCAAAGTTGAAGTGTTATGAAATATCCATAGACTTAGTCATAGGGATTCCATGCACATCAAAGGTCCATGATTTCATCTTGGTGATGGTTGAATCACTCACGAAGTCAGCACTCTTCCATGCCATCAAGGATCAGAGTTCATTGGAGAGTTTGGGTAGCTATACATACAGGACATCGTTCACCTTCACAGAGAACTATCAATGATTGTCTCCAATCATGATGTGTGGTTTATGTCATGATTGTGGAGAGGTCTGTATGAGTATTTCAGGAGCAAATTGAGGATGAGTAAATACTTTCACCCCCAGACCGATGGGTAGAGTTAGCACACTATCTGAGTGCTAGAGTATATGATGAGGGATTGCGTGTTAGACTTAGGTTGGTGATGGGAGGATCACTTTCCCTTGGTAGAGTTTATATAAAAAAATAGATACTACTCTACCATAAACATGGAACCTTTTGACACCCTGTATGAGAGAACATGAAGGTCACCCTTATGCTAGAAAGTGGTTGGTGAGACATCTCTCGTGGGACCAAAATTGGTGTTGGGGACAATGGAGAAAGTCCAAGTCATCTGAGAGCGGATGAGGATGGCCCATAGTAGAAAAAAAATCCTATGAATACTATCACCATAAGCCCTTGGAGTTAGATAAGGAAGACCATATTTTCTTGTGATACTCCTCCTATTGAGGATTGTGGAGGTCTAGCTGGGGAGGCAATCTATCCCTGAGGTTCATCGAGATTTTTGTGATAGTGTAGAGGGTTGGTGAGGCTTCATGCCACCTATACCTACCCCCATAGCTGGAGTGGGTGCACAACATCTTCCACGTGTCACAACTGAGGAGATACGTGCATGACCCTACACATGTCCTTGATTGGGGAGAGCTGGACATCAAGGATGGAGCCAATTTTGTGGTGCACCCAATGGAAATCAAGGATCGGTAGGAGAGAACACTATGTGGATAGACCATCCCTTTAGTTTACGTGTTGTGGAAACACAAAAATGTGCAAGAGAGTTCTTGAGAGTATGAGATTCATGTAAGGGATTAGTATCCAAAGTTTTTTTCCTTTTTTTTAACGGACAAAAATATTGAAGGTGGGAATGATTTATAAACTACTTTTTTCCTTGTAAGACTTTAAAATATTTATAAATATATTTCCAGATCTAGGAACTGAGATGGCTTTCAATTTCAAGACCCAATGTTCCCGAAATTAATATTATAAAAATATTAAATATTTTTTATATTTCATGTGCCTGATATCTCAAAGAAAATGGGATAAATCTTAAATGATTGATCTGATCATAAGACTGGGCAGTGGAGTTCCCCGATGTCCTTCCCAAGTGGTACACTCTAGTAAGACTGGGTAGTGGGGTTCCTTGGTGACTATTATAGTAGTACCCTCCTATCATACCTGGACATGGTATCCTTACCTAGATTTGGTGTACCATCAAATGTGTAGCATAATGATGAGACATGGCTTGATGTGGATGTGGAATCACAAGGAAAAGTGAAGATTTCCCCACCAAGATACGTTCTTGTGATGTGACCTAAAACCATGTGGGTGAGTCAGTGACACCCAAAGAGGATAGTATCATGGTGTGGTGATTTAGTCTCTTATACTTGTGTGTTCAGGGTAGATGTGTGAGATGTTGGGAATCATTGATGGACCTCTTTTGGAACTGTTGGAAACTCTTCTTCTTGGGATGAGCTATGATATAGATATCCCCTTAATCTCTTATTTTGGATTCTTTAACTGAGCACATATATATTATTTCTTCTGGATTCACACTTTGTATTTTGATTCTATCCTTCCAAGAGTGTTAAAGATCCTCGGGGTATACCATGAAATTTTTGTGTCTAGTTTCTCTCAGTTGGATGAGTCTACTCTCCTTCTATATGTGGTGAAGGCTTGATGGGTAGTTCATCAACTCACCGTATTTAGCCCCTTGTGTTTGGATGAGCTTTCTTTCAATCTCTTTTTGGGTTGAGTGGTACTCTTTCACTGTAACTTGTCTTATCTAATGCTTCCCTCTTAAGTTTTATCTCTTACTGATCCCCCTTCACCCATTTTGGGGAATCCTACTATATATGTTTATACTCACCCCTGCATGATCTTTGTCTGCACATGTCATGTCTTATGTAGATGACAGATAGGTTGATCGTGACTTGTGAGTAACTTCAGGATAAGGGGTTCTTGGACAATGTACATTGGTCGTATCATGGGATTCAGGAGATGGTCTCTCATTCATTTGTTTATTTTTATAGTTTTCTCTTAGGTTGGGATGCATTTTTGGTTGGGCATGTATTTTTTCCCTTTTCTTTTAATTTTCCACTACCGTACTTTTGTATTGTCTAGAGGTTCATGCATGCCTAGTTTACTTAGTAAAATGCATCCTCGAGTTTAGTTGTTCCTTCGGCACTTGTCTCCACTATTCTATAATAAAGGCAGGATTGGGGTAGTTGCATCTCAAGCCCCGTCATGGGTTGGGTCATGACACAATTGGATGACCATATACAGTATAACAAATGATCGTGATGTGGTCTATTATAAATAAACTAAATAAAATGAAGTTTTTTCTATTTCTAAATTGATGACACAATCAATCGAGTTGTGATTGTGGTCAGAGATACTTTGATACTAATAATAATTTGAAGACAAATCATTCCATTTAAGATGTGATCTTTTGGATATGTAGATGTACTGAACTTGTGTAAATTGATTGGAATTATGATGAGAATCAAACCAAACCTAACTAGTGTTGATCAAAATTTAGGATTTAATCAATCTTAAGTGAATATCCATCTAATAAAATAACCAAACTTGGAACTAAAATGTGATTATAGTTTAATCGAGAATGAATATGATACTCGAATAAATTTTTGAATAATATGACTTGGGTGGAACTATGTATGGCAAACTACTACTAATATGAGAAAATATGATGAACCAGTGATGTCTAAGTAAGTCAACTAATTTAACTTTAAAATATGATTTGTATATTTTATAGTGTTCCTTATGTGGGTTAGAAAGTTCTAGTGAGTTCCATGTAACTCACCATTACATCGGTTGTGAGAATAAAAGGTAGTACACCCCAAATGATTGATGAATTTTTGGTGAGAAACTGGTTTTCTATTCCAATTTTGAACCTATGGTCTTCAAATTAAGATTATGGGTAAGACAATCAGTTTGAGATAAGTAGATTGAGCTCAATACTAATTGTTAAAATAAGTAGATAAGATTGATGTAGTTGAATCATACTTACAAGGGAGGACTATAAATATCAATCAAGGAGTATGTTTGTGCAAACTGAAGATAGTGGAAGACTCAGCTGAGATTGTTCTAATAAATAAGGAAGTTCCAAATTGTCTTATTAATATGAAGCTATTTGATCAAATATTGGGTTATTGTTGTTGTTGGTTCTCATTTTTCTTATTTTTGGATAAAAAATAATAAGATAGTATAGATTAAGACCAAGGAATTATAGATGTATTCCCGTATAGTGGTAGTTCTATGAAGTTATAAAATATATCAAATTCAGGGAGACTAATAGACGTTTTGGAAAGTTAAATAGAAATTTTTTGTTAAGGTAACTGCACCTACATAAATGGAATTTCAAAAATTATAATTTGTGTAAAGGTATAGCACATCTCAAATCCATCTAGTCTTATTTCACTGATATTTAGTTGTGTAAAGTGGGATAGACCTTGTCAAACCTTATAATATACTAGAAATTTTTAAAGAATACTGGAATTCTCAAGGGGAGTTCTATAACACTCTAATTCAAACCACAAGGTTCGGGTCTGAGTGTCACATGACCTCATTTGAACCTCCCTGAATGCTAGTGGATTTCGACTAGTGGTGATGTCCTAAATTGAAACATGGTCTGACTATAAGGCTATTGCTAAAAAAAATAAAGATGGAATATGACAATAAATTCCATGAAAAACAACCTTACATTCATCAAACACCACCCATCAGCCCTACTCTTCTAGATCATCCACCCAATACAAGGCACTTTCTCTTTTCTATATCCTAGATCATAATGTCTACATGTTCACTGAGATTCCCATACAGTGTTTGAGTATGAACCCAGTAAGACACCTCCATTGTGTGTTAGTATAAGTTCAGTATTTTTATAAATGTGTATGCAGTGATAAAAAATTAAATGCATAAGTAAAAATCACATTTCAGGTCATCGTGTGCTAACCAGGATACTATGAACGTAGTACCTAACTACTTATAGCCTCCCTAACCTTTTACACATATAATTACATGATTTTAAGCATAACTAAACATTAAATTACAAGCCAAGTATCGTCAAGTCTAGATTCTTGGAAGACTAGGTACATAAAACTGAAAACTTGGAACCAAATTAAACATTTTTTTATTTATAATTCATTATGAGCTCCTAAAATCCTTTGATCCCTTACATCTGCATAGGATAACCTGAGGATAATAGGAACAAAGGTATGAGTTAAAATCCCAATAAGGGAATAAACATTAAAATAAAGCTTAGCATGTGGGTTAGAAAGCATAACATAATGATATAAAAGCACACGAGCCTCAACCCA
The DNA here is from genome assembly GCA_963277665.1 of Viscum album. NCBI lineage: Eukaryota > Viridiplantae > Streptophyta > Magnoliopsida > Santalales > Viscaceae > Viscum > Viscum album. The sequence goes on along the minus strand of OY728134.1, from coordinate 123,486,548 downwards.
GTTGGTGAGGACTCCTTAAGTGCATCCAAGAGACTCGGGATCAAAACTAGGCGGAGGCTAATTTCCAGGTACTATAGAAGTACTGTAGAAGTACTATAGCAGGCACTGTAGTGGTACTATAGCAGGAACTATTTGGAACTATAGCAGGCACTGTAGTAGCCGGGAATATTCCCCCGTTTGGGCCTTCGGGCCACCGATTTGGTCCCAGAGTCTTTTAAGACCTTCGGCCCACCCATTTCTTTAGGTCAGTAAGGCCTTCATGCCACCTCAAGGCCTTCGGGCCACCTTAAGTGCAGATACAAACCAGAAAACCTATAAGGAACAAGCTTTAGAATAAGGATGAGCAAGGATATTTCACCAGTGCAGAAGCTAAACAGATTGCAAGAATGAGAGGGTATGGCACCTGCCATCAGGACAAGCTTGTGCATGTACGGGAAAGCCTAGCTGAACATCCATGCAAAGGTGGAGAGCTGATTTCACAATAAAGATGCTCGGGAGGAGAAGTTCTAAGTATTTATTCTAGGTTGTATGTAATGTTTGAATCCTACAGGAACTGAATTCCTCTAAGGCCTACGGGCCATGTAATATCTTCGCTTACGGGCCTTGTAAGGGTTCCACCTTACCCCTTGAAAGTTGGATTATCAAAAATCAATAAAAATGAAGGCCTTCGGGCTATTTCAGTAATGATATAAAAAGGCATGGAACATGATTAAACATATGGAATCATAATATATAGAACATGAGATCATATAATCATGGAATCATAGTAATGTGGTAGAAACATAAAATGTGACTTTATCACAAGTCAAACTCGTTTCACATAGAGGATCACGAGTCAAGGTTAACCACCAAGACTGTTACACATGGAGCATGAGTCAAGGCTAACCACCAATACCATTGTACATAACGTCTCATGCGAGTAAACATTACCCAATATATTGAAGAAAAATCTAGGTTTACCAATCATAACATGTTCATTAATATGTTTTCACATAAAAAATCATACATAAGCAATCAAATATAAAGTTTAGCCATGGAAAGAATTGGGTATCATAATCATGTCAGATGGATTATCAAAAAAAATGTCATAATGGTTTCCATGAAAGATTGTATTTAAATCATAAATGGGCATTCATAAGGAAATACAGTCATAGATCATGATGAGGGATGTTGAACCTAAGTTAAATCATATAAAAAGTGTGTTTAATAAACTTTTAGAAATAAAACATTTTAGTGTGGTTTATTGAAAACATTAAAGATAATTTATAGAATAAAAGGGAATAATATTTCATATAAATACATAAGTGAAACAATAAATGTTTCATAATAAAAATATTTATTTTATAAAAATAATCATGGATTAAAACAGATTATATAGGTTACTTGAAAATTGGTATTAATTCTGGAAGTTCCCTTAAGTTGGGTTTTCTTATTGGGAAGGATTGAATATGGAACCTTTTAAAAACATGTATATCCATGAAAATAGGATTAATGTATATTTATAAATGAGTTTGGAATATATACACATCATTTGGAATATGTGAATATAAAGAAAATATAATTTCATTTTGGTAAAATATAGAAAGAGTAACTTGAAGGAATAATGGAGGTTCGGGTAGAATCTCTTACCTTATGTCCAAAACGATTCTTCACTTGATCTTAATGTCTTAAATAATCAAAATAAATCCATTAATTAATTATTTAAAAACATTTTATTCATGTATTTTATTTGTTATAATTTTATTAAGTTCATTTATGTCCCTTTTGGTGGGTTATGAAATTCAATTTCATCACTCAGAAGAGTGAGTTTCCTTGGTTTTCATGATCGGTTTACATGTATATGTGTATGAAAAAACATGTAGAATGAGGATAGTTGTCCAGAAAAGAACCTATATGTTATTAATGAACTTATTGAATTTTAAAATACCATTTTTTTCATAAGTGATGATGATTAATTAGATAAATCATTAATGATAATTGTTTAGATTAATTTAGCATTTTTTTATCATCACAAACTAGTGTTGTTATATTATTAAATATAAGGAATATATACTAGTTATAGAACATTAAATAGGTTTTAATATATATATTATAATATGTTTAAACCCTACAAATGGTTTCATGACCAGCCTTTAAGGTGGAATTTAAGGATGAAAGCATGTCGTCCACAAAGGTGGTAAATTAGCACCTCATGGACAATGTTTTCATTCTTAAAATAAAAGTGAGGAGATGAGATTTGATGAAGAATTATTACATAAAAATGATAAAATTATAGTATATATAATATAACAGAGGTTTTCTTACTTGGACAAGGGGAAGTGAGTCGAAGATAAGAAAAGAAAAGAACTTGAAAAGAAATTGAAAGAAAACAGATGTAGGTTTAACCTCTTGATTCTTTCTTCTTTAGAACCTCCTTAGGGGATTGGTTTTGGTCTTTTATTATGAAAAAAAGCTCCTGAAAATGGGGGAGATTTTTTTGAAGAATATTGGATAGAATATAAGAAAGGCTCAAGACTTCATAGGTGTGAGGAGAATAGGTGGTGAGGGGTGGTATTTATAGTGGAAGAGGGAGTATTTTCTCATTATTTAATTCATTAGTTTATTATTTTTCTCAAGAAAAGAAATAGTGTTGATTATTGTGACTAAATATATTAATTAGATCATTTTAGTTTGAAACAATTTTTCTTAAATCTACCATGACTTAATGAATAGTGTATTTAAATTATAATGTATATATACTGTAAATTACCGTATTTAACTATTCAACAAAAATTCAAGTATTTTAGAAAAATCCCAAAAAAATCACCCTAATAATTTTTTGACATGTAGAATTCAAAAATGAACTCTGTTTTATAAAAATAATTACCTAAATAAGAGAAATTTAATTTTTTATTAAAATCATGATTTACTCGAAAAATACAGATTTTAAAATTATAACTTGATTTTATATCACTTTGAAAATTTAACTAAGGTCTCATAAAATTATGTTATAATAATAATAAATACAAATATTAATTTATAAATACATTTTATGAAAATAAATTTTTTTAATTTATTAAATTAGTCATAAAATTGTAATTAAATATTTATGACTTAGAAAAATACCAACACTTAATTAATAATTTTTAAAATATTTATTGACCTATACTATGATATAATTATATCATATTGTAAATTATAATATGGATAAATTTTATTTATACTTTCATTGGTGAGGTTACTATTCAATTGGCTGGTTTACTGTTCATAAGGGTCGCATTACTATTCTGAAGGTCAAGTTACTATTTCATTGGTATAGGTTCCTTAATTTCTATAAATGCTTCTTATTTCATTAATTAATCATTATTTAATGATTTTATTTCATTTTCTATGTGTTTATACTATATGACATAATTATAAGAAGATAATTTCTATAGATAAAACTTTGGTTTGTTACATACTTCATCTTTATACTATAAGATACATTATGTTTGGTTTCCATGAATCTTATAATAGGCTATAAGGCCATCCTGCTTTAAGTTAGGCCACAAGGAAATCATACCCCTCCAACTATCTAGGGTCAAGACATAAGTTCATCATGCCCCACTTCCCAAACTCAAGTCAGGCCTTAAGGCCATTACGCCCTTCCATCTATCATTCAGGACCCCATAATACTCATCATGTGTCACATCACACATGCTACCTTTATAAAGGATTAACCAAACCATGAAGGTTATACCCATAACATTGATACTAGATAAAAAAATTATATGGTCCATACACATATATACATACATAAATCAAAGAAATGAAAGTATTAACCCATAGAAATGCACAAACATGCCAAAACAAAAGAGGTGTCATGGGACACACCTGCATACACAATCATGTCATATGATGAAAGCTTCATGGGATACACACATTCACATTTATTCCATATCATGAAAGCTATCATGATCTATACACACACATAAGCATGTATTATCATATATTTTATATAATTATTGTAACATAGTAAAGAACTTACTACTTTAAGTGAATCAATACCACAGGACAAGAATTTCCATCTCGATCAATCCCACACACCAATGATGCCAATAGCCATCCAAAAATAGTCACATTATAAGTATATTAATATGGTACAATAATAAGAAGTTGTAAATTTTTAGAATCTAATTAGACTTACCCAATTAGAACCAAGGTCACAAATTGATCTTGATCCGATTAAGAGATAGAGAACGATCCTCAATAAATTTGGGGTCCAATACTTTAATGATCCAAGAATTAATCATTAAATCACATATTAACCTATATATTTTTACATGATAGGATATATATATGATTTATCCCAAGTAAAATGAGAAGTTTTATTCAAGACCATATTAGACTAATAGTACCAAAGTCTCTTGATCAATCAGATCTTTAAAAAATAAATAAACAAGGATAAGAGAGAAACTATTTCCTTATAAGAGCCTCACTATTTTTTATAGACAAATTTGGGTTGAGAAAAGTGAATTATATATCAATTAGGTTTTATGGAATGAAAATATGTGGTCTCCCATGATTAAAAAAATATGTGGGCTCCGTTTTCTAGTTATTGGACCTCATAGACAAGATGGTGGTCCTACCAGCTAGCTAGTGGTCACCAGTCAACTAGCTAGTATCTCTAAGTAGAGCCTAGTATACTTCCCATTTCCATTAATTTGATAGTGGTTCCAAACTAGTGATTCATTGATCCTCTTAGAGCTGAAAATCCTCTAGTATGGCCATCAGTTGGTTAGTGGGGTTGTACTAGCTAGATAGTAGGCCTCTAAAAGCTCCCAAACCACTGGTTTAAGTTGTATTCCCTGGAAATCCATATTTTGGACCATATAAAACATCTAACACATCTAAAATTCTTAAAAAATTCAAAAAAATAAAAAAATGTATTCCAAACTAAATCACAACATACCTTCAAATTTGAGGATGTTACAAATCTCCCACTCTAATGACTTCCCATCCTCGAGAAGGTCCCTATAGGTATTTCTAAAACAACTCAGGACATTGATCCAAAAATATGATTCCCACCCATATGTTTCCTCTCAAATATACCCAATATAAATAAAACATGAATGATGGGTATTATATTCCTTTTAAACACCTTCTCACTCCATTCCATGATCTGAATTGGATGTTCTATAAATGATTTATCAAAAACCAATACAATATCCCTACTATCAATCACATGTCTAGGGTTGGGTTCATAATTGTAAACCTAAGATACAAGGAACACATTATCTATACCTAGATATTTTGGAGCATGATATCATCAGTAATTCATTATCTCAATACATTTGATGATATCAAATGGTCCATCAAACCACAGTTCAAATTTTTCCTTCTACCAAAATCATTAATATCCCAAAAAATGTGAAACTCGAAGAAAACCAAATAAAATATGTTGAACTCTAAATTTTTTATTCATTAGTTTTTATAAAAACACATCCTTATTTGTCTGGAAAAACCCCACTTCCTAATTAACTACACCTTCTCAAAAAATTTCAGAACAAAACTTGGCCTAATAGTTTCTGACTCACCCACATCATGCCAACATTGTGCTGAATAATAAGGTCAACCATAGAGATCCTAAAATAGATATATCTAAATTAAATATTGAAATTTGTTATTATACGTAACCTATATTAAGACAAGATGCTCATATCGTGCCTCCTTTGTAACACCCCGACCCCAAAATCCCAGATTCAGTGCATTATTATGTATCATTGGCATGATCACAAAAGATCAAGTCTCGAAAGACCGATTAGTTTATTAGCCTTGGAAGTACTAGATACATTCATAAGATTTACATTACATCATAAAATGGAAAACTACAACAACATTGTTTCCATAGACAACACTGAGATCCCATAGACTATCCCTGTAGGTTAGTCATAATATATATCTTCGCATCCTGAGAAAAATAAAACATAGAAAGGGGTGAGCTCATATTCTCAGTAAGGATACAAATATAGCAAAAACTTTCATAAATAAGCATAAAGATTTTAGGCAATGTATAAGACTAAAACAAAAGCCTTTTAAACTTGAACTTCAGCATAATATGGAAAAGATAAAATCAAGTAATTCCATGCACTTATTCACGTGGATATTATACTAGTAGAATAATCACATGCAATATCAATAGACACTTTCATAATGATGGAATGCATAATGCCAGACTTTCATAACCACATAATCAAGGCCTTATGCCAAGACTACAAATAAGATTTTGTCAAGGCCTTGTGCCAAGACACTAGTTTGTCTCATGAGACCTAGTGATGCATCGAGGAGCTATAGCGGGATCCACCCGTCACTTACTAAGTCTAATGAATTCCTCATAAGAAAATTTTGAAACATAACATAAACATTCATATTAAAACTAGCATATAGAATGTCAATACTTTATCCACAAACCATGAATGGTATAAAAATAGAAAATCCACAATCAAACATAACTCATTCAATACAATATGGAAGATTGTATTATAACAGATTAACCTCAATCGAGAATAATAAAGGATGTTTACATGGATGAAAATAATCATCAATACTATTTGAGAGAAATATCCCCCTTTTTCTTGAAATCATTTAAAAGTATCGCTATTTATCAAGAATCCATTTAAAATATATTTTTGAATCAAAGTGTCCCATACCACTTTGAAACTTTTAAAAGGAATTTTAATTTTAAAACATTAATGTCCATATAAATAAAACCTTAAAACCATTTTTAAAACATGGACATTAATGAGAAAGATTTAGAAGAATAAATGTTTGAAACATTAAAAATGGTATTTTAGTTAGAGTTCCTAACCAAATGGGAGACGTTTGAATACAAATAATTAAGGTAATAAAAACATTATAATATCATGAGAATAAAGGTATTCATGATATACTATGTCAATGTACAGTATATACACCAAACAAAAGTGAGTTGGCGCACAACAACAAAGAAGACTCAATGGAATGTAAGTTGAGATGAAATCCCTTATAAAGATCGTATCCTTAGGTAAAGGATAAATCAATGACATAATTATGTGTGACAAATATAAATACACTAAATATTATTGGATATTTAGTTTAAATAAATCAGAGGACATTCACACATATTCTTGTAAAAACAACACCAATGAGTTGGATGTTTAACTCAATGAATGGAAATTGAGTTAAGATCAAATTTATATCAATGAATTGAGAAATTATTAATGGAGTGATTATGTGTATCAAAATTATATCCACACAAAGGGGATTTGAAATTACTACATAAATAATAAATAGTGATTCCACACATAATCTTGTAGTAAAATAATCAATGAAGTATGCGTAAAGCCCACTGAGTGGAAATTGAAATTTGAAATTACCTTACCGATTTGGTAACTTATGAAACATACAACCCATGAAAAAAGGATCATAAAATGAAGATTTAAATACTCATAAATTAAATTATATTACAACAATAATGCAATCATGGATAGTACAAACGCCACACAAAAGGAAATAGTGGCCAATATAGCATGAATATCACAGGAATAAAAAGTGAGATGAAAAACCCTTACTTCATTGTAATCAATAGAGTCGTATGAACAAAAGTTCATAACCAACAAATGGATCAAATAATAACATTAATATAAAGAGAATCATTATAATATATATATCAAATGGCAGTACACAATACACCACATCCAATAAATAAGTGGCGAACAATGAAAATCTCACAGAATTAAAAGTAAGATAAGAAAACCCTTACCTTGTACTTTTCCTTGGTCGAGGGTATGTTAATATCCTATAAAATGGTGAAATAATTGTTATTAAATTATACAATAACCATATACATTAATATGATATCATATATGATCTTCTAATATTGATATTTTAGTATTATCGTTGTTTCGGGTGTTAACTGAGTTGTTCTCCTTTATATGCTTGGTTACTTAAGACATGTTTGTTATGGATGGGATGTATGTTATTAATATTCAGAATTATATTAAGTATTTAAACATTATTTTTAATCATAAAATGAAAATTATTCTTTAATGGATATGATGGAGAATGAATCTCATCGTGTTCTTGGAGACGGTAATTCGTACGCACGCGCGAGCGACAATATCAATATTTTTATATTAAAATCATATATAATTGGATGGTATATCATATATACAGAATAATTATCATGTTATATTTATTATTTACACCAATTATACATCATTATTATACCCATTAAAATAATAATGTATTGAATAACAACTACACCACGACATGGAGATGGTAAGCCATACGTACGCACGTATGGTGACATGTCATTCAAAGGAAGGACAAAATAATGAATATGGTTGTACCATATTTATAATAACATAAAATTATATAGAATATACTGGAGTTTTTATTTTATAATGGAAACAACAAATAAAGAGGAAGTGGAAGAATAAAGGAATTTGAAAGAGGTGATGAAATATTTACCTCTTCTTCGGGTTCTTCCTTTTGATTTGATCAAAAGGGCTCCTTAGGCTGGCTTTATTACTAAAGTAAGGACTCTAGGATGAAGGTAGGAGAGTTGGGAGGATATTTGGGAAGGTTTTTTCTGAGCCTAATGGATTTTAAGGTGTGAATTATAGAGAAGGGGGAGTTCCCTTTTATAAGAGGGGTGAGGGGCACCTTAGGAGAAGCTAGAAATATTATTTTATAATAAAATCATTTTCAGTTTCTAAAGGCTCAAAAATAAATTATTTAAAGGATAAGGTAGGTATCGGTCGAAAAACACTCAACCAATAGGTTTTAGATAGGTTTGAGTCACTATATTAACCTTATCTTTTATATTTAACTCTTAGTTAAACAGTTTGACATTTATCATGTCTCTTTGTATTTTTATATTATATGGTCAATAAAATTACAATATACTTCCAAGAGAACCCCAAGTGGTTCATTAATGATACAACTATCATTATATAAGTCTTTTTTCCAAACCTTAGATTTTTAGGAATAGAATATCAATTAATAAAATAATATTTTTTTTAAAACTATTTTATGTCAATTTTGACACTATTTGGTATTTTGTTTTTTCTAAATTCATAACAGTATTATTACATCAAAAAATTCATATAACCAACCCTAACATGTCATATTAACCTAGAAAATTATTTTAATTCATAAAAAGTATCAAATTACATTTATTTGGATATTTATAATATCAATTATTTTAATATTTCATTAATTAGGTAATTACTACATCATCATTGTGTCATAAATAAATTAAATTATTTAATGTCTAAAAAATATATAAAAAATACCATTATTTAGGACATATTTTTATCTTTATAATGAATATTTATAGTCGAATTTATCTTTTGTGTAACCCTAAAATAGTTTAGTTATTAAACTTTGAATTTAACACTTTTAACTCTTCTTTGAATTAAATAATAATAAATGTCCTAATATAATCCAAGTGGACCTAAAGGATCATATTTTATTCCTAAGGTTGTTTTTGGTCGAATTAAACTTATACAATAGAATTAGTACATGTGTTAGGGTAATAATAATATCACTTTTACCCTTAATTACCCTATTTACTTTTAACCGTGGTAAATAAAAGTAAAAAGTTACTATTCACCAAAAAATATTTTCATCTTATTGAACCAAATTTTACTTAATGATATCAACCGAGTCTTTTGGATTTTTTAAATTCAACTCCCAGAAGCGGTAAAATTACGTTTTATGTAAATTTGCAAATGCTCCTAGGAGGTGGGTAAAAGACGGTAAAAAGTTCAATAAATTTTTTACATCTAATTTTATTATAAAATGACTAAAAATGAATTATATTGAACTTATATAGGTATCATATATCTATTTTGACTTAAAATAAATTTAAATAAAATAAATAATTATTTAAATAAGAAGTCGGTTTTAAACTATAACCCAGTGTTTTTTCACTATTCATAAAAAATTGAATGTTTTCAGAAAAATACCAAAAATTTACCCTAAGATGATTTTGATATTCCAAATTCAAAAATGAATTATATTTTACAAAATTGGAAACATAGAAGTTGCATTAATTAATTTAAAATTAATTCCCATTGTCAAAACTGAAAAGCGGGTTTTTAAAAGGTAAAAACTATCAAAAGATTTATATGTGTTTATGTCAAATTTTAATGTGAAATTATTTATAATAACCTAAATTGTATTAAATGATAAAAATATAATCTAATTGTACTTCCAAAACATTCAAATACATAATTTAACACTATAAATTATTTCTATTAAAAAAGTTGTTTTCAATTAAAATTTTGTATTTTTTAGTATTCATCAAAATATAAAAGTTATTAGAAAAGTACCAAAAATTTATCCAAAATAAATTTTTATTTCCCAATTCTAAAGAAGAATTTAATTTCATTAAATTGAATATATAAAAGTTTAAAATATTGGTTTTATAAAGGGTTTTCCATTAAAAGGTGGTAAAATTGCATTTTTTTGAAACATACTTCTTTTATCTGAAAAAAATGAATTTGTTCGTATCTTATGTCTAAAAAACACATAATATGGATTCTAAAATTATATGTAGTATATAAAATTCAAAATTTAGTTAATAATATTCATAAATTCTTTTGAACGGCTAGTTTGGTAAGTCGTGGTGCGCTCGAACTCGGTGTTGCGTGTAGCGTAAGCTATTGAATTAAAGAAAATAACTTACTATGAAATATTGGGGTGTTACACCCTTAAAATACAAGATACATGCCTTGATCATATCTTCTAAAATATTTATTTTCCCAATTTCTTTATACAGTCCTTACCAAAATCAAAATTGTTAAATAATAATCTTAATCAGATTGTACTCCCATAGGTACTCCATGCAACCACATCATCTCCCAAACGTAGATAATGAATAGATCATCTATTGAATGAGTCCATCAAATCAACAATAAATATTTCATCCTCATTAGTTGATTAACTATAGGCCTTATGGAATCTCAACCTCTAGGGGTCCTAGGTAACCTAATAACAAAGTCCATTGTCACCTCATCCCACTTTCACACAGGCATGGGAAGAAGATGTAGCATTCCACTTGGTTTCTATCACTTGGACTTATTCATATGATAGGTCAGAAAATGATAGATGAAACCTACAATGTCCCTCTTCATACCTAGCCACAAGAAACATTATCTGATCTCATGATGAATCTTAATTGATCAAAGTTTCACAACCTATGTGATGCATGAGAGTCACTTATAAGCTATTCTCTCATTGGAGTAGGTACTAATTCCCTATATTGGATGTAGATCACATTGTTCACATAAAAATACCATCTTATAATTGGTTTATTCACCACTAATCATTCTCACATCACTAAATATTTAGGGTCAAGTTCTAGGCTAACTTTTAATTAGCCTACCTAGGTATAAGTGAGTATAGGTCATTACCCCTTGGTCCTTAGATGCACCAAAAAACTATCCCAATAACAAGATCATAAACTTATTCTCTTCTTTCGGTGATCACCTTCCAAACTCCAATGTTTTTTAACTAATAGAATCTATAATAACATTCACTTTTCTAAGAGAATAATATATCTCAAAGTAAAACATATGTAGGTACATGACCCAATATATCTATCAAAGGATTAAGCCTAACTGATAGAATATATACCATAAGATCTTTTGGTCTATATAAAAGAAAAATATCTCACATAGAATATAATTTCACCAACATTTCAAATCATGAGACAAAATAGATAATTCTGAGTCATGAGTAGGGTAGTTTCTCTCATGGTGTTGTATCTGGTGATACCCATAAGAAACTACCTAATAATTATGAATCAAGATAACCAGTAAAACAACTCTAGAATCATCATAGTACACAACATAACCAACCCCTGGTTCTGGTAGAATCAGAATCAAAGCATATTTCAACCTTATTTTCAACTCTAGGAATTCCTCCTCACACATTTTGATCAACTCAAACTTTTTCTTTTTCTAGGTATGGTCATTCATAGGTTCTACCAAATAGGAGAATTCCTAGATGAACCGCCTATAATACTCAACTAATCCAAGGAAACTCTTCATCTTTAACACATTATTAGGTCATTCCCATTATGTAATTACCTCTAATTTCTATATATCAACAAAAATACTTATCTTGGATGTAACATACCCAAGGAAGTATACTGCTTGGATCTAAAAGTGAAACTTTGAAAGTTTGGCATAAAGTTGATGCATTTGAAGTGTACTCAATACAATCTTTAAAAGACTATCATGAAATTATGTGGTCCTTCTATATACTAAGATGTATTCAAAAAAACATGAAATAGGAATACAATTATGGGTGATAAATTATATTCATGGGGGACATGAACATTGTTATAGAATTTGAAAACCCAAATAGTATCACAAGATAATCATTTAACCTATATCATCTCCTAAATTCCATATTTGACATGTCCTCTTCTCTAAACTAAAGTTGATTATAGCATAATCATAGATTAATTTTAGATATCCAATTAGATCCCCCCAACCAAAAAAATAAATCATCAATCCTAGGTAATAGATACTAGTTCTTCATTGTGAACTGATTCAATATTTTTAAAGCATTCATTCCCTTAGGCTACCATTCTCCATATTAGAAAAAAATAAATAAAGCACCCCAAGGGGAATTTATTGGTCAAATAAACCTTTTCCCTCAAGATCGAAAAGATACACTTTCAACACCTTCATATCATTTGGTGTCATCTAATATGGGGGAATCAATATTGGTTGTACAGCTGGGAAAATTTTAACGTCAAACTAGATTCCTCTATGGAGAGGGAGTCTAGAGAAATAATCTGGGAAGACATCCTGGTATAATTTCACCATATGAGTTAAAGTGTTTGGAGTCATTACTGAATTTACTATAATAACCATACTTGACACCTATGTTATAACAGTCTGAATATAACAAAGATCGGTTCCCACTCTACCTACTCATAAACCTCATTATCTAGCCAGAATATGCCTCTCCCCTTTTTGGGAGGTAAAGGACACATGTATTGAATTATAATTGATAAAATACTGATAACAAGTCAACCACTCTATACCAAATATCACACTAAAATTTTTCATCTCAAAAACTAAGAAATTATACATATTTCTGTAGACTGCAACCACTATAGTACATTATGGATATCTATGATTATTCTATTTTCCCTTTCTGAGATGTTTACCAAGAGATAAAAATTTAGAAAATTTTTTATAAGAAAATATAACCTTCAAACTATTTAATCATCTATAAAATAAAGGAAATCTATTGAATAAAACAAATTATTAGAGAGTATAGATGTAATTAAAATCGTACCTCAAACTATCAAAGGTACCTCTAAATCATTAGCTATAATATGATCCACTAGATAGACTTTACATGCATTAGATTCATGACCATAGAACTTTGATTCCCAGTTCACCTGATTCACTAAACCATGTGGAGTTTATAACTTCTATTGAGACCCCCTCCAACTCCATGGCCTAACCCTCTTATAATTTCATGAATCCCTATATTATATTCTTCTAGACACTAACTTAGAGTCTATGTATTCCCAACTATATATATAGTGGGTTCCCTAGACCCAACTATGCATTACTTTTAATTACCACATCATGTGTACAGTTAGTTATACATGATGCCATCATACCATTATAGTGTAGACTTTTTTGCATCCACTATTATAATGGTAATGTTCAAAAATTAATTGTCTTATAGAGAGGTTATAGCAGATCCCAGGCTATAATGAGAACCTCAAGATACTATGATGTTAATCTTAAATATATGTTCTATGGTCTAGATACATCATAATGACTAGACACAGTATATGTTAGACTATCAAGTGTTGGTAGATCATAAGAATTAATACTTCTTATCATGAAGTTCGCACTTGGTGATCTCTAGAAGTGAGATCATGTAGACGAACCCACTAATAGGAACCCCACATGTTATGAGTGTCATTGGTCATTCCTATCTATGAACATCTGTGTTGGTATCCTGACTTGAGACCATTACCAATGTATATCATTTGATTACATACTTTAATGCAAGGAAAAAACCATGGTATTGAAATCGTGGTGAGGTAGCCTGTGTTGGGTGTGTAGTTGGTGGTATGAAATTTATTGAATGGTCAAGAAAGGATTTGTCGCTTCTAAGTTTAAGAAGTTGTATATATCAGGCCTGGTTGATCAGGATGGTGTTTCCTTCATAAGTCTTTAGCCAAAGAAGTCGAAAGGAAAATCCATCCAGTAATATCAACAAATAATAAATTAAGAAAAGGATAATGACACAAGTGTGCCTCCTGCTTTATGAGATATTTAATGAAAAATAGATTAAAGTACACAGCCAGTGTTTGTAGGTTTGATGTCGTCGCTATGACAATCCTTATCTCTTTAGGGGCCATGATGGGTTGCTAGACTCCACTCTTGGTCTCTGGATTTTATTCACTACTATTAAGATAAGGTCCTAGAGGGTCAAAAACCATAGCGTATTCAAGAATCTTCCATATTCAGTTGAATAGGTATATAGACATGATGGGCCTCACCACAGGGTCCGAGTGTCTTACAAAGTTTCAATCACCAAAAAGAATTAAATAAATTCATTAATATTCAAGTTATGAATATTTGGGATTGAATTTATTTAATGTATTTACAAGTTAAGTAAATATGAGAAAATATTAATCAAATGAATATTATTTTAATATTCAAGGTTCATTTAATATTAAGTGGGATAGAGAGTCGAGTTAAATGTCTTGGATATTATCATGTAATATATTTTATATATGTTACAAGTATGTGATAAATTAATAAATAATATTGGCACAGTCTAGTTTGTCAAAATTATTTATTTAGTTGATGTTGAAATAAACGGGGTGTAGGGAACCCTATCAGGTATTTATCAACTCCACTATAAATATAGGTGGAGGCTTTGTCTCATGAGTGGCCATTCTCACTATTCATTCACTTTTATGGAATGAAGTTGAGAGCCTCTCTCTCCTCCTACTTCCTAGAGAGAGAAGCTCTTGATTCAAGAAGCACAGATCAAGAAATATCTCAAGCGTCAAAGGCATCTTGATGCGGTGATCATTGGGACGTCGTAGGGGTCGTCGAATCTCCACGCTAGTGCCTAGAATTCGACGATCGATGCTCCTGTGGGTTTTTGAAGTGCGTGTGGATGATATAGAGGGATCATGCTATGGATCCTTCAAGTGATGATCGACATCGACTATTTCCATTCGACCGTAGCTTTGGATTTGAAATGGGTATGTTTTTTATTTTTATTTTGTGCTCATTATAATTTACGTGAGATCCTTGGACCTCTCTGGGGCTTGGATCGTTGGCGTCAACAAGTCTCCTCGATCCGCAGATGAAAATTTTAAAATCTCTAACCCACCCGCTTTCGCTGCGGGCCCAAGAACCTAGCAGTCGTATTAGAGGGATCTCATAGATTTTCTAAGCCAAATAAAATTAATTTTCATAAAATTAAGTAGATGGTTCAAAAAACGGACTCAGCGGTTCAAACCACATGTCGATCCGATCTCTAACGGCCAAGTTATCACCATTTTAATTTTTTTGGATTGGATCACTTTTGTGGTTTGATCATGGGTATTAATATTATTCATTCCGAAGGATCATCAAGTTTAGATCGTTCATCGGATTTGATTAAAATTATTATGAAAAATTATATATTTTATAATTTAATAATTTGCATAATAATTTTATTATTATTATAATATTTATATTATTATTATAATAATATAATAATAATAAATTATTATTTTATTATAATAATTTTATTATTATTAAATTAGAAGGCTATTTATCATTTAGAAATAATGAAGAGACTTGTATTTTTTTTGAAGAAGACCTCAAATAAGTTTTTAGGAAGACTTGACTCAAAATAAAAAAATAAAAGGGGGAGAAAGACTTCAAAAGAAGTCTAAAAATTAAAAAAAAACTCAAAATGGGGGGCTGACGCTTGAAAGGAAAAGAAAAGACAAAAAAGGAAGCTTTTTAGGGTGTTCGCGCGGACCCCCTCTTCTCCCTCAGCGCAACCCTAGGGAACTAACCCAGGACGCATCATTAGAGAGCCTGACACACCCACGCAAGCCTCTCGTGTTGCCCCTCCTTGCCGGCCAAGCAGGCCTCCCAACCCTGCCTCTTTTCCAACCACTGCACCTAGAAGTCGCCTAGCCTGCAATCTGATCCCATTTTGCGGTGCACCCAACAGGCGCTGCTTGCCCTAGCTCCAGGTCGATGCCCGACCTCCTGCTCTAAGCCCCGCACCGCCCCATCTCACTACAAACTGGCAACATTGGTCTTCCCCACCTGAAGCAGCTCATGCAGGCCGGCAGACCTAGGCTGCCCCATTGTCGGCCTCCTCCCATGCCACACCCCGTGGAAGAGCCTTGCCTCAGCGTTGTACCTCTCAGGCACCTTCTCTCAGAGCCATGATCGTTCCACTCTCTAGGCTAGAATTGGCCATCCTTCTCCCATTGTCGTGATGCCCCGATCCTGATGCTCGCCTCCAGCCACCACGGCTCCCAGCCGCCTCGACCTTCTCGGTCGCCGTTTCTAGCATGCAGACTCCCTCCATGCTAGCCAGTATGCATCTGGTTTTCGCCTCACCTGGACTCCGCGTCAGCCAGCTCCCAATCTGTCACCGGCAGTCCCGCTGTCGGGCACCACACCCTCCGCTAGAGTAGAACAAGTTCGATGCAGTGTTGTCACTCTTTCGGCTCACTTGAGCATCACAATGTAGCCATTCCCTTCTTCACGAATTCCAGACTGGCACTTTGCCACCCGCCGGTGGCCCTAGCTCTGGCACTGTCGCCTGTAATCTTTATCCAGGAGGTAACTATTTTTTATTGCAAGTTTATCCGTAGGGAGAATTGGCCTCGAAATAGTTCAGGCCGATCTGCCCAACCCGGAACAGGTTTTGACGAATCGGTTCGGCGTTCAACCCCACATGGGTTTGGCCCGACCTACACAGGCCGTGCAGTGACGTTTTAGGGACCAACCTTTTAAATTAATAAAAAATAATTAATTTAATTAATTTAATTTTAGTATCTAAATTAAATTAACTAAAATTAATTTTGGTTAATTATTTTAATACCCCGGATATAAATTAATTTAATTTTTTAATGAAATTAAATTAATTAATTAATTTAATTTTTAATAACAAATAAATTAATTAGTAGACTGATAAATTATTTGAATTTTTTAAATTGTTTAATTTAATTTATATAATCTTCATACCTAATTAATGCATTTTAATTTTATCACGCATTGATTTTACCCATCTACTGGTCTTGAGCACCGACCCATGTATGTTTTCATTTATTTAATTAATTATTTAACTGTGTGTGATTTTTGTAATTAATTAAATAGCGGTATGCACATCGTCTTTTTTGGTTAAAATGTATAAGGACCTACATGCCCAATATTTCCATGATGTACATTTATACCCTAGTCCCCCTCACCTACACGTGGGTATTTTTATACTTCAGAAGAAGATAGTGAATGACGTGGACCCCTCCAAGATGAGGTAGTGTTTGCTTTCCTAGATGATGCAAGATGACATGTGGATTCTTCCAAGATGAGGCAATACTTAAGAAGTAAAGCAAACATACAAGATGAGGGAAAGCTACATCAAGAGTCAAGTTTTGAATCAGGTGTGATGCTCTTAGGTTGTTTAGATGCTCAAGACCAGTCGGGTAGTAGTTTAACCTTTATGCATTTATGTATTATTTTATGCATTTTAGAATAGTGGGAAAAATAAATAAAATAATAAATAATAAAATGCATAAAGATGCAGCGTATGTTTTTTTATTAAAGTTCAGTTGTGAGCATGACAACATAGATAAACAGGTTTAATAGAAATGGATTACATTCTTCGTGAGTAAAACAAAAAAACTTCAAAGTAATATTTAGTCACCACAACCTTCCATCATTCAAGTTTGAACAAAATTGGGTGTTTGGGGTGTCGGTCATGCCATACCTAAGGGAACCTCTTACTACCAGGGATTTGTTATTAGGGTGGTGGGTTGACTTAACTAAAATTGCAGTAGAGAAATAGCCATAGCTATCTTGTTTTAATTTTAGAGGCAAGAATTGAGTAAATCAGATTATGATTTTTAGAAGCTGGGACTTCACTCAACATATCAAGGAACCGCGAGTTAATATGGTTGGCCATCCAAAAGCCTAACTTGGACCCTCTGATTTGTGGTGTAGCCATATCTTGTAGACTATGAGGGAGGTTCAGGAATCATTGCCATTAGAATACTCAAAAAATAAAGTATTCTGATTCTAGTATAGAGCATTCCTAGAATTTGAAAAATTACTGGGAGACATTAAATGATTAAATTAATCGGTAATCTCGCATTTGGTAATCACATAAAATTACAATCTGGTAAAGTTTATTTTGTAGAAAATGGAAATTAATACTAGAAGTAATAACTGTGATTAATATTGGACAAAGTTAATGTCCAAACAAGAACAAAATTACATGTATAGTATAGGTGACCGTGCACATTATTACTATATCATAAATTCAAGGTCCTTGTGTCCCAACCTGTTAATCCAACCCAAAAAGTGAGGGTGTAAAATAGCTTATAGGGGACTCATGAATCAAGCATATGATGGTTCATTCAGAATTCTATCATCAACGTATGATGTTAGTTGTGGTATCTACATCAAGACATGGATGATGTTACATGTAGTCTCATCTCTAATAAGTTTCCAAGGAGAAATCTAAGCACGATTTGAATGCGATGATTGCACTCAGTTTGTGTAAAGTGAAATAAAGTTCACAATCTTTCATGTCATCCCATTATTATACGTTTTACACACAATTAATCTAGTTTTTTTAAGTATAAAAATGAATGTTATAGAGTAAGTGCTTCATTACCTTTAAGGTAACATTCTCCAAGTAATAAGAATATTAAAGATAACACTGTTTTTGTTCTTTGGCGAATATATTGAATAAAAATGAGAAAAGGCCTATGGAAAGTTACGCCAAAGGAACCTTTGTCATGTAATTTAAAGAAAAGTGGTTTTTTATTTAACAGGAGGTTATTTTCATCACATAATGAAATAAATTTATGGAAATTTAGAAACACAATTAACTAAAATACAAGAAGTAAGTACCTGCTTCTCATTCAGTTTATATTCATCAAATAAAAGTATTGTTTTCTCACATACTTCTTGGGTATTAAATACAATATTCTTTTCACTTATATGTATTAAAATATAGTAACCAATTTAGTAGAGAAACATTACTAGGAGTAAGGTTTCTTCTCCAAGCAGCTAAGATAGGGTGATTCCCAATCCAGTGGTGAGAAACACATAACTTCTAATTTCCAAAGGATTGATTCAAATTGAACAAGTTGTTGAGTATAACCAAAAAATTTATCTCATGTGCCCATTTTTTCATAATGAGACATTATTCCACGTTTTTTGAATGAATGTTGTTTGTGGTAATATAATCAACAAATAGTTCAAACATACTTGAATCAATGGAAATATTTGATGAACATAAAATGTAAGACTTATCCAGTTATGGAAAGGGAATTCTTTTTCAACTAAAACTAAAAAGTGGACATCAATGAAATACCCAATTTGGTATTTAGGATCGGCACAACTAAACACCTTTAGTATTATTGACATATTTAGTTTAGACAGATAAACCTTTATAAATTAGGGTATGCCACAAAGCTTACGAGGTTAGTTCAACAAGATAGAGTGAACTATTTCAAAGGAAAGTTAGAGGTAAAAATACTTCATAAGATTCCTTTAAGTTATTAAGGAATTTAATAGTTAAGTGTATGAATGGTCATAAGATATGAGTTTCTTTGGATCGGCATGCCGAAGAATATCTTGACTATGTAATCGTCGATCATGATAATGTAGCATGGAGTAATTCCTAAACGCATGTTACCTTATCTACATCACGGTATTGATGTTCATAAGGAGGATTGGTGATAAAGTATTACTTTTCAGCATTTATCAACAAAATTTAGCATGGAGATATTCCTAAACTCACATTTTATACATCAGAGTTATGATGTATGGAGTATCAATGTTTCAAGTTGAAGAAACTTCCATTATTTTTCAAGACGTTCTTTGCAAATAATGGTGTAAACTCATTACCATTATGCCAACTAAAATAGAAAATGGATATCA
Source organism: Viscum album (assembly GCA_963277665.1). Classification (NCBI taxonomy): domain Eukaryota; kingdom Viridiplantae; phylum Streptophyta; class Magnoliopsida; order Santalales; family Viscaceae; genus Viscum; species Viscum album. Next base: position 123,466,359 of record OY728134.1, on the reverse strand, counting down.
TACGAGTCATAATATGATGATCATCCATTATTTCATAGTTCATGTGTTAAGATGGAAAGAGTTTGTTAAGATGTAAACAAACATGCATCAAGCTAGACAGATGGTTCATCTAAGTAATTATCCTAACAGTTGCTTAGGATATTACGTAAATCCCTAAGGTAGAAAAGATGTATTCAAGTTATGGACTACATTTCTATATAAGGGGTGCACATCTCTATTAGAGATAGTGGGAGTTTAATTTTCTTGGACATAGTCAATGCTTAAGATGCATAAATGGTTGGCATAAGAACAAGATTCCACAAGTACATGTGGAATATGAATGTTCTAAAGACACATACTGTGTAGGGAGGATGAAACCATGGTGATGGTATTATATTCACCATGACTGGTGATAAATTATTCATTGAGAATAATAAATCCTACAAGTAAGCATTTTATGGTAATAAGCTAAGACTGACAAGACTAATTTAAAATTCAATAATGGATTCCACGTATCAAATTGCTAAAGGGATTATAAATTTAATGATGTGGTGGGTATTCAAATGAGATGATACATGGATGGTACAAGACTGCTACCAATAAGGCTTGATTGGCTATACCAAGTAGGTATGAATAAATCTATTGGAATTTTACTTGTCGTAGCAAACTTCTAAGATCATTCTATTGGTCATTGGATTTAAAGATCATCTTTTGTGGAAGGTGTCTGTACAACGTAACTAGAAAGAGATGATGACATCATATGATGTCAGTAAAGCTTAAAAGTTATTGAAATATAGTTCTGGATTAAAGTAAGCAACAAGATCTTAGAGCATTCATTTCAAATGAATCTTTGACTTGTGTCTATAAAAGGTTAGTGGGAGCACCAATGTTTTCCAAGAGAAATATGTTGAGCAACATAGGGAAACCAGATCTTGATCTTACAGTTAGATAAGATCAGGATAAAGGTAATTCTCCAGTGATTGACTTAAAATAGCAACCTGAGTTCTAGGGAAAAGTATCTACTGAGGTAGATCCATAGGTTTCTTAGTCCTATTCAATCATACATATAGTGACATTGTATTGAAAAATACAAGTTGGAACAACTCAAGTTCCAAATTGTTTCCAATGTCACATGGATTAATCTCTCTATATTGACATGTTAAGAACATGGGAAGAGATTAATGTTATGAATTCAGTTTCATATACTACAGTGATGGATCAATCACGTATTCCATAATATGTAAAAGAATTGATACTGCCAGTATATACTTTATAGAAGGAATATTTCAATTATATATAGGATCACTGCAAGTGATGCAGTTAGAACTATCATCTTGTACTTCGGTAAGTACAAATAATATGTACCTGGTATATAGAGAAGAAGGTATACTAGTTTTGATGGGACACAAACTAGTAATACTTAGATCAATTTGATATAGTATCACAGTTAGGCAAAGTTGATGAGCGAGTCAAGCTCATAAAATCCAGTGGTAGCCTTATCTACAAATACAGAGTTTGTTGTAGCTTCTAAGGTAGCTAAGAAGTAGTTAAATGCAAAAATTGTTCTAGTTCTTGGAATCGAACCTAGTGAGAAAAGTATTATCATAATGTAAATTATGATATTTTTACTATCCAAGTTGTCAAGTAATGATAATGGAAAAATTTGATATACTCGGGGATACCTTATATTGAGAAGTTTTACTCAAGAAGATGAGTTCACATACAACAAATATGCCACATGGTGAAAACTTTTCAAGCCTAGTAGTTAAATCCATTACCCAGCAGAATCATGATCTTTATCGTGAGAATAGCTGACAAGTTTGGTTAGAAAGTTGGCTATAGTGAAAGTGGGAGTGTTGAAATAGTGGGTTCCCTAAACCCAACTATGTAGTAATTTTGATTACCATATCATGTGTACAGTTAGTTATGCATGATGTCATCTTACCATTATAGTGTAGACTTTTCTACGTCCACTATTATATTGGTAATGTCCCAAAATAAATTGTCATGTCAAGAGGTTATAGCAGATCCTTGGCTATAATGAGAACCTCAATATACTATAACGTTAATCATAAATATATGTTCAATGGTATAGATACATTTTACTGACTGGACATAGTATATGTTAGACTATCAGGTGGTGGGGTATCATAAGCATTGAGACTTCTTATCATGAAGTTCACACTTGGTGATCTCTAGTAGTGAGATCATGAGTACAGACCCGCCAATAGGAACACCACGTGGTATTGGTGTCATTGGTTGTTCCTATCTATGAACATATGTGTTGGTGTCCTGACTTGAGACCATTAACAATGTATATCATTTGATTACGTACTTTTATGCAAGGAAAAACCCATGGTATTTAAATCATGGTGAGGAAGCTTGTGTTGGGTGCATCTTTTGTGGCATGACATTGGGTGAATGGTCAAGAAAGGATTTGTCGCTTCCATGTTTAGGAAGTTGTATCTCTCAGGCCTGGTTGATCGGGATGGTGCTGCCTTAATAAGTCTTAGGCCAAAGTAGTCGAAAGGCAAATCCATTCAGTAATATCAATAAATAATAAAGCAAGAAAAGGATGATGACACAAGTGTGTGTCCTTCTTTATGAGATATTTAATGAAAAAAAGATCTAAGTACACAGTCAGTGTTCGTAGGTTGGTTTTAGTTGCTATGAAAATCCTTATCTCTTTAGGGGGAATGATGGATTGCTAGACTCTGGTCTTGATCTGTGGATTTTATTCACTACTATTGAGATAAGGGCCTAGAGGGTTACACACAATAGCGTATTCAAGAATCCTCCCTATTCAGCTAAATAGGTATATGGACATGGTGGTCCCCTCCATGGGGTCCAAGTGTTGTCCAAAGTTTCAATCACCAAAAATAATTAAATAAATTCATTAATATTCAAGTTATGAATATTTGGGATTGGATTTATTTAATGTATTTACAGGTTAAGTAAATATGAGAAAATATTAATCAAACGAATATTATTTTAATATTCAAGGTTCATTTAATATTAAGTGGGATAGAAAATTAAGTTAAATGGCTTGTATATTGTCACATAATATATTTTATATATGTTACAAGTATGTGATAAAATAATAAATAATATTGGTGTAGTTTAGTTCGTCAAAATTATTTATTTAGTGGATGTTGAAATAAATGGGGGTTGGAGAACCCTACAGGGTATTTATCAACTCCACTATAAATATAGGAGGAGTCTCTCTCTCATGATTGGCCATTATCACTATTCATTCACTTTCATGGAATGAAGTTGAGAACCTCTTTATCCTCCCAATTCCTAGAGAGGGAATCTCTCAATTCAAGAAGCTCATATCAAGAAATCTCTCAAGCATCAAAGGAATCTTGATGTGGTGATTGTTGGGACGTTGAAAGGGTCATTGGATCTCTGTGAAAGCGCTCAGAATTCCACAATCAACACTCTCGTGTGTTTTTGAAGCATGTGTGGATGATCTAGAGGGATCCTTATATGGATCCTTCAAGTGATGATTGTCATCGACTAGTTCCAGCCAACTACAGCTTCATATTTGAAACAGGTACATTTTTCATTTTTATTTTGTGATCCTTATAATTTACATGAGATCCTCAGACCTCTCTGGGGCTTGGATCATCAGCGTTGACAAGTACCATTGATCCTCCAATGAAAATTTTAAGATCCCCGACCCACCGGCTTCTGCTGCAGGCCCTAGAACCTAACACCAACATTCCCACATGAACTCATTCACAATTCTATCAAAGAGAAATGTTGTTGATGTCCCATCTTACTACACCGATTACACTTACCTTGAGTATTTGTGTAGAATTTATATTAGTGGCCAATATTTAAACAGTTAAATCACTAGGGAGAAACTCCTCCCAAAAAGGAAGTTAAAGAAACATTTCTCTACATCGAATAATTATCACAACCATAGTGAATCTCCTTATCCTTATTCTTTTGGATACTGGATGGGGAACCCATAGATCCACTTGAGATCTCCCCTATCAGTCCACTAAGTATGGGAATAAGTCTTACTACTTTATCCTCCTCCCAAGCCTTCTCAATTGTAATGGAATTTCAAAGAACTTAAAAGTATGTGGTCAGGTCTAAGTTCCACAACTAGTGCATAAACTTAGGTTATAATCTGATTTTAAAATTCCAAGATTTCTAAAACTCATTCGTAGAAAAATGTGTGAAAAAACATAGAAACTCCATAAAATAAAAATAATGTTGCATCACCACCATCATCCTCTACCGAAGTTCCATGAAATTATGGTATATATCGAAATTCAGCATATTTGGAATAAAATTCTCAAAGAAAAATTCTTTGAAGGCATCCCAATTCATACCCTCATGTATCCCAGTCATATTCATCATATTTGACCATATTCTATCAAATAAATGAAGCATATATGCATCCAATTTAACTTTCCAATTACCAAGAGTATCTAATAGATAAAAAAATTATGGCATCCTGCTTTTTTATTACATAACTTTCCATTACATTTTACAAATAGAGGATATTTAAAGTTTAGTGTCTTGGAAATCAGAAACATAATACATGAAAACATAAAAAAAAACTTCTAATAAACTTGTAAGGATTCATTGTAGGTTCAATCTAAGTTCAATTAATATATCTCATAACCTAGGGACATACATAAAAGGAGTGGGTGCCCAGAAGGCCCAGTAAGGGAAAATAAGGGAAACAATTTACTTGTGATATCAATAAGAACTTGGTGAAATACATAAAGACATTAGAAAAGGAAAAATATGCATATAATAATAAATAGAACATGAATCATAAATTGAATATGTGTATAAAACATTGAATTTATACATTCATAATCATATCACCAAGTTCCATCCCCAAGGTGTCATATAAATTACCAAGGTTGTTCACTAAGGTATCGTGAAACTTGTCATCTCTAGAGATTAATTTCTTTACCCAATGAATTGGAGCGCTATCAGAGCACACCCATAATATGAATTTATTTTCATGTGATTCACATAGATATTAATCAAAAATTTCATAAATAACCCAAAGAGAATAAAAGAAATTGGTTTCATATCAAAATCAGGATGTTTTAAAAAGTGCTTAAAAACATGATCATTATGTCATTTATAACCCGTAGAAAGGGAATGAGGGTTTTATGTATGTCAATTAAAAAATAAAATATATCAGTTTTATTTATTGATTAATACCCCTAGAAATTAAATATTTTTGGGTATACACATAAATAAAATAAATAATTTATTGAGAAAAAGAGAGAGATTTTGAGATGAAAATTCTACAGCATAATGGTTAGCAACATGGTTTTAGAAAACATTAAAATTAGAGGGGTCAAGGTTCAACCATTAATAAAAGACTCATAATATAGTATAGGGATAGGATATAATATAAATAATAACATGGTATGGAAACTTTAAAGACATACCACATAAAATAAAACTTGAAAGGAAAAGAGAAGTAGAGAATTCCCTTATGAAAATTCAGCAGCCTAACTGCGTCACTTAAAAATTTAGAAAATGAGTTACTGAGATAGAAAAGGGTCTCTCATAAATTTTACATAAAATTGAGGGAAATAAGGATATATAATAACATACCCCAACATAAGAAAATATAAATTAAAAGACATAACATAAAAGAATTCTTTGACTAGAAGAGGAGGGTGAAAGGTTACCTTATCTTGAAGAGTAACTTCTAAAACTCTTAGATCGGGTCCTTAAGGGGTTAAGGAAAACTTGGTAGGACTAATTGGGAGGTATAACAAGTATAAATTTGTGGAGAATGATTTTTTAATGAAATTAAACGAAGGAATTGGTGGGTATTAATAGAAAAAGTAAGGGAATATTTTATTAATTTCAAAGGACACCTCATTAGTGGTATTTGAACAACCATGGGCTTTCCCATAGTATTGAACACTTGGGACACCTCATATCATATTTTAATCCATAATATTCTACTACCATTTTATCTTAATCATTACATCATTATGACATAGTTATGATGTCATTAAACATACCGAAAACCCAAAATTGTTTTTTTACTATTCACCGAAAATTCAACTGTTTCAGAAAAATCCCAAAAATTCACCCTTACCATTTTTTGATATGTAGAATTCAAAAGTGAACTCCATTTTATAATAATTAATTTTATTTTAAATTAAATTAAATTAATAAAATACTAATACTTAACTAATAATTTCTAAAACATTTATTTACTTATACTATGATATATTTATTTCACATTACCACTTAAGATGACTAAAACATATTTATAGTTCCTTATGTGATGTTACTATTACATTTGTAAAATTAAAATTCATAAGGGTAAAATTAGTATTCCAAAGGATAAAGTTACTATTCACCAAAAAAATATTTTGATCTTATTAAACCACATTTTTCACCCTAATTACAACCATGTATGTATAATTTTCAAAAATCATTTCACAGAAAAAGTTATATAATAATAAAATATTTTTTACTATTTATAAAAAATCTCAATTCATCAAATAATATTAATCAAAAATACACTATTCATAAAATTGAAACTTCTTAGAAAACTTATAAAAATTCAGTCTAAGTTAATTTTGACATTTGAAATTCAAAAATGATTCTATTTTACCATAATAATTCCATATATATGAGAAATATCTGAAAATTTAAATTTTTACTTCTAAAATAAATTTATCAAATTTGTCTTAATTAAACATATTCATTATTAATCAAATCTATTCTTAAAACAATAATTATGATAAAACAATTTTATTTATACCAAGGGATTACATAAAGTAACTAAGGCCTCATTATATAACCCCTTATAACGCCCGCATAGTACCTAAGAGTAAGGTGTGAAATTGCGATAGAATCTTGGGGTGGCTCAGACAATTTCTATCAACTTGAACTTCTCCCATAAGAAATTCTGTTCAAGCTTAACGTTTTGAAGTTCAGCTTGGGCTTGGTCCAGAGCGAAGCCCAGTGATGCCACCTCCTTCCCAAGCTCCGAAAAAATGGGATTTGTATGGCCCGAGTCTACTAGATGAGGCCATCAACTCTTCTTTCTTCAATAATAACCATTATAATTTCCATTTATAAACACTAATCATAACATTAACAGTATAGTTTCTTATGGTCATGTTGACCAACGGTTATATAACAATCGAAACCCAATGGTCTCATTTCAATTATACTCACTTAATTAATGAAGGGATATAGTTTTTTTGAGTACAAAATAATATAACATACATTTTCAAGATACAATTATTATTCAAAAAGTTTGGGTCATTACAAAAATTCCCTTGATGGTCATGATCCAATTCTCATCATCCTAAGAGAACCCATTTCCTTAGAATACAAGGGGATAGAATAACTATAAATATCATAAAAATTTGACCATATTCAGTCTACCCCTATGGGATCCTCCACCTTGAACACGTACTAGTGAAAAAACTCCATCCTAAATTGCTTGGACTACCTGGAACACTAGAGTGACAATGGGATAATCCTAATCTACATTTTACTTCCATCTGAAAGGGATTTAGAATCATTTCCCATGAAGAGAGTATCTTGACCCACTTCTATGGGTGGTCCTTGAAGACATCATCCTTGTGGAATTCTCTAAAATTCCAAAAGAAATTCTTAGTAACACCTTTACAAGCCTAAATGATTACATCAATCAATAAATTAATTGGAATATATATAATAACCACTTCAAAAAATTCATATGATGATCCAATCTATAACTATAATGCATGGCCACTTACATTACCCAAGGCCCAAGCCCATGTCTCATGTACTTTCATGTTAGTCACATTCATATACATATAATAAAATATAGCATGTTCATGCTCAAATAAATAAATTTCAGAAATGATATATCAAAAGGTAATATGACATAGATTATAAATGGAACTTAATTAATTAAACATATATCAATTACCAGTAAATGGTTACTTAACATGTTAAACTATGTTCCTAATCATGATGAAATAACTCACCTAAATCTAATAAATTGTAATTGAACATCAATAATCAATATAAAAAAACTATAATACAACATTTAGTAATGTAAATCCCACTTTCCTGATAAACTTGGAGGTCTATTGCACATGAGTTGTCCAAAAACATGCATAACTCCCTTACTTGAGTCCAAAATATCTTATCTCTTTTCTATAACCACCCAAATATTATTACAAGAAGAGTTATTTGATACCATTTTGTAACACCCTAAATATATTCATCAGGTCTAAGTCAGAGTGTTATGTGAACTCGTGTATGGGTCCCTATATGAAAGATTCTAACGACTAGTGGTGAGGGCCTAAATTGGAACATGGGGAGACTATTACCATGGTAAAAATATCCAACCAACACATAAAACAATAAAATAAAAAAAATAAGATAATCATACAACATAAATAACGATATAAATCATGTTGTATCAATATGATATACAATACAACCAAAAACCATCCATCTATTATTCAAGCACTAAAGAAAACAAAGATGGAAGATGATAAGAGAATCCATAAAAATTAACCAAAGTATCACTATAATATACCAATATTCCCTGCTCATCGAGGACATTTACCTAATATAGGCCCCTTACACTTTTCTAGATCCTTGACCATAAATTTTTCACATGCATTGAGATAACCATTATGGGTGTGATTATAAACCCAGTAAGACACCACCAATGCATCTTTAACATAATTGAAACATTTATATTAAGGTGTATGCAGTGATACAAAAGTAAGTGCATAAGTAAATAGTAACATGTCAGGTTATCATGTGATAACTAAGATGCCATGAACCCAGACCCTACCTACTTCAACTCCATATTTGAAGAGAATTTTTTTTAGTTTTTATGAATCTTAGATTATGATATAAGTCCAATATAACTTGGATCAGGATAAAAGGTATTCATTTACCAAAAACTATCACAGGTCCGACCATAAGGACATCATTCCCCAATTCCCAAACTTAGTTCATGCCTCAAGGCCATCATTCTCATCCATATATCATTCAAGACCACACAATAATCATCACATGTCACATCATACATGCTCCCCCTCTAAGATACTAACCAATCCATGAAGGGTCCACCTATCACTTTGATACCATATAACAAAATTCTATGGGCCATACACATATATATGTACACAAGATAAATTAAGAAGATTCTTGATCTATAAATACACACACATGTCAAAAAAATAGGTCTCATGGGATACATGAAAACATGAAAAGCATGTTATATCATCAAAGGTCTCACAAGCTACACACACAAACATGAAAAATCATATCATATCATGAAATTTTTTACAGTATACACACACATGCACAATATTATCATATCATATAATTTATATAATTTTTGTAACATGGTATGGAACTTCCTACTTTTATGATTCTCACCCTTTTTAGTTTTAATGATCACAAACACTATTTAAATTTTCAAATGATTTCATTTGAGTTATTGGAAATTATATTGTAAATGTATTGATCTTGGTTATTAGGGGTTCATGATGAAATATTTTTAGAATTGTGAAATAGCATTAAAGAATCCTTAATGAAGTCTTGATAGATCTATTCAACTCATGGAGTGAAGTCCCCAAATCTTTCAGAGGCATTAAAGGAATCATAAAAGGCTATAGTGGAGTTTAAAGTGAAACTGGAATCACTGGATACCTTATGTTATGCCACCATCTATTCAGTGTTTTGGAAAATATCCTCTTAACTTTCAAAACGCTACTAACCAATTGATAGAGGAGCATAGGCTAGCCGGGGAAAGCTGGAAGAACCCAGGCAGCCCTAGGTGTCTCACTGGCTAGCCAGTGGTAACATCTGGCTAGATAGTAGTGGTGATCTAGAACCTTTATAGAAGCATTAAATGATGGTAAAAAATTATCATCTCAACTCATTAAAGTATTGGATTGATCCAAGACTTCTCTATCACACATTAAGGATGTAAATGGACCCCTTGCAATTCTGTTCAACTTACCTTCTCATTCAATTGACAACTCCAATGTGGTATGAAAATCAAATTTCTCTCAATGTCAAATTAGTTTTCAAAATATTTAACTGGTTTTTTTCAAGAAACGTTGTTTTTATAAATATCTTTTTCAAACAACCAATGTTCCCCTATAAGACACTATGTGTTCCATGATCACTTTTATGATGGTAAAAATTATAGTTATTGTAAGAAACTCATGAATAACTTTATTATATATATATATATATTTTATACTATATTGAAGAAAATTATACATGGTTATACTCATAAAACTAAAAGAAAATAGACCCCAAATGATATTTTTACTTTTGAATTATATGGTAAATAAATGAATTCCTTGAATTTTTGTTTAGACCAAAATTAATTTAATCAAATTTCTATATGAAAAATGATTTATGAAATATGAAAAAACTTATAACTAACTCATTAAGGAATCAAAAAAGTCAAATATACTATATTGGATATGTTTATACAAGGACTTGTGAGATTTTTTATGCTTCCAAATAAATAAAATACTAAAATTTTTAAATGTTTCACCAAAATTTGTAATGGTTGATAGGCTCATGATGATACTATTTATTTCAAGACTTTAGTTAAGAAAGTAATTTGGGTTTTATTAAGTAATTGGGAATCCAAAGTCACTATGATCTAAGAATCTGAAGACATAAATAATATGGAATTTGAGGATCTCGTCATATTTCTCATGACAAATGAAATAAATATAAAATGATAATCTGAAAAGGCATAAAAGAATATCAAAGAAACTAAATAGAAAATTTCTTTCTAGGAAATAAATGATAACACATCTAGAAGAGACATTCATATTTCTTATCTTCTCAAGAACATGATCAAGTATATGAAAAATAAAGGATCTTTCCAATTATTCTAAAAGGAAAATCAAGACATAAAAGTTATTTTATTTGGTTGCAAAAAGATGGATCACATCAAACTAGATTGTACCTTGAAAAAGAATTATTATAAATATAAGAATAAAATTAATAAAGCCTTAAAATTTTCTACTTGGAGTTCTAGTGAAGATTCATTTTCATCATCTGAATCAAGAAATAAAAATTTTAAGTTCCTCATGGATAATATTGATGTATTTAATGTAGTAAATTATATATGTTATAATTATTTCACTTCTTGTTCTTAAACCACTTATTTAAGTTAGGAATTTATTCTTTATCCTTGATATAAAGTTCCAAATGGTTTTTTTAACATCATTAAAAAATTAAATATTATAAAAATAAATACAATATTTTTATTTTTGAAAAAAAAATTAAAAAAAATGTTGATTTGGTTTAAAACTAAAATAATAACCAAATATTGAGAATTTGGAATCTAAAATTAAATATCTTAAAAATAATATGTCTTAATTCAATCACGGTGATCAATATATAATTATGATTTTGGGTTCCCAATATGTTGTTACATGTTATTATGGGATTGTTTTTTCAAAACAATCTAGTTTTCCCAAAAAAAAATAAAAAGATTACTTTTTTAAAGGTAACTTCTTATAATAATTTTTTTAATTATTTTAAGAAATTTGGGAATATTTTTTATGAATAAAATTTTAAAAATATTATATATGGTAGACTAAAGATAAATCATCTCTCATATAAAATTTATAATGGAGAATGTTGTTCTAAACAAGTTTGGATTCCAATGTCCTAATTAGCCAATATTAGTGGAACTGAGACATGGGTAGAAAAATTATTAGTATCTTAATATTTTGTTAGACAAGGGAATTAAGAGAAAAACCCTAGTAGAAACTTAGTATCTTAATTTAGGGTGGTCAAGGAACATGTTTGGTGATATTTCTAAATTCAATCATCTCAAAGTCTTCAATAGAGGAAATTTCACATTTGGATATGATTCAAAAATTAAAATCACCAGTATTAGTATGATCAGTTTATCAAACTCTACTTTAATTCAAGTTATTTTATTTTTTAATGGGATGAATCATAATTTACTTAGAATTATCTAATTATGTGAATGTGTTTTTGGAATTGTTTTTGAAAATTACTTCTGTTAATTTTTTAATTCTAAAGGAATTATTTTTATTACTGTATCTTATTTTCTAAATGTTTATATTATAGATTTAAAATTCATTGAAATTAAAAAATTTATATGTTTAATTAAAAATGATAATGAATATTTACTTTATAAATAGTACCGAGTCTATTGGAACGTCCACACTCTTGTAAAGCTCAACCGTAACTAACTTATATGAGATTTTGCAAAATTATTTTTCATAGATAACTTAGTTTGTGGACCTCTCCAACATGGAAAGAAAAAATTATTCTTTCAAACCTAAATAATGATGCTTTATCTTCTAAATCCTAGGAACTGACTCACCTCGACCTTTTTGTACAACTCATATTTCTAGTATTGGAGGTAAATCTTACACCTTTTTAATTATCAATTATTATATTAGAATTAAATTAGTTTTATTCTTAAATAATAAAAATGTTTATTGTATATTATTTAAAAAAAATACAAGAAAGTAAAAACTGAAAAATAATACAAAAATTTATCCATTATAAGTGACCATGGTGGATAATTTGATAACATAGACTTTGAATAACTTTGTGGTCCTCAAGGTTATTATCATTCCTTCTTCATCCCTATAACACCTAAAAAATGAGTTGTCGAAATATGAAATAGGAACCTCCAAGAAAATTCTTGGATTATATTTAATGAATTTAAACTTCATCAATAATTTTGGTTTAAGGTGTTAAATACCTATTTATATATCCTTAACTATGTTCTCATAATACATATCTTCAGAAAAACCCCTTATGAACTTCAGAAATTAATTATTCCTAAAGTTGGATTCTTTAAAGTTTTCAATTGTAAATGAATTATCCTTAACTATAAGGATAATATATGAAATTTTTAACCCAAATCCAATGAATATATCTTTATCATATACTCAAACATAATTAAATCCTACTGAGTCATTAAAAAGAGAACCAATCCCTTAGAAGATTAAATTCACACCAAACCAGATAAAAATATTCTTAAACCTTATCCTTAAATTGATCATGATGTTAACCAAGATAGTTTGACCTTACCCATACCTCAATATTCTAAATTAATGGAATATTTTCAAGAACCCCCTATACTTCATTACCTAAGGAATGGGTTTAATCCAAAAACCATACCCTTCATAATGTTATCAGTGAATTACAATTTGGAACTCATACTAGAATGTCATCCATAAATTATGTTGAACATCAAGCCTTTATCTCTCACATTGAACATATTTCCCTTGATGATTATATTAATTATGATAATTGGATAATTTTTATGATAGTGTATTTGAAAAAATTTCAAAGGAAAAATGTTTGGAATCTTGTGGAATGATCCATTAACATCAAATTATTGGAATCAAGGGATTTTTTCAAAACAAACCTGATGAATAAAAAATTATCACCCATAAGAAGGCTCAAATTGTTTCTAATGATCCTAATCAAGATTAAGGTATTGATTATATTGAAACTTTTTCACCTGCTTCATAGGAAAAAAATATTATAATCATATTGTATTTGGAAAATCATAATACATTTAAAAATTTTCAATTGGATATCAAAAGTGCGGTTATAAATGTTTTATATTGTAAATTATTTTTGTAGTTATACCACCCAATTTTTAAAATCATAAATTTAAAAATAATGTTTTTATGTTAACCAAATCTTTTTATGGTTTAAAAAACCCTCAGGATAAGTATGAAAGGTTAGAAAATATCCTTCAATCAAATGATTTTAAAATAGAAAAATTTTATAACACTATTTTTCTAAAATAAAATCAAATGATTTATTAATTATTAAAATGTATTTTGATAATATTATATTAATAAAAACTAAATAATATGTTTATAATGAATTTTATGATTTAATGAATAAAGAGTTTAAAATGAATTATATTAGAGATATCAAATTCTTCCATAGTTTTAAATTTCAAAAAAAAGTGACGAAACATTTATAAACCAAATTAAATACACTAATGAACTTTTAAAAACGTTTGGAATGGATCAAGGTAAGGAAATTAGTACACCCCTAAGTACAACTTGTAAAATAATATTGGATGAAGTTGGTAAATTGGTTGAAAACAAGATTTATAAAAGTATGATTTAAAGCATACCTTACCTTAATGTCACCTAGCTAGACATAATTTTTAGTTTATATATTTTTTCATTATTTCAATAAAATTCAATGTAATATCATTTTAAATCTCTCAAAATATTTTTTAGATATTTTAAAGAAACTAAAAAATGTGAAATATTTTATCCAAATGAAACATCTTTTGAACTTACTTGTTTTTTCGATTCTAGTTTTTGAGGATACCAACTTGATAGGAAAAGTACTATCAGGATATTATACTTACTAGTAAATCCCCTATCTCATGGATTAGTGGGAAGTAAAACTCTATTTTTATTTCAACAACCAAATCATAATACATAGTCACTAAGAGTTTTTGTTCCAAAATTATATATATGAGGCATACTCTATTAGACTTTAGTCTAGGATATCATCATGTCCCTATTAAGTGTGACATCACAAGTGTAATCAATATCTCTAAAAATTATATCAAACATTCTTGTACTAAGTCTAATGATTTTGGGAAAAATTTTCTTTGAGAACACTTTCAAAGAGGTGATATCATTCTTGTCTATTTTACAATAACATTAAAATTGAGTATATATTCACTGAACCCATTTCTATCGATAAATTTTACTTTATTAATTGTGATTTTTTTATTATTCTCTTGTGATAATTATATATTAACCTTGGAAATCTTGAGATTTTTTTTAATTTAGTTGAAAAAAGTTTCAATTTTTTTATAAAAATAAATTGTTTTATAATTTTTTTTAAAATTAAAAAATTTTTCTAAACTTTTCATTGATTTTGAAAAGTCAAGTTAGTGTGATTATCCAAGAAAAAACATTCCTATATAGATATAAACAAGTGGATGTGGTTCTCGAGTGGATGCACTGATTGGATATTAACATGAAGAGTCCTTGTTTGATTTTTAATTTGAAATTCTCCATAGTATTGATAAGTGATCCTTTAATAAACACCTAGTTTAACACTCCCAATTAATTTTATATGCTTTATTTACATAATAATTTTTAAACCGTAATCATGTAATGAATTTTATTAATTAATTTATTAAATATTTTATTTATTTATTTAGTTTTGTTTAATTGATACTTTAATTTATAATACATTGTTTGAGGGGGACCTAATATTTTAAATACTAATATTATCCTAGAAGAGAAACATTTTTTCTAGATTGTTTTTCAAAGTTTTGTTTCTCTATTGAGCATTATTTTAAAAAAAATCATTTATCTTGAGTTTTATGAAAAATTTCATTTTCTAATTTTTTAGTTTGTAAAATTTTAAAAACATTATTTTCATAATTCTAAAAATATCATTAATGATGATAAATGTAGTTTTAAATTTTATTTCTCTCTAACTTCATCTATGAATTCTTTTTTATTATCACAAAGTGGGAGAAATATCGATATTTAGAGATATATCATGTAAAGGTACTTATAGAAATATTTGGTAAATGATTTATGTTTTTTAGCAGGGAGAAATGGGGTTTTTTCTATAAGGGAGAAAAATATTTTAATAAAACTTATCTTGCAATAATTTTTATATTATTGTTTTATTCTCTTATTATTCTTTTTTTTATAATAAAAAATAGAAAGATTGTGTTTGTTCTCCCCTTCTTTAGTTTTAATTATCAAAAACAATATTTAAAGTGTCTTATGATTTCCTTTGAGTTTTTATTAGTTATATTGTAAATGTATTGATCATGTTTATTAGAGGAGCATGATGATATATTATTAAAATCATGAAATTACATTGAAAATCCTTATTTAATTTTTTATAAATCTATTTTTTAGGTTGGAAAAAATGGAACAATGACTAGAGAGGGGGTGGATAGACCTTTAAAAATTTTAAAGTGACAAAGTAGTGGAAAATAAAATAAAATAAAGAATAGATAATTTTTATAGTGGTTCAATTTAAATTATACCAAGTCTACTCTTACACGTCTCTACTCAGAGAGAGATGAAATTTTTACTACCAAATTTTTAAGATGAATCTTAACCTCATATAATGTGTACCTTTTCTAATATAGGTATAATAAAGAAACATTAACTTATGTATGATGAGTCAAAAACCTTAAAAACTTTTTAAGGAAGCTCTAACCTATCCTAGATTTTAGAATCCAAGAGTCATAACAAGAATGTCCAGACTTTAAAATTTGGGAGTCACCATCTAAATGAAGAGAACACTTTTGTGTGTTAAAAACATAAACTGAGAGAGAAAGTATGTGTGACAGATAAAAAAGAAGTGTTATAGACACAAGATACCAAGTTGAAATAGATAAATAAAATGAAGAAGCACTTTCATTGGTTCTTGAGCATTGGATCAACTCATCTCATCAAGTTTGTATAAGTCAAAGTTGTTTGGGTACAACCCTTGAGAGATCATCTTGATGATGAAATAGATATCACATAGGAATTTACGTATTTTAAAAAACTTTGAAGGTTCACAAATTTATTATCAATGGAAATAAAGAGTTTAAAAGATTTTATTAATGATCTTCCATACATAATCTAAGTCTTTTATATAAATTCTAAAAAGATAAATCAGTAGGATAACTCATGCACGTAGTTAAAATTATTCAAAATAACAAAAACATAGTCAATTTTTTTATTAGGGATAAAAAAAATTCAGAAATACAGAGAGAATTCAAATTGATTTAAATATGTCATTTTAAAAATGTAAAATAGTCCAAAAAATTAAATAAATAATCCAAACCTATTCTATAATACTCATTAAAATAATTCCATGAGCTTCATAAGCTAGTTGATTGTGTAAAAATACTTTCTAAATTCATGAAATAAAAATGGAAATAGTTAAAATATTAATATAATATTATAAAAATACATTGAATATTATCATAGAAATATAATATTAATTAATTATTATTTAGAATAGAAAAATCATTCAATAAAAATTATATTTAAAAGTATAGGAATCTAGCTGTGTATATTTTCTATGGGGATAAAAACAGATATTAAATCATCACTATATATAATTTGTATCACTCTAAAATAAATTATCATTTACTGAAAATAATTTATAATTAATTTAAAAACCAATAAAATATTAAAAAATTAACTAAGGGTAGCATACCTTTTGAGCTGATGTAGAATTTTTTTTGAACTAATGATAACATATTTCTTGAACTAAAAGTGGTATATTTTTGAACTTACAGTACCATATTTTTTGAACTAAAAGAAGCATATTTTTGGACTAACAACAACATATATTTTTAAAAAAATGATAGCATACTTTTTTTAACTAAGAGTAGTATAAATTTTTAACTAATAGTAGCATTAATTTTAAAATAAAGGTAGCATAAATTTTGAACTAATGGTAGCATAAATTTTGAAGTTATGGTAGAATAAATTTTGAACTAATAATATAAAAAATTTATAATTGATTTATAAATAATATTATAAGAAATTTAAAATTAAATATCTAAAATATTATTAAACATTAAGGAAGAATTATTAGAAACACAATATAAATAATTATTCTATTATCACATTAAAGAGAATATTATAGCATAAATTAAACCAATGAATCACATAAAAACAAATTAAAGTACATGTGAGTAAATGTAATCGGAAAAAATAATACATTTAATATTTAAAGCACCCATGTAATCAAACCAAACAACACACAAGAAAACAATCTCCACCTTTCTGTTTAATTACCAAACCGAACATGTAAAATCATAAAATGTATTTTCTCCCACGTTTTGTGAGTAGAGAAAGAATAGTTAAACAAAAACTCACTATATACAAATATAGAGATAAAATAACTATGTTTCCAACATTCCAAACTCAAATTTTATTTTTTTAAATTGAGTAAAGTGTAAAGTCTAAGTAAAGATATCTTCAAGATGATTCTTAGTAGGGATAAACTCTAAAACAATAAAACTTTTATTCACATGATCTATAATGAAATGAAAATTTTAATATCTATCATTTATTCTAGAATTATATAAAGGATTAAAATAAATATAAATTGAAAATTTATTAGCTTAATAAATAATCAATTTATAAAAATAAATAGACAATTTATGAAAATAAATACTGAAATTGCATAAATCTTGATTAATCCATAAACTTTGAACATAAAAACTAGAAAACAATATACCCAAATTTAGTAGTAGGTCAAGAAATAGATAATTTCTTCTTAGAATGCCAATAAGTTAAATTTTTTCCACAACCTCTAAAATTAGAGCTAGAAAATGATATTGAATTAAAACAATTATTCTTAGAAAACAAAAAACCAAAGTTAATAATTCCTTTAACATAATTAATTATTCTTTCAATGGTTTTAATATGAATCCCATTATAATCATCTTGAAATATTTCATATAAAAAAACTAAACGTTATATCAAGTCTAGGTATAGTTAAATGAAGAAAACTAACTATAATTCCTTTATAAACTTTTATATTTATAAATTTTATAGAAGCATAGATATATAATTTACAACTAGTACTCATAGATGTTTTCAAATATTTAAAATAATAGAGACCAAAACTTTTAAACATTTATTTGTCATAATTTTATTAATTAAAAATATCCCATATTTTCTTTGAGAAATTTAATTTCTAATAAATAACATTAATTATCCCATTAGGATCATATCAAACTCAAATTTCATTAAATTAGATAAATCATTACAAATAAATTCACTATAATATTCAAAAATAATATTATCAACATATATTTTCACAATTAAAATATCATTAGAAACTTTTTTAATAAAAAGTGTAGGATCAGCATTACCTTTATTGAAACTATTATTCAATATAAATAATTAAATCCTCACATACCAAGCATAAGGTGATTTTTAAGACAATATAGAACTTTAGATAATTTAAAAACATTATTAGGGAGATTTTCATTTTCAAAACTAGTGGTTGATTAACATAATCTTCTTTAGATCTATAACCATTTAAGAAATCACTTTTAATATCCATTTTATAAAACATAAAACATTAAAAATAAGAAAAAGATTACAAGATTCTAATAGCCCTAACCTGGAAATAGGTGAAAATGAATCATAAAATTCTATACCATCTTCTTGACAGTATTTATGAGCAACAAGTATGGATTAATTTTTGAAAATATATCTAGATCTATCCGTCTAGTTTCTAAAGATCCATTTAGTTCTAATTATTTTATTATATTTAGAAAATTAATAAAAAGATAAAATATTATTTCTAACAAATATATTAATCTTATCTTGCATAAAAAAATCCAATTAGGATCACTTATAGCATCGGTAACATTATTAAGAACATGATCAGAAACAAAATGAAAGTTATCAAAGAAGTTTAAAGTAGAGTTTTTGGTTTTCATACTAGAACCAACATTACAAATAAAATTGTTAATAGGATGATACTTATGAATTCTCTAAGATCTGGGATAGTATTTATAATCGTATTTATCCTCGTCAATGGAAAAATTATATAGAGGCTTTTCTCTACCAAAATTGAAATCTCGAAAATCATCTTAAACATTTTCCAAAACAAATTTCTAAACATCACAAGATTCATCAAATTTTATATTCATGAATTCTTAAACAGTCATGGTATGCATATTATAAAATCTATAATAATTTTTATTGGAATATTAACCAATAAATATACCTTAAAAACTTATATCATTAAACTTATCTAAATTATCTTTTGTATTAAAAATAAATACTTTACAACTAACAAAATTTAAATAACTAACCATTGGTTTTCTAACATTAAACATTTCATATGGGGTTTTCTTCAATAAATTTTTAACATAAAATATATTCAAGACATATAAAGTATTATTAACATATTCGAACAAAAAATACTTTGGTAAAATATATTCATTAAGCATAGTTTTATCCATTTTAGGAATAGTTACATTTTTCCTTTTTACAACACCATTTTGATATGGGGTTCTTGGAGAAGAAAAATTATGACCATAATAATTATCTTCACAAAACTTATCAAACTAAAAATGAACAAAATCAATACCTTTATCACTTTTAATCGAAAAAAATAAAAAATATTTCATATTTTGAGATATCTTACAAAATTAAATAAATCTAAAAAAGGTTTATTACATATGAGAGAAGAAATAAACCCATGTAAATTTATAAAAAACATCATTGATAACAAAAACATATTTCTTATCACAAAAAATATCATATTTCATAGGACCAAATAAATCAAGATGAAATAATTAAAGAGATCTATAAGAAGAAACATGATCAATGGATTTGAAAGGTTCCATGTACTGCTTAAATTTTAAGCATAAATCAAAAAAAAATCTTAAATTTTACTTAGGTAAATCAAGAACATGTCCATGCATGGATAATTTGAGTAACATTCAAAAATGAGCATGTACAAGCCTCTTATGAAAGAAAAAATCATTTTTTTATATTTCATTAAGACACTTAACATTTTTATTAGATAGATCAGATGGATTAATAGAATGAATATTATACTTTATATATTCGTAAACAAATTAAATTATGTTTAAACACTAAACAATTATTATCTTAAAGGTTAATATACATACCATCGTCACAAAGTTGGGAGATTATAATTATATTATGTTTAAAC
The DNA here is from genome assembly GCA_963277665.1 of Viscum album. Classification (NCBI taxonomy): domain Eukaryota; kingdom Viridiplantae; phylum Streptophyta; class Magnoliopsida; order Santalales; family Viscaceae; genus Viscum; species Viscum album. Next base: position 123,445,659 of record OY728134.1, on the reverse strand, counting down.
CTGTAAATATATAACTTTAGAAATTAAAAAAACATTTTAAATACCAACTTCACTGAAACCCTTAACCATTACATTATATTTTTCTCTAAAAGTGATAAAGCCTCCATCATATTTGGTATAATAGAGTAAATTCCATAGATCACCAGTCATGTTCTAGAAATATCTATTGTTAATTTACCATGTATCCTTGAGATTATTAAGGTAATAATCATAAAAATATAAATTATACATAAAACAATTTGGGTACCCATGTTATTTTGGGTCCAATTTGGTTACCAATAAAATTATTCAATACCCAAAAAAAATAAACATTTATTTTATGGTATTCTAGAAAATAACTTTTTTGAAATAAAAACTCTCATATAGCTAATATTTTGAGGGAATATAAGAGAACACTTATTATCATAATTTCCTTAAAACCTGCACTTAAATAATATAACATAGAAAATTTTTCCAATAGGACATTTAACAAAAGTAGTTTTTTATTACGTAGGAATATTTGGATTATACCCAAAACCAATTTTATCTTTATTTGGTTTCCTTATAGAACCCATATTTTCATATTTTTCCTTTCCTATAACAAAATTAGATAATGTTTCTTTTAATTTAGTATCTTCCTTTCTAATATTATCATTAACCATTTGAATAGACTCAAAATCATTATAGATCTTATCTTTATAACAAGATATTGAAATTATATTTTCTTACATTTTAGCATCTTTCTCCTTATTGACTTTATTACTTTTCTTACTAAGCCTCTTATTTTATTATTTCAATTATTTATACAACTTAGTAACTTATAAAACTTATTTTTTAGAATTTCCATTTACTTCATACAACTCATAAAAGTTATATCCATCACTATCAGAATAATAACTAGAAATATTTATATGAGATTTGAAATAAAGTAGAGTTATATCCATCATTTTATTTTTGTGATTTATCTATTTTATCTTTCATGTTTCTTAAATTAAGTATATTTAATAGAAACATTTATATGAAATTTGAAATATATACATTTCTTATTTAAGGTCTATTCTTCTTCAATATTAAAATTCAAATTATAATATTGATGTAATTAGTTCATCTAGTTTATACACCTTGAAGTTTTTATTTTTATCTATATCTACCTTCTTTTCATGCAATGTCTTTAGTATTTCTAGAATAACTCTTTCAAAAAGTATGGGTTTCTCTAAACTTTCTCCAAGATAATTGATTATATTCGTTATTTCTGTGAACCGGTGGAACATTTGGTTTACTGTCTCTTCTTCACCTATTTTGAAATCTTGTTACTTGGCTCATTGCATTCTATGTTTGGTTCTAATCAGTTTGATAGATCCAAGATTCATTATTTTCAAAATATTCCATATCCCAAGAGCTATCATATAATCATATACATAGCTAAAAGTACTTCTATTAATGGAACAATATAAAATATCCATAACCTTATAATTAAAAATATATTCAACTGTGTCTTTCTTGTAAGAGTATCATGATCACAATCAGGAAATTTGTAATCTTTTAACATTATCACCAAGTTATCAATACTCAGTTGCTTCATATAAGCTTCTATTCTGGTTTTCTAGTAACCATAATTATTACCATCAAAATGAGGAGTTTTATGATAAATCCACCCATTATTGGGATTTATTCATACCAACTAAAATAATCATTACCCTTAGATAATGAGGTCTAGGGACTGGTTATCACAAATATAATAATAGAGATAAACTGAAAAATATTAAAAGGGTCAACCTATGATACAAATTTTTAGGTTGAAAATAATTGTTGAAGGGATAGAGGGAGGTGAGTGGGCCATTAAAAAATTTAAATTGATAATGAAGCAGATATTAAAATGAATGAAATAAAAGATAATTTTTATATTGGTTGATTAAAAATTTAACCTAGTCTACTCTTACACCTCTACTTGAAAATAGATTCATTTTCACGACCTAATATTTATGCAAAATCATAACTTGATACAACATTTACCTTTTCTAGTGGATTAATAACCATAAAGACGCACTAAATTTTGTATAGGGAGTCAAAACCCTTAAAAAAATTTGAGGAACATCTAACCTATCTTGGATTTTATAATCCAAGACTCACAACCTAAATTTCTTGAATTTAGAATTTTTAAGTAAAATCCCGAATGAAGTGGATGATTTTGGATAGGTAAAGAAAAAAATGGAAAAGAAAGTAAATGTGAGAGACATGAATAAGTGTTACGGACTTATGATACTATGATTAAATAGATAGGAAAAAAATAAGTGGTATCATAGGTACTTGAGTATTGAATTATCTCATCTTTTCAAGGTAGTATAAATTGAAGCAATTTAGGTATAGTCAAATAAGCTTAACAGCATGAATTTACATATTATATTACACTTTTATTGTTCATAACTTTATTCTCAAGGGAAATATATAGTGTCAAAGATGTTATCAATGATTTAATATATATCCTCTAAGTCCTTTATATAAATTATAAAATGCTATAACAACTAGAGAACAAGTATAAACAGTTAAAATCGTTAAAAATAATAAAAGCATAGTCAACTAGTTTTATCAAAGAAACCAAATTCTAGAAATATCAAAAGAAATCATATTGATTTAAATAAATAATTTTAATATTTTTTAATTGGTCAATAAAATTGAAAATACATTTCAAACCTATTTTATAATACTCATTTAAATAATCCCATGAGTTTTTCAAGAAAGTTGACTATGTAAAACTACTTCCTAAATTCATGCAACCAAAATGGAAGTAGTTTAAATATGTATTAAAGATTCTAAAAAAAATTTATATGATCATATACATATAATATTAATTAGATAACATTAAAATATACAAATAATGCAACAAAAATTATATTTAAAATTAAAAGAATCATGTAATGTATAATTTCTATAGAGATAAAAAAATAGGTATTAAAGTATCAATACATATAATTTTTAACACTCTAATGTAAATTCGAATAGGATAAAAATAATTTATAATTAATTTATAAACCAATAAATTATTAAAAATTTCAATAAAAAAATAATTTTTAAACTGATGGTATCATATTTTTTGAAATAATGGTAGAATATTTTTTGAATTTTTGGTATCATATTTTTTGAACTGATGGTAGAATATTTTTAAACATACAATTTTATATTTTTTGAAATAATGGTAGCATATTTTTGAACTGATGGTAGAATATTTTTTAACTAATGGTAGCATAAATATTAAATTAATGGAAGAATAAATTTTTAACTAAAGGTTTTATACATTTTAAACTAATTTTAGCATAAATTTTGAAATAATGATAGCATAAATTTTCAACTAACGATAGTATAAATTTTGAACAAATAGAAGAAAAAATTATGAACAAATGGTAGAAAAAAATTAACTAAAATATTTATAAATATTATTAGAAAAAAATTATAACTAATATATTTATAACTAAAAATTGAAAGAAAAATTATAACTAATAGAATTATAATAGTATAAAAAACTATAATGAGATGATTGATAACTAACAGTAGAAAAAAAATTTAAAATTAAAATACTAAAAGATTATTAAATTTTAATAAAGTATTATTAAAAACATGATATAAATAATTATTATATAGTCACATTAAGTACAACAATATGCCATAAATTAAAAAAATATAGCACATAAAATCAACATAGATCACATGTGAAGAAATTTAATTAGACAAAATGAAACACTAAATATTTAAATTATCCACATAATCAAATAAAATCACATGAAAACATTATTAAATTCATGTATTGAATTCCTTTGATCTTTAAGAGGTGTTAAATTAAGCATAAAAGACCATAATGGAGTTTAAATTGAAGAAAAAAACATTATATACCAAGTACAGTGCCACCGACCAGATGGTAGTGTGGACATTAGCCTCTCAACCTCAAGGAGTCTATCAGATAGGTGGTGGAAGTAGGTAGAACCCAGATAGCCATTAGTGTCTCACCAACTAGTTAGTGGGATCATTTATCTAGCCAGTGGTAGAGATCTAGAACCATCCTAGGAGTATTAAATGATGGTAAAAATATCTCGACTCGACTCATTAAAGTACTTAGTTAATCTAATATTTCCACAACACACATAAAGGAAATAAAAATATCCCTTGGGGGATTATAAACTTTCCTTCTCATCCAATTGACAAAAAAATGTGAAACAACGTTCAAATTTATCTTGTTTCTCTAAATTGTTATCAATTCCAATGTGCTTTCTATTTCCAATCAATAATGTGATCATATTGTAAAATAATTCTCATAACTACATCTTTCTCATTCCCTCCTAGTGCTTATTATTATCTGTTGTATAGATTAGAGATCATTTATAAATGATATTTATTCCATTAATCCTCTATCTTATTCCTAACATTCTTCTATTTGGGTTCTCCCTACCTTTTAAAGCAAGGGACTTTGGTTTCGTTCTAAAACTAGTGAAAGGAAATAGATTTATTCTCCTTGAGGTTTCTAGGTACAATAATTATAAATATAGGTTCTATTATATTTTTATTTCATGTTATACCATATTAAAAATAAATGGAGTTTTGGTATATTGTCTACTATTAAAGGTAATGGAATAATGAAAAAAACATCAAGAAATTTGGGTAGGATACCCATGGGTTTATCAAATAACTTTATCCAAACTCATTTATCGAATCATGTTATTTGTTTTATACTTTCTCACTTTATATTTTTAATATTGTTACACTTATACTTTTATTCATTAATATGATTAATCATTCAATTTATGAATCACTTATTCTTATAAATTTCTAGTTTTATAAACTTTTATAGTTATTCAATTTTACTTTCATTTTTGATTTACATGCATCGATTGTTCTTATTAAAGTATTAAAAAAAATTTAATTATCATCAAAATATAAAAATATTTTTTTATTATTTGATACATTGAATTACTTCTTCTTCTTCTTTGAAATAGAGATTCACCCCCACCTTGATTTTACCCTACTCTAACCTATACCAATATTAAGAAAATCAATTCTCCAAGTGAATAATTTCCACATAGATCAATCCCATGCAAAAAAATCCCTACATCTATACCCAAATAATCACATGAGGTTTATAGTATTAAGATCTCATAAGAAGAAAATGAAAATGGGGAGAATCTAATTAAACCTATGTAGGGAAAACCACTGTCACCAATGGATCTAAATCAGATCAAGAGAGGGAAAATGATCCTCAATATATATGACATCCAATACTTAAAAAATGCTAGAATTATATATTATATCATTTAATAATTTTTAGATATGGTCATGGAATAATGGATCTATGATTTATCCCAAGGCCAACGAACTCGTAACTGAGTTGTAAGGGCTCCTGCTTGGCATCCAAGAGACCCAAGTTCAAAACTGGGTGGAGGTGAATTTCCGAGTCACTATAGCAGTCATTGTAGCAGTACTATAGAAATTATTGTTCGGTAGTTTAGAAGTTATTGTTCGGTACTGTAGCATATGGAACTATTCACCCGATTTGGGCCTTCGGGCCACCGGTTTGGGCCTACAGGTCTCAAGGGCCTTTGGTTCATCAAAGGCCTTCGGGCCATAGGGCCTTCGGGCTACGAAGACTATGGAGTAGCCCAGTACATATAGAATAGGCCCCAAAAGAGGATTAGAGAAACAAAAGTAGGAGCCACCAGAAGCAGAGCTAACCAGATTGGAAGAATGAGAGGGTATGACAGCCGCCATCGGGACCAGGCACTGTGCAGCTTTGTATGGGGAAATACTTTCCAATCAGCAATGTAAGGTGGGGATCTAGGTGATCAATGATGCAGAATCTGGGGAGGGGTAGTTCAAGTGGGATGGGCCTACAGGTCATGTATCGGGCATGGTATGCCTCTGGGCCTTTAGGTCATGTATTGGGGGTTATTTGGGCCTTGTTCCTTGGGCCTACGTGTCATGTACGGGTTCCCCTTCAACCCATAAAAAGGGTATTATCCATAATAAAATAAAATAAAAGGCCTTCGGTTCATTAAGGTATGATTCATCCCAAGGAAAAAGAGTATTTTTATGTGAGGTTGTCGTAGACTTACTGTATGGAAGCCAATGATTGATTGAATCTTCAAACACAGATAATATAGGGAGAAAAGAGAAAAAATCAACTTATATGATTCTCTCCATTAATTATAGATGAATTAGGGTTGATAAAAGTGAATGTAATATCAAATATGTGTTATTTGGTGAAAAGATAGTGTAACCCCTAATTAAAAAACTGTTTGGGTTGTATCGGCCAGCCAGTAGCCCTCACCTACTGGCTCGTAGAAACTATCTAACTAGAAGATAAATCCAAGTAGATCTTGGGATACTAAACCTTACCACCATGTGGTTTACGGTTCTCCAATGTTTATTAGGTGTGCCTCCTAGGGTTATAGAGCCTCTGGTCTGGCCATTGGTAGGTCGGTGGTGCTTTATCGACTAGCTAGTAGGCCACCAATAGTTACCATGCTACTATTTTAAGCCTTTTTTCATATAAATCCATACTAAAAACCCTTTAACACATATAAAACATATAAAATGTTATATAAAATTCAAAACAAAATGAATAAGATGCACTAAAACTAAAGCACAACGTGCCTTGAAATTTTAAGATGTTACAAGTTTAAAATAAGGGAAGCAAGCAAATGTGGGTCTATTGAATTCAAACGGAGAATAATTAATTAATTCATATAAGGAAGAATATTTATAGTGAAATGGTCATAATTTATATTCTATTCATTTGAAGATCAAAATTGATGTTGGTGATGTTGTCTTTGGGGAAGGATTTGGTGCACAATTTAAGAGGAAGACTTGCGCATTTTCAAGGATGATATATGAGACCCCTCGATTCTTGATCATTACATCCCTCAATAATTATCCATAAAACATTTATCATAGAGTGGATATGGACCATAGGATAGTGAAAACTCAAAGAAGTAATTCATGGTTAACTGAGCTGACGGAAGATGCTGACCTTAACAGATAAACTTCCGCTTATCATTTTCTTTACTCTATGAATTATTGTATTGAGATGATTTTAATGAATTTTATTATTGTTTCTACTTTTATCATGTGTACTTAGTCCATTTAGTTGGATTGGGTTGGATGATTTATTTATAATTTTATTAATCTTTATTTAGTTTTAATCAAATAGGTTTGTACTATTTTCATCTGGATATCTCAATTTCCCTTCCTCGTGAACATGTTTTCACTATACTCTAATTACAAAAAAATGAAATGTGGAGTTATTTTTTCCTTGGTAAATAAAATAAAAGTATTATATAGAAAATTTCATGTTCTTCTCTTCTCTAAGTGTAAGAATATTCATCTTGAGTTTTTTTAGTAATATAATTTCTTAGGAGAGATCTCTATTGAGGTTTTTTATCCAATGACATTTAGATATTTCAATAATTTTCATATGTCTTAGTTGATTCTAGTAAATGGTAGTTAGATTTCTATAAATTTAATCATTTTTTCTCAAAACTTAAAAAACTATTTTCCACCATCTTTCTTGTTTTTTCCCACTATTTCCTCTATTCTAAAGCTATATTTTCACCATTATTTCATCTCTTTTTCTATTTTGTTCAATTTTTCAGGTTTTTTCTTTATTTTGGTCAAAAGAAACCTATGAATTCACTATGGTTCAACCTTTTATACCATAAAACTTATATTTTTTAGGTTATAAATATTTAATTTCATATATAAATAGTCAAGAACATAGTTCATCCCTTATTATTTGTACCTAACATGTAAATTTTAGATGCATGGTATGCTAATTTATAAGAGGTGGATTAATAAATTATAATTAAATTACACAACATTCGTAATATTAATAATTATTATATATAAATTTAAATAGGTATTTCATAAAAAATGAAGAAAAAAAATTATTTAATATGTGATATAATAATATTATAAAAACATTACAATAAAATCCACTTTTAATAAGATCTAAAGTAATTTAGATATATTGTAGGCCTAAAGGGCCCAAACAGGTGAAGGTTTTTTAGAAAAACAATTCTTCTTTGTTTTTAGAGACTATAAATTGACACCTACTTCTTGTGGCCCCATCCAAACCATTTTTGATAATGGAATAATGTATAGACATGTGTTGTTTCGGTTCTTTGGTCTCACCAAGAACCATGGAGAATCAGTATTCACCATAATATATTTGATGACAACGGCAGTTATGACCTTGATATATTGGTCAGATAACCACATCATAGTTATTTTGAGTCTATAAATCCTTTAGATAATTTATTTCAAAATAAATAAAACCTTAATAAAAAGTTCATTTATTTTGAAGTCTTGTTTTAGTTTTTTTTTTAATTCGGGATAAAAATATGGTAACATTATTTATAGAGAATTTATGTCTATATTAGACTGTATGAAAATATATATAACAAAGATTTCATAATGGAGTTTATTTACTAGATGTTTGAACATTATATTAGTGTTAGTTAATTTCATTGAAAGATATAAAATACCATTGAGTCTATCTAAATATGTAGTACCTACTTTTGATGTTATTACAATCGATCTCAAAGAAATTGAAATCCAACCAATGTTGGAATATCTATAAATAGAACCAATTATTTAATGATTACAATTAAATTTTTCCATTAAAATATAGATATTTATTTTATCATTTTGAAGTTGTGAAACTGATTGTGACATGATCACTTTTGATCAGTGTAATTTTATTTTTTAGTATTTTTTTAAGAGCTCCATCTTGTGGGGATTTCATTATAAAGATCTTATAATTTTCTATTGTATTTGATCATTAATATGTTGATCTTACATTGTGAGGAAGTGAACAACCTTTGATCATTTTGAATAAAGTATCTCGGGTGTAGAATCTAGAGATTCCTTCCAATAGGTTTACATTCTAAGTCTTCTAGATGTTAATGGTAGATATACCTTATCACAAGTTTAAAATCAAGGGCTTCCAGGCATGGAAGAGAAAGAAAATTCCAAAAGTTTTAAGTTGAGGGATTACAGGTTTGGAAAATATAGTACCTTATGATAGTTCAATAGTAGAGAACATTCATATTTAGGAATAAAAATATACTATATGATGGGTTTACTATTGGGGATGTTCTAGTGATTATAATAGGGATACCAAAATAAGTTTTATGATCCTACAACCTCTTAAGATAAAATAAAATAATTCCATTTACAATAATATTCTGATAATAATATCCTTTTGGAGTTTAAGGATCTCAATCCATGCTTCATACTTTATTTCAAACTTTTATGGGTTAATTTAATTTCCATTGTGTTGATACTTTTGTTTTAAGTTCTTGAAATTCCAACATATGTAATTTTTTTTGTATTTATATTTTCATACTATGATCTATGAGTTTATCAAAAAAATTTAATTCCAATATTTTTGTTCTTGAGGTGGCCAATAAATTATAAGTTTGTTTTAAACTACAATGAACCCCCTCTAGTTGTATATATATCATCAAGTATATTAAGAAAAAATGTTATTAGACAAAGTCTCTATGATTGGGATTGAGCCAATTATTTAATATTCTATTAGATTATTGGAATATTTTTAGTCTCCTTACACTAAATACATTAATAGAAAATATCTTGTTGTTTTTAAAATAGAAGGTGTTATAAATGTTGTATGTTTGTAGAATATGAATCCAAATAGACCTCATATTTTTTATGGGAATGATTATGACTATTATTATGATCTCATGTAGAATTATGTGATTAACACTGGTGTTGAAAATTTTCCAATTCTTATCAAAAGTTATAAAATACTAGATAAATAAGTTTCTTCTTTTACACAAGATAAAATAAATCATTTTCAATTGATTTTTTTTATGAGGATTACCATACTATCATCAATTAAATGAACCGTCTATATTCATGTATTTTCATTAAAAATTTCATCTACTATATGGAATTTTTTTTAATTTGCACATTTTGAAACTTTTAAAGAGTTGGAGACTAAGAGATCTATGCTTAGTTATTATTATCAAATTTTTTACTTTCTAAATAGTTAATATATTAAAAAAATTCATCAGTGGTTAATGAAAATTGTTAATATATTACAGTCACTTAGAGATAAATAACTTATGGATGATGAGATTTTCAAAAAAATTATTGAAATTTTACCAAAGGAATGGTAATCAATGAGAAAATATATTGATGACACTAAGAAGAACATGAATCTAAGACATGATTATCTTATTGAAACATTGACTTATATTGAAATTAAAATTAAAAGGGATGTAGAGAAAGAAAGCAATAAGAATGTAGTTTCTATTACTTATAATTTTTAGAGGATTAAATTCTACATCTTTTAACCAGCAATCGAGTGCATCCAAAGGAAGTAGTTATGTTGAATTAATTAAATTTGAAATTGATTAGTTTTATAATATAATGAATATATATATATGGGTCAAAATAATTTATAAAGGGTTAATATGAAATATATAAGAGAGAATTATTAAAAGAATGATTCATCGGAAACTATTTATAGGAATATGGAAAACTTATAAATATACAATCAAACTATCAAGAGTTGAAGAGAAGAGAAAGAAATTTTTTAAAGAAAATTTTTAAGATAAAAGATAAGAAAATTTTAAAATTGGTAGACACTTGGTGTTATGGTTTTATTGATAATATTTATGATAGTTATTTTAAATATAGTGATAAAAACTAGAAAATTGTGGTTTTATGCCAAAATTCTATGAAATGAGAAATTTTTAATGGGTAAGATTACTGCTTAATCACATACAAATTTTAATTAAAATTAAAATTGTCCTTATACATCAGAAGATTAAAGTGATGATGGGGATGATTCCCAAAATCTTGATGAAACGGAATTTTATGTACAAGTCTTTATAAAATAGATAATAGTCTAAATAAATAATGTGATAAATCTAAAGTGTATTTTTCTAAAAATTCTAAAAAGTATAGTGAATATAAAGTTGAATAAATTGATTGGATGGAAGAACTATCTACGTATATAAATGATTTGGCTAAAGTAGATAATATAACATAAAAGTTGACTTTTTAATTGTAAGAGTTAATGATTAATGTTTCTAAGACTGATATTAATAGAAAAGTGAAAATTATTTTTGACTCATTAGAATCTATTCATAAATCAATTAATCAAATAATAAAATTTCTACTTCAAATAAGAAAAAAATAAGTATTTCACTCCAATGGAATACCAAAGTGATGTTTTTAAGATGAAATATGTAATTAAAGTTCTAAAAAAGTTACAATGTTGGTTTATTAATAGAATAAAATCTTTTTAGAAGATATATGGTCAAATAATATCTAAAAGTACTACATCTACACTTCATAATAAAAACACCAGAATATCAACTTATCAATTGTATTAATTTTTGAAAAGTAGAGAACCTTTATATAACATATGTTAGTAAGGAGGAAACTAAAAGAAACATTGTTATCTAAATGTAATTTAGTTTTTCAGAAGGTCTCATTCATTATTTTTCTATAGAACCTGCTACTTAATAGCATCAGATGTCTATTTAAATGTGGATACCATGGGTTTTATTCACTCAAAATATTGAACCCAAAAAAGGTTTATATTCTATGAAACTAATTCTAAAGATTTGAAATATTTATATACTAATATATTAAATTCTATATCAAATTCCTGGTAACTATTATTTTTAAGTATATTAGAACATACATATTTTTTGAATAGTTTCTTTAGATTAAGTTTTAAATTATTAATTTTTTTTCTTAATACTTTTTATTAATTACTTTTATTTAGGTAGAGTTTTTGTTTTTTTATTTTGTTTAATTTTCAAGATATAGCTAATTTAATTTCAATGATTCTATAAATTTCAAGAAATTTTTTCCCTAAGATCAACTTATATAGAAGAATATCAAATTTATTTACCGAAAGAAAACATCCAGAGGATTATATCCATTTTTTTAACCAATTTATTTTGAATTTATATCATTTTTATGTACATATTTTAATATCTTGTTATTTTATGATTTTTTATTTCATTAGAAAATAACAATAATATTTAATAAATTAAAATTTTAATAAATCAAGAATTTAAGGAATTGAAAATTTAATTATTAAAAGAGTTTATTACATCCTTAATTTTGGTGGGGGAAATTATGAACCCTCTGATTGAATTATAATAAATGATTGTCTCAGTCACATCTAACACTTATTTAAAGGGGTGGTGGACTCTGAATCACATGGGTAAATTATTTTTCAAGGTTCTTTGAGAGAGATTCTAAAATTTCTGGTTTTTTGTTCTTTTTCTAATTTTCTAATGGAATATTTCAAAGAAATATCTTCCAGATAAATTATTAATCATAGATTCATTGATCATAATCTATCTTCAAAGTATGGTTTTTATAAAGGAAGTTATCAAATTACAAGTTTTGTAGTTAGAGGTTTTTTTAAAGATAAATATGTGTTATTTTATCTTCATATTATTCATGAGTTATATGAATCAAGAAAATTAATAGAAGTGTATGGAGAAAATAGATTTAGTTTTATCCTTTTATATCATTAGTTTAGATTTTCAATTGAATTATTTTATAAATTATTAGAGCTACCATTGTAAGGTGGATTAGTTTTAGTATCTCATATATTAATCTAATTTAGTAGTTTATTTTAAAATTCTAAAGAATAAGAAATTTTATTTCTTATAAAGGAAAGAGTTTATAATATGAACAACATACCACTAGAAGCTATTATTTTTCTAGTGGATTCAATCATTTTTGTTTTCAAGGAAAAGAGATAAGGACACTGTGAAAAATTAGGGTTTCTATCTTCTATATTATCAAGTAAACATAAGGAAGTTCAACCTTATTAAGTTTTTGTGTCTTTATATTGAGGCAATATGCATTCATATGGTAAAGTTGAAAATTTTATTATATTCATGGATTCCAAATCAGTTTTGGTGAAGTTTTTTAAGGAATAAGGTATTAAGAATGTGGTTCATATTGAAATAGTAAATGAAAATCTAATCAATGATGAGACCATCTCTTGGATGATATTGGTTAAATAATTTAATAAGAAGAAATTTTATGAAACATTATCGGATTTAGGTTCAATGGATATTCAAAAATCCATGAAAAAAATAATTTTTGAATAGAAGGAAATGAAGGAATCAAGGGGGAAGAAAAAATTATTGAATGATTCATTTTTTTCTCAGTCACCCTTATATAAGAACAAAAATAATAAAAACTTTGGATAAGAAAAATTTCAAAATAAAGAGGATCCATTTTAAATATTCAATAATGATGATGAATTTAAAAATTTATTGGAAATTCATAGTGAGTCTTGGATACAAAAATCCAAAAAATAAAATAAAATAAAAGGATGAAGAAAGAGTCAATGGTTAACCATATTTTGGTTTGAGAAAGGATATGGATAATTATTTAAATAAATATATTCATAAAAAGTTAGTTGAGGATAATAAAAAGACTAGATATTCACAAAAATTTTAAATTGTCTCTGGTTTCATGGGATATTATAATTTATTTCACTATCTATTAAAAGATTATTTAAGATCAACCAATTGAGAGAAAAAATGATTTCATTAGAAAAAGGAATGAAAAGGTGATGACATACCCTTAAAAATATTTATCCCACTCATCTTCCCATCATTAATTTGGTGAAGTTTCTAATTAAACTATAGAAATAATTTCACTAGATGTTTTTCCACTAAAAGTTCATCCACTATAGGATGTTCCAATTTTAAAATTATTTGAAAAATCTCATGAAGCTACTACTGTAAGAAACTTTAATCATCTAGAAGTTGAATTTAAAATTAAATAGGCTAAGGTGGAGGTTGAAAATGAATTTCTTTTCATCATAATCCTTAGTTTATACTTCTATAGTCGTGACTTTATATCTCCCTAAGAGTTCCCCAATAGAAGTCACTTCACTGGAATAAAAATTTATATCATGTTATTCCTCATCTAGTATAAATAAAATTATATAAATATGTTTATTAGATGATAGATATGATTATAATGGAATAAATGTATAAAAATATGATCAACTAATTCATATATTCAATGATTTTCTTGAGAAACAAAATAGGAAGAATTATTAGAAGATCATGAGGTCAAGAAAGAAAAATATGACTGTTCATCAAAACCTTCCATAAGCACCAGATCTCATAATATCAAGTAGAAGATAGATTATCAAAATAATTTTATAGTTAAGTTTGATATTTCATCTAATATTGTACTAGAATAAAATTTTATGGTTAATATAATTTAAAATAGGATAATCAATTTTCATGTTTTAAAATGACAGAGTGTTTCTATGAATGAAAAAACTATTTTTATGCATGAACAATTTGAACTATTGTGAAAGTGGTCATAAGATCTTGAAAAAATTGTTAAGAAATAATTTGAGAAGATATATAAGTAATCTGAATCCATTTAAGAGATAAATAAGGTGGTTTTATTTCTAAGTGATTGAATGGAAGAGTTGAATTAGAAGATGGAATCTCAATAAGAGATGTCGACTGAGTAGTGAAATCAGATCAATGAGTTAGGAAATGTGATAAAAAACTCTAAAGAAGAATTAAATTTTCAATTTTTGATACTAATAATCATTTAACTATTTTTGATTATGATATAAACTTAAATTTCAATTCCTTTTTAAGGGGGAAAATATTTTTACAGTTATTTTTGTTTTTTCTTATATTATTTTCTTGTGCACTAATTTCTTTTTAAAATTCAAAATAATATTAAATGAGAATTATTTTTTATTTATACAAAAGGAAAAAAATATTATTTCATTAAATCTTTTTGAAATTTTAAGGGGCATACATAATGAGAATATCCTTTACCAAATATGAATTTTTTCTTATGTTTAATGGAATCTACTCCTAAGGGTTAGTCTTTTGTTTACTAATCTGGTTCCTTTTTTTATTTTTATGTTTCTTTTTGAAAATCACCAAGGGATATAATTTTTATAAAAAAATTACACAATTGTATAATTGTTTCATTTTCATTTCAAAACGGGGTATTTTTTTAAAAAATTATATGTTATTATCATTTATTTATTTTAAAATGGGGGAGACTTAATCATATAAAAAATTATTTGTTTATAGGAAGTATTTATTTAAAAACATAGGTAATTTTTTCAATTTTTATAAATTTATTATGCTTTTAAAAAGGTTTATATTACTGATTATATGACTCCTTTGCATACTTTTTTTTTAAAATCACATTACACTTAATAAAATGTTAATTTAAATTGAAGTTTTACTTTAGTTTTTTGTGTGTGTAAAAGATGAAAATATGAAAACTTTAATTTCAAAGTATTTAAGTTTATACTAAACTATATAAAAATTTAAATAACTGAGATATAATACCAATGTTTTTTTCCTAAATGTTTAACCACTATATTTTTTCTAGTTAATGTTATTGGAAGATGCATAATGTTTCTGAATCCATCAGAATATAAATTTTCTACTTTCCATGTTATTGAAACTGATCCCAAAGAATATAAAATATAACCATTGGGATAATTCCTATAAATAGGGCCATTACTTCAAGGATAAAATTTATATTTTTTATTTAAAATAAAGATTTTCGGTCGATTATTTTTAAATTATGAAACTTCTTTTTGTTGTGAGTTCTGTTGATCAATGAAATTTTCTTTCTGAGTGTTTTTCTAACCTTTCCAATTTGTGAGGACCTCATTTTAAATATCTTATCATTTTTCATTATAATTTTTATTATTTTGATAATTTAGATTGTGATATTCTGTTGTGTAGAAGTGAGTTATTTATAATCATTTTTATTGAGGGATTTTTAGTGTGGAAGATAGATATACCTTATGATAGGTTTATAGTCAACCCCCCCCCCCCCCTAAGTGTATAAGACAAAGATACCTTCTGATTGGTTTATAGTTAATGGATTTTGATTTTGGAAGATAGTGTGACTTTTGGAATGTTTACATTCAAGTACTTTTAGGTTTGAAAGATAGAGTACCTTATTATAGGTACAAATTCGAAGGATTCCAAGGATAGGAAGACATAGATATCATCATAAGGGTTTACTATTGAAGGAATTATATTAATTAGAATAGGGATACTGGGATTAGGTTTTTTATAATCTATCCACTTAGGATAGAACATAATACTTGTATTGATTGGAATTTTTTAGTAATAATATACTTATATAGGTTAAGTTTTATAATCCTTACTATGTGCTTTGTTTAAAACTTTTATATGTACATTTTATTTCTGTTGAACTATTTATTTTTTTAAATGTTATTAAAATTTAGATAGATTTAATTTCAAAGATATTTATATTTTAATTCTTTGATCTATAAATTTATCAAAAGTTTATAATTCAAATAGTTTTAAACTTTAGGTGGCTATAAAATTGTAAAAAAAATATATAATTCACCCCTCATGTAGTGTTTTTATCATCTAGCATATCTAGGACAATAGTTAATGCTAAAAATGATGCTTTGTTTTATAGTTAGAAAAACTATGGTTTTTTTCCTTAGATCATGCTATTTTTCATATAAAATTTGTCATAAATTAATATATTGATAAAATAAACATGCATTTTGAGATAAAATTACAAATACCATGATGTGATAAAATAACCATGACTATGGTTCTAGAGAAACATAAAAATTGATTTCAATTTTCACCATATCATTCCACCACTTACAACGTATCTGATACCATTGATGGGTTTCATAGGACATATCAATTTCCATAAGCTTTTGAATAAATCCAAAAACCCATGCCAAGATCAATCTACAGTGGAATCAACAAGATAAAATATAAATTATATAAAGTAAGCATACATCACTGTTTTTTATTTTGATTTTCATTGGAAGTGAGCTTGATATAATTAATTAAGAAGAAACTAGTTAGTCCATGCCTCTAAAATATCCACTAGCCAATGGAATCATTGAATACTTCAGTGATACCTATTACCTTAAATAGTGTGTTACCACCTCCTCTTTGAATAAAAATGGAAAGAAGAGAAAATAGGAAGTTTTTTTCAACATAGAAAAACTCCAATCCACTAAATTCGGTCTATGAATATCTATTTTATAGGACCCTTTCAATGAATATAAGATCCTCTTTGAGTTGTAATATTTCATATATTTTGAAACTTATTGACTATTTAAATTTGGCATCATTGATTAAATGAATTATTAAAAGTAATTTTAACATTCATTTAATCTACACATCATCATATTATCTATCTCAAGTTAAAATAAACATGATAATCAACTTGTAAGATTTGTCTAAATGATTTCATATATCATCCATATATGTTCCACAAAATGATAAAAAAGATAATACAAAGGAAATGACCATGGTGTAGTGACTTTCACCATGTTGTGGTCTATGTTTTACAACACAATATTCAATAAGACATACATTATGCATTTTTGATGATGTGCACAAACTAATAAATGTGATAGAATGGATAAAATCATAAGTATATAAATAACTTAGAAACATGAAAACAATTGTTACATTGGAAGGAAACACATGAAATCAACATTTTCCAAATGGATTAATTGTATATTTAAGAAAATTTATTATTTTAAAGTCATAAATTGAATTTTGATTTCTATATCATGTTTGAATAAAAATAGATTTTGATTCATTATTAAGAACAACAGTTGCTCTATATACATGGATGAAATGATTTATGGAATTGATAATATGGTGAATGTTTTATACATTTTGGATATAGATAATCTAATATATTTTATTCAATACGATAAGGTAAAATTAAATGACTCTAACACCACTTATCTTTGTAATTATTACTTGGGTTGTGAAACCCACTATGTTACTATGGTGCTTATTTTTTTTTATTTTGTTAGCTTGTTGGTTTTTTTATTTTTTTTTTGGATTTTTTTCCAGAAACATAGAAATTTTTTAGTTTTCATTATATTCACAGTTAAGGGACATGGTTAGAGGGAAATAGTATGATTTTCCCACTTGAGGATTGTTTTTAGTTCATTTTGTTCTATACATGGTTTTTCAGCATGGGTAGCTCATAACTATGTCCAAATGGTGTGATTCCTAGGAGAAAATATGTGGGTACTCTAGTGAGTATGTCCTATCGAGCACAACTTGTGTATAGTTTGGTAAACCATATGATAAGAATCTGAATTTACTCTGTGTTTTGAAAGTACTGGTTGGCATGTTTAGAGCATGGTTCATGTAACTATGTGGTGCCCAGGGTAAACCATGTGAGTGGTTCTGGTCCTAGGTAGTGGCCAGTTCACATTTGGAACACAGTTTTTCAAACTATGTGTCTTTCCCATGTGTTAAAATTTGGTGAATTTCTCAAAAATACCCTCTTCTAAATAATAGGGGTTTCATCACTCTTCTCTCCCATTTTCATTGGCTGACCTTTGGGAGCATAAGTCCGAGCTCCATCCACTTATTCTATTTATTCTTAGGCTTTCTTTGGTGACTTCTAAGAGTTTTTTATGTGATTCTTCCACTCTTTATCTCTTCTTGATTTCTCTATCTCTTTCCTCTTGGGTTTGGATTCTCCCATGAACCTTAGAACCCCTATGGATAATTTTAGTGTTCTGGGTGGATCTAATGTTGGGTTTTTTGGTGTTTATGGTTTGTGGAATAAATCTATGTTCCCATTTGTGTGGTCTTCATTGAAGGTGACACATTTTAGAATGGTTTTTTCTTCTTCCAAGTAGGTGTCTCTATTAAATTGTTTTATTTTAGAATTAAAAAAAATTTCTTTGTGAATTATTTTTTAAAGAATGTATGTATATATGTGATATATTTACGATTATTTAAAACTATTTTTATTTTTTCCCACTTGTGATAGTTCTTTATCATAATGTGATGATTTTTTCTGCTTATGTTGGAATGGATTGTTTATTTAGTGGGTTTATGAGATGTTGGGACTATTCTTTTTTTGGGTTTTAGGGGGTGTAGGTTATCTGTTTATTATTACTTATGTGTCAGACTTTTATTTATTGTTCTTTCACCTCTCTTACCTTTTGGTTATGGTAACTTAAGTACTGAGTGGGAGATCTAAGTTTATTCTTCTAGTTGGTTCACATTCCACTAGTAGCCCTCCATCTGTGCTAGGAATAAGGTCTTGGATGGGGTTTCATTTCGATAAGGCATGTGTGGGATAGTTCGGTGACTTGTGGTTTAGACTTTAACATATATTGATATCCAGTTCATGAGTTTGAATACACTTATATGGTTAGATTCTTCACACATTAGGAATATAGGGTATATCCCATGACAGATTTGATTACTTAAGCAGTTATTGATATATAGAATTTTTATCTAGTACTCATTGTATCATTTCCCTAGATTATATTATTATGGTAAAAAAATTATTTCTATTGGATATATTCCATGTGATATATGGTTCCTTATTTTTATTTTTGATTTGTGCATGTTTGTTGTGATGTTTCCTTTAAAGAATGAGTTTTCAAAGATATTTGGAAAACCTATTTTGGATTTAATGACTCTTGTGTGGGGTTTCAAAGTGGATTTCAAAATGGGTGTTTGGTTTTAAGATGGATTCGTGTGGTTAAATGTTTATAAAGTAAAAAAATTTATTTAAAAAACAAGAAGGTTTATTTGAAAAATATTAATAGGTTCATAGTTTTGAAATAGCTAGGATAGTGGAAATGTTTTCAAGTTATGTGTTTCAGATTTCAGAGAATAAAGTGAACGTTTTGAAAAGTGATTATGGGATTTTTTTGGTTTTCCATAAGTTATACAAGAAAATTTTACCTTAATGATTTATTTTAAAATAGAATTGATAAATTTCATTATGAAATGAAATTCGTATTTTTTCAGGGTTTCGATTACCTAATGGACATTTTAACTCACATATATATCTGTGAGGTTTGAGGTCTTCAGCTGGATCTATTTTCATCCCTTACGGTTGATGTGGGGTGATTTTGATAGTGGTTATAAACTATAGGTTGTATAGAGACAGTTTTGGAATTATCTTGAGTTGTTTTGTGGTTGTTTTATTTTTTTATTAGTGTTTTATCTACTTATTCCATGTTATATCCTTCTATTTATGGGTGATATTTATAATTTTGAAAATTTTTTGAATAAGTGTGGTTGATTATGACATGTTTGGAATGTTTATTTAATGTGATTAGTTATATATATTCATTACACTGTCTTTTATCTCTAATTTGGGTGAAATTATTCCCAAATATATTCCTATAATTCCCAATCACTGGTTTCCAACCTATGGGGATTGAAAATTCCTTTTTCCCTTATAATAGGCCAGATCAGGTGTTGGGTTCATTGGTAGTCTAGGTTGGTTCATTACAAAATGGTATCAAAAGTTTAGGTTTCCTTTTATAAGATCATAATCCATTATTATAGCCCTTGTTATTTGGGGATATCTTGGTAGAAAAGAGACTAAGGTATTTAAATCTTGAGAAGTATGGGTGGTGGGAGTATAATTATCTCTCTTTCATTTAGAACCTTAATCTTCCAGGTTATGTTGGGTTTCAAATGGTGAATTTGAGTTTTTTAGTTGTTTCTGATATATTTTGATATGAACTGATATTTTTTTATCCCATACGAGTATATAAGTTATTTTAGGGTCACTCCTTGGTTTCAGAGTGAAAAAGGAGGAGAGAATGAGATTTATGGTTAGCTCCCATAGCTTAGGTAACCATATGGTTCCTGTGTAGTTGAATATATCTCTTTTATAGATTCTATTTCACGAATGGAACATGGTTTCCCAACACATTAAACCAAATAGTGTGAAACACTTTTTCTTCCTCACTTATCTTGTTTCAACTCCAATATGTTCTATATTTCTCCTAAAATGATTCTCACTTTTTGGATATGGATTTATAAGTGTGTTGATTCCCTTTGTGGATGTGGTTCTTGTGAACCTTCATTGAATCTTGTGTAGTGATCTGATTAGGCTTGGTTTTAAAACCTTTTTTTTGGAAAATGAAGGTATTTTGTGAAATTTTCATTTTCAATCCTATTTTTATGGATTAATAGAAAAATGATATTTATTTTGAAAAAAATTTGGAATGTGTTTTCAAAAGGAAAGTGATTTGGATGAGCAATCTTCAGATGCTTGGTTTTCAAAATGAAATAGAATTTTGAAAGGAGTCCTTATGATGTGCCTTTATTGAGAAATTTGTATTCCACCAAAGATTTTTGGTTTTTAAAAATCAAATTGTCTTGGTTTCTAACTATACACCATGGTGGAGGGTTATTTCAAAATTACTTGGTGATAATACTGATTTTGAAAGAAATTTTTATTTCCTTGGTATGGATGATGTGCGTCATTCTTGATTGGTTATTACTTGGATTGATTCCTAGATCATAAAAGAATTGTTTTATTTATGTATCAAGGATTATATTTATGAAGTTCATTTATTTTGTTATTGTTTTATTATCCCCCCTCACTCTCTTATAATGGTTGAAAAGGTTTCTCCTGTTCTAGAGCCTACCTGAGCTCTGAGTGGAGTGATATATGCATAACCTTCCATAAGATGGGACCCTATTTTAGAATTCTTGAATCAGTATCTACCTTATTTCAATGGTGATACAGGATTAGTATAATTAGTGATGTGGTTGGAATATATTGATGTGATCCTTGATTACATTGGGACACTTAAGGCTTCATGGGTAAGAGTTGTTGATTAATTTCTTGTTGGTTTTAGCAGACTTTTTTGAGAGTCGATGGTACCTTCTTTGCTATATGAAGGTAAGTCTTGGGATCTCTTTATAATCACATTTATCCATTGTCTCTTTAAAAAGTAATTAAAATGGGAGAAATCACTTGATCTTGTAATTCTTCATCAGGGTCACTGATCAATTAGAGAGTATGTGGATCACTTATAAAATTTGGTCTTATTTTCTCCAAAGTTAGTCATCAATGATTCTACAAAATCTCATTTCTTTAGAGGTGGTCCTCACCCAGATTTTGGATCATCTATACTAGAATATGACCTATAAACTTTTTATGAGGTGCCCAATGAGGCTATTTTTGTGGAAGTTTACTACACTATGAAACCTGTAGTGGGTGATCACTTAGTTCCATCTCATGGGAATAAGGATAACCAAGTGAGTGAGGAGCATAAGTAGGATGAGAAAAACCTTGAGGACTAGTCATTTGTTGTAGTACCTTTCCTTTGATGGTTGTAATCTTTGTTTTGGAGTTTCAGTTATTGTTATTGTAATATTTTTGATGGTTCCTTTTTTGGATGGTTCTTGTGAATAGATTTTAGTGTCATTTATCGCATTTCTTCTTTTTTTGTGGTTGTTTTGGTTTTCTTCATTCCTTTTTTGGTTAGTTGTGAATATCATTTTTTGAGCCTCGTTGTTTTTGTGAACCATTCATTTAGGTAGGGAATTTCACCCATTATTTTACTGAGCCTTTTAGGTTCTCATTTATTAGAAATGAGAAATAACTTAGGTGAACGAATGGGTAACTAGGGTATGTGGTCTACCAATTTAGTATGGTACACTAGATAGTGTTTGTCATGGTCCATTTGGGATTCATTGTGAGATAGTGATATTGGTTTTGACCATAGGATTTCAACATGTTTCATGAAATGAGATGATATATCATGTCATTATTTTGTGGATTCTTATATTTTTTCTTCCTCTCTTAGTTTTGGAAGTGTTTTTGGTTTGAGAGTGTGTTTCTCTCGTGGTTTCTCAGTTGTTTAAGGATACATCTATCAGTTGTTTCTTCTTTGGTTCCCTCATATTAGAATAATTATAAATATTGGGGAGATAATTTTAAGTCCCCATTCTTTGTAGGAATTCTTGATCTAGGTTCTATTTCGATTATTCTTGGAGATATTTGGAAACCTTGTGGTTATTCAGTTTGATTGTTTTGAGAATATTAGTTGTTGGTTTTGAGGTCGAATCATGTTTAGAGATTATTTTAGTTATGTCCTCTTTATATCCTTTGTTTTCTCTTGCCTTTCGTTTCATCTGGGATTTTAAGGGAAATAAAGTGGTATGGGGGTATTTTTTATACCCACTAAGTTACTGTAGTGTTTATTTTGTGTTGTTTTTTTATCTTGGTGGTTTTTTAATTTTTCATGGAGTTTCAGACTGAAACTTTGATATTTTATAGTTTTGTTTCTATGAATAATTAAGGCACATGGTTAGTGGAAAACTATGTGGATTCCCCACCTGAAAATCCTTTTTGGTTAATTTTTTACTATGCAGGGTTTGTCAGAATAGGTGGTGCGTGGTTAAGTCTAAATTGTGTGAGTCATAGAAGAAACTATGTGGGTGGTCTGGTGAGTCTAAACTTTGTCACACATCTTGCACATAGTTTGGTAGAGCATTGAATAAGTGTTTAATTTGGATTTTTGTTTTGACAATGCCATTTTTTATGTTTGGAGTATGGTTCATTGAACCATGCATCACCAAGGGTAAACCATGTGAGTGGTACCTGGTCTAAGAAGTGGCCAGTGCATAGTTTAGAAACTCGTGTGCCTTTCCCGATTATTAAAATTTTGAGAATTTTCCAAAATACCTACTTCATATTAAGAAGGGATTCACCCCTATTCTCTCCCATTTGTGTTGGATGGAACTTGAGAGACTAATAATGATCTCCAACCTCCACCTCTCTTGATTTGTGGACTCTCTTTTGTGATTTCCAAGAGGATTTGAGGTGATTATTTCTATTTTTATTCCTTTTTCCCTTCTCACTCTCTTTCCTCTTGGGTTTGGATTCTCCCTTGATTCATATAACCCTTTTGGTAAATTGTAGGGTTCTGTGTGGATATAATGTTGTGTTTTTAGTGTCTAGGGTTTATAAATTCCATCTCCATTCTAGTTGGTTTGGTCATCATTGAATATGACATATTTCATCTTGGTTTTTTCTTCTTCTAAGTAGATTTTTCTATGAAATTGTTTCATTTTGGAATTGAAAATGTTCTTATACTTTTTAAATTCCATTTATTTTTAAAGTGGGAATATATGTGACATATTTGTGATGATTTTAAATCATTTTGTTGAGTTTTGATCTTGTAATAAATGATTTTCTTATAAATTTCATGTTTTCATGTTTGAAATTGAATATTTTCATGTGAAAAGTTTTTCTTTTGAAATGAATATGTGGATTTTGAAATTTTTTTAAATGTAATTCGTGTATTTTAATCCATTTTTTCATTTTCAATGAGTGAAAACTATTTTTTAATGTGAGTTTTGTTTTAAAGTGAGGTGTTGACCATAAATTATTTGTAAAGGTCTTATTTAATATATTTTAATGCTGATTTGAATTTATTATGTGGTTTACCCATTGTGAGAAATTCTTTAATGGCTATTTTTAATTGTATCTGATGTTAATGGTTGGACTTTATCCTTGTTTTGAATTTCAAAGTAGAAGACCCATGTTTAAGGGTGCCTTTGAAATGTTTTTAAATGTTGTGTGTTACTCGCATTATTTTTATAAAAAAATATAAAGTTGTGATTTATGAAATGTGAAAGGGATTAACATTCCATGATCTCTTTTATGATAAAGGGTTTATTGAAACTTTAGTTTTAAATGATTAATTTGAAATACACTCCTTGATTTTCCCCTTTTATTTGGTTACCCCTTGTGAGGGTTCTTAAACTATATGATTCTTGTTGATCCCCTTGTGTGGGAATGGTTTTTTATACCATGGGGACATGTGATGTTGGGTCTATACATTTTTTGGGTGTTAAGGGTGAGGATTAGCCATTGATTATGACTTGTGTGTTAGAATTGGCTTGCTTATTATTTTTCCATATATACCTTTTGGTTATTAGAACTCAGGTACTAATTGGGAGATGTAAGTTTATTTTACTAGTTGTTTCATACATTGATAGTGGCCCTCTATCCATTCTAAGCATAAGGGATAGGAGGGGGTGTCATTATATTAAGGCTTGTGTGGGCTAGTTAGATGGATTGTGGTTTGGACTTCAATATATTCTAGTAGATGGTTCACAAGATGGAAAAATCTTATATGGTTAGATGATTCACACATTAGGGATCCATTTAAGAGACCATGACACATTTGATTTCTTAAGAATATATTGATATAGGGAGTTTTATCCAGTGATTATTTTATCATTTCTGCTACTTGAATTGTTGTGGCACCATTTATTATTTATATTGGTTATATGCCTTGGGATATATGGTTACTTATTATTATGCTTGACCCATGTGTGTGTGTTGGATCATTTCCTTTTAAAATTATTTTTCAAAGATTTTTGGAAAACCTATTTTGAATTTATCAACACTTTTATAGGTTTTTAATGTGGATTTCAAAATGGTTTTGTCGATTTAAAGATGGTTTTATATAATTTAATGTTTATAAAGTTATCATTTTCATTTAAATAAAATAAGTGGGTAATTTTTGATAAATGTTAACTAGTTCATTGTTTTCAAAAGTCTTAGGCCATTGGAAATGTTTTCAAGGTGTGTGTTTCCATTTTGTGAAAACTAAGTTAATTTTTTGAAAGGTGATTATGGAATTTTTTTTTCTTTTCCATAATTTATACACACAATTCTTACTTTTTAAAATTATTTTTAAAATATAATTGATGAATTTACTTATGAAACAAATTGTAATGTTTTTATTAGTTGTGGTGATCTACTATGATTTTTAGCTCATACTTATATCTTTCAGGTTCTCGCTCTTCATCTAGATCCATTTTCATCCCTTGAGGTTAATATGAATTGACTTTTGTGGTGGTGAGAAACCGAAGGTTGAATGGAGATAATTTTGGGCTTGTCTTGAGTTTTTTTATGGTTATATAATTTTTTATTATTTTTGTATCTACATATAGCTTATTATATCCTTCTATTTAAGGGTGTTGTTTACAATTTTACAAATGGGTTGGATCAGTGTGGTTGGTTATGACCTATTTTTAATGGTTATTTATTTTGGTTCTTTGTATATATTATTTCCACTATATTTTATCTCTGATTTGGGTGAAATCATTCCCAAAGTTATTCATGTGATGCATAGGCACTGGTTTCCAACTCGTGGGGACCATAAATTCCCTTTGCGCCTTGTGACGGGCTGAGTGTGGCTTTGGGTTTATTGACATGCTAGTTCAGTTCATTTCATGGGGTATATAAATGAGAAATGCATTCAAAGACACCATAAAGATAGATTGTTGGAATCATTCTATTATGTACAATTTGATAAATTAATTTTTTTTTATTAATCAAAACCACCAAAGAAATTTTTAATAGAAATGGTGAGAGGGATAATATACTATTAGAACTAGTAAATAATGATGTATATGAACCAATAAGTAAATAAGAAAATGGTGGGTACAAGTACTACATAACGCCTACTTATGAATCCCATTATCATGGTTATGTGTTTCTTATGAAACACAATATTGAAACTTTTGAAAAAATCAAGGAGTTAAAAATTAAAGTAAAAAATCTAGGAAAATTTATTAAAATCCATCAACCATATCAGAATAGTAAGTTCTTGAGACATGAATTTGTTGATCATCTAAGAGATTATGGAATAGTTTCACAAAAAAATCCTCCTAGAAAATCATAGTGTGACAGAGTATCTAAGAGGAGGATTCAATCCTTTTTCACTATGGTTTTATTAATAATCATCCAGTGTACCATTAGAATATTATTGTGGGAATATGATCTAGAAATAAATATATTAGTTCTTAATCCCAAACCATTTAATGAAATCATAAATATTCTATATAAGATGAAGACTGGGAGGCTTCTCAATTTTTATATTATGTGAATTTGGTTTTTTAAATCATACAGAAAACATTTTTTATAGATATACTTAATCCCAAATCAAAAAATTTCTTTTTTTGTTTAACCAAAGGAAACAAAGGGATATTTTTTTATGAACCTAGAGAACATAAATTTTTTATCCTCTCGGATTGGGTGGTGGTGGTGGTGGTGGTTCATTTGTCATCAATACCCATTTTTGAATATTTTTAAGAGTATCTTGGTAGATCATGGAGCATGGAAGAGATTGAGAAAGCATGGTGAGGATGATGAGTTGTTTTTGTGACAAGGGAAAAAATAATTCCATGGTGAGTATGATCATTCCATGAAAGAAAATTATGAAAAGAAATGTAACAATAAGTTTTTAAGAACATCATTCCATAATAGGTGGGACCATTACATAAAGATTAAGTGGTACATAGTAGAACATGAGACCATTCCATAAGCATGTGAGGTCTAAATATGGGAAATGGAATCTATGCTTCAATGCATACCATATGAATTTTTAGCATGTCTTGGGATTTATATGGGAATTTTGATTATTCTAAAAGATAAAAGTCATGTTTAAACATTATTATTTCATGTTGTAATACATTTGGTTGTTCCATTTTGGACTCACCAATTTTGATAATCCCAAATCATGTTTTATTTATATGATAATCATGTTTCATTTGTTTTTATAGTTTTTATCATGTACCAATTATGTATTTTTAATCTCAATGCTTTCTTGATTATGTTTATAGTGTAAAATTTTATAAGTAAAAGGTCACTAGTATGAAGGTCTATGTTAAGAGCCTTCTGTTTAAGTCACCGGTTGAGGCTACTATTGGTGAGGTTACCTCTAGAAGGTTACTTCTATGAGGTTATCACTAGAAGGTTATTTCTAGAAGGTTACCGCTAGAGGGTTTCCGCTAGAAGGTAACTGCTGAGGAATCTTACCACTGAGTTACGAATGCAAGTTCACCACTACGAGTCAACCGCTCAAGGGATACTGTTGTAGAGTTACCTCTAGAGGTTACTGGTACAAGTTCACTGATGGGAAGCCTACCACTGGAATCCTACTAAAGTCACCACTAGAAGGTTACTGTTAGAAGGTTGTTGTTTTAAGCTTACTACTACAAGGTTTCTCCTATGAAGTTACCGCTGGAAGTCTATTGATGAAAGTTTACTGCTGAAAGAACCCTTGGAATTCACATGTCTATCGCTGATAATCCTACCTTTGAGAAGCTACCATTGAGAAGGATACTGCTACCAATCTACTGATACATATACTCTTCTACTCTATACTTTTTCAATTTTTTTAAGATTATTATAACAGTCATATTTGCTAAATTTAATACTTCTGACATTAATTAATGTTGATTGTAGACATATCTAGAGACCTTATGAGGTACGAGGAAGACCGCATGTGGTTTGATCATTCCTATTGTCAGACCTCAAGAATAACATAGAAGATCGAGCTAGAGAAGTGAATGTTGGGTAAGAGACATTACACAACAGACCTAACGAACAAGGAGAACACACCTGAACATACACTGTGAACCCAAGAGATTCAAAAATATCATTTGAGAGAAAAAATTCAAGGCTGCCTTACTGTGCTTCATTGAATCTCTTTCAAAACAAGAAGTTGAATACTTCAGTACCTGGAAGCCAGAACCTAAATTTGTGACACTCTGTTTAGAGATAACTTCTAGAGAAGGACTCGAACTACAATTTATTCACACCAAGGAGTCCAGAGCTGAACTGAAAATACATAGAGCCTTATAAACTCAATCCTCACAACATTAGCTCTATTATGTTATTTATCTTACATTTTTTGGCAGTGTTTTTTTGTCTGTTACACACACATTTTCTCCTTTTCTTAAACTAGAGGATACTGAAAATCCTCACACCAAACATTACTTACATTTTTTCCCACGTATAACTATGGAAGAGGTCATGTGTGGCCTAGATGTTTTTTCCATGAAGAACTGTGGTAGAGGTTGTGATACTAGAATAGTTTTTGAAAACTGTTGTTGAGAAATTGAACATTTATATCTCTACTGCCTTGATTAACTAGGTTGTTTCAAATTGGGGGATTTTATCATAAAGTATTTAATATAAATTTTAATTAGGAACTCAATTCACCCCCCTCTTGAGTTTCCACCTCAACCAACATTTGGTATCATAGGTGTGTTTATTGATACTATCAAAACTATTTTTCAACCTTTTCAAATTATTTTCAACTGTAATTTTAGTTGTATCTTAAATATATTAAAATTTCTGTCATATCTAAATTTTCAGTTATTTAAATTCTAATTATCTATGGATAACCGAGTTGAGTGTGTGGCTACTAACAGACCACCTTTATTTAGTGGTAATAACTATGCTCAAAGGAAATTGAAAATGAAAATGTATCTAAAGAGCATGGGCCCTGAAATCTGGGACACAATTGAAGAACAACATGCATTGCCTGCTACTACTAGGGACATATGGTCTTAATTGACTAAAGTTACGTATAATAATAACTGTAAAGAAATGAATGCAATGCACTCTACTTTAGGAGATGAATAATTTAAAAGAATATCTTCCTATAAAATAGCATATGAAATTTGGGATACTTTGGTTGTTTCCCATGAGGGAACAACCAATGATAAAGAAATGAGATTAAATACTTATACTATTAAATATGATCATTTTAAAATGAATCTTGATGAACCTATGTCTAAAATGTATCTCAGGTTCAATGAAATAGTAAATACCATGAATCTGATTGGGAAACTAGTGGAAATCAAGGATTATATTATGATATTACTTCGATGTCGAACTGATAGATGTATAAGAACATCTATTTCTATCCGAGAATCTTGTGACATAAGCAATCTACCTGTGAAGGAACTAATTGGAAAACTCCTGATGTACGAAGAAGAACTTAAGGTGAATCAAGAAGCATATGAAGAACTAAGAAAGAAATCTATAGTATTCAAGACTGCTACCTCAAAGAGCAAAGAAAGGGAAACGGTTCAAGTTCATGTAGATAGTTCCACCAGTGAAGATTCAGATTTAGATAGTGATGAGGAGATGGCTCATCTTGCTAGAAGATTCAAAAAACTCTACCAAAAGAAGAAGTTCAATAGAAAGTAAAACTATAGAGCAAGGTATGATAATAAAGGAAATTGGACAAAGGATAGAAAATTGAATGACAACACAAATGATATAATCTACTATGAGTGTAAATGAAAATTTCATGTGAAGGTTGATTGCCCCGAGCTGAAATTTAAGAATAAATATGAAAAAAGGGAAAGTGATATAAAAAGTCTATGAAAGCTACTTGGAGTGCTTCAGAAGACAGCTCCAGTGGATCTGAAACTTCTGATACTGAATAGAACAATCATGAAAACTTGTGTTTCTTGAAAAAAAACATCTTATGTGACACTTAATTATCTTGTATATAATGCTTACTATTCTAGGAATGGAAGTGAATCAAATAATGATGAAAATATGACTAAGGATGAACTATTTGAAAACTATGGAATTATTGAGGATGCCTTCAATGAGATCAAGGATAAATATAAATAAATGAAAAGCCAACATGTTTTAAATGACAATTATAATTATAATTTGGATATTGAAAAGGAAAAAATTTCTCAACTGTTAAAAGAAAATACTGAACTTAAATTATCAAATGAGAAATTAAAAATATATCTTGAGAAGTTTACCGATAGTAGGGATACCTTAACTCAGTTTCAAGGGAAAAATTGCTCCAAAATACACAACTGGTTTAGGATATAAACCAGGATAGAGAAGGATTATTAAAAAAAATTCCAAAATCTAGATAGTTCACTGCTAGTTCAAGTTTTGGATCATCTCTTGAAAAACAATTTTCAAAAGGACCTAACAGAGTTTCTATGTCTAAAACATGTATATTGATTATAGGAAAACTATAAGAAAAATATGGGTTCCAAAATCTTTTCTTGATAACCTCTCTAGACCTAAGAAAATATGGGTACCAAAGTTACCCTATGCTTAATCTATTTTATAAAAAAATTGTCTAAAGAGTTCCTATAAAACCCTATGGTACTTAGATAATGGATGTTCAAGACATATGACAAGAGACTATTCATTCTTCAAGAGCTTAATCAAAGTTTATGGTTGACATGTTACATTTAGTGATAATTCTAAGGGAAAGATCATCATCTTAGGCCAAATTGGTAACCCTGATACTATATTAATTTCAAAATTACTTTTTGTTGATGGTTTAAAGTAAAATCTACTTAGTATCTCTCAGTTGTGTGATTATGGTTTTAATGTTAAGTTTGAAAATGATTCATGAAATGTTTTTAATTCTAAAAATGATTTAATATTCACTACTCATAGAAATGGAAATGTATATGTTTTTGATTTAAACTCTTTATCTAAGAAAAATGTTTCTTGTTTAAATTCTTTTCATAAGGAATCTTGGTTATGGCACAGAAGATTAGGACATTGAAATGTGCACTCACTTAGGAAACTAACTAGGAAAGGTTTAATTAGAGACTTAACTAAGTGGTAATTTCCACTTAAAAAATTTTATAATACTTGTAAAAATGGAAAATATCACAAATTTTCTTTCAAACCAAAGAAATAAGTTTCAACTTCTCAACCACTTGAGTTGGTTCACATGGATTTTTTTGGACCATCTAGAGTTTCAAGTTTAAATGGTAAGCACTATTGCTATGTTCTTATAGATGATTTTTCTAGATACACTTGGGTATAATTTATATCTCACAAAAGTGAAGCATGTTCTTACTTCACTAAATATTCCAATTATGTGGAAAATATTAGTGGACATAGAATTAAGACCTTGAGAACTGATCATTTCCATGAGTTTGAAAATTAGGAGTTTGAATCTTTTTGCTCACATAATGGCTATAATCACAATTTCTCTACTCCTATAACACCTCAACAAAATAGAGTTATATAAAGAATAAATAGGACACTTCAAGATATTTTCCAGACTATTCTTAATGAGTATAACCTGCCTGTCAATTTTTGGGCTGAAGCTGTTAATACAGCATGTTACATCATAAATAAAGTTTTAATTGGACTTGTTCTTAAGAAGAACCCTTATGAGATATGGAAAATAGGAAGCCTAAGGTTAATTACTTTATAGTTTTTGGTTACAAAGTCTTTATCCTTAACACTAGGGATAATCTAGATGAATTTTCTTCCAAAAGTGATGAAGGAATTTTCCTAGGTTACTCAATATATAGTAAAGCCTAGAGAGTATTCAATAAGAGAACCAAATGTGTGGAAGAATCAGTTAATGTCAAATTTGATGAGACTGATCCACATGAACCTAAAACCTCTCTTGAATATCTTGAGGAAAATATGTCAACTCTATACCTTAATGATAAAAACAGTAAACCCCCAGTGAAAACAATTTGTTCTATAAATTTTCAAGAATCTGAGGCTATTGAATCTAAACCTATAGACAACCATGAGGAGTCTAGACAACCCTTTCTAGAGTTATTATAACTCTCAAGAATCATCCTTTAGATGTTGTAGTAGGTAATCTATATAGAGGAACAAAAACCAGAGCTTCTCTGAGAAACCAGGTTGAACATCAATCTTTTATTTCATAGATTGAACCCAAAAATATTAATGATGACATCAATGACTAATTTTGGGTGATATCTATGCAAGAAGAATTAAATCAGTTTGAAAGAAACAAAGTTTAGGAATTAGTAGAAAGACCTAAGGACACTTGGACCATAGGAACTAAATGGGTGTTTAGAAATAAAGTTGATGAGTTTGGAAATATACTAAGAAACAAGGATAGATTAGTTTCACAATGATATATTCAAGAATAAGGAATAGACTATGAGGAAACCTTTCCACCTGTAGCTAGAATAAAATCCATTAGGATACTACTTGCTTATGCAGCTCATCTGAATTTCAAACTTTAACAAATGGATATTAAAAGTGAATTTTTAAATGGGTATATAGTTGAGGATGTGTTTTTTGAACAACCCCCTAGATTTAAAAATCCCCATTTTTCAAATCATGTTTTTAAACTTTCTAAAGATTTATATGGTCTAAAACAAGCTCCTAGAGCTTGATATGATAGACTCAGTTCTTTTCTTTTTTCAAAAGGTTTTACTAAAGTGATAGTTAATCCTAATCTTTTTATTAAAAGGATTTCCAAAGATGTTTTAATATTACAAATTTATGTAGATGGGATTATTTTTGGGTCCTCCAAAAATTCTTTATGTACTGATTTTTCAAAGATAATGCAAAATAAATTTGGAATGAGTCTAATGGGGTAACTTAAATTTTTTCCTTGGATTTCAAATTTTTTTAATATAAAAATGGTATTGTTTTAAATCAAAGTAAATATAATAAGGATATTTTTAATTTTTTAGGTTTGGATAGTAATAAAGGTAGTGATACATTTATGAGTACCACTTTTAAGTTGGATGCTGATGAAACTGGTAAACCAGTGGATTAAACCAATTAGAGAGGTATGATTGGGAGTCTGCTCTACCATACTGCTAGCTGACCTGATATTATGTTCAGTATATGTATGTGTGCTCGTTTTCAAGATAATCCCAAAGAATCTCATTTAAATACTATTAAAATGATTTTAAATATCTCAAGTATACTACCAAATTAGGACTATTTTATCCAAGAGGATAATCATTTGATTTGATAAGCTATTATGATGATGACTTTTCTGGTTTCAAGTTAGATAGAAAGAGAACCTCTTGGACATGTCACATTTTGGGCCAGTCACTAGTATCATGGTGTAGTAAGAAAAAACAATTTCTTGCATCATCCACTGCTGAATCTGAATATATAGCTGCTGGTAGTTGTTGTGCTCAAATTCTGTGGATGAAACACACTTTACTAGACTAAGGATATCAATTAAAACATGTCTCTGTAAATTGTGATAATAAAAGTGCTATTAACATCTCCAAAAATCCAGTATCGCATGCTAGGACAAAGCACATTGATGTGAGACATCACTTATTAAGAGATCATTATCAAAGTGGTGATATCAATCTGAATTAATTAGGACTAAACATCAATTGGTTGATATATTCACAATGCCTTTGAATTTTGAGAGGTTAAATTACATCAAACATGAGTTAGGTATGATTAATTTTAGTTAAGGACACCTCACCATTAGGAAACCTCACTATTAGAACTCACCTTTAGGACCCCTTACCATTGGACCTCACCGTTTGGACACCTCACCATTAGAGCTCACTGTTAGAAAACCTCACCATTAAGACACCTCACTGTTAGGACACCTCACCATTGGACATCACCGTTAGGACACCTCACCATTGGACCTCACCATTAGGACACCCTACCTTTGGACCTCACCGTTAGAACACCTTACCGTTGGACCTCACCGTTAGGACACCTTACCATTGGACCTCACCATTAGGACACCTTACCATTTGACCTCACTATTAGGACACCTTACCATTGGACCTCACCAATAGACCTTACTGTTGGAACCTTACCGCTAGTCGACCTTACTGGTAGGTCCTGGACTTCGTGTTTTCTTCCGAAATCTGAAACGTTTTAATTTTATTCATTTCATTTACTCAATTTTTTTCGATCTCTAAATGATAAAAACAAAGTGATAAGTCACATTTTGATCCACTTCAATCCTCTCCCAAACATTTTTCTCCTGAAGCATTGAACCTAACCTATTGCTAAAACCCTCGAACCACATCAAATCGCAATGGAAATAGTAAAGAGACTAATGGTTGGTGATGAAGGAGATGCATCAAACCCTAATAGAACTCAAGATGAGTCTACTGGTGGAAGAAAAGTTATGGAAAAGTCGATAAATCCTCATTTTTCGAAGGGGGAAATCATAGTTGAGAAATAATTAAGTTCATAATGGATATTTTCGAGCAAGTCTCCAGTGTTGAAGGCACTCGAAGCTCAAGACTAGGTAGAATTCTTTGCAAACAACAATGGACCATATTACCTGAAGTTAGTAAAGGAGTTTTATGAGTTTCTGAAGTTCAAAAAATCTAAGGATGAGAACCAAATGCTTTCAAAGGTAAATGGAGTTAGTGTGATCTTCTCTTATATTGAATGGGATGAATGTTTAAGAGTTCCACATGAAGTCATATTTTACTATTATTCTGGAGTGGTTCCTCATACTAGTGATCTTTTGTGCTATGAAGAGGCTCGGGCTAAACTAATAGAGAGTGGAATCCTTATAAAGGTAATTTCTGCTGAGATGGATAGAGAAAACATATTACTGTTCAAGTTTATCCAACATGTCTTGATTCCCCTGAGAGGGGACTTTTCTAGTTTGAAATATTAGGACATATTTTTGTTATATCTATTGAAGCATGCGCAAAGGATAAACCTTTGCAGATTTTTGATGGTTCAATTAGGGGATATGACTAGGATTGGGTATAATCAAATGATTTGTTTCATGCCCAATTGATATCTTTGATATTAAAAGTGAATGGTGTTGCTATAAATAAGGAAAAAACCATAGTTGTAAAGGACAACTTCTGTATTTCCAAAATGATTTGCAAGTGTAAGAAGAAAAATTAGAATCCCTTGGAAAAGGGAATGGGTTAGTGATGAGGCTAAGATATATGAATACTTCAACCTTGTTGTCAATCCTACTAGTCTAAAGGATAAAATAGATTTAGTTTTAAAACCTGATGAAGTGGAACCAGTGCATTTAGATAAAGAAGAGGAGGTTATTGTTGTGCAAGAAATAGAGGATTTTCCTGTATATGACAGAAGTGATTCTAACATTCCATCAAGTCCTCATGTTGGTGTTATATCATTTGGTGAGCCTAGTCCACCAAATAATTTTCCCAGAAGAGAGACTATCCTAAGGGACACTGATGATAAAGAAACCACTGAATAAGAATATGAGGGTAATGTCTTAAGAGACATTAATGTTGGAGAGACCTCAGAGGAGGAGGATGAATTTGAATCTGATCATGAGGAGTTTGAAATAGCAGATGATGATGAAAGTGAAGAAGAATGCTTAAGTACTGGTCCTTTGATAAGATGTGCAGAAATGGCAGAAAATGAAAATGAATAGGAAGTTGAATCTGTTGAAATTTCAATGGAAGTGGTTGAAGATTTTGTAAAATAAGTAGTAGTAGAATC
Organism: Viscum album; assembly: GCA_963277665.1. Lineage (NCBI taxonomy): Eukaryota > Viridiplantae > Streptophyta > Magnoliopsida > Santalales > Viscaceae > Viscum > Viscum album. Next base: position 123,409,788 of record OY728134.1, on the reverse strand, counting down.
TACTAATGATTCAATTGATCAAGGAAGAATGGAATAGGACAATGAAATTTTCTAGGAGGAAGCTCTAAGTTAGGGGGAGTAACCTATTTCTATAGGTTCAGTTTCTGTTATTGGTGAAATAGAAGGTTGGTCGGAGGACCTTGGATTCATATTTTTTTGTCCTAGACTATGAAGAATTTGAATATGACAAGCCTAACTATAGACCTCCAGTTCATTCTATTTCAGAGACCACTATAGTGAAACCAGTGGTTCTTCTACCTTAAGATTATGAAAATAAGGATGAATTTGATTCATTAAAATCAAATTTTCAGAGATTCTTTTATGAAAGATCCATTGGAATAGAGATAACAATGGCTCTAAATCAAGAGCTTGCAGAATCTATTTTGGAAAGAATAATGTCTAGAATTCAATAAAATCTGCTACATGAAGTGAAGGAATGAAAGAATTAGGTAAGAGACTTGGCAGAATCTATGGAGACTGTGAAATAGTCAGTTTTGAGTTTAGATTCATATATGGCTTCACGATCTCAAGTGGAAAAAGACATTCGGTATGTTAAGAGTGTTTTACAACAGATGGTAACTGTGTTTGAGGACTTTAAGAAGTTTATAGAATCACATGTGAGTGGTGAGGATAGTGATGTGAACAGGTTAATCAGTGGATTGACTAAGTCTAATAAGGAGACAATGGATTTTACCATGGAACCTCCATGTGAATCTGGTTCCTCATCTGCCTCTCATCATGTTGATCTAATAGCCTTTAGATCAGTCATTAGAGAAGAAATGGAAAATCTCTATGGTGAAAGTACCTCAGATCCTCAGTATTTGACTCAGGTTATTTCCACTACCATATAAATTCATAAGATTATAGGTGATTACATGAGGAAGGATACCCAAGATTATAATGCAATCAAAGAGCAGATTGACTTCTATTATGAAAGGGTTTATACTTATTCTAAATTTCACTGCCATAATTTGTGATTATCAAAAAGGGGGATATTGTTGGACTCACCTATTTTGACAATCCAAAATCATGTTTCATTTATATGATAATCATGTTTCATTAGTTTTTATAGTTTTTATCATGTAAAAATTATTTATTTTTAATCTCACTACTTTCTTGATTATGTTTATAGTGTAAAATTTTCTAAGTAAATGGTCACTAGTATGAAGGTCTCTATTAAGAGCTTTTTGTTTAAGTCACCGGTTGAGGCTAATATTAGCGAGGTTACCTCTAAAAGGTTACCTAAAGGATTTTACCACAAGAATTTTACCGCTAGAAGGTTACTTCTAGATGGTTACCTCTAGATGGTTACCACTAGAGGGTTACCGCTAGAAAGTTACCGCTGAGGAACCTTACTGCTGAGTTACCAATGCAAGTTCACCGCTACCAGTCTACCGCTCAAGAGATACTTTTGTAGATTTACCATTAGAGGTTACTGGTATAAGGTCACTGATGGGAAGCCTACCGTTGGAATCCTACTAAAGTCGCCGCTGGAAGGTTACTCTTAGAAGGTTACTATTTTAAGCTTACTGCTGCAAGGTTGTTGCTATGAAGTTACCGCTAGAATTATACTGATGAAAGGTTACTACTGGAAGAACCTTCGGAATTAAAACATATACCACTGATAAGCCTACTGTTGAGAAGCTACCATTGATAAGGCTAACTCTACCAGTCTGTCGATACCTATACTCTTCTACTCTATACTTTTACAATTTTCTTAAGATTATTCTAACGGTCATATTTGGTAAATTTAATGCTTCTAACATTAATTAATGTTGATTATAGACATATCTAGAGAATGTATGAGGTACGGGGAAGACCTCATGTGGTTTGATCATTCCTATTGTCGAACCTCAATAATAAAATAGAAGATTGAGCTAGAGAAGTGAATGTTGGGTAAGAGACATTACACAACAGACCTAAAGAACAAGGAGAACACACCTGCACTTACACTATGAACCCAAGAGCTTCACGAAGATCATTTAAGAGAACAAATTCAAGGATACCTTACTATGATTCATAAAATATCTTTCAAACCAAGAAGTTCAACACTTCAGTACCTGGAAGCCAGAACCTAAATTTGTGACACTGTTTGGATACAACTTCCCAAGAAGGACTCAAACTGCAATTTCTTCACACCAAGGATTCCAGATCTGAACTGCAAACACATAGAGGCTTCTAAACTCAATCCTTATAACATTATCTCTATTGTGTTCATTATCTTAAATTTTTTAGCAGTGTGTGTTTTTCTGTTACACACACTATATCCTATGCTTAAACTGGAGGATACTGAAAATCCGCACACCAAACATTCCTTACATTTTTGTTTCCCACGTATAACTATGGAAGAGGCCATATGTGGCCTAGTTATTTGTTTTTCCTACAAATAAATGTGGTAGAGGTTGTGATACCTGTACAGTTTGTGAAAACTGTTGTAAATCCTAATACAGGCTATGTATCAAGTTTAGTAATATAATCTGCTTGGTGGAAGGTGATCACCAAGTGGAGAGGATTAAGTCTTGTCTTGAGACTGAACCTCTTGTTTAATTATTTTGTGTACTTTATTTTGAAATACTCTATTTTTCTATTTTCCACTGCTTATCATTTCAAAGACAGAAAACTGTTTTACATTAAATCTGATAGTTAGTTTTGGTTGGTGTGTAAATGTGTTTAATTCATTAAAACTATTTCAAAAGTTGGATATATTTTTACACTGATCCAACTGAGGACTAATCAACCTTTGAGGGAATTATTGATAAATTGAACATTTAAATCTCTATTTCCTGAATTAATTGGGAAATTTCAAATTGGAGGATTTTATCATAAAGTCTTTAACAGAAATTTTAAGTCAGAACTCAATTCACCCCCCTCTTGAGTTTCAACCTCGACCAAAGTTCCATAATGAATCTCAATACAATGGATTGTGTGAACCACTCATTCTATAATTAGAACCCTGTGATTTTTACATGTTCTATCGTCTTGTGATGGAGAAGACCATGAATAATGAATCTATGACTCACACTATAATATATGTGTGAGTTTTTGGGGTCTTGGTGGATGAAGTACATCATTCCCCAACCAAGTATATCACGCCATAACTCAAGTGATATTTCTTTGAGAACATTGGTAGTTTATGTAATGGTAAAAAATTATAGACCTTGTAAAACTGATTTTATGTTCAATAACTTGTGTTACACACTATACCCAATGTAAAAAAATAATAACATATTAATAGAATGTTATTAATAAATCTATAATAAACACTAATATGGTAAACCATTTAAATTTATTACCTTTATAAGTTAAATAATTAATATGAGATAATATTGAAAAAGCAGTTTTTAATAAAAAATTACTTTATATTATATATTTTCTACTAAAAGATAATTTTTATAATTTTCTAATTTAAATTTGATAAGAATTTTTTTTTTTAATTCCCCATATCAAAATTTTCTTAGTATTAATTTTTGAACTTTTTCTAAAAAGGTAGGTTTTTAGTCAAAAAATATAGTTTTTATGAAACTTATAATTTTTAGGAAAATATCATTATGACATAAAACATTAAAAACCTATTAATTTATAAAATATGAAATTAAGTAATATCAATATTAATTTTAAAATATTCTTTGAACTAACAAAACCAATGTCTAACATTTTTTAGACTAAATTAAAATATTACTTTAAAAAAATTGTTTTCGATATTTTCTTTAAATCAATCATTTTAAAGGTGAGATTAGATTTTTTTCATCACATTAATGACCAATAACTTTTATTTTATTTATAATAAATTAAATTATTTCATTAAAATCAATAAAAATAATAATTTTATTATATATATAAATTTAAAGATGAAAAAGGATATTTTTCTACAAAACTGTTTTACACATTATGCATGTTCACTTTAAAATTAACATTTGAAACCCTTAAAAAAATTATTTGGTAAAATTATTTATAAATTTTAAATCATAAGGTTAAAATTTATTAAAATTTACAATATTAATTTTTGTAAATAATATTAACTACAAAGGTTAAAAATTAATTACTATGGTAAAATTAAATTAGGGTACAAGTTAAAAAGTAAAGGACAAACACCTAAAGACACTCTAGTTTGTCTAAACAATGATTGAATGAGGAGAATATATATCCACACACACTTACCCTCTAATTTTTTAAATTTTATATCCACTAAACTTTGAATAGTAACATTCTATTATTGAAAATGTAATGGTTACTTTCAAGACTACCCTTCCCTTTACTTATAAAAATGTAACACTTCCACCACTTCAAGACTCACCTATCAATTTAATATATTATTGAAACTCTATGATGTTAATAATACTATAAACCTATACCATTTTAAAAAACTTTTGTTCACCATTAGTTATCATAAGGCCTTCATTTCTAAGTATAATTATAATAAATATGCATGCCCTTGACATGAGTATTATCAACTACTTAGTTTTTCTTATTAATTTTTTATTTTAAAAACCCATCATAACCATATTTATATAATGTAAAAATTATAAATTTTATACTTAATTTTTATTAAATTAATTTAATAACCTTTATTTAATCATTTTCATCTACTTTTGAAAACAAAATAATGTTAATTGTGTATTGTACGACCTACTGCTTCCACAAAGTAACTTTTTTTTTATTTTCCATATTGAATTTATTTGTTTGCAAAAACCACTAAAAATATGATTCAAAAACTTAAAGAATATATATAATATCATTATTATTCTATTATAATGACATTATACACTTTTGAAACCATATTTACCCATCAAGATATAGTGTGTTCATGTTTAGGTTGGTTTAACCACATACTTTAATAATGTTATAAAACTCCTTCACTGATGAATATGGGAATATAAATATCAATATTATTAAAATTTAATAAGTAATTAAAGATTTTTTTGGTTATGTAATGGTTCTATTAATTATATAACTTATTATTAAAATATCACCTTTTATTGCTAAAATCACTAAAATAGGATGACACTAATTTAACTTTAATGAAAACATAAGAAAAAACTACATAATAAATAAATACAATATGCTAATAAATGGTCAGTATTAAATGAAATATAGATGAATATGGTTCCTATGAAGGTATATAAAAAATTATTTTATAATTGAGGAAGTAAATCCAATTCACAAAATGAATCTAGAATAAGTCAAGGGTTTTTTGTCACAAATTTTTACCACTTAAGACTTATTTATAATTATATGTCATGTTTTCTTTATAATGATGTAACTACTACCCATTTAATATTATTTATAATGACTCCATTTTATTTCATGATATTCAATTTTCTATTACATCTTCTTTCTATCATAGGGTTTTGACTCAAATTTTTAAAGAGTTGAAACGGTTTTCATTTCAAATTCCTCTATTTGAGATATGCTTTTTATTATGCACCTAATTTATTTTATGTAGTGTATATGATTTATAATTGATTTATTTTATCATGAAATTCCTTTTATTCATGGTAATTTAATTCCAATTTAAGGACCTCTCTTTCATGAAGATTTGATGCTCCTCAAGTTGTAAGGGTTTATGTTAACTCAATTCTCATTCATTGAGTTATAATTGTTCTTCTTGAACATATTTATTATAATATGATAAATTATACCTATGATTATATTATGTTTTATTTTATCTTTACTTATTTGGATTTATATTTTTACCACAAAAACCCATTTTTTAAAATATTTTTACTTCATTAACTATTTTTTTATAAGGTACTTTGGTAGATTTAATATCTTTCTTTGAGTAATATGATTTATTTTAACATTGAACTTAAATATTATCTTTCTCAATTGATTTCCCAATTTATATGATGTTATCTTTTTTATTTATATGTTGAATGTATCTTTTGATTCATATATGTATACTTTATTATTCTCTCGCCTAAAAGTATAATGTTATCAAGAAATAATCTCAATCTCTTAGTTGGTTCTTTGTTTCAAGTCCACATCCTTGTTCCCTCCAATTTTCTCCTTACTTTTTGGGAGATTTAATATGGATTATTTTCTATGATCATAATAATTCCTTTTTCCCATTTTAAAAAGGAAAATCGAATAATTTTTTTATGATATTGTATTTCACACAAAATCATTTTAAAATATTTTCCACCCTGGATTTCTTTTGATACTATTTATGATTTTAAAATGAATAATTTATTCAAGTTTATTTTTTAAAGGTGTTTTTTTACAAATTATTCACATCAAATTTTTGAAAATAATTTTTTAAATTGAGTGGTAACTTCATTATTTTATGAATATATTGAAAATGACCTCTTTTAACTTTTTCATGGGAACATATATTTCCATTACCTTGGTTGTTTTATTTAAAACATTCTCTAAATATTTTTTTGGTTTCTAAAGGAAAACTATTTTTCTCATAGATTTAAAAATGTATATTTTAAGATGATTTCCAAATATCAAGGATATTTATTATTTAAAAATATATTTTTTTTAATCCCCTTACAATTATTTTTCATCTAATTTATTTCCATTTTAAATATATTATGCTTGATCAAGGTTGTTTTTCAAATGTAACCATCCACCTTCTTTCTCTGGGTGTATTATGTAATGTCCTCTTTTGAAGAAATAATCAATCACTACCATTTTCATGCCTGATCATTTTAGGAGTATAACCATAATTTTTTCCAAATTAATTTCCTCTATGAATACCATATTTTTTACCTTTGACTGAAGGGTGTTCACTTAAATTTCATAAATCAGTTTATTAGGGAAATTTTTCTCTTAATTACATACCCCTTATCTATATGATGTAAATATAATTTTCATTATTATATTGATTGAATTCTATTTACCTAGAAAGTTACTTGATGTCATTTTATATAAATTTATTTTTTATTGATTTATCATGTTATGATTATTGATCTAATTATGAATGATTTAATTTTATGAATCCATTTTAAAAAGATAGGAAACTTATTTTATTTCTATATGGTTTTTATAATGCATTAAATGAAACCCATTTTACTTCCACATGTTCTTTATGATATGATGAATTATTGGTTTATTATTAAACTTATATGTATAGATGATGATTCGTTGGGTAATATAACCTTCTAATGCATTGGTTAATGTCACAAACCATCTCACGTACCCTGGTAACCCGATAACCGAGCTGGTCCTGACATAGCCTAAAGGGTGTTCTCGATCCCCATGGGTTGGAGACTAGCACCTAGAATCATACAATATGAAAGTGGGACGAATTTTCCACAAATACAACGGAAGCAAGATAAAAAAGTTAGTGTGCGTACAAGAAAATCTCCACAGTGAAATGTTTACCAGAAGTCAAACAAACATAAAAATCCCAAAGTACAAATCAAAGTACCAGAAAATAGGATAACTACCCCAAGTCCCAATGGAAACAACTTTCCAAGACAAAGGATCAATAGATACTACCACCTCCAAGTGGCACCATTCCCTTGCTTAAACCTAGAAGAAGATAATCTATAAACACTCAAAGGCATGTCTAGGGTGTGAGATAAAATCCCAGTAGGTTCTCACCAAGAATTCCATAATAATATTCCATCATTTAATTAACTAAATAAATATTTAAATTTTTAATAAACATGCCTATAATTTCAAATCATATTTAAAAAAATCATGGTTTACATTTCAAATGATGGAAAATTCATTAAACAAATGGATTAGTAAATGTTTTTTATAAAAATGTTTATATAAATTCAGAATGCATTGTAAAAAAATTTAAAACATTGGAATATATACATTTCAAATATAAACAAGTGAGAAACATGTTCATATTCCAAAAGGTATGATAGTTCTAGGCTATGGGACTTACTCACAATAAAATAGTTATCGTGGAAATATGTTTAAACACATTCTCCTCAATAATAACCAATGAGAACATTTCTCCATCCAACTAGGGATGTGACCTAATCCATTTATGTATTGCTAGTGTTGTAAATTGTAGAGTGTCATCTTGAATAACTCACTAACTACCTATGAATACATGTTCTATAATATAAATTAATGATGGGAAATTTATTTTAGGACTTATTAAAAAAAAGTAATCCCATTCTCCCATTTCAAACATGCCAATTTTATATTTAAAAACCAAAATAACTTTTTAATAAAATCATTCCTTTCTTAAGATAAAACCAATGGTTTTGTATAAAAATAATTTTAATCCATTATTACTAAATACCGCTTTGAAATAAATTCCATCAAATCAATTTTTCAATTTAAATTAAACAATTTAAATTTCACAAAATTCCATCAATTTCAAAAATACACCACAATTCAATGGAATTGGGGGTTTCCTCCAATTTTTTTTAAATCAAATCTAAATCCCCCTATTCAATGGAATTGGGTTTTTAATAAATCAATTGAATTTTTTTTAATCAATTGAATTTAAATGAAATAATTTAATTTAAATCCAACAATTTTGTGTTAATAAAAATTGATCATCATAATGAAACCACCTACCTTGGGATCAAAAAATCTCAAAACACCAAGACCTAAGCAGGAAACTCCAACAAAGATCATAAGAATAAAATATCTAAGAATAAAACATATATTAAAGATCTAAAATAGTGGATATTAAATTTTATAATGACATAGAGGTCTAAGAAAACCTAGGGAGGAAATGAGTGAGAGTGGTATAAAGAGAATACGAAGAGGAAACTAACTAGGAGAATATTTAACATTGATCACCTAGATTCGATTAACTTTAAGAAGGGTGTAAAGGGGAAAAAATCACCTCTTGGGAGCTCCCATGGAAGAATAAATCATAATAGTTCTGAATAGGTTCATCAGGCACTTAAAATTAGGGTTTCTTTATTTTTAAAATAATTTTTAGGTTAACTATTTCTTGTATGCATGGTTAGTTGGGAAAGGTCACATGATTAGACAGACAATTCTCCCTATTTTGGAAAGGTTAACAGTTTCTACTAGGTGAGGGCATGGTTTTTGAAAGTGTGCACTATCTGTGTAAAAATCCCTTGTATGGGTTTTCATAGTTTCTTTTGATTAGGCATGTGGTTTTGTAAAATCATGTTCCAATCATACACAACCCATAAACTTTCAAAATTTCAAAATTTTCACTTGAATCTCCCTTAAACAAAACCCAATCAAAGATTGATCAAAATAGGGGTTTAGGAATACCTAAAAATAGTAAAAATATGTTACAACCTCACCACCATAGAAACTCTTTGTCCCCATAAATTCTATTAAAAATATTCTATGTCAAAAATATGAGGCCATAGATCTCTCTTCAGTGACTCCCTCTCCCACATCTAATGAAAATTAGAACAGTATTTTCATATCACTCAAACCAAAGGTATCATCATCCCATGACGTACCATGGTTTTAGAATCAACTATCCTAACTATATGTTCATTCATGCATAAATTAGGTCCAACCTCAAGATCTCTCCAACTCAGAACATGATATGGATCAGCTAGATACTTTTGGGGTTGTGATGCGTGGAGCATGTTATGTATCGACATCATATTTCGTGGAAGTTCTAAATGGGAAGACACTTTCCCCTCCTACTAAAAAACCTCAAAAGATCCCACAAAATTCGGATAAATCTTCCCCTACCTCCCTAGATGTCAATAACCCAACCAAGGTGAAACTTTCAAGACCACCTAGTCACCAACTGAGAATTCCAAAGGTCTATGGTTACGATCAGCACAAGATTTATACTGGATCTCTATCATCACCATTCTTTGAAAAATAAACTACATATTTGTTATCATCTCTAGAACCAAGCTCAATCCAACCAAGTAACTCTCTCCAATATCCGAACAACACAATGGAGATCTTTAAGGCCGACCATACAAGGCCTATAAAGGATCCATTTTGATCACAGATTAGTAACTGTTGTTATAAGAAAACTCAACCTGACCTAAATGTTCATAATATACCCCAAAAAATTAAAGAATGCAATCTCAGAGTACATATTCAAGAATCTGTATAGATCTTTATGTTTTTCCATCCAACTTAAGATGTTATGGTGTACTCAAATGGACCTAACATCCCAGTGCCTCCTAGAGGCCTCTCTAAAAGTGAGAAGTAAACCAAGGATCCCTATTAGAGACTATAAAATATGGAAATCCATGAAAATGGTCAATCTCTTTCACATATATATTTCCTAACTCCTCAACTTTGGTTGTATCATGAATGGGTATAAAATGAGTTGATTTAGTCAACCTATCGATCACAGCCCATATTACATTCTTCTTTCTCTAGGTATGTGACAACCCAAACACTAAGTCGATAGAGATCTCATCTAACTTCCAAGTAGGCACTGGAAGTGGATGAGGAAAACCTGAAGGTATCTGGTGGTGGCCTTAACCTGGTGGCATGTATAACAATGAGAGACAAAATCAGAAATACCTTGTCTCATACCTATCCACTATAACTTTCATCGTATGTCAAAAAACATCTTCGTGGTTTCTGGGTTCACTTACCACTAGGAATTATGGATATCCCCCGTCACAGCTTTCCTTACTGCAAACAGTACAACAAAATTATTCAGATGGAATATAATTCCCTTGGTGGAGAATGACCAGTCAAGTATAGTCTCTCCTCTAAAAAGAGAGTCTCAAATTCTATAGAACTCATCATCAAGCTTTTGTTCCTGGAGAATCATCTTTAGAAGAGTGGGTGTCAACTAAACACTGGTCAAGGAAACCTTAGACCCTAATTTCTGGACTCCAATATGCAAATATGAAAAAAGATCCATTAAGTTCCACTCTTCTAATGATTCTCACGGTTTGAAAGTTTACTGCTCAAGGAATTTATGATGACATTACCTTTCACAAGGGTATAGGAAATGTCAAATTTGGATGATTGTAGGTATTCCTCCCAATGCCTCTAGTAGAGATTCAAATATTTTTTAGAGAAGATAGAACTCAAGATTTTGTGGTCTGAAAACATGGTAAACCTTTCTATGAAACAGTAATTTCATCAACTATTAAGCACATGCATCACATATGTGAGTTCATGGTCATGGGTCCAATAGTTCTTCTCATGTGTCCTAAGTTGAAGAGATTCGTAAGCAATGACATGATCACCCTACAAAAGAACGCATCCCAAACCTAAACTCAATGCATCATTGAAGACCACATAGTCATTCCCAACCTCTAGAAGAGTCAACACCAGCGTAGTAGTCAATAGATGCTTCATCTCAACAAAATAATTCTAACATTTTCCATCCTAAGAAAGCTTTACACCCTTCTAAGTAAAAGCAGTCATTGGAGAATCCAACTTTTAGAATTCCTTTACAAACAGATGATGATACCCAGCTAAACCAAAGAAGCTATGAATCTCGAAAACATTTCACGGTTTCTCCCATGTCATAATAGACTTTACCTTTTTAGGATCAATTGAAATACCATGCTCTGACATCATGTGTTCTAATAATTTCACTTCTTGAATCATGAAATTACATTTCAATATCTTGTCATAAACTTTGTGATTTCTCAACAATTCTATAACTTCTTTCAAATGAAACACATGATCCTCTTCAGAATTAGAGTATACAAGGATGTATCCCACAATGACAACCATAAAGGCATCAAGATACTCATGGAAAATCTTTTTCATTAAATTTATAAATACTATAGATGCATTTGTTAGAAAAAAAAGGCATAAAAAGGTACTCATAATGGTGGTACCTGATCTAAAATGCGGTTTTATGAATTTCGTATTTGTTTATTCTCAACTGATGGTAACCGGAATAAACATCAATCTTCAAGAACCACTTTTACCCTTTCAACTAGTAAAAAAATCATCAATACATGGAAATGGATATTTGTTCTTTACCATGACTCTATTTAGGTTTTAGTGATAAATGTAAAGGTTAATTAAACTATCAAATTTCTTAAAAAACATAGTCGTCACTTACAAAGGTGACACGCTTGAGCCTGCAAAGACTGTCTCAAGAAGATCATTCAACTAAGTCTTCATCTCCTTCATCCCATTCAGTTCCATGTGGTGAGAGGGAATAGACACTATTTGAGTATTAGTCACTAAATCAATAGAGAAACCTACCTCTATTACTGGTGGAAAACCATTTAAGTTAGATAGAAATACAACAGGAAACTCAATGAAAACTGGAGGGAGATCACCGCTCAAATATTCTCACTCTAGATAAAAAGTGAACATAGATATTACTTTACATAGCTCTATATAAGAAGGTCTATCTCTAATCAACCTTGGGTCCCACTATACTTGAAAGAAATAGAATACACCATCTAGTGTTGTAAAGGAGACCCCTCGAAGAAAACAATAAATATGGGCTTTATTGGAAATAATAAAATTCATCCTGAATATGTTGTTAAGAGGTTTCATGTCAAGAACCAGAAAACTCCAACCAATATTTATATTTGAAAATGAGAAAACAAAAGCAGGACTACAGAGACCTTGCTCACTATTTTTTCCAAGGGGTCTAGTAATATCCATCATATAATATAAAATCATTATAATAATATTTAGTTGATTAAATATACAAGTTGAAATAAAATAATTAGATGCACTAGTATCAAATAAAGTAATAATTAATGATGAAGCTATAGTTATGGTACCTCTCACTGTAACTGAACTTGTATTCACTTCCTCTAAAGACTATTTCACTGTGTGAAGAAGCTTCATTCTGAATAACTATGGTTTGAACCCCTTTATACATGAAGAATATTATTTCCACATAGTTTTAGAAGATGATAATGATCCCATGCCACTACACTGAGTGGAATAGATATGTTAAAACTTCATCAAGTGACATGAGCATCTATAGGAACCACATAAATTGGGTGCCTCAGTGAAAACTAGCATATAATTCCCAAGATTTCCACCCTGGTATCAAATAAAATAGACTCTTATATAAACTTTAGGAGGTCTAAAAAAACCCTATTGTTGACAACCACCATGAGAATAATTATTATTCATCTTCCCTTTAGAGGAATTCATGCCACCTCTAAGAGAAAAGGAAACTCCCATAAACATTGAGTTGCCCTATTGATCCATTTTAACCATCAGTGCTCTATCCATCACATTAGTATAATAAGGTAGATTCAGTAAGAAAACCTAATAGAGAATATAGGATAAAAGTCCCAACTAAAACCATCCAGTCTTCCTCTTCTCATTCGATACAATATCAAGTGAAAACTACACTAGCTCAGCAAAATAGGTTGCATACTCTGTTAGAGTCTTGTCATCCTACTTGAGTTTGAAAAATTCAATAGTATTGGGCAACACCATCAACTTTGGATAGAATAGGTTGGTGAAAAGAGACTTTAAATCTTTTTAATATAAGCCCTCGTTATTATTCCCTATCACCATAATGTCCAACCATTTCCTGATTGGTCCCTCTAAAACTAAAGTGGTGCACTTCACCTTGATTTTATTAGGTGTCTCCAAGAACTCAAAAAAAATGCTCGATTCTACTCAACCATTCCTCAACTTCTTGAGGATCATTGGATCATTTGAATACTATTGGATTCTAGTGAAGGAAATACTAAGAATGATTTCAGAAAACATACCTCTGAGGTTTCACAATTGGATCCTGAATAGGAACTGGTAGTGGTGCCTATCCCATAGCTTGGATACTATACAGAATTACCTCAACCAAACTCGGGTCCAAAATAGGATTTTCTCACTATGGTTCAGCATAATCTTCCTCCTGGATTTGATTCAGGTATATTCTTCGAGTCATTATGAAAAACAACATTAGTAGAAAACATTGAAGACATTAGATTAATATTGAAATAGAGAAACAAGGGAAATTAATCCCTACATATAGATAACCAAGATTTATATTTCAATCTATCCAAATAAAAAGAAGTTAAATGACTAAAACTAATACTAAAGAAGTATTTCCCAAACCACCCTTAGGAATTAAGGTTTTTTGTGGTGGTATCTAGCCAAGAACTCAATTGAAACTACCTTCTATGTCCTGAAAATATTACTCAACTATATATTGGCATCAAGGAAAGATGTAAAATTTGTACCTCTAATTCCACTTTGTCACAAACCATCTTAGGTACCCCAGTAACCTAATAACTGAGTTGGTGATGACATAGCCTGAAGGGTGTTCCAAATCCCCATGCGTTGGTGACTAGCCCCTAGAATAATACAATATGAAAATGGGAATGAATTTTCCCCAAACACAATAGAAGCAAGATAAACATGTCATTTTTTATACAAGAAAATCTATATAGTGATAAGTTTACCAAAAGTAAAATAGGTAGAAAAATCCCAAATTAAAACTAAAAGTACTAGAAAATAGGATAAATACCCAAGTCCCAATAAACACCACTTTACAAGACCAAGGATCAACAGCTAATACCACGTACAAGTGGCAATTTACCCTTGCTCAAACCTGGAAGAATATAATCTAAAAATGCCTAAAGGCATAGGTAGGGTGTAAGCTAAAATCCTAGTAGGCTCTCACCAAGGATTCCATAATAAGATTCCAACATTTAATTAACTAAATAATACTTTAAAAATTTTAATAAATAGGATTTTAATTTCAAATAATATTTAAACAAATCATAATTTATTTTTCAAATGATGGAAAACACTTTAAACAAATTTCTTAGTAAAAGTTTTTTATAAAACAGTTCATATAAATTCAGAAGGCATGGTAAATAGTTTAAAAACATTGTCATATATACATTTAAAATACAAAAAAGTGAGTAACATGGTCATATTACAAAAGGTATGGTAGTTATTGGTTATGGGACTCCCTCACACTCAAATAGTTGTCATGGATATATGTTTACACATATCATTCACTACTTCAAATACCCCTTTTATCAATGCTAAAAATGGCCTCTAAAAGCGCTAGAAAAGTGTTGTTAAATCTAGTGAAGATAAAGGGGGGTCCCCTTTATCAGTGCTCCAAAAAGCGCTGATAAAGACCCCTTTTATCAGTGCTCCAAAAAGCGCTGATAAAGACCCCTTTTATCAGCACTAAAAAAACACTGATAAAAGGGGTCTTTTATCAGCACTAAAAAGAAGAGCTGATAAAATGGTCCTTTATCAGTGCTTTCTTTTTAGCACTGATAAAAGACCCCTTTTATGAGCGCTTTTTTAAAAGTGCTGATAAAAGTAAAAAAAATTAAAAAAATTAAAAAAAACTAAAAAAAATTAAAAAAAATTAAAAAAATCCTGCCAATCAGAGGGGATTTTATAGCGCTTTAGCCCCCCTTTAAAGGGAACTTTCCAGCCCCTCCAACACCCATACACACCCCCCTCCACCCTATATCAACACTACACCCACCCCCTTTATCAGTGCTAGCCCCCCAAATCCACCCCCATGTGCGCGCCCTTGCCTCCATCAAGATTTGATCTCGAGACCTCCCCCTTGCATGCCTAAAGCCTTTACCACTCTGTCATATTGATTTGTTCTCCAGTTAATGACATATCTATTTATTTATATATATATTTAGTTATATTTATTCATATATTAATATATAGTTATACTAATATATATATATAGTTATATTAATATATATATTTATGATGATATTAATATATATATTTATAGTTATATCAATATATATATGTAGTTATATTAATATATATATATATATGGTTAGATTAATATATAGGTATATAAATATTTATATATTTCTATTTTAAATAAAATGGATATTATTTATTATTTAAATAAATCTAATATATTTTATATGTAAATATATTTTATTATTTATAATTGTAATTAAATTTTTATGAGTGAATATATAAAAAAAATATGTATATATTGTTATATATTTGATTATAAATAGCATTGAATTATAAGAAACAATAAAATTTCGAAGTCATAATATCAATATGAATGTAATACCTTGGAATAAATTCAGTCCCCACCAAAAAAAAGTCAATAATACCCCCTTAAACGAGGCTGAAAATCCACAAAATGTTAAAAAAATCGGGGTATCCCGGCTAAAAACTCATTTCTAGAGGCCTTATGGGCCTTTTTTGGCCTCTAAAAAACCTTGACAGGGGTATCCCAAGTCATATGGGTGTAGATCTCGTCGCAGGCTTCGATTTGATATATGGTAGAGCTCAAACGGACACCCGGATCAAAAGTTATAGTCGTTTGAAGTTCAAGTTGTGTTTTCAACATATTTTGGATCTTTTTTTAATTGTTTTTTATTTTTATAGTCTTCAAATTGTTATTAAATTACTATTACTCCATAATAATTTGAAAATTATTAATTAAAAATATTTTTTAAATTTTTTATAAGCCATTTTCACTAAATATCTTATATATTAAGTGTAACTGTATATTTATACTTATCTAAAATATATTTAAAATTATATTTAAAAAATTTATATTATATTTATATCAATACAACTATATCTATATATTTAAATAATAATATTTTTTAAAAATTAATTTTTTTTGGAAGTAGACCCTTTATCAGAACTTTTAAAAAAATGCTGATAAAGACCCCCCTTTATCAGAGCTACTAAAAAAGCATTGATAAAGGGGTACCCTTTAACAGCGCTAAAAAGAAGCGCTGTTAATGCGGGTACCTTTATCAGTGCTAAAAAAAGCACTGATAAAGGGGTACTTTTATCAACGCTTTTTTAGCGCTGATAAAGGTACCCCCCCCTCCTTATTAGCGTTTTTTCATTAGCACTGATAAAGGGTGGCGCTAGCCTTGCCCCATTTTGTGGTAGTGATCCTTGATACTAACCAAGGAGGACATATCACCATCCCTTCAGGGATTTGACTTGCTGAATTTATGCATTTTAGTATTGTAAATTGTATACTTTTGTCCCAAATAACTCACTAACTACTTAAAATTTTATGTGGTCTAATAAAAATTAATGATGGGAAATTTATTTTAAGCCTTCTTAAAATACAATTCATCTCATTCTCATATTTCAAACATGCCAATTTTCTATTTAAAATCCAAAACTAGTTTTTAATTAAATCATGAATTTTCAAGATAAAACTAATGGGTTTCTACCAAAATAATTTTAATCCATTATTCCCAAAAATGACTTTGAAATCAATTATATCAAATCAATTTCACAATTTAAATTTCACAAAAATCCATCAATTCTACAAATAAACCCCAATTCAATGGAATTTGTGGTTTTCCCTAATTTGTGCCAAATAAAATCTAAATCCCATGATTAAATAGAATCGGGTTTTTAATAAATGTATTGAAATAAAATGAATTTAGTTGAATTTAATTCAAAAAATTGAATTTAAATCAAGAAATTTAGGGTTAATAAAAATTATCCATCATAACAGAACCACCTTCCATGAGATCACAAAATCTCAAAACACCAAATCCTGAGTGGGAAACTCAAAAAAATATCATTGACAACGAAGATCAAAGAATGAAACCTATATTCAAGATCTAAAACAACAGATATTATATTCTCCAACAACATGGAGATCTAAGAAACCCTAGGAAGGAATGGAGAGAGGGTGGGAGAAATAAAATAAGAAGAGGAAACTAACCAGGAGAATATCAAATGTCATTCACCTAGCTTCAATTTGCATATGGAAGGGTGTAGAGGGTCCAAAATCACCACTTGGTTTCTCAAATAGAATAGGAAATCATAATAGGTCTAAATTGGTCTATCGGGTACATGAAATGAGGTTTTTGGGATTTTTAAAATAATTTTCAGATTAATTATTTCTCGTACACACGGTTAGCTAGGAAGGGCCACATGGTTTGACAAACCGTGCACCCTAACCATGCTCCCCATTTTAGAAAGGTGGATGGTTTCTACTAGGTGGGTTCATGGTTTGTCAAACCATGTACCAACCATAAATAACCCCATTCTATGGGTTTTCATGGTTCCCCATGAGAGGGCGCATGGTTTTGGAAAACCATGCGCCAACCATGCACAGCCTAGAAACTTTCAAATTTTCAAAATTTTCACCTGATTATCCCTTAAAAAAACCCAAACAAAATATGATCGAAAAATGGGTTTAGTAATACCTGAAAATAGTAACAGGATGTTATAGTTAAGATTTTACATCTCATGGTATAGGTATTTGTGAGTACTTTTTTGTTTGTTATAAGTATGCACATTGATGATGTACCTTATGAAAGTTGTGTTCCATTTACTAATGTATATGCTATATTTGAAAGATTTTTCATAGTTTTATGCTTATTATAATGACTATGTTGTTCTCCCATTGGTCATGTTTATTGACTCACTATTTTAATTCATGCATTTTTTTATGTCAATATTTATTCCATGATTTATGACCTAAGATTTGTTGGGTATTATTTTCTTATATATATTAATTATACCCATATGTTAACTTATGGTCTTTAATTTTTATCACTTAAATTTACCCTCAGTAAGAATCTGAGTTCACCATTTCCTTATGTTTCCATTTCCCAAGGTTATAAAGATTATAAAATTATGAAATGTATAAAAGAGTATCTTATGTGGAGAATTGTTGGTAAATATTGAAGACTTTTTATGGATTAATAAATTTCTTAAATAGTGGGAAATATCCATTAGTGTAAAATGAAATGAGTTTTATAAGTTAATGTTTTTTCCTAATTCTCTAAAACTCTAAACCTAAAATTTATTGGGAATATATTGTAATAAAATATTTTTTTTGAATTCATGTAATTTGATGGTCATGTATGTGTCCTTCTATAGTTGGAATTATATTTGGGTTTAAATAAATTTATAGATTAGTATGATATCGATTGAGGATAAATTGGGTGTTATATATGTCATAAAAAGTTGATAAGTTATGATTGATTATAATTTCAAATGTATAAATAACCCTTTAGATTAATTGAGGTAATATTATGGGTATTAAGATGAGATAAATTCTATAAAAACCCATAGAAAATGTATAATGGATAAGTTTAAGTATAGTATAACATCATAAAATTTTGATAAAGTAGAGGTTGTATGGTTTTCATGGAATTAAAATCCCTATATATTTACTAAAAGTTGATACAATATCTAGAATAGATGTACCTAGGGGTAATAACCCAAAAAAGGAGTGTTTGTTATTACTAAATCAGCACCTGGTGCATGAAAAAGTGGCCAAAATACACACCTATTTAGAAACTCTCATGGGATATGACATGGTTAATTCACATTTTCTATAATGAACCATTATCAAGGATTTGAGTATGATGTTAACTAATTGGGTTAGAAAATCTGATAGCGAATGGAAGTGGATAACTTGGATTAAAATGTATAGATTCTCGATTTAATGAGAATATTAATTAATATGTACTTTTACGGATAAATGGTAAATAAAACTTTGAGATAATATATTTAAATGATTTTTTGGTGTATAATATTATAAGAAAGTTCATGATAATTTTTGGAGAGTTCTATTTTGGATTGGGTTAATAAGTACAAGCGAACATAACTTAAATTAAAGTAGACGGGTTAAATGAAGGTTTAATTAGAGAAGCTATATTCGTATTTATGGTTTCATATTCATATCTTATATTTTATCCTAACCATTTTTTGTTTTATTTTTTGGTTGAAATGGGATCACAAAAATGAATCTAAAGAAGGTGCGTATCTAGAAACCCCTATGTATTATATCCAAACAAGGGAGAATAACTAAATGAATAAATCTTATAATATGGTTGAAAATTGAGTCTTCAGGTCTTACCTAAGGTAGGGAGGATAATATATAAATATAAATTATAGCTTTTGGATTTTAAATATTTTCATTATTGAGAAATATTTTGGTGTATTGAGAAAGTTATTAAGGATTATATGAAACATAAAAGGATTGTTCTATAATAGTTTTTCATTAAATGTTTAAAAACATTTATTAAATATTATTGGTACCCTAAAGTGTGATTTAATTTTAAGGTTGTGTTTTTAGAGATAACTATTAAAGAACACTAGATTGGGGATGGATAATTATCAGGATTAATATATACTTGATACAGAAGTAAAAAAAGGGTTTATTTATTATAAAAAAGGTTGGTTATGTATTATTTATATCCTTTGTATTGATTACGATTCATGATGTTTTTATTTAAGATTATCACATTTTTTGGTTCATGATATGTATTGGCTAGTGTGTGATTTCATGAAGCGGTGGTAAAAACTAATCGAGAATTAAATATAGAGTTAATTTTTGAAAGATTATATATTTTCATTTTGGTTTTATGTCTTATAAATTTGTGTAGTTTTGAGAGAGGTGTATTTTAAAGAATATATTATTAGGTTATATACATTCTTAGGTATACGATTTCACAAATAATCAATTTTTTTGTAAGGAAGTTAAGTATCTTGATCTAGATTAAGTTAGTTATGTAAATGTCACATTATAAGTTATATACAGAATGATGAGTATTCTAAGAATACCCTCACCATATTTAATTGGTAGGTAATAATTAAAATTATGAGGATGCAATTTATTTAAGGGGTAGAATGTGACGACCCAAAATTCTAAGCCTTGTAAAACTGATGTTATGTTTAATAAATTGTGTTACAAAAAACACCCAACATAAAAAAACCAAAATATATTAAGAGAAAATTATTAATAAATATATAATAAAAATTAATATAGTAAACCATTAAAGTTATTACCTTTAGAAGGTAAATAATTAATATGAGTTAAAATTAAAAATAGTAATTTTTAATTAATTTTTTTCTTTATATTATGTATTTTATTTTAAAATATAAATTTTAAAATTTTTAAATTTAAATTTCATAAAATAAATTGAATTTTTTAATTTCTTACATTAAAATTTTCTTAGTATGAGTTTTTTTACTTTTTTTTGAAAATTTTAGTTTTTAGTCAAAAAATGTGGTTTTTAAAAAACCGATAATTTTTATAACTATATAATTATAACTTAGATG
This sequence comes from Viscum album, assembly GCA_963277665.1. NCBI lineage: Eukaryota > Viridiplantae > Streptophyta > Magnoliopsida > Santalales > Viscaceae > Viscum > Viscum album. The sequence goes on along the minus strand of OY728134.1, from coordinate 123,388,932 downwards.
ATCTAAAACCATTTTAAGTGATAAAATAATAAATTAAAATAATGTGAATATAATTATTAATTTTAAAATATTTTTTTGAACTTTGATAACTGATGTCCAATATTTTTTGGAATAAATTAAAATGTTACTTTAATAAAAACAACTTGACTCGTTTATTTGAATCAAGAATCTTCAAGGTGATATTAGGTTTTTAAATTCATTTGGAGCCTCATAACTTTTATTTAATTTAAAATAAATCAAATTAAATGATTAAAATCAAAAAATAAAAATTTTATCTTATATATAATTTAAACCAGAAATACTTTATTTTTCTAGAAAATGTTTTTATACATTATACTCATTCATTTTAAAATTAACATTTTAAAACCATAAAAATTTTATTTGGTAAAATGAATTAAATATTTAAATCATCAATTTAAAATTAGGTAAAAGGGATAAACATAATTTTCTCATTAATATTAATTACTAAGGTTAAAAAATGGATTACCATGGTAAAGGTAAATTAGTGTAAAAGTTAAAATTTTAAATGAAAAAAGTATAAAACACTCTAGGTTGCAACCCAAATGAGTATATGAGGAAAATATCACCCCAATCAAACTTCACCTCCAATTTTTCCATTTTTTATCCATTTAAATTTGAATAGTAACATTACATTACTGAGAATTCAATGGTTACTTCCAAGATTACACTTCCCTTCACTTATAAAAATGTAACACTTGAACTACTCCAAGACTCACATCACCTTAAAATTTCATCTTTAAACTCTGAAAAATTACTCCTCATATAACACTATCCCATTTTCAAAAGATTTTGGTCACCATTATTAATATAAAACCCTATGTTTCTATAGGTGTATGTATGAGTTTAAATTTTCAATAGAAGTTAAATTTTCAAATCAGTGAGAGGTTTGTTTCACGAACCAAAGTTTGGAAGATGTTATAGGGACTTTAAATGAGGTTTTAGAATTTAGAGGTCATTGAGGGTGGAATCAAGACTCGGGAGATAGGCTAGGTGGATGGGGTTACAGCTTGTAGCCACTAGCCAGCTGATGGAGTGGCCAAAGGTCCTGGTGACATGTAGGTACCACTGACTAGCCAATAGACCTGTATTATCTATCCAATGGAGACTAATAGTGGATTGATCCACTGCCTGAAGCCACTATGGATCCGGTGGATATATTTAGGGGTAGAATTACAATTCTTTCCCCCTTGTGTTTTCTAGAGGGGAATCCCACTTTTCCCCATTTTCTTAGCTTACATAGGCCAGGGAGCTCCTCTCCCTCTACTCATTGATTACCCTTATGTGGGGTATGGTCTTGGGTGCCTTTTGTGTTAATTTATGTTATGATTTTCTACCTATTTATCCCTCCTCCCCTACTCTTGTTCTCATTCTAATTTTTAGTTGTCCCATATTGGTATTTGGGAGAAGATTCTACCAGAGCATGGTAGAATCATCCTGTGATGATGGAGCTTCCATTTGGATTGGATTAAGGACATTCTGAGACAATTTCTGCATTCCATCACAAGTCATTTCAATATAGTTATCTGTATGGGTGAGTTTTTCACAAATTTTTAGATAAATTAATTTTCTTGTATTATGTTTTTGGATATGAATGAAATAGGTTTGGCCTGAGTGATTTCCTAGAGCATGGAATGGAATTTTAGAGGATTGATATAATCATTTATTTTGTATTAGAAGCATTTAGTGAGTAAGTTATCACTTATTCCTAAGTGGTTCATTTTGTTTTTTTATTTTTAAGTAGTTAATTAATTATAATTAAATTATAATAAATTAATTTTTGATGTTTTTGTATGAGATAGAACTATGGTTGGGTTGAGAGTTGGTGGTTTTTATTAGAAGTTCTCAGGCAGTGGGTGACCTGGATTGGAGTTAAATGAGAAATCTTTATAATGATATATGTAGTTCCTTTAATTATCCCATAGTCTCTTTTTATTATTATAGTGGTGTATTGTTCAGTCAGGATGACATGTATGTGCCTCAACTTAGTTTAGTTTTAAGTGTTTAAAAAATGTATCTTTTGTAGTATATTTTACCCTTTATATGCCCTTTTCACAAATAAAGGATATCCCAATTTAGGTTCCTTAGTAATGAATAGAACTCAGCTTTTGAAAAATGGAAATTGGAATTGTATTTTGAAAATGCTGGTTACAAAGGAATGAGTCTTTGAAATGGTAAATCTAGTTGGTTTTTAAAATGGAAATGATAATGGGTTTATTGAAAAGCATGTAGTGTTTTGGTAATTGGTTTTGAATTAGTAGTTAAAATGAATCTTTTTATGAAATTATTTATGTTTTTAAATGGTTTTTTATATAAAATAGAAAATTCAAGTGGGGTGGTTTTTTTTAAAAAGGAATGAAGTGATTTTGTTTGAGCATGTAATGGTTTACCCAATGTGAATAGTACCCCCAGGTGACACTGGTATTAAATGGTTTACCTAAGGTGAATGCTACCCCTAATGGATTCTAGTTATGATTAACCCATTGGTTAATTCATCCCCCTAGGGGCTGCTGGTAATTTATTGTTAACTTAGGGGTGAACATTTCCCCCTGAGCGATGTAGGTCTATGGGATGGGTATATTTTCTCTGGATTCCACTTTGGATGAGGGATAGGTATATTTCCCCTAGTCAGGTGAGAGATTTTTCCATGGTCCATGCAATGTACTTAGAGATACATCAGCACTATCTGAAGAAGGTATGTACCATTTTTAGGGTGATATTGTCCTCGAGGTTCAATGTGTGTTTATAGTTCAGTTTAAAAAGGTTTAAATAAATATAATTGTAACTGCTTATCTAGAGACTATCTACATGCACTTGTTATGGACTTGTTATTTTAGGGACCCCATTGGTGGAGGCCTATTGAGTTATAATTACCCCCTACTTGGGCCACCATGGAACTTATGTACCAGATCAAATGCTACACTATTTCAGTTACAGGTCTAGTCTTGGGCATCTAGGATAGATCTCAGGGGTTAGGATTATGCTAGGACATAGATCCTTGTTGGGGTTTTATTTTCTTATATATTTATTTATTGGTTTTATTCCTTTCCATATTGTATTTAAAGTATCCATTTTTTATTTCATTTCAATACTATATTTATTTTATTAGAACTTTCTTGTTTTTCTATGATGGTTATATGGTGTCAGTTTTATGTTTTATTTATTTTTTCTGTTATTTTCACTCAGATATCGAGGTAATAGTCTCCCCATGGTGTTCTGATATGCCCTAACCAATAGTTATAAACCTCTGGTGTATAAGGAGGTTCACCTAAGGTCACATAGTGAAACAGTCTCATTACTATTCATCGAGTGAGCAAGCCATAATGTTATAAAGTGGTATTAGAGCCTCTTTTTTAATATTTAAGAATAGTGGAAAAGAGACTAGGAATGTGTCAGGACATGGTATGGGGCTTGTATCTTATAATGGACACCCCACATATGAGGTAATTTTATATTACCAAGGGTGGTATTATTGTTCATATTGTTCAATGTTATGGTTGATCTGATTTCACCTAGAGTGATCCACTTGATTTTTTAGTTTATTGGTTTATAAGATTTTTTATTTTGGATCGAAATAGAAAGTGAGTGTAAAGACCCCAACCCCAATATCCTAGATCTAGTTTTTAAATTATTTCATTGGTATAAGATACAAGAGATTTCATCCCAAATGACCTAATAGTTTAATAATCTTGATAAACTATATACATACTTGAAGCTTGCATTAAATTTGAAAACATAAAAATAAAACATAGTGAAAGTAAATATCTTATATCCTTGAAATATTTCAAATATTCCCTCTTCATGTCTTGGGTAAATGAAAAAAATAAGAATGGGATCAAAATCACATTTAAAGACTAAAAGTTAACCTAATATTAGAGAAACAAATTCTTTTTAAATAAATTTTTAAAATTATAAACTAATCTTCAATTAAATGATAAATCATGATGGTGGGAATATTCCATTCATACCTAGTATGTTAAAATAAATATTTCTTTCACATTTTCAGTAAAAAGTCAAAAAGTACCTTGTTTGAAAAAATACAAGAAGATTTATTTTAAATCATTTCATAAAAATTAAAAACCTAGTGAAATTTTCTTTAATAAATCCTTATATAATATTAAAAATATTCATTAAAACTTTTTAAGGAAGATATGGATATAAAATAAAAATATTCCCAACCAAGTAGAAAAATAAAGTTCCTTTTCCATAAAAACATGGTTTTGGAATCTTGAGCACTTAGAGAGTGTAAAATGAAAAGAAAACTTATTATTTAAATAATATACCATTATAAAAGAAATTGGTTTGGTTTTAATATATAAAGATCAAATTATTCCCCCATTGGAGGCTTAAACATAAATAAACCTGAATAATAATGAGATTATGAAATAAAACCTTACCACTTTGGTAACTTTTAAATCATAAACCCCATGAAATAAATAACATAAAATGAAACATTAAATACCATGAATATAAATAAATTCATCATATTTCATATCAAATCGTTAGTATATACACCTCATAAAAATAAATAGGTGTATAATACCAAATATATCTCAATAGAGTGGAAATTTAAATGAATTATTTTACAAAGATTATACCATTGAGTGGGAATTAATCAATGGATTGTTTTTTTCTATAAATTTAAATCCAAATAAAATTAAATAAAACATAAAATAATCAAAATATATTATACTCATAATCTTATAATGACAAATATAATGAAGAAGTAATATAACCCAATGAAAAGAAATTGAGTTATGAAACCCCTTACCACTTGGTAACTTTTAACTCAAATAACCTTATGTTAAATAATATTAATTTAAAATTAAAATACCATAAATTATTAATTATTAATGATATAATATGTAAAATTGGTGATATATACACCATATAAAATAAATTAGGTTTATAACAATAAAATATACATCAATGAAGGGAAATTGAGACGAAATCCCTTACCTCAGGTGTGACTCATCACATATGTTATTTATCTTCCTGAATAATAAAATTATGTTAATTATTTACTTTATTAATAACTTTTTAAATTTTATTATTCATTTTATTTTATTTATTACCATGTTATATTTATTTACTCTGTCTATTAAGTTCATGTCTAATGTTTTGATGATATTCGACTCATAAGTCCAAAATGACTTCAGTAGGATGACTATGGTCAAAGAGATAATTATTACATCATATCCAGAATAATAATCATGAAATAATTATACTTTATATACATAAATTATACTTTTAAAACCAAGAATTAAATATGGAAATGAAAAATGAACTCCATTGTAATCATGGAGACAGTAGGTCGTACGTATGCATGAGTAACGTTTCCATTTTTTCAAGGATCGTGATGGAAAGAATATAAGTATTATTCTAAATTTATATAATTATTAATATAACATAAATATAATGTTATTTATATAAATACACTTATATATATTATTTATGTGATGTGGTGGTGAAGATCAAATAACATCAGTTCGTGAAGGTGGTAATCTACACGTATGTGTGATTGACATTATCATTTTTCAATAAATAGAAAGGTAAGAAAGTAAATTATGTATTATATTTTAAGAATGAAAAATATTTCAGGAATATAATATACATACATTAAATCCATCAGTATAACTATCCATAATATGATGTGATGGAAAACAATTTATATCAGTTCATGAGGTGGTAGTCCTCCGTACACAAGAATGATGGTTTCATTTTCTATTTGATGGAAGGGGAGATGAATATTAGTTATTAAATTAACCTAATAAAATCTTGGTATACGTAAGATAATTTTTTTCATTATTTAATCATGTTTGAATAATATTTTAATGAGGTTGAATAATAAATAAAAAAAACTTTAGGTTAAGAACGATATCTCTTCTTCAGACAACCTCTTTATGTTTACACCAAAAACCTTCCTAGGAGGTTTTTATAATAAAAACAAGGCCTATATGATGTAAAAAAGGGAATTAAATAAGATATTTTGTCATTTATTTTCCAAAAAAAATGGTTCTTTAAGTATGAAGAGGAGAGGATATGGGGTTCCCTTTTATATTTTAAGGGTGGGGCACTTTTAGAATTTTATAAAGTATTAAATTATAATAAGTTCATATTCAATTTAAATACTTAAAAATGTTTATCGATTAAAATTTATGGTATTATAAGGTTTAAATATTTCCAAAAAATATTATTTTTAAATGTTTAATTAATAAACTAACTCTTATATCTTAGTTTAGCCCCTCTGTAAACTCATTTTAACCTTAACCATGGTAACAACATTTTCAATTGAAAAGGTTATTATTTTACCTATAAGATAAAAATTGGATAATAAATGTAAAATAGATGAAATTTTAGGATATATATAACCATAATTTTCCACTTTCAGGATTTTTTGTATTTTTAAATAATTTAATTAAATATTATTTAACCTAAAATATCATTAATGTTATTTTTGGTAGTATTCATTTAATTTTACTTTAAAGAAAAATAATAATAAATTTAAAATATAATAAATAATACATAATTATTATATATGAAATTATTTTTTAACCAAAACTCACACCAAATACAATACTTTTAATGTTTTTATAATTATTTACCTGAAGTTTTCCATTGTTTTCGCAAGTGTTGTGTCAGCGTTGTATAAGCATTTAAGGAAACTATATAATCAGTAAAAATTGAAAATAAATTAAAATCATGAAAATAATTTCATTATACTCAAAATAACCTTTAATATTCATTCATAAATTATTTTTATCCCTATTTGAACATATAAGATATATTTAAAAGAAAGAGAATGCCATTTCATGTTTTTATTTACTTAAATTATTATATTGGTAAATTTTATAGAAAATTGCCCCATAAATAATTTCATCTCAATATTAAGGTCATAAGGGTATAAATAAATTCAGGCAATAATAATTAATATTAAAAATTGTGGCCATATGACTCATTTTTAACCTTTATTAACCTAATTTACCCTTTTACTGTTGTGACAAGTTATTATTATTTTTACTATTCAGAAAGAAAAATAATAATTTTAACTTATTAAATCATATAAATTATGCTTATTTCAAATATTTAATCCATTTTACTAAATAAAATCCCTATAATTTTCAAAAAATCATTTTAAAATAATCATGTAAAGCATGATGAAAAATGGTTTTTTGGGAAAATGTATTTTTCAAGAAATAGATGATCTTATATTAACTCTATGACTACAAATCATCAATATATGAATTTAAATTAATATAAATAGATATATAATATGTAAATTTATTTTAATATTTCATTATTAGTGTTTATTTTAATTAATTAAAATGGATATATATTATGCACTTAAAAACAGTTTTCAAAAAAATGTGTTTTTAAGCCAAAAAATAAAATTATACAAAAATACGGAATAAATATGATTAAAATATAATTAATTATATTAAATTTAACTATTTAATACTTATTTTAAATTTAAATAAAATTAAAATCATAATTGGACTTTTAAATTTCTTAATTTATTGAAAAGAAATGGTAGTTTTATAAAAACTAGTATTTTTCACTATTCACTAAAAAAATCTCTCCTTTCTAAACAATCAAAAAATTTCACCCAAAGTTATTTTTGACATTTTGATTCAAAAAATAAGTTAATTTTATATAAAAACAATTTCTATAATTGTTAGAAATTAATTATATTATTTTCTCACAAAAATCAATAAAAACATTTTTGACAAAAAATATATTTTCGAAGCATGTAAAGGCATTACTAGAAATTAAGTCCTTATTTAAAAATATATTTTCTTAATAAAAAATTATATATAATTTTAAAAAATTGGTTTTTTTTATTCATACCGCTAATTTTTATAGATAGGTTATAATGGTCACATTTAAATAGTATATCATAGTTTGTTTTGTCATTACTCTATATTTGGGAGTTGGTACTTATGAATTTAAAGCTCAACTCTTAAAAGGGTTCTTACTAGTATATGTGTGCCTCTAGGTATGTAAGGTAGGGGTAGATTTTGTGTCTTATGACACTGATGCCTGATTGGTGCAACTTGTAATGTGGTTTAGGTGTGTTAGTTTCCTTAAGATTTTTTAGAGAATTCACTTGTGTTAGGGTGATTTAATTTTCAAGTTAGTCATATGAGGGGAAGGCTCATTAAGAAACCTTCCCCTGTTAACTACAAGTGTGAGTTTCTGGAAGATTGATTGGTGAGAATCATGGGTGGTAGACCTTGGGGATAGTAAGTTCTGGTTAAATTCACATTTAAATATCAGAGTATATGATGTACTTGAGGGTGTGTAATAGGCATCAAAGATTCCTTGATAGTTCTAGTAAAGGTGGGTAAATGTTTATCTATGATGTGTTTGAAAATAGTAATTCTCTTGGAAGGATTTTTGTGTGAGACATGTGGAAATGCATATTTTTATTGGAATTAAAAACAACTATAGTGCTTGTGTTCAATAGCATGTGTGGATTTCAAGGGTAGGACCAATAAGAATCTAGCCCTGTTAACTTAGGATGTGCCTTTAAATGCATGTTAGACTATCATGTAGAAGATTCTTAAGTAGTGGATTGGATGTTTGAGTATGGTTTTGATGAAATGTAACTTTTTGAAGTTGAGTTAAGACCTTTCTTAACCAGGTGCACTGGAGTATACAACTGTTGACCATTAATGTAATTAGGGATACAAACATGCACTAGTGGTGCATGTGTTTCCAAGTTTATATTTTAGATGGTATGGGATATTACTTTCATGGTTCTTAAGAAGAAAGAAAATGTGTGTAAAGGATAAGGACTGGTGTAAGTAATAAACGACATGCATGAATGATGACATGGGTTCTTGTTTGAGAAGTGGGGCACCCTATGGTTTGGGTGGAAGTTGTAGATGGACTCGGGAAAATGGCATGACTAATATGGATTAGACCTTAACAAAAACATTATAGGTCAACATAACAGATATAGGATCATGGTATGGGAGGAATAACACACATGTATTCTGATAAAACCCATCTAGTTCAGTGACCTGGGGTAGTAAAGGATTATCTGAATGGTGTGGATTACACCATCATTTATGCAAATTAGGTCCTTTTCTATCTGTGGGTTTTTATAAAAATATTGTACTAATGTTCCTGAGATCTGGGAGTAGGATTTGGTTTCCCTTTATAATGACACTCATGGATGAGCAGTCTTGATATTCTCTATCCATAATATTCAGTGATGGATGGAGTGCATATCATAGAGCTATGGGAATGTTTTTGTGATGTGACAACATGGATAATCTAATGGCGGGGATTGGGATGTTAGTCTTGGTGACATGACCCTCATACGAGAAGGGACTTGTGTGTGTGAGATCAATCAGTGGATGATAGTTATGGTGTTTTAGCATAAGTTAATAGTTGAGGATAAATTAATGGATTCCTTGGTGAATTCTGATAATAGATTTTTATACATGGAATCAATCAGGGTTCAAGTGTTAGCCTCAGAATCCGGATGGTTGAGGTGATCCGAGAGGGAGTTAGATCATTGGCATGTCGGTTCTTACCATGTGGAAAGATTGAAAATAGTTGAGTGATGGTTTGATCATGTCATGACATTGGAATTCATGTTTGGACTATGGTAGACATGTTTAGATGAAAATAGAATGACATTGTGGTTTATGAAATCACAATCAAATGGGTTAATGACACATCAATGGATAAATAGAATGTTTTTGGAATGTAGTTAAATGAGATGAGATATAAATTGTAGTGTTTGTATCATTTTGGGTGAGGTGGGTGGTTTTGAGAGGTTTTTCAGGTCCTTTTGAGGAAGGGTCTAGTTTGTTGGGGTAATGCTTGGATGATGGATGTTAGTTTAGTCATTGTAGAGTTTTCAGAATGAAAAGGGTTATGTCACGACCCGTCCTCGGGGCCCATGCCGTGACTACCCCAAGCCCGCCTTCCATAGGCCAGGGGCTGGCGACTAGCACCAAGGCGTAAATCCCGGTAAAAAGAGAAGGCACTGCCTTTATAAAGTAAACAAGCACCACAGAGTAAGCAAGCGGAAAAGTAAACACTAAGTAAAAACAGAGTACAACTGAAAGTGTGGAAAAGTAAATGGGCCAGTATACAAACCCAAACTAAAAGTAAAGTACAACTCGAAAGGGAAAACAACAACTGTAAAGTAAAAGCCGCTACACCGAGATGTCCACTGGAAATCCCACCTGAAGGGTGGGTACAGATAGCTCCACTGCTCCTCGGGTCCCGCCGTCTGCTCCGAGCATGTCCGCCCAGTGGTCCACCTCCAGGTACCGTCCTGCTCTGCAAGCCTCAACCACGATCAACGCTGTCCGTCGTCTGCATCCAACACAACGTAGTGTGGGCATAGCCCATGCAGGGGTGAGTATAAGCTACTCAGTAGGGACCTCAAGACCCCCGAAGGTCTCCCAAAATCCACAAAGGATAGACCACAAAGGAAAGATACAAACACGAAGTAACAACCGACACTGCTTAGGTATATGCCCATACATATACCTAAGTCATCAATTCCAATACACTCCAACCTCCGAGCCCAAGTACCACTCAGTCCACACAGGAAAGTATACGTATTCCATACAGGAAAGCAAAATGTAATCCACACAGGATAGCACAACACAATCCACACAGGAAGGTAAACAGGATTCAGCTCACACAGGTATACTTCTTCGAAAGATGAGAGAGATGATCACTGATCCATCTAAGTCGTCGGACCCACAAAGGATCAATAAGTACTAACCCCCGCAAAGACCCACACAGGATCGGACCCACACAGGATCTGTAGGCGCTGGCTCACATAGAACCGCTGAGCGCTGACCCACACAGGATCGGACCCACACAGGATCGGACCCACACAGGATCGGTAGCACTGATCCACATAGGATCGCTAAGTGTTGTAGTCGTCGTCGTCGAGTCCACTAAGGATCTCTGCACAGTCGTAGTCCCAGTCACAGTAGCAGTCGCAGCCAGCACTAGGGTTCCCACAAACAGCAAGCTCGTTCGGGAGGGTCCGCTCCACGAGCCGAGAGGCTGATACATCAACTGTCACAAAGTCCAGAGTTGATGTATCCAAAAGTTCCGTATCGTCAACAGGAACTCAACGTCGCGGACGGCGCATCAATCGGACGCCCGGTCTGAGAGTTATTGGCTTTTTCGTTCCAGGGGCCCGGTTGGTTTTTAAGGCAAAACCAACCCGACCATACTCCACCTGCGTCCAAACCTCAGGCGTAGTATGCCAAAAGATCCGTCTCACTAAGAGTAACCCAACAAAGTTGACGGCACGTCATTCGGACGTCCGTAGCTCAAGATATGAGCGTTTCCGCTCCGAGGGCCCGGTTGGTTTCGTGTACGAACCAACCCGGCCGAACTCAAAATATTCCGAAACCTTGAGTGCAATATACCTAAACGACCTTCTCAATCCAAGGATCTCATCGCCGCTGACGGCGCATCGTTTGGAGGTCTGTAGCCCGAGTTATGGGCATTTGAACCCAAACAGTCCGATATCGGGGGTTTCGGGCCCGGGCCGACCCGGCCCGAGACCCCCCGGTTGGCCCGAACCGGGTCGACCCGCCCCAGACAGGGTCAGCCCGGCCCGGCACGGCCCGGCCCGACCTGGCCTGGCAGACCGGTCCGGCTGGACGCAGTGCGCCCAACGCGCTGCCAGCTCGGCCTTCGGCCGAGCTGTTGGAAAAAGGGGGGGCGCCTGCCCCCCTTGTGTAACCGCGGCCCCCCCTCATTATGGGGGGCCATTGATGCTGGCCGGGGGAATTTAATTCCCCTGGCTTTCTATTTTCCGGTCGTCCCAACCTGGCTGGCCAGCTCCTTCTCAACGGGACCGGCGGTGGCCTGTCCCCTTCCGGCTCCGACACCGGCGGCCCGGCTGGCCGCCGGTCACCACGCTCCACCGCGGCCCGGAACCGGCCACGACCCTTGTCATCTGGCGCGGTGCGACGGCACCTCGCCCCTCCGTCGTGGCTTCTCTCCAGCCGCGGCGCCTACGACTTCCTTCGACGCGGCGCGACGGCGTCGCGTTCTTGTTCGACTTCTCGGCGTGGCGCGACGGCGTCATGTAAAACTTGCCGAGCGATTCTCGCGTGGTGTGACGGCACCACGCAATCCCGTTCCATTCACAAAGAAACAATCATCAACATAGGAGGGGGTTAGGCCGTGTTTGTGCGGTCCGACCCCCTCTCGTTAAACGATAACATTTAGTCGATTAACCATGAAGTTCGACATGCTAGAATTAAGAACGTAATTGATTTAAATAAATAACAATAATCCCCTACCTCGGTTCAGGAACGACGTTCATCAACGACCCGTGTAAGACGAGCATCGCGGAGGTCGGGCGTCGCGGGGAAAGAACGTCGACGTCGCGAAGCGAGGATTCGAAGTCATTGACGGCGATTTCGTCGCGGAAAACCGTCGTGGAAGAGACGACGCGGAAGAAGAACGTCGCGTCGTGGATACGGCGTCGCGGAAGAACCGTGTTATTCGGCGGAGAAGTTCTTCGTTGAAGAACGGTGTTCTTCGCATTCTTCGTCGAGGTTGAAGAATATGAAGAAGAAGAAGATACTTTCCCAACTCTCTCAAGGAGACAAAACTCTAACAAAAATAAAATAAGACTCTTTCTTATTTTATTAACACAACAACACATTTGAATTTCAAGAGTTTGAAATTCAATAACCACACACAACTCGCCTCATTAAACTCATTACATTTAAGTCATAGGTTATAACTTAAGTTAACATAATTAAAGTGGGAGTTGAGGGGGGTTTTAGAGGATATGAAGGGGTGGGGTTAGTGTGGGCCCCACCACCCTCATAACCTCCCAAGGAAGGTTGGGTGGTTACCCAACTTCCATCAAGAACTTACACTTAGAGTAAAATAATAAAAATTGTAGTGTAATTATATAAACTTCCACAATTTTTATTATCAACACTCATGTAAACGCAACTCCGGAACAGGAGTTCCTAAGCAATTACTGGCACTGCAGTTCCATCGGTGCCCTCGGAATTCGATTACGGGCACCAGTTCAAAAGTTAGAAAAACTCGCTCGTTCGTTCACCGAACGTACCCGATCCAAACTTCAGAAATTGATTCCGGGAACACCGGGCCTCGGAATCAGGTGTCGTCATAAACCGCGCTCTTGTAAAATTCCAAAGAAAATTAAGAAAAAATTTCCCTTGAATTTTACGAGTCTTTACAGGTTATTGGTATTGGATGCATGATTTTTCAAATGCATGGGCATGGTGGTTTGGGAGTTGTATTTAATGGAGTCATTGGAGTGATGATAATGCATTCCTATATGTATTTCCAGTGGTATAGGTTGATGTGGTTTGGAATTACACCCTCTTAGCTTAGTCAAATGGTGGGGAGCACCACAATCTGGGTGATAGGTTGGATGAGAACACCATGATTGTATCGGGGTGGAGGGGTATCAGTGTTGGATGGGTTCTTTTATGAATGCATGGGAATGGTGTTTTGGTAGCTGCATTGAAAATATTATTTGGAATGTCAATATTTAGTTCCTATAGGAATTTATAATGGTAGAGGGTGATGTGGTTTGAAATCATACCCTCTTAGATTAGTCAAATGGTGGTGAGAACCACAGGCTGGGTGAGAGGTTGGATGACAAAACCATGAGTGTATCAAGGTATATGAGCATAGTTGAGCATTGTCTCGGTGTATTGATGATGAATTCTAGTAGTCAGTTAGGTCCAATGGGCTAAGTAGCTAGAATATTTTAAGACTGTACTCTAGAAGAATGTTGAGAGTTAGGTTTGGAACATGACTATAAGAGTGGGTCTAATGACCAATACAGTTCGAAGAATCATTTTTTTCAACCACCAAGATAGAACTATGGAAATTTGTTATATTATGGGCATGTTTTAAAACTCTATGATCATATGGGTTTACAGACAATTTTTAATTTTCAAGATACATTGAATTTTAAAACTAGTGAGTGGGTTATTTCAACAACCAAAGTTAGGAAGAGAGTATTGGAGGTTTGAAACCCTTAAAAGGGGATTTTTTATGAGGTTTCAAACTTTTGAGGTGGAAAAGTATATTGGGAAGGATGGGGAGATATGCCGAGTGGTTGGGGATACAGTCAGTATCCACTGGCCAACTAATGGCCTAGACCGAATGTCTGTTATCTTGTAGGTACTAATGGATAGCCGGTAGATATTCATAGGCCAAATGGTGGATATTGGTAGTTTCTAGAGACATTGGATATCCAGTGTCCTCCAATGGCTCATTGGTGGAGCTTTTAAGTGGGATAATTACAATTATTCCCCCTATGGTTTTTTTAGAGGGAAATCCCTATTTTCCCATTTCTCTTCGCTAGAACAGAATGGTGAGCACCCCTCCCCCTCTTCCTTAATTCCCCCTCTATGGGGAATGATATTTTATTCCTTTAAGTTGATCTATGATAATATTATCAACTTTTTTATCCTCCCACCTCTCCCCTTTCTATATTTTTAATTTTTTTATCCCAACTATGGATTTGGTAGAAAATTTTATTGGATCATGGTGGAATTGTCCCAAAATGATAAGGATTCTATGTGGATTATCCTAAAGACAACCATAGACAATATATTCACACCATATCTGGTTATTTTGATGAAGATATATGTTCGGGTGATTTTTTCAAGGGTTTTAAGCTAAATTAATTACCTTGGATTATGGTTTGGGTTCTAAATGATAGGGATTTGTCTTGAGTGAGGGCATAGATCTTGGAATGTAATTTTATATGATCATTGGGCTTGTTTATGGTGTGTCGGTTTTTCCAATAGAAACTATGATATATTTCACACCTACACTCATTTTGAGTCAATGTAGACCTACTTTCCAAAGGAATACGGTCACTAGGAATTTACCTGTGACATCTTAGAAAACATGTTGGTTGAGATGATGGGAGTTTGGGCTCACCACACCCTTTTGAGGTGAATTATTACCAACTCCAGAAATATATTATATATTTAATATTTATTCATGAATCCTTTCCAAATCCTATTGTGGGATTGGTTACCCCTATGCCAATGATATTATTAAAACCATTTTTTTGATGAAAAACTCTATGTGTATTAGAGGTTCCCCATGTTTCTCTTATTAATTTATGATGATTTTGGTTTAAAGATGACTAGTAGACCACTTTGGAGTTTATTAACATTTAGGGAGTCATTCAGTGTTTTGGAGTTAGGATTGAACCTCGTGAAGGCTTCCTGAGTATCCTATAATAACATGAATTAAAACCAACGTAGATCTATTGAATGGGTAATGGAGAAATGACATTGGGTTTGAAAATCAAAGAGGCATCCTACGTATCCTATTATGAGTAGTAATCATATCCCACATAGTTTAGTTGAATTTTTATGGATTACACCTCAAAATAAGGCACATTCATTATACTAATTGGATGATAATCACAAATCTCTAAACCCACATGAGTCATGATCAGTGTGATAAAAAAGAGACAACATAAGGTCGGTCACATTATGTGATAGAGTACCATTAGATTTTAATTGATGGATTATAAATTTAGGTTACCCTAATAAGATTCTTTTTTCATGAAATTGATGGAAATAGGAAATAATATGGGGCTTATAAATGAGTTTCCATGAGATACCTGGCCTAGTAGACGAGTTAGGTGAGATACTTTTTAGGGATTACACCTAGGAGTGGGCCCATATTTAGTAACCAAGAGGAATATATCGACTCAGGGTGTATTAAGGAATGATTAGGTATTACCCCAAGGATGATGTCTAATTAGGACTAATCCAAGAGGATAATTTTAATTTGGACTCATGATGCATGATGAAGAAAAAAAAGGAGACATCTCAACTTAATGAATATAAGGAAATCCATGTGGAGAGATCTTGACATGTATTAGTATCAAATGGAAACCACAATAAGGAATATAGACTTAATAAAGTATGATGAAACTGAAAGGAGGCATCTTGAATTAAGAAATTTGAAGGTATGGTCAGGGGTTACACCTATGAGGGTGCCCTTTGTGATAACCCAGAGGAATATATCAACATGAGGTGAATAATGATAACCATGAGGAGTATCTTGAATTAATGGTAATTAAAGGTTTGGTTGGGGATTAGACAAAGGATAATGACCATGTATCTCAAACCAAGAGTGTTATTTAAACTTGAGATGAATATGATAACCATTAGGAGTATTTAAACTCAATGATGCTTTAGAAACCCATGAGGGGTATCTTGACTCAAGGTGAATAATGATAAACATGAGTTGTATCTCAACTTAGTGGTGTTTTAGGAATCAATGAGGAGTATCTAAACTTAAGGTGATTGTGTGGGGATTATTTTTAGGTACATACCTTTGAGTTATTATTGGGTATTACACTTAGTAGGAGGCCCTTGTGGATTTAGTTAAGGATTACTCCTCAAGAGGAGGCTGAAAATTAAATTTTCCAAAGGATCACATGCTTTCATAGGTGTTCATGTGTAGTGCTTTGTGAAGGGGTATCCACATAGTATATCCACATAGGGATGGCTTCATAGGATTAACTATATATGTATGGTCACATGGGAGTGGAAGCATGGGGATATATGCATTGGGATGGCCACATATGAGCCTTGAAAAGGGATTTCCACATAGGTTTAGTCACATAGAATTCAATGAAGTGATTTATTTACTATGTGGGAGGTCATAAAATGATTCCTCCTGACAAAAATGACTAAGGATTCACATATAACTTCATAGATCGTTCTTTATGAATAGATTACTTTGTGAAGGTTTTTCCTTACACAGGGATTTCATTATAGAGGTCCTTCATGGGATTACATCACAAAATACCTTACTAGTTTAAAACTTGTGAATTTTAATTAAGTTTTTCTTCTGAAAGATTTTTTCCAATATGGGTTTCCTCATTCTTAATGTGTGTATAGGTATTTATAGGCAATGGTGAATAAATTCTTTCCTGAAATATCCAATCACATAACAATAGAAAGCTACATATAAATAGGTGGCCACAAATAATTTTTTTCTCTATGTGTAAGTAAAAACATGTATCACTACAAAATAAAGATGAATTTTCTGTGTGATATGAGTGTTTCGTGAATTGTGTGAAGCACTACATGGTCAGATAAAAGTATTATTCGATAGAAAAAATCATTTCCTCTAAGTCACAAATGACAATGGATTCAAAAATTGATTGAAGTTATATGTAAAATAAGAAAAATTCCATGTAGTGGGAATAAAATTAAATCTCTGAAGAAGAAATGACATAAGGTTTGCATGGCTATTGAAGTGTTATGTGAACCATGAAAAATTCTATGTTGGATATTTCACTTTGTTGATTTTCATTCTGGAAAAATTGAAACCCAACTTAAAATGATCATAACTTCTGATTCATAAGTTTGATTGGGCTCTATTAGTAATCAAATCAAATCATGTGAACAAAACTACACCTATAGATATGGTTTATAAACCATAGAAGGAAGTTTTATAATGCCAAAAAGTTACCATAAGACACTCAAAATGGGTTCTAAGGAATAAAATACTTAGTATTAGTAATTTATAAAATCCATGGCCTATACCCAGAGGGAGGTTATCACCACCACATCATAAGATTGTTTATGATGAATATACAACCCTCAGTGTGAGAGAAATATTTTAGAACGTGGAAATATATCTACCTCTTATTTGACTAAGGAGACATATTTATAGTCAAACTCAATATGTTTTGTCTAAGAGATAATGGTATCATGGGTCGTGCAAAAAAGTGTGTGACATGAATTTTTTCAATTCCAATATTCAAAAGAATATGGTGAGTAAGATTTCACTTATGACTAAGTGGTTATTTCTTTAGTTAGTTTATTATTTTAAATTAACTATAATTAAATTATAAGTCATTAATATTGGATTTTTGGTTTTGGGATAGGATCATGGTTGGTTTAACCATTGGTGGTTGGTCATAGACAAGCTCAGGTGGTGGGTTATCGGTCTTAGAGTTAAATGGTAAAGATTTATAATTAGGTAGTTTGTCCCTTAATTAACCCAAAAAATCACCTTATTATTCTAGTGGTTCATTATGTATTCATGTCGTCATTGTTTTTCCTTGACCTAGTTTAGTTTTAAATGTTTTAAAAATGGTTTTCTATTGTTTCTATGCCCCTTTATATACCCTTGTCCCAAATGAAGGTGTCCCCAAGAGGGTTTCCTTGGTAATGAACAGAAATCATGTTTTTAAAAATGGAAATGAGAATTTTATTTCGGAAATTGTTTTTTCAAGTTAATAAGTATTTGAAATTGTAAATATAGTTAGTTTTTGAAATTGAAATGGTAATGGGTTTAATAAAATAATGTGGTTTTTTGGTAATTTGTTTTTGAATTAGTAGTTTAAATTTATATTTTTATAAAATTGGTTATGTTTGTAAAGAGTTAGTTTTATGTGAAATAGAAAATCCTTATAGAGGTGGTTTGTTTTAAAAAAGAAAAGAAATAGTTTTTTGAATTTATGTAATGGTTAATCCAAGGTAAATTATACACCTGATGTATGTGGGTATTAAATGGTTAATCTGGTATGAAGACTTCTCCCAAGGGACATTGGTTATGGTTAACCCATTGGTGAATCCCCCCCCCCACCCAGGGATGCTGGTACTTTATATTTTACCTACAGGTGAACACTACCCTCAGAAGATGTAGGGATATAGTTATGGGTATAGTTTGGACCAGGTATGAGTATATTCCTCGTGTTCGGGTGAGAGATATTGGTATGGTCCATACAATATAATCATAGGCACCCCATCACTAGATGAAGTAGATATGTACCACTCCCAGGGTGAAATTTTCCCCTAAGTTCAGAACTTATTTATGTTTTAGTTTAAAACATTTTAAATAAATGTATTTGTAACTATTTATCCTGATAAAATCTTTATGAACTTGTTATGGACTGGTAATTTAATGGATTTCATTGGTGGTGGCCTATAGAGTTGTACTCACACCTTTCTTGGGCCTCCATAGAACATGGGTACCCAAGTAGATGCTTCCTGATTTTAGTTATAAGTCTGTGATTGGGTATCTAGGATAGATCTTAGGAGTAAGGATCAGGACAAGACTTGGATCCAAATTGGGGTTTTCTTAGATCAAGTTTTTTGAGTTTTTTTTGTATGGCTTCATAGATTATATTGTATAGAATACATTTATTATAGAATTTTGATAGTGTATTTATTTTAATTGGAACTTTATTATTTTTTGTGATGGTTATCTGGTATTATTTTTGTGTTTAATTTATTTCCACTTCTATTGTCACTTTTATATTAAGGGCATAGTCTCCTCAGGGTATCGTCACAGGTCCTCACTACTAGTTGGAAACATATGTCATACAAGGAGGAATTCATGTGGTCTCATAGAGAAACATTCTACTTATTTTTCATCAAGTGGTCTAGGGAAGGATGTTACAATTTATCATAAGTCCTTATTTTAGAAGGTTAATTCCAAAAAAAATTCCTCGACATGAGTGTTATGAGCTACTTATATTTCCAACTTAATTTTTTCAACTTAATTTTTTCTCTTCCAGAACCACACTAAACATCATTATATAATGTCTTAATTATCATTAGTATACTAAATTTTTATTATATTAATGTAACAATCTTTATTTATTCATTTCCATCCACTTATAAAAACAAAATAATGTTAATTGTGTGTTGTGTGGACTGTCGCCTCCATGAAGTAATGTATTTTATTTTTCATCTTGAATTTATTTCTTTTTATAAACTGCATAAAATATTATTAAAAAACATAAAAACATTTAAATAATATCATTATTATTCTATTATAATGATATTATACACTTTCTTAACCATACTCACCCATTGAGATATAGTTTGTTCTTGTTTGGGTCGGTTTAACCACCTATTTGAATAATGTTGTAAAAATATTTCTTGGATGAATATGGAAACTTAAATATTAATATTATTATATTTCAATAAGAAATTAATTATATTTTTTTAATGATTATATTTTTTATTTAACTTATTATTAAAATATGATCTTTGATCGCTAAAATCATCGAAATAAGTCGACACCGATTCAACTTTCATGCAAACATAATTAAAAAATATATAATAAATAAATAACATATGATAATAAATAGTATATACTAAATGAAATATATATGAGTAAGTTCACAAATAAGGTATCTAAAAAACTTAATTTTATTATTCAATAAGTTAAGCGTATTCACAAAATGAATCTAGAATAAGGTATGGGTTTCTTGTCTCAAATTTTCACCCCTTGAGACATATTTCTTTTTATACACCATGTTTTATTTGGAATGGTGTAACTACTACACATTTAATATTTTCTACCATTATTTTCTTGTTTTTATGATATTCAGTGTTCTATTCCAAGTTATTTCTCTCATGGGGTTTTGACTCAAAAATTACAACAGATGTAAGTGTTTTCTTCTCAAGTTCTTCTCTTTGAGACTTGTTTTGTATTATGAACCTAATATATTTTATTTGGTATATATTAATCCCAATTAAGTTATTTTATTATAAAATAACTTTTAATCATCGTAATTTAAGTTCAATTTAAGTACCTCTCTTTCAAGAAGTTTTGATGCTCCCCAAGTTGTAAGGGTTTTATTAAACACAATTCTCTTTCATTAAGTTATAATTATTCTTCTTGAACATATTTATTATAAGAGGTTAAATTTTTTTCTATGAATTTATTATGTGGTTTTTTATATTGATTTTTAAGGATTTATATTTTTACCACATTAACCTATTTTTCAAAATTTTATTAATTCATATACTATGTTGTTTATAAGGGACCTTGGTAACTCAAATCTATTTCTTTGAGTTGTAAGATTTATTTTGAACTTTGAACATAAATATTATATTTATAAATTGATTTAACATTTAATATTATGATCTATTTTATAATTATAGTGGGTGTATCTCTTTTTATTAAAATATTCTTACTTGATTGTTCTATCACCTAAAAGTGTAATGTTATCAAAAATAGACATCTATCACTTAATTTGATCTTTGTTTCATGTCCACATATTCATTCCTTCCAATTTTATCCTCTATTTTTTGGAAAAATAATATGGATTATTTTATCTAATTCTAATGATTCACTTTACCCCTTTTAAAAAGGAAAATATAATACTCTTTCTACAATATGTATTTTCAAATAATGGTATTTCAAAATATTTTTCACCATAATTTATTTTAATAATATTTATGATTTTTTAAGGAATCATTTTTTAAAGTTTCATTTCCAAAGGTGAATGTTTTCCAAAGTTTTAACTTTGAATTTTTTAAATTAACTTTTGAACAAAACCCATAACTTCATCATTTTATGAATAAATTGAAAATGATCACTTTTAACATTTTCTATGAACACTTTTTCCCGCCACCATTATTATTTTATTTTAAACTTTCTATATATTTTTTCATGGTTTCTAAAAGAAAATTATTTTTATCATATATTTAAAATTTTCACTTTTAAATTGATTTAAAAAAATCAAGGGTATTTATATTTACAAAGTGATTTTTTTCAAAACCTATTAAATTTATTCTTTATCTAATTCATTATCCTTAAATATATATTATTCTTGATCATGGATGTTTTTCAAATGTAACCATAAACCTTCTTTCTCTAGGTGGTTTATGTAATGTCCTCTTTTGAATAAATAATCCATCATTTCCTTTATCATACCTAATCTTTTTTTATGTATAACCTTAATTTTACTCCCAATTCCTTTCCTCTATGAACACCATATTTTTTTCTCCTTTGGTCAAAGGTAGTTCACTTAGATATCATACATATATTGATTGAGGAAGTTATTTTTATTAATCATATACCCTTTACCTATAAGTTTTAAATATCATATGCTTTATTATCTTGATTGAATGATATTTACCTAAAAATTTACTTGATGTTATTTAATGCCCATTTATTTTCCATGGGTTTATAATGTCATTATTATTAATGGAATTATAAATCATTTCCTTATGTAAATCCATTTTAAAAGGACATGAAACCCATTTTATTTTTCATGGGTTATTTATGATGTGTTGAATGAAACCATTTTCATTTCATGGGTTCTTCATGAAATGATAAATGATTGATTTCTTATGGAACTCATATGTATGGATGATAATGGGTGGGGTCGTATATCCCCTTGTAATTCATTGTTTAAGAGTTTATATCTCATGATATAGGGATTTGAAAGTACTTTATAATTGCTTGTAAGCGTGGTAAATGATGTTATATCTCATGAAATATATGTTACTTATACTAATTTATGTACCATATTTGAAAGATATGTCGTAGTTTTATGCTTATTCTCATGATTTTGTTATAATATCATGGTTAATATTTATTGACTCACTCTTTCAATTCATGTATTATTTTATATCAAGATGTATTCCATGATTTATGGACTAAAATTTACTGGGTATGATTTTCTTATATATCTTGATTATACCCATATGCTCATCTTATGAGCACTTATGATATTTGATTGTTATCACTTGTGTTAATCCTTCTTGAGAAGATGGAAAAGGAAGTAGAAAAAAATTTCTGGTTAACAATGATATCTCTTCGAGGGGAGATGACGGTGAGAGGAGCTCGCGAACGGCTACTTCGCAAACCCTACGTCAAGGATCTCAGAGATGAATACTATTTGTCTTGACAAATATAAACTCAAATGGATTCTTTTGATTCAGATTGGAAAAGATCCTTCAAATGCGATGCACTGATTCTAAAGTTAGTCGCAACTCCCTCAGAAGATTCCATTCAAGATTCGCAACATAAAATTAAAGGGATTTCCTTCTTATAAGCCCTAAAGGTCTTGGATCTATAGAAGAATTCCTCAACGACACCCTCAAGGATTAAAAAATTTTATGATGGAGGATTTCTAGTCGAAGAAGACCCTGATGCACTACAACGGAGGGAGAAAGTGTGTAAGTTTTCTGTTTTCAGTCGCATTTATTGTAGTGACACGGGTGTTGGCTCTGTCAGACTTTAGAATATTTCTATAAATAATTTAAGAGCTAGGCGCGAAGATCGCGTGCGATTCCGAGGCCCAGTGTGCTCGGAATTAATTTTATAAAAATATTAAGTATTTTTATACTATGCACATTGTGGGGGTGTGATATCTCCTAAACGGTAGCTCAGAACGGGAATCTGAGGGCACGGTTGCATCCAGAGCATGCCATTTACCTTAGGAAGGGTGTAAACTTTGCAGGCGCGGGCATGCTGTGAGAAAATCCACCAGGGGAATTTTCATAAATAAGTGGAAAAGTTAATTTATGAGCGTCGGCTCGAAAAACTTCTGAATGAAGTCTTGGATCGATAATCCGAGGCCTCCGTTGCATTTAGAATGTCGTGTTTACCCTAAGGGAGACCTTACTTTTGTCTGCATCGGGCATCGGGCGGAGGCGAGTCGGGAGTCGGAGATGGGAGAGTTTATTTTAATAATAATAATAATAATAATAATAATAATAATAAATATATTTTCTTTCTCCCCCCCCCCCTTTGGACGTATGGTGCAGAGATGAGGAATTTTCTCTTCCTTTCTCCTCCTCCTCCCCTTCCGACAGCGAATCAGCGACCGAATTGCGTGATCAAGGTGCCGTCGAGCTCGGATTTCAGCGGTGGATGCTCCCAGATTGTGTAGAGGAAGCTTTGGAGTGTGGATCTAAGTCAGAACGTCAGCAATTCACCCGTGAGGTAGGCGGTTTAAGTTTTAATCCACTAATCCTATTTTTCTATGAATTGCTTCATTTTGTTGTCGTAGCAGGGAATATCACGTCCCGAGGGTCGCGCCGGTACCTTCAGATTGCAAAACGGACCACCGTGGTGCCCCCGTGCGGTCTGCGGAAGGTCCGCTGGTAGACCCGCAACGGTCAGCGGCGGAGCGCGGCGGTCCGCTGCAGAGCGCGGCGGCCGGCTGGTCGGGGAGACAGCACGGAGTGCCACGCAGGGGAGGGCCACCGGCCAGGGTGGGTCAGCGGCGGTGGCGGCTAGGTCGGCTAGCGCGGGCTGGCTGGATCGGCCGGTTCAGGCCGGTCCGGCCCCTTTATCTTACACGGGGGTTTTAAACCCCCCCCCCCCCCCGTTTCTTCCAATCTAGAGGTCGGATTTGCATACCGTCTGCGGCGACGCGACCCTGGGGACGAGGAAAACCCTTTGTTGTGGGTTTGATAGTTTTAAGTTTCGGGATAATGGCCCGGGAGCTTGAAACGTCGAATAAAATAATAATATTTTATTATTATTCGACTTCGGGTCGTCGTATCTTCTACCCGGAGCGTCCGATTGACCTGTCGTCAGTGGCGTTGAGACCCTAATGGTATGGCGGGCTTTTCATGAAGATTTTCGGGTGTTGGGACCAAGTTTGGGGTGCGGGCCCCACAAGGCAGGGTTTGGGCGTTTATGGAGAAATGCAACTTTCTCATCTGGAGTTTGATTTTGGTAGATGAATAGTCGATCCTGTGTATTTTTATGAGAGTATTTCAATTGTGCAATCCGTTCGATGTGTTTCGGGATCGAGGCATGGGCCCCACCTGAGCTGTCTTTAGTGAATAGTACATTTTTCACTGGGTGACCGTTTAGGACGAATGATTAGTGGATCCAGTGTGTTTTTTCGAGGGTATCGTAGTGGTATGATCCGCTTGATGAGTTTCGGTATCGTTGTGTGGGCCCCACATGGGCTAGCTATGGTGAATAGAGCATTTTTCACCAGTTGTCCGTTTCGGGTGAGTAAACAGCCTATCCGGCGTGTTTTTTCGCGTGGATCATGATGGTGGCCTTGGTATCGGCCTTATAGGTGTGTGGGGTTGCGTTGTGGTGGGTCGCTCAGGTTAGTAACGTTTGGACCAATAGTGGTTGAGGGTAATCCCTTGGTATCGATGTGGCCGCTTATCCACAGGTGGTAATCCCCTATCTAGTATGTTAACCCCGTAGGGTTTGTGGAATCATCAGGAATATGATAACCTATACAGTGGGTCATGCTCAGTAGGTTTGTGTCATTATCTGTTATATGATCCCCTACTCAGCATGAGGTTTATAGTAGGGTTGCAGTATCGTTGGTTATACGATCCCCTACTCAGCGCGTAGTTTCGGTAGGGTTGGTGCATTGTTGGTTCGATCCCCTACCTCGCGAGTTATACCAGATAGGGTTCTGGTATCGTTGTGACCACCTTTACACGGGCGAGGATCCTCTATCTGAGTGACGTGTTTCTGTTGAGCGCCAGATCGGGTTGTGGTATCCCCTAGCAGAACCTGGGAGTGATCCCCTATCTGTGAGATCTACGAATTCCAGATCGGGTTATGGTATCCCCCAGCGGACCCTGGGAGTGATCCTCTGTCTGTGAGATCTTCGTATACCGGTGTGGGTTCTGGTATCCCCTAGCGGACCCTAGGAACGATCCCTTATCCAATGAGTTTGGTGTCTATGTTGTTTCAGCGAGGTTTCCTCAGTGAAGGTATCCAAAGAGCGTGATCTCTCAGGTGAGCATCTGAGATGTTTGTGTGGGACCCGATGGAGGGTATCTCTCGGATGGGTGTCATCTGGGATGACAGTGTTTGTGGAGTGTGTTCTCCGGGTTGTGAACCATTTCTGGTGATGAGTTCGGTACCTCATGTGGCTTGGTGTGTGAGCTGAGTATATCTAGATGTTCAAGGTGTATGTATGGGAATACACCTGGTTTGATCTGACTAGTTATGTTTAGCCAAGGATGGTCAGGAGATGGAGTTTCTATCTCGTCTGGGTTCCCTCTGGCTGGGATGAGAGGACTCTTGCCTTTCAGTTTCTCTCTTTTGTTTTGAGTTTTTGGGGTGCCTACTGAGTATTGTTATATTCACCCCTGCACAGGCTTTTCCCACACATGTTTGTGTCTTTTGGAGACCACAGGCCTTTCGGCGGAGTCCTAGGAGGACCCAGAGCAGGCGCAGCTTAGAGAGCGGGTTTGACTAGGGTGTTTACCGGAGTTGTACCGAGGAGCTTATTGATGGGTGTTTTGGTAGTGTTTTCCCTCCTTCTGAGCAGGTTGGACACTTTGTAGTTTTCTTTTGGTGGGCCCTATTTTTCCCTTTTGTACTTTTTCTGTACTCTGGTTTGGGATAGACCTATGCATGAATTTTCTTTCTTGTTTTTATATATATCTCTGCACTGCTGCATGGAGGTGTGTGTGGGTGTGTGTGTACAAGTACCTTAGGCTAATGCCTCCCATGTGTGTGATAGCCTTCTCGGTGCTAGACGCCAGCCCCTGGCCTATTGGAGGCGGGCTTGGGGAGTCGCAGCTCGAGCTCCGTTGGGTCAGGTCATGACAGAGTGGTATAAGAGGAGGTTCCACCTTTGGGATCTTAGAGCATAGCCGGTCTAGCTGTGAGTTTGGTTTGGGTTGCATAGCCGCAGTGTCAGGGTGTTTTGAGTTCGGCTTTCAGGCCAAGGACTCATATGTTGGTGCGGCAGCCGACGTATCCATACACCAGGACTCTGATAACCTACCTTTCAACTCAGTACATTTGGACACTAGTCGCAGGGACATAACAGGACATGCATCATATAGGACTTGGTTTTGGGTTTTTTCTTGTCCTTTAGTAAGCTCTCCAGATATACACTTTAACCATGGTGAATCTTGATTGTATTTCAGGATGCCTCTATGACGACAGCCAGCGAGGGTTCCACAGTGGGATTATGGTGACGATCCGCCCCATGTAGAGGATGTAGACCAGGGCGTAGGTTCTGAAGCTGGACCTCCAGGTGGTCCACCAGTTGAGCCACCACCTGTCGAGCAGTTGGTTGTGTCGACAGTGTAGGATGAGGTTGCGCGCAGGTTGAGTGCACTGCACAAGTTCCAGAGGTAGTGACCTCTGAGGTTCCGGGGTGATCCATACCCTCATGTAGCTGATGACTAGCTCAAAGCAGTCACCCATGTTTTCCGCCTAGTGAGGAAACCTCCAGATCATATGGTGGTCCTAGAGGGGAGCCTTCTGCATGGTTTGGTCAGGCGATGGTGGATTTTGGTGACGCGGTCCCACAATGAGGAGACAGTCACGCAGGCAGAGTTTGAGCAGATCTTCAGGGAAGAGTTCTATCCAGTGACGCTGAGGTTAGTGCGGATCCAGGAGCTTCTTCAGCTTCGGTAGAAGGGCATGACTATGCCAGAGTACTCAGCGAGGTTTACAGACATGTCCCGCTACTCCCTGGATATGGTTTGAGACCCGCTCTTTAGGGCTCGGACCTTCGAGCAGGGCCTACGCAGGGACATCCGAGAAGGCATGGTTTCTTTGTGCCTACCCACCTATGCTGGAGTACTTAAGTGAGTGTTAGTGGTGGAGAGATTTATGGCTCAGCAGGTCCCGTCTGTTAGTGCTGGTCACGTGAGAGATGAGACTTCGTCAGTCAGATTGGCATCTGGTAGCTGACAACAAACTCAGGCGCCTGGACGTGGGAGACATTTCAGGAGGTGACCCCAGGATTGAGTATTTGAGGCTCAGGGCTCGCAGGCCAGTTTTGGTCAGCCGTAGGAGAGGCGGTGTTATTCTTGTGACGGTCGGGTACATCTTGCTAGAGATTGTCCGACTCGTCATGCTGCTGAGATGGAGCCGGTCGACAGACCGCCTTGGCAAAGGAAGTGTCTCGAGCAAGGAGGTATGCAGGGTGGTGGATGTGGCGACGAAGCTGGTGCAGCAGCAGAAGGTGGTAGGCGGTATCAGTTTCCACCACCCCCACCCCCAGGTGGTCCATGCCAAGCGCAGGGAGCTGGCGGTCGAGGGTGAGGACAGCTGCAAGCCCTAGAGGTTATTGACCCAGAGGCTCCGCGAATGGATAGAGGTACGCCTTTTGTTCTTTCTACTTTCTGCAATATTTTTATAAACATTTTTTAGCGGTACCCTTCCTTTCCGTTGCTTTCTTGAGTTTTGTTCAGGGCGTTGGTAAGACCTTGTGTGGGTGTTGTTTGGCGTGCTTCGAATGCGTGAGGAAGAGGGATACTTCCCCCACCGAGACGTGTTTTTGTGACGCGATTAAAAACCATGAGGGTGAGTCAGTGCCGCCCAAAGCGGATAGTGTTGAGGTGTGGTGGATGAGTCTTTATGACTTATGTGTTAGGTAATGGGTGTTTGTTGGTGAACTCACTAGCATGGGAGACCTAGTTGAGAGTCCGGTCACTTTCCTTATGCTTATGGCTTTTCGGGGATGAAAAGTTCTAAGGGGGGAGGATGTAGCGACTTGGGTTTTGGCCTTGTCAGACTTTGGAATATTTCTATGAATAATTCCAGAGCTAGGCACGAATACGGCGTGCAATTCCGAGGTCCATTGTGATCGGAATTAATTTTATAAAAATATTAAGTATTTTTATACTATGCACAAGGAGGGGGTGTGATATCTCCTAAAAGATAGCTCATAACAGGAATCTTAGGGCATGGTTGCGTCTGAAGTGTGCCGTTTACCCTAGGCGAGGTGTAAACTTTGCGGGCGCGGGCCTGTTGTGACAAAAGCCACCAGGGGAATTTTCAAAATAAGTGGAAATGTTAATTTACGAGCATCGGCTCGAATAACTTCTGAACAGATTCTTGGATCGACAATACGAATTTGTCGTTGCGTTCAGAACGTCATGTTTACCCTAAGGTAGACCTTACCTTTGTCTTCATCGGGCATTGGGCGGAGGCGAGTTGGGAGCTAGAGATGGGAGAGTTTATTTTAAAATAATAATAATAATAATAATATTTTCTTTCTCCCCCCCCCCCATTTGGACGTACGGTGCATAGAGGAATTTTCTCCTCCCTCCTCCTCCTCCCCTTATGACAACAAATCGGTGACCGAATTGCGCGATCAAGGTGACGATGAGCTCGGATTTCGACGGCGAATGCTCCAGAATCGTGCAGCGGAAGCTTTGGATCGCGGATCTAAATCAAAACGTTGGTGTTTCACCCGCGAGGTAGGTGGTTTTAGTTTTAATCCCCTGATCCTGTTTTTTCTGAGAATTGATTCATTGTGTTGTCATATTAGGGAAGATCATGTCTCGAGGGCCGCGTCGATAACTTCAGATCACAAAACGGACCACCAGGGTGCCCACGGCGGTCCGCGGAAGGTCCACCGGTGCAGCTCCGGTGCGGGGGCGCCGACGCCGATAGACCCGCGACGGTCTATGTCGGAGTGTGGCGGTGAGGAGAACAGTGCAGTGGAGGGCCTACGGCCAGGGTGGTCTGGCGGTGGCGACGGCTGGGTCGGCCGGCGCGGGCCGGCCTAGGCCGGCCAGACTGGCTGGTTCAGGCCGATCCGACCCCTTGTTCTTACATGGGGGGTTTTCAAACCCCCGTTTCTTGCAATCCAGAGGTTGGATTCATGTGTTGTCTATGGAGACGCGACTATAGTGATGATTTGAACCCTTTGGTGTGGGTTCGGGAGTTTTAAGTTTCGAGATCGTGGCCCGGGAGCTTGAAAGGTCGAATAAAATAATAATATTTTATTATTATTCAACTTCGGGTCGCCGTATCTTCTACCCGGAGCGTCTGATTGACGTGACATCAGTGGAATTGAGACCCTGATGGTACGAAAGACTTTTCTTGTTGGTTTCTGGGTTTTGGGACCAAGTTTGGGGTGCGGGCCCCATGAGGTCGGGTTTGGGCAATTACAGAGAAACGCAACTTTCTCATCAGGAGTCTGATTTTGGCGGATGAATAGTCGATCCTGTGTGTTTTTTCGAGAGGATCACAGTGGTGTGATCTGTTCGATGTTTTTTGGGATCGAGGTGTGGGCCCCACCCGATATGGCTTCAGTGAATAGTACCTTTTTCTCCGGGTGACCGTTTGGGATGAATGAGTAGTGGATACTGTGTGTTTTTCTGTGGGGATCGTAGTGGTATGATCCTCTTGATGAGTTTCAGGATCATTGTGTGGGCCCCGCATGGGCTAGCTACGGTGAATAGTGCCTTTTTTACTGGTTGTCCCTTTAGGGCGGGTAAACAGCCTATCCTGCATGTTTTCCCGCATGGATCGCGATGGTGGGCTCGATATCGGCCTTGGAGGTGTGTGGGGTTGCGTTGTGGCGGGTCACTCGGGTTAGCGACGATTGGACCAGCAGTGGTTGAGGGTACTCCCTTTGTTCGTTCCTACGAGGGTTTTCATGGTATCACAACCTTAGTATAGGGTTGTGATCCTCTCGATGGGATGTTTAATCTATTAGAGTTGTGGCATCCCTTCAGTGGGCCCGGAGCAGGATCCTCTAGCATCGTTTCCCCAGATCGAGTTCTTGGTATCACTGTGATCGCTTATCCACGGGCGGCAATCCCCTATCTAACAGGTTAACCCCATAGGGTTTGTGGCATCATCGGGAATATGATCCTCTACACGGTGGGACATGCTCAGTAGGGTTGTGGCATCATTGGGTATATGATCCCCTACTCATCATGAGGTTTATAGTAGGGTTGCGGTATCATTGGTTATACGATCCCCTACTCAATGTGTGGTTTCGGTAGGGTTGTTGCATCGTTGGTTCGATCCCCTACATCGCAAGTTATACCAGATAGGGTCCTGGTATCATCGTGATTACCTTTACGAGGCTGACGATCCTCTATCTGAGTGACGTGTTTCTGTTGAGCGCCAAATTGGGTTGTGGTATCCCCCAGTAGAACCTGGGAGTGATCCCCTATCTGTGAGATCTACGAATGTCAAATTGGGTTATGGTATCCCCCAGCGGACCCTGGGAGTGATCCCCTATCTGTGAGATCATTGTATACCAGGGTGGGTTCTGGTATCCCCTAGCAGACCCTAGGAGTGATCCCCTATCTGAGGAGTTTGGTGTTTATGCTGTTTCAGTGAGGTTTCCTTAGTGACAGTATTCGACGAGTGTGATCTCTCAGGTGAGTGTCTGAGATTTTTGTGTGGGACCCGATGGAGTGTATCTCTCGGACGGGTGTCATCTGGGATGACAGTGTTTATGGAGTGTGTTCTCCTAGTTGTAAACCATTTCTGGTGATGAGGTCGGTACCTCATGTGGCTTGGTGCGTGAGCTGAGTATATCTGGATGTTCAAGGTGTATGTATGGGAATACACCTAGTTTGAGCTGACTAGTTGTGTTTAGCCGAGGATGGTCACAAGATGGAGTTTCTCTCTCGTCTGAGTTCTCTCTGGATGGGATGAGTGGACTGTTGCCTTTTAGTTTCTCTCTTTTGTTTTGTGTTTTTGGGGTGCCTATTGAGTATTGTTATACTCACCCCTGCACAGGCTTTTCCCACACATGTTTGTGTTTTGTGCAGACCACAGGCCTTTCGACGGAGTCCCAGGAGGACCCGGAGTTGGAAGAGCTTAGTGAGTAGGTTTGACTGGGGTGTTTACCGTAGCTGTACTGAGGAGCTTATCGGCGGGTGTTTTGGCAGTGTTTTCCCTCCTTCTGAGCAGGTTGTACAATTTTCAGTTTTCTTTTAGTGGGCATTTTCTTTCCCTTTTTTACTTTTGTTGTACTCTAGTTTGGGATAGATGTATGCATTAATTTTCTTTCCAGTTTTAAATATATATATATGCATTGCTTCATGGAGGTGTATGTGGGTGTGTGTGTACAGGTACCTTAGGCTAATGCCTCCCATGTGTGTGATAGCCTTCTCGGAGCTAGATGCCAGCCCCTAGCCTATTGGAGGCAAGCTTGGGGAATCGCGGCTCGAGCTCCGTTGGGTCGGGTCGTGACATTTATTACCTTCAATGTGACAAGTCGTTATTAGTTAATGAGATAAAACCAAGTATTTTTCATTGCTATGGATCAACCAATTGGAAATTAGTTCCACTCAGGATAGGCTATTTCCATATTATCCTACACTCTCAAGAGAAATTAGATCAAGTCTGGAAACATGGAAATATACATCTATAACCAGGTGTCCTTAGATTATCCACTTGGGATTATGCTTTCAATCCTTTTACTCATAATAACTCCATGTCCCATATATGGGTTCGATTACATGGACTAAGATGGTACTTTTGGAACCCCAAAATTTTAAATGAACTCACCTCTTGCATAGGAGCCCTCTTGAAGATCGATCAAAGAACACTAAATGGGGAATTGGGGAAATATGTAAGAGTAATGGTGGAAGTTAACCTTGAGTCAAAACTAACTCATGTCATTGCTTTCAATGCGAATGAATATAGGACTAAGGTTAGGATTGAGTATGAGCATAGGCCCCCCTTTTTTTGAATATTGTAAAATCATTGGTCATACTGTTATCAACGATCGAGTGATAAAAATGCAATCACACCCCACTAATGAAAAGGGTTGGAATGAATTCAAGAGGAATAGGAAGGATGATAGGAATTACTTAGAAAAGGCTGACCTACATATGAAGAAAAATGAGAAATTTATTAGGAAGGGTGATGGCACATCTAAATCAAAATCCCCTCCCAAACAGACATGGGCAGATATGGTTGATTTGGAGGAACTTGAGAAGGAAGAGAGGTCTATTTTTAAAGAAATAGAATCTATGGTTTGAGACACTATCAATTATGTTATACAAACTGACAACACTAGGCTGGACCTAAATGATAGATAATTCATGGATATGAAAATACATATGTATCTCAGAATTTTTATAGGCTTACTAAAATCATTACTCAATCTTTAGAAGATAAGGCACCTGATCCTAATCAATATGGTTTATCTACTGATTCAAATAGCTCAAATACACTTAATCAACTAAACTCTTGCTCTAATAATGCTTTGTATACCAAATAATCTATTTTCAAGGAAATTACTTTCTAAAGAGACCTTATGGTAGTTTCTGATCACTCGATTCATAACGCCTGTAACTACAAAGGCTGAAACTGAGAAGAGACTAATACAGAGGGGATTTGGGCACCTATAGAGATCAGTGAATCACACTACATACTTGGGTACGGAGACACAATAAACTATGAATTAGAGGAGTTGTGCGACCCTATTCACAATACTTTTACATCTCTTACTACACATATTTGGTAGGATTACATAAGAGATAGCAAACCGATGTAGGAAGACAGTGCACTGGATTTGCATAGGAACCCCCTGCCTATAACTGGGAAGGTCACTCCAACCTGCAACCCCAATACTTGTGAAAAGGGATAGATAAAATTAAATTACAATGAGGACAGAAAGCAGGTTCAACAGGAAGAGGTATTGGCAGGTATAAAAATAATAATATCTCTCCTAACTCTTCCATGAACTTGCAGGAAGAAATTTCAACGCCAAACAAGGACTCTGCTAAACAATTGAGGAAATCTAGATAGGGAAAGAACTTCGGAGCTAACAAAAATAAGGTTCTCATACCCAATTGTAGTTATAAATGGATATTTTTTACTAGAATTGTCACGGTATTTCCAACACTGACACCACTGCAACTTTAGAAAACTTTTTATTTATACATAAACCTATGCGTTTTGCTATATCTAAGCCTAAAATCGCCTATGATTTTGGTTTTAATAGTATGGATAAATATAGTTATAATTTTATAGGTTCCACTTCAAACAATAGTAATTGTGACTCATTATGAGTCTTTGCTCATAAATTTATAAGTAATTCGCATATTTACAATACAAATTCTCAATGTTTGACATGTGAAGTGAAACCACACGATGATATCTTCTTTTGTACTTTTGTGTATGCATGCAATAGATATCAGGATAGAAGAAATATTTGGCATAATATATCCTCCCTCAACAACACCATTCATGCAGCTTGGGTCATTGTTGGGGACTTTAATGCTATTATTGGACCTAGTGAAAAGTTAGGACGCAACTCCACTAAAGAGTTTAAGTTTTGTATTGATGTTAACAACCTAATAGAGATTAGTCTTTTTGGTGAAAAATACACTTGGTATAGAAAACATCATAACAGAGTTTTTTCAATTAAACTAGATAGAGCCTTCACAAATTTCCAGGCATTGGATAAATGGAATACCATCTCCAGTATTACCTTACCAAAGCTAAATTCTGATCATCATCTAATTTTGGTGAGCCTCAAAACTAAAGATAATAAACATATTCCTCCTTTTAGGTTCAATAATGCCTAGAACAATGTTCTAGATTGTAATAAAATTGTTAAATATACCTGGAATTCAATAAACTAAAATGATTCCTTTGCTTGCATTATGAAGCTAAAACTCTTGAAGCAAAGATTAAAACTCTAGTGCAAAGGCAGAGTTCAAAAAACTGATAATGATATTAAATTCCTATAACAAGACCTTAACCAAATCCAAACTAACTCAACCCATAATGATTTTATTATGGATCCAACTCAAGAAACAGAGATTAGAAATAAACTTAAATCTATTCTGACCTTGAAAGACAATCTCAGGAAACAAACTCTTAAAATCAACTGGCTTAAAGATGGCGATAGAAACACTAAATTCTTTAACACTCTACAAAGGTCCAGAAAGGCTATTAGACCTCTTTATTTACTTAAATTTTGGGATAATATCATTGATAATGAAGATACTTTGGCCAATAATGTCACTTCCTACCTTAATAACATTTTTAATGGTCCTACTTGGAATAAGGATATCAATACTGACATAATTCCCCTCCTAGTGGGGGATAATGACAATAACATGTTGAATAGTATTCCAATTGACCATGAAATTAAAGAGGTGGTTTTTAGTTTGAATCTTGATAGTACCCCTGTCCCTGATGGCTTCCCTAATTATTTTTTCCAACATCATTAGGACATTATTTACAATGATTTTTGTCACCTTGTTAGATACTTTTTCACTAATGGATTCCTCCCTTATGGTATTAATTATCAATTTCTTACCCTCATTCCTAAAGTGTACAATGCTTCAGAAATACATCTTTTTAGGCCTATTTCCATTATTAGCACGGTGTATAAAATTATTTCCAAGCTATTAGCTATGAGAATGACCCCTATTTCAAAAAAATTTATTTCTTGGAACCAATTTGGTTTCCTTAAGGGGAGAAATATCCAAGATTGTATATTCATTTCCTTTGAAAGTACTAACCTATTAAAAAATAATCAAAGATGGGGAATCATTTCAATCAAGTTGGATATTAGGAAAGATTTTTATACCATTGATTGGAATTTCATCTTAAAAATTCTTTATAGCTTTGGATTTAATGATAATATTGTCAACAAAATAAAAACTCTTTTTAACTCCACTAACATTTCTATCCTAATAAATGGTTCTGCAAAGGGATATTTCACGTTTACAAAGGGTGGTAGGAATGGTGACCCCCTTTTTCCATCCTTTTTGTTATTTCTGAAGACTACCTCAGCAGACTCATCACTAATTCGATTAATCATGGTATAATAAAGCCCATTTCTACCTCTAGAACTTTAACTATTCCCTTTAATATTTTATACACTAGCGATATAATTTTACTCCTTAAAGGATATAGGAAAAATATTAAAAAAACTCAAGGATTTCCTCTCACACTATGAGGATGTCTCTGGTCAATCCATAAATTGGAGCAAGTCTTCTATTTTCTTTAGAAAACATCTTCCAACCACTAGAAAAATTGATGTGATAAATGAATTGGGGATAAAAGAAGGACTATTCCATTTTACCTATCTTGGGGTACCAATATTCTAGGGAAATCTAAAAAACACTTACTTCCTAAGCATCTTTGATCAGATCAGTAACCATCTATCCTCTTGGAAAGGAAAAAATCTATCGATGGTAGGTTGAATTTGTCTTGTCAAACACACCATTATTTCTAAAATGGTATACTCTATGATTGTGTAAAAATGGCCGGCTGATTTACTCAAAAAGATAAATAAAAGAATAAAAAAAATTATCTAGAGCAGAAGCACTCTTGAAATAAAACTTGTCACTATTTCCTAGAAAACATGTTGCACTCCCATGGATAATGGGGGGCTTGGTATTAAAAACCTCAAGAATTTAAATGAAACTCTTCAAGATAAACTTACATGGAATATTGTGAGAAAAAACTCTAAGAATTATGATTTCCTTTGTCGTAGATTTTATAATAACCTTGGGAAAGGAAATCACACTTATATGGAGGCATCAATATGGCCTTCCATCAAACATAGTTTTTCAAAAATATTATCTAACTCTCAATGGATAGTAAATAGGAATTATTATCTTCTCTTTTAGTTAGATAACTAGAATGTAATACCTCTATGTAACATGATATACCCCATCCCTTTGTCCAACATTTCTAACATCACCATCAATGATTGTGTGAAGTCTCTTGATTTGGTTCTCCCTGATGAAATCTCTTTTATTATCAACAACTACACTTTTGTTAACACTAATGATTTATTAGTTTGGGAACCAGATCATAATTTTGTGCTAACCTCTAAACTTTACTATAGTCATAATGTCTCTAACAACAATAATAATTTTTCCTGGTTAAAGAATTTCAAAAAAAATTGGATTAGACCCTCCCGAATCACCCTAGTTTAGAGAATTGCTCACAATAGGATTTCCACGGATTGCAACCTTCAGATGTGTGGTATACTACTTTTCTCTAAATGTTGCATATGTAACCAACATACAGAGGATATTGATCACCTATTTTTAGCATGTTCTACTACTTCTGATTTATGGAAATACATTTTTGAAAATTTTGATCTCAGATGGACAAGTTTGGACTCTATCGGTTTATAGCTTCAAAGATGCACTACTATAGATGCATCTCCCAAAATTCATCATCTCTACACTACTATTGTGGAAGAACTGATTCATCTTATTTGGTATGAAAGAAATTCAATTAATCAAAAAAATAATACTTTTAATTTTTGTGCAGCGTAAATAAAAATCTACACTGCGATCAAGGAAGCTGGAATCATGCAAACAGGGAATTTCCATAACTCATTCAAGGATTTATGTATCCTGAGAAAAATTGGGATCAAAGGAAGATACAGGTTTATGAGAGTTTTATTGGAAGTTTTTTGGCAACCACCTATTCCTGTATAGATAAAAATTAATGTGGATGGTGCTTCAAAAGGAAACCCAGGGCCTATTGGCTATGTCATCATATAAAGAAATCACAATAAGGACAATCTTGGATGCTGGTATGGTTCATGTGGTCATGCCTCTTCCCTTGAAGCTGATATGTACAACATCATTAATATAGTTTATTTGATAAGGAAAAAAAATATGGAAAAATGTTTGGATTAAAAGTGACTCAACTACCATCATTCAAGCTCTTAAACATGGAATATTTCACCTGGCATGGACCCTCACTACTAAATGGATTGTCTGCCTTCAATACCTATCAATACTAAATCATATCATCATGCACACCTACAGAGAGGTGAACAAGGTGGTGGATGGTCTCACTAAAAAGGGCATTGACAGAAATAGTACGTACATGGAGAATCTCCTGCTGATCACAACCCTCTTTACCAGAATGATTGTAATAAAACCCCCACCTTTTGAATTTTGTAAGTTTTTATTTTATATATTTTAGTGCCTTTTTAAAAAAAATCCCTCTTGAACATCTGAGATCTCCCCTTTATTATGTTTCCATTACCTCGAGTTATGAAGATAAAAAAATCATGAAATATCTAGAATAGTATCACATATGGAGAATTAGTAAGAGATGTTGAATACTTGTTATGGATTAATCAGTTTCTTATATAGTGGGAAAATTTACATTAGTTGAGAAAGACATTATTTTTGTTTAGTTAATGTTTTGTTCTAATTCTCTAAATCTCTAAACCTAAAAGTTATAAGGAATATACTGTAACGAAATAATTGTTTTAATTCATGTAATTAGATGGCCATGTATCTAGGATGCTATTGTTTAGATGTGTGACCCTGCAACCACTAATTTCATCTCAAGAAGTGGTGGTTCCCATATAGTTTTCTATATTTGAAGAAATTTTAAAATATGGATACTTTGGTAAGTTTTGGGTGGTTTTTAATGACATAAGTAGGTGTTTTTAGTATCCAATTAGTGGATAACACCAGGAAATGTGTGGTTATGAGATCTAGGGATTATCTATAAAATTCATGGAGAATTGAGAGAGATTATTTTTAGATACTATAGATATTTTTTTATTTTTTAGGGAAAATTGTGGGACAACTATGTAAGAAGTGTAAAGAAAAGGGAATGGTGTAACCATATATTGTTGTTAAATGAGAAAGAAGATCAGTATCATGAACTCTTGTGAAGGCTCAAGCTTTCTTGGTGATCATTCTTCAAGGACATTATTCTTTTTCATTTCATTATAGAAAGTCAGTGATTACATGAATATGTCAGTGTCAATGTTGTTAAGGGTTCAATGTCATCCTATATCCCTTTGTTATTATTGAAAATAAGATATCACCCATATATGTGTGGGATAACAACCACTATACGCTTAGGAAATAGTCACCCATTTTTTTAGTAAAACCTCATGAAATATATAATAATTATTTTTATATTCTACTCCATGTATATTTGAGATATCATTATTTTTTTTTAGAAATAGCTATTATGATTGAAGTAGAGAAGTTTTTAACAATGATTCACCCCACTCTCAATGTTGTTCAATAACTTATGTGATTCTAAAAAAAATGTTTGTGTACCATACTATTTTTTTCTTTGAGAATGAAATTGTCACTTGAGGATTCAATGGGAGGAAAATTAAACTTACTGATGTTATAGGATAATAAACATAAATGATTCCTAATATGGAAAGTGAGTAATTTCTATAATAATTTTTAGAAACATAACTGGATCAGGCTATACAGGAACCTAAAAGGTCTGGTGGGATTCATAAAAATCCTAAAAGATATAATTTTTTTTGTAAAATGATGATTAGGTAATTATTATTTAAAATAAACCTACTTTTAATAGAGATTTCATTAAGAGTTATGATTCAAAGAGATAGTTATAAGACATGAAATATAAAATGGGTTATATATACACTAAACAAGTTTGACACTTGGTAGATGCACCTATAGGGGTGATATATAAAGGTTGAAACTAGGTTATTAATAAGAAACCATATATATATGGTATTTTTCTACCCATAAATAGTGATTAGTGGGGAAATGGTAAAAAACCAACTGTGAAAAAACCTTTTCACCAGTATTGATAATAAAGTCAATTTGGATATTACTTTCCATAATAAATCATTATAATTATGAGGTATATAAAATGGATTTTGAATCTATTTTTCTTAATGAGATTTTAGTTGGGGACATGTATATGATACAAATTGAAGTTTTTGAGGACCCAAATAGTTTTTCTAAGGTGTGCATGTTTCAATGATTCATTTATGGATTAAATTAAGATTCATAGAGTTGGTACATTCAATTTGATGATGAAATCAAAGAGTTTGGTTTCATTAAGAACCTCAATGAGTTTTCTGTATATAATTGGGTTAGTGTTAATTTTGTGATATTTATGGTGTTTTATGTGGATGAAATGTTACTCATTAAAAATGATAACATTAATTTACATTTTGTAAACGTATAGTTGGAAAAATTACGCTAAATGGAGGAAATGGGTGAATCATCCAACATACTAGGTATGAAGATAGATATATATAGATCAAAGTGGTTACTTGGTTTGATTCAGAATACATACATTGGTAAATTGTTTAATAATTTTATCATAGATAACTCAAAGTAGGGGTTTTCCAATGTTACATATTGTGAGTATTATGAAGGATAAATGTCCTTATAATGTGTTAGATAGGAAACACATGAATGATATTTTATATTATAATAAAATTGGATCTATTTTATATTCTATATTATGTAATTTATTGTCTATCTATTTTTATTTGAGAATAAATAGTAAATACCAATCCAATATTTTTAATTATAACTAAATTATAGTGAATAATAACCACAATTAATTAATAATAACTAAGGATGTGTTCATTTTAAATGAAGGTTGGGAAGAGTTCATAAAGGGTTACATTGATGATAGAATATTAACTGATAAGAATGATTCAAAGTATCAATATGGTGTTTTTATTTTTCCACAACAGTAGATCTATTTGTATAAAGACTTCGAAAAAACCATCATGATAGACTCATTAACCAAGGCATGGTACATCATTTTGATCATATGATATGAAGGAAGTTGTTTAGATAAATAATTTCATCACTGAACTTGGGGTAGTTCCTAACATATGGGGAGTGATAGAGCTCTATTATGACATAAAATTGCATAATTTATAAGGATGGGTAACCTTATTCTAACCAAAGTGCTAAACAAATCCATTGAAAATACCATATAAATTGATAAATGATTAAGGGGTTGATATAAAGATATAATGTGTAACAACCCAAGATTTTATAATATATTTATTTTAGAATAAAGTTATTAGCTTTTGTTGCATTAAACACTGATTTTACATTGTTTTACAAGAAACAATGAGTTTATTTGATAGCTTTCATTACACTTAAGACTGGGTTTTACCAAAAAATAATATACTATTAATATTATTATTTAATATGATAGTTATCACCTAACTGTTTAAATGATGGGTATCAATAGGATTAAATAAATTATGAAAATATATAGTTTATACATATTTATTAGTATTTTTTTAAAAGCAAAGAAAATTATATTAAACATGAAGATCAAGAGAAACAAGATAAACCATCCATAAGGATAAATAATCAAGGTAGAGATGGTTATCCTCGTATGTATTATAAGAATCCAGAAGGTGATTTGCTTTGTTTCCCTCCCTTTTGATGAATACGAAATAGAAAACTACAAAGTTGTGACTGAGTGATTGGATTTTCCAAATGAGGAAGATATAAGGTTGGAATTCAGAATCATCTATGTTGATGTCATAGATGATACTGAGACATTCAGATTCAATATGAATAGAATTTCATCTAGAATATTTAGCGAAGATCAGACCGGCAAGGACAGCATGGGATTCAGTGATAGATGGTTCCTAGAATGTGTGGATTAAATCCAGTCTGGCTGCAATAATCTTTCCACAGTGGTTGCATACCATCATTCCAATTCTAACAATTCCAATTTTGGGTAAGTAATCATCAACATTAATCTTAAAAATCCCTTCTGGAGGATGGTTTCATCTAGCTTCAACTGATCGGGGCTCAGAGAACAAGTTCTGGTCTGTGTCTCGGTGTCACCCATCAACCCATGAAATTGCATGTTCAATACAAAAACTACAGGGTTTTTAGGTGTGATTAAATATGAAATCATTTTTTCAGACCCAACAAATCCAAGCCACAATGCACAGTGAGGCAACCTTATCAGTAGTGAAAAAATAGTTTTTTCATACTTTTCACACATAATTTAAAATTAATTTTTATCAATTTTAGAAAATGAATTTGAAAAAATAAACTTTAGTTTTTAAATGTACATATAATATTAATATTAGGGTAATTTTTTTATATTTTTCTAAAAAGTTTCATTTTTTGATGAATAGTGAAAATACTATTTTTTATCAAAAACTACCTCTTCATTTAAATTATTTACAAAGATAAATTATATTTATAATTGTTCTTAAATTAAAATTATTTAAATTATATATATATATATATTAATCTAATTTATTTCGTTGAATTAATTTTAATATTTAATTTTTTTGTTAAAACTTTTTAAACTTATGACAATTTTCCCTTTAGAACCCTCTTTTTCATCGCGTCTGCGGGATTAATTTTAAATTTAATTTTTCCACTTCTTTGAAATGAATTTGGAAAAATGAATTTTTTATTTTGAATAAAAATAATTTATATCTTATAATACGGTCAAATTATTTTTTTACCATAATTATTTGTGAAAGCTGTTAAAAATTAATTATAGAGATTAAGGTCAAAATAGAGTTTTGTGCGTTACATGTTCTTGTGCTAAAATTAATTTTACACACATATAGGATTTTTATTTAATAAATTTGATTTAATATTTATAATAATTGGGTCTAAATTATCTAATAGCGATCATTTTATTTTATTCTTAAAGGATAAATTACATAGGTCTAAAAAAACTAATTACCTTGGTGAAAAATAAAATAGTAAAAGTGAGTAAAATTAAAAGGATAAGGAATGGAATGTTTAAAAAATGTGTTTTTTGAGGTAGGTATCAGCCATATAATCTATACCCTATATTATTTATCAATTTTTGGATCACATGAGGTAATATTGGCCTCCAATTATGGAATACTTTTGGGTATTTACTAAAATGTCACTCCTCCTCAATTATAAAAGGGCACTCCCCTCGCTTCTTCACACCTCTCAATCCATTTGTATCAACAAAAACTTGCCCAAATCACATCCCAACATCTATAAACTAATCCTATAAGGCTTGTTTTTGGAAAAAAAACCAATATTGTAAGGATTTTTGTGAAAATCTAAGGAGGTTACCTAAAGAAGAGGTAATATTTTTAAACAAGTGTTTTTATTTTATTTCTTCCTCAACCAACTTCAATTATTATTAAACCATACCTATATAAAAAAATAGGTATTTTAAATATACTTAGATGTTTTTATGTTAATTTCATGACCTACAACCATCCCTGCTTCCATTAAATGGGTTACAAAATCATCATTCATGTGTACGGAGGACTACTACCTCGCAGACCGATGTCATTCGTTTTTTCATTACCACCTCTCACAGTTGGGTATGATAATGGATATAAAGTATATATATGACATTTAAAAAAATTATACCTATTTAGTCATTATATCATATATATACCTTTTTTACTTTACATTCTGTTGGGGATATGATAACGTCGCTCGTGTGTACGACAGACTACCGCCTCGTGAAGTGATGTGATTCATTTTTCACAAATGCTTTATATGGAAGGTAATAAAGATAAATTAAAAGAATATATGTTATATAAATGAAATAATTTTTATATTAGTTTCATATTTATCATTATTAAAATATAACATATCTTTTCTTTCTTACACTTAAAGATGATAACATCATTTGTGCACGTGCGGGCTACTTCCTTCATGAAGTGATGTGACACTCTTTTCATCACCACAGCACATGAATAATATATATGAGTATATATAAAAAAATAATATGATATTATCATCATTATGATCATTATTTGAATATAAAATATTATATACCTTCTTTCCATAATAATCATTGAAAAATAGAAATGTTACTCATTTGTACGTACGACCTACCATCTCCATGGTCGCAACATACATAATTTCTTAAGAACATATTGGTATTAAATGTATAATTGATGTATAAATATAATAATTATTTAATTATTATAATTATATATATGTTTAAATAATAACCTCTATGACCATATTCAACATACCAAAGTTATTTTTTACACATGAAAAAAATATCATTGAAATATCTCATGTAAACTTAATTGATTGAGTAATCATAT
Source organism: Viscum album (assembly GCA_963277665.1). Classification (NCBI taxonomy): domain Eukaryota; kingdom Viridiplantae; phylum Streptophyta; class Magnoliopsida; order Santalales; family Viscaceae; genus Viscum; species Viscum album. Next base: position 123,345,617 of record OY728134.1, on the reverse strand, counting down.
ATAACATGATAATAAGTGAAATAAAAGAAATAATAATATTTAAAAAGGTTCTTAATAAAGTAAATAATTAACATAAGTTTATTATTCAAGAAGATAAATAATGTACGTAATGAGTCGGACTCAAGGTAAGGGATTCTCGTCTCATTTTTACTTACATGAGACATACGCCATATTCACCACTTATTTATTTTATGTGATCTATATACTAACCTTTTGTATAATATGTCATGAATTTATTTATATTAATGAAATTTAATGTTTCTTTTAAAGTTATTTATTTCATGGGGCTTATAATACAAAAGTTACCAGAGTAGTAAGGGTTTATTCCACAATCACATCATTATTAGGGATTGTTTTTGTTTAAGTATCCCTTAGGGGAATTATTACATATTTATATATTAAAATAAATATATTGGTTATCATATGGTTATTAATTAAATTTTTCAAGTAATAGTACCATTTTTTCACTTATTTTTACTTCAAATTATTGAGAAAATGTTTTCAAGAAAATATGACTTTATTTCTCTCTTTGGTCAGAAATCTATTTTCATCAAAACCTATGTTTTATTAAAATGTTTTAAAAAAATAACCTTTTAAAAATTATTTGATCAAGACATTTTTACCCTTTTTAACTTATTTAAAAAATTAATCTTCATGTTGTTTTAAAAATAATTCCTATTTATATTTTATCAAAAATATAAAAGAAATATTTATTATAATGTACACGACATGTATAGAATTCCCTTTTGGAATGACCACTCAATGTTTCAAATATTCCTTTATATTTTTAAAGGTTATTTTCAAATAAATGTTTTTCAAAAAAAATTGTGAACTTTTAGTTTTAAATGGTGATTTTCAAAATGAAAGGGTTATTTTCCCCAGGAATTATTTTAATGATATTTTTATCGTGTCTCTATTCATCAATGACATTAACCCTTTAATGTACATATGGTCCTCTAGGAATATGTTGTATTTATATCATACTTATTTTTTTTTTTTATGATTAGATTAATTAAGTATGTTAAATTTAATAACCATTAATCATTTTACTCAAAATGGTTTATAATTATGTTTATTAATTGGGGTGAGTATTAAATTTCATATGTTAGTTGTTTAATATGAATGTTTATATTGGTTATGTTTCACCCATTTCATATGAGGAAAGTATTGGACTTTCTAAGTGATGAGTAGGTCCCTATATAACCCCTCGATGCATCGGTGGGTATCATGAAACAAACAATATATGGTTTTGGACAAGGTCTTACAAATTTATATGGATGTCTTAGCACAAGAATCGACATTATTATATTTCTTAGCACAATCCTAGGATATATTAAATGTCTTGGAACAATCCTTGATGGTATGTTTTATATGTCCAACATTATTCATTCCATCATTAATAATTAATTTTTTGATATTCCATGTGATTATTCAATTAGTTAGAATATGCATGGTTAATTTTTCAAGATCATGTGATTATTTATATGGAATTATTTTGTCATCATTTATTCTTTCCATATTATTCTTATGTTATTGATTAAATGGAATGTTTTTTAGTTCTATATATTTACATATTGATTATGCCTTATTTATTCCTATCTTCCACTATACTCTTACCCTTATTGAGCATCTGAGCTCACCCCTTTCTTATGTTTTATTTTCCCCAAGATACAAGTAAGTGTTTTTTGATTCATATGGAGGGATACACTAAGGTGAATATAGAATTATCAAAGAAAATTCTATTTGTATTTTATGTTTTAAAATTTAATGTGAATTTCAAGTATGTATCTATTTCACCAAGACTAATAAATTATTCAATTCTTCAGGATGAGATTTCATGTATCATATTCCAATGTGACAAAGCATACATCGAATCTGGGCTATTGGGGTTGGGGTCGCAACAATTGGTATTAGATGAGGTTTAGTAGAAACCTTTGGAACTAGATTTATAAAAACATACATTAGGGAAAATAACCTGGTAATAGACATTGAGGATAAGTATAGAAAAACATATTATTATTTTGGTAAGGAAAATATTATGTAGTTTTTTCTAGAAAATAAATCCTTATCTGGATACTAAAATTGGATGTGGTTCTAGAATAGATGTACCTAGGGGTAATAACTCTGAAAAGGGCACATTGGGCTTGACCCGATCATCACCTAGTATATGAAAATGGGCCTTACTGAGAACCTAGTTTGACACTCTTAGGGGATATTCTTAGGATAATTCAAATTTTCATTACAATACATTATAGAGTATTTGAAAATAAAGATATTCCCATATAAACCATGTTTACAATTATGAGATTATCTATGCATAAACTTTTCAATTTATGTTAAGTGTTTCACTAGTTTTGGTATTATACATTATATTTCATAATGATATGATCTAATATAGTGTATTACCTCATCTAAAAATGGAGCCTAGAAGAAGTAATGGGAACTACATCAATGAACATAATACAAGGAGTAATAATGATTGTTTCTTTGATAGGATTAATCTAATATTTCAAAGGGAACTAGTCTCCAAAACATTCTCATCAAATGAGTACATAATATCGTGTGGTAACAAGTTAGAGAATAAATTCAATATGTATTATAACTTCAAAGGGAATCAATAGAAGTATATTAAAATAAAGAAAAATATAGATAAAGGGAATAAGGGAAATAATTATTTTACCACATGTGATAATTGTGGAATGAAACACCCTAGTACTTTAATAAATGGAATGGGAGTTTGATAAAAGTGTAGAGAGAAAAGAATCTACTATTGTGATTAAAAGGGAAATGAAAACAATTTCAATGTTCAATTCTTAAACTATAAGGATATGGGGCACTACGAAAATTAAATCCCTAGGAATCAAAGGAATATACCTCAAAATAAGCTAATGGATCATGGTTAATATTATTCTATTATCATAGAAGAAGTGGAATGATTAATGTTTTGGTATTTTGATTAAATAATTATTTTATTTGAATATTTTATAAAAGATATCCTATTTACAAGAATTATTAAATGTATAAGGAATCTATTGTAGTAAATTTTCTTTAAGGATTTGAAAGAGTATGTTGAATATTATTTATGACCAGGAAAATGATTCAGTGGAAACTTGAACTTCTTACTAAACACATGATTGAGTGAAAGATAACCCTTAATATTTTCCTAATGTTGATATAATGATTTTTAGATAAGGAGATGATTGATATGGATAATTTAAATTGTAAATTATTGACTACATTGAAATTGATTAATTATTTGTTGACAAATTGGTTTATGCTTTCATTGATGGAGTTTCCAAGATTTTTAGATTTAAGGAATATATCCAATAATATTTGTTTTATTTATGGATTAAGAAAGAATTTATGTTTTCAATAAGTTTTTATGGTAATTCATATTATTAACATGTTTCATTAGAATTTATGATTAAGGTATTCACATGTCTAGTGTGTGATGATTAAGAGATACTTCATGTTGTTTTGGGGGATTAATGATAAGTTGATTTTTGGAAATTCAGTGACCTTCTTTCTAAAGTTTTGGATCTTAATCATTTTTAAGGTTCATAAGGTCAACCATTTATGAAATGGTTTATTTTGAACTTTGTATGAGTTTTTTGAGATTAATTTATTACTTCACCATATGGAGATTTATGCCTATTGGATAACTTTTGTTAACCATTTTAGTTTTGACAAATATCATAGGAATGACTTTTAAATCTTTTATGGATCTTATAACCTGTTAAAAGATAATTTTAGTGCTTCAAGTATGAAAATTTCAACTTTAGTACTCATTTTTTGGAGAAAATTATGATATTGTAGTAGTAATTGGTTTAATTGTGAAATTATTCTTTTCAAGTAAGTATATTTACTTATGTTCATAGTTTAGATGGTACAAGAATTTCTCAAATCTAGGAAAATAATTTTAAAATTAAATTTTATCCTATTACCATAATTTATAATGATATCAATGACCTTTTTTACAACTATTTAGTTTACGGTTTTGGGGTTGTTGATTTTCACATGATCATTCACCTTCTTATGATCAAGGATCTCTGTCACTCTCCATCATTATTTGGACATTACTTTTTTATTCTATATCCAAATCTTAATTTATAACCCATGTTATTCCTATGTGGAAACTTAGTTATATGTTTCTTCAGGTGAACCTTATGTTTCTATATTTCCCTTTTTAATGGAATTTTTATTAAACCTCTTTACGATGTGTGTTTTCATCAAAGGTTATACCTTTGATGATTCAGATCAAATTTTCAGGATCCAATTTATTGAAGATGGGGAGAATATAAAAGAACAATACTTTATAATATATTTATTTTATAATAAATTTAATAGATTTTGTTTCATGAAACACTTATTTAATCTTGTGTTACAAGAAACAATGAGTTTTTTTGATAGCCTACGTTACACATAAGACCGAGTTTTACTGAACAACAATATACTATTAATATTATTATTTAATAAGGTGGTTATTTCCTAGTAATTAAAATGTAGGGTATGAATGGGATTAAATAAATTATGAAAATATATAGTTTACACATTTTTATGATTTATCTATTAATTATTAATAAAATAATAAACATTTAAAATAAAAAGAAATATAATCTAAAAAACTGTATTTTTCTAAAAGGTTGTTTATTCAAGATTTTCACACATAATTTAAAATTAATTTTTAACAATTTTAGAAAACATATTTGAAAAAAAAATCATTTCTTAAATCTACTTGCCAAAATTATATGAGGGTGATTTTTTGGTATTTTTCTAAAAGGTTTTATTTTTTAACAAACAATAAAAAATAATGCTTTTTATTGAAAACTACCTTTTCATTTAAATTATTTATAAAGATAAATTATATTTTGAATTATTTTTAAAGTAAAATTAGTAAAATTATATATCTATTAATATAATTTGGTTCATTGTAATCATTTTCATATTTAATTTTTTTGTTAAAACTTTTAAAACTTATGAAAAAAAATCTCTTTGGAAACTGACTTTTTTGTCATGTCTGCAGGAATAATTTTGAATTAAATTATGCAAATTATATGAACTGAATTTGGAAAAATGGATTATATATTTGGAATAAAAATAATTTATATTATATAATAATTTCAACATAATTTTTTACCAAAATGATTAGTGAAAAGAGTTAAGAATTAATTATCGCGATTAAGGTTAAAACGGAGTTTTGCGCATTGCATGCGCTTGTGTTAAAATAAATTTTTCACACACATGGTATTTTTATTTAATAAATTGGATTTTTTATTGTTAATATATAGGTATAAATTATCTAATAATCCTCATTTTATTTTATTCTTAAAGGATAAATTACCTAGGTTAAAAAAACTAGTTATCGTGGTGAAAATTAAAATGGTACAAGTGAGTAAAAATAAAAGGCTAACAAATGACATGCTTAAAACCTGTTTTTTTGTTGAGGTTTTTTTTGACAATATAATACCTAACCTTCATATTTTATCAATTTTTGATCCAAAATATGTGATATTGACCTACCATTATTGAATACTTTTGGTTATTTACATAAATTTCACCCATCCTCAATTATAAAAGGGCACTCACTCCCCTCACTTCTTCACACATATAAATCCATTAGGATCAAAAAAAGCTACCCAAATCAAATCCTAACTTCCATAACCTAATACTATAAAGCTTATATTTTTCATAAATCCAACCATGGAAGGATTTTGGTGCAAACCAAATGAGATTACCTGAAGAAGAGGTAACGTACTTTAATAAGAATTTTTATTTTATTTCTTCCTCCACCTCCTTCAATTATTATTAAACCATAATTATGTAATAACCACAGTATATAACATATAATAATATTATTTTATGTCATATTAATGATATAAAACAATCCCCACTTCCATCAAGTTGGTTACAAAATCATCATTCATGTGTATGGCGTACTCCCACCTCATGAACTGATGTCATTTGTTTTTTCATTACCACCTCTCACTGTTGGGTATGATGGTGGATATAAAGTATACATATGATATTTATAATATTTTTGTATCTATTGATTAATTATATCATATATATTTATATATACCTCTTTACTTTCCATTCTGTGGGGAATATGATAATGTTACTCAGGTGTACGGTGGACTACTGCCTCGTGAAGCGATGTGATTCGTTTTTCACTAACACTTTATATGAAAGGTAATAAGGATAAAGTAAATGAATATATGTGATATACATGAAATAATTAGTATATTAATTTCATATTTATCATTATTAAAATATAATATTTCATTTTATTTCTTACACTTAAAGATGATAACATCGGTCGTGTATGTGTGGACTATCTCCTTCATGAAGCGTTGTGACTCTATTTTCATCACCACACCACATGGATGATATATATGAGTATATTTAAAAGATAATATTATATTTATGATATTATTATCATTATTTAAAGATAAAATATTTCATACCTAATTTTCATAATGATCATTTAAAAATGGAAATGTTACTCATGCGAATATACAGCCTATAATCTCCATGATCATAACATACTTCATTTCCCAAAACAATACTTCATGATTGATATTAAAAGTATAATTTATGTATAAATATAATAATTTTTTCACTATTATTATTCTGGATATGTTTAAATATTAACCTCTTTGACCATAGTAAACCTACTAAAGTCATTTTTGAGACATAATCCAAATATAGTTGAAATACCCAACATAAACTTAATAGATTATGAAATCATATATAACTTGAAAATAAGTGAAATAAAATAAATAATAAAATTTAAAATGGTTATTTATAAACTAAATAATTAATATAAGTTTATTATTTAGTAAGATAAATAATTTATATGATGAATCAGACTCAAGGTAAGGTTTTCTCATCTCACTTTTACTTCCATGAGACATATACCATATTTCCCACTTATTTATTTTTTGTGGTGTATATAATTCCATTTTGTATGTTATATCATGAATTAATTTTTCTTGATATTATTTAATGTTTTTTAAATGTTATTTATTTTATGGGTATTGTGATACAAAATCCACCAAAGTGGTAAGGGTTTATTTCACAATCTCATCATTATTCTATATTATTTTTGTTTAAGTCTCCCTTGGGGGGATTATTTGACATTTATATCTTAAAATAAATCTATTTTATTATCCTATAGTTATTCATGAACTTTTTTAATTAATATTACCATTTTTCACTCTTTATTACTTAAAATGATTGAGAAAATATTTTCATGAAAATCTAACTTTATTTCCCTCTTCGTTCAGAATTTTATTTTCATCAAAACCCATGTTTTATAAAAAAATCAAAAATATTTTCAACTATTTAAAAATGATTTATTAAATAAATTTTTACCATTTTTTACTTTTAAAAAAATAATGGAATCTTTATTTCATTTTCAAAACATTTCTCGTTTGGCTTTTACTGAAAATATGAAAGGAATATTTGTTTTAACATATATGGAATATACAAAATTTCCTTATATCATAACAACTCAATGTTTCAAAGATTCCTTTATAATTTTAAAAGGTTATTTTCAAATAATTTTTTTTAAATGTTTTGTGAACTTTTATTTTTAAAATGTTATTTTCAAAATTAAAAGGGTATTTTCCTCAAAAATGTTTTTAGTGATACTTTTATGGTGTTTCTATTCATCAATGACAGCAACCCTTTAATGTACTTATGATACATTAGGGATATGATGTATTTATATCAACCTTATTTTTTCTTTGGATGATTTATAAATAGTTTAATTAAGGATGCACAATTTTATTACTATTCACTATTTTACTCTAAATGGTTTATGACTATGTTTATTAATAGGGGTAAGTATTAACATTTTTTAATTTAGTTTTTCAATATAAATGTTTATGTTGATTATGTTTCAGCCTTTTATATGAGGAATGTATTGGACTTTGTAAGTGATGTGAGGGACCTGCTATAACCCCTTGATGCATCAGTAGTTATCAAGAGAAAAACTAGATATGGTTTTGGTCAAGGCCTTACCCATTTATATAGATTTCTTGGGACAATTCTTGATGGTATTAGATGTCTTGGAACAAGACTTGACTGTGTTAGATGTCTTTAAACAAGCCTTGATGGTATATTTTATATGCTTGGAATTATGTATTCATCATTATAAATTCATTTATTGATATTCCATGTGATTATTAGATTAGTTAGAATCTCCATGGTTAAATTTTGAAGCTCATTTTATTATTTATATGAAATTATTTGATCATCATTTATTCCTACTATATTATTCTCATGTTATTGATTAAATGAATTTTTTTTGGTTATTTACCTTACTATATTGATTATACATTATTTATTTATAGATTCTATTGTATTCTTACACTTATTGAGTATCTCAACTCACTTATTTCTTATGTTTTATTTTCCCAAGTATATGAGGAAGTGTTTTGGGATTGATATGCAAAGTACGGTAAGAGAAATAATGGAATTCTCAAAGAAAATTATTTATGTATTTTATGTTTTAAAGTGTAATATTAATTTTAAGTATTTATCTATTTTACCAAGACTACTAAACTATTCGGTCATTTGGGATACTATTCATTGTATATTATGCCAATGTAATAAAGTAGACATTGGATCTAGGATATTAGGATTAGGGTCGCTACATGATGGGTGGCTATAGAGGAGAATTTAGTGAATCCATTAATAAATCCAATAATGTGGTATAAGAATGATATTATTTTAAAATATCCTATAATTAAATATATGGTAGGTTGAATGTAATGGGTTTTTCCATATAAATTTAACAAGGTTTATTAATAAATGAAATCACTAATTATTATTCATTCATGTGTTTTGTGTTTTTTATATGAAGAGTGGAATTATAAAATTGCCTCAAATTATTGCTTTGATTTGTACCTAATTGATGTTCATCATATAGTATTATGATTTGTGATAATATGTTAAGATTAGTGTAAGTAGAGTCTTGTATGTAATACATATTAAACTCATGAGATAATAAGTGGTGACTTATTATCAGTATTGACCCACCAAAGTATATCACATGGAATTTCATACATATGGTTATTGATATACTTAGGGGTGTATGATTTATAATATTTCACATTACTAGAGGCTAATAGTATATACTATATTTAAATTTTCGTGCTTTAATCAATTTCTTATTTTAGTTATGAGGCTTGGCTAAGCAAGTGTGGTTGGGTACGTAATTAATTATGTGGTGGGTATTTGTTAACCAAAATTGATTTTTTCCTATTATATAAAAAGTATAATATTTAAACTCTTGGATGAATTAGTCATATAAAATTTTTGGTTATGGTTAATTGAGTGGCATGTGATCTTTTTTTCGACTCATATGGATTACATGTGATTTATTCATTTAATTTGGTCAGTATACTTCATAGAATTGATAATATATGATTTCCCTATAATATAATGACATATTCCATGTCTAGTAGTCAACTTGGTGACTCAGAAAAAGGTATTTTATAAGTATACATGTAATTTATAGCAATAAAACTTTTGTTATACAAGTTTATATGGAGATATTGGTGTGTTTGATCAAGATAATTCTAGACCCCTTTATAACTTGGATATTAATAATGTTTCTCCAGAGGATTCTCTTAGCTTATAATTATAGTTTTGGGAATTAATAATTTTAGTCAAAACTACAAATTCTCATAAGGTCACAAGGTTAGTCTATATAATAACTACTAAATTTAGGAAAAAAGTGGTTATCTAAAATTGAGAGAGTTTATCTGATAATTGATTCCAAATTAATTCTGATGGATTCAAAAGTGTTGCAAAATTTTTAATAAAATCTATTTGGATTTAATGAAAGTGGGAAATTATCAAAATATATACTAAATCATAACACAACTATTAATGTGGTGAATTCACAAAAAAATTATGATTAATAGTATTTTCAACAAATTAGTAACTTAATTTTCCACTTTAAATCATCAGTATGTGATATTATTCAATTAAACATACTTAATTTTTTCATGTCTGATTATCATGTAGTTAGGATTACAATGCATAATGTAATGATATATTTATAGGGAATTAATCATTGAAAGAGTAAAATGATAAAATACTTGAATGTGGTCGGCGATATAATCATTATAATGCACGTTGAACCCAGGAGTGTGGGTTGGATTTATTGAAATATTGTAATGTATACCATAGATCAATGTGGATGTGTGTGATGAATGATAATTCCTTATATAGAGTTGTTGATTATTGTTGGATTTGTTGTAAAAATAATGAATCATAGCATATTAGGAGTGATTCTAGAGTTATGAAAGAAGTGTATGAAGAGATTAAAAGGGGAGGAAGAGGTTTTGAATTATTTCTGTAATATTTATAGATAAATTTGGTGTTATGTAGAATTAGTAAATTTAGATAAGTGTTGGTTGTCTCCCTTCATGCATCTCATGTTTGAAGAGGGGATTATTTAGAAAATTACTTATGTATATGATGTTATGGACTTATCCATCAATATATAAGATATGTGAATGACTTTGAATTTGAAAAAGTTTTAGAATTTTGTTGAGCATGTATGATATAGTATGAGATAGGGGTATGAAAAAAATAGGGATAGCATAACCCAACCACAAGATATAATCTCTACCAATGTATGGGAATGTATAGACTTAGCCATAGCCATCTTGGGTGAAGGAGGAGGAGAAAAGATCCAGGATGGGGTGGCTCTAGGATATAACCATAGTATGATGTGGCACCACATATATTGGTTATGGTATAGGGTGGTACCACGAGAGTTCAATTATCATCTCTAGAGTGGCTTGAGTAATAAAAGAGAAACTTCCCAAGATGAAGTTTGATGTGGGACTTTAACATTGTGTATATTATTCATAGTTTAAAATTCATATAGATTTTAAATGATATGACATTGTTTCCATCATCACCTACCTTCATCTAGTTTTTTCATGGGGATTTCATTTAGTGTCTGATTTCTTTGAGTTTCGACTACCATGATCGATGAAAAAACCCAAGTTAGTGAGACCACATCACATGTGAATACCATATGGTTAGAGACCACATCATGAATAAAATGATTGTTCCACAACAGTTCAAGTGCTTTTGTAAAATTTCAAACATGATGACTCTTTTTAGAAAAAATGGAAAAGGAATAGTCTTTATAAGGATGATGTTTTTGATAATAGACATACTTTGTAACAATGAAGGATGAAGTTTATAATGTTCACTATTGAGACTTCATAAGATTTTCTAGTGAAGTGAAATGTGAAAAAGGTATAAAAGATATCCTTGTGTTTATAGAATGCATTTTGTTACAAATTCATGGATTTCATATGATATATCTGGTTTTCATAAGATATATCTAGAACTTCATAAGATATATTTAGTGTTTTTAATATATATCAATAATTTAGTTAGATATTTAGTTTTCATAAGACATGTTTGGGACTTTATAATATATTTTTATTTCCCTAAGATATATCTTAGTTTTTTAAGATATGTGTTTTTGATAAGAGATATCTAATACTTCATAAGATATCTATGTTTTTGTAAGATATATCATAATTTCATAAGATATATTTCCTTTTTATCTGTAAGGAGTGGTATTTTACTAGATATTTTGGAAACTATTATGTCAATGGGGTTAAATATTTAAATGTACTATTCTTTAGGAGGTAAAATCAGAAAATTAAGTTGGAAATAAAGACTCATATTTGAATAAAGAACCTATTTTATCAATGTTTCTATATTTAAAATAAAGAAAATATTTCATTTAATAATGGAACACTAACAAGTTTGAGGATTTAGGATCTTGAATGGAATAAATATAAAGACTGAGATTGCAGAAAGAATTCTATATTTAAATTAGGGAAAGTTTGACCATGTGTGATTATTCTCTGATCATATAAGAAAAATAGGGGAAGGAATTGAGGATTATGAAGACAATATTAGCATATTTTCATCAATATAGGGAGATATATCTTAGTGTATATTGAATATATGGTTTAAGATAAGAAGAAAATTGAGTATTTGATCTATAGTAGAATTCCCTTGAAAATATAGTGTAGCTTGGAGAAAAGGAGAAGGCTCAAAGAAATATTGGGTATAACTATATTCATCTATATGTTAAATAATAGAGATAAAAAATAATTCTAGTGTGGAATTATTCTTATCTAGAGAATATTTATTATTGTTGTAAAGAACAAAAAGTATCAACACTTGTATTGAGTTTTTAATATTACTTATATTTAAAGAATAAAATAGGAACAAACAAGGAAACCAACAATGAATTTATCTAGATTTAAAGATGAAAATAGATTGTACTTACTATTATTGTAATTGAGAGACACACACATTTTTAAACTATATTAGTCCTTAATCTAAGTGATGATTAAAAGGGAAGAAGAGGGAGTGAAATTAGGATAATTGGTAAGACTTTCATAAAAAATCATAATATATATAGTGAGTAGCATTACCTCCTAGAGCATTGACACGTTACTAGTGTATTCTCATTAGATTAGAACTTAGTGGTGATACAAGTAAATCATATGTGATACTGCGTGATTTAATTTCATGAATGTTTTTTTATTATTTATAGATACTATCAAAAAGAATAATCATATGATAGGTTTAATATAGTTCTTGATAACATAGGAACAAGAACCTAAGGAGGAAAATAAAAAAGATTAAAAGGGAAATTTTGAAATTTCCCAACACCTTGATTCACCCCTTCAACATGGAATATCTTTATTTGGAATATTTAAAGTTTTTTATAGAGACAAACTCAGTAGTGATGGACCCTATATTTAATGGAAATCGTTTCTCTAAATAAAATAAGGAATTTATGTTTTACTTTGAAAGATTTACTATAATTATTTTTCATGTCTTATTAGATAAGATTATATTGAGAATCATGGAATTGTATTTGAGTATAATCAAATAAATTTTGATATTGATTATTATATTAAAAAGGCCTTAAAGTATTCTCTATAAGTTTATGAATTCAAGAACTTTTATTACTATAAGTTTTATATGGATGTGTAAAGTTGGAAAATATGTATAGTTTATGTTAAAATAGGAAAACCATCATGCCTCTACCAATATTAAATATGAAATAGTAAAATATCCTAGTGTAAATATTATTGATGAATAGTTTCATATATGTATAAGAAAGAAGAAGAATATCAAGAAGATGGTATCCAAATATTTGAGTGTTCCTGAGAAGGTAACCAATAAAAATTCCCTATATATGTTTGAATCTAACACTCCATCATATTATCCATATAATCCTAAAGATTCAGGTTATAAAACAATTGAATGGTTATAAGAAAATAAAATGGAATAAAGTGTTAGATCCAGATATTTATTGTATAATAACCAAGAATATAATCAAACCTTTGAAAATAAAGTTAAGTTTTTTAAGTTTAAAGGTGAAAATAATTGTGTCTGCATAATAAATCTAGAAGAAACAAACAAAAACTGATGAATAAAGAGATTAATTTAATGTAGAATTATCCCAAGGTAAGTATTCCTATTTTTATTATTGTATCAAAGTTTAACACTACTGTAAAAGATGGATTCACATCATGAAATATAAATTTCTCCATAAAAAATGAGAGGATTATTTTTTCTATGATAATATGAAAACTATATCATGTTTTCATTTTGAGGATTGTTCGATCAGTCATAAAGAGCAGATCCAAAACTTTCATAATGACATATATCAACTATAAATCTTACAAATAGTTAATTATACCTTCATAGAAAACTTTATATTGGAAAACTAATGGTTGAAGAGAGAAATTTTCTTAATAATGGATTACATGTTTTTATAATTAAAGGATAAAAATGTGACGATCAAAGATATTAAATAAAAAAAATTAAAAATGGAAAATGATTATGGATATCTTATCTATAGAGGAATCAAAAAATATAGTTCATAAAAATGGTTATCTAGAGTTTGTGATAATTTAATGAATTCTTAATAAACATTGTGGAGATGGTTCTCATAGATGATGGACTTTTAGTGTTATTTTGATGGAAAATATGGATACATTATGAGTGTGTTTTTGGAATCTATGAGGTTAAATATAAAAGAAATATATTCTAAAATTGCATCCAAATTGAGAAAGAATTATACTTGGTATTATTTTATTAGGATATTTTAAATATATTCTAACATTGGTCATATGGAAAGGTAATGTAAAACTAAATGGATTAAATGTTCTGAGAAGGGGTCTTATACTCCTATGATAAGAATAATATATAAATAAAATGTTAAAAAAATATATTTCACTTAAAATTAATTTATTATGTTGGATGATCTTAAAGAGAAAAATAAAATGGGGAGGTATCACTAATGGACTATTCATAGAAACCATCATACAATGAAAAGAAGAAAAGTTGGAAATAAAATAAGAATAAAGATATTTATCATATGGATAAAAAGTTGAATTTGAAATAATAAATATCAATTTATAATATGGAGGATACCATTCACATAAACTAATAAAAGAGAGTTTAATTAATAGAAATTTTTTTCAAAGGAAACAAATTATGAAGTAAGTCTGATTGAAGTCATGAAATATAAGCAAGAGGCAAGATTAAGTGGTTTTAATCATACCACTATAAAGCATAAAAGGAAGGTTAGTGGGGTTGTTCTATCACTGAAGAAGAATATTAATAAATAAAAGTTATATAAGGCAATGGAGATGGAAACTATCATAGGTAAGATAATTCTCACTATGGTGATGAATACTAGGATGTGTATAAAGTAATATTAAAATTTAAACATTCAGAAATGAATTTGTATAAGTGATTATATCTAGAGAAATTCTAGGAGGCATATCAAAAGAAAAAAAATAGATTTTCATATCCAAACACATTCATATCCTTGATAATGTTTGGGCATACCCCTCTCCCAACTTACTTAAATGTTAATATTTTTTATTTGAATTTACACAAGATTAAGGAAAAGATACAATCCATGGGTTAAATGCATTAAAAATAAAAGGATTCAAGGTGTGATTATGCAGAAGAAAAACATATGTATAAAGCTATAATATAATCTTAATTAATCTAGAAATTCATTCAGTAATAAATACATAAAATTGATGTCTGGAAACTCTGTCCAACAAGCATTATTAAGTAGTCACCTTGACGAACTAGAGATAAATCTATATTTTTAAGTTTGATCGATAAATTTTAGTTGGTAACAGGACTAATTTTTTTAGAAATGGTTTTCAAAACCATATATTAATTTTGAAAATGGTATCAAACCATTTTCTAAATTTTATTTATGATATCTAGACTTATCAATTGGTGGAAATACCTAAAGAAGTGAATGGATAGTTGGTTAAAGAAGCAACTTCACTCTTAAAGGAATATATACTTTTACTTTCTTATAAACAAAAAATTCAGTATCATCTTATTGTATTTTTTAGGAGACTAAAGATATTTTAAGATGATTTTTTTTAACCAATAAGTGGTTAGAAGTTGATGATGAATAATTCAAAGGTTCATTATCCTCATATAAAGGTGAAAATGACCTGTAAAGAAAGGAAGAAAATGAACATCAGGTTATTACACTAATTCATCAAAAATATGTGGTATCAATTGGTTATATAATTGGTATGTATTACACTCTTATTCTTTTATATTTATTCACTGACAATTTTATGATAATGAGATAAAAATGACAAGTTGTGTGTTTTTGAAGTAATTTGATTTGTTACAAGTTTTTCATGAAAATTAGCGAGTGATATTAAAAACATTGATGTTGTTAACAAAGACTCTTGATTCCTACACTAATTTCCAACTCAGTATATTTAATGGATTTTTTATGGATCATTACCAAGTGGTAAATTTACTAATTATATTTTGTTAATAATTATAGAGATAGGATATAAAAGTGGATTGGTTAGTGAAGTTTCAATGAAGTATTAATAAGAGAAGATAAAAGGTTATAATGATTTTAGGAATGTGTATTTAAATAGAGTTTTTTATATGAAGGGGTGTCATACATTCTCTAAATATGGTATTCTTAATGGTATGTTAAGATATTGATTTTTTTTGAAGAAAATGGGACAAGAATTATGTTTAAAATGGAGGAGTGAAGATTGTGTTGAAATCATAGTATCTTTTGAAAATATGTGGTATGAAGAACTTTTTCATTTTATTTAAAATTGGAGTGAGAGAGGATAATTAATTTAAAATCCATTCTTGGCTTTGGAGTTTTTGGGAACTTTAAGTAGAATGTGTATTTTATAGAATATTTTCAATAAAATTTATAGGGGGGATGTTTGACTTAGGGTTATGTATTGGATTTGTTGATAATATATGTCAGAGTTTTTTAATGCATACCAGTGATCTATGTGTATGTATGGGATCAATGATAATTAATTATATGGATTCGGTGTATATTATTGTATTTTTTATCAAAATAAAGAATCATAACATTTTAGGAGTGATTTATGAGTTATGAAAGAAGTGAATGAGGTGATTATAAAGGCTGGAATTTTTTTATTGGTACTAGAATATTTATGGAAAAATATGGTGTTAAGAATAATTTTTAAATTTATCTATGTGGTAGTTTTTTACCTTTATATGTATGATGTTTGAATAAGGGTATTTATAAAAGTCCCCATGTGTATGATGTAATGGAAGTCTCCCTCAATATCTGAGATAGGTGGATGAATCTAAATTTGAAAAATTCATTGAATTTTCATGAGTATCTATGTTGTACTTTGATATAGAGGCATGAAAAAAAAGGCACAACCTATTCCATCTATAGGATATAGGCTCTTCCATTTTGTAGTACTCTCTAGGCTCAACTGAAACAAGCCTATATGGTAAATAATGAGTAAAGAACTAGTGTGGGTTGGGTTAAGATGGAACCACGGTGTGGGGTGGAACCATAGATAGTGTTTGTGGTATGAGGTGGTATTATGTGAGTTTAATTTTTAGCTCTGAAATAAATTGAATAATTAATGAGAATCTACTAAGATGAATTCCAATGTAGGAATCACCAAGTGATTGTATTGTTCACAATTTAAAACATGTGTAGATTTTAAATAGGATAACTCCATTTCTATTATCTCCTACCTCTAATAATTGTTTTCATATGGATTTTAAGACATTATTTATTTCTTTGAACTATTAAAATCATGATTGATGGAAACATTTAAGGTAGAGAGACCTTTCCACAAAGGAAGTCCATAGTGGGTAGATATACCATTGTGAATAAAATGATTATATCACAACTATTCAAGATTTTATGGAAATTTTCAAATATGATGGATATTTTTAATAAAAATTAAAAAGGCACGATCTTTATAAGGATGAAGTTTGTAATAATGGATAAACTTCATAATGATGAAGTATAAAGTTCATAAGTTTCACTAGTGAGACTTTGTAAGATATTCTAAAAGAATTGAAATGTGGAAAGGGTATGGAATAGATCCTTGCATTCATAAGATACATTTTGAATAAAAGGCATGAATTTTATAAAAAATGTCTATTTTTTTAAATATATATCTATAGATTCATAAAATATATTTATTTTTCATAAGATATATCTACAATTTTATAAGAAATTTAGTATTTGTAAGACATTTTTGGTACTTTGAAAGATATTTTTTTCATTAGATATAGCCTAATTTTATAAGATATGTGGTTTTTGTATGATATATCTATGAATTCCTAAGATATTTTTTCATTCATAAGATTTATTTCCTTCATATCTAGTAGGATAGGGAGTCAAATATATATTTTTGGAAACTTCCATATCAATGGAGTTGAGTATTTAAACATGTTATTCTTCATGAGGGTGAATCAAAGAATTATGTTTTAAATCAAAACTTGGATTTTAAGAAGGAAATTAATATTGATTTCTTGGTGTTTCCATATTTAAAATATAAAAAATATTTTATACAATAATGGTGAGATGTAAAGCCTTGGGATTATGAGTATTATGGGATCTATGTAAGAAATCTCAAGACTGATATTTTTGGAAGAATTCAATATTTAAAATCTAGAAAGTTTAACCATGTGTGATTATTATGTGTTCATATAAGAAGGATAAAAATAATGAAAAAAAATATATTATAAAGATATTGTTGGGTGCATAAAAGGTTACATGGAATATCCAAATGCTTTTATAAATTTTTTGAAATAGCTCAATGGAAATTAACTAGGATTTTTTATGAATAATTTAAATGGTAAAGTACCATGATCTTCAAAGAAACTCCACCTTTCATAAAGTGTTCTCACTATGTCGGTCACCACTCTGCATAGTGTCTCTATATAGAACCCTCACAAAAAAAATCATTTATGGGGTGATTCATCCTTTTTCCCTTATAAATGAATTTTTCATTATAGGGAAAGGTTTCCTTTTTCATGGCCCCGCAAACAAAAAATATCTTTGTGGGGTAAGGCAGTCGCCCACAAACCAAAATCCTTTATGGAAGACTGTTGATATATTACATCCATACCCCTATAAAAAAACCCACAAATAGACTAATTTATGGTGGTGTATCTCTGAGAGTGGAACACTTATACAAGAGAAGAATATTGTATGAGAAATTTATTTCAATAGGTAAACATTTATCACATTTCTCAAAGAAAAAGAGTGCATAAGAATTGGTTTTCATAGCATAAAAAGTAGTATGCATAGAAAAGGTTCCTTTGTAGGCTATCCATACACATAGAAAATCCATTTGTGAACTATAATTATGAAAACCACATGTAGATGAAAACTTTTGGGGACACCATCTCACATAGAAAAAAGTATGTGGGATGGGGTCCTTTAGTCTCAATACCCATCCACAAAGTGTTCAGCCTTTCCTCACCCCCTTTGAGAACTGTCCAAAAAATCATCTCCACTAAACACTCTCATGAAGTGTTATAACCCAAGTGTAACACTTCATGAAGAACCTATTTCAAAGTGCAAACACCCAAATGGGTCCCTTTATGAAACACATTCCAAGGCCTCCTTCAAAGCTTCCAGATATGTGTGATCAGATTACATAGAACACTAGTGTGCCCTCTTGATCATAAATTAACATGGTAAATGAGGTCCTATTGGTAAACTATTAAATAAGGGGGTCCTCAAAATTTTATCAATCATACATTACCATGATTTCAAGGATCTCAAACTTGGAGGCAGTTCCAAGGACCTCCCTATTTTAGATAAGTATGGAAACCACTTTCTATTTCCTTTGTTGAGGGTTAGTGATGTATCCTTCCCTCATCCTCTCTAAAATTGAGAGAAGGGTGTCCCTAATGGATTAATCCCTTATCATGTGGTCAAACCCCTCCTTCTAATCATCTTCCCAGTTTATGAAAACAAGAGAGTATATGGGTTCCATATCCATTCATATTCCCCTATTATGAGGTTACAACCTTGTGGATGTTGAGGGACATGTTCACTTTATTCCTTGTGGATTCCAAGTGACATGTTTTCTTGATTCCATGTGGATATTGGGTAACATGTTCTCTTGATACCTTGTGGATTTTGTGTGACATTTTTTCTTGATTCCATGTGTGTTTCAAGTGATGTATTGTCTTGATTCCTTGAGGATACTGAGTGACACATTATCTTGATTCCTTATGAACCAATATTGTGGCTAGTTCTAGATCACTCCTGAAATATGTTATGACTATCCTTATATAATGGATCCAAATAAGGTACAATCAGGGTTTATGGTTTCTTGGTAAGCATGCAACTGCTTAACACATGGTTTTTTATTTCTTTTGTGTGATTAGTGATTATATGTTATGCTTTTGCAGTTCTATTTTCCTATTAACTTTCTAATGAGATTATCAGATGCACATACACTACATTTTAATGGTTGGGTTTTAGACTATGTTTGTAGTGTTCTATATCATCATCATCATCATTTCATTTTTATTCATGACTACATACAACACAAAAAACACCATCATGGGGGTCGAAAATAATGCAGACCAAGGGCATCACCCTGAATCAAATTCACCCCCTCAGGTTTCAACATAGATACATCATAAAAACATCTAACTAATTCATCTTCTCCCGCGAGCGATGCCATATGATCTGCCACTTTGTTCCCCTCCCTCAAAGTGTGAGTAACGGTAATATTTCTGGCCAGAAAGTATTTGCATACTTTAATCGTATAAATTATAGACCAAGGTCTATTTCCAATACCTTGAAGCACATCATGAATAACCCGAGAATCCGTCTCCACCTGTGATAAACAAATAACACGCTGGCTGCACATGGATAGACCTGTAAGAACCGCTCTCTCCTCAGCTTTCAGAGAATTCCCAGCACCATAATTCGTGGTGTAAGCCAGGAGCACACTCCCAGATACATCTCGGACCATGCCTCCCCCTCGCATCACACCCTGAAGATAGGACCCATTCGTATTAAGCTTCAAGCCATCACCCGGCGGACACCACTGCACCCAATAACCCTACCTCCCTGAGACCGACGACTGGTCCATGCCTCCAACAGCGAACAGCACCCACAGCACCAGGACCTACTTCCATGTACCTGCAAGAGTTGACCAATCCGCCAGAATGAACCTAGCCCTGGCGATGATGGCCCGACCCGAAGACGGAGACCCCTCAAACCAAGCGTTGTTTCTGGCCTGCCACAACACCCAGCAAACCGCGTTAAAAACCACAGTTTGTGCCACCTTGTCTCTGCCAGCAGCTTCAACCCCCTAGAACCAACTCGCCACAAGATCCTCGATGCTCTCCACCTATATTGACAGCCCCAAATATCCTCCAAAGAAACCCCACACCATGTGATACCATTCCCCTTCAGCGAAAATGTGAGGAAGGGTCTCCTCACCAAAATCAGCATAGCAGTGACAACGAGAAGCCATACTTATCCCGAGGCGCTTGATATTTTCTTCAGACAGAAGCACCCCATTCTAAATCCTCCACGATAGAAAATTGAACTTAGCCAGGATCATAGTGCACCAAAGCTAGCCAGTCCATCCCCCTTGCTGTCCCTGGGTTGCGCTGCTCCCACAGAAATCCCTCGATCTGAATTTCCCTATGGGTGCCGGTGTGAAGACACATCGATCGTTTTCCGAGCTAATAAGAATAGAATCGAACACCTCACGTTGGTCCTCATCCAAAATGGCTCTGAAAAAGGAGGGGTATTACACCACCTCCTTGAAAGTGAGCATGGGTTCCAGACAACCAGGGTAACTGAGGGGGATGCCCGACCAGTTATGCTGCCAGAAAAAGATGTTCCCCTCCCCTATAATC
Organism: Viscum album; assembly: GCA_963277665.1. Taxonomy (NCBI): domain Eukaryota; kingdom Viridiplantae; phylum Streptophyta; class Magnoliopsida; order Santalales; family Viscaceae; genus Viscum; species Viscum album. The sequence continues at coordinate 123,324,344 of OY728134.1, read as the reverse complement.
CACCAAGATTGGTGGAAAATGTCCGGGACAATGTTGCTGACCACTGCCCACAAAGAAGACCCATTCGCTTGTGAATCCCCATCACTAGCCCTCAACCTGCAAGACATAAGGCTCCCACACAATAAACGTTCTTCAACCACCTCCCAAGCCAACCTCGCATGCATACAATGGATCGTGGCTTTTAAACTTTTCACATTAATCCCACCCTCCTGAATGGGTCATTCCATCCTCCCCCAAGAGACCCAATGCCTTTTCCCCTCCGGCGCTGCATCCCAGATAAAGCAAGACAAAATCTTGTCAATGGACTTTACAACCCCCTTCGGTACATTGGTCTCCGAGAGCACATGGACTAGAATGGCCACAAGTACACTATTCACCAGTGATATGCGACCTCCAAATGATAAGAACCTATTTTTCCAGTTCAGAATCCACCCTGAGATCCAACTCACCACCTGGTCAAAATCCCTTATCCACATCCTCCCTACCAACACCGAATCCCCTAGATAATCAAAGGGAAACAACCCCCTCTTCATACCCAACCATGTACCCATGGCAGCTGCCCTACTTCCAGTGCACGACTTAGCCACATAAAAATCACTCTTCTCCCTGTTGATGGTTTTCCCACTCCAGTGGTAGTACTCTTCAAGCATCTTGATAATAGAATGCACTGATTTCTTCCCCCTATTACTAAAGATAATGGTATCATCCACAAACATCAGGTGCGAGATAGATTCTAGGCCTGACCTCCTCCTATAAGGCCGAACATCCCCATTTGAAAGACCTATATTGATCATCCTGCTCAGAGCATCCTGCATGAGAATAAAAATACTCAGGTAGAGAGGGTCTCCCTAACGTATACCACACACCGACTTGAAGAAACCATGATTCCACCTCATAAAAGAAACGGCCAGCCAAGCCAAACTAAAACACCTGAAAATGAGATCAGCCACCCAACTGGAAAAGCCCAACCTATTCAAGACCCTATTAATAAATCCCCATTCAACTCTGTCATATGCTTTTCTCATATCCAGATTGATCACCATTTTGTTACCATGCACCTTTGTGTTAATGTCTTTCAACATCTCTAATGCCAAAGATATAGCTCCCTAAATCGAGCAGTCCTTCACAAACCCATGCTGCTCCAAAGAGATACATCGAGGGAGAAAGCCAGACAGCCGCCTGTTAATGATACTCACCAATATTTTATAGGGGAAATTACAAATACTCACTGGCCAGTAATGAAGGAGAGATGATGGATCCTTGACCTTTGGTATGACCACCAGCACTTGTGGTGTTTTATAGAGTTGTATTTATGCCCTACTTGAGTGGACATGGAACTTGGGTACCCAAGCAATCCTTGCTTATTGTAGGTATAGGTTGGGTAGAGGCTCAGGATGATCATTGAGCAGGATAGATCACTATAATTTTATAGAATGGTATGAGATGAGTTTTGGAGTTTTATAGCCTCCTTATACTTATATACCTTTCTTTATTTATATATGTGATCAGCCCAGTGGGATATAGGTTGGTGTATCTTTGTTTGACTGTTGTGTTTGTTGTTTCGACATTCATTCATTTCTGATGATATGATACTGATATCAGTGTACTCTAATTGTATATTGTTATACATTTGGTTATTTATTTTTTATTGTGTACTTTGATTGAGGGCATAGTCTCACCATGGTTCCACTTGAGACCCTCACTACTGGTTATCGACCTTGAGTATATGGGGAGGCATGTTTGAGGTCATGTAAAATTATGGCATAAACCTAGTGATTCAGTTTGGGATATTACAAACTGATATCAAAAATTTATTTTTTCCTATTTTTTAGATTTTTTAGATAGGTGACATAAGAATGTGTCGTAAGTTGTGATGAAACTAATTTTGGTGCATCACAAACACCTTTTGATGGATTTCTAAGTTACCGTGGCATGGGATTGATGTTCTAGGTGTTCTGGACTAGGGAGTTAGATCATGGGTGGGAACTCAGTGACTGGAACTAACACCCATGTGATAGGTGGTGCATGGTGAAACTTAGTAGTAAGGAGATTCCTTTTCTAAAGAGGAGTGATGTCAGTTCTCGGTTTAGTGGAGATGGAACCTTGTGGTGCATGAGTGGATAAAAAGGTAACTGAGGCTGGGCTCAAAGGTCCATGACTCATGGGAAAATCAATCAGTGTTAAGGAAAGAGTGGTGTTTTCATTCCTTACTAGGAAACCTTAATGTGTGAATGTTCATACCTATAGACATGCATTGGGTTGATTGAATCAGAGAAGTGAGGTGCTGAGATGATTGTTGATAATGTTTTTGGTTCTACAGATGAAACTAGGGGAGGTAGTGACTATAGGTCACTGATGAATTTGGTTCAGGGTGACCCTTATAGTTGGAAACCAGTTCGTTTTGTGTAAAGATCATAGGTCTTGGTATCCCATAGTGTTTTTTTCTGTGTGTGGAGATATCTCTATGGTAGAAGGTGAAATCAGTAATGGATGAGGGTACCATTGTACATTCGACCTGAGTTTATCATATATTGGAAATGTTTTGGCTTGGTGTAGTAGCTTACAAGAGGGTATGATACCCATCTAGCTCATAAGTCATGAACCATGCCTAAGAAATTTTAGGAAGTCATGAATGTTGATAATAGATCATTGAATTTAGTGGACTGCATTCTAAACAATCCAAGTATGTGCAGTGCTTGTCTCGATAATCAGGTATGAATGGACGATAATGTTTAGTCATTTAATTCAATGATAAACTTATCGAGGGTTGGGTAGATTGATGTAATCACTATGATGTGATAAATAAGGACAATCCTTTCATGGGGAGCATTGATCTGGTCACGTTTGAAATGTACCTCTCTTGGGAGGTATGTGGTGCTATGTGAGACCAACCGTTGAACAATAATGGTGACTCCAGGAGAACAATGTGTGGTGGAACTAAAAATATATATTTTCATGATGAATTCCTAGTGTTGATTCAAATATAATATAATATGTAGATCAGATGAGGGATTCATATTTGGGATAAAATCAATGTGAACTAATAGAGAGTCGGATCATTGGTGTGTTGGAACATGGTTAGGAGCCTTGAGTTTGGTGAAAGTGGTTGATTAATCAACTAGGGAAGTTTCTTTGAAGTTAGTTTGGAATTAATAAATGTTTTTAGGTTCATTTAATGTTGTCTCTCTATCTTAAGGTATTTTTATTGTTGGATTTGTGGAGTTTTGGTTGTTTAAGTGAGGTAACTTTAAAGGAAGATGGCTAAAAATGTATCGACTGGTGTTTCTACGTGAAGTTGAACGTGCTAGTTCAGAACCACATCAACCTCATCATATCAGGTATGAATGTGGTTTTTAATAATCAGTTCGAAACTTTTGGTAAATTTCATCCTTTTAGGTTGTGTTATTCAAGAAATACTTGTTGGCTCATCTCAGAACTAGGAATGATGTTTTGGTATTAACTTTTAACTTGTGTTTCATGTTTGATCGAGCATGATGAAACAGAACTACACTGGGTGTATTGTTGGAATATTGGAATCTTGTTCTTTATGGTGATTCCTATGGTGAAAAGATCCTTAATAATTTAGGATGAATTAGTGGAATACATTACAGTGTGTTCAGTTCAATAGATGCAGTGATCATGGTCTCGATGTTTCTTAACAATAATATTTTGGATCGGCCTCAGATTTTGTGCTTGGATTCGCACATCGATAGCATGATAGACGTTCAGTAATGAGTGTGACCCTGGGGATCTATTCAAGTAGCTTCATCTTAATGTTCCTACAAGGAACGTTTCTTCTATGTATTTTATCAACTGGAAGTGTGAGATATCACTTGGTGGAGAGAGGTTCATGTGGGACCTTTTGGTTGTCATGATGGAACCCTATGACATCATCATGGGATTTGATTGGTTGTCCATGGTATGAGACTATATTGAATATCACCACAGATGAGTCAGATTCCTACACACTAATGGGAAAAGATTCTCTTTTATGGGTGATATGGATCTCATGGTGGGCCGAGTGGGTTCTATAAGTAGAAGGCTACAACCCATCACCTATCAGTTGGAAAGTATATCCTTTGGTGCTGTAGACTCTTTAAGAAATTGGATTCCTTTAGTTTTTGAGGATTATATGGACGTCTTCTGTAAGGATGTTCCAATACTACCTCTAAGGAAAGAGATTTATTTTAGCATCAATATACATCCCAGGACCACTATGATATATTATACAACATATCATATGGATCCTACTGAGCTCTAAGAGTTTCGGTTGGAGTTATAATAACTTAGAGAGAAGGGTTTCATTAGGCCCATTGTGTCCCCCTGGGTAGCTCCAGTCTTGTCAATGAAAAAAGTGGACAGGATTTTATGTATTTGCATGGATTATCATCACCTTAACCAGGCCACGATAAAGAACAAGTACTCCTTGTCGAGGATTGATGACCTCTTTGACCAATTTTGAGGCATGATATGGTTATAAAAGATCGATATCAGGTCTAGATACAATCGGTTGAGGGTTTGTGAAGATGATATTATAAATTTGGAATTTTGATGTTTCTATGGACACTATGAGTTCCTAATGCTGCCCTTTGGTGTGATAAATCCCACCACCATGTTTATGGATTTGATGAACCAAATCATCCATATGTACAGGGACTAGTTTGTGGTCACCTTCATTGATGACATACTCATATACTCTGCATTAGAGGAGGACCATTCATAGCACTTGAGTATAGTTCTATATTTTCTTCGAGAGAACCATGTTTATGGGAAACTCTCGAAGCGCTAGTTTTAGATTCATGAGGTTCGCCTTCTTGAGTATGTCATTTTTTAGCATGGTTTAGCCATAGACCTAGAAAAGATCGATGAAGTAATTTCTTTGGATCCACCCAAGAGCATGTCAGAGGTGTGGATCTTTCTTCACATGGAGGGGTAATACTAGAGGTTTTTGCTAGAATTCTCTATAATTGCATCCCCTTTGACCACCCTAATGTAGAAAGGGAATCCATTTACCTAGAGTGAGTAGTACCATAGGGCCTTCAAGGGGTTGGGTCTAAGGATGATGAGTGATCCTATGTTGAGACTACCAGAGGAGGCCGTGGAGTACGTAGTGTATTTTGATGCCTTCGGATCTGGGATCATATGTCTATCGATGCAATAGTGGGAAATTATTGGAAACGGGTCTAGGAAGATGAGACCCCATAAGAAGAACTACATGACTCATGAACTAGAAATGGAAGTGATAGTTTTTTCCTAGAGGATATATAAGCACTTCCTTCTAAGAGAGTGATTTGTGGTTTACTTATACCATCAGTGTCTCAGGTGTGTCTTCACGTAGAGGGACTTGAACCTGAGATAGTGGCGTTGGTTGTAGTTATTGTAGGACTATGAATTCAAGATAGTATATACCCTGGGGAATATAAATGAAGTAGCATATTTTCTTAGCTTAAAGTCTCAGGATCGCTTGGTGTAGGAATCTTTGGATTAGTTGGTCTCGTGTGGCTGACCCTGGTGGAGCAGGATGGTATAACTTTTTTGTAGTCTATGGTGTTGACTCCCCTTCTTCTCAAGCATAAGAGAGAGTCCCAAGTAGGATATATTGACTGTGAGGTATTATCTGAACAGATATTAACATGTGATTCACTAGCTGGATATTCTGAAGGATGGAATCACATTATCTTTTTTTAGGGATGGACAGTGGTTCCAGTCATGATACGGGAGGAGTTGATTCGGGAGTTTTATACTTATCCCCTAGCAATGCATCTTGGTGTGGGAAATATGAAAAAACTCCTTCATTAGTAGTTTTGGTGGTTTTTTATGAGATGGAGTGAAGCTGAATTAATCTCTCAGTGGCTCACTTGTCAATAGGTGAAGGTTGAGCACCAAGTTTAGGTAGGTTTATTGCAGCCCCTTGAGATCCCAGAGTGAAAGTGGGATGACATATCTATAGACATTGTGACAGGGATTATATGCATAGAAAATGTCCATGACACCATCTGGGTGATAGTACACTGACTCACGAAGTTAAAACACTTCCCTACTATCAGGAAGAAAAGTTTGGTGGAGATTTTAGGGCATTTGTGCCTATGGGAGATCATTTTCCTATATGGGGTTCCCTCGATGATTGTGTCTGATCTTGACACACGGTTTAATTCCTGATTATGGAGAGGCATGTAGGAGGTATTCGAGACCCAGATGAGGATGAGTATATCCTTTAACCCCCATACATATGGGATGAACAAGTGCACTATCTAGGTGTTGGTGGATATGATGAGGGTTTTCATGTTAAACGTTGACTAGAGATGGGAAGATCACTTCCCCTTAGTAAAGTTTGCGTACAACAATAGCTACCACTCTATTATCGGCATGGTACCTTTTGAGTCCTTGTATGGGAGACTCTTTAGGTCACCCTTGTGCTGGATATAGATCAAATAGACATCTCTTGTAGACCCATATATTTTGTAGGTGATGACATAGAAGGTCTATTTCATCCATGAGTGGATGAGGATGGCTCATAGCAAGAAGAATTCTTATATAGATCATCATTATAAGCCCTTAGAGTTTGAGTGGGGAGACCATTTTTTTCTAAAATTATCACCATGATGAGGATTATGGACATCCAGTAGAGGATTAAAGTCATCCCCAAGGTTCATTGGGATGTTTGAGATTATGTAGAGGGTTAGAGAGGTCTTTACCACCTCACCTTACCCCCGCAATTAGAACAAGTGCATGACGTCTTCCACGTGTCACAACTAAGGAGATACATGCATGACCCCCTGTACATCATCGACTAGGTTGAGCTATACATTGAGTATGGATCCATCTTTTGGAGAATCAAATAGTGATCAAGGTTCGATAGGAGAGGAACCTACGTGGATGGACCATCCCCTTGGTTTGTTAGTTGTGCAACATGAGAACATGCAGGAGAGTTCCTGGGAGTGAGAGAGCTATATGTGAGCATTGTATCCCAAGTTTTTTGTTTAGTTTTTATTTCTGGGGATAAAAATATTGAAGGAGGGAATGATGTAGAAACCTGATTTTTTCCTTATAAGAATTTGAAATATTTTTGTATATATTTCTACGTTTAGGCGCTGATATGGTGTGTGATTTTGAGTCCTAGTGTTCCCATAATTAATTTTATAAAAATATTAAATATATTTTATATTACACGCATGAATTTTATAAAATAAAATGGGATAAATCTTAAACTTAATCTCATATTAGAAATATGAGACCATGGTTGAATCCAAAATGTGATGCTTACCCTAGGTGTGTCCTAAAATAGGTCAGCACTAGGCGTTTGGATATCTCGCCCATTGGTGGTACGTTTAATGGATAAATTAGTTAATTAAATTTATTTATTTATTTATTTGACCTAAAAGCTTTATATAATAATAATTCCATTGATAATCCTCTAGGATTAGCCACATAAACCCCATGAGAATTCCAAAACTTATTCCCCTCCTTCTATTGGTTAATGACCTTAGATGATGATGAAACTATAGATCAGAGTAGATTGGGATAGAGTGAACACAATAAATTCCTTCAATCATTATATTTCATGTTATTTGATGAAAAACAATCCAATAATCTGGTATAACTCATAAATTAATGTTTTATGCCCTTTTTAATTAAATTGATTCATCAGAAACATCTTCTTTATGATCTAAACCAATTATTAGACCTTTGAATGTGCCCCTATACTAATTAATTTGGTTATTTCAATTGTTTCCTAACCTCAGATATCCATTTTCTTGATCATTATCCAAGAAAACTTGGAAACAATCAATAAACATTTTTATGCTTTCCTCCCTCAATTTTTTTACGTTCTTCACTGGTAGGACCCCACAGTCTCGGTTTGACATTTCTGGGTAGTATCGAGCCCGATCGGACCCTTGGAATTGTGATGGATTCATGTGTAAGGGACAAGAAGAAAAATCAGGTGTAAATATAGGTATTTTTTGGTTTTATGATGATTATTTAGATGATTTAGGATTAAATAATTGATGGTGGAAGGATTGGAGGTGTGTGGTGTGTATGACGAAACTCGGGAGTTGATGGAATTGGATTTTTGGCCATTGGATGGTCAGAAATGATGAAAGGTTTCTAAATACACTATTTTTGGGTGTATTCAAGGAAGGAATCGAAGAGAAATGTCTGAATTTGAATCATGGATCATGGATATGAAATTCTAGAAAAATATAGACTATACATTGTGTAGTTCGAAGAATACATGACATATCAGGCCCTGGATACAACAGCTTGGGTTTTGGAAATATATAAGGATGGAACTCCATGTATACCTCATACATGAAATGTATTAAATCCTTGGGTGGATAATCCATGTGGAAAAGCACACAAGCAGGACCTCATGTGAGAGTACACATCCAGGCACATGGTTGTGTACCGAACTACACGGACACGGGGTAAAGTACATAGACATGGGGTAGTTACACGGACACGGACAAGCACACGAGTGGTACCTCAAGTGTCATGAGAATGTCGTGTATATCCCCCACATTCCATGTAGTCCTAAACACTTATTGATCTGCGTACCTCTAGATACATTTCCAGGTGATGGAGTAGGACCACAATCCATGTGGGTCTCCTCACATGTCGTGTACCCCTTGGCTTCTTTTGAGGAAACCTTAATCTTCATTATATTCTTCATTTGGACTCATATTTTGGCCCTCAATTAGACTATACTGAGTTTTTTTCACATAGAGCATGATGGTTCCCTCGGTTGTGGAATTTGATATACTATTTGTAATTTTCATAGCATGATTCTTGGTTAGGCGATGCTCGACAATGACAATGATCATACAGAATTACCCGACGCATCCCAAGTGGAACCCTCCAACTAAACTAGGCATAGGTCCTTGATGACTTCTAGAGTGGAAACCTCTAGATGTGCTGGGAATGGGTCCTTGATTACTCCAAGTGTGGGACCCTCTAGCTGGGATGGGCATGGGTCCTCTATAAACTCCCATGTGAAACCCTCTAGTTGGGTTGGGAATGGGTCCTCAATGACTCTAAGAGCGGAACCCTCCAACTGGACTAGGAATGGGTCCTCTACCAAATTCTAGAGTGGAACCCTCCAACTAGTCTAGTCATGGTTCTTATACCGACTTCTAGAGTGGAACCCTCCAGCTGGGTTAGGCATGGGTCTTTTACTAACTTCTAGAGTGGAACCCTCCAGCTGGTCCTGGCATGGTTCCTCTACTAACTTCTAGAGTGGAACCCTCTAGCTAGGCTGGGTGTGGCTCCTTTACCGAATTTTAGAGTGGAACCCTCCAACTCGACTGGGCATGGGTCCTCTACCACTGAGTGGAACCCTCCTATTGTACCTGGGCATGGGTCCTCTACCTAAAGATTGTGGCCCCTCAACTGTGCAGCATAGTGATGAGGTGTAGTTTGACTTGGATGGTTTCTTCTGGATAGACATGTGAGATACTAGGCATCATTGATGGAATTTTAGAATTGTTGGAAACTCTTATTCCTAGTCTAAGATATGATATAGATATCGCCTTTCTCTCTCATTTGGGATTCTTTTGACAGATCATATATATACTTCTTTATCTGTACCTTTGGATTTGGTCACTCTCTTTCCATGGGTTTCAAATATGCACGGGGTATTCCATGTGCTTTTTATGTTTATATTCTCAGGGTTGGATGAGTTTACTCTCCTACTAGGGGTGGAAAATTCTTGGTGTGTAGTTTATATACTCATCATGTTGAGCCCCATATGCTTGGAAAAGGTTACTATTTATCTTTTTTGGGTTGAGATACATCCTATTTACTATCTATTTTTTCTATTACTATTGTATCTTATTTTTCTACCCCTTTATATTTTTGGATTTCCTATTGGGTATGTATATAATCACTTCTACAAGGTCTTTTACTGCATGTGTCGTGAGTTATGAAAATGACAAAAATGCCGACGGTGACTTTATAGGAGCTTAGGGATACCTGGTACTTTGTTATGTGTATGGTGGTCACATCTTGGAGATCAGAAGCCAGAATATCTCAGCATTTTACTTTCTAGTTATGTAAGGTTGGGACATATTTCTAGTTAGGAGTGTATTTGCATGCATGGTTGTATCCCATGTGTTTTGAATCTTTTACTATTACTACTCTGCACTTATGCATTGATATAGATGTTTGTGTGCATATAGGTACTTAGGTAAAGACCTCCCCATGCTAGTTATGACTTCGGCGCTAGTCACCAGCCCCTAGGCTATGGAGGAAGGCTTGGGGTAGTTGTGGCTTGGGCCTCAATTTAGGTCAGGTTGTGACAGATTGGTATCAGAGATGGTTCGATCTGTAGGATAGTGTTTTGAGTAGCCCCCTTAATAGGATTTGGTTTAGATTTAGGGAAAAAATTTCAAATTATTTTGAGTGTGGCTCTCAGTTCAGAAAATCTGATGATGGTACGCATGGCCGACATATACATTCACCAGGGCCTTGACTACCCACTTCTTGACACGGGATACCAAAATATTGGTTGCAAGGATCAATGGTACATGCATCATATAGGATTTAGTATTTAACTTTCCTACTTGATTCAGCTCCCCATTACTATTATATATATATATATATATATATATATATATTCTCATATGACCATGGTACATCTTGATAACTTTCAGGATTCCTCTATGATGACAACCAACCAGGATATCGATTCTAGATTATGATGATGATCCGATGAGAAATGAGGCCTTAGTTCAGGGTCCATCCCACGAGATTCTTCCTCCATTTGGATAGGTAGAATCACAACCACATATTGACCAGTAGATCATCCCATTAGATCAATATGATGATGTACACTAGCTTAGTTCACTCCATTAATTTGATCACCATATGATGCTAAGGTTCTATGGTGAGCTAGATCCTCAAGTAGTATAGGATTAGCTAGATTTGATGATCTATGTTTTCAGTCTCATCTAGACACTGAAGAATCAAGTGGTTGCACTGGAAGGTTGTATTTTCTATATATAATTTTTTCATTATTGGGTACTTGTTACCATGATGCACGATGAATCTACACTCTCATATCCTGACTTCCAGCAAATGTTCAGTGAGGAGTACTACACTTTCTATTTGTGCTCAGTTCGGATTCAGGAGCTTCTAGAGCTGCAGTAGGGAGGGATAATGGTGGATGGGTACATAGTGTGGTTTAAAATCCTTAAATATTACTCCATTGAGATGATTCATGATTGATACTTCCAAGAACATAAGTTTGAGTAGGGAATCTACATAGAGATATGTGCCAGTGTGGTTCCCTTGTGCATGCCCACCTATATCGAGGTGCTAGAGAGGGAACTTATGATAGAGATATTTCTATCATAGATATTCTAGAAAGTTGGAGCTGGTGGTGGGTATCATAGATCCGAGTCGTTTGCTGCATCTAGCAGGTTCCATTATGTTGGATCTCAGTGCAAGAGATCCTTTTGCGATCAAACTTAGGTGTGTGGTTGTGTAGTATAGGGACAGTGCAGAGCACCAGGGCAGCTCGTATTGATTTAGTTATATGATTGTGATGGGTGAGGTCACATATCTCATGAATTATTGACCAAAAGTGTTGTGGAGTGCATACAGGTAGCTGATGGACTGCCACAATAGAGGCATCATCATGATCAAGGATCTCCTAAGAGAGGTCAGGGTGGTCCCTAGGGTGGTCAAGCTTGAAAAGGAGTAGGAGGAGCTATGGGAGGTGGACGATGCTATGAGATCCTTCCAACACCACCACCAAGTGGCCCATGTAAGTCTTATGGAGCTGGTAGTCAGAGTCATCAATAGTTACAGGCTTTGGAGGCTTATGACCTTACAACGCACAAGATGATTAGAGGTACAATCTATGTTTATTCTAATATTTCTTTAGTATTATTAAAAATAGGATCTAGTCATTATTTCATCTCTATACTCCTATTGTGAGAGATATAGCACCTAGTTGAGGAATTATCCTAGCATCCTCATCTTTAGGTTCCTACAAGGAATTCTTCTTTTGTATCTTTTATCTACCATAAGTGGGAGCTATCATTTATTAGAGAGAGGTTCATGTGGGACCTTTTGGTCATCAAGATGGAACCCTATGACATAATCTTGGATATGGATTGGTTTTCCATAGTCTAAGACTAGATTGACTGTCACCATAGATGAGCATATGCCTACTCACTAATGGGATGAGATTCTCTGTTATGGGTGAGAAAGATCTCATGGTGGGATGAGTGGATTCTACAATTAGGAGGCCAAATCCCATCATCCATTGGTTGGAAAGTATATTCTTTTGTGCAGTAGTATCTTCGGGCATTTGGATTCCTTTAGTTGTGGAGTATTATATGGATGTCTTCCCTGAGGGCATTTTGGGACTACCTCCGAGGTGGGAGATGTATTTTTCATAGAATTACATCCCAGTACTTCTTTGATATCTTCTATGGAATATCGAATAGCCCCTACCAATCATTGGGAGTTGTAGTTGTAGTTTGAGGTCCTTTGAGAGAAGGGTTTCATTAGGACTAGTGTGCCCCCTAATCATCTCTAGTGTTATTCATGAAAAAGGTAGATGGGATTTTGCAGCTTTGTGTGGATTATCATCACCTGAACTAGGACATGATAAAGAACAAGTACCCCTTATCAAGGATTAATGACCTATTTGACCAATTACGATACACAAGATGGTTCTTGAAGATCAATATTAGGTCCATCTACCACCAGTTGAGGGTTCACGAGGATGATATTCCAAAGATGGAATTCCAATGTCACTACAAACACTATAATATCCCAGTGATTCCCTTTGGTGTGATGAATCCACCCTCCATGTTTATAGATTTTATGAACCAGATCTTCCGGCTATATATGTACCAATTTTTGGTCATCTTCATTGAAAACATACTCATCTAATCTACATTAGAGGAGGAGAATACATATCACTTGAGTATGGTTCTATATTTTCTTTAAGCACACTAACTTTATGGGAAACTCTCAAAGTGCCAGTTCTAGATTCATGAGGTTCAATTTCTGGGGCATGTAATTTATGAGAATAGTTTATTTGTAGATCCAGTAAAGATCAATGCAGTGCTTTCTTGGAAAAAACCCAAGATCATGTTAGAGGTGTAGAGCTTTCTTAGCCTAGTAGGGTACTGCAAAAGGTTTGTGGAATACTTCTCCAAAATTATAGCCCCTTTGACCACCTTGACATGGAAAGGGAATCCATTTACCTGGAATGAGGGGTGCCATAGGGCCTTTTAAGAGTTTAGGCTAAGTATTAAAAGTGATCATGTGTTGATACTACCAGGGGAGGTCATGGAGTACGTAGTGTATTACAATGCCTCCGGAGTTGGGCTCAGTTATGTGTTGATGCAGCGATTGGAAGTTATCACATGCAGGTTAAGGTAGTTGAGACCCCATGAGCATAAATATGTGACTCAAATTATAGATATGGTATTGGTAGTATTTTACCTAAGTATTTGGAGTCACTACCTTCTGGGATAATGCTTTGTGGTTTACTCGGACCATTAGAGTCTCAGGTATGTCCTCACGCAAAGGGACTTGAACCTGAGACAGTGGTGCTAGTTAGAGTTTATAAAGGAATATGAATTAAAGATAGTCTATACCCAGGGTAAGGTAAACATATTAGCATATTATTTTAGTATGAATTCCAAGGATCACTTTGTGCAGGAGGATTCAGAGTAGTTGTCCTCTCTATGTCTAACCCTGATAAAGAAGGAGGGTATATATTTTCTATAATTGATGGTGTTGAATCCCCCGCTTATCAACTGTGTGAGAGAGTATTAAAAAGGATACATCAAATATGAGGTCTTAAGTGACCATATAACCATAGATGATTCACCATATGGATATTTTAAATAAGTTGATCATGTCATCTTTTTTCAAGGATGGACGGTGGTTCTAGTCACGATACAGGAGGAAGTGGTGTGGGATTTCCACACTTCTCCCCTAGTTATACATCCTGGTGTGGGGAAGATTTATAGAGACTTTTAGTGGAATTTTTGTTGATCTGTAACGAGATAGAGCATAGATAAGTTTGTCTCTTGGTGTCTCACCTTTCAATAGGTGAAGACTGAGCACCAAGTTTTGACAGGTTTTTTGCATCCCCTTGAGATCCTGGAGTGGAAGTGGGATGGAATATCCATGGAATTTGTGATAGTTATTCCATGAAAAATGAAGGACTTGATTCCATATGAGTGATAGTTGACCAACTCACAAAGTCATAACACTTCCTTTCTATAAGGGAGCAGAGTTCATTGGAGAGTTTGGAGCAGTTGTAAATATGGAAGATAGTTCACCACCATGGGGTGCTCTTGATAGTTTTCTCTAATTGTGACATGAAATTTACTTCATGATTGTGGAGAGGCTTGTAGGAGGCATTCAGGACCCTGATGAGGATGAGTACCATATTTCACTCCCAGATAGTTGGTTAAACTAAGCTCACTATCCATTTGTTCAAGTATATGCTAAGATATTTCATGTTAGACTTTGGTTGAAGCTAGGAGGATCACTTTCCCTTAGTATAGATTGTGTACAACAATTGATACTGCTCTATTATTAGCATGAAACCTTTTGAGGCCCGATATTGGAGACCCTACAAGTCACCCTTGTGCTAGAAAGAGATCGGTGATACATCTCTTGTGGGCCCATAGATGGTGTATGTGACAACGGAGAAGGTCTAATTCATCCATGAGCATATGAGGATGGCTCAGAGCAGGCAGAAATCTGACACAGATCGTCATCATAGGCACTTGGAGTTTGAGCAGGGAGACCACATTTTTATAAGAGTCTCCACATGATGAGGATTCTGGAGGTTTGTCTAGGGAGGAAAGTTATACTTAAAATTCATCAGGTTGTTCAAGATCATAAAGAGGGTTGGGGAGGTTTCTTATCACCTCTCATTACACCCACAGCTAGAGTGGGTGCACGACATCTTCCACATGTCACAGCTGAGTAGATATGTGCATGACCCCACACATGTCATCAATTGGGGTGATCTAGACATATAGGATAGAGACACCTTTTTGTAACACTAGGTAATTATCTAGGATCAATAGGAAATGACCATAGGTGGATGGACCATCCCCTTGGTTCACATGTTGTGGCAGCATGATAATGTGCAAGAGAGTTCTTGGGAGCGGGAGAGCCAGATGAAGGCATAGTATCCTACGTTGTTTGTTTAGTTTTATTTTAAAAGGATGAAAATATTGAAGTAAGGAATGGTGTAGAGACCCAGTTTTTTATTTTAAGACTTTGAAATATTTTTATATTTATTTTCAGAAATAGGCACTAAGATAATGTTCGATTTTGAGGCCCAGTGTGCCTAGAATTAGTTTTATAAAAATATTAAATATATTTTATATTACACATGTGAATTTTCTTAAATAAAATGGGATAACTTTTAAATAGAATATCGAATAAGAAATCAGACACCATGGTTAATTTCGGGACACACTATTTACCCTAAGCACGACCTAAAATAGGTCGGCATGGGGCATTCAGATATCTCTCTTTTTGGTGGTATGATCAGTGGATAAATTAGTTAATTAAATTAATTTATTTTACCTAAATGAAATTTTTATAAGAATAATTCCATGTATAATTCTCCAAGGTTATCTGCATAAACCATGGGAGGATTCCAAAACTTCTTCCCCTCCTTCTGTTGGAGAATCACCTCAGATGATGATGAAACTCTAGATCAGAGCAGATCAAGATGTAGTGAACACAAAAAATTCCTTAAATAGTTGGAGAGAACATTCTTGATGATAAAGGATCCAATATCTAGGTAGGACCCATAATTTTTTGGTTTATTCCCTTTTTTATTAAATTTATTGAGCAGAATCATCTTATTTATGATATATGCCAATTGATGGACCTTTTCATGCACCCATATACAAATTATTTTGGTTATTTAAATTGTTTCCTTACCCCAAATATCGCCATTATTAATTTTTAGTGAATAACGCTTTTCAAATATCATTAAACATTTTTTTTGTGCTTTCCTCCATCAATTTCTTCACATTGTTCACTAGTAGGACCCTGTAGTCCTGGTTCGACATTGCTGGGTGGTACCATGCCTGATCGGACCCCCATAATCATGATGAATTCACATGTGAGTGGAATATTGATGAATTGGGGGGTAAATATAGGTTATTTTTGGGTTTTTAATGATCATTTTGATGATCAGAGATCAAATAATCAATGGTGGAAGGATCAAAGGCATGCGGTGCATATGGAGAAACCCCACGGTCGATAGAATCGGATTTCCAGCTACCGGATGGCCAAAAACAATTAGTGGCTGCTAGATAAAATATTTTTGGGTGGAATCAAAGTAAAATGGCCAGATTTGAAGTGTTTATTTTTCATCTAAAATTCTGGAAAAATCTTGACTACACACTATGTAGTTTAAAGAAAACACAACGTGTCGGGACCTGACTACGGTGGCTAGGGTTTTGTAAATATATAAAGATGGCATGGTGTGTAGCCCTTCCATAATACATATACCACATACCTAAGTTGATGATCCATGTGGGGGAGCACATAGGTGGGACCCCATGTGAGAGTACATGGATAAGCACATAGTTGTGTACCGAATTACACAAACACATGGTAAAGTACACGGACACGAGATGGTTACATGGACACAGCCAAGCATACAGGTGGGACCTTGAGTGGTCTGGTAACATCATGTATATCCCCCACACATTATGTAATCCTAAATTCTTGGAAATATATGTACCTATAGGGACATATCCAGGTGATGGAGTGGGACCACATACCAAGTGGGTCCCCTCACATGTCGTGTACCCCTTGGCTTTTTTTGAGAAAACTTCAAAATTTTGTATCTTCTTCATTTGGTCTTAGATTTTATCCCATGAGTAGCCTATCTTGATTATTTTTCCACATAGAGTATGATGGTTCCATCAGTTGCGGATTTTGAGATATGATGTAGACTATGTTAGGCATGACACTTGGTTAAGTGATGCTTGACGATGGTAGTAATCACACAGGATCACCAGAGGAATTCTGAGTGGAACCCTATAGTTGGGTTGGGAATGGTTCCTTGATGTCTTTTAGAGTAGAACCCTCTAATTGGGATAGTCATGGATCTTTGATGACTCCTAGAGTGAAACCCACAAACTAGCCTGGGCATGGGTCCTCTATAGACTCCCAAGAGGAACCCTTCAACTAGGTTGGGAATAAATCCTCGATGACTTCTAGAGTGGAATCCTCCAACTAAGCTGAGCATGGTTCCTCTACCTACTTCTAGAGTGTAACCCTCCAGTTGAGCTAGGAATGGGTCCTATACTGAATTCTAGAGTAGAACCCTCTAGGTAGGCTAGCCATGGGTCCTCTACCAACTTCTAGAGTGGAACCCTCCAACTGGGCTGGTCATGGTTCTTTTGTCGACTTCTAGAGTGGAACTCTCCATCTAGGGTAGTCATGGGTTCTCTACTAATGAGTGGAACCCTATTGTTATACCTATTCATGGGCCCTCTACCTAGATATCATGGACCCTTGACTGTGTGGTATAGTGATGAGGTGTGGTTTGACTTGGATGGTTACTTTTGGAGGGATACGTGAGATTTTGGGCATCATTAATGGACTTTTCGAACTGTTGTCAACTCTTCTTCCTAGTTTGAGCTATAAGATGGATATCCCCTTTCTCTATCATTTGGTATTATTTTGACTGGGTATGTATATACTTCTATATACATACCTTTGGATTTGGTTACTCTCCTACCATGGGTTATGAAGACACAGAGGGTATTCCTCGTGCTTTCTGTGTTTCGATTCTTATGTTTGTATAAGTTTACTCTGCTACTATGGGTGGAAGGACTCAATATATAGTTCATATACTCACCATTTTTATCCCTCTATTCTTAGATGAGTTTAATATTTCTCTTTCTTGGGTTTATCTACATCATGTTTACTATATACTATCTTTATATTCCTATTGTATCTTTTAATTTTCTCACTTAAGCATTCGGAGTGTCCTGTTAAGTATGTATCACCCCCTACATGGGCTTCACCCACACGTGTCTTGTCTTCTATAGATAACGGATAGGCCGGTGGTGACTTTAGATGAGCTTAGGGATACCAGGTACTTTGGACCGCATATGGTGGTTGCATCTTGGATATTAGGATCTAGTCTCTCTTAGTGTTTTACTTTCAAGTTATGTCAGGTTGGGACATATTTTTGGTTGGGCATATATTTCTCCCCTTTACTTTTTATTTTACACTATTGTACTCTTATATTATCTAGAGGATTTACATGCATGGTTTTTTTCCTAGTATTTTTCATCTTTTACTATTATTCTTATTCTATTATGAATCAATATGATTTTTTTTGTTTATATAGGTAATTAAGAAAATTCCTCCCCATGTTAATTATGCCTTTGGTGCTAGTCACCAACCCCTGGCCTATGGAGACAGGCTTGGGGTAGTTGCATCTTGATCCCTATATTAGTTCGGATTGTGACATGGTGATTGGTGAAATGTAGTAGTAAGGGGTTGAATTTTCTAAATAGGAGCGATTTAAGTGCTTGTTTTAGTGGAGATGACACCATGTGATGCGTGAGTGGATAAAAAGGAAATTGAGTCTGGGCTCAAAGGTTCACGACTCATGGTAAAATCACTTTGTGTTAAGAAAAGAGTGGTGTTTTCATTCCTTACTGGGAAACCTTAATGTGTGACTTTTTATAATTATAGACATGCATGGGGTTAGTTGAATCAGAGAAGCAGGGTGGTGAGATGACTATTGATAATGTTTGTGGTTTTGTAGATGAACTTGGGGAAGGTAGTGATTTTAGGTCACTGATGAATTTGGTTCAGGGTCACCCTTACAGTTGGAAACCAGTGCATTTTGTATGAATATCATAGGTATTGGTAACCCATAGGTGTGTGTGTGTGGATATATCTCTGTGATGGAAGATGGCATCGACAATCGACCAGGGTACCATTGTGTAATCGACCTGAGTTTATCATATATTGGAAATGTTGTGTCTTAGTGTAGTAGCTTGCAAGAGAGGATGATACACATCTATGTCATAAGTAATGACCCATTCCTAAACCATTATATGACAACATTCACATTCATAATAGATCATTGAATGTATTGGACTGCGTTTTGAACAATCCAAGAATGTGAAGTTCTTGTCTTGATAATCATGTATGAATGGATGGTCATTTTTAATCATTGAATTCAATGATAGACTATTCAATGGTTGGGTAAAATGATTTAAGCATTGTTTTGTGATAAATAAGGATAATATTTTTATGGGGAGCATCAATCTGGTCACATGTGAAATAACCCTCTCTTGGGAGGGTTGTTGTGCTACGTTAGACCAACCGTTGAATAATCATGGTGACTCTGGGAGACTAATGCATGGTGGAGATGAAAATATATAGTTTCATGATGAATTCATAATTTTTATTCATATATAGTTTCTTATGGAGACTAAATGAGGAATTCATATTTAGGAGAAAATCAATGTGAACTGAGAGGGAGTCAGATCATTGGTGTGTTGGAACATGGTTAGGATCCTTGTGGTTGGTGAAAGTAGTTAATGAATCAGTAAGGTAAGTTCCTTCAAAGTTAGTTTGGACTTTGGAAATGTTATCAGGTTCATTTAACATTTTATCTAAGACTTAAGGTATTTTTATTAGTGTATTTGTAGAGTTTTGGTTATTTAGGTCGAGTACCTTTATAGGAAGATGGATGGAAATGTACCGACTAGTGTTTCTACTTGCAACTGGATGTGGTGGGTCAGAACAACATAGAACTCATAGTATCAGGTATGATTGAGGTGTTTAACAATAATATGAAACCTTTTGGTAAATTTCATCTTGTTATGTTGTGTTAGTTGGGAAAGGATTTTTGGCTCAGCTTAGATCTAGGAATCAGGTTTTGGTATTAACTTTTAACTCATGTTTGGTGTTTAGTCAAGCATGATGGAACTAAACTACACTAGATGTATGGTGGGAATATTGGAATATTATTCTATATGGTGATTCTTATGGTGGTGAGAACCTTAATATTTTAAGAGGAATCGGTGGAAGACACTACGATGTGTTGAGTTCAATGAATGTAGGGATCAGAGTCTCGATGTTTCTTGACATCGAGATTTTGGCTCAGCCTCTGATTTTAGTCTTAGAGTCGCACATCAGCATCATGATAGACATTAAAGAATGAGTATGACCTTGGGGTAGTGAGTTATTTTTTGGGAATGTAATGTAAATAAATCCTTGTGAATGAAGAATGAGGTTAATCAAGATACGTGATTCACATTTTGCCACAAATTCTTGAGGATGATAAGTGCTATGGTGGGGAGATTGTAACAACCCATGTCATTATGTGTAGAAATTTTAAGGTAAATTTGAGGTTTGTTTCCTTTTTTGGGACCTTGGTTATTTGGCAGAATTTCTTGGTTAATCTGGGGTGTTTTGGAGAATTTTGTAGGCCTTTTTGTGGAGTGTGTGGTTTAACAAACTGTGAGGCCTTACATCATAAATTGTATGAGATCCTAAAATTCTAACAACGCAGTTGGAAAACATTTTGAAAAACTATGTGACCAAACTGTGTGGGTTTCCCAAAATAGGTATTATCCATGAATTTTGGTACATAGTTTTCCAAAACGTGTTTTGAAACCATGTTCACATGAAATTAATGCTCTAAAAATCCATTAATTATCCATTAACCCTCTGAATTCAAAGGTTCTTCCCCATATTATTCATGAATATAAAAATTAGGGACTCAAAAGGATTACCAAGAGAATTCCTTCCCCTTAACAGTTCATTCTTGGCAGATCTAGTGAGACCAGATCATAGAAATTCCATATTATAAACTATTTTCCAATTATTCTTTAAGTTCTTTTCAGATCCCCTCTTCTTCCTTAGAACGGAGTCATAGAATTGGGTTTTAATGGTTGGATATAATGATATGTTCTTGTTTTGGTGTTAGATTATATCTATATCTATCACTTTTGGTGAATCCAAAATGAGATTCTTTATTCTTCATCAATCTTGATCTCTTTCTTCCTCAAGCACTAATAGATCATTATACCATTCATCGTGGATGAATCCTCTTAGTAATTTTTGTCTATTATGGTCCCTTGATGTCTCAATTATCCTTGAATACTCTTCTATTTTGTTACCTTGATCATTTATTGATCATTTTCTTGTTTTCAGTTAGATAATTGAATGACAATTCCTTCAGTTCTTGATGGAATTTTCTATGAATGATGGTGCTTTGGATCAACATGTCTAGTGGATGTCCTGTGATGATGAAAAAGTGCCAATGATGGGTGTTTCATTTAAGGTATGTCAATTTGTGATCTATTCTGTGTTTTTTGATCAATTTGAGTGAAATATGACATCGTATCATGGTATTTATTTAGGAATTTTTCTCATATTAAAATTGATATTTTGTTGAGATTGGATGAACTCCATTGGAAGACATTTCACCTAAGGTACGTCGCTCAGTTTTTTTCTTCTAAAGGTTTCAATTAAATTATATTAAGTTTTCATTTTATCATTGTCATGTGATATGTATTTTTTCTAGAATAATGTTAGAATAATGTTACAGACCTTCCATGGGTGGTTGGTCATGGTTCTAGCTAGGCAGTGATACTCGGTTAATTATAATTTAGTTTTAATTGATTATTTTGGAAATCTTGGAGATGAATTAAGACATTTTGGTGGTTGATAGTGGCCGAATGGACTTGGTAGACTCAAACAAAGTTGTTGAGATTTTCTTGGTTTGGATTTGACTCTATTTGAGGCAGGTGATCCCATGTACTCTACCTCTGGTATTATGCATGGTTTATTGGAATGTAGTATTAGGTTTATCATCTTGGTTTAATTAACCTTAATTTCAAAATGTGTTATGAATAACAAGTAATTCTTAATTAATTAATTCTTTTTAAGTTTTAATTAATTAAAGGAACCATTCCTCGTGTAATTAGACAAAGTGCCAAGGTCCATGATGGACCCTTATGCACTGGCTTGTTGTCGACTGCCGATGGTTGAGGCTTGATCACTAATGTTTGATTCCTTAATCACATGTGAGTGGGTGGGTGGGTGTATCATGTGATACCATGTTTGATTCCTTGATCACATGTGGGTTCATGTGTAGCATGTGATACCATGTTTGATGTTATGATCACATGTGGGTGCATGTGTAGACCATGAGACCATGTTTTATGCCTTGATCACATGTGGATGTGTGATTATGTCCCATGAGACCCATATATCATGCTTGATTCCATGAGTGTTCATATATATCTTGTTATACCATGTTTTATGATGATCACGTGTTATATTGTTGTTATTATTTTCTCATGATGACATGTTATTATATATTTATATGTATGATCTGCTCTATTGCGTGTTATATCATATTGGATTTGGAGTTTTTTCTATGATACTCTAGATAGGTGTACCATCATAATATGGTTTTACCTTATAGGAGGAGTGTTCATGTATTTAAATGATGATGGTGGTGGAATTGATCATGGGGTAGGAGCATGACATCCTTGAGGCCAAACAATAGATAATGGCAATTGGATGCATGACGCCCATGTGGATATCGAGCGACATGTTCACCCGAGGAACCTATTCAGACTAAAAAATCCAAAATAACCTCATTAATATATTCTAACACTTGAATTATCAATATAAAACTTGTTTTTAAAAACATCCCATCCACCAATCCAAAATTTGAGCTCTTTCTCAAAAAATCAAATTCATGTATAGATAAGGGCATTAAAAACTACCCACCATAACACTTCTCATGCATGATATAAGTCTTATTGACTATAAAAACGTGTTTCCTGACACAAGTTGATCATCAATTTTATTCTAATGGCCATGTTCCATTCCCAAATTCCCAATGTGATTAGAAATCACAATTCTCAAAACCAAGCCCTTTGTTTATTAAAACATGAGACAATTTTATCATTTAATTTTGAATCATTGATATGGTGATTACATGATCCCATCTACCCAGATACATGATGATACTATTATTCAATTGATCTTCTATTCTATGTTTCTCCACACCATAGGACTTAGCTATAGAAATCCAATTTTTATCCATGATTCCCCCCACCAACAGAATTACTTACCAAACACGATTTCTAAGTTCTTAATGATGAAACTGATTCCAATACCAATGCTCACACCTAAAAACATGATAACACTATTGCAACATTTATTTCTACATTCATTCCCAAGGTCTAAACCCAATAGGTGTGCCTCACTACCCAAGCACAATCTGAACATGCTGACTTTTCTTGAAAATCCCCAGTCGACTCCAAAAATTTCCACCATCATATCCAAACAACATATTCAATGTGGTTATCATACCACTGAATCCCAATATACATGATAATAATAGTTAGATAATATTTGGTAGACCTATTTTAAGGATTCTCATACTAAAGCATGATACCATTATTGTTGGAGGCATCCCAAGATCATCCTAACACACATCGAGCTCTGATCCAACCTGTGATGTGATACCATGGCCAAACCACTAGCCACTCACACAATTCATCATACTCTAACTTGAGAACAAGTGTGTCACCACCCCAAAACGTGCTTGGATCAAGTCATTTCATTCTGATCTCAAAACGACTACTCAGACTTCAAACATCATTTCATGAAGAAACAACCTATGTCATTCCTAAGGAATCCAAATTTTATTGGAATTGCTTGTTCACTGGAATCCAGTTCCATCACAACCATACAAATTTTGGTCTCACACATCAAAAACCCTTCTATCCCAAGGGTTACATTCCCACGACTAACAAAACATTCCCTACTATAGGAGTGGCCTTATCATCATTCCACTAGGTCAAATATCTAGTCTTACAAACAATTCCATGTATTTAACCAAACATAATGGTCATACATGTCCAAACCAATTATACCTGAGTACATATACATACCATAGATTCACTTCTTGTTCCTTTATTATAGGAACTCTATCACTAACATTCATCAAAACTCAACCCATGATGAGGGTGATGCACTTACTTGGAAAATGATTCGCTCCCCACTATATGGGTTCACCTATACCACTCATAGAGCACTATATGAATAAGTTCTACCACCAAGGAATGTGTACATATCCTTTCAAGAATCATCCATTCATTAAATCATGACACTTGTATCAGGGTAAAGATTGGATCAACCATGCCATTGTATCATAATCCATCCATGAGAATTGTCCCTTACCACTAGGACCTTGAAAATTTTACCAAGATCTATAAGTCATAAAATCACAAGAATACACCAACTTCTAGTTACCACACTCTAAGAGGAACCTCCATCCAAAACCCACCACTATCCCATAGCCCTTTTCCAAGAAATCATGAATTTAAATCTCATAAAAAACTACCATTGTTACAAAAATTGAGTATCTCCTAGCCCCAAATGATTATCAACATAATAGAACATGACCAATTATATTGTTCCAATCCCAACATGCTCTATTCATACAACTCAATTCCCTAGTAAACTAACTGATTCTCACACATGCAGCACCTAGTATTATAAAATCCCAAGGGTCTCATACTCCACTATGACCAATTTAAAAAACCCAGCTCATCATCTAGTGATTCAATCATCACTAATACTAGGATCATATTCCTAATCATTAAATAGACCATACTTATAGAACTTAAATTTAATTATCCATAGATATCATAGATGATTCCTTATCTTAGACCTGACACCTTATATGTGTCAAGTCTAAACACATGGAAACCTTTCAACCTGGGTGCTACTTCAATATTCCAAGGATATTTTTCATGTTATCGTTATATACCAAAATCACATCCAAAACTGACTAGGTTAGGCACCCATATGATCCTTCCCTTAAAAACTATCTTAAACACATGACACTAGCACTCAGGGTGCTCAATTAGAACCCTATCAAAATTGGAAGCACCAAAAATGCACTAATCATATAAACCAAAGAATATACCCATGAATTACACCTCAGAAGAAATTCCTAAGAATTATCTAGCCATATCATAGGTTTCCCACATATATCTCTAGATAAGGACTCACTAAAACCATGAGTCACATATGAAAGGTCACTAGGTCCTCCCACATAGCCCATCACCCAAGGTATCACTAAAATCACAACTCACATGATGACACTCACCCATGTCTCAAGGTAACATGGAATCCAACATTCCAAGACACCACTCCAGGGTCCCAACACACAAACCTGTTTCCAACTGATCATATCCACTCCCAGGTCAAACATAAACCAAAAGGGTCACAGGCTTCCCCAACTCATCATAGCTTATCACAAACTTAAAAGGTCACAAATCAAACCAAAAAATGAAAAAAGTGTATCATCCACTAGGAAACACACCACACGTCAAGAAGTATTTCCAAACTAGGATCTTTCTCTATCCCCCAACCATTCTCAATATTAGTTCAACACTACACAACCCAAGGTCTTCCCCCTTTATAGGGTCTATCTCAATGCATAACATAGGAATCGCATAACTTGGGTGCTCTTAGATTTCCTGACAACCCATACACTAGGTAAAGACTTATTTATAAGGGTTATAAGTCACTATAGTCATAAGAATTGAAATCATAATTAAGGGATATAAATTACATTTTAATCCATATAGTACATATTTTAACAAGATTCACATTCTTTTAATTTCAGTATTTTCATTCATCATTTCCAGGGTTATTTCCAAATTTTCACCATTCCATATGGATTGATTAAATAGGGTGACATTCACAAGCTATAAAGAAAAAACCTTATAAGTTTTTTACTAGAACCTTATTTAATAAATACCTCCATCAATCCATTTATATATGCCTATATACTAAGTATTTATCCCAATAATTGGTCAAGTACAATTCCCCCATAGTCTTATATGAAAAAACACAATATAAAATGATGCATACACTTTAAATAACCAACAACCCTTTTAATCAGTAAATAATCATAACCCATAGGAAAATATAAACCATATAAATAAAATCATAATCTAACAATAAATCTAAATCAATAGATATATATCAATCAAAGGCAGCCTACAGATGTTACACAAATTTTATGTGCTAGCATGATGCATGAACACATAAACCCTCTCTTTCTATACTAAAACAAGAGATAAAAATACCATAAATCATAACATCATAAATAAGGTGTCTCACCCAAGGTAAAAATCAAATACAATAATAATAAAAAATATGAACAATAAATATCATCCCTAGAAACTTGGGTCTTCCCCCATGCATGGGTTGATCACTCCTAGGGATGAGCTCATTACCATGTTCTAACACTCTCTTAGTCTCCTGACAACCATGACCATATAGTAAGACAAAATAAAATACCTATGATTCCATTTTTTAATGCCCTAACCAATAATTCGTTTAACTAGTGCTCAGATTCTGGTCAACTCATGGACTCAAGTGCGCCTCCCCATATACTAGAGGTTGTCGACTGGTAGCGAGGGTTTATAAGGATCATGGGGCGACTATACCCTCAGTTCAGAGTGTCCAATGTAGTAGAAATAATAGTATAAATACAAACCATTCCAAATGATGATCTTATACAAAGTAGGGAAAGTTCTAAAATAACTATAATATCAAATTCTATAACTTTGAGTATGTCATACAATCCACAACAGATCCCTCGAGGGTGGACCACATACAAGGTTGGAATAGAAAAAAATAAAAATAGAATTGGTCTCATCCTTAAACTAATCCCAAATCCTACTCATCCCTAATTTCTAACTCCACTCCTTGAATTACAATAAAAACATCAACCAATGGGCCCTTTTCCTCAACTTATAACCTAAAAATAGATAGGCTTAATCTTATGTTCCCAAGTAACATAGCAGCTCGAGAAAAGTATGAGTACAACTCAATAGGACACCACCAATAACGTCTCTAAAATAAATAATCCATATAACAACTACATGAAAGTGTTTAACTAATAATAGATTATCACATGACTAAATAAATGAATATATAAATAAGAAAATAGTTTTCGATCATAGGCTCCATGGTGGAACCCAGAGTTTCACCTACCCACTGCGGCCAATATCAGATATCTCTGATTAAGGTGATGGATCACATAACTCATATAGGTTATAAGGTACCTAACCAAGGTAACCAAACCCATGAAAACTCAAATTAATCTATGGGGGATCAATCGTGAATTCCCTTCTCATCATGTAATCAAGAATCAATGGAATTAATCCATGTAATTATCTACTATATAAACTAAGAGAATCCAAGGAATCCAACCTTAGAATTATCTAAATTGAATCTGAGGAACCATGTGTCCAAGGAATTTAGAGTATCAAGCTGGATCATAACCTAAGTCCACACTCATGGTATTCTATCTTGTATAATCAAGTTGAATCTATGAAGATAATCCTATAACATTCATAAGGGTACCTCAAGAGAATCCATGGTATTAATATATGGAATTCAACATCTAATACATCACCTAAATATAAATAGGATACACCCCAAGGAATTCACAGTGATGAATTGATGAGTAATCCAAGGTAGCTCATGTAATTAATTATCTTTGGACAACCTTGAATCCATGAGGCATCCTATGATGGAATTCAAGTGAGTTCCCTAATGGAATCCACTCTCATTCAAGTAATTATACTCATTTCATGACCAAAATTAAATCCAAGGGATGATACCCAAGGCATTCCACTCGTTTTAATCATTTACATAAGAAAATATCATTTAACCACCCTTTATTTATTAATCAATCATTTTCATCCAATAATTCATCAATTCAAACAAAGCACACCTATTCCTATTCATAGATAATTTCTTCCAAAATAATGAACCCAAACTAAACACTGTTGTTAGATCTTATTTCATAAATTGATTTACCATTTCATTTCATAAAAATATTCTCATTTTTTCCAAGACATGAATAAATAATATTTCATTCACAAGCTATAAATGAAAATTCCTTATAGGTTTCTTACCAGTACTCTATTTAACCTAAGACATCATTTATCCATTCATTCAAATTACAAGTCAAAAACTATCTTCAAAACATTCAACACCCAATTGATAATCATAGTTTACCATTTTACTTTATAATAGTTTCATTACATTATCTCATATTCTTTTAAAAAAAATCCATTTCAAACATAAATAATCATGTCTAAAATTTACACTATCCATTCCATTAGAGTCATTTCAAGGGTAAAATCCAATTTACCATTCAACACTCACAGATTTCATCTAATATCCCTTGAATAAAATTATAACATCTCATTTAACCTTTAAAGTTATATAACCATTTATCACCCAAGTCCAATCATTTTCAAACATAACTAAGTCCATCCCTCAAGGAACTTTCATTTTTATACAGTTCAAGGTGTGATAAAAGAGACAATAAACCCAAGAAAATATCAACAACACTTAATTTTTTAAGATTAGAAAAACGCGTGGCATAGATGCACAATTACATCACTTGAAAAAGGGATAAATACTATGGGATAGTATTAGGTACATCCTACCATATTCTTATAAAATTTGGAATATCCAATATCAGTAATGGTTTGGCCTAAATAGGAAGGAATCAAGAAACCATACAAACACCCTAAAAATTTTCATATTATCTAAAACATACAGAATACCACTAGAAAACAAAATAAATGAAGAAAGAGAGCTATCATAGTAGTATAATCACATCAATCTCTCCAATGTAAGTGACGACACTGGATTCAAACACCGAATGAGGTATATCTTCCCAAGAGGAGCGGAGAGGGAAGGAGGGCATCGCTTGTAGAGGTTCTGTCCAAGAAAGGGAAGAAAAATTAGGTTTGTGTGGGGTAAGGGTTGTAAGGGAATTTTTGTAAATTTTAACTTATTAAAGGGGTGTCTGGTTTGGATAAAATATTTTACAAACTATGAAAAAACTATGTTATCATTTCTACCTCACATACCCCTCCCCACATGGTTGGTTTGTATAGTTTATAAATTTTTCATCAACCATGTGAATCAGCTCTAGAACCTTCTACAATAATTATCATGGTTTGTCTACAAATGTGTGAAAATAACGTGCCTAGTCCCAGGTCCAATGCACCTAATACGCTTTCCTCTAAATTTTTAATGGTTTACCTTAAACTTTGTGCTAACCATGCAAATAAATCATACACTATTGAATTTTAAATAAAAATTTCTCTATGATCGAGGTTCTGCATGGTTTCTCCTAAACTGTGCAAACTAAGATATGAGCATAGGATATAACCCTCTAAAAACATTAAAAATTCAAAAAAAAATATCCTGATACTTATCCAAGCACCTAAGGAAAATATCAAACCTCAAACCATACCAAAAAAAATCTCATTAAGATGGTCAAAATCTCAAATTCTTGATCTAAATACTAGTTTTAAAAATGGCTCATCCACTAATCCAAAATTTGAGATCCTTATCAAAAAATAAAACACTCATAAGAAAAAGGGAATCATAATAATAATAAATTATATATATATATATATATTATATAGAATGAATTACAAACCACATAAAACACACACATACCCAAGAAACTCTATGGGTCAAGCCCCACCCCTCCCCACAAGGAATGATAAGAACCCACTGAGCCTATTTTATTACATATTTATAGTATGAAGGATCGAGTTCTTGATATCCCAAAGGCTCAACTAAATGTGGCCCAAAGGCCTCTAAATAAGATGACCAGAAGGCTTGGATGAATCATCTGCATCATTTTGTGTCACTGGTCTAATGCTATGTTTCCCCTGTCAATAGCCATCACACCATGTTATTATTTATATTTTAAATTATCAATTATAATATTAATTATATTATTAATTATTGATTATCTGATTATTTGTATTATCAATGGTTAATTATATTATTAATAATTAATTATATTATTAATTATTAATTATGTTATTAATGTTTATAATTTATATTATTAACTATTATTTCTGTTAAACATGTTTCATTTTAATTCATTATATTATTAGTAATCTATTATTATTTATGTCTTATTATTAATAATAAATTACTACTACGATATTGGAAAAGGGAAAGTTGAATACCACATGGAAAATATTTAAGGAATGTCAAGGACCCTTCCCTTGTTAAAGGAATAACTGAGTATGGTTTTTAGTTATATTATTGGATTAATTGGATTCTAGTAATCTTGAATAAAATTACAATATTTTTAATACTATTTAAAATTTATATATATGTGTGTGTGTTTAAACTAAGAGGTTTTATGTTGTATTTTTGACAATCACTAAAGGATGATGATGATGGATGCTTGATGAAAGATATGTGTTATAAAGAAATTATGAGGAGGATTTTTTGATAATCACTTGGGTTGGATTTGATGAAGATGCGTGTTTTTGGGGAGTTAAAGTATATTAGTCTTTGATAGGTTATAAATGAGATTATTTAAGAATATTCTATATTTGGAAGAAGTCTGATTAGTCTTGAATAATTTTGGAGTCGAGTTGATTTGGATGGAGAAATTTAGAGTTGTGAGAATTTGAAAAAGAAAAAAATATATTCTCCCTATATACACATGGTTTTTGGATGATGTGTAATATCATCAATGATTCTAAAATTTGGAAAAGGAAAAACATATTATCCATGTATACATAAGGTTTTTAGAGTTATTGGTTTCTAGAAAATTATTAAAGTCCTATATGTAAGGATTGATATGTAATATATTTTAGTATGCAATCTAGAAAATGGAAAAATGTTTGATATATAAGGTTTTTGGATTTTGATAGGTAAGAGTATTCCTAAGTATATTAGTTCTAAAAATGGAAAATTACATGTCTCCTTAATGATATATAAGATCTATAATTATTATAAAAATGAAAATTCTCTAAACATATGGTCTTCCATATGTCAAGTTTTTATATATATAAGATTTTATTCACTGATATATAAGGATTTTTACATTTCCAAAAATTAAGTTCGATGGATTGTATAAGTTATTGATGTATAGTATTTATTTTCCATTATCAATCATAAAATACTATTGATGATGTGTCTATTAATGGATTATGATATACATTATCAATTATAAAATATGATTGATAATGCGTCCAGTCATGGATATTGTGAGGCCAAAATAAAATGGGATGTGCCACAACATTTAGACTATGAAGAAAGAAGTGGGGACATGAAAGATAAACATGAGGATATTTATAAACCTAAATCAAGGTTGCACTTTGAAATACTCTATCACAACATGATGCAACTGGTAGTTGAATAAAAATTTATGAACTAATCTATCATTCCATGACTAAAGTTGACAGACTGTGATTTTTGAAAACTATAGAATTTGAATAGATGTGATCTGTTGGAACTTTTCAAATATTTGGAAGTTATGGAATCAACTTTAACATCATAAATGGAGTTTAATGGTGGAGATTTAAATTAAGGTGATCTAAGATGTGAATATAAATAAAATGAATTTCAAGGTAGTTAACTTATTGAATTTGAATTTGAAATTCAAACCTACTAACTAGAAATGAAGAGAGATAGATGGGATAAAAAGGAGAAAATTTCTTAATGGAATCAAGACAGATAATATATAAAATTAATATAGTTCTAAGGAAGAATAAGGGTAGTTAGTAACATGGTATTTATCGAATATCTAAATTATTTTGGTTTATTTTTTGTTGAATATAAATATATTGAGGATCCTTTTTATTAAGGTATATAGTGTTGTGAAAAAGGAGAATGTTAAGAGGATAAGTGAAGTTTTATTGATCACATATTGTTATTTTTTTGTAGAATATATTGTATGATAATAGAATTACTAATCTAAACTTTTCTTCATCTATAGTTTTTCTGCAGTGTGAATTTCTTTTGAAGATCAAAGATTTAACTCTTCTCACAAAGAGTTTATTATATCTAGTTATTGAATTGGAAGTAGTATATAGTATACAATAAATCATCACATATTTAAATATATGATAGTTAAAAATTGATACACATGTTGACTATAGAGAAAACTTTATATCAATAGACTGATAATAGACCTTCGAGTATATAAATTGATATCTTCTAGAGTAGTGTGTGAAGGAGAAGAAGGTAGTGGCCCATGGGAGGCAGTGAGATATTCCATAAATTATTTTGTAGGTAGTGAGACTTGGTGAGTAATTAATTTACCTTAATTTTACATGTAATGATCCTTGGTGAGGAGTGACTTTACCTAAATATTGTATCCACCAAAAAAATGATTTATAGTGGATTTTTGGTACACCAGCACAATTATGAGTATATGATCCTTGGATATATCCCAATTTAGTTGAACCAATTAACGTGTCCCTATATTTTTTATTTTTTGAACATGTGTATAATATTTGATGTGGGTGTATTTGATAAAGAGATAGGTTGAATGGTGTTCTTTCTAACAATAGAATAAGATCTAAATGGAAAGAGATGAGGTAAAAGCGTTAAAATATGATATAACCCTAATTAAACCCTGTAGAGACCCGAAGCTTATCGTACATGGACTTTACATTACTTTTGCGGAATACTTAGTACATTACAAAAACACACACACAAGGACCGTAATAGTTTAGTGTCTTTGGAAACTCGGACTATAATCTTCTAATCGTTGTGAAAGATCTTCAACATCTCCCATAAAGATCTCCCTTTTTTTTTTACCTAAAACCTTTCTTTATATCCTGGGGAAAAGAAAACATAAAAGGGTGAGCTCAAATTCTCAGTAAGGTTAAACAAAAGAAATATCAATCACATCATATTCATAAGAACATAACATTTTGGAAATCATAACCTGCAAAAGAGAGCATAATTTCATAACATGGGATAAATCATGGCAGTGAAATGTAATCACAATAATCATAACATAAAACATGGAACTTTGTGGCATACACACATAATCATAGAGAATCGTTTCTTGTTAGTCAAGACTCATTGCCAAGACTATCTTAGTGGACAAAGTCCCTTACTGAATCGAGTAATCCTCGTTTCAGTCCTGTTTCACTGAACCGGTATAACCTACCATTCCAGCCATGTCTATCTCATGAGATATAAAATCTTTACCCAATGCATTGGAGGTAGATATAGGTCCCACCCATCTCTTAATGAATCCTTTCTTATGTGTGCCACCAAATCATAAATCATACATCATTTCATAACCCATGTAATAAAAATGGGATTCTTAAACAACATGACATCATAAAACCATTCATATAAGATAAAGGAATTCATAAACATAATTCCATCACAACATAGTCAAATCAATGTAAAAATATGGATAGAAACAGAACCCTTTATTATCTTATATGGAAAATAATTTTGATAAAACACTTGAATTGAATTCTTGAGGAAAATATCCTTTCTTCTTCAAAATCAATTTCTTTTCACAAAACATCATGCAATTTTAAAAGAAAGAGATTTTATTGAAAATAGTCATGAAATCTTTTAGAGGAAGCTTCATGAAAATAAGGCTTTGTAAAACAGTATAAATCCATTCGTGCCGTATAAGTTAAAAAAAACATTCTTCGTACTTTTGTCGGAAAAGTCAAAAAATACCTCGTACGAAAAACGAAAAAAGATTCCTTTCATATCCTTTACTAAAAACTCATAGAAGGGTAAAATTGGATTTAAACAATTTTAGGTGGATGGAAATAATATTACATATTGAGGGAACATGGATGTGGATGATAAAATACACCCCAGTAAATACTTACGAATAAAAAATCTCGGATAAAAATGAGATTGTGATATTTCCCTTACCTTAGGTCCAATTTGCTTCGTATATGTCCGAACCTCCTGTATAATGATTTAAATAATGTCATTGACTTATTACAGAATCATATTCATTGTTATGATATCATATATGGTTCACTTATGACATTATATTACCCGTTCTTTTGTAAATTCCATGTTAAAGAAGCGTTTTGGGTAAAATCGTTTCATTTATCGTAGGTGTTTTGACTAGTTGTTCTTGACATCATTATTACTTATATCATGATTTACTTACTTACAGAATATAAAATATGATTTATATATCATATATATTCAGTATATATATATATATATAATAGGTAGATAAATAAAATGAAAACACCGTTCATGGAGACGGTAGTCCGTACGTACGCATGAACGCTGTTTTCCTTTCCTTATTGTCTTGAAATGGAAGTAAGTAGATGACATACATATGTATATATATACATAAATCCAGTAGCTTTATAATGTCATATATTTCATTATTATTTCTTATATATACATTATAATCATTCTTAAATGGTTAACATGGAGAATGAATCTCATCGCGTCGTGGAGACGGTATTCCGTACGTACGCACGAGCGATGATATCATTTCTATAAATATTGAATTGAATTGGAGTGGATTATAAAATATATCAGAATCAATATGATGTTGTAATAACTATGTATAGTTATTATTTACACCATTATACCCATCCATGTAAGGTGGTGGTGGAAAATAGATTACACCACGGCGTGGAGACGGTATTCCGTACGTACGCACGCGCGGTGATTTCTTTTTCCGTAGGATGGATAGATGGTGAAATAGGGTTGTTTAATACTTATAATAACATATCAGTATATGAGTGATACTGATGTTATTACTTCATAATGAAACAACCTAAGAAGAAGAAGTGGAAGAAGAAATAAAGATGAAAGAATTGGTAACGGTAATTACCTCTTCTTTGAAGTGCCTCTTTGAGACCTCCTCTTAGGGCACTAAAATTGGTCTTTGAGGAAGACCAGAACCTCTAGGATGTTTCTAGGGAAGTGGAGAGGAGAAATTGGCAGGGGTTGTCCGAGCTTGAGTGCTCAAATTGGTGTGAGGAGGAGGGGGAGGAGGTGTCCTTTTATAGGGGAGGAGAGGGGCACCTTAGGAATATCTCAAAATATTATTTTATATTAAAGTCAAAATCGGTTTATAATGGTTCCAAAGGGTCTTATTTCGAAGCTAAAGTGGGGATGGGTCGAAATCCTATCAACCAATAGAATTTAGACAAGTTTAGGATATTATTTTAACCTTATCAATTAGATTTATCTCTAAGTTAAATAATTTAACATTTACCGTGTCTTTTTGTTTTCTTTCACTATATGGTTAATACACTTACTATAACATGCCAAACGAACCCCAAATTGTTTATTATTAATATATATATCCTTATCTATGTCATTTTTCCGAACCTTAGATTTTTAGGAATAAAATAACAATTAATAATATTTTATTTTATTTAAAAACTATTTTGTGTCAATTTAGACACTATTTGATATATGATTTTTGTGAAAGTCATAACATAATTATATGTTCGAACCAAGTTGATTAAATCAACACTAATATATCATAGTAACCTATAAAATTAGTGGAATTCATAAAAAGTCTCAAATTACATTTATTTTGGTGTTTATAACATCAATTATGTCAATATTTCGTTAACAAGATAATTACTGCATCATCTTTGTGTCATAAATAAATTAAATTATTTGATGTCTAAAAATTACAAATAAAATACCATCATGTAGGAAATCTTGTTATCTTTCTAATGAATATTTACAATCGAATTTATCTTATGTATAACCCCATATTAAAAATGTTTTAGTAAATAAACTTTGATTTTAACTCTTTTAACCCTTCTTTAAATAAATTAATAATAAATGTCCTAATCTAACCCAAGTGGGCCTAAATGGTCATATTTTATTCCTAAGTTTGTTTTTGGTCGAAATACACTTGTCCAATAGGATTAGGACACGTGTTAGGGTAATAGTAATATCATATTTACCCTTAGTTACCCTATTTACTATTAACCGTGGTAAAAAAAAGTAAAAAGTTACTATTCACCAAAAAATTATTTTCATCTCATTGAACCACATTTTAGTCCTTGATATTAACCGTGTCTCTCGGATTTTCGAAATTCCATTCACAGAAGCGGTAAAATTAAGTTTTATGCAAAATTCAGTTTTTAACCTACCACTTAGTGGTTTCACTATTCATCAAAAATTGATGTTTTTCAGAACAATGCCAAAATTTCATCCCAAGCTATATTTCATATTCCGAATTCAAAAATGAAGTTTATTTTACCAAATTCATAACATAAAAGTTGCATTAATTAATTTTATAATTAAATCCCGCTGTTAAAACAAATAGCGTGTTTTTAAGAAACAATATCTATCAAAAGATTGACACTTGTTTATGTCTAGTTTAAATGTGAAATTACATCCAATGACCAACATTGTATTAAATTGTAAAAATATATTCTAAATATACTTTAAAACCACTCAAATTAATGATTTATCACTATTAATTATTTCGATTAAAAAAGTTGTTTTTAATTATAATTTAGTAATTTTCACTATTCATCAGAATATGAAAGTTATCCGAAAAGTACCAAAATTTCACCTTAGGCTAAATTCGATACTCCGAATCCAAAAATAAAGTTCATTTTGAAAAATAAGATTTACTGGATTTCAAAAAGTGGTTATTACTATTCATAACGGCTAGTTTTAATAATATTTTTATAGCATATCGTTGTTTAGTGAAACTCGGTATTGCGTACTACACACGCTATCGAGGAAGGTCGCGATTGCGTGTAATGAAAGACAAGTCAAGGATGTGTGTTGTGCAAGCTCCTTTTGGTGTAGCGTACAACACAAGACATTAATAAAATTAAAAAGAATATTTTTTTATAAAATCTTGGGCTGTTACATTCTACCCCCCTTAAAATGAATTTCGCCCTCGAAATTCGTCGGGGTTATAAATGGTTTACTATTTGAAAGTTTCTTTAATAGAAACCCACATCGTAAAAGGGAATACCAAAACTTGGCTTTAAAAACTAAAGTATGAAATGTAACGATTACCCAAATAAACTAATCACTGGGTTTCCACATAGGTGAAAATATGGATATGGAAGAGAAATCTAACCATCATGTTCTGATGGAGAGTGGTAGAGAACATGGCTATGGAAAAGCCAGTAATCACAAATCCATAAATTTGTGACGATCTAAGGTACCATCTGATTCATCAGGTATAAGAGAACTAGGACAACATTTTTGGTTTTCAAGATTATTTCCCTAAAGTTAAAGAATTTGAATTAGAATAAATACTTACTTTATTTTGGTACAATCTCACTGTTGTTTGTGCCTTTAACAATTTCCACTTCATCTCTTAAATAAATGAAGTTGAATTTGTTATTCGTGAAGTGTTAGCAGATCATGTGATAGAATGACGGGTCATTCCATCTGTCTCAAAAGGTTAGCAAAATTTATATACATAAGTCGATCTATAGTGGGATTAATCATATATGGTTCCTAAAATGGACTTATACTTCATATATCATACTGCTTAATATAATAAAACTAGTTTCTACTAAACAGGGACTTCCTGTAGGTCAGTGGTAGGCGATAAAGGCCAGTCGCACTTTGGTTGTGGGTTCGATTCCTACAGCCTTGTCCGAAGCGATGGGCTGTCGCCCATCCTGCAGGTTGTCCTTTTTCTAAAACTACGTCACTATAACATCCCATCAATAATATCGAAAATCTTCTATCCTTAAACAATACTAACTTATGTCCAACATAATCCAGTCTAATCTTTAGGCTTATACATAATACTGCAGTCCACTCTCATAATATAGTGACAACGATTACCAGAGATTTAATACTGTCGTTGATCCCCACATATCCTAAGATATGTCTTGTTGGTCACATTCCAAACATTCAAAGTCCTTAATCGTGTATTCTCTTGAATACCTTAGTGAGTGCAGTTAAAAGTTAACACTTTCCATATACCAAAATCCTCAAAATTCTATATACTCAAACCATGATATCACTTAGTCCTTATATCAATCATGAGCTCATGAATACTATCAAACATTTAATTTTCTCCTTATCCCTTCATTATGCGCATATCATCTACATTCCAAAAATATCTGAATAATCTTTCATGGATACTGGTAACATTAATCATACACTTTCAAAACACAAGGAAAGACAACAGTGTAACAATCCATAGATGTCTCTTTATTCCAAAATTACACATGATAAACATGTAATCATTCCACAACATTCTCAAACCATTGACCGAGCTTCAAAAATTCTTTCATCTCACATATCATTTGTAGTCTCTTCATCATCATCCACATAAATACTACCCATATGACCATACTGATTCTCTTCATGAGTCTTTCCCTTAGGGCATTTGTTTGCATAATGCCCATACATTCCACATTTAAAACACTTAACCATTTTTGATGTCGTAGCAATACCATTATCCTCATCCATGGTGTTAACCGACCCTTTTCCTTTGCACTTACTTGCTTTGTGTCCTTCTTTTTCACACCCAAAGCATCTTCCAGTTCCCTTGAAACATTCTCCTTGATGCCTCTTCCCACATGATTTACATAGGGGAAATTGAACTTTCTTTCCTCTATGATCATCATGAAACTCCATCTTTCTCTTATTAGTCGAGTCAGGAAACTTACCAAATTTTACTTTATTGATCATATTATGAGATTGCTGATTCGGCATAATAATGATATTTGGACTTCCAAATCCCATTTCATTTGGTTGCTCATGAAGAATATCATTCCATTGTCCATCATATCCTCCATTATCGTGAATCATCTTGTTTCCATCCATTTTCTAAAACCCAAAATGAATAGTGTGAGAGGCAAAAATCATGCTAGGGGAAACAACATAATAAAGGGGGATTACCTTCAATATCTAACATCTTAGGTTTAATTCTATGATCGTTAGCGTAGTTCTAGTACTATAACTTATACGTCTACTTATCCTTAGGGACATCCCTAGACATACCGTAGAAATATCTCTAGGGATCTCACTAACGTTTTCGCATCCTAGTTTCCAAAGGTTGACTAAACATTTCCTCTGATACCAACTGTAGAGACCCGAAGCTTATCGTACATGGACTTTACATTACTTTTGCGGAATACTTAGTACATTACAAAAACACACACACAAGGACCGTAATAGTTTAGTGTCTTTGGAAACTCGGACTATAATCTTCTAATCGTGGTGAAAGATCTTCAACATCTCCCATAAAGATCTCCCTTTTTTTTTACCTAAAACCTTTCTTTATATCCTGGGGAAAAGAAAACATAAAAGGGTGAGCTCAAATGCTCAGTAAGGTTAAACAAAAGAAATATCAATCACATCATATTCATAAGAACATAACATTTTGGAAATCATAACCTGCAAAAGAGAGCATAATTTCATAACATGGGATAAATCATGGCAGTGAAATGTAATCACAATAATCATAACATAAAACATGGAACTTTGTGTCATACACACATAATCATAGAGAATCATTTCTTGTTAGTCAAGACTCATTGCCAAGACTATCTTAGTGGACAAAGTCCCTTACTGAATCGAGTAATCCTCGTTTCAGTCCTGTTTCACTGAACCGGTATAACCTACCATTCCAGCCATGTCTATCTCATGAGATATAAAATCTTTACCCAATGCATTGGAGGGAGATATAGGTCCCACCCATCTCTTAATGAATCCTTTCTTATGTGTGCCACCCAATCATAAATCATACATCATTTCATAACCCATGTAATAAAAATGGGATTCTTAAACAACATGACATCATAAAACCATTCATATAAGATAAAGGAATTCATAAACATAATTCCATCACAACATAGTCAAATCAATGTAAAAATATGGATAGAAACAGAACCCTTTATTATCTTATATGGAAAATAATTTTGATAAAACACTTGAATTGAATTCTTGAGGAAAATATCCTTTCTTCTTCAAAATCAATTTCTTTTCACAAAACATCATGCAATTTTAAAAGAAAGAGATTTTATTGAAAATAGTCATGAAATCTTTTAGAGGAAGCTTCATGAAAATAAGGCTTTGTAAAACAGTATAAATCCATTCGTGCCGTATAAGTTAAAAAAAACATTCTTCGTACTTTTGTCGGAAAAGTCAAAAAATACCTCGTACGAAAAACGAAAAAAGATTCCTTTCATATCCTTTACTAAAAACTCATAGAAGGGTAAAATTGGATTTAAAAAATTGTAGGTGGATGGAAATAATATTACATATTGAGGGAACATGGATGTGGATGATAAAATACACCCCAGTAAATACTTACGAATAAACAATCTCGGATAAAAATGAGATTGTGATATTTCCCTTACCTTAGGTCCAATTTGCTTCGTATATGTCCGAACCTCCTGTATAATGATTTAAATAATGTCATTGACTTATTAAAGAATCATATTCATTGTTATGATATCATATATGGTTCACTTATGACATTATATTACCCGTTCTTTTGTAAATTCCATGTTAAAGAAGCGTTTTGGGTAAAATCGTTTCAT
This sequence comes from Viscum album, assembly GCA_963277665.1. Lineage (NCBI taxonomy): Eukaryota > Viridiplantae > Streptophyta > Magnoliopsida > Santalales > Viscaceae > Viscum > Viscum album. Next base: position 123,283,950 of record OY728134.1, on the reverse strand, counting down.
TTATCGTAGGTGTTTTGACTAGTTGTTCTTGACATCATTATTACTTATATCATGATTTACTTACTTCCAGAATATAAAATATGATTTATATATCATATATATTCAGTATATATATATATATATAATAGGTAGATAAATAAAATGAAAACACCGTTCATGGAGACGGTAGTCCGTACGTACGCATGAACGCTGTTTTCCTTTCCTTATTGTCTTGAAATGGAAGTAAGTAGATGACATACATATGTATATATATACATAAATCCAGTGGCTTTATAATGTCATATATTTCATTATTATTTCTTATATATACATTATAATCATTCTTAAATGGTTAACATGGAGAATGAATCTCATCGCGTCGTGGAGACGGTATTCCGTACGTACGCACGAGCGATGATATCATTTCTATAAATATTGAATTGAATTGGAGTGGATTATAAAATATATCAGAATCAATATGATGTTGTAATAACTATGTATAGTTATTCTTTACACCATTATACCCATCCATGTAAGGTGGTGGTGGAAAATAGATTACACCACGGCGTGGAGACGGTATTCCGTACGTACGCACGCGCGGTGATTTCTTTTTCCGTAGGATGGATAGATGGTGAAATAGGGTTGTTTCATACTTATAATAACATATCAGTATATGAGTGATACTGATGTTATTACTTCATAATGAAACAACCTAAGAAGAAGAAGTGGAAGAAGAAATAAAGATGAAAGAATTGGTAACGGTAATTACCTCTTCTTTGAAGTGCCTCTTTGAGACCTCCTCTTAGGGCACTAAAATTGGTCTTTGAGGAAGACCAGAACCTCTAGGATGTTTCTAGGGAAGTGGAGAGGAGAAATTGGCAGGGGTTGGCCGAGCTTGAGTGCTCAAATTGGTGTGAGGAGGAGGGGGAGGAGGTGTCCTTTTATAGGGGAGGAGAGGGGCACCTTAGGAATATCTCAAAATATTATTTTATATTAAAGTCAAAATCGGTTTATAATGGTTCCAAAGGGTCTTATTTCGAAGATAAAGTGGGGATGGGTCGAAATCCTATCAACCAATAGAATTTAGACAAGTTTAGGATATTATTTTAACCTTATCAATTAGATTTATCTCTAAGTTAAATAATTTAACATTTACCGTGTCTTTTTGTTTTCTTTCACTATATGGTTAATACACTTACTATAACATGCCAAACGAACCCCAAATTGTTTATTATTAATATATATATCCTTATCTATGTCATTTGTCCGAACCTTAGATTTTTAGGAATAAAATAACAATTAATAATATAATATTTTATTTAAAAACTATTTTGTGTCAATTTAGACACTATTTGATATATGATTTTTGTGAAAGTCATAACATAATTATATGTTCGAACCAAGTTGATTAAATCAACACTAATATATCATAGTAACCTATAAAATTAGTGGAATTCATAAAAAGTCTCAAATTACATTTATTTTGGTGTTTATAACATCGATTATGTCAATATTTCGTTAACAAGATAATTACTGCATCATCTTTGTGTCATAAATAAATTAAATTATTTGATGTCTAAAAATTACAAATAAAATACCATCATGTAGGAAATCTTGTTATCTTTCTAATTAATATTTACAATCGAATTTATCTTATGTATAACCCCATATTAAAAATGTTTTAGTAAATAAACTTTGATTTTAACTCTTTTAACCCTTCTTTAAATAAATTAATAATAAATGTCCTAATCTAACCCAAGTGGGCCTAAATGGTCATATTTTATTCCTAAGTTTGTTTTTGGTCGAAATACACTTGTCCAATAGGATTAGGACACGTGTTAGGGTAATAGTAATATCATATTTACCCTTAGTTACCCTATTTACTATTAACCGTGGTAAAAAAAAGTAAAAAGTTACTATTCACCAAAAAATTATTTTCATCTCATTGAACCACATTTTAGTCCTTGATATTAACCGTGTCTCTCGGATTTTCGAAATTCCATTCACAGAAGCGGTAAAATTAAGTTTTATGCAAAATTCAGTTTTTAACCTACCACTTAGTGGTTTCACTATTCATCAAAAATTGATGTTTTTCAGAACAATGCCAAAATTTCATCCCAAGCTATATTTCATATTCCGAATTCAAAAATGAAGTTTATTTTACCAAATTCATAACATAAAAGTTGCATTAATTAATTTTATAATTAAATCCCGCTGTTAAAACAAATAGCGTGTTTTTAAGAAACAATATCTATCAAAAGATTGACACTTGTTTATGTCTAGTTTAAATGTGAAATTACATCCAATGACCAACATTGTATTAAATTGTAAAAATATATTCTAAATATACTTTAAAACCACTCAAATTAATGATTTATCACTATTAATTATTTCGATTAAAAAAGTTGTTTTTAATTATAATTTAGTAATTTTCACTATTCATCAGAATATGAAAGTTATCCGAAAAGTACCAAAATTTCACCTTAGGCTAAATTCGATACTCCGAATCCAAAAATAAAGTTCATTTTGAAAAATAAGATTTACTGGATTTCAAAAAGTGGTTATTACTATTCATAACGGCTAGTTTTAATAATATTTTTATAGCATATCGTTGTTTAGTGAAACTCGGTATTGCGTACTACACACGCTATCGAGGAAGGTCGCGATTGCGTGTAATGCAAGACAAGTCAAGGATGTGTGTTGTGCAAGCTCCTTTTGGTGTAGCGTACAACACAAGACATTAATAAAATTAAAAAGAATATTTTTTTATAAAATCTTGGGCTGTTAAAAACCCTACACCTATTGGGGTGTATTGGGTTACAATAAGTGTTATCATAGCCTAAAGGTTATATTTTTATATTTCAATATTGAATATATATTATCATTTTATTATGACTCCCATACCTAGAAAGGGTAAGATGATAGTTTAAGATGAGAATGAACCAGATAGAGTTTTTAACCTTGAGGTAAGTCTTAAGGGTTATATTGAAGAATTATATATTCAAATAAATAATAACTAAAATATTGGAATAATATTAAAATAGTATTATAAGTATGTTTAACAACTTGAGGTTGAACTTTCCTAGTATTAACAATTATTTGATAATAAAGATGGATTCATAAAGAAATAAAATCAGGTATTGATTTAAATCAAAAGGTAGAAGAACAAACCATGATGGTTGAAAATATTGAGTACTTTTATTGAAGAAAAAAATGATATAATTGAGTCTATTAAGGAATAATTCATTGTGTTTAAAAGGAGTACTTCTAAGGATCTCCTATAAAATGATTTATCTGAAAGAAAAAAATGGTGGATTTAGTGAAGAAAATGAGTCACATATGTATAATGATAGTACTAATGAAGAATATTTGTCTAAGGTTTCAATAAAAGGAAGTTAGTAAGAGATTTTGAAAAAAAATATCTGAATAATCCTTTGAAAGAATTAAATGATACTATAACATGACTCTCTGAGGATCTCATTAAAGAATAAGCTCAAGGAATATATCTTCTTGAGTAGTTAATGGATTAGAAGAATGGAGTTGGAGATAAATTATAAATATTTATTATTAAATAAAAATTAAAATATATAGAAGTAATATTAAAATTAGGCATAGTAGTTAATAATTATCTATTAGATGTAAATATAAAAAGGATTTAAGATCTTGAAATTCCTTTAGTGTATTTACAAAAAAGGAAATGAATATCAAGTGAATCTATTCAAAAGGTAACATGAATACAATTTAAAATCATTTTTAGATGAAATATACTATCTCAAATTGAAGTGATTTGGTATATAAGTTATGTTTGAAAATATTGAAGACTCGATTGCAGAAAATTAGAGTACATATTTTCTGATCCATTGAGAAATATTAATAATTGTCTTGAAGTTCAACGATTAATTGTTATAGGAAAATATTTTTTATGTTTTATACATCATCAACCAAAGAAATCAATAAAAATTTAGTGAATTAAAAAAATGATATAATAAGAGTTCATGAAGATAAATCAAATAATGAAAATTAAAAGGTGATGAAAGTATTTGAATCAAACAAGTGGATCTAAAGAGAGAAATATGGAATCTTTTGTTTTTGTTGTGTGATGCTTGTTCATCTAGTTAATTTTTTTGAATAAGTTATTGGGTAAATTTTATATTGTGAAATTAATATAATATCTAAGTTTTTTCATTCCATAATAAATAAGTTATAGTTTGTATTCTTCTTCTTATTATCCTTCTAATATTGGTATTGGTAATGTGAGCAACAAATACAAATATGGAAGAAATATTATGCCCAAAAAAAAGGAATTAAAACTATACCTTTAGTGGTGATTTTTTCTTTATGTACAACAAGTAAACTTGATGAATAATCATAGAATGAAATTTTTGGGCTGGATTTCATTTATGATAAGAAGAAGCGGTGATCATTACCGTGGAAGATTTTATGAATAAGTCTAAAAATGACATATCATAAGGAATTGTAATATAAGAAAAGTATAAGGAATTATGAGGAAGAACACTAATCTTGTGACTAATATAAATTAATATAGAATGGAAATAAAATATGTTATATTAAACAAATTCATATGGTTGAAGAAAAATTAGATGGACTATCAAAGGGATGTGTGCTAAACATAAAACAAATTATAGTATAGCTGACTTCATGGAAGGAAAAGAATAAATTTTGGAAAACTAAGAAGATAGATGAATTTTTATCATGGATGGGAGAAAGTCATATTTTTAAAATATGAAAAATAATGAACATGAAGGTACTTATAGTAATGGAGTAGGATGTATTGTTTTAAAAGGGAAGTAATTTTGAAAAAGTGGAATCATCAAAAATATCACTAGACAAGGAATGTGCATGAATTCAAAGAATAAGAATAGTTTGAAAGAAAAAAATTGTGATTAATAATGAATTAATGGTATAATTTAATTAAATAACACTACTGAGGCTTATAAGAAAGATGAAATAAATAGGTGGGTTCAACAAGACCAGTGATAGTCCTCAATGTGATGATGACAGGAAGTACCCCTTTTTCATGTACTTAATATTTATATCTAATAATTATAGTGATATAGGATCAAGAGGTAGATATAATACATGGAGTTTATTCATTTAAAGGAGATGAATGCATTGATATTGAAATATTTCATTGAGATTATATAAAATGAAACAAGTGGTATTAGAAGTAGCCACTATGGTTTTCAAAGAAAAATCTGTGATAAAAGTGGGGTGAGATAGATTGAAAGAACCTTGTTAAATATGATGATACATGTGGTGATGAATAAATTCAAGTGGTTCCAATGAAAACATGATCAATAAGAAATATCAAGTTTCTACCATGAAAAATAAAAGTTTAAAATGGTTATACATGTTGAGATGATGAAGTATAAGTGATATAGAGCATGATTTTGAATAAAAAAGTGTAAAAACCATATATGAGTTTTTGAAATGGTATCAACCCAATTTTTTAATTAAAAATATGGAATCAAGTCTTTATCTAGTGGTGTAAAACCCTAAATAATAAATAAAACAACTTGATGGAGTAGTGGAAACATTTATATAAAAATACTTGTTTAATTTTTTTTATGAACTAACAGTGTGGTATTATCTGGTTACTTTCTAAGATACTAAAATCTATTGAGAATAAAATATTATAACCAATAAGTGGTTTCCTCATGCTAAATATTTTCTTTATTTTTAGTGTCTAGAAACTGAATAAATCAAAGGGAGTTGGTGATCAACATTCATAGACTTGTTAACCTTATCTGAGAATGAAGAAGCCCTATAAAGAAAAAAAGATCATATATATCAAGTGGTGTCACTAGTTTATTATAAAGAAATTGGTATCAATTGGTTCCATACATGGTATGACTTGTTAGCTTTGTGATGTATTTCTTATACACTGATTGTCTTATGCAAGTGTGGTTGATATAAATAGAATTTTTTTTTGAAGGAACTTAATTGATCAAGTTTCATAATCTTATAGAAGTGAGTGAGTTACATGGAAAACATTAAAGTTATTTACATAGACACATGTTTACAGCATTGAGTTCTAACTTAGTATGATTAGAGTATTTTTTTATGACTCATTGTCAAGTGGAAAATTCACTTGTTGGAATTTCTTGAGAAGAATAAAACTAAAAATGAGAATGGTTTGAAAGTGAAGTTACAATGAAGGATATTTTAAAAAATATAAAGGATATGATGATATTCAAAAATTGGATAAAAGATACTAATGTTATGAAGGTTAAAGAAAGAGGATAAAAGTTATGAAGGTATGGGTTTACGAAGGGGAGAGTTCTAACTATCTAAATTTTGATTTTACATTCAAGTGGTGAAAGGAGATTCAGGTTCATTGATATGGAATATTATGGATCTTTGAAATGAATATATAGGTGGAGAATAGTCTCTATAAATTTTTAGGTTCTTGGAGTAATTAAAATATGATGATAATTCTTTAAATTTTTGTGCAAGAAGATTATTGAAAAAGGGGGAGTGAATATGGTGAAGATACCCTGATACATTTTATGAAAGAAAAAGGAAAATAAGTAATATTGTAATTTTTTAAGATGAATAATTTTCATTTTATTGAAAAAGAGAGTGGAAATAAGTCCATAAAATCCATATATTTAGAGGATATTGTATTAAAAAATAAAAGGGGATATATTATATTTGTCTCTTAATGGTTCATAGATTTTATGGAATTAATTTAAACAAAAATCAAAGGGGGTTGTTAAAACTAGAAGGTTGTATGTTGGGTTTACTAACAATCACTGAAGGGTTGATGATAATGGGCATTTAATAAAGGTTTTTTGTTTCTAATAAATTTTTAGAAGTATTTTCTGACAATCACTTGGGTTGTATTTGTTGAAGATATGGGTTTTTGGTGTGTAAAATTATATTTAGCATTGAGAGGTCATAAATGAGATTATTCGAGAATATTATACCTTTATAATAAGTTTGAGTGGGTTTAAAGAATTTTTCATTCAAGTTGATTTGGTTGGATAAATTCATAGTTTCAATAATTTATTAATGTAAAACATGTATTCTAATTACATACATAAGGTTTTTTGATGATGAATAATATCTTCCAATATACTCAAATGTGGAAAAGGGAAAACATATTATCCATAAATACATAAGGTTTTTTGAGTTGTAGATTTATGAAAAATTGGTGAAGTTCTATACATAAAGGTTGATACGTAATATATTTTAGTCATTGTTCTAGAAAATAGAAAGTTGTTTGATACATAGGGTTTTTAGAGTTTGATATATAAGAGTATTCCTGTGAAAACAAGGTCTAGAAATAGAAAATTACATATCACCATCATCAAATGTAAGATCCTGTGTTATTAGAAAATTAAAAATTCTTAAATATAAGATTTTCTATATGTAATTATTTTCAATACATAATATTTTATTCTCTAATACATAAATATTTTTACTTTTCCAAAAAAAATAGTGTGATATACTAGAGAATCAATTAATATATGATATGTATTTTCCATTATCAATGGTAAAATATGATTGATGATGTGTCCATCCATGGATTATAGTATACACTATTAATCATATAATATTATTTAAATGTGGCCAGTTGTGGATATTATCACACTACAATACAAAGGTCACACCGTGATATGTACTGCAACATTTATACAATGAAGAAAGAATCAAGGTTGTGAAATTCAAGTGTCGGGATATTTATAAACATATATCAGGGTTTCAACATTAAATAATCTATCACTATGTGATACAAATAGTAGTTGAATAAATATTGATAAAGGAACCAATTTTTCATGTCATGATGAAAGTTGCTAAAGGTTTCAGACATAGTGGAAGTGTTAGTTGAGCCCATTCCCAACTTGGATTTTATCATATTCTACAAATAATTCATAAGAACATTAATTATAATCATTATTTCAAAAAAATATACCTAAATAATATTGAAAAATAATCCTATAACCAAGATATAGGGTTTTCATGTTAATTTTATAATTAATTTAATAATAAAAATTACTTCAGTCTTGGTATTCGTTCTTTGATAAAGATGTTGGTCATTCAAACGCCTATTCATACCATAATTATACTAAGATAATATAAAATATAGTCCCTTGAGTGGTGATCCACATGTTATCTATGATCTCTGAATGATGATGATGGGACTTTGGGTGTTAGTGCAGATGATCCAAACATCATGCATTAGTTGTCTCCCTCACAACACAATATTACAGGCTTGGTAGATTGTCTCTCTTATTATGTCTATTTTGAGAGGAAGAAGGTGGAGAAATTATATCAGTCTAGAGAGGAACCATGGATATTTTCTTCATAGATATAATTCTCTAGTGATAGGATGCATCATACACAACACAGATGATTTCTCATATTCTCCAAAATGATATAATTGGGTATATATGGAGCTAGTGTTTATTATTGATAATTTCATAAATTAATTTAATCAAATAATAAACCTAATTTATTCCTCATGCCAATAATAATAATAATAATATATATATAATGGAATTAATTGACTTGCACAGATAAATAAAATTTTATAAAATAAATAATTCTTTATTTATTAAAAAATATTTAAGATTATATCATTTTTATTACCAAAAACTTAACTCAACTTGTCCACATTCCTTGATGTTTACTGAACCTTAAATAATAAATAAATATAATTCATTCGATATATAAATAAATATTATATTCATGGTATTGTGAATAAATATTTATTTAATATTCACGCAACTAAATAAATATTTATTAAATAATAAAGATTAATTATTACCTTTAGAATATACCAAGAGATAAATAAATTTTTTATTCTAAGGTCTTGTGAATAAATATTTATTTAATTATCTAAATCACATTAGTGACTATATAATTAAGTTCATAAAATACTGAATAAATATTATTTCTTGGTCTTAAGAATAATATTTATTTGAGTTATTAAACACAAATAGTATTTAATTGAGATTGATACAAACACTAAGTGTGTGAAATTCTAGTAAACTTTCTAAAAGGAATTAGGCAGGCTTTCCTAAATTCAAATATCATTTTCTAGAAAGACATCAAGGCACCTATAGAGGAAGAAGTTAATGTCACAATGAAGAAAATACCATAAAAATGCACATTGTGCAATATAATCTATTTTTTGATATCTTTAATCAATCAGGTTTCACACTAGTTTCATCAACCTATATACTCGTTAAATCTTTCTTTGACTTTATGAAATGAACATTTCATTCTCCATGTCTATAGATTTTATTTTGATAGTTCCATTTCAATCAAAGGACCTAAAATATCAACTTCTTTAAATGGAAGGGAAAATTACTATATTGACTTATTCATTAATTCCATATCATTCACAACACATCCAATATATCCTTCCTCTCTATGAGTATATGTCATCATGGTTTTCATCAATACATAAAAGTACATAACTCTTGATATGAAATAATAATTATCTCAAGTAAAAGTATCATTACACGTGTTCACATATAGGGATACCCAATTACACATAAACATGTCAAATTCTTACTAGGGATTATGTCCTCATAACCTATCATCCTAGATATTATCAAGTGAGAACGTCATGAGATGAAGTCTCAAATGTTTATGAGTATCAACCACATTATATTCAAATATATTATGTTTCACATCATAGAATGTTATCCTAACTCTAGGACATATGTTTAAGAATATTTTCATAGAAATTCAAGGTTCAAATCATAATAGGGAACTATTATGACCTTTCACTCTGTATGCTACTCTAGTAAATTATCACATTAATGTTATATAAAAGAATAATCAATATGTGATAATATATTTATTAATATCTAATCATTGTATATAAAAGTAATCAAAAGTATAAATTAGTTAGTTCTTGGGAACCAAATATGAAAAAACTAAAACTTTCACTAGTACCAACTGCCAATGGATTTTAGTCTGCTAACTTTCACAAGATATAAATTCTTTTACTAAGATAAATTTTAAATCAAAATGTTTTCCAGGTTCACTTATATGGAAACGTCAATTAGTACAAACACACCTCTATGAGAAAAATACCTCAAGGGATGACACTTCTGAAGTATGTATTTTGTCTACTAATTTGACCTTCTCTCCTTAGCAAGATCAACCATTATATTATTATCACAGTATAGTGTAATAGGATCTTTAATATTAAGAACTACATTAATATACTAGAAAATTTTGTGTATCTAAATCACTTATTTTATTGAATCAGAAACCAAAATATACTCAAACTCTATTATAGAACCAACTACCACTAATTTCTTTGAGATCTTACAGATCACATATCATATATTAAGGGTGAATACATATCCCAATTATGATTTCAAATCATCCTGGTCTATTTAAAAACTAGAATCTATATATCCCCTGATGACTATCTCTTTATCTCCTCCATAAACTAAGCGTGTATCCTTAGTATGCCTCAGATACTTTTAGGATAGTCATGACTACCATCCAATAGTGGTCTCTTAGGTCCCCTTTATATTTTCCTACCATACTCACGGTGCAAGAAAAATAAATCCTGGTTCATATCAGGGAATATATGATTATCCCTATTGCTAACATATATGGGATCCTTATCATTATTTATTTCTCCTACTATATCTATGAACATGCTTTCTTGGAGAGATACATGTGATGTGACATTGGAAATAATCCCATCTTGGATTATTCCACACTAAATCTCTTAAGTATCTTGTAAATGTATGTTCCTTGACTTGGTCTAAACAACCTCTTGAATATATCACAGTAAATCTAGATCCCAAAAATGTATGTTGTTTCACCTAAGTCCTTTATAGAAAATCATGTGTTTAACTATATATTAATGGATTTCACTCTCACTAAACTTCTTATAAACACAAGGATCACATTTTTCTTTATGAAAAAAATTACCTTATAGATTCATCAAACATAATATTCCAAAATCTGGATTCTTGTTTCAACCCATAAATGGATATATGCAACTTTTATAGCTTATTGAAATATTTTGGATCCACAAAACCTTTTGATTGTGCCATATAGACATATTCTCTAAGGTTCTCATTGAGGAATTAAGGAAAGATTTTTTACATCCATTTTACAAACCTCATAATCATGGTAACATGTGATGGAAAGTATAATTATAATGGATTTCATCATAGAAACATGTGGAAAGGTTTTATCATAGTCAATGTCTTAACACTATTTAAACCCTTTTGCAACCAATAAAGCCTTATAGGTTCCAACTCTACCTTCTATGTCCAGTTTTTTCTTGAATATCCATTTGAAATTAATGGAATTTACATCCACTAGAAGATCTACCAAAATATAGACTTGTTTTTTATACGTGAAAAACATTTTAGAATTCATGTATTCTTATTATCTAGTAGATTATGTGATATTTACTTCTTCTTTGTAGGAAATAGTCTTATTATTATCAAATAATAATGATTCATCATCCTTAGTGAGTAGAAAATAATATCTTTATAGATTTATAACCTCTCTATGCTTCTATATTGTACATGTGAATCTAAAATATTCTCTAATATAGAGATTTATAGAATCTATTCTTGTACCAGCTCTTGTGTATCTTGAGCCTCTACTTTATAAAAGTTTATCTATATCCCACTATCTCTTTTGGAGATATTATCCCTATCAAAAACTAAAAAAAATCTTTCAATTGTTACCTTTTTCTGAGGGTTTATATAGGTAACACCCTTTAGTTTCCTTAGGATATAATATAAAGGTATACTTACTGCCTCAAGGTGAAGGTTTGTTTCTAAAGATAGCCTTAAAACTCTTCATAACCTTGGGAACGTATATGTGATAAAATGAATTTCTTTCCACACTATAACTCAAATGAAACTCCCTTTTCCACTTTAGTTGGTACTCAGTTTAGTGTGTATTTTATTGTCTATAGTGTATATACCCAAAAGGATAATGAAATATTTTCATGACTCTTCATTTATCTCACCATTTCAAATAAGTTTTGGTTCCTCCTTTAACTTACACCATTCCATTATGGTGGATAATAAGGGGTAAGTTGATACTGAGTCCAAAACTATCATAGATAATTAACTGAATCTTGGTTAAGATATTATCTATGTAAAATCCCGACCCGTGTTAGGGCTCAAGCCACAACTACCTTAAGCCCGCCTCCATAGGTTAGGGGGTGGTGACAAATGCTGAAGGCACAAAAAACTCGAGAAGGCCTTTGCCTAAGTACATGTACACATGCACACAACCAACTCAATGAAAAAGTGTAAAGGGAAATAAGTAAAATATGCTACACTATTTTAAATAAAACAAACATGCATGGACCTATAAATAGTACATGTATAGTAATGTAAACTGAAAGGAAAAAAGGTTCAAAATACACGCCCAACTAGAAAAGTGTCACAACCAAGAAGTAACTGAAAAAAGTAAAACAGCTGAGAGAGCCCCACTCCTAGATCCCAAGCTACAACCACCATATGAGATCCAAGCACATGTATCCCTAATATCCTCTGATTTCATGATCAACCTCTTCATTATCTTCTTCATGACATGTGTAGGAAAATCCCATGCAGGGGTGAGTATAAAAATACTCAGTAGGACCTAAAAAGGTGAAGGGGGATAAGTGAGAGATACAATGAAGAGGAAAGCAGTATATAGAACAAGGTACAATAAAAAGTACAACTCAACCCAACAAGAGAGAGAAGTAAAATCATCCAAACACAAGGAGCTAGAAATGGTGAGAAGATGAACTTATCATTGAGTCTTCGCTACCTATAGTAGGAGAGTAGACTCATCCAATCATGAGAATATAGAAACAAAAAGCACGTGACATACCTCTTCATCTCTCCTAGAAGGAGATTAACCAAAACCCAAGGAGTGGGTACTAAAACAGGATATATATATATATATATATATATATATATATATATATATATACTCAATCAAATAATCCCAAAGGGGAGAGTAAGGGGCTCTCTATCTCATAGCTCAGCTCAAGAAGAAGAGTCACCAATAGTTCTAGAAGTCCAACAATGATTCTCAGCATCCCACACGTCTTCCCTGAACACATAAGTCAAAGGTTCTCAATCACCACACCTTGATAATATCCTCTTTGGGCGGTATTGGCTCACCCTCATGGTTTTATGTCACATCACAAGGATGCATCTTAGTGGGGAAAGTGTCCCTATTTATCGTGAGTCCAAAGGTATATCAACCCTCATCTTGCAACTGATCTGAATAGTCAATAGGTCGTGTCTCAAGGTTGAGGACTCATGCCCAACACAACTGAAGGGTGCCATTCTAGTTTTGTCGAGGACCCATGCCCATCCCAGCTTGAGGGTTCCACTCTAGTGTCGTCAAGGACCCATTCCTAGCCCGGTTGGAGGGTTCCACTTGGAATAGGTTGAGGACCCTCACTCTGTCTAGTAGGAGGGTGCCACTCTAAAGATCATCGAGGACCCATGATCAGCCTGGTTGGAGGGTGACACTTAGAATAGGTTGAGGAACTATGCTCTGCCTGGCTGGAGGGTGCCACTAGGATTAGGCTAAGGACCCATACCTTTCCCATTAGGAGGGTTCCACTTTGAATATCATCGATGGACCATGCCCAGCACGGACGGAGGGTAAGTTCTAAAATCTCTGATATTCCAGTGCCTAATCACTACCATCATCAAATGTCACCTAAATAGGCATCACAGCCAGAAAATCTTTTATCGTATCTCAAAACCCACTAAGGATGGAACCATTGCATTCTATACAAAAAAACACTTAGGATAGGAAACTCATGGGCCAAAATCTGGGTTCAAAAGAAGTAGATATGAGAGGTATAACATTTATTAAGAATTACACGATGTGTATGGGTCCCACACAATGTGTGACCCCACCTCATCACCTATAATTTTACCTAGCCATACTCAGGTACTAAACTGTGAATAAGTGCCCCAAGGTGTGCCAATGTACTCCCAGAGTAGATGGCACATCTAGACAAAATGTTGATGAGCACATGATTCTCATCATTGGTCTGAAGGGAAAAACATAATTTTACTAACATGCCTCCTCAAACAGCCCTGGAAAACCAAAAAAATCACACCATTTTGATCCTTGTGGAAAAACAAAGAGGATTGATTATTTATTTTCCTAAAACAGATACCCAGTAAAGAAGTTAAATTTCACCGCAACATGTCTGAACATGCTTCATAGGGCCCGCATCTCAATCCTAAACTTGAAATTCCAAAACTGACATCAAAAGTTCTGTCTTGAAGAAAGGATCATGTTGCTTCAGACATCACATAAAAAGTATATTCTATTTATAAGATATGGCAGTTTGAATCCGTTGCACAAAGACCTGTTGGGGCCCGTGACTAACCAGTCGTGAAACGACCACCACGGTGGTTCCACCAACCATAGAGGTCGACCACCATGGTCGACCATCCATGGAATAATATCCCCAGTTGGTTCAATTTCCATGCCAACCGATCAGCGCAATTGACCACCCAGGACTGGTCGCGGTCAGCAGCCCCACGGTAGCTAGTGCTGTCGCGGCCTCATAGTCGACCACCGCAGCTGCGCTTCGCTCTGACCAACCCGGGTCTGACCCAATCTACCTCAACTTGGCCAAGACCATCTAACTTTTTCTTGGCCCATTCACCCATTTTCCTCATCCCGTTTTCCTAGCCTCATCCCACACCGCATTGGTCAATGCGTTTAGTGTCTGTCGCTGGTCAACGCGGTCTCCTGCCACGTCTGGTGGCCACCTACTACCACCCAGTCTCACCTCGTGGCACCACCTACTGCCACCTGGGCATGACTCATGGAACCTCCTACTACCCTATGATTTATCCACCACACTCGATGCCTCCATCGGCCACCTTGTACACCACGGTCGGCCCGTCGCCTCATCGAAGTGGTGCACTCACCAAACCTGCAACACTGCCTCCTTCTGTATTCTGCACCACCTCTGATCCAACTCGAAATGAAGAAATGAGCAAAGATATACAATCCTTAGGTCTATATCTTCACAGATCCACACCTCGCTCGATGATCTGATATTTTTTCATCATACTGAAAAGTAGACGATAAAGAAGGCACGAAGAACTAAAGAAAGGGGGTCGATCGATGGTCGTGTTAGTTTGGACATTGTTGTTGATGTTCAAAGGAGAGAAATAAACAAAGAATCAAAGATATAACTTGATAATTTCAATTTGGGGATAAAAAATCAAAATAATGAATCCTACCTCAAATTCGGATCTATTTTTCATCGTTGAACACACCCACAAATGATCACTGTGTTTTCTGCACTTCGATCTACTCAGATCTGCAATTTCGTCGCAATCCATCAACAATTCATTGATGAATCATCAAAGGGAGGAGAGGAGATATATATCCATTGGTGGGAGGTTTAATAGGAAAACCTAGGTCATTTACCAAAATGAACTATTTATAGAAAATAAATAGGTCACCTGCCAACGGTCGTGGGATCTGAACATCCCGTGCCCTATCACTTTAGTTCGCGCTTAGGTAAAACACCCCATTACGAACTCAACAGTGGTCTCAGATTTCCAATATGAGTCCCCATTCAAAATTTATTCAAATCAACATCTGATATAAAATAATTTAGTTTAACAATTTTATTTACGGTTACATCCTTGGTGACTTTTTCTACAGAAGACTCACGCTGACAAAAGTTATGTCCCACCTAGGGTAAACACCATGCTCCGAACTCAAGCATTCCCTTTTATTTCTGATTTGATCTACCATTTAAGAGATATCACATTTCTATCATGTTCATAGTATAAAATATATTTAATATTTTTATAAAATTAATTCTAGGCACACTGGACCTCAAAATCACACATCGTCTCAGCACCTAGCTCATAAAATATTCCTAGAAATATTCTAAAGTATTATAGGGAAAAAATAGGGTCTTTACATCATTATATCCTTCAATATTTTCATCCTCAAAAAGAAAAACTTGGAAAACAACTCAGGGTAATGAGCCCGCATCTGGCTCTCTCGTTCCAAGAAACTCTCATGCATGTTTCCGTGTTGCCACACCACGCGAACCAAAAGGGATGGTCCATCTATATAAGGTCTGCTCCTATCAATCCTCGATCGCCACTAGGTTCTCTACAAATGTGTATCCATCTCTAATGTTTATATCAACCCAGTCGATGACATGCATTGGATCATGCACGTATCTTCTCAATTGTGACACGTGAAAGATGTCGTGAACTCACTCCAGTTTTGGGGGTAGTTCAAGGTGGTAGGAAACCTCGCCAACCCTCTTCGTGATCTTAAGAATCTCAATGAATCTTGGGGATATCTTTCCTCCTCAGTTGAACCTCCACACCCTACGTCGTGACTAGAACCATAGTTTGTCCCTATAATAAGACCTCGTGATTCCCTCTAGAATATATTTTGGGTAAAATTCCTAAGGATATCTCATCATGCAAGATCTCATAGTCGATGTCTCACAACTGAGGCTCACTCACACTCTCAATAAGCGATGGAGTAAACATCATCGACCGAAGAAAAACTATAACCTCCTACTCCACTAGGGTCAGCTATAGGGAAGATAACTAATCTAAAACTTCCCATAGTAGGAAATACTGGGAATTCCTGCTAAGGGTATCTACTACAACATTTCCCTTTCCCATTGTATAGACTATCTCGAAGTTGTAGTCATATAAGAACTCCAAACAGTGTCGTTATCTTAGGTTCAGGACTCACTAGGTGGAGATTTACCTGAAACTCTAGTTGTCTAAGTAAACCACAAAGTTCTCTCCTAGAAGGTATCATCTCCACATTCTCAGGGATAATACTACCGCTTCTAACACCTGGTAGTGAGTCACATAGTTCTATTCATGAGGTCTCAGCTGCCTCGACCTATATTCGACAACTAACTGTCATTGTACTAAGGTTGACAGTAAGTGCGCAATGGTACCAACGAACAAGGAAGGTGAGTAAACTCATCAAGCCATGAGAAAATAGACACAGAAAGCAGGTGTCATACCCCACACATCTTCACCTCTCTTGGAAGGAGAGTAACCCCAAACCATAAACTTCGTCATACCCACTAGTGACATGCCAAGAAAAAAGTGTTAAGTAGGAAAAAATCCACTAGCAATTCCAAGACCTTCTCCAACAGTCTATCGCACAACCTCACCCTAATCGCATAAGTCAGAGGGACTCATTCTCCACACCAAGATACTATCCTATTTGGGTAGCACTGACTTTCCATCACGTTTTTTCTCACATCACAAACACGTGTCTTGATGGGGTCAGGACCCCTCTTCCTCGTGTATTTGAAGCTACATTGAACAACACTGACATAGGGTTACACCGACACCTCGTGTCACCCTGATAACACCTCGAGCAAGAAGCTGGGAGAAAAGAGTACCTCACACAATGTCTAAAAATTACTATTATAAGAAGTATAAGATACATAGAGTGTACCTCTTATCATCTCGGGTGTTCTAGGATTGTAGACATCCAAAGCATGCAGTTCCCCATGGCCCCGGCCATCAGCTCCCTGAGCTTGATTTGGGATGCCTGGTGGTGGTGGTGGAGGGATCTCGTAGCATCATCCACCACCCACAAATCCTCCTGCTCTACTAGCACTGCCTCCCTAGGGAACAACATTTCCCCTCCTGAGAAATCCCTCATCATTGCACAGTCTCTGCCATGGCGGTCCATCTGCTATCTCTTTGAGATTCTAAGCACTTATGATTGGGTAGTCTCATGACATGTGACCTCACCCATCACAATCATAGAACTGGACCTCCCTGGTTTCTCCCAGTGCTCTGTGTTGTACCTAACCATGTGCCTAAGTCTGATCATGGGGAGGCCTCCTGCGTCAAGGCCATGTCACGAGACTACGGCTACACGAAGACCTGTCGGGGCCCATGATAGACTAATTGTGGACCAACCACCGTGGTCGACAGTCTATGGTGTGGCCATTCATGGATCGACCACCATGGTCGATCAATTCTTTATTTTGATCAGCCAGCGTGGTTGACCACATGGGACTGGTCGCGGTCAGCAGCCCTGCGACAGCTCATGCTGTCATGGCCTCACGGTCAATAACCGCAGCCGCACTCCACTCTGGCTGACCTAGATCTGACTCGGTCCACCTCGGCCTGGACCACTTCGGCCTGGCCCACTGGCCCATTCGCCTCATCCTGTCTTCATGTCCCTGTCCTACATTGCATCGGTCAACATGGTCAGTGTCCACTGCGGGTCAACGCGGACCCCCGTCGTGTTTGACGGTCATCTGCCGCCACCTGATCGTGCCCTTTGGCACCACCTACCACCACCTAGTCATGACCCGAAGCAACAAATAGTGCCCCTTGGTTCCACCACCTCACCTGATGCCTTAACTATCCACCTCGCACACTGCACCCAGTCCGTCACCTCATCAAAGTCATTCCCTCACTAGACTCGCATCGCCGCCTCCTTCCGCATGGTGTAACGCCTTCGATCCAACTCAAAATGAAGAAACAAAATTTTATCTAGAATAATTGGGTTGTGATCTTCATAGATCCATGCCCCACTCAATGATACGCTATTGTTTTATCATACCAAAAATTAGATGATGAAGAACATACAAACAATGTAAAAAAAGGGGGTCGATCAATGGTCGTCTTAGTTTGGCCATCGTCATTGATGTTCAAAGGAGAAAAATCAACAAAGAATCAATGATATAACTCAAGAATTTCAATTTTGGGGATACGGAAACCAAAATAAAGAATCCTACCTCGAATTTGGGTCTGTTCTTTGTCATTGAACATGCCCGCTAATGATCGTTTCAATTTTCATGCTCCAATCTGCTCAGATCTGCAGTGCCACCACGATCCGCTAACGATTCATTGATGAATCTCTCAAGAGAGGAGATGAGATATATTTACATTAGTGGGATGTTTAGGAGGAAAACCTAGGTAATTTCCAAAAATGACCTATTTATATAAAATAAATAGGTTACCCACCAACGGTCATGGGATCCGAACATACCGCACCCTCTCACTTTAGGTCACACTTTGGTAAAACAGCCCTTTAAGAACTCAATGATGGTCTCAGATTTCTGATCCGAGTCTCCATTAAAAAGTTATTTGAATCAATGTTTGATATGAAATAATTTAATTTAATTATTTTATTTATGTTTACATCATCAGTGACTTTTTCTATAGAAGACTTGCACCGAAAAAAGTTATATCCCACCTAGGGTGAACACCATGCTCCAGACTCAACTTTACCCTATAATTTTTAATCTGAGCTACCTTTTAATATATATCTCATTTCTATCATGTGAATAGTATAAAATATACTTATTTTTTTTATTAAATTAATTTCGGTCACACCAGGCCTCAGAATCACATGTCATCTCAGCACCTAACTCTGAAAATATACCTAGGAATATTCCAAAGTCTTACATGGAAAAACTAGGGTCTCTACATAATTATATCCTTCAATATTTTCATCCCCAAAAGGAAAAACTAAGAAAAAAACTTGGGGTATTGAGCCCGCATCTAGCTCTCTCCTTCCCAATAACTCTCCTACATGTTTCTGTGCTACCACAACATGCGGACCAAAAGGGATTTTCCATCAACATAAGGTTTACTCCTTTCGATCCTTGATCACCACTGGGTGCTATTTAAAGATGGCTCCATCTCTAATGTCCAGCTCGACCCAGTCGATGACTTTCCTAGGATCATGCACGTATCTCCTCAGTTACGATACGTGGAAGACGTCATGAACCCACTCCAGTTGTGGGGATAGGTCAAGGTAGTTTTCAAACTTACCAATGCTTTATATGATCTCAAAAGGCCTGATGAATCTTGGGGATAGGTTGCCTACCTAGAAAAACCTATGCACCCTGCATCATGATTGAAACTACATTTTATCCCTAGAACAAGACCTTTTAATTCCCTCTAGAATATCTGTTGGGTGAAACTCTTGAGGATATCTAGTTAAACAAGATCTCGGAGTTGATGTATCATAACCAAGACTCTCTCACATGCCCAAGAATTGAAGGAGTCAACACCATCAACTGAATAAAAATTATACCCACCTGTTCCACCATGGTTAGTTGTAGGGAAGCTAACTGCTCTGAAACTTCCCACATTTGGTGAGCCTGGGACTTCCTGCTAAGAGAATATGCTACAACATTTCCCTTTCCAGGAGTATAGACTATCTCAAATTCTTAGTCCTACAGGAACTCCAACCAGTGTCACTATCTCAGGTTCAGGTCTCATTGGGTGGAGATTTACTTGAAACTATGGTTATCTAAGTAAACCACAAAGCACTCTCCTAGAAGGTAGATTCTCTACATTCTCAAGGAGAAGAATACTATTGTCAGCACCAGTTAGTGAGCCGCGTATTTATGTTCATGAGGTCTCAGCTGCCTCAACCTATATTCAACAACTATCTGTCACTATACTAAGGTTGGCATTGAGTATGCAAAGGTACCAATGAACAAGGTAGGTGAGTCAACTCATCAAACCGAGAGAATCTAGACATGGAAATCATGTGGCATACCTCACACATCTTCAACTATCTTTTAAGTAGAGTAACCCCAAACTAGAAACTTTTCCACACCCACTAGAGATATCTCAAGTAGAAAGTTTCAAGTAGGAAAAACTCCACTAGTAATTGTAGGACCTACTCTGACACTCCATCGTAAAAGCTCACCCCAATCGCACAAGTCATAGGGAATCATCCTCCACACCTCAATACTATCCTCTTTGTGTGGAACCGACTCACCCTCATGGTTTTTATCACATCACAAATATGCATCTTGGTGGGGGAAGGACCCCTCTTCCTTGTGTATTTGAATCTACATAGAACAACACCGAGACAGGGCTACACTGACACCCTGCATCACCCTGATAACACCTTGAACAGGAAGAAGAGATAAAAGAGTATCTTTCACAGTGTCTAACAATTACTACTAGAAGAAGTACAAGAGACAGAGTGTGCCTCTAATCATCTCAGGCACTGCAGGATTGTAGAGATCCAAATCATGCAGCTGCCCACAGCCCCTACTGTCAACTCTCTGAGCTTGAAGTGGGTGTCCTGGTGGTGGTGATGGAAGGATATCATAGCGTCGTACACCACCCACAACTCCTCCTACTCTACCAGCACTGCCTCCCTAGGGACCACCCTATCCTTACCTGGGAGATCCCTGATATTAGTGCGGTCTCTACCGTAGTAGTCCATCTGCTATCTGTCTGAGATGCTCACCACATCTGGTCGGGCAGTCTCATGCCATGTGACCTCGCATGTCACTAGCATTACACCAACCCTCTCTGGGTTGTCCCAGTACTCTGCATTTCCCTGACCATGTGCCTGAGTCTGATCATGGGGAGTCCTCCTACGTCGAGGCCATGTCATGAGACTGCGACTACACAAAGACCTGTCGAGGCCCATGACTGACTGGTAGGGGACCGACCACCATGGTGGGTACACCAACCAAAAAAGTCAACCATATGTAGTGTGGCCATTCATGGAATGACACCATGGTTAGTCAAATTGTCACACTGACTGACTGGCACATTTGACCGCCCAGGACTGGTCACGGTCAGTGGCCCCATGGTAGGTCGTGCTATTGCGGCCTCTCAGTCAACCACCACAGTCACACTACACTCCAACTGACCTGATTCCGACCCAGTCCACCTCAGCCCAGCCCACTTAGGCTTGGCCCACTAGCCCATTCACCTCAGACTGTCCACCTAGGCCCGCCTGGCCTCAGCCCGCACCACGTCAGCCAACACAGTCGGTGTCCATCACGGATCAACGCAGCTGCCCGCCGCATTCGACGGCCACCTTCTACCACTTAGTCGCACCCCTCAAAACTTCCTTCCACCACTCGGTCATGACTTGAAAGACCTAATAGCACCTTGTGGTTCCACCGCCTTTCCCGATACCTCCACCAGCCACCTTGCACACCGCGATCGGCCCACCGCCTTATCAGAGTCGTGCCTTCACTGGACCCACACCACCACCTCCTTCTGCATTTCATATCACCTCTAATCTAACTCAAAATGAAGAAAAAAACATTGATATAGAATCCTTTAGTCGAGATCTTCACAGATCCATGCCATTCTTGATGATCTATTGTTGTTTCATCGTACCAAAAAGTATAGGATGAAGAATACGTAAAGAATAGAAGAAAAGGGGGATCAATCAATGTCCGTGTTAGTTTGGTCATAGTTTTTTATGTTCAAAGGAGAAAAATCGACAAATAATAAAATGTATAACTCAAGAATTTCAATTTGGGGATACGAAAACCAAAAGAAGGAATCCTACCTCGAATTTAGATCTGTTCATAAACATTGAACATGCCCGCCAATCTGAGTCCTTATTCAAAAGTTATTCGAATAAAATTCTAATATAAAATAATTTAATTAAATTATTTTATTTAAATTTACATTCTTGCTGACTTTTTCTACAGAAGACCCGCGCTGACAAAGTTATGTCCCGCCTAGGGTAAAATCCATGCTCTGGACTCAACTATGCCCTCTGATTTTTTATATGAGCTACCATTTAAGATATATCCTATTTCCATCATGTGAATCATATAAAATATACTTAATATTTTTATAAAATTAATTCTGGGCGCACCGAGCCTCAGAATCGATTGTCATCTCACCGCCTAGCTCCAAAAATATTCCTAGGAATATTCCAAAGTCTTACAGGATAAAGCCAAGGTATCTACATCATTATCTCTTTCAATATTTTCATCCCTGAAAAGAAAAACTAGGAAAATAACTTGGGGAATTGAGCCCGCATTTGGCTCTCCCATTCCCAGAAACTCTACTACATGTTTTCGTGATGCCACAGCATGAGAACTAAAAGGTATGGTTCATTCATGTAAGGTTTACTCCTATTGATCATCTATCTCCATTAAGTGATCAACAAAGGTGACTACATATCTAATGTTTAGCCCGACTTAGTCTACATCGTGTGTAGGATCATGCATGTATCTCCTCACAAATGATACTCTCTCTCATTATTGAGAAGTGAAGGATTCAACACCATCGACTGAAGAAAAATTGTATCCTCCTTCTCCACCAGGGTCATCTATAGAAAAGTTAACTGATCTGAAACTTCTTGCACTAGGAAAGCCTAGGACTTCCTTTTAAGAGAATCAACTACAATGTTCCCCTTTCCTAGAGTATAGAATATCTTGAAGTCTTAGTCCTGTAGGAACTCCAACTAATGTCATTGCCTTAGGTTTGGGTCTCACTGAGTGGAGACGTACCGAAAACTCTAGTCGTCTGAGTAAACCACAAAGTTATCTTCTATAAGGTAGAATATCTACATTCTTAGGGAAAATATTATCGCTTCCAACACAAGTTAGTGATCCACGTATTTCTTTTCATGAGGTCTTAGCTACCTCAACCTGTATTCAACAACTGACTATCATTGTACCAAGGTTGATGTTGAGTATGCAAAGGTACCAATGAACAAGGTGGGTGAGTAAACTCATTCAATAGTAAGAAGGTAGACATGGGAATAATGTGACATGACCCATGTGTCTTTACCTATCTTGGAAGGAGAGTAACCCCAAACCAGAATCTCTGGCCCACCTACTAGCATCATCCCAAGAAAAAAGTGTCAAGCAGGAAAAACTTCACTAGAAATGCTAGGACCTACTCTGACACTCCATTGAAAAACCTCACCCCGATCACACAAGTCATAAGGAATCATCCTCCACACCTCGATGGTATCCTCTTTGGGCGGCACTAACTCACCCCCATGGCTTTTCTCATATCTCAAAAACAAATCTTGGTAGGGTAAGGACATTTCTTCCTCGTGTATTCAAAGCTATATTGAAAAAAACCAACACAGGGTTACACTGACACCCTGCGTCACCCTGATAACACCTTGAGAAAGAAATAGGGAGAAAATAGTATCTTAAAAAGTGTCTAAAAATTACTAATAGAAGAATTAGAAGAGACAGAGAGCATACTTCTTATCATCTTGGGTACTGTAGGATCATAAACATTTAAAGCATGCAACTACCCACAGCCCCAACCATCAACTCCCTGAGCCTGACATAGGCCACCTGATGGTAGTGGTGGAAGGATCTCTTAGTGTCATCCACCACCCACAACTCCTCCTGATTTGCTAACACCGCCTCCTTGGGGACCACCATGTTCCCACCTAGGATATCCCTAATCATGGAATGGTCTCTACTGTAGCAGTCCATCCGCTATCTATCTAAGATGCTCAGCATGTTCGGTTAGATAGTCTCATGCCACATGACCTCTCCCATCATAATCATAGAACCAGCCTTCTCCATGTTGTCCTGGTGCTCTACATTTTCCCTGACCATGTGCCCGAGTATGATAATGGGGAGGCCTCATGTGCTGAGGCCATGTCACGAGACTGCAGCTACATGAAGATCTTATAGGGCCCACGACTAACCAGTCGTGGATAGACCATTGTGGTCAACCATACACGGTGTGGCCGTCCATAGACCAACAACCATAGTTAGTCAAATTTATGTGCTAACCAGTTGGAGCGGTCAGCCGTTATGGTCAACCACTGTAGATGCGGTCCTCTCCAGCCAACACAGGTCCGACCTAGTCAGCCTCAGCCAAGCCCACTTCAGCTTGGCCCACTGGCCCTTTTTTATTAGCCCACACCATGTCGGTCAACGCAGTTGGTGCTCTCCATGGGCCAATGCATCCACCCACCGTATTCAGTATCCACATGTCGCTATCCAATCACGCCCCACGACACCACCTTCCATCATTCGATCATGCCTCGTAGCATTGGATGGCTCCCTACAGTTCCACCACCTTTCCCAATTCCTTCATTGGACTTCTCACACACCGCGGTTGGCCCACCACCTCATCGAAGTCGCACACTACTAAAAATTTGGGCTATAGCCACGGACCTATAGCCACGTTTTTATAGGTCCATGGCTAGAGATTTATTTATTATCACGGTTTAATTCAATCTCCATGGATAAATCAATATTACACGGCGCGTTGTTTTTTTTTAATCTGTATAGGGCTCCTCCTCCTCCCATGATCCACAGCCCTCCTCCCCACAGCCCTCCTATCCTCCCTCGATTCGCAGCCCTATCACCGTGTAGCCCTCCTCCCTGATGGCATCTCCTCCTCCCCATAGCCCTCCTCCCCCCCCCCCCGATTCACACCCCTATCACTACGCATCCCTCCTCCCCGACAACGTTTCCTCATCCCCGCAGCCCTCCTATCCTCCCCCGATTCGTAGCCCTATCACCGCGCAACCCTCCTCCCCGACGGCGTCTCCTCCTCCCCGAAGCCCTCCTCCTCCTCCCCCAATTCGCAGCCCTATCACCGCACATCCCTCCTCCCCGACGATGTCTCCTCCTCCCGACAATCTCCCCGATGATCTCACCATGCAGCCCTCTCTGACAGCGGCACCCTCCTCCCTGACGAACTCTCCCACAGTAGCGCCCTCCTCCCCGACGACCTCTTCTCAACAGTCTCACCATTTGAAGGTAGAAGCATATCGCCCTTCATGCAATTGATACTGATTCTCTAATGGTATTCAATTCCCTTCTCTGATGTAGTCTCACACCATGGACTACTGAATACACCATATGCAGAAGCAAAATGTTTATGAAAAACAACCTGGAGGTTCTTTGTGCTTTTCATGAAAGGAACACAGTGGCGTACTTTCTAGGTTCAAAGGTGAATTATGAATAAGAGGTTACTCTGTTCGCAGGTCTCATATCACTTCCAGGGGATAGGGAAAAGCTTGTCATCGTGGATGCTCCTGATCTTCACCATTACAGGCTGGCATAATTCCAGGTGAGAGTTTTTTGTCTTCCCCTTTGTTTGATTCTTTTCTGAACTTGGTTTGTACCATCTCACAACTGTGGATAAAAATATTAAAACTACGGCTATATATTTGGATTTATAAACATGAAAAGAGGAGAAACATTGAGCAGAACTATTTTTATAAGATATAACCATGGTTTTTTCATCTATAGACATGGTTTTGACTGTGGATATAGGTGAACTTTCTATTTTTGATTCACATACTAGTGTTTGAATAAGAATATTCATGATGGTATCTCAATAAGAAATTTTCCATTGAATCAGCCTAATAGTGCTATTTTAAGATAATTTAGATCAATAATTTCTAAAAATTCATCAGGGGATGTAATTGTTAAGTGTATTTGGGCCTTTCCGTGTACTTTGGGACTAGATGATGGCTCATATGGGGTTACATGAGTTCATAAACAAAAAATAGATCCCCAATTCTCACTTTATCCCATATATCTAGTGTATGGGAAGAGTCAGACTATTGAATTTAGAAGAGTGGGAGGTGAATAATAAGATGAATTATTCAAATGAATTTTTATTCACAACATACTCAGTTTCCAATAGTGTCATCATAAAAAATGAAACCAAAACACATAAATGTATTGATACACCAATTATAATACAAGATAAGAGGAATCTTATGGGCACACATCAATTTTGGATGAAATTTTCATGAGAGGTATCAGGAATCCAAATTGTTCTCCCACATGATGATGTTGTAGTTGGGATCATGAACAAATATATAGAAATTTATAATTGTATATATCATAGTACACAATAGGGTTACTTGGTGCCTATAGTCAATGTCTCACCGACAACAGAAGATGGGGATGAGGAGAAACTAGTAGAGGTAGTTAGGAATGACAAAGTGGTAAAAAAAATTAATATCCCCAATGTTATGAAAATAACTAAATCTTCAAGATAACAATCCCTAAATGTGTGAGGAACCTTTATAAATAGTCATCCCTACCAAAGGAAAAAATTTAGATTCATAGAGGGCATGGGTTTCACACCCCAACCTGACACTTCTCTTTTGTTTTATTTATTTTTGGTCATAATCTATATTTTTTTGAGTGGGTTTGAGTTCATGCAGTTGGTGGGATGGATTTCATTATATTTAGGCTTTTACCTATATCATGGTTAGCCAAAATGGTTACTAGTGACAATGAAGTGCTCGTATGGGTGTCTAGTTTGGTAAATGGTGTTTTGCAAGACTTTCAAAAGGTTTATTAAAACATGCGAAAAACATGTGCTTCAGATCTATGAGTTGATAGTGCCAAGTGAAATAGTTTGAGTATGGTTTTCTCAACAGTGTGCCTGACTAGGGGTAACTATGAAATGATTCTCTTCCTAGGAAGTGTCCAGTGAATATTTTGGTAAATCGTTCACAAACTATGCATGTTTTTCGGTTTTTAAAAATTTGGGTTTTTCTTCTTCATTTATATTTTATTCTTTATTTTTCTTTCCCTATTTTTATTTTTCTTTTCACATCCTCTTGTGTGTCTCACATGATATCTCTCCCCCTCTTCCTCTATAGCTGCACGCACCACCCCTCTTACGAGATCCTCTCTACCGGTGTTTCCTCCTGATTTCTTCAGTATTTTTGTCGATACACCAAGGTAAGACCTCATCTTACCCTCTTCTTTCTTTATTTAAAATTTCCACCATCCCTATCACCATGTTTCATTTGACCGAACCCTAGGTTATGAGTTAACCAGATTTTTATTTCTCTTTTCAAGTGTTAGGGTTTGCAATGGCTCTCTCAAGTCTTCTTTGAGAATTTTTCGACATATTCCACCAAAGGAAAAGCATATTAGAAAATTTTGGTTTTCCCACCTCTATTTGAGGATTGTTTCCTTTTCTCCATTGGGTTTTTAATTTTTTTTGGGTTCCATCAGTGATTTTAGGATCCTGGTATTTTTTTAGTACATCTAGGTCATCCTTGAAGCAGTTTTGAGTGATCAGTGTCAAAGACAACATATAGGTGTATGTATAGGTAGGAATATATATATTTAATTCCCCCATTAAAATATATTCACTCAAGGATGTGTGAATATATACATTAGGTCTAGGTTTTCTAATATAAGTTTTAGAGAAATGCATATGCGTGTAAGTTTAAAGGGATATATGAAAGTATAAGCATATATGTAGGGATCCCATTGAACATATTTTTAAATGAAAATATGTACATAGGGGAAAGGTTTCCTCATGAAATTTGTGAACTTGAATTTGTATGAAATCTAAAAAGGAAGATTCGATTTTCCATCAACAAAAGTAGTGCTCCTTGAGTTTGAGGTTGGTTCCCTATGCCTAATCCATTAAATGTTAAATATATAATTTCCTGGTGATTTTAAAAATATTTTTTCTGGTTTATATGACATCCATATGATATATATATATAATTGGTTTCAATTCTTGTAAAGTGTATTATTAAATGGGTTTTAAGATTTCTCTTAATATTTTAGAATGGATTACTTTGATTTAAACATGGATTCAAGCTTATTTTTAAGTGTGTGGTTCTTTAAGGATTCAATTGGTATTTTAAATGGGTTTTTAAATTTTTTTTGTGAAATTTAGTTTAATAAAATGAAAGTATTACTTTTAAATTATTGAGGCCCATTTGGAACTTTTAGATTTTTTTTAGGGAAGTAGAAACCCCCCCCCCCCATTAAGGAATTCCACATGATTTAGAAAGATGATTTATGTGTAAAATGTGTGATTTGTGATATATTCCCAATGAATAGGCTAGTGCATTGTTGTCCAAATTTATATAGGGGATTCACTAAGGGATGGAGATCGGTGGTGATGAGTTGGGTGAGTTTTGGGTAAATAATATGATATGTGTATATATGCTAATTTGACAAAAAAACACCCCACCATTTATACTAAGCACATGGGAAGCCCAGGTACCTTGGTGGGGAGACTAGGTCTAGTATGCTAGGAAGATATGTAGGGTCGAGTCTTAGGTCCCCCATGAATGATTGATGCTATAACATAAACAAAAAATTGATGACAATCATAAACCACTAGGACTTTGGACTGACTCCTCTATAGTGGATCGTGCATGAGGATGTTGTGGGTTTTGGGATAATTTAATAACTAAGGTTAAATTATTATAGGCCCTCAATTACACTAGATACATAGGTATTTCATGTTTTGAGTTATTAATCAAATCTACCTATTGAATTAGAAATCACTGGTGTTTTACATACTGCACTTTGAACATCCTTTTGGAATCATGCTTTTGTTTAAGGACATTCTTATTAAAGACTATCTGTTAATGCCTATCTAATAGAATGATTTAAATTTATGTTTCATATAATCATGCTTAGTTGAATATTCATTTGATTAACTTGGATAGAGGTCTGGGAAAATGTTTATTTACTTGATTGTCTGGTTGGTCTGAGAGGAATATGAAGACTTTTTGTCGATAAAGTGAAACACTTCTAATTATGGAAGATCGGAAAAAGTGGATGTTGCAACAGGATTTTCTATATGGAGTTTTTTTTGCGCTTTCTGGCTCATACAGTGACTCCTTTTCCTCATTATATGAAGTTTTATTATAATTCATGTTTATATCTTCTTTCAATTACTTGATGGTGCATGCTCATTGCACCTCATGTTTTCACTGTA
The DNA here is from genome assembly GCA_963277665.1 of Viscum album. NCBI lineage: Eukaryota > Viridiplantae > Streptophyta > Magnoliopsida > Santalales > Viscaceae > Viscum > Viscum album. The sequence continues at coordinate 123,254,500 of OY728134.1, read as the reverse complement.
TCTTGAACCTTCAATTTTTTTTCCACGGTATGGGTTGGAAAACCAAATCATTTATTTTTTCACTATTTTAGTTCATTATTTTTGCATTGAATACTTACCTATCTGAAATAGTGAGCTTAAAATGGGTGTTTTGCAGCATGTGGTCTACGATTTTCATTGCTGGCTTCAAAAGGGGAATTTTGACTTCTAATTGTCTGCTTGTACAAGTTCAACTTTTTAATTGATATTTTTTTAAACCTAAACCAGGTTTGATAGAAAATGATGAGTTACTGATGATGAAAAAGAGGTGAATAGGGGAACTGCAACACCACTAAGGGCCCATGAGGTTAACATCTTTTATTTTACTGTGTTTGGAGAAACCTGGTTATGGTGATTCTTTCTTTCCAATTATGCGAAGCACATAAAAATATCAGTTTCCTTTTTATGATTTATTTAATACTTTATATTGATTTGTTGTTGGAGATAACTTCTATTTGATCTTGTTTTCTCATAATAATCATAATTTTTGATTTGGTGTTAATCAAAATGGTTATTTTAGTTTCTGTTCAGCATGTTAAGATGCTATAATTTTTACATGAATCTTTTCCATGTAATGTCTTGTTCTTGTGAGTTTATATTTTTGAATCAATATGTATAGATTTAATTTTATTGTAATACATTTCAGGATTGTTATTATTCAAGTATTCATAATTCTATCTTCTATTTATAGAATAATACCTGTGTTGAACTGTTGTTTTGAAAATTTTAGGGGGTTGGTGTAGGCTGGGGGGCTGGGGGTGGTGCAGGGGGTAGGGGATGGTTGTGGGGAGGGGACTGGTTTGGGGGGGGGGAGGGGCTAGTTTGGGGGGTGTCTAGTACAAGGGACAGGGGTGGGTGGAGGGGTCAGGGTGGAGTGGGGAGGTTTGTAGGGCAGGGGGTAGGGGGGTGGTCTACAGTGGGTGGAGGAGGCAGGGGGGAGGGGGGTTGGGCAGTGGGGCAGTGGGGCAGTAGGGCAAGGGGGGGTGGGGAAGGGGGTGTAGTTAGTCTCTATAGGTTTCTTTAATCTTAGATAAGGTTGAATAACCATTACAATCCATCTCTAACTCCCCCATTTCTTCATGATTAGGTTTCTCCAAATATTCCCTCCTATTTACAACAGATTGCTTTCACTAAATCATGGCTTGATATTAGTTGCAACAAATCAGATTTTGTATGATACCACTAGTTGTTATTGGTATGGATTTAACACCTTTTTTTTAGAAATCCAGGCCATTATTTCCACTTTTCTCTTCTTTCACATGTTTATTATTGTTTGAAAATTTCATATTCACTTGAGCAATTATAGAACTCTCAATGTTTTTCGTTTTTTTTGGTTTATCCTTTTATAACTCATCAGACTATATAATCAAAACATTCTTTTCTTATCATGTTCAACCTTATTCATAGGTGTGGATCCATTTTTTGTTATCATATATTATTCTATTTGATTAGAAATTGTGTCCTCTAGTAAACTTTTATTATCAGGTGGGATAAAAACTCGTATCGAACAAAACCAAATTAAGATGAAACTCGAGCCAAACTAATTATATACCATTAACAGGAAGAATAATTTTTAATTAATAGGAATGTACTATTTGATAGTATCATTTTGAAACATGGATCTATTTCCCCCTTGCTTGCAGGAACATGATTTGAACCATGGGGCATTGTGGTTCTTATATGTTGGGCAGTGACGTGTATAGTCATAGGAGACAGGTATGTTTTAGTTTAGTTTTTATTTTATTTTCTTTATCACATTGGCCACTTAGGTCTTTTACTTCTTTCTATGGACAAAAGGTAATTATATTCTGCAAAGGGGGGTAAATGGGGTTCAGATTGATTCAGTTCGCTGGCTTTGATCTAAGGTAAGATTATATGGTTACTACTTGTCTCGCACCTCATGTATTTGGGGATTTCAGTGTTTTTGACTCCATATTATGTTTTCAATAGGGAGTTGGATCATTTCGTATTAGTTAGGGTAGATTTGGTTCTCCCAGTCGAGGTAAGGCTTTAATGCCGTTGAATTTAGCTTCTTTCTTAATTCTGCTTAATTATATTGAATTTCATATCTTGAATAAGTTTTATTTAATATAATTGTTTCATTTGATAAATAAAGTCATGTTTTTATAATAAAACCCCTCCAATGGAGGTGCGCTGTCTGCGAAAACTCACAGTGATAGTTATGTTGATCTAGTTGCTTAAATTATTGCATTTGATTAGTGTTGAATGAGTTTTAGAATAAATGTTAAATATAATTAAATGAATTTTGGGATAAATCAATGCCATGATTTTATAATAAAACCTCTCCAACGGAGGTGCGCAGTCTTCTAAACCAAAGAGAATTGATAGTTATTTGTATCATGTTTAGATTTGGTTTGAGTCTTTCATATGCCTCTTGTTGGCGTTTGTTTTTTGAATAGTTATCTTTTGTTTTATTTGAATAATATAAATTGTCTTATCATACTCGTTTAACTCAAATGACATTGCCCGAGTAGGCATAAGCCTTGACCATGACACTCCTTGCCCCGCCTCCTTTTGCTCCCTTCGCTCTTGGCCGGAAGATGCTGCCCCGTGGATGTCGCTGGACCGAGCCAACACGTCGTGGTTATGTCGCGGTCATGCCACGGTAATGTTGTGATTTCGCCCTGCTCTAGCCACATCCAGCCCACACCAGCCCCCTTCCACCTTCATTTCAGCCTGTTTCCACCAACATTCCAGCCCGCAACAGCCCCCCCCCCCCCCCCCTGCCACCTTTGAATCAGCCTGCACCATCCCCCCAACACCTGCAACCTGCCCCCTTCCACCAGCATTCCAGCCTCCTCCCGCTCCCTTCACTCCTGGATGGAAGATGCTGCCCTGCGAATGTCGCTGGATCGGGCCAACACGCCGCGGTCACCCCGCGATCATGCTGCGGTCACGCCGCGGTAATTCCATGATTTTGCCCTACTCTAACCACATCCAGCCCACACCAGCCCCCTTACACCTTCATTTTAGCCCACTTCCACCAGCATTCTAGCCTGCAATAGCCCCCCCTACCACCTTCGAATCAGTTCGCATCATCCCCCAGCACCTGTAACCTACCCCCTTCCACCAGCATTCCAGCCTACACCCGCTCCCTTCGCTCCTGGTCGGAAGATAATGCCCTATGGATGTCACTGGATCGGGCCAACATGCCATAGTCACGCCACGGTCACGCCGCGGTCACGCTGCGGTAATACCATGATTTGGCCCTGCTCTAGCCACATCCAGCCCACACCATCCCCTTCCACCTTCATTTTAGCCCACTGCCACCAGCATTCCAGCCCGCAAAAGCCCCCCCTTCCACCTTCGAATCATCCTGCACCATCCTCCCAACACCTTCAACTTGCCCCCTTCCACCATAATTCCAGCCTCCTCCCGCTCCCTTCGCTCCTAGTCGGAAGATGTTGCCCCACGGATGTCACCGGACCATACCAACACGCCGCAGTCATGTCGTGGTCACACCGCGGTCATGCCACGGTCACGCCGCGGTAATGCCGTGATTTGGCCTTACTCCGACCACATCCAACCCACACCAGCCCTCTTCCACCTTCATTTAAGCCCGATTCCACCAGCATTCCAGCCCGCAACAGCCCCCCTGCCACCTTCGAATCAGCCTACACCATCCCCCCAACACCTGCAACCAGCCCCCTTCCACCAGCATTCTAGCCTCCTCCTGCTCCCTTCACTCCTGACCAGAAGATGCTGCCCCGCGGATGTCGCTGGACCGGGCCAACACGCCGCGGTCACGCTGCAGTCAAGTTGCGGTCACGCTGCGGTCATGCTGCGGTCACGCTGCAGTCATGCTGCGGTCATGCCGCAGTCACGCCGCGGTCACGCCGCGGTCACGCCGCGGTCACGCCGCGGTCACGTCGTGGTCACGTCGTGATCACGTCGCAGTAATGCCGTGATTTGGCCCTGCTCCAGGACGACACCCCACGGTGGTTCGTAGTGATAGTATTCCATGAGTCTTGTGATTAATGTTGATACTGACTAATCACAATTTCTGTCCGCGGGGCTACGGACGAAATGTTGCCCCACCTCCTCCTACTCCCTTCGCTCCTGGCCGGAAGATGCTGCCCCGCGGATGTCGCTAGACCGGGCCAACACGTCGCGGTCACGCCACGGTCATGCCGCGGTAATGCCGTGATTTGGCCCTGCTCCAGCCACATCCAGCCCACACCAACCCCCTTCCACCTTCATTTTAGCCCGCTGCCACCAGCATTCCATCCCGCAACAGCCCCCCCACCTTCCCCTTTTATTTCCTTTTCACTTATTTTAATTTCTATTTTTACAACTTCCATCACTTGTGTTTCCACATTTCATCTAATGAATACCTAATATATATATTGTATCATATCAATAGCACACTAGAAACCCACAAAATAGCATAAGATCCCAGCATATGCACCACTTACAAACCAGCAGAAGGAATCGCAGAAGCTCCCAAGCACAAAACCAACAAGCACTCCTAGGGGAAGTATAACCAAGGAAACAAGGCGGATAAAGGAGAAATATAAAAACCCAAAAAGAAGTAGTCACAAATGATAGAAACCAACAACACACACACATTCATGAAATAACTCACAACCACCCACATAGACACACACACACACCCAACCACCCACAAGTTGCCAAAATCTATCACCCATCCAAAATTCTAACTTTATCCAAAGAAATAGAACCACTGAACCCCCAGCCCCGCAGCCAACATCAACCAACCTAACCAACATCCCTATCCAAACAAATCCTAGAGTGAAAGAACTCTAGACAAACATGCCAACTAATGGCCACTACACCAACACCTACTTGAACAAGAACCTTAAACCACACCAGATCCAACCACAATAAGCACCTATAGTAGACAAAACACCCAAAATATTAGCTAAAAACCAAATCATCCCAGACCGCCATCTGGCCCCATCCATCACCATCTGAACACCTTGAATCAAATGGACCACCCCACCATAAGAAAGTCTAAAATATCAGTAATCAACTAGTACCATCCATCTGAAGTACCCCGCATCACCCACGCCTAACCCATCATACAACCTAAAGAATCCCCATGCAGTCCCTGATCCAAATGTGAGCTAATACCCACCCTAAATCCAACACCTCTAGACCCACCAAGTAGTCAACATGCACCCACCCTAGAAAGAGAACCACCCATCTACCAGAAACATGCCTCCCAACCTGCAGCATCCAGCATCTCAAGGGAATTTTAGAACATCCACCATAGAAATCCCTACACCATCAACAATCAGAATACACAAGATGGGGAAACCGAGCACAAGCCGACTGAACTTACTCCAAACCACCACCTGAATACCCACCCCAAACTATATCCACCACACTAGACAATAGAGAGAACTAGAATCCTACAATAGTAATCCAAAACAAAGAAGAAACACCAGAAATCCAACCCCTATGCACCCAAAACATGTTACCAACCATAGTAGAAATCAAAAACCAACCATAACCATGCACCATGTAAGTGTATCCTATACTACACCGTGTAGAAAAATCCAAACAGCAACACCCCCAGCTGAAACCCATCTTCAAAGGTCCTATAATTCCAAACAGCAACATGAAACTCACAACCTTATCTCCTAAATCCTCCACAAGAAACCTATAACCCCACTATGAGAATCTCTGTAAGTATCTATTGGATAAACCCAGCATCTCCCAGCCTCAACCTTAAGAAGCAACCAAAGTGGGGGGGATGCTGTCCAGGGGGGTCCAGCATGGGGGGGGCAGCAGTTCAGGGGGGTCCAGCAGGGGGGGCAGCTGTTCAGGGGGGTCCAGCAAGGGGGGTTCTATCCGGGGGGGATGCTATCCAGGGGGATCCGGGGGGGGTTGTCCAGGGGGTCCAAAAGGGGGGGGGGTGCTGTCCAGGGGGTCCAGTAGGGGGGGTTTCTGTCCAGGGGGGCTGCTGTCCAGGGGGGGTCCAAAGGGGCGGGCTGTTGTCCAGGGGGGGTCCAGCAGGGGGGGCTCCTGTCTAGGGGGGTCCAGCAGGGGGGGTTCTATCCAGGGGGTCCGAAGGGGAGGGCTGCTGTCCAGGGGGGTCCAGCAGGGGGGGCTACTGTCCATGGGGTCCAGCAGGTGGGGGGGGTTCTATCCGGGGGGGCTGTTGTCCAAGGGGTTTGGAGGGGAGGGCTGTTGTCCAGGGGGGTCCAGCAGGGGGGGTGTCCAGGATCTATTTGGGGGGTGTCTAGGGTCTGTCCGGGGGGTGTCCAGGGTCTGTCCGAGGAAATTATTCTTTACAGACCCTAGATTCATCTCAGATTAATTATAAAACAAAAAATAAGTAGTGTTTTATATATTTATTTCATTGGAAAATTTTCATTCACATTTTATAGGATGTTAAGTAAAAATTTATTCTGGTCTTGCAGCTCATGGGAATTTAATGAAGAAAACTTAGGCAAAACCAAGGTCAGTAAGGTTGATGCTTTTCCTATAAGAATTTAATGTGGAAATAAAGGATAATAAGGGCTATGAAACCCTAGTTTCAAACCACATGAACAGACTTCCATACATTTTTGATGTATGTACACCTACTAAAACATCCATGAATGATGCACTCCCTAGTGAGTGGCTCTATGAAAGCATTGATAAGGTGTAATTGTATGCAGAAATGTTTAAATGCTTGGCACATCAAAAGTATAGTTTTTTCTAAGCATGTGTTCCTTTAGCTAAAATCTAAGTCAAAGTTCTATGTTTAGTAGGATCCATAATTTTAGAAAATCCATAGTGACCAAGTGATTATGAGGTGTATGTCAAATGAAGAGGTAACTTGTGTCCTTAAATTTTGTTATACACTTACATACAGAGGCCATTTTAGACTTCAGTACATAGCTAGGAATGTTTTGGATGTTGGATTATTCTAGGTAAGAGTTTTTAAGGATGTCCAATATTTTTATAAATCATGTAAGGATTTCCAATTCATTGGAGGTATTTCCAAAAATAGGAAATTCCCCAATAACCTTTGATTTTTTGAAAAATATTTGATATATGGGATATAGAATTCAAGGATCCATTTCCTATTTCTTTTTGAAATACTTATATTCTCTTGGGAGCATATTATGTTTCTAAATGGGTTGAATCTCAAGCAACTAGAATTGATGTTATTTAGTATTGGGATGTGTATATCAATCTGAATATTCTTTGTTCATTGTTGGTTATGGATTCATGTATCATTTATCATTTTTAGTTGACACACTGATCACATATATATAATAAGTTATATCTCACTTCTTTTCCCATTATTTCCTTTCAGGTGGTTTCTTATGATGAAAGTTCATGGACAATCGACTTCTGTAATAGACCAACGATGTCTGTTTACTCAGCGGTTCATATTTCACTGTCCACAATTTTATAAACCTTTACACTAGATACACATTTAATGAACTATATTTAATTTTATTAATTCATATTCTTCATTGTCATACTTGGATTCATTGACAACCTAATTTTCAATACCTTTCATAATATCCTTTTGTGAATTCAGCTTACTGAGGTCAAATCCCCAACATCTTATTAAGAGATTTTTACTAATAATAATTCAATATATCACAGTTTTAGATTTTCATGTTACTCCTTTGAGTTTTCTTTAGGCTGATAATGAATTTATTGAATCTATTAAAGTTTTTTTAAGGGGTAATTGATCTGATTTACACAGTTTATTTTCTTACATGATTTTCTTTAACATTATTTGCTTAATCCATCATGTATACAGTGATGATTAATGATTTCTTTGTGATGATATTAAATACATTAACTGATGAGGACTACAGGAATAATGTAAACATAACAACATCCATATTCCTAATATGACAAATAGATAATGATTTTTTATTTTCAAATATAAGATTTTATGTCACTGCTATGTTATCTTTGTTATTGGATCAACTTTATGCTATTAATATAAAAGTTTTATATTACTATAACAACTTATGTAATTTAAGATATAGAATAATAAATGTATGATTAACTTCTCAAAAAAATTGTTGTTAATAAAAATCTTATATTACACTTGCATATTTATTACTCACAGATAATCCAATGTGGGTATATGCTAAGATTTAAATTGATAATATCATACAGAGTAGTGAAATGTCATTCAAATATTACCCTTCTATGTTCTTACTGGATAACTCCTCTTCATACTAGTGAAATATGTGAGTTACATAAGAGATCTTAATTACTAAATTCAAAATCTATAAAAAGAGTATAATCATCTAGAATGTTAGCAGGAAACTAAAAAAACAAAACTACTTACTATAATGACTATAACAGCTGCTTCTACTAGGGGTTTTTTTATTTCTTCAAGGTTATAGTGGGACATGAAAAACATATATATAGAGGGATTTATGTTTTTTATTTCCACATTGTAAGCAAATAGCCCTGTAAATTATCCTTTTAGAGTTATTTCATATTTTTATTTTCATTTATTGAGTCCACTTTTGTCTTTTCTTAATCTATTATGTTAGAAGGTTCTTGTTCAATTGAATATTATTTTATAATGATTTGTTTCACATACAGGGATCTCTCATACAACTCAACGACGGGGAACTTACCTCATAGTTTTGGGTCACTTTCAAACCTTGGTACACTGTAAGCAACTGAGACTTTAGTTAAGATAATTATAATTTTTTAATGTATTTATGGATTTATTCAGGTATTTATAGATCAATCAATTCACTAGTCTAATTTATTCCCTTTCTGGCGTTCCCCTTGATTATTTTTAAGTTGATGGTATGTTTAAACAACACTTACTTGAATTGAAATCTTTCTAGTTTACATAGTTTTTGTTACCATGTAATTAATTAGATTTCACTGCTTTAGTTTGTATGAATTCTGAGCATCCTTAGTGAAAAGTATTTAATCTTTTCTTACTTTTACTGATGCTATCAGGAATGTTTCAAACAACCAATTTATTGGAGCTTATTTGTGTATCGTTGTGACATTGTTAGCACTTGGTGGACCAACCTTGTTATCTGTATATAGATTGTTACTATTTTATTTATTTTACTTTATATTCACTAACCCAATATATTATGGGATATATTAAAGTAATTATTTTTAGTGAAAACTTAATTTTATGCTCATTTCCCACACATGTATACAGATTGTTACTATTTTATTTATTTTACAGGTCTTGTGTTTTTTTATTTTCAAGAGAATTATTTTTTTCTACTTTTGTATTTGAATGTTTTCATTTTTTCAAGTTTTCTAGTTGCAAGTTTATAGGTTTCATGGTTTGAAGTCTTGTAAGATAGCAGGTTTGGAAGTTATAAGTTGATATTTTGTGCATTACACATTTACATGTTACTAATTTTCTGGTTTTTTGGTTATTATGTTTATGGGTTTTATTTGCTAGGTTTATAGGATGAAGGTATTCTTGTTTGTAAGGTATGCATGATGGAGATTCAAAGGTTTCCATGTTTATAGATTTCAATGTTTTTAGGTTATAATATTACATGTTTACAGATCGTTTTACAGATTGGTTTACAGGTTTATAGATTATTTTACTGGTTTACAGGTTTACAGATTGTTTTACAGGTTTACTAATTTTCAATGTTTTTAGGTTTGTGGGTTTTAGTTACTAGGTTTGGATTGTTTTACAGGTTTACATATTGTTTTACAGGTTTTAAGTTTACAGGTTATAAGATTACAAGTTTTCCATGATGGTATTATTGTTTTTAGGATGAAGGTATTATTGTTTTTCAATGTTTTTCATGTTTTACAGATTGTTTTACAGGTATTATTGTTTTTAAGGTATGCATGATTGTTTTATAGGTTTCCATGTTTATAGTTTGTTTTTAGGTTATAAGATTACAGGTTTGTGTGTTTTAAAGATTGTTTTCAAAGTTTTCAAAGGCTTCCATGTTTTTTTTTAAGGTATGCATGATTGGTTTACATATTGTTTTATTAATTTTAGGTTACATGTTCTGTTTACATGTTTCTTCAGGTTACTAGTTTTCAAATTGAATGTTGTGGGAGGTGTGCAGGAGAAGGGGGTGGGGGGTACTGGTGTAGGGTGGGGAGGGGGGAGAGGGGGGTGTGCAGTGAGAAGGGGGTAGGGGGTGGGGTGTAAGGTGCAGGGGGTGGGGCAGGGAAGGTGTGCAGGAGCAGGGGGTGGGGGGTGCTAGTGGGGGGATTTCTAGGGGGAGGGGGTGTGCAGTGAGGAGGGGGTAGGGGTGGGGTGCAAGGTGCAGGGGGTGGGGCAGGGGAGGTGTGCAGGAGCAGGGGGTGGGGGTGCTGGTGTAGGGTGGGGGAGCTGTGGGTGGGGGGGAGTTGGTAGTGTCCTCCCAATAGCCAGCACTGTGAGTCGTGTTAGCTTTTTTTATGTAGTGGAATGGCCTATATCCATGGTTTAAAACTGTGTCTATAGGGATTTATCCATGGTTCTATGAACCGTGGCCTTTATTGGCATGGCTATAGGGCTATAGCCACGGTTGGAGTCGTGGATTTAGGGATATAGACACAGTTTGAACCATGGCTATAGGGTTATAGCCACAGTTTCAAACTGTGGCTATAGGATATGACCTATAGCCATGCCAATACCAGCCATGGTTCATGAAACTATGGATATAACCTATAGCCATGATTTTTAGGCCTATAGCCATGGTTTAGAACCATGGCTATAGCCTAAATTTCTGTTAGTGGCACCCTCGCCAGACCCACATTGTCGTCTCCTTATGCATGTCATACCTTCTCTCATACAACTCAAAACAAAGAAAAAAACATTGATATAGAATCCTTGGGTCAATATATTCACATATCAATGCCTCGCTCGATGATCCACTATTGTTTCATCGTATTGAAAAGCAGACGATGAAGAACACATTAAGAACAGAAGAAAAGGGGGATCGATTGATGGTTGTGTTAGTTTGGTCATCATCATTTATGTTCAAAGAAGCATAATCGAAAAAGAATCAAATATATAACTCAAAAATTTTAATTTGGGGATACATAAAACAAAAAAATAATCCTACCTCAAATTTGGATTTATTTTTCACTGTTGAACATGCCCTCCAATGATCATTGCGTTTGTCACACTCCGATCTGCTTAGATCCGCAGTGCTATCGCGATCTTCCAATGATTCATCGATGAATATCCTAAGGGAGGAGAGGAGATGGATTTCCATCATTGGGAGATTTAAGAGGCAAACCTAGGCCATTTCCCAAAATGACATATTTATATAAAATAAATAGGTCACCCACTAGCGGTCTCAGGATTCGAACATCCTACACCCTCTTACTTTAGGTCACGCTTAGGTAAAACACCCCATTACAAACTCAACGGTGGTCTTGAATTTTCAATTTGATTCCCCATTCAAAAGTTATTCGAATCAACATTTGATATAAAATAATTTAATTTAATTATTTTATTTACGGTTACGTCCTTGGTGACTTTTTCTATAGAAGACTTGTGCCAACAAAAGTTATGTCCCACTTAGGGTAAACACAATGCTTCAGACTCAATAGTGTCATCAGATTTATTATATAAGATATTATTTAAGAGATATCATGTTTCTATCATATGAATATTATAAAATATACTTAATATTTTTATAAAAATAAATTTGGGCACATCGGGCCTTAGAATCGCACGTCGTCTTAGCGACTAGCTCCAAAAACAATTCCTAGGAATATTCCAAAGTCTTATAGGACAAAACTAGGATATCTACATCATTATATCCTTCAATATTTTTATCCCTCAAAAGAAAAACTAGGAAAAACTTGAGGTACTGAGCCCGTATATGGCTCTCCCATTCCCAGGAAATCTCCTACATGTTTTCATGCTTCCACAGCATGCGAACGAAAAGGGATAGTCTGCCAATGTAAGGTCTTATCCTATTGATCCTCAATATCTACGAGGTTCTTTGAAAATTTGTCTCCATATCTAATTTCTAACTTGACCCAGTCGATGATGCGTATAGGATCATGCACGTATCTCCTCAGTTGCAACACGTGTAAGACGTTATAAACCCACTCCAGCTGTGGGGGTAGGGAAATGCGGTAAGAAACCTCACCAACCCTCTACATGATCTCGAATGGTCTGATGAATCTTGGGGATATCTTTCATCCCTAGACAAACCTCTTCACCCTACATCACGACTAGAATCATAGTTTATCCATGAAACAAGACCTCATGATTCCCTCCATAATATCCATTGGGTGAAACTCCTAAGGATATCTGGTCACACAAGATCTCACATTCGATGTATCACAACTAAGAATCTCTCACATACTTTAGAAGCGAAGGAGTAAACACCACCGATTAAAGAAATAATGTACCCTCCTGCTCCACCAGGGTCAGCTTCAGGGAAGTTAACTACTCTGAAACTTCTCACACTAGGTGAGCCTAAGAATTCCTACTAAGGGAATCTACTACAATGTTTCCCTTTCCTAGAGTATATACTATCTCAGAGTCTTAGTCCTACAAGAACTCCAACCAGCGTCGATGTATCAGGTTCAGGTCTCACTAGGTGGAGGCATACCTGAAACTCTAATAGTCTGAGTAAACCAAAAAGCGCTCTCCCAAAAGGTAGCATCTCCACATTCTCAGGGTGAAGATTACCACTTCCAGCACTAGGTAGTGAGTCGCGTAGTTCTGTTCATGAGGTCTCAGCTACCTTGACTTATATTCGACAACTGATTGCCATTGTACTATGGTTGATGTTGAGTATGAAAAGGTACTAATGAACAAGGTAGGTGAGTAAACTCATAAAATAGTGAGAATCTATACACAGAAATCATGTGGAATACCGCACGCATCTTCACATATCTTGGAAGGAGAGTAACCCCAAACCAGAAACTCCACCACACCCACTAGCGACATCCCAAGAAAAAAGTGTCAAGTAAGAAAAACTCCATTAGAAATTTTAGGACCTTCTCTAACACTCCATAGAACAACCTCACTCCAATCGCATAAGTCATAGGGACTCATCCTCCACACCTTGATACTATCCGATTTGGGTGGAACTGACTCTCCCTCATAGTTTTTATCATGTCACAAAATGCATCTCAGTGGGGGAAGGACCCCTCTTCCTCATGTATTCAAATCTACATTGAAAAACACCGACACAGGGTTACACTGACGCCCCGTGTCACCATGATAACACCTAAAATGAGAATTAGGGAGAAAAGAGTACCTCACACAATGTTTAAAAATTACTAATATAAGAAGTAAAAGAGACACAGATCATACCTATTATCATATCGGGTGATTCAGGATCATAGACATCCAAATCATGCAGCTGCCCGAGGCCCTGGCCATCAACTCCCTGAGCCTGATGTGGGTCACCTGGTGGTGGTGGTGGTGGTGGAAGGATCTCATAGCATTTTCCACCACCCATAACTCCTACTCTGACATCACTGCCTCCCTAGGGACCACCCTATCCCTTCCTGGGAGATCCCTGATCACAGCATGGTCTCTGCCATGGGGGTCCATCCGCTATTTTTCTGAGATGCTCCACATGTTTGGTCAAGAAGTTCCATACCATGTGACCTCGCCCATCAAAAGCATATAACTGTAACCCCCTGATCTATCCTAGTGATCTGTGATTTCCCTAACCATGTGCATGATTCTAATCATGGGGAGGCCTCCTACATCAAGGCCATGTCAACTAACGTCTACTAGTTGCAGTAGACATCTCATATTTGTTGTTCCCACTGCCAAAACTAGTTATCTGGCATCCCTCTAACAAAAATCTATCAATCACCAGTGCCCACTCTAGAACCCGACATAGGTGGGAATACACAAGGGTACTTTTCTAGAATGGATATCTCTATGAATTCCCTGCTCAAACTTCCATGCTCAGAAGTATCCATTACAGATTATGTCCAGAGAGTACCGAGTAAGTTTTGGGAACCTAGCCGAATAATCTGCAACTATCATCCCTCCCTATTGAAGATCCAGCAGCTCCTGAATTCGAATGGAGTGTAAGAATGGGGGTAGTACGCTTCATGGAACAAGTTCTTGAAGTTATCCCACAAGATTGTCAACTCATTGTGCATCTGGGTAACTAGGTTCCACTAAAACCCAGCTGTTTCATGGAAAAGACTGGCTGCTAAAGCCACCATATGATTTTTTAGTGTCCTAACAAACCTAGAGATGTGGACCACCAACTCTAGACAATCCTTCACTGCCTGAGGATCTAGCTCAACGTGGAACCTCGGTGGTCTCTAGTGCTAGAACTCGTGGAGTGTGTTTAGTATATGCATGTCCTCAGCCTACTCTTATATGATTCATGTACCATTGATCCCTACAACAAATGTCTCAGTATGATGAGTCGATAAGGATCCTGGTGAATGGCTACGTCGGCCGTCGCACCATCACTGGACTCCCTATCCTAAGAGACACACTCGAGACACATTGACATTGTTTCCTTAAACCCAATCAATCCTAATAAGGGGAAATTTTCTAACAACATCCCAAAGAATGAACCTCCCTCTAATTCCAATTTTTCATGTCGTAGCCCATGCCGGGACTCGAGTTGCAACTACCCCAAGCTTTCCTCCATAGGCCAGGGGGTGGTGACAAGCATTGAAGGCACAAAAAACTTAGGTAGACCTTTTCCTAAGTACCTATACACACGCACACATCCAACTCAATGAAAAAGTATAGATGGAAAGAAGTAAAAGATGCCACACTGCTGTAAATAAACCAAACATGCATAGACCACTAAATAGTACAAGTATAGTAATGTAAACTGAAAGGAAAAAGGGGAAAATACATGCCCAACTAGAAAAGTGATACAACCAGGTAGTAACTAAAAAAGAAAAATAGTTGAGAGAGCCCCGCTCTTGGATCCCAAGCTACAACCACCATACGCGGTCCAAACACCTGTATCCCTAATCTCCTTGGAAATTATAATCAACATGTTCATCATCTTCATAAGGCACAACACATGCGGGCAAAGCCCATGCAGGGGTGAGTATAAAAATACTTAGTAGGATTCCCCAAAAAGGTGAAGGGGTAGTAATAGATACACTAAAGAGGAGAGAGGTAGATAGAATAAGGTATGGTACAAAATTATAGCTCAACCCAATAAGAGAGTGAAGTAAACTCATCCAAACACATAAATCTAGAATCAGTGAGAAGATAAAATTCTTGTCAAGATTTTTATACCTATAGTAGGAGAGTAGAATTGTCCAACCATGAGAATCTAAACACGGAAATCATTTGGTATACCCTGACCGTATTCGGATCTCCTGGGAGGAGAGTAACCAAAACCCAAGGAGTGGGTACTGAGAAGCTAAACATGGAAATCATGTGGCATACCCCGACCGTCTTCGCCTCTCCTGGGATGAGAGTAACCAAAACCCAAGGAGTGGGTACTAAAACATAATATGTGTGTGTGTGTGTGTGCGTGCGCGCGCTCAGTCAAAGAATCCCAAATGAGAGAGTAAGGGGATCTCCATCTCACAACTCAGCCCAAGAAGAAGAGCATCCAATAGTTCTAGAAGTCCAACAATGATACCCAGCATCCCACACATCTACCTAAACACGTAATTCAAATGGGATCAATCACCAAACCTTAATACTATCTACTTTGGGTGGAACTGACTCACCCTCGTGGTTTTAGGTCATGTTACAAGGATGCGTCTTGGTGTGGAAAGTATCCCTATTTCTCGTGAGTCAAAAGTTACATCAAACCTTATCTCGCCATTGATATGCATAGTCAAGAGGTCGTGTCTTAAGGTTGAGGACCCATGCCCAGCCTGGCTGGAGGGTTCCACTCTAGTGTTTTTGAGGACCCATGCCCAGCCCAGTTGGAGGGTGACACTCTAGAGTAGTTGAGGACCAATGCCCAACCCGATTGTAGGGTGCCACTCAGAATAGTTTGAGGACCCATGCCCTACCCAATAGGAGGGCGCCACTCTAAAGATCATCGAGGACCCATGCCCAGCCTGGATGGAGGGTGCCACTCGGAATAGGTTGAGGACCCATACCCTTCCCTACTAGAGGGTTCCACTCAAAATAGGCTAAGTACCCATGCCCTACCCAGTAAGAGGGTTCCACTCTGAAGATCATCGAGGACCCATGCCAAGCCTAGCTAGAGGGTAAGCTTAGAAATCTCTAATATGCCAGTGCCTGAACACTACCATCGTCGGACGTCACCTGAATAGGTTTCATGCCCAGAAAAACTTTAATCATATCTCTAAAGACATTGCAGAGGTCGCCATCACATTCTATGTAGAAAAACACTGAGGATAGGCTACTCACGGGCCAAAATCCAAGTCCAAAAGAAGTAGATACGAGAGGTAGAATATTTATTAAGAAGTACATGGCATGTATGGGACCCACACAACGTGTGACCCCACCTCATCGACTTTTAGTGTACCTAGCCATACTTGAGTACTAAAAATTGAACAAGTACCCCTAGGCGTGACAGTGTACTCCCAGAGTACATGGAAAATCTAGCCAAAAGTCTGATTAGTGCATGATGCTCGTCATTGGTATGAAGGGAAAAAACATAATTTTAATGACATTTCTCTTCAAACAGACCCATATGAACAAATGTATCACACCATTGTTATCCTTTCAGAAAAATTCATAGGTTACACTATTCATTTTCCTGAAACAAACACCCAATGAAGAAGTTTCATTTCACCGCAACAGGCTCGAACCGGCTTTGTGGGGACCACATCTTGATCCAGAACATAAAATTCCCAAACCAACCTCAAAAGTTTCATCTCTAAGATAGGATCATGTATCTGTAGATTGCACGTCAAAAATAAATTCTGTTTAGAAGATATGGCGGTTTGAATCCCTACATGAAGACTAACTGGGGCCCGCGACTGACCGGCCATGGACCGTCCACCACAGTTAGTCCACCTACCATGGAATTTGACCATAGTAGTTGATCTTACATGGTTTGGTTGTCCATGTACCGACCACCCTGTTCAATCCACTTGTCGTGCCGACCAACCGACACGATCAACCGCCCGAGACCAGCCACGGCCAACAGCCCCACGGCAGCCCGTGCTATTGCGGCCTCACGATCGAACATTGTTGTGCTCCGCTTTGGATGAATTGGGTCCGAATTGGTCTACCTTAGCTCATCCCACTTTGGCCCGGCCCGGTGACCCGTTCGCCTTAGCCCATCCGCCTCGGCCCACCCAGCCTCGGCCCGCACCATGTCAGTCGATACGGTCGGTGTCCGCCACGGTCCAACACAGCCACCCTCCATGTTCAGTGGCCACCTTCTAAAACCTTGTCATGCCTCGTGGCACGTCCTTCCATCCTGTGGTTCCACCACCTCACCTAACACCTCCGTCAGCTGCCTCGCACACCGTGATCGGCCCACCACCTCACTGAAGCTACACCCTCGCAGGACCTGCATTGTTGCCTCCTTCCACATGTCATACCACCTCTAATTCAACTCAAAATGAAGAAAAGAATATAGATCTAGAATCCTTGGGGTGATATATTCACAGATCCATGCCATTCTCGATGATCTGTTGTTGTTCCATCGTACCGAAAATTAGACAATAAAGAAAGCACGAAGAATAGAAGAAAAGGGGGATCGATCGATGGTCATGTTAGTTTTTCCATCATCATTTATGTTCAAAGGAGTTTAATCGACAAAGAATCAAAGATATTACTCAAAATTTTCAATTTGAGGATACGGAAACCAAAATAAATAATCCAACCTTGAATATGGATCTATTCGTCATCGTTGAACTCACCCACCAATGATCGCTGTGTTTACCACATTTTGATCTGCTCAGATCTACAGCACCGTTGTGATTCTCCAATGATTCATTAATTAATTTCCTAAGGGAGGAGAGGAGAGATCTTTCCATCAATGGGAAGTTTAGGAATCAAACCTAGTTCATTTCCCAAAATGACCTACTTATAGAAAATAAATAGGTCGCCCACCAACAGTCGTGGGATCTGAACATATCACGCCCTCTCACTTTAGGCCGCACTTAGGTAAAACACCCCATTATGAACTCAATGGTGGTATTGGATTTTCCAATCTAAGTATTCATTCAAAATTTATTTGAATCAATGTACGATATAAAATAATTTCATTTTATTATTTTATTTATGGTTATCTCCTCAGTGACTTTTTCTACAAAAGACCCATTCCAACAAAAGTTATTTCCTTCCTAGGTTACACCACCATGCTCTTGACTCAACCATGCTCTCAGATTTCTGATCTGATCTTCCATTTAAGAGATATCCTGTTTTTGTCATGTGTATAGTGTAAAATATACTTAATATTTTTATAAAATTAATTATGGGCACACCGGGCCTCAAAATCACACATTTTCTTAGCCCCTAGCTCTGAAAATATACCTAGAAATATTCCAAAGTTGTATAGGGAAAAATCAGGGTCTCTATAATATACCATGGTCTAATCATATTTTCTTTATCTTCTTACTAAGCTGGACAACAACATCATTCTTATATTCCTTGAATTACTCAAAGGATTTTGAATTATATATCATTAAGTAAACATATCCATATCTTCTAAATTCACCAATAAAAGTTATGAAGTATGAGTATTCGCTCATTTCCTCAATTGGAAATGGTTCGCATGAATTTGTATGAACCAATCTAAGAAGATTTATGGAACTTTCACCTTTTCACTAAATTGATTTTTTGTGATTATACCTTGTAAAAAGCCTTAAATATACCAAGGGGTTTTAGATTAAAATAATCTAAATATCTATCTTGATATATTTTATTCAAGCACTTTTTATTTACATGACCTAGTCAGTGATTCCATGGATAGGTGTGATATGATTCATGTAAACTATATTTTTTATCGATTTCAAACACTTGGTTTTCATATTCCAACACATAAAGACCACTAATAGGATGTTTCATATCATAACATGTGTTATATTTATAAAATTAGAACATTTTTATTCCTAAATTTGAAAATAAAACCCTCTATATCAAGATTGGATATAGAAATACTATTTTTTATAATGATTGGAACATAATAACAGTTTTTTGAAACTAAGATCAATCATATTAGAAATGTAGATGATAATCTCTAGTAGCTACTGTTGTGATTCTAACTTTGTCGATGACCTAAATATCCACCTCACCTCTTGTAACTCTTCTAAATATACTCAGTTTTTTAATTAACGATAAATATGAGCACCACAAGTTGTATTTAATACCTAATTTATAGAAATAAAAATATTTCACTCAATAATGAACTCACCTGAAGCTTCATCTTTCTTCTTTTTCATCGTATAGTTCTACTTCTAGTAGACCTTCTTACCACATGAAAAACATATGGCATCATGCTCCCTTGATTTCCCTTGATCTTCCTACTCTTGGATGAGCATTGTAAAGAATTCATAGTTTTAGTGTTAGTTATTAGGCCCTTCTCATTTCTAGACCTCTTGTTCACTATAATTACAAAATGATTTTCATGATTTATGTCTTTATCTTCCTAGATAAGTAGTTTAAAGAGATATAATATAGGATTCTTAATGTTATTGATATTAAAATTCACAATAAAGATAGAGAGGTTATGAGGGAGTGAAGAAAGTTTGATATTGGTGTTCAATTCATCAGGAATATTAAACACTATAATGTATAGATGCTCAATGTATCCAATCACCTTGACCACATGAGGTCCAACCAATACATCGTCTCTAAGATTTCACCTAAAGAGTGTCTTATAAATCTCAAACTGCTCATGTCTAGTACCTTCCTGATAAATATCATAAAGATGTTTGAGCATGGTATATGCATCCATGTTCTCATGAGACATTTGGATCTCATCATACATAGATGATAACATCAAAAAATGGAAATATAGTGCATTGTCCAAGTGTTTTAATTAGATATAAAGGTATTTTTCACTCATCTACTTAGCAAGAATATCAGAAATTGGAGATTCTATCATGTTAAGATTCTGTTATTGGAATAGTATATTGCTTAAGTTCTTGTACCACTCTTAAAATTTGATGTCCATTAGGAGGTTTTCTTTCTATAGTATAGATTTCAAGGATATCAAGGTTGATGAACTTTTCATTTTTAATAAAAAATAAAAGTATATTTTATGTACTTTATCTTTATTATCAAAATATTCTAAAAGAAATAAATTTAATTATCTTATTAGTCTCCCACTATTTTATTAAGTTCCAATAGCCCTCACCATTGAACTTGGATTGTACTATCACATGGATATTCTAGTGAAAAGTATCCATATTTCCCTTCTCATAACTCAAAATTTGGATTGAAAAATTATTCCAAAGTATTTAGGTAAGTGTTCTTTCCAATTGCTAACTTTCTAGTCCTTGATCCATTGAATGGACTCCCCAATCCAAAAATCCTAATTTTAATTTCCTTAGCACCTACCTCTAAGTTTTACAAATCTCTAATTTGGAAGTCAACTCTTGATGCTAACTTATTTAATTTGAACCAAAACCTTAGTTAGAACTCCCTAATAATTTAAATCACCCTAATTTTTTATAGAAAAGAAGAACTATAGTTCTATTCATAACTTATGTAATGGAAGTATTTTGACTTAATATTTACTTGAGGGATTTTTTTTATTATGAAAAAATTTATTTATTTTATTCTTTACATGTCTTATTAATATTATATGGATTTTACATAATTAATTAACCATGTTTTGGTAAAATAATTTATGAATAATCAATTTATTCTATTTTATCTCTCATGTCTTTTCATCTTATTTAATTTGCATGATCTTGTTTAATCATTATATAAACATGCATCCACATAAACAAATAAATAACAATATATATAAAAAAATAAGGTGGCTTTATCATGATATTTTATAATGGTTAATTTAGTAAGAAGATGATAAATCAACCAATAAACTTAAGAGAGAAAATACTTGATCTGGGCTTGGTTTGAGTTACAACATTCCACCATTGACCATTATATTTTCTTGGTTGGTTCCACCTCATCTCAGGTTTTGAATCGCCTCTTCGCATTGGAGCTCCATACTTTACATTTTTTATACTCACACTCAAGTCAGGGGAACCAAGGGTATGTGATATATAATATAAACCATGGATATGTAGGTTGTACATAATAAAGGTAGGAGGGATGAATCACATACCATCATATTTAATTTTATAAACTTTACCACGTTTAAAATTTTCATGAAATAATATTAAATTAAATAGAAACCCAACTCATACATTGGTTGATCAAACTCATGATCAGTCAAATACATGAAATTATGCTACATTCATGAATGATATAATTAATTTATAATCATTATATTAATTAAGATAAATTTCTATTGAATTAATAATTAATGATATTATTATTTAATTAATTCTTTATCTTAATTATTAATCCAAATATCCCTAGAGATACATGAGATTTTGATCCTATGTAATTTTAAATTAAATTAAATTAAATTACATTACATTTATTTTAATTACTCAAATACACAACATGTACTGGAAGCAACACGGTGTGTACCAACCTGAACTACTCAGCATCTCCAATGTCCCTTGTCATGTACTTTGCATTCACACAGCACATAGCGTACACAACATGTCGCATAATAACATAGTGAATAGTTTCATGTGTCAAGATGAGGGGTCACTTTGGTGTGTATAACACACGATACACGTTAATCTACGCATTGTGTAATTATTTTAATACATGTGTGACATATATGGTGTGTACAGTGACAAAAAACATCATGTGGTTCTGAAATTTATGTGAAAATTAATTTGGAATTTAATATTTTGTTAAACCCTTTCACGCGATGTGTACACCATTATATGCCATGTAGTTTGATTTAATGTCATAATTAATTTCATTCCACATAATTTATTTCACATGGTGTACATCCAAGCTTAGAGTGTACTCCGCATAAATGGGTATGTGTTACACAGCGTGTATATCCTGTTACATGTCATTTACCACTTTTTGTGACTCTATGTGATACATTCCTAGGAACTCAATGTGTAATCCATGAAGATAATATCATATTACATGATGTGTATGATAGTTATACACCGTATAATCATAACTAACCCATGTTGTTCATTTTTCAATCAACACTTGGCATATAATTAATTACACCGCATTTGTATTAATTATTGACCACATATCACTACGGGAAAAAGTGCTTTTTGCGACGGGAATAAATCCCATCGCAAATGGTCTGTCCAAGAGGTTATTTGCGATGGGGGTAATGACCCGTCGCAAATAACCAACTATTTGCGATGGGATTTCGTCTCCCATCGCAAATAGTTTGGCGCGGATAGCGCGCCAAACCGCGCGAAGGTTATTTGCGACAGTGGGATCCCACCGTCGCAAATAACCGGCGGCGGTTTATAGCCTTCTGCGACGGGATGTCGTCCCGTCCCAAAAGGTGTGTCGGCAGAGAAAATTTGCGACGGGTCCCGTCGCAAATAATTGTTTAACCGCCGATAGTAATTAATGCGGGCGTAGGTATTTGCGACGGGTCCCGCCACAAAAGATACTATTTGTGACGGGTATCCCGTCGCAAATAATCTAACCTATATATACCCCCATCCGTTTTTCCTCTCATTCCTCTCAAATTTTAGATCTTGTTTCTCTCTAAACTCGGATTTTAGAGAGAGAATTTTTCTAAGTTAATTTTTTTGTTCACGAAAAGTTGTGAAGCCGTTTGCATCAATAGAAAATCAGTCTTAAAGGTATTTATGTTTTTTTAATTTATTATTTATTTCATTTTTTTTATATTAATTTTTTTATTGTTGATTAGTTGTAATTAAATTAAATTTAAATTGTTTTTTCATTAGTATTTATTTGTACTAATAAATTGAAATTTTTTGTATTAATTTTTAATAATTAGTAATAATTATTAATTATTAACAATAATTAGTAATGTATATAATTAATTTGTAGTAATTAATAATAATTGGTAATAAATATCAATAAATAGTAATAAATAGGAATAATTAGGAATAATTAGTAATAATTAGGAATAATTAGGAATAATTAGCAATAATTAGTAATAATTAGCAATAAATAGAAATAATTAATAATTATTAGTAATAAATTGTAATAATTAGTAATAAATACTAATAATTACTAATAATTACTAATAAATACTAATAATTAGCAATAAATACTAATAATTTGGAATAATTAGTAATAATTAGGAATAATTAGTAATAAATATGAATAATTAGAAATAATTAGAAATAAATACTAATAATTAGTAATATTTACTAATAATTACGAAGAAATACTAATAATTAGTAATATTTAGCAATAATTAGTAATATTTAGCAATAATTAGCAATAATTAGCAATAATTAGGAATAATTAGCAATAATTAGAAATAATTAGCAATAATTAGTAATAATTAGCTATAATTAGTAATAATTACTAATAAATACTAATAATTAGTAATAATTACTAATAAATACTAATAATTATGAATAATTAAGAATAATTAGCAATAATTAGGAATAATTAGCAATAATTAGCAATAATTAGCAATAATTAGCAATAATTAGCAATAAATAGGAATAAATTGTAATAATTAGCAATAATTAGGAATAACTATGAATAATTAGAACTAATTAGCAATAATTAGAAATAAATAGCAATAATTAGCAATAATTAGGAATGATTAGCAATAATTAGGAATAATTAGCAATAATTAGGAATAAATAGTAATAAATGGGAATAAATTCTAATAATTAGTAATAAATTGTAATAACTAGTAATAAATAGTAATAAATAGTAATAAATAGTAATAAATAGTAATAAATATTAATAAATAGTAATACTTAGTAATAAATAGTAATAGTTAGTAATAAATAGTAATAGTTAGTAATAAATAGTAATAATTAGTTATAAATAAGAATAATTAGTAATAATTGGGAATAAATACTAATAATTAGGAATAAATACTAATAATTAGAAATATTTAGCAATAATTAGTAATATTTAGCAATAATTAGTAATAATTAGCAATAATTAGGAATAATTAGCAATAATTAGGAATAATTAGCAATAATTAGTAATAATTACTAATAAATACTAATAATTAGCAATAATTAGAAATAAATAGTAATAATTAGATATAATTATATATAATTAGATATAATTAGTAATAATTAGTAATAATTAGTAATAATTTGTAATAATTTGTAATAATTTGTAATAATTAGATATAATTAGATATAGTTAGATATAATTAGATATAATTAGTAATAATTAGTAATAATTAGTAATAATTTGTAATAATTAGATATAATTAGATATAATTTGTAATAATTTGTAATAATTAGTAATAATCAGTAATAATTAGTAATAATTAGTAATAATTAGATATAATTAGTAATAATTAGATATAATTAGATATAGTTAATAATAATTGGATATAATTAGATATAATTAGATATAATTAGTAATAATTAGTAATAATTAGATATAATTAGATATAATTAGATATAATTAGTAATAATTAGTAATAATTAGTAATAATTAGTCATAATTAGTCATAATTAGTCATAATTAGTCATAATTAGTCAAGATACTAATGTCCCCTCAAATTTTTAAGAAAGAATGATCTATATAAAGGGAGCGAGATGATTCTTAGAGACAAGAACGACGTTACTTTGGTCATCCTATTGCAACACTACTTGCGAGGTGATCAACCATGCAAGGACAATTATAGAGTTTACATTGGACATGGATGACACAAACTTTTTATTGCACATGACCTGACAATTAGCGACCCTTTGAGATTTGAACATGTTAAGAATGGAGCAAATCCTGTTGTGAATATTGATAATTTTAATATTTTATAAATTTTTTATTATTTTAATAATATTAATATTGTTTTTTCATAAATATTGATAATATAATTTTTTTATTAGTAATAATTAGATATAATTATAATTAGTAAATGAAAACTGCATGGATAATGAAGGGATAATTTGTAATCATCTCCACAATGATGATTACCAAATTTCCTTTCATTATTCAAGCAGTTTTCATTTTTCTAAGTACTGATAAGTATTGCTAAATTAGTAATAATTAGAAATAAATAATAATAATTAGTAATAATTAGTTAGGAACAGTTAGAAAGAAATTTTAATAAATTTTAATAAATTCCAAGAACCTAGCACAATTTCCAGTGGATTGACGACACTCCCTTTCCTCGATGACTTTTCTCCTTTTAACTCTAACCGACTCAAAACAATATGAAAAATGTGTTGTTACATAGGCATATTCAATCTCGTATACACGAGATTGGATATGCATTTGTAGGATCATATTTTTTATAATGTTTTCAGGTGGTGACAGTTGGAAGAAGACGATTCATCGACGAAAAGGGGGATCTTTTGTGCGATGGCTCATTTACTTGCATCTTTCTCACACTGAAATCACAATGAAGAATCTCGTTAGAGATACGTATATTCATTCTCGTGCATACGAGAATGAATATGCGTACCTCCAACCAGATTCTTCATTGTGATTTCAGTGTGAGAAAGATGCAAGTAAATGAACCGTCGGACAAAAGAGTAGTCGTTGATCCACTAGAAATTGTGTCACCTTTAATTAATGGTAATTATTAATAAGTATTAGTAATTATTTATCTTCTTTTTTCATATAGTATTTTTATAATTTCAAATTATTCAAAAACAGTGATGATTTTATATTTTGTAGAAAAATATGGAACAAGGAAGTCGACAATAGTCATTATTAGATGATCGCGCTTGGATAAATCAGCGTAAAAATTCAAATGGTTCTGGTTTAAATCCTGTATATATTGAGGGTGTTGAAGCTTTATTAGCATTTGCATCATCAAAACTAGAATATGTTTCAGAAGGCATAATTAAGTGTCCTTGTAAAAAATGTACTCTGAGAACGTTTGACACATTTGACAAGGTTGGGGGGGATCTCTTGCAGTTTGGTTTTCAACCAGATTGTGTTTTTTGGTATCAACATAGTGAATGAAGTTCTAGAGAAGATACTAATAACTTGATTCTGGATCCATCACAGTTCCAAAATTTAGTACATGATGTTGCGGGTCCATCTGTTCAACAAACTGAAACTCACGATGATATTGATTTAACTCTTGAGTTGGCACCATCTGAATTTTATGAGTTATTGAGGTCTGGTGAGGATTCATTATATCCTGGTTGCAAGATAAGAAAAATAGAAGTGGTTGAAAAATTTATGGCTATTAAATCAAATAATTCAATTTCAAACAACTGTTTTGATCAGATATTTTCTTTGGTTAAAACACTGTTACCTGAAGGAAATGTGTTTCCTGCAAATTACTATGAGAGAAAGAGGTTGGTTCGTAATCTAGGCCTTAGTTATCGGAAGATTCATGAATGTGAAAATGATTGCATCTTATATTCTGGTGAAAATGAGTCGTTGGATAGTTGTCCAACATGTAGACAATCGAGGTATAAAGAAGCTCAACCAGGGAAGTCTGGATCGATTCCTATAAAAAATTTGAGATATTTCCCCCTTACACCCAGACTACAATGTTTATTTATGTCTCATAACACAGTGTCAATGATGCCATGGCACAAAACTAATATTTCAACTGGTAAAAGCTTGAATCATCCATCTGATGGTGATTCATGGAAACATTTTGATCGTCTGCATTCGTCTTTTGCTTTAAAAGCCCGAAACGTGTGATTGGGTCTTTCTACTGACGGTTTATGTTCGTTTAGTTCTTATGGTAGTCAGTATTCATGTTAGTCTGTCTTTATAACTCCGTACAATCTATCTCCATGGCTTTTTATGAAGGATACCTATATATTTTTGACCTTATTAATTCCAAGACATCCAAAAAATAATATTGATGTTTATTTGAAACCATTGATTGATGAGTTAAATGCATTGTGGAGTAATGGTGTTAGTACATATGATGTTGCTGTGAAACAAAATTTTACATTAAAAGTTGCATTGATGTGGACAATTAGTGACTTTATGGCATATGGCATGTTATCTGGCTTGAGTACACATGGTCAGAAATCATGTCCTTACTATATGAAAGACAACAAAGCTTTTATGCTTGTAAATGGAAAAAAACCTTTCTATTTTGACTGTCATCGTAGATTTCTTCCAATCGATTATCCTTTTCTAAGGAACAAATCTCATTTCAGAAAAGGCGCAATTGAAAGGGATGAACCTCCAAAAATGATCTCATGTACAGAGTTAAAATTAGTTTTATTTTCATTACCTCCCATCACATTTGGTCCAACAGTAAACCAACAGAAAATTCATGGCTTTGGGAAAGAACATAATTGGATAAAACGAAGCATTTTTTGGGATCTCCCATATTGGTATGATTTGTTGGTCCTCCACATGTTGGATGTCATTCACATTGAGAAGAACTGTTTTGATAATTTATTTCATACAGTTTTAAATACACTAGGTAAGACCAAAGATATTGTAAAAGCACGATTAGATCTTGCCCAAATTTGCTGGCGACCAGAACTTGAACTATTTGAAAATGTCAGATCATAGAGGTTACTGAAGCCAAAAGCAACTTATACATTTTCCAAAGATATTTGTTTATTATTTTATCAGTGTATTGCATATTTGAGACTTCCAAATGGATATGCTTTCAATTTGGGAAGATGTGTTAATAATGGTCATATTATTGGATTAAAAAGTCGTGATTTTTTGTTATAATGGAAAGACTTATGCCGATTTGATTCAGAGGTTTGTTGAATTCTATGATTTGGGATTCGATAATAGACATATCATATATATTTTTGAGACATTTGTGTAGCGAAAACTGACTATGATGTGCTAAGAAAAATGGAAGAAGATGTTGTTGTAATTATATGTAAACTGGAAAAAATCTTTCCATCTGCTTTCTTTGACTCAATGGAACATCTGATATTACATTTTCCACATTAATCTAAATGTGTAGGTCCATTATAGTTTCGATGGATATACCCATTCGAGAGATGCATGCAGAAATTGAAGAAAAAAGTACGTAACAAAGCATCAGTTGAAGACTCAATTGCTGAAGCTTATTTGCAAGAGGAAATTGCTTTTTTCTGCTCTCACTATTTTGAATCTGAATATCCCTCAAAATAAAACCTCATGGGACGGAATAAGGGAAATGTTAATGATGAAATGGACAATAATTTATTAGTTTTTAATCAGTTAAATATTGGATTCAGTGGAGTTCAAGAACGATGGCTTTTAGATGATGAACATCACATAGCTCATACATATGTTCTGCTCAACTGTGAAGAAATGACAGCATTTGTACTATGAGTGCTTCTATCACTTATTCTATAATTTCTTTTATAGT
This sequence comes from Viscum album, assembly GCA_963277665.1. NCBI lineage: Eukaryota > Viridiplantae > Streptophyta > Magnoliopsida > Santalales > Viscaceae > Viscum > Viscum album. The sequence continues at coordinate 123,226,187 of OY728134.1, read as the reverse complement.
ATGTAAACTTATTTTATTTGTAGGTTATATGATAATCATATCAATAAACAAGTTCCACAAATTACAGCATCTTCTCTTGAAGAACACAGACAAAAAAAATTCTCAATGGTTTCAAAAGTTGGTAACATAAATTGTTGATGGTTTAATATCAATTCAGTTTACTATTTATTATATTGATAATTGTTTTACAAATTTTCAGGTATCTTAACATTCTGATAAAATTGATAAGCGACTGTGTATATTGAGTAACCCACCATTAAAAATGGTTAAATCTTATAATGCATATGTGGTGAATGGTTTTTGATTTCATACATGTGCATATGGGGAATCAAAAAAAACAATGAACAGTGGAGTTTATTTGAGATGATATCATCATAGAGAAACTGAAGTTGACTTTTACGGCATTCTGGATGAAATTATTGAGCTATGTTATCTTGGAAAAAATTACATAATGATGTTTAAATGTATGTGGTTGGATACTGAGAGAGTCTTGTGTGTTCATCCGACTCATGGAATCATCGATATTAAATATAAAAGTCTTCTTGCAGTAAATGAACCATTTTTACTGGCTCAAATGGTACATAAAATTTATTATGCAAAGTATTGTGCTACTTCAAGAGGCCTGGGTGATTAGTGAAGCATAATAAAAATGAAATGTCGGGAAAATAAATTTACTCAAACTAAATGTGATTCCGCTGAAGTGGAAGAAATTGAAATTTTTCAAGAGACTACTCAAAATCGATCTTTTTCATAAAGAAACATGAATATCGATGAGGACACCCCACAATTAAGGGTCCATGGTGACGAAGATTTTAATGATGTTACAAATGAAATTTAAATGACAAGGGATGATGAAAGTAAAACTCATATCGATATTGATGATGTTGAGGAGGAATATGAATACATTGACATCATTAGATATGAATATGATGATGAAGGTGAACATTGGAATAGTTAAATGCTGGTTATGATCATAACTAATATATATATATATATAATAGTTATTTTCAACTATCTTCTAACAATAATCATTTTGTGTTTCAGATGGACTCTGATCTATTGTGTGAGTTAGAGGAGGATGAGCTACCTTTGGATGAGGGGGATGTGGGGTCTTCTTACCCTCAGCCTACTGGTGGTTCAGGAGGTATGCAGAGGGGGCGCGGTCTTACGCAACTGATGATTCCTGACCCTATCTGACACTTCATACTTGACTACCAATAATATCATCACATATCATGACACATCTTGGAGATACATGGATACTACCCATAGAGAAGAATGTGACTCACACATCAACTCTTCTCTCATATATGTAGGTAACCAGATATGTCCATGTATACATAGGATGTTATCACCGTTGATGGACCAATCCAGAGGCAGGTCCTCACTAGAAATACTTTCCTATAGGATTAAGCCTTCTGGATCTCAAAATTGCCTCATCTTTACTCTCTCTAAAATTTAAGATTCCACTAATAATGATGTAAGTACAAATTTTCCATGATAGTCCTGAACCTCTATTTGCATCTCAGAAAATAGGTCCATAAGCTTCCACTCGCTACTGGCCTCCTGAACCATCTACATCTAAGTCATCCTGCTCGTAGAATTAGCAACATCATTACCTTTCCCAAGAATATAGGATATATTTAAGTCAAAGGACTATAGATATTTGACCCATCTTCACTACCTAATATTCAAGTCTCATTGTGTAAAAATATACCTAAGGATTTTTTTAGTTCATAAACACCACAAAACACTCTCCTAATAGGTAGTTCCTCCAACGGTACAAAGCATGTGCAATAGAGGCTAGCTTGAGATCATGTGTTGGGTAATTCTTTTCATGAGGCCTCAGCTATCATAACCCATATGAAATGACTCGATCTTCCTACATCATAATTGCTCCTCGTTTGATACTTGATGCATCACAATAAACTATATAGATTCTACCTAACTCTGTAAGAATCATGATCGATGCTGAAGTCAATCTCCCTTTCAGCTTCTAAATGGTTTTGTCATAGGATTATGACCATATAAACTTCACACCCTTCTTAGTCAATACTATAAGAGGTGATCCTAAGTGTAAGAAGTCTTATATAAAATTCATGTAGTAACCAAATTTCCCCAAGAAATTCCATATGTCAAATATGTTCTTAGGCTTCTCTTAGGTAACTATTTCTCTCACCTTCTCTGGGTCAACTAATACTTTGTCCTCTAAGATAATGTGACTCGTGAAGTGAACCCTGTCGATCCATAAATGACATCTATTGAGCTTAACATACATCTATTTCTCTCTCAGTGCATTAAAACAAATCTCAAGATGAGTGGTGTGGTCTCTTAGAGTATGAGAATACACCAAGATTTCATTTATGAAAACCAATAAAAAGGAATCTAGATAGGTATGTAAAACCTTGTTCATCAAATCCATGAAGATGGTAGGTGCATTATTAAGACTGAATAACATAACAAGATACTCATATAAACCATACCGACTATGGAAAGTCATATGTGGAATATCTGAAGGCCTAAATTGAACCTGATGATAACCTGGTCTCAGGTCGATCTTCAAGAATACCCTCACTCCTCTAAGATGGTAAAAAGAACATATAAATGAGGTAAGAGATACTAATTTTTTACTATAAGTTTATTTAACTTCCAGTAATCCACACAAATCCATAGGATTTTGTCCTACTTCTTGGAGAAATGGATCAGTGAACCCTAAGGAGAAGTATTGGGTCATATAAAACCCTTGTCTTGTAAATCTTTTAGCTACCTTTTGACCTTTTGTAACTCAATAGTAGCCATCCTATAAGGAATAATGGATACTAGTGAAACTCCAGGCACTATCTCAATAGTAAACTCTACCTCTCTCTTAGGAGGTAGTCTAGAAAAGTCATTGGGGAAAATATCCCTAAAATAATTTACTATAGGATGGAATTCAATCTGATATAATCATTGATCATACATAAAAAGGTTAGAAATTTGAGCGGTCACTCCACATATCCCAACATGATGAAGTCCATCTCTACCCTCCTGGACATCCCACTCACCCTTTTGAATATAAGTACAACTCTCTAATGATGTGAACGACACCATCTAGTGATAAAAATCCACATAGGCGTGATAGGGAACCAACCATTCCATCTCAAGAATGGCATAAAAACCTATTATCTAGAGGATGAAGAGGTCCCATAAGAAATGATGGCTTCCTACCTCAAGAGTATTATTCTTGCATTGGCGTACACTTTTTGATCATAAACCCAAAGGTGTATCAAGTTTCATCACACCACAGGAGTACTCAATATAAAGTACAAGGCTCTCTACAACATCTATGGTGATGAAAGAGTGTGATGAACCTATATCAAACAAGGTAGGAACTATAGTAGAGGCTATTGGAATGGTACCTTGAACAGTAGTTGGCCTGACACCCTGCTCCTCTGGTGTAGGATGCACTGAATAAATATTGCCAGATCCTTAGCCCTAGTACCTTGATTACCTAGAGTGGGTCTGATTTTTTGTCACTATATATCTAAAGTCTAGATACCACGACCACAATCTCCTCCTCTATCTCGAAGGGGTCTCTAGGACATTGGGGATGATTATGTCCAGACTTCCCACGCTTCCAACAAACCACATAACATTTAGAGGGTGTCACCTGGATATTACTGCTCATGTGTGTAGTCTCAAAGCATTACTTCCAACCTCTAGTCGAACAAGTTACATGTCTCGATTTTGAACTTCCCTAGCTTACTCGGTCAGCTTCCCTCATGTCCTGCTAGATGATGAGGGCCTAGTTCACTATATTATATATGGCAGTTAACTAAAAAACATTCAATTGATAATGGATAGGATGATTAATCTTGTCCTCAAATTGTCTTGCTTTTGCTGTCTCATCAGCAATATAGATGGGCGCAAAGAATTGAAGATCTATAAAATGAGATAAATAATCCATAACTATTATAGAACCATATTGTAGGTTCATAAATTCCCTAGAATGATCATCCCTTAGGATATTAGGGAATAAATAGTCATATATTCTCAACTATAAATCCCTCCAAGTCACTTCTCGATACTGACCCACCTAGTTCATAATATCCCACCAATGTTTGGAAAATCCACAAAGCATATAAGTGGTGGTATTCACTCTCCTCTCAGGATGTGTCTCAAGATGATATAATATAGATAAGACTTTCTCCATCCATAACTCTACATCCTTTGTTATACCATTCCCCAAAAATATGGGTAGATGTTTCTACTGGAACTCCTAATTCAACACTCCCATAAAAGGGGAAGATCACGGAGCTCCCTATATAGTTTGCATAAACCGTAGAAAATATATTTGAAACTAGGCATCATCTCCTATTCCGGAAATAGGAAGAGGTTCCATAGGTGTCACTACTGGAAGTATCACTGGCATATCAGGCCCCACCACCTCTCAAGCATGGTCATCACCACCCTCCTAGCATACGAACATAGGACATCATGGTGGAATTACTCTACAAATTCCAGAAACACGCCTTAGATAAAATTTGATAATGTCATTAGCCACTGATATAGTGTAACACCCCAAGGATTTACAAATAAATGTAATATTTAATGTAATTCATGCAACATAGAGTCTCTGCAAAACAACACTTTTTTATTATAATTATTTAAACAAGATAGTTATAACCTAGCCGTTAAACATAATAATATGAATAGTAATAACTAATATTAAATTTTATTTATAATGGTTTCACCTAAATGAAACATATTTGTAATGAAATATATAATTTTTGGTAAAATAAACATTGTTTTCTAATTTGGAATGTCAGAAATAATTTGTGGTGAATTTTTAGTATTTTTCCGAGAAGTTTCATTTTTTTGATGAACAGTGAAAAATATTGCATTGTAGTTAAAAACTGGGTTTTAGTTTAAATAATTATTATAATTTAAATTGATTCTTAAAGTCACAATATATCAATTATTCATATATTAATCCAATTTAGATCATTGGAATCATTTTCTATATTGAAATTAGATATAAAAACATATTGAACTTTTGAACATTCTTTTTACCTGCCATTAGCATTAAATATAAATTTTCCGCTTTTGTGAATTGAATTTCAAAAAATGGACATACACGATTGCGATTAGAAAGATATTTAGAGTCTGGTAGGATTAACTTAATTTTTGGTGAATAGTAACTTGACCTTTTTTAATAGTAATGTTACCCTTATGAATGGTAATATAACCCTTATGAATAGTAAATTGGCCAAATCAATAGTAACTACACCCATGAAAGTATAAATAAAATTTTGGCACCTTATAAATGAATTTTTGATATAATTATATCATAGTATAAGTAAATGAAGATTTAAAAAAAATATTAATTAAGTGTTGGTATTTTTATGGGTAAGAAATATTTAATTACAATTTTATAATTAATAAATTAATTTAAAATATAATTCATCTTTATAAAATGTGTTCATAAATCGATATTTTATGGTCATGTGATTTTAGGATAATTTTATGAAACATTAGTAAATTTATAGAGTTATAAAATCAGCTATAAATTTAAAATCTATATTTTTTGAGTAAATGAAGTTTTTAATTAAAAATTAAATTTCTCATATTTAAAAAATTATTTTCATAAAATGGACTTAATTTTTGAATTCTAAACTTGGAAAAAAAATTAGGGTGAAATTTTGAGATTTTTCTAAAATACTTGAATTTTTGTGAATAGTAAAATACGATAATTTACGATAAATGTTAAATACATGAATTTTTTATTAATTATTGATGTAAAGTTGAGGTAAGCACCATTAGTTATAAATAACATGAAAAAGTTACTGTATTTATTCACAATAATCAACACTATTGCTTTTCTTGATAAAAATAATAAAATAATGAATTAAATAATGAGAAATTGCCCCTCTCCTCCACTATAAAAACCACCCCATCCCCTCTTATCCTCACTCCTCTAAGCCTTGAAACTTATCAAAGTTATACCCAAATACTGTTACCCAGTCTATTCCCACTTCCATGAGCTCCTGGTCTTTCCAAAAGATCAAAACTCCTTTCCCTAATGAGGTTCTCAAGGAAGATAATTCAAGAGGTAAACCCTCTTCCTTTTCTTTTAATTTCATTTTCAATTTATTTTTTTCTCATCCTCTCCTCACCTCATCTGTCCAAATGAACATGATAACTCAAGTATCATCTATATACTATAATTATATTATGTTAATTTAATAAACATTATAAATCTTCTTACTCTCACTCTTTTTTATTTTAAAAACAAAATCATCGTCTATGAGGTGCTTATTTACAACCTTTGTGGATGAAGAATTTTCATTCTTAAATTTATTATTCAAGGTTGTTATTGAAACTAATTTAATGGTTTAAATATATTTTAAAATTTATATTATAACCTTTTTTATCTTCTGGATGTTACATATTTACATAATACCAAATGATAAAACAAAATGAGTTCATTATGATCAATAACTGCCGTAATAATCCAAACGATTATCACTAAATATTTTATCTAATAACTCATCCTAATACCATATAACCAAATGAATTATATCACCATTTAATATTATGTATGTTAATTATTATTACATAAATTCAATTCTGGAGAATTATATCCATTTCAGATGAACTTCCATACTTATAAACAAGTGAATTGTTCATGAAAACCAAGAAAATAAATGCTCCGGAACGATGAAATTAAACTCTATAACTCATCAATAAGGCCATAAATGAACTTAATAAAACTATAATTATTCAAAATAATGTATAAATGGTTATTAATTAATTAATTAATGTATTTAATTTTATTATTTAGGATATTAAGGTCAAGTGAAAAACACATTTGGACATAAGGTAAGGGTTTTCTCATCTCACTTCCATTTTTGTGAGATATTCCTTATTCACCACTATTTCTTGTGTATTATGTATATATACTTCCAATCAATGTATTTTATCATGAATATGTTTATTTCCATGGTATTAAATATATAATTTTATGATTATTAATTTTGGGACATGTGATTCGATTGATTAATAACTAGTAAGGGATTCTACCCGAACCCCCATTTTTTCCTTCAGGTTACTCTTCCTTTACCTTTACTCAAATGTAATTATTATTTATTTTTGTATATTTATAATAAATTATGTTTATATATTCAAAACTCATATATCCATATCATATCATACTTATTTTATGGGGATATACATGTTTTAAAAGGTTCCCTTCTCAATTCTCCCTAATAAACAAGCCCGATTCAAGGGAATTTCTCGAATTCTTACCCATTTTCAAGTGCACTATATAATATATTTTAATCCATAATTAATTTTATAAAATAACACATTTTATCATGAAATAATATTTTGGTTAATTTCTGGTTTTATGAAAACAAACATTCCATTCCGCTTTAAAATCTCTTTAATATTTTCCTTAAACCGCACTAAAATGTTTTATTTCTAAAGTTTCATAAAAACTCTTTTACATGATTTCACTTCAGTGGGACACCATTTATGCCTCAAATATAATTTCAATTTGATTACATTTTATTTTCTTGGATATACATGTTTACAATCTGATTTTATGGTAAATACAAATGATTTTCCAAAAGAACTCTTCTTTTAAAAGTAAAAAAAGGGTTTTTCTCATCTCACTTTTACTTATATGATACATATGCCTTATTATCCACTTATTCATTGAATGTGGTATATTTGATGACCTTTTATATGTTATATCAAGAGTCTCCTTATTCTTATGATATTCTAAGTGATTGTGATTTGAATATTTCAAAGTGGTATGGGACACTTTGGAATGTTTAAAGATTATTTCCTCATGAATTTTTCAATTACCTCATTTAAAAGTATCTTCATCTATGTCAATATCTTTTATTTAATATTGTGCTTAATTTAGTTTTATCTCTAATGATACCATATACCATATGTTTTTAAATGGTAGATGATCTGATTGACTATGGATGTGCTAATCTGATACCATTCATGGGTTATAGTTAAAGTATCCACATTTTGTATGCTAGTTTTTCAATGCGAATTTTTATATTGTTTATGTTTCACCCTTTTCATATGAGGAATGTATTGGACTTAGTAAGTGATGGGTGGGACATTCTATATCCCCTCGATGCATCGGTAGGTTTCATGAGACAAAATAGAATTGGGTATTTTCCAAGGCCTTACCCTAGTATTTTTGAATGTCTTGGTCGAGGCCTTGACGGGGTGTTTATATTGTCCTGCATTACACATTCCCTCATTATAAAACTAGTAATTGATATTACATGTGATTATTAAACTAGTAGAATATCCATGTTTATGTTTTATTATAGAATTATTTATTTATCTTTTATTCGTGCCATATTATGCTAAAGATTATGTTTTAATGACATGTGTTCTTTAGTTATTCATTGTGCCTTATTATTTATGATTATGCTATATTACTTAACCTTTTTAATCATCTGAGCTCACACCTTTCTTATGTTTCCTTTACCCGTGTTATTTAAAATAAAACTTTGAATAATCTTTCAAGGATTCAATTTTTTTCATTTTACTTTGTATCATGTTTGTTTTATTTTCCCAATGTCTTAAGGGAATCATTAATGTAATCTGGTCTTCCAAGACTGCTAAATTGATCGGTCCTTCAGGATTTGATTCCTTGTAATCATGCCAATATAATAAAATAATTTAATAGATCTAGGATTATGGGGTTGGGGCATTACATTTGGTATCATAGGAAGTTTAGCAATATCCTTGGAAACTAGATTTAGAAAACATAGATTAGAGAATGTAACCCTAAGATAGAATTTGAGGATAATCATATAAAAACATATTAGAATTTTGGTAAGTTAGAGATTATGTGGACCTTCCTAGAAATAAATCTCTATCTGGATAATTTAAGTGGATGTGGTTCTGGCACAGATGTACCTAGAAGTAACAACTCTGACAAGGTGTCCCGGGCCTAACTCGGGGTAACCTGGTACACGACAACAGGCCTTACTGCGCACTTGGTTTGACACTCCTAGGGGGTATTCTTAGGATAATTCACATTAACTTTATAAACCATTATTAAGGACTTGAATATATAATGAAAATAAATAACCTAGGTTAAACCTAATGTGTTTTAGGTTGAAAATAAGGTGTTATGATATTTTATAAATGATTATATATTTTTCTCACTATGACTAATATTACTCACACTATGCCTTCTAGTTTTAGTCAATGGATGAAACCTGAAGGAGTCATGTTAACATTGAACATGTGGGACAAGTTGGTGGTGATGAGAAACCAAATGGGATGTTGATAGGATTTAATGATATCATTTTCATTCCTAATCATTTTTCCATGAATATTATTAACAACATATACCTTAACCAACACCTGAACCCACCAAAGAAGCGAAAAATGTAGTTTTCTAAGAGCTCCAGTGGTGGAGACCATAGAGAAAAGAAATCTCGATTTCCATCATGCAATAAATGTGGAAGGATATACCCAAGAAAGTGTCTCAAAGAAACTGAGAAATGATTTGTGTGTGGTAAATAATGACATAAGGAAAATAATTTCCAGGGGAAATGAAGAGTACAATTGAAGGAAATAAAACTGATCCTAATAATCTATTTGTAGTTATTTTCCTTATGTGTAAGGGACCAGGGCATTACCCAAGTCAATTCCCTATTCTATAGGATAACATCTATACCAAGAAAGGACTTATATGAAAATAAATTCATGATGTATTAATGTATTTAGGCTGTATTGAAAATCCTAGTTAAAATAATGTTTAAGTGATTGACATTATTTCAAGGACATCTATCATATTTATTTTGGAAGTTATATAGTTTTAGAAAAAGGAAAAACTATATTTCAGGTGACCACCCATCTCATCCAATAAGGCCATGAGGTTTTAACCCACAACCAAAGGGTGACAAGGGTGCAGCGCCTACCACTAGACTACATGAAGTCATGGTTATCATGAATTTTTAGTTAAAAAATATAATGAATAAATGTTATTTTGATTTTAGGGATTTTTTTTATCAAATAGATAACTTTGGGATTGGAAAATGATTTGGTGATTAAGTGATTAATGTTATTTCGGAAGACGTTCACAGTTTTGGAAATCCTATAAGATTTTAGTAAATAGAATATTTTGAGGAATAAATATTGAATTGTATTTTGGAGTCAAATATTATTTTATTATGGACTTATGGTGATCTAGTTTATTTATAGAAATTGATAGAATATCTTGGAGATTATGTGAAATTGGAAATTAAATTTTTGGTATAACACATTAAGATTTATCGATGTCAATTAGAATAATATATGAATAAATCCTTCTGATTTTGGGGTCATAGTCTAGAATATTTTTTTTGGAATGATAATAAATTTAAAAATTATCTATGTTGAACTTTGAGTTTTAAATTTGAATTTTTGATATTAAATTTGTTTTTTATATAAAGGGTAATTATCTTATCTCATCCTAATCATTTGGGATTTGGTTAATGTATAAAGACAATATGAATAGATAATTATACTTTTGTGCGATCTATGATCCATAGAAGTTAATTCAAATTATTTGAGAATGAAAAATTCATCTTCAATGGTTATTTCCAGTTATAAGGAATGAAGTGAAAATATATCAAACCACAAAAAAGGATGATATTATTCTTTTAACATGGAAAGTACTCAAGTTGGTTTAATTTCTCAAGTGCTTATCTAGATAATAAGGGAATCCCTCAATTATAAGAAAAATATTTTGTAACAAAAACGTTATCTGAGTAGTTTTATTTCTAATAAATCAATGGTATTTTAACCGATCATAATATTTATGGCTTTGTGATGGATAAAATTATAATGACCATGTTCTATATCACTCTCCATCAGAACATGATGATTAAATTATTCTTCCATGTACATATTTTCACTTCACACTAATGTTATCCTATTCGAATGCATAGTTTTGTGGTAACCTATGAATTTCCATTTCCCTCTTATTAAGAAGATTTTTTATTAACCCTACTTCTAATGTGGGTTTCCCACAAGTGAATTTTCAAGTATCAACCTTAAACTTTTGAAGTGCAATTTCAAATTGTGAGGATGCAATTTATTGAAGGAGGGGAGACTGTAACATCCCAAGGATTTACAAATAAATTTAATATAGAATTTAATGCACACAACACTTAGTCTCTATGAAACAATACTTTGTTATTATAATCATTTAAAAAGATAGTTATAACCTAGCCGTTAAACATAGTAATATGAATAGTAATAACTACTATTAAATTTTATTTATAATGGTTTCACATAAATAAAACATATTTATAATGAAATATATAATTTTTGGTAAAATAAACATCATTTTTGAATTTATAATGTCAAAATTAATTTAGGGAGAATTTTTAGTATTTTTCTGAGAAGTTTTATTTTTTGATGAATAGTGAAACCTACTGCATTGTAGTTAAAAACTGTATTTTTAGTTTAAATATTTATTATAATTTAAATTTATTATTAATGTAATAATATATAAATTATACATATATTAATCAAATGTAGATCATTGGAATCATTTTTTTGTATTGAAATTAGATATAAAAAACTTATTGAACTTTTGAACATTCTTTTTATCTTCCTTCTTGCCGCACTTGCAGGATTAGCATTAACCATAATGTTTCTAATTTTGTGAATTGAATTTCAAAAAAAGGACATAAATGGTTGTGATCATTAATATATTTAGAGTATGATAGGATCAACTTAATTTTTTGGTGAATAGTTACTTGACCATTTTAAATAGTAATGTTACCCTTATGAATAGTAAACCAACTAAATGAATAGTAACCACACCCATGAAAGTATAAATAAAATTTATTCACCTTATAAATGAAAGAATGATATAATTATATCATAGTATAAGTAAATAAATATTTTAAAAAAATATTAATTAAGTGTTGGCATTTTTAGGGGTAATAAATATTTAATTACAATTTTATAATTAATAAATTGATTTAAATGATAATTAATTTTCATAAAATGTATTCATAAATAAATATTTTTATTTTCATATGATTTTATGATAATTTTATGAGACCTTAGTTAATTTTTCAGTGTGTTATAAAATCAATTATAAATTTAAAATCTGTATTTTTCGAGTAAGTAAAGTTTTTAATTAAAAATTAAATTTCTAATATTTAGGTAATTATTTTCATAAAATGGAGTTAATTTTTTAATTCTACATGTCTAAAAATATTTAGGGTAAAATTTTGAAATTTTCTAAAATACTTGAATTTTTGTGAATAGTAAAATATGATAATTTATGATAAATATTAAATACATGAATTTTTGAGTCATCATTGATGTAAGGTTGAGGTAAGCACCATTAGTTAAAACTCAAATGAAGAAGTTACTATATTTAGTCACAAGAATCAACATTATTTATTTTATTTGGAAAAATAATAAAATAATGAATTAAATAATGAGAAATCACTCATCTCCTCCACTATAAAAACCACCCACATCCCCCTCTTCTCCTCACTACTCTAAGCCTTGAATATTGAAAAATTTATACCTATATCCTATTCCCTGGTATCTCCCCACGCCTAGGAGCTCTTGTTCTTTCCAAAAGACCAAAACCCCTTTCCCTAAGGAGGTTCTCAAGGAGGATAATCCATGAGTTTAAACCCTTTTCCTTTTTCTTTTAATTTCATTATAAATTTGTTTTATTTTCTTATCCTATCCTCACATCCTCTATAAAAATGAAAATGATAACTCCAGTATCATATATATAATATAATTTTATCATGTTAATGGAATATCTATTATCAATCTCCTTACTCTCACTCTTTTTTATTTTAAAAACGGAATTATCGTTTGGGAGGTGTCGATTTACAACCTTCATGGATGATGAATTTTCATTATTTAATTTATTCTTCAAGGATATTCATGAAACCATTTTAATGGTTTAAATAGATTTTAAAATTTATATTATAACCATTTTTATGTTCTGGATGTAACATATTTACATAATACCAAATAATAGAACAAAATGAGTTCATTGTGATCAATAACTATTGTAATAATCCAAATGATTATCACTAAATATTTTATCTAATAACTCATCCTCATACCATATAAAAAATGAATTATATAACCATTTAATATTATGAATGTTCATTATTATTTAATAAATTCAATTCTATAGAATTATATCTATTCCACATGAACTTCCATACTTATAAACAAGCGAACTGATCATGAAAACCAAGAAAATGAATGCTTCAGAATGATGAAATTAAACTCTATAACTCATCAATAAGGCCATAAATAAACTTAATAAAACTATAATTATTCTAATAAAAGTAAAAATGTTTCTAAATTAATTAATTAATGGATTTAATTTTATTATACAGGACATTAAGGTCAAGTGAAAAGCACATTCGAACATAAGGTAAGGGTTTTCTCATATCATTCAATTTTTGTGAGATATTCCTTATTCACCACTATTTATTATGTATGATGTATGTATACTGACCAATTATTTATTGTATCATGAATCTATTTATTTTCATGGTATTAAATTTATCATTTTATGATTATTAATTTTGGGGCATATGATTCGATTGATTATAAACTGGTAAGGGATTCTACCCGAACCCCCATTTTTCCTTCAGGTTACTCTTCCTGTACCTTTACTCAAATGTAATTATTATTTATTTATTTATACTTCTTATAAATTATGTGTATATTCCAAAATCATATATCCAGATCATATCATCCTTATTTTATGTGGATATACATGTTTTAAAATGGTTCCCTTCTCAATTCTCCCCGATAAACAAGCCTGATTCAAGGGAATTTCTCGAATTCTTACCCATTTTCAAGTTCATTATATAATATATTTTAATCTATAATTATTTTTCTAAAATCACACATTTTATCATTAAAAATTATCTTGGTTCATTTCTAGTTTTATGAAAACAAACATGTCTTTTCACTTTAAAATCTCTTTAATATGATTTCACTTCGGTGGGGAATCATTTATGACTCATTTAAACTTCCTTACCTTTTCTTTTCTAGGATATATGTGTTTACAATCTTATTTGATTATAAATACAAATGATTTTCCAAAATAACTCTTCTTTAAAAATTAAAAAGGGTTTTTCTCATCTCACTTTTACTTCTATGATATATATGCCTTGTTAACCACTTATTCCTTACATGTGGTGTATGTACTTACCTTTGATATATTATATCAAGAGTCTCATTATTCTCATGATATTATATGGGATTGTGATTTGATTTTTTCAAAGTGGTATGGGACACTTTGGAATGCTTAAAGATTATTTCCTCATGAATTTTTCAATGGTATCATTTAAAAGTATCTTTATCTATTTCAACATCATTTGTTGAATCTTATACTTCATTGAGGTTTATCTCTAATGATACCATATACCATATATTTTTTAAGGTTTGAAGATCAGTTTGACTATAGATGTGCTAATTTGATACCATTCATGGGTTATAGTTAAAGTATTCACATTTTGTATGCTACTTTTTCAATATGAATGTTTATATTGTTTATGTTTCACCCTTTTCATATAAGGAATGTATTGGAATTAGTAAGCAATGGTCAGTAACCTCTATAGCCCCTCGATGCATCTGTAGGTCTCATGAGATAAAACAAAATTGGGTATTGGTCGAGGCCTTACCCTGGTATTTTCATATGTCTTGGTTGAGGTCTTGATGGTGTGTTTATGTTGTCATGTGTTATGAATTACCTCATTATAAAACTAGTAATTGATTTTCCATGTGATTATTCGACTAGTAGAATATCCATGGTTATGTTTTATTATGAAATTATTTATTCAGCTTTTATTTCTTCTATATTATGATCAAGATTATATTTTAATGGAATGTGTTCTTTATTTATTCATCATGAATTATTATTTATGCTTATCCTACATTACTTACCCTTAATGAGAATATGAGCTCACCCTTTTCTTATGTTTCCTTTCCCCAGGTTATGAAGAATAAATCTTTGAATAATATTTCAAGGATGCATTTTATTTCATTTTACTTTGTATCATGTTTATTTTCTTTTCCCAATGTATTAAGGGTATCATTAATGTAATCTGGTCTTCCAAGACTGCTAAACTAATAAGTCCTTTGGGATTTGATTCCTTATAATCATTCCAATATAATAAAATAATGCATCGTCTCCGGCTTCTGGGTTTGGGACATTACATATATGAATAGAATAGGTACAAATATTTTCTATGAAAAAGTCGGACTCCTCTTCCAGCTTAAAGATTCAGGTCTGGGTGATAGGAACATTTATATAGAACACCAGAGATTCTACCTACTACCCACTACTAAGGTTGGGTCTGGGTCAAGATCTGTGTTTTACTGTATGGGTCTCAGTATATAGAGTTTTAATTGAAATTTATAGAGGAAAACACCCTTTAAATAGAAATTGGCATCCCAATTTAACAGTACTATTTCAATTTAGATTTCAGTTTCATTTAATTTCATTCTCATTTTTATAGTAATTGTTTTTAAAAGATTAACTATATGGATCACTAATTCGAATTCATAAGGTCCCATACACCTCACTAATTTAATTGTGGTGTCCATTCAATAGTAACCATTCATTTATCAAATTCTTGTATGAAGGGTTAGTCAATTAACATTTATATCATATAAGTCACGTAAAATAATGTCATGTAGTCAAGCCATGCATCCTACATGGCACATTGTAATGCATGACATGTGAATTTTTAAAATGTGTCTAAAATGATGCATGAGATGTCTTGCCCTCATCTCATCGGTCTATTCTAAAATAAAATCCTCAATCTTAGCTATAGTGATATCACAATTAAATTGAATCACCCAAAAGTGGAATCAAATCAACTATAATAGGTAGAATACAGAACAACATGTCTCATCCCAGGTAATTTGGCCTTTCTCTATACATAGGTTATCTACTCTCAGGAAAAGCTCATTACTAAATCTCAATACATTCCCAATCTCCTGTCTAATATTCCTAAATGATAAGACAAAGAAAAGAAAAGAAAATAAATGCTCTGATACCACTTTGTGATGACCTGAACCAGATTCCACTAAAAAGGTGCCCCAAACCGGTGGGTTATATTACCTCAAGCATGCCTCCCCATACAAAAGAGGCTTCCGACTAGTAGAAAGGGTCTAGGGTGTGTTCATGGGGAGACTATACCCTCTGGTTAGAGTGAAAAAATGGTGTAAGTAATAGATAAATAACTAGAGAAAGCATAATAATGATGGAAAAGAAAATGGAAGCAAAAATAAATATCCAAGAACTAAATGATCATCAACAACTGAAAACAATATCATATAAAAAAGGATGATGTGTCATATCTCTACAAAGGAGGAAAACATGTATACATGGTAATAGGTATTCAATACACTACATGATATACAAAAAGAATAAAAATTATAAAATATATTCAAACATCATGAGCTATAGCCTGGTCATATTCTACCAATATCCTATCCTAAGTCATGTAATAAGTCACACATTCATAAGTGGATGTTTTAACTTTTCTACACCTACAAGTATGTAGTTTGTTTAGGTACTGTTAGCAGCCTAGATAAGGTGTGATATAAACCCAGTAGGCCACCACCAATGATGTCTATAAATATCCAGTTAGTTCATATAACATGGAAGTGTGCAGATATAATATAAGGTAGTAAATAAACTATAAAGTTCCGGCTCTAGTTCTTGAAGGAAACCGTGTTGACAGTACATGCTTCGTCCCATGCCAGAATATCTCTGATCAAGTAACCATGTGTATACACACATATGAACTGTATACATAATGACTTCTACAACCATATATGTGGTTACTACCACTATCTTGGACCTGAGGCATAACCCATACATCCATAAGTTATAGCATGTGTATCACAAGTATCAAGGGACACCATGCCCAGTTTCATAAGTATTGAGAACACCATTCCCAGTATCATGGTAGTAAGGGCCACCATGCCCAGTATCACAGTAAGGGTATTCATGCCCGTATATCATAATCATAAGGGCCTCCTTACTCGTAACACATTTATAATGGGTTTCCATGCCTGTATCACATTTGTAAAGGGCCTTCATTTCTGTATCACATTTATAAATGGTCGTTATGCCCTTATCACGTTTATAAAGGTTCTTCATTCCTGTATCACATTTATAAAGGGTCTTTATGCCCGTATCATATTTATAAAGGGTCATCATGCCCGTATCATATTTATAAATGATTTTCATGTCCATATCATATTTATAAAAGGTATCCATAACCATGTATCATAATAAAATAGGGTCAATATGCATGTTTTCACATTAGTAGAAGGGGTGCCATGCCCATATATATATATAACATGCATAAGGGTTATCATTCCCATTTACCCAAAATTAACAAGGGTCATCATGACCATACACAAATAGTGATAGGTAATCATTGGATTTAATACAATCCAATGTATAATTCATAACTCATAAACATTTAATAATAACAAGGTTGTAACCATTGTTCAATTTAATTAGGTGTCATGGTCGCACCACTCACCTCTATTCAATACATGTTGGGGGAGGTGTGCTACACAAGGCAATCCCCCATCAAAATAGCCATGATCTATTGGGTTTAATTTAGGTTTGCATAATCCCAAAATTCAAATCAAAAAATTATGTTTATTATAAATAATAATATATTCATAAAAAATCCAATAACTAGAATTAAAATGTTTTAACAATGAAAAACAGTCACACGGGGCAGTGGATAACATATTCAAACTTGCAATAATAAGACAGAAGCACGCAGAGAAAAATTCAGAAATAAACAGCTTCTATATCACCAAATTAATTCAAATTATAATTAAATCAAGCAGATATGATTGTTCAACAATTTACAAGTCAATAAAAAAATGTGGAAAGCAGTAAATGGGACACACAGATGTAATGTGCTTCAAACAATGACCTATATGCACAGGTTAGGATCATCACAGGTTTTTTTACTATGCAAAAATGATTGGAGTACAAGGAACATAAAATTATCAATACAACACAATGATCCCAAGAAACACCACCAAATAGATAACACAAGATCTAAAAAATAATAAAGAAAATAAATCTCGACCGAACCCCCTTACCAGGGTTCAGACTCACCTCCTTTAATGTGTCAATCTTTCTGTTCAAACTATTGTCAATAAAGGTCATCCAATTCTAGAAATTTCTATATTGAGCGATGTTGTTCATGGTCGATATTGTCCGAGACCTTGAACCAGATCCATGGATGTTGTCCAAGAATCATTTCCGCCATCCAGGATTGCATAAAGTGGGTCTTCTTCCCTCCACGAATCTGCCACTACAAAGATGATCCTTGCATGTCGTTGGCCTCCCTCTATCATTGACTAGACCTAGTAATCTCATCTATCCATTCTGTCACCATGTCATCATGTTGCGATCTCACACCGCCACCCACCATGGACTCCTGCCATCCCTTGGCCTACTATAAGGCCAGATTCACCGGTCCTGGCTCCCTACCTCAAGACTCGTCATGGAAAATCCCCTTTTCCCACTCTTTGTCTGACTATATCTAGATATCGATTCCACCAAGATAAAGAATTGATCACATCAAACTGCAAGCCACATTTTTTCTCTAAGACCCCAAATCGCTTCTGGATTGTAGTCGCACTAGAATTCTCTCAGCACAGTGGAGCCCTTAATGCTAAATTCGTAAACACCCAAAACCCTATCCTCGTGCAACACCCTTCTGAAGTCATGCCTTCTGTTCGAGGAATCCCCTGCCAAAAGAAAAATAGAAATAGGGGGAATCCTGTGGGACACACGTACGGTGGGTAGGTAATGGGCGGTGCCCGACTTCCAGTTATGTAGCAACTTTCTCATGAGAAAAAATAAAATGGAATATAAAATAATCAATTTAATTATCAAAAACAGTGAAATAAAATTCACAATTCTCCACCTTGATAATTAAAATTCATGAATAGGTGGCATAAGATCTAAAAAAATAAAAAAGAAAATAAATCTAGAATGACCCCCCTTACCAGGGTTCAGAATCATCTCCTTTGATGTATTGATCTTTCTGGTCAAACCATTGTCAACCAGATTCTTCCAATTCTGGAAACATCTAGATTGAGCATTGTTGTCTAGGTTCGGTGTAATCTGAGATCTTTAACCAGAGCCACATATGCTGTCCAAGAATCATTTACACCGTCCAGGATTGCACAAAGTGGGTCTTCTTCTCTCCACGAATCTACCACTGCCTGGATGATCCTTGCATGTTGTTGACCTCCCTTTGTCACTGGCCAGACCCAATAACCTCTTATGTCCATTATTTCACCACGTCATCCTGTCGCGATCTCATTCCACCGCCCATCATGGACTCTTGTTGTCCCTCAGCCTTCCATGAGGCAAGATTCACTGGTCTCATCTCCCTACTGCACGACTGATCATGGACAATCCCCTTTTCCCATTCTTTGTCCGACTATATCCAGATATTGAATTTTTCTAGATCAAGAACTGATCGCATCAAACTGCAACTTGCATTATTCCTCCAAGACCCCAAATCTCTTATAGAATGTAATTGTGGTAGAATCCTCTTGGCATAGTGGAGCCCTTAATGCCGAAGTCATGTACACCCAGAACCCTAGCCTCACACAATACCCTTCTAATGTTGCACCTTCTATTCGAGGAATCCCCTACCAAAAGAAAACAAGAAGCATGGGGAGGGGAATACCACGGGACACACATGTAGTGGGTAGGGAGTGGGTGGTGCCCAACTTCCAGTTACGTAATAGCTTTCTCACCAGAAAAACAAAATGGAATATAAAATAATCAATTTAATTATCAAAAAATGGTGAAATAAAATTCACAATACATCTTAAATTGATAAGTGTGTTTTCCATGCTATACCATAATGATCATCCATTCCATTTATGTTATCACAATTCATTAGTTAGACCAAACACACCCACAGGTGTTTTGGTTATATAACCAAGAAACCCAATTAGACATGTAAAGGGAATATTCATATAGGTGGAATACATTAAGGTTGATGACATCGCATGTGCTATAGGATTTATAAAGGTCAATAGGTACCTAAACAGGGAAACCAATTTATAACATATTTAATTTAGGGGAAATGCACAGTGAAATTGGCATGTGACATATTGACACATATTATAAAACATCTCAATTTTGAGGTATAATAACTAGACCACCTACCTTATTCCTATAGTGAATAACTCATCCAGTATCATCCCTTGGTTTGGTCCAGATTAGGAGAAAACAATAAAAATGATGAACGCCTTGAAAATAGGGCATATGAACTTTCACCTAAACAACTCCATCGAGAGAAATAAAAATGATGAAAGGTGTGATATAAATAAATATATTAATGGTGCGCATCTAATATGATAAATAGTGATTGAATTGGAGTTCATACAGCCAAGATATCAAAGAACCTAGCTTCACTTGGAGGAGAGCTCAAAATGGGAGAGAAGCCTCCTGTATACTGGAAAATAGAGCAAAAGGGATGTGGGGTTTCAATTATAAATATTTAAGGAAAATTTGTTAAATTCACCCAAAAATTAGGGGTCACTTGGTTTGGCCTCATGGTTGGCCAAACTGTGCCCCAACCATGAAAAGGCCACTTCCTTTATAGGATACTTGCACAGTTCATGTGCATAGTTTGGAAAATAGTGTGAAAACCATGTTTCACACCTCTTCTAAAACCTATAGAGCTTTCTGTATGGTTGTGTGTCCCTAGATTCATGGTTTCATCAACTTTTGCGGCCTCCTTAAGTACTTTGTCCATCCCCGCATTGTTACTCCTAACCATGTAGCTTGGGTCACATGGTTTCCCCTAACTTTGTGGCTTGGGTCACATGGTTTCCCCTAACCATATGACCCAACTATTTTTCTCCAAAAGTTAGTCTCTAGGCTCTAAAAAATCCCTAGACTCCCCTAAAACTCCCATGCTCTCATTAGGAATCCATATTATATCCAAGATAAATAATTAGACTGGAATTTAAAGGATTTATATCTCATAGAAAAATAGGGTTCTTAAAAAATGGTCCACTTTTTTTAACTGGTCCACAATCACCCATATGATGTCATTATTCCAAGGGGTCCTTGTAAGACCTACCAAAAATTTCATGGTAACATCATCCCATTTCCACTTAATAATGGGAAAAGAATGTAGAATCTTGATAGGTCACTAATGTTCGGCCTTCACTTGCTGATAGGTATAGTATCTTGTCACAAAACCTATAATCCCCTTTTTCATTATCAGTCACCAATATTGTCTCTGAAGATCACAATACATCTTCATCAAACCAGGGTACACCATCCACTTTGATGCATGGAGCTCACACATCAACTCCTATCGCATACACATAGGCACACTAACATGGACACAAACATAGATGATCTCATCATCATTGATAACCCAATTGAAAGGTGACTCCCCACCTTCTAGGCTTTCCCTCAAGTCCAAAACTTTGTATCCTCTTACTTCATCTCCTTGATCTATCTTAAAAGTTTGGACTCTGCCAATAAGGACATGAGGTTCATCTACTCCTCGACCTCTAAAACATCCATGTGAATCTCATCCATTAAAGCCATCATTTCCCCTTAAAACTGGACTCATGGACTGCCTAAGTTTGTATCTTTCATCTTAAAGTTTCAACAACACTTTTCCCTTTCCCTATCATATAATATAGCTCAAAATCAAATGACAGCATATACTCAACCCATCTCCATTGTTAAAGATTCAAATATCATTGTGAAAATATGTACTTTAAACTTTTGTGGTCAGTATATACAATAAAATTGTATCCCAACAGGTAATGCTACTAGCACATTAAGGCATAAACCACTATAGCCAAATCGAGATTGTTCATAGGATAATTATGTTCGTGTGGCCTCAAATTTCATGATATATACGCCAAGACTCGATCTCTCTGCATTAGTACTACCCCAAGTCCAATTTTGAATTCATTATAAAACAAGTTATAATCCTCATTGGGCTTGGGTAGGATCAAAATTAGTGCAATGGTCAAATGCTTCTTTAACTCCTGGAAGGAAATCTCACATGTTCCAGACCATTAAAACTTAATAAATTTATTGTTCAAGCCTGAAAGTGGTTTTTCTAAATGAGAAAATTCCTTGATGAATCTTTGATAATAGCCCACTAAACCCAAAAAACTTTGGATATCAAAAACATTCTTGGTATGACCCCAAAAAAAACTTCTTGAACTTTCTATGGCTCCACTAAAAAACCTTCCTCAAAGATGATGTTACCCATGAAATGCACCTTGTCTATCTAAAATTGACACTTATATATATTATTGTATAGCCTATTCTCTCTCAATGTACTCAGGATGATGTCAAGATGTTTTCCATGATCATAATTAGTATAATATTACATCAATATTTCATTGATGAAAACAACCACAAATTGATCCATGTATGGGTAGAATATTTGATTCATCAGGTCCATAAATACAACAGGATCATTTTTCAAACCAAATAGCAATACAACAAAGTTATACAAGGAATACCAGCTCTTGAAAGGATTATGTGGTACATCATAAGGTCTCGCTCTCAAAGGATGATACCTTGGCCTCAAATTGATCTTGTATAACACACAAGCACCCCTCAGCTGGTCAAAAATATCATTGATATGTAGAATAGAATATTGGTTTTTAACTATCATCCTATTTAACTTCTTGTAATTGACACACAAGTGCAATTTTCCATCATCCTTATTGGAAAACAAGACTAGAGAACCCCATGGTGATGTAATCAATAGATGAATCCATTATCCATCAATTCTTTCAACTGAGTCTTAAACTCTTGAAGCTCTTTTGCTGACATTTGATAAGGAGGAATGGAAACTAGTTAAACTCTAGGAACCAACTCAATCGTAAACTTGACATATCTCTCAGGTGGAAGCCCTGATAATTCTTCAAGAAACATGTTTTGAAACTAATCCAGGATGAGTGTAAAGACATTATGTTTCATACCCCCATCATCCCACAAAAGAATTGAAACCTAGGTGGTGATCTCCCCCAGTTGTTGGTGAGTTGGCCCCACATAGCCTGCTAGGATATCCCATTCCCCACGATGAAAATATCGGCCACCCTTAGGAGATGTGAAAGTTACTCTCCTATGATAACAATCGATGTGGTATCAGTGTGATACCAACCAATCTATACCCAAAATCAAGTCAAAACCTAATATCTCAATTACGTGCAGATCCCAAATCAAATTATACTTACCAACCTTGAGGTAATACCCTTTTTATAGATAAGTTTCCTTTGACTTCACTCCCAATGATGTGTATAACTTCATAACTACATACACAAACTCCACCATCAGACTCAAACCATTCACAAGATGTGAAGATATAAAATAATGTGAGACTCCTATATCAAATGAAGCACTATCAAGCATGGAAGCTACAAGAATTTTACCTATTCTTGTTGATGGCCCAACCTCACTATCAATTAGTGCAGGTTGAACTACATGAAACTAACTTGTCCCTGTACCCTATGCTCTAGTCTAAGTCTCCTATGCTACACTGATCTTATAATATGATAACTCTTTCCCTAAAGTACCATATCCACCACCCAGACTGGTATATCTAGTAGAACTCTAACTTCCTGACTGGTATGGGGTATAAGACCCTATTCTAGTGCTCTCGTTCAACCTAAATCCACCATCACTACCCATTTGTTAAGGGTTCCTATAGTACCTCTATAAGTGTCTCATCCTACTGCAATATCATCACTCCACTGGTGGTCAGAAAAAATGACTATGAATGTGACCCATCCTACCGTACTGATGGAAGAAAACTCAATTACTTCCCCAAATAATTGATCCTTCCCCCTGACTACTCTATTCTCCACTGGTCTAGTGAAAATTATAATAATGATGCTTCCTACCCTCAAAAGATATACCTCTTGGTCGTCCAGCATAAACCACCTATCCTCCACTGGAAGCCTCCTTCAGGATTTCCTCAAAAATGAGAGCTTGATTCACTACCTTAGAAAAATTCTTCAATCATAAGATATTAACTTGGGACTTAATCTCACATTTAATTATATCCTGAAAATGTCTTGCCATAGATTCCTCATATCCTGCCAACACTATAACAAAGCACTACAAGTCGGTGAATTGGCCAACATAGTCCATCACTGACATGATTCCCTGGGTCAACCACATAAAATTTTCTGCCCTCTCTTATCTCAGTGTCTCTAGGTAAAAGTGTTTTAGAAACTTCTCTTAGAAGTCCTTCTATACCATGCCCTACAAATGCTCCTCCTAAGCCTAGATATCCCACCAACACTTCACTTTTCCTTATCATATATAGGTTGATAATATGACTCTTTTCTCTATAGGAGTCTCTGAATGATCCAGAATTTTATGGATAGACTCGATCCAGAAATCAGCTATCTCAGTTCCACCCACTCTAGTGAACATCAAAGGGTGTTGTAATTGGAACTCTTGGACCAAATCAGAAATGTTCCATAAATTTAACCCTAGGTCTCTTTACATGAATTTCATGAAGCAAGAAAAATTTTCACATAACTTATCTTCCACCCCTTCACTTGGAACCATTAGGGCCTCTTGTCTCGCTACTGGATTCACATTTCCATAATGTACTCCTATAATCCTAACAATAAACATCATCATGGAGGAATGTATCTACAATGATAATCACACATCTTAGGACACATAACACATCATTAACACATTTTCAAAAAATATATAATCACATGAGTTTATAACAAGTTATCTAGCATACACTACCCTATAGTCAAAACCATGATACTATCACTACACCAAACCATCTCTAACTTGATCCATGGCTAACATAGGGTAAATAACTATTCATATTTATAATTTTCCCATTAGATTTTATTTTTTAAACATTTCAAATTACCACATTTCAAAATCTTTTAACAATTATTAATTTATTATTATGAACCATTTATTTTAAATTAATCAAATAAATAAAAGTATTTTAATTTCCTATAACCCACTTATAACTTTATTTTTCATACGTGCCCAATATGATGCATGTCACATAAATACCTAGGTGTCTGGAATGATTCATACATACTAAACTCTTATGCCATATCATGCTATGATTAAAATCTTAAAAAACAATAACATCACACAATAAGTGCATCACTTAAGGTGAAATAACATTCATCTTTAATAGAAAACATCACAAACAACAATCCTGCCCTGGGAACTTAGTCTTTTTCCCCATGCATGGGTTAGATACTCTCATGTGTGAGATCATGACCAAGGTGTGACTCATCCTAGTATCTCATTTTCCTTTCCCAAATAATAAAATGAGAAAAAATGAAGCCTTCTCTGATACCAATTTGTAACATCCTCACCTAGGTGCCACATATCGGTGCCCCAACCCAATTAGTTAGGTGACCTCAAGCACGTCTCTATGTACACCAGCGGATGCTGACTAGTAATGAGGGTCTAATATGATATGTGTAGATACTATACCCTCTTTATCAAAGTAGAATAATAGTATAAATAAATATACCAATAGACAAGATAATAATAAACAAAACCAATTAATACCAAGTATCACATGAAAAATCCCAAAATAGGGGAAATAAAAAAAACCAAAGTAGTAAATATGTCATGACATGTAAGTGTCAAGTGTTGAATGAAAACACAAAATAAAGACACGTTGAAAACTCTCAAGCGGGTCTCAACATCATGTTTGGTTCTCTCGTTCATGCTCCATCCTGAATCTCAACTCATTCATATAACATAGGTCTTTTTTCCCTTATCCTTCACTACAAACATAAAGTCTACTCGAGTACCAATCGACGACTTGAATAGGGTGTGAGTACAACTCAATAGGCCACCATCAATGGTGTCTAAATAAATATTTAGTCTATAATAATGTATGCAGTTGTATAAAGAATAAAATAAATAATGATAAAAGTAAACAGGTTTCACATTTATTATTCTTTAGTTAACCACATTGGCCCTCTGGTTCACGGTGACACACAAGCCAATCATAATTTCTTTGGCCCATGTTGGGGTTTGAACTATACAACATAGGGATTTTAAAATTATTCTTGCATGGGATTTAATTATTAAAATTAATTCCAATTTTATTTTAGTACCTTGGATAATCAATCTAGGTACCATTATCACGGATGATTGGAGCATCATTCCAACATCATTATCTCGAGTACTTGGATCTTCATTCCAACACTACTATCATGGGTACTTAGAGCGTCAGTTTAGAACCAAAATATTGGGTGATTGGAGTATCAGTCTAGCACCAATTCACATGCATGCATCGGGGGCCTAGAGCATAAGTATGTCCACCCATAGATGAGGATCATTAGTCCAACACCCACACCTAATTTTTCACATATACATATCAAGGTTCATTATTAATATCCTATTTATCAACCATTCTCAACACAGTTCACCATTTAATTTATCAGTCATTATCTTTATCATCATTTCAACCCTTTAACCATTTAACCCAATTACCATGAATCATCTCATAACCCATTAAACTTTTGTGGTTAAGCCAAATAATATCTATAAAAATTTAACATGCCAACACATTCACAATTGGTTTGATCTCAAAAACCCATTAATTCCCCTTTTTCAATCCATAATTAAAATTTCAAGGGAAATTTGAACACCCAATGGGTTTCCATCATTCCCAGTCTAATAATCTACAACGGGTCCAATAGGATCCTATATGGGTCTCTCAAATTCATGGGGATTCAATTAACTTTTCTAATTTAAAAGAAATTTCACAACATGGAAACGCAATGATACAACTAGAAACAAAAAATCATTATCAATACTATGGGAATTAGCATACAAACCACTTGCCTTAGGATCACAATGAACACACACCCAACCTTAGCCCTTAATTTGAGGTAGAACAGCTGAAATCACAATGGTTGGTGAAAACGAAGAACAACACCACAATCCTCAATATCTAGGCTTGGATATCCTTTACATAAAAAGATCTAACCATTAAACATCACAGTTACCCTCAAGAAACATGGATCTATCCATAACGGATTAGATCTAAGGTTCTAAGAAAGAGAATGAGAAGAGATCTAGGAAGAACACCCAAGAACATAGACTTACTGGTGAATCTGGATCTCTAATGGGCTTTGAATCACCTAAAACTTACTCCTAGATAAAAGGGGATTAGATATCAAGCCTTGATCATAAAATTAGTTTAGAAATATTAGATATTAGGGGAAAATGAGGCCTTAACATTTTAATTAGAATTATATCTATAAATTTTGGGCTACCAACTGTATGGCACATGGTTAGGCCGCATGATTTGGAAAACTGTGATCCAACCATGTGGTGCTACTATCTCAAGCCAACCCCTCACATGGTTGGATTGCACAGTTAGAAAAATTGTGCACCAACTGTGTTGTTCCCCTCTATTCATCATTTCATAGTTGGGGGAGCACAATTTGGTCAAACCGTGGACCCTTTACAGTGGCTCAAAATGGGGCAGATGATTTTTTGTAATCACACACCAACCATGCACAACCCTATGGGCTTAAAAAATTCTCCAACTTCACCTAAAATGACACCTAATAAAGGATCAACCAAAGTATGATCAATACAAGGGTAAAAGAATACCTAAAAATGAGTATGAGATGTCTCAAGAATGGTCAGTGTCACAAACCAACCCGAGTGACCTAGTAACCCGATAACCGAGCCGGTACTGACATAGCCCAAAGGGCATTCCTGATCCCTACGAGTTGGAAAATAGAACTTAACATCATAAAACATACAAGTGGGGACAAATTTTTCACAAAACATAGTGGAAGAAAGACAAGCAAGTCAATATGAATACAAAAGAAACTCCACTTGGAGTAATTTACTAGAAGTCAGCAAGGCATTAAATCCTAAAGTGCTACAACCCAAGTACCAAAATAGAGGAAAACATCCCAAGTCCCTAAGGACACAACTCACCAAGTCCAAGGTTCAACAGCTGGATCTACCTCCAAGAGATCATTTCCCCTTGCTCGAACCTAGAAGGAATTAATCTACAAACACCCAAAGGCACAAGTAGGGTGTGATATAAAAAGCCTAGTAGGGTCTCACCAAGGATTCCATAGTAGATTACAATAATATATTAAACAAAGGAATTGTTTCAATTTTAAAATAAATAGATTTTTCATTTTAAATCATATTTAAACAAATCATGTTATACAGTTTAAATGATGGAAAATACTTTAAGCAAAGGCTTTACCAGTGATGTAATATTTCTAAAACAATAACTCAAATAAAATTTTTTATATAAAATAGTTTATATAAATTATAAAGGCATGTAAAGATGTTTAACAACATTGGAATACATTTATATCTCAAATATAAAACAAGCGAGCAATATGTTCATATTCCAAATAGGTATGAAAATTCTAGGATATGGGAATACGCACTCTCTAAGTGATCATGGAAATATGTGTATACACACATCCCTCTAACACTAGCCAAAGTCAACTCATCGCCATCCCATTAGGGATGTGACCTGTTTCATTTATGTTTTAGAACATTGTATAATCGTAGAGTGTGTCAAAATAACTCATAAACTACCTAACACTACGGGAAAAATGGGTATTTGCGACGGGGGTATTTACCCGTCGCAAATAAATAGGCTTTTGCGACGGGGGTATTTACCCGTCGCAAATAAATAGGCTTTTGCGACGGGATTTCTTTCCCCGTCGCAAATAGTTTTCCCGCGATGCGCGCCGAATCGCGGGAAAACTATTTGCGACGGGAAAATTTTCCCGTCGCAAATAACCGGCGGCGGTAAAAGGTATTTGCGACGGGAAAGTATTCTCGTCGCTAATAGTATGTTATTTGCGACGGGACCCGTCGCAAATAACTATTTACTCGTTGACCGTAATTAATGCGGGCTAATGTATTTGCGACGGGCTTCCCGTCGCAAATAATCTAACCTATAAATACCCCCATCCGTTTTTTTCAAATCATTCTCATTCTCTATCTTCTCCTGCTCTCAAACTTCTGTTTCTAAAGTTGAGTTTTTTTTCAGTTTAATTTTTTTCTTCGGAGCTGATATTAAAGTTTTGAAGAACGATCAGAGCAGATCAATTTTCAAGGTATTTATGTTCATTTTAATTTAATATTTATTTTTAATTTTTTATTAGTTTCAATTATTCTTAATTAGTTGTAATTTAATTATGTTTACATTGTTTTCTTACTTAATAAATTTAAATTATTAGTATTGATCATAGTTAATGGTAATTATGAATAATTAGTAATAATTTTTAATAATTAAGAATAAATATTAATAATTAGTAATAAATACCAATAATTAGGAATAATAACATTATTACATTATTAGTATATTTTATTATTAATATTAAAATAATATAATTTTTTATATATATACAATTCTCTTTTCATCTGTGTGTTTACTGTCTTCACATGTATTATTTGTATGTGGAGATAGAAAACGCACAGATGAAAGGAAAATTGTATTTAAATCAGAAAATTATATTATTTTAATATTAATAATAAAATATACTAATAATGTTATTATTTGTAATTATTGGTAATTATTCCTAATTATTGGTAATTATTCATTTAATTACTAATAATTAGGAACAATTATCAATAATTATCAATAATTAAGAATATTTAGTAATAATTAGTAATAATTACCAATAATTAGTAATAATTAGTAATAATTATCAATAATTAGTAATAATTAGTAATAATTACCAATAAGTACTAATAATTATCTATAATTTGGAATAATTAACAATAATTAACAATAATTAGTAATAATTAGTAATAATTACCAATAATTACCAATAATTAGTAATAATTAGTAATAATTACCAATAATTGCCAATAATTGCTAATAATTACCAATAATTACAAATAATTAGGAATAATTAGGAATAATTAGGAATAATTAGGAATAATTAGGAATAATTAGGAATCATTAGGAATAATTAGGAATAATTAGGAATAATTACCAATAATTAGGAATAATTAGGAATAATTACCAATAATTAGGAATAATTAGGAATAATTAGGAATAATTAGGAATAATTAGGAATAATTAGGAATAATTACCAATAATTACCAATAATTAGGAATAATTACCAATAATTAGGAATAATTACCAATAATTACCAATAATTACCAATAATTACCAATAATTACCAATAATTACCAATAATTACCAATAATTACCAATAATTACCAATAATTACCAATAATTACCAATAATTACCAATAATTTGCAATAATTAGTAATAATTAGTAATAAATACCTAAAATTACGAAAAATTAGGAAAAATTAGGAAAAATTACCAATAATTAGGAAAAATTCTCAATAATTAGTAATAATTACCAATAATTAGTATTAATTACCAATAATTAGTAATAATTACATATAATTAGTATTAATTACCAATAATTAGTATTAATTACCAATAATTAGTAATAATTAGGAATAATTACCAATAATTAGTAATAATTAGGAATAATTACCAATAATTAGTAATAATTACCAATAATTACCAATAATTAGTAATAATTAACAATAATTAGTAATAATTACCAATAATTAACAATAATGAGTAATAATTAACAATAATTGCCAATAATTACCAATAATTGCCAATAATTGCCAATAATTACTAATAATTAGTAATAATTACCAATAATTGCCAATAATTGCCAATAATTAGTAATAATTATGAATAATTAGTAATAATTACCAATAATTAGTAATAATTACCAATAATTAGTAATAATTACCAATAATTAGTAATAATTACCAATAATTAGTAATAATTACCAATAATTAGTAATAATTACCAATAATTAGTAATAATTACCAATAATTATCAATAATTACTAATAATTATCAATAATTACTAATAATTATCAATAATTACTAATAATTAGGAATAATTAATAATAATTAGCAATAATTCGTAATAATTAGCAATAATTACTAATAATTAGTAATAATTACTAATAATTAGTAATAATTAGGAATAATTAGTAATAATTAACAATAATTAGGAATAATTAGTATTAATTAGGAATAATTAGTAATAATTAGGAATAATTAGTAATAATTAGGAATAATTAGTAATAATTACCAATAATTAGTAATAATTATTATTAATTACCAATAATTAGTATTAATTACCAATAATTAGTATTAATTACCAATAATTAGTATTAATTACCAATAATTAGTAATAATTACCAATAATTAGTAATAATTACCAATAATTAGTATTAATTACCTATAATTAGTATTAATTACCTATAATTAGTATTAATTACCAATAATTAGTATTAATTACCAATAATTAGTAATAATTACCTATAATTAGTAATAATTACCAATAATTACCAATAATTACTAATAATTAGTAATAATTAATAATAATTAGCAATAATTAGTAATAATTAGCAATAATTACTAATAATTAGCAATAATTACTAATAATTAGTAATAATTAGTAATAATTAGTAATAATTAGGAATAATTAGTAATAATTAGTAATAATTAACAATAATTAGGAATAATTAGTATTAATTAGGAATAATTAGTAATAATTACCAATAATTAGTAATAATTATTATTAATTACCAATAATTAGTATTAATTACCAATAATTAGTATTAATTACCAATAATTAGTATTAATTACCAATAATTAGTATTAATTACCAATAATTAGTATTAATTACCAATAATTAGTATTAATTACCAATAATTAGAATTAATAAACAATAATTAGTATTAATAAACAATAATTAGTAATAATTACCAATAATCACCGATAATTACCAATAATCACCAATAATTACCAATAATCACCAATATTTTCCAATATTTTCCAATAATTACCAATAATTACCAATATTTTCCAATAATTACCAATAATTACCAATATTTTCCAATAATTACCAATATTTACCAATATTTACCAATAATTACCAATAATTACCAATATTTACCAATAATTAGGAATAACTACCAATAATTTGGAATAATTACCAATAATTTGGAATAATTACCAATAATTTGGAATAATTACCAATAATTTGAAATAATTACCAATAATTAGGAATAATTACCTTATTACATTATTTGTATATTTTATTATTAATATTAAAATAATATAATTTTCTATATTATATACAATTCTCTTTTCTTCTGTGTTTTTTCTGTCTCCACATGTAATATTGGCATTCTTTTTCAAAATTATCAACCAACTCGGCAATGGAGAGGTGAAAGTGAATGCCAATATTACATGTGGAGACAGAATGTGAAACACACAGATGAAAGGAGAATTGTATATAATATAGAAAATTATATTATTTTAATATTAATAATAAAATATACTAATAATGTAATGATGTTATTATTATATAATTAATATTTATGAAAAAAATTATATTAGTATTATTAAAAAAAATAAAAAATCAATATAATATTAAAATTATCAATATTTGTAACAGGTTTTGCTTTATTCTCAATATATTCAATCCTTGCTTGTGTTTTTTCTAACAAATTATTCAAAACCAGTAATGCTTTTATATTTTATAGAAAAATATAGAACAACGAGGTCGTCAACAGTCATTATTAGATGACGGCATATGGATAAATCAACGTAGAAATCCAAATGGTTCTGGTTTAAATCCAGTATATATAGAGGGTGTGGAGATTTTTTTATCATTTGCGGCATCAAATCCAGAATTTGTTTCAGAAGGAAAGATAAAATGACCTTGTAGAAAATGTGCATTGAGAACGTTTGACACGTTTGACAAAGTGGGGGAACATCTCTTGCGTTTTGGTTTTCAAGCAGATTATGTTTTTTGGTATCAACACGGTGAACGCAGTTCCAGAGCAGGTGATACCAACTTGATTCCGGATCCATCCCAGTTTCAAGATTTAGTACATGATGTTGCAGGTTCATCTGTTCAACATACAGAAACTCCGGCTGATATAGCTTCAAATCCTGAGTTGGGACCGTCTGAATTTTATGAGTTGTTGAAGTCTGCTGAGGATGCATTATATCCTGGCTGCAAGATGAGCAAATTAGAAGCAGTTGCAAAATTTATGGCTATCAAATCAGATAACGGAATGTCAAACACCTGTTTTGACCAGATATTTTCTTTGCTGAAAACACTGTTACCCGAAGGAAATGTTTTACCTGCAAATTACTATGAAAGTAAGAGGTTGGTTCGAAATTTGGGACTTACTTGTCAGAAGATTCATGCATGTTCAAATGACTGCATTTTATATTCTGGGGAAAATGAGTCGTTGGATAGTTGTCCCACATGTGGGCAACTGAGATATAAAGAAGGACAACACGGGAAGTCTGGTTTGATTCCTGTAAAACAGTTGAGATATTTTCCGCTTACATCCAGACTTCAGCGTTTATTCATGTCTAAGAATACAGCGACAATGATGTCATGGCATAAAGAGAATATTTCAACCGATAAAAGCTTGAATCATCCAGCCGATGGTGATTCATGGAAACATTTTGATAGAGTGCATCCATCCTTTGCTTTAGAAGCTAGAAATGTTCGACTGGGCCTTTCCACTGATGGTTTCTGTCCGTTTGGATCTTATGGTAGTCAATATTCATGTTGGCCTGTTTTTTTAACTCCGTACAATTTACCTCCATGGATGTTGATGAAGGAGCCATATATCTTTTTGACTTTACTAATTCCAGGACATCCGAAGAAAAATATTGATGTTTATTTGAAGCCATTGATTGATGAATTAAATTTATTGTGGAGTACTGGTGTCAGTACATATGATGTTGCAACGAAACAGAATTTCATACTGAGAGCAGCATTGATGTGGACAATAAGTGACTTCCCGGCTTATGGGATGTTATCTGGCTGGAGTACACATGGTCAGAAATCATGTCCTTACTGTATGGGAGAGAACAAATCATTTATGCTCATTCATGGAAAGAAACCTTGTTATTTTGACTGTCATCGCAGATTTCTTCCAGCTGATCATCCTTTTCGCAGAAACAGATCTCATTTCAGAAAAGGAACAGCTGAAAGGGATGGAACTCCAAAAATGCTATCAGGTTCGGAGTTAAAATCGGTTGTATTTTCATTACCTCCCATCACTTTTGGTCCCACAATAAACCAACAGAAAATTTCTGGTTTTGGGAAAGAACACAATTGGATTAAACGTAGCATATTTTGGGATTTGCCATATTGGTCTGATTTGTTGGTCCGACACATGTTAGATGTCATGCATATTGAGAAGAACTGTTTTGATAATTTATTTCATACAGTTTTGGATACGCCAGGAAAGAGCAAAGACAATGTAAATGCACGTTTAGATCTTGCCCAAATTTGCAGGCATCCAGAATTGGAACTCTTTGAGAATGTCAGAACAGAAAGGTTACTGAAACCAAAAGCAGCTTATACACTATCTAAAGAAAACCGTTTATTATTTTGTCAGTGGATTGCAGATTTGAGACTTCCAGATGGTTGTGCTTCCAATTTGGGTAGATGTGTAAAGAATGGTCATATTACTGGATTAAAAAGTCATGATTGTCATGTTATAATGGAGAGACTTCTACCCATTGGATTAAGAGGTCTGTTGAATTCTGTGATTTGGGATTCCATAACAGACATGTCTCATTTTTTTCGGGAAATTTGTGCGGCTACGGCAGATTATGATGCTCTAGGCAAACTTGAAAAAGATGTTGTTGTAATTATATGTAAACTGGAAAAAATATTTCCGCCGTCTTTCTTCGACTCAATGGAACATTTGATGTTACATTTGCCATATGAAGCCAAATGTGGAGGTCCGGTACAGTTTCGATGGATGTACCCATTTGAAAGATGCATGAAAAAATTGAAAAGAAAAGTACGCAACAAAGCATCTGTTGAAGGATCTATTGCAGAAGCTTATTTGCAAGAGGAAATATATTTTTTCTGCTCCCATTATTTTGAATCTGAGTATCCTTCAAAACACAACCGAATGGGACGGAATGAGAGGAATATTGATGAAATCGACAATCAATTATCTATTTTCAACCAGTCAGAGCTTGGTTTTGGTGGAGTTTCTGAACGCTGGCTTTCAGATGATGAACATCATAGAGCTCATACGTATGTTCTGCTCAACTGTGAAGAGATGACATCAGTTGTACTGTAAGTGTTTATATCACTTATTCTATCATTTATGTTACAATAAATAACTTTGGTTTTTATAGGTTGTATGATAATCATATCAAGAAACAAATTCCAAAAATTACAGCAGCTGCTCTCGAAGAACGTCGACTGAAAAATTTCTCTCAGTGGTTTCAAAAACTGGTAACATAAATTCTTTATCTTTTAGCAACTCATTCAATGTATAGTTTACTATATTGATAATTATTTCACAAATTTCCAAGTGTCTCGACATGCTGATAAAATTGACAAACGGCTGTGTGTATTGAGTAACCCACCTTCCAAACTTGTTAAAACTTATAATGCATATGTGGTGAATGGATTTTGATTCCACACACATGCATATGGGGAATCGAAAAAAACAATGAACAGTGGAGTTAGCTTGAGAGGATCTCATCATCGAGAAAATGAAGTTGACTTTTATGGCATACTTGATTAAATCATTGAACTCTGTTATCTTGGACAACATTACATAACCATGTTCAAATGTCGGTGGTTGGATACAGAGAGAGGCGTGCGTGTTCATCCGACTCATGGAATCATCGATATTAAATGTAAAAGTGTTCTCGCAGTAAATGAACCATTCTTATTGGCTCAACAGGCATATCAAGTTTATTATGAAAAGTACTGTGCAACATCAAGAGACTTGACTGATTGGTGGAGTGTAATAAAAATCAAAATTCGAGACAATCAGTTTAGTCAAAGTGAATGTGCTTTCACTGATGTGCAAAGAATTGAAGTTTTTCAAGAGAGTACTCAAAATCAATCTTTTTTACAAAGAGACATGAGTATCGATGACGACACCCCACATTTAAGAGTCGGTGATGACGATGATGTTAATGATGTCACATATGAATTTGAAACGGTAAGAGATGAAGCAACTGTAACTCGAATGGATATCGATGATGTTGAGGAGGAATATGAAGATGACATTGACATATATGAAGATGATGATGAAGATGAACACTGATAGCATTTCATGGTATTTATATACAATCATAATATGTATATATGTATATATAATAGTAATTATCAATTATTTGCTAACATTAACATTTTCTGTTTCAGATGGACGACGCCACATTTCGTGCGCTGGCGGATGCTGACCTGACTTTTGATGCGGATGAGTTGCTGACAGATGACCCTCAGCCTGCAGGCGCTCCAGGGAGTACGTGGAGGGGGCGCGGTCTTGCACGATTGATGATTCCTGACCCCGTCCCCGAGCGATGTCCACGTCTTGGGTTTGATCCACGCACGCGGAGGTGTGATAACCTGTGTGATAACCTGTGGATTTGACTAAGATTTCATTAATCTATTCACATAATAAATGTTTATTATTTTTTCAGTTTTCCGCATATAGAAGTCGGACAGGGCAGCGCTATTTTGCGCAACTATTTCTCTCAGCCGTGGACCACATGGGAGCAGATTCTCATTGATGTGCAGCAGGCCATGTTCGGCCATTGGTTGGTACGTACGTAAATAAATAATTTTTATTTTGAAAATTATTTCATTTCTAACTTGATATTTTGATTTATTTGTAGGGTTTATGGTATCCGATCGAGGATACCATGCGTGACGCCATCCACGAGGCATGGGAGGTGGCCATGCGTGATCGCCTTCGTCAGTTTTTGCACAATTTAAGAAAAGCTGCGATGAAGAAAGCAGGAGTGTCAGATTTTGAGGAGTCATGTAGAGCACACCGACCAGAGTATATTTCATCCCATGTATGGGATGGATTATGTGCGCACTGGTTGAGTGGTGCCTTTCAGAGGAGATCATCGGTGGGGAGGCAGAATCGGGGGAGACAGGAGGTGACTCATCGAGCTGGGAGTCGTTCTTTCAGTACTCATAGACATCATCTGGTACGTACATTATTTATAAATATTTTATATAACTATAAATATTAACAGTTTATTTTTTATTCTTATAGGCTGTCGAGCACCCCGATATTACAGAGTACGACGTATATCAGAGGATGTATAGTGATCCTGCTACTGGGGTGCTCAGAGGTGATCGTCAGCATCACATCGTGGTCAGTATTATTTGTTTTAAAGTTTAAAAATTAACTGCATATAATATATTCACAATTTTAATTTTAAATTGCAACTATAGGAGTCATATGAGGCCGCAGCGGCACAGGCCCGGCCTGAGAGTCAGGCCGAGTCATCAGATCAGACCACTGCCCGTCAGTTTGATGAGGCGGCATGGATGCAGGCCACCCAGTATGCCTTCGAGAAGGGCCGGGTAGTTGGTATCGGCTCTCGACTGACTCCCGGAGATTATTATGGCAGTGCTGCGATGTCGGCGTCCAGCTCGAGAGGAGCTCGTGCATCTTCTTCTACACAGTATGAGGATCAGTTGCGATCTCAGACTACACAGATAGAGAGTCTCCGAAAGGAGCAGGAGCAGATGCGTCAGCAGCATGAGGAGGAGCGTCGACGCCAGCAGCAGCTGTACGAGGAGCATGTGAGTCGGTGGCAGCAGCAGCATTAGGAGCAGATGGAGTACATGCGCTGACTCACTCATGCTTTAGGGATGGAGTTTCCTCCACCACCATCTGCAGATCCCCCACCTCCCCCCCCCTCCCCCCCTCCTTCAGATTAGAGTTTGTATTTCTGTTATAAAATTTGTGAAATCAAAATATTTTTTTTTCTATTCGTAGTTTCTGTCTCATTATAAAATATTAATAATATTATATTTTTAAATAACAATATTAATATGAATAATAATATTATTTATATTTTATAATATTAAATTTTATATATATATTAAAATTTTATATATATATTAAAATTTTATAATATTATAATTTAATTATATTTTTTGTAATACTTGAATTATTTTAATATTTGAATGTAAAATAATTCTATTATTTTTATATTAATTAAAATAACTTATTAATATTTTTTTTATTTATGAATTATAATTGTAATATTATTATATTAATTAAATCATTTATTAATATTCTATTATTTTTTATTTTTGAATTATAATTCTACTATTATTATAGTAATTAAAAGAATTTATTATTTTCATTTGTAAATTATAATTCTATTATTATATTAATTAAAATAATTTATTAATAATTTTTTTTATAGTATTTGCGACGGGATACTATGCCCGTCGCAAATACTAGTATTATAAATAGTTTTTATTTTTTTTAAAAAAATCGTATTTGCGACGGGCCCCGTCGCAAATACTAGTATTATTATTTTTTTATTATTTTTTTAAAAAAATAGTTTTTGCGACGGAACCGTCGCAAAAGATATTTGCGACGGGCCCGTCGCAAAAGGTATTTGCGACGGGACCCATCACAAAAGGTATTTTAAAAGTTTTTTACAAAAACACGGAATACTATTTGCGACGGGGAGAATGATCGTCGCAAAAAAAAGGCTTTAGCGACGGGCCCGTCGCAAATAACTGTAGTTGCGACGGCGTTTTCAGCAACGGGCTATTTGCGACGGGCCCCCGTCGCAAATACCTGTTTTTCTAGTAGTGTAAGGTTTGCATGTACTCTTACACAATAAATTATGGTAAATTTATTTTAAGAAAGCTTAAAATACCATTTAAATCTCATTCTCCTATTTCAAATTCTAATTTTCCATTCAAAAACAAGATAGGTTTTAATCAAAAACATGTTTTTTAACAAGATAAAAGCACTAGGTTTCTATCAAAACTTGTTAATACATTTTCAAAATTTAAAAAATTCTATCAATTTCATTTCAAAATATTAAATTCAATAATTCAATTGAAATCATTTCCATCCTTTTCAAACACACCATAATTCACTGGAATTGGGGGTTTTCCCAATTTATTGCCAAAACCATTTCAAATCTCCCAATTCACCAGAATTGGGTTTTAATAAAAACAATTGAAATCAATTTCAAACATTTGAATTTAAATCAATACTAAAATAAATCAATAAATTAAAGGTTAATCAATTTTTACAAGAAGAACAGAACCACCTACCTTTTTCTAAGACACAACACTCGCAACGAAACCCACCAACGAGAACGAAGGCACAGAAGACCCCGAAACTCAACCTAGAAATGAGATATAGTAGCATAGAGAGTATATCCATCAATTTCAGGATGACCTATTGAAATCACGAAGGAGGATGAAGAGAGAAATATGAAGAGCAATGGAGAATTCTTACCCTAGAATCACACCACAAGTGCAATGATGATCGAACACTGAACAAAAAGATCTGGAAGGGTTGGAGTGATCCAAGATCACCTGGGGAAGGCTTTGGGTAAAGAGAAGTGAAATTGGAGAGAATTAAAAAGGAAGATATCATTCTTGATTCATGTTTTAAAACAGCATTTGGGGTATTACACGATGTGTAATCCCATTACATGTCGTGAAATAGTTAAGTTTCATAACCACCGAAAAACACATCACTTTTAATGAAAAATGGTTCATTACATAAATCATGACATGTAAAGGCTCATCACATCATGTAACCTTTCATAGTGTGAATCTTCTCATGACATGAACCTTCTCACAGTATGAACCCAGAAACCTTTACATGGCATGTAATCCTTATGCAGCCTACAGAAACACCCGGTTAAAGATGAGAGTCCAAAAAATCCATGACTTCACCATTATAAGTATCCTCCTAATTCCTTTTCAACCCTACATAGTCAATGAAAAGTAAAAACCATGACAGGTTTAAAGATTTACCCGTCAGATCGGTAATGAGATGTTATAACCTCCCCACCATAAAAACTTGTTTTCCCCAGAAAGCCTATGAGGAAGCTTACATGCTAAAATGAAGAGGCTAATATTCTCTTGTAGGTATTCCACCCAATGCCTATGGTGGAGGTTCAAATATTTTTGAGAGAAGATATAAATCAAGATATTGTGGTTTGAATACATAGTAAACCTTCCTCCATAAATTTAATACTGACAACTCTTAAGTGCATGCATTACAGCTTCAAGTTCAAGGTCATGGGTAGGATAATTCTTTGTGTGTGGGATAAGATGATAATATCTATAGGAAATGACATGATTAACTTGTGTAAGGAAACAACCAAAACCTAAAACCGGTGAATCATAAAAGACCACATATCCCTACCCAGTCAATGAAAAACTTGACCTCCCTTACCGATGAAAAACCATAGAAATCAGAAGGAAACACATTGGGAAACTCAACGAAAACTGGAGGGAGATCACTGCTCAAAGATTATCACTCTAGATCAAAAGAAAATATTGATATTAATTTCTCTAACTCCGGATAATAAGTCCTGGATCTACTTGACCTTGGGTCCCATTCTCCTTAAAAGACAAGAGATACACCATTGGGTGTAGTAAGGTAGACCCTCTGAAGATAACAATCAATATGAGCTTTATTGGAAATGTGCCAATCCATTCTAAAAATGATGTCAAGAGGTTTTATTTTGAGAGTCAGAAAACTCCAAGTAAGATTGAAATTTTATAGAGAGAAGATACAAGAGGGAATATGGATAACTTGTTCTCTCTTCATACTAAGGGGTGTATTAATATCCATTGCACAAGATAAAATCTCCATAGAAAGATTTAGTAGATTAAAAATATGGGTTGAAATAAATGAATGAGATGCACTAGTATCAAATAGAGTAGTCACTAATGATGAATTTTTAGTAATGTTACCTCTCATAGTCATTGGACCCATGTCTGCTTCCTATGGAGACTCTTCCACTATGTGAAGTAGCTTCGTTCTAGATGCATGTGGATAGAACCATTTTATACGTGAAGCATCTGATTTCCCTACAGTTTTAGGAGGAGCTGATGATCCTATTCCACTATGAAGATTTGAAAAGATATGGAAGAATATCATTAAGTGTCATGAACATCTACAGGAACTACAGTTCTTAGGTGCCTTAGTGAAAACCCTCTTAGAATTTCCTGGATTTCCACACTAATAGAAAATCAAAGGACTTCCTCTTGGAATTGTAGGAGGTCTAGGATGACCCTGCCATCAAGAAATGCTGCAAGAATCATCACACTTCTGCTTTCCCTTGAGGGAACTCACACTGCCATTGGGAGAAAAAGGAACTCTCACCTACCCTAACTTTCCATCTGGGTCCATCTCAACCATCATCACTGCATCCATCACATCAGCATAAGTGGGTATATTAAGTAAGAAAACTTGAGAATAAATATCTTATTGAAGTCCCAACTCAAACCGTCAAGCCTTTGTTCTCTCATTATATACAATCTTAGGTGAAAGCTACACGAGTTCAGCAAAGTGATTCGAATACTTAGTCACAGTTCTGTTGTCCTGCTCAAGTTTGAAAAAATCCACAACCTTGGACAACACCATTGGCTCAGGATAAAACTGGTAGATGAAAAGAACCATGAAGTATTTCCACTCTAATACCTCATGTTTCTTTTCTATCACCATCATATCCCACCATCTTCTACTCAGTCCCTCCAGCACAAAGGTGGAACACTTCCCCTTGGTCATGTATGGTGTCTCCAAGAACTCAAACAAACATTCTATCCTACACAACCATTCCTTAGAATTTTGGGGATTAGTGGAGCCTTTTAAAACTATTGTCTTATGGAGAAGGAACTCTTGAGAATGATTTCGAATAACATCCCCCTGAGGTTCCACATATGGATCCTAAATGGGATCTAGAGGTGGTACTTGTCCCAGAGCTTGGACAGTGCGCATAATCACCTCAACTAGGTTCAATTCCACTGGAGGATTTGCTTATAGGGATTCAACAACATCTTATTTTTGAATCTAATCCACATGTCTTCTTGAAGGCATGATTCTACACAAAATTAGTAGATAACAAGGAAGACATTAGATAATGCCCAAACATAGAAACAAGTGAAACATAATCCTGACTGGTAGAACAAAAAAGATTTGGATTTCACTCTATCCAAATAAAAATAGGGGAAAGACTAGAAATAATCCAAAAGATGACTTTCCCTAACCACCCCTGGTGAATTAAGGTTCATTGTAGTGAAAGTTGGTCAGGCACTCAATCGTAACTACCTCCTAAGTCCCGACAATATTTCACAATGCATACTGACTTCAAGACAAGAAGCTCAATAACCTCCCTCTGATGCCACTTTTTCATGAACCGGCCCGGGTACCCTAGTAACTCAAT
The DNA here is from genome assembly GCA_963277665.1 of Viscum album. Taxonomy (NCBI): domain Eukaryota; kingdom Viridiplantae; phylum Streptophyta; class Magnoliopsida; order Santalales; family Viscaceae; genus Viscum; species Viscum album. Next base: position 123,183,795 of record OY728134.1, on the reverse strand, counting down.
AATCGAGCCAATCCTAACATATCCTAAAGGAAATTACCTATCCCTACCAGTTGGAGACTAGCACCTGACATTATACAACATGCAAGTGGAAATTAATTTTCTACAAAACATAGCAGAAGCAAGACAAGCAAGTCAATATGCATACAAAATAAAATCTAGTGGGAGTAATGTAACAGAAGTCAACAAGACATTAAATCCCAAAGTACTTCAATACAAGTACCAAAATAGAGGAAAACATCTCAAGTCCCTAAGCACACAACTCACCAAGTCCAAGGTTCAACAGCTAGATCCACCACCAAGAGATCATTTCCCCTTACTTGAACCTGAAAGGAGTTAATCTACAAACACCCGAAGGTATAAGTAGGGTGTGAGATAAAAATCCCAGTAGAGTCTCACCAAGGATTTCATAATAGATTCCAATAATATATTAACCAAAGGAATGCTTTCAATTTTAAAATAAACAGGTTTGGAATTTTAAAGAATATTTAAACAAATCATGTTATACAGTTCAAATGATGAAAAATACTTTAAGAAAAGGCTTTACCTGTCTGAAAATTAATTTTTTATTTCAAACACTTTTAAGGAAAAAGTGAGAAACCAAGAATTAACCATAATAGGAAAGATAATATTCATTAAAGCACAATTTAATCCTACCAGATTCTTTTTCCCTAAACAAGTTCCAAGAGATAGTGGTTACCTGAGTTCTTGGATCATCCCTTAATAGCTCTTCAAATGTAGATGTCAGCTTATCTCAGGCATGAATATACTCTTCGATGATGATCTTCCCCTTGTTTAATCCCCTAACTAGAATCAAGTCCTGCTTATCAATCTAGGCGTATTTCTCCTCATTTAGAGCCATTTTTATTAACCTCCCCATAATTTTGGTTGCTTCCTATTCAAAGGCATTGAGTAACAGAACATACTCAATCATTTCTTCTTCTAAACTTAGAATCAGATATAAGTGTTGGTCACAGAGACCTCTTGGTTTTCGTTGACTAACAACCACACCATCTATCCTCTTGTCATTTTTCTTTTTTCCTAATCGAGTCTCTATAGGGGGTGGTAAAGAGGAGTAATCCTCCATACCCTTCATCCTCCTTGTACCCCTATTACCCCTCAAGCTTAAAGATTCACCTGTGGAAAGGTTATTATTGAGATCATTGGGCTCTTCCACATGGACCCCATCAATATAGTCTGAGTCTGCCTAGATAGATCCCAATCCTTCCATTACAAGACCTTCAAATCTATTTCTTAGCTAAATTGAAGAATGGTTCCTTAGAGAAGGACCCCTTAGCTTACCAATCTGGTCATCCACACCCAGAGAAGACCCCTTCTTACCTGTGTACAGAACCCCACTATCCAAACTAACCACCTCTACATAAGAAGCAACAACAACATCTTATTCTCCACTCGCCACTTGAACCGCAGCAGCAACACTTACATTCGTTTGCAGATCACAAGGGTCAACCTCCTTTTGGAAAAAGCCCATGCACCCTCAGAAATAGACATTTCTAGGAGCACTACTACTAGAGGGGCCAACAAAATCATGTATCAACCTGCTAAATATCATAGAAACCTTTGGGTTTTCCTGAACCACCACTGCCTATTTCCCTTTAACCACATCCAACCTACTCTCGTGAACTGCTAAGACACTGCTCGAACGTTCCACCTCCACAGACTCCTCATTCCTAGGTAGAATTGACTAGTGTAAAACACCCCCTAGAGAACAAAAATCTTGAGCACTATCTTCCATACCAATTTTCATCTATTCCAATATGCCTACCCCACCATGAAACTCTGTCTCCTTGCCACTACCATTGCCCGTCTTATCCGGCAACTGAGACCCCCATCGACAAAAATCCCTCAAGTGACCCAAGTGCTTACAAACATCACAGAAGTCAATCCAGAATTTATATACCACTCGTTGTTTACAATGGTACTCCTCACCAAAAAATTGTAATTAATTTGAGACCAGACATTGAGACGATGTGCGATTTTGAGGCTCTATGTGCCCGAAATAATTACTTGAAAAATATTAAATATATTAAATAGAACGCATGCACAATTTTCCTAAAAAAGTATAATAAATTCTAAAGGGGTACCCATATCATAAATATAAGGGCATCATTGAATTCAGAGCAGCGACTTTACCCTAGGTGAGGCCTAACATCGGCCGACGTTGGTTGGATGTAAAAGTTAGTTTTTGGACATTCTAAAGAATAAAATAAATTGAAGATTTATTTTATTTCTTTTTGTTTCATCAACGCAGCGAGGATTTATTTTAAAATAAACCTAGAGGAATGGATCTAGGATTAGAATCATATCCCTATAATTCCTTGGAGGCTCTGAAGATAAACTTGGAGGATTCCCTCAGCGGCAAACAATGACAAAACTTGGATCGGAGATCGACGAACACTGTTCTTGACGGATCTCACCAATGGTGACGATGTGGAAAGTGATCTTCTTAAATGAGCGATCCAATCCCTAGGTAGGGAATTCTTATTTGGAATTATTTCTCAATTTTTAGAATCAATGATAAACATGGATTAACCGATGAACAGGTTGACCCTCGAATTGATCGTTCTTGCAGGATGGGTTTTATTTGTAGGAAATATCAGGGTTTGATGTAGATATTATTTTGTTTGGATTTATTGATCATTCTTATGAAAATGGATCGAGTACATAATGAAAAATGGTTGAGGTTTGTTCCATGGATTGTTCTTTATGCTTTTTCTCCCTCGTTATATTCTCTGCATTCTTCGTTCTTCATGGTTTATGAACGAATGATCATCGCAGCTTTGATCCTTGGTTCAATGATCCAAAATTGAAGATACTACATTGGGGAAACCTAGATGAGGTCTGACGATGAAGGTGATGGATGATTCAAAGCAATTTGGGAATACTCGTTCTTTAGACGATTTATGACTGGATGAATAGAATCAATTTTTGGAGCTGATTAAAGTTCTAAAACTCACCGATTTAGTGTTTCAATGGAGAGACGACCCTGGATCTTTGGTTTCGAGATAAACAAACCTTTGGATCAAGCTCTGAAGGATCTATCTAGGCATATAGAGGAAGGAGACAGTTTCTGGAAAATCATGATCGATGCACCGTGTAACCCTGGGTTATACGGCATGTGGCCCCCACTCAGTGGCGTCTAGGGTTTCGAGAGTTAGTTAAACACCACATGGAATGTGAACCTATCACACGGTGTGTAGGCCCTTCCTAAGGACTCGACTTTTATCTTGAGAGATACACGGGCATGAGGTGGAGTACACGAGTTTCCTACATGGTGTGTACCCCACCACATGACTTGGCATGGACCAAGTACACTAACTACCCCATGTACCGGTACATGGGTAGAGCTACATGGGTTGACATCATGCACTAGAACACATCCAAAGTACAATGGTGGACCCCGTATGGAAGGGAACGGTGTGTAAGTCTTTCTACATGTCGTGCACTCTCTTTTTTACATGACATGTACTTTTGACACGGGTCGTTGTACATGGGTAGTACCCTAGGTCAAGGGACGTGGCATGTTACCCTACTACATTTCATGTACTCTCTTCTACATGGATTGAGCCACTTATCCATCATATCTTGGATAGGTTTCGTTAAGGGTGCATTCCTATATCCTTTTCCTGAAGGTTAGTTGGTATCGTTCCCTACTCATAGGAGTATAATCCCTTCAGCATGACTTTATGGATAGAGTTATTGGAATACCCTTTGAGGGGCTCGGAGTAGGATCCTCTCTTCATTCTTTGTGCCCTAGGTAGAGTACTTGGTATTGATGTGACCAACTTCACTGAGCACTGATCCTCTACTTGGTGGGTTAATCCAAATGGAGTTTTTGGTATCACCTTATGGCCCCGGCTGTGATCCTCATCTTTGTATTGTATCTCTCTTCGGATCTATCAACATATCTCTCTCGTGATGGTTCCTAATGAATAGTACTTCTTAGACAGATGTCATCAGTGCTATAAGACTCAGGAGTGTGTTCTCCCAGATGAGTACTTTGTGGAATCTTCAAACGGAGTCCCTAGTGTGGGTATGCGGTAGTTGTGACTTACCTCTAGACTGTGTGTCTTGGTTTGAGTGTATATGGATCTTCTTGTTATATATGTTGTATACATATACTGTGTAGAGCTGATTGTATCTTTCCTTTGTGTATTTATTTGTGGTTTTGGGGTGTCCTACTGAGTATTGTTATACTCACCCCTACATGGGATTTTTTCGCACATGTCATGTCTTGTGAAGATGGGAAAACTTTTGACGAAGTCCAGGGTGAACCAGGACCAAATGGAGCTTTGTGAGTTCAGGCGGGCTGAGGTGTTCCTATGGCTTTGAGTAGTAGTTCCAATACCTATTTTGTTTATAGGTTGGACTTTGTAGTTTACAGTCTCTTTCTTTTGGTGGGCTTGTATTTTGGACCAGTTTACTTTATTTCACTTTACTTCCTATCATACTCTATTGGTTGGGATAATGGTATGCATGCATTTTTTTATTAGTGTTTTTTTTACATTTCAGCATTTGTGGGATTAGATATGTGTGTGTGCATACAAGTATATAGGCAATTCCTCCCATGTTAGTGATATGCCTACTCAGTGCTAGTCATCATCCCCTGACCTATTAGAGGAGGTATTAGGGAGTCATAGCATGGTCCCCGCTAGGATGGGTTGTGATAGAGTGCTATTAGAGGTGGTCAGTTCTACCTTAGGACTGGGAGTCTGTAAGATTGGTTTGGGGAAACAGTGTTAAGTGTTTCAAGTTTTGATTTCAGGCTAGGGACTCCAGTGTTGGTGTGGGTAGTTGGCGTATCCATACACCAGGACTTTGATAACCTGCTTTTCAACTCAGTACATGAAAAAATTGGTTGCAGGGAAAATAATGGTACATGCATAATATATAAATGGGTTGTGATTTCATGTCCTTAAGTCAGCTCTCCAGATATACTCATTGACCATGGTATATCTTGTTTTTCTACAAGATTCCCCCAAGATGCATACCAGTTGGGATTCAACAGATCGATTATGAGGATGACCCCCTCAGTGATGAGGATTTGATATAGGGACTAGTTCCCCAGATGTCACATCCAGGTGGTGCACTAGCCATACCACCACCTGTGGAGTAGCACGTGGTACCCGCAGTACCAACAGATGAGGTGCACAGGCTGAGAATGCTTCATAAGTTTCAGAGACAGATACCCCTTAGGTTCTAAGGTGAGCCCGATCCTCAAGCAGCTGAGTATTGGCTTGAGGCGGTGACCAAAGTTTTTCATTTAGTCAGGACACCAAAAAACCAAATGGTGATCCTGGCATTGAGACTTATTCAAGGTTTAGTAGGGTGATGGTGGATTTTGGCTATCCAGACTCATGATGAGGTGAATCTTTCATGGATAGAGTTCAAGCATATCTTTAGAGAGGATTTCTCACCAATTACGCTAAGATCAGTGCGTATACAGGAGATTCTTCAGCTCCAGTAGGGTAGCTTGACCGAGGCTAATTATTCATCAAGGTTCACCAACCTTTCCAGGTACTTGATGGATATGGTTAGAGATTAGTACTTTAGGGATCGAACCTTTGAGTGAGGTCTGCATAGAGACATTTGATTCATAATTATTCCTCTATTAATTCCAAGTTATACTGGAGTGATCAAGTGAGCTTTGGTGTTCTAAAGCTTCCTAGCTGAGCAGATGTAGCCAGTGATAGTCAGCAGCAGGCAGGAAAGTGCAGAGACCTCAATAGTGAGGATCCAACATCAGACTCAGGGATTTGTACATGGGAGACATTTTAGGAGGTCCCAAGATGGGGTATCTACGGTTCAGGGCTCTTAGGATGGATCCAGTCGGCCTAGGTAAAGGCGATGCTATACATGTGATGGAAGGGGACATCTCACTCAAGATTTTCCAACTCGTCGACCTGCAGATAGGGAGACAGTGGATAGACCACTTAGGCAGAGGCAATAATAGGAGCAGGAATATCCATAGGGTGGAAGATGTGGTAGAGGAGCTAGGAGAGCAGCAATAGGTGGTTGAATTTTTGACTTGTTACCACCACCACCCCTAGGAGGCCCATGTCGGGCTCAAGGAGCTGGAGGACAGGGGGCGGGGATAGCTGCATGTGGTCGAGGCATACAACCTAGAGGATCCAAGGATGATTCAAGGTATGATTTTTGTATTTTATACTTTAGTTGTAGTACTGATAGACACAATTTCTAGTCATTCCTTTCTCATCACATACCTTGTACGAGACCTAGAGATTCTGGTAGAACCATTTACTCAACCCTTACTCATAGAGATGCCTACATAAGGAGACTCGATGATCATACACTTATGCTGACAGTGTGAACTAAACCTTGGAAGTTAGAGTTTCGGTTGGAACCACTTGGTAGTAGCGTCAAGGCCTTACAATGTCATCCTTGGTATGGATTGGTTATCTTTGTTTCATGCCCAGATTGACTATTTTAGGTGAAGCATGCAGTGTGTCCGCATCGATGGAATGAGGTTTTCCTTTGTTGGTGAAAGGGGAACCCATGCATCACAGGATGGACTCATGCATAGGAAGGTGTAACCAATTACTCATTATTTGGCTAGCTTGGACCTCGAAACAATAGAGATTATGAGTTTTCAGTTCTGAGTAGTAATAGTGGAGTACAATGATGTCTTTCTAGAAGATGTTTTAGGTTTACCTCCCCACCAGGAGATAGAATTATGCATCTAATTACACCCCGGTATGACACCAATATCAACACCATCATATCATATGGATCTCGTAGAGCTTTGTGAGATGAGGGTGTAGTTGAAGGAATTGCAGAGGAAGGGCTTCGTGAGACCCAGTGTTTCACCTGGAGCGGCCCTAGTTTTGTTTTCCAAAAAGGTATATGGGATCTTGAGGTTGTGTGTAGACTACCGGTGCTTGAACCAAGTGACTTTGAAGAGTAAGTATCCACTACCAAGAATCCATGACCTTTTTGATAAGTTGAGAGGGGCATTATGGTTCTCAAATATTGACCTTCAACTAGGCCATCACCGGATGCAAGTATGGGACGATGACATATCGAAGATGGAATTCAGATGTAGTTACAGTCACTATGAGTACTTAGTGATTCCCTTTGGCATGATGAATGCCCCATCAGTGTTCATGGAACTCATAAACTAGATCTTATAGCCTTACTTAGATCGGTTCGTGATAGTCTTCATCGACGTTATCCTTGTGTACTCAGTGTTCAATGAGGAGCATGTGAGACACCTAAGGATGGTTCTGGACATATTCCAAGAGAACTATATTTATGGGAAACTCTCAAAGTTTCAGTTCTAGATTCAAGTGGTCTACTTTCTAGGATATGTTATCTCAGTGGATGGAGTGGCAGTAGACCTGACCAAGGTAGAGTTAGTGTTAGCATGAGAGCCACTTAGGAGTGTGACAGAGGTGCGAGGCTTCCTTGGGCTAGTAGGCTATTACCAGAGATTCATACCTGATTTATCCAGGATATCAGCACCTATGACATCTTTGACTCGAAATGGAAAACCTTTCATGTGGACAAAGAAGTTCCAGAAAGCTTTCTAGTAGTTGAGGCAAAGTTTGATGAGTGCTCTGATCTTGAGATTGATGGAGGAGGGTGTCAAGTACGTGGTGTTCTACAATGTATCAGGGACCAGACTTGGTTGTGTCCTGATGTAGAGGCAAGTGGTGATTTCTTATGGTTAATTCCAATTAAGGCCACATGAGTATAACTACATGACCCACAATCTTGAGTTGGTAGTGGTAGTCTTTGCATTGAAGATGTGGAAACACTATCTAATGGGTGAGTGGTTTATTGTCTACTCTGATCACAAGAGTCTCAAGTATATCTTCTCTCAGAAGGATCTGAACTTGAGATAGAGGTGATGGCTAGAGTTCCTCTAGGACTATGACTTTGAGATTGTTTATACTCCTGGGAAGGAGAACATGGTGGAAGATTCTCTTAGTAAGAGTTTTTTTTCATAGTTACTGAACAAGTCGTCAGAGCAGTTGGCCTCATTATAGTTATCCCTTGTGGATGGAGATACAGAAGCTTACATCCAATCGATGGTTGTCACCCCTCTACTCTTACAGTGATCTAGGAAGGCACATCTTGGGGATACCTACTATGAGACCCTATATTCTCAGATGTCCACAGGACATGTGCCTGATGGATATTCACAAGGTGGGGAGCATGTCATCCTTTTCAGAGGCCACGTAGTTGTACCAGTGGTGTTGTGGGAGGAGGTTCTGTAAGAGTTTTATATGTTCCCTTTGGTGGTACATCCTAGAGTGGTAAAGATGTACCAAGATCTTCGATGTCAGTTCTGGTGGACAGGGATGAAGAAGGCAGTGGTAGAGTTCATTTCTCGATGCCTTATGTACCAGCAGGTGAAGGCTGAGCACCAAGTTCCAGTGGGTTTGGCTCAACCCCTTGAGATTCCGGAATGGAAGGGGGATGGGATATCAATAGACTTCATAATGGGTTTACCATGTATGTCCAGGGGGTACGATGCCATCTGGGTGATCATTGACCAACTCACCAAGTCAGACCACTTCCTAGATATTCAGGAACAGACTTCAGTAGAGATCTTGAGACACCTCTATATTCAAGAGATAGTTCGACTCCACGGAGTACCATCAATGATTGTTTTTTATTATGATGCTCATTTTAAATCTCAATTATGGAAGGGATTGCAGGAGGTGTTTAGAACTCAGTTATGCTTGAGCATGACGTTTCACCCCCATATAGAAGGCTAGATTAAGTAGACCATTTAGGTCCTGGAGGACATGTTGCAGGCTTGCATGTTAGAATTCAGTCGTAGTTGGAAGGATCACCTGCCTCTAGTGGTGTTCACGTACAATTATAGCTACCATTCCACCATTGGTATGGCACTATTTGAGGCTTTGTACGGGTGACCCTACTAGTCACCGCTTTGCTGGACTGACCCAGGAGATTCAGCACTCATGGGCCTAGAGTTGGTGCAAGCTACTACCGAGAATGTGCAGATCATCCAGGAATAGATAAAGACTGCACAGAGTCGTCAAAAGTATTATACTGATAGGCAGAGGAGGCCTTTGGAGCTTGAAAAAAGAGACCATGTGTTCCTTTGGGTTTCACCTCGATGTGGATTATAGAGATTTGTCCGGGGCAGAATGTTATCCATGGGGTTTATCGACCCTTTTTAGATATTTCATAAAGTTGGCAAGATGGCATACCACTTGGCTCTGCCCCCGTAGTTGGACCGGGTACACAAAGTCTTCCACATGTCGCAGCTGAGGAGGTACATGCATGATCTATCATACGTCATAGACTGGGGTGAACTGGACATTGATGATGGGGTGACTTTTTTGAGTATTCAATGGAGATCGAGGATCAGTAGGAGAGGATCCTACGTGGGCAATTGATTCCCTTGGTGTGTGTCCAGTGGCAACACGGGAATCTCCAGGAGAGAACATGGGAGTGGGAGGCTCAGATTCATGCACAATACCCACATTTTTTTGTATAGCCCTTGTTTTTGGCTTTTTGAGAACGTAAAGCCCCAAGGTGGGGAGAATATAATGTCCCAGATTTTTTCTGTGTATTATTTTTAAATATTATATGGAATTAATTCAAGACTAGGTACTGAGACGGCATACGATTCTGAGGCCCAGTGTGCCTGAACAATTTCTTGAAAAATATTAAATATATTAAATAGCACGCGCTCACAGTTTTCCTAAAAAAGTGGAATAACTTCTAAATGAGTGTCTGGATCATAAATCTAAGGACACTATTGCATTCAGAGCAGTGACTTTACCCTAGGCGAGACCTAGCATAGGCTGGGGTAGGTCGGTTGTAAAAGTTAGTTTTTGGATGTTTTATAAGATAAAATAAATTGAAGATTTATTTTATTTTTTTCTGTTTCGTCAATGCAGTGATGATTTATTTTAAAATAAACATAGAGGTAGGGATCCAAGGTTAGAATCATAACCCTGGAATTCCCTAGAGGCTCTGGAGAGGAATCGGGAGGATTCCCTTGATGACAAACAGTGATAGAACTTGGATCGTAGATCGGTAGATGTCGTTCTTGACAGATCTCACTAACGGTGATGACGTGGAAACTGATATTCTTCAACGAGCGATCCAATCCCCATATAGGGCATTGTTATTTGGAATTCTTTCCCTATTTTTAGAATCAATGATGAATGTAGATCAACCAATGAATAGGTTGACCCTTGGATCGATCATTATTGCGGGATGAGTTTTATTTGTAAGAACTATTAGGGTTTAATGTAGATATTATTTTGTTTGGATTTCTTGATCATTCTTACAGGAATGAATCGAGGCCAGAACGAACAATGGTTGAGATTCATTCCTTGGGTTGTTCTTTGTGATTTTTCTCCCCCGTTATATTCTTCGCGTTCTTTGTGGTTTATGAATGAATGATTGTTTCACCTTTAATCATTGGAACAATGATCTAAAATTGAAGATCCTGCATCAGGGTGACCTAGTGGAGGTGCGACGGTGATGGAGACTGACGAATCGAAGTGATTCGGGAATAACCGTTATTTGGATGATTTATGAGCTGATGAATAGAATCAGTTTTCAAAGCTGATTGAAGGCTCGAAACTCACCGATACAGTGTTGCAATGGTGAGATGACCCTGGATCTGCGATTTTGAGATGAACGGACCTTTGGATCGAGCTCCAGAGGATCGGTCTAGGCGTGCGGAGGAAGGAGACAATTTCTGGAAAATCACGATCAACATGGCGTGTAACCCGGGGTTACACGGTGTGTGGTCCCCACTCAGTGGTGATTAGGGTTTCGAGAGTTAGTTAAACACCACATGGCGTGTGACCCTGTCACACAGCATGTAGGCCCTTCTCGGGGACTCGGCGTGTATCTCAGGAGATACACAGACACGGGTTGGAGTACATGGGTTTCCTACATAGTGTGTACCCCACCACATGACTTGGCTTGGACCAAGTACACATACTACCCCATGTATTGGTACACAGGAAAAGCTACACGGGTTGACACCGTGTACTGGCACACGACCAGAGTACACGGTTGCACCCCGGATGGAAGGGCACACCATGTAAGTCTTTCTACATGTCGTGTACTCTCTTTTTTACATGACATGTACTTTTGACACGGGATGTTGTACATAGGAAATACCTATGGTCAAGGGACACGGCGTGTTGTGAACTCTCTTCTACATGGCTTTAGCCACTTTTCCACCTTATCTTGGACAAGTTTAATTAAGGGTTCGTTCTCGTATACTTCCCCTAAAGGTTAGTTGGTATTGTTTCCTACTCATTGGAGTATGATCCCTTCAGCATGACTTTCTGGATAGATTTTTTGGAACCCCCTCTAAGAGGCCCGGAGCAGGATCCTCTATTCATTATTCATGCTCTAGGTAGAGTCCTTGGAATTGAAACGACCAACTTCACTGGGCATCGATCCTCCACTTAGCAGGTTAATTCAGATGAAGTTGTTGGTATCACCCTATGGCACTGGTTGTGATCCTTATATGTGTATCGTATCTCTCTTCAAACATATCAATGAATCTCTCTCATGATGGTTCCTGATGAATAGTACTTCTCGGAGGAACATCATCAGTGCTATCAAACTCAGGAGTGTGTTCTCCTAGATGAGTGCTTCGTGGAATCTTCGAACTTAGTCCATACATAGTGTGGGTATGCGGTAGTTGCGACTTACCACTAGACTGCATGTCTCAATTTGAGTATATCTGAATATTCTGGTTATATGTGTTGTAGACATATATTGTGTAGAGATGACTATATCTTTCTTTTATGTATTGCTTTGTGGTTTTGGGGTGTCCTACCGAGTATTATTTTACCCACCCTTGCATGGGATTTTCCCGCACGTTTCATGTCTTGTGCAGACGAGCGACCTTTTGATGGAGTCCAGGGCAGACTAGGACCGAACAGAGCTTTGTGAGTTTAGGAGACCGAGGTGTTCCTATGGATTCGAGTAGCAGTCCCAGTACCTATTTTGTTTACTAGATGGACTTTGTAGTTTACAGACTCTTTCTTTTGGTGGGCTTGTATTGTGGCCCAATTTATTTACTGCACTTTACTTCCCATCGTACTCTGTTGGTTGGGATAGTGGTATGCATGCATTTGTTTCTTAGTGGTATTTTTACATTTCAGTATTTGTGGGCTTGGAGATGTGTGTGTCCGCACAGGTACATAGGCAATGTCTCACATGTTAGTGATATGCCTACTCAGTGCTAGTCACCGGGCTCTTGCCTATTGGAGGCGGGCTTGGGGAGTCACGGTACGGGCCCCACTAGGACAGATCGTGACATCAACACTGAAATAAATCAAGAAATTAAAGGTTAATCAATTTGGCCATGTGGAACGGAACCACCTACCTTTTTCTAAGACATGACGCCCACAACGAAACCCCCATCAACGAGAACGAAGGTGCGGAAGACCCCGAAACTCAACCTAGAAACGAGATCTAGCAACACGGAGAATAGATCCATCAATTTTAGGATGACCTATTGAAATCCCAAAGGAGAAGAAAGAGAGAAAGATGAAGAAGGGAGAATGCATACCCGGGAATCACACTGCAAGTGAAATGATGATCGAATACCAAATGAAAAGATCTAGAAGGGTTGGAGTGCTCCAAATCGCCTGGGGGAGGCTTTGGGTCGTGATAAGTGAAATTGGAGAGGAACCAAAAGGGAGAGATCAGTCGTGCTGCCTTTTTTAAAACAGCAGTTGGGGTATTACACGACGTGTAATCCCATTACACGTCATGAAATAGTTAAGTTTCATAACTGCCAAACAACGCATCACTTTTAATGAAAAATCGTTCATTAAATAACTCATGACGTGTAAAGGTTTGTCACGTTGTGTAACCTTTCATGGCGTGAATCTTCTCACGACATAAACCTTCTCATGGTATGACTCGAGCAACCTTTACACAGCATGTAACCTAGTTACACGACGTGTAACCCTTCTACAACCTACAGAAATACTCAGTTAAAGTTGAGAGTCCAACAAACCTATGACTTCACCATTATAGGTATCCTCCCAATTCCTTATCAACCCTACCCAGTCAATAAAAAGGAAAAACCATGAGAAGTTTAAAGATGTACCCATCAGATCGGTAACGGGGTGTTACAGTTGGGATCTTACAATGTGTCTTGTTATAGAATGTTATCTTGGTTGTAGGACATGAGTTTAAGAATACCATCATAACACTTCAAGGTTCTCGTCATAACAGATAACTATTATGGTCTTTCAATGCGACAAATACTCTATGACATTATCACATTAATGTTACATAAAGAACAATCAATGTGATAAGATATTTATTAATATTCAAGTGTTTGAATATATAAATAATGTATAGTACAAAGTTGTTGGTTCTAGAGCACCAAGGCCAATAGTTGTCGCATCATGGCTGCTAAAATCTAGAGAATTCGAACAAAATTGATTTGTTAGCACTTTGCAATTTTCTAGCGGTTATGGAACAAACTTCAACAACCTTGATGGAGTTCAATTGTTGAGATTTACTTGAAGATGATCTGAGTGGTGAATTTGAAGCAAATGAAGTTGAAGGTAGTTAACTTCTGGAATTTGAATTTGACATTCAAATATCTTGGCTGGAAATGGAGGGAGAGGACTAGAATAAAAAGGAGAAACGTTCATGATAGAATCATGTCAAAGAACAGGGAAAGGGAATATAGAGTTCCAAGAAAGAAGAAGAAATGTGGTCAATAATATGGGCTTTTGTTGAATATATGAATTAGAGAGGTTGAGTTGTCACTAAACAGAATTATATTGATGATCTGTCTTTTTGAAGAGTACACCGGTGTGCATAAAAGAATGGAAAGTGAGGAGAATAACATAAGCTCTATTGATAAAATTCAATTGTTTGTTTGAAGAAGATACAACACAACAAGAGAATTCCCAATATGGAATTATCTTTATCTAGAGTTTTGATGTTGTGTGAAGTTTGATTGGAGATAAAAAAATTCAACTCTCCTCACAAGGAGTTGAATATATCTGACTATGGAATTAGTAACAACACATTGTACACACTTGCGCATCACCTCTGGAATTATGATGTGATTGACAACTAATGTATACAGAGTAGTCTTCATGTCGATAAATTGATAAGAGGCCCGCAAGCCTGTAAACTGATATCTTATGGAGCAGTGCATGAAGGAGTAGAATGAAGTGACCCTGAGCAGTGGACTATTCCCTAAACCATTTTACAGGCAGTGAGCCTTGGTGTGAAGTGTCTTCACCTAAATTATACAACCAATGAATCATGGTGATGATCAACTTCATATAAATCCTATACCCATCAAAATAATGAGTTATAATGGATCTTTGGTACACCAACACAATGTTGAATGTATGAGCCTTGGATACACCCGAGTGTGTGGACCAAGTGAAATCTATATGTTCCTACATGTTTTACTTTGTACACATGCGCATGACATTTGATGTGGGTGCAATGGATAAAGAGATGTGTTAGAAAACTGTTCCTTCTAACATGGGAACAAGAGTTTACAGTAAAATCTCTATGTTTATTTACATAGTCCTTTATTATTATTATTTTCCCACGGATAGAAGGTAATTTACAGTAATTTTATTTATTTTTCAAAAAAACCTTCTGATTATTATCATCATCACGTAACCGTCCCCGATGGTTTGTACCCGTCATCCCAGACGACACACCGATTTTAATGAACAAATAAATAAATAAATACATGAGAGACCGAGTCTCCCGGCCAGGTGGTGGGAATGCAGGCCGGGTTTTCCGGCCAATCGCTCCCGCCGTAAACTCTCTCTCCCTCCCTCCCTCCCTCCCTCCCTCGGCTCTTGCTCTCAATTCAATTCACCTGGTTCCGAATCGAGGAATCGAATTTGATTTCGAGATCATTGATCCATGCATCCTTTTTGTTGAATCTCCATCACCGTACCTGATCCTACCAGGGCGCGTTGCCGTCTTCATCAGCGGAGCTTCTCCACATGCCTTCCTCGACGGCGCCTTTCCGTTCGCTTTCGATGAGGAATCGGAGTCGCGGACCGCATCCGCCGCCGTCCTCGATCGATCGCGACACCGCCAGCGCCACCACGACTGCGGCCATCGGCTGTAATGATACCAGTAGCAATCGTCACAGTTTTCGGAAAAGTAGCAGCGGCAACAACAGGGCGTTTGGAGACCACGTCCGTCAGATTAAGAGATCTACGGCTGAGTCGGTGTCGTGGAACCCGTCGATTCGTGATCCGCAGCTGCTAACGGCGGATCTCCGCGATTTCAAGATAAACGATATCGTTGGGAATGGAATATCCGGCATTCTCTTGAAGTGGGTGAATTACGGCAGGGGCTGGCGACCTAGATGGTTCATCCTTCAAGATGGCGTCCTCTCGTACTACAAGGTCCACGGACCGGATAAGATCAGTTTCAATCAAGAAATGGGCAAAGGACCCAAGGTCATCGGTGAAGAGTCCATGCGGCGGCTCGGCCGATCCAAGAGTAGCCTCTCGCAGCTCCGCCGCAAGCCCATTGGAGAAATCCACCTCAAGGTGTTTTCATCAGCATCCCAATCGAATTGTTATTTTGACCTTTTCTGAAAGTGTTTTCTATTTACTGTTACCAGGTTGCTTCGTTCCGAGAGAGCAAATCTGATGATAAGAGGTTCTCGATATTTACGGGGACGAAAAGGCTGCATTTGAGGGCGGAGACAAGAGAGGATCGAGCGATGTGGACAGAAGCACTGCGGGCGGTGAAGGACATGTTCCCTCGGTTGTCAAACAGTGAACTCATGGCTCCGATTGAAAATGTGGCGGCGTCGACCGAGAAATTGAGGCAGCGGCTACTGGAAGAGGGCGTGACAGAGGAGGCCATACAGGACAGCGAGCAAATCATGAAGGATGAGTTCTCCTCGCTGCAGAATCATCTCATGGTTCTTCAGCAGAAGCAGTTGTTGCTCCTAGACACATTGCGGCATTTAGAGGTATCGACAATAAACAATCAATTTGAAGATAGTTGTTCGTATGCTAAGAAAGTTTACAGTCTTGTGAAGGTATTTCATGTGATTGTCTGTAATTAAAAAAAAAATTACAGTCTTGTGAAGGTATTTCATATAACCACACTTAGGGGCCCTAAGGAGTGTGATGCTTTGGTACCTGCATATTGTTACCTTTCTTTAGGAGTCTCACGTGTTGTGGCAATTTTAACATGGGAGAATGACATTAGGGGACCAAAACATCGAATTTATTGCAACGAAGAACCATGGTATGCTTGTCCTTCTGAAAGACTTTATGCGGCATTCCTTGCTTTGGTTTTAGTTCTTTTTTGCTTTTTAGTAGGCATCTTCACATGTTGATCTTTCTCTCCGCCTTAATTAATTACAACCAAATCATAATTAATGAACAACTTACAACTAATTAAACAATTTAGTCCACTTAGGCATAACGCCAAATTTCCCACTGGATGCTCCCCATTTAGACATTTTCATCCATGAAAATCCAATCATAGAATTCATTAAGGAGAAAAATCCAATAACACAAAACATTAGTCCTCATAGTGAGGAAGCTTACATTGCGATGTTGGATGATTATAATTTCATACGAAGATCATCAAAAAAAAAAAAAAAAACTACCAAAAATCGAGCCTTTTTATCCATTCATTTATATAGGGACTTCGTACTGATGAATATCCAAAATTATAGGTTTGCTATTTCTACTTACAGAAGGCAGATTTCCGGAGTGGTTATAAACTTGTTTACATTTGATGATTGTTGGAAGCCAATTTTTAATTGAAATTTTAACCACAGAGGCCTCTAATTCTGCCGTTTCTTCCCTTTTCCTTTTGTGCAATGTACATATTACGTCTGCTAGACAGAAAAGGTTGACTTGGAAAATACCGTGGTCGATGAGAGCCAGAGACTGTCAAAGACACATGAATCTTCCACTATATCAATGCAGGAAAAATTAAGTGGTATGTAATAATTTATATCTAGTTTCTTACTAGTGCATGATCTTTACCTGGTATATCATTACTGTGCAATAAATACACAGGTTGTTGGCGCAGCACTGATAAATTGTCTCTTATGTTAATTGTATCGATTTCATTAAATATAGGGAGAAATTATTTATGCCATTGATGGATTGATATTTCCTGAACTTGTGCTGTGTCTCAGATTGAGACATTATGTTTCGCTACAATGGTATTTGAATAGTAGTCTAATTTGACTTGTCATTTTGTTTTTTCTTTAATTTCTCTAATTCACGATTCACATTTTTCTTTTACATTGTTGCATTGCTCCAGATGCTTAAGTTGTGTTTGCTTCATAAAAGTATTTTTTGTTTTCAGTTTCCAAAAATGGTTTAAGAATGTGTAAAAAAATGTTTCGAAGGGTAAGTAGAATGCAATGAAGTTTTCCAATTTTTTTTGGAAAATGAAAATACTAAATGTTTTTGTTATTTTCCCTTTTCTTTGATTTCTCTAATTCATGATTTCCTTTTACCTTGCTGAATTGATCCAGAAGCTTAGCTTCCTTTGTTGCCTATGCAAAACTATTGATCATTTAAAAAAAAAAAAAAACTTCTTTTGGACAAGGGATAACAGAGAGATTAAATGGAAGTTTGATATCATTCGTTTATGTCCCTATTCAGTATTAATCATTTTTCTTATTTAACTTAATCCTTTCCCTTTTTATTAAAATATGTTTTCAGAGGGAAGTGCTAGCGAGACTGATGATGACAATGAAAGAAATTATCCTGCAGACGAAGAAACAGATGAAGACGACAATGCATTCTTTGATACTCGGGATTTTCTTTCATCAAGCTCTTTTAGGAGCAGTGAATCTGATTTTCGGCGGTCTTCGTTTGATTCCGACGACGATGACCACACAGGTTTTGACTTTGAGAATGGTATTGGTTCTTCCAATCAAGCTGACAAAAGTAACTTCCCCTACATTAAACGGCGAAAAAAATTGCCCGAGCCCATTGAAAAAGAAAAGGGGGTTAGTTTGTGGTCAATGATCAAAGACAACATTGGAAAGGATTTGAGCAAAGTTTGCCTTCCAGTTTATTTCAACGAGCCTATCTCTACTTTGCAAAAATGTTTTGAAGATCTGGAGTACTCATATCTTATTGACCGGGCTTATGAATGGGGAAAAATGGTATGCTATATAAGACCCCCGTTTTTTTTTTGCTTTTCCAGTCATAATTTTAACCATGCAAATTTTCCTCCCAACTTAACCTGTTATTTCATTTTCTGTTCATGTTTCGTCATTACCTGTCCGACTCATTTAGGAAATGCTTAATGAATTTGAATGGAATAGGTAAAGAACCAGTCATAATTTTAACAATGCAAATTTTCCTCCCAACTCAACCTGTTATTTTTTTCCTGTTCATGTTTCGTTATTATCTGTCCTGCTCATTTAAGAAATGCTTAATGAATCTGAATGGAATTGGATGAAATAGGTAATGAATTGCAGTTGGCTTGGTTGCTTTCCAAATTTTAGTGTTCAATATATCAATTATACCCGAGTTAAATTTAAAACATTTGATGGTGAGGGGAATAATGGTCTTTCTTCCACAGGGTTCTCTCTTCATCCAAGAAAACTCTGGAATGAAGTACTGTTTCCCTTTCAATCAAACCAAATGTTGGAATAGAGTACCATTTCCTATGAACAATACCGTTTGCTAACCAACCAAACGGGACCTTAATGGATGGTTTATTCAATTTAAGATAATTTTTTTTGAAATAAATATTTTTTTGAACTTAAAACAAGTCGGACAACGGCAATAACAGACCTTTTATAATAACAAATAAAAAATTGACTTCTTTTTAAATCAAGTGTTCAAATATATACAATTTATGTGTCACTGAATTTTTTTTTATCATTCTTACTGCATCAAACTACTTGATCAACTGCTGTTTGTTGGAGGCAATTGCCATTTGGTTGTCATTATTTCTAATTAATCACTTGCTATCACTATTTTTTTAGGGTAATAGCCTTATGAGGATCCTTAATGTAGCAGCATTTGCTGTATCCGGGTATGCTTCGACTGATGGAAGACTTTGCAAGCCATTTAACCCACTTTTAGGCGAGACATATGAAGCTGATTATCCGGATAAAGGCCTTCGGTTTTTTTCAGAGAAGGTATTTTAATTTCATGTGATTGTGAACCTCCTCTTTAAATGGGTATCCTTGCTTTCATGCATTTTAGCAATTTTAAATCTTATGGAATAGAAGTTTGATTGTAACACCGCATTATGGAGATAGGTCAGTCACCATCCCATGACGGTTGCCTGCCATTGTGAAGGGCGCGGTTGGAAATTCTGGGCAGAGAGCAATCTGAGGAGTAAATTCTGGGGTCGCTCGATTCAGCTAGACCCTGTCGGTGTTTTAACCTTGGAGTTTGATGATGGCGAAGTTTTTCAATGGAGCAAGGTGTGTAGTAACTGCTGGGAAGGGTATGTTTTTTACCATTGGAAGCGTTTTTCTTTGGTTCTGCAACTTGCTACCATACGTGTTTCAGGTCACGACTTCCATCTACAACCTCATTTTAGGGAAGCTGTACTGCGATCACTACGGTACCATGCGAATACAAGGGAATCGTGACTACTCGTGCAAGCTCAAATTCAAGGAGCAGTCCATCATAGAGCGGAATCCTCATCAGGTGCATGGGGCTGTTCAGGACAGGAATGGAAGCACGGCGGCAACCGTGTTTGGGAAATGGGATGAGAGCATGTACTATATGTACGGGGAGTGTGTTGGGAAGGCCAATGCGGAGCTGTTGTGGAGGAGGAACAGACCCCCTAAGTATTCGACAAGATACAACCTAACGCGGTTCGCCATCACCTTGAATGAACTCACTCCCGGACTCAAGGTAATATATGATGACCTCCGAACATAGCTTGAGGGGCTGTTTGGTATGTCGGTTGAGGTTTGTATTAAAAACATGCAGGAGAGATTGCCTCCGACAGATTCGAGGCTGAGGCCCGATCAAAGGTGTCTGGAGAATGGGGAGTATGAAAGGGCGTTTTCGGAGAAGTTGCGGCTTGAACAGAGGCAGCGTCAGGTGAGTTGGTAGCAAATTGTTGGATGGTGTGGGGATAGGCATTGAATTAGAGTTTTGGTTTTGCAGTCACAGAAGATGCAGGAGATGGGGTGGAAGCCGAGGTGGTTTGAGAAGGAGAAAAGTGGCAGTACATATCATTACACGGGCGGGTACTGGGAGGCGAGGGAGGTGGGGAACTGGGAGTTGTGCCCCGATATCTTCGGCCAAGTACCTGATGATTCTGGATCTTGACATCCAGGTTCTACTTCTTTTGTTTTAATCCCGTTCATTCATTGCCTTTTTTGGTTTTTCTTTGTCTATTCTCTAATTTTGCATGAATTTTGGTTGAATCTTCATTAACTTTGTAAAATATACGTGTTTGACATGTTGTATTTTTTCACAATTCATCAAATACCAAATTTAAAATCGACTTATCAAGCACTGTTAGTAATGGTTGTCAAAAGCTTTTAGCAATCAGCTTAAAATGACTTTTTGTTAGCGAATGAATGAATGTCTGTAGGTTTATCTAAATTTAAATTTGTTATCTTGTTTTATTTTAATTTTTTAAATTGAATTAAGAGCGGTGGAATTTAGGAAGAATTTTCAGCTCAATTGTCCTGAAATCACGAAGCAAAAGAGTACAAGAATGGAGGTTTGGGCCATCCAATTCAAACCATGCAAGGGGTAAATCTTGTGGGCATAGATTCTTGCTCTTCCTCTCTCAACCAAATAAAATTTGGAGGGGGAGGATCCCAGCTCTTACCTTCGATTTGAATGAAAAACACAGCAAATTTTCATTCAAATTGAAGGTAAGAGTCATGATCTTCTCTTGTTTTTCTTTGATCTTGGTTCTTGCTTAGTCTTCTTTGATTTCTAGGGATTTGCATTGTGTAAATTTTATGGAAACATGACTAAACCCACCTGAACACATGGGATTCCGCATGGGATGACTAGGAGAAGTTTAGATGAGATGATCGCATGTTGTTAGTGTTGGGTTTTCGTGGGGCAACGCATTTCCATATGCAGCGTAAATAAATACTAAAACCGTTTGTCAACCATAGTTCAATTGAATTTAATGCAAAAAATGAAAAACAACACCTCTGTTTTTGAAGAAAACGGAGTTTTGTAAATTATGCAAGTGATTTAAGAGATTCCTTAAAAAGCACCCAACAAACTCCTCCTTTCTAGGATAATTCACGGGTCGTACGAATCACTCAACACCTTATGTAGGATTTTCCTTACTTCACTACTTGCTAGAGCCTCTATCAAAGGATGATGAAGATTAATGAAAGCTACCATCTCTAGGGTTTCACACACACTCGCACAACATTGTCCATCATCATCCTTCATGGCCTCGGCCTCATCTTTCATAAACTCCTGTAAACTGTTACATGATAGCTTAAAGTGGAAGGAGCAGTCTAATGCATTTTCTCATAATGTATGCACTATCATGAAAACCACAGCGTGGTAAATTTCACCACATCATGTTTTTCCTTCAACACAAACCTTGTTGTGGTGACATTTATCACGTCATAGTTTTTTCTTTAGTGCATGATACTTTAGATCTCTCACTTTTCCTAAAGCCTCATTGTTTTGGACACTTTCATCTTAGCTTGCATCATATATGTGAAATCATATCCAAATCTCCTTATTAAGTCTCATAGACATGACACATTCATCTTATGTCACATCATGTATAGTAGCTCGTGAAATCATTTCCAAAACTCCTTTAATCTATCATTATGCTCTAAAAAACAAAACTAATCCTTACCCACACAATATTTATGTGTGGCCCCATACCTTTATATACTCATGCTACAAAGAGATATGATACGATGTCCATCAATCACATGTATCTCCACACTTGTGTCCATCAGATATATCTCGTACATCATGCATAATGTAGACGAGTACATATGCCTCTCGTACATCATGCATAATGTAGACGAGTACATATGCCGCTCATCTAAATAAATAAACACATCACACCTAACTTATTTGGGTATGATCATATGCTTTCTTGGTCCTCAATTGAAGACCCACATTTAGGGGTGTCTATTGGTTGGGTTTGGGGAAATTTTGCACCCGACCCAATCAAGTGGTCGGTCAGGTCTAGTCATAGACCTTTTTTGATAATGCCCCAACTTGACTTGAGGTGGGTTGAGTCGAGTTTGTTGGGTCAGGTAAAGAAAAGTTACAGGAAAGAATAATAAAAAAAAAGTATTACTATTGATTAAATTAAAACTAAACAAATTTAGAATATTTAAAATCTTCCAAATACAAACAGAAACAGTCTTTATTAAATTCAATTCAAAATTGTAAAATCTTTTGCTTAAAAAAACTGAGAAATACATCATCACATGGAGCACCGAAGCCATTTATATCACCCAATAAAACTTTACCTGTAATGTCCAAATAAATTAGATCTGACCTATAAAATGACCTATAAGCTGTATAAGCCAACAAACAAAACATAAATTCAAATAAAAATGCATCCAAACAAATTCAATAAACATTTCTATCATCCAACAAATTCAAATAAAAAAATTCAATAAAAATTTATTGAATTTCATTGGACATTATAAGTATTTTATTTGGACATTTTATAGGCCATCCAACAAACAAACCATTACAAATAACTATTAAATTCAATAAACATTACCTGGAATGTTCAAAACATTTCTATCAGCCAACAAAACATTTCTTCTAGAAACAACCTATAAAATTCACAAACATAATAACTATTACATTCAATAAACACTACACTAACCAAACATATCCAAGCAAATAATTTTTGAAGCTTGTAAAACAAATGCATATGCAGTAAAAAGAAAAACTAGTCCGCCACCACAACAAACTAAACAATTTATCCCAATAAAATACAATCGAACAATTTATTTTAACTAGCACACTCTACTACATAAACAAGAAGAGTCCAATCTATCAATCTTAGTTACTAAAGGAGCCAAAGAAAAATAAAGATACCAAAAAGTAACCTGCATCATCCAAGTAAGAGAAAAACCTTAAACCAAACAAGATTTGCAATTAAACTGAAATAAGTAGAATCAATCATGACTCCCACACTGCCTCTTTAGGGTTTTAGAAGTTATTTTGAAAAAATAGCAAAGCAAAATCCATCATATAGATGAATTCAATTCCCCACCAAGCCCTTTCCTTTATTGGGATTAAATTATAATTCCTACAGAAATGGATCCGTACATCTAAAGAACACTGATCCAATAATCATGAAGGTAAAATGGTCAAAAGAGGAAGTCCTATCTCAAAACTCAACTGAATCAGAAGCAATGAGTGCCCAACTGGAAATTAAATCATTTGCGACGAGACAATTTCAACGGGACCCCGTTGCAAAAAGGTCATTTGTTACGGGATCCCATCGCAATTGCCTCGTCGCTGAAAACGACATCACAAATATTGTTTTTGCGACAAACCGTCGCAAAAAAAGTATTTGCGACGAGAATTTGGCGCGTTGCAAATAATTTATCAGGGGTTTTAAAAAAATCATTTCGCGACGGGCCCTTCGCGAAAAACTAAATAATAATAATAATAATAAAAATAATAAAATAATATATGGAATAATAAAATAATAATAATAATAATAATAAAATAACAAAAACTAATAAAATTACTAATATAATTAAAATAATAAAATTATAGAAAACACACTATTCCTAACAATATAAAAAAATAAAAAAATAATATAAAAAATAATATAATAATAAAATAATAAATAAATAATATAATAGTAAAAATAATAAATAATATAATAATAAAAAAAATAATAAAAAAATAAAATAATAAAAAACACACTATTTAGAAATATAAATATATGGAATAATAAAAATATTATAAAAAAGTTTTATATTCAAATGTTTACCATAAAAAGTAAATAAATCATTGAGAGGGAGAGTCATTTGGAGGAGTTGGAGGAGAAAACTTCATCTCTAAACCACGAGTCAGACGTCATATGTACTCCATCCTCTGCTCGTGCTGCTGCTGCTGTCATCGACTCATCTCTTCCTGCTGCTGCTATTGTTGTCAACAAAGCTCTTCTACTTCTTACGCATACTCTCTATAAGCTCACATTGAGCTCGCAACTGCTCCTAATACCGTGCAGCAGATGATGATAACTTTCCACGAGCTCATCTCGAGCTGCACACCGACATCACAACGATACCATAATAACTCCCCGTCAATTGATAACCGATACCAATAACTCGACCTTTCTCAAAGGCATACTGGGTCGCTTGCATCCATGATGCCTCATCAAATCTTACTGCACTAGTCTGATCATCGATATTGGCCTGACTCTCAGTTTGTGTCTGAGACGTCGCAGCCTCATATGACTCCTTTAATTGCAATTTAAAATTAAAATAGTTAAAATATTATCTGCAGTTAATTTTAAAACTCAAAAATAAATTATATTGATCATAATCTGACGCTGATGATCACCTCTGATCTCTTCAGTGACATGATCGTTGTACATCCTCCTATAAATGTCGAACTCTGTAATATCGGGTTGTTCGACTGCCTATATGAATATAAAATAAACAGTTTACATTTAAAGTTATATAAATTAATTAAAATAAGTATTTACCATATGTTCCCTATGCGTATTGAATATACGACTACCAGCTCGATGTGCCACCTCCTGTCTCCCCCGATTTTGTCGGCCTACTGATGATCTTCTCTGAAAACGACCACTCATCCAGTGTGAACATAACCCATTTCAAACCTGAGATGAAATGTAATCAGGTCAGTGGGCACAACAAGACTTATCAAACTCTGTGACTCTTGCTTTTCTCATTGATGTTCTTCTCAAATTGTGTAAAAACTGACGGCAACGATCACACATACAACCCTCCCATGCCTGTCAGATAGAGTCACACATGTTCTCATCGATAAGATACCATAAACCCTACAAACAATTAATAATATCATGTTATTAATTACATAAATTTCAAAATAAATATTATTTATTTACGTACCAGCCAATGATCGAACATGCGGTGCTGAACATCAGTGAGAATATGATCCCATTAACCTATGCTCCAGAAAAATAATTTCGCAATATAGCACCCCCTATCCAATAACTATATGCGAAAAGCTGTGAAAAAAAGAACAAATAATCAAACAATTATTGTATAAATAAATTAATAATAATTAATGAAAACTAACTAAAACACACAAGTAAACATACTTCTGCATTCGTGGATCGAAACCAAGACGTGGATGTCACTCGAGGATAAGGTCAGTAATCATCAATCTTGCAAGACCACGACCCCTCTGAGTCGTTGTTGAACTGCCAACAGTCTGATGGTCAAATGATCCAATATCATGTTCGTCATCAGGTAAATCAGCCTCCTGCAACTCACGAAACAAATTCGAGTCCATTCGAAGCACAAAATGACTATTGTTAGAAAACAATTGAAAACAACTATTATATATAGATATATATTATATATGATTATAACCAACATTTAACTGTGTCAATCTTCATCTTCATCCTCATCTTTGTATCTGACAATGTCAATATCTTTATATTCCTCTTTGGTATCATCAATTCATATAGGAGTTTCAGTTTCACCATCTATTGTCATTTCAAATTCATTTGTTACATCAATAACATCACCATCACCACCGACCCTTAACCGCGGGGTGTCATCATCGACATTTGTGTCTTTTCATGGAAAAGATGGATTTGGAGTAGTCTCTTGAAATTTTTTAATTCATTTCACTTCAGTGGAACCACATTCACTTTGAATAAACTGATTTTCCCGAGATTTCATTTTTATTATGCTCCACCAATCACTCAACTTTTTTGAAGTAGCACAATATTTTGCACAATAAATATGATGTGCCTGATAACCCAATAAAAATGGTTCTTTATTGCAAGAAGGGTTTTATATTTAATATCAACAATTCCATGGCTCGGATGAACACACAAGCCTCTCTCAGTATCCAACCATTGACATTTAAATATCGTTATGTAATTCTGTCTCAGATAACATAGTTCAATTATTTCTTCCAGCATGCCGTAAAAGTTAACTTTAATTTCTTTATGATGAGATTCTCTCAAAGCAAACACCACTATTTATTGTTTTTTTATTCCCCATATGCACGTGTATGAAATCGAAAACTATTCACCACATATGTATTATAAGATTTAACTATTTTGGATGATGAGTTACTCAATACACACAATAAATTATCAATTTTATCAGCATGTTGAGATACCTGAAAAATTGTAAAACAATTATCAATATAACAAGTAATAAATTGATTTTATATGTTAAACCATAAATAATTTATTTTATTAGTTTTTGAAACCAGTAGGGAGAATTATTTTGTCGATGTTCTTCAAGAGCAGTTGCTGTAATTTATGGAAATTGTTTCTTGATATGATTATCATATAACCCTCAAATAAAATAATATTAATTTACTGTAACAAATATTATAAAATAAGTGATAAGAGCACTCACAGTACAAATGATGTCATTTCTTCACAGTTGAGCAGAACATATGTATGAACTCTGTGATGTTCATCATCGGAAAGCCATCGTTCATGAACTCTACCAAAACCAAATTTGGGCTGATTAAAAACTGATAATTGATTGTTCATTTCATCATCAATATTTTCCTCATTAGGGCCCATGTAGTTATATTTTGGGTGATATTTAGATTGAAAATAATGAGAGCAGAAAAAAGAAATTTCCTTATGCAAATAAGCTTGTGTAATTGACCCTTCAACCGACACTTTGTTATGTACTTTTTTCTTCAATTTCTGCATGCATCTCTCGAATGGGTATATCCATCGGATCCGGACCGGACCTTCACATTTCACTTAATGCAGAAACTGTAATATCAAATGTTTCATCGGGTCAAAGAAAGTCGGTGGGAAGATTTTTTTCAGTTTATATAAAATTAAAATATCTTCTTATAGTCTATTTAGTGCATTGTAATCTTTTGTCACTGCAAAAATGTCTCGAAAAAAATATGATATGTTTGTTAGCGCATTCCAAATCATAGAATTCAACAAACCTCTTAATCCAATCGGTAGAAGTCTTTCTTTTATAACATGACAGCCATGGATTTTTAATCCGGTAATATGACTATTTCTGACACATCTGACCAAATTGGAAACATAACCATCTGGAAGTCTCAAATCTGCAATCCACTGACAAAATAATAACTGATTTTCTTTGGAAATTGTATAAGTTGCTTTTGACTTCATTAACTTTTGTGATCTGATTTTCAAATAGTTCAAATTATGGTCGCCTGCAAATTTGGGCATGATCTAATCGTGTCTTTATATTATCTTTTGTCTTACCTGGTATATCCAAAACTGTATAAAATACATTATCAAAACTGTTCTTCTCAATATGCATGACATCCAACATGTGACGAACTAACAAATCAGACAAATACGACAGATCTCAAAAAATGCTCCATTTTATTCAATTGTGTTTTTTTCCACAGTCATCAATTTTCTGTTGGTTTATAGTTGGTCTAAATGTAATGAGAGGTAATTAAGAGAAATGATTTTAACTCCATACCTTAGATCATTATTGGAGGTCCATCTCTTTCAATTGTGCCTTTTCTGAAATGATATTATTTCCTCAAAAAATGATGACCGGTTGAAAGGAATCTGTGATGATAGTTGAAAAACAAGGTTTTCTTCCATTAACGAGTATAAACGCTTTGCTGTCTCTTATACAATATGAATATGATTTTGGACCATGTGCATTCTAACCAGATAATATGTCATATGCTGAGAAATCACTAATTGTCCACATCAATGAAGCTTTCAGTAGGACATTTTGTTTCGTAGCAACCTCATATTTATTGACACCATTACTCCACAATAAATTTAACTCATCGATCAATGACTTCAAATAAACATCAATATATTTTTTGGATATCCTGAAATTAATAAGGTCAAAAAGATATATGACTCATTCATCAACATCCAAGGAGGTAAATTGTACGGTGTTATAAAGATAGATCAATAAGAATATTAACCACCTTAAGAACCAAATAGACAGAAACCGTCAGTAGAAAGACCCAATCACACGTTTCGGGCTTCTAAGGCAAAAGACAGATGTACTTGGTAAAAATGTTTCCATGAATCACTATCAGAGGGATGATTTAATCTTTTATCGGTTGAAATATTGGTTTTGAATCATGACCTCAATGACACTGTGTTCTGAGACATAAATAAACGCTGCAATATGAGTGTAAGCAGGAAATACCTCAACTGTTTTACAGGAATCAATCTAGACTTTTCTAGTTGAGCATCTTTATATCTCGATTATCCACATGCAGGACAACTATCCAACGAATCATTTTCACCATAATATAAGATGCAATCATTTGAATATGCATGAATCTTCTGATAACCAAGACCCAAATTACGAACAAACCTCTTACTCTTATAGAAATTTGTAGGCAACACATTTTCTTCAGGTAACATTATTTTAACCAAAGAGAATATCTGATTAAAACAACCATTTTACATTCCATTATCTGATTTAATAACCATAAATTTTGCAATCGTTTCAAATTTTCTTATCTTGCAATCAGGATATAAGACATCCTTAGCAGATATCAAAAACTCATAAAATTAAGATGGTTCCAACTCAGAAGTTAAATCAATATCATCATGAGTTTCAATTTGTTGAAAAGTCAGACCTACCACATCATGTACTAAATTTTTAAACCGTGATGGATCTGAAATCAAATTATTAGTATCTTCTTTGGAACTGCATTCATCACGTTGATACCAAAAAACAAAATCCATTCGAAAACCAAAACGCAATAGATGACCCTCAACATTGTCAAACGTGTCAAACTTCCTCAGACCACATTTGTTACAAGGACACTTAATTGTCCCTTTTGAATCAAATTCTGGTTTTGATGATGTAAATGATAAGAAAGTTTCAACTCCCTCAATATATACAAGACTTATACTAGAACCATTTGGATTCCTACGCTGATTTATCCAAGCGCGATTATCTAATAATGACTGTTGTTGACTTCCTTCTTCCATATTTCTCAAAAAATTATAAAATAATTAATTTTTATGATTAATTTGATATAAGAAGAACACGATCCAAAAAAATAAAAAAATTGTTAACTATTCCTAAGCATTCCTAATTATTAGTAATTATTCCTAAATATTGTTTATTATTGCTAATTATTGACAATTATTGCTAATTATTGCTAATTATTGCTAATTACCACTAATTATTCCTAATTACTACTAATTACTGTTAATTATCGCTAATTACTGCTAATTATTACTAATTATTACTAATTATTACAATTTATTACTAATTATTACAATTTATCACTAATTATTACAATTTATTACTAATTATTACAATTTGTTACTAATTATTACTTTTACTGCTATTTATTACTAATTATTCCTAATTATTACTAATTACCCCTATTTATTACTAATTATTACTAATTACCACTATTTATTACTAATTATTACCAATTATTACCAATTATTACTATTTATTACAAATCATTACTATTTATTACTAATTATTACTAATTATTACCAATTACCACTAATTATTACTAATTATTACTAATTATTACCAATTACCACTATTTATTACTGATTACTGCTATTTATCACTAATTATCGCTATTTACTACTAATTATTACTAATTATTACTAATTCTCGCTAATTATTACCAATTACTACTAATTATTACTAATTACTACTAATTACTACTAATTTCTACTAATTATTACTAATTACCGCTATTTACCACTAATTACTGCTATTTATTACTAATTACTGCTATTTATTACTAATTATCGCTATTTATTACAAATTATTACAAATTATAACTAATTATCACTAATTATTACTAATTACCGCTAATTATTATCAGTTATTACTATTTATTACTAATAATTATTATTTATTATTATTTATTACCATTTATTACTATTTAGCACTAATTACCGCTATCTATTACCAATTACCACTATTTATTACTAATTATTCTTAATTATTTCTAATTACCACTATTTATTGCTAATTATTAATAATTATTGCTAAATATTACTAAATATTACTAAATATTTTTAAATATTACAAAATATTTTTAAATATTACAAAATATTTTTAAATATTACTAAATATTATTAAATATTACAAATTAGTACTAATTACCGCTATTTATTACTAATTATTACCAATTATTACAAATTATTACTAATTACCACTATTTATTACTATTTATTACTATTTAACACTATTTATTACTATTTATTACTATTTAACACTAATTGCTACTAATATTATTACTAATCATTACTATTTATTACTAATTATTACCAATTGTTGCAAATTATTACTAATTATCGCTATTTATTACTAATTATTACTATTTATTACTATTTACAACTAATTATCCCTATTTATTACTAATTACCAATTATTGCTATTTATTACTAATTATTACTAATTATTACTAATTATTACCAATTATTACTATTTATTAGAAAATTATTTTAATTACCGCTATTTATTACTAATTATCGCTATTTATTACTAATTACCGCTATTTATTACTAATTACCACTATTTATTACTAATTATTACTAATTACCGTTATTTGTTACTAATGATTGCTAATTACCGCTATTTATTACTATTTATTATTAATTATTACTAATTATCGCTATTTATTACTATTTATTACTAATTATCATTAATTATTACTAATTATCCTTAATTATTACTAATTATCATTAATTATTACTAATTATTATTATTTACCAGTATTTATTACTATTTATTACTAATTATTACTATTTACCAGTATTTATTATTATTTATTAATAATTATTACTAATTACTATTATTTATTACTAATTATTTCTAATTATTACTAATTACTGCTATTTATTACTATTTATTATTAATTATTACTATTTATTACTAATCATTACTATTTACTACTAATTATTACTAATTATTACTGTTTATTACTAATCATTACGATTTATTACTAATTATTACTAATTATCGCTGATTATTACTAACTATTATTAATTACCGCTAATTATTATTAATTATTACTAATTACTGCTAATTATCACTAATTACCGCTAATTATTACTAATTATTATTAATTGTTACCAATTACCGTCATTTAATACTATTTATTACTATTTATTACTAATTATTACTAATTATTTGTAATGGTCCGGACCTCTCCAGTCTATTACTTTGTGAGAATCCGATGTTTGAGGTGTTCTGAGAGGTCAAGGCAACTTATTTCTAACACTTTGCAAAATTTCCAGCTTGTGAATAGTGTTTCCAGGACGGTGAGTCGTCCAACGGTAGGTGTACAGTGTTTCCAGAACGGTGAGTCATCCAACGGTAGGTGTACAATGTTTCCAGAACGGTGAGTCGTCCAACGGTAGGTGTACAGTGTTTCCAGAACAACGAGTCATCCAACGGTAGGTGTACAATGTTTCCAAAAGGGCGAGTCATCCAACGGTAGGTGTACACTGTTTCCAGAATGGTGAATCATCCAACGGTAGGTCAATAGTGTTTCCAGAACAGTGAGTTGTCCAACGGTAGGTGTACAATGTTTCTAGTACGCCGAGTCGTCCAACGGTAGATGTACAATGTTTCTAGAATGACGAGTCGTCCAACGATAGGTGTATAGTGTTTCCAGAACGACGAGTCATCCTACGGTAGGTGTACAATGTTTCCAGAACGGTGAGTTGTCCAACGGTAGGTGTACACTGTTTCCAGAACATTGAGTCGTCCAACGGTAGGTGTACAATGTTTCCAGCTTCCTACAGTTTCACCTCTTTGACGTAAAACGCATTCAAAGCCTTGTTTTAAGGGATTTAAGACCGATTCAAAGCGCATAACCCCTATCTAATTTTTCTTAAGTGTCCAAGTGCCTTTACTCGGTCAAAATGCGTAATCTTGACTATATCTACCTTTAATGGAAAATCTAAACCGTATCTTAAACCACTGTTCCGTTAGATTTTCAAAAGGGCTGAGATATCTTCTGCCCTTGTTCTTCATTCTTATTTTCCTTGGTATAGGGCGCCCAGAGTTCTTCCTCCCCTAGGAGTCATGCAATCGAACTGAAATCCTTAGATCGTGTTCCCTTGGAGTTTTCCTACTGCATGCGCACCCCCTGTTTTGGTGTAACCAGGAAGTGTCGATCCGTCTTTGATATAAGGTATGTTCTACCTCCGTTCTTCTGGGTTCCTCGATCTGTTTCCTCCCGTTTCTCCTTGCCATGTGATGACATGTGATCTCCATGTTTCTAATGGAGCTTTCTTGGGTGTTGATTGATGCGATTATGTCACAACATCCTTAGGTGGATGCAGCTGTTGTGGAAGTGGTGATCGTGATCCGTCATGTTGGCCCGTTCTTGTGCAAAGAATGCCAGAAACCTTTTGAGGTAGGGGATTCGTTGCTTCTCTATTTTTATTTACGTTCAATCGTAGAGTTAGCATGATTTAGCCCATGGATCACAATGGAATTTCCATAATAAATATTTGAATCAAATTAAAGAATTGGTATCAATTGCTTAGCGATGTTATTGCCTATTGATTTGCTAGATAGTGTGGTATCTATTCTTTGCTTATTTAGCGTGTTGTTCTTATTGGAAATTGGTAAAGAACGTAAAGTTGGGATTAATTGTAAATTAATTGGCTAAAGATAAAGAGGCGTGGTTAATTAATCAGTTTGTTGTTGTTATAATTTGATGAGAATCAAATTGATGCAATTATGCATGTTTAATGGAATGGGTTAATGAACCTGAAACATATTGATGCTTGTTGATAAAGGAATTAAAGGCATGTTAAATTAATTGTTTAATTAATTTGTGATTGTTGTGTTAGCTTGTTGTTTAGGTTGCCCGTAGTTGGAACCTATGAATAATGAATCAGTTAATTCAAGATGGAATAAGGAACTGGTTGTGTGATAAATGTAATGCCTTATGGAGTGTGAGTTACCCGCTTTCTTGTAAAGTCCAAGTAGCTTATGTTTGGTAGCTTAGAATGATTTCTTAGAATACCTGGAATTATGGAAAGTGAAGATGTTATTAATAAATGATTGAATGAATGAATGTTTAACCCATGGGTTTGGAGCTTGCTGGGATACAATGTCGAGGTAATATTTTTGAGAAGCTGTGGAATCGGTTTGGTTATGCCTGGAGGGAATTGATCTTGGTTGGAATGGTAATGGGATACAATGTGGTAAATGATAATGGTTAATTAATCATAAAATAATTAATTAACACAAAGCGAAACTGATTAAAGGGACAAGATAATTTAATAAAGCTCTTTAAATGATTGTGTGCTTATAGGATATCTAGTCTTAACAGTGGTAGTCGAGAGTCTGAGAGACGTTAGCTGTAGTTGAGTCTAAGACTAGGTTCTGTCCATAGTGCGGTTGTGAGCTATATTATATCATGTACTTTGTGTTTCTATACGCTACCCCACCCTTTCGGTTAGGGCGGATGACACCTCGGGGATTATGAGCCCTGGAGGGGGGGGGGGGGGTGTTTTCCCCAACATCCTGGTGGGAAGATGGATGGCTGACTTCCCCCTTCTATTGGTAGTTACTTGTGCTGGTATGCATGGCGGTAAGTTTTCCCCATATATGTGTGTAGAGGGCTGTAATGGCTTGTGGTTATTTCACACACATATATTCTGGATATAGTTTCCTAAGTGTTACTATAGGTATAACATGTATAGGCTGTGATGGATTGAGGATCCTTACTCAACGTATGGGATGTAGTGTCTGTTGCGGAATCGTCGGGAGATACAACGACAGAAACGAGAAAACGAAAGAACGAAAAAGCAAATAAGGACACAACGATTTACGTGGTTCGGGAAAAATCCCTACATCCATGGAAGAGGCAGAATTCACTATATCAGGAGCACAAAAATACAGAGGATTTTTAGTAGTAAACCCTAGCCCAAAATGGGCTACATATGAAGAAGACGGTCCACTGTTCCGAATAGTAAGTCCGCGTTGCTACAGTGATCGACGACCAACTTTGTCAAAAGCGCTACAGTGACTGCTGATCACTATATTGGGCAACACCAATCCAACAATGTCTTGAGGTATAATACCCAATGTTTGATACACGTTTTACGGGCTGTGGTGGCTCCCATGAACTACCTAGTTACTTTTGGTTGTGTGGTTGTGGTGGTGAGTTGCACGAGGTGCATGTTGTGGTGCTATACCCAAGTGTCTTTGGGCTAGCCTTTTGGAGAGAGATGCTCAGAACGTGCGATGTTGGGGCAAAGCAGCAAACCAGTGGGGAAGTAGTAACGGGGTACCCTTGATATTCTTTATTATATTATATACTCTTGTATGCGATACTTGTTGGGAGTATCCATGGCGAGGCTGAGAACTTAGTATACCTGGTTAGGCGATGAGTTAGTTTCACTTGTTGTTCACTATGCTTTAATATTCTTCCTTTACTCTTGCATGAGAGGCTCTAGGGAGGATCCTATTGAGTATACTGTTATACTCACCCTACGTTATATAAACTATTTTCAGGTCACTTGGAGCAGGTTGGAGATCAGGTTGGTTACTACTAGCTTGTGGGTTTACAAGAGTTGTTCGGGCTTCATGGTCACTGTCACTTTACTTTCTTTTAGTGCTTACAGTTTTCCCTTTCAGTTGTAGTAGTTTTGCATGACATTATATATTTGTCCTTGGGTTTTCTTTTATATTGTAGTCTGAGCAGGAGTTGGTTGGTGTCTATCTTATCTCTCTCTTCCGCATGTTTTCTCTTAGAGGGTAATGCCTCCCATCTGTGTGTTTTCTATACCCTTAATGCTAGTCGCCAACCCGAGACCTACTGGAGGTGGGATTCTGGGGTCATTATCTTTCTTCTCACATTGCTGGCCTAGGAGGGGTACACTTTATGGGGAGGGGTTGTGACAAAGTGGTATCAAAGGTCTGGTTGTGGGATATGATAGAGTTTGAAGTTAGGCACAGGTGAGGTTGCATGGGTTGGTAGGGAAATGATGTCAGCTAAGTTTAGAAAACACTGTAAACATGGGAGACCGAATGAGACACAATTATTTAGGGTCCCATGTGATCTGATGCATGAACCTTGAAGTTTACAGTGGCTACTAAACAAGGTGATACTTGTTGCTGGGTAGAGACCTAGGAAAGGATCATGCATTATTCTTCTTCGTGCTTGTGTTTGAATGGGTAGACCTTGGGATAAGTTAACCTAAAATGAATAAAAGAAAACAATTAATTAATGTTAAAGTCTTACATATTTCAGGTTTAGGAGATCTAACTATTTGTTCTTTTGCAAATATGGCTCTAGGTCGACATCCTCTTCAGGTTTGCATAGAATATTTTCAGCATGTTGCACCAGCAAATCACTACAGAGTTGAGGCCGAAGATGACAATACTTAGAGGACATTCTGAGAGTTTCAACACCAGAGTCTGTAGAAGTACGAGAACACCATTTCAGATGCAGTCATGGAAAACTAGTTGGAGGAGGTTGAGATAGATTTTAGTTTGATCAATGCTCGAAAGGAGCACTGAGTATCATTGGTTGTGATGCTGCTGCCTGGGGCAGCGAGATAGTGGTGGTTCTTATTCCCCGGGGATCGTGAGGATTCGACAATCTCATGGTAGACGTTCTGAGAATAGTTCATAGACAAGTTTCTTTCTTCGACCGCAAAGTCGGCCAGTCGCCAGGAGCTACTTACCCTTCGGCAGGGGAGCTCTAGTATGAGGGAGTTCGAGATCTATTTTAGGAACCTTTTGTGATATTCTTCAGACCTGTTGCCAGATGAGGATGTCAGAGTGAGACATTTCGAGGAGGCTTTGCATCCAAAGATCCAACGCTATGTCACCCCGTTTATGTTGAAGACATATCTCAAGGTGCTAGAGAGGGCAGAGGTCGTTGAGAGGACGTTATCCAGAACTAGATCATCACGAGAGGGGAGTCCTCAGGATTCCTCGTGAAGCAGAGTTGTGGTCCGGGGTTCCCGGTTTTCAGGGAAGAAGAGTTTTCGTTCGGCTGGGGGTAAGTCTCATCCCTCAATGCCTTGTTTCTCCGGGGGCAGCAGATCTCGGGCCTATGATAAGGGATCATGCACTTATTTTTTTTATGGAGGCTGAGGTCATCAGTGATATGAGTGCCTGACCTTTCAGAGCAGTTAGCGTGCGTCATGTGTTCTACTCCATGTTCCTCCATTGAGGCAGTTCCAGCCGAGGTAGTAGCAGCAGGTTGCACTGGCTTTGAATTAGTAGAGAGCAGATGGGGTAGACAGAGGACAGCCCCGGGATGCTCCCCATCCCCAGAGTAGAGCGAGGCCATTTAGGTGGTCTTCAGCAGGTTCAGAGAGGTCGTGGAGCAGGTCATGGTCAGCTTCATGTTTTAGCATTATCAGCGCTAGGCGAGCCAGACGTTGTTTGAGGCACCCTTTGCTTATTTTCTACTTGGGTGCATGCCTTGTTTGATTCAGGAGTGACACACTTCTTCATATCACCTTCCCTTTTCCATACTTTGGGACTTAAGGTAGTGAGGCTTCCAGTGCCCTTGGCATTGACTATGCCGGTTGGAGGTCAAGCTGACTTGTTTGAAGTATATAGAGATTGTGAGCTAGTACTGGGGCAACACATCTCTTAGGGAGATTTCCTATGTTTATGGATACTACCACATGATGTCATCCTTGGTATGGATTGGTTGTATTCTGTGCAAGCTATCATGGATTTTTTCAGGAGTCACGTCACATTCTTCAATGCTGATAGAGAGCCAGCGATGTTTGTTGGCGAGAGAGACCCTATGATGGGTCAAATGTGTGTTCCTTCCTTGTCATCCTTGATGGTTGAGTTGATGTTGAGTTTGTCGGAGGTTCAGTAGTCAGCATTTCCCAGGGTCGTGGAAGAGTACCCTGATGTCTTTCCAGCAGAGGTTGTAGCGTTCCCCCTCGACGGGAGATTGATTTCAGGATCGAGCTTTATCCAGGAGTGTCTCCTATCTCAATGTCTCCATATAGGATGACATCTTCTAAGTTGTGCGAGCTTCATGTATAGCTTGATGGTTTGTTACAGTGCGGTTTTGTTCGGCTAAATGTGTCACCGTGGGGTGCACTGGTTTTGTTCATGAAGAAGGCTTACGACAGTTTGTGGTTGTGTGTCGATTATCGTCGCTTGAACAAAGTGATAGTGAAGAACCGTTATCCTCTTCCACGGATTGATGATTTTTTCAATCAAATGAAGTGTGCAAGTTGGTTCTCAAAGATTGATTTGTGGTCAGGTTATCATCAAATGTGTGTGAAGGATGAGGATATTCTGAAGACTACTTTCTGTTGTCGTTATAGGAATTACAAGTTTGTTGTGATGTTGTTCGGTGTGACAAATGCTCCAGAAGTGTTCATGGGGTTGATGAATGCTGTGTTCCATGAGTTTATGGATAAGTTCATGGAGGATTTCATCGACAACATCCTTGTGTACTCTACGTCCAAGAAGGAGCATGCAGAGCATCTGTGTGCCATTTTGGGAGTTTTTCGTCGACAACAGTTGTTTGGGAAGTTGTCTAAGTGTGAGTTTTGGGCTTGAGAGGTCTGTTTCTTGGGGCATGTTGTATCTCATTAGGGAGTAGCTATGGATCTGTCAAAGGTAGAAGTAGTTGTGTCTTGGGAAGCCCCTAAAACAGTGGAAGAGGTGTGAACTTTCCTTGGTCTTTTAGGCTATTATAGGAGGTTCGTAACCAATTTCTCTTGGGTTACGAATCCTATGACCGCATTGGCCAGAAAGGATCATTCGTTCATGTGGAATGATCAGTGTCAGACAAATTTCATGTATCTGAAGGAGAAGTTGGTCAGTGCTCCGGTTCTTTGTCTACCAGCAGAAGGAGCTCATTTCGAGGTTTTCTATGATGCTTCACGTTTGGGGTTAGGCTATGTTCTGATGCAGCAGATATCGATCATTTCTTATGGGTCTCGATAGTTGCATCCCCATGAATATAACTATGCCACCCATAATCTTGAGTTGATGACATTGGTGTTTTCCCTGATGTTGTGGAGACATTGCCTCATCGACGAGCATTTTGTGGTATTCACCGATCATAAGATCCCAAGGTACATTTTCTTCCAATGTGACTTGAACTTTCGAAAACATTGGTTTATGGGGTTCTTATAGGATTATGACTTAAATTTCATATACACCTAGAAAGGGGAATGTTGTAGCTGATACATTGAACAGGAAGTCACACAGCGATGCAGTGCGTGAATTAGCTGATTCATGAGCGGATGAAGGCAACGCAAGATCTTCAGAAGTCCCATGCCAATCATAGGAGGAGACCTCTGGAGTTTTTCATTGGGGATCACATGTTTTTGAAGGTGAATCCCCATCATGGACATTGAAGGTTTGGTCATGGGAGTAAGCTTTCTCCCTTTTTTATTGGGCCTTTCAAGGTGTTGGCTTGTGTTGGATCCGTGGCATATCAGGTAGCACTTCCCCCGTAGATGAGCCAGATACACGACGTTTTCCACGTGTTTCAACTCTATCATTATCTTCATGACAACTCTCACGTCATCGATTGGGGTGAGATTGATGTTGACGATGATGCAATCTTCGACGAGTGGCCTGTAGAGATCTAGGACTGTAAGGAGAAGGTGTTGTGTGGGCATGCTATCCCCTTAGTTCATGTCTTGTGGTGACATGGTGGCATGGAGGAGAGTACTTGGGAATGTGAGTCGCAGATACGTGCTCAGTACCCTGAGTTTTGATGTTTAACTCTTCACTTATAACATTGTTCGTTTGGTGGTTGTAGACCTTTTCTATTAATGAGATGGCTTTCTCTTGTTGATTGTTGCGTCTTTCTATCTTTTGAGAGGTATCTTCCCCGAGAGAGTGTTTAGGAGACGTCTGTGGTTATTGGGTGGTTTTGCATTGTTCCTTTTATGAGGCGGTTGAGCTCCTATGGTGGAGAGAGCCTTGGAGGTATCTCGTGGGGTGGCTGTTCAGACCCCTTTTTCTGTTTCCTCTCTAGGTTGGTTTTGGATTCTCGAGGACAAGAATGTTTTGAGAGGTATCTGATGTAATGGTCCAGACCTCTTCGATCCATTACTTTGTGAGAATCCAGTGTTTGAGGTGTTCTGGGAGGTTAAGGCGACTTATTTCTAACACTTTTTCAAAATTTCTAGTTTTGTGAATAGTGTTTCCAGGACGATGAGTCATCCAATGGTAGGTGTACAGTGTTTCCAAAATGGTGAGTCATCCAATGGTAGGTGTACAGTGTTTCTAGAACTATGAGTCGTCCAACGTTAGGTGTACAATGTTTCCAGAATGGTGAGTCATCCAATGGTAGGTGAACAATGTTTCCCAAATGGTGAGTCATCCAGTAGTAGGTGTATAGTGTTTCCAGAATGGTGATTCATCCAATGGTAGGTGTATATTGTTTTTGGAATGGTGATTCATCCAATGATAGGTGTACAACGTTTTTGGAATGGTGAGTCATCCAATGGTAGGTATACAGTGTTTTCAGAATGGCGAGCCATCCAACAGCAGGTGTACAGTGTTTCCAGAAGGGCGAGTCATCCAATGGTAGGTGTACAATGTTTCCAAAATGGTGAGTCATCCAACGGTAGGTGTACAATATTTCTAGGACGGTGAGTCATCCAACGGTAGGTGTACAATGTTTCCATAATAGTGAGTCTTCTAATGGTAGATGTACAATATTTCCAGAACGACGAGTCGTCCAACGGTAGGTGTATAGTGTTTCCAGCTTCCTACAATTTCTCCCCTTTGACATTATCTTTGACATAAAATGCATCCAAAGACTTGTTTTTAAGGGATTTAAGGCCGATTAAATGCTCATAACTTCTATATAATTTTTCCTAAGTGTTCAGGTGCCTTTACTCAGTCAAAACATGCAATCTTGACTAGATCCGCCTTTAATGGGAAATCTAAACCATATCTTAAACCGCTGCTCCATTAGATTTTCAAAAGGGCCAAGATATCTTCCACCCTTGTCCTTCCTTCTTATTTTCCTTGGTACGGGGCACTTGGAGTTCTTCCTCCAGTAGGAGTCATGCGATCGAACTGAAATCCTTAGATCGTGTTCCCTTAGAGTTTTTCTACTGCATGCACACCCCCTATTTTGGTGCAACCAGGAAGTGTCGATCCGTCTTCGATATAAGGTATGTTCTACCTCCGTTCTTCTGGGTTCCTCGATCTATTTCCTCCCGTTTCTCCTTTCCATGTGTTGGCATGTGATCTCCATGTTTCTAATGGATCTTTCTTGAGTGTTGATTGATGTGGTTGTGCTGCAACATCCTCGGGTGGACGCAGTCGTTGCGGGAGAGATGATCGTGATCTATTGTATTGGCCCGTTTTTATACAAAGAATGTCGGAAACCTTTTGAGGTAGGTGATTCATTGCTTCTCTATTTTTATTTACATGCAATCATAGAGTTAGCATGATTTATCCCATGAATCATAATGGAATTGACATAATAAACATTTGAACCAGATTAAAGAATTGGTATTAATTTCTTAGCGATGTTATTGCCTCTTGATTTGCTAGATAGTGTGGTATCTATGCTTTTCTTGTTTAGCGTGTCGTTCTTGATGGAAATTGATAAAGAATGTAAAGTCGAGATCAATTATAAATTAATTGGCTAAAGATAGAGACATGGCTAATGAATCCGATTGTTGTTGTTGTAATTTGATGATAATCAAATTGATGTAGTTATGCATGCTTAATGGAATTGGTTAATGAACCTTAAACATATTGATTCTTGTTGATAAAGGAATTAAAGGCATGTTAAATTAATTATTTAATTAATTTGTGATAGCTGTGATAACTTGTTGTTTAGGTTGCCCGTAGTTGGAATATGTGAATAATGAATCAGTTAATTCAAGATGGAATAAGGAATTAGTTGTGTGATAAATGTAATGCCTTATGGGGTCTGAGTGACCCACTTTATTGTATAGTCTATGCGCCTTATGATTTGGAGCCATGAGAGCTTGTTGTGTGTAAAGGTTGAATGCCTTGTTTAGGGTCAAGAGTCCAATTTCTTTGTTTGTTTCCTACTGCTCGTGATGTAACATGAACCTGGGATGGCTGAGTCCGGAGGGCTGTTGCGATATGTAGGGGTAGAGAGCCTAGTGGTTGTGGTAGTAGTTGACGCCTAGAGTGGTGAGATGTTTTTTTTATGCATATGGGTGTCGGGGAGGACATCCGAGGTGATGGAACAGGTTGAAGCTGGGCTTACCTGTTGGTATGAAAGTTGGATGCTTTTTGAATATGTTTTTGTCTATCTTCTTTACATTCCCCACTTCTTGCGGCAGATGTCATTGCTTACCCTCCTTCCAAAAGAGGTGATGACGCATGGGGTATGCCACGTGCTTTTTGTGTTTAGATTCTCGAGGATGGATGGGTCTACGCTCCTACTATAGGTGTCAAAGACTCGACGAGTAGTTCATCTACTCACCATATTGAGCCCCTTGTGTTTGGTAGCTTAGAATGTTTTCTTAGAATACCTAGAATTATGGAAAGTGAATATTTTATTAATAAATGACTAAATGAATGGATGTTTAACCCATGTGATTGGAGCTTGCTGGGATGCAATGCTGAGGTAATATTTCTGAGAAGTCGTGGACTCAGTTTGGTTATGCCCGGAGGGCATGGATCTTGGTTGAAATGGTAATGGGATGCAATGTGGCAAATGATAATGATTAATTAATAGTCAAAGAATTAATTAATGTAAAGTGAAACCGATTAAAGGGATAAGATAATTTAATAAATCTCTTTAAATGGTTGTGTGCTTATAGGATATCTAGTCTTAGCAGTGGTAGCTGGGAGTCCGAGAGACGTTAGATGCAGTTGAGTCTAAGACTAGGTTCTTCCCATAGTGTGGTTGTAAGCTATATTATATCATGTAATTTTTTTGTTTCTATATGATACCCCACCCTTCAGTTAGGGTGACTGACACCCCGGGGATTCTTAGCACCGTTGGGTGTTTTCCCCAACATCCCAATGGGAGGATGAATGACTGACTTCCCCCTTTGGCCCTGCTATTGTCTCTTGGTAGTTACTTGTGCTGATATGCACGATAGTTAGTTTTCT
Organism: Viscum album; assembly: GCA_963277665.1. Lineage (NCBI taxonomy): Eukaryota > Viridiplantae > Streptophyta > Magnoliopsida > Santalales > Viscaceae > Viscum > Viscum album. Next base: position 123,141,602 of record OY728134.1, on the reverse strand, counting down.
CCATATATGTGTGTAGAGGGATGTAATGGATTGTGGTTATTTCACACACATATATTCTAGATATAGTTTCCTAAGTGCTACTATAGGTATAACATTTATAGGCTGTGATGATTTGAGGATCCTTACTCAGCGTATGGACTGTAGTGGCTTGAGGTATAATACCCAACATTTGATACACGTTATGCGGGCTGTGGTGGCTCCTAAAAACTACCTGGTTACTTTTGGTTGTGTGGTTGTGGTGGTGAGTTTCACGAGGTGCATGTTGTGGTGCTATGTTCAGGTGTCTTCGGGTTAGCCTTTTGGAGAGAGATGCTTAGGACGTGTGATGTTGGGGAAAAGTGGAAAACCACTGGGGAAGTGTTAGCGGGGTACCCTTAATATTCTTTATTATATTATATAATCTTGTATGCGATACTTGGTGAGAGTATCCATGGTGAGGTTGAGAACTTAGTATACCTGGTTAGATGATGAGTTAGTTTCACTTGTTGTTCACTATGCTTTAACATGCTTTCTTTACTCTTGCACAAGAGGCTCTAAGGATGATCCTATTGAGTATATTGTTATACTCACCCTACGTTATATAAACTGTTTTTCAGGTCACTTGGAGAAGGATGAAGATCAGGCTGGTTACTACTCGCTTGCGGGTTTGTAAGAGCTGTTTGAGATTCCACTACTACAAATACCCCTTTTATCAGCGCTAAAAATGGCCTTTAACAGCGCTAGAAAAGCGCTGTTAAAGCCGGAGAAGATAAAGAGGGGTCCCCTTTATCAGCGCTCCAAAAAGTGCTGATAAAAGGGGCATTTTATCAGTGCTAAAAAGAAGTGCTGATAAAAGGGTCCTTTATCAGCGCTAAAAAGAAGCGCTGATAAAAGTAATTTTTTTTAAAAAAAATTTAAAAAATCCTGCCAATCAGGGGGGATTTTATAGTGCTTGAGCCCCCTTTTAACAGCGCTTTCCAGCCCCTCCAGCGCCCGCACACACCCCCCTCCACCCTATATCAGCGCTACACCCACCCCCTTTATCAGCGCTAGCCCCCCAAATCCACCCCCATGCGCGCGCCCTTGCCTCCACCAAGATTTGATCCCGAGACCTCCCCCTTGCGCGCCTAAAGCCATTACCACTCTCCGATATTGATTTGTTCTCCAGTTAATGACATATCTATTTATTTATATATATATTTAGTAATATTTATTCATATAGTAATATATAGTTATTTTAATATATATATATATATATAGTTATATTAATATATATATTTATATTGATATATATATATATATATTTATAGTTATATCAATATATATATGTAGTTATATATATATATATATAGTTAGATTAATATATAGGTATATAAATATTTATATATTGGTATTTTAAATAAAATGGATATTAGTTATTATTTAGATAAAGCTAATATATTTTATATGTAAATATATTTTATTATTTATATTTATAATTAATTTTTTATGTGTGAATATATAAAAAATATGTATATATTGTTATATATTTGATTATAAATAGCAGTGCATTATAAAAAACAATAAAATTCCAAAGAAATAATATCAATATGAATGTAATACCTTGGAATAAATTCAGTCCCCACAAAAAAAATCCAATAATACCCCCTTAAACGAGCCTGAAAATCCACAAAATGTTAAAAAGTTGGGGTATACCGACTGAAAAATCGGTTTTGGAGGCCTTCTGGGCTTTTTTTGGCCTAAAAAAAACCTTGAATAGGGTCTCCCTTGGGTCACAAGGGTGTAGAGCTCGTCGTAGGCTTCGATTTGATATGTGGTAGAGTTCAAACGGACACCCGGATCAAAAGTTATGGCCGTTTGAAGTTCGAGTTGCGTTTTCAACATATTTTGGATCTTTTTTTAATTTTTTTAATTTTTTTAGTCTTCAAATTGTTATTAAATGACTATTACTCCATAATAATTAGAAAATTATTAATTAAAAATATTTTTTTAATTTTTTTATAAGCCATTTTCACTAAATATCTTATATATTAAGTGTAACTGTATATTTATACTTATCTAAAATATATTTAAAATTATATTTAAAAAATATATATTATATTTATATCAATATAACTATATCTATATATTTAAATATTAATATATTTTTTTAATGATTTTTTTTGGAAGTAGACCCTTTATCAGCGCTTTTAAAAAAAGCACTGATAAAGACCCCCCTTTATCAGCGCTACTAAAAAAAGCACTGATAAAAGGGTACCCTTTAATAGTGCTAAAAAAAAGCGCTGATAAAGGGTGGTGCTGGCCTTGCCCCGTTTTGTGGTAGTATTCATGGTCGCTGTCGTTTTACTTTCTTTCAGTACTTGCAATTTCCCTTTCAGTTGTAGTAGTTTTTCATGACAATACATATATGTACTTGAGTTTTCTTTTATATTGTAGTTTGAGGAGGAGTTAGTTGGTGTCTATCTTATCTATCTCTTCCGCATGTTTTCTCTTAGAAGGTAATGTCTCCCATCTGTGTGTTTGCTATACCCTCGGTGCTAGTCCTCAACCCGGAGCCTACTAGGGGTGAGACTCAGGTGTCATCATCTCTTTTCTCACATTGTCAGCCCAGGAGAGGTACACTTTGTGGGGAGGGAGTTGTGACATTATTACTAATTATTACTAATTAATACTAATTATCGTTATTTACTGCTAATTATTACTAATTATCACTGATTATTATTATTTACCACTATTTATTACTATTTATTACTAATTACCACTAGTTATTACTATTTATTATTAATTATTACTAATTATTATTAATTATTACAAATTATTACTAGTTATTACTAATTAATATTATTTATTACTAATTATTACTATTTACCACTATTTATTACTATTTAGTTTTAATTATTACTAATTACCACTATTTATTACTAATTATTCCTAATTATTATTAATTACCGCTAATTATTACCAATTATTACTGTTTATTACTATTTATTACTAATTATTACTATTTATTACTATTTACCGCTAATTACCCCTAATTATTACTAATTACCGCTATTTATTCCTAATTATTTCTATATAAACTATTTATTACTAATTATTATTAATTAGCGGTAATTATCGCTAATTATTATAATTTCTTAATATTTTTACCATTTAATACTATTTATTACTAATTAATACTAAATAATACTAAATAATACTAAATAATACTAAGTAATACTAATTTATACTAATTACTACTAATTAATACTAATTACACATAATTATTATTAATTAATGATAATCAAACCAAATTATTATAAATTATTACTATTTACTTTTAAATAAAAACATTAAATCTTAATGAAATAACATATTTGTACAAATAAATAATTAAAAATAAAACTATCTAACTCTAATTTAATTTAATTAACGCTAATTAATAATAATTATTACTAAATTAAATTAAAATGAATTAACTGAACAATAAAAGCAACAAATAAATACCTTAAAACTGAATCTTTCATTGGATGAAAGTTTTGAAAATTGATCCGCTGTAAATTTTAAAAGTTTGAAAAAACTGAAGAGAGAAATATGAAATCAGAGAGGAGAGAAGACTTGAGAGGATTGTGAAATTAGAAAAAATCGGACGAGGGTATATATAGGTTAAATCATTTGTGACGGGTCCCGTCGCAAATACTATCCTGTCGACACATTATTTGCAACGGGTTGTCGCAAATATTATTTTTTGCAATGGGCCGTCGCAAATATTATTTTTTACGATGGGTCCCGTCGTAAATAGTTCACCGATTATTAATTGAGGCGGCGATAAAAAATAGTATTTGCGATGGGAATCCTCCCCCGACACAAATAACAGAAACCCAAGAAGAGTATTTGCGACAAACCATCGCAGATACCTTTTTTAATGTACTATTTGTGATGGGTCAAAATCCCCGTCGTAATAAGTCATTTTTTTGTTGTGGTGAAGTGAATAATTAAAAAAAAAGAGAACGAGGCTCCCATTGTGTAGTGCGATTCGTGAGGTTGGCTGTAACAAACTAGGTACTTATAGAATAATTTATTTTCATTTTGAAATTAAATAGTTAAATTCACTATAAATGTATAATGAAATAATTGATATTTGTAGAAATTAAGGAATCTATACTAATGGAATAATAATCTGATCATTGGAATAGTAATGTGACCGTTAGTAACAGTAATCTGGCCAATAGAATAGAAACCTCACATATGAAAGTATAAATAAAATTTATGTATCTTATAAATGAAAATATGATATATTTATATCATGGTATAAGTAAATAAATGTTTCAAAAATGATAAATTAAGTATTGGTATTTTTGTAAAATGTAAATGCTTATTTACAATTTTATAATTAATATAATGATTTAAAAGAAAATTTATTTTCATAAAATAAATTCATAAATTAATATTTTGTTTTATTATAATTACAATGTAATTTTATGACACCATAATTAATTTTTCAAAGTGTCATAAAATCGGTTATAATATTAAAATCAGTATTTTTCGAATAAATGATGATTTTAATTAAAAATCAATTTTCTCATATTTAGAAAATTATTTTCAAAAAATGGATTCTATTTTTGAATTATACATGTCAAAAAATGGTTAAGGTGATTTTTTGGGATTTTTTTGAAATAGTTGAATTTTTGGTGAATAATGAAATACGATAATCTACAGTATTTAACATGATAAGTTAAATACATGTTTTTTTGAGTCATTGATGTTGTAACCCCCTATTAGTTCGAACTCACATGCACTAGTTATTGTACTTAGTCACAAGAATCAACATTATTGATAGTATTGAGCCAAATTAATAAACAAATGAATAAAATAATAAAAAACACCCATCTCTCCTCTCCCTATAAATACCACCCATCACCACCTCTTCTTCTGACACCTTCTAAGCCTTGAAGCTTGTCTAAATTCTACCCAATTCCCTTTCCAAGCCTCTTCCCCATGTCCAAGACCGATTGGTATCACCAAAAGACCAAAACCAAATGCCTTAAGGAGGTTCTCAAGGAGACAATATTCAAGAGGTAAAATCCTCCATTATTTCTCTTTTAAATTCTTTCTTTCTTTATTTATTTCTACCTTATACCCACATCCTCTATTCAAAGTGACATGATAACTCCAATATCATATATATACTAGAATGTTATTATGTTAATGAAATATCCATCATCAGACTTCTTCTCTTCTCTGCCGTGACGTGCCAATTCACCGCCTTCGTGGACGACGGATTTTCATTTTCTATTACCGCCTTCAAGGCTGATCATAAAAGCATTATTATGGTTAATCCATATTGAAATATGTATATTATAACTTGTTTAATGTTCTAGAATTAATTTATAGATATAATAATTAAATAAAACAAAACTAATTTGTGATGGTCAGAAAAACCGCCAAAAACAAACCAAACATTTATCATTAATATTTCATCTAATGAATCATCCTCATATAAAAAAAATGTTATGATATCATTTAAAATTATGCAAACATATTAATTCAATTCCTTTCCACTTCTAAAGTTTTTCTTCCATTTGACAAGAACTCCCATAACTATACTCAAGGGAGCCAATAATAAATCCATGAAATGAATGCTCCTGGAACGATGATTATGATATTTATAACTCAACAAAATGGCCATAAATGAACTTAAAAAAATGGTAATAAAAAAAATATATGTGGAAAAAGTTCACAAGTACAACCTTTGTAACATCATGGTATACCCATGGATTAGCCAGTTTCTACTTGGAAGGCTGCAACTTCTTAACCTCTGCAATTTCAACTTCTGCTAATAACGACTACATTTTTTGAAACATTTCTAGTCATTTTGGTAGATGGGGATGAAATATTTAGAGCATGAATTAATTAATTAATGAATATAATTTGATTATCAAGGACATTAAGTACAAGTTAATAACTCTTTCGAACATAAGGTAAGATACTTTCTTTTTAAAAATCCTCTTTTCAAGTAACAACACTTTTTATTAACGAAATGTTTTTTTAATTATACGACATAAGCATATTTTCTTGATTTCATGACGCTTTATTGATTTGATGTTTCCTTTACAATTTTACAAGTTTATTTTCAAATAAAATGTTTCTATTTATAAGTGCGTGGATTCTTAAAAATGAAAAGTGATTTCAAAATGGAAAATTTATTTTCCTCAAGAATGTTTATTTTATGCAATATTTATGTGTTATGATCATGTTATGGTTATTGGGCATTGTTATGATAATGAGTGGTTCTATGATAAACTGAGGGTGGGTGAACCCATTATAGATCTCCAATGCATTGGGTAAAAGGATGTAGTTAACCTGTTAGGTTTATCCTAAGAGATTATGAGAATATACTGCGATGATTATTCCAAGTGTAACCATGATGATTACTCCCTATATATCTCAGAGAGCCACTTTATATGTAAGATTGATATGAAAATTATTCCAAAAGTTAACTTTTATGATTTGTTTATTCTTTCTATGGTTTGACATGAAACTTATGATTTCATAAGGTAAGAAAAAGAGATTATGTTATGTGTAAAAGTTATAACTTTGTGAAAATGTTTTCATTCATGGATGAATGGTTTCTTTATTCCTTTTTATGTCCCTTACTGATCTTTTTGTGCTCATATCAAGTTTTAAAATTTTTTTCACAGGGTTTTTGGATGGGTAAAGGAAGAGAAGAATTCAAATTTAAAGATGTGAAGTTTTGTTGTGGAAAGAAATCATGTTTTGTTCTAAAAGTTTCATATTGCAAAAAAATGGATATTGAGTAGAAGTGTCTATTTTGTAATATATGAGTTTCTATGTATAAGGTTATGACCTAATTCTCTAAAACTCTAAACTTAAAAGATCCTTTAGAATGCATGACATCAAATTCTAGTTAAATTAACAAGATTATGTAATGTTTAAGGTTGGGTCGTTACTGTTGGTATAAGATCATGGTTTATATACCTTTAGGGGTTAGGATAATTTTAATAGAATACCCATAAATGATTTTTACTTTATAGTTAAGTTGAAATGATACATAATTTAAAGATTACCATGTTGATTTGTCTAAGATATATCTAGTCAGAATGGTTTTCCACAGAAGAAACAGGGAAGCTGAAGTAGGAAGACACCAAGAGGATGATATCATTCAGAATCCATAACTTGGAGTGGTGGGAATTGGAACTGAGAAATTTGTGACAGTAATGGCTCAGTTGACACATACTATAAATGGTGGCGACATCCATGCACGAGATTAGCTAGATAAACCGTAGAGGAATATGTCAGTGGTGGAACATTTTATGAGGCAACACCCTCTTGCATTTAGTGGATCTTCTGACCCAGTGGTAGCCAAAGGGTGGATTAAATCCCTAAAAAATATTTTTTATGTCATGGGGTGTTCAAACCATCAAAATTTTAGTCTTTATATTTACCCTTTTGAAGGTGAAGTTGACCGGTGGTGGCCAATGGTCAAGAATATCAGGGATAATAAGGAGATTGATGCTTTAGAATGGGATGAATTCAAAAATATTTTCCTTGAGAAATATTTTCCTAAGGTGATTCGACTTAGGATGTAAAAATAATTCTTGGAATTGATACATGAGGGGGATTCAATGGCTTCTTATGAAGAAAAATTCACTCGATTGGCATGATATGCTCCAAATTTTATTCAGGATATTTATAGTAAAATCAATCATTTTACTCAATATTGAATCCAAAATATCAAAGGACATTGGATTTTTGTGAATTCAAAATTTATGAAAAACTTGTTCGATGTGCAGAGAAGGTGGAAATGGAATTTACCGATGATCAGGTGTTCTTTGAAAACCAACAGAAAAAGTGGTTGAAGTGGTAGGAAAAAGGAAAGAATGCATCAAACAAGTTTGATGGTAACAAAATTAAGTTTTCAATTTGTGAGAATTTTGGTAGAAAATACACTGGGGAATGTATTTTGAAGTCTGGTAAGTGTTTCTAATGTGGTAAATTTGGGAATATGTCTCATAATTACAATGAAAAAGATCATGGTAGTGGTAAGAACAATTCTAAGATACAGACAGTAAAATGTTTAAATGTAATGAGATAATTAATTATGCAAATGAGTGTCTGAAGAGGAACCCAAATGATGGGAAACAACTAGACTATAAGAATAAAGGTGTGGTGAAATCCTCTGCAACTACTTCAGCAGATGTTGGGTCATCCAATGAAGTGGTATTGGTTACATTGTTTTTTTACTCAGATTTTTCTAATGTCTTGTTTTATTTGGGTCTACACATTCTTTCATATCTAAGAAATTTTCTGGTAAATTAGAAATTTCACCTCAAGAAATATATCCAAAAATTATGGTAAAAACACCCGAGGGAAATAATAATGAAAAAATAAATTATATGAATCTTCCTATTGATGTATGTGGAAATAATTTACCTACAAACCTTATTATCTTGCCCCTAGTAGAATTTGATGTTATTCTAGGTATGGATTGACTTTCTGTTTATCGTGCTAATATTGATTGTTGATCTAAAGAAGTTGTTTTTTAGAAAGAGTCTCAGTTTGTATACAAGAATGACCCTATACCATTGATAACACATCCAGAAGTTGAAAAACTATTAAAAGATGGAAATGAATGTTATCTTTCATATATTTTTCCAATATTGACTTGAGATCAGGGTACATCAACTAAGGGTGAAGGAGGCCAAAATTACAAAAACATCTGTACTAGATATGGGCATTATGAGTTTGTTATTATGCACTTTGGTTTGAAAATTCCCTTATTGTATTTATGGATCTTATGAATAGAATCTTATAAGAATATTTGGATAATCTTGTTGTTGTTTCTATTAATGATGTTTCAGTTTATTACAAAATTTATGAGGATCATAAAAAACATCTAAAGATTGTTCTTAAAACCCTAAAGGAAAATAAGTTATATGGGAAATTTATAAAATTTTATTTTTAGCTACATCATATTTATTTTCTTTGGCACATTGTAAAGGATGGCATAACAATTGATCCCACAAAAAAAGCGGTTGATGAAGGGACAAGACTTACAAATGCTATTAATATTCGTAGTTTTATTGGATTAATAGGCTATTAATGACGGTTTTTTAAAAACTTTGTACGGTTATCTAGCCCACTAACTAAGTTAACACGAACAGGGGTTAAATTTACTTGGATAGAAGAATGTGATGTTTGTTTTCAGGAGCTGAAAAGGAGATTGGTGAATGCTATAGTTTTGGTCCTGCCTTCCATAAATGGAGAGTTTTTTATCTATAGTGATGCTTCATTAAAGAGACTTAGTTGATTTTTGATGCAAAATGATCTGGTAATTGCTTATGTTTCACGACAACTAAAACCTCATGAGTTAAATTATCCCAAACGTGATTTAGAATTAGAAGTTGTGGATTTCTCTTTAGAAATTTGGAGACATCATATATATAGAGAAAAGTGTGAAATATATACCGATCATAAAAGTTTGATGTATATATTCACTTATAAGAAATTGAACATGAGGTAGAGAAGATGACTGGTACTGATAAAGGATTATGATTGTATGATCAATTACCATCCTGAAAAAGAAAAAAAAGTGGCAGATGCCTTGAGTCAAAAACACCATGCTACATTAACCATGTTACATTTGGAATATGACCCCTTGGTTAATGATTTTTTGAATTTTGGCTTGGTAGTTATTGATGAAGGAAACTCCTTTGTTTTATTTTATGTGTCAGTGTAATTGTCTCTATTAGACAGAATTAAGAAAGCACAGAAGGACACTGTGAGCTATAGAAAAAGTTAGAATTAGTTAAAAGGGTAAGTTTCCATAATTTAACATTGATAAAGATTGTATTTTGAGATTTGAGAAGAGATTATGTGTGACTTTTGATTCACATTTGAGAAAGAGTTATTAAGTGAAGCTCATAGTTCTCAATTTTTAGTTCATCCTAGAAGCACTAATATGTATAGAGACCTTCAGGAGTATTACTGATGGGATATAATGAAAAGAAATATTACTGACTTTACCATGAGATGTTTGACTTGTCAATAGGTAAAAATAGAACAATAATTACTGAAGGGGATTCTTCAGCCTTTTCCAATTCCAGAGTGTAAATGGGAAAATATATCCATGGATTTCATAGTGGTATTAGCAAAAACTTATCGAGGTAATAATGTAATTTGAGTTATTGTTGATTGAATGACTAAATATACACATTTTATTCCTATTTAATACACTCTATCTCTAGATCAAATTTCTTGATTGTATCTTAAAGAGATAGTTACGTTATATAGAGTTCCTCTCTCCATTGTATCTAATCGTGATCCCAGGTTCACTTCTAACTTTTGGAAAGACCTTCAGATTCCAATGGGAACTAAATTAAATTTTAGCACTACTTTCATCCTTAATATGATGGGAATTCAAAGCGAACAATTCATACATTAGAGGATATGCTTCGATCTTGTTCAATGGATTACTAGGGAATTTGGGATCAATATCTTTCTTTGGTTGAGTTTTATTATAATAACAGTTTTTATTCCAGTATACAGATGGTGCCTTTTGAAGAATTATATGGAAAGTGGTGTTGAACTCCAACATTTTGGGATGTAGTAGGTGAAAGAAAGTTGATGGAAAAATTCAGTTGATTTAGCAACACTTGAGGACAGCTCAGAGAAGGAAGAAAATTTATGCAGATAACCGGAGGAAGGGCCATTCTTTTAATGTAGGTGACCATCTCTCTCTCAAAGTTTCTCCATGGAAAAGTTTGATGCATTTTGGTAGGAAGGGGAATATGAGTCTGTGGTTCATTGGACCCTATGAAATCCTAGAGAAAGTTGGATTAGTTTCCTACCGAGTAGCTTTACCTCTGAGTTTGTCCCAGGAACATAATTGTTTTTCATGTAATTATGTTAAGAAAGTATATTCCAGATTCATCTCATGTTTTGAGTCCTGAAGTAGTTCAGTTGGAAGAGAACCTTTCTTATGTGAAGAAACATGTTCAGATTCTTAACCATAGAGCGAAAGTATTATGGAAAATGTAATTCACAAGTTGAGGTTTTGTGGAGAAACCACATGGTTAAAGAAGCAACATGATAATCTAAAAATTCTATGAGAGAAAGATATCCTTACTTGTTTAATAAGTGAATAAAAATTTGAGGACACAATTTCCAAAGGGGGGGGGGATGTAACAACCCATGTACTTATATAACGATTTTTTTCATTATGGAATTAAATAGTTAAATTCATTATAAATTTATAATGAAATAAATGGTATTTATAGAAATTAAAGAATCTATACTAATGGAATAGTAACCTGACCATTAGAATAGTAATATATCCATTATGAATAGTAATCTAGCCAATAGAATAGTAACCTCACTCATGAAAGTATAAATAAAATTTATGTATCTTATAAATGAAAATATGATATATTTATATCATGGTATAAGTAAATAAATTTTTTAAAAATGAAAAATTAAGTGTTTGTATTTTTTCAAAACATAAATATTTATATACAATTTTATAATTAATATAATGATTTAAAAGATTTTTTTCATAAAATAGACGGTCACCCAAGGAATAGGATTATGGGCCACCTCAAGGCCTTTGGGCCATCATTTTGGTCCTTGGGTCCTTCAAGGCCTTCAGTCCACCCATGGCCTTCAGGCCAGTAAGGATTATGGGCCACCTCAAGGCCTTCAAAACACCTTAAGGCCTTCGGGCCACCTCAAGGCCTTCAGGACACATGTAAATTATTCTTAAATGGACCAGAGAGACTCTACAAGGAACATGCTCTAGATGACGATTCCGAGCAGACACATTCACCAGAGTAGAGCTAATGGATTTGGAAGAATGAGAGGGTATGAAAATTTCCATTAGTACCAGCCTGTGTATGCACAAGAAGCCTAGCCGAACAGCCATGAAAGGGTGGAGAGCTGACATTGTGATGTAGATGCTGGGGAGGGGCAGTTTCAAGTAGTTATAGTCTGGATGAATTCCTTTAAGACCTTTGGGTCATGTAATGTAAAAAAGACTACGGGCCATGTAAGGGTTCCCCTTAAACCCTTAAAAGGGGAATTATAAAAAATGAATACAAAAAAGAAGGCCTTCAGGCCATTTGGGTCGAGTATTTTTTGAATAAATGATGATTTTAATTAAAAATTAAATTGACCATATTTATAAAATTATTTTAAAAAAAATGAAGTCTATTTTTGAATTCTAAAAGTAGAAAAATGGTTAGGGTAAATTTTTGGTATTTTTATGAAATAGTTGAATTTTTTATGAATGGTTAAATAAGGTAATTTATGGTATATGAAGTTCCAAAGGATCAAATAACAACTGAGAATGGGGGGGGGGGGGGGGTTGAATCAATTCACTTCTATAAGTTTTAATTCTTTTCAAAACTTAACCCCTATAACCTGTTAAGATTTATATCCATATCAACTTTTAGTAAATACTCATGCATGAAATAGTAGGAAAGCAAGTAAATCACATAAGATTTACAAGGTTCAGCCTCAGTGTGAGAACCTATATCCATGACATAACCACTCCCATGGGTCTATGGAAATGCACCATTAATAATAAGTGAATACAACTTGGGGCAACTCCCGTTAGAAACCTTATATATCATATTAGGAATGATTATATTGTCTCCCATCAGTTTACAATGTTTTCTTATAAAAAAATTGATCCAAATAAAAGAATAAAGAATTTGTTGAATATGCTCCATAATTTCTCAATTCGAATCCTCAGTCCGATTTGGCTGGATCCAATTTTCTCAATCCGATGACATTGGATCCGATTTTCTCAATACAACGATGCTAGATTCTAGATCTAATTTTTTTGAGTATGATGACTCTAAATCCAATTCTCTAAATACAATTATGTTGGATCTTGGATCCAATTTTTTGAGTATGATAATGCTGGATCCTAGATCTGATTTTATGAGTACGATAATTCTGGATTCTTGATTCGATTTTCCCAATATGATGATTCAATACAACGAATTCATTCTCAATCTGAAAAACTCAAACTCTGATAGAATGCTCAATAAAATTTTTCTTCAATTAGATGGGAACTTTAACTTCGAATTCTCCAGTTCTCCGCCTTTTGTGCATATGTAAAAAGTTGCGAATAAACAAATGATTTGAGGAGGTATTTATAGGTGACTCGGAAAACAAAGGCAGGAAACTTGGAAACATTCCCCAATTCCTCAAATATCAAAATCTTTATAAATCTATCACATTTAAAACTTCAACTTTGACTTCTTCAAACCTCCTTATATTTCTTAGAGATTTATGAAAAATTGAAATTCAAGTTTTACCACTTCAACTCTTTATACCTTTCTCAGCTCATTAGGATCTGTTTCTTTCTTAGCTTCCTTACAATCTGTTTCCTTTTCAGCTCATTATGATCTTTTTATTTCTCATCTCATTACAATATTTTTATTTCTCAGCTCATTATGATATTCTTATTTCTTAGCACAAATTCTTCATTATGAATAATTCAGTACGATTTCCTCAGTTTGAAAATACGAGTACAAAAATATCAGTACGAAAATCTCAGTTCGAAAATCTTAGTATGATTTTACCAGTATGAAAATATTAGTAAAAAAATATCAGTACAATTTTCCTAGTACGAAAATCCAATTAAAAAAATCTTAGTATGATTTATTTCTTCCTCAGGCTCAGGAACATCTTTTTCTTTCTCATCTCATTATGATGTAATTCCCATTACAATGGAAATCTCATTTCGATGGGAATCTCATTTTGCAACTCTGAAATTATTCAAACCTCTCCATCATTTCTTCAAAATCTTTTATCATGAAAGTCTTCATGATTTGTGAGAACTTCTGGATCATAAAATCATATTCTATTTTTATAGAAATTATGAAAACTTTATAACTCCTAACTTCACTTTCTTCTTTCAAAAGTATTCAACAACTTCAATCTTTCTCTAATTCTTTTGAATTCGATTATTTTTAATGTCATGCCGATGGACCTGAATACGATAAATTATCTAATAAAAAATTTAATCTTCCCAAATTATTCTATGTATGGTGTAGATAAATATGAAAACCTGGGTCTGGAAACTTGTGTCTAGAAAATAACCTCATTACGATGGATTGGGTCCGATTCATGGAAAATAAATAATTCTTCAACAAAAAGGTTAGTTGTCAACAAATACAAAAACCTTTTTTTTAAAAATTTAACCACAAAGGTTCTTCAATCTACCCCTTTGTATTTGTTGAAAACCCTTGTTAACAAATTTTCAACTCTCATAAATTTTCACAACTCATTTTTTGTAAACAAATCAAGTTTTTGAATTTTATCAAAACATAGTCTTTCTCAAAAGAGAGTGTCTTGATACCACACTTCTGGATGAAGTAATGTTTGGAAGGAATTCCATCTCTTGATGGAAATCAAGTTTTGTAGCCATGTAAAGATAAACTCCCCTTAATTTTATCCTTTTCTCTCACTTTTCTTTTCCTCTTCCCCATTCTATGATATCCATAACTTCAGATTCATTTAAGAAGATAAGTAAAAAACTTCTTACAACGTAAAATTTTATAATTTCTCTCCCCCTTTTTCAACATAATCCAAAGAACAGTGGTGGTTATTCCTTATGAGGTTTAGGAAGACATGGGAGGAGGCTAAACATGAAGTTTCATCCTCAATTGCACAAAACTTTATTTTGGTATTGATTTTATCAAGATATCAATAATATGATACTTTGTTGAAATGTTTTTTGGCAAAACATCTCCAGAAGAAACTTTCTCTTTTATAAAGATAAAATTTATATCAATGTGATTTGATCTTGAATGTTAGATAGGATTCTTAGAAATATCAATTGCACTCTGATTATCACAAAGTATTTTTAGTGGTTTAAAAACTTTTACTTTCAAATATTCCAGCTGAACCTTCATCCAAAACATTTGAGTATAATCTTGAGTGGTTGAAACATATTCAGATTCATCTATTCTCTAAGTTACTAAACTTTTTTCCTTACTATTCCAACTCACACAATATTCACCCAAGAAAAATGTTCCTCCTGAGGTTGATTTTTTATCATTACAATCTCCTACACAACCAGCATCAGTATAACCATAAAACTTCATTTCACTATTTCTTTTTTCTAACAATCCATGTGAATTTGTTCTTTTGACATATCTTAAAATTATTTTTGCTTCCAATATATGTGATTATTTTGGATTACTTTGATACCTAGCACATAAAGTTACAACATAAAAAATATCAGGCCTTGAGGTTGTAAGGTAAAGAAGAATTACTATCAGCTTCAAAAATTATTTATGATTCACACTTATTTAGAATTCATCATTGCTCAACTTTGTGCTCACTAAAATAGTAGTTTAAACTTCTTTGGATTCTGCCATCCCAAACTTCTTTAACAATTCCCTGGCATACTTTTCTTGGGATAAGAAAATGTATTTTTATTTTTTTTGAACTTGTAATCCAAGGAAGAAAGTTACTTCTCCCAACATTGACATTTCAAAATTCTTCTTCATTTTCTTATACAATGTTTTACAAACATCTTAATTATCCTTATAAAAAATTATATCACCCATATAAACAATTACAATTAGAGTTTTGGAGTCAACATCTTTCATGTACAAGTTGCTATTAACTTTTACTTTAGAAAAATTCAACATTCTCAAACAATTTTCAAGCATAGAATACCATGAACGTGGTTCTTGTTTCATCCCATACAAAGGTTTATTCAATTTACAAACTTTGTTTTCATCCTCATCAAGTAGAAACCCACAAGGTTCTTTAATGTAAACTTCTTCCTCAATCTCACTATTTAAGAAAGTTGAATTTACACTTATCTAATAAACTTTGTAATTATAATGTGAGGAAAAATGAAAGAAACATTTTAATAGTTTATAATCTTGCAACTAGGGACATAGATTCTTCAAAATCCACACCTTCCACCCATGAATAGACTTTAAAAACAAGCCTGGATTTATTTCTTGAAACTTCTCAATGGTCATTTAACTTGTTTCTATAAACCCACTTAGTTACAATAACATTTTTATTTTCTATCCATAAAAAAGTTCTCATATTTCATTATTTTAAATCTAATCCTATTATTCATTCATAGCATCCACCCACTCTTTATGTTGAATAGATTTTGAAACTGATTCCAGTTCAACTTTTGAGAGAAGTGAGGTTTGATTATCTAATCTCAAAATTCTTCTTGTTTGAATCAGAGACTTCTAATTCATAATAATGTTTTTGGATTCAATTTTTTTTGCAAGGTAGGAAATTTCAAAGTTTCTTTCCCATCTGAAATTTCCTCATCACACAATTATTCCAAATCATAATAAGGGTGTTTTGAATTACCTTTAACATTGTTGGAATTCTCTAGTTTATTCTCCTCAGCATTCTTAACAAATTTTGTTAAGGAAATTTGATTTTCAATTACCTTCACATCATATGAGTATACCAACTTTTGTAATTTTTTTTCTAATATTTTTAACTTATTTCATTTGGTGAATAACCCATACAAGTTTCTTCCTCATCATTCGAATCAAACTTTCCCAAATCCAGATTTTTTATTTTGACAAAACATGGAATTCTAAAAACATTGAATTATTTCAATGAAGGCTTTTTGTTATTACACATTTCATAAGGAGTAATGTCAGTTTCTAGTCTCAATAAGAATCTATTTTGAACATGTACAACAGTACTAACAACTTCTCTCCAATGGAATTTTCAAAGTTTGTATTCAACTAACATACTTCTTCCCATTTCCACCAAGCTTCTATTCTTTCTTTCTACTACTCCATTTTTTTTGTGGAGTATAAGAAGAACTATGCTGATATTTGATACTGTGCTTTCTTAGATAGGTTTCAAAAGTATTACTTGTGAATTCTATACCATTATCTATTCTCAACTTCTTTATAGAAAACCCCATTTCTTTCTCTATATCCTTTCTAAAGAATTTAAACATTTAAATAGCCTATTAATTGTGCTTCATAAAGATGATGTTTTTCATCCCATTGAAATCATCAAAAAAGTGATAAATTATAAATATCCTTTTATTGATTGATGTCTCATTGACCCATATAAATCAGAATTAATAAATTAAAGTGGTTTGGTAGATTTAATCTCAATTCTCTTATGATTTTTGTTAGTCATATTTCCTTTCTAGTAAGTAATACAAACATCTTCATCTCTTTTTTTCAATTCTGGAAAATTCTAAACAACATCAACTTTAGAAAGTTTATTCATGTTTTTCTGCCCAAGGTGTCTAAGTCTTCAGTGCTACAATTTGTTTTCATTTTCAACACTCAAGAAACATGAGTTATTGAATTCTCCCATTTGAAAGATATTCCCACTGGTTCTTTCTCCTTTTGTAACAACTTTTCCATCTTTCACACTTTTGATGATACAAAAATATTTTCTGAAAAAAATTATTTTCCATCATCACAAAGTTTACTTACACTAAATATTTATGTTTTAGCCCATCAAAAAATAAAACTTCCTTATATTTTAACTTTTAAGCTTCAATCTCAGCTGTTTTGATTCAACTAATTTTAAGAAAATATCATTGAAAAAGATAACTGCTCCTCCATCATGAATTTTAACATGTTTTGAAGATTTTTATATCACCTATCATATGTGAAGAGAAACCACTATCAAGTATCCATGGTTTGTTCCTTTTATTTTCTTTTAAAACTGTTTCAACAAAAAAAGTTCTTTCCTCAACTTTATTCTTTTTAGATTTTATTTTTTTATATCATAAGAAACTTCTTCTAGAAGGAGTGTCATATATCTTTCGACATGATGAACAACTTGATCACATCTTCCACAAAATTATTCCAGAAATTTAAATTGATTTCTTATTGGTAAGTTTCTAACATCTTGAGAATTAACCTTTTCAAATTTTTGTAAGTTCAGAAAGTTTCTCATTCTACTTTCACTATTTATTCTACTTTTCTCAAACCTTCTTCCAGGTAAGGATAAGTTGTTCCAACAATTATAAGCCCTATTCCCATAGATTCCACAACACCAGTAATAACCATAAAATCTTGATTTTCTATTTAAATAAGATCTTTATCTATTGAAACTTTGTTGAGGTTGATAATTTCTTTCAGCTCTAACATACCCAGGGCATGGACCATCATTTCTTTTGAGTGAGTTTTATACTTTAGTAGATTTGATAGGTTTCTAACATCCTTTTTTCACCCAAGATTTTCTAATACTTTTTTCAGAACCTGAAATGTTAAAATAATCAGATGAAACATAATTTTTGGTAAGAGAATATTTCACTTGATTCTCATATTGAACCTTCTCAAAAACTTTAGAAGAAGAGGTGAAGAACAACGACATGTTGGGATGAAGTTGGGGAACAAAAACTTACAAGTCCTGAAATGGTTGAAGAAATGGTGAAGTAGGTTAAGACCATCCAACATCACATCAAAGCTGCTCAGAGTTGAAAAAAGAGCTATGATGACAATTTTTGATGAGACCTAAAGTTTAATGTTATAGACATGGTATTCCTCCACATATCTCCATGGAAGAGAGTGATGATATTTGGGAATAAGGGAAATCCTAGTCCAAGGTACATCGACCCTTTTGTGATCCTTGATTGTGTCGGAGTAGTGGCCTATCGACTAACACTCCCATATAAACTATCACAAGTACATGATGTATTCTATGTATCCCTATCAACAAAGTACATAATAGGCCCATCACATGTACTCAATCCAAAGGTGGTTCCATTGAAGAATGAAATTTACTATGAAGAGCATCCGGTGAAGATCTTAGATCATAGAGAAAAAGTTCTATAAAATAAGATAATGCCCCTCATCAAAGTGTTGTGGAGAAACCAAAAGTTTGAAGAAGAAACATGGGAAATATAAGAGGTGATGAAGCAGAGTTACCCTCATCTATTTTAGTATGGGAAAAGGAAATTTTGAGGGTGAAATTTCTAAAGGGGGAAAGATTGTAATGACCTGAAATTTTATGAATAAAATTACCCTTTTTTATTTAATGTCTTATGGATATAGAAAATGCATATACTTATTTTGTTTTATTATATCCAATTGGATTTAAATGATCGTTAAGTATATTTACCATTGATAATATAGAAATTGAACATTGATCACATGACTAGTATAAATATAGGGGTTTAATAAATCATTTTGGAACATACAAAGGAAGTGATGACCTCAACTAGTAGGATCATACCCTATAAATCCCATTTATCAAAGATTATGAGGGAGATAGAATTTATGATATTTTCCCTAATACAATCCCAAGATGAGATCCAATAACTCAAGCATGAGAAAAACCGTTTACGGGACAAGTTCAAGCTCATCGAGATCACGTCTCAAACCATGTTCACCGAACAGACCCATGAAAACCCTACCATCACGCACCTTACTCTTAGGGCGTATGCTGGTGTAATAAAGTGATATGTATAAACAACCTATCATTAATAAAATTAATTTTTTTATAGAATAATGAATATATTTTCTTCCTATTATTTTTACTTTGTCAATGATTTTTAAAGCACAAATAGTATTTTTGGTTAATCTTCAAATTCAATTAAGAGATCTATTTTGATGAATTAATTGATTTTTGAAATAAATAATATTTTAATAAAATATTATTATTAAATTATTATTTTTAAATGTAAATTATCATATAAATTTTATGAAGTCAAATTTAATTTTTATCAGGGTTTGAAAACTGTTATTGTCAAAAACCCGCCCTTTTCAATAGATGTCAGTTTTTATTTTAAAAGTGAAAATTCACATATTTAGAAAATTATTTAGATAAAATGAATATTATTTTTGGAATCAATATATCTAAATTATCCAATGGTGAATTTTTCATAATTTTCTGAGATAGTCAAATTTTTAGGTAAAAATTAAACACCATATAAATATATGGTGTATTTTATAACATCATAATGGACCGATAGTGAAGTAATAAATACTATAAAAGATATCATCATAAAAATATACTTTTCTAATTTAAAATAATATGATTTTAGTTTTATTTGATTTATTTTATAAAGCCTTAGTGAATCCTCCAAAATATATAATATATTTTAAGATTTTAAAATCATTTCTTTGAAAGTATGAATCAACTAAACATAAGAAAGGGATATATTTTATTACCCTCATCCCTTAGCCTTATAAAATATTCCACACCACTCCCCTTTTCTAGAAACCATTGGAAAAAACCATGTGATGGTTTGTGGTTTTGAATATTTTATTATGTAATATCTAAAACCAAAATAATAAAGAAATCCTCCTCCTTTTCTATATAAAGCCACCCAATATCCAATTTATATTCAATAAAACTACTTTAATCTCATCCAAAATCTTCCCTATACTCCATATAGTCCTCCCAAGGTGCCTCCAGTCTCCCAAGAAGCCTCTCCCAAGCCTTTGGAGTTACACATCCACGTAAGGGATTTATTTCTTCTCATTTCCATTCAAGCACTTCTTTTATATTATTATTCTTAAATTCCATTTTCTTATTTTGGGACATGATGTTCCATGATCCCATTACTTTCCATTTTATGTATAAATGATTATAACTTCCTTTCAATCTTATTAATACCCCTATAATCCTTTATGTAAACCTGTTACTATGTTGAAATTCTGTAAGGGATTTCTCTCTTCTCATATCCATTCAAGCACTTATTTTATATTATGCTTCTTAAATTACATTTTATTATGTTGAGGTATGATGTTACATGATCCCATTACTTTTAATTTGATGTCTAAATTATGATATCTTTCTTTAAATCTCATTAATCCCCCTATAATCCTTTATGTACATCTGTTACTATGCCGAAATTCTGTAAGGGATTCTCTCTCACCTCTTTTTATCAAGCACTTCATTTATGATATGTCCTATTGATTTAAATTTTATTAATATGGTATAAAATCTTACATGTCTACCTTACTTTCCATTTTATTTTTAAATTATTGGATCCAATTTCACTCTCATTTATCCCTCCTATGAATCCTTATATAAACCCGTTACCATGCTGAAATTTTATAAGGGTTCTTTTGATTTCTCCTCTTTCTTCAAGATTATTTATTATGTTATGATTTATATTTCCAATTACTTATATTGGGTAATGTCCTTACATGTCCCTATTACTTTACATTTCCTATCTAAATTACGAGATACCCCTTTTTTCTCATCAACCCATTTTATGAATTTCTATATGATGTCGTTATACTGCCGAAATTGCACCACAATTTACCATGTCTATGTAGTGAATACCATACCCATTTCTCTATCAAGGGTATTCATCTTTATTTAGATATAATTATTTATTTAGGACTTACATGTATGTATCCCACATTCCTTTATTGTGTAATAAATTATGATGGTGAATAAATCTATCTTATATGATCTATGTGGAACACTTAAGCAGAAGATTGAAATGTTTATGAATGGTGTGCCCTGATAGTGCTCCACTGAATTGGGTAATGTTTAGTATCATGATACGTCATTTTGGGATGGGGGTTTACCTGATTCCTTTATGGGACTTTTTTCTACCATGAAGTTTTGACGATTTAGCTTTGACTTATGTTTATGATACAGTGTTTTAAGTTGTGGCCACATTTCCTATGTTATGATTATAATGATAAATCATGAATTATTATTCATGTTCCTTTATGAATCATTAATATGCCTTGTCTAACATGTATTATTATCATCATGTTATTCCATGTTTATTCCCTTACTAGGATTTTTAACTCACCCCTTTCTTATGTATGTCCTCAAGTTATCCCATGTAAGGTTAAGTGTAATGGCCTGGACCTCTCTGGTCCATTCCTTTGTGAAAATATGGTGTTTGAGGTGTTTTGGGAGGTCAAGGTGACTAATCCCCAACACTTTGCCAATTTTTCTCTTTTGGTGAACTGTATCATTGGTAACCTCTCTTTACTTTTTCCAAATTTCCAATTCTATGAACAGTTCCATCAGTGAACAATGTTCTATTAGTGAGGTTCAGTGAACAATGTTCTATCAGTAAGGTTCAGTGAACGGTGTTCTATCGGTGAGGTTCAGTGAACAATGTTCTATCGCTGAGATTCAGTGAACAGTGTTCTATTGGTGAGGTTCAGTGAACAGTGTTTTATCGATGAGGTTCAGTGAACAGTGTTCTATCGGGGAGGTTTAGTGAAGAGTGTTCTATCGGTGAGGTTCAGTGATCAGTGTTCTATCGGTGAGGTTCAGTGAACAATGTTCAATCGATGAGGTTCAGTGAACAGTGTTCTATCGATGAGGTTCAGTGAATAGTGTTCTATCGATGAGGTTCAGTGAACAGTGTTCTATCAGTGAGGTTCAGTGAACCGTGTTCTATCGATGAGGTTCAGTGAATGGTGTTCTATTGGTGATGTTCGGTGAACAATGTTCTATCGGTGAGGTTCAGTGAATAGTGTTATATCGGTGATGTTTAGTGAACATTGTTCTACCGGTGAGGTTCATGAGCAGTCTTCTATCGGTGAGGTTCATGAACAATGTTCTAACGGTGAGGTTCATGAACAATGTTCTGTCGGTGAGGTTCATGAACAGTGTTTCCAACTTCCTACAATTTCTCCCCTTTGACATTTCCTTTGACATAAAATGCATTTAAAGCCTCATTTTAAGGAATCTTAGGCTGATTCAAAGGCCATAAATCCTATATTAATTATTCCTATGTCTTGGTATGTTTTTACTTAGTCAAACCACGTGGGTTAATGCAATCCGTTTTTAATGGGAAATTAAGCGTATCTTAAACCGTCACCCCGTTAAATCTTCTAAAGGGAAGGGATATCTTCCTCCCTATTTATTTCTCCTTTATCTCGGTTGTGAGATTCTCGAACATCCCATTCCATTTAATAGTAGTTGCACAGTCAAACTTTACTCCTAGGATTGGTTCCGCTCTATTTTGATGCAACCAAGCAGTATCGATCAATCTTCGATATAACTTATGTGTTATCGTCGTTATTTTGGGGTTCATCTTCTCCTATTTATCCTTTCCATATTATGGAATGAAATATCCATACTTCTAATAGAGTTTTCTTGGGTTTGGGTTGGTGCGGTCGTACCGTGGAATCTTCGGGTGGATGCAGTTGTCGCAAGAGGAGGATCATGACCTGTTGTGTGGATAAAGAATGTCAAGAACTGTTTGAGGTAGGGGATTCATTGCTTCTCGTTTATTTTATGTGAAACTGTATTGTTAGCATGTTGAATCCCACTAGATGACAATGGAATTGACATAATAAATATTTTAACCGGATAAATAAACTGATATTGATCGTATGTTATTGCCTCTTGTTTTTATAGATAGTGTGTTATCTATGCTTGCTTCATATAGTTGTTCGTTCTTGACAGAAATTGGTAAAGAACATAAAATGGAATTAATTGATAATTGTTTGGCTAAAGATAAAGAGGCATGCAAACGAATCTGGTTCTTGTTGTAATTTGATGTTAATCAAATTGGCGCAGTAAGCATGTTTAATTATTTATGATAGTTTACTGTTTAGGTTTCCCGAATGTAGAACCTACGTATAATAAATCGGTTAATTCAAAATGGATTATTTGTTTGATAATTCCTTGAAGGGTTCTGAGTTATCCTCTTGTTTGTAAAAGGGCCAAGAGTCCAATTATTAAGATGTTTGTTTTCTTGATGCTTGTGTTGTGATGTGATCTTAGATGGGTGTTGTGATATGTGGGGGCATGTAGCCTTTTGGTTGTGGCAACATATGACGCCTAGAGGGGCGAGATGCATCGATTTATGCATGTGGGTGTCGGGGAGGACACCAGGGATGATGGAATGGGATGGATGTGATTGTTGGATGCTTGCTGATTCTTATTGGTTGTTTATCTGATTTACTTTTCCCCACTGCTCAAGGAAGCTGGTCTTACTTACCCTTCTTTTGAAAGAGGTGAAGACATGTGGGGTATGCCACGTGCTTTCCATGTTTATCTTCTCAAGAGAGGATGGGTATATGCACTTTCTATAATCGGAAAATACTCAACGGGTAGTACATATACTCACTGTGTTTATCCCCCTTGTGTTTAGTAGCATAGAATGTTTTTCTAGAATTCCTATGAACGTGGGAAAGTAATTCTGTAATGAATAATTGAATAAATGGTGTTAACCCATGGGG
Organism: Viscum album; assembly: GCA_963277665.1. Classification (NCBI taxonomy): domain Eukaryota; kingdom Viridiplantae; phylum Streptophyta; class Magnoliopsida; order Santalales; family Viscaceae; genus Viscum; species Viscum album. Next base: position 123,117,468 of record OY728134.1, on the reverse strand, counting down.
ATGGAGTTGTTGGAACACAATGATGAGGTTGTAATTTTGAAGAAACAATGGACTTTGGGTGTGATGCTAATAAAATTTAATGTGGATTTTTTCATGGTTAATTAATTTTTAAAGAATTAATTAACGTATATTGGAATTGATAAAAAGGGAATGAAGTAATCTAATAAATCTCTTTAAATGGTTGTGTGCTTATAGGATACCTAGTCTTAGAAGTAGCAGCCTGGAGTCTGAGAGACGTTAGCTGCAGTTGTGTCTAATATTAGTTTATTCCCATAGTGTGGTTGTGAGATATAGTATATCCTGTACTTTTTGTGTTTCTATATGCTACTCCACCCTGTTAGTAAGGGAAACTGACACCCTGGGGATTCTGAGCCCTGGGGTGGTGTTTTCCCCAACATTTCGGTGGGAGGATGGATGGCTGACTACCCCCTTTGGCCCCGCTCTCTTCTCTTGGTAGTTACTTGTGATGGCAGGTACATTGGTTAGTTTTACCCATATATGTGTGTATAGGGATATAATGTCTTGTGGTTATTCACACACATATATTATAGATATAGTTTTCTATGGACTACTATAGGTGTAACATGTATAGGTTGTGATGGCTTGAGGATCCTTACTCAGTGTATGGGCTGTAATGGCTTGAGGTATAATACCCGACGTATGATATACGTTATGCGAGTTGTGTTGGCTCCCGAAAACTACCTGGTTACTTTGGTGTGTGGATGTGGTGGTTTTGTTGCACGAGGTGCATATTGTGGTGCTTCGACCAGGTGTCTGCGGGCAAGCCTTTTTGGAGAGAGATGCTTAGGACGTACGATGTTGGGGCAAAGTGGAAAACCAGTGGGGAAGTAGTAGCGGGGTACCCTTGATATTCTTTATTATATGATATATTCTTGTATGCGTTACTTGGTGAGAGTATTCATGGTGAGGCTGGGAACTTAGTATACCTATTTAGGCGATGAGTTAGTTTCACTTGTTTTTCACTGTGCTTTAGCATGATTTCTTTACTTTTGCATGAGAGGATTCAGGGAGGATCCTACTGAGTATACTGTTATACTCACCCTATGTATATACAAACTATTTTTCAGGTCACTTGGAGTAGGTTGGAGACCAGGCTGGTTACTACTAGCTTGTGGTTGCAGGAGCTGTTCGGGCTTTTGGTTGCTGCTATTTTACTTTCTTTTAGGTACTTTCGGTTTTCCCCTTCTAGTTGTAGTACTTTTGAATGACATTACATATGTTCACTTGGGTTTTCTTTTATATTGAAGTTCTGAATTGTAGTTGGTTGGTGTCTATCTTATCTCTCTCTTCTGCATGTGTTCTCTTAGAGGGTAATGCCTCCCATTTGTGTGTTTACTATACCCTCAGTGCTAGTCGCCAACCTGAGGCCTACTGGAGGCGGGACTCAGGGGTCATTATCTCTCTTCTCACATTGCCGACCCTGGAGGGGTACACTTTGTGAGGAGGGGGTTGTGACAGAGTGGTATCAGAGCTCTGGTTGGGGGATAGGGTGGAGTTTGGAGTTAGGCATAGGTGAGGTTGCATGGGTTGGTAGGGAAACTGTGTCATTCATGTTTAGCAAGTGAGGTAAACACTGGAGACTGGATGAGACATAGTCGTTTAGGGCCCCCTATGATCTGATGTACGAACCTCTAAGTTTAAAATGGCTACTAAACAAGGTGATACTAGTTTCAGGGTAGAGACCTAGGAAAGGATCATGCATCAGTCTTCTTTGTGCCTGTGTTTGAATGGGTAGACCTTGGGATAGGATAACCTAAAATCAATTAAAGAAAACAATTAATTAATTAATGTCGATTCTTCCATATTCCAGGTTTAGGAACTCTAACGGTTTGTTATTTTACAGGTATGGCTTCAGGTCGACGTCCTCATCAGGTTTGCACAGAAAATGTCCAGCAGGCTGTTCCAGCAGATCGTCGCAGGGTAGAGGTTGACAATGACGAAACTTGGAGGAATACACTCTGAGAGTTTCAGCACCAGAGTCTGCAGAAGTACAAGGGATCCATTTTAGATGCAGTCATGAAAGACTGGTTAGAGGAGGTCGAGATCGGATTCGGTTTGATCCATGGTCGGAAGGAGCATTGGGTGTCCTTGGTTGTGACGATGCTGCGTGGAGCAGCAAGGAAATGGTGGTTCTTGTTCCTCAGGGATCGTGAGGAGTCAACGATCTCATGGGATGAGTTCTGAGACAAGTTTCGAGTCGAGTTTCTTTCTTCGACCATGAAGGCGTCCAGTCACCAAGAGCCTCTTACCCTTCGACATGGGAGCTCTAATGTTCAAGAGTTTGGAATCTATTTTAGGAACCTTTTATGATATGATTCGGACCTATTGCCAGATGAGGAGGCCAGAGTGAGACATTTCGAGGAGGCTTTGCATCCAGAGATCCAGTGCCAGGTCACACCATTTATGCTGAAGACATATCTTGAGGTTCTAGAGAGGGCAGAGGTTGTCGAGAGGACTTTGGCCAGGACTAGATCATCATGAGAGTGGAATCATCATGATCCCTCACGAAGCAGAGCTGTGGTCCGGGGTTCCCAGTTTTCAGGTCAGAAGAGTTTCCGTTCCGCCGGGGGTAGGTCCCAGCCCTTCACATCTCATTTCTACATAGGTCGTAACTCTCAGGCCTATGTCAAGGGATCAGGTGCTTGTTTTTCTTGTGGTGGTCGTGGTCATTAGCAGCGGGAGTTCCCGACCTTTCAGAGTAGTTATCGTGCACCATGTGTTACGCTCCAGATTCCTCTGTTGAGGTAGTTCCAACCGAGGCAGCAGCAGCAGCAGCAGGTTGCACCCGCTTTAGATCAGCGAAGGGTGGATAGGACAGGCAGAGGATAGACCCATGATGCTCCCTGTCCTCAGAGAGCAGAGCGCGACCATGGTGGTGGTCGTCATCAGGGTCAGAGAGGCCACGAAGGAGGTCGTGGTCAGCTTCATACTCTAGCGTTGCCATCTCTAGGCAAGCCAGACGTCGTTCGAGGAACCCTTTTCTTGTTTTCTACCTTGGTGTATGACTTGTTTGATTTAGGAGTGACAAAATCCTTTATATCACCTACCCTAGTCCATGCTTTGGAACTTGAGGTAGAGAGACTTACAGTGCCCTTGGCGTTGACTATGCCAGTTGAAGGTTGAGATGACTTGATTGAAGTATGTAGAGACTGTGAGCTAGTGTTGGTGCAACACCGCTCTTTGGGAGATTTCATATGTTTACGAATACAACCATATGGTGTCATCCTTGGCATGTATTGGTTGTATTCAGTGCAGGATATCGTGGATTTCTTCAGGAAGAAGGTTGTTTTCATTGGTGAGGATGGAGATCCATTGGTGTTTGTTGGTGAGTGAGATCCTCAGATGGGTTATAGGCGCATTCCATCCTTATCATCCATGATGGATGAGATGATGCTGAGTTCTTCAGAGGTTCAGTAGTTGACATTTCCTAGGGTCGTAGAGGAGTACCCTGATGTCTTTCCAGAAGAGGTTGTAGCATTACCCCCCTCGATGATAGATCGAGTTTGGGATCGAGCTATAGCCAAGATCACCTTCTATATCTATGTATCCATATAGGATGACCCCTTATGAGTTATGAGAGCTACGTATACAACTTGATGGTCTGTTATAGTGCAGTTTTGTTTGGCCAAGTGTGTCACCGTGGGGTGCACCAGTTTTGTTCGTGAAGAAGGCTGACGACAGTTTGTGGTTGTGTGTCGATTATCATCCCTTAAACAAAGTGAAAATAAATAATTGCTATCCTATTACATGGATTGATGATTTATTCGATCAACTGAAGGGTGTAAGTTGGTTCTCAAAGATTGACTTGTAGTCAGGATATCATTAGATGCGTGTGAAGGATGAGGATATCCTGAAGACTGCTTTCCGTTGTCATCATGGGCATTATGAGTTCGTTGTAATGATGTTTGGCATGATGAATTCTCCAGCTATATTCATGGGATTGATGAATGCTATGTTCTGTGAGTTCCTTGACAAGTTCGTGGTAGTTTTCATCGACAACATCCTTGTGTACTCCACATCTGAGGAGGAGCATGCAGAGCATCTACAAGCCATTTTTGGAGTTCTTCGTCAACATCAGCTATTTGGGAAGTTGTCGAAGTGTGAGTTTTGGGATCGATAAGTCCGTTTCTTGGGGCATGTTGTGTCCCAATAGGGATTAGCTATGGATCCATCGAAGATAGAAGTAGTTGTATCTTGGGCAGCCCCCAAGACAGTGCCAAAGGTGCGAAGTTTCCTTGGTCTCGTAGGCTACTAAAGGAGGTTCATAGCCAATTTCTCACGAGTTGCGACTCCTCTGAAAACTTTGACTAGGAAAGATCAGGAATTCATATGGACTGATCAGTGTCAGGTAGCTTTTGAGTATCTAAAGGAGAAGTTTATAAGTGCTCTAGTTATTTTTCTTTCAGCTGAGGGAGTTCAGTTTGATGTTTTCTGTGACGCTTCACGTCTGGGGTTAGGCTGTGTTCTCATGCAGCAGTGGTCAGTTGTTTCTTATGGGTATCAGTAGTTGCGTCCCCATGAACATAACTATACCACCCATGATCTTGATTTGGAGGCCGTGGTGTTTGATTTAAAGTTGTGGAGACATTACCTCATTGGTGAGCGCTTTGTGGTTTTCACAGATCATAAGAGTTTGAGGTATGTTTTCTCCCAGCATGACTTGAACTTATGACAAAATCGGTGGATGAAGTTCTTACAGGAATACGACATAGAAATATTTTATACACCTAGAAAAGGGAATGTTTTAGCTGATGCGCTGAGTCGAAAGTCACGTAGTGATGCTGTGCATGAATTCGGTGATTCTTGGAGAGTAATAGAAGAACTGTCAGCATTACATCTTGATATGGGAGAATTTGGGGGTAGAGGTTGTCTCTTTCAGATGACGGTACATTCATCCCTGATGCAGAAGTTGGAAGAGTCCCAATTGGGGGATCTAGAGGTGGAGGTCTAGAGAGACTGAGTTGTTTGTGGTGAGGCCCTTGATGGTTGGACTAAGGATGAATAACACTGAGTGTTATATCATGGAAGGATTTTTGTTCCTTTGACGATGCGCGAGACGGTTATCATAGAGTTCCATAGTTATCCTTTAGCGGCGCATCTTGGCATGACAAAGATGTACTGAGCCTTGAGGAGTCAGTTTTGGTGGCTTGGGCTGAAGCGTGCGGTTGCAGAGTTTGTGTCTCGATGTTTGGTTTGCTAGAAGGCGAAGGTTGAACACCGTGTCCCTGTTGGTCTAATCCATCCATTAGAGATTACTTAGTGGAAGTGGGAGGACATATCAATTGAATTTGTTACTGGTTTACCTCGAACTCCGGGAGGACATGATGCTATTTGGGTGGTAGTGGATTGTTTAACAAAATCGTCCCACTTCATAGTGATCAAGGAGTCGAGCTCAATGGAAGTTTTGTTGAGGTAGTATCTAGGGGAGGTGGTGAGACTTCATGGAGTCCCAAGGATGATCATTTTTATCAAGATCCTCATTTTACCTTCAGGGCATGGAGAGGTCTCCAACATGCCTTCATTTCTCAACTATGCCTTAGCACTGCTTTTCATCCTCAAATGGACGGTCAGACAGAGCGGACCATCCAGACTCTTCAAGACATGTTACACTCTAGTGTTCTTGATTTTGGGGGTTCATGGATGAAACACTTACCCTTGGTGGAGTTTTCTTACAATAATAGTTTTCACTCCACCATCGGTATGGCGCCGTTTGAATCCTTGTATGGCCAGCCTTTCCATTCTCCGTTTTGCTGGACTAGGGTCAGAGAGTCAGCAATTCTCAGACTTGAACTAGTGTAGAATACAATAGAGACGGTCCAGGTGATTCATGAGAGGATGAAGACAGCACAAGATCATCAGAAATCATATGTTGATCAAAGAAGGAGACCCTTAGAGTTTAATGTTGGGGATCATGTGTTTCTGAAGGTGACTCCCTGTCATGGGAAGTGAAGGTTTGGTCGTGGGAGTAAGCTTTCTCCCAGGTTTGTTGGGCCTTTCGAGGTTTTAGCTCGTGTTGGAGCTGTGGCATATCAAGTTGCACTTCCCCCACAGATGAGTTGGATACATGATGTTTTCCATATATCACAGCTCCGTCGTTATCTTCATGATGACTCTCACATCATCAATTGGGGAGAGATTGATGTTGAAGATGATGCAACCTTTGAGGAACTACCTGTGGAGATATAAGACCTCAAAGAGAAGGTGTTGTGCGAGTGTTCTATCCTCTTGGTTCATGTCTTGTGGTGACATGGTGGCATGGAGGAGAGTACCTGGGAACGTGAGTCACAGATACATGCTCAATACCCAGAGTTGTTTGACGTTTAACTCTTTTCATGTAATGATGTCCCCTTTGTGGTTAGACATTTCATGTTTTTATTATGAATCTTCTTTTGTTGCTTTTGTGGCTTGCTCTCTTTTGAGAGGTATCTCAATGGGTGGTTGTTCGGACCCCATTTCTTTTTCTTTAGGTGGGTTTTGAAATCTCGAGGACGAGAATGTTTTGAGAGGTATCTGATGCAATGGCCCAGACCTCTCTAGTCCATTCCTTTGTGAAAATATGGTGTTTGAGGTGTTCCGGGAGGTCAAGGTGACTCATACCCAACACTTTGCCAATTTTTCCCTTTCGGTGAACAATAGCATCGGTAACCTCTCTTTCCTTTGCAAAATTTCCAATTATGTGAACAGTTCCATCAGTGAACAGTGTTCTATTGGTGAGGTTCAGTGAACACTGTTCTATCGGTGAGGTTTAGTGAACAATATTCTATCAGTGAGGTTCAGTGAATAGTGTTATATCGGTGAGGTTCAGTGAACAGTGTTCTATCAGTGAGGTTCAGTGAATAGTGTTTTATTGGTGAGGTTGAGTGAATAGTGTTCTATCAGTGAGGTTCAGTGAACAATGTTCTATCGGTGAGGTTCAGTGAACAGTGTTCTATTAGTGAGGTTCAGCGAATAGTGTTCTATCGATGAGGTTTAGTGAACAGTGTTCTATCGGCGAGGTTCAGTGAACGGTGTTCTATCAGTGAGGTTCAGTGAACAGTGTTCTATCGGTGAGGTTTAGTGAAAAGTGTTCTATCGGTGAGGTTCAGTGAACAATGTTCTATCGGTGAGGTTCATGAACAATGTTCTATCAGTGAGGTTTATGAATAGTTTCTCTAATAGCGAGGTTCATGAACAGTGTTCTATCGGTGAGGTTCATGAACAATGTTTCCAGCTTCCTACAGTTTCTCCCATTTGAGGTTTCCTTTGACGTAAAATGCATTTAAAGCCTCGTTTTAAGGACTCTAAGGCCGATTCGAAGGCTATAACTCCTATATTAATTATTCCTATGGCTCGGGATATTTTTACTTGGTCAAACCATGTGGGTTAATGTGATCTGTTTTAATGGGAAATTAAGCGTATCTTAAACCGTCACCCCGTTAAATCTTCTAAAGGGAAGGGATACCTTCCTCCCTATTTCTTTCTCCTTGTTCTTGGGTGTGAGATGCTCGAACATCCCATTCCATCTCATAGTAGTTTCACAGTCAAACTTTCCTCCTCGGATTGGTTCCACTCTATTTTAATGCAACCAAGTAGTATTGATCAATCTTCGATATAAGGTATGTGTTATCGTCATTCTTTTGGGGTTCATCTTCTCCTGTTTATCCTTTCTATATTATGTCATGAAATCTCCATACTTTTAATAGTTTTTTCTTGGGTTTTGGTTGGTGCGGTCGTACCGTGGAATCCTTGGGTGGATGCAATTGTCGCGAGAGGAGGATCGTGACCCGTTGTGTGGATAAAGAACGTCAAGAACTGTTTGAGGTAGGGGATTCATTGATTCTCTTTTATTTTACATGAAACTGTATTGTTAGCATGTTTAATCCCACTAGATGACAATGGAATTGACATAATAAATATTTTAAATGGATAAATAAATTGATATCGATCATATGTTATTAACTCTTTTTTTGATATATAGTGTGTTATCTATGATTGCTTTGTATAGCTGTTCGTTCTTGGAAAGAAATTGGTAAAAAATGTAAACCAGAATTAATTGATAATTGTTTGGATAAAGATAAAGATGCATGTAAACAAATCTGGTTCTTGTTGTAATTTTCTGTTTATCAAATTGGTGCAGTAAGCATGTTTAATTATTTATGATAGATTACTGTTTAGGTTTCCCGAATGTGGAACCTACGTATAATAAATCGGTTAATTCAAAATGGATTATTTGTTTGATAATTCCTTGAAGGGTTCTGAGTTATCCTCTTGTTTGTAAAAGGGCCAAGATCCCAATTGTTAAGATGTTTTTTTCTTGCTGCTTGTGTTGTGATGTGATCCTGGATGGGTGTTGTGATATGTGGGGGCATGGAGGCCTTTTGGTTGTGGCAAAAGATGAATCCTAGAGTGGTGAGATACATCGGTTTATGCACGTGGGTGTCGGGGAGGACACCAGAGATGATGGAATGGGATGGATGTGATTGTTGGATGCTTGATGATTCTTATTGGTTGTTTATCTAATTTAATTTTCCCCACTACTCAAGGCAGCTGGTCTTACTTAACCTTCTTTCGAAAGAGGCAAAGACACATGGGGTATGCCACATGCTTTCCGTGTTTAGCTTCTCAAGGGAGGATGGGTATATGCTCTTGCTATAAGCGACAAAGACTCGACGGGTAGTACATCTACTCACCGTGTTGATCCCCCTTGTGTTTAGTAGCATAGAATGTTTTTATAGAATACCTGGGAATGTGGGAAAGTAATTCTGTAATGAATAATTGAATAAATGGTGTTAACCCATGGGGATAGAGTTGCTGGAACATAATGATGAGGTTGTAATTTTTAAGGAACAGTGGACTTTGGGTGTGATGCTAATGAAATTTAATGTGTAATTTTTCATGGTTAATTGATGTTTAAAGAATTAATTAACGTAATGTGTAACTGATAAAAAGGGAATGAAGTAATCTAATAAAGATCTTTAAATGGTTGTGTGCTTATATGATAACTAGTCTTAGAAGTAGCAGCCCGGAGTCTGAGAGACGTTAGCTGAAGTTGTGTGTAAGACTAGATTATTCCCATAGTGTGGTTGTGAGATATAGTATATCCTGTACTTTTTGTGTTTCTATACGCTACTCCACCCTGTCATTAAGGGAAACTGAAACCCCGGGGATTCTGAGCCCTGGGGGGGTGTTTTCCCCAAAATTCCGGTAGGAGGATGGATGGCTGACTACACCCTTTGACCCCGCTCTCTTCTCTTGGTAGTTACTTGTGCTGGTAGACATGTTGGTTAGTTTTCCCCATATATGTGTGTAGAGGGCTGTAACGGCTTGTGTTTATTCACACACATATATTGTGGATATAGTTTTCTATGGACTACTGTAGGTGTATCGTGTATAGGTTTAGATGGCTTGAGGATCCTTACTCGGTGTATGGGATGTAATGGTTTGAGGTATAATACCTGACGTATGATATATGTTATGCAAGTTGTGGTGGCACCCAGAAACTACCTAGTTACTTTGGTCTATAGACGTGGTGATTTTGTTGCATGAGGTGCATATTGTGGTGCTTCGCCCAGGTGTCTGCGGGCAAGCCTTTTTGGAGAGAGATGCTTAGGACGTACGACATTGGGGAAAAGCGGCAAACCAGTGGGGAAGTAGTAGTAGAGTACCCTTGATATTATTTATTATATGATATATTCTTGTATGCATTACTTGGTGAGAGTAGCCATGGTGAGGCTGAGAACTTAGTATACCTATTTAGGTGACGATTTAGTTTCACTTGTTGTTCACTGTGCTTTAGCATGCTTTCTTTACTTTTGTACGAGAGGATTCAGGGAGGATCCTATTGAGTATACTGTTATACTCACCCTATGTATATACAAACTGTTTTTCAGGTCACTTAGAGCAGGTTGGAGACCAGGCTGGTTACTACTAGCTTGTGGTTACAAGAGCTATTTGGGATTGTGGTTGTTGCTGTTTTACTTTATTTTGGGTACTTTCAGTTTTCCCCTTCCAGTTGTAGTACTTTGACATTACATATGTTCACTTGGGTTTTATTTTATATTTCAGTTCTAAGTTGTAGTTGGTTGGTGTCTATCTTATCTCTCTCTTCCGCATGTGTTCTCTTAGAGGGTAATGCCTCCCATTTGTGCGTTTACTATACCCTCGGTGCTAGTCGCCAACCCGGGGCCTATTGGAGGCGGGACTTGGGGGTCATTATCTCCCTTCTCACATTGCCGACCCAGGAGGGGTACACTTTGTGGGGAGGGGGTCATGAAATTAAGTAATAAGGAATGTTTTGGTCATATCAAAGAAGTTTTCAATAAATATGTTGTTGTATTTCATTTTTTAATTTGTTATGTAATGTTATTAAAACCCAAAGACACTAGACCTCTCAATCTTCTGAGTTGTATTAAGTGAAAATTTATGCAATAAATCATTTATAAGAATGAAATAAAGTGTATAGTTTTTATACTTTATATGTAAGAGTGATATGAAAATGATGCTAAAAGTTACCTTTTTTATTTTTATATATTATTTCTATGATTTTATAGAAGACTTATTATTTCATAAGGCAAGCTAAAGAGCTTATGTTTTATGTTTAAAAGTTATAACTTTGTGAAAATGTTTTCAGTCATGGACTAACAATTTATTTCTTCCTTTTTATGCCCCTTAATGAGGTTTTTGTGCTCATCCCAAGTTTTAAATTATTTTTCACAGGGTTTTTGGATGGGAAAAGGAAGATAATAATTTAACTTTAAAGTTTTAAAGTTTTTTTATAGAAATAAATCACGTTTTTCTGTCAAAAAGTCTCATATTGTGAAAAAATGGATATTGATTAAAAGTGTCTACATTATAATACATGAGTTTCTATGTATGAGGTTATGACGTAATTATCTAAAACTCTAAACCTAAAAGGTCATTAGGAGTGTATGAAAGTTAATTCTAGTTGAATTACTTATATCATGTATTGTTTAAGGCCAAGTTCTTACACTGGATGCGGTTGACTAGGCTGAGAGCAAACATAGGATCAATCAAAGGAAGAAGAAAAGAGGATGAGAGGGTAATTCATAGATTATGGATGAGAAAACATTATAGAAGAGAGAGCGAGATGGACAAAGTTGGGAATTAACTACACTGTGATATGGAGTATAGAAATAATTTAGGGTTTTTGTCGATGTCAATTAAGGCAGGATGAAAAATCAAAGGAGCATCTAGAGATAGTGACAAACAATGACTGAGTGTGAAAAACACCAATGGTTGGAGGGATGCTAGGGTTGTTGATTGATTGAGGGAGAGACGAAGAAGAAATGAATGAAATGACCTTGAAAAAATTGACTGTTGTTCGATAGGCGATAAAAGGGAAGCAGAGCACCTAACCCCTAGAGGAAATAAATTAGTGATTGGTTAGGTTGGGCTAGTTCATTATTTTCCCACCCCATGACCAGATCCAACCTGATCCCAAACTGACCCAAATTAACCCAACTCATCCATATCCTTCTTTTTGTATCCTAAACCAACCTGACCCCACCCTATCGGGCCGATTCAAGTTGATTTGGATGGGTTAGTTTTTGGAAACCATACCATATGTCATAAATGTCATATTGGAGAAAAAAATCTCATATTCATTAACACCACACGATCATCAATATACCCAACCACCCTCTAATTAGTCCATCCTCAAGGATGACATAAGTAAGGTATAAAATTATGAAGGTTTACATGTGATATTAATTATAAACCTTAGGAAATGATGATTTTTATAAAACATGCACCCTAAGAATATCAATGAATCTTTGTATTCATTAGAAAAAATACCCTCTTATCCATTTTTGGGTTGTCTTTGTTGATAAATCCTATGGTGGATTTTTTCCAATAGATAAAGTTGATTGAAAAAAAGAGCATTTGATATTTTTCTTCTTCAAATTGGTGAATAAGGTCTTCACCATGACTTAGGGCATACCATGGTAAATTAATCAATGTCATGTTAAAGATGATTATGGTTGGAGTTGGTGATCATTCCCACAACAGTGGTCGTTTTGATATGGAAAGTCACCAGTGTGAAATGAACAAGACCTCTACAAGTGTGTTGGTGGTTGTGGTGAGTGTGAAAAAACTATTCAAAATGCACCACATTGTTTTACTAGGTGTGCTGGATCAGGAATCTACTTGTTCAACATGAGGATACATACCATGGGTGTGGAAGAGACATTGTGGTGGAACTCGAATGGAGGGAGTCTGCCTAGGAAAAATGTCTTTTAGAAGAAGACTATGGGTATAGTACTCAGATTGTTGAGGTCAAAACATGCAATAATTTATCACCACACTGTTTTGCAATCTGTTTCAATGATCTAGTCAACAATTATGGAAAATAAACATTTCATTATTCAGGTATTTTATGGAAGTTTTAACCATCGATTGATGGGAAATTTTGAAGGCCTTAAAATTCATGAATTCAATGGAATAGAGGTAATGCACATTGAAGAGTGATTTTAAAAGGAGTTTTAATTAGGGCTAAAGTATGTGCACAAAAAATAGAAGAGGAATAGATCAAAAAAGAAATTTAAAATCTATCTAGAAAGTAATTGGGTGATTCTAGATCTCATATAGAAAGACAAAATCAAAGATAGAGGTGTTTCAAGAGTTCTCTCTCTATCTCTATATATCTAGAAGTTTTATATAACTGCATTGAAGAAGAAACAACACCTATGATGAATATTTATTTAATCATTCTTTGATGAGGAAGATTGCATCATGAGGTGCAGTGAATTCCCTAGTGTAGGGGAGTAGTGAGATTTCAAAAAGTTTGTGAAAGTGAACTAAGAGGGTTAGTGTGACCACTCTAAACTTGTAAACATTGAAGTAATGAGATTTTATTATGTTTGGTGCATAGAAACATTATTGTGCATGCTCCTTTGACTAGACTAGTGTGGGTAAAAAAGTTAAATCATTTGTGTCATTTAATTATTTTTTCTATCTAGAGAGGAAGAAAGGGAGAGATTGAAGTCTTCTTTAAGTTGAGAGAACATGATAAAAAAATATGGTTCATACTACAATACCTTGATCCATCCCCCTCTCATGGTATATTCCTTGATAAAGTACCAACAAGTGGTATCAAAGGGTTGGTTTTTGGGGTGATTTCTTCTCTCTCTCTCTTGAAAGCATGACAACAATGGTCAACCAAAAAGGCATTCCTATCTTTCAAGGTAATAATTTTCAATTATGAAATATTCATATGTAACACTATTTATAATCATTGGGCATTTATGTTTATGTGGTTTCCATGTATGGTATTTCTTTTATAATGGACATTGAAGATTTATAAGAGAATGATCATAGAGAATTGGATACAGATGAAAAGAAAATTAATTAATTTGGAAGTGAACTAGCCAATCCCATTTACACAAAGGTAGTGTATTGTAAAACCTTTGATTATATGTGGGAAAAAATTCTGAATATATATGAAGGATATTCAAAGGTTCACGAGGGAAAGTTATAGGTTCTATAAAATAAATATAAGGATTTGAGATGAGTCCAAATGACATGATCAATGTATTTTTTGATTGACTAAATGATCTTGTTGAAGACATGAATGGTCTTTTGGAGGATCTCAAAGATGATAATATTCTGAAGAGAATCATAAGAATACATCCTCCTCAATTCAATGAAAAAGTATCAGATCTTGAAGACAGTGATCCAAAGGAAATATGTAACTTCCTATTACCTTATTACAAGTACTTATTGAACCTTTATTTTGTTGTACTTTAGTTGGGGTTTGTTTCAGGTTGTTTTGGGTGAAATTTGTAAAATTTTAGAGTTTTAAGTGGTTGTTCATGGTTGGTGCATGGTTAGTGAAAACCGCGCAGTTTGGCCTAGGAAACTGTATATCCAAAGATGTTCCACTAAAAGGGGGCACACATTTTTTCCAAACTTTTTGACCTCTCCCTCAAACCATGAATCTTTGAAAAATGGTGTTTTTATGGTTGATTAACTATTAAAGTAGCCATGTGACCAAACCATGCACCCCAAAAAGAAGACCATTGAGAGCGCACAATTAGGGAAGACAATTACTATAAACCATGAAACCTCTCTAGCAAACCATAAACAAAATTTTTTAATCCCCCTAAAATTAATTTTAAAATCTTGAGACACTAGTTTAACCCCTAATAAACCCCTCTCAACCCTAAATCTATTTTATTGGTCTTGAATGCTCTCAAGAAGTGTTTTTCCCCTATAACCCCTTTTCTTGGTTGATCAAAGTGCGGTTGATATCGTTCAATCTTATTTTGGTCAATAGATCTCCTCTTGTGTGGTTTCCTATGATCTCATATATTTTCCTCCATAGATATTGATATATCATCATGATACTGATGGATCTAATCTCTATTTTTATGGATCTTTATTCTAGGTTTTGTTTCTTGATCTCCTTCACCTTATTATTTATTGGTGATCCCATTGTGGGTGTTGTCTTTAACCATGCGATTAAACATTGGTGGTTTCAAAAAGTTTTATCCTTAAATTGAAACCTTTAATTGATTGATTAATTTTAAATGGGGTTTTAAATGATTTTAAAAACCTATATTTGAGATTATTGGCGTTTGATTTTGAGATTTGCATGGAATTTATGAAAACCCCCCAATTTCAATGAAATTGAAATTTTTGGGAAAATTTGAGAAGATTAATGGATTTATTTGAAAAATGATTTGATGATATTAATTTGATGTTGATCCTTGAGTAAAATGGCTTAAATTGAAATATTATTTTAAAGGGTATGGATTTGATGAAAACTGTGATTTGGTTTTGAAATGAAAAAGGCATGTTGAAAACCGAAATTGGGAAATGTATTTTGAATTGATTTGAAATGTTTGATTTTTCCATGATTGATTAGTAGCTTGAGTTCCTATAATTGGATCCCCTAATGGGGTATAGATTGACTGCTCGATATGGGATCCCTTAATGGGGTGTTGATTGACTACCTGATATGGGCTCCCCTAATGGGGTATAGAATAATTGTCCAATATAGGATCCCCTAATGGGTGTAGTTTGATTCCTCGAAATAGACTCCCCTAATTGGGTGTTGATATAAGCATGCACATATATTTATTTTGAGATATGATCTTTGATTATAGAATTCTTTTATTCATGCCAACTATTTTATATAAACTATTTTATATAAAATGTTCATTTAACCCTATTTTGAGATATCTTACATCATTTGATTTGAAATATTGTTTTGTTGAAAATATGAAAATTATTTCCCATTACTTATTTTATTGAAATTGATAGAACAATTAATTTATTGTTAGGGTATTTTTTATGGAACACTTGGTGAGACCCTACATGGCAGTTTATCTCACACCCTACCTTTGCCTTTGGGTGTTTTTAGATTATCTTTTTCCAGGTCTGAACAAAAGGAAAGATCCAATTGGAGGTGGTAGAAGTTCTTGATCCTTGGGACCCAGAGTGATAAAGGTGACTGATGGAGATGATATCCACTTATTGTATGGGCTGTTTGATCTTTTATCTTGGAAAATGTTGGGTTCTTTGATGATGTACTATTTTGGGTTTATTTTCCCCATTTTTTGGGTATGTTATCCTTGTCGAGTGTTTATAATACCAACTTTCATCCATTATATTCTGATATTTTGTGAAAAAATCATTCCCTTTTGTTTATTATATTATTTTAGGTGCTAGTCGCCAATATGTGGGGATTAGGAATGCCCTTTGGGCCACATCAGAGTCAGCTCATGTATCAGAGTACCAGGGTATTGAGGATGGTTAATGAAAAAATGGTATCAGAGGTGTGAGGTTGTGCATCTTTCCTTGATTTTATTATGAATTTGGGATGTCATGGAAGATAGGAGATAGGATTGTTGGTACTTAAGAGGTATCTACAAGTGAGTGTCTGGAAAACTATCAATGTAATGAGCCTTAAGTCCCAATGGGTGTTTGGGAAAAGTGTCTTTGAGGAATATTTTGATATGATTCTAGTATTTTAATTACATTTTATTTGAGTTTTTTGAAATCACAATCTTGATTTTTGTTTTATGGAATTGATATTCCTATATCTTTGATTTGTGTATCCTTGATCTATGTAATCTTGATGATGCTTTCAGTGCTGTCTTTTGATGTTATGTAGAATCATGCCTATGAGAATACATTTTAATAGTACAAAGAAGGAAGTTGAGGGTGAAACACAATGATAAAATCCTCTATTGTACAAGAATCTTGTTGATATAGTGGTTCATGCTTTCTAATATCTGAGATAGGCACTAAAAACCCTTCCTGTTTAGGCTTTAGTTATGGAACCTCAAAGGGTTTAATTTCGGAATCATGATCATGAGTTTATTCACCATAATTCACATTATTTACAAGGATCTAATGATCCTCAATAAGCTTAGTATTGGTTAAAAAATATTGAGCTTCTTTTTGAGTTCTTGGAAATGCCTAATTTGATTAAGGTAAAGTCACCTTCAAGTTGGAAGGACCTAGTAAGAGATTGTGGGATTCTATAGTGATGGTGAAGAGGAATGATACCTTAGAGTGGAAATACTTTAGTTATATTTTCACTGATTAGTTCTATCTAGAATTTATGGTCTTGGAAAAGTCTATAGAGTTCCTTAATGTCAACCAGGGTGACAAGATCATGACATATTATGAAAACTGTTTTGCTGAAATCGTTCAGTTTTCTCATAAGGTTGTGATGAATGAAAAACTGAATATGTAGAGATGTGATATGGATATTCATGATGAAATACTATATCAAGTCTTCAATTTTAATCTCACTTCTTATGATGATGTACTGGATAAATAATTCAAGGATGATCTAGACATGGCTGGTAAGTTAGGGTTGACAGGAGTTACTTTTTCTCCCAGTGGCAGTTTAGTGAGTTCCTTTAAGGGAAATAGAAAGTGGTTTAATCCATGTGATGGATCTAGATAGTAGGAGTCTTCTAGATCTTCTGTATTTCATGAAAGAGGCATAATTACTTGCTCTCAGTGTGGTAAGGTCGGACATTCAAAATGGGTTTTTCACTGAGGAACCCAAGATCTATAGTTCGTGTGGTCATTCAGTCCACTTACAGAAGTTCTATCATATTTTTTTCTCTATACAATGAAACAAAATATTTAGAAACCAAATGTATTGTGGTGTAATTAGATGCTTTATGATCTATGGGGTTCCAACCATTGACATCTAGAATGAATATTTTTCATGTAGTGAAAGAGTCTCTAGAGGAAGTAGATGTGGGTCCAATAACAGTGAGAGGTACCATCACTATAGATTCATCTTTTGTGACTAATTTATTTGATACTAATGCATATCACTTGTTTTTATCAACTAAGGGTGAAGGTGGATGAAATTATGAAAACAACATTCTATACTAGATATAGGCCTTATGAGTTTGTTATTATGCCCTTTTTTTGAAAAATTCCCTTGCTGTATTTGTGGATATTATGAATAGAATCTTTCGTGAATATTTGGATAATTTTATTGTTGTTTCTAATGATGATATTTTATTTTATTCAAAAATTTATGAGGATCATGAAAAATATATAAGGATTTTTCTACAAACCCTAAAAGAAATTAAGTTATACGGGAAATTTAGCAAATGTGATTTTTGGTTACAATATATTACTTTTCTTGGGAACACTGTAAATATGGATGGAATAACAATTGATACCTATAAAACAAAAGTAATTTATGAATGGTCAAGACCTACAAATGTTACTGAGATTCATAGTTTTCTTTGATTAATAGGATATTACTGACGGTTTGTTAAAAACTTTTCATGGTTATCTAGCCCACTAAATAAGTTAATACGAAAATGGGTTCAATTTATTTGGATAGAATAATGTAATGTTTATTTTCAGGAACTGAAAAGGATATTGGTTAATGATCTAGTTTTGGTCCTTTCTTTTAGAAACAGAGAGTTTTTCATCTATAATGATGCTTTTTTAAAGGGAATTGGTTTTATTTTGATGAAAAATGATTAGGTAATTGCTTATGCTTCATAACAATTAAAACCTCATGAGTTAAATTACCCACACATGATTTAGAATTAGTAGCCATGGATTTCACTTTAAAAATTTGGTGACATAATCTATATGGAGTAAAGTGTGAAATATATATTGATCATAAAAGTTTGATGTATATATTCACTCAGAAGGAATTGAACATGAGATAGATAAGATGGCTAGAACTGATAAAGGATTATGATTACATGATCAGTTACCATCCTGGAAAAGAAAAGAAAGTGGCGGATTCATTGAGTCAAAAACATCATGCTACATTAAACATGATACATTTGGAACATGAACCCTTGGTTAATGATTTGATGAATTTTGACTTGGAATTTGTTGGTGAAGGAAACTGCTCTATTTTGTTTTAGGTGTTAGTGCTCTCATATCTATCAGATAGAATTAAGAAAGTTCATAAGGGAGACCACGAGTTACAGAAAAAGGTAGAAATGGTTAAAAGGGTAATTTTCCAGAATTTAACATTGATAGAGATTGTGTTTTGAGATTTTGTAATAGATTATGTGTGCCTTGTGATTCACATTTGAAGAAAGAGTTATAAAGTAAAGCTCATAGTTCTCAGTTTTCAGCTCATCCTGGAAGCACTAAGATGTATAGAGACCTTTGGGAGTATTATTGGTTGGATTTAATGAAAAGATATATTTCTGAACTTACCATGAGATGTTTGACTTGTCAATGGGTAAAATAAGAATGATAATTACTAAAGGGGATGCTTAAGCCTTTTCCAATGTCAGAGTGGAAATGGGAAAATATATCCATGGATTTCATAGTGGGATTACCAAAAAATTATCAAGTTACCAATGTGATTTGGGTTATTGTTGATTGACTGAATAAACCTACACATTTTATTCATATTTGAGACACTCTATCTCTAGATAAACTTTCTCAGTTATATCTTGAATAGATAGTCACATTACATGGAGTTCCTCACTCCGTTGTATCTAATAGTGATATCGGGTTCACTTCTAACTTTTATAAAGGCCTTCAGATGTCTTTAGGAACTAAATTAAATTTAACCACTACTTTCATCCTCAATATGAAGGGTAGTCAGAGTGAATAATTCAGACAGTGGAGGATATTATTTGATCTTGTTCAATGGATTACCAAGGAATTTGGGATCAACATATTTATTCGGTTGAATTTTATTATACTAACAGTTTTCATTAGAGTATACAGATGACCCCTTTTGAATCATTATATGGAAAGTGTCTTTGAACTCCAACATTTTTGAGATGAAGTAGGTGAAAGAAATTTGATGAGACCAGAATTGGTAGTGGAGATGACATAGAAAATTCAATTGATTCAGTGACACATGAGGATATCTCAGATAAAGTAAAAAATTTATGTAGATAAACAGATGAAGGGCCTTTATTTCAATTTAGGTGATTATGTCTTTCTAAAAGTTTCTCCATGGAAAATTGTGATTCATTTTGGTAGGAAGGGGAAGCTGAGTCCGTGGTTCATTGGACCCTATGCAATCTTTGAGAAAGTTGGATCAGTTTTCTACTGTGTAGCTTTGCCTCTGAGTTTTTCCTAAGCACATAATGTTTTTCATGTTTCAACGTTAAGAAAGTATATTCCAGATTCATCTCATGTTTTATGTCTTGAAGTAGTTTAGTTGGAAGTGAACCTTTCTTATGAGAAGAAAAATGTTCAAATTATTGACCATAGAGAGCAAGTATTGTGGAACAAGGTAATTCACCAAGTTAAGATTTTGTGGAGAAATCACATGGTTGAAGAAGCAACATGAGAATCTTAAAATTCCATGATGGAAAGATATCCTCACTTTTTTAATAAGTGAATAAAATTGTGAGAATACAATTTCCAAGGGGAGGGGGGGAATGTAACAACCCAGGAACTTATATAATAATTTGTTTTCATTCTGGATTTAAATAATTAAATTTATTATAAAGGTAAAATTAAATAAGTTGTATTTATAAAAATTAAGGAATCTATACTAATGGAATAGTAACCTAACCATTGGAATAGTAATATAACCCTTAGGAATAGTAATCTAGCCAATAAAATAGTTACCTCACCTATGAAAGTATAAATCAAATTTATATATCTTATAAATTAAAATATGATATATTTATATCGTGGTATAAGTAAATAAATGTTTTAAAAATGAAAAATTAAGTGTTGGTATTTTTATAAAATGTAAATATTTATTTATAATTTTATAATTAATATAATTATTTAAAATAAAATTTCTTTTCATAAAATAGATTTATAAATTAATATTTTATTTTATTTTAATTATAATATAATTTTTTGAGATCGTAATTAATTTTTCAAAGTGTCATAAAATTGGTTATAATATTAGAATCTTTATTTTTCAAATAAATAATGATTTTAATTAAAAATTAAATTTATCATATTTAGAAAACTATTTTAAAAAAACAGAGTCCATTTTCCAATTGTACATGTCAAAAAATGGTTAGGGTGACTTTTCGGTATTTTTATGAAATAGTTGAATTTTTGACGAATAGTGAAATAAGGCAATTTATGGTATCTGATATTATATGTAAGGACCTGACCCCAGTTGCCCAGAGCTGGTGCCTTATTTTATTACATTGTCATATAAACAAGGAATATTCACCTCTAAGTACCGAGTAGTTTATTATCGTTGGAAATAAGATACATACATAAGTTCAACATTACAACTTGAAATGAAATACAACATATAAGTTTTATTGAGAACATCCAAAACTATAAGTTTATCCCTGCAGGTCATTCATAATAAACTTCTTCATGTCCTGATAAAATGAAACATAATAAAGGGGTGAGATCAAACACTCAGTAAGGTTAAGCAATACAACAGAATATATCATAAACCTAAACATTAGGCACGGTGAATAACTAAAAAAACACGCCTTTAACAATAAACTTGAACACATCATGGAAGGAATAAGAGAATAAATAATGCCATAATAAAACATAATAATGGGAATTATACTAGTCAAATAACCACATGAACCATCAATACTATTTTCATAATTAGGGAATGCATAATGCGGGACATCATAACCATACCGTCAAGGCCTTATGTCAAGACCATAATATCCATTTTGTCAAGGCGTCGTGCCAAGACCATAGTTTATCTCATGAGACCTACCGATGCACCGAGAGGCTATATTAGGCCCCAAACAACACTTACTAAGTCCAATTCATTCCTCATATTAATGGGGATAAACATAAACAACATATACATTCATATTGAAACTAATATACGAAATGTAAATAACTTTCCCCGAACATTAAGCATAAACACTAACCATTCAGAGTAAATTGGTGAATGGTTTTAAGATATCACATACACAGTAGAATTAATAATAAAACATTCAATTAAATATGGTATATTATATCATAAAATATTAATCCTAATAATACATAATAATCAACAAGAGTGTTGAAATAGTTGAAGATACTCTTATAAAATCATTGAGTAATTCCTGAGATAAATACTCCTTTACTTTGAAAAGAAGAGTTATTTTGGAAAAATATTTGTATAAAACTAGAAGTGAAGTAAAATAGTATTTTTATAATAAAATTAGTGATTTTATAAAGATAATGGTTTCCAAAAACAAATTATAGAGTTCCCTTGAAAATAGGTAAGAATTTGAGAAATTCCCTTGAATCTAGCTCGTATTTCAGGATGATTTTTTTGAAAGATCCTTTTAAAACATATAACTACCCATAAATGAAAGTATGATTATGGTTTTTAAACATATATATAAAATTATCACATAATATATTATGAGTAAATATGAATAAACAATAATTTAATTGAGGTAAGTAGAGAATAAGAGTAACCCGAATGAAAATGGAGGTTCAGGTAGAAAATCCTTACCTTAAGTCCGTTGGTGTTCCTCACTTGATCTTAATGGCCTGAATAATAAAAGTTAGGTTCATAAATTAATGAGTCCATAAAATCCTATACATTTAATTTATTTATCATAACCTTATTAGGTTCATTCATGTCCTTTTGATGGGTTAAGAGATCCAATTTCATTATTTGGGAGTGTTTTCTTCCTTAGTTTTCATGATCTGTTTACTTATATTCATGTACGAATAAAAATGTAGAATGAGAATGTTTTTCCAGAATATAAGTTTTATTTTATTAGTGAAAAAATATAATATTACATTGTTATAATTTTTTTTGGTTATTGGGAGTGAAGACGATTCATTATATAAAACATTAATGACAATTGTGTGGGTTAATTGGCGGTTCTTGATATCAACGAACTCATTTGGACTTATAAATTAATATCATGTGTACAAAAGGATTCCAGAACCTTAAATAAATTATAAATCATATATTATATTATTTTTTAACCATAAAAATGGATTCCTGACCAGAATTAAATATGGTAATAGAAATTGAAAACCCGTCATCCTTGAATTTGATAAATTAACACATCTCGGATGATATTTTCATTTCTAGTATAAAAGAAGGGAAATGATAGATGATGAAGAATTATTACTTTATCATAACAATATTACATTACATGTAAGGTATTGGAGTCATCATAACATTTTTATGAGAGGAGGTGAGGAAATAAAAAGAAAAGAAAGAAACTTGAAATAAAAGAAATGAAAAGAGGAATTTACCTCTTAAAGTAATCTTCCTTGAGAGCCTCTTTAGGGGATAGGTTTTGGTCTTTTTATGAGACCAAGGGATCCTAGAAGCAGGGTATTAGATTGGGAGAATATTTGAGCATAATTTAGACAAGGCACTAGGCTTTAGAGGAATGAAGAGAAGAGGGAGTGAGGGGGGGTTTTTATAGTGGAGGAGAGGAGGGTTTTCCCATTATTTTACTCATTATTTTATTATTTTTCCAATGAAAACCAATAGTATTGATTCTTGTGACCAAGAATAGTAATATATGCATATGAGTTCGAACCAAGTGTGATTACATCAGCCATGATGCTAGGAATAGTTAATTTAACTAATAATGTATATATATAGTAAATTACCATATTTTACTATTCAAAAAAATATTCAAGTATTTCAGAAAAATTCCAAAAATTTACCCTATCCATTTTTTAACTTTTAGAATTAAAAAATGAACTCCATTTTTTGAAAATAATTTTTTTAAATATTATTAATTTAATTTTTAAATAAAATCATAATTTATTTAAGAAATAATAATTTTAAAACTATAATTTGTTTTATATCATCTTAAAAAATTAATCAAGAACTCATTATCTAATAACCTTAAGAAAATAAAATAATAATTGATTTACTATTTATAAGGGTCACATTACTATTCATATTACTATTCATAAGGGTATGATACTATTCACCAAAAATTAAGTTTGTCTTATTAGACTCTAAATATCTTACCGAACGCTACTGTGTATGTCAATTTTTCGAAATTAAAATCATGGATGTAGAAAAATTATGTTTATCAACTAGGTTATAATAAAGTGGCGTTTTGTAGATACTCACTGTTTCATGCATTTAATATTAAATTTATTTTTAAAATCTTGGAGTGTTACATTATAAGTTAAATACACGAATTCTTGAGTCATTATTGATATAAGCACCTATTAGTTTGAACTCACATGAACTAGTTACTGTGCTTAGTTACAAAAATCAATACTATTGATAGTCTTGAGCCAAAATAATAAACAAATGAATAAAATAATAAGAAACACCCATCTTCTCTCCCTATAAATACCACCCCTCACCACCTCTTCTCCTCAAAATTTATAAGACTTTAATCTTGTCTAATTTCTTTCCAATTCACTTCCCAAGCCTCTTCTCCACATCCAAGACCCACTGGTCTCACCAAAAGACCAAAACTAAGTTCCTTAAGGAGGTTCTCAAAGAGAAGATATTCAAGAGGCAAAATCCTCTATTATTTCTCTTTTAAATTATTTCTTTATTTATTTCTTTATACCTTATCCTCACCTCCCCTGTCCAAAGTGACATGATAATTCTAGTATCATATGTATACTGGAATTTTATTGTGTTAATGGAATATCTATAATCAAACCTCTTCTCTTCTCCTCTTTTTTTAACAAATAAAAACATCATTTGTGACGTGTCGATTCACCACCTTCATAGATGATGAGTTTTAATTTTCAATTACCCCTTAAAGTATGGTCATAAAACCATTATTATGTTTAAACCATATTTTAATATTTATATTATAACTTTTTTAATGTTATGGAACTAATTTATAAACATAATAATTAAATAAAATGAAACTAGTTTGTGATGGTCGGAAAAACCTCCAAAATAAACCAAGCATTTATCATTAATATTTTATCTAATGAATCATCCTCATATAAGAAAAAAATGATATATAAGATCATTCAAAATTATGGAAACATATTAATACCATTTATTTCCACTTCTAGAGTTTTTCTTTCATTTGAAAAGAACTCCCATAATTATACTCAAGGGAACCAACCATAAATCCCGAAAACGAAGGCTCCTGGAGAAATGATTCTGATATTTATAACTCATCAAAATAATCATAAATGAACTTAATAAAATGGTAATAAATAAAATATATGTGTAAAATGTTCTGAATTAAGTAATTAATTAATATAATTTGATTATCTCGGCCATTAAGTACAAATGAATAAGGTAAGTGACTTTCTTTTTAAAAATATTATTTTCAAGTTACAACTATTTTTATTAAAGAAATGTTTTTTTACTTATACAAAATAAGAACATTTCCCCTCTTTCATGAAGCCTTATTGATTTGATATTTACTTTACAAATTTAAAATTTTATTTTCAAGTAAAATGCTTCCATTTATAAGTGCACAATTTCTTAAAAATAAAAAGTGATTTAAAAATAAAAAAATTATTTTGCTCAAGAATGTTTCTTTTATGAAAGATTTATGTGTTATGAGAATGTTATGGTTCTTATAAATTTTTATGATGATGGGTGGTTTTATGATAAACTAAGGGCAGGTGAGCCCATTATATCTCTCTAATTCATTAGGTAAAGGGATAGATTTAATTAGTTAGGTTTCTCCTAAGAGATTATGAGAATATACTGTGATGGTTATTCTAAGTGTAACCATGATAGTTACTCCATTTATAGCCGGAAGAGATACTTTATATATAATAGTGAATGAAAATGATGCCACAAGTTACCTTTTTTATTTTTTTTATGTATTCTTTCTATGGTTTTATAGGAAACTTATGATTTCATAAGGTAAGCTAAATAGTTTATTTTTTATATGTAAAGGTTATAAATTTTTGAAAATGTTTTCATTCATGGAATAACAATTTATTTCTTCCTTTTTATGTCCTTTACCAAGGTTTTTTTTCATCCTAGGTTTTAAAATATTTTCCAAAGCGTTTTTGGATGGGTAATGGATGATAAGAATTCAACTTTAAGGTTGTGAAGTTTTGTTATGGAAATAAATCACATTTTATTCTAAAAGTTTCATATTGTGAATAAATGGATATTGAGTAGAAGTGTCTACATTATAATATATGAGTTTCTATGTATGATTCTATGAACTAATTATCTAAAAATATAAGCCTAAAATATATTTAGGAATATATGAAAGTGAATTTTAGTTGAATTAACTAGATCATGTAATGTTTAAGGCTTGGTTCATACATTGGTTGCAGTTGACTAGGATGAGAGAAAACATATGATCAATAGATGGAATAAGACAGATGGATGGGAGGGTAATTCATATATTATGGATGAGAAAACATTACATAAGAGAGAACAAATTCGATGAAGGTTGGATGTATACTACACTACGAGATGGAGAGTGGAAATAATTTAGGGTTTTATTGATGTCAATTATAGGAGGATGAAAAATTATAGGAGAATCTAAATAGATTGATGAACAATGACTGAGTGTGCACAACACCAATGGTTGGAGGGAGGTTAGGGTTTTAAATATATTGAGATAGAGAGTAAGATTAAATGAATGAAGCAACCTTGAAGAAATTGGCTGTTATTCGATAGGAGATAAAAGGGAGGAAGAGTGCCTAACCCCTAGAGGAAATAAATTAGGTATTGGTTAGGTTGGTTATGTTGGGTTGGTTCATTATTTTTCCACCCCGTGACCTGATCCAACCTGATCCCAAGCTGAACCAAATTAACCCAACTCATCCATATACTATTTTGTGTATCCTAACCCAATATAACCCCACCCTGTCAGGCCGAGTTGAGTTGATCTGAATGGGTTGGCTTTTGACGGCCCTACTATATGTCATACATGTCATATAAGAGGAAAAATATCATCTTCATTAACACCATGTGATCATCAATATACCCAACAACCCTCTAATTAGCCCATCCTCAAGGATGACATAAGGTATAAAATTTTGAAGGTTTACATGTGATATTACTTATTAAACATAGTTAATGATTATTACTATGAAACATGCACCCCAATCATATCAATGAATCTTTGTATTCATTAGAAAAAGTCCCCTCTTATCCATTTTTGGGTTTCATTTGTTGAAAAATATGATGGTGGATGTTTTCCTAATAGATGAAGTTTTTTGAACAAAATAACATTTGAGAGTTTTTTTTTCAAATTGGCAAAGAAGGTCTTCACCATGACTTAGGGAATGTCATGGTAAATTCATCAATGTCATTTTGAAGATGATTATGGATGGAGTTTTTGATCATAACCACAATAGTGGTTGTTTTGATATGGAAAGTCACCTATGTGAAATGAACAAGACCTATACAAGTGTGTTGGTGGTTGTGGTGAGTGTGAAACAACTAGTAGAAATACACCACATCGTTTACCTGGGTGTAGTGGCTCAGGCATCTACTTATTCAAAAAAGGGCTACCCACCATGGGTGTGGAAGATACATCATGGTGGAACTCAAATGGAGGGAGTCTGCCTATGAAAAATGTGTTACAGAAGAATACTATGGGCGTGGTGCTCAGCTTATTGAGGTCAAAACATGAAAGAATTTCTCACCACACTATGTTGCAATCTATTTCAATGGTTGAGTTAGTAATTATGGAAAATACTCATTGTATCATTTAGGTATTTTATGACAGTTGTAACCATATATTGATGGGAAATTTTTAAGTCCTTAAACTTTATGAATTCAATGGAATAGAGGTAATGCACATTGAAGAGTGATTTTAAAATGGGTTTGAATTATGGATGAAGGATGTGCACAAAAAATAAAAGAGGAATAGAGTAAAGGAAAAATTCCAAATCTATCTAAAAAGTAAGTGGGTGATTCCAGATCTCTTATAGAAAGACAAACTCAAAGATATATGTGTTTCAGGATTTATATATATATATATATCTAGAAGTTTGATATAACCATTCTAAAGAAGAAACACCACCTATGATGAATATTTCTTTCATCATTCTTCGATGAGGATGATTACATCATGAATAACAGTGAATTACCTAGTTCATAAGAGTATTTATATTTCTAAATGTTTGTGGAAGTGAACTAGTAGGGTCAGTGAGACCACTATAAACTTATAAACATTAAAACAATGAGATTTTATTGTGTTTGGTTCATAGGAACATTGATGTCCATTCTCCTTAGACTAGCCCAATGTGTGTAAACCAAGTAAAATCATTTTTTCATTTAATTATTTGTTCTATCTAGAGAGGAAGAAAGGGAGAGATTGAAGTCTTTCTTAAGTTGAGAGAACAAGACAAAAAATAAGTTTTATACTAAAATTACCTAATCCATCCCCCTCTCATGGTATATTCCTTGATAAAGGGACAACAAGTGGTATAAAAGGGTTGGTTTTGGGGTGATTTCTTATCTCTCTCTCTTGAAAGCATGGGAACAATGGTCAACCGTAAAGGCATTCCTATCTTTCAAGGTAATAATTTTTAATTATAGAAGAGTCATATGTAACACTATTTCCAATAATTTGGCATGGATGTTTATGTGGATTCCATGTATGGTATTTCAATGATAATGGAAAATGAATCTTTATAAGAGAATGATCATATAGAATTGGATATGGATGAAAAGAAAATTAATGCCTTAGGTATCCAATCCAATTTAAATAGAGTCAATGTATTATAAAACCTATGATTTTATGTGGGGAAAACTTCTAAATATATATGAAGGATATTAAAAGGTTTATAAGGGAAATTCATAGGATCTATGAAATAAATATGAGGATTTAAGATCAGTCCAAATGACACGATCGATGTACTTTTTGATTGAATAAATGATCTTGTTGAAGACATGCGTGATATTATGTAGGATCTCAAAGATGAGAAGATTATGAAGAGAATAATGAGAAGAAATCCTCCTCAATTTAATGAAAAAGTGTTAGATCTAGAATACAATGATCCAAATGAAATCTGTAACTTCATGTTACCTTCTTATAAGTACTTATTGAACCTTGATTTGTTTTTACTAGTTAGTGTTTTTTGGGGCTGTTTTGGGTTAAATTTAGAGAATTTTGGAGCTTTAAGGGCTTGTGAATAGTTGGTGCATGGTTAGTGAAAACTATACGGTTTGGCCCAAGAAACTATATATCTAAGGATGTGCCACTAAAATGGGGTGCACGATTTGTCCAAACTGTGCGACCTCTCCTTCAAACTGTGTGGCTTTGAATAATGGTGTTTTTCATGGTTTATGCACTGTTAAAGTAACCGTGTGAAAAAACCATGAACCCCAAACATAAGAACATTGAGAGAATATTATGAAGGCACACTGTTACTACAAACCATGCAACCTCTCTATAAAACCATTCAAATAGGTTTTTAATCCCCCTAAAATTAATTTTAAAACCCCGGGACCCCTAGTTTAACTCATAATCAACCCTTATCATCTATAAATGAATTTCCTTGGTCTTGAAGGCTATCAATAAGAATTTTTGGCTCCTCTAACCCCTTATCCTAGCAGATCAAAGTGTGGTTGATCTCATTCAGTCTCCTTCAGATCAGTAGATCTCCTATTGTGTTGTTTCCTATAATCTCTTTTATTTTCCTCCATAGATATTGATAGATCATCATGTTACTGATGAATATAATATCTTTTTTGATGTATCTTGATTCTAAGTTGTGTTTTTTGATCTACTTGACCTCATTCTTCATTAGTGATCTCGTTGAGAGTGTTATCTTTAACCATGTGATTAAAAATGGCTGGTTCTATAAAGTTTTACCCTTAATTTAAACCTTGAGTTTCTTGATTAAATTTAAATGTTTTTAAATGATTTTAAAAACCTATATTTTATATTATTGGCATTTGATTTTGATATTAGCATGGATTTTATGAAAAACCCCCAATTTCAATGAAATTGAAATTATTGGGAAAATTTTAAAAGATTGATGGATTTATTTGAAAACTAATTTGATGATATTGATTTGATGTTGATCCTTAAAGAAAATGGATTAATTTGAGAGATGATTTTAAAGGGAATGAATTTGATGAAAACCGTGATTTTGTTTTGAAATGAAAAAGGCATGTTGAAAATTTAAATTGGGAAATTGTATTTTGAATTGATTTGAAATGTTTGATTTTTCCATGATTGATCGGTAGATTGATTTCCCATAATGGGATCCCCTAATGGGGTATATATTTAATGTCTGATATGGGATCTCCTTATAGGGTGTTGATTGAATTCCAAATATTGGATCCCCCAATGGGGTGTAGAATAATTGTCCAATATAGGCTCCCCTAATGTTTTGTAGATTATCTTTTTCTAGGCCTAAGAAAGGTAAAAAACCAATTTTGGTAGTGGATGTTCTTGATCCTTGAGACCCAGAGTGATAGAGGTGACTAGTAGAGATTCTATCCACTTGTTTCATGGGTTGTTTGAGCTTTTATCTTGGCAGTTGTTGGGTACTTTGATGATGTACTATTTTGGGTTTGTTTTCCCCATTTGTTTTTGATATGTTCTCCTTGATGAGTGTTTATCATACCAACTTGTATCCATTATCTTATTCTATTTTTGAAAAAATCAGTCCCTTTTGTTTATTGTCAGATGTTAGGTTCTAGCCTCCAATATGATGGGATATGGAATGCCCTTCAGGCCATGTCATATTTGGCTCAGTTATCATAGTACCAGGGTATCCTGGATAGTTCTTGAAAAAATGGTATCATAGGTGTGAGGTTGTTCATCTTTTCTTGATGTCAGTATACAGTTGGGATGTTATGGTAGTCAGTAGATAGGATTTTGTGGACTTAAGAGGTATCTGTGAGCGAGTGTCTAGCCATCTCTCATCTTAACAAGCCTTAAGTCACAATGGGTGTTTTGGAAAATAAGCTTTAAGGAATGTTTTGATACGATTCTAGTATTTTTCCTACCTTTTATTTGATTTTTTTGAAATCAAAATATTGATTTTTGTTTGATGGAATTGATATTCCTATATCTTTGATTTGTGTATCCTTGATTTGTGTAATCTTGTCGATGCTTTCAGTATTGTTTGTCGATGTTATATAGCATCATGCCTCTGATAATACATTTGAATATGAAAAATAAGGAAGCTAATAGTGAACCACAATGATAAAATACTCTAGTAGAACAAAATCTTGTTGAGATAGAGGTGCATGATTTCTAAGATTCGGGATAGGCACTAACACCCATTCTTGTTCAAGCTTCAGTTGTGGAACCTCAAAGGGTTGAATTTTAGAGTCATGATTATGAGTTTATTTTCCCGCATCCACCTTCCTTCCAAGGCTCTAATGATCCTCAAGAGGCTAAGGATTGGTTAAAAAATATTGAGATTCTTTTTGAGTTCTTGGAAACTCCTGATTTGATTAAGGTAAAGCATACTACCTTCAAGCTGGAAGGACCTAGCATGAGATGGTGGGATTCGATAGTGATGGTGAAGAATCATGAGGTCTTGGAGTGGAAAGAATTTAGTGTTCTTTTCACTAATTATTTATATCTAGAATTGATGGTATTGGAAGAGTCTATATAGTTACTTAAAATCTAGCAGGGTGACAAGATCTTGACACAATATGAAAACCATTTTTCTAAGCTCGTGCACTTTTCTCCTGAGGTTGTGATGAATAAAAAACTGAATATTCAGAGATTTGATATGGGTATTCATGATAACATCCAATCTCAAGTCCTCATGTTTAATCTCACTTCGTATTATGATGTACTGGATAGAGCATTTAAGGATGAGATAGGCATGGCTGGTAATTCAGGATTGATTAGAGTTTCTTTTTCTCCCAGTGGAAGTTTAGTGAGTTTCTTTAAGGGAAATAGAAATCAGGATGAGCCGTGTGATGGATCTAGATAACAGGCTTCTTCTAGATCTACTTCAGTGCCTAAAAGAGGCCCAATTACTTAATTTCAGTGTGGTAAGGGTCAATATTCTAAATATATTTTTCATTGAGGAACCCATGATCTGTAGTTCGTGCGGTCATTCAAGACACTTATAAAAGTTTTGTCAATTTTTTTTCTCTGCATAGTGGAATAAGATCTTCAACACCTAAAAGTTCCGTGGTTCAATTTGATAATTCATGATCTAAGGGGTTATATCCATAGCCATCCAGAATTAATATTCTTCACGTAGTGGAAGAGTATCTATAGGAATAAAATGTATGTCCAAAGACCGTGATAAGTACCATCACTATAGATTCATCTTTAGTAACTTCTTTATTTGATACTGTTGCATATTAATTTTTTTTATTGAATACTGTTATAAATTTAGTAAATATTTCTATGGAGATTTTATCTTATGTGATGGATATTACTACACCCCTCATAAAAAATAGAGAGTAGGGTCTTCGATGTCCTACTTGTGTTTTCTCCTTATCATAGTTTGAACTTTCTTGGAGTTTCATGGTTCTTAACATGAAACCTCTTAACATCATCCTTGGGATGGATTGGATGATTTCTAATAAGGCCTGAATTGGTTGTTATCTTCAATGAGTCTCTTTTACTACACTCGATGAGGTGTGATGCATCTTTTAGGGAGAATAAGACCCAAGGTCAAGTAGTTATATTCCATATTTTCTAGATTTGGGTAGAGTAATATTAGTGTTTTATTTTGAATTAGAGAGAAAATCTTTGAGTGACGACCTCCCTCCAGTCATCATTGATTTTATCAATGTGTTTCTTTTTTATTTATATGGTCTTTCATCAATAATAGATTTATATTTCTTTATTTATTTAATACTTGGTACTCAACCAATATCTATTACTTCTTACCATATTACACTAGTAAAATTGAAAGAGTTAAAGAATTTGTTGGATAATCGGTTAGAGAAATTTTTATACGCATGAGTGTGTCACATTAGGAAGAATCTATTATATTTGTGAACAAATATGATACAATACTTTTCCTATATGTTGATTACAAAAAAATCAATCAAGTTACAGTAAAGAAAAATTATTCGTTACCATGGATTGATGATCTGTCTGACCAGTTGAAAGGGGAAAAGTGGTTCTTTAATATTGATCATTAGTTTGGTTATCACAAGTTGAGAATTAAAGAACCTGGAATTCCAAGGAATTCCTTTAGAAGCAGGTATAGTCACTTTGAATATCTTATCATTCCCTTTGTCCTGATCAATGCTCCTATAGTCTTTATGGATTAACGAACAAAATATTCCATGAGTGCCTTTATTCATTCATGGTGGTATTTGTGGATGATATTTTGGTTTACTTCAAAAATGAGGAGGATCATGTGATTCATCTGAGAGCAGTCCTAGAAATATTGAGAGATCATAGAATTTATGTGAATATTTCAAAATGTAATTTATAGATACAATAAGTGAAGTTATTGTGACACATGGTCTTGGGACATGGAATCTCAGTCGATGTTGAGAAGGTGAAAGTTGTTATAAAATGGGACAAGCCATATAATGTTTTTGATATGTGAAGATTCTTTTTCTTGGTGAGGTATTACTGTAGGCTTGTTAAATATTTCTTGAAGATGGTTTCTCCAATGGCTTCTCTCACTCGAAATGGAGCGAAGTTCTTATGGAATGAAAAATATCAGAGTTATTTTTATGGGTTGAAACATATTTTGAATTGTGAATTAGTGTTGAATCTTACAGAGTATGGGAATGGATATGTGCTCTTTTGTGATGAATCAGGTTTGGGTTTGGTCTTTGTTCTTATGCAGGGTGATTACTTGGTAGCCTATGGCTTCCAAAAAATTAGGTCACACATGAAGAATCATCTGACCCATGATCTCGTACTCATAGATTTGATGCATTCTCTTAATAGTTAGAGAAATTACCTTTTTGGATAAAGGTTTACCATTTATTACGACATCAAAAGTTTAAGTTATATATTCTCTAAAAAATATTTGAACCTATGACAGAGGTATTGGGTGGAGTACCTACAATCTTTTGATTTCGATATTTCCTACACCTTAGGAAAGGGAAATATTTTTTTGATGCTTTGAGTAGGAAACTTATAACCCAAAACATTAAAGAATCATCAAAAGAGTGGAACTTGACAAATCTTTCAGCTCAGTTTCATTTGGGAGTCTGGGAAGAAGAGGCCGAGGTTGCCTTGAAAAGTGTTTAGTTGACCTCTTTTATTCTTGAGTTGATTATTTAGGAACAAAAAGTTTATAATGAATTATGTATAATTAGGGACTCTATTTATGGTGGGGATAACATTAGTTAGTGGGAATTTTCTCTTGAGGGAATCCTTTGTTTTTAGAATCATTTGGTTGTACATTTTCCCATAAGAAAGGTTGTAATGGGGTATTTCCATAATTCCCAATGGGCAATGCACTAGGGAACCAAAAAGATGTTCTATGATATGAAATTAAGATTATGGTTCCCAATTATGAGGCAAGACATTGCTGACTTTGTTTCTCATTATTACACCTTCTAATAGGTCATGGACAAGAACCAAATACCTTCATATTTTCTTTAAACACTTCCAGTACTGACTTAGAAGTGTGATGATATCTCTATGGAGTTTGTGGTTGGGTTTCCATATACAACTCAGGGTAAGAATGTGATATAGGTTATGATCGATAGGTTGACCAAATCATCTCACTTTATACCCATTTTAGATACAACCAATTTTGATTAATTTGGACATCTCTATGTTTAGGAGATTGTCATATTGAATGTAATTCCTTCTGCTATAGTGTCTGATAGGGATCCCCACTTTACCTCTCACTTTTGGAGGGGCCTCCAAGAGGCACTGGGATCATAGGTGTGTTTAAGAATGGTGTATCATCTGAAAATGGATGGATAGATAGAACGAACTATTTTGATCCTTGAGAAAATGTTACGTGCTTGTGTTATTTATTTTTTTGGATCTTGGGACATCCACTTGGGACTAGTTGAGTTTTCTTATAATAACAGTTACTATTATGTAATTCAAATGCCTTCTTTTGAGGTATTTTATGACCGACCATGTAAATATATTTTGTGTTGGTCTAATATTGGTGAATATTTTTTGGTTAGACTGAGTTTGGTCCAAGAAATGATGATGAATATTCAATTTATTAATTAGATAATGGTTATGGAACAAAGCCAACATTAGTCCTATATTGATCATCGTCAATGACTATTGGAGTTTTCAGTCAGAGACCAGGTGTTATTGAGAGTTTCACCTTAGTTGGGTCACCAGTGTCTTGGGAAATAGGGAAATCTTAGATTGAGGTTTGTGGCACCTTTTGATATTGTTGAGAATATGGGAAAAGTGGCTTACTATTTAGCACTTCCACAATAGTTGACTTCGATCCACAACATGTTTCATGTATCGCAACCTAAGAAACATATTTATGACCCTTCTCATGTTTTGATTTGGGAAGATCTTGATGTTGAGCCTGATTTATCTAAGACTGAGGAGCCATACATGATTATTGATTATGAGATAAAGGTACTTTGAGGGAGCATGATACTTTTGGTCCATGTGATTGTGTCACATGGTTTTGATTTTCATGATACTTTGGAGCGTGAGGAACTAATGAGAGAGTAGTGGCCTCACCTATTTGATATGAAATCTTCTTGATAGGATTTCAAGGGGCAGAAAGTGTTTATGGTGGGGAGTATTTAACATCCCATTACCTTATTATAGGTACATATTGACCCTTATTTTGGTTTTACTTTAGTTGGGGTTCATTTCGGACTGTTTCAAAGTGAAATTTGGATAATTTTGGAGTTTTAAGGGGCTGTGTATGGTTGGTTCACAGTTAGGAAAAAACATGCAGTTTGGCCTAAGAAACTGTGTGGCCAAAGATGTTACACTAGAAGGTGGTGCACGGTTTTTACAAACCATCTGACCTATCCCTTAAACTGCATGACTTCAATAAATGGGGGTTTGTACAATTGATGCATAGTTAAAGTAACTGTGTGGCCAAACCGCACACCCTAAATAGAATCCCATGGAGGGAGAACAATTACTACTTACCGTGTGGCCTCTCCAACAAATCATGTATATAGGTTTTTAATCCCATTAAAATCAATTTTAAAATCTATGAACCCCTGGTTTAACCCCTAATTGGCCCCTCTTGACCATAATAAATTTCCTTTGTCTTGAAGGCTCTCAAGAAGCATTTTTGGATCATCCAGCCCCTTCTCTTGGTGGATTGAAGCGCAGTTGATCTAATTTAGTCTCCATCAGGTAAGTAAATCACCTCTCATGTAGTTTAATTTGATACCCTCTCTTTTCCTCCATATATATTGATATATCATCATGTTATTGATGGATCTATTCTCAATTTTCATGGATCCTGATTCCAGGTTTTGTTTCTTGATCTTCTTTGCCTCATTCTTTATTGGCGATCCCGTTGCGGGTGTTGTATTTGATCATGTGATTAAAGGTAGGTGGTTACATAAAGATTTACACTTCAATTGAAACCTTGAATTACTTGATTAAATTTAAATTAGTTTTTAAATAATTTTAAAAACCAAGATTTTGAGATGATTGGCATCTGATTTTGAGATCGACATATAATTTATGAAAAATCCCCAATTTCATTGAAATTAAAATTGTTGGGTAAATTTGAAAAAATTGATAGCTTTATTTGAAAAATAATTTGATGAAATTTATTTGATGTTTATACTTGAGGAAAATGTCGTAAATTTAAATAGTATTTAAAAGGGAATGAATTTGATAAAAATTGTGATTTTGTTTTGAAATGAAAAAGGCATGTTGAAAACTGAAATTGAGAAATTGTATTTTGAATTGATTTTAAATGTTTGATTTTCCCATGATTGATTAATATCTAGAGTGCTCATAATAGTCTCCCCTAATGGGGTTTAGATTAACTTCCTAATATGGTATCCCCTAATGGGGTGTAGATTGACTACCCGATATGAGCTCCCCTAATGGGGTGTAGAATGATTTCCCAATATGGGATCCCCTAATGGGGTGTAGTTTGATTGTTTGAAATGGGATCCCCTAATAGGGTGTTGATATGAGTATTCAAATATATGTATTTTTATCTATGATATTTATTTTTAGAATTTTTTATTCACGCTAACTATTTTATATAAACTGTTTCATATAAAATGTTAATTTAAGCATGTTTTGAGAAATCTTCCATCTTTTTCTTTGAAAGCATGTTTTGTTGAAAATATTAAAATGTTTTTCCATGACTTGTTTTATTGAAATTTATATCATAATTGGTTTATTATTATGGTATTGTTTATGGAACACTTGGTGAGACCCTACTGGACTGTTTAGCTCACACCCTACCTTTGCCTTTAGATGTTGTAGATTATCTTTTTCCAGGTTCGAGCTTAGGAAAAGTTCCAATTGGAGGTTATGGATGTTATTGATAATTGGGAACCAAATGTGACATCCCAGAATTGGTTCACTCAGAAGTAACCGAACCCAGATGGCTACATGACCTCAGGTGTGCCTCTCCATATTCCCGATGATGCTGACTAGCAGTGAGGGTATATGGTGGAATAGTGAAGAGACTATACCCTCATGATCAGAGTGTAACACAACAGTATAACCATATAAATCAATATCATAAGAATACAAGATAACCAAACTATGGATGAATAACCATCCATCATATAAATAACCAAGTAATCACATCTTTAAGTGTCATATACAAAAATTTGATCATGGTATACTATACAAAAAGGAAATACCTAGGGATAAGGGAACATATATATACAAAATGCTATATAAAATGAAAAAAGACCCAATAATATCTATAGTAGCATATTGAGCATAGGATCTATCCTCTTACTCCCCTGTACACCATCCTAGCAAGGTAATCATGCATCCATAATAGGTTGTTTTCCCTTATCCCTACTTGCATCCAGGAAGTCTGTTTGGGTACCCAATGGTGGCCCAAACAAGGTGTGATATATGATCAGTAGGCCACCACCAACAATGTCTAATTCCACCCAATCCATTAGTACATAATAAGTAGTGTGAATGGAATAATAAAATCTATAAATGAAATTCACTAAATAAATAACCCATATAGGTTTGGGTTCCCATGGAATTACCCTTCTCTACTACCTGCTTTATCCTAATCTAGAATGTCTCAAAGTAAACATTCAGTCTTGATGTAATTTATAATAAAATAATAGGATTAGGATCATAGTCAATTCATACCCCATGAATCATACTAATGCAATATATATATATATATATATAATATAGCCATTATAAAAAATAAGGCTCTGATCGAATCTAAGTTTGTTTTTTGGATTGGAAAACACGTAGTGTAATTAATTTATTAGTTAATTACATGAAAACCCAATCCCATCATTGTCATTTATAATTTGGAACCCAGGTATCACTCTAGGAATAACATGAACCCATCACCTTACAATACCATCTGAGGCATTCCTTACAGGAACCCTAGTATCACTCTAGGAGTGGGAGGATGGAAGAAGGGGAGAGCTCTTCTCCATTGAAATTCGATTATTTGTTTTCAATAAACCACCCATACAGCCTCAATCTATACTTGTATGCACCAAATAATATCAATATCGGCCTGTACTTGTTATCCTTAATGAGTTTCAAGGGAAAAAAGTCCAATCGAGAAGACTGTAAAGACAACACTCTAGTGAGTGGCCTTCAAAAAGGCATATCCTTTGTCGATGCGATTTATGGCTCGATAACTATAGGGAAGGAATCTAATCAACCTCTGATTATAAAAAAGTCGAAGGATGGTGTGATATATGTGGTTATAGATCAAGATGCATTTCAACAAAGGTTCTATCTCTCACTACTACAAATATGGACTTTTTTTAAAAGTTAGTGTTTTGGTCAAAGACCAAAACAAAAAATTTATTATATAAAAGAAAGGGGTTATACAAGTCTAAAAGAAGGAATTTTGTTTACATATGGAAAATAAATAGGAAGAAACTCAAGGGGAAGATCATCTCTCCAGGTAGTGTCCTTATCAATGACCATGTTGGCAAGGGCATCAGAAACTATGTTTGCTTCCCAGTAAGAGTGCATAGCAATGAAGTTGAGGGAAGAGAGAGAGTGAAGACATTCAATCCAGCAGGAAGTGAGTTTCCAGGCTAGGTGGATGGTACCCTTCCAGATTGCCTGGACAGTAGTGGAGGATTCACTTTCAATCCATATGTTGTTCCAGTTGTGCAGCTTGGAAAATGAGATCGCATGAATGACGTTGAGCATATCAGCTTCTAGGGAGGTAGAAATACCACATGATCCATAGAAGCAACCGAGAACTTGATCCAGATGATTCCTGAAGATGGCTCCACAACCCGCTGGGCCTGGGTTGCCTTTAGAGGCGCCATCTACGTTGATTTTGATCTATCCTGTAGGGGGGGGGGCTTCCAAAAAACTTCAAGCATGAATTTAGGGTGAATATATTTACCTACAATCCCAAGACATCGTAGGATCACCAAATCTCTGACCGAGTTGTTACACTGATCCTTCTGTATCGAGGCCGCCTCTCGGGTAGCGATAAAAATTCTCATTTTTCCTGCATTCAGATTGAAAGAACTGTTGCAAAAGGTATGTTCATTCCTGCCATACCAGATCACATGCAGAAGCTCTACAATTGTAGCCACAAAGAGGTTCTTGATTTGTTGAGAGTCGGATTTCTCTAGACATTTTTGAACCTGAGAGATTAGAGAACTACAAAACAACCAGTTGCATTCAAATATGTCAACGATATAATGCCAAAGAGAAACTGTATCACAAGAAAGGAAAATATGTTTAAGATATTCATGATGTTGTTTACACATAATACATTTAGAGAAAAGGTTGATTCCAAAAGTTTGTAAATAGGAGTCAGTTGGAATTATACCATGAGCAATACGCCAAACAATAGTAAATATTGAAGGTTTAATCCAGGATTTATTGAAGTTGTTAAGCTAGATAAAGTTGTTCATATCATTGTTGTATAAATTATTTTAAAATATCTTTGAGTTAAGAATCCCATTATGGGATGGTTCCAAGATTAGGAAATCCTCATTAACAGAGAAATGGTAATTATCAACAATAGTTTTAATCTCTTCAGGAAAGGGAGTATTTTGCATGTTCATGATGTTTTTAATGGTGTCAATAGTATGCACAGGGATATGTGAGGAAGAAATTAAGGAAATAAAGGGATTTATAGTCTATTTATCAAGACAAAAATTCAAATTCGAGTCTCTATTGGCCATCCATCTAGAATTGAACATAATGGAGTTGAATGTACATTTAATGGATGGCCATAAGTTCCAGTCAATGGTATAAAAGAACTTCATTATGTCGAGTTTAATGGCCACATTCCCAGCTATGGTTTTCCTATTCAACAGGTTAGTGGATTCAGAGGCTAAACAAATACAATCTTGTATAAATCTTCCTTTAATGAAACCAATTTGATTCCATGAAATAATTATATTACTGATATCGGCGATACAGCTGGCAATCAATTTAGTGGTAATTTTAAACAGTGAATTAATAAGGGTGATGTTCGTCAGCATTTTATGATTTAGGAATGAGGATAAGGAATTAAGAGTTCATTCCATGAGGAAGAATGCCTTTAGAGAGGAAATTTTTAACCATTCGGTAGACATCATCCTGAATGATGTCTCAATGTTGCTGGTAGAACCCATTATTATAGCCATCAGGACCTGGGGCACCATCTGTGTTAAGACTAAGGACAGCGTCCTTGATCTCATGATCCAGTGGGACATTATTAAGTAGGAGATTATCCTCATCTGTGACCATAAGAGGAATAACTTCAGGCTGAAGATATTTATCAATATTAGGGCCATTGAAGATATTTTGAAAGTGAGTGATCACATGGTTGGAAATGCTTTCATCGGTGTCAAAAATTTTCCCCCCTTCCCTAATATAGGAGAGAGGTTTACAAGTTTTTTTAACTTTTTTAAGATCATTGTAGAACTTTTTGTTTCTATCCCCATCGTTTAGCCATTTGGTTTTAAAGATTTTCTTCTTTAGATTATCTTTAAAGTTAAGAAGAGTAATCAGTTTGGAAGAAATATTAATTTCATGTTGGGGGTTTTGGGAAAAATTAGACGAGGTGTTATGATTTTGGAGTTTATTAAGATCTTTTTCAAGAGTGTAAATATTGTTATCTATTTTCTATGATTTTGATTTACACCGGTTTTTGAGGATTTGTTTTAGCATTTTAAGTTTCATAGGACAGGTAAAAGTGTCATTGTTAGTATTCATGTTAGTCCAAGATTTTTTAATAATGTTCGCACAGTCTATGTCGGAAGACCAGGAAATGTTATACCTAAAAGGATACCTAGGTTTTATGAGGTTGAAGGAGAAACTAACCAGAATTGGGTGGTGATCAGAAGCCACCTTGTTAAGTGTGATACTAGAAATGTTGTCCCATTTATCAGGAGCAAGATCGTTAGTGAAGGCTTTGTCCAGTTTGCTGGCCACAATTTTGTTATAATGATGTCTGTACCAAGTAAACTTAAAACCTCTTAGATTAATCTCTAAAAGGTTATTATGGTCAATGCATTCTTTGAATTCTCTAGTATATATTGAAGTATGAATCGGGCATAGTTTTTCACTAGCATCTAGAATGGCATTGAATTCCCCAAAAATAAACCAGGGTTTTTGAATCAAGATACTAATCTTGGTGATTTCCGTCCAAAGAGACATTCTATATTGATATCTATTATAAGCATAGACAAAAGTAGTGAAAACGTGTGTTTGTTCAAACATGTAATCTCAAGTAAAATATTGATATGAAGTTCTAAAAATATTGACATTTTGAAGGGAGGAGTGAGAAAAAATCCATAAGGATTCAATTGGGATGTGATTATTGCAAGCCCCTATAAAAGAGTAACCAGGGGGACAAGCATGCTGAAATCTAGAAGAAAAATTAATTTTGGGCTCAGAGATAGAAAACAGTTTCAGTGTGTGAGTAAAAATATTTTTTTTCAAAACGTTGGCAGTGTTAGTGTTTTCTATCCCTTGGCAGTTCTAGAAAAGAACATTCATTTATACCACTTTTTTGTGGGGTCGTCCCCTTTATTTTTAGAGGTTGTGGCCTTTTCTCTGGTTGCAACTCCTGTGGTGTTGTTCTTGTGTTTATTACCATGTTCTACCTATATTGATAAGGGGGGGGGGGGATCCAAAGAGGAGTTATCAGAAACCGAAACAATTTCTGTCCTAGTCTCACCATGATTTTTAGCATCTAATTCAAGCGGAATGCATGTAGCTGTAGCCGATGCAGATGTTTTGTACTCAGCCTCTTGTAGTGAGACTTTCTCATCAAGAGGAGGGAATATATCCATCCTAGTTTGTTCATCCTTGTCCTCAGACTTGATGGGGGAGGATAACAACGCTATTTTGGATCCCTGCATCACCATGTCAGACCTGCAGTCTTGCTTAATTGGTGCTGATATACCAGTTTTAGTAGTGTTTTGAGAGCCCAGTGTGACAGAGTGAATTATGTTCAGTAGGGGGGGGTCTATTCGGTGATGTTCAGGTCTGTTTCCTTTAGAGGTGCTCCTAAAATAAGGAAAGTATCTTCTAAAGGGGATTCATCTTTTCTAGGGGTTGCTTGGGGATGTGATATAATTTCAAATATATTAGCCTCAAGGTCATTGAGAAGGGCCTGTTCAAGGTTTTCAGATTCTTGTTCATCAACCATATTAGCCCAAGATTCCTCTTTTTCAGGAATTAGTTTCTCAAATGGGTTGTTTTTGACAACCCATTTCTATTTTTTCCTTTTGGGAGATTCAGGTTTTTTTGGAACATTTTCATTTCCCCTATTATTTATCCTAACCTCTGTCTATTCATTGGGGTTCTGTGGAGGGGGAGGTTCTTGCACAAACCTACAGTTATAGACAGTATGAACAACTAGTTTACAAAATTCACAGTAGGGTGGAAACCTCTCATACACTACCTTAACTTCAGTTTTATAATCAGTAGCATTGAAAGTTATTGAGATAGTAGGGGAAATGAAAATGTTCCATAAAAACCTGAATTTAGATTGTGCAACCTAACCCAAACTTGTGCTGTGTTATTCCTATGAAAAAATGGGTTGAAAGAAGCATCCCATTCAGTCAATCAAAGGATCCCCAGTTTAAGATTCAGATTACCAGTTTTCCAGGCCTTATCGGGGTCCTCTTACAAAGTAAATAAAATATGAAAATAACCTTTACCGAGCAGAACTAATTTCTAGTTTGAAATAACCTAGAAAGAAAAAATTCCCGGTTTTAAATCAGTGTAAGGCAAGTTTTGTTACCTTTTATATACGCGATGTGAGCCATAATGGAGAATTTACATATTTGTGCTCTTTGGCGTACCACATCCGGGTTTGCTTCTACACAGAAGCCTCCATCTTCCAATCTTTTGATCCTAGATGTCTTCGGGGTCTGCGTCTTGATGGAGTCTGTACCCATTAGGGTTTCGAGAAAAGAAACTAATTTCTCTCATCGGTTAATCACGCTCCGTGGTTCTTCTTTGAAAGAAATCCTTGCTTCCTTCTCATGTAGATCCGACATGAGATCAGAGGAAGACATATCTCATGAAATGGAACGAATCAGCAGGTTCCGTTGCGTCTGTGGTGATTAGGGTTTTCGGTCAATGCTTTCGAGTGACGCGAGTCGAGACACTAAAAATATGGCCTTTACCAGTGCTATAAAAGTCCATTAACAGCGCTAAAAAAGCACTGCTAATCGAGGAGAAGAAAGGGGTGGGTCCCCTTTATTAGCACTTAGAAAAGAACTAATAAAGGCCCCTTTAATCAGCGCTAAAAAATGATGATAAAAGGGGTCTTTTATCAGCACTAAAAAAAGCGTTGATAAAAGGGGTCCTTTATCAATGCTTTTTTAACGTTGT
The DNA here is from genome assembly GCA_963277665.1 of Viscum album. Taxonomy (NCBI): domain Eukaryota; kingdom Viridiplantae; phylum Streptophyta; class Magnoliopsida; order Santalales; family Viscaceae; genus Viscum; species Viscum album. Next base: position 123,074,290 of record OY728134.1, on the reverse strand, counting down.
TAAAGGACCCCTTTTATCAGTGCTTTTTTAAAAGCACTGATAAAAGTTAAAAAACAAGAAAAAAATAATTTTTTTTGTAGGGGCTTCATCAACGCTTGAATCCCCCTTCAACAGCGCCCCACCCCCACCGTAGCCCACACACCCCAGCCACCACCCCAGTCTTTAACAGCACCCCCAACCCCTTTAATAGTGCTAGGCATTATTTCCTACCTGCACGTGTGACCTGCCTCCCCCAAGATTCGAACTCGGGACCTATTTCCTGTGCACCTAATCCTTTACCACTCCACCATATTGTTTTTCTCTTCATTTATTAATATATCTTTTTATTTTTATATATATTTAGTTATATTTACTCATATATTAATATATATATATATATTAACATACATTTAGTTATATTTAGTTATATTAATATATATATATATATATATAGTTATATTAATATATACATATTTAGTTATATTAATATATATATATATATCTGTATATTAATATATATATATATCCATATATTAATATATATATAGTTATATTTATATATTAATATATTTATTCGTATATTAATATATATTTATAAGATTAGTTTTGAATGTATTCATAAAATATTCTTTTTATGTGTGTTTATAAATAAATAAATACATATATACAACACACACACACAAAGACATATGTGCACATGAAAGTATCATCACAGGCTACACGAATCAACAACGCCCAACACACAAAACAAAATCCAGCATTTAAAACATGAAATTGAAAATTAAATCATGTCAACACATTAAATCATTCAATTAATGTAAAATTCATGCACACAATTTCAATTAACACGTTTTATGGTTGAACCACAAAAAAATTTAAGTAAATGAAATTTTAAATACAAATTCCCCCCCAAAAAAGATGTATTTATTTAGAATTTTAAAATAACGCCTGAAATTATTATTTTAAATCAATAAAAAAATTAAAATTAAAAAAATATGATTTCCAATATCTTTTAAAAAGTCCCACACCACATCGGTGAATTTATAATCATGTATTTTAATCACAAGATATTTCAGAAATGATATAAGAAATATGAGTTTAATTAACAAGTAAATTACCTTCAAACATATTTTTAAAGATAAATAGACATTGAAGAATTGAAATCAAGATGGAAATAAATTTTAAAAATTAAAATGTAAAAAAAGGAAGAAAAAAAAACCGATTAAATATTTTTATTTTATAAATGATTCAAAATTGAAATTCAATCATGATGGAAACCTTGTCCTGTAATGGGGAAATGTGTGACCAAAATGAGAAGGTAATTTCATCATCATCATTGCCTTCTAATCAGCTAATGATATTCTCTTAGATATTTGGTGAGAGGGGATGTAATATAGATCTCAAATTACAAACCTACAAATAAACATACAATGCACATAGGCATGAAGTTGGAGATACTCAAATTCGAGACCTCACAGACACCCCACATGACCACTATCATCGGGCCAAACTCTATTATAAATGATTGAATTAAAAATAATTATGACAATGAGTTGGATACCCACAAAATTTGTGATGTACATACCTTAACCGATTTATTTTTTACAAAACTCTAAATCTAACCTCTATCCATTTATTTTTTAAATTCACAACCTTAACTCTACCATATTATTTTTAACTACTTATTTATCTAACACAACTCTTTTAATTTCCCAATTAGAAATTAAAATATTTAAATTTTATTTATAAATATCGAATACCCATGTCAATGAAGTAAGTAAATATTTTTTATAATATTATCTTCATTTAAAAACATGTCGTTAATGGACTAATAATAATTAATTTAAGCGAATTCAAATTTAAAATTTATTTATAAATACAATATGCATCAAATTAAAAATAAATTAATAAGTTTTTAGAAAAAATTAATGACATTTTAAGAAAATATGGATTAATTAAAAATAATTGGCATAATCGATTTTGAGTTTATGGTATCCTAAATGTACCACCCTAACTCTACTTGTGTTATTATTTTTTATGATTTTTTTTAAAACACACACTTTTATCAGTGCTAGGAAAAAGCATTGATAAAGCCCCCCTTTATCAGTGCTACTAAAAAAATCCCTGATAAAGGGGGCCCCTTTATCATCACTAAAAAAAAGCACTGATAAAGGGGGGGCCTTTATTAGTGATAAAAAAAAGAACTGATAAAGGGTCACTTTTAACAACGCTTTTTTTAGCACTGTTAAAAGTTCCCTTTATTAGTGATTTTTTTAGTATTGATAAAGGCCCCCCCTTTATCAGTGCTTTTTTTAGCACTGATAAAGGGTGGCGCTACGGAAACCCAGTTTTGTGATAGTGTCTATAAATTTTCTTTTCTTGGTCGAGTTTCTTATATGAAAGGTGAAAATCCTTGGTCATATACAGATATTAAATGTCGACTTTCCCATTGTTGGAGTTTTTTGAACTGGAGATTGATACCAATTAGAAAGGGTTATTTTCACATCATATTTTAAAGTCAAGAAAATTTCAAGTAATCCTAGAAAAGTTGTAATATAAATCTTAAACTGGGCTTCCTACAAATTTCAGAATGGGATCCAAACTTCAATCCCTTCAACTAGAAATACTCGAATGCCCAGGTATGGGTTCTATTGTATGGTATCCCTTGGGTTTATTGGAACCCTAAGATCCTCAATGACTTAGTATTACATATTATAACACCTCTAAATATTTATCAAATAACAATCAATCGTGACATTGTTCTCTTCGCAAGAGTACTAATTGATATAAACATGAAGATCCCAATACCATGATATATCTCCCTCATTTCTAATGAGCAGGAGTTTGATATCAAGATTGAATCTAAACATATTACCCCCTATTGTGAGTATTGTAAAATGTTTGGGAACTCTATACATAAATGTAGAATTTTGCATAAACAACCAAATCCAAAACCAAATGCAATGTCTTGGAAATAAATTCAGAAGGGAAAGAAAAATCCAACATCAACTTTGGAGAAATGCGTGGTGTCTAGTCAATACAAGGTTATGGAAATAAATGGCGCAAAATGGAAATACATTATGGAAGAAAAGGACCCACCTTATTCTTATAACAAGTATGAGAATGTTTGTATGTAAAATAAGAATGACTCCCCTTTACAAAAAAACAATGAATACCTATAGTAACTCTCCACTAATTTATTTACTTGGATATTTTGATGAAAACTGCATCTTTTTTTATTCATCTAATCGATAAATTCCTGAATATAGAATTATAGTTGGAACAACAACATCACAAATCTTGTGATATGGTGCAGAATGCTTCAGATCCAAAACAGACATCTCCTACATCCTGGACTCAACATACCTAGGAAAAATTTATGACCATAGTTTTGATCAACACCCCCAAGACAAAGGATAATTCCTCTTACCATGATAGTTCTATTACTACCACTAAAAGTTCACAAAATGTAGTCAACTTAAAAAAATTCAAAATTTCTAGGAAATCAGAGAGACAAAGAACAAAAAATCAAAGAAAAGGGGGATACCACCCCAAAACTGTTTTAAAATGAGGATTCTATTTTTTAACTATCAGAGAATAGCCAACCCTGACACAGTAAGTTCCCTCAGGATTATTGTGGGTAATTATAAACCCAAAATAATTGGTCTCTCTAAGACCAAGAAAAATCTTACTAATCATGAAACTCCTCTCACAAGACAAGGTTATATCTTGCTTGGAAAAAATCAGTTTAACGAAAACTTTGATAGAATTTGGTTATTGGTCAATAAGGACATGATTGATCCCATTTTATTTAATGAAAATGAACAATCCATAACCAGATGATTTTATGATGTTGGTAAAAAGATCTACTTCTTAGTTATATATGCCTTTAACTCATATTATGACATAATACCTCTCTGGTCACACCTAAAGAACATATCAAGCACAATTTTAGATCCCTGGATTACCATTGGTGACTTCAACTATATTCTGCATATGTATGATAAACTAATATCAAGTTCACACTCCCTCTCCATTAGATAATTCAGATAATGTATTGAATAAGTGAATCTTACTGAGATCAATCTGGTTGGGGAAAAATTTACATGGTACAGAAAACACCTTAGTGGCATCAAGGATAGTAAAATTGATAGATCTTTTCTCAATGATATCTCTCTTTCCCATTGGAGTTCCTTATCATGTGTCACACTAGCTAGAAACAACTCGGACCATCACCTTGTTCTTGTGAACTACCTAAATAAATAATGAAGAAATACTCTTCCCTTCAGATTAAAAAATGTAGGGATTGCTCAACATGATTATTGAAAAATTGTTCGAGAGACTTGGAAATATTTTGATGGAAACAAAAATCCCACAGTATGTATCACTAAGCTTAAACTACTAAAATAAATACTGAAGACATGGAGTAAGGAAAGTTTTAGTTTCTTGGATAAAGAAATTTAAGCACTTTATTGATCTCTAAATTCTCTCCAAGATTACATCATTATAAACAATTTCCTCGAGAATCTTACTCAAGAAACATAATTTTCCACCAAGCTAAAAAATATACTCAAATTGAAAGACATTATCTAAAGGGAAATTTTAAAAGTCACATGGATTAATGAAGGGAATATAAACAATAAATTTTTCAATTCACTCTAGAGAACTCAAAGGTATAATAGGCCTCTTTCTCTTCTCAAGTTTGCTGATCAAATCATTGAGGGAAGGAAAAATATTTCTAGCCACATTGTTTCCTATTATGTGAACCTTTTCAATACCCTACCAAAAAATAAAACATTATTAGAAGGTATTACCCCCATATAATCACTAAAGAGGATAATATTATGCTTATAGCTTCCACCATGGAACTTGAAATCAAAGATGCAGTGTTTGTCCTTAACAAAGGGAGATCCCCTGGGCTAGATGGATTTACTAACCACTTCTTTCAATTATATTGGGATATCATTTAGCGAGATGTCTGCAAGATGGTTAAATATTTATTTAAGAGTGAATATCTGGTACATGGTATGGATGATCAATTTATTTCTCTAATACCTAAAGTTGATAATGCCATTGACATTATCCAATTCATACCAGTGGCTCTGATCAATACAATACACAAATTTATCACCAAAATTCTGTCCAACAAGTTTTTCATAATTTCAGGTAATTTTTTTCCTAAAACCAATTTAGTTTTATAAAGGGAAGAAATATTCCAGATTGTCTTCTTATTGAATCAAAATGTGTGAACCTTCTCAAGAAACCTATCATAGGAGGTGTTGTTTCTCTTAAACTTGAAATAATAAAATCCTTTGATACAATGGATTGTAAATTCATTAGATCTATTCTTCATGGATTTGGATTTGATATGAAATTAATTCTCTAGATAAAAATTTTGCATGGATTAGCTGATTTATCTATTCTCATTAATGGATCTCTGGAAGAATACTTTACTTGCTCAAGGGGACTTAGGAAAGGTGACCCTCTTTCTGTGATTATATTTTCCATTGCTGAATACTATCTTAGTAGACTGTTCACACAAACAGCTGAAAATGGAGACTTGAAAACTATTAAAGCTACTAGAGGTACCTATACACCCTCACATGTATTTTTTCTGATGAAATTATTGTTTTTACTAAAGGAGATAGTACAAAAAAGAGAATGTTTTGGCACACTATGAAAGTGTATCGAGAAAAGAAATCAGTTGGGGGAAATCTTTCATATACTTTGGTAAACAATTTAATCTTTTCAGAAGTGTAAGAACTCTCAACATTATGGGCATAAAGTAATTCTATTTCCCCTTAAACTACCTTGATGTACCTATCTTTTGGGGAATACCTAGAGATTCTTACTTCACTGAAATTTTGAGCCAGATCAGAAGAACATTGTCCTCCTGGAAAGGAAAATATCTCTCAATGGCGGGGAGAATCTACCTTGTAAAGCACATTGTGACCTCTAGTGTTGTTTACTCTTTATTAGTGTATATCTGGCCGATATCTATAATTAAAAGAATCAATGATTCTATGAGGAACTTCACATGGAGTGGTAGCATCTCAGAGAGGAAATATGTAACAGTGTCCTGGAAAAAATACTCCAAACCCTACAACCTAGGGAGATTGACATCAAAAGCTGGAAGTGTTAAATAAGGCTCTATAAGCACAATTTATTTGGAATTAGGACAAAAACAAATCGAAAGCCTTGTATTTTATTAGAATCATATTAATGGAATGACTTAAGTTTGGAAAATTGCATTACATGGAATCCTCTGTATGGATTGGATTGAGAACTGTGTTTGATAAGGTGTATAGAAAATCTTATTATCTAGTGACTACCAACTCAAATTTAAGATTTTGGCAGGATATATAGATGGATACTCCTTTATTGAATAGGATAAACTTAGTGAATCAATCTAGAGATTCTAACATCACCATTAAATATCAGTAGAGAAATATGGCTCGCTTCCTAGATGATATACAAGATGAAATTTCTTAGCTGGTCTTCATAGAACATGATGAATTCCTAGTTTGGGAACTAGCACAAAACAACATGTTTGAATATAAAACCTTCTACAATCACAATATTCAAGGGAATCATAGTTTTATTTAAGAGTTTAATAGTAGTTGGATGTAACCATCTAAATTTTCACTACTTTGTAGAATTGCTTACTTATGTGTTCCAGTTGATAAATGTTTGCAGCACAGAGGTATTTCACTTTGTTCAAGGTTTGATATTTTCCATCAACACAGAGATGATATAGATCACATGTTCCTTTCCTAATCTATGGCTTCAACCTTATATAAATTACTTTTTCTTCTGTTTTTCCTTCATGACATTCATGAGGATATAATTGAAACTCTTCTTCAAGCTGTGCAGACAATATCACTATCCAAACAAATAAAAAACCTACTTCATGTTGTATGTGAAAAGTTTCTACAGGTGGTATGGTGAGGTATAAATAAACTCATCCATGATCATAATCCTTTAATTATTTAATATTATCTTTCAAAAATCACAACAGATGTTTGGAATTATAATAACCTACAAAAAGGTTGCTGCAATAATTCAGTTGGAGACATTAAAGTGATCAGGCATATCAATATACCAGGTAATTATCCTCCCACTCATGGCATGCTTGAAGTATTTTGGTTTCCCCTATTTTTGTGATGGAAAAAATGAAATACGGGTGGTGCTTCCAAAGGTAATCCTGGTCTAGAGGGATTTGGGTTCATCACCAGAGATCATAATAGAGAGATAATTGACTGAATTCATGGTCCTTGAAAACATTTCTCCACACTTGAAGCTGAAATGATTGCTTCCATTTTTGCTGTCTATATGACTAAACAAAGGAATTGGAATGAGGACTGGTTAGAATGAGATTCTACCATGATTTTTCAGGTAGTGAGGCTTGGTATCATTCATATGTCATGGAATATCACTTCAATATGGTCTAATTTCATGAAGAAGTTACTAACTATGAACTACATCATCACTCATGCCTATCATGAAGATAAAACTCTCACAGATTCCCTTATGAACAAAGGAGTTGTCCAAGATGATTTCACTCATGATGATACACTTCCTCTTGATCTCTCACCTATTCAGGAAAAAGAAAAAATATAGAATCCATTCTTTTCATCTGATGTAACTCTTTACTTTATTTATAATAATATTTGATGTGATTATTTTTCTAAAAAAACTCTAGGAGTGTTTAAAATCACTACCCTCTGAGTCCATCCTTAGAAGTCCAAAAAGGGATCCCAACTATCACTCATAAAATATATACCAATATTATATCAAATTCCATCCTTGGTAGTCCACAAAGGGATTCCAAGTATTATTCATGGCATACATAATGATCTATCCTCCAAGTCCATCATTGGAAATCGACAAAGGGAGTCCAAGTATCAATCATGGAATATATAATGATCTATCCACCATGTGAGTCCATCCATGAAGTTCATATGATAACCCATGTGTTACCCATGGTGCATGATAATTTCATTTATAATTCATTTAATTAAATAAGCCTGATGAGCCCGTTCATGGAGTTCCAAGTGGGAACCCATGTATCACTCTCAGCATGGAAGTATGAATGGTCATGGTCCCAAAGTCTAACTATACCATTTATGCCCACATTTAATTCAATTGGACATCACATTTATATAAGCAATTGGATCACCTCAGAAGATGGCTCAAAACATAGGCTAGGATTAGAAGTCCCAGCCTTTCAAGAATCCTCCCATTCATCTTAATTGGGAATTTTGGTTTTAAATACTATCTCAAGACTAAGTAAGAAGGGATAATGGCCAAGGGAATAGGGGAATGGTCTTCTATTAACTCTTTCATTTAATTAAAATTACATGTTAATCATTTCATTTAACATCCCAAATTAAAGGGGTAAAGGAACACACCTTAATAGGTGAATCAAATTCATAGGCCAACAATGGTGATTTTATTTAATTTAGCAATACAACCCAGGGATGGTTCAATCCAAGGCCCTTAACCTCCTTTAAGTCATAAATGGATCCTGTGAATTATATAGGTCATGCCTATTCATTTAATTTAAGGAAAATTCCATTTAAAAAGCCTCACTTATAAAAATATGGAGTGCGAAAAAATGACGTAATATATAAACACCAAGAATTTAAGGGATAAGATAGGGAACACCTACCTCAGCTCGATATTTGAATCCCCATTTTTTTGGCCTCTAATCCAAGTGAGAATGGAAGAAATCAAGAAAATAGAAAAATAAACTGAAAATAGGTCATATTAGATTATAATAAAATAACTTCTTCGACTATGAGATAAATAATGAAAGGTGAAAGAGGAGTGGAGAGATTACTAGTACGCATCCAACAAGACTGATGAAAAGTGATTCAGAGTCTAGGTGGAGGGGATAACTCAATTCCTAGATTTAACATGGAGAGATGATCTCTCCCAAAGTGTGAAGTCTAATGTAAATAGAGGAGTAATAAAAGGGTTATAACCTTTAAATAAAATGAGAGAAAAATCATCACTTCAAACTTTTTTAAAGGGTTTCATGGTTTGGACACAATGTTGGACAAACCATGAACCAACCATGCACAACCCATGTAAAGTACCTCTACAATAGTGTAACACCCCAAGTTTCCTCGGTATGTTTCCTTTCGAATAATGCAATGGCGTGCATTGTACACAACTTCGATATTTTAACACACCATAACCAATCAAACTAGCCGTTATGAATAGCAATACCTACTTTTTGAAATTTTATAAATTCTATCTCTCAAAATGGACTTCATTTTTGGATTCGTAATATCTAAATTAGCCTAGGGTGAAATTTTGGTACTTTTTGGATAACTTTCATATTTTGATGAATAGTGAAAATTACTAAATTTTAATTAAAAACAACTTTTTTAATCAAAATCATTAATAGTGATAAATTATGAATTTGAGTTGTTTTAAAGTATATTTATAATATATTTTTACCATTTAATATAATTTTGGTCATTGGACATAATTTTACAAATAAACCGAACATAAACAAGTGTCAATCTTTTGATAGTTATTATCTCTTAAAAACACGCTTTTTGTTTTGACAGCGGGAATTAATTTTAAATTAATTTCTGCCACTTCTGTGTTTTGAATTTAGAAAAATGGATTCCATATTTGGAATCAGGATGTTCAAATTTTGTAAATAGGTAACTTTTATTTTTAGACATTTTGAATAATTACTGCGGTAAATATTTTATTTACCATGGTTAAGGGTAAATCCGGTAAATAAGGGTTAAAAAATAATATTATAATAATACTAAATTACCCTAAAACGTGTCTTAACCCTATTGGTTGATACATGGTCGACCATGGGCATCTTTGGGTCTATTTTGGGACCCCATGGATCCACTTGTAAGTGATAATGACACTTTATTTTAATTAAGTTAAAATAAATACAAAAATGACACAAGCATATATCTTTTAACAAAACAATTGTTACAGAGGGTTATATATGTTGGATTTTAGATTATAAATATTCCTTAGAAAGATAAAAAGATTTACTACATAATGATATTTTATTTATAATTTTTAGACATTAAATAATTTAATTTATTTATGACACAATGATGATGCAGTAATTACTATAATAGTGAAAATCAAAATAATTGATATTATAAATACCCAAATAAATATAATATGAAACTTTTAATGAATTAAACTAATTTTCTAGGATAATATGATATATTATTATTGATTTAATTGACTTTGTTCGAAGTAATCAATCTGTTATGAGTTTCACAAAAATCAACTATTGAATAGTGTCAAAATTGACATAAAAGAGTTTTTAAAACAAATATTATATTATTAATTGATATTAAATTCCTAAAAATCTAAGGTTCGTCCAAGAGACTTATATCATGATAGGTGTATCATTAATGGACCACTTGTGGGTCTCTTGTATGTATATGGTAAGTTTATTAACCATATAATATAAAAATACAAAGAGACATTGTAAAAGTGAAACTAATTAACTTAGAGTTAATACTTAAAGATAAGGTTAATATAAGTACCCAAACCTGTATAAATTCTATTGGTTGAGTTGTTTTCGACCCATCCCCACCTTAACCTTTGAATATTCAACTTTGGAGCCATTGGAAACCGAATATGAATTTATTATAAACTAATATCTCTAGCTTTTCCAAAGGCGCCCCTCACCCCTCTTATAAAAGGGAACTCCTCCTTCTCATTTCTTCACACCTTCAAAGCCCTTTGGTTCGGCCAAACCCTGCCCATATACTCTCCCAAATTCCCTCACTACAACCTAGGGGCCTTAGTTTGATCATAAAGCCAACCTAAAGAGCCCTTTTGATCAAATCAAAAGGAAGAACCCGAAGAAGAGGTAATGATTTCACCACCCTTCTCCAAGTTCATTTCTTCTTCCACTTCTTCTTCCTTTATTATTACCATTATAAAATAATAACTCCAGTATCATATATATACTGTGATGTTATTATAAATATGGTACAACCATATTCAGTATTCTATCCATCTTTTGAATAACATGTCATCATATGTGCGTACGTACGGCTTACCGTCTCCACGTCGTGGTGTAATTGTTATTCAATATATTATTATTTGGATGGGTATAATAATGATGTGTAACTCATGTAAATAATAAATATAACATGATAATTATTCTGTATATATGATATAAAATCCAATTATATATTATTTTAATATCAAAAGAATGATATTGTCGCTCGTGCGTATGTACGGACTACCGTCTCCACGAACGCGATGAGATTCATTGTCCATCATATCCATTCAAGTATAATTATCATTTGATGATTTAAAAATAGTATCTAAGGACTTGATATCATTCTGGATATGAATAATATACATCCCATTAATAACGAATATGGCTCACATAACAAAGAATATAAAGTAAAATGAACCCGTTAACACCTGAAATGACGATAATTCTAAGATATTATTAACAAATCAATGTTAAAAGATCATATATGATATCATATTAAAGTAAATGATTCTTGTATAATTCAATAACAATTATTTCACCGTTATACAGGAGGTAAACCTACCATCGACCAAGGAAAAAGTACAAGGTAAGGGATTTTCTTATCTCACTTTCAATTCCGTGAGATTTCCATTTTTCGCCACTAAATTATTGAAAGTGGTGTATTGTGTACTGCCATTTGATATATATTCATGATTATATTTATATTCATGTTATTCTGTAAATCATTTTGTGGTTATTAACTTTTGGCCATACGACTCAGTTGATTAACGTGGTAAGGGGTTTCTTATCTCACTTTTAATTTCGTGAGATTTCCATTGATCACCACTTAATTATTGCATGTGGTGTATGTGTACTGCCCATGATTGTATTCATTGTGTAATATACTTTAATTTATGGGTATTTACATCATCATGGTATGATACTTCTTTCATGGGTGTATGTTTCATATGTTACCTAATCGGTAAGGGAATTTGAGATTTCAATTCCCACTCATTTGGCTTTACGCATATTTCATTGATTATATTACTCCATGATTATGTGTGGAATCACTATTCATTTGATTATGTCATAATTTCCACTCCCCTTCCTGTGGATATAAGTTTGATACACATAATCACTCATTGGTAATTCTCAAGTCATTGATATGAATTTGATAAGAGTAATTTTAACTCATTCACCATTTGTTGAGTTAAACATCCAATTCGTTGGTGTTGTTTTTACAAGAATATGTGTGAATATCCTTTGATTGTTTTACACTGAATATCCAATCATATTTAGTGTATTTATATTTGTCACACATAATTATGTCGTTGATTTATCCTTAACCTAAGGATACGGCCTTTATGAGAGATTTCATCTCAATTTACATTCCATTGAGACTTCTTTGTTGATATACACCAAATCACTTTTATGTGGTGTATATAATGTAATTTGACATAGTATATCATGAATTCCTTTATTCTCATGATATTACAAAGTTTTGATTACCTCAATTATTTGTATTCAAGTGTCTCTTTTGGTTAGAATCTCTAACTAAAATACCATTTTTAAATGTTTTAAAGACTTATTATTCTAAATCTTGCTCATTAATGTCCATGTTTTAAAAATGGTTTTAAGGATTTATTTATATGGACATTAAAGTTTTAAAATCAAAACTCCTTTTAAAAGTTTCAAAGTGGTATGGGACACTTTGATTCAAAAATCTATTTTAAATGGATTCTTGACAAATATTGTGACTTTTGAATGATTTCAAGAAAAGGGGGATATTTCTCTCAAATTGTTTTGATCTATGTCAACATCCTTCATTATTCTTGATTGAGGTTAATGTGATAGAATACAATCTTCTATATTATATCGAATGAGTTATGTTTGACTGTGGATGTGTTATTTTTATAGCATTCATGGTTTATGAGTAAAGTATTGACATTTCGTATGTTAGTTCCAATAAGAATGTTTATGTTATATTTCAACCTTTACTTCATATGAATGTGTTGGACAAGTATGTTCCAGGTTGGGGACTGGTTAAAGTAAGCCCTCCAGGTTGGGGACTGGTTAAAGTAAGCCCTCCAGGTTGGGGACTGGTAAAAGTAAGCCCTCCAGGTTAGGGACTGGTAAAAGTAAGCCCTCCGGTTTGGTCTCCGGTTATTAGAGGCACTCCGGGTTGGTGTCCAGTTATTAGAGGCACTCCGGGTTGGTGTCCGGTTATTAGAGGCACTCCGGGTTGGGTTCCGGTTACAGTTAGCCCCAAGGTCTTGGGACGAGGCCTTGAAAAGAAATTAAAGTTTAGCATTATGCATCCCATCATTATGAAAGTGGATATTGATATTGCATGTGATCATTCGACTAGTAGAATATCCATGTGAGTAAGTAAATGGCATTATTTCATTTTACCTTTGCCATTTTATGCTAAAGTTCAAGTTTAAAAAGGCTTTTGTTTTAGTTATAAATTGCCTTAAGTGTTTATGCTTATTTATGAAAGCTTCTGCTATAATGTTATCCTTACTGAGCATCTGAGATCACTCCTTTCAATGTTTTATTTTTCCCAGGATTATGAAGAAGTAATTTATGAATGACCTGCAGGGATAGTATGAGGGGATATGAAGACAAGATGTTTTTTTTATGATGTAATGTAAAAAAATTATGGATGTATCTAGTTATTCCAAGGCTACTAAACTAATCGGTCTTTTGAGACTTGATCTTTCTCGTGATCATGCCAATGTTATGTAATAATGCACCGACTCTAGGTAACTAGGGTCGGGGCGTTACAGTTGGTATCAAAGGAAGTTTAGTACAAACCTTGGAAGCTAGATTTAGATAAACTCTGATTAGAGCACGTAGACCTAAGATGAACTTTGAGGATTATTATAGAAGAACTTCCTAGAATTTTGGTATTGTAATGATTTTGTGAGTTTTCCAAGCAATACATCCCTGTCTGGATACGAGCAGGTAGAGGTGGCTCTGGCACAGTTGTACCTAGGGATAAAACCCAAAAACACCTCTTTGAGCTAGACTCGAACGGGAACTGGTACACGACAACGGGCCTTGCTGCACTCTTGGTTACGACACTCCTGGGGGATATGATTTGGTAAATTCACAAGATTAGTATAAACCATTATTAAGGGAATACAAAAAATGCCCCTAAGAATATATGTCGGCAAATAGATAGTGGATAATGTAGATTTTAACATAGGGTACCCCAAGTTAGGATATATTGTTCAATTACAAGATTATCCTATTATGTCTTTTTTTATTCCTATTAGATAAGTATTCAAAAACCCTAATTGTATTTTATTTTGTTAGTTGAAACATGGAGGGAGCAAGATCACGAACAACTCTTCTCTCTCTTCCTGAAGAACTACTTACAATTATTATCCAGAAGTCATGCGCAGACGATGTTGAAACTTTTTCAAATGTCCAAGTTACATGCAAACAACTTTATGAGACATCCAATACCTCTAGCATTTCACGATTCTTTCAAGGATCAAGTACCGACTGTGGGATAATGTTGCACTCTCAACTTTCTTACCACGCTAAACGTGGGAAGTACCATCAGGGTCTTTTCAAATTATTCACTTTATCTCAAAATTACGATGCACTAAATGATTTTCTAGATGCTGCAGAAGAGGGAGACCTTCGAGCAGCCTATATGTATCAAATTATATATTTATGTCTTTTGGGATATACGAAAACTGATTTACCAAAACCTTATTTTGAAATATTTGAAGATGAATCAGTGAGAAGTTTTCTAAAAAAACATGTTAAAGACAATGTCTCCAAATTATATATAAGAAATACCTATTTTTTTATGATGCATCGATGCTTCCATCGATATAATCCAAAATGGATGAGGAGTTTTTGGGTAAAGGAAGTAGATGATTTGGAAAAATTCCTGAGGTACCATTGTGACACATGAACGCATTCTACCGAAAGGAAAATCCGCCTAGTCTCTCCAGAGTTCATGTTGTGATCCACATATCTCTAGTGACAAAATACATGCCTGACCCAACGCATGTACTCACCTATGAAAAATTATAACTGGAACCAGATCTATCTTATTGTGGAGAACCTATCAGAATTATTCATACCAAATATCAAGTGTTGAGAAACCGGATGACTCGTCTGGTAAAAGATCTATGGAGAAATCATAAGATGGAAGAGGCAATGTGGGAACCCGAGGAACATATGATGAAGAACCTATGTGGAAATAAATGGATGGTGAAATGTTTAAAAGTGTTAGTGCTCTTTATTGATGGGTTTACTTTGGAATAATTTTCTCTTGTATTTGTAACCCCGCAGTTTTCCATGTGAGAATGATATTTGAGGAATAATTGTCTCTTCTCTTGTGGATATAGGTATAAATAACCATTTGGTTTTATATGATCATTGGGGTTTGAGAAAATTATAAGTTATTATAATTTGGGATAAAAATGCAAAGTATGATATAACATTTGTGATTAAATTATGTTATTTTGAGGAATTTATCTCATTTTGGTACTATTATAAAATATAGTTTTTGAAAAAGGACAACACGTAGACCGTGTGACAACCCATCGCGTCGGACAAAGCTGTGGGAATCGAACCCACAACCAAAGTGCGATTGGGATTTATCGCCTACCACTGGACTACGTGAAGTCCCTGGTTAATGTGACTATTTTTTTTGTTAAATGATTTTATTGATCAATAATAAGATGATTTGGGTTCTTATGTCTTATCAAATGAATACCCTTGGTATAGGAAAATGATTTGGTGATTAAGTGATAAATGTTATTTTGGAAGATGTTCGCTTTGTTGGAAACACTATATGCCCAAGGAAAATAGAATACAATGGGGTTTCATTTGTATAGTAATGGTGGATTTTTATCTACGTTTTTATTATTGATTTATAGTGATTTGGGTTATTTATGGAAATTATTAATCTATAACAGAGAATATGTTATGATGTTAATTACTTTTAAGTATGTGACTTTAAGAGTATTTGATGTCATTTGGAGATACAATGTAACATGGGAGACTACATAATCAAATTCTTCTATGATTTGGGTTTCAATATTAGTTTGGATTATATTAAAGGATTTTAAGGACAATTGGTTATTGAATGGTATCTATTTAACTTTGGGGTATTGTTGGTTTAATTTTAGAAATTAAGATTAGTGCATATTTATCTCAATGAATATCCTTTTGGGGGATCATTATATCATTCACTAACCATTTTGGTTTTGATTAATCTTCAAAGACAATGTAAATATATGGTTTATCCTGCATGGATCATGTGATTCTATAGAAGTTTATTCTAGCTCTTCCAGTGTGACCAAGTCTTCTTGAATACTCATCGTTTAAAAAAAAAATTGAGTTAGTGGTGGAAATTTATTAAAGAATGAAAATTTACTTAAAATGTAAGTATATCTCATAATGTTCTTAGTCAATATCATAAATGAATTCATCTTCCTTATGTAATGTAACTTTAAAAGAAAAAATGTTGTCCGTTTACTTTCCTACTAGGAGACTAATGGTCGTTTGTCCCAACACAAGTTTGTGGTTTTCTCATTGTTAACTTTCTCCTGATCATGATTTCTATCCCTCTCCATCAGAACTTGACACTTAGTTTATCATCCATATCCATGTTTTCTTACATGGAATCCTAGTATGGGTTATCTTGGATGACCCTTATACCTCTCTTTCTTTCTTTTAAAGTGATAGTTTTATTGGCTCTTTTTCCGATGTGGGACTTTCCATTATATTCCCAAGAAAAATTTTAAAAATTGCGAGGATGCAATTTGTTGAAGGAGGGGAGAATGTAACACCCCAAGTTTCCTCGGTATGTTTCCTTTCGAATAATGCAATGGTGTGCATTGTACACAACTTCGATATTTTAACACACCATAACCAATCAAACTAGCCGTTATGAATAGCAATACCTACTTTTTGAAATTTTATAAATTCTATCTCTCAAAATGGACTTCATTTTTGGATTCGTAATATCTAAATTAGCCTAGGGTGAAATTTTGGTACTTTTTGGATAACTTTCATATTTTGATGAATAGTGAAAATTACTAAATTTTAATTAAAAAAAACTTTTTTAATCAAAATAATTAATAGTGATAAATTATGAATTTGAGTTGTTTTAAAGTATATTTATAATATATTTTTACCATTTAATATAATTTTGGTCATTGGACATAATTTTACAATTAAACCGAACATAAACAAGTGTCAATCTTTTGATAGTTATTATCTCTTAAAAACACGCTTTTTGTTTTGACAGCGGGAATTAATTTTAAATTAATTTCTGCCACTTCTGTGTTTTGAATTTATAAAAATGGATTCCATATTTGGAATCAGGATGTTCAAATTGTGTAAATAGGTAACTTTTATTTTTAGACATTTTGAATAATTACTGCGGTAAATATTTTATTTACCATGGTTAAGGGTAAATCCGGTAAATAAGGGTTAAAAAATAATATTATAATAATACTAAATTACCCTAAAACGTGTCTTAACCCTATTGGTTGATACATGGTCGACCATGGGAATCTTTGGGTCTATTTTGGGACCCCATGGATCCACTTGTAAGTGATAATGACACTTTATTTTAATTAAGTTAAAATAAATACAAAAATGACACAAGCATATATCTTTTAACAAAACAATTGTTACAGAGGGTTATATATGTTGTATTTTAGATTATAAATATTCCTTAGAAAGATAAAAAGATTTAATACATAATGATATTTTATTTATAATTTTTATACATTAAATAATTTAATTTATTTATGACACAATGATGATGCAGTAATTACTATAATAGTGAAAATCAAAATAATTGATATTATAAATACCCAAATAAATATAATATGAAACTTTTAATGAATTAAACTAATTTTCTAGGATAATATGATATATTATGATTTATTTAATTGACTTTGTTCGAAGTAATCAATCTGTTATGAGTTTCACAAAAATCAACTATTGAATAGTGTCAAAATTGACATAAAAGAGTTTTTAAAACAAATATTATATTATTAATTGATATTAAATTCCTAAAAATCTAAGGTTCGGCAAAGAGACTTATATAATGATAGGTGTATCATTAATGGACCACTTTTGGGTCTCTTGTATCTATATGGTAAGTTTATTAACCATATAATATAAAAATACAAAGAGACATTGTAAAAGTGAAACTAATTAACTTAGAGTTAATACTTAAAGATAAGGTTAATATAAGTACCCAAACCTGTCTAAATTCTATTGGTTGAGTTGTTTTCGACCCATCCCCACCTTAACCTTTGAATATTCAACTTTGGAGCCATTGGAAACCGAATATGAATTTATTATAAACTAATATCTCTAGCTTTTCCAAAGGTGCCCCTCACCCCTCTTATAAAAGGGCACTCCTCCTTCTCATTTCTTCACACCTTAAAAGCCCTTTGGTTCGGCCAAACCCTGCCCAAATACTCTCCCAACTTCCCTCACTACAACCTAGGGGCCTTAGTTTGATCATAAAGCCAACCTAAAGAGCCCTTTTGATCAAATCAAAAGGAAGAACCCGAAGAAGAGGTAATGATTTCACCACCCTTCTCCAAGTTCATTTCTTCTTCCACTTATTCTTCCTTTGTTATTACCATTATAAAATAATAACTCCAGTATCATATATATACTGTGATGTTATTATAAATATGGTACAACCATATTCAGTATTCTATCCATCTTTTGAATAACATGTCATCATACGTGCGTACGTACGGCTTACCGTCTCCACGTCGTGGTGTAATTGTTATTCAATATATTATTATTTGGATGGGTATAATAATGATGTGTAACTCATGTAAATAATAAATATAACATGATAATGATTCTGTATATATGATATAAAATCCAATTATATATTATTTTAATATCAAAAGAATGATATTGTCGCTCGTGCGTATGTACGGACTACCGTCTCCACGAACGCGATGAGATTCATTGTCCATCATATCCATTCAAGTATAATTATCATTTGATGATTTAAAAATAGTATCTAAGGACTTGATATCATTCTGGATATGAATAATATACATCCCATTAATAACGAATATGGCTCACATAACAAAGAATATAAAGTAAAATGAACCCGTTAACACCCGAAATGACGATAATTCTAAGATATTATTAACAAATCAATGTTAAAAGATCATATATGATATCATATTAAAGTAAATGATTCTTTTATAATTCAATAACAATTATTTCACCGTTATAAAGGAGGTAAACCTACCATCGACCAAGGAAAAAGTACAAGGTAAGGGATTTTCTTATCTCACTTTCAATTCCGTGAGATTTCCATTTTTCGCCACTAAATTATTGAAAGTGGTGTATTGTGTACTGCCATTTGATATATATTCATGATTCTATTTATATTCATGTTATTCTGTAAATCATTTGGTGGTTATTAACTTTTGGCCATACGACTCAGTTGATTAACGTGGTAAGGGGTTTCTTATCACACTTTTAATTTCGTGAGATTTCCATTGATCACCACTTAATTATTGCATGTGGTATATGTGTACTGCCCATGATTGTATTCATTGTGTAATATACTTTAATTTATGGGTATTTACATCATCATGGTATGATACTTCTTTCATGGGTGTATGTTTCGTATGTTACCTAATCGGTAAGGGAATTTGAGATTTCAATTCCCACTCATTTGGCTTTACGCATATTTCATTGATTATATTACTCCATGATTATGTGTGGAATCACTATTCATTTGATTATGTCATAATTTCCACTCCCCTTCCTGTGGATATAAGTTTGATACACATAATCACTCATTGGTAATTCTCAAGTCATTGATATGAATTTGATAAGAGTAATTTTAACTCATTCACCATTTGTTGAGTTAAACATCCAATTCGTTGGTGTTGTTTTTACAAGAATATGTGTGAATATCCTTTGATTTTTTTACACTGAATATCCAATCATATTTAGTGTATTTATATTTGTCACACATAATTATGTCGTTGATTTATCCTTAACCTAAGGATACGGCCTTTATGAGAGATTTCATCTCAATTTACATTCCATTGAGACTTCTTTGTTGATATACACCAAATCACTTTTATGTGGTGTATATAATGTACTTTGACATAGTATATCATGAATTCCTTTATTATCATGATATTACAAAGTTTTGATTACCTCAATTATTTGTATTCAAGTGTCTCTTTTGGTTAGAATATCTAACTAAAATACCATTTTTAAATGTTTTAAAGACTTATTATTCTAAATCTTGCTCATTAATGTCCATGTTTTAAAAATTGTTTTAAGGATTTATTTATATGTACATTAAAGTTTTAAAATCAAAACTCCTTTTAAAAGTTTCAAAGTGGTATGGGACACTTTGATTCAAAAATCTATTTTAAATGGATTCTTGACAAATATTGTGACTTTTGAATGATTTCAAGAAAAGGGGGATATTTCTCTCAAATTGTTTTGATCTATGTCAACATCCTTCATTATTCTTGATTGAGGTTAATGTGATACAATACAATCTTCTATATTATATCGAATGAGTTATGTTTGACTGTGGATGTGTTATTTTTATAGCATTCATGGTTTATGAGTAAAGTATTGACATTTCGTATGTTAGTTCCAATAAGAATGTTTATGTTATATTTCAACCTTTACTTCATATGAATGTGTTGGACAAGTATGTTCCAGGTTGGGGACTGGTTAAAGTAAGCCCTCCAGGTTGGGGACTGGTTAAAGTAAGCCCTCCAGGTTGGGGAGTGGTAAAAGTAAGCCCTCCAGGTTAGGGACTGGTAAAAGTAAGCCATCCGGTTTGGTCTCCGGTTATTAGAGGCACTCCGGGTTGGTGTCCGGTTATTAGAGGCACTCCGGTTTGGTGTCCGGTTATTAGAGGCACTCCGGGTTGGGTTCCGGTTACAGTTAGCCCCAAGGTCTTGGGACGAGGCCTTGAAAAGAAATTAAAGTTTAGCATTATGCATCCCATCATTATGAAAGTGGATATTGATATTGCATGTGATCATTCGACTAGTAGAATATCCATGTGAGTAAGTAAATGGCATTATTTCATTTTACCTTTACCATTTTATGCTAAAGTTCAAGTTTAAAAAGGCTTTTGTTTTAGTTATAAATTGCCTTAAGTGTTTATGCTTATTTATGAAAGCTTCTGCTATAATGTTATCCTTACTGAGCATCTGAGCTCACTCCTTTCAATGTTTTATTTTTCCCAGGATTATGAAGAAGTAATTTATGAATGACCTGCAGGGATAGTATGAGGGGATATGAAGACAAGATGTTTTTTTTATGATGTAATGTAAAAAAATTATGGATGTATCTAGTTATTCCAAGGCTACTAAACTAATCGGTCTTTCGAGACTTGATCTTTCTCGTGATCATGAAAATGTTATGTAATAATGCACCGACTCTAGGTAACTAGGGTCGGGGCGTTACAAATAGGGTCTAAACCACTCACATGGTCGTGCGGCATATTCTACATGGTTAGGAAAAACTGTGTGGCCCTAGGTAGAGTACTGGGCCACCCCACACAGTTTAATCAAACCATGAAAACCGAGATGGACAGTTTCTACTAACTGTGAGGCCCACCCACTTCTTCTAAAAGTCTGGTCTCTAGGCTCTGTACAAGTCCCATACACCCCTATAACCTATGTGATATAACTAGTAAATTCTATTAGGATAAAACTAAAGAATTAAATTGAAATTAAAAGGTTCTATACCTCAAAGAAAAATTAGGTTCTCACAATATTTCCCTCTTAAATTAACTCATCCCTAAGTTGTCTTTCCAAGGGTAGTAATGTATCATATTATAATAACTCTAGACACTGGGCACATATGTCAGCCTCCCATTCCCAAGTTTCATCTTATACATGACCATGCTTCTATAACACCTGTATTAAAGGGATAGACTGTCCTCATAGAACCTTTATGCCCCGATCAACAATATGGATAGGGTGATCCTCAAAGGACACATCAACCTCTAATTCAACCACATGAAGATAAACAATATGATACAGATTTAAATGATATTGGTGAAGCTGAGATACATGTAATAAATCATGTAGGGATTAATAACTATAAGGTAATTAAAACCGATAGGCTACCACCCCGACCCTCTCCAAAATCTCAAAGGGCTTGTCATAATGAGACGATAACTTCCCTTATTTTCAAATATGTTTATGAAATAGTCTAGGTGAAACATGTAAGAAAAACTGACTCCCCACCTTGAACTCTAGTGGTTTATTATGATGATCGGTGTAAGACTTCTACCTAGACTGAGCTATAGACACATGCTTCTTAATAAGATGAACGTTCTCTAAAATCTCCTAAACAAGGTGCGGACCTAGTAGCATTTCCTCTCTTGCCTATAATCAATATAGAGGTGAATGAAACGACCTAATGTATAGGTCCTCATAAGGATCCATCTGTATGGTCTCATGGAAGTTGTTATTGTAAGTGAACTCGGTGATAGGTAAGTGTTTCTCCTAAGAAGCTCTGAAATCAAGGACGCATGCTCGAAGCATGTATTCTAAAACTAATATCATATTCTTATACTAACTGTTGGTATTTGAGTGATTGGTTGTACATAGAAGTTCTTATAAACCCAGTTCTCTTTAAAAAACCTACTAGAATTATAATGTGAAGAAATAATATCTATATGATACAATAGAATTTGGAATTATGTAGAGGTGTATGATCTCACAAATTTAGAACGTCCCAAACTCATCCACTAAAAAGGCCTCCCAAATAGGTAAGAAATAGGAAACTTTTTTCAATTTATCTACAATCACCCATACGATGTCACTGAACCAAGGTGATTTAGGAAATATCATTATGAAATCCATCTTTATATCACCCCAATTCCACTTAGGAATAAGTAACGGCTATAAAATCCCTACTGGTCAATAATGTTATACCTTCACCTATTGATAGGTGGAACACTGAGTAACAAACTTGTAACGACCTGAAGTTTTTCAACGGAAATTACCTTCTAATAAATATTTCATAAAATCACATGAAAACACAACATAATGAACTACTAAGTGCTAAGTGACCTTTAAATATAATTTTGTCACTTCTGTGTTTGAAATTTCAAAAATTTGACATACATGGTTGCAATCCGTAAGTTTTTTGGAGTCCAATAAGAAAACTTAATTTTTGGTGAATAGTAATCTAAACTTATGAATAGTAACATACCCTTATTAATAGTGATATACCCTAGTGAATAGTAACCATACCTATGATAATATATAAATAATATTTATGTTGAAAGTATGATATACCTATATTTTAGAATAAGCAAACGACTGTTTTAAAACTGGTTTTTGATACTAAATTATGATTTCAATTAAATATTAAAATAATAATATTTAGGAAATTATTTTTGAAAAATGGACTTTATTTTTGGATTCTACATGTCGAAAAATGGTTGGGGTGAATTTTTAGGATTTTTCTGAAATACTTGAATTTTTTATGAATAGTGAAATACCATAATTTACCAAATAAGCTAAATAAGATAATTATAGAATCAGGCATGATGTTCTACTGATGTAATCCCAATTAGTTTGGGATCACATGATAAAATTACTATTCTTGGACATGGAAGGCTCACTATTCCTTGTCTTTTGGGGAAATAACAAACTAATGAATTTTATATTGAGAAAACCCCTCTTCCCTCCCCCATAAAAACCACCATTCACACCCTCATTTCCTCACACCTCTCAAGCTTCAAGACTTGTCTAAACTCTGACCAAGCATCTCCCCTAGTCCCTCCCCCACGTCCTAGAGATTTTTTTTCTCATCAAAAGACCAAGCCTATCTTCATTAAGGAGGATTCTAGGAGGAGGATTCAAGAGGTATTTCCTCTCTCTCTTTTTCCTTTAAATTCCTTTCAATTTCAAGTTCTTTTTGTTATTATATCCCCACCTATCTTCATTCACATGGTATGGAAAATCCATTATCATAAATATATTGTAATGTTATTATACTAATGAGATATTATACCATACAACCCCCTTTTCCTTTTCCTTTTATTTTATAAAAGAAAATGTTGTTCGTAAGGTGTTAATCTATCACCTTCAAGAACAACATGTTTTATTTTACCATTTATACCTTAATATCTTGTAATGAAATAATTTTTATGGTTTAACCAGAATATGTTATGTTTACTATGTCCTATTTAAAGTTCTGGAACTAACTTATGCACATATTACTAAATAATTAATCAAGACAAGTTTGTTGTGGTCAAAAAACCACCCAAATTAACCCAAACAATCATCATATAATTCTTATCTAATGATTCATCCACATGCTATATAATATATATAATTATAAGATCATTTAAACTTTTTTAATATCATTAATAACACAAAATATCATTTCTGTATGTTTATCCATGTTCTACACGAACTTTCATTTAAGAATACAAGTGAACCACTCAAGAAAACCATAAAAATGAACATTCCCAAACAATTTTTTTAAACCCTACAAATCATCAAAAGGACCATAAAATAACATAATGAAACCAAAATGAATTCTAATCATGTATAAAAGGTTCTGTAATTGTCAATTAATGAATCTAATGTGGTTATACAAGAAATTAAAGCAAAGAAAGCGTTCAGATACAAGGTAAGGGGATATTCTCGAACCCAACCTTCTTTCTTCAGGTTCTCCCTCTTTCACTCCATTTTTGGTATGATTACTCATTAAAAATAATTTTTTCATCATTATCTTACCTATTCTATGATATATATGTTCTAAAATAGATTTTATGTCAAATACAATGTTTTCCAAAAGAACTATTCTTTCAAAAACACACCTTTTACTTCTCAGTAAAGGTGGATGGTTCTTGTATCAAGCATGTTATTCCTGCTTTATTTTGGGAACCCAAAGTTCATGAACGTGTTATTATGAGATGAAACCCATTACTTTTCATGTTTCATTTATGTTCATTTTTGATATATTTTCTATGTGGCATGCATTATAATGACAATGTTATGGTGTGACGGGTGCACCATAAATTATATAGTGCAATATGAATGTTTGAATGTGATGGGTGAGCCCAGAATTATACAGTTCTCCAATGCATTGGGTAAAGTGATTAATCTCATGAGTAAAAGTAAAATGATGTGTGTACATTATGCTATCATTGTTCACAACTATGTGTGGTAGTTAAACACTAAGACACGATGTTTCATTTTTTATGCATTGCCACATTTCAAGTCTCTTATTAATGATTCCTCTCATGTTCATGATCCTTTTATTATGTTATGGTTATAATCTCCCATTGTTATATTGTTCTTATATATCCTCTTTATGGGATTTTAGCTCACCCATTTTTATGTATATCCTTAGGTGACTACATGTAGTAAGGATAGGTCAAGTGCTAATAAGAAGCAAGGGGAGAAGGAATTAAATAAATGTTTATTCTTAATGTTGTAATTGTTATGTGTGGTACTAGTTTTTACAAGACACTAAACCTTTGGATCCTCTATGTGTAATAATATTATGATTTTAGTGCAATTTTTTCAAATGAATAAGTTATTCATGACTTGTTGACTTATGTTTTTTTCTAACCTTTTCTATTTTAGAAAATGGTGGGAACCAGGAGAAACCAGGCCAACAATTTGTGCGAGGGATAATGTAAAGATTGCCCAAACGACATCCCCAATGATTTGGGAGGTGTAGTTTATAACTTCATGGTGATTCTTACCCAACTATCTCAAGTTATTAATAATAAACATAATAATGGGGAACTTCCTCCTTCACCAAAGAGGGATCAACTGGCTATCAAATGTTTTATGAGGCAACGACCACCAATGTTTAGTGGATCTTCCGATCCACTAGTTGCATAATAGTGGGTAAACTCCATGGAGAAGATCTTTTCTATGCTTCACTATTCTAATACGGATAAGGTGACACTATCCGTTTATCGTCTAGATGGAGAGAACTATTAATGGTGGGATTTGATTAAGAACACCAAGCCAAGGGAGGAAATTGAAGAGATGGAATGGGAAGACTTTAAGATAATGTTTCTTAACAAGTATTTCCCAAGAAATATTCACAAAAAGATGGAGAGAGAATTCATAGAGATCAATAAAGAAGGAGAATATGTCACAACCTATGAAGCAAATTTCAAAAGGCTTACAAGGCATGCTTCGGGTTTTGTTATCAACAATGATAGAAAAATTGATAGATTCTTTAGTGGATTAAAACCACACCTTCTAAAGGCTCTTACAATTCGAGACTTTGGGAGTTATGAAGAAGTTTTTTGGTGTGATATCAAAGTGGAGATGGAGTTTGGAGAATGGTCCCATGGATATGGTGATAAGAAACAAAATATGGAGTTTCAAGATGGTGGATATAATAAAAAATGTGGGAAGAAATCTCAACAACCCACATGCCAAAAATGTGGCAAGTTGCACCATGGGAACTTCCTCAAAGGGATGGGTAAGTGCTTCAAGTGTGGGAAAGAAGGACACCATGCTCAAGAGTGTCGAAAATAAATGAAAAGGAAGGATAATTTGGTGGAAGAATGGAGAGAACCACCCATGGTTCAATGCTAAAACTATAGGGATCTAGATCACTATGCAAGACAGTGCACTAAACCTAGAGTTTTTAGGGTAATCAGTGTCAGAAGTCACCAAATCCAAAGGATCAAGTAAGGCTTATGCCATCACTACTGCAGAAGTGGATCAGGATAATGAAGTTGTACAATGTACACTTCCTATTTAATCAAGAATGGAAAAAGTCCTATTTGATTCTAGTTCTACGCATTCCTTTATATCTTGCAATTTTTCTAGAACTATAGAATCGAAGCCCTGAAACCTTGAAGTAAAGATATATGTAAAAACACAAAGTGGTGAAATCATTTCAACCCAAGTGTTTGACTCTTATCCTATTTGTGTATGTGGGAAGATGCTTCCAGCGAATCTCGTAATAATTACCTTAGTGGAATTTGATGATATAATGGGAATGTATTGGCTCTCGTTATATAGAGTTCATATCAACCATCGGGAAAAGGAAATATCTTTTCATATTACAAACCATCCCATGCTCCTCTACAAATGCAAGGAAGATCATGAATCTCTATTGAAAAATCCTTCAATGGTGTGGGTGTTGATTTCCTATAAAGAAGAATATCTCACCCAAATGGTTGAGTTAAAGGATAGTACCTACCTTGAGGAAATTCCCATCGTGAGGGAATAAAATGATGTATTTCCCAAAGAGTTACCTAGAATTCCCCCGGATCATGAGGTAGAGTTCTCAATATAACTCATACCCGGAGCTGCTCCTATCTCAAAGTGTCCCTATAGGATGGCTCTTATCAAACTTGAGGAGTTAAAGAAGTATCTGCAAGATCATATGGACAAAGGGTTCATACGCCCTAGTGCATCACCTTGGGGAGCGCCAATGCTCTTTTTGAAGAAGAATGATGGAACAATGCGGCTGTGTATTGATTATCAGGAACTCAACAAGATCACCATAAAGAATAAGTATCCTCTTCCAAGGATTGATGACTTGTTCAATCAGTTAAGAGGAGATCAATACTTCTCAAAGGTGGATCTTAATTATGGATATCATCAGTTAAAGGTGAAGAAGGAAGATATTCAGAAGACTTCCTTCTGTACAAGGTATGGGCACTATGAGTTTCTGGTGATACCCTTAAAACTTACTAATGCCCCTGCAATCTTCATGGATTTGATGAATAGAGTCCTTAGACATTACCTAGAAAAGTTTGTGGTAGTGTTTATTGATGATATTATCATCTACCCCAAGATCAAGGAGGAACATGAAGAACATCTAAGACTTGTGTTGGTGATATTGATAAAGGATAAGTTGTACGCCAAGTTCAACAAGTGTGACTTTTGGATGAAGCAAGTCACTTTATTAGGAAATGTGATCACAAGTGAGAGAATTTCTATGGACCCTTCAAAAACAAAGGTGATTTAGGAATGGCCCAGGCCCTCTAGTGTCACAGAAATCTATAGTTTCCTTAGATTATCTGGGTACTACTGACGTTTTGTGAGAAACTTCTCATGATTGTCAAGCCCGCTAACTTTTTTTTAAAAGGTTGGGGCCGAAGCCTCAATTTATTATTAAATAAAAGACCTCTTTAGACTAGGTAGAGGGTGACCCATTACAAAGCCCAAAGGCCCAAGGCCAAGTGGCCTGCATACAGGGCTAGAAAGCCCATTTTTGGCCCAAAGGACCCCTAGATGAACAGTACTACTACAGTACCCGTGCTGCTACAGTACCTGCTACAGTACCACCACTACTACCGTACCTAGAACAGTCCCTCCACCACTACAGTGCTTCCGCTGCTATAGTCCACCAGTGCTACAGTGCTACAGTGACCTGCTACAGTACTCGGGAATTCTCCCTTGCCCAGATTTGATCCTGGGTCTTTTGGATTCCAAGCAGGAGCCTGAACCACTAGGGTATAGGCTCATTGGAAATCCCTCTAACTAAGTTAACAAGGAAAGGGGTAAAGTATGTCTGGATGGAAGAATGTGAGGGAAGCTTCAAGGAGATAAAGAGAAGGCTGATCACAACACCTGTACTCACACTACTAAAAAGTGGAGAAAGTTTTGTGATATACAGTGATACTTCAAAGAAAGGCTTGGGTTGTGTACTCATGAAAAATGATAATGTGATAGCCTATGCCTCACAGAAGTTAGAGATCCATGAGAAGAACTACCCGACGCATGATCTAGAGCTGGAAGTCGTGATTTTTGCCTTAAAAATCTAGCGGCACTACCTTTATGGAGAGAAGTGTGACATATACACCGACCACAAGATCTTAAAGTATATATTCACACAAAAAAAGCTCAACATGAATCAAAGGAGATGGTTAGAGATAATCAAGTATTATGATTTCTCTATTCACTATCATCCCGGAAAGGTGAACAAGGTAGCTGATGCTCTAAGTAGAAAATAACCTGCTACTCTATCCATGTTATGGATTGAGAAAGACCCTATATTCTTGGATATGCAAAGAATGGATTTAGAAATCATAAGGTCAAGGGATACATCCTACCTTTCCCAAATGATTGCATAACCATATATCCAATAGAAGATTAAAGAAGCACAAAGGGATGATGTGGAGATACAAAAGAGAGTGAATGTAGTAAAGGAAAGGAAGCTGCAAGAGTTCCATATCAACAATGATGGTATGATTTAGTTTGGAACATGACTCTGTGTGCCTTCATCACTTAGAATAAAAAAGGAGCTATTAGACAATGCACATATCTCAACATTCTCTATCCATCCTGGGAGTACCAAGATGTACCACGATCTCCAAGAACACTTCTGGTGGGATAACATGAAGAAGGATATTACAGAATATATATCAAGGTGCTTGGTATGTCAGCAAGTTAAAACAAAGTGACAAAAGTCCAAAGGGATGATACAAACATTGCCTATACCCATGTGTAAATGGGAGAATGTCACTATGGACTTTTTCACGGGTCTCCCGAAGATGTTGAAGGAAAATAATGCGATATGGGTTGTGGTTGAACGACTCACCAAGACTGCCCATTTTATCTCTATTAGGGAGGACCTCTAGCTTGAACAACTTGCAAATATATATGTGAAGGAAGTGGTGAGACTTCATGATGTTCCACTCTCAATTATCTCTGACTGTTATCCAAGGTTTACATCTAAATTCTAGATGAGTCTCCAACATGCTTTGAGTACTGAATTAAATTTCAGCACAACTTATCACCCCCAAACTGATGTGAAATCTAAAAGGACTATTCAGACTCTTGAAGATATTCTAAGAGCATGATCTATAGAATTAAAAGGTAGATGGGATCAAAATATTTCATTGGTTGGGTTCTCATACAACAATAGCTTCCACTCGAGTATTTAGATGGCTCCATATGAAGCTTTGTATGGAAAGCGATGTAGAAATCCAACCTGTTGGGATGAAGTTGGAGAAAGAAAGCTACTTGGACCCGATCTTGTGCAAGAGATGATAGAGAAGGTTCAAGTCATCCAGAAACACATAAAAGATACTCAGAGTTGGAAAAAGATTTACGCTGACAACCATCGACGGGACTTGGAGTTCGACGTTGGAGATAAAGTCTTCCTTTGAATATCACCATGGAAGAGAGTCATGTGGTTTAGAAAGAAAGGGAAGCTAAGACCAAGGTACATTGGCCCCTTTGAGATCCTTGAACTCATAGAAGTTGTGGCCTATCGGCTTGAACTTCCACCGAATATGGCTCAAGTTCATGATGTGTGTCACGCATCACTCCTGAGGAAGTACATACCTGATCCCTCACATATATTGAACTCAGAGGTGGTACAACTGGAATATGATCTCTCCTATGAGAAGAAGCCAGTAGAGATTATGGACCAGAGAGATAAGATTCTACGTAACAAGACAAAACACCTTGTCAAAGTTTTTTGGAGGAACCATAAGTTTGAAGAAGCTTCATGGGAACTAGAGGAGGTGATAAAGGAGAAGTACCCTCACCTGTTTGTGTAAAGTGAAATTTCGAGGGTAAAATTTCATAAGGGGGGAAGAATGTAACAACCCAAAGTTTTTCAATGGAAATTCCCTTCTTAAAAATATGTCATAAAATCACATGAAAACACAACATAATGAACTACTAAGTGCTAAGTGACCTTTAAAAATAAGTTTGTCACTTATGTGTTTGAAATTTCGAAAATCTGACATACACGGTTGCAATCAGTAAGTTTTTTGGAGTCCAATAAGAAAAACCTAATTTTTGATGAATAGTAACATACCCTTATGAATAATAGCATACCCTTATTAATAGTGATATAACATAATGAATAGTAACCTTACCTATGATAATATATAAATAATATTCATGTTGAAATTATGATATACCTATATTTTAGAATAAGTAAACGACTGTTTTAAAACTGGTTTTTGATACTAAATTATGATTTTAATTAAATATTAAAATAGTAATATTTAGAAAATTATTTTTGAAAAATGGACTTAATTTTTGGATTCTACACGTCGAAAAATGGTTGGGGTGTATTTTTGGGTTTTTTTTTCTGAAATACTTGAATTTTTGATGAATAGTGAAATACCATAATGTACAAAAATAAGCTAAATAAGCTAATTACAGAGTCATGCATGATGTTATGATGATGTAAGACCAATTAGTTTGGGATCACATGATAAAATTACTATTCTTGGTCATGTAATACTCAATATTCCTTGTCTTGTGGGGAAATAATAAACTAATAAATTTTATATTGAGAAAACCCCTCTCCCCTCCACTATAAAAACCGCCCTTCACACCCTCATTTCCTCACACCTCTAAAGATTCAATCATTTTATAAAATCTTCCCAAGAATCTTACCTATGACCTCTCCCATGTCCTAGAGCTTCTTCTCTCATCAAAATACCAAGCTTATCTTCCTTAAGAAGGATCTCAAGAGGAGGATTCAAGAGGTATTTCCTCTCTCTCTTTTTCCTTTAAATTCCTTTCAATTTCAAGTTCTTTTCTTATTCTATCCCCACCTATCTTCATCAACATGGCATGGTAACTCTAGTATCATAAATATACTATAATTTTATTATACTAATGGGATATTATACCATCAAACCCCTTCTCCTTTTCCTTTTATTTTATAAAAGAAAACGTTGTTCGTAAGGTGTTAATCTATCACCTTCAAGAACGACATGTTTTATTTTTCCATTTCTACCTTCATATCTAGTCATGAAACCATTTTTATAGTTGAACCAGAATATGTTATGTGTATCATTTCATATTTAAAGTTCTAGAACTAACTTATGTATATATTACTAAATAATTAATCAAAACAAGTTCGTTGTGGTCGAAAAACCGCCCAAACTAACCCAAACAATCATCATTTAATTCTTATCTAATGATTCATCCACATGGTATATAATATAAATAATTATAAGATCATTTAAAATCATTTAATATCATTAATAAAATGAAATATTATTTTTGGATGTTTATCCATGTTCTACACGAACTTTCATTTAAGAATACAAGTGAACCACTAAAGAAAACCATAAAAACGAACATTCCCGAACAATGTTTTTAAACCCTATAAATCATCAAAAGGACCATAAAATAACATAATGAAGCCAAAATTAACCCTATTAATGTATAAAATGTTTTTTAATTGTCATGTAATGAATCTAATGTGTTTATATAGGACATTAAAGCAAAGAAAGCGTTCAGATACAAGGTAAGGGGAAATTCTCAAACCCAACCTTATTTCTTCAGGTTCTCCCTCTTTCACTCCATTTTTGGTATGATTACTCCTTAAAAATAATTTTTTCATCATAATATTACCTATTCTAGGGTATAAATGTTCTAAACTATATTTTATGTCAAATACAATGTTTTCCAAAAGAAATCTTCTTTCAAAAATACACCTTTTACTTCTCAGTAAAGGTGGATGGTTCTTGTATCAAGTATGTTATTCCATCTTTCTTTTGGGAACCCAAAGTTCATGAATGTGTTAATATGAGATTAAAACCATTTCTTTTCATGGGTAATTTATTTTAATTTTTGATACATGTTCTATGTGGCATGCATGATAATGACAATTTTATGGTGTGATAAGTGCGCCCAGAATTATATAGGGTAATATGAATTTTTGAATGTGATGGGTGTGACCAGAATTATAAAACACTACAATGCATTGAGTAAATTGATGAATCTCATGAGTAAAAGTGAAATTATGTGTGGACATGATTCTATAATTGTTCACAGCTATGTGTGGTAGTTAACCACTAAGACATGATGTTTCATTTTTTATGCATTGCCACATTTCAAGTCTCTTATTAATGCTTCATATCATGTTCATGATCCTTTGACTATGTTACAACTATGATCACCCATTGTTATATTGTTATTATATATCCTCTTACTGGGATTTTATCTCACCCCTTTTGATGTATATCCTCAGGTGACTACATGTACTAAGGAGAGGTTAAGTTCCAATAAGAAGCTAGGGGAGAAGGAATTAAATATATGCTTATGCTTGATGTTGTAATTGTTATGTATGGTCCTAGTTTGACCAAGAAAATAAACCTTTGGATCCTCTATGTTTAATAATATTATGTTTTTTATCTTTTAAATGATATAATAGTAATGTAAGAAAATGTTGGGTCGCTATAAAACCAAACTATCTCCCTTTTCATCCTTAACCATCAATATTAACGGCACAAGTCATGATACATCTTGGTAATACTAGGATGTACTATCCATACAGAGGCATGATAATCTCACATAAAATCCTATTGGATGTATGTAGGAACCCAAGTGCATCCATTAATGTGCATGATCTCATTCTCATCAGTGACCCAACCTGGAGGTGGGTCATCACTTGCAATTCTCTCCTATAGGGCCAAGCCCTCATAATCTGATAGCTACCTAATCTTTATTCTCACCATAAGTGAAGATGTCACTGATAATGATGCAGGTATAGACTATCCATAATGGTCCTAAACATATATGTTCATCTCATTAAATAAGGCTATAATCTTCCACTCACTATTAGCCTCGTGAACTGCCTATGTCTAAGTCTTCCTGCTCATAGCACCAAAAACTTCATTTCCCTTTCCCAGTGTATAAGCAAGCATAAAGTCAAAATACTGTATATATTCAACCCACCATCATTACATGAGATTAAATTCATTATATTTTAATATTTACTTGAGTATTTTTTAGTCCGTATAAATAAAAAAAATTCTCTCCTAGTAAGTAATGCATCTAACAATGTAATACATGAACAAAATTGACTAACTCGAGATCATGCATCAAGTAGTTCCTCTAGTGTGGCCTAAACTAATGATACTTGTATTCCATGAATCACTACTCTTACATATTAACTACTCCTTATCTATGCCTAAAACATCACAATAAATTATGTACCTTCTTCCTGGATCTGGAAAAATCAAGATCAATGATGAAGTCAGTCTCCCTTTCATCTCATTAAAGACTATTTCACAATATTCTAATCATATAAACTTCACACCCTTCTTAGTAAATCTCATAAGAGGTTCAAATATCCATGAAAATTCCCAAATTAATATATTATAATAACTATCTATCCCCATAAAACTTTTTATATCAAATATTTTCTTGGGATTCTCCCAAGAAACTACAACTCTCACCTTCTCCGGGTCAACTGACACTCTTCTTTGAGATAACGTGACCTGGGAAGTGAAATTTATCAGTCCAAAAGTGGAACTTTGTGAGATTAGCATACAAATAATTCTATATTAGTGTATTAAATATGATATCAAAATGTTTTGTATGGTTGTTTCAAGTATAATAATAAAGAAAGCTATTGTTCATAAAGAACACCACAAATGAATCTAGATACTGGTGGAAAACCTAATTCATTAGTGCCATGAGAACTGCTGGCATGTTCATGAGACTGAACGATATGACCAAATACCCATAGAGTATATATAAACTATGGAATGTTGTATGTGTTATATTTTATGGTCTATAATTCACCTAATGATAACCCAAAATTTTATCAATCTTAAATAAAACCCTTTCTCCTCAGAGCTGGTCAAAGAGGTCATCTATCTGAGGCAATGTATACAGATTCTTAACCAAAAGTTGGTTTAATTGATGGAAATTCACACAAATCCTGAGGTTACCATGTACTTTCTTGGAGAAAAGGATTGGTGAAACCCATATTGAATAACTAGTTCGTATAAAACCCTTAGTTTCCAAATCCTCTAGCTGCCTATTATACTCCTAAAACTTAGTAGTAGCCATCATGTAAGGAGGAATGGATACTGGTGCAGGTCCTGGCACTAGATTGATAAAAAAAATCTACCACTCTCTACAGAGGTAGTCCAGAAAAGTTGTCTAGG
This sequence comes from Viscum album, assembly GCA_963277665.1. Classification (NCBI taxonomy): domain Eukaryota; kingdom Viridiplantae; phylum Streptophyta; class Magnoliopsida; order Santalales; family Viscaceae; genus Viscum; species Viscum album. The sequence goes on along the minus strand of OY728134.1, from coordinate 123,039,416 downwards.
AAAATGTCCCTAAAATTTTCTATTACTAGAGGGAAATACACTTGACTCATTCCTTGATCATCTAGATATAATCTATCAAAATGGGCTGTTATCCCATCGAACCCATGATGCCCAGGACTCGCTTGAATTGTATGAAAATCCCATTCATCCTTGTGAATAAAAATTCCACCCTTTGGTGATGTTAAATTCACCTTTAAACAATATAAATAATTGTAAAAATGATAGGGAACCAACAATTCCATCCCTAAAATGATGTAAAAATCTATCATCTTGAGGAAAAAGAGGTCCCATACTAAGTGACACCCACCTATCTCAAGGGGGAACTCCCTACACTGGTGGAAACTCTACAATTGAATTCCCAATGGATAATTGAGTGTCATCACACTATAAGAAAACTAAATATAAAGACCAAGGCTCTCCCAAATAGGAAAAAATATGAAGGAATGAGAAGAACAAATATTGAAAATTGAAAATACATAAGTAGAGGATACTAGAATAGTACCTCACACTATAGAAGTTCCAAAACTATTATCCTCAGGTATCAGTTACACTACATACATCTGGCATAATTCATGGCCTTGAGATATAACCTGGCTACCTTGAGTAGGCCCGCTCTTCTTGTTCTATAATTCTAGTGTTTGGCCACCCAACCAAGATCACTACCTTGACCTGATCGGTCGATCGCACTCCAGATACCTGCCTATCAAGAAGCTTATGACCCCACTCCTAAATATGGAGTCCGTGCAAACCTAATATCACTAGCTACTAGAGGAAAATCTCTACAAAAGTGCCAAAGGTGACCCATATTTCCACAATACTAGCATTCAACTGAGTCCTTTTTTCATTAGGATTTCATATGTCCCAACCTACCACACTTATGGAACCTCATTTGGCTATAGGGTTGTGCACCTTGGATATTAATATCACCATGTGTAAGATCTGAATGACACTTCCTACTATTGGTCAATATAGTTCCAAATATAGGTTTCGAACTGCCTTGGATTGAACCCCCAACCTATCTTAGGTTATGTTTGATGATAATAATCTGGTTTACTATCCCACATATAGTATTAAAATTAAATACATTCACCTATGATCAGATGTCATACCTAAGACCATCCTCAAATCACCTAGCATTAAATAACTCATCACCTAACAGAATAGGCATGAAGCACTAAAACTTCATAAAACATGCATAATAGTCCATGACTGATAAAGAACCCTACTCCAAGTGCATAAACTATTTGGCTGTATCATCCCTTAACATCTTGGGATATAAATAATCATATAAGGGAATTTGAAAATCCCTCCAAAACATATCCCGATTGTGATTCATCAGAGTAATAACTGAAGGATCCTAGGGCACAATTAAAGCATGAAAGACACACAATTTATAATTTTGGGTTTGGATTCATGTTAAAAACATTTATTCCACTAAAAAACTTTCCCAAATTTCTAAAAGTATCACATGTAATTCAATTTAAGCACGTAAAATTAAAATCTAATGAAAGAATAAATGATACCTTGTTCAATTTAATTCTCCAGTTTGATTCTCTCACTGTTGATTTGTTGTGGTTAAAAGGCTCCAAAATATACATCCTTAAGATAATACACACATTATCTAAAATTCATGGATTATATATATAAATTTACTAGGTGCTAGTATAGGATATCAAAGATCTTTACATCATCCATTAGATCTACTAAATAACTCAAACTCGATCAAGAAAGCGAGATCAATACGACCTTGTTCTTCCTTCATATTATCTCTCTAAAAACTTGATAAGATAGGAGAATAGATATTATCTCACTAAATTCATAAAAATGGTGGATATTACTATTAAAGAGGCTAAAATGATCTTTTATTCTTAGGTTATACTTTTCCAAAATTTCACTTTGGTTCTTGAAAAGTAGTAACCTTCATTTTAGACCATTGTGATACATATAAATTAATAAACTTATCATAAATGTCACAAATATTTTATCACTCACTCATAACACTATAAAATTTTATGTAATAAAATATTAACCATTAACTTGGCCCGTTATATCCCCCCAAAATTTAATGAACCTTGAACACCCTATGTTCATTCAAAGAATTATATTTTCTCGTATTCACTTTTACAATCAAACAAATTATGAATAACTTGAGAAATAAATTCAATCATCATTATTATAAACTTTAATAATACAATTGAATTGGTCTTACTTGAGATCATTCATACTCAGACGTTCACCAATCCCCACATGTAGGGACCACTTTGTCCTGAACTTCTATTCATTAGAATAGGAGGAACATTTGGATACACTTAGTGTGTGACCCTCTAGGTCCTTATATCAATAGTAGTGAGTCTAGAACATATACCAAGAGTGGGGTTTAGTAACCCATCATGGCCCCTAAGGAAATAAGGAATCTCATAGCTATGACTAACTCTTATGAAGACATTCTGTGTAATATAATATGTTTGTCTAGTGATATCTCATAAAGCAGGATGAAAACTTGTTCTATCATCCTTTTTTTTATTTATAAATTTCATGATCTTACTAGATGGGATTACCTTCTTATACCATGGTCATGTATTTATGAATGTACTATCATCCTAGTCAACCTGGGCCCTTGAGATATCTCTTCATCAACTGAGAAGCAACAAATTTTATCTTGATCATTCAACCAATGCCATACCACCAATGATGCACCAAATAAATACTACCTCAACACAATTTTATTATCATGTTTTTTTCCTTACATCAATGTATATGATCAAATAGCACACATTGATAATGGTCTCAAGTTAGGAGACCGATACACATGTCCATGGATAGTAACATCCAATGACACCCAGAACATGAGATGTTCCTATTGGCAGGTCTGTCCTCATGATCTCATCTACTCGAGATCACCAAGTGTGAAATTAATGAGTATAAGTCTCAATGCTTATGATCCCCCATTACCTAATAGTTAGACATCATGTTTTTTTACACATATATTTAAAATTACTGTCATAGTATCTCAAGGTTCTCATTATAACTGGGAACTACTATAACCTTTTCATATGATGCGTAATCTAAGGACATTACCATGTAAATAGTGGATGAAGAAATATTAAAACTATTATAGTAAGAATAAACACATCTATATGTCAAGCTTTATACATGTAATGGTAATCAAAAGTACTATTCAAGTTGGGTATATGGGATCCACTATTACAACACTCCTACTTTCACTAGAGCCAAATTTCTAACCCTTATTATTAGATCTCACATGATAAGATCATGTTTCAAGTGATTTTTGTCTTTAGTTGTGTGCCTTCCATGTTTCTAATGCATGGAAATTATTCTATTTGTGACTTTATCTCTTTGAGTAAGACTTATCAAGAGATAATATCCTTGAGTATATCCCTTTTTTTCCACTTTATAAACTTGAAATCGTAGCTAGTACTAGTAATAGAATTATCATAATGATAAAACTTTACTTACTAGGTGAAACTCTAATAATTGGAAAAACTTATTGCATATTTTACACTACTTTAGCTATCTTAAAAGCCCTAACAACTTGGTATTTATAGATATGGCTACCAATAGATTTAATGATATTTTATTTCTCATTACCTTAGCCTAACTTAGGTATTATAACATATTTAACTTATAAGAAAGCTATTTTGTTTCCCCTTGTAACTAGTATCCCTTCCTCTCTACATACTAGGTACATATCTTTTGTACTTACTCAAGTAAAATCAGATAGTTCTAACTGCTTCCCTTGTAGTTATCCTATATATAACTAATATTGGAATACCATAAAGGTTATGTTGGATATATCATGTCTTGTACATATCAAAACATATGTGATAGATCTATTAATGGTTCTTATGGAATTCTACTTAACACATTAATCTCCTCTTATGTATATTCATGTATTCTTATAGAGATTTATTCCATGTGACACTAGAAACAATTCTCTCTCAAATTATTCCAACTTTTATTATATCAATACCTTGTCCGTATATGTACTATTGACTAGATCTAAGAAACCATTGGATCTACCTTAGTATATATTGTTCCCTAGAACTTTGGTTTCTACTTTAAGTCAATCTCTGAAGAGTTACTATCATCTTAGTCTTAACTAACTATAAGACCAATAACTGTTTTCCATATGTTATCAAACATATTTTACTTAGAAAACAATGGAACTCCCACTAACCTCTGTTTTACACATGGAAATTATTTATTCCAAATGAATATTCTATGATATAGTTTCTTAATTTAATTATGAACTAGATTTTAGTAACTTTCACCCTTATTGGAATTATTTGATTTCAACATCCCTTTTGGGATGCATCATATATATTTCTTCCACAATTCATGGTATTGAAATTAAATTATCAATTTAATGATCGTAGAAAGCAGTCGTGAAAAATAAAATTCTAATAGATTTGGACATAAGGACTTGGTATTACTAATCGAGTCTTATCGGTACCATTCTTGTACCATCCATGTATAGCTTCACTTGAATACCCACCATAATATTCAAAATAATAATCCTATTGTACTTTGATACATGGAATCCATAATTTAATTTTAATTTATCTTTTCAAAATTTTATAATTACTATATAATGATTACTTGTAAGAATTATTATTCTGAATGAATAATGTATCACCAGCCATAGTGAATATAAAACTATCACCATATTTTTATCCTTCATATGTAGTATGTGTCTCTGAAACATTCCTTTTTCACAAGGTCTTGTGGAAATTTTTACTATATCAACTATTTGTGCATCTTAGGCATTGACTAAACCCAATTCAATCTTTCTCCCACTATCTCAAATAGAGATTTCCACCATTTTATAGAAATATAGTCTATAATTTGACTATATCTTTTCCATCATAGGGAATTATGTAATATCATTAGAAAACATTAGGATTATTACTATTGATTCACATTGTGTTTTTCTTGATGAAAATTTTTTATATCCTAAAAAAATCTTTGCATCTAAACACATGTTCTGAGGACAATGGATTTATATCATACTAAAACTCATAAGATATCTATTTGTCATTATAGTTGACATATGGTTATGGGATAATGTTTCTATTTTCAAAGTATGTCTCAAAAAATGAAAGTATCAACAAAACATAATTTTTCACATTGACGCTCATTTTACTTACATCATGAATCTGATGTGTATGAAGAAATATGAATTTATGAATTTCTCCACACTACATGTTATTAATCAATGTCAAAATGTAATAATATTCATCAATACTTTTTATTATCATCATATCTTTGATGTGTATAAGGTAATGTGCATTTGAAAATTACTCCACAATACATTATATTGATTGATGAATTCCTAGTCAAGATATTCTTCAGCATACCAACCTGAAGCATCTCATATCTTCTGACCATGAATATACCATACTTAACTTAAATATTCCTTAAATACCTAAATTAATGTAATGAAGTATACTTACCCTAGCTTACCCTTGGAATAGTTCACATTCTCTAGCTGAACTAATTCTGAATGCTTTGTGGAATACATTTATTTCTAAAGGCTTCTTTTTCCAAAACTAAGTACATAAGTGTGTCAATATTACCTTAGGTATTTCACTCTAAATATTATGAAACCATACTGGGTATATCCTTTAAAACTATTTAGTTTTTTTAAAAAAGTATTATCTTTCCACAACTGGGTATATAAGTCTTACATTTTATATTCATCATGTATGGACAATTATTCTAGCATTAGAGAACTATTTTTTGAGTATTAAACACCATTGAAAAAATTTATTACAAAACTAGAATAATGTATCCTTGTTTACAAAGGACACATTAGAGTTCAACTAGAACCATTTAATTGGTAATTAGAAGTTGTGTGATTCTCACCTATGACTTAGGAACCACCTTTTCTCAGCTACTTGAAGAACACACCTTACTTATAGTAATGTTTACTTACTTACTTGGTTACTGTATTTTAATACACATATGTTACATGAATAGTGTATTTAATACCCAAGAAGTATGTCAAAAACATCACAAATATTGATGAATATACCAAAATAAAAAGAAAATTCTTTCTTCTTCAATTCAGTACATTGCATTTATCTACCCTAGAATTTATTTCATGATATGAGATTCACATAACCTTATATTTAAAACCTATTTATTTGAAGTATTTTGAGAATTATCCTTTAATTTCATGCTTTTCATTGAACTTTTCACCCTATATTTCAACTCATTCTCCATAATAACTAAATATTAAACCTTCTTTAAGTTCTTATTTACTTGGTGAACCTTACCCAAAAGGTAATGAAACATTTTATCCATTTAATATTCATTTGGTAATATTAAACAAAACTAGAGTATATGGGTGAAAATGATGTGAGAAAGGGATTCATTGAAATATCATGGTCCACATATCAATTTATATATATAGTGTAATCATCATTCATTCATATCTCGCTTCACTTTCTCCTTATTAACTTCTCAAAGATGAGACAACATGTAAAATCATCCATATCCTGATTTTATATCCACAACTCACATCAAACATTGATGATAGAATTATGACATAACCATCATATCTATCACACATGATTATCCTGTAAACACTTGCTTCCTGAGGTGGATTAATAGGTATTGGGGACATAGGAACCTTGAATTTATGATGTCGTACTACTTTGTACAAGTTCCTATACCACTATTTGGAAACTCATACTAGTTTGGACCTTTTATTTTTCCAATGTTATCAAATTTTACTTATGGTATTAATTTCCATTTTTTAAAAATAACATCTAGAAGATTAGTACTTTTATCTTTTTTACTAGTAGATATTTTCAAAATATTAATTTTAAATGTCTCCCACTATTTTATTAAATCCCAGTATCCCTCAACTAATAGATTTGTAATACCTAGTTGCTTGAGTATTCTAGTGTCAAGTATCCTTAAAACCCCTTCTCATAGTCTACAAGCTTTGGTTATGCCACTACTCAGAGAGTCCATGGTGGGCACTAATTTGTCCAACCGCATTAACTCATGGATCCTTGATCTGTTGAGTTGAGTCCCATCTTATATAAAGAATTACTTTTTATTTCTCAATGATTTAACTTTAAAGTTTGGAAAATATTAATTTAGCTACTTCTTTGATACCAAATTTAGTTAAGTTGACCCACCACTATTATAATAACTTATTTTTAGTAAGAGGCACCCTCAACATTGATCAAAGAACACCCCGAACATCCATTTTTTCTCAAATTTGAGTGATGGAAGGTATTAAATGATTTAATATTTTCTTTGAGGGATTTTATAATTTAATATCAGCAAATTAAATCCCTTTCTATTTAACATTATTTTTCTATGTGATCATGCTCACAACTTAACCATGATTTTTAATAGAAAACATTCGCCACACATGTTCATTTTATCTTTGCATGCTTATTTATTATTATACTATGTGATCACTCATATTAAATACATATTCAAAAAATAATAAACAATAAACATGATAAAATAAATAAATAATGAAGTCATCATGAGCCGTTAAATATTGGTTAATCCACTGAGAGAATAAAAAATTAACTAAGACCCTAAGGGAATCCCTTAAGTCAACACTTGACTTGAATTATAGCACCTGTAACTCCTGCACACTTCACTTATTTGGTTTATTCCATCTCTCAATTTGAATCGTTTTTCTACGAATTCTTATAATCTTTACAATGGATACTTTCACATAGGCGAGGGGATATTGGGGTGTGAAATTTCATTTTATCACTTAAATATGGACACATAAGCCCTTATACAAATTAAATATGGAGGGATAATGTGCAGATCATCAAAAAAAATAATTATTATATTTTATAACACTTAAATGAAATAATTAAATTAAATAAATAATAAAGTAAACATGCACAGGTCATCTCATATCATGATCAGTCAACATGCAATTATTTTTTATAAGAAAAATTAAATTTACTAAAATTCAACTCTTGAATATTTTTATTGCGTTAAAATTCATTAAATTAATTTCAATTAATTATTGATACATCCCATAACACCTAATTTTTTTATTAAATCCCAAATAATTAAATTAAATTTCTAAATTTTTTCAAAAAAAAATTGTATATTTGGTCCTAAATCAGATCCCTGGAAATTAATTTAGGAAAAGTGACATGTTAAAATGGGTTAGGCCATTCAGACCCGGACCAAATTGGTTCGGCCTGAGATGGGATATCCATTAAAAGGACATATATATATATATATATATAATAATATAAAATGATAACAAGATTATAACACAATATTTTTCCATTTTTAATATACATTTTAAATAAGCTACCATGAGAATATTTGAATAGGGTTCCAGGGGACGCTTTATCCTTTTAATTAAATAAAATTCCCAGAGAAGCTTTAAACTAGATTCCAAGGGAATATTTATCCTTTTAATTAAACAAGCTTCCATAAGATTCTTTAAACTAGCTTCCATGGTAATATTTATAATTTTAATTAAACAAGCTTCCAAGGGAAGCTTTATCCTCTTGATTAAACAAGCTTCCATGAGAAGCTTTAAACAAGCTTCCTTGGGAAGCTTTATATTTTTAATTAAACAATATTCAAAGGGAAGATTTAAAATGAATTATAAGGGAAGATTTATTCTTTTAATTTAAAAATATTCCAAGGTAATCTTGTATTTACAATGAACTATCCCAACTGGATTCTGGTATATCTGGCTAACATGCAATGTACTCATGTCACACTTCAAATAAAAATCTATAAAAACCCTGATCTTTATTTCATATTGATACATGATTTGTTAAATAATATTACAAATAATAAAACCTGAAATATTGGGAAGTATTGTGTATTTGGGAATTATGTACATATCATAACATCTTGAACATGGGATACAACAACATTATTGAAAAATTTCTTAACATTCTTATAAAATTTCATGGATTTTAAACTGCATAGGATAATCTGTGGACAAACATAAGAAAGGGGTGATCTATAAAGACCAGTAAGGTAATAAACAAGGAATAACATGAATAATATTATACATGTTATAAAATAGTCATATCAATGAGGAATAAAAGGTACATGAATAATAATACTTGATATAGCATGATAATCATAACATGAGAAGTGTGGAAACAACTAAAAACACTACATCATAAACATAGGTCAAGGATAAACTCCAACAAATCCTGGTGGAAAAAGTTCTATAAAGGAATCAGGTTCACCCACTATCCCAACATAAAGTATCATGATACTAAACATTACTGAATGCATTGGATCACTATATAATTCTGGGTGCATCCGTCTTATTCATCTCATTCTCATGCTTAAGTGTGCCACATAGATCATACAACATGGGTTCATTCATCATCATAATTTATTCCATGATCAAGGAGTGTGGAATAAATACATTTAAGTCCCCAATAAAAAAGTATATGTCTATAAAGGTGAATACCTTTGATAGGAAATGGGTATGGTATTCAATACACAATTGGGTTGACATGGAAAATCACAGTGATATTTCGGTAGCATAATGTCATCACTTAAAGATTTATAAAAATGGGTTGATGAGAGATAAAGGGGTATCTAATCAAATAGACACCAAATGGTTAGTAATAGGGACATGGAGAAGAATATCACAACATTATAAATTGTAAATATAAGTCATAAGTTAATGAAGAAACATGAATAAAGAAAAGAATCCTAATTATATTTTGGCATGGTAACATGTGTACATAATGGATCATGGGAGGATTAATGAGAATGAAAGGGGGATAAAATAATTTATAAATTAAATTAACAGTAAGGGTAATATGGAAGAATATATCCCAAAATAATAAAATGTAATTTAAGGTACATAACATAAAAGAAGCGCTTGAATGGAAATGAGAAGAGAGAAATCCATTACTAAATTTCTTTATGGTAACAAGTGTACATAAAGGATCATTGAAGGATTAATGAGAGTGAAAGAGGGATATAATAATTTATAAATTAAATGGATAATAAGTGGGATATCTAAGAACATATCCCAACATAATAAAATGGAAATTTAGAGACATTAGAAAAAAGAAGGGATTGATAAACAGAAGAGAGTTGAAGATCCCTTACTTGAGTGTGTGACTCCAAAAGATTAGGAGGATTATCTTGATAGATTTGGGGAGCCTTTTGAGGACTCTATAGAGTGGTTTTCAGAGTATGTATGTGTTATAATAAGTTTTATTGAATAAAAATGGGATATTGGGTGAGTTTATATAAGAAATGAGGGGTATTTCTTTATTATTTAGGTTCTGGACTCTACAAAATAAAATATCCAAAACCACAAACCATCCCATTTGTTTTACCATGGTTTATATAAAATGGGAGTGGTTTATATTATTTTATAACTCCAAGGGCCTGAATTATTAAAATAATTCCCTTGATTATGTGGAGGCGAGTCACACTCTTAAAGAAATGATTTTAAAACCTTAAAATATTAATAAGTTTTGGAGGATTCATAATGGTTTTACAAAATAAATAAAATAAACTTAAAATAAAATTATTTTAAATTGAAAACATTTATTTAGTAGTGGATCCCATTTTTAGTAATTATTACATCACTTTTGGGTCATTATGATGTCATTAAAAATAAATTATATTTATATGATATTTAATTTTTACCCAAAAATTTGACTGTCTCAGAAAATTATGAAAAATTAATGGTTGGATAATTTTGAAATTTTGATTCCAAAAATAATATTCATTTTTATCTAAATAATGTTTTAAATTTGTGAATTTTCACTTTTAAAACAAAATCAACATTTATTAAGAAATGCTGGTTTTTTTATAATAACCATTTTTGAACCCTTATAAAAATAACATTTCACTTCATAAAAATTATATGATCATTTATATTTGATAAAAACTATCTAATAATAATATTAAAATATTATTTTATTTCAAAAATCTATTAATTCATAAATTCACAAATTTAATTTTAATATTAACAAAAAAATGTATAAAAATAATTTAAAAAGTAACCATAATAACATGAGAATATATTCATTATTCTATAAAAAATAGTGTACATATTAATATTTATCAGGTCTTGATACATCTGCCTTTAATACACTAGAAAATTCCCAAGGAGTAAGGTGCGTGATAGTGGTATTTTCATGTGGTGGTTTGATGAACATGGTTTGGATCATGATATCGATGAGATTGAACTTCTATCATAAACAATTTTTATCATGCTTAAATTTTTTATCTTAGCTTGGGATTAGTCAAGGGAAAATCCCAGAAATGATATCTCTCTCAGAATCTCCAATAAATGGGATTCATATGGTATGATCCTACTGGTTGAGGCCACAACTTCCTTTTTCTATGCCAATTGGATTTGTTAAAACTCTATATTTATACTAATCATGTGATCATTATTCAATGAATATATTATCAATGTTAAAGATACTTAACTGGTATTTTAAATCTAATTGGATATAATAAAACTAGATAAGTGCATGTTTTTCTATAACCATATTACCTAATAATACATTTAATTAAAATAAAAAAGTGAAATTTTATTTATAATAGTTTGGGTCATTAAAATCTTCCCCCATTATGAAATTTTACCCTTGAAATTTTTATTTCCCATACAAAAATAGATAAAGGTAACTCTTCTTTATCACCTCCTCTAGTTACCATGCTTCTTCTTCAAACTTTTGGTTCCTCCACAACACTTTGATATGGTGCATTTTCTTACATCGCACAACTTTTTATCCCTAATCTAAGATCTTCACTAACTTCTCCTCATAGGAAATGTCATTCTCCAATGGTACTACCTTTTGCTTGTGTACTTGTGAGGGGTATGGTATGTATTTTCTCAAAAGGGATACATGAAATAGATTATGTAATTGAGATAGGTTCGGTGAGATTTCTAGTCAGTAGGTCACTGCTCTAATGCGATCAAGGATCTCAAAGAGGCCGATGAATCTTAGACTAATATTTCCCTTCTGACCAAATATCATTAATTTATTCCATGAATATATGTGGAGGAATACCATATCTCCAACATCAAACTCTAGGTCTTATTAATGATTTTCAACATGGATATTCTTTTGACTCTGAGCAGCCTTGATGTGCTATTGAATGTTCTTAACCTTTTCCAGCATTTCCTTGACCATTTTAGGACCTAGTAGTTTTCGTTCCCCAACTTCATTCCAAAATGTAGGTGTTCTATACCTCTTCCCTTAAAGGGATTCATAGGTAGACATTTGGATGCTCAAGTGGAAACTGTTTTTGTAATAGAACTTAACCAAAGGAAGATGTTGGTCCCATCATCCTTTTATTTCCATAGAATATACTCACAACATGTCTTCCAGTGTCTGAATAGTCCGCTCATATTGGCCATCAGTTTGAGAATGATAGGCCGTATTGAAGTTTAGCTCAGTGTTTAGAGCATGTTGAAAAATTTTATAGAACTTGGAGGTGAATATAATATCTTGATCAGATACAATCTATAGTGGTACTCCATAAAACCTTACCACTTCTTTGATGTATATCCATGCAAGTTGATCTAGTGAGAAATAATCTCGAATTGTGATAAAGTGAGATATCTTTATAAGAAAATCCACAACAACCCATATAGAATTGTTTCCCTTGGATTTCTTTGGAAATCAATTGAGAAATTCCATGGTTATGTTCTCCTATTTCCATGTTGGTATGGGTAATGGTTTCATCATCCCCTTAGACTTCTGCCTTCTAGACTTCACTTACTGGCATACCAGGAACTTTGATGTATATTTAGTGATCTCATTATTCATATTGTCCCACCAATAGTGCTCATGGAGATCTTGATAAATATTTGTGCTTCCTGGGTGAATGGAGAAAGTGGAACTATGTGCATCATCAAACAATTAATTATTTAACTAAAAATTTGATGGCACACATATTCTTGACCCAAATCTCACAATTTTTTCTTCATCAATTTTAAACTCTTAGAATTTACCCTTGATCATGGCTTCCACATTCTTCTAAATTTCCAAATCATTTATTTGATCATCCTTTATTTTCTCCATGAGGGATAGTTGAGAAAAAATTTGAGTAAGGATTGATGAGGTTCCTTCCTTAATGATTCACATGTCCATCCTTTGAAAATCTAAGAAGATTGGATCCTTATCAATTCTAATCATTGATAAATATTCAAGGTCTCTTTTACTTAGAGAATCTGCCACCATATTTTATTTACCAATATGGTAGTGGAATGAGTAGTCGTAATTCTTGATGATCTATAACCATCTTAGCTAGCACATATTAATCTCTTTTTTTTTTGTGAATATGAACTTGAGGATTTTATGATTTTTATACATTTCACACTTCTTCCCAAAGAGATAATTCCACCATATTTTCAAAATGAAGATCACTGTATCCAACTCCAGCTTGTGCATTGGATAGTTCTATTCATGAACTTTCAAATACCTTGAAGCATAGGCTATGGATTTGTCATTCTGCATCAATGAAAAACCCAATACCTTCTTCGAAGCTTCGCTGAATACCACAAAAGGTTCTCCATTTATGGGTAATGTGAGTACAAGTTAAGTGATAAGCCTCATTTTTAACTCCATTAAACTCTCTTCAAATTCATCATTCCAAGAAAACCTAACTCCCTTCCAAGTTATCTTGGTAAGAGGGTTTGAAAATCATGATAAATTTCTCACAAATTAGCGATAATACCCAGGCAACCTAATGATAATATGGATATCTTTTATAGATGTTGGTCTAGACCATCCTTCAATTACTTCAATCTTTGAAGGCTCCACATATATCTCATTTATTATAATGATTTTCCCCAAGAAAGAGACTTCCTTTAACCATAACACACATTTTCTGTACTTTGCACAATGATTCTCCTTTCATAGGGTCTTTAACACAGTTCTCAGATGCTCCTCATACTCCTCCATTATTTTGGTTGTGATGGAAAAAGCTTTCCCTTGCCGCCTTGGAGGTTGTCGGCCATCTCCGAAAACCCTTGGATTTTGGAATTGGTTTACAAAGTGCCCTGGTTCCTTATAGTTGAAGCAATGAACAATGTGATGAGGTTTGAACAGAGCATTCCTTTCCTCTATCGTATTATCAGGTTTCTACTTTTAGAAATTTTTAGCTAGTCGTCCTTCCTTCCCACACCTAAATCATTTCTTCATTCCCTATAAGTAATTTTTGGGGTGCTTCTTTCCTCACCTTTGATGAGTGGGATATTTAAATTTCTTAGTACCATTAGATTTATCCATAAGATCTCCAGAATTAGAATCAAATTTCTTCTTCTAATCCCCATGATACCCTTCGAAATCACCAATCTACATATCTACTTTGAGGGTACACTAGAAAATTTATTCATAGCTATCAAAGTCACGAATCACCAAGGATTTTCATAGACTAGGTTTTAGGCCACCAAATAATTGGTCAACCTTTCATTCAGGGGTAATGACCAAGTCGAAGGTTTATCGTTCATGTATTGTGAAATTTTACTTGTATATCCTGATAGATTCATCTTTTTTTTTCTTGAGGGTAAGGAAATACCTTTCCATTTTAAGTTGAATAGTGAGAGGAAAATATTTATCAAAAAACATTTTCCAGAATTCCTTCCACTCCATTTATTTAATCTATTACTCAGGCTTCATATTATTGATAAATTTCTACCACTGATCAGCTTCTCCCTTCGTATAATAAATAGCCAGTAGAACCTTCTCTTTCTTAGAACATTTAAGGATGAATAATATCTTCTCAATGGAGTTAATCTATTGTTCCACGATTAACATATTAGATGATCCATTGAAATTAGGAGGCCTTTGTCATATAAATATCTCAATAAAAGCTTGTCCTCTATTAGGGGGATTTGGAAAATCCTCCTGATTTAAGTTTTTATTCAGAACCTGATTCAACTAAGAGAGCATCATAACAAAGTTTTCGATTCCTTCTCCCATCGGGTTGGATATATCATTGGGGAAGTCATCGAATTGATCATTGTATTGATTGTTAACCCGATTCCTCCTATTTATGACCATTGGATAGAATAAAAGGAAAATTAGAGATGAGTATTTTAAAATATTAAACACATAAAGGGTAATCCAATGAAATTAAAGGGACAACTTATAAATTATATTTATTTCCTTAACTTATGAATTTCTAGGCTTCAATCTATGTTATCCATGATCTATTCCCTAACATATATTATTATGGAAATTTTTTTATTCCCTTAATAATGGTTCATAATGAGATTATGAATTTACCAAAAAATATCCCCTGGGATTTTAAAACAAGGTGCATAGTAAGGCTTGTTTTCATGAACTAGGTTACACAAAATTAGGCCCGACACACCTTTTCAGAGTTGTTACCCCTAGGTACATCTATGCCAAAACCACATCCACTTGCAGTATCCAAACATGGATGTATTTTCTTGATAAAACAATCAATATATACTTACCAAAATTTAGGGATGTCTTATTATACTTAGTCTTATCCCTAAGGCTTTCGCTAGAGTTTTCTACTCATAATCCCAAAAATAACTAAACTTTTCCTCTGATAACAACTATAACAACCCTGCTCTTTATTTCACATTAATACATGATTTATTACATAAGATTACACTTAATAAAACCCAAAATATTGATAATTATAGTGTCTTTGGGAATTGGGTACATATAATAACATCTTGAACATGGTATACAACAATATTATTGAAAACTTCTTGAACATGCTTATAAAATTTCATGGATTTTAAAACTACATGGGATAAACTGGGGAAAAAATAAGAAAGGGGTGAGATATAAATCCAATTAAGGGAATAAAAAAGGAATAACATGAAGAAGATAATAAATGTTAGACAATAGGCATATCAATGATGTAGAAAATGAATATGAATAATAAGTCTTTATATAGCATGATAATCATAACATTGGAAATGTGGAAACAATTTAAAACAATGCATCATAAACATAGGTCAAGGCTAAACCACCAAGAAATCAGGGTGGAAAAAGTCCCATAAACGAATATGGTTCACTCATTGTCCCAACATGATGTATCATGATACTAACATTTACCCAATTCATTGGAGCGCTATATAATTCTAGGTGCACCTATCACATATATTTCATTCTCATGATTAAGTGTGCCACATAGACTATAAAATAGAGGTTTATTCATTATCATAATTTATTAAACAATCAAGGAGGGTGGAATAAATACTCGCAAGTCCCTAATAAAAAATTATATGTGTATAAATTTGAATACCCTTGACAGTAAATGAGTACAATATTCACTACACAATTAGGTTGGCATGGAAAATCACAGTGATATTTTGGTACTATAATGACATCACTTAATGATTCATAAAATGGGTTGATGAGATAGAAAGGGGTATATCATTTAATATACATCAAATGGTAAGTAATAGGTAGATATATAAACATATCCCAAAATTATAAATTTTAAATATATGGCATAAAGTAATGAAGAAATTTGAATAAAGAAAAGAATCCTAACTATATTTGGCATGGTAATGAGTGTACATAAAGGATCATGGGAGGCTTCATTAGAGTGAAAGGGGGATCTAATAATTTATGAATTAAATGGAAAGTAATGGTAACATGAAATAACATATCCCAACATAATAAAATATAATTTAAGGTACATAACATAAAATAATTTGTTGAATGGAAATGAGAAGAGAGAAATCCCTTACTAAATTTCAGCATGGTAACAGGTGTACATAAAGGATCAAGGAAGAATTAATGAGAGTGATATGGGATCTCATCATTTATACATTCAATTTAAAGTATGGGGTATATGCAATAACATATCCCAACATAAGAAAATGAAAATTTAGAAACATTACAAAAATATGGTCTTGATAAAAAAAGGAGAGTGGAAGATCCCTTACTTGAGTGTGTGACACCAAAAGATTGGTAGGGGATTCTTGAGTGATTGGGTGTGCCTTGGGAGGACTCCAAAGAGTGGTGAGAAGATTATGGAAGTTTTAAAAGGATATTTAGTGAATATAAATGGGATATTGGGTGGGGTTATATAGAAAACAAGGGGGATTTCTTTATTATTTAGGTTTTGGACTCTACATAATAAAATATCCAAAAACACAAACCATACCATGTTTTTTTCCCATGGTTTCTGAAAAATGGGAGTAGTTTGTATTATTTTATGAGTCTAAGGGACAAAATTCTTAAAATAATTCCCTTTATTATGTGGAGACGAGTCACACTCTTAAATAAATGATTTTAAAACCTTAAAATATATTATAGGTTTTTGGAGGATTCATAATGGCTTTAAAAAATAAATCAAATAAACTTAAAATAAAATTATTTTAAAGGGAAAAAATTTATTTTGTCATGGATACCATTTATAGTAATTATTAAATAACTTTTGGGTCATTATGATGTTATAAAACACAAAGTATATTTATATGATATTTAATTTTTACCCAAAAATTTGACTGTCTCAAAAAATTATGAAAAATTCACCATTAGATAATTTAGAAATTATTATTATAAAAATAATATTAATATTATATAATTAGTTTTCTAAATATGTGAATTTTTATTTTCAAAATAAAATCAATATTTATTAAGAAATGATTTTTTACAATAGCAGTTTTCACACCCTTATAAAAATTACTTTTGACTTCATAAAAATTATATGATAACTTATATTTGATAAAAATTATTTAATAATAATATTAAAATATTATTTATTTCAAAAATACATTAATTCATAAATTTATTAATTGAATTTTAATATTAACCAAAAATTGTATAAAAACATTTACAAAGTAACAATAATAGGAAGAGAATACATTCATTATTCTATACAAAATAGTGTACATATTCATATTTATAGGGTATTGACACATATCCCTTTAATACACCTGAAAAATTCTTAAGAGTAAGGTACGTGATGGTAAGAATTTCATGGGGTGGTTTGGGGAACATGGTTTGGGCTGTGATCTCGATGAGCTTGAACTTCTCTCGTAAATGGTTTCACTCATTCTTAAGTTGTTGGATCTCAGCTTGGGCTTGGTCATGGGAAAATCCCAGAAATGCTACCTCCCTCGGAATATATAATAAATGGGATTCATAGGGTATGATCCTATGGGTTGATGCTATCAATTCCTTTGTCTTCACCAATTGGATTAGTTAAAACCCTATATTTATACTAATCATGTGATTACTATTCAATAGCTATATTATCAATGGTAAAGATACATAACAGTATTTTAAATCCAATTGGATATGATAAAACAAAATAATTGCATGTGTTTTCTATAACCATATTAATTAATAAGATATTTATTTAAAATAAAAATGGGAATTTTATTTATAATAGTCTGGGTCGTTACAAAATCCATCACACTAGTATCCATTAAAGCGAAGCAAAAAATAAAACTTTAATTTTCATAGAAAGTTTTTCACAGAACCCGTCAATATTTGATCAGTAATATCTTGATGATATAAACTCAAATTGATGTTCCATCAGTTTTTTTGAGACCATATAAAAACCATATTTCCAAATCATAGGAAATTTAATTAAAATTTCAATGTTATCAACTTAAATAAATATGCGTTCTCTCTAATACCAATTGAAGGAACCTGAGCCACAGCGAAAGCATGAAATACGCACAATTTAATATTTTGGATTTGAATTCATATTAAAAACATGGAATAAATAAAACCCATTTCCTAGATTTCTAAAATTAACATGTGTAATTCAATTTAATAATGAAAATTTTAAATTGAATGAAATCATAAATGGTACCTTGTTCGATTGAAGTCTCCAGTTTGATTCGCTCATCATTGATTTTTTGTGTCTAAAAGGCACCAAACAAGGAATCCTATAGATCATCCACACATGATCCAAAATTTATAGATCTTATATATATGTTTCTTGGGTGCTATCATGGGAAATCAATGATCTTTATGATGTCCCTTCAATCGTCTGAATAACATGAACTTGATCGAGAAAGCAAGATCGATCCAACATTTTTATACATTTGGAATCTCTCTTTAATTACTTTAGAGGAGAGGATAAGAGATATTTTCTCACTACATTCATTAAAATAGTGGATCTTACTATTCAATAGGCTAAAATGATCTTTTATACTTAGGTTATACTCTCCAAAATTTCACCTTGGTCCCTAGAAAGTAATAACCATCATTTTAGAACTTTGTTCACATATATGACTTAGTAAACTTATCATAAATGTCAAAAATATTTTATCACTCACCTACAACACTCTACAACCTTGTGTGATAAAATTAGAACCATTAACTTATCTTGCAATCTCCAAAAATAACTTAATGAACCTTGAAAATCCTATGTTCATTCGAAGAATTATATTTTCTCATATTTAGTTTTATGATCAAACAAATTTTGAATATCTTGTAAAATAAATTCAATCATTATTATTCTAAACTTTAATAATATAATTAAATTATTTTAAATTGTGATCGGTTATACTCATTTGTTCACTAGACCCCACACGTGGGGCTCACTTCGTCCTAAAATCCTATTCATTAGAATAGGTGGGATTTGTTGACACACTTAATCTGTGATCCTCTAGGTCCTTATCATGATAAAAGTGAGTCCAACCCATAGACGAAAAGAGGGGTCTAACAACCCATCATGGGACCTAAGGAGAAAATGAATTCCATATCTATAAATACCTATTAAGAACACATTTTGTGTAATATAATCTCTTTTTCTCTTGATATATCATAAAGAAGGATACACACTTGTGCCATTATCCTTTTTTTCTTTATATATTTCGTGACCTTACTAGATAGACTTACCTTCTTGTACCATATCCATGGATTTATGAAGGTACTATCATCCTAGTAAACTTGGGCCCTCAAGATATCTCTTCCTTAACTCAGATTCAATAAATTCTATCTTGACCATTCAACCAATGCCATACCAAAAATGATGCACCTACCAAAAACTACCTCACCATGATTTCATTATAATTGTTTTTCTTTTCATTAAATAATGAGATAAAATGGAGAAAATTTATAATAATATCAATTTAGGAGACCAATACACTTGTCTATAGATAGGAACATCCAATGACACCCAAAACATGTGGTGTTACTATTAATGGGGTTGTCCTCATGATCTCATCTACTCGAGATCACCAAGTGAGAACTTCATGAGAAGAATTATTAATTCTTATAACCCCCCTACACATGATAGTCATACACCATATGTGTCTTTTTAGTATGATATATCTAGACCATATGACATATATATTTAAGATTACAATCATAGTATCTCAAGGTTCTCATTATAGCTTGGAACTGCTATAACCTTTTAATAGGACACATAATCTAAGGAAATTACCATGTAGATAGTGGACACATAAATATCAACACTATTATGGTAATAATAAACACATTTATATAAAAATTTATACTTGTAATGGTAATAAAAAGTAGTGTTCAAGTTGGGACTGGGGAACCCACTATTACAACAATAAAATTCCACCATCTCTTTGAGGAATCCCAAATCATATACATAGAGAGATTCAATATCCTCTCAGGAGGAGTCTCAGGATTCTATAAAATAAAAAACATGACCTATATCCATGACTCCATATCCTATGGACTACCAGCCCATGAAAATGTTGGTGGATGTTTCTACTGAAACTCATAAGGAAACTCTTCCATAGTTGGGGCAGGTCACAAGGCTCTCTAAACTGTCTATATAAAGTGTAGGAAACCCTATTGAAACTGGTCATCGATTTCCATATTAGGTGTAACTGTTGGTGCCTCAAGTAGAACTACTAGAGGTTCTACTAGTGGCCTAGGGCCCACCACCGTTAAAGCATGGTCACCACCACCATCCTGTCACATGAATCGAGGCCATCATGGTGTCATGTCTCTAAAAATTAAAAATAAATGCCTCAATACATGATTTTATAACCAATAGAAGTGAAGATATAAGAATATGGTAGGTAGAATAATCCCTATATAAAATTAATACCCCTATACCTACTTCTAAATCCAGTTCTAGTTGATGTACATATCATAAGAATTTTAAGAGACACTACCAACCTCCCACTATTGAGATAGGGTCAAGGTCAAGTTCTCTGATATTAGTCAAGGTTCCCAGTATATAGAGTGTCAATTACAAGTTATAAAGGAAAACACCCTTTAAGTTTCAATTGGTATACCCATTTAACACTGAAAATTTCATTTCAAAATTCAATTTATTTTAAGTTCTCATTCTTATAGAAAATATTTTTAAATGGTTGGATTATATAGATCACCATTTACAATTTATAAAGGCACATACACTTTATAAATTGAAATATGGAATCCATTTAATCATAAAAAATTATTTATCAAATTCCTATATGAAATGTTAGCACAATTTCATGGACATAGTAATAAAGTAACAAAAACATGCTGTAATCAATGCAAATAGTAATATAAACATGGCATGGAAAATGCATAACATTTAAATCCTCATGTTCCTATGATGATGTATGAAGCAATACTTCCTTACCTTATCGAGCCAAGGAAAAAATACATAGTCATTGGAAACATCAAACATAAAGTGCATCACCCAATAGTAAATTCATGATAAATATAATAAGAACAATCCAGAACAACATGTCCCATCCCAATTAATTTGGATTTCACTATACATGGGTTAGCTACTCCTAGGAATAGGTTCATGACCAAATACCAACACCTTCTATTTATCCTTTATACATTCCCAATTAGTAAGGAAAGGAAAATAAAGAAAATAAACACCTCTAATATCACTTTGTGACATATCAGACTCAGTTCATTCAGAATTAACCAAACTCGATTGGCCACATGACCTCAAGCGCACTCCCCACATGCTAGAGGCTGCCAACTAGTAGTGAGAGTCTATAGTGGAATAGTGGGGAGACTATACCCACATGACCAGAGTTTATCACAGTGGTATAACCATATAAATAAATAATAGATGCATAAAAGATAACAAAATAGTGGAATAATTACCACCCATCATATAAATAACCAAGTAATCACATACATCACTGTCATATTCAAAAAAGACGATCATGGTATTTTATACAAAAAGGAAATATAGGGGGATCATTGAACATGAATAGAAAACATTCTATACAAAATAATCAAAATACTCGAGAATATCTCTAGTATTATCTCAAGCATAGGCTTGGTTATCTTCCCCTATACACCATACTAGAAAGGTAATCAAGCATCCATAATAGGTCACTTTACCTTATTCCCACTTACATCCATGAAGTCTGTCTAGGTACCTAATGGCAGCCCAAATAGGGTGTGAGCTATACTCAGTAGAACACTACCAACAATGTCTAATTACATCCAGTCAGTGAGTACATCATAAGAAGTGTGAAGGTAACATTAAAAGCTGTAAATTAAATGCATTAAATAAATAACCCACATAAGTCTGAGTTCCCATGGAATGCCCATCCTCTTCTACCTACTTTGGCCTAAGATAGAATGTATCTGTGTAAGCATTTATCCATGATTTAATTTATGATAAAGTCTTAGAACCCATATCATAGTAAAGTTTTCCCAAGTGAATCATATCTGAGAAAGATATGTATAATATGGTTATAATAAAAAACAAGGATCTAACCAAATCTAAGCTTGTTATTTGGTATTTTAGATGCATCATGTAATTAATTTATTAAATAATTCCAAGGAAACCTAATCCTATCTTTGGTATTCTTAATTTGTAACATAGGTATCCCTCCAGGCATAACATGAACTCATCAGCTTACAATCCTATCCTAGGCATTCCTCACAGGGACCCTAGTATTTCTCTAGGAGTGGTATAAAATCACTGCCCTATGAATCCATCCTTGGTGGTCCACAAAGGGATCCCAAGTTTCTTTTGTGTCATATATACTAATATTCCCTCTAAGTATGTCCTTGGAATTCCACAAAGGGATTTTAGGTATCATTCATGTCATATATAATGATCTTCCATCTGAGTCTATCATTGGTAGTCCCTAAAGGGAGTTCAAGTATCACTCATGGTGTACATAATTATCCATCCACCAAGTGATTATATCCATTAAATTTATATGAGAACCCATGTTTTACCCATGAAACATGATAATTTCATTTATAATTCATTTAATTAAATAATCATGATGAGTTTGTTCATGAGATTCCAAGTCGGAACCCATGTATCACTCTCTACATGTCAGTATGAATGGTCATGGGCCTAAAGTTTTACCATACCATTTAAGTTCAAATTTAATTCAATTATCCATCACATTTATATAATTAATTAAATCACCTCAAAAGGTGGATCAAAACCTAGGCTTGGATCAGAAGGCCCATCCTCTCATGAATCCTCCCATTCATCTTAATTGGGTATTTTGGTTTTAAAGACCATATCAAGCCTAAACTAGGAGGGATTATGTTGAAGGTCATAGAGTCATGGTATTACATTCCCTATTTAATTTAATTCAAATTACATGTCAATCATTTCATTTAACAACCCAAAATCAAGGGGTAAAGTAACACATCTTAAGAGGTGAATGAAACTCATAGTCTACCCATGGTAGTTTTATTGAATTTACTAACACACCCCAGGGGTGGTTCAATTAAAGGTACTTAACCTTTTTAAGTCATAAATGGGTCTCTTGAATTATATAGGTCATGCCTATTAATTTAATTTAATTAAACTTCCATTTAACAAGAATCACTCATAAAAACATGGCACGTGACATAATGAAATTAAATATAAACACCAGGACTCTAAGGGAAAAGCACAAGACCAACTACCTTATCTAAAAATCTGACTCCTCATCTATTTTTGGCCACTAATCTGGGCTAGAATAAAATAAATTGAGAAAATAGGAAAATGATCTAAAAATAGGGCATATTAGGCCACATTAAAATAACTCCATAAAAAGTGAGATAAACTATGAAACATGTAATAGGAGTGGATAACTTATTGGTACACGTATAATGGGATTGGTGAGAAGTGTTTTAGAGTTCATATGGAGGATATACCTCAATGAATAGCTTTAGGTGTGGTGAGGAGAGCTCTCCCAAGGTGTGTGGTCCGTTGGAAATAGAGTTGAAAGAAAAGGGTTTTACCATTTAAAGAAAATGAGGGAAAAATCATCATTTCACCCTTTTAAAGGGTATCATAGTTTGGAAACACTTTTGGCCAAACCTTGTTCCAACCATGTGACAACCACATTCCATGGATACTACCTTGCACATTCTAGGTGCATGATTTGACTAACCATGATCAGCCCATGAGAAGTACCTATATAATAGGGTCTACTCCAATTACATGACCATATGGCCTACGTGGAATGGTTGGTACAAACCATACAACCCTAGGTAGATAACTGGGCCACCCTGCATAGTTTAATCAAATAGTGTAGGTTGGGCTACATGGTTTCTACAGACCATGAAACCCACCTGCTTCTTCAAAATCTAGGTCTCTAGGGTCTGTACAGGCCTTGGACACTCCCATAACCTCAATGAACTCACTAGTCACTTCCATTAGAATAAAACTGAAGAATTAAATATAAATTAAAAGGTTCCTTACCTTGAAGAAAAATTGAGTTCTTCCACTGGAGTGATGGAGGTGATTGGTAGAGATGCTATCCACTTGTTGCATGGATTTTTTGAGATTTTATCTTGGTAGATGTTGGGTACTTTTAATAATGTATTATTTTGGGTTTGTTTTAACTATTTCTTTTTGGTACGTTCTCCTTGAGGAGTATTGATCATATTGAATTGTATCTGTTATATTCTATTGTTTTATGAAAAAATAACTCCCTTCTATTTCTTGTATTATTCTACGTTATAGTCACCAACCTGTGAGGATTAGGAATGACCTTTAGTCCATGTTAGATCTATCCTGGGTATCATATTACCATGTTATTTGGGCAGGTTCATGAAAAAAATATCTCTAGAAAACTTTCATAACACTATCATTTCTTATGAGATGAGGAATGAAGACAATGAGTCTATGGTGAAGGAAAATTCTCATGAAGTAAATTTTAAAGCTATAAAGAAACTCATAGTAAAGGAAGTTTTGGAAGAAGAATAAATTTATGAGATGATGTCCTTTATTTCCTATAGTATTATAAGAGTAAAAATAAAGTTTAAAGGAAAGCCTCCACTTTCTTTTTTCAAGTATGTAAAAGTGGGACATCTTGTAGCTAAATGTCCCAAGAAATTGAAAAAGGATAATGAAGAAGATGTGTGAGGAAATAAAATTGGTTTTAAATGGGATTTCTCTCTCTCATTAGAAGATTTTAACTTTGATTAAAGTGAATTTGAATAGGTTCAAGATTGAAAGGATCTTGATGAATATTCACTAGTAACTATCACAAAATACAGTGACAATGATGCTGTAAATTATTTCAATGTTAGAGTTGATCTCTAGGTTGAACTTAAGGCATCCCTTAAAGAAATTTATGTTTGGAGGGCCAATAAAAATAATTATAGTGAATTTTTTTTATCTCTATAAACTCTTTATACAATAACAAAAGGAAGAGTTGTCTGAATTAAAATTTGAAATCAAAAATCTTAAATCTAGTAATTCAGGAATTCAAAGAAAAAAATTGAGTTAAAACTCAAAGACAATGATAAAACACAAATCATTGATGGAATATATAAATCAGTGAAAGTCAAAGCTAATATAATTTAAGATATAGAAGAATAATTCATGAAATAGAAACATAAGTGTGAGGATCAAGAAAGGCTTCTCACACCTAGTATGGTACTAAGAAGTTCAAAGAATGTTTGACCTATCAGGTCTAGAAAGTTGTTTGATGAATTCACTAAGGAAAATATTCCTATTCCATAAGTACAAAACTTCAAAGACAAATAGAAATCTATTGTGGAGTATGATGGCATGAATAATATATCCATGGTTGGTTGTAAACCTCAAGAATAAACACCTCAAAGGAAAGTGAATCTTTATAGCACTCAACAAGGTACTTTTGGAGAAGTTAATACTGAGAAAAAGATACTAAAAATCAATTTTTTTTTATTGTTGAAATATAGGAAATAACCAATAATTTTTTTTATTAGAGATCACAAAGGAAGCTAGTGGGCCAAGGAATTTTTTTATCACTATAGTGAAAAAAATTATTATCTTTGATGATCTAATCCCTAATATGGTCCAAGATTTACATGTGAATTAAATAGAGCATAAAAAATAAAATCAAATGAGTACCTTGCTCGAAATGAAGCACAATTTATTGTATCCCATTATCGGATATCATTACTTGAAATATATAAGGACGAACCCCTCTAGATCATCCAAACATGCTCCAAGGATCTTCACACACATTGTTCATTAAATTTCGGGTGCTACCCTAGAGCTCTGATGATCTATTCAACATCACAATAATCACTACGATCCCTCACTTTCAATGTGTCGAAGGCACATTGGATCAATCACTTAGGAGACACATTATCTATTTAGAAAGAGCGATGAGATAGAGGCTCTCACTCTGAATGACTGAATAGTCATTGGAATGAGCCTTTCCTCCTTATATAATGGGTGGAGAAAATAATCAAAAAGGGTTTCTCAAACCCTAAAAATAAAATTCCCACTAAATAAGAAATAAATAATTATTATGAAATAAACCACATCATAAATATTATTTATATTTTATTACATACCTTTAATATATATTAAATATATTATGTGATAAACCTTAGTCATTAACTCGTTTCATAATTCCCGCTAATATTATTCGAACCTTAGATATTAAAATAATATTTATTTGAATAATATTATACCTCTTATTCACTTAATTCCTTGTAAATACTTTTAATAAATAGATTTAGCCCAATTATTATGTACTTTAATAATAATGAATTTATTTATTCATTGGTGATCGATTACTTTGACAACTATCCAACCCCATGGTGTGGTACACCATGTCCTATATACTTATTCACTAGAATAAGGTAGATTCTTGAATATTCTATTGTGTGTAACCTTCTTGGACCTTTTATTGACAGTAGATAATAGTATTCATAGACCAAGAGTGGATTCTAGAAACCAATCAAGCCCCCTAAAGAGATAAGTAATATTCATAGAAATGAAAACCAAACTACGAACAAACATTATGTAATATAATCTCATCATATTTAGATACATCATAAAGTAGGACACACACTTGTGTCATCATCCTTTCTTGCTTTATTATTTGTTGATCTATCAGGATGTATTTAAATTTGACTACTATTGTCATGGATTTATAACGATACTACCATCCTAATCAACTTGGCCCAAGATATCACTTCCTCAACCCATAAGCGAAAAGTCCCATCTTGACCATTCAACCAATGTCATACCACCAATGATGCACCTGACACAAGCTACCTCACTATGACTTTATTATCATGTGTTTTTCCTTACATCAAATTATGTGATCAAATGGAACAAATTGATAATGATATCAAGTTATTAATCCAATACACATGTCCATATATAATAACATCAAATGTCAGCCAAAGCATGTGGTGTTCCTATTGGTGAGTCCATACTCATGATCTCAACTACTATAGATCACCAAGTGTGAACTTCATGAGAATAAGTCTCAATGATTATGAGCACCCAACACCTGATAGTAAAACATCAACTGTGTCCAGTCAGTATGATGTATCTAGACCATATGACACATGTTTAAGATTAATTTCATAGTATCTCAAGGTTCTAATTATATCTTGATATCTTATATAACCATTTAATATGAAAATCCATATATGGAAATTACCATTAAATAGTGTATGAAGAAATGCACACACTATAATGGTAAGTGTACATCATGAATATCTCACTGTATACATGAAATGGTAATCGAAAAGTACTAATAAAGTTGGGTCTAGGGAACCCACTTTTACAACACTACCACTTTCACTAGATACAACTTGCTAGCCATCCTTGTTATCTCTCACATGATTTTATGTCTTTGCTAAGTCATGGATTTATTTGACGGGTCTACCACATATCCTCTTCATGTCTATTCTACAAGGTGTGACCTCATATCCTTGAGTAAAACTACCCAAGAGATGTAAAACCTAAGTGTATTTCTTTTTGTATATTGTATAATCTTGAAATATTGAATAGTAAGAGTTTCATAATTCAAATTATGATAATAATTTATTTAATAGGTGTGATTCCAATAACTAGAACAAATTATTGTGTTTAATATAGTGCTTCTTAGCTGATTCAAAAGAAGCAATGAACTCAGTGTTTGTAGAAATTCCTACCACTGGATTGAATGAGCTTGTATTGATCATTACCAAAGACTGACTATGATATTAAATCATGTTGATCTAAATGAAGACTAGTTTGTGTCCCCTAAATAATTATTTTTCCTTTATCTCCATATACCAGGTACATATCATTTGTATTTTCTCAAGTACAATCATACCTGATTCCTTTGTAGTTATCCTATATATAACTATTATTTTCTTACTATAAAGTATATGTTGTCAATATCATATCTTGTATGTATCATGGAATATGTGATTGATCCATCACAAAAGGGTATGAAATTAAACTAACCACACTAATATCCTCCTATATCCTATACATATTTTCTTGTATAGATTTATTCCTTGTGACATTAGTGAAAATTATATCTCAAATTGTTCCAACATGTATTTTTCAATATGTTTTCAATATAGGTACTATTGAATAGGTTTAAGAAACCATTAGATCTAACTCTATAGATCATGTTCCTTATAACTTAGGTTTCTACTTTAAGTCAATCTTTAGATTATTTCTATTCTTATGGTCTTAACTAACTATAAGACCAATAGTTGTTTTCCATATGTTATCAAACACATTTTACTTGGAAAACCATCATGCTCCCACTAACCTGTGGTAGAGACATGGAAAATATTCATTCTAAATGAATATTCTATGATCTTGTCACTTACTTCAATCCTAAAATGTATTTTAGTAACTTTCACCCCTTATTGGTATTCTGTGATGTCACCATCCCTTTATGGTGGTGTCATATAGGCACCTTCCATGATTGGTGGTCTTGAAATCCAATGCACAATATAATGATAATAGAAAGTATCTATGAAAAGTAAAATTCTAATGGATTTAGGTATAACGACTCGGTGTTACCAATCGAGCCTTATTGGTACCACAGTTGTACTATCCATGTATAGTATCACTTGAATACCCACCATAATATTAAAAATAATATGCCCCTATTCTTTGATACATGAAATCCACTATTGAATTTTAATTGATCTTTTCAATTTTAGTTAATTTCTATATACTACCAACTTGTAGGAATTATTATTCACAATGAATAATGTTTCACTAGTTGTGGTGATTATAAAACCATCACCATGGTTTTATCCTTCCTATGAAATATGTGTTTTTGGAACATTATCTTCCAAAACTCTTATGGAATTCATTCCTATGCCAACTACTTGTGCATTTCTAGCATTTCCTTAACCCAAGTCAATTGTGCTATCACTATCTCAAATAGATATGTCAGCAACTCGCAGGTGATCTCATAGGATATCAACCTCTTCTTTGAAAATATCCCTAGATATTCTGAAATTTTGGAGGTAGTTAAGGATGTTAACCCTGGGAGTGATCTTGGTCCGATGAGTGTTCAAGATATTTATATGTTACTTCATGGGACTTCATCAATGACGATATTGTGGAACTCGTCTGGGATTTCATCAGGGGGAGTCTCCCCAGAGTGGCATGTGCCACAACTATAATCCTCATCCCTAAGGTCAAAAATACATCATATATTAAGAAATAAATACCCATTAGTATGTGAAAATTCCCATAGAAAGTCCTCTATACTATTATTAACTAGAGGCTTGCCACACACATTCATAAGTGGATTTATGAGGAGCAACACGACTTTATTTGGGGCAGGTCAACCCAAATAGCCATTGTCTTGGACCAAGAAATGGTCGGTAATATTGACAAGAAGGGGTTGGGGAATAACATCACCATTAAATTCGATATAGATAAGGAATATGATGTGATGTATTGGATATTTATTATCAAATGTATGAGGTGTATGGGATTCTTCGAGCTGGTGATTGACCTCTTTTTTAGGTGGTTATTTATCCTTGGTTTTTAGTAAAATTCATGGGTAAAATCTATGGGGTTTTCAAATAGTACATGGAATTTTCCAAGGGGATACCTTATCCCCTATTATATTAATCATGATTCTGGATTCTTTTAGAAACTATATGAATAAATACATGTAAGAGGGATGCATTCATCCTTATCGATGCAGGTAAAACATCACTGGAATTTCAAACCTATTCTTTGAAGATTATTTTCTTCTATTCAAAAATGGAAACATACTATCTATTAATGAGCTTAATCACATCCTATACTCTTATATAAAATGGAGCGGTCAAGTTATTAGAAGAAAAAAAAGTTATGTTTTTTACTTCCAAGAACTGAATGGATAACAGGTTGAAGAGGATTAAAGAGAGGTTGAGAATTCAAAGAAGACACATTCCCATAGACTATCTGGGGGATCCACTCTTACCAATCAGGATCCAAATTCATCATTTTGATGTATTGGTTTATTTATTCCCATATTCTCAACTAGAAAAACTACTTTCTATCTTTTGGGGGCCATATCACCCTTGTTAACTACATTCTTACTTTGATACCCATGTATGTACTTTCAGTAATCAATACCCCTAAAACCATCCTAAAGAACATAATGATCATCCTTTAGGGATTTATTTGGGACACACAAGGTGAATTTAAAAACCACTGGGCTTCATGGGATATACTAGATAAATACATGGAGGATGGGGGAATTAATCTTAGGAGTGTTCAGGAAACCATGCACTTCCTATAGGATAAGCTAGCATGGGAATTCTTGGAAGATAAATCCTTGTGGGAAAGCTTCATCATAATTAAATATAGGGTGGGTTATGATATATTAGGAGGGAAAGTATCTATAACATGAGATCTAATCATCCACCACCTTCTCGATCTACGCGAACACTCTAGATAGATTGTAGGGAAATTCTCAGTTAATATTTGGAGTGATAATTGGGTGTGGAGCGTGCTTGGTTTCCTCAGATGTCCAAAACCTGATATCTACCTCTCTCAGGCCATCAAGTTTCTAGTATTTATCAAATATTTCCTTAACATGCATTCTATGGAGGTTTTACAGGGTATTTTATTCAACTCCTACCCGAAAAATCTTTTCTTTACAGTTTTTTCCTTGGGCCTATTCATGACGAAGGAATATCTGAAGACACTCCATACTTCCTCCAATAAGGATATATGGGGGTCGTACCTTTAGTGTAGCAAAATCCCCTCCAAGATCAACTTTATTATCTGGCATTTGGGAAATCATTTTCTTCCAATTGATGATGGGGTTCATAGAAATGGGATTTATACCATCTCTAAGTGCACTTACTATTAAAATCCTCAGGAAGAATCTGATTAACACTTGTTCTTCACGGGAGAGTGGGCCTCCGCGGTCTGGAAGTGCTTCATCATTTTCAATAGAGATAAGGTGTAGGATCTCATCGTTGATAAATTCCTTCAGGCATGGTTCCATGGAACAGAGAACGATACTCAAGAACGACAAGCTTGTGCACTTTTTATTATAGTTTGCTACTGGTACATATGAAACACTCACAGTAAGAAACATCATGAGGGTTTTGTGAGCCCCAGTATAGAAATAGCAGTCTATGTAAGGGGCATGGTGGATGATATTGGCCTTCTCATTAATAAATGGTAATGATCTCCTTTAATCTGATCCCTTATCCTAAATAAAAGACCCTCCCAGATGGACTGAAGCCTGACCTGGCATGGTAATTGGGATAGATGGACTCCCCCTACTAGGGGTCTAGAACTTAATTTTGATGGCGCATGTAAGAACAATGTTATTAATTGTATAGGTGTGGTTTACAATTGTACAAGCTCAATTGCACCAGAATTCTATGTTTTTTTGTGGGTAGGGGGACTATCTAACGTCTGAAGCTTTAGCCATGATCATAGGACTTGAGATTTGTCACTCTCATTGAATTCCTCTAGATTAGGTAGATACTGAATCCATTACTATCTATAAGGACATCTGCAATGATATCATCACCCCTTGGGTGATCACCTACCTTGTCCGCAAATGCAAAGTTTTTCTCAGGAACCACATGGAGATGTCACACACATGGAAGGAGGGAAACAAGGTGGATGACTTCATGGCCTCCTAGACAACCAATGACAATTCTTATACCATATTTACTTCCCTTAGGTTCCTTCCCCCTGAGTGCATTATCCTAGTTAGGGGTGATGTGCTAGACCTCCAATATTTACAACTTTCTTAAACTTTTATGGATCTTCCCTTTCTATTAATAAAAAAATTCTTAATGTTGTATGGTGATGTGGATAAGGTAATTTCATTTAGGAATTAATACATGCTACATTATATTTATTGATTAATGCTTGGTCAAGATATTCTTTGGTATAACGGCCTAAAGCAACTTATATCTTCTAACCATGCATATAACATACTTCACTTCCGTATTCCTTAATAACTTTAAAGGAATCTTATGGAGTATACTTTCCACTAGCTTACCCTTGGAATAGTTCACACTCTCTAGCTGAACTAATTCAGAAATATTTGTGGCTTACCTTTATATCTAAAGGTTTCTTTGTCCAAAACTAAGTACATAAGTGTGTCAATGATACCTAAGGTCTTTATCTCTGAATAGTCTAAAACCATACAAGGTATATCCTTGAAAACTACTTAGTTTTTCTTGAAAAAGTATTATCTTTCCACAACTAGGTATATAAGTCTTAAATTTTATATTCATTAGGTATTACCAATGATTTATGTATCACTAAACTATTGGTTAAGTATTAAAAACCACAAAAAACATTCATTCTTGTACTTGGAATAATGTTTCTTTATTTCCAATGGACACATGAGATAAATGTTCTAGTTATACTTAATAAAACTCCTACATGAATCATTAAACTTGGAAATATAGAAGTTGTGTGTTTCTCACCGATAACTTAGGAACCACCCTTTATTAGCCACTTGGATAACACACCTTACTTCTAGTAATGTTTCTTTACTTGTTTACTATATTTAAATACACATATATGATATAAATATTGTATTTAATACCTAATAAGTATGAACAAAACATTATGTTTTATATTAATGAATATACCTAAAGAATAATTGAATACCTACTTTTGCAATTTGGTTCATTTCATTTATCTTACATGGAATCTATTTCATGACATGTGAAGAAAATAACCTCCTGTTTAATACCTCTTTCTTTTAAGGATGTTTCAAAGGTGTCTTTGATGTCATACTTTATATTGTCCTTTTATCCTTTTCTTTCAACTTGTTCACCATAATAACTAAATATTAATATTTATTTAATGTTTTTATTGATTGGTGAACCTTACCCAAAAGGAAACCAACTGTTTTATCCATACTATTCATTTTTTAATCTTAGATGAAACTAGATTAACTGGGTGAAAATATATAATAATGAGATGTCTTGAAAGATCATGATCCACCTTTCATATTTACACATAGCTAGTGAATTATCACTCATTCATATCTTTCTTCTATTTCTCCTTGTAATCTCCTC
The DNA here is from genome assembly GCA_963277665.1 of Viscum album. Lineage (NCBI taxonomy): Eukaryota > Viridiplantae > Streptophyta > Magnoliopsida > Santalales > Viscaceae > Viscum > Viscum album. Next base: position 123,005,760 of record OY728134.1, on the reverse strand, counting down.
ATAGATGAGACAACATGTGAAATCATCCATGTACCGATGTTTTATCCACAACTCACATTTGAAGTTGATGATAGAATTATGAAAAAACCATCATATGCCTAATACACAAGCCTCCTATAATCATTTTTACACCCTCACTTCTTGAGGTGAATGTTTCCGATAAAAATGGTGTGCATTTTGTTTTAAATTTGATGTAATGATTGTGGGACTTTGAATGTTGCATGATATTTGATACCAGATTCACTATTTTCGAATGACTTCCAGTGGGTTTTGTTTGTGGAGACAAAAACACCCAAAGGTTCCCTTATTCAAGATGTTTCCCGAACCTACTTTCCAAAGGTAGGTAACCATTAGTATACAGACCAAAAATTATTAGTAACACATATTGGTTGACAAGATGGTAGGTCGGGATCATCATACCCTTGTGGGGGATTATTTCCTACTTTGAGAATCTCTTAATTATTTAAGACATATTCAAAAATCTTTTATTAATTCCCAAGTATGAAACGGGTTTACCTTGGGTTAAAAATCAATTAATATAATGCATGAATTTATAATTATATGTATTTATATGAGGTTATTCATATATGGAGACATCTATATGTATCTTAGGTTCTCCATCGGTTTTACCCTTTTGTATTTGAGTTAGATATTCTTTGGTTGTTTATTATTATAATACTGGTTTTAATCCACACAGTGGAGTGATCTGGATTTTATCCTCATCCAGGGAAATAGAAGTTGTTTTGATGTTGGGATCGGGCCCATAAGATGGATTTCCTACTTATCTTCATGAAAGGAATCAGAACCCACATAGTTTGGTTCCACTTAATAGGACACATCATAACTTTTAAGGTCATGTGTTGAGGAACAAACCACATAGTTTAACATAATTCAGCAAGGATGTCCAAGTTAAAGGTTCCTAGTCAAAGCTTAGTGTGGGACTTATATTGAATCAGCCTAGGAACTTGGAAGGGATATGGGGTCCCAGGTAGAATATGACCCTACCAAGAATGTGTCCTAGAATAAATTAAGGTCAATTTGGGATTTTGATTTTGGACCTCAGGGAGGCTTCCTACGTATCCCATTTGGATGGGAATCAAAGACCACATAGTTTAATTGGGGTTGAGGACCCATTCCTATGGATTCCCTATTAAGGTCTTTCTCATTGGAGATGTGACCCTTTGATATGGGTATATGGCTTTGGGGACCCACACCTATGGAGGCCCTCTAAAGGTTTGTCTCATAGGGGATGATTATCATTGATATGGATACATGGATTTGAGGACCCATTCCTATGGATTCCCTTTTAAGGTTTTTCTTATAGTGGATAAGGCCCTTTGAGATAGATACATATCTTTAAGGATCCATGTCTATGGATTCCCTTTGATGGAAGGTGAGAGGAATATCCGAAAAAAAGATTATATTTCAAGACATGAATTTAATCAGGAGGATTCCACGATCATAGTTAGACTCTAAGACCATGTGAGTTATGATTGAATGTGATAAATAAGAGGAAGTGGAATATCTGTAAAATTAAAAAATCCTTCTTCCACTAGTGGAAGAGGCCGGGGCTATGGGAGAAGAAGAAAGGACTATGATGTGCATGTCTCCTCCCATTTTGGTTACCAGGATAGTAACATCTGACTAAATATCTAGATAAAACCCATTATAAAGGATAGGGGATTACTCTAGGATGGATTCCCTACTTATGGTTTTAGAGGATAGAGGAGTATAATACACTAATCCCCATCAAATTGAAAGGAATGTGTGATCCCCACACCCTCACTGTCTGAAATAGGAGGTCTCTGGTCTTAGAGAAGACAAGGGAGGGACATGATCCTGGCCCTTATGTTTAAAACTAGGAGGTCCATAGAACTACCCCTAGGGTTGGGGTCCTCATGATCATAGGTATGGATAACTTCATTCACCTTGAGGACCCTACCCATTGGGTAGGATAATTGAAGGACACCTCTGACCAAAAGAATGCATAACTGATTGGGAGACATGATGGTGTGTCTCTTTCCATGATTTTTCAAGTCTATAGGATTTATTAGAGGCTTTGGCTTAATCTCTATTAGATGGGAGTCCCAAGGAAGGAGGTTCACTTCCGTCGATGACATGAAAGAGGGCTCAAAGGAAGCTTGCATAGGTGAAGTCTAGGAGATCCAAAGGTGTATCACATAGAATAATGCTTACATGGATCAAAAGTGATTTTCATAGAGTATGGACTATGTGATCCAGAGGTGAATTCTGGAAGAAATACAACTTAGGAAACAACACTTGGTGAGTCCTTACCTTAGACTCCAAGGGTCTCCTCAAGTGTCCTTGGAGGGGTCTCATGTAGGTCCCAGGTTTATGAGGGGACCTTCATGCTAGTCTCTTTTTATTAGAGGGGAGTGGTTCCTAATGCATTTATTTTAATATTCACACACTAGGGGGACTTTGATTACACTATACCTCTTAATTCCATATTATCTTAGGTTTTGGGGAGCTAACGAGGTGGTTTTGAGGGCTTAGGAAAAGGACTTGGGAAAGCAGATCTTTCAGACTTCTTTGTGTTTTTTTTCATAATCTAAAATGAGGATCCCTAGAGTCATATTTATAGGAAAACATGGTACCCTAATAAAATAAGGTTGTCCACATAGTTCCATCGTGCAGGTTCCATATGCAGGTGTCATGTGTAGGGTTGGCTGCTCTTTCTGGATTGTGTAGGAAGGGCCTGTACAAACCTCTTGGGGTGGAGGCTACACAGGACCACTTGGGTGAATCACCTGGGAGAACCTGCTTCTCTATACCATAGGGGATTCACCCCCACAAACCCCCTTAGTATTATTGTTGGGTTTTGGTCTCATCTCTTTGGGCTGGTCCCTTTACTACCATCACTAATCCCCATGAAAAATGGACAGTCACACCACAAAATTTTTGGGCTGGGTCGTGGACATTTTGGGTTGCGACACATAAAACCCACCTATCATTCCAAAGCCATGACCTACTCTTAGAGAGTGGCTCTCACCACCATTCCATTGGATTTGGAAAAATTTCTAAAAAATCTCCATCCCTCGGCATGTGAGAATTCTTTTGGCACATGGAAACCCAATCTCTTCCTTATTACAGTATAAAGTCACATTTCTAATCATAATAAAAATTTTCTATCTAAGTGAGGATCACATCATGAATTCTATGGAAAAGTTATTGGAACACATTTTTTTGTGTCAAAAAAAATCCCCCCATTAGAATTAGATTCATTTTCAATGAAAATAATATAGTTCTAAGGTAACCATAAAGCACTTTGATGTATTACAACATTAGTTGGTGGGATTTGGAGCTATATCAACTATGGGAATATTCTCTAATGTTTTTCTAAGACATGGGTACTAGAAATCACAATTCTACTATTTCTAGGGACATATGATAGACCTTGAAAACATTTTTTCTCTTGTGTCATCACCCTAATTTTTTTACCTAGTTCATGATGATAACGAATTAGTAGGAGATACTTTAATTTTTCTTAGGCTACCCATTATAGGGTTTCAACTTGATAAATTTAATCCCTCTTTCCTTTCATTACTTGATTTTTTTTCAAAACCATTCAGATTTTAGGTCCAACGAGTTTAAACTCAAACTTTTACCTAGGATCCCCTTTTATGGGTTTTCAACGCAGTGAGTTTTGTGTCTCTTTTTGTGGAAGGGTTAGATTTTTGAAATCAAAACTAATATGACTGGTGTTTTAGGTTAGAATGACTTGACCATGAGTTATGGAATAATGAACCAAGTATGTCTTACTGGCTGAGAATGTCCCAAAATTTCTCAGATACCCAAACAGGGGAATTTTGAGTTACGATTTTGTGATTTCTGGATCTAAAACCTGATTTGAGACAAGAATATAAGGAATTACCAGAAAACATATTCAAAAGGTAATTTCCAGAATTATATTTTTATTAGGGGAGTACAAAGAGATAAGAGGCATCTACTGGGAATTAATGTATCTCAAGTTGATAGGACCTTTTGGTGGGTGACTTATGTAAAGACAACTAAGGCATGTTACTGCATAGTCAGACAAAGAAGTTATTAGGAAACTGACATTCTATTGCTGATGGTTGGGGAGTTTATGAAGGTACAAATTTCTTAAGACCACTGAGGGTTGTTTTTGAATGGAATGTGTTTGATAATGAAGGGAGAATTAGTTTTGGAATTAACCATGAATGAGAAACTGATCCTATATAAATTTGCCTTGTGTAAAGGATGGTACATTCTATTAGATGACTGAATTTAGGGGGGAAGACCCCTCCCTAACAAGGATTGAAGCATTGTATAGTTTAATACCATGCAACCAAGACAAGGACCATGCGACTTAATGTCTTATAGTGAGGAATTTGGGGATAGAGTTTACCTTCATTTATCTTTGAATAAAAGATTATAAAATTTCCCCTTTCATGGTAATATATTCAAGAATGTGCCATCATTTTTCAATATGGGGGGGGGAGGTGTAATCTTTAATCTAGGATTTTCCTAATCTGAAGAGTAATATGGGGTGAAATTATAATTGGGGATTATGGAGGTAGAAGAGGTATATCCTAGAGATGAATGTACCATTGGTCGAAAGGACCTTTTGGTGGGCGACTTATGCAAAGCCAACCAGGGTGTATTAATACATAGTTAAATAGTGTCATCCCATGGATTATAGTTCCTTTTGGTGGGAGGATTATGCAAAGCCAAATGGGACATATCACTGTATGTTCAGAAAATGGAGTCCTCAAGAACCAGACATTCCACTACCGATGGTCGGGGAAAGCTTATGGAGATTCATATTTTCCTAGACATGGAGTTTGGTTTGTGGGAGGAAAGTACCTGAATATGAGAGGATCATTTCACATAAAAATTTTCAAGAATGGGGATAAATTATTTCCATCTATATGTCTAACCCATACATGCTAAAAGAGGATTTTATTTTTATATTGTGGCTCAACCAGTGCATAAGACCCAGTTAACTGTATGTATCTCATTGGAGTGATAATCAAGATACATGTAGTTCTAGAAAATATTCCCCACACTGATTGAATTATTGTGTGAAGAAGGGTTTTTTTAATATGAGCTCACAAATGGGGTGGGAACCCATATTAAATCTTCCTATGTAGATCCAACTCATACATAGGATAGTGGGAGAATTTTCCATCTTACGGATGAACCGTGATTTTTGATATAGGCATCACTACATATCTCATCAAAGTGATAATCAAGTAACACGTAGTTATTGAATTTGTGTCAACTTTTTAGTTTAGTGTCGTACGATGAGGAAATTGGACATGAAGTTTAATGTCATACGGGAAGGACTTCTAGTGAACCTTTTAAGGTCCTGTGACTATTATCATAGTATCCCTGATGTGAATTTATATTCCTTGATCATGCAAAGAATACTTTACCAAAATTCCTAACCCCACATGAGATATGCTCTGTGTTAGATAAAAGTAGTGTCAAAGGTTCCTTGCACCACACAAAGGTGATAGAAATAAAGGGTAGGGACATCTTAATTTTGTAGGTTCTGAACCAGGATATAAGATTCAAGTGTCGTAATATATCTCATTAAAATGAGAATAAATCTATTTGTAGTTCTATAAAAATGTGCAGATTAGTGTCGCATGATGAGGAAGAAGGTGACTAAATGTGAAAAAATAAATATTACAGTTATACCCAATACTGGAGTCACTATGTGTCTCATAATGTAAGGAACCAAGCCACATTTATTTTTTTAATTTATGTCAACTGTATAGTTTAAAGACATCTGGTGAGGACATCTGGTGTCTTTCAGTTTTAGGTCATACAATGAGGAACATTTTTCATGGAAATGAGGAGTGATGTAAGGCTTAGTTGGCCAAGGGTGCTCTGACATGCTATGTATGTGAGGGAGGAAACCGTAAACCATGATCTTGGGGATTCTTGGATTAGGAGAAGTGGTATGAGACAAAATTCAAGGTATGAATGTGGATCAATGTTTTAATAGAAAGTTCCTAGAATAGTATTGTTATGGATTATAGAGATAGAAGAGGTCTCTCCTAAGGAAAAATGTACCTTTGGTTGACAAGACTTTTGGTGGGTGACTTATGAAAATCCAACTAGAGCATATTACTTCATAGTTAAACACTAACATCTTCTAGCTAAGACGCCCTTTTGGTGGGAGAATTAAGAAAATTCAACTGGGGCATATTACTTTATAGTCAAACAAAGGTTTCATTAGGAATATGATATTCCACTACTAATGGTTGGGGAAAGAATGTGGAGATCCAGAATTTCCCAGAACAAAGAGTATGATGCATGGAAGGAATATTTTTGATCAAAAAGGAAGTTTTTTGACCGACATTGCCTGTGGAGCGTGAATTCCTCAAAATAGATATTTTTTATTTATATATGGGAGAATAATCTTCTCATTTCCATGAAGGGATATTGAATGATGGAACCTGAGTTAAGGTATCTTGTATAGATCTCTATTTTTCTGCAAGATAGGGAGTATTTTTTTTGATTCATGGATGGTCCTAGGAAATTAGAGATCCGAGAATCACTACATATCCCATTCGAGGAGAGGATCATCCCACATTTAGTTCTTTAAGGATCCTTGTGCAGGTATGACCAAAACATAGGGAGGGAGAATTTTTATGTTGTGACTAGACCCAAGATTAGAGATTTGGGTGTCACTACGTATCATGTGATAACAGGAATCAATCCACATTTAGTTCTTGAACAAAGGTGTGGTGGGATACCAACACTGAAGATTATGATCCACTCAAACATGGATTAAAATGTGACACAATTTTATATCTTGCAATAAGGAAGTGAACCATGCAGTTTTACATTGTGCAGAAAGGACATTGTCATACAGTTTAACGTCTTATGACTAGGATGTCGGGCTATGTAGTTTAAAGTATTACAAATCGGTATATGATTTCTTATAGTTTTGGGTTGTATGACTAGGAATATATGGTGTTCCTTTTAAGGTCATCCATATAGGGCCATGATTCTATATAGTTTAACATAATACAACAAGGATGTTAGTGTCATGCAGTTAATCATCTTGTGATGTGGATGATTGTGTACTTATCACACATAGTATTTGTGGAGAAATCATGAATTGGTAGGGGATATAATGAGCTCTCCATCCATGTATATTAGGGAATAAAATCTTTTAGATTGGAACTTGTGTATAAAATAAGGTCCCTCCCACTTTGGCTCAAGTTTTTGAGGATTATTTCCCGGTATCATCAGAGTCTTGAGAAACATTACCAGTTCTTCTTGGAGGAATTAACATAGATGGAATTTCTTGTTAAAATCTTATGATATTTGATTTTTATGGAACTCCAAGTGATAAAAGGTATGTAATATTTTCTCATCGAGTCACTACCATTCATCCAGTAATTTTTTGGATTTTTCATATATAGATAGATGATCACAAATGGAAATGAAAAGTAAGGTCAATTGGATCACAATGGGTAGGGAAATTTATATTCTGTATATGAGTGAATATGGGGTTGTATGTGTGGCAGTATGGGTGGTAGTCTGGTAAGCCCATAATTCATGAAATATATTGTTAGACCTATAATTTTAATACTTATCCACCATCTTCTAAAGTATTTTTGATAGGGTATTTTTGAAGGCCTCTATCTATCCATTACCCATTACTTGATAGCAGGACAAATGATTAGATTTGATATTATACTCATGATATAGATTCTTCAACTCATCAAAATAGAAATTGGTTTTGTTTTCCATTAGTATTGTATGAGGGACACCAAATATGGTAATGATGTTAGATTTCATGAAGATGAAGATGATATTGGTCCTAACATCTTTGAGGGGTATTTCCTCATCCTATTTATAGAAGAATTCATTAGTTGTTATGATGTATTTGAACTGATGGTCCATAGCTAAATAATATGACCCTACAACATTCATTCCCCATATGAAACATGTCCAAGATTATTTGGATGCATGTAGAAAATACTAGGGTTGATGTACGATGTTGGAATGTGCTTGGATTGAATGAAACTTCTTGGTGAGTTTTTTTCAATACAACATAATGGAAAGACAAAAGTATATGAGAATTTTGATTTTATTGTAAATCCATTACCCTGACTGGTGAGAACCATAGGCTCCTATATGTACTTATTTAATGACAGAAACCATATCTTCTCTATGGATACACTTAATAAGGACTCAATCAAATATTCATTTATAGATGATTTTCTGGTGATTTGGGCTGTTATGAAAAGTAAAGTTAGTCACTCACCATTAGATTTGGTCTTTTCTAGCTCCATCTGATGAGATAATTCCATTTTGAAGGTAGTCCACAATGGGTATCATCAAACCAATGGTAGTACCATCTGGTTTGTGGAAGCGACTAACCTCATTGATCTATTCTATACTAACACGAACAAAAAGAGAGACCATTCAGTGGTGTGCAATGCTAATGACTATTTCATCCTAGGCTGGATATACCAAATTCATGGATGCATTTTCCAATGCACCGGCCTATGCATTTTGTGACCATGGGTTTTAAGTAAATGTTGGATATGAGTGAAATTTTTCTATTAGTCCTCATACATAGTCAATTAGGTGGATTGGTTCTTCTTTTCTAATAGCATAATCCTCATTGATCTATTTGATTACCAACTCCGAATCACATTTCAGCTCTAAGTGTTCCACTGGAAATTTAAGTTCTAATTATAGGCTTGTAATGAGGGCCTAATATTATTCCTAATTGTTTGTAGAACCTTATGAAAATAGGAAGGATTAAGGAATACTTCCTTTACTAGATATATGAGAATGAATCCCAACCCAAATTTGTTGAGATTAGGGTCTTCTATTCTCTTCCCTATTGGGATACTATATGTACTATCAAGATAAATTTACCATATATGGGATCCATCTTTAATATATAAGACCTCTTCATCAGTTAATTCGGTATTTAATGATGTTGATTCTATATATAGGTGTTTTTAAGAAAATATTCCAAATCCTATTCATTCACTACTTTTTGAGGCACGAATTGTATATCAAACTGCTGTAGTAAAACTGAACACCATGCCAAATGTTTAGTCAACATAGGAAGAATGAGGATATATTTGATCCAGTTATTTCAAAAGTCCAAATGACTCTTGGTTCTATAGGTAGTGCCTAAATTTTTGAACTTTGAATATTAATGTCAGAAAGATCTTATCGATATCTGAATAATGATTCTCAGTGTTGATCATCATTTGACTATGATAATAAAGGTTTTTATCTTACCAACATCATTCTTTTGTGTGAGGAATGATCCCATTGATCATTTTAGGGATATTATGTATATAATGAAAAGTTTCCCCTCAATATTGGCATTAACACCGGTGGACTCAATAGATATTTCTTGATATTATCAAATTCTTCCAATCAGTCATTGATCCAATGATATGTGACCCACTTTTTCATCAAGATGGTGGAGGGAAAAAACTTCCTGTGAGGTTCTCCATAAAGTGTCGAATGTAGGTAAGGTTTCCCTATAAACCCCTCAAATCTTTAAGGTTTTGAGGAAGTGACTTATTGAAGATAGTCTTTTTCTTATTAGGGTCTAATTTTATGCCATGATTGGGTAAAAAAAAGATAATAAATTTACCCGATGTAACCTTGAAAACACATTTCAATGGGTTTATCTTTATGATATGCTATTACAGTTTGTTGAAGATAGTATCAAGATCATACAGGTAGTATGATCATTAAAGAGACTTAACCACTAGGTATTTGACATATAATTCAAAACAATTTTCTAGAATTTGTTTGAAAATGTGATGCATGGAACATTGGTATGTGGCGATGACATTCTTCAAGACAAAGTGAATTATACAATAGAAAATTACTCCCCAAGGGGCCCTAAAGGTGGTGGATTCTTCATATTGTTGGGACATTCAGATTTTGTTATACCCTGAATAACCATCCATGAAGAAGAGAAATTGATATCCAGCCATTACATCAATCAGTTGCTCTTTGATCAGTACTAGGAAATAATCTTTAAAATAGTGTCAGTTGATATCTACGAAGTTGATGCAGACCCTATTTTTCTCATTCTTCTTCTTTACCAAGACTGTTTTGGATATCCATGTAGGATATTGGGATTCTTGATTGAAATTGTCTTTGATATTATTATCAAATTTAGCCTCAATTTTGGCGGTATGATTTGGGTGTGTACTTATGGATACTTGTTTGCAACACTAGTGGTTATATGGAAATCCCAAGTGGTGAGTCGCTACCTCAGGATTGAGGCCTAGGATCTCTGTGCAAATCTACATGAACATGTCTCAATGTTTCTTCATTAAGGTGGTGTATACCTATTGTTCGTTTGAAGACATGGATACACTGATCAAATTGGGCCATAGATCTTCTTATGTACCCATATTTATCTCTTTGAGTTCATTAATGGTGGTAGAAATTCCTTCCTAAAATGCTGGAGGGGCATCCTTGAGGCTATCCTCCTCTTTATCTTTTTCTTCCTATTTCTCTTCATCTTATTCCTTACTCTGAGGGGAAGTAGGAAAGGGATGAATCTCTCTAGAGTTTAGAGGGGAGTCATCATTTTAACATTCAGATGATGAATCGACTCCCTCTGACCCCACTAAAAAATTGGTATCTTTATAAAGCTCTAGAGGGGATGGAGTGAGTGATAGAAAATGAGTATCTTTATTCTATCTTGGATCATCTGATGAAGCATGGATGTGTTGGGGCTATGTGGAAGGAATGAGGGAATTTTCATCAAATTGTGTACCACTTTATGGAGATTCCATGACATTTTCAGTACTACTGGACTATGTTTTCATGACGGATATCCTGAAGGTTGTTGAACATGCACCTAAATTTGGGTCCATGACTTTGATTTAATAGATAGGTAGCACATATTATTCATTTAGCTATTTAAAGGGATTTACCAAGGTCATTTATAGACCATTAGGGGTCATGACCTGAGCAACACCATTGTTCACGGGTTGTTTCCCTTCCCTCTAGATAAATCTTGCATCAATGTAATGAGTTTTTTAGGATTATAATGGAGATTTTTCACTATAAAACTTACTGATTTGACCATTAATAAAATATTTGAGGCTTTTTTGGTATGATGAGGGGATTTAAACATGGTGATGCAACCAATTCAATCCCATAAGAACATTAAAATCCATTTCTTTCCAAAAAACTAGAAATTTTGAGTCAAATATAGGGTCCCTGAAATGAGCCTTGAGCTTGATTTCTCCGAGAGGATTTCTATTTCTCTTGTTATAACCATATAGAATCAAAGTGGAAGGAGACTAGTGGTCCTCACTGTAACCCATTCAACAAAGTTTTTATACTTAAATGTGATTGAATCCTGAACCATTTTCAATGAATGTTTTTCGTACATCAATGTCATTTATCATGATAGATACATACCAAAGTTTGATGTGTCATTGTATAATGACATATTTGTATTACTCCATGAAAGAGATTATTGTGTAGAATTTTTCAGGATATATCTCTACATAATATACTTCAGAAACATCAAATTCAACCTAAAATTCTTTAGGTATTGAAAAAACCTCTACGAGTGCTTTCAGGAGGTATTTTGATAGGATTAGAGCATCCAGGATTGACCACATGGCTAGAACCAAAGCCAACTGCTTTAAAATTTCATACTTCTAGGATAAATTTATGCACTTACCAGTTTTGGGATTTTCTTTTTTAAGCACTTTAGGAACTAAAGTACTTGATTTAGGTTGAATGACCCTTGTAATATGAGTTAAAGGCACTTACGTCCTTGGGGGGTTTGGTTAGTTAGGTCTACCTGTGCATCGAGGTTAATTTGGTGAAAACATCCCCTATAGTCGATCTTCTAGGATGATCAAGTCATGAAAAACCCTAACACATGTGGGGGGTATTTATTTCTCCTTCTAAGATCAATTCAGGGTTCTCCCATGAGTTTTTTACATGTATACAGTTCTAGTAGGGATGTGGATGGAGTATTTATTTCTTCCGCAACCATGTCTTCCCCTATATCCTTGATCCATTTGGACACTCTCACCTATTCCCCAATTGGGTGCAGAGAAATCAGGTTTATAACCACACTAATAATCCAATAATGGATCCATTAAGTGAATAACATTAATGGTACCAAAGATAAACTCCTCATCTAATAAGGACTCCATCTGGTAGGATGACTCTTGCAGTTCTATTTGATGGGGTGGTGGACATGCTTCTAGGACTAAATGTTTGAAGTCTGATAGAGCCATAAACTACTTAAATACTGGTACATGTTCATATTCCTGTGTTTTATTCCCACTTTTTCAACCATTCCATTTCTTGGAAGACTATATTTTAGAGTACTGTGTCCCTGATGGAGTTAGTTGTGTCACAACAGAAGCAGTTGAGGGCATAGTTGGCTCCTTCAATTGTATTTGGATAATATCATGAGTCCAATTTATCATTTTTCTAACCATCCAATCATATAAATTCTATTTACCTTTGTTATTAACTTTTTTATGTTCACCCTCTTCCTCTGGATTGGAAGTAGAAACACACACTACCTGTGCGGGTGGCTTTCCAAACTTTACATATCCAGAGTCCCCCATTTTTTGAATAATGATTTTGAAAACAAATCATTCCTGAATAGTGTTACCGAATGTTTATTAGAAGGTGTAATTGTTTGGGAGATCTTCAAGACCATCCTGACCCAACCTCTTAGGCTTTGAAAAATCGAACAAGTTGTTTTCCAAATCCTCGATGAAGTATCTAGGGACTTAGTCATCTCAGAAAAATATACCTGATTATTTAGCTCCTCAAATTGTTTCACCTTTGTTCCCTTCACTAATCCCAACAAGGTGGTCATTATTGCTAACACTAGAAAAGAGGTTCCATGTCATATGGTTTAGGTTTCAGAGCTGGATTCGGGGCATGGTCTAAGTTAAACGTAACAATGGAAACCTATAATTTCCCTATTATCTTACCTTGAGTTGATGGAATTACTCGATACTTGGCCTTAGTTCACAAGATGGAATATTCCATTTTTAAGCCACTATGGCATGATAAAAAAACCCTCATATGTATTTTATAGGTATGAGTAGTGTATAAAACTTTTCATAGAGGTTCTGTATACAGATAGATAAAAAATATTCATGGGGAAGCTGTAGGTTCAAGGATTAGGTCAACCCTTTCCATTGAATAATGAAATATGAGATCCTATCATTATCCTAGTATTTGTAGATCGAGAGGTTGAGTACTATCATAATCTGAATCATTGAGCTGAATTAAAAGAGAAACTACCGATGAAGATCTTCCCATCCTGAGATTGACCGAGCTGACAAACTGGTGTACCATACTAAGGCTGGACCTTGTAGTGTTTGTACAAAGAATCTAAGTTTTACTATTTTTTGGTGTTGAGGTCCCCATCATGGAATCACATTAGGACATAAAATGAAACAAATTTTTCTCTGGATCCCTCAATCTATTAAATATTATAAATATAGGGTTCCCAATGTTCGGTGGAGGAGGGGTTAGATCCACCCACTCAGGGTAAGGCCTCTTCTCTGGATGAACTAGTGCACATTGTTCTACCATAGATTACAATAAAGCTATAAATTACTCAATAGTATTGAGGAGAACTTGAGGGATGTCTGTTTGAAAATGTACTTGGGCATTGACAAAAATTGGTAAATCCTTATATTGCGGTTCTACTCATACCTGTGGTGGGTAGCCAATGACTGTTAGTTTGCGAGGATGTGTCTGAACCAACTCTATCCCTGTACCTAATAGAGGGAACTTATGATATCTTACTTCCATGGGGTTTACATATACTAATTGTTGGTCCTACATGTTGAGCAGATGTTCTGGTTCCACTCCAGTTACTATGGCGAACCCTCTTTATTTAGGTACACCTGTTGGGAGTGCGAGTTAAGGCTATTCTTATAGAACATATATGGTAGGAATGTTGTCTAGGAGAAATTCTATATTGAGTCTATTCAACTCTTTCATATCTTCATCCTACCAAGATAATCTTTCCTTGAGTGTGAGTGGTTGAGGGAATTCCCAAATCTAGAGCAAGCATATGGTTTTGAGTATCCACATCTCCTTTAATCGTTTCATTGTGGACCATATTATTAAATGACACTTCATCCCCCAGATTCTTTGTATTGGAATTTTTTTCTATAAGGTCTGTAGGGGTGGTATTAATAACAGTCACCGATGCATAAGACATTACAGTCGTTTCATTATCCTCTTTGCATGATTTCCTTTTTTTCACCCTCTATGAGGCCTTGTCCTCTCTTCTGTTGTTTCTCTTGGAATTGTTTGACGAATGATAATATGAAGGGAATCTCTAGAAAATTTTGTTATACATGTTCCGAGGAGGACACCAGGTCATAGGATGGGACAAACTGGGAGGATGATACCATTCCATTTACACAATCTTTTCAGCCTATTTTGTAGATCATGAAGATTTTGGTAAAAAATTCATCGAACCTACTGGCTGGGGTTTATATTAAATTTTCATGGACACTACTATCGTAACTAATTTCTTGATTTCATGGAGACATAAATAAATATGGGATGGATCTATGGTATGATATGAACTTGAGATATCTGTTTCTGAAGACATTTGTGACATTTGCATTATCTAATGGTTTAATTCTCTTAAGAAAGAGGTCTGCTCAATATTTTATAATGCATGATGAATAAGTCTTTCAATGGTTCACTCGCTTCTAACATGATTTTTGTGGAAATAATTTAGGGAATATTTTTTTCTAAGTGTATAGTTTGTTGTGAACAAAGTCCATTTATTGAAGCTGACCTAAAGCTATAAAATTTCATGATGTCACCTTTGGCGGGCTTTGTTGATTTCAGAGCATAGTGAAATTCAACGCTTTGTGTTTACCCCATCCTTTGATATAAACACTAGATTGGGAATATGAGATCAGTTGATTTAATTATTTTAATGCCTTTGGCATGCGTGCTGAAGGGATCCTTACTGTTTTCCCAATTTTGAATTTCATGCAGGTAGGAGAGCTGCTGAGTAAATTTGGAAGTGTATCCCTTCTATTATCTCGATGTGGATTGGGTACTCTTTATATGGTAATAATTTCAATATTAAATGAAGAAGAGTGTTCCATAAATTTATGGGATTTATTGCACACAATATTCTAAAAATGCTTCTATAATTTTATACTAAGGAGTGTTTAAATGCCAAAAAATTACTGGTATATCATCTTTAGAAAAATATTTTCTCATGTTCAATGTGTCTTCTCTATCTTTATCTAGAGCTTCCTCAACTTGGTGTGACCAAAGTGGATGATTCCCTATTAATTTATTATAAACAACAAGATTGGTGGGTACATCTTCTTTCATATTAGAAGGCATAAGATCCAAGGGTGGTACATAGAATAACGATCATCTTGGGCTATCTTCTACCTGATAAAAGGATTTTACTTTTCAATGATAAGACATTAGGCATGACTAACATCATTTTCCTAAATACCTTGTGGTTGGAGGGATTTATCATTATTAAATCTCCAAGGGGAGGACCCCCTTGATGAAGTCAAAAGCCTTTATGGGGAGGAATACCATCACAACTCAATGTCCGACTACGAGGAGAGATTTTTTGTAGAATATAACCTAGGGAGGACCTTCATGGAAGATGATATCAAGGGGAGGAACTTATTTTTGTTTGATTTTCTAGACATGTAGAGGAATTCTATAGCACTCATAAGAATATGGGATCTCAAAATCAATCATATTCTAAACATGAACTAAGCCTTCATGGTGTGGTGTATATGGAGGACCTCTAGAACTACTGTTACTATTATCGTAATTTGGTAATGGGAGAGTAGGATCCTGAGCTTCCATAGATAATCATATAAGGGCTTCAATAACTTTAGCATTAATAAGAGAAGAATTATAGATTAGATCTTCATTTTAGGTCATCTTTAGAAAGGCGTATTTTTGGATTCCTTCTTGTGGATGATTGGGGAAACTTATTGGGAAAATCAGTTTTCAGATATGGAAGTTTTTTTGGTTAGATCTTGTACTGCTGTCGGAATTTTCTAACAGGAATTTGGAAATTTGGCAGGATTTTGTGACTACCTTGGAGTGTCCATTAGAATAGGTCGATTACCTCTAGTTGAAATTGGGGTCCCTATATCACAGGGGATCTACAACCCTCCTGGAAAGGAGTAGAGGTATGTTTCTAATCAAGAGTGACATTTTCATGAGTCACCCCAATTGTGGGGATGGATTTGTGTGTCTTCCCCAGAGTGAAATGTTAAAGAGTCACCCCAATTGTAGGGACAAACTTGTGTGTCCACCCTAGAGTGAATTGTTGATGAGTCACCCAAATTACATGGAGGGAGTTGTGTGTTTTTCCCCCTGCCACTACTGCTGCCGTTATTATATCCTAGAAGGTTTTTAGGATGTGGGAATGAATTTGTGTCCACCCTTTTACCATTGGTTTTTTTAGTAACTTCAGTAACTAGGATTGGGATATATTCTCATTCCATGGCTGGATTAGGGGTGTGTGTATAGTGACCCAACGTTTTCTTACATTACCATTACATAATTTTAATGATAAAAAATATAAAACCATTACATGAACAAGATCCAAATATTTAGTATCTTTGGAAGACTAATACCATACATAAATTTTTAAAAAATAAAAACATAAACATTTATTTAATTCCTTCTTCTCTGGATTCTTATTGTCCCTTGAATTCTCATTAGTACAAGTAGTCACTTGAGGATATACATAAAAAAGGGTGACCTAAAAGCTCAGTAAAAGGATAGATAATATTCTGAAACAATATAACATGGGGTGAGAACAATCATAACATCACCATCATAATCATGAGAGGAATCATTATACAAAGGCATAAAATATGGCAATGCATAAAAATGAAACATCATGCCTTAGTGATCAACTACCACACATAGTTGTGAACAAAGATAGAATCATGTTCACACATATTTCACTTTTATCATGAGATAAATCACATTACCCAATTCATTGGAGTTCTATATAATTCTGGACACACCCATCACATCACAACATTTACATTACACTATATAATTCCAGGTGCACCCATCACATCACAACATTTACATTATCATGAATTCCACATAGAACATATATCAATACTGAACATAAAAAACCCATGGAAAGTTATTTGTTTCATTTCATAAGCATAAATTCATAAAATTTGGGTTTCCAAATGGAATAGGTAATAACGTACTTGATATAAGAATCATCAACCTTGAGTGAAGAATAAAAATTCTCGAGAAGTAAAATGTGTGTTTTTTTGAAAGAAGAGTTATTTTAGAAAACATTGTGTTTGTAATAACTAAAGTAGAAAACATATATATCCTAGAAAAGGTAATATAATGATGAATAAATGATATTTGAGGAATATCTATACTGGAAATGGGGTAAAATAGGGAAAGCCCAAAGAACAGGAGCCAGGTTCGAGAAATCCCCTTACCTTGTGTCCAAATGATTTCTTCACTTTAATGTACTATATAATCACATTAAATTCATTAATTAAAAATTATAGAACTTTTTATACATGAATCTTATTCATTATGGTTTTATTAAGTTCTTTTATGGGCCTTTGGATGAGTTATATAGTTTAATTTCATCGTTTAGGAGTGTTCATTTTCATAGTTTTCATGACCGGTTCATTTGTATACCTGAATGGATGTTCATGTAAAATGAATATAAATATCCAGAATTATTATTATATGTTATTAATGATATTAAATAAGTTTAAATGATCTTATAAATAATTTGGTTATATATCATTAGGATGAATCATTAGATAAAAGTTAATGATGATCATTTTAAGTTAATTTTGGCGGTTTTTTTATCACAAAAAACTCATTTTGTTTAATCATTTAGTATTATGTATAAATGTTAGTTATAGAAGATAAATATGTTTTTATAATAAAAATAAAAATATTTTTTTTAAACCAAAAATCCTTTAATTCATTTAATGAAAATGAAAGTGCATCGCCCACAATGTCGTTAAATTGACACATCATGGGCGACTTCATTTTTATAATACAAGAGTGGGAGAGAGGAGTTTAATGATAAATATTACATTAAGATGATATAATTACTGTATATAAAACATACCAGAGTTTTTATTCCATTTATATAATAGAAGTTGAGGATAATAGAAGAAAAGAAAAAAAATTGAAAGGAAATTAAAAGAAAAAGAGAGAGGATTTACCTCTTGAATTCTCCTCTTGAGATCCTCCATAAGGAACCTAGGATTAGTATTTTGAAGATACCAAGAGATATTGGATGTGAGAAAGGGGATATAGAAGAGTATTGGAAGAAATTTATGAAATTCTCAAATCTTGAGAGGTGTAAGGAGAAGAGGGGGCGAGGGGTGGTATTTATAGTGGAGGAGAGGGGTTCTTTCTCATCATTTTATTCATTAGTTTATTAATTTTCCTCAAGAAAAGAAATATTGATGATTCCATGACTAAATAAAGTAAATTGAGAAGGATAATTTTAGATAATAGTTCTTACATCAGTGATTAATCAAGGATTAGTGTATTTAATTTATAATATATTGATACCATAAATTACCGTATTTTACTATTCACAAAAAGTTCATGTATTTTAGAAAAATACCAAAAATTCACCCTAAACATTTATCAAAATGTAGAAATTAAAAATGAACTCCATTTTATTAAAATAATTTTATAAATATGAGTAATTTAATATTTAATTAAAACCATTATTTACTTGGAAAATACAGATTTTAAAATTATAACAGATTTTATAACACTTTGAAAAAATTACTTAAGGTCTCATAAAATAATCTTAAAATCACAAGTTATAAGAATATTAATTTATTAATACATTTTATGAAAATAAATTTTCTTTTAAATTATAAAATTAATCATAAAAATGTAATTAAATAATTATGAATTACAAAAATTCCAACACTTAATTAATAATTTTTAAAACATTTATTTACTTAGACTATGGTATAATTATACCACACTTTCATTTATAAGATGTTTAAATTTTATTTATACTTTCATGGGTGAAGATACTATTCATTTGGCCGATTTACTATTTATAAGGGTCATATTACTATTCCCAAGGTCAAGTTACTATTTCATCGGTATTGGTTCCTTAACTTTTAGAAATTATTCTTATTTCATTAATTATTTTTTATAAAGTATTTATTATGGTCTATAAGTGATTTTATGTGATTTATAATATGTGAAATTACTATAAGAAGTGATAAATTTCATTGATAAAAGTTTGGGTCGTTACATGCTTCCCCCCTTTTGAAATTTCACCCTCGAAATTTCTTTTTTACATAAATAGGTGTTGGTACTTATCCTCCATCGCCTACTATGGTTCCCAAGTTGCTTCTTCATAATTATGGTTCCTCAAAAACACTTTGAAAATGTGGGTTGTCTTATTACGTATAACCTTATCTCTCCGGTCCAAAATCTTTACTGGATACTCCTCATAAGATATATCATCTTCCAACTGTACCACCTATGAGTTCAGTACATGTGTGGGATCTGGTATGTACTTCCTCAGGAGTGATACGTGGAACACATCATGAAATTGAACCATATTTGGTGGAATTGAAAGTTTATAGGCCACATATCCTATGTGATCAAGGATCTTAAAGGGGCCAATGTCCCTTGGGATTAACTTCCCTTTCTTTCAAAACCACACGACTCTCTTCCAAGGTGATATTCAAAGGAATACTTTATCTCCAACATTGAACTCCAAGTCCCTTCGATGGTTGTTAGCATAGCTCTTTTACTGAATTTGAGTAGCTTTGATATGTTTCTGGATGGATTGAACATTCTCTATCATCTCTTGAATAAGATTAGGTCAAAGTATCTTTATTTCTACAAATTTATCTCAATAGTTTGGAGTTATAAATCACTTTCCATATAGTGCTTCATATGGATCTATATAAATACTCGAATGAAAGCTATTGTTGTATGAGAAATCAACCAATGGGAGATAATGACCCCATACACCTTTAAATTATAAAAAGTTGGATCTTAGTATATCTTAGAGTGTATGAATAATGATTTCATATTGACCATCAATTTGGGGGAGATAGGTCGTGCTAAAATTTAATTTAGTACTCAAATCATGTTGAAGACTCCTGAAGAATTTAGATGTGAACCTATGATCATGACCCGAGGCAATCGAGAGTGGAACCCCATGCAGTCTCATCACTTCCATTACATATATCTTTGAAAGTTTTTCAAGAGAGATATCTTCTTAAATAGAAATATTGGTCCACCACAACCCATATCACATTGTTTCCTTTGGATGTCTTTAGAAGACCAGTGACAAAGTCCATAGTGACATTCTCCCATTTCCACATGGGTATATGAAATGATTGCATCATCCCTCTGGACTTCTTTCATTCTTATTTAACATGCTGACATATCAAACACCTTGAGATATATTATGTTGTATCCTTCTTCATGTTGTCCCACCAGAAGTTTTCTCAGATATCTCGGTACATTTTGGTGCTACCATGATGGATAGAGAATGCTGAGCTATGTGAATTATCCAATATCCCCTTCTCTATCCTAGGTGATAAATTCACACAAAGCCTTATTCCAAACTGAATCACACCATCACCATAAATATGGAACTCTTACAACTTCCCTTCCTTTACTACATTGGCCTTATTTTGTAACTCTGGATCATCCCTTTCGGCCTCCTTAATCTTCTCTTGGATAGATGGTTGGGAAAGAATTTGGGAAAGGTAGGATGTATTCCCTGCTGTTAGGGTTTCCAAATCCATTATTTTCATATCCATGAAGATAGGGTCTTTCTCAATCTGTAACATGGATAGAGTAGCAAGTTATTTTCTACCAAGAGAACCATCTACCTTGTTTGTCTTTTCAGGATGATAGTGAATAGAGGAATCCTAGTCTTTGATTAGCTCTAACCATCTCCTTTGATGTAGGTTGATCTCATTTTGGGTGAATATATACTTTAGGATCTTGTGATTAGTATATATGTTACGTTTATCATTATAGATTTAGTGCCTCTAGATTTTTAAGGAAAAAATAATAGCTGCTATCTCCAGATCATGCGTCGGGTAGTTATGATCATGGATCTTCAACTACCGTGAGGAATAGGCTATCACATTATTATTTTTCATGAGTACACAACCCCATACTTTCTTTGAAGCATCACTGTATATCAAAAAACTTTCTCCACTTTTTGGTAACGTGAGTACAGGTGCAGTGATCAGCCTTATCTTTAGATCATTGAATCTTTCCACACATTCTTCAGTCCAGACATACTTTACCCATTTCTTTGTTAACTTAGATATTGGTCTTTAAAATCATGAGAAATTTCTCACAAAAAATAGATAGTACCATGATAAGACAATAAAATAGTGGATTTATGTGACACTAGAGGGTCTAGTCCATTATGTAATCACCTTTTTTTTGAAGGGTCCACATAAATTCCCTCACTTGTAATCGCATATCCCAAGAATGTGACTTGTTTCATCCAAAAGTCACACTTGATGAACTTAGCATAAAACTTATCCTTGTTTAATTTCACCAACCCAAGCCTTATAATTTCTTCATGTTCTTCATTTATCTTAGAGTATATTAGAATATCATTGATAAACACTACCAAATATTTTTCGAGGTAATGTATAAAGACTCCATTCAAAAAATCCATGACAATTGTAAAGGCATTAATAAGTATGAATGGAATCACAAGAAACTCATATTGTCCATAAATTTTACAGAAGGTATTTTTATAAATATATTACTTCTTCACCTTTAGTTGATGATATCCAGAATGAAGATCCACCTTTGAGAAGTACTGAGTTCCTTGTAACTGATTGAACAAGTCATCAATCCATGGAAGATGATACTTGTTCTTTATAGTGATCTTGTTGTGTTCTCGATAATCGATAAACAACCACATTGATCCATCCTTCTTCTTGAAAAAGATAATTGACACACCTTAAGGTGATTCACTAGGTTGTATGAACCATTTGTTCAAATGATCTTGCAACTAGTTTATCAACTTCTCCAGTTCGATAAGATCCATCCTATAGGGACACATTGAGATAGGAGTAGCTCCAGGTATGAGTTTTATTGAGAACTCTACCTCAAAATACAAGGGGAGTCCAAGTAAATCTTCAAGAAATACATCACTGTATTCAATCATGATGGGAATTACCCCTAGTTTGATAAATTACTTTGACTCAACCATTTGAGCTATGTATGATTATTCATAGGGAATCAACACCCACACCATTTAAGGATTTCAAAAAGGATATTTATGACATTCCTTAAATTTATAGAGGAGCATGGGATGATTTGGAATTATGGAAACATGTTTCCTTTTCCTGATAGTTGATATGGTCTTTATATAGCGAGAGAAAATCCATCCCCAATATATCATCAAATTCTATCAAGGGAAGTATTATGAGGTTTGCTGGAAGAATCTTCCCACATATTCAAATAGGAGAAGAGTCCAACACTTGGGTTTCAATGATTTCACCACTAGTTTTTTATGGATATCTATACTTAATGGTTTCCGGGCTTTGATTCAATAGTTCTAGAAAACTTTGAAGATAAAAAGGAATGTGTAGAACCATAATCAAATAATACTATTTCCAATATTGAGTGAATAAGAAGTGTACCTTGTACAAGTTCATTTTCTTTCTCCACTTCAGCAATAGTGATGGAATAATCATTTCCATTATCCTTGGGCTTTGGTGGCTAGTGATGATAATTACCCTTGAGGAATCAAGGTTTAATGCACTGGATTTCATGGTGCCTTGCTCCCTATAGTTGTAGCATTGGACCTTGGGGGGTGTTCTCCTTTATTCCACCA
Source organism: Viscum album (assembly GCA_963277665.1). NCBI lineage: Eukaryota > Viridiplantae > Streptophyta > Magnoliopsida > Santalales > Viscaceae > Viscum > Viscum album. The sequence goes on along the minus strand of OY728134.1, from coordinate 122,982,866 downwards.
CATTGTCTTACTTCCTCATGTCTTTTCAACATTCATGAGCTTGGTGGCCTTCTATCCCACACTTGAAGCATTTTCCTATCACTTTGAGGCAGTTCCCAGGATGTTTCTTCCCACATTTCTAACATGTGGGTGTTTGAGTTTTCTTTACACCTTTCTCATGAGATCCTCTAACTTGAAATTCTATCTTTCATTTCTTATCACCATAGAAATGAGACAATTCTTCAAAATCCATCTCCACCTCGAGATCACATCAAAAAACTTATTCATAACTCCCAAAGTCTCTAATTTCTAGAGCCTTTAAAAGGTGTGGTTTTAAACTACTAAAGTATCTATCAATTTTTCTATCATTATTGATAACAAAACCTGAATAATACCTTGAAATCAATGTGAAATTTTCTTCATAGGCCATGACAGGTTCACCTTCCTTTTTATTTTTCTCTATAAATTCTCTCTCCATCTTTGTATAAAGATTTTGAGGGAAATAATTTTTAAGAAACATTATCTTAAAGTATTCCTACTCCATATATTCTGTTTCATCATTCAGTTTGGTGTTCTTAATCAAATACCACTGTTGATCGACCTATCCATCTAGACGATAAATTACCAGAGTCAACTTCTCCATCTCAGAATAGTGAAGCACAAAAAATATCTTATATATTGAGTTTACCCACTGTTCTGCAACTAGTGGATCGAAAGATCCACTAAACATCGATGGTCATTTCCACATAAAACACTCTATAGCTAGTTTCTTACTCTTAGGTGAAGGAGGATATTCCACATTCTTCCAGTTATTGTTCATAACCTGAGATAGTTGGGTAGGAATATCCATGAAATTTTGAACTCCACCTCCTAAATCATTGGGATTGTCATTCGAGAAATCACTACATTGTCCCTTGCATGGATTTTTTGTCTGGTTTCTCTTGGTTACCACTATTTTATAAAATAGAAAAGGTTAGAACAAAACATAAGTAAAAAATCATCAATAATTTATCCCTTTATAAAATTTACTCTAAAGTAGTATCTTATGGGATCTCTATGTTTAGAATTTTTTAAAACAAATATTTCTGGGTGCATAATTATACTCAGTCTCATACTATGGGTTTCACTTAGGTTCTCTAATCATAATTCCCAAATTAACTAAATTGTGCACTCATACTAACTATAGTGACCCTTATTTTTCTTACATTACTATTAAATAATTTTAATGATAAAAAACATAAAATCATTAAATTACTAGGATACAAAGTTTTAGTATCTGGGGAAAACTAGGACTATACATAACATTTACAAAATAAAACACAAACATTTATTTAATTCTTTATTCTCTAGATTCTTATTGGACCTTGAATTCTACTTAGTACAAGTAGTCACCTGATGATATACATAAAAAATTGGTGAGCTAAAATCCTAGTAAGAAGATAGATATAAATATGAAACAATATAACATGGGGTGAGCATAATCATAACATCATCATCATAATCATGAGAGGAAGCATTAGGTAAAGGTATGGAATGTGGAAATTCATAAAAATGAAACATCATGTCTTAGTGGTCAACTAACACATATATTTGTGAAAAAATATAGAATCATGTTCATGCATATTTAACTTTTCTCATGTGATACATAACATTACCTAATGCATTAGAGCACTATATAATTATGGGAACACCCATCACATTAAAACATTTACATTATCATGCATGCTAGATAGAGAATATATCAATCTTGAACAAAAAATAACCCATGGAAAGGAATGAGTTTCATTTCATAATAATACATTCATAAACATTGGATTACCAAATGAAATAAGTAATAACATACTTGATATAAGAATCATCAACCTTGAGTGAAGAAGAAACAATCTCAAGAAGTAAAAGGTGTGTTTTTTTGAAAGAAGAGTTCTTTTAGAAAACATTATTTTTGTCATAACTCAAGAAGAAAACATATATATCCCAAAAAAGGCAATATAATGATTAATAAAATATATTTAAGGAATATCCATACTAAAAATGGGGTAAAAGTGGTAAAACCCAAAGAACGAGAGTTGGGTTCGAGAATTCCCCTTACCTTGTGTCCGGATGATTTCTTCAATTTAATGTCATGTATAATCAAATTACAGTCATTAATTAACAATTAAAGAACCTTTTATAAGTGAATCTAATTCATTATAGTTTTATTAAGTTTTTTTGGGCCTTTTTATGAATTATAGATTTTAATTTCATCATTTGGGAGTGTTCATTTTCATAGTTTTCATGATTGGTTCATTTTTATACATGAATGGATGTTCATGTAAAATCTGGATAAATATCCAGAATTGTTATTATATGTTATTAATGAAATTAAAGAATTTCAAATGATCTTATAAATAATTTGGTTATATACCATGAGTATGAATCATTAGATAAAAGTTAATGATGATCGTTTTAGGTTAATTTTGGCGGTTTTTTGATCATAATGAACTTGTTTTGTTTTATCATTTAGTATTATGTATAAATTTTAGTTACATAAGATAAAAAGGGTTGTATAATACAAATTAAAATATGTTTTTAACCATTTAATGGTTCTATTAACATCATTTAAGGCTTTTAAGGAAAATGAAAGTGCATCACCCACGATGTTGGTAAATTGACACATCACAAGTGACAATTTCAGTTTTATAATACAAGAGTGATAGGGGGGATTTTAATAATGAATCTTCCATTAACATGATATAATTTTAACATATCAAACATACCAGAGTTATCATGCCATTTTGATAAGATAAGGTTAGGAGAATATGATAAAATAAAATAAATTGAAAGGAAATTAAAAGAAAAAGAGAGAGGATTTACCTCTTGAATTATCCTATTGAGATCCTCCTCAAGGTACCTAGGCTTGGTATTTTGATGAGGAAGAGATCTCCTAGATGTGGGAAAGGGTCTAGGGAAGATTATTGGGAATAATTTATTAAATAATCAAATCTTTAGAGGTGTGAGGAGAAGAGGGGGTGATGGGTGGTATTCATAGTGGAGGAGAGGAGTGTTTTCTCATTATTTTATTTTTTAATTTATTAATTCCCATCAAGACAAACAATAGTGATGATTTCATGACTAAATATAGTAAAGGTAGAAGTATAATTTGATATTTTATTTCTTATATCAGCGATGACCCAAGTAATAGTGTATTTAATTTATAATGTATTTATACAATAAATTAATGTATTTTACTATTAAAAAAAATCAAGTATTTTAGAAAAATCCAAAAAATTCACCCTAAAAATTTCTGATGTGTAGAATTAAAATATGAAATAAATTTTGTTGAAATAATTTTCTAAATATGAGTAATTTAATATTTAATTGAAATCATCATTTACTTAAAAAATACATAATTTTAAATTAAAACTGCTTTTATAAGAATTTGAAAAAAATTACTTAAGGTCTTATAAAATTATATTAAAATCAAAATATATAAAAATATTAATTTATGAATACATTTTATGAAAAGAAAGTTTCTTTTAAAATTTTAAATTAATCATAAGATTGTAATTAACTAATCATGACTTAAAAAAATACAAACACTTAATTAATAATTTTCAAAACATTTATTTACATAGACTATGATATAATTATACCATACTTTCATTTATAAAATATACAAATTTTATTTATACTTTCATGGGTGAGGCTACTATTCATTTGGCTGGTTTACTATTCATGAGGGTCATATTACTATTCCTAAGGTCAAATTACTATTTCATCGATATTGGTTCCTTAATTTCTAGAAATACTTATTTTTTCATTAATTATTTGTCTATAAAGTATTTATTATGGTATATAAGTGATTTTTTTGTGATTTATTCTTTGTGAGATTACTATATGAAAGGATAAATTCTATTGATAAAATTTTAGGTCGTTATAGTGTACCTGATCCTATCCTCCATTTCCTGCCAGTGGATACTGATAGTACTTAAGTGTGGGGTAGAAATTTGGGTTTGGACCCTATTTGTTGTCAGGAATTACTAACTGGTTTCTCCAATTATTTCTAGGTTAGGTTAACAGTCTTGATAGATGTGGGCAGGTTTGCGTGCCTTCTCATGGTTCACTTCCATATTTGAATGGAGGGATTGATTGATACATTCAGGTGTTTGTTCCTACTCACAGATTATCATCATATTTGATTGGATAAATTCTCTGGATGCTTCTGAATTGTACCGGAAGGCTTGGCTAGTGTGGACAAGTGTTTTTTATTGTTCATAGTTTGCTTCCAAATTTGACTAGTGGGCTTCAGGGAGAACAAAGGCGTGATGTTGATTCCCATTTTCTGGTTGTTTCCCTCGGTGGGGAGTCTTACATTATTAGGTTAGAGTGACCTAGGATGAACTCTTGGGGACAACTCCCCCATCATGCCGAGGGTTATTCTCTATGATGTATTACCGATTGTGGTTGTTGGAAGGATCCCTTTGGAGGGACCCCTATGCTATCTGGATGAGGACATCGCTGGACACATTATTTGAATACCTAATAGAAGGGAGGAGTTGATTTTTTTCATCCTTGGGATATGCTCCTAAACAGTTTGAGATTAAAATTGGTTACATATGCCTCTTGTCCACCAACTATCATTGAGTGGACAACTGGTGGGGCTTTATATTCTAGAGGGACTGTTAATCTACCTAAAGGGTTGGGAGTGTACCATTTTGGTAGTACTACCAAAGTAATTCATTTTAAACTCAGTGTTGAAGATACTGGGTGGGTGATTATGTCCTCTATTTGGTTGGGGACCCAGCTTCCATAGTGGCAGATACGTACATCTACAAGAACTGGTATAAAACCATTTGGATCAAAGGGTGATCTTGTTGAAAGTGCCTGAAATATAGGTGAAAAAAAACAATAAAACCCCATTAAATAAGATTTTAAATAAACTAACACATGAATAATTGATTGTATTATTTTCATTTTGAGAGAAAAAGGGTATTGAAGTGTGGGTGACACTGTCATCTTGGTTAAGGTTTCATGTCGATTTCACCATTTTTTTATGATGAAAATCATGCACATTTTTTTTATGCTTGATGTATTGATTGTGGGGGTTTGAATGTTTCAAAATTATTCACATTAGATTTACCATTTTGGAATGGATTCTAGTAGGTTTTGTTCGTGGAGGCAGAAACACCCAACAGTTCCCTTATTCGAGATGTTTCATAAATCTTCTTTCCAAAGGTAGGAGATCATTGGGAGATGGACCAAAAATACTTAGAGTTTCATATTTATTGAGAGGGTGGGAGGTTGGGATCATCACACCCTTTTGGGGGAATTATTTTTTAATTCAGGTCTCTCTTAAATATTAAGACATATTTGTGAATACTTCATTAATTCCCAAGTATGACACGGGTATCCCTTGGGTTAACAATAAATTATTAGTATACATGAATTTAGAATCATCTATATGTATTCAAGGTTCTTTATTAAAAAGTAAATATTTATGTATCCGAGGTTCTCTATGTGAGGCACCCTTTTTCATACAGGTTAGAGATTATTTGGTTATTTATTATTACGATGATGGTTTTAAGCCACACAGTGGGGCACTATGGAGTTTATCATCATCTAGGGAGATGAAAGTTGTTTCGATGTCATGATCGGGCCCATAATATGGGTTTCCTACATATCCTTGTGAAAGGAATAAGAACCCACATAGTTTAGTGCCACTTAATGGGATATATAATACCTTTTAAGGTCATGTGACGAGGAACAAGTTGTGCAGTTTAATGTTATGTAGAAAGGACATCTAGGTGAAAGGTTCCCAGTAAAAGTTTTGTGTGGGACGTATTCCAAATAATCCTAGGAAACCTATAAGGGATATGGGGTCACAGGTTTAATATGATCCTATTGAGAATGTGACCCATAGGAAATTATGGTCGATTTGGGGTGTTGGGTTTGGACTTGACAGAGGATTCCTATGTATCCCATTTTGATAGGAATCAAATCCCATGTATTTCTATTGGGTTTTAGGAACCACACCTATAGAGTACCTATGATGGTCTATCTCATAGGGGATGTGGCCCTTTGAGATGGATACATTTCTTTTAGGACCCATGCATATAGAGGCCCTCTAAAGTTATGTCTCACAATGGGATAAGGCCCTTTGAGATGGATACATGGATTTGAGGACACACACCTATGGAGGCCCTTCTAGGGTTTGTCTCATAGGGGATAAGGCCCTTTGATATGGATACATGGCATTGAGGATGCATGCCTATGGAGGCCCTCTGAAGGAAGGTGAGGGGAAGATCCAGAAAAAGATTGACTACTAAGACATGCATCTGAACGTGTGAATTTCATGATTGTAGCTAGAATCTAAGACCACATGTGTCATGATCATATGTGATAAACAGTATTAATAATAAGTTATATAAAACCACACAATCATTCTTCTGTTGGTGGAAGAGGTCAGGGATATGAGAGAAGAAGAAAGAGCTTTGATGTGCACATATCCTCCCATTTAGGTAGTTGGGATAGTCACATATGACTACCTTTCTAGCTACGACCCATAAGAAAGGCTAAAATATTACTCAAAGAGGGATTAAATAATTTTGGTTCTAGAGGATAGAGGAGGATAAGACACTAATCCCCTTCAAATGGAAAAACAAGGGTGATCCCCTTCCCTCACTATCTAAAATAGGAGGTCCTTAGTCTTAGAGATGATGAGGGAAGGACATGGTCCTATCCCTCATTTCTAAAACTGAGAGGTCCCTAGAACTACCCCTAGGGTTGCGGTCCTCATGAACATAGGGATTCATAACTGGATTCACCCCGATGACCCTACAAGTCTGGTAGGACAATTTTTTGACACCTTTGACCAAATGAATGCATAACCAAATGGGAGACATGATGATGTATCTCATTCCATGACTATGAAAGTCTAGAGGCTTCATTGTAGTATTTAACTTGGTATCTATCATATGGGAGTCCCAAAAAAGGAGTTTCCCAACCATTGGTGGAATTAAATAGGGATCAAAGGAGGCTTGTGAAATTGAAGGCCGAACGAGATGAAGGTGCCTCGTGTAGGGTATGACATGCGTGAATCAGAAGTGCCACATATAGGGAAAGGTTTTAATGAGTGAAAAGTGACTTCTGTATAATGGAAAACATAGGAAAAAAATACTTGGTTGAATCCTTGACTTAGTCTCCAAGGGTCTCCTCAAGTATCTCCAATGGGGTCTCGCGTAAGGCCTGGGTATAACAAAACTTCTCTTTATTACACATTAACACATGATTTAATTACATAAAATTACACTTAATACAACATGGAAGATCCATATGTCTAGTTTCTTATGGAATTAGGTACATTTCATTACAACTTTAAATGTGAATTAAAACATCCTTATTGAAGACTTATTTAATATTCTTGAGCTTAAAACTGCATTGGATAACCTGTGGAAATACATAAGAAAGGGGTGATCCATAATTCCCAGTAAAGGAATAAACATTTCATAACATGAAGATAATAATACATGTTTGAAAATTCATATAAATGAGGTATAAATGAACATGAATAATAAGGCATGATATAGCATGATAATTATAACATGGAAAATGTGGCAACAACTTAAAACAATGCATCATAGGTCAAGCCTAAACCACCAAAAATTCATGGTGGAAAAATTACCATAAAGTAATTAGGAACATCCCTATACATAAACGAAATATCATGATAATAAATATTACCCAATTCATTGAAGCACCATAAAATTTCAGGTGCACCCATCACTTTCATTTCATTCTCATTCTTAAGTGTGCCAGATAGATCATAAAACATGGATTCATTCATCATTATAATTTATTACATGATTAAGGATAATGGAATAAATACATTAAAGTCCCTAATAAAAAGGTATATATTCATAAAATTGAACACCCTTGAAAGGAAATGGGTAAAATATTCACTATATAAATGGTTTGGCATGGAAAATCACAGTGAAAATTTGACAGCATAACAACGTCACTTTAAAATACATAAAATGGGTTTATGAGATAGAAATGGGTCTATAATTATTTGTAAATGAAGTGTAAAGTAATAGAGACATGGGAAGACATTTCCCCACATTTATAATTAGAAAAAATAAGCTATATGATAATAAATAATATTTAATAAAAAGAGAAAAGAAAGGATCCTTATAGAATTTCAGATGGTAACAGGTGTACATGGGAGGGATTAATGAGAGAGAAATGGTTATATAATAATTTAGACATAATAAGGATAGTATTTGGGAGGTGATGAAACATACAACATCATTATTAATTGAAAATAAAATGGCATAACAAGATAAAGAAACTTATATAAAGATGAGAAAGGAAAGAACCTTTACTTGAATGTGTGGCTCCAAAAGCTTGAAAAGGGGATTCTTGAGAGCTTGGGGCACCTTGGGAGGATTTTAAAGAGGTGAGTGAAGATTAAAGACATTATAAAAGTATTTTTATGGAAGATAAGTGGGACATTGGGTTGGGTAATATAGGAAATGAGAGGGTAATTATTTAATATTTCACAAACTTAGGTTTTGGACTCTATAATAAAATATTCAAAACCACAAACCTTTCCATGGTTTTTGCCCATGGTTTTTGAAAAAATAGGGATGTTTTAATTATTTTATTCAGAAAAGGTCCAAAATATTTAAATAATTCCCTTTCTTATATGGAGGTGAGTCACACTTTTAAATTAATGAATTTGAAACTCTAAAATATATTAAATGTTTTAGAGGATTCATAAAGGATTAATAAAATTAATCAAGTAAACTAAAAATCCCATTATTTTAAGTGCAATATATATATTTGTACAAGGAAACCAATTATAGTATTTATTACATCATTTTGGGTCATTATGATGTCATAAAACACATCGTATATTTATGTGGTATTTATTTTTTACCCAAAAATTCAACTATCTCGGAAAATTATAAAAAATTAACTATTGGAAAATTTTGACATTATTATTCCAAAAATAATATTCAATTTATCTAAATAATTTTTTAAATATGTTAATTTTCACTTTTAAAATAAGATTTGACATTTACTGAAAAATGATGGGTTTTTGACAATAACATTTTTTGAATGCTTATAAAAAGTACATTTCACTTAATAAAAATTATATGAAAATTTATAATTAATAAAACTTATTTAATAATAAAATTTTATTTAAATAATATTTATTTCAAAAATTCATTAATTAATCAAAATAAATACATTAATTGAATTTGAATATTACCTGAAAATACAATTTGTGTTTAATTGAATCAAAATAAAAATCATTTATCAAGTAATAATAAAAATTAATATAAATTCATTATTCTATAAAATATAAATATTAATATTATTAAGGTCTTGATATATATACCTTTATTACATCGGTGTATTCCCTAAGAGTAAGGTGCGTGACAGTGAGAGTTTCATGGGGCTGTTTAATGAACATGGTTTGGGCCGTGATCTCAATGAGCTTGAACTTCTCCCGTAAACAATTTTTCTCATTATTAAGTTGTTGGATCTCATATTGGGCTTGGAAAAGGTAAAAGACCAGTGATTCAATATCCCTTGGTAGCTCCGATAAATTTTCTTCATAGGGTACAATCCTATTGGATGAGGCCATCACTTCCTTTGTCTGTGTCAATTGGATTTTTTTGAAGACCTATATTTATATTAATCACATGATCAATATTTAATGGATATATTAACAATGATAATATTCTTAATATTCTTTTAAATCCAAATATATAACGAAGTTAGTGAATATGTTTTCTATAACCATATTACATAATAATACATTTAATTTAATCATAAAGGGAAACTTCATTTATAATAGTTCAAGTCGTTACAATATTCCTCCCTTGAGAAATTTTTCCCTAAAAATTTTAATTTCACCCCCCCTTAAAATAGATGATGGTAATATTGTCTCATAAATTCCTCTAGTTCCAACATTTATTCTTCAAACTTTTGGTTTATCTATAGCACTTTGTCATGGTTCATTGTATTATTTTGTAGAATTTTGTCGCTGTGATCTAATATCTTCACTGGCTGCTCCTCATAGGAAAAATCATCATCCAATGGTTCCACATTTGTATTGATTACATGTGTGGGGTTAGTTATTTACTTATTAAAGAGTGATACATGGAATACATCATGAAATCAAGATAGGTTAGGTGGGAGTGAAGGTCGATAGGCCAAAACTCCGACGAGATCAAGGATCTCAAAGGGGATGATGTATCTTGGAATAATATTTCACTTCTTCCCAAATATCATCAATTTATTTCATAGAGATATGCAGATAAATACCATGTCTCAAACATCAAACTCTAGGTCTCATCTATTATTGTCATTATATCTATTTTTTCAACTCTGAGTAGTCTTGATGTGCCACTGAATGGTATTAACCATTTCCACTATTTCCTTAACCATTTCAGGACCTAGTAGTTTTCATCACCCAAATTTATCCCATCATGTAGGTGTCCTACATCTCTTCCCATAAATTGATTCATAGGGATCCATTTTTATGCTCATGTGGGAATTTTTGTTTTAAGATAACTCAACCAGAGGAAGATGTTGATCCCATCCTCCTTTGAAATCCATTGATTATGCTCTCAACATGTACTCAAGTGTCTGGATTTTCTACTTATATTATCCATTAATTTGAGGGTGATAATCCATTTTTAAGTTCAAATCAGTATTAATAGAATGATGGAGACTCTTCCATAACTTATAGGTGAATCTTTGATCTCGTTCGGATACAATCGATAGTGGTACTCCTTGTTTCCTGACCACTTCCCTGATGTATATCTGTGAAAGTAGATCCAGTGAGAATTCCTCTAATATCACAATAAAGTGTGTAGTCTTTGTAAGATGATCCACCACAACCCATATATCATCATCCCCTCTTGATTTATTTATAAGACCAGTGGAAAAGTCTATGTGGATGTTTTACCATTTCTATGTAGTTGTGGGTAATGGTTGCATCATCCCCTTGGGTTTTTTCCTTTAAAATTTCACTTACTAACATACAAGAAATATTTATGTATATAATACAATATCCTTCTTCAATTTTTCCCAAAAATAGTGTTCTTGGATATCTCGATACATCTTTGTGCTTCTTGGATGGATGGAGAAGGTTGAGCTATGTGCATCATCCAACAGATCCTTCTTTAACTTAGGATTTGATGATACACATAGCATTGCACCAAATCTCACAACACCTTCATCATAACATTGGAATCTAAGGTTTCCGTTTCCTTATAGCTTATACTTTCTTCTAAATTCCCACATAAACTATATGATCATACTTTAACTTATTTAGAAGAGATATTTGATAAATCCTTTTTGAAAGGATTGATGATATTCATTTATTATTCCCATGTCCATCATTTCCAAATCTAAGAAGATTGGATCCCTCTCAATTCTCATAAATGACAGAATTGCTGAATCCTTTCTAATTAGAGCATCTGTCACTTTATTTTCTTTCCTAAGATGGTAGTGGATTGAGCTATCATAGTCTTTGATTAGATATAACCATCTTCATTGGTGCATATTTATCTCTTTCTATGTGAATATATACTTGAGACTTTTTTGATTCGTATATATTTCACACTTCTCCCCAAAGAGGTAATTCCTACAATTTTTTAAAGATAAAATCACTACATCTAACCCCAGGTCATGCGTTGGGTAGTTATATTCATGAAATTTCAACTACCTTGAGGCATAGGCAATGACTTTGTCATTTTTCATCAACACACAACCCAATCCCTTCTTTGAAGCATAACTGAATACCATGAAAATCTCCCCACTTATGAGTAGTGTGAGCACATACGTAGTGATATGACTCCTTTTTGACTCCATGAATCTTTATTTTCATTCATTATTCCAAGAAAACTTGACTCTTTTTCAAGTTAGTTTAGTGAGAGGGTTTGACAATCATAATAAATTTCTTACGAATCAGTGATAATACCCAGCTAAACTAAGGAAACTATCGATATCTATCACATATGTTGACCTTGGACATAATTCAATTGCTTATTTTTTAAGGGTCTACAGATATCCCATTTCTTGAGATAATATTCCCCAAGAAAGAGACTTCCTTCAACTAGAACTCACATTTATTGTACTTTTCATAAAGATTTTCCTTTTGAAAGGTCTTTAGCACAGTATTAAAATGCTCCTCATGCTCTCATTTACTTTTGGAGTATATTAGAATATAATCTATAAAGGCTATGAAATTTTTTTCAAGGAAATCTCTAAATACTCTATTCATCAAGTACATGAATGTTTATGGATATTTAGTGAGTCCAAAAGGCTTTACTATGAATTAATAGTGCCTGTACCTTGTACTAAAATCAATCTTGGGGATATCCTACTTCTTCACCCTAACTTGGTAATATCCTGACCATATATACACCTTGGAAAAGTATTTTTCTCCATGTAGTGAATCTAATAAGTCATTAATCCAAGGAAGATGAAACCTTTTCTTTATTTTGATATTATTGAGCTCACAATAATCGATGCAAAGGCTCCTTGAACCATACTTCTTCTTGATGAAGAGGACTGGTGCACCCCATGGTGGAGCACTTGGGCATATGAAACCTTTATCTAGATTCTCCTATCATCGTTTCTTCAGATTCTCATGTTCCACAAAAACCATTCTATATGGAGTCTTGGATAATGGTAATTCCATAGGTATAATCTTGATAAAAAATTCAACATCTCAGCAAGGAGGAAGACCAGGCAATTCCTTAGGAAATACATCAGCATATTCCCTCAAAATGGGCATTTCTTCAAGGATGTTTCTTTCCTTTGTATTAATAATTTTATCTAGATAATATTTATCATAGGGAAATAATATCTATTCTTGAGATTATGGTGCTAAATAATATTCATCCTTTTCTATGAATTTGTATAGAATATGAGGTTGATTCGCAATATAGAGAGTGATTTCCTTCTCATGACAATTTATGTTTGATCTATATAGGGAAATCCAATAAGTTCCTAGAATTGCATAAAATTCCACCAAAGAGAGCATTTAAAGGTTTTATAGGAAATGAATCCCACAAACATTGACAAGGGAGGAGTTATATACTTGGGATGAAATAATTTCCCCATTTTATATTTTCACTGATATCTCTACTTCCATGATTTTTGGGGGTGTTTTAATAGTTCTAATAAACTTTCATGATATGAAGGAATGCGTAGAACTAGAATAAAAAAGTACATTCACTATTCTTGAATGAATAACTAGCATACCTATCACCACTTTGTTTTTGTGACTCACTTCGACGGTAGTGATGGAAAAATATTTCCCTTGTTTCCTTGGAGGTTGTTAGTCATCTCTAAAACCCCTTGGCTTAGTGCATTGGTTTGAAAAGTGCACTAGTTCCTTGAAGTTGTAGTAACGAACAATACATTGAGGGTTGACTAGTGCATTCCTTTACACCATCGCAATAGCGGGTTTATCCTTTCAGAAATCACTCACTAGGTGCCCTTCCTTCCCACACCTAAAACATGTTCTTGTTTCCTTCAGGAAATTTCTAGGGTGATTCTTTCCATACCTTTGGCAAGTGGGATGTTGAAATTTCTGTAGGTTCTGAACACAGAGGAAGCGAGTTGGTGGGTGTACCCATCTTTAATTTTTTCTATTAACAATGATTAATCCAAGATCCGTCATGATAATAAAATGTCGAATCTTCAGAATAAAACGAATAAAGAAAGAAAATGAATGGAGTCCTCGAACCATAGAGAGGGTCATCATATTTCGGTTATAATTAATTTAATTAAAAGTTAAGAATTACCTTGATGGAATTGTATCTCCATTGATATTTTTTGTCACGATCTAATGTGATCCGTCATTGCGTCGTAGAATCCAAGTGTAGGATTCCACTAGCGGTGATCCACACATGCTCCACGTATCTCTGGACATTGCCGAAGGGATCTATGGGTGCTAGTGTAGAAGAGCCTTCTCTTGCGATGTCTGCATTCGATCGCCTTGACCTGATGGAGGAGGATCTCTCTCTCGTAGCTTGAGAGAATTCTTGGAAGAAAAAAAATTCTCTCTTGTCTTGAGAGCTTTCTCTAGATCCATTGTGCACAACCCTAAAAAAATGGCTAGGCTAATGAGAATTATATAATTGGGATTTTAATTACTTAGAATAATAAAATGAATTAATTACCCAAAATCATTTATTCATTTCATTTAATCCTTAGTAATACCCTATGTATAATAATAACAGCTAACTATTATTATTACTTGACATGCGCCCAGATAATTACACCAAATATTATTTAATGAAATAAATAATATTATTTCTCACAAATCACCATAAAAACTACATGGCGTGCATATTAATATACATGTTGTGTACTTTCCATTTTTATTTATTTCCTCCACCATATTTATTATATTTTAAATAATGGATATTTATTTATCAAATAAATACCACTGCATTAATCGCTAATAAATATATTATTTTTCCCCTAATATATTCTATCGAATAACTAGTTTCAAAATAAATATGATCAGGTATCCTTGAATAATTATTAAACCACAATAGGGAATAATCTTTATTCAACTTGTTAGATTAATATTTAACTGAGATACTTGGACACACTTAGTGTGTGACCCTCTAGGCCTCTTTCTCAGTGGCATTAGGTGAATCCTATCTAAATTTCAAGGTTAGCATCTAGAAACATGCCAAGGCTCCCATATAGAAAGAAGTTAACGCCACAATGACATGTCACCTCCTACGAATTCTTACCATGTAATGTAATCCCTTTGTCTTGATATCTCAAATCAAGCAGGTTCCATTCTAGTGCCATCAACCCACGTTCTCGGTTATTATTTATTTTGACTTTTAGGAATTGAACTTGACCATTCCTCATAGTAGATATGGATTTATTTGAGCTATATAAATTCCATCAAAGGGCCTAAGATATCTACTTATGTTATGGAACAGAAGGGATGAATATTTTCTTGCATTGTCTGTTAATGTAGTATTACTCGCGTGGAACCCAACATATCCTACCTCATTGTGAATAGTGTGTCATCACAGTTTTCATCATTACTTCTAAGTGCATGAGTTTTAATACCCATTAAAAATAATTTTAAAGTCTAAGGACCAATAAAAACATCCAAATATTAGAACATCCAATGACACTATAAAATGTGGATTTCCTACTAGCAGGTCTCATTTTTATAATATACACCTGGATATTACCAAGAGAATACACCATGCGAAGGTGCCTCAAAGTTTTATGAGTCCTCACCCATAATGGCCTGTATTATTTTTGTCCCTCAAACAACATCAACCAACCATAGAAAATATATTCAAGAACAGTGTTATGAAACTTCTGGGTTCTCATCACAACAGGGATCCTCTATGACCTTTTAGTGAAACAGCTATCCTTAGGACATTATCAGATTCATTTTCATGTAGAAGAACAATCAAGATGTAATAAGGTATTTATTAATAAATAAAGTACAAAGTAGTTGGTTCTAGGCCACCAACTCCAACAGACTCCCACTTGGACTAGAGAGAACTGCTAACAAACTTTTACCTGCTAGATCTCACATTATATTAATGATTCTGCTGAGATAGGACTTTAGTCATGGGGTCTACCATGTTCTCCTCCATGGACACTCTTCTCAATCCAAATTCACTCCTTTGATAGAAATCCCTCAAGAGGTGATACTTTCAGAGAATGTACTTTTTCCGTTGATGTGACCTTGGTTATTTTGCAAGATCCACCACTGCAGTATTATTACAATACAATGTGATTGGATCTTTACTTCTAGGCACCAAATCAAGCTCCTGGAAAAAGTTCCGAATCCAAACAGCTTCCTTGGCTACATCAGAAGATGCTATATATTCATAATCCACTGTAGAATCAGTGACAACTGGTTGCTTTGAACTCTTCCAGCTCACAACTCCTCCATTGAGACATAAAACATATCTAGATTGTGACTTTAGATCATTCTGATCTGCCTAAAAACCATCATTAGCATACCCTCTAATGACAAGCTCCTCATCCCCTCCATACACTAGGAACATATCTGGAACACCCCAAGAATTTAAAAATATATTTATTATAGAATTCATGAAACACTGAGTCTCTAAAAAACACCACTTTGTT
This sequence comes from Viscum album, assembly GCA_963277665.1. Lineage (NCBI taxonomy): Eukaryota > Viridiplantae > Streptophyta > Magnoliopsida > Santalales > Viscaceae > Viscum > Viscum album. The sequence continues at coordinate 122,966,738 of OY728134.1, read as the reverse complement.
ATAACCTAGTCATGTAAACATAATTTTTCCACCTCTGTATTTTGAATTTTGAAAAACTGACATACATGGTTGCGTTCAGTAATATATTTAGAGTCTGATAAGACAAACATAATTTTTGGTGAATAGTAACATACCCATATAAATAGTTATATTCCCTTATGAATAGTAATGAATAATAATGAATAGTAATCAAATAAAAAAATACAAACTTCACCCATGAATGTATAAATACAATTTAGACATCTTAAAAGTGAAAAAACGATCGTAATATAAGTATTGATATTTTTGTATGACATAAATATTTAAATTACAATTTTCTGATTAATTTAATAATTTAAAATGAAATTTATTTACATAAAATATAATCAAAAAATTGTTACTTTATTGTATTATGATTATAAGATAATTTTACAGGACCTTGATTAATTTCTCAAGGTCTTATAAAATGAGTTATAGTTTTAAAGTGTTTTTTTGGAATAAATTATGATTTTATTTAAAAATTAAATTAAAAATACTTGTTTTGTTTATAAAAAAATGGATTTCATTTCTGGATTCTATATTCTGAAAAATGGTTAGGGTGAATTTTTGGGATTTTTCTAAAATACTTGAATTTTTTGTGAATAGTAAATATACAATTTTGAGTTTTTGGTAGTTTAATGAAATCATAATGACATAATAATTAAAATAAAAGGATGTTAAACATGTGTACAGTAACATATGACATGAGGTTTTCCAAGTGGATAAAACCATGGGAAAATACCATGGGAAAGCCCATGGTTTTTCAAAAACCACTAATGAGGCGTCCCTTTAAAATTATTAAAAAACTCCCTCTCTTTTTCTATAAATACTCACTCATACATTCATTTTCCTTCATTAAAAATCCCTCATACTTGAATCTATGGCGGTTTTACCTCACTAGGAGTCCTCTCATGGTGTTCTTAAGCCCCTGAGGTCCCAACCTTCAAGTTCTAGGAGTTACTCTACAAGGTAAGGGAACCTTTCACCCTCCACTTTTATTCGACAGTTCTTTTATGTTATCTCTTTGAATTTCCATTATAATATGTTTGGGTTTGATATTATGTATTCCTCTTACTTTTATTTTTATTTAAATATAACTATATACCCTTTTTCTCTCATCAATTTATTTTATGAAATTTTAAGCGACTCTGTTAGGCTGTCTAATTTTCTTAAGGGATCTCTCAACTTTTCTTTTATTTTCAAGTTCATCTATTTTCTTTTTATCTACTCACCTCCTTTGTCCAAATAACCATGATAACTCCAGTATAATATATATACTAGAATTATATCTTGTTAATGTAAGAACCATCATCAATATTCTTACTCCCTCCCTTTTATTTTTATAAACGAAATCAACGTCCATGAGGTTCCAATTTATAACCTTCATGGATGATGAAGTTTCGTTCTTCAATTTATCCTTCATTACTGATCATGAAACCATTTTTATGGTTTAACAAGACTATAATATTTTTATTATAACCTAATTAATATTCAGGAACCATAATATATACTTAATATTACATAATATGACCAAACTAGTTACTAATAATCAAAATACCTTTAAAATAATCTAAGTGAATGTCATTAATTTTTCATCTAATTATTCATCCTCATTCCATGTAAAAAAATAATATAAATGTATATTAACACTCATGTATGTTCATTAATATTATTTAATTTCAATTCTAGAGATTTACAACCATTACAAATGAACTCCATTACATAAAAACTAGTGAACCGATTATGAAAATCAAGAAAACAAACACCCTGGAACGACAACATTAAATATAACAACTTTTCAATAAGGAAATAAATAAACAAAACAGAATTATGATAAAATAATTAAATGTCTAATAGGTTCTGAAATAAGTTATTAATAAGTCTAATTTCATATTCTATGACTTTAAGTTCAAGAGAAGAACACATTCGGACTTAAGGTAAGGGGTTTCTTTATCTCACTTCCATTTTTGTGAGATAATCCATATTCAATACTATTACTTGTGTATTGTGTATGTATACTAACCATTGATGTTTAATATCATGAATCTATTTATTTTCATGGTATTCAAAATATCATTTTAATATTATTAATCTTAGGGCATTTGAATCGATTGATTACAAAGTGGTAAGGGGTTTTCCACCCGAACCTCCATTTTCATTCGAGTTACTTTTGTATAATAACCTCTATGAAACTCTTGTGTATTATTATGTAACCATAATAAATTCTATGTGAGTGTTCTATATATTTTCACCAACCATAATCCTTACTTATTTTATGGATAGTTACATGTTTTAAAAGTAACTTTCAAAATTTTTTCTGAAATACAAACCCGATTCAAGGGATATTTTCAAATTCTTACCTGTTTTCAAGTGTACACCAGAATCTATTTTAAGCCAAAATTAGTTTTATAAAAAAACTCATCTTATCATGAAAAATGATCTTGATTAATTTCTGGATTTTAGAGAACAAATGTGCTTTTACAATTAAAAATTCTCTTTAATAATTTCTTTAAAATGCTCTAAAATGATTTATTTATAAAGAATTTTAAGAACTCTTTTACATGATTTCACTTCAACGGGGCATAATTTATGCCTAAAATATAATTTCAATGTTATAGTCTTTTATTTTATGGTATATTTATGTTTAAAATATTATTTCATGGAAAATATAAATTATTTTCCAAAACGACTCTTCTTTCAAAAGTAAAAAAGTATTTTTCTCATCTCTCATTAACTTTTATGAGATATATGCCTTGTTCAACACTTATTTCTATCTCGTGGTGTATGCAATGCCCTTTGGTATATCATATAAAGAGTCTAATTATTCTCATGATATTCTAAGGGATTATGATTTGAATGTTTCAAGGTGGTATGTGACACTTTGGAATGATTAAGGATTATTTCATCAAGAATTTGTCAATGGCCTCATTTAAAAAAATATTCATCTATTTCCACATCCTTTGTTGAATATTTTACTTCATTAAGGTTTATCTCTTATGATATTATCCACCACATTTTATTTAATGGTTTATTATTAGTTTGATAACTTTTGAATTAAGAATTTAATTATTCAACATGGTATGGGACACATTGAATAAGTGACATTTAATTATTCAAAGTGGTATGTGACACTTTGAATAGAAGACACGATTTAATTATTCAAAGTGGTATGGGACACTTTGAATAAAGGAATTACTATACATATGAGGAATTAATTGGACTTATTATGTGATGGGTGGGGCCCGCTATAGCCCCTCAATGCATCGGTAGGTCTCATGAGACAAATAGACGTGGAATTGACCCAGACCTTTCCCAATATGATATATGGTTTTGGACGAGTCCTTAATCATTTTTAGATGTCTTGGACGAGGCCTTGACAAAATGTTTTAGAATTTATGGCATATGCACTTCCCTCATTATGAACCTAGTAATTTAAATATCATGTGGTTATTTGACTAGTAGAATACCCATGATTATGTTACGGAAATATTTACTCAGCTCATATTCCTGCCATTTATGTTCAAGTTTATTTTTAAAGGCATGTATTTTCAATTATTCACCATGTCTAATATTTATGTTATCTTCCTCTGTATTTATTAACCCTTACTGAACATTTTTTCTCACCCATTTCATTTATTTTTCCTTCCCTATGTTATAAATAAGAGATCATTTATTGAGTTTTCAAGGATTCATTTTATTATCTTTTGTTATGTATCATATTTTTTTTCCTTTCAAAATGTAAAATGATCCCCATGTATGTATCTAGTTTCTTTAAGACTAATAAACTGATCGGTCCTTCAGTATTTGATTCCTTGTGATCATGATAATATAATAAAATAAGGCACCATCTCTGGGAAGCTTAGGTTGGGTCCTTACAGTTGGTATCAAAAGAAGTTTAGTAGAAACCTTGGGAACTAGATTTACAAAACATAGATTAGGGAACAAATCCATGAGACAGTCTTTGAGGATAAGCATACAATAACATCCTAGTATTTTGGTAAGCAATATATTATGTGGATATTTCAAAAAAATAAATCCATGTCTGGATACAAACTAGTAGATGTGGATCTGGCACAGATGTACCTAAGAGTGAAACTCCGACAAGGAGTTTAGGGCTTGACTTGGGGTATCCTGGTACACTAAAACAAGACCTACTCCACTCTTGGTATTGACACTCCTGGGGGATATTCTTAGGATAATTCACATTTTAGTTACCCACCATTATGAAGGATTTATGTTCCCAAAGTAACCAAAGTATATGGTTCTAGTATTTATGATTTATAAATTTATGCTATGTGCTATACCATGTTTAGAGTCACAGAGAGTTCATAATGTTACCAGCTAATATTTAATATGGAATTGATTTGAAATGGCACCTAGAAGAAGGAATGAGAACTTCACCAATGCACGTGATGTGAAGAGTAATAAGGATCATATCTCTAATGGTCTTAAGACATATTTTCAAAGGAAGATTGTCTCCAAAGTATGCTCATCATATAATAAAATACTATCATGTGTTAACAAGGTATGTGAAGACTTTTATAAGTCCTATGTATTTAAAGGGAAGAAAAAGAATAATAGGATGACAGAGAGATATGATGATAAAGGGAAGAGGGGAAAGAAGTTTTTTCCCACATGTGATATATGTGGAAAGAATCACCCTGGTAAATTCTTAAAAGGAATGGGTGTTTTCTATAAGTGTGGAGAAAAAGGACCCCAAGTTCATGATTACAAGGGTAAGAAAATGGTTTCCAATATACAATGCTTCAACTGCAAGGAGATGAGACACTATGTGAATCAATGTCCCAATCGTCAGAGGAATATATCCTAAATAATGATTGTGGATAATGATCAAGTTATGATTCTACCGCAGATGAAGTAGAATGATTAATATTCCCTAGTCAAGAATCATTTCATTTGAATATTTTTTCTGTATTGTACTGGTAGTAAGAATTATGAGATTTAAGGATTGTACTATAGTACTATTTTATTAAGGATTTGAGGTCATATGGTGAATGGTACAAAGGAAAAGTGATTTAGTAGAAAGTTAAACTTTTTAGAAAACACATGATTGAAGAAAAGACCACCCTTAATATATATATCTCATGTTGAGATAATTATGAAGAAATGATTGATTTAGATAAGTACTGACTACCTTGGAACTGATTATTGACTTTTCGAGAAGTGGTCTATGCTATCATCGATGGAGTTTACAACACTTTTGGATTAAAGGGATATATCCAATAACATGTATCTTACTTAAGTAATACAGAGGAATCCATGTTTCCGATATGGTTTTTATGGTAATTCAAGTTATTACCATATTTCAAGAGGATACATGATGATGTTATTCACATGTTTGGAATGTGAATTTTAGAGATGCTTCTTATTGATTAAGGGTCAATGATAATTTTATCTTGGAAATTTAGAGGCCTTCATTATAATGTGTTGAATAATTATATTTTGGAATTTTTAAACATTTACAAAGTGGTTTAAGTTCATCATTTTATGGGTTTTAGAGTTTAATGTCACTATATGATGGTTTGGTTATTCATCCTTGACCATGTTTTCCAATTAGAATGCATTGTTTTGTAGTAACCAATGCTTTTCCCTTTCCTCTTATTAATAGAATATTTTAACAATATTCATGATTTGGTTTTTCCACAAGGGAATTTTCAAGTATCAACCATTAACTTTTGAAGTTCAAATTCAAATTTAAAGGATGAAATTTTTGAAAGGAGGGAATAATGTAACACCCCAAGAATTTACAAATAGATTTATTATAGAATGCATAAAACACTGAGTCTCTAAAAAACACCACTTTTTTATAACCTAGTCAAGTAAACTTAATTTTTCCACCTTTGTGTTTTGAATTTTGAAAAATTGATATACACGGTTGCGTTCTGTGAGATATTTAGAGTCTAATAAGACAAACTTAATTTTTGGTGAATAGTAACATACCCTTATGAATAGTAAAATTCCCTTATGAATAGTAATGAATAATAATGAATAGTGAATCATATAAGAAAATACAAACTTCACCCATGAATGTATAAATACAATTTAGATATCTTAAAAGTGAAAAAACGATCATAGTATAAGTATTGGTATTTCTATATGACATAAATAGTTAAATTACATTTTTCTGATTAATTTAATAATTTAAAATGGAAATTTATTTTCATAAAATGTAATAAAAAAATTGTTACTTTATTGTCTTATGATTATAAGATAATTTTACAGGGCCTTGATTAATTTCTCAAGGTCTTATAAAATGAGTTATAGTTTTAAAGTGTTTTTTAGAATAAATTATGATTTTATTTAAAAATTAAATTAAAAATACTTAGAAACTTATTTTCAAAAAATGGATTTTATTTTTGGATACTACACATCAAAAAATGTTTAGGGTGAATTTTTGGGATTTTTCTAAAATACTTGAATTTTTCGTGAATAGTAAAAATACAGTTTTGAGTTTTCGGTAGTTTAATGACATCATAATGGAATAATAATTAAAATAAAATTCTAGTAGACTTTTGTACAGTAACATATGACATGAGGTGTCCCAAGTGGATAAAACCATGGGTAAATACCATGGGAAATCCCATGGTTTTGCAAAAACCACTAATGAGGTGTCCCTTTGAAATTATTAAAAAACTCCCTCTCTTTTTCTATAAATACTCACTCATCCATTAATTTTATTTCATTAAAAATCCATCATACTCGAATATCTGGTGGTTTTACCTCTCTATTAGTCCTCCCAAGGTGTACCTAATCCACCAAGGTCCCAACCTTCAAGTTCTAAGAATTAATCTACAAGGTAAGGGAACCTTTCACCCTCCTCTTTTAGTCAACACTTCTTTTATGTTATCTCTTTGAATTTACATTATCATATATTGGGGTTTGATATTATGTATTCCTATTACTTTTATTTTTATTTAAATAAGATTATATACCATTTTTCTCTCATCATTTCATTTTATGAAATTTTAAGCGACGCTGTTAGGCTGCCGAATTTTCATAAGGGATCTCTCAACTTTTCTTTTATTTTCAAGTTCATCACTTTTCTTTTTTATCTCCTCACCTCCCCTATCCAAATGACCATGATAACTCTAGTATAATATTTATACTATAATTACATCTTGTTAATGTAATAACCATCACCAATATTCTTACTCCCTCCTTTTTTTATAAAGGAAATCAACATCCATGAGGTTCCAATTTATAACCTTCATGGATGACGAAGTTTTGTTCTTCAATTTGTCCTCAATTACTGGTCATGAAACCATTTTTATGGTTTAACAGATGATAATATATTTATTATAATCTAATCAATATTTAGTAACCAATATATTTACATAATATTAAATCATTTGACCAAACTAGTTCCTAATAGTCAAAATACCGCTAAAATAATCTAAGTGAATGTCATTAATATTTCATCTAATTATTAATCCTCATTCCATATAAACCAAATGATATAAATGACCAATAACACTTCTGGGTGTTCATAAATATTATGTAATTTCAATTTTGGAGATTTACAACCATTCCACATGAACTCCATTACATAAAAACAAGTGAACTGATTATGAAAATCAAGAAAACAAACACTCCAGAATGACATAATTCAATATAATAACTTATCAATAAGGACATAAATAAACTTAAAATAATTATGATAAAATAAATACATGTCTAATAGGTTCTGAAATATGTTATTAATAAGTCTAATTTCATATTCCAGGACCTTAAGTTCAAGAGCGGAACACATTCAGACTTAACGTAAGGGGTTTCATCATCTCACTTCCATTTTTGTGAGATAATTTGTATTCACTACTATTACTTGTGTATTGTGTATATATAATGACCATTGATGTTTAATATCCTGAATTTTATTATTTTCATGGTATTCAATATATCATTTTAATATTATTAATTTTTGGGAATTTGAATCGATTGATTACAAAGTGGTAAAGGTTTTCCCACCCGAACCTCCATTTTCATTCAGGTTACTTTTATAGTCTAATCACCTCAATCAAACTCTTGTGTATTATTTTTTACTCCTCATAAATTATATTTTAGTGTTATATATATGTTCAAAAACCAAAATCCTTCCTTATTGTATGGATAGTTACATGTTTTAAAAGGAACTTTCAAAATTGTTTATGAAATACAAACCCAATTCAAGGGATATTTTCAAATTCTCACCTGTTTTCAAGTATACACCAGAATCTATTTTAAGCCACAATTATTTGTAAAAAAACACTAATTTTATCATGAAAAACGATATTGGATCATTTATGGATTTAAGAGAACAATTGTTCTTTTCCAAATAAAAATTCTCTTTAATACTTTCTTTAAAATGCTCTGAAATATTTTATTTATAAAGAATTTTAAGAACACTTTTTACAAGATTTCACTTTAGTGGGACATAATTTATGCCAAAAATATAATTTCAATGTTCTAGTATTTTATTTTATGGTATATTTATCTTTAAAATATTATTTCATGGAAAATATAATTGATTTTCCAAAAGGAATCTTCTTTCAAAAGTAAAAAAGTATTTTTCTCATCTCTCATTAACTTTTATGAGATACATGCCTTGTTCACCACTTATTTCTTTCTTGTGGTGTATATAATTCCCTTTGGTATATCATATCAAGAGTCTCCTAATTATCATGATATTCTAAGGGATTATGATTTGAATGTTTCAAGGTGGTATGAGACACTTTGTAATGATTAAGGATTATTTCCTCAATAATTTGTCAGTGGTATCATTTAAAAATATATTCATCTATGTAAACATCCTTTGTTGAATATTGTACTTCATTGAGGTTTATATCTTATGATATCATCCACATGTTTTATTTAATGGTTTATTATTTGTTTGATAACTTTTTAATTAATAATTTAATTATTCAACGTGGTATGTGACACATTGAATAAGTGACATTTAATTATTCAAAGTGGTATGAGACACTTTGAATAAAAGACACAATTTAATTATTCAAAGTGGTATGGGACAATTTGAATAAAGGACTTACTATACATATGAGTAATGTATTGGACTTATTATGTGATGGGTGGGGCCTGCTATAACCCCTCGATGCATCGGTTGGTCTCATGAGACAAATTGACATGGAATTGGCTGAGGCCTTTTCAAATCTGATATATGGTTTTGGAAGAGTCCTTAATCATTTTTAGACGTCTTGGATGAGGCTTTGACAAAATGTTTCAGAATGTCTGACATATGCACTTCCCTCATTATGAAGCTAGTAATTGAAATATCATGTGGTTATTCGACTAGTAGAATACCCAAGATTATGTTATGGAAATATTTACTCAGCTCATATTCCTATCATATTATGTTAAAGTTTATTTTTAAAGGCACATGTTTTCAATTATTCACCATGTATAATATTTATGTTATCTTCCGCTGTATTTCTTAACCCTTACTAAGCATTTGAGCTCACATCTTTCACTTATTTTTCCTTCCCCAGGTTATGAAGAAGAGATCATTTATTGAGTTTTCAAGGATTCATTTTATTAGCTTTTTTTATGTATCATATTTTGTTTCTTTTAAAAATTTAAAATGGGTCCCATGTATATATCTAGTTTATTCAAGACTAATAAACTGTTCAATACTTCAGGATTTGATTCCTTGTGATCATTCCAATGTAATAAAATAAGGCATCAACTCTGAGAAACTTGGGTAGGATCCTTACAATATCCATAGTTCTTCTCAGATACTTAAGGATAGTCTTAAAAACAGTCCAATACTGTTCTCCTGGATATGTTTGATATCTGCCTACCATGTCACAACCTGTCCTCGGGGCCCGTGCCATGACTACCCCAAGCTGCCTTCCATAGGCCAGGGGCTGAGGACCAGCACCCAGGCGTAAATCCTGATAAAAAGGGAAGGCATTGCCTTTATAATAGTAAAAAAAAAAACAGAGTATGCAACAGAAATAAGCACTAGGTAATACTGAAATACAAAAGTAAGTGCTGAAAAGAAAGGGGGAGGAAATACAAGCCCAACTGTAACTACAGTACAACTGAAAAACTAGTACAACAGAAGTAAAGTAAATCAGCAACCACTGAGTCATCCTCCAGGAATACCACCTGAAGGGTGGGTATAGATGGTCTCCTCGGCACCTCGGGTCTGTCCGTCTGCTCCATGTATGTCTCGCCATGTGGTCCACCTCTGGCTACCATCCAGCTCCTCAAGTCTCCACCTCGATCAATGTTATCCGCCGTCTGCATCCAATACAACGTAGTGCAGGCAAAGCCCATGCAGGGGTGAGTATACGATACTCAGTAGGGACCCTGAGACCCCTGAAGGTATCCCTTAATCCATGAAGGATAAACCAAAAAAGAGAGATACAATCATGAAGTATCAACCAACCCTACTTAAGTATATGCCCATACATATACCTAAGTTATCAATATCAGTTTGGATCCAAACTCTCAATCCCAAGCACAAATCAGTCCACACAGGAAAGAAGTCAATCACATCGATGATAATGATTGATAGTCAAGACTCATCTCACATATTTATACAACTCACGAAGAGGGGTGGAGATGATTATATTAGCCGCTGAATCATATCCTCTGCCGAACCCACGTAGGATCCTAGTACATAATTCGTTGCTGCCGAACCCACGGAGGATCCAAGTATAGTAATCATCACTTCTGAACCCACAGAGTATCCAAGTACAGTAGTCATAGTTTCCAAACCTACAGAGGATCCAATTATAGTAGTCATCGTCGTCAAACCCACAGAGGATCCCAGTACAGTAGTCGTCGCAGTCACAACCAGCTCTAGGGTTCCCGCACACAACACACTCGATTCCAGGAGGGTCCGCTCCTCGAGCCAAGGGTTTGATACATCAATTATCATGAATTCCAGAGTTTATGTTTCCCTAAGTTCCGTCTCTTTAAAAGGAACCCAATGCGACAGACAGCACGTCAATCAGACGCCCGATCTGAGAGATATTGCCTTTTCCGTTCGAGGGGCTCGGTTGGAATTATGCTCGTTCCAAACCTGGACATTTTCCAAAGTTTTCCAAAACTCACTTAGAGTATTGCAAAAGTACCGCTTCTTCGCGAGGGTCCCAGTGCCACAGACGGTGCGTCGATCAGACGCACGGTCTTAAAGTTATTCACTTTTAAGTGAATTGGGCCCGACCCGTCAAGCCCAGTGGGCTGGCGGGTCGGCCTGGCCCGACCCGATGGGGCACGGCCCGACGTGGCGTGGCCTGGCCTAGTGGGATGTGGCCTGGCCCAGCCTACAACTCGGCTTGGCTGGCCGAGCGATGCAGGGAAGAGGGGGGGGGCTGCTTTCCCGAACTGGCAGCACCGAGCGGCGCTGCCCTCCTATCCGGCCGGTTTTCCCAGCATGAGGGCCCACACGAGCGGGCCGCTGTCCTCCCGTGCGGCACCTGCGGGTGCCGCGGCCTCTTCAAACCGGCCAGCTGACGAGCTGGATGGTTTGCCGCCGAAGTGGTCTGCAAAGCGCGGGCCGCGATTCTCCGCAGTGTGGCGCCGTAGAGGCGCCTCAATCCTCTAGGCTGGTCAGTTCTTCTTCAGTCGAGCGGCCTGCGGATGCAGGTCACAATTCCTCTCCACACGGTTGGCATACGGCCACCGCTTCCTTTGGTCGCTGCCACTTCTTTCGTCACCACCTCCATCGAAACAAAACAAGGATCAACGGAGGGTCATCGGGTCATGTTCATTCGGCCCACACCCTCCACGTTAGGCGGTATCATATGACCGAAGATAAAACATGGTTTCAACAAAGAATGAAGAATAATTTTTATTCAATTAAAATTGAAGCAAACCCCCTACCTCATAAATGATGTCGCACGTCGTCGAGCCGCGGAAGGACCTGAACCTGAGACAGTGACGATGGCTCGAGTTCCCCCAGGACTATGACTTCGAGATAGTCTATACTCCTAGGAAGGGGAATGTTGTAGCAGATGATCTCAGCAGGAGATCAGGCATTCAGCTACTAGAAGAGTCATTGTCGTAGGTGATGCTTCTCGTGAGCGGTGTCTTCTCCCTTGATGTGGAGGAAGAAGAAGGTAGGAGAGTTATAAGAATTAATAATATGTTTCATGGGAGTTTAAGGGGAAGTTGAGGGGTTAGGCTCTCGTGTGGGCCCCACCTCACATTATCTTCTCATGGGAGGTTATGTGGGTGTGTACCCCACCTCTAACTTCCCCTTGTAGGATATAACCACCAAAAATAAATAAAATTGTGTACAAAAATTTTATTTAAATTATAATAAATCCCCCAAAAATTAACTTCTCCTCCCAAGAAAACGCAACTGCAGTAAAGGTCCCCTTAAGCGAATATTGGTGCTACAAGTTCATCGGTGCCCTCAGATTTCAATTCCGAGCACCGGTTCAAAAGATAGAAAAACCCGCACGTATGTTTACTGAACGTACCCGAACAAAACTTCAGAAAATGATTCTCAGCACATCGGGTCTCGGAATCTGGTGCCATCAGAAATTGTAGACTCGTAAAATTAAAAAGTATTTAAGAAAAAATTTCCTTGAAATTTCCGGGTCTTTACATTACCCTCACCTCAGGGCTTTACATCCTCGTAAATCTACAACACACACTAGGGAAACAAATGGGGGTACTGAGCATGAATCTGAGCCTCCTGCTCCCATGTGCTCTCTTAGAGGTTCCCGTACTGCCAGCGAATGCACACTAGAGGAATCGACCATCCACATAGTACCCACTCCTGTCGATACTTGATCTCCACCAGAACCTCCATGTATGTCACCCCTTCATCGATGTCTAGATCCCCGTGATTGATGATGTGTGATGGGTCATGCACGTATCCCCTCAGCTGAGATAGGTGGAAGACGTCGTGCAGCCAGTGCAACTGAGGTGGAAGGGCTAGGTGGTAAGCCACCTCGCCTACTCTGCTGAGGACCTAGAACAACCCGATGAAGAATGGAGATAACTTTCAGCCTCGGCCAAATATCTGTAGACCTCATCGTGGTGAGACCCATAGGAAGACGTGGTCTCCATCCTCAAACTCCAGTGGTCTTCATCTCCTATCAGCATAGGACTTCTGTCTACTCTGTGCAGTCTTTATCTGCTCCTGGATGATTCACACCTTGTCCGTCATAGCCTGCACCATCTCTGGTCCTACAAGTGCTGACTACCTTGGGTCAGTCCAGCACAGAGGTGATCTGAATGGTCGGTGGTACAATGCCTCGTAAGGGGCCATCCCAATGGTGGAGTGATAGTTGTTGTTGTACTCAAACTCCACCAAGGGTAGGTGATCCTCCCAGCTGTAACCAAAGTCAAGGACACATGTACGGAGCATGTCCTCGAGAGTCTGAATGGTTCTTTTAGTTTGTCCATCCGTATGAGGATGGAAGACAGTGCTCAAGCGAAGCTATGTCCCAAAAGCCTCCTGTTACCCCTTCCAAAGCCAGGAAGTGAATTAAGCATCTCAATCGGAGACGATAGTCAATGGCACACCATGAAGCCGTATGATCTCCTGAATGTAGAGGCGTCCCAAGCTCTCCACTGAGCCCTGCTCTATGATCGGTAGGAAGTGGGATGACTTGGTGAGTCGGTCTACGATCACCTAGATATAGTCATGTCCCCTAGATGTACGTGGAAGTCCCATCACGAAATCCATGGATATCGCATCCCACTTCCACTATGGGACCTCTAAGGGTTGTACCAAGCCTGCCGGTACCTGGTGCTCCACCTTCACTTGCTGACAAGTGAGGCATCATGAAATGAACTCTGCTACTACCTTCTTCATACCCAGCCACCAGTGTTATTTTCTGAGGTCCTGATATATCTTCGCCACTTCTAGATATACTTCTAGAGGGGAAGTGTGGAACTCCCTAAACACCTCCTCCTGTAGTACAATTGGTACCATGGTATGTCCTATGAAGAGGATGACATGCTCCCCACCTTCAGAAAATCCATCAGGTTCCTTCCCTGAGGATATCTGAGCACTTCATGTCTCACAATCAACATCCCCATGTTGTGCCTCTATGACTCGCTGAAGGAGTGGAGGAGTGACTATGAGATAATGTAGAAAGGCTACTCCATCTTTATCCACAAAGGATATCTGCAACGTGGCTAGCTGCTCTTTCACCTCTCCTAACAGCTGAATGCCCGATCTCATGCTGAGAGCATCTGCTATAACATTACCCTTCCCAGGAGTATAGACTATCTCGAAGTCATAGTCCTAGAGGAAGTCGAGCCATCTCTACTGTCTCAGGTTCAGGTCCTTCTGCGAGAAGATGTACTTGAGACTCTGGTGGTCAGAATAGACTATAAAGCGCTCGCCCATCAGATAGTACTGCCACATCTTCAAGGCAAATACCACTGCTGCTAACTCCAGGTCATGGGTAGAGTAGTTCTTCTCGTGCTGTCTCAACTTCCATGAACCATACACGATCACTACTCGCTCCTGCATCAGGACACACCCAATTCCAGTCCCTGACGTGTTTCAGTAAACTACGTACCCTACTACCTCCTCTGGTAGCCTCAAGATGGGTGCACTGGTCAATCTCTGCCTTATATCTTGAAAGCTCTGCTGACATCTATCTAACCACACGAAGGGTTTCCCTTTCTTCGTCAATGCTGAAAGTGGTGCTGCAACTCTAGAGAAGTCTGGAACAAACCTCCGATAGTATCCATCCCGACCCAGGAAACTCCGCACCTCCGTCACGCTCCAGGGTGGATCCCAAGCATGTACTGCCTCGATCATCGCTGGATCCACTGAAACTCCAACCTCTGAGATGATGTGTCCCAAGAATTGAACCTCTCAAATCCAGAACTGGCACTTCGAGAGCTTACCATAAAGCCGGTTCTCTTAGAGTGTATCCAGTACAACCCGCAAGTGGTAGGCATGATCCTCCTCAGTAGTCGAGTAAATCAGTATGTCGTCGATGAAGAACATGACAAAACGATCGAGGTAAGGCTGAAAGATCCTGTTCATGAGACTCATGAACACCACTGAAGCATTGGTTACGCCGAAGGGCATAACCAAGAACTCGTAGTGGCCATACCGACACCTGAAGGCCATCTTCTGCACATCCTCATCTCGAACTCTGAGCTGGTGATAGCCTGACCTGGGGTCTATATTCAAGAACCAACGTGCTCCCTTGAGCTGATCAAAGAGGTCGTCAATCCTCGGAAGTAGGTACTTTTTCTTCATGGTCACCTGATTCAGGTGATGATAGTCGACACACAGTCGCAGGCTCCCATCCGCCTTCTTGGAAAACACAATCGGAGAAGCCCAGAGTGAAACACTAGGTCGAATGAATCCCTTTCCCTGCAAGTCCTCCAGCTATACCCACAGCTCACGAAGCTCGGTGGGAGACATCCGATATGCTGGAGTAGATATCAGTGCTGTACCGGGGTATTGGTCAATGTAGAAGTCTACCAATCTATGAGGAGTTAGTCCTAGAACGTCATCAGGAAAAATGTATGCATACTGATCCAGCATAATAGGAAAACTCGGACTCCGCACATCAACTGATCTGAGGATGAGACTAGCCAACTGATGTGTGATCGGCTGCCCTCTCTTCTGCATAAGTCCATACTGTGCTGCAAAGTCTCCCTTCTCTCTGGTAAAGGTGAACCTAGTCCCATCCGTGTGGACACACCTCACTTTGCGCCTAATACAGTCGATCTGAGCATGAACTGTAGATAACCATTCCATACCCAAGATGACATCGTAAGGCCTCGACGCCGCTACAAGTAGATCCCAGCCTAAGCTCTCGCCACCTAGAGTAAGCTCACACTGCTGACACTAGTGCGTAATCATCGAGTCTGCTCCAATAGGAGTCTCTAGCTGTAAGGATCTAGCCAACAGATCAGTCAGAATCTCCGAGCTTCGAACGAGGGCAATGGCAATAAAATAATGACTCTCACCTGTGTCTATAAGTACTACAACAAGGGTAGAGTAGACATAGATAGTACCTCAAATCATATTAGGTGCGCCGTGGTCATAGGCCTTGACTTCTTGGAGCCGATCTCGCCTCTGTCCGCCAGCTCCCTATGGGTGGGGTAGACCTCCTGGTGGTGGTGGTGCTATAGCCTAAAACATCGTCCACCACCCGCTGCTCGGCCAGATCCTCTTCCACGTCCGCCTGCTCCTGGCGGAGCACCATGGTCGAACCTATGCCTCTGCCTGGGGGGTCCTCCCACTATCTGCTGCTCGTCTGCATGGTGGGTCGGGCAGTCTCGAGCCATGTGACCCTGCCCACTGCATGCATAGCACTGCCTGCCCCTCGTATGACTGGCTTTGTTTCGTGTGCCCTGCACATCCGAACCAGTATCCTGAGGTCACCCACCTGATGGCCTGGTCTGCTTGGACCTCTGCGTCAACTGTCTACTACTGACTACAGAAGACTCCGCTACGTGTCATCCTGCGGTGGGTATCGCCATTGGCTACTGATCAGCGGGAAAGATCTCCACTAGAAGGTCTCACTCCAGCACCCCTGCCTGCGTCAGGATGCTGAGGGGAATCATCATAGCCCTGATCTCATGCCTCAGTCCCTGCTCGAAAGTCCAGGCCCTGAAGAATGGGTCCCACACCATATCCGTGGAGTAGCCTGAGAGGTCAATGAACCTCACTGAGTACTGAGCTACTATCATGCTGCCCTGCTGCAGATGAAGTAACACTTGAATCCGCACCGCACGGAGGGTGGCTGTAACAAACTCCGAGCGGAAGAGACTCTCGAAGTCTGTCCAGAGTAAAGATGCCTCGTCATGTACCTGGAGCATCAGAATCCACCCTATACCTGCTGCCACGTGCAGGAGACTCGCAACAAGGATCACTATAAGGCCGGCTAGTGTCCCCACCAATCTGAATACTCTGACGACAGCCTCCAGCCAATCCTTAGCTGCCTGTGGGTCCGTCTCTCCGCGGAACCTAGGCGGCCTCTGTCGCTGGAACTCGTGCAATGCACTCAGGAGGCATGCATAGTTTGATGCTGGGGGTGGTGGTATCAGTGGCCCTACGGGTAAAGGTACCGCTGGGCCTTTGCTGTGATGGGCCCCTGCACCACGGCCTCATCGCTCGGTGGGCTACCATCTCGCACGTGACTCAGAACCCTAGCTGGATGACTTCGTGGGGCCATCCTAAAAAGAAATAGGTGTGCCACGGTTAAAACAATATACCTGGTGAGCTGACACAAAGTAATCACAAAGAAAACTTTTCAAAGGAAACACACACACAATTAATGTTTTCGTGCACTGAGTCGAAAATCAGAGGTCAGGGTCCTGGTGTATGGATAAGTTGGCCGCCGCACCAACACTGGACTCCCTGGACTGAAAACCACACTCAATACTCTTAACACTATTGATTCACAGTAAGATAGATCAGAGTCCTATGTTCTGCGGTAGAACTGACTCCTCTGATACCAATTTGTCACGACCCGTCCTCGAGGCCCGTGCCGTGACTACCCCAAGCCCGCCTTCCATAGGCCAGAGGCTGACGACTAGCACCTAGGTGTAAATCCAAAAAAAAGGGAAGGCATTTACTTTATAATAGTAAACAAACACAACAGAGTACACAAGCACTAAGTAATAATGAAATACAGAAGTAAGGCTGAAAAGAAAGCGATTGGAAATACAAGCCCAATAATAAGTACAGTACAACTGAAAAACTAGTACAACAGCAGTAAAGTAAATCAGCAACCACTGAGTCATCCTCCAGGAATCCCACCTGAAGGGTGGGTAAATATGGTCTCCTCAACACCTCGGGTCCTTCCGTCTGCTCCATATACGTCTCTCTAAGTGGTCCACCTCCGGGTACTGTCCAGATCCTCAAGTCTCCACCTCGATCAGTGCTGTCCGTTGTCTGCTCCAACACAACGTAGTGCAGGCAAAGCCCGTGCAGGGGTTAGTATACGATACTCAGTAGGGACCCCGAGACCTCCGAAGGTCTCCCAGAATCCAAGAAGGATAAACCACATAAGAGAGATACAATCACGAAGTATCAACCAACCCTACTTAAGTATATGCCCATACATATACCTAATTTATCAATATCATTTCGGCTCTAAACTCTCAAGCCCAAGAACAACTTAGTCCACAAAGGAAAGAAGTCAATCACATCGATGAAAATGATTGACAGTCACGACTCAGCTCACACAGGTATAAAACTCACAAAGAGGGGTGGAGATGATTAGATCTAGCCTCTGAATCATCTCCTCTGCCGAACCCACGTAGGATCCTACTACAAAATTTGTCGCTGCCGAACCCACGGAGGATCCAAGTACAATAATCATCACTGCTGAACCCACGGAGGATCCAAGTACTATAGTCATTGCTGCTGAACCCATGGAGGATCCAAGTACATTAGTCATCGTCGTCGAACCCACGAAGGATCCCAGTACGGTAGTTGTCGCAGTCGCAGCCAGCTCTAGGGTTCCCGCACAAAGTAAACTTGATTTCGGGAGGGTTCGCTCCTCGTTCCAAGGGTTAGATACATAAACTATCATGAAGTCCAGTGTTGATGTATCCAGAAGTTCTGTCTCGTCAAAAGGAACCCAATGCGACAGACGATACGTCAATCAGACGCCCGGTCTGAGAGATATTGGCTTTTCGGTTCCAGGGGCCCGGTTGGAATTACGTTCATTCCAAACATGGCCATTTTACCAAGTTTTCCAAAACTCACTTAGAGTATCGGAAAGAGACCACTTCGTCGCGAGGGTCCCAGTTTCATAGACGGCGCGTCGATCGGACGCGCGATCTTAAATTTATTCTCGTTTAAATGAATCGGGCCCGGCATGTCAAGCCCAGTGGGATGGCAGGTCAGACCGTCCCTATTTGGCGGGTCCGACCCAGCAGGGGGTCGGCTCATCCCAGTGGGGCACGACACGACCCGATGGGGCACGGCACGGCCCGATGGGGCGGGGCCCGGACCGCGGCTCGGCCCGGCTGGCCGAGAGATGCGAGGGGGGGGGGGGCTCCTTTCCCAAATCGGCGGTGCCGAGCAACGCCGCCCTCCTATCCGATTAGCCATAACCATCTAGTCTTCCCGGAACAAGAGGCCCACACAGGCAAGCCGCTATCCTCCTACGCGGCACCTACGGGTACTGCAGCCTCTTCAACCCGGCCGGCTGACGAGCCGGCCGGTTCGCCGCCGAACCGGCCCGCAGAGTGCGGGCCACGGTTCTCCACAGCGCAGCGCCTTAGATGCGACAGGTCCTCCAGCCCAGCCGGCTTCAACCAGCAGATTATTCTTCGGCCGAGTGGCCCACAGATGCGGGCCGTGGTTCCTCTCTATGCGGCCGACATACGGCTGCCGCTTCCTCTGGTCGCCGCCACCTCTTCCATCACCACCTCCATCGAAACAAAACGAGGATCAACAGAGGATCGTCGGGCCGTGTTTTTTCAGTCCGTGCCCTCTGCGTTAGGCAATATCATATAGCCGAAGATAAAATATGGTTTCAACGAAGAACGAAGAACAGTTTTTATTCAATTAAAATTGAAGCAAACCCCCTACCTCGTAAATGACGTCACACATCGTCGAGCCGCGGAAGATGAGCATCGTGGTAGTCGGGCATCACGAAAGAACGGTGTCATCCTGTCAATGTTAGAGGAAGAGTCTTTATCGTAGGCGACGCTTCTCGCAAGCAGTGTCTTCTCCCTTGACGCGGAGGAAGAAGAAGGTAGGAGAGTTATAAGAATTAATAAGGGGTTTCATGGGAGTTTAAGGGGAAGTTTAGGGTTTAGGCTCTTGTGTGGGCCCCACCTCACATTATCCTCTCATTGGAGGTTATGTGGGTGTGAGACCCACCTATAACTTTCCCTTGTAGGATATAAACACCAAAAATAAATAAAATTGTGTACAACAATTTTATTTAACTTATAATAAATCCCCAAAAAATTAACTTCTCCTCCCGAGCAAACACAACTACAGTAAATATCCCCTTAAGAGAATACCGGTGTTGCGAGTTCATCGGTGCCCTCATATTTCAATTCTGAGCACTGGTTAAAAAGATAGAAAAACCCGCACATACGTTTACTGAATGTACCCGAACAAAAATTCATAAAATGATTCCGGGCACACTGGGCCTCGGAATCAGGTGTCGTCAAAAACCACAGACTCGTAAAGTTCTAAAGTATTTAAGAAAAAAATTTCCTTGAAATTTTCAGGTCTTTACATACCATGCTTAGTGCATAGGAAACATCAATCTTGGTATATAACATGGCATACATGATGGATCCTATAGTCAAAGCGTATGGGATATTACGAATGATCTTGTTCCCTAGAATGTAGCCTGCTTTACCCAAGTCCTTCATGGAGAAACACTTGTTCAATCAGTCCTTAACTAACTTTAATACTAGTACATCATTTCAAATAAGTAATATGTCATCAACATATACTACTAGGATAACAACCACATTCTCATTAAACCTCTTATAAACACATGGATCACATTCATTCTTAATGAAACAAAATTCCTTTATGGATTCATCAAATTGAATGTTCCATGACCTAGATACTTGATTTAATCCATAAATATATTCCTACAACTTAAAAACCCATTTGGCTTCACCTGGTGTCACAAACCCTTCTGGTTGTGTCATATTGACATATTCCTGATGGTTCCTATTAAGGAATTCTGTTTTGACATCCATCTTCCAAATATCATAGTCATGATAAGATGCTATGGAAAGTATTATTCTTATGGATTTAAACATAGAAACTGGTGAAAAGGTTTCATCATAGTTAATTCCTTGACACTGTTTGAATCCTTTAGCCACTAGCATTACTTTATAGGTGCTAACTTGACCTTCCATTTCTAGATTTCTCTTGAATACCCATTTGCATCCAACATGATTTAAATCAACTAGCTCATAAACTAGAACCCTTAATTGGTTATGATACATGGAATCCATATTATAATTCATAGATTCTATCCATATTGCAGCTTCTGATCTTTCTACTGCTTCCTTGTAGAATAGAGGTTCATTGTTGTCTAACAATAATGATTCACCATTCTTGGTGACTATGAAACCAACTCTCTCTGGTCCCCTTACCTCTCTTGAGCTCCTACGTAGTACTTGTGTTTCTGGAACCTCTTCCATGGGGACTTGTGCAACTTGTTCCTATACCAACTCTTGTGTATATTGAGCATAAAATTCATCAAAGTCAATCTTTCTTGCACTATCATTTTTAGGATATTCTCCCTCTCAAGAAAGATGGCTTGTCTGGAGACAATCACTTTCTTGTCTAAAGGGTTATATAGGTAATATAATTTTTTTCCTTGGGATATCTTATAAAGATACACCTCATGCACCGGGGTGCTAGTTTGTTGCCTGATAAGGATTTAACAAACTCCTCACATCCCCATACACGTGTGTAAAAAATGGGTTTTTTCCATTCCATAACTTAGAGGGAATTCCATTTTCCACCTTATTTGGTACTTAGTTTAATGTGTATGATGTAGTTTGTATTTCATATTCCCAAAAGGATAATAAAAGATCTGTATGAATCATCATTGACCTCACCATGTCCAACAAGGTTCAGTTCCTCCTTTCACTAACACCATTACACTGTGGTGTATAAAGAGGATTGATCTGAGATATAATCCCAGAATCCTGTAGAAGATCGGTGAACTCTTGGTTTAGATATTCTCCACCTCGATCCAATTGAATATTCTTTATCTTGTTACCAAGATGATTCTCTACTTCATTCTTGAATTCCTTAAATTTATCTAAGGACTCTGACTTATACCTTATTAAGTAGACATAGCCATATCTACTCAAATCATCAGTAAAAGTAATGAAGTAAGAATATCCACCTCTAGATTCTACTGGAAATGGTCCACACACATCTGTGTGCACCATTCCTAGAAGCTCAGTGGCCCTCTCACCTTGTCCACTAAAAGGTGGCTTGTTCATTTTACCTTGAAAACAAGCATGACATCTATCAAGTGGTTTTAGATCAGTAGAGTCTAAATAACCATCTTGGTAGATCTTTGTCAAGTGGTTATCATTTACATGACCGAGAGAGTGATGCCACAACTGGGTGATGTATGAGTCATGTGAGTTTGTTTCATTATCAATTTCCAACACTTGGTTTTCATAATTTAATACATACAAACCATTATTTAAATGTGGCATACCTTAACATATGTTTTTCTTATAAAAGAGACAAACCTTATTTCCAAATTTTAAAATAAATACATCCATATCCAAACAAGATACAAAAATTATGTTCTTGGTAACACTAGGAACATAATAATAGTTACATAAAACCAAAAGCATTCTAGTTGGCAATACAAGATGGTAATTTCCAATGGCCAACACAACCAGCCTCACACTATTAGAAGATTGAAGATCCACTTCTCCTCTGGAAATATTTCTAAATTTACTTGGTTCCTGCATTTGAGTACAGATGTGAGCCCCACAAGATGTATCTAATATCCAATGTGTAGAAATGGAAAGATTACACTCGATATCAAACATACATTTATCATCCCCATGCTTCTGGGTGAAATTACTCTTCCAGTTTCCTTGCTTGCCACATGCAAAACATACTACCTCCCATTCCTTTCCCTACCTCTAGATTTTCCCCTTCTTGGAGGGATGGTGCTCAGGGGATTCAGACCATTTATAAGTCCTTGACCTCTTTTCCTTGTCCTTCCTTTTCTTATTCACCATAATGAATGCGGGGTTGTCATGCCCTATGTCCTTATCTACCTGGACAATTAAGGTCAGAAGTTCCGATAGACTCTTATCATTGTTGCTCATGTTGTAGTTGACAATAAAGCTAGATAAGGTATTGGGTAGTGGTGATAGGATGGGATCTTTACACAACTCATCTGGGAATTTAATACCTAAGATGTCCAGGCGTTCAATGTAGCCAATAATCTTGACTACATGAGGCCCAGCTGGAACTGACTCTCCAAGCTTAGTTGTAAAAAAAGTATTGGAGATCTCATATCTCTCTTGTATTTCCTTCTCTTGGTATATATCCCTAAGGTGAGACATCTTTCTATATGCATCCATGTTTTCATGTTGCTTCAAGAGCTCATTAGATATGGACGATAACATGAAACGTTGGAAATCTGTGGCATCATCCAAATGTTTCATGTAGAGAGATAGTTCCTCCTCACTGGACTCTTTTCCAAGTGTAACTGGAATAGGCTCTTCCAGTACATACAATTTTTTCTCATTGCGAAGGATGATGCATAAATGCCTCTGCCATTCCTGGAAATTGGTGCTGGTGAGAAGTTTTTCCTTATCGAGTATGGTTCACAATGATATGTTTGAATTCATTTTTATTTCTATTTATACAAATTAAGATGAGAAAAGGTTTAGTACTTTATTATGATAAAACTGAGACAAATAAATAATTTAATACTTATTAGTATCCCACTATTTTATCGAAATCCAATATCCCTCTCCATTGACATCAAAATATTTTGTTTCCTAAATATTCTAGTGGCAAGGATCCATATTTCCATTCGAATTACCCAAAATAGGGTTGGTCAAGAAACTTAAAGGGTTTTAGGTGGTCATTCTAAATACCAACTGCATTAACTCGCATCCCCTTGATCTACTGAGTGGACTCCCCAATCCTGAAACCCTTTTATTTTGTATTTCCTCAACCTTTTCCTCTTGGTCACACCAAGTCTTGATGTGGCAGTCAACCCTTGATGTGAACCAAGTCAAGTCAACCCAAAAACTTGAATTATAATTCCTCAATAATTGAAAGCACCCCAACTAGGGTTGGTCAATCACTTTGAACTATGGTTCGATTCTTACCAAGATTATGGAAGGCTATACTGACTTAATATTTCTTTGAGGGATTTTATCCTTATATGTAAATTTCCATTTTATTATCTTTTATTACACGCTTATTAATATTAAGTTGGATATACTTAAGTGATTAACCATGTCTAAGATAATATTTACACATAATCTGGTCATATTTTAGTTCCATATTGCATGCTTGTTTAATTCATTAATTGTGTGATCATGACAAAACACCCACAATAAATAAACCATGAAACTAACAGAAATAAAATAAATGGTATGATCATGATATTTTTCTATTGGTTAGTTTATCTAGCCATTGATAAAATAACCCAATACCTAGGGGAGAAACACCTTGAACCATTTGGGTTCATGTTTATAGCTTTCCACCTGCCCGCCTTTGTATCTCCTTGGATTGGTTTCACCATGGCTCCTAACTTGAGTTGCCTCTACTATCTTGGGAGCTCCATCCATTACATATGCTTTTATCTCACACATAGGTGAGGGGTAAAATGGGGTTTTACATAAAATAAACCTTGGGAATACAGACCCTACATATTAACGAGGATAAGGCTCACATGCCAACAAATTTAAATAAATTAATTAAAAGAAACCATTCACATATAAAGGTCTTGGTCTTTCTCATGATCGTCCATACCTGCAATGATATTTACGCATAAATAAAACTAGAATTCAATTCTTTAATCATTTTTGTTTAGGATAAATCATGCCCGAATCAATTAATTATCTTTAATTAATCAATCATTTTATCTTAAACCCTTTTATGAATTTCCTTGAGATTCTCATCCATCATAATTTTAAACAAATAAATTCATTTAAAATTATCTTTGTACGTAACTTGTACCTTGGAGGCAACCTAGTGAATTCCCGTTCATAAGTACCCAATGAGTAGAAATGAACATTACAAAAATGTTAAATTAAACACATACATATAAAACACCTATCACATGTTATGCCTCATCTTTACGACTACACTATGGTATGCATCTTAGGGGTTTGTATAATATAATAATAAATTTTAATAAATCTATGTAATTTGGATGAGTACACAACATATAGTTCCAACTACACGGTGTGTATATTTTTTCACCATCCATCCGAAGTACACGCCCAAGGACATGGCGTGTATATGTACTTTGGAAATCTTCAGAGTACACAGCGTGTTCAGTGGTACACACGTCTTGTAGTATCCACGTTACATGGTTTCCAGTTGGTCAAGATGTGTACGGGGTATACATTCCAACCCTAACCCGAATGAACTACACACTGTGTTTAGTGGGACACACGATATGTAATCTGAAAACCGTGTGCCACCTATTCCTAGTCAACACATGGAGTCTTAAAGACTTAGATAGGATCCAATGACATGACCTGGTTCGGTGGACCATCCCGGTGCATGGAACCTATACTACATGGCATGTACTGTCAAATAAATGTTGTGTATTCTGGTGTTGTATGTCCTAGAAGCTATGACACCTAAAGATGAGATCGTCTGTTTTATTTTAATCTAAATTAAAAGAAAAAAAATATTTTTGTAAGGTGAAAGAGATACGAAAGAGGAAGAATAGATCTTGAGACTCAGATTTAAAGAAAAATTAACTTGAATTTGAACAACTAAATTATTAAATGTGTAAATAACCAATGAAAAAATAAATAATTATAATCAACGATATGACCCACTCTGATACCACTTGTAGGTTCCAAGCATAATGGAAATGCATTGGTGGGTGTACCCAACTTTAATTTTTTCATTAACAACGATCAATATGAGATCCCTCACGATAATAAAACACTGGATCTTCAGAATAGAATGAAGAAAGAAAGAAAAGGAAGGGAGTCTTGGAACCATAGATAAGATCATCATATGTTGGTTATAATTAATTTAATTAAAAGTCAAGAATTACCTTGATGAAATTATCTCTCCATTGAAGTTTCCTATCACGATCCGATGTGATCCGTCATTGCGTCGTAGAATCCAAGTGTAGAATTCCTCTAGAGGTGATCCACATGTGCTCCACGTATCTCTGGATGTCACCAAATGTTTCTCTGGGTGCTAGAGCAGAAGAGCCATCACTTGCGATGTCCTCCTTCGACTGCCTTGATCAGGTGGAGGAGGATCTCTCTCTCATAGCTTGAGAGCGTTCTTGGAAGAAAATAAAATTCTCTCTTAGCTTGAGATCTTTCTCTAGATCCGTTGTGCACAACCCTAAACAAATGGCTAGGCTAATGAGAATTATATAATTGGTATTTTAATTACTTAGAATAATAAAATGAATTAATTACTCGAAAGCATTTATTCAATTCATTTAATTATTAGTAATACCCCATGTCTAATAATAACAGTTGAATATTATTATTACTTGACATGCACCCAAAAAATTACACCTAATATTATTTAATTAAATAAATAATATTATTTCTCACAAATCCCCAAAAAAACTACACAGCGTGTATATTAATATACACGGTGTGTACTTTCCATTTTTCTTTATTTACTTCACCATATTTATTAAACCTTGAATAATGACTATTTATTTCTCAAATAAATATCACTACATTACTCCCTAATAAATATATTATTTTTCCCACAATATATTCTCTCGAATAACTAGTGTCTAAATAAATGTGATCAAACATCCCTGAATAATTATTAAACCACAATTGGGAATGATATTTATTCAACTTTTTAAATTAATATTTAATTGAGATACTTGGACACACTTAGTGTATGACCCTCTAGGCCTTTTTCTCAGTGGAATTAGGAAAAGACTACCTAAATTTCAAGGTTAGTATCTATCAACATTCCAAGGCACCCATAGAGAAATAATTTAATGCTGCAATGACATGTCACCTCCTATGAATGCTTGCTGTGTAATGTAATCCCTTTGTCTTGATATCTCAAATCAAGCAGGTTGCATGCTAGTGCCATCAACCCATGTGCTAAATTATTCTTTCTTTGACTTTTCATAATTGAACTTTCCCATTCCTCACCATGGATATGGATTTATTTAAGCTATATTAATTCTATCAAAGGTCCTGAGATATCTACTTCCATTATGGAACAGAAGGGACAAATCCTTTCTTACATTACCTATTAATGCAGTATTACTCGCAACACACCCAAAATATCCTACCTCACTGTGAACAATGTGTCATCATAGTTTTTGTTAATACATCTAAGTGTGAAAGTTATAATACCCATTAATAATAATTTTAAAGTCTAAGTACCAATACACATGTTCGTAGATAGGAACATCCAATGACACTATGAAATTTGGATTTCCTTCTAGAGGGTCTCGTTCTCATAATATCCTTCTGGATATTACCAAGGGTGCACACCATGAGAAGGTGCCTAAATGTTTTATGAGTCCTCACCCCTAATGGCCTATATTATTTGTGTCCCTCAAATAACATCATTCGGCCATAGAACATATATTCAAGAACAGTGTTATGTAACTTCTGGGTTCTCATCATAGTAGGGATCCGCTATGACCTTTTAGTGCAACAACTATCCTTAGGACATTATCACATGCATTTTTATGTAGAAGAACAATCAAGATGTGATAAAGTATTTATTAATGAATAAATTACAAAGTAGTTTGTTTTAGGACACCAACTCCAACAATTTCTTAGCAGTGTTAGATCACCCTATCGAACCACCAGAATTGATCTCCACTTTCCACTTCTTATCCCCATAATACCCCTAAGATTCTACAATATCTATTTTGACTTATAGGGAACATCAAACAATTTCCTCATAGCTAGAAAAGTCATGAATTTCCATGGATTTACGTAGTCTAGGTTTTATCCCACCAAATAAGCGGTCAACCTTGCATTCAGGGGTAACAACAAAGGTTAAGGCATACTATGAAATTATTTTGAAGTTTTCTTCATATGCCCCGATAGATTCGTCATCTTTTTTCTTGAGTTTAGGGAAATACATTTCCATTTTAATATGGAGAGTGTGAGGAAAATATTTATCGAAAAATATTTTCCAAAAATCCTTCCACACCATCGCTTCAATCTCTTCCCCAGTCTTTTTATTTTTGATAAATGTCCACCATTAATCAGATTCACCCTCTATATGATAAAAATCTAAAGGAAAAATATCTTTTTCAGATCATTGAATGATGGATAAGATATTCTCAATGGAGTTTATCCATTGTTAGAAAATTAAGGGATCATATGATCTATTGAAAGTAGGAGTTATTTGTTGCATAAAGCTCTCAATTGTGGCTTGTTTACTTTTGGGGGGATTTGGATGCTCCTTCTGATCTTGGTTTATATTAAAAACCTAATTCAACTAAAATAGTATCATCATGAAGTGTGTGATTCCTTCTCCCATCAGGTTGGGAATCTCATTGGGGGCAGTCATCACATTACTCTTCACATTGATTGTTTACCCGATTCCTCCTATTTCTGTCCATTGGATAGAATAAAAGGAAAATTAAGTATGAGTATATTTAACTTTTAACCACATAAATGGGAATTTAATGACATTAAAGGGGTAACTTATAACTTATATTTATTTCATTAAGTTAAGGATTTCTAGGATTCAGTCTTTATTATCAATGATCTATTTCTTAACATATACTCTTATGTGAATTTTTTTACTCCCTTAATAATGGTTTGTAATGAGATTATTAATTTCCCAAGAATATCCCCCATGAGTGTCAAATCAGGTGTGTATTAAGGCCCATTGTCACGTACCAAGTTACCCGGAGTCAAACTCAGAACACCATGTTAGAGTTGTTACTCTTAGGAACATCTTTACCAGAACCATGTCCACTTATATTATCTAGATAAGGATGTATTTTCTTGATAAAACACTTACTCTATACTCACCAAAATGTTAGATATGTATTCTTAAACTTAGTCTAATCAATAAGGATTTTTCTAGAGTTTTATAATCCTAATCCAAAAAATAACTAAACTTTTTATTTGATACAAACTATAACAACCCTACTCTTTATTACACATTAATACATGATTTAATTACATAAAATTACACTTAATATAAACCGAAAGATTGATATGTATAGTTTATTTTGGAATTAGCTACATTTCTTTACAACTTTAAACGTGAATTAAAACATCCTTATTGAAGACTTCTTTAACATGCTTAAGCTTAAAACTGCATTGGATAACCCGAGTAAATAAATAAGAAAGGGGAGATCCATAAAGAAAAGTAGGGTAATAAACATGTAATAACATGAATATAATAATACATGTTATACAAGGCATATTGATGAGGCATAAAGGAACATTAATAATATGGCATGATATAGCATGATAATCATAACATGGAAAAAGTGGTAATAACTTAAAACAATGCATCATAGGTCAAAGATAAATCCCCAAGACTTCATAGTGGACACAATACCATAAAGGAATCAGGTAAACCCCTATACCAACATGATATATCATGATACTAAACGTTACCCAATACATTATAGTTCTATATGATTCTGGGCGCACCCGTCACATTCATTTCATTCTCATGCTTAATTGTGCCACATAGATTATAAAACATGGATTCATTCATAATTATAATTTATTCCATGATCAAGGAGTGTAGAATACATATATTTAAGTCCTAAATAAATAGTGATATATGCATAAATGTTAACACCCTTGATAGGAAATGGGTACGACATTCACTACATAAATGGTTTGGCATGAAAAATCGTGGTGAAAATTTGGTAGCATAACGAAATCATAAGAAATTCATAAAATAGGTTTATGAGAGAGAAATGGGTATAAAATATTTTTTACACAAAGTTAAAAGTAATAGGGATATGTTAGGACATCTACACACATTTATAATTAGAAAAAAGAAGGTATATGATAATAAATAAGCTTCAATAAAAATAGAAAATAAAGGATGCTTACAAAATTTTGGCATGGTAAAAGGTGTACATGGGAGAGATTAATGAGGGAGAAAGGGGTGTCTCATAATTTATACATAATAAGGAAAGTATTTGGGAGGTGTGAAAACATACCCCATCCTTAGTTATTGAAAATAAAAGGGAAAACAAGATAAATAAACTTGGACAAAGATGAGAAAGGAAAGAACCCTTACTTGAATGTGTGGATCCAAAAGCTTGAAAAGGGGATCCTTGAGAGATTGGGTCACCTTAGGAGGATTATAGAGAAGGAATGGAATATTAAGGACGCACTCCATGTATTTTTATTTAAGATAATTAGGATATTTGGTGGGTTTATATAGAAAATGATATGAGAATTCTTTAATATTTCACAAACTTAGGTTTTGGCCTCTTTATAATAAAATATTCAAAACCACAAACATTCCCCTAGTTTTTGCCCATGGTTTTTTTCAGAGTGGGATTTTTTTAATTATTTTATTATTAAAATGTATTAACATATTAAAATAATGCCCTTTCTTATGTGGAGGTGAGTCACAGTTTTAAATAAATTAATTTAAAACTCTAAAAATATTAAATGTTTTGGAGGATTCATAAAGGATTAATAAAATTAATAAAGTAAAATTAAAATATAATTATTTTAAAGGGGAAAAATATATTTGTTCTAGTATACCAATTATAGTTTTTATTACATCATTTTTGAGTTATTATGATGCCATAAAACACACTGTATATTTATAAGGTATCTAATTTTTACATGAAAATTCGACTATCTTAGAAAATAATGAAAAATTCATTATTGGATAATTTAAAAATTATGATTCCAAAAATAATATTAATTTTATATAAATAATTTTTTAAATATGTTCATTTTCACTTTTAAAATAATATTTAATATTTATTGAAAAATGACAGGTTTTTGACAATAATAGTTTTTGAACCCTTATAAAAAGTACATTTCACTTCATAAAAATTATATGAAAATTTATAATTAATAAAACTTATTTAATAATAACATTTTATTAAAATAAAATTTATTTCAAAAATACATTAATTCATTAAAATAAACCCCTTAATTGAATATGAATATTACCTGAAAATACAATTTGTGCTTAATTGAATCAAAATCAAAATCATTTATAAAGTAAAAATAAAAATGAAAATTAACTAATTATCATATAAAATATAAATATTAATATTATTAATGTATTGATATATATCCCTTTATTACATTGGAATTCTCCCTAATAGTAATGTTCGTGATAGTGAGACATTCATGGGTCTGTTTGGTGAACATGGTTTGGGCCGTTATCTCAATGAGCTTGAACTTCTCCCATAAATGATTTCACTCATGATTATGTTGTTGTATATAAGATTAGGTTTGGTCAATGGAAAATCCTAGTGATGTTATATCCCTTGGAATTTCTTATAAATGGGATTCATATTTTAGCATCCTACTAGATGAAGCCACTACTTTCTTTGTTTGTGTCAATTGGATTTTTTAAAGCCCTATATTTATATTAATCGTGTGATCACTATTTAACAACTATATTAAACATGGTAATATTATTAACGGTATTTTAAATACAAATATATAACCAAGTAATTTCATGTGTTTTCTATAACTATATTACATAATAATACATTTAATTAAATCACAAAGGGAAACTTCATTTATAACATTTCGGGTCTTTACACTGGGTTTATGAGGGGACCTTCATGCTAGTCTCTCTTGATTACGATGGAGTGGTTACTTGCCTAGGTAATTTATGATTCATACACTAGGGGTACTTTTATCCCACTATCCCTCTTAATTACCTCTTCTCTCAGGTTTTGGAGAGTTACCTTAGTGGTTTTGAGGGCCTGAGTGAAGGGCTTGGGAGAGTAGTGCTTCAAGACTTATTCATGTTTTTTTCATCATCTAAAATGAGGAGACCCAAGGTCCTATTTATAGGAAAATACAAGACATTGGGTGAATGTGGTTTTCCAAGTGGTTCTATCACGTAGGTTCCACATGCAGGTGTTGTGTGTATGGTTGTCTTCTCCTTATGGGTTGTGGAAGAAGGGCCTGCGTGAGCCTCTTAGGGTGCATGCTATGTGTGCGCAAGACTACCTAGGTAAACCTGCTACTCCATACCATGTGGAATTCACCCCCAAACCTCCTTGAGATCAGCGTTGGGCTATAGTCCCATCATTTTTTATGGTCTCTTTACTATCGTCATTTACCCCCTTGAAAAATTTTCAGTTGCACCGTGAACGTTTTGAGTTAGGTCAAGGATGTTTTGGGTTGTGATACATACAACCCCACCTCTCATTCAAAATCCATGACATACTCTTAGAGGGTGGTTCTCAGTACCATGCCATTGTATTGTGAAACATTTTTGAGAAATATCCATCCCTAGGTGTATGATAATTCTTGTGAAACAAGGAAATCTAACCTCTTCCTTGTTTTGACATAGAGTCACATTTATAATCAAAATTGAAATTAGCTATTTAAGTGAGGATCACAACATGGGTTTTGTGGAAACATGACTGGAACAAATTTTTTAGTGTTAATGGTGACTTAATAGGTATTGGGGACAATAAAACCTTGAATTTTTGATGTCATAGTACTTTGTTCAAGTGCTTGTACTACCTGTTGAAAACTCATGCCAGTTTGAACATTATCTTTTTCCAATAGTTATCATAGTGTTATTGTGGTATTAATTATGATTTTATAAAAAAAATAAAATATATAAGATTAATACTCTTTATCTTGATTATCAATTTATACATTATTGATTAATTAATTAAATCATTAAATGTCTCCCACTATTTTATTGAACTCTAGAAACCATCATCATTAGAATTGGAATAATCCATCACTTGAGTATTCTAGTGGAATGGACCCTTGAAACCTATCATCACAGTCTAAAAGATTTGTCTATGACACTAATTGAAGAGTTCAAGGTATGAATTTGACTAGACAACCACAGTAACTCATGATTGTTTGATCTATTGAGTGAAGTCCTGACATATAAAATCAAAAACTTTATTTACTCAATGCTTGACTCTAAAGTTGAAGAAATCTAGATTTTACTACTTATTTGCTTCAAAACTCAGTTAAGTCACCCATCACTCTCATATATGAAATATCCAGTAGGAAGAGTCATACTCAAATTTGTCCCATAAGCACCCCAAACACCAGGTTTTGTTCAAATTCAAATGATGGAAGGCGTTTGTGACTTAATATTTCTATCAGGGTTTTAATATTTTTCTCGACAAATGTAATACTTTTATATTAAATATGTTCAAACTGTGTTGTTTTTCTTACAAATAAACATGTATTAATAGAAAAAATACATCACATCCTTATATATTTTTCTTGTTTATTATTTTATGTGATTCCACAGTAAACATGCACACACAAAAAATAAAAAACAATACTTAAGGGAAATAATTATACCTGATTGATCTTGAGAATCTAATTGTGATTAATCCATTTTAAAAATAACAAATCAATTGTGACCTAGGGGTTTCACACTTGATTCAAAGATTGACTCATGATGCAGCTCATCCCCATCCAATGTGTCCACATATCATCTGGATTTTCACTCATTTGGTGGGGTCTATGTATTATAATGTTATCATCAATTATACATGTATACTCACACAAAATTGAGGGGGTATAGGGAGTAAAATATACAATATGTAAATTGGACACACAAACCCTTGTATATAGACAAAAAATAAGGTGATGCACAATCCATCATTTAATTAACCACTTGTTACAATAATCGCATGCAAGTAATAAGCAATTAAATAAAAATAAACCAGACATGTATGGTTGGTCACTAGCTCAAGACCATTTGGTATAATAAAAAAACACGTGATAAAAGTAAATTGTAATAAATTTAGTATGTGGGTATTAAAATACATTAAAGGTACTATATAAATTCAAATATTTTTTTTTCATTAATTCCCATCATTAATTTAATTTTAATTCAAAAAATTAAATTAATTAATTTAATTTAATACTTAAATTAAAATAACACTTTGTAATATTAAAATATTAATTTTAAATGAAAAAAATAATTTTAACTAATTAATTTTAATACTAAATTGAAATTAATAAAAGGAATTAATTTTGATGATAATAATTTCACCCAGGCCCTGAAAACCTCACGCAGGGCCTGTGCGGGTCGGGCCGAACCCTCACAGACCCATATCGGCCCATACAGACCTTGTGTAGGGGTGTTCTAGTCCAGGAAGGCTTGCCTAGACCCATAATAGGTCGAGAAGACCTACCTAGGCCCATTTTGGGGCAGATTCGATCCGACAGAACCCAAAGGAGGTTGGTAGGGAGTTATCGCTCCACTTAAGCATCACACAGGTGGCCCGTGATGTGGCTTGACAAATGGTGAAGGAGGTAGGTGATTTACATGGGTGGTTCATGGAAGATGAACTGGAAGATGGGTCAGTTATGATGCATTCATGTGGAGGCGGCCCGTATGGGATGATGGTCGGTTGGTGTGTCGACTGCTATGGTGCGGTGGTTCGGCAACAACAGTTGGTGGAGGGGCCCTCTGGACAACAATGACTATGTGATATGTGGGTGGAATTAATCATTGGAGAGTGTGGCTCCATGGGTTCCTCATGGCCAGATTTTGGCATGGCTTGGCCTGGGCAGTGTCCGGGAGGCTTGCAGACTGTTGGATCTAGCCGTGGTTTGAAAGATGACTGTGAGTAGTGCGACGACCATGGGTTCTTATGATGCTACTAGTGCGAGGTGGATCTGGTCGATGGTGACCCAATGGAGGAGCGACGGTCAGAATAGGGATATCCAGTGGTAGTGGATGGTTGCTAAGTGGTCTGGATGGGGTGACATCGAAGGGGTAGGATGGTGCAGTTGATGGCTATAATGAGGTCGAAGCGGCTGATAAGAAGAAACAGGAGGGGGGGGGGGCATGAAACCTGTGGGAAGATGACTCCCCTACCCCTTTTCCTTTTTTAATACCAAAATATGTTGGGATTATTTTAAAAAATAATCAAAATTTTGTTTTATTTTGATAAGTCTCCCCTTTTGTTTTTTTCTTATGTCGAATATTTTTTCTTCTTTTGATTTGTATGAGTGTTTTTATACACACACCACAAAATATCCATCCACCACATTTTAAAAAATTCAAATTATATTATTTTATATAACATTATACAAATCATGTGGAGTAATTGCAATTGGTAGGAGGATATCCAACAACCAGATTCCATTTGGAACTTTGACAAAAATTATTATGGTTTCATGAAATAATTTTTTCATGTTGTTTTATCACCAACCAGAAAATATGTTTTTCTTTTAAAACTAAAATAAATCACAAACAATCCTTAATTTTTTTAGATGACCATAACTTGGCCATTCGAAATTGGATCGACGTGCGGTCTATTCCTTAGAGACTAAAATAATACACATACTCAAATTTAATGAAAAATATTTTTTTCTTGGATTAGAAAATCCATTTGATCACTATGATACCAGTTTTTGATATCGTGGTGCATAGAGAAAGAAGTTGGGCTGGGGAATTTAAAATTTTTATCATTGGAGTGACAAATATTTTGTCTCCAATAATAAAATCCCTGATACAGTCTTATATACTCATATGAATTAAAAAGTTCACATAAAATAAAATCGAATGATTACCTTGTTCTAAATGATGTATGCTCAACTGTAGTTCATTTCCAGTGACCTTTGCTCAAATAATATGAAACTTAAATCCTCTAGATCATCTACACACCCAACAATCATTTGTAAACATGTCATTCATCAAGTTATAAGTGCTATCGTGGAGATCCTATGATCTCTTAAACATTGCGGGGATCACCACGATCTTGTTCCTTCAATCCATCGAAGGCATCTTGGATTGATTTCTTAGGTTAGACCTCCTCTATATAGTAAGTTTTCATAAAGAGAGTCTCTCATTCCGAATGAATAAATAGTCACTAAAATTAACCTCTCTTCATGATTATATAGTGGGTGGGGTAAATACCTAAAATGGGTTCCCCCACCACTGAAAATAAAATTCCCCCTAAATAAGCAATAAATAATTATGATGAACTAAACAACATCATAAATATTATTCATATTTTATCATATAACTGTAATATATGTTAAGTATGTTACTTGAAAAACCCAAGTCATTAAATCAACTCATAATTCTCGCTAATATTATTTGAACCTGTAATATTAAAATAATATTCATTCAAATACTATTATTCCTCATATCCCCTTAATACCTTGTGAATACTTTTAATAAATAAATTCAACCCAATTATTTTTTCCTTGAATAATGATAAATTTATTTATTTATCGGTGATTGATTACTTGGAAAACACTCAGACCCCATTATGGGGCCCACAATATCCTATATACCAATTCACCAGAATAAGGTAGATTGTTTAATATGCTATTATGTGTGACCCTCCAGACCCTTATCTCGATAACAGTTAATAGTATTCACAGACCAAGAGTAGAGTATAGTAACCCATTAAAGCCCCTAAAGAGATAAGGTATATTCATAGCAACTAAAACCATCCTACGAACACACATGTTTAATATAATCTCTTTATCTTTACATATCTCATAAAGCAGGACACATACTTGTGTCATCATCCTTTCTTACTTTATTATTTTTTGATATATAGGGATGGATTTACCTTTGACTACCATGACCATAGATTTATAAAGGTACTACCATCCTAATATACCTGGTCCTAGATATCACTTCCTCAACCTAGAAGTGACAAATCCTATCTTGATCATTCAACCAATGTCATACCAATAATGAAAAACCCAACACCAACTACCTCTAAATGATTTCATTATCATTTTCCTTACATAAAAGTACGTGATCAAATGGAACACATTGATAATAATCTTAAGTCAGGATAACAATACACATTTCTATATATAGTAATATCTAGTGACACTAAAAACATGTGGTGTTCCTATTGGAGGGTCTTTCCTCATGATTTCAACTAGTAGAGATCACCAAGTGAAAAATTTATGAGAATAAGTGTAAATTATTATGATACCCCAACACCTGATAGTCATAAATCAACCGTGTCTAGTTAGTATGATATATCTAGACCATAGGACATATTTTTAAGATTAATTTCATAGTATCTCTAGTTTCTCATTATAACATGATATCTTATATAACATTTTGATACAACAATTTATCCATGGAAATTAGCATTAAATAGTGCACGTATAAATTTCTACACTATAATGGTAAGTGTACATCATGCATATCTCACTATATACATTAAATGGTAATATAAAAGTACTAATAAAGTTGGGTCTTGGGAATCCACCTTTAAAATAATAAGTGCATTCTATTGGTTAGATATTTTTTTTGAGAAAAATATTTTAAAAAAAATAAAAAAGTAGTATTTCTACTTTGTTTTCTATGATTTTAATTATTTCAATTGTGAATGTTTTGGGAACAAAGATATCTATTTTTCATCAAGAGTAAAATATTCAGTTCTAAGAGAATACCAGAAAGGTGAAAAAAAAACAATTAGAATCTTCATCTAAAAAACTAAAAGTTCAAAATAGATTCCCATTTTTGAAATATGAGGAAGAATCATTAGAGACATAAGAAAATAAATTTCATACATCATCAAAAGAGGTGGACTAAAAATCTTGGGTGAAGAAAATAAAGACTGAGAATGATAATGTGGATGATATTTATTTGATAGTATTAAACAAGTTAGGTTTATGGATTCTGGATGGCATATGCATATATCACATGATTTAAAATGAATACCTCATCATGGTAATTGTAATGAACTAAAAATTCATTAATGAAAATTCCTCTTGGTCTATTTAAATGCCTTATTATGGTTATGTAAAATGTATTCACTTAGTTGGTTTTATTATTTGGATTTTAAAATACCCTTAGGAATTGTGACAGTTGCTAATATAGTCGTTGAATAGTGATCACATGATTAGTATAAATATAGGGCTTTAACAAATCCAATTTACTCAGAAAAAAGAAGAGATGGCCTTATCTAGTAGGCTTTCCCCATACGAAGCCCATTTTTCTGAGCTCAGAAAGGAGGTGGCATCATTGGGCTTCGCTCTTGACCAATCCCAAGACGAGCTTGAACACGTTAAGCTTGAGTGGAACCAACTACGGGAGAAGTGGAAGTTAATAGAGATTACCACCCGAGCAATGTTATCTGAGCCACCCCAAGAGTATGTCACCATCACACACCTTACCCTTCGGTCTTATGTGGGTGTTATAAGGGGTTATGTAACAAGACCCTAGTACTACAATTATGTACATTATTTTTATATATAGAATATACATTCATTTTATTATTGTTACTTTGTAAATATTTTTTAAAGCGCAAATAGTATTTTTAGTTAATATTAAACTAAGAAATTTATTTTGATGAATTAATGGATTTTTGAATTAAATAATATTTTAATAAAATATTATTATTATTAAATTACTATTTATTAAATATAAATGATTGTATAATTTTATGAATGCAATTGTAATTTTTATTAAGGTTTGAAAGCTATTTTTGTCAAACCCCATGAATTTTTTATAATTGTAGGTTTTTCATTTAAAAGTAAAAATTAACATATTTAGAAAATTATTTAGATAAAATTAATATTATTTTTGGAATCAGGACGTCAGAATTATCCAAGAGTGAATTTTTCATAATTTTCTGAGACAGTCAATTTTTTGGGTAAAAATTAAATACCGTTTAAATATATAATGTGTTTTATGACATCATAATGACCCAATAGTGATGTAATAAAATACTATAAACATTATTTTCTTCCAATATATGTTTTACTATTAAAATAATGTGATTTTGGGTTTGTTTGATTTATTTTACAAAGCTTTAGTGGACCCTTCAAGACCTATAAAACATTTTTTCTTTTTAAATTGTTTTCCTTGAGAGTACGACTCACCACCACATAAGCAACCCTATTATTTTAAGAACTTATTCCATTGTCCTTATAAAATATTGTTTTCCACTCCCCTTTTGAAAAAACCATGGTATTTTTTGTGGTTTTGATTAGTTTAATGTGTGGTGTCCCAAACCTGAATAATAAAGAATTCCCTCTCCTTTCCTATATAAACCCACCCAAGCTCCCACTTCCTCCTCACTAAAAGACTTTAGAGTTCGACCAAAACCTGACCTAATATCTATATAATCCTCACAAGGTTCCCCAAGCTCCCAGGAATCCTCTCTCAATTTTCTCCCAAGCTTTTGGGATCACACTTCCAAGTAAGGGATTCCTTCCTTTCTCTTTTTGGACAAGTTTCTTAAAATTGTTATGTCCTTTAATTTTCAATTATAAATGTTGGGGTATGATTTCTAACCTCCACCATACTTCCCTATTTATGTTTTAATGGTGATATACTCCTTTATATCTTATCAATGCCTTCCATTTACACCCATTACTATGCCAAAATTCCTTAAGAAATTTTCTCTCTTCTCATTTACATTCAAGCAATTATTTTGTATTATGAATCTAAATTCCATTACATACATTGGGACATGTATCTATATGAAACCCTTACTATCCATTTCATGTAAATATTATGAGACACCCCTTTCTATCTCATCAACCATTTTTATGAATTCTTATGTCATGCTGTTACGCTGCCGAAATTGCACCGATTTTCCAAGACAATGTAATTATGTAGAGAATACCATGCCCATTTCTCTATCAAGGGTATTCACCTTTACGCACATTTACTTATTTATTATAAATATTCATGTATTTATTCCACATCCCTTTATCATGGAATAGATTATGATGATTGATTCCATGTTGTATGATCCATGTAGCACACTTATGAAAGAAATGAAATTTTTAAGAAGGGTGCGCCCTGATAGTGCTCCAATGCATTGGGTAAAGTATAGTATCATGATACATGATGTGAAATGAGTGTTGAATCATTCTAATTCAAGTGAAATGATGGGTTACTCAAGATTCATGTGAAATGATGGTTTACTCATGCTCCATGTGCAATGAGCCTTAGCTCATGCTAATTCCCTGTTAAGTGTTGTTTCCACATTTCCATGTTATGATTATCATGCTTTATCATTAATTTATGTTCATATATCTCTTGTACTCCATTTATATTCCTATTTTCTAACATGTATTGTATTCCTCGTGTTATTCCATGTTTATTCTCTTACTGGGCTTTATATCTCACTATTTTTTATGCATGTCCTCAGGTTATCCAATGCAATGCGAAGTACATTGGAATGTAGTGGTCATGTAAAGGAAGTTTTCAATAAAGATGTTGTGTTTCATGTTTTAAGTCATTATGTAATATTCCTAAGCCCCAAATACACTAGACCTCTTGATCTTATAAGTTGTATCAAGTGAAGTTTATGTAATAAATCATGTTTAAGTGTGTCATAAATACAAGGCTATCACCCATATCTTTCTTGTGCCCAGAACCCTTTCGAAATAGGGCATTAACCCAAAACACTGAATTTCACCCCTCTCACCCAAAACCCAAAAGCCTTTAATATCAAATTGAGGCTTTATCTACTCTTTTATAATCCCCGAATAGTCACTCATGGACTATCAATTCCTTACTTTTATCTAAGTAGAGCCCTAGGTGATCGCTAAGTTTTTTTGTAGTATGATAAAGCGAACCCCGGAAGATATATAGATCCCTTTAGAATCATTGGCATGCTCTATTACAGCTCCCCCTTTTATCTTAATAGACTGCTCTTGTAAGCGTTGTAAG
Source organism: Viscum album (assembly GCA_963277665.1). Taxonomy (NCBI): domain Eukaryota; kingdom Viridiplantae; phylum Streptophyta; class Magnoliopsida; order Santalales; family Viscaceae; genus Viscum; species Viscum album. The sequence goes on along the minus strand of OY728134.1, from coordinate 122,926,273 downwards.
CCTAGCCGCTGCTGCTTGAGTTTCCGTTATTGGGTGAACTCCTAATTAAGAAAAAAAACCTGAGATAATTATCACTAGAATTATGAACCTAGTCAATAGCATCTTTTTTGTTTTATCTTGCTAACTGCTAACAGAGTATGTTGGTATTGTTCCTAAATAGAGGACGGGTCCCAGTGGAATAAGTGCCTCTTTCCTCTAAGGGGTAAAAGAAAGAGTTGGCTTCTACTAAGGCCAGGCATAAATAGAGGCATTCCTCAGGCGATTTCCTGCTTCTTCCTGTGGATCCCCTACCCAAAGTGAAGGGGTACGAGACATAGGTCCTGGAAGGAAGGCCTTTTTTCCTTCTATCATGCCTATCTATACGACTCATGACTTTAGTTCTATCATTTGAAGGTTTTTCTCGATCTGGATTGACGCCCTCCCCTATGGAGGTTCTATATTGGATTTCAATCTACGATTTAGACTGTGAAAATAAATCAAACTCTAGGTGTAGCGTTGCATCTACATCATCTGAATTGTACTCTAAAATACATTTATTGATCCCTACGAGAAGGAGTCTCCCCTTATCTTATTCAATAACAGATTATTTAAAAATAGGGTGCTACAAAGATAGGTTGTGGAAAGGACTGGGCTTCAGTGGCTATGTACCCATTTCATAGGCAAGTACTGACTCTATATAGTTCGAAGTTATCGGGGACTTTTACTTGCCTTTAGGACCTACCCCTCTCAACTATTATCCTCTTGTAGGAAAGAATCAGTTGTGGGCATAGTCAACCTACTACTAGGAGTGACACCCTTAGCCCAGTACTTAATAAAGGAAGGGAGAGGCATTCTAAAGTTAGAAAGAGTAGAAGATGTTCCACTGATAAAAAGGAAAGAGAATCGTATGGTAGAATCGTATGATACCTGAGACATGTACTCTTCATTAAATATACTATATTCATCAAATTGACTAGTCATATCTTCCGTTTTAGTCTGTAACATCTATAATTTATTTTTTGATATAACAAGAGTATTATTAATGATTTCTTTATCCTTCTTGTACTCATTCAATAATATCATAACATTTTCATCATACATACTTATATATTCTTTATCTATGATTTTAGATTTCAATTCCCTAAAAAAATCTTCCCAAAACTCATTCATTGTAGTATTATTAGATGTACTATACACTTTTCTATGAATGATAAATCTAGACCCTTTATATAGAATAAATATATTATACATACAAGCACCTTTCCTTATTAAGGGTAAGACATTCCCTTTATTTATTTTCATGATAATTTTATATGGTTTGTTTATTATTAGGGGAAAAAAGCAAAATATCTATTAATTACCCTAATAATAAACAAACCATATAAAATGATCATGAAAATAAATAAAGGTAATGTCTTACCCTTAATAAGGCAAGGTGCTTGTACATATAATATATTTATTCTATATACAGGGTCTAGATTTATCATTCAAAGATAGGAGTATAGTACAACTAATAATATTGTAATGAATGGGTTTGGGGAAGCTTTTTTTAGGGAATTGGAAGCTAAAATAATAGATAAAGAATATAGAAGTTGGTATGATGAAAATGATAGGATATTATTGAATGAGTAAAAGAAGGATAAAGAAATCATTAATAATAATCTTGTTATATTGGAAAATGAATTACAGATATTACAGAATAAAATAAAAGATATGACTAGTTAATTCTATGAATATAGTATATTTAATGAGACTCCAAATCTAATTAAACTATTGATAGGAAAGGATCTTATAAGCACTAGATCAGATTTATATAAATACCCACCTCAAGATATTTATTATAGTACTATAGCTCATTTTGGTGAATATACACTGGAGGCTATCATTATATATGTTCTAGTCAGACAAAATATATAATGAGTGATATTAGAAATAGGTTTTATTCATCTATCTCCTCAATTTTTATGGATATTGGAAACATTTAATAAGTAGCATTGATTCTATTGGATAGAAAGATCTTTATCCTGGTTCTATCTATGCTTCTATGGGTTTTATATACCCATACCCTAGAGCTATTTATTTTGAGGGTATAACATTAGCATTCAGACAATTAATCGAGCAGTATGCTTACAATATTGATACTTCATATTTGAAATTTACTATAGGATATAGAATGAAATTACCTTCATCCAGTGATTTGTCATTTACTTTAGGTAAGGCTATACCATTGTGTGATAAATTTGGTAATCGTGTACCAGAGAAGAAGATATATGATATGATTTATCAACTAGTTAAGTTATATGATCATCTGTTGAAAAGGTCTCAATATGGATCAATTTTCTTTGAATCTTGAACTCAAGGAATATTTTACCAATTTCATATTTCTTACGTTTTTTTCTACTTTATATCACCATCCTTACTACTATTAACTTGAGTACTTATTGTTGTACTACTTACCGTCTTTTTTTATTGATTATATTAGCCTGTGTTAGAATAGTGCTATCTAGCTTATCCAATAATGTAGATACCCTCACAACCGGGGAATCTTGAATACTGTTATACAACACCCCTAGGACATATATAATGATAGCCTCCAGAATATATTCACCAAACTGAGCTATAGTACTATAATAAATATCTTTAGGTAGGTATTTATATAAATAAGATCTAGTGATTATAACAAGAGTATTATTAATGATTTCTTTATCATTCTTGTACTCATTCAATAATATCATAACATTTTCATCATACCTACTTCTATATTCTTTATCTATGATTTTAGCTTCCAATTCCATAAAAAAAGCTTTCCAAAACTCATTCATTGCAGTATTATTAGATGTACTATACTCCTTTCTATGAATGATAAATCTAGACCCTCTATATAGAATAAATATATTATACGTACAAGCACCTTGCCTTATTAAGGGTATTCCTATGGCTTTAAAGGTAATCTAGAGAAGAAAATGATGGTAGAGAGAAATATGGATAAAGGGAATAAGGGAAAGAAGGATTTTCCTAAATGTGATAAGTGTGGAAAGAATCACCATGGAAAATTATTGAAGGGAATGGGTGTTTGTTATAAGTGTGGAGAAAAAGGACACCAAGTACGTGACTGAGAGGGTAAGAAAAAGGTTTCAAATGTACAATGCTTCATCTGTAAGGAGTTGGGACACTACACAAATCAATGTCCCAATCATTAGAGTATATCCCAAATGATGCTATTAGATAATAATAAAGTTATGATACTACCATAGATGAAGAGGAACAATTAGTGTTCTTATATTTTTATTAATGAATTATGTCATTTGAGTGTTGTTTCAATGATGTACTGGTTATATTAATTATGGAAATAAATAAGGATTGTACTTCAGTACTATTTCATTGAGGATTTGAGATTATATGGTACTAATAAAAGTGAATCCATAGAAAGTTAAACCTTTTGTAAAATATACGGTTGAAGGAAAGATAAACATTAATATGGTCATGATACTGAGTTAGTGATTTTGGAATAAGAGATTGTTGATTTGGATAAATTATATTGGATATTCTTGACTACATTAGAACAGATTAATGGTTTGTTTATTTCATCATTGTTGGAGTATTCAATTTTTTTGGATATAATGATTATATCTAGTATTCTATAAGGAATAAGGGAGCCTGAATGTAATCAATGTGGTTTTATGGTAATTCAGGGTGTTAACATGTTTTAAGAGAATACATGATGAAGGTACTCACATGTTATTATGTGGTAAAAAGAGATCTTCATTATGTTATGCTGACCTTCCTTATAAATATTTGGACTATGAGTTTGGACACAGGTATTTTGGATATGTCTAAAGATTGGAATGGATTAAGTTGAAAATTGGATACTATGGTTTAAGGTTAAAACATTTTTTAAGATTATTTTTGGATTTTTGATAAAAAAGGACAACCTGAAGGTTAGGTGAAAACTCATCATGTCCAGCAAGGCTGCGAGACTTAAACCTAAAACCGAAGGGTAACAAGGGTGCATCACCTACCACTGGCCTTTGTAATGACCTAGTTTTTATAATTTAGTTTTTTGAAATGATATGATATATGAATTATAAATTCATTTTCTTTGAAACTCTATACGATTAGGATAAATAAAATATTTTTGAGCTCTATTATCTTCTAGAGTGAAAGATGAGTTTGTGGTAGAAATTAGTTAAAGTATGGAACTCCACTTGTCAAGTATTTTTTTATTCTATGAAGAATTTAATTATTAAACTTTAGGGAAAGGATCTTAAAAACAAAAATTTGTTATCCTAATACCTTATGTGTTGATGAACCAATGATATTTTAAGTCATCGTAGATCTATGTATTTGAGGCCCTCAATTTTCTATTTATCATTCACTTGTTTGTGATTGATGACCTCAATCAATACATATAAATATTTACGTTTTCCTCTAATTATGTGCCTCAAATTTCCACCAATATTCTTCTATTCGAAATCCTAATTTGGTGGTGACTTTTTTATTTCTCAGTCCCTCTTATTAAGACTAAATTTTATTAACCTTATTTCTGATGTGGGTTTTTTCACAAAGGTATTTTCTATTTTTAACCTTTTATTTTCGAAGAACAATTTTGAATTGTGAGAACTCAATTTATTGAAGGAGGGGAGAATGTAAAACCCTAAGATTTCATAGTAAATTATATCGTTAAAGTAAGTCAATAGCTTATACTGTACGCAACATCGACTTGTCTTGCGTTATATGCAATATTGAGTTTCTGCGAAACAACACATTAGTATTATAATTATTTAAATGATATATTTATTTATCAATTAAATATTGTGATATTAATAATAATAAATAAATTTTTATTGTTATTTTTAATTTTTTCACATAAATAAAACATATTTATAATGAAATGTATATGTTTTGTTCAAATAGTTATATATTTAGAAAAACTATTTTCTTATAAGAACTAATTCTTATTTCCTTTTGTGAAAAATAATAAAATTAATATTAGAAACTCATAAAAATTTAATTTTCTAAAATAAACTTCATTTTTGGATTCGGAATACCAAAATTAGCTTAGGGTGATTTTTGAAATTTTTCAGAAAACTTTCAATTTTTGATTAATAGAAAAAAACACAAAATTATTGTTTAAAACTGAATTTTATTTAAATAATTATTAATTTTGTTAAAATTTATTTTTAATTCAAAATAGATACATAATACCTATATTAGTTCAATGTAATTCATTAGATTCATTTTATAAGAAGATTAAATATATAAAATTTTATTGAATTTTTTAACGTCTTTTACCCATCTTCGAGCACATTTGCAAATTTGTATAAAACAAAATTTTACCACTTCTATAAATTGAATTTCAAAAATTCGAGAGACACAGTTTACATCCTTAAGTAAAATATGGTTCAATAAGATGAAAATTATTTTTAGTGAATAGTAACTTTTGAATTTTATTTACCATGGTTAAAAGTAAATAGGGTAATTAAAGGTAAAAAAGATATTATAATTACCCTAACACATGTTCTAATTCTATTGGATAAGTGTATTTATACCAAAATCAAACTTATGAATAAAATAATATCCTTTTTGATCCACTTGGATTAGATTAGGACATTTATTATTATTTTATTTAAAGAAGAGTTAAAAGTGTTAAATTCAAATTTTAATAATTAAACCATTTTAAATATATTGTTATACATAAGATAAATTAGACTATAAATATTAATTATAAAGATAAAAAATATTTTCTACATAATGATATTTTATTTATAATTTTTAGACATTAAATAATTAAATTTATTTATGAGACAATGATGATGCAGTAATTACCATATTAATGAAGGATTAAAATAATTGATATTATAAATATCCAAATAAATGTAAATTGAGAGTTTTGATACATTACACTAATTTTCTAGGTTAATATGACATGTTAGGTCTGATTTAATGTATTTTTTTGAAGTAATCAAGTTTTTTTACTTTCAGAAAAACCAAATACTAAATAGTTTCAAAATAGAAATAAATGAGATTTTAAAACAAATACTATATTATTAAATGATATAATATTCATAAAAATATAATTTTTGGCCAAAGGACTTATATGATGATATATATGTCATTAATGAACCACTTTAGGTTATCTTTGTATTTTATAGTAAGTTTATTAACCATGTAATATAAAAATACAAGAAGACATTTTAAAAGTTAAACTATTTAACTAAGAGTTAAATCTAAAAGATAAGGTTAATATGGTGACCTAAACTTATCTAACACCTACTGGTTAATAGTATTTCTACCCATACCCACCTTATACTATAAATAAATCTATTTAGACCCATTATAAACTGAAAATAATTTTATAATAAAATAATATTTCAAGATTTTCCTAAAGTGACACTCACCTCTCTTTTAAAATGGTACTTCCCCTTCTCTCAAAATCAAACCTCCAAATCCATTTGGAACGGCCAAAACCTACTAAAATATCTTCCCAAATACCCTAAATTCAACCCAGAGGCCTTATTTTGATCCTAAATACAACCTAAGGAGCCATTTTGATCAAATCAAAAGGAAGCACCCGAAGAAGAGGTAATAATTTCATCACCTCTTTCAATATTCTTTTCTTCTTCCATTTCATCTTTCTTTGTTGTTTCCAAAACATAATAATAACTACAATAACTTATACATACCGTGATGTTATTATAAATATTTTTCAACAATATTCATTATTCTATCCATCCTATGAATGACAAAGTCACCGTGTGTGCGTACGTATGACTTACCGTCTCCACGTCGTGGTGTAGTTTGTTATTCAACACTTAATTATTTTGATGGGTATAATAATGATTATAATTGATGTAAATAATAAATATACCATGTTAATGATTCATTATATATGATATTCCATCCAATTAAATATGATTTCATCATCAATAGAATGATATTTTCGCCCGTGCGTACCTATGAATTATCGTCTCCACGAACGCGATGAGATTCATTCCCCATCATAACCATTCAAAAATAATTCTCATTTCATGATTAAAAATATTTTTTAAGAGCTTAATATCATTATGGATATGAGTCAAATACATCCTATCCATAACAAACATAACTTATGTAACAAAACATATAAAGGAAAATTAATTAGTTAACACCTGAAACAATGATAATGCTAAAATATTATTAACAAAACAATATTAGAGGATTATGTATGATATCATATTTATGTATGTGGATTATTGTAAAATTTAATAAAAATTATTTGACAATTATAAATTTGTTTAACCTACCCTTGACTAAGGCAAAGCTCAAGGTAAGGGTTAATTTCACAATCTCTTTATTATCCGAGGTTGTTTATAATTGAGTATCTACAATGAACTCTTTATCAACCACATCTGTGTTTCTTAAAAATGTATTTCAAAAACATTTTTACTATTTAATAGAAAATGGGTTAAAGTCATTTATATGAAAATTTTAATTTTTATAATTTTTTTGAAAGGAATCTTTCCATCGCTTTCCATACAAGGTACTTTATGACCTTTTCAGCAAATTAAGGAAAGATATTTTTTAACTTATAAGGTGGGTGTGGCTATTTTCCACCATTATAACACCTTCAAAGTTTCCCTTAAAATCTTATAAGAATATTTTCAAAATAAATATGTTCTTTTAAAATTATGTGACTTTTAAATGATTTTAAAATAGAAAGATATATTTCTCTCAAATTGTTTTGAGTTCATCTATGTTAACAACCTTTGATGGATTTTACCCTTGTTTGAAGTTGATTTATTATGATACAATATTCCATATTTTATTAAAGGTTTTATGATATGTTTGACTGTGGATGTGTCATTTTTATACCATTCATGGTTTATGGTTAAATTATTAACATTTTTTATGATAGTTTTAATACGAATGTTTATGTTATGTTTCAACCTTTTCATATGAGGAATGAATTGGACCTAGTAAGTGGAGGGTGGATCCCTCTATAGCTTCTTGATGCATCGGTAGGTCTCATGATACAAACTAGTGTCTTGGAAAAATTCCTTGACAAAAGCTTATTTGTAGTCTTGGAATGAGGCCTTGACTATGTGGTTATGATGTCTGTCATTATGCATCCCATCATTATGAAATTAGATATTGATATTACATGTGATTATTCAACTAGTAGAATATCCATGTAAATAAGTAAATTGAATTATTTGATTTATCTTTTCCATATTATGCTGAAGTTTAAGTTTAAAAGGCTTTTTTTTGTCTTATATGTTGCCTTAAATGTTTATGCTTATTTATGATAGTTTCGGCTATATTGTTATACTTAATAAGCACTTGAGCTCACCCCTTTCTCATGTTTTCTTTTTTCCCAAGATGTGAAGAAGTATATTACGATTAACCTTTAAGGATAGGCCAAAGGATATGAGTTTATTCAAAGGGAACACAATGTTGTTTTTTTATTTCATGATGTAATGTAAAACTTATGTATGTATCTAGTACTTCCAAGACTACTAAACTAATCAGTATTTTGAGACTTAATTTCTTGGGATCATGTCAATGTTATGTAATAATGAACCTACTCTGGGTAACTAGGGTCGTGGCATTACAATTGGACTTAGTAAGTGATGTGTGGGGCATACTATAGACCCTCGATGCATCATTAGGTTTCTTAAGACAAAATAGATACGTTTTAACTGAGGCCTTATCCATTTATTAGATTCTAGACATGAATCCTTGATAATGTTAGACTATTAAAATTAATAATTGGCTGTAATAGATTATTACCATGAAGCCTCGATGGTATGTTTTAGATATCCATAGTTATGAATTCCATCATTATGAATACTGTTACTAATATTCCATGTGATTATTTGACTTGTATAATATCCATGGTAAAGTTTCCTAGGTTATGTGATTATTTAAATGGAATGTGTTTTAGTTATTTACTTTTCAATATTTTTTATTCCATATTTACTCATAACTTCTGTTGTTTTCTTACCCTTACTGAGCATTTGAGCTCTCTCCTTTCATATGTTTTAGTTTTTCCCCAAGATTATAAGAAGTATTTTATGATTGATATACAGGGTTACAAAAAGGGGGAATAATGGTATACTCACTAAAATTCCTTTTTTATTTTATGTTTTAAAATAAAACATGGATTTCAAGTATGTATCCAGTTTATGAAGACTACTAAACTATTTAGTCCGTTAGGATGTGATTTCTTGTATCTTATAGAAATGTAATAATGTAACCACCAACTCTGGGCTATTGGGGTTAGGGACTTTTTAGTTAGTATCAAAGTAATTTTATTATAAACCTTAGGAATTAGATTAAAGAAATTATAGATTAGGGAATATAAAATTATGAATTAATTTAAGGATAATCCTATGTAAAATATATCATCCTATTGATTTGGTAATGAAAACGGACAACTTAGGTTTAACCTAAGGATTCATAGATAGATAAAGTGTCATGATTCATATATCTTATAAATGATTCTTCAAGACTATATCACTATGATTTGTGTTGCTTGTATTGTGCTTTGGGTTTGGGTTAATGGTTATAATCAGCAAGATTATACAATTAACGGTTATACTACTGATCATGAAGAGACTAGAAAATATTAATGAAAGGAATGAGGTATTGAGGAATAGGATTATGAAGTATAGTTAATGGTTTAATAATGAATTAGAATTATTAAAGTTCTTTTGTATTTGGATTCAAGGATTATTTCATCAATGGTTCTCTGGTTATATAAATCATGAGATATATAAGGATTGTATTATAATACTTCTTCTTTAAGAATTTTCAAGCATGAAAGTATTCATTAAGTTTTTTAAGGTGATCAAATATTTGTTATGTGAAAATAAGATCTATGTTATGTTGTTTGAGAATCTAATGTTAAGATTGATTTTTGAAATGTGGAGACCATTTTGGATAGATTTATATTGGATAAGTATTAAGGTTTGAATGGATTTAGTTGAAGTTTGGATATTATTGTTTGTGATTAATGTATGATTAATCATATTGGATGACATGTACTAACCATTTTGGTTTTTATAATACTTAAAGGTCTAAGGAACGACTTATGAATATTTTAATAAAGGTTCTTTTGGTATAAAATTCATCTTGAATATCCATCTCTTGGTTTAAGAAATGAAACAGAAATTGATCGAATCACAACCAAAGGATGAGATTATGAAATTAAAAGAAATAAAGTAATATTTATTGGATACTTTATATAGATATTAAAGGAATACATAAACTATATAAAAAGTATTTTAGAAAAAAAATTTATCCACTTACCTTTCTTTCTGAGAAATCAATAGTCTTTTAACCGATCACAAATTTACATTTTTTATGGTTAATTTTAAAATGACAATTTTCTCTATCACTCTCCATCAGAACATGATAGTTATATTTCTCTTCCATGTCCATGTTTTCAGTTGCCACCAATCTTATCCTATTTTAAAGGAAAAATTAGTGATAAACTTTACATTTACCTTTCACACTTATCAAGATGATGTTTTATTAACCCTATTTCTGATGTGGGTTTCCCACAAAGGAATTTCAAAATACCAACCTTTGATTTTTTAAGTGAAATTTAAAATTACTAGGATTAAATTTATTTAATTAGGGGAGAATGTATTTCCCCAATATTTTCTGATATGTCTCTTTTAAAATTTATTCTCTTCGATAGCTTATGTTGGAGGCAACACCCATCTTAAACATATAATGAAATATTATTATAACCAAGGTGTTAAATTGGCATGAATAAATAGTATTAACCACATTAGGAAATTTATATATTATATTTTCAATATAATTTCATACATTCTTCTTATGTTTTTTCAATACATTATATAAAAATAAATCCACTTTTATGCATAAAATATATATTTTTCTAAATGTAGTTTTTTCACCATTTGATAGAGCACATATTTTAAAACTAAATTTTGAAACTTTTAGAAATTATATTTTAAAAAATAAACTTATTATTTTAAATATGAATATCAAGATTTTATTTGGTTTATTTTTTGTTATTTTTCTTATAAGTTTCATGTTTTTATGAAAAGTGAAAAATACTATATTTTAATTGAAAATTCCTTTCCATATAAATAATTTATAATGTTAAATTAAAATTTCAATTATTTTTAAAGAATAATTAGATAAATTTTATATCGTTTAATCCAATTTATTTCATTGTAATAAATTTCACATTTAATTTTTATATAATTTTTTTAATCTTTTGAATGTTTTCACTTTAAAAACTCATCTTCTCATTTTGTCTAAGGGATTAATTTTAAATTAATTTTAGTTAATTATTTGTTATTAATTTTTTACAAATGGATTCTATATGTTGAATCAAAATTCCCAAATTTAGTAAATAGTCCCCTTTTATTTTTGAACAATATGAATATTAACTTTAGTAATTTTTAATTACCATAGTTAAGGGTAAATCAAATAATTAAGGGTTAAAATAATATTATAAATATTATAAAATTACCTTAACAATCATCTTAATTTTACGGGGTGATTTAGTGTCGAAAAAAATCATACTTAGTCCTATTTTATGATCTCTTGGAGCCACTTGGATGACTTTAAACCTTTTGTAGTATTTTACTTTAAGGAAAGTCAAATATGTCATACTCATGGTTTTAGTAAGTATTACATTATGAATATGTGGTTATTTATAATATATCTTAAACTATAAATAATAATTTTAAAGATAAAATTTTTATCTTCATCATGATAATTTATTTTAAATTTTTAGGGAATACATAATTAAATTAAAGGATGGCACAATGATGATATAGTACTTGTTTAATTAATAGAAATATTAAATAAATGTTATTAAAAATATTAAGATAAATATAATTTGATATAATTAATGTCATAAAATAATTTAATATAATACTTTTACATGTTAGTGATTAGTTTAAATTGTTGGTTCTGATAATATTGTTTTTAGGATATTTTGAAAAAGTCAAATAATGAATAGTGTCAAAATTAACACTAATGATATTTTAAAAAAAATTATTAAATGGTTTAAAATTCATAAAAATATAATATTAGTCCATATGATTGGTATAAATTTAAAATTTAATACATGACACATTTATGTTTTTTTTGAAATTTATAGTAACTATATTAATTATAAAAGAGTAAAAACACATGTTGTCATAGTAAGAGTTAAAGGGTTTAAATAAGGGTTAAAACCAAAAGCTAAGAGTAATAATGAGATGTAAACTTGTCTAAAAATTATTTTATGAATCCTATTAGACCCTTATTACCTTAATATATAATTGTAGTTCTTTAATGGACACTTTTCCCTGAAAATAACTTATATATTATATAAGTCAATGATAGTTACAAAACGTCACTCTCTTTATATTTAATAAATTTTATGTGTCCACATAAGGATAAAATAAATATATGAAAAAATGTATATTTTTATATGAATAAAATTGTTTTCATTATATAATTTTACATTGAATTTTTAGAAATTATATATTTACCTTAAATGCTACTTTAGTGCTAAAACAACATTTATTTAATTAACAAAAAAATAAAATAATTGATTTTAATAGTATTAATTTTCATATATTTGGGATGATTTAATATTTATAATTAATTTTATAGATATATAGGATATATTATAGTTTTTATGAATCATTATATTTGAATTATCACTTTTTATTGATTTTTTTGAAGTCAAATTAAATGAATAGTATCAAATTTGACAATAATGATATTTTATTGAATTAATATATTATTAAATTATTTAAAAATAACAAAAATGTTAAATAATCACAGAGGTGATAATATATGGTCAAAAAGTCTTCTTATATTCATTTATAGTACATTTTTAAGTATTTGGGTCAAGAATATACTTATTATATTTTAATATTTTAAGAGTTTACAAAAGTGCCCCTTACCTCAATTATAAAAGGTCACCTCCCCCCTCACTTATTCACACCACAATGGGCCTTATATATCAACAAATTACTACTCATTTATCTTATTAACATTCCTATATAAGTTATGGATGTTCTTTGCTTCCAAAAGACCAACTTTAGATCCCGTAATAAGCAATCTAAAGGAAATCCGCCGAAGAAGAGGTAATCATTTTTACGAACTCAGCCAATTTATTTTCTTATTATACTTTCTATTAATATTTTGTTTCCATGATAATGTAATAAATACTGTATAATATATATTATTATATGTTATTAAGATTATCGGACAACCATATTACACATTTTATCCATCCTATAGAAAATGAAAACACCGCGTGTGCATACGTACGACTTACCGTCTCCACACTGAGGTGTAATATATTTTTCATAACTACTTTACTTGGAAGGGTATAATGATTGAAATAATGAATATGTATGATAATTATGAAATGATATTTATTCCATAACAATTAATATACCATAAACTTTATTATCCTTTCACTCAATAATAGAATGATAATATCGCACGTGCGTATGTATGACCTACCATCTCCATGATGTGATGTGATTCATTTTCCATTTTAAATATTCAATAATGATTATAAAAATCTATATGATGAATTAATAATATATATATGAACTTAATATCATTATAGATATGAAATAAATATATCCTATGTATAAGAAATAGAACTTACATTAAAAAACATGCATTGAAATGTGAAGCAATTAACACCCGAAATAAGAGTAGTAATAAAATATTATTAACTAAACGATATAAGAGGATCATAAATGATATAATTAATTTTGATATGTTTATTGTATAAATTAATAATGTGATTTAAACCATTATATAGGAGGATCGTATATGTACAAGGGAAATCATACCTAAGGAAAGGGACTTTGTCTCTATCTCCTTTTATTGAGGCATAGTTTAATGTTTAACACCCACAATGTAAAGACCCGTAAAATTAAAGGGAAATTTTTTCTTAATTTTCTTTGGAATTTTACAAGAGCGCGGTTTCTGACGGCACCTGATTCTGAGGCCCGGAGAGTCCGGAATCAATTTCTGAAGTTTGGCTCGGGTACGTTCAGTGAACGAACGAGCGGGAATTTCTAACTTTTGAACCGGTGCCCGGAATCGAATTCCGAGGGCACCGATGAACTCGCAGCGCCGATTTTCGCTTAAGGAGACCTTTTCTGAGGTTGCGTTTTATGCGGGTTGAGAGTTAGTTTTCTGGAATTTAAAATGAAGTAAATAAAATGTGGAAATACTTTTTATTTTTTTTTATCCAAGTTGGTTATAACCTCCCAAAGGGAGTTAGGGGTGGGACCCACACCCACTTAACCTCCCTTAAGAGGATTAAGTGTGGTGGGGCCCACACGAACCCTAACTCTTCATCTCCTCTTTTAAAACTCCCTATAACTCCTCTTTAATTAACTTGACAACTTGGTTAATTAATTGAGTTGAGTTGTTTGAATTTCAAAACTTTGAAATTCAAGTTGATAATTGTGTAAATAAAATAAGTCTTAGCTTATTTTATTTTGGGTTGGTCTCCTTAGCCATCTTGAGAGAATTTGAGAGGTTCTCTCCACCTTCTTCAACTTTGACGAAGAACACGAAGAACACTCAAGCTCCGACGAAGAACTGCGCTTCTCCCTTCTTCGTAGCCGGTGTGTTTCCGAAGATTGACGACGCCGCTTCTTCGATCTTCTTCTCGTGTCAACGAAAGGAGACGCCGTTCTTCCTCGGACTTTCTCCGTCTTCTTACGAAGATTCTCTAGCGACGTACCTCTTCAGACGCACCTCGACATCAACGGAAACGACGTTCGGTTTCCGCAACGCCCGTCCTCCGCGACGCTAGTCTTCCGCGGTTTGTTGACGTGCTTCGCACTTGAAACCGAGGTAGGGGTTTATTTTATTCTTTTGTTAATGATTTATACCCGTGATTATTTCTTCGTGAAATTTGTCCAATTGTTAGCAAATAACGCGAGGGGGCCAGACCGCACGAACACGGCCGACCATCCTCCTATTCATGTTGATTCTGTTGTGGATTGAAACGGGTGTGGCGCGGTGCCGTCACACCGTGCAGGATCATACGGAAAGAAACACGCGGTGCCGTCGCGCCGCGTCGTAAAATAATGCATAGGCGCGACCCCATCGCGCCGCGTCAAAGAAATTTGAAGGCGCCGCGGCCGGAGCAGGGCCGCGGTAGAGGGGCGCGGGGCTGTCGCACCGTGCCGGACAACGAAGGCCGCGGCCGGTTCCGGGCCATGGCGGAATGAGAAGACCAATGGCCAGCCGGGCCGCCGGTGTCGGAAGCCGGAAGGGGGACCGGCCTTGCCGGTCCCGTTGAAGAAGAACCGGCCGGCCAAGTCGGGCCGGCCAGAAGGGAGGAAAACCGGGGGAAATTAATCCCTTGGCCAGCAATAAAACGGCCCCCCATAATGAGGGGGTCCGGTTTCACAAAGGGGGGCAGGCGGCCCCCCGTTTCCAAACAGCTCAGCCTTCGGCCGAGCTGGCAGCGCGCCCAGCGCGCTGCCTTCCGGCGAACCGGCGCGCCTAGCCGGTCCGCCAGGCCGGGCTGGGCCGGGCCGCGCCGGGCCGGGTCGACCCTGTCCGGGGCGGTTCGACTCGGTTCGGGCCAGCCGGGGGGTCTCGGGCCGGGTCGGCCCGGGCCCGATACCCCCGATACCGAACGGTTTGGGTTCAAATGCCCATAACTCAGGCTAAGGACTTCCAAACGACACACCGTCAGTGGAGATGAGATCCTTGGATCGAGACGGTCATTTTGGTATATCTCACTCAAGGTTTCGGATTACTTTGAGTTCGGCCGGGTTGGTTCGTACACGAAACCAACCGGGCCTTCGGAGCAGAAACACTCATATCTTGAGCTACGGACGTCCGATTGACGAGCCGTCAGCTTTGTTGAGTTCCTCTTAGTGAGACGGATCTTTTGGCATACTCTGCCCGAGGTTTGGACGCAGGTGGAGTACGGTCGGGTTGGTTTTTCCTTAAAAACCAACCGGGCCCCTGGAACGGAAAAGCCAATAACTCTCAGACCGGGCATCCGATTGACGCGCCGTCTGTTGAGTTGAGTTCCTGTTGACGATACGGAACTTTTGGATACATCAACTCTGAACTTTGTGACAGTTGATGTATCAGCCTCTCGGCTCGTGGAGCGGACCCTCCCGAACGAGCTTGTTGTGTGCAGGAACCCTAGAGCTGGCTGTGATTGCTACTGTGACTGCTACTGTGACTGCTACTGTGACTGCGACGACGACAGTACAGAGATCCTTGGTGGATTCGACGACGACGACTACAGCACTCAGCGATCCTACGTGGATCAGTGCTACAGGTCCTGTGTGGGCCCAATCCTGTGTGGGTCCGATCCTGTGTGGGTCTGCGCTCAACGGTCCTGTGTGAACCAGCGCCTACAGATCCTGTGTGGGTCTGATCCTGTGTGGGTCTTTGCGGGGGTTAGTACCTATCGATCCTTTGTGGGTCCGACGACTTAGATGGATCAGTGATCATCTCTATCGTCTTCCGAAGAAGTATACCTGTATGAGCTGAATCCTGTTTACTTTCCTGTGTGGATTGTGTTGTGCTATCCTGTGTGGATTACGTTTTGCTTTCCTGTGTGGAATACATTTACTTTCCTGTGTGGACTGAGTTGTACTTGGGCTCGGAGGTTGGAGCGTATTGGAATTGATGACTTAGGTATATATATGGGCATATACCTAAGCAGTGTCGATTGTTACTTCGTGATTGTACCTTTCTTTTGTGGTTTATCCTTTGTGTATTTTGGAAGACCTTCGGGGGTCTCGGGGTCCCTACTGAGTAGCTTATACTCACCCCTGCACGGACTATGCCCGCACTACGTTGTGTTGGTTGCAGACGACGGACAGCGTTGATCGTGGTTGAGGCTCGCAGAGCAGGATAGTACCTGGAGGTGGACCACTGGGCGGGACGAGCTCGGAGCGGACGGCGGGACCCGAGGAGCAGTGGAGCTATCTGTACCCACCCTTCAGGTGGGATTTCCAGTGGACAGCTCGGTGTAGCGGCTTTTACTTTACAGTTGCTTTTTTCCCTTTCAAGTTGTACTTTACTTTCAGTTTGGGTTTGTATACTGGCCCATTTACTTTTCTGCACTTTCAGTTGTACTCTGTTTTTACTTAGTGTTTACTTTTCCGCTTGCTTACTCTGTGGTGCTTGTTTACTTTACAAAGGCAATGCCTTCCGTTTTTACTGGGATTTACGCCTTGGTGCTAGTCGCCAGCCCCTGGCCTATGGAAGGCGGGCTTGGGGTAGTCACGGCACGGGCCCCGAGGACGGTTCGTGACAAATTGGTATCAGAGGAGTTCGGTTCTACCGCGAACTTTGATCATTTCTATGTGAAGCAATAGTGTTTAGCGTATTCAGTGTGGTTATCAGTCCAGGGAGTCCAGTGTTGGTGCGGCGGACGACGTATCCGTACACCAGGACCCTGACTTCTGATTTCTGACTTAATACACGAAAACATTGATTGTGTGTGTGTTTCAAGTTTTCTTTGTGATTACTTTGTATCAGCTCACCAGGTATATTGTTCTGACCGTGGCACACCTGTTTCCTTTTCAGGATGCCCCCACGACGACAGCCAGCTAGGGTTCCGAGAGTCGAGCGTGATGCCAGCCCACCGAGCGACGAGGCCTCGGTGCAGGGCCCTTTGTCAGCAGTGGCACCGGTGGTAGCTTTACCCGCCGAGCCCCCGATACTTCCAGCACCAGCCGCTGACGATGCACGTCGCCTCAGTGCACTGCATGAGTTTCAGCACCAGCGACCACCCAGGTTTCGTGGGGAGATGGACCGCCAGGCAGCCGAGGACTGGCTGGAGGCAGTCGTACGTGTGTTTCGGCTAGTGAGGACACCAGCAGACCTCATTGTGATCCTCGCTGCGAGCCTACTGCACGCAGCAGCGGGCCGATGGTGGAGCTTGATGCTCCAGGTGCACGATGAGGCATCTCTACTTTGGATGGACTTTGAGAGCCTCTTCCGCTTGGAGTTCGTCCCAGCCACCCTCCGTGCGGTGCGCATACAGGAGCTTCTTCAGCTGCGACAGGGCAGCATGATGGTCGCTCAGTACTCGGTGAGATTTACTGATCTCTCGCGCTACTCGACCGACATGGTACGGGACCCATTCTTCCAGGCCCGGACCTTTGAGCAGGGGTTGAGACACGAGATCAGGGAATCGCTGATCTCCCTCAGCATTCCGACTCAGACAGGAGTACTGGAGCGGGCCCTTTTGATCGAGAGCTTCCTTGCTGAGTCTACACCAACGCCGAGACCCACCGCAGGGCGGCACGTAGCAGAGTCTTCTGCAGTAGGCAGTCGACGGATGACTCAGGGGTCCAGGCAGACCAGACCTTTAGGCAGATGACCTCAGGACACTGGCTCAGTAGTGCGGGTCACACAGCGCGAAGCCAGTCTTTCGAGAGGCAGACAGTGCTACTCGTGCGGCGGGCAGGGCCACATGGCTTGTGACTGCCCGACCTGCCGTGCCGAGGAGCAGCAGACGGTTGAGGGACCATTGAGGCAGAGGCAAAGGGTCGACCGTGGCGGTCCGCAGGGAGGAGTCAGACGGGGTAGGGGAGCTGGCCGAGCAGCAGGTGGTGGGCGACGCTTTGAGGCTCTACCACCACCACCACCAGGAGGTCCACCCCGACCACAGGGAGCTGGCGGGCAGAGACAGGCACAGCTCCAGGCAGCGGAGGCCTACGACCACGACGCGCCCGAGATGATTCGAGGTACTATCTGTGTCTATTCCACCCTTTCTGCCGTACTTATAGACACAGGAGCGAGTCACTCTTTCATAGCCGCTGCCCTTGTTCGGAGCTTGGAGATTCCAACAGAGCCGTTGGCTCGATCCTTACGGCTAGAGACTCCTACTGGAGCAGACTCGACGATTACGCACTGGTGCCGGCAGTGTGAGCTTACTCTAAAAGGCGAGAGCTTCAGCTTGGATCTTCTTATAGTAGCATCGAGGCCTTACGACGTCATCTTGGGAATGGATTGGTTATCTACGGTCCATGCCCAGATTGACTGTTTTAGGCGCAAGGTGCGATGTGTACGCACCGACGGGAGTAGGTTCACCTTCACCGGCGAGAAGGGAGCCTTAGTAGCACAGGATGGACTTCCGCGGAGGAGAGGACAACCCATCACTCATCAGTTGGCTAGTCTCATCCTAGGAGTAGTTCACGTGCGGAGTCCTGGTTTTCTTGCAGTGGTGGATCAGTTTGCGGACTTCTTCCCCGAAGACGTTCCAGGCTACCTCCTTGCAGAGAGGTAGACTTTTACATTGATCTGTACCCTGGGATAGCCCCGATATCGACTACAGCATATCGGATGGCCCCCACCGAGCTTCAAGAGCTACGGGTACAGTTGGAGGACTTGCAGGGAAAGGGGTTCATCCGACCCAGTGTTTCACCCTGGGCTTCCCCGATTTTGTTCTCCAAGAAGGAGAATGGAAGCTTGCGACTTTGTGTTGACTATCGTCGCCTGAACCAGGTGACAGTGAGGAACAAGTATCCACTACCGAGGATTGATGACCTCTTTGATCAGCTCAAGGGAGCACGGTGGTTCTCGAAGATAAACCTTAGGTCAGGCTATCACCAGCTCAGAGTTCGAGACGAGGACGTGCAGAAGACGACCTTCAGATGTCGGTATGGCCACTATGAGTTCTTGGTTATGCCTTTCGGTGTAACCAATGCTCCAGTAGTGTTCATGGACCTCATGAACAAGATCTTTCAGCCATACCTCGATCGATTTGTCGTGGTCTTCATCGATGACATTTTGATTTACTCGACGACTGAGGAGGAGCACGCCTACCACTTGCGGGTTGTACTAGACACACTCCGAGAGCACCAGCTTTATGGTAATATCTCGAAGTGCCAGTTCTGGATATGTGAGGTCCACTTCTTGGGACACGTCATCTCTGAGGTGGGAGTTGCAGTGGATCCTGCGAAGATCGAGGCAGTGTTAGCTTGGGAGCCACCCAGGAGCGTGACAGAGGTTCGGAGTTTCTTGGGATTAGCTGGATACTACCAGAGATTTGTGCCAGATTTCTCTAGAGTTGCGGCACCACTCTCAGCTTTGACGAAGAAGGGGAAACCCTTCGTGTGGTCAGACAGATGTCAGCAGAGCTTCCAAGAGCTGAGACAGAGATTGACCAGCGCACCTATCTTGAGGTTGCCTGAGGAGGGAATAGGGTACGTAGTCTACTGTGATGCATCAGGAACCGGACTCGGATGTGTCCTGATGTAGGAGCGGGCAGTGATCGCCTATGGATCATGACAGTTGAGGCCTCATGAGTATAAATACACTAACCATGACCTGGAGTTAGCAGCAGTGGTCTTCGCTCTGAAGACATGGCGACACTATCTGATGGGCGAGCGCTTTACAGTCTTTTCTGATCATCAGAGTCTCAGGTATATCTTCTTGCAGAAGGACCTGAACCTGAGATAGCGGCGATGGCTCGAGTTCCTCCAGGACTATGACTTTGAGATAGTCTATACTCCTGGGAAAGGGAACGTAGTAGCCGATGCCCTCAGCAGGAGGACGGGCATTCAGCTACTTGAGGAGGCGACAGAGCAGCTAGCCTCTTTGCAGATATCCTTCGTGGATAGAGATGGAGAAGCCTTCCTTTAGTCACTCACAGTCACTCCTCCGCTTCTACAGTGGGTCAGAGAGGCACAACGTGGGGACGCTGACTGTGAGACGCGACGTGCATAGATATCCTCAGGACAGACACCTGATGGTTTCTCCTTTGGATCAGAGCACGACATCCTTTTTAGAGGACGTACCATGGTACCAGTCGCTTTATAGGAGGAGGTGCTGAGAGAGTTTCACACTTCTCCTTTGGAGGTACATCCCGGAGTGGCGAAGATGTACCAGGATCTCAGACGACAGCACTGGTGGCCAGGCATGAAGAAGGCTGTAGCAGAGTTCGTTTCTCGATGCCTCACCTGCCAGCAGGTGAAGGTAGAGCATCAGGTACCAGCAGGCTTGGTACAGCCCTTGGAGGTCCCGGAGTGGAAGTGGGACGAGATATTTATGGACTTCGTGACTGGACTTCCACACACTTCTAGAGGTCACGACTCCATTTGGGTGATTGTTGACCGACTCACCAAGTCGGCACACTTATTACCCATCAGAGAGCAGGGCTCAGTGGAGAGCTTGGGATGTCTCTACATTCAGGAGATTGTGCGGCTCCACGGTGTGCCATCATCTATCGTCTTCGATCGAGATGCTCGCTTTACTTCCCGGCTTTGGAAGGGATTGCAGGAGGTGTTCGGGACGCAGCTACGTCTGAGTACAGCCTTTCACCCTCAGACAGATGGTCAGACGGAGAGGACCATTCAGACTCTCGAGGACAAGCTCCGCGCATGTGTCCTCGACTTTGGTCGTAGCTGGGAGGACCACCTACCCTTGGTGGAGTTCGCGTACAACAACAACTACCACTCCACCATCGGGATGGAACCGTACGAGGCATTGTACGGCTGACCTTGTAGATCTCCTTTGTGCTGGATAGACCCTGGGGAGTCAGCACTTGTGGGACCGGAGATGGTCTAGGCCATGACAGAAAAGGTCCAGGTCATCCAGGAGCGGATGAGGATAGCTCAGAGCCGGCAGAAGTCATATGCTGACAGGAGGAGGAGACCACTAGAGTTCGAGGATGGCGACCACGTCTTCTTGCGGGTCTCACCTCGACGTGGTATATGGAGATTTGGCCGAGGCGGCAAGTTATCTCCGCACTTCATCGGACCCTTCCAGGTCCTCAGCAGGATTGTCGAGGTGGCTTATCGCCTGGCTCTACCACCTCAGTTGCACCGGGTGCACGACGTCTTCCACGTATCTCAGCTGAGGAGATACGTGCACGACCCGATGCACATCATTGACTATGGGGAGCTTGACGTTGACGATGGGGCGACTTTTACGGAGGTCCTGATGGAGATCGAGGATCGACAGGAGTGGGTCCTACGTGGACGGTCTATTCCTCTAGTGCGCATCAGATGGCAGCACAAGAATCTCCAGGAGAGCACTTGGGAGCGGGAGGCTCAGATGCGTGCTCAGTACCCTCATTTGTTTCCCTAGTTTTTGATGTATCTTTACAGGGACGTAAATCCCTGAGGTGGGAGTAATGTAAAGACCTGTAAAATTCAAGGGAAATTTTTTCTTAATTTTTTATGGAATTTTACAAGAGCGCGGTTTCTGACGGCACCTGATTCCAAGGCCCAGAGAGTCCGGAATCAATTTTCGAAGTTTGTCTCGGGTACGTTCAGTGAACGAATGAGTGGGAATTTCTAAATTTTGAACCGGTGCCCGGAATGGAATTCTGAGGGCACCGATGAACTCGTAGCGCCGATTTTCTCTCAAGGAGACCTTTTCCGAGGTTGCGTTTTATGCAGGTTGAGAGTTAGTTTTTGAGAATTTAAAATGAAGTAAATAAAATGTGGAAACACTTTTTAATTTTTTATCCAAGTTGGTTATAACCTCCCAAAGGGAGTTAGGGGTGGGACCCACACCCACTTAACCTCCCTTGAGAGGATTAAGTGTGGTGGGGACCACACGAACCCTAACTCTTCATCTCCTCTTTTAAAACTCCCTATAACTCCTCTTTAATTAACTTGACAACTTGGTTAATTAATTGAGTTGAGTTGTTTGAATTTCAAACCTTTGAAATTCAAGTTGATAATTGCGTAAATAAAATAAGTCTTAGCTTATTTTATTTTGGGTTGGTCTCCTTAGCCATCTTGAGAGAATTTGAGTGGTTCTCTCCACCTTCTTCAACTTTGACGAAGAACACGAAGAACACTCAAGCTCCAATGAAGAACGCCGCTTCTCCCTTCTTCGTAGCCGGTGTGTTTCCGAAGATCGATGACGCCGCTTCTTCGATCTTCTTCCCGTGTCAACGAAAAGAGACACCGTTCTTCCTCGGACTTTCTCCGTCTTCTTACAAAGCTTCTCCAGTGACGTACCCCTTCAGACGCACCTCGACGTCAATGGAAATGATGTTCGGTTTCCGCTACGCCCGTCCTCCGCGACGCTAGTCTTCCGCGGTTTGTTGACGTGCTCCGCACTTGAAACTGAGGTAGGGGTTTATTTTATTCTTTTGTTCATGATTTATACCCGTGATTATTTCTTCGTGAAATTTTTCCAATTGTTAACAAATAACGCGAGGGGGCCGGACCGCACGAACACGGCCGAACATCCTCCTATTCATGTTGATTCTGTTGTGGATTGAAACGGGTGTGGCGCGGTGCCGTCGCACTGCGCAGGATTATACGGAAAGAAACACACGGCGCCGTCGCGCCGCGTCGTAAAATAATGCAAGGACGCGACGCCGCGTCAAATAAAGTTGAAGGCACCGTGGCCGGAGTGAGGCCGCGGCGGAGGGGCGCGGTGCCATCGCACCTCGCCGGACAACGAAGGCCGCGGCCGGTTCTGGGCCGCAGCGGAACGAGAAGATCGGTGGCCAGCCGGGCCGCCGGTGTCAGAAGCCGGAAGGGGGACCGGCCTTGCCGGTCCCGTTGAAGAAGAACCGGCCGGCCAGGTTGGGCCGGCCGGAAGGGAGACAAACCGGGGGAAATTAATCCCCCGGCCAGCAATAAAATGGCCCCCCATAATGAGGGGGGCTGGTTTCACAAAGGGGGGCAGGCGGCCCCCCGTTTCCAAACAGTTCAGCCTTCGGCCGAGCTGGCAGCGCGCCCAGCGCGCTGCCTTGCGCTGAACCGGCGCGCCTGGCCGGGCCGGGCCGGGTCGACCCTGTCCAGGGTGGGTCGACCCAGTTCGGGCCAGCCGGGGGGTCTCGGGCTGGGTCGGCCCGGGCCCGAAACCCCTGATACCGAACGGTTTAGGTTCAAGTGCCCATAACTCAGGCTACGGACTTCCAAACGATGCACCGTCAGCGGCGATGAGATCCTTGGATCAAGGCGGTCGTTTCGGTATATCGCACTCAAGGTTTCGGATTACTTTGAGTTCGGCCGGGTTGGTTCGTACACGAAACCAATCGGGCCTTCGGAGCGGAAATGCTCATATCTTGAGCTACGAAAATCCGATTGACGAGCCGTCAGCTTTGTTGAGTTCCTCTTAGTGAGAAGGATCTTTTGGCATACTCCGCCCAAGGCTTGGACGCAGGTGGAGTACGGTCGGATTGGTTTTGCCTTAAAAACCAACCGGGCCCCTGGAACGGAAAAGCCAATAACTCTCAGACCGGGCGTCCGATTGACGCGCCGTCTGTTGCGTTGAGTTCCTGTTGATGATACAGAACTTTTGGATACATCAACTCTGAACTTTGTGACAGTTGATGTATCAGCCTCTCGGCTCGTGGAGCGGACCCTCCCGAACGAGCTTGCTGTGTGCGGGAACCCTAGAGCTGGCTGTGACTGCTACTGTGACTGCTACTGCGACTGCTACTATGACTGCGACGACGACAGTACAGAGATCCTTGGTGGATTCGACGACGACGACTACAGCACTCAGCAATCCTACGTGGATCAGTGCTACAGGTCCTGTGTGGGCCCGATCCTATGTGGGTCTGATCCTGTGTGGGTCTGCGCTCAGCGGTCCTGTGTGAACCAGCGCCTACAGATCCTGTGTGGGTCCGATCCTGTGTGGGTCTTTGCGAGGGTTAGTACCTATCGATCCTTTGTGGGTCCGACGACTTAGATGGATCAGTGATCATCTCTATCGTCTTCCGAAGAAGTATACCTGTGTGAACTGAATCCTGTTTACTTTCCTGTGTGGATTGTGTTGTGCTATCCTGTGTGGATTATGTTTTTCTTTCCTGTGTGGAATACGTTTTTCTTTCCTGTGTGGACTGAGTTGTACTTGGGCTCGGAGGTTGGAGCGTATTGGAATTGATGACTTAGGTATATGTATGGGCATATACCTAAGCAGTGTCGGTTGTTACTTCGTGATTGTACCTTTCTTTTGTGGTTTATACTTTGTGGATTTTGGGAGACCTTCGGGGGTCTCGGGGTCCCTACTGAGTAGCTTATACTCACCACTGCACGGGCTATGCCCGCACTACGTTGTGTTGGTTGTAGACGACGGACAACGTTGATCGTGGTTGAGGCTTGCAGAGCAGGACGGTACTTGGAGGTGGACCACTGGGCGGGACGAGCTCGGAGCGGACGGCGGGACCCGAGGAGCAGTGGAGCTATCTGTACCCACCCTTCAGGTGGGATTTCCAGTGGACAGCTCGGTGTAGCGGCTTTTACTTTACAGTTGCTGTTTTCCCTTTCGAGTTGTACTTTACTTTCAGTTTGGGTTTGTATACTGGCCCATTTACTTTTCCACACTTTCAGTTGTACTCTGTTTTTACTTAGTGTTTACTTTTCCGCTTTCTTACTCTGTGGTGCTTGTTTACTTTACAAAGGCAATGCCTTCCCTTTTTACTGGGATTTACGCCTTGGTGCTAGTCGCCAGCCCCTGGCCTATGGAAGGCGGGCTTGGGGTAGTCACGGCACGGGCCCCGAGGATGGGTCGTGACACACCATATTTTATGAGGGGTATATACAACCCATTTGACTTATAATTTTGTTAATTTATTTATTATCATGTTATTTCATTGTTTTTTAAATTTTTGCTCTTTCATGGGGATTATTATTTAAATTTTCAAAGTGATATGGGATACCTTGAATATTTAAAGATGTAATTATCAAATCATTTTATCCATGTCAGTATTCTTGATGTTATTTTACATACTTATTTATATGGATATAAAAGGTTTAAAAAGGACATTTTATGTATATTTTTAATTTAATAAATGGTTTTAAAAAGTAATATTTTTATTTTTTTATATGAAACTTTTTCATAAATGGAAAAAGGAATGTTCTATTTTTAACATACACGATGGAAACGACTTTCTTACCACTGTGACTATTATTTAATTTCTAGATTTCTTTTCAAGATTAAATATTGAATTATATAGAATACCCTATTACATTATATTTTGGGATATTTGGTATTGAAACTAGTTATTTTTTTAAATAAAAAGGTGTTTTATATGAAATTGTTTTTCATATGGGCTTAACAAGAGTTTTTCCTCAATAAATTTTCTATGATTTTATTAGAGTATTTTTATTTATGTAAAAAACCAATTTTGAATATTATGATTAATGGATTTTTATATCTTATGATATCATTTATCATATTTTATTTAATGTTTTATAATCATTTTAACTATGGATGTTCTATTTACATACCATTCTTGGTTTATGGTTAAAGTGTTCACATTTTATATGCTAGTTTTTAATACAAATGTTTATATTGTTTATGTTTCACCCCTTTCATATGCAGAATAAATTAGACTTATTAAGTGAAATTTTGGGTCCTCTATATCCTCTTGATGGATCGGTAGATTTCATGAGACAAAATAGGTATGGTTTTGGCTGAGTCCTTTTAGATTTATTAGATTTTTGGCATGAAGCCTTGATAATTTTAGATTCTTAGAATAAATCCTTGATTGTAATAGATTCTTGTCATGAAGCCCCAATAGTATGTTTTAGATATCCATCACTATGAATTAAGTCATTATGAAATCATTTATTGATAATCCATGTGATTATTTGACTAATAAAATATCCATGGTTAAGTTTCCAAGGTCATGTGATTATTTAAATGGAATATGCTTTAGTTATTTACATTTCCATATTTTTATGCCATATTTACTCATAGATTACATTGTACACTTATCCTTACTAATAATTTAATCTAAACCCTTTCATATCTTTTGTTTTCCCCTAGTATTACATGAATAATGTTATGACTGATATGTAGGGTTACAAGAAAGGGGAGTAAAGTCAGAATCAGTGAAATTATTTTTGTATTTTATGTTTTAAAATGTAATAGAGATTTCAAGTATGTATCTAGTTTAATAATAATACTAAAAATATTCAGTACTTTTGGATGTAATTCCTTATATTGTATGCCAATATATATAGTAACCCCTAAATATGGTAAACTGGGGTTCAAGTCTTTACATAGGATGTTAGATTTGAACTCAGGTCCCTTAGATGCCTAGTATACTTATGCCTTGTTTGGTAAATGAATGTAGGGTCAATATTGGAAGGTTTTAAATGGTTTATAACCATAGGGGATTTCTTGTATTATATATAGATATTATTGGGGGTGGTCATGGTTTATGAATGTGAAAACTCCCATAGGGGCGGTATGTGATACTTGTTGGGCTTCCGCGGATTTGGAGTTGGTTATGGATAGAGTCGCTGCATAGTTGGGGCACTGATGGGGATGGGATGTCATGGATATAGATCATGGATAATCAATCATGTCATCATGTATTATCCCATTAGGGGTCCTTTAGTGGGGGATCATGGAATGTGATCTTTATAGGGGATACTATCTACTGAGGCATTGCTGGATTAGTATACTAAGGTGATCTTGGCTCCAAGTTTGTGATACTCTGGGAATATTCCTAGATGTGAAAACTCCCATATGGGAGGTTTTTGATACCTTGAGGATTATTACAAAATGATGAAACTCCCATAGAGGGGTATGTGGTCCCTTTTTTTATATTCCCTTGATGAGATAACTATCATAATGGGAAGTCTATGATACTCTTGTGAACAACACACCATATGGGTAGTTATGATGTTATAGTTGGAATGGTATTTGGATATTCTCATAGATACTTTGGAACTAGACAAATTTGTTATGTTTTATCGGGGTTAAGGACCAAAGGATCAAAAATGCTATTTGGGAATGGCTTGGGTTATCTGTGAACCCCATGGGGTAGTAGTGATATTACAGAGGAACAGTCACTGAGACATACTTGGAAACATTGTTGGTTCCATACTAATTTTTGTAGCCATACCCTGTGCAGGTTATCATTTTACATGGGTACATAAACAAAACTCAACTAGTTATTATAAGCATGGGTTTGGGTTGGGGGCCAGAATAGAATGTTTGTGCAGGAAAAATCAGGTGTTGTGTTCATAGGTTAGGATTTATTATGGATCAGTGTATTCATGGAGCCAACATATTTTATTTATTTTTTCCTGCTATGTATTTGGTGTCTAGACCAGTGGGAGGTCAACTTTTTTATGTCTTGGTTGTTTAGGAATTTTTGGAATTATATTTATTATCGGTCATATTATGTTTACTTCTTCCACCATTCATCATATTTTCATTCTACATACTATAATATATATAATGTTTAGATATTTTTATATTATTTCACACTATAATATAGGGGATGTAGCCTCCCCATGATACCTTCTTAAGCCCATTCTACTAGTCGATAGCCTCTAGAATTTAGGGAGACATGCCTTAGTTCATGTGGTGAGCCGGTCTGGTTAATGTTCATGGATTAGTATGAGATGTTATCGATGATATTCAGACACTATAAAATCACGTAATAAATACAAAAAATAGATCAATCCTTTTTTTCTTAATTTTGTTTTATTTATATAGAATGTGATATAGAGAAGAATATAGCTCTAAATTCATAAAAAGGATAGAAATGGGGTTTTTATAATAAATTTAACTTATATACCTACGTTCAACTTTCATAAATTCTATTTTATAAATTTTGAAAATTAACAAGGAAAACATACCCAGAAACACCACAAATGGCCAATTTAACAAGCTAACAATGTTATAAATACTTTAACACTCTATTATGGTATTATTACATGTGTAATTATGGTATTTGACCCATTAACTTGAATCATTCATCATTTATATATTTAATAAAATCGATTCATAATATTTATCTGAAAAATAATTTTCTTGTGTTCATGTTTTTAAACATAAACAACTTTTAAATATATTAATATATAAATTCAATTCTCATTATTCTAAAATTGAATAAATTAGTTGAATTTATTTATTTGATCTTGTTTATACTATAACATTCATCATCCCACATAAATTGGAAGCACTCTATCATAAACTTCAATTCATATGAATTGGTGAACTTATAGATACACTTTTTGTGTGTCCCTCTAAGCCCTTGTCTCATTAGATGTGAATTATAATCATAGAATAAGAGAAATATATAGAAACACATCATTAACCCTAAATATAAAATGATAAGGAATAGTTATGATAAGCTCCTATAAGCACTTACTTCATAATATAATCTCTTTATCTTTTTATATCTTCTTCTGATATCTTATAAATCATGATTTATACATTTTTTCATCATCCTTTATTGCTTTATTTATTATTATTTAACTTTATTTTATAGACTCTCCTTCATCTACCACATCCACATATTTTTTCAAGACTCTACCATCTTATCCAAAATAAAAAAGATTTATTCTTCCTATATTTGGAAGAGAAAAATACTTTCTTGATAATTCAATCAATTCCATACCAATAATGAATCTCATGATGTAATCTACCTCATCACATATATAAAATTTCATGGTTTTCATAATGTGTCAAAGTTTGTGGTCATGTGATACACATTGATAATGATCTCAAGTCCAAAGATCAATAAAATGATCATAGATATAAATATCTAATGATACCTAAAAATATATGGTATTCTATTAGAAAGTTAGTCCTCATGGTCTCATATACTCGAGATAATGCATTGTGAACATTATAAGAAGTCTCAATACTCTTGAGACCCTAGAATATGATAATCATACATAATATTTTTCCAATTATTATGATGTATTTACACCAAATGAAATATGTTTAATATTATTTTCATAGTGTCGCAAAATTCTCATTATATCTTGGATTTTTTTGAAGATGATAGAGCCTTGTCTAGAAAACCAAGGCACAAATATTATAAAATAAAGAGATTACAAAATTATAAATGACGAAAACATATTATAATCCTTATTATAAAGGGGGAGTAAATCATTAGGAATATATTCCAGCCAAATGATATTTTTATTGATCCCATTTTTGGAAAGGCCATTAAAAACCATGTTGACTTCATGATAAATATGAGTGATGATGATGTTGATGTTGAGAAGCGATTGAGTGCAGTCCATCCAACATGAGGTGATCAGCCACTCAAGGTGTATCACACCATTCCATATCTCCTACATGATGGTGGTAAATTCTCTCTTGATCTAGAGGTTGTTTCAACCATGATGCTTGGAAAAAGAAACGGCATGAATCATACTCATCATCTCTGCCTCCAATGAAGAAGAAAAGCCACAAATACCATAAAAGAAGATGATGATTTGATCAAGATGGTTCCTGAAGATGGAACCATAACCTTCAGGGCCCGGATTTCATTTGGATGTGCCATCCACATTAACCTTAATCTATCCAAGGAAAGTAGCATGTCAGAAAATATCAAAGGTATATTAAGGTTGGAAGAAGTTTCCATCAACATGAATATGTTGTAGAATGCTAAAATTATTCAACATGTTGTTTCAATGGCCCTTTTGGATTGAATAAGCTTCACATATAGAAAATGAGGATCTGCATTCGACCAACATTATGGCTAAATGAGAAATTGTTAAAAATAATAGCATTTCTATCATACCAGATCACATGAAGAAGCTCAACAATAGTAGCAAGAAAAAGGTTCTTAATCTATTGAGAGATATCCATGTCTACACATCTCTTTAGTTGAGATTTTATAGAGTCATTAGTTTACCATCTGCATTCAAAGATTTTAAACACATAGTTACAAAGAGCAGAAGCAGTGGCACAAGAAAGAAATAGGTGGTTGGTATCTTCTCTGTGTGGATTACAGAGGCTACATTTAGAGAAGAGTTGAATGCCATGTAATTGGAGGCGATAATGTGTGGGGATCCGGTTGTGTGCCAGATGCCAAATAAGAGTAAGTCTAGAAGGTTTGATCCAAGGTCTATCAATGTTTTTAATCCAACCAAAATCACTTTCCGTGTTACAAAAAGAGTGGTTGTAAAAGTTTTTATAATTGAGCATACCATTATGAGAAGGTTCCCAAATTAAGAAATCATCGTTATTATAGAAAGCATAGTTGTCAATGTAATTCGTAATGGTGTTGGGATCTGATCATTTTTGGAATTAAGAAAATCTCTAATAGAGAGGGTGGCATTCACAGGTCTTGGTTCAGGAGGGACCATGGAGTTTAAAGGAGTGCCAGTCCAATTATCCAACCAGATGTTCATAGAAGAGTCTCTAGAGACAATCCATCTATAGTTATTCATAATGGAGGAAAATGATTGCTTTATGGTTGGCCAAATAGAGGACGTGAGAAAATTCAAGTTTCCTTTATTAAGTTTTTAAGGAATCTATTTTTTTAGAAAAACAATGGAGTCCGATTTATTGTAGAGAAGATTCCAAGTGAGCCTGGATTGAAGAGAATCATTGAAATACTTAATGTTTTTGATTCATATACCACCTTTGTCGATGGGTTTGAAACAGGTCGACCAGGGGATGGTTATAAGTTTCTTTACCATAGTGCTACCAATCCAAAAAAAAAATCTTTGATTGAGATATTAATCTGTTTTATTAGACTAGAAGGCCATTTTTTTACCATCATAGAGTAAACCAATTTGGAAACAATAGTATATTTGACAATAAATATTCTACCCTCCATAGATAGAGATTTTCCTTTCCAAGAGGTTAAATGGGTAATAACTTGGTCAACAATATTAGAGAAATGATGGGATTTGGGTCACCCCCAAAATATTGGGACACCTAGTTATGTAAAAGGGAGAGAGCCCTCTTTAATACCTAGGTAATTTATAATATTTTACTTCCTGTTTGGTGGAAAGTTTTTTCCAAAGAAGACAGAAGATTTTTTCCAGCCAATGGCTTTCCCAGAAACCTCCTCATAGTGCATGAGAGCTTTTTTTTTAGGTTTCGAATGTTTCTTTTATCATATTGAAGAAAACTAATAATGACATCAGCATAAAAAAGGTGGGTGGTGGAATTCACATTTCTTGATACATGAATGGGATTGAGTTTTTTTTGATCAATAAGACAAGTGAGCAAGCAGCTGAGATAGTCCTCTGCAATAGAGAAAAGGATGACAGAGAGGGGTCACCTTATCTAACACCTTTGGTGCATTTGAAGTATCCCATGGGGGATCCATTGATCAGAATGGAAATAGAGGCCGATTTGAACAAAGTTCTGATAGTAGCGATAAAGGTGTCATTAAAACCAATTGAATAAAGCACCTTGAAAATAAAACTCCAATCCATGGTATCAAAATCGTTTTTGATGTCCAATTTTATGGCAATATTACCACCTCTAGTAGCTTTGTTTTAAGTGTTAGTACACTCTAAAGAAATCCAGATACCATTTTGAATGGATCTACCCTTAATAAACCAAAATTGATTCTAGGAGACAATTTTGTTAGTGATAGGTGAAATTCTATTAGAAATGTTTTTTGTGATAATTTCTGTTATAACTATTTAATATGAAAAATAATTCAAGTAAATTTCCATGTATATAATGTATGTGTAAGTAATAAAAATATTATGTTAAGAAAAAATCAGACATAAATTTATGTATACATTATATGATAATGAAAAGGTGTTTTCAAGTTGGGTCTTTGACACCTAGTCTCATAAAACTCCCACTTGAACCAGATAAAACTATATAACCATTAAATTTTTATCTATCACATAACATATATTATTATACTAATGAATAACTATAGTCACTGGGATGATCATATATAATTTTGTGGCTACACTTCTTTCTATAACATCATCTCTTTGAAATATATAATCTTCCATGTATATACTTTTTCCACTCCCATCAATTAGAATCCATGGTTCTAGTACCACCACTGTAATATTATTATAATATTTATTATAGTTAAAATATGACACTTTCTTGGGAAAACTACATGATCTAGAATAAATTTTTGTTTTATTACTTTTTTAGTTTCATCAGATGTTGTAATATACATGTTTTTTTAAAAATTGAATACTATTATCTATAATTATATTATCATTTCATTTACTCAGATTAAATAAAATATTATCTCAAATTAATCTAATTTAAATCAATATTATTATATCCTCATGATAATTATCTCTCTTCCAAGTACTAGGAACTTATCCCTTATACATTCTCAAGTACTATTGGATAGTTTTGATAGCTTCCATAAGTATTTCTTCTAGATTTATTTTCTATTTGACTACGCTTTTTTTACATTGGAGACATAAAATCTAGTACATAATAAGGAACATGTGATGGATCCATTACTAAAGAATAGGAATTTCTACTATTATCTTAATCTTCTGTTGTGTCTTATACACTTTATCATTGGGATTTTTTTAATATATAGGCAAAAATTATCTCTTGAATCATTTCATCTGGTATTTTTAATATAATGGAAATTTACTTTGACTTATTCCAAGAAATTCATAGATTACATTCATTAGGTATTTTTACATAGAAATGGGGTTTCTACTTTAATTCATTCATAGAAAAGTATATTTAACTAATTCTTCACTAACTATAAGACTAGTATATGTTTTCCATATTTTATTAACATATATTACTTATAAAATCATATAAATCCAACTATCCTCATGTACACATTTATAAAAGTAATAATAAGATGATTTAATTCATACTTCAAACCATAATTAAATCCTTACATCTTGTATATTAAATAATATTCATGGTAAGAAACTGATAGAAATATGAATTCAAATAGATTTCAAAATCTCTATTAGTGAAAAGGTTTCCATATAGTTAACAACTTGAATTAGATAAAAAAACTTTAATAATAAATATTTATTTATAGTAATTCAATTTACCATACATGTCCATCTCTCTCTTGAATATATATTTGGACCAAGTGGATTCTACATAAAATAAAGATTCTGCTAAAATATAGTCATGATTTTAGTGAATGGAATCTATTTTTTGAATTCATATGCACATTTAAATTTTTATATTTTTTTTCATTTAATTATTCCTTGTAGGATAAGGATTTATTATTCATAATAAATATCATATCACATTACTCAATGTTCATAAAAACCATTTCTTTTGTTTTTAACTTTCCTATATAGTTTCTTTCTCTAGAACTTTATTT
Source organism: Viscum album (assembly GCA_963277665.1). Classification (NCBI taxonomy): domain Eukaryota; kingdom Viridiplantae; phylum Streptophyta; class Magnoliopsida; order Santalales; family Viscaceae; genus Viscum; species Viscum album. The sequence goes on along the minus strand of OY728134.1, from coordinate 122,892,327 downwards.
TCCATGAGATCTTTTAGAATATTTTCCAATTATAACTACAAGTGAATATTGAACTATGATTATAACAAAGTATATATTTCTCCCACCATCTCGAGTAGATATATCCACTTTTTTATATAAATAAAATATTTCAGTTGAATATCATTTGAATATCTTAGGGATATATGTAATATCCTCAGTAACCTTTATGAAAATTCATGAAGATGCACTTTTTTTATCCATGTGAAGGGAATAAAAATTCACATTGTTCGATGCCATTTAATGATTCATTTAATACCTTTTAAGGACAAGTTATAAGGGAAAAAGTTATGAATTTAAACTTCATGTATCAATGACCATGATTTTACCTTTTAATATCATGATTCCAGGACCACTTATAAGAAGTTTAAAGTCATATAGAATGGACTAAGAGGTTAAAGGTACATAATAATTTTTAGTGTGGGACATAATTATGAGTGGTAATTTCTAAGTTATTCTATAAGATAATCTTGTAGAAGGTATTCTTAGGAAACCAAGAGGAGGGTCTAGACTCAAGGAATTTTGGAAAATAGAGAGGTGGATCTTAACTCAAGGAATTTTGGAAAACTATGAGGAGCATCTCGACTCAATGAATTTGAGGAAATTAAGGGGTAAATATAAACTTAGGGTGTTTTTGAAAACCAATAGGAAGATCTTGACTCATAGAGTTTCAAGAACTGAGAGTAGCATCACAACTCAAGGAATTAGTCTATGGATTATACATGATCCACCTAAATAAGAAATCTATCAACAAAGGGATTACCCTTAACCAAATATTATATAGTGGCCATGACAGCAGTTCATGTTTTAAAAAACATAAATCCATGAAACCTGGTCCCTCATAAAGTAATGAGAAATTTTCTATGCCTGGATAGAAGGATGGCACTCTGAACTCCGTTTCCATTGGATGTTTGCCTCAGAACTCCAAGAAATCATGGGTTGAAATTGTGGAGAGGGGTTAGGCTGATCTTCCCCCACCAACTGGTTCACTGAAACCCTCAATGTCAAGTTACATTGAGGGTACTTCTGAAAAGGTGACAAAATCCTCATCTCCTGCGATTCTGGATCCCTACAAAGAGGCGTACAGTGCATCTGTTGAAGCTCATGTGGCTTCAAAATCCCCTTTGGAGACTACCTGCTCTCATGCAGGGCATCCTGTTGTTGACCCCACACCATCTGTGGATGATGAAGAAAATGGAAGCACACCTACTTTAGGAGCTGTTAAGGAACAATGGAATCCGGTGACTTGTCCACAAGAGAAAATGGCTATTGAAGACACCTCTAAGTTGCATACAGTTATGCAACAAGGAGAATCCTCCACAATCCATCACCCTACTGAGTCGCAGTCAGAACATTGCATTCCTCAGGTGAAATCTCAACACCTTGTTACTGACAATGATGATTTGGATAACTCTTGGCATCAAGCTAGTGGTGGGAAGTGCGGGCGACCTGCTAGAAATCGTGGAAGGGGAAATGGAAGGGCTGAAACAGCGGCAAGGAATGGAACCTCCTCAGATCTCTCAGACTCAGACACGGACATTGAAACTCTTCTACAGCAAGCATGAGATTTAGAGGCTCTCCACTACAGAGGTCGGGGACATAGACGTGGTTGCGAAATGGATTGGGGGGCTTTGCGGGACAAAGAAAAAAGGATCGCTGAAAAGATCAGAAAAAAGCTTGGGACATCGTGACAGAGGTATTGATCTGTTGTTTGAACTGTTGTTTCTATTTTTTTCTATTCATTTCACTTTTTTATGGTTCAATTAAAAGGGTCCTTCCCCCCACCTTTTAAAAAAATGGGAACTTAAGGTTATCCAACACTCACTTATGCCAAAAAAATCCTAACATAAAAGGACTATAACTTTTGATATTGGAGTTCATTTTAGATCTGTGAGTAGTAAAATAAAAGCCTTTGAAATGAACTACACACTTATATATTGGTTTTATCTATATAAATTATTTTAAAAGTATAAAAAATGTTTAAAATAAACTCAAATAGTTTTTTAAGTTATTAAAATCCTTTCATTATAAATTAATGAAATGGATGGCCAATTATAGACATGAAGTTCTCACCACAACATCACTAGACTACTAGTTTTTTTCAAGGAATATATATACCCTGGTGAGTGAACAATTATATAGAGAATGGATACTAAATTTTTTTATTCTTCATGAATATAAATATTTTTCATCCCAAAATTGACTGGTGTTATCTAAGTGAGTGTTGCCTTGTGGATTCCAAAAATAGTGTGTTGAACAAATTTTTCAGTTAAAAAAAGTACCCCAACCCTATAATTGGATTATTTTTGAATTTAATTTTGAGTTAAAACAATTTAATTTTATATTTTCCTTGAACATAAAGTTGGTTCTTGGAGTTGGTTCTTCTATTTTATGTTTTCCAGGATGGTGATCACAACTCTAGGCAATTTGATACCTAATCAAGAATCTCAACTCAAGGTGTTTTTTGGTTACTAAGAGGAGAATAATAAATCAAATATTTTCTTACTTCCAAGAGAAAAATCTCAATACAATGATTTTTGGTAACCTATGATAAGATGAATGGAATAATATTGTATAGTAACCTAGGATTTTCAAACATGGTTATTACATCTTTTTAGATTAATATTTAATACGTTACAAAATACACGCCTGAGGAGATTAATAGTTTATTATATTTGGAAACTAGTTAAACAATATTTTTATTTGTTTAATGATATTCAATTTCTCCCATAAATATATTCCACTTTAGTACAATTCACAAAAAACTGCAACTTAAAACCTTTATTTATAACATAGGGAAAGGAAACATAAGAATAAGTGATCTTAGATGCTCAGAAAGGGTAAAAAAGAGATACATAAGTTTAACATGAATATAATGGTATGATAACATGATAATAATAATATAAAATCATACCCTACAAATAAAATATCATAATATTAAATTATGATGTAAATATTGGAATATCTAAGACATGAATCAAAAGGAAATAAAATAACATGATCCAAGAGATCATAACATTGGCATGAGACATGGAATTTTGTCACACACATAAGAATAGAAAATTATTTTCATGGTAGTCAAGTCTCACTACCAAGGAAATCATATTGGAATGGATTTACTCCCCAAACCATCATAGTAGTAAAGGTTCTCTCCCAAGGCCATCATAGAGGGAAAATTCACTTACTAAACAAGGTTCACTCTTGGTTCTATACATATATATATAATGAGATATAAATCATTACTCAATGCATTGTATAGAGATATATGTATCACCAATCATATAATTAAAATCAAGAATTTTTACCATGAAATCATAAAACATTAATCAAATCATAACCCATAAAATGAAATGGGTTTCATAAATATTTCATCATATCATAACCTATGGAAAAGTGAAATGTTTTAAAATCATTTCATCATTTCATAAAATAATAACTCATGAAAATAAGTGTGTTTCATAATCATTTTACCATAGTATAACCCATGGAAGAGAAATGAGTTTTATAAAAATCATTCCATCATAAAAATAAACCATTAAAATAAATAATAAGAATGGTATCCTTAGTTCATATCCCCAGAAAATCATAGGTTACATCAAAGGATTTCATCTTATATGGTGAATGATTTTTAAATATAAATCACTTGGAATATTTTTTAGGAAGATATATTTTCTTTGAAAGTCACTTTTTAAAACTAAAATATAATAAAATATTTTTTAAATCCTTTAATTTTAAAATAAACATGAATCATTATGATGGAATATTTAAAAATCAATTAAAAAAATAGTAAAATATTATTTCCACCATGAAAAAAACTTTTTAAATCATAAAACAATTTGAAAACACTTTTCTTTGAAAATAACCTTGAAAACATTATAAAGGAAGCTTTAAAAATAATTTTAAACATTTCATGAGGAAAATAAACTTTCACGTTGATTTTTTTTAAAACATCAAACATTTTAAAAAATATTTTCTTTGAAAAAAAATTAAAAACATATAAAGGATGATTTAATAATCATTTAAAAACTTGTTGAAAATATCTATTCTTCTTTGAGAAACACTTTTTAAAGAATAAGAAATTTTTTAAGTCCTTTTCATTTTGAAATAATTTATTTGAAATCAAAAAAATTTCCAAATATTAAGGAAAAATTTTTCTTTGAAAAGAAATTTTAAATCTTGTAAGGGAATCTTTAAAAAAATTATATGGTCATGATAGTGGGAAATATTATTCATGTTGTGCATGTTATAAACAAATATTATTTTCACTTTTTCGGTAAAATCAAAATTGGGATTGTTTGGAATAAAACATGAATATTCCTTTAAAAAGATTTTAAATAAATTTAAAAATGGCTAAAAATGACTTCAATAAATCATTTTAATAGTGTTAAAAACATGGTTTTGGAAGAAAAGTGTTTTCGACCAAAGAGGGAAATAAAGAAAATTTTTATTAAAAAAATTCATAATTATTTTAAATACCAAAGTGTGTTAAAATGGTACTATTACTTAAATATATCATCAATTTCCAAAGGAGAATAAAATTTCTGATTTTATTGAGAGATATATCATAATATTTCATCATTATAAGCATAATTGTGAACAATCTTGATAAATAATGATATTGTAGCATAAAAAACTTACCACTTTGGTAACTTTGAATCGTAATTGTAAAAACCCAAACATTCTTTTCCGATATGAATTTTACTTTTTTGGTGTTTTTGAGAAAAATAGGAGAATCTGGAAATTTAAGAAGTACACGCCGTGTACTTAAGAGTACACGCTATGTACCCGATTGCCACAGGTGACCATTTACTGGCCGTATGACGGCCGAGGACATGACTGTGTGGGGTGACATAGAGACCACCTAAAGTGGGGCCCAGTAAAGGCATATACACACAATGTAATTTTCTTTTTATTTTTTAAATAATATCGGGGTCGCGTCTAATTGGCAGAAACGCCTTCTTGTCAACTCGTCTCATCCAGGAGCGACTATAGGGTGTGATTCTTCTCTGAGCCCCTAATCGACCGTTCATTCTTCAAATAAACCACTGTCAATTGCATTGAAATATATATGGGGAGTTCTTCCTTATTATAGATATTTCTTCCTTGATTTCTCCTCTTTGGTGTGATATCCTTGGTTAAACGTTTTAGATATTTTTTAGATCTATGTCATTCTAGGCCGTTTCAAGGGCTGATGCCAGAGTATATTGATCGTACAATGACAAGTTAGGTGTTTTTCGAATTTCCATAGTTAGTCTTTGAATATTATGTGCAAAAGTTCCCAATACCCTAGATTTGGGTATTGCGTGTTTAGGGATTTTAACCCTATTGAGGCCTTCTATGCTTGTTTTCTTGAGTTAGGGCTCTTGTTTGTAAATAGGGTTATTTTTACCATTCTATAGATGTGTTTTCCCATGTTTGATTTGATATTGACCATTAGGTCTAGTTTTTCATGTTATGTTTCTTTCTTTCCATGCCTAGTGATGTTAGGATGGAGTGATTTATCTGATGTTGTGATATGATTTGTTGCTGTTTAGCCAAGTAGTTATTGAGGTTTACATTGGCTGCTGAACATCATTTGTGCATGATTGCTTTACACAGGGTTGTGGGAACCTCGTGTAGTGAGACCATAGGAGGAATCGATGTTGAGGGCTTCCCTAGAGTGTCTATTTTTCTTTATCATGCTATGAGACCATAGGGGGATTGACATTGAGTGATCCCTTAGAGTTTCTATAGTTACCATTGTGAGACCATAAGGGGATTGACGTTGAGTGCTCCCTCGGAGTGTCTATAGTTACTATTATGAGACCACATGGGGAATTGATGTTGATTGATTCCTCACAGTGTTTGTAGTTTATCATTAAAAGACTATAGGGGGAATTGATGGTGAGTGATTCCTCAGAGAGTCTTTGTTTGCATGAGACCAAAGGGGTTAGACTGTTTGAGCTTACCCAGGAGGTCGTTGCATCCTAGTATAAGTTGAACCATAGGGGTTAGGCTATGAGAACTTACTAAGAGGGTTACTTGAGATTGATTGGTTGAACCATTGGGGATAGGTTGTGTGAACTTACCATATGGTTTCTTGTTTTAATTTGGTTGATTAATTGACAAGTGTAAATGAATGTAATTGAAACTGTAGGATTTTTTACTTTTGAGTACTTCCTTGTTCATTGCTTTTTTTTATTTCTTTCCATATATATTCACTGACTATTAGGCATAGATCTTTGGGTGGTTTTCTGCTGGGATTCGTCTTACACCCTATTTGGTTCATGATTTTGGGCCCAAATATATTATATTGTTGAAGGTATAGATAAGGGAAAGTGCCCTTCTACTTTAGGTACTTGATTGTTGTGGAGCTGGAGAGCATGAGACCAAGATGAGGCTTGTGATGCTGCTGGAGTTATTTACTTTTTTTCTATATACTTTGATTTAGTACTATATTCCACCATTGATAATTGTTTGGATGCTTTCCTAGATACTTATAAAATGCATCCTTATTGATATATATATGTGTATGTGTGTGTGTTGTAGTTGTTTATTTACTACTAGTCTTCCATTGTTTACTATTGTATGATATTATTGTTGCTTCCTCTATTGTTATCTGTTTCTTTCTGCTACATTACTCTGTCAATGAGGTCATAGTTTCCCCACTATCACACCCAAGGCCCTCGCTTCTAGTCGGAAGCCTCTGGAGATTGGGAAAATTCCCTTGAGGCCATGTGACCAACCAGGTACGGGGCACCTCTGAGTGGCACCTAGAACTGGGATGTTACAAAGTGGTATTAGAGGATTCTTTTCTTCTTGACTTACTGTTTTAAGCCTATAGCCAGGTATAATAAGGAATAGGTAGTTAGTAATAAGCTGTACTTGGGAGTAGCTAACCTATGTACATGGAAAAGCTAATTTAGCTCGTATATTGAAATTTTTTATGGTTTTCAATTTTACAGTTGATTTAATTTCACCATTGGGTGATTCACATGTCTTGTGTTATTAACGTTGATAATATTGAGGTTCTATTTCTATTTCAACCTGATGGGTTGAGGGTACGCCATCTCATGCTTCATATAGGCACTTGTTAGAGATCACATGACATGCATTCCTGCCATGCCATTTAGGGTGCATTATCGATTGCATGTTGTTGTGATAGATGTTTTGATAGCTATGCATGATGTTGTGATAGATACCTTGATAGAATACCTGCTATTTGATAGGGTATTGGATTGTGTAAGGTTTCGCTTGAATAAATGAAAAACTTTGGTTCTTTAGGTGTTATGGGACCTCATGGATTTGAATTTGGTGGATCATTACACTGTTGTGCTTGTATACAACATGGATAAGATGAAAAACTTTGATTCGTGGGGAGTATGGGCCCTCACGGATTAGAATTTGGCACTTTAATGTTCATTCCAGTGTTTTTCAGGATTCCAGAGTAGTTTATGAGGATTATTGTCCGAGAAGACCCAAAATACATGGTGTGTATTGCTGAATACATGCCATGTATCCATCTGTTCATGAAGGAATTTTTTTTCTTAAGTGCACACCATGTTCTATTTGTACCCGCCGTGTAGTCTCTAACCATGTCATTGTCTATGTGGGAAGAGACACGGGGTTGGGAAGTCCTTGTAGGAACACGCCATGTATTGGACGTAAACTTCGTTTTGTAGGGACCATGTGTCCACCTGTGTGACTAACAACATGGATGGATGAAACATAGGTTATACATGCCATGTCAATCTTGAACACACCATGTAGTTGTAACCATGTATTCAGTCGTGTGACTAACAACACGAGTCGGTGAAATCCTTCTAGAACATGTTGTGTTTGGCATGAACACACCGAGTAGTCTCGTTCTAGGAGAACTGTGTGGGTTAGTCATATAGAAGAACTCGGGTATGGGAAAACAATTCAAGTACATGCTGTGTATTGGGAGAAGATGTTGTGTGTATTGGGTGTTACATGACCAAGGTTGGAAGGAGTACATGTCCTTGTGAAGGCTTGAAGGAACACACCGTGTAGGGGCCATACACGCCATGTATCCCTATTTTAAAAAATTTGAATCTTTCCTTCTCCCATTATTTTATTTCAATTATAAGTTTCATTCCTTGATAATCTTGAACTACTATGTGCTCTTAACCTTGGAGAGTCATGTCACCATGACGTCCTCTAGTTGTACACTAGATATAGGGAAATGATCAGACACCGAACATAGTAGATCAGGGTTTACCAGCAGACCCTCCCATTTTGCATGTCTTTGCACCAGCCGTCATTCTAGATAAAGGTGTTGTTGCATAGTTCCGAGAAGGCTTTACAAGGTCTATGCAGACCTTCCAAGGAGCACCGCATCCTGCCCCATCTATGACAGATTTGATGTGGGTCTTTCAGCAGCAGCATCCTCCCACTTTCTCAGGGCATGGAGGACCTCGGGCTTCAGAGTCATGGTTAAAATCCATGATATCGATCTTCGAGCATCAAGAGATTCCTCCAAAGAGGAGGGTGATTCTTTCTACGTATATGTTTTTGGATTCCGCCAAGAGATGGTGGGATGTGATCTCACAGGAAGGACACTAGTAGGTTATGACATGGGATGAGTTACAGCATACCTTCTACGATTACTTCTACCCAGAGACATTGAGGGCTGACCGAGCCCGAGAGTTCATGAGTTTGCAGTAGGGTACTCTATCAGTCATGGATTATTCTTCTTACTTCACAAAGTTGTAGTGGTTCACACCCATTCTATGGGGTGATGATATTTTCCTAGTGAGGAAGTTTGAGGATGGTCTCATTCATGACATCTGATCTCAGGTGAAAATCTTCAGGTTGATGACCATATCTTCCACAATCAACCTGGTGCTAATCACAGAGTGAAACTTGAGGTATTCTGGAGCTGTGGGCCAGGGAATTTCAACATCTAGAGTTAGTTCTTCTCCAGATGATAGTAGGAAGTGCCGCAGAGAGTCTACACGTAGAGATCTGAGTAGGTGAGATACACCTTCGGATAGCCAGGTGGTATGCTACTAGTGTGGGAAGGGAGGTCATACGAGGCCACATTTCTCGAGAGACCCAGTGGAGTGTCGATATCATGGCAAGATGGGACATCATTAGTGGTTATATTAGTTTTTTCACTAACATATTATGACAAGGGTTCCTCTATGACACCTCATTCAGGAGAAGCACCACAAGCTTCTTATCAGTTTGGGAACTGGAGTTCTTACAACCATTCATGCCAAGGTGGAGGTTGCAGCTGTGGTATCCAGTCCGCAAGCTTTTAGTAAAAACAGGGTGGATCAACTCAGGGTTGTCAGGAAGGGTTACAAGGCCGCAGTACATGCCAAAATTTTGTAGTAGAGTAGACACAGTCGGAGTAGGATCCTGGACCCTCTACAATTCAAGGTATGATTCTAGTTACCTCAGTTTTAGCTTATGAACTTTTCGATACATGAGCTTCACATAGTTTCATATTTCTTTCTATTTTGGAGAGCCTTGGGCTCTTTATATTTACTTTTACTGATGTCTTGATATTAGACACTCTGTTGGGGACAAGAACAGCTAGTGTATGTCAGTGAAAGGAGTGCCCTCTTGAGGTTGGTGGGTGTAACTTCTCATGGGACCTTTATGTATTAGAGATGATGGGATATGATGTCATTCTCAAGATGGACTGGTTAGTTCCATTAAAGGCTGTTGTTGATTGATATCACCTTAGGGTGAGTTTTACGTCACTAGAGGGAAGATCCTTTTTACATAAGGGTGAATTGGATGTTCAGGAGAGTAGAGCAGGACCCGAGTATCATGGGTTGGGAGGAGTTACAACCTATATTGCTAGTATATATCTAGATGACCAGGGGACATCACATATGAACTTTCCACCAGTGGTGTATTGTTTCAGGTATGTATTTCCAAAGGATTTTTTAGGTTTTCCTTCAAAGAGAGTGGTGGAATTTTCTATTGATCTTGTTCCAAGAGCAGCATCGGTGTCCATTCCTCCTTATATGATGGCTATACAAGATTTAAATGAGCTCAAGAAGTAGTTGGAGGAGTTGCAGCCAAAGGGTTTCATCCAACCCAGTACTTATCCTTGGGGTTTGCCTATCCTGTTTGTGAAGAAGGTAGGTGATACCCTTATACATTTGTGTGCATTATTGGAATCTGAAGCAGTTGACATTCAAGAACCGATATCCCTTTCTGATGATTGGTGATCTATTTGATCATATTTAAGGAGCTCAGGTGTTCTTGAAGATTCACTTGAGATCTGGTTATCATCAGTTGCACGTTAGACCATCAGATATACCTCTTACAACCTTTCAGAGCAGGTTTGGTCTATACGATTATGTGGTTATACTATTCGACATCATGAACGCACCTGTAGTTTTCATGGCACTAATGAACCAAGTGTTCCATCCATACATGGATTCTTTTATGGTAGTCTTTATGGAATATATCTTGGTGTACTCTCACACTCAACATGACCATGCCACAGATCTTGAGAACATTTCGATTGCACTGAGAGAGCATCAGTTATATGTTAAGATCTCAAAATTTCACTTTTGGATGGACCAAATTCACTTATTAGGACATGTTATCTCAGAGATAGGAGTATCAGTAAACCCATATAAAGTGGGAGAAATGTTTTTATGGTAGTATTTGAAGAACTTATTTGAGGTACAGAGTTTCTTAGGGCTGGCTGGTTACTAAAAACATTTTATACAGGACTTTCCACACATAGCAGTGCCACTGACAAGCCTGACTAAGATGGGTGCGAAGTAACTGTGGAAAAATTACTGTGATTCAGCCTTTCAGGAGATGAAAGGGAGGTTAAATTCATAACTAATACTAGTATTTACAAAGCCGAGCAAGAGATATACTGTATACTATGATGCATCAGGAATCGGGTTGGGAGTAGTGCTTATGCAAGGGGAATGAGTTGTTGTGTACAGGTCTCAGCAGTAGAGGTCACATGAGAGGAATTACCTGACGCATGATCAGGAGTTGGTTGTAGTTTTTCATGCTTTACGTTGTTGGAGACATTATCTTTTGGGAGAGAATTTTGTGGTTTGCACTGACCACAAAAGTCTCAAGTGCATCTTCACTCAGCATGATCTGAATTTGAGACAGTGAAGGTGGGTTGAGTACCTTTAATGCTTTTATTTTGAGCTTGCCTATATACCTGGGAAAGGCAATGTAGTGGTTGATGCATTGAGTAAGAGGACTCAGATACATGCAGTTTAGGATTCCAGTAGTGAGTGGCAGCTTATGGATCTATTCTCTGAGATGTATTTGGAGGTGCACGATAGACAGGGGTAGAATTTTCTTTCTTCTATAGCTATTACATCTACTCTTCTTGAGCAAGTGAGAATGAGGAAGGTATCAAATATTGAAGGCCTTGTCCTGTGGGAGAGTGTGTCAGGAGAGGACCCTATTCTTGGATGGACAGTAGGTGAGGATGATATATTGCATTTTCATGGGCGTGTATGGGTGTTGGCAGACATACGTGAGGAGTTGATGAGGAATTTTCATTCTTTAGTTTGGGGAGTTCATCCTGGTGTCAACAAGATATATCAAGATCTACACAGTCAGTATTGGTGGCCCGGTATAAAGAGAGATGTTGCTGGTTTTTTGATGAGGTGTTCCACCTATCTGTAGGTGAAGGTGGAGCATTAGTGACTAGCAGAGATTTTTCAGCAGTTACCTATTCCCAAGTGGAAGTGGAATGATGTCGTGATGGACATAGTGATAGGGTTACCAAGGTCACCTCGAGGGAATGATGCAGTTTGGGTTATCATTGACAGACTCATGAAGGTTGATCACTTCTTTCCAATCAAGGATACATTTAGTGTTGATGAGATGGGAAGGCTATACATCCCAAAGATCGTACATTTACATGGATTTATGCACTCCATTGTTTCAGACATGGATGCATGTTTTACTTCTCGGGTCTGGTAGGTACTACAGAGGGCTTTGGGTACAGAGGTACTTCTGAGTACAACTTACCATCCCCAGACATATGGCCAGTCTGAATGTACGATACAGGTGCTGGAGGACATGCTTCGAGCATGTGTTTTATATTTTGGAGATTCTTGGGAGAAACACATACCACTTGTAGAGTTTTCCTACAATAATAGTTTTAAAGAAAATATACATATGCAACCTTATGAGGCTTTGAACGGTAGGACATGCGATCACCCTTATGTTGGATGGAGGTAGGAGAGGTAGCTATGTTGGGACCTCTTCTTGTTTAGGAGACCATAGAGTAGGTGGAGTTGATTTGGAAGAGGATGGCTACTGCACAGTCACGACAGAAGTCTTATGTTGATTGATGGAGATGACCTCTAGAGTTCGAGGTCGGAGATCAGGTTTTCCTATGTGTCACACTAAGGTTGGGACACAGAAGGATTAGGAGGCAGAGAAAGCTTTTGCCGAGATATGTTGGACCGTTTGAGGTTATGGAGAGAGTCATTCTAGTGGCCTATCAATTGCAGTTACCTCAGAGGTATCAGGCTATACATGATGTCTTCCACGTTTCTCAGCTACGTCATTACTTCTCAGACTCATCTCTTGTTTTTCACCCTAAGTAGGTTGAGTTGGAGGTGGGAACGTCGTTCGAGGAGAATCCTATCTAGATTGTTGATCGCAGTGCAAAGGTTCACTATGGATGGTATGTTCCTCGGGTATAAGTGCTATGGTAGCATGAGTGAGTACAGAACGAGACTTGGTAGAGGGAGTCCGATGTTCGATCGCAGTGGCCGGAGTTGTTCGAGGATTATTCTTATATGCCACCTTTATTGGGAAATTTGGGGATGAATTTATTTAAGGGGGTACATTTGTAAGAACCTAGACTTTTTTTTAGGTATGGGTTTTTCTTTTCTGGTGTTTTTGAGAAAAAGAGGAGAATATGTAAATTTAAGGAGTACACACCGTGTACTTAGGAGTACACGTCGTGTACCTAGAATCCACAGGTGACTGTGTACTAGTCGTGTGATGGTCGAGTACATGGTCGTGTGGTGTGACCTGAAGACCTCCTAAATCAGGGCCTGGTAAAGGCATATACACGCCTTGTACTTTTTAAAGACACACTTGTACTTTCCTTTTTTATTTGTTAAATCAGACCGGAGTTGCATCTAATTGGAAGAAACACCTTCTTCTTTACTCATCTCATCCAGGAGCGACTGTAGGGTGTGATTCTTCTCAAATCCCCCAATCGACCGTCTATTCTCCGAATCAACAACCGTCGATTGCATTGGAATCTCCATGGTGAGTTCTTCCTTCTGCTAGAGCCTTGTTCCTTGATTTCTCCTCTTTCGTGTGATATCCTTGGTTGAACGTTTTAGATGTTTTTGTAGATATACTTCATTCTAGGAAAATTCAATGGTTGAATCCATAGTATATCAATCGTACAACACTAAGGTAGGTGGTTTGTTCCTTTCCATAGTTAGTCTTTGAATGTTATGCACAAAAGTTCCCAATACCCTTGATTGGGGTATTGCGTGTTTAGGGATTTTAACCCAATTGATGCCTGTTATGATTATTTTATTGAGTTAGGGATCTTGTTTGTAAATAGGGTTATTTTTTCCATGCTATGGAGGTTTTTTCCCATGTTTGATTTGATATTGACGGTTGGGTCTAGTTTTTCCTGTTATGATGCTTGCTTTCCATGCCTAGTGTTGTTAGGATGGAGTGATTTATCTGATGTTGTGATATGCTTTGCAGCTATTTATCCAAGTAGTTATTGAGGTTTAATTCGGCTAATGAATATCATTTGTGCATGATTTCTTTACATAGGGCTGTGGGAACCTGGTGTAGTGAGACCATAGGGGGAATCGATGTTGAGGGATTCCCTAAAGTGTCTATTTTTCTTTATCATGATTCAAGAGCATAGGGGGGACTGACATTGAGTTCTCCCTCTGAGTGGCTATAGTTACCATTTTGAGACCATAGGGGGGGATTGATATTGAGTGCTCCCTCAGAGTGTCTGTAGTTATCGTTATGAGACCAAATGAGTAATTGAAATTGAGTGCTTCTTAAGAGTGTCTGTAGTTTATCATTAAAAGTCTATATGGGTAATTGATGGTGAGTGCTTCCTCAAAGAGTCTTTGTTTTCATGTGACCAAAGGGGTTATACCATCTGAGCTTACCCAGGAGGTCTTTGTATCCTTGTATAAGCTGAACCAGAGGGGTTAGGCTGTGAGAACTTACCCAAAGGGTTACTAGAGATTGATGGGTTGAACTATAGGGGATAGGCTGTGAGAACTTCCTAGAGGGTTTATTTTTTTCATTTGGTTGATTTATTGACATGTGTAAATGAATATAATTGAAACTGTAGGACTGTTTACTTTTGAGTACTTCCTTGTTCATTGATTCATTTTTCTTACTGCTTGCCATATATATTCATAGATTGTTTGGCACAGATCTTTGGGTGGTTGCAACTGGGATTTGTCTCACACTCTGTTTGGGTCATACTTTTAGGCCCAAATAGATTATATTGTTATAGGTATATATAAGGGCAAGCTTCCTTCTACTTCAGGTACTTGATTGCTGTGGAGCTAGAGAAAATGAGACCAAGATGAGGCTTGCGATGCTATTGGAGTTATTTACTTGTTTTCCTTGTAATTTTATTTAGTACTATATTAAAACATTGTGACTTGTTTAGATTCATTCATAGATACTTGTGACATGCAACATTATATATATATATATATATATATTCTATAGTTGTTTATTTACTTCCATTCTTCCACTATTTATTGTTTTATGGAATTATTATTGCTTCTACTACTGTTATCTGTTTCTTTCCACTGCATTACTCAGCCAATGAGGGAATAGTTTCCCCACTATCAAACTCAAGGTCCTCGTTGCTAGTCGGCAGCCTCTGGCATTTGGGGAAATGCTCTTGAGACCATGTGACCAACTAGGTATGAGGAACCTCTGGGCAGCACCCATAACAAGGATGTTAAAATAATCCCCATGAAAGAATAAAATAAAATAAAATATATAATATCATGATAATAAATAAATTCATGATATTGAATTTCAAATGGTTTGTATATACACTTCATAAAATAATATATGTGTATAGCATAACATATGTTTCAAGGAATTAAAATTGAGACCAAAATTCTCTTACCAATTTGGTAACTTTTGAACCATTAACCCTATAAAATATTGATCCTCATATAAATATGTAAATATAAAACATTATTAGGATATTAATTATAAAAAATAATCTTGGTAAGTATAAACATCAAATAAAATAAATATATGGTGAATATGGAATGTGTCTCACAAAAGTAAAAAAGTGAGATGGAAATCCCTTATCGCTTTAGTAATCTTTTAAATCATAAGCCGAAATAAATAATAAAATGGAATGAAATGTTAAATATTATTAAAATTATTAGATTCATGATATAACATGTAAAAGGTTTTGTATATGCACCACACAAAATAAACTAGTAGTGAATTTTCATATGTCTCCCAAAAATAAAAAAGAGAGTTGAAATCCTTTACTACTTTAGTAATCTTTTGAAAAGTAAACCTTAATAAATGATAACATAAAATTAAACATTAAATATCATAAAAAGTAGTATATACATGATATAAAATTTCAATGGGGTATTATATACACCACATAAAATAAACAAGTGGTGAATTTGCATATGTCTCCAAGAAATAAAAGAGAGACTAGAAATCCCTTATCTATTTAGTAATATTTTGAATCAAAAGCCCAACTAAGTCATAAAATAAAATTAAATATTAAATATAATTAAAAAATTTAGATTATAAAAAGTAAAAGGTGTAGTATATATACTATTAAAAATAAATGAGTGGTGAATTTTCATATGTATCCTAGAAATATAAGAGAGGCTAGAAATCCCTTGCCACTTTAATCTCAACCTCTTTTATACACGTTTGAACCTCCTATTTAACAAATATAGGTTTTTTATAAATCCTTCCATAATCATAAAAACGCTTATAATATCATATATAACCCCCTTATAATGTTTCAACGCCAATTTATTAATAATTCCTTTATAAAATTGTTATTTTTGGTTGTTAATAGTTTCATGTTTTCATGAGAGTTTTGATTCAGTAGTTCTAGTTATTATACATTGATAATAATTCCATAATCTCCAGAATTTTAAATGTGAAATTAATATATTATATGTTAATTATATAAATATTTATATTTATTCACAAAATACAGAGATATAATAATGAAATATACAGTTCATGGAGATGGTAGGTCGTAAGTACACATGAACAATGTTTCCATATTTCAAAGAATGGAACAAAGTAATAATAACTTATTATTAAACTTTAATAACCATTATGTTTCTATATATATCACATATTTTAATTAAAATAGTAATTATTATATTTAAATTAATTATTAGTTAGAATTAACCACATCGCTTCACAGTGTGGTAGTCCTCCATACACACTAGTGACGTTAGTGCATTCCCCGTGGAATGGAAAGTAAAAAAGGTTTTATATGATATTATATTTTCATAAGGGAATTTATGTTAAAATTTTTATATAAATATAATAAATCCATAATTACAACCAATAGTGAGAGTTGGTGATAGAAAACTAATTATGTTGGTTCGCAAGGTGGTAGTATGTCGTACACACAATCAGTAGTTTTGTTCCCCATTTGATAAAAGTGGAGATGAATGTAGGTTATTAAAATAACATGATAACAAATAAAAATATATGAGGAAGTTTTATTATATTATATGTGTTAATAAAAAATTAAATTTAGAAAATTAATAATAAAAATAAGGAGTATAGTGAAGATAACTACCTTCACTTAGAAGCAGCTCCTTTGGATCTCTTATTAAGTACCCTAGTGTTGGTATTTTGGGAGGACCAGAATCTCTATAACATGGATAAGGATGTTATGGAGGGATGTTTTCATGGGTTATAAATACTATATGGCTTGAGATGTGTGAAAAGTTGAAGGGTGTTGGTGGAATTTTATATGTGGGGGAAAGGAACCCACTTGGAAACTACTTGGAACTTCCCAAAAGAATCCAAAATAAAAAGGTCATTCCAAAGAAAAAATATTCCATATTACTATATATTAGAACTTGGGAAGGATAATATTGATATATTTCCATAAAATATGAATTTTAAATTTTCTAATATATGAAAATTTATAAGTTTTATAGTCATTTTAACCCTGTTTTACTTAGTTTAACCCTCAGTAAACACATTTTTACCTTAACTATGGTAATTAATTTTAACTTTTTCACTATTCATTTTGGTTAAAAATTAAGTTTAACATAATATAACATATAAAATATGATGATTCAAAATACATACTCCATTTTTCTAAATTTAATTATCATAATTTAAAATTTAAAATTTAAAATTAATCCTACAAACATGATTAGAGAGCGGGTTTTCAAAGAGAAAACGTTCAAATGTTTACAAAGTTTTTATATCCAAATTCAATATAAAATTTATCATCATGGCCTAAATTGGATTACTAGATATATAATTTAACTAATTTTAATTTAAAATTAATTTAAAATATAATTTACATTTATAAATAATTTAAATTCAAAAGGTAGTTTCCATTTAAAATTCAGTATTTTCACTATTCATCAAAAAAATTATTATTTTCATAAAATTCTCAAAAAAATCACCCTAATATAATTTTTACATGATGGTTTCAAAAATAAAATTTATTTTTTCAAATAAATTTTCCAACAATTTCAAAAAATAGTTTGAAAAATATGTGTGTAAAAAGAAGACAAAACTGCTTTTTAGAAGAAGAAAAATACAATTTCTAAGTGTAAAATTGGATTTATTCTTATCTTTTATCTCGAAAACATGTAAGATGAATGTTAAATATTTTATTTAATATATAATATATAAATTTTATTAAAATAATTCACCAAACATGTTGGTTTTCCTAATAATAGTTTTTCAAGAAATGATTTCGTTTAATTTAAAACCATTTTTATTTTCATTTAGAATTAATTAGTCACTAAAGAATTCATTTTATATACATTTTTAAATCGTATATTTTCATAATTTAGTAAATACTATTCATATCCACTATTCCAACATTTATGAGATAAATATCGTTTTAAATGATAATATTTTAATAGTATATCACGTTTTTTTACACTAAGTGTTGCATGTAACGCAATATAAACTCAGTGTTCCATGTAATATTAGATAAAATCAGTGTTGTGTGTAATGAAAAATATAGAAAAGATTAATTTTTTTTGAAAAAAAAATATTAAAAAAAAACTTGAGGTGTTGCATTTTCCCCCATCAAAATGAATTTCACACTCAAAATTCATCACTTTTGTTCCAACAACTAAGGACACTTATGCCTCAATACATCCTCAGGTTCCCACATATATTTCTCAATCTAGTGGTTTTTTCACAATACATTGAATAACTAAGTGGTCTTTCTTCATATCACTTTCTCTATTTGATCCAAAATCTCAACTAATTGTTCCTTATAAGAAAGATCATGCTCCAGTGGTATAAACTCTGAGTTCAATACATGTGATGGATTAAGTATATACTTCCTTAGTATAGATACATGGAACACATCTTGAACCATAGAGAGGTTTTTTAGAAGAAATAATTATTGATCTATGGTCTCTATATGATCTATAATATCAAAGGGACCAATATACCTTGGGATTAGGTTTCCTTTATATTTTAAGAATAATTAATCTTTTGATTGTGCTTCGGTCATTTTCCACTTTATATCTTACTCCAAGAAATGAAGGTGAATATTTTATGCCTGAAGCGCTAACAGATCATATGATCTATAATATAATAATAATTCATTCCTTTTATCTCTAGTTATCTTCATAAAATATTACCACCACTTATCCAATATGGATAAATCTCTATATGCTGAAGTAATACATTAACATCTAAAACCTCATTCAACTTAAACTATTCTATAAATGATGAAACTTATAACCCTTCAAAAGATAAAAATATATAAATAAGGTCACTAGATTTCTCAAAATCAACTTAACATTAATCCCTCATATTTCATAATGTGGGTCTTGATTATCAAATACCAAACATGTGAAAACCTTAATCATGTATTCTTTTGAAATGTGATAATAAACTAAATCACAATAAAACTATATTGAAAACATAAATTACTCCTCATTCCTTACATAAAACCTCAAATTATTGAATATATTCCGTAAATAAAATAATGATGTAAACCCCATTAGTGATAACATAAACCATGTTTTCCACAAATCATTAATCAGTTCCAAGATCATCAATACTATCTAATTTACTTAATTCATATCAATCATCTATTTATCAAAAATAAACACCATTTTATCATCATCAACAATATATTAAGGGTTATCTTCCCTTAATCATGTGTTTTTCAAAAAAAATATCACCTATTTTAATAAATTAATTTTCTAGGTCATTAGTACCAATAAATATATTCTTGACAATATTTAATACAAGACTTATACAGAACAATCCTTATATATTTCATGATTCGTATACCATAACTTTTTAATTCAATACATAGACACTTCAATCATCCAGTTTCATTCTTAAACAGTTAACTATTATTCATCATCTAATTCATTAATACCCATTTCCTACAAAATTAAATATGAATCATGTATTAACCTTTATCAACCTAAATTTAATCATGCTTCTTATGTTTTACATAAAAATACAATTAGAAAATCCCATATATTTTATATGTCATTTTTTATATCTTCATCATCAAAAGTAAAACCATTAATCACAACACCTTGTTGATTCACTTCACAAGATTTACCCCTAGGACATAAATTTTCATAATGATCATACTTTCAACATTTAAAGAATTAATCCATTGATAATTCATTAAGGAGACCAACATCCCCATCCATTGTGTTAACTGAACCTTTTGTTTTCTATTATTAATTTCTCAATCTATGCCCTTATTTTCCACACATAAAACATCTTCTAATTCCTTTTATATTTTCCCTATAGTGTTTATTCCAACATTATAGACATATATGAAAATGAATCTTCTTTACTCAATGGTATCCACAACCTAAAATCATAGGTAACTATATCCTTATCTTCTTTAGTGATTCTAATATTTGGTTAAGTTGTAAATTGTTAATCATGTTCCATTACAACTGATTAGGCATAATCATAATATCCTTCACTATAGTAATCATCCCATTTATCCACTAATCAGTAAATTTTCCATCACATTCCATGTTAACTCAATTCCTTATAGTTCCCACCATTGACAAAAACAAAAAAAATATAGTTTGAGAAACACTAATTATATTATAAAACCACATAATCAAGAAAAAATAATTTATATGATGTCTAAATCATGACACCTTATTTTAAATATATGACACCTTAGGTTTATCATAAGTCATCAATGATTATCATCTAGTTTAATCCTTAATGATGGTTCATAAATATTTTTTCTATTTTCAATGGACATCCCCTATGAGTGTCAAACTAGGCTTACAGTGTGGTCCATTTTCATGCATCTGGTAACAAACAATTCTAGCTCAATTCACCATTTTGGGAGTTATAACCCCTAGGTACCTATATGATAGATCCACATCTATTTTTAATATCCATAAAGGGGTTTATGTTCTTATAAACCACTTTATTTATCCTTTACCAAAATTCCAAGAAATTTTCCAATACTTTGACTCGTCCTTAGACTCATCCTTAGATACATCCCAAGAAATTTCCTTAGAAATATCCCTCAAGATATCACTCAAGTTTTCTCATCCTAGTTTCCAAAGTTTCACTAAACCTTTACTCTGATACTAACTATACTAAATTAATATTCCCATACAAGGATATTATATATTATTAGATGAATATTAAATACATTACACAACACAATCATGAGAACCATAATAGATTATTGTCTTTGGAGAATAGGTACATGATATTCCAATTTGTTGAATGATATTTAGTCTCCTATAAATATCATACCCTTTAGTGTTATTTGTAAACAAAACCTTCTTAAAACCTTTATTCAATACTTGAGGAAATGAAATATAATAAAGGGCGAGATTGGATTCTCAATAAAGGTAAACAAGGAGGATACGTAAGCATAACATGAACATAAGGGTAGGAGAAAATGAGAATAATATTTGAAAACTATACCCTAAATTTCATTGATCATAATCTTGATTCATGATATAAATATTGGGATTTCATAAGACATAAATAAAAAAGAAATAAAAGAACATGATCTAGGAGGGAATAACATTGGAATAAGACATGGAATTTTCACATACAAATAAGTATACAGAATAATTTTTAAAGTAGAAAAGGATTATTGCCAAGGATATCATAGTGGAATGGGTTCACCCCAAAAACCATCATAGCAGTCAAGGTTCACTCCCAAGACCATCATAGTATACTAGGTCCCTTAATGAACCAGGTTCACTCCCTATTCTAGTCCTATCCATCTCAGGAGATATAAATCATTAACCAATGCATTTTAGGGAAATATAGGTCCCAACCATCGCATAATGAAAATTTTGTGTATGTGTTCCACAAGTTCTGAAAACATTCATCATATCATTACCCATGAAATAAATAGTTTTCTTAAACATTTCATCAAATCATAACCTATTGAAAAGATAAAGCCTTTATAATCATTTCAACATTTCATTATAACATAACCTAAGAAAAAGAAGAATATTTCATATGCATTTTATCATGGTATAACACATGGAAGAGAAACAAGTTTCATAAAAAACATCCCACAATAAACATAAACCAATAAGATAAATAATAATAATGATATCCTTGGTTCACATCCCTAGAAAATCATAAGTTATATAAAATTATGTCATCCTATATAGATAATTATTTTAAAAGTTTTTAAAACTAAAAATTAAAAAAATATTTTGGAAATCCTTTTATTTAAAATTAAATGTGAAAACTTATAAAGGAAGATTTAAAATTCATTTGAAACGTTTTTTGAGGAAAATATCCTTTCTACTTTGAAAAGAACATTTTAAAACGTAAAACATTTTGAGCATATTATTCTCTAAAAATAACCATGAAAAAAATCTAAAGGAATATTTAAAATTAATTTAAAAAATTTCCTGAGGAAAATAACCCTTTCACTTTTAAAAACACTTTTAAAAATAGAATAAATTTTTAAAAACATTTTATTTGAAAATAAACTTAAAAACTTAAAAAATAATCTTTATAAATCATTTAGAACATTTCTTCAGGAAAATATCCATTTCTCCTTGAAATAACACTTTTTAAAACATAAAAAAATGATTTTCATTTTGAAATAATTTATTTAAAATATAAAAATTTATTAAATGTTAAGGAAAATATTTTATTTGAATAGAACTTTGAAAACTTGTAAGGATATCTTGAAATCATTAATAGATCATGACAGTGGGAAATAATTTTCCTGTCGTGCATATTACAAATAAAGATTCTTTTTAATTTGCAGTAAAATACAAACAATAATTTTTTTGGAAAACGAAATGAAGATTCCTTTTAAAAAAATTATAAAAATTCATACATGGGTAATATTTTTTTTAATAAATTATTTTAATAACATTAAAAACATTTTAAAATAATAGAAAACATGATCTTGGAAGAAAAAGGGTTTTAATTAAAGAGGGAAGTACATGAACTTTTTTTTAAACATTTTCTTAATTATTTTAAGTACCAAAGAGTTTAAAAATTATAATATTACTTTTAGATGTCATTAATTACCATATTAGAGTAATATAAATGAGTTTCTTGAGATATAAATCATAATATTTCATCATTACATGCATAATCTTAAACAATCCTAATAAACGTTGATATTGTAACATAAAACCCTTACCAGTTTGCTAACTTTGAATCATAAGCCCCATGAAAAAATTTAATTAAATGAAACTTATAATATCCTGATTATAAATAGATTCATTATATTACATGTAAAAGGGTATTTATATACACCTCATAAAAAAATTAAGTTGATAACATAATATATATCTTAACGATTGAAAATTGAGACAAAAAAACAATTACTGATTTGTTAACTTTTGAACTGTAAACCTTATGAAATATATATCCTTATAAGAATATGTAAATATCAATAAATATTATTTTAATGATCATTAAATATATTCATGGTATGTATATAAAACTCATAAAATAAATAGATGGTAGACATGACATGCGTCTCACAGAAGTGAAAAGTGATACAGAAATCCCTTACCAATTTAGTAATATGTTGAATCCTAATCCATGATAAATAATAACATAAAATGAAACATTAAATATCATTAAAATCATTATATTAATTATATAACATGTAAACTGGTCATTATATACCCCACACAAACTAAATGAGAAGTGAATTTGTATATGTCTCCTTGAAATAAAAGAGATACTATAAATCCATTACTGCTTTACTAATCTTTTGAATTGTAAGCCCCAACAAAGAATAAAATAAAATGAAAATATAAATATAATTAAAATTATATGATTCATTATATAACATTTCAATCGAGAAGTATATACACCACACAAGAGAAATAAGTGAGGAATTTTTATATGTCTCTCAGAAATAAAAGAGAGACTAGAAATCCCTTAACACTTTATTAATCTTTTGAATCATAATCCTCAATAAATAATATCATAAAATGAAACTTTAAATATAATTAAAAGGATTATATTCATGATATAAAATTTTAAATGACAATTATATACACCACCCAAAATAAATGAGTGGTGAATTTTCATATGTCTCTCAGAAACAAAAAAGAGACTAGAAATCCATTACCACTTGAATCTAAACTTCCTTCGTACATTTTCTAACTTAATGTATAATAAATATAAAATTTTTATACATATATTACAAAATCATACATGCAATTATAATATTATATATGATCCCCCTATAACGTTTCAATACCCATTTATTAATAATTCCTTTATAAGATCACTATTTTTTGGTGTTAACTGTTTCATCTATTCATGAGAGTTTTGGTTCAGTAGTTCTGGTTATTTTACATTGATCATTGTTCCATAATATCCAGAATCTTAAATTTTAATTTTATACCATATATTCTAAATATATAAATATATATGTCCATTCTCAAAATTTAGATATAGAAAGATGAAATGTGTCATTAATGGAGACAGTAGGCCCTATATATGCATGAATGTTGTTTCCATATTTTGATGAATATAATTAAAGGACAATGAATAATTATTAAAATTTAAAGAAATATTATTATTTCATATATATCACTTATTTTAATTAAAATATTATTTATTACCTTCCATGTAAATCAATAGTGAGAATAAATCACATCGCTTCACGAGGCAGTAGTCCACCGTACACACAAGCGATGTTAGTGTATTCCCCAAGGAATGAAAGTAAAAAAGGGAATATATGATATTATTTTCCATAATTGAAATTATTTTAAAAATATCATATAAATTTACTAAATTAATCATTACACTCAACCATGATATGTGGTGATGGAAAACAAATTGTGTTGGTTCGTGAGGTGGTAATTTTTTGTAACACGATCAATGGTTTCGTTTCCCATTTGATGGAAGTGGAAATGGATATAGGTTATTATAATAACATAATAACATATCATAATATAGTATATACCATTGTTGTTATATTAAAATTTTTAATAAATAATTAAATGTGTAAAAAGAAGTAAGAAAAGAATATTATTAAAGACAATTACCATCGCTTAGAAGCACCTCCTTTGGATCACTTATTAAAGACCATAGTATTGGTAATTTGGGAGGATCGTAAGCTCTATAACATGGATCAGTATACTGGGGAGGGATTATTATATGTTTGGGATGATATATATGTCTTTATAAGTGTTAAAAAGTGAAGGGTGGTGGTGGACTTTTATAAGTGAGGGAAAGGGACCCACTTGGAAACTACTTGGAAATTCTCCAAAATAATCCAAAATATAAAAGTCATTCTCCAGAAAAAACATCCAAATGACCATATATTTTAAACTGGGAAGCATAATATATAAATATTTCCATAAAATAGTAATTTTAAAATTTTTATAGTCATTTTAACTTGTATCCTTTTAGTTTAATTCCATAGTAAACTCATTTTTAACTTAGTTGTGGTAATTAATTTTTACTATTTTCACTATTAATTTTGGTTAAAGATTAATTTGACCTTATTAAATTATATAAAATATTATTATTAAAAATATTTGATCCATTTTTTCAAATTAAATTTACATAAGTTTCAAAATATAATTTAAATTTAATCCCACAGACGCGATGAGAAAGAGGGTTTTTAAAGAGAAAATGTTCAAAATTTTATAATGTTCTTATATCCAAATTCAATTTGAAAATGATTAACATGAAATAAATTTTATTAATAGACAAATAATTGAACCAATTTTTATTTAAAGTCAATTTAAAATATAATTTAACTTTATCAATAATTTAAATGAAAATTTATTTTTCAGTTAAAATTCATTATTTTTCACTATTTATCAAAAAAATAGTCTTTTTAGAAAAATATCAAAAATTCACCTTAAAATAATTTTTGCATTTTTATTTAAAAAATGGAATCTATTTTTTAATATAAATATTTAAAATTGTAAAAAAAATATTTTTAAAAATAAGGGCATAAAGAGGGAAACCAAACTATTTTTTAGAAAAAAAATAAGGTTTTTAAGACTAAAATTGGATATTTTCTTTCCTATTATCTAGAAAACACATAAGATGAATGTTAAATATTTGATTTAAATTATAATATATAAATTTCATTAAATTAATTCACTGAAATTTATTTTTAATATTTATTTATGTAAAATATGCTTATTTTTATAAAAATATTTTTTCAGAAAAAGATTTCTTTTATTTTAAAATGATTTTTATTTTTATTTATAATTAATTAAAAAATAATAATTATTTTTATATACATGTTTAAACCATATATTTTCATAATTTATTTAATCCTATTCATACACACCATTCCAATGTCTAGGAGATATCTATCATTTTAAATAATAGTAGTTTAACAATATCTCATGTTTCGTTTAAACTCAGTGTTGCATGTAATGCAATCTTAAATTTGTGTTTCATGTAACAAAAACTAAAATTTGTGTTGTGTGTTATGAAAAATAAAAAAAGGATTAAATTAAAAAAAATCACAATATCTCTTGGTGTTACACAACTGAATTTTTGGTTGGGCCCAGGATAAGTGATGCAGACATCACAAAATATCCTATGAGAACATGAATCAATTTACACGTAGTTTTCAATACACAGTCTCTATAATAATCTAAATTAGGTATAAGTAAAATGGATATAGATTAAATTGGGTTATTAGTGTGAGTATATGATTCTCTAAACCCAATATAAATAAGTAGTCCGGACACTAGGATTGGATGAAGGGTGGAATAAAAGTGATAATTTTGGTTGATCCTAGGATATGGGAGCAATTTGTCATTATATAACCTATGAAAATAGTATTCAAGCCACAAATAGTTCTTGGAAATGAATTTTTATTCTATTATATTATTATGATGTGATGATATTTCTATCATTATGTCTTTTATAAGAGATATGGGTTTCATTATATAGTTCAACAATGTGTGGCTAGTATAGAAGTCAAAAGGTGAATGAGGAGATCATACTAGTATAGTTAGATAAAAATGAAATTTATGGATGGTTCAGAAAAAGTGATTTAGATTCCACTACGTATCTTATGAGAACAGGAATCAAGACACACATGGTTATTATAAAATGGGTCTTTGTGAAAATATAGATCACGAGGAAGATAAAATAAAATAATTATTTCCTAGTAAAAGGATGTTAGAGAAGTCCTGACATAAAATACTAAACCTATACACTGATAAAGTTTATGAAGATATTCCTCTTACATAAGGGAATATAGTAATATAGAATATACCACTCCAATCATTTTAGGGTCATGTGGAATATACCATATGTCACATAGTTTTAGGTTATGCACTAAAGACCTGGAACCTAATGGGAATTTTCTAACAGGATAATCTTAACTCGTGAACTTTGGTTTTCTAAGAGAAGTATTTTGAATCAAGGCATTTAGGTTTCCAATGAGAGATTATCTACTCAAATATTTTTGGTTTTCCAAGAGTATAATCTTCACATATGACATTTGGGTTTCCAAGAACAGAATCTCAACTCAATGATTTTGGGATTCTTGGAGGAGAATATCTATTCAAGGTTTTTTGGTTTTATAAAAAGATAATATTAAAACAAGTCATTTTGGTTACCATATCAATTCAAGGATTATTTTATTTATAAATATAAATACCCAGGTAAGAAAGGGTAAAATAGTAGGATGTTATAATCATTCTTTTACATTGTTTATGATACATAAACATGTAACATGGAGGGAATTTGAATCCACTTGAATGATCATTTTATGGAAATGTTAAGTCATAATATAAGAATGTTTGATTCAATGGGATATAATGATTTTTGGGAATATTTTAACAATTTTTAAGAGAGATACCACTACTACACCATTGGAAAGCAGTGAAAGGGGTTAAGGGGTACTTGTTTTTAAAACTAAAAACATTCCCTAAGGGATATTCAATTACTCAAAATAAGTTATTCTATTCACCAGTCAGAGGGAGTACTTCCTGATAAGTCAATAGACATATTATTAATTAGCTTGAAATAGAAAACCCATAGGAGAAACTCAGGGTTTGTTTAGGTTTTCCATTATAATAATCTAAAATCAAGTATTTTTTGGTGATAAAGACTTAAAAATAAAAGGTGTGTGGTGGATTCATGACGGAAAGTATGTTCAAGATATTTCTAGCACCCATAAGGTTACACCATCATTTATTGAACATGTTCTTAGCATGAAGTGATATGACATGAAAGTTTTTGTTTATATAATATCATTAGAGGCATGGACAACTAAATGTGAAGGGGTGGACCTATAATGAATGAATATTTACCCATAACCACAGTTTAAGATCATGCACATAGATTAAGGAGGGTTTTATCTAACTTTTTCCTAGATTATTAGGTGTAATAAGCATATCATGACTTTTTCTAATGCCAAGTGTTGGACCTTAAAATATTTGTGTCTATTTTCCTTTTATGATCTAACTTTTACCTAATATATAAAAGGGAATGGTATAGCGATCCACTACCACAAAACGGGGTAAGGCCAGCGCCACCCTTTATCAGCGCTAATGAAAAAGCGCTGATAAAGGGGGGTACCTTTATCAGCGCTAAAAAAATCACTGATAAAGGTACCCCCTTTAACAACCCTTTTTTAGCACTGTTAAAGGGTACCCCTTTATCAGCACTTTTTTAGTAGCGTTGATAAATGAGGGTTTTTATGAGCGTTTTTTTTAAAAGTGCTGATAAGGGGTCTACTTCCAAAGAAAAATCATTAAAAAAATATATTAATATTTAAATATATAGATATGGTTATATTGATATAAATATAATATATATTTTTTAAATATAATTTTAAACATATTTTAGATAATTATAAATATACAGTTACACTTAATATATAAGATATTTAGTGAAAACAACTTATAAAAAAATTAAAATAATATTTTTAATTAATAATTTTCTAATTATTATGGAGTAATAGTCATTTAATAAAAATATGAAGACTAAAAAAATAAAAAACTTAAAAAAGATCCAAAATATGTTGAAAATGCAACTCGAACTTCAAACGACCATAACTTTTGATCCGAGTGTCCATTTGAGCTCTACCACATATCAAATCGAAGCTTGCGATGAGATCTACACCCTTATTACTTTAGGTAAACCCGAGTCAAGGTTTTTTCGAGGCCAAAAAAGGCCCAGAAGGCCTCCAAAACTGAGTTTTCAGTCGGGATACCCTGATTTTTTAACATTTTGTGGATTTTAAGCCTCATTTAAGGGGGTATTATTGGCTTTTTTTTGGTGGGGAATGAATTTATTACAAGTTATATACATTCATATTGATATTATTTATTTGAAATTTTATTGTTTTTTATAATGCATTGCTATTTATAATCAAATATATAACAATATATACATATTTTTCATATATTGACACATAAAAATTAAATAATAAATATAAATAATAAAATATATTTACATATAAAATATATCATCCTTATATAAATAATAACTAATATGAATTTTATTTAAAATAATAATATATAAATATTTATATACCTATATATTAATCTAACTATATATATATTAATATAACTACATATATATATTGATATAACTATATATATATATATTAATATCAATATAAATATATATATTAATATAACTATATATATATATTAATATAACTATATATTACTATATGAATAAATATAACTAAATATATATATAAATAAATAGATATTTCATTAACTGAAGAACAAATCCATATGGTAGAGTGGTAAAGGCTTTAGGCGCGCAAGGGGGAGGTATCAAGATCAAATCTTGGTGGAGGCAAGGGAGCGCACATGGGGGTGGATTTGGGGGGATAGAGCTAATAAAGGGTATGGGTGTAGTGCTGATATAGGGTGGAGGGGGGTGCGTGCAGGCGCTGGAGGGGCTGGAAAGCGCTATTAAAAGGGGGCTCAAGCACTATAAAAGCTCCCCCCCGATTGGCAGGTTTTTTTAATTTTTTTTAATTTTTTTAATTTTTTTTACTTTTATCACCGCTAAAAAAAGCGCTAATAAAAGGGGTCTTTATCAGCGCTTTTTGGAGCACTGATAAAGGGGACCCCCCCTTTATCTTCGCCGGCTTTAACAGCACTTTTCTAGCGTTGTTAAAGGCTATTTTTAGCACTGATAAAAGGGATATTTGTAGTAATGTGAGTAGATAATTTAATTTTTTATAGGTAACACTTTATGAGTTTTCAACATGATAAGACTTTGTGTCTCTTATATATTACTTACATTCAGACTTTTTTTCTTATAGGATAAAGGGGAAGGGTTTAGAAATCATCCCTTAAAGAGTTCCACAGTTTAAGTCTATACTTATTAGACCAATGTATTACTCATAGTTTAACTTCATAGAACTCATACCAATTTAGTTTCCCTGGGGTCATTTCTATATATTTAGATGATACATAGAATAAAATGTAATGTGATGAATATGTACTTTGGTGTGGGGATAAGAGGACAAACTCAATGTGAATTGGTACGATCCAAATAGGATTGTAGAATTAAGGATTGAATAGGAAATAAGTTTTTTTTTTGGTCTTAGGATTTGAGACAAAAAAATTGTTATATATCCTATGATAATAGGATCAAAGACATCTATAGTTCTTGAAAAAGGGGATTTTATTACATAAATCATTTGAACCTTGAAATTATGGAAAAAATATTCTATTATAGCCATAAAATCTTCTTAGAAAGAGAACTCTTATATAGATTGGTCCCTTATGTATGGATGGTCACACAGTTTATTTTTTTGTGTGATTGAACACTCCAAGTATTTTAGGGTAATGTGGGAATAACCTTTTATCCTTATAGTTTAAGGTCATTAATCATTGACCAATGTGTCATTCAGTTTGTGTTCATGTGACATAGAGCCTCCTCAAGAGTGTACTCAATTTATAAGGTCATAAAACATAGAGATATTTAATATCCTTCTGAACATGGGGTAATTGAATGAGGTAAATCATGGCATGAAATTTATAAATTAGATATAATTTCATAATGACTTGTAGGAATAAGTTGACCATTAGTATTGGAGAAACCACAACCACACTGGAAATCACACTATTCACCATATATAGGGGGTTCCATTCAAATATATTGATAAACCTATTAACAATTACTATAAAAGGGAGGACTAATAGAGGAATCTCAACACTAGTCTTTGATTGATGATGAATTAGAAATCAAAGGCATGAAATATATTGAGTGGTAGAAGAGATGTCCAAAAGGGTTTAGAATACACTATAGTTATACCCTCATGTGTTGGGGTGACTATTATGATAAAAACAATATGAAACATGAAGAAATTACAAAAGGAATAATCATTGGTGAAAGAGGAGGGTAAATTAAACCTCAAAAAAATCAATTAAGTATCAAGATATAATAAGATTCTTCTTGGTTATTGGTTATGTAATCTCTATAATTTGTGAGATAGAAACTATATCTCAATATCGATTCTAGATTTCCCAGATACAATTTGATAGGACTATGAAGATCAATATCTTATTCAAAGGGGAGCACATATTTTAATGTAATTTTTTATTGACCACTCCAAACTATTCAACTTCTTGTAAGATGGACTATGTAGTATACAGTTTAATATAATGTTGTAAGAACTATGAACTATATAATTTATGGCTAAGTGGAAGACCTTATGACTAAGAACTTTATAATGTAACATGAATCACTAAGATTTATAATTTTCTGAAAACATAATGATGGTTTGCACACATTTTTAATGAATCTCAATCCTATATAATTTTATCAATCCTTGATCAAGATTTTATTAAATCTAGTATTTAAATAAAACCAACTTATGAACTGTAAATTCAAGTTGGGGTGTTTTTTTTGATCTAATTGAGAGTAATAGTTACTGTTTTTGTGTTTTTAGGTTTTTATAGATATAATGGTGGTGTTTTATATTGTTTTACCCTAGTTCTCCAAATGGAAACTTATAGATGTTGTGATTTATTAGAAAATACTCAAAACAAACTAGGGTATTTTTTATATAATGATCATGGTTACAAAATAGGGTATTTATCCATAGAGATATCTTATTACTTTTACAAAGGAAGATATATTTTTAGGTATTATTTAGGCCATTATATATGGAAATTAACTCCATTACACTTTCATTATACCACTATTGATAATTAGTTAGGTAACATATGTTTTTTTCCTCAATGTACAACTGAATTGGTAGAGTTATTACTGATGAAGATCTTATAATCTTACAATGGACCCAGTGGAATGGTTGTTTTTTATAAAAAAAATAACGGGCCTCCCAAGGTCCACATGATGTATCTAATCTTTGTTACCTATTATTGTTCTAGGGTTCCCAAAATTGGTCCATACCATGAAGAAAAATGGGTGATATGATACTATAAATCACCCATTCCATTAAATATTGAGAAATTATTATTCCCAAAGTTGGGTGGAGGAGGAGTTAAATCCACCCACGTAAGATAATGATTTCAATTTGATTGAATTGATTCACATCAGTCTTCCACATCCATCATCAAAGAAGTAATATAATCAAGTAAAACTTGGGATACTACTACCAAATAATACACTTGAGTTGAAATATAAGCCCGAGCTTGATATTATTGACTTGTTTTAATCAGTGGTTTCTGGCTTTCTTGAGTTATCATTTTATTAATTTCTTGGTATATTGGTTGATGGTTCTCCAAATAATTGAACTCTAGATAACCAATCGGTGGTGTTCTAAAATAGTAAAGTTGATGAAATCTCATGTTGATAATGTGGATTGAATCAACCTTTGTGGTTTAATAAATCTTCACTTATTAAATATGGTTATTTAAAGGATGCATAATAGCATCAGCTTATAAATAATAACCAACAGTTATGCTTACCCTAATAAATTTAGTATTGATCAGGTTAGATTCTTAATTTTGGCCTTCAACTGTTAAATTTTTTCTTCTTCTATAATAGTATCATCATCTTTGGGTGGTGGTATATGGATGTGTCCATGTATTTTTCTTTTTATTTGACACTAGAATGTTGAGTGGTTAATAATGGAACAATATAGAGGACCAAGAACATGGGAATTCCTTTAAGGTCGGGTATGCACTCCTTACTTTCATATCTTTGTGTGAGTGAAATTCTCTTTAAATTGATACTATTTATTATATTCTTCAAAAATGTCATATTTTATAGTGGTGGATAACCTATATATGATGAAATTTTCTGATATGAAACATATGGTAGGAAACATTTATTTTCCTTGGTGGAATTATATCCATAACCTAGGTATATTTCATCCTAATGGATAATATTTGTGATGGCCATGTGGTTTAAAATTATCCTATCCCTGTGGGGTGGAATTTAATTTGGGGTACAATAATCATAAAATCCACCCTTTACTTCTTGGGTTCGTACTCTGATGAGTGCTAGATACAGTAGAATACCACTATAAAGAATTCTATGTTAGATAATTATCTATCTCATTTGTGAGGGTTATAATGAAGCAATCTCTAAGGTCATATTTTTATAAGCCTATTTATTTTGTATAATAGTGATATTGAATTATCTATGGGCCATAATCAGGACTAGCTAATGAGTTTCAATGATATTGGAAGTTTTCAGGAGATGGGCCTTCTCTCGAGTTGTCATAGTTGGCTTCCCCTAGTGGTATTTTCTTCTAGGTTACATTTATTGTATTATTGGGTCTACTTTGAATTCCTTTGTAACCTCCTATGGAATTGGGACTATGTGGTCAGGTTAATGATGTCCCTAATTGGTTAGAGCCCCCTAGTGAGGGTATGGGGTAACTATAACAACCCTGCTCTTTTTTACACACTTAAACATGATTTATTAAATAAAATATTCACTTGATACAACATGGAAGATCGAGAGTTCTAGTTTCTTTAGGGATTATGATCATTACATAACAACTTAAAACATGAAATATAATATCTTTATAGAAAAATTCCTTTAAATGACCACTATATTCCCTCGTACTTAGCATTGCATGGGATAACTTGAGGACATGCATAAGAATATGGTGATCTATAAAGCCCAGTAAGGGAATAAACATGGAATAACATGAGGAATAAAATAAATGTTATACAATAGGAATATCAATGGAGAACAAGAGAAACGTGAACATAAAATTCTTGATAAAGCATGATAATCCTAACATGGAAATGTGGCAACAACACTTAACATGGAATTAGCATGAGTTAAGGCTCATTGCACATGGAGCATGACTAAAACCTCATTTCACATGAAGCATGAGTAAAACCTAGTTACACTTGAATTAGCATGAGTCAACACCCATTGCACATTACGTATCATGATACTATACTTTACTCAATGCATTGGAGCGCTATCAGGGCACACCCTTCTTAAACATTTCATTTCATGCATAAGTGTGCCACATGAATAATACAACATGGAATCAATCATAATCATTTATTCCACATTAAATGGATTTGGAATACGTACAATAATATTTATAATAAATAATTAAAGGTGAATAAAGGTGAATACCCTTGATAGGGACATGGGTATGGTATTCACTACACAATGATCTTGGCTTGGAAAAACACTGTGCAATTTTGGTGTCATAACAACATGACATAAGGATTCATGAAAATGGTTGATGAGAGATAAATGGGTGTCTCATCATGTCTACATGAAATGGAAAGTAATGGGTTTATATAGATACATGTCCCAACAAACGTAATGGAATTTAGATGCATAATACAAAATAATTACTTGGATGTAAAAGAGGAGAGAGAAATCCCTCACGGAATTTTGGCATGGTAACAGGTGTAATGGGAGGAATTAATGATAAATAAAGGTGTCTCCCATCATCAAAACATAAATAGGGCAGTATGGGGGAGGTTAGAAATCATACCACATCATTTTTAATTGAAAACAGAAGGGCATAACAACTTAAAGAAAATTGGAGAAAAATGAGAAAGGAAGAAATCCCTTACTTGGAAGTGTGATCCCAAAGGCTTGGGAGAGTCTTGAGAGAGGCGTATTGGAAGCTTGGGTCACCTTGGGAGGATTATAGAGAAAGGAGGTCAGGGTTTGGTCTAACTAAAAAGGCTTTTAGTGAAGAATAAGTGGTAGCTTGGGTGGCTTTATATAGGAAAGGAGAGGGAATTCTTTATTATTTAGGTTTGGGACACCTCACATTAAACTAATCAAAACCACAAACTATCCCATGGTTTTACCATGGATTTTGAAAAAGGGGATTGGAAAACAATATTTTATAAGTCCAATGGCCGAACCTCTTAAAATAATAGGGTTGCTTATGTGGAGGTGAGTCACACTCTCAAGGAAAGCAATTTAAAAATACAAAAATGTTTTATAAGCCTTGAAGGGTCACTAAAGCTTTTTAAAATAAATAAAACAAACCCAAAAATCACATTATTTTAATGGTAAAACATATATTGGCCAAAAATAATGTTTATAGTATTTTATTACATCACTATTGTGTCATTATGATTTCATAAAACACATTATATATTTAAACGGTATTTACTTTTTACCCAAAAATTCGACTGTCTCAGGAAGTTATGAAAAATTCACCATTGGATAATTTCAACATCCTGATTCTAAAAATAATATACATTTTATCTAAATAATTTTCTAAATATATTAATTTTTACTTTTAAAATAAAAACTGACATTTATCGAAAATTCATGGGGTTTGATAAAAACAGCTTTCTAACCATAATAAAAATTACAATTGCATTAATAAAATTATATGATGATTTATATTTAATAAAAATTAATTTAATAATAATAATACTTTATTAAAATATTATTTAATTCAAAAATCCATAAATCCATCAAAATAGACTTCTTAGTTGAATATTCACTAAAAATACTATTTGTGCTTTAAAAACTATTTACAAAGTAACAATAATAAAATGAATACACATTCTTTATACCAAAATAATGTACATAGTCAGAGTGCTAGGTTTTTGTTACAAAAACCCTTATAACATTTGTATAAGACAGAAGAGTAAGGTGTGCGATGGTGACAGACTCTTGGGGTGGCTCAGATAACATCGCTCATGTGGTAATCTCTATTAACTTCCACTTCTCTCATAGTCGGTTCTACTCAAGCTCGTCTTGGGCTTGTTCAAGAGTGAATCCCAATGATACCACATCCTTTCCGAGCTTCGAAAAATGGGATTCATATAGGGAAAGTCTACTGGATGGAACCATCGCTTCCTTTGTATGAGTCAATTGGATTTGTTAAAGACCTATATTTATACTAATCATGTGATCACTGTTCAACGACTATACTAGAAATGGTAACAATTCATAACGGTATTTTAAAATCCAGAAACAAAAAACCAATGAAGTTAAAAGTTTATATAACCATAATAAGACATTTAATTAGATCAAGATGAATTTTAATTGATGAATGTTTGGGTCGTTACAATCCTCCCCACTTAAGAAAAATTGTGTCCTCGCAATTTGATTACATACAAAAAGACCTCTGAAATTTAAATATAACTTTAGGGTTCCTTACCCACCACCATTAAGAATTCCCCATCCCTCATTATCACATCGATCACGGAGAGCTAGGGTCCACTTAGTGCAACAATACTTCAATGAACATTCAAAATCTTCCACTTCTTTAGTCCAGACACAGTCTATGCTACATGGATCGTACTGATGAAAAATGTGATTCACTTTTCGATAAAAATTATTTATAACATACACTTTCAAAGCATCACCATGTACCAAGTTTTTGTAAAATAGTCTGACAGAGTCAAATTTGAAATTTTTGAAATTTGGTTCTTTTAATATTTTGTCTATGTTTCCAAAAAAATTAGAAAACAATACTATATATATATTGGTTGCTCGAAGGTCTCCCTCTTCGGAAGCTATTCTAAAATCAAATAGTTCATCATACTCTCTAGATAGGGTGAAATATTTGAAAATACCTTGATGGTACCTCCCTCATCTTGAAAGGTTGTAGAGTTGGGAGCTTAATATTTTATCATAGGTGTGCCACGATCCTTGATGATTCTGTGGAATGGAGGTGGTGTTTGATATGTTGTAGAGAGTCTTGAAACAAAGTTGGACATTAGAAAAGTTTTTGATGCTCTGTGATCTTGACTTCGCAATAATTATAGCTAGTAAGTCCTCAGGAAGGGACAAGAGTGTTGTATGAGGTTCTTCCCCTTCCATCTCGAAACTATCCTTTATCCTGCTGACAAAACATATCAAATTTTGAGTTACCCTCTAGACATGATAAAATTGTGATATTAAACTACTTGAAGTCTAATGATTTATTATTACTTAATGAAAGTAAAGTTAGGGGGAACACATAAAGGGTAAACCAAGTACAAAATGGATGACTTATAAATTACTTTTATTTATTTAACTTATGAATCTATAGGCTTTAGTATATGTTAACTATGATCAACTTTCTAACATATATTCTTAGGAAATTGTTTTTAAAATTCACTTAATAATGGTTCATACTAATCTTGTCAATTTAACAAATCATATCCCCTAGGAGTTTCGTAACCAAGAGTACAACAAGGCCCGTTTTCATGCACCAGTTCTCGTTCGAGTCTAGCACAAAGCTGTGTTTTCGGGTTTTACCCCTAGGATACATCTATGACAGAGCCGCCTCTACCTGCTCGTATCTAAACAGAGATGTATTTTCTTGATAAACCACTTACTCAATACTAAAAAATACTTAGGGATGTTTTTATTATACTTATTCTTGTCTATAAGTCTTCACTAGGGTTTTCTAATCCTAATCCCAAAAATAACAAAACCTATCCTCTCATACCAACTATACGAACCCTTCTCTTTATTACACACTTAAACATGATTTATTACATAAACTCTTCACTTGACACAACATGGAAGATCGAGAGGTATAGTGTCTTTGGGGATTAAGATCATTACATAATAACTTAAAACATGAAATAAAATATCTTTATTGAAAACTTTCTTTACATGACCACTATATTCCCTCGTACTTAGCATTGCCCGAGATAACCTGAGGACATACATAAAAAAAGGGTGAGCTAAAAAGCCCGGTAAGGGAATAAACATGGAATAACATGAGGAATACAATACATGTTAGAAAATTGGCATATCAATGGATCACAAGTGAAACATGAATATAAAGGCTTGATAAATCATGATAATCATAACATGGAAATGTGGCAACAACACTTAACATGGAATTAGAATGAGCCAAGGCTCATTGCACATGGAGCATGAGTAAACCCTCATTGCACATGGATAATGAGTTAAACCTCATTTTACTTGAATTAGCATGAGTCAAAACCCATTGAACATGAATTACAATGATACTATACTTTACCTAATGCATTAGAGCGCTATCAGGGTGCACCCTTCTTAAACATTTCATTTCATGCATAAGTGTGCCACATGGATCATACAACATGGAATCAATCATCATAATTTATTCCACGATAAAGGGATGTGGAATACATAAATGAAGCTTTATAAACAATAATTAAATGTTCATAAAAGTGAATACCCTTGATAAAGACATGGGTATGGTATTCACTACACAATGATCTTATCTTGGAAAAATGTGATGCAATTTTGGCAGCCTAACGACATGACATAAAGATTCATGAAAATGGTTTATGAGAGAGAAATGAGTGTCTCATAATATGTACATGAAATGGAAAGTAAGGGGATCATATAGATACATGTCCCAACAAATGTAATGGATTTTATATGCATAATACAAAATAATTACTTGGATGTAAAAGAGAAGAGAGAAATCCCTCACGGAATTTCGGCATGGTAACAGGTGTACATGGAAAGCATTAATGGGTGAGAAAGGTGTATCTCATCATCCAAACATAAATAGTGCAGTATGGGGGAGGTTATAAATCATACCCCAATATTTTTAATTGAAAACAAAAGGGCATAACAACTTAAATAAAATTGGACAAAAATGAGAAAGGAAGAAATCCCTTACTTGGAAGTGTGATCCCAAAGGCTTGGGAGAGGCTTGAGAGAGGCTTCTTGGTAGCTCGGGGAACCTTGGGAGGATTATAGAGAGATTAGGTTAGGGTTTTGTTGAACTCCTAAGGCTTTGAGTGAAGAGGAAGTGAGAGCTTTGGTGGGTTTATATAGGAATGGAGGGGGAATTCTTTATTATTTAGGTTTGAGACACCTCACATTAAACTAATCAAAACCACAGACCCGCCCATGGTTTTTGCCCATGGTTTTTTCTAAAGGGGAGTGAAAAAAAATATTTTATAAGTCCAATGGCCGAACTTCTTAAAATCATAGGGTTTCTTATGTGGAGGTGAGTCACACTCTCAAGGAAAACAATTTAAAAAGACAAAATGTATTATAAGCCTTGAAGGGTCCACTAAAGCTTTGTAAAATAAATAAAACAAACCAAAAATCATATTATTTTAATGGTAAAACATATATTGTCCGAACATAATTTTTATAGTATTTTATTACATCACTATTGGGTCATTATGATGTTATAAAACACATTATATATTTAAACAGTATTTAATTTTTACATAAAAATTCAATTGTCTCAGAAAATTATGAAAAATTCACCGTTGGATAATTTTGACATCCTGATTCCAAAAATAATATTCATTTAATTTAAATAATTTTCTAAATATGTGAATTTTTACTTTTAAAATAATAACCGAAATTTATCAAAAATTCATGGATTTTGACAAAAACAGCTTTCAAACCTTAATAGAAATTACAATTGCATTCGTAAAATTATACGATAATTTATATTTAAAAAAAGTAATTTAAAAATAATAATATTTTATTAAAATATTATTTAATTTAAAAATCCATAAATTCATCAAAAAAGATTTCTTAGTTGAATATTCATTAAAAATACTATTTGTGCTTTAAAAAATATTTACAAAGTAACAATAATAAAATGAATGCAAATTCTTCATAAAAAAATAATGTACATAGTCATAGTGACAGGGTATTGTTACGTAACACCTTATAAAACCCGCATAAGACTGAAGGGTAAGGTGTTCGATGGTGACAGACTCTTGGGGTGGCTCATATGACATCGCTCAGGTGGTAATCTCTATTAACTTCTACTTCTCCCGTAGTCAGTTCCGCTCAAGCTTAACGTGTTTGAGATCAGCTTGGGCTTGGTCAATAGTGAATCCCAATGATGCCAACTCCTTTACGAGCTCTGAAAAATGGGGTTCGTAAGGGGAAAGTCTACTGGATGAGGACATCGCTTCCTTTATCTAAGTAAATTGGATTTGTTAAAGCCCTATATTTATACTAATCATGTGATCAATGTTCAACAACTATATTAGCAATGGTCATAATTCATAACGGTATTTTAAAATCTATAAACATAAAACCATTGAAGTTCACTTTTTATATAACCATAATAAGACATTTAATTAGATCAAGAGTAATTTCCATTAATGAAAGTTTGAGTCGTTACAGTAACTTTTTGGACATAAGAGATGTTCGCCATGACTTATTTTATATAGGTAATCAAATAATTGTCTATATTTGGGGATTTACTACCATAATAATGTTATGTTGAGATAGGGGTTTCATTCCCCTTGATGATTTTAATACATAGATTCAAATTTTATAGAATAAACTATTCCAACAATCGTGATCTATTTTTAGGGTGGATACTACCCCTTTACAAAGGTACTACTACTACACAATTTAACTCACCATTAGGAACCATAACCACTAGTAATGTGATAGATTACACCAGTTCCTAGGAGTTTATGAAGTTTTAGAAATTACATTGACATAGGATCAAGGTTCCATCAACTAGTGTTCTGTGGAAACCGTTGTTGTTTTGTGATTTCCTATAGTATTTATAGAGAAACCTAACCCCGCATAGTATATTAATTACTGATTTTATTTGGATTCATGAGGGATAAAAAAGAAATTAATTAGTTCGGTTTCATGAATAAGAATTCATGGTCAATCAACTTATTTTATAAGTAAATGATTTCACATTGGGTTTTCCATTTTGTTTCCAACATATTATTTTCACTATCCTTCTTCTATTATTTTGGGTCTCACATGGATCTCCCATTTTAAAAATATGGGTGTCCTCTTGATCACCTACAATGGTGATGATGTAACCTTCATTTGGATAATAGGATAGAATGTTAACTCATCCAATGATGGGTCTTATTCTCTAGTCATAAACTCTCATATAAATTTAATACATGTCTGTGAAATCCTTCCCAAAAATATTAACAATTACCCTTTCAGAGAAAGTGATTGACTAAAAACATTCACCTAAGAGTACAATGCACATTAGGATTATATTTTCTCTTATTTTATTTATTTAATTGGTTACTCTATAGTTTAAATCCATATAAGTAGGCACTTTGGAATTTATCTCCATAAAAGGAGACATTGAACTCCTATAAAATGAGGCAAGAGGTATTTCCCTAGAGGGATTGGGTCCATGAAAGGGTCTTACAACATATCCCTATGAAGGGAATAAAAACTCATGTAGTTTGATGAAAGTTAATATATAACATAAAAAAACCTATAATTTCATGTTATAAGGAGAAAAGTGTTGATTTTTAAAGTTGTGCATCAATGAAAAAAGGGTTCCTTATAAGGTCATGCTTCCTGGACCGCATCTTATAAGATTAAAGTCATGTGAAGTGGACTATAAAGGGAAAGGTTCCTAATAATGTTTTGTGTATTAATTACTTATGATCATGTATTTCAAGGTTATTTTGGGAAATGAGCCAGGGGAAGGTTTTCATGGGAAACCAAGGTGAAGATATTAACTAAATGAATTTTGGGGAACCGAGAGGAGGATCTTGACTCAAAGAATTTTGGGAAATCAACAAGAATATTATCATGAACCCTCCAACAAAATATATCATAATGAGGGGAGGTAGATAATGACCCATGGGTCTCGCCTCTTGTAAGCCCTAGGTTGGCAACTAGCATTGAGGGTATTAAAATCTCATGAAATGGTAGGCATTGATCTCTATAATAATATAGGATTGGGAGACAAGATGAATAATACTCAAGAAGCTCCATGAAATAATATAAAAATAAACCAAAATAATCCCAGAATTAATGTATAAATAAAACATGTATAGATAAAAGTGTCCAAAATTAAATACCCAAAAGAAAACCTAAAGCAGTGACACAGAAAAACCAACAACAGCTAAATAGGACAATTATCCATCCCAACCTAACTAAGGGATGCTCACCAAATAACACAAGCCAAGTATAGTAACATAATAAGAATCATATCAATAAAGGGTACCCCAAACCACTTCCCACTTATTTGAAACTCTTATGCCCCAACATCATACATCTCAGTACTCCTATCTCTTTTTAATATCATATACCACCACCCCACAATACGGTCACATCACATCTCGCCCAAAGATACCTGGGCCACTACCCCACTGCACTGTTACATCTCATTGTTCCAAAAGACATATGGTCTATCACATCATAACCATAACCAAAGTAATAGGGGTATCATGAAGATGAAGGAAATTAACTGTATGCCCTCCTCCTATTATTCATAACCCCCACCATAAGATTCCCCATAGAATGTTCATATCACACATCGCCCGAAAACACCTAGTTCATCCCCTATTATAGTAACAGAAATTCATCCATCACATCCAGTTCATATCTACTCACCTGTAAGAGAGAGTGGGAAAGAGTGGGTAGCCATCCATCCATCATCATCATCGGGATTTTGGGAAAAACACCACTCGTGTGAAAACACGGGTGTTAACACATAGTGTATGAAACGAGTGGGGTGCATATATAAATCATACGAAATATAAAAGTATATACATATTTCCACACACAATCCCAACCTATGGGTTTAATAAAAACACTAACCAACTCATAACATCCCCACTTTCGATGCCACCTCTAAATGCATAACACCATACAAGCCACAAGACACATATCACACTGCCATACAATTCCATTATCCAACACATTCATTTCATTATTT
Organism: Viscum album; assembly: GCA_963277665.1. Lineage (NCBI taxonomy): Eukaryota > Viridiplantae > Streptophyta > Magnoliopsida > Santalales > Viscaceae > Viscum > Viscum album. The sequence continues at coordinate 122,849,639 of OY728134.1, read as the reverse complement.
ACTAAAACCCACATTTAACCACATAGATCATCATTTATTTGTTCATTATTTATTTTCATCCCATTAAAAAACAAAAAACCAGTCATTTGAATCATTATTAAATAATTATTCTATCACTACCCAGGAATTTAGCACAACACACCCACACCTCATAAGTAGCTCATCATCCCCGTTATACCATCGCCTCACCACCCCAAAATCACATCCAAACAAACCATCACCTCTCTACCCCAATAAAATTCCCACATAAACCATCACATCACACCCCAAAAGCACAGCCCAAAAAACCACTACCTCACTGCCCAAAAATCACGGCCAAACAAACCATCACTTTGCCACCCCAAAATCATGGAAAAAACACCTCCTCTCCTCCACAAAAAAAGAGAAAAATAAACCATACATCACACCACACTACATCACAAACACACATCGACACCCCACAATAATGATCACACATCGTAATACATCAATGACCATTTTACATATTTAACAAAGGGTATTTATCACATTTCACATTATTTTAGTGAAGTTGTTAGAGAATCCAAAAATGTATGGTAAACCATTTCATTATCCAAATATAAGTTCTTAGCCAATTTATATTTTGGGGTGATATCATACCAATGTGAAATAAGGTTTCTATATCACAAAAACTACAGCAGAATAAAAGGCTCCCAACATCCATGATTTACGGTGGGGGCATTCATCTCATACAAACGCAACATCACAATAATATCAGATCTTTAAAAGCATAACCCTTTTCCCCATTCAATTTAAATTATCAAATTATTTATCTTTAATTAAGCTAGAAAAACCATCCCTTATAGATAAAAAATTTCAAACCCCTATCGCATGATACACATAAGTGATAAATGAGGGATTACCTACCCCAAAGGAGATTTCTGATCAAGCTACACCATACAGGGAGAGGAACTGCCCGGAAACCAAAACTGTACCATGAGATCATGAATCAACCTACACTGCATCAAATTAATGTAAAAATGTATCCCATTATCATGCCCCAAAACAAAATTTTACCACCACAACAGATCTATAAGATAATAACAAGAGAAAACCATGGGAAAGGTAGGAGAACCCACTGTGGATTTCCAATGGGGATATATTGGAACTAATGGATCTAATTCAGAGGAAGAGGGCTAGAATATCTCTTCAGGGCGCCTAGGGTCATCTAGAATGAGTGAGACAGAGAAAGAGTTGTGGATGAATGAAAATAAATCATCCATAAGGGTTATAAAAATAACATGGATCCCACTAGCTTCATGTAATGTAATCATTTCATGATGTGTAATCCATGGGTTGCCCAAAAATTCCAACTTCCTCTAAAATTCATGTCACCCCGGCCTTTATTTAATTACATATCATTAATTAATTTCATGATGTAAGTTAACCCTCAGTCATATACAAGCTGTGAAATGGACTAGCTACACAATCTCTAAACGATCAATTCACATCATGTACCCCTTTCACAACATGAGTTTCCCAATACATCTCTAATTCACCTAAAACCACCACAGAACCTCCACAAGCCTCCTCTGAAACACCTCTAACACCCAAAACTAGAAAAGTAACATGCTGAGAAGGCATGGTCCATTGCATTAGATGTTTCTCAAATGATTATTTCCCTAGAGAATCCAATACAAAGTCTGGAAGAAAAGGGGTCCAAAAAACTACCCTATGAGATACCTATCAATGATCACATTACTATTCAATGCTAATACTAGCCAAACATTCCAAAACAAAACTCCAACAAAAATTACCACACAACCACAAAATTCCTCATTTCACACAACAACACCACCACACAATTATCTTAACCTCCACAGAGTCCAAAACAACAATCACTGCAACCAATAAACTACACCTCCCTGAACACACGAATCATAGAATTCCATCCTCCATGTCAAGATATAGGTTTAATAACATCATAGTATAATGCATATCTATTACGAATCCGGTCCTACCCTTTTCATATGTTAGAAATTTATCGAACATCATACATCGATAAAATATAAAAATCATAACATAGAAAAATAAAAACATTATATCACAAGAAAAATTGAGTAAGGAAAAAAATAGATCTAATTACTAGGCACGTATCTAAGACTTACATTCCCAATTACTTTACCATAGGCCACCATGCATCCACAACACATGGACCAAGGGAATAGTCTGTCCATGTTTTGCCTTATCTTTGCGATCCTAGATCTTTACTAGTCTCTCCACAGACATTACATCATCATCGATATACAAATATCCTTAGTAAAAGACATGGGAATCATTGTGAAGATATAGATGGAGTTGAGAGACGTGGAAGACGTCATGGATCATCTACATCTGCAGTGGAAATTCCAACTGATACAACACCTCTCCAACATACCCCAGCACCTAAAAGGACCCAAAAATTTTGGGAGAAAATAATAATACCCCTACCAAACCTATTATAACCATATTTAGGGAAAACATTCAAGAACATGTGGTCCCTAATCTCAAACTCCAAGGGCCACCTCCTGTGATTGGTATAATACATTTTTCGGTCATGTGATACTTTTATCCGATCACGAACAAGATAAACCTTCATTTTGTGCTTTATATTACGTTTGGACTAAGAACTGCTACCTCCCAAACCTCCTTCCATCATAATGGAGAATAATGTGGCCTCCTGTGTAAGGCCTCAAATGGGGTCATGCTAATAGACGAGTGATAGATATTTTTATAAGAATACTAAACCAAGGTAAAGTGTTTTTCCCATGATTCACTAAAGTCTACGGTGTATTCACACAACTTATCCTCCAGTGTCTAGATGGTTCACTCTGATTTACCATCAATTTATTGATTAAAAGTAGTAATTAGGCATAACTGAGTGCCAAAATCATAATGAAATCCCCTATAGACTCACATGGAAAAATTTTTATCCCAATCCAATACAATAGACCACGTAACTCTATAAAACCACACTACCTCTTCCACATACCTCTTAGATAAGGAATCCACTGTACTTAAATCCTCAATCGCTAAGATGTGGGTCAATTTCATCAACTGATCAATCATCCCCCTAGATAGCATCAAAACCTCTTTGATATTGAGGTACCCTTTCATGAAATCCATTGGTATGTTATCCCATTTACACTTGGGAACATCTAAAGTTTGTAAAAAAACACTAGAAAGATGATGCTCTACCTTTGCCTACTGGAAAATGAAACACCTGACTGCGAACTCTATCATCACTCATTCCAACACAGGCTACCAAAATAACATCCTCAAGACACAATACATTTTGAATACTTTGGGGTGTAACACCAAAGGTGAGATATGAAACTCATGAAGGACCCCATAGAACATCATTATCAAAAGAAAAAACCTCCCAAGAAATAACATCGGGTTCCTAACATCCTCCGACCATCCCTCTGATGCATCACCATGGACAACAAAATCATATATATCCTCTTCATTTGAGTCTCCCCAATGAGATTCCCCCACTAGTTTCATAAAATAAGGTTTCACTGTCATATTAAACAAATATATTCTACTACTAACCACCCTTCCATCAAAGTGAAAGACTCCCAACTCCTCCATTCTTTTACAAACATCCACAAACTCCCAAGCCACATCTTCTTGGAACTTCCAACTCAATGTATCTGAAACTACATTACCTTTACCTAGGTTGTAAGAGATCTAAAAATTATAATCCTAATGAAACATTATCCACATATACTAGCATATATTTAGATCATTCCGAGAAAAGTTATACCTCAAACTATTGTGATATATGAAAACCAAAAAGTGCTCCCCAATAAGGTAATGTTGTCACAAATTCAATACAAAACACATCCACTTCTAGCTCTAGATCATGGGTGTTATAGTTATAATTTTGGGGACATAACTAAATAGACCCATAAGATATCATTTATATCTGATACATCAGCACATGTCCCATTCCCAAATAAAAAGTGTCACAAAACACCCCAAACATCAAACCCTCCTCATGCAAACGAAGCACTAGAGCACTGAATAAATTTCCCTCCAGGTAACCAAATGATTCTTAGAACAAATAATTCCACAAAAAACATGGTTATTCCTAGTCAATGTTGTCACAAGTGATACAACTAGAGATAAATCAAGAACAAACCTCTAATAATAACCCACGAGACCATGGAATCTATGAACCTATAAAAAATTATTAGGTGTTTTACAAGAAAAAAATACCTTGAACTTCAATGGGTCCACTATAAAACCCTTTTTATACACAAAATTCCCAAAGAAATTCACCCACCATGTCTAAAAATGTACACATAAACAAAATTCCATAGATATGGCGGCATTGAAGAACCTACAAGAAAACTCTGAGATGATCATAATGTTCCTCCTCTCACGTCGTGTAGAGAAATATCTTATTGATGAACACAACTATAAACTGGTCTAGAAATTCATGGAACATATATTTTATGAGTCCCATGAACATATTTGGTGTGTTTGTGACATTTTACAACATGAATACAAACTCAAAGTGACAAAACATGCATCTGAAGGAAGACTTTGAGATATCTCCCTCGTTCTCCCTCAATTGGTGATATCCAGACTGTAGATTGGTCTTAGAAAACCAACTTGTTAGGGCCCTTACTAGAGGGGATTGTTCTGTGACTACCCAAATCCCACCTCTAATTGGCCAGGGGCTAGTGACTAGCACCAAGTAGGCATATCCCACAAATGGTAGGCCTTAGCCTAAGTTCCTATACGCATGCACATGTCTCCAATACAAAAATTCTAAAATCTAAAAACACTAAGTAAACACTAAATACAAAATAATATATCCCATTACTAGAATACAATAGAGAAAGTATTGGAATGTAAATAGGGGGAAAATAATTCCACAAAAAGAAAAGAGTTTGTAGCCACAAGTCCAACTTGTAAAGTAAGAGGTACTGGGATTGTCATTGGAAAATCTACCAAAATACACCTCGGCATGTCCAGTATTACAAGGCACTGCATGGTCCTAGTCTTCCTGGAACTCCATAAAATATTTGATCATCTTCCCAAGATATGAAATGTGTGGGAAAATCCCCTGTAGTGGTGCGTAAAACAATACTTAGTAGGACACCCCAAAACCACAAATGAATTCCACAAAGAAAATACCACAAAGTAAATATCATGAAGGAATACCACAAAGGAATAACTAGTCAGCTCCACACAGATATATGTCTATAGAAAATATCTCAAGAACATCCAGATATACTCAATCTAATAAGACACACAGTCTCAACAAGACACACAGTCTCTATAAGACACAAATTCTCCATAAGACACATAGTCTCCATAAGATACACAGTCTCCATAAGACACACAGTCTTTAGGTCAAAGCCAACCACAGAAATGTTTTCTCAAAGTGTGCTCATTCTGGGAGAAATCACTCCTCAATCCATTAGGTTGTATGAACACTCCCACAAAAAACCCACTTAGGATATCTCACAAGACTATCTCATTATAAGGGTCCCAACGACACAGATGGCTCATCAAATAAATATCCAATTTAAAACTTATGGTAATTTGAAAATTTCATAAGGGGGTTCACTAGTCCATGCACCAACTGGGTAGTCCAACCATGGTGGTTGACCACCCCGGTCGATCATGGCTCAATCCGGATGCCCGAGTCTGAACCGGGTTTGCCCCAACCTAAAGGGTCCAACCCAGTCCACCGGGTTGGCCCATACCACCTCACTGCCCAACCCTCTATGCTAGCTCGGCCCACTCACCCGACCCGGTCTACTTGCTGGGTAGGTCTGACTGACACAGTCGCCCACATCGACCATTGCTGGTCTACGTAGCCACCCCCTCCTCATCCCACATGGCACCGGATATGTCATTTCGTCATGCATTTCTAGTCGTTAGTGCCCTTCCTTTTATGGACCATCATTCTTCCTTCAATTATCTAATCTTTAAAACAAAAAAAACTCTATGATCCTGAGGTCCCGAGCTACACTGATCTGGCCTTTATTTATTCTTTTCTTCAATCTAGGGGTCATATCGCGTTTGGAGACTCCCAGAAAGTAGATACATGGTCATGGGGATCCAACAACGAAGAAAACCAAGAACAGGGGAGAGAAATCACAAGAACACCCAAAGAACAAACCTTATCCTTTTTTCATGTCTGCCTCGATTTGTTCTCATTATAAGGATAAATGAAGAGAATAAACTAATCTCTTGATAATCCTAAAACAATAAACCACCTCACAACTACAATAAAACCATTGATCAATATATTTATGGATTGACTTGGGTTCATTGTGAAAATAAATAATGGGTAAAAAATTAGAAATCAAATTTCTTACCTGGGATATAGATCATTCCCTATCAAGGATTGATTTCTATTGGTGATTCATTAAGAACAATCTCCTCTCTCGGTGTTTGTCGTCACTACCAAGATAATTCTATAAGGATTATCTATAGAGCCTCCAGGGAGTTTTTAGGTTTATGAGCCTAACCCTAGGTCCCTGCCTATATCTTCATTTAAAATAAATATCATCACTACATTGACGAAACATTAAAATAAACTAAAATCACATTTTATTTTATTTATTAAAATGTCCAAAAACTATTTTTCACAGCCGACTTGTACTAGCCGTTGTTGGACCTCTCCTAAGAAAAACACCACATTATGAACTCAACTGTGGTATCATATTTTTAATTTGTTTCATTTTTCATCATTTATTATGATTTTAAAATAAAATAAAATAATTTAATTATTTTATTTATGGTTATGTCCTAGGTGAATTTTTCTTCAGATGATCCATGTCGACCAAAGTTAGATTGTGCCTAGTGTAAAGACACCATTCTGAGCTCAAAAGTGCCCTCATATTTATGATCCAAGAACCTATTAAAAAGATATCTTTCTTTTTCAAAAAATCTACGTGCACATGATATTAAAAATGTAATATTTTGCAAAAAAAATTTATGGGCACAATGGGCCTCCAAATCACACACTATATCAATTTATGGTCTCAAAATTTCCCCACATAATTTCTAAAAAAAAAATCAAGAAAATATGAGTCATTAAATTCTTCCCACCTTAGGGATTTACATCCCTAAAAATCCAAAATAAGGGATATGCAAACAACTGGGGGTACTGAGCACAAATTTAAGCCTCCTACTCCCATGTGTCCTCCTGGAGAATCAAGTGCTTCCACCAGACACGCACCAAAGTAATCGACCACCCATGAAGGATCCTTTCATGTCAATACTCGATCTCCATAGGGTACTCTGTAAATGTCCCTCCTCCATAAATTTCCAGATCACCCCAATCAATGATGTGTGATGTGTCATGCACGTACCTCCTTAGCTACAAAATGTGGAAGATGTCATGTACCCGATCTAGTTTCAGTGTTAGATTCAGGAGGTACACCACCTTGTTAACTCTACATAGTATTAGAAAAGTTATGATGAACCTCATATATAGATTTTCACCCCATCCAAATCTTTGTAATACCCATCAAGGTGAGACCCTAAGGAACATTTGGTATCCTTCCTTGAAATACAAAGGTATTTACCACCTATCAGCATAAGACTTATATTGGCTATGTGCAATCTTAATTTTCTCCGGGATGATCTGCACCTTCTCGATAGTTTGATGCACCAACTTCAGGCCCATGAGTGTTGAAACTACTAGTACTATCCAACAAAGTGGTGACCTCTAGGGTCACCCATATAAGGCCTCTAATGGTTCTATACTGATGGTGTAATGGTAGTTATTATTGTACAAAAACTCCACCAAGGGTAGGTGATCCTCCAAACTTTGGCCAAAATATAACATACAAGCTCGTAGCATATCCTCCAGAACCATTATGTTTCGCTCTGTCAGGTCATCCGTCTATGGGTGAAATGTTGTGCTCAAGCATAACTGAGTCCCAAAAATCTCATGCAATCCCTTCCACAACTAGGATGTAAAGCGACCATCATGATATGAAACTATCATCAATGGAACTCCATCTAATCGAACTATCTCCTACATGTAGAGGCATCTCAAGATCTCTACTAAACTCTTCTCATGAATAGCTAGAAAGTGGGATGACTTAGTGATTCATTTAATGATCACCCAAATGGTATCATGTCCCCTAGAAATATGTGGTAAACCTATCATGAATTCCATAGACATCCCATCCCACTTCCATTCTATCACCTCAATGGGTTGATTCAAACCCGCTGGAACCTGGTACTCGGCCTTCACCTGCTGACAAGTGAGGAATTGAGAAACGAACTCAACAAATCCATTATTCATCCCTGACCACCAAAAATAACATCAAAGGTCCTGGTATATATTCTCCACACCTAGATTTACTGCCAATGGGGATTTATGGAACTCCCTCAAAACCTCCTTTCGTAATGCCACTGGTACTAATGTGTACCCTCTAAAAATAAAAATTTTCTCCCTACCTTTCGAATATCTATCATGGGAATTACCTATGGAAATATGAGAACATAAATTCACATAGTTAGTATCCCCAATATGTTCCTCCCTAACTCGCTGTAAGAGTGGAGGGGTGAGAACCATTGATTAGAGGTAAGCTGCTCTATCTCCATCCATGTAGGATAACTACAACAAGGACAAATACTCGGATGCCTCCTTTAGAAACTACGAATTGGATCTCCTGTTGAGAGCATCTTCCACCACATTCCCCTTCCTAAGAATATAGACAATCTCAAAGTCATATTCCTAGAGGAACTCTAGCCATCTCTTATATCTCAAGTTTATACCCTCCTAAGATAATATATACTTGAGACTCTTATGATCGGAGTATATGATAAACTGCTCACCCATTAGTTAGTGTGACTGCATCTTCAATGAAAATACTACTATGGCTAACTCAAGATCATGGGACATGTAGTTCTACTTCGGTGGTCTCAATCGGTGTGAAACATAGGAAATCACATATTTCCCCTGAATCAGGACACAACCAATACCAGTTTCTGATGCATTGCAGAACATACATACTCATAAAATTTAGGTATAAACCTATGATAGTATCGAGTCAAAATAAAGAAACTTTGCACCTCGATAACACTCTTGGGTGGCTCCAAAGAAAGCACAACCTCAATCTTTGCAGGATTCACTGCAACTCCAACCTCAAAAATGATGTGTCCCAAAAAATAGACCTTTAAAATAGAGAACTGAAACTTCAAGATCTTCCCATAAAGATGGTGCTCTCAAAGTGTGTCCAAGACCATCCTCAAGTGACTTGTGTGCCCCCCTTCAGACACCGAGTACACTAGGGTGTTATCAATGAAGACCACCATGAACCGGTCTAAATAAGGATAAAGGATCTGGTTCATGAGTCCAATGAACACTTTTGGGGAATTATTCATTCCAAGTGGTATCACCAAGTACTCATAGTAGCTATAATGACATCTAAAGGTCATCTTTGGTATATCTTCATCTCATACTCATAGCTGGTGATAGCTAGATCTAAGGCCAATATTAGATAACCATTGTGCCACTTTAATCTGATTGAAGAGGTCATAGATCCTTGATAGTGGATACTTATTCTTCATGGTCACTTGGTTCAGCCTCCGAAAGTCCATACATAAACTCAAGATATCATCTGCCTTCTTGGAAAACAAAATTGGGGTTGTTCAGGGGGAAACACTGGGTCTCACGAAGCCCTTCCTCTGCAAGTCCTCAAAATTCACCCTTATCTCATGAAGCTATGAGGGATCCATATGATATATAGGTGTAGATATCGGCACAATACTAGGGAATATATTAAATAATAATTATACTTACATATGGGGAGTTAATCCTAAAACATCTTTAGGAAATATGTTCTTATACTCTACCACCACTGTAAGAAATTATAGACTCAAATCATCCACTACATCGAGGGTCGGGCTAGCCAATTGATGAGTGGTTAGTTTTACCCTCCTATGTGTGAGTTCATACTATGATCCCTGTGTTTCCTTTTCACCAAAAAAATAAAATATAGTCCCATCACTATAGACACACTGCACTTTGTGGATAAAACATTCAATCTAAGAATGAACTGCGGATAACCAGTCCATACCAAGAATGACGTCGTAAGGCCACAACCCCACTACCAATATATCCCAACTAAAACTCTCACCTACAAGAGTAAGGTCACATTTTTGGAAGCAATGTTTGATCATCAAATCTCCTCCCATATGAGTCTCTAAATATAAGGGTCGAGTCAACAGTTCCCCCAAAATCTATGAGTCTTGAACAAGGTTCATGGAAAGAAAATAATGATTGGAAACTTTATCCATCAAAACCATAGCAAGGTTTGAAAAGGCACAGATAATACCTATAATCATCCCTGGAGCCTTAGGGTTATAAACCTCCATCACCTGTAACTGGTATCATCCCTATCCACCTACTCTCTAAGCTTTTCATGGACAACCTGGGGGTAGTGATGGTAATAGATAGAACCTCCGACCACCTCCTTCTACCCTACCACATTCACCACCCTACTCTTGCCTCTAACTCTACCTCAGTGTCCTCTTGACCATCTCCTAATCTTCCATACAACTCATTGGTAAATCTCATGCTAGATGTCCCTGACCACCAAGTGAGAAACACAACCTATCCCTTAGCTAACTTGAGCTTCCCTGGGAGCCCCACACTATGGATCCAATGACCTATGATTATCTCCTAAAGTGCCTGACCTAATTGATTCCTTGATATTAATTGTCAGCTACCTACTTCTGAGGTCTCATCTACCCAGTGCCTTCTTTTAGCTCCCACTACGAGTGCCTTCTCCACTATAAATCTTTCCACTAATAGGGCTTGATCAAGTACCCCATCATAACTAGGAATGCTAAGGGATATCATGGATTCCTTGATCTCTCATCATAATCCATGCTCGATGGTCTGATACCTGATGAAAAAGTCTTGTACCATATCAATAGAGTATCACAAAAGATAGTTAAATATCATTGAATACGCCACCACAATTTGACTTCCCTACTGCAGATAAAGAATCTCTTATATGCACACTAACCAAAACATGTACAGAAAGAAATTATCTCTAAAGAGATGCTCAAAGTATACCCAAGAGATAATCGTCTCATCATGTGTATGGATCACTAAGCTCCAATATCTCCCTGAATATCCTTGAAAAATACTGATGAGAAGACTTCCATCTAGTCGAAAGGCATCCCAGCAAAGTAGAAGACATGGGTAACTACCTCCAGCCAATCCTCAACTGCCTAGGGGTATGGATCACCCCGACACCTGGGAGTTTGCTACCTCTGAAACTCATGAAATTTTCTCAATATTCATACATCCTCAACTGGTAGTACTAGTAGTAAATATTACTCGATGGGTGGTGGTATAGATGGTAAAACACATATAGGTTTTATCTCTAGTACATACCCCTATATCGATGCCTTGTCGCTAGGAGAATCATCCTCATTATCACACAATAGAATCCTGGATGGATATCTGTGTGGAGGCATCCTATAATAAAACAAGATATACCACGGTCAATAGAGTATATCTGGAGAGATGACACAAGAAGGAAATGGAATACACAACCCATTCCTATATGATGCATATACCATTAGTTTTCATGAAACTACTTCTTTCATATACCGAGTCAAAAATTAGGTGCCTAGAGTACTAGGGTATGGATATATCAGTCGTCGCACTAACACTGGATTCCCTAGCCTAAAATCCAAACTTTAAACTCTTAACATTGTTTCCCCAAACCAACCTCAAAGACTCCCAGTCCTAAATTAGAATCGAACTCATCTGATACCACTCTGTCATGACCTGTCCTAGAGGGTCCTGTGTTGTGACTACCCTAATCTCACCTTCAATAGGATAGGGGATGGTGACTAGCACCGAGTAGGCATATCCTACAAATGAGAGGAATTATCATAAGTACATGTACACATGCAAACATCTCCAAGCCACAAATGATGAAATGTAAAAACACTAAGTAAATAATGCATGCAAACTACTATATGCCACAACCAGAGTACAACAGTTAAAGTACTAGAAAGTAAACAGGGCTAAAACAATCCCACCAAAAGAAAAGAGTCTGTAGTCATAAGCAGAACCTATAAAGTAAGAGGTACTAAGACTATCATCAGAAAAGCTACCAAAACACACCTCAGCTTATTCGGTCTCACAAGGAACCACTTAGTCTTGGTCTTCCTAGAAATCCATCAAAGTGTGATTGTATGCACAAGAAATGACATGTGCGGTCAAAGCCCGTTCATGGGCCAATAAAACAATACTCAATAGGAAACCCAGAAACCACAAAGGAATCCCACAAATAAAATTCCACAAAGAAAATACCATGAATTAATACCACAAAGGAATACCTAGTCATCTCCACACAGATATATTTCTATAGAAAATATCTCAAGAACATCCAAATATACTCAATCCAATAAGACACATAGTCTCAAAAATACATATTGTCTCAACAAGACATAGAGTTTTAATAAGACACATAGTCTCTATAAGACACACAGTCTCCATAAGACACACAGTCTCCATAAGACTTACAATATCCATAATACACAAAGTCTCTAGGTCACATCCATCCATAGAAATGTTTTCTCAAAGCATGCCCATTTTGGGAGAACTCACTTCTCAATAAATTAGTTCGTATAAACACACCCACAAAAACACACATAGGATACCTCCAAAATTCCATATTGTTGTAAGAGTCCCAATACCGGAGATGGATTGACAAACGGACGTCCATTTTGATATTTATGGTCATTTGAAAATTTCCAGAAGGGGTTCACTAGGCCATGGACCAACCATGGTGGTTGACCACCATGCTCAATTGGGTTATGGAAATTTGAGTTGTCTTGGCAGTTGACTGTGGCCTGGTCTAGCCACCCACGTTCAACCTGGTCTATCAGGTCAACTCGAACCACTAGTCTCAGCCCAATTTGGCTGGGCCCAACCCACTCACTTGAACTTTCATACTCTCATGTTGAATAGAAATAGGATCCTACCACTTCATTGTCTACATGGTTTATGAAAGGAAATCTTTCGAAACTCTTTCTGAAATTTGAACCATGAAACATCTATGTCCTTCTTCTCAGCCAGATACAACATCCACCACTAACATGAAGCTCCCCACATCTAAATAACTACCAAAGGGACCCATTACTCCACCAGAGCCTAGATAAAACTGAATAAAATCCCAATATCCTTCAATAATCACTCTATATCCAAATCTAAAACACTACCCTCATACATCCCCAAAGAGTTCCACTAAAAATCACATAATTACCTCTTCCAAGCCTCATCCTCCTATACAAGATCAAACATATGGTGATCCACAAGATCATCCTACTCAACCTATATTACCTAAAACACCTATAGACAACATCTAGGAGCCATAGTTGAAAGTGTAAATAAGAATTTTCTAATACTTGGTAGTGTGTAATTTTATTTAGATTCATTTCAATTTAATTTATTCATTTTAACCTTCACAAAACAACCCAACTCAAAAAATAACACAAGTTATCAGAATTTATAAACCTATCCTAGGTCTCTAACCTATAAATAGGTCCACATCACAGAGTCTTTAATTAATCTTAGAGTCTATGCAATGTACTATGGTGTATAATATCTCATTTCCTAGTAGGTATCTTTGTCCTATGTTAAGTACCAAGGTTAATTAGAACTATTTTCATACCAAACCATTTAATTATCACTATTCCTAACTCCAAATCCATACTATCACTCAACCATCACCTCTGATACCACTCTATAATTACCCCCTCTTTACAAAGATACCTCAATGAGGGGAGATAAATAATAACACTCGAGTCCCACCTCCAGAAGGTCTTGAGTTGGCGAGTATCATCGAGGGTATAAAGATCTCATGAAATGAGAGGTATTACCCTCTATAATGATATAGGAAGGGAGATAAGATTAATCATCCAAAATCAACTTCATGAATTAATATAAAAAGAAATATATACCATACAATAATGCATGTATAAATAAAAATCTCTAAAAGTAAATACCCAAAAGTAAATATAAAGTTGTGACATAGAAACTATCCAAAAATTTTATCTAGTAATTTCCATCAATATCCACATAATCCTCTTGGAAACCTAAAAATCATTTTATATTCATAGGGAGAGAATATAGGTATACTCAGTAGGGAAACCAAAGTCTCTTATGCACATGTGAAATAATCATACTAATTCACCCATGAGAAAATAGTAGAACCAATAGCACCTAAATAGGTAAATTATCCATCCCAACCTAACAAAGGCACACTCACCAAAAAATTCAAACCAATTATTGTAACATAATAAGAAACATATCAATAAAGGGTACCCTATACTTATTTCATACTAATTTTTCACTCTCACACCCCAACGTCATACATACTGGAACTCTCATCTCTTCCTAATGACTTATACCACTTCCTCATTGCATGGTCACATCACATCTTGCCGAAAAACTCTTGGGCCACCACCCCATAGAATGGTCACATCTTATCACACCTGTAGACACCTAGGCCATCACATAATAACCATAAATAGAGTATTAAGGTATCATGAACATGAAGGACATAAACCCTATTCCATCCTCATATTGTTCACGACCCACACCATAAGTCGCCCCATAATATGGTCATGTCACATATCACCTAAGAACACCTGGTCCATCACCTAGTGCACTAATAGACCTAATTCAATCATATCCTATAAATATATACTCATATGAGTGAGAGAGGGAAATAATGGTTAACCATCCATCCATAATCATCATTAGGATGTTGGAAAAAACAACCCCATGTGAAAAAACTGGTATCAGCACATAGTTCTTAACATAGATGGGGTACATATAAAAATCATAAGGAATATAAATTTATATACATATATCCACACAGAATCCTATCACAAAAGTGAGAAATGAGGGACTCTATACCTTAAATAATCTTTTTGATCTTACTATGCACTGTAGGGATTATAAGAAATTCTCGAAAATCACATCTACACCATGAGATCAGGGATCAAACTACACTGCATAAAAGTATTTTCAAAAAACATCTGATACCCATGACCCAAAACAAAATTGCACCACCGTAGTAGATCTATAAGATAATAACAAGAGAAAACCTAGCTAAAGAGAGGATATCTCACCATAAATTGCCAACGACGGTCCACTAGAACCAATGGATCAAAGCGGGTGGAAGGGGGATAAAATATCTCCTCATGGCACTTAATTTTAATCAAAAAACAAGAGAGAGAGAGATATAGAGATGGGTGTGTTTGGATGAAAATAAATCGGCCTTATGGGTTATAAAATAACCCAGATCCTACCATTTTCATGTCATGTAACCATTTCATGACATGTAATCCACGATTTTCCCAAATATTAAAACTCTTGCTGAAATTCGCATCACCTTGACCTATATTTAATAACAAATCATGAATTACTTTCATGACATGAATTTTTTTCATGGGTTCCCCCTTATTCACGTACAATCCATGAAACTAGATGGATACACATGCTTTGGAATTACAATTCACGTTGTGTACCCCTTTCATGATATGAATTTTCCAATGTAGCTCTAATGCACATCCAACCAACTCAAATACTCCTTAGGGCTCCTCAAAAACACCACCAACACCTAAAATTTACAAAGTTATGGTATGGAGAGTCATGGGTTGTTACAAAGACCTAAACAAAATAAATTTGAGTAAACCAAGAGGATGATCTTGACTCAATGTGTTTTTGAAAATCAAGATTAAGATCTCAACTCAAGATATTTATAAAATCAATAACATTATCTCATCTCAAGTAACTATCAAGAATCTTATTCAAGAGATTACTAGATTAAAAAATCATAAAAGAAATTACCCTCTTCAAAATATTATATCAAGGTAAGATTTAGAAAAGGTATAAACTTGTTATACAAGATGCTAGAGTTCTATAAAATATTTGATTCATTTTAAAGGATGGTTTTCATAGAAGGAGTCTTGGACACCTATAAATGGAATATTTTGTAAAATAGGTTACCCTAGGAAAAATATTATTTGAATATAGACCATTAAAAAGATGGTGATACATGATTTATGAATCTATAATTTTATATAGTATTTGGAGTTTTTGTGAATGAGTGGGTCCCAAAGGGAGAATGGAGATTTAATATTGGCCACCATGTAATTTTTATGTGTTGGGAAACCATCTATGAAAGTTTTATATTGGACCCTTCACAAAAAAATTTATGTGGTTTAGGCCACAAAATTTTATACAGAAGACACGTGGACTTGAGATTTTTACATGGGGGTCTCCCTCTCTTTTTAGAAAAATATTTTGAGTCTAACTATTGGAGATCCCCTTAAAAGGATCTCTCATAGAGGAATAGTCACAATAAATTTTATTTATCAAATTATAGGCCATTAAAATTTCCAACTATTTTGAAATGAATCTTTAGGGGTCTATTTATAGGCAAAAACCGTAATCACTCACCCCAAAGAAATAGCTGCATAAAATAATCATGCCCATATAAGAATTTCCCCTTTTATTTACAAATGGAAGGAAAACCATAAAGGATTAACACAATAGTAAAATATTGAATGGATTATAATATATTTCATGACTATATAATATTAAATCATCTTCATAACATTTCCACCTTCAAATTATAAATGGGTTCATTTTCGTATAAAACTCCCATAGACATATAAGATCTCCACTTTCTGATCAAAAATGAATTTTCAACCATATAAAATTATTATTGTCACCTAAAATATCATATTTTTAATCACAAACAAATTACTATACAATTAATTATTTAATATCCATAAATGATTCTAACCTTCATATCCAAAAAGATATCCCAAACACTAAATTATTCCAGGGATGCAAAGTAATATTTCCTTTTCTCAATAATAAAATTATTGAGTACGTAATTTTTTCATAATAAAAAATGAATATTTCATTCATGCTATAAACAATATCACAATCAATTATTTATTCTTAAACCATAAATAAATATTATCTTCACACTATAAATAATGTCCTAACCTATTAATTATTTCACAGATGCGGATTAATGATGCCATCATAGAAAAAACAAGGTCCTAATTTCTTAATTATTTCATGGAAATAAAGGAATAATGCCTTGAAAATGAAAGGTATATGAGCATTGTGTTATGATTCTATGGTTGTGTAATTTCAATTCAGTCACCAATATTCACTTATGCAAAAAACAACTTTATTTAAAATGGTCATAACCTTTGATTTGGGTGTCTATTTTGGTTCTATGAGCTATCAAATCAAATACTATGAAACAAAATATGAATCTATATATAGTATTTACCAATAAAAGATATTATAAAAGCCTATAAAATTTCTATAATTCCATTAAAATGGGTTTTAAGGTTCTGAAAATCCTTTTCATCAATAATGGATGAAATAAATTACTTACTCTTTGTAGAATATTCCCACCACAACATCACCAGACTGGAAATATTTTTTTGAGGAATCTTTATCCCATAGTGAGGAAGAAATCCCATGGAACATGGGGATCCCATTTGAAAATTATTTATGTATTAAGATAATTTTCTACCCAAATTGACTTATGTTGTCTAAGTTATGATTTAATGAATGAAAATTAAATATTTTATTTATAAAAAAACTTTTAGGGGTTGAGTGAGAAACCATATATTGAATAATTTTATTAAGGAATTTATACTTCATGAGACATCACAACTTTATTCTAGAAGAATTTAAACAAATTAGTTACATGTAAATTGTTAAGATTAAATCAAAAGGAAAATATTTCATATCCAGTTCGTATTTATCAATTTCTTAAAATAATATTTCCATTTTGTCCCAAAACTTAAGTTACTCTACCATGATAATATTAAATTTATTGAAGGCGTGAATAAGGATTTTGTCTTGGGAATTAATCTATGTCAGTTTATTGACATTGATATTAATCTAAATCATTTATTCATACATTTTCTTATCTTCCTCCTCTGTTTCATTAATTTACATAACCTCTACCTCCATATTTCTCTTAGAATGTACAAAAATATCTAATTCAGTTGTAAGAACTAAATCCAATTCATTTCCAATATCACCTCATTTTCCATATTTTAATTGGGTATTACCAGTAGGGGAATAAAAATAACCCTAATTCATAGGGGATATGACATCGGTTTCCTCAGTTTCTAGAGTTTTGGGTTCAGGTTTACCTGCCCTCTCACTACTCACTGAGACACCCTCTGCCTTTTTTCTAGGGGGTTCTTTATAAATATTTTGTCTTTGATATTTTCTCACTAACCTATTATCTATTAGTTTGGGTAGATAGGATTAGTACTTTCTACTTTTGGTTTTATTTGATTTGTTAATCAGGTCGTATTCTAAGTCAATTCCTCTGTTAATTTCATTTTTTTCACCTGAACATAAGATTAGTCCATCATGAGACACTTCTTTACACTCGAAGGAGACATAACTGAAGTATGATTCCCCATAAAGATCCTAAAATGTAGAATGTCCCTCAAAATGTCATTTTTCTACTTGCAATAGGCCTGAGAATACATATTATGATCCCATCATAGGGCTATCCTTCCTTTTCCCTATATACATTAATGTTTCCCAATATTCATCATCAACATTAACCATGATCTCACCTCCAGTAATCTAGAAAATATTTTATAATATTAAATAGTTTTTCTCTTCTACATAACATAAGAATAGGATAATGATAAGGTTCTTAAAACTTTTTCATTTCATGAAAAAACTCTAAGACTAGATTTTTCGTAGTGGCCTTACTCATATCACTCCACTAGATGGATTATATCTTGGGTACAAGTTACATGATATTTATAAACCTCATCAAAACCATCTGAAAAATCTAGAGAGGGGTCTTATGTTTAATAGACCACTACATTAGATTTTTGACTCTTACCTGCTAAATTGATGGATATTGCTAGACCAACTCCCCCTCCCCTTGGACCACCAGAATGTTTTTGGATAGGAGAATCATTTTACATTGAATAAAACAACTTTACCTTGTGAACATTTCTAGGTATAATTGGGGAATACATCACTATTTGATAATTGGTTATCATATCATTAGATATATTCATCCCAATATCACTAGAAAATTTAATAAAATTTTGAAAAAGAGATAGATATATATCTTCATTCTCCCTCGTTTATAATATAAAAGTCATGAGATATCTTATCCCATTTCATAAAATGATAAAGTAAATCATGATGTATGTGGACCAACTGAAATCATGACTATAAATAGTTAAACAAGGCCTTGAACACCACTGACTATTGAAATCTAAATTCTCCATCCACCTCAATCCAAATAGATTCTACTGGTTATCTGGATACATCAACTTCCATGAATATTTGGGGAGCTATGGAGTAAAACAATGACCTCAATTGATCATTTAAATACAAAAAAAACTTCTAACAAGTTTACTAAGAATTTGAAGGATAAATAGATTTTTTAAAAGGAGGGTAAATCTTAGGAAACTAACCTAAATTTCCATGGATAGGGAATCTCACTTCCAATGAAATTCATTGTCCCATATGAAAATGAAGAACCAAATTCCCCAACATTAATGTTATCCCTTGGACCAATCATAGGTGAGATCATTTGAAGCATCATAGAAAATAATAAACCCAATGATGGTTATCTCATTCAAATACATTATTTCATTAATTAATATGTTGAATCTATATATCAAGCATTGTGAACTTCCGACTGAATAAATATAGTAGGTAGAAGTTGTTGAGATATGATGCATCAAGGAATTCCTATAGGAATAGGGTAATATTTTGGGGCCCAAAGTGAAGAGAGTAAAACTTAGATAAAAAATAGATGTGGGGAAATTTGGGGAGAAGGTTTGGGTTTTTAAAGGGAGAGAATATTAGTGAGACCTCCCCCCTTCATGGAAAAGGTATGATGGGTGGTGAGGCCATCATCAACTCCCACTAGGGATCATCATCACCCACTATGGTTCTATGTTATCGAGAAATGTAATGCCCATCTTCATAACTACTCCTAAGTGAGGAATACATCATAGTTTTATGGTAAAGTGTAAATACATTTTTAGTAAAAATAGTGACATAATGGAATTATTTTATATTATAACTTATATGATATCCATTTGTTATTAGAGATGGTATATTTTTAAGTGTTAATACTATTATTTATAAATAATATCTCAAAAATAAAAATATAATACTTGAAATACTTATAATACACTTCATTAGTATCACTATGAAAATAATGGTGTTATTATTCATTTTACTAAAATCATTAATTTGATGTGCATAAGAAAATGTAATTTTAGGAATCAATTCACTATACCTTTAATGATAAAGGAATTAATAGTTCTAATATTATAAAGTTTACATACATGGAGTATCTTTTATATTATTACCAAGATCATTCACTACTTATCTTATATTCCTTTAATATTCTAATGGAATCTTATGAAGTACATGAATTTACTATTAGATTATACATGAAATAGTTCATGTATATTTATAAACTAATTTTAGAATCATTTTATATTTATCACATTTAATTAAAAAACATGTCTTGATCATTATGTATTATCAAAAAACATGCCAAATACCTATTAGTTTTAGCTCAAAATATTATAAACATCCTTCTTTGTATATCACTAACATTTAATTTTGGTATTATTTATCAAGTATTATCTCATCACAATTGGGTATTATTTGAGTCTTTTGTTTTATATTCATTACTAATTAATGACATAGGATATCAATGATTCAAATATATTTGAAATAATATTCAAATATTTCATACCATTACAGCCTTTCTTTTCAATAAAAAATATTAATTTCATTATTTTTAAACTAAATAATTAGATAAGGATTTTGGCAACACACAAAACATAATAATAGTTTTCAAATAAAATAATATTTACACTAAGTGTTGTGAGTTTAGATCTTCTCTCTATGAAGTAGGATTAAATCTCCATTAGTAATCTTGAAGATCAAATTAAAATCTTGTAATATTTTTAAATTTACATGGTACATATAATTAGATAAAAATTTGTGTCCTAAATTTTATCAAATTATCAAGAAGTAAAAAAAATATTACATGAAATAATGAAAAAGATTAAGGTAGAACTATTTTCTATATTCTTATTCATTTCATTGAAATTTATATTTTGATTACCTTTATTTTCACATTAAAATCAAATAGCCTCATATTTTATTCTCTCTGTTATTATTAGTTTCTTGAAATAAATCTACAAAATTGAATTTGGTGTAAGACTTTACACTAGAATTTTTTTCCTTTCCTTTCATTTTATTCACCATAAAAACTGAAGATATATCACTCTTTATGTTCTTATATACTTGTAGAACATCACCAAAAATATATTGAAGTAATTTTT
Organism: Viscum album; assembly: GCA_963277665.1. Classification (NCBI taxonomy): domain Eukaryota; kingdom Viridiplantae; phylum Streptophyta; class Magnoliopsida; order Santalales; family Viscaceae; genus Viscum; species Viscum album. Next base: position 122,828,222 of record OY728134.1, on the reverse strand, counting down.
CTCTATTTTTTATAGTTCTCAAAAAAATTAAGTAACTTGGTGATAATGATAATAGAATGAAATGTATAGAATGATTGTTATTAAACTTGAATCCAAAATCTACTAATTGATAAATGTACTCTATGACCTTAGGTACATGAGGAAGACCCTTTATTCTATTATCATAATTATACATGTCTAGTATAATGATAATCTCATTTTTATATTACTTCACCTTTTCATCATAAATTTCTTATAGATGAGACAGTATAGTGCAAGTATCCATATCCTCTTTTTAATTTTTCAACTCACTAGGAACTGAGGATAAAAATATGATGTAAACATCAAATAAATCATCCATTATTCTTCTATAAGAATTATTTTCACCCTAACTTTCTTCCATAGGTTGGTCATCAGGAAGTGGGGACTCTAGAATATAGAATTTCTTATCATTTCATAGTACTATATGAAATATCCTATACCAGTCTTGGAAACTTTTTTCGATCAGGACATGTTTCTTGTCAAATATTGATCATAATTATTTTTTGTGATATTAGATTTAATTTTATCAAAAATTGAACTTATAATATTAGTAATTTTAACTTGATTACTAATTTTTTAGACATTAAAAATTTATTATTTTTAAATATCACTCATAATTTAAATAAATTTTAATAACACTCAAATTTTATATTTGAAATATTAAATCACTTAAATATTCTAGTTGCAAGGATCCTTAAAAACACTCCTTATAGTATAAGGTATGAATACACTACCACTTATATAGATTTATATTGTTATTTTAGTTAACTAGTCAATTTAACTCATGGATCCTTGAATTTTTCAGTGGAGTCTCATCTCCTATAAATCCATAACTTGGATATTCTAAACACTTTACTTTAAAATTTCACCAAGCTAGTTATTTCTACTTATTTTATTCCAAATTTATTTATTTCAACCCACTTGATTTATTATATTTCCCCAATAGAAGTATTCACCCTTTACTATAGATAATAAGCACCCTGAACTATGTGATCATTATAACTTAATTGATGGATGGAATTTATGACATAATATTCTATTTGAGGGATTTTTATATTTTATTTACTTTGATAATTAATTTAAATTATTTTTATAATTCTTATTTCTATTTTATTTCTTTTAAAAAGTTTATGATTCATAAATAAAAACATTCATAAATGAATAATCCAATTTTATCTTACATGATTATTAACTATCATATGTGATCATGTTTCATCAAAAAATTAACACAAAAACATAATTAAGAATTCAAGAAAAAATAAATGATATGATCATGAGTTCTATACTAAGGGTTGATCCATTGATTGGATGGTGGAAAAATAAAGACCCTAAAGGAACTCCTTAAGTCATCTATTAACTTGAGTTATAGTTTCCACCTTCCTCCCTTTTATTTCATCTGTTTAGATTAAATTTGATTCTCTCATTGAACCAAATTATCATGAGAACTTACTTCTTTATAAATGTATACTCACATAGGTGGAGGGAACTCGAGATAAGAGATTATATTTAATAATATAAAATATATACTTGCACACCCATATAAATTTTTAAGAGGGAGGTATGATTCATAGATCGTTAATATAATTATTTAACATTTTAATTATTAAAAACCATTCACCAATGAAATAATTAAATTAAATTAAATTAAAAAACCAAACATACATTGTTTGGATTTAGTTCATTATTAGTCAATAAACTTATATATTTCATAATAAAAAATATATAATTAGTCACAATAAAATGTGGTGTCGGACCACAAAAAGTATGCATAAGTATAAGGGAACTAAAGCTTTGATGGGGATCTCACCACCCGTTCACCGAGGGGGGGGGACATGGGGAGATAACGTTGTGAGGTTTAGGGGAAAAGGCCTTCAGAAAAAAATTATTCACAAAAAATTATTTTTTGGACCTTTTAAGAATTAAAAAATCATGAAAATAATTTTAATTTATAATCGACACATCCAATACCACCGAAAATAATTTTATTAAATTACTAATAATTAAAAAATATGAGTTTTCCCATATATTTTAATCTAAATTTTTAGGCCTCAAAAAGGCCCTTGGATTATTAAAAGGGTTCCTTTTGGTTGGGTTGGGCTAGGTCAAGTGGAAGTAGGAACCTTATATGGGTCACCCATTTTTGGTGGTGTGAGTCGTTCCTTTAGCATGAAATTAGAGGAGGGGAACTCTCATGTGGTACCTTCATAATAAAAAAATTATTTTTAATATAATCACTTATTTCATTTAAGTCACAAGTCACTGCACTAAGAACACATTTAATAATGGTGGTAGTGATTGGGTAGCATTAACCCAATACTATTCCCATGTTTTATCTCAATTTTTTATTAAAAATATTCCTTGATGCAATTAAAGGGACCCCGTGCTGAGGATCTTGCACCCTACCCCTCTCCCTTGTTTTGTATTTCTTTTTTTAATATCAGAATGTTATAAATAATTGGATGGAAATATCAAATCTATATGATGTATGATCGATGAACCATTTGTATCATTTGGACCATATCAACACCTTGTACTATGATTTTATCAAACATAATTTAAATTTTGAATTGAATATTTACATGATTGCTTTGATTCAAATTGAAGGAACTAGGTGTGCTATAGAAGAGTGAAAATTGGTAATTTTAAATTTTTATACTGGATAAGTCTTATAATATTAGATATGACATGGAATTAACTAATTTGTATCAAGGATCATGTGTAATTAAATTTTTGTGTGATAAGTAAATCAAAATTATTCCTCATAATGCGATGTGATCATGGTGTGCCCCTCTCATCACTGGATCATCGTAGAAAAAATTATTAAACTAATAACCCATTTAAATTATCTTTAAATTCACCATTTCTCTTAGTACATGATTTTATAGACTTCTTGTTCTTGTATTATAGAACCAAGATATTTACATCATCCTTTTGTTCTCCTAAATATCATGTGATGGATATATGAAATTGGATCGATCCTTTCCAGATCTTCCATTTGGTTTCTCTATCTAAAACTCAAGAGATAGGATGGGAGAGCCCTAAATTAGTGTAATAGTATAGTAATGGTCTTTAGGTATAAAATTATCTTTTATACCTAGGTTAAACTTTAATAAATTTCATTTTTATCTTTATGAATGTTAACCTAAAAAAGAAAACCTAAGAACACCACTGATGGACTATTTAAATTTCCATAAATGTCATGGATTTTTCAACACTCTCATATGAATCTATCATACAAGTCTAAATGGTATAGTATCCATTGACTCAATTTGTTCCCCTTATATATGTCTAATGAACTAAAATATTAAATATTCGTTTACAAAAAAAATCACATATTCATTTTTTTAATACTTAAATAACATGTAAATACTTTGATATACAAATTTTATTCTCGACATTCTAAACTTGAATAAATTAATTGAATTTATTTACTTAGGATCATTCAAGATCGAAAATTCACTAGTCCATGTATGAGGGGACTGCTTTTTCCTAAACATCAATTCATTTTAATTAGTGGAATTTATGGATACACTTTCATGTGATCCTCTAGTCCTTATCTCAATAATAGTGAATTATCCTCACAAATTGATAATTGTATCTAAACACACATTATGAACCCTAAAGATATGAGTATAATTAAAAGGTATGAAAACATCCTATGAATAATTAATGTGTAATGTAATCTATTTATTTTTTATATAATATGAATCAAGATGCATACTTTGTTTCATCATCATTTTTTTATTTATATTTATTTAACTATATTATATCGACTTACCTTCATATACCATGGCCATGGATTTATTCAAGTGACTAAAATCCCAATAAATTGACCAAATATATCTTCTTACAATATTTGGAAGTGGAAACTCCTATCTTGATAATTCAATCAATGTAATTATACAAATGACACACCAACCACAAGCTACTTTTCTATAAACATACAATGTTATTATTTTCATCATGCATCAAAGTAAGTAATTAAGTGATGCACAATGATAATGATCCCAAGTCTAGAGACCAATACACATGCTCATAGATAGAAACATAAAATGACACCCAAATCATGTGGTGATTCTATTAGCAGGTTAATCCTCATGATATCATATAATTAAGATATATAAGGCATGATTATTTTAATAAAGGGAAAATGGGGATGGTTTTTGTTAGTTTATAGAGTTTGGGGAAGTTTTGGGGTATTTAGAGATGATTGGAAGTCTATGTAAGTGATGAGATGTTTTTGGAGGGTTTTGTGGGATAAATTGCCTATTTTAGAAGGATTTTTGGTTGTGTATAGTTTTTAATGGTCTATGGGACCGAACATGATCCCTATTAATATTTGTAATGGGTTTTGGGGGAGGAAGAAGCATCTTCATGGTCGATGCACAATTGGTTGGGACTATACAGTTAAGTCTTGTATACCCAATTTTTTTGGACAATAACATCTGCATAATCAATGCAGGGTAACCAAGACCATGGATTCTGGTCATAAAACCTTATAGTTTAGGTAGAGGGGACTTAAAATTTGATACATTTCCCCCAAGACCATGTAGTATAACCATGAATCCATTAAAATTTCCCCAAAAAAATATGATTCTAAATATCAAACACTCTTATTTATCACTCATTTGAACCTCGTCTCATGGGTGTGGAGTTTTTGGGGTTTTTTGGGTGTTTTTGGGTGGATATATAATAATGGATCTATTTTTCTTAAAATATTTTGATGTTTTGGGTGTTAGATTGAAGTTATTTTACTCTTTGTTCTCCCTATCCTTAATTTATCTTTGTATATATGGATTGATGTGGGTGTTTCATCAATTCTTGTTGAAAACCATTCAGTTGATGGGTATATTGTTTCTAATATTTTGAGGAGGAAATGAGCAATTGGGATCTTGGGTTTGGTGGGGTGGTTGTACTTTTTCAATTAGTTAAGTTTGGAGGATTTTTTTTCGAGCTATTATGTTCCAAATATCTTTTTCTTGAATATAGTATTTTAATTAAATATTTTAATGGTGTTAAGGTAATGTATTTATGTTTGTGGTATGATTTTTATAATGAAAAAGGGTTTTCATGTGAATAATTTTTGTAGAACAAAAAAAATGATTGATTATCAAGTGTATGTGTCTAGTTTTTATAAAGTTTAGGTAATTCCCAATGTATGATTTAAAATAGGGTTTTCAGATGAATGGTTTCTTGGACTTCAAGTTGTTATTACTATTATTTTATGCATTCAGTTTCATGGAGATTGTTATTTTTTTGGTTTTTTACATTGAGTTACATGGACATTGTTACTATGGATGGTTGTGAACCGAGTTTCATGATTGATGTTATTTCAGTTGTGTATTGAGTTGAATAGTTTATAATATTATTTTATTTTTATGAGGTTATCAGTTGATGTGGTCATTATATTTTTTACTTAATTGATGTTATTAATTTTTATTGGGTGAGAATTAGACATGATATTCAAAAATTACCACTTTAGTGTGGGGACCTTGTCAGTAATTATAGGGGGATATAATGGAGATTTCTCACTTAGGTGTGAGGACCTCATCAGTGAGGATAGTGTGAGGTTGTGATAAAATACCAGATGTATTTGGGGACCCTAGTGGTAATGAAAAGGTGATATTTTAGGGTATTCAATCCACTCATGGGTTATTGATACCAATTATTGATTATTATTCATGATCTAAGGGATCTATTAGGTTTTGGTTGAGTAAATGGGTGCATGGTGTTGTAGTATTTAAATTTTGATTCATGATGTTATAATGGTTGTGATTTATGTAAATATTACTTATTATTGCCGATGATTTAATTAGTTAAAATTGTTTTCAAAACTATCATGAGTTGGTAAATGTTTTATATAACACATTTGTATCGTGGTTGGTTTTTACATGGATGGGTTTCATGGGATGTTTTAGGGAAATCCTACTAGGCCTTGTGCTCACCCCCCCACCCCCCTCCACCTGTATGGGAATATTGGTACCTATTAAGATGTTATTACTTGAGTTATAGGTTATAGGGATTATTGATTCACTGTGTTGGATTGAGTAGAATGGGATATATAGAGGAGACTAGTGGGAGTCATGTCATCAGTGTGGGTTGGTCACTTGTATAGGGATGTATTTAGACCATGGATTTTATTTTATGGTTTTACTCATACTTTTTTGTATGCATTAAATTTATTTTATTTTACTATATATTAATTTATTTTTATTTCCATACTTGTTTATTGTGTATTTTTTTCTATTCACTATATATTATGTTAGTGTTTTGATTTATTTATCAAGCCTTTAGTGGTTGAGGGTGGCGCAAGGGCTGAGTAGCATTTTTATTTGGATTAGGTTTTCGTTTGAGTGTCTAGATTAGGTCAGGATATTACATATGGTATTTATTTAGTTCATTAAAGAATTTTTGGGCATGAATGTAATATGTGTTGGTATTCAAAAGGTAAACTACAAAAAATACCAATCAAAATATTTATTATGAAAATTACATTTCCTAAGAATTCTAGGAAAGTGAGGTTTCATTTCTTTTGGGATGATTAAATATGATTTAAGTTTCTTTGGTAAGGTGTATTAGCCACAAATAATTTAGATAGGCATTGTATCTCATCTACCATGTGGTACCATGATATTGAATTTAAGGAATGTTTTTTAATGCAAATGATTATTGGTGTTTTTCTACAAAATGAATTTGAAACTTGGAAAGAGGAAACAATTATTCACTTAATAATATAGTTTTGATAATGAAAAGTATTTTTTATGGAATATTAATTATTATTATACTATGATAGCCATGTAAAAATTATTTTCAATGTATATATGTAATTATACAATTATAATTAATATTTTTCATGGGTTATAGATGTTGACCTATTATCTGCTTAGTAGAATTTATATGAGGATATATTTCAATGAAACATATATTTATCATTGGTATTGTGTCTTAGTTGTTAATTATAGAATTCTGTAAAATGGTACAGACATTGAATAATTTAAAATTCAATAAAGGACTGTATAGTTAAGCCTAAACAGTTTGTTGGTGGTGACGTAATTAGTTCTATGGTGGTAGTTCATTTTACTATATGAGTATGTTTGCTTTTGTGAATGGTTTTATATTACTTGATGAGTTTCTTTTTGGGTTATGAAAATAGGATTCTTCTATTTTAAAAATTATAAATGAATCTTTTCCCTAAGTGTGTTTTCATGAACAAAAAAAAATTATCTTAGACTTTTAAATTAAAACAAGTGAGTTTTTATTGACCACATTTTATTTGGGATTTTCTTACAAATAAAATGGGTGAGGAGTTTTCAAATGATATTTAAACATGCTTATAATTTTAGAATTTGATGAGGTATTTCTATAAACATTTAGTGGTTTAACTTGGTTTTCTATCGGTGTAAGAATATGATTTCTATAGAAGAAGCTTGATCATGTTAGTTTTAAATAACTTTAATGGTTCTTGGTATTTAGAGAGAGAAATAACATTTTTTAACATTTTTGTATCATTTTTTCTTAACCAATAATAATAGAGATTTCTCATTTTTTAAATCTTTCACTTGGTTCCCAAATTATTTATGGAAGCACATTTTATTTTTGAAAGAAAATATTTTTCTAGATTATATTTTTAAGGAAAATAGGAATTTTGGAATGTTAAAAGTTTTTTATAGTGGTTTTGAAAAATTTTGTTGAGGTATAAGTTTAAAAAAAATTCATATAAATTGATTTGGGTTAAATCCATTATTGAGACCCATTCAAGAGATATTATTGATACTAGATAATTAGTATAGGTTTCTAAGGTTGATAAATATTAATCCACTAGTAATGATGTTCTTGTCAAATGGGGGGTTTATTTAGTGAAGTGACGATAAAGTGGATATGATTTCTATTTTTTCTACTCATTGACACAATTTATCAATGAATGAATAATATTCAATATCATGTGATTCATGGTGATTTAGTTTAGTGGAAGTTATTTTTGGATCTTTAAAGAGCATGAAAGTAGTTTAGATGTTGAAAATTGGAGTTTTAATTTATTAAAGAGGAGACATAATCATGATGTAGAGGTCGTTGGTTATATCGTATGGAACTCTATATAAGATTAAATTAAGATTCAGAGTTGGTCATGTAATAACAGTTGTACTCACACCAATATTTAAGTAAATATTCAAATGATATTAGAGATAATTATTCAAGACATGGAATTAATTCCACAATGAAAATCCAAGAGTTTTCATGTTTTCACTATTTTGAGAAGAATATTTGGTTTCACCATATTATATAAAAGTCACACAACAAGGAATCTATATTAAAAAAATAATTAGGACCAATAAATAGGTATTATAATGTGAAGAAGTGTATTGTGTCTTGGATCATTGAATCTAGTCACATTTATTAAGTAATGAATTTTTTATGATTCTCATAATTATTAATGTTTCAGAGTTCATGGTGTAATAGATTTCATCATGAATTAATCTAGATGGTAGTTTTTTAGAAGTTAAGGTGTATTTGAAGTATCACACTACATTACACCAAATTTTTGTCATGAATGTGATGATCATTACATAAGGATAATTATCAGATCATTATTATTTTCAAAGTATATAATTCGAGTTATTTTCCGATGTGACCTACTTAGTTCTTCAAGGGCTACTCTAACTCAATACTTTAATCCCATTAATAATATACATGTGTTTATATAAAGTTTGGATTGATCCAAAGTCTACAAAATTAGTAGTAAAAGTTGAATTAGAAGTATTTTTTGAATTTGAATTTGGAATTCTCATATGTGAAAAAAATAGAATATAGAATTATCCTATGTAATCCAATAGAAATAGATATAATAATGAGTAGGATATAGTTTGTACAATAGGTATATATAGACAATATAAAATAGGGGGAGGAGGAGGATATTAAGTATATAAATAATAATAAATACAATAAAGACTCATTGGAAGTCTTCTTTGGGTGAATACTCTCTTTTGGTTATAACTAAGATTACATGTAATTATTTATTGAGGATCACATTACACAAATATGGAGACATATATTTTATCACAAGTTCTAGGATAAAAATTTCTTGTTTGTAATCTATATGATTAGTGGATTGTCTAATCACAAGTTTTACTAGTTTACCCTAAGGATGTAACCATCCATTTTAAGTGGTGAACCTTGTAAAAATTCTTCTTTTATAATTTTTTATATATTTATGTGAGTTTGGATCTTTGATAATAATCATGTAATTTAATTTAACAAGTGTTAATGATTTTGTAAGCAAAAATATAAAAGGAGGTTAATTCATTGATTTAACCATATCCTCTATTTAATTCTCATTAATCGTATGGTTCCTTTTAATCCATGTGGTGAGTTTCTTTTATCTTGAACTGACTTTTAAAGATGTATTTTGTTAAAATTGACTAATAAAACTAGTGTATTGGTGAAAATGATTAATGAAATTGGAATTGGTGGATTTGTTAAAACTTATGTCATGGTTTGTTTATAACTTGGAGGATTTTTTATAATGGGGTAGTTTGAAAATAAGGGATTTAAAATGGTTTTAAATGGGTTCCATCACTTTATAGGAAGAAATATTGGTTACTTTTTAATGTTTTTTAAAATTTATTGAAAATTGTTGTTTCTAAAGTGTGGTTTAAAAAACTTTCATTTTTTGGAGGAAAAGTGGGTTTTCTATGATTATGGTTGACATGTTTTTATATCATTGATACTTGATAGTAGTAATGTTTTTAGGAAGTAATACCTTTTATGGAATATTTTCGATGGATGTAGGGTAGGTTATCTTGGGGTAGAGTAATTTTTTCTATTGTTTAGATGTTGTAAGTATGTGGTTTAGCCCAAAAGTTGAGTGGTTTTTCTCATTGAAGTGCATATATGTTTTTTTATTAATCAACGAAAGATGGATATGTTTGATGATACATCATGTATAATAGTTATTGATATTATATGGGTTATGTGGGATCTTTTGGTATGTAATAATGAGTATTGAACAATGTTTTCTTTATGGATAAAGTGGTAAAATCTTAGGTATATTGGTTGCAGAATTCAGTTTTTTTATTTTTTGTATCCCTTTAGGGATGGTTTTGATATTATCTAAGTGGTGGTTATGATTTAAAATTAATAGATACATATCAAGTTTCCTTGATTAATTTTTTCTTTTCCTAGGTTGGTAACATATTGAGGTTTTGGTGAATGTCTATGTATTTGGATTCTCATGTTTATAAAATTGTATAGTATGATTTCACCATGAAAAAAATTTATTTCCATGAAAGGTGGAATAGAGGTCAAGTACTCAGTGCCTTATTATGTATATGTGGATATATATTGTGATTTCCTCATTAATGTTATTCATATAAGCAGTTTTCTTGGTGGGATAATGTGAAAGTGGTAATAGTATTTGATGTGGGAAATTATTGATTTTTAGGATCATAAGTAATGGTTAGAATGGGTATCAACATATCTATAATTCCTGGTCAGTAGAAATAATACATGGGAATTTTAATTTATTTCTTGACACAATCTAGATATGGATTGTCTTTTGTAATTAGGGTGGAAAATCAAAGGATTCATCGAGTAAGTATAATGGTTTGGGAAGAAATGAACTTTTGCTTCATTGTGACCCAAGTTTTTAAAAATCTTTAATGTTATAGATTATGTTTATGATATTCAGTACTTGGTTCACCCAAATTTACCTAGAAGGTTAAAGTGGTTTCTTGAATAAAAACTTAGTTTTTTAAATCCTCAATGGCCTAAGAAATTACCTAAAGACACTTTAAAATTCTATATATTGGTTTGGAAATGAAGTGGCTAGATTTTATTTGATTTTATTTGGGTTTATAGAATACATAATTATCTATGTAAACTCAATTAATGATAATTGGTTGGACTGAAGTTATTTTTAGTGTTATATTGGATGATTTTATTTTTTGATGATTTAAATTTCCTAAATTTGAGAGCGATTCATTCAATGAAATGAGAACTTCCTGCATCACTCGTTATTTAATATTTACACAATCCTAAGTATAATAGCCTAAACACTTGGAGAATATTTTTTTACTCCAAGGGACAGGATTTTTCTAAAAATCAGAATGTGTAGCCTTATAAATTAGTAAGGATGAATAATTAACTAATCATTTAATGGAATTATCAATTAAAAGAAGAGATTAAAAATTAATTAAATAAGAAATAAAAACCAATCTATCCCCTTGAAACTTCCTTAAAACGTCCCATAAGAGGTTTATCACACCATTGATGCAAATATCTTAACAGAATATGGAATTTGACTAATATGGGAGGAATTTAAGAAGTAAAAACAAGAAAATATGGAAAAATCTATTGTTGTGTAAATAATTTAACACTTTTTGGTTGAATGAGTTTACAACTTGAGTTAAATATGTCATTTTTTTATAATGAAGAACAAAATATAAGAAGAATAATAACTTTCATTAATAAACTAGAGTTATTTTAGAAACTTACATGTGAAAAACAACTTGTGTAGATAAAAAAATAGAATAAAATTAACATTGAAATAACACACCCACTCCCTCTCAATTATTTCACCACTATTTACTTAAATATGATTTTTAAATCCATGGTTCAGTCCCCTAATGTATGTGTCTTCCCACTTGATTAGGTTTCTCATGGGTTGGTGGGAATTTTTTTAGAAAATTTTAATTTCCACAAAATTTCCACCCACATATGTCAAACCTAATCGATTAGGTTGTCGTAGAAATTTTGGGACTTAACCCAAGGATCCAAGAATACCTATTTAAGGTAGTGGCGGTGGAATAATTTCAAGGTGGTGGGTGTGATATTTTAATTGTAATGTTACACTGCTAGAAAATAGGTTATTTGTGATGGGTAATTATCCTATCACAAATAGTCCCTCGAAAGTAATTATTTGCGATGAAACATTTATTCCATCACAAAAATTCATCATTTGTGATAGAAAAATGTTCCATCACAAATACAATTGGCAAGAATGTTTTCTATCCAATGTAAAAAGTTGTTACGATGGCTAATAGCAATGGATGTAGAATTTCTTCACCAACAATAATCATGTATAAAGTATTTGTGGGTGATAATAATGTCCAACTCAAATACTTTTTATGAAAAACTTTTTTGTGATGGAGTTAATTTCTTCTCAATTAACCCATCATAATTAATATTAAGTTAAAACCTATGGCCTTCCTTCATATTCACCCTCACAGTTTCCTCCTTCTCCCTAATGGACCACAACACACAATGACTGGACTCCCCCTCCAAAAAAACACTATTTCAGTAAAATTATTGCAGATTAGGGTTTGAATAATCTTGGTATGGATTCCCTTTGTCTCTACTTTTTTTATTTTTATGTTTTTTTCATATTATCGTACATTGTTTGGTTTGGGAAACCCCTAGGTTGAGAAATTTATTCTATTTTCATGTTTTATTTAATATTTTGTGTTGTTTCAAAATTTTTAATCCCTATTTTCATGTTCATCAAGTTTACATGAGTTATTTCAATTGAATTTTTGGTATTTTTCTCATTTTTAAATTTTTAGATTTAATAGACTTTTCTATTTGATACTTTTGGTTAATACACATATACTATTTTATGTTATTATTAAAAATATGGTTATTAAAAAAATATTTAGGAATATCTGATATTGGCGTAGTTTATATAAATCAATTTAATTGGTTAATTATATAGCATGCTTATGGTGATATGGTTTTTGATGAATTATAATAATTTAATCATCTAAAATATGTTAAATGATGTTTTATTGTTATATTATGATTGATTTTAATTTTTTAAAATTCATGTGAATATTGTTTTATAAAAATTTTGATATATGTATGTGTTTGTTTATATTTATATTTATATATATATATATATATTAACATGTGAAAATATACATATATAAATGTTTTTTAAAAAAACATGCAATATTTTATATATATGTGTGTGTGTGTGGGTGGGTAGGTGGGTGGGTGGGTGGGTGTGGGTGTGGGTGTGTGTGTGAGTGTATGTTTGTATGTATGTATATATTGATTTGATATGTATATTTGTTTAAAAAAATGTTATAATATATTTGATGTATTTATATTAATTAAGAAATCTTGTAATATATATATATATATATATATATATATATATATATATTACCTTATGAATATACATATATAAACATTTTAAAAAATGTGTAAGGGTTTTAATATATATTTAACATATAAGTTTTTTAATATATATATTTATATATATCTGTGTGTGTGTGTGCGTGTATGAACATGTGAATATATATATAAACATGTGAATATATATATATATATATATGTTTTAAAAAGATGTGCAAGGTTTTTGGTGTATGTATGTATGTATGTATGTATGTATGTATGTATGTATGTATGTATGTATGTATGTATGTATGTATGTATGTATGTATGTATGTATGTATGTATTTATGTATGTATGTATGTATGTATGTATGTATGTATGTATATATGTATGTATGTATGTATGTATGTATGTATGTATGTATGTATGTATGTATGTATGTATGTATGTATGTATGTATGTATGTATGTATGTATGTATGTATGTATGCATGTATGTATGTATGTATGTATGTATGTATGTATGTATGTATGTATGTATGTATGTATGTGTGTTTGTGTGTGTGTGTGTTAACATGTGAATATACATATATAAACATTTAAAAAACATATATGGTTTTTGATATATATATATATATGTATGTATGTATGTATGTATGTATGTATGTATGTATGTGTATATATATTGATTTGATATGTATATTTATTTAAAAAACATGTAAAATTATATTTGATTAAGAAACCATGTGAAATCAATATATATAGGATAGACCCACGGACGTCGTGCCCACTCCTGAGAGAACAACCAAGGAACCCTAACACAAATGCTTGATCCTTTGCTGATGTAGTTGTCGAAATATCTGTCAAGCTAACTGAGCCTGGTGCGGATGTTGTCACGGATTGCATTGAACCAAATAACTTTCGAGAAAGAGGACATCAGGAGATCTCTTTTACATTCAATGAGGTAAACTCTCTTTCTTTGAATTTACATTTCATGCTCGTTGGAAAATTATTCAAGCGCATGTTGTCACTGAATTTATTAAGGAAATCTCTTAAAGCAATTGGATTTTCAAGATTACATATTAGTTTATTGAGTCATTCCAATGTCGTCTTTCATATATCCACTAAAGAAGAGTATTATAGAATTTAGGCAATATGTTCATGGTCTTTTGGAGGTTTTTTATAAAAGTTTTGAAATAGACCCCAGAATTTGATCCTCGCATCGAGTCCCCTATTATTCTGGTCTCGATTGGAATTTTGGGACTTCCGCTGCACTTGTTCAAACAAGATTCTTTATTTCTGATTTCTAGCCTTATTGGAAACCCTCTCAAGTTGGACTCTTCCATGAGGCATCATTCAAGACCCTCAGTTTCTAGGTTTTGTATTGAGTTCAATGTTTTACAAGTTCTTCCTTCCCAGGTTTGGATCCAAAATGGTAACTCTGGATTTTTTTCGGAAGTGGTTTATGAAAATATCCCCATTTACTACAATGATTTCCTTAAGCTTGGTCACTCCTTGAAGGACTGTGGCATTAATGAAGATCCCTTGATGGTTCAAAAAATGGCATGGATAGAAAAGGGAAAGTGAAATTTAGGCATAGCTGCTCTTGGACCTTATGGTATTTAGAATGCTCTTGGAGGTCAAAATGTTGTTGTTGAGAAGTAAGATGAGCTCTGGGATCATGATGTGATTAAAAAATAGAATGGGAAATCAGTGATAAATACACCTATGGTCCATGATATTTTAACTTTTGCGGATTTTGTTCATAGTTCTCTAGGTTCCTTATCATTCCCTACCACCTAGGTGGGGGGATAGGTGGAACCTAGTAATCCTCTTGAAACATTGCAAGAAGATGAGGAAAAAAGTATACACTCTGACTTCAATGATTCATTACATGATACTTTCTATCAAGCCTATCAACTTGAGGAAGAGTATTTGAATTCAAGCTCTTGAGAAGGGAAAAAATAAAATGATTGATCAAGATAGTTATATCACACTGCATCCCAAGAAGAATCTGAAACATAGAGACTATTCTAACATTTAAAGAACAATTTTCTCTAGTTCCTTTGATGTTTCCAAGTCACAAAATATTGACTCTTCTTCACATAACATTAATGTTGATATTTCTGGAATAATATATGATGATGATGATACAAAAATATTTAACTTTTGATGAGGATATTGATCCTTATTTAAAATGTGAATATAGGGTTGTTGTATGAATGGAGGAGGAAATGGTATCTTGGTTGGAAGAACAAGATGTAGCTTCTCTGTAACAGTACAAGGATGGTAAAATCACTACAGGTACATATCTTCAAATCAAAAAAATAATTCTCTCTAAAATGTAGGAGGAATTTAAATTAAATATAGATTTCAATTACAAGGAAATTCCTTATCAATAACTATGTTCCTTATTTCTTTTCTTATCTGATGAATGTGGAATATTATTCTTTTGTATCCTTGTTTAGTTTCTTGAATCAACTCACCTGAAAGGGTCTATATGTTTACTCTTTCTATTTTTTGATATTTTTAGTAAACACTAGAGCTTAATACATAATTCTTACTGGTTAGTTGATTCTATTTTACCTGAGTTCATGTGCACCTTATCCAGTCTGACTTACTGTAAATGCTAGAGCTCACCTAAGTTTGTTGTCCCATTTGTTTCTTTTTAGTTTTGTGTGATAACTGGGGAGCCTCAAATTTCTGGTGGTTCTTATTCATAAATTGGTTTTCTATGGACAATCCTGTTTCTTTCATTGTGTTGATGTTCTTATTGGATAATGAGAGATCAACAATGTTTCAACATACATATATAGGCTTAATTCATGGAGTTATTGACATCTCTAATGAAGTTTCGTGCTTTTTTCAAGCTGTTTATTATTATTCGTTTTTATTTGATGAGTTTCATGGTGGTGGTAGATTCATTACTTTATGGGATTTCTATACACATCGAGAAACTTTATACTCTTATTTCCGTGATTTTTAAGCAGATGCATGCTAATTTGGATGGGGATGTTTCTAGCTGTGCTTTTTGATGTATATTTATGTCTCTAAAAATTGTACGTCCCTCAATCCCTTAATGTTGTAAGCTTATTGCACCTCATGCTTGTAATGTTAACTTTTTCTTTTAATGAAGTTCTTAGGGGCATGAATTGGGTAACCAATTCATGTCTCAATTTGTATCAATGTATATGTATATATATATATATTAACATATGAGTATTTATATATATTTGATGTATTTATATTAATTAAGATATTGTGATATATATAGTAATTATTAAAAATGTAATAATAATTTAAATAATTAGTAATAATCATTAAATAATTTATAATAATTAATAATTAATTAGTCAATATTGTTAATAAAGAGTAAATATTAGTGTTAACTATAAAATATTATTAATAATTATAAAATTTGAGAAAATTGTGATATTTTATAATATTTTGTCAATGAATAAATATGAAATACTAGTAATTGTTAAAAATTAATAACATTTATTATAAATTCAGTTATAAATGATAAATAATTAGTATTACTAAATAAATAATTTTATCACCTAGAAAAAATTAAAAAATATTTGTAATAAATACTAAATTTTTTGTCATACCTTGCAAAAAAATATGAAGAATAATAAAAACTATTATAAATTAAAAATAAATCATATAAATGTTATATTTTTAAAAATAATTAGTATTAATAATTCATTAAATGTTATAATATATATATATATAATATTGATAAAATATTAAAAAGATTACCCTCGTGCATGATGTTACCAAACCCACGACATACAAAAATGTTATATAATTCCTAGAGTAAACCCATAATTCTCAACCTAAAATGGTATCATATTTCTGATATGATACACATATGAAGATACTCCATTTTTTGTAAAAAAATATAACATAAATATTAAATGAATTACCATCGTGAGTGATGCTACCAAACTCTCATCGAATACAAATGTTATGTCATTTTTAGAGTAAACCATGTATTATGGACCTAAAGATGGTATCTAGTTTTTCATATGATACACAGTTTCAAAGATACTTGATTTTAAAAAAAATATGTAACAAAAATATTAAATGAATTACCCTTGAAAGTAATGTAACTGAACACCCGAAAAACACAATCATTATGTTGTTTTAAGGGTAAACCCTATATCATAGACCTAGTGGGGGTCTCATATTTCCTATATGAAACACCATTCATGATATATTAAATTGTTTTCAGAAAATAGTATGCATGTTATACTATATATTTAATATTTTTATTGTATCTGCATTGAGCCTTTACATGCCTTAGAATCCAATGATAACCCAGCGCCTCACTCCAATCATATTTCATAGAATATTTCAAGGTGTTATAATATAACAATAATTTTTAATTAGTCACAGTGAGTAATAATTGTTATTGTTTCTATTTTTTAGATAACCATGGATTCAGGAAGTAAACACTGATTTCTATTATGTGAGCATGATTAGATAAACCATAAAAAAATCCCAAATAATCTTGTAAAAATCATATCTACATTGAGGGTGTTGAGACATTTATATAATTTTCACCAACAAATTCAAAATTTGTTTCCAAATGAAAAATTAAATTTCCATGTAAGAAATGTGATCTGAAGATATTCAAAATGTTTGACAGTATTGGACTTCAGATACAACATTTTGGTTTTGAAAAATATTTTATTTTTTGGTATCAACATGGTGAACATAATTCAGTAGATAATAAAAATTTTTTGGTTCTGGATCCATCATTTTAAAATTTACTACATGAGTAAGTTGTCTCGTCTATTCATGAAATAACAACTCAGAATGATATTCCAAACCTTCAATCATAACCTTCTCAATTTTATAATTTGTTGAAATATATTGAGAAGGCCTAATATATGGGTTTCCAGATAAAGAAACTTGAATCTGTTAAAAAAATTATAGTTATTAAATTAGATTTTATTATTTAAAATAGTTGATGTGATCAGATTTTATATTTGGTGATTTTGTTGTTTCATGATGAAAATACCTTACATGAAAGTTTCTATGAAATTAAGAGGTTTGTCTATAATTTGGCCCTTAGTTATCAGAATAATCTTGACTTTTAAAATTACTATATCTTATATTATGGTGATTATAATTCATTATTTAATTTTCCAACATGTGGATAATTGAGGTATAAAGAGACACAACCTGGAAAGTACAGATTTCCTATAAAGTAGTATAGGTATTTTCCAATTACACCCCTTCTAGAATGTTTATTTATGTCTCACAATAGAGATGCACTGATGACATGGAATAAATCAAATATTTTAATTAGTAAAATATTAAATCATCCATTTAATTGTGATCATAGAATCTCTTTGATCAGATTCATCCTTATTTTACTTTAGAACCATGTAACATATGGTTGGGTCTTTTTACTGATAGTTTTTATTTGGTGCTTATGTTTGTCAATATTATTGTTGGCTTGTTTTCATTACCCTGAACAACTTAACTCCTTGGATGTTGATAAAGAAACCATTTATATATTTGGCATCATTAATTCTCATGCATCTGGTGAATAATATTGATATTAATTTGAATCCACTAATTGATGAGTTATTTTTATTATGGAAAAATAGTGTGAATACATGTGATATAGTTTCATATCATAATTTTACATTGAAGGTTCATTAATGTGGATGATCACTGACTTTTAAATGTATGATATGTTATCTGGATGGAGTAATCATGGTCTAAAATCATATTCATAATGCATGGCTGAGAACAAAGAATTTATGCTTGGTAATGGGATAATGACTAGTTATTTTTACTATCATTGGATATTTATTCCTACATATCACCCCTTTTTAAGGAACAAAACGTATTTTATAAAATGTATAATTGAATCAGCAATTATCTCAAGTATTCAGGTAAAATATATCATCTTTCCAATACTTCCTATTACTTTTGGACCAACCATAAATGAAAAAAAAATATTTTTTTTTGGGAGAGATCATAATTGGATAAAGAAAAGTATTTTTTGGGACCTTCCATATTGGTCTGATTTGTTGGTTCATCACATTATAGATGTAATACATATTGAGAAGAATTTGTTTCATAACATATTTTATATCATGTTGGATTCACCTGGTAAGACCAAAGATAATGTAAAGTCACAGTTAGATCTTGAAAAACTTTACATACATCCTTTACTTGAATTATTTAAAGATGAAATACCACACAATTTAATGAATCCAAAAGTAGATTATGCACTTTATAAAGAAATTAGTTTATTATTATTTCAACTAATTTGAGATTTGAGGTTACCAGATGTTTATGATTCTAATTTTCCTCACTTTATTAGATATTCAAATATTACCGGTTTAAAAAGTAATGATTGTCATGTCATAATAGAAATATCACTTATTGTTGGTCCTAGATGAATGTTGAATTTTTCAATATGGGGAATGTTGAATGAAATATCTTATTAATTCTAATATATTTGTGTAGAAACATTAGATTATGATGCATTAAGTATAGTATAAAAGGATGTTGTTTTGATTTTATGTAAATTGGAGAAAATATTCTCATCAATATTCTTTGACTTAATGGAACATTTAAAATTGAATTTTTCATATGAAGATAAATTTGGAGGGCCAATAAAATTCTAATGGATGTACCTTTTTGAGATATATATAAAAATGTTAAAGAATAAACTATGTAATAAATAATTAGTTAAAAGGTCAATTGTAGAAGCGCACTTGCATAAGAAAATTTAAAATTTCTTCTCTTATTATTTTCAATCATAATATCCTCAAAAATATAACTGGATGGGTTGCAATGAGACAAATGTTGATGATGTTATAGAAAATTATTTATTAGTTTTTAATCAACCTGAGCATGGTTTTGGTGGTTATCATGAATGATGTGTTTCAGATGAAGAACTGCAAAGAGATTATACATATATTCTATTGAATTGTGAATAAATTGCAATATTTATACCATAAATACTACTTTTTATTATTATTTTCAATTTTTAGAATAGTTTAATTTATTTAAATTAATTTTTTTGTATACTATATGATGAACATATCAAAAAAATTATAAAAATTACATCTGGTACTCTTGAAAAATGTCATTAACAAAATTTTACATATTGGTTTCAAAGACTCGTAAGTTAAGTTTCTTTCGAGGGAATAGTAAATCAATTTTGTAATGATATCTATTATTAATAATTTTAATTGTTTCTAGAAAAAAACATGAAAATAAAATTGATATTTTATTATGTGTCCTCAAAAAACATCCATAAAAATTGGTAAAATCTTATAATAGGAATGTGGTTAATGGATTTTGATTCCATATACACATAAATGGAAACTCAAATAAATAAATGAATATGTGTGTTTGTTTGAAAGGATATAATCATAAATAAAGTGAAGTTTAATTTTATAGTATGTTGGATGAAATAATTGAGTTTTTTTATCGGAGACCAATTTATGTAACAATGTTTAAATTCCATTAGTTTTATACTGATTGAGGGTTACAAGTTCAGCCAAAACATGGAGTTATAGAATTTAAATAAAGAAGTCTTATTGAATCATATGAACCATTTATATTGTCACATCAATAAAATCATGTTTATTAGAAAAATTACTAGAATTTTTGGAGATATTTTAATTACTGGTGGAGTGCAATAAAAATTAAATCACATGAAAATCAGTTGATTGAAAATGAAAATGGTTCTGTGGAAGTGATACATATTTAATTTTTTTAATAAATATCCTAAAATATATCTCTTACCCGATGAGATATAAATATTGATGATGAACCCCCTAGTTATGTGTCAATGATATTGATAATATTGATAAAGTAATAAGAGATGAAGAAACTAAAAGTCATATAGATTTTGACGATGTTGAAGATGAGGATGACAACATTTTCCTCGATGAAAATGATGAAGAATATAATGATTGATGTATTATATTTAGGTATTTATTATTTTTTTATATTTTATATTTATATTGACAATTATTTACAGGTAATATTGTTTGTTTAATTTTTTTGGTCCCGATGATCTATTCAATTCCTTCACTGATGCCAGTAATTATTTTTTTTATATTTAAAATTTTTATTAACATTTATTGATGGGTAAGAATATTATATTTTTCATGGTATTTATTAGTTTTTATATTATATATATATATTAACAAATATTTACATATTAAATTATTATTTTATGGAATTTATTTATATGTAATTATTATATTCTGGTATTTATTAGTTTTTTATATTTGATATTTGTATTAACAATTTCTTATAGGTATGATTATTATATATGGGTACTTATTGGTTTTTATATATTTTATATTTTTATTAGAAATTTCTTATAAATAATATTATTTATCTCAGATGGATAGAGGTTCTCCCGGCAATCTATTTTGTTCTCTAATTGATGCCAGACTTCCTGCAGTAGATCTTGATCTATTTGTTCTGCTGGATGTTGCGCCTATTAGGAGGGGGTGTGGTATTTCTTGATTTACGATTTTGGACCCTGTTTTAGAGAGATAATTATCTCTTTATTTTGATCCTCATTTATGGAGGTATAATTACTTTTTTAAGATATTTATTTTATGTTAATTTTTTCTGTTAATTTTAGTAATAATATTCTTGTTATTTGTTTTTATTTGCATAGTTTTCACATTTAGTTATTGGGTGGGCTAGTGTGATTCTAAGAAATTATTTTTTTGTGACATGGGTGTCATGGGACCCGATTCCCATCATCATTTTTCATCAAATGTTTGTCTATTGGATTGTACATTGTTAAATAATATATAATTATAAAAATTTATTTAATTACTAACTTATTTTTTTAATCTTCTTGAAAAATTTACGGTCTCTGGTTACTAATAGCATGGGGGACTTTATCTGGGAGGAATGGGAGATTTTTATACATGATCATTTTCATCAATATTCACACAACCTCATAAATCAAGCTGTGGATAGAGATACTTCAAATATTTTTGACCAGTCATGTATCTCCCATCGACTTGACTATATCTCATCTTAGGTATGGGATGGATAGTTCTCCTACTGGCAAGGAGAGGATTTTATTATGATTTAATCATATAGATGTTAAAACTATGGGAGGTAGAAGGTCAAAAATAATTTTGGAAGTCATTCATTTGACATATATAAACAACATATAGTAAGTGATATTATTTATTAATGTATATATACTTTAAATTTAAATTTTTTTTATATTATACAGGCCTCTAATGAACAATATATTATAGAATTTAAATTTTATATGAATATGTATAATGATCCCCATATAGGATAACTTGTAGGGGATTGATATCACCATATTGTGTTTAGTAATTTTAAAAAAATCAATAATATTAATTTTATTGACATTCTAGTTTATAATTATATTTGAAGGAAACGAATACAATTTCGAATTCTCATTCACAATAGAGTCAAGCCAAGAGCATAGTAGATTCCACTAATAATTTAGGTTTTTTTGAGGGGGTATGGATATAGGTAAATTTTCATGGTGTCGAGAAAGGTTAGTGATTGGTATTAGTTCCCTAATAACACCTATAATTTATTATTGTACTTATACAATTCCATCGGTGGGCTCAAAGGGAGTTCGTGGAGAGGCATCACTGATGTCAGCATCCACTACAAAATATGAGGAGAGATTGAGAGCTCTAGATTATATGGTACAATTGATGCAAAGAGAGTGGGAGGAGGAGCATGAAAAGAAGCCCCAAAGTGATGATCAGGTGTTGGAGTATATGTGATGGCTTGTATGTGGTGTTGGTATGGAGTTTCCTCCCCCTGATCCTTTGATTGATCCTCCTCCACTTGATACCAGTTGATGTTATGTTATTTTTTGTGATTTTTCTATATTGTTTTTGTGATAAAAATGTTATATATGATATAATTTATTAATTTTTTGTTTGTTTTTAGATATTTAAATTATTTTTAATTTTTTAAATTTTTAAATTTTTAGATTTTTAGATTTTGTTACTTTAAATATTTTATTGATTTTTTTTATTTTTTAAGAAAAATTAGTAATTTTGATGTATCACTCTATCTGTTGTAATTAGTTATTTGTGATGGACCAATCACAATTACTTATTTAGTAGATTTGCACGGATTATTTTCAATTGAGGAATTAGACATCACAAATAATATGTATTTATGGAATCCCATCACAAACAAACTCAATTATGACATCCTTTTTTATGATGTCACATTAGCAAAAGAATCCAGTTACAAATGAATTTTTTCAGAGGGTTTCTATCACTAATGATCCATTACAAAAAAATGAAAACTCCAGTAGTGTTATTCAATTAATTTATATATTTTTTTTTTTCTCATGTAAGTTTCTCGAATCACTCTAATAATGAGAAAATAACAATAAAAAATTGAAAATTGAATTCCCTTTTCCAAACAAATTTTAATTTACAATGATTAATATTAATACCGCACATAAAAACATAATTAAACCTATCAAGATCATTTAAAACTATATAGGTTTGCATCCATATCCTAAGATCAAGCCCATTTCTTTGTATAAATTCATCACCATATTTCATACAATTCTTATTAAGCATAAAGACATATTGTGCATCACAAAAGACATGCGAGTTTATTTTAATTCTAGGGGAAAAGATAAAAATACTTAGTTAGAATAATGTTTTAATCCTAAGATGAGCATTCAATTTTTTTAAGTTTTATATAGTAATTGAAATTGTACTCAATTAAGTAAACCCCTATAAAAAATGTTTATTGGTAACTTCAAGGAATGAAGATCTTAAGTCACCATGTTAATCTCATATTATCAAGAATCATCTAGAGTTAACATAAACAATAAAAAATTAAAACTACCAAAAATAGAAATAAAATTACTAACTCTAGGATAGATAACTAATCATTCATTATCGTCAAGTTCTAAAATCATACATTTGATTAATCAATTTCTATACTTTAAAATTTTATGGATTTATTGTTTTCCATTTTTAATACTTACTTTAAACAAAAAATGGTCCCTAAACCTATGATATTTATATAGGGTCCCTAAGAACACAAACTCATGCCCCAAATTTCAAATGACATGCATTGTGACATTTTTTTAAATTGATAAAAATGTATATATTGAAAAATCACATTGCTTAGTCATTATTTATAAAAATTATAACCATAAATGCAAACATAAATTAAAATTATAATCAATGCAAGAAAAAATATTTGATATTCATTTTTAATATAAAAAATTGCATTATCACATATAAGGTAAATGGGATATTATTTTATATTGATTTATAATTTTTCATTTTGTTTTTTCACCCCCCCCCCACACAACATAAAATGATACTACCATCAATGTTAAAAAAATAGAAGGGGTAAAAAATAGAGTATAGTAATTTAAAAATGAAATTTGAAATTAAATTATGGAACCAAGTCGCATGATTGTTTGAAGATTAATTTCATTGTAGTAATCAATTGACTATTTGAGATCTAAGACCCCTAGGGACTTCTTAAGGATGATGGGATATTGTATTAAAACTCTATAAAGTACAAGATTTTATTGTAAATCCCATAACATCAACAAACCATGAATCTATTATATAAAATATTTAAACACCATGGAAACCCCAAGTTGTTTCTTTAACTAAAAAAAATAAACAAAAATAAACATTCCTGTATATTTTAGAACATAGAACATTAAATGAAGGTATAAGATACAAAAAAACAAAACATATTTATATATATAAACTATCAAATATAATTATATATATATATATATAATGATGTAAAATGGATGTAGGATGAAAGGTTTTTCTACGATAGGCACTACACTCTTGTCTCTCTTTGATCTTGGGTTCAATCTCCATAACCTCACTAGACGTGATGGATTTTTTTCCCACCATGTGAGCTACCCTTTTCCAAAAAAATGAAAAATATATTTTATTTATTTATTTATTAAGAAAAAAATAATTTTTATTTTATTTTTTTATGAACAAAACCATATAAAAATTAAATAAAATTTAATGTATGCATAAGCTGGGTTTCTTCTCAGAAAGTTCTTAGTTTAAAGTCATCTGATCAACTTGAACCCCCCCCCCACTTAACTGATACCATATTTCAACATATAAAGGATTTAGCATATGTTATATTAAAATTTAGCCTCGGATCGGGTTTTTGTGGAGGTTGAGAATCAATTTCATGAATATACCTATGGGGCCTGATGAGTGATCTAATCACAAGAATATTAGAAAGCAGCTGTTTAATTTCTTGCATGTTTCTTTTTAAGATACATATAAGTTTTATATATTGGTTAGATTATGGATAATAATAAATGATAGTATGTGAAATTTAATTTTCCCCTAATAATTCTTACTTGATTGAAAATATAAAGACCCTGAATTTGGTCACAAGTGAGTTAAAATTTCTAGAAGTAGCTTTAGAATTTGAATTGATACTGGTTAAAATAGATGTTTTAGCCACAAAATTGGGAAAATTCGTGTTGATAATAGTTATAGGATCAAATTTTAGTATGTAACATCCCCAAATGATAAAGGGTTAAAATGACTAAATGATATGACTCATGTCAACAAGGTGCACCTTCTTTTTTGGGAGCCTGTCTGATTAGAACTCCACAGTTAAGCGTGCTTGGCCTAGAGTAGTGATTAGGATGGGTGACCCTCTGGGAAGTTTCTCAGGGTGTGTGTGAGTGAGGACAAAACACACTGTAAAGGACATGTGTTGGCCTGTGGGGACTATCATTAGTCAGATGGCCCGTTCGGGCATGTGGGTGGACCCTAGGGTGGGCCCCACATGTCTGCGGGGGAAACTAGTGGTACCTGGTGAGCCAGGACCCAACGAACTTGTTAAGGCGGGGTGTCTGTGTAGTCACTGGGGCCGGGTTGTCACATTTGGTATCAGAGGAGGAACCCAGCCTTAAGTGCGGTGTACTGCCTGGGTTGAGATGTAGGGCCCACAACGAGGGCGTTGTGCTCTAAAGGGGGGATGATTGTAACATCCCCAAATGATAAAGGGTAAAAATGACTAAATGATATGACTCATGTCAACAAGGTGCACCTTCCTTTTCAGGAGCCTGTCTGATTAGAACTCCACAGTTAAGCGTGCTTGGCCTGGAGTAGTGATCAGGATGGGTGACCCTCTGGGAAGTTTCCCAGGGTGTGTGTGAGTGAGGACAAAGCACACTGGAAAGGACATGTGTTGGCCTGTGGGGACTATCATTAGTCAGATGGCCCGTTCGGGCATGTGGGTGGACCCTGAAGTAGTGATCAGGATGGGTGACCCTCTGGGAAGTTTCCCAGGGTGTGTGTGAGTGAGGACAAAGCACACTGGAAAGGACATGTGTTGGCCTGTGGGGACTATCATTAGTCAGATGACCCGTTCGGGCATGTGGGTGGACCCTGGGGTGGGCCCCACGTGTCTGCGGGGGCAACTAGTGGTACCTAGTGAGCCAGGACCCAACGACCTTGTTAAGGCGGGGTGTCTGTGCAGTCACCGGGGCCGGGTTGTCACATTTAAATTTGTTACGACCCATCCTTGGGGCCCGTTCCTTGACTACCCCAAGCCCGCCTTCCATAGGCCAGGGGCTGGCGACTAGCACCAAAGGCGTAAATCCCGATAACTGGGAAGACATTGCCTTTATAAAAGAAAACAAGCACCACAGAGTAAGAAAGCGGAAAAAGTAAATACTAAGTACAAAGAGAAGTGCTGAAAGGAAAATGGGCCAGAATACAAACCCAAAAGAAAGTACAACTACAACAGAAATAAGACAACAACTGGAAGGACGGAAGCGGCTCCTGGATCGTCCTCCTCGGATCCTACCTGAAGGGTAGGTACAGATGGCGCAGCTCCTGGTCGTCCTCCACGGATCCTACATGAAGGGTAGGTACAGATAGCCTCCTCCACGCTCTCATCCGTCAACCTCCTCCGTGTGTCGTCTCTTCGTGTAGTCCACCTCCGGGTACTGACTCGTCGTGTAGTCCACCACCAGGTACTGACTCGTCGTGTAGTCCACCTCCGGGTACCGTCCAGTCCTCGAACACTCGGCCTCCGTCAGCACTGCCTGTCGTCTACAACCAACACAACGAGGTGCGGGCATAGCCCGTGCAGGGGTGAGTATAACGATACTCAGTAGGGACCCCGAGACCCTCAAGGTCTCCCTAAAACCAACAAGGATAACCACAAGAAGATCTCAACAGATAACCTCTACTTAGGTATATGCCCATACATATACCTAAGTTATCAAGTAACCCATCTCAATCTTGAGGAAACACAAGGATCATGAAATCAACGGATAACCACTACCCAGGTATATGCCCATACATATACCTAAGTTATCAAGTGACCCATCTCAATCATGAAGTAAATACAAAGGTCAAAAGTCTTAGCTCAAACCAGGATTTTCATTATCGAAACTGTAACTGCTGAAGAGCTCCGTCTCTGGAGTGTACAGTGGTCCTGTCACGACTCTGAGGTACTGCTCACTAACCCAAGACTGTTGAGGTGCTCCTCCTGTCGAGTACCGCAGGCCAGCTGCTACAACCAAGCGCTCCCATGTGCCTCTACAGCCAAGCGCACCTCTATCGTGGGTCTGCCGCTACAACCAAGCGCTCCCATGTGCCGCTACAACCAAGCGCACCTCTGTCGTGGGTCTGCCGCTACAACCAAGCGCTCCCATGTGCCGCTACAACGAAGCACACCTCTGTCGTGGGTCTGTCGCTACAACTAAGCGCTCTCATGTGCCGCTACAACCAAGGGAACCTCTTTCGTGGGTCTGCCGCTACAACCAAGCGCTCCCTTGTGCCGCTACAACCAAGCGCTCCCCACTGGGCTATCCGTAACACACCGAGTGTTTCGGTCAAGCAGTCGTCAGGTCTCAGCCGGCTACACGGTCTCCGTACTTCGCACGCTCGTCTCCGGGAGGGTCCGCTCCATGAGCTATTGGTCGATACTCCAAGTATCACAAAGTCCCGCAAGGAAGTATCTCAAAGGACCACCTCGTCATAGGGGTCTCAACGCAACAGACGGCGCGTCAATCAGACGCCCTGTCTGTGAGTTATTAGCCTTTTCGTCCCAGGGGCCCGGTTGGTTTTGTGTGCGAACTAATCTGGCCGTAACTCAACTATACCCCGAACACTCATAGGGTATACTCATAGGGACCGTTTATCAACATGATCACCAACTCCGCTGACGGTTCGTCAAACAGACGTCTGGTCTGAAAGATATCCGCTTTTCCGTTCCAGGGACCCGGTTGGATTTCGGTGCGATCCAACCCGACCACTATCCATCTACATCCAAAACTCGGGCGGAGGATGCCAAAATTTCCGTCTCATCAAGAGGAAAGCAACGAGGCAGACGGCGCATCAATCGGACGCCCGGTCTGTGAGTTATTGGCTTTTTCGTTCCAGGGGCCCGGTTGGTTTCGTGAGCGAACCAACCCGACCGCACTCCGACGGCATCCCAACCTCGAGTGGAGTAAGCCAAAAGATCCGTCTCACTTAGAGGAAAGTAACAAAGTTTACAGCACATCAATCGGACGTCCGTAGCTCAAGATATGAGTGTTTCCGCTCCGAGGGCCCAGTTGGTTTCGTGTACGAACCAACCCGGCCGAACCCAAAGTATTCCGAAACCTTGAGTGCGATATACCGAAACGACCGTCTCGATCCAAGGATCGTGTTGCCGCGGAAGGCGCTTCGTTCAGAGGACCGTAGCTCATGTTACGGGCATTTGACCAAAAATGGTCTGAAAACGGGGGGGTCCGGGTCCGGGCCGACCCTACCCGACCCCCCCTGGGTCAGCCGGACCCGGTCCGGCCCGGCCGGGGCCGGTCGGGCTTGGCTCGGCCGAGCGGCCGAGTGGCCGACGTGGGGGGAGCCGTCGCCCCGCGTGACACCCCCGCGGCACCCGCGGGGTGTCGGCCAGAGAGCCGGATGCGGCTGAAGCCGCGTCCCGAGTGACGCGGGGGGGAGCCGCCGCCCCCCGCGTGACACCCCCGCGACACCCGCAGGGAGTCTCCCTGGCGACCGGACGCGGCTTCAGCCGCATCCCGCGCATGCCGGACCCACGCGGCCGCGGGTCCGCTAGCGCTGCCACCGCGGCTTCTGCCGCAGCGGCCTTGTCCGGCGGCGCGCCGGGGCGCTGTCGCTCCCGGCTTCCGGTGCCGCCGCACCGGCGACCCGGGACGCCTGCGGCTTCCGCGGGCCACCGGAGTCACTCCGGTGGTCCGATTCTGTTCCCGTCTGCACCGCTGCTCCTCCCGGGACTGGCTCTTCACTGCGGAACCATCACACTTCCGTTGTGGCACGATCCGTCGTCGCCCGTCAAATCCGCACAATAACGAAGAACGGCGGAGGGTTGTCGGGCCTTGTTCGTTTGGCCCGCACCCTCCGCGTTATTGATAAACAACGGGAGGAACAATATTCAACATATGAATACATATTCGGAATCAATTTTTAAGAAAATAAAAATTGTTTATGAATCGGGTTCTTCATTCTTGAATAGAAACAACACGGGAAAAAGGAAAAGTTCACAACAACCCCTACCTCGCAGTCGTCGTCGCGTTCTTCGCGGAATTGCTCGTCGCGGAAAGAGGAGATCGTCGCGTCGTCGCGGAAGGGCGTCGCGTCGTCGCGGAATCCGGCATTGCGTCGACGAACTCGACGGACCAAGAAACAACAGATTTAATTATAAATAAATAATTAAATCCGTGCTTTGTTTTAAACCACAAAGAACTTTTAGAAGAAACCCGAAATCACTCACCTCAAACGGTTGGTGATCGGAGATCGGGGCGGGGAAGAACGTCTTGGATTGGAGCGTCGTCGATTTCCGCGAATGACGGCATTTTCGCGTTCTTCACGTTCTTCGCGTTCTTTGCGAAGGAGAAAGAAGGTACAAGGATTCTGTCAAATCCTCTCAACGCGCAAATAACCAGAGGTCGTGCGTTGGCCTTATTTTATTATTACGCCAACGAATTGAAAACTGGTTAATAAACAATTGAATTAATTCGATGAAAGAAACTGCCCATTTAATTCACGAAATAAACCACCCAATTAAAAGGTGCGTTAAGTATTTAAGAAAACACATCAGTTGACTTTCATAATGACGGGTTTTCGCGGGTGCGTTACTTAGCGGAAAGAAACGGCAGGGCTCGTGTGGGCCCCACCTCACAAATATCCTACCGAGAGGGTAGGATATTTCTGGATAGTCCCCTATCCGTTTCAACTCAGTTTAAGACGCTTTCAAGTGGCTTCAAGTGGCTTAAGTGAAATAAAATAAAGTTGTCATAAAAATTATTTTATTTCTTAACTTTAAGCCCGAAAATTAAAAACCACACCCGAGCAAACGCAACTCCGGAAGAGGTGTTTCTAAGAAAATATCGGCGCTGCGATTTCATCGGTGCCCTCAGAATTCGATTCTGGGCACCGGTTCAAAAGTTAGAAAAACCTGCTCGTCCGTTCACTGAACTTACCCGAGCCAAACTTCGGAAAATGATTCTGTGCACACCGGGCCTCGGAATCAGGTGCCGTCAGAAACTGTGTTCTTGTAAAATTCCAAAGAAAATAAAAAAAAATCCCTTGAAATTTACAGGTCTTTACATTACTGTCACCATAGGGCTTTACGTCCCCGTAAAGATTCAACACAAACTAGGGATACAAAGGCGGTACTGAGCACGCATCTGAGCCTTCTGCTCCCATGTGCTCACCTGGACCTTCTCTATCATGGCCCGGACCACCTCTGGTCCCACTAGAGCTGCTATGATTTCTTCCTTGCTGATAAGAGAAATCTAGTCTCATCCCCTGGATGAACCACGTTCTTTGCCTAAAACAGTCAATCCTGACATGGATGGTACTAACCCATACCAAGGATGACGTCGTAAGGCCTCGACGCTACTACCAAGAGATCCAACCGTTACTCTCGCCTCCAAGGGTTGAGTCACACTGTCGGCATCAGTGTGTGGTAACTGGGTCTCCTCCAGTAGATGTATCACGGGTGAGGGTCAAGTCAACAGTCTAAACTGAAACCTCTTAGTAACAACACAAGAGAGGACAGGAAAGTAAATGCCAGAAGAAAAGGTGTCTTTTACTACTGCAGCTCAAGTACAAGGACACAAGGCATCTATAAACATACATCAACAAAACTAGAAGCAACATGAACAAAAGTCTCCAGGTCTGGAGCTAGTGTCACTCCTGTCCATCTGCTCCCGGAGCTCCATGATCGTAGGCCTCAGCTGCCTGAAGCTGAGCTCTCCCATGTCCTCTTGTCCCCTGCAGTCGGGGTGGACCTCATGGTGGTGGTGGTGGAAACACCCCAAAGCATCGTCCACCTCCAGCTGCACGGCCAACTCCCCTGCCATGGTCGCCTGCTCCTTGCGGTCCGCCTTGATCGAACCTCTGCCTCTGCCTGGGGGGACCTTCGTTCATCTCATGGTCATCCGTATGGCGGGTCGGACAGTCACGAACCATGTGACCAACCCCGCCGCAGGAGTAACACTGCCCTCTCACAGTAAGTCGTTGCCCACCCCGAGTGCCTCGTGCAAACGATCCAGTGTCATGCTGTCGACCACCTGTAGGTCTAGTCCTCTTGGACCCCTGCGTCATCTGTCTACTGCCCGTTGCAGAAGACTCTGCCGCATGCCGGCAAGTGGTGGGTCCTGCTGCTAGAGACTGCTCAGCAAGGAAACTCTCCACTAAGAGGGCTCGCTCCAACACCCCTGCCTGAGTCGGAATGTTGAGGGAGATCATCGAAGCCCTGATCTCGTGCCTCAGTCCCTGCTCAAAGGTCCGGACCCGGAAGAATGGGTCCCGTACCATATCTGGGGAGTAGCGCGAGAGATCAGTAAATCTCGTCGAGTACTGGGCCACTATCATGCTTCCCTGCCGCAGCTGTAGTAGCTCCTGGATGCGCACCACTCGGAGGGTGGCTGGGACGAACTCGGAGTGGAAGATTCTCTCAAAGTCCGTCCAGGGGAGAGATGTCTCGTCGTGCACCTGTAGCATCAAGCTCCACCATCTTCCTGCTGCCGCGTGCAGGAGGCTCGCTGCGAGGATCACCATGAGGTCTGCTGGTGTCCTCACTAATCTGAAAACCCGTACAACTGCCTCCAGCCAGTCCTCGGCGGCCTGAGGGTCCGTCTCCCCGCGGAACCTGGGCGGTCACTGGCGCTGGAACTCATGCAGTGCACTAAGGCGACGTGCATCGTCAGCGGCTGGGGCTGGTAGCATCGGTGGCTCGGCGGGTATAGGTACCACCGGTGCCTCAGCTGTCAAAGGGCCCTGTACCGAGTCCTCGACGCTCGATGGTCTCTCGCCACGCACATCGCTCGGAACCCTAGCTGGCTGTCGTCGTGGGGCCATCCTAAAAAGGAAAAAGGTGCACCCCGGTCAGAACAGTATACCTGGTGAGTTGACACAAGTAATCACAAAGAAAACTTGAAACACACATGCAATCAAAGTTTTCGTGCATTAAGTCGGAAATCAGAAGTCAGGGTCCTGGTGTACGGATACGTCGGCCGCCGCACCAACACTGGACTCTCTGGACTGATAACCACACCCAATACTCTAAACACTATTGCTTCACATAGAAGAAAGATCAGAGTCTGCGGTAGAACCGACCACCTTTGATACCAATTTGTCACGACCCGTCCTCGGGGCCCGTGCTGTGACTACCCCAAGCCCGCCTACCATAGGCCAGGGGCTGGCGACTAACACCAAAGGCGTAAATCCCGATACCTGGGAAGGCATTGCCTTTATAAACGAAAACAAGCACCACATAGTAAGCAAGCAGAAAAAGTAAACACTAAGTACAAAGAGAAGTGCTGAAAGGAAAATGGGCCAGAATACAAACCCAAAAGAAAGTACAACTACAACTGAACAAGTACAACAGAAATAAGGCAACAGCTGGAAGGACGGAAGCGGCTCCTGGATCGTCATCCTCGGATCGTACCTGAAGGGTAGGTACAGATGGCGCAGCTCCTGGTCATCCACCACGGATCCTACCTGAAGGGTAGGTACAGATAGCCTCCTCCACGCTCTCGTCCGTCAACCTCCTCCGTGTGTCGTCTCGTCGTGTAGTCCACCTCCGGGTACTGACTCATCATGTAGTCCACCACCGGGTACTGACTCGTCATGTAGTCCACCTCCGGGTACCGTCCAGTCCTCG
Source organism: Viscum album (assembly GCA_963277665.1). Classification (NCBI taxonomy): domain Eukaryota; kingdom Viridiplantae; phylum Streptophyta; class Magnoliopsida; order Santalales; family Viscaceae; genus Viscum; species Viscum album. The sequence continues at coordinate 122,794,898 of OY728134.1, read as the reverse complement.
AACACTCGGCCTCCGTCAGCAATGCCTGTCGTCTGCAACCAACACAACGAGGTGCAGGCATAGCCCGTGCAGGGGTGAGTATAACGATACTCAGTAGGGACCCCGAGACCCTCAAGGTCTCTCTAAAACCAACAAGGATAACCACAAGAAGATCTCAATAGATAACCTCTACTTAGGTATATGCCCATACATATACCTAAGTTATCAAGTAACCCATATCAATCTTGAGGAAGCACAAGGATCATGAAATCAACGGATAACCACTACCCAGGTATATGCCCATACATATACCTAAGTTATCAAGTGACCCATCTCAATCATGAAGTAAAGACAAAGGTCAAAAGTCTCAGCTCAAACCAGGATTTTCATTATCGAAACCGTAACTGCTGAAGAGCTCCGTCTTGGGAGTGTACAGTGGTCCTGTCACGACTCTAAGGTACTGCTCACTAACCTAAGACTGTTGAGGTGATCCTCCTGTCGAGTACTGCGGGCCAGCTGCTACAACCAAGAGCTCCCATGTGCCACTACAACCAAGCGCACCTCTTTCGTGGGTCTGTCACTACAACCAAGCGCTCCCATGTGCCGCTACAACCAAGCGCACCTCTGTCGTGGGTCTGCCGCTACAACCAAGCGCTCCCATGTGCCGCTACAACCAAGCGCACCTCTGTCGTGGGTCTGTCGCTACAACCAAGCGCTCCCATGTGCCGCTACAACCAAGCGCACCTATTTCGTGGGTCTTCCGCTACAACCAAGCGCTCCCTTGTGCCGCTACAACCAAGCGCTCCCCACTGGGCTATCCGTAACACACCGAGTCTTTCGGTCAAGCAGTCGTCGGGTCTCAGCCGGCTACACGGTCTCCGTACTTCGCCCGCTCGTCTCCGAGAGGGTCCGCTCCACGAGCTACTGGTCGATACTCCAAGTATCACAAAGTCCCGCAAGGAAGTATCTCAAAGGACCACCTCGTCATAGGGGTCTCAACGCAACAGACGGCGCTTCAATTGGACGCCCGATCTGTGAGTTATTTGCCTTTTCGTCCCAGGGGCCCGGTTGGTTTCGTGTGCGAACTAATCCGGCCGTAACTCAACTATACCCCGAACACTCATAGGGTATACTCATAGGGACCGTTTATCAATGTGATCACCAACGCCACTGATGGTTCGTCAAACAGACGTCTGCTCTGAAAGATATCAGCTTTTCCGTTCCAGGGGCCCGGTTGGATTTCGGTGCGATCCAACCCGGCCACTATCCATATGCATCCAAAACTCGGGTGGAGGATGCCAAAAGTTCCTTCTCATCAAGAGGAAAGCAACGAGACAGACGGCGCGTCAATCGGAAGCTCGGTCTGTGAGTTATTGGCTTTTTCGTTCCAGGGGCCCGGTTGGTTTCGTGAGCGAACCAACCCGACCGCACTCCGAAGGCATCCCAACCTCGAGTGGAGTAAGCCAAAAGATTCGTCTCACTTAGAGGAAAGCAAAAAAGCTGACGGCACATCAATCGGACGTCTGTAGCTCAAGACATGAGCGTTTCCGCTCCGAGGGCCCGGTTGGTTTCGTGTACGAACCAACCCGGCCGAACCAAAAGTATTCCGAAACCTTGAGTGCGATATACCAAAATGACCGTCTCGATCCAAGGATCGCGTTTCCGCTGACGGCGCGTCGTTCGGAGGCCCGTATCTCAAGTTACAGGCATTTGACCGAAAACGGTCTGAAAACGGGGGGTCCGGGTCCGGGCCGACCCGACCTGACCCCCCCCCCCTGGGTCGGCCGGACCCGGTCCGGCTCGGCTCGGCCGAGCGGCCGAGTGGCCGACGCGGGGGGAGTCGCCGCCCCGCGTGACACCCCCGCGGCACCCGCGGGGTGTCGGCCAGACAGCCGGACGCGGCTGAAGCCGCGTCCCGAGTGACGCGGGGGGGAGCCGCCGCCCCCTGCGTGACACCCCTGCGACACCCGCGGGGTGTCTCCCTGGCGACCGGACGGGGCTTCAGCCGCGTCCCGCCCGCGCCAGACCCGTGCGGCCGCGGGTCCGCGAGCACCGTCGCCGCCGCAGCCTTGTCCGGCAGCGCGCCGGGGCGCCGTCGCTCCTGGCTGCCGGCGCCGCCGCGCCGGCGACCCGCGCTGCCAGCGGCTTCCGCGGGCCGCCAGAGTTGCTCCGCTGGTCCGATTTTGTTCCCGTCTGCGCCGCTCCTCCTCCTGGGACTGGCTCTTCACTGCGGAACCATCACACTTCCGTTGCGGTACGATCCGTCGTCGCCCGTCAAATCCGCACAATAACGAAGAACGGCGGAGGGTTGTCGGGCCGTGTTCGTTTGGCCTGCACCCTCCGCGTTAGTGATAAACAACGGGAGGAACAATATTCAACATATGAATACATATTTGGAAACAATTTTTAAGAAAATAAAAATTATTTATGAATCGGGTTCTTCATTCTTGAATGGAAACAACACGGGAAAAAGGAAAAGTTCACAACAACCCCTACCTCGCAGTTGTCATCGCGTTCTTCGCAGAATTGCTCGTCGCGAAAAGAAGAGATCGTCGCGTCGTCGCGGAAGGGCGTCGCGTCGTCGCGGAATCCAGCGTTGCGTCGACGAACTCGACGGACCAAGAAACAACAGATTTAATTATAAATAAATAATTAAATCCGTGCTTTGTTTTAAACCACAAAGAACTTTTAGAAGAAACCCAAAATCACTCACCTCAAACGGTTGGTGATCAGAGATTGGGGCGGGGAAGAACGTCTCGGATTGGAGCATCGTCAATTTCCGCGGATGACGGCGTTCTTCGCGTTCTTCGCGTTCTTCACGTTCTTCGCGTTCTTCGCGTTCTTCGCGAAGGAGAAAGAAGGTACAAGGATTCTGTCAAATCCTCTCAATGCGCAAATAACCAGAGGTCGTGCGTTGGCCTTATTTTATTATTACGCCAACGAATTGAAAACTGGTTAAGAAACAATTGAATTAATTCGACGAAAGAAACTGCCCATTTAATTCACGAAATAAACCGCCCAATTAAAAGGTGCGTTAAGGATTTAAGAAAACACGTCAGTTGACTTTCATAATGACGGGTTTCCGCGGGTGCGTTACTTAGCGGAAAGAAACGGTGGGGCTCGTGCGGGCCCCACCTCACAAATATCCTACCGAGAGGGTAGGATATTTCTGGATAGTCCCCTATCCATTTCAACTCAGTTTAAGCCGCTTTCAAGTGGCTTCAAGTGGCTTAAGTGAAATAAAATAAAGTTGTCGTAAAAATTATTGTATTTCTTAACTTTAAGACCGAAAATTAAAAACCACACCCGAGAAAACGCAACTCTGGAAGAGGTGTTTCTAAGCAAATACCGACGTTGCGATTTCATCGGTGCCCTCGGAATTCGATTCCGGGCACCGGTTAAAAAGTTAGAAAAACCCGCTCGTCCGTTCACTAAACGTACCCGAGCCAAACTTCGGAAAATGATTCCGGGCACACCGGGCCTCGGAATTAGGTGCCGTCAGAAACTGTGTTCTTGTAAAATTCCAAAGAAAATTAAGATAAAAAATTTCCTTGAAATTTACGGGTATTTACATAGTATTTATCAAAAAAAATCATGGATTTTTGAACCTAAGAAACACTATAGGAGCTATATGAATTAGATTCAATCCAAGGAGAAAATTTTCCCTCATGCGAACAAAGGAAATTGGTATCTTTTTTACTTAAAAATAAAGAAATAATGATTTTATGTCCATCGGGTTCAATTTAAATATTACCTATATAATTCACCTCAGGAACCTTATCATTATCTCTGATTTGAGAGATTTCTTGTAAATATTTTGATTAAGGCTCATGTTCTTAAAGGTATTGGTCAAGTTCCCTTCACTTAGTTGAATGGCCAAGTTGATTGTTGAAAAGGATAACCAAGTCTGATAGGAGTTTGTTCTTATAGTTCCTATTTTTTTATTATTATCAAGTATAATTAATTCAATTGGGTAGATAAAGTTTTCAACTTTTACCTTATCATCACTTAAGATTCCCTTAGAAACCTGAACATAATAATCAGAAAGTTGAGGAGTAATAGATGATGGTTGGAGATCCTAAATCCCTAACTAGCAATACATAGCATATATATTGAGGTTAACACTATATTCTAGACCACATAACTTCTATATAACCTTTTTCTCTCGTATTTCCACATTTATGTATTAACAACTAAGTTCTTTCATCTTTGGGGGCATAGTTCTATGGATTTTAGTGCTCATATTATCTGCCAAAATGACTTAGTTTTTATGAGAGAATTTAATTTTGAAAGTACATGATTTCTTAAGGCATTTAGAGTATAAATTTTTGTTTTATATTTCATCAATAAGTTTAATTTTAGTCTTAACATGAAATAATATTTCCTTTGATGTTTCATTCATCTCATGTTTGGATTTTTTTTCTCATTCATTGAGGGAATGGAGAAGCTTAATGGATTTTCTATGGAGGAGGTGGTTCCTCTAAATTCACATAAAATATCTCAGATTGTAAGGTTTTTTATTTATCCTTATCATGAGTAGTTGAATCCTTATATGGTTTAATAATATTAGGTTCAATTTTCTCAATGGATTTCCGACTTCTCAAGAGATTCACTACATTGAGTTATTTGAGAGAGAATTTTGCATGACTAGATTCCACCCTTAAGGTTAGGGGAGGGATAACATGAGTGGGAATGGGTTACATACCAATTTTAATGGATTTAAATTCTTGTTTCATTTATGAAACATCAAAATTAATTTGGTCTATTTTCTTTCAAAGTTGTTCATGTAATGGTAGAGGAATAGATTTGACTGGGTTTTGGACTAATCGGTTTATCTCAATAGGATATTTAAGCTTTTGGATGGGTTTTTGGATATGTTTTTGTATTTTAAATAGGGGATGTAATATTTGAACTCACTAGTACTAAAACTAGTTATGGTGTAACACTTAACCTTAAATTATAGTAATTTTTTCTTATAAATAAAATATAGTATAATGCACATAGCTTTATTCAAGAATGTGATAAAAACCTAATTTCAAAAAATTTATAATTTTAATTTTATGAAATTAATTTCATTTTTTAAATAAACATATCAATGTTATATTTGGATTAATTTTTGATATTTTTCAGATATAGTTGATTTTTGGTTGAATAGATAAAAATATCGATTTTACAAATAATTTCACTTTTATGACATTATTAAGATATAATAATGACTTTAATTCTTATAAAAACTTTTTTATAGACCAAATAAGTAATATAAATAATTTAAAAATATAATATTGATCATAAAAATCTATGTTTAACATTTTGGAATCTATGTAATGTTTTTTTGTTCAAATAAAACAATTTTTTGTTCTTATATTTTAATCAATTATTCACATGGTTACTTTCTGTTTGGGTTTGGTTTGAAATAAAAACAAGTCTCTTTTTATTTAAAATAATCCAATTAATTCCATTTTAATTCACATTGTACTTTATTTTTCAATAAAATTATTTTTATTCTTAAAATAGTCATTTTTTTAAAATAGTTTTCATTGCATTTTATAATCATATATTAAAAGTGATTTTTACCACTACTGAAAATTAAATCTTGTACAATGAATTTTGGAATAATAAAAATTAGTATTAAATAATAATTTTAACTTAATTGTTTTCATAATTAATAGTAACCATGTTAAATATTTATCACTCGGTTAAGGGTTAAATGGGTTAAAAAATAAAGGGATAAGGCTTCAAGATAACATAAAAAACTTCCTTAAATATCATTGGTTGGTTTTATTTGGACCTTAAACATATCATATTTGAATATATGATAATTTGGAGCCACTTGAATTGAGTAAGACAAATATTATATAATAAAGTTTCAACTATTTACAAGCTTTCCACCCACCTCACTTATAAAAGGACACCCTCTCTCCCACCATATCCATGCTAATTAAGTGGAATATCTCGACTAAGACCTTCCCAAATAACTTTAAAACATTATTTTTATCTACCTAGTGTTCTTGTTCTCACCAAAATACTAATTTATGAAGTTTTAAGGTGTAAATCAAAGGAGATTTATAAAGGAATAGGTATGTGTTCTTACCGAGTTTTTTGAATTTATTTTCTTCTTAAACCACCTATAAATATTCAATAAATATAATTTCATAATTATATAATTATATAATTCATGATGATCTATTTTTATGTTAATTTTATATCTTTTTTCTATCTTCTAATCTTCTTATGGAAAATGAAAACATCACTCATGCGTACATACAGACTATTGTCTGCATATAGATATATAATTCATTTTACATCACCATTTCACTTGGATGATTATAAATATATAATTAATGAATATATATTATATTTATGACAAAATTATAATTCTATAATTATAATATATCATTTTTCTTCTTACCCTTCCATATGTTGGAAAATGATAATGTTGTATGTGTATACGTGTAGACTACCACCTCCACGAAGTGATGTGATTTATTTTTCTATTACCACCTTGAATGGTTGATTCTAAAATTTTATATAATGAATAAAAATTATATTAAGGAAATTATTAAAATTTTGGGGACTATGTAACCATTTTATAAATTATTTTTCCATTTTCAATATACCAAAGTGGTTTTGGAGAAATTGATCGAACAACCTTAAGTGGTAAACATAATAAAAAACTATACAATTAATGAATTTAAAATTATTATAAGAGGAACTTAAAAATAGAATATATATATATATATATATATATATATATGAAAAAGGATCTTATTAAATCATTTAATAAATTTAAATTTATTGTTCATGATAATATAACACATTTGACAAAGAGGGAATCCAAGGTAAGGGCTTTTTATTTCAATTTCACTCTATTTATAAATATTTTATATTATGTACCTAACTTATTTTATGTGATATATATATTTATACATTGATATATTATATAATAAATTAATATTTATTAATTTTATTTGAAGTTTAAATTCAGGTTTTATCTTTTAAGTGGTTTTCATTAAAAAGTTATTAAATCCATAAAGGGTTATCTTACAATCTCACTCATATTTGGGATTATTCATGTTTAAATTCACATTAGAAAAATTATATTATATTTATCTTATTAAAAAATATATATTATATTCTACTATTTTTATATCTATTTTTTCATTTATTCTTCCAACTTTTCCTCTCTTTAGTACTCAATGGTTGAAATAATTTTTTTTAAATAAAAAATGACCTTATTTCCTCTCTTAGGTCAAGAATATTTTTCTTCTATATATAGATTATTTAAAATGTTTCAATAGTGTTATTTTATATTCTCTAATGATTATGTAAAATTAATTTTAAACAATAATTGGATTAATTTTCAAGGTTTTATAAATTAATATTTTCAAAGTTTTTTAAATGAGTTTTTTATACTTTCTTTATAGAAATTTTAAAGGGTTATTATTTTTTAACGTATACAACATGAATGATTTTTCACATCATCACATCCATTACTAGTTATCAGTATTTCTCTACTAGTTTACATGATTTTCCAAAGAAAATAATTATTTCATTATTATATGAATTTTTAGTTTTTATATTAAAATAAAAAATTAATTATTTCTTAAAATGTTGAAAATAATTTTGTAAATTATTTATAACTTTATTTTCATAAAAATGTTACAAATTCTATAAGTATAGTTTTTAAAAAATCGCTTTCATTTTATACTGTAATTTTCAAAATAAATTACGTTATTCCAAACCATTATTTTTTATGAATTGATAGTCTTCTATCATCCATTACTTATTTATGGATTAACCCTTATTTTTTATCATTCACTTTCTTGTGATCATATTCTTTATCACTCTCAATTATTAATTGTAAATTATTTTTTCTCCTTAATGTTAATATTTTAAGTATTAGGGATGTATACGATATCATTTAGAACACTTAGATATCATCTTAATCATATTCCATTTCAATATATTATGTTATTTTAAGGAATATTATTAAGAAAGTTATTTCATTTACTAGGAAAATATTGATCTTTTTGTATTATTGATTTAATGTAGATATTTATTGATTAATAAATAATTTTTATTATAATTGATATTATTGATTCGAGTATATTAGGAATACATTGTTTATATGTAATTGAAAGGTGGGGTACAGTTGTAGGTACCCTCTTAATGGATCGATAGGTCTCATGAGACAAACTAGTTGGCATTAATTATTAGCTAGGTATTTAGTGCATGCCTACACATTTATTGAAATTTTGTTAGAATAAGTCCTTGATAGTAAGATTCATGATATCTTGGAATATGTACTTTGTGTTATTATCATGAATTTCCAACATTATGCATTTCATTCAGTGAAATTTTGTTATCATTCTTCACATGTTTACTTTTATCCATGGATATATTTCATACTCAAGTTATTAATTAAATGTAATATGTGTTGATTATACACTCTATAATATTATTATTCCTTATACTCATGATATATTTCATTTTATTATTTCCCTTAATAATAATATGATCTCACCCTTTATTATGATTTCTTTTCCTTAGGATATAAAGAATGAATATTTGAATAATCTTAAAAGATGAAATAAAGTTTTTTATTTTATTTTTTATTTTTTATAATATAATATGGAAAACATGAATATATCTAGTCTCACAATACATATAGACCAATAGATACTTCTTGGTGAAATCTCATATACCTTCTACCAATGTAATAATATGTTCACCAGATCTAGTTACCAGATTTAGGGTGGTTGTAGTTGTTATCAAAACAAGTTTAGTAGGACCTTTGGGAACTATATTTTAGAATAACATATATAGCATACACATTATGATAAAACCCTATATTTTTAAAAAATAGTTATTTTTATATTATATATCAATATTCATGATGTTTTGAGAAATTTATGTGTGTTCCTGTCAACACCAATAGTCAATGTATGAATTTCCCTTATGAGAAACTCAATATAGTGGGTGTTGGAGATGGGAATATGATGGAAATATTGGGGTAACTGAACCATGTTATAAAAAATAACCTTTCCTATATGGATTAACCTATTACTCCATGATGTTATGCACCTATATTGGATAGCTTTATGCAACAAAATCCTCTTCCCTTTAATGGAACTACTAATAAATTGGAAGCTAAGAAATGGATCAATTCCCTTGAAAAGATATTCTTGGATTTGGGAAATAATGAAAGGGGAAATTTTATTCTATTGGTATATTGTTTAAAGGGATATGATAGTCAATGATGACCCTTGATCCATAACACTAAATAGATTGATGAAATGGAAAGTGTGGAATGAAGATAATTTAAAGTGATATTATTTGAAAAATATTTTCCTTGAGATCAATGAGAAAAAATTGATAAAATTTATTAAACCTAAAGAATAAGGAAGAGGAATGTGTTATTTAATATGAGGCTAACTTTACAAGATTATCAAGGAACCAAAAAAACAACATGAATAATCAAGAAATTAGGTTTCCCTATTTCTTTGATGGGATTAATCTAAATATTTAAATAGAAATTGTCTCCAAATTTTTTTAATCATTTGATGATATAGTATCATGTTCCATAAAGAAATAGAAATAATTTTTAAGGTCTTATAGAATTAAGGGTAATCAATAGAGTAAGATTTAATATGAGCACTAAGAAGAAATAAATGTTTCAAAGAATAAGAAAGGATGGATAGTGTTTCTATAAAGAAATAATTATTGAAATAAACACCCTTATAAATGCAAAAAGTGAATGAGAGTTTGTTACAAGTTCAAAGATAACGGTCATCTATCTCATGAATTTATGGGAAAGAAATAAAATAATACTATCCAATTATTTAATTATAGGGAGAAGGAGTATTATTCAAAATAATACCCTAATAATCAAATTAAACTACCATATAATATTCCAAGGGTAGAAGTCTAATCTTATGTGGTTACCATAGATGAATTTGAATTTTCTAAATATGTAGTGGAAGTTAATTTGATTGTAAACTCAAATTTATCTAATGATTTATTTGATTTTATATATTCTTACACTTTTATGTATTCCATGTTTTTTGAGAAAATTAAATCATTCCCTTGCACCTTAATAAAGGAGTTTTCAATCAAGAATCCTAGTGGAAATCTTATTTCAAAAATGATATTTCAATCAGTATCCACTATGATGCATAGACAAGTGCTATTTGAAAAATTGGTTATTATACCTATGGTTTATTTTTATATAATCCTTTGTATGGATTCAATTTCAAAGTATAATGTAAAAATTTATTTCCAGGAGAAGGATATTATGATTCATTAAGGTGGTGTGGAATCCCTTGTATTTATATGGGAAACTACATCATATGAATTATGTCTAGATCCACCTATATTATCTCTCATTACTAAATCTCTAGGAGAATAATACAAGAAAAATACTATGGATTGGAAAGGTAACTACAATATAGAATATATACCTACTATAAAGGAATACATTGATGTGTTTCATGAAAAGTTACCTGAAAATACACCGAGAAATGAAGTTTAATTTTCCAATGAACTCACTGATAAAAAAATATATCTAAGAATCCATGCACAATGGACATAGTGGAATTATTGAAACTATATAAAATAACTAAAAATTTGGTTTCATAAGGTATCTATTCACTCTAGTGTTTTTCCATGGGTATCCCTTGTTCTTTTTGTTAAGAATAAAGATGGGTATTTGAGTTTATGCATTGATTATAGGTAAATCAATGCCATTAAAATAAATAAAAAAAATTATGCCCTAAATTGATTAACTATTTAATCAACATAAAGGAGCACAATATTTTTCAATTATTGAAATTTTATATGGGTATAATCAATTGAAAGTATAAAAGTAAGATGCCTGGATCCATCTTAGGACACACAAGAAGAATTATCTGACCCACTATCTCAAAATCAAAAATAATATGCATTCTCTTAAGAGTTGGTTTCATTACCTTTTCAGATAAAGTTTTACCATTTATTACAACCAAAAAATCCTGATTTATATATTCTCCTATAGAAATTTGAACCTCTGATATAGATGTTTCATGGAGTACCTAGAATAATTTTATTTATACATTTACTATACCCTGGGGAACATAAATGAAATTTATGACACTTTTATTAGGAAACTTTTGACCCAGACCTTGAAAGAATCATTAGAAGAGTATAACTTGATGGAACTTTTTTCTCAGATGAATTTGGGAGTCTGGGAGGAAGAGGATGAGGTTTTGTTAGAAAGTTTTTAGTTGATATCCCCTCTTCTTGATATGATTCTTCAAGAATAGAATCTTAATGATGAATTCAATAGAATTAGGTCCTTTCTTTATGGTGGGGAGACTGTCAGTGAGTGGAAATTATCTCTAGATGGTTTTATATGTTTCTGGAATTGATTTTTTTTCCTTTGGCTATGATGGGGATTCCCATAAATTCTAATTGATAGTGGACCCAGGTATAATGAAGATGTTATATGATATTCAGTTAGGATTTTGGTGGCCAGGTATAAGGCAAGTCATCAGTAAAAAAAATTCATTATTACACCAACTAACAAGTCAAATCCTAGCACCAAAGACCTTCAAGTATGCTTCAGCCACTTCCAATGTCGACTTGGAAGTGGTATAAGATATCTATAGAATTTTTGGTTGGGTTACCATATAAACATCAATTTAATAATGTGATATGGGTTATTATCTATAGGTTGACCAAATTGGTTTAATTTATACCCATTCGAGAGATAACCAAATTTTAGGATTTGGGACATATTTTTTTGCAGGATATTTTCAAGTTTCATGGAGTACTATTTACTATAGTATCTAATAGGGATATATGTTTTACCTATCTCTTTTGGAGGGTCCTTCATGAGGCACTAGTATCTCATGTTCATTTGAGCATAGTGCATCATCGACATATGGATAGAAAAATAGAACAATAAATATATATTCTTGAGGACATGCTTCAATCCTATATTCTTGATTTTAATGGATCTTAGGACATCCAATTGGGGCTTGTTGAATTTTATTATAATAATAGTTACTAGTCTGAAATTCAGATGGCCCATTTTGAGGCCTTGCATAGAAGGCAATGTAAATCTCTATTATTTTTTTGGGATATTGGTGAAGATTCCTTAGTTGGATCATGTTTGGTCCAAGAGATGATGATGAAGGTTATGTTGATACATCAGAGAATGGTTATGGAAAATAGCCAGTTTAAGTCTTATACTGATCATTATCTACAACCATTGGATTTTTCAGTTAGTGATAAGGTGTTTTTGAGAATTCCACCTTGGTTAGGTCACAGAAATATTTGTAAATAGGTAAATCATGTGACAAATATTGTGGGTCCTTTTGATATTATTGCAAATGTGTGGAAAGTGGCTTACCATTTAGAACTTCCACCATAGTTGACTTTGATCCACAATGTGTTTCATGTTTTGTAGCCTCAAAAGTATATTTATGACCATTATCATGTTTTAATCTAGGGAGATCTTGATGTTTATCCTAATTTATATGTGACTGAGCATCTAGTGAAGATTACTTATTTTGATACAAAGGTACTTTAAGGGAGGAAAATACCTTTGGTCTGTGTACAATAAAATTATGTCTTGGATTCACATGATTCTTAGGATTGTGATGCACTAATTACATAATAGTGGCTTTATATAATTGAAATTTAATCTTCTTAATAGGCTTTCTAGGGACATAAACTGTTTATAATGGGGAGGATATAACATCATGTTACCTTTTTACAAGTATTTATTGACCCTTGTTTGAGTTTTACATTGGTAGGGTCATATTTCAGGTTATTTTGGGTGAATTTTATAAAAAATGAGATATTTAAGGGGATGTGCATGGTTGGAACACATTTAGGGTAAATCGTGCGGTTTTTCCTAAGAAACAGTGTGGCCAAGGACATGCCATTAGAAGGGGTGCACATTTTTTCCAAATCATGTGACCTCTCCCTCAAACCATATAGCATTGAATGGTAGGATTTTATATGGTTGGTAAATGGTTAAAGTAACCATGCGGAAAAACCATGAACCTCAAATAGAATCCCATGATGTATCACGGTTAGGGCACACGATTACTACTAACCATGCAGTCCATACAAAAAATCATGTTCACGGGTTTCTAATCCCCCAAAAAATAATTTTCAAATATTAATACCCTCAGTTTAACCCAAAATAGACTCCTCAAAACCCTAAATCAATTTCTATGGTCTTGAAGGATCTTGAGAAGTGGTTTCCCTCCTCCAAACCCTTCTATTGGTGGATCAAAACACGGATGATATCATTTGATCTTCTTTAAGTAAGTAAATCTTCTCCCATGTGATTTTATTCTGATATCATATTCTATACACCTTATATATTGATATATCATCATGATATTTATGGATATAATCTCTTTCTTAGTGGATATCAATTCTAGTTTGTTTTTTATCTCCTTTGCCTCATTCTTCGTTAGCAATCCCATTGTGTGTTTTGTATTTGACCATGTGATTAAAGGTTAGTGTTTCCATAAGACTTTTCCACTCAATTAAAACTCTAAATTTCTTTATTTAATTTAAATAACTTTTTAAATTATTTAAAAACTCTAATTTGAAATGATTGATGTTTGATTTTTATATTTTCATGAAATTTGTGAAAACCCCAAATTTCAATGGAATTGAAATTGTTGGGTGAATTTGAGAAAATTGATGTCTTGATTTTAAAACTAATTTTAAGAAATTAATTTCATGTTGAACCTTGAGTAAAATGTATTAAATTTAAATATGATTTGAAAGGGTGTGAATTTGATGAAAATCAATATTTGGATTTGGAATGAAGAAGGCGTATTAAAAACTGAAATTATGAAATCGTATTTCAAATTGATTTAAAATATTTGGTTTTAACATGATTGATTGGTATATTAACTACCTAATATAGGATCCCCAAATGGGGTGTATCTTTACTACCAAATATGGGATCCCCTAATGGGGTGTATATTTGTAACCCAAAATGGGATCCCCTAAAGGGGTGTAGTTTGATTGCTTGAACTGGGATCCGCTAATGGGGTGTTGATATGAGTATGTAGAGATATGTATTTTGAGCCATAATCATTTATGATAGAATTTTTTTACTCATTCCAACTATTTTATATAAAATATTTTATATAAACTAATCATTTAATCATATTTTGAGATATCTTTCAACATTTTCTTTGAAAGCATGTTTTTTTAAATATGAAAATGATTTTCCATTCCTTTTTTTTATTTAAACTGATATCATAATTGGTTTATTTTTATGGTATTTTTTATAGAACACTTGGTGAGACCCTATTGGTTTTTTATATCACACTCAAACTTTTCCTTTAAGCATTTTTAGCGTAATGACTCATATTTCCTGTGTATTATTTTTGGATATTATATGGATTATTTTTTAGACCAGGAACTGAGACTATGTCTGATACTGAGGCCTGTTGTGCCCAAAATAAATGTTTAAAATATATTAAATATATTAAATAACATTTTCAAAAAAAATTCCTTAAAAAATAGAAAAACTCATGAATGGGGGTTTGAATTAGAAATCTGAGGGAAATGTTGGGTTTAGAACATCGGTTTTACCCTGGGTAAGACATAGACATTTTCAACATGGGGTGTTTGTGAAACAAATTATTGTGGGAATAGAATTAATAAAAAAAGTATTTTATTTATTTTATTCTATGCATTGACTGAATATCCTTTAAATACATGATTATGAGACTTTCCTCGTAGATAGTAACTCAAAAACTAGGGATTTAGACGACCATTAGAGTGCATTATTGGTGATATCTAGATCGGATCGATGATTTTTGTGCCAGTGGAGTTTACAGATCTCATCAGTGACGGCAATGTATCACCATTCTTCATCAGGGATTGATCAAAACTCCAGGTTTACATCCCATTATTTAATCCAGAACAAATGTATAATAATCCCATGAAAATAATTGATGCGTGCATTATCGGTTGAATTAATTTAATGGAATTATAATTATTCATTGTATTAATTTTACTCTTTTATTTTACCTTTTCTATGACAACAAATTGAGGTTGCAAAAACAAAGTTTGAGGTTCATTCCTCATATTTTATGGATTTTGGATTTCTTACCCCATTCTTCGCATATTCATCAAATGTATTTCTTTTGGATTGTGGTTCAATGAATACCTGGTATTCGATCATTGCACAAACGTTCTTTATCACAATGGATTGATACCATGGGTGTGGTTCATGATCGATGGTGTGATCAAGGTAAGATGAAAATGGTGGATGATTGGAGGTCGATCATATGGATTTTTAGGTTTTTTCTTTTGGGTTTAGATGCATGACAATAGATGGCTCAACATATCATTTTTCAAGAAAATATAAACCTAGATTACAACCGGTAATGATGGAATGACTCGGCTGACCCCCAGTCTACAAGTTCCAGAAAGGGTGGCAGATCTAGATACATGATAGATGACATGGAGGATGATCTGAAATATTTGGAAAATCCTGATCAAAATAATATTTATTTTGGGATTACACACTTTGTGGGACCCCCTAGCTATAGCACTAGGGTTTTGGTTGTGGTTAAGTATTACATGTTGTGTGACATAGTCACACACTATGTGACCCCACTATAATAGATAGACATGTACTTTAAAAGTTATATGGACACATTCATAAGTACATACCCAGTGACAAGTCATGTACTTGGAAATAGACATGGACATGTGTATATGGTCTGGTACATAGATACAACAAGTGGTACACACACATGGATAGACAACACAGGCTGGTGTCGAACGACCTCTACAGACAATGTGTTTCACTCACACACTGTGTGTACTAAGTTTTACATTCTATGTGATTTTTTACCACATGGACAGGCTTGGGGATAACTAGACATGATGTGTACCCCTATTCCACACCATGTACCCCATTAAAGAGTGTTTTTAGATCTTTGTTTCTTTAGTATATACAAGTCTTGGTTGAGTGTTCTCCCTTGGTCCATCACCTCAAGGGTAAAATTTATAATTACATCTACATCATAAGATTGTTATCCCCTCTAGAGAATGAGTCTCATATAGAGTTTTTGGTTTCCCTACATGAGACTGGAGTGTGATCCTATATCATATTTATAACATAGGTGGGGTTTGTGGAATTAGAGTGACCTCATTGAGCAAGGAGTTAATCCTCCATCTAGTAGGCCGTATTTGTAGGGTTTGTGGTATCATTGGCATATGATCCCCTATATAGAGGGTTGATCCAAATTGGGTTTGTGGTGCCCCTAGTGGTTTTGGGCATGACCCCTATATAAGTATCAGGATATTCTTAGACCATCCATCTTTCATAGGCTAGGCCCAATGATCTTGAACTCTTGGATGAGTGTCTCTGGTGATGGAATGTCTTGTGGAGTGGATTGTCCTAGAATGATTGTTTCTTTGAGTAGAATCATATGGCTGGTAGTTTGTTATGATCTCCTAGTGGCACAGTTTATTTCCTGAGTATATCTAGGTGTTTCTATTATATATTGATTATTATATCATTATATTTATCTTACTATACTTGATTCTTCATAATTTGTGTTTTTGGGGTTTTTCCTACTGGGTATTTTTATACTCACCCCTACATGAGCTCTGCCCGCATGTTCCATATCTTATGCAGATGTATGTATACATTTTTTTTAATTATTTTACATTTCATTATTGTGTGGGATTGAAGATATGTGTGTGTGTGAATTTACATTAGGCTAATGCCTCCCGTTTATAGGATATGCCTACTCAATACTGGTATCCAACCCCTAGCCTATTGGAGGCGGGCCTAGGTAGTCACAGGTTGGACCCTGAAGGGTCGGGTCATGACATGTAGATTATTTTTTTCTAGGTAGGGGCAAAGGGAAAGTGCCACTTAGAGTAGGTGGATGTTCATGATCCTTAGGACCTTGAGTGATGGAGGTGACCAATGGAGATGTTATCCACTAGTTACATGGGTTGTGTGAAAATTTATCTTGGAAGATGTTAGGTAATTTGATGATGTATTATTTTGGGTTTCTCTTACCTATTTATTTTTGTTATGTTCTCCTTGAGGATTATTGATTATAGTGACTAGTATCCATTATATTGCACTATTTTGTGGGAAAATCATTCTCTTTTATTTATTTTATGATTCCAAGTTCTAGTCACCAACCTGTGGGGATTAGGAATTCCCTTAGTCCATGTCAAATCCATCTCAGGTATCAGGGTACTAGTGTTTCCAGGATGGTTTGTGACAAATGGTGTCATAAGGTTTGGAAAGAAAGGGAAACTAAGCCTTGGGTATATTGGGACTTTTGAGATTTGATAAATAAATGGAACTATGGATTACTATTTATCAATGACACCCAACCTCTCTAAAGTGAATAATGATTTCCATATCTCATTATTGAAGAAATATATTCTAGTTCCAGTACATGTACTTACCTATAAAGAAATGTAATTGGATACTAGTCTATCTTATTGTGAAGTTCTTATCTATATTCTTGACACTAGAGAACAAGTGTTTAGGAATTGGATGACTCGACCGGAAAAGGTCATTTGGAGAAATCATAAGATAGAAGAGGAAAAATGGAAACCTAAAGATGTTATGATGAAGAACTACCCACATATATTAATTATGTGTCATTATAGAAATTTTGAGGATGAAATTTTTGAAATTGGAAAGAATATAACACCAGAGATTCAATTATAGTAATTAATATTTTCTTTTTAATAAAAATATAGCATAGTGAACATAGATTTATTCAAGAATATTATTAAACCCCAATTTCCAAAATTTTATAATTTTGAATTTTAGGAAATTAATTTTATTTCAAAATTATGTTAGGATATTTTTTTGTGATTTTTCAGAAATAATTGATTTTTGAGTGAACTGTTAAAAATAACAATTTTACAATTAATGTCACTTGTATGAAATTATTAGGCTATTAGAATGAATTGAAAGTTTTTAAAACCTTTTTAATATAAAAAATAAGTATTTTAATTTATTTAAAAATATAATTTTGAACTTAGAAATCTATGTTTAACATTATGGAAATATATATAATTTTTTTTTCAAATAAAAATTATTTTTAGTTCTTATATTTTAATCAAGTATTCATAAGGTTCCTTTCAGTTTTAGTTTGTTTTTATGGATAGATAAGTCCCCTTTCCATTGTAATCAACATTACACTTGATTTTTTTGTAACATAATTTTTATGATTAAAACAAGAATTTTTCTAAAAATAGTTTTCATTGTATTTTACAAACATATAATATTAGTAATTTTACCACTTTTTGAAATTGAACTATGTAAAATGGATTATATATTTGTAATATTCATAATTAATATTAGATATTAATGTTAAGTTAATTTCCTTCATAATTTATAGTGACCATGGTAAATATTTATCTCTCATTTAAGGGTTAAATGAGTTAAAAGGGTTAAATATAACAATATAAGGTTTATACATAACAAAAAAAACTATCTTAAATCTCATTGGTTGTTTTTATTTTTACCTTAACCTTATTATATTTGAAGATAATTTGGAGCCACATGACTTGAGTAATGTAATAGTCCAACTTCATTAAACCCCTAACTTTAGCTGATTGGCTCACCAAAAGGCCTAGAGCATGTTTCCAATCATCACGGGCCGGTGACAAGAACATGTGTATCATACAAGAGAAGATCGGAATTATTTCACCATCAATAGATATATAATATAAGAAACATAGAGTAAAACAACTGATAACCAAAATACGTCACATTTCCAAAAAATAACCAAAAAAGTCCCATCAAATATATGGATAACAAGGTTCCAACCACAATAAGAAGACCATCAATGACATGGAACCGAAAACAACCCATGGGTCTATATCTACATGTCCATAATCCACCTCCATCCAAACCCACTAGTATAAAACATGATCAAAGATATTTTTCCGCTCCAAAACACTCGTCCCTTTTCATATATCATGTAAAACCAGGGCTACAAGTACCCAAATGGAAATGTAGGTTCTAAGTACAAATTCCCAATAGGATGACACCAAATAATCCATACAATGTCAAACCACATGAATTAATTTGTACAAGTTTAAAATAAATTTCTAAAACACCTCAAAATAAATAATTTCCCATTTATAAATCATCCTTTGTTTATCATTTCAAAATCATTCCATTCCTTTAAACATAATTCCATAACTAATAAAATAGATCAATATGACATATTATATTTCAATGGAAAAATTTGATAAATAAACAGTTTTCAATAATCAAATTATATAACATGAACAAGTGGTAAAATAAGAATATTGAAATATCATGCATTTAATTTAATCTTAAATAAACCAACTGGGAAATTTTTGACATAAGGTAATACATAACCAATCTGCTAAGACTCTCAATGGAACACTAGCCAGTATATGTAACTATTATAGTTTGGAAACCTTGGTCCCTCAGAAATGATACCCCCTAGTTGCTATAACATCAAGGTAACCTGTCCCTTGTGATAGTTAAATCCAATATGGATAGTTTTTTCCTAGTTTTTTCTCATACCCCATGGTCTCCCAAGTGTGTTATCACATCATCATTACATTCAAGTAATACCAAAAAAATATTCCACAAATAATTTCCCAAGGAATAATCCATTTAAATCTATTCCCATGTGTTTATAAAACATTTCAATAGTGATCCTTACTGTCTTTTATTCTTTAAAACCCATTTCCATTTTTAAAATAATCTTCGAGGAAATTAAATAAACACATAACATGTCTCAAACGGTTTCTAAAAAAAATTCTTTTTAAAACATAAAATATCCCTTAAAGATCAATTCCATTTTCAAAAAACAATTTTATAACAAAAAAAGGAAAATAATTAATAATATAAGGCATGTTAAGGTTTAAACCATATGATAGAAACACCTACCACGAGAATGGTGAAATGATGTTGCCTCTTCAAGACCGGTGATGGGTCGAGAAGAGATTGGATCTTAGTGCACCTATATCCAATAGAAACATGGTCAATTATCAATTTTTATACTATATACAATAATCTAGAATCATGAGACATCAATTTCATGGTGAAAGAGATAAGAAACTTGGTTATAAGGAGTCCTATTACCAAATTTTAAAAAACAGATAACTAGTCCTTAAATCCACATAAGGTTTTCTAAAGGAGGGGATGATAGATCCAAAATAACACCAAGGAGCCTCCAAAATCATATGAAATCGAGTTGGGGTCAAAAATTAAGATTAAGGGTAATTAAGAAAACATTTTGGGCCAAGATTATGCTTTGTACCTTACTAACTTGCATCCCTAGTGACACCACCAACTAGCTAGTGGATATAAGTAGTAGGCTAATCGTTGTAGGATTCTACCAAATGTCTAGTGGAAGTCCACCAGTTGGATGGTGGAACCATTACTCCTACAGGTTTTCTATCAGCCAGTACAAGGTAGTCGATGCCTTCCATTATCCAGATGGTGACCTCCTATTTCAACCAAATACCAAAAATCCAACTCCCAACCTATAGAGACAGAGAATACAAAAAAACAAAAACATAAATGGATCCACACCTAGTTTCTCATTCCTGAGTATAACAAATATCTCCACTATAAAATCTTTATGTCCCCAAAAGGAATAATATCATGAACCTAAGAAAATATTAGTCCATTGATGAAACACTAATGCCTCATGCTCCCGTGTCTCATGGTTGTCCCTACCACATTAAAATATCACTCAAACCATTGGGATATTCCAACCCTGAAGCATATTTTCATGTCAGACCACTATCTAAATAGGTCTTTCAAACACTAAGGTGTTGGGTTTGATCTCAACACCCTCTCACTTAACCATGTGGGATAGGTCTAGATAATACCTCTTCATCTAGAAAATATGGAACACATCTTGGATAAATGTTAAATGGTCAGTTAATACCAAATTAAATGAAACCTTCCTATTTCTCTCTACAATATTGAATGGGCCAACATAATGAGTTCACAAGATTCCCTACTTCCCCAAGTGCTTATGTCCCTATCGAGGTGACACTTTGAGAAAAACCTGATCTCCTTCCTAAAAAACTAATATAAGATGACATAAATCAACATAAGATTTATAGAGACTATGAGTTTTTTATAACCTCTTCTTGATCAATTGGATGATATCATCATCTCTTAAATGATAATATATCCAACTAAGCTCTATTCTACAACCTATGTACAGTAAAGAGACGAACTGAATGGACTCCCATTAAACAACTCAAATAGTTCCATCTGGATCGAAGGATGATAACTATATTTATAATAAAACTATAATAAGGAAATAAATTTCTCCCATGATCCATTTAAGTCAAAAACACATGCCTAGATATTTCCTCAAGAATCCATATGGCATTCTCATTCTAGCAATCCATATGTGGATAAAAATCCATGCTTAACTTCAAATGATTACCCATCGCAGTTTTCAAATCACTCTAAAAATGGTATGTAAATTAAGGATCTCTATCATAAATGATATATAATTATATACCATTAATACTCACAACCTCTTTCACATACAACTTCCAATGATCCTCTACCTTTGTTGACTCTTTTATAGGTAGGAAATGTACTAATTTAGTGGATCAATCAATAATCAACCATATTGAATCCTTACCACTATGTTTCTAGGTTATAAAAATAAAAATTTACATGGATATATCATCCTATTTTTACACTATAATGATTAATAGTTTCAACAACCCTTTAGGTGTCTAATGTTCATCCTTGATTTTCTAACATTTGAGGCATTGAAATACAAAACCCATAATCAAATGCCTCATAATTTTCCATGAGTAATGATGTATCAAATCATAGTACATATTGGTATCTATAGGGTTAATGGAACAACTTGATCAGTTTCTTTTATCCATAAACTCATGCCTCAATCATATCAAGACAACCTTCCTAGTAAAAAAGAGTAAAACTCCATCAGGGGACTGAGAACACTCACTTGAGGTATCCCCATCATAAAAGTTCCTATTAAAACACTGAAACTCTTCATCCTTAGATTTCCCAAGTAAAATATGATAATCCATGAGTAATATAAATTGAGTATAATCTATGAATACCTATCTTTCATCTCTCTATTCTTACAATTGCATCTCAGTGAACAAGATCGTCAAGCACCACACTTCCACTAATTGTTTCACTAACTTATTCAACAATTTTCTACTCAAATATTTTTCTACCACATTCCCATTTATTAGGGGTGTAATAAATATTAAAATTAAAGACTTAAAGATACTTCATATCATAAAAATATCTCAATTTGATATCCATATGAGTGAAATATAATTTAAACTCTTATAGTCTAAATATATCATAAAATAATCCCAAAAAAGGTAGTGGCACCAAGTTTTGAGTGCATTCATAATTTTCATTAACTCAAGATCATGAGTGCAATAGTTCTTCTCATAGGGAAATAATTGATGTGATCTATAAGATACCTCTCATATCCCGTACATCAAAATGTATACCAAACCTATACCTAAGGCATCATAGTCTAAATAATAACCATCACCCAGCTTAGGAAGAATTAATATGGGAGATAAAGTCAATCTCACTTTCAAATACTCTAAATAATTCTAGTGTTTAACTCTCTAAACAAAATTTACACCCTTGCAGGTCAACTTTGTCATAAGAGATAAAATATGGGAGAAGTCTCAAACAAAGATCAATCCTAAGAAATTTTAGACCTAAAACACATTTTTATGTTTCTCCCAAGATATAATCACCTTTATATTTTCAGGATCCACTAATATTCTCTTATCATAAATTACTTGACCTAGAAATTTAACTTCTTAAATCCAGAATTTACATTTTGATTTCTTTCCATATAGAAGATGATCTCTCAAGATTATAATAATGATACTTAGATGATCTACCTGATATTTCTATGATCAAGAATAAATAATAATGTCATATATGAAAAAATCCTCAAAATAATCCAAGAACAAATGAAATATTTGGTTCATTGATTCCATAAACACTACAAGATCATTAATAAGGCCAAATGGCATAACAAAATAATCATAATACCCATTCATTCTTATGAATGCCATTGTAGAAATATCATCCTCTTTAACCCTTAGATTATGGTACCATAATCTCATATCAATATTCATAAACCACCAAACCTCTTTAAGATGATAAAAAAGGTTATAGATTCTAGGTAATGGATAGTTTCTCTTTACCATCACCTAGTTGAGTTTTAGTTAATCATTGTAAAACTGGAGACTCCCATATTACTTTTTTTTGAAAATATCATTTGAAAATCCCAAGGTAAAACACTCTAATAAATAAATTTCTCAATATAAATATCCTCAATATTAACTTTAATTATTTCAATTCAGTTGATGTTATATGTTAAAAAGGTAAAATAAAGGGGTATTATCCCTAGAAGTAAGTCTATAGAAAACACAACTTCTCTGTGGGGTAGTAAGCCAGTGAAATCATATGGAAAAGAATCTGGGTACTAACACACCACCACTAGAAGAGGGAAAATAATACATGTATCAACAACTTAAAGAAACAACTATAAAAACTAAAAGAATTCCAAGTTAACAAAAATAATAATAGGACCTAATATTCTTGACCATGGATCCCAATCACCCTAGAATACATGATTAAATGCATTAGGAGAGAGAAATTGTACTCAATTATGATATCAACCAAAATGGGATTTATAGCTAATAATACAACCTATTCCAATGATGAGGTTAAATATTTCAAGTTTAATAACTAAAAAGTCCCACATGATCTTGAAGTAAGAAATCATGACCCGAAACTAGGGACATTTAAATCTTTTATCTATATTTTTTATAGGGGAGTGGATAGAGTCATCAATAAATTCATAAAATATAAACACAATCCAAATGTATTGATAATATTGTATGATATAAAAAATGAGTTTCACTTGTATCAAAAAAATCCATAACCATAGATGATTTTATAAACATCATACATCTCATGGTAGTTGGTATTACCTTTGTCACTTCATGTGCACAATCTATAGCATACTGATGTCCAACCTCATCCCACCCCTTTTTTTCCATCTGAGCATCACCCTTTGCATGAGGATGAGATCCCACCCCTTTAGTTGTGTTATTTCTAAACTAAGATCCATGGGTGAAGGTGGTCCCATATAAACTTCCCTGAGATGAACTCTCATAGAAATTCTAAAGACGATGAGATTTACCACAAGTGTGACACATCGTAGGTACAACTTAAAAAATAGGTTTGAGGTTTCCCTTTTTTACACTCTTATAACATACCACCTGACTCTTCCTTGATGTAAATTATTCACTACCACTTCCAACTATATTTTTTTCATCTGATATCCTTTTCTAACTATGATTCAAACTCTGGATACCTCTCTCTATCACTGATTCTCCAAAGAGACATGTCATTCCAACTATGTCTACCTCTGTCATAACAACCTTATCTATGATCTCTTCATAGGTGGGTAGGAACATATGAATCAACATAGATCAAATATATTCTTTAATACCCATTTAAAACCTCCAAAAATTGAGATAATCATTGTAAAAATCTCTAAATACATGTTCACTAACATGGAAAATAGAGTAGCATACTCCATAATAGAATGATCACCTTTATAAAAAGTAACAAACTCCCATGCCTTTTCTTCCCTTATTATATCGAGATAAAACATTTGTTTAAATGATTTCATGAAGGTATTACAAGTGTAGTCTTTATGTAACCTAAATTACACAATATTTTCCCAATAATTATTCTCCAAACCATTAAGAATATAAGTGGAGAAACCCACCTTATATCCCTATAGAATTTTGAGAAAGCGTAAAATTATATCGATCATTTTGATATATTCCTTAGGATATTGTGGAACCTTTTCACCACAAAATATTATTGTATGATACTTAGTAAACTATAAAACATGATCCACATTTCATTCTTGTTCAACATTGGTGACTTGTCCCATATATTGGATTATATGAATGGTAGTTTCTAGTGGAACCAAATCAACTTGAGGATTTTCCTATGAGTATTTCCCTATAAAATCCTCTATAGAAATCCTAAGTGCAATTTTTGGAGGTTATATATATAAAATAAGATAACAAAAAATTTAGAATATAATTCATTTCCATTAACATAAATTGAATCCAAATAACTAGAGAAAAAATGTAAAAACATTAGACAAGAACATTGCACAACCCCAAAATTCCCATGGTAACTCGAGGATTATCATGAAAGTGAGTTTCCCAAGCACACCCCCATAATACATATTGAGTTCCAATGGTCCTACATCTATTATATTGATAACCCCCATTAACAATATGGTGATACACAATCATGATCATAAGTTTTAATTCAACCTAAGCTCTGATACCAATTTGTAATAGACCAACATGAGTAAACCCATAACTTCATCTGAATTGGATTGAAATATGGTATAAAGTGAATTCTTGACTACCATGGTTTGGTTAAAAGTATCTTATATCTTACAAGAGAATATGGGAATAATTTTAACCTCAGAAGACATATCATATAAAAAAATATATTAAAATAGTTGATAATCAAAATAATTCATATTTCAAAACAAAATCCAAAAAGGTCTCATCCAACATATGGATAGCAAGGTACCAACAAAAAAAATAAGACCATCAATGAAAGGTAACCAAAAAACTAATGATTCCATATCCATATGACCTTAAGTCACCTCCATCTGAACCCACTGATAGGTAACATGAGCAATGAGAGTCATACTCTACATGATGCACTTCACATTATATGTCTCCTTTAAAACCATGGCTACAAATTCCCAAAGTAAAAAAATAGGGTGTGAACACAAATTCAAAATAGGATACCACCAAATAATCTAAAATATGTCTAACCACATGATTCTATTAGTCCATGTTTAAAATATATTTCTAAATCACTTTAAAATAAATCATTTAACATTTATAAATCATACTTTGGTTTTCTTTTCAAAATCATTCTATCCCTTTCAAAATAATTACATAACCAATAAAACATATTAATAAGACATATTATATTTTAAATAGAATAAATAGATAAATAAATAGTTTGAAGGAATCAATTTATATATCTTGAACAAGTGGTAAAATAAGCATATCGAATGATAATGCACATATTATAATCTCAAATAATCCAAGTGGGGAATGTTTGACATGAGGGTGCATACAACCAAATCGCAAATAATTTCAAAGGGACACTAGTCGGCATAAATGTATCCTATAGTTAAATAACTTTAGTCCCTTGGAAAGAATATCACCTAGTCTCTATGACATTAAGAGAACCTTCCCTAGTGATATTTAACTCCACTATGTATACTCTTTGTCTAGTTTTTACTCATACCCAAAGGACTCTTAAGTGGGATATTACATCATCATTATATTAAATAAAAATAAAAAAAATGTTCCATAAACAATTTCCCAAGTCATGATCCATTTCAAATTATTTCTCACATATTTATAAGATGATTCTATAGTGATCCACACCACCTTTTATTCTTGAAAAATCATTTCCCATTTTAAAACATTTTTTAGGAAATTAAACAAATACATAACATGTCACAAATGGTTTCCATGTAAAACCTCAATTTTTTTAAACATACAATATCCGTCAAAAATCAATTCCATTTACAATAATCAATTTCATAATCAATGCAAAAGGAAAATAATTAATAACATAAGGAATTATAAGGGTCAGACCATATAATGGAAAAACCTACCACAAGAATGATGGAACAATGTTTCCTCTTCAAGATTGATGATGGAGAGAGAAGAGATAAAATCCTATAGCTCCTATATCCCATGCTCAATTCTCTATTTCTATGATGGATCTAACAATATAGTCTCATAAGAAATAATTTTCATGTAGAAAGAGATTAGAAACCAGATTACAAAGAGTCCTCTTACTAGAATTTGAAGAATGGGGATCCAAGCCTATAATAAGAATAAATATTCACCAAATAAGAGGGGTATAGAGAAAAAATATCACCAAGGATCCTCAACAGTTACAATAAATCAAGTTAGGGACAAAAATTCAGACTAAGTAAAAATTTCAGGCCAAAATGATGCTTCGTCCCTTACTAATCTACATCCTAAGTTACACCATCAAGTAGTTAGTGGCCTACCAGGTATTCAGTGTCCACAGTATGTGGGATTGAAGCTACAGGACTCCCCCGGTTGTCCAGTGGAAGTCCACTGGTGGGTCGATGTAACCTGCACTCCTGTAGATTTTCTGCCAACCAACACCTTCTAGTCGACGTCCACATGGTGCCATAACTGCCAAAAATATAACTCTATACCTACAAGAAACCTAGAAATTGATGATAAATTTTTTTAAAGGGCTTCACATATAGTTATTCAGAACTAGCTATGACAATTAAGACATATATTATATAATAATGTTTTAAGTATTTATAAGTTTACCACCTGACTCACTTATAAAAGGGAACCCCATATATTATATTTTACACACCACCTGATCCATTTATATTGACTGATATCTATCCAAATACCTTCTCAAAATTACTTTTATTTACCTAGAGGACTTTTTTCACCAAAAGACCACATGAAGAAGGGTTAAGGTTTAATCCAAAGGAGATTACCAACGAAATAGGTATATGTTCTTACCAATATTTTCCAAGATACATTATTTTTAAACCTCCTCCAATTATATATTAACCATATTAATATAATTACATCAAAATATTAACCATACTTACATGTTTTTATAATAATTTTACATACATTTTCTATCACCTTTCCATCCAATAGAAATTAATAAAAAATCTCATGTGTATGTGTGGACTACAATCTCCGCACAACTGTGTAATTTGTTTTTAATCACAACTTCAATTAGATGGTTATAAATATTTAATTAATGAATATATAATATATTTATGGAAAAATTATTATTTTTGAAAATATAATATATCATATATCTTCTTACTCTTACATCCATCGAAAAATGATAACATCACTCGTGCGTATGTGTGGACTACCGCCTCCATGAAGTGTTGTGATTCATTTTTCTATTACCACATTGTATAAATAATTATAAATTTTTATATAATGAATAAAAATTATATTAATTAAATTATTAACATTTTGAAGAATATGGAAACATTTCTTAACACCTTTAATAATGGTCAACATACCAAAGTAGCTTTATAGAAATTGATTGAACAAACTTAAGTGGTCAATGTAAGAAAAAACTATATTGTTAATTAATTTAAAATGATTATAAAAGGACCTTAGAAAATTTAATATAGATGAAAAATATTATTAATCAAGTATTTAATAAATTTAAATTAATTATTCAGGAGGATATAATGCATCTGACTATGTATGAATCCTAGGTAAGGGTTTTCTATCTCATTTATACTATACTGAGATATTTTTTATATTATGAACCTAATTTATTTTATATGATATATATATTACCCCTTATATATAATATATCATGAATTTATATTTATTTGTGTTATTTAAAGTTTCAATTCATGTTTTCTCTTGTAAGGAGTTTTGATTCAAAAGTAATTAATGTCGTAAAGGGTTATTTTACAATATCAATCTTATTTGGGATTATTCTTGTTTAAATTTTCATTGGAAGAATTATATTTCCTTTAACTTATTAAAACCCCTCTATTTTATACTAATCTAGTTATATCTAAGGTTTTCACATTTTCCTATAACTTTTATTCTCTTGTGTACTCAAAGATCAAAAGATTTTTTTTAATAAAAAAACCTTACTTCTTCTCTTGGGTCAATAATATTTTTCATCTATTTTGAGATTTATTAGGATCTCTTTGGGATAACCACACTGATAGGGGTGGTGAATTGGTATGGGATTAATTTTTATCACTTTAAAACTTTTATACATTTTGTACCTCTATCACTAGTTCATTGAATTATTCTCTTATCTCCATCACATACGGTTAGCAAGAATGCATATAAAATAGTAAGGAACAAGGAACAATAAGATATTTATGAGGTTCAGCTCCATTTTGGATGACTACATCCTTAGTTTATGGTGGTTATTATCCCACTCACACTCAACTCAACTTTTATTATCATGAAAATCATGAGACAGGGGATGAAATTAAACTCATTTTCCTAGAACCAATCTTGTATAGTGCAGGATATTCATTAAAGCACAAGTGAAAGATGTGGGTATGCTCCTTCTAAAGTTATTATCAAATTAAAACAAGTTTTATTTTATAGACCCCAATAAACTATAATCAAATACCTCTGATAAAAAAATCAAAATGAATTCATCAAAAACTGTAATAAATGAATATTACTATTGACTAAAACCTTAAGCTTCCTTGATGTATAATATCAAAAACTGTAATTATATTATTTCTCCTATACTCTTTTGGTGTAGTAAATATTTATTAAACTAAAACCTAGCACATATTCAGTGAAACATTTTTCACAAAATTTTAATATTTAATCAATATTTTATGTGGCATGAATTTTCTGAATCAAAATTTTCAATTTTGTTTTAGGGTTGTGCACATATACTGCATGGATTCATATGAGTTCCATTTTAATAATATTATTCATGAAAGTGTGCATATCCAACCTTGGTTATATTCCTCTTTAAATGGATTGTATATAATATTAAGTTTATTATTATATATTAGATTTCATGGTGTCTCAGTGGATTTTCTCAACCCTATAATGATTCATAGAACTTTGATAAATAATATCTTTCTGTAATAGTGTAAACACACAGAATGTATTTTATTCTTTGTGTAACCCTCAAGATTTCTTGAAATTGAAAAGAATATATTTTTCTTTCTTTGTGAAAATGAGTGTGTGGAACCTCTTATTAACATATACAAGTAGATCTCATTACTTCTCGTTCATGAAGCTGAGGAGGATTGTGGATATTTTTCTTTGCATGAAAAATGCATGTAGATGATCTATTTCAAGTGAAATGAGAGCTATCAAAGAATCGGTAAAGGCTCATAACTTGGGTACCTCAGTATTTATAGATGAGGAATCAATGGCCCTCTTATATGTTTTATATTTTTTTGAGACTCATAAATATCTTTGATTAAAATTTCATTTCATGGATTGATATTAATATTACTGAATATTTTGATATTTCAAAACATCATGTAGGTTTCCTTATTATCTTTTGATGGTGCTGAGAATCATGGTGTATTCATGCAATCAACATCTTACTTCTCAAAACATAATTATCAATTGAATGATAAAATATAAAATCTATAATCGCATGCATGAATATCACTTGGTGGTATAAGTTATTCATAATAATAAGCTATATCTTTATGTAAACACGTGATTGTACCTCTAAGTCCTCATGTATTAGTTTTTGACACACAATAATAAAAATAACACCTTCTTTCAAGATCGACATGACCATTGGATAATGGATAAACATCAAGTGTAGCTCACGACATCAAACCAGTAGTGTCGAGGAGCTCGTAAATATTATGGACGAGTCAATACGTTGTGTAAGGGTATCCTCTCCCCCAATGTGTAAGGGTACCAACATATTCTATTTACCTTGTAAGGGTAATAAAAGGTAGAAGAAGAAGTTATTAGGTTGAGTAAAGGTAGATTGAAAAATGTGTAAGGGTCGATTGGATCTTCCATTACCCATGTAAGAGTAACCCATGTAAGGGTACCTCATGTAAAGGTTGATCCCATATGCATAAGGGTTGGTCGAGAGTAAGGGTAAAATGGAGGTTGAATATGAAAACATGGAGTAAATCAGATGGATTTGAATTATCTAATCAAGCAATTGTGGTATTCATGTATCATTTAAGATGTAGGAATGGTACATGTGTGCCATGGTCATCTCAAGTCTGAGTTTCACTTCTTCTTGGGTCTCTTAATAACATTCCATATTCCTTCCACATATCAATATGACACTAGGGTCAGTACCTATAATAACTTTCACACAAACCCTACATGGTCCACACAACACCCATATGTGATCCCCCACGCATCCCCTTGTACACCCCTATGGGTGATATGCACCCACTATGCTATGATTCCTTTATCCACTCCCTATGGGAACTATGTAAGACCACTGACTCCTTATTTCATTGCTAACTAATCTGGTTATCTCTCACACATGGTTGATCATACTCCCACATGTATAGAATTGATCTATCCTAGATGGTTGTCTAGGAACTTGGTTCGACATCCAAAACACCTTTCACACACAAGTTACACAGTTCATGCCACACCCTTACAAAGTCCCTCGGGAGCCCTCCTGGACACCCCTATGGGAGATATACACAAACTATGCCAAGATTCTTCTGTTCACTCCTTGTGGATGATATGAAATCCCAATAAATCTTATATCTATGGATAGATATCCTAGTTAACTCTTTGATGTTGTCAAGAATTTTCCCACATGTGTGGTATTGAGATGACCTAGATGGTTGGTTATGGAGGACCAATTTTTTTTAACACCCATAAAATATAATATAATAATTACTAAGACTGAAACAACCAAATCCACCTTCAAAATAATTTCTCACACCAAAAGTAAAATTATTTTTTCTTTCATATATTCCTTAAACTTCACCCAATAAAGAAACACCATTGAATGGTTATTCTTCAAAACATCCCCAAATTACAATATTTTTGATGAAATGAACATAGTTTCTTGGGAATATAAATCTTCTCACATGATCAATCTTAGAAACATCGAATCACACTTCCAAGATAGTCAACTTCTTTAATTCATATTGACGTTAATTTCTTCATCACATACTGACTTTTTGATAATAAATATAACACAAACATGAAGTAGGATAATCAAGATTGTATAAAATGTTTCAAGAATGTTAATTTATATTCTAAAATGATTGTAAAAAATTAATTTTCAATCATATTTTAAATTCTTTTAATTGTTTTATAAATTAATATTTTTAATTTTTTTTGAATGGGTTGTTTTTTTCTTTCTTTATAAAAGTGTAAAAGAAATGTTTTTTTAACATATATGACATGAATGAGTTTTCCTATAAGATCCAAGATTTCTCCCTAAGGTATTTTTTACTTATGTTTCAGTTTAGGTCCATTATTTTAGTTAATTAAGTTCTTTTCAAAGTCCTTAAGGAGGCTCGGGGGTGTTCTGAGAGTTCATGACATGAAAAAGGGGGGGAGTTTTCTAGGCTAGTTGTATGGTCTGTGCATGTTTAGTGATAACTGTGTGGGTAGCCCAAGTAAATCATGCAGGAGGTGGATTTTTGGACAGTGGAATCTGCATGGTTTGTGCACGGTTTGGAAAACCGTGCGGGTAAACCGTGCAGCCCATAAAACATTAAAAAATTACAAAAAATCTATTATGGTATTTTTATACCCAACTCGGTATTTCTCACCCCTCTTCCTCATTTATCCCTAGTGACGATCCAAGCTTCCAAGATCTTCCAAGAGTTCGATCTCCTTCATTACTAAGCTGTTTGGAGTGCCCCCAGTTGAGGCTTTAAGATTCGGGCAAGGCTAATCTTACTCTTGCTTATATTTTTGGTTTGGGGTTTCTATTTATTTCCCCTCCCGATCAGAAGCTCTCGAAACCTACTTTTCTGGTGAGTTTTAGGGTAAATATTCAAGGGTTGTCTGAATCGATATCTAAGTCTTCAGTTGGGAGTGCATTCACCAAAAAATTAAAGGTAGGTGGTCTACAAGTTATATCCCTTGGGTTTTGTGTAGATTTGTGCATGTAGGGTTCAGTTCTTGACCTATTTTCAAGAGTTATTGATGCCTTTTACATTATGTGATGTAGTGGTGTCTAAATGGTTAATTGAACCCCCTCTTGATCCCCATGGGATTCAAGGAGGATGACTCGACCAAATTAGGGCCACCTGGGGGGGCGTGCCGATATTCTCTGAACTTAGAACTAGCTAAGTAAGTGTGGGCCATTGTTTATGAAAATAGATCCTATAAAAAATATTTTAAAATGATTAAGTGATGTGGAATTAGTGATTAGTAAAACACTTAGGTTGGGTAATTACCTAAGAGGTTGTTTGGTTGGCATGAAAAAGGGTTAAAAGGATAAATGGGAAAATTCTAGGGATTAGCTTATTATTGGAATATGCTTAGTGAGATTGGAATGGAAAATGGGAATGGTGCTAAAGGGGTTACGTAACATGAATGTTGAACATGTTAATGGATGGAGGAAAAATGTAATTTCCCTTTTATTGAGATTATTGTGATTATTACGAATGATGTTGGCTATGTTGTTGTGATATGGTGCTTTGTGGTGAATGATAAATAAGCATGTGTGTATGGAATGGTAGTGTGGGGTATTGAATTGAGGTTCTATGCCGATGGGTTGAGTTAGACTGAGGTTCTAGATCCTCCCCTAAATTCACAGGTTAGGGAAGGGGATGTAGTTTTATTCCCCTAAAGGTTGCATTCCACCCGGACTAAGGATTTGAGGTGAGGATATTTGGAATTGTTGTGAAATAATTCCTTGTGAGATAGGATTTGTTAAATTCACACGTGTTGAAAATGTTGATCATGCCTAATCCATTGAACATATGAAAAGGGGTGACATGATAAATGAAATTTATTGGTAATAAATATGGGTTAATTGGTAGGTTAACTTAAAGGAACATAAATAAAGATAGCCTACTGAAATATTTACCTTAACTTGCCTTTATTTATCATTTGCATGCACTATCTACCTTGCTGGATATTTTGTAGATGTCGTTGGTGGTGGCCTACTGAGTTATACTCACACCCTGATCGGGCCGTCGTTGGGTACCCAAGCAGATTTCATGCTTGCAGGTTAGGACAAGGGACAGGGCCCTATGCTAGGGAGATGAGTTGGACATGGGACATGTTTGGGTGAGGTTCCAGACTTGGAGTCCGGACCATTTTTGGGATTCTTCTATTTTATTTCTTTTGGGTTTTGTTCACTTGACACTATAACATGGCATGGCATATTTATTGTTGTTTATGATTGTACCCAGTTTTGGGATTTGGTTATTTATTCATGTTATGGATTGTTCTCTTTTTTCTGCTATTTCAATTATTTTCTATTGTGGATTACTCTAGTATGGAGGGTATAGACTCCCCACATGACTTATTGGACCCTCGCTACTAGTTTGAAACCTCTAGCATACGGGGATTTTCTCTTGAGGTCATGCAACTACCCATATCGGAGCACCGGTTTAGTGGCTCCTGGGTCAGGGACGTTACAAAGTGGTATCAGAGGAGTTATTTTCTCTATCTTACTATTTTGGGATGGTATAAAGAAGGTTAGGAATGTGTCGGGCCTTGGTAATGAGCTTGTTCATGGGATTAGCTAACCCATGTACGTGGGACAACCCAAGTCACCCTAGGAGGGGATTATTGTTCTTGTTATGTGTAGTTACATTTGGTGATATTTCACCATTGGGTGATGCACTTGTTGTGTGATTTGATAGTTTCGTGATATTTTTCTTGTGTCTTTAAAGGTACGAGGTTTTGCATTCATATATCATTCTTGGCACCTATGTAGGAAAGTGACATGCATCATGATAGGCACACACATGGGATGGGTGTGTAGGATATAACGGTTAGGATGCATATGTTCTCTTAAAAGTAATGAATTATGCCTAATAAGATGGTATAAATGAGTAAAAAGGGAATTGAAAATGTCAATTAGTAATTAGAAAGTGGTTCTTGATAAAGAAGTAAAAGTGGACTAATTTTTTTTAAGAGTAAATTGGAATATTAAAATGGTTTGAATGGGAGTAAAAGATAAGGCTCGTAACCGAGTGAATTAGATACTATGTTGGCCATTGACTTAGGGAAATGGACGAGGGTAGTGACCCGGATGCGATTGGTCTCTCTTGGGTAGTGTATGTGAACTGGTTTGGTTATGATGGGTGATGATTCTACCTATATTCCCTTTTTTCCTTTTTAAAAGTGTTATGGTTGCCTTCTAAAGTTAATGTTTGGAATTGTATAGAAATGCCACCTTGAAGACGTATGTCAGTTGGGAGACATGAGGATATTGCTGAGAACGCTCCTCATGTAGTGGAGAAAGAGAACATGGTGATACAATGAGATGGGGAAGAGAAGTTCCACAAGAACTTTGCTCATTTTATGCAGATGATGGAACGAGACCCAGGACAGGTTTCATTGAGTATGCTTGAGCTAGACAGGGAGTTTTAGCTGCATCACCCTCAAACCTTTACTGGATAGGGTGGGAAAAAAGAAACAGAGTTCTAGATAGAGTCCATCCAAACTATTTCCGACAATCTAGAGAATCCTTTTGAGAAGTGAGTCAAGTTAGCATCCTATATGCTGAGGGGGCAAGAAAAATGTTGGTCAGACATTATGATTCATACAGAGCAGGATGAGGGGATGATGTGGAAATATTTTCAAGAGAAGTTTCTAGAGCACTTCTATCCAGAAACCTTAATGTAGGAGAAGGCTGTAGATTTTATGAGGTTCACTCAGGGGGCAATGTCGGTGATGGACTATGTTAGTTGTTTCACCAATTTGAGATGCTTCATTCCGACATTGATGGGAGATGAGAAATTTGTGGAAAAACACTTCCAGGATGGGATGAGACACAATATCAGATCTCAGGTG
The DNA here is from genome assembly GCA_963277665.1 of Viscum album. Classification (NCBI taxonomy): domain Eukaryota; kingdom Viridiplantae; phylum Streptophyta; class Magnoliopsida; order Santalales; family Viscaceae; genus Viscum; species Viscum album. The sequence continues at coordinate 122,759,273 of OY728134.1, read as the reverse complement.
AATTTATTTTGTCTAAAAAGGTTTGCTAAATTGGTGGATCAAGCCCTTATCTCAGAAAGAAACCTAAAGGGAGATTCAGGTAGTGAACTTGTGGCGCCATCTAGGTGAGAAAGTGGTGTGGATTTTGAGAGTAAGAAGTGCCACTTTGGAACCTTCCAACAAGGGGAAGCATACAGAGCAGTCAAAAGAGGGGGTCAGCTTCTCAGGGTGGTGACCAGGTCTTCTGTTTTCAGTATAGTAGGTTGGGGCACAAGCGTGACTAGTGTCCCCGCCCACCAGTTGAGTGTCGAGTGTGCGGGAGGTTAGACCATGTGTAGAGATTCTGTAGGAACCTGCGGCAGTCGGAGAATTATGGAGATTAGAGGAAAATGATGAGTGTGGGAAGGGGTCGGTTACCCCATATCATTCAGGAAGTTGGAGCTCCACGGGTTGTACTGGTAAGGGTGGTGGATGTGGAACTCCAGGGTGAGATCACCCTTACCAACAGAGTAGTGCGGTGTAGGGTACTCAGGCTGGATCCTAGGGTAAAGGGGCAGGTTATCTCCATGAAGTTCAGGCTACACCTGAGGGTGGTGAGGTTGGTCCATCTAGTATTTGAGGTACGATTCATCTAGCTTCCATGTTTTCTAGTTCTTTATTCGATACAGGTGTTACACATTCATTTATTTCTGCTCAGTTCGTAGTTGTGTTGGGATTAACTGTAGAGACTGCATGTTGGGAAATTTCTCTTCATACTTTGTTATTGGTACTAATGGGGGACATCAGGCAGTGTAAGGATTGTTCTCTGGAGGTTGGTGGGTATCGTTTCTTGTATGATCTATTTTCCCTAGAGATGTTAGGTTTTGACCTAATCTTGGGAATGGATTGGTTGGTGTATCAAGACCATATGAACTATTACCAACGTTGTATGACATTCACATCTCTCGATGGGGGCACTCATATACTTTGTGGTGAGTGGGATACTCAAGCGGGCCATGCAGGGCCGCACATGGCCTCTATACCATTAGATGGGGGAGATCATAGCCCAAGTGGCATGACTTATGATAGATGATGGGGAGAAAGGACATCCAGTCTTCCCTTTTGTTGTGGAAAAGTTTTAGGACATATTCCCATAAGACTTCTCATGGTTACCACCTGAGAGGGATGTTGAGTTTACGATCGAATTGTTTCCTGGAGCGGAGCCAGTTTCCATTCCCCTTTACCAAATGGTGACAACAGAGCTCCAAGAACTGAAGGTTCAGTTATAGGAATTGGAGCATAAGGGGTTTAAATGTCCTAGTACATCACCTTGGGGATCTCTTGTGTTGTTTTCTAAGAAGGGTAATGGATCACTGAGGTTATGTGTTGATTATATGAAGCTGAACTAGGTGACAGTTAAGAACCTATACCCTCTTCCTTGAATTGATGACTTGTTTGATCATCTTAGAGGTTCCTTAGTGTTTTCCAATATCGATTTGAGATCGGCATACCATCATTTGAGGTTGAGACCTTCTGACCTACCCTGGACAGATTTCTGAAGCAGGTGTGGGTTGTATGAATTCCTAGTAATTCCATTTGGTTTGACCAATGCACCAGCTGTGTTCATGGAATTTATGAACCAGATATTCCACCTGTATCTGGTTCATTTTATAGTTTTTTTCATTGATGATATCTTGGTGTACTCGAGAACTCATGAAGATCATTCCAAACACCTTGACATTGTCTTGAGTATACTAAGATAGCATAGGATTTATGACAAGCTATCAAAATTTTAGTTTTGTATTGATGAGGTTCACTTATGGGGACATATAATATCTAAGTTAGGTGTATCGGTGGATCTAGAAAAGGTGAAGCTTGTGGTGTCCTAAGAGAATCCTAGGAACGTCTCTGATTTTTGGAGTTTTCTAGGTTTGTATGGTTATTACCAAACGTTTATTAGAGATTTCTCTCATTTGTTAGTGCCGCTCATAGGCCTAACCAATAAGGGGTTAAGTTTGGTTGGTCAGAGGCTTGTGAGAATTCTTTCTAGGAGCTGAAGAAGCAATTTACCACCACACTGATTTTGATCTTACTCGAACCAGGTAAGAGGTACACCTTGTTCTACGATTCATCTGGTGTGGGACTTGGGGAAGTGTTGATGTAGGATAATTGGGTTGTGGATTATGGGTCAGGGCAGTTGAGGCCACATGAAATAAATTATCCCACTCATGACTTGAAGTTAGCTGTTGTGGTTCATGCGTTAAATTGTTGGAGGCATTACTTTTTGGGAGAACCCTTTACGGTGTTTATCGACTATAAAATTCTCAAGTACATCTTCTCTTAGTGGGATTTGAATCTTCGACAGCGATGCTGGGTTGATTACTTGTAGTCTTTTGATTTTGAGTTGGTGTACACACCAGGGAAAGGGAATATAGTCATTGATTCTCTCATCCGGATGACTTAGAATCTAGTAGTTCAGGAATCCAATTCAGAGTGGGTAATGATGGCCTAGTTTGTAGAGATGAATTTGGAGGTACAGGAGAGGCATGGGCAGATGAAACTTACATCTATAGCAGTTGAGTCCGCACTTTTGATCCAAGTTAGAGAGAGTTGGTATATAGATCCAGAGTGTTTGGATATTAGTGAAAGTCTTAAAGGTGAGGAGTCACCTTCAGGTTGGACCATCGACACTGATGGAGTTGCTTATGTTCATGGTCATGTTGTGGTGCCACCATATGTACAAGAAGAGTTGATGCACGAGTTCCAGTTTTCAATGTGGGCATTGAATCCAGGATTGACTAAGATGTACCAAAATTTACATATGAAGTTTTTCTGGCTAGTAATAAAGAAGGAAGTGGCGAGCTTTGTGGCGTAATGCCTTACCTGTAAATAGGTGAAGGATGAACAACATCGCCTAGGTGGGTTATTACAGTCATTTCTTATTCCAAAGTGGAAATGGAATGATGTCATGATGGACTTCATAGTGGGTCTTATAAGGATGTCTTGGAAGAATGATTCCATTTGGGTGGTGGTAGATCGGCTGACCACCGTGTCCCATTTCTTACCGATTCAGGAGACCTATATAGTCGACTAGTTGGGGGAGTTGTATGTTTGGGAAATAGTACAATTGTATGGTGTGTCAAGAACCATAGTATTAGATCGTGATCTATGTTTCACCTCATGCTTCTGAAAGGGACTATAGAAGTCACTTGGTACCCAGGTGTTTCTGAGTATGGCTTACCACCCACAGACTGATGGGCAGTCAGAGTGTACAATTCAGGTATTAGAAGACATGCTGAGAGCATGTTTTCTAGATTTAGGTGGTTTGTGTTAAAAACACTTTCCGCTTGTTGAGTTTTCCTATAACAATAGTTTTTAGGCTACAGTTTAGATGGAACCTTTTGAGTCACTTTATGGGAGAATGTGTAGATAATCATTGTGTTGGTTAGAGGTCAGAGAGTCTGAGTTTTTAGGGCCGAGTCTTGTGCATGATACATCGTAGAAAGTTCATTTGATTCAAAATCATATGGAAACAGCTCATAGTAGGTAGAAGTCATATTCATATTAGCATTGTAGACCTCTTGAGTTCGTGGTGGGTGATAGTGTGTTTCTTCGGGTGTCTCCAAGGTTGGGTCACCATCAAATTTGAAAACAGGGCAAGTTGGCTCCTAGATATATTGGGCCATTTGAGATTGTGGGGAGGATCAAACCAGTGGCTTATAAATTGGCTCTTCCATAGCGGTATAGTGGTATGCATGATGTTTTCCATGTTTCACAACTCTAACAGTATCACCTTGACCCATCTCATGTGATAAATTCCAAGTACATAGAGCTTGAGGCTAATGCATCCTTTGAGGAGCACCAGGTTAGAATTATGGATCATAGCGAGAAAGTTTTGCGATGTAAGGTTGTGCCCCTGGTTCATGTTCTATGGCAGCATGGAAACGTTCAGGAGGAAACTTGGGAGCGGGAATTAGATATGTAGGTCCATTGGCCTAATCTATTCTCTTTAGAAACTAAATGATGCTCAGGAAGAGCAGCTTGGGGATGAGACGGTATAAGGCGGGGAGGTTGTAAGATCCCAAATTTATCCATAAGATATGTTTTACTTAAGTTTAAGTTTAGGCCCTTTATTTTAGTTAATTAAGTTCTTTCCAAATTCCTTAATGAGGTACTGGCGTGTTCAGGGGGTTCGGGACACGAAAAAAGGGGGAAAAAGAAGTTTTATGGGATAGTTGCACGGTCTGTGCACGGTTAGTGATAACTTTGAAGGCAGCCCAAGTAAACCATGCAGCAGTTGGATTTTTGGATAGTGGTGTTCGCATGGTTTGTGCACGGTTTGAAAAACCATTCGGATAAATCGTGTGGCCCATAAACCTTTAAAAATTTACCAAAAATCCATTGCGGGGTTTTTATACCCAACTCGGGATTTCTCCCCCCTCTTCCTCCTTCTACCCTAGTGACAATCCAAGCTTCCAATATCTTCCAAGAGGTTGATCTCCTTCATTCCTAATTTTTTCGGAACATCATCAGTTGCAGATTGAAGATATGGCTAAGGCTAATCTCCCTCTTGATTATCTTTTTGGTTTAGGGTTTCTATTTCTTTCCCCTCTCCATCCAAATCTCTAAAAACCTACTTTTTTAGTGACTTTTAGGGTAAAGCTTAAAGGTTTGGATGAATTGAGATATAAGTCTTCGGTTGGGAGTTCATTCGCTAACAGATTCAAGGTAGGTGGTCAACAAGTTATATCCATTGGGTTTTGTGTAGATTTGTGCATGTAGGGTTTGGTTCTTTCCCTCTTTTGAAGATTTCATGATGCCTTTGACATGATGTGATGTAGTGGTTTCTAAATGGTTAATTGAACCCCCTCTTGATCCCCATGGGATGCAAGGAGGATGAATCGACCAAATTAGGGCCACCCGAGGGGCGTGCTGATATTCTCCAGACTTAGAACTATCTATGTAAGTGTAGGTCGTTGTGTGAGAACATAGAGCCTATGAAGAATATGTTAAAATACTTAAGTGATATAAAATTGGTGATTAGTAAAACAATTAGGTTAGGTAATTACCTAAGAGGTTGTTTGTTTGGGATGAAAAAGGGTTAAAAGGATAACTGGGAAAATTATAGGGATTAGCTTATTACTGGAATATGCTTAGTGATATAGGCATGGAAAATGGGAATGGGGATAAAGGGGTTAAGTAACATAAATGATGAACATGTTAATGGATGGAGGAAAAATGTAATTTCCATTTTATTGAGATTATTGTGATGACTATGAATGATGTTGGCGATGTTTTTGTGATATGGTGTTTTGTGGTGAATGATAAATAAGCATGTGTACATGGCTTGGTAGACTGAGGTATTGAATTGAGGTTCTATGCCCACGGGTTGAGTTGGACTGTGGTTCTAGATCCTCCCCTAAATAAATTTGTTAGAGAAGGGGACAGAGTTCTATTCCCCTAACGATTGCATTCCACCCAAACTGAGGCTTCGAGGTGAGGATATTGGGAATTATTGTGAAATGATGCCAAGTGAGATAGGACTTGTTAAATTCCAACATGTTGAAAATGTTGATCTTGCCTAATCCATTGAACTTATGAAAAGGGGTGACATTATAAATGAAATTTATTGGTAATAAACATGGGTTAATTGGTAGTTTAACTTAAAGGAACATAAATAAAGATAGACTACTGAAATGTTTACCATAACTTGCCTTTATTTATCATTCGCATGCACTATCTACCTTGTTGGATATTTTATAGGCATCTTTGGTGGTGGCATACTAAGTTATACTCACACCCTACTCGGGCCACTTTTGGGTACCCAAGAAGATTTCATGCTTGCAGGTCAAGACAAGGGAAAGGGCCCTATGTTAGGGAGATGAGTTGGACATGAGATGTGTTTGGATGAGGTTCGAGATTTGGAGTCTGAACCATTTTGGGGATTTTTTATATTTTATTTCTTTTGGGTTTTGTTCACTTGACATTGTATCATGGAATGGAATATTTATTATTGTTTATGATTATACCCAGTTTTGGGATTTAGTTATTTACGCGTGTTATGGATTCTTCTCTTGTGTTTCCGTTATTTCAATTATTATCTGATATGACTTACTCTGGTATTAAGGGTATAGTCTCACCACGTGACATATTGGACCCGTACTACTAGTCATCAACCTCTAGCATATGGGGAGGTGCGCTTGAGGTCATGTAACTACCCATATTGGAGAACCGGTTTAGTGGCTCTCGGGTCAGGGACGTTACATTTCCCGCCATCATAGCTATTATTTTTTATTAAGAAAAATTTATATGTTTCCATTATTTTATAAATAAAACCATTTTCCATTATTATATGAATTTTTTAGTTTTTTATTAAAATAAATATGGAGATAATTTCAAATTGTTGAAAAGAATTTTGGGAATTGTTTATAACTTTGTTTTCATAACAAAGTTACAAATGTTTTAATGAATTATTTTTTAAAAGTTTTTCTAAAATTTTCCAATATAATTCTTAAAGACTTTACTTTATTACAATCCTACTATTTTCATGAATTGATGATCTTTTATCAACATTTATATATTTTTGGATTAAACCTTATTTTTTTATCATTCACTTTCTTATGATCTTGTTCTCTATCACTCTCAATTATTCATTGGACATTATTTTTTATCCTTAATGACCATATATTCAGTATAATGGATGTATTATATATCATTTTAACTAATTTTAAATTGTATTAATCATATATTATTTCAATATATAGTGTTAGTTGAAGGGACCTTATTAACAAATCTATTTAATTTACTTGGTAAATATTGATGTTTCGTATTTTTTATTCAATATGGATATTTATCAACTAATAAGGAATTTTTATTATGTTTTATATTTTTGATTAAATATATGATTAATTAATTGGACATATGTAAGTGATGGGTAGGGCCTAATTATATATTTCTCCTTGATTCATTGATGGGTCTCATGAGATAAACCAGTTGGCATGCCTTATTAGTTGGTCATTTAGTGTATTCTTGTTGAATTGTTGAAAGTATCTTATCATTAGACATTTATGGTAAGATTTTTGATGCCTTAGCATAAGGCCTTGGTGGTAATATCATGAATTTCCAACACTATGCATTTCCTTCATTAAGAATCCAGTTATCATTATCCTTTTGTTTTCTTTCATCCATGGATATATTTCATGCTCAAGTTATTGATTAAATGGAATATGTATCGATTATTCCATCTACCATATTGTTATTCCTTATCTACTCATGATAGATTCTATTTTACACTTTTCATTATTGAGCATCTAATATTACCCTTTATTATTTTTTCCTTTTCCTCGGATATGAATAAAGAATCATTGAATGATATTTTAGGATACAAAAATGTTTTGTCTGCTATGTTTTATTTTTTCCAATGTAACATAGAAATAATGTATTTATCTAGTCTCCCAAGACTACTAAATTTATCAATTCTTCATGGTGTTATCCCTTTTACCTTGTACTAATGTAATAAAGTAGGTACCAAATTTGGGTTACTCAAATCGAGGTCATCACTTTTGGGTAAGAAATTTTTTTGTGTGGTGGGGATTTAGAACTTGTAGTGGATTATGTTATTGATTATCTTTCCAAAAAAACCTAGATAGTTATTTTACCTTGGATTGAAAGTGTTTTGGTACCATTAAATCTGAATATTAAGAGCATTGACCTCATCTTATGGTCATCCTAGAAGCATGTCATTTTAGAAGAAATGGTTGGAAAAATTTTAGTCATATGGTCATGTTTTTTAAAAGTTATGAAAATAGGTTCAATATATTAAATTTATTAAAACAATTTTAGATAATTATCCTCAATATTCCTAATTAGGGTTGTAAGTTTATCCCTAATTCTTTATTCTATCCATAGGAGTATGAGTCTAATTATATTTGAGAGGCTTCTGCTAATAGGGTGAGGTTCTATAATTTTGGTTTTTCTCAGAAAGACCTTTATGATACTCATAAGAATTATTTAGGGCTTTGTTTTTAAAGATTATAAGGAGTTTTTTTTTCTATATCTAACCCTTTATAAAAAATCCCACTTATACTTGGATTGAAAAACGATGGTGTGGTACCCTGTTTAGTTTATCTTTAAAACTTTCCCATGTTTCATAAAATTAAACTCTTTATTTCTAAATAAAGTTATGAATTGTCTTTTAAAGTTTAATTTTTTATTGTGGGGGGTAAATTTTTTAACTATATTTTTAATTGGTCCAATTAACAAATGGATGATTGTATAAAATTTTTTAACCAATTCATGGCTCAATACTTTAAGTAAAAATAGAAAAGATCATAATCTTAGCTAACTAAATTTGATGTGGGGTCACATGGTCTCAATAATGTCATTTAACTCCTTGATATTAAGGTAAGGAATCTCTGACTCTATCCCATAAAAGGTGGGAAGATAGTTTAGAACATGGGTTTTAAAAACATAGTGGGAGTCTAATAGGGAAACATGTCTAATAAAATAGGTTGTATTAGCCTAGTAAAGTGTGAGGTGTTCATTAATGGTTTGATCTATCACATTCCCCAAGTTTAGGGATACCTAATTTGGATTTTTGTTTTAGTTTCCACCTAGGTTTATAATTGGGTTTTGTAGAAGAACCTCAATATTATTGGAATAAAGTTTAGAATTTAGAGTCCTATAAGTATAGGATCTAAAGTAAGAAATACCTTTTGTATATCTAACTCCCCACACTTGAAATTATTCTCCCTAATTAGTTAGTTTTAATATTTATCAATATAGGCATACGTACATAGAACGAAATAAAAGGGAAAGAAAAGATAAATGGGAGTTATAATAGAATGAGTGTCTAAGATTTCATACATGGTTTCCTGGAAATGACACAGAAATTTGGTTCCCCCAAATTTACCTAGTGGGTTGAAGATGTCACTTTTGACACAACTTGGGTCATTGAATCCTTAGAGACCTAAGAAATAACCTAAATACACTTGAATGTTTTACATATTTATTTGGATATGAAGTGGAAAAGTTAGGTTTTATTTTATTTTGGTTCTTAAAATATATAATTATCTAAGTGAACTCAATTAATGAGTATGGGTTGATCCTAGGTTATTGTAAGGGGTTGATTAGATGAATTTATTTTTTGACAAATCCAATTTCTAAACTTCAAGAGGGATTAATTAAATGAAGTTATAATGAGCCACATCACTCACTTTTTAATACTTGAAAAATCTCAAGGATAATCACCTAAACACTTTTCATGAAAACTACAAGTTATAGGATATTTCTATCACTTAATATGTGTAGCCTCAAAATTCAACGACGATGAAGGAGTAACTAATCATCAAATGGAATTATTAATTAAAATAAGTGATTAAAAATTAATGTAACAAGAAATTAAATCTTATTTATCCCATCAAAAATTAATTTGATCAATATATAAAAAATGAATCCCTATATTTATGAAAAACTCTTAATGTAAAATAGAATTCGACTCATAAGGGAGGAATTGATTAATATAAAACTAGAAAATAACAAACACTACACCATTGTGTAATGAATATTAAACTTTTCTTATGGATAAATTCACACCAAGAGTAATAAATATCATTTTTTTATTAATAATAATAGAATATAATAATAATAAAAACTCTTATTAAGAAACTAGATTGATTCAATCAGATTACCTGATAAAAAAATGTGTGTAGATAAAACAACATCATAACATTATAACAAAAATAAAAACCTAGTTCTTCCCAATTACTTCCCAAAAAATACCTTAAAGAGATATTTTTGGAGCATTGGGTAAATACCCAAATTTTACAATCCTTACCAATTAATCTTTTTTGGAATAAGTTTGTGGAAAGTAGACTTTTCCACCCTTGACCCAAAATCAGTTCAAGTTGGCTGCCTCCACTTAATTCACCCAAAAGAGATTCTAGATGGATGAATTTGGATGGTAAAAATAATAGGAAAATTTTTACAATAACTATTATTTTATTTAGTAAATTTTCAAAAAAAACAATATTTATCTTGTATTTATGATTTAAATGGTAGGATATTATTCTGGTCTATGGAATCTATCTCAAAATTTTATTTTCATTTTGGGCCACATAGACCGCCTCTAAAACCTCATAATTAACTATGGTAACTATTTAATTAAATAATATTAATTATTTTTTCTTTCAAAATGAGAAATTTTAACTTCATTAGACATGTATCATGGTTGATACATTCATTTTAGTGGACTGATGTTGAGTTCTCATTGGCCATGAGATTTAACATTCATGGACCAAAATGATTATCTTTCCCAATGGATCTCTCATTAATATTGAAAGAAAAAATCTTCCCTACAAGTAGGGTAACCTAAACCTAAAATTTAAAGTTCAAATCAAGGCAATAGGTTTTTTATAAGGTTCGGATAAATGTTTTAATTATCAGTTAATTTTAAGAAGAAAATTGGAAACATTGTGAGAATTGGTGTATAAATTGTAAAATTCACTAATATCAGTGTTTTTGAGTAGTGAATTAATTATATATAATAAAAAATAAATATTAGCCTCTTTCAGTGGATAATTGGTACCTATGATGAGTTGGGAGTATCTATAGAACTTTATTTTGGTGTCTCTGGTATTAATGAATGGTTTTTAGGGATCATATAATTGTGCTTTTAGTACTTGATTTCAGATTGATCTGATGTTTGAGAAACATAATAGATATTTGGTTTGTATTGTTGGAAGTTAACCATGGGGTTTTATGTAAGAATTTGTGTAGATGGTTTCTAGTATAAACTGATTATGGGAGAAATTTTAGGAAACAATTTTGGAATCATGGAGAAACCAAATAAACATCTTTGTGTTACAATCCATAGTGGATGTGGATTCTAGGTTTTTATTGTGAAGAGTTTTGAGAAATGAGTCATGATATTTTGAGAGGGATATATTATGGTTTACGATACTATAATGAGATGATGGAATGGTTGGAAATATTTTTTTGGGTTTTTTTTATATAGTTTTGTTGGGGAACATTCCATGTATAAAGATAAAAGTTTGTATTTAAATTTTATTATTCCAGTCAGATTCAGTGTCATAGAATTTAGTGTGTGGATATAATTTTGGTTAGATTAGGATTAAATAAAATATAGTGGTTCATTACTATAAAATATTATGTATTTAAATGTTTTAGTAGTTATGGTCAGCAAGAGGATATTAACCATGCATGAGTAGATGTCTCTTTGTAAGTAATGGGAATTATTGAATGTTGGGAGTGAATTGGTGGTTGTCATCCATGATAAATGAGTTAGTGGATAAATATATCTCCCAAATTTTTAAGGATGAAAATCATGATGGTGGGGAGATTTCATATACCTGTATTTTTTGTGAGTGTTCATTGGATTATATTATACTTAGTTTTTTTAGGATAAAAACATTTTATATGTATAGAATTATAAGGAATATGTTTTTTATAGAGTAAAATTTGTTGTTTTTAGTTTTCTTAGATACTTTAAGGAGGTGTTTTGGGATATTTGGAGGTTATTTTAATTATGGATAAGTGATGGGTGGTGTTTAGAGGGTTTTGAAGAATTAATTGAGTGTTTTTGGAAGGTTTTCAAGATATGAATAACTGATAAAATATCTGAGTGACTATGTAAAATTCCTAGGATAACTATGTATGGGTTTTTTGGGGATGTGTTAGAAACTGTATAGTTAATTTTTAATTGATATGGACCTTCTAATTGAGCTATTCATGCCTAATAGTTTTTGGATAGTAGCATATAAATATTCGATGAACGATCACTTGGGACTATTCTTTTATGTCATATGTCCTTTAAAATTACCTTTAAAATATGATTTTAATTCCATGAAACTCTCTTTTATCCTTCATTTCATTTATTTCTCAAGTGAAAGGTTTTCTTGGGTGTTTTTTAGTGGATCTCTCCAATGAGATCACTTCTTCCTAGAATCTTTTAAGGTTTGGCTATCAGATCAAAGGTGTGTATCTCCTTGTTCATCCTCAAATATACTTATCTCTGAATCTAGGTTGTTAATTGGGTGGTTTCACCAAGTAATATAAAAAACAATTTGATTTTTATGGATTTTATTTCTAATGGATTAAGGAGGCTCTGAGGATCTATGATCTTAGGTTTCATGGTGCATATTGAGACCAAGTCTTTAGTTAAGGATAATTTGAGAAGAATATACTTTTGGGAAGATTTTTAAAGGTTCAAGATGAAGATTTTGTGATTTGATAATGAAGTAGTTCCTTTAGTATATGTTATTTAACTAAATAAGTTATTTTTAAGAATGATTGATGATTGAAGTGGGTAAGTTCAATGTGTTGACTTTTATTATCAATGCATACATCATATTCAAACCTAAATGAAATAATAGATCTCATGTTAGGTGAAGGTTTTTGTAGTTTTTAAGGTGATTGGAAATGAATTTTATAGTATGAAATTAATTTGGAGTCATTTAGGTTTAATCTATAAATATAGTTGAGTTTTTACGTAAGGAGTTACCAACGTAAGTGAATTTATGTATAATCAGAATACTATACAAACTGATTAAAAATAGGTATCTCTACATAATGGGATTTACTGTAGGTGGTTGGCATAAGGGTATTTCTGTGTAATTGGAGTTTTTATATGCAGATTCACATATGAAAAATCCACATAAGGGGATTTGAAAATAGAGATCCACATATGGTTGACCCAAAATTAATGTTGTGTATTGAGAAATATTCATGGACTAACTTCAATGATTTAGTTTTCATTAAATCTTTCTTGAAGAATCATCAAATATAGTTATAAGATTATAAAGAGTATCTTTATGGATTAAATGTCATGAATAAATATATTCATGATGCAGTCTAGAAGTTTTATTCTATGAAAGAAGGAAATACATCGTAGAGTTGTATGGAGAGAAGTTTTATTGAGATATTCGTGATATAATATGAATATCCATAAAAATGTTATATTAACTATATATTTACACACAATTATAATATATTTTAGCATGCAATTATTATAAGTGGAGAGAGAAAGACACGATAGTGTTATTATCCTGGAGGAGGTAGAGATGAGTCTTCAAGGAATTAAAATTCCAAATATATTTCATAGTTATGAAGATAGAATTCCAAAGGAGGAGGATAAAATTGGTGGGAATATTATTAATGTGTATCTTTGAATATATATTCATCAAAGATGAATAATAAATTTATGTGATGCACCAACTATGAAAGGAACATCATGAGAGGTGGTCGTGAAGTATATAGAGAGAGGGGTGGTGGAGTCGATGCTGAAATATAATTTAAAAACCCATTATTATGATGAATTTGCAGACAATGGTGGTTGTATATAGTGTTGTGCATGTAAATTGAAGATAATTCTTGTTTATTTACAAGAATGGAAGAATAAGGAGAACCCATTACACCTGCAAAATTGATAATAGTCTATAGAAAAAATAAATATCAATTTTTACCCAAAATATTAATTATTTCAATGTTTGGGATGCACTTATGTGTGAGATACACTAAATCATAGTTAGAAGATATGAAAATATGAGTTTCAAAGCTATAACCTACTCTCCTGTATGAATAGGATTATTCTAGTGGGTAGTGTGATCCTAAAGGAATATATATCACACTAAGGACTATCCTTATCAAATTTGGATATGAGCCTTGGGAATATATTATGTTGCCTTTTATTGGTGTGTGTTTGGGTGTGAAGATAGAAAATGTCAATATACTTTAATTGATGGTTATTTTTTCAAAATAAACTTAAAAGTAATAAATATCACTGATTTATCCCCACCCGCATCAGGGATCTCCTATTGATATTGCATGTGGTTCTACAAGTGGTATCATAGCAAGGTTACTTTTATTGGTGATTGTTTGATTGAAGATTAGAGTTTGAAGTCTCTCTAAATAAGTTTTCACTGATTTATATTAACCTTAATGTATAATACAGATTAAATGAATAATAAGGTAATTCCTATATTCAATGGGAAAGGTTATCATGTATGGAAAGATAGAATTATTTCATATCTTTTATCTATCATCCATGGTTCATTAGATGCTAAAACTAATGGATTTACCCCACAGGATGAAGATTCTTCCATAAAGTGGTAGGAAAGAGGAATATGGAGAATGATGGTCATTCTAGAAATTTTATTTTATCTTCTCTTTTAAAAGGTTAATTTTTTAATGTTAAAGGAATAAAATTAGAAAAAGGTATTTGGGAAATATTTATAATTTATATAAAAAAATACCAAAGTTAAGAGATAAAAAATATATATTTGGAGATTAAAGTATTATTATCTTAAAATGTGTGATAATGAGACTATTAATACATTTTTTAACTAGATTTAATGATGTTGTGAGCATTATCAGAGGCTATGGTAACAATTTTTAAGACTCTACTATTATAGATAAGATCTTACATATCTTACCTTATAAGTTTGATACAAAATCATCTTCTTTGGAAGATAAATACCCAAGTGACATCTCTTGTAACATCCTGACCTGACTCATTGGCTTGGGTAGGATTGAGATGCCACTAAGCTTAAGTGATGTCCCCAAAAACTAAAGGCTGGACATAAATTCAAATAGAGCTACCTAATCATGGGGTATAATTTTCCCTTACACATTGAATAAAACATACAATAGAAAAGCTACAACTATATAGAAAAACATGATGTATGATATGAAACCAACCAAAACCTAAGTGAAGTAAAATAAATAGAATCAAAGTCACACTAGTAAAATAGATAGCAACAATTCTACAAAACCAAAAGACACTAAGAGACGATGAGGCATTGATGTGGCACCATGACCAACTCCACTGTAAGAAAATTTATAAGATCCAACTCATACAAGACACAATGGTAGCATGAGGATACTACACTAGAAAATTATGAAATCTTCACCTTACATATATCATAGTAAATAATGTTTATATATGCACCAAGGTACATATATAGGTGGTGAGTATACAACCCATTAGGCAATACCCAATACTTCCCACTCATTCCACTAAGACAAGAACGAGTTAGATCATAAATATATATATATATATATAACAAAAGAGGATCACAAAGTTTGTAAATACGGTATAATATAAAAGAAATGAAACTAACCCACATCATGATGGAATCCCATGTCATGAACACACACATCCATGAAATCACCCAACCAATGTATTCAATCTAACATGCCCTCTGAACAATCTAATCTCATGAGCGGTACTCATCCCTTAAAACATAAATACTAACATGCTGGAATAATTAGGTGTTCCCTAACTCCAGCACTAACGGACAAGCTAGAACCAACAAGTCCACAATATGCATTATAAAATCATATACCCATGTCCATGTTAAGTTCTCACACCCAAACATTATTTGAAAATAAAATCATCATTTATGAAGTTTACCAAAATTAGTTGTGGAAAATTCCCAAAAACATTATTTTTAAAGCCATTCTAAAATATTTTTTCTAAGAAAGAATATCCTAAAAAATTAATTTGAAAAATAATATTTAGATTTTATAAAACCAAATACTTATAGTTATAGAAAGAGTATAATGTGAGAGAATGCACATATCTCCTCATGCTCATATCAAATAATTACACCATGATCATGAAGATCAAGAGTCTTACCACCTTCCTGTAATGAATCCCCATAAAATCCCTATAAAAATATTATCAACCAAAGATATAGGCATTACATCCCTCATCTATGGTTTCTATCAAGAGAAAGATAGAAGAAAAATGAATGACATGACAAACAGGGATCATACCTTTTATTTCAAGGAACAATGCTCCTATATTCCATGATATCATGCTCAGAAAGGAATAGAATCATCAAAATAACCTATTGGATCTTTAAAATTAGATATTAATAGACTCCATAGGAAGGATTAGGGTATCAAGTAATAAATTAGGTTTAAAACTAATTTTCTTATTTAATTAATTATATCATAATGTTGGGCCACATAGTCTGGAAAATCATGAACCAACTATGTGAATCATCACTAGACTAATAATTATAAAGTCTCATAGTTACCACATGGTTTACCCAAACCATTAATTAACCATAAATCTACCTTAAAACCCATTTTAAAATCTTGTAGTTAGTTAAATTTTGATTTCCTATAACTATACACCAACCACACACCCTCTAGAACCCATCCAAAACATCTTGGATCCTTTTCAAAATTTCCAGATCCAAATTTCATCCCTTCATAAATTATAACTATACAATTAAAAGGTAAATACCTCAAACCAGTGCATGTTTAATTTTATGCCCTATTGGTATTTTATCACGAACCAACCCAGGTTGACCCTAAAGTGGTCACCCGAGTCGGTCCATGACATGGCCCGAAGGGCGTTCCCAATCCCCACGGGGTGGCAACCAGTTCTGGGCATCAAAATTTACCATTGGGAATGATTTGTCCCATGAAAAAAAGATAAGCAGATAAACAAAACTAACGATAAAAAAACTAGCAGCGGAAAGAAAATAAAATCAAACATACCTCCTTATGACCTTCTAAGCCACCACCCAACTCAAACTCATGCCTGCTCCAACACTGAGCAGCTGAACTAGGAACCTGAAAAATAACTGAACCTGCAACTGAAAGAATATGATAGGCATGATCACCGAGATTCTCAATAGGTATGCCAAATACAACCACGGAATCCAAGTATTACCTTTCCCAAAACAATCCAATGACACTAGTTTGAAATACAAATATAAAAGTAGGGTTTTCTCATTTGAAAATAAGCAACATGTTTTACCTATTTAAAAACCCAACACACTCTACATACCATTTCCAAAATCATTTTTCATTTTATAAATAAAATCCAAAATAGAATATACCAGAGCTGGGCTAGAGTAAAACAAGTAAAAGTGCAAGCTGAAAATAAACTAGTGCAAAGGAAAGTAAACATGAAATATAAATAATCCAGTAACCATGGGTGATCCTAAACATCCCTAGAAGACCCCTATATGTACTCAGTTTTGGAAACACTTGTCGAAGTATGGTGAAGCTCCTAAGTCTATAACTAACTGGCCGCCCTAAACTGACCAATCTAGTGACAAATTCCGCCTGGCCTAACAACAAATACCGGGGGTACCAACCCGTCTATTCGGGGTTGGTCAGCAATCATCAATCTATCATCTAAAAGACACTCAGGAACCCATGGTGGTTATAATAATATTGTGTAAGTAGGAGTCTCTCGCACGTGTGACTCATCTCACCACACTTTCCTACCCCAAACCTGGATACTCCATACGGTAACCCATAAGGGATATCCCCCTATAGAGGTGCCCCAATATATATATATATATATATATATATATATATATATATAATCATCAAAGGTTCCAACTGGGTCATCGTGCCATAAAATCATTAAAACCATTTGATACCATTTTTAAAATACTAAAGTTTTTAAATGGGCATACAGTAAATCTAAACATCATCATTTCAAGAAATCAACACAAACACTACACTAAAGCTAAGGGTGCCAAATGGGTCATCACGTCACATCATCATTCAAACCATCTTTTAAAACACCTTAATTTACCAACCGGGCATTCACATTTTCTGAATCACATTATTTTTAAAAATCACCACAAAACATCACCTTTAAAAGTACAATGCCACATGGGCCTTCAAGTTTACACACCCAAATACACTTAACAAAATAGTTTCAAATCATTTCTGAAACCATTTCCAAGTATACTATATCAAATGGGCCTTTAACTTTCTCAAACTCACACAAAAACATGTTTCAAAGCTAAATAACCATGTTTTAATGAACACATTAAAACCATTCTAATAAATCATAATAAGGGACCCAAACATAATTTAGAAAACAAGGACCATTTTCACAAAGTTTCCATTCACTTTCAAACCAAACCTAAACATACACCAAAAAACTTTGCACCCATGATTCACATTGCAAGAATAATTTAAGAAATCATTTACCTAACCAATAAAAGGTTTTAAAAGAATACAACAAAGTCTTTTATCACAATTCCACCAATTCCACATGTGGATTCCACTTTAAAACCAATTACATACTCAAACCCTTCAAAATTACTTTTTCACCTTTAAAAACATTTCAAAGTTTCATACGACATTCCCCTTTAAAAAATTTATCATTCCAGCTTTGAGTAAAACATGCCACTCCATGAAACGTTCCAAAAATCTCCTATTCCAAACACACACCCAAAACCATTTTCAAACAACCAACCAAACACATTTTCTTAATATCCATGCACTAAAATAAAATTTACCCAAAATACACTTAACAAAGACATTTCCAAAATGTTTCTAAAGTCATGTGCAACTCCACTTTCCCAAGAGCTTACCAAAATGGGCATTTTTAAACTTTTGTAAAAATGTTATATTTTATAAAACATGTCAAACATATCCATAAATTTATTAAAATAGGTGAAAGTGTATGTGTACAAATAAAGAATTGATTCAAAACTATATTTAGAAAATCCAAATACCATAACAACACCATAAAAATCAAATGAAATTCACTATCAGTGTGTAGACCACATATAAAAAATTATTAAAATGCCCAATCATAAAATAAATTGCTTCATAATGGAGAATCAAGGAAACGCCTACCTCAAATAGGTGTGAATGCGATGAAACCTTCAACAGAAGGATGAGCCAAGCCTCGTGGTCTCTTCGCACACCCTAAAGTCAAAGAAAACCAATATGCACATCAAACCTAACAATTAGGGTTTGACCAAACAATGAAATGTATGCACGAAAACCTATGTGATGGGGGAATCCTTACCAGAGGGAGGATCTAGCCACACAACGGGGGAAACAGCTGGAGGAGATGCTATCCGTGAAAAAGGGGTTCACATTGGTCGGTCAAGCGGGAGGCTAGAGGGGCCTAGCCCGAGCGTGGGACAGTAAAGGGAGGGCGGCAGTCGGAAGCTGAATGGACGGCGGAGGTCGCTCTGGATGGAGGCAATGCCAGATGAGGGAGGTCACACCAAACCAGGAGAGGGAGGTGGCATCAGATGTAGGGGGGCTCAGTGAGGGTGGAGCTGGCTAGGTTGGCTGGGAAGCCGGGACTGAAGACGGCAGTGGGGTGCAGGGTTATGGGTGAGCGTGGAAGGCAGGAGGCGGTGAGGCCGAGGGCCTGGGCAAGGACGGTGGAGCGGTAGGTGGGGTCTTGCAGGGGGTGAGCTATCGGGGTCTTGCAGGAGGTGAGGGCGAAGGGCAGGTGAGCGGGATCAGGAGGGTGAGGCGAGGCTGACCGGGGTGGGGACCTGGGCGAGCACGGTGAGGCTGGGGTGGAACTGCACAGGGAACTGAGGGGGGCAACTGGATCACGATGGGGAAGGGAGGAGGTGATGGGATTTAGGGTTAGGGGGTTCTTTTTTTCCATTTTATAATAATAATATTTTTACAATAATAATAATAGTACAAATAATAATAACAATAAGATTAATAATAATATATAAATAATAATAATATCATTGATAATTTTAAATTTCTTAATGATAATCATAATAATAATAAAAATAAAAACATAATATTATTATTATTATCTAACATTCTTTTCTTTTAAATTTTAATTTGTTTATTTATTTTATTCTGAAAACCGGGTCACCGTGCACTCATTGCACGACTTAATAAATTTCGCGCAAGTTTCACACCTCAACCCAGACCACTTGGGCATCTTCACAATCGCCTAGGGTGATTGCGCGGCTACCTCCCACCATGTGGTGACCACACATGGATCTGAAACCTGCTAAAATATTAACTGGAAACAATTTTTAATCTGGAACCCTGCCCGGGCCTTGGCGTGAGGACCCAGAGCCTAGAAATATTAAAATAAAAATAAATCAAAAATTTGGGGTGTGAAAATTCTCCCCACCACAAACACTTTCTACCCCCAAAAATTCACTCAGACGAACAATGGACAAAACAAGAATTCATGCCCATTTAAAACTGAAAGAAACCATTGTACAAGAGAATGGGAGAACACGAGAGGGTTCTCCCCACCACAATAACACAACTAGTGTCAAAATTAACACCCAAACACACCACCTTGGAAAGTGAGGCGGGAAACACAGGAACTCCCACCTAATCCAAACTAACTTTTATAGCATGAGTGAAACAACACCTCTGTTGAAACATGGAACTCTCGACCCAGACCAAAAACCTCGAACACGAGATAAAAACTTCCGAGAATAATGTGATCCCAGTTGAAAATTCAAGCATAACTATAAGACTTGACTCCTCCGTAGGCACTTACATCTCCAAAGGAATATCACCAAACCAAGATTAACTCACACAAGGTCCAAACCCCCTTTTAAGAAAAATGCATGATCCAGAAAACCACAATCGAAAAAACAAAACTGTTTGGATTACAGTAGAACATGTCTTTCATAACTCCACTACAAAACAATGAACTTACAACAATGTAAAAACATTAACAACAGAAAAAATAAGAACTAAACGACTTTTAATGTTCCACTGCCAACACAGAACACAAAACCTGAACTAAGGCTTCACACCCCCGGAAACTCCTGACTATGCGTGAGCTTCACCCCAAGACCTGTGGTTGGGGCTCTGATGGATGAATCATATCCTACCTCAAATTAAGGCACTAAAATCCTCTGGTCATAGCATCTTCTTTAGGTGACACTTCCTGCAAAACTTCTCCAAGTGACCTATACAGTCGTAACAACGACATGTCTTTGTAGGGATACGACATGACGGCTTCACGTGCCCGAACCGGCCACACTGGTGGCACACCACTGATCAGTCGGAAAAACTGGAAGCAGGAACCACTACAAAGGACTCTCTAGGAACAGGTCCCTCTGGCACACCCTACTCACTAGATGGTGAACCTTGATGAGAAACTCAATATGTTGTATTTCCAACCATCTCCGCTCTAAAGAACAACTCAGCTAGGAATGCCTCATCCACCAGCTTCTCAAAACGATGGTCCTTAGAGAGGACGACCCGCTCCTTGATCTCTGGACGAAGACCCCCAATGAAGAGAGAAGTATTCATCAAATTATGTGATGCTACCTTTGGAGAAAATGGAACAAGTTCCTTGAAATGGTCAACATAAGATTTCACCATCTGTTGTCCTTGTTGAATATGCATTATCTCTTCCCTTCTCTTCATTTTCACCTATTTGGGTATAAACCATTGGATGAAGATGTATTTAAATACATCCCACGTCACCCAAAATCACATTGATGGGGGGAAAACCAACTCTCATTTGTCCAGAGCTGGACCTTTAAACAAACCCAAAACAGTATGCACTCTGACAACTTCGGGAGTTCCCAATACCCTGAAGAGGAGTTTGACCTCTTCAAGCCACTCTACTTCTTCTAACGGACCCCAATCACTGTGAAAGATAGGAAATGTCCGAGAAGGACCAAAAAATGGGCATGACTTATCAGAAACCTTGTAAACCTTTCTGGGTGGCATTTTTTGAACAACATATAAAATGTAGAGCCAAAACCAATATCAAGCCGAAGCAATACCATTGAAAGTGCTTTCATCCATAAATAGACAGCTCAAAAACCAAACAAATATAGACACAACCCAAAATTCCCTTTTTCATTTTTAAAAGTGCACTCACACCCACCAAAACAAAGAAGACACTAAAATTGCATCAAACTATTGGAGTGAGGGACTAGCATTCACGATTAACCTAGTGACATGGTAGTGGTCCATGCCCCAAGTAAGCATCAAAAACTAGGAAGAACTTAAACCATGTAATAGAACTCCACATGGGTCACTACTCCAAGTGAAATCACAATGTAACATCAGCTTGCCTCCGTTGTCATCCCTCAATCTAAAACAAACTAGAAAGAAACATTGACTCAAATCCTGGACTACCCCTAGCGACTCGAGGTTCAGAACGGGTGAGGGTTCATGACGCCCTTCCCATACCTACCTATTGAGTCCCAATATTCCTAATCTCCATCTATCAAACGCCCCAAATAATAAGATCCTCCTCTGATAGCATTTTGTCAGGAACCAACCTGGGGTGACCCTAAACCGGTAACCCGAGTCAGTCCGCGACATGGCCCAAAGGGCGTTCCCAATCCCCACGGGCTGGCAACCAGTTTTGGGCATCAAAATTTACCGTTGGGAAAAAATTTTCCCATGAACAAAAGATAAATAGATAAAAAAATTGATGATAAAAAAATAAAACTAGCAGCGGAAAGAAAATAAAATCTAACATACCTTCTTGTGACCTTCTAGGTCACCACCCAACTCAGACTCAAGCATGCTCCAACACTGAGCAGCTGAACTAGGAACCTGAACAAGAATTGAACCTACAACTGAAAGAATATGATAGGCATTAGCACCGAGATGCTCAGTAGGGATGAAAAATACAACCATGGAATCCAAGTATTCTCTTTCACAAAACAATCTAATGACATAAGTTTGAAATACAAATATAATAGTAGGGTTTTCTCATTTGAAAATAAGAAACATGTTTTACCCATTTAAAACCCCAACACACGCTACATACCATTTCCAAAATCATTTTTAATTTTATAAATAAAATCCAAAATAGAATATACCAGAGCTAGGCTAGACTAAAACAAGTAAAAGTGAAAGATGAAAATAAAATAGTGCAACTGAAAGTAAACATGCAATGTCAATAATCCAGTAACCATGGGTGATCCTAAACATCCCTATAAGACCCTTGGACGTACTCATTTTCGGAACCACCTGTCGTCCTATGGTGAAGATCCTAAGTCTATAACCAACTATCCACCCTAAACTGACTAATCTAGTGACAAAACCCACCTGGACTAACAACAAATACAGGGGGTACTAACCCTTCAAATCAAGGTTGTTCAGCAACCATCACTCGATCATTTAAAAGACGCCCAGGAACCCATGGTGGTTATAATAATATTGTGTAAGTAGGATTCCCTCGCACGCATGACTCATCTCACCGCACATAACTACCCCAAAAACGAACACTCCATACGATTATCCATAAGGGATATCCCCCTATAGAGGTGCCCTATATATATATATATATATATTATCATCAAATGTTCCAATCGGGCCATCGTGCCATAAAATCATTAAAACCATTTGATACCTTTTTCAAAATACTAAAGTTGTTAAATGGGCATACAGTAAATCTAAAGCTCTTCATTCCAAGGAATCAACACAAACATTACACTAAATTTGAAAGTTCTAAATGGTCCATCACATCACATCAGCATTCAAACCATCTTTCAAAACACCTTGTGTTTCCAACTGGGAATTCATGTTTTCCGAATCACATTCTTTTCAAAAATCACCCCAAAACATCACCTGTATAAGTACAATGCCACATGGTCCTTCAAGTTTACACACCTAAATACATTTACCAAAATAGTTTCAAATCATTTCTAAAACCATTTCCAAGTATACTATATCAAACGGGCCATTAACTTTCTCAAACTCACACAAAAACACGTTTCACAGCTAAACAACCAAGTTTTAAGGAACACGTTAAAACCATTTCAATAAATTATACAAAGGGACCAAAACATCATTTAGAAAACAAGGACCATTTTCACAAAGTTACCATTCACTTTCAAACCAAACCTAAACATACACCAAAACACCTTTCACCCATGATTCACATTTCAAGAATCATTTAATAAATCATTTACCCAACCAATAAAAAGTTTTAAAATAATATAACAAAGTCTTTTATCAAAATTCCACCAATTTCACATGCATATTGCACTTTAAAACCAATTGCATACTCAAAACTTTCAAAATTACTTTTGCACCTTTCAAAACATTTCAAAGTTTCAGAAGGTGTTCCCCTTTAAAACATTTATCATTCCAGCTTTGAGTAAAACATGTCACTCCATGAAATGTTCCAAAAATCCCCTACGCCCAACGCACACCCAAAACCATTTTCAAAAAACCAACCAAACACATGTTCCTTAAGGTCAACATGCTAAAATCAAATTTACCCAAAATACACATACCAAAGACATTTCCAAAATGTTTCTAAAGTCATGTAAAACTCCACTTTCCCAAGATATTACCAAATGGGAATTTTTAAACTTTATTAAAAAAGTTATATTTTATAAAATGTGTCAAACATGTCCATAAATTTATTAAAATAGGTGAAAGTGTATATGTACAAATAAAAAATTGATTCAAAACAATCATTAGCAAATCCAACTAATATAACAACACCATAACAATCAAATTACATGCATTAATAGTGTTCATACCATATTTAAAAATTTATTAAAACTCCTGAGAATCAAATAAATTTCTTTGGAAAGGAGAATCAAGGAAACGCCTACCTTAAACACGTGTGAATGCGATGAAACCTTCAACATAAGGATGACCCGAGCCTTGAGGTCCCTTCACACACCCTAAAGTCCAATAAAACCAAGATTCACATCAACCCTAATAATTAGGTTTTGACCAAACAATGAATCGTATGTTCAAAAACCTTCGTGAAGGAGGAATCCTTACCAGAGAGAGGATCTAGCCACACGGCGGGGGCAGCAGTTGGAGGAGACATTGCCGATGAAGGAGGTTTTTACGCTGGTCAGTCAAGTGGGAGGCCAGAGGGGCCTGGCCGGAGCGTGGGATAGTGAAGGGAGGGTGATGGTTGGAAGCTGATCGGACGGGGGAGGTCTCACCGGACGAAGGCTGTGCCGGATGGGGGAGGTCGCGCCAGACCAAGATAGGGAGGTCGCGCCAGATGGAGGGGGGGTTGGTGAGGGTGGAGTCGACTGGGTTAGCTGGACGATATGGACCAGAGACAGCAGGGGGTGTGGGGTTCTGGGTGAGCATGGAAGGTAGGAGGCGGTGAGGCTGAGGTCCTGTACGAGGACGGTGGAGTGGCAGGAGGGGTCTTGCAGGGGGCAAGTTATCGGGGTCTTGTAGGAGGTGAGGGTGGAGGGCAGGCAGGTGGGATCAGGAGGGCAAGGCGAGGCCGGCTGGGGTGGGGTCCTGGGTGAGCACGGTGAGGCTGGGGTGGCACTACGCAGGGAACCAGGTGGTAGTTGGATCATGACGAGGAAGGGAGGAGGTAATGGGATTTAGGGTTAGGGGGGTTCTTCTTCTTTTTATTTTATAATAATAATACTTTTACAATAATAATAATAATAATACAAATAATAATAACAATAAGAATAATAATGATATATAAATAATAATAATATCATTGATAATTTTAAGTTTCTTAATGATAATCATAATAATAATAATAATAACAACATAATATTATTATTATTATCTAACATTCTTTTCTTTTAAATTTTAATCCTTTTATTTTTTTTTCTGAAAACGGGGTCACCGCGCACAAGTTGCCTGCCTCAACCCAGCCCACTTGGGCATCTCCACAAACACCTGGGGTGATCGTGCAGTTACCTCCCATCGTACGGTGACCACACATGGATTCGAAACCCGCTAAAATATTAACTGACAATAATTTTTAATCTGGGACCCTTCTCGGACCTTGGCATGAGGACTCAAAGCTAAGAAATAGTAAAATAAAAATAAATCAAAAAATCAGGGTGTGATATATTTTTATTCTCAAAATTCTAGAGGTTGGAGATGTATTATAAGATCTTTATCCATTGTTTTGTTTCCTGATTCTTTTTATTGTATGAAAACTTCACTAATGGTAAATGATATTCCCATCAACCACCAAAATCTATAACATGGGTCATGGGAATATCTTTCAATGTGTGGATGTAATGTTTTGACTATCCATCCAGTTGTGGGTGATATTTTGTTCTCATAGTCAATTGGGTTTCAAGTGATTATTGTAAAGACCGCTAAAATCAGAAAGTAAATATAGGTTCTTGGTCAGAGACAATAGAAAATGGTACCCCATATAATTTCACCACTTCTTGAATGTAGATATTTTTCAAGTTATCCACCAAATTATATTCTCATATTGGAATGAAGTGTTCCATCTTGATAGGTTGTTCCACAATCACCCAAATAGTGCCATGCTTTAGAAGCATCAATAGTAGGCTGGTAACAAAGTCCATAGAAATGTATTCCCATTTCTATAAAGGTATGAGAAACGATGGTAACATGACATCTAGTTTTTGATGTTCGGACTTGACCAGTTGATAAGTGATACAATTCATAAAATACTTGAACACTTTTTGCTTCATACATGACCACAAATAATGGTCCTTCATTTACCTATACATTTTATGAAAACATGGTTGGATATCCCACTTATAATGATGATAAGTTGTGGGAATTTGGTCATGGAAAGATATAGGAACTATAATCAGATCCTATAAGTGCAACACAAATCTATATCTTATATCCATCCTTAACTAATCTACCCACCAATGATGTTCAACCTCATTTTATGAAAATTAGGGTCATACTATTATGACTCCTTGACTTTTTCATCCAATTCAAGAATAATATTAACTATAAAGAAAACCACCGCATCATTTTTCTACACATTCCATGTTCATATCATTAATTACTCCCATTAGTTTATATTGGTCTTTGGATTCTCTAGCCACTTGGTTATAAAAAATTATGACTTAACACATTAGCCACTTAATTTTCTTCCCTAGGTGTATACACTAAGTCAAAGTAAAACATCTAAATATATTTCATCAAGCATCATTGTCTTATTTTCAAGTCATGTTGTGAGAATATGTTCTTTAAGTTCTCGTGATCCATGAACATAGTGAAAATTTCACCAAAGATATGGTGAAGCAATGTTTTTAAAACTTGTATGTTTGGATATTTATTTTTATGTATAATCAATTTTCATATGATGTAAACTATGACATGATCTATATACATTAGAACACAACCCAATCCAAATTCAGATGCTTCCCAAAAGACAACATATCCCTCACATGGTTCTGGAAGGATAAAGATAGGTTTCAAAGTGAGTTGATCCTTAAGTTAATCAAAATATTTATGGAAATCATCACTCTAGTAAAATATAATACCTTTCATTATCAATAAATTCTTGGGGAAAGTGAGATGTGAGAAATCATAGACAAAGATATGATAATAGCCTATTAATCCTAAAAAACTATGTATGGTAAAAAAAATTATTTGGTGGTTTCCAAGAAATAAGGATCACAGTTTAATCAAGATTGATTGGTATACATTTCTATGAAATAACATACCCAGTTAAGTAAACTTATTGTATCCATAAGTCACACTTTAAGAATTTTTCATACAAATAGTGGTCTCATAATATACTCAATACAGCCTCCAAGTGCCTTTTCTTGTCATATTTCATGTGATAATACACTAAGATATCATCAATGAAAACCACAATAAAGGAATCCTAGTATAAATGAATGATATGATTCATCAATTACTTGAATATTGTTGGTGAATTAGTGATAACAAAGTGCATGACCAAGTATTCATAATGGACATACTATATTTTAAAAGTCGTTTTTAGGAATATCCACTTTCTTGACTCGGAATTAGTGGTACCCCAATTAAAGATAAATTTTAGAGAACCATAGGGATACCTTAAAGTGATCAAATAGATAATAAATTCTAGGAAGAGGATATAAATTCTTATTTTTAATTTAATTCAACTTATGATAATCGATGGAAAGTTAGAGAGTACCATCTTCTTTTTTAAAATAGAACTTGTCCAACCTATAGTTGCATACTTGGCCTTATAAAACCCTTTCTTCCCAATTCTTCTAGCTAGACCTTAAATTCTCATAATTCCATTGGTTCCATTCTTATAATTAAATTGAAATAAGATGAATTACTAGTATTGGGTCTATAGAAAACCCCACATCCCTTTCGAACGGTAGTCTAGATAAATTTTATAAAAAGATGTTAGGGTATTGGTCTACTATTGTAGAAATAATTCTATTTTAAATTGAATCCATAAAAACAAAATTGATCACTTCTAATTGATATGATATGGTCTCAACCATTATTACTAAAATTACTACCATTCCTTCTTTAATATCACATTTACCTTTGAATAATTGAACAAATCTTATAGGAGAACTGAATATCAATCTTCAAGAATAATAGTCAATATGATCCTTGAATTCTACTAGCCAATCCATTAAAAGTATTAAATAAAATATTTCCATTTCTAATACAGTCAAATCCCACAAAATAAATATTTATTTATTGGTTATATAACATACTAAAAAATTAAATTCCCTAAACTCCCATTTTATGAGAGGTCTCTTGGTTCTCATATGTGAGGCATCATTTCCATGGGAAATATTAGTTATTTCACGATGGAATTAGAAATAAAAGAATAAGAAGTAATTAGTGTAAAACAAAAACATTCCATGTGATAGAGTTAAGGATAATTGTACCTTGAACTATCTAGGGGACTATATCTTCATTTGGCATACTTTTCTCAACTCTAAAAAAATTGATCACTTCCCCTGACTAATTTCTAATATTCTGCTAAGGCAGTGCCTAATATGGTGTTTGGTAGTTTCAGGAATCACCCTAGCTCCCATGATTATGTAAATGAGAACTAAGATTTTTTTCTAGTCATGAAAATCTTGATATGGATTAGAACCATTCTCACTAAATGAATTTAGTTTCTCCATGAAATAGTTCATGAGATATCCCATCCAACTGTAGTTATAAAACTATCTAGGTGGTGCTATAAAATCCCACTTCTTATGTTCTAATGAACCTCATTATAAGTTTTCTATTTGATTACTATGACAGGAGGAAAAAAATAACCCATTATATTAGTTCCATGGTGCTCTACTACCCTAAGAGTATGTCTAACTTATGTGCGTATTCCCTACAATATAGTTTCTACATGTGTTTGGGAGTAAAAATTTTTCCATTAGGATTCCTAGAAATGTATTTTTCCACCACCATAGTTGTTTTTACCACATATTTGTAATTTTAAATATATAATATCACCAGCCAATAAGAAATGTCTAATCATAAACCCACTTCAAACATTTATGTCTTGATTAACTAACTAGCTACCACTTCTAGTATAAAACGAGGAAGGTATGAAAACTAATATCCATATTCCATTACTGAAAGGTTTATCTACTTTAATTAAAATAAATATATTGTATGTGATACTCTAAAGGTATTCGAATTAAAATTTTTCATTAAAAAATTTCTCAAAACCCTCTCAAGTAAGGCCTTGGTTGAATTTAGCTTGAACATCAAGGTCTTGACCTTATCTTGTTGGATCCTCGAGAATATATGTTGTCAGTTTCAGATTAATTTCTTCTAATCTCCCAATAAATTTTAATTCTTTATTCATTATTCCCATCTATACCTCTGCTTTCTCATGTCATTAACCACCCCAAAAGATCAGTGGATTTTGTTTTTAGAATTCTAGTTATAAATCCACATGATGTGGTTCTAGCAGTTGATTTAATTTCTTGATACATTATAAATATTCCACAATGATTTTGAAAAACTATTGATTCGTTTGTAGTTTGGGTGGGCACGCTGTCAGAAACATCCACTTGTTTCTTTTAATTCTACTAGCTAGTGGAATTTTCCTATATTTATATAAAAACTATTACTCAGTCACAACTAAATAATTTAAGTCTCTATTTTTTCCATCAACTGAGACATAATAAAGAATATCATAAAATATAATATTTATGTTGAAGTCCTAATGGGAAATAACTTTACCAATGAATGATACTAAAATCTAGTCAGTTTAACCCATGATGATGAGATGAACAAAACCTAGAAGTTCTTTAATCACACTTTTTATACCCAAACCACCCTGGTGACTTTAAGTTCAGTATAAATAGGTTATTTATTCATTTTTTATATTCTATATTTCAAGTTTCAACACATCCTTTCTCCACACCTATCATTATTGACTGATGGATCATATCAAACTGATACCATTTGTAATATCCCAATTCTACTCATTATCTTGGGATGGATCAAGATGCCACTAAACTTAGGTGATGTCCTCTAGACATCAAAGGATGGAAAAAAATTCCAAGAGTATTACCCAATCATGGGGGGTAATTTTCACCTACATAAAGAATACAACCTGAAATGTACAAACTATAAATCTATAAATAAACATGATAAATGATAAAAAAACTAACCAAAACCTGAATGATATAAAATAAACAAAATTGAGTTCATAATAGTAAAATATATTCCACGAATTATACAAAACCTAAATACACTAAGAGACACTAGGGAACCAATATGAAACTATGACCAACTCCATTGAAAGAAAATCTATATGCTCCAACTCTCATAAAACACGATGATAACATCTGGATGCTCCGCTAGAGAAGTATAAAATCTTCTCCATTTCTATATAATGATAAGAAAAAAAATTATATGCACCAAGGTGAACATATATGGGGTGATCACACAACATAGCAGGAAATCCCCAAGACTTCCCACACTTTCCACTAAATCAAAAATGAGTTTGCTTGTAATAGTAAATATATATATAATAAAATTGGGTCTCAAAACTAGAAAATATGGTATAATGTAGAATTAGTGAAAGTAACCCACCCTATGAATGTCCCCCATGTTATAACACAAACACCCATGAAATCGCTCAACTAATACATTCCATCCAACATGTCCTCTGAATAGTCTACACACATTAGTGGTACCCATACTTCCAAACCCAGTTCATCACTTGGTGGTATACTTCAGTGTGACCTAACTCTAACATAGGTAGAAAATTTTGAA
Organism: Viscum album; assembly: GCA_963277665.1. Taxonomy (NCBI): domain Eukaryota; kingdom Viridiplantae; phylum Streptophyta; class Magnoliopsida; order Santalales; family Viscaceae; genus Viscum; species Viscum album. The sequence goes on along the minus strand of OY728134.1, from coordinate 122,728,616 downwards.
CCAGTAAGGCCCTACTACACATCATAAACTCACACTCCCATGTTCATTCCAAGTTCTCACACCCAAACATTCTCTGAAAATAAAAACATCATTTTTTTCATTTTATCAAATACATCATGTGTGATACCCACAACCATTATTTTCAAAGCCATGAAAAAAAGAGGTTTTTCAAAATAGAATATCCCAAAATATTCCAATTTCCCTAAAATATTTAAATTCTATAAAATTAAATCCTTCTAGTTCTAGGAAGACTATAATTTAAGAGGATCTGCCTACATTCAACATGCTCATCCTTGAGAATCACACCACAATCATACAGATCTAAGGTTTTACCACTTTACTACAATGAATCCTTATTAAATACCCATAAAAACCCATATGCAACCAAATATATGGGAATTATATCCCTATTATAGGTTTTAATTGAGATAAATTTAGAATTCAAATGAATATGAGGAGAAACAAGGAGTGTACCTTTGATTACAAGGACTAAAGCTCCTAAATTCAAAGATATTAAACTTCGGAAGGAAAGGAATTTCTAAAATCACACAGATTATCTGTATAGTTTAAGATCCACATCCACCAGAGAATTATAGATTTTTTAAAGGAATAAATTTTTTTTATAATAAATTTTTTAGACTTAATTAATTCTGTCTCATGGTTGAGACACATAATTTTGAAAACTATACACCAACTGTTTGAATCGTCACTATCTCTAAAATTTCAAAGTCACGTGGTTATATCATTGTTTAACCAAACCATGATATAACTATGAATCAAAAATAAGGACTAATTTTCAACTCACATTATTACCTAGGAAATTTTTATGGTTTCCCCTAACTGTGTATCAGACAAGCACCCTCCAAAATCCCTCAAAAACATTCTGAATCCTTTCTAAAACTCCTTGACCCTATTCTCATCCCTTAGTATCTTATAAATATAAAATAAAACATGTAATTTCCTCAAAATAGGGTTGTTACATCCCTATTTATGAATTAATTAGTATTTTTATATCTTATAAGATGAGAAAAATAATATTGTGAAGAAGAAGGGAAAGACTGTAAAGGATATTGCCTTTGAATCCTTAAAACATGATAAGATAAATAATTATTTTATTATTGAAAAGGAATCATATTTTTTATAGTCTGATGAATATAAAAATGATAACTTTTATGAATATATTGATGGATTTTCTGATGAAAAAGATGTTTTCTTATTGTTAAATTTAATTATAAAAGTATTAATAGTGATAAAAAAATATAAACGTGAAAAATAATAGATTTATATATATTTTTTTTAATGAAATGAATTAAAGTGTACCTCTCAAAGATTTATAAATTGGGAAAAGAAAATATAAGGTTGAAGAAGGAAAATAATACATTTAATAGAAAGGAATCAATTTTTATAGAAGAAATATCCAAATTAATAAAGGATATTTGTTATCTTAAAAATATTATTGATGATTAAAAGACTCTTAAAATCAACATGTAAGAAAATTTGAAAATCAAAGATAAGGATTTTGAACATATTTAATATAATTTGACCAAAAATGAAGTACTAAAAAGTAAAGATCTATCTTCTAGAATTATATTATAGAAGTTAGAGAATGTTTAAGGAATATTGATACTCAAAAGTTCCAAAAAAACATCTTTAGTAAAATAAAATAAGTATAAAAATATTAATAAAGAGTTAAATAAGAATTATAAATACTTAAAAGTAAATTTTATATCTAAATCTAGTGACACTCAAAAATATGGTATTTCTGGGAACACTAAATTAAAGTCAAAAAAATGCTACAACTGGTGAATTAAAAAAGTATGAGAATAATTTTAATGTGAAGAATAAGTTTTCAGGATTCTATAACAATTTTTTTCAAAAGGGATCAAAGATTTGTGACTCAAAGATAGAAGGAAGAAAACCTATAAATTCTAACAGTATGGTGCTTATAAAGATAAGTGTGATTTATATGGATTATATTTATACTATAAAGTATTTTAGTATATCTAAAATATGTTTTGGTTTTACTACCAATATAATAATATTCCTAGGAGGCATTAGAATCACGGTTTGAGGGGGGATTCAGTCCCTTAAAATAAGAAAAGTTGGAAACGTATTCTAAATTTTAGATAGAAATAAAATTACAAGTTTATATTCTTAAGGAAGCCTATGGAAGGTGCGACTAGATTGGTTAATATGAAAAGGAATACATTATCCTTCAAAAAAACTGATAAAATTTTAGTTTTAATACTCAAAATCCTCAGGAGAATAATTTTAAAGGTAATTATAAATATTATGTGGTTGAAGTTTTATTCAAAGCATCCAAAGGGGAAAGTTTATAGATCGTGGATTCTAGATGTTACTCTCACATTATACAAGACTTAAAATTATTAAATATGTTAAAATGTGAAATGTAGAATTATTGACCTTTTTAAATGATGGTTCACCAAAGGTTAAATAAGTTTGTTCACATTTTATTGGGATAGAAAAACTAAAATACAAAAAAAAATATTTATATTGATGGATTGAAACAAAATCTAATAAGTTTTTATTATATTTTTTATGAATAATATAAAGTGATTTTATAAAATACAGGTTCTTAGTTAAGAACATTGAAGATGTGAGAGTGTTGATAAAAGGACATCAAACTAGAGGCAATATATTTCAAGTGGGTGATGCTAGAAAATCATGTTATCTATGCATGAAATAAGAGAATGAATTATGGAATCGAAGTCTTAGTATATTATCCAAAATAATATGAACATGATCACTTGGGGAAAAAAATCATGATCTTAATTTTCTAAAAATATAAATAGAATTCATGTGATCAACTTACCAAAAGGGGAATACTATTAACTCTTCGCATAAGAGGGTGGAGATTCAATCTACTCAACCTTTATAGATTATTCATTCAGATGTGTGAGGGACCATGACAAAGTAATCAAGTAATTGAGATAAGTAGTTTATTAATTTTACTAATTAATTTACTCTTATTACTTGTGTTTTTTTTATAAATCATGAGTAAAAGACCTTAAAATGCTTAAATTTATTGAATAATAATCTAAAAAGAGTGTGGTTTTTCTCTCAAGAATATTTGGGAAGACAATAGAACTGATTTTTCAATTATGAAGTTTGAATATAATCTAGAAAATCATGGAATCCAACATGAACTCAATGCACCATACACACAAAAAATGGTTTGGCTGAATGGAAGAATATATCTTTGATGGAGATGGATGATACAATTTTTTTTGAAAATGAAACATATTGATATTTCTAGAGGCATGTTATTGGTGGAATGGTTCACATTAAAAATAATTTTTTACAGAAGAAAATTTCAAATATACTTCTTTATGAGTTTTATTACAATAAGTATCCATGTTTTAATTATCTTTGTGTGTTTATAATCCCTTTTATTATCAAGGTAAAAGATGAAAATCTTAAGAAGCTTGAAAAGTGAGGAGTTAATTGGATCTACCTATGATATCTACTAAATGAAATAGGTTATTGTAGATATAAAAATGAAACTATAAGAATATTTAATACTACTGATGTAAAGGTCCTAGGACATTCAAAAAATGATGCTTTATATGATTAGTCAAGTTCTAGAAGTGGTTATGATATTGTTTTTGTTAAATATCCTAGATAAATTACTGGAATAAATGAAATTGTAAAATATTTATAGGTTTAAGGATAAGATTAAGTCATTTAAAGTGATAGGGAACTGCCTAATTCACATTATCCAAGGATTATTAGGAAAGTTTAGGTCCTAAATAACATTAGAGATCAAATATAATAGGTATAAACTTATAAAACATTGAGTAAAATAGCTCATACTTTATTTTTCTCTCAATTTGAATATAGATATGTTGTAGAAGAATTAAAGTATCAATAGTGGGTTGATTCTATGAATAATATTCATACTATATTGAGAATAATTACACTTGAGTTTTGGTAAACAATCCGAAAGAAAATAATATCCCCATGATAAATTGGGTGTTAAAAAAAGATGAACGTATAAGGTGAAGTGGTGATAAATAAAAAAAGATTAGTGAGTAAAATATATTCATGAGTTGAATAAGGGAACTTTTATGAAACCTTTTCACAAATTTCAAGGCTTCATACCATTAGAATATTTCTTACTATTACATCCCAAAGGTGATACAATATTTTTCAAGTGGATATTGAGTTGTCCTTCCTCATTAGAGAGTTGGAATAAGATTTTTATATTGATCAAACTTATGGTTTTTTACTTAAAAAAGATTATAATTATTTTCACATGATAAATAAGGATTTATATGATCTAAAACAATCCCTTGGATCTTGTTATTTTAAGTTGGAGACATTCTTGATGATGTTTAATTTCAAAAAGGGAAGAGAAGAAAAAACATTTACATTTAATATAACAAAGTAGTGTCTCTTATAGTTAATGTTTATATAAATTAAAATATATTTTATGTAAATTATAGAAAATTGATAATTTTTATGGGGAGATGAATAAAATATTTGAAATTTCCATTCTTTGAGAGATGAGGTACTTTATTGGATTATAATTTCTTCAATAGAAATATCACATTTTTCTTTCTCAAGATAAGTATTCTAGGTAACTTTTGTAAAGGATATACATGTAGGATTCAAGGCCTATTTTTATACCAATTTCAATGGAAACAAATATTTTCAAATATTAATAGATAAAAAAAGTTGGTCCAAGGGAATTTAGAAAAATTATTAGAAGTCTACTATACTTGAAAACATCATGAAGATGTATGGTATTTATTTTTTCCTTCTATTTCTAGTATCAAATATCCCATAAAGAGTCACATTTTAGTACTATAAAGAGGATTATAAGGTATGTTAAAGGAAAAATAGGTTTTGAAATAAAATATGATAGTAAGGTTGTGTTTAATATATATAGATACATAGATGCAGATTGGGATGGTTTTGATAATTATTGAGGTCTATAACTGGTATATTTTCCTTCCTTAAAGAGATATATGTTTTTTGGAACTCTAATGAATTTTATGGCACTAATCACTGTTTAATCATAGTATGTGGCTACTACTCAAGATATAACTCAATTAATGTTGATGAGAACATAGTTAGAATATCTTAAAGTTGAAGTGAATTTTTCACTTCTCTTAGGATATGATAATCAATTTGTTATTAATTTATCAACTAATATTTTTAAACATTCAAGAAAAAATCACATTGAAATCAAATATCATTTCATCAAGGATCTTTTGGAAATAAATGAATTAACATTGGAATTTATTCCTAGAAACAAACAAATAGATGACATGTTCACCAAACAATTTATTAAAGAATAATTTCAGAATCTAAGGTTAATTTTGGTAGTTTAACCACTCCTATATCAATTATAAGGTATGGTGTTTCAATCCACTCTATCATCTTGTCTTTGTATAATTTTTTCAAAGGGATAGAAAATTGGAAACATAAATATTCTTTTGTAATTATATTCCTGTGTTTTGTTTTAAAGAGGGAGAATATTTATAGGTAGAGTAAAATTGATATGTGTTAAATTTTTGGGGAGTAATATATTAGGGGGTCATTTGTTTAGAGAAATTTTTTAAAAAAATTAAGCTTTAAATTCTGCATGTTTCATGTGTGAACTATTTTAATAGTTTTTTGGAATTGTATATAATAGATCTTTCAAGGTGAATTTATATTTAAAGTGATGATGATTTTTATGATGAAGTTTTTTATTGAATAAGTGTTTATTATTGTATGTGATAATGAAGTCTTGATTTAATAAGTTTTTCACCTCAAAATTATTCTTAAGTGGTATCATTTCATCAAATTGAATCAAAAGAATTAGGTTTGAAGATGTTGAAAATTTGTCACTATTTTTTTTGGAAAACATGATATTATTATTCAATATTACTATTTTTTTTAAAAATTGATCAAGTAGGATTATAATTATTAGATATTTATTTATTTATAAGATTTATGAGATTTATTTTATTTTATGTTACTTGATTGCTATAAAAATCCAAAGGGGGGATTATTGAGACTAAGCCTTGTAATAGGATAGTTTGAGAAGAATATGCAGTTGGAAATATTATTTAATATTTGTGATAAACATGTTTTAATTAAATAATTAAGTAGTTAGTGTATTATATTATTTTTAAATAGATAAGTTATTTTGGAGAAGGTTTGAAGATTGAAATGGGTATGGTTAACGTGATGGCTTTTATTTTCAAATTATATATCATATTCAAACTTGTATGAATTAATGTATCTCATGTGAGGTGAATATTTTTAGAGTGTTTAAAGGTTATTGTAATTTTATTAGAGTAGTTATAAATTAATCTATATTCATTTGGTTTAATATGAAAAAATATTTAACTCCTCACATAAGTCATTTCCTATGTAAATAGATTTCTATATAGTCATAATGTTATGTAAATAGATTAAATAAAAGAAAATATACATAATGGAATTTAATACTATTGAATTATGTAAGGGTGGATATGTAAGGTTATTCATGTATAATCAGAGTCTTTGTATGTGGATTCACATAGGAAATTTCCACGTAAGGGGATTTTCAAAAAGAGATCCACGTAAGGTTCACCAAGAATTAAAGTTGTATATTGGGAAAATTTTATTGGATGAATTCAATGATTTATTTTTCATAAAATAATTTTAAAAGGACCATTAAACATAGTTAAAAAAGCTAAATCTAGTATTTATAGATTAAATATCATGAATAAATACAATCATGGTGCATGTTATAAGGAGTTTGACACTATAAAAGAAGTAAACGTGTCGTTCATATGTATGAAGAGAATTTTTAGATATATATTGGTATTGTGATATGAAGATACAAAATTATATTATAATAATTATATATTTATATGCAGTGCAGATATAACAGCCCAAGACCCCCAATCCCGAATCTGGTGCTAAAATCATAAACTTTGAATTTCTGGCTTTGATACCAATCAATGTGACTGAAATTCAACCATCTAAATCATAAAAAATCAAAAGGAAGTATGGGATCACTTAAATAACTAAGTATATTTTAGGTTTAGAGTTTTATATAATTGGTACAAACTCTTACATAAAAATTTGGATACATAAACAAATCCTTCATAAAAATATACATCATTTATGAAAAGTTCCTCTTATATAGTAACCTTCTTATCCAAAACACAAACCATTCATCACAACCTAGGGAAAATAAAAAAAAATAAAGGGTGAGTACAGATGCTCAATAATGGAATAAACAATATAAGGAAGCATAATGTTCGAATTAAGGGTATAACAAGATATCCTAAAATAGAATTCTCATGGGTAATCACATGGGAGCGTAACATAAATAACATGGTATCATAAGATCATGGAAACATAGGAGATGTGACAGTAACAAAAAACATGAAATAAGAATAAGTAAAGTAAAACTTTCTATACAACATCACATGGTTGACTGAGTCCCATAGTGGATCAAGTTTACTCTCTAATCCAATACATAAATTCTCATGAATATCTAATACATCAGAGCGTTATCTGTTTTCACCCATAATAAAATTTTCATGATTTTTTTCCATAAAAATAAATCAATAATAATTCATAATCATAAGAATTACCCATGTAATTAAATGGGATACATAATCTTTCTTCATACCTTAATAAAATGGGATTTAAAAAATGAGGTATTTTAGAAATGAACATAAGGTATGTATTACCCCATAAAAGTAATGAATAATGATTTAGGTATATATATAAGAGACATATATATATAATTTAAAAGGAATCCATAACATCAAAGGATGTCAACATTGATGAAAATTTCTTTAAAAGATCTCATGGAATATTTCATGAGAAAAATATTCATTTTCACTTTGAAATAACTTCATTAAAATATAAAATTTTCCAAAATATTATAGAAAAAAGTTTCCTTGAAAATAAACATAGAAAATTTTAAAGTAATATTCAAATAATTGAGTAGTCATAATAGTGGTAAATTTTATTCATGTTGTGTAAGTTAAATGAAAGCATTCCTTTCACATTTTTCTAAAAAAAGTCAAAAAGTACATCATTTTTAAAATGATAGAAAGATTCCTTTTAAACCATTTTTGAAAAATTAAAACATGGTTAATATTTATTTAATAAATAATTATATAATATAAAAAACATTATTTAAAATATTTTAATGAAAATATATACATTGAAGTGAAATATTCCTAATTTAGAAAATATACAAGATTAGTATTACTTACAAATAACTTTATTAATGTTCTATATTAAATAAGGGAGGAAATAGAAACCAAATATTTAAAAAACATTACTGAATAGAGGAGAATAAAAGGGATTTATTTCAAGAAAATATTTTTATATGTTTTTTCCTAAAGGAACCTTGAACATAGAAAATCTCAAAAATAAAGGATATTGTAACATAAAGTATTTAAAGCTTTAGTAAATTTCAAATCAAAATTTTTTGGAATAAAGATTACAATATGGATTTATAAATCCAATTAATTAAATAAATTTAAATGTAAAATTTTATTTATGATGTATTAATCACACTATACAAGGAAATCATGGTGTACGACATGAAACATGTCTCAATAAAAGTAGATTGAGACAAAGGAAACACCTTTAAAGAATCATATCTTTTCAAGTGATAATGAATCCATGAAGTGATTATGTGAACATATGTAAATACAAATAGAAGGTGTAAATATAGAATAAAAAAATTTATATATTAATTCACACATAATCATGGAATAAAAAATATTATGAAGTAGAAGTATAACCCAAGGAATGGAAACTGAGTTAAGAAACACCTTACCGCTTGGTAACTTTGAAATAAAATCCCCTTGGACAAAGTAAAATTAATTGTAAATTAAAATAAAATGAATTATGAATAATTAATTATATAATATTTATAATGGGTAGTATATAAACCATATAAAATAAATTAGATTCATAACATTAAAATGTACCTTAATTAAGGGAAAATGAGATTAAATCCCTTACCTTGAGTCCAGAATTACTATGTAAATCCTTTATCTTCTATATAATATACTTGTATCAATTATTTTATTTTTTAATAAAATTTTAAAGGTTTAATTACTTATCCTTAAACCATTTATTTCATTTATTTTAATGACATATTTAATTAAATATTCAGTTAAGTTTATGTCAAGTGTTTTAAAGATTTTCAGTTCACAATCCCAAAACAAATTCAGTAGGATGGACGTGATCAAATAGGTAATTTTATTTCATAATCACAAGAATGATAATAATGGAATAATTATCATTTTATATATCAATTATAGTTTTAAAAACAACTATGAGAGATAGTTAAGTAAAATGATCTTTGTTAAAATCATGGAGACGGTAAGTTGTGTGGACGCATGAGTAACACTTCCATTTTTTAATGATCGTGATTGAAAGAAGGTAAGTGTTATTTTATATTTATATAATTATAATTAATATTATATTATATATTTAAATAAACATATATATTATTCATATTATGTGGTTATTAAAAATGAATCAAATCTCTTTGTGGAGGTGGTAATCTACACATACACATGAAGGACATTGTCATTTTTCAATGGATGGAAAGGTAGGAAAGTAGATGATTTATTAATTTTAAATAATGATAATTATGTAATTAATATCATATATATACATTAAATCCATCATTATAACCATCTATGGGAGGCGGTGATGGAAAATTAATTACATCATCCTGTGTGTGGTAGTCCGTCGTACACACGATCAATGGTTTTGTTTCCCACTTGATAAAAGAAGGATATGGATATAGGTTATGACATTCACATAATAAAATATCATTATATAGAATATAATAGTGTTATTATTTTACAATGTTTGAAGAATATTTTAAAGGGTTAGAATAATAAATAAAATGAAAACTCTTGGTTAATAATTATACCTCTTCTTCGAAAACCCTCTTAAGGTTTACACCAAAACATTTACTAGGTTGGTTTTAGGATCAAACCAAGGTTTATAGAATATAGATATGTATTTAATAAATATATTTGGGTATCTAAATTCTAGAAAACATTTTTTTAAGCATGCAGAGAAGAGGGAAGGGGTATCCTTTTATAATGAGGGGAGGGGCATTCTTGGAATTTTTTAAATGATTAAATTAATATAAATTAATTTTTCATATTAAAATGGATCCAAACTGATATAATTTTAATATAATATGAGTATGAGTCTAAATACTCTCATATAATAAAAATTAGACAATTTTTGGTAACATTTTAACCCTTATCATTCTGTTTTAACCCGCCATTAACTCCATTGACAAAAACTATGATAACAAAGTTTTTGAAACTTTAATGGTCAATATAGTTACTATAAAATGAAATTTTTACATAAATTTACCATGGTTTATATTTTAAACCATATATAAATAATTTGTATGAATATAATATTTTATTAATTTTAAATTATTTAATAAAACAATATTTATTATAAAATATCATTTATTTTATTTTTGGAATTACATGAAATATTATCATATGATATTTGTATAATGCCTTTAAAATTGATAAAAAATGACATGTATTAGATGATAAGGAATATATGGTGTAAATATAATCATCAAACTAAATTTTTATAGGTTTTAATATTATTTTAAACTTTATTTTTGGATTAACCCCTTGGTTAACCAATTTTAACCTTAACCGCAATAATGAATTTTTTAATATTAAAGAGTTATAATTTTACTTATAAGGTAGAAATTGTATCTTAAATAAACAATGGATAAAATTTTAGAACATTTATCACCCTAATTGTATCGTTTCATGATTACTATATATTTTAAATAATTTAAGAGCTATTCGCAAAATATGACTTTGAAAACAACTTGAGCACAATGGAATTTTAATATAAAACTTTAACACAACTATAATTTGTTATATTTATATTAAATATTAGTTTAAAACTTTATCTCACCCAAAAAATATTATTATTGTAGTTTTTCTAATTATTTACTTGACTTTTATATTATGTTCACAAGAATAGTGTCAGCATTATGTAAGTATTTATGGTAATTATTTGATCGCTAAAATTACCAACAAATTACTATGATAAAAAATAGTTTATATTTAAAATAACCATTTATAACTAAACATAAATTATTTTTATACATATTTCATAAAATTTTATATAATAAAACAAAGGGATTGAATTTTTTTACTTTTCTTAATATAAAATATTATAAAGGTCAAAATAATGGTTAGATGAAAAAAATGAAATTTATTAGAAGTTTGGATGATTATGGATTAAATATAATAATACAAAAAAAATCAAGTTTTAGGGTTACTAATTATTCAATATCAGATTATTTTTACCCTTAATTAACTCATGTTACCTTTACTGTGGTAACAAAATTTACTATGATTATTTTTCATGATGACTAAAAATAAAAGGGACTTGTTTTAAAATTTTGGAACTCTATATTACAAATATTTAATCCATTTTTCAATTTTAATAAAGTAAAAGTGGAAGTATTTAATTTAAAATACAACTAGTGAAATTTAATAAAAAATGATTTTCTATAAAAAAATTCCTTTTAAGTATAAAATTTTTTTATTCCAAATTCAATTATAAAATTCATTAAAAAGACTTTAATTGGATTACTTGTTATAAAAATTAATTATTTAAATTTTAAATATATTCCAAAATATAATATTACTTTTTAAATAATTTAAGATAAAATACAGCTTTCAATAAAAATTAGTATTTGTTACTATTCACTAGAAAATCAAACTTTTCAAAAAAATGAAAATTTAACTCTAAGATAATTTTGAAATTATGATTTAAAAAATGGTATACTTTTTATAAAATAGAACTTATAAAATTTCCTTAAATTAATTATAATATTCTCTCACACAAAAAGTAATAAATACTATTTTTTAAGAAAATGTATTTTTAAAAGGATAAAACTACTTTACTAAAAATTGATTGTTTATTTCTTAATAATTAATAAATAAATTTATATTGATTAGGGACATTATAAATATTTTATAATTAATTTAATTATATTCATACCTTCCATTTCAATGTTTAGATTATAATGGTCATATTTAAATAATAATATGTTGGGGTCCGTTTAAGCTTGGTGTTATGTATCTTTTATGCTATCGAACAATGTATTTATTTTTAAAAAATATTGGGATATTACATTCTCCCCTTCCTAATAAATTACATCCTCACAATTTTAACTTGATCTTAGTAATCAAATATTTTACATTTTAAAATACCTTTTTTGAAATCCTATATTGTAAAATGAGTTAATAAAATTTTCTATTGAAAATAGAGAAAGTGAAATACAAATATCATCTCGAATAACTCATAACTTGGCTTCCAAATTGGATAACATTAGTGGTAAGTGAAAATATGGACACTGATAAAAATGAAATGTCCAAATAATGATGGAGAGTGCTAGAGATCATTGATAATAAGAAAGTTAATGGTTATGGGAAAGTCAATGATCATAAAACCATTAACCAAATATGTGTAAAAATGAATATCAATTCATCAGAAATGATGGTAGTAGGATAAATTTTTTATTTTAAGATAGTTTTCCTAAATTTTAGGGATTCATTTACCATCAACACTGAGAACATAATAAAATATACTTACTTGAAAATTATAATTTCATCCTTTAATAAATTTTCACCAAAACCACATCTTTTACTCCATATGATGAGTATTCAATATGATTTTTTTATGCCTAAAACACTAAAATCATCTTCTAATAGATCACATAATGTTACAATAGGATAAAAAACAATTCCTCGAGTTTGAAGACATTAACTGAAACCAAAATGGTTATCACCTGGTTAGATAATTCCCAAAATGAATAAACCTTCATTTAATTAAATACAATATTAATCTCCAAACCCTCAACAATAACCCCCAAAGTTCAATATAGATCATTTGATAAATTACTAACCTTAAAATTCTTCAAAATGTTTTTAACTTGGATTGAAACCAAAAGATTATAATGATTTAATCACATATTATTCCATGATAAATTAAATATTTATGTCTAAATAATATAAATCACTCTTAAAGTATCATAATAAAAATTTATATGCCCTAATCAAATAATATCTAAGATATGATAATCATTTCTTGAATCACCAAATCACTTTTAAATATCATGTTTATCTATACGATAAAACATATTTTCCCAAATTATAATAACTCATTATTACCTTAATTTCAAAGATCATATAAAACCTAAAGGTTATCAATAACTTTAAACTTTTTTCCATAAATTTTAAATAAGTTCTTAATAAAATACTAATTCATGTTAAACATAAGGGTCACATATACCTCAACCCAATAAACATCTCCCAAAATATTACTAGTCACCATAAAATTCCATCACTAAAAAACTAAAAAGTGGTGTCTATGTATTTGAACTTATAAACCCATAATGTTATCTATAACTATTAATTTAACCTCAAAGTAAAACATCCTAATCTCCAAAGTTATCTAAACCCTACTTTGATAACACCTATAACAACCCAAGTCTGGCACTCCTAAATTCAGTGTAAAAATCATAAACTTCACATATATGGATTTAATATAAATAAATGTGACCCAAATTCAACCATCCAGAATTTAAAACAAGAAAAGGAAATATATTATCACTTACAAACTCAATGATATTTTAGGTTTTGTATTATTAAAGAATTAGAACAAACTCTTATATAAAAACTCGGATATATAAACAACTGGTTCATAAAAAGCTACACCATGTCCCAAAAAAATCTCTTCTAGTAACCCTCATAGAAATAACAAAAACCTTTCTTCATAACATATGGAAAATAAAATTAATAAATATTGAGATAAGATACTCAGTAATAAAATTGAATAACCTTTTTGATAATATTTTTTAACAAAGTTTTTTTATTTTTTGATAACTAACCTTTTTTATAAGAATGTTTTTGTTATTCAAGATCGGACCCAATCTATCGTAATGATACTTGTAAAATGGTTTAAAGTTTTTAAAAGTTATAACCCAAAAAAATGGGGAGAAAAGTTTTGTTTTCAAGAAAGATTCTTTTTTACAGAACTCATAGGATATGACTGGGAATCACCAGACTCAGAGTATCGGACCAAGCAGCATCGGATGCAAAAGGTGTAAGGAACATGGAAGCTATAATTTCTATAGATTTGTTGATCGGATCCATTGGTATCATATTTAGATCATCATATCCAAAATAAATAGAGTTAAAAATTGTTTATTGATGGAATTTTTCTTTTTTCATAATCATAGAAATAAAGAAGTCACTAAGTTATAAAGATAGAAGTTTCTAAGTGAACAAGTCATATCATTGCTAAAGAGTTTTAAAAAAATACTATGAAGTTAGGAGTTATAAAGTTTCAATAATTTATAAACTAAATCAGATTATTCTTTACTGATCATTCATTTCTTAAAAATCCTGAAAACTATCATGATAAAATATTTTGAAAAAAAATAGAAATCATAAATATTTTATCAGTTCCAAAAACCCAAACATGGAAAATAGAATCCATAAGTACCAGAAATAGAATTAATAAGAAGTATAAATGAGTTATAACTAATTAGTTTTAAATAATTTCAAAGTTTATAAATGGAGTTATCATTGAATATTTTCCATAATTATGGGAAAACCATCATAATGGGATTTCTATCGTATTGGTAAAATCCATATTAATGGGAATTCATCATAAAAAAAATCCCATCAGATTTACTATGAGAAGGAAAGTCAATCAAACTGACTTTCAGAAGGAAAAATAATTGGATTGAAGTTGAGGAAGTTTCATCAGATAGAAGCCATGATAGTCAGATCAAAAAGAACAATGCAAGAAAGGAAAATTGTTATGAGCAGAGAAAGAACAGAAGATCGTAATGTGAAGAGGAATATGAAGCTGAGGAATTTAATCATAATTAGCTGAGAAGGTTTAATGTAACTAAACTAAAGATATGAAGTTCAAGAAGGATTATTATAGATAAGAATATATGTGGATAGTTGAAGTGTTAAAACTTGATATTCAATTTAGCATAAATTTAAGAGTATTCTTGATAAGGTTTGAAGAATTCGAAGATAAAGTTTAAATTAGAGTATTTTTTGGAGTTTTAAAATTTGAGTAAGTAGGGAAAGTTTTCATGTTTCCCAAACATTATTTTCTAAGTCTCTTATAAATCAGTTCTCATATCATTTGTTCATTGTAACTTTTCACGTAAGTTCAAAATGGGGAGCATAAATAATTCAAAGTGATAGTTTCTAATAAAAAGAGATCTATTTATAAGATCAGAATTTTGTTGTCTTTTCAGCCATATTGAGAAGATTGTATTGAGAAACATCACATTGAGAAGATTATATTGACTCAATAAGATTTAAGAATATTAGATTGAGTTTTTTAGTAGAGTTTGAGAATCAAAAATTGAGTAAGGCAGAATCATATTGAGTTAATCGTATTGAGAGAATCTAATCTATCCAAATAGAACTAAATATCCTAATTGATCATTTTTGAAGTAGTTTGAAAAAATTATTTATTATTTTTTTACTCAATTTTTTGGTAAGAAACATTGTAAACTAACAGGAGTCGGTATAATATTTTCTATTGGGATATAGAAGGTGTCTAGTGAGAGTTGGAACAAGTTGTATTCACTTATTCATAATAGTTAATTTTCATAGAACCATGGGAGTGGATAAAGAATAGTTGTAGGTTCTCACACTAAGGATGAACCTTGTAATTCTTGTGTTATTTACTTGCTTTGCAACTTTTTCATGCATGATTAATTACAAAAAGATGATAATGAAATAAATCTTAACAGGTTATAGGGGTTAAGTTTTAAAATATATTGAAACTTATAAAAGTGAACAGCTAATTCAACCCCACCTACTCATTTGTTATTCGATCCTTTGGAACTTAAATTGGTATCAAAACTAGGTTCTCTTATTTAATCCTTATCATGGATAATCTCAATTCTATCAAAAGTAGAGGAATTTCTGCATTTGATGTCAAAAATAATTGTAGATGGAAAAAATAGGATGATTCCTTATCTCTTATCTCTTGGTTTAGAAGTTTTTGATGCTGATACAATTGGTTTTCCAACTATTGAGAAATATTCTTCCATGAATTTTTTTTATAAGAGAAATATTAAAGTTGATAGAAATGTTATCCTTATGCCTTTATCAAAAAAAATTATCATTAGGTGATGGGTCTCAAAACTTAGAAGAATATGTGGGACAAGATGGAAAGTGTTTTTTAAGGGAATACTAAAGTTAATGATGAAAATATAAAAATATGGTGTAGTATGTATGAAGACATCATAATGAGAGATGAATAAAATTTTGATGAATACTTCACCAAATTAAATGAAATTGATTAAAAAAACAATGGATTTATAGATGTATTGTAAGATTCTATAATAATGAAAAAACTTGTGAGAAACTTTCCAAATAGGTTTTATTCTAAAATTTATTCTTTAGAAGATAAGGATGATTTATCTATTGATGAATTTCATAACTTTCTTATTGCTTATTAAATGAGAAAATCTCCAATGTTCAAAAATAAGAAGAAATATAAAATTGATTTTGAATCCATGAGAAAAATAAAAACAAAAGATACAGATGATTTTGATCCTTGTGAATTCTAAGATAAATAGTATGTTGAGTTGAATAAAAAAAATCTTGTCTCTTATATCCAAGAAATATAAAATATAAAGAGAAAAGCATTGAGGTAAAATTCATCTCAAACATTTTGAGTTTGGTGGGATCATAAAATTTGATATGAATTTCTCCAAGAATAAATTTAGTTAATATTGAGATGATTCTGGTGAGTAAGAAAGATGAATCCGACTCAACTAAAAAATTATTCAGAAGATAAAAGTTCAAAAAAGGTTATAAAATTCATTGTAAAAGTATATAAAGTTGATGAACCCTCAAATAGTGAAGAAGAATGAGGTGAAGAATCTTATAGAGAGTATCGTCTCATAACTGAACTTCTTGCATGTCTTGAGCAGAGTATAAGCTCATAACATAACTTCTTGCATGTCTTGAGCAACAAAATATCAAGAAAGAAATCATATTAATAAATAAATAATTTAAAATTTTTATAAATTAATAAAATATTTCATCAATAAGTAGGAAGAATACATTTAGGATATCTTAAGTTAAAACAAAGAATTGTTGAATATGGAAAGATGATTGAAGATCTTAATAAGAAGCTGATAGCTAAGAAAGAATAAGTTAACAAGGTTCAATAAAAACTTCTTGGGTCCTAAAATACCCTTAGGAATATAAATTAAAACTTCAAAAAAGACTCATAATTAAAATTTTATACTTTTAAAGTTTCTTAGAAAGCTCAAATCAAGAATCGGGTAAAATTATCACCCCCAAAAAATAATGTTTCGTCTAATTTTTCTAACATCTCAGGTTTTGAAAAAAGTATTAGAAAATCATGGATGGAAAAAGGGTGTAAGAAAACTATTTCATCTAAAAATGATGAAAAAAAACTAAATAGGAAAGATGTTCCACATCTATAGATTGTTAAAGTATAAAAAACATATCAACCTCAATAAAGTTTCTACAGAGAAAGATCTTACTTCAATAGAAAATCAAGATTTGATGGTTATTTCTGGTGTTGTGTAATCTATGTTCATAGGGATTATGATTTTTATAAAAACTTATCTCTACCCAAAGGAATATTTAAACAAAGTGAAAATAATGGTGGAATAAGGATGAATAACTTTCCTAACCCATGAGAAGTTATAAAAGAAAAATATCAAGATGTTAGAAAATTTCCAATAAAAAATCAATTTGAATGTTTGGAAGAAGTTTGTGTAATATGTGATGATGCTAGTTTTCATTCCAAAAAATGTATGACACTCCTTCTGAAACAATTTTCTTATGGTAGAAAAGAAAAGTAATTTAGAAAGAAGAAATTTGAAGAAAGAGTTTTTGTTGTTGAGACGGCTTTAAAATAAAGTGAAAAAGAAAAAACCATGGATACTTGATAGTGGTTTTTCTTCACATATGAAAATGGATATAAGAATCTTAAAACATGTTGAAAGTCATAATTAAGGAGAAGTTACTTTTTTTAATGATAGTTCCTTAAAAATCAGAGTAATCATAATGGATGGTATTGATGTTATAAAAGTTGGAATCTAAGGAAGTATTATTTTTTGATGGGATAAAACATAACTTACTTAGTGTAAGTCATTTTTGTGATGATTTAAAAGAAGTTATATTTATGAAATATTCTTGTATTGTCAAAAGTGTGAAAGATGGAAAAGTTATTATAAAATGAGAGAGAACCAGTGGGAATATCTTTCAGATTGAAGAATTTAACAACTCATGTTATCAAAGTGCTGAGGATGAGAATAAGTTGTGGAACTAGAGACTTAGAAACCTTGGGCATAAAAACTAAACAAACTTTATAAATTTGATGTTGCCCATTATTTGACATAATCGAAAAGAAGAGATGAAGATATTTATGTTACCTATCAAAAAGGGAACATAACTAACAAAATTCATAAGAGAGTTGAGATCCAGTCTACGAGACCTCTTGAACTTATTCATTTTGATTTAAGTGGGATGATAAGACATCAATAAACAAAATAATATTTATAATTTATTAAAATTATTTATGATTTCACTTAGATGTAAAACATTATGTTTATAAAACACAAGTCAGCGGTTATGGAAATATTCAGGTTTTTTAGAATAGAAGTTGAGAAAGAAATGGGGGCTTATATAAAGAAGTTGAGAACTAATAATGGTACTGAATTCATAAGAAAAACTTTTGAAATTTATATGATAAATAATGGTATCAAGAATCAGTATATTTATCCCTATACTGCATAAAAAAATGGAGTAGTGTAAATAAAGAATATAATTTTGGTGTAAATGGGAAGAATCATGTTAGCAGATTACAAAATTTTAAATTTTATTGGAGATAAGTTGTTATTACTATTATAAATGTTAATAAAAAATGTTTTTTGAGACCAGAAACTAACATGACTTATTAAAAAATGTGTTATAACAAAAAACCATCATTTAAGTACCTCAAAGTTTTTGTAAGTCTATGTTTTCTTAAAATCAAAAATCTTGATTTGGGAAAGTTTGATGAGAAAGATGAGAAAGGAAATTTTATGGGTTACTCACCCAATGAAATAGGTTACAAATTTTGGAAAAATGTTTAAAAAAGTTAGCGGACTTATATGATGTGAAATTAATTGAAAATAAAAATTCCTTAACAAAAGTTGTTGAGAATACTAAGGAGGATAAACTAGAGATTTACCAAAATAGTGAAAGTAATTAAAAACATCCTCATCAAGATTCAAATGAATCATGTGATGAATAAAGTGAATATGGGAGAGAAACTTTGAAATTTCCTACCTTGAAACAATATTTTGAGTCTGGAAACATTATTAGAAATCAGAAGGCTCTAGTTCAGCAAGAAGAAATTTGGGATTAGAAAATCATACTTCACTTATCTAAAAAGTTGAATCAGAATCAGTTTTAGAAACTATTGAACAAAAATAATAGGTGGATTATTTGAATAAAGAGTTGGATTAGATTGAGAATAATGGAACATGGGAACTTGTTCTATGGAGAATAAATAAAAATTTTAATGGAAAAAATTGGGTTCATAGAAACAAATTGAATGAGCATGGACAAGTTTTAAGAAACAAAGCAAGAATTGTTTGTAAAGACTATGCATAAGTGGAAGTTGTGGATTTTGAAAAAAAATCCCCGGTTACAAGATTAGAAACAAATAGAATGTTTCTTTTAGTGACCATGCAAAAAATTATAAATTTTATCATATGGATGTAAAATCACCTTTCATAAATGGTGATATTGAGGAAGAAGTTTACATTAAACAAACTTGTGGGTTTATACTTGATGAGGATGAAAAAAAAACTAAACTAAATAAATGTTTTTATGGGCTAAAATAATCTCAATGTTACTGATATTCAAAACTTGAAAATTATTTGAGAATGTTAAATTTTTATAAAGTAAAAGTTTGAAGCAACTTATATGTGAAATATTTTGACTTAGGAACTCTAATTGTAATTATTTATATGGACGATATAATTTTTTATGGGTATAGTGAATATATTTTTAAAATTTTTTTTAAGAAATAAAGAATAATTTTGAAATTTCAATGTTTGGAGAATTAACTTTCTTTCTTGTCTTAAAAGATCAATAAAAAGAAAAATGCATTTTCTTATCTCAAGAAAATTATGCCAGAAAATTATTAAAGAAGTTTGGCATGGAATAATCCAAACAAGTTACGACTCCTATATCTATGAGCACAAAGTTGAGTAAAGTTGAGTCCAGAAAAATTGTGAATCGGAAATATTTTTAGAAGCTAATAGGAATTCTTCTTTACCTTATAGCCTCAACAACTAATATTTTTTATGTTGTGAATTTATGTTCTGGGTATCAATTTAATCCAAAATAATTTCATATATTAGAAGAAAAAAATAATTTTGGGATATGTCAAAGGAACAATTTCACATGGGTTGTTATACAAAAGAAATAGTGAAATAAGGTTTCATGGTTATACTAATTCTGATTCGGCTAGAGACTGTAATGATAGAAAATCAACCTCAGGAGGAACATTTTTATTGAGTGAATGTTGTGTGATTTGGTATAGTTAGAAACAAAGTTTATTAACTTTAATCACAATTGAATCTAAATATTTTGTAGCTACCTGATCTTGTACTCATATGTTATAGATGAAAGTTCAGCTGGAAGACCTGAAATTGGAATTTTCTAAACCATTTAAGATACTTTTTGATAATTAGAGTACAATTTATCTTTTTAAAAATATTTTACAACATTAAAGATCAAAACACATTGACATAAAGCTTCACTTTATAAAATAGAAATTTGTTGTTAGTGAACTAGAATATATCTCAAATAAGTATCAAATTTATGATATATTCACAAAGGAAATGTCGAAATAAAGGTTGGTTGAGTTGATACTACAACTACATGTTTATCCTCCTCCAATGTTTTCCAAATCCTCATAAGGAAAAAACCCCACAATTCTTTGGATAATGTTGAAAGTTCAAACAGAAAGTAACAAATTTTTACTTTTTAATAAGTTTTTACTTATCTTTCTTTGATTAATATGAAGCTATGGTTATCATAAAATTGGGGAGAGAAAAAGAAAAGTGATAGGAAAATATAAAAGTGATGGGAGTTTATCTTTTCATGGATGTGAAATTTTCTTACCACTAAGGGATGGAATTTCTTAAAAAACATTATTTTATCTAGTATTGTAGTGTTAGGAAACTCTCTTTTGAGAAATTATATGTTTTGATAAAAGTCTAAAAAAAGTTGATTTGTTTACAAAAGTTGAGTTTGTGGAAAAAAAATTGAGAGTAGGGAGAGTTATTAACAAGGTGTATCAATAAATCCAATGTGGGATATTGAAGAAAATTTGTGATAATTTTTTTTAACAAAGTTTTTGTATTTTTTGGCAACTAACCATTTTGTATAAGAATGTTTTTGTTATTTAGGATCGAACCTAGTCTATCCTAATGAGCCTTATAAGAATGTTTAATATTATTGAATGTTCAAACCCAAACATAAATGGGTAGAAAAGTTTTATTTTTAAGAAAGTTGTTTTCTGGACTCAGAGGATCAGATGAAGAATCACCAGACTCAGAGTATCAGATCAAGAAGAATTGAACGCAGAAGGTGTAAGAAATATGGAAGTTGTTAGTTCTATATATTGTTTTATCGAATTCATTAGCATTAGATTCAGATCATAATATCAAAAAGATTAAAAAGTAGAAACTATTGATTACTGGAAGTTTTCCTTTGCTATAATCAGATAAATAAATAGGTTTCTGAGTTAAAAATACATAAGTTGCTGAGTGAAGAATTTATATTGTTTCTGAAGATTTTTGAAAGAATATTGTGAAGTTAGGAGTTGGAAATTTTTCATACTTTCAAAACTAAATTAGATGATGCTTTGCTGATAATAGAGTTCTCAAAACTCAGGAAAACTATTATAATAAAATATTTTGAATAAATTGAGGAATCATAAAGATTTTATTGTTTCCAAAAACCCAAACACAGAATATTAGATCCATAAGTACCAGACACATAAGTCATCGGAAATCTATATTAATTATAGCTGATAAGGTTTGAAGAATTTTAAAGTTCATAAGTAGAGTCATCATTTAATATTTTACATCATTATAAGAAAACAATTTTAATGGTATTTCCATCATAATTGTAAAATCAATCTTAATGGTAATTATATCATAATGAGAATTCCATCAGATTGAATCTGAGAAGGAAATTCAATCATACTGACTCTCAGAAATAAAGTCAATCGGATTTAAAGAGAGAAAGATGCATTAGACAAAAGAGAAGATATTCGGGTCATAATGAGAAATGTAAGAAAGAAAAATCATAATGATCTCATAAATAAAGGAAAATAATAATGAGTAGAGGAAGTAGAAGCTGATGAAGTTCATTGTAATGAGATGAGGATGAATCATCTTATTAAAGTAAATATGGAAAGTTCAAAAAGGATGGTTACAAAGAAGAATATATATGAAGATTTGAAAAATATTTTTAGAAAATTTAAATAATATTTGATAATATTTAAATAATATTTTAATATAAATATCATAGTATTATTGATAATATTTTAAGAAATCAAATATTAAGTTTAAATGTGATTATTTTCAGATTTTTGAAATTTGAGGAAGCGGGGAAATTTTTCATTTTCCTACCCTTGATTTTTTAAGTCTCCTATAAAAAGTTTCTCAGATCATTTATTCATTGTAAATTTTCATATAAGTAAAAAAGTAGGAACATTGAAGAATTCAAAGTAAAAGTTACAACTAAAAAGATATTTCTTTAGAAGATTGGACTTCTGTTGTTTTGTCAATCGAATTGAGAAGATCGTATTGAGAAAAATCATATTAAGAAGATCATATTGAGTCGATCAGATTTAATAATATTAGACTAAGTTTTTGAGGAGAGTTTGAGAAGTTAATATTAAGTAAGGGAGAATCATATTGAGTTAATATAATTTATATAATTGTATCCATCCAAATCACTATAAAAATTCAGATTGATCATTTGTATAATAGTTTGAAAAAAAATCGTTATTATTTTCTTTTGGATCATTTTTTTGTAAGTAAATTTATAAAATGATGGGAGTCATTATAATATTTCCTATCATGATATAGAATGTGTCGAATGGGAGTTGGAAGAAGTTGTATTCACTTATTCATAAAAGTGAATTTCTATAGACCCATAGAAGTGGATATGGAATTGATGTAGGTTCTCACACTGAGGCTAAACCCTGTAAATCTAGTGTTCTTTACTTTCTTTCATACTTTTTCATGTATGAGTATTTACAAAAAGATGACAAGGAAATAAATATTAATTGGTTGTAGGGGTTAAGTTCAAAATTTTAATAAAAATTATAATAGTGAAGAATCAGTTCAACCCCCCCCCATCAGATTTTATTTGATTATTTACAACTTCAGAAATAAACTTCATAAGAAAACATAATGTGTGAGTCAATGGTATAACATGATATCATAAAATATAAGTCTCATGAGTAAGACCATTGGAGAATAATATAAAGAACATGGTATTATAAGATCATGGAAACATAGATGATGTGACAGCAAAGAACATTACATAAGAATAATTCAAGGATAACTGTATAGAAAACATCACATGGTGGAAAGGGTCCCATAGTGGATTGGGTTTACTCCCTAATCCTATACATAACGTCTCATGTAACATAAACTTTATCAAAATCATTGGAACTATATATAGGAACGTCCATCATAACATGTTCAAGATTATTTGTTTCATAAAAGGAAATCAATCATAAAAAATAATCATAATAATTACCCATGGAAATAAATAGGTTGCATAATATTTCCTCATATCATAATCAAATGAAATTTCATAAATAAGGCTTTTAATAAATGAATATAAGGCATGTATTTACCCATCAAATGAATGTAGAATGAGATAGGTATATATTTAATATACATATATATAATTTAGAATTAATCTATTACATCAATGTTTTTTGTAGTTTATGAAAATTTCTTTAAGATATCACTTGGAATATTTATTTATGAAAATACCATTTTCACTTTGAAATCACTTCTTTAAAATATAAAATTTTCAAAAATATTATTGAAAACATTTTCTTTTAAAATTATCATGTAATACTTTAACGAAATTATAATATAATTGATCATTCATGATGTTGGTAAATTATTTTCATGATGTATAAGTTAAAAAAAAACATTCCTTTCATACTTTTTTAAAAAAAGTAAAAAAATTACCATGTTTGGAAAATGATATAAAGATTCATTTTAAAAATATTTTTAAAAAATTAAAACATGGGTAAAATGTATTTAATAAATCATTTTAAAATATTAAAAACTTTATTTAAAACATTTTAAGGAAAATATATATATATAAGAGAAATATTTAATATTTGAAAGAAGATAAAGGATTGGTATTACTTACAAACAACTTTCTTAATGTTTTTTTATTCAATAAGGGGGGACATGAAAACCAAACATGTAAACCAAATTCATGTACATATGAGAATAAAAGGTATGTAGTTAAATAAAATAATTGTGTATGATTTACCCTAAAGTAACCTTGAACATAAACAATCTTGAAAAGAAAGAATATTGTAGCATAAATCCTTTACCGCTTTGGTTACATTTGAATCAAAAAACATTGGAAGAAAGATTATGATATAGATATATAAATACCATGAATTAAATGAATTAATATTTCAAAATTAATTCATGATGTAATAAGTACACCATATAATGAAATCATGGTGTACGACATGAAATATATCTCAAGAAAAAGAGATTGAGATAAAGAAAACACCTAAAAACAATCAAAACTTTTGAAGTAATAATTAATCCATCAAGTGATTATGTGAAAATATATAAATCTAAAAAACAAGTGCAAATAAATAATAAAACTATTTATATATTCATTCATACATAATCATGGCATAAAAAATATGAGTAAGTACAAGTATAACCCAATAAATGGAAATTGAGTTAAGAAACACCTTACCACTTAGTGACATTCAAATCAAATGCCCTCGGATGAAGTAAAATAAATTGTAAAATAAAATATCATAAATCATGAAGGATTATTAATATAATATTTAAATTGGGCAATAAATACACTATATAAAATAAATTATGTTCATAACATTAAAATATTCCCCAATTAAGAGAAATTAAGATGAAATCGCTTACGCAAGTCCAAAATTTCCATTTATGTTCTTTATATCATATAAAATATACCTATATTAATTATTTAATTTTCTAATAACCTTTTATAGTTTTAATAAATTATCCTTAAACCATTTATTTCATTTATTTTAATGACATATTTAATTACTTATTCAGTTATATCTACGTCGACTGTTTTTGAGGATGTTCAATTCAAAATCCCAAAACAAATTCAGTGGAAAAAATGTGGTAAATATGTAATTTATACTATAATTACTTGAATAATAATAATTAAATAATTACAATTTTTATATATCAATTATAATTTTTAAACCAACTATGAAATATGGTTAAAAATGAACTACGTTATAATCATGGAGATGATAGGTTTTACGTACGCATGAGTAAAGCTTCAATTTTTCAACGATCATGATGGAAAGAAGGTAATTGTTATTTTATATTTCCATATTCATAATTAATATCATATAATATCTTTAAATAAACTTATATATATCATTAATATTATGTGGTTATGAAAAATGAACCATATCTCTTCATAGAGGTTGTAGTCCACACATAAGCACGAAAGATGTTATCATTTTTTAATGGATAAAAAGGTAAGGAATTAGATGATGTATTAATTTTCCAGTATAATAATTATGTCATAAATATAATATATATAAATTAAATACATCATTATGACCATATGTGATAGTCAGTTATTGAAAACGAATTACATCGGTTCGTGAGGTGGTTGTCCGTCGTAGACACGATTGATGGTTTCTTTTCCAACTTGGTGAAAGAATGAGATGGATATAGGTTATGAACTTAACATAATAACATATAATTATATATAATATACTTTTTTATTATTTTAAAATGGTTTAAGAATATATAATTGGGTTAGAATAAGAAATAGATAAAAAACACTTGGTTAAGAACTATAGCTCTTCTTCAGAAAACCTCTTAAGGTTTACCCCAAAAGCTTTCACGGGATAGTTTTATGGTAAAAAAAATCCTCTGGGAAGTTTTTAGGGATCAAATTAATGTATTTGGGTATTTCTTTTAAAAAAAATTAAGTCTGTAGAGAA
Organism: Viscum album; assembly: GCA_963277665.1. Classification (NCBI taxonomy): domain Eukaryota; kingdom Viridiplantae; phylum Streptophyta; class Magnoliopsida; order Santalales; family Viscaceae; genus Viscum; species Viscum album. The sequence continues at coordinate 122,702,243 of OY728134.1, read as the reverse complement.
TAGGATAGGAGTTCCCTTTTACAATGAGGGGAGGGGCATTCTCAGAATTTTTTAAAGTATTAAATTAATATAAATTCATTTTTCATATTAGAATGAATATAAAATGATATAATTAAAATATAATATGAGTATGAGTCAAAAAATTCTAATCTAATAAAAATTGGATAAGTTTAGATTAATTTTCACCCTTATCTTTTTGGTTTAAACCCTCTATTAACTCCTTTGACGATTACAATGATAATAGAGTTTTTTACTATTTAAGGGTTGAGATAGTTACTATAAAAGGAAAATTGGAACATAAATGGAAAATAATATGATATTTTAAACCATATCTCAATCACTTTACTGAATATAGTATTTTTAGGAATTTTAAATCATCTAATAAAATGTTATTTATTATAAAATATCATTTTTGTCATTTTGGAATTATATGAAATAATATAATATAATATGTGTCCAACTCATGTCAAATGGTTCCAAAATGACATGGATTTAAATAAAATGAATATAAAGTATTAATATAATCATAAAATCAAGTTTTTAAGGGTATTAATATCATTTTAAACCTTATCTTTTGGATTAACCATGTGGTTTATCAATTTTAACCTTATCTGCGGTAATGAATTTTTTATTATTAAAGGTTTATTATTTTATCTCTAAGGTGATAATTGGATCATGAACGTCCAAGGGATGAAATTTTAGACTTTTTAAAATCCTAATTGTCACATTTTATGATTTTTAGAATTTTTAGATAATTTAACAAAATATTATTTAACACAAAATACTATTAATGTCATTTTAATAACTATTCACATAATTAGACTTTGAAAATAAATTGACAGTAATGAAAATGGAATAAAAAACTTCAAAATAAATATAATATATTATATTTATCTTAAATATACATGGGATAATTTAACTCACCCATAATATATTTTTTAAAAGTTTTTAAAATAATTTACTTTATTATTCTATTGGTTGCACAAGCACTGTGTTAGTGTTGCGTAAGTATTTATGATAATTATTTAATCCCTAAAAATTAAAAAAAAATATCATGATAAAAAAAATCATTTATATTTCAAATAAACATTTAAATTATAACATACCTTCTTTTTATCCCTATTATAAAAATTTAAAGATAATAAAATAAAGAGATCGACATTTTTGACTTTTCTTTACATAAAATATTATAAAGGTCAAAATCATGGAAAAATAGAAAAAAAGGAAAAATATTAATATTTTATAAGATTATAGATGAAATATATTAATATAATAAAATTAATTCAAGTTTTATGTTACTTTTTAATCTATATCACATTATTTTTACCCTCAATTAACCCATTTTACTATTACTATGATAACAAAATTTACTACACTTAATATTCATAATGATTAAAAATAAAAGTGACCTATTAAATAAATTTAGAACTCATAATTAAAAATATTTAATCCATTTTTAATTATTCCAAACACCTAATGGGAATAATTTAACTTAATATTAAATCGGAAAAATTCAATAAAAACGGTTTTTCAGAAAAATGTTTTTTAGGTATAAAAATATTTTTATGCCACATTAAAGTATAAAATTAATTAAAAATACTATAATTGGATTATTTTTAATCAAAATTAATTTATGAAATTTTAAAACTAATATAAATATAATATTACTTAATAAATACTTTAAAATAAAATAAACTTTTCTATAAAAATCAGTATTTTTCACTATTAATTGGAAAATCCATATTTTAAAAAATATACCAATAAATTCACTCTAAGATACTTATGATATTATTATTGAAAAAATGATATATTTTTTATCAAATAAAATTTTGAAAATTTCCAAAAATTAATTACAATATTTGATCATAGAAAGCAATAAATGCCTTTTTGAGGAGAATGTATTTTTGAAGAATAAAATGAATTTACTACAAATTGAGTGATTATTTCCTGAGAATTAATCAATAAATTTTTATTTATAAAAGAACTTTATATATATTTCATAACTTATTTAATCCTATTTATACCCACCAATTCAATGGCTATGTGATAACTGTCATATTAAAATAATAATATTTTGTGGTTATTTTATACTCGATGTTCCATATATTTCATGTTATCGAACGTAGTATTTATTTTTAAAAAATATATTTGGATGTTACATATGATGTATTTTATCATTTTTTTATTTCATGTGGTAAGATAAGGACACTATAATATTATTATCATGGATTAAAATGATCCGAGACTTTGAGGAATTCAAATTCAAAATATATGTGACGGTTATGGATAAAAAATTATAAAGAATGAGGAAATTAGTGGGAATATTATTCATGCATATCAATGAATATATATTCATAAAAGAATAATATCAAATGGATATGTTGCATGAACTATGAAAATAAGATCTAGAGAGTTGGTTGTGAAGTGCATAGAGGGAGGGGGAGAGAGAGGTGAAGGTGTTACTGCCATATATTTTGAAAAACCATTCTCATGATGAAGTTGTATACATAAGTGGTTTTATATAATATTGTTCATGTAATTTGAAGGGAATTCTTGATACTATGAATGAATATAAAAATATGAAGAACTTAGAACACCTAAAAACTTTATAATAGTCTATATAAGGAATAAGTTTCAGTAGTTACCCAAACTGTAGATCATTATGAAGTGTGGAATACACCAAATCATAGTAGGTATGCATAAAAACATGAGTTTCAAGAATAGAACCTAGTAACTTGTACTCATATAATTATTATAGTGGGTAGTTTGATTCTAGAGGGATCCATATTATACAAAGGACTTTCCTTTTCACATTGAGAGGGGAATGGTAAATATGATATATTCCCTTATGCTATGGTGTGTTTGTGTCTGAGGACAAAAAAAATATGCTTTTACAATTAGTAAAGGTTATTTCAAATTAAACTTAAAAATAAGTAAGATCACTAATTCACCCCCTCTTAGTGATCTACCATAAATCATGTAGGAGGTTCCATGTCATAATTGTGCTTCATCATCAGTTTGAGGTAGGTGGATTCTCTTATATGCTATTGTGTACCAAATAACTTTTTATTGAATTTTTTATTTTAATTAAATTATTTTATGGTGTTAAAATAACTAAATTATGTTAGTGGTGTGTTTTTTAAAACAAAGGGATTAGTTTTGAATGATTTTGGGTAAATAGAGAAATTATGGATATCCATGTATGTTTAGTTTTCTGAAAATTTATGGAATTCACGAATTGAGATTTAAAATGAGGTTGTAAATTGAATATTTTCTTCTAATTTACTTGTTATTTTTATTTTTATTTTGTGAATTGAGTTCAAAGACGTTATTATTGTTTTGTTTTTTGTGCTTTGAGTTGCATGAGGGTTGTTATTATGGTAAGTTGTGCATTAAGTTTCACAGGTGATGTTATTTGGGTTGTGCAATGAGTTTCCCAATTGATGTTTTAATGTGTTTTGGAATGGGATTATCGATTGATTTGGATATTGCGATTTTTACTTGATTAATGTTGTTAAATTATATTGGTTTTGGGCTTGGACATAAGCATTGAAAAATCCCACTTAGGTGTAGTGACCTTGTCATTGATAATAAGATGATGTGGTGGAAAACTCCCACTTGGGTATGGGTAACTCATTGATGATGAAGAGGAGAGGTTATTGTAAAATCCTACTTGGGTGTGGGGACCTTATTAGTAATTAAAGGGATATGTTTTAGGGTATTCAGTCTACTCATGATTTATTGATACCCATTCTTAGTTATTACTCATGCTCTAAGGGGTCCCCTATGTTTTGGTTCAGTAAAAAGGTGTTTGGTGTTGAGGTTTTTGAATTGGGATTTATCACTTTGTATTGGTTATGGGTTATGAAAATATTTCTTATTATTGTTAATGATTTAATTACTTAAAATGGTTTTATAAACCTTCATGTATTAGGGAATGTTTTATAAAATGAATTTATAACTTGATTGATTTTCACATGGAAGGGGTTCATGGGAAATTTTGGGGAAATCCAATTGATTATTGTACTCACCCCTACATAATCATCATGGTTCCTATGAAAATAATTTTATTTGAGTTAAAGGTTATTGGAATCATTGTTTTGTTGGATGGTATGGGGTAGTGGTGGATGGCTAGAGGATACTAGTGGTGGTATTTTCATTAGTGTGGGTTGGTCACTTATGTAGGGATATATTTGAAGTGTGGATTTTATTGTATATAAGTACTCATAGTAGTTTATAGGAATTAAATTTATAGTATTCCACTATGTACTATTTTAGAATCACTACTAGAAATGCAGGTTTTTCTAACGCTTCTTTACCAACGGTTTACTTAAACCATTGGTAAAGAAGCCCTTTCACAACGGTTCAGTAGAACCATTGGGAAAGGGGTGTCTGAGGCACCCTTTCCCAATGATTCTAGTAGAACCGTTGGGAAAGGGTGCCTTGGACACCCCTTTCCCAACGGTTTTTAAAAACTAGTGGGAAATGTTTACCCCAAATACAGAATCGGCCGCTACTCTCTCCCATTCGCGACAGAACCCTAAATCTCTGCAGGGCTCGGCTTCTCTCACGACTTCCCCCATCCAAACCTGTGAAAATCCATCCAAATCATCTCAAATCAGGTATTCTCTTCTTCATACACATAAAATACTTAAGTGATACCTTGTTTTTATTGTTATTCATCTCATATTTTAGTTTTAAGTTTTGATTTTGATGTGTATATCATTTTTTGTGTTTTGATTTAATCTAGACTTTATCCATTCCAATCTATTTAATTAATTAAATCTGTAACCCTCCATCGAAGAAGAAGCATCTCAAATTCATTGCAGTTGGATTCAAGATTTTCTAAGTATGTGTTTTTATGATTTTTTCATCTTGTAATTAATTGTTACTTGGAAATTTATTTATATGTGTTTATTAATTTTTAGCAAAGTTTTTATGAATGTTTTCCTTAAAATTTCTTGAGGAAAGTGTTTTATTAAAATGAATTTTTTTTTAATAAGGCTTGTGTAAGGTAATTTGTTATAGTACACTATGTGACTATGTTTGGTATTTAGTAACACATGAGATAAATAGTGTGTGAGAATGTGTTGTGAAAGAGATTCCATGGTTGGTTCAAGATTATATTTACATTTTGAGCCTATTAATGAGTTGTTTTAAAGATATTTTGAGATATTTACCTTATGTTTATTGGTGAAACTGGGAGTTGTAGAGGTGGTTCATGATTAAGACATATAATTACTGCTAAACATGTGGATAAACCATTCATATTAGTGAATTCTTGAAATGTTTGATGTTTTTAGTCCTTTTTTATTTGGAGTTTCTTTTGATTCTAATGTTTCTTATTGATACCTATGATGGGAATTTATTTTAGTTTCTAAATCGGCTGAGACTCCCCCACCATGCACAGTTTATGTAACCTCTACCCTTATTTAATCATTCTGTTTACACAGCCTATGCAACCTATACCCTCATTTAATCAGTGAACTCAAGTCATTAATTCAAGCCTTCATTCTCACTAGCATGTAAGAAATTGAATGATGTAAACCCATCCTAACATGATTTCTTACCTTAGATAGTGTCCAAAATATGGAATACGAGCTTTTGAATTCATCAGTTAACTAGGATCATATATTTCATTTCCCCCAAGATGACTGTACTAATATAAATTTAGGTTCAATTAAATATGGTTCTCATTGTACGTTGTATATTATGTGTCTTTCTTGGAAAATACTCACTTTTATGAGGGTGGGGTGCTTTTTGTTGAGCCCTCTGGAAGATTGTTGATTTCATGTCTATGTTTGATGTTTTAATAATCACAAATCATCACATACCATTAATGCTTAATCTGGTTTGTTTTCTCATAAACTTAATTACAATCTGTAAATGAATCTGTTATCATGATTTTTTCTATGCTTATTGACTTACAAAGTATGTTGGAAGTCTTCTGGATTCAACAGACATCGGAAGCACCGATCCATTCAACAGACATCGGAAGCACTGATCCAATATCAAAGGACAACGGTCGCACTGATCAAAATGACTCATCGATGCTGACCAATCTGAGTCACCGATGCAAATGAGCCACTGATCAAATGACTCACCGATTCATCAGACTCACCGATCCATCAGACTCACCGATCCATCAGACTCACCGATCCATCAGACTCACCGATCCATCAGACTCACCGATCCATCAGACTCACCGATCCATCAGACTCACCGATCCATCATACGCACCGATCCAAGGACTCACCGATGCAAATGAGTCACTGATGCAAATGACACACCGATCAGATGACAGACCGATGCTGATCAAAATGACTCACCGATCAGATGACTCACCGATGCTGATCTATCTGAGTCACCGATCATTACTCTAATGCTGATGACCTACCGATCACTTGAACAGTCATAAACAACTGTTTGAATTTCTTTATCTTTATCTTTATTTAATCTAAACAACGGTCATATTAGGTATATTTTAATGCTCTGTTAAATTATTAATAAAGGTTGTCGGATGTCAGGAAACCGTACCTCGTACCTACGGAAAGAAAACCTTTTCTGTCCTACAGAGCACGTGACATAAATACAAGAAGACTCTGCTGAAGAGATATGAGACAACACACACAGAGACAAGGAAGACATACAACATACTCAAGAAGAGCTCTGTGCATACAAGAAGAACCAAGCAAGACAGAATCACATATACAATCAAGCCTACTCAAGAAGAGTTCTGTGCATACAAAAGAATATCGAAGAGCTTCATCGACTACATCTCACTGCCTGTGAACCTGAAGCATACGACACTCTGCTTCTCAAACAAAATAGAGAAGAGGACTCAGAATCACTTCTGATCAATTCCAGAACGAGTCCAGTGCTACACTGAAATCACTAGAGACATTTCTAAACACTACATCACTGCTCTGTGATTTATTTATTCTACATTTTGAGCAGTGTGTGTTATCTGCTGTATTAAACACACACACTGACTCCTGTACTTTCACTGGAGGATCTGTAAATCCTCAGCAAACCTTTTACACTTCATTTCCCACTGTGGATAGTGGTAGAGGTCTTGTGACCTGGACAGCTGGCTGCTGTTGTTTGTTTTCCCACGTAGAACTGTGGTAGAGGTCTTGTGACCTGGACAGTGTGTTCACTGTTGTTAACCCCGATCCAGGGTGTGGATCATTTTTATATAAACTTTTGAGAGGACTAAGTCTCGGCTTGAGACTGAACCTCTTGGTTAATTCTCTGTGTTTTTAGCTACAAACTTTATCCATACTACATATTTATTTCATATTCCACTTCTATTACTTTGAAATATAATTTATTTTCAAAGCTACTTTGATAGTTAAACTCACAAGTGTTTATATTTATTATAGACCAGTAAGTTAGTTTCAAAGGTTAATTTAATCATAAGATTAAGTTAACTGAGAACTAATCAATCTTTGAGAAACTAATTGAACATTTATAATCTGTATAAATCCACTACAGTTTAATCTGTTTATGAAATAGGGGGATTTTTAATCAACATTGTTTTTAACAGAAAATTTTAATTGGAACTCAATTCACCCCCCTCTTGAGTATCCACTCCGACCAACACTTGGTATCAGAGGATTGAAAATACTTTCTAAAAGTAATCTGCTTTTGAACTGTGATTTTAGTTGTATTTTAAAGGTCTTAAAATTTCTGTTATATCTAAATTTTTATCTCTTTAAAATTCTCTCATCATGGACAATAGACTTGAGGGTGCTTCTACTAACCGGCCACCTTTCTTCAATGGAACTAATTATGCTCAGTGGAAACTGAAAATGAAAATTCATCTAGAAATCATGGGTTTTGATATTTGGACTGCTATTGAATCAGAATACAAAATTCCCACTACTGCTAGATCTACTTGGGATGAACCTACAAAGACTGCTTACAATAACAATTGTAAATCTATGAATGCTTTGTACTGTGCTCTAGGAGATGAATAATTTAATAGAATTTCTGCATGTAAAACTGCATATGAAATTTGGGATACCTTAGCTGTTTCTCATGAAGGAACAACTAATGTTAAGGAGATGAGATTGAATACCTATACTATTAAGTATGATAATTTTAAGATGAAGCCTGACGAACCCATTTCTGACATGTATCTCAGGTTCAATGAAATTGTCAATAAAATGATCTCGCTGGGAAAGGATGTCTCATCGAAGGAACAAATTATGAGAATTTTGAGATGTCTACCTGAAAGATGGAGAGGAACCTCTGTCTCCATTAGAGAATCCTGTGACATTGGAACACTGCCTGTCAAGGAATTAATTGGCAAGCTGATGATGTTTGAAGAAGAGCTTAAAATAAATAAAGAAGAAGATGATGAACCTAAAAGGAAGTCTATTTCCTTCAAGACTACAACCTCAAAGAATAAGGAAAAGGAAAAGCCTCAAGCTATCAATGAAAGTTCAAGCAGTGAGGAAAGTGAGAATGATTCTGACAGTGATGCTGAGATGGCTCAAATAGCCAGGAGATTCAAAAAGTTTTATAGGAAAAAGAAATTCTTTAGGAAACCAAATTACAAGGGAAAGTATGACCAACAAGGCAAATGGAAAAGGATTGGAAGAAGAATGAAAGAACTGATGAAGTTGTCTGTTATGAATGCAAAAGAAAAGGACACATAGAAACAGACTGTCCAAAGCTGAAATACAGAAAGAAGTATGAATACAAGGATAACAAGTACAAGAAAGCCATGAAGGCTACTTGGAGTGCTTCAGAAGATAGCACAAGTGAAGCTGAATATTCAGACTCTGAAAGGAATCGAGCCAACATGTGTTTTATGAAAAACACTTCTGAGGTAACATCAGAAACTCCTGCTTCAAATTCATATTATTCTGGAGATGATTCTGAAGGTGATAACATGTCTAAATCTGAACTGTTTGAATATTGTGATATGCTTGAAGAAACCTGTAATGAGCTTAAGGATAAATATAAAGGTTTAAAGAAACAGTATGCTTTAAGTGTTAAGCATAAATCTGATCTGGATATAGAAGTAGAAAAGAATGCTCAGTTTCTTAAAGAGAATACAGAACTGAAATTGTCTAATGAACAACTCAGAAAAGACTTAGAGAAGTTCACCAATGGAAAAAATACTCTAACACAGATGCTAGGAAAGCAAATAGCACCTAAATATACTACTGGTATAGGATACCAACCTGGACAAAGAAAAGTTGCCAAAACTAGATTCATTCCTAAATCTGGACAGAAGATAGTTAATTCTGGAACTTCATATGCCTCAACCAGTTATATTCATAGTTATGTATCTAATAAGGTTTATCTTTCAAAGCATGTCAATTCTACAAATTATATGAGACCCATTGGACAAATATGGGTACCTAAAGTGTTATTGGCTAACCTGTCTGGACCCAAGAAGATCTGGGTACCAAAATCATCTTCCATCTAAATCTGTTTTGTAGGAGACCTGCTTGAAGAGCTGTCACAAGAAGATATGGTACTTAGACAGTGGATGTTCAAGACATATGTCAGGAGACTTTTCATGTTTCAAGAGCTTAGTAAAAGTTGATGGAGGCTTTGTCACTTTTGGTGATAATTCAAAAGGAAAAATCATCAGCTTAGGCCAGATTGGTAACACTGATTCAATCTTGGTTTCTGAAGTTTTATTTGTCGATGGACTTAAATATAACTTGTTAAGCATTTCTCAATTGTGTGATGATGGTTTTTATGTGAAATTTAAAAATGATTCTTGCAATGTTTTTAACTCTAAAAATGTTTTAGTATTTTTTGCTTTAAGAAATGAAAATGTTTATGCTGTTGATTTAGATTCCTTAGCTAAGCAGAATATTCCTTGCTTAAATGCTTTTCATAAAGAGTCTTGGATTTGGCACAGAAGATTAGGACACTGCAATGTACACTTACTTAGAAAACTCTCTAAAAAAACCTAGTTAGAGACCTACCTAAATTAGAATTCCCAAATGATAGAGTGTGTAACCCCTGTCAAAAAGGAAAACAACACAAAGTTTCTTTTAAATCAAAGAAAGAAGTTTCGACTTCTCAACCTCTCAAGTTGGTTCACATGGATTTATTTGGACCTTCTAGAGTTTCTAGTTTAAATGGGAAGCACTATGTCTATGTTCTCGTAGATGATTTTTCTAGATATACTTGGGTATATTTTCTAGCTCACAAAAGTGAAGCTTGTTCTTACTTTGTTAAATACTCCAAGTCTGTAGAAACCCATAGTGGACTTAAGATTAAAACCTTGAGGAGTGATCATGGTCGTGAGTTTGAAAATCAAGATTTTGAATCTTATTTCTCACTCAATGGCTATTCTCATAACTTTTCTGCCCCTAGGACACCCCAACAGAATGGTGTAGTAGAAAGAAGGAATAGAACCCTACAAGAAATAGCTAGAACCATGCTCAATGAATATGACCTGCCTATTTATTTTTGGGCTGAAGCTATTAATACAGCTTGCTATGTCATTAATAGAGTTTTGATCAGACCAGTTCTTAAGAGGACCCCTTATGAGTTGTGGAACCATAGGAAACCCAAGGTTAACTACTTCAAAGTTTTTGGCTGCAAAGTCTTCATTCTCAATACTAGAGACAATCTTGACAAATTTGCATCCAAGAGTGATGAAGGAACTTTCCTAGGTTACTCTATCTCTAGTAAAGCCTATAGAGTTTTCAATAAAAGAACCAAATGTGTGGAAGAATCTGTTCACATCAAATTTGATGAAACTGATCCACATGAACCTAAAATCTCTCTTGAATATGATCTCTCTGGTTTGAATCTCAATGATAAATACAATGGACCTATAGTTAAAACATCCAGCTCTGTAAATTCTCTAGAACCTGCTTCTGTTGAACCTCAATCTGTAGATGAATCTGAAATCTCTAGCCCTATCTTTTCAAGACCATCTAGGACTCTAAAGAACCATCCTTTAGATGCTGTTGTAGGAAATCTAGATAGAGGAACACAGACTAGAGCTTCTCTAAGAAATCAGGTTGAACATCAAGCCTTTCTTTCACAGTCAGAACCTAAAAATATCAATGATGCTATCAATGATGAGTTTTGGGTAATGGCTATGCAAGAAGAATTAAATCAGTTTGAAAGAAACAAAGTCTGGGAATTAGTTGACAGACTTAAGGACACTTTGACAATAGGCACAAAATGGGTTTTTAGAAATAAAGTAGATGAATCTGGAAATATAGTTAGAAACAAAGCTAGACTAGTTGCACAAGGATATAGTCAAGAAGAAGGTATAGACTATGAGGAAACTTTTGCACCTGTAGCTAGACTAGAAGCCATTAGGATCTTACTTGCATATGCTGCACATCTGGATTTTAAGTTATATCAAATGGATGTGAAAAGTGCATTTCTAAATGGTTTTATAATTGAAGATGTTTTTGTAGAACAACCACCTGGATTTACTAATCCCCATTTTCCAAATCAAGTTTTTAAACTTTCTAAAGCTTTGTATGGTTTGAAACAAGCTCCAAGACCTTGGTATGATAGACTTAGCAATTTTCTTATCTCAAATGGTTTTACTAAAGGGATTGCTGATCCAACTCTTTTCATTAAAAGAATTTCTAAAGATGTTTTAGTTGTACAAATATATGTTGATGATATTATTTTTGGATCTTCTAAACACTCTTTATGTACTGATTTTTCAAAAAGTATGCAAAATGAATTTGAAATGAGCTTAATGAGAGAGCTTAAGTACTTTCTTGGATTTCAAGTACTTCAAAATGAAAATGGTATTATTTTGAATCAAAGTAAATATACAAAGGATCTTTTAAAACGTTTTGGTCTGGATAGTATCAAGGAAAGTGAAACTCCTATGAGTACTACCTGTAAATTGGACGCAGATGAAACTGGGAAACCAGTTGATCAAACAAATTACAGAGGTATGATTGGTAGTTTACTTTATCTTACTGCTAGTCGACCTGATATTATGTTTAGTGTGTGTATGTGTGCTAGATTTCAAGCTAATCCAAAATAATCTCATTTGCTTGTTGTTAAAAGAATTTTTAAATATCTCAAACACACGGTTAACTTAGGTTTGTTTTACCCAAAAGGACAATCCTTTGAGTTAATGAGTTATTCAGATGTTGACTTTGCTGGTTGTAAGTTAGATAGAAAAAGCACATCAGGAACATGTCATTTGCTTGGAAAATCCCTAGTATCATGGTGTAGTAAGAAACAGAACTCAGTTGCATTGTCTACTGCCGAAGCAGAATACATAGCTGCTGGTAGTTGTTGTGCACAAATTCTGTGGATGAAACACACTATATTGGATTATGGATTTGATCTTAAACATGTTTCAATTAACTGTGACAATACTAGTGCAATAAATATATCTAAGAACCCTGTGTCTCACTCTAGAACTAAGCACATTGATGTCAGACATCATTTTCTAGGAGATCATTATCAAAAAGGTGATGTTTCTTTGAAATTTATTAGCTCTGAACATCAATTAGCTGATATCTTCACAAATCCTTTACGCTCTGAAAGAATGAAATTTATTAAACAAGAATTGTGTATGATTGATCTGTGAAACTGATCTGTGAAACTGATCTGTGAAACTGATCTGTGAAACTGATCTGTGAAACTGATCTGTGAAACTGATCTGTGAAACCGATCTGTGAAACCGATCTGTGAAACCGATCTGTCACACTGATTTTTTATATATATATATATTGTAATTATTTAGTAAATTTCTTTTATACTTTTTATGGGAACCCTAAATGATAAAATAAATGATACGCGGATATTTATCCTCCCTAAACCTTTGACCTTTCATTTCCCGCCGAACCCTTCAACCTCTCTTCCCCTCTACTTCGAACCTTCGAACTCCTGCCTTCTCAAAATCCTCGAATGGATAAGCTAAAGAGACTGAGCAAATTACCGGATAGCCCTGTACCTTCAAAGCGTGCTCGAGGCGAGTCGAGTAGTACCTCTCAACTATCAGTAAATCCGAACCTGGAAACTCGGATTGTTGCTGTAGAAAAAGAAGTAAACTCTGCCTGGCTTTTGTCAAGTAAGTCACTGTTGCTGCAAGTTCTTGAATCGCAAGGATGGATAGACTGGTTTTCTGACAACACTCGAATAGACTACCCGAAGCTGGTACATGAGTTCTATATGAATCTGGAAATCACTTTAGATGGTGTGGAGGCTGCCAGGATGTCATCTGTGGTAAAAGGAAAGAAAATATCCTTCTCATCTAAGCAGTGGGCTGAGTGCTTGAACGTACCTCATGAAGGTCGGTATGAGGATTATGCTGGGAATATTCCTCCAACATCTGATTACTTCTCTTATGAATTAGATCTGGAGCTTCTGACAGGAAACCGAGAGTCACGAAGAATCACAGCTTCAGAATTAGATGGTGAGTGCAGACTTCTTTTCAAGTTTATTCAGCACCAACTTTTCCCTAGGAGAGGAGATTTTGCTGCTGTAAAGTACCAGGATGTTTTCCTGTTGTTTCTTCTGAAAACACATGAGAAGATCAATTTGTGTAGATATGTGATGGTACACATAGCTGGAATGATAAAACCGTCCAAGAAATCCACTGCCTTGTTTTATTCAAAGATGATATCTACCATGCTCAAGAATCTAGATTGTCTTGATGAAGATGATGAAGTTAATGAAACAGATCATACCTTCTATCTTAACAAAGAGATCTACAAGAGGATGAAAATAAATTGGAATCCATGGAAGAAGTGCTAGGTTGCAGATGAAGATAAATTGTATGAAGCCTACAATCCCATAGATCATGGCAAGAGGCCAAAGGATTTGAGAGACCCTGGCTTGAAACCAAATGAGGAACCAGTTTATTTTGATGATGATGAGCAAGAAGAAGGAAAGGATGAGGCCACCGAAACCCAAGAGCAAGAAGAATCTGCGACTGAGGAAGGAAGTATGTCATCTCCTGATGATAGGAGTGATCCTGACACTGCCAGTCCCAAAAGAAGAATAGAATTTGGACCTGCTAGTCCACCCTTAGCCCTACCAGAATCAGAACCTATTCTTGGTGATGAAGAAGATTCTGACACTGAAGAATATCACAGTGAAGCTTCTGAGAAGAGTGATTATAAGGCCCCAGCCTTAAACCTTACTTAATCTTGAGTTATTACAAGATTACACATTGAGGATCTTTTCAGGTTTAGAGTTTTAGAGAATTAGATCATGAAACTTGCATTACATTCCACATTTAAACAAAGTGGTTACATAAAAGATAGTATCCATTCTTCCCATCAACGGAAACATATTAAAAATAAAACATGGATTCTTTCTTAACACATCCTTGACTCTATCATATTATCATGTACCTTTCCCTTGACTTGAAAAAACATTTCAAAAACTTGGGATGAGCATAAAAAGCTCAGTAAGAGTTATAAAAATATGGAAAGGAAACATGAGTTCATATATACATAAGAATGAAATCATACTTTACCCATAAAACAAAGGCACTTTAACATACCTCATAAAACCATGAATAAATCATAGAAATCATAAGACATAAAGGTAACTTGAGGCATTCATAACATTCTTACGTAGGGAGTAACCCGCTTGGTTACGTTTGGAATACCCATCACAGTATATTCCCGAAATCTCTTCGGAGAAACCTTAACGTTTCACTCCTTCGCGTTACCCAATGCATTGGAGAGCTATATCGGGCTCACCCGCCCTTAGTTTATCACGGAACCACCCGTTCTTCATAAAAATGCCCAAGAACCATAACACAATAGTATCACATAAACATGAATAAAGGAAACATAACATTTCCACATTTCAATCACAATATAACATTTTAGGATATTGAAATAATGAATCCATTCAAAAAGAAACCATTTCCAAAACCATTTAAAACATTTAATAAAGAGATTTTTAAATCAAAGTGTCCCATACCACCTTGAAGCTTTTAACATTTTAAACCATTAATATCCATATAAATAAATCCTTAAAACCATTTTTAAAACATGGATATTAACAAGAAAAAATAATTAAAACATTTAAAACGATATTTTGGTTAAAGGGGTTTTACCAAAATTAGAGACACTTGAATACAATAATCGAGGAATAAAATTTATTCAAAACTTTATAATATCATGAGAATAAAAGGATTCATGATATAATACTCCAAAGGACAGTATATACACCATATAAGAGTGAATTGGTGCATAACAACAATGAACCCTCAATAGAAATGTCAAATGTGATGAAATCCCTTATAAAGAAGGTATCCTTAAAATTAAGGACAAATCAATCTCAAAAATATGTGTGAAAAATATAAATACACCCAATATAAGTGGGTATTAAGTGTAAAACAATAAAAGGTCATTCAAACATATTCAATGGATGATATATTCAATGACTACATGTTGAACCCAAAGAAATCGAAATTGGGTTAAAAAGTTCCCTTGACAGCCTAACGACATCACATCAAAATGAGTTGATGAGAGATAAAAAGTGTATCTCATCACTTGGACATAAAATTTACATCAATAAGGATATATGAGAACATATCCCAACATAACAATATGTAACTTAAAAGACCCAACAAAAGAAGTCTTTTAAAAAAGAGGAGGGTGAAAGTTTCCCTTACCGACTTGGGTATCTTTCAAAACATACACCCCATGAAAGAAGGACAATGGATCATTGATGTAAATACTCATAAACGAAATTATATTACACAAAGAGTAGAATAATGGGCAGTACATACACCTCTCAATGGAATTTGTGGCAAATGTAGCATAAATCTCACGGCAACAAAAGTGAGATGAAAAATCCCTTACGAAAACTCGGCAGCCTAACGACGCCACTTAAAACTTCCAAAATGGATTGATGAGATCAAATAGAGTATCCCATCATATTACAATAGAATTTACAGCAAGAGGAATATAAAAGAAAATCCCCCAACATAACAAATAGGAGCTTAGAAGAAGTGACACAAAGGAGAGTACTTAAAAAGAAAGAGAGAGGTTAGATCTCTTACGAAAGATCGGCAGCCTAACGGCGCCACTCAAAACTTCCAAAATGGATTGATGAGAGAGAATAGGGCCTCTCATCACATGAACATAAAAATTACAGTAAGTTTAATATAAAAGATCATCCCAATAACAAGAAAGATGAGCTTTAAAAGGAATGACATAAAAGAGTGCACTTAAAAAGAAAGAGTGGAGTAGGATCCCTTACCTCGGGTCCGACTTGACTCGATCGTTCTTTAATCTCCTGAATAATAAACTTGAGTTAATTTCTAATTCCTTAATAACCCTTTTTCAAGTTCATTATTACTTTTATACCACTTATTACCATGTCACAAACATTATGTAATCATTTAAGTTAATAATATTTGTTTTGTCGATATTTGGTTCTTAAGTCGAAAGTGGTCTTCTTACAATTACATGTTGTTCGTGTGTCCAAATGTTTATTATATACAGAATTGTATTCATTATGTAGATATCATATATGTCATATATATCCAGTACATGCATGCATTTATAACATTACATAGTCATTTAGAGGTAAGAAATGAAATGCACCGTTCATGGAGACGGTAAGCCGTACGTACGCATGAACGCTACTTTCATTTCTGTTTCGTATTTTATAGAATGGAATAATAATGATATAAAGATATATTATAATTCCAGTATCATATATAATATCATATTTCCATCCTTTATACATCCCACATATGGTATTTAACGAATCAAATCACTTTGAGGGGGTGGTAGTCCGCACTTCCTTAAATAAAGATATCGCGTATACCCATAATGGAAGCCATAAAGGTAAGACAAAAATGAAAAATACAGAAGCATAAATAAAACATAAACATATTATATATCATATATAAAAATAGTGACATCATAATGGCCACCTTTGAAGGTGTTAAATGAGTATTGAACAATCATCGTTTCGGGAGGCAGAATTTCACCATCCACGGAAACCGTATGTTCTTTAACCATTTGATGTAGTTTTGTGAGAGTGTAGCTCGAATAAATCTTATAACAACATCCTAGTATATTGAAGATACTTGTTTTGTTACAAAATAAGTAAATAAAAAGAGTTTATGGGGTTGGAGAAGCAAAATAAAACAAATGAACATGAGAGAATGAATTACCTTTAAAAGTGTAACTCCTTTTGATTTAAGCCTAAAGGCTTCCTTTGTAAGTATTCTTCCCAAAGGGAAACCTCTAGGATGAGGAGAGGGATGTGGAGAGAGTAAATGGGCAGGGTTTGTCCGAGCCAAAGGCTTTAGGAGTGTGTTAAATGAGGTAGAGGTGGGGGCCTTTTATAAGAGGAGAGGAGGGGTACTTTTGGAAAGTAAGAAATATTACATTATTTGAAAATGTGTTTCGGTTTCAAAAGGTCCCAAATTGATATAGTTCTTGTATAAGGTGATAAGGCATCGAAATCCACTCATCCAATTGGTTTTGTCCATGTGTAGGTTGTAGATTTTTCATTATCTTTCCATTTTAATCAAATCGTCAAATAATGATGTCATCGCTGCATCATTATTATGTCATAAATAATTTAATTTCTTTAATGTCTAAAAATTATAAAAAAAATACTATGATATAGGAAATCTTTTTATCTTTCCAATGACTATTTATAATCAAAATTTGGACTTTTATAACCCCACTTACAAATTGTTTTTGTAAAACATATTATGTTTGTGTCATTTTCACTTTAACATTAAATAAAAAGTAATTTATGTCATTTCCCAACAAAAGTGGATCCATGGGGTCCCCAAGTTGACCCATGGCTTGTCATGGTCGGCCATGACACAACCAATGAGGTTGGGACATGTGTCAAGTTCATTTCATTTTATTAAAGCATTATTTTTACCTTAAACTACACTAATTACCACTAAACGCGATTAAAAACATAATAAGTTACTATTCACCAAAAAATTATTTGTATCCCATTGAACCACATTTTACATCTTAATGACAACCATGTATGTCGGATTTTTGAAATTCAAAACACATAAGTGGTAAAATTTAATTTAAACGAAAAATCAGCTTTTATAATTACCACTTAGTGGTTTCACTATTCATCAAAAATTGAAGTTTTTCAGAAAATTACCAAAAATTCACCCTAAGCTATTTTTGATGTTCCGAATTCAAAAATGAAGTCTATTTTACAAATTTCAAAACATATAAGTCACATTAATTAATTTAATAATTAATTCCCGCTGTCAGAGCAAAGAGCGTGTTTTTATAAAACAATAAGTATCAATAGATTGACACCAGTTTAAGTCTAATTTCAAAGTGAAATTAATTCCAATGACCACCATTGGATTAAATGGTAAAAATATATTCTAATTTCACTTTAAAACCAATTCAAAAGATAATCTAATCATATAAATAAATTAGATTAAAAAGAGGTTTTGAATTAAAATACAACATTTTACACTATTCATTAAAAAAATGAACTTTATCAGAAAGATACCAAAAATTTACACAAAGTAAATTTTGATGTCCAAATTCTAAAGAAGGGTTTTATTTGGTCCAAAATAATGTATAAGAGTGATCAAAACTATATTTAATGACAGTTCGCCATCAAAAGGTGATAAGTGAACCTTTAGTGAAAATTAGGGTATAAAAGCCTAGAATTGATTTCTTTCCGTATTTTAAGCCTTTAGCTTTTATTGGATAAATGTAAAAAAACATTAAAAAACATATATAATCATATTTTAGTTATTTCTATCCATTCCCGCCAATACAATGGCTACATGTTAACTACCATTTAAAATAATATTATTTTATTATTAGAGTGCAACATAAGATTCCCAAGAAACTCGTTGTTGCGTGTTGGGTACGCCATCGAGCATTGCATCCCCTTTAAAGTCATATTAATATTTTATTCAAAAATATGAATAAATATGAAAATGTCTATTCTTTATTTACCTGGGGTGTTACATCCTTCCCCCCTTTTGGGAATTGCGTCCTCGCAATTTTAAAATTGCGCTTGGAAACATCCTTGAAAGTCCCACATCAAAACAAAAGTCGGTAAAACAAACACTTTAAAATAAAGAAAGATAAGTACAAAGGTCACTCGAGTTAACCCATAATAGGATTCCAAGTATGAAAATATGGACATGGAGGAAAAAACAAAGGGTCATGTTCTGATGGAGAGTGATAGAAAACACGTTTAGGAGAAAGTTAACCACGAGAAAATCACAAACTTGTGATGGGTTAAACGGTATTCGATTCCCCAGTAGGAAAAGTTAATAGACAACATTTTTGTTTTAAGTTACTTTTTATTGAGGAATTTATTCATAAGGAAACATAATCACTTATCATGTTGACTTTCAACTTTTACTAGATTCCTTAATCAAACTCATATTTTTTTTTCAAAAGACGAGTATTTAGGGAGACTTGTTCGCACTAAGAGTACTATAATCAACTTCTAGAGGATCACCTAATCCACAAAAGAGAACTATGTACATCTTATGTCTTTAGGCTTTAACCAGAACCAAAACCAAAAAGGTTAGTACAAGATCAGATAATCCAGAAAAGGATAACCCCTTATAAAAAGAAAATCTATTCTTAATCTCCAAAATTTGTCCAACAAAACCCAAAGTTCAACGAGGACCATCCGGTAAACAATTTGTCCATAAAATTCTTCAATGTAAACCAATATAAGATTGAAAGCCAAATATTTGAAGGATTTAGTCACATAGTCTTCCAAGTTAAATCGTAACATTTATCTCCAAACAACATTAGTTGCTCCTAAAGTCTCGTATTGAAAAGTAATTAACCTAATCACATATCCTCCATGATAGGTTAATCATTTTTATAAATAACCCAAAATCAACTTACTCTTAATTCATAAAATCATATAACTATAATGAATCAGTCAAACTAACCAGGGACTTCACGTAGTCCAGTGGTAGGCGATAAATACCAGTCGCACTTTGGTTGTGGGTTCGATTCTCGCAGCTTTGTCCGACGCGACGGGTTGTCACACGGTCTGCGTGTTGTCCTTTTTTAAAAACTATATAATTCTCAAAACATTCCCCAAAATGAGATAAAATCTTCAAAAATATTCATAACATATTTTAACCTCAATTTTATCTCATGCCTTCCACTTCAATCATAACATTTAGTAACCCATAATTTCCTCAAAAGTAAGGATCATATAAACCCAAATGGTTCTTTATAACTATGTCCACAAAAGAAAAGATAACTATTCCTTGGATAAAATTTGCCTATATTAAACATCAGGGTTACACATAATATAAAAAGTCTTCTAATGTAACCCCATCATCAAAAGAGACTTGATAATCTTAAGAATTTCACCATAACTCTTGAAGCCCTTATATGTTGACATCTTACTCATTCAACATTCTTCATGATCCATTATCCATTCCTTTCCAACCTATTCCGAAATACCTCTTTCCTACAAACAAAATCATGAATCATATCCTAAGATTCCAAAATAGGAAAACAATAGTCATGAAATAGTACATACCTTTGATTGGTCATTGTCAGTTTCTTCATCCTCAATAGGAATGGCATTAGGTATTGGTAAACGAAAATTTTTACGCTCTTGGTGACCCCATTCATGAAACTTCTTCATAGAACATGTGTTTGCATAATGACCATGCACACCACATTTAAAACATTCAATTGATCCCTCAGAAAGAACTTCTTTCCCTTTCCTCGAGTCAACTGGATGCTTCCTTTTTCCATGGCAGGTTCTTGCTTTATGACCTTCATTTCCACATCTATAGCATATTTCTGTCCCTTTGAAACATTTTCCTAGGTGTTTCTTTCCACATCTTTGACACATAGGTTTTTGAACACACATAGCTTTATGATTATTACCTGTACTTCCGTAGGGATTTTTTTCTTGCATATATGATGCCTTGGAGAAAACTCCAAGGTTTAGGTGGTCAATCATGACTCCAGATAGTTGGTTGAGGATAATCAGAAGAGTTCTCATTGCAGCTCCCATATCATTCAGTTGCTTGCTCAAAAAACTGTCACAGTTTCCTTCACATCCACTGTTACTTTGGTGCCTGCTAGATCCAGCCATTTACTAAAACCAAAAAGGTCAGTGTGAGTATATCAACAAAACCATCATGTACTAATGAGGAAGATAAACACTATGATACACTTACTCATTCACTTTATCTAAAACTAGGACTCTTTCTGAAATCCTAACCATTATGGTAATGTCACTTATGCTTAAAGAGTACCCTAACCTCTAAAGTTATCTAAACCGACCTTTGATACCAACTATAAGGCCCCAGCCTTAAACCTTACTTAATCTTGAGTTATTACAAGATTACACATTGAGGATCTTTTCAGGTTTAGAGTTTTAGAGAATTAGATCATGAAACTTGCATTACATTCCACATTTAAACAAAGTGGTTACATAAAAGATAGTATCCATTCTTCCCATCAACGGAAACATATTAAAAATAAAACATGGATTCTTTCTTAACACATCCTTGACTCTATCATCTTATCATGTACCTTTCCCTTGACCTGAAAAAACATTTCAAAAACTTTGGATGAGCATAAAAAGCTCAGTAAGAGTTATAAAAATATGGAAAGGAAACATGAGTTCATATATACATAAGAATGAAATCATACTTTACCCATAAAACAAAGGCACTTTAACATACCTCATCAAACCATGAATAAATCATAGAAATCATAAGACATAGAGGTAACTTGAGGCATTCATAACATTCTTACGTAGGGAGTAACCCTCTTGGTTACGTTTGGAATACCCATCACAGTATATTCCCTAAATCTCTTCGGAGAAACCTTAACGTTTCACTCCTTCGCGTTACCCAATGCATTGGAGAGCTATATCGGGCTCACCCGCCCTTAGTTTATCACGGAACCACCCGTTCTTCATAAAAATGCCCAAGAACCATAACACAATAGTATCACATAAACATGAATAAAGGAAACATAACATTTCCACATTTCAATCACAATATAACATTTTAGGATATTGAAATAATGAATCCATTCAAAAAGAAACCATTTCCAAAACCATTTAAAACATTTAATAAAGAGATTTTTAAATCAAAGTGTCCCATACCACCTTGAAGCTTTTAACATTTTAAACCATTAATATCCATATAAATAAATCCTTAAAACCATTTTTAAAACATGGATATTAACAATAACAAATAATTAAAACATTTAAAACGATATTTTGGTTAAAGGGGTTTTACCAAAATTAGAGACACTTGAATACAATAATCGAGGAATAACATTTATTCAAAACTTTATAATATCATGAGAATAAAAGGATTCATGATATAATACTCCAAAGGACAGTATATACACCATATAAGAGTGAATTGGTGCATAACAACAATGAACCCTCAATAGAAATGTCAAATGTGATGAAATCCCTTATAAAGAAGGTATCCTTAAAATTAAGGACAAATCAATCTCAAAAATATGTGTGACAAATATAAATACACCCAATATAAGTGGGTATTAAGTGTAAAACAATAAAATGTCATTCACACATATTCAATGGATGATATATTCAATGACTACATGTTGAACCCAAAGAAATCGAAATTGGGTTAAAAAGTTCCCTTGACATCCTAACGACATCACATCAAAATGAGTTGATGAGAGATAAAAAGTGTATCTCATCACTTGGACATAAAATTTACATCAATAAGGATATATGAGAACATATCCCAACATAACAATATGTAAATTAAAAGACCCAACAAAAGAAGTCTTTTAAAAAAGAGGAGGGTGAAAGTTTCCCTTACCGACTTGGGTATCTTTCAAAACATACACCCCATGAAAGAAGGAAAATAGATCATTGATGTAAATACTCATAAACGAAAGTATATTACACAAAGAGTAGAATATTGGGCAGTACATACACCTCTCAATGGAATTTGTGGCTAATGTAGCATAAATCTCACGGCAACAAAAGTGAGATGAAAAATCCCTTACGAAAACTCGGCAGCCTAACGACGCCACTTAAAACTTCCAAAATGGATTGATGAGATCAAATAGAGTATCCCATCATATTAAAATAGAATTTACAGCAAGAGTAATATAAAAGAAAATCCCCCAACATAACAAATAGGAGCTTAGAAGAAGTGACACAAAGGAGAGTACTTAAAAAGAAAGAGAGAGGTTAGATCTCTTACGAAAGATCGGCAGCCTAACGGCGCCACTCAAAACTTCCAAAATGGATTGATGAGAGATAATAGGGCCTCTCATCACATGAACATAAAAATTATAGTAATTTTAATATAAAAGATCATCCCAATAACAAGAAAGATGAGCTTTAAAAGGAATGACATAAAAGAGTGCACTTAAAAAGAAAGAGTGGAGTAGGATCCCTTACCTCGGGTCCGACTTGACTCGATCGTTCTTTAATCTCCTGAATAATAAACTTGAGTTAATTTATAATTCCTTAAGAACCTTTTTTCAAGTTCATTATTACTTTTATACCACTTATTACCATGTCACAAACATTATGTAATCATTTAAGTTAATAATATTTGTTTTGTCGATATTTGGTTCTTAAGTCGAAAGTGGTCTTCTTACAATTACATGTTGTTCGTGTGTCCAAATGTTTACTATATCCAGAATTGTATTCATTATGTAGATATCATATATTTCATATATATCCAGTACATGCATGCATTTATAACATTACATAGTCATTTAGAGGTAAGAAATGAAATGCACCGTTCATGGAGACGGTAAGCCGTACGTACGCATGAACGCTACTTTCATTTCTGTTTCATATTTTATAGAATGGAATAATAATGATATAAAGATATATTATAATTCCAGTATCATATATAATATCATATTTCCATCCTTTATACATCCCACATATGGTATTTAACGAATCAAATCACTTTGAGGGGGCGGTAGTCCGCACTTCCTTAAATGAAGATATCGCGTATACCCATAATGGAAGCCATAAAGGTAAGACAAAAATGAAAAATACAGAAGCATAAATAAAACATAAACATATTATATATCATATATAAAAATAGTGACATCATAATGTCCACCTTTGAAGGTGTTAAATGAGTATTGAACAATCATCGTTTCGGGAGGCAGAATTTCACCATCCACGGAAACCGTATGTTCTTTAACCATTTGATGTAGTTGTGTGAGAGTGTAGCTCGAATAAATCTTATAACAACATCCTAGTATATTGAATATACTGGTGTTGTTACAAAAGAAGTAAATAAAAAGAGTTTATGGGGTTGGAGAAGCAAAATAAAACAAATGAACATGAGAGAATGAATTACCTTTAAAAGTGTAACTCCTTTTGATTTAAGCCTAAAGGATTCCTTTGTAAGTATTCTGCCCAAAGGGAAACCTCTAGGATTAGGAGAGGGATGTGGAGAGAGTAAATGGTCAGGGTTTGGCCGAGCCAAAGGCTTGAGTAGTGTGTTAAATGAGGTAGAGGTGGGGGCCTTTTATAAGAGGAGAGGAGGGGTACTTTTGGAAAGTAAGAAATATTACATTATTTGAAAATGTGTTTCGGTTTCAAAAGGTCCCACATTGATATAGTTCTTGGATAAGGTGCTAAGGCATCTAAATCCACTCATCCAATTGGTTTTGGCCATGTGTAGGTTGTAGATGTTTCATTATCTTTCCATTTTAATTAAATCGTCAAATAATGATGTCATCGCTGCATCATTATTATGTCATAAATAATTTAATTTCTATAATGTCTAAAAATTAGAAAAAAATACTATGATATAGGAAATCTTTTTAGCTTTCCAATGACTATTTATAATCAAAATTTGGACTTGTATAACCCCACTTACAAATTGTTTTTGTAAAACATATTATGTTTGTGTCATTTTCACTTTAACATTAAATAAAAAGTAATTTATGTCATTTCCCAACAAAAGTGGATCCATGGGGTCCCCAAGTTGACCCATGGCTTGTCATGGTCGGCCATGACACAACCAATGAGGTTGGGACATGTTTCAAGTTCATTTCATTTTATTAAAGCATTATTTTTACCTTAAACTACACTAATTACCACTAAACGCGATTAAAAACATAATAAGTTACTATTCACCAAAAAATTATTTTTATCCCATTGAACCACATTTTACATCTTAATGACAACCATGTATGTCGGATTTTTGAAATTCAAAACACATAAGTGGTAAAATTTAATTTAAACGAAAAATCGGCTTTTATAATTACCACTTAGTGGTTTCACTATTCATCAAAAATTGAAGTTTTTCAGAAAATTACCAAAAATTCACCCTAAGCTATTTTTGATGTTCCGAATTCAAAAATGAAGTCTATTTTACAAAATTCAAAACATATAAGTCACATTAATTAATTTAATAATTAATTCCCGCAGTCAGAGCAAAGAGCGTGTTTTTATAAAACAATAAGTATCAAAAGATTGACACCAGTTTAAGTCTAATTTCAAAGTGAAATTAATTCCAATGACCACCATTGGATTAAATGGTAAAAATATATTCTAATTTCACTTTAAAACCAATTCAAAAGATAATCTAATCATATAAATAAATTAGATTAAAAAGAGGTTTTGAATTAAAATACAACATTTTACACTATTCATTAAAAAATGAACTTTATCAGAAAGATACCAAAAATTTACACAAAGTAAATTTTGATGTCCAAATTCTAAAGAAGAGTTTTATTTGGTCCAAAATAATGTATAAGAGTGATCAAAACTATATTTAATGACAGTTCGCCATCAAAAGGTGATAAGTGAACCTTTAGTGAAAATTAGGGTATAAAAGCCTAGAATTGATTTCTTTCCGTATTTTAAGCCTTTAGCTTTTATTGGATAAATGTAAAAAAACATTAAAAAACATATATAATCATATTTTAGTTATTTCTATCCATTCCCGCCAATACAACGGCTACATGTTAACTACCATTTAAAATAATATTATTTTATTATTAGAGTGCAACATAAGATTCCCAAGAAACTCGTTGTTGCGTGTTGGGTACGCCATCGAGCATTGCATCCCCTTTAAAGTCATATTAATATTTTATTCACAAATATGAATAAATATGAAAATGTATATTCTTTATTTACCTGGGGTGTTACAGTGATGATGGACGTGCTGATGAAGTTGAGGCTGTTGCTGATGGTGAAAACAGACCAGTGGATGGTCTTTCTGAAGATCAAATGGAATCACCTCAATCAGTACAAGAAATACATATCAGTGGCAAGGATGATTCACCAAAAATCAGTGGAACAGCAAGCTATGAGAAACCAAAATACACCCTGTGTGCTGCTGTTTGGGATGACTACCCTGGTTATGCTGTGTTTGGCTTAGAATATTCTGAAGACGAAGAAGCAATGCCAGAATCTGCTGCAGCGGTGAAGAGGAACCTCCAACGAGAAGCAAGGTCTGTTCCTACTGTTGATCCTACCAACAATAATTTCCCTGGTTCAGGAATCTCTCAAGCTGATCTTGATAAGTTTAAGTTTGAATTGCTAACTGCTGTGAGAACCATAGTTAGAGAAGAAGTTTCTAATGCTCTTACTCAAGTGTCTCTACAAGTTTCTGAAAATTCATTGGAAGCCTTCTCACAGAGAGTATCTAATGCTGTGAAGCCAGACCTAGCCAATACTGGTGAACTTATTGGCAGGAAAATAGCCTTTTTGAATCAGACTATGAAGGATCTTCACACCGGCCTGGTATCTCTATCAAGCGAATTCCGATCAACCATCTCTGGTATGATGGAAGTTTTGAGAAATTTTATTGAACATCTCAACAAGTCTGACCTGAGGAAGTTAAAAGCTGAGTTAACTCACCTAGTTAGCCAAGCCAGTACAGGCAAGGTAACCAAGATCACTACCCGTGAGATAGAAGCTCTAAGAGAAGTTGTGCGTGATGAGTTAGCTGCTGTTAGACAAATTCTTGACTTAGAATCTTTGAGGAAGATGAAAGAACTCTGTGATAACAGTCATAAGATGGCATTGGTATATTCAGAAGATTCTAAGAAAGCCCTGCAAGAGATCCAAGAGAAAGTTGATAATTACTTTTCTAAGATTTATACAAAACATGAGATGACTGCAAGCTTCAAGGTGTTGGCAGAGAATCTGAAATTACCTCCAGTCACTCAGGCCTTCAAAACTCAAGTTCATCAGTTGAAAGATTTTGTCCCTTCCTTGGCACAGTTCATGGAGAATAAAGATGATTTTGAAAAAGCTATGAAGTATGGAGCAGAAGTCATTCAGGACTTTATTCATCTTTTGAAGCCCTATTTGCATGCACAGGCCACTGCCATCATACTTCCTACTTCTGAACCTCTCAGTGATTCTGATATAGCTCCAAATCAAATATCTGTTGCTCAAGCTCTCTCTCAGTTAAGACCAGTTCCTCAGCAAGCTCCTCAATTAGCTCCTGTTTCTCAACAACAACCCTCTGTGGTAGCTGCTCCTACACCTGCCCGAGTTGTCCTACCACCACTTCAGATTCGCCAAGACCAGCATGTCTCCAAGCCTTCACACTTACCCACTATTGATCCCAAAGACAAAGGCAAAGCCCCTTTGTATCCCACCAAATAGTTGTGTATTGTTTTTGATGGGGTGAACAATGTGATACTTGTAATAATCTGTACTTTATCAAATATTTTTTTTTATCTCTACTCTCTGCTGACTGCTTTTACTTTCACTTTCTCTTATCTGTTTTCCCTCCTTTTTTATTATCCCAAAGGGGGAGAAGACCAAGAATACTTTATGGGAGAAGACCAAGAATAATTTATGCGATAAGAACAAGAATACCTTATGTGAGAAAAGATATATATATCTCAGGGGGAGAAATCTGTATAATATATATGGGTAATCTAAATTAAGGGGGAGATTTATATATCTCTTTATATTTATTATTCTTATGGTTTAATTCTCATTATGTTTTTATTAATGATATATCATATTATTTATATTTAATGATAAAGATTTGTGATTATCAAAAAGGGGGATATTGTTGAGCCCTCTAGAAGATTGTTGATTTCATGTCTATGTTTGATGTTTTAATAATCACAAATCATCACATACCATTAATGCTTAATCTGGTTTGTTTTCTCATAAACTTAATTACAATCTGTAAATGAATCTTTTATCATGATTTTGTCTATGCTTATTGACTTACAAAGTATGTTGGAAGTCTTCTGGATTCAACAGACATCGGAAGCACCGATCCATTCAACAGACATCGGAAGCACTGATCCAATATCAAAGGACAACGGTCGCACTGATCAAAATGACTCACCGATGCTGACCAATCTGAGTCACCGATGCAAATGAGCCACCGATCAAATGACTCACCGATCCATCAGACTCACCGATCCATCAGAATCACCGATCCATCAGACTCACCGATCCATCAGACTCACCGATCCATCAGACTCACCGATCCATCAGACGCACCGATCCAAGGACTCACCGATGCAAATGAGTCACTGATGCAAATGACTCACCGATCAGATGACAGACCGATGCTGATCAAAATGACTCACCGATCAGATGACTCACCGATGCTGATCTATCTGAGTCACCGATCATTACTCTAATGCTGATGACCTACCGATCACTTGAACAGTCATAAACAACTATTTGAATTTCTTTATCTTTATCTTTATTTAATCTAACCAACGGTCATATTAGGTATATTTTAATGCTCTGTTAAATTATTAATAAAGGTTGTCGGATGTCAGGAAACCGTACCTCGTACCTGCGGAAAGAAAACCTTTTCTGTCCTACGGAGCACGTGACATAAATACAAGAAGACTCTGCTGAAGAGATGTGAGACAACACACACAGAGACAAGGAAGACATACGACATACTCAAGAAGAGCTCTGTGCATACAAGAAGAACCAAGCAAGACAAAATCACATATACAATCAAGCCTACTCAAGAAGAGTTCTGTGCATACAAAAGAATATCGAAGAGCTTCATCGACTACATCTCACTGCCTGTGAACCTGAAGCATACGACACTCTGCTTCTCAAACAAAATAGAGAAGAGGACTCAGAATCACTTCTGATCAATTCCAAAACGAGTCCAGTGCTACACTGAAATCACTAGAGCCATTTCTAAACACTACATCACTGCTCTGTGATTTATTTATTCTACATTTTGAGCAGTGTGTGTTATCTGCTGTATTAAACACACACACTGACTCTTGTACTTTCACTGGAGGATCTGTAAATCCTCAGCAAACCTTTTACACTTCATTTCCCACTGTGGATAGTGGTAGAGGTCTTGTGACCTGGACAGCTGGCTGTTGTTGTTTGTTTTCCCACGTAGAACTGTGGTAGAGGTCTTGTGACCTGGACAGTGTGTTCACTGTTGTTAACCCTGATCCAGGGTGTGGATCATTTTTATATAAACTTTTGAGAGGACTAAGTCTCGGCTTGAGACTGAACCTCTTGGTTAATTCTCTATGTTTGTAGCTACATACTTTATCCATACTACATATTTATTTCATATTCCGCTGCTATTACTTTGAAATATAATTTATTTTCAAAGCTACATTGATAGTTAAACTCGCAAGTGTTTATATTTATTATAGACCAGTAAGTTAGTTTCAAAGGTTAATTTAATCATAAGATTAAGTTAACTGAGAACTAATCAATCTTTGAGAAACTAATTGAACCTTTATAATCTGTATAAATTCACTACAATTTAATCTGTTTTTGAAATAGGGGGATTTTTAATCAACATTGTTTTTAACAGAAAATTTTAATTGGAACTCAATTCACCCCCCTCTTGAGTATCCACTCCGACCAACACTTTTCAATACCCATGCTGGCATGTGTAGACATCCATAAAAATGTTAGATAAGTCACAAGTTTAATTCAGTAATGTTGTTATCATTGACATACTTTATTATTAATCTCAAATTTAAAAATAAATGTTTTTGTCTATACTTAATGAAATTAAATCTTTTTAAAATCTATGAACAACCTATTAGTGTAGAAGCCTAAAATTTATTCACCTATGGGGTGCGCTTGACTTGGGGAAGTAATTGGGTAATGAAAGGTATGTCCATAGAGGTTCCAATAATGATTTATTGAACATGAGTGAATGATTTGGGATGCCTATAACACATAATGAGACCTGAGGCATGTGCCTCTTATATACCTAATGAAAATGAATATAAATAAATTTTAATTTAATTTATGAGTACTTGTTCATTACATTATTTTAATAGTTCACTACATCTACTAGAAAATTATTCCTTTATCGTTTACTTAAATGTATTTTCTATTAAAGTTCAATCCTATTGAATTTTTTATAACAAAATGACTTATATAAATTCTTTTTATAGAATGGACAGAAGTTGGATGTATGAAACTGATCGGATCTCAATCGATTTTCAAAACAATTTGGAGAGATTTATAGATTTTTCATTTCACAATGCTTCAAATAGTGGTCGCATACACTTCCCATGTTCCAATTGTGTTGGTAGACCTTGGATGAGCCATGAAGAAGTCAGCTACCACATAACCAAAAATGGTTTTCAAGAAAACTACTTTGTGTGGTATCACAATGGGGAGAAAATGAAATCTCAAATTGGTGATGATCAAAATGAAAGGACTGGAATGGAGAATTTGTTAGATGATTGGTTTCCATTTATTTGTCATCATGAAAAAGAAAGGATTTCAACTCAAGAAGACTTCAATATGTGGACAACTGATGCATCTAGTGAAAATGATGATATTGATAGGGTGAAAAAATTGAATGATGCTTCCATGACTTCAGTATATCGACAATCTGATAAAATGAAAAGGCTTGAATTTTTAATCCGGTTGTTTCATGGGAAAACAATGTATGGGATTTCTAATACAGAAATCAATTACATTCTTACCCTTTTGAAGGATTTACTTTCAGATGATGCAGATATTTTCTCAAACCACTATATGGCATGTAAGTTAGTTGAGAAACTTGGATTTTCAAGAAAAAAAATTCATGCTTTCCCAAAAGATTGCAGTTTATTTTGGGATGAAACCACTGAATGAAATGATTGTATAAAATGTGGAACATCCTGCTGGAAGTCAAAATCTGATGGAACACCATCCCGCGTTCCACAGAAAGTAATGTGGCACTTTCCATTGATCCCCAAACTCCAGAATCTTTTTATGTCTGATGAAATATCAATAAAAATGATATGGCATGATACCGAGAGAAAGAAGACTAATGATGAGTTGGTTCATCCTGCAGATGGATTTTCATGGAAGAGATTTGATGCTCGACATCCTGATTTTGTAGCTGATGTGTGTAATGTGAGGTTGGCTCTTTCATGCGACGATTTTAATCTATTTAGGAAGATGCTTACTTTGCACAGCACATGGCCAGTTTTTATACACATTTATAATATTCCCCCATGGTTGTGTATGAAAAAACCTTTCAATTTCATGATTATACTCATATCTGGTCCTTCTGATCCCGGCATTGATATTGATGTATACATGCAACCTTTAATAAAAGAATTGAAACTTCTTTGGAATGTGGGTGTGCACACATATGATGCATGTTCGAAAGACATATTTCATATGCGTGTTGTGCTTATGTGGATGATCAATGATTTTCTGGCTTATACAATGATGTCTAGATGGAGCACGAAGGGAAAACTGCCATGCCTAGTTTGTATGAAGAATACACTATCCAGAAGACTGAAACATCGTTGTATTTTAAGTTTTATGGGACATCGGCGATTCTTTCCAAATGATCATCCATATAGAATGAATCGTCAAAGATTTGATAATACCATAGAGACCGATGATCCACCTCAGCGTATGTCTGGAACTGATGTGCTTAATGAATTTAAAGATTTCAGTTTTTCATTCGGGAAGGGTCAAATGAAATATGGAAAGAGAAAGAATGTTTCCACTAAAACCAGTTACAATTGGAGGAAGAGGAGTATCTTTTACAATTTTCCTTATTGGTCAACCAATTTGTTACGTAATTGCTTAGACGTAATTCATATTGAAAAGAATATATGCAAAATTTTGCTTTCGGTTCTTCTAAATGTCAAGGGGAAGACAAAAGATGATTTACGATCTCGGTGTGACTTGGTGGATTGGGGCATCAGACTAGAATTGCATCCTGTGCGTATCATTGAAAATAAATGGCAACTTCCATGTGATTCTTATGTGATGACACCTACGGAAAAAAACAATTTCTGGAAGTATTAGAGACTATTAGAGTTCCTGATGGCTATTCAAGAAACATATCTAAACGGGTCAACAGAAGAGAGTTGAAGCTAAAATCCATAAAGACTCATGATTATCATGTTCTACTGCATGAGTTTCTTCTAATATCAATCCATTATCTTTTTTCCAATAATGTAAGGGTGAATTTTATTCGGTTGTGCCATTTTTTTAGAGATCTTTGTACTAAGAAGTTGTCCAAGTCTTTCTTGCAAAAAATGTTGATAAATTCCCCATTAATTTTGTGTGAGTTGGAGAAAATATTTCCTCCATAATTTTTCACATGCATGCTGCATCTGACTGTCCATATTCCCACTGAAATAATTCTCAGAGGACCTGTTTCTTTTTGTTGGATGTATCCAACTAAAAGAAATATGTACACATTAAAGTCTTATGTTCAAAACAGGAATCATCTCGAAGGTTCTATTGTGAATGGTTACTTGGCTCAAGAATGTATGGATTTCTGCTCAATGTATTTTTCTAAACTTACTACAAGAATGAACAGACCAATGAGAAATGAAGAAGAACAGTATGAGAAAATTGAACCCAGTTTTCCATCACTTCCTCAAATAGGAGGAATTCCTGGATCATATACATTGAAGACATTAAGCCATGAAGAGCAGGAGATGGCACATCGCACAGTTTTGTTCAACTGTGATTTGTTCAATGACTATATCAGGTAACTAAATTGAATATATATATCTTACATATATATCTGTTAAAATATTCATATTTTTTATCTACAAGGAACATAAAACAATGATAAATAGGAATCATCGTTCTTTATCTTTGAGAAGAAGAGAAACTTTTCATAGCAAAGAGTTTTCTGCTTGGTTAAAATTGAAGATAAAAATATTACTATTTAAAATAATTATATCAATATTTAATTAAGTTTAATAGTCATTTATATTGCAGGTATTGAGTTTGTCTACTGACTCTGTCTCTGAGGAAATAAGATCTTTGGCTTTTGGTTCTACTACCATGGTTCGTGACTGTAAATCAATTGTTATCAATGGGTAAAAATTTATTGTCACTGAACGAGAAAAGAAAATGAGAACATGACATGATGGTGTTATAGTTACAGCCACAACAGATTGTTATGCCAGTTCATCATATAGTAGACCGCGATTTGAAAATGTGGGTTATTATGGATTCATTGAGAAAATAATAATATTGGATTATTACTCTCATAGATGAGTCAAAATGATGAAATGTCATTGGTTTGATTCGATGACGAGATAGGGAAAATTTATTGATGATTGTGGATTTTGAGTAATTAATATGACTCGCACTCTTTCTACCGAAGAACCATAAGTGTTGACATCAATGGCTAAACCGATTTTTTATGTCAAAGACCAACTTCGACCTGAATTTGGTGTCATAGTTGAAGTAATTCCAAGACATATTTTTTATGATGGTGGTGATGGAATTGACACTATCCCTAGTGCCATTGGAACCAATCCATTTATTTATTTTGATGACTCCAATAGCTCAATTGTTAGATTTGATTATGAACCTGAAGATGTGGTTATAAATATTTAGAATCATTCATCCTTGTTCTCAATTATTTTGGTTTACCTTGATTTGGGTTGTTAAGGTTGGTAATATTCAAATTGATTTAGTATTGATCACAAATATGTTTTAGATTACTTGACCATTATGTGAATTTTCATTGTTTATTGGTTATAGTTTTATTTGAATTGTATTTTCTAATTTGGAATTGAACTATATTCAAAACTAGTCAAACAATATTTCTAACTTGGTGAACATTACAACTTTTCTGATTTATTAAATCCATTCAAGCTCTTCTAAAACAATTGGTAGCTAAATTACCAATGAATCCCCCTATTCCCTTATATATTTAGTTTTTTTGGTTACACATTAGTTTCTTTTTCTAATTAATTACATATTTGTTTTCAAAAGTAGGAAATGCAGCCAATTAAAGAGAGACAAAGGAAAAAATGATGGAGAACAATCGTCGAATGGCGGAGATGGGTGTTCCACCATTAGTGCCTACAGTGAGTACATTATTTAAAGTATATATATGTAAAGAATATATAATGTCATGTGATTAATTTTTTTGTAAACATTTTTGTAGGATCCACCTATATGTCGACAGTTATTCGACGAGGAGCCTAGTATTGGTCCTAGTACTCAGGCTGGTGGTACAAGGAGGGTTCGTACCAGAGGTGGACGAGCAGTTTCGCATACCCGACTAGACCCTGCCCCTCCCACTGACATGTCATCCTTCCCAAATTCTGATCTTGGTGTGTCGTTAGGGACACACGGGATATTTAGGCCTCCCATGTTTTTTCCACCTTTTGTATCTTCTGGCCCATCATTTTCATATCCCATGATGATTCCCACTCCCCAGTCAGAATCCGGTCATACAGCTGTCCCATATTCTTTTCCTTCTACTTCTGTCTCTCCGAGCTTCTATATTCCATCATCTTTGACTCCTGTTCCACCACAGGGTGTTCCATCAGTTTCTGTGGATCCGGTGACTCTTAGCAATCAGACTGGCGCAGGTATATTTATAGAACCCTAACAAATTTTTATAGCAATATTTATTTTCATTATAACATGTTTTGATAAAATATTTGTTTTTCTTTCATGACAGATACATCTACTGACAGGGGGTGGGGCGGGGGCATACACGCATGCGTTTGATGTGGAACCGCCGCACATAGGTTATGGTGCATTACAATGAAGACAACCAAATGGTTGAGAAAACAGGGCAGCAATGTCGGAGTTTTTTGGCGAAGCTTTCCAAATACTCCGACATCATTCCCGTCAGCCCGCTATCGTGGAGAAATTTTCTACATGAGGTAAAGGATAGAGCCTAGGCAGAGATATGGGTAAAACAATATGTTTTATTTAAGGCCATGAATTATTTTTCTATTTATATGAATTAATATTTTGATGTCAGCTTCGATTTAATTTTCCCGATGGTGAGGGTTCATGGCCGGAACATCTAAAGGATTTAGGCGAGCTTTGGTAAGCCTACAAGAATGAGTTGTATATTGTCTGGCGTGCTAGAGTTGGCACTGAGTTAGAGGCTATATCAGTCGTGGATGATTGTCCTATAGAGCAGTATCTTCAGATGATTACTCATTAGACGACTACCCAGTTTAAGGTATGAATTACATTTGAGGTATTTAAATAATAACTTTCATGTTTTTCATTAATATTATCCTTTTCATTATAAAATTTTATTTAGGAATCATCTAGAAAAAATAAAAAAACATTGATGAAAAAAATACCTCTACACACTAGGACGTACTATGATGCTAGATCATGAGAGGAAGCAGGGATGACAATTGTTTATAAGTTTTCTTTACGACTTACACTTTCTTTTTTTTTCCTCAATTATTTAATATTTTTTTAAAGTTTTCATATAACTTTAGTTTTCAATGTCATTGTAGAGGCAAATACAGAATATTAAAGGATGTGTGCCTCGAGCAAAACTGTTTTGCTCGAGTAGACAGAAAAAGGATGGAAGTGCCATCAACGAAGCGACTCAGCAGCAGATTGTAAGTTGTAATCTATTGATTTTATATTTTAATAACTATTTTTTAACTTAATAATATATTTATATTTGTAATAGGCTACTTTAGAGGCCCTCGATGCCCAAGAACCAGATAATTTTGGGCCCACTGATCACTTACATTAGGTGTTGGGAGAGGAGCATCCTGTCAGAGTACGCTGCCAAACTAGGATAGCCCCGAAGAGGTATTGGCCCTCCTTAGGTACGAGTTTTAGTGCCACCAAGCTGCAGAAAGTTAGGGCACAGGAAGAACAGGCTGAGAAAAGATCCATAGAGACGGCAGAACAGTCTGCTAGGGCAAATAGTGCATTTATGAAATTTATTGAAGTTCTACGTTCAACACTTCCACCAGAGGCCAGCCCAGATTTTGATGAATATATATCATCGATACATTCTATATATGGTGCACCAGGTGGCAGTTCTAGTGGTGGTCAAGACGATTTCCAACCTGACGATGATGATGGCGAGGAGTCTGATGCGGAGGAGGAGGGAGAGGAGGAGGGCGAGGCGGATGGCGAGGGCAAGGAAGAGGGCGAGGGCAAGGAGGAGGGCGCTGAGGAGGGAGAGGAAGATGATGGGGACAAGGATGAGGGTGATTATGGTGGTGATGATGGTGATGGTGATGTGGGACAAATTGATCTGTTACATTTTTGACTAATATTATGGAGATTTGATGTTTAATCTATTCTAGTTTTTGGTTTTATCTAGACCCGTAGTATAGTATTGGAGTTGAGTTATTTTTATATATTGTCTGTTTTCATGGATGTTGTTGTATTTTAGTGGTTTTGGTGTATCTTGAGCATATTTATAGAGTTTTGTGTGTTTGGGAACTCCCTGGACAACCCCCTCCTTTCTAGACCCTGGACAACCCCCCACCATCCTCCTTGGACCCCGGACAGCCCCCCAGATAGCCCCCCCACCATCCTCCTTGGTCCCCGGACAGCCCCTCGGACACCCCCCGGACAGCCCCCCCCCCCCCCCACCCTCCTCCTTGGATCCCGAACAACCCCCCCCCCCCTGAACACCCCCCGGACAGCCCCCCGCATAGCCCCCCACCCTCCTCCTTGGTCCCCGGATAGCCCCCCGGATAGTCCCCCCCCCACCCTCCTCCCTGGACCCCGGACAGCCCCCCCACCCTCCTCCCTGGACCCCCAGACAGCCCCCCCCCCCACCCTCCTTGATTTCACATGATTTTTTTATTTCTCTGATCATGCAATGTTATTTAGGATTATTCCATTTCTGTATGTCTTTATTTATATGAATGTATTGGTAAGATTATTAACTAAAAACAACAACTATAATACGGAAAACCACCTCAATATGAGGCCCGGTGTGGCCGGCACCACTCAAAGTGTCTCGGGTTAACTTGAAAAGGACCACATTTTAAGTGAAAACAACAACTAGCATATGGAAAACCGACCAAATAGATTCTGATTGTGTTGATACTTTAGCACAACGATCCATGGGTCATATGTAGTGTGTAAGAGTCAACCCCGCCTCAATCCGAGGCGCGGTGTGTCCGACATCTCTCTTTTGTTTAAAATGGACAGGATTTTAAGTGAAAACAACAACTAACATACGGAAAACTGACCAAACAAATTCGCAATGTCTTGATTATTTAGTAAAATGTTCCATGAGTCATATGTGTTGTGTATGAGTCAACCCTGTCTCAATCTGAGGCGCGGTGTGGCCAGAACCATTCGAAGTGTCTCACTTTTGTTTGAAGTGGATAACATTTTAAGTGAAAAGTACAACTAACATACGGAAAACTAACCAAATACATTCAGATTGTGTTGATACTTTAGAAAAATGATCATTGGGTCATTTTTGATGTGTACGAGTCAACCCCATCTAAATGTGAGGTGTGGTGTGGCCGGTATCACTATAACTGTGTCTCTTTTGTTTAAAATGGATGAGATTTTAAGTGAAAAGAACAACTGACATGCGGAAAACCAACCAAACGCATTCGTATTCTGTTGATACTTTATCACAACGATCCATGGGTCATATGTGACGTTTACGAGTCAACCCCAGCTCAATATGAGGCGTAGTGTGTCCGACAACATTCGAAGTGTCTCACTTTTGTTTGAAATGGATAACATTTTAAGTGAAAATTACAACTGACATACGTAAAACTGACCAAATGCATTTATATTGTGTTGATACTTTATAAAAATGATCTTTGGGTAAATTGTGATGTGTACGAGTCAACCCTGCCTCAATATGAGGCCCGGTGTGGCCGGTACCACTCAAAGTGTCTCAGTTTTATTTGAAATGGACAACATTTTAAGTGAAAACAACAACTGACATACAAAAAACCGACCAAATGCATTCGGAATCTATTTAAACTTTAGAAAACTATCCATGGGTCATATGTTACATTTACGTGTCAACCGAGCCTCAATCCGAGGCACGGACTGGCCGGCACCACTCGAAGTGTCTCTCTATAGTTTAAAATAGACTTAATTTTAATTGAAAACAACCACTAACATACGGTAAACCAACCAAACACATTCATATTCTATTGAAACTTTAGGACAACGATCCATGGGTCATATGTGACATGTACGAGTCAACCGTGCCTTAATCCGAGTCGCAGTGTGGTCGGGATCACTCTAAGTGTCTCTCTTTTGTTTTATAATGGACAACATTTTAAGTACATACGGAAAACCGACCAAACATATTCTGACTATGTTTATACTTTAGCACAATGATCTGTGGGTCATATGTGATGTTTACAAGTCAACCCCGCCTCAATCTGAGGTTCGGTGTGGCCGATACCATTCATAGTGTCTCTCTTTTGTTTAAAATGGACATCATTTTAAGTGAAAACAACAAGTGACATACGAAAAACTGACCAAACACATTCGAAATGTGTTGATGCTTTAGGAAAATGATCTGTGGGTCATATTTTACACATACGAGTCAACCTCACCTCAATCTGAGGTGCGGTGTGGCCGGCACCACTCTAATTGTCTCTCTTTTGTTTCAAAAGGATATCATTTTAAGTTAAAACATCAACTGGCATACGGAAAACCGACCAATCGCATTTTGAAATGTGTTGATACTTTAGGAAAATGATCCATGGGTCATTTGAGACGTGTACGAGTCAACCCTGTCTAAATCTGAGGCACGGTGTGGCCGGTACCACTCTAACTATGTCTCTTTTGTTTAAAATAGACAAGATTATAAGTGAAAAGAACAACTGGCATACGGAAAACTGACCAAACGCATTCGGATTCTATTGATAATTTATCAAAATGATCTATGGGTCATATGTAACGCATACGAGCCAACCCGGGCTCAATCCAAGTTGCAGTGTGGCCGAGATCACTCTAAGTGTCTCTCTTTTGTTTAAAATGGAAAACATTTTAAGTATATTTGGAAAACCAACCAAAGACATTCAGTTTCTGTTTAAACTTTAGGAGAACGATCCATGGGTCATATGTGACGTTTATGAGTCAACCTCGCCTCAATCCAAGGCGCGGTGTGGCCGAAACCACTCAAAGTGTCTCTCTTTTGTTTAAAATAGACTTCATTTTAAGTGAAAACAACAACTAGCATACGGAAAACTGAACAAATGGATTCTGATTGTGTCGATACTTTATCACAATGATCCATGGGTCATATTTGACATGTAAGAGTAAACCCCGCCTCAATCTGAGCCATAGTGTGGCCAACACCATTCATAGTGTCTCTCTTTTGTTTAAAATGGACATCATTTTAAGTGAAAACAACAAGTCACATACGAAAAACTCACCAAACGCATTCAAAATGTATTGATGCTTTAGGAGAACGATCCATGGGTCATATGTGATGTGTACGAGTCAAACCTGCCTCAATCCGAGGCACAGTGTGGTCGGGATCACTCTAAGTGTCTCTCTTTTGTATAAAAGGGACAACATTTTAATTACATACGGAAAACTGACCAAACGGATTCTGATTGTGTTGATACTTTAGCACAACGATAAATGGGTAATATGTGACATGTACGAATCAACATCGCCTCAATCTGAGATGCAGTGTGGCCAAAACAACTCAAAGTGTCTGTCTTTTGTTTTAAAAGGACATCATTTTAAGTGAAAACATCAACTGACATACAGAAAACTGACCAAACGCATTCAGATTGTGTTGATACTTTAGGAAAATGATCCATGGGTCATTTGAGATGTGTACGAGTTAACCCCATCTAAATCCGAGATGCATTGTGGCCGGTACCACTCTAACTATGTCTCTTTTGTTTAAAATGGACAGGATTATAAGTGAAAAGAACAACTGGCATACGAAAAACTGACCAAACGCATTCAGAATCTGTTGAAATTTTAGGACAACGATCCATGGGTCATATGTTACATGTACGAGTCAACCTTGCCTCAATCCAAGTCTTGGTGTGGCCGAGACCACCAAAAGTGTCTCTCTTATGTTTAAAATGGACAACATTTTAAGTACATACAGAAAACTGACCAAACAGATTCTGATTGTGTTGATATTTTAGCACAATGATCCATGGGTCATTTGTGATGTGTACGAGTCAACCCCGCCTCAATATGTGGCGCAGTGTGGCTGGCACCATTCAAAGTGTCTCTCTTTTATTTAAAAATCACTTCATTTTAAGTGAAAACAACAACTAACATACGGAAAACCAACCAAACGCTTTCAGAATATGTTGATACTTTAGGAAAACGATCCATGAGTCATTTGTGACGTGACGTGTACAAGTTAACCTCGCCTCAATCTGAGTCAGGGTGTGGCCAGTATCACTCCAGGTGTATGTATTTTGTTTAAAATGGACATCATTTCTAGTAAAAACATATGGTATATGAAAAACCGATCAAATTATGAATTGAATTACGGATTCCACATATAATTGTCATATAAATTTTAAATTGAATTCTAAATGAATTATGTATGTTTATAATTAAGTTATGAATTATGATTTAATTCTAGATGTGTATAGTTCCATGATACATTATATGTTAAATGTGTATGAATTTGTTCTCTACATGTATGTGTTAGTTGGTTATTGCAGGTACAATAATTGTATATGTATGTGTTAGTTTATTGCAGGTACAATAATTGTAAATGATTGAAAATGAGACGGAATGGACTGGCTGCTGTGCAAATTGTACAAAAATGAGAGGTTCGCTGCTGTGAAAATTGCAGGCTGCTGTGCAATTTTCACAGCATAGGCTATGCCAATGGTTTGAAACCATTGGCATAGACTCTCTGAGTATTTTTTTTACCAACGGTTCTATGAACCGTTGGTAAAAATCCTTTCCCAACGGTTTAGAAACCATTGGGAAAGAATCCCTCTACTTGGTTTTCCCAACAGTTCAAGCCAAACCTTTGGGAAAAGCTATCCCAATGGTTTGGCACAACCATTGGGATGGGTTCATTTTTTCTAACCTATCCCAACGGTTCAGTGTAAACCGTTGGGAAAAGCTTTCCCAATGGATTACTTCCCTATGGTTTGCAGAACCATTGGTATTAGGTATACCAACGGTTCTGCAGCCTTTCCCAACGGTTCAGAACCATTGGGAAATCTTGCATTTCTAGTAGTGAAGTATGAAGTTTTCATGCTCATTAGGTCTTTGTACCATTCCACATGGATTATTTTGGTGTTTGAATTTATCTATCGAGCCTTTGGAATACATGGGATAGTTTTGAGGGCCATGTAAAATTATGATTCAAATTAGGCTAGGTTTGAGTGGTAGATCTAGGTAAGGATGTTACAAGATCACAAAGTAAGAAATTTATGAGAATAAGTCTCAATGCTTATGATTCCATAGCAGCTGATAGTCAAAAGTCATATGTTTCCCATCAATATAATGTATATTAAACATAGGATATATGTTTAAGATTACTATCATATTATTGCATGGTTTTCATTATAGTTGGGAACTGTTATAACCCTTTGATAAGAAAAATAATCCAAGTACATTACCATGTAAATAATATATGCATAAGTAATAACATTATTATGGTAAGAAAAAATCATGTATAACTTTTTATATACATGATATGGTAATTGAAAATAACTTCAGAAGTTGGGTCTATAGTACCTTGTCTCAAAATAACTATGTTCCTAATATAATGAATGTATGAATACCTCTTACCACTCTAGGCTATGAGTACAACAATAATCAATAACATAACATCATACTTTAATAAAAAACCAACTATAATTGTGAAAACCAAAAAACACTATCCCACAACTCTGTTAACGTATATTTTCATTAGATAGGTGTTCATGAACTACAATATCAATTCCCATCCAATGATATGGCCATTCTTATATCCATATACCATACCCTAACTCATAAGTAAATAAGAAATAATGCTCAGATACCACATATAACACTTCACCTTAGCCTGGATAAATAGCGACTGAGCTAGAGAGTGATAAATAACCTCTAGTGAAGCTCCTCATATGCTAGAGGATACCAACTAGTGGATAAAATCTCTGATAATCCTTGGAGAGACTATACTCTTGATATCATAGTCATTTAATAAAAAATAAAAAATAAAAATAGTATACATAATATAATTTTAGAGTATGAATATGGAAT
The DNA here is from genome assembly GCA_963277665.1 of Viscum album. Taxonomy (NCBI): domain Eukaryota; kingdom Viridiplantae; phylum Streptophyta; class Magnoliopsida; order Santalales; family Viscaceae; genus Viscum; species Viscum album. The sequence goes on along the minus strand of OY728134.1, from coordinate 122,659,925 downwards.
TATAGTTAATAGTTGACCATAATAAAATAATTCTACACCCATGCTATAGAAAAATAAACTATGTAGGTTATACTTCTCATGTATTTAAAAGGGATCACCCATTAGGTCAATCATATAATGAATGTAACAAAAAAATAAAAAAAATAAAGAAAACCCAAGAGACCCACCTGCACAACTCTAAGTATCTCCTCAATCCCATCTCTAAATCCTATCAAACTATTATAACCTGATCACCTGTACAACATGTGCTCATAACTAAATACCAGAAAAAAAGTTATGCACATCCAATGAGTTTCACATACAAGTTATTATAATAATTCTTAATAGGTAACTACCAACTATGTTCATAATAAAATCCATAATATACTACTTTATGAATAATAAATAATAAATAAAGTCATATTACATGACATATAAGAAATATGGTAGGTTATTGTGTGCTAAATAGTCCATTATAACACCTTTCCTCTCCTACTTTAGCTAATGTCAATGAGTAACATCAGTCATTCCATAATTTTCATAACATGGTACACCCTATATCCAAACTGATTCACAAATCTCACCACTAGAACACATCATTAGATAATAAATCATCACCCCTCTTGAACATGCATTCCATATAACAATATCTCTTTGTTAAACACACCAATAATTCATGACTCTTACTTATTAGAATGCAACCCAAGGTCATAACTCATACTCTTTAGAATATGTTGTCAAGTCTCAACCCCTACTCACTGGAAAATTCCCTAGATTTGCAAAACCTTCTCAAAATAACATGTCATCAGGTTACAAACCATTCTTGTTGAAAATCACTGTTGAGTTGTAAGTATTCGAATATGAGAGAATACTAACATATCCAAGCCCTTAGGAAAGGACCACATTGTAGGTGATTAAACACCAATCATCCCTTGGAATCCAAAATTTTCACTAATAAATAATCACTATAACCACTTTATATTTCTAAATCATGTCTTATTTAGAACAATAAACAAAATAGTAAAATAGCTATGTAAGCCAAGCCCTAATACTCATCTAGCATATCGCATATATGATGCATCCCATATCCTCACTCACTATCTAATCTATAATCACTCATGAATTATCCCAAATACCTATATCAAAAATCATAATTTACTAAGAATAATAGGATAACCCTTCCATGTTATTCCTTAACTCATATAGTATGATAATCTAAACTGATTAGATTGCCCATATTTCTTTAAGGAAAAATTGTCACTTGGTTTCTTTATAACCTATTCTGAGTCCATACTTAATGTTACCAGCTCATAATCATCATATAAATGTTAGTTTTATAGACCCTAATCTTTACTTGATCGTATCTCAATAAAACTATTAAATTCTCATTCCCAATTTCCCACTTTACTATAAGGACCACATTTCTCAAAGACTATTTCCCCATCAAACCATCCATTAGGAATATTTTATAACTCATCATCAATCCATCTTCATAACCAATCCCTAAATTGTGTAGTCACTTAAGTTTTCCAATTCATATAATTTACCCTCTTAAGGCCTATTCCTTAAGGCTAAAAGGAATCACTTTTTAAATGGATCTCACATCCTAAGAATCACTTTTCTATTGTGCTTATTGAAAATTATTATAAGTAGGACCATCATCGATAACCAACCCACTAAGAATCTCTAGGTGAACCTAGTCATCAATTTGTATCATTCCTTGGAAGGTTCATTCTACCTTATTCCAACCAAAGTCCAAAATTCTCTCTTAAAATGTAAATTCTCAAAAACACATAAGATAGACATCCACTTCACTTGTTAACCATAAGACCTAAAAGCATATACCTCTCATATTAGTTTACAAGATTATAAATTATGGTATTTTTAATATATCATGAGATTTGAGGATTCATTCAAAATTTATCACATGAATCTAGCACACATTACCCTTGGTAAAAGGTAATCAAGTTGATTTAAATTAATCAAACCTAGGGTAAAAACATGTTCTAATCCTATAAGACTTTACCGAAATTATCTCAAAATTATGAACCCTCTTGATCCTCATTTAATTACCTGAACCTAAACCCCATGAAAGTATACACCATAACATGTAAAACATGAAGTATATAGATTAATATATAATAGACCACCTACTTTTAACTTATCATAGTTACCCAATCCAGTATCTCCAATTGGTTTGGCTCCATTCGCTTGAAATTAAAAAATCTTAATGTTGGAGTTTGTGCCCTATAACTAACTACTTTTTACTTTGGATTACATATATATATTCAAATAAGTTAATATTAATATAAATATCTTATCGCATATTGATTGTTCTTTTATATAACATTGATGTGATAATGTCCCATAGTATATGTCGTATTGATAAGATCATAGCATGTCCCCACTATGATGAGAACCTTGAAATGATATAATTATATTCTTAAATATAGTTCTATGGTTTCATATCATACTATGATAGGGTACAGGGTATATATATCGTCATGTACGATTACTTATAAGTGGATGAAGCTTATTCTCATGAAGTTCACACTTGGTAATCTCCAAGATTGGAGATTATGAGAATAGAACCCCTGGTATAAATTCCACATGTTTTAGTGAAATCAGATATTTTTATCTGTGAACATGTGTAATGGTCCTTAGACTTTAATATTATTATTAATACATGTTATAACTCATGTACTTGGATGTATTTCATAAACCATGATAATAACAGTTCATGAAGAAGTTGGATACGTTGGGTGGGTCACGAGTGGTGTGTTATTAATGAATAAGTCTAGGAAGGATTTTTCCCTTCCATTTATGGGATATTGTATCTTGACCTTTTGATTATAAAAAAATTGTCACATTAAATTACATGGACATGGTAAAATGGCATGTTTATTTCAGAGTGTTAAGGAAAGATGTATCAAGCACATTGGTTGATGGCATGGATGTATAACATGCTTGATGAGATATTGTAACAAAGGGATTATATTATATAGTGATCATTCTTATCTGGTTGTCATCATTGTGACATTAAGTTCTTTCTCATGGGTGCCTTGACTCATTGCTAAAAAGTAAGCTTGTACTTTTGGAAAGCCCGTCTTATACCAAGAAGAAATAATCTTACACGGTCACACACTAAGTGTTACCATTGATGTCAATTAAATTATATTTGAATTTTAACAAATAGAATAAATGTTATTCTCAATACCGAGTAATAATTTTATTCAAGTTTTATTGATCATGGAAATTAAATAAATATTTATTCACCACATTGTGAATAAAATATATTCTTTTATTTTATTGAATATTTAATAAATATTTATTCACTAGTTTTTGTATTAACATATTTATTAATAAATAAAATTTTTATTCAGGTATTCAATAAATAATGAGGAGGAATTATGGAAAAAAGACCACTTTTGTTGATAAATATTAATTTTCCAATAGGTAATATTATATTTATCATTTCCCAAGTTAGCACACTCAATAAAAATAGTAATATTATTTTATTATTATATGGAATGGGGTTTGTTAAATATTATTATATTTTATAAGGCTAGTATGTAATTAAATAATATTTTAACCTAAAACCTAGATCTATAAATATATGGTTATGTCTATTGTGTTGGGTTAATCGAAAAAATAAGAATTAAGAATCATTATGCATAATTGACTTCCCTATATCGAATTTTCGTCCTCTTCTCCACTCAAGAATGATAAGAAATCCTTCAAGGCCAAAGGAACTTGGGTGATCAAGATGAATAATGTAAGATGATTGATTATTCACACTAACACTCAAAAATCAATCAATGTTGATTGGATATTACAGGAGCACGTGTGGATCACCTCTAGAGGGATTATATACTTGGATCCTTACAACAAAACAAAGGTAATCTGGAAAAGGGTTTTTAGAATGATCAATATCTACATCGAAGAAAGAACCTAAGACAAGGAAATAATTTCTTCTAATATAAATAAATTAATTATAAATTTTAATGTGAAAATATCCTCTATTAGGGTTCTAGTAAACTATCTGTTAAAATAAATTTTCATATATTATCCATCAAAGGCACTTTCACTATGCTTGGCGCCATCAACTGGTATCAGATCAGAGACATTTTAAATTTATAATTATTTATTTTATTATTGATCTTTATGTGAAATAATGGTTGAATATTTTATTTTATATTATTCATTCTTTAATTTGATTTTAATTAACATGCTTTAACATATTAACCATCTTTGTTAAAGTATTTAATTTTCTTAAAGGTATAATTAAAGATGAAGAATGACAAGATATTCCATTAGGAAGTGCCAAATTTTGGCTAGTAAGATTGGGTTACATGACGTGTATTTAGAGTACATGTCATATACCCAAGTAAACTATATCTAGACATGTCACGAGATACACGACATACTAAACAATAACTAAAAGTAGTGAATTTATTATATATTGTGTGTAGAATAGTCCATTCTTGAACATAGGCTATTAGATTATAGGGTGTGTAACTTGTGTACATGTTGTGTATTTGGCATGGGTTAGCGGTATAATTCAAAAAATCCATGTTCCCATTATACACAATCAAACTATGTGGGACTAAAAACTAATAGTATTAATGATATACACAACATGTATGTAGTGTACACAGAGTATAGTTCACTATTTCCAATATCTGAAATACACATCATTCCATTTGGAAAGTTATAAGGACACATTGCATAAGCAATACATTTCATGTATCTGGTCTTTACACGTCATGTTGTCACAACTGATGAACATTCCAAATTATTCGATATTTTGTGTGGACACACGGTAATAATGATACACAACATGTATCTAGCTTATAAACGTTTTGTAGTCCTATTGAGGTACACACTAAAGCCTCATGCATGTATCTTGAGTACATGGTGATCTAGGTACATGGATTGTAGCTCCTAATAAAATTTCATGTAGTCTATTGATAAATGACAGAATTATATAACATGAAATTGTTAGATTTTAGTATTAAAACATTATTTTATTGATTGGCATATATAGTGTGTTTGAAAATTTAATAAAGGCTTTAAAGAATCATTAAATGCACAGTTAATTTATTATAATAATATGTCATTATTGGTTTTGTTGTTTATTTTCCATAAATATTCTTATGAGGGGTATCTCCAAATGAGTTTGGATGGTCATTAAAATGAAGGGGAATTAATTGATTTATTGAATGATTAAAACCCATTTATATTAATAATAAATAATGAATAGAAATAAATGTTCATAAGATTAATTTTTCTTATTCATTTTCATGTATAACCATTCATGATCTTGAAAAGAACTGTATATGTTTTGGATATTTTAATTTATTTTATTTTATAGTTTTTAAATTATTTCATATTAAATTAAATTTGACGGATTGTGTGTCATATCTCCCTCCATTGTTATGTAAGACTTATGTGTATGTAGTTATTTATATAATCCCCATTAACCAAACGTTTGGTTCCCCTCACATGTGTGTGAGTTATAACCAATTGTAATTAATGGAGTATCTCAAGGTTCATGGAGGTGGTTTAAGATATAACTATTATGATTCCAACCTAGGTGATACACAAGTGTAGAGGTGGAATATTGTAACTCATTCCAAAACTGGAACATGGATTTTTTCCCTAGGTTAAAGGTTAGTTTATTTTCCACTCAATAAATCAATAATTAGATAATATCATAATCAATTCATTAATTAATTATATATTTATTTCTTATGAATTATTTATTTTATGGATGCAAGACCGTTATCAAAAAATTAAATTAATTAATGTGAAAAGATGAAATTTAAATAAATGGATTGTGTGTAAATGTTTCATCCAACATGGTTTATTAATTAAGTGAAATCTACTTAATATTAACAATATGTGTAAAGGATAAAACAAGAGAAAAATTATGCATAACAAATCAAAATCTCTCAAATTAATATTAAGTTATACTAAGCCTACCATTACTTGATTGGGAATGAAAACATAGAACTAAGTGTTTACATGGAAAATGTATAGAAACTTTATTTTATCGAGGGGTTATTATTATATTTTTGGGTTGAATTAACCAAAATTGTATTGAATTTAATGGATGAAGTTTATTTAATACAAATTTGGAGGTGTAACATCTCGTTAACCGCTTTTAGGTAACCCTATCCTTTTTTTCTTACTTTCCTCTTTATTTGGGCATGTCTTGAGACTCCTGATTATAAAGAAAATTTGATAAGAAAAATGAATTAAAGTTTGTAGATGGGTGTTTGTTTGAATTAATAGAGTATGGGAATAAATGTGTTAATGGATTTTTGGGGTTCTCCCTGAGTTTAAAGGATGCATGAGTCAATTCTGGAGTTTTTTGTTGTATTTTGGGTGATTACATGATGTGTAAAGGGGTTACATGATGTGTTCTTGGTTTCTAGGCACAAGTTGTGATATGCGTACACAGTTTTAAAGGGTTTCATTATGTTTAAGGGTTTTAAGATGTGTAATGATTAAATATTGGTTTTAATTAAAAAGGTCATGTGTTTTTCAACATACTTAATTATCATAGATTACACAACATGTAAAGGGATTACACACCATGTAAATTCCTAAGAATAACTTGTTAGGGTGTCGTGCAAAATATTTTTCTTTTAATTCTTCCACATATCTCTTGGATCTCATCCTATAACCCTTATCTAGTGATTTTGGGAGTCTTTGTTTGATCTAGATTGATTTGTTTGGTGATTGATCACCATGGTAATGGGTTTGTGTCACTTTAGGTAAGTGATACTTTCTGATTCTTTGTTTCTTTGATCATGGCAGTATTGTGGTGTTGCGTTATCGGATCTATTGATCCTTTATGGTGTTCCTTCTTGTTTCCTTCTATATTTGTGTTTTGATCTTGTTCTGGGGGAAATTTCCTTCTTTGGTTGTGGTGCGGCGAGTATTAGTTCTGAGATATGTATATTTTATTCTCCTCCACCAGCCCTTTTTGTTTAATTTAATCAATTAAAAGATGTGTAGATTGATTTTAGGTCCTCCGTTTTCATTTATTTGTTCTTATTGTTGGTGAATCCTTTATGGGTGTGTGTGACCCCTAGTTTTGAGGCAGGTGGTTCTATCTCTAACCTATATTGGTGAACTGCATTGCTCTTGTTTTGATAAACTATTTATTTAAAAGAAATATCATGATATAAACGATTGTTTTATGTGTGTGGAACTAATATTTTTATAAAATATGGTTTTCCTCTAGTTTTGGGTAAATGGAAAGGGTTTTTAATGCATTTTGAAATGGTTTTATGAAATGGTTTTCAAAAAATGAAATGATAAATGGTTTTATGAACTGGTTTGGAAAATATATCATATATTAATCCTTTGGTACTTAGGTGTAAGTTATAGTAATAGTTCTTGTCCACTATTGGTGGATTTTCTCATGAGGATTATCTCTTCTCTCTAGGCTTATTGTTCTGGGGACTTGTTAGACCTGTTTGGGGGTTTACATTATGGGGTGTTAATATGCCCTCTAGACTTTATGACTATGTCTAGTGTCTTGATGTGTACATTATTGTCTATGTTAGTTATGAGTTTCCTAGCTATCATGACATTTTTTGATCCCTAGCATATTGTTACCTATGCTTCTTGGCTAATTTGGGCTACTTTCGGATTGTATTGTTTTATTATAATACCATAAACTTGATATGAGAAATGATTCATGATTTTTTTTGTTTTAACTTGATATATCTACTGAGATATTTTTTTATGAATTTATTTTAAACTAATTTACCTTCTTTATTTTTAAATGTGGACAAAGTGGAAATTAAATTGTTTTTATGTTATTTTGATATAAAAATTGTTAAACTATTTTCATGCCTTGTTTTCTTTAAAGTTGAGTATTCTTGGTTTATTGTTCATAGACTTGATATGGAAAACCTAGGTGAGACCCTACTAATCCTATTATCTCACACTCTGTACAATTCCTTGGTGGTGTGTAGACCTGGTTATGTCTTTCAATACAAGGAAATGCAAGGTGTTGTAGTGATGAGATTAGGTCTTTTATCAGTTGGGATGGGTAGTTATTGGAGAGATGGTGGGAGTTCTCCCATGATATCACATGGAGTAGTTGGTTTTTATATTTTGGTATCCTTTGAGTTTGGAACAATACTTATATATTTGTTCAACTCTTGAGTTTTTTAGTTTTTACTATTTATTTTTAGTTATAGAATATATATTTATCTTACACTATTTCTATATGTTACATATATGTGCCATATATTTTCTTCAGGATTGGGTGAAATTGTTCCCTAGTTTTTTTGTTCGATGCCTAGGTTATAGTTGTTGGCTCATGGTGATCAGGAATTCCCCTTAGGGTATGTGGTGTATCATTTTAGGTACCAGTTTGAGAGGGTATTTGGTTTGGTTCATTAAAATTTGGTATCAGAGCTCTAGGTTTTCGGTTTTTCCTTTTCTTAGGATGTTTGATAGAATATAAATAGGGCTTTTAGGATATGAGAGGTGTATTACAGTGAGTTCCTAGACATATCTTGTCATGATGAGACTCAAGTTATCATGGGATTTTGGGATGTGTGCCTCCTATATTGATTTCTTGTAGTTGATCTTAGTTTTTTCTTACGGGTTTTCTATTTTGAACTGATATTATTCTATTATATGATCATTTATTCTATTTCGGTGTGCAGAAGTATGCCTATAAGATGTGTTTTACAATTTCCTCAAGAGGGTGAAGCTGATTCTCCACAAGGGAATCCTCCGATTGATCAGAACTTTATCCAGGATAAGTTTGTTTTTTTTACTAGAATGGGACACAAGTTTAGAACATGTTTATTGAGGTATGGATGGAAGCTATAGGAGAAATGGATTGGTCATGGGAGTTATTGCATAATAATTCACCATATTTTAAAGGTACAAATAAACCATAAAAGGTAGAGTACTAGCTTGAAAAGATTGATTAGATCATTGACTTCCTTGAAATACCTGATAATCTCAAGGTGATGTATGCAGCATTCAGACTTGAGGGTCATAGAAAGAATTAATGGGATTCCATGGTACAAATAGATAATCATATGGTCTTGGACTGGAAGGATTTCAAGACTCTCTTCTTCCAGTGGTTTTTTCTAGATTCACTGATTATTGAGAATTATTTGGAGTTACTATCCTTATAGTAGTGTGAGCATTCAGTGTCAACATACACCAATCAGTTTGTTGAGGTGGTTCATTTTTCACTAGAGTTTATAAAGAATAATGAGCTGAAGGATCATAAGTACTTGTAGGGTTTGAGACCAGATATCATATCTTAGGTATTCATATTAAATATTTTTAACTTTGTATAGATATTGGATAGGGATATGATGGTAGGAATGAATACAATAAGAATTTTTTGATATTATGCCCCTTATCTTCCACTTAGTGGTTGCTTCAGTGGTGCGCCAGGAAAAAAGAGGAAGTGTCAGGATCATTGTAGGAGCGGTGGAGGTGGATCTCAGCAGATTCCCTCTTTAATACCTCTAGTTTCATCTAGTAGTGTTCCTATGACTTTCTATTAGTGTGTAAAGGTCAAACAGAAGGCGTTCTTATCATTCACCAGCAAATATTTTTAACAGATGTGGCAATTATGTTCATCTTCATTGTAAAGACTTGGAAATCTCGTGGAAAAATTTTTGTTAAATACATGGGAATTTTACGAGTCTACAGTTTCTAACGGCGCCTGATTCCGAGGCCCAGTGTGCCTGGAATCAATTTTTGAAGTTTTGTTCAGGTAAGTTCAGTAAACGTACGTGTGGGATTTTATATCTTTTGAACCGGTGCTCGGAATTGAAATCTGAGGACACCAATGAACTCACAGTGCCGGTATTTGCTTAAGGAGACCTTTACCACTGTTGCGTTTTATCGAGAGTGGAAGTTAATTTTTTAGGTTTCTAAATAAATTAAATAAAAACATGTGTGACACATTTTTTATTTGATTGGTGGTTAAAACCTCTAAGTGGAGGTTAGTGGTGGGGGCCACCACACCCTAACCTCCCTTGGGAGGATATTTATGGTGGGACCCACATGAGCTTTAACCCTTGTAACTCTCTATAAGTGGTGAAACCTTTAAACTTCCATGGTTTAATTCTTACCAACTCTCCACCATTAATGAAGAGAATTAATTCAATTTAATTCAAATATTTTTGAATCCTTTCCACCCCATTTAATTAAATGAGTTGTATCATTTAATTAAGCACAACTTATGTGTTGTGGTTCCATAAAAATAATAGAGACTTCCTCTATTATTTTAGTTGAGCATTCTTTTGGTGGATCCTAGAAAACCTTTGGAGAACTTCATCCTCTCCACAAAGAACGGGAAGAACGCTTCTTCCACCGATAATCAACACCGTATTCTTCCTTCTTCAACAAAGGCAAGGAAAGGGAAGCGACGCCCGCGAGGAATGCCGACGTCGTCTTCGACTTCGTCACCTTTGAACGCCCGTCCGCCAACGATGAGTACCTCTCTTCCTCTTCCGATGTCAATGGAACGACGTTTTCTTCCCGTGACATCGTCAAGCTATCCCCGGTTGTGAGGTAGGATAATTTTGTATTAATCTTAAATATGAGATTACACCTTATTCTTCATCGTACAAAATTCTGGTTAGAAAAACCAAATGATATCATATGACGGGGAGGGTTCGGACCGCATGAACACGGCCCAACCCTCCCCCTTGTTGTTTCCATTTGATGACGTTGGAGGCGGAGCCGAAAGGGCGCGATGTCGTCGCACCACGCCGGAAAATAATCACGGCCAGTAGGACCGTGGCGGACAAAAGAGGAACTGCGGCCAGGAGGGCTGCGGTGGATGAAGACGTGTGGTGTCGTCGCACTGCGCTGTGGAGCCGAAGGCCGCGGCCAGGCCAGGCCTCGGCGATGGTGGACTGGCGCCGTCGCATCGGCCACGTGGAGGGAAACTGCAGCCCGCATCTGTGGGCCGCTCAGCTGGAAGAATTGGACGGTCGCCTGCCGACCGGGCTGGAAAACTGCGATGCCCACAGGTGCCACACGGAGGAGACCGCAGCCCGCATCTGTGGGCCGCTCGGCTGGGCAAACCGGTCGGCCCACATCCGCGGGGCGCTCGGCTGGGAAAACAAGTCGGCCGCCTGCCGGCTGGGCTGGAGAACTACGGTGCCCATAGGCACCGCGTGGGAAGAACCGCGGCCCACAACACGGGCTTCATGCACCGGGCCGAACCGGCCGACTACGGTCGGCCGGGCAGACAAGGAGGCGGCGCCGCTGGGCGAAACGGACCGGCCCGCAACGCGGGCCGGGTCTGCAGGTGGGCCGTGCCTTACCGGGCCGGGCCGAACCCCCAGCCATTTTGTACCCACCGAGCCGAGTTGGGCCGACCCCCCAGCTGGGTCGAACCCTCCGAGCTAGGTCGGGCCGACCCGCCACAGCCCACTGGGCTTGATGGGTCGGGCCCGACTTCGCTTAAATGTGAATATCTCCTAGACCACGCGTCTGATCGACGCGCCGTCTGTGGAAATGGGATCCTCACGACGAGGCGGTCCTTTTGAGATACTCTAAGTGAGTTTTAGACAAATTTGGAAAACTTCCGGGTTTGGATCGAGCGTAAATCCAATCGGGCCCCTGGAACAGAAATGTCAATAACTCTCAGACCGGGCGTCTGATCGGTGCGTCGTCTGTCGCGTTGGGTTCCTTTTGATGAGACGAAACTATGAGATACATCAACTCTAGACTTCGTGATAGTTGATGTATCGACACTTGGATCGAGGAGAGGACCCTCCTGGAATCAAGCGTGTTGTGTGCGGGAACCCTAGAGCTGGCTGCAACGACTACTGTACTGGAATCCTACGTGGGTTCGACAGGGATGACTACTGAACTGGAATCCTCCGAGGGTTCTATAGCGATGACTACTGTACTAGGATCCTCCGTGGGTCCAATAGTTCTAACTTCTGTTCTTGTATCTTATGTGGGTCCGACAGAATAGCTGGTCTTGTATCCTGTGTGGGTCCGACATCTTAGCTGGTCCTGTATCCTGTGTGGGTCTGATAGCTTAGATGAATCAGTGAATACATCTGATCATCTCTATCACTCTATGAAAGATGTATACCTGTGTGAGTTGAGTCTTTTCTATTCAATCATTATCATCGATGTGATTGAACTTACTTACTTTGTGGACTGGGTTGTGATTGGGCTCGAGAGTTGGAGTCAGACTGTGACTGGTAACTTAGGTATATGTATGGGCATATACCTAAGTAGGGTTGGTTGATACTTAATGATTGTATCTTTCTACTGTGGTTTTTCCTTTATGGATTCTAGGAGACCTTCTGGGGTCTCAGGGTCCCCTACTGAGTATTGTTATACTCACCCCTGCACGGGCTTCACCCACACCTTGTTGTGTTATGTGCAGATAATGGACAGCAGTGATCGAGGCTGAGGGTGATGGACAGAGGCTTCTCAGAGATGGACTAGACGGGATGTACCACAGGGACGATTTGTTCGAGTTCTGTACCTACCCTTCAGGTAGGATTTTCTGGTGGACGATCTAGGAGATGTTTTTCCCTTTTTACTTGTACTTGTTGTTCAGTTGGGTTTGTATACTGGTCTACTTACTTTCAGCACACCATACTTTTCTATTTTAGTACTTTTTTCCTCAAATGCTTGTTTTTAGACTGTGTATGTGTTATAGGTTAAAAGTCAATGCCTTCCCTTTTTATCAGGATTACGCCTTTGGTGCTTGTCGCCAGCCCCTGGTCTATGGAAGGCGGGCTTGGGGTAGTCACGGCATGGGCCCCGAGGACGGGTCATAACAAATTGGTATCAGAGGAGTCGGTTCTACCGCAGAACTTGGACTCTGATTCTTTTAACAGAAATAGTGTTAAGTGTTTTGGGTGTGGTCATCAGATTAGGGAAACCGGTGTTGGTGTGACGGTCGACGTATCCATACACTAGGACTCTGACTTCTGATTTCCGACTCAGTGCACGAAAACACTGATTGCATGTGTGTTTCCTTTGAAAAAAAATTCTTTGTGATTACTTTGTGTCAGCTCACCAGGTATAATTTTTAACCTTGGCGCATCTGTTTCTTTTCAGAATGGCCCCACTAAGGCAGCCAGCTAGGGTTCTGAGTTTCATACGAGATGGTATCCCACCGAGCGACGAGGCCTCGGTGCAGGGCCCCATCATAGCGGAGGTACCAGTGGTACCACTACCCACTAAGCCACCGATACAACCAGCTCCAGATGCAGAGAGTGCACACCACCTGAGTGCATTACACGAGTTCCCAGTGCCAGAGGCCGCCCAGGTTCCGGGGAGAGACGGACCCACAGGTAGTTGAGGATTGGCTAGAGGCTGTCGGGAGAGTTTTTAGATTATTAGGGACACTAGCCGACCTCATGGTGATCCTTTCCATGAGTCTCTTTCATGCAGCAGCAGGAAGATGGTGGAGCCTGATGCTCTAGGTGCATGACGAGGCATCATTACTCTAGACAGACTTTGAAAGTCTCTTCCGCTAAGAGTTTGTTCCAGCCACCCTTTGTGCGGTGTGGATTCAGGAGTTACTTCATCTACAGCAGGGCGGCATGACTGTAGCTAAGTACTCAGCGAGGTTCACCGACCTCTCGCGCTACTCCACGGATATGGTACGGGACCCATTCTTCAGGGCCCGGACCTTCGAGAATGGACTCAAGCATGAGATCAGGGCTTTGATGATTCCCCTCATCATTCCGACGTAGGTGAGGGTGCTGGAGTGAGCCCTTATAGTTGTAAGTTTTCTCGTTGAGCAGTCACCAGCGGTGAGACCCACCACAGGGAGACACGTAGCAGAGTCTTCTGCAGCCGACAGTAGACAGATGACACAGAGGTCAAATAGACCAGGCCATTAGGTGGGGGACCTCAAGATATAGGTTCGGTTGTGTGAGGCACACGAGACAGAGCCAGTTATACGAGGAGCGGGCAATGTTATGCATGCGGCGAGCAAGGCCACGTGGCTCGTGACTGCCCGACCCGCCATGCAGATGAGCAACAGACAGTAGAGGGACCTCCCAGGAAAAGGAAGAGGTTTGACCATGGTTTTCCACCAGGATTAGGCAGACATGGCAGAGGATTTGTCCAAGCAGCGGGTGGTGGATGACGTTTCGATGCTCTACCACCACCACCACTAGGAGGTCCACCCCACCAAAGGGAGCTGGCGGACAGAGGCGGGCTCAGCTCCAGGCAGTCGAGGCCTACAACCATGGCGCACCTGAGATGATTGGAGGTACTATCTGTTTCCACACCACCCTTTCTATAGTACTTATAGACACAGGTTCGGTTCATTCGTTTATTGCCACTTCCCTCGTTCAGATCTCGGAGATTCCGATGGATCCGTTGGCTCGATCCTTGCAGCTAGAGACTTCTATGGGAGCCGACTCGACGATTACGAACTGGTTCCAGAAGTGTGATCTTACTCTAGGAGGCAAGAGCTTCAGCTGGGATCTTCATGTAGCGGTGTCGAGGCCTTACAACGTTATCTTGGGTATGGACTATTTATCCATAGGTCATGCTCAGATTGATTGTATTAGGTGAAAAGTGCGGTGTATCCGCACGGATGGGACCAGGTTCACCTTCAATGGCGAGAAGGGAGCCTTTGCAGTGCAGGATGGACTTACGCAAAGGAGGGGGCAGATGATCTCACATCAGTTGGCTAGTCTCATCCTCAGAGCGGTTAATGTGCAGAGTCCTATTTTTCCTGTTGTAGTGGATCAGTACGTGGATGTTTTCCCTGATAACATTCCAGGACTACCTCCTCGCAGAGAGGTAGACTTTTACATTGACCTGTACTCTGGGACAACACCGATATCTACTCCATCATATCAGATGGCTCTTGCCGAGTTTCGTGAGCTGTGGGTACAGCTGGAGGACTTGAAGGGGAAGCTATTTATCTGACCCAGTTTTTCACCCTGGGCATCTCCGATTTTGTTCGCCACGAAGGCGGATGGGAGCTTACGACTGTGTGTCGACTACCGTCTCCTGAATCAGGTGTCTGTGAAGAACAAGTACCCACTCCTGAGTATTTAAAACCTCTTTGATCAGCTCAAGGGAGCACGATGGTTCTCGAAGATAGACCGTAGATCAGGCTATCACCAGCTTAGAGTTCGAGATGAGGATATGCAGAAGACAGCCTTCAGGTGTCAGTATGGCCACTATGAGTTCTTGGTTATGCCCTTCGGCGTAACCAATGCACCAGTAATGTTAATGAGTCTCATGAACAGGATCTTCCAGCCTTACCTCGATCATTTTGTCGTAGTCTTCA
Source organism: Viscum album (assembly GCA_963277665.1). NCBI lineage: Eukaryota > Viridiplantae > Streptophyta > Magnoliopsida > Santalales > Viscaceae > Viscum > Viscum album. Next base: position 122,644,645 of record OY728134.1, on the reverse strand, counting down.
TCGATGACATAATGATTTACTCGACTACTGAGGAGGAGCATGCCTACCATTTGCGGGAAGCACTGGACACACTCTGAGAGCACCAGCTTTATGGTAAGCTCTTGAAGTGCCAGTTCTGGATTCGAGAGGTTCACTTTCTAGGACACGTCATCTCGAAGGCTGGAGTAGCATTCGATCCAGCAAAGATTGAGGCAGTACTTGCTTGGGAGCCACACAGGAGTGTGACTAAGGTGCGGAGTTTCCTGGGACTGGCTGGGTACTATCAGAGATTTTTTCCAGACTTCTCCAGAGTTGCAACACTACTTTCAGCATTGATGAAGAAGGGGAAACCCTTCATATGGTCAGATAGATTCCATCAGAGCTTTCAGAAGCTGAGGCAGAGATTGACTAGTGTGCCCATCTTGAGGCTACCGGAGGAGGGCGTAGGGTACATAGTTTACTACGGCGCATTAGGAACCGGAATCGGGTGCGTTCTGATGCAGGAGTGAGCAGTGATCGTGTATGGTTCACGGCAGTTGAGATAGAACGATCAAAACTACGCTACCCATGACCTAGAGTTAGCAGCAGTGGTCTTCTCCTTGAAGATGTGGCGGCACTATATAACGGGCGAGCGTTTTAAAGTCTACTCTGACCACCAGAGTCTCAGGTACATCTTCTCGCAGAAGGACCTGAACCTGAGACAGTGACGATGGCTCGAGTTCCTCCAAGACTATGACTTCGAGATAGTCTATACTCCTGGGAAGGGGAATGTTGTATCAGATGCTCTCAGCAGGAGATCAGGCATTCAGCTACTAAGAGAGACGAGAGAGCAGTTAGCCGCATTGTAGATATCCTTTGTGGATAGAGATGGAGCAGCCTTTCTACAGTCTCTCACAATCACTCCTCCACTTATTCATCGAGTCAGAGAGGAACTGTGTGGGGACGTTGATTGTGAGACACGATGTGCTCAGATATCCTCAGGGCAAGCACCTAATGGGTTTTCTGAATGTGGGGAGCATGTCATCCTCTTCAGAGGACGTACCATGGTACTAGTTTCACTACAGGAGGAGGTGTTGAGGGAGTTCCATACTTCCCCTCTAGCGGTACATCCAGGAGTGGAAAAGATGTATCAGAACATCAGACGATAGCACTGGTGGCCGGGTATGAAGAAGGCGGTAGCAGAGTTTGTCTCGCGATGCCTCACTTGTCAGCAAGTGAAGGTGGAGCACCAGGTTCCAGCAGTCTTGGTTCAGCCCTTAGAGGTTCTAGAGTGGAAGTGGGACTGGATATCCATGGATTTCGTGACATGACTTCCACGTAAATCTAGAGGACACGACTCTATCTGGGTGATTGTCAACCGGCTCACCAAGATGGCCCACTTCCTACCGATCAGAGAGCAGGGCTCAGTAGAGAGCTTGGGATGCCTCTACATATAGGAGATCGTATGACTTCATGGTGTGACATCGATGATTGTCTCTGATCAAGATGCCCATTTCACTTCCCGGCTATGGAAGGGGTTGCAGGAGGCTTTCGGGACGCAGCTTCGCTTGAGCACCACCTTCCATCCTCAGACGAATGGTCAGACAGAGAGGACCATTCAGACTCTTGAGGACATGCTCCATGCATGCGTCCTTGATTTTGGTCGCAGCTGGGAGGATCACTTACCCTTGGTGGAGTTTGTGTACAACAACAGCTACCACTCCAACATCGAGATGGCACCTTACGAGGCATTGTACAGCCGACCTTACATATCACCACTATGCTGGACTGACCCAGGGGAGTTAGCACTTGTAGGACCAGAGATGGTACAGGATACGACAGAGAAGGTGCAGATCATCCAGGAGCAGATGAAGACTGTACATAGTAGACAGAAGTCCTATGCTGATAGGAGATGGAGACCACTGAAGTTTGATGATGGTGACCACGTCTTCCTATGGGTCTCACCTCAATGAGGTCTATGGAGATTTGTCTGAGGCGGCAAGTTATCTCTGCGATTCATTGTACCTTTTTAGGTCCTTGGCAGAGTAGTTGAGGTGGCTTACCACTTGGCCCTTCCACCTCAGTTGCACCGGGTGCACGACGTCTTCCATGTATCACAGCTGAGGAGATACGTGCATGACACGTCCCACATTATCGACCACGGGGAGCTAGACATCGATGATGGGACGACATTCACGGAGGTTCCAGTGGATATTTAGGATTGACAAGAGTGGGTCCTACATGGACGGTCGATTCCTCGGGTGTGCATTCGCTGGCAGCATGGGAACCTCCAAGAGAGCACATGGGAGCAGGAGGCTCAGATGTGTGCTCAGTACCCCCATTTGTTTTCTTAGTGTGTGTTGTAGCTTACAGGGATGTAAATCCCTAAGGTGGGGAGAATTTAAAGACCCTGAAATCCTGTGGAAATTTTTTTCTTAAATACATGGGAATTTTATGAGTCTGCAGTTTTTTACGGTGCCTGATTCCGAGGCCCGGTGTGTCTGAAATCAATTTCTGAATTTTTTTTGGGTACGTTTAGTAAACGTATGTATGGGATTTTAGATCTTTTGAACTGGTGCTCAGAATTGAAATCTAAGGACACCGATGAACTCACAGTGCCAGTATTCTCTTAAAGAGACATTTACCGCTGTTGCGTTTCATCGAGAGTGGAAGTTAATTTTTTGGGTTTCTAAATAAATTAAATAAAAACATGTGTGACACATTTTTTATTTGATTGGTGGTTAAAACCTCCAAGTGGAGGTTAGTGGTGGGGCCCACCACACCCTAACCTCCCTTGAGAGGATATTTATGGTGTGACCCACATGAGATTTAACCCTTGTAACTCTCCATAAGTGGTGAAACCTCTAAACTTCCATGGTTTAATTCTTGCCAACTCTCCACCATTAATGAAGAGAATTAATTCAATTTAATTCAAATATTTTTGAATCCTTTCCACCCCATTTAATTAAATGAGTTTCCTCATTTAATTAAGTGAAAATTATGTGTTGTGGTGCCATAAAAATAATAGAGACTTCCTCTATTATTTTGGTTGAGCATTATTTTGGTGGAGCCTAGAAAACCATTGGATAACTCCATCCTCTCCACGAAGAACGCGAAGAACGCTTCTTCCACCGATAATCAACATCGTATTCTTCCTTATTCAACCAAGGCAAGGAAAGGGAAGTGACGCCCATGAGGAACGCAGACGTCATCTTTAACTTCATCACCTTCGAACGCTCGTCTGCCAACGACGAGTACCTCTCTTCCTCTTCCGACATCAACGGAATGACGTTGTCTTCCCATGACACCGTCAAGATATCTTCAGTTGAGAGGTAGAGGAATTTTGTATTAATTTTAAATATGATATTACACCTTAGTTCTTCGTCGTACAAAATTCTGGTTAGGAAAACCAAATGATATCATATGAGGAGGAGGGTTTGGACCGCACAAACATGGCCCGACCCTCCCCCTTGTTGTTTCCATTCGATGACGTCGGAGGCGGAGCCGAAAGAGTTTTGAAATAGTGGGTTCTCTAGACCCAACTATTCATTGATTTAGATTTCCATATCGTGTGTACAGTAAGCTATACATGATGTCTTCTTACCATTATAGTGTACACTTTTCTGCGTCCACTATTGAAATGGTAATGTCCAAAGGTTAATTGTTGTATGAAAAGGTTATAGCAGTTCCCAGGCTATAATGAGAACCTCAAGATACTATGACATTAATATTAAATATATGTTCTATAGTCTAGATACATCTTACTGATTGGACACAGTATATGTATGACTATCAGGTGCTGGGAACTCATAAGCATTGAGACTTCTTCTCATGAAGTTCACACTTGGTGATCTCTAGAAGTGAGATCATGAGGACTGGCCCGCCAATAGGAACTCCACATGTTTCAGGTGTCATTGGATGTTCCTATCTACGATCATGTGTAATAATCTCCTAACTTGAGATCATTACCAATGTATGTCATTTGATTGCGTACTTTGATGCAAGACGAAAACCATGGCAATGAAGTTGTGGAGAGGTAGTTCATGTCGGGTGCATCATTGGTGGCATGAAATTAGTTGAATGGTCAAGAAAGGATTTTTCACTTCCGAGTTATGGTAGTAATATATCTTAGGCCATGCTGATATGGATGGTAGTACCTTTATAAGACCATGGCCATGACAGTCAAGGGTAAATCCATCCAGTTAAATCAACAAACTATAAAGCAAGAAAAGGGCGATGACACGTGAGTGCGTCCTGCTTTATGAGATATTACAGACAAAGAGATTATATTACATAGTGCGTGTTTGTAGGTTGGTTGTTGCTACTATGATAATCCTTATTTCTTCAGGGGTCGTGATGGGTTGCTAGATCCCGCTCTTGGTCTATGAATACTATTCACGGCTATCAAAATAAGGGCCTAGAGGGTCACACACAATACCGTATTCAATAATCTTCTCTATTCAGTTGAATAGGAGTTTTGAACATGGTGGGCCCCACCACAGGGGTCCAGGATTTGTCCAAAGTTAAACGATCACCAATGCAATAAATAAATTCATATTATTCGAGTTTAGAATAATGAATATTGAATTTATTTATTAAATGTATTTATGAGTTTTAGTAAATACATGAAATAATATTAATTGACGAATATTAAATTATTCAAGGTTCAATTAATATTTATGGGTGCGACGAGTCGAGCTAATGACTTAATTATTATCATGTAATATATTTTAATATATTACAAGTAAGTGATAATAATATTTATGACTCAGACAAGTAGTCGTAAAATTTCATTGATAGTGCGTCAAGTATTCGGGGTCGGCGAGGCGATACCAGGTATTTTAATTAAGCACTATAAATAGAAGAGGAGGGGCTTTTGCCAAATATTATTCATGGAGATTCTCTCTCCTCTCCTCTTACCCACACTATAGAGAGAGATGCTCTAGATCCAATGAGCTCGAATGGAGCTCTCTCTCGGGCATCACTAGCAAAGCGATGCAGTGATCATTGGAACGTCGAAGGTATCGCTGGTATTCTGCGCCAGCACCCAGACTATGAGGAACAGCACTCCCATGGATTCCTTGAAGTGCATGTGGACGATCTATAGGAATTCAGCTTTGGATTCTTCAAGCAGCGATTGCCAACAATGAGCAGACGTCGTGCGCAGCTTCGAATCTAAACCAGGTATTTTACGGTTTATGTTTGTGCTTAAAACCTTTCATGCATGGTCCTTAGCTTTGACCGAGATTCTCTTCACCGACGTCGGAAGGTTCACGTCGAACGGCGGTGGAAAAAATTGAAAAACACACATGTTTGGGCCTTCTGCTGCACGCCCAGTTTCAACAAAGGGCACGGTGCCGTCGCACCACGTCGGAGAATAACCGTGTCCAAGAGGACCGTGGCGGACGAAAGAAGAACCGTGCCTGGGAGGGCCGCGGCGGATGAAGAGGTGTGGAGCCGTCACACCGAGCTGTGGAGCCGAAGGCCGTGGCCAGGCCAAGCTGCGGCGGTGGTGGACAGATGTCGTCATGCCGGCCACGTGGAGGGAAATTGTGGCCTGCATCTACGGGCTGCTCGGCTGGAAGAATAGGTCGGCTTCCTGCTGGCCAGGCTGGAAAACTGCGGCGCCCACAGGCGCCGCGCAGAGGAGACCACGGCCCGCATCCACGGGCCGCTCGGCTGGGCGAACCGGCCGGCTGCCTGCCTGCCGTGTAAGATACCAGTTTTTGGAAAGGTATGTTTTGTTGTATTTTGGGTTGAACCCTTTGTTTTTTGAGCTTTAAAATGTTTCCTGAAAGTGTGAGAGGCCTTAGGGGTGTTCCGGGGGCTCGGGGCATGGAAGAAAGAAAATCTGGGAAAAACAGGCCTGGGAGCATGGCCAGGTAAACCGTGCGGCCTGCCCAGGCTAAACCATGTGACCCTTCCTCCTCCGGATAGAAGCATGTGCACGGTCTGCGCATAGTTTTCCAAACCGTGTGAATACGTTGTGTGACCCCTCCTCCTCCAGGCAGTGGCATGCACACGGTTTACGCACGGTTTTCCAAACCGTGCGGCCACTTAAAGTTGGAAAAATTACATGTTTGCCACTCTGGGCTTTTAAACCCCACTCAGGATTTTCCTCCCATTCCACCCTCTTCACCCTAGGCGCAAACCAAATCACCCAAGAGCTCCAAGAGATTGATCTCCCTCGTTTCTATGGAATTTTTGGTGTCGTTGGTTGCGGATCGGAACTCTAGGTAATGTTAATCTCATCCTTGGTTCTCTTTTTGGTTTAGAGTTTGTATCTTCTCTCCCCTTGTTCTGAAGCTCTAAAACCCTATCATTTGGGTGAGTTTTAGGTTGAATCTCCAAGGGTTTGTCAGATCGAGGTCTAAGGACTTGATTAAGATTGCGTTCAACCGCGGATTTAAGGTAGGTGGTCTACAAGTGATATCCCATAGTTATTTGGATATTTTTGCATGTTTAGTTATGTTCTTGTTTCTCCTTGGTTATGTTTTTAATAACCTTAGAATGTTTGGTAATAATGATGTTTAAAGTGGAAAATGGGAACCCTCACGATCCCTGTGGGAGGTGTTGGGATGGATTTGAACTAATTTAGGGCCATCCATGGGATGTGCCGGCTTTTCTCGGGTTTCGGGACTGTTATTAAAAAGTGGCCTTGTTGTGGTAAATTGTAGAGCCCTTGATGAACATGTTGGCATGTTTGGTTGAACTTGAAATAGAAGTTATGTGATGCACCTAGACTTGGAAATAACCTAGGGGTTATTTGAAATGGAATGAATGGTTGATTCATGAAAATGATGAACGGGTTAAATGGGTTAATGTGTAAACTGATTTAAGACCATAACGGGATAGGTTATGGGTCTAATGTTCAATGCTTAGTGAGATAGGCATAACACATGGGAATTGGGTAAATGGTTAAATGATGTTAAATGGTAATGGGTTAATGGGTTAAGGCATGATGTGGATTCCCATGTGGGTTGTTGTGAATAGTGGTTGCCGAAGGGCAATGGTTTGGATGGTTGATGGTTACTTATATATAAGAATGTTCACATCGATTCGTAGAGTGGGGTATGACATGAGGATCTACGCCCACAGGTCGAGTGAAGACTGAGGCTCTAAACTCCACCCTAAATGAACGGGTTAGAAAAAGGGACTGAGGGTCTATTCTCCAAACGATTGCATCCACCCGGACTGAGGATTCGAGGTGAGGTTACGGTTTCTATGAGGGGTTAGTCCTAATGAGATATGATAATTATGTGTTTACCCTCTTGCATGTGATTGTTGGCCTTAGACCCATGTAACATAATATATGTGCTTAACCCATGGAAATGTGACGAAATGGTGGGTGATGATAATTGGTAATAATGAATGGTAATGGAATGGAAATGTCTTGGATATGAACATGATAATGGCACCTCAATTAATTACTTGGAAACTATCATTCATATTCCTTTTGCATGCACTATCTGTTTATACTGGATATTTTGTAGACACCGTTGGTGGTGGCCTACTGAGTTGTACTCACACCCTGCTCGGGCCGCTGTTGGGTACATGAGCAGACGTCATGTTTGCAGGTCAGGAGAAGGGCAGAGGTCCTTGCTAGATATTGAGTGGACATGGGTAGCACTTGGTGGAGGATCTGAACTTGGAGTCGGGACCATTTTGGGGAATTGATCATTGTCGTTATTTTGGGATTTGTTCACTTTTTCATGTGTAGTATGACATGGAATATTTACTATTGGAAATGTTTGTTAAACATGTTCCTTGTTTTTTGGTTGTTGTTTCTGTTATTTGGTTTATTCTGTTGTGGATTACTCTGATAAAAAGGGGGTATAGTCTCCCCACTTGACTACATAGACCCCCGCTGCTAGTCAGCAGCCTTTGGTGTATGGGGAGGCACACTTAAGGTCATGTAACCACCCGGATTGGAGCACCGGTTTAGTGGTTTCCGTGTCAGGTAAATTACAAAGTGGTATCAGATGAGGTCTTTCTTCTCCTTCTCTAAGGTTTTGTTATTTGGGATTGGTAGAAAAGGGTTAAGACGTGTCGGGCCTTGGTAATGAGCTTGTGCTTGGGAGTAGCTAACCAATGTACGAGGGAAAACCCAAGTCACCCTGGTTGGGAATTGTTGTTCTTGATTGTTTGTTGTTACAGTTGATGATATTTCACCATTAGGTGATGTACATGTGGTTGATGTGATTGTTTTATGATATTTGGATCGTGGCCTTAACGGCACGAGGATTTTCATTCATGCATCATTTTTAGGAACCTAGGGAGATGGGTGACATGCATTGTGTTAGGCACACGCACGGGGTGGGTGTGTGAGGTAGTAAAGTAGGGTGCATCATGCATTTCATGAAACCAAGAAATGATGAGAAGAATGAAATAAAAACAAGTGGGTAAATGATGTTTAATGTAATATAAGGGTTTGAAATGAAGCGAAAGATGTTTTTGTAAGATGTTGTGTGAGTTGGTGGTAGTGCATGGTTGTTTACCCCATGTGGACCATGGACCATGGTAGGGATGGTCGGGGTGGTAAATTTGAGGTACTAATGTTGTTGAAATTATCATGCAAAAATGGGTTGTTGTAGCTAGTAAGATCTTTTTGATGAAGCCGTGGAAGTTTTATGTTATGCATTCTAAATCTCATGCTTGTCATTATAGAGAGATGTCGCCACGACGTCGATTTCCAGTTGGGAAATGGGAGGATGTTGCTGAGAACACTCCACCAGTAGAGGGGAAAGAAAATGTGGCGATCAATGAAGGTAGAGAAGACCAGTTCAGGGAGAACATGGCTTGCCTCATGCAGATGATGGATCGGGACCCAGGGCGGGTTGCACCAAGTATGTTTCAGCTAACCAGGGAGTTCCAGTTGCAGCACCCTCTGACCGTCATCGGAGAGGGTGGGCCAGAAGCAGCGGAGTTCTAGTTAGAGTTTGTCTAGATGATACTGGACCATCTGGATACCCCTGTTTAAAATCAAGTGAAGTTGGCCGCTTATATGTTGCGAGGCCAGGCTAGGCGTTGGTGGGACATTCAGGCTCAAATCGAGCAGGCTGAGGGAATGTCGTGGAAGGTTTTTTAGGAAAAGTTTCTAGAGCATTTCTACCGAGAGACCTTGATATAGGAGCGGGCTGCAGAGTTTATGAGCCTGACTCAGGGATCTCTATCCGTGATGGACTATGATAGTCGCTTCACTGATTTGAGATGCTTTGTCCCAGTGTTAGCAGGGAATGAGGCATCAGTAGCAAGGCATTTCCAGGATGGGATGAGATATTAGATCAGGTCTCAAGTAAGCATCTTCCGCTTCAAGAGGTTTATAGAGGTAGTAGATCAGGCACTGATCTCAGAAGGAAACCTGAAGGGGGATTCGATTAGTGGTCTTGTGGTGCCAGTGGGACAAATGAGCGGCGCAGCTACCAAAGGTTGAAAGTGATGCCATGAGAACTCACAGCAAGGTGGAGGTCTACGAAGTGGCTGGAAGAGAGGGTCAGCCTCTCATATTGGAAATCAGGTGTTCTGCTATCATTGCGGTAGGCCGGGGCATATGCATGGTTAGTTTCCTTGACCTCCAGTTGAGTGTCATTCGTGCGGAAGGATGGGGCATGTGTAGAAGTTCTACAGGAACCCTTGGCAGGCGGTTGAGCATGATGGTGGAAGGCAGGTACCAAATACGAGTAGGGGATCAGTTGCCCCGTATCAGGCAGGCAGTTGGAGCTCCATGGTCCATACTGGCAGGGGTGGTGGACGTTGAACTCCAGGGCAAGATCGTTCATGCCATCAGGGCAGTGTAGCATAGAGTACTCAGGTTGGAGCCCAGGGTAGAGGGTCAGGTCAGCTTCAGGCAGTTCAGTTTGTGCCTGGTGATGGCGAGGCTGGAAAATCGACCGTTCGAGGTACGATCCTTGTAGCTTCTACTTTTTCTAGTGCGTTGTTTGACACAGGTGCCACACACTCTTTTATCTCTACTCAACTTGTGGTAGCGCTGGTTTTACCTGTGGAGAGGGTGTGTGGAGTTATGTCAATTGACACTCCATTGGGGGTGCGGGTTGAGGATATCAAGCAGTGCAAGGGATGTGCCTTGGAAGTTGGTGGGTATCGTTTTCTGTGGGACTTGTTCATTCTCGAGATGTCAAGTTTTGACCTAATCTTGGGAATGGATTGGTTGGTGTTGTATCAGGCCCACATATATTGTTATCGTCACAGAGTATCATTCAGGTCGCTTGAGGGTGACACTTATGTCCACCATGGAGAATGGGATGTTCGAGCAGGGCGTGCAGGACCATTTGGTCAGCGGTTGAATGGACTCACGACTCGAGTGGCATGTCTCAAGCTTGATGACAATAAAATAGGGGGGCAGTCTTTTTTCCCTCCTGTGGTGGATCAGTTTCAGGATGTGTTTCCTGAGGATTTCTCGGGGTTACCACCTAAGAGGGATGTTGAGTTCACGATCGAGTTTCTACCGAGAGCGGAGCCATTTTCTATTCCGCCATACCGAATGGCACCGGCAGAACTCTGGGAACTGAAGGTTCAGATTGAGGAGTTAGAGAATAAGGGGTTTATCCATCCTAGTACGTCTCCTTGGGGATCTCCCGTGCTTTTTGCAAAGAAGGCCGATGGGTCGTTGAGGCTGTGTGTTGACTATCGAAAGTTAAATTAGATAATGGTGAAAAATCGGTACCCTCTTCCTAGAATTGATGAACTGTTTGATCATTTGAGGGGTGCATCAGTTTTTTATAAGATTGATCTGAGGTCGGGTTATCACCAGTTGAGGGTGAGGTCTTCCGACATACCGCGAACAACTTTCCGGAGTCTGTACGGGTTGTTTGAGTTTGTTTTGATGCCTTTCGGCTTGACCAATGCACCGGCGGTGTTTATGGATTTGATGAATCAAATCTTTCATCCATATCTAGATCAGTTCGTGGTTTTCTTTGTTGATGATATCTTAGTGTACTCAAAAACTCATGACGAGCATGCCCAACATCTTGACATCGTCTTGGGTATGCTAAGAGATCATCGGCTATACTCTAAGATATCCAAGTGTCAATTCTGGACAGGTGAGGTACATTTTCTGGGTCACATCATCTTGGAGGCAGTTGTGTCAGTGGATCCAGAGAAGTGAAATTAGTTGTATCTTGGGAGCAGCCCAAGAATGTTTCTGATGTTCGGAGTTTTCTGGGTTTGGCTGGGTATTACCGAAGGTTCATTCAGGATTTCTCTCACTTTGAAGCACCACTTTCGAGCTTGACCAAGAAAGGAATCAAGTTTGAGTGGTCTGAGGCTTGTGAGAATGCCTTCCAAGAGTTGAAGAAGCGGTTGATGAGCGCACCTATCTTGATCTTACCTAAGTCGGGTAAGAAGTACATCATGTTTTGTGATGCATCTGGAATCGGACTTGGGGCTGTGTTGATGCAGGATGAGCTGGTTGTGGCTTATGGGTCAAGGCAGTTGAGACCCCATGAGCAGAACTATCCCACTCATGACCTTGAGTTGGCTGCAGTAGTGTGCGCCTTGAAGTACTAGAGGCACTATCTATTGGGAGAACGGTTTACCGTGTTTACCGACCATAAGAGTTTAAAGTACATCTTCTCTCAACAGGATCTGAATCTCCGGCAGCGAAGATGGGTTGAATATCTCCAGTCTTTTGACTTTGAGTTGGTGTACATGCCAGGAAAGGGAAACAGTGTTTCTGATGCTCTGAGCAGGAAGGTTCAGAATCAGATGGTTCAGGACTCCAGCACTGAGTGGAAGGTGATGGCTTTATTTACAGAAATGCACCTGGAGGTGCAGGAGGAGAGTGTTCATGTCACTCTTGTTTCCTTAGCGATGGATTTGATGCTTTTGAGTTGAGTTAAGGAAGTTCATCTTGATGATCTTGAGTGTTTGAACACGAAGGAAAAGCTTAAAGGTGGGGAGCTACCTTCTGGATGGGCCATCGGTGTGGACGATGTTGTTTGTGTTCGTGATCATGTGGTTGTTCCAAAGTGTGTGCAGGAATATTTGATGGGTGATTTCCATGCATCAAAGTGATCAGTGCATCCTGGTTTGACCAAGATGCATCGTGATCTCCGAAGGCAGTTTTGGTGGCCTGGAATGAAGAAGGAAGTTGCGGGCTTTGTGGCACGGTGTCTTACCTGTCAGTAGGTGAAGGCCGAGCATCAATTCCCAGGCAGTTTGTTTCATCCATTTCACATTCCAGGATGGAAGTAGGACGATGTGAAAATAGATTTTGTCATGTGTCTTCCGAGGATTCCACGGAAGAATTATGCAATATGGGTAGTTGTGGATCGGTTAATGAAAGTGGCTCATTTCTTACCGATTCAGGAGACCTTTATAATTGACCAGTTGGGTGAGCTGTATGTTCGGGAGATAGTGAAGTTTCATGGTGTCCCGCGGACCATAGTTTCAGACTGAGATCCACGTTTCACATCACATTTCTGTCAAGGGTTGCAGAAGGCGCTTGGTACACAGATGTTTTTGAGTACGGATTTCCACCCACAGACGGACGGGCAGTCGGAGTGTACGATCCAAGTGTTGGAAGACATGTTAAGAGCTTGTGTCTTAGACTTTGGTGGTTCTTGGGAGAGAAACCAATCGTTGGTTGAGTTTTCCTACAACAATAATTTTTAGGCTACGATTCAGATGGCACCATTTGAGGTGCTTTATGGGAGGCCATGTAGATCTCCATTGTGTTGGATAGAGGCCAGTGAATCTGAGTTGTTGGGACCAAGTCTCGTGCAGGAGACTTACGAGAGAGTTAAGTTGATCAGGAAGTGGATGGATATGGATCAGAGTAGGCAGAAGTCATATGTAAATCAGCGGTGTAGACCTCTTGAGTTTGGGGTGGGTGATGAAGTGTTCCTTCAGGTGTCGCCAAGGTTGGGTCACCAGCAAATACGAAAGAAGAGTAAGTTGGCGCCCAGGTATGTGGGACCTTTTGAGATTGTGGATAGGATCAGACCAGTGTCTTACCGATGGGCTCTTCCACAGCGGTATGGTGGGATGCATTATGTGTTTCATGTGTCACAGCTTCAATGGTATCACCCTGACCCATCTCACATGGTTGATGTTGAGGATGTGGATCTTGAGGCTGATTCGTCCTTTGAGGAGCATCCGGTTCGTGTGGTGGATCGTAGTGAAAAGGTCTTGCGAGGCAAGGTTATTCCATTAGTGTGAGTACTATGGCAGCATGGTAAAGTTCAAGAAGAAACTTGAGAGCGGGAATTGGATATACGGGCTCAGTGGCCCGAACTCTTCTCTTCGGTGGATCAATGAGGCTTGGAAACTCGGCTCGAGGACGAGTCGTCATAAGGTGGGGAGGTTGTAAGATCCCGGTTTTTGGAAAGGTATGTTTTGTTGTGTTTTGGGTTGAACCCTTTGTTTTTGGGGATTTAAAATGTTTCCTGAAAGTGTGAGAGGCCTTAGGGGTGTTTTAGGGGCTCGGGGCATGGAAGAAAGGAAATCTGGGCAAAACAGTCCATGGCGCACGGCCTGCGCATGGCCAGGTAAACCGTGCGGCCTGCCCAAGCTAAACTGTGCGACCCGTCCTCCTCCGGACAGAAGCATGCACATAGTTTGCGCATGGTTTTCCAAACCGTGGGGATAAGTCATGTGACTTCTCCTCCTCTGGGCAGTGGAATGAGAACGTTTTGCGTACAGTTTTCCAAACCGCGCGGACAAACCGTGCGGCTACTTAAAGTTGAGAAAATTACAAGTTTTCCACTCTGGGCTTTTAAACCCCACTCGGGATTTTCCTCCCATTCCACCCTCTTCACCCTAAGCGCGAACCAAATCACCCAAGAGCTCCAAGAGATCGATATCCCTCATTTCTAAGGCGTTTTTGGTGCATTTGGTTGCGGATCGAAGCTCCGGGTAAGGCTAATCTCATCCTTGGTTCTCTTTTTGGTTTAGGGTTGGTATCTTCTCTCCCCCTTATTCTGAAGCTCTAAAACCCTATCGTTTGGGTGAGTTTTAGGTTGAAGCTCCAAGGGGTGGTCATATCGAGGTCTAAGGACTCAATTAAGAGTGCGTTCAACCACGGATTTAAGGTAGGTGGTCTACAAGTGATATCCCATAGTTATTTGGGTATTTGTGCATGTTTAGTTATGTTCTTGTTTCTCCTTGGTTATTTTTTGGATAACCTTGGCATGTTTGGTAATAATTATGTTTAAAATGGCAAATGGGAACCCTCACGATCCCCGTGGGAGGTTTTGGGATGGACTTAACCTAATTTAGGGCCATCCATGGGATGTGCCGACTTTTCCTGGGTTTCGGAACTGTTATTAACAAGTGGCCTTATTGTGGTAAATTGTAGAGCCCTTGATGAACATGTTGGAATGTTTGGTTGAACTTGAAATATAAGTTAGGTGATGCACCTAGACTTGGCAATAACCTAGGGGTTATTTGAAATGGAATGAATGGTGGATTCATGAAAATGATGAACGGGTTAAATGGTTTAATGTGTAAACTGATTTAAGACCATAACAGGATAGGTTATGGGTCTAATGTTCAATGCTTAGTGAGATAGGCATAACACATGGGAATTGGGTAAATGGTTAAATGATGTGAAATGGTAATGCGTTAATGGGTTAAGTCATGATGTGGATTCCCATGTGGGTTGTTGTGAATAGTGGTTTCCGAAGGGAAATGATTTGGATGGTTTATGGTTACTTATATATAAGCATGTTCACATGGCTTCTTAGAGTTGGGTATGACATGAGGATCTACGCCCACGGGTCGAGTGAAGACTGAGGCTCTAAAATCCACCCTAAATGCACGGGTTAGGAAGGGGGACTGAGGGTCTATTCTCCTAACAGTTGCATCCACCTGGACTGAGGCTTCGAGGTGATGTTATGGTTGCTATGAGGGGTTAGTCCTAGTGAGATAGGATAACAATGTGTTTACCCTCTTGTATGTGATTTTTGGCCTTAGACCCATGTAACATAATGTATGTGTTTAACCCATGTAAATGTGATGAAATGGTAGGTGATGATAATTGGTAATAATGAATGGTAATGGAATGGCAATGGCTTGGCTCTGAACATGCTAATGTCACCTTAATTAATTACTTGGAAACTATCATTCATATTCCTTTTGCATGCACTATCTGTTTATACTGGATATATTGTAGACACCGTTGGTGGTGGCCTACTGAGTTGTACTCACACCCTGCTTGGGCCGCCGTTGGGTACCCGAGTAGACATCATGTTTGCAGGTCAAGAGAAGGGAAAAGGTCCTTTATATATAGTGAGTGGACATGGGTATCACTTGTTAGAGGATCCAGACTTGGAGTCGGGACCATTTTGGGGATTTGACCGTTGTCGTTATTTTGGGCTTTGTTCACATTTGAACTTGTAGTATGACATGGCATATTTACTATTGGAAATGTTTGTTAAACATGTTCCTTGTTTGTTGGTTGTTGTTTCTGCTATTTGGTTTATTCTGTTCTGGTTTACTATGATAAAAAGAGGGTATAGTCTCCCCACTTGACTACATAGACCCCCACTTCTAGTCGGCAGCCTTTAGCATACGGGGAGGCGTGCTTAAGGTCATGTAACCACCCATCTCGAAACACCGGTTTAGTGGCTTCTGTTTCAAGGACATTACACACTGGGCTGGAGAACCGCGGTGCCCGCAGGCGCCGCGTGGAAAGAACCGCGGCCCGCAACGCGGGCCGTGTGCGCTAGGCCGAATTGGCCATCCAGGCAGAGGAGGAGGAGGCGCCGCTGGGCGAACCGGATCGGCCCGCAATGTGGGCTGAGCCGACCCCCCAGTCGGGTCGGACCCACCGAGTCGGGTCAGGCCGACCCGCCACATCCCATTGGGCTTGACGTGTCGGGCCCGACTTCGCTTAAATGCGAATATCTCTTAGACCGTGCATCCGATCGACGCGCCATCTGCAACACTGAGACCCTCGCGATGAGGTGGTCCTTTTGAGATACTCTAAGTGAGTTTAGGACAAATTTGGAAAACAGTTGGGTTTGGATCGAGCCTAAATCCAACCAGGCCCCTGGAACGGAAATGCTAATAACTCTCAGACCGGGCGTCCGAATGACGTGTCGTCTATCGTGTTGGGTTCCTTTTGATGAGGCAGAACTATGAGATACATCAACTCTAGACTTCATGATAGTTTATGTATCGACACTTGGCTCGAGGAGTGGACCCTCCCAGAATCAAGCGTGTTGTGTGCGGGAACCCTAGAGCTGGCTGCGACGACTACTGTACTGGAATCCTACGTGGGTTCGATAGTGATGACTACTAAACCAGAATCCTCTGTGGGTTTGATAGCGATGACTACTGTACCAGGATCCTCTGTGGGTCCGACAGTTCTGACTTCTGTTCCTGTATCCTGTGTGGGTCTGATAGAGTAGCCGGTCCTGTATCCTATGTGGGTCCAACAGCTTAGCTGGTCCTGTATCCTGTGTGGGTCCGACAGCTTAGACGAATCAGTGACTACATCTAATCATATCTATCACTCTATGAAATATGTATACCTGTATGAGCTAAGTCTTTTCTATTCAATCATTATCATCAATGTGATTGACCTTACTTTGTGGACTGGGTTGTGATTGGGCTTGAGAGTTGGAGCTGGAATGTGACTGGTAACTTAGGTATATGTATGGGCATATACCTAAGTAGGGTTCATTGATACTTCGTGATTGTATCTTTCTACTATGGTTTATCCTTTGTGGATTCTGGGAGACCTTCAGGGGTCTCGGGGTCCCCTACTGAGTATTGTTATACTCACCCCTGCACGGGCTTCGCCCGCACCTTGTTGTGTTCTGTGCAGACGACGAACAACAGTGATCGAGGATGAGGGTGACGGACAAAGGCTGCTCGGAGATGGACTAGACGGGATGTACTGCAGGGACGAGTTGTTCAGGTTCTGTACCTACCCTTCATGTAGGATTTTCCGGCGGACGATACAGGTGATGTTTTTTCCTTTTTTACTTATACTTATTGTTCAGTTGGGTTTGTATACTATCCCACTTACTTTCAGCACACCTTACTTTTTTATTTTAGTACTTGTTGCCTCTACTTCTTGTGTTCATACTGTGTATGTGTGTTATAGGTTAAAAGGCAATGCATTCCCTTTTTATCGGGATTTCTCCTTTGGTGCTAGTCGCCAGTCCCTGGCCTATAGAAGGCGGGCTTGGTGTAGTCACGGTACGGGCCCTGAGGATGGGTCATGACATGCATCATTTCTTTTAGGCTATGTCTAATCCTTGATATATTCAAGGATCATTGACTCCAAAGGCTACTGGGGTGCATTCATATGCTCCACACCTCTTGGGAAGAAGAATGATTAAGGTTTTAATGTTCTTATTGTGTGTTATTGATAGTTGATACAGAGCTAGTCTGGGATTTTCCTGTTCTCAATCTTGATCTATTTGAAATCATCATCATGATGGATTGTCTTATTGATCATAGATCTGAGGTAAATTTTTATCATTGTCATGTCTCATTTATTTCGGATGATGGGAGCTCATGAGTGTTTCAGGGAGAGTGAGATCTGAGTTCTGGCTATGAGGGACCTTCACACCCAAATATTAGGAGTTTGTTATCTACTATTATAGTTGTTACCAATTATGTTTATTCTATTGTTGATATTCTTATAATTATTTGAGATTCTATCTATGTTTTCCTAGATTATTTCTTCAGGATTCCTCTAGATGGGGAGGTAAAGTTTATGATTGACTTTGTACCAAGAACGCAGTTGATATCGATACCTTATTATCGTATGTCACCAGAAGAGTTGAAAGATCTCGAGATTCAGTTGGAAGACCTGGTGAAAATGGGTTTTGTTTTCCTTAGTGTTTTTCCATAGGTAGACCAAGTTCTCTTTGCCAAAAAGGCATATAGTTCACTCTGATTGTGCGTGGACTATCAGAAGTTGAATTGGGTAATGGTTAAGAACAAGTATCCTTTAAAGGGGGAAATGGTTAATGGGGGAAATAGTTTTTGAGGATTGATCTCCAGTTGTATTATTTCTAGCTCTGAGATCTAGATTTTTATATACTGAAGATATCTTTCAGGAGTAGGTGTGTCCATTAAGAATATCTCGTGATGTTGTTTGGTCGGACAAATGTTCATGCATTTTTTATGGCTTTGATGAATCATATATTCCATCAAGATCTCAATAATTTTATGGTAGTGTTCATAGATTATATTTTGTTTTATTCAAGATCTTATCATGGTCATGATCACCATCTAAGTTTGGTTTTGGAAATCCAAAGGATTCACCTTTTGTATTGAAATATTTCAAAATGTAGCTTTTGGATTCAAGAATTGAAGTTCTCATGACACATTATTTATGATCATGGATTATCAATTTATCTAGAGAAGGTAAAGTATATCTTTTCATGGGAAGAACCATGTAATGTATTTGAGATTCGAAGCTTACTTGGTCATGAAGGGAGTGAAATTCACATGGGATGAAAAGTGTCCGTCTTATTTCAATGAAATAAAATGACTCATGAAATTGTATCCTATTCTAATATTATAGAAACCTCTTAAAGGATAAGTATTTTTTTGTGATTCTTCTGGAACTAGTTTGGGTTGTGTTCTCATGTCTGATGATCATGTGGTAGCTTATAGCTCTCTTCATCTTAGACTGCATGAGAATAATTACCCCATTCATGATTTATATCTTATTTCATCTATGCATGTGATTAATTTTTTGTGGAATTTTCTTTTTGGGGAAAGGTTCATAGTATTTTCTGATCATAAGAGTTTCAACTATATCTTCTCTAAAAAAGACTTGAATCTTAGACTTTTATGATGGGTCAAATTCTATCAAATATTTGACTTTGATATCACCTACACCTTAAGGAAGGGGAATGTCATTGTAAATACTTTTAGCATGAAATTCACATTTAAAGATGTTTTGGAATCGAATAAATAGTGAAACATTATAGGGGTTTTTCTCAATTGCATCTGGATGCACAAGAGGATGTTTTTGGTTTGGTTTTTACTATTGTTTGGTTATCATCATCTATCCTTGAGTATTTTCTATAGATTCAGTAGTGGGATAATGAGTTCAAAGGAATTTGAGAATACCTATATGGTGGGGAGACCTTTTCTATCTGGTCTCTCTCTTTAGATGGTATTATCAGTTTTGGGTATTGGATAGTCTTCCCAGCATCTGTGAGTAGCTCAATTCTGTCAGATTGCCATTTTTCATTGTGGTTCGTTCATTTGGGAACTATGAAGATATATTATGAAACAAGAAGGGGATTCATTTTTTCGGGTATGAAGAATGAAATTGTGGATTTTGTGTCTCTCTATTACACCTACCAATAGATAAAGAAAGAGAATTTGAAACATTATGGTTTTCTCCAGCCTATTCTGGTGCTAGTTTGGAAATGGGATGAGGTATCCATGGATTTTTTTTCAGATTACCACAGACTCCCTAAGGAAGGAATTCTATTTAGGTGGTGATTGGTCAGTGTACAAATTCATCTCATTTTATTCTAATCAAATACACCCTAAAAGTTGAATATCTGAGTAAGTTGTATGTGTAGGAAGTTGTGAGGTTACATGAGGTTCATTCATCTATAATTTTATAGAGAGATCCTATGTTTACTTTGAGGTTCTAAAGAAGTATCCAAGTGGATATAAGGACTCAATTCATGTTGATTAAATCTTATCATCTACAGATAGATGGTCAGACAGAGCGTGTTATTCAAATTTAGGAGGATATGATTTGTGCATGTGTCTTAGACTTCGGTGGATCGTGGGATAGCCATCTGGGATTGGTTGAGTTTACTTAAAACAACAGTTATCATTCGTCAATCATAATGGATCTTTTTGAGTATTTATATGGTCTCTCATGTAGATAACCTCTTTTTTAGGCAGATGTGGGTAAAGCCTCTTTGGTGGGATATATTTTGGTTCTAAAGATGTTAATGAAGATCCCATACATACGTTGACGTATGGATACCACATAGAGTTGGTATGGGTCTTATGCAGATCAATGGAATCATCCTTTGGATTTTTTAGTTGGTGACCAGGTTTTCTTGAAATTTTCTCCTCGGTTGGCTAACCATCATCATGGAAAATAGGTAAAGTTTCCTCCAAGGAATGTGGGACCATTTGAGGTAATTTAGGTGCTTGGGAAGGTTGATTATCGATTTGAATTATCAACTCAGTTGAAAATAATTCATGATTTTTTCAATATATTGTAGCTTGGAAAATATCATCTTGAACCCTATCATGTTCTTAGTTGGTAAGAGATTAAGTTAGAGCCACATGTTTCTGTTGTTGAGCAGCCATTTGAGATCATCGACTCTCATGTGAAAGTCTTGTGTGGGAAGTCTTTTTTGTTTGTCAGAGTGTTATAGAGACATCGATCAGATTTACATGAGACTTGGGAGAATCATACATTTATGAGGGAGTAATTCCCTCACATATTTATTGGAATTCATTCTTCCACATGAATTCCAAGGGATGAAAAGTATTGTGGTGGGGATTTTGTAACATCTCGTTACCCACTTATAGGAAAACCTATCCTTTTTTCTTGTTTTCATCTTTATTTGGGTGCATCTTGGGACTCCCAAGGATGGAGAACATTTTTTTAGCAAAATGAATTAAATTTCTGAGATGGATATTTGTTTGAATTAATATATTCCAAAAATAAATGTGTTTATTGATTTTTGGGGTTCTCTCCAAGTTCAAAGGATGCCTGAGTTGGTTATGGAGTTTTATATTGTACGTTGGGAGATTATACGACATGTAAAGGTGTTATATGATATGTACTTGGTCTCCTGACACAATTTGTGATATGAGTACATATCATGAAAGTGTTTCATATTGTGTAAGGGTTTCATTATTTACAATAATTAAACATTTGTTTTAATTAAAAAGGCGATGGGTTTTTCAGTGTACTTATATCATCGTGGATTACTTGAAGTGTAAAGGGATTACATTCCATGTAAACTCATGAGAAGAACTATTTAGGGTGTTGTAAAAATTATTTTTTATTTAATTATTCATTATATCTCTTGTATCTTGACCTAAAACCCTTCTCCAACAATTTTAGGAGTCTATGTTCAATACAGATTGATCTATTTGGAAATTGATCAACGTGGAAGTGGGTTTGCATATCTCTGGGTAAGTAAGCCTTTATGATTCATATTTTCCTTGATTTTAGTAGAATCATGTAATTTAATTATCATAGTTATTGATCTATTATGGTGTTCCTTATTTTTTTTTCTTCTATATTTGTGGTTTGATCTCATTATGAGGGTCGTTTCCTTCATTGGTTGTGGTGTAGCGAGTGTGCATTCTGAGGTATGTGCCATTTCTTCTCCTCTGAAAAAACTTTTTTTTTGAATTTAATCAATTCGAATATGTGTAGAGTTATTCTAGGGTCTCTATTTTCATTGTTTCATTCTTATAATTGTTGGATCCTTCTTGGGCATCTGCATCCCTGAATTTTGAGGTAGTTGGTTTCATCTCTAGACTGTGTTGGTGAACTACATTGATCTTGTTTTGATAAACTATTTATTTAAAATAAATGGCATGATATGATTGGTTGGTTTGTGTGTGTGTAACTGGTATTTTTATAAAATATGGTTTTCCCCTAGTTTTGGGTAAATAGAAAGGGGTTTCAAATCATTGTAAAATGGTTTTATGAAATGGTTTTAAATCATGAAATGATAAATGGTTTGATGAACTAGTTTAGAAAATAGAGAATATGGGAAGCCTGGGGTTATTAGGTTTAAGGTATAGTAATAAGTATCTTCCACTTTTAGGGGATTTTCTCATGGGTCTTATATCTTCTCTCTAGGCATGTTTTACTTGGGACTAGTTAGACATGTTGGGAGGTTCACTTTATGGGGTGTTCCTCTTCCCTCTAGACTTGATACATATGTCTAGTGTATTTATGTGTATGTGATTTTCTATGTTAGGTATGAGTTTACTAGATATATTAACCTAGTGTGATCCCTAACATGTTGTTACCTATTCTTCTTAATAGATTTGGGCTACTTTTGGCTTGTATTGTTTTGTTATACTGCCATAGACTTTATATGAGAAATGATACATGCTTTTTTTTGACCTGATATATCTGTTGATATATTTGGTTATGAATTGATTTGAAACTAATTTACCTACTTTATTTGAAAATATTGGAAAAGGTTAAATTAAATTGTTTTTCCATGCTTTCAATATAAAAATTGTTAAACTATTTTCATGCCTTGTTTTCATTAAAGTTGAGAATGCTTTGTTTATTATTCAAAGACTTGATATGGAGCACTAGGGTGAGACCCTACTAAGCCCGTCATCTCACACCTTGTTCACTTCCTTGGGGGTTTTTAACCTAGTTATGTATTTTGATGCAGGGAAAGGCAAGGAACCACATTGAGGTGGCGAGGTTTCTATCAATTGGGATATGTAGTTGTTGGTGAGATGTTGGGAGTTTTCCCATGCTATCACAAGGAGTAGTTAGTTTTTTTTATTTTGGTAGTCCTTTGTGGTTGGATTAGTACATTGATATTTTCTTGACTCTTGAGTTGTTTATTTTCCACTATGTCTATATATTTATCTTCCATTGTTTCTCTCTATTACATATATGTGACATATATTTGCTTCAGGATTGGGAGAAACCATTCCCTCATTTTTTTTGTTCGATTACTAGGTGTTATTCACCAGTCTTTGGGGATTGGGAACGCCCTTCAGGTATGTGGTATATCGGGTTGGGTACCAGTTTGAGAGGTTATTTGGGTTGGTTCGTTACAAGAGTCAAGTGTTGAGGAAATCCAAGTTAGGATTTTTGGATTGGGGAGTGCACTCAATGTATCAAGGTGATACAATCTTTTAATTGGTAAGACCACCTACCAAAATACCTTCTTATGGTTTTCATGGAAGGAGTATAGATTATAAAGAAGAAAAATATAGATCCTTTCCACTAGAATGTTCAAGAGAATAGACATTCCAAGTTCAATTTTGAGGGCTATTGGGACTTGATAAAATAGTGGGGGATTAATAAAATTAAATTTATTATGCCTCACATAATTAGCAATCATGTAAAGTATTAATCATATGTTTTAATTATTATAGAAAATGGTAAGAAAACCCACAAAAATAGTGTGATCATTCCTTAACTCAGGGTATGTCCTTACAAATATAATTTTTGGATATGGTAAAATTGTTTATGAGATTTAATATTATTTGAAAAATTATATTATATGTTGGAATCCCTTATTAATGTTCTATAATCTCAAAAGGTAAGTGAAGATGAAAATGTAGCCTACCAGATATATGTTGAGGATGCTTCCTATGTTTGTTATATTATAGTATCAATTATATCTGGAGTGTTGATGATACAACTTAAAGACATGAATTATTACACTATAATATAGCATCTAAAACCTCTTGATAAATAAAAATAAAGTCATGAAATAGATAAGATCTTCAATGTACTATATCAGTGTAAACTAGAAGAAGGCAATCTATCTTATGATCATGCTTTCAAAATGTAGGGTTATATTGATCATTTGGTGAAATTAGGCTTCCACTTGGACAATAAATTATCCATTAGTCTTATCTTATTATCATTACCACATATATTATCCGTATTTTTCCAATCCTGAATAAACAAAATAGATAAATTGATTAGGAAACTTTTTTCTATATTTCCCTAAGAACATAAGGATTGGATGAATCCTGTTTCTCCACCCATTTTGGTAAAAATATTGAAAGGAAAATTAGAAAATCTCATGGATAATCCAAAGACAAAAGATCCTTTACACTTTCCTTCAAATATAAAAATGAATCAAATGTAGAAGAATGAACAAGATGCTAATTTATGTGAAAAGAATATACACTGGAAAAGAAATTATAATGAATTAAATAAGCAAGTAGCTGCATTCACTTCAGTTATATCTATTGAGTTTTTATTCTTTTCTTTTTTATTAAATACAATGTGCTTACAACATGAATGTATTTAAATATAGTAAATGAGAAAGAATGTAAATTTATAGATTGAACTCAAAAGGAGTTGATAAAGGTTGATAACTGTGTCATTCAAGGGGAGCTCGCTATTTCCCATTACTAGATTGGATTGAATCAAGTTTTTAATAAGTGTAACCAAAACATTTATATCAGTCTCTCACTAGACATAATGAAAAATAATTTCCTTTTTGAAATAAATGATATTATGGTACTTTAATACTAAACTATTAGTTTAGTAACTCTTGAATCACATATATCCATTGTAAAGAATGATGAATATAAAATATAAGAATCTTACTTGATTATGGCAAGATAATTCTTTTTCAAATAAAACTAAAAGTATTTGACATTTTTATACCCATAAAAGTTATTTATTCTTAATTGATCTAAGATACTTGATATACAAACAAACTAATTAACATGTTTTAGATAAAGAAACATTTATAAATAAAGTTATTACACAAAACATTTAGAATTATTTCAACATGGACTTGTGAACTATACTTAAGATAAAGGTAACTTCATATACTTAATAAGATTTATTTAATAAATTTTACAAATTATCATTGAATTAAATGAGTTAACTTGGTAAATATTGAGGAATCATTGAGCTGTCTTGTTAAAGAACATATTATCCACATAATAATTGATCATACGTGTGGAGTAAAGTTTATACTTTACTCACATTTCATTCATGATGGTAGTAAAATAATATCAATGATGAGTCTTATATATATTGAAAATCTTCCATCATCACATCCAAGACATGTTTTACAAATAGCAGTGCAACAACTTGTAATGTCTCTAAAATTCCGTGGATTTTTTTTTAATTATATGGAATTATTTCAAGACCGCAAAATTCGACGGAACGTGATTCTGAGGCCTGGGGAGCCTGGAATAAATTTCTGAACTTTTTTTAAGGTACATTTAGTAAACGTGTGAGTGGATTTTTCTATATTTTGAACCGGTGTTCGAATCGTAAATTCAAGGGAATCTTTGAACTCAAAATGCCAGGATTCTCCTAGAATGGACATAACTTTGATTAGCAAGGGCCAAAAGGAAAATTTTATTTTCAGACTTTTCGAGAAAAATAATAAAATAACATAAAAGGTTATTTTATATTCTTTCTCATCTGTATCACATAGCGTAATGATGTAATAAAGTAAGCATAACAGTGACATTGTTTCATAAATGAAATAGTGTAACAACGTGACGTCGCAACATAAATGAAACGTTGAGAAATGTTTCCTTTAAGTATTTGGAACATTGGAGATGAAAGAATTAAACCTTGGAGACTCTCTGACGAATCCCCAACGGAATTTCTCTCCAATAAATAATGACAAAGAATACTGACAAGACTTCATCGTCTTCAACACACCCTTGAAGAATGGAGTCGGAAGTGACGACATAGATGTCTTGAACTCTCAAGGATGAGCGCTTCTTCATCGAACATCAGAGAGGTAGGGGTTTTATTTTTATTTTAAATTTATTCCCCGCTCTTATTTTTTTAGAAACAACGAACATGAATCAACCCAAAAAACAGTTGATCTGCGATTCGTGAACTTATATGGGAGGGTGACTTTTCTTGGGGATTTATTATTTGGGATTCAAACCTTCTAGAAATGATTTAACTTCAATCCCACCCCCTTGATTTAAACCTGTAAGGCAGAGGGCCCGGGCCAACACAAACAAGGATCAAGCCCCTCTGCTCATGCATTCTTGGTGGCCGTATTCTTGAAGAGGAGAAAATTCTATTCTCGGGCCTAAGCAGGGATGGTGGTGACCTGAGAGGCCCGTAGGCACTGATGGGTCGGAAAATGGACCACTGGAGAAACTCCAGTGGCCCGTGGAAGGTGCTACTAGCGCGGCGGCAATGGTCGGCCCATGTCGGCCGCGTGAAGGAGGCGGTGCTAACCAGTGTCGCAAAAGCAACGGAGGTGGCCAGCCCACGTTGGCCGTGCTAGAGGACAGTGGAGCACCTATCGGCGTGCCACAGTAGTGGGAGTCACGATGCCAGTCAGGCACCGTGTGGAGGGGTGTGGCCTGCATTTGGGCCACCCGAGTAGTGGGGCCGCGGTCTGTCAACCACGGCTGGATCCGGACGTGGCTCAGCTGCCGCGTCCTGGCTGGGTAGTGCACCGCTTGTCTGCTCCCCCTAGTGCACCACTAGTCTGCCCCCCTAGCGGGCCGCGCCCCTAGACCAGTGGTCTAGAAGCACACTGGTGGGCCGGACCCGCGCCCTAACTGGACAGACACGTGTCGGTGAGTCAGACCCGTGATGGAAGGCTAGACCCACTCCCTGCAGGCCGGGCTGGACTAAACTGGGTTGTCGAGTGAACTAGCAGGCTCGACCTTCAACCAAACTGGGCCAGGTCCAGCGAAGCCTATTAGTCCTGGCCCACTGGCCAGGCCAGACCAGACTGAACCCAGCTCGAACCAAGTCAATTCAAGTCCATCAAATTAAACCAGGGTATGTGGGACCCCCAGACCGGGTTGGTCAAGTCGGTCCGACAGGGTCGGACTGGGGCCCGTCTCAACCGGTCCCCTGTTTACTAAAATGCTCATATGTTGAAAATCATGTGTCTAATTGGCGAGTCGTTTGCATTGTTGTGACCCTCTTGATGATTCATATATTTTTGGCATGGTTTGTGGTGACTTTCATGGACATCGAGATGAGACGAATGTCTTGAGGAATGTTTCTCCCAAACGCACTGCATACAGAACTCTATGGCTAGCTCAGACCTGATGACTGCTCGACAACAGCCCAGTGGGAAGCACCTCGGTGTGACCCAATAGGCCGGTGGTAGGGAGATGCTCTTTGTGACCCATTATACCCATGGTACTTGATAGGGGGAGTACCTCAGTTCATCTAAGGTGGGAAGCAGCTCTGTGTGACCCGGTAGACCCACGGTGGGGAGCGGCTCTGTGTGACCCAATATACCCATGGTACTAATCAGGGATGAGTAACACATCAGTCCAAGGTTAGTGGGAAGCAGCTCTGTGTGACCCGGCAGGCCCACTGTACTCAATGGAGAAGGAGTTCTCCAGCAGCCGAGGAGTTCGATGATATGACTGATGATGCTTCTATCACTACCCTAATTGTATACCTGGTGTGAGTTGTTTTTTACTTCATGTTTCAATTTGAGGATTTTTTGTGGTATTTATTTTTGTTTTGGGGTCCCTACTGATTATTGTTATACTCAACCTTGCATGGGCTTCACCTGCATGCATTGTGTCTACTGCAGACGATCGACGTTTTGATAGAGGTGCTTAGGGGGATGAGATTGACGGACGCTACGATGATGGACTTGGAGGCCTAGAACCAAGTGGGGCCCAGTAGGATCTGGTGGATAGGACATACTACTTTGGGTTCAAGTAGCTTCACTACTCTCACGATCAGGTGGGGTCTTCTGCAGATGGATTTTAGAGCTCCGTTTTTTTACTTTTATGTTTCAGTTCTTTTGTTGAGTTTGTATTCTAGCCCACTTTCTTTCAGTTGTATTTTGTACTCAGTCTTATTTTAGTATACTTGTTTTTCTCCTTTCAGTGTATTGGGACATGTTTGGGCATTTGTGTGCATACAGGTACTTAGGAAAATGCCTCCCACTTCCAGGTTGACGCCTTATGCGCCAGTCGCCAGCCCCTGGACTTCGGGAGGTGGGCTTAGGGTAATCACCGCACGGACCCTGGGGGACGGGTCATGATAAAGTGATATAAGAGGCATTCGATCCTACTATAAAGACTGGGAGTCTGTTGTTTTGTTTTGTGGAAATGATTTTAAGTGTTGCGAGTTCGACTTTCAGATTCGAGGAGTCCAATGTTGGTGTGGCGGCCAACGTATCCATACACCAGGACATTAAATTCTTCTTTTCAGCTCAATACATGAAAACATTGGTTGCATAAGTGTCTCCTTATGTTCTTTTGAATAAATGTTAGCTCACTAGGTATAACCTTCTGACCATGGTACATCTTGATCTATATCAGGATGCCTCTATGTGGACAACCAGTTAGGATCCCGATACGAGTTTGTGAGGACAACCCACCTAGCAATAAGTTATCCATTCAGGGACCAATGATTGAGATGGCCCCACCGGGTGATGCAACAGTGCTACCACCACCCATTGGTCAGCTTCTACTACCAGTAGTTCCGGCAGAGGACGTCCGTAGGCTCAGTCCCCTACATGAGTTTTAGAGATAGAGACCTCCTAGGTTTTGGGGAGAGATGGATACTCAGGTTGCTGAGGATTGGTTGGAGGCTTTGACGTAGGTCTTATTCTTAGTGAGGAAACCACATAACCAGATGGAGATCTTGGCAGTGAGCCTTCTATATCTCCCTATAGAGATATGGTAGAGCTTGATCACCCAGATGCATGATGAGGCGACCCTTACCTAGGTAGACTTCGAGCGGCTTTTTCAAGAGGAGTTTTTTCCCACAACCTTGTGCTCTGTGCGCATTCAGGATCAGCTTCACCTATAGCAGGGTAGCATAATGGTGGATGAGTACTCAGTGAGATTCACCGAGCTATCTCTCTACTCTATAGACATAGTAAAAGACACTTTCTTCAGGGCTTGAGCCTTTGATAAGGGACTCAGGTGGGAGATCAGGGCATCAGTGTTGTCTCTCAGCATCCCTACCCAGGCCAGGGTGCTAGATCAAGTCCTTGTGGAGATCTTCTTGGAAAATCAGGAACCAATATCTAGAGTCACCAGTATACCCCAGGCAGCAGAGTCCTCGGTAGGCAGCAGATAGCAGACACGGGGGCCCTAGCGGGCCAGGCCTTTCAGAGGATGACACCAGGACTCGGGGTTAGTAGTGTGGGGCTCCCAGTCTAGAGAGAGTCAGCAAGGAGCTAGGTAGTTCTTCATGTGTGGTGGGTAAGGACACATGGAACATGACTTCCCGACCCTCCATACAGATGACCAACAAACAGTCGATGGGTCACCGAGGCAGCGACATCAGATCGAGCAAGGAGGTCCATAGGGCGGTGGACGTGGAAGAGGAGTTGGTCGAGTGGAAAGCGGAGGGTGATGGTTTGAGGTGTTACCGCCACCACCCCTAGGTGGTCCACCCCAACCACAAGGAGAAGGTAGAAATGGGTGAGCTCAGCTTTAGGAATCATAGGATTATGACCATGGTGCTCCATAGATGATCTGAGGTACGATCTGTGTCTTCTCCACCCTATCTGTTATTCTTATAGACACAGGTGCTAGTCACTCCTTCCTTTCCAAGACTCTCTTTCAGAGCTCAGAGATTTTGGTGGATTCTTTGGGTCGATCCTTATGGCTAGAGACTCCTATAGGAGGGGATTTGACGATTACACACTGGTTTCGGCAGTGTGATCTTACTCTGAGAGGTGAGAGCTTTGGGTGGGATCTTCTAGTAGCAGTGTCGAGGCCTTACGATGTCATATTTGGTATGAACTAAATATCCATAGTCCATGCTCAGATCGACTATTTTAGGTGTACAGTGTGGTGTGTCTGCGGAGATGGGACCATATTTTCCTTCACCAGTGAGAAGGAAACCCTTATAGTGCAGGACAGACTCCCTCAGAGGAGGGTGTAGCCGATCACTCACCAGTTGGCTATCCTCACCCTCGGTTTAGTGGATGAGAGGAGTCCAATATTCCCTATACTGGTGGATGAGTATGAGAATGTTTTTCTTGAGGATGTTCTGGGACTACCTCCACATAGGGAGGTAGACTTTTTCATCGACCTATACCCCGGGACAGCACCGATATCCATGTCGACATATCAGATGGCTCCCGTAGAGCATCACGAGCTGAGGGTATAGCAAGGGGACTTGTAGGATAAGGGGTTCTTAAGGCCCAGTGTTCCACCATGGGCAGCCCCGGTACTTTTTTCCAAGAAAGCATATGGGAGCTTTAGGTTGTACGTGGACTTCCAATGCCTGAACCAAGTGACCGTGAAGAACAAGTATCTGCTACTGAGAATTGATGACCTCTTCGACCAGCTGAAGGGATCAAAGTGGTTCTCAAAGATATACCTTAGATCAGGCTATCACCAGCTTCTGGTACGGGATGAGGATATACTGAAGACAACATTCAGGTGTCGGTACAGCCACTATGAGTTCCTGGTGATGCCTTTAGGCATCAAAAATTTCCCAGAATTGTTTATGGGACTCATGAATATGATCTTCCTACCATACCTTGACCAGTTCGTCATGGTCTTAATTAATGAAATCTTAGTGTACTTAGTGTCTGAGGAGGATCACGCTACACACATGCAGATAGTCCTGGATTCACTCCGAGAGCACCAGATTTATGGTAAGCTCTCGAAGTGCCAGTTCTAGATTCAGGAGGTCTACTTTCTGGGACATGTCATCTCAGAGGTTGGAGTTCTGGTAGATCCAGTGAAGATAGAGGCGGTACTTTCTTAGGAGCCACCCAGAAGCGTGACTAAGGTACGAAGCTTCCTAGGGTTGGATGGTTACTATTAGAGGTTTGTACCTAAAATTTTCAGAGTAGAAGAACCCTTATAGGCTTTGACACATAAGGGATATCCCTTCATGTGGATGGAGAAATGCCAGTATATTTTCTTGGATTTAAGGAGGAGATTGACTAGTGCCACCATATTGAGACTACCAGAGGAGGGCGTTGAGTATGTAGTTTTTTGTGATGCATCAGGGTTCGGATTGGGTTGTGTCCTAATGCAGGAATGAGCAGTGATAACCTACGACTAATGATATTTGAGACAACATGAGAAAAACTATGCAGCCCATGACCTGGAGTTAGCAGCAGTGGTCTTTTACCTGAAGATGTGGCAGAACTACTTGATGGGTGAACGGTTTACAGTTTACTCTGACCACAAGAGTCTCAGGTATATCTTCTCCCAGAAGGACCAGAACCTAAGATAGGGAAATGGATAGAGTTCCTCCAGGACTATGACTTTGAGATAGTCAATACACTTGGGAAGGGTAATGTGGTGGCAAAAGTGCTCAACAAGAGGATTGGTTTGCAGCTATTGAGTGAGGAGACAGAGCAGTTAGTCGCGATGCAGATATCCTTTGTGGATGATAATGGAGGAGCTTACCTTCTGTCGATGACTGTTACTCCCCCACTATTACAGCGAGTCAGGGTGGCATAGCTGGTGGATGTAAACTGTGAGTCCTGATGTGATCAGTTATCCCCAAGGAGGGCTTTTGATGGATTTTTGATAGGTGGGGAGAATGCCATCCTTTTTAGAGGATGCACCATAGTACCAGTGACTTTGCGGGAGGAGGTATTGAGGGAGTTCCATATGTCCCCTTTGGAGGTACATCCCAGAGTGGAGAAGATGTACGAGGACCTCCGATGTCAGTACTAGTGGCCAGGGATAAAGAAAGTTGTGGCCAAGTTCATTTCACGATGCCTCACTTGTCTGCAAGTGAAGGTCAGACTTCCGGTTCCAGTAGGATTAACCCAGCCACTTGAGGTATCGGAGTGGAAGTGGGAAAATATATTGATGGACTTTGTGATGGGGTTACCATGTACGTCCATAGTCCATGATTATTTTTGGGTGATCATTGATCGACTCACCAAGACAGCTCACTTCATACCCATTCAGAAGTAGGGACCAGTAGAGGGATTGGGATGCCTCTACGTCTGGGAGATAGTGTGGATCCAGGGGTTCCTTTGACCATCGTCTCAGACAATGATGCACGCTTTACATTCCGGCTGTGGAAGGGATTACAAGAGGTGTTCAGGACTCAACTATGCTTGAGCACAGCTTTTCATCCCCATAAGGATGGTCAGATGGAGCAGACCATACATACCTTAGAGGACATTCTAAGTGCTTGCGTCCTATAATTTGTTCATAGTTGGTAGGAACACCTACCACTGGTGGAATTTTCATACAACAATAGCTATCAGTCCACCATTATCATGGAACCATTTGAGGCCTTGTATGGGCGGCCTTGCAGATCACCCATATACTGGACAGACCAAGGGGAGTCGGCACTCATGGGTCCGAAGTTGGTACGGGCTACCACCAAGAAGTTGAAGATCATCCAAGAGAAGATGCGGAATGTACAAAGCAGTTAGAAGTCTTATACTGACAGGAGATGTAGACCCTTGGAGTTTGAGGAGGGAGACCATGTTTTCCTTCAGGTCTCGCCCCGATGAGGATTACGAAGATTTGTCCAGGGTAGGAAACTATCTCTGAGGTTCATTGGACCTTTTTAGATACTGAGCAGAGTTGGTGAGGTAGCGTACCGCCTAGCTCTTCCCCCATAGATTCACCAGGTGCATAATGTTTTCCATGTGTCATAGTTGAAGACATATGTGCATTATCCATTGCACGTCATCGACTGGGGTGAGCTGAACATTGAAGATGGGGTGAAGTTTGTGGAGTTCCTAGTGGAGATAGAGGATCAATAGGAGCGGTTCTATGTGGGCGGTCGATTCCTCTGGTATGATTTTGGTGGAAGCATGGAAACCTCCAAGAGAGCACATAGGAGTGTGAGGCTCAGATTCGTTCTCAATACCCCCATCTGTTTGTTTTGTTTTGTTTTGTCTTTCGGGGACGTAAAGCCCTAAGGTGGGGAGAATGTAATGTCTCAAAAATTCTATGTAATTTTTTATAATTATATAGAATTATTTCGAGACCAATAAATTTAATGGCATGTGATTTAGAGGCCCAGAGAGCCCAAAACGAATTTCTAAACTTTTTTTAAGGTATGTTCAGTAAACGTGCGAGAAGGTTTTTATATATTTTGAATTGGTGCTCAGATTGAAATCTGAGGGCACTGTTGAACTCGAAATGTCAGGATTCACTTTGAATAGACTTAACTTTGGCCAGAAAGGGCCAAATAGAAAAGTTTATTTTCATACTTTTCGAGAAAAATAATAAAATAAATTAAAAAGTTATTTTATATTCTTTCTCATCCATTGAGCGACGAATGACGATGTTGTAGTTTGATGATGAGGTGGTGACGGGGTGCATTAATGAGGCTCATTAATGGCCCATATCACACATTATAGCGATGAAATAAAGGAAGCATAACAAAATAACAGCGTGATGTCGTAGTATAACTGAAACGTTGAAACATGTTTCCTTTAAATATTTGGCACATTGGAGATTACAGAATTAAACCATGGAAACTCTCTAAATAATCCCTAATGGAATTCCTCTCTAATGAAGAATGATGAAGAACATCGGTGAGACTTCATCGCCTTCAACACACCCTTAAAGAATGGATCCAGAAGTGATGAAGTCGATGCCTTGAAATCTCAAGGACAAGCGCTTCAGCATCGAATGTCAAAGAAGTAGGGGTTTGATTTTTATTTCAAACGTATTCCCCTCTCTTCTTATTTTTAGAAATGACAAAAACAGATCAACCCACGAACAAGTTGATTCATGATTCATGCATTTATGTGTGAGGGTGACTTTTCTTGGGAATTTTTTATTCGAGATTCAAACCTTGCATTAAATGATTTAACTTCAATCCCCGAACCTCCCCCCATGATTTAAACCTCTAACACGGAGGGCTTGCGTGAACATGAATAAGGCCCAAGCCCCTCTGCTTCTGCGTTCTTGGTGGTCACATTCTTGATGTGGCGAAAATTCGATTCTGGGGCTTGAGCAGGGATAGAGACAACCTGAGAGGCCCATAGGCACTCATGAATCGAAAAACTAACCACCAGAGAAACTTTACTGGCCCACGAAAGGTGTCACCGGCGTGACACCATCGGCACTGCAGCGACTGGCCCACGTCGGCCGCATGAAGGGGGTAGTGCCAACCGGCGCCACGATAGCAGCATAGGCGGTCGTCCCTCACCGGTCGTGCTGGAGGATGATGATGTGCTCATCGGTGCGTCGCGGAAGCAGGAGGTTACAGCCAACTGGTCGCGGCAACGGGCACCGTGTGGAGGGGGTGGCCCCTATTCAGGCCACCCGAGCGGTACGGGCGGCGATCCGTCGAATATGGATAAAGGGCCTCTGCATCTGTAGGGCCAGCTGGAGCCGAACGCGGCTTGGCTGCCGTGTCCCAGCCGGGTGGCGCACCACCAGTCTGCCCCCTGGCACACCGGGATAAGGCTAGTGGGTTGCACCCCTAGCCCAGCGATTTGGACCCGCACCGGCAGACCGAACCCACATCGGCGTGCCAGACCCACACCGGCAGGCCAAACTCACGGCCTAGCGGGCCGGACTTGCACTGGCGGACCGAACCAACACCCAGCGGGCCAAACCTGTGTCAGTAGGCTAGACTCGCACCCTTTAGGCTGAGCTGGACTAGACTGGGTCGTCGGGCGACCTGGCGGGCTGGACCCTTGGCCAAACTGGGTTGGGTCCAGCGAGGCCTATTGGGCCTGGCCCACTGGCCAGGCCAGACCAGACTAACCCCAACCTGAACTAGGTCAGGTTGAGTCCATGTAATTAAACCGGGGTATGTGGGACCCCCAAGTCAGGTTGGTCAGGTCAGTTCGACCGGGTCGGATCGGGCCCCATCGCAATTGGAACCCTATTTACTAAAACACATGTATCTTGCAAACTGCATGTCCAATTGGCGAGATGTTTGCAGTGTTGGGACCCTATTGATGATACAGATCTTTTGGAATGCTTTGTGGTGACTTTCATGGACATAGAGATGTGACTAATGGCTTGAGGGGTGGTTCTCTCAAATGCACTGCATAGGGAACCCTGCGGTTGGCTAAGACCTGATGACTACTCAACGACGGCCCAGTGGGAAGTGGCTCTATGTGACCCGGTAGGCCCATGATGGGGAGTGGATCTGTGTGACCCAGAAGACCCATGGTACTCGATAGGAGGAGTACCTCACCTCAGAAAAGGTGGGAAGCGGCTTTGTGTGACCCGGTAGGCCCACGGTGGGGAGCGGCTCTGTGTGACCCAGCATACCCATGGTACTCATCAGGGATGAGTACCACAGTAGTCCAAGGTTAGTGGGAAGTAGCTCTATGTGACCCGACAGAACCACTGTACTCAAGAGAGGAGAAGTTCTCCAGCAGCCGAGGAGTTCAATGATATGACTAATGATGCTTCTATCACTACCCTAAATATATACTTGGTGTGAGATGTCTTGTACTTCATGCTTCACTTTTAGGATTATTTCGGGGTCTTTCTTTTTGTTTTGGGGTCCCTACTGAGTATTTTTATACTCACTCCTATATGGTGTTTACCCGCACGTGTTGTGTCTGGTGCAAATGATCAATGTTTCGACGGAGGTGCTCAAGGGGACAAGACTGACGGATGCTGCGACGGTGGACTTGGCAGCCTAGGACCAGGTGGGGAACAGTAGGACTAGGTAGATAGGATATACTAATTTAGCTTCCAGTATCTTCACTAATCTCAAAATCAGGTAGGGTTTTCTATAGATATCCATGAGAGCTCCTTTTTGTACTTTTCTATTTCAGTTATTTTGCTGGGTGTGTATTCTGGCCCACTTGCTTTTAGTTTTAATTTGTACTCATTCTTATTTTAGTATACTTGTTTTTCCCCTTTCATTGTGTTGGGATGTGGTTGGGTGTGTGTGTGCATATAGGTATATAGTAAAATGCCTCCTACTTGCAGGTTGATGCCTTCGGCGCTAGTCGCCAACCTCTGACCTTTGGGAGGTGGGCTTGGGGTAGTCACGAAATGGGCCATGGGGGACGGGTCATGAAAATGTAGTATCAGAGGGAGGTCAGTCCTACCACAAATACCGGGAGTCTATTATTTTGTTTTGGGGCAACAATGTTTAGTGTTGCGAGTTCGATGTTCAGATTCGGGGAGTCCAGTGTTGGTGGCAGTCAAAGTATCCATACACCATGACCTTGAATTCTGATTTTTCGCTTAATACATGAAAACATTGGTTTCATAAGTGTCTCCTTATGTTCTTTTTAATAAAATTCAGCTCACCGAGTATAACCTTCTTACCATGGTACATCTTGATCTATATCAGGATGCCTCCACATGGATGACCAGTCAGGATCCTGATACGAGGTAATGAGGACGGACCACCTAGAAATTATTCATTCTTCTAGGGACCAGTTCTTGAGATGGTTGCACCAGGTGATGCACTTGTGCTACCACAACCTGGTGATCATCATCTACTATCGGCAGTTCTGGAAGAGTTCTTTCATAGGCTCAGTGCCCTATATGATTTTCAGAGACAAAGACCTCCCAGGTTCAGGGGAGAGATGGATCCTCAGGTCGCTGAGGAATTTCTGGAGGCTATGACATGGGTCTTTCACTTAGTGAGGACACCATCTAACCAGATGGTGATCTTGGAAGCAAGCCTTCTATAGTGATCGTTAGGGAGAAGGTGGAGCTTGACCACCTAGATGCACGATGAGGTGAACCTTACCTAAGAAAACTTTTAACGGATTTTCCAAGAGGATTTTTTTACCATGACCTTGCGCTCTGTGCGCATTCAGGAGTTGGTTCACCTATAGTAGGGTAGCATGGCAGTGGATGAGTACTCAGTGAAGTTCACTAAGATATCTTGCTAATCCACAGACATGGTGTGACACCCTTTCTTTAGGGCTTGATCCTTTGAGCAGGGACTTAGGTGGGAGATCAGGGCATCAGTGTTGTCTCTCAGCATCCCTACCCAGGACAGGGTTCTAGAGAGAGCTCTTCTTATGGAGAGCTTCTTGGTGGAGCAGGCGTTGACAGCTAGAGCTGTCAATAGAGCCTAGGTAGAAGAGTCTTTGGAAAGCTGCATACATCAAACACAGGGGGTCCAAGCGGGCCAGGTCTTTTAGAGGATGGCCCTAGGACTCAGGGTCAGTAGTGCGAGGATCCCAGTCCAGGGAGAGTTAGCAGGGATCCAGGTAGTGCTTCATGTGTGGTAGGCAGGGATACATGGCACGTGACTACCCAACCCGTCATTCAGATGACCAGTAGATAGTTGAGGGGCTGCCAAGGCAGCGACAGCAGTTTGAGCGAGGAGGTCCGCAGGGTGGCAGATGTGGCAAGGGAGCTGGCTAAGCAGTATGTAGTGGGAAATTGTTTGAGGTGTAACTGCCACCACCCCCAGGTAGTCCACCCTGACCTCAGGGAGCAGGTGGATAGAGGTGATCTCATCTCTAGGCAGTAGAGGCTTATGACTATGGTGCTCTAGAGATGATCTGAGGTACGATCTATGTCTTCTCCACCCTAGTTGTTGTTCTTATAGACATAGGGGCTAGTCACTCCTTTGTTCCCATGGCTCTCATTTGGATTTCGGAGATTCTGGTGGAGTCTTTGGCTCGATCCTTATGGCTAGAGACTCCTACGGGAGGGGATTCGATGATTACACACTAGTGCCGGTAGTGTGATATTACTCTAGGAGGTGAGAGCATCGGGTGGGATCTCCTAGTAGTGGAATCAAGGCCTTACAATGTCATCTTGGGTATGGACTGTCTATCCATAGTTCATGCTCAGATTAATTGTTTTAGGCATAAAGTGTGGTGTTGTAACGTCCCAGATCTGGGTGCCACTCAACGGGTGCCCCGAACCCGGTTTGCCACATGACCTCAAGCGCATTTCCCCAAATGCCAGAGGCTGCCGACTAGCAGCGAGTGCCCAGGTCTGATAGTGGGGAAACTATGCCCTCATTTTTCAAAGTGTAGAACAGTGGAATAAAATAAAAAGCATACAAAAACAGCGGAAGCAATAAACCATTCACATTTAATATTAACAACTGCAGTAAAAGATAACCAACCAGTTATATAGATATGATACAACATGTCTCAAGTTCTAAGAAAATATCCAGAACATGTTACATAGAAGTATAATACAATACAGAGTGCAACAAAGCAAAACAAAATAGTCGGTAGCATCACGAGCCTAAGCACAGTCCCATGCTCCCCTACTCCTCAACAGCAATCAAGTACCTATATAAGGACCCTTGCCCTTATCTACACCTACAGAAGTGTAATCTGTTTGGGACGAAAAGCATGACCCAAACAGGGTGTGAGAAATAAATCCCAGTAGGCACCCACCAAAGGCTCGTTCCCAACTGTGTGAAAGTATGCAACAAC
The DNA here is from genome assembly GCA_963277665.1 of Viscum album. Lineage (NCBI taxonomy): Eukaryota > Viridiplantae > Streptophyta > Magnoliopsida > Santalales > Viscaceae > Viscum > Viscum album. The sequence goes on along the minus strand of OY728134.1, from coordinate 122,606,768 downwards.
AGTGTGTAGTAGTAAAATGTAATAAAGTAAGAAGTACTGAAAGTGACTAACTTAACTGGTTATATTTCAATTTTAATATCCATTTAATTAGTTAATTTAAAATAACACCACAGTGAATATTCTAAGTAAATAGCCTATGTCGTTATACACGTAAACCCCTACCCTCATGTAAATAGAATCCAACACCAGAATTTGCCCACAGGCATACGGATATTGCCCATGGGCGTAAAAAGTGTCGCCCAAAGGCACAGAATCAACTGCCCACAGGCACGGAAGAAGTTGCCCATAGGCTAAATAGTACAGTGCCCACAGGCTAATCACAATGCTTCTCTCAGGCTAAACAGGTAACTGGGCAATGCCCAACATGTAACAAGCAGTAGACAAGCAATTCCTCTCAAGGTAATTCTACAATCATCACTTTAAAGGCATACCCTCGGGTATCCTGGCCAAACGGCTAAACAGAGGAACCCACCCCTGGGGTGGTCCTGGATCCAAGAAACAATCCCAAATAGCAGTTTATTATCACAATTAATTACCTAATCAATTCTAGGTATTTAAAAATAGCCATGGCCTCAGCCACACGACACCCCAACATGGGTTCGTGGCACAACGGTACACAAAAACGCACAACTGTTGGAATATAAACACCAAGCCACCTACCTTAAACGCCCCTGATCAGTATACTCGAATGAGGTTCCATGAATATTCCTAGAACGAGGTAGATCTGAGGTGAAAGAAAAGTCGCTTAAATTCAAATAACTTCCCCTTAGTGAAATAATTGGCAAAAACTACGCAAGGAGATGATAGGGATTACCCGTGCGGTTCCAACGAGATCGACGGAGGTGGAAACAGATTCCCGGTTCGCGATCGACGGATCCACAAAGATTCGATCATCCCCTCCCGAGATCCCGTCTAGTTCTGAGCCTTCCCTGTGAACAGGGTTGGATACTGCCCATTTTAAGTGAAACAAACAAATTACACGGCGTGTACTTTTGATTACACGTTGTGTACTTTTGATTACACGTCGTGTACTTCCCTCATTTAATTGTTCCTCTGGCAGCACCGCCAACTGTTCATCCATCAACATGAGTACACGACATGTATTCCCGACTACACGGCGTGTACTGTCGCCCAGCTGGAAGCTACTTCCACCGCCGTACTGTTTCTCCTACCAACTGACTACACGGCGTGTAAAAGACCACTACACGGAATGTAGTCGATTTTTACACGCTTCGTCGCCGACATGGCTACACACCCTGTGTACTCATTCCACACGACCAAAAATACATGGCGTGTGGAAAGTACATGGCGTGTAGTCCCAAAATTTGGGATTTTTCCCCATTTTCTTTATTTCCTCAAAAATACTTAAGGAAAAGAGAAAAGAAGAAACTCGTACCTCAAAAATAAGAACCGGGTCTTACAAACTTCCCCCCTTAAAGAAATTCGTCCCTGAATTTCCCTTACAAGGGTGGTGAAGATAAAGCTTAGAACAGCTCTGACCACTGAGCACGTACGTCGGTCTCCTGCTCCCAGGTTTAGTCCTGCACTCGGCCATGCTGCCATAGTACCCGTACGAGAGGAACTGACCAGCCTCAGAGAACCTTCGTGCTCCTATCAATGATACGAATCGGATTCTCCTCAAAGGACGCATCAACCTCAATCTCAACCTCCTTTGGCTGAAAGATGTGATATGGGTCTGAATGATAGCGGTGCAACTGAGATACATGGAAGACGTCGTGCATGGCCCGGTACCTATGTGGTAACTACAATCGATAGGCAACCGGCCCGACTCTCTCCAGAATCTCAAATGGCCCCACATACCACGGTGAAAGTTTACCCTGTCTCCTGATCCGCCTGTGTCCCAACCTTGGCGAAACACGTAAGAAAACCTGATCCCCGACCCCGAACTCCAAGGGTTGTCTGTGGCAATCATCATAAGACTTATGATGAGACTACGCAGTAGCCATCCGCTTTTGAATCAACTGGACCTGCTCAGAAGTCTCCTGCATGAGATGTGGTCCCAGTAAAGCTATCTCACCTGCCTCTAACCAGCACAAAGGTGATCGGCATGGCCTACCATATAAAGCCTCGTAAGTTTCCATCTCGATAGTTGCCTGAAAACTATTGTTATAGGCAAACTCGACTAGGGGTATGTGCTTCTCCCAAGAGCCCCCAAAGTCTAGGATGCATGCACGCAGCATGTCCTCAAGCACCTGTATCGTACGCTCTGACTGTCCATCGGTCTGAGGGTGGTAAGTTGTGCTCAGAAGCACCTGTGTACCCAGTGCCCTCTGAAAACTCTACCAGAAACGAGATGTAAAAGGGGAGTCCCTATCTAAAATGATAGAACGAGGAACCCCATGAAGACATAAAATCTCTCGGATATACAACTTCCTGAGCTCGTCAACACCGAAGGTCTCCTTGATCTGCAAAAAGTGAGCTACCTTCATGAGTCTGTCCACAACAACCCACACAGCATCATTTCCTTGAGGTGACCTCGACAACCCAGTCACAAAATCCATCGCAACATCATCCCATTTCCACTCCAGGATGGGTAACTTCTGTAACAGTCTGGCTGGACTCTGATGCTCCGCCTTCACCTGCTGATAGGTGGAACATCTCGTAACAAATCCATCTACTTCTCTCTTCATACCCGACCACCATTACTGACATCTCAAGTCATGGTACATCTTGGTAACCCTGGGATGAATTTCCCAAGTTGAAGCATGAAACTCCCACATCAACTCCTCGCGTATATCCCCTAGAACCCACACCCGTCCATGGAAACGAAGAGTCTCATCATCGCCTATCGTCCAACCAGGAGGAGGGTCCTCACTTGCCACCGACTCCTGTAGAACTAGGCCTTCTGAATCAGATAGTTGTCTCATCCTCACTCTATCTAGGAGGGTATAAGTCACAGCTAAAGATGAAAGATAGGCTTGCCCCTGACTGTTGTGCACCTTCAGATGCATCTTAGAGAACAAGTCCATGAGCTACCACTCACCACTGGCCTCCTGAACAGCCTGTATCTGAGTCTTCCTGCTCAGTGCATCAGTAACTGCATTACCCTTACCAGGTGTATAGGCAAGCTCAAAATTGAAGGATTGAAGGTATTCGACCCATATTCTTTGTCTCAGGTTCAAGTCACGCTGAGTAAAGATATATTTGAGACTTTTATGGTCGGTGAAAACCACAAAATGCTCTCCCAATAGATAATGTCTCTAACAGCGCAACGCATGAACAACTACAACCAACTTGAGATCATGCATCGGGTAATTCCTCTCATGTGGCCTCAACTGCCAAGACCCGTACGCAACAACTCAATCACCTTGCATCAACACAGTTCCTAGCCAAATACCTGATGCATCACAGTAAACTGTATAGCTCTTCCCTTGCTCTGGAAGTATCAGGACTGGTGCTGATGTCAACCTTCCTTTCAGGTCCTGAAAGGCTGTCTCGCAAGCTTCTGACCAAATTAACTTCACACCCTTCTTAGTCAAACCCGTTAACAGCACTTCTAAGTGTGATAAGTTTTGGATGAAGCATCTGTAGTAACCATCCATACCTAAGAAACTCTGTATCTCAAACATGTTCTTAGGATGCTCCCAAGAAACTACTACTCTCACCTTATCTGGGTCTACTACCACTCCTGCCTCTGAGATGATATGACCCAGGAAGTGAATCTGGTCCATCCAAAAGTGGCACTTTGAGAGCTTAGCATATAGCTGATGCTCTCTCAGTATACTCAGTATGATTTCAATATGGTTGGCATGGTCGTGTCGAGTGTGAGAGTACACCAAGATGTCATCCATGAATACTACAACAAAAGAATCCAAATAAGGATGAAACACACGATTCATCAGAGCCATGAAAACTACTAGCGCGTTCGTGAGTCCGAACATCATAACCAAGTACTCGTACAGACCATATCTGCTCCGAAAAGCTGTAAGCGGTATATCTGATGGTCTCACGCGCAGCTGATGATATCCTGACCTCAAGTCAATCTTCGAGAACACTCGTTCTCTACAAAGTTGATCAAAAATATCATCAATACTCGGAAAGGGATATCGGTTCTTGAACGTCAACTGGTTCAGCTTCCGATAATCCACACAGAGTCTGAGGGTACCATCCACCTTCTTCGCAAAAAGGACCGGAGAACCCCACGGAGAAGTACTGGGTCAGATAAAACCCTTTGCATGTAACTCCTCTATCTGCCTCTTGAACTCCTGCAACTCAGGTGTGGCCATCTTGTAAGGAGGAATGGACACCGGTGCTGCCCCTGGCACAAGCTCAATAGAGAAATACACCTCTCGCTCCAAAGGTAGACCCGAAAAGTCATCCGGGAAGACATCCCTGAAACAGTCAACCATTGGAGGGAAATCCGTCTGACAAATCCCATGGTCATCCAGATATAAACTCGCAATCTGGGATGTGACTCCACCTTGCCCACGATGCTCTAGTCCAGGTCGACTCGCCTGAACATCCCATTCTCCCTTGTATAGAAACTCCCTGCCCTCTAGTGACGTGAAACTCACCCTGCGATGATAGCAATCTACAAAGGCTCGGAAGGTAACCAACTAGTCCATCCCGAGAATGATGTCATAAGTTGTCTTCTCTAAGAGATAGAGTTCCCAAAGAAAGTGACACCCACCAACCTCAAGGGGTCACTCCTTGCACTGACACACACATGTTGTTCTAGTTCCCAATGGAGTGTCTAGCGTCATTATATCAAAAGAAGTATAAACACAGAGCCCAAGGCTCTGCACTACGGGTACAAATATGAAACTATGTGTAGCACCCATATCAAAAAGTATTAAAGATAAGACAGAAGCTACTAGAATAGTACCTTTTACTGTAGAAGGTATGGGATCCTACTCCTGCTGGGTCTGTTGCACTGCATATGTCTGCCCAGTGTTGCGGCCCTGCGACACAGCCTGGCTACCCTGAGCTGTCCCGCCCTGCTGCCTCTGAGATCCTGGTGTCTAGCTACCACGGCCACGACCACCATCTCGGCCTGCTCATCCTGACGTATTCTAGTTCCCTAACTAGTAAGAAGCCACTGGTCCTGATCCCGCACGTGGAGTCTGCACAGAACCCCCCTCACTGGCCACTGGTGTAAACGCCCTACAAAAGCGTTGCAGATGACCCATCCTGCCACAAGCTCGGCACTCCACTGGGTCTTGTGGACATTGTGGCCTCTTGTGCCCCTCTCTAACACACTGGTAGCACATGACCTGGCCACCTGAATCATTCTTTTGGCTGGTACTTCCACCCTGAGAGAAGTCTATCTTTATTTTCCTCTTACCAGTAGAAATAGTACCAGAAACTAGTGTTAAACTACCCTGGCCTGCACCACTAGCCTCTCGAAGGTTTCTCTCTGTAATAAGTGCCTGATTTACAATATCATGTACTGAAGGCAACCTAAAAACATTCACCAGCACTCAGATGTCATAATGAAGAGCATCCTCAAAACGTCTGGACCTCAATGTCTCATCACCCACTAGTACAGGTGAAAAACGTTTAAGCTCAGTGAAACGAGTAGAATAGTCCATCACCGACATAGCTCCCTGCCGCAGATTCATGAACTCTCAATCTCGATCTACCCTCAGTGTCTCTAGGAAGAATAATTCACAGAAGGCTTCCTAAAAATCTTCCCACTCCATGTCTCTGTGATGCTCTGACTGAGTGGTAACATACCACCACCTCTTCGCGGAATCGTGCAGCATATACGTCGCGAGCTTGACCATCCTCCATGGAGGTGTCTATAGATGCTCGAATATAGTCTGAATAGACCCCAGCCAAGATTCTGCAGCCTATGGTCTGCCATCCCCGGAGAACGTCGGCGGATGCTGCTGCTGGAATAAACGAGTCAACTCATCCATAGATGCGGCAGCCGACGGTGCCCCTTGAAAGGTCTACATGAACCTCGTGAAGCCTTCACAGAACTGCGCATCCGCTCCTGTGTCCGGTATAACGGTTGGAACTGCATCTGGATCTATTGGAGGATCCACTGGTAGCCCATGTCCCACCATCTCTGGAGTATAATCGACGTCGCTCTCCTGGAGAACAACGCATGATCATCTCGGAAGCATGACACTACAAGGTCAAAACACGCCTTAGATTCAATATTATCAATGAACAAAAATGAAGAAACCCAAAAGGTAACAGGAGGAAGAGGGCATTAAAAATTTTCAAAATAAGACTACACGGTGTGTATAATGACTAAACGGCGTGTACCTGACTTCTCTTCCCCTGTCCGGGTTCTTCTACACGGCTAAGCCATATGGCTCCCATTGAACAAAACTACACGGCATGTATATCATTTACACGGTGTGTATGGTGTAATTTCCAACTGCCCGTGTCATTTGTGACATGGCTGATTACTCGGCTTGACACTACATGGCGTGTTACACCTACACACGGCATGTACGCCACCCTGTTTCCCAGTCACACGGCTAGGTCTACACGGTCTGTCACCGGTCAAGACTACATGGCATGTCCCACAGGTACACGGCGTGTACTAGATGAGCTCCGCCGACCCGTGTTTTTAGTTACACGGCTGGACACACGGCTCAAACTACACGGCGTGTTCCATATACACACGGAGTGTACACGAAAGGATTACCCCGATTCGTGTTTTTAGTTACATGGCTGGATCCCAGGTTAGACTACACGGCGTGTTCCACATTGACACGGCATATTCAAGAAAAGATTACACCGACCCGTGTTTGTTAGTTACATGGTCGGGTCTCTGGGTCAACTCTACACGGCGTGTACATACGGTACACATCGTGTTTGCCCCAAACATTTCCCTTCCCCATGTCGCCGCCCACACGGTTTTTGACACGGGAAGAGACTACACGGCGTGTACTCAGGGTACACGGCATGTACTCAAAAAGTTTTCTTTTCTTCCCGAATAGAAGAACATACACGGCGTGTTTAAGGTACTACACGGTGTGTATAATGGGTTTTCTGGACAGTATGCCTCAGAAACTTCTCTGAAACCCAGAAAATACTGAAAAACAATACCTAAGTGTCAAATTCCGACCCATGAGGGCCCATACTCCCCATGAATCAAAGTTTGACATATCATCTGTGTTATAACAAAATAATCAGCTAATTATCCACCAAATTCCGGTCAATGAGGGCCCATACTCCCCAAAAACCAAAGTTTGGCGTCCATTCTTTCAACAGACTCATACAACAATACCCTATCACATAGAAGGTATTTATCAAGCAGTTATCACAACAGCATGCTTTTCTATCACAACAACTATCACAACATCATGCAATTCCTAATTCACCTACATGGCATGGAAACTATGCATGGCATGTGATTCCTAGCATTTTCCTAAATGATGCATGAGATGGAATACCCTCATCTCATTGGGTTGCAACTAAATAGAACCCATAGATAAAATATAAACATCATAATCACAAGTGTGTCACCCAACGGTGAAATCAAATCAACTATAAAATTTTCAAAATCAAAATAATTGCAAAAATATGAGGTAGACTGGCTCTTCCCTGTACATAGATTAGCTATGCCCGGGCACAGCGTATTACCAACTACCTTTCTCATCCTATCCTTGACTAAGGTTCAAAATAGTAAATCAAAGAAAAGAACCCCTCTGATACCACTTTGCAACATCCCTGATCCGGGTGCCACTCAATGAGTGCCCCGAACCCGATTCACCACATGACCTCAAGCGCATTTCCCCAAATTCTAGAGGCTATTGACTAGTAGTGAGGGCACAGGTCTGATAGTGGGGAAACTATGCCCTCATTTTTCAAAGTGTAGCGCAACGGAATAAAATAAAAATCATACAACAACAGCAGAAGCAATAAACCATTCACATTTAATATTAACAACTGTAGTAAAGGATAACCAACCAGTTATATAGATATGATGCAACATGTCTCAAGTTCTAAGAAAACATCCAAAACATGTTACATAGTCATACAGTACAATACAGAGTTCAACAAAGAAAAACAAAACAGCCGGTAGCATTGCGAGCCTAAGCCCGGTCCCATGCTCCCTTACTCCTCAACAGCAATCAAGTACCTGTATAAGGAACCTTTCCCTTATCTACACCTGCAGAAGCGTAATCTATTTGGGCTGAAAAGCATGACCCAAATAGGGTGTGAGAAATAAATCCCAGTAGGTACCCACCAAAGGCTCGTGCCCAACTGTGTGAAAGCATGCAACAACAGTTTGTAGTAGTAAAATGCAATAAAGTAAGCAGTACTGAAAGTGACTAACTTAACCGGTTATATTTCCATTTTAATATCAATTTAATCAGTTAATTTAAAATAACACCATAGTGAATATTCTAAGTAAACAACCTATTTCCTCAGACACGTAAACCCCTACCCTCAGGTAAAGAGAATCCAACACCATAATCCATCCACAGGAATATGGATATTGCCCATGGGCATAAGAAGTGTCGCCCATAGGCATAGAATCAACTGCCCATAGGCACGGAATAAGTTGCCCACAGGCTAAATAGTACAGTGCCCACAGGCTAATCACAACGCTGCCCTCAGGCTAAATAGGTAACTGGGTCATGCCCAACATGTAACAAGCAGTAGACAAGCAATTCCACTCAAGGTAATTCTACAATCATCTCTTTAAATGCATACCCTCAGGTATCCTGGCCAAACAGCTAAATAGAGGAATTCACCCCTGGGGTGGTCCTGGATCCAAGCAACGATCCCAAATAGCATTTTATTATCACAATTAATTACCTAATCAATTCTAGGTATTTAAAAATAGCCATGGCCTCAGCCACACGACACCCCAACATGGGTTCATGGCACAAAAGTACACAAAAGTGCACAACAGTTGGAATATAAACACTAAGCCACCTACATTAAATGCCCCTGATCAGTATACTCGAACGATGTTCCACGAATCATCCTAGAACGAGGTAGATCTTAGGTGAAAGAAAGGTCGCTTAAATGAAAATAACTTCCCTTATAGGAATAATTGGTAAGAACTATGCAAGGAGATGAGAGGCCTTACCCGTGTGGTTCTAACGAGATCGATGGAGGCAGAAACGGATTCCCGGTTCGCGATCGACGGATCCTCGAATATTCGGTCATCCCCTCCCGAGCTCCCATCTGGTTCTGATCCTTCCCTGTGAACAGGGTTGGCTACTGCCCATTTTAAGTGAAAAAAAAAATTACACGGCGTGTAATTTTGAGTACACAGCATGTACTTCCCTCATTTAACTGTTCCTCTGGCGGCACCGCCAACTGTTCATCCATCAACATGAGTACACGGTGTGTATTCCTGACTAAACGGCGTGTACTTTCTCCCAGCTGGCAGCTACTTCCACCGCCATACAGTTTTGCCTACCGAATGACTACACGGCGTGTAAAAGACCACTACACGGTATGTAGTCGGTTTTTACACGCTTCATCACCGACATGGATACACACCCTGTGTACTCATTCCACACGGCCAAAAATACACGGCGTGTGGAAAGTACACGGTGTGTAGTCCCAAATTTTGGGATTTTCCCCATTTTCCTTATTTCCTCAAAAATACTTAAGGAAAAGATAAAAGAAGAAACCCGTACCTCAAAAATAAGAATCGGGTTCTTACAAGTGTGTCTGTGGAGATGGGACCAAGTTTTCCTTCACCAGTGAGAAGGAAACCCTTGCAGCGTAGGATAGACTCTCTTGGAAGAGGGTACAGTCGATCACTCACCAGTTGGCTAGCCTCACCCTCAGTGCAGTGGATGAGAGGAGTCCAAGATTCCTTGTAGTTGTCCTTATCCCTTATTCTATTTGAATATAGTGTTAGAATACTTAAATTATATGGGTTAAGGATCTGGATGCACATTAGATGGCATAGAAATACTAGACTTCGCTAATATTAGTGGGAGGAGTAGTTCCAAAGACACATTGTCACACCTCAACCCTTAAAATTATTTTATTTTATTATTTCTTGTCTTTTGATATTCTCATCAAGGTTTGAGTTGATTGTTGGTTTAAAATTTTCTAAGTTTGATAGTTTTGGTGGGTTTTGGGCTGGTGTATGGGCACCACACAGTTTTCGGTAACCGTGCGATTGGCTGAGGTGATCGTGCGGCTCCCCAATACTTAAAATAAATAAATTTTATGAAAATAAAATAAAGTAAATGTTTAAACCATAATAATAATATTATTGTATTATATAATAATGTTATTATTATTAAAATTTTTATTAATAATAATATTATTATTATTAAATTGTTATTAATATTGTTATTATTGAAAATGAAATGAATATTAATAATAATAATAATATTATTATTATTATTAAGTTTTTTATTATTATTATTACCATTATTATTATTATTATTATTAATTTATTTAATTATAATGGTTTTAAATAAAAGAAACTAAACTCTATCACTACCCCCCCCCCCTCTGCACGGTGCACAGTGCCTCCCCCCCTACTCTCTCCCTCTTGCATAGCCACCCAGCTCATTCCCCACTTGCATCAGTGACCTCCCCTTGCTCCGCACCTTACATCAGACCACCTCCCTTTGCATGACCTGACCCCAACAACCTCCCTTCAGGAAGCACGCGACACACCTTCTAGACTCCTCCTTTCATGTTGATTTCGTCTGGATTTCCACCATTTTCTCCTTCTATCTGCTATGGTAAGGCCTTCTACCTTCTTCTATTTGCTCTCTTGGGTGATTTTTAGCCTATCTGTCACCTTACATGAGTAGGTTGAACCTTAGGGTTTCGATTTGATCTGATTTTTGGTGTTCTTCAGTTTTAGGGTCATGTAAAGGGCCTCTCAGGACTCGTTGGTCTGTGTTCCAGTGACCATCATCAAAGGTGAGGCGGTTTGGGTCAATTCACTCCACCGCCATCGATTTGGGGTATTTTTATAAACCTGTTGATTTTTTAGCACCCTCTATTTTATAGCCTTAAGATTTTTTTGAGTCCCTGGTAATTTATTTGAGGTGCTTTGAACCTTGCCTCTATGTCTTTATGATTATAGGATATGTTGTACTAAGTTCTATTCAATGTTTGAGGGCACGCACGCATATACTTAAGGTATGTATATAATATGTGTGTGTGTGTGTGTGTGTCCTCTATGTACGTATTCCCTCACGGTGTGGGGAATACGTGCATTGGATTAAGGATATATATATAGGTATTTGTGTGTGAGTGTGGACTAGTTATGAGTGGTCACCGCCTAATTTGTCAAGCGTTGAAGTGTCTCGGCTTGGTCTGCTCCCTTGTCAAGGTAGGTTTCCTATGCCTACACCATTAATTTGAGCTCCCCGATTTCTTATCATTTTAAAATCTTTTTTTTATATTTATTTGTTATTAATATATATATATACATGCCTAGGTGTTTCTATCCATTTCTTTTCCGACACATTCCTTTAATGCTTCATCTTTCCCTAAATTCTTTAAATCTATTATAATATTATTGTGGTGTGTGAGTATAAAGTATCATGGTATTTTTATGATGTAAAATTGGTGTTAATTGGTTTTTCATGGAGTTTCTTAAATATAAATATATATATATATATATGCATGCCAAGTGTTCAATGAAATTCCAATTGGCCTTTTAAAACTAATTTGGGTATTTAAATGGTTTGTTTGGTTTTGGTTATGTTATGGTGGAATGTATAATTCTGATGTGAGCCTTATGTGTGATTTATGTGACTTAGATTCCTATTTATGGAATTATTATCTGTGGTAAAATGTTTTGTAATGACTTTCCTGGTTTTTAAATTCTTGGTTATGCTAGGGTAATTATGTGGAATGGTTGGGTTTGGTTTAAAAGAAAGTGGTGATTTTGAAAAATGGTTTTGGGTGTTTTTATAGATATTTAAAGCGTGTCATTGGATGAGGGAACATCCATGGGTGCATGAGGTTCACACATGGATAGTAATTCAAATAAATATGGCACTTAAAAGAATGTTTTCCATGAACCCCAGTTCTCAAATGGTTCATAATTTCTTTTCCCTTATCCTTCTAAAACGATTCCTTTATTTCTAAATGGTTTGTTGGTACTTCATGTGGCTTCAAATGTTTTTTTGAATGTTCCCTTTAAAACTTGTCCTGTTTGGTATTTTATAAAATTTGATTGGTTTCTAAATGACTTGGAAGGATGATTAGCATCTTTCAGTGTGTTGTGTGTTTTCATCTATATTTTTTAAATAAAGTTGGATTTGTATTAAAGGCTAATCTGGAATCCCTATGTATATCCTATTCATTCATCATGGTTTTAAGATGGATTTTATCTTAGAAGGTGAAGGCACGTTTAGCATTTCATATTTGAAAATGGCATTTTATATCTTCTTAGAAATGGTCTTAGAAATCTTATGTGAGTGTACTTAAAATGGACTTGGAATGAGGACCGGTTGGCACTTCATGTTGTTTTGGGATGAAATGTGGTTTGAAAAATGTGAATTCTTGATTAGAAACTTAAAGTAATTTATGAAATTATTTGAATGTTTATGTGAAATGAAGGCCTGGTTGGAAATTTGCATGTTTTTAAACAAAGTGTTAAATGATTAAGTGATGTAACGACCTGATTGGAACCTTCAATGATGTAAAATATGTATATGTATATAGTGGTAACCCCTATCTAGGATTTCTATTTATGGGTTATCGTATAGTGGATGTTCGTGTTTGGGGTAGGCAAGTATAGTGATGGTAAGTAAGGTGAGTCACATGTGAAAGGGACTCCTACTTACATAGTATATTATTAATATGGGTGTCTTGGGTGTCTTTTAGAGGGTTGAGGGATGGTTTCTTATCAACCCATGTTAGATGGTTTGGTACCCCTGGATTAGCTGAGAGGCCAGGTGGGATGTGCCACTAGATTGGTTAGTTTAGGGAAGCTATTTAGTAATTGACTAAGGAGTGTCACCATACGCTGGTAGGTTGTTCCGAATCGAGTGTGTTCAAGGATCACTCTAGGTATGTTTAGTAAATTCCTATGGTTTCATACTTGTATGTTCTTGATTTATTTTGTGGTAGTTTTTATTATTTGATCTCATGACACTTTTACTTTGCTTTTTATATTAAAAAACCTATTTTGGTACTAGTTGAATTTTAAAAGAATTCATTGCAATGACTTATATTCCTTGGTAATTTATTTAGAAAAATGAAATGAAAATAGGTTTTTTCTTACAAGTAAAAGAGTGTTACCTATTTTGATAAAAGAGTGGAAAACCATATTTTTATATATCCTATTTTCCAATTGGTAAGAAAGGATTTATTTTTAGAGGTGGGGAATCGGACATGGTTTATTTTGTCATTCCTAGTAAGCATCTCAGTGCTCATGGCCTACTCTATATTTTCAGTTTTAGGTTCTCCCAGTTTCACATTTCTCTCGAAGATAGCTTCATTCAGTGTTTGGTGGTGACACATGAGGTCACATGGAGGTACGTGTAACATTTTATTTATTTCCTATGCAAGCACTTATTTTTATTGTTTAGTTTGGTTTTTATTTATTTTTTAATCTTTTTTTCATAGGAAAAATCATTACCACGTATTTAATCTTAATGCTCGACACTAGTTTTCAGCCTGTGGGGATCGAGAACACCCTTCGGGCCTTGCCACGAGCCGACTCGGGTGACCTGTTCAGAGTCGACTCAGGTTGGTTCATGATAAAATGGTATCAAAGCAGTCCCTTATTATTTGGGGTGTTTGGTAGTTGGAGATTAGGACTATTAGGACTCGAGAGGTGGGTATGGGAAGGGATTCATGAACCCTTGCTCATTCCAAACCTCAAGTTTCCAGGGGTAGTACAGGATTTGATTCTTTTCTCTTTGTTTTGGACTTAGAGATTATAAAGGAGGTGAGACAAAGTCACGTTGTGATCTCACATGGAGTAGTGAACCATGTAGAGTCCAAGTGAATGGTTCAAGTCCCTTTTAGAGTTATGACCTACTTAAGGCATGGGCCACTACCATGTCACTGATTTAAGCATAGATGCTAGTCCCTCCTTCTAGTAGTATGGGGTAAGTTGTGGTTTGTCTTGGCTTTAGTTGGTGTAAGTGCGCTTTTGAGGATTAAAATGGTTTTGAAATGGAAATGATTCTTCATAATGGATTTAAATTGGTAAATTGGATTTTAAAATTGAAAGTTCTTTGGTTTTAAAAGTTGGTTCTTGTTTGGAATTGGTAAGTAAATGGATTGGTGCAACCCATGGTGTTCTTTATGAACGTTTTCACATGTGGGGGGTATGTGTGTGGAAATTTTGTGATGGAACATGTGGATGGAAATGGATGAACACATATGAAACGTTTCATGGGATTACTTGAGTTTATATTTGAAATTAAAGTCTTGTCCTAGGTTTGCTAAAGTGATTTTGAAAGGGTAAATGATTTTGGAAATTGAATTTGGTTTAAAAAGTGGGTTTTGGTATTTGGAAAGTAGTCTTAGAAAAACTAAGTTTTGGATTTTAAATGAAAATTATGGCTTTTGAAGGAAATTTTTTTGGTTTTGTTTGTATTTTTTGGTTTTTTAGTCGGTTGTTTTGGCTTAGGATGTTACTTTTGATTGTACTTTGATTTGGTGCCGGTTTGGGTTTGTTTTTTCCATGATGTCCAAAAAATGTCACCCAGAAAGGTTTCTAAGATTTCTAAGGATTAACACCCAGTTTCTATTTCTTCTCAAATGTTACCTTTCCTTCACGATGATCGAGGTATGTTAGAGGTAGTGGAGTGGCTTGAAGAGGTCAAGCGTGTCTTTAGGGCATTCGTAACTCCTAAATCTTTAGAGTGAATGCGTATTAAGTTTGTTTGAAGGTCCAGCTTTTGAAGAATGGGAGTTGTTCACCCCTCCATCATTGTAAGTCGGGATGATGTGGGAATTTTTTAAGTCTTTCTTCGTCTGATGGTTCAAACCTGAGGAGGTGAAGATGAAGAAAAGGGAATAGCTCATGGGTATTCAACAATTCTAGTTGTCGGTGAAGGCCTAAGTTGACCACTTTAAAAAACTGGTTTCCTTTTCTCTAGAGGTAGTGTTGCAGGATTTCATGAAGATTTATCTTTTCATTGGTTTTGGATTCTAGTCTGTCAAACTGTTCGGTTGTGTGCCACCAGTGTGGCCAGTTCGGGAATTCAAATCCATCTTGTCACATCCCTCTGTATACATGTTATCGTTACAGTTGTCTAGGTCATATGGAGAAGTTTTGTAGGAAGCATCGCCTGAAGAAGATGTTCTGAATGAGGGATACTTGTACCTTACTGTGAGGTAGGATATGCATCATCCATCAGATCCCCATCCATAGGTCTCGAGGTGAAGCTTACACACAGTCAGGAGTTGTCATGGGTGTGAAGACTCGGTCTGGGTTTTCTATTCCATGTTGGGATTGGAACATTTAAAGTATTTTAATTCTTGTTTTCTTCTATTGAAGTTTTTCCGTTGTTGTAAATTCATGATTTCTTAGAGATATTATAGAGGGCTTGTTCTATGGTAATCCAAGTAGTTGTGTCATTTGAATGTGGCTTTTTGAAGCATTTGTTCTCCTTGAGTGTGTTTAAACCTTATATAGGTTGGTTTCAAGTTGGGAGTTCCCATGTTGTCCCCCCTACTTGGGGTTATTTTTTTGGGTTTTAATTTTTGGGCTAGTAGAATCCTTATGTTGGGGAGAACACTCTCATCTTCTACCCTTGTTTTGGGTTGTGGTTTCATCTAGATAAGTTAGGTGTGACTTGAGGAATAAATAGTCACCTTAGAATTCCTCGTTTCTTCTAGTTGTGTTTGGGCATGGACTCAAGTTTTGGTTATCCTTTGGCTTGGTGAAATTTTAGGGGCATAAAGTGTCTGCGATGGGGAGAATTGTCACACCCCAACCCTTAAAATTGTTTTATTTTATTATTTCTTAACTTTGGATATTCTCGTTGAGGTTTAGGTTGAGTGATGGTTTAAAATTTTTGAAGTTTGATAATTTTGGTGGGTTTCAGGACAGTGCACGGGCGCCACATGGTTAGCGGTAACCGTGCGGTCGGCCCAAGTGACCGTGTGGCTACCCAATACCTAAAATAAATAAATTTAATGAAAATAAAATAAATTAGATATTTAAACCATAATAATAATATTATAGTTGTTGTAGATAATAATAATATTATTATTTAAATTGTTATTAATATTATTATTATTGAAAATGAAATGAATATTATTAATATTATGATTATGATTATTAATATTATTATTATTATTATTAAGTTTATTATTATTATTACTTTATTTAATTAGAAGCCTTTTAAAGAAGAAGAAAACTATACCCTAGTGCTACCCACCCTCTTCCTATGTGTGGTGCACGCCCCCCCCCCCTTGCTCTCTCCCTCTCGCACAACCACCCAACCTCCTCCCCCTTGCACTAGTGACCACCCCTCCACCGGTGGCCAGACCTCCCCCTTGCATCGCCCCTTGTGCCAAACCACCTCCCCTTGCACGAACTGACCCCCGATGACCTCCCTCCAGGCAACACGCAACGCACCTCCTGGCCTCCTCCATGCGTGTTGATTTAGTCCGAATTTCCACCGGTTTCTCCTTGGATCCTCCATGGTAAGGCCTTATCCCCTATTCTATTTCCTCGCTTAGGTGAATTTAGGCCCTACATGAGTAGGCACAACCACAAAACTAGGTTTTTCTAGTTCCACCCTTTATCAGCACTAAAAAAAGCGTTGAAGCGCTGTTAAAAGTGACCCTTTATCAGTGCTTTTTTTAGTATCACTGATAAAGGGGGGATTTATCAGCACTTTTTTCTAGTGATGATAAATTTTATATTTCAAAAAAAATCATGAAAAATAATATATTGTTATATAAGTATATTTATATTGATATAAATATAATATATATTTTTTAAATATGTTTTAGATAAGTATAAATAGACTATTACATTTAATATATAAGAAATTTAGTGAAAATGGTTTTAAAATATTTTAAAAAATATTATTAATTAATAATTTTCTAATTATCATCGACTAATAATAATTTAATAACAATTTGAAGACACAAAAAATCAAAAAAAAATAATATAAGATCTAAAATAAGTTAAAAATGTAACTCAAACTTCAAACGACCATAACTTTTGATCCGATTGTCTGTTTGAGCTCTACAACATATCAAATAAAATATCGAGATGATCTCTACGTTCTAGTGATGAAGGGAACATTATTTTACATTTTAGAGGCCCCAAAAGGCCTAGAAGGCCTCCAAAACTGAGTTTTTAGTTGGGATACCCTGATTTTTTAACATTCAAATAGGTATAACTTCTGATACGGATGTCTGCTAGGCCTGTACCACATATCATATCGAATATTGTTTCATTTTATTTGATTTGACTAGTTGTGGAGTTGAAACAAATTTCTGGATTATAATCTGTGGTTGTTTTAACATTATATGGCTTTTTAAATACACATATATATGTATTTATTCATAAATATGTGTGTGTCTGTGTGTGTGTGTGTGTTGTATATATGTATGTATGTATTTATTTATTTATTTATAAACACACATAAAAAACATATTTTATAAATGTATTCAAAACTAATCTTATAAATATATATTAATATACAAATAAATATACGGATAAAAAATTATAACTAAAAATATATATATATAAATAAATATAAATATAAATTAATATACGAATAAATATATATATACTAATATATAAATAAATAAATATTTATTAATGTAACTAAATATATTTATATTAATATTAATCTATATTAATATACAAATAAATAAAACTATATATAGATAAATATATATTAATATACAAATATATATATATATATATACATTAATATATGAATAAATATATATGTATTAATATAACTAAATATATTTCTTTTAATATGATTCTATATTAATATACGAATAAATATAACTATATACATATATAAATATATTTATCATTAAATAGAGAAAAAAAACTAAATAGCTTAGTGGTAAAGGTGCAGGCGCGCAAGGGGGGTCTCAGGTTCGAGTTCAGGTGGAAGCAGGGAGGGGCGTGCAGGTAAGTGGGGGATGCGCGAGCAAGTGCGGTGCGTGAGAGAGTAGGAGGGGGTCCGCCTAACGCTGATAAAAGGTGGGGATCAAGCGCTGTTAAAAGCTCCCATAGTATTGTATTTTCTTTTTAACTTTTTTTTATTTTTTTGACTTTTATCAGTGCTAAAAAAAGCATTGATAAAAGGGGTCTTTTATTAGCACTGATAAAGGGCCTTTTTATCAACTCTTTTTTTAGCATTGATAAAATACCCCTTTTATCAACGCTTTTCTTAGAACTAATAAAAGGGGCCTTTATCATCGCTTTTCTGAGCGCTAATAAAAGGGACCCCCTATCTTCGTCTCAATTAACAACGCTTTTCTAGCGCTATTAGTGAATTTTTCTAGTACTGATAAAGGACATATTTGTAGTAGTGAGGTCCAACCTTAGGGTTTCGATTTAATCTGATTTCCAGTGTTATTTGGTTTTAGGGTCGTTCAAAGGTCCTCTCAGGACCCGTTGGTCCATTTTCCGACAACCACTATCGAAGGAGAGGTGGTTCGGGTTAATTTTATCTCTCCTCATCGATTTGGGGTATGTTTTTAAACCCGCTGATTATTTTTCACCCTCTGTTTTAGGGCCTTAAGATGATTTTGAGTCCCCAGTAATTTATTTGAGGTGTGTTGAACCTTTCTGCTATGTTTTTTATGATTCTAGGATATATTTTACTAAGTTATGGTCAACGTTTGGGGGTAAACACTCATATAATTAAGGTGTATATATATATAATATATATGTCCTCCATGTATGTTTTTCCTCATGGTGTGAGGGAATACATGCATTAGATTATGTGTGTGTGTGTGTGTGTGTGTGTCTGTATATGTATGTGTATGAAAGTGTGGGCCGGTTACGAGTGGTCGCTACTTAATTTGTCAAGTGCTGAAGTGTCTCGGCTTGGTCCTCTCCCTTGTTAAGGTAGGTTTCCTATGCCCACACCTTTAATTTGATCTCGCTGATCGCTTAGCTTTTGAAAAGCGTGTTTTTATATTTATGTATTATTTATATATGCATATATATACATGCCTAGGTGTTTCTGTCCATTTCTTCTCTGGAACATTCCTTTAATGCTTGAGCTTTACTTCAATGCTTTAAATCTACTGTAATATTATTGTGGTGTGTGAGTATAAATTGTCATGGTATTTTTATGGTGGAAAATAGTTGTGAATTATTTTTTCAAAGAATTTCTTAAATATGCCTATATATGCATGCCAAGTGTTTGATGAAATGCCAATTGGACTTTTAAAACTAATGTAGGTATTTAAATGGTTTATTTGGATTTGGTTATGTTATGGTGGAATAGATAATTGTGATATGATTCTTATGTGTGAGTTGTGTGACTTAGATTCCTCTTTATGGAATTATGATTTGTAGTAAAATGTTTTGGAATGATTTTCCTGGTTTTTAAATGTTTGTTTGTGCTTGGTCAATTATGTGGAATGGTTGGGTTTGGTTTAAAAGAAAGTGGGGGTTCTGAAAATTAGTTTTGGGTGTTTTCATGGATATTTAAAGTGTGTCATTGGATGAGGGAACATTCATGGGTGCACGAGGTGCACACATGGATGGGCATTAAAATGAAGATGGTGCTTAAAAATAATGATTTCCTTGAACCTCAATTCTCAAATGGTTCCTCCTTTCTTTTCACTTATCCTTTCAAAATGATTCCTTTATTTCTAAATGGTGAGTTGGTACTTTATGTGTCTTAAAAGGTGGTTTTGAATGTGCCCTTTAAAACTTGGACCATTTGGTATTTTGTAAAGGGTGATTGGTTTCTAAATGACTTGGAAGGTTTATTGGCATCTTTAAGTGTGTTGTATGTTTTCATATTGGTTCTTGAAATAATGTTGGATTTGGATTAAAGTCCCATTTGGTATCATGAAGTATATCTTATGCATTCATCATTGTTTTAAGATGGAATTAACCTTAGAAGGTTAAGTCCTGTTTGGCATTTCATATTTGAAAATGGTGTTTCATATCTTCTTAGTAATTGTCTTAGAAATATTGTGTGGGTGTACTTGAAGTGGACTTGGTATAAGGCACAGTTGGCACTTCATGTTGTTTTGGGATGAAATTTGGTTTGAAAAATGTGAATTCCTAATTGTAAACTTATATTTTATGAAATGATTTGAATGTTTATGTGAAACGATGGCCCAGTTGGCAATTTTCATGTTTTTTAAGAAAGTTTTGAATGCTTAAGTAATGTAACATCCCAATTAGAACCTTCAACGATGTGAAATATGTATATGTATATAGTGAGAACCCCTATCTAGGATTTATATTAATGGGTTATCATATAGGGGATGTTCGTGTTTGGGGTAGGCAAGTGCGGTGATGGTAGGTAAGGGGAGTCACACATGCGAGGGAATCCTACTTACACAATATATTATTACCATGGGTTTCTTAGGCATTTTTTAGAGGGTCGAGTGATAGTTTCTGATCAACCCTGATTAGATGGGTTGGTACCCCTTGGATTAGCTGAGAGGCTAGGTGGGATGCGCCACTGGATTGGTCAGTTTAGGGCATCTGATTGGTTACTGACTAGGGAGATTCACCATACGCCAACAGGTGGTTCCGAATCAAGTATGTTCAAATATCGCTCTATGGATGTTTAAGAAATTACCATGTTTGTATACTTGTATGTTCCTGCTTTCTTTTGTGTCACTATTGATTATTTGATCTCATGACACTTTTAATTTTCTTTTTATATTAATGAAACTATTTTGGTACTAGTTGGATTTTAAAAGAATTCATTGTAATGACTTATATTCCTTGGTAATTGATTTAAAAATGAAATGAAAAAGGGGGTTTTCTTAAAAGTGAAAGCTTGTTACCTATTTTGGTAAAAGAGTGGAAACCCATATTTTTATATATCCTATTTTCAAATTAGAAAGAAATGATTTATTTTTAGAGGTGGGACATCAGGCGTGATTTATTTTTGGAATTCCTACTGAGCATCTTGGTGCCCACGCCTACTCTATCTTTTCAGTTTTAGGTTCTCCCAGTTTCACATCACTCTCAGAGTAAACTTCATCCAATGTTTGGTGGTGACCCATTAGGTCACATGGAGTTACGTGTATCATTTTATTTATTTTCTCTACGAGTGATTATTTTTATTTTTCAGTTTGGTTTTTATTTATTTTTTTATCTTTTGTTCATGGGCTAAATTTTTCCCACCTATTTAATCTTGATGCCCGACACTAGTTGTCAGCCCATAGGGATTGGGGACGACCTTCAGGACTTGTCGCGGGCTAAATTGGGTGACCATTTTAGGGTCGACCCAGGTTGGTTTGTGACACACATATTATATAGGAATATATAACCAAAGAGGTGTTTTATGTTCACCACATTGAGTGATACATATATTATTCACTACTAAAAATCAGATCATTTTCAATGGGTCATTTCTACGGGTAGATGACTTGTCGCAAATAGTGTCTTTCCTGTTATTATTTGTGAAGAAATATTAATTTCATCACAAATACTGATTTATTACGACGGAATAAATAATCAGTCAGAAATAGTTTTGGCGAGCATTCCCACCACCCAATGCCAAAAGTAATCACGACGAGCATTTACGATGGATAACGAAATCTGTCACAAATGTTCATCGGCTCAGGATTATTTGAGACAAAAATTAGTGTCCATCGAAAATAATTTTGATGAAAACTATTTGCGATGACATTAATTTCATCACAAATAGTCCGTCACAAAAAAAACCCTATTGATTTAACACTCGCACGACTCTCCTTTATTCCTCCTCTCCTTTCTCCTCCCTCTCTCGAACACCACTATGAACCCTACCCAGCTACCTGATTCACTGCAACTCTATGCAATTCTATTCTTCCTGATTTTTTGCTGATTTTGGCTCATATCTACAAGGTATAGACTCCACTTAATTTCTCTATCGATTTTTTTTTGCATATTTTAGTTCAATGATATATATACCGATTTGGTAAAACCCTGGGTTTAGAAATTTATTTGATTTTCATGATTTATTTGATATTTAGGATTGACACAATTTTATTAATCTATATTTTGATTTTAATCTGGTTTGTTTTTTGCATATTTTGGTTCAATGTTAAATATATTGGTTTGGTAAAACCCCGGGTTTAGAAATTTATCTGATTTTCATGATTTATTTTATATTTTGGATTGAGAAAATTGTATTAATCTCTATTTTTATTTTAATCTGGTTCATTTTTTGCATATTTTGGTTCAGTATTAAATACAATGGTTTCGTCAAACCCTAGGTTTAGAAATTTATCTAATTTTTATGCTTTATTTGATATTTAGGATTGATGCAATTGTATTAATCTCTATTTTGATTTTAATCTGGTTCGTGTAATTTATTTTAATTTATTTTTAGGTATTCTACTAATTTTTTAATTTGGATATTTTTATGTGTTTTGTATTTATGTTTGTATATATAAATAATTATGTTTGTTTACCATGTTAATTTTGATATATGTTTGTGTTTATATATATATATATTTATTTATATTAACATGTGTTTATTTAATTTTGATATTTGTATGTGTTTATATATATATATATAAATGATTTTAAAAATGCATTTATTGTTTTTGATATATATATATACATATATGTATGTTTGTATGTATATTTGTATATATGTATATATAAATTTGATATGTATATATGTTTAAAAAAATTACCAAAATATATTTGATATATTTATATTAATTAATAAATCTTTTAATATGAATAAATTTAAATAATACATTCTAATTAATTAAGAAATTTTTTAATATAAATAAATTTAAACAATACATTATGAGTTTACATCCACAAACATTTTAAAAAATGTATAATGTTTTTAATATATATATATATATATAAGTGTGTAATGTTTTTAATATATATATATATACATACATGTATGTATATTAAAATGTGAATATATATATATATATAAGTTTTTAAAAAATGTGCAAAGTTTATAATATATATATATATACAGACAGACGTATATAAACATTTTAAAAAATGTGTAAGGTTTTTAATATATGCATACATATATATATATATACATTTATGTATATTAACATGTGAATATATATATATATATAAGTTGTAAAAAACATGTAATTATATATATATATATATACAGACATAAACATATATAAACATTAAAAAAACATATAATATTTTTGATATATATATATATATATCT